>CM073535.1:21271316-27006316 GCA_037074615.1 Leucaena leucocephala | reverse complement strand
ACCAACCCTAAACCAACCCTAAACAAACCCTAACCCCCAACCCCCAACCCCCAACCCCCAACCCCCAACCCCCAACCCCTAAACCCTAAACCCTAACCCCCTAACCCCAAACCCCCAACCCCCAACCCCCTAACCCCCTAACCCCAAACCCCAAACCCCAAACCCCCCAACCCCCCAACCCTAAACCCTAAACCCAGCCCCAAGCCCCAAGCCCCAAGCCCCAAGCCCTAAGCCCCACCCCCAACCCCCAACCCCCAACCCCCAACCCCAAACCCCAAACCCACCCCCAACCCCCAACCCTGACCCCCAACCCTGACCCCCTAACCCTGACCCCGGAACCCGGAACCCGGAACCCGGACCCCGGAACCCGGACCCCCGGACCCCCGGAACCCCGGAACCCCGGACCCCCGGACCCCCAACCCCAAACCCCCAACCCCCAACCCCCAACCCCCAAACCCCCCACCCCCAAACCCCCAAACCCCCAACCCCCAAACCCCCAAACCCCCACCCCCCACCCCCCACCCCCCACCCCCCACCCGCCACCCGAAACCCCCGACCCCCGACCCCCGACCCCCGAACCCCGAACCCCGAACCCCGAAACCCCCCAACCCCCAACCCCCCACCCCCCACCCCCACCCCCCAACCCCAAACCCCAACCCCCAACCCCAAACCCTAAACCCCAAAACCGGACCCCGGACCCCGGACCCCGGACCCCCAACCCCCAACCCCCAACCCCCCAACCCCCAACCCCCCAACCCCCAACCCCTAAACCCAACCCCTAAACCCAACCCCCAACCCCCAACCCCCAACCCCCAACCCCCAACCCCCAACCCCAAACCCCAACCCCTACGCCCTAAACCCTAACCCCTAACCCCTAACCCCTAACCCCTAACCCCTACCCCTACCCCTACCCCTACCCCTACCCCTACCCCTACCCCTACCCCTAACCCCTAACCCCTAACCCCTAAACCCCTACCCCTAACCCCCTAACCCCCAACCCCCAACCCCCAACCCCCAACCCGAACCCCCGACCCCCGACCCCCGAACCCCGACCCCCGACCCCCTGACCCCCGACCCCCGACCCCCGACCCCCTGAACCCCCGAACCCTACACCCCCGGCCCCCGGCCCCCGGCCCCCGGCCCCCGGCCCCCGGACCCCCGACCCCCGACCCCCGAACCCCGAACCCCGAACCCCGAAACCCGAACCCCGAACCCTAACCCCTAACCCCTAACCCCTAACCCCCCTAACCCCGAAACCCGAAACCCGAAACCCCCAACCCCCAACCCCCAACCCCGAACCCCGAACCCCGAACCCCGAACCCCAAACCCTAAACCACCCCACACCCCACACCCCACACCCTAGACCCTAACCCCTAACCCCTAACCCTAAACCCAAAACCCTAAACCCTAAACCCTAAACCCATAACCCCTAAACCCCAAAACCCCAAACCCCAAACCTAACCCAAACCCCTAAACCCCAAAACTAACCCATAACCCATAACCCCTAAACCCTAAACCCTAATCCCTAACCCCTAACCCCTAACCCCTAACCCCCCAACCCCCAACCCCCAACCCCCAACCCCAAAACCCTAACCCCTAACCCCTAAGCCCTAACCCCTAACCCCTAACCCCAAACCCAACCCCCAACCCCCAACCCCCAACCCCCAAACCCCCAACCCCCAACCCCAAACCCCCAACCCCAACCCCCAAACCCCTAAGCCCTAAGCCCTAACCCGTAACCCCTAACCCCTAACCCCTAACCCCTAAACCCTAAACCAGACCCTAGACCCAACCCCAAACCCCCACCCCCAAACCGCAACCGCAAACCGCAACCACAAACCGCAACCCCTAACCCCTAACCCCCCCTGACACCTGACCCCTGACCCCTGAACCCTGACCCCTGACCCCACCCCCCACCCCCAAACCCCCAACCCCAACCCCAACCCCAAACCCCCCACCCCAAACCCCCAACCCCCAACCCCCAACCCCAACCCCCAACCCCAACCCCAACCCCCAACCCCAAACCGAAACCGTAACCCCTGACCCCAGACCCCACCCCCCACCCCCAAACCCCCAACCCCCACCCCCAAACCCCCCACCCCAAACCCCAAAGCCCAAAGCCCAAAGCCCAAACCCCCAACCCCCAACCCCCAACCCCCAACCCCCAACCCCAAAACCCCAACCCAAAACCCCAACCCCAACCCCCAACCCCCAACCCCCAACCCCAACCCGAAACCCGAACCCCGAACCCCGAACCCCAACCCCGAACCCCGAACCCCGAACCCCGAACCCCGACCCCCGCACCCCGCACCCCGCACCCCCGACCCCGAAACCCCCAACCCCCAACCCCCAACCCCCAACCCCCAACCCCAAAACCCCTCAACCCCTCAACCCTCAACCCTCAACCCTCAACCCTAAACCCCCTAACCCAAACCCAAACCCCTAACCCCCAACCCTCAACCCTAAACCCCCACCCCCACCCCCAACCCCAACCCCAACCCCAACCCCAACGCCCCTAGCCCCAAAACCCAAAACCCAAACCCCTAAACCCCTAAACCCCAAACCCTACCCTACCCCTAACCCCAAACCCCAAACCCCAAAACCCTAAACCCTACACTACCCTAAACCCTACACCCTACATCACCCTAAACCCTACACCCTACACCCTACACCCTAACCCCTAACCCCCGAACCCCCAACCCCGAACCCCTAATCCCATAACCCCTAATCCCTAACCCCTAAACCCTAAGCCCTAAACCCGAGCCCCCGACCCCCACCCCCAACCCCGACCCCCGACCCCTAACCCCCTAACCCCTAACTCCTAAACCCTAAACCCTAAAGCCCTAATCCCTAAACCCTAAACCCTAAACCCTAAACCCTAAACCCCTAAATCTTAAAAAAACCCCATAACCCCCAACCCCACCCGAGACAAAAAAAAAAACAAAATTAACAAGACACGCATGACATAACAACAATCAACTTAGGATAGATTAACAAACTCCCTTCAATATATAAATTCCCAAAACTACACTACCTAAAATTTAGTATTAGAGTGTTCAAGCTATAAACATTATATCAAGGTTCCGAATTTTCATGTTATCAGTGTTTATTAATTTACTTTTTATTATTCACTATTTAAATTTAAACAATTTTTAATTGGAAGATCACAGAAGTTATTTAAAATTGAAAATTTTTGCTTTATTTTATACCTGTAGAATATGAAACCAACTATGCAAGCTCCAACGACAACTGCCACGAAGATAATGGTGAGAAACTGGCTCGATTTTGATCCACTTCTTTCTGTAAAAGTAATACAAATCATGATACATCAATCCATGCATAAGGAATGCTATATTTGTGAGATAAGAATTGGAATAAAAACATATCAATGGGCATCAACATGCAATGTATTCAAGTTGGCAACGAACATAATGAAGATGTGTTACAATTGATCAACTAAAACAGCAACAAATAAAGTCAAACAGATTCTAGGAAAAGGAATGCGACACACAGCTTCATTTCATGTTGTCCTAACAGATGATTTCTTTAAATAAACATCAAATCGAATGGGAAGGTTATCAATACTTTCAAATTTAAAAATTGAAACTATACTTGCATCCCAAAAAAACTTACACAACAGGAAAGAGCTTAATGTTTCATAAGCAGCAAGAAAAAACCCATATCATATAATCAGCAAAGACATGAATAGGACAGCAAGCGTTACTGACATGTTTGGACTGACAGATTAGCCATTTAGTGTGGCCACTCCTTTAGACCTTTCAATTCTTTCTTCTCGCACATAGTCTATTTCAGTTACCCTGGTTCCCCCCTCTTAGGCTATACCTTATCCTACAACCCATACCAACAATGTCCATCAAGCTTCAAGCCCCACTCATAATTCTTACATATAAACATAAAGTTCAATTATTCATTAATGAACTTAACAAGGGAAAAGAACTTATCCCAACCACTTTATTAAATAAAACATCAAATGCTTCCAAGTATATCAAATAACATATAATAACCATGTTACAACTCATAACTCGACTTTCTTTCAAGCATTTTACAAAACACACGATCTAGAATGCTTGAAAAGTATTCGTTTTATTATTACAACCACCAAATCTTCACACATTCCAACTATAAATCAATTTCTATCCAACCACTATACCATAGTTTCCCAATTTGTCAAGTCAGAACATGAATACACACACTAGCTCAGTCTGGATGCTTCAACTGAATGAGTAAGATCAGGTTTTAGAAACTTGAAACGTCCTTAATAGCTCACTAAACTAGAAATTCAGATTATGAACAGTGCAATCACTCAATAATTCATTCTAACAGCAAGCACAATACCGGCAAGGGAAATGCAGCAGAATTCTGTGTAGCAAGTGGAATGTAGACAAAAGCTTTGAATAGGTAAACCTCCGAAACTAAGTTGAATATCTTGAATCCTTACTGATTCACCGTTAAGATTCATGTAAGTTTGAGGCTTTGCAAGGAAAACAGGAACTTCACCAACAATACCTGTAATAGATTACCCCACAAATTATTCAGAAAAACAACACATGCTGAGATTAAAAATAAATGAGGTTGAAGAAGGAAGACTGAATGCCATGGACAAACCTTGGCCAAAAATGGCTTTGCAATGGACTATGTTCATAGCAATAGCATGCGATTCAGCAAACGCATCAATCGTCTCAAAGCCCACCTGCTTTCAATAACATTGCATTATCTTTTAAGGAAACTAAAAACAAAACCTCTAGGATGCAGTAGCTTTTAGATTACAGTATACATTGTGTCTAGTTCCCTTGTACTTGTCATCAGGATTGCCCAACACGACAAAAAGGCATGGTCGAGTGGCAGCAGTACACAAGCAACGCCTACACAAGTGATTAAGCATCTTGTCCAGGAACTCAGGCAGTTTTCACCTAATTGCAACACATTTTCTATGCATTGAATTTGGTTCACCTGCAATTGTGCAACTAAAACTTTAAGTTTTAATAGAAGTTTCAACTTGCAACCAAATGTTCTCATCAGTGAAGTTGTCCTTATATCAATGAAGGCTTTAATGACTTCATATGTAAACATACAAGTCAAGGAAAAGAAACAGGATAATCTAAACACTTCCTCTGTCATAAGCAATTCCCATCAAACCATTTACAAAACATCCATTTAAGGCATAAATAAATGAGCATTTCATTGAACCATTAAACGATACTCCATAATCAAATCAATCTATAGCTGGTGAGTAAATTCTAAGGCTTTTCAGGCTTCTAAAACCACCAACAAAATTTTTTTATAATGCTCCGAAAAATATGCCATAAACTATAACAACTATGAAGTAGGAGATGAAGAATGACAAGGACTAGATTATCAAACTATGTTAAGCATCAAAAAAGGTAATGACCGATATATGACCAAGTCAACATAGCATAGATGGGCTTGTTGTAGGATGATGAGATGCAGAATAAGCAGGAGGAACAAACCACTTCAACACAAATTTGAGAACAAGGGAAATTCAAGTTCCCTCATTTGGCATGACAATAAGCGAGCAACCATAAGAACTTCTCTTTTCCTTGTTCTTGTTGAAAATATTTGTAAATCGTGGGTTCAGTGCTGACAACTGCAGCTGACTAGCTTTACGGCAATGATCTCTGAGGTCTCACAAGTGCATGATTTGTTGACATAAAACTACAAGGTGGCAGCAAGCACAAAGAGAAGGAAAGAGGTTTGTCTAAAGAGCAATAACTTTCCTAATGTAATTCATTTTCTAATGATATTATTTATCTGATCATTAATAGTCAATATATATAACCTAGACAAAGCTGCACTATTTCCTTAAAGATGAATTGCAACCAGTCAATCATTAGAGAACTATAACGAAATTGAATGGTAACTCACCTTTAAGGCCAAGCATGAGGTATTGGGATGGAAGGAAAAGATATTTAAGCAAAGTTCAACAGTTGCCTATTCTTATAATGTCAAAAGGTAAGCATTGAATTATTGCTGGTATAAAACTTTGGGACCAGCTTCAGTCACCAAAAATTGCCACAAGAACAAACCCCCTCAATGAAGTGGTGGAATCTCTTGTTATCCCTGACAATAATCTTTCTTTCTGTAATTTTTGATGCACCACACATAAGAATATGGCAATCCTCACATATTCTAAGGTTTTTCATAATCATTATGGTGGAACCTGCATCTGTGTTCAGCAATCCATATGCCAGAGCCAGCTTTTCACTATGAGTCATTAGTATATGCTTCTTCTCTTCATCACTAACATCATATGGCACAGAACCCAGATTTGGCCGGTATCCAGAAGCCTTCAGTCGCTCCACAAGATCCTCTAGTGATTTCCTTATCTCCCTGGTTTGTGGATGTGTTGCATCACCTGCAAAGAATTCTTGAATCATACCCTTCTTCACTTCAACCCAGCTCCATCCAGGGTTTTTTTTTAATTTTTTTCCTCTCATCAATTTCCTAACCCTTGACACATCGTCCCATCTACCAATCGATGCATATGTGTTAGAAAGCAAAATATAGTTTCCTATGCTATCCGGTTCAAGTTCAAATAAATGGTTTGCAGCAATTTCAGCAACATCCGGGTTCTCATGAATGTGTGATGCTCCAAGAAGTGCTCCCCACACTCCCCCATTGGGTTTCATAGGCATTGTTTCTATAAGCCTAAGTGCTTCTTCTAAGTATCCAGCTCGACCAAGAAGATCTGCCATGCAAGCATAATGATCTGCTGTTGGAGCAACACCATAACATTTTTCCATAACACCAAAGAGTTGCCTCCCTTGGTCTACCATGCCTACATGACTGCACGCCGAGAGCACCCCTACAAAAGTGACATGGTTTGGTTTTACCTCTGTCTTCAACATATCAAAAAATAATTTAATGGCTGCATGAGCAAGGCCATGCATTGCAAATCCTACAATCATAGAACTGTAGGAAAATACATTTCTTTCCTTCATTGCCAAAAAGACCTTGTATGCCTCCCCCACATTACCACACTTGGAATACATGTCTATTAGTGCTGATCCCACAACTACATTATTCGCGGGCCTAAATCTAGAACTCTCAGCAATATCCCTAATCCAATTTGCATGTTTTGATGCACCTAATTGAGCGCAAGCAGATATAACACCAACCAAGGTAACTTGATCAATCACAATGCCAGCATCTTGCATTTGCACAAAAAACTCCAATGCCTTCCTTGGCATGGCATTCTGGGAATAGCCATTAACCATAGCTGTCCACGCCACCATGTCTTTAATTGGCAATCCATCAAACAAATCCTCTGCAGATTTCATATCGCCACTTCTTGCATAAGCAACAATCAACTCAGTCCAAGAAATAACATCCCTTTCAACCATTTCATCAAATACTTTACGCCCACAATCCAAAAGCCCACATTTAACATACATATCAATCATGGTGTTGCCAACATACAAATCAGACTCAAAACCACCTATCAATATTGTCTGAGCATGAACTTGTGACCCCAAACTTGCATCAAGAACAGCACCACAAGCCTTAAATAGAGCTGTGAACGTAAATGATACAGGAACAATGCCTTTCTTCCTCATACAGCTATACAAACGAATCAACTCCGAAAAGGGTCCTTGAACACCATAACCCCGAATCAAACTAGTCCAAAGAAATGGGTTGGGGTTCTTAACCTGTCTGAAAACAAGGTGAGGATACGAGTGCACTGGAACATCCATTTTAATGAGCATACGAATAAGCTTGGTGACAACATAGCAACATTGATCAAGGCCTCTAAGGTAGAGATGGGCATGGACTTGTTTGAGTTGATTCAAGGTCGTGCAACCATGTAAAACATTAACAATATGCGACTCCAAAATCTTCTGCTCTTGAAGTACTGAATGTGGAGGAAAAATCTGAGCTGATAGTGGCAGCTTCCGTAAACCATCAAGTTTCAGAACAGAAATCAAGGACATTCTGCGATAGAAAAGTATAGTGTAAATAAAATTTAAAACTGAAATATTATTTAAAATCTGAAAATAAAATTTTGACATATCTAGACACAAGAGGAATTGCCTAAGAAGAGTGGATGGTAAATCTACACACTCGCTTTATTGTTTTTGGGGAATACCGAGATGGAGTCAGTCAGTCACAATCTCACAGAAGGCATCAAGGGCAGTATTGGTGAGAGGATGAGATTTGTGGGGGTGTCATAGTGGGTTCTGACTTCTGAATTAATTTTCTCAATTCCTTCAAACAAGATCTCTCTTTCCAACATCACCAACCCATTTTCAAACATACACACACCTTTTCTCTCACTGTCAAATACACTTCATTGCTGCTATTAACTTCTCACCGTTAAGTTGGAACCAGGAAGTCTATAATTGAGTTTCCCACATGCACCTGTATCTATATTTATCCATACTCCCTTTTTTTCAAATTGGTCCTAAATTATGTAAACATCATTTTACTTTACTCTATTAATCCTTATATATTCTTTTGCATAACCATATATTTTTGTTGTAACAAAATATACTACTCCCTAGTCGTTTTACCTTTAAATTGTATATGATTTTGATGCACCAAGTCAAAAGAAAGGTTTACATGGTCCGAATATGCTGACAAAGGAATGAGACAGTATTGAAAAACATGACACACCGAGAAGCTTAAAAGAAAATATTTCTTGCTGTCTCACTCTCCACATTACAACTACATTCTAACTTCTTTCCGAACAGCAAACCCTAAAACCTCCCAAAACCCCCAAACGCCAAACTCCGGCCCCTAAAAAATATAAATCCTAAGAATTCATTTGTTTTCTCAACTCTCATATGGTTTTGAAAATTATCTCCACAGCACAATTAAAATCATCTCCACAGCAGAATTGCCTCGATCTCGACAAAAAAAAAATCTTCATCTTAACTAAAATACAACATAAAGGGTTGCAGAACGTTGCTTTTCAGAAACATTGACGAGGAGAATCATAAATCTTACCGTATCTGAAGGCTTGAAACCCCCTTCGCCGAGCTTTACACTGCGACCTTCTACAATGGAACACGACGAGCACGATGGATGCTGGCTTGCGAGAACGGAGAACGGATTGCAGAGAACGACGAGGTATGGGTTGCGAGAACAGCGACCACGATGGACTCGGTTGAGAAAGTGAAATGGGCTGCGAGAACGGCTGAACAGCGTGCACTGTGGAATGGGTCGAGTGATCGGATAGCAGGGCCGAGTGATCGGAGGTGGGGCTAAGAATATGCTTGAAGCTTGTCTGAGATGTTTTAAATGGATTTAGAATAAAGTAGATTTTGCGAACAAAAAAATAATCAACCTTACTAATTAACTTTTTTTTTAATTTATTAAAAAATTAAATAAATTAATTATAATTAATAAAAAATTTAATTGATAAAATTGGATAAATTATTGAGTATATTATATGAATTGATATTTTGAGAGATTATATTTAGTTATAATTAATTAATTAATTTAAATTTTTTAATCTCACAAAAAAATTAAATTAAATCTTATATTAAAAATTAAATAAATATTTTTGGATAGAATATATTCTATAAAAAAATTAATTATCAAAAGTTATTCTTACTAACTTATACTAATATCTTAAAATAATTTTTGGTACACTCAACACTTAAAAAAAAATTTATTCACACATAATATTTTAAAATAATTTTAAATACCCTTAACACTTTAAATTATTTTTCTATTTACATCCAATATTCTAAATCAATTTTTCTACATTTAGCACTTTAAAATATTATTGAAGTAACATTTAATATTTTAAATTTAAGGTGTTTATTGTTATTGAAAAATATAAGGTTAAAGGTTAAGTTTAAACAATTTTTCCACATAAATGCATAGATTGCCCAAAATTTTTTATTTGACCAAATTCGATACAAAAGTTCACAAAATATAGTAATGTTACTCTAAACATTATCCAAAGTTAAGTTTGATATTTAGTTAACTAATACGCTAATATGGTATGCCACGTTGTATATACATCATCTTTTATTTTAGATTAAGGTACAAATTTATCCTAAAAATTTTTACTTATGAGCACTGGTATCTGAAAGTTTTTTATTCACTATCCCCTTACCATTATCTAAATTCAGTTTGATCAAATATATTAAGCTAGTAAGTCTACATGTTATTCAATCCATATTTTTTTCTCTAGTCATATTTATAGATAAGGAACAATTAAAAAAATATATCCCTCTAAACTCTACCGTAATTTCTAGCAACCTCTCAAAAAATAATATATATTATTTTTAAAATAAAGTATATTATCCCAAGATTGATACTCTATTTGTCAGAGTTTGGAACAATGCATTTTTTATTTTTGTTTTTATTTTTATTTATAAATTTTATCTCAAAAAAATGAAGTAGATAGCATGTTGACTGGTTATTTCAGTATATTTAATCAAATTAATAATTAAATTGAATATAGATAATAATTAGAATAATATTGAACAAAAAAAATTCATATACCTAACTCCCGGATGAAAATTTATAAGATAAATTTATATCTTAATAAAAAATAAAATATAATATGGATGACACGTGACGTGCCTTGTCATGTAATCAATTAACAGTTAAATTTAATTTTAGGTAACAGACAATATAAAATTACTAAGTTGTGTGAATTGCTCCAAAAATATACTATAGATAAATATAAGATAATTGATGTTATTAAAAAATATTTTAGTGGCTCAAACCACCCAAAATTATTTTAAGATACATAGTATTATTAAAAAGATATTCTAAAGTGTTAAAAGTATTAAAAATTATTTTAAAATAATAAATATTACTAAAAAAATTAGTCCATCTACGATGCTGTTTGGGGGGGGGGACTGTTACCTAGGGGTGGAAACAGGCCAGGCCAGGCCAGGCTTTAACCTTAACAGGCTAGGCCTGTTAAACAATAACCTAGCTTAAGCCTGGCCTGTAGCCTGTTGTAAGCTAATTTTCTCGCATAAGCCTGGCCTGTAAGTATACCTGGCCTGGCCTGTAGCCTGTTAAAAGAGCCTGTTTGATAATTATATTTGTAAGCCTTCATAACAGGCCCAACAGCAGGCCCCTATAACAGGCCCAACAGCAGGCCCCTGTAACAGGCCCAATAACAGGCCCCTGTAATAGGCCTTCTTAACAGGCCCGCTAACAGGCCTTTCTATATACCATAATTTAAAAACCTACAAATAAGCTTTTTATAATAATAACCAGTTTAAAGTTGCAAAATATCTAATCAACCATTAACACAATACCAAACAAATAGAACAATTGTTATTACAAGAATACAAGTACAACAATCTAAACCAAATCAAAGTAAAATTATTAGCCACACATCATGAAATCTTCAAGGTAATTTCTTCCTCTTGCTCGAACACCTTGAAAAGAAGAAATCAAATGTATATTATTATATCATAAAACAATTGAACAAATGATAAGTAAAACAAATTGTATTATTTGTAAATTATAAAATGTATACCTTTGATTTCTTCTTTAAACCATACTTGTTACGAAGCCAATCCCCACCACAAATAAGTGCTTCAATTGATTCTTCATTTAATCTTGAACGATACTCATCAATAACTCTACCTCCAGCACTGAAAGTGGACTCTGATGCCACAGTTGAGATTGGAATGGCTAATATATCAGCAACCATCTTAGATAAAATTTTGAACTTAAGACTATTATTTTTCCACCATTCCAAGGCACTGAAAGAGTTAGAATTACCCTCAGGAATGTAAGCAGTCTCTTCAAGATAAACTTCTAATTCTGATTTCACTGGGGGAAGTGCTTGCTTTTCACGAACAATGCTCATGAAATGATCAAAGCCAGAAACTTTAGAAGAACAAGGCGTGTGAGCAGAAGAGTTGTTGCCGACATCAACTTCATTTAATGCATTTGTCGCTTCCTTATAGTTGGCAACATATGTAAGGAATTGGAAGACACGCAGCGGAAATAAACTTTAAAAATTTTCCATTCCTTGCCAGGATCTGCCGTATGTGTTTAAGTCAAGTGGAAAGAATCATTACCCTTAGTGTTGCTCAGCGAATTTCACAGCTTCTCTACGTGGGTGGTGATCTCTTTCTGATCGCAAGAAATCGATGGAGTGTTCCTCAGCGACCTTCACAGATTCTCTCCGCGGACGGTGGTCTCTTTCCGATCACAAGAAGTCGACGCCTCAGGTCGGCTTCCTCTACTGGTATCCACACGAACAGCGTTCCAACCACGAACGACGTGCTAGCGTCTCCTGTCCCTCCAAGGCTTTCACAAGTCTCCGTCTCTATTTCGGTAGTTTCTTGTCTGCAAACCTTTTGCAGCTTCCGTTCGGCCTTTTGTGTTCTGTGTTATTTTCAAACGTAGCTCCTCCAATCAGATATAGAGGATGCTATGCGTTTTTTTTCACTTGACCTAATTGGATTTTGGAGTTAATCTTATATTAATTCCGAATTGATACAATATCATATATTGTATAATTTTATAAGAAACTAATTAAATAAAATAATATTAAATCCGTCCCACAGATTTAATTACTTATTTATTTAACTTTAAATAAAGATGAGACTGAGTTATATTTGATTTATTCCCATAAATCAAATTTGAGATATCCTATCAATTTAAATTTCGAATTTCAAACGTGATAGAGATTTAATTTATCCTTATAAATTAAATCTTATAAATATCTCTTATATGAGATATCCTATCAATTTGAATTTCGAATTTCAAACGTGATAGAGATTTAATTTATCCTTATAAATTAAATCTTATAAATATCTCTTATATGAGATATCCTATCAATTTGAATTTCAAATTCAAACGTGATAGGGATTTAATTTATCCTTATAAATTAAATCTCATATATCTCATATATATAATATATATATATATACGAATTTATATATATACGAATATAAATATAAATAAATATATATACATTCACCTGGATCTTTCATTGAATCTGGACATGTCTTAGATTCAATGAATCTGGACATCATAGCTCGTGTTGGGCTATTTTGTGTGCGACCCTGTAGGCCCATATGAAGTTGGCAGTGGGCCATTTGCTATACTAGTCCACAAGTCGCAAGCGGTCTCTAGCAAGACATAACAACTACCCAAATCATATGAGGATCGATAAACGATGTAACCTTTTATACAACCATATCATGTCCCTTCTGTCACGCGATATTTTGGTCATGGATGAGGCATGGATAATGTCATCCTCCTATTCCCGACCGTTACTTTCTCGATCCCTGAGTAGTCTGACTATAGAAATGGAACTACCTTTCCATTACAGTATGGCCATACATTTCTCAGACTCACTCATCGAGGGGCCCAGTAATATCTCTCCACGAATGTGAGGGACAAATTCCATCTTGACCATTCACATTCCTCCGCATGAAAAACCACTAAGCCCGAACATAGTCTTTATGATCACTCGGTCAAAAGTGACTTTTGACTAGGTCAAAGCTGAGCGTTTTGTCATGTAGGAATCCATGATGATCTCAGGTCAAAGGGCATATTGACATGGTTTGTATATGAGAGAAGCTTATGACGTTACCCATGCAGTTCTCTCATAGCGGGTCGGTCCAACACCCTGTACTCTTACATGTGCTTATGACTTTGATTTATATCTCTATACATCTTCAAAGTCATACTGGTCTTATTTCATCTGTGCTCCCACATAGATGATCGACCAGGGACATTTAGGATAATATCATGAATTATCCAAGGATGGTCATCATAGTAGACATGCAAATAATATGATAACTCAATTAATAAATTCATAAATCAATAATGTTCATAAGACAATGATTGGCCCCTAGGGCACGATTTCCAACAACATATTCATCATACATAGATTCCAAAGCCTTCACTACTTTATCTATATTATCAGAAGCCACATATTCAGGCTTATAAATCAAAGAAAAGCAATAATTCAAACCATATAATTTGCACCTGGCATCCAAAACACTTGCTATTGCCATTACCATATTACATTACCCCCAATATTTGTCAAACTTTTCTTTCATTGAGGCCACCATGTCTCTTACAAATAAATCTTCATCTTCTATGGCATTATCAATTTCTTGTTTTACCCTCCAAACTTCAGGAAGGTATAAATTTGCAGTAGGATACTCACTACCTGAGATGACATGAGTGGCTATATCGAATGCTTCTAAAATTTTACAAATCTTCTCAACTTTGTTCCAATCCTCTTCTGTTGGTGCATACTTGTAATGTGGCTCTCTTTCCTTATAATCAGGAAAGACATCCTTAAACTTCAAAGCAGTGGACAACATCTTATATGTAGAATTCCACCTAGTTGGACAATCAATCATGAGCTTCTTTTCTTTCAAACGTTTTTGCTCAACAATATCACAAAATGCTTTCAGCCTTGCATCATTATAGTTAACATATTTCACACTCTCACGGACATTATGTATAATGTCTTTAATGCTACCAAGGCCATCTTGCACCAACAAGTTTAATATGTGTGCACAACATCTAACATGAAACAAATTACCACCCAAAGGTAATGAACTACTAAGTGTTAAGGTGTCCTTAAGAACCCTTAAACAAGAATCATTGTAAGCTGCATTGTCAACTGTCACAGAAAACACTTTGCTATCAATCCCCCAAGCCTTCAAACACTTGAAAATAGCATCTGCCACATCAATTCCCCATCTTGGAGCAGGAACCTTCACAAAATTCAGAACCCTTTTTTGAAGATTCTACCCTGCATCAATGAAATGCCCGGTAATGACCATGTATTCAGCTACTTGGTGAGTTGATTTCCACATATCAGTAGTCAAACTAATCTTGCTCACACTTTGTAATAGGGCCTTCAAATATTTTTTCTCTGCGAGAGATTTTTTGAAACTCAGAATTTGCATATTGAAAGCCCCACATCCAAACTTCATCCTCAACAATATTAAAAGGATGATCATGCACCATGATTGCAGTAGCTATTATTTTCCTCATCCTTTCATTGGAATATCTAGCACCCGGTGCGAGAAATGGATTGATGTTCATATTTGAAGGTTGAAATGGAATGGTGGATTGTTTTTTTTGTGAAGCCACATGTAACTTCCTTTGCAAGCATGTCTTGGTATGTCTCCAAAGATGGGTAGTGCTAGCTCCCTTCCCAGAGTACGAAAATATATTTTTACAATACTTGCATTTACCTTTGACCCCATTTTCAGTTTCAACTTGATCAAAATCATCCCAAATAGCAGAGGTTTTCCGCCTCTTCTTTGTGATGACACAGTCATCACCATCATTTTCATCATTAGTTTGTTGAGTAGACTCTGTCTGCGCTGGTTGATTGACCTCAATAGCATTAGGAGGAACTGAAGTTGATGACATTGTTTCACACTCAACTGGAGATGACATTAACTAGAACTGAAAATATATCAAATATCAAAGTCATATATCAAACTTCACAAGTATTGCTTTGATATGTCAAATACCCACATTTATGCCACACATACGGATATGCTTTACAATTATTGTTGTTTGGGACATATACTCATTTCTTTCATTAATAAGTTTTTAAATATGCTTTATCAATACCAGTGCAGACAAAGGGGAATCTCGACATTAATAAGTTATTAACCAGTTTTCTTTCATTTTCTTTTAGCCTTCGAAAATGTCCCAAACAGCTGCACAACTTTATCAATACTAGTAATGATGCAAATATATCAGTGTTTCACCCAAACAGCAGCACAACCAAATATACAAACAGAGAATCACCCAAAATTACAAGTAATGATGCAAAACAATCAGAAACAGAGCTTAACTGCAGTAGCTTAACTAATGTTGGAAGTTTAACTAATCAGAAACAATCCCAAACTGCAGTAGCTTAACTAATGTTTAGCTTAAGGTTGGAAGTTTAACAGAGCTTAAGCGAAGGTACATTTCTGCAACGATAATCTGACTTAAACCAAAACAATCAGAAATAGAGCTCAACAACAATCAGAACAGCGAAGGTGATAGTGACAGTGGAAGTGAAGGAATAAGAGAAGGAGCTACAAACTCGATTAGGCGCTCCACGAGTCGACGACGGTGACAGTGGAAGAAGGTGGAGACACGCGACGCGACGATGGTGAAGTTGTTTGAAGCTTAAAGCTTAAAGCCAGAGAACTATGGTGGAGTCGACGATGAATGTCTGAAGTTTGAAGCCAGATAACTGAACTCTGAACAGTGAAACTCTGAACTGAACACCCGTCGCCGACTGAACTCTGAACTCCGCTGGATTTACAGGGGTGCCTGAGAATGAACTCCACTGAAAGTGAGAAGGTTTCCGACTTGCAACTCTGCAGCCGCAACCAAGCTCCAAAGTCCAAATGCAAGTAGTGGCCAGCTGCGGAGTGCAAAATTAGGGCTTAGTTCAGTGGCCAAATGCAACGATTATATGAAAATAAAATTATAAATTAACAATAAGATATCAAATAATATGCTTTAGTTCAGTGGTCTAATGGCTGAATATTGTTTAACAGGTCAAGGGTTCGAAACTCACCTATTGTAAAATTATATGGCATTTATTTTAACTAACAGGCCCAGGCCGCCTGACAGGCTTGATAGACTTCTATATAGGCTACATTTTTTTACACAGGCCACAGGCTTGATAGGCGGCTTCCACCCCTACTGTTACCCCCTCATTTTACACCAAAAAACGGAGTAGTTTTGAGGTAAGGATCTTCCAGAAAAGTTCAAAAATCTTTTTTTTTATTAAATATACTATTGTGGTCAAAACATGTTTAAGTTTTGGAACTCTTGCTTTGCCGTGAAAGTTAAGACTTCGAGAAGTTGAGAAAACAGAAGAGTAAGCTGTAGGGAGAGAAGGGAGGAGATATTGCTTTTTGGTTTTGTTTATATATTCGAAGAGGTTATTGCGATATCTTTACTCTTTCGAGTGGCGCCTTGTGATTCTGTGGCCTTGGTTTTCCCTCTCAAGACGTAAAATATCCTTAAGCTGCAGACACGAATTCGGGGATTTCGTTCTTCTTTCCCTATCTGAAAATCAATTTTCATATTTTTCTTGGATTTGTCTGTGCTTGATTGTTGAAATAAAGGAATGAGGGAGAATATGAGCTGGCGGAGAGTATTGAAGTCGGCGCAGGCACTCGCTGCCCATACCCTTCTCTTCTGCTTCACCCTTCTTCTCGTCTTCAAGCTCGATCACGTTGTCTCCTGCTCTTGGTGGTCAGTTCTTGCTCTAATCTTATCAAGTGAATCTCTACTGATTCTAGCACAGCCTAGATTATTTTGCTTATTTTCCCTTTTATATTCTGTAATTTTTATAAGAGGTTTCCTTTTGCTCGAATTAGTATGGACTTCGATTATCAGTGTCATCCTGGACTTTTGTTTATTTGGTGAAGGCGTCAACAGGGCTGTGGGGTAAATCTAGAGCAGTCGATTTGATGAGATAATTCTTTTTTCCATAAAAGCAGAGATGACGAGCTGTTCATGATGTCCTGAATGAATTTCTCGCATGTTAAAATTTTCTGAGAGAAATATTCTTGACTACTAGAATCGGAATTTAGTGTCTTCTCCGCCTCTCTTGCGTGCTATTACTGGATTTGGTGAATTTGTACTTCTAAAGTGTTGAAAGAAATTTACAGGGTAAAATTGAAGGTAGACGAGGCAAGCATACTCAAATGGATCCCGTATATTTTAATCCTCTCTCTCTCATTTTTTCTCTCGAGTTGTATCATGTGAAGTAGCTTAGAGCATCCAAATTCATGAATAACCCAAGAGAACAAAATTTTGTTAATCATTGCCTGAGTGTGGGGTAAAATTGCGTCTTTCTGATTACAACGCCACTGTATTCGACTAAAAGTTGGCAAGGCATATTCCTAGGTTCCCTCATGACGTATATTTGCCATAGTATAAAATTATAGACTGTAAATGTATAACAATCTTTATTGGTTCTGAAAACACATATAGTACAAATCTAGAATGTTGACGATGAAGGTCTGTAATGCCTATCTATGTAAGATGGTGGGTTTTATGTTAGGTGGTACTGTATCATGTCAATTTTTCGTGCCTCAAACTGTCAATAATATTTGAATTGACTGCAGGATTCAATCAAATAATCATAACCCTACTGCTGAGATTATTTATAAACCTACACTGTCCATAATTTTAGAAGCAATTTAGTGTAGGGATGATCAACAACATTACTATGGAATTATTAGTTACTCAATTCAACTTTAATATGCAGGATAATATTTTTTCCACTATGGATGTTTCATGCCGTTGTGGCTCGAGGAAGGTTCTCATTACCCGCACCATCAGTTCCACGTAATCGACATGTATGTAATTGTTATCTTTATTACATGTTCAAACTTTTTATTATTTATGGATATTGGGAAATGTGGCTTACAAATCATGAATATTATAATTTGCTACCTTGTGGCTTTTCAAAATGGGGTTATTAGCTCTTCCCTGTCTATCTAACAATTATCCAGTGGAAAATCTTTTTCTTTCCATCAAGATTATTATACAAAATTCTTATTTTCTATTTTGTGACAGTGGGCACCATGCCATGCTGTTGTTGCAATACCGTTGCTTATTGCATTTGAATTGCTCCTTTGTATATACCTGGAGAGCTTATGTGGTATACCACCTATCCCTGCCTCTGTTTTACATGATTGTGGAATTGATTAATTTTCATGTTGAACAGTCAGCATTACACCATGTTTTCAGTGGCTTGACATGCAGTAATTTTGTTGTGCTAAAATAGTTGAATGCCTGCGATGATTCTTATGCAAGATATTTTATTACTCTAAATTAATGCATTCTCTTTTGGGCAGTTCAAGGTTTTGCAGCTGTCAATCTGAAGATTGTGTTCCTTCCCTTACTAACATTTGAAATCATTATTCTAATTGACAATTTCAGGTAAAAATCTTAATAATTTCCTTAACCATTAGTTAATGACTTCTAGTTTTCCTTTTATTTTTGTGGAAAAAAGAGGGAGTGGGGCTGTTTGAACAGCAATTTTTTAATATGAACTGATATAATCTATTCAGTTGTATGAATTATGGAGACCTGAGAGGATCTATGTGTGTGTTTGGCAAGGTTTGGCTCAAAACCTAGGTTTGGAGAAATTTTAAAACAAACAGCCATATTTGTTCAAACGGGCTTTTGGATTAAACCATGGTTTAAAACCAAGGTTTCAGATAAGCTAGTCAGAGTAGCTTATAGAACAGTAAAAGAGTTTATGAACTAACCAATTACTATATTACCCCTACTTTTTCTTATATCCTCTCTCTTCTCTCCTACTTTTTCTTACACCCTCTCTCTTTTCTTTCTTACACTCTCTCTCCTCTCTCCTCTCATCTCTTATCTCTTCTCATTTAATACTCATACCATTTTTCGTAATTTACCAATAATAAAAGTACTTTTGGAAATAACTATTCAAACACTCATTTATTCAAAACCATTTTTTTTTCATAAGCTCTTCTCCAAAAACCCTTTTCTATAAGCTACCCAAAAATCCTTTTTTTTATAAGCCTGTTTCCAAAATCTTATCCAAACGGGCCCTATGTCCATGTCTCAGACATACTTGTTTTAGACATCTGCAGCTGTATCTCCATAGCAGTTGTATGAAGTGTGGACACGTAAAGAATAGGCTTGATATCCATGTCCTAGATGTGCTAGGTGCTCATGTTGAACAAGATGCAACACCCAATAATTCCATGCCTATGTAAATTATCTGCCCATGCTTCTCAGCAGCTGTTAGAATTCCTTCTCTGCTTTAGACCAATAATTGACCAACACCTTTGGGTGCATTATTACATGCCTTTAGGTTGAAGTGACTAATACAAACTTCTTCTGTTCTTTTTCTTTTAACCCCATACGTGGGGAGTTATTGAATCTTCAAATCAACGATTTAAAAGCTTTTAACCCCTCATGCCATTTCTTCATAGCCTTATGATTCACCATAATTTATTAATGTGAGCTCTTTTTTAACACATTGCTCAGATAGTTGTAACCCATGTTTGTTGTTTGTGCAGAATGTGTAGGGCTCTAATGCCAGGGGATGAAGATAACATGAGTGATGAGGCAATATGGGAAACACTTCCTGTAAGCATTTGTGTCAAATTATAAAAGAAATATGCATCAGATGTGGGCCATTTTATTTTTCCTAATAGATGTCTTACTCTCCATGGATGTCCATGGTCTTAGTTAGATTTTCTAATAGCTGTGTTAATTGTGACGTTCAAGCTTTGCAACAATGTATAATTTAATTTTACTTGGGGGAAAAGTTGTGCGTGTACTAGAATTGTTCTTTGACTTGTATAGAGTAACTGGTTGCATCATGCATTGATCAATTAGGGAATGGTATTAATTTTAGGAATTTTTCTTTCTGAATATGACAATCAATTATGTTTAATAGCAGTGACATGCAGATATTGGCTTGTAAAAGTTTTCTAATTGGTTTATGTTCTTCTAAAAGAAATTGCCCACCTGTAGTTGGTAGATTTGACACTTTGACAAGCATCCCTTAAAATTATATAATTTTGATTGTATTTTTTTAACTATCAATTGACACTAGCTGATAGAACAAATGTCTAGCAGGAATATTAATTTTATCAACCTTTTATTTTTTCCTAAATCATGTGAAAGGGCTTCTTGCTTGTGTCTTTATGATTTGAAAAATATTCCCTCTGTCCTTTTTATAAAATCCTATTAACCGAATCACGTAGTTTAAGAAATTGGTTAAAATTAGTTAAAAGTAATAAATATGTAAGAAATGAACTTTTTTTCCCCAAAGATGCCAAGTAAGAGAGAGAAATAGTAGTAAGAAAAAGAATGGAATATAATGTATGGGAAACAGATGAGGAGAGAGAATAGAGACAAGGAAAGAGAATACAATTAATTAGTGATAAAATTGTTAAAAATACATTTAATGTTCAAACAACCACAAACTGGATTTTATAAAACTGACCAAACCAATTCAAACATTAGGATCTTATAAAAAGGACCGGAGGGAGTATTTTCTAAATATTGGAGGGGAACTCTTGGAACGGAAGCTTTAGTGGTGACTGATAAGACAATGATGTGCGTAGACTTCCCTTTTTATCGCTTAGTTTTGGGTCAGAAGGAATGTTCAAGTGCATTTTACTTGGTGCAATTGAGATGGTTGAATACCTTGTTAACGTTCTAACCAGCAGTTTTATTTGCAATTATCATGTCTTTATTGCCTAGCTTTTCTGCGTGCTTGTAGTTTCCATTTACTTTCATACCTCTTTCTATTTACCCCTCTCTCCCTATAGACAGCATATTACCATATATGAATGTGCATTCTTATCTTGTTCCTCGTCCAGAATAATGTTTTCAACACTTGTGACTGATTATTATCTTATGTCCATGTTTATCCTTCTCATTTTATTCATTCGTATGATTGTTATTTATTGGATATCTTTTTAAAGTTTATGTTTATCAATAACATTATAAACATCATGATATGGGTGGAGTTTCTTCTTCAATTACGTGGTTGTTAGAGGTTCATTACACAATATTAATGTTTTCCATTTTTATGTTTATAGCACTTTTGGGTTGCAATCTCAATGGTCTTCTTTGTTGCTGCTACAGTCTTCACACTCTTAAAACTGTGTGGTAATTTGTTATCTGAGTCTAGCTGATGAATTTATTTTGAATTCTGTATATTTCTTTTTGTTTATTCTCCCCAATTATGACAATACTACATTTCAGTTTTTGTGGACTTTTCTTGATAAACAGAAGGGATTTCCTTTAGGTTAAATGCCCATATATGAACCAAACTAAGTACATCTGTTTATCTGGACATAAGCAACTAAGCAAAAAAAAAAATTCTGACATCAGTGAGTAGCAGGTCAATTTTACATATTTATTATATGGAAAAACTTGAAAAGTAAGGTCAACTTTACATTAAAAATACCACCTTGACTACAGACTATATAACGGAATTAATGGATGATCCATCAATACAAAGATATGAAGTTTTTTTCAGTTGATAGAAGTGTAGTCATTAGGAGAAATACAGAACCTCTGTCATGAATTTTGACCATTTCAGAACCTGCTGACACATCTAAGTGGCTTATATTACTTTTTGGTCTCTCTTTTTCTTATACAATTAGTTTATTTTATATTCAGATACTCATCTTAATATAGGGAATTTTGTTCTTGTCTGATCCAGGTGATGTAGGTGCTCTTGGCTGGTGGGACTTGTTTATAAACTTTGGGTAGGTTCCCATCTTTTGTTACGGTTGACATTCTTTGCAAATTTTGTATGACGTTTTGGTTGACCCATCTTACTGCAGTATTGCCGAGTGCTTTTCCTTTCTTGTATGTACAAAGTGGTCGAATCCAATAATTCATAGAAATTCTCGCTCAAGAGAAGCCAGTTCATCTTCTAGTACGATTAGATATCTTGACTGGAATAGTGGCTTAGTAGTTTCGTCAGAGGACAATCCACATCAGGAGAGAATGTGTGGCCTACAAGACATAGGAGGTCACTTCATGAAGGTTCCAGTTATTGGATTCCAGATTCTTCTTTGTATGCGTTTAGAGGTAAGTCATTAATTTGTGTTCTTGGCCAGTTATTAAGATACCACATTGAGAGGTGTTACTTGTTTTAAATTTCAGGGAACACCTGCTAGTGCTAGACATATACCACTTTTAGTTCTCTTTTCCCCACTTTTTCTACTGCAAGGTGCTGGTGTACTGTTTGCTGCGTCTAAGTTGGTGGAGAAAATTATACTTCTGCTACGTAGTGGAGCTGGTGGGGGAATATATTTTACATTTTCATCAAGAGCTCATGATTGGTTGGGGTTTTTGCACCATGGTTCAAGGTAATGAACTCCTGCTATTAGTATCAAACACGCTGAATCCAATGTGAATGTCTATTAGTGTAGAAAGAGAAGCTTTACTGAAGTTGTGATCATGCTGAATTACCATGTGCATGTCATTACTGTGGCTGCATCTAACAATTCGTCGAAGCAGGTTATTGGGTTGGTGGTCCATTGATGAAGGGAGTCGAGAAGAACAGGCACGATTGTTCCAAGAGAGGGCCTCCGGGTAGGATTTATTTCATTTTTGTTTGTTATCTTATATACACGACCGCACACACTTATATACAAGAGGAATCAATTAGGTCAAAAAAAGTTATTCTTAAACCATTGGATAACATTTTATTGGACTTTTTTTTTATTTGCAAAATGCTCTGTAAGATTTAAAGCTCTTGACATGAATATCATCCTCACAAAATTTGGCATTAATCTAACGTTTTTTTAACATCTAACATGCATTTCAATTGAAATAAAGTAATTAACTAAAGAAAGATTGCATACTCATAGCTATTAATACTCGCCCCATTCCTTATTATAGAAACTTCTGCATGTTTCATTATATAACATGTTTTGTCTAAAGCATTAATTTTTTTCCACCTAGTATCCCTAATTAATGATAAAACTTCCTAACTAATTGACCAAACTCTAACTAATGACTTTTATTTATGGTAATTTTGATATTTTACAAGAAATAACCAATTTTAACTAACTTCATTAATTTATGTAAAGTTTTTATTAGATAAGGACTGGACTTAAGAATGTAAAAGTGTTAATTCTTCCAGTGGTGTTGATAGAGGCCCAACAAAGCCACTGGTGACTTACTCTAGAAGACACAAACGTCCAAGAGAAGATTTAGCAACAAAAGTTAATTTGTTAATTTCTGTTTGCTAGTCGAGCAATAAGTGGAGATATCCACGATTAGATGCAGTAGGCACGTAGAAGTAGTGGGAGTCAGTTTCCTACTTTAGTGTCAATCTCCTTTTTTATTGTCATTTATTTATTCCAGAAAAATACCAAAAAGATAAGCTCTGTAAGTGATTATATGTTGGCCAATTGGCCTTGAGGAATGCATCGAAATCTTTACAAAGTGAAATATTGCTTTCTAGGAGATACTCCATGGCTATTAGGGAAATTGTGGGTGAGATACTTGCTCCAATCTCTTCTAATAGAACTCACGACTCTCTTTACTATATTGTCCTTATTTTTTCAGGGTTAGCTTCTAACAGGTCTCAATTGACCTCTCTTCATATGTGTGTGTGTTACAATGTGATTTCTTTTCTGTCTAAGAGTACATGTTCATGCAATGTCTTTCCTTTGAGCAAGTTTTCATTTGTTGGTAATATTTGGCAGTCTGTCTGAAAATAATTCTAAAATTTGTAGGAATACAAAATCTGCCAATAGGGTTCCACGTGATTGCAATAGAGTTAAATCTTAGTAATTGGCAACATATATATATATATATATCTTAGTGGAGCCTTGATGGGAATTCTCTGGGGAACTGAAACAGTATGATGACATGTCTTTGATGATTATTGATAGTAATTGCATGATTGTAGAAACTTTTCAACTATTGGTGTTGAAGTGCATCTTGTGTTTCATATCTCTTTGTTCCACTGTGCAGGTACAACACTTTCAGTGGTTATCCTCCTGATGTTGTTAAGAAAATGCCTAAAAAGGATCTTGCCGAGGAGGTGATATTAGTTTTTGTGACATTTGTATACTAATATTTATGACGGTAAATGTAATCCTATGCGTAATTGTTACAGGCGTGCTACTTGTGTAATACTTCTGCTGGTTTTATTTCTTTATGTTCGTCTATCATGTTTTTGTAGGCATGAAACTTCTCAACAAGACAAAAAATAAGCAATTGTATTAATTGATATGCTCTCTTTTTTTTCATGTCAGGTCTGGAGACTCCAGGCAGCTCTTGGGGAGCAAACAGAAATTACAAAATACAGTCAACAAGAATTTGAAAGACTTCAGAATGTATAACTTCTCTCTCTGATGAGTATTATTTACCTATTTGCTTGTGTGCGGTGCACATGTTGAAGTTTCTTGCATGATGTTTTAAGAAACTATCTGCGGGGTCACCATATGCAATTTAAGGTGTTTACATGGCTAACAAGAGTGCAAATCAGTCTTGCCACCTTGGATTTTATTTGCTTAATTCTGAACCTCTGCAAGCAAATCGTATATTCATTTGCTGAAACTCTTGTATAACTGTCGGTATCTTGTTTTATATAAGATACAACTTTGTTTTGATGTTGTGGATTAAAGTTTCATTGTCATTTATAGCAAGCATAAACGATAACTAGGTTGACGATAAAATAAACCCTCCAAGGGCCTGACCTAGGGTTGCGTACGAATCTTGGGCGCTCCTATTAGAGCCCCAGGAGCCGGACTCTACCGTGGCACAACGCGCTCACGCCTGGCCTCAAGCGTGTGTAGCGTAATGATATTGATGGACCCTTAGCTAATGGGCTCTTATCTATTGGGCCAAGGCTAGGTCATGTGGAGTGTGTGTCGTCAGAGAGGGAGGAAGGGCTGTGTGCTGTATATATTTGGGCAGAAAGGTTTAGTGGGGTTTAAGCAGACAGAGTATTGTAGCTGTTCCATTTTCTAGGAACTTATAGCTATTGTAGCTTATACTTACCCTTTGGCTAGTTTTTTCATCTTTTAATAATATATTTGAGCAGTGGGTTCCATTAGATATATTATACTAGTAGTTGGGCCTTCTCAATATCTGATAGTTAAGGTAGCACATCCATTGAGTCAATGCGTTATGTTTGTGTAATCATTAAGGACAGAAAATGAGCTCGCACTTGAGTGGGTATAAAAACAAGTGCGAGAATAAAGTCATGAGGATACAGGAAGAAGGTTGGGGATAGTGGTGGATGAAAAGTAAAAAGATGGAGAATAGGGAATCCGGACTCCGTTGGGAACATTAAGATCAAAAGATGGAAATGAACATTATATTTTATCCTCTTGAACTTGTATTAAATGCATTCAATGGGTATTCATGTTTGTTAATATCCTCTGGTCACATGGTTCTCACTGCTCTTGCTGGTTTCTTTGCTGGAGTCTTCTATTTAATATTCTTTATCAAGTTCTGTAAATGACTCTAACCTAATCGATTTGTTGCGTGGATCAGGAGAAAGTGTTGTGCAGAATTTGTTTTGAGGGGGAGATTAGCATTGTATTGCTACCTTGCAGGCACCGAATCCTCTGCAGGTACTTTTAAATACATTAGTGGCCTTTTATGATTACTAAGGGTCGTTTAATGTACAAAATAGAAAGAAATACAATGGAAAAGGTTGCTTTGAGGATTAAAAAGAATGTCTTGTCCTCCCCTTAAAGCAAGGGAAAATTAATCTTTTTATCCCCAAACTTTTGACCGGTTTGTAATTAAAAAGGATAGGATCTGCTAAAAATAACACAAAAGCATAGTATACGTTCAAAAACAAAAAAAGGGAACATCATTTCAGTTGTTGTACTTGTACCAAATGGGCCGTAAGACTTATGTTCCTTGTATTCAAACGTTGTTCTTATGCTTGATCATGATGACCTGCAGCGCTTGCTCTGAGAAGTGTAAGAGGTGCCCAGTTTGCCGGATCTCAATTGAGGACTTATTACCTGTATATGATGTTTAGGTCGTAACTTGTCTTACTTTTGGTTCAAGACCGTGGAAGGGCGGGCGCTAAGAAAGTATAAAAGAGTTTAACAGGATGAGTATGTGGTGTAGTTTTGGCAGCGACAACGATGCAACGAAAGTGTTTGTCTAAATTAACACATGAAAGACGTAAGGAGAAATCACCATACAGACGATGCTTTGGAATTTGATTTTACCCTCGTCTGCAATTTGTATATACTAAATTCTCACAGGCTCTAATAATGCGATTGGTGGCGATGATGAGTTGTAGCATTGTGTGGTTGGATGAATAGGTCGGTTGTAAGTTTGTTTTGGCACCCGACATCTGGTGTTCAGTTGCGGATTCTTGTATATAATTTTAATCTATATATCAGTACTGATGGATTCAAATAAGCAATAGTTTTTCCCATTTATAATAGAGGAGGCTTCTTTTATGATCGTACTCATAATTAAAAAAAATCAAATAAAAATGGTTTTTCTTATGAGAAAAAAAATGTGTGAATGTACACTTTGATTTGAAAAGTTAAAAAGAATATAGAACTTATTGAGTGATGATTAAAAATAGCTAAAATAAATAAAACCCCTGAACACTTTAGGTCAATTGTATATTTTAAAATTTAAATTTAATCTCCTTACATTATTAATTTATAACATAAAGCTTGTTGCAATTTTTTCCTATCTAATGCTTATCAAAGCGAGTTGATAGCTTTCATGTGATCAGATGATTTTCTCATCTTTCATATGTTAAAACGGTCTTTTTACAATTTTATCTTCTTTTACAATCTTACTAGATTCAAGATATATCAATTCAAATATTGTTAGGGAAAATAAATTTATAATGCAATGATACTTTAAAAATAGAAGGTTTAAATCCACTTGAAGTCTTTATATTTTAGGGTTTATTTGGTTGGGGGATTTTGGAGAGGAGAGAAGGGAAAATTATGTTTGGTTGGGAAAAATAGAAGGGGGGGGAGATTTTTTATCTTTATGTGTTTCCCTCCCCTCCAAAAATAGGAGTTTTGGGAAAGGAGATAAATTTTTTACCCATTTTTAATTAAATTGCCCTTTATGTATTTTTAATATTTCAATTATACCCTCAAACATTTTTCTTTATTTTTCTCATACCTAATATTTTCTTTAATTACAAATAATTATAATAAATTATAATAAAATTTAATAAGCATAATAAATTATTTATATATTATATTAAAATATATAATATTTATAAAATTAATAAGAAATAATGTTAAAATTTTATCTTTTTTTTTAATTTTATTATATATATAAATGAGAAAAAATTTTAAGATTCATAAATTAAATAATAATAATTTTTGTATAAATATTGTAAATAAAGAGTAAATAAATTTAAATAAAGAGATAAGGATATATTTGTCAACTTTTAATTTACTCATCTCCCCTCCCCTTCTAAATCAAACAAAAAATATCATTAATTAATCTCCCTTACCTTTTTCTATTATCCTTTAAATTAACCTAATATATCCTCCTCTAAGATGAACCAAACAATGCCTCAGAAAATTTTAGTTTTGACATCTATACTATCTAATATTTAATTCTTATAATTTCATAAGAAATTAGATATTGCTTAATAATATAAATGTTGCTAATGTAGCATTAACAACATTTAAATAGATTGATATGGACGGCTGGTTAGAATTGATATAACTTATATATAGGAATCAAAATAAAACTTACTAAAAATATAAGAAGCTAGAGTGAGTTTAATTTTAATTGACAAAATCGATTTTCATACAATAAATCTTATTACCAACGTTTAATTCATATTCTTTTTCCTTACTCAATCTATTTAATCCCTACACTATAAATATTTTGAAGTTAAACTCTTGACTTAATGTATTTTCAAAATATTGTTCACAAATACTGAAAATCAGATTTTATTACCGGTAAAATCAATTTTTATTAGTCAAAATTAATTTCTTTATCTTTTATCACACAATTAAGTTGATTTTTTTATTAAAGATTAGACCGACTCCAAGTCTCTGTTCGTAAACAAGCCACATTAATTTTAAGTAGCATTTCATGTTAGTTAATTTAATATTGTTAATGTCTTATTAGTAAAACTAACATTGTTAAGCTCATATTTAAAATCTTACTATAAGAACCAATATTTTGAACCACATAAATATATATTATAAAATATAAGATAAAAATATTAAAAAATATATAAGAATCAAAACTAAAACGCATACGGATGTAAGCCAAAAATAAATTTGCCACATATTTGATACAAGATGTGATACATGACACAATCTGTATTTTGTACAAACACCCACATTTGAATTTTCATTCTCTCGTACTCGACACATGTCCGAAACTTACGAGTTTGGCTAAACTACTAAAATATACTTTTAATTCTTTAAGATAGCATGATGTTTCACTTTAATCTTAAGTTTATCGTATATTTTTAATTACTTAATCTTAATATTATTAATTTTATTTAACAGTATATTTTGACATAATAAATTTGGGTTATGACTGTATAATTAAATTATAAGAAAACATGTTATATTTTAATTATTTAATATATTTATATTTTAAAATAAAATTAAAACAAGTTAAAAGGAAAAAACAATTTGTGGATGAAAACGGGTTGAAGTCGTAATCGTACAATAATTCGCGAGCAATTAAAAATTTGTTTAATTAGCATTTTATTATATAGTTATGATTTAAATTTTCTAGTCAATGACGTCAGGATTAAATGACTAAATGAATTTTCTAAACTTAAAAAATTAAAATAAAATATCATGCAAAATATAAAACTAAGACATCAAAAGTATACTTTAGCAAGTTTTAAATTGAGATTCTGTCACTAGAACCTTATGTTCGGTCCTTTTTTAAGTAGTTAATCAAGAGGTACATATGAGAAATGTGCACATAAGAGAAACTAGATCCCACTTTAGTTGCTGAGTATTCCGTGGTCCGGTACAATTAAGAGGGTATTTGGATTAGTTTAGAATTGATTTTAAATAAATATGTAAGAGATTCCTAAATATTAGAAAGAGGGGCACAAATAGGGTTTCATTTGTTGAACATAAATTCTCGTTTTTTACCCATTAAGAAAGGGAGAATTGAAATAAGATTCAATGGATTGTGAAGATTTGGAGAATAATTTAGTTCTACTTAATACTCTGTTAGCAATCTTAAGCCTAGATAGTTTGATTTAAACTCTCTTAATTTGTTAAAGAAGCTTTATAATTCTTCTCGGATTTGGAACTTTTATGGCTAATTGTCATTTCCCCAATAAAAAGTAAATAACTTTTAAATCTAATGCATGTTTTGGTTAGAGAAGAAGAAGAACGTTCTTCGCGAAAAAGAAGAAGAATAACGCATGAAATAAATCGATCCTTGGCCAAGCAAAAACACTGATAAACAATTATTCTGATTAACCACTTAAACAGAGTGACATGCTAAGAAAACCAACGATTAAACACAGCCCCAAACAACAAACAAAAACAAAAAAACGAGCTAAGATACCCGGTCCAGGCATTTCCCGAATCAAGCGCCCGGAGCCGCATCCTTCACCTTGCTCTGCAAATACCCGCCGTATTCCCTAGCGTAGTCCTTCACATGGCTAGCCGTGTCATAAATCCGGTTCCGAGCATAGTCGATCCGGTCCGAACCGGGTGGGTTTAGCCCCCGGAAGTATCGGTACATCCATGAGAGTACGGCGACAACGACGACCCCAAATCCGCACATGGACAAGAATCCCGCGACGACGATGAACAGAACGGTTCCAACCGGGACCCATAGTGGACTCGAAACGATTATCAAAGGCGCAAAGAAGATCAAACCCAGAACGGCGCCGGCGACGGTTAGGCCCGTAAGGAGGAGCAAGACGGATCCGGTGATCAAAAGCGTCAAGAGTCCTAGCAGTTGGATGGAATTAGGGGCATGGTCATGAAGCCTTTGGAGAAATGTGGATGAGTTATAGGGAGGAAGTGTGGCTCTTTGATTGTGGACTGAGCTTACAAAACTGTCAGCCATGATGAGGGAGAGCTGAAGGTCTTTGGAGGAAGAAAGATGAGAGTGGTTAAAGCGTAAAAGAAGAGAATGTGTCAAGAGGGACAGATGGGAGAAGAAGGGCCCTGTATTGGGGCCACGCAAGGTTACACGTGGAGGAGGGAATTATTGGGTTTGAGATTGTCAAGGAAGGATTGGTGCAGGGATCAGCTGTGCTGGGGCGTACTCAAGGATGATTTGATCATGCAGTAGAAACGCTTGACTTTGGAGAGTTCAGAGCTCAAAATAAATCATGATATAGCCTTGGTCATGGAATCTCATTTTCTACACATATCAGAGTAACTATCACGAAACTAAAAAAAATAGGGTGACATTAAATTAAAAACGAGCCTTTTCTTTAATCTGTGTATTTTCTAAAAAAATCTAGTATCAAGGATCAACAGTCAAATGTTATCCAACTTTCCAAATGTATCATATTGGGAAATATGCTTGTATGATCAATAAAAATGAGAAGAAAAAGAAGGTCACCAGCTGCTCCACTTGGTTTTTAAGTTTAACCTTGACGTTCTCCCCCTCTGAATGACCTATTTGATTCCTGTTCCCTTCGTTCTGGGCATTTGAATTGCTCGGTTTCTCAAGTTTGTTGCAACTCGTGATTCTAGATTTTGTTTCTTTGTCATCTCTTATTACGTCCATTTGTCTTTGGTTTGACTGCGGAAATTGGTGTCTCTACAAATTTGGAAGAATTCTGCATCATCTTATCATCTCTACAAATTCCCACGGAGTCATCTTTGCTTTTCTTCCACCTCTTCTAAGTAGAATTCTTGATGCTACTACTTTGACTACTGGAGGAGCTTTCAAGGGTTGTAGAGTCATTTTTGTCACTCTCAAGCAAGGTACCTTTAGAAGAGATGCTATCAAGTGCAGGTTCATATGATAATACATCAGTCTCAATATATAATTTTTTGCTTGAGTTCTGGCTGCCATTTTGTCTCAGATGATTATGGACTTCAAATCTCAAGCATCTGTACAGCCACCTTTGATACACGAGTTCCTGGACCATCCCAAATCTGTTTTCCTGCAGTCTTTCAACTTGCTCTGAAAGTTCTTCATTGACGTGCCTTAAACAAGTTATTTCTTCTCTTATGTTAGCCAACTTTTTGTCCTATAGAAGCAAAATTTCAAAACTCATCAAAATTCAAGCAGCTCCTAAACTGGTCTTATTCTTCAGTGTTGATGTTTACGTTCTTAGACTGGTAAACACGGACAGAAAGGTTATGATGATTTCTTCTTTTCTCTGGTTCTAATGTCGGCCCGTGAAAGATTTTATGGTTAAATAGCCTAATTTCTCGCATTCTTCAGGATATTCTCAGTTCCTAGCAGTATAACTCCTATCGATCTACTTACTCATATTTTAGGCACTACAATTTCTTGAAATCCTAGGGAAGGTTTTCTCTTCTAGAACTTGTTCGTGACCACTCAACAAGAAAACTAAAGTTCCATTCTAGGTAGGGTTTAAAAAAAATATGAGTTATATTTATAACTCGATACCCGATCCTACTCGATAAAAGTTCTAACAATTTTGAGTTGGGTATAGGTTAGTTGGGCATATCTAAATCGTGATGCCATATTTATATTGTGCAAAAAATATGTAATTATGAATTTCTAAAATAATACTATATTTATATGTTTTTAAGAATTAAATAATATCCATAATTTACTAAGAATAAGGCAACAAAGATAATAATTAAAGTCTTGAGATATATTACATATAAAAAATAAACATTAAAGTCTAAGTAGTTTGTAATTACAATTTTATATCAATATCCTCAATATTGACAAAGATGAAGTATCTAAAAAAATAAAATAAATAATTATAATTTGTAATATAATCATATGATAATTAACAAAGTTAAAAGAAAAAGAAAAAATTAATATAGTTATAAATATTAAGATACAACTTACCTACTTAACTACACATATTTGTAAAATGAATTTCTAATTACCAGGAACTATTATATTCTCCCTTCCAAATGTAATATACTAACATATAGGAAAAAAAGTAAAAAAAAAAAAAGTGTTCATGGGTAGGGCATGGCAAGGTAGCCCTTATGCTCAGTGCCTAACTCGAAAAATGCATGACTGTATTTTGTAATTCGATACGTAACCCTACCCTATATTTATCGGGTTGGGCATGACATTTTTATTGCAACCTCGGGTGGACATACCGAGTAGCGGGCTTTATGTGCTACTCATATCCCACACGCATGCGAGTTTAATTTCCACTATCATTATAAGGACTTATTTAGTAGATAATCTTATAAGTTTCCTATAAATATTTTTTAAGTCAGCGCTGTGCTATGGTTTTTGTGAAGGATTAATGTTGAACTCAACTAAATTTTTTTATATAAAAAAAACATTAACTGTTCCTAAACTACCAATCTGTTGTAAAATCTTGTCAACCCACACCACATGAACTAGGAATTTGTATGTGCCTAAGAATAATCAATGAATATTAAGTGATTCCTTCCTTCATTCGGTGATTTTATCTATGTTATAACTGGCCTGTGAAATGATTAACTTGGTTCCTACTTGTCTCTTTTCTAATTCAAGCTCCATGTTTTTCCTCCTGAACTCTAAAACTTTTAGCTCGACATCTATAGCTGATCTAAACTTGTTCAGGGCCATAGCATTCCTACCAGAATCACCATCCGTCTGAAATCCAGTTAACTGCTGCTGCGGCATCATCATCTGCACCTTGACTGTGCTGGCATTGACACTACTTTTCATCTGCATCTCCTTTATTGTCTTTTTGGCAATATCTAGCTGCTTCTCTTCCAAAACACCCTCTCCTATCTTCTCTTGAAGTATTTTGTTTTCTGTCTGTAAAGAAGCAATGTTTGCATTAAGCAAGTCCAAGTTTGCTGTCTTTTCAGCTAATTATTGCCTTCACAGTTGAGCAATAGCCGATTGTTCTTCCCTCAGATCCTTAAGTTCAATCAGTTTTCTTTCGAGTATGGCTTGCCTCTGCTTGCAAGTCCTTGCTAAGTTCTGTGATAACTCCATTTCAGTGACATTACCTAGTCTGTGAAACTCGTGAAAATCTACTTTATTTGGATTTCGTGGCATTGTAGTCTCGGTCTCCTCCTCCTCTTCACTCTGCAATACTTACAGTTAGCGATCAGTTTCTACAAACATAAATGAAGAATAAATGGCAGATGGACCCCCCGGGGGGGCGGCGGCGGCGGCGGAACAGGACAGTGGGGACAGAATCCTGCGGGATGTTCTTAGGGGAGCCAATCATTTCACATGTAAAACGGTGCAGCTTTGAGTCCTTTTCGTGGTTGAGTGGTGCTTGATATTTGTAGAGAGCAATGGACATGTTCCTAAGCAACGAGGAGATAAATCAATCACTAGCAGTTGTCCATATGATTCCAGGCAAGATTCTTTTGTTATTTCAGCAATATAGAACTTGATACCTTTTGGCTCATTATTTTATCCTTTAGGTTACTGTTTAACCCCCTTTGATCTTCCCCAAATACGTCCTCGGGCAAAATTAAGTTTAGGGAATTAGTAACGATAAAGGGTATAAATTTTAAATAAAAAAAGTATATTTTTAAAATATTCTGAATGGAGTTAACAATTTAAGGTTTAAAATTAAATATATAGTTTTAAAATAGAAAAGATATATGTATAATTAAGATAAGATATAAAGAAGGGAAAAAGACAGGAAAAGACCACCTGAAAATCAAAAGGACGGATTGGGTATCTGAAAAATAGAAAAGACAGATTGGGCAGGAGGCCCAATCTGTCTTTTGGAAATTCTGGGGCAAAGACAAAATTAACCTTCCGTAAATAAAGTTAAAGGCTGGGCATTTCACTCTGAAGCATGCATAACACCCGAGAGAGAGACCTCGTTCCAGCCCCGTGGAATCGCCCTCAACTCCTCGTTCCAGCCCCATCGAATCGCCCTCAACTCCTCGTTCCAGCGTCATCAAACCCTCGTTCCAGCGCCATCGAAGGCTCTTTCCAACATCATAAAAGATTGTCGGACGCCTTCACTGAGGATTGTCATCGTCGAAGGTGAGTTTGCATTTGAGTCGTAGGAAGATTAGGGTTTAGTTCATTATTGGGCTTTATCTGAAATCCCTTTCTGTTCTGTTTATCCTTCTGAAATTTGATGTATTTTTTGCTTGTTGCTTTAATATATTCCCATTGATCCAAAATTTGAGTTGGGTTGCGTCCCAATAAGGGGGAAGTTCTTCCATTGTTTTTTTTCCCATCCGCAAAACTCGAATTGAAGATTTTATTTAAATGTGCTATGTCTCTTACCATTCAACGAACCGGTGTGTATAAATTAGAATACTATCATTAACATTATGTTCATTTGGTTGTGTGAATGAAATGTGATCGGTTTGGAAGAAACTTGCGTATGATATCCTTCAAACATGTTTTCCGAGTAGTTGGGGATTTATAATTTTGATGCATGTCTATTCAAGGGCTGAACCCAATTGATGATTAAATATGGTTGAGATTTCTAACTTATCCTAACTCTGTAATATCACTAGTAAGTTGACGATTGAAAAACCAAATGTAGTCATGTTATGCTTATTGTAGTTAGTTAGTATATGTGTGTCTACTCTGTTTCCATACTGTTTAAATGCCTAAAATTTTGGAGCCAATGAGTAAAAGGTAACAACACAGATGACTATGATTTAAGGCACGGTGGTTTGTAGCATAAACATTTCTTGATATCTGCAGTAAGATGCTCAATTTTAGGGGCTATTGGCATTCTTTTGTGAAGCATGAAGCATGAAGCACTTATATTGGAAGTAATGACAAAGTCTTCCCAAAGAAGGCATCAAATTATTAATACATCATGCTCATTTATTTCCTAAAATAAAGCTAAGGGACCTGGAACCCTTCATCACTCTCTTCCCTTTTGTCATACTTTTTCATGTCACATTCATTGTTTCAATTTTTATTATCCTCTTGTCTTTCTTTTTCCTTGTATGTACATATTGTAGATGGACCCCTATGTAACCCATAACTGTTCAATTTCTCATTTTCAATCAGCTTTAGTTTGCTCATTTAACATGTAGTACTGCCGCTTAGCATTACATAATATTGAGCTACAACTGTTTATGAAACATACTATGTACTCATGGTTTTTTAGCAGGAAAAATGGCATTTCAACAAGGGACAAAGAAAGAAGTCAGGAATCCATACCTTGCGTTTCGCAATGAGTTCATCCATTCAGGTAGAAAGTTCAAGAACATGAATGAGCAGGCTAAGCAGACAGCATTGGCCTGGAAGGAGTTGTCTAGTGATGAGCAGAAGTGGTATAGACAACAGTTGCAGAGTTCACATGCTGATGACAAGAGGGAGAACAAAGGGACGAAGAATGAAGCTCCCTTCAATACTCGGTGTTCACCCCGTCAGTTGAACGAACTGATGGAGTTTGTCAAGAAAGATGAAGGCTTAGTTGGCAGGGTGAAATCTTTAGGGTTCCACAACTTGCTTGACGTTGGAACGACAAGACTACCTCGGAACTTGTTAGCCTCATTGATTCAGTCATATGATCCTCCAATTCATCAATTTAGAATCAGGGGGAGGACAAAAGGAATAGGGCCAAAAGATGTTGAGCAGTTGCTTGGTGTACCTTGCAATGGGGAGGACATAAGAATTGATGTTGATGATGGGGATGAGATGTTGAAGATGTTAAGGACTCAGTATGGTAAAGTTTCATATACCAAAATACTGGGATATATCAAATCTGGTCAGCAGAGAGATAAATTCGAGTTGCTATTTATGATATGTGGTTGGCACATTTATAGCTCCTACTGCGAGCACAATTGTGAGTGAGAAGCTGTTGAAGGTGATAAAATGCACCATGAGTAGATTTCAGCGGTTTAATTGGGCCAAATACATTATACATGTGCTATGGAAAGAGATGGCGGTTTATGTGAATTCGCTCAAAAAGAGCAAGGGACGGAGGTCCAACATGGGAGGCTGCATCTACTTATTGCTGGTATATATTTATTGTCTATGTTTCTGGGTATTCCTTTTTATTGAAAATGTTACAGCTTATGTTGTGGGTGTTGCAGTTATATTTCGGTCAGCATTTTGCATTGCTTAAAGTAAGACAACATGAGTCCAGCAACCCTATGCATTTTTGGACTGATGAGAGGTTGAAGGAAATGGTGAAGGTTGAGATGGAGAGCTACATGGGGATTTTGTACAAGGAAGGTTGTACTCAAGAGAGGGAAGTGAAGGGCGGCACGACAATCCGTTTAGACCCAGTATGTGTTGTAGTACTGTGTTATGCCTTTAATGTTGCAGTACTGACTTTAATGTGTAAGATTTGATAGTTTAATGTTACAGAACTGAGTTACTCATTTCACCATGTTCTGATTGTGTTATGCAGGAGTTGAAGGAGTTGCATTCACGATTGGTGGTTGCAATCGAAGAGAGCAGTCGTCAGCTTATCAATGTAGTTGAGCAAGAGCTGTTGAAGGTACAACTCCACAGACATGGGAAGCGTCATAGAGAAGATTAAATGAACACTGAAGAAGGAACTGAAGGACAACAAGATTATAGTCGACATGAGGATGAAATCAGAGAAGCATGTCGTGAGGGGGGTAAAGAAGGGGATAAGGGAGATGAAGAAGCAGAAGGAGACAAAGGTGGTAATGGACAACTAGAAGAGGCTCCTGAGCAAGGATAAGTGAGTGATGATGATGATGATGCACCAATCTCTGTGTCCATAGATTCTGAAGGCCGCGTAATGGATGAGGCAGAAGTGTTGAAGGAAGTACATCTTAGGAGATCAAAACGCCAAAAGAGACCTGCAGCTTCAGTACTATCTCCGTGGGTGCTGACAAAGGCTGCTGATAAGAAAAATAGGCCGATAGATGCAAAAGATGTGTTCTTCACGATGATAAGCCGCATATGTTCGCGTGAGGAAGGGCAACGGTAAGTTTGGGCGTGTTAAGTCCAAGTTATTGGCTCTTATGATTTTCTATGCACGTGTTGCTAACAACAAAAGTACAGGGTTTTGGTCAGCATACTGGACGAAGATATTAGCCGCGATCAGCTCTACACACTTGGTGGCATTCAAAGAATAAGTAACAGGGTAAGCGTAAAAACAGTGATCTTAGTTTGTATTCAAGTGAGGGATTTGCATTGTTGCTTTATATAAGATGCGCTTCTTCCTATGTTGTACAGGTTATGTCAGTGGTGTGTAAGACACTAATAGCTGATATGCAGAAGGAAGGGCAAGTACGGCGACACCTTTTCGACGCTGACTTCATGGTGAGCATGTTATGACATCAGTTTTGGCTCTGAACATGCTGAGTTAGTAACCTTCAATTCTTTTGTAGGCAATTATGGCATCTAATCCCCTCACTTGGAATGTGAACGCAAAGAAGAAGCAACTTATGCCTGAACATCTTGGTTATAACTTGGCTAATTGTGATTTGATTCTTGGGCCGACACTTGTCGGAGCTCACTGGTTCTGTCTTGCATTAGAGCCAAGGACAATGAACTTCTATGTCTTAGATTCTTTGGCCAAACCCGCTGACAGTCAGAAGAGAAAAAATAGAAGAGGAACAGGGAAAGAGATGGCCTTTGTTGTCAAAGCATGCGTGAGTGCCTTATTCACCCCGTACATCTATATATTGGTAATGACTATAATGCCTAACCTATGCATTTGTCTTTTGAGCAGAGAGATAGGTTTTATGATATAATTGAGTTAGTTAAACCTAACTTCCTTGGGAAGGGGAAGAAGAGAAAGGGTGAGATTATTTGGGCCGATGTTCCTGCGTAAAATAATTTGTAAGCCATTTTTTTAGTCGCTGTTAAGATGTGCACGCTTTAAGTTGGAACAAGTTGGTCATATTGTTTATATTTTTTTCAATGCAGGCGAGACTGTGGGGTGCATGTACTAATTTGGTTGACAAAGTGGGAGCCCAACGTTGCACTTCAATATGATGATGATCAGGTTGCAGAGTTTAGACGGACCTTACTGTGGTGACTAGTTAATCACGAGCTAAACTCAAATCGAGAATTTACATTAACCTTACTGCCGCAAAGCAACAGAGCAACGGCCACCAAATGATGTTCAAATGGTTGTAATGTTAATTTGGGTAGCGCTTCATTTGTGCAAAGTTAACCCAGTGACGAGCTGGTTACCTTAGGCAAACAGATTTCCCCGTATGACAGTTTGACCGTTAACATTGTAATGAAAATGTCAACATTTTGTTATCACTATGTACATACTTTGTACCACATGTCGCCTTCTGTTAACATATGGTAATGCTGTTTGCAAGTAAGGGGCTTTTCAACTTTGTCAATGGTACATACTAACAGTTGGATTTGCAGTGTACAGTGATTCCCGACTCCAGCCAGGGGAATTTGCAACTGTGCAAATGGTTTTTGCATCTTCCTGAATGGAATTTGCAACTTCTTCAACGGGATTTGTAACTTGGTCGGTGGCCAAGTTGCAAAGTGTACAGTGATTCCCCACACCAGCCAGGGGAATTTGCAACTGCGCAAATGGTTTTTGCATCTTCTTGAATGGAATTTGCAACTTCTTCAACGGGATTTGCAACTTCGTCGGTAGCCAAGTTGCAAAGTCAATAGTGATTCCCGACTCCAGCCAGGGGAATTTGCAACTGCGCAAATGGTTTTTGCATCTTCCTGAATGGAATTTGCAACTTCTTCAACGGGATTTGCAACTTCGTCGGTGGCCAAGTTGCAAAGTCATCAGTGATTCCCGACTCCAGCCAGGGGAATTTGCAACTGCACAAACGGTTTTTGCATCTTCCTGAATGGAATTTGCAACTTCTTCAACGGGATTTGCAACTTCGTCGGTAGCCAAGTTGCAAAGTCAACAGTGATTCCCCTGAATGGAATTTGCAACTTCTTCTACCGGATTTGCAACTTCGTCGGTGGCCAAGTTGCAAAATCAACAGTGATTCCCGACTCCAGCCAGGGGAATTTGCAACTGCGCAAATGGTTTTTGCATCTTCCTGAATGGAATTTACAACTTCTTCAACGGGATTTGCAACTTCGTCGGTGGCCAAGTTGCAAAGTCAACAGTGATTCCCGACTCCAGCCAGGGGAATTTGCAACTGCGCAAATGGTTTTTGCATCTTCCTGAATGGAATTTGCAACTTCACACCATAATCACGCCAACGGTATTTACAACTCTGATAGTAGCATTGGCAACTGGGAGGGTAAACCCATGGAGGGTAAACCCGATGGAGGGTACACGTGCATATACTATTGGTTTTACACTCCTTTTCTGCACGTGTACCCTCCATCGGGTTTACCCTCCCAGTTGCAAATTCTATTGTTAGAGTTGTAAATACCGTTGGCCAAGTTGTAAATCGTATTGTCAAAGAAGCTACAGTGTCAGCTACAGTATTTCTCCTAATTGCCAAAATTTGATTTCTCACAGTTACAAATACCATTGTCAGAGTTGTAAATACCATTGGCCAATTTGTAAATCGTATTGTCAAATAAGCTACAGTGTCAGCTACAGTATTTCTCCCAATTGCCAAAATTTGATTTCTCACAGTTGCAAATACCATTGTCAGAGTTGTAAATACCATTAACAAAATTGTAAATCGTATTGTCAAAGTTACTTCTTCTCTATTGTGGGAGTTACAAATAGCATTGTTGAAATTACAAATATCACTATGGGAGTTACAAATACCATTGAGAAAGTTACAAACACCATTGTCAAAGCTACAAATACTATTGTCAAAGTTACAAACACCATTGTCAAAATTGTAAATACTATTGTCAAAGTTATAAATATTATTATAGGAGTTGCAAATATCATTGTCAGAGTTGTAAATAGTATTGGCAAACTTGTAAATCGTATTCTCAAAATATTGGAAAAGTGAAGGGTAATTTCGTCTTTGCACCAGAATTTCCAAAAGACAGATTGGGCCTCCTGCCCAATCTGTCTTTTCTATTTTTCAGATGCCCAATCCGTCCTTTTGATTTTCAGGTGGTCTTTTCCTGTCTTTTTCCCTATAAAGAATGTTAAAGTATTTTATTCTAAAAAAATGATTAAAATTATTTTTAAAAATAAAATATTATATTAATTAATTTAATAAAAATAAGAGCAGATAGAAGCACTGCATTATTGCCACCAATATTAATCTTTATTAAAAAAATAAAAAAAGGGCCGAGGCTTCATCGGTTAAGGGTGTATTTGAATTATCTTTTAAAAAATAAATTTTGAAAAATAGATTTTAGAAAAAATAGATTCTGGGAAGAATAGATTTTAGGAAAAATAGATTCTGGAGAATAGATTTTGGGAAGAATAGATTCTAGGAAGAATAGATTTTAAAAATAGAAATATTTAGATGATTAGTAGTATAATCACTTTTTATATTAATAAATTATCAAAAATGATATGATTTGATTAAAATATGAGAGAAGAGAGAGGGTAGAGAATAAATAGGAGAGATGAGAGAGAAGAAATATGAGAGAGGAGAGAGTGTAGAGAAGAAAGAGGAGAGAGGAGATGGTGTAAAGAAAAGAGAGGAGAGATAAAAAAGAGTATAAGTAAAAATAAAGCTAAAATAGTAATTAGATAGTCTATAAACTCTTTTACTGTTATAAAATTTATTTTCAATAATTTATTTAAAACTATAGTTTTAAACTGTAATAAAATTTATTTTAATCCAAACACGCAATCAATCTTTATTACTACTGCTCACTGGAAGCGCTTGGCTTTCACGCAGCAAGCACCGGGATGGCGCGAATGGAAGGGCAATTGAGAAGTTCTTGGAGATGCAATGAAGAAACCCTAATTCCTTGATTTAGTGAAATTGAAAATGGCATCGGAATCCCGTTCGTGCTGCCGTATACAAAATCCTGCGTTATATAAAGGATAATGATCAGCCCATTGATCCTATGGAAGGACGACATTTCCCCCGGAAGGTGATCTTCCCAAAAGTGAGGCAGGTGGGTTTTTTCGCTCCCACTGCTCCACAACCATCGCTCGTCGACCCCAACGCGGTTGATTCGGATTCACCTCCGCTCTTAGACTCTCCAGTCAGTAACTCGCTCTCTCCAGTGATGATACCGCCGCCTCGTCTTCTTTCCGAGAGAACTGCCTCCTTGCCAGTCCCTGAGTCAGGGTTTCGTCGGCAGGCATCCTGAGACTTTATACAGATTGGAAGCTATAATCCTTTTGTGTCCCTGCTTGGAACTTTGCCGGTAGGCTCTTCTTCAAGTCGGGTCGAATTTGGCGATGGAGAATTCTCTGAGGACTCCTCTACCGTAGGTTGGTTTCGTCGCAGTAGTTCAGGAAAGTTTGCTTCGAATTTCCCGGGAGGAGGTTTTGATATGTCCTCCTTGAAGCACCCGGAAGATTTAGCGGGCGATAGCTTTACTATGGCAGGGAAACCGGAAAAACCCGCCGGCGGCCCTGGTAACGATTTATTACACATACGCATAACATACGAGTTTACATGCTTGTTGACAACGGTGCAATGGTGCATAACTGCATCTCGTGGCTGGTAAAACCTGGCTAGACTGAAGCTGAATACGAGTTGGTAGTGTTAAATATTGTGGTTTTTAATCATTATCTGACTTCGTATGATCCACTTGTTCTACTCAGTAGTCGAGGGTACGTTTAACCTCTATAGAGTTTACACAGTAAATATGTAGAATTGACAAAATATGACATAATTATTACCTGATTTTCATGATCATTAGTAGAAATATCAAGAAGACCGACGCTAGTGATGATTTGCATGATTTTCTCCCGATAATTACACTGTTGGTTGCTGTTTCTGTATATATGTTTTATTTCTTATAGATAACTGATTTTACGCTTTAAAGCACTTCCAATATCATTCTGTCTTATAAATTTACATTATAATCGGAACAAAACTTCTGCAGAAAAGGAGGAAGAGGTTGCCAAAGAAGTATGGCATGATCCGCCATCATGTTTAGAGCCGAGGAAAACTAAAACTACAAAGGCTGAGAGACTGGCCTTACAGGAGGCACAGCGAGCTGCCAAAACTGCTTCAAAAGGTTCAAGATGTTAAATTTAGTTCTGGTTTCAAGATAATACAACATACTGTGCCTGCTCTTATGTCGTCCTGGCCACCTATTGGCTTTTTGGAATTGTAGCACGTTAGCATTTTATGTGTCTCTTTTTTCTTTTTCTTTTTTTTTTAAATACTGAAACATGATGAAATTGAGTAAAGATGTTATGAGTTCAATATAGTCTTTTGTCATTTTTCGAAAGTTTGGCCACGAAAGAACAAATATCAGTTTGAGTGTGCTAGTAGATGGTTTTTATGGTCTTGTAGACCTAACATTAGTCGTAAGCACATATATTCCAATACTGTACATGGCTAATTTCATTGCTATGTTTTTATCAGTTGGTTTTTTGGTCGACACAGGAATTCTTTGTGCTTGGCTGCCCTTCATACATTTCCCATAGCCTGTTCTCATGGTTTATGCTTTTGATTGGTGATCTCTTTCCAGCTGAGGGAGGTAAAGTTGTTGCTAAATCCAACAGAGCAGCCCCAGCCAAATTTTCAAAGGAACCTTTACAAAAGAAAGATGGTTCTCCAGCTGCATCTCCCGTGTCAACTGACAAGAAGGTAAGTGATCATCCCTTTGAAAAAGAAAAGAAGAAATATATGCCTCCTCCTCAAATGCAATTTGATGGCAAAGACCGAGTGTAGAAAGCTAAAAGACGTGCAGTAGTCAATCAAACTGAGGCTAGAAACAGAGTTGAGTTATTTCAGCACTTGCCACAATATGAATATGGGAATCAGCTTCATGATCTTCAGTGAAAGTTTTTCCAACTTGACTCATTGCATCCAGCTATGTTCAAGGTATGATTTTGGAAAATTCTTAAGGTTGGTTCAAAATAGTGTACCTCGATCTTTTAGTAAATTAGGTCATTCATGTGAAGATGCATACAAACATGAAGGGGGAACGTTAAAATATTCTGCTTGTTTGAGTCCACAGCTTTTGCTATTGTTGCTTGACATTGTTGTTCTTAAATGAATTATTGCCATTTCATATTGATTATTTATTTTATTATATATGATTATTATTGATGTTTCACATTATTATTAATTTTTCTGTGCCTAAAAGGATTTTTAATCTGATAATTCATGCTTGTTTATCATGTATCACTACATGTATTACCAAGACTCCAACTTCCCATGCATAAAGGCAAAAAAAGTAGGTTACATGTTCTGGTATGACATCTGGTGCTCTGCAGTCTCTTTCTAACAATCTAAGTGTACCCTTTTTTCTCGAGTTGTTTTTGTTTGTTTGGATACTGATATGAGCACCTGCATCCATGTTCGTGGTTGACCTAAAAGTTTTTTAAAACTTTGAACTGCCAAGGGAGTTCTTTAATCTCAAATGTAAATCAGGTGTATGCAGATAAACATATGACAAATAGTGCTGATCTGCTAGTTTTATCTTCAGGTTAGGTCATGTTATTTGGCAGGAGATATATTAGGGGGTAATGCTCGTTGTATTGCAATGCTAAGAGCATTTCAGGGAGCCATTAAAGACTACAAAACACCATGCGACAAGACCCTTGATAGGGATTTAATGGCAAAAATCAGCAGTTATGTTTCCTTTTTTACTAAATGTAGACCTCTTTCCATTAGCATGGGAAATGCGATTAAGGTTGTAAAGAGTCAAATTGCCAAGTTTCCTTCAAGTTATTCTGGATCAGAGGCAAAAACAACTCTCTTTTTCTGATATTGATCGGTTCATCATCGAGAAAATTGTTCTTGCTGATAAGGTGATTCTTGGGCGTGCTGCTGCAAAGATTCGAGATGGAGATGTTGCTCTTACATATGGAGCGTCATGTGTAGTTGAGATGACACTTTTACATGCCTATGAGCTAGGGAAACAATTCCGTGTTGCGTTGGTAGATTCACGACCAAAGATTGAAGGCCAGTCATTACTTCGTAGATTGGTGGCTAAGGGCCTCAATTGCACATATACTCATATAAATGCTCATGCATGAAGTTCCGCGAGTTTTTCTGGGCGCCTCTGGAGTTCTTCCTAATGGAACTGTATATTCAAGGGTTGGAACTGCACGTGTTGCAATGGTGGTTCATGCATTTCGTGTTCCTGTTTTGATCTGTTGTGTAGCATACAAGTTTCATGAAAGAGTGCTACTTGACTCAATATGTTCCAATGAACTAGGTAGTTCAGAAGGAGGTTTAGAATATGAAATATTCTGTTGCAAAAGTTGGGCATTTTCTTATTCATTTACTTTCTGCTTTTCAAATGGGGCCTTAATGCCTGACCTTAGGTTGAAAGAGAATTAGAAACTGGATTTGAGCTAGTTTTAATTTGCTTGCAGGTAACAAGGAAGCTGTTGCCAGGGTTCCTGGGAGAATGGATTTAAGTTATTTGGACAATTGGACAAGTAAAGACAATATGCAGATTCTGAATTAATGTATGGTCTTGAGTATTCTATTCGTGAAAACTCCCTTTTCTGTCCAAAAAAGGCTGGCAATGACTTTTGCTTTAACCGACAGTTATGATCCTACACCTTCAGATTATGTCTCTATGATTGTTACAGATTATGGCATGGTAAGTCGGTTTGTGTTTAAACTTTAACAATGGTGTATTTTAGGCGATCACTTTGTTTACGAGGTTTATGTGCTATAGGATTAATTTTTGTCTTGTTCTATAAAGATTTGTATGACATCAGTTTTTAGCTTTTAATTCAATGTTATTATCTGTAGACTTTGGAATTCCATTTGTTGTTGTCTTCTGTCTGTTTGCTTCTTTGTGGATAAAGGGATGTCAAGTATGACATTATCTGAAAGAAGCTTAATTCTTTACTCCCTCTGGTTCATATTTCTAACTAATTTACACATATCAATAAAGTTAGTAAAAATTGGTTGATGGTGTTAATTGCCAAATATTGTAACAGTATTCCAAAATCACCCTTGAATACTGTAAGTAGATTCTATCCGTTTCTGCACCTGCATGAGAGTCTCATGATGACATGCTCCGATACAATGTATACAATCATTAATTATAGAATATTCCAATTCCCAATCAAGGGCATTATTGGAGAAAACATTTAATGCTTTATAAAATTTGCAATGCCAAATATGTCAGGGACCATGAAATCCTTTTAGAATGTGACTTATAACAGGGATTACAAGGAGTGGCATTTATCATATATTAGATCTGATTCTAAAGTGTTTCCTTGGAGAGACTTGCTTTCCTTTTGTAGAAGGCGGCTAATATCTTTTTTTTATATATATATTTATTCTGCCTGCTGCAGGTTCCTCTTACATGTGTCCCCTCAATTGTACTTGAATATGGAAGAGAATACTCGTTGGTATAAAGAAAGCAAGAGACATGCCAGGAATGATTTTGATTAAGAATGACAATTCAAAACCTTATTAAAAAATTAATGTCAAATAAGAACGCTTTAATTGTGTGAAGTTGTCAAAATTAAATGTTTGCTAGTTGCTTCACATGGGATGAAAGAGAAGACTGGGAGAAGCATAGAGGGCAATTTAGTATTTTTAATTTTTGTATTTTGATATTTGATCCTTTTAAAAATTTCAATTTTTATGCCCAATAAATATTATTTCTACAAGGCCTTTTTAATTCTATCTTTAAAAATTTACATTGATAAGAAACATAATAAAAGTCCAACCTCTTATTCAAAAAATATAAGTAACAATAGGGGGTTTAATACTAAAAATTAAAATTTTAAAGAGATTAAATTTAAATTTTAAAATGCTAGGAGTTATATACAACTGAGTTTTTATAAAATTATTAACTTTTATATAATACCGAGGATATTATGTGTCTTTTATTGATTTAACATGATAATTTATGTCGAAAGGATAGCAATTTTTTATCAATAAAGGATAGCAAATTAACAATAAGAAGTTCATGATAAAAATAAAATATTATGGGATTAAATTTAAACTATGAAATGTTAAGTGTGATATGCAATTGGCTCAAAACTCAATAAATTTTATATATTTTAGTTTATATCAATATTTATAAATATTTTATCAACATCTAAGATTTTAACCTCCTCACTTTTTTAATGAAACTTACAATATTAAAATTAGGGAACTAAAAATATACTTTCTAAAGTTAAAAGACCATAATAAAACATTGTAACAAGTTGAAGGAGATAAGCATGCTTTTGCCTTTTATTTAATATTTATTAACAATTTTGTAAATTATTATATAGATTCTTTTAAAAATAATTTAAAGTAACTCTCAATAAATTGTTTAGAATTTAATTGCATCTTTCTTCAAATTGCATGTAATGATCTTGAAACTTCTAATTGATTTGTAACTACGGCTATAAATTAACGAACGTTCCTCCGACTATTGTAGAACTCATTGGGATTATACATGGTCTTTATATATGATGGTCAAAAGTGTTTAGAAAAATTAATATCTTATCTTATTGTATAGAAGTTGTTAGCCTACTTACTAGTAGTTACGATAAGTCCCACCCCTAGTGATATTAATTGTTAGTTCACAGGGATTGGCAAGTCTTAGATCACTCACTTACCGAGAGAATATAACTCTCCCCAACCAACTAGCTAAGTACTCACATAACATAGTTGGCAACTTTTGGTTTTTTCATCAGCCCACACCTTTTAGGTAAAAAGGAGGCGGAAGGTGATGAAGGAGTCTAGCTTTTGTTTGTATTTGCCATGTTTCTCCTTTTGAGTTAATAGTACTCAATTCATATTAAAAAAATTACAAATTCTACTACGAACTATAGTGCACTAATTTCGCAAGTATAATAAGCATTCAAGAATTGAACACCCGACTTCCTTTTCTAAGATGATAAATTACAATTAACTTAGTTGAGATAAAATCTACACTAACATTATTTTATTGCCGTTTCCCCGGGTCATTTTTGCTTCTTGTCTGAAGCAGTATTGCTACTATCGATTGCACCAGCAGCTACCATGTCCATTAACCTCTCGTAATCAATTTCAGTTGACTTAAACTTGAACTTGATGCCTACCTGAAACCATGACTTGATACAAAGAATAGATTGTGTGCTATCATGTGACATACAGAACCGTTGCTTGTTGATCTCATCACCCCTGCCACAGAAAAGTTCTTCAGGCACAACTGAAGTTGCCTGCATAGCCAGGAAATCTCTAGCCATCACAGATAACCGTGGATAGCGTGTACTATTGACCTTCCACCATTCCAGAACATCAGTTGGTATTGGAGCGGGCGCCTCTAAAAGATACTGACTGAGCTCATCAGTGCCAGAGCTCATGCTTGCCCGTCGTTTCTTGCGTGCTATCTCCTCAGCAAAGGAAACAGCTCCATCTTCAATTTCCTGAGCACTGTATCCAGCACTCATGGATGAGAAATGAGTGGTAGAATAATTTCTTGTAAAATGGGTTCTTGCTTCCTCTAGAAAACTATCCGAGTTTAAACCCTCGGGGATTAGCTCTCCCTTAATTCGAGGATCAAGAATAGCTGTCATGTATGTGAATATGTTGCAAACCTGACTAATGTAACTTCTGGCCTTTTTAGCCATTTCTTCTGCAGCGCTTTTTAGCCAGTCTGGGCTGTGACGGGATTCTCTGCAGGTAGCAATTGTTTCTGAGATGTGATCCATAAAGAAAAGGACGAGGCCAACTGTTGGCACCTTACTTGTGCATAGGTTATTCGTGGTCTTGTAAAATGGCTCCAGATACTGATGCACGACACTAGCCACACTTTTCTCAGTTGAGTTCAGCACCATCCTACTACCAAGAGTCTCCTCGTATTTACGAATAACTGCATCCATAGATTTACCTCCCTGCATCATAATATAACCATATTCCATTACTTTGAATTAAAAAGTCACATATCAGATTCCCAAGAATGTTATAAAATAGTTACGTGATCATAGTTAAATAGCAAATTTCCCTAACAAGGCGATCATATCTACTATTTCTCACAACACATTGACTACAATTATGGGCAGAAAAACCACAATTTTCCTATACATCCTTTACAGAAAATTTACCGCAATAAGCTTAAAACGAACACCAGATAGGAGTTTCCAATTGATCACTATCCTTGGTAAGAAATCCCTTTTTAGAAAGTAAAACCTCCAACAAAACCGCATTATTCACCATATAAGGGCACATTACTATAAGCTGCTGATTTTCCTTAACGTGATCTTTAAGTTTTGGATACTTTATGATGAAATAACAATCATGCACAACTCAACCAATTTTTATAAATGAATTACATGCTCCCCTGACCTAGAGTTTACATGTTCAAATCCTACAAACATACTCCCACATATGGAGCAAAGCCTGTTTAAAACTATCCCTCCTTAGATCTCACTTAGGAGTCTCGTGTATTAGGCCGCCTTTTAAATTACATGCCCCCCTATTAAGATTAGATAAGGCGTTACTAATAACTCCTTAAACAAATTTAAAATCTTGGCGGATAGAGAGTAATAGCTGAATCTTTAAAATGAACTAACTAAAGTAGTACTAGTAAGTGTCCTCTACTTATTTACGTAAAGGCCAACTTCACTTGGAAAAATCAAGTAATTCTGAACTGTTTTCCAACACCATAAACATAAGAAACCTCAAGCATGAAATAATTGATAGTTTTGACCGCAAAAATATTGGCACTATTAGATAACAATAAATCTCTTTTTTTCATTCCCCCTACTACATATCCTGGCTACTGTCATAGACTGAGTAAAGATATTGCAAACAGGAATTTAATAGAATACAATTCATAATAGAATGATGGACTTTCATTTAATTCACAATTAACATTTCCTATACGATCCCTTGAAGAAAAATGCAAGTTTTATACGGATCTCCATGTCCATTATTAAGTAGTTGTCAAAGATAACAAAGTACCTTGCGAACAATGTCAAGCATCTGGTAATTTCCACTCCATCTTGTGGAAACATCAAGTGGAAATTTCCAAGTACCTTCTTGATAAGCCGTAGACATTTGAATAAAATCCTCAGCCATCTCTGATGAGGCATTCAATTCTATTACAAATTCCCGGATCTTACATATAATTGACTTTGTGGATCTCAACCCATCATCTATAATCAAGCTCAAAGTTCTAGCAGCACAGGGGAGATAACAGAATGGCCCTATCTTCTGAGCATCTAAGTCCTCTTTCAAAGTATGGCAGGCATGCATTGCACTTTGACTATTATCATGAGTACATGAGAGGACTCTATTTTCAATATTGTACATTTTAAGAACTTTAATGAGGGACTGATATATTTCTGCACTCCCATAAGGAGAAGGTATGTGACAAATATCAAGAAGCACTTTCTGAAAGCACCAGTTTTCATCAATCCACTGACAAATGACACTCATATAAAAGATCTGTTCAAAAGAAGTCCAGAAATCAACTGTGATGGAGAACTTGGAAGAAACTTGTGCTAAAAATACTTTCAATTCTTCCTTCATGCTTCTGAAAACTTCAGAAAGCACAGATCTATACTTCTCACTTGGCCAGATTTGTATAGATGAGTTTAGAAACTTGAAGGAATTCGCTAGCCACTTCTCCTCCAGAGTTGACAGGGGCAGAGAAGCTGTAACAAGCCACCTAATGAGCAACCAATTTAGATTATCATAATCGACCTTGTTTGCTTTTCCTTGAGGTTGAGTCTTCTTGGCCACAGCAATATGTTGAGTTGCTGGATTGCTGACAGCATCCCCTGACTTTTCATACCCTGGATGGCGATTGGCAAGATGCCTTCCCAAATTGCCTTCATAAATAAACAAAAATTAGTACATATTCAGAAGCTAGCATTGATAGGTAGATTTTATCATATAGCTGATATAATTTAAAATTGGGGTGGCTTAAAATATATACTGAAATAAGAAGTTGGAAGGAAGTTATGGCAAATATTTACATGATATAATGTCAAAAACTTCTCAATATCTCCTTAAGATAAGAAATATAATGAGTAATTCCTTGGCTTGGCTTGATGACAACAAATTGAGGCATGTTATGACAAACCTCGGTAGTAGAAAAGATACACATGATATTAAGAAAAGAAAGGATAGGTCGTAATCAATGAAAGAAAACGGCACATGAGAAATACCTGTGGCAGTTGCAATAGAATATGTTTGTCCACAAAACTTGCATCTCCGGGTCTTCCCATCAGCAGCTGTCTCAAAGAACTTAAGATAAACTGATGTCATTGTTTTTTTTCTCGGCTTCACTGAATTTATGGGATTTGCCTTTTCTGAAGAGCCAAGGCCAAGATTTACGGGATCCTGATTTGGAATAAGTGCAACCTCCATCGTTGATTTATGATCATCTACTGATTGGGCAGAGAAGAGCTTAAAGAGTCATAGGATGCATTCAAGTTTTGAAAAGGGAAATTACTAAAAATAAAATTTTCATATTTGAATCAGTAAATAACACAAAAAATGCAGAAAATTACTTCACTATCCTAGGTTTTGAATATCATGATAAATGCCATCAGCCTAAAAACAAAATTTCACAGCTTCAATAGACTTGGGTGCTAATATATTCAAAATTCAACGAGACATCTAAAGCCTTTAAGTATCTTCGTCACTAGACATGAATCAATAACTTTAGCTTAATCAACCATTTTTAAAGTTAAAACAGATCACAGACTACCACTGTAGGAATTTAAAATGACAAATATATTTCTTAACCACTTTTTCTGTAACTACTTCAGTCCATATGACATATGTCATCTGATTGACATTAATCAACTGACTACTGTAAAGGTTCTTTTACTTGAGTAACATCAAAAAGACTCTTCACATAATACGCTTCTTATGGTCAGGGTATGGCTTTTCTCCCATGCGAAAATACAACTCTAAAAATCGTGCCACTTCCATCAAGATTTCCAGAACTACCAATGAAATAATAAGCATAAAAGTTATTAGATGCAAACCCATTTGCCAAATCCAATGAAACAGTAATGACTTAGTAAGTCCTCAAATAAACTGCCATTTAAAAGTAAAGAAGGTTTAACTATCATTTTGGTCCCCTGACTTAGATTTGTTTAAATTTGCTCCCTTAAGGACGTGCGAAAAAAGACAACTATGATACAACATAAGAGTTATAGAAGGAAACTAAAATATAAATACGTTAAAGAATCATAATACTAATGAAGCCAACAAAAAGTTTTAGAACCAAAATCTTAAGATTGTGGCTATTATTCTTTTGTTCAGGCAGGTTATTAGTTATAGTGTTCCAGAACGAATGCCTTGAATTACGTCAAACCTGCCAGACTATAACCAAATTATAAGTAGGGAAAGCAAGCATTTTGATTGCATTTTTCTAATCAAAACTTGAAATTTGCTTAATAAACAAAGGACGAGCGTAAGGCAACGGCCAGAGTCCAGAGTATGCAATTACTATAAATGAGAAAGACTGTGGAAACAGGGTAAGTGGTTTCGGGTACCTTTGTAACTTCTATACTGGCTATTTACACGCCAGTCCATGCGATTACCAGTACCACCCGCTGCCAGCCGTCTGATCAGTAAAGCAAGATGGTAAGGAGAAAAGGCAAAAGCAATTTATTCTAACAACAAGAGAACAAGAGGAAAGGATAAGAATTATGAAACACATGGCAGCCCTCAGCAGAAATAGATCAAAGACATAACATCATCCAGAGGAAAAAACCGTAAGTAAAGCAATGATTAATGAAAACTTGAAAACGAGAAGAATATACGAAATTGAGTAGAGGCGAGCTAAAGTAGAGCAAGACTCTGGTTCAAATTGAGTAGAGAATATACGAAAAAGGAAGACAAAAGTAACAGTAGGAAGGAATTTCCTCACCCCAAAATTCATGAGAAATGGGGGACGTAGGAGGGGTTGATGAAAACTAGGAAGGAGTGAGAGAATTGACAGACAAGAATAAATTGGAAAAAGGTGAAAGTTGTGGGAGGGTTAAAGAGGCACTGAGAGTGAATCAGAAAAGAATGTATGCAAATTCGGCTGGAGAAATTTGGTGAGAATGGTGTGGGGGACTAGAGAGAGGAGGAGGGAGGGGGAGAGAAATGGAGGGAGAAGGAAACTGAAAAAACTGAAGAAGGAGGGAAGATCGGCGTGGATCTGGAGCCGGATCTGATGAGCCGAGAGGGGGGAGAGAGCGAGGAAAGACAAAAGGAGCGAAGTGTAGAGAGAGGGAACGAGTGAGCCGGGTAGCGGTGGGGAGATGGGATGCGGATATGGATTGCTGAATGGCCAGCTTCATTCCTTGATTGAAGTTAAAAGCTAACCATAGTTTGGCTGTTTGTATTTTTGACGATGTCGCTGAGTTATATATATATAATATAAAATTGGGAACTATACAAATTAGCATTTAATATATGAGGGTATATAGATATGTTGGCTGGCTCGCCCTCGGCGCGGTGCCTCGTGTCGTCCACGAGTTCACGATTAACTCAACTCGGAAAGACTTCACTCAACTCAAGCGAACCTACTACGGTACTTTGGTAGTATAGAAAAGTTTTGGATAGTAGTAAAGGTAAGAATAAAAGTATAAATAAAAATAAAATTAAGTTAAAATAAATTTTAAAAATTTGTTTAATATATTAAAAATAAATATAAAATTTATATATATTATTTCATAATATAAAATAAAATGATCTAAAATATTTTTTTATAATTTAAAAAAAGTTAAAATTCTTTAAAAATTTTATAATTTAAAATAAAATAGTCTAAAATATTTTATTTTTATTTGTCTAATTAACTTTTTTTATAAAATTAAAATAATTAAAATATTGAAAATAAAAATAATTTATATTATAATAAATAAAAAAAATAATTGATTATACTTTCACTCCCACCTCCTATTTTTAAATATGCCTGTACGCTCAGCTATTTGATTTAGTATATGTTTGGATAAATTTTTAGAAAAATATTTATAAAAAAAAAATATTTTTTAGATAACCTATGAAAAATAACTTTTAAAAAATAGTTTATAAAAAAAAATTCTAAATAAAAAAGTATTTAAATAGTTATTTTTAGAATGATTTTTTATATTGATAAATTACTAAAAAAATATATGATTTGATTAAAAATAAGAAAAATGGTAGAAAAAAGAGAAGAGGGGGGAGAGAGAATATAGAAGAGATAGGAGAGATGGTATAAGAAAAAGAACGAGTAAGATAGTAATTAAATAATTCATAAGTTCTTTTACTATTTTAAACATGAGTCTCAGTAGCTTATTTAAAACTATAATTTAACATAAAAATATTTATAAATAAATATAATTATTTATTTTAAAATTTCTTCAAACTAAAATTTAGGTTAAATTTTTTTTTAAAATTATAATTTTATGCAAAACCAAAATTGGCCTTTAGCCTTCAACTCATCCGCCACCTCCCTCACCCTTTTTATCCTGCCTGCCTAAATTATTTTTTTTTATGTACTTTAGTGTATCTTTCTAGTTTTATTTCTATAAAATAATTTTTTTTAAATCTGAACTTATAGTCTTCTATTTGAAGAGGTGAAACTGTTTATAACCCAAACTAACAGTTCGGTGGCATACTTAAATTATTACTGATTGATTATTAATATTTTAATTCTCCAAACATTTTAGCGTATAACTGTAGATATATCTATTATATTTTTATCAATGATAATTTTTTTTGTTCGTACAAAATTTTTTTAAAAGAGGTTAAATTTACCTATGATGTAAATATAGGTTGAAGTCTCATTTCTTTTTAAACGATACTAATATTAAGTAGGACGAGCTATCTATTACTCTTAAACGTAAATATAGGTATTCAGAAGTTAAGATGTCTCTCTAAACACTACAATTAGAATCACAATAAAATAATACTTTACAGAAATTGAACACACTTTAAATAATCACATATATCATATCTTCACCAGTTCAACTAGGGGTGTGCATGGGCAGGGCTGGGCAGGGCAGCCCCCTGCCCGGTGCTCTGCCCAAAAAATATATGGGCTGCATTTTGCAGCCCGATGCCTGACTCTGCCCGATAAAAGCCCTAATAATTTTGGGCAGGGCATGAGCGGGCTGGGCATGCCCAAATCGTGATGTCATGCTCATGTTGTGAAAAAAATTTATAATTATGAATTTCTAAAATAATACCATATTCATGTGTCTTTAAGAGTTAAATAATATCTATAATTCATTAAGAACAAGATAACAAAAATAATAATTAAAATCTTAAAATCTATTGCATATAAAAAATAATCGTTGAAATCTAAGTAGTTTATAATTATAACTTTGTATCAATCTCCCTAATATTGACAAAGATAAAGCATCTAAAAAATAAAATAAATAATTATAATTGATAATATAATCATATGATAATTAATAAAGTTAAAAAAAAAAGAAAAAATTAGTATAGTTATAAATATTAAAAGATATAATTTACCTACTTATATTTCTAAAATTACCTTATAGTCACCAGTAACTATCATATTCTCCCTTTTAAGATAGAGAAAAAATAAAAAAAATAAAAGAAGGGGTGCTCATGGGCAGGGCAGGGCAGGGTAGCCCCTATGCCCAGTGCCCAGCCCGAAAAATGCATGGGCTGTATTTTGCAGCCCGATGCCCGGTCCTACCCGATAAAAATTGGACTGGACAGGACATAACGAGCCATGAACATTATGCCTAGCCCTAAGTTCAACTATAAATGATGGGTTCTATCCAAGATAGTTAAACATACTTTTCATTAAATTAATTTAAGATGCTTGCATGATTACTATTCAAAGCATGGGGCCCAAGAGCATTTGGCTTGCTTTTTTCAACATTAAGAAGGCACGTGCAGGTGCTGAAGTTCCGTTCAGTGGGACAAATTTCTGAAGCTGAAGCTCAACAGGATACTCCTCCTTTCCAAGAACAAGAAAATAACCCGGTAGAAAAATACTAAACTCAGGTCCCACTAACCCATGTTATAACCTTACGCAGATGAAAGAGTAACAACTGGTTCCAGAGCAAGTAGTTAAAAGATGATAACCCAAAATCATACCGAACTTCTTCTGGCCAAAAAAAATGATAACCCAATACCCATGAGGGAGAAGTTGACCTTTCAAACAGAACCTTACCCACTTTTGTTCTTTTCCCCGTAACAAATCCATCGATCTTCAACCAAATCCAAATGAATTCGTCCCAGACGCTTTAAATTATAAGAACAAAGAGGACCCATGTATTAAAACCAGGTCACCGTCATCATCAATTCATCACGCATCATGACTACTTTGTGTCTAATAGTACTGGTTGAGTTTAATTCTCATAGCCCCTTGGAACTTAGCTCAAAACCAGGAATATCTGGTATTGTATAAATTGGCATCGGACTTACTCGTAAAGAAAACTACGATCATGAAGCCCAACGACGAGCATGGAAGCTTGAATCCTCGAACGGTTTCGGCGATCTTGATCCCTTCTTGGTCCCTTCGGGGACGATAATCTCATCCTTATTATGGCACATACCCATTAATTTGCTAAAGCAAAAATCAGCAATGGAAGATCAATGAAATTAATTGGACTGAAAACGGAACAGGGTTACATTGGGGAAAGTATCGCAGATGTGTTGAAAGGGGAGGGCTAACTGGAAACCCTTTAGACGAAAAATACGAGCTTTGTTCTTTCTTCTGGATCTTGGGGGAGGGTAGACATGGAGTAGAGGGATTATGGCACAGTAGCGAACAATGTTATGAAGAGCCCATCCAAGAGCAATTCTAGCTGCTTCCGCGTCTTCCACCACCACCGCTATTTTCCTCGCATCCCCCATTTTCTCCGATTCTCTCTCTCGCCCCCAAACTTCGATTGTAGAATAAAGACGGCGTCGTGGTGTCCAGTCCTCGCTCCTTTTCGTTCAATCCCGATGGACGGCGAGTTTGATCCAACTCAACCGGCTGCCACAAATTTCAAAACACGAGAATATTATAAATTAGGCTAAAATTCATAAAACATTAGTTGTTTATTAGCTCTCCTTGCTATTTTAAAGTTTAAATTTGACCTGTTTAATATTTTAATTTGTAACATTAAAGCTTTGGTCGTTAACTTTGTTACCATGTTACTGACAAAAATTATTATGTCAAATGATTAAGAATGACGTAGAATCTTATATGATATATATAAATTAATAATTTTATGAGAATTATATATTTTTTATAAAAGGCTTCAAATGTAATTTTATCATTAGAAAAATAAGCCCCCGTCCCTCTCTGCGTTTCCTTACAACATAGCTACAATTACACCTTTCCCTGCTATTGTAACTATAATGCTGACATCCCCATCTTCTCTCTATCCCTCCTCTCTCTTCCATATTTAAGACCCCTGATCCATCTTTCTTTTCTCTCTCTCTCTCTCTATATATATATATTTGTAAGTTCTGAGTAGTTTCCGGTTATATCTGTGGCATGTAGCACAAAAAACTAAACTCACTCTCTCTCTCATGGATGAATCCCAATGGTGCTTTGGCATATAAGGATATTGGCCTGGTGGGGTAATAATCTCGAGAGTTAATTGTACTTATAAATGATTGATGGTGGCATGGAGGTACATGGCTTTTCTAGAATTAAAAGCCAGGAATTTAGGATAGTTACCCCAAGGAGATGCAGAGAGGGACGAGAGTTTTGTTTATCTATAGGATGAGATTTGAAGCCTTATGTCAAATATATATAATTATTATAAAATTATTAGCATATACAATTGTCATGTAAGATTCCACAATATCTTCAATAATTTAACGTGGCAATTTCTGTCAGTAATATAACAGTAAGAGTTTTAATATCACAAATTAAAATATTAAGGATGTTAAATTTAAACTTTAAAACAAGAAAATTATACACAATTAAACTAAAATTTGGAGAAGTTTTATAAAACAAAGGGAGTGACATACGAGTGAGGGTGAGGCATGCATACTAATGTTTTCGTAAATCAAGCTAAGTATTAAATTGGCCGAGATAATAATTCAAGATTCAATATTTATGATGGGATTAAATTATGGCTAGGTCAGAATAATTAAATTAACACGTTTAAAATAATTATGGTTAGTTAATACAATTTTGCCACGCCATTTCGCATTTTCTAAAGGTCAATTTCACCTAATACAATCACTCCTCATAAAAGTCTGTATCTCCCCGAATAATAAAAAAAACAGTTTGCATTGTGTTAACTCTTAATTGATCAACTCATTAAATGAACAACTACTATTCTTATGGTATAAATGATGTCAAGGAGTTTACTTAATTATAACAGAAAAGCGTTTCATTATTTACAACTTAATATTCTTGTGTAAACAAATGTACATAGTTCACATCAATTGTTGCAAAAAAAAATATTATAAAACTTAATATACTATTTATAAATTGTTATTTTAAAGATTACAAAGTTTTGACCAGTCCAGGACCTTAAATTATAAATATGTAATATTTAAAAAATATTTTTTTGAAGGATTTAAGAACCAAAAGTCTAGACTGCACAATAAAATTACAATGCCTCAAGTCCTTTAAAAATAATGTAAGTACGTGCTTGGAAAAAGGAAGGTAGTATATATATTTTTGTTTAATAATATATAAATGATTTAAAATTAATATAAAATATTTAAGTTTGATTTCTAGTCTCAATGTTATTTGTATATTTAATAGAAATTTAATACTTGTTTTATATACATTAATGTGTTTAATATATATTTATACACTTTTATCAATATTTGAAATATTTAAAAATTATTGTGTATCATTTATCATACCTAGTCATATTATATAATAAAAGGAAAAAAGAATTTAGTAGTTGGGGAAATGCAAATAGCAAATGTCTCCCTGATGAGAAATGGCAAGAAAAAGGTTTAAAAAAAAGTAAATAGCAACAGCGTAATTAATACCGAATTTACTGTGTAACGAATGAAGGAAGCATGCCTCTCGAGCACATAAAGCAGGAAGCCAGAATGAGATGGACACAATTTCTTAACTTGTGAAATTGATTATGGGAGGCAAAATTACAGTCGCTTTCTTTTAGTAATTTATATACTAAAATCCATAAAACTCTCTTAAATTTTAGGCTAGTTATATGTAACTTCCCTAATATTTTAAAGTTTAAATTTAATCTTCTTAACGTTTTAATTTGTATTAAGGCTTTGCTGTTAATTTTATTGTCATGTTACTGACAGAAATTATAATGTCAAATTATTGAAGACAATGTAGAATCTTATATGAAATTTATATAACCTAATAACTTTATGATAATTATATATGTTTTACATAACGCTTTAAATCTCATTTTATAGATAAACAAAACTCTCGTCCCTCTCTACATCGCTTTGTAACAACGATCATAAGTTCGTGACTTTTAATTCTAGAAAAGCCAATGAACTTTATGCCACCATCAATCACCCATAAGTACAATTAACCCTAAGATTATTTCCTCACCATCTAAAGCCAACATCCTTAAATGCCAAAGCACCGTTGACATCCATCTATGAGAGAGAGAGAGAGAGTGAGTTTGTTTTTTTTTACTACATACCACAGACATAAAGGGGAACTATTCAAAACTTAAAACAAAACATAGAGTAAAGATAGAGAAGAGAGGGATGGAACGGGGGACTTTGTGATGGTGATTATATTCAATTAAGGTGTTGTGCCCATGTCCTTAACTTGGTGGTTAATGAAGGTATCAAAGAGATGAATGATAGTTTTGAAGCCATTCGAAGTGCTGTTAGATATGTTCGTTCTTCTCCTTCACGCTTTTTGAAATTCAAAACTTGGGCTGAAGCTGAAAAAATAGACACTAAAAATCTTGTTTGCCTTGATGTAAACACTCAATAGAATTCATCATACTTGATGTTGGAAGCTGCGATGAAGTTTCAAAAAGTATTTGATCGGATACTTGATGAAGATAATGACTATATTTCCCACTTCAGCTCAAGCACTTAAAGCTCTAGGTGTGGAGCTAGGCATGGCCAAGATGACTTCTTTGGTCCTATTAGTGATGATTGGGATAATGCTAAGATCTTTATCAAATTCTTGAAGGTATTTTATGACATTACATTGAAATTTTCAAGCTCTCTTTCTGTAACATCAAATGAATGTTTCCACCAGATTGCACGTATTCAGAAAATGTTGCAAAAGAATATTACGAACAGAGCTAATATTTTTTTGGGAGACATGAGCATCAGTATGCAGGCAAAGTATGACAAGTATTGTGGTCAAGCAGATAATATGAATCCGTTACTATTTGTGGCTGTAATTTTGGATCCTCGCTATAAACTAGCATATGTCAATCATATGTTTGACATCCTTTACATTGATCCTGAAGTATGTTCACTTATGAAGAAGAGGGTTAAAGATTGTTTGTATCGGTTGTTTGATGAGTACTCTACAGGGGTTTCAACTGAATTAGGGATTGTTTCAACAGGTACAACAAGTGCAACTTCATTGCCATCTTTTGATGATGATGATGATACTGAGGATCCAGGTCATAAGTGGTTAAAATATATGAAAATAAGAACTTCTACAGATCCTCAAATTGACTTAGATAGATATATTGTAACTGACTCAAGAGATGAAATCCCTTCTGCATCTGAGTTTGACATATTATTATGGTGGAAAGCTAATTCTCAAAAATATAAAGTTCTCTCCCATATGGCACGAGATGTATTGGCTATTCTGGTTTCTACAGTTGCTTCTGAGTCCGCTTTTAGCACTAGGGGACGTATAGTTGATCATTACAGGAGTTCTTTGTCTTACAAAATGATAGAAGCACTAATTTGTAGTCAAAATTGGCTACAAGCTGGCCAATCTATCAATGATTTAGCTGACAAGCTTCGGGAGTTCGATAATTTTGATGAAACGAAAAATGTCATTCAGCTTGCAGGTAATTTTTTATTTTGAAGCTCATAAATTCCATTATATATTTTACTTCATAATATGTAACAGGTTTTCTTTGATTTCTTCTTATAGATGCTACACTTGGAAGAGAGAATATGATGACTACTGATGAATGAAGATCATTTTAATTGTAATAGATTTAAAAACTTTAATTATTATCTTATTTTTGCCTTATTTTAAGTTGATTGTTGCTATTTTTTAAGTCTTTAAGACATATGATATTATTTTATAAATTTATGATTGTAGATTTTTTTTTCTATAATATGAGCAGGACATCACTATTTGGGCATGCCCAGCCCGAATTGGTTAGGGCTTTTACCGGGTAGGGCCGGGTATCGGGCTGCAAAATGTAGCCCATGGTTTTTCTGGGCAGGGCACCGGGCAGGGGGGCTGCCCTGCCCTGCCCATGCACACCCCTAGATGGGATGGCAGCTTCACAATTATAGTAGCATGGAAAGTTGTTATTGTGGCTGCGCCATAAGGAGACACAGGGACGAGTGTTCGTTTTTCTAATGATAAAATTACATTAAAAGCCTTGTATAAAAATATATAATTATCATAAAATTATTAACTTATACAGATGTCATGTAAGATTTCATGATATATTTAATAATATGATATAGCAATTTCTTTCAGTAACATAATAGCAAAGTTAATAACTAAGCAGTCTTGATAATATAGGTTAGTCCACTACAACCCGTGGGCTGAAGGGGCTGGTTGGCTTTTTGTCAACCCCAAGCTCGCCTAACTTGTCACCATTTTAAAAAATAAAATAATATATATAAAGATATATTTTTAATTAATATAATATTACAAGTATAAATCTAGATAAATATTAATAGCATAATATTAATCAATCACAATCATTCAAGTGTATCAACACATCAACAAATCAATAACTATATACATCATGAGACCAATATCTTTATGTTCAAGGATTGTTACACAAGTATTTATATGATGATAAAAATGTGAAGTTCCATAATCCTTACCTCCCACACTATATAGTTTTTTACACCATTTACATCTAGCTTTTTTTTTTTGCTATCTACTTTATCGATTTTAGTAAAATAGTTCCAAATATTAGAGTTTTTTTTTTTGCTTTCTTAGTTGGATTATCTTCTACAGAAATAGAGGAGTCAACTTGTCTAAATTGATTTTTCATATTAGTTGCATTAGTATTATCATCAGCACTCTTTCTTTTATGATCCTCAATCCCGATGACAATGTCACTCGAATCTATCTTAAAATTGTACTAATTATAACAAAAATCAACAAGTAGAACAAAACTTCTTCAATGAACAACCAATCAGATCGACTGAGTTACTAAGACATTTAAGATAATTCAAACAACCAGGCAAGACAACCACCAAATATAAACAGCAAGAAGACAATTTTGTGAGGCAACTAGACATAGAGTAACCAGAGAACTATCACTAACATATGTGAAGAATTAACCAGAGAACAAGAACATTAAAATCTACAAAGCAACAAGACAAAACCACCACTCCACCAGGCAAATAGACAATAAGAACATTAAGCTGTGAAGCAAGATTGAGTTGGCAAAATCTATCAAGCACGTTGAAAAAAAAATGTGAAGCACAGTGTAGGTGATGAGTACATAACACTTACGGACTTACCCTAAAGTTCCTTTAGATTTCACAAAAAAAAAATTACTTTGTGTTTGAAATCGAACATTCATTATATTGATTTTAGCATACAACAGTAGCAAGGGCAATAGGTGACAACAAGTGAGGTGACTAGCATGAGATGCTGCCGAGGTGACTGGCATAAGAGGTAGTCAAGGCAATGGCATGAGGCAACTGGCACAAGAGGCAGACAAGGTGATTGCACTTGGTGACTAGCACGAGAGGAAGTCGAGGCAACTGGGCTACTGGGGTGAGAAGTTGAGAACCAGACGAGGCTACGGCAAGAGTTGAGTGTGAGTGGTTGAGACAGGGTGGTATGAGACATTAAGATGAAACATGAGAGATGAGTGGATTTGTTGGCTAGTTGCGATCTGAGTAAGAAAGAAGATATAAACTAGGATGGATTGAAGTGAAAACAGAAAGAAGAGAGTAAAGGGGGAAAATGGAAAATATTAATAACTAAAAAAAAGCGCCTAGTCCCTTTTAAATGGGTTAGCCCACTTTATATGGTGGGTTGAGATGGGGTGAACTATGCAGCCTGTCACTAAATAGCTAGCCCCAACTCATCTTATTTTCTTATAGAACAGATTTAACATATTTTACTAGTTGTATAGCTAGGGCTTTAATGTCATAATTTAAAATATTAAGGATATTAAATTTAAATTTTGAAATATCATGGAGGTTGTACGCACTTACCCAAATTTCAAATGAATATAGATTTTAATCTTAAAATTAAGACACATCAATTAACGAATTTAATTTCTAGCAAAAAATTACGGAATTTAATAAATATGTAAAAAAAATACCAATTGATCCTCAACGAAATTTGGTTCTCTCTTCATATTTTAGGACTAGCCCAAGTCAATAGTTTTACTAATAGTTATTAGTCAAACGGAATAAATACTTGTAAACTCATAAAAGAAAAATATAATAGATCAACATAAAATTAATTTAATAGTATAAAATTTTATTAAATTTTAAATTTGATTCTTAAAATAGATACTTATAAGAGATAACTATAAAATTTAAAATTAAATATCTGATAATAAAATTAAGTAAATATTATCAACAAAATGGAATTTAAAATCAACATAGAAGGAAACATATATATATATATATATATATATATATATATATAATTATATAGTAAGATTGCGTATTTTTCTTCGTATAGTTAGGGAGGAGGAGGAGGTTTAATTCTGAAAATGAAGTGTCCTCTTTGAAATTGATAATAATTTATACTACTTACTGTAATCTTAAATATAAAAATTAATTAAAATTTAATTTAATTTTAAATATAAGATATTAATTAATTATATATTTTAAAATTATAATTTTTTCTTAAAATATTTATATATAATTACACATGTTAAGGAGTTACTGTTAAAGATAATTTAAATGCATATAACTATTTTAGGAAAATTAATATTTAATTATTATAAATAATTAATTTAATTAATTTTTTAATATACTAAAATTAATTAAATAGATTTTATATTAAAGGTTAAAGGTAATATTAAATATTCTTTTACTCCTTAACATATGATCTAATTAGGAAACTGATATTTATCTAAATATAATACATATTTCTTATATTTATAATTTTTTTCTTAAATTATCTCTATTAATACTCTCAATAATAATAAATTAAGAGAAGGAGGGAGGGAATTAATGAATAAAATACATACTATATTAATTAATTTTCTTAATTTTCTTAAATTAATTAAATAATTCATATATTAAGTACCAAGAGAGTATTATTTCTTAGTATAGTGGCAAGGAAAATATATATACTCTATTCAGTCATAATTATAAGAGTTAAATAGGGTTAAATTTAGTTATAAATATAAAATTTAAATTCACTCTATCTTCTAAAATTATATTTTTTTTAAAAAAAATATACATATTATGAGAATTTTTGTTAAGAGTAATTCAAATTTATATAATTAAAATAATATTTTAAAAAAATTAACACAATTATTATTAAATAATTTAATTAATTTTTTTAATATATTTAAATTAATTAAATAGATTTTATAATTAAAATATAAAAATATTGTGTTCCTGAACATGGCAAAATACATAGTCAAACAATTTGTGAGGGTGAAGAGTAGGATGAGAACAAACTATTTATTGTACCGAGGCAAGAAAAGAATGCTAACAAAATGACTGTAAAGGGAATCTTGAATTAGAGTGAGTTATGAGGATTCAGTTTCATGCTAATGCTTTGCCGTGTGTCCCTATGTCATATTTCATTTATTTCATTCACTATTTGCGTTTTTCACATTCACTATATGCAAGCTATATCCTTGGATCCCCCTAACATTGAAGCTGAAGCTTCTTATCATCGTCACCTCCTCATCTGCTTCACCCTCTCTCCTTACTATTCCTCTCTACAAAACCGTAGTAGAAGCAACAAAGAACTTGTACCCAAACGTCAATGGCTACGCGGTGTTCTTATGGCTCGGAACTCTGACCCAAATCCTCTTAGCTCGGGTTGACACCGCCACCCATTTCACGTGGGCTCAATGCCAACCTTGTAGCGCCTGCTACCCACAGACCCGCCCTCTCTTCGACAGTCGAGCATCCACCACTCTCCGAGACCTCGCCGACGGTTCCCCCACTTGCACAATCCCTGACATGCGAGACGTCTTTTTCTTTCCTCAAGGCTCTTCTTGTCGATTCAATCTCCAATAGATGGACCAGTCTCGATCCTTAGGAAGAGTTGTGACCGATACGTTGGCTCTGGTTCATTCCAACACAGTCCTCGAGCAATTCGTCATGGGTGTTGCGGATTATCATTAGGGTCCCTTCAGCATTCACTTTTTTGCAGTTCTAGGGCTAGGTTGTGGGCCTCTGTCTCTGCAGAGCCAGCTTCGTGCGGAGGCGTTTTCTCTGTGCCTATCATCGGAAAGACCCTCTGTTTTGAGTTTCCATGGCGGCTCGCCTCCAAAAGAGCACTATGATGGTAACTCCATTGGGGTTTCTCTGAGCCAGAAGGATCGATATCCTCACTATTACTTTGTGCAGTTTGTGGGTATGGGCGTTGATGGGTTCATGCTTGATATTCCATTCAGGGTTTGGGGGTATGGGCTGAACTATGATAGGGGTGTTATTGTACAGACAGGGTCGAATCTGATGCGTTTACCAATCGAAGCGTATAATGTTTTTGGGCGGGAGATTAGAAGGAAGATTGGGAATTTTAGGCATAGGTTAGCGGGACCAGAAGGGCTGGAGTTTTGCTACCAAGAAGAACCTTAAAGTGTTTTCCCAGAAATAGAGTTGTGTTTTGAGAATTGATCGACCGAAGGTGAGAATTTTGTCACGTTGAAGCGGAGTGATGAACAGATAGTCTTGAGGCCAGAAGAAGGGGTTGTTTGCTTAGCGTTTAGAGAAGGGAATGATCCGGCTTTAACGGTCATTGGGAACACTCAATTGCTGGGGACGCTGTTGAGATACGATTTGGCCAACGAGCTTGCATTTTTCACACCCAGAAAATGCTAGATGATGCTGCTGCTATTTCGGGTTACAATAGAACCATAGCCTTGCATATAGAACTTGAGAAACAGATCTAACTTACCTAGCCTTTTGATATCAAAATAGAGCATATAGTGGAAGCCTTTTCCCTCATTTTCTCTTGAACTCCCTACTCCTGGCAATGATACGCGCTTTACTGAAATTCTGAGTAGCAAACCAAGGACGCTCATCCGCTTCCTTGTTTTTCAGATACCGAGATGATAAATCAGCCATCACATATGTGCTTGGATATGTACTAGTATTCTTCCTTCTCTTCTGTCACAGACGTTGAAGTTGAAATACATTGATTTATCTCTCTCTTCTATTGTAAAGAAACCATATAATTCATCCTAAATTTGGAAAGAACTATTGGAAAATGCAGATATTATCATGCATAACTTTAAATGAATTGTAGGATCAGATCAAATATTCATCTAATAAACACAGTCTGTGGTGGCCTATACAAGTAGGCTTAGCTGCTTCTGGAGTCTTTAACTAGAGTGGCTGACCTTGTACTGCATAATCCTTTCTGCTGGAAGCTCCTCCATTAGAATTTTCCCCTTATCAGATCCATATATCCTTCACATGTTGTTGAGAATATTCTAAAAGTTCCGTTATCCTTTTACCCTAGGTAAGATTTCTTTACTTGGAAGGGTAGTTCGACAGGTTCGTACTCGGTCAGGGATGGTTATAAGTTTCTTTCACAATCTGCCACTTTTGTTCTTGGTTCAGCAGATTCTTTTTGGCACTTCTTATGGTCTACTTATTTACCATATAAGTACCTGCTCTTTGTGTGAAAATTATTGCACTAAGCGATACCATATGTAGATGTTCTTACAGCACATCATCTTAACTCTTCTGTTTCTTGTCCATTTGACTGTGATGTTGATGAAATTTTTGAGCATATATTTATCACATGTCCCTATGTCAGGACAATTTGGTATGGTTGTTTTTAAATCAACCTTCAAGGACATTTTCCCCCTATTTTTCGAATTGGTTGAAATCAACTCGTTATGCATTTCACTCGGATGGCCTTCATAACACTATGCAATGAATAATTATTCTATTAAGTGTTATGTTTACATAAGAGAAACATTGGTGTTCATAATAGTATCATTCAGATCCCTCAGCATGTCATCAGAGAAATCCTTTGCATTTTAACTTTTTTGTCTATAGCTTTCTCTGGTGAGGGGATGAAGGCAATGCTTACTTCATCCATACCAACTGCTCCATCGATGATTAAATTTTTGAAGAAAGATCGGTCTATTTTGATTCAGAAGAGCAAAATTCCCAAGAAAATTCAATGCCATATCATCATTTGTAGTTCAGGATAATCAGTATTGCATGTCTCCTAGAAAAAAGAAGCTTGCTCTTTCTGTTATTTCCTTTATACTTGTTTGCATACTGCTCTCCATTAGATATTTATAAGAGGGACATTCATAACACTGCTCAAGAATCTATGGAAATCATTTGCATCAACAAGAAGAGCTGTAATTTTGCATCTTTTCGTCATCCTCAATCGTGATCTGGCAAGATATAAAAATGATGTTGGCTAATTTTTCTAATATTTTCTCTTCTTTAGCCACCGTCCCTTTTTGGATCTATTCTTACTAATTACGTATGTCCTGAAGGGATTATGCAAGTTTACCCTCTCCCTAATTTCTTTTTGAGTACTAATATCCTTTGTTTATTGTGACCCAGTTTGTTTTTATATAGGCTTATATTTGGAACCAAGTATGATGGTGAATAAAAGTACATAGTTTTATTAGGGGCCAATATCACTTTGAATATAATATTATTCTATAAAATTATTTTAATTTTATCTTAATAATCTTTTCTATTTTTTGATTAAATAATTTTTTATTTATTCTTATAACTATAATAATAATAATTTCTAAAAGATAGAATATAGAATTATTCTACTTAATTACCAACTACTAATAATTAATATTAATTAATTATATTAATTATTTTTAGAATTATATTATATAACATAATTATATAATTATTATATATAATATATAATTTATATAATTATTAAATTTATATTTTAATAAGACCCACATACACCAATTTATTTATCTTTGTCTAACAATTGATGGGTGCCTCCTTGGCGGAAGAATTTGAAGCCGAGAAATTTCTTCATAGCCGGACAAGACAAGCCCCTGACTAGCGTTCAACCTACTCGCCTCTCCCCCACCCCCCAAAAAAAATTCGTGTTATATAATTTATATAATTATTAAATTTATATTTTAATAAGACCCACATACACCAATTTATTTATCTTTGTCTAACAATTGATGGGTGCCTCCTTGGCTCTTCATAGCCGGACAAGACAAGCCCCTGACTAGCGTTCAACCTACTCGCCTCTCCCCCACCCCCCAAAAAAAATTCGTGTTCATCCAAATACTTTAATGAATTTACCATTGCTCCCAAGATAACTAAAAATAATAGCACTACCTGATAAAATGTACTGAGAACCCCAAGGTCGCCATAACATCACTCGAATTATAAAGAGAAGGAAGTACAAGATCACATAACACAAATTTGCTTCGCTGATGTTACGTATCTGTCTATTCTTTCCTTCCCAATTCTGGGGCCCCAAATTATCCATTGATGTCAGTAATAGCCAACACTTTTCACTTGATTTTGTGCCTGCTCCCCAGCATCACCTTGACCTAAAAATACTAGTCGACCTGCAATGTACATAGTTTTGTTCCATCAAAAGCATTTGTAAGTAATTACATAACCTATTGTGCACTGAATAAACTAAAAAGATAAAATAAATAATTTTGTGCATAAATATAATACGCTTGTTTCAAAATTTGAGTTAAAATAACGACAAATATTCATTACGTATCTCGCAATGTGTAATGAAAACAGAATCTTTCCCTCAACTCAATCAAACAGGCCATTTGATATATTATCCTCAATACCCTTCTTATGCTGAGTACTTTTTTTCCTTTTGATAAGTTCACTGTTCATCAATCTGAACCCACCAAAAATCCTCAATTTTGAATAACATATGCAAACAATTGCAGTTGCCTTCTAGTTGCGATTTCCAAAAGAGAATCCATCCTTCAATAAGTACCTCGATAGAATCAGATATCACAACTATATCTGAGCACTCAAGTAATCAATAAAACCACATGTTTCTTTTGGCGTGAAGTTAAAAAATATCTGAATAGGTGGGAGTGGTGGGAGGCCTAAATTGTCATTAGCTGGTTTTTAAATAAAAAAGAAAGAAATGTCAGAATCATTTGATATAACTTCAACAGTTTTTAAAATGAAAGATGGCTTGTATAACTGATTAACACTCTCGGTTTCTCAGCTACCTAGTTGCAGCTAACTTCTCATGAGAAAATTAGGTAAACCTTTACAAGAATAAAAAATATTAAAATTATCCATAAAAGGCACCATAATCCATGGTTTATTATAAAGAACCAAAGGCAGAAAGACACTAAAATATGGAATGAATTTGCTGATAAGTATTGCGATCATCTCAAAAAGTATCTTCAAGTTGGCAATTCAATTATAATGCGATTAATATATATATGGAAGGAATAGTAAGTTACCATTTCGACGAATCGCAATTTCTCTAATTCGACGAACAAGACCAGTTTCTGGATCAGTGAAAACTTTAGTTTCCAGATTTCCCTCCACATATAATATCGAACTGCAATTAGCAATGCATCAATCATTATCTTCAACATTTATTTCTAATAATTCCAAAAAAGATTAAGGTAGCAAAAAACATCAGCTCCACCTAGCAACAAAGTCATTTGTTAAAGACAGAAAAAGCAATCATTGAGATGCAAGACAGTACAGAAATACAATATCTGATAACAACTAAACAACGTTTTTCCCACAAAAGAACCAAGTGGCACAACATGCAAAAGAAAGCCAATGGCATGCTCAAATAAGTTAACTTATTTCACCTATCAAACCAAAATGAGCAGAAAATGTGCTTTTTTTATCCAGGAATCAAATAATTCCTCCGTTTCCTTTCAGTTTCCTCAATTTAGGATGCCTTGCACTAGTCCATAAGGCATATAAGTATTATCTCACAGCGGTAAGGTAATCAAACCAAGAAAACAAAATATGCATTGAAGTTGAATGTTGATAGCAAAATTTAATTTCCAGTATGCAGTCAATATGCAAGTTTAGCTTGATCATATAACTGAAAGTGAGTTTCTACTGCAGTCAACAATATACAAATATTATAGTACATTCGCAATCCACTATTCCATTAACCAGCCACAATAGCTAGTGTCACAATACTAGATGCCATGGAAGAAAACCGATCTTATAATTAATTCATTCTGATGATAGTGCCATGGTCAAGCATCTTTATTTCCATAATATTGTCAAGCAGAAGGAACAATACACTCAGACCAACTCATTCTTATCATCAACTCCCTTCAGTCGCATAAAAGGAAAACTATGAACAATGTTACAATCCATACGTTGAAATTCCTTTACTATCCACAACAAAGGTTGAAACATATTTATAAAATATCAAAAAAAATATAAACAAGGGACTAAAACTTATGCAGACCTTGACTAACACTATGGTTGGACAATTTTCCTTTATAAGAAATTATCCATAAAATTTACTTCTAGATTTAAAAAGTACCAAAATACCATGCCTTCTTTTAGCAACTCTACATAAATGACCAAACTAGATTTCCTCAAAACTCCAAAATTAGAACATCAGTAAAAGCTATAATTCTCCCTCATTGAAATAATCCACCTTAATCCTCGCCTGCCTATAAACTATATTGCAAACTTCTCAAAAATGTTAAGAAACAGTAAACTAGAAAAGTCACAGAATAAGCAAAAAGTAATACTATTTACGTACTGCGCATGCTCTTCCATTAAAGATTTCCCGGTGGAACTTGCCTTTTCTGACTCATTTAACAAAATTTAACATCGCATCACCCAATGATTAAGACTATAGCCGCAAATTTTGAAAAATTCATTTCACAAATCAACGGTGCTTTTCTTAAAATGATACAAGAGCATGTAATCCTTCAAATTAAACCAAGAAGGTATCTCGGGATTCTTGTATAAACCTGGGAACAACATGCTTCATGACGACATCTCCCAATTTCTGAGGATAGATGGAAACCCGATGCCACTGTACAGAACACCGGTTCGCATACTCCATGGGATCCTCATTATCCAAGGGCCTTCGGTTATTGCGAATCCCACCAGTTCCCATCGATAGCAGAGTCACCACTGTGCCACTTCTTAGCCTCTTCTGCAGTGGAGGCTGCCCTACCATCCCCACCAATATAGCCTACACAAACTCAACACATACAAAACTCACAATGAGAGCTTAACCATTGAAAACACACAATTGAAACTAGAAAAAGCAACTAAAAATCAATGGCATCAAAGTACCTTATAAATGCCAGCGTCGAAGCCATTCTCGAGAGGCCGATCATAGACAAACTTTTGCTTGTTGGAGTCCGGCGAAGATGAGTCCGGTGAAGAAGAATGGGTAGAGGGTGCATCGATGTCCGAGTTAAGGGGTAGCTCTTCCAAATCGAAATCGTCTTGGTGGTCAGAGGAGGGATGGTTGGTGCAGAAATGTTGTGAAAGAGGAAAAGGCGTTCTGGGGATCGAAAGCAACGAGCGGTAGATCCTCCTTGAGAGGAAGGCGATGGAGTTACACATTTCCAGAGATTTTTGAGAAAGGAAGAATGGAATCTCGATTCTGTAGATGTTGCGGCCTAAACCAAAACCCGGGCTTAAACCTTAAGCTTTGTTTAGTTCAACTAAAAGAAAAATAAATTAGATTAATATAAAAGAAAATAAAAAAATTATAGATATAAAAATAAGGGATATGAGATAATATTTTTTATTTAATTAAGAAGAAGAATGAATGAGAGTTAATTAAATATTGATAAATATATTCTTATTTTTTTATTTAAATTTATTTACTCTTTATTTATAATATTAATATTAAAATTATTATTTTTTAATTTATAAATTACAAATTTTTCTATCTCCTTTATATATATGATAAAATTAAAAAAATAAAAAATCTAATAAAATTTTAACAGTATCTCTCAATAATTTTATAATTATTATATATTAATATAATATATAAATTATTTATCATATTTATTAGGTTTTATCAATTAAAACAAAAATTATATAAGTTAGGAGAATTAAAAAAGAAAAGATTTTAGCTCATGAAAATATAATTAAAATATTAAAATAATATCAGGAATAATTTAATTAAGAATAGATAAAAAAATCTCTCTACAAAAATTTATTTTTAGAGGAGAAATGAGTATATAAAGACAAAATTTTTTACCTCCCTCCCTTCCATTTTTTTTTAACTAAACACATTTATATCTCTTTTATCCAACTTTATTCTTCCCTCTAAAAACCTCTAATCAAACAATACCTAAATGTTCGAGGCAAAACCCTATTTTAACTTGAATTTGGATTCTCTCATCCAACCTTTATTTCACTCTTTCCACTTCTCACCTAAATCATTATCTAAACCATTAGATTAAAATTTCAACAGTTCAGATTTAGTCTTTCATCAAATTATTCATAAAAATATTAAATTATTAAAAATATAAATAAATTCATATTTCTAATTTTAGTCATAATAATTAAAAATTTTTATAAATAAATATTTAAAAAAATTAGTTTATAAAATATTAAATCTAGACTTGCTCATATTTCAATTTAATGGGCTTGTTTGGATAAATTTTTAGAAATATACTTATAAAAAAAAGATTTTTAAAAAAGAGTTTTATAAAAAAAATAATTTTTAATAAATAAATATTTAGATAATTATTATTAAAAGGGTTTTTGTGATTGATAAATTATCAAAAATAGTATAAGTTAAAAAAAATCAATTAAATCAATATTGACATTGTTCATCAGTTATTATGCACATCACTCATACTGTTCATATTATTCTCCCTCCTCCATCAACAGATGTCAAAACCAGACATCTTCTTCTTTCTTCTAGCAGTTCCAAAGACGAGCTTAACGGCGACTTGCACAAGGACAATGACAGAGAAGGAAGAACATGACGACGGAGGTAGGGAAGATTCACGGAGAGTCAAAGAGGAAACAGAAAGAGTAGAAGAGATGAGAGAGATTAGAGAAAAATAATAGTAAAATAGTAATTGGGTAGTTCATAAACTCTTTTACTGTTATAGAAATTAGTCTCATTAACTTATTTAAAATTTTAATTTTAAATATAACTTAATTTAAAAATCTTTTTAAATAAATAATTTTTTTTTATTTTAAAATTTCTCAATAAACCACGCTTTGAAAACTTTCAACACGCAGAATGGTTGAAATGATTGAAATGGTTGAAAACTTTCAACACGCAGAATGGTTGAAATTTCTCAATAAACCGTGCTGAGTGCAATTATTGGTGGTTTAACAAGCCTTGGGAAGTGTTTCTGGATTAATGTAGGGGCAGATGTGGTTATTCCTTGGGAGTGATGAAGGCTTTTTATGGTAGTTGTCAGGTATTTGATGACCTGAAGTGGTAATATAGTTTAATCAAGTCATGGCCAGGCACAGGTATTGCTGGGTGGCCATACTTCTGAAGTGATTTGACTGCAAGCATGTATCGTGAGTACAATTTCCCTTTCCAGCGCTCTAAAACTTGGTTTGTTTAGAAATTGTGGCAAGAAGCGCTGGTATTAGATGTTTTGACGTAATGTGGAAGATCATCTTTGAGTTCTGAAGTCTCACCTTAAGGTATAATTGCTGATTGGTTTGTTTATGTCAACCGGGAAATTTGTCCGTAGAAGTTATCATTGGATGTTCGAAGCTGTTCCTAAAATAGATTTACATTTAGCTTTTATTAATTTTGTTGATATAACATGATCAATGCTCCTATTACATGGCAAGCAGATATTCTATAAATATCCAGAGACATCAAACATGCGGGGGGACGGGAACAATGCTTCCTCAGTTGCAAAAAAACTTTATTAAACAATAAGGTTTTAAATTTAGTTTCAGCTTGTAAGCAATTACATCTCAATCATTTCGAGTTTAACTTACTCTTAACTGAATACTTGCATATGTGGCAGATGAAGTAAGCACAATTCATATATAAAATTAACAATTATGGATGTGGTTGTGTTTTTGTTGTTCTGTTCTATCACTAGGAAAGAGCTTCTCGAATTGTTTGATATAGGTACCATTAGGGTGTGAGTTCGTTTATTTAGCAAATAGCTGGATAAATAATGATAAATGAACAAGTTCTCTTTGAGGGACCTGCTTTAATGTTCCATTGCTTCTTAATTCTTTAATCTGTGGTTGTTTCTACATGGGTGAGTCCGTTTCTCTGTTTTTTCCTTTGCTAGTAGGCTGGAATTTAGCAATTTCCATGGTAGAGGAATTTTTAAGTTGCCTGCATTAGTGTTCCATTGGTTCTTAATCATTTAATACGTGGTTGTTTTTATATAAGTTAATCCCTTTCTAATTTTTTTTCTTTGCTATTAGGCTGGAATTCAACAATTTCGACATTAGAAGAATTTTTTATTTATTCTAATGTCTTGAGAGCATTACCAATCCCTATATTTGGTATAGAAAGTGAGATAAAGATTTTATACTTGAATTCAAATTCAAATTTCAAATTATATCCTATCCAAAATTTTGTATATAGGGTTTTTTTATACTCAAACATAAACTTGTGGCCTGACATGCCTAACATTTTTTTTAGAGACATACTTACCTTAAAAAGGCCTTGTATTTCAAGCATACAAAGGCTATAGTAAATTTTAAAATTTACATATATACAAATAGAATCAGGTAGGTTTTGAGTCTATTTATAGTTTATATATAATTAAATAAGCCAAACCTATATATTCATAGGCTAGATTTAAAAAAAAAGTTAAAATTATTTAAACCAATATGCCTTTAAATAGATCTAAAATTTGATATTTTTACTAGATCAGGTCTTATTAAATTTTTATTATATTAAGCTACATGACTCTATTAAATGTACCATATATTTTTTCACCCCCCCTGCAACATGTATCCACTTCACCCTCTCCCGTTTACCCTCTATCTAAATAAAAATACGTCGTTTTATTTTATCCAGAGATGGAAAGACACACAGCGAGAATTGAAAGGAGAGTTTGGGGTACAATGCTTTTTGCCCGCCTCTCTTCCTCCACGGTCCCACCTTCTTAAAAAAAAACTCAGATCTCAAATTCGTCCACCAAATTTAACAAATTTCAAATTGGTCTAACCAACCAATAAAGTTCTCATTCTTTTAACTAATTTTTTTCTAGTAACTATGTTTTTTTTATGACTTTATCTTTTAAAATTATTATGTGAAATGGATTAAGGGCTCCAATGCTCATTCCGCTAGTTAGCGTTAACCACAATGTGCTCGCGGGTGATAAAATCCTCTAAATTAAAATTAGACAACTTATTTAATTTTATGTTATTATAATATTCTTCATAACTTTTATATTACTTGATGTATAATTTATTAATAAGAATAAATTTTTAATTTTCTTATATAGCTATATTACTAAATAAAATTTGAGCATGTCAAGCTCAACTGGGTAATTTTTTTAAAAGTATTTTTGACCAAAACTTTTTAAACTATAATCAATATCAGTTGGTAATAATTTTTTAATTGTTATTAATATTAAATTATTATTCTTTAATATTAAATATTTTTTTAGTATAAGAGGGCTAGTGCCCTAAATAAAAAAATTAATCTAATAGAAAATTGAATCTTAAACACTCCTTGTCAACTAATGCCTCTAAATGAGAACTGCAGTAGTTCCTAACCCCCTCCTTAGACATAGCATTTACAATCTAGTTATGATTTTTAAATATATATTGAATTTTTAACTCCCATTCTAGTTTCATAAGATAATAGGCTACATCTATCTACTGTTACTTCATTATTATAACTACCACATTTTTTGCATCCGATTCAAGAATAATCTTCTTGAATCTTAAATCTCATGTTAGCTTTAATCTTTTATAAATATTTTTATTAATTGAGCTATACTCGTCTTTCCCCCTGCGTATCAGGCCAATATCAATTTCGCGGCCGCATTACCATGGGGCATATGGAGTGATGTCCCCACTGGGGTTGATAGGTAATGCAGCATCAAATTCTCCTAATAACAAACACATGAGCTTTGCCCTTATTGATTATTTGATAAATTGACTATCAACAGGTTCAGTAAGACTTGGCGGAGCGGCGGGCATTAGCTACAAAAGAAAAGAGTTTATCAAAATCATGACCAACTACGTGCAACACGGGGGACTTAGATCCTATTGGGTGGACGCAGAACTTGCAATTTTGGGAAGGGAGAGTCTTGTTGAAGAGTGGGAGAGAACGTACGAGGGATGTCCAGCCACAAAGAACTTGGCTGGAAGCGTAGGCATTGTTGTGAGAAATCCATCAAAACCCCCTCCAAAGCTGAAGCTGGTTGCAAGAAAAGGGAAGCTAGAGATTGATCAAGAGGAGGTTGGGGTTGAGCCCAATGGGACTGAGTTTGTGATTGCCACAGAGGATTCTCCGGAATTGGACGAATCAGCTCTTGTCATTGGAGGAGTGGTGGAAGGAATGGAGGTTGTAGAGAGGATTGCACAAGTGAAAACTGTAGAGGAGAATACGGGTTCTCCTTATTTCAGGTCAGCTTGCTGCCATCTGTTGTTGAATAACCTACAGGTATGATATATTATTAATCAAATCATGATATTGCAGGGTAGCAAAACTAAGAGGGGACAAGAGGGCCGTTGTAGCAGAAAGAGGATTCAACCGCTCTTATTCAAAAGTTGTGATTACAAACTGTGGTGTATTGGAGTGACAATAAGTGGTATTCTCTGCTTTATTTCCTTTGTATTAGAAACTCCATTGTCATCCTATGTAATGCCTGATGTTTTTGTTGCAAAAGGCAAATGAGGGGGAAATAAAGGCCATGCAGTTGTGAATATTAACAAAATGTTTTCCTTTTGCTTGGAGGAATTGATCAAATATGGAAGAACGAAAGAACCAAATAAAGAATTGACAGAAGTAGTTATAGGGATTTAAAATAGGAAACATTTCATATAGTCAATGGAAAGCTGAACAGCTTTTTAAGTGAACCAATAGGATCATCCAACTGCATAGTAGGAACCTAAAACTCTCTAGGTGAAAATTCCACAAGCAACTAAGACATGTTCACATTCATATTAAGTGCAAAAACTATTAAGGCAGTTTCAGGCTACTTTCTCCAATATTGACACACCAATGCAACATAGGGAAGCTTAGATAGTTTAATTTTAACCAAATCTTCATGCTGTCTAGATCTGTGTTAATTTAATATTTTACAGTATCAGCATCACTTCCTCTGACAACAAGAAAAACAAACCAACAAATTCATCCAGGTTTTTATTGAACATACTACACCCATATATGTGACATTGAGGTCATTCAAGTATCAAGAATGGGCTTGCTTGAAGAATAGGTCGCACTGTGTTCAAATAAACATACAGTGAAGTGATTCCAAGAATTCTTGTCCACCAGATTACCAGGCCATATACTAGTCTAGTTTCCATTCTAACCGTCCAGTTATTATACAAAGCTGGATTTTCAAGAAATACCTTAAGAATGGAAATCTACTTGTTGAAGGATCTAAACAATTTTTATGATGATGTAAAGCAGATTTGATTGTTACCACCCTGGTTCCTCGTCACTCATTGAAGCAATCCAGGGACAGAAGTGCCTGTGCTGCCTGGTTGGATCAAACTCCATATTGGATGTGTCTCAGATATTTTCCTGGAAAAAAGGGGATATTTTGAATTATTTGTTCATCTCATAAAACAATTGATTATGACAATCAACTATACTTGACCATGCCTAAAGGCAAATGAATTGACAAAACTCTATCAGTATTTTATATCAAGAAACTGCATGGCACGCAGAAATAAGTGAACAAGGAACTATACAGAACTAAATTAGTAAAAGAGATAGGGTCTGTATTACAAAAGAATCATGAAGACAGGAATCCGTTTAAAATTCAAAGGTATTGAATTGAGATCCGAGAACAAAGAGAATGAAGGTAATTATATTTCTATATTGTCTATACAGCTGATACATCTATATATATACATATGAACACATATCCGTTGAGCATTGTCACAGAGGGAATCATGGAATACATTCAATGGGGTGATTTCTATAATCTTTCCTAATTAATCCCACATAATCAGGCCTACTAATTATGAGTAAGATTTCTACTTAATTGGAATATCTCCCACACTCCCCCTCAAGTTGGAACATAGATGTTGATCATGTCCAACTTGCGAATTAGATATTCAAACTTATCTCGAGTTAATCCTTTTGTAAGTATATCTGCTGTTTGCTCTTTAGAGGGGGTGTGCTTTAGTTTTATCGTTCCAGCATCAATCTTCTCTCTTATGAAGTGTCTATCTATTTCCACATGCTTTGTTCGGTCATGTTGGATTGGATTGTGTGACATATTTATTGCTGCCAGATTGTCAGAATGTAGTTTGAGAGGTAGTTCCATTAGCATTCCCAATTCCTCTAGTACTCGTTTTACCCAGAGTCCTTCGCATATTCCAAGAGCTATAGCTCGGAGTTCTGCTTCAGCACTGCTTCTAGCAACTACACTCTATTTTTTACTACGCCATGTGACCAAATTCCCCCACACATAGGTGACATAGCCGGAGGTAGATCTTCTATCATCTTGATCCCCTGCCCAGTCTACATCAGTAAGCATCTCTACATTTCTCTTATCAAATTTTTGGAATAGGAGACCCAGACCTGAGGAACCTTTCAAATATCTGAGAATTCGATAAACTTCATTTAGGTGCTTCTGTTTGGGGTTATGAGAATGTTGGCTCACAACACTTACTGCATAAGCAATATCTGGCCTTGTATGTGATAGATAAATCAACTTTCCTACAATTCGTTGATATCTTCCCATATCTACTTCCTTTCCCAAATCCTCATCATCTTTAATCTTATCAACCCGAATAGGGGTGTCACTAGATCTGCAACCCATCATACCTGTTTCATCTAGAAGATCCAGGATGTATTTCTTTGGTGATATATTGATTCCTCTTGCAGATTTGGCTACTTCCATGCCCAAGAAATATTTCTTCTTCCCTAGGTCTTTCACCTGAAATGCTTGATCAAGGGCCTTTGTAACTCTATCAATCTCTGTTAGGTTGTTGCCTGTAAGAATGATGTCATCCACATACACGGCTAAAACTACAATCTTCCCATTCATTTGTCGGAAGAATAGAGTATGATCACTCTGTCCCTGTGTATAGCCTTGTCCTTTCATTACGTTGGTGAATCTCTCAAACCATGCTCGGAGAGACTGCTTCAAACCATATAAAGATTTTTTCAGTTTACAGACCTGACCTTCCTTCTTTTCGGGAAATCCTGGAGGCATCTTCATATAGACTTCCTCCCTCAACTCCCCATTTAAGAATACGTTCTTGACATCCAGTTGTTGTAGTTGCCAATCCAGATTAGCAGCTAGAGATAGTAGGATTCTAATAGTATTTAATTTGGCGACTGGTGCAAATGTCTCAGTATAATCCATACCATAGACTTGAGAAAAACCTTTAGCTACTAGTCTGGTTTTATATTTGTCAAGACTCCCATCGACGAGGTATTTAGGGGTGAATACCCATTTGCATCCAACTGCTTTCTTGCCCTTTGGCAGGTCACTGACTTCCCATGTATCATTTTCCTCTAGAGCCTTCATTTCTGCCATCACAGCTTGTCTCCATTCAAGGCTCGCAAGGGCCTCATTTATATTGTCAGGTATTTTGAGATGATCAAGATGAGAGACAAAAGCATGATGCTCAGAAGATAGAGCCTGACACGAAACAAATTTTTCTATGGGGTACCTCGTACATGACCTCGTACATGACCTGCGTTGTCTTCTTATAGCTATTGGAAGATCAAGATCGTCATCCTGGTCTTGTGGTAATTCAGGACCTGCATTTGGTTCAGACTCTTGGTGTGCATCATTCACTCGAGGAGTATCACCTGTCGTTTGTCTGCGAGTATAAATTTGTCCCCACTTATTAGTGTCTCCCCTTAAACTCTTGTGTTCTTCATAGTTCATGGATTTCTCGGGTACTGGTATATCGAGGGTATAGATCCTATCAGGTTCTTAGTGGAGATATAGTGGTTCAAGTTCTGGTTGAGTTTTCTGAGGTTCACTCCAAGTCTCTTCCTGAACTGAAGGTGAGGTGTAAAAGGGAATGGTTTCATGAAATGTGACATCACACGTAACGTAAAGACGTTTAGCTATGGGATCAAAGCATTTGTACCCTTTTTGAGTACCAGCAGTCCAAGAAATATGCATTTTGTAGCCTTAGGGTCAAGTTTTGAAGTATTATGGAGGTGGACAAAGTCACAAAGGCAGTGCATCCAAAGACCCTGAGAGGAAGAGTGTTTTCCAGATAAGGTAGATGGAAGTGACTTTGGAGAACATGGAGAGGTGTTTGAAAAGACAACGGTTTACACGACATTCGGTTAATTAAGAAAGTGGCCATAAGGATAGCATCGGACTAGTAGAAAGTTGGGACCTGACTGCTAAAAAGAAGGGCCCTAGCTGTTTTAAGGATATGTCTGTTTTTGCGTTCAGCAATACCATTCTGTTGGGGACTGTATGGACAAGAGCTTTTGTGGGTGATCCCGTGTTGTCTAAGGAACTCAGAGAGTGGGTGGTTAAAGTATTCAGTGCCATTGTCAGTATGGAGAGTTTAAATTTTCATCTCAAATTGGGTAAAAACCATGTGGTAAAAATCAACGAAAGTCTGGTATACCTCGGTTTTATCCTTTAAGAGGAAGACCCAAGTGACTCGGGGTATGATCATCAATTAGAGTCATAAACCACTTGGACTGAGTGCGGTTGGATATACGGGATGGTCCCCATAGGTCACTATGAATAAGAGAGAATGGTTTAGAAGGGCGATATGGGACACTCGAAAAATGTGTGAGATAATGTTTTGCAAGTTCACAAAAATCACATGAAAAAACTGAAGTTTTATTAGAGCAAATTGAAGGAAACATTTTGCACATATATTGGAGGTTTGGATGTCCTAATCTCTTGTGCCATAACTCCAATTCACTAGCTTTAGGGAAAGACACTTTATTGCATGAAGGGGTTATAGACCCATGACAGTCATCCAGATAGTAGAGTCCGTCGAGTTTCTTAGCAACACCAATCGTCGTCCCTGTGAGTAGATCCTGAAAAATACAATGGGTGGCAAAGAAATTAGCATGACATCGTTTATCCCTAGTCAACTGACTGACTGATAATAAATTACATTTCAAGTTTGGAACATGTAGGACATTATGCAGTGTCAGAGTTGGGGAAACATTGATAGTACCACTCCCAGCTACCAAAAAGTCAGAGGCGTAAGCTATTTTAACAGTAAGAGATGATTGTGCAGGAGTATATATGGAAAAAAGCGATGACTCATTTGTCATATGATCAGAGGCGCCTGAGTCTACTATCCAACAGGAGTATGTATGCTTACCTTTAAGAGTAGTAAGGGCTTTAAAAGAATTACCTCGTTGTACAATAGTGGCAATTGGTTGCTTACGAGATTGATTTTCGAGTGCAGTGAGACGATCTAAAATGATAGCGAATGGGTCTTGGGCTGATGGACTTCCACGTGTTGGGCCCATGTTGACGCAGCCCATTAGAGATGAATTCTTCATTATTGGATCAGTTGCTGGACCCATTAGGCATGAACTCGCTGGGCCACGTGTGGAGACCATGTTCCTTTCTGCATCATCTCTTGGGCCCAAGTCTGTTGGGTCGTCTTGTACTTCTGCAACATTCGCCCTGGATCTCCTCTGCCTAGGTCGCCAATCTGGGGGCTTCCCGTGAAGATCCCAGCATTTGTCCTTTATGTGACCCTGTTTCTTACAGTGGTCACATATAGGGCGGTCTTTCCTGGCGTCGTTGGCACGGGCAACAAGTGCAGACGCCATCTCGGTGGTGGTCGCTAGTCGAGAGACGATGGTTTCAGGCATCATGACGCGTCGGCGAGCTTTTTCATCACGGAGAAGAGCGAACGCTTCCGTCACCGATGGAAGTGGAGTGCGTCCAAGGAGTCGTCCTCTGAAATCTTCATATATTGGATTCAGGCTGACGAGGAATTCAAAAAGCCTTTCTTCCTCCAAATCCCATCGGTGGGTGGCAGTGTCCTCGGCGTGCTGCCAGACATGTTGTTTCAACTGACCTAATTCCTGCCAAAAGCGTCCTTTTCTCCAGGTAGTATACATTCAAGGGGCAATTTTCTTGTCGTACAGTCCATAGCCGAGCTCTGAGATCAAACACTAGAGCAGCAGTTGGTCGCTTGCCATATGCCTCCTTCACAGCTTGCCAAATTTCTCTTGCAGACGCTATGAACATGAAACTCTTGCGGACAGTAGAAACCATAGCGTTGAGAAGCCAAGATACTACAAGTGAGTTCTCCGTCTTCCACCGTTGACGTGTACCAGCATCATCGGTGGGCGGGGGCTCGTTCTGGATTAACTCAAGGCGGTCACGGCCATCAAGCGCAAGATACATGGATTGAACCCACTCCAGGTAATTGTCACCTGTGAGACGCTCAGGGACAATAATCACTGTGGAACCTTCAACGCCGGTGACCTTTGCTGGAAGGCGTAGTCCGCCGTCAGTCATGGTAGAGTCAACGTCGGCGGAGGGAGAAAAATGGGACCCTGAACTCTGCTCTGATACCAAATTGAATTGAGATTCGAAAACAAAGAGAATGAAGGTAATTATATTTCTATATTGTCTATACAGCTGATACATCTATATATATACATATGAACACATATCCGTTGAGCATTGTCACAGAGGGAATCATGGAATACATTCAATAGGGTGATTTCTATAATCTTTCCTAATTAATCCCACATAATCAGGCCTACTAATTATGAGTAAGATTTCTACTTAATTGGAATATCTCCCACAAAAGGTAACGGTACAAGATCAAGGAGCTATCAAATATAGTGCTTACCTAAATCTTCAATGTTCACATGATTATTTGCTCTGTCCTTGACGCCATAATTCTCGGAAAGCGTTTTACCTTCTGTTGAGTCTTTCTGCAGGAAATGTTATAATTAGCAGGGATTTCCTAAATGATTCCACACCGGATGAAGGATTCTTTAAAGGTCAGGCAAACAAATTATCCGTCTTAGACTAATTGGTTTCCTTGTTTTGTTACGAAGTGCATTGGTGATTAATTCTACTTTACTTTCATCATACTGCATAGTCTGTTTTCTCCTGAAATCTAATTTTGTTCGGAGATAGACAGGCCATCATCTCCCTTTGACATAAACATGATGTCTTGAATCAAACTCATGAGAAAGTCGGGCACTTAAATTCTGACCAATTACAGGCAAAGATATTGTAGCTTTGAAAGTAAAGAAATTCTAAGACATATCAGGACATGTTCAGGAAAATAAACCAGATAGGGTAAAGTTAATTATATCATATGCGTCCTTTGGTGATAAAAACCAGTTCAAACCAATATTTATATTGAAGAATGAACATTTAGATATTCCTCATAATCTAGAGAGCTCTATATGCTGATTTGAGGAATATTAGGTGCTTAATTAGAGAGCAGATCAACGGCAACCAGGCAGTATGGAAAAGCTCAAAATTGGGAGTGAGCTCGTGTCATCATGGCTGGCCAACTTGATGATTCCATCGATAAGCCATGCATTTATGTTCTTGAGGTTAGTGTTAGAGACTAAAACACAAGTTTGGAAGATGAAGCAAATGACAGGGAGGTGAAAGACTAATTATTATGCGGAAGTGATGTCCCTCTAGCAGGAGCTTAATAGTCACTCTGGAGATGAATGGAAATGCCTTGAAGACACGGTTTTCTTTAAAAGGAGGGTGCTTGAAGCAAGGCAAAAGCTGAGGCAGAAGGAGACAATACCACTGTTCCTCAAGTTTAACAATGGCAGCAAACAAGAGAATCATCCTTGGTATGATTGTAAAGAAAACAAGACACTTGTGGGGAAATACACGAGATTCTGAGGCCTCTCTTGTTATCAACTGTTTCCCTTTTATACTCGTCCCAGGAATTTCAAAGTTAAAATTGATTCAGAGGCTTCTGTGTTTTGGTGGTAGCAATGGGTTGGATCTCATCAGTTTCCTTTACTGATCGCCACATATACTTGTTGAAAGGCAACTCTGAGGTTTCATCTACGTTCAACAACTTCCATACTATGATTCAAAATCAATTTAATACCAATGTCCAGATCTTATATATTAATACTGGCGCTAAATTTTTTCAACATTTTGGATTTTTCCTTAGAACTTCTCGCATTATGCACCAAAGCTCCTGTAGCAATACGCCCTAATAATGTGAAACTCGGCATATTTTGTACTTGCTATCATTGACAATCCATGCTCAGGAACAACTTCATTTTCTTCTTGGTTGATACTACTATCAATATTATAATTACAAGTCATTTATAACTATGTCACAATAATTAAGGAGAGAGTCAATTTATTAACTTTATCTAAAAATAAAATTTCTTTGTAACTTTACCCGTATTTAAGAGTCTAAAGAAACATTACATTAGACTTTAAATCTCTTCCAAATAAATTATAATAAGGATAATATTTGGAAAATGTTAATTAATGACCGTCAAGTGATTTATATTATTTCAGGGACAATCGTCTTTGTTAAATTAAATTAAATGCTCACAAGCTGGCAGCGGTATGTTTGGGGGTGGCCTGATAACTATCCGGTGGTCAAAATAGTCAAAAGATAATGGTCAATGTGATCAATTTTGAATTATTTCATACTTGGAATCAATTAATCCCAAATGGGTGTGTGTAAAAGGGTAATGGGTGTGTGAGTAAAAAGAACAAATTATTCTCAAATCTCTGGGAACTTATCAGTAAAGATCTATTATTTAATAAATTTTCTGGCTTCCGCTCTGTACCTTTCCTTTTTATACACGTGCATTAGGGATCAGAAATCATGGTAAAGATAAAAAAAAAAGAAAAAGAAAAAGAAAAAAGGTTGGTTACACACTAATTGTTGTCGCTGAATCCATGTGGGCCTCCTTCAACCTTACGCATTTTCTTCCTATGCTTTGAAGCACTGCTGTCTGTCTAACGATGCAAGTCTTGCTGTTATTCCTTGGACAACCACCTTCTCAATCTGAAACTCAGTATCCTTATCTACATATTAAAGGATGAGAACTCGTCACTGCGTAATGGAATACTCTATCTTAATCCTGACATTCACTAACGTGATATAATGTGCTCTATAGCCTTTTGCACACTAAAGTCCTACTTTTCATTGCCATTATATTTTCATTTTCAGTCACTCACATGCACATCTAGTATTAGGAATCATTTCACAAGTACCTTACTAGACCTAAATCAATTACGATATGTTTAATAAACGCAGCTATCTATCCATCTAGTTACTAGAAACCATGAAAAAGGGGAAAACAACACAGACAAGTGTAAGGTGAAAGCTGAACCTGTAAATAAAGGCGATGAACATTAAATATGTCCTTCATAGAGTGTGAATTATATGCTAGAATATATGATCTGTAAGCATCTTTAGCTGCCTTGTTCAAATAATAATTGTTACCCGCCAACTTTTCCAGCATAAATCAGATCATCCTTCATATGATCACCAACAGTTGATTACTTTGATGAATAAGGTTTAAATAAAACAAGAAACAAGGAATGTACCAGGTAAGATTGTACATTTGACAGCTTCTTTTCATCAAACAAATATTCTTTTACAGGAACCTTCGCTGCCTGAAATTGAAAGCATACAAAATTTTGATAAGCTGAATTAAATTCCGAGAAAAGTTGAGGGAATGAGGTCCTGGGAAGCATGCATCAACTGCCTTTCACTTGTCAAGTTTTCTTGCCACGTGACTCATCCCTCAATTAACTATTTTGGAACCTACTTTATAAGGTCCAATAAATGCATACCCTGAGAACTACTGGATCAGCTTATTATCCCATGATGTTTGAGAGCGAAACTGACCTTTAGATAGCAAAGTAATTGCAACTCTTCAGGAATCAAGAAAAGCAAAGCATTTCCTTTGCCACCTTCCCCTCGAGCTGTTCGACCAACCCTGTGGATATATTCCTGACAGCATTGTAGAAATGATGTTATAATTTCTATTCAGCATAATAGCACCAGGAAACGAATAATAATGAAATGATAATCAGCTAAGAACAAGGAGTACCTTGGGTTCATCAGGAGAATCATATTGCACAATCCAGTCCTACAAAGTAGAAATGGGAGAAAATTATAAACTGTTGTACACTGCCATCATTTGATTCTCACTGAATGATCCACCAAAGGATCATAAGAACCCAAAATTTTGTTATCATTAAGGCTAGCAACCCTTTTGAGGTCAGCTGATCCCACCAAGTAGATAGATGCTATAGATTGTTTGATTACACGTTAACTCTTACAAGTAGCATATGTATCTTTCAACTGACAAGTTTAAAACGCATTAATAATTCTTCTCATCAAACAATAAACAGAAAATAAAGAAATAAAAATATACCACATCACGTATATCGAGCCCACGAGCAGCAACATCAGTACAGAGCAAAATTCCCTTTTCTGCTTTGAAGAAGTTAAAGAAGGTATTAGTGCGTGCCTGTTTCTTTTGTTTTCCATGTATATTAAAGCAATCGATCTGTATGTAATTGAGAAGGTCCGCATGAAATTTCAGAGTTCCATGAAGAGAAAAAGACCATCATTTTGTTTTTTTAGTGATATCTCTTCAAGAAGGAGTAGAGAACAACAAAACGCTTGGCATAGGGAACAAGGACATAACCCTGCTGCAATCCTTCATTTGCAACTTACATTGATGAGGATTTTGTCAGAAACTAGCACAAAACAATGGTGAACAAATTTTGGATAGAAATAAAACAAGCAGATGCATCACCTTGGTTCTCCCATCATCTACATCAACATAGATAGGAGTTGTCTGAAATGAAAGGCGCGCGCAAGATCCTCAACCTGTAATTTGAGGGTGGAAAAAGTTAATGAATCTGAGACAATATGAAAGTAATAAGCCTGGCCTCACCCATATTCTCACTTTCAGGTATAGCAGACATCATTCAGTTCCAACTTATGGTGTTCTGGAACAGATAAATTCTCAACATTTATGAAAAAAAAAATTACTAGAAAAGCTCTGACATAGGATTCTGTTCCAAATGAAGAGCATAGTGAAGAAAGGACAAAACTTCTTTATTTGGGCGGCTGAAAACAAAGCTGTTTGCCTATTCTGTACATAGAAGCAGATTTAATTAGGCTACAGGCATTCAGTAAAAGTGTAAAAATTCAACTACTATAAATAAAACTTCTAGTTATATTTAATAAATATAAATCAGAAAAAAAGCATAGTTCTCCAGGTAACAAAGTCAGATTGCAAATACGACACCATTAAGCTTTATTGCAATTTAACTGCAAGCAGCGGCTGATAGTTCACATCAATGTATTCATTAGACGTCATTCTAACTTTTCTTTTTCTTTTTCTTCTTTTACTTTTCTCAGCGTGAATAAGAAAATATCAAAGGATACTACTTACAATAACTGAATTCAGTTTTAATGGTATTCTCCAAATCGACTTTCTAATCTATTTAGGAGCAATAAGGTGAAAAGAGAAAGACATGTCTACCTTGCTAAGATTTTAATTATCTGCTTCATTTCCTCCTCAAAGTTTGCTTCCAATATCCTGTCAGCTTCATCAATCATGAGGCACTGCAAATTCATGTAGAAATTAAGAGGAAGAGGAAAACCAATATATAGTTATAATCAAAGGAATCGATCCACTGAGTTTTCAGAAACAACCTAAAATCAAGAGTATCCAATCCAAAATTTTGAAGAGGCCAAGCATCTAACACCAGATGAAATAAAAAAATTTCAGCACTAAATGGTTAAGCATCATCTAGACAAAGGCTGGCTTTCCTTTTAAAATAACTCCTACAAAATTATACTAGACCGAGAAAGTGACAAGATAGCAGCAGTTGCATGGGACTAAGGGTTTGAGAGACGTGTTGGAGAGTGGAAAGTATGCAGATAAATCAGCCAACCAACTTCTCAAGCACAGAAATACACGATGAAGCATGGATCAACTGGCGGCTTAAAATTTTTAGGACATGGGTTTCAAACAATGTTGGATAGACAAGCTGCGCAGAGGGAACATTGCAGTATCACGCAAGCTATTAATTAGCTTAAAAATGCGCTCGGATTACTGACAAAGAATGAAACTCAGATCATTGCGAAGTGTTAAAGAAGTGGCCATTATTATCTTAGCATTGCTCATTAGTATTAATAATGAAGTGTGTGTGAATAATAACGAGGTAAACAAGTTCAAAAATTATCCATACTTACCTTCAAGTTCTTATATATGAATCCCTTTCTATTTTGAAGATGATCAAGAAGAATACCGGGAGTTGCCACCAGTAGATTTACCCCTTTAACAATTCGTTCAGCTTCTCCTTTTCTAGCTGAACCTCCAATAACCAATAAAAGAGTCTGGGAGTGATACTTGAGAAGTTCTTTCCTAGAGCATGTGTTTAAAGTAAAGGTACAGAAGTCAATTGGGAGCGTCAAATTATAAAGTTTACTACTAAAGCAAAATGAAGCACCAGGAAGAATTAATAATTAGGAAAACCAATACAACTCTTAGGCTTTGTTTAGTTGGGGGGTTTTTGAGGGGAGGGGAAAGTGTGTTTGGTTGGAAAAAATGGAGGGGAGGGGAGATTTTTTATCTTTTGGTGCTCCCCTCCCCTCCAAAAGTGGAGGTTTTTGGAGGGGAGAGAAACTTTTACCCCTTTTTTGACCAAATTACCCTCAAATCTTTTTTAATATTCTAATTATACCCTCAAACCTTTTTTTTTTTCTCACATATAATTTTTTTCTTTAATTACATAATAATTATAATAAATTATAATAAAACTTAATAAGCATAATAAATTATTTATATATTATATTAAAATATATAATAATTATAAAATTAATAAAAAATAATGTTAAAATTTTATCATATTTTTTAATTTTTTTAATTTTATTATATATATGAATGAGATAAAAAATTTTAAGATTCATAAATTAAAAAAATAATAATTTTAATATAAATATTATAAATAAAGAGTAAATAAATTTAAATAAAGAGATAAGGGTATATTTGTTAACTTTTAATTAACTCCCCTCCCCTCCTGAACCAAACAAAAAACATCATTCATTAACCTCCCCTACCTTTCCCTACCCTCCCATAAATTAACCTAACCTACCCTCCTCTAAGGTGAACCAAACAGAGCCTTAACAAAAACTGCGATACTTATAGCAAAAAATTGAAGAGGGGAGTCTTTAGGGCATCTGAGCTTAGAAACTATTTCATTAGTACTTTAGTTAAGATGATAACTGCAGACACAGGGCCAGAAAAGAAATCTCAGCAACATTATACCTGTATTGCAAGCTCCCTAGTAGGGCATATGACAACGACACTAGTTCCATTTCGTGGAGTGAATTGAGCACATGGTAGAGCAGCTCCACAGCTGGTATTAGAAAAGCAAGAGTTTTTCCAGAAACCGTACTCGCAGCACCAAGAACATCTTTCCCAATCAAGATCGGCGGGATTGCTCTCGCTTGAATCTGCATAGCCATATATGATCAATATGAATGACTGCAAAATTGTAAATGCTTCCGCAGATTCTTATATTGACGAACATAATTTGCGAAGATGAGAAATTAACTCTATCTTCGTATAGAAAATAGAAAGTTTTCTCTCTGTCCTCAGACAAGCCATAGCCAATAAATAATTATGCTTCAAAACTTCATTCAGAAACAGCAGGAGGGTCGAAAGAAAAGATATCATATTCATCTACACTGAGAAGTTCTTGCTTCACATGAGCAATTATGAAATCGTAAAAATAGATTATTTATATTCATAATTATAATTTATAATGTGAAGCTTTTAGAAATATGCATGACGGGAGATAAAACCACCAGTCCAGCTCTCCTTGGAATGCCATGAAATACGAAAATAAAATAAGTAAAAAAAGAAAAGTAACCTGAGTAGTATGCTCAAATCCCATATCCTTAATGGCCTTAAAAGTAGGTTAAGACAATCCCAGAGAACCAAATGACACACTGTTCATAATTCCAGACCCAGCATTCTTTAACTTCCTTTGTTTGCCCTCCTCCTCCTCCTCCACATTCTCATCGCCATCCTTTGCCCCTTCACTCACTCCTTCACCACGCTTCACCTTTTTATCCTTCTTTTTCTTACGCAACTCAGCAGACTCCTTATCCCCATCATTCTCTCGAGCTCCTTCGCCTTCGTCCTCCCCATGCTGGTTTAACTCTTGAGGTTCCAACTACTCCTCAGTTGCAGATTTCCGTGGTCTATTCCTTTTCCTCTTCCTCCTCTTCCCTTCCTTGAGGGAGGCATGACGCTTGTCTTCTGGTTCCGCCATAAGTAATGGTTTTAGAACTCTGTTATTTAGCACTCATGGTTTTGGCTAGCAGTGGCCCCTTTTCTTCTAGTTTAGAACTCTGTTATTAAGTACTTCTGGTTTAGACGAATGCTCCTCTAAACCCTCGTCGGTGGTTTTCAGAAAGTATCGGAGCCGAATCGAGTCGATCCATCTATAGGGTGGAGTGGGCTAAGTTTGAACCGTTAGCCATTAGGATGTGTATGGGTAGAATTAGGTAGGATAATCTATCTGTTCAGTACCCTACTTTAAAAAAATATAGGTTATATTTTATAACTTATGTTTAATCCGACCTAGTAAAAGCCTTAATTTTTTTGGGTTGGGCATGAGCGGGCTAGGCATGGATGGGTTGAGTATGTCTAAATTGTGATGTTCTGCTCATATTGTGAGAAAAAAATCTGACATCATGAACTTATAAAATAATATTATATTTATATTTTTAAGAGTTAAATAATATATATAATTCACTAAAAATAAAGTAATAAAAAGATAGTAATTAAAGTCTCAAAGTCTATTGCATATATAAAAAAGAAATATTAAAATATGTAGAGGTCGGATATTTATAGTGTTATTGTAATTAAAAAAATCGAATATTTAGCAAATAAAACAAAGTAACAACTTTGGTATCTATATAAATATAAAAATTATGTTTAATATTTTAAAAATAAGTAAAAAGAGTTGTCAGCTAAAGTGAAAAGTGTAAAATTACAAATAAAATAAGTTAAAAAAATAAAAAAAATAATAAATATATATATATAGGGCTAGGTCAAATGGGCAGGACATGCTGCCCTACCCAGTGCCTGGCCTGGCACTTGGCTCAGCCCTTCTCAAATATATTTTAGACAACTTTTTTAAGACTAAATCGGATGATATTTTTATGGGTTTGGACGGATGAACTGGAAGACAGGTATTGTGAACACCCCGCAACGGGCTGAAATTGGATTTTAAAATTTAATAAGAAGACAGAAATACCCCTTATTAAAAAGTACTAAAAAAGTCCCCAACCATCTGGCTTTCTCAGGTCGTTCGTTCCTCTCAGCTCCGTCTCTGTCCAGTCGCCGGTGTCCGTGGGAGAGAATGATGAACAGTGTCGCTTCCCTCTGGTTCTCGATAATGAAGACAATGATTATTCAAGAGATGCCCAGTAGCTCACCACCTCGACCCAATCGTCAACAGAGGTTGAAGATGCACAGTGATTGTTCAAGCTCGTTTACGGTGTCTCTGGTCTCCTCTGATTCTGATGAACAGAGGTTGAAGATGCACAGTGAGTCAGTGACTCGCAGACTCTGGACCAGCCCGTCATCACTCTTCTGCAACTTGCTCTCTCTCTGGACTTACGTTAGATGCGTCATTCTATTTGGTATAAAAATATTTGGAAGTGTGTTTCACTTATTCGCTGGACCTGTACACGAATAAATTCATTTTTTTTATATAATTTCTTTTAAAAAGGATTGAGTTCATCACTATTTAAATATAAAATAATTTTTTTAAAATAATATTAATATTAAATAGGATAAGTTATCAATTAACTTTAAATATAAAATTAAACATCTAAAATCTAGAATAAATTTATTTATTTTTTTATATAAAAATTTAAATACATTTGACACAAGTTCCCTATTAAAATTAAAGTATAATTATAGAGTTTAAAAAATATGTATATAAGACTTATAAAATTGTTTACTAAAAAATATTTAAAATAGTAGTTGAAATAGAACTCTTATCTTTATAGAAGACGAGTATATTATTTATTATATATATAAATTATTTTATTTTATTTTAAAAATTTAATGCATAAAAATTTAGATAGGGCCGTAAGAGATAAGAGATACAGTACATCCGATAATCTATTTGAGTGTGGCCCAAGCAGTAGATGCAGGTCGAACTCCATTAAATGGGATTAGACGAGGGATTAGAATTGGGATTTGGACTTATGGACCAAGCCATTAAATAGACCGATTTGATAAATATTGTGTTGTAATGTTGTCCTGGATCAAGCCATTAAGTTTGAGGCGCTTCTTCTACTAACTTGACCCTCAATAGTGACCAAGACGATGCAGCGTCAAGCAGTGAAGTTAGGTGGCCACACATGCCTTCATTGACGAGTAAAAAGTAGAAACGAAGCAAACACGGAGCCACAAAACTAAAAGCAAGGCCACAATATACCCCAACCCCACCCACTTCCCTTAATTAAAAAGCAAAGCTGGAGTCAAGAAATTGTCAAATTAACTAAAGGAGTAGTACTAGTAGTGAACGGAAAAAAGGCATTTGATTAATGATTTTGGTGAAAGAGCTCAACAGCGGGTGGAGTGAGCCACATGATATCGCTTCTTCTCCTTTTCTCACAACAAAGAGAATTGGAAAGCCTTAAAACCGGCAAGAGCATTGCAGGAGATTGTAAAGGAATTATACAGCAATTAGCTATTATCATAAACTCGTAGGCCCCTTTCTTCCTTCTGCACGAACTACTATGACTCATACTGATGAGAATATTTCTGATTTTTCAATGAACCCAACCATGGATAAAGCAGTCAACAACCACAAAAGTGAAATGAAAGGGGCAGCTCAAATTCTCAAAACATATCCTTTACTCTCTCTTCTCTTAAAAAGAAATAAAGTAGCATCCCCTGCTGTTTTACCCAAAAATATATTTGAATAGACTTCTATGGCTTTCATGATAAAGGGTCTAGCAAAATTTCAAGGGATTCATGTGTGCATACAAAACAATAATTACATCATGAGGCCTAAAAACTGAAATCGTGGGATTGAAAGCACATGCTGGTAACTAAATAGGGAAATCAGAGGGCACTCAATAATGATGGAGTTATAATTCTACGGTCAACACAGGATCTTCACACGACAATCTTCCCCTACACACAAGTGAAGAAAGCCGTACCATCTCCAGAATCTATAAGAGGAGAACTGACACGATAAAATCCAAATTAAAGGAACGCAATTTTTTTTAATCACGAGTATTAGTAAATTATAATCTGCCGGCTCAAAAGAGCAATGTAACACGATTGATAGTCTATGAAGAAAAGTGAGAAGGAACCATCCACGCTTACCTCAAAAGAGTAACAGGATCGCTGACTAAATGCCATAATTTGGTCTACGAGAAAAGCATACAGTCAACTATTTACTCAGCTATCTTTTACCATCAATATTTTACGCAATTGAGTATACACAGTTAATTTAATAAACTAAAAGCATCACATCAATAGCTGAATTTTCTAATTAACAAGACCGAAGGAACATCAATCATTAAATGAAAGAAAACAAAAGGGGGAAGAGGCGAAGAAACTATACTGTGTAAAAGAAGGTGATGCATAATTTGACATTCAAAATGAAGATGAAATCTGATTCTGAAAATAAACCAACACATAAATATCTAAAGGCCATCATGATTTGCAATAATTCTTTTCCTTAATAATCGGATTACAAACTAAAACTATACATATTTTCACGACACCCTCCCCATTTACCCACTTCTAACTAAAGCCTACACAACTACACACCATTCTAGAAAACACCAAGCAGCAATCCTAATTCTTGTATCCCCCTCCAGTAAACCTTGAAATGACTCAGCCCTTCATTCCCATGATGGAAGAAGAACTATGTCAACCTACTGCTAAATAAACCACTGATGACAAAAAAGAAATAAGTGACTAAAATCAGAGGAGCTTCAGACCCTGAGCAAATAAACACTGAGTTCGGGAACTCCGTTACAGTCAGGATTCATCATATAAAAAGCTTCAGAGTCTCTAGAACCAACGACCCTCTCAAACTTAGCTCTCATGTACATGACCTCACCATCAGATTCAGACTCAGCTTCATTGTTCCCACCGGGCAGAACCCCAGCACCCATTGAGATTGGCTCCACAGCTTTCAAAATTTCCCACTCTCTGTCTCCACAGTCTCTTTTGGAAGCAAAACCACACTTCTTCCCGTTGCAATACGTCTTCCACACAGGTTCTTCCAGTAACCTCAGAGGTTTCTTCTCTACCTCCTTCGATTTGTCGCATTCTAGAGTGATTCGAACCAAGCCAGATGCCATTTCGCGAACCAAGCCACTGATGGGCGTAGCGAGCTCAATTAGGAAGGCAGGTCGCGAGGTGGGGTCCTTCTGGAACGCGAGATGCACGTGACCTCGTCGATTACCGAAGAGAGTGCCGACGATTCGACGGCCGAGAGCGAAAGGTGGATTGGAACGGTTCTTATGGAAGGCGGCGAGAACAGATCGGAGCCTAGAAACGGCAAGGGCCTGCAGCTTCCGACCGGTGGCTGGAGCTGGAGGCTTTTGGTGATGGTTATGGAGGAGTTGAGAGATGGACTGGGACGTGGGAGGGGGAGCTTCGTCATCAGCGTCTTCGTTTCCGAGGAGCTTAGAGGAGTGGGAGGGTCTCTTGGAGAAGTCTTGAGAGGGTGTAGCCATGTGAGTGTTCATCCCAGAGAGGGAATGAAAGGAATAGAATATAACTCTGGAAAAATGGCCGAGAGAGAGAGAGAGAGAGAGAGAGGATTCTTGTTTAGTGGTTGAATGTTTTGGGGTGAAGGAATTGATGGAGAGAAAGAGAATGGTGAGGAGACAAATGCGTTTGATATTTCACTGTCGGGGTGGGGGCAAGCTCCTCTCTCAGGGTCAGGGACTGTGTTGTTCGAGCCATCACTCTTTTTGACTTCATCGCCTGAAAATGTCTGTGTCATAAGATCTGACGGGAATGGCATTGGGGATAATTTAGAAGATATATGGACCAAAACAAACAAAAGACAAACCTCTAACTATCATTATTTAGCCCTTAGCCCTCGGGTCAAGGATATGGACCCCTTCATTCCCAATTATTAGTTCGGGTGAACTTTCGTCTAACCAAGTCATGCTCAACTTTATTGTCCCAAAAAAAAAAAACAGTCATGCTGAACTCTGATGAAAAGGAAAGACGGCTTAATTACGTACACAATCCTCAAAAATCAAAATAGAAGCTTGCCAACTCCTTTAATTTAAAGCAATGAACCAAAAATTACATTAGAAAGTCAGTTGAACCAGAAAATCATCAGTAAATCAATAATTTGTTTGATCTATAATTAAGAACACACAACGTACATCTATCGTTTTATATTCTTATATTATAAAATATATCCATTTATTATCTTTGCCATTGATTTTATTGTTATTTTTATTCCGGGCCAAATTTTTTTATACATACTTTGGTATTAGTTTTAATCTTCTTATTTAAAATAGTATATAATTAAATTAAAATATACTAATTTGATCACTATTAGTTCACCATTAAATAGGAATAACAAATTGTATAATGAGAATGATACACCGAGAGTTTGGATAATGGATCTTTGCAATCAATAATAGAATAATACAGCGCGCTTCCTGTTCATTTGCGTTAAGACTGGCTTTTGGAATATACTTTAAAAGTTTGAAGGTCCGCAGACGGTTAAAAAGGCCAGTATTAATCCACGCAAAAAGCGGCGAGCAAGTGTGAAGAGGCACGACAACTACAGGGAGGACGATTATAACGAACTCACGCTAATTACATACATACATACATACATCAACTTACTAATATGGATTCATAGATGGAATTACAGCACATCCCCATGGGGCAGCCATTGCCCAGAACTAACTGGTGAATTGTTATTTGTACATAGCTACCATTTAGAATTACAATTAGAAGCACCCACTCACGTGTGCTTTCAATACGATAAAAAGGGTCCTAATTAAAGTCAGCTCTCTAAACTCTGGTCAGCGTCTGGCTGCTTGGAAGCAATGGCCTCACCATTCATTCTGGCACGTGCCTCCGCAAACATCCTTTGCTGCTCTGCTAAAGCTTCCTCCTCCGTCATTTCTGCTCCATTGCTCCATTTCCCTCCTTTTAGAGAGTCCTGCTGAAAGATACCCCACGATAATTCGTCAGGAAACAAAATACTTTTTCATTCCCCAACCGAATCTGTTAGCTGTAATTTTATGGTCCAGACTTTATAAGCAGCTTTTTCTCTTCCTTCTTGTTTTTTTTGGTATATACCACCTTCTACCAAAGAAACGTTAAAGATTAAACACTTACCATGGTCTCAATCTTGTGCTGTTCATATGCTGCATAAACTTCCTCAATATACTCACCAAATCCAAGAACCTGAATAAAATACAAGCAAATCAATAATGGAACATCATGTAAGGCAAGTAAACATCTAAAACACAGAAAGATAAACACAGACAAGCGTATACTGGCAACAAGTGGAGGGAGAGGGCCGCACAAGTATATAGCAAGTAAATAGTCTAATCGGCAAAATCAATTGATAAGTGGAGGAATCAAATACAACAATGGTGCGTACAGAATCATCCCAGACCATATTTAAACATGCAAAATACAAGGATCAAAATGAAAATATACAAAACAACCTCGTTACTATCATCTAGAGACACCTCTTGTAGTCCAACATACCACAAGTCCACCCAAAATGAAACTTTCTGTTGGCAATACGCTCCTAAACAACCAATATAATACACTCTAAAATCCTTTATAACGTTTGCTGCCTCCAACAGCTAACACATCCATCTCAACCTTAAAATCCAAACACCAGAGAAGGGCGATCCTACAGATTATGTGCTAATGCTAATAGCCTATGTCTTGATAATAGCATAACAAAGTATAAGTTCAAAGAACAAATATGATAATGAGAATCCAAAACACAAAACAAATTCAAGAATAATAGTTATGTCACAGCCAAAAAGACACATTAATGCATCAGAATAACAAACGAAAACTATAAGTGAAAGAACACGTTATGAACTCTACAGACCATGTGCACACTCGTACAATCATAAACCAGAACAGAATCGACTTGCCTAGCTTGAGAGATGTATGATAGATAAAATACCTCTAAAGCCTTCAATACATGCTCAGGTGCAATTGTCCTTTTCTCCTCTCTGCTGCAGACTTCATTGGACTCTGATGACACAAGATTTATAAACTCTACAAAATATTGATCAGCCAATACAAGAATATTTAGTAAGAAGAGTATAAAGAGAATACAAGGCACAAACTATTTGAGAAATTCATCAGAATTGAAGCTCTATCACAACCATGAAGCTCAAGTGGTTTTATCACCATGTTCAGATTTAAACTAGACGACAAGAGTTAATAAAGATCTTAGTCTTTAAATATGATATTCAACAGAACATTCTAAACAGTTCCAGATAGATAATGAGGTTTATTTTAGTCATTCTTCATCGTTTATGAACCAAAACTAGCCCTAGGAAAGAGTTGAAACAACTATCAAAGTCAGTTTACCAAACCAATGATATATGCAACCAAGAAGAAATAAAAAATATATATATCATGATGGCCATGTTAAATACAAAGTTTGACACAAATAACAGAATAACAAGTTTATCAGTTTATGTGCCTGTGCCACCAAGATGCCAAACTTCACCCTAAAAAAATAAGAACCAGTTGCCACAAAAACTATTCAATAAATGCTGAACAACCAAGGGCAATGCCTTCCGTAATTAAGTAGAAAACTGGGGGAAGCATATGGACTGTATAAAAAATAATTTCAAACACAATATGACTGAAATGAAAGCAACAAAGTTGCATATACTCACCTACACAACACTCAATCAACAGATCTTGAGCATCTCTTGCAACACGTACATCAGGAGGTAACATTTCTTTAATAATTTTTGTCATAGTTGCTGGCAAAACATCACAATGTTTTCAGTAAGAGAAATAAATCAAAATGTATTATCTTTAAAAAACCACACATGATGCTATTCAACATGTATGCACACAATGAACATGTATAGATGCCAATTCCTCACAAGCATCAGAAAGAAAACCAATATTAAATTCAACACTGGTATAACATACGACATGATGCTTTTAATTGCATTTTTTTGGGGACGGTACACTTCAAGTTGCTTTTAACCACTAAATCGTTTGTCATTCCATGGCGTCCACTTAGCAAGATCCTAATGGCTAACTTTTTTTCACTAGTTATGAATTACCATCCAAACTTCAAAGCATTCATAAAGTTCTTAACCATAGGCATTTTAAGTTCACAATCCCCTAAAACTCAAATTCCAAGAACAAATAGTTGCTTTGGTCATACGTGGAGGTATACAATCGGAAATCATGACTCATAAGACGCCACATATAGAACTTTCTGCAACTTTGAAAAGAGTAGACGTCTCAGTAAGTACAACTACCAATATTGTATGAGTAAGTTGAAAGACAAAGGTGCCATATCTTAGGTTTCGAGTCACTGAAGGGGGACAATTCAAAGGACCTCAGAAAATAATAATTACATTGCTTTTGAAATCAACAATTGAGTTGTCATTTTCCCTAAGTCATGCCAATAATCAAATTCACCCAAATTGGGTATGTGAAAAAAAGACAAAACTGCAGAGAACAGATCTCAACGGCACAAATGTTAGGAACAGAAATTCACCTATAAGGGAAAAAATTGATTGAATATAACATGCTTAATACACTAATCAATAATTGTGCACTTAAAATGGCCAAGGAGGAACGAAAGAAAAAGAGAAAGCACCTTTGGGAAGCGAAGCATCTTCCTTCGATTTCCCAATGATGTCCATCGGGTCCATCGTTTCACCTTGAGTCAAGAAAACGAAACAATCAATGCCCAAAAATCGAAGAAAACGATAGGGAGATGACAGATCAGAAACAGAGAGACGAAGACGGAAGAAGAAATATCAAACTCACCGACTTAAGGGGTCGAGCCGATGAGGATGAAGAACCTGAAACTGCCGAACGCGCAAATAGACGACGACAAAAGCAATCGAAAAACTAAGACGCAAGAAGATCATGAGGCGGAGGACGAGGAGGGAGGACATGGTTGATAATATAGGGAAGGACATGATGATGGTTTCGCAGGATAAGAGAACAAGTTCTCGCTCGCACGCGATTAGGGCAACCGCACTCTCCAAGGCGCGTTGAGGTTATCTTTCTACGCGCGGGGTGGGGAGCGCGTCAACGGTAGCGTCAGACCCGGGCAGGAAGCATCCGAAGTGCGAGACGCGCGAGGGAGCGTTCATGCGGCTCATTGGTTATTTTTTTTGTTACAGCATTTTTTAAAAAATAATTAAATTTACTTATTATTTAAGAGGAGAATAAATTGTCTCTTTCTTGTAAGTGATAAGATAAATTATTTATTATTTTAAAATATAAATTTAAATATTTAAAAATTAAAATATCTCTTTAAATATTATAATTAAAATTATAATAAAATAATACTATATAGATTAACACGTTCAAATGGTTATATTCCCGCTGAGGGGAAATCGCGAGAATAGAGGCTCTTTTATTTTCTTGTTTGTTTTGGGTTAACCCACGCTCTTTTTTATGGGCTAGCAGAAACTAAAACGCATGAGAAAGCGAGTGCGATTTAATGAAATAAAAAAATGTACGGTGGATAATGTTTTGTTGTTTGTGGGTTACCCGGGCCTTAAGCTAAACTCAAACTATCCCCTAACTACAAATTTTGCCCCGACCCAGCCGAGAATGAGGGATAATCCGTTGGTCCATCTGGCTAAGTTGAATTTGGCCCAGTACAAATAGTTAGTAATTAATAAATAAGTTCTAAAACAAAAGAATAATCTCACGTATAAGCAATTAACATTCATTTAGAAAATAATATTTGAGATCAAAATTAACATTATTTAAAATTAGGAGTGCTCAACGGTTAATCAGTTATGCATCATTTTTACGTAATATTAAATTAAGAAATCAATTTTAAAAAAAGAGACTATATGACAAAATAGTCAAGGGCATCTTTAGTTGGGTAACTCAAAAGCAGTGTGATAAAAATCGGGTTGGCTGAGCCATGGTTAAATTTTGGCGTCAAACGAATAATCCCACAAAATAATTAAGAAACAGCTGTTTGCATTATGTGGGAGAGAGCCTCCTGTCCACACGTGTTTTGTCCTCCTCGCATCTCATCTCGACGCTTTTATTGTTAAAAAGCAAGGATAACATTCATCGCTCAATTGCTAAAAACGCTAGCCACAAAAATAAATAAATAAAAAATGCTCAACTTTTATTTTAAAACACATATCTATTATTTTATTTCTAAAAATTGTTCTTATTTTAAATCTGTCTGTAACTCTTCGATAGAGAACGATATTACTTTAACATTAAAAATACCCAGTAAAGTTCGTGTTATTAGTTAACCAATTAATAATCATTGGTCATGTCAGATACGATTCTTACCAACTAAAAAAATGATCTTGGTTGAAAAATGTTCTAAAATCAAATCTTAATTATCATTATAATGAATCTATAAATTAAAATATTAACGGTAACGAAAGTTGAATGTTTATATATATAGTTTTTTTAACTTCTGTAAAAAAATATAACATATTTTAGCACCAAATATTATTAAAAAATGTCATGCGAGCCAACCTCTATTCTTGACTTAAAACACCAAATATTGCTTCTGACTTCCTTATAAAAAATTAGCTTCTAACTCTTTTAGCATATCACAAGAACTCATTCAATTGCAAGCACGGGCACTATTTATTTACTCCCTTTTTTATTTCCATCTTTTAAATTTTAGAAAAACCCAAACGTGTTGAAAAGGAAAAGAATATCTTAACAAATATTATTTTTATTTTCTATATTCACAGGCATGACATAGAAATAGGTAGATTAGGCTAAACTGAAAGTCAATCTAGACAAGTTAAATATACGCGCCTTAAAAGATAAACCTCCTTTCTGACTTTCTCGCAAGAGTCCTGGTTTTTTTTTCCTCCCTTGTATTTTCCTCTCAGAGTTTCTAGAAGACCGGTAAATTTCCTCAATTATTGGGAGGCATGGATTTGGTTATTTTAGAAATAGAATGATATTTTGGGATGTGCCAGGAAGCTGCTGAAGCCGCCAACGTTAGATACTTCAATTCAATTTGTCATTATGAGGATTGGGTCTATTCCCTTCCGCCCTTCTTCTTCATTTTTTTATCATTTCTCATGCCTTTCCCACCAATCCCTTTGACTACCAAACTCAGTCAAACCAGGATGGCTGTACCATTTCAGCTTCAAGCCAATGGTGGAAACAGATTAAGCTGTTTCCCCTCCGTTTCCTTGACAAGTCCTGGGTTTGAGGTCTGAAAAGGCGTATATTTTTTTAAAGAGATCATTGGGTGTTCGGAACTTGAATCCTATGAGATCTTTTTATGGGATTGGAAGCATTCTTTTTACGGGTCATTCTTGAAGATAACAGACATTGCCTTTTTGTCTCATTGGTTCCTTAAAAAAGCTGAATCATATACGAAGTTCCAAGCTCTACAGTTGAAGAAAAATGGCGGGTCGTAGAAGAAAGAGGCACCACTTCAGCAGAATCCATGCGTTTACGTGTGGCAAAGCGTCGTTTAGAGGGGAGCATTCGCTCATTGGAGGCCCTGGATTCTCCAGGATGGTGCTATGCAACGAGCCAGAACACGAGGAGGATTATGGCGATAATTACGTGAGAACTACTAAATATACCCTTGCCTCGTTCCTCCCGAAGTCGTTATTCGAGCAATTTAGGAGGGTTGCTAACTTCTATTTCCTCGTATGTGCGATCTTGTCATTCTTCCCCGTTTCTCCTTATTCAGCTGTCAGCAATGTTGTTCCTCTGGTGGTTGTGGTTGCTGTAAGTATGGGCAAAGAGATGGTTGAAGACTGGAAACGCAAACAACAGGTAATATTCAGCAAATCTCCCTGTATTTTGTGTCTTCTTTTCTGACCAGTTCTCCGGCTGCTACCGAACATCTTGATTATATTCTCCTTTTACTTTTCATAATACTTAGTTCAGTAATGTAATTTCATAAATATATCAGGATATTGAGATGAATAACAGAAAGGTTAAAGTACATCGTGGAGGAGGCGCTTTTGATCATTCCAAATGGAGGGATATAAAAGTTGGAGACATAGTAAAGGTGGAAAAAGATGAATTTTTTCCTGCTGACCTCGTCTTACTTTCATCGAGTTATGATGATTCTGCTTGCTATGTTGAGACCATGAATCTTGACGGAGAAACAAATCTTAAGTTGAAACAAGCGCTAGAAGAAACTTCCAAATTGCAAGAAGATACAAGCTTTCAGAACTTCAAAGCTATGATCGAATGTGAAGATCCAAACGCAAATTTGTACTCCTTCGTGGGCACTCTGCAGCTTGAAGATCAACAGTACCCTCTTGCACCTCAGCAGCTTCTTCTTAGGGACTCAAAGCTGAGGAATACGGATTTTATCTATGGTGTGGTAGTCTTTACAGGTCATGATACAAAGGTTATGCAGAATTCAACAGACCCTCCTTCAAAGAGAAGCAAAGTTGAGAAACGAATGGATAAGATAATCTACTTCCTATTCTTTGTCTTATTCATTATTGCTCTTATTGGATCCATTTTCTTTGGAATTTCAACTAGGCAAGACCTTGAAAATGGAAGAATAAAAAGATGGTACCTTAGACCAGACAATACTACAGTCTACTATGATCCAAATCAAGCAGCAGTTGCAGCAATTTTACATTTCTTGACCGCACTTATGTTATATGGTAACTTGATTCCCATTTCCTTGTATGTTTCGATAGAAATCGTGAAAGTTCTTCAGAGCATATTCATTAACCAAGATGCGAACATGTATTATGAAGAAACTGACAGGCCGGCTCATGCTCGAACGTCGAATTTGAATGAAGAACTTGGCCAAGTTTGTACCATACTTTCAGATAAAACAGGAACTTTAACATGTAATTCTATGGAATTTATCAAGTGTTCCATTGCTGGGGTTTCTTATGGTCGTGGAGTTACAGAAGTTGAGAGAGCTCTAGCTAGAAGAAAAGGATCACCTTTATTTCAAAATTCGACCGATGAGGATGGTCATGTTGCGGGAAAGCCATCCATCAAAGGATTTAACTTTGTAGATGAAAGGATTATGAACGGAAATTGGTTCAATGAGACTCGTGCAAATGAAATCCGGGACTTTCTGCGTTTGCTGGGCGTATGCCATACTGCCGTGCCTGAAGTTGACGAAGAAACAGGTAACATCTCATATGAAGCAGAATCACCAGATGAGGCAGCTTTTGTGATTGCTGCAAGAGAACTAGGTTTCGAATTTTATGAAAGGACACAGACAGCAATTTTGATACGTGAGTTCAACCCCAAATCAAAGATGAAGGAGGAAAGGTCAGCTTCTGGTTCTCATTTATGCTTTATCTAATATTTATCTATCACTGAATCTTGGGTTATATATTTAAAGTATATGTTTCCATCTTGGCAGATCCTACAAACTCTTAAACATAATAGAATTTAGCAGTGCAAGAAAGCGGATGTCTGTTATTGTTAGAGATGAGGAGGGGAAACTATTACTACTCTCCAAAGGTGCTGATAGGTATGTAATATTCTCCATTACTTTTAGATCTTACACATAGGTGTTTAATTTGAATAAGGAATATGATTTTAATTTGTCATGCAGTGTGGTCGAATTGGTAGATACATACATTAAAAAAATGAATGCTGAAGAAGAACACAATTGAACCATGATTGAATAATTCCTAAATTGATAGCAATTCAATATAACATTATCGAGTATTTATAGGAAACCTGTAAAGAATAATCTTTTTCCCTCTCACAATCTCTATTTTCTCCGCAAACAGTGTCATGTTTGAAAGACTTGGAAAGAATGGAAGGATGTTTGAGGAGAAGACTAAGAAGCATATTGATGAGTATGCTGATGCTGGTCTGAGGACATTGTTACTTGGATATCGCACGCTTGATGAGGAAGAATATAATCAATTTAACAAAGAATTCACAGAGGCCAAGAACTTGGTTAGTGCAGATCGGGAGCAGATTATAGAGGAAGTAGCAGAGAAGATTGAGAAGGATTTCATTCTTCTTGGTGCTACTGCAGTTGAAGACAAACTTCAAAATGGGGTATGTTATAAATGTTGCATTTATCTTTAATCTAGAATATAAAAGGAATGGGGATGCGGGTGTGAACGATTCCTCGTTTTATATATATTTCAGACTGTTCATAGTACCATCTGTATCACAGCTATGTACAAAATAGTTGAAACTAGATATACTTGATCAATTGGCATTTATTGTACAGGAAAGAGTAATTTTTATTTTCATTCATTGAAATAAACCAAGTTAAAAGCTATAATGAGAATAATCGCTGTTATATATGTTGTGTTCTTATGAATTTGACATTCATCCGTATTCAATAGGTTCCTGAATGCATTGATAAATTAGCACAAGCTGGTATTAAGCTATGGGTTTTGACCGGTGATAAGATGGAGACAGCAATCAATATTGGGTAAGTTGAAAAGAACTGTATGGATTCTTAAATCATGAGTGAATAATATGATCTCATTAATCGTCTTGTGGGTGCAGATTTGCTTGCAGTTTACTAAGACAAGGAATGAAGCAAATTATAATTAGCTCAGACACTCCAGAAATCAAATCACTGGAGAAAATTGAGGACAAGTCTGCTTCTGCAATGGTAAACTTTTAAACCTAAAATTCTTGTATCCATATTCCATATCATTAATATTTGCATGCATGAGATGCTCATATATTCTGTCGGTAGTGATGTTAGCCAGTTACAGCAAAAACTCGCAAAATGAAACCTATAAAATTGTGGAATCCCTAGCTCACCTTGCATTGTATTAGGTTTTGTTGGTCTTTTTCTCGTTTGATACATATTGTTACGTATTAAGGGACAATTTTTTCTTATTAACCTGAACATTCCCAAAAGTTAATAAACCATCATGGTTTGACAGCATTCGATTCTTCAGATGATTAGTCTTTGCCAAGGAACATGAGTATATCAGTGTATAATATAATCCTCTTTCTGCCTATTGGACTTTTGGCATTGAGATATTGAATGATTTATTGTGATCTAACTGATTTTACAGGCAATTAAGGCAAGTGTTGTTCGTCAGATAAGGGATGGGAAGGCATTCCTCTCTAAGTCAGATGACAACTCTGAGGCATTATCTCTAATCATCGATGGCAAGTCTCTTGCGTACGCACTCCAGCATGATGTGAAGGACTTGTTTCTCGAACTTGCAGTTGGCTGTGCATCTGTTATATGCTGCCGTTCATCTCCCAAACAGAAAGCACTTGTACGTTTTATTTAATGCTTAATAATTCATCTGTTTGCATGTTTACCCATTCTTTACATACACACATGCATGTGTGGCTAATGATCTTTACATATTTTTTATATTAATTCAGGTAACAAGACTGGTAAAGACTAAAACTGGTAGTACAACTCTTGCAATTGGTGATGGGGCAAACGATGTTGGAATGCTCCAGGAGGCAGACATTGGAATTGGAATCAGTGGTGTTGAAGGAATGCAGGTAAATTTTCTTTACTGAAGGCCTGATAACTTTTTCACCCGAACCCTGCATCTTTTTATGGTTCTTGAATTCTCATTTTTCATTTCACGTGCTAAAATTTCAGGCAGTTATGTCAAGTGACATCGCTATTGCCCAATTTCGGTTTCTCGAGCGCCTACTTCTCGTGCATGGACATTGGTGTTACAGAAGGATATCGAAAATGGTATTCAATATGGAACATTCCAAACGCAATATATCCAAGCTGAATCTGTGCCTTTCTGTGAAGTTGTAGTTCAATTATTTCAAGTTCACTTGAACAGATTACAATTGACACGCTTCTGCCTTTTTCTGCTGCAGATTTGCTACTTCTTTTACAAGAATATTGCCCTCGGTTTCACTCTCTTATTCTTTGAGGTGTATGCATCATTCTCAGGGCAAGCAGCTTATAATGATTGGTTCTTGTCACTATACAACATATTCTTCACTTCACTTCCCGCGATTGCCTTGGGAGTGTTTGACCAAGATGTCTCTGCTAGATTATGTCTCAAGGTAACCCCCAAACTCAATAACATTTTCATGGCATTCAGTTTGATAAATTTGGTCTCCTCAGAAAGAGACAACAAGTAACATTGATTTGTTTCATTTCCTAATTATAACATGGCAGTTTCCACTACTATATCAAGAAGGTGTACAAAATGCCCTATTTAGCTGGAAACGAATTCTTGGTTGGATTTTTAATGGGCTGTTGAGTTCTGTCATCATCTTCTTCTTCTGTGTGAAAGCGATGGAGCTTCAAGCCTTCCGAAAGGGCGGTGAAATTGTGGGTCTGGAGATCCTGGGAGGCACCATGTACACATGTGTGGTTTGGGTGGTGAACAGTCAAATGTCATTATCTATAAGCTACTTCACATACATACAGCATATATTCATATGGGGGGGCATTCTGTTTTGGTACATATTCCTGTTGGCATATGGGGCCATGGATCCCAGCATTTCAACCACCGCTTACATGGTCTTCATTGAAGCTCTGGCTCCCTCCCCGTCTTACTGGTTCATCACTTTGCTTGTGCTCTTTTCCTGCCTTGTTCCATACTTGGCCTATTCTTCCATCCAGATGAGGTTTTTCCCAATGTACCATCAAATGATACAGTGGATAAGAAATGACGGCCTAAGCAGGGATCCAGAATACTGTGATATGGTGAGACAGAGATCCATACGACACACCACCGTTGGGTACACTGCCCGTTTTGAAGCATCCAAACGATTTGAAGACAAGCCCTCAGCAGCAGCAGCAGAATTATATGTGTAAACTTGTCCGCAGGCAATCTTTCATTGATTGTACGTATTAATTGTAGATACGGATCATCAATTACGCTTCTTGGGATCGGATGGAGGATTATATATAGTCAATAATATCGGTTGATATGATCAAGTGTAGCATGCATACAATAGCGGTCAGCAAATTCATTTGTAATCTTTATTCTTTGGTGTACATGAGTAACTATGGTGACATTGTTCAAATTTTTAAACCATTGTCTTCCCTATCTAATTTTCCAAGCCATACATAACTATCTTAAAATGAGAGCCGTGCCCCAAAGAGACAGGCCAGATAGGAACCTCAAGGCTTTGGGGGATGAACATTATAATAAATTATCTTAAAATCAAGCCCAGAAGGAAAAAGAACAATCACAAAAGCTAGCTAGGTTATCTCATTTATAAGTTTCATGGGGCTATTAAAAAATCCTTTTTTTTTTAAAGAAAATTAAGTGGGTTTAGCATTGATTCCCACTAATATTAGGATACAACCTCAAAACTTAGAAAATACTTAAAACCCATTATTGAATACACTTTTAAGAATTTTTTTTTGATAAAAAAAAGTTTATATTAAATATGTTTATATGTTCTCTCCATCTCTCAACAACCACCTCCATCCCTTTTTAATTTCAAAACATTCTGAAGTAGCTAATTGAAGTTTTGACAAAGAAAGACTCATCTGCTGTTTGATAGGCTAAAAGTGGATTCGGGTTTAGGTGCTCATAGCATGATGCTCATAATTGTAGTGAAATTTATACTGTCTAAATATAATTTTAACAGTTCAAATTTAAAATTTTTAATTGATTACTTTTAAATAAAAATATCATTTTTTAAAAGACTCACAATTAAAAGATTATGTATTTATTTTAGGTCATGTATACATTAAATAATTTTTTTATAAAAAAAATAAAAACTAAATTTAGATTGTCTAAATCTAGATTGAGTGTTCATCACACAAAACAAGTTTCGGTACATTAATTTTTAAAAGAATAATTATCATTAGAAAAAAAAAATTCATTCCATGGGAAGCCCTCAGATCTCTAAGAACCCCCTACTCCTTTTCGGCTAATGAAATGGGGTATCTAAATATTTTGTGTTTTGTATTTTTATTATTATTTTTCCTAATTTATTATTTTTATTTTTCTTTCTTCACATACCAAACATACCCGGTCAGAAATCTTTCCTTCCTCTCTTCCATTATATTCTTTTTCATCAAAATACATTATATGTAACAAACGGGCAAAACTCATCCATAAAGAAAATCCACATGTTGTGTTTTGTTTTTGATATTTTGGTCCTCAACTCGAATTTACTTGATGCAGATTTTCGTTACAAAATTAGGGTACGATAAGGTCAAGAGATCGATGAATAAAGAGGCTATCCTAATTGATTCGAAAGCCGACCTAGCCATGACAGTGGCCCGTCGGTGTCGGCCTCTTGGATCATCTCGGAGAGAGCTCTCGATAGGACAATGGCTGATCCATTTTGGCCATGGCTCCGGCTAACTCCTTGACCGATATGTAGCCGTTGCCGTCGCGGGCGAAGCTTTTGAAACCTCGAGAAGTTGGCCTTGGTTCAACAACACCTGCTCGTTCATGTCGGAGAGAATGGCAGAGAGCAACTCGTCGAATTCGATGGAGCCGTTGCCGTTGGAGTCAATGGCGGCGAGTAAAACGTGGATTTGGCCGCCGGAGGGCTTGAGGCCGAGGGAGCGAAGAAGGGCAGCGAGCTAGAGGATGGTGAGGCTGCCATCGGAATCCATGTTGAAGCGGCTAAAAATGTCGTGTAATTGATCAAGCTGATCAACCAGAAGAGCTGCCATGTAAATAATATGGGAATGCGAGCAACATGAAGAGAATATGGAGAGAGAGAGATGAGAGGGGAAGAAAGTAGTGAACGAAAGCGAGAAAATGAAAAGAGTGGTTTAACATAGGGAGGCTGGTTTTGTTTGGGAAAGGGACGCTTCACATGCAATTGCAGCTAAACTTGGCATCCACCCAATGAATCCTTTGAAAATTAATTCTCTCAATACTTCCCATCTTTAGATGTGGCACTCTCCAGGTTAAAGTAGCTCCAGTAGTATGAATACGTACGATGAAATATATAAAATAACAAGACCACCTTCATCAACAATACATCTCTCGCCTGTATCATCCCTATTCTGTGGTCTTTTCAGTTCCACTTTATTCGTTTGTTTGGAATTGCTAATTGAAAAATTAAATTGTAGCCTCAAATCGTCAATCCAAAAAAATTACAAAAATATAAGTTGTGACTTAAATTTCTTATAATTATATAAGGGTGTTTTTTTTTATAAAACTATATAATAATAATATGCCTTATTTTATTAGATGATGTCTACATTGCTTAGATGCATATATACAGTGTGTGTTTGGATAGAATTTTAAAAAATAGTTTATAAGAAAAAAATTGGGTAGCTTTTAAAAATGGGCTTTTAGAAAAGAGTTTATGAAAAAAAATTCTGAATAAATGAGTGTTTGAATAATTATTATTAAAAGGACTTTTATAATTAAAAAATTACTAAAAATGGTATAATTTTATTAAAAGTATGAGAGATGATAGTGGGTAAAAGAGAGAGAGGAGAGAGGAGATAGTGAAGAAGATATGAGAGATATAGTGGAAAATATAGAAAAGAAATAAGAGATAGTTGAAAAGATATAAGAGAGATGAGATATGAGAGATAGTGAAAAAGATACAGTAGATAGGAGAGAAAATATGAGAAAAAGTAAAGATAAAATAATAATTTAGTAGTCTATAAGCTATTTTACTGTTTTAAAAGTTATTCTGACAAACTTATCTGAAACTATAATTTTAAATTATATTTTAATCTAAAATTATTTTTAGACAAATATAGTTATTTATTTTAAAAAAATTTAAATTGGGATTTGTGCTTAAAAATCTTTTTAAAACTTAAATTTAAAGATTTATGAAACAGGCCATAAAGAGAGATTGATAGGAAAAAAGAAAATACAAAGTAAAATAAGATGCATGGATGATATTGAAACAGAAAAAGTTACGCTATTGATATATAAATGATTTATTTTGCAGATTGCATTGCTTCTATTTTTATGTTGATCTTGATGATTTGATTTAAACCAATAGATGGAAGGAATTTATCATTTTTGTTCCCTCCTGCCCCCAAACGTCGTACAAAAGGGAAAAGCAAAAGTGAAAAACAGAATAAATAAAAAAGAGAGAGAAAAGTAGAGCGGTCAAACGTAAAATTACTCACTTTACGTGCTGTACAACCACAGGTGTCCCGAATTCCAGAGGCTAGCTGATGTCAGTATTTTGACTGGTACCAATTTACCTTTTCTTTTCTTTTTTTGTTGACCCACATGATATTATTTTTTGGTATCTATATTAATAATATTAATTTGAACCATGTATACAGAATATTTTATTTCTAAATCGATTGTATGTTGACATAGTTTCAATGAAGAAATTATTTATAAATTTTAAATTAATAAAATTTATACATTTAGCCTCATATATTGAATATGTTTAGCATGTTTGTTTCCAATTAAATCAATACATGTATACTTTTTATATATTGTTTATGTTATAAAAAGCATTTTTTATTAATATTGTTGACACTTTAAAATTCAATTATTCTGTTTGATTTTTTATATGCATTGACTCTGTTTGTTTGTATGCATATAATATATTAAGTATGTAAGGCTAAATATTAAATTCAACTATATGTGTTATGTAATATTTTTTATATATTATATATGATTTTTATTTCAGAATTGATAATATCTAATAAAATAACTATATATTATATTCTCCCATATATTTGTTCTAAAAATTAGTTAGAGATTATATTTGATTCTAAGTGCGTGTTTTTTAAAGTATAAAAACTAATATTTTAAAAGTATTTTTAATCCTAATTTTAGTTTGAATAAATTTTAAAATAAATAATTATATTTATTTAAAAAGACTTTTAAATTAAATTATTATTTAAAATTAAAATTTTGAATAAGCCACTGATACTAATTTTTAGAATAGTAAAAAAGTTTTAGGACTAATAAATTATTATTTTATCCTAATTTTTTCTTACACAATTTCTTCTCTATCCTCTCTCCTCTTTCCTCTTTTCTATCTCATATTTTTAATAAAATTATATTATTTTTATTAATTTTTTAATTACAATCATATTTCTAATAATAACTATTCAAATATTTATTTATTCAGAACTAATTTTTTTTACAAGTTTTTCTTCAAAAGCTATTTAAATATATTTTTTTATAAGTAATTTTTTAAACTCTTATCTAAATAGGCACTAAATATAAAATTATAATCTATTTTATACTTATTAAAATTAATTAATTTATCTTATTTATTTAATTTTTTTAAGTCAGTTAAGTAGTTAACGGGATAGAGTATTAAATTTTATAAACAATATATTGTCTTCTTTTTAGTTTTATTGAAATTATAGTAATTTATTAGGGAAGCTAATGGGCAATGCTATTGACGCGCGCGCGTGTATAAATATATTAATTGAATGCCTAAACTCACCTATCTCTCCATGCATGTACACACATGTATAGATGTCAATGCTATATCTGCATTCAATATTAGCTGTTGATGAAATGTATTCGGAAATGCCATTCAATCATAGGACTACTTTTTTGGCTAATTGTTTGAAGGTATCACTTATTTGGATTCATCAATATAATCTCATTCAAATTAACTAACTTTAATATTTACATATCAGCTGTGTTCACACTAGATTAGTATAATTATAGAATGTGATGGTATTGTGTCTTCTATTATTTGGCTGGAGATCTTATCTTTGTTAGAGATTTTTTTGGTCATGTCATGTTCATGTTATTTCTTTTCATTCCGTTTCTCCGCTTTTCTCCAATGTTATTTGTTCTATGTGCTTTGGATCATTGTAAGATTCTGTCTGTTTAATATCATATTGTCTTTTTTTTTAAAAAAAAAATACGTGTCATGTTATTATGACTAAAAATTCACACCCTTCTTATATTCGATAAGAAAGAATCATTTTCTTAAAAATGATATTTATTTATTTTCCAAAGAAAAAATGATATTTTTCCCAACCTTAAAAATTATCAGAATCTATTTTTTTATTTTACTGAAAAGATATTTATGAAAATATGAAGGTACACAAAAATATCGTAAAAATTGAAAATAATTGAATTACAATGGCTTTTTTAAAATTATTTAAAAATGATGAATTATTATTTTTTAATAAAATGTATAAACTATTTGAAAATCACAATTTTTTTTTTTTTGAACTTAAATAAGTTGAATTCAGACTGTGTATGACACTGGGAGTTTTTTTTCCTTTTTGCCAATCAGGTTTCTCCTACCCTGACTGCATAGCATCGCATATCCGCTTTTTAATTGGTCCAGCGCAATGAAACCCATCACATGGCTTTAGAATGTGAGGGCCATAACAGTAATTCCACCTCCCAATACTAACAAATCATTCGCACTCCTTGCCTTCTAAAATCACTCCTCGTCAGAGACTCCCACAAGAGACTAAGAAAGATAACAAAAGAGAGAGAGAGCGATACCCCCACCCACTCGACGGCAATGGCGAATACAGATTCCTGGTTTATTTGTCTGTCTCTCTTTCCCTTTATAAGCATATCATATATGCTTAAAGTTTTCCGAATTTTTCTTTCTAACGTGCAGATTGCGATTGAATAACCCGTATTATCTAGTGTACTCTACGTGTAAGACTAGATCTGCGGCGCTTGATGTTTCCTTCAATTGGAAAAACTTTTCTGTTGGATCTTGTAAATTACATGGTGATTCAGTTTTGTGTTTGTTGAGAGGAAGAAGTATTTTGCTAGGATTTCTTGATCTTTTAAATGTGATTTTGAAGCTCGGGGGTGTAAGTCACTGGAGGCAGCGGTTCATCGATCTCTTCCTGAATTTTGTCGTGTGAAAAGCACAAAGCATGAATCGATCGATAAACCTCTGCATCCAGCGCTCACTTTGCCTCCTTCTCTCTTTTCCTGTCTCTGTCACTCACTAATTTCCACGTGCTCTGTTTGTCGCCGAGAAATTACGGTGAAACTCTAAAGTTTGACCTTTCGTTCCTCTTAGAAAACAAAAGGATGGAACCCCTTTAACTAAATTTTTATGTTTTGGTTTTCTTCTCCTTTTCTCTTTCCCTGGCCCGTGGCAATCTATCCCCTATGGATTTGTACTTCCCTGTTTTCTGTATTTGCTGGACGATCTAGTAATCACTCCCATGTGATTCTTACCCATGTAGCAATTTAATTTTTATCGGCAGTTTAGCATTTCATTTGAAACTATTTTGTTTCCCCTTCTTGTCTGACATGATGGAGTGTGCAGTTTCATTTTATTCCTCTGATGGATTCCTCGATTCGATTTTTTACTTTCTCATTAATGGGTTTGATACTTAGATTCGTTTCCTCGTAGTCTACAATTGTCAGGAGGTGAATATGGTGCAAATGAAATAAATTGTTTCATTGACTTCCCCTGGTTATAATGCATATCGATCTTATACCCTTCGTATTAGCCAGAACATTATCTGCCGCAACAATTAAATGTGAAACTATACTTTTTCTTTCCATATACCTGTTTTCATGATTTCAATCCTTGATCTTATGAATATATGATTACTTAGAGTTTATTTACTTGCACTCCTTAATTCTCTGATATTGGTCTTGTTTTTTCTCCTTATTTGCCCTTGTTAAAAGCTTCTTGTGATTAAATCGTTTAGTTTTGAATTCAAAATTATAGAATTGAAACATGTGTTCCTCTCAAGATTTAGAAGCTCCATTTAGGATTAGCTATCTTAACAGTTTGCTTGCAGTTTGAGGATCCGTTTTCTGCTACAGGATTAACAACCAAACCAATTCACAGCAGCTTCTCGGATCTCTAAAGCCTTCCTTTCCTCGTATTCTTAAATCGTCTGTTTAGGCTGTATGAGCTTCTTGCTTGTTGGTAACGTCTGCCTTTCTCTATCTGGAATATGTATTTTTATGTTTTCCTTCCATTGTGTTTTTTGTTTGAAGCAATATAGTACTTCGCTAGAATGGAGTTCTTGAGTTTGTTTACCTTAATTTTTAAATGTAGAATTACAGGTCTTTGGTTGTCAATCTGTTAAGTTGGGGAAGGGGGTGTGACCCTGCTGTAATTTTAGTTTATTTTTAGTATAACATCTCTGGATATTTGTTTTCAAATTTTTTAGTGAAATATGGACATTTCTTCCCTTTTTCACACCCTGGCACCACGCTATTGACTCTTTGAAAGAGGCCCCTTTTCCTGTGCTTGTATTGAATAATTCAATGGCGAACATTTTAAAACCGTACCAAATATTTTTTTTGTTTTTTGGTTCCTGTTAGGATGGGTAAAAAATGCACATACTCATTGGTATCGGAAAACGCATCAGCTTGAGCACAAGAGTTGTTATTGATAATTTAAGCATATGGGTTCAATCAGTACGATAATCTGCCTTATTAGACCTAGAGTTTCTGTGTGTGTATATGGGGGGGGGGTGTATTAGTCAATTGCATAAATTAGGAAAGTAGCAAAAAGAAAATGCCTTGCCACATTTAATAGCTGTTTTAGATAACTGTTGGATGGAGATTAATTTAGAGTTGCATGAGTCTTGTCCATAATGAAGCTAGCTCTTATAGATGTCCATGTGCCTTCCCCAGTTGAAACCTGCAGAGAACTTGTAACAGTTCATGGTGACGCCTCTTTTTAGATCTTGTAAATTGTAATGGCTGATGGTAATGTATCCCTCCAAAGCTTAATAAATGTTGATTTTGGCATGTTGAGTGGAAAAGGCACACAAGTTTCAACTATGCCTTTGGGAGTAACATTACTATAAATGTCATTTTCTTGAGCAGAAGGTCTAAAGGTCTCTGCTTGTTGCTTTCTTGTAAAGGAAAAGGTATCTTTTACTTTTAGGATGGTGGTAGGTTTCCATGTGGAAGGCAATACTTGTGAACTGTACTGTGTATCTGTATTTGCTGCATCAAAGTAATGAAATTGAAAGCTATAGTTTGTAGAGTACATTTTGCAAGAGAATCATGAAGGAATCTGGCTTATTGAATGCAATCAAGTCCAGCCCGAATGCCAAATAAAGCAAAGTACAATTTTTTATTCTGGGAATAATTATTAGTGCATGATTATTTTCTTCTGATTCCTCGTTCTCTCTTACGCTCGTTAAAATTCTCTCATGTTGCTCTTCTTTTATTGTCCGATGCCATTTTTTATCAATCCCACAACTGTTCTTAATTTTAGATCCGTCTGGTGGGCTCCAAAATGGTATGTTCATAATCAAGTTGATTTAAAAACTGAGAAATGTGATTATTTAAAATATATTTAATTTTTAAAAAATATTATTTTATTGTGATTTTAGTGGAGATAGTCTAACTCTTAGGTGTGTAGGTTTATATTGGAGAATAATTAATAGTTTATTCTGTTTGATATTGATATCCTTTAAAAGAAAGGGATATTTTGTTCTGGCTTTAGAGTAAGGGAGTAAATTTATTTTTTTTTTAAAAAATTATACAAAAAAAAGTTAATTTACACACAAGGAAACCAACACGATGATGGCATAAATATCTGGCTATTTTATTTTCATGGAAGGGATAGTAGTAGGATAATTTGTATTTGAGGAAATTATTTGATAAATAAATTTGTCATTATTATTCGTCAGGAAATATTTCTAACCAAATCACGGTATCTTGGATACATATTGTAGTTCGATGAAATAAACAGAAAATATATATACACACAAGAGGGCAAGAGAAGAAAAGGCCAGGCCAAATTTTGGTTATATTCTAATATAAATAATGTTAAAATTTAAACTAAATAAATTCCTTGAAGAATTGTAAAATTGTTTTAATTTATTAACATTTATAAAATTAGAAAAAAATTACTTGTATAATTTTTTTAAGAAAATTGACAGAAAACGATTATAAAAAATAATAAATATTAAATTAGAATAATCACTATAACAACATATCAAATACTAACACAATGTCTTATTTTGTTATTTATTATTTTTTAAAGTATTTTTTTATTTTTCTTTTTCTTAAACCATTTTCCATTGACAACTACGAATTTGACATGAAATTAAAATAAAAACTTATTTTAAGTCGTTTGAGAGAAGCGCTGTGTGGTGGGATGTAGATAGAAGATCAAGATTTCAAAAACCCTCCTAATATATAAAATAAGATATTTAATAAAATTGCCCATATCACATGTGTACTTCAATTTAAAATTGTGATGGCCAAATTAATTTTGGCGTCTTCCAATAATGCGCGTTGTTGAGATGGAACAAATAATTCAAAGGAAGCGATTATTATGATGAGGACGAATGAATGAATGGCAGAAAAGGTTTAAAAAGACAAGTACACCCCATATGAATTATTATTGATTAATAAACTATTAAGCAGTATTAAGTACTAATATTATACTGTAGTTTGGTGGCGGCTATGGGGAGAGCGTGGCTAACCTAAGAAAATGACTTGGGAGGGATATGGACAATTGGCTAAAAATTGATTCCTTTGCTCTGTTAATGTCCTCTCGGTTAAGTGTGAGTTTGATAACTATAAACTCTCTAATTTTTTTTTAAAAAAAATTATCTAAATTTTAATTTATTTTTTTAAATAAATAATTATATTTATCTAAAAGAGTTTTTATATTATAATAAACTCTTCATAATAGTTTCTAAAATAGTAAAAAAATATATAAATTATCAAATTACTATTTTATTTATATTTTTTTATGACACTCTCTTTTATTTTCTATATCTTCTCTTCTTTTTATTTTTCTTCTTCTTTATTAATGTCACTAGCCTCCATTGTCGCTCCTCCTGTCAGATCCTCCATCATCGCTCCTTCCTTCCGCCCATCAACCCTCTCTTTGTCTGATTACCTATGTTAAACGAGGAAGAAGACGAAAGAAGATGAGGAAGAGAAGGGACGAAGAAGACAATACATGAATAGTGTAGTGAACAATGATATGATAGATAATTAATTTTTTTATTTTATACACTTTTTGATAATTTATCAATTACAAAAATACTTCTAATAATAACTATCCAAATATACATTTATTTATAATCAATTTTTTTATAAACTTTTCTCTAGAAACTTTATTCTAAAAGTTGCTAAAAAATATATTTTTTATAAATTTTTTTCTAAAAATCTATCTAAACGGATTCAAATTTTATACTTTTATTAGGGAAATAGAGATAAAGCATATAAAAAGAAAATATATTTCACTTCTGAGCACTTACTTTTTTTTTCTTATTACAAGTCACTTATTACTTTATTATAATTAATTAAGTACAGGTAGTTGACTTATTAATTTTGTTTAATATTTTTATAATTTTATCTCTATTTAATAGGATAGAAAAATATATAACAAATTTCAAGTTACTTCCTTATAAATTGTGATGTGAGTAATATTTGAAAAATATTAATAATTTATCATATTAAGATCAAAAGTATTGTTTTATGTAAAGCTAAGACTAAATTATATAAAGTATAAATACTCTCCAAGTTCTGTGGAAATTATATTAATTTCTGTTTCATTGTTATGAGATATATACGTATCTCTGATCGATCTGGTGGAAATTTGATTCAAATATATGATGATGATGATGATAATGTAATATAATCATCACGAACAAAGGCATAGTGAGATGAGACTTGAGAGAAATGCGTGAAGTTTGAGAGAGTGCCACAAATTAATGCGCATCACCAAGGCGTTGTCCCCTGCATTTTTTACACTCCTTCGTAATGGAGGATTAAGACAATTGTATAATTTATCATTTAGAGTAGATTATATTATTATACATTAAACAAATAAATATGACATATTAAAATTATAATAGATTATAAATTTAGTTTATTAACTTATATTTTTATCCATATAAAAGTTTATCTTTATTATTTTCTATCAATGAGATATGAATACATTGTCATATTTTTTATTTTATTTTTGTTTTATTTTAATTTGATGACCCATTCATTCTCCCACCCTTCTCCTCAACCTCAACGCACACAATAAAGAAAACTCTCCAAAGGGCTTTTAAGAAAATCATTTTGATTATGATTAGTACAGATCATGAGATATTTAAGCTAATTAAGGAAATGAGGTGGTATATATATATTATATGTAAACATTATGGGAAAACCTTAATTGCCATAAAACCCAGAATTAGAGCGAGAGATCCATATGACCAAGGCTGCTTGTGGGGTTTCTTCATGAACATCATCTGTTTGACAAAATGAGGCGCCGAAAGAGTAGAAGCTACAACAGCACCAAGATAGCGTTCGTTGAGGGGAATATATATATATATATTCCCCTCAACGAACGCTATATATATATATTCCCCTCAACGAACGCTGGCAAAAAGCTACATTAAGACGCCACTCACTCCTTAATTAAGGGGCTTCTTCCTGACCATCATCTGTCTCACAAAATAAGGCGCTGAAAGAAGGAGCCACAACAACAGAAGAATAAACCTTAGAACTCCCAAATGACACCCCACAGCATCCAGAAGAAGATGAAGAACCTTCTTCAGAACTAGTGGAACAGCAAACTATGGTTTCTTCCACAAGTGTGTCGAGTCCGTCTCTTGTCATATTACTGATCTGGTTCTTCCAAGGCATGGCCGTGGAAGAAAGAACTGCATGATGGTTTTTCATGACCGCATGCTTCAGAATCTGGTAAGCCCTCGGATTCTTACGCAAAAAGCTGCAAATTTCCTCGTGTGTTTTGGAGATCGGCCACTGGAAGTTTGTCTTGGCATTTCTTCCTCTTAGAAGCCTGGCAGCACAATCATAAGCCATAGCAGCATCTTCTGCTCTGTCAAACGTTCCCAGCCAAAGCCTCAACTTCTGTGAGGAGTCCTTGATCTCAGCGATCCACCTTCCTGAAGGCCTTTGTCTCACCCCGAGGTACTTTCTGTCATTTACCCTCCTATCTGTGCTCACACACGGCTTATTACCTGATTCACGAGGCAGTAAAGATTGCCTTTTGTTTGAGTCTTGAGAAGAAAGTGGACATTCTGATGAGATCTCTAGGTTTTCCATGAGAGTAGGAGCAAGGGTTTGGTTTTTTAGCATAGAAGAAATGGGCTAGATGATAACTGATAACAAAAGCCTTTTGATTGTAATAATAATGAGAGATTGATGATGAGGTAATAGCATGTTGTTTTTGTCAGTTTTGGTTTCTTTCCCTTATTTTGATTAAACATATATAATTATTTATTAATAGAATTTTTAAAAATGAATCAGAGGGAAGATGATTATAATCTTATCAGATAAAAAATTTCCAAAAAGACCTTCGCTTTAGATTTAGAAAGTTCAGCAGACCTAGAGCACTTGATATATAAATACTACAGCTGCTTTTGTGATTTACGTCTGAGTTGAAGACAACATTACAAGTGACAAAATTAGCAGATTAAAAGTACATGTATCATATATATATATATATATAGATGATTTGGAAATCATTAAAATACTTCTCACCAACCTAATATATAGTTTCAGTAACTTTGTATGTTTACTTTAATTTATGGGACGTTACAACCAGTAATAGATTCTTAATTTATTTGAAATTAAATCTCTTCCGGAATAATTATAAAGATCCACGTCCCGAAATGGGATGGTGCAATTAAGTACTTCCTCTCTTAATGCTTCTTAGAGGGGGTACAAATCAAGAATGCTAATTTGCAATGTAACAGTCATGATCACCCCCAAAATGAAACTTGATAGTTTAGATGAAATTTACATCAACTGATTTCTCAACCCCTCTCCCCTGTGTTCATGCATATATAAACTAATTGTTTTTTGAATTCTAACATTTTTCTTTGCTTTTAAGGATGTGCAACACCAACTTCAAAATTTATCATGATTGAAAACGAGGGGGAAAAAACAAATCTGTATCCTCCCATTTTGATCTGGACAACTGAAAAATTAAAAACCAAACGTGAGCGCTGGAGAAGTTGAGCGGTATATATAGGAGTTTACATAGTTCTCCATGACTGGAAACAAAACATTTAAAAATATGCTTAGATTGAAGAAAGAGATGGCGCCTAGTTTAGATTTTTTCCCTGTGAATTAAAACCAAAATCATTGCTTCCTTTTGTTTTTCTTTTACTCCATTCTTATTAATCCAAGTATACCATAAAGTAACAGAAGGATAGGCCTGTCAGCTAGCATGCATGCATATATATATATATATATATATATATATATTGACTTCATGTACGCTTTCTTAGGAATGATTTTGGTATAATGAGCTCATTAATTAGTGATGGAAAGTGTGCGCGTGATAGGAGAAATTAATCTACAGTAGTTTATAATAAAGAAGCAGGGCAAGATGGTACTTTTGACCCCAATTAGAAGAATGTGATGGTCGATGAGCCATGGTTCAAGTAGTTGAAGATAGGTCCAAAGGGAATAAGCTGCTTTTTATTGTTGTGATTAATATATTTGAAAACCCAGTCTCTTTGCTTAGTAAGTACAACCCTTAGAGGTATAATTCCAACAGCCAGCAAACAAAACTCACACCTCAAAAGACTGAAAACAAACAGAATCCACATGTTTCTTTTAACTCCATATTCGTTATTAAAAAAAAAATTAAGGAAAACATGATCGTGGGCATTTGTCACGTAATGGGTGTCTCTGTCATCCTTGTTAGTTCCTCAGGCTCTTCTCCTTCGTTGAAAATGCCGTTCAATTCTGGTCCACACTGCAAATTCTTCAGAAGAATCATATGTTTATGGTCTCCTCGTTATATTACTCTAAGTTTGTTTAGGTGAAGCACAGGTTGGTAGTAGAGTCTAGTCTCCCTAGGACATATATTGAGGGTAAAGAGTAGATCCCTTCCAACTAGGCTGCTACATGTAGAGGTGGGAATTTGGGTTGGGCCCCGTCAACCCTCCATTTTATGGCGGGTTGGGTTGCCAAATTGGCAACCCATTTTGGTGCGGGTCTTTTTGACCCGCACCCGCCAAGCCCAAACCCGCGGCGGGCTAACCCGCCGGGTTGGCGGGTTAGCCCGCTTTTTTTTTTTTTAAAAAAAATTAATTTTTATTATTTATATTACACTTTATTAATTTTAGAGTTTTAACCAAATTAAAGTTTACATTATACTTAATTTATGCTAACTTTATCTTATCAAGTCATTTTTTTTAAATATATATTTTATTTTATTATTATTTTACTTGTGACAGATTTATATATGGATAGTGATAAAGTTAAAAAAATAAATATTTTGACAATTTTAGATCATACTTTCAATTAATATCGATACATATAAATTATTTAAAAAAATATATATATAAAAATATTTTTTTAAAAAAATATTTAAAAATATATATATTGTTTCACCAGCCCGCCTGGGCCGGTTAATTTTGGCCCACATTGCCACCTTACATGTATATATGAGAGTTAATCATTTATTTTTGCTAAATTTCTTTTAAGAGATGCTCTTCATCAGAAGTGAAAATTTTAGCTTAACAAGGTTAAAAAATTCATTCATCTTTAGCAGTGATTAAAATATTTTTAATTTTGTTCATCGTGTGTATGTCATGTTTCATAACTTTGGCAAGAGAGATGATAGCATGTTGAGGCTGATGAGGAATGCCGTGATCAAGCTTTAATTACATAAAAACAAACAAATTAATTATGTGTATATAGACGCCAAAAAGCATGTCTATGGGGACAAAATATTAGGATTGGTAGTACAAGGCCTCAATCTAAACGTACCCCTCTGTTTATTTTTTTTGGTGACACTGTTGTTATTCTTTTTTGTTATATTGGTGAGCACCGTTATGATTTCTCAGAACAACACTGAAATACACACACACACACACACACACACGAGCTACGGCTACTCTTGCCCGTGGTTGCATCCGCAGAAACAAGCAACGTAATTCAGAAAAGACCTCCCCTATCCTAGAGTCAAAGGATTAAACTTTATAGTAAAAGAAAAAAGGATCAATAAATAAGGAAGCAGAAAAATGAATGTGGAAACAGTTACGCTTTCAAAGAGAGAAGGGATAGAGTTTGGGCACCAAGCCCAGTTGTTGAGATGGGCTTGCTAAGAAAATTTGGATGAGGATTCTCATTGGGCTGTTGGGCTGAATATCCCCAGTTGTGTGATAAAAATGCAACACGAAATCCATCTGCTTATGAATACGGGATGTTGTTTTCTCGTTGCCCTTGTTTAGTTAATATTCAACCTTAGCTAACGTGAATTAATTTGAGTGATAAATAAGTTAATATTATTTAAATAAAATTTTAAATTTAAATTTTGATATATATAAAAAATTTTTATTGAAAAACTTATTTACTTTAATTAAATATACTATATAAATTAAATTTAAATATAATTTGAATAAAGTTCTAAAAAAAATATTCAACCTTAAAATTACCTTGTTATATTTTGATTGAATCACGATAAGAGAGAGAGATTAGTGGTGGGAAATGGGAAGGCTAAGAAAAAGATGTCACGTGGGGTCAAGGAAAGCATGCCCCAATCTGCGAAGCTTTTTGGATTCTGCAGATTTTGGCCACACATCTCTCATCATCGCCTCCTTCTTTCAGTAGCCTCCTTCCGTCTGTTGCTTCCACTCGTTGGTAATGGCGATGTCGATGGCGAAGCTGAGCATGGACATGCCCTCTCCTCGTACTCTTGTTCCTCCCACTCCCACTTCGCCTCCATCCCTCCCCTCTCTCCGACGGGCCTCTCTCTCTATTTCCCTCCCCACCTCCACCGCCATCTCTCTTTTGGCTCTCTTCCCTCTTCCCTCTGACGCCAAGGCCGTCTCCATCTCCAAGGACCAGATCGTCTCTTCTCTTACTCAAGTAAACCCCCCTTTTCCTCATTTTACTAATATCCTCTCATCTTTGGCTTTTCTTCTATCTTAACGTCTCTCTTCTTTCTCTCTCATCTTTTAGGTGGAGCAAACCATCGATCAAGTTCAGGAGGCCGGTTCCGGTTTCTTCCAAACCACCCAGACTCTTCTTCAAGCTCTTGCCGATGCTTTGAAGCCTGCCCTTGACACCGCCTTACCCATCGTCCGCCAGGCCGCACAGGAGGCTTTCGAAGTTGCTTCCCCTGCCATCTCCGAGGCTTCTAGAACGGCTCAACAAGCACTACAAAGCTCCGGTCTTGATGCTCAGCCTGTTCTCACTGCTGCCAAGGTTTACTTCTCTCCACCCTTTTCTATCTCATTCCCCTCAAATTCCCATCTGCAAAGAAATGGGATTAGGATTTGTGCTATCTTGATTCCTCTGGCGCTGAAGATATCTGTGATTGCTGGATAAAAGTCATTATATATGAGTTGAGTTAATCAGTTGACTCCGGGCTGGAACTATTGGCTGTGATGTGGAAAATTGAATAGATGTGACTTGCTTTCTTTTTGTTTCATCTGAGGGATGTATGGTATGATTTCAGACCGTAGCAGATGCCGCACAACAAACAGGCAAGGTTATTGAAGACGTCAAGCCAATAGCTTCAACAACTGTCGAAACTATATCTTCTACAGATCCTGCTGTAATAGCCGGAACAGCCGGAGCAATATTTCTCGCTTATCTCCTGCTACCACCTGTCTGGTCTCTCGTCTCTTTTAACTTTCGTGGTTACAAAGGTATAGCAATAAACAGAGGCGGTTGCAAGTAAACATTTCATTATTGTAGAGAAAAGACTGTTAAATAGCATTTCTCTTCTGGGGCTAATGCTTCTACTTGTATTACTGTGCAGGCGAGCTTACTCCTGCTCAAACCCTCGATCTTTTATGTACTCAGAACTACATTATGGTTGATATTAGGTCAGAGAAGGACAAGAACAGGGCCGGTATTCCTCGCCTTCCCTCTAACGCCAAAAACAAGATGCTTGCCATAGCGTAAGTGATACAGTAAATAAACCATTTGTTCTTCTAAAGGAATTGTGATATTATTATCACTTAATTGTTGCATGAAATTCAGATTGGAAGAACTACCGAGTAAGCTGAGAGGGCTGGTGAGAAATGCGAAGAAAGTAGAAGCCGGAATAGCGGCTCTGAAGATTTCATATCTCAAGAAAGTAAATAAAGGCACCAATATTGTGATCATGGATTCGTGAGTTCTATGTTTCCTTATGCTTGGAAATCAATCAATGTATGTATGTATAGTGCTTGATATGTTTTGCTGTGGAACATGTAGATACACGGAGTCGGCAAAAATAGTTGCAAGAACGCTGACGAGCCTGGGATTTAAGAAGTGCTATATTGTGGCAGATGGGTTTTCTGGGAACAAAGGGTGGTTACAGAGTAGATTAGGAACAGATTCATACAATTTATCGTTTGCGGAGGTACTGTCACCGTCGAGAGTGATCCCAGCCGCAGTGAGCCGCTTTGGGACTACCAGCGGCAAACTTCTTCCTGAATAGATTTGTGCCTGCCTCAACTCCTCCTTTACATTGTATATCTGAGAATAGATTTCATTATTCTTTTATGAACATCTATCCTCAATTTTTCCTCCCTTCTCCTCAAGTCCGGTGAAGGGAATATCCAACCACGAATATAACGGTGTGAGCGAGTGTGTCTAATAGAAGATTGGGATCATAAAATATCAAATCTCTTCATGCAAATTACTTAGCTAGATGCAATAGATCGGTGTGCGCGAGGCGTGCATGTTTAATTGTTTACATAGGGAGCTTTTCTAACTTAGCGAGATTCTCTGAAAAATGCATTAAAAAATAAAACTAAATATTTAAGAATGTGTACTACACACAAAAAGGAACCTAAAAGTGAATTTAACGTACGTAATGAGCATTATATGAATTACTTTTTGTGCAAGGGCATCAAGATATAAGAACGCTCGTCTATGCAAAACGAGTGTGGATTCACTCTCATCTGTAAGCTAGGCAACAAGCACACGGATGCCAGCAGATGTTCCAAACTTGGCTATTGTTTGGAGATTTTGCCCCCTATTCATGATTCCATCTATTGTTTAAATTATTGGAATCTATAAATATATAATCTATTTAATTAATTTAATTTAATTAAAAAATTAATTAATTAATATAATAAATAAATTTTATATTAATATCGAGATTAATTTTAAAATTATATTCTATATTAAGTATATGTATGAGTACAATTTAACCGCTAGTGGCTCGTGGAGTTTTGTGTCATATATAAATATATTTTATGATATTACTAAAATATTTAAAAATTCTATATATTACACGGATGATATAATATATTAGTTTTATTTCCGGCCAACACGCCCTACCATACGAGGGACGTTTCATAGAACTAATTTATATATAACACATGAAATTGATCTTTCTTAAATAAGATAAAAAAATTTAAACCTTACAAAAAGGTTAGGACTAATTAAGAGCAACAGTCAAGATATATATGATATTGAAATATGTTTACATTATTTAGCGGAGATTAATAATTTTTTTTATAATTTTAAAATATTAATTTCATTATTTTAATTTAGAATGTCAATACTTTTGCAATTTAGTATTTATATTTATTTTAAATAAATAATTAATTCAACCAAACTGGGAACTGGGGTTAACTTTCCGCTGGCTCATGCACAGCACACACAAGACTATCAACGATTAATTAAATAAATATTATTTGTCGAAGTTCGTACCAGCTGGACGAGATCACGATCACCTGGCATCTGGGGAGTCCTCGCGTGTTGTTCTAGCTAACTAAAACAGATCTTCAACTTCATCGCTCCACTCCCCTTTTGTGCTGGAACGTTGGTGAAGACGACAATGGCTTCCAAATCGCTAGACTCTATTACTCCCTCCGATATTGAATCTCTTGGAATCACACGCCAAGATGTTGCTAGCCTTCATCAACTTCTCAAGGAAATCGTTGCAATTCACGGTGTCGGAACTCCAGCCACCTGGCAGAACATCACGAAGCGCGTACTCACTCCTCACCTTCCCTTCTCCTTCCATCAGATGTTGTACTATGGATGCTACAAGAACTATGGTCACGACCCGCCCGCTTGGATACCTGACCCGTATGCACTTCCGAGAACTCTCTGGAGTATTTTCCATTTATTATAAATACAAGTCACTTTATCCTGTCCCCGGGTGTGTGTGTGTGTGTGTGTGTGAAATTTTACATTTTGCTGGAGTCGAGTGCCAGTTTCATTTTTACATTTGCCCTTGAATCCGTTCAATTATGTACAATTTATGTTTCTTATAAAAGCTGAAATGATGGAATTACGATTATGTACTACAAAGGGATGGTGTTAGATTATTAAATATGATTTCTCTTCGAAGTCACCTGTAAACTTTTTTTGTTGAATATGTGCAATAATATATGTTATGAATTAAAAGGCTTAGATGTGCTTTTCATGTTTCTTCTCCTCTTTCATTTGTTGTCAGGGCAAATGCTGTTTTAACAAACGTTGGCCATTTACTGGAGAAGAGGGGGAAAGAGTTTTTGGGTTCAGCATATAAGGATCCTATTACAAGCTTTTCTGATTTCCAGAAATTTTCAATCTCAAACCCTGAGGTCACTTAGACAATCTCTAAATTGTGTTAGGACTTTTTAAATTTTCTTTTAATCTGAACTTTTTGTCATCATTGTACATTTTTTCAGGTTTACTGGAGAACTGTACTGGATGAGATAGATGTATCATTTTCTGTGCCACCTAAATGCATGTTACAAGAGTTTGCCTCTGGAGAAAGCCAACTAACATACCCAGGTGGCCAATGGCTTCCTGAAGCATCTATTAATCCAGCAAAGAATTGTTTAACTATAAATTCCAGAAGAAATTTGGATGACACAGTAATAATTTGGCGTGACGAACTGCATGATGATCTACCCTTACACAAAATGACTCTTAAGGAATTGCGTGAAGAGGTTTGGTATGCTGGAAAAAGTTTGTTCTTTAGGCCTTTTACTTCGCAAAATTATTTGTAGATTTGATATCTTCGAAATAGTGATACTAATTTTTCATGTTCCTTAATGCTAGTTACATTTTGTTTCTTCGATTCAAATAAAGAAAGCAACTAAATAGATGAACTGTGTTGGTTCTGTAATATAGGTTGGTTGCATATGCGCTCCAAGCATTGGGCCTGGAGAAAGGATCTTCTATTGCAATTGATATGCCAATGACTGTCAAATCTGTGGTTATATACCTGGCGATTGTTCTGGCAGGTTATGCTGTTGTATCAATTGCTGATAGTTTCGCAGCGCCTGAAATATCAACCAGGCTTAAAATATCAAAAGCAAAAGTCATATTCACTCAGGTAGGCTTCCTGATTTATTCTGACTTTAAATGTTTTCATCTTGTACTTTCAGATGTTTCTATATATTCTTTGGTATCCTTATGTTTGTTTTCCCCACTTTTCCCCCGTATTCTGTTTTCTTTGTCTTTCTATACTACCAGGCCTTTCTTCCCTCGGCAGGCAGTATAACCAACCGTTTGCTTTGGTGCATTTGCCCTGAAACTCATCAAACCCAAATGCTGTTTCTGATGGTACTATGAGCGCTCTCAAACAGCCACCAAAAACACCCTAGAACCAAATCCTATTGCCTAAAAATTACATTTCCATTCACATAGTCCCAGTGAACCTTCAATTCGCTATCCACAATCTTTCTACCATTAATTTACCTTGAAACTCTAAATTTAGGCTAAAAACCCAAACCCTATTTCTGTCCTACGTCTTGTTTGGTGTTAACTCGTTCTTTTTTTTGAAGTATTATATTTTCTACCCTGGGAGTAGATGAGAGAACCTTTGGATTTGGGTATATTTTCTAAGGTATAGACAGTAATGCTTATCCATATAACAATTTAACAATAACATCTTGCTTACCATTCCTGTGAATGATTTTCCGTTGTTTTAGGTGGTTGATGTTTTGAAAATATCAAATACTTTTTGCTGGGAAGATATATAAGATACTCGTTTTTTATAATGTGTACAGTCTCTTATTATTGCTGTTATCATAATTGTCAATTTGTAGATTATTGCAGTGTGACAGGTATTTACTTTTTATCTTCACCCTTTTTTATCTATTAGGATCTCATTATTCGTGGTAACAAAGCCATCCCCCTCTACAGGTAACGTTCCTTTTTACTAGCTAGAGCGATACCCCTTTAGTTGAAATATTACCTTTTCTTTGTTTCTCAGTAATAACATGATTCACAATCACATTGTGGCTTCACAAATGCAGTAGGATTGTGGATGCTGATTCACCTATGGCTATAGTGATCCCAACCAGAGGGTCTGGGTTAAGCATGAAACTGCGCGATGGAGATCTTTCTTGGTGTGATTTTCTGGAAGGCGTTGATAGTCTAAAGTATGTCCCTTGGTCCTGATAAAATTTATGTATTAGGATGAAATTTTGGGAGGTCGTATGTGCTTTGTTCTCTCATGGTTCCATTGCACGTGCTTATGATCAGAACTGATTTGTCAAATCTTCTGCATATATAGGTTCAATTATATATGGTCTATTTGGAATTTTCATCCTCATATATGTCATGTAATATACAGAGGCAAGGAATTTATGGCTGTAGAACAACCAGCAGAAGCATTTACAAACATTCTCTTTTCTTCTGGAACAACAGGTATAAGTTTAAAATTTTAGACTGAAAGCGTGCTCAGCAACTCTAAATGACTTATGGGGAGGGTCGAATCTCTTGCTTCCCTTTGACTGATAATGTGGCACTTTTATTTTCTTTCATTCATGCCTTTTCTTTTGTTTTTCCTCCCCCTAACACCCCCCCCCCATTTGTCTTTGAGGAGGTTCTCTTATCCTGCTCTTTGGCAATTGTCCTCCCATCTAACAAAGCTTTTTTTTCTACCTGAAAAAGAGAAAGACATAAAAGCATTTGTATCGGTTTCAAACCAAAAGCTTTTGTGTTCATGGAGAGTTGATAGAAAGGGATTTATTCAATGCCAAGACTTCATTAACCACATTAGGACTGGCTAAAAAGCTTATCTTTTTTGTTTTTTGCCATGGCTAAAAAGCTTATCTTATGTCACCTGAGATGCATTAAATAAGTTTGTTGGTGGTGTAGGTGATCCAAAGGCGATTCCATGGACCAATGTTACTCCTCTGAAAGCTACTGCAGATGCATGGTGCCACTTGGACATTCGTAAAGGTGATGTAGTTGCCTGGCCCACTAATCTTGGATGGATGATGGGTCCTTGGCTAGTATATGCTTCGTTGATAAATGGAGCTTCAATGGCTTTATATTGTGGATCTCCTCTTGGGACTGGCTTTGCCAAGTTTGTACAGGTATAAGCTCATCCTTCGGTTTAAATTTACAATTTTTTCGTAAGCATTTGTTGGCTGTGTATGTTTGCTATTCCCCTCTTACTTCACTCTCAGAAGTTCTACCATATAATCTAAGTATTCATGAAACAACAAGCACTGTCATCAAAGAGTTTTTCTGTTGGCATTTCTTTTTAATTTTTGCTTCAAGTTGCATTCATCCAAAACCAGTCAAAATAGTCGGCTTCATAAAATCTAGCAAGAGTGCGTGTCAAAATTTCTGTCTCTCTTGCCTTCTCTCCTCTTTCATAAATTACCTGTTGACTGAACTTCATTATCTCAAAAGTATAAAGTGAAACTTCTTCCTGGTTTTTTTCTGCCAAGTAAGCAGGTTATCTAGAGAGATTCTACATTATGTTTTGGTTTTCATGGTTTTCACAAAATGATGGTAGTATGACTATATTTCTGTGTTGCGCACTGGGAATCTCTTAAACATTCAAATCAATTTTGCCTTTTGGTTCAAAAGCACTACTGCATTTGTCGGACAAATTTTTTTTACCGTATTTTATTCTTGTATTACTAGTTAGGTTATTTTTTTCTCTCCTTCTATACAAATTGGTTTTGTGAGATATATCTCATGGAACGATGTTGAAACTGTTCAACTTTAACGAATAAAACCGCTTGAAGACTGCTCTTTGTTCAGTTCACTTAATGTTAGTTTTCCATTATTGCAAATGATGGGAACATGATTTTTACTCAACTCTTTCTCCTTTCTTACTGGTATTCTACGATTTTGAGTTCAATGATATTGCGGTATCCTATGCTTGTATTCTTGTTATTACTCACGTCAATAATTGCCTTAATCTTGCTGATTGGTTTTGTTAAATATATCAGAGTGATCTGATCCACATTTTAAAAATGCACTTTAACTCTGGACATCAAAATCAGAAAGATTAAAGTGTGAAAGTTGGCAACTTTGCCATTTCTGTATTCTGAAGACGACAAATTATAGTGAACAATGTACTTCCAAATTAGATCTTATGATTCAAAGGAAATTAGAATGTTCAAATTTAGTACAAGTATTCTTGATCCTGGATATTCTGTTCCTTTGAGCTTTTCACTTTAAAATTTTCCTTCTAGCTGAATTATTTTGTACTCTGTTTAAGGATGCTAAAGTAACAATGCTTGGTGTGATTCCAAGTCTTGTACGGACTTGGAAAAGTACAAATTCCACAGCTGGCTATGATTGGTCTTCCATCCGGTGAGCCTTGCTAATAATTATTACTATTGTGCAGCCAAGAACCACCTGAAAATGTATAAAAAAGTGCAATTTCTTTTTGTATGTAGTTGCTTTGGCTCCACTGGAGAAGCATCTAATGTAGATGAATACCTTTGGTTGATGGGGAGGGCTCACTACAAACCTGTCATTGAATATTGTGGTGGTACAGAGATTGGTGGTGGCTTTGTTTCTGGATCATTACTGCAGGCTCAATCATTGGCTGCTTTCAGCACACCTGTGATGGGCTGCACTTTGTTTATTCTCGGTGATGATGGCTATCCTATCGTAAGCACCATTGAAATTTTGGATGGAAGAAATTTTATTTTATTTTTGTGGCTCAATAAGAAGCATTTTAGTTTCACGCTTAAACTGTTTCATTTTTTAATTTTATATGGATTTTATATTATAGATAGGTTAATTGATTCTTATAAGTTTTAAATAGATTTTCATATATCCCCTAGTTGGATCAATGAATATGACCTGCTTGCCTTTTGAGATTCATGATTGGTCTTGTTTTCAAAACCTTAAACTCGATTGCTTGATATGCAAATGAACTACAAATTTCTTGAATTCTTGTGGTTCCTAATAACGGGTGGTCTTTTACTTTTTCATGGTTTGCTTAGTGCAACCAATAGTGCATGAATCTGACTTACATTTGTTTTTGTAGTCTTGATGAACCTTTTCTTGTAACTATGTATTTATTTGTGTACCAAAAAGAAAATCTTTCCTTTTGTCTCTTAGGTTTGAGAGTTTTTCAGGAGTCGTGTCACAAGCACTACATTCAAATGCAAATGACCAATTTATTGTAGTTCTTTATTTTTCTTTCATTGGACAAACTAATGACTTGGTTAAATACTGCAACTTATTTCTTCTACTTCAGCCTCAAAATGTTCCAGGAATGGGTGAATTGGCTCTTGGACCCCTTATGTTTGGATCATCTAGTACACTACTGAATGCTGATCATTATAATGTATACTTTAAGGGCATGCCCTTATGGAATGGAAAGGTAGGCATATTTTTCTCCTCTAGCTTGTGGTTTTCGGGCGTCTGCAGAACTTGATTCTTTGCACTGAGTTTCTTGACTCAGGTTTTGCGAAGGCATGGGGATGTATTTGAGCTTACTTCTAGAGGATACTATCATGCGCATGGTCGTGCAGATGATACAATGAACCTTGGGGGAATCAAGGTGAGCTTTTGGCCCATATTCATTCTTGGGTGAGCAGTTATTTGAAATAAAACAAGTCTCTAACCAGCACAAATTCATTAGAGGAAGAAGGCCATTCTTCTTTCCCTTATATGGGTATTTGCGTATGGTGCTACTACTCATTCCCATGTGGACTAGGGTTCTTGATAGAGTACATGAGTATACATGTTGTCTTTAATATGTTATATGTTGGTTTATTCTTGTCTCCAATTCGTTTTTCTTTATCATCACTTATACTTAGGCTTTGTTTGGTTCAAGAGGGGAGAGGAGGGGAGTTAATTAAAAGTTGACAAATATATCCTTATCTCTTTATTTAAATTTATTTACAATATTCATATTAAAATATTATTTTTCAATTTATGAATCTTAAATTTTTTTATCTCATTTATATATATAATAAAATTAAAAAAATTAAAAAATATGATAAAATTTTAACATTGTTTCTTATTAATTTTATAATTATTATATATTTTAATATAATATATAAATAATTTATTATGCTTATTAAGTTTTATTATAATTTATTATAATTATTATGCAATTAAAGAAAAAATTAGATGTGAGAAAAATTAAAAAAAAAAGGTTTGAGGGTACAATTGGAATATTAAAAAAGGTTTGAGGGCAATTTAGTCAAAAAAGGGGTAAAAGTTTCTCTCCCCTCCAAAAACCCCCACTTTTGGAGGGGAGGTAATGGAGAGGAGCAGAGCACAAAAAGACAAAAAATCTCCCCTCCCCTCTATTTTTCCTAACCAAATACACTTTCCCTTCCCCTTCCCTCCAAAACCCCCAAACCAAACAAAGTCTTAAGGTTGTATGTCACCCCCAACATTCAATCATTATTGAACCCGCAGCCTCCCATAAGAGAGTTTTCATACCAATAGACTATAAGGCCATCAAGTACCATATTTGTTGTATATCATGTTAATGTCAACATTTTGTAGAGCCCAGTCTGTTCATCAGCTCATTCCTGTGTTGGGCAGGTGAGTTCGGTTGAGATCGAACGCATATGCAATGGAGTTGATAGCAATATCCTGGAAACAGCTGCCATCGGAGTGCCGCCTGCAGGAGGTGGACCTGAGCAGTTGGTTATAGCCGTCGTATTCAAGAATTCAAACAATCCATCACCAGACCTACATCAACTAAGATTGTCTTTCAATTCTGCTCTCCAAAAGGCACTAAATCCATTGTTCAAGGTATTAATTCTCTCAGTCACCAAGTGTCTATCTTTTCTATTTTCTACTCTATAATTTGCTTCTTGAAATCATGTTCATTTGCGCAGGTTTCTCGAATCGAGCCTCTGTCATCTCTTCCTCGGACAGCATCAAATAAGGTCATGAGAAGGGTTTTGCGGAAGCAGATTGCTGAGCTTAGCCAGAGTCCCAAACTTTAATGAAGATCTTTTTCCTCCAGAACCGTTCCTGGATATAAATTAAAACTCGTACCACTTATGCCCCCACTCCCCAAATATGAATATGTTTTTCTATGGTAGGATCAAGAAGAAATGTTCTGTGTAGATTGGTGGAGGCATGTAACTTGTAAGTAATGGCAAATACACACGTGTAATCGTCTCTGAATATCCATGTAATAGTCTGGCGTTTTTATGTTGTGTTTATCCAAAAATAAGTACAACAAATTTACGATCCACGGATATAGAGCTCTTTAATGTCCTTCTTTTTTCCCCGATGTAGTCAGTAATTTTGTTCAATCACTTCAATTTTCCTTAGGACGTACCGTTTTGTCCAATTTCTAGTAGTTAGAGAGGTGTAATATGAATCACTCAGCCAAAAAGATGCGCCATATGAACATTAACTTTTTATCTTTATTTTTCTTCCAAATTTCTATTTGTTTCTTATGTAACTAGATTATAGTTTGTATTATTCATAACTTTTAAATAATAGACATTCTTTGTGAAATTTATACTATATATTGATGATATGCTGATATATTTTTTCTGTAATCACAAATTTTGAATTAGCATCATGACTCAAGTGTTATAATCAGATTATAAGAGTAATGCAATCTCTCTCTGTATTATAGTTTAGTCTAAATGAAATTATGATTACAGAGGATCCTTAATTGCATATGGACCAAAATACTAATATCGCAAATGCTGTAATCAACTAATATCAGAAATGAAATGAAATATCAGAGGGCACAAAACCAGAAAACATCAGAGGGAATAATCTTTCTGAAATTTAGATTCCCTTTTTTGCTGCTTTCGTCTCATTCTTATCCTTCTCCATCTCCGGCATTTTCATGTGGGCTTGCAAAAACGGTTACTCTTACGTGTTTGTGCAGCCACCTCCTCCAGAATATTCTTTTCTGCCTTTGGATTTGTTGTATTGTGACTGTCTTCATTTAGGTTTGCTATATTATGGGCCATTTCCTCACTATTTCGCAGCCCATTCATGACAATTCCTTCCCCATCGAGATGGACCTTGTCCTCAAGGTCAAAGTCTGGATATTGAAGATGAAAGGCATCCAAATTTTCCCAAGAAGCTGCAGTATTGTCATCCCAATGCACCAGAACCTGTGTGACCCAAGTATCTCTAATCTTCACCTTTCTAGACTTTGACACAGCCTTAGGAAGTAAGATAGGTCCTTCCGCATCAGTGTTAGTGGGTAATGGCTGATATTGATGTAGTGGATCTCTATAACAACGTTTTAGCAAAGATACACGAAAAACCTGATGAATCCGAGCTTCAGTAGGTAGCTGTAACTTATAAGCAATTGCTCCTATCTTCTCAATGATTAAAAATGGTCCATAATACCTTAAAGAAAGTTTTTGATGCTTAGAACTCTTTAAGGAATGCTGTCGATAAGGTTGCAATTTAACAAAAACATACTCACCTACACCTAAATCAATTTCAAGTCTCTTCCTATCTTCATAATACTTCATTCGCTGATGGGCTTTAAACAAATTGTCCTTTAGAGTAACAATAAGAGCATCATGGGCAGCAAGCTGAGCTTTAATTGGTAAAGGGGCATCTATGGAGTGATCAAACTGAAGCAATAATAGAGGATCCTTACCAAACAGAATCTTAAAAGGTGTCATACCAGCAGCAGTGTGAAATGAAGTGTTGTAACAATATTGAGCCCAAAGTAAATAATGCACCCACAACCGAGGTTGATGATGAACAAAGCATCTTAAATACATTTCCAAGCAACGATTTAGAGCCTCAGATTGGCCATCACTTTGTGGATGATATGCGGAGCTCATACAAAGTGATATACCCTGTAATTTAAACAACTGCTTCCAAAAAGAACTAGTAAAAACTTTATCTCTATCTGAAACAATTGTCCTTGGGATACCATGCATACTTACAATATATCTCACAAAAATGTCAACCACATATTCAGCAGTAAAATGAGTTTTAAAAGGTAGAAAGTGAGCAAATTTTGATAAACGATCTACTATCACAAAAATCACAGTAAAACCTTTTGATAAAGGCAAACTAGTGATAAAATCCATAGCAATATCTTTCCAAACTTTCGCTGGAAGTGGCAGTGGTTACAATAAACCATATGGAGCTGCTTGTCTAGTTTTAGCTTGTTGGCAAACCTGACATTGCTGAATAAACTTCTTAATATCAGTACGAATCCCTTTCCACCAAAATTTTGCAGCAATTCTGGCATGTGTACGTACAATACCAGAATGTCCCCCAATCTTGGAATCATGAAATGCTTTAAGAATATGCTGAACTAGTCCCCTATCCTCATGTGGTAGAACAAGTCCCTGTTTATAAATAGTCTACCATTTTGGACTTTATAAAAGGGATAACTAGTTGGATTATCTATCACCTTTTGTCGAAGCTCTATTAACTCAGTTGAACCTGCAATTGTAGCCTGAATTTGTGTAAATAGTTCATTAGTAGCAAAAGAAATAGCCAGAAAAGATCATGACAACGCATCAGCAGCAATGTTAGTCTTCCCCACTTTATACTCAATTTTATAATCATACCTAAGTAATTTTGGAAGAAATGCTTCTTGTTCAAGAGTTTAAATAACTTGGTTAGATAAATGGCGCAAACTCTGTTGATCAATCCTAATAACAAAGGAATGGCCTACTAAATAATGTCTGAACTTAGAGACAGCCTCAGTTAACGCATAAAGCTCCCCAACATACGCCGGCTTGGCTTGCATCCGAGAAGAGAGTTTCTTTGAAAAATAAGCGATAGGATGATTGTTTTGACTAAGTACAGCCCCTATCCCAACTCCAGAAGCATCAACCTCGATTATGAATGGATGCGAAAAATCTGACAATGATAACATCGGTGCTGACATTAGAGCCTGCTTTAAATTTTGAAAAGCAAATTGCGCACCTGAAGACCAAACAAAGGCATCCTTATGCAATAAATCAGTCAATGGAGCAGCAATATTTGCATAATGTTGGATAAAACAACGATAATACCCTGTTAATCCTAAAAACCCTCTGAGTTGGGAAACAGAATTAGGTATTGGCCAATTCTGAACAGCAGCGACTTTTATAGGATCCATCTCTACACCAGATTATTAGCCAAACATTCCAAAATTTGCCTTAAATGAGACAAATGCATTTTCCAATCCATGCTTTAAACAAGTATGTCATCAAAGAAAACAAGAGCAAACCGACGAAGGAAAGGCCGGAAAATGTCATGCATTAATGCTTGAAAAGTAGCTGGAGCATTAGAAAGGCCAAATGGCATCACCAGCCATTCGTATAAACCATGGTGAGTTCTAAAAGCAGTCTTGTGGCGATCCTCTTCCTTCACCAAAATCTGATGGTATCCCGAGCGAAGATCCATTTTTGAAAAGAAACGTGCACCCTTCAATTCATCCAGTAGCTCATCCACTGTAGGCATAGGGTAAGAATCCTTAATGGTAACAACGTTAAGGGCATGGTAATCATTGCAAAACCTCCATGTACTATCTTTCTTACGAACCAACAAAATAGGAGCAGAGAAAGAGCTATTACTTGGTTGGATAATACCTTGCTCCAATATCTCAGTAACCATTTTCTCAATGATGGTTTTCTTACTGAAGGGATAACGATAGGGGCGAACCTTCACTGCTTGAACACCATCCTGTAGCGAAATAGCATGGTCATGAGCACGACGTGGAGGCAAACTATGGGGTGTTGTAAATACAACTTCAAACTGTTGCAATAATTCATGCAAGTCACAGGGTAGTGTATCTGGAAAAGAGACTCAGACCTCATCCTCAGTTGGTAAGCAAACCAAAGTATATAATTCTAGCACCGCATTAGTATCCTGAATCCTTTTCAGATGATGATATTGCAATGACTCTGGACTAGCAGACTGATTTCCAGTAAGGGTAATAAAAGTATTATTCAAGTAAAACTTGATTGTGGCACAACTATAATCAGCTATGTGTGCACCTAATGTCGCGAGCCATGAAGAACCTATAATTAAATCTGATCCAGCAATTGGTAAAACATAAGCAGTTAACACAATATTATGGCCCTGAATATTAATAATGAAATCCTTGACAATTCCTTCACCATGCATATATGCTCCATTTCCTACCATTACTTTATCTGTATATGATAACAAAGGAAGTTTAAGATGAGAAACGATCTGAGGGTGAATGAAATTATCATAACTGCCTCCATCCAACAAAGTTTGTACTGTAGTTCCATTAATCGATCTAGAAAATCGAATAGTTGAACGATGGGAAGAGCCATGAAAAGCATGAAAAGACACATGAGGCACTAGGTCTTCATCCACCTTTAATTCAGTACTAGCTGAACTCTCTGTCACTAGTAGAACTATATCTGGTGCAGAGCCCTCGTCCTCCACTTAAATCAACGAATATTGACGATTTGGGCACTTATGGTTCCATGTAAACTTCTCATCACAATTATAACAAAGACCCTTCTCCCTCCGCAATTGCATTTCTGCTGTAGACAACTTTTTTTATTTTGTATTTTACTATTTTATTATATACAAAATTTGTTACCTTCTCATCATCTTTGAATAATATTTATCACCACTTGAAAAGAAATAAATTTAAAAGTAGAGACAATTAGCTAATAAAAGAGAAATGCTAAGTTGTTAACTACATTTTCCAAACAAAGCTTGACATATGGACTTGTGAAGACGAAATAATTTGGGTATAATTAACAGGTTTAAATCATAACATCAATACTAATATCTATGTCATCATATTTTTCTTTTTGTAAGCAAAAGATTATGTTATTTATAATTTAAGAATTACTGTTATTTATTGTTAAAATATTCATTACAATATACAACATGCTTTTAATATAGAGGTTAAAATACATAAACCCTCTTGACGTTAGATTAGTTTTATATAACTTCTCTACCTTTTAAAATTTTAAATTAATAACCTAAATATTTTATATTTTAATTATCAAGAAAATACTGTTAAAATTAATAATTTTTATCATATCATAATTTTTATATTTTTTTTTAGTATATATCACTTCATTTCAAAAATAATATTTGACACTTACATATAATTTTAATTTTTTAAATATTTAAATAATATTTGATATTTGATATATAATTTAAAATATTTTTTAAATATTAAAAAAATATAAAATACTTAAAAAGGTATTTAAAATATTTATTTAACTATATTTAAATAAAAATATAAATTACTTAAAATTATATATGTAAATTGTTAAGTATTATTTTTTAAAATAATTTAGTATATAATAAAAAATTATAAAAATTATGATACGATAAAAATTATTAATTTTAATAATAATTTTATAGATAAGAGTTTATTAATTAAAATAGAAATATTAGGTTTTTAATTTAAATTTTTAAATGTAAGAGAGATTATGTTTAACTCATATAAAATTTAGAGAGTTTTGTGTATCTAAAATTAATATAAAATACTTTATACATGTCATTAAGAAACCTAAAAGGTATTTATTATTTATTAATTAATATTATTAATTATGAATTTTTCCAAAAGCCTACAAAATGTAGGGGCAATGCCCACAATGCGCATCCAACCGGAAGTCGGTCTCGCTAAAGAACAGAAGTTATCAGCTATTGTATACCAAAAAAAAGAAGTCATCAGCTATCGTTTGGTTCTTTCCCTTCTTCCTCTCCAGCAACCCAGACCCCAACCGCGGGCTGGAGCTTCGCTTCTCTCTTGCCTTTTCAAAGTTTCTATGGATTCTTCAAAATCGTTGAATTAGGGTTTTCTTGTCGTCTATCAATATGGCTGCTCTTTCGCTCTTCAGTCCCAATTTCACCACCGCTTTCCTGGGCCGGAAACTGTAGCCCATCCTCTCTCTCTCTCTCTCTATGTATATATATATATATATGACTATATGTAAACCTGTGTGATTATCATTTTCCGGTTTGCCAGGCCCAGCTTTTGTGTGCGTGCGCGCGCTTTTTTGTTGTTGCTTTTTTTAATGTTTTTACCTGAATTTTCTTACGTTATATATGCGCAACAAATTTCAAATTGGGATGCTGATTTTATTGTGTGATATGTTTATATGGGTGGACAAATAAGAAAAGTCGTGATGTTTTCTTGTGATTTATCAACCACTTGCTTTCCCCGAGATAAATAAATTGTTCTAGCCTGTATTTTCGTTGACTGAAATTGGTTGTTTTCAGGCCCTTTCGAGATAATGCAGGGAATTTGACAACATTTAACAATGTTTCGTGTATTAGATGTGCTGTGGATACACCATATGGAGGTATTGCCTTCTAATTTTAAGATTAAAAACATATTATTTCTACCATCCAAGCTTGAGATTCGGAGTAACATTAGAAATATGCGTTTCTCTGATAAAAAAAGAAGAAGAAGAAAGAAAGATATCTTTCTGTGTATTTAAGTAGGATGTCTGTTGATTGGGTAACACCTGGTTTAGGTGATTTAAAAGCAAAGCATTGATTTGTGTGTAAATGCGATGTATGTGGCCCTTTATGGAGCTTGAGTCCCCTTCCTCTCAGAGCGGGATGTCACTTCGAATTTCACGCAGGAAAAATGTTTCTATGTGAGTGAATATTTAAGCAGGATGAGTATTTACGTGTAGGTGTTACAAGGTATTTGTAGTCTTGAATTTAATGAATAATTGGTTAATCTGTAGATTAGAAGTTATTAGGAAGTTTTCTAACATATATGTTTATTTAAACATATCCTGGTTGCATTCTATTAATATCAATTCTTTCTATGTTAGCTTCGATACAGTTAGTATTCATGTTTTCTTTGCTTATTTTTACTTTTATTGAAGGGGTATTAAAAAAGCAGTGAATTTCTAGTCTTTTTGTCCTGCGTCTTTTAATGACCTATTCTTTCAGATGAGTTTAATGCATTGACCTTTCTTCCACTAGTTGTTAGCAAACGTGTTTCTATGGCTAACAAGAATCAAGGGTGAAAATATGCACCTGCATCCATTGAGTCTTGGCTTGTTTGGCAGTCAGGTGTGAGCTACACTGGTTTAGCTTGTTGAATGCATTGAAAAAGTAGTAGAAGATTTTTGTCAACTTTCGGACCTTTGGATGTTGCCTGATAGCTGAAGAGTCAGTTGAATATAATTATACAGAAATTCATTTCCTTTCTTAAATTTTACTAGTTTGATACTTCTCTATGGTTCTCCGTGCGTCCTTTTCTTCTTATTGGATTAAAATCATGATACATGCATGCCTCTATATGTTCTCTTCATTATAGGTAATGTCCAGAAGTTTCCTCGAACCAGTGTTTGGGATCCTTACAGGCGCCTTGGTATAAGCCGCGATGCTTCTGAGGAAGAAATTTGGGGATCAAGAAATTTTTTATTGCAGCAATACGCTGGACATGAGAGAAGTGAAGAATCTATAGAAGCTGCATTTGAAAAAATACTGATGGCTAGCTTCAGACAAAGGAAGAAAACAAAGATCAACCTGAAAAGCAGGTTGAAAAAGAAAGTAGAGGAGTCTCCATCTTGGGTTCAGAACTTGCTCAACTATGTTGAACTTCCCCCAACCGATGTTATCCTAAGAAGATTGTTCCTCTTTGCCTTCATGGGTGGCTGGAGCATTATGACTTCTGCTGAGAGTGGACCTGCATTTCAGGTTTGTTTTAAACTTCATATATTATATATGTATTCGTGTATGATTTATAATCTATGCATAATAGTCTCAAATAACGCCATTTCTTTTTCCTTTTTTTTCCCCTTGAAAAACAGATCAGAAACATGTCACTTTCTGATAAAAATTGTAGAACTATAGAATTGCGCGCGCGCGTGTGTGAGATAAATTGGATGATAGATGGGTGCCTTTTCTTTTCTCCTCCTCAATACTTGATCTGAGGATTGTAATTGCATCAGACGGTGCTATTAAAATAGGAGTCATTTAAGCTCCCTTTCCCTTCACTCGGCCAATTGGCAATCCACTATATGCGCGTGCTTGTAACTTAATCAATCTGTTGGTGCAGGTGGCAATCTCTTTGGCAGCATGCATATATTTTCTGAATGAAAAAACGAAGAGCTTGGGCAGAGCATGTATAATTGGGTGAGTTGGAAGAGAACAGAACAGCTTTGCATCAAGCTATGGTTCTCCTTGTGCTTGTTTTTTCAGTGTCTAATTTTTGTTGAAATGTAGATTTGGAGCTCTAGTAGCTGGCTGGGTCAGTGGTTCACTGGTGGTGCCAAATATCCCATCTACGTTGCTTCCCCCAACTTGGACGCTTGAGCTTTTGACGTCCTTGGTGGCTTATCTCTTCTTGTTCCTTTCTTGTACTTTTCTCAAGTGAAGTGGCGACCACAACTAGTCTTCCATTGTTCTTTAATAAACTCCAAGCATTAACTAAACTCACGAGTTTCTGCCGTGTTTCTTACGACTGAAAAATGAGTTTAGTTTCGGTATGCTAGCAATTGCTTACTATTAGTTTTACTTAACTAGACAAGGGTTGTCGTGGATTTTGTTTTCAGTTGCCATTACATTACTTGAAAGGTTTTTCGACATTATTTTCTATTTGTTCATTTTCAGAGACGGCATGGATATTGTTAACTTTTAAGAGAATCAAAATTCATAAATTGTGAAATGAGATATTGACGTGGGCGTATGAAGTTGTTATTTCTTTTTTTGGGGATTGTTTCGTTGGGCATAAGCCTGCAACCTACGTGGGTCCTTTCAGCACTGGCGTCCTAGACGTCAGAGGAGTAACGCTCACGCCATTAGTAAATGCCTTTTAGTTGAGTTTGTATTCCTCTTCCTTCCTTTTGCATACAAGCACCTAGATTATCCAGCCCGTACGATATGCGGACGGGTACATTAAACATCAATGTTGTTGTTCGCATACCTCTTTTTTTTGGCAAAAAAGATGGGAGAGTACTTGCAGATCAAAATTTTAAAATCTCCGATGAATACAAAAATTAATGAAAGTTAATAGTCTTACAAGAAGTAGTCGTGTCAAGAACAATCTGTGATTGATGTTCTGTGACATTTTACAGAAAACAAAAAGAATAATATGTTGGTGTAATATAGAATTGTACAAGTAATTATAAATGTATAACTCATCAAGCACTTTTAAGATTTCATGTGCATGCAAAGTAACACGCATTGAGATAATGAATTATATATGGCGATATATGGATGCATGCATACACATAAATATTATGTTTTCAAAAGGAAGCGAATTGATCATAATTTGAATTGGTTTATATATATGATTTATTTTTTGATGCGAGGTATCCGATCATGAGGTATCAAAATATAGAAAAGGCTGTATTCTTTAGTGAGAAATGTGGATAACAAGAACACACTGCATCATCATGAATTGAAACTTTGAAAGGAGTCCATCCCATGTATCAGATAATGAAACACACGGATATAATTAATCCTAAAATTGACATTTCTTGCTAGCTGAACCTATGATATATAGTAAAAATAAGAAGAGGGCAAAGAGCATAGAGATAGGTCATGGGTACTTGTAGCGATGCCTATCGGAGCGATTGTTGGTGATGGCGCAGCAGCCCAAGAAGTAGATGACGATGAGCAGCAACAGCACGCACGTGTTGATTATGGCCACTCGTCTCCATTGCTTCCTTATGTTCGCCAGCACTCCTCCTTTGCATGAATTGCACTCGTAGCACAGCTTCTCTTCTTCGTTGCTCCACGTACTACAGTCCGTGTCGTTCGCCGCCGCATCCGACTTTGGCGCCTCCCAGTACGTCGCGTTTATCATCGTGAATCCGCACGCTACCGGCGGCTTACAGCAACCCGCCTGCAAAATTTATATATATCGTGCTTTCAATTCTTTTTATTTACATCCATACATAGATATAGTGAGAAGAGAAGTCATTAACAGCGGAAAGTATATGTAACCTGCGTGGTGGTCAGTTGTCTGTAGATGAGAGAGTTGCCATCGACTGCGAGATTGCGACACACGTGGGTGTCCATCAAGCAACTCTTGATCTGAGCCCAATTCTTGTCGTTCAGGACGTACCTCTGCAGATAGTTGTGGAAGTCCCACGTCTTATACTCCTTATACCCTCTGCCGGACACCTTCTGTCCCACCTTTTGGTTGGTGATCAAGAGCACGAAGATCGTGAACAAGATGAGCGCTATAATCAAGAAGAACGTCACGAACAGGTAGAGGTAGAGGAGTATATTGACCCTGCACAACGAGCCCGCAATACCCAGCACCGAGACTACGGTGATAAAAATGCCGCCGACCAAGAGCGGCAACTGGAGAACCTTCTGGCAATCGGACGCATCGGCGCCTCGGACGTGGATGAAGAGAGAGAAGCCAAGGACGACGACGCCGAGGAGGAAAGTGAGTATGTTGAAGACACTGAGGAGGGTGTTGCTGACGCGAAACATGGCGGGGCGGGGGACGGAGGAAAGACGAGTTTGAGAGAATCGTAATGGAGTTTGGGGTTATTTACGGGAGGGAGAGGCAAGGGGGAAGGGGTAAAATGGTAATTTGGATGAGGATGCAGTTGTTGGGGGATGAGGTGGAGCCGTTACTCAGAGGGCACACGCACGTACGTCCGCAATTTGGGAAGAGTAGTTATAAGTACGGTTATGTTGCTGCATGAAGAGAGAGTGTAAGTTTAATGAATTAGGAAGGATATGAAGGGGAAGGGTGAGGTGAGTAGAGTTATATAATGGTTGGGACTAAATATAGGAGCATTTGAAGATGACTGTTTCGGCATTCCCGCATGTGGATCAGTGGACGTCATTTTATGTAAGACTCGGTCGTGTTTTGTTCAACTAAGCATCTCACCACTCTACATTTTTCCATCACGTGCCTTTAACACGACAAGTTAGTTATTAGCAGTCGCACGATTTACAATTACGGATCCTAGCTCTGAAGGGATTCAATGGAATTATATGTACATAATAAATTCCAACCCTATTGGTGCTTTATATAGAAGTAGGATTACACAAATTTTATACCCCATATTATACATTCTTAGTACGTAGTCTCATTTGTACAACCCCCTATTGCTAAAAATACCATATCGAAGTATGTATAAAATTTGCCTAGCCCCATTACTGAACTAGCCAGGCCTCAATTACAATATACTTTTCATCATGGAGAACTTTTTATTATATATTTTGATATTCGTGTCATCTCAAAAAGCACTAAATGATATTACTTACATGTATCCACCTAGCATCATAATAGATTAAGCTAATCGATATGATTAAGATTTATAATAAATTACACCATTCTTTTTTTACCGTGAATTGCACTCATCATCTCTCAAAATCCGTATGCAATGCACAAGAGATTGGTCTAGTTATTCTAATAAATAAATAAAAGCTGTGCATTAACTTTCAGAAATCCAGTTGTAGTATTATTTTCCAGCAGAGTTGTATAATACCTTCTCGGATAGCTGTGGTCAAACATGGTGAGAACAAAACATAACGCGAGCGAGCATGCGGCCACCTACCTAGCCAGGGCCCTGCTGTAGTTGCTCTTAAGTCTCTCTCTTAGCTCTTGGGACTCCTAACTCCCTAACGCCTCCCACTCCAACCACCACACCAAAGGGCCGCATTTTTGTTATTTATTCCAAAGGCCATTTGAAAGGAGACCTCCCCCCATTGGCCCCTTGACGAAATTTCCCACACTCCCTCCTTCTTATATACCCTAGCCTCCCTCCTTCCTTCTCCATCTCTTCTTTTGATTCACAGTCAAATTACAAGTGGCTTCTTTAGCTCAGCACTCCACCAAATCTCCCTTCATCTCCTCTTCCCCTCTCCCCAAGTTTCTGTCACGTCCTGAAATTTGGACCGTGACCGGCACGGAATATAAATAGTTTCATATTCCGAAAGCCTAAAACCTCAAATACAACGTTTAAAGTTTTCATAACGTTTTTCAAAATAAACACAATCTTTTCTAAGGTCTATGTGGAGCATTTACCTTTTTAACAAAATAACACAAGTATTTAATAAAGATTAAAATCAATCTTGTTCAAAAACAACGCTTCGAATCTGCGACGGGGCTCTTCACTGCTCAGCGGGAGGATTAGGGTCACCTGCACTATCTGAGGCCAAATAAACTACTCGTGAATAACGTCCCAAAAACATGATTTAAAGAATGCGGAAGTCAACAATGCATAATCATGCTAAAAATGTATGTCATAATATTTCGTAATTTAATGCAAGCCTTTCTGTAAACGTTTGTATTTCAAGGAAAACAACAATATGAAATAACCATTTCAATCAATCTGAAATAACCATTTCGAATCAATTGTTCAACCACAACTCTTTCAAAACCATAATCTTTCCGTAGGACTTCAATAGAACAAAAACAAACGTGGACACACAGTCCACGAGGGTAACTAATCAATCTGGTAGCTCTAAGCCGCTATCTGTCGGTGGCTCAAGGCCACTAACCTTCGCGAGTACGAAACCCACGGTGTAATCTGGTAGCTCATCCACTACCCTTCGCGAGTACGAAACCCACGGTGTAATCTGGTAGCTTATCCACTACCATTCGCGAGTACGAAACCCACGGTGAAATATGGTAGCTCATCCACTACCCTTCGCGAGTACGAACCCACGGTATAATCTGGTAGCTCATCTACTACCCTTCGCGAGTATGAAACCCACGGTGAAATCTATCGAGCTCAGGTAACCAAGGTGCACTAAGGACTAACAGTACTGCTGTTAGCAACCAGCGTTCTGTATTCCATCCTTTCTAAAATATTTCCATCATGCATGGGGTTTATTTCACATATCATAATCTCAACCGTTTTAATGCCATAACTGTTGGTAAAAACCACTTTGAATTTTCAAACCCCAGCATGTACATTTAAAATCAAATTACTGTAAAATCATATAAAATTCGAATAAGAATATATTTCATGAATAACATCATGCAACTTTTGCCAAACTCTTTTCAAAAGCTTATTCATCCATTTTTATACATAATCATAATTCTTTTGTAAACCAATAGAAAGAAAATCATTTCTAACAATTTAAACCATACTTTCAAAAAATTTGCTTTTCGAAATCCATATTTGAAATTCATCATTTGAAATGACAATACATTTGAAAAATATAAATTTTAGGGAACATTATTTACTCACCTGCCATACCCTTGAACCTTTACTCTATTCAGCCAATCACTTTTCAATTATTTTCACTTCTAAATTCTCTGATATCCCGAAACAATATATTAACATCCAATTCAACATTTCAACAAAAATAATTATCATAACACTACAACCAATCATAAAGGCAAACACTTATTTATTTCTAAACCTTGAACACATCTCTTGCACAACTTTATAACTTTCAAAATTCCTCTCTGTGCATACCTCTATATATATCCACCATAAATTTCCGTTTATTTGCCACCACCACAACAATCTCATATACACTTACATTGAAACATTTCAACCATTCTTTTCATCACCAATCCTATTTCCTTTGGAACTCACTTTATAACCATGGTTAGTTTTAAAAGTTCATACCAAAATGCCATATTCTTCCATTCAATTTAACTACCTTATTTTAGTAACGATCCCAAGTACCAGTCCAACATCTCACATCACAAAGGCATATACTCATAAATTCCTCTCTTTACTACTTAATTCTAACAATTCAACTCCATTAGCTTCCTATTTCATTTATACCTATCTATAGATATATTCATCACCCCTTTATTGGATGTAATAGCCTCTATTCACACATGTACACCTACCAACTATTAGTAATTTTAAAGACTTTATTTTTATCTTTTCTTTATTCCAATAAAAACATGAAATCACTATTTCCCATCTTTACCTCTAACCTAATACTTTCATCAGCTTCACCATTTATTTACACACATACATGCATAGCAACATAAATCCCTTTCTTTTTACTTTATGCATAACTCACAGAAGCTCTCATTTTCATTCATTCATTTTTTTTATATAAATACCAAAAATCTGGATTTTTCCTTCTTCCAATTTCTGAAGACCTCTTCCTTTTTCCAACCGGCTACACAACACATACACAGCACTAATTCCATGAATATACACATATCAATATACTGAAATGTTCACATTACTTCCCAAAATAAATTCATACAGCAAGTATATACATACATATGCCATGAAACTCCCCTCAAACAGCACACCACATAAACATCAAGATAGCAGCAGAATCCTCTGAGTACTAATTCATGCCATTATATAAACATACACACAGCAAGATATATATATATATATATTCTTTCCAATCAATTCAACATAACCCACCACTGTATGCATTTGTTTCCTCTTTCTTCCTTGTATTTCCCACGTATAACCATACACAGTGCACGCAAAGATCAAATATACATATGTGTATACCTTCTGCTCAAGTTCAACCAAACAGTCGTGTCTTAAATATACATGTCCAAATAGCAGCCCATAAGTACACACACAATCAACAGCAATGCACCCACAATAACAGAAGAAGAAAATTCCATGCTCATCAGTCACACAACTCAGAATCCAAAACACAGTAGTCGGGGACCAATTCATTGAGAATACACAGCACCCACTATATCAATCTTTTCCTACTAGAGCAGTCCAACCCGCACACACATACACGACTCACAGCCACAACCAGAAAGAAACCCGACAACTTATCACGCAGAACAGGACAAAAACAGAGCACTCCATAGCGGCAACCAAAATGGCCAGAAACAGAGAGACCTGATAAGAGAAACTAGGAATGTCAATACCTGAACAGCGATGGACAGAAGCTATAAGGTATGCGTCACCGACAAAGATTCCCATTGCATTCACCGTCGCTCCGTCAGAAACTAATTACCCGCCACTTCTCTGTCTCTCGCCTTCCACTGCACTCACTTCTTTCTTCCTTGCACTCTCTGCTTCACGCGTCTGTAGAGTCCAGTTGTTTATGATAACTAGAAAGGAGGAAGATTGAAGGCTTGGGGGATTTGTTACAGTACTCCAAAAGCATAGGCAACGGAAACCACGATAGAAGGGGCAAATCAGATCCTATCGGAGTTCAAGCTACCATTTTCCAGCACACCTCAACGCCCAATCCCCTTCCTCACCGATAATTTCCTCTGAGATAGCTCTCGCTATCTTCCCCCATCGATAGACCAAAGATGAAGATATAAATTGACAGAGAAAAGGTGGGAGTCGGTGGTGATGGAACAAGATGGCAATGTCACTAGCGGAAGTAACCTGCTCTGCTCTCGCCACTTCCTTTTGTCTGCGTCGCTGTGAAGATTCAGAGAGAAAGCGAAAATGGCGTACGGTTTATGCAAAAAGGGGAGAAAGACATTTCAGAAATTTCATGCGCTGAAGAGAAAAAAAAATTCACCCTTGCAGCGTCTAGGACTCGAACATGGAATCCCCCAATTCACTCCAACACCCAAGACCACCCAGCTACTGCCTTCTTATTGAAATAATCTGCGATGAATATACATATAACCCAAAAAAAATTTCTGGGCCATCACAGTCTCAGTCCCCCACCTCCCTCTCCTTCCCCACTCCTCTCAAATCGAGCTCTCTCGTCATCCGTAGCTCCGTCAGCGTTTCATTGCCGTCTTCCGTAGGCGATGTATCGAGGGAAAGCACCGTGACGTCGGTCAAGGCTAGGCAGATTATTGACAGAAGAGGCAACCCCACCGTCGAGGTTGATCTTGTCACTGACCAGCTTTACCGATCTGCTGTCCCCAGTGGCGCCTCCACTGGTATTTACGAGGCTTTGGAGCTCAGGGATGAGGATAAAAGCGTTTATGGAGGTAAAGGTGTTCTCGATGCCGTTAAGAACATCAATGAAGTGTTGGGCCCCAACTTCTTGGGGTGGATGTTAGGTAAATTTGTATTCTGCTGTAATGCCCTGAACATTGACGAGACTTCTGTGATAAATTTCATTTCTTTTCTTGTTTCGGAAGTTACATTAATGTTAGCTTCGATAAGTTGCACGTGACATTGACTGTGGATCAAATTGTTCGAGTAGAGATTCGGTTAGATAACTGGAACTTATCGTACTTCAGATCACCATATTCGGAGTCATTCTTGATGTATTTGACGTGTTTTGTATACTTATTTGCATGTATCCCAACCTGTAAGACTAAGGTCGTGATGTAGCTTAGTATGAGAGGCTCCAGAAGCATCGTCCTCCATAAAATCGAATCCATATTTGATGGTTGGAGTAATTTGAGCTAGAAAAAATTTCCTTTGAATTTTATTTTATTTTATTGTGACACTGTCCTTCATTTATACTTTGAATTTTATTGCAGCTTCTTCGCATTGAGGAGGAACTTGGGAGTGTGCGTTATGCTGGTGAAGCTTTCAGATCGCCTTAGGGTGGAAGAGTAGTCACTTGCTATTTTTTAGAAGAATTCTTGGTCACAATCATTGCTGTCAAACAATTCAAGAACAAAGGGTAGCGCGGATAACCTTAAAAGAGTATTCAGGACATCTAGTGGATGAATAAACCTTAGAATGTGCTTTCTTTACCGAGTGATAAGTTTTGCTTCCAACTACTGCTGAGCCCGATGGAAATTATCACGTGTAATTCGATCATGGTTCGCGTTCCCCAAGCTGAAGAGCTGTAATTTTTAAACGCTGTTTGTAGCTTCTATTTGTACTTTTTAGATGATGGGAGAACTTAATTTCTTTCTAAAACATTTTATACCAAAAAAAATTTATTGAACCTGGGTTTACTTTCTCCCATCCTCTGCACGATCATTGTTTGGCAGGGAAGAAGGGATGACGTGTGCTTAATCAGTTAATCTTGTATAATTATGCCATTATATATTAAATGAGAGAATGATAGAAAATATATGATTGCATGTGATAATTGCCATAAGTTCAAGTTGTCTGGTATAAGAATATATTTAGTCGGACTGAAGTTGGTTGTCCAAAATAAATAAAATGTCATAAATATGTTAAATAAAATGCTGTACTTCCGTGTTTCCTCCTTGGTTTTTTTTTGGGAAGTGCAGACGCGAACCTTAAGCTTGAGAAAAAGAGAATAAAAGAACAAAGGAAAGCTATTCCCATTCCACCCCATTGAGGATATGAACAACAATCTCGTTTGTTCTTTAAATGATAAATATATGTACTGCATGTTTAGTCAGCACTAAATAACAAATTGTCATATCATTAATAAACCATCTTCATCAGCAGCTGCACTAAGCAACTTTGGAAGCGAAAGGGCCAGTTTTTGCTTCTCACCTACCCTTTTTAAGTAAGGCAATGTGGCTGCTTCTCATGCGTTGATCACCCCGACGGCCAGGATTTCTAGAACAGCAGGAAAGCTGCAGCTATCATATCTGGCACAGGCAAGCCCAACATTATTTTTCACACAGCCCCTTTTTCGTTTACAAATAATTCGAGAGGTTGGGGCGTGCACGCGGCCCAATATGCTCATTCTAAAAAAAAAAATTCTGCCCAACTTAATAAATATAAGATAAGATTGAGTATCGAGTTATAAAATATAACTGTATCAACAAAAAGTTATAAAATATAACCTATATTTTTTTTAAGTTAAGAGGGCAAGGGGCTTCCCTGCCCTGCTTATGAGTATCCATTCTTTTATTTTTTTATTTTTTCCCTAGATACTATACTTAAAAAAGAGAATATAATAACTACTAATGATTAGATAGTCATTTTAGAAATATGAATAGTTAAATAAGTAAGTTATATCTTTTAATATTTATAACTATATTAATATTTTCTTTTTTTTATTTTATGAATCATATGATTATATTGTAAATTATAATTATTTATTTTATTTTTTAAAATATTTTATCTTTGTCAAGGAGGCTGATACAAAGTTATAATTATAAATTATTTAAATTTTAAAAAAAATTTTATATGCAATAGATTTTAAAATTTTAATTATTATATTTTTATTATCTTATTTTTAATAGATTATATATATTATTTAACTTTTAAAGACATATAAATATGATATTATTTTAAAAATTTATAATTATAATTTTTTTTATAATATAAATATGATATTACAATTTAATTATGTTTAACTCATCTATATTTAATTTAAAATTAGTAGAGATTTTGAGAGGTAGAACTGGATATAAGGATATATTTATAAAACATAAGTGATACTTTTTTTTCATACAGTACATTAGGCAAAAAGTTACCCTGTCTACCAGAGCTTGTTCCTGCTCTCTGCTGTGCCTACCCGTCGAGAATGGAAGGCAGTGAAAGTGAGGCCATTTTCAATTCCCTTAATCTCAATCCGCACCTCTTTGTCAACGAAGTCCTCAACACGGTCGACGATGTTGTAGATGATGCTCTCGATTTCTTCTACCAGTAAGTCTCTTCTCTGTTCTTTTGTTCGAAACATGCTTGTGGAAATTCTGTCTCTCTCCTCATGTCCTGCAGAGAAGCGTCGGCGAAGCTCAACTCTGAAGGTACCGAAAGATCCCAAGATCTGAGAAAGGTCAGTCCTATCATGAACCAGCAAGCAAAATGTTGTATATGGATTTTGTTCTATATTCTTTCTCGAACGACGAATCTTTTTTTCTCAACTGAACAATTGTACTGATTATAATTTGAATTAGAATTCGAGTCCGCTGAAAAATTTACCCGGAACTGGTACGCATGATACTTGTTCCGTTACATGTTTGATTCTTGTGTCCCTTTTATTTGTTTCAGGGTGTTGATTGCATCCGCAATGTGATTCAAGCAGTTTTGGACAAGAGGATGCCTATTTGGGAGAAATACCGTCTTCGTCACTGTTTTTCTATTCCCCAAAGTTTTGTTTTGCAAAAGAGTGTAGGTTCTGTTTCATGATGGTGGAATAGGCTCTAGAGAGCTATGACGATTCCTTTTTTTTTTCCGCTGTCCTTGTTATTTGCCTGCTTTACCTAACATGTTACTGTTGCCATTTCTGTATTATATTTTGATGCTACAACATCAAGTTAACTTCTATACATCATATGTGCTCCCATTCCTGTGGAGAAATTTGAAGCTGGTTTTGCCCTTTTCATCATTCGATGTGGAAAATTTATATGCTGTATTCATCAAAATTAGATACCAGTACTTTTCTTGCTATAAGCTACAACCTGATTTGACACTGCACATCTAATAGTATTGGATCATGATGCATTGTTTTTGTAGCGTGAAGCTGACTAGACTTGATCCATCCAATTGATGAGAGGTTGTCATATCATTTATGTTTATAGCTTGCTAACTTAAAATATTGCAAAAGAATGGGATAAAATAAATAACATTAATATGGCATAACACTTGAAATGGCAAACTAATGGTTACAACATGAATTTTAAAGACACACAGACCATGTTGACTTTGTTATTTTCTTTTTGAATTTTAATTCAATCTTATATAGGATCATAGCCATATTACAAGACTGATACATTAATTTTATGATCTGCCATGTATGTAGGAAGCATATAAAGTAGCGTTTACCATGTTGGGCACCAATTGTGATGACATTTGGTCAAGTGACTGATAATATGGGCATGTAGTGTACATATGACATTTTTTACTGTTGCATGACGCAGATGAATAACAGAGAAACATACGTCTATGTTAGGCCACAACCATGACTAGAAATGACGGAGTAGCATAGCAGAGGAAATTCATTTACGGTCCTTAGGTATGCGAAATAGAATTGGATGAAAAGAGTGGAATTGGAAACGTGATTTTGTAGTTTGGAAATGTTTTTTTATGCATATGAATTTTTTTTTTAAAAAAAACCCAGTTGCACTAAGTAAATAGGGTATCATAAAGGAAAGTTTTTGCCTCTCTCCTACCATTGCCCCCTAGTATTTGGTATAGTGTCTTTGAACATTTTTTTCATACTGCTTCCGTATTTTAGATCTTTTTAATTAATTTAGCTATAAAAGTTTTTAAAGATGCACTTACAGGGCAAATCAATTGAGGATGGCTCCGTCTGTAGATCTCTTTCTGATCCAGAGATAGAGGCACAATTAGATTCCCTGAGAAAGAAACTAACTGAGGTAATAAAAATGCCTTGTGCAACTGCATAATATGTAATTCGTTCTTATGAACAGATATTTTTTTTTAACTCTGGCTTCTCATTGCTTTTTATTCCAGGTTGGTAAGGCGTCTGAAATGTTGAATCTAGAAGTTCAAGCATTAGAAAGGCGTTCTACTTCTAATAGTGGATTAATCAATGAGACATTACTATTACACGATCAAAACTCTTTCCATGAGTTATTCCAGGGTAACTACAGAGCTTCTTTCGTCAAGTTTGTCAAACTCGCATATTGCTTATTTGGTTCAGTTTGACAACAGACAAAAGGACACTAAATCCTTAGAATACAGTGGGTTGATTCAATGGTTCAATGGATTAACTTTAAAATTCATTTTCTAGTTAAATCACCATGAAGGGGCTTTTTTCTCCCCCATTCAATTACAAAACTTAAATATTTTGGTACATAATGCGAGTTTGAAATTACCTTTTTGTTTTTATACTAAAAGATCGTTCAAGGTCAGAGTTAATGTATGTATAAAAATTTTGTACTGGACACACGTCTTTAAATAGATTGTTGTTTCTTTTAGAAATTGCGACAACTGCCTCAGAACTTGGAACAAAGATGGGAAACCTGAAGAGCAGCATGACTGAACAGATGAATACAAACGGAATTTACAACCAAAAATATGCTCTATCTGCAACAGATCATGCAAAGGGTATTAAAAATATTGTTTAACCCATTGCAATTTGAATGAACTAAAGCAGGTGAAATTCAGTATTTCTGATATATTCATTCTTATTTCACAGGCCTCTCAAATGTGAAGTTTGAATACCTTCAAGAATTTTTTACTGTTGTGAAGAGTATCTGAAGGACTCGTACTGGACTAGAATACGGACAAGTTCTGTAGAAAAAACTTATTATTTCTTTGTGCTATTCGCCTTTCCTTTAGACTTATTTCCTCACTTTAGTGGTAACACTACTTGTAACTCTAAACTGAAGTTGGTTAGGTGAATCATAGATAATATGAATATCGTCATCATTGTCCTGCTCCATGATTGAGAGAGTACTTCAGACAATACAAGGAGTGATTAGGTGCAGAACTATTTCGAATGTTGCAGGGAACTTCTCAAACTGATCAACTCCACTACTTTTCCTTGCATCAGCATTTATTTAACTGATTGAGAGATTGTTTATTTAGGAGGGCATGACTCATTGCACAGTTGAATGGATTATTTGTTGTATGAATCATTGCTTGTCGTTTGAATGAAAATTCAAAGAAACCCTAGGGTCTTGCAAGTGCCACTGGGGGTAAGCTATGCAAGCACATATCATAAATTATTTAATTATCCGATTTTCACAAGCATAACCAATGCAAAGCTAGGGAGTGACAATAGTAGCATAAGAAGCAAGAAGGGAGCCGGAATAGAGTGCCCCATTATACTCGTGTACTTCGCTAACTTCTTGATTACCGTATATTTGAGTGAGAGGGACAATCTGCAGTAGAAGACCAGCGGGATTGACTCTTATTGCGAGAGGCAAAAAGGAAGTGGTGGAGGGAGGTCCGGCAGGAATGTTGATCGCAATCCAGAAGTCGCCTCTGGGATTCCTCTTGATGTTATCGGGTCCGCCGCCAAGCTGCAGGAAAACTTCAGACGTATTCTGTCTGGGACCGGTGAGCCAGAATCTCCGAACTCGGTTGCCCAAGAACTCAGTCACCAGCACAAAGGAACCATCTCCGCTCACTGCCACCCCACCTGCCAGAGCCAGATTACCCATCAAAACCCTAGTTTGGCCCGTTCTTGGATCATAACTCAGCAGGCTTCCCGAACTGTCCCCGCTGGTGAGCAGTGCCTGCATGTCCCTGTACGTACAAAATGATTCATTGATTGATTTGTGTTTTGGATGTTACAAATTACAAGGAACGAGATTTATTACTTGAGCTGGTATCTGGAGCTGGCTTCTGTGAAATAAATAATGCCAGTGACAGGATCAATGTCGAGAGCGTCGAGGAAGCGGAAAGGACGGCACTGTACGGATGCGACGACTACGGTTGGGCGGCCTCCGAAGGAAGGCACCTTGACGAGGCCCTGATATGCATCCACTATGTACAATTCCTGCGTCCTGTTATGAAACCCCAATCCCAATGGCCTCCCACACGTTTCCTCCAGTTCCGGGTTGCCCGTTCTTCCATCACATGCTGTTTTATTCCTGAATTACGTACCATTTCACGCATGAATCAATCTTTCTTTTGAATTAGACGGCATGAGGTTTTAAGTAGGATCGCATACAAGAAAACATACTTGTCGATGTCACTAGGCCACAAGGCCATTCTTAATCCCAACAATAAGACAAGTAAGATGTCATGTTACCTGAATGGGGAAGAGTAAGCAAATTCAACAAAGGTGCCATTTTCAAACTTCATGATTCTGCCGTCAGAAGTGCCGGTATAAGGTCCTCCTCCTATGGAGTCAAATGCCAGCGACTCTGGACCTGTCACCCGTGGTGGCAGCTCCATCCTCCTCACTATTCTCTCGCCGCCACTCCCCACCCACTGCCAACACATTTGCAGTATCAAAATCCCAACCACACCCGTCTTCACCATCATCTTTCAACCCAACCAAGCTTCTTCATATGAAAAACCACTGACGAAATGGCCTTATAAAGTACTACATAGAGAGACCCTGATCATCCCTGAAACGTTCCAGGTTTGTTACAATCGTTGCTTCCTTTGCGAACAAGTAAGAGTGCTTGCAACATGAATGTGAAGGACTGAAGGTATAGTTCGAGCAACTCATCACATGGGTCTCGAGCTTCTCTTGCCGGCAGTTTTTGTGTAGCCCGACGTTTGAAACAGAAAAAGCAGCAGGTGGGACAAGAGTTGTAGTAACAGAATCAGTTGTCCCATGGCAAAAGAAATATAAAATCACAAAATTTTGTTAAAATTTATGCATATATTTTCCTTATTTCTACATTATCAACAAAATTTAAATGGGCTAATATATTTATACGAACAAAAAATAAGTCATTATTTATAACATATGAACAATATAGCTTCTTACAGTCTTCATACATGTATTAATATTAATTACTGAAAAAAGTTCTTTTTTACATATCAGCACACTCTAAATTTTCCATTAGCGAAAACTGTAACGAAAGTGAGTAGATTTGTATATGGAAAAGGATTTATAGAATAAAAAAGGTCTGAAGACCTAGGGTTCAGTGCTGTTGATGATTTATTATATATGTTGAAGACTTTGCATGCAAAAATTTCCGTAAAGGAGCAAAGTAGAAGTGTGAAGCGGATCATGACGACCTGATGAAACCAAGTTTCAGGAATATAAGAGAGAGAGTATATAATGACATGGGGTGGGCATATAAAATATAAAATGAAGCAAAGCATGAAACTGTAAGCCATTTAAATGGTGAATCTCTACATGAAGCGCAAAGCTTTTATGCAAAATTGAGAATAAGTTACCGCTCCTGTTTCCTAAAATTTAAAAATTGACTGGTAAATCGTGTGCAATTTTTTTAAATAATAGTATTTAAATGATTAAATATTAAGGTATTAATATTTTACTAACATATTTTCAAAACAAATATATCCCCTTATTTAGGATTTTTAACTTAATTATTTATAAATAATTACAATTATACGTTATCATATATTTAAAGGGTTTTTTTATAATTATCTAATTGAGTCAGGTTTGAGCATTGTCAGATTTAATCAGGGATAATTTTCTCAAATATCTCTTTTACATTCTCACTCAATTTAGCTTGAGACTTCATATTTAAATACTAAAGTTTCTTTTACTGAGACTAACGACCTTGTTAGATTCAATGTTCTTTAATATAGCATTGTTTTTTTTATTTCTCTAACCAGGTCATTGCAGTTAGGGAATAGGGATGGCCCTATACTATATTTGTAAATAAATGTGACTTAATTGTGACAAATTTTATGAGTATTTTATAGTAACAATACTCATTATTGTATAAAACTCATGTCTCCTCTCTTATAGAAGAGGTCATGAGTTCTATACGGCTCATTAATTGTCTAAATTAAAGAAAAACAAGTGAAATTCTCATGTGAGAGGAATGAGAAATAAAAATAAATATGAGCTATATAATAATTTTTTAAGAGAGTACCCAGTATTAATTGTAAAATTAAAAATACTTGGTGATAGAACTTTGCTATTTTTTTGTGATCTTACTCAACTCTATTTACATAAGTTTGAGGTGAGATTAAATCAGTCTTAAAATCAGTCTTCATGGTAATCTAAATCAGTCTTAAAAAATCTGGAAAAAAAAATGGTTCAATTTAATTTGTAATGGTACGATAACGACGTTATGGATGAATGTGAATCGGCAGCATTTGTGACGTTGAGGGATGGTGAGGAGGTGCTTCTGTTGAGGGGATCCGTTCCCCCGTCCAGCTGATGAACCCACGCCAATGTCATGTCTCATGCGAATATCGTGAATAACCCTTCCACGTCAATGTCACCTTATCTATATTTTTTTTAATTATTATTATTTATTTTATTTAAATATTATTATTATCAAGATTAATAAATATTATTACTTATTTATTGGTATAATTTGATATATTATAATTAATTAATATTATGTTAATATTTATTTAAATTTATAGTTATAAAATTTATTTTTTTAAAAAAAATAAAAAATTTTAAAAATATAATATTAATAATTTTTTTATTATGCTAATATGATATTATAATTTTTTTATTAGTATTTTAAAATTTTAAAAATAATTTTTTTAAAAATATTAAAAATATATTTTTTAGAAAATTAGTAGCAGGCACCCCGTTAAGCGAGATAGATTCGGGCAAGCATTTAGTCAATCTATTTTTTAAAAGGCTAATTAAATTGGGCTGCTTACAATTCATGAATTGACCAATAATTTTTGGGTTAACCTATTTTTTCCCTTCTCCCACTGGGGAAAGAAAGAATAACAATGTCTTCATTTTTCCCAGTTTTAACTTTCCTTAACTGGGCTTGCCCAGGAAGTTGAATTCTACCGGCCCATCACAATGAAATTAAATTCAAGTGTATCTTTTTCTGTGAGTAACTCATCTAAAAAAGTCAAATAAGAGTGACATAAATAATAAAATTTTATATGGGAAAATAGCCCAACTTTATATGAATTTTATCCTATTGGATGGGATCAAATTGTTAAGACTAAATTAAATGGTGGTCTTGAATTTAAGAAACTTGTTTCCTTCAATCGTGCTTGTGGTACCAAGTTGGCCTAGGAATTAATTAGTGGAGGCAAAGGCCTGTGGATAGAGGTGTTTTTGCATAAATATATGCTAAGGAATGAAGATAATCTACTTGAAGCAAGAAAGGAAGATTCTGCACTTTGGAAATTCATTTCCCAACAGAAAGACATTATTGATCTAGGTACAAGATGACATATCAGAAATGGGGAGATCGTAAATTTCTTCACTGATAATTGGCTGTTTCCTAATATAAAATTAAAAGACATGTGTCTTAGGTCACTAACAGATGAAGAAGAAAGTAGTAAAGTAATAGACTGGATTGGGTTTGGGGCTTGGGATTTTCAAAGACTTGCGGAGATTCTTTCAAGGGATGCTTTTCAAAGATTACGTTCTATTATTCCTCCAATGTTAGAAGCTCGTAATGATGTAATGGTTTAGAATGGTACTAATGAAGGTACTTTTACTATTAAAAGTACATATTATCTTATTGAGTCACAATCGGCCAATACATGTAATTCTATATACAAGGATATATGGAAATGGAAGGTGCGGAGCGTATTCGGATTTTTATGTGGATAGCACTCAATAATCGATTACCAACTAATGTTTGGAGGAATAAATGGGATTCAACTACTCCGCTATATCAATACTGCAATAATAATTTAGAGGATATTTTTCATATTCTTCGATATTGCAGTTATGCTAGATAACTTTGGTCACAGTTATTAAATCCTAGGTATTATTCTCCATTTTTTAAAACTCCATTACGATACTGGTTTGCTTTGAATCTCAAGAGGGAGTTGGGAGCAGATGGCCTTAGTAGTTGGGGTTTAATTTGGGGAGTGACAATTTGGAGCTTATGGAAATGGAGAAATCAAGCTTCTTTTGATACAAATTTCATCAAACCTGTGGACCCTATTGCAATTATTATACAGAAATGGAAAAGCTTTGTTCAGATTCAAGATGATCATACTGAAAATGAGTTCATTGTGCAAAATTATTATACCTCGCAACCTACTCCTGCAGGATGGTTCAGATTAAATGTGGATGGAGCCTGTACTATAGCAAATAGTGTGGCAGGGTGCGGTGGTGTTGTTAGAGATCATTCTAGCAACTAGGTGGCTGATTTTACAAGCAAGTTGGGCTCTTGTAGTGTAATTGAATTAGAGCAATGGGCAGTGTATAAAGGGCTCCAACTTGCTTGGGATTTAAGATTAAAGAAAGTTATCATTCAATCTGACTCGAAGATTGTTATCGATATGCTATTAAAGTTTAATACTGATAGATACAGTCTTCTAGTTCATCATATATATGGACTTTTGCAGCTACATTGGGACATCAAATTGCAATATATTCCTAGAGTGAAAAATAAGATTGCGGATGCACTAGCCAAAGAGGGATTAACTTCTACAAAGATATTATATGGTTGTCCTCCACATTTGGAGGTTATGGTTCTTAATGACTGTTTGGGATCTAATTCCCTTATAATTTAACATTATTTGTTATTAGGCGTTTAGCCCTCATATGTACAAAAAAAAAGGAAGAATAAATTAGTATACTATAAAAAGATAAGTTCGATTTTTGCTATTGTCGTAAGAGATCGTAAATAATCTCGTAAGTTCATTATAAGTACTCTCTGAACCTTAAGACTATGTTCTAACCTTGGTGGGAGACCGATATCAAATATACTTAAATTTTTTTATACAAAAAAAAACTCATGTAAAAATACTGGTAGAGACTTTAGTTAAAATAATAATAGAGCATTCAGTAACAAATAAGACAATAATTCTGAATAAAGAGATAATTGTATTATTAAAAAAATGATAGAAAAAGATTTTGAAAATGATAAATTATAAATCACTGAATTAAGTATTACTAACAATAGATATGATATTACCAATACAAAATTCTACTTTGATATTTATTATTTTTTAGAGTCTTTTATATATTAATGAATTACTTTTGTTAAATATAATGTTGAAGGGAAACGAACTGTCAAATTTATTAATAAGATATTAAAATCATACTCAAGAAAAGGAATCTCTTGTGTCCTATAGAAAAAGAGAGGGGGGATTGATGTAGTTGTATCTATTGGGCAGGAATTAGAGTTACAGTAGATAGCACAGGCAAATGGAGGGTTTGGAGCGGTCCAGTTTTAGTGAAGGACCTCGTTATTAAGGGGGGATATGTTTAGTGAGAGCCTTAACCTAAAAAAATGAAATAGAGATGAGGGGACCGAGTGATGCGTACGTATAACAACATGGATCGATTAAAACCCCCGCATCTCCCAATAACAAAACAACAATGAATGAATGATTTGATGAGTTGAATTAGATTCCGTGTGTTGCTTTGCGAGGTTACCGCTCTCGAATGGTTGGTGGAAGGCTCCCCGCCGCACCTTAACCCCACTTCCTTTGTCACTTTCACCCTTTTAGGAGGCAACCTTATTTATTGTCCTTCTCCCACTATTCCTTCTCCAACCTTGCTCATCTTAACTCCTTTAAACATCCTTACAATATTTTATAATATAATATTTATTTAATCTTCAATATAAGTTATATATGGAGTTATTAATATCTATTTATTAGTTTTACCTGTAATTCTATTAATTTAAAATAAATTTAAATAATGAACTTGGTTCCTTAATTTGTGTCAATAACATCTTAGAAGAATTATCGTTGGAGTAGCCTTTCAAAACCCACAGCCCTGCTTTCTAAGGATTGATCATAAATTTCATTCCCTTTTACAATTGCTTTCAATGGAAGCATCCATTACCTCCCCCTTTTTGCCAGGCAAAAATAGCAACTTTCTAATTAGTATGTATTTAGATAAAATTTTAAAAATTTATGTATAAAAAAACAGGTTTTTAGATAATTTATAGAAAATAGTTTTTAATGAAAACTTTATAAAAAAATGATTTTAAATAAATGAGTGTTTGGATAGTTATTTCTAGAAGTACTTTTATTATTGATAAATTACAAAAATAATATAGGTATTAAATGAGGAGATATAAGATATAAGTGAAGAGAGGTGAGGGGTGTAAGAAAAAAAATAGAAGATATAAAAAAAAATATGAGAGAATGTGTAAGAAAAAGTCGGAGAGATATTATAATAAAAAGTATGTGTAATATAGTAATTGGTTATTTCATAAATTTTTTTATTATTCTATAAGATACTCTAACCAGTTTATCTGAAACCTTAATTTTAAACTATTATTTAGTCTAAAAACTCATTTGAACAAATATGACATATTATTTTAAAATTTTTTAAAATTTAGATTTTAATAAAACTTAAGTTTAAAGCCTAAGTTTAAAACTTAAAATTTAGGTGTTCCAAGCACACCCTTAATGACGTAGACGTGGTTTTGTCGTCATCACATATTTCGTCTTACTACGCAGACGTGATGAACGTGAACAGATACCATGACGCATCGGGTTCCAGAGAATCTGCATCTGGGAGTGGGAATCAAACACCCCACCCCCCGCCCACTTGCACCAAAACGAAAAGTCATCTTTTCTCCCACCCCTGCTTTTGCCTTTTTCTTAGAACCCGCTTCCCCCGTCCTCACCACGAAACTTGTTATTCAAGCATCATCGTCCATGGAGCTCAACGGCACGCCGGCTTCTCTTGGCTTTCATATGCCTGCAGATTGGGAACCCCACTCACACTGTTGGATTGGTGGGCCTGTAAGTATATCTACGCTCTCCTCTGATCAAAACACAGCAATGAATCGCAAGAAGCCTTACTTTTGGTCTGTAGCCTTGTGTTCATGCCGTCCTTCGATTGGATGGATTTCATCGTTTTTTTCCTTTCTTAGTGGGCTTATGCTACTTAATGTGGTACCCTAATTTTCTGGTCCAACTCCATCTTCTTGCTGGTTGAACTAGTTTTTTTTTTTTCCTTTTCTTTTTCCCCTTTTCTTACCAGTAGTAATTTTGTATATATGATCAATGGCGTACTTTCCTCAAAATATTCACTTGTTGTATGTGCTCAACGGTATACTTTCTTCAACATATTCACTCCTCTTGTTTTCACAAAAATCCCTTCTGTTTCCTCCTCCGCCATTTTGAGCAGGAATGATTTTGAATGACAGGAAAGCCCAGATAATTGGAGAGACAATGCTGTTCCCTCCCAACATGTATTTGCCAGGGTAGCATCTGCGATCGCGAAGTTTGAGCCTGTGACTGCTTGTGCAAGTTCTGCCCAGGTTCGTTAGAGATATAAGGCGTTGATAACTTTACTCAGAATTCATAAATAATTTTTTATGCTATTGTTGAATTGGGTAATGTTCTCGTATTCTCAGTGGAAGAATGCGCGAAGTTTGCTGCCTTCAAATATCAGGGTCGCTGAGATGAGCTTCAATGATTCATGGTTTCGTGACACTGGGCCCACTGTGAGTTGCTCTCCTCATACCTTGCTGATTAGATAAGCTTGTCTGGATTTGTAAATCTAGAAACTACGCCTTTTACTTTACGTTTACTTTTGCGCTTTTTTTCCCTCTCCAATAGTTTGTTGTGAGCAGAAATCCCTCAAAGTCTGATACAGAGCCGAAGGTCGCAAGAATTGATTGGGATTTTAACAGCTGGGGTGGTAAGCAAACGGACATCCAATAATTGTTGTTAGATTTATAAACGGAAATGATTGATAGATTTTTGTTTATTTGTTGTTTAAGACAAATTTTGGGAAGTCTGGCCTATTGTCATCTTGTTTTTGCGTTCTTTGACTAAAACTTTTAACTTGTAATTGGGTTATTTAGCTAATAACTAATAATAACTTTTTCTTTAGTTCGTATTTATTATATAGTTATTTGGCTCTTTACCTGATATATTTTAAAAATTGTCTAGGTTTAGATGGCGGTTGTTACAGTGACTTGAGTCTTGACCTCCTAGTTGCAAAGAACGTTTGTGTAATTAGATGTCTTACTATTCGTCCATGTAAAAGTAAATTTTCTGCGTAATAAGCTTGTTTAATTACCCTATCACCATATGTTTGCTAGATTCTGGAAATTGAAACAATTCCTAGATTTCCCCAAACAATTGTGCTTGAAGGTGGAAGCATCCATGTAGATGGAGAAGGTAAGAGTTATTTTGTCATGTTAAAATATTTTTCTCTGGTTTGGAATTTGGGGAAGCATGAAAGCTGGTGAATATAGAATGCTAGTTTGTTGACAACGAAACATCTATTGAAAATTTAGTTTTATTTTTGGCTTATTCATGAGCAAGAATAAGTGGTAACTATAATTTCTGATTATTTTCTTTAGTCAGTCAGTATTCATTATGTCTACTTAATTGCTCTATTTCAGTCTTTCCTGACCACATGTGATTATATTTACTCCTTTACCCTTGGATCCCCTTTCTGAATGTTATATGACATTTTCTTATGAAGTTTAAGGATTCTGCTGTTTTTGACTGCTTTCCTTTACTTCAGGGACTTGTCTTACAACCGAGGAATGTCTCTTGAACAAAAACAGGAATCCAAGATTGAGTAAAATCCAGATAGAGGATGAACTCAAAGCATATCTGGGAGTCAGAAAGATTATATGGTTGCCTCGTGGACTGTATAGTATAGGAACTTATCTTTTAGATTTGAGCTTTTGTTTTCCTTTGAATGGATAGAATTTTTCTTTAACTGCTTAATTTCAGTCATTGGAATGTTTAGAGGGACCCATATAGGTATGCCTTGCCATATAGGATATAGAAAAAAAAAAACTAATGTAGGATATGGAAACTGCAAAGCTTTCTAGCAAGGTCTATTCAGAAAGAAGGATCACTATGAATGAGCTGTACAAGTATTCTGTGCTACTTATTAAGTGAGATAAAGGGTAGAATCTGACTATCCTCTGGTGTTCCATGCAGTTATTGACATCAATCAATTTTTTTTTTTTTTTGTGGTTTATGACATTAATCAACTTTAGTGTTTCTAGACTTCACTTTTACCTCATCGATAAAGAACAAAACTTAGAGTACTGAAAAGAAAGTTATTTTTAGAAAGAAAATACAGAATTATAAAGATTTTGGTGATAATGTTCTTTTGTTGTGATACTTTTGTTGGAGTCATGACTTCCTCTGCATAATTATTAGTGGTTTGTCCCCTAATTACTAGTTTACTTTCATTTTGTGCATTGGATTGGAGGTTTGTCTCTTTTCCTTCCCTATTTGTGCAATCCATTTTCCTTCAACAAAAATTGAATTCAGAGTTCAAATTCTCTGAAATTCCTCATACTTCTTAGACATCAGGGAATCCTTCTGTAGTTAGTACGCGACAAATTAAAATTTTGCTTTATTTACACCTCAGCATCAATTGATATACTCACTTTCAAGAGTGCAGGCTGATCGAAATGGTTCTAAATAATTAGGCTGATAGATATACTTCTAGAAAGATGTCCAACTTAGGATCTTTAGGCACTTACATATGCCTGATCCAGATATGTCTTGTTACATAAATGTTAAAAATTGGTAATTAACCTTAGTCCATATATGTTAAATAGATCTTTATAATGGTTTGATACAGGGGATGATGATACTAATGGTCATAACGACAACATGTGCTGTTTTGCAAGGCCTGGTGTGGTTCTTCTGTCTTGGACTGATGATGAAACTGATCCGCAGTATGAAAGATCTGTAGAGGCATATTCTTTGCTTTCAAGTGTAACTGATGCCAATGGCAGAAAACTTGAAATAATTAAAATCCATGTACCTGGCCCACTCTATAGACAGAGGAAGAGGCTGCTGGGCCCATTCAGGCAAGTAACCAAGTTTGCATATCTTGCTTTTTAACCGAAAGTCTTCTATGATCACAATTCAACCCAAATGAAAAAAAGTTTGTCATGTTTATTATTTAATATCGTTCATCAGTTATATACATAATTGCTAAAGTTCTTTTACCAACCCCAATTACCTGTACAGTGTAGCTTTCATTTTATTCAGTGTACGGGTTGCTTCTGTATAATTACTGGTTATAATTTGACGTTATTCTTGTGCATCTGACAATCTGATTTTCCTATATATCGGTTAGTTCTGAGATTAGAATGCCCTTTATCTTGGTTGTTTGCATGCTGATTTCAAAGATGCTTCCGATTTACTCCTCTGATCCCTTAGTATAAGAATTATTTAACTAATTTAATAAGATTAAGGAAGTTAATTAAATTAGTTAAGATGACATATTTTTTCTGAAACACTAATTATCTTCTTCAATTTTCTCTCTACCTCTCTTAGTTGATTATTGATATGGGAGTATCAATAGGGGTAATTTAGGAAAAAATAGATAAATATAATAAATAAATCTTATATTTAAGACAAATATTAACTCTCATTAGGTCCTATATTAAGGACTGGTGGAGCATTAGATTGGGATGGTAAGTTACAATTGGCAAGGTCTGCAAACTTTCAAAATTGAGCTTGCTTCTGTTTTAATTAGCTTGTGTTCTCCATAATCTCATAAAAACTGTTGATTAGGTAGTTTTCTTATGGAGTTTGTCTCTACTTATGTGGAAAGGTGAGAGTTTTAGTTTCTACCTTTGATTAAAATCAATCTACCTACAGGATCGTGCTAATACTATTTTCATATGATAAGATTGATATAATAAATATTTTTCTATTATTTTAACACTATTCCCCCTCTGCCTTACAGCTTCAGGCTACCAAACAATGCCCTTGGGCTTAAGCAAATTACAAAGACACCCAATTCCTATTCTTACAAGACCATAGTTAAGAAACATTCGCTTAAACTACATGGGACTAACTCATATGGTAGGGATGGGGTGAGGTATAGGTAGGTAGTGGTTAAGATTTCAAACTCTCCTAATGTAACCAAGGAAAAAATTCTCTTAAAAAACCATGAAACTCACAATGGCTCAACCTCCTCAAATGTTGTGTCAGTCAACCCTGGATAAGAATACTGCTGCAGCTTCTCTTGACCTAAAAGCCTAGATCAATCATGAGTTTCTCGTTTCAGGTATAACATGTCTGTAGGAAAGCTAAGGTACCATGAACAAAACAAATTACAGGTTATTTTGAACATTATTAATAAAGTATTTCTTCTGGTTATATAGGAACTAGATTATTAATTTGTAGAGATTAAGGAAATTAGTTTAGTTATTTATAAAAAAAGTATGTTGATTTTTCTAAAATACCAGCTTTAATCATTTATATTAGAACTAGTTCTTTGATGTAAACCCCATAATATATGTAACTAATGAGGAGGGTTTGGGAAAAAACTATAAATATAGGAGATAAAGTAGATTGAGATCATATATTTAGAATTATTTTTAACACCCTGATTGGCTCCTGTATTATGGACAGAAGGGAATGCTTTATAATTAATTCGTATGACTTGCCTTTAATTGTGATAATTTAATAATGCCCATGCATATCTCATTATACTAATGCTGAAATTTTGAATGCACATCAATGGCTAATGCCTTTTTTCATGAAGCATGAAGCATTGCGATTGATACACTGCTATTTTTTAATGATTTGATCGTGGAATCAGACAAACTCAACCTCCATGGTAACTCTATCAACTGTTGTACTTCTTTTACAGGATGGCGATGGCAAACCCAGACTTCCAGGTACAAGACTTGCTGCTACTTATGTAAACTTCTATATTGCAAACGGAGCTGTCATCGTTCCACAGTTTGGAACGAAGAAGCTCTGCAAGTCCTATCTAAGGCCTTTCCTCATCGCAAAGTAAGAAGTTATTGTTCAAATACTTTTTAGTTGACATAATAGATAATGCATAATTTATCTATTTTTTTTAATATAAAGGGAAAGGCACAAAGCCAAGCAAGATACATAAGAACGAAAAGCAAAGGCGGAGATAACGTGTTCTACCGAGCCATAATGGCGGGGGGCCAAGATAACGTGTTCGGTCAAGAATTGAGCGATCCAAGAATGAATCAAAGTCGTAAGAAACCCGACACCGAAAGAAGTAAGCTAATTGTTAAAAAAAAAAACACAAAGAAATCTCTTACACATACTATTGACGTCCTTAGAACACCTGATTTCATTTGGTTTTCACAGCCACGTTCAAGGCAGAGATTCCTAGAGCGAGAGTAAGAAAACACAGGAGGAGGAGGAGGAGGAGGAGGAGGAGGAGAAGGATGGGGTGCTCGTTTTCTGGGTTGAATGCATTGTATGACAACGTAAACGGTGGCACCGATGTGTGGATCAACGAGAACCGATTCCGCATCGTGAGGCAGCTCGAGGAAGGTGCCTTTTCGTACGTCTACTTGGTCAAGGAGGTGGTCACCGACTCCTCTCCCGCCTTAGCTGGCGGGGGTCTCTCTAAGAAGCTCAAAGACTCTTCCCATGTTTCCGGTAAGATTCCTTTCTTCTTCACCAGCACGCTTTGCTGTTTCAAATGTAGAATTTTGTGATCTGGGGTTGATTTGATTGAAATCTGGAAGTGCATCACCATACTTGTGGCCTTCTAAGAAATAACTTGTGCCATTGCTTTAGATTATGAATTTGTTTCGTCAAATGAGCTATGTTGGGTCATATGAATGCGCCATCTGTGTTATATATCATATTTTCGAGCTATGCCATTTTGTTGTGCAATTATTACTCAGTCTGAGATGACTTTGCATCTATTTTTTCTTTTAACAAAATTTCTGAGGTGGAGTAAGTGATTGATTTCTTACGTAATATGTAATTTTGAAACTAAAATGGCTGCAGCATAGACCAATCTGAAGAATATCTAGTATAAAGTTTCGATATTCCGGCTTAGATCTATAATTCTATGAATTTCATACCCATTTCTATGAAACTGTCTATGCATGATAAACATATATACTTATGGATGAGATCTGTGGCCCTTTCAATCATATAATGGCGATAATTGTACCATGATTTTTCTCATTATTGCTATGATATTCCTATTTTCACGTTTCAAGTCGTAGAATTTTCCTTTTCCTTTTTTATCCCTTGAAAAGAAGACTTCGTATGTTACTATCAGCTGTGCATTTGTTTGTAGACGATGGAACTTATGCTATGAAAAAGGTCTTCATTCAAAACAATGAACAGCTGGAGTTGGTGAAGGAGGAGATCCATGTTTCATCACTTTTCAGTCATCCTAATTTGCTTCCACTTCTTGATCATGCAATCATTTCTGTTAAGGTAATAAGTAATTGCAGCCAACAATTACTCCTCTCCTTTTTATGTCAAAGGTTAGCCTTCAAAATCTCATAAATAACAGAGCCGTTGGTTTGGTTGAATTTCATGCTTAAGTTTGAGCCCGAGCCTGGAGGCATATAACAAAAAAAGGGCTTAAAATTGTCCTTAAACTGCATAAGGCATTGCATTCCTAGTTCGAATTATATACAATGATGTTAATGATATGGATTGTATCCTACAGTTCCCAATCAATGCAGTCTGGAAAGTCATTATGGTATTTGAGTTTAACTATTGTCTATCCTCTCATGCACTTTATAGCCTGGGAACAGAGTACCTGGTTAATTAGGAATGCATAACATTACTTTTTTAGTTCGTCGCTGTTTTGGGTTTATTTCACTTGTTTCTATGCTCGTGATTTTATATTTATGTAGAAAAAGTGCTTGTTGTTGGCAGCCAACCAAAGAAACATCTTGGGACCATGAAGCATATTTGTTATTTCCTGTTCATTTGGATGGAACATTGCTTGACATTGCCCAAACTATGAAAGCCAAGAAAGAGTTCTTTTCCACGTCAGATGTGCTTCACATATTTCAGCAGGTAAAATCAACCATCTTTTAATTATGCATTTGTCTTATATTTTCTTGTGGGAACCTTTTTAACTTCTATTTGATGTTAAGCAACTCAAAATTTTCAGCACATTGCAATCTGTTTACAGTCTGACTAGTTGGAGATGGAGTGTTTCAAAATAAATATGCTAGAGATTTTCACCAGAAAATAGTAACTGGGATAAAATTTAGTTAGAAAATTATTATATTCATTTTTTATTGTGATTTTTCTAATGGATTTTGTGATATCTCAGTGCTTGTCATTTATTCTAAACTGACTAATTGCTTAAATGTGGTAAGAGGCTTTAACCATGTAAATGAACTCAACAGCTTGCTGCAGGACTCAAGCACATGCACAATATGGATCCTCCGCATGCACATAATGATGTCAAACCTGGTAATGTGGTAATAACACGCAGTAAAGGACAACCACCTCTTGCCATTCTCATGGACTTTGGTAGTGCTCGACCTGCCAGGAGGCAAATTCGCTCCCGATCAGAGGCTCTACTGTTGCAGGTGCAAATTTCCAAGACTATATCAATAGTCTCTCCCACCCCCCTTCTTTCTCTTTCATACAAATTATTCTATGCAGTTTTAATTCCTCACAAATAAGCAAGACCCAAATATGAAACATGATGACACATCAAAATTTTCGCATAGTTGTCATACAAATCCTAACCTTTTAACTTCCCATTCAAGGAACTTCTCCAAATTAAAAACAGGCCACATCATTCTATATTATAATATTTAAGCTGCTTGCGCTATTTTCTTCCAAGGAAAGAGATCAGAAAGCTGTTTATAAAGAAGATAATCTGTCCTGTTCAAAGTATTCTAGGGGGGAAATGTTGAGGAAAATAATCTTATATTTCATCAGGATAGGGGTTTCTAGCATCTCATTGCAGAGAAATTTAAGGTAGGGTGGGTGTACCAGAAATAGGTCTATGAAGCCAATCAGGTATAAATGTAGTCAAAGGTGCTCGCTCAGGCACTGAAGCGAGACAGCTAAAAATGTTCAGCGCCTCTCAAATCACCTTTTGGAGCCTCATTGAGGGGAGCGCCTTATCTTAGGCACCTTACTCATGTGAGGTAATCAACTTATAATTTTAAGTTCAGAAACAATAAAATACAATCAAAATAGCCCAACCCAGCCTTTAATATGTCATTTTTTTTTTTCAAAATTTATATGAAAAAAGAATGAATTGCTTAGCTAAGGCTTTTATTGTGACAGTACTAATTCCTTAATTAAGTATGCTGTTTTGGTTAAGTTTTTCATATATAGTGGAGCCAAGTGTTTTTCGAGTCATCTAGCTTGTATAATTTTCTGTGCTGCTGATTTTTTTTTTTTTATGAATTTCTATATTTCCTTTTGTAGGAATGGGCAGCTGAACATTGCTCTGCTCCTTTCCGAGCTCCTGAGCTATGGGATTGCCCAAGCCATTCTGATATAGATGAGAGGACTGATGTTTGGTCACTAGGATGCACGCTGTATGCAATAATGTGAGGAGGATTTATCCTTTTTAGTATGTGGTTTATCTTAATTTTTATGTTTAAAACTTTTATTAGCAGTGCCTTTGGTGGTGCTTCTAGTTTAAATCTAAGGACTACAGCCTCGCTAGTTTGTCTTTAGAAGAAAAAAAAACAAAGTAGATGTAAATTCCATTGTTTGTTTCTCGAGTAGAACATGGAGAAGACGGGAATTGGGAGAGAAAAATTTAGTTGGTAGTTTTGAGACCCCAACCGCATTCTGTCATAACTATCGACCATTTAAATTAAATAAAACTTGTGTTGTGGTGAGCCTTTGAGTAACAAGAGATCTTTTGTTCAAAATTGCAGTATCCTTTTTTGTGTTAAAAAAGTAGATAACAAAACTCAAGCGTGTTTCTTGTTGCAACTTAGTTTTATACAGGGCTTTTCTCAGAATTGTTTTTTATCATGTAAGGTCAACCAACCATTCCCCAAGTATCATTGAAATTTCTGATTTTCTGTCATCTTGAAATTTATTTTCCTATTTTGGTTGTGTTTAATATCTGTTATTATCTGGCTTGATATTTCAGGTACGGGGTATCTCCATTTGAATATGCACTTGGAGAATCTGGGGAAAGCCTGCAACTGACCATTGTAAATGCTCAGATCAAATGGCCGGCTGGACCTAAGTCTCCATATCCTGATGCTCTTCATCAGTTCGTGACATGGATGCTTCAACCTCAGGCTGCTGTGCGGCCTCGAATAGACGATATCGTTATCCATGTTGGAAAATTGATAGCCAAGTTCTCTCATTGAGTCGTTGGAGGGAGCAGGAAGCTGTTTTGAAAATCCTGTTCCCTTGGACGATGATCCTTTTTTTGGCGGTAGTATAGGCAGTTGAGCGTTGAATTCATGAGCACATTGTTTCTGTGATTTCTACATAATTTTTTATTTGTTGTAATTTATCAAATGGCCAATATCCCCCCAGGGTCTGAGTAAAGCACATAAAATGGCATTTGAATTTATCTATTGATGTTTCTTCTTTTTGTTCTCTTCTAACCTAGCCATCCACCCTTCCCTCCTGTTGAAATTCATTAGATTTGGATAATGAAACTTAGCAGATCCTTGTGGTCTGCAATTATATCAGTGTATAAAACCAATTACTTTATCAGAGATTTTATATTTTCATCACTGATTCAGATCTTTACGTTATTGGTCTGCAATTATCGAGTCGCTCTTCGAAGTTTACGGCAAAATAACCTGTGCTGGAGGATTATGAACCTTAATTAAAAAAAGAGAAGCTCCGACAAATATTTGATAATTTTACAAACACATATACAAAATATCTGTGCAGGACTTATGTATGATCTGCATACATACATACACGCACATACCCCAACACAAGGAAATGCTTCATATGGTTATTGTGGAGGATGGATCAAAAGCACGTCCAAACAACAATAGCAACATAATCCAGCACACCTGCAAATAAAACTCAAATTAACAATCATTCAAAACAAACCATTATTTGGTATGCCTCGTATATATATGAGATTGATGAGTTGGTCCAAATGAAGAGTTGAAATTACAATCCTCTGCAGAAGCCATCGCCCTTGGGCTGAGTGTCATCCCTGCCAGCAGCTTCCTCGTAAATTTGATTGCTAACATGAGGGGGTGCAACTCTATCAACACTTTCTTTTGACCCATATGCTTCTGATGCTTCCACAACTACTCCAAATCACCTTTAGTTAGCATCACAATCTCTGAACAAATACAAAAAGGATGGGTAAAAGATGCTACCTTGAGGCTGCTTTGTGTCTAATTTGCTACTCATATTCCAAAGGAAAGAGCAAGACTAGTTCCAGATCATGAGTATTTGAATACGGATGATGTTTCTTCCATCTTCATCAGCTCATATATATATAGTTAGATCAGTCTTCAGTGTTGTGGAGTAGTTAAATTTGGTTACCAGATCCATTATCGAAAAGTAGGTTAACTTTTACCTTTTTAATACTTCCTCCGTTGCTATTTGTCTATTTATCTTTAACATTGCCATTTTTATGGTTTTCACCCATTGATTGATTTACCCATGGATTAATTGGATGCTTCAGGACCTAATTAAGTAAACAGCATGACCTTATATTAGCATAAAACTTAATTTGATACTGTGCATATTTTATATGCAATATCGCACATAAAAACTTGATTTATCATTATTGATAATGCAAGCTGTCCAACTTTTTCAGAATGTAGAAATAAATTTATTTTCTTCTGAATAGTTCACAAGTAGTAGATTTTTATTATTTATTTTTATAGGATACTAAATCTCAACCCTTGAAAGTTAATCCAGCACTCCTCGGGGTCGGGTAGAAAATATATGACTAGAAACCACAACAAAAGAGTGCCAAGTAGTGATGATTACAACAGCAGCACTTTTATTTGTAGGGATGGATATGGATGTTATTATTAGGAATGCGATATGAAGAGGGAACTAGGGGCGATGAGCGCGCTTATGAGCACAGAAGTTGAAGAGGGAAGAAAAGGGTCCCAGTAGAAGCCAATCTCATCCCCTTTGTGCAATTCCCTTCTCCTCACGAAATCCTGAGTCCACTTGCCGATCATAACGTTATAGGCTTAAATGTAGGGGCAATTATAATTTAGTATCCGAAGACCAGGTTTAAGTTGTTATATGTTAAAATAATCTTGAGGTCCCCGGTTATTTGTACTTGGGAATTTCAAAGAATTGTCAGGTAATTTTCAGAAGCTTGACAAATATACTGCCTCGCCTGTGATGATATCTAAATTCTATTTGGTAATAGTTTGGATATTGCTGTGAATTTGGAGATGATTGGGATGTACATGAAACTTAATTTGACATAATTTCAATACCTGTCTCTGGAAATGTGGAGTTTGTGACATGTGAGTATATTGACGGAGAAGGAACCTTTTTAATTCTCACAAGTTGCAGCATATTTTTGTAAATTACTGTTTTCGTGTTACTTACTACGACCTGCTTCTCACTTGACTTATATTGGTTACTGATGCTACATCGAATAAGTTGTATTGACTGTGAAGGTGTTTTGTTTTCTTAATAAACATAGGAAATACTGTAAAGAGATGGACTGTTGGAATACCAGGTGGTAAAGACCTGATAGCCATCATACGAGCCTTTGGGAGAATTAGTCGTCAAGGGTACATTGGGTGCATCTAGATTGGTTATTATTGCTGAGCAGTTCATTGAGAAGATTCGCAAAAGAGGTACACTTGACTGTGAAGGAAGCTGCTACATTGCATTGATTGTTGAGGTGATCATTATGCATCATCATGGATATTTCCCTTGTAGAATAATTGCATTATTCATTATTGTCACAACTAGATGTGGGGCCTGCGTGTTACATGAAATATGAGGTGAGCCTCATTGTGCATGACCTATGAATAGTGTGGATTTCTATAGATTTTATATATATTGACATTTATAATGGATGGGAAGTTTACATATTGTTTCTCTTTGTAACATCTGCCTTCAGAGTTATGTTTTCCTATGCAATATTTTGAAGCATAAATTTGACAAGAACAAGAGGAAGGGGATTAAGGATAGGGGGCTGCAATAACTAAAGAAAATTAATATGTGAGATCTGTGAAATTTCAAGTCCTAAAATTAACATATGGCACTCTACTTAACTCATAACTCTCTTAACTCTACTGAAGTACACGTGCCAAATAGCTTGCAAGTTTTGGAAGGATTCAATAAAAGTGGAGTAGCCAGTATCTTTAAGCATCGTGTGACTGTCCAAACTCATGGGTCCACCAAGTTATTTGTGCAAGCTATTCCATCCATAGTTTGGGATATCGAATGAGCCAAGAAAGGCTATAAATAGTACAATGTGGCATGACTGCATGAATATATGACAACCGGTAGAATTCTCTTTCATCCCTGTACTACACTCTTAAATCCCTATAGTCAAGATGCTTTCCTCATCCTGCCAGCAACATTTACCCTGACTTTTCCTTGGCCTTGCAATTTGCAACTGAATAGATAAATGACCTAGTGAATGCTTTCTTGTTCAAAGTGGTAGAATTCTCTCATCTCTGCACCATGATATTAAATACCCATAGTCAAGATACTTTCCTGCAAGTAACATTTGTTCTTGAATTCTCCTTGGTCTTATAAGTTGCACCTGAATAGAAAAATGGGCAAGTGAATGTTTGTTGTTGAAAGTGGTTAGATATGGTGTGAAGAAATGCCTATGCTTTAATTTTTTGAACTGGTTATACGTATGTGATAGTTTTTCTTCTAGTCACATTGGGTGTTCTTTTGCTCATCAGTGTCCAAACAATATAAGGCTGCTATTATCCGAATTGACAGTCCTGGTTGTGATGCCCTTGCTTCTGATTTGTAAGTGATGAAAATGTTCCTTTTGGTTTCGTCAAAGCTACATTTGGAGTGAATGAAACAGAAAAGATTTTTCGTTGGTCTGAAATTCTTGGTTGCAATTAAGTAGAATGGATATTTACCTATGCATAATTATTTGAGTAAATGAACTTCAATTAGACATTTAATTTAATTAAAGCATTTTCTAGCAGATATTTCAACCATATCCTTAAGGATCTTGTTGAATTTAAAATACATACACGATCTCAGTTATAAATAGAATGCCAAATACTTGGGTGACTTCGTTTGGGGAAAAAATGGATGGAGTAAAAAGGAAATCTATACAATAGCTAAATTGGTGATCATTTTGTGGTGTCAAAACCTGCAGGATATCGCCTCATTGATGTTGCTGGAAGTGGAGGTTACTACATGGTGATCTGAGCTGGGACTATTGTAGCAGAAAGTCTTATCTTAACTGGATCAATTCGAGTGGTCACAGGTGAACCTGAGTGTTTTATAGGTGAAAGGAGAGGGGCGCAAAGAGGTTATTAATAATGTTTGACCCCAAAATTTAAAAGAAATAGCAAAAGAAAACTGTATAATATAGGTAAGGGGAGAGGGGAGCAAATAGGAACCCAATAGTGTCAGTATGATGAAGTCCTTATATTGCAGTTCAATTTGTTGTTAATTTGATGGTATAGATTAATTCTTGTAGGAAAATTTAACTTGGGGAAACTGTATGAGAAGATTGGCTTCAACAAGGAAATTATATCAAGGGGAAAATATGCTGAGGTCCTTGCTGCTGAACAACGTCCTTTCAGGTAATATATTTCAGGTTTGAAGTTCTGAGAAACAAGACAATACTAACCAGTTACTTTGCCATCTGATATGTCAACTGTTAGGATCCTTCTCCGTTTGAGAAGGGAAGCGCAACCCTAATAGGCAAATATTGCCTTGATGATTTTCCTGCATGACATTATTAGCAAGTCATTTGGGGACTGCATGATACTTCTAAAAGTACTTAATGTCAAATTGATATGTGGTCCATACACTGAAGGGCTTGAAGCTGCTGGGCCTAAGGTGTTACAGAAGTATGAAAGGAGAATGAAGAGAAAAGAATCCAGATATGTATTATCTGTTGATGAGGTGGAGTTATTGACAATTCTCTTCTACTTGTCACTGGCCATAAATTTAATGGTCAGAATTTTCTTTACGGTTACAATCAACCATGTATATTAGGAGCAAAGGGAAGGACCATTACCTTACTGGAGTAGCACCTTCAACAAAAAATGAACCCAATTCCCAAGTGCTTGGTATGGAGCAAAACAGATGGTGATGTCCTAGCTTATTAATTCTACGTACAATGACGACGGGGATAATTTTCTCCTATATGAAACAGTAAAAGAAACTTGGGAAGTAGCCCAAGATACATATTCAGCATATGAAAACAGAAGATCTATTCAAGATTTGAATGGATACTCCCATAGAGAAGTCAATAAAACTTCGGCCCTGGAACGGAAGCAGTTTTTTTATTTGTTCAGATTAAGCAATCGAAGAAGGCTTGCTTTCTCCTCAAACTCGCTCTTATACGTCGAAGAGAAATGTAGAACACTCTAGATAGGATTATTGACTTAGGCTATGTTTGGCTCAATAAAAAGAGAAGGAAGGGGAAGAATTTTAAGAGGAGGAAAGGGAAAGAAGGGAAGGAGAGTAATTTTATTATTACTTTATTTAGATTAAGATTAAGGGAGGGGAGTGGAGGGATTTTTATATTATTTTATTTGGTTCAAGAAGAAAAAGGAGAAAAAATATTTTTATATAAATAAATTTATCTTATATTATTTTATATAATATTTTAATAAAATATAATATAGGGATAATATTGGAATATTAAAAAAATTATGAATATATTAATATTATAAAATAATAATTTCATATTTCCTCTCTAAATTTCCCTAAATTTGGAGGGGAGGTAAAGTTGGAGAGGGGAGGGAAAATTTTAAAAAAAATTTCCTCCCCTTCTAAATATAAATTTTCCCTCCCCTTCTAAATATTTTATGAAGTTAAACAAAAGAATGGGAATAAAATTCCTCCCTTCCTCTCTCTTCCTCTCTAAATTTTTCATACCAAACAATGCCTTAATTAGGCATCTTATGTGCCAATTTATAATCACAAGCCAAGTAGAATGGATAGTACACACTGACCTATCCATCACATACTCAGCATTCAGGGCTGTCACCTTTTTATGTTTTCAGTAATATATGATTTCTAGGAAAGAAGGGTGTTATCAATGTTTTCTTTTTTATTTTTGTACAGACCAGACGAGGCCGAGCTATTGGCCAAGTCTGCACAGCATATTTATAAACAGTTTCGAGATAAGGAGGCCTTTTCTAGATCTATGACTCTGCGTTTTTGTTGTAAATTTGCAGTTCCTCCCCCTTCTTTCGTCATCCTTTTGGTAAGTCTAAGGTAAGGCTGCACTTTGTCATCAGGTAGAGAGGATGGAGGAGGTTGCACAGGGGAGAGTTTGGACTGGAAAAGACGCAGCTTCCCATGGTTTAGTTGATGCTATTGGCGGGCTTTCTCGAGCTATTGCCATAGCGAAATTGAAGGCTAATATAACTCAAGACAAACAGGTTAGCTTAGTAAAACCATTTTATAAGCTGTGCTTGGTTCCCAGAATTGCAAGTTTACTCTGTAAATGTGCTTGAGCTGTGCCAGGTGACTCTCATGGAACTTTCCCGACCTTCTCTTGCAGAGATTTTAAGTGGTGCGGGGTTTGCCCTAGTTGAAGTAGATAATACATTGAAGGAACTGCTTCAGGACTCGTCATTTTCTGATGGAGTTCAAGCCCGGACGGAAGGAATCATGCTTGAGAGATTGGAAGGATATGCTCTCCCTAACCCCATTTTGAGGCAGATGAAGGAGTTCCATAGTTCCTGTAGCTTTTGTTGATGGTTTATTATATCATCATCTGTTGGCATAAACTTGTCCTTCGCTCTTGCATTTTGGCCAGGGTAAGGATCCACCTTTCCATAACTTGTGTTACGAAGCCTTGTCCCTGCCATTCCAATACTTGATATTCATTAAATAAAGTGCCAAAATGATACCAACCGGATCAAGAAAACCATATGTATGTTGCCATTGAGGTGTTCGTTAATTTTCACTAGAATTTCTCCCCCTGGTGAGTTTGTGTTCTGGGGCTTTTCACTCCTGCAGGTTCTATGCATCTCAAAAGGGTTATTGTTTTCAGGGATTAAAGGATCAATAATTCCATTACAAAGATTTATTAGAATCAGAATAAGCTTCAAAACTCAAAAAAATAAAAATACCTATAAATATATTTATAAATTATCTTACTATAAACTTTTAAAATCAGCACAGCAAACTTTAAATCCACTTTTTTTTTCTTATTTTTTTGGTGATATGGACAAGTGTTTATCAACTACGGCCTGTTTGGAAACTAATAAAATCATAATTTTAAATTTTTTTAGGTAAAATTTAGGTTTGAAAATTTTTTAAAATAAATAAACATATTTATTCAAACGGGTTTTTGGACTAAATTATAGTTTAAAACTAAAGTTTCAGATAAACTGATCAAAATAATTTATGGAACAGTAAAAGAGTTTATGAATTAATCAATTACTATATTATATATATTTTTTTGCACCCTCTCTCCTTCTTTTTTTTATACACTCTCTCTTTTCTTTTCTTATACTCTCTCTCCTCTTATATCTTATCTCTCCTCATTTAATACTCATACATTTTTTCGTAATTTACTAATAATAAAAATACTTCTGAAAATAACTTTTTAAACATTCATTTATTTAAAATTATTTTTTTTCATAAATTCTTCTCCAAAAGCCTTTTTCTATAAGTTGGCAAAAAAACTCTTTTTTTTTCATAAGTATATTTCTAAAATCTTATTCAAACACACACTACGTGTGTTTAGAAAAAAATTTCAAACCAACTTATGAAAAAAATGTGCTTATAGACAGTTTATAGAAAATGGCTTTTTTAGAAGAATTTATGAGGAAAAAAAGTGATTTTGAATAAATGAGTGTTTGGATAGTTATTTGTACAAGGGGTTTTATGATTGGTAAATGATCAAAAAGGGTATGAGTATTAAATGAGGAGAGATAAGAGAGAAGAGGAGAGAGAGTGTAAGAAATAAAATAGAGAAAAAATAAGAGAGAGGATAGAGGGTGTAAGAAAAAGTAGGGGTAATATAGTAATTAGTTAGTTCATAAGTTTTTTTACTATTCTATAAGTTGTTCTGACCAGTTTATCTAAAATCTTGATTTTAAATTATAGTTTAGTCTAAAAGCTCGTTTGAACAAATATGACTGTTTATTTTAAAATTTTTTGAAACTAAAATTTGGGCTCAAAAGCTGTTGAAAATCATATTTAGAGTGATTTTCAAATAGTCCCTACATCAATATTTTTTGGTATCTATGTGAGTTTGTTTCCATTAAGTATTGATGAGTTTAGGATTAATGTAATGCAAGTGCAATTATTTAACTTTTTTAATAGAATTCTATTTTCCATTTTAACATATAATTAAGAGAACGTTGTCACGTGATATAAAATATCATTTATTTTGAGAATACCATCCTTATATCCTATGATATTTTGGCGACCCTACTCATTCGTGAACGGCACAAAGTCATGTAATATCCAAGGCAATGTTGGTGTTCATTTTTTATTTTATTTTATTATTAATTAATGATTAATTTATCTTATGATGTCTTTACTTTTACATCTCGTCCTAATAATAAGAACACTTGGCGTAGTGTAAGTGTGTAACAATATATATATATATATATATATATATATATATATATAACTGGTCTTTTAGGTGGCTGCCATTGCAAGGGAGAATTATATTAAATACTTTGGCTCAAAAAAAAATAAAAAATAAAAACTGATTAGGGATGATGAGCTTGAAATTCCAAAGATGTTATTTTCATGAAACGAGTAAAATAGGATAGGATTGGCACTTAAAAGGCGGCCTATTCTGTAATCAATGATATTAGCAAGAGAGTGAAATTCGTTTATTTGCTGCCAGCGTAGAGACAAACAGCTAAAGCGGCGTCATTTGGTTTGTTCTTTCCGAAATTCCGCCACCATAGCGAATGGCGACGCTGCCTTCTCCTCCTCCCTCCGCCTCCAATTCCGCTAACTCCGCCGCTCACTCCCCTTCTCTCTCCACCGCCCCTTCTGCCAACCAGGTGACTCCCCTGCAGGCTTCTTCTTCCCTCATGCACGCTTGGATTTGCTCTTTTTGCTCATTTTCTGAAGGGTTTCCCTTATATTTACTAGGCGGAAATTGCTGAGAGCAATGGAGTTTTGCATGGCGACGAAAAGCCTGATTTAGCCGACGGTCTCAAGTAATTCTCTTTCTTCTTAAATTCTATATCAGTCTCTTTTTTTCTCTTTTATTTCCCCTGATTAAGTTTCTGGCTTCGTGTGTAGTTATTTTTGCTCCGCGATCTTGAACTGAAATGGACTTTGACTTTTATTTAAGTTTATTTAAAGTAGAGGGAGTTTGAGAAATTCCAAGTATGTCCTACATCGTTCTCCTTTGACGGCCAAATTCTTTTACTATGAAAGGAAAGTGAGATGTTCTTTCCTGTATACTGAAAATTCTCTTCCATCAGCAATCTTTTGGAGACCCTGAAAATATCGAAATCCCTTTCTCGAACGTAATTTTTATTCAATATTTTCAAGTAGGTGACCGAGGAAGAAGTACATGTCTCCACACCCACATTGCATCCTCAATCCGTGAATGCGTCCGCCTTTTCTTGTATGCTGTTGAATATTTGAACTAAAAGCTAAGTCATGTGATCGTCGGCTGTCGCTATTCAGAAGAACAATAAGAAATGCTAATAATTTTCTTTATGGATGCAACATAGAAAGTATGAGAAAATACAACCTTATTGATCTGACAAAAATATGCTGATGAGATTATGTTAATTTTTTATATTGTTAGCTATGCATGACAGCTAGGAAAAAGTGACTATTGACCCAACTTCTTAGTTTATGCGATTTGGATGCGCACAGGGAATAGATATCCGTTTGATATATGGCACCATAACTACAAAAATTTTATTAACTGGCATGAGAAGACGAGACTAAGTGACAATACCTGTATCAATAAACAGAGACAAAGTGAAAAATTAAATAGAAATAAATGAAGAAATAAGCAAAAAAGTGGCATGGTTGAGATTATTCGAATGAGAATATTCATGGAACTGACTGATCCTGTCTGGTTTTGTATCGTAAAACTACTTATTCGTTTTTTTTTAAAAAAAAAAAAACAAATTCAGGTTTGTATTTGACTTTTGGTTATCCCACAAGGATAAGTTTTCTGCTCCTGCACTATCTTCTTGCCTGGCATAGATAATCTACTTTAATTCCTCTTTACTACTGTGATTGAGAAAACTGGTCTCATTTCAAATCTCACTGTACAGAATTAACTTTTATCAGGGATATCTCTAAAATGGATTAAAATTGTTTTTGGCTATCATGATTTTATTTAGTCAAAATAATATGCCATACAAAAGACCCATCATCCCTCCCCTTTCCCTTGGGACATATTCCAGAAACAGGTGGTTACCCTAATTTGCTTCTATTCTGAATCAATTCATCTACATTTTATAGATTTTTCTTTTACAAAAGAATCTAATTTTACATCTAAAAATGCAAATATGATGGTTTTATATGATATGCACCTTGTATTTGTATATGACATGTATCTTTGAATAAGGAATACATTTCTTCAAGTTCCTTGTCCCAATGAAGATAATTATTCGTGTTCTTCATTATGTAGTGATCTGGATAGCACTCACTACATTGAAAGGTTTAAAAAATATGAGGCTGACTACACCCGTCGCTTGATAGCCAAGTATTTCTCTGGAAAAACCCCAAATGGAGGTATGCTAATGCAACAATAGTTATTTGAACGGATATGCAGATTTTTATCTTTCTGTATGCATTGACAAGTTAAATTCAAGATTTTTATCACCATGTAACTAACGATGTGGTTGAAACAAAAGCGTTCATTGCATAGTCTCTACTGCAATTGGTTTTTGTGCTCTTGACTACTCTCTGTTTGGATCTTAACAACTGTTTCTGTCGATTCCATTCAGATTGGTAACCTTGAAATCTACAGTCCTATGTGTGATAATGTGTTATATCTTATGATCTGCAGTCAATTAAAGGATTCCTATTCTGAAATATAAAGAATTAGTATTTACAGTTAGGAAAACAGTTCTAGTGCCACTAATGTAGTATTGGACAAGTGAGATGATATTGTAAGGAAAATATAATATCTAATCATCTTGTAGTTTCAGCATGTTAGACCATTTCGTTTATTTCGTTCCTTTCATATACCTAATTTGATAGACCATATCTTTTATTTCGTTCCTTTCATATACCTAATTTGACATAATGGGATAGCAGCAGTATAGGCTCTAGAACACGAAAACTTGAATGGACATGATATGACCCGTCAAAGAACACCTAAAAGCTTTAAGCTTTTTGTTGCCTCTGATATGTCCTGTATCTGTCAAAGTCCATGTTTCTTTAAAGAGGCACAGTCTGGCCATGTTTACAATAATGCCATCACAGCAAGTTAAAATCAAGAACTGAGCTTCGTACTTCTTTCTTAAGGTATACACTTGACGGTAAATAAGACCTTTTGCAGGCAACATATTTGATGAGCAAGTGACAATAGATGATGAAGTTATAAAGCCCAGCAGGTAAATCAAACTAAGAATGTGTGAAGGACCAAAAATTTTGGACATTGCAGAAACTAATATGCGCTAGGCAATCATTGTCTAGGTTGCCTTGTTTCCATTCATATGCAAACCCCATTGTAGGTTTTGAAGAGCAATGCAGCAATGGATCAACTCCAGGAGTAGAAACGCCTCCTAATATATCAAATGGGAAACACATTATGAAGAACAGTTGATCGCACATTTGCATTTATAAACATCCGAGAATATGGCTTCACTAAAATGCCGATGGCGGAATGGTAACCAGGGATTTGATGAAACTGACTGACGTGATGCTTATAATCATGTGTAGAGGGTTCCTGATTCATACAATTCAATATACTGATGACAGAGCAACAGAACCTCATTGAAATTATGATCGATTATTTCAATGATGGGTTTTTATGTATTGTTGATCCATTTGCAAGTCATATGTAGTCTCTATACTTTATTTTAGTGTATGAAAATCTGTAGAATTGCTGATCTCAATGTATATGGGCACAAATTAACTATTTTGATTGAGAGATTAGAACAGCCAATCTCAGCGAATTGAATCAGAGCTTCCAAAGGTACATCAGGAGCCAGCAGCGTGAAGGGATTGAGGGATCATTCGCTTAACCTTGTTTTAAGGAGTGGAAGAAAGCTCAGTTTGGGAAGTTTGATTTGTCTGTCAAAATATTTTTCACTTGCGAAAGATGTTGAAATGGATCCTGGCTGCTTGGCGAAAGCAAAGCAACACAGGATGCTGCGCCTGTCAAGCGAATTATCATATGAATTATTTGAATTTGTTTTGAATAAATAATTTTTTTCAATTTTGAAAGAAGCTATATATTTAACAAAAATCTGAAAATGTATGTCATCATTTAGATTTAGATGGTCTAAATATTATGCTTACTTGGCTCGGTAGAGGAATTGAGCTTCGGGTAGTTATTCTGGCGTGGAAGTGTGATTAGTCAGGAATGAAATGATATCATACTTTTTCATGAAAATGGAGAAGGGAAGAGAGAATTCAAAAACGAAAGGAACCGTGGGTTAAATGAAGGAATGGTTGAGGAATTTGCTTTGTGTAGGGGGAAATAAACCCCTTTTAAATATTTGAAATTGGAGAAAGTTAGAAATCTTGAAAATAGGCTTAAATCGTTACGTAATTCTCTCTGGCTTACTGAAAAGGGGAAAAATGAAAAATTTTCTCTTCTCTTTCCATGAGAATAGCAAGGGTGTAGCTTTCATTTTCCAAAAGCAAATTGAGTGAGCTCACCTGGAATGGTAGGAATTCCGTTTCCAACTGGGATCCAAAACTGACCTGCACTTAATTTTTCTGTGGTCTGTGGAGGTAAGCGTTTTAGTGTTGAATATATAACAGACAATAGTTACGACAACATAGTTTTGACTGACAACAATGGCCATTCTTTGTATTTGTATTGCTATGCGATCCATTGATTTTAAAGAGAATATACAACTTACCAAAACCTTGCTGTCTTAAGTTTAGTAAGAGTCATATTTTAAGTAGCAAGAGTACAAAAATAATTGTAACTATTTCATAGGTTGATAAAGTATTACTTTTTCTTCTCTCCTGTTTTTGTGATGATGAAAGGTAATGTCAAACTGTAAGGCATATCGGATTCTATGGAATAATAGTAGTATAATACTATCTCTACTACTAATTATAAAAAATAATTAATTTTTTAAAATAAATTTAAAAAATTAAATTAATTATTTAATTATAATTAATATAAGAGATAATTGATTAATTTAGATAGATTGAATGATATATAATATAAATTCATCTTTAAAAGTTAGATTTTATCATATTAATTGATTAATTTAGCTTCCTAAATCTATAAAAAAATTAATTAACTCCTATAATTAAAATTGGGAGTAATATTAATTTAGTGCTACAAAGTCTTTTATTGGAAATATAAAAATTAAGTACCTTGAAAAATATATCGTGAAAGGCTTTATTATAATTAGATTGTCTCAGAATTGTAATAAAGTTTTCTCAAAGATTTTGTACACTTGCGAGATTTTTCGGAATAACAAAACAGGGGAACAGGAACTTTTGATCCTCAGTTTCTTCCAATTCTTGATTTAGTTCTTGCATTTTAATTTGAATGAATTCAATTCCTTCGGTTTTAAAACTTTTGTTTTCCCAAAAGAACGTACCCCGCGCAAACAGTTCAATATCTTTCCTCTCAGCTCCATGACCAAAATGCTTTTACTGCTCCGGATAACTGTTACCAATAAGATAATTGAACGAGGCCATATTAACTAGTAATTCTTAGGGACCTTGATATATAGAACTGTCTTAGAAATTTGCTTAACACCTCAACTTTGGGTTGAAATGGTCATCGATGTTGCATATGCTTAATATACACCCCAAAGTCTAACGAGTTTATGTGCGAATGGATGAATAGAAAGATATAACATACCTTTATATTCAATAACTTGTACATGTCATATCGAAAGTTTCGCCTTATATCATCAGTTGCTGATCAGTAGAAGTCGTTGAAAAATTCGAGAACTTGTACCTCGCAACCTGTTTAACTTGAAGCACTATGCTTCGGAACTATCAACTGGTGGAGCAGAGGCTCGGCAATGAGGGCACTGGGGATGTGATTAGCTTCTTCATCACGAGGCAGAGCAACCAACATGTCAGATAGGGCCATTTGAAGTGTAGAAATTTTCTCTTTGAGCTGACTGTTTGCTGGAGGATCTGCTGGTTACTTTCCAACAAGTAAATGCTCTTCTGGGAGGGTTGATGGTTCATGGTCTGAAGATGATCCACTTGATACTGAAGGTTTTCTATCTGCTGCTTCTTCCTCATCCTCGACCTCCGAGCAGATTCTCTGTTGGAGAACATCCTTTTCCTCTTTCTCTCATCAGAAGCACCCTTCCCTTCGCCACAATCATTCATGTTGTCACTGTTGTTACTGTTTGATGAAATGTTTGGACAGGGTTTGTGGTCTATAAACAGAATTGTGTTGTTGGGAAGGTGTAACAGAGTAATGAAATGGAATATAGTGTGACTGTGACCTAAGACATAAGAACCTTCATGGCCTTCCCCAGTTTCCATGTTGAGTAAGCTTGAGGTCAGAATGGGTTTCTGGAACATTGATGACAACTTAAAAAAATAAAAATGGATCTGGTTAAAATTATATGCTTAAAACTGCCTTTTACTACTTTCTCTTGAGAATATTTCATACGCTATTGTATCACATTATAAGTAACATTCACAAAATATGCAGCATCAGTTTCCATTTCAAGAGTGGAGCCGAACTCAAGGGTATGCTTCACCATGATTCCATTCTGAAAGTCATTAGAAAAGTTAGTTGCCTTTCTAGCCAGAGCATCGCCATAACTAAGCATCAAATTAATAGACATCCAATACAACTAGTCATAGAGCAGTATTATATATGCATATATATTGATTTATTTATTTAAACCAAAAAGACCAACCAAGTATGAAAATATATTCAAAAGTTCCTGACTCAAGGGCAAGAAGTCCCCCAAAAGACAATGGACCTTCAATCACAACGTCAGCTTCTTGTGATGCTTGTGGACTAGATAAGAAATTACAAGTCACAACTAAATAATTTACCAAAACAGAAGCACAGATCAATCCACAAACTAGAACGTCAATGTTGGTCAACGATTCAATTGATTTAGCATGACTCGAGTAATCCTTTCAACCTTTTGGAGATTTTATTAGCATAAAGCTTTAATCTCAATATTATGAAAAATCTAATGAGAATCATGAAAATAGATAGCACTTATACAATTGCAATATTAAAAAACCGCCACAAAGTAAAAATAGACAAATTTGATCAAATAATTTCATTTGTATCATGTCGCCTGAAGTTACAATTTAAAGAGATATTCTTGTACTCAATCTCAACAACTTTAAGTATTGAAAATTAATAACTAGAGATGGATTCTCCTCGACCAAAAAATCTACACCTTTATCAACCTAAAGCCCAGAAATGGTCAAAATCATATCTGAACCAGTAAGCATCATAAGCTACGGCCAGATCTTTGCATCCTCTTACGCTCATAATCAGCATCATCAGTAGGCAACTCATATCGACAAACAGGACAAGTGTTCCGAATTCCCAACCACGGGGTAATGCATTCTCCATGGTAGAAATGTGAACACGGCAATTGCTTTGCTTGTTCTTCAACATTGAACTCGTCCTTACAAACTGCACAAAGTGCACCATTGTTGTCGATATCTTGTTTGGCCACAATCACTGATGGAAGATTCTGAACAACTGATACGGAAGCTGGAGGCCGACCAACCAAGGGATTCTCATTGTCAGCGAATTGGCCAAACATCATTTCGTACTCTGCAGTATAACTATAGTCATCATGATCACCAAAATAAGGTTCTGCATCGTGATCCAAATCAGGGTTCGTGTCCAAATTATTGGCATTCAGCAACACTTCCCAACCCAAATTTTCCACACCTCCCGCTCTCATAACACTTACTTCTTCTTCAAGCCCATTTATTGGGGAAACTGAAACTGATAAGGACGCATCATCCTCACCGGTGAGCATGCTCAAAACTTCCCTCTCATCAACCCGACCATCAACTTCTTCCCACTCAAAATCTTCGGTATCATCCCTGTTATCCTCCAATTGTAATGAATCCCAGTAAAGAGGAATGCTGGCAACATCGTCGTTCTCATCATGCGCATTGTATTCATCTTCCGAATGGGCGCGCACACCCCAAGCCCCATCCTCCTCCCCATCAGAATCTGACCCGAACTCCACGAGCCGTATACAGTTGTCGAAAGGCTGAATTCGGCTTGCCATAGACGGCGCCCCCACGGACTCGGATCCAGAAAACCTCCTTGAAACGAAAAAACGGTCACCATCCCCACCACCAGAACCATAATTTTCAACCATAAAGCCACTAATGTCATCACCCGGCAAAGAATCCCTATCCAAGCCAAATCCAAAATCCCCACCCAAATCATCAACACCGACGTCGCAATGACCGTCAATAATACCGAAATTAGAATTATCCAGGACTTCGACCAAATCACTGAGACCCATGACCTGCGATTGCTCAACACGCTGCTGAAACAAATCCATAACGAAATTTACCTGGTTTTCGCGGTCCAGTAGATCGGTGCAGGGAATCGAACCGGGGTCCGAGAAGTTATCGTCACGTTGTAGAGAGATGGTGGATTCAAATCGGTGAGACAAGGCACGATCACGAGGGGCGTTGTGAGGGCGGAGGGAAGAATCGGGCGGGGGGAGTTCTGGATCGGAAGGATAAAAGTCGAAATCGAAATCGAAATCGGCGTGGGACCAGTAGGGGATAGAATCAAGAGTTAGGGTCTGGTCAGGGAGGCGAGGATCGTCGTCAGGTTCGCGGTGGCAAAGGTGGGTGACATCTGCCATTAGGGACGTTGGGAACTCGTTAAGGTATGGGGGTTGTGGGGTGGGGGAAGAAGGGAAGGATCTGGGGGGCTATAACGTGTGAGGAGTGGAATGACGAAGATAGCCCTCTTGTTTTATCGTTTCGAGTAGTGAGACGTGGTGATTGATCAGGATTTCTTGCAATTACGTTGAATGTCGTAATGGCTACTCGCACCCGGATTAGAGGGAATTTTTTTTTTTTAAGTTAAAAAATTAGATGAAGAATTTTGTTGTTAAAAATGATATATCCAGAGAACATAATCTTGGTTAACGAGGCTCGGGACAAGTAGTAGATGTGCGAAGTAGATGAATGCACGCTTTTTGCAATAGATGGAGTTGAGCTTGAGTGCATGATAACAAAAATGTTATCTTCACTTTGACACGTTCAAGTGAGGTAACAAAGGAGACCCCCGTCATTAGCTCATGTTCCCATTTGTACTTGTCTACCAACTTGAGCCTAAACAAGAAAGAGCGCCACCCCACCAGCACCTGAATGCTTTGTCACCATCCTAGAATGATCGTTGTCGGCCAGGAGAATAAGCACCAGCGGCACAGTAAAAAACAACGCAAGGGAGCTGTTTTATACAAGCGCATTTTCGTCTATCGAATTATCTATTTATTCATAACATTTTCTTCTTAATAAGTACTTTTTTATTAGACCCTTCCCTATCACGACGTGTTTGTAGTTCACAGTAGAATACTCTGTTGGAATAACTGGTGTGATCATGCATCTGGACGATGAACAACAGATATACGTTACGTTGTATTCAAAAAGGAAAAAAAAAAAGATAATAATTACAAGACTTTACACATACCGGTGGTTTCTCATAACTCGAAATCTACTAAACGATCTAACCTTTCAATCTTTTTTCTTTTTTACATTGCGCATCAATGAAGAGTTAGATATACAAGTCTTACTTCATGGACGACTTCAAAAACGGATTGGAGGGGCGACTTGGTTGTGCCATGCTAGCCTCTGACTTCACTTCTTGCTTATTTGACGACTTCACAGAGATCTCTTGATGATTATGAGCTGGCACCTGACGTATTTCCCCCACCTTTCCTTCCCTATCATTTACCTCATTCACTGTATTCCTCCCCTTCACAGTTTCATTCACCACCGCAGTCTTATCTATTCCGGCTTTGGCTTCCTCTGGTGATTTGGCTTTCTTGGTCGACAAAGGAGCAGATAATTTTGGTGATGACGACATGCTAACTGTGTCCCATGTTTCAGTCTGATTTAGGACCTTGCCTCTGCTATTTGAAACATCAGCTGTCAAGGGCGTCATACGGCCATCTTGGCGGCGGTTGGTATCTGCGGGTTTTTTCATTTCATGGAGAAGCCTTTGCTGTTCAATGCACAACAGTAAAACACAGGGTGAGGATGACGTTAATTATGATATTTCTGAACACCGTGGCCTATCAGAATGCTGAACACATACCTCTAACATGCTACTGAACCTCTCGGCCAAGTGGGGAAGTTTTAGCGCAGTGACAAGTTTAATTGCACCTTTCATTGATTTCTCCAGTGACAAGAGCTTCACAAGTTCAGTGGCTCTCACGAGCTTATCTCCTGTTATATCCACAAATGTGAAGCATGAATACTTCCATTACATATAGAATCAAGGCTATGCAGAGTGGTAGATGTATGTCACGAAATAGTATTCTCTATTGAGCAAACCATAACACGAACTCACCATTACAGCAGGATGCTATGAGCCTAAGTATGCATCTATCTTGTGCTGCTTCTAGATTGAAAGCCTCATCATCAAGCGAACTGGTATCCAGACCGGCAACAGTCATTTCATCCATTCTTTTCTGAATCTGCATCGTACAAATCTAATTCAATATCGCACAGCAGCAAAGTAACAAATTGGAAAAACAACCTGTAAGAAAATAATTTTAAACAAGATAAAATCTTTATGAACTGAATTTATATGAATCGAGTTCTGCGGGCCCACTAGACTGTAAAGGCCTTGAAATCTGCAAAGGTTAAAGAGGACAAACCTCGAAGAGATGCATGTTGTTCAATATGAACTCGTTCTCAAGGGCTTCCGATCCCAGATCAGAGCAAGCAAGAGGAAACGAAAGACTCAGTAGGGTGAGAACCGGTTTAGGCATTACCTGATGATGAAGTAAAAATTAAATATGGTCAACTCGTAGTCAAAGGAGTCAAACGGCATACCTCAAACTACTCACCTGTGGGAAGATGTCGGGTTTCTTGCATATCACACAAACTAACTTGCTTGCATTCAACCCCACTACCCAATAGTTTTCATCTTTCTCTTTACTTGCACTGCATTGAAATTTTAATGAAACAAGTTATCTTCGGGAAATCAGGCATGAGAAGAATAAAAAACATTAGCAATAAAGTAATAATATCGAACCTAAAAAGTGGGAGCCAGCTACCACCATGCTGACTTGTAAACACTCTGAGCACGCCCTACATATTATACTACAGTTTTAGCTTGCATGTCTCAGAAGAATTTAAGAGACAAGAATGAGATTATATGAAGTATTTACGCAACAGAATACCTTGGAATCATACGAACTCAATTGGCCTTCTTCACTAAATCCAAACCATGTTAGAGATGAACCCGGAGTCAACGGCAAGCGGCCTTTAAGGAGCTGGGTTTCATTCGGTATGTTAAACACTCTGAACTCTAGCGCCTGAATTTGTCAAAGGAAAATATATGATTTTGGCACAAAGAAATGCCACCGTATGGAGGGTTGTTTATCATTCGAGTTAAACATGCACTCCCAGTAGGGTAACCTTACATAAAGCATATCTGTACACTAAACCAACCTGATCATTTGAAGAAACACAATCAGAGGCATGAGTAACAATTGCCAATTTATCCTTGAAACCTGAGGCAGTCAACACTGAACCGTCCAGCGAAATAATATTTCTCTGCAATGAAACTTACTCAGAAGTGCAAATATTGCGAGGAAACTACCATCAACATTTACAGATTCTCTTTGTCACACCAACCCACGTTATCAACTAATCATAAAGAAGTCAAAACTTACGGCATACTGCAAAAGTAAGTTTATTCATTATCAATGCTTCAAATGCAAAATTTAAAAAAGTCCTGAAACAAGAAAGGTTTAAGATCTCTAATAAACCTGCAAACCACCATCCGTAAATATACGAAGATAGTTAAAACTAGTTGCAGCAGCCACCCAAGCAGTACCAAGTGCAACAACCTTTACTTCTTCTCCTTCAAAGCGCATAGACCACTGTCACATTATTAAAACAAGCGAACTTGCTATCAAATGTATTGCAAACAGAGTATTATCAAGTAGTAATGAAAGGTTGGGGTTCAATATACTTATGAACGCCCAGATAAATAATGAATGTAATCAGATCTAGCCATGTGAGATTCTGACCTCACTATTACTTGCCCAACTACTAAATGGACGATACATGAGAGTGCTCATGTTCTTCTCCCCCTTGCAAGGATTCGCAAAGACACTCCCATTCTCATTTAAGGCAGCCATTGTAAATCCAAAATGGTCGGTCATTGATGGAACTCGCGGGCTACTGCCAGTGTCATGAAAATCAATCTGTAGACAAGATACGTTGACCTATTAGCATTAGAGATCAACCAAAAAAACTACAATTTTAACTTAAATCAACACTGGGATGAAAGGATGAATTTAAATTATCTCTAATGCACTCGTTACCTCTATGTGGAAGTATCCATCATGTTCAGTTGTGGTTATACTTCCAAGCATAGTGTAGCACAAAAAGCGCCTTTTCCCAAGCTGTGCAGGAGTGGATCCTGATTGAAATGCTTCTTGCATCTTTGGTTTGCATGTTATTATTGAGCTTTTGTGTCCCACATTCAAACTGTTTAAATTTTCTTTATGTGTGCGATTTGGTTTTTTATGAGATTCAACCTTTGAATATAAAGCCATTTCGTCACCGCCGTCCTCATCGAAGTTTTCCTCACTCAAAGGCTGTTCACGTAATCTTTTCCTGGTAGGTAGTTCCGATCCTCCATCGCTGTCTTCACCAAGATCACTTATACTTCCACTTGCACAAAGGTCCAGATCCTCCTCATCAAACAAAAGAAGCCCATTACTATTCTTAGATCGCATGGGAATATCCTCTGTTGGGGATTTCATGGATGAAGGAATAACGGAATCCCAGATACCAAACTTCCCCACGACATCAGTAATAGCTAACGCATTACCTATTGGCTTCCAAGCTATGCAACATATTCTTTCATTGAATTTTTGCCTATCAATATCCTGCTTTCTATTGACATCCCAAATTAGAACCTGCCTATCTAAGCTAGAAGTAGCCATGTACTTGCCATTGGGTGACCAAGACAAGAAACATATGGGTTGTGTGTGATCGCCCTTCAATGAAAACAACTTTTCAGCAGTATCCCTATCATACATCACAACATCATTTTTTAACCCCGGAACAGCCAAGGTCTCACCATCAGGACTCCAGCAAAGAACATTCATAGAAGATACATCTGATCTTGTGTCAGGAGCAATGCCTCTGAGGTTATGAACTATTCTTCCTGAGTGAAGTTCCCAATAAACAACAGTTCCAGATGCATCTATAGATGCCAAGTATTCACCATTGGGGTCAAAAGCTAAACCCGTGACAGTCCCTTTATGCCCTTTGAGAACCCGAGCTATAGAACCATCAACTGTATTTATAAGCTTAATGCCCTCATCATCACCAGCTGCTGCTAACAAACTCCCCGATTTATTAAATGCAAGTGAACGTATTGGAAGTATAAACCTGGTAATATTAGTCTGGAACTCTCCACCTGAACAAAATGAATTAAATTAGATCTTAGGTAATTGGAATTTTTAATACGAAATTATTGGACAAGAGGAAAACAGCGCTTATCCGGAAAGTTTAGGCCTAATTCCAACAAAGTCTTCTAACATGATGCAATTGTTAGAGAAAGACAAACAAAAAATTGGAATTAGAAAGTTAGAAATGGAATACGTTGAATTACTTAAATTCAATGTTCGCAGACATCACTTTCGTGGAAATGTACAAATATTTGTTAATATAACCAGAGCTTGTAGCTCAATTTCAACTTAATAAAACATTGGAGATACTTAACAATAAAACAACGATGAGAGCGCGCTTCTACCAACTCAGTTAGAGAATTACATGTAAACACCCCATTATTGAATAGGGGGGGAAAATGGTCAGTACCGTCAATGTGTAGATACGCGGCAAATTTACTGAGGATCTAGTCTGCGTGCAGAGCATTCAGCAATGGAATGCACTGAAATCATGAAACCAAATGCCAAATTTAAGGAACGAGACAAGCCTATCGTGCATTAGGGAATTTTGAAGAAGTCAGAATCTTGTCAAGGTTGACAGAAACCTTTTTGGAAACGGAATTTGAAGGCATCCAATAAGGCCTTTTAGCCCTCACTTCAACACCCCTTAATTTAACAAACTATCATTTAATTTTCGCAGACTATATGAACTTTAATTTCTTGGTGCCACAGAACTGACGCACGCGTGTCAGACTACTTGAGACTCCTAGTGGTTAAACCGTGCAAAATAACTTACAAATCAAAATTCAAAGATACAAAACAACAACAAAATATTCAAAAATCAGGTCTAGACTTCCATTATTTTCATCCATAATCCCAAACAGGACATAAGGGATTCCCAAGTTTCAGCATTTAGAGAAAAAGAATACCCGGAAACTTGTAGAGCTTCACGGAGTGATCAACGGATCCGGAAGCAAGACATGTAGAGTTGGGGCTAAGAGCCAAAGCGGTGACACCATCGCGGTGGTGTGTGAGAACCTTCGGTGGAGATGAAAGAAGCAACGGATCATGGATTGAGATGGAGACGTCGGAAGAGCTTGCAGTGACGAGGTGTTGAGCTTTTTGGTCCCACAAGACGGAGCAGAAAGAAGGGCGGCCGTTGCTAGCGGCCTGGTGGGCTTCCCTCAGCTTCACTGATCGGATTTTCATGGAGGTTTCAGAAATGGGTTAAGTCAGATTTTGGTTGAGACAGTTAGGAATTTTATGAATCAGACTATAAAGTTTAGGGTTTTAGAGGATGAGGTTGGATCTGCGCTTCAATTCAATGGTTTGGGGTTTGGCGCGAGACGTGGAATTTTGGGTTTTGGAGCTGGCGGGAGAGCAGGGCATTTGAGTCAGGTCTCTCGGAATCAAAATTCAAACAGATTTGTATCAAAAAAAAAAATCAAACAGATTATGTAACAAAAAAAATTCAAACAGATTGAGAGCAAAAAAAAAAACAGACTTTCACAACATCTATGGTACCATAATACTAATACCGTGTATGCATAGTTTAATTTAAATTTTGCATAATATAAAAATAAAATATGTTTAATTTTATCAAAGAATATTAATGCCTAATTTATATATGTATTTTAAAAGTTCTTTTAGTACCATTTTTATGCAATTTTAAAATATTAAAATATACATTTGGTTTTTTATATTTATATAAAATTTTATTTTAATTCTTTAAATTTAAAAAGTATATTTTTAATCTTTTAAATTTAACACCCTTAATTTCACTTATAAAAAATATTGATTTCACAAATTTAAAATGATGATTATATAATTAAACGAGATAAAATATATTTATATTTTAATTTTTTAATATAGTATTTTTAATTTTAATTTTATAGTTAGTATTTTAAATTAATTCGGTGAGTTAGTATTTTATGTTAGAAAACTAATATTGTTAAATTTAGATAGTTAAAATTATATAATAAACTAAAATAAAAATTAATAGAAACAAAAAGGATATATTTTAGCCATTTTAAAAGGATTTCTTTCAAAATACGCACACATTTTAAAGATCCACTAGCAATAGCAATTACTATAACTTTAATGAACTAGAACAATTCTCCAAGGAGTTGAACAGTACTTTTTAATAATAAAATAAGTTTTTGGACAAAAAGGATAAAAAAAACAAGTGGACAAGTGAAAATAAATAAATAATTAATTAAATGCAAGTGCAGAGAAAATCCATATAAAGAGGACAGAATTTAAAATCATCTATAAACCAATGGCAAAAACTCATGACTTCCATGGTGAATGAATTAACCAAACAAGGGTGAGCTTTTCTTGACTAAAGTTATGAAGGAACCCTAATTGCATACTATATGAGTTTTCTTAGCCGGACAATCTAACATTTATCATTATGAAAAGGAGATCTCGGACGGTAATTAAAAAGCTTCAAGTTTATACAGTTATATGATATGGATTAGGTATAGCCCTCGGAGTCTGGCTTTTGTTTAATAATTTAATTGATTTATAATTAGATATCCATAATTGTAACATGGTCAAATGAAAGCCCTCATCCCCAGGTGTCCCCTATTATATAGGTAGGTTGGTCAAAGGGAGATTAACATTAACCCCAAGATTAAAATCAAACCAACCCTTCTCTGTTTTTTTTAATTATTTCTAATTCCACTTTCAGGTACTTGCTAGCTAATTATTCAAATTAAGCGAACGACATTTAGTGAAATAATTTAAGGTAACAAGGTTACTCGGAAGCAAGGATCGAAATAAAGGACCTAGGGTTTCGTTTCAGATGAAACAAATTCTCCTCGTTGCATGCATGGCGGCAGACAGGCGCTGAACATTTTGCATCTTCCATTCCACGCGACCACACACCTTTTTCTCCATTTCTTGGAACCCAATACATTTTTCAACTCTCCATCTCAGGCACCTTTGAACTTTGCTCTGTCTCCTTTTATTCTCCCCAAGCTTCCACCCCATTTCTTTATAATTCATAGAGTGAGAAAAGCTAAGCCAGCTTTGACCCGAGTGTTGAACCCTTATAAATAAAAGGTTTCGATCTCTTCTCTTCTCGCAGGATATATATACACACATATCAGAGACATGCTCTTTGATTACTAGTGAGGCTATAATGATGTCTCCGAACTCAGTTAACGTCCTTCTTATTTTTATTTGCCTTCTTCTAAGATTCTCCATCGGACATTCCCCTCAAGGTTTTAGTGTTTCTCCCTTTTCTCTTAGTGCTGCAGACTTTCTCATTATGTGCACAATAATATCGGTCTTACGTATACCTTTTGTTCTCCTTGTTCAGCTTCAGTAAAGAAGAGCACCGTTGGTACTGCCGTCAAGCTTCAAGCAGAAAGACGCTCAGCGAAAGCGGAGGAGGTAATAATTCATACCAGTATACGCTATTTTTGTGCCAAGTTGTTTCAAACTATTTGTAACCGTGTGAACATGTCATGTTTCGTAATTGGGTTAATCATCCATGGCTCTAGCCTAACATTTCATTTATCTCGTACCTAGGTTGATTTGGTCATGTTACCATACACCTATTTTGAATCTTAGTTTATCAGATCACATCAAGTTATTTATATTCAGTGTCTTGGATGTAGAAACCTAATTAAGGAGTCTCAAGGAATTGAACACATGGATTCATCAAGCCAAGAGATTATCATTTTCTGGTCTCTTGTTACTCTAAAGTTATTTAATGATGATGGATGTTACCAATTAATTACCCTAGCAATGAAAGAATGATCTATTGAATACATTAATGTGCGTAGAAGAAAGAAGAAAAGAAGGCTGAGTAATATAGTGGGGTGTTTGAACAGCAGATGCAGATGGAGGAGAGGAAAACGGGGAGTGGAAGACTCTTTGGGGAAGGTTCTTCAACCACTTCGGCCGGAAAAGTGCAATGCGTTGAAAGTGGAGAGTCTACTGGTGGAGGAGGAGAAGGATGCGTGAAGCGTAAATTGAGTAAAGGATGTCGTGAATCTATGTCTGGTTTTGTGTCTTGGAATGCTGACTACCATGTTCCAGGAACTCATCCGCCCAGGAATAACTGATCTTTATTTTTTGTAGTTTCAATATATTAATTCTTTCTCTCTGCATCAATTTTGTAATATTTTAGATGAATGATGAGATTTAAAATATTTATAGCTAGCGCCTTGCATGACTATAATAAGAATATACTGCATTAACAAAATTTCATTATGGAACTGATATACCCGTACGTGCACAGTGGGGATGAGCTCAACACAGATTTGATGCATTCCAGAATTATACATACATATAATGGTGCGACACGTAGGATGAGGTATCTGTATATATATATATATTTGTAGCTACCAACAAAAGAAGGTATTTGGATGATGAGGTAGTTACGTTGTTCAAGGTTTGGTGGGCATGAAATGAGGGATGTGGAGGCGTTATTTAGTGACAAGGCGGAGGAATATCTGGAAACCAACTCATATCCTTCTATCATATTTGGCGATGGACACTGGACAGTTTTATAGGGCAACATTCATGCACTCGCTAAATCCATCCTATACACTACCAACCTTCGCTAGTTTACTGTTTTCCATTTTTTTCAAAATATATATATATATATATATATATATATATTTCCAGTTTTCGTGGCAGTCAACAATTAATGTATGTTTACTCGGCGTCTTATATCGTAATTTAATTTATAAGAGCCACAACCCATTGGCTGCCTTCCACCAACAAGTTCATGATAAGCTTGGTCTACTACGCAGGCAAGAATTTTCTTCTCTCTTTTTTGAGGTGTGCCATCATACCAAGAGAACACACACCCTGCCAAAGGGACAGAATATCCCAAGGTCCACTCCATTATGGATATTATACAAGATTTTCAAGGAAATTCCATATATATTTTCAAGGTCTCATATGCATCAGGTTTAAAGTTCAAAATTAAAGTTGAAGCCAATTGCAAATTTTTCGTACGAAAAGTTGAGAAGACTTGTTGCGAAATTTTGATACCATTGTTCGCAGTTACTTCTAACTATACAACAATTTGCAATTGATCTTTCAAAATTTAATAAATAATATTTTAATTATGTAGTAGTCTTTATATAATTATATTAAGGACCAAAGTCGTGCACTGAAATCTTGAGATTTTTTAAATCTCATCCCGAAATTAAATTGAAGTAGTGGTTCCCCTTTATGGAATTTACAATGTAATATACTGTTACAACAGATCATGAATAACATGATGGCGGAACCAGGGAGGGGGCAAAGCGGGCGGCCGCCTTCCCATCGGCCTGAATTCCCCTCATCATGATGTAAATGAACGAAGGAATAATTTGCCCTGCTTTCCCTTTTTCGTTCTCTTCAGAAGAGACACAAATAAGGGGAGCGGCGGGTGATTTGCACCACCTCAAAGCAAAGGGAGCGGCAGCATCAATTTATAAGATTTACCATCATTATATCATGGCAAAAGCATTCATGTTATTGCTACTTCAATAACACAAAACAAAGCTATCGCGGTCAAGGAGCAAATTAATGACTCATCATATCTTTTGTTGCCAGAAAATATGGTGCACAGATCCTAATCCACAATGGGGTTCTGATACGAGTGTAATGCAATCACAGTCTATAAGCGAAAACTACAATTCTTTTTGTTTTCATTATAAGCAAAACAAAATCTAATTTTGGGTGCAATTAATGCAATTAATTAATTACTATCATTATTAATAAGAATATTTGAAGAAAAAAATATTCAATTTTAAACATAATTAAAAAGAATAACTAACTTTCTTAACAAGTGCATGACATTTTTTCCCTTATAATTGAGATAGGAAAGAATATTACATATTGACATAGAATATAATATAATATATATATATGTACGTATATATATATATAAGTTGTTTCCTTGTTCTTCTCGTCTTCCTTATTTTCATGCTTTTTTCTGAAATGTCTAGTAATTTAAATCCGTACTCTCACCATTGGGACTTGGGAGAAAGTTGCAATTTCGTAAAATTACTTTCTGGACTGAAATGACATTTCCTCCTTTGAAAAAAATGACACTGTCTCAAAAAATCTATGAATGATGGAATATCTCCAGAGCTTCTCAGAATCGTTTTCCTCCTCAATCCAGTGGACCACTTCTACCCATCCGTCATCTGCCTGCCCCACAACACTCACTTGAAAAAGAAACCTATTTAATTTGCAGCTTCAGATGATTATAAGGTCCACTTGTTTTATTGCTTTTGCTCTTTTTTTAAAAAAATAACAAAAAGGTGGCCGAAGGGGGTTTATGAATAAGACAGCGGTTAGCAATTAGGAATGGGCAAAAAAATCTAACAAGTCAACACATTGATAATCCAATCTGCCATTCCCTCAACAATAGACCAAAAACGAGAAACCCGAGGCATAATCTGCCCAAACACAAATAGATGTATTGAGTACAAGCCTAAAAAGACAAAGACCGTGGTGGTTAAAAAAAGAAGGCGCAGAAACATGAAACAAAATTTATATATAAGGATACGTGAAAGAAAAAAGGCACCAAGGAATGAAGCTTTCAACCACGAACCGCAGTTCCAGGAGTCCAAATTCGTATGTATTTCTTCCGTTTAGAGAGCAGTATGATCTGCTCTTTCCCTGTAATGGCAGGGTAGCTTCTATACATGAATGTGTTGAATTATTTGCATCTATATATTATAACAAGTATTGCCCATCTGCTTTGCTCCACCTCAGGAGCTTTTTATCAAGTCTGTTCCCCCTGACAGTCACCATTGACCGCCTCTTTGATACAAAAAGTTGTCTTCGCCAAAACTGCGTAGAAAACATTCTTAATATCCGGTAGAAAACCAAATGGCACCAGAAGAGCGAACATGAAATTCCAACATCTTCCAAACACATTACTCACGTACTACTTAAGCGTTCATCTGATGTTCCTAAACACTCCTCTGGATTTGAATAGAAATAATCCTCTTCTTTGGGCCTGTCAGGGATAACCAACCTTTTAGTTGGGCTACCCATGCGATCGGCATGAGCTTCCTTCACAGCTGATGAGAATTCATCCCAGTTCAAAATTCCACTGTTGAACTGATCTATCAAATCAACTAGAAGCTTTCTCTTCAATATGATTGATTTCTTAAATCCAAGATATCTGCAGAGGCATTGAAGGATACGAGTTACTTTACTTTACCTTGAAGCGTTAATGGTAATCCTGATAATGATGATGATGATGATAACAATTGCAATAGCAATGATAATAACAATGATGAAGATGATTATCAGACTAATGAAAATACAAGAAAAATTGCCCATTTGGAGTTTAATCTCTTCACTTATTAACAATACATACAAAAATTGCTTCGATAAATAGAATTAGATGAATACATAGAAAATCCCCAAAGAAGATATAGTTTAAGAACAAGTGTTGGCTATTATAAGGAGACACATCAAACAATTAAAAAAAGTAAAGTGATTAATATGTATCTACTTAAACCAAATCATTATTCGCAAAATGTACCTGCGATGGCCTTGAACCACTTTGGCCATGTTTCCATCATACGTGGGGACAAAGATATCACTCTCTAACGAGACAAGATAATCCAATGCTGCCATCTGAGATGAATGATTTTGGAAGAACTGAAGGTCAGATGGTTCTAGAAGTGTCTCCTTCCTGACCTGTCTCAACAAGCACGAAGATAAACACTAAGAAAGGAAAGGCATGAACAAGAATTCCAAACTCACAACAACAGGGCTTGGGTGAGCATTTAAGTAGTTACCAATTTTGGATATTCCCTTGCAAGGCTCGCCATCCTCCTTTCACCACCATATATCTCCCCAGCTGCAATGTAGATTTGAATGTTTCGATCAATGTCAAGTGCCCTAAGTGTAAGGGCTGTCTCCTCAGGTGTTAAAGGACACAAACCGTCCTTCCTTTTCAAATCAGAATTAATGATTTTTTCTTTCCACCACGGGTAAGCATATCTGGTGTGCACAATAGATTGAGTAATGAGAAACTGCTGTCAACCCTCCACTGTGATTACAAAATTTTGAAATTTATAAAACAGGCCAAAGTATGCAGAACTTTCATCACCTCATTCTTGTCAACTCTACCACCTCCTCACTGTTGCAACCTTGATTGCAGCCAGAAAATGCCAGCATGTCCATCTCATATCTCAGGTGAAGTACCAGAAACGGACCCTTTTGCCTTAGAAGCCTGATCAGCTTTCTGCCCAATTCCTCTATTTGAGAAGTAAATCTCAGACCATGGAAATTAACCCTGCAACGCAGCTTCTGAATCTCCAGAGGTTGGCCATTATTGGCCAATCGAGCATCAGTCCGATTAAGATGTACAACTTTATACTTTTGTATTAACGGTAGAATCTGTACAAAACAATATTACAATTCCCATCATTTATAATTAGTAAAGGAGAAATTGAGCATATAAGTTTAAAGGCTAGTTGTTAAGATGAGGCATGCTTTAAGGTCATCACCTCTTGAACTTAGTGGCCACAAACATAATTGATACTGACCTGGTTCTTATAGTAAGATATGTCAGACCAACTAATTGGTGGCATACTATAAAGCATCCCGTGTTCCACTTTCCACTTGAGTCTAGGGGGCAACTCTCTCAATATTCGCACCTCATCTCTCAAGGACGTAATAAAATGATCCAAATCAAATATGTCTTGGAACTCACTGCGACATAAAATGCAGTTAAAAGTCATTTAGAGGTGAGATCCTAGTTCAATTTTATGTGAAAAGAAAGCTTTCCACCAATGCAAACAGATAATGCTTTTGGTAGAGCATAAACCAAGATAGAATCAAGGACACACCTGGGATCCGCCCAGAAGGAGGTCTTATCCAGTTCAGGGACTATAAGTGTGACATTTAAATATCTTGCAATGGTTACCATATCACATATCTGTACATCATGCATATTAGACATTCAGAAACGCATATGGAAAGAGTGGAAGGATATATCATAGACGAGTTGCACCAATAAGAACGGCCAAAAAGGCATACGCCAAAAACATGTATCAACTACTCACCGCTGCTCTCATTTGGTTCAATCCTCCATTGCATGAGACCATTAGGTAACCGTTGTTTTTATAAACTCCTGATGATAAGTAGGTTATCAAGAAGGAACTCAGATAAAGTATAGAGAAAAGTAACACGAGGCAATCAATGACTGAAGATTCAGTCTCGTTCAAAAGTAACCATGTGAAATTAGTTCCAGAAGGAAATCCGTTCAGGTCGATTGATATAAGGGCATAAAAGGAGGTTAGAGATTAAAATACCAATAAAAATTGTTTTAACATTACGTTAATCCCAACTGCAAACAAAGATTTGATAACTAAAAGAAATCGGCAGAATGACTACTGGGATACAAGACAAGAATTAATGCAATCGAAATTGATTTCAGCAAACAAGCGAGTTGTCAGGCACGATTAAGTCCAGAGTGAAAATGATGATAGACAAAGAAGACTCACTCTTGGGTGGAAGAACTCTTGGGCGCGCAGCTGGCAACTCGATATCCAAAACCCTGATCGCGGACTCCTGAGTAAAACAGGATGGCCACCCTTTCAGAACTCTAGGCCCCCACATATCACCCAAAGCAGTTAACTGGACAATGCATGTCCATAGCAAAACCGACGTTGTGGCACGTATAAGCCATAGTTTCATCCTCGACCTTGAGGATACTGTCATCGAATTTCTCAGCTTCTCAACCCTGCTCTGGCCTAATGCCTTCAAGCCCATCAGCCTTCCCAATGCTGATCTCTCTGCTCTACGAACTTCTTCTCACTCCACTCAACCCTGCTTCACTCAGTCCAATGCTTTCAAACTCCTCCAACCCGCACACTAAAAACCAGCCAAACTCAGGCTATGTGTCGGCCTCCATTCTTCATACAACAACATCAAGGATTCGATAACTCTCCCAATTCGATCAATGCAGAGCTTGAAAAGAAAAGGTGAGATGAAATGGGAAAAACCCTAAATGTGGCTTAAATCTGAAAAAACTCCTTTCCCTCTGTGCCGTCTCCAGCTTATAACAGTGATCCGACCATATAAAAAAATGGTAGGGGATCAAATCTACATAACCACGACAGCCTTTAACCGCTAATGCCTGCTGAATTTCCGCGGTACTAAAAGGTTCCGTAACCTCGGTTAATGAAGCACCTTACACCTAAATTCTCAGGAGCGTTAACGCACGCACGCAGGCTTTGGCTCAGGAGCGACAAACAAAAACCTGTGGGCAGAAAATCCAAACCGCTTATCCAAATGGAAACGTCACGAAATCGGATAAAATCTTCCAATTCGGGAAACCACGCCAGAAAGATAAAATTCAGACGCCTCCAATTAATGTATAAATAATGCGGCGATTGATCTTCCGAATGATCACCGGACACTCTTGACTGGAACAGCCGGCGAACAAACGAGCGCTGGTGCAATTATTATAGAAGCCTAGTCCGTGTCACGGACTGGGAAAGACAAGAACGCGCCGTGAGATGGAGAGAGAGGGTAGGACATGATGGTTTGGACGGAAACAAAGAAAAGAGCGAGGAAAATTACGTAGAAGGCCCAAAGCTGACAAAAGATTATTAAATTTTAAAAACTTAATTCTATAATTCTAGAAAGTATTATTGAAAACAAAGTTTATTCTGTAGAGTTATATGTCAAGTATTTTTTTTTTCAGAAAATATATTAAAGTGATTGATGAAGTATAAAAATATAATAAAAGAGTAATGTTATAGAAATACTTTTTTAAAAAAAAAATGGGGTATAAACTTGACGGGAGCATTCAACAAGAGGGCCACTCAGTTTGGGAGTAAGCTGGGCAAAAGGTGAAAAGAGCCGGAGGTGGAGGTGGAGGTGGCGGTGGCGGTGGGCGTGGGGGCGGGGGCGGTGGCGGTGTGAGAGGGGACGAAGGAGGCTGAGCCGCGGTGTGGGGGCAGGGCTCATAAGCGAGCCAATAAATGCGGGCCAGCTAAATTCTGAGAGGGCGGGCCCACAGGTAATTATTTGGAGTTACACGTGTCACTCAGAGGGAGCCTGATGAAGCCTTACCATCTCTTCCGCATTCGCATCCGCCGCTGGATTCATCCTTTCTGTATCACCCTATTATAATATTGTCACTGGTAAATTTTTTTTTTTAAAAAAAATTGTAATTAAATATTAAAAAAACCTGTAGTGTTTATGTGTAAGAATTTATTAAACTCCATTTATCCCATTTTTTCAAAAGGAAGATAATTTATTATCTGTGAATGCATTATTTGTTTTCTAATAATAATTATTAACCTAAATTTAAAGGACCATTATTTCCTTAGGGAGAAACTTGTATACTTAGCCTCATCTCTGTGTACAATACTTTTTGTTCGATTAGATCAAAGTAAGTAAATTTTAAAATATTGATAAAGAAGTCTGCTATCAAAATGAGAACGGTGCAAATAACTAAGAAGACAGAAACAAGAGAGTGGTTTTGTAATAAAAGTTGTTGTTTGAGTGAAATAAGGGGAAATGAATAACCATGTACCCAACAACAGACGATTAAGTCTGTCATTGTTGTTTATTCATATTCATCCTCGGGCATCCTATATGTTCATCCCAATGGCGGAGTGGGCTAGTGAGGCAAGACGAATTTAGATAGAATTGAATGGCACATAACAGAGGGGCAGATGAACGTGAGTTTGCCAGAGACTTGAGATTTTATGAAATCTTGAATAAGAGTACTAATTAGAATTATCATTTCATTTAGTAAGTTTGACAGGGGAAATTAATCACAATAAAATGGACATTATAACTGTAATGGAGCTCAAAAAAGTGAAGACCTGCCCCCCCCCCCCACCAAAAGTGATGCGACAACTGCCCTAACCAATGCTATAGCCTTCCATTGGGTCTAGTTGTTTTCGAAAGGGGGTAACACATCAGAGGAAGCCAGTGACTACCATTCCAAGGGATACATTGTAGGAGACGATAGACGGCGTCGTTCTACCTGTGTATGATCTGCGGAACAAACTCAAGTGTGATTGATGTCAAATTTGATGAATTCGATCGATAGGTATAATATATATTTGGTGTCGATTAATGAATAAACCTACTTAATTACAGGAACATCAAGTTCTTAGGCGGGAACGTCTATGCATGCGTGTACGTTATATTAAAACATTGGTTGGAGGAGTAGGTAAGGAATCGCATGAATGGACGTTTATTTTTAGGTAGTAACGAGGTTTTCTCAGCCTTCACGTCGTCCATTCAGACCATGACACTATATGATATAACAAGGTTTTTACTCGAACCGTTCTGATCATTGATTTAAATTTGCAGATGCTTAATTAATAAGAATTCAGCCCCATACTCGATTAAACGATATATTTCATCACAATTCATTCATTCTTCACTCTATCTGCTGCCTTGATGGGTTCTTAGTTGAATCGTTTAATTGGATGACTTCTAATTTGTTGGACTGTGTTCTCCACCGTTGGATGAGTGAAGCCAAGGCATGCATGATGACCTGACTTAGTATGCATCAGCATATAGAAGTAATAATAGATTAGCATATATGTGAAGCCAAGACATGGCCCTAACATCCCTCCCCTCTCTCCCAATGTGACGTTTAATAACCAAAATGATGAATCCATCCATCCATACATACAATGCATTTCTTTGTATTTAGAGAAAGACAGGAAAAGGCAAGAATGAACCTACAACATAGAGCGTGAACTTTTTCTTGTGTCATCCTCATCATGTTACATACATGAAAATGTCCAATTTGCCTAACCTCTTTCCACATTAGAGTAAGATGATATGCATGCACAAAGATTTGTAAGAGTTATCATAATAAAAAAAATACAAATGGTGGCCTACAAATTTTGTGTTTGGGGCATAGTTAGAGTTAGTTTACAACATTTAGACACAAAAATTTAATAAAAATATTCTATTGAATCCAATCTCATGATAACTCAAAATTTAGATATTTGAGCACAACTCAAGACATTAACCATATTCGAATAATCGTCACTTATTAATTGAATATAAAATCAATCAGTAGCCTAACAATACTAATATAAGACCTTATTGAAAAATAAGAGTTAATACCGAAATAATACTCCTTCTTATTAAATACAAAATAGTTATTTATTTTAATTCTAAAAATAATATCTTAATTTTTTTATCTCCCTTATTTAATATTTTTAATCCACATTATCCTAATTGACATCATAGGTTTTTTTTTCATTTATTACCCTAGCTAAAAGAGGTGTATTTAAAAAAAACAATCCATATTTTTGTATAATAATAAAAAATAATTGACTTCACACTTTTAAAAAACCCTGTAAAATGATTAACTATATTTGTATTTAAAATATGAAATACTACCTCTAATTATAATTATAAGAGTTATTTAATTTTTTTAATAAATAAAAAAAATAAAAAATAAGTTAATAATAACTAATATATGAAATAATTGATTAATTTGAGTAGATTAAAAATAATATAATATAAATTTATTTTAAAAAATTAAATTAAATTATAATTAATTAATTAATTTAATTTTTATAATTTACCTACCAAAAATTAACTAACTTGAGGAGGAATTATTATTTTGTAAGGCACTTTGACATATAAAATTGGGGAGGTGCCAGCAAGCTGCAAGCTAGGAGTAGGATAACATGCAGCGATGGGAAGGATCACATGCAAAATATCACAAAATTCAAGGTACTCCAGTGTCTAGTGATCCAAGACAGCATAATAAATTGAGAGTTGAGGATTCGGATAGTCTTCAAGTTATTGCTTCTAGGAGTACAATGGAGCTTTCCCACTCCTTTTGTACTTTTTTTTCTTTCTTCACACCCACACGTGTATACTCATTTTTTTATTTATATATTTAATTTATTAAAATTTTATCTAATTATATTTAAATTTAATTCAAATCGTATATCTCATTATAGTAGGTGAGTCTTAAAATAAATTTTTTTTATATACGTTAAAATTTAAATTCAAAATTTTACTTAAATAATATTAAAATACTTATCACACTAACCCTATTAATCACATGTATACTCTTTCAATATAGGATTCGGATCGTCTTAAAGTGACAATAATTCCACATCCCCGCCATGTCTTAAAGGGTAAGGATGAGAAGAGTTTGTTTGAGAAATAGAATTTTTAAATTAAATTTTGAAAATTGAAATGATGATCTTCCTTATAATTGGAATTTAATCTTAAGAAGTCATGACATCTTCAAATATAATTGGTTGGTAAATCTTCAACACATCAGAAAAGAAAAAGCCTCTAAAATTGATATGCTAGTTAAGCATGCTTTACCAATATCCTTGAATTTCATTGGATTCCCTTAGATAATTTCTGTTTATTTCTCTTTAGAGTAGCTTTTACCACCTTTTTCTTTATATATATATATATATATATATATTAAAAAAACCTCATTGCATCCACAACGCCGTACCCACAAGGAGGACCCAGCGCAAATAATTTTGTCAACTTTGTTATTTCAATCTCTGTACGAAATCACCCGTTGTCCTCCTGCCCTCAATCAAGCGATGCCTCACAGTTCCTCTCCAAAATTTAAAAAAGAAAAATCAGAGGCTTAGAAAATAGAAAATATAATTTTTTTAACCATGAAAATATCTTTATTCGGGAATTTGATTTTTCTCTTCGTATTTTCTATCAAGTTAGTATTTCAAAACAAATACTCCCAGATGAAAGGCACATTGCACCGATCAAGTAACCTGTGGATTTTAGTTCCTTTCATATTCTGCAACACTGGGTAAATAACGTTCGCTTCTAACCTTCACCCATTCCACACAAAAGCATAATCCTACAGAAAGAAAGCCTATACAGCAATATATGTTTCCTTCACTCTAACAGACAGCAATAAATGAGTTACAAAATTGAACATAAACACCAACTAAATAAACAAGTACTATTATTTACAACAACAGTCCCCATTAACCTTCTGTTACCATGATGAAACTACTAACACCATAGAGTAAAGGGACAAAACTGGCTTGCAAAAGAACATAAGTTGATATCATGACATCAGCCGACGCACCAATTTATCATGAACATGCTCCGATATGATACTCCCAAATTTACAAAGCCAACTATTTCCTATCAATATCTATGATTTCCCTTCCTCATCATCCTGTGGAATCAAGTTAGTTTAAACATAAAATTAGTACCATGAAACGCAAGCTAATTTGCCACCTAGGCTAGTTTAAGTAGTAAAGATGAGGTGCAGGCATAATGTCTAGAGTTCAACCCTTCCAATTTAACAAAAAAACATCTCTGGACCAAAATCAAGTTAAAACTCAACAGGTCGATATCATAAATGTATTGTGCCGGTACAAATTCGTTTTTCTCTGAGAGGAAGGAGTTTGGACTTGGTGTAACAGGTTTTAACTGCTAGGGTCTCTCATTACCTTTAGTTTCTTTTGGTAGAAACAGACGGAGTAAAAGAAACTGCAGCAATGCATGGAATTTAACCCAATGATTTAGTTTTGTAGCAGCTTGATTTCAGGAAGTTGAATAATAAATTATTGACCAAGTCCTTAGATAATATGTAGCTCACATGACACTAAAAATAATGCAAACATGACATTTGGTCAAAAGCAGGGGAAAATTGGAAGAATATATATGTTTTTGGTTGAAAAAAGGAGATTCAATCTGTAACCAGAATCAAGCATATCACACTTACCGAACTATCCACCAGTTTATCCAAATCATCATCAAAGTCTCCATTACCATAATCTGAAAGACCAAAGAGATTGTTGGCATATATGATTTCAAATTATACAAAAAACTGATGTGAAGCAGGGAAGGAAAGGCATCATAAACTATTATTTAGATTCCGCAAAAAAATCCCATATGATCACTAAATTACTGTATATGACGGTAAATGCTCCCCGCTTGTTCTAAATAACAGCATTCGAGGCTCTAGGATAAAAGGCAGACAAACAACTAACAGGATGATGTGAGAAAAGAGTGCTCCATCTGATTGGAATAGTCTGCTGAAATGATAAATCATTCAGTTCTGTTTTGGGGGGGACTAAAGAATTTATACTCAGCTGAAAGATGCAATAGATAGATAAAATGCATTGACATAACTCAACAACCATTTGCTTGCATGGTTAATCACTTAATTCCAGGACTCAAAAATTGGGCAAACACCCCAGTGTATTTTTGTGTCCCCCCCCCCCTCCCCTTTTTTTGAAAATAAACATACTTCAATCATCTCAACTAATTTGGCTGTACCTGGGTCATCATCAATGTCTCCCATATCTCCCAGAAGAAACTTATCTAAATCTTGCTCAGCTGATGAAGTTCTGCTCTCCTTTTTAACCTCGAGCTCTCCCTGAATGGAAGTCAGTCCACCTTCTGGGGGTTCAATTGCTTTCTCAACTTTTACTTGTGCTTCCGGGGGTTTGATTGCTTCCCCACCTTTTACTTCTTTTTCTGGTGAGTCAAACGCTTTCTTATCTTCTTGTTCAGATGATTCTAGATTAGCATCCTCCATGTACCTCTTCTCATAGCTATGGGAAATCATAAGAAGAGAAGGTTTAACACACATATACTTCCATAACCTACCTAGCTAGATAAAAGTGCATCAGAATGAAGGGAATTCTAGAAAACCCTCCATATAAAGCATGTATAGGAGTATACCTTTTCCTTTTCTAGAAAACTTCTTTCAGTGCAAAGTCTAAACTATGAATTGAAAAAGTTAAATTCAAAATATAAAATATTAATGATCTCTACTCACGGGGAAATATGTCTGTTCATAAGAATAAAATATATTCTCCAAAACTTCCTCTCTTTCATGGCACGTGGACACAGCTCATACCTTAATTTTGAAATCTCCTGCAACAAAGCATTCAAAAGGATATTGAGGATGCAAAATGCTTCATTCTTGTAATTAAAAGAAAACGTAGTTGATATATTAGACAAATCGACTTGTGACGCAGTACCAGCTACCGCTTATAAATCTAGTTGACAGATCATATTATGTCTTCATGCTAGATTAGCATAATGATAAGCTGTGTCATTGAGACTAGTTTTGCTCCAAATACAAACTAAGGAAGCATATTAATAAACATTTCATGGTGACCATGATAGCCTTTGTTCGCAATAATTGGATAAAACAACTATAATCTTGCTGCACTTTGAAGATGTTAGCTCTCGCTCATCTACACCACAGGCATCATCTCTAATTTACTAGGCATATTCCTAGTTAACTAAGACAGTCTTCTTATAATTTGTAAATACTTTAGAAGTTCATAACTGTTGAGCTTATTCGTATCTGAGATAAGGATACATCAATTTTTCTCTGTTAAAGGTAAGGGTTTAATCGTGAAAGACATCCCGTGTCTATCTGAATCCTTACCAGTTGAACCAATGCTTGGGAGCAAAATGAACTAAGACATCCTTTTTAAAACCTAGTGGGCCAATCCTAACCCTCATACCTGCAGCAGACACCCACCGTATGCTCCAACATTGTACAAATCAAACAAAAGAAATGATCTGATTCGATTAAGCTCAGGATTAATAGGGTTAACATTTAGGTTACAGAGTAACCATATACTTTGGTCTCCTTAATATCAGAAATTCTTCGACAAAGAGTAATGCTACCTTGACAGTAGACAAAACAAGATGGGCATGTTTTTCCTGCCACTCAGTAAGATCCTTCCTAACATTAGAAACCGTAGGAACGTCAGAAAGCTGCGTGTCATCTGCCAATAGGAGCCAGGAGTCAGATAAATTTGTTAAATAAAGAACGGAAAAGGGGGAAAAAACGCAAGTACCCTTGCTTTGCTGCATCAAATTATTGAATCACAATGCCGTCAGGGTTCCTCACTAAGATTAAGATTTTTAATTGTGCAAATATCAAAATAAGACTGGTTACATTCGACAGTAGCCAAAACTACTAGTTAAATACCTTCGAGAGGAAAATCTCGAAACGTGCTTGGAGTGATCCCTTTCACGAACTCTCTCAATTCTTCGGTGATACCGAACCTCTCTAGCTCCTTCTCTTGATAGCAACTTACTTCATAGGATTCCGCCGGCGGAGGGTCAACACCGCCGCCGGGAGGATGAATCCCCTGGGCCAAGTGTTTGAACTGGTCAGCTCGCTTCAAGGCTGCAGTTCGAATTTGATCGGCTCGCATGGAAGCTTCAGAGACGATTTCCTTGGAGCGCTTGGCGGCTTCCTCGGCTAAGCTTCGAGCTTTGATCCAGAAGTCCATGGCTTTTAAGTAAACCAGAAGCCTTTCAGCTCTTCGACTTTCGCGGGAAGATCGCCGTTGACATCGGTGAGGTTAACTAACGCGGGAGTGACTGGTGACAGAGCGATAGGCTTGACGTATGGAATTCCGTGGATTTGACTTGTTCCAAAAGCAGAGGAGAAGTGAGAACGAAAATTTCTCCGGAAAGACGCATTATCCAAATTATTTTACCTCTCTTCCTCTCGGCGCGACAAATTATTTCGTTTCATTCTTTCAATTGAGTTTAGGACGTTTTATATTTTTTATCCTATCTAAGTTAACGCCTTTCTTTTAAAAAAAAGAAGAAGAAGCAAAGAGACAGTGTAAGATTGAAAAAAAATTGAGGACCTAAACCATGGCGACGCCGAGGAGTTGCATGCATTTGGAGCCACACACGTAAATATTAAAAAATATGTAGCCATTATGTAATTAAGCCTAAATAAATGCCGAGAGACCAATATTGTAAGACTCAGTGGTGCAATTATCATGGAATTAATGCAGAGAGACCAATACTGTAAAAGCCCAGCAGATCCTTTGCACCGAAAATACGCTAGAGAGGTAGGGAAGCCAATTTCTGGCATCTCAGGTGTGTGTGTCAATCCTTCCTAGTGTTATCGTACTTGATGAGTCCAGACATGAAGTCTTATTAGATATATAAGAGTTAATTAAATAATTTAAATAAATTTATAATTTATAATAATATATATAATTAATATAACTAACTATTTAATCTTCCATTATGATAATACACACGACTAGTACTGGGAGCAACAACAGCGTGCTTTCTACAAATGACTGTGATAACAGAATTACACGAGTATCACACATCAACGTTCAGGCTGAGAGATAGAAACAATTTGACGTTGAAACAGATGAACCCCCGACGTGACCCCTGAGCTTATGTCCAAATAGACAAATCAACTCAATTCACTCGGTGGGGAACACAGGACCATGCCCTAACTTAATGAATTAGTAGCGCACCGTCCACACACACACACACACACACCCAAAAACAGATAAGGAATCAATATCAATTAATGCATCTGTCCCATCATTCATTCCTATAAATCATTCCAGTTGAACTTTCAGCCCTCTTGAATAAAATCCCACTCTACTCTCTCGTGCATTTTCTTCCATACCCCCCCCCCCCCAAGTCAACTCTAATATCACCTGACGCCGCGTCATCCTACATCCTCTTCCAACTTCCAACCTAAACTTTAACCCCATCTCTCATCACTATTCGCCTTTGCCTGGTAGCTAATGAAACACTAGTCCACTCATTCCGTCCCAAAATATAAGTTTCTTGCACGTATTCAAAAAATATACAAACTTCAGATTTCACACGATACCTAACAACGTAAATACCGCATTGCATTCTTAAAATGGAATAAAAAACTTTTTTTACAGATGATTTACAGTATGACACCTTAAGATTTCACACGAGAAAGAAAGTTATTAACACGGCAAATTCTAACCTTAAATGCTGACGTTGCATGGTTTACAAGTATTTCAATAGGGTGTGCCTAAGAAGCAGAATTCCCCTGCCTACTAGGGACGTGTTTCGATTTGTGTTGGAGAATAAACAAATAAAAATTGGTTATGATTGATTTATAAAATTGATTCTGAGCATAATTGAAAAATAAGTAATAAAATAACTCTTCAAATAACTATGATTTAGGGTTCATAATTGATTTGAGCGTATTATAAGGATATTTCAATATTTTGCCCTTGTAATTGATTTTGGGAAGAATTCAACCAAAAAATAGGTGGCAACACAAAATTATCGAGTTCAAATTAAATGTATAAGCATTAAAAAAGTATTTTTTTTATTAAAAAGATTAGATAAAATTGACATCGGTTACCTACTAAACTTAAAATATAGTCATAGAATTCAATGAATATTTACAATAATTTATAAGATCGTCTATTAAAAGAATTCTCATAATAATAATAAAAATTGACTTTACATCCTTATAATATACAACTTTTTTTTTTGGTTATATATACCAACCTTTTAATATGTGGTAAGGTGTTTTTTTTTTTGGGTACAGTATGTGGTAAGGTGTTGAACTTGAAGACTACGCCGTGACGGATGCTAATGAGAGGAGGGCACAGAACAAGGGGACGATGGCCCATGGGAATTTGATACTGATATGCAAAAGCTCCAAATAAGAGCAATAGTGGAAGTTAAAGGGGTCTGGAGGTGTACCAAAAGAACAACAAGGAGGGGACCACAGGGCCCAGGCATGGATGACACCCAAAACCCACGGGCCCTCAGCCCATTGTTGGGTGCTTAGGATTGAGATAGTGACGTGCACTATAGGGTACCAACAGAAGCACACTAGCCCCACTTTATCCTAACAAAACACCCCGGTTGCGATATTCGGCAATCTCGCGGATTATGAAAGCCAGCCAACTATTGAGGAATCGGACCAGCACGTGAACACGTTTGCATCCTTCGTTCCTCTCATTTTGTATCACGTGCCAAAATTTTAGCCAAAACTCCCTCCTACTCACCCCCGTGAGTACCCAAATTGACTCTCTTCTCACCCTAATCTTCTTGACACTCATTTTTAATATACTAAATAAATTTTTATCTATATTTTTTTAAATTAATAAAATAAGTATTTACAATTTGATATTATAAATAAAATTAAACTCACAATATTACATTTATAAAGGAATTTTTTGTTATTCCCATGTGGCGTGAGGCATGCGTGTGCAAGGGTGAACTCTCTATAAGGATTGTGGATGCGTCTAATTGAGGGGTTGAAACGTGGAAAGAGAAAATGGGACAAGTAGGATTAAGGGGTGAGGCACAGTTGCAGTATGTTGCCATATCCAATAACAGCATGTGTGTTAATGCTTCCAAGTGGCAAAGCCAGTGGCGATGACCATATTCATGAAATCGCCCATTTGAGCATGTATCACCCATATATCATATACATCCCCGACGCGACTCTACTCTCCAATTTTCCCTTATCCGCTCCTCTTTCAACATTATTAATAACTAAATTATATTACCTTCCACGACATCCCATTCATAATTAGTGTGTCACCTTTCAATTTCTTTATATAGTTATTGGTTGGCCAAAGATAATACATAATATCCTCTCTCTTTCGAATAATTATAAGTTTAATGATCCTACTCGTATTTTAGTGTAAAAATTGGAGGGAGGCCTAGGACCGTAATTTTCTCGTAAACATATAAGGTGGCCGACAGAGCCCCCACCAGGTCCCGTGAATGATACTCCTCCTCCCTTTGTCTCCGTCCACGTGTCCCCCTTCGTCCACCCCCACATTCCTATCAGGCTATGACTGAGGCCCCCATCCCCCCACTAGGGGCTCTTTCGTACTTTCCTAAACCCCTTGCTTCCCTGTAGTTTTCACTCTCTTATAGGGCTGTTATGGTCATCTCACGACCAATACTATCAGAAATAGTAGAAGATATATCAGCGTGCAGGGCGGCGCGGGAGGATATTTGTCAGACCTTGGAACCAATCTCCCCCACTCTCTCCCCTCGCTACCTGATTTTGTGCTGTTCTTCACACTCCTGTATCGCTGCCACAAAATCTGCCTTTCTCCCCAGTCGGCAAGATTAGCAACATCTTCCCGGATATTTAGCCCTCAGATTTACACTCCCGACTTTCTAGGCAATAATTTTTAAATCCTTTTCCCTCGATTCTTGGATTCTGCCATCGTCACTCTGGACGGAAGGGTTGGAGCCAGGGTTGGTTTTGAGCGAAATGCAGGAAATGCATTCCATCGCAGGAGGTAGATTGTTCGGCGCCGTGGGTGCCGCTGGTGACAGGAAGCTCAGGCCTCACCATCACACTCACAACAACGACAGCCAGAACCACCAGCCGTTGAAGTGCCCGAGGTGTGACTCCCTCCACACCAAGTTCTGCTATTACAACAACTACAACCTCTCTCAGCCGCGCCACTTCTGCAAGAGTTGCCGTAGATACTGGACCAAGGGCGGCGTCCTCCGTAATGTACCCGTCGGCGGCGGTTGTCGGAAATCTAAGTGCTCCAAGCCCAATAACACTTCCTTAGAAGCTTGCTGCGCCGCTACGACAACGGCACCGCCGCTGGGGCCGTCATCATCGCAACTGGAGCGCAAGCGTAAGACGTCCAACTCTCATTCCAGCAGTGAAAACTCCAGTCTTACAGCTGTCGCTGCCGCCGTCACCACAGAAGCGGTCTCAGCTCCTTCATCCAACTCCACGTCTAATAACTTGTTCGACAATCTTCAGGATTCGAACCTGGTCGTCCATTCCAATTCGAAGCCTAGACGTGAACCAGGCGTCACCGAAAAAGGAGAGTCCGGGATTTTCTCGGAGATAGAGAACTTGACGAGCCTGATCACACCCACTAACGGGACACTGGCGTTCGGATACGGGAATATCTCCGACGCGTCGTCGTTTCAGCTGTGCAGCCAGTGGCAGAAAGGGATGGACGCGAGCGATCGTCGTCACCAGGGCATGAAGTGGCCGGAGGCGACGACGGGATCGCTGATGGAGGAGACGGTGCCGGTGGATTTGTTGACGGTAGGAAGTAAAATGGGGAACGGAGGATTGGGGCCGCCGGATTGGCAAGGGAGCACGGATCATGAAGGTCTGTTTTATGTTGGGAACGCCGTAGATGAGGGTCTGTGGAATAACAATCAGTGGAATGAGGACAATTCGAGTCTTTTTCATCTGCCTTGAGTGTTGAAACGCGCACAAGGGAAGGGAAGCCCGGAATGAATCTTTGACTTTCATCAGTTTTTTTCGTTGAGCTGAAGCCATGAAATATGAGGAAATCTGAAATGGAAAACCAAAGAAGCGGGGAAGAAATCCTATAATTAGTGAATCATCAAATGTAAATGTTATTTTGTTTTTATTTTTTGGGTAACGCTAATGTGAGGAGGTGTTTAGAGTTTGAAATGAGCAACTGTGTGAGAGGTGTGTGTAGAATGAAAGTAGATTCTGTACAAGTTGTGTTGATTGTGACCAGTAATACGGTGTTTCTGGGCAGCGTTGGATGTTCGATCCTCTGATTGATATGAATTCATTATACAAGGAAAAGGGAGAGTGTTGTGAATGGTGATATCTGATTATCACTTTATCAGCTGCGGGAGGAAGGGAATGGATTTTTTTTTCGGTTTGGAGAAGATTTGGTGGAGGGAGGGAAGGGGGCACGGTAAAGAAGTGACGTGAAGAGGGGTGATGTAAGAAAGAGGGTGGGACCCCCGTGTGGGGTGGAGGGGGGGGGGGGGAAGTGTGTGGTGGTGGATAGAGATGGAAACAGGCCTGTTAAGTGTCAATTCGGTCTGAGCCTGGCCTGTGGCCTGTTATAGGCCTTTTTTTTTTTCTAAGCCTGGCCTGTATAAAAGCCTGGCCTGAAGCCTGTTTAAAAGCCTGATTTTTTTAATTATATTAATAGGTTATCTAACAGGTCTTCATAACAGGCTTCCGTAACAGGCTCTCATAACAGGCCTCCTAACAGGCCTGTTAAAATAAAATTAAAGAATAAAATATATAATAATACATGTTAGTTTAATGGTTTGACTCTTGTATTGTGTTCAATATGTGGTAGGTTTAACACTCATTTATTATACTTTAATATTAAATAAATTTTAACTAACAGGCCCAGGCCGCCTAATAGGCCTAACAGGCTTCGTAAGAGGCCTGAACCTGGCCTCTTAAGAATAACAGGCTTTTAAACAGGCCTGAACTTGTGTATTTTTCTAAACAGGCCAGGCCAGGCCTAATGCAGGCTAGGCCACAGGCCCCTGACAGATCGCCTGGCCTGTTTTCATCCCTAGTGGTGGAGATGGGCGAAGAGAGGCATGCGCCATGATGGAGTAGAGGAGTGGGGTTATGCAATTGCAGACGCATTGAACAAGATACCAGGTATATGCGAGGTGCGGGAGTGCGGTGGACCGCTGATGATGACGGGGAGGCCGGAGTTGTGGACTGGAATTGTCAACTGCCAGGGATTGATTGACAGGTGTCCTAATGGCTAGTGTTTTCATACTGAATTTATGTTGATTTTTATGAGAAACAAAGAGGATTGATTATATTATGAAAGGGCTCATATATGCAGCAAGTTCATGTTGGTGTTACACGATGCATGCACCAAAAATGTATGCAAAACTCCATTCCATAACAATTCAGGAATGAATATCTATATTTGAATAAATGATGATAGGAAGGATCAGCATTTGCAACAGGGACAAAGAATGTTGCGCCAGCGTATCCTCCTTGATTGTGAGTTAGTGTGGGGTTCCGCCATCCTCACGGGGCTTCCGCTCCATTCTCTCTGTAATCTGCGTCAGCAACACCAACAGTGTCACTCAATCCACGCATTCTCAAATTGGTTATGAGATGAGGATAAAAGAAAAGAGAATGAAGGGGAAGTAAATTACATGGGAAAAGTGAAGGAGTGGGTGCTGCTGATGCTGTCACTAGACCCATGAGACGCGGACCCGCTGCCACATCTTGTTGCCGATGTTCCCATGCTGCAGGAACACCACTCTTGGTGCTTTTTATCGAATAATGTTACCACCTCCCCTTCTCCCTCGCCTCCCTGCACCACACCATATCTTTCAGCTCTACACATCTCACAACCTTCCTCTTTCTTTTTTTGTTCGCAACTAATCCTGATATTTCTTTCTCAACCAGTCAACTCCATCCATCTATCAATTTGCCAAGTTAAACTATCTGCTTCAACACAACTGACTCACACTAATCAAAATCCTTATTTATTTGCTCTGCTACTCATGTGTTCAAGTACTATGGGCTAGTGCCCCATCTATTTGCACTTTTACTAACGACCAGCCTCACTCAATGAAGGGAAGTTGGCTAGCAATATTACCCGGTATTATTTTGTTCTATTAACAACCCATAGAGGAAGAAAAGTAATCAAACAATCAATAAAAGATTAAATCGTAACCGTAGTGCTTCCTCAAATTAAAAATTACGACAGGCAAGAATATAATCAGGTTATAAGATAAATTAAAAATTAAGGAAATTTGTTTTATACGTATTTTGGTAGTATGTTCTATTATTCCCTTAACTTGTTTTAAGACTGACCCCTGATTTTTTTCCAACCGGCCTTTCAATGGCATAGAATCTTATCAACTCGTTTTTAAATATGTAATTCATAATAATTATTCGTATTAACAATGAATGAGCATCCCCTTAATAACTTGTTTTGGTTTTGTCGCTGATGGCAACCAGAGAGTTATTTACATGTATTAAAAAGTTTAGAGTGATCTATTGTCTAATTTTAAAAGTTACAAGGGTTATGTGAATATAACCTAAGGTTTAAAAACGCTATGTGCAATTTAATCCTTCGCATTCGAAAAGACAATGCTGTTTTTCCTTTGAGATTCTCCTACTTCTCTCTGCTTACGCACGTACTCATGACCCAAATAAAGATTGTGGAAACACATCAACCATGGCATTGGCGGCGAGTAAATAAAATGTCCAAGCATCAGATTAAAGAGTCTCACCTCAGTGGGGTGGTCACCTTCCACCATCATCGTTAACATGTTGCTTCTGAAACCAGACTTGTTGATGCAAGGATTCCGACATGCAGAGTCCGACGCTTTAGAAACAGAGGAGGAAGAAGAAGACATCGTCTCTGTTGTTTCTTCATAGCATTCGGAATCTTCCATCGCACTCTTCTCTTTTGCTGACGCTGCTCTGTCCTCTTGAAGGAAAACCACCAACTCAGGTGTATCATAGTCCATCATCACCGCCTTCTCCATCTCAGGGAAGCCATTCGTCCTCTGTATCGGAACCTCCCTTATCACAAAACTCTTATTGCTCTTGTGCTTTTGACTCCCTGGTTCCTTACCGCCCATGAAATCCCCGATTCCACCTTCTTCCAACAACTTATCAATTCCCCTTATATAATCTGCACAAGTTGAATCTTCTAGTAAATGAGATCTCAAATGAATAGGCTCCTAGATAATCAAATAACAGGCCCTGAAAGTGAACAAGACCGAGAAAACAGAGTCGAGAGCAGAGTTGTGAGTGATTACAGATTACCTCAAATTAGCTTCTGACTGTTCATCGATGGATGATCACTGGAAATGGCTATGAATCTGTCTTGAGTGAGACTCAGAGATTAAAGTTACAGTCCCCCAGAGAAAATGAATTGGAGTAGCAATTAATGGACGGTTCGATCTAATATAATTAATATCCTTAAATTGTACACCAAACAGCCAGTTTTCCAAAACCAAACGTTGCGTCTCTGGTCTCTGCTTCTCCGTCACGTCTGATACATGCCCTTCACGAAACATGCTATTTCTGTTTGGCGGCCAAGGAAAAATCGCATGACATCAACACAAAAAATGAGAGGTTTATTCATATTCGCTGTGTGGTTGAATTGGAAAGCAATGAGATTTGGGATTATAGTAAATGGGTTTCCCATTATAAGACTGATACCAAGATTGGAGATTTCCTTTCCTGACAATGCATTCCTATTGCCTCTTATTTTCTTCATGCAATTCTTTTGTGTCATTAAAGCATTAAACTTTAAACCTTTCTCGTCTGGAAGGAAATAAAGATAATTTTATTGATAAAAATGCTACCTCTCAATCTCACATACTCGTAGACATAAATACTTTAAATTAATAATAGGAGTGTGCCAAATATTGCATCTGTCTCCACACTCTACTCTTTTTTAATACTGAGTTTACAGAAAAAAATAACATTTAAATATCCAAATTAAAAAAAAAATACATTGCAAAATCTGTAAAATGTTCATTAATAAAACGTATTATTTAAAAATAAAAATAATCATTTTAAATCATATTAAGTGTCTCTTGTAGAACTAGATATATTTTTCACGCATTATATAAATTATGGGATAAACAGTACTCTTCATATATTTAATATAAGATTATTTAAACAATTTAATTAAATTAAAAAGTTTAGTTAAACTAGTTAGTATTAGTATGAAATATATATATTTTTTTAAATATTATGATTTGATGTAAATATCACGTTTAATGTTATTTATATTGATATGGACTCTTGTGAAATATGATAATGACTTTCCCAACAAAATTTGATGATAAATATGAACAATCACATATAGCAAAATCTAGTCCTCCTCCAGAAAGGAGAAACATATATTAATTAAGTTTTGTTTGTTTTAACACAAGCATGAATAATGGAAATGGGGATAGAGTAATTAATAGAGTTATAGCCAAAAGAACAAGTCCATTAGCCATCGTACCAAACAATCTGTTGAAACTTAAAAGTGACCAAAGACATGGAGAGATGCAGCAATAAATTTTTAAAGCTTCCTCTCATTTTTTCATATTTACAACTTGATATTTGGTAAGAGGTAGAATGGTCAGTTAAAAAATTGATTTGTAATTAGTTTGGTCAGTTTTACATTTATTTTATTAATTTTACAAGTTTTTCTTCAAACATATAAAATTTAGCTAGCTAAATTTTCAACTGTCCTTTAGTATCACATATCTCTAAAAATTGAATCCTTAATTTGATATTTAAGAAACCCATTTACGTACTCACTTTGCTAGACCTTAATGTTAATCCTAAAGTGTCATTCTCCTTTATTTCATAGAGGTAAATAACTGAGCACTTAAAATAGAATATACCCTTTACATTTTTTCCCCATCGCTAAGAGAACACGGTTTATCGTTTCCCCGTCTTATTCGAAGTTTTCTAGCTGGTTGAACCGTAATGGTAAGAAAGCTCCAGGGGCAATATTGTCATTCCAAGATTTCTGGAAACGAAAGCGAACCATTTTCAAAACGGTCTCTCAAAGAGTCTCTCTCTGCTGGCTGAGCTTTTACTTCATTCCTCATTCTCCCTCTCCCTCTCCCTCTCTGTTCTTCTCAACCCCATCTCCACTTTTTTCATCTGGATCCTCTATGCCCATTTGAGAAGTCCGGGGAAGGAAGAAATGTACGAGGGGCAGCATTTCATGGATTTGCAAGAGAATTCCAATTTCGGCGATCCAAATTCTTGGCTTTCGGCAGACAACAGCTCCTCCTTCACTCAACGTCAAGCTCAGTTCTCGCTTGCTAACTCTGCCACTGCTTCCGGAACTAATGGGAGCTTGGATCGCGTCCTTTTCAACGACCTCGTCGAGATTGTTCCGCTTGTTCAGTCCCTCATCGTAATTTCTCTTATCCTTTTAGAATTTCTTAGTTTAATAGGATCAAAAGTTGTTCAATATTTTTTGGTGGGGGGATTTGAGGGTATTGCAGTGTTGAGTTTTTATGTGAGATGGATAAATTCAGCTCTATGATGATTTATGTGAGTTGGCTGTTCTCCGTAGTTAAATGAATTACCTGGTTGGGAAATTGATTCCTGAAAGTCATAGATGAATAAACTAGAAGGAAATATTATAACTTGGAGCATTAAACTTTGTTTTGTGACTTTTTGTGCTGTAAAGATAGTAATTTGAACTGCAAACAATGAAATTGTAGTAAGTTCGATCTTTTATTCTTTTTCCTTTTCTTTTGTGTCCTAATGTAGGACTTTAAATATTTTCTCTGTCAATTTTCTGAATCCTATTGTTTTAATATGATTAGGATCGTAAAGCAAGCAGTTCATTCACCCACCGTGGTTCGATGATCTACACCAAGACACCCACAAGAGAAACACTAACTAAAAGAGTAAGACTGCAAGAATTTTCTTATACTCATTTGTTTAGAACATGATTTGAATTTTCAAGCTTCTTATCACATTCTAAATGCATGTTATATGCGCATTATGAGTCAGAATTTCATATTTAGCTGCATTAACTCTTGGGGTATGCTTGAATTGGGGATAACGGAGGGGAATTGGGTGTTCATTGAAACCTCTCCCTCATCTGGGAATTTGTTATAAGGAGGGTCTGTTTGGTATCACAAAGGCAAAAACTACCTTTATTAATGCACAAAACAAAATATACAATATTTAACTGTAACGTTCGGTTTACCCAATGAGACTAGGATTTTTTTAACATACCCTCCAAAATCCTCTTTGCTTTATAATTTTAAGGTCTACTAATTTGGATAATTCTAGAGGAGAACTTTTCCTGAACAAGGGGAAGGGAAATTACAGCTTGACCATCCCTTCCCAACCCTTCTCTCCACTTCCCTTCCCCCATCACTGCCAGACATACCCTTGAGAAAGTCTTTTCTATATTGGTTGTGATGTGATATAGTTTTCTTTAAAGCACATTTGGGGCAAAGATAACTTTCCTATTTTGAATTGTATGTTTTAAGTTAAAAGGATAAGTTGTTCTTTATGAGTTTTCCCTCTTTCCTTGTCATTTTCACTTGATTCCTTTGCTTATCTAGTGGTTTCGTGGAGCTAATTCAGTTAACATGGACTTTACACCCATCTCACTTGATTTAGCAACTTCCTCTAGTCCGTCATTGAATGGAGTAATTCTTCTGTACATTTTGCTTTGTCAATGTCGATTTATGTGCAGTAGCCCTTTCTGTCTGTGAGCATTAGATATGGATTCTAGAATTGAGATGCAACCTTTTGATTGTGTAAGCGCTTAAGAATGGGTTTCTTTTTTCTAACCTGTTATTATTTTATTTCTCAAATTACCTTTGTTTAAATCCCTTCAGTTCAAGCTTTTAGACTGGAAAGCCCTCAGTGAGATGATTTACTAAGAGGCCACGTGATTATGATGTGAGTTATGGTGTTTAGATAACATCAGCGAAATAAGTATGCTAGACCTATTAGTATGACTTTGATGGTTCGATATTTTATTGTTGAAATTTTCAGTGGATGCTGGGGAAGCTAGAGAGTAGCCTGGCTGAACCGCATACTGTCTGTATCTAGGTCTATTACTCTGTTTTATTCTTATTTTTTATGGAAGCTTAATTTTACAAAGAGCTGTAATATTTATCTATACTTGTTCAAACTTTTTTGTTTTCATGGTCATTATTACATTGCTTTTACTACTTTCTATTGCCCATATGGCCATCTGAAGCTTTTCCTTTTGAAGTTACAATTTCATGTGAGACTGTTTAGTTTGTTTCGAATGCAGCATTGCTGCTGATATTCATTTGTCATGATCGTCATAGCTGATGTTTTTTGTCCCATGATAGATAGCGGATTCAAAAGGTAGGAACACTGCTCAATCTATTCCTACCAGAAAGAAAAAGGACCACGGGGAAAAAGAACAGGGCAAAAATGATAGTAATAACCTTGACACAGACAGCTTATCAACGTTTTCCTCAAGAGCTCTGACATCTGAAAAGGAAAGAGAAGAATTATTTATATTGAAGGATCAGGTGGAGGATCTGCAGAGGAAATTACTGGAGAAAGATGAACTTCTAAAGTCAGCAGAAAACTCAAGAATCCAGGTGAATGATCTTAAGACAAAACTTGACGAACTGATGCGCCAAGATTTAGAGAAGGAATCTTTACTCAAGTCTACTCAGCGTCAACTTTCTGAAACTAAGGTGCCATTCTACTTCTTTTGTTGTTAATTTGGCATAATACATTGCAGAGTTTATTCATTGTGAGGTGGATTAGTCGCCTCAAATTTGTGATACTCAATGCATGCGTCTTCATGTTACTGGAAAATGAAAGCCATGATTGCTGTAGGTGTTGAAGGCTAAATTCTAGAATTGTGATGGATATAGGTAGCTCTATGCATGATGGGGCACCTACGAAGGCTTCATAGGTGCAAAGTTTGCACTAACATGATTTTGTTGTTTGTTTTGGTTCTACTCAAGGATGGCATTGTTCTTGAAACATTGATTTTTGTCTAGATTGTGTAGGTGCTTGGATATAATGAAGGAAAGCACTTTTTTCTTTAAAACGTTGGTTTTGCTGCAGACCATTCAAACACCTGTTAAGATTCTGAAAATAGATTAATGAGGCCAAAACCATGGTTGGAGAGGCTAGACCATGGTTTGGGCCTTTTGGGAGAAGCTGGGTTGATCAGCCTTTTAAGAAAATATATTCTTCAAAATCACTTCTCTTGAATCCAAACACACCTTGTGATGGGTTGTGCCACACTGGATTTATTAGCGCAGGCTCATTTTTGTGTGTATTGACCTTTATCCTCATTGGGATCCGTGGTTATTCAAAATCAAAACATTTTCTTACATGTTGAAAACTTATGTTTAACCGTCTCATGAATAACATGAGGGCCAAAAAAGGTACCCCTGTTGGAGGAAATTTTTAATCTCTCCCATCTTTTCCATAGATAAAACTTGCAGACAAGCAAGCTGCTCTTGAAAAGACACAGTGGGAAGCAACGACATCCAACAAGCAAGTGGAGAAGCTTCGAGAAGAGCTAGATTCCATGCAAGGAGATATTTCATCATTCATGTTGCTACTTGAAGGCTTGACTAAATATGATGCTGCCGAATACACTGATGACTATGATTTCAAGCCATATGAATTCAGCCACGTGCCTCGTATTGTGAGTTCATGAATATTTTGACAGCCATGATGTGCAACTTCATTTTGCATGCTTTCTGTGAATGCCTAAGATTCCAACCTGCACTGTATGGTTTAGGTCACCTTCCTGAAATCGTGACTCATGAGTACATCAATCTGGTTTATTTTACTGAACAGCCTGATCTTAAGGCTGGAGAAATGTATAGTCTTTCATGTTGCCTAGTTTTTTGGCCATCTTTGATGCTGACTTTAAAAGTTAATATCTGTGGCTTGAATAGGATGATTTGGGGGAGATGGAGATGCAGAAGATGGAAGAAGCAAGAGAAGCTTATATTGCTGCGGTAGCTATGGCCAAGGAAAAACAAGACGAAGAATCTCTTGCAGCCGCCTCCAGTGCTAGGTTACACCTTCAATCATTCCTTTACAAATCCAAAAATTGTAGCCTTTGATTTTTATTAGCTGTTTGCCCAGATATTTACAAGCAAGGTCCTTTATTCACAAATCATAGTAGCACTAATGGACTGTGTGTATGTGCCCACTGATCTGTGATTGTAAGCTTATTTGATATGCAAATACACAGCATGGTTTGGATTTTGAAGATCCATATTGGAAGCGTGCGTGCCTATTGCTGCAAGGTGGATCTTGTGCTCATATAAGATAGTGATCAGGGGACGTTAGTGCTTTTATTTATCGAAATTCTATTAAACGACGACCCAGCCGTTTGTCGCGTTGTTCCTTGTTATTTTCCCCATTTGTTTTGAAAGAAATTGGTTTGGGTCAGTGGGTGGAATGTCTTGTTCATTATTAAATATAAATTAATGTGTATTTGTAGTAATGCTACCTGTAAAGTATGCTGTATAAACGCAAGACTGTTCTTTCCTCGCGCATTTCATTGGAGAATGCGAGGGTACGTAGATTATGGGGCGCCAAATTTATTACACCATTGAAATTGATGTGCCATTTTATGTATGCTTTCAGAGTTGTTTTTATTTTTTAATAATCATGATACGTGACTAATTTGAGTTAGAATTGACTTTATTTAGGGAAGATTGACTCGTGATTGTGATTCTTCTCTCTCTCTTTACGGGCGGTGTCTTGTTATTATTGTGATGAACTTTAAGAGATGCCTTAACAGCTGATTTAACGTTAACTATTGTAATCAGAGGCTGATCCACTCCTTACCCTGACTTTGACTCGCCACGTTTTTCCTCAGAAGAATGTCGCAAGTTCTATTGCTGAGTATTTTCAGTGCCTAAAATTAAGTTTTATTCCTGCGGGAATGTGGGGGAGTGTATGATTGAATGGGGGTTTTCACCTTTTTGCCTCTATTACTCTCGAATGATCCCAGTGTTAGTCCCAACAAATGTTGGTCATGTTCACCACTGACTGACAGAAGTTTAGCTCAACATCACAAATCTTCCGTTTTTTTTTTGGGGACAAAAATATGCCCATTTTTCTGTTTTTATTACCACATAATTTGTTAGAGTTCCAAGCAAAACAAACGATTTCTTTTAAAGAATTGATCTATGCCGCACGATAATCGTTGCTGACCGCGCCAAGTAATACCCTCTGATGACGAATGCTTTATAAACCCTTCCCGCCATGCGCAACGACCTCGAGAATCAGACGGACAATGGCAGAGAACACCCGTAAAGAAATTCAAATCCGAACCCTTTCTGGTGAATCCGTCGTTCTTCGCATCCCTTCCAGCAGCACCGTTCAACAACTCAAGCTTCTACTCAACCAAACCTTCCCTCCTGCCACTCACTCCCCCAATTTTCACCTTTTCTTTAAGGTATTCTTCTCACACTCTCCCCACAAAATTTTCTTGCCTTTCATCCCCATTCCATTTCTTCACTTCCCACACTCACTCTACCTTCTAAGTTGTTTTGTTCTACAGTTTTTGAAGCCTGCCAATTTATTATCGTTATGACGTATCTATTTCACACCATGAATAATGGGATAACAATGTCCTGGTTCCAGGGTGACAAATTGAGATTCCAGGGTCACATTGGTTGTTACCCCATCGAGACCGGTGACTTCCTTGTTTTAGTTCCGTTTACCTAGAAATCAAACCAGTGTGATGCTTCTGCAACTCCCTCCAATGTAGCTGATGCAGCTTCGATTTCAAATCTTGCTAATTCTACCTGGTCCAATATAATGGAGGATATACATTTACGTGAGACCCAGAGCGATGCAGAAAGTGACGATGAGGCATCTCATTTAAAGTTCAACACGTTTACTGATGAACATACAAAAAAGAAGATAACGGAGAACCCTAGTTATAATTGTGCCGAGTCAAAATCCAAATGGGATTTTGATTCTGATAAGCAGATTGAGCTTCCTTATCACCTCATATTGAATACACTTCAGGATACTAGTGAGACTGAGGATGCTCTTGGAGAACACAATTGTGAAGTCTTTACTAAGGTTTGGCTTCGATAACTTGCTTATCAGATCTGCCTCTTGGGTACTGCCAAGTTATTTAAGAGAGCCCGTCTGAAGGGAGTGGAGTTGGGATCTTATGTGAATAATGGTAGTTGGTTGAAGATAGTGATGAAGACGTTTACTTCCATAAATATTTTTCTGCGTGGCTTCATTTGCAGGGTAAGAAAACAACTTCAAATCTATTGGAAAATGCAATGAATCAGCTTGGAAAATTTGGAGTTAAACTTAATATTCAGGATATGAAGCATCTTTCCCTTCTTTGTCCTGAGGTAAATTGATTAAATACTTTCCTTTATTTTTTTCTCCTGAAGATTTATCCTTTTCAAAAGTCTATGTTTTATACATATCTACCCTTATAAATTTATCATTCACGATGAAGTATGATATGCTTACTATCTCTGTAGAAATGAACCTTCTTTTCTTTTGGTTGAAAACTAAGTGTTCTTGTGCTAGTCAGCCGTTTGAATGCCTTAATTTTTTTCTTATTTCCTAGTACGCATTTGTGACACATTTGTGGAAGTAATTATTTATCTTTTCCCACTCTAATTTGTGGATTGTATTCTTTATAGCTAATATGCTCTACAGACGATACCAAAAAGACAAGTTATGATGATGTCATGATCATCATTAATCATTCAACAAGAGATGAAGTTAAAAAACAGGATACACCAAAAAGAGGTATTAACCTTTTTTGTTCTGGTTTTGAGGGTTTACATCTTGTTCGGACACAGGTACATACTGCACTTTATATATTGTCTGACACATCCTGTTTAATAGTTCGCAAGTGGTTGCATGTTTCAAAGATTGTCAGTGCATTGAAGAGAAGGGATGGTTCCTTTCGAAACAATCTGTGGCTGGCATTTTCCAGGCTGCTGGTATGTTTACTTAACATATAACATCATGCATTTGTTGCTCTTTGCAATTTCCTTGTCATAATAGATGCGCTTATGCACATGAACTTTGACTTCCACCGAGACTGCTGTATATTTTTAATTGGAATACTGTTCTAAACTTGTGGTCAGCCATAACAATTGATTAAGCAGTTGTGATCTGTGTGGAGGAAGGCATAAGATTGAGATTCATCCTTTTTTTACTTCCTGGGTTTAATCTTAATGAAGCAGTGAAGCTGTAACTATTTCCTTAATAGTGCCGTTCTCACTTCTCTCTCTTTTTGCAAGTTATCGATTACCTTTATATACGCAGTTGTGGTTTATTCATGAATTTATGAGTATTCCCCATTCTACCCCAAATAATATGGTGGAAGCAAGATGGCAGATTCTAGATCTGTTGCGATTATGGCATGTGTTTTATGCATGACCTAAATTTCCCTGGCAGAAATTTGGTTTCATGTTCAAGGGAGTTAGCTATGAATAATACCATTGAGTTTTAGTTTTGAATAATTTCAAGCGATGCTGGAATGGTAATTATATTGCCAGTCTATTAACATATGGGCAGGGAAAATTAAATTGTGCTTACCTTTCTTGCTTCCTTCTGCTTTGGTGATAATTGCTGCTGCAATATATGTTTTCAAAACAGGAACTATATTACCAGTCTATTAACTTGTGGGTTTGGCAGGAAACGTCATCTTTGCCACCAATGGAAATGATTGAACATCTTCAAAAAGGAATTGGATCTGAAGGACAGGTTTTCCCTGCATTATTCTTTTCAGCACTCAATATCTATATTATATATTAAAAGTATGCAGAGCTACACTGTTCAGAAGCTGTAACTAGTGCAGCTCAACTAAAGTTTCTTGCAAATGCACAGGACCCACTTTAACTTCAATTATTATACATGAAAACTAAATTCACTACACTTTTCTTGTCAACAGACAATGTCAAACTTGATTCGCTATTCTTACTGATAAACATGCGTCTTGGGATGTCCTAAGTAACTTTAGTGGAGAAACACTGATGCAGATTGTCAACAACCAATGCAGATTGTGCACATTGAAGACATTTCCGCCAGGAAAGCAATTTATGCAGAGCTTGAATTATCAAATACCATGAAATCTTCACTACACCATATGGGAATTTCCAAAATGTATAGTCATCAGGTACTGCTGGAATTAGGGGGATCATTGTCTTCTAGCTAAGAGTTTCTCATCGACAGAGTCTGCTGTATTTTGTACATAGGCGGAGTGTATAAAAGCGTCCTTTTCCGGGAAGAATGTTTTCGTGTCAACTATGCCATCCAGTGGCAAATCGCTATGTTATAACTTGCCAGTCTTGGAATGGCTGTCAAATAATCAATCATCATGTGCTCTTTACATATTCCCAACAAAGGTTAGTTGCATTGGCTACTTTATATTCTTGGAGATAGCCATAATCTTTTCATTTTTCTTTGACTGGGGTGAGGATCTAATAAGGTGGTTTAAATATATGATGCGTGCAGGCATTGGCTCAAGATCAATTAAGAGCTTTGGTATATATGACAGAAGCATTGGATTTTGACTTCAATATTGGTATATATGATGGAGATACTTCTCAGAATGAGATTACATGGCTAATTTGATAATTCTAGGCTGGTAAGGAAGCTTAGATAATTGATAATTTTATATATAATTGATAATTCTAGATACTTCTCAGATAGCGATCTGCAAGGAAGCTTTTTATCCTTTGGAATCCCATTTTGCGCCCAAAGCTGGTAACTTCTGATGGTTTAATGCTTTATAGCTCGTATAACATTAGTTGAAAACATATATTTTACCAATGAAATGCTGATACTGCCTGATTTCAGTTCTTGAAAAGAGCTAAGTTTGCCACGGCTGCTGTTGAAAGTGTTAATTTTGTTCGTTCAAGGTGATAACCCCCCTATGCATGAGCATGGGCATCATTTTTTTTCTACTATCTCTTAAAATGTGTCTTTGTGCATTTCTTCCTTCTTAATCCGTGTCTTCAACTAATGAAAATAAGGCTTCAGCTTGGATGTGAAAAATGACAATTGAGTGGGAGGAAATTTGTGGAAAGTCATGATATTTGTTGTGGGAGAGTAGATAAACTGTGAAAGTTCTGTTGTGAATATTTTCCTAAGTCCCACAATGGAAGAAGAAACTTCTAACAGTTTGAAATTAGCATGATGATATGAGGTTACCGTGATGTAGGTCTATTTGAGTAACCAAACCAGATTTGATTTGTGTTTTATTTTCTTCTTTTTTGTTTCTATAGTTGAGGCCCCAACGAGATTCATACACTTACACTGTCATTCATATTAAGTGGCACAAATCATCACTCAAGTCAACATGTTGCTTTAAATGATGAACAGTTATGAATGATGAAAATTCTTAATGTTAAAGAACATAATGTGCTTTATCTTTACGGTTTATTGTATTTCTTTGGTATCTTTATGTGAATGCTTCTTGTTTTTTTTTTTGGCAGTCCAATTGTGGATGTTTCACAGCCTCTCACGGAAATGGTGCAGCATGGTCTTTGTTGCATAACATTTTGCAAACCACTGAAACTTTGTCTACTTGATTTTTATGCATTTGTGTAGTTCAGTATTGAATGACAAGATTATCATTCTTTTAATAAAAAATAATGATATTCAGTTTTGAGTGGAAGTTTTAGTGGTTATTTAGTTCTTAAATGAAAGTAGAAGCTCATACCATCGATCACTTTACATGTCATAGACGGGAGATCCTTCATGAGACAGCCTCACATCTGGTAAATTTGATATGCACGTATCGTGGTGGCTACATTACAGAGGTTAGTTTTATTTATATTTTCTCTTTTTAAATATTGATTTGCATGTATATCATAATGCATGTGCATTGTCATTCTGTTGTGTATTTTTTCATTACCCTGCTAATCAGTTTTTGTTTGTCATATGATTTTGAGACATACTACTGGTGGCTTTACATTGCCAGGAAAGGAGAAAAAATAGAGAGTGATTTTTTTGGGGGTAAAATTTGCGGTGTTGTTGCAACCAATTCTCTTGAGTTGGGCATTGATGCTGGGGAAATTGATGTGACCCTGCATTTAGGATTTCCCGGTAGTATTGCCAGGTAAACTGATCAAGCTCATTTTATATATCTAAATTGGCTTTTTTCCCTGGTTTCTTTGTTTCTTTTTGGGACTATCTGATTTTTTCCCTTTTTATTTTCTTTTCTAAATCTGCTATGTTTCTAGCTTGTGGCAGCAGGCTGGCAGGGGTGGAAGGAGAGATAAACCATCTCTAGCTGTGTATGTTGCATTTGGAGGTCCTCTTGATCAATACTTTATGAAGCATCCAGAAACACTGTTTGGTAGACCAATTGAATGGTGCCCTGTTGATGCCTAGAATAAGCAGGTTCTCTACTACAAGACTTATTTTCTACTTACATCTATATTTATGTTTACTGTTTAGGCTTGCCCTGATAAACTTTGTTCAGGTTCTGGAACAGCATTTGGTCTGTGCAGCTCATGCACACCCTTTGAGTGTGTTGTATGATGAGCAGTATCTTGGTTCTTGCTTAGAGAGTGATTTACTTAATTTAAAGGCTAGAGGATACTTGAGTTACGAGCAATTATCAGATTCTTCTACTAGAATATGGAATTACATTGGTCATGAAGTAATAACAACTTCATTTAATGTATGAAACTTTTTGATTGATTGAGGTTATGCCTGTTCTCTAAGAACTTTTGAAATATTAGATTGATCCTTTATTCTGTTCATTGAACTTTCTCTCTTCCAGAAATCACCTTCACGTGCTGTCAACATCCAAGCAATAGAAACTATAAGATATGAGGTCATAGATCAGTGGAGAAAACAAGTCCTTAAAGAGATAGAGGAGAGCAAGGCTTTCTTTCAGGTAATAACTTTTGCCTAATTTTATGTTCTTTGTCCCACCCAAAGAAGGAGGTGGGGAGTAATTTTACTTTCTTCTTAGATTAGGTAAGGTACTATGTATTGTTTGATTTTTTCTGCTCACAAACTTGTATATTTACTTTTCTTTCTTTTTTTCTTTCTATTTTTTCAATTCAAGTTTATGAAGGATCTGTGTACCTGTGCCAAGGTAAAACCTATTTGGTCGAGAAATTGGACCTATGTAGGACTTTCTGCCAAGAGGCTGATTTGAAGTATTATACAAAGACTCGAGATTACAATGACATTCATGTCGCTGGGGGTAATATAGTATGTGACTCCTACTTGTTAAGGCAGCGGAGCCTGTAAATATATTTTATTGCAATGGCCATTATTAATTGTGCTTTAGATTTGGGCATGAATACGCATGACCAAACAGACGGTTCTGGCTTGTCTGTTGGTATCACATGTTTAATGTACTGCATTGGTCAGGATGAATGAAATGTAAATTACCAGCCTCTGGAATGGAGAAAAGTTAATAGTCATATTTTAACATGCATCACCGATTGGTTTAGTTGAATTTCTCCATTTTAGTTTTGATTAAATTTGCTAGTGAGGGTTCCACTTTATATTGCTGGATATGTTATTGATGTTAAGGTCGCGTATTCTCACAAGGTGCACTTATTTGTAGGCTTATCCAGTAAAGATTTCCACTGATACGTTTCCAAAATCAAATGCTCGTGCTGATTGGTGCAAGGTAACAACTACTTGGTTTGGTTTTTATCGTATTTGAAGAGGAAACAATCAAATATTTTAACTGTTGACCTATGACCTCCTCAATATTCATACAAGTCACAAGTAAACTTGAGTACTGTTAGTCATTAGGTTTAAAAAAAAATTATGATTTCTAATTCCAATTATTCTAGTGTCATTTGATTCTGTACTAATACTCATGTGTTCTTTGCATCTAAACAGGCAGTTTGGATTCCAGTGTCGCAATTAATAAAAGAAGCAGTAGTCAAACAAACCTATGATTTTTGTGGAGGTCTGCTCTATATTCCTGTCTTGTGGAATGATGGTCTCTTATTTCCTTGTACTTGATGTTTGTACATATGCTAAGCCATATAGATATATAGTGTGATTGCTAAGCTATAATTTTATGTGTTTCAAAATTCGTTTTTACAAATTACACGTGCGGTCGAGCACCACTAGATATTCAGTAAAATATAATATTATTGAGATTACTTAATTATAATTATAGTGGTATTATGTCCAGCAGAATAAAATTACTGTTTTTTTGGTAAAAGTTCTGCACATAAATCGTATAAAATTATTAAAAATAGCTTTTTAATCCCTTTAATGTTGGTAAAAGCAAAATTTCTTGTTAACTGTCTAATGTTAATCTACTAGTGACCTAGAAATTTGTGTTTGAACAAAAATGGGATAGAAGAATATAGCATAAACCATTTTTCAGCATGCATACTGATGCTTCCTTTTCTGCGTGTCCTTGTTAGAAAATTTGGATGTAATGTACTACACTTTAAGAAATGCCCGAAATTTGTTCACGTGGTTGCATTATTAAAATTATAAAACTTCATGGCAGTCTAAACATTCTATCTAGCTAAAAGGCTGGGCTTTAATATTGGAGCTGCTAAATTTATACTCGGTTTTCTATATTATGGTCTTTATGCTTATAGATACATAACATGCAACTTGTTTTACTTGGCTCCTGAGTGTCCAAATCCTCATTATTGCCGTTATCAACCAGAGAGAGATCAACATCCTGGAGGATCTCGTTTATCGTTACAGGTGATTGACATTATACGTTAGTCTAATTCTGAAGTTGATATTTTTGCTTCTTTTATCTTTTTCCAAAAGCTTTTCTTAAACTATTTTCTGTTATGGTGGTTTTGGATGATAATTTTCTGTTTTAAATACGATCTGAATCAACAAGTAAATGCATGGTGTGATACATTTAGAAAGAGATAAAGAGAAAATAGGTAGTCGATGGAAAGAAAAGATGTGGACCCTATACACGTCACTCAGATTAATGCATGGTGCCTTACTGCGGAATACTGCAATCTATTTTTAACAATCTTCCTCTGTGCCATATAGTGACATCCTTTCTAGTTGGTATTAATATGATGAAATGTTTGATAGTTACAACGGATTTTCCCGAAGTTGTTGGCTGCTGCGCTAGAACTTCTTACATCTTACCATTGTTCAGTGGAAGTGGGTTGTCCGGACTGCGTTCAGGCAACGCAAAACTTGTCTTTAATTCTTTAGTTCCTGCTCATTCTTGTTGAATTACTAGGCTAGTTTTGGTTCAAGTAAATCTGCACAACTTAACAGCTAGGTTTTATATAAAATGTTTTGCATGTTATAGAGCTTTGCTTGCCAAGAGTACAACGAAGTTCTACACAAGGATGCAGCCATTATGATCATCAAGGTTGTCACTTGAACCTCGTGAACTTTAACCTGCGCTTGCACTTACTTTCGTGTTGATGACCTGAGATGTCCATTCAGGGGCGTTCTGGAAGCAGAGTAAGTATTTCGAGGACTTGGCCGAGTCTTCTGAAGTGTGTTGAAAGAAGTCCCATTTTGATGAATCAGGTTGGGTTGTGATGATATGTTGGCTGAGTATTTAAATGGTTTCGCAAGCTTATCCCAGTGAAAAAAAAAATGAAATTTAACATTTGTGTAATAAAGTAAACACTGTTTCATTTCCTACTTCCCCAAACTTGATATGATCCCGGCAACCCTGCGCATTCGTCTCGTAGACGGTGAGACTGAAATGAAAACCAAACATGAATCCTCGTTTTTTTCCTAGTGCCTGTTTGGCAATCAATTAAAATAATTGATTCTGAAGAAAACCATGGTTTGAGGATGATAACAGCCAAACACCTTGTTTTATTTTAAAATCGATTTTAACCCCCAAACCACGGTTTCAATCTTGAAACCATGGTTTTGGAAGAATTGAACAGATTGCAGCTTCGGATCCGTTGGGCACAGCTTTACACAAAACTTTCATTTTTCTCTCCCCTCACGTTCACGCACAGTACTCTCTGCAGCTGGCCTTCAATTCCTTCTCTCGCCTCATGTTCACGCACAGTGCGCCATTTCTGCTTTCCTCTTCTCCTCCAGACCAGCGGCAGCCTCTGCTTCTCCAAAATTCGACCAGCTGCATGCGCACGTGTCTGTTCCTTCCACCGCTGGTGAGCTCTCGTCTGTTCATCAATCCTGTCGTGCTGTGTCGTCGACCTGTCTGTTCATCGTTGCTGAGCTGTCGAGCTGTCTGCTCCAAAAGCTTGCGGTGCCGTGAAGTCTCTTGGGCATCGATCTCTCGCGACAGCTTGCTTCCATCGTCAGGCAGTGGTCGGCTCCGTTGATCCGCACATTTCAGCAGTCATCGTGGTCTGTGGGCGTCAATCTCCATCGTCCTGCCGTCACTATGTCGCCGACGATCTGCTCTCCAAACAAAGGTAATTGTTATGCTTTCTGGTTTTATCGTCCCTTCAGGCATGTGTAACTGCAAACCAATACTTCTCTCAACTGTTATTGTAAGGAATTGGTAGACACGCAGCGGAAATAAACTTTAAAAATTTTCCATTCCTTGCCAGGATCTGCCGTATGTGTTTAAGTCAAGTGGAAAGAATCCTTACCCTTGTGTTGCTCAGCGAATTTCACAGCTTCTCTACGTGGGTGGTGATCTCTTTCTGATCGCAAGAAATCGACGGAGTGTTCCTCAGCGACCTTCACAGATTCTCTCCGCGGACGGTGGTCTCTTTCCGATCACAAGAAGTCGACGCCTCAGGTCGGCTTCCTCTACTGGTATCCACACGAACAGCGTTCCAACCACGAACGACGTGCTAGCGTCTCCTGTCCCTCCAAGGCTTTCACAAGTCTCCGTCTCTATTTCGGCAGTTTCTTGTCTGCAAACCTTTTGCAGATTCCGTTCGGCCTTTTGTGTTCTATGTTATTTTCAAACGTAGCTCCTCCAATCAGATATAGAGGATGCTATGCGTTTTTCCACTTGACCTAATTGGATTTTGGAGTTAATCTTATATTAATTCCGAATTGATACAATATCATATATTGTATAATTTTATAAGAAACTAATTAAATAAAATAATATTAAATCCGTCCCACAGATTTAATTACTTATTTATTTAACTTTAAATAAAGATGAGACTGAGTTATATTTGATTTATTCCCATAAATCAAATTTGAGATATCCTATCAATTTAAATTTCGAATTTCAAACGTGATAGAGATTTAATTTATCCTTATAAATTAAATCTTATAAATATCTCTTATATGAGATATCCTATCAATTTGAATTTCGAATTTCAAACGTGATAGAGATTTAATTTATCCTTATAAATTAAATCTTATAAATATCTCTTATATGAGATATCCTATCAATTTGAATTTCGAATTTCAAACGTGATAGAGATTTAATTTATCCTTATAAATTAAATCTCATATATCTCATATATATAATATATATATATATACGAATTTATATATATACGAATATAAATATAAATAAATATATATATACATTCACCTGGATCTTTCATTGAATCTGGACATGTCTTAGATTCAATGAATCTGGACATCATAGCTCGTGTTGGGCTATTTTGTGTGCGACCCTGTAGGCCCATATGAAGTTGGCAGTGGGCCATTTGCTATACTAGCCCACAAGTCGCAAGCGGTCTCTAGCAAGACATAACAACTACCCAAATCATATGAGGATCGATAAACGATGTAACCTTTTATACAACCATATCATGTCCCTTCTGTCACGCGATATTTTGGTCATGGATGAGGCATGGATAATGTCATCCTCCTATTCCCGACCGTTACTTTCTCGATCCCTGAGTAGTCTGACTATAGAAATGGAACTACCTTTCCATTACAGTATGGCCATACATTTCTCAGACTCACTCATCGAGGGGCCCAGTAATATCTCTCCACGAATGTGAGGGACAAATTCCATCTTGACCATTCACATTCCTCCGCATGAAAAACCACTAAGCCCGAACATAGTCTTTATGATCACTCGGTCAAAAGTGACTTTTGACTAGGTCAAAGCTGAGCGTTTTGTCATGTAGGAATCCATGATGATCTCAGGTCAAAGGGCATATTGACATGGTTTGTATATGAGAGAAGCTTATGACGTTACCCATGCAGTTCTCTCATAGCGGGTCGGTCCAACACCCTGTACTCTTACATGTGCTTATGACTTTGATTTATATCTCTATACATCTTCAAAGTCATACTGGTCTTATTTCATCTGTGCTCCCACATAGATGATCGACCAGGGACATTTAGGATAATATCATGAATTATCCAAGGATGGTCATCATAGTAAACATGCAAATAATATGATAACTCAATTAATAAATTCATAAATCAATAATGTTCATAAGACAATGATTGGCCCCTAGGGCACGATTTCCAACAGTTATGCGTGTGTTGATGCTATGTTTTGTGCGTGTTGGAGCAAATTGAGATCTCTTACAGGGTAATTCATTTGCTTCTCTTATGTCGGTAGCTGTATGTATGTACTTGGAATTTTGGATTGGGTTTAAAAGTTGAAAAGGCCTTCATGTTGTTCCATGGCTGGTGAATTTTAGCTGTTGTTCCGTGTGTGTGTTTGACTGAAGGCAAACGAAAGGATTAAAATATGACTCCCTTCATCAGATTCACCTATCCATACAACTTGAATGGGATGAATGTGAACAATAGTTATAATATATATAGAGACAGAAAAGTTCATGCAAAGTGGATCCGAAAAATACTCCAATTTGATCAGTTTATATTTGTATTACTGATTGATTGAACAAGGTTGGAATTCAGAAAGTATACATTGGATTCAGTTTGAGCCACTGTATTTAAACTTGAAAGTTGATATTTCTGTTTCTATTAACTTGTGATTGACTTTTGTATATTTTGATAAATTCTGGACAAATGTAGTACAATGGTGAAGGATAAATGTAAAGCTTCATGGGACGCTAGTACCACTAAAGTGTTCATTGACCTCTGTATTGAACAAGTTCGCAAAGGTGATAGAAAGGGTACTGTGTATACCAAAAAAGCATGGACTAATATTTGTGATGGGTTCACAGCAAGGATTGGAAAAGTCTATGAGAAAATGCAGTTTAAAAACAAGTATGACTCCCTACGAAAGGAATGGCAAATGTGGAATAAATTGATTAATGAGACAGGTGTAGGCTGGAATATTGAGCAGAATACAGTAGAAGCGGAAGATGAGTGGTGGGAAAAGAAAAAAATGGTACGAAAAGGATATTTGATGGTACACTATATTTTCAACCCGTATCACATATAATTGTCGTTTCTTATTGTTGTTGCATGTGCAGGAAAATCCACAATATGAGAAATTTAGGAAAAAAGGTCTCTCGTTCAGGGCGGAGTTAGATGAGCTGTTTAATAATGTGGCAGCTACAGGGGCAAATGCATGGGCACCATCATCCATGACACTTCCAACAGAACAGATAACAGGATACGACAATGATGATAACATAGATCTGGAAGAAGGGTCGGGAGATAGCGATGAAGTTTTGGTGGCTTCAACAGGCATAAGTGGGGATATGAATCAAATGACTTTCAATATATCTCAAGGGACTAGTGGTGAAGGTAGTGTGAGGGGGAAGGAGCCAATATCTAGAAGCGACTCATTAGGGGTTAGGAAGAGGAGTGCAGGGATGAAAAAGAAGAAGAAAGGACCTGCATCAACTAGGATAGCAGATGCACTAAGTGAAATTGTTGATTTAACTAAGGCAGAGGTCGAACATGCTCACAAAACGGCAGATGAAGCATCTGCTAACATACCATCTATTACGGAAGTCATGACACACCTAAGGCAACTTGATGAAGTTGTCGCTGATGATGATTGGTTTGTACGATGCGGAAAACTCATGCTAGATCCTGCAATGAGGGAAATGTATGCTTCACCAATGGGAACGAAGAAGCAACTGTTACTAATGTTACGGCACTTATGTTATGGAGATTGAGACATTAATGTTATGACTATTTATGCATGCGTGTTGTATGTATGGACATATTTATGACTATTAATGACTATTTTCGCTAGTTTCGTATTATTTTCTTTGCATTTTATGATAGTCATTTCATAACGATCACCGTATTCAGTGAATTAATTAAGCTCTCTCTGCACAGGTTAAACAAGTATGGGGGACAAAAAACAAAACTTGCCCGAAGCTTATAAGCGACGGTTAAAGAGGATTAAAAAACTTGGCAAATTGGTTGGCAGTTATACAGCACAATATTTGTCTAAACAACCAATTCGTACTAGTGATCACACAGGTAGCAAATGGGTCGATGAAGTATTATGCGGTCATCCGAAGCGTTGTTACAAACAGTTCAGAATGGAACCACGTGTATTCTTCGACCTTTGCATTGCATTGCAGCAACAAGGGCTTAAACAAAGTCAGAACGTTGGAATACATGAAAATGTACCAATTTTTTTGAATATTGTTGGACATGGGGAGACCAGTAGGATGATGCAAGAAAGGTTTCAACACTCAGGAGAGACGATTCACAGACACTTTCATGATGTCTTATTATCTTGTTGTGGACTTGCAATTTCAATCATCAAACCCCAAGATCCAACGTTTCAAAATGTGCATAGCAAAATCAAACTTGACCCTCGATATTGGCCATTTTTCAAAAATGCGATTGGAGCGATCGATGGCACACATATTCCTTGTATCGTCAATTCCAATGAACAAGCGAAATATATTGGTAGAAAGGGCTTCACGTCTCAAAATGTAATGGCGGTTTGTGATTGGGACATGTGCTTTACCTTTGCCTTGGCTGGATGGGAAGGCACTGCACATGATGCCCGTATATTCAGTCATGCCTTGACAACTCCTTCAATGAACTTCCCTCATCCGCCTCACGGTATGTTTGTAATATGTTCAATTGGTTTCTTTTTATATGTGCATATAAATATTTAAAATAATAACTTATCTTTCATGCAGGTAAATATTATTTGGTTGATGCCGGTTATCCAACACCAATTGGATACCTAGGTCCATACCGACGTGAGCGTTACCATCTTCCTGATTTTCGACGGTCAGCTAGATTGGTGAACCCTAATGAAGTTTTCAATTATGCCCACTCAAGTTTGAGATGCACGATAGAAAGAACTTTTGGGGTATGGAAAAATAAGTTCACAATATTACAACGCATGCGCAGCTACGACTATCAAACACAAGTGAAGATTGTTTGTGCAACGATGGCAATACACAATTTCATTAGAAAAACCTCCATTACTGACCCATATTTCGCGTCAGAGGACGAAGATGATGATGATCCACTGCAAGATGATGATGGCGATGATGAGTGTGACTTTTCACGGATATCTTTATCTATAACCTCCTCATCTGAAATGGCTCGTTGTCGTGATTTCATACGAGATCAACTTATTTATTATAGACAAGACCAACAGTAGTACATTTTACATTTATTTTATGCCCCCTACAACACCCAACTAATGAAATTTAATTGTCCCTTAATCGTGCAACATCAGATCTCTATGTTAATCAATCGTATTATATGTTTCTCATTTGTACATACATATATTAAAATATTATATAATTTTTTAAATTATCCACACAAATTAAATTAAAAAGTACTATTTCAGTGGGAAGAAAATTAAAATTCAAGTCAATATTGTAAATTTTTACCTTGGTCAAATACATATATATAGTATTAATTTTTAATCACATAAATGGAAAAATTGAAAATCAAATTTATTTTTTATATAATTATGATATTAGTTTATGTCCTTTTTAGTAAATTACCTATGCAAAAGTGATTCTGTTATTATTCATCCAAATATCTCTAATTTTCAAAATCACTTTTTTCCCATAATCTATTCTCCCCATAATCTATTCTTCAGAATCTATTCTCCCCATAATCTATTCTCGAAAAGTTAATTCAAACACACCCCTAATCATGAAAGAGAAAAAACAACTGCTTAAATAAACTCGCTCTCAAAAGCTTCCTATTTATTTTTTTTCTGGCTAAAGCAAAACCTTGGTAATATAAGTTGACTGCAAGTTAAATCATATGCTATGCAGCTTTGGTTGATAAAATGCTCACATCATTATTTGATTGAAATCTTATTTTGGTCCATAGTACAGAATATAAATTTGATTCTTTATAGATCTTGACAGTTTTAAAAGAGAAATTCCCCCATAAAAATAATTCTAGTTAAAAAGTTAATTTTTTTTAAACATCATACTAAAGTAAAAGGGGAAAAAACTCATCCTATCCTAAATATGGGAGGTTTTTTATTTTTTAAGAAAATTAATTACGCAATCTAAATGTTTAAATTAGTTTATTTTAAATGATTTTACTATGTTAGAGGAGTTTTATTTCATAGTAGTATTAGTATGTAGTATATTTACTAATGGTACTTAAATTTAATATAAGGGACTAATTTCTCATGACTAGAGTTAGTAAAATAGGTCTGTCAGTCATAATCTACAGGCAATGGGGGCAAGCTATACAGTCAACCGCTAAAGTCAACTTGAGTCTGTCCCTTTTACATGGCGGGCAAAAAAAATATTTTTTAAAAGATTAGTTCTAAATTTTTTAAAATACTAATAAAAAATTTATAATATCATATTAGCATAATAAAAAAATTATTAATGTTGTACTTTTAAAAATTCCTATTTTTTATAAAAAAAAAATTAAATTTTATAACTATAAATCTAAATAAACATTAACAGCATGATATTAATTAATTATAGTATATCAACATTTATTAATAAATTAGTAACTATCTTTATTAGTCTTCGATAAAGGAAGTATTTGAAGCAATATCTGAAATTGCAACAATATCATCAATAATGACAACACAATCTTCTTCCTTAGACTCAACTACTACATAACACAAAATTAAAAAAAAAAGAGTTAATAAGATTGAATTAATATATACAAGAACAAGATAAATGGGCAAGCAAATCTAATTAAATTATCACCCATGAATAACCCAGCATTCAATTGTGATTATAAATAATGGCTTCTACATTTTCTAGAAGAAGACAACTACAGTACTTTGCGAGAACTCATGAACTAATACTAAAAGCTGATTCACTTGTAACTATAGTGATTGAAATATATAGTATATCATAGGCCATCTTTAAAAGACGAGGAAATCGAGTGACATTAGACATCCAATGACTCAACAAATTAAATTTAATAGGCAATCTATGATCAAGTATTGCTTCTTCCAAATAAATGTCTAGTTTAGATTTTTAAAATACCATAATATCTTTATTCTTCATTTTAAAAAAATCCTTCATCATATAAATTAAATATTAATATCGATAACATGACACTCATAAATTAAATACTAACATTAAATATTTTAATTTATTTTAAAAATATTCAAGTAGTTGTTTTCATCATTTATAGAGGACTCAACAACATTTTGTGGAAGACATTGTTATTGACACATTGACATGGCGAGATGACTAGCATGATAGGCCAGGCGAGGTGAGGGTGATATGCAACGACAAGCAATGCAAGAGGTGATAGCAGACGAGGCAACAAGTGAGGCGAGGGCTAGAGGCGATTGAGGTGGTGAGGTACAGTAAGCATGGGCAACACTGATGGCTAAGCGGGGCGAGTCTGAGAAGTTGGTAGTGGCACTATAGTATTGAGCTGAGTATAATATCCTAATTTTTATTATTATATTTAAATATAATTAAAAATATTATTTATCAATAACTATAAATATTATCTAATTAAATTATTATAGTTTAGTATTTTTATTATTTTTAATAAAATATGATATATGAATTATCTGATCATCATTTTTACTTAGTGTTTTATAATTTGATTGTTATTAGTAGTTAGGGATTTATTAGTATTTGGGCTCATATTTAAATATAGATTTGAGTTTTAAAAATATAGTGTAAATTTTAAATTACTATATATAATAGGATTCTTATAAGGAGAATAATAATATAAGATCAAATTATCTAAGATATAAAAATTGAGTTTAAACTCTTATAAAATTCTTAATAGTTTTAAGTAAACCCTAGACTATTTTTAGCCCTCATTCGTGTTCTATGTAGACGCACATAATCTCTCCCAATCATCTCCATCGTGATAAAGATGGCCGTAAAAGCAGCCAATGTAAGTATTGTAGCCAAACCAACAAATGTATGGCATGATGGAAGAGCTCTCACTATTGATGGCAAAAGAAGAATTCTCATATCTGGTTCCATCCATCATCCTCGCAGTACTGCTGAGATGTGGCTGGATTTGATTAGAAAATCAAAAGAAGGTAGTCTTAATGCAATTGAGACCACGCCTTCCCGCTGTTCCGCAATCATTATAATAAGCAATGCCGCCTTCTGCTTCATGCTAAAACACCCCAACTGACATCAAATATTGGTGATTGAATATACACAAAACCTTATAACTCTACACGACGGAGTTCTAAGCATGCCACCAAGCATTGAGACGTGCACTTTTTCACAAGTGACTGGCCTTTCCCATCAATAATAAAAGAAGACTATCATTATTGGGCTATGGAGGAACTTCTGGTAAACAACATTTTCTTTATAATTGATATTATTATACATGAAACCATTTAACTTATGGTAATTATTTATTGCTTTGGAGAGAGATAACTATTTTATATTTGTTATGTGTGTTAATGTGATATTTATGAGTAATTTGATATATATATTGATATTGAGAAAATTTGATTGATGATTTTTATTAAAAATAATCTTGTAGAATTTAAAGTTTAAATTGAGATTTAAAACTTGTTATTTATTGAGATTGAAAATTGAAAAAATTATTATATTTAAAAAAACTCCATTGTGATATTTATTGGTATTATTTATTATTAAACTATTGAGATTTTTATTAATATAATTATTTTGAAAATCATGTATTGAGAATGAGTAATGATAGAGTTCTATTTCTACCGCGTGGTATAGCCTCTATTAGAGGTTGATGATTGGCTTTTGTCTCACCATTTTACTCCTATTTATCGAGGGGCTGCGACATATTTTGGCTCTATAAAATGAACACATGGTCTGGTTAAGTGCTCTGTATATTTTGGTTTATCCATATCACTTGATCGGTTAACTTTTTGAGTAATCAGTTATCATTAGCACATATGTTTAATTGGCGGAAATAAGACAGTTCAGTTAGATTAAGGGAAATAACTTGTGTGAATTATCTATTTTATTTTATTATGATAATATATTATTTTTTATATATCATATTTTATTATATGTCATACTTAACATCTCATCAGCACATGTTAGTATGCATAGTGAGTAGAATTGCTAGTTACTAAGATGTTTGTCTTACCTCATTTTTATTAAGTTTTTCATGTTATATTTTTATCTTAGGACCTCAAGTAAAATTTTAGAAGTTTGATTAAAATTATATCAATTATATAATATTATCCTTTAAATGTATGTATAGAATACTTGTATATTGCCACGATATATTTTATTATGCATATTCTAATATTATATTAACTATTTGTCTATTAAGAATTTTTTTATACCTATGATATATTTTTATTTTATTTTAGTAAAGTTATACCATGTTTAACTCTTTTAAAATAAATCAAATTCATTTATAATATAGTTTTTAAATTATATTAGATATAAAATATGTATAAATAATTAATAATAATTATATTTTAAGATAATTTTATATTGAGACCTGAGAGTGTAAAGAGAAGAGAGTAAAATAAATAATAATATTAATATTTTTTTAAAAAAAAAAGTTTATGGGTTAGCCCCTTTTTAAATAGGTTGCGAGTTAGCATGCTTCAAACTGCATTTCTAAAAGTTAGCTTGAGCTTACCCTATATTATATATCTGGCAAATTTAACCCATAAATTTAACCCATTTTACTAGCTTTACTCACGATGTAATGAATTAATATTTAAATTTTTATTAAGAGATGTACTTATATATAGTGTATAATAGTACTTTAAATATAATTATATTTAATCAGATGACACCTATTTTTAGCAAAAACAAAATATGTAGTATATTTGCCAAAATTATAAAAAATAAATAACTCGTAAAATATATAATTTATAATCAGCCGTATTTTTATGAATAAAGAATATGATTTTTTTGAAAAGATCCTCAAAATCGAAAAATGTGAGTGTAGTATCAGGTAGCCATCACTACTGCATGCATTTTGAAAAGCCCTGCAAAGTTTTGACTTTTGACCATCTTAAAGAAGAAGGCTCAAGTAACTCCTTCGTAAGATAACATCATTACGAGTTCAAGTGCAGCTGAAAGTCAAGAAACCCAATGGCAGATTGCCACCACTAATGGCGTGAATCAAATCAAGTTGAACGAACACGCAGCGATGATAGGTAGGTAGCGATAGATGCGACGTTGGTGGCCTTCACCGTCAACTTCACTTTTATTATTGGCACAATCGTGCTTTTCCTTTTATCATATGAATAATTGGGAATTTGTGTGCGGTTTTTATAAATCCTTTCGCTGCATTTTGTCGCTTCCACCAGCAGGCCTCTTTTTAAGCCTCTTTCAGCCTTGTGCTGCCCGCACTTCATACAAGTTTTGAGGGCGTGGTGCGCACCTGAGGCTACATGGGCTGGGCTATTGCTCTTCATGGCGGCGCTGGCGACATTCCTCTCTCCTTGCCACCGGAACGCCGTCTGCCGCGCGAGGAAGCCCTCCGGCACTGCCTTCAGATCGGCGTCGAAGCTCTCAAATCCAAAATGGCCCCCCTAGACGTGGTCGAGCATGTGGTAATTAAGATCCCCACTTATCTCTCTCATAATATTTTGCTCTAGCATTGGTTCTGTTGTGATTATGACCCTGATTTTTTTGCTCCCTAATACATGTGTTTATCGTATATTCTCAATAATTAAAGGTCAACTTTAAGGTTGATTTGATTCTTAATTATTTAGGTTTCATTTCTAGTGGTCGTGTAAGCGAGAGGACTTTATTTTAAACCTTATAAGTCAGAATGACGATGTCATAGAGTGCGCTCGATCACTTTTGCTGTTTTACCGTGATGGCTTAAAACACACTTGTATCATATGTAAGTACTACTGGGAGAATTAGACTACGATCAGAGCTAAAAAATACGAAGAATGTGTCATTAGATTAAGAAAATAATATATTATATCAACGAAGATGCGAAATTGGGACCACCCTCTCTGAATGTGTTCTGGGTTCTAATTCAACGTTTGAATATTGCCTGAATGGTGCTGCAATTGATGTTTTATTAGATGAGTGTGACACTGTCCTCCATCCCATCTCACTTTTTAGTATGCTCTGCCTCTAATTGTCTCTGTATAGGTTCGGGAATTAGAGAACTGTCCGCATTTTAATGCGGGAAGGGGATCTGTGCTGACAAACAAAGGCACGGTTGAGATGGAAGCTTCTATCATGGAAGGCAATACTATGAAATGTGGAGCTGTTTCTGGGCTCACTACGGTTGTCAATGCAATATCTTTAGCTCGATTGGTCATGGAGAAGACACCTCATATATATCTAGCATTTGATGGAGCAGAGGAATTTGCTAAAGAACAAGTGAGTGTACGCCTTTATTACGGACATGATTTCTTTTGGAGTCTTCTTATGTATGTTCAATTTCAGCCTCCCCATGGGCAAACAGCAAAAGAGTCTGTTCGAGTGGTAAAACACGTACGCTTGAAGTCTTAACTCGAACCCAATGGTTGATGAAAGACGCTTAAAACACTTGTGGAAGGGGCCGGCTACAAACCTCAAGCAATATTAATCCCTCACCAAAAGGGTGTTGTGGGAATACTCGTGAAAAACCAACAGAAAATCTAATCTTTGCTCCTGCTGCTCTCTCGCACCACCAGAACAGCATGTCAGCATGACCATAAAATTAGCCAAAAAGAAAGTCGCAGTAGAGTCGATTTTGATTCAAACGGAATAATCATAATCTGTATTTTATCTTCTAAGGCATTTTTGTTTTACAGGGTGTTGAGACTGTCGATTCAAGCCACTTTATTACTGCGGAAAACATTGAAAGACTAAAGCAGGCACGGGAAGCAAATAGGGTTCAGGTATTCAGTTTTTTCCTGGTCCTTTGCATGAAGAGTAGGCTTATGCTGAGTATTGCATAGAGCACGTGATGTTTGTGTTGCATCAATAATCTGAAATTATCTGTCCCTAAGATGTTAACATGCTTTATGCCTCATAAACATACAGATCGATTACACTCAACCCATCCAAAAACCTGATGCAAAGAAGGAAACGCTAATTGCTAATGGTGAGAGCCAACTAGGAACAGTTGGGTGTGTGGCTGTTGACAGTCATGGGAATCTGGCTTCTGCAACATCCACTGGTGGACTGGTGAACAAAATGGTTGGTAGAATTGGCGACACGCCAGTCATCGGAGCTGGAACATATGCAAATGAGCTCTGTGCAGTTTCTGCTACAGGTAAAGGAGAATCAATAATACGTGGAACTGTTGCAAGAGATGTGGCAGCCCTGATGGAGTTCAAAGGCCTATCTCTTGAAGAAGCTGCTAAGTGTGCTGTTGAGGAACGGACCCCAAAAGGCACTGTTGGCTTGGTTGCTGTGTCTGCAAAAGGAGAAATTGCTGTGTCTTATAACACAACGGGCATGTTCCGGGCATGTGCTTCTGAGGATGGCTATTCGGAGATTGCAATTTGGTCTTCTGGCCCAAATTGATGATCTGGAGGATTCTGTCCGTTTTACTCACTTTTAAGAAAAACTGTATTTTTTACTTAGTTTTTCGTTATTTCGTAATAAAAACATTCCGCCCATCCATAATTGTTTTGCTGATCTGTGGGACAGTTAAAGGCCCGGATGAAGACAAGTCACCAGTCCCAGTGTTACAACAATAGTACTCGAAAACTATTAGCTAAAGTGCCTCTGAATCTGATGACATGGTGATGCTATTTGAAAACCATCAGCTGAAGTGCCAAGGAGGCTACTACATTTTTAGGGTTGTAGAGATGAGTGCGGACCCGGATTTTATATCAATTCCCCCACAGCACCCTTTGGGATTGTTTTCATGTTTTTTATTCCCCTCTCTTACTCTCATCTTTTCTCTAATTGCATAAAGTTTAGGCGCGGAATTCATATACCCATTATGAAAATAGAACATTGGTGTCAATTAAAAATTTGGGAACTCCCTTATGCAAAAGTAAATATTGTCAAATCTGTGTTTTCGACTGAATCATTAAACAGAATTTAGCCACTTGTTCACAGTAGAAAACACCATAATCAATACAGAATGTCTAGGGACAATCTTCTTGTGTCAATATACGGAACAATATATTCAATTACAAATGAAAAAAAATCCTGTTCAATTACATTACAACTTGAAAGGGCTGAAAATCATAAGAATTTCTAAAGAATTCTACAGCTTGTAGGAGGGGAAGAAACCAACCAACACACCCCCCCGCCCCCGGCCCCAGACCTAAAAAGAAAAATCCCCCGCGTCTCTTCACCATGTTTGAACTTTTAGTATAGAAGCCTCATTTTTCCTTCAGGATATTGCGACTATGCCTGACAAGGAAAAAAGTAAACAAAACAAGGAAACTCCTAGAAAAATCAAGATCCTCTACTTCTGTCTCTAGAGTAAGGCAGCCATGTTTTTGAAGTGTCAAAAAAACATTGAGATTGCAAAGTTCTTCAACAATCAAGCAATCCATTTCAACCAGTGGCACAGTCTTGAAGATAAGGATGACTTTGATTTACGTACCGATCCCACAGTGGCCTGTACTTGCTGACAGCCAACTTCAGCCAAGGCTTCATGTTCCCATTAAAGTGAATAACTGCGGCACTTTCGATCAGTCGGTTATCAATATTTAAGTCATTCCCCAATCCTAAAATATGCCATCTCCTGTCAAGTATCTCTGTCAGACCATACAAACTTAGAAGACCAGGAGGTAGAGTACCCAGATTCCAAAGTGACCCATCAGCATTCTGCTCTTGCCAATAGTGATATCTTGCAGTCACATCTGCTTTCCTCCAGGCAACCAAGTCAAAAACGTTCATGCCAAAAGCCCACCCACATGCCTGAGGATCATACTTTGAGCTTATAATTGAAATTGAGAAGTTGAGATACTTATAGAAGCGATGAAATACTTCAAGACAAGTTTCCACGGCCCCATTCACATTTCCATGCAAATCCATTGAGAAAAGAGGGGTCAGATCCCGCTGGACAACGACATCATCATCAAGAAATACAACCTTCTCAAGTTGTGGATAGATCTCAGGGATGTAAAACCGAAGATGATTCAGTAAAGACAAATACTTAGGATTGTGCAGTTTTGCTTCAACATCCAAATCCTTATATACCCCAAAATAAAAGGCCCGTGAATCAGCGTTGAGGAGTTGCTTGACAACTGGAGAATAAGACGCATTCAACCAATGAAAATTCTCAAAATTCTGTACTTCTATGGTGGCTCCTTTAAAGTCATTAATGAGGAACCATGCTTGCATTGCTCCATAATTGATTCCATTGGTAACAATGTGAAAGACCAACTGCTTTGGATGGTCAGCATTTGAGACCGTCGAGTTCACAACTACCGAAGTAGCAAGCACATTATCTGAAAATATGCAGAAATGATATAGATTGTTGTCCGTTAGATGTGGGGAGTTTCTCTTCTCATCTGCAAGTTCATGCGAGGATGGCATTTTGACCCAATCTGTCATAAGTTTGATGTGTAAGCAATGAAGGCTCTTGGGTAGTCCTTCGGCTACTACTTGACTAAAAAAGTTGCCTTGGACTGTTGCTGAACGTGCTTGGTCTTCAAGAAATTGAATACGTGATTTCATTGTCATTATTGTGGTTGCAACATCATAATGGATATCTTGTGCCTTAAAAATTAGAGAAGATAGGCTTTTTACAATTGGCTCTGCTTCCACAAATGTGATGGGCTTTCCTGTCATGGCAGCTTTAGAAAGCAAAAGCTGACAACTTCGTATCTTTGAGCTAAGCTCCCAGGCTAGGTGAAGGTTATTGTGCTCTTTGGCAATTATCACATAAGCCTTCGCCAAAATCATTTGTTCTGCTAACTGCCGTGAAAATGAGGTTACACTTGATATTTCTTCTGTAAAATTCAAACTCTCCTTATCAGCGGGTTTCATTATTTCATCTCTCTCCTGAAACTGCAAAGGGAAGTCACTTGCTTAGTAATTTTTAAAGGAGTAGCTTGATGATTTAACGAGCAGCTTTCTTGTTCTTCTCTTTTGGCACAAGTTACACAAACAGATGCCAGAGACTAAGCATACCAAAATTACTTACTCCGTGGAAGCAGCATTATACACAATGGCGTAGAAAATTGACCAATTAATAAGCTGGTTAATAACAAGTTTACTTTGTTTCTACTAATATATAAACAGGGAATATATTCAACCTATAATTAAAAAAAAATCCAGGGGGTTTTCTGCTTTTCTTTTTCAAATGTCATACAGTGACAGAATCACAGAATAACTAAGCATATTTCAAAGAGCCAATTGATAGTCTAAGAGGAATATCATTTGCAATAAAAAAACAAGATTGTACAATTAGAAGGTAATAAAAGTCTATGCCAAGAGTACAAAGCGAAAAACGATGATGTCCGTAAAACAAGGATTCATCCGCCAAGAGGGAAGGAAAAAAATAATTGTTCAAATACAAGTTCTATTCTTTTTTTCCATAGCAATATGTCTTATGGCTAAAGAAAAACTAAGTCACCGCTCAAAGTACGGGATTATTGCCTCAGCATCAGGCTTCACTCAAATTACATCACAGGGGTAAGAAGATCCATCGACACAAAGCTTGACAAAAGAAACTAACCAAAAGGTATTGTTCCATCATCTGATAAAATTTAAATTTGGCTTACCACTTGATCATACATGCACGCACAGTATTCTCAAATTCCATTGCAGTTGATTGTATCAGTTCTGTTTTGAAACGTGAAACTACAAACTAAATTCATTTATCTGAAATTTCAGTTCTTTATTTGAGATTATGTCAAGGATCAAAGCTAGTATTGTATTCTTGGTTGCAACTACCTCTGACCCAATAAAGGAACAGAATCTGACCCAAATTGGGGCCAGAGAAATATCACACAACCTGTTCCAGTCTTAACTTGATCGGCTACAGATTAATCTCCAAAAAAATACCTAAAAATCAGTTTAAAGATAAAAAGGAAGATCATGTGCTGAATTAGAGATATCTGAAAGTGAAACAGTTAAGATCAGAAACTTAAAACCGTAAAAGTCAAGTAAAATGAAAGAACCTTATATGTAACATCAATAATCAATAACTACCTATGATTCCTCATATAAAACAAAGACCATACGCAACAGTTACGTATTCCATACAGTCAATATATATGAAGAAAAGCAAGAAGAAGAAGACACAATATGAGCAAATGACTATTTTTAGTCTCCACAAGAAACTTCTGGATATGTAGCAAGGGAAAATGCAAATGATTCGGATTCTTGATTACACTTGATCCATATTGAAAGCAAAAGCACTTAAGACTTCAAATGTAACTGCATTATAACAGAACAATACAGCTAAGCGGAAGATAATAGCCAGATTCAATTCGATCGTTTCAACCACATTCAGAATCTATTGATTGCAATGCTCACGAAACACGGCCTCCTCATACATTCCATAATGGGAAGTGTCAAATACGAGCTAATAGTTAGAAGTCAACACGGGTAACACTTAATAAACGATTCTGATTAATTAATCAATTAATTAATACAAAACGCTGTTCATAGAAGTGATTGTATGAATGAATACGATTTGAAGACTAAGAATGAGAAGAGTAATCCTGAAAAACTAACAATACCTTTTCAATGTCAGACAAAAACTAAGAAACCGATTCAAACAGCCTATGGTTCTAATGTTTAAAAATGCTTTGTCTATCAACTAAATAACCCAATAAAAGAAACACGTATGTAGGGAAAAAACAAGACACACACGGCTCCTCTGTTTTTCTTACCAGAAAGGGAAGCTCGACCTGATCTTCATGGTGATTGTGTTGTACAACGAACAAGACAAAGCCTGCTACACAGAACAAGCCAAGAAGCAACCAGATCCAATAAGAAAACCTCCGTCGTACCGGGCGCCGATACTCGGCTGCCCGTCGTCGCATTTTTCACCGATTGCGTCCACAATTCACCACCGAATCAAGGATTGAGAAAGATCCATAATATGGATTGGATTGGTTTTACCAGCCACAGAAGAAGGAGAAATGCTTTTTTTACAGCAATATTCACTGTACGCCCTTATTCGCCTTCACGGGGCCGACCCCCTGTAATGATCTAGTTCATGCATTTTCTTTGAACTCAGAATTGAAGCGGCTAAGAATCAGAAAAACAGATGGGCCTGTTTAGGAAAAGAGCAATGGAAATGCTGATCTGCTTATTTAGTGACAGTAAATCGAGTAGAGAATAGAGCCATTAAAAAAGTAAAGAAAGAAAAAGAAAAAGGAACTAACCAACGGGCCGTGCGAGAGCTCACTGCTGGAGCCAGGGGAACGGGGGAGATGGCACAGAAATTAAAAAAATATATATATAAAAAAAAGCATGCATATCGCCTTCTCTTTTTACTTAAAAAATTATAAGCCCCGTTCTCTTAAAAATTGATGTTTATATTTGTTTGCATGCACATTCTATCCATGTGGTTGTTTAAATCTTGGTAAGTAAATATTAATGTAAAAGATCCATTATTTGTAATTTTTTAATTCCTGATATAAATTACTCCCATTAATTTTTTTTGATAAAATTAGACATATTTAAATCTAACTCAAGTTACAATAATAGCCAGTATCAGTTTTTTAAAATTAATTTTGAACAAAATTTTGGTTTAAAAAAATTTAAAATAAACAGTTATTTTTGTGCAGAATTGATTTTGGCCAAAAACATACTTTTGAATAAACTACTAAAAATAACCTTTAGAACGGTAAAAGAGCTTATGAAATATCTAATTACTATTTTATCTCTACTTTTTCTTATATCCTCTCTCATCTCTTTTCTTTACCCTATCTCCTCTTTCATCTATCTTCTCTACTCTCTCCTATTTATTCTCTATCATCTTTCCTCTCTCATCTTTCCTCTCTCCTGTTTATTCTCTACCCTCTCTCCTTTCTCATACTTTAATCAAATCATACCCTTTTTGGTAATTTATCAATATAAAAAGTGATTCTACTACTAATCATTTAAACATCTCTATTTTTAAAATCTATTCTTCCCAAAATCTATTCTCTAGAATCTATTCTTCTTAAAATTTATTCTCTAAAAGTTAATCCAAACACACCCTAAGTCAAAGTATTTTGATTTATATTTTTAGTAAATCGTAAATCAAATAATTATATTTTAAGTCTTATAAATAGAAAAAATATCACATTAGAAAAATTATTTGTATGATCATGTCCAAATTTGAATTGATATGTCTGAAATTAGATGGTTGATCAAAAACTGGTTTATACGGCCAACGTCTGATGCGCCATAATCAGACCTATGCTTCATTTGGAAGAGGAAGGGTTAGAGTTGGAATAATGGGAGCTGCGCTTGTTAAGGATTTGACAAAACCTTGAATTGATGGAGTCAGCAATAATTAATAAATCTATATCTACTCGTAATTCAAATGGTCGTCATGATTCATACTCTCAGGCTGGATTTTGGGATTTGATTAATCGTGTGATGTGTTTCTATCTGTTTTTCATTTATTACATGAGGAATTCTCTTGTTGGTTTCAGTGATAAGAGGTCTGGATATAGGAGAGTTTTTTGCATTCCCTAGATAATAATACAAGAATATGAGCTGCTGTGTTTTTGCAAATGAAGAAACTGTAACATGAACGTTTGAATTCGTTTTTAAGCCAAAAAGCCAAAAAAATTTGTGACGTTTAGTGGTGATCAAGTAGCCTCCAAGCTTCTTGTTCTTCCTCCTAACAGCGCTGGTCATGCAGGAGCGTTCTGAATGCAGTAATGAGCAACATACCAGAAGATGCTCTCTGTGGCCCAAAACCACCTCACAAAACCCCTTCATAGGGATCTCTTCTCTGCCCTATTACCAGCAGCGACACTCTCTTCTTTTTTGCCTCTTCCACTATTGCTCTTCCCTGTTCCTCCCCTTCAACCTTCACCACCCTCACTTGCACCTGCAACAACAGTTAACGCCAACCTTAATTACTCTTCAATATCTCTATCGTCTAATAACTCTAACCAAACAAGGTGTTTAGGGCTCTTTCAAGTTTCAAGCATACCCCCGGTCTCTTCATCTGGCACATGTTCTTCATATCAACCACAAGCTGATAGGCCTTCACTTCAAGCTTCTCTGTACCTGCAATCACAATACCCATCATTCAACTTATTAGCACTGCTTGATCCATGTCTTGAAGTAGCTAGAAGAAAGATGGGATGAGTTATGAACCTTGTGATGAGGAGGGCTTGACTGCGTTCAGAAGAAGAACCGTGTCCTGAGGCTGCACGGCGTGAGAGAGAGCCCAATCCAAAGCACATTTAGTTTAGAAGCTAGAATTCACGACCACCATTATCTTATTCCCATTCTCATCATCAAAGTGGCTAATGCTTGAGAAATCACTCATGTCTCCATATTTTAGAGATTTGGATTCAAACGATAGCGCACACAACACCCGGGCAATGCTCACGCAGTTCAGCTTCAACCTGAATCGCCTCCTGCCCATTCTGAGAGATTATTAATGAATTCCTCACTTGCAGGGCTCCTGAGCCGTGTTTATTGATATATATGCTGAAGAAGAGGAGGAGGAGGGAGTATGGAATGCTTGACTTTGGAAGCATGAACCAATGCGTTTCAACACATCTATTAATAGTAGGTTTGTCTATATTATTAGTAATTCTTCCTTGTGGGCCTGTCATTGGACGTGCGAGTCACGAAGAATTTGGATGAAAGACTACATGGACAGCAGAAATTCTTTAGTGATTCCACACTGCTGGATTCTTTAATGGAGGGTACAAGAGAATTTCTCACTACCCTGATTGATACAAGAGAATTTCTCACTACCCTGATTGATTATATATATTGGAAGGACCGTAAGGTGAGAGTGATATCATTCATGTTATTTCAAACACATGTTTGAATATGTTCATTGAAGGATGAAAATACATAACCTTAAAAGCTATTTTATATAATACTCCTCTATTTTAATATAAAAATTATGTAATTAATTTAAATAGATTAAAAAAATGAGATTAATTACTCAATTGTAATATATATAACTTAATCTCTTTAAAATATATTTCCTACAGAACATTAGATTATCTATTAATTTATAGATTAAGTAAATTAATTTTAAAAAAAATAATAAATATAAGAGATAAAATTGATTAAAATATTATATTTAGTACAAAATGAAGGTGATGAGTTGGAGGCAATGATTAGGTGAAGCTCATTAATTAGGAGTTGTACTCTATATGGTTTGAAAAATAAGTGAAAGATTAATGTCACATTAGTCTTTATAGTTTATGAATAACATAGACAATGACAAGATGTGTGAGGAGGATGTGCCCCAAATAGATTGGGGAATGTGGAACACATGTTTGATGTCGGCTTGGATTGGTTTGGTTCCATAGTCTTACGTTCCTTCAAACTGATTGATAATAGTGATTATTCTATTGTATTTGTATGTCTGTTTGAGCCATGTGTCACCCACCCTCTTCTTGACTCTCACCAACGGATACTAATATACATAGGATAGATATAATATAATAAATACTTTCATATATTTTAATTATATACGGATCCATACAGCATTACCATTAAATTGATTGTTTGTTTATTCAATTTTAAATAATTGATCCATCCTATCTAATCCTTATTCTGTTATTCTTGAAGATAATAATTATATTGTAAGAAATAACTGATGCGTTAATTAACAAGAAGCTGTAGCTCCTCCATCAGTCACCGTAACTGTCGCATCAATATTCTGCCCGTTAGTTCCCCGTCCGACAGTGGATGCTCTCCGTCTGGGCTGAATCTTGTTTGCCATAGTTCTCCGGTCATCTTCCTCAGTTCTCACGTTCGCTTCCGGTTCTCCCATTTCAGCAAGAATCCCGAATCTTGAGCCTCTATTTTCATGACGCTGAACATCGCCCCTTCCATCTTTCGGTTTACGCTGCCTACGGGTTTTCTGAACCACCCCATTCCTCAGTTTCCGTCGCATTGACACACGCCATAAGACCACCTTTCATGGCAATCCCATCACTACCACTTCCTGAAGTTTCATTCATTGCAGCAGGTTCAGGTATACTTGGACAAGTCTCTGATTTATGCCCGTAAATTCCACATGAAGAACATAGTATATGCAGGCCTTCGTATTCAAGAAAATACTCTTCCCCATCCAACACAAATCCCGGCATCAATTGATTACTTAAATCTACCAAGATACAAATTCTAGCATAGTGAACTCTTATATGGCGGAAAGTATTCATATCAACTTTGATTGTTTCACCTATTCTATTACCTATAATTGTAAGAGCTTCCTCATGATAATACTCTAGTACAACTTTTGGCATCCTTACCCATACTACAACCTTATCTATAATGGCTTTCTCTAGCTTAAATCTCGGTTTCCATGGCTTAATTGTCAGGTAATGATTATAAATCATCCATAGTCCCCTGTTAGTCTTCCGTGTTTGAGACAAAAAATCCATATCCAAGTAAACAAACAATCAATTTAATGATTCCATATTTTACTTGAGAATGAGAAAGTTGGAAAATTCCTTACTGGATCCTCTATGGTTATCACCAGTGTTTCATCCTCCTCTTGCTCCATTGAGCGGTTAGGGTTGTCAGATAAATAATCATCTGATAGTAAACCCCCATCTTGACCAGCCTCAGATCTGCCTGATTCTCTCTGTCACCATCTATGCCTTTTAGCTTGTCAGCGAAGGAGGATTTGAACTTGTTCTAACATATCCCTTGATCACCTAGCCCCAGCCAATTTCCCCGCAACAAATTTTCAGAAACCTTTATCCCACCATTCTTAATCTTTTTTGAGCTTCTCATTAGAATGTCTTCCTCCTCAGAAGAAAAAGGAACAAAAGTCTTTGAATCAGAGAGAACTATCGCCATCTTTGTTTCCTCGCCTGGAAATTGTTTGATTCTATTTAGAAAATAGAGTTATTCCTGTATACGTTGTCATTGTATTGTGGGTATTTTTGTGAGCAGCTGTAGGCCAACTAGAACCAAATTCGGCCCAACACTCGAAACCTCTAGAGAAAGAGGGGTGGGAATTGAGGTGGCTTGTTTTTATAGTTTTCCCCATGGTTTGAATTTAATTTACTAATTTTTGAATTGGTAGTTGAAAATATTTTTAATTCTTGTACAATAAGAATGTTAAAATAGTGTAGGGAATAAAAATTAAAGTCATTGGGATTTGATTTTGTTTAGAAGGGACGCAGTGGCATGAAAGGGAGGGAGATGGAAGCTTGTGATGTTGCATTAGTCACATACTAAGGCTTGTGAACTTGAACTATTTTAGATGATGAACTCATCCATCCATGACCACGTACATGATTAATCTTCTAATAACTCCATATGTGTACCTACGTACGTACATACGTACGTGACCGTAAGTTTTACTATATACGCTCTTCTTGTATATGTGTTATATCCAACAAGAATTTTTATATCCACACGCACGCACGCACAGACTTAAACTTACATAATTACTAAAATGTGTCTCACATATATAATGCATAAAGATTACATCCCATGTGGCATGGCGTTATACAGAAAAAGTGGGTGTGGGAGAGGGAGAGGGGGAGAGAGAGAGGTAACCTTTATACATGATAATAATAACTGGAGGAAGCCATAATAATGGATATATATTAATTAATCACAGGAGTTGCATGCATGCAGCGTGGGTTCTAGTCACTGAGAGGGCGAAGCATCCAAGGCAGCAGTGCGTTATTGGGTCGAGACTCATCCACACTGGCTCCATAATCTACACCCTCACCTCTTGATCCTCTGCAATTCATGCATCCATTATCACACATAACAGTATGTCTTTTGAGAGAAGAAATAAGGCTAGGGTTTACTTACCCGATGATATTCAAAGGCAGCAATGGGTGTTGTGTTAACAGAACAGAGGAATCATCCAAACCTTCATTCTGCTGCTGCTCCACTACTGCCTTCTCCCTTTCCCTTATCTGTATATATTTATTTATATCGTCTCAGAAAACAACATATATATATAATGCAGCCTAATCAACCTCACAAATATATCATGTTTAATTCTTTATACCTTCCTAGCGAGTACGTTGTTTTGTTCCTGCAGTGCCTTATCCTATCGTTCCACAAAATAACAGCTTCGTAAAACATTACATGTTCGCGATAGGAAATGAAGAGCTTGCACGTAATAATGAGAAAGACTGACCTTTTTCTGAAGCTCTGAAATAGATTCGTTCATCAGCCGGTTCTGCAAGTGAAACGTACACTTGCATGAATGAATCACTTTGACGACATTCTGTTGATCACCGTTATAGTTGTTGGGACATGATTTTAATTAATCTAATTTAATTACCGTTCGTGATCTTATGTGTTTCAGAGCTGACTCCAGCTGATGCTCCAAATTCTGAAGCTCTTTCAGACTTAAGGCCTCCAGATCTTCTCCCATAAAACGCCTGCGTACTTACGTTTCACCCATTCAAAACCGGTCGCGTACAATTCCAATTCTTTGTATATTATGAATACACACACATACACACACCTTTGATTTCTTTGTAGGACCTCTATCCTTGCCTTCAACTTCGCGTGTTGCAAAGCCCAGTTTTCCTGAAACTGGAGATAATAACAAGAAAACGCAACTAGTTGGTTTTTTATTTGAATAGAAAAATAATATAGGGTATAATTATGAAGGATATGCAATACCCATTTTTGGTCTTTTAGTTAATCTGATAGACTGTAAAATCAACTTAGAAATAGTAAGCTTTGTATTCTCATTTCAATGGCTTTACATAAAACTAGCCTCCTCAAAGTAAAATGTTCTTAAATTTAGATTATGTACTACAAATGGAAGCATGATATTCTAAATGAATTAGTACATAACATGTTTCCAATGAACAAAATATTACCGGTAAAATTTGAAAGAATCGTGTTCTTTGGGAATTTTAAAACTTGAAATACGTATAGAAGAAAAGCTGTTATACATTGGGTTCCTGATCATTTGCAGCAAGCTGCCTCTCTGCGTAGGAATACCTCTCGTATCGTTCCAAAATTCTTTCCATACTGTTCAGCAAGTAAACCAAACAGTGAACCAATTAACTCATATTTATTCATACAGCATCCATCATATGAAAAATCTACATCCACAAATATTACATATGCAAATAGCGCATCTGTCGGGTAAAATTTTCACATGCTCCTCCTTTATCACGTTAATTATCAAGTATTCTTTGTACGTAATCTGGTAATAAATTCTTAAGAATTCAATTTGAATGCCCACATCTGCAAGACTTCATCTAACCAAAATAATTTTTCTATAATCATTTAGTTATGTGGTTGAAAGAAACCATAAGATAAAAGATACAGGTATCTTAGGTTTACTTCATGTTTTATAGATCCCTTCGATCCTTAACTCTATCGAATTTACCCCTTAACTTTTCAGGTATATTTATCAAGAATATAGTTTTTATCTTACATTTCGATTCAATTTCTTGATGTAGTAAATAGATATCAGACAACATGAACGTCATATTGCTTCCAAATTTATGCAAATAAAACGAAACAACTTCACTGTATTTATTCATAATTTGTTATTTCATTCCTATGTAAAACATGTGTTCCCTTTATTTAGTTATTGAGAATTAAGGTATATAGTGAAAAAATTGAATGAAATTTAAGCCTTAATTAATTGTAAATTACAAAAAATGAACATAAATTGAGGAAATTTAAGCCTTAATTACTTATAGTCTAACTGAGTGGTTTTTTAAGGGGGTAATAATGTCTAATGAGTTAAATAATTTTCATGACTATACTACTATGTAGTGTCGTGGACAGTTCTTTTTTTTTTTTGAGAGAGAGAGGAAGAGAGATTGAAGATGCTCGACAATTGAATATTTTATTGAATTGTATATAAAATAGCTTTTATTATTAATATAATTGAATAATAAGGGGGCGCAATCATCCACAGCAAAATCTTATACAAATACAACTAATTAGTAATTATTCTGAGGAACTGGTATTTGACAATAATATACTCTTGTGTAGCTGCTTTATTATGATTAAAGAAATTGAAAATTCACAATTGAGCTTTTATAGGTATCAGTCACAGTTCTGCTGTTTTCTGAGGCTGGCGTGTGTCCATGATGAGACGAGAAAACAAAGTGACGTACACAAATTAACAAGGGGGGCTACTAAGAAACACTATTTCTGTATAACCCAGGCAAATTACCCCGTACACCCACCCTAATGAATTAACTAATGCAAATGTGAGAGTGAAATAAAATAGCGCAATCAGTGAGGGCAGTGCATGTTGATGAGCCAATCTTATTAACAAGTCGTGGATGGATGAATCCAGCAGGAATAGAGAAAGGGAAAACAGAAAGACAGAGATACATTTGAGAGTAGAGAGAATGATAAAGGAGAAGGGGAGAGAGAGATAGTGAGGGAGTGACTATTACCAGGGGTCGCTGGAGAAGTGGAAGAGCTTGCCTTTGGTGGAGAAGACGATGAGAGCGACCTCGGCATCGCAGAGCACAGAGATCTCTTTGGCTTTCTTTACTAGGCCGGACCTTCTCTTGCTGAAGGTCACCTGCCTGTTGATCTTGTTCTCTATCCTCTTCAGCTCCACTCTTCCCCGCCCCATCTCTTTCTCTCTCTATCTCTTCTGGTTCTGTTTTTGAAGAAGAGGCTTGGGGGGATTCTTCTATATATGCTATGTGGCGTAAAAAGATTAATAGGAAAATTATGAGGCGGATGTGAGAATCCAGGGTTGAGGGTGATGGATGCGAGTTAAGGGGAGTCGGTGAGGGGCATACAGGAATGAAGGGGAAACAAGAGATGTGGATGAAAAAGAAGAAAGAAAAGAAGGAAAAGGGATCTGGAAAAACACAGTGGATTCATGTTACGTTGTCGACTTGGTATTGGACGCCCTCACTGTTCAAAGGTATTCCATTGTTGTCTGGACCCCCTGCTCCTCACCCCCCCCCCCCCCGTCCCTCCCTACGTTCTCTTCCTTTGTTCTTAAATATAATATGCCAGCAGATATACTCTTTTCGAAAATCCCACCTCGTGGAAATGCGCCTGCCTTATAAATGTCCTTCATATATATTAATTATTATCCTTTTCGTAATGTAATGTATTATTGTGGATTCATTATTTCATGCATATCATACATCTCAAATACATTTAATTATAAAATTTCACTCCTCATTAGGCTGATTGGATCTAGCGGTATTTTTCTTTTTTCATTTTATAGTATTTGAAACATTTTAATTTCAAGTTATTTGGTTCCCATAAATAAGTATATATTCCTCATGATACTAAAACTTCCGTCTAACCCTGAGGCTTGTTTCTTCAACTGATCCATTGGAGCCAGGTATATAGTTGCAATTGTCCCCCTTCAAACAAGAAAATCCATTGGCCAAAAAACAAGTCAAGCTTAGAGAATTGAAATCCTTAATTAATGGCTGATCCCTAACATTCGATCCTCTCTTGTCAATATGCAACTTTGTCAAAACAGGTCTGGATATGAAAACATTAGTAGTAATATAAAGGAAAACAAGATATTTCTCCGGGTGAGTGATTGATCGATTTATAGCATATCATGTATAATCTATTGATATAAAATATATAATTCTTAATAATAAATAAATTTAATCACTTTCGCCATTCCTTTTGCTCAAAAAACAGAAAATCACTTGTCCCCATTCCACGTACAAGTCTATTTTACCATGTGAAAAGAGCTAAGCATGGATCTTTGGGCAGTTAACATGATCAGAAAGAACTAATTTGTCTGAATATATAATTTGTTAAAATCTTGAAAACCTATGATGTGATAGTGCTTTTCTATATATTTAACGTGAGAGTATTATTTTCCGGAGGCAACGCCCACTTTCACCCATCATTCGTGGAGGGAACAATATCCTTTTGGCTTTTTATAATAAGCAAAATGTGGAATTAAATGCATATTCAATTAATGGTTACAATCACTCCCAATACTACATGTGAAAGATACATTAATTCTTGATCTTTTCTCCTCTATCATGATAACTGATAAGAACGGGTTGCATTTATTCCTTTTAACAAATTAAAATGCCTCTAATTAATATAACGCTCAATTCATTATTATTTATTTATTTATTTATTTTGTTGTCCACCTAGTCATTAGAGTTTTACCCCGGTTATATCCGGATTCGATCCGCGTCACGCACCTGGTTATGGTAGGTGAGTCTCCTAACGAGAATTTTCTGCATATGTCAAGACTTGAACTTAAGATTCCGTTTAAGTGATATCAAATCGCTTACCACTCAAACCAACTCCTGTTGGTATTATTATTTAAATTTAAATCTGCTAAAAAGTACTAAGTCACCTAACTTAAGGATGGCGGCCGCCGCGTTTTTTGAGCCAATTGCAGTCTTATATTAGCCCATTAATTTTTTTAAACAATTAAAAAGGCAAGCTTACGCTCGAAATACAAAATTAGGAATAGGTCCTAATGAATAACAAGCGCGTAGCAAATGAATTAGCCCACTCATTCTTTTTCTTTCCCCCCTCCTTAATATGGGTACAGGTATGTTTTTGTTTTTTTGGAGTTGGAGGTAATATTGTTTGTAACATTATATAAAATTAGTTATTTCTGTTATACCTAAACCTCATTAATTAGCCCACTTATTCTGTTATCTCACTCGCACTCGCAAACAGGTTCCAACAGAAAAATATTACAAGAGTAGCGTTCCCACTTTCCCTACCAAACACCAAGCAGTCCCAATGAAATCTGGGATCGTTTTTTCAGCGGAGCAACATCAGCAGTACGAAAAACAATAATACGTTAATATAATATTTAATTTTTATAATTTATTTTTATTTTAGTTTTAGTCTCCATAATTTCATATTATAAATCTTGGTTCTATAGAGCAAAATAGTATAAATTTTGATTAAAATATAGGAATTATTTTAGACCAAAAAAAATTTAAGGGAATGAAACGTATAATTTAAAACATTTAAACTAAAATTAAATTAAAAAAAATTATGAAAACTAAACATTATATTAGCTAAAAAATAATCTAACGTAAAATGCTACTTAATTACTACCCACTTCTTCGCTTATCTGTAACCGAATTAATGTTATATTGTTGTGGGTATTGGTTAAAAGTTTAGAATTGTCGATCTTGTATTTCTAAATTACTTAGTACCCTTATTGCTCTCATTTTAATTTAGTAAGGGTAGTTTTAGTCTTTAACGATTTAGAGAATTCTAATAAATATGTTTTTTAAAATTTAAAATTGTGTTATTCTCTTATTGAGAATAGAAGTAAAGTTGCTTACCATCTCAATCCATAATTATTGTGATAGTTTGCTCTTATTAATAGTACGCCCACGCATTTTGATACCCATTATATTAAAAAGGTTTGTGTGTCTCCAATTAGGAATTTATTCCATTGATAAAAATAGGAATTTGAAAACGATAGTGATAAAATGAATTTCAATTGATAGGAATTTTTTAATTTGTTCTTAATTTGAGATTCGAATTAGTCTTAAGGGAAAATTTTCAATATTCTATACTGCTTGCAAAATTGCAGACTTTATCCCATTTCCAACAAAAAAAATGAAATTATGACGATATAAAAGAAAAAAGGTGGATCTTAATTTCATAAAAACTATAGAGTCCGCTGTCATGGAAATTAAAACTTTAACGCAAAATTAAAGGTACAAGCAGAGATAATGAATTGTTAATAGTATACATTAAATTACAGTACGTATAATTCCAAACAGTTAAAACTATAATACGATAAACTATACTATTAAAATTTTATAACATCCAATTTAATTAAAAATAGATATAGGTCAATCCAATTTAGTTTTTTTAATTTTTTTATTTAAAAGTCATAATTAATAATTAATAATTTTTAATTATAATAAAAATTTATAATAATTATAAATAATTGATCAGTTATATCTTTTTTTTTTAATTCCTTATGAATTGTCAATAAGGATAACCCAAAAACTCCTGAGACATATTGATTGGTAGAATAAAAATAAGATCTTAAATTTAAACTCATCATGAAAATACAAAATATATATTTAAGAGAGCTATTTTTTTTTATTAATATCTGACAATATTTAAAATTGACTTAATAATACCGAATATCAAACAATATATTTAAAAACGAGGTCAGAAATAATTCAAAAGATCCCATTCTCTTCGTAAAATCAAATAAGATAAAAGCAATTACTCCATTGTGGAATTGAGAGGAAGAATAATTTAAGCACTGAAAAATGGAATCTATAAGAAAATAAAAGGTGATAAGATGGAGGAAGGGACAGGACCAAGAGAAAGAGTCTCCGTTTAAATTCATTAATATGATTCATCATATGAGACTGAAACCGTGTTTCCCTCTTATGGGCGGAGTCGTATGGATTTGGATTATCTTCACTTCTCTTCCCATCCATTTCCTCTCCACTTCTTAACTAAAATTATTAGATTAAAATTTAAACGATTCAGATTTAATATTTTATATAATTATTAATAAAATATTAAATATTTTAAAAATAAAAGTAAATAAATTTAAAATTCTAATTTCAGTCATGATAATTGAAAATTTTAATAAATAAATATTTTATGAAATAATAAATCTAGACCGCTCATGTTTCAATCTAACAATTGAAATGATTGAGATGAGAAGTACAGAGAAAGAGGATGGGATAAGAAGGGAAGTGTAGAGAATCCAAGTCCAAGTCGCATAGACATATATAATATAAAATTATAACGATGCATAAAATTAACGATATTTTATTATAATTTTACACTATGTTTGGGTTTGAATTTCAAATATAATTTTAATTTTATTACTTAAAATTATTACTTAATAAGAGATTGAAGGGAAAGCATATCTTTAGAAGTAAAAACTATTCTATTATACTTTTTTTTCTATTGATAAAAGATATAATTGACAGAGAAAGTACTGTAACGATTCATTAGAGAGGTTTTTGGCGGCCAATACAAGAAGAATTGCTTACTTATATCATGATAGAAAAGTTAGGAATAATCCACTTATATAACAGAGTTTATCCTCTAATAAAATTTTAAGCAGAAGTGTAATATTAGATCCCAAGGAGTAAGTCTTTTCTTTTTTATGAAGAAAAGTCTTTTTCACGGATTCTATAGAAATGTATATATCATATATGAAAGCATATGATGTAGGAAAATGAGATGGTTACCTTTTAGAAAATTATAACGAGAGTGTAAATGTCAACACTTTATTCTTTTGAAGATAGGAGAAAAGATAAAACTAGAAAGCGGATTCTTTTTTTTATTAAAGCTCTTTACAGCATGAGGGGGAAGGCCATTTTGGATTCTTCAATTCCAAGCCAATCAAATCAACAACCAAACTTTGTCCCCTTTCTTTTGATTTTCGTGATTGAGCAAGAGTTTTGATAAATTGTCCCATGCATGTTCAATTTTCTTTTGCCTACCTAATCCTTTCCTTTTTCCTAAAAAAAATATCAATATATAATAAAATTGACCTTTGCAATTATGAAGTCAAGTGTTTATGCAATTTTTTACCCTTTTTTCATTTTTCTTACTCATAAGGGAAAACAAAGAAAAATAGCAGAATTGTCTAAGAACGTAGAAAATGAAAAAGGGAAAAAAATGAACAAGTATACAGGTGCATGACCAAATGACTCCAAAGTGTTTCTTCTTCTTCTATTTTTTAATGCATACTAAAAAATGGTCTATATTTTATTACCCAGGATTTATAGTTTAAAAAAAATTGAAAAGATAGGATAAAAGTTGAGTTACTCAACTATTTAGTCAGTGGTTCAATTCTTAGTATTGTGTATAAATAGGGTCTCATAACTAGTACTATAATCTCTTCAAAAAATTTACTATGCGAGATGATTAATTATTTACCTATGGTGGATACTCTATGCTTACCTACAAAAAAAAAAGTTGAACATTAGGGGCACATATGGAAACTAAAAATGAGAGAATCCAAAAGCCAATTGGGGGAGATAAAGGTTTTTTTAATAGAATTTGAAAGAACCATGCATATCTTATAATATGAAACGTGTATTTTATCTTAAAAATAATATATGTTTAAGGAGTTTTTAAACGTATTTCATGATTTCAAGTTTTAAAATGATTCACACCACAACACTTGTAATTTAATTAATGATGTCGAAATATGATTTTCTATATGTTGCGTATAGGATGTGGCCAATCCAGTAATCATCAAAAGTCATTGATTTTGCCAAGGAATACGCTCTACGAATGAACAAGAGTGGAGAGCATTTATTATTAAAAGTGAAAGTGAGAAAAGGGCAAACTTTTACAGAAAAGGAAGAGACATGCTTCCCATTGTGTCTCCCTGTTAATAGTTTTCCTACTCCCACACGCTTCCTACATACAATTAATTCACAACACATGAGATTCGCACTAAGTTTATTTCTCTTAAAATTAATTAATTAATTAAACATCTTCAGTATATGGAGAGTCCGCGTTGTGTGTTCGCTAATTAATAATCCAATCACAAAATAAAGCCTATACGAATTGAAGATCGATGTGGAAACAACATGCAATGGTATATACCCATCTATCTGCTATCTTGATATATACACAAATAAAAAGGACCATTTCTCTTCTTCTTGTTTTTTTACCCAAGCATGGATCAAATAAAGAACATGTAGATGAGTATCAGAGTTTTACTTTTCTAGTTAAAACTTACCATGTATATATAGGCGGGAATATCCCTTTTTTTCTTAGTGAATTTCAAAGGTTTTTAATTTGACCTTATAGTAGCTAACATAAAGTCCATCATAGTAAAAACCCAATAATTGTAAAGAAAGAAAGAAAGAAAGCATTTTGTATGCTTCTCCTTCTGGCTACTTCCAACACACGTATGTTTTCATTGGACTAGTAGTTCCCCTATGGCATGTAAATGTTTTGTCATGTTATGGGTTAGCTTGAGAGCATTTAGTCCATTCATATTCCTTCATGATTATGAAAGAATAAGAATCATCTTTATGCATGAATGTTAAGCAAACATGATTTGATATGGTGCCCTTGCCTACTCATGATCATGATCATGCACTGATTTCTACCCGTTACTTACTTTCAGCCTTGAAAGGTGTCACACGGTGAATGGTTCTCTCTGTCTGATTGTTGGACAGACATGCGATTACATTATCATAAGCCATGAGTTAATTAATTTTGTGGGTCCCACAACAATATTCTATTATTCTAATTCAAAATTCAAACAAGTGTTTAGGTGGACGAGGATAGATGTTTCTCATTCAGTGTTAGATAGTCATATTGTAATCAACATATATGTGCCTTATAGCAATTCTTTGTATCATTGTAGTATTGATTCTCCCTGCTTCTTTAATGAAATAGGAATTGCGATAATTCTAGTCCTGTCCCCAGCACGTACCCTAATTAGAAACAAGCCGAATGGTTAAAACTGATGGAGAACCGGTAATTAAAAGGTGAAAAGTAAAAACTCACAAAGAACCAATAAAAATTAGAAACCCCATCTTTCTTTACTTCAAGACCCTTAAAAACAGTTTCAATCATATCAACATGATTCTAGTGAATTAAATCAACCGGTGCAATAATGAAGGAGCGAGAATTCTCAAATATGTATGATATTGGGGAAGAAAAAGATTTCCTTGAACGACCGAAGTCACTGCAGATTTTATCTTATCTTGTCGAAGCAAGTGAAATCAATCGCTTTGTGTCCCACTATGGCAAACCAAATACAAGAGACAGCATAAATGTGTTCCATTAGTAATGGTTTAGGTGTGATTTGACAGAGATAAAAAAAAAGTTTGAATTTCTCCTTTTGGATTACATCTGTCGAGATTACAGCCTCCGATCTAAAAAGAATGAACTCCATTAGCTTCCCAGAGTGTTTGAATACGCCGCTTTAAATTAGAGCTTTTTCTTTTCTCCTTCCTTCCTTTCTTTCTTTGTGGTGGGTTAACTTGAACCAAATATTATATATTTAAAGATTGTAATAAAGTATGACAAATATCCAAACAAAGGAATCATGTTTTTTTAGAAAAGTGAATGTGAGTTCGGTGTAAATCATAATATACTTTTAAACTCAAAAAGTATTTACAGTAATACTTACATATCACCCACTAATAAAACTATTATATTAACAATAGGATTTAAACTCACAGCTTTTAAATTATGAGTTAATTTTTTATTAACTAAATAAACATTTATTTGCATAAGAGGAATCGTGTTTTTTTTGTAGTATCATATTCAAGTCATTATCGGAGTACTAAATATAGATAATTCTCCAAGCAAAAATTCAAATATTAATTTACCATAAGAGATTATTTACTTTTCCTAGACCTAATTCAAATACAGAGGAATCATGTTGACTTTAGGTTGTGTTTGGCTCAACGAAGGGGAGAGATTTTAATAGAGGGAAAGAGAGAAAAGGGAAGAAGAGGGATTTTATTATTACCTTATTTGGATTAACATTAAGGGAGGAGATGTGATGGATTTTCATATTATTTTATTTGGTTCAAGAAGGGAGGGGAGGAAAATATTTTTATATAGACAAATTTAATTTATATTATTTTATAGAATATTTTAATAAAATATAATATAGAGATAATATTATGATATTAAAAAAATTATGGGTATATTAACATTATAAAATAATAATATCACACCTCCCCTCCAAATTCATCCAATTTTGGAGGGGGAAATTTTCTCTCTCCTCCTAAATATTTTAATAAGCGAAGAGGAACAAAATCCCTCTCTTTCTCTCCCCTTCCTCCAAACTCCCACTACCAAATGAACCCTAAGTAACAGGAAAATGAAAGACGAAATTCCTTCTTTTTTTTGTATAAAGACGAAATTCCTTTTTTTTTTTTTGTTAAGGGATATACACCTTCGGAAAGATAAAAGTGGTCAGCCCAATTAACAATCTGTTGGACCATATTTGATATAACCATATTCATATATCAAACCTTATCCTGACTTGTAATTTGTTTTTCGGGGTTTAATTGGTGAAGAAGTCAATATCATGGCTTTTGTAATTCTTGAGAATTAAGTATCCTAGGCCTTAACTTGTGGGGGTAAATGTACAAGAGAAGCCCAGCCTTTTTGCTTTCATTTTCCTGGTATTGCATTGATTCTTTAATTATCTCAAAGTAATAAAATCTCTAATATTTTAAATATATATTTTCACGTCGCAGTCATACATGTAGAAGCATATTAGTGTGGTGATACGTAAAAAAAAAAATGACTTTGGAGGAATACGACCTAAATGGATAAGAAGATAGACATTATCATCTCTTTTAGCAATGGAAAACTCCGTCTATGGAAGCGCCCAATCAAAATGAAATGTGATTTTTTTTTTCTTTGCTTAGGAAATGGACAGATGAATACAAAGTATATATATACGGTTTAATGTATATGCTAATAACCTTTACCATAAATATATACGCTTTATTGATATTTTCTTTTCAGCTTTAGTGTTAATTTCAAGTTTCAACCCTCACTATAGACTTTATGGGCAGTTTTTAGAGATCAACGTGCCCGTTTGGATGCATTTATAGAGAAAAATAAAAGAATTTTTGGATATCTTTTAAAAAACAATTTCTAAAGAATAACTTATAAAAAAAGTAGTTATGAATAAATTAATATTTAGATGATTATTATTAGAAAATTTGTTGTGATTGATAAATTATCAGAAAACATATGACATAAAAAAATTGATTAATTGTGCACATCCTATTAGCATCCTCTCTTTTTCATTTTCTCTTTCTGACAAACAATGAAGGAGGTGAAGACGTGATGACAATAGCTTGATTTGGAGGAACTGAAGACAGTGGAGCTAGATGGAGGAAGAAGTTGACAACCAGCGAGCGATCTAGTGGCCCAATAGAGACGAGCTGGACGATAGGAGGAGAGAGAAGATAGTAGAAAAAATACAGGTAAAATAGTAATTATGTGTTATTTAAATCATTTTACTGTTTTAAAAGCTATTTTTATAAACTTATTAAAAGACATGGTTTAGTCCATAAACCCTTTTGAATAAATATGACTATTTATTTTAAAAAATTTAAATCAAGGTTTGGGTAAATTTTTTTAAAACTAAAATTTGGGATAGACTCAAATAGGCACGTTGAAATGCTTGCTGGAAAATGGCGGTTTCAACTTTGAAGGACCCACCGATAAAGTAAAGAAATCCGTGCTATTTTTTAGATTAATTTACTAGTATATGGCGCTATTAACAACCGACTAATATAGTTTATAGGAATATACATTCATAATGAAGGAAATATCATTACCTCTAAATAATTATCGTGGTTATACACATAGATCGAATATATGAGCTAATTGATACAAGTATTTAGTGGTAAATATATACTATTTAGCAGTGATATTAATATTTAGCTCTTTAATTAGCAGCAACTTTAGCCCTCTTGCACGATATTTTTTTTTATTTTCACTCAAAAAAAATATAAAAATATAACGATATAAAGACTTGAGGGCAGAGAACTTTTCTTTTGGGGCAAATAGCATAAAGATTTTTTATTTAAAAAGGTGGACAACAAGAATCACTTGAAATTATAAGCGAAACCAAACTATTTTTCACTTACAAAAAAATTTACTTATCATTAAACTGTAAAATCATGAACACAACGACTAAGTTGGTCGAACTGTCAACTTGCTGCTTGTGCTTGTTTTTTTTTTTGGCTGAGCAAACAAAAAACAAAGAAGAGATATAGAGAGATGTTTGGTTGGAGTTTGTGAGAAGGCATAATTGAAGATTGGTGGCAACAAAAAAGATCCAATGCATGCCCTCTTTGTGGGATCATGTCCTTGCACCCACCCCCTTCGTTATATTTTACTTCTATTACTATTATTAGAGCCTGCCTTAATCCCCACGTACCTACATATTAATGTTGAGGGCGACCCTTGCATGCATGCTTCTTTAGTTCTTTACTCTCCCTTTTCTTTTCTCACAACACAACACGGTTGCGCGGATCTTATCGTCTATTTGCCTTTTGTATTTTGTTTCCTGTTCACCCGTCATTTTTATTTTCCTAATATCCTCTTCCGAATTTGGGGATATATAATTAAATTAAATTGTAACTGAAAATGAGGATAAAAAAAAATGCACATGCGTGTATGTACGAGAACAAAGGAAACATCCAATCATGTTGTCATTTGATGCCCCTATACGTATGGAAGTGACCCCAAACACACATTAAATAATGTAAGCCATCCTAATTATATGGCTTAGTGTTAAATAGAAAGCTAAAAATGAGTTAGGTGGTGCAATTGTCTTCGGGGAAGATGGCGATTGCACGTGCCTACTGCCTACCCTCTTTTTATATGATTGTTTTGTTTTTTGTTTTTATTTATTTATCTAATTTATTAAAATTTTATTTTAATTATATTTATATCTATATACTTAATTATAATAGGTGAATTTTTTAATAATTTTTTTTTTGAATAGGTTAAGATTTAAATTTAAAATTTTATTTAAATAATATTAAAATATTTGTCACCATCTATTGCTGATTGTTTTGTTTTTTGTTACACTCTTTTAATATGATTTATACGTGTTCATTTTGGTGACATAAAAGGGCCCACGTCTCAAAGAAGAAGAACCTATGGTTAAGATTTAGTGGATCTTCAGAAGGGAAAATCGTTTGCTCACGAAACATGTATTATTTCAAATGCTTCCTCAACACATGCCCATGCCCATGCCCCAAAAGCGAGTCTTACCACAATCTAAATCATTTATTTATTTTTTTAAAGAAAGAACAAAATAAAGTGAGTGGGCATCTTTTTTTTTTCTTAAAAAAAAAACTACGTAAAACTTTAGTTAAGTTTCAGTTTTCGATTAAAAATATCTTTTGGAAGCATTAAATTTTTACAAAGAATACATATATAGGAGTAAAATTTATTTAGAACACATGATTACCCTCTTCTCCTATATTTGCAATATTTTTTTATAGGAATAGTCTTATATATAAATAATAAATTATATTTATCTACATATTTAATATATTCTTTTTACTTTTACCTATAATTAATTATATCTCTCTTATTTTTTTTCTTATTTATTAAAGCCCTTGCATTTATATGCGCTGTGAACCATTCCTTACGTCCGTAGGGTTGGGTCACTTTTGAATATATATATATATATATAGTGTATACATCTATGATGAATTATTTATATAATTTACTTGATATTAATTATAAGAGTTAGTTAATTTTTTAAGATAAATTTAAAAAAATAAATAAATTAAATATAATAAAATTAATATATTATATAAATTTATCTTTAAAAAATTAAATTAAATTATAATTAATTAATTTATTATATCTATCTACAAAAATTTAGTTGATTTTTATGGTTAAGAGTATAAGTAATAGTAACTGAGTAAGTGATGGATATAAATGCTTTTAGTAAATAGATGCAATTTATTTTGTTATCATTTGACTCTATTAACATATTTTATTATACTTTCATAGAACTATATTTCTTAATAGGGCTGCGATCTCATGAACTTTATATAGCTTCTTTTTTTTAACTTTACATATTGATAAAAGATATATTTATTAATTAATTGTGTCATGACTAAATGAAAGATGGTCGCCCTTGAATTTTATCAAGACTCTGCGGGCCAAGAAGAAAAAAGAAAAATAAAAGATAATTAACTCCTTTTGGGGAGGCATAGAGGAAACTTGAATTGGTGAGAGTCAAATACGAAGGAAGCACATTTATCTAAGCGATTGGCCCCACAAGCCAAGAGGCTATTAGTATTATGTAGACTGACCCCAACAATTTTAGTTCCCCCCACCCAAAATAAAAAAAGGCCAATTGCCCCCACCATTCCCAAAAAAAACTTCACTTATCCCCTAAAAACTTATTATTGAAGATCTCATCTATGCAATGCAATACTAAACGTTGGACCTAGTTAAATGAATAGTATTTGATTTTATCTTTCAAATATAAAATTATAAATTTAATCTATATAATTTAAAAAATATTTATAAGAAATACTCTTAATTATCTCGATAATACTCAAATTGTAAAATGATGTTTGGTTTTACAAATTATTTTTATTGAATGTTTCGTTGGAAATCTTCAGCAATAACAAATTAATGAAAAGTACATACTCCTTATGACATTTAAAAAAAAAAAAAAGAGTAGAGAGAGCTGAGTTTTTATATATATATATAATTGTAATTATAGCTCATCATTATAAACTTGAAGCTGCATGATTGGGATTTAATAGAAATTTATGTTCCCCACGTCATTCTCATTTTCGGGACCTTTATATTTCAGAGACTCTGCAAATTCCATCTGCAAGTGAGCAGTAAAAAGAGATTCAGTTAAATAGAAAGGAGCACGTGTAAATTTTTCCTTGTTAACGTGGGAGTTTTTTAATATGGTAATTTAAGCTATAGACTTACTTTAAATTCCTTCAGAATTATATTTTTACATAGATATCACCGAGACGATGAGAGGGTAATCTAAATGAGCCGCCGGAGTTCTTATAATTCTTTCATTATGAAATTAATCCCTAAGAAAGATTGTACCAAGATCCTTATTGTTCACCAGCGGGACATTATTATCGCTTCAATTCATGAAAAAACACATATGAACTTTGACCCAAGTTGAATGGTGCTCTAGAGACCCAGAAATATGTTTTCCAAAAATAAACACCATGAAATTTCATATCGACCATCTATAACATCACATAGGCTTGTATTATATTATATTTTGAAAATAAAAGACAAAATATGTACATGTAGTCCATTTGTTATTTCTCAACCTGCCATGATAGTTAAAATTATGTGATTATAATTATCTAATCCTTGGATCTTAAATACATATGATATATTTAATTAATTTAATTAGATTAAAAATAATAATTAATATATCATATTTTTTTAAATATTCTAATTATTTTTTTAACTCTCTCACTCGTTCTCTTACTTATTACTGTTATGAGAATATTAATAAGAGTTATTAAAAAAATTAATAAACATATAAATTATATCCTATATTTTAAATTAAAATTAATTTTTTAATTAAGTATTTAGACTGATGATAACAGAATATAATTAATTATTAAATATTAGAAGATAGTGAAAAAAGAGACGGAATGGACATGGGAGAGAAAGAATGGGGGGAGAGAAGGAGGGGGCAATAATTTAGAAAGGAAAGAAGGAGGAATATGGCGACCATATGTACAAATTGGAGGGGTTGGATTTGGGGGCAACTTTCCTGCCTCCCACAATGCCCATTCTTTCTGGCCCCCTCATAATCCTCCCCACGTATCATGCCCCCAATCGTGCTCCCTCTTGTCCTGGAGTGTAAAATCATGGTGAGTTGATATTGAAGGCGATAATAACGATGACTTGCTTGCAAAATGATGAGGTTCATGTTATTATTTACAAGACTAACGTCTAAAGAAGTGAATTTAATATGGGAGGTGGATAAGGTGGTGGGGGGAAATGGATGACAATGATAGAGATGTCATGTCGCCACGTCAGCATAAGTCTCTCCCTCTCCCCAATTATTGACGATACCATCCCTCTAAATTGAATCTAACTTGTACAGTTAACCATCATCAGCCTCATTCTATATCCTCTGCGTGGAAATATTTGACACGTCTCTTTCTACTTTCTATCCTTCAAGGAATATTCCTGCTTCGCTCTTGATCCATTAGGCAATTAATTAATTATTCAATCATGTCTTGATGGACAATTTTCCCCATGGGAAATTCATTTAATTGTATGCAGCGACACTAAAATGACACTTCTGACCCTCTCCACTACGTACATCTACATGCGTGTAGTTTATCCACACTGATTCCCTTAATATCATCCCCCAACACTTAACTCCACAATATTACTGCCTTTGACCTCGCGCTTCTAACAAAAAACCCAGTTTAATTAGATTATGAACAATCGAGCCATCCATTTGCATATTCATACAAGAGATCGTATTCGTATGCGAGATTGTGAGCCACCTCTTTAAGAACGTGGATGTTTTATTGTTTTATTGTCAAATATTAAATGAGAACAATTTTTGGTATGATTTCACATATTTCTCCCTTTTAGCCTTACAAGACTGAGCAAGAAGACACAAGCAAAAAGGTCGCACTCACTCTCTCCCCTGTCTGCCTCTGCAAATAGTAACCCCAAACCTCTCCCTCCCTTCCATGGGGTTCCCGTCGCACAAAAACTTCTCTTCCACCTTCATTCGCCTCTGCTTCAAGCCATTCCCTATCTCACTCTTGCAACTACACTGTTTCTACTAGTAAATCAATTTCTTCCTCATGTCACTGGCAAATCCTGGTTTCCCTATTCTCAGCTACTCTTTGGCTTTCTCATTCGCTATTCGAATTTTGCGTTTTTGCTTCTATTCAGTACTCTGCTTAAGCCCACACGTACTAGTCTTCATTTATTCTTGTTTACGTTGAGCATATTCGCTTACCGTTTCACAGGTGCTTCATCATTCGTTTCACGTGGCTGTCTCTGGCTTCTGTTTTAGCTGTCTTGTTCCCTGGATTTTGAGCTCTTTATGATGGGGGGTTTTTTCCTTTATTCAGTCTTTCTTGTTTTCAGGAATTAAGCAAGTTCACTGACTTTTGGCTCCAGAACGGCTAATTTCTTTGCTTTTCAATACTCTCATTGTAACTTCCTGTGAGCTTTCTCCTCCGTTGAACCTATACAATTCGAAATTCATATTGAGTTTTGGGTATGGCGGTACTGTTGACACACTATTCTTGAATTAATTGAAGTGGGTCCTTTGCTTTTTTTTTTTTCTTCGCTCGGGCTCTGAGTCTGGCATATGTAATGGAGTCTTGGAGATACGGCTCTGGAGATAAGGTTTTTGCGCCCAATAATACACTTCCTCCTCCTAATACGTTTGCGAGAAGCACAAATTCCTTCCTGGGTTGGGAATTGAAAGCCCAACCTAATTTTCCCAACGACATTTTGGCCTCGGCTCAACAACATTTACAGGGTCAAGTTTATGAGGAAATGGGATTTCCAGAAATGTTGGGTAAACTGTTGTCTAATGATCCGCTTGGCTGCATTATGAATGATCCAAATTCATTTTCTGAAGGCGAAGACTCTGCTTCGAAGCTCTCAAACTCTGTGGTTGAATCTAACAGCCGGGATTCCCTCGTTGATTTGAAGTTAGGACGAGTTGGTGATGAAAGAGATGCCAATGAATCGCCATTTCCCCAAGGTATTCCTCTTTTGTGTTCTTCAGAGTCATCTACTGTCCGCAAGAGATCGAGAACATCCGCTGTTCAGTCACAAACTGCTTACTGCCAAGCATATGGCTGCAACAAGAATCTAAGCGCCTCTAAAGACTACCACAAGAGGCATAAAGTTTGTGAGGTTCACTCCAAGACTGCTAAAGTCTTAGTGAATGGCATAGAGCAAAGGTTTTGTCAACAGTGTAGCAGGTTGGTCAATTTCTCAGTCTTTCCCCTTTCAACTCCTTTTGATTGCCGACAGTCCTGAGCTAAAACATATTAATGATACATAAAAGTAGTTTTAAGACTTCCAAAAGGTTTTCTCCTTTCTCATCTTGTGGAAAGCTAAGCATGGCCTTTAACCTCTTAAATTGTACGTTTTGAAGGTTCTTTTATCCCATAAATATCTGAAAGCTCTGCCTGCTTTTGTTTTCATGTTCCCCCTTTCAAATTTTCTTGTCCAATTTGTTATCCTTCACTGCTTCACAACATTAAATATCATCACTGTGAAAGTTGTTGAATGCAAATTTTTTGTTTTCGAGCGTACAAGAATTTAGCCTCCCCAGCTGGCTACAGGAACAAACCTGTCCTCATCATTGGTGGATACTACCACTTCTCATCAAATAGAAAGTATTGTTTAGCACTTCGTCTTGCTTATTAAATTTCGCAGTTCAGACTTTCTGACAAATATAAGCTTTAGAAAACAAAGGCATATTATATGTTATGATTTATAGCACTACTAAAATGGTTATCTAAATATTCAGGTTTCATTTGCTGGCTGAATTTGATGATGCTAAGCGCAGCTGTCGCAAACGCCTTGCAGGCCATAATGAGCGTCGTAGAAAGCCACAAATGGGTACTCACTTCGGAAAGGGCAGGAGGTTGCTCCAGCCATATAATGGTATTAATACATCTTTTCCTAAATTAGATCAAAATAGAATGAACCTTTGCTCCCTTTCTCCTCTTGTCTGACCTCCCAAAGTCCTATTAGGTCCTTTTAGGACATTCCCCCACATTCTTGCATTTAGCATCCTCGGAATTTGCAGTAACTTCATATTTCTTAGGGTTGAAAATAGATTGTCCCTGTAAGTCTATAATTAACCATGTCTCATGTGATGGAATGCCTAGTTGTGATAGTTATAAAAATAAAGCAAGCCTTGCAAAGTTTGGTTCATTTCCACGTTTTAAATATTTATTTCCGCTGGAATTAACTTGTCAATGTTGATTCTGGAAAATTTTGTAGTTCATTTGCCACACAATGCCCTCGAAAGCTTCATTGACGTTAATGTTATCATATCATCATACTGGAGCACCCCAGTTTATTCACTGTGGTTTCTTGGTGAACAAATGTCAATGTCTAGTGTATTTATTAATTAGACAGTTGTGCTGCTTTTTGCATACTGAATTACTCTTTGGATATAATTTTCATACACATTTGATGATATCCTCTTGTCCCCTTTGTTTCATAATGTTTTTTACCCATCTATATTCTCCCTTTTGGTCTATCCTTTGCAATGGTCAGTTTTGAGGAACAAACACGAGACTTGTGTCAACAATATTTCTGTTGGATTCTTTGGCCATATGGGGTAATTGAACTTAGTGATTTTCCCAACAAATATGATGTGGTAAACTCAGAAGGAATTTGATCTTATTCTCTATACTTGGTCATCTTTGAATACTAGATTAACTCATGGGAATTTCATTATCTGCATTTGGTAAAACATTAGCATTTAGCTGATCACCATCAAAATTAAGTATATTATGTGATTAACTTTGACTCCTAGTTTAATTTCACATTACTAACCTCAATTTGACACACATATGTTGGCTTTCTGTCTGAGGTAAAGGAAAACAAGATGAAGAGATGTGAGGGTTTCCATCGGTTGCTGTTTTTTGTAATCCCTGTAAGATTCACGGGGATACAAACTTTTTGTACTTTTCAAGTTTTAAAACATTTGCGTCTGCTCCTAAAATTAGTATGAAGTGGTAATTGGGAAATTCAAGTTAGTTAGTTACTTGCAAGGTGGGGGATCTAAACTTCATAGATCATACTACGTCTGCCTATGTTACTCAAAGTCTAAGACTCATTTTGGCATGTCACCAACTATCGAGCTGGTTTATTCTGTCAAACGGTTCTTAAACATTGTTCTGTTAATAACCAATTTCTCATATCCAAATTTGCATTGCTACTTGTGAAATTTTTAGCTCTGAAGTTATATAAAGATCCAGTGGTTCTTGCAGATAGCAGATTCCAGGGTAGCATGCTAACATCAGCATCTTTTATCTGCCAAGAGATACTCCCTAATGATGGCATTCTGTATTCTGACAAGTATGGCGCTAATAACTGGTGGAAACCTATGAAGGTCCAAGGTGGGAATGATTTAAGGCATATCTCTGCTATTCCTCTCACAAATGGGCATTCTCAATCAAGACCTCTGCTTCCTTCATGTGTTGAAAAGCAATATCTACTTCTGAATGAAACTGGTGCTATATCCACTACAGGAAGCATATTCTGTGAGAACAACAGTCTGTATCCACCTTCTCTTGGAAATACTTATTCGGGGCCACGATCATCCTACGAAGACACCTTTTTAGGAAGTGAAGACTTTAATGTTTTTGATACAGCATCAACCATGCAGGGATTATCGGGACTTACAGACTCAGGTCGTGCTCTCTCTCTTCTGTCATCTCAATCCCAGAACTCATCCAGCCATTCTTCAGCAATTCCCATAGGTCGCCCCATGGTTACTTCGAGCAGCCATGGCAACTACAGCCTGAGTCATGTGTCTGAAAAGATCATGGGAATAAGCTCTCAGGCTTCTACGGGTGGGTTGTCAGCATCAGGTGGTTTTCCATCAGAAATAAATCATCATGATGGAGGTCGCTTTGGCCCTTTGGTGATATTAGACAATAATGACATTGTCAACTTAGAAATCGCAGATGGTATTTTTCAAGGGTCAGAGGTTGTGAATATGAAAGCCCGTGAAGATGGCCCCACTATTGACTTGCTTCAACTGTCATCACAACTTCATCGAGTTGAGCATCAACGGCAGTCCTTGCAGGTGAAGCCAGAAAATGATTCGTTTTGCTCCCTCCGTATTACTTAGATGATTTGGAAGGGGTACATCATGAAAAATTTAGCAACAAACCATTTTTCTTTGTGCAGACAGTAGATTAGTTGAGCAAATCATATGATACTTTAAGATGGGAGTAATTATGTGAGATATGAAGGCAACAAGGAGATAGAGTTATCAATGTGTAGAGAAGTAGAACGTGACCTTTGCTGTATAATATTTCTCAGTACCCTTTTGTGTTGATACAGGAAAAAGGAATTTGAGCATGCGGCAAAGCCTATGACGGTTCTTCTGAAGATTAAGCCAGGGGGAAGGAAGGAGATTAAGATGCTGCAATTACTTTTATCGGCTGCTAAATAATTCGGAACTTGGAATAGCTTTAAGATTATAAGAATGATAAATCTAAGTTAGGGCATAAGCAAAAGCCTGATGTATTTAAGTTCCTTTTTAGATCTAGGTCCATTGACGTTTGTAAATTTTTTTTTTGGAGGAATTCCCAGCTAAATTGTTATTTAACTCCAGGGTGAATTTGTATATTGTTTTGATCGAATGAATTAAGTTGATTTGTTTTTGCGTGGAATTGTGATTCTATCATTAACATGAGAATTGGGAAAATAACGAGTATGTCAACTTGAGATTATACAAGCGATGATAACACTGATTTTCAAGTTTAACGTGTGTAAGTATGATAGTCCCAAATCCCAACAAAGGAAAATAAAAACGTTATCAGAATATTTGGGGGGGGGGGGGGGATGGTTCGTTGGTCAAGTATTTTCTGAATTAAGTTAAATTGAAAAGAAATAACAAAGAGGATTGAGGATCATACCGAATGCTAAGACGAGAAAGCTCTTAGCTTAAATTAGAGTCGATGAGCCTCTCAACAGGGGGTTGTTGTAGTATAGTAGGGAGTATTCTCTCCTGTCGTCCAGGCGATCCATTCTACAAATGGGGGGAAATTGTAAGGGACATATAACTCGTTACCTATTTACATGAGTTTACACTAATTTCTTACTAAATTTAGTTATAGCCACACAAAACTTGTTACCTTTTTCCTTTAGTGATCCACTTAATTTATCGGAATAGTTTATCAAAAATTTATCCAGTTTGATTCGCGTTGTGCATCTAATTATAATAGATGAATATTCTAATAATTTATTTTATATATATTAAAATTTAAATTCTATAATTTATTTAAATAATATTAAATTGTTTACTACTCAAATTAATTTCTGTTGATAAAAAAACTTGTTACCTTTGATCATTCATTCGACGCGCCTCCCACGTCCTCTAACCTCCTCTTTATTTCTCTCCATTTGGGCTTCGTCATTATCTACCCTTTCCTCATTTATTATGGTCTCATCATTATTTCCCCCACCCTTTCATTTCATGTTATATATATTAATAAAACCATATTATTTAATGGCATTCCCGCATCTTTAACTAATACTACTTTTCTTACCTTTAATCTTCCATCTTTAACTTGTACAATTGACGATATTCCCTGTGGTTTGCTTTGGTTTTACTTATTTGAGCTTCTTCTTGTAAACGAAATGGTAAGTAACGATCAGAATAACAGTACCTCAATAATTAAATTTAATAATTAAGGATCACTGGGCTAAAAATACTAGAAGATGCTGCATAAGAATAATGGAAGAAGAACAACACTATCAGAAGACTTACTTCGATGCAAAAATTGATAAGCCAGATATTTCATCCTGTATTGGATATCCCCAAAAGAGATCCCCTGTGGAATGCCATTTATTATAGAGATAAAATGATATATATAAAGCCATCAATTAATTAATCTTTGGTCAGCACTAATTTGGGGCACAAGGACCAAAAGGAAAAAAAACACACAGTACAACAAGCTTGGAGAATAACAAACAAAAAGTAACCATTAGTGAGCACTTCAAAGACTGGACAAAGCTTGAGTCCCATCTCGAACTAGCTATAATACCACCAAATCAGACATTACTCGAACATTTAATAATTATTGAAAATTAAAATGTCAGGTGTATATTTTTTAAAGATATCTACAAAATTAATTTGCTAACTGTTCTGGTTAAAATTAAATCCTTTTGAATTTCGGATCATTTTATCTTATAGATAATTTATAAATTATCATTGAGTTCTATCTTTGTTATGATAATACGAGTTTTTTTTTCTTAAAATACCTTTTCTCTTTTATTTTTTATTATATATTTATATATATCTTATCTTAATTAGTTCTAAATGAAGTACTTAATCAAGAGTTAATGAAGATGGATCTTCTGTTTAGATAAAATGATCTATTGTCTTTAAGAATCTATGCCAATACTTAAAAATTAAAAACAACATATTTGTCCTTGAAAATCTAAAATCTCCCTCCCTCAATCCTCACACACGCACACCCCCATATGTATGTATTCATGAAAAGGCTCCTCACTTGGGGAGTAGCCATTTACTTATGGCTGTCGTCGAACATATCTTCCCATCAATAATAATTGTTGCTTTCACTTTGCCAACTTCACTGTTGCATTTATCAAATCCACATTCGCCACCGCCACCCCCAAGGTCATCTCAGCTCAGGCCACGATCACATTCCCTTCCCCCATCCTCCTTCTCCCCTTGATGATCCTTCGCCTGTCAAGAGCCTTCCCACCGTCACCTACTCCCCCGAAGCAGCCCAGCACAGTCACCCTCCGCCGCGGGAGTGTGCCATCTGCATGGAGGAGTTCAAAGAAGGAGACATAGGGCCGGTGCTCCCAAACTGCGACCACTTCTTTCACCTTCCACTGTATCCGTAAGTGGGCCCAATCAAACAAGACTTGCCCTTTGTGCCGGAAGGTCGTCCATGCGCCACCCAAAATCACGTCACGGCATGAAAATACAGGAGCGTCTGCTAGAGAAGAACAGGTGGAGAATTCGTCGAATTTAAATCTTCCTCCGCCAATTTGGTGCCCCAGGAACACATGGCAGGTGATGGAATTAGAGGGAGTGGTAATAGAGATTCCTGAAGAAGACCATCGCCGGAGGCAGAGCCTGATTTGGGATTATTAATTGTCTTTTGTCGATTTTTTCTACTATAAATTCGAACTTTTTGTCCTTTTTAGACTAGAAGTACCTAATCAAGCGATGCTCTTTTGCCATTAACATCAAATCATATACGTAAGATTGGTAGTTTGTTTTTACAATTAATTGTTTATATTTATGATGTAATTATTTAATATTTAATAAACATTTAATTTGTAACTACATGTTGGTTGCTTCAATATTTAATTTATTTAAGTGCCATTAAATAGTTGGATCTCTTGTAAATTTTATATTGACGTATATTAACGTATTGATTTAGAATCATTTAATTTATAGCACAGTTCTAACCTATTAGCAAAGCAAAATATTTAACAGTTTCTTTCTTGAATAGACCCTCAATTAAAAAAATGTGCCTACTAAGGATCCTTTTCACTTCTAAATGTTTAGATTATAATATATCAAATTTTTAATATAATATTTATTTAATTAATTTATAATAATTATATGTTAATTTTTTTTACCTCCAGTACTTAATATCACTTGCGCTCTCAATAAATAATCTCATGAGAAACCCAAGAAGGATTAAAGAAATTTGATGTAAATAAAGCAAGAAACAACCTACAAAAGCATGGAGCGCAAAATACGATTGTTAATCAATGTTTCATCTTATATTGGGCATTAAAAAAAAAACTCTGTTGAAATGCCATTTAATAAAGATACAAAATAAAAATAATAGGTTTATTTTTAGATATGTACAAAATTAAGGTACTGGTTTTTCTGATTAAATTCAAATCGTTATGAATTTGGATAATTCTATTTTAAAGACGCCAATTATCATTAGATTTTATGTTCATTCAGATAATCAAAATTTTTTAAAATACTTTTTCATTCCTCTTTTATTTTTTTTAAAAATATTTACCTTAGTTATGATAGATGTAATTAGAGTTTTATCAGGAGAGAATAAAGATGGATCTTTTGTTTTGATAAAAAGATCTAAAGTTTAATTTTATCTTTAAAAAAATAATATATTCATCCTGGATAATCTAAAACCTCTCTCGCTCAATCCTCTCATTAAAAGGCCGCTCCTTCTCACAGTTGCTCATGAAATTTTCCTTGTACGTGCATGGCTGCCGATATCTTTCAGAGACTCCTCTTCGCCACCGTCGAACATATCTTCGCACTAGTAATAATTGCCGCTTTGCTTTCGCAACTTTACTGTTGCTTCTATCACTTCCGCCTCCGCCGCCGCAATCGCAGCAGTTTTCCTTCCGATTACATTCCCTCCCCTCCTTCTCCTCTCCCCCGTCCCCTTGATCCTTCACTTTTCGATTTCCTTCCCACCTTCACCCACTCCTCCTCCGCCGCCATCTGCTTGAATGAGTTCCAAGGAGGCGACAGTGGGCGGGTGCTCCCGAACTGTGACCACTTCTTTCACCTCAATTGCATCGATAAGTGGCTCCGAGAAGAGTCTTCGACTTGCCCAGTGTGCCGAAAGGTCTGCCGGAGAAGAGGGTCAGTTAGAGAATTCGTTGAATATAAATCTTCCTCCGCCAATTAGGTGTCCGGAGAACACATTGCAGGGGGCAGAATTAGAAGGAGTAGCGATAGAGATTCCTGAGGCAGAGAGCACGTTGTCGCGCGGTTCGTAGAGGATTCAGGATTGTTAAATTTTTGTATTCGTTTCTTTTGGTCTACTACATGTAAAATCCACTCATCCATTTCTTTTTCTTTTTCTAGCCAGAAATACCGAATCTTAGTTTTTTGGTCTTAAACATTAAATCATATATATTTTTTATAATCATTGTACGTATCTCAAGATATTTTAGCGCCTCACATGGACTAATATCCGATATCTAATTATTCTAAGATTGGTGGTTTGATTTCCAATTAATTTTTTGATGTAATTATTAATAAAAATTTTATTTGTTTTCCTTTCACAGACAAATCATTATTGAATAAATAGGCTATTCTATTTTTTTTCTTGACAGAATATGAATAAAATATAAACAATTATTTATCTCATTTACTTTAAAGGGGTATCATTGGCCGGTTCAAGTGATTTGTTGGCATTATTTGAGTCAATAGAAAGTTAAGTTTACAACTTTTTGGTTACAAAATGACTGATAAAAGCATCAGTTTGCCAAGCTGAGTACAAAATATTTTTTTTCCCAAAAAGGCATTCAATTTAATTAATGAATTATCGGACAAGTTATAAAGAATATCTCAATTTTAATTTTCTAGGGAAAGCAAGTATGTTATGATAATATAGACTAATATTTATTAATACAACACTCATTTCTAATGGCTGTTCAACGAACTGCTTTATTCAACAGTAAGGTAATGGAAGTTGAGGAATAAAGATTACTGTTATTTTATGTTTTTTTTTTTGGGAAAATGATATTTAAATCTCATATAAGGAATTGAATAATAAAAAAATCTTAAGAAATAGCATAATTAATGTCAAGTCCCATATGACCTCATATGAATTTTTTCTAATTGTAAAAAGACATAAATATTCTTGAAATTTTTCCTTAAGCAAACGTCTCCCGCGATAGTTAGATATGGATACCCGATAGTGGGGTTTACCCCTCCATCGGGGAAATAATAACCCCTGTATCTACAACTAACAACCCTAGCGCCTGAAATAATAATCCCAACACTTGCAACTAATAACCCCATCAGCTATAACTAATAACCCTATCAGCTGCACTTACAACCTCTCCACTTGAAATAATAACCACAGCACCTGCAACTAACAGCCCTAGCCCCTACAACTAACAACCACATCAGCTGTATTAAAAACTCCAGCCCCTACACTAACAACCTCATCAGCTGCAACTTATAACACAGCACCTGCAATAACAATCCCAGCGCCTAAAATAACAACCCTAGCACCTGCAACTAACAACCCCATTAGCTGTACTAATAACCCTAGCCACGATGATGAGTAAATCCACCTGCAACACAGTGTACTGTTCTCTTATTTCATAGCAAAACGTGCCAACACTGTACTATATAAACATGAAACTATCTGATAGTGACACAGCTGCTACAGTACAGTATTGGCACGTTTTGCTATGAAATAAGAGAACAGTACAGTGTGTTGCAGGTGGATTTACTTATCATCGTGGCTGGGGTTATTAGTACAGCTGATGGGGTTGTTAGTTGCAGGTGCTAGGGTTGTTATTTTAGGCGCTGTGGTTGTTATTGCAGGTTCTGTGTTATAAGTTACAGTTGATGGGGTTGTTAGTGTAGAGGCTGGGGTTTTTAGTACAACTGATAGTGTTGTTAGTTGCAGGTGCTATGGTTGTTATTTTAGGTGAAAAGGTTATAAGTGCAGCTGATGGGGTTGTAAGTGCAGCTGATAGGGTTGTTAGTTGCAGTTGATGGGGTTGTTAGTTATAAGTGCTGGAGTTGTTATTTCAGGCGCTGGGGTTATTAATTGCATATGCTGGGGTTGTTATTTTCCTGATGGAGGGGTAAACCCCACCATCAGGTATCCGTATCTCACTATCGCGATATCTATGTCTTAGGGATATTTATGTATTTTTACAATTAGAAAAAATTCATATAAGGTTATGGGACTTGACATTAATTATGCCATTTCTTGAGACTTAAATGTCATTTTCCCTTTTTTTTTATATGCAAACACAACAATCAAACCACTAGATTAAGGATTACCGTTATTTTATGTTTTAATTTTATATTTTTGGTATACAGTCAGGGCCTAAGCCCAAACTAAAATCTAGAAAATATGACATTGGGGCAGCAAAGCCCATGCCATCTCTATAAATACACAGTAGCCTTAATTTGTATAATTTCCAATCAGTGCACCAAATTACCAATTATAACTATGTTAGTTTAAAAAATCATAAATTCTTTTCTCAATATCTAGATTCATGCCCCTGAAAACGGTACCTTTTTAAGCTAAAGGAAGCAGTAATCAAACTGTCTAAGATGGTACAACAAATATTTTCACCGACTCCAAATAAAATAATTTATTTTTGCACCCTCGTGACTTTCCCTACTCATTTAAAAATGAGTATATCTATATTATACGTCATGGAACCACTTCAATCTTGATCTATTCGGAGACGATTGTCTATAAAATAGCCAGTAAAATTACCAAAGAAACAAAGGCAGATATGGCTGTACTTAGGAGGGAGAAATTTAGTTTTGTGGTTGCATTTGGCAGCCATGGGTAGGCATCAGGAGGAGGCATAACGCAGTTATCTCCATTGAAATAAATTCTCCTGGGAAAAGCCCAACCCTTGTCAAATGTGAAGGTTGATGCATCCTTTCTAAATAAGAGCTCTGACTGTACATTCCCAAATTCTCCAGCTGATGCCAGCAAATCGTTATAGAACTGCAATCCCCATAGCATGCCAGTATCATCTGCAAGAACCGGATTCCAAAAATGAATTGAGTTGGTATATATTATGAGTATGCTTTAAAAAATATTTTTCAGGCTGGGTCAACAAGCTTGAATTTAATCAGAAGTACTAGAATATGGGTAAGGAGAATAAAACTTACTCAAACCCTCATAAGGCGTTAATGGCTTGTAATTAAAGCTGAAAAGCTGGGTCAGATTGTCAAAATTGGGGTGCTGCACAACAAGGTTCCATTGTGTATAGTTCATCCTGTAATTGAAATTTGTGACTGTGATCTTCACTCTCCAGTACTCTTTATAATTGACCTTCACATGCCAATGCACTCGAATTGGACACATATGGCTGGTGCACTGGACAAGGGGTGTATTACTAGCTTTGCCTGAAGACGCTACAACTGGGGCCAAATGTGGGGAATTTGGACTGTCAGGCATAATTGGAAAGAATTTATTAGAAGAGAACCCAAAAATGGCTAAGTTTCGCATATTCTGTAGAAAATAACATCAAGTACTTACTCCACACAGCTCCCGGGTTCTGTTTTGTTTCGACAGCCACATGTGCAGGTTGGGCAGTTCACTATAGTATCATTATAGAAGGATGAAAGAGAAACACAGCAACTTGGGGTCTTTTGAGCAAGGAACTGAGAATATGTGCAGGTAACATTCCAGGTCACTGCCCCAAAAGATGCAGATAAGGTTAGACAGATTTCAAGCTTGGTTTCTCATAATCGGAACTCTTCTGAACAAATTGAAAAACATAATAATCATGATACAGCATTTATAAGACACTGCATCTGATAAAGTCAAAATCCAATGCAATTCTTTATGAGTGTTTACTATCAACTAAAGAAACTAATAATGTCAATGATGTTATGTAGTTTTATAACCTAGGCTAATATGAATGCATGTAGATTGATGTAAGTTCTATCAAAGGAAGTGCTGGAAGACAAAAGTGAAATTCCAAGTCAGAGTCCTTTTCAAGTAACTTACTTAATGCTTGAGTGGTTCTCCTTTTGTCATTAGTTGTAAACTTGGTTGGTTTCACAATCTTTGCAGGACCGCAAGTGTATCCAGGCCCCGGTGCTTTAAGGGTGAAATTTCTAGGCAACTTGACAGTTTTGTTGGTTGTTCCAGCAAGGCCAACACTGACCTGAAATGAACTTATTGCTGTGGCTTGGTCCTGAGCCCATGAGTTCAATACTCCCCCTTTGCAGCAATTTGCAATCTGCTGATTGTACGGAGTTCCAGGAAGTAGATCCACCACCGTTGGATCCCTCTTGCAGCAATGCGGGGGATTCCCTTTGAACTTTGAGCAGTCACCTTGCTCGGTCGTTTGGCTTCCCATCATGTTCCAAATCACTTCCTTTTTGGCCCATGTCCATCCCAATGTCCACCCAGGAGCCTGAATGTGCCGGTACTGTTGAAAGTTGTACATTGTAACCACTGCCTGCTCGAAATGGAAGGTTTCAACATATGTTAAAAATAGGAAAGACAGTAACATACTCATTTCCCTATTAGAGTTTCATTGAAATAGTAAGAAGTAGTTTCGCTTTGGACTAAATTATTAATTGTTTCGTTGCCAGTAAAGGCAGCCTATACTGTCCCCCTCAAGCACATAAATGAGATCTGCCGAAAGTCTTACTCTTACATGGTTCATAACTGATTCTATAGTACTCTTCCAGTGAGTTTATACTGAAGTTGAGTCAATACATAATTCATAGAAATTTTAACATCAATTTATCCGTCATAATATGAAAGCCATACATAATATGAAAGCCATAATGGCTTATTTTCAAAGACCATTTTGTTCCAAAGGTTTGACACTTACAACATAGCCATCTGGAGCCCAGCTTATGACATCCCATTTGATTGTTATGTTTCCACTTGGATCGAGGGGATCATAGGCTTCTGCATTAACAGTCAAGACAATGAAAATCAGACTTAAGGGAAAAATAATGATAACCACTTTCACCTCCGGATCTTAAAGATGCTAAAAGGATTTGTCATTATGTCCCATCAAATATGATCTTAAAGTTCAATGGCAAAATCTCTTTTCGTTCTATGAAATGGAAAACTTCAAGCTCTCTGTCCTGCATTCTATTCATGAACAATTACAAATCTTTACAACACTATAAGTTTTGAATAGCAAGTTAGAGCAATGAAGAAACACGAACAAAACAAAGATAGAGTTGCAATTATCAGATCAGATCGAATTGGAGAAAGCAATGCCACAACCAAGGATTCCCCAGAAAGTAGATTTCCAAATTCGAGAAAATGGAGATTGGAAGCAAAGCGCACTGTAAGAAGCCTTCCTAGAATGTTAATTAAAAGGAAAAGGAAAAAAAGAGCTAGAACGAGTGGTAGTACCTGTGGAGGTGAATATGAAGCAAAGGAAGAGAAATGCGAGTAAGAGAGCGGAGGCAACAGATCCAGTAAATGAATTCGCCATAGACTCAATTTCTGCGTGCAGAATGGCAGAGAGAAGTTGGATAGGCCTCAAGATCTGCACGAGAAAGGGAGGCGGCGAAGGAGATGCGTTGTGTGGCCTTTGAGCTCACATGAGAAAGCAGAGAAGAAAAGTAGTGATGAGCAGAGCAAGGACTCAAGAGCTCAAGCTGAAGTGAAGCCATCACCACCGCTCTATATGAATGTAAACCATCTCGGGTGAGAAGATCCGATGCAGAGTTTGACTGTTTGATTTTTGGTTTGTTTTTTTTTGGTCACCGACTTAACTGTATGGTGAGGTTGACTGTTGAATGTGAAATGTCTGATATGGCAGTATATGGGAAGATTGATTAACTTTCACTTAGGAAACCAAACATAATATATTCTGCATTGGAGAGTTGCGTTTAGATGAACTCTTTCTCGTATTAAAAATAAGCTAACGACTCAATGATTCCAAAACTAGGTAGGGTTAATATGGGGATTTGGGAGAATTAGGGAGGGTATTGTAGATACAGAAAGGAAGACGGCCGCCAACGGTTCTGAAAGATTCTATCCCTGTCGGTGGGGGGAGCTTGTGAGCTGTGATTTACCTGTAATAGCAACAATTATGCTTGTTTTTTCAACACCAATCTAACCATCTTATCCGATATTTCTTTTTTTTTTAAATTCAGCTAATATATAAGGATATGTTCATTATTTGTATAATTTGATCATAATTACATTATACACGTATGTGAAAAATATCATTTTTTGTATTAATTAATATATGTTTTATTTTTAAATAGAAACATGAAGTTCATTTTCTCCTTAATTATGTTTTTTTTTTTTGGTAACAAGCAAGTCCTTCATGTGCAGTGATCGTGATTTATAAGTGGTTTTTTAGGTTATTATAAATTAAATATTGTATTATTGTAATATATGTAGGAGCAGCGTGATTTACTTATGGGGCGGTAACTATTCTTTCGGTTGCCTGGGTGCTGGTGTGCTGTTCATACCTAAGAATGAATTATAAAATGCATCTTCAAGGCTGCTGGTCTTCCTTCAATATTAAAATGCATTTGAAGGTGTGATAATTGATTCACGCGGCCCACTTGTCCCATTCTTAATTGGCTAAGAATATTGTCATTTTGTGTTGTTTGTTTTGTCCCATAAAGTTACCCGCGGTGGCAATGCAGCATCATTAGTTTCTTCAGCTGATGCAGATGGTAAAAGATAGCATCACCCAATATTTCTACCGTTGTCCTTAGTTGTAGGGTTGTTTACGGTGAACTTTCCCAGTCCCTACCGGAAAAATTTTAGAGGCCAAGATAAAAGTGGAGAAACGGGATAGGATGGAAGTAAACTGAGATGGAACAAGTGGCAAAACAAGACATGGGACTTCTCATGCCAGTTAGCAGGACATGACATGAGAAATAATTGCCCCCATTCTGTCCCGTAAACACCCCTGTTAACTTTGAATATAATTTATGTAAACTTGAATTCCATTACCTCATGGCAACTTCTATCACTTCCCGTAATCGCTCCCACAGGTTTGTATCTTGGAAGTTAGATTCAAACAATTGTTATTATTTCCAGTACCAGAGTTTGGGACAACTTGGCTGGGCAGGAGTTGGACAGAGAATTACCATATAAAGTGTCAAGAGCAACATGAATAACAGAAAAACCAAAGAAAGAGAGGGAATTAAAAAGGAAAAAAGAGAATAGAGTTGAGAAGAGAATAAAAGAAGATACGGAGAAAAATGAGTTCAAATTAAATTGCACCCTTGTGTATTTTGCTACATACATGATGGGGATTGACTTTGCATATTTTTTATTCGTGTTACGTGGCATTTACTTATTTTGCTATATATGCTGGAAGCATTTTCGGAAAAACAAAAGTGGACAAATCATGCTATTTGAGCAGTTCAAGCATAAGCAACAAAAGGGACAATAAATCCCGAACGCCCAGATGATGCCAATGAGCATGAAGATTAATAGATTATGTACATGCACGAGTGGCCTGCTGTATTAATTTCCACACAAGCATCACAACCCGTAGAAGGCTCATCTAAAAAAAAATCAACAATGGAAACAAAAGTTTTTTTTTTTTTATATCTTTTCCCTGCAAAGCAGTGATTTTTCGGATTGAAAAAGGCTCATAGCGATGACTCATGACGGACGATGACGGGGAAATAAGAAATTAATCCTAGCGGATCTCGACTATATTGGTATGAATAATTTTTAAAAAAAAACTTATTTAAATATATAAAAAAAAAGTAAGAGGGATTTTTTTTAAAAAAAAAGTTTATCTCTCTTAAAATTAAGAGAATTTAAAAGAGAAGAATAATATTTTTATTTTATACTATTAATATATTTATAATTTTTTTAATATTTTAATATTATCTATATATTATATTTTATTAAAATATTCTATACAATAATATAAAATAAATTTATTTATATATAAAATAATATAAAAATCATTTTCTTTCCCTCCTTTAATATTAATTTAAATAAAATAATAATAAAATACCTCCTCTTTTTTCTCTTGATCTGTCTCTCAGTTAAAATTTTTCCCTTCCCACTCCTCCCCTGTGGAGCAAACACAACCTTAGACGTAGTTTAGTAAGTGGCTCTAATGAAGTTCGGGATACTGTATCTGTAGGCTGCAAGTGCTGTTGCTTCGGCAACAAGTACACCACTCAATGTGGAAGCCCTTCCTAACACACTTCTTGAGTGGGTTTCTAAGGTTCTTGCTTTCTTCCGCTCCCATTGCTTCCTAACTCTTTGATATTGGCGAAATAAAACTGTTGGTCCTAAAGAAATAGCAGGGTCTTGCAGCGGCAAATTCGGGACTTTAAGAGAGACTTCATCAAATGCATTTCATGATCTGGGTGCAGCAGTTTCTGTTCCTCTCGCGCGCGCTGCTGCTGCTGATTTCAGGCAGTTTTATCTATCGACTCTGTTTCATCTAGTGTAGCATGTCCATCCAATCCAATTCAAGTCTCTGATTCTAGTTTAAGAAATGCTCTCCGTAACAACTGTTGGGTCTGCTTATTCTGAATACAGTTGAATTTTCCATCTAGAAAATTAAATAGTGAAGCATAATTTTGAAATTTGTCCTGTTATGTGTTTTGCATTATAAGTTAGGTTTCCTTTGCCTCTGTCATTCTTTTCCCGGGTAGAAAAGGAAAGGTTGATTATTTGGACCACAAATTAAATCGACTCAGAATGATAGAAGATTTTTTAAATGATGTTTCATGTCCCATGTCATGCAATTCTTTGAAGTTCCAACATTTAAATGTATCAGCTATTGTAGTCTGTAAGGTAGATTTTCGTTGATAAAGTCTATGAAAGAAGATGAAAAACAGATCATTGATGAAAGAGTTTTGTGATAACAGTGCGCAAGATACGAAAGGTCCATCAAAGAGCTTTCCTAAGCATGAGACACGACACCTTTCAGAACATAAGGTATGGAGTATGTAGTAAATCAGTAATAGTCTACATGTCTTGAGCATCAGCATATCAAGTCATGAAGCCAATAATATATTAAAGCATTTACTTATGCGGCTATCTGTTTTGGACTGCTTTGCTGAATTTCTAGAATATTGCCAGATGCGCTAGGTTTAGTCCTGAGGGAAGGTTTGTTGCCACTGGAAGTACAGATACATCAATAAAGCTATTTGAGGTGCTGATTCCTTATTTATATGTATTACTCTTTCTTTGACATGACTATAACTAATAGGCATACATATGCTTTATAGTATGACCTCTTCCTGGATTAATTTATAGCGTTTTTACTGTCATATGTACATCAATTGTACAATTTCCTTGTTTCTCCATCCTTGCTATTTTTTAAAATGGCCTCCAAACCTGACATGTTAGTTTTGAAATCTTTTAGGTTTTTTGATATCTCAAAAACCAATGCGAAGAGAGCATACAGGGTTATACAGGTTGTTTCTTTTTGTAAGTGTTAGCAGTTGTCCACTTACTGAGCACAATGTAAGAATAATATATAACCTTTTTTTTGTTGATTTTTTCCACAGGACACACACAATGTGCGTTCTGTGTCTTTTCATCCCTCTGGGGATTTTCTTTTGGCAGGTAAACACATTTTTCACATTTACAGCTGTCGCTTTATCATCTTATGCTATTGGTATCCATTTGTTATCTAAAATATATTTGATCTTCGTGGCTGTAGGCTGCAGTTTTGTTTCTAGTTCTTTATGGCATATATATTAGTTATATGTATGTGTGTTTTGTTTTTGGATTTCTCAATATTTATGAACCTCTTCCCCCCATATTTTCTAACTTGAGTTGATTACCGCTCACCTGTGAGATCAAAGATGACAAAATATCCTTTTCTGACAGGAACCGATCATCCAATTCCACATTTGTATGATATCAATACCTTAAAGTGTTTTTTGCCCGCAAATATCCCAGATATTGGCATCAATGGAGCCATAAACCAGGCATGTTTAACACTGTCTTCCTTGTCTATGAACTGCCCAATATGTGCTTTCATGAACCTCTCCATTTTTCCCCTGAATATCACTTAAGTTGATTCTATTATGATGTCGGTCGTTTCTTTGTCTTGATCATGCAGATCAGATATTCTAGTACAGGAGGCATGTATGTTACAGCATCTAAAGACGGTGTCATTCGATTGTGGCATGGCATCACTGCCAATTGTGTGCGCTCAATAATTGGAGCACATGGAACAACAGAAGCAACCAGTGCAAATTTTACTAAAGATCAAAGGTATATTTAGTCTCTCTAATTGAGTTAAACTTGGCGTAGCAACGTAACTGAGTGAAATTTCTAGGTTTGTGCTTTCTTGCGGGAAGGATTCCACTATAAAGCTTTGGGAAGTCAGCTCTGGAAGATTAAACAATATCTTGGAGCTACACATACTCAGTTACGATGCCAGGTATGGAGATATGTGCTTCTGCATTCCTTTAAAATGAGCCCCATTCAATTTATATTGTTACTCTAGTGACTCAAGCTCACATGCTCGAATCTTTCATCCTGAGTCTGAAAGTAGTGTTTTGTACGCTTCTTTGCAGGCCATTTTTAATGACACAGAAGAATCTGTTCTCTCAGTAGATGAATTAACCAACGAGGTATGTTGTGGTTGTGTCTAACTGAAGCCATTTGTTTCGGCCTTTGTGTGAATTTAGTTTTGAGGATTGTTGAGGTGTGGCTTGTAGATTGTTATATGGGATTCGATGACAACAGAAGTGGTGACAAAGTGGCCTTCTAATCACGCAGGGGCACCCCGCTGGCTTGAACACTCACTGGTTGAACCTGCTTTTGTTTCTTGTGGAACCGATAGGTCAATTCGGTACTGGAAGGAAATTGCATGATCATGCGGCTTGGTTCAAGTTCTACCCCAGATAGATTAGACTGCAATAGACATTTCATTTATAAATCAAGGAATTTCTCCTCATGGCTGAACTTGCTGAATCAGTTATTTCATCTCTTTTTTCCTTTATTACAGTTTTGTGGTCTGCGTTTCCTCTCAAGTAGGGCGCTTTCTCCAATAATAATGCTTATTGGTCTCATTTTTTAGAGAATACAACTCTTAGCTTAGATTTATGTGCGAGCTACCGAGGAAATTCTGATGGGAATTGCAAGCTCCAAAATTTGAATCATGACGAAAGAGCCCAGATATTTACAATATAGTGCGAAAGGAGATAAAATAAAACAGGCTAATTTGTGTATGACTTTCCCAAACGATGACTAATGTGTAGAAAATCCTACCTCGGACGGTTTATCCAAGGTGATTATCATCTGATTGCGCCTGGCCCATTTCATTTTTATGTTTTTTAAATAAACACTGCTGTTGTAAATAGTTCATTTGAAATTTATATAAATATTTTGTATCATTCTAATTTTTTTATATCTGGATCTCTAATATTAGAAGATTTTTCTTCATATTTGGTTGTATGCGCATGTCTATGTATGTGTATGCTGGTTGGGAGAAAATTGAATGCAGTATTTAGCAGTCAGAGCCAAATAGCCAGGGAGAAAGCGTTTTTTATTACATTATCTGGTCAATAAATAACATTTTGCACAAGTGACTCGAGAAATATTTTCTGAAAATAACAAAATTGGAATATTATCTAAAAATCACATTTTACCCAAGATCAAGGCACTTCAGTATCAGGCACTTTGAGAAGATCATAAGATTGTTTCTTCTTCCAAGTTCCCAACCTGCAATGATTCCAAGAAATTGAGACCAAACAAGAGTTTATTTGGGAAGATGCCCGGATTATAACTAAGTTCGACACGAAGTAAACAATGACTATAACTCTCTTCCACCTCAAATTCCAAAACGTTCGTGATTAAATCACCAAAATAATGTCAGTAAACCATAAGGACATCACTATGCTCGACGCATCATTCGTTTCGGTTTCGTCACGAAACTCAGTCGAATCTGTTTTAGACGTCTTCTCTTCCTCGCCATTTTCTCAGGCAGAGTCTCTCGCTTCTTCTCCCTCTTCACAGCCTTCGGCTTCTTCATATACCTCGCCTCTATCTTGTATGCTTTTGGTGTCACAGGCACCCCCCGTTTTTGTGCTTCCTTGAAGAGTGCATTAGCTTTGTCAACACGATTATGGGCACATACTTTCCCCATCAAAAAATCATAAGTTTTGATCCCAGGTTCAAATCCGTCTGCTTTCATCTTCGCAAAAACACTCAATGCATGATCAATTCTCTCAATGCCACACAAAATCGTCAGGAACTGGTAGTAAGCCTTCTTGTCAAGAGCTTCACCAAACCCAGAAGATTTCATCCTGTCAATCATTTCATCCCCCTCTTCTAATCTTGCAGCCTGATACAAACTCTTAGTCAGAATAAGAAACGTGGTCGCATCTGGAGAGCAACCCCATTCTCCTATTCTGTAAAACAGCTTCATTGCATCTTCAGTTCTCCTAATCTTACACAAATTAGATATCAATACATTGAAGGTTTCCACATTTCTGGGAACCCCGTTATAATCCATGTCCACAAGTACCTTCTCAGCCTCAGAATCAAGGCGAAATGGATCCTTTTTTCTACAAAGCTTGCACACGCAATCAAGAATGGCGTTATACGCAGATGTCCCGAGTTCAAACCCACCACGATACATTTCTCCAGCTAGTCTTCGAGCTTCGTCCAGTTTCTCATCAACACACCAACCCTTGATTAGCAGATCACAGATGCGTTCATCAGGAAAGAACTCGTTTGCCATATTCTTCACCATTTTCTCCGCATAACTCGCATACCCCTTTTCACAAAGCTTTTCCACGATTAACCTCAATGAATCGATATTACGCTGCAACCCATAATCCGTCTCCATTTTCTCGAAGAATGAAACAGCCTGGGTGGGACGACCCGCACGCACAAGCCGATCAATAGCAGCCTCAAGGGTTTTAGGCCCGGCAATATCACGTCCACTGACGAGAACCTCATGGGTTGCCTTAAAGTCTTTGCGACGGCCGAAATAGCCAACGAAATAAGACAGCGTCTCGTCATTGTGGGTGAAGTTAGGGTTCGACATCAGCCATTGGTTAAACCCTAACACTGTGCGTCCAGCTTCAGGGGAGAGACTGAGGGTTTGAAAAACGAGTTCCGAAGTCGGCGTGATGTGAGAGAAGCCGAGCTGAAGGCGTTGTGTTACTGAGAGAGGGTCGGAATCTGGGTCCTTGAGAAGCTCATTGGAAAGGGATTGGGCAATAGGATCTACATCTTCTGGAAGGCCCTCACTTGACGATTTGGAGGGCTCTGATGAAAAAGATCTGGAGGGAAAGAGTGAAGGTGCAGTGAAAATAGTTGCGGATTGAGAATGGCCGAGGAAGGAGGGGTTGGAAGTGGATTGAGATGAAAGTGGAAGACGAGGTTGAAGCACATAAAATGGAGTGAAGGATGAAGATTGAGAAGAGAAGGATCGAAGTAAGATCCTCCGGAGCTGCAGGGAGTGAAATGGCGGCATTGTCAGGTAAGGAGGATCCTGAGCAAAAGAAGGGAAGGAGGAAGAAGAAACCTACAGGCAAAGACGTGGCAGCGGAGGGAAAATGAGTATATTGGACTGGGCCAATATGGGCCTCAGTAAAATAATAAGTATTGGGCTTTGGGCCTATCTTGGACTTCGTCATATAGATATCAGATATTATACTTTGTGATACGTGTTCACTAAATCCTGATGTGCCGTAATTTTGATAAAGATATGATGTGGAATTTATCTAAATGTTTTAGTATATAAAAAAGAAAGACGTATTGCAAAAGTTATAGATAATAAACAATTTTTTTGGTGGGTGCTGAAAAATAAAGCAATTCGAAGATTAAAACAAAACCTTAAAGTTATAACAATGATACTAAATCAAAACGTTACGTGAGATCAGCACCAATTAATAATACACACGTAAACAAGATTGGACAAGTAAAAGGAAGTGTGGGGTTAACAATGGAGACGAAACGGTGCCTCCACTTAGTTCAAATGTGGTAAAAGTCACCTGTAATTTTTTTATCTTCCATGAACCTCCCCACTTAAAATTATTTTTTATTGACTAGATTATATTTAAATATTATCGAATTTAATTAGAAATAATTTTCTAAAGATATTTTTAGCATTCAAATAAATTTAAACTCCAAGACTTCATGATTAAAAGACCAAATATCATTCCACTTGCACCAACGTCTATTAGCCTTGTGGGCTGAATTTTTTTTGGTGCATGAGGGTAGAAGTTTTATTTTTTTTTATTGTCCACCCAGTTTACCGGAGCTTTGCTTTGACTACATCTAGATCTGACCCGTGTTACGCACCTGGCTATAGTAGATGAGTCTCCTAACAGAAATTTTCTATATACACCAAGGCTCGAACTTAATACCTTATTTAAGTGATACTAAAGTTGTCTGATGGTAAGGAGAACAAAGCTCCATATAAGGCCCAACTGTCGAATATGGCAAAAAGCCCTAAATGGAAACCATGCATTATTGTATAAAAAAAAAAACTGTGATAATTTCTACAAGGTTCCCACCATAAAAGCCCGACATTTAGGTATGACCCGATTATTACACTACTCATTGCTAGCTAGCTCTTGGTGCATTCATAGACTTGATATGCAAATTGCATTTCTAAATGGTTCTCTTGATGCGAAATTTGTTTGTTGACTTGAGGCTGATCTACCTGAGCGTTAATTTAGTTTTTGGAAAAGATGTGTTCATTCGATGCTTAAAGGCTCTCTATAGCCTTGAACAAAATAAGAGATTGCCGTTGGTCTCAATATATAGTAGAGGGTAATTAGAATTTTGTGCAAAGGAGGCCGAGATTCAAAAATAAATTTGTATATATTTCAAATGATATATATATATATAACACGTATTATGCATTTTTTTTAAAAGAAAAGGGTTGCGCTGAACTTGGTTAATTAATCAATTAACATTAACAAAATATTTATTTTCTTGAATATTACGTACCTCTGGTTTTCCCCCACCTCAATTTGACTTGTGATGAAGAAGCTTATACGGATCGTCCCTAAATTTTGAGAAGCACGACGTAAGCTAATAAAAATCCCACATGCCTTATCGCCCATACCTACCATGATAAGAGAACTTTACTTTTTGAACTTGCAGAAAGAAACAATCAATTATGATCTCCTGCCAGCCACATGCCTTATGCCAATTATTAATCAAGACCAATTTGGTGGCATTATATTATTATGTTAATCCAAGAACAATTGCACTATTTGGAGGTTGTACTACTAGCATTAATTAAGACCAATTAGGTGTCATCTGCATTATTATTGGCATTTTGAAAATAGAATACATTATCGATCACCACTTAGAAGGTGACCTTTTAATTAATAATTTATTTTAAAATTTAATTATTAATAGAATTTAATAGTATTATATAATCTATATAGCAAATCAATCTCATCTAGTAGGATAATGTAATTTATATTATATTGTCTGATCTTTAATATAAGATCTAGTTAATTTTTTTAAATAGATCAAAAAAATCAAATAAATTAAATTTTTTAAAATAAATTTATATTATATACTTTTTAATATATCTAAATAAATTAGTTAATTAATTTTTTTTATATTAAGGATACAAAGAAGTAATAGTTTCATAATTCTTTTTGACGTTGATATATACTTGAGGAGAAATTCAGAAGATCAAATTATCAATATCTAGATTCCGCATACACACACTAGCTATAATTTGCACTAGTTCAGGGCCTCGATCATTTTATATCATAATCATTAATCATTAAGTAGACCATAGATTAGTTAGCTAGGCTATGATCTTACGCTTCCACCGTACTCTTCATATATCAGAATTGATTATCATCATGAGATCATCATCTTCCTCTTCCGCATTCATTATTTGGTAAGTATGAAACCTTGACGCCGCCAAAAGCAAACGACAAATCATCTATACAACTTTAATCGGTGATTGGTCTTTGCTCGCATAGATATCCACACACCTGTCCCAGATCATGCAATTATCGGCTCAATTAATTAATAATAAATTATTATTAGTCGTATGTATATGTCAGCATATGATTAGGTTATTACTGTGTAAAGCACTGGTATATATAATTGTGTGGTCCATAAATTTAGGAGATTCGAGCATAATATAATACTCAGCAAGTGATATATGCTTTAGCCCTCCAATGTTTCTTTAACATGTTAAAAGTACATGTTGGAGAAGCATCCAACAGGCGAGTATGATGGTGACATATTCTTTATATATTCCCCACATTCATGCTTTTATATAGGCGCATGCAAATGCAAAAAAGGGGTGCTTCAGAATTAGGTTCTTTAATCAGCTTTCATTATCTTACAGTACCATATAATTAATCCCTTAATCATATTCAAATACGGTGCATTTAATGGTGGAGCATGATGATTCGTTCATATGCTTCCCCCTAGGGCTCTCAAAAACCCTTCATTATTCATAGTTGAGGAGGCGGCGCCATTTTTAAATTCATTCTTTGTTAATCTAAGTCTTCTTCTTCTTCTTCTTCTTAACTTTCTTCTTCAACTGATCAGAATCACACTTGCTTGCAAATGGGATTTCAGAGATTTGATAATGATCATATAGATTCTTCTCTTGTTTAAAGGAGATGTGTGGATGGTTTCTAGTTTTAGGTATACAGTTCTGCTGCAAATCTTTCCTTAGTTTGGAACATGATTAGCTTTTAATTATATTAGGGTTTCTTTTGTTCTCATTAAATTTACATTTTATACCAAGGTGTAACCCTACTCTCAAAAGAGGGCCTATATATATATTTAATTGAATTAACACTTTTTCGAGCATTACTTACTGTTATGAATAGGGAAAAAGAATCTAGGGTGTGATATGTGAATGCGGGATAATATTTTCAAACTAGTATGTTTGAATGGATATCCAATTGGCTATCTGGAATAATCGATTTTGGACTTGCTTTTGATTTTGTGCGATTTTCTCTCTCCTTCTCCTAGACCTGTTGTTTTTGTTTTCTCTAGCTAGATCTGATTTATTTTCTCCTGGAATATGTTAGGATTTAAGAAATTAATGAAGCTAGAGCATTAAAATACGAGTGAACAGTTCATTGACACTGACCGTGTTGGAACTGGAAGAGGAAAAGAAGGCCAGAACGATATATCCTAGAGTCGTATTTTTTTTCTTACTTATTAAAGTTTTCTTTATTAGCCATATATATATGGTATATATTTCAAATCTAAGGCATTAATTCATGCTCTTGATTTACTGTTCAAGCTAGGGGTGTATTTTTGTGCGTTGCACGTTTATGAATAGCAAGATTTGTTGAAGTTTATATAGTTGAGAACTATATATATTTTTTGATTATAACAAAATTAGAGGAATTTAGTTTGTAGAAAATAATGGTAAGCGAATTATCATTCAATAAATTTTGTATCACCCAATTGAGCATCTATCAGGGAAAACTGAAAAATGTTCAAGACACTAAACAATTCCATCATTCGTGGTCAACGGAACATTAGCTAGTCGATATCAATTGTATGATTTTGCAGCGTTTATAAAGCCATATTTTGTGTGAAACCGGTCCTTTAGAATATTAGAGATGCAAACAAAAATCCTGGGCATGTTGGCTAGTTTGATTAATTAATGCTATACCAGGCATCGATATGCAATTAGTTGAGCATTTTTATTCTCTATTATTGTTTATGAAGGGAAAATCATATCATCCTCCTGTTGAAGGATTTAGCGACGGATAACATCCTTGAGAGCCGATGCTTTTCACTCTATATGTGTTGACCGTGTAATTGAATAACATTGATAGATTGCTACAAAGAAAAACTAATAAACTAAGGGAGTACGTAGTATGACTAAAGATATATTTTTTATTTAATTAAGAGTATATGGAAACTATTTTAAGCTTGAGATTAATCTCTTTACAGACGTACAGTGTAAAAGATTGTATTTTTAGAGATTTAAATTTATGTTTTCCATGTTATTAGAATAACCACTTATCAATTCAGGCAACAGCTTATTGGTAGTACGAGTAAGATATTTTGCATTTAATAATTATAAGTCACGTCAGTCGCCATGGACACAGATGGAGGAGATATATCACGAGGGATTGGACGGTTATGATGATGGGTTTCATGAAAGGGAAGTAAGGGAATGGGATAGAGTTACTTCCTTATACAGGCAAGTGGGATGTGAATGAGAATGAAGATGTACATGTGAGTCCTGGGTATGAGCATTTGTCAAGTGTAGCTTCTATATACACGTAACTGATGGAATTAAATGAGCAGAGAAGAGATGGGTGGGTATGTATATGCATGTTGTATATATGCAGGTAGAAATGACCAAGGATGAAAGTGGAAGGACCCGTTTTTCCTGGGGAAGCCACACATGTGCTTCCCACGAGAATACAAGTGAGGGAGTCATATATGTATGTATATGATGAGATGGGTTAAATATTAAAGCAGTTCACGTGCGTCACATGCATGGATCGAATATGTGAATAATGGTAATGGATGCTGAGAGGTTAAAGAGATACATGAGAACAGAATTCATAGTGTTGTACCGTGGAAGCGTGATGGTGTGACGACTTGAGACACAGGGCGAGAATCCCTTAATTAATTAATGCTGAAAAGCAAGTTGCATTTGATGGATGCACCATATCATAGCATATATTCAAACCCCTATTTGCATATCTGGTGGGTTGGGAAAAGGGAGGAGGCTTTTACAGTACAGGCAGATTTGCATTATTATTAAAAAAGTAAACAGAGAGAGGGAGATGGATGGAGGTTCTGATTCCTCAATCGTTGGAAGTTTGTGGGCTGCCATTTCATCAAAAACCACACAAAATAGGCCCTTCTCAATTCTTCTCAACATCACTACCTTCTAAACCAATCAATATCTTCCATCTCTTATGCTTTTACTTAATTACCTCCTTATATATATATATATATATATATTCCCCTTCCTCAACAACCTCGATGAGCATAAGTGGGCAAGACAGAATTAATAGATTGTTTATATATGCACAGTTCAGAGTATATATCATGCGCATGCATATGCTCGCCACTTGTTCTTTTTCTTGGGAAGCAAGCACTGCACTCCACTAGGGTTGCCCCATCGATCAACACTGCCTTTATATATCTATCCCATATCAAAAGCTATAATCAAGACAGGCGGTTGTATGTGTGTGTTGTCTAATTAGAAGCAAGCTAACTTCATTCATTCCTAATTCCTATTATTAATTAATATCGTTAAAAATGAGATCCTGGGCCCTTGATCTTGCATTGAAGGGCATGCATCTTTATATTTTTGAAATAGATTATTTAATTCTCGATAGATGCTTAATTCATTGAATATATTGAGAAAGAGTGGAAACCCACCAGCAATATGCCACATCCCTATCTATCGAGTTATACAAGGGACCAAACAGATTCTGTTGTGTTTAGACAACATGACAAAATCACCTTTCTCACCTGTACGGAAAATAAAATTACCTCTCATCACCAGAATATATATTGAGAATAATCCTTGATAAATAATTTCATTAAGAGCGAGAATCTTGGGAAAAATAAGGATACTTTATCAAATAGATTATAATTTCGAGCTATATTTGATTTGATTTAGTGACTAATTCCCTATTCAAATAAAATTTCTTATCAATTAGAATATACTGACAGCTGGGAACTAAAAACCAGACATCTTTTTAAGGACATAAATATGTATATTAACATGACTGACCATTTATTTGTGTTAACCTAAGATACCGATTTCACTGGTAAATCTGTGTTAACTTGTTCATAATTATAATATGAATAACCATACATTCCTATACAGTGTATAATGAACTTAATTTGTAGTCCAAATTATACTAAAAACAAAAAAGTCTATATTTAAAACTAAAAGAGTATAATGGTACCACACAATGTGGTTTTATATGGCTAAGAGGTGTGAATTATGTAGATCGGGAGAGTTGGTGGATGAGAAATTGACCAAACTATTAATGCTGCTTTTACATAAACATGCAGAACCATTGCTGGTGAAAGAAGTTCAAGAAGCTTACATAAGACAAACTATTTAAAACGAACACTGAAACATAAAAACACAGATAATTAATTGTTGATGATAATAATAACATGAACTCAAAGCAGCTGATTGACTTAAAGGTGAATTTGCACCCCTAGACGACGAACACAGCACACATCAATGTTGGGAAGCATTCTCATGGATGACCCCGAGGAATAGCCTTGCAGAGGAGTGAGTTCTCCATCTCAAGGGAGAGCTTCAAGCTCTCCGCCAAGTCCACGCCACCTGACGATGGAACCCACTCAAAGTTCCACAGCAGAATAGCCAGCCAGAGCTCCACGGTGGCCAAGCCCATGGCTTTGCCAGGGCACACCCTTCTTCCCGAACCGAAAGGAGCCAGTCTCAGATCCGAACCCATGATGCTCACATCTTGATGCTCAGCCATGAAGCGCTCGGGCTGGAACTCAGAGGGCTCGGACCACACTTCCGGGTCATGGGTTATTGCCCACATGTTGACCATGGCGGTCGTGCCAGCTGGGACGAAGTGGGGCCCTACGTGGGTGTCGTGTATGGCTAGCCTCGCCCACGAGAGCAGCGGACCAGGTGGGTGCATCCTCAGGGTTTCCTTCACAATGGCTCGCACGTAAGGCAGATTCGCGAGGTCATGGTCCGTCACGCTGAGGTTGGGGCCCACAACAGAGTCTATCTCACACTGAGCCTTGTATTGGACTTGTGGGTGTAGCACCATTCTCGCTAGAATCCACTCCAACAGAATTGCCACCGTGTCAGTTCCTCTAAATATCATTTCCTGCATATATTGTTAATTTGTATTTAGAGGTTATATATATAATATAAGGCCAAAGTAGAATATTTAAGGAGATCAGATAATGAAAGGATCTAAGCCTGAGATGCGCGCGTCTGATATAGAAATCAGATTCCAAAACTATCGGTTTTGCGGGGTTAAAAATGAGAGCGACAAAAAAAATACAGCCACATGCTGCTCAGTGGGAATAACGGTTTCCCGACAACAAATTTGCTAAACGTATCTGCCAAATCAACCAACAAAACAGAACGGACGAAGCCAGAATAGGAAAATGCCTACCCCCATGAACAGAAAATTAAAACGCCTGATAAGCAAATTAAACTCAAATATTTTGCAGACATGTTTCAGAGAGAACCAACGTTTTCAATCCTTTGATAATAAGTCCTATATACCAAGTGTCATAAGAACCTAGCACAGTTCTTGAGGATAATAATGAAATTATTAGAGAAGCTAAACTCACCCATAAAACAGCAACCATGTCGGAGTCATTCAACCTGTTATCTTTCTCCAAGTCTAGCAGCACATCCACAAAGTCGCCACCGGACTCATCTTGTTCATCCATGGCTTTGCTGGTTTCATTTTGAAGCCTCCTCATCCTGTGTTCCTCTATGATTTTTCCCACGAAAACGTTCACTCTCGCCACCAGCTTTCTGCATCTCCTCTTTACGCCCTGTAAATCCAGAAAACCCAGAACTGGAAAGTGGTCGCTCCAGTTGAAATCCCCGAGCAAATCATACCCTTCTCTCACCAACTCCTCCAACTCGAGCCCACCACCATCACGAGCATCACCGAATTCGTAAATCCTCCCAAACGTACTCATCATCACGTTGTTCAACGACCCAAAATGAAGCAATTCCCTCACCTTGACCTCACCGTTTTTGTTCATCTTGTCTCTGATCTGAGCCACAATTTGGAGACCAATTCTGGTTCGGAAATCCCCGAAGGAAGCGATCCTCTTCGGAGAGAACATATGGGTGGCAGAGATTCTCCGGAGATTCCTCCAGTACTCTCCGAAAGGTGCGAAGCCCATTGCCCTGTGGAAAAGAAGCCCGTAGGCGGACTCCTTGATGGGTCGATCTGCGAAAGCTGAACTGTTCAGAATGTCTTTGGCTGTGTCGGGACGGCTTGAGATGATGAACTTAGTGAACCCGACCGAGAATGCCATCAACGGCTTGGCCTTGAAGGTATTTGCAAGCTTAACAAGGACTCTGTGAGTCAGAGACCCATTGAAAGCTGAAACGAGGCCGAGAAGAGGCAAACCCGATGGTCCAGGAATGGCGGTTTGGCATGGAGCTTGGCGACGAAGCCTGGACAGAGCCCAAGCGAGACCACCAGGAACAAGCCAGAAGCCGAACAGGGAGGCAAGAAAAATAAAACCAACAAAGAAGTTGAAGGTGATTTCACAGTAAACCCCACCGGGTGGGAAGAACTGCGAGCACAGTTCCATCGACATTTTCGTTGTTATTGGTTTTACAGGAAATGAAATAAAAGGAATGGTGATGTGTTTGTAGGGAGGAGGAATAGAGGAAGAAACTAGAGGTATGGAAAAGAGTAAGGGAGGGAGTTGAAGAGTGAGAGAGAGAGGGAGGGAGATGGAAGCTCTTCAAGTTGTGGAAGACGAAGGGGGTGACCGAGCGCTTATATAGAGCAGAACAAGTCCGTAGGTGCTTTTAGTATATTAAGCACAATTTACATAAAATTAATTAATCACTCTGGCCTAAATTTCATATTACTATTAAATTTTCTAGGTGGAATATGATTAATATAATTCTTTTTGATAATAATAATAAAGGGAATGGATAGCTTAATTTTATTTATTTATTTATTTTTAACAGTTATTATTTTTTTGTATTGTTATTAAGAACTTTAGCCCGGGGAAAAATTCAATTGAATAAGTAATAGTATATAGCATGTTGATTATTATTGAAAATGAAAGTTCATGAATTTTTTTTAAAAACATAACCACCACCACAACAACAAACAAGCCTTATATATACATAACTGCAAATTAAATTATATTTGTTGACATGTACGTTGCATGAAATATGTCATAATTTAAAGAAATGGCATAATCACGTAAAAATCAATATCATGGGTATGGAATTAGATGTAAGAAAGAACGATACAAAATAATTATGTTATCCAAGTATGTGAAACGATTATTATTATTATTTTATTTTTAATGAACGTGAAAAAGTCATACAGTATTTAATTATAGAGCGAATAATTAACTCGATGCTATTTATAAGAAAACCGTGCGTGCAGAATTATTTACAAGAGGAAGGGATCTTTTGATTGATCCATTCAGGCATTTAAAAAGAATGTAATATAAACGAATAAGATTGTACACGCCCACGATCATTTAAATATGTGAAAATATTATAGAAGGTAAAAAGGCATGAAGTGTATTAAACCGCTCGATTCCATTTATAAGAGAATTTGTTGTATTTATGCATTCGATCATTTTAATAGGACGTAACAAAGGGGACTAAAATTACGGTTGTTATTTTAACAAACAAAAAATGTGGTTTTTATTGTTTCCGTCATTAAACCAAACGGTTTTTTTTTTGTTGGTGAATTAAAGGAGTCGTTCATATTATCGGTCTAAAATTACAAACGAAATCAAATTTACAGTATCATATTTATAGGGGAGCCATCATTAGTTATATGACATTATTGATTAATGACATCAAATGATGGATTGATTAATACGATGAATATATGCTTTAGTACGTGTTGATGGTACCCGGAATTGTGGGGCTGCTGCATTAGATGGATGGAGCGTGGATGTCATATATAAGTAAGTAGCTGACGGTAACGGGGAACGGCGCCGCAGTTATTTGGCTAACCGTACAAGCTGTTTTTTGGGGGCAGAGAGCCACGCCCTCGCATTTCTCGAAACGTCATCATCTTCTTCTTCTTCTTCTTCTTCAGTTTTTCACCTAAATTCGGGGAAAACAGTAAAGGAAAACGTGTTCTTTCAAGTTCCAAGGATTACTGACGGTTCATGCTTGCTCTGCTCGGGAGCTAAAACAGAAAACACACTCACCTTGGGAAGAAAGGAATTCTTATTCTTATTTTCCTTCAAACACATCAATGCATATATAGACCCCATTAGAGGGTGGCACTTTCATCAGACAAACCGTTAAAAAGCAAAAACGAAATGGGGGGTTATGACGTTACAAAACTGTTACAAGAGGTAATTAGGAAAACAGACCTTATTATGAGTTTGTTCCCTAGTAACTCCTAGAGAGTTAGGAATGGGATGGGTTTATTGTCTTTGAACCTGGCTCTGATACTAGCTACGTACGGTTCCTTCCTCAAGCAGTTTGAACGAAATGTGAGAATTGTGAGCAAGCCTTGCATTTCCCCCGTGATCGTTTCGCGTGCCTATTGCTCTTCCTTTCAGGCAAATTACTCGGGAGGGATCGTTTGCCAGGCCCATACCCAAAAGAACAGAACCAATTCCATTCCGCGATGCTCCTCCTATTTCACTTCCACAACACTTGCTCCTTTTTTGGTTGGGAATGACGCTTCACCATCTTAACTCCTTCCAACCCACAAAAACATTCCCTCCCTCTAAAAGCATACTAGTACCTACCGTATCATCAATACCCTTGTGATCTTAACTTCAGACCGTCAGTAGTAAAACCTATCGCTTCACCATTGTTTATCGGATGTCAAAATAGAGTGCGGGAACAAAATTAAGGAAATGGAAACAGCAATTCCCTTTATTCTTCAAATGTCATTTGTATTCTTCAATAAAAATAGTTACTCCTTAGGCACTTGATATATAGCTTAATTGATTATCTTAAATTAAAGATTTATTTCATATATTTATTAATATTTTTCTAAATTATTATTATTGATATTTATTCAACAATAATCAAGTAAAATAATAATGGGGTGAGTTAAAGAAGATTATTAGAGTATTTTAGAAAAAAAATATTCTGTTTAACTAATTTTCTTAATTTAATCAAATTAGTTAAATATATCATATATATTGAATATATAAGGAGTATTGTATAATAATTAAAATAATATAATAGACATTGCATATCCCAATTATCGTTCATAAATTCCTCTTCCAACATTCCTGTTTCTTTCGGTATGGTACATGCATGTGTATTTTTGTACGTACATAATCAAGGACTGATTTGATATTAGCCCTTGACTTGGGTCAAAGTTTATGGTCCATCTAATTTGACACATTCATGATTCTGCCATATATGAACAAGGCGAACACTGAATAATGCATATAATCAAAATAAATTTGGATATGATATTCAGATTGACTGACGTGGGCTTAAGCACGGACCTTTTTGGAGAACCCTTTCACGTTCAATTCACGTGCTTATTTAAAAAAGAAAGAAATTTCATCTTATTAACTTATTTTAAAAAAATTATATATAAAAAAATTCACGTGCTTGCATCTAACTTTATATCCAAATTAATTTAAAAATCATGATTTTTTTTAAAGAAAGTGGAATAATAAATTTTGTTATAAAATTGACAAAGTTGGAAGATGTTTTTTGAAAAGTGGTATTATTGATAATGCTGATGAATTTCGAAATTGATAATTCATTAATCTGTAAGTTGAAATTAATAACTTCCAATGAAGTTATGGTTTCTGCTCTATAATCAATTCTAGGAAGTAGGAAGACGAGGGTGTTTGGGTAGGAATTGCCAAAACTATAGTTTAGACATATAACTAATTATGTACTAAGCTTCCCAAAAAAGATGACTCTAATAAGAAATCAATTCGTCCCCCCATTAATTAAAATATAAAATATAGGCGGATTTATTGTAGTTTAAAATAAATCACACCCCTTCTAAATTTTATATTTCACACTAACATGCGTGGATTTATTTATTCTTAAGCAGAATATAATCATGATGCCTTTTGAATATTTCAACCATAGCATTCAAATGAATTAACCTCACTTTTCATAATTATATATTCTCTGTTTATCAGTTATTAGTGATTCCTTCCTAGGTTTCGTTCATTTTACCCGCTTCTCCAGCAAAAGAATGCTCATTTGAGTACTTTATATTACTTCATATTATGATAACAGAACCATGATAATAAGTAACATTGGTTTGCCATACATGGGAACACAGGACCTGGTCAAAATATTCCCTCTCGCCTCCGCTAATTGGAGTTTTTCTCAGTGACTCAGAAGCACATATTATTCAAACCCCCCACGTAATATTGAAGTGGGGTTGAACGCTTATTGGTTTATTCCCAATTTTCACTTCGTCATGACAAGAACATGAATCAATATTGAATTTAATTTCCATTGACTCTTGACCTTCACATTTCTTCTACTCTTAAACCCAAGGAAGAGAAGAAACCAATGCTCGTGGCTCGCATTTGGGGTATTGATTTGCTGGTTGTGAAGCAGCGAAGGAAATGGGCTCAACAAGTGAAACAGCTCCTCTCTTACAGCGCAAGGTAAAGCTCACGTTTCTTGTTCTCTGTATTTTTCCATTTCGTTCGTTTGAGACGTTGCGTTTTTCTATTGATTCCTGAATCAAATTCGTGCGTAAATTAGTTTCCTCTAATGTGGATGCTTTTTGGGACCTCTGCATGAAGACGATCTGCATTTTATAACTCTTTGCTTTGAGCGTTTAAATGTAGAGACCAGAAAATTTTCAACAAATATTTAGATACAGACATGCTTGGTCTAAATAAAGAAGGCGTCTTTTCCTCTGAGCTTACTTTGAAATTGCCTTTTCCGTTGATAAGTCTAAGGGATTTTTTTATTTTTTTTGATACACAGGAAATTAAAACTTGCAAAACAAAACGATCAAAAAGCAGCTAATATGCAGTATCGTAAGTCTGCATAATGGTTAATCATAGCTTCTTTTATCAGTTCCAGATGAGTTTAATTCCTATGCTCTATTTCTTTTTCAAAGGCTACCTAGTAAAAATCGTTCTATATATGGAACAACAAATTGTCCCTCAGATCGCTGATTATGCATTTTCAGCAATTAACAACCGCAAAATATATTTGCTGTCATGGAATTGATGAATTGTGCACATGGCTTAGATTTGGTTTTCTGCACATTGGTTTTTAAGGAAATCACCTATGCTCTTGTGCTGTTTAGTTTATCACGGAACTTGTTACCCTGTTAAGCTTTTGAACTTCTTTTTGTATTTTTTGGCCAAAAAGATGCACCTTCTTCGTTTTCTAATAAATTTTTTATTCATCCTTGAAGAAAAAGCTGATAAATAGATTTACACATGCTTCTACAGGAAGAGGGAAAGAGCAACAGAGCTCCATTGAATGAACTGACAGACCTCGAACGAGGTGATGAAGTAAGTGTCCCTCATCATCTTTGAAGCCTTTTATAACATCTCATCATACGATCAGATTTCTGTAGGACTGCTAACTTTATGCATGAAAAATCAGGTAGCAAATGTGGGATTTGTCAGGGTGCTTTCACTTGTAAGTGCTTATATCTCTGTAGCTGATACCATGTTTTTGTGACTATTATAATTCCTAATATTACATGAATAATTACAGGCAAAGCCTGAAGCTGGGAAGCTGATATTCGCAACACTGGCTCTTTTAATTGCATCCACATCAGATATTTTAATTGCATGTGTCACAATCGGACTCTCTCTCTCTCACACACACACACGCACACACACGCACGAAGTCATATAAGTATCCATTTGAAGTCTTCAGATTTAACATGAATTTGTTCCTCATGCAGCCAAAATTTGGTGGGAAGATAATTGATATCGTCTCAGGAGATATTCAAACTCCCGAAGATAAAGCTAAAGCTTTGGAAGCTGTCAGGAACACTATACTTTACATTTTTCTGATTGTTGTTGTTGGGTAGGATCCTTACTTGATTGAATTACTTGATTTGGACGTAATTTTGCCTTCTGATCTTTCACTAAGATTTCTTGAAATTGCAGATCAGTTTCAACAGCACTTGATGGTTGGCTTTTTTCCTCAGCTAGTGAAAGGGTTGTTGCTAGGCTTAGAGAAAGATTATTTAGTCACCTCATAATCCAGGTGAAACAAAGATGTCATAATGAATTGTGCAGCTTAGGTGGAGGGCGATGAAGGCCTTCTTCCGGGGGGCCCGAGCCATCAGTGTATTTTGAAATGTTTCTCCTTTTTATGTTATTTTGAAACATTAATCTTTCAACTAGTAGTCCATCATGTCCCAGAAATATATCTTGTTTATTATGGATGAGTTTTGCAGGAGATAGCCTTCTTTGATGTTACCCGTACCGGGGAACTTATGAGCAGGATATCTGAAGATACACAGATCATAAAAGATGCAGCAACTACCAATCTTTCTCATGTGCTGAGTAGCTTATCGACTGCATTTATTGGTCTTGGCTTCATGTTTTTGACGTCATGGAAGTTAACATGTGAGTAATTGAAACTAAAGCTTTGTTTCATGAACTACACACACACAGCTTATTGTCATATAAGTATCCTGATTTTCTTCATCATTGAATCACTTCCAGTGTTGGCTTTAGCTGTTGTGCCTGCTACTTTTATAGCTGCACGTAAATTTGGATGGTTCCTGCGTGAACTTTCTCAGAAAACTCAAGATGCAGCTGCAGCAGCTGCTTCAGTAGCTGAGGTATATATGTATATCACATGAAATGTGAATCTTACGGAAGAATGATATCTCAAGTGATTATAAAAGCTTATTCAAACCGTCTGCGAGTCTTTGATGCTTAGGAATCCTTTGGTGCCATAAGGACGGTAAGATCTTTCGCCCAAGAAGAATATGAAGTATCTCGCTACTCTAAGAAAGTTGATGAGACACTTAAGCTTGGACTTAAACAAGCTGTGAGTGAGTTATCCATAGTTGATTCTGTGTGTGCGCTTGCCTATCCATTTGTGATAGACTTTACAGTTACAACTTCTAACTTCAGTGGCTTGGTGAACCAGGAAGTTGAGGGACTCTTTTCTGGAGGCATCTATACAGCTATTTCACTGCCAATTATTGTAATTGTTATATATGGGGCTTATTTGACAATTACAGATTCCATGACCCCTGGTGATCTTACGTCTTTCATTCTTTATAGTCTCACAGGTTAGTTATTGTATGACCTGTCCAGGAACATGTGCAAAATATAGTACCTTTTAAGTGAAGGCCCCTGAATAACTTCACAAATATCTTATATACATTTTAGTTGATTAACGCAACTACATCACCTGCAGTGGGGCCTTCTATATCTGGCCTCTCAGGATTGTATACCATAGCTATGAAAGCTGTGGGTGCAAGCAGACGGGTGTTTCACCTTCTTGATCGTGTATCATCAATGCCAAGGTCGGGAAGTAAATGTCCTCTGGGGTCAGTTTTCTGGACTTCTTCAAGGCAACTAAAAAAGTTATATTTTGCTTTCCAGGAACAACACAAGTTTAAGATGGATAGATCAATATTAAATTTGCATATCATACTAAGAAAACAAAGAGGTGAAGATAATATGTGATGACAAGTGACACTAAAATGCCTATTCTCGCAGAGAACAAGATGGTGAGTTGGAGCTAGATGATGTCTGGTTTGCATATCCATCTCGTCCCAGTCATATGGTACTTAAGGTAGCAGTTTCCGTCTTGTTCTCTGTTCTAGTGGTCGATATGCTATAATCATCAATATCAATGTGAAATATAAAATCTACAGTAAATCATATGCTCACAAGTTAATTATAAACAGTACAACTTTTCATGTGTAGGGAATTACAATGAAATTGGAGCCCGGCTCAAAGGTTGCTCTTGTTGGTCCAAGTGGTGGTGGAAAGGTATATTACGCTTATGGTGATCTTCCCTTTCTTTTCCCGTCTTCTCTGTCTTAATGAACTGACATGAGAAATATATAAAGCAGATAAACTCTTTTATGTGTTAACTGCAGACTACAATAGCAAACTTAATTGAAAGATTTTATGACCCAACCAAGGGACAGATCCTGCTAAATGGGGTTCCACTGGTAGAAGTTTCACATAAGCATCTTCACAAGAAGGTATCTTGATCATATTTTACATAGTGATAGAACCTGGAAAATAGAAACAGAGAAAGAGAAAGAGGGAAGGAGAGAGAGTAGAAAGAGAGGAGAAGGAGAGGGACTCTAGAACCAGAATCTGTAATTCTAGAGAGGGAGAGAAGGCAATCTAGAACTAGGATCTGAATTCTAGGAAACTGTAAAATACTTTATTCATTCATCCTGATTAGATACATAAGCAATTTAAATAGGCTGCTAAGATAAGAGATAATATCTGATAATGACTTCCTACAACTGAAAATAATGACCCCATCAGAAATTGTAAATAACTAAATAACCACCATGAAAAAGAGTCTGATTCCTAAACACACATATTACTAACAGTATTATGCTCTTTGATATGCAGATCAGTATTGTGAGTCAGGAGCCTGTACTTTTCAACTGCTCCATTGAGGAGAACATAGCTTATGGATTTGATGGCAAAGCTAATCCTGCTGATATAGAAAATGCAGCTGTAAGATTCAATACTTTCTTTTATGAGTAAGACCTCTAGTTGCTCAACTCTCGATCCCTCATAATTGGTGTGGATTTGAATGCAGAAAATGGCAAATGCACATGACTTCATATCAAAATTCACAGATAAATACCAGACCCATGTTGGGGAGCGTGGGTTAAGGCTTTCAGGAGGGCAGAAACAGAGAATAGCAATCGCCAGAGCTTTGCTTATGGACCCAAAAGTTCTTCTCCTGGATGAAGCCACTAGTGCCCTGGATGCTGAAAGCGAATATTTAGTACAGGTCAGGTTTTGGAGAACAAAGATTATAGTAGTAAAAATTATGGACAAAACTTAGATATACGTTTTAGCCTTTTGTTCTCAATTAACAATATGAAAAATGCCAGGCCCAAAAAAAGAGACAAATAAATATTTCTTTACAACTTAATATCACATGATTGAATGTTTCGAGATATTTCTTTCCGAAGTTATATATTTATCAGAGAACCTAATAGTAAAAGTCAACAAGTTTTACCCAAATTTGATCTTGTTATCATTTGTGAGCCAGTATCTGGTTTTCCCCCCTAGATTAATGATCAAGTAGCTAAGAGTTTAATTTCTGATGAATTTCTTTTATGTTTGATCCATGTCAAAGTATGCTTAGAAATTATGACATAACTATTCAAAAATCTACTAAAGATAGTCAAAAGCCAAAGGCAATTTTAAGGTGCTAGACTTGAACTTCTTAAATGAGATGTGCTAAAAAGATACATGCATGAATGAAGGGGGAGGTTAAAGTAGGGAAAATATGCTATATATTAATCACTTATTTATAGGGGAATGATCATCACTACTATACGCAATAATTAAGTCACTAATGCCATTTACTCATAACTGATAACTTAATAAAATTAAGTGCAGTTGTGGATGTGTTTGTTTACAAAATCTTGAAAGTAAAGTTGTAAACTTAGAATAACTGTTTTATCATGTTATTAAATCTCCAATACAAGATTCGATTACACTTTTAAGATTGGATTTTATCAGTTTCTTATTACTATTTTAGAAATTATTGGATGAGTAACATGAGGAAGCGCTGATCTAGCATCGCCTGGTTGAACGCTCCACACCTCTAATGGTGTATAAGATATTTTAATAGAACCACACGTCATAGCTGAAATTTTTAGGGTTATATGGTCCTAAACGCAGTCAACATATGATCTTGAATGTGTTATTTTGTGTTTTCTGCAAGTATCACAAAACGTATGACATGAATTGTGTAGGATGCTATGGAACGACTGATGAAGGGAAGGACAGTTCTAGTTATTGCTCACAGGCTATCAACTGTGAAGAGTGCAGATACAGTTGTAGTTGTCTGTGATGGTGAAATTGTGGAGAGTGGCAGCCATGAACACCTTCTCAACAACATTAATGGTGTCTATTCTGCATTAGTCAGCAGACAGCTACAAGCAATGAAACCTCAATATCTTGTGTCTTAGGCTAAATCAACTAAGAAACGACAGTATCTCTCAAAATTACTAATCTTCAGTTGCAGGCAGCACTTGACTGATATATAATTAATTAAATAATTAAGAGTTGACTGATATTCACTTAATCTTCAATTTTAATATTTCATTCAATGGTTTTGAATTTGATCTGTTCAATAACTAACAGTACGAATTTCCACTATATTTATGGCTCAGGCTCATAAATAGGATAGATTGGTAGGATTTTATAATAAATAATAGGTTTTTAGAAGTATATGGAATTAATATAAAAAGTAAAAAGATTATAATATTGAAATATATCAATTTAATCTTAGAAGAATGTATCAAAACACTTTTTGCAGGTGAAATAAAAAATAATTAATCATCTTTTGAGGTTTAAAAAAAACAATAATGTATTTGAATAATTTGTAGGTAAAACCAAGAGGACATCACGTATACAGGAGAGCCGAATGAGGGAATGAGAGAGAAAGAAGTGTAAGAAAAGCTGGGCGATCACAGTTGCTCTTCTTCAGATATGCAACGTTTTCTTCGCCTAATTGTAACACTCTCAGGGCCCCCCCCCCCCCCGGTATTTTCCACAACCCCCAACCTCCACACATTTCTGCTTCTTTTCTTCATCCATGGCGCTCCGTTCCTGTCATATTTCATGGGTCCCACTCTGGCCCAGTGTTCGCTCGTCACCTCATATTCATTTCTGGCGCAAGGCTCGGAGGTTTTCGTTACTACAGCGGTGCATGGTAAACATCTTGGTTTTATAGGTAGACGTTAAGGATTTACAGTTAAACGAGGAGTGCCATTGGTTTTCATTGTTTACGTTCTTTGAGCGGCTGAGAAACTGAAAGTTCAATTGATCTGTAAACTTTATCACCTTTTTATTTTCGAGATATCATGTTCTTTTTAGTAATTATTGATTGTTTGGGGCCGGGGAAACGAATAGAAAATGGAGGAAGGAAAAAGAGCAGATGAAACTCCCACACCCTGCATGCCATGCCATTTTAGCATGTAATGTGTAATGTGGTTCCTACACCTCATATTTTATCTAGTTAAATATGACAATACGTATCTTTTTGCAATATTCTTGTGCTTTAGATCTTAAATATTGCATGGGAAAAACAAAAGCTTTATCTAATGCCCTTCCAACTGTTCATTTATTTGTATATCAACTAACTAGTAACTACTTACAGGACTGTGGTAGAGCAAGAAGTATATATGATGTGATTGATAAAACTCTATCTAGTTTACAGTTAATTTCTCCTTTTAATATTTCTACTCTTTCCAATAGGTCCATGAAACATTGAAGGAGTTGTAATTTTGCATTACTGGTTGTTGGAAGAAAATCCAAAGCATTGATGTTTACTTACACGTGTTTGCAGGAGATCATGGTTAAAAGGATTAACCGCCAAAGAACTAGTTTTGTGTGGATTACAGCTAATGCTGTTGTCTCTTGATTTATAAAGTTTACTTCATTTGGATGAGTAACTCAAGTGTTTTCTGGGAGCGAGCAGATGTCGTTGCAGAATCTCAAGTTTGATGCATATAAGATATTTGAAGACTGATTTGGTAGATAGAAAAGCGATACGTACATTTGATAGTTAATGTCATATCCACCTTCTCTTTTTTATTTGTTGTAAAGATATTATATTTTTGTAGTTTAGCATTACTCTCATTGATCATCACTTGCATATTTTCTCAATTCCTTTGTTTTGTAAACAAAAAATGGAAACCTGTTTTTTTTTAAAAAAAAGAAACTCAAAACTTTTACATGTTTTCTATTTTTTTTATATTTTATTATTCTTACTAATTTTATCCTTTACTCATAGCACGCTTTCTGTAAAATAAGACTTAAGATTTTTTTATCCATATCGTTTTTTCTGCAAAAGTGTTTCTTTCTACTTACACAAATTATATTCAGATGCACACAGCAATATTTCCTTATTCTTACCGGTACAGCGACACCAATGACACATCATTAGGTGAGACACACCTCGTTAATCCTCTCCCGCTTCAAATTATTAAGCTTATGTCCACGGATTGTTCTTGCAGTGTATGGTCTTTTCTGAATAATAAATGCTTGGAACATCATTGATATGCGGATAAGATTGTTTGTGTGGTCTTACTGATTGTCATCTCAGGATCATACTGTATTCTTCGCCTCCAACAATTGTCACCTACGGTTCCTGACAACTTCTATGATATTTTCTGTTAACTGCTTTTTTAAGTATACGTTTAACTAAGTCTTCAAATTCTTCCCAAGTCTTCTCTTCTATATTTTCAATTTTCTCCAGTTTGAAGGATCCTGGAATAGCGAGTTTTCCTCGGAAACGAGGAAGAAAAATATTTACTTAACCACTCTTCTTTCCTTCTCTCCCCTTCTGTTATGTTTTGGGATCCCTTCCATTCTCGTTTCGTCTGGATTTTCAAAGTTCAAACATATCCCCACCTATTCCATTTCTGTTGTTGCAGGACCTGGAGGTGATCTTCGTGTTTATCTTGAAGGATTTGCTATGGCTGAGAATGTTCAGGAGTACGTGGCTTCTAATCCATTTGGTCAACCAACCATAACAGAATCAAGCCCACATTGGCAATTTTATTGTGAGGTTAAGAGATCGAGGGCAATACAAAGATACAGAAAAAGGAGATCAAAATAATCGCCATCAGCTTTGTTGTGCGTATTTTGATTCTCATTTTAGTATGCTTTTGCCATAATATTTTGGGGATATAATTATCCCATAGTCATACTATTGGCTCTGATTTGGGCTTTGTCTGAGTCTAATTGAGGTTAATTTTGCTAACAGGATATTTTCCCCATCCACAAGGTTCATTTTAGTGTATGATGGGAATGAATTTTCAACATTAGATGGTTTCATCATATCTCGTTTCATTTCTCGTTGCTGAGTTTCGTAGTGTCTTTTATGTTATTGTAACCATGTTAGTATTTTTTATCTTGATTATTTGTTTAAAAGTAGTAATATGAAGATTATTTTTTTTAATTTTCAAAAGTATTCTCCATTTTATTCTATTCTGCGCACCTTGATAAGATTAAAGTTGGACTTTGACTGTAGAGCCTGTTCAGTTGTGAATAACATAACATAATAACCCATAAAGATCAAAAGGCTAAACTCTGGTATTATCATTGATACTTCATCTACAGAGGTAGTCACAGATTTAAATCAATGATAACAAAAAAGTAAATAAATAGAAAAGGTGCGTATAAATGAATATTTGAGGCTAGGGAAGAAGCAGTGAACAAGAACATTCAGGTCTGAGTTGGCAAATTGCCAATCGTTGGAAATCTATCGCATGTGCTGGTTGTTGAATTGCTGGAATGCGACAACAACCTCAACATTTCAAACAGATATTCTTTGAATCTCAAGCTACCCACCTCAACAGGATTAAAAAGACATCTTCAGAAGTAAATCGAATCTTCCTCCTCCTCCTCCTCTCTTATTTTAATAATGACTAGATTTCAAGCTCAAATTTTAAGAATTGACTACAACTCAAGTTTGTGGTCTGACTTATGATCAAGTATAAGTCAATCATTTGAGTACCAAAGCTCCTCATGACTCGGGCTTTCAAAGGCCAAATATCATATTTCAAATTTTACCCCCCCTCTTCTTGTGAAAGTAATTACATCCCATTTTTTTTAACTAATTCACATTTATCATTTAAAATAATTAAAAGCATTAAATTTGTCATAAAATTTATAGAATTTTTAATATTACCCTTATTAACTATATTAAATTTTAACATTATACTCTTTCTCACTATTCTTATTAAATATAGGTATATATATATAATAATTAATACTTATTGAAACTGTTAAAATATCTTATAAAAATGATTAAAAATATTTTCTAAAAGACTCTTATAAAATAGATTAGAAGAGTATTATATTTATAGTGGTAGAGGCAGTTGTCCTTTCTATCAGGCATAATTTCCCTATATCCACTTACTTACTCAAACTATTATATTTATAATTATAATTTATTTATTCACATGAAAAAAAATTGTTAAAAGTTTACCCTTTTGATCCCAAATTTCTGATTTCACCACTGCATACGTTGCCTATTGCAAAAAGAAAAATTGGCCAATAGGCGATAAGAATTGTAATTAGACCAAGTTGAGCTCAAGTTTAATAAGCTGAAATCCTAAGCTTAATCACACATTAATCACTCATGATATTGGGGTAATTAACGGTGGCTAGTATATTCCTTACGCGTGCCCGCACACACACACGCACATGTGTGTGTGTGATGGTAACTAGAATAGAGTGAGTTGTCCCATGAAACTCCGCCTCCAATGAAACGACCATCTCTCACACACACAATCATTAATGGTTTGTTGGACTTCAATTGTTGGTGAAAATGTAGGTATGGCACTGTATGTGTGTTTGTGTATTATATATATATATATATATATATATATATAGAAAGATCACTGATTGATAGATTAATAAAACTTAAAGTTTAGCACTAAAATGGCATTATTTTATGTCAGTATAGATCAATTTCATGGTCACTGTCACCATCTTCAAGATCTTCTTCATGCAGATGCAGATAGTTGGTAGTGACAGTTAAGCCATGCTGTGTAACTCAACCACCATTTCATTTCTTGGCCTGTGCTTCTCTGTATTTTTGAGCTCCATGTGCCTCCCACCTACTGAAGCAGCATCTTCTTTATTTTTTTTTGGGATCATTTTCTTACTCTTTGGCCCCACTCCTTATTCTGGTTTATAAGTTTACTTTCTAACGAATAATATGCATGATTATATATGTGTGGTTAATTAATCCACCTGTCACATGTTTGAATTCCAAATATCTTGAGATTTTATAAAACCAAGTGATGAATAGATTAGGAAAAGCTTAAGATAGAAACAAGAGAAAGGAATGGTCCCAGTTGAAAGAGGACTTAACTAGAAATGAAAAAAATAAAAAAGTTTGGTGAATGTGACCTAACCCAACGTACCCAGGAGTAAAATAAAAAGGTATACCTTGGTCCCTGAATAAAAATGGAAATCAACTTGGCATGTGTGCTTCGTGGATTTGCGTTGGATTGAGGGTAACGTATCAAATCCCATCCACATAATATCATATCGGATTATCAATATGGGTGTGGCCTTAGTTTCATCCTACTTTTGTCAATTCTCATAATACTTTTGTTTCGGATTCAGAGGAACATGATGTTATGACGTTATACGTAGAATCATACGTACAACTTCCTATTTATAGGGGGTAATGAATTAATGTGTTTGCTTGGAATTACTTGTGCTCCTGCATTCCTTTCAATGCCGTTTCACAAGTATTGCCACTTATAGATGCCTCAAGGTTTGACCTGCAAATGATGAAATTGCAAGTTTGTAAATTTCTACTGTAAGCAAATCAGTAGTGGAAGGAATAAAGACCTAATACAGATGAAGTGTTGTCTTTTTTGCAGCCCTTCTCAATATTATTACTGTTTGTGGGGCTTCACCAAGCTGGTAGTATAAAACTAGCACGTCGTTTTCTGATTAGAGTCATTGGGTTACATGTGCGTTTTTCAACTTTTTTATTCTGTCCATATTTTAGAGTTCCGTGTGACATTTGATTTCTCATTTTGACTTTTGCCTCAAGACTTGTTTTGTATATCTTAGTTCATGAATGCAAATTGAACTTAGTAAGCTCGTGTCATAATTGAAATATTGTGAGGATCGATGAAAATTAATTATACAAAATATAAAAAAAATAATATTCAGAACAATAAATATATACCATACAATAAAAAGTTAAAGTGATGTTTATTTAAAAAAAATAGTTCCAGACAGTTTAAATATATATATAATGTATGCTAAAAAGAAAAATAAAATAAATAGTATAGTTTTCTAAAAATTAGTAGAGTAAAATTAAAAAAAAATCAATAAAATTATTAAATATAAATTTTTTATTAGTAATATAATTTATTTAAAAATTTAATTATTAATAGAGTATACAAACCTCACAAAATAATGATATAAAACTTATTATTTTTGTTCTTGTATACCTTATATAGAATAAAAACGATCGCAGGAGATCCCGCCTCCTAACTAACGTGATTAATTAATTAAGTGGTGGGTGACTCTATTTACTCTCTCTCTCTCTCTCTCTTTTTCCTTTTTACTTTTGTGCTTCCCCTGAAATGAGTATCTGACACATGGGAAAATAAAATTAATATGGTGGCTAAACAAAAATAATAAAAGATTATAAAACAAATAAAAAGGTATACTTTTAGGTCAATTTAAAAAATAAAGAATTTAGGGTATAAAATAAAGTTCAGTAATTCAGATGATATGGCGCGCATTTACACCAAAACATTTTCTCATTCAAATAAATAAAACAAATAGAGAACTTTAATTTGTTGTCATCTTTTCCTGATTCTTTTTTTTTTTTTTTGAAAAGGAAGAAGTTCAATTATTGATTTGGCGGCATTTTTGTCTTGTCAATATTTAGCGCCATCTTTACTTCAAATCCACTCTTGGATTATATCTCAAATATTTTAACCCTTTTTTTTTTATCTTTTCGTTTCAGAGCTTTTAAAAAAGCAGAACATAAAGTAATTGATTCCCGGTCAAATTTCCTTGACTTCAAATTTTTGGTCGAAAATAAGAGAATGTTACGCATGTCTTTTTATGAATATATGCGACTGTCGGACCTTTTCTTTTTTAAAAAAAAAGGGATGAAGAAGACATTATTAGGAACAAGTGGCATATACGTGTCATTGGGTTGCAAAACTTAAATAATAATAAATAGTAATAGTCACCTAATATTTATATAAGTAATGTTTAACCGTCTCATTAGAATAAAAAGGAAAAGTTAAATTATTAACTTTTATTTGTAATTTTTTTTTTAATTTGACCATTTATTCAAAAGCAGGAGTTGTAAAGGAAATAGATCCTCTCATGAAAACTTGGAAGATGGACAACTAAAGTATTTGGTGAACAACATAGAAAAGTATTTCATCAATGTACAAATAAGGCAAGTGTAGATAAAATAGAGAGATGTTTATGAATTTGTGTGTGTTAAAATGGTTGGAGTACAAGTGATAGATGATGATTTGCAAACAAAGGAAGGGCAACATTTAGCAATCATTTAACTAAAAGGTGTGTTAGGTTAATCAAATGAAGACCTCTCTAATCATCTCTTCATCATTTGCCATTGCCATTATAATACTCTCAGCCTCCCAACTTGTGTCATCTCATCTCTATTACCAACACTTGGCCCCTTTCACCCTTCCAAACTCTGCACTCCCATGTTCATTTCATAAATTGCCCCTTCATTAATATATACAGAAACATAATCTTTAGAGATGCATGGGGCAAGCTAATTTCAAATGAGAACAATTCATATTCTAATAGAGCTCCACATTTTACCTAAATTAAGAAAAATAAATTTAAAAATTTTCTAAAACACAACTAAATTAAAAGAAATTCCGACTATACTTTAGAAGAATTAATTGCACGCATCTAAAACATATGAAGGCATTAATATTTTTTTATCATTATTTCATATATCAAATCAGTAGAAATTACATGCACCACTAGGCATTCAATTGAATAATTTCAACCATTTAAAATCTAATGTGAAAATATTTTTTATTTTGACATTTTTTCCTATTTTACACAAGAAAATGTGAAATCATTTTCAAATCACAACCATCAAAATAAGATGTAAATTAGGGGGGGAAGTAAAAATCCAAAAGATATTCATGCAATATTAGATATCTATGAGTTAAGGTCAACACATGTAACTTTTGCTTAAAATCAGGATTTTTAAAAAAAAACTTGATTAGTCCTTAATTAAACCTGGTTCCATTACTTAAATCCCCTCACAGTCACGTTCCTCATCCTCTGTCTCTCTCTTCTGACAAGATCACATGCAGATGCAGACATATCCAGGCCCACAAATACCCACCCCCACATTTCTCACCCTCTTCTTCCTTCTCGTCTTCCCCTAAACAATTTTCTTCCTTTTTTAATTTTTATTATTATAAACAAGTCAGCTCTTCACAGATTGGCTGGCTGCACATTTTGACTGTTAAGAATAATTCTTCCTTACAATTTGTTCTGGAACCAGAACTCGCAGACATTTCTTCTTGGATCTGCAGACATTCGCTTACCTTCTCTGCATTGGTACTGTTAACTTCTGTTCCTGCCTTTTGCTTCTTTCCCTCTCCTTCTTTCTGCTTCTCTATGGGGTATTGGGCCCCCTCCCTTTTTTTCTGGTGACTTGTCTTGTGGTTATTGTCATTTAAGGTATTGTCTGGTTTGTTTCGCGAAACCCATTAATGTTTCCCCTCAGACAGTTATGAGAATTGATTTAGCTTTCGGTGATACATTATTGTAACTAATGAGATTGGGTAATTTTTTGGGAGAGCTGAAAAGGGGAATGCTCATTTGTCGCTGGAAAATTCCGGAAATACAGCTCGCTCGGCAAATATACCCTTTGATTTTTCTTTCTTTCTTTGGTTTTGTTTTCGTGTTCAGAAATGAGTTATCAACTCTGTTTTCTTCTGGTCATCAGGGTTCAGAAACTATGAGTCGTGGCCTCGACTAAAAAAATTGAGGGTGAATGAAGAGGAAGGGAAGTTCATTTATTTACCTTTAAGAAGGCTGGATTTTATTTCTGGATGGTGGTGATCTCCATGAGCTGTTTAAGGTTACGCATTGGATTTTGTGTTAAAGGAGTCAAAGTCCTATCTCAGAAGGGTCTTACCGTGTTGTATGGGTAGACTTGACAGTAAATTATAAATCTATTACGGAGTGGGAGTAATTCTTTGGGTGGTTGAGGAGGGGTTGAGTATATTTAAGAACACAGGTGGGTATGGCCGCAAAGCTGCTGCACTCTTTAGCAGATGACAACCCTGATTTACAGAAGCAGATTGGATGCATGACCGGGATTTTCCAACTTTTTGATCGGCATCATGTTCTTACGGCCCGACGGATTAACCAGAAAAGGCTTCCTCCTGCTAATTATCCAAGTATGCCCTACTTAATTTAGTTGTTTATTTGATTTTTTTTAACTAATTTTTCGTTTATCAGTCCCAGAATGGTGATAATTTGAGCTGTATAAACTTACTTATGGCACTGATTTGGGACATTGAGGTTAACTGTTGCGTTTCCAAATTCATTGCATACAACAGATTTTTTTTAAGTGCTTAGTTTCTAGATCTTCGATCTCTTTCCTTTCTTTTCCAAACTTAGTTTTTCCTCGAAGTCTTCTGAATTTTCTTTGCTTTCAAGGAGAGTGCAACATGTAGTTATATTATGAAAGATTATTCAACAACGATCATTTTAGAAGTTAATTTTGAGACCTTGGCATGGAGAAGATGTAACCTTCTCCATGAATTGGCCTACTTATAGTGTGTTTTTCCGCCCTTATATTGCACCATTTAATGTTGGTTCTTGTTCTTATGCTTTAGACAAGTGTATGGCTGTATTCACAACTAATGCTTCTTTAATTATAGGGGGAAACTCTCACTTTGGCGATGGCATCCTTGAAAAAGATTCTAGTAACGTAAGCCAGCAGCAAACAGCATCTGTAAGTATTTTCCTCCCTTACCTTTGATAGACTATCTATTGTTTTACAGTTCAACTAGATCCGTTTCCCTGTGCATTGCATACTGTCTGAGGAATGAGTTGCATTGATCATGACGTGTAAATAGTGTGGGTTTTTATAGATTTTATTACATATAATTGAAAAAAAATTGGATAAGGCTCTTAATTGAGGTGTTGACATATTTTAAATTATTTGCGTATGCTAAATCAGTGATTTATTACTCACGGCTCATGAATCAATTTGACTACTATCTAATTGGGTGAAATGTAGAAGGTTGAGAACTTTGAAACATCGATATCTTCCTCAGATCATCTTAAGTATTCATCCATTCACTGGACTATGCACAAGGATCCGTGTTCTGTTTATCTTTTGATTAAATTCAAATCTAGAGACTTCCTTGTTCTGGATGCATCTTTCCTATCATTTTGCGCACGCTTCTTACTATCTGGAACAAAAACACGAGAATTCGCTCTGAACTGAACATATACATCTTGTAGAATTTATTGCAGGATGTGAGCTCAAACAAGGGAGTTGGTGAGAAACAAAGGATATCCACAGAGTCATCAAGAGCCTCTTTCTCATCTTCATGTTCATCATCCCTATCCTCTCTGGATTGCAGAGCTCAAGTGGAGGGTTCCTTTGATCGCATTATTTATCCTGAAACTCCTTCAAGGGGACCAGTTATGAACCAAACAACTGTATCTCCCCATTCAGGACTGCAATCCCTTGACCTGAGGGATGTGGTGAAGGATTCTATGTATAGGGAGGCTAGAGGACTATCGATGAAGAAGACTACAGCTGAAGAAGAATCTGTCTTTCATGCTATGAAGCACAGGGACTCCCCAAGACCACTTCAGCTATCCAAATCTGTTGATGGATCTTGTGGAGTTGGAATTGATGGGAAGCAAAGTGTGCCTGTTGATGTAAAGGAGTCTCTCAGAATTCTTGCTAAACTTAGAGAAGCACCATGGTGTTATGGTGAAGCAAGAGAAATTCCAAGATCATTAAGTGAAGTTAAAGATGGACACTGGCATTTGATCTCCAAGGATGCTCCTCGGTTTTCTTATGACGGAAGAGAAATAAGTCGTCTATCTTTTGAATCAAGGGATACAATCAAAGGCCCACCAAAGCTAAAAGAGCTGCCTAGACTTTCACTGGACAGTAGGGAAGGCTCATGGTGCACTTATAGCTCTGATTCAAAACCCAATCACCTATCAAGGGGCCTTGGCAGAGGCAACTCCGTATCAGATGATAAAATGTGCAGTTTACCTCAGTCTGCAGAAACCCAGAGGCGGCCTCCTAGTGTTGTAGCAAAATTGATGGGCTTGGAAGCATTGCCTGATTCCTATATGGCTGTTGATACTCTGTTGAATTTGAGAGGAAATCTCTCATCCGAACATCATGATCAGTTTCCTAATTCATCAAAAACTGGATTAATCAAGCCACTCAAAGTTTTTAATTCCCCAAAAGGTTCATTGAAAGACCCAACTTCGCCACGGCGAAAGAACCCTGATTTGGTAATGAAACCCATTTCAAGTTCGAGATTTCCAATTGAACCAGCACCATGGAAGCAGCAGGATGGAAATCAGAGCTCTCAGAAATCTAGTTTGAAGACCATGAAAGCTCCAGCAAGAACACCAGATTCATTTCCTTCAGTTTATAGTGAAATTGAGAAGAGATTGAAGGATCTTGAGTTCAAACAATCCGGAAGGGACCTCCGAGCACTCAAACAGATACTGGAAGCAATGCAAGCAAAAGGATTGTTAGAGACCAGAGAAGAAGTACAAGCTGTAGATGATGGAAGTCAAAGAGACAATGGAACAAATACTGTGAATCTGACTCAGAACTCTAGATCAGTAAGGCAACAAAACCCACATAGCAATAATTTTCTGTCTTCCTCAAGGAGGGTAGCATACTCCGCAAGGGCTTGTGAATCTCCAATTGTGGTCATGAAACCAGCAAGGCTTGTTGATAAAACTGGAATTTCTGCTTCCTCAGTAATTCCTGTTGGCGGACTTTCTGGTTTCCATAAACGTGACAGTGTTGCAAATGAAGATAAGAAAAGAATTTCAGCTTCCAGTCGAATATCTAAAGATCACTCTCCTAAAAACAGTCGCAGGGATACTACTGCCAGTTCCAATGATAGGAAAGCTGGTACTGGAAAGACTATAAAATCTGCACAATCTCATCCTAGGTCTCAACAATTTTCAAAAGAAAATAGCTTAAGTTCAATCAAGAACTCAGGATCTGTGAGCCCAAGAATGCTACAGAAGAAGCTAGAGTTCGAGAGGCAATCTTGTCCACAAACTCCACCATCAGATTCAAACAAAGGCAGAAGGAAATACAGTAAACAAACAACAGATTCAGGTTCTCCAGGTGGAAAACTGAGACCTAATTCCCCTTGCTTACAGCAGAGTGACAACCCACTGAGTCTGTTAAGAAATGAAACAAGAACATCAAGTTGCCAGAAGGATGAAACATTTGTGAAATCTGAGAGTATCACCATCTCAGACTCAAATATGGATATGGAAGTCAGCAGCAGTTTACAATCTTCTCAAACTAATGATAACCAGAGCCCTTCCATGAAAAGATCAATGCAGAAGGTAGATGCTTCTTGATCATTTTCAAGCTTTATGATTGAAATTACAGTGACAAATAATAATTTATTACTAAATCTTCCAATTATCGAAACATGTATATTTTTCATTTTTCATTTTCAGAAATCAATTTCGAGGTTGGATGAGGATCAGTCAGTTGCTGATATAGCAATAAATTCCCAAGAATATCCAAGCCCTGTCTCGGTCCTTGATGGCTCTGTGTACAGAGACGATGAGCCTTCTCCTGTTAAGCAGATTCCTGATACTCCCAACGGTATAGTTTCTGTCATCGAATTAAGTCTGAAGAGATGGGAAATTAAGAGTCAAACCGTCTTATTACAAATCCTGATAATGTGCAGTGAAACTGTTGGACAAATTCTTGTTATTTGAAAATCAGATTGTTATCAAGATGGATTAAAATTTTAAACATTGGGAATGCTTAACCTCTTTGTTATTAATTGTTGACTGAAGGAATGAATTGAGAATCTTCTTTATGGAGATTCAACAAGTTGAGACTACTGGTTAATAATTCTTGTATGGGCTTAGACTACTAAATAATATATGAATGTCAGTTTTGGTGCATATAAATATGGTATTACCTAAAAATGCCCTGTCTGGCTACTGTATTTTAGCCAGCTTTATGTCACATACAAAGTGCATATATGTTGCAAATATACTTAAAGTATTACTTAAGATGTTCTGCGTGGCTACTCTTTTTTAACCAGTTGAGTCACAAGCAAAGTGCGTATTTGTCAAGAATTTGTTGATGGCAATGATGTTGACCGCTAGGAACATTCTTTTGATGTATGCATGTAGAAATAACTCAAGGGGTGATGGGCATGACGCTTGCTTTTTTAGCCTCTGTCAATTCTTTCCTGCTTAGCCTGCGCCTAAACAAGAAATTATCTAAGTAATGACAAAAGAAAGAAATTTGAATAATTGTCACCTTTTGTAATCTAGAAATGTTGTGCTGATTTGTTCTGTCTACCTGTTTCATTGTAATATTAAATGCCACAGCTGACGGTGCCCAAGAGTATAAAGGAAATAAGAATGAAGATTGTTGGAATCCTGTGGATAAATTAGTTTACAGGGCAGGATCTGGAGAGATCAATCGCAAGAAACTGCAGAGCATAGATCATCTTGTTCAGAAGCTTAGACGGGTGAATTCCAGTCATGATGAATCTAGAATTGATTACATTGCTTCCCTCTGTGAAAATACAAATCCTGACCAAAGATACATATCTGAAATACTGTTAGCTTCAGGCCTCCTACTGAGAGACCTGAGTTCTGAGCTGCTTACATTTCAACTTCATCCTTCAGGTCATCCCATTAACCCTGAGCTATTTTTCGTGTTAGAGCAAACCAAGGCAAGTAGTTTCGTTCCGAAAGAAGAATGTGGCACAGGAAAAGTTGCTTGCTTGAGGCTAAATGCAGAGAGAGTTCACAGGAAACTCATATTTGATGCCGTGAATGAGATTTTTGGAGTGAAGTTAGCTTTAGTTAGCTCTTCTCCTGAACCTTGGGTGAAGCCTAGCAGGCTTACCAAGAAAACCCTGAGTGCACAAAAGCTTCTTAAAGAACTGTGCTTTGAGATAGAAAAAATCCAATACAAGAAGCCAGAAAGCACTCTAGAAGGTGAAGAAGATGGTCTCAAAAGTATACTCTGGGAAGATGTGATGCATGGCTCAGAGAGTTGGATAGATTTCCATGGTGAAATATCTGGGGTTGTGTTGGATGCTGAAAGATTGATATTTAAGGACTTAGTTGATGAGATTGTGATGGGTGAAGCTGCTGACCTGCGAATCAGATCGGTTAGGCGCAGGAATCTGTTTGGTATGTAGTTTGTTCAGTTGATCTGCTCATCTCAGTTCTGCCATTTTCATGTCATTCACAATTTTCTCTGTTTTTTTCTTTTTCTCGTCAAGGTGTAAGTTTGCAGATTATAGCTGCGATTATTTCTGCTAAGGTGTAACAAAACTTGACTTACTAAGAATTTACAGCATAAATATACATTTATCAAAATTCAAAATGTGAAACTCCTTTCTGTTTCTTCTCTCTCTATCTATCACCAACCACTGATTTTTGCCATGAAGTGCCACAGATGCTCCCCCATCTCAAAAGAAAGCTAGAGATTTTCTATTTGATTATGTTGATTTAATTTCTATCACCACCAACCACTGATTTTTGCCATGAAGCGCCACAGATGCTCCCCCATCTCAGAAGAAAGCTAGAGAATTTCTATTTGATTATGTTGATTTAATTATTAAGGTAATCTTTGTCCAGGTATCATTTTGATTGATAAGTTTTTACAAATCTGAGTGTGGCATATTTAGGAGATATAATTAGCTTTAGATTGGAATAATGATGGATAACTCGTGTCCGTTTTATTGGTGCTTATTTGTGAAGATATGGCTGCAGAATTTACTTTATTGTAGGTCTCCAGTAGTGTATAATTTAGGACGACTTTCCTTACAAATTAAAAGAATTCAATTTCATATGAGAAAGAGAAACGCAAGAGCAAAGAAGCTTGGAAAGAAAAACAATAACGGCATTATTATTTTTACTGAGACTGAAAGAAAGGGTTTAACACCATTAAATATATTTGAACATTCCTTCTCATTTTAGTTCTTTAGTTACTAGGATGACAAGCTCGGAAGTCAAAATTTGTCGATCACATCAGCTGTAAAAACCTACTCAGACAGCCTAAAATGTTGACCCGTTCTAGGCAAATGAAGTAATTTTTGTTGTATAAATTTTTTTAGAAAAGGGTTGGGCTCACGTACAAAGAGTAGGGCAAAATCTCATTTTCTTTTAGACAATATTAATGTCGGGCAGGGCAAACCGTCTATTACCCTCAAGTGTAAATCTAGGTATCCAAGAGCTAAGATATCTTTCTACATGCTGTGATTAGAACCATAACTAAACAATATTCTTTAATGATTAAATATGTTTTAAATAATCACGTATTTTATATTTTTACTAATTCAACTCACACATAATGAGTGCAAACGAAGCATTTTAGTAATTTGATCAAACTCATATGCGCAAGCCCAAGCCCAAGCCCAAGGGATGAAATTGTTTGGCATTTGGAAATGGGAGAAACATTTTATCATTTATTTTAAAATAAGAAAATACATAATTTTTATATTCATTTTATTTGTTCCAGTCTTCCACCAGTCTCATAATGTTCTATATATGAACTATATAATATTATTTTTAGGGAAGATGATAATGAAGAATATTTGTTTAATAAAGGAGCAAATCATAAGCAATTGACCATGATAAATTTAAATTTACTCTCGTGCCTTGACAAAAGTAATTCTGTCATAGTCTTTTCTTCGTAATTAATTAAATGGGGAAGGGAATGAATAATTTAGAATTATTGATTATCCGGCGTGTTTGGAAAGAAGAAAAATCATGATTTTATAAGCCTTTGACAAAATCTAACTTTAGAAAAATTTTAAAATAACCACTAATATTTATTCAAAAAAACTTTTAGAACAAACTAAAATTTAAAACTAAAGTTTTGGATAAACTAGTGAGACTAACTTTTAGAACATTAAAAAAATTTATGAACTACCTAATTACTATTTTACCCTTTTTTCCCTACTCCTATCCTCTCTCCCTCTTCTCTCTTCCAGCTAGCGTGCTGTCTTCTACTCTTTGTTGTTGTTGTCACCACTGAAGCTCGTCATTGCTGACTCTGTGCCACCTCTGCGATGCGTGAGCTACTAAGTAGCGTCTGGTCTTTAACTTCGTCGCCAATGGAGGAAAGAAGAAGATGAATGTGCTACGATTAGAGGTGAGAAACAGGTTGACCCACTTAAAAATGGGCCAGCCCACTAACATTGGCGGGCTAAGCACATCCCGCCCCAAATGGAGCCACCCCTATTTTGGGGGCAGGTTAGCTCGTGGCCTACCATTGTTTTTTAAAATTTTAATATTTTTAAAAAATTATTTTTAAACTTTTAAAATACTAATAAAAAATTTCTAATGTTATATTAGTATAATAAAAAAATTATTAATGTTATATTCTTAAAAATTTTTATTTTTATAAAAAAATATCAAATTTTATAACTATAAATCTAAATAAACACTAACATAATATTAATCAATTATAATATGTCAACACATCAATAAATAAGTAATTATCTTTACTAGTATTTAATAATAAGAGTATTCAAAGTAATATTTGGGTAAAATAAATAATAATATTATTTTTTTAAAAAAAAGGTTGAAAAATGCCAGCCCGTTTTCAACCCATTTTATAGGAAAGCGGGCTCAGTCCTCCCAGCTCTAGCTACGATGGAAGAAGAACAGGACAGAAGAGAGTGAACTGTGCGATGAACACTGAAAGAAGTGAGTGAACAGTGAAGGAATAGTGTCATCTGATTTAATTAATATTTTTTATCTTATATCATTTTTGATAATTTACCAATCACAATAGTCCTTTTACTAATAACTATCCAAATACTAATTTATTCAGAACCATATTTTTTTCATAAGATTTTTTTAAAGCATTTTTTCAAAAGCTATCTAAAACCCCTTTTTTTTTATAAACTTATTTCTAAAAACTTATCTAAACAGGTCATATAAAAATACCTTAGCTCTAACGACTTTCTCAGTCCCTTGAGTTGTTTTTATAACAAAAAAAATTAAATAAATTAGATTGTAGGAGTTTATCAAAGTCAATGTATATTTCTAAACTCAGAGAATATTTATAGAGATACTTATAGAATATTAACAAACTAGCTAGATGCTCATCTTAACAGTAGAATTTAGACTCATACACTTGTAAGTTATGAGTCAACTCCTTCTCAACTATATTTGTTTTGTTAGATAGTGCTTAAAATTTAATTCATGAAGTTGTTTTCACAAGAATAGTGGGTAGTCATAAAATAAATTCCAATGTAATACAATTTCATAAAGAAAACAAAAGAAAGAAAGAGAACCGGAAAAGTTGTCAGATTCATCTACCATGCCAAAGTAGCAATTATGAATTGGAAGGCCTACAGAGTAGTTTTAAAGTTATGTTTAATTATTAGAAGCAGCATCTATCGTCTTCCCTTCTATGTCTAATATATATGCCACATAATTTTACCAAACTTAATATATAAGTAGCACTTTGATGAATCTATATGCGAATAATTCGGTAGTTCATTTGTGTGTTTAAAGTACGATTGTGTATAAAAAGGAAAAGGAGAAAGAAAGAAGGATGAAATGTGGTCCTTGTAAAGGAAGCACGAGTGAGAGTGAGAGTGAGAGGCGTGTGTGTGTGTGTGTGACTATATATATATATAGAGAGAGAGAGAGATACATAGTCATAGAGAGAGGACCACAGGTCCCAGAAATTGGTGATAAGAGGGGAACATGTACTCATCTGCACGCCTACAAAGCGCATGCAACATTACAATCACATACGTATATCTACCTACTACTCCACTTAATCATATTCCACCACAAAACAACCAAATCTTTTATAATTAATCTTACCATTTATTTCGTTTTACACTTTAATGCCTTCTTGGGTATTTACAATACATTGTGATGAGATCATACGGAGATTTGTGGTCCGATATATGTTCTCTCTCTCTCTCTCTATATATATACACAAATGCCTCATTTATTTGTATATGGACCATACGTGATGTGCCCTCTCTGCTCCAAAGTTTGCATAAGACAACATTGTACCGAATAATTACAAACAAAAATATCAGCAAAAAGCACGAAAGTCTGTGTGTGTGTGTGTGTGTGTATAGATTTGAGATGAAGGAGTGCCATTTACGTATAAATAATGCTTTGTCTTGCTTTGCTCCGTAAAACCATTGTCCTACTAGTTAATTATTTTTAGATTAATTAATGTATTGATAGGAAATAGGACCAAATTAATCAACTGCATGTGGTGATCGTTTTTCTTTTTTCTTAACCACATAACTTATCTAACAAATCACTCAATTTTTTAACTAATTTTAGATGTATACAAAAAAACTAGTTAAATTCATTTTATTTGTCAATAGAAACCAACTAAAATAAAAAAAATACTCAAAATAAAATAAGAAACCCATCTTTTGACAAACAAAAGGAACCAAGAAATGACATAGTACCATTTCATGATTAATTCCCCATATCTTTGACCTCAATACTTCAAAACGAAGCAATTTAGTGAACTTTCGTGAAATTAGTGCTACTAAATGTAAACATCACATAAATATAAAAGTAATCAGAAATGTTCAAAAAATAACAATTTTTTTTAGTTAAAGATACAAGCATACTAATAACTTAAAGTTATAAATAAAATTGAACCGTGATATTTTATTTACAAAAAGGTTTTCACAGTCATTAGACCTTTCAAAACACGAGATAATTCATTCCTATGATTCTCATAAAGAATTTCGGTTTTTAAACTTTGATATGTGTGTGTGTGTGAGCAGGGTTGCGTATATATAATCAAGGTAATCAAGTAAATGATATCCTACCCGGCCCTATAAACTAATCAATGAGCATGAATTATTTAGAAGTGATAATATGTGTTAGATATAGTTATAAAAAACCCATCTTTAGGCAAAAAAAAAAAAAAGAACCAAGAAATGACAGATTACCAATTCTTGGATAATTCCGCAGATCTTTACCTCAATACTACAAAAAGAAGCAATTTAGTGAAATTTTGTAAAATTAGTACTACTAAATAAATGTACATATCACAGAAATATACAAGTAATCGCAAATACTTTCAAAAAAATAAAACTAACTTTTTAAATTAGAGGGACAAACACTAACAATTTAAAGTTATAAACAGGATTAAATTATGATCTCACAAAGGAGTTTTCACAGCATTACTATAAGGCCTTTCATGAGGTAATTTATTCCTATGATTTGCAGAAAGAATTTATGTTTTTAAGCTTTGATATATATATATATATATATATATATATAGTGAGCAGTGTTTTTGTATATATGATATTTGTTTGATTTTGTAAGTAAACTGATCCATTTACCACTATGAACTGATCATTGAGTATGAATTTAGAAGTGATAATATTAGTTTGATATAGTTATAAATCAGCATAAGTTAAAGAAATTAAGGACCACAGAACTTTTTGGTCGTTTTGTTTGATGCAACTTTAAAGGGGTGTTTTAAAAAACCCAACTGGCAGAAGCAGCAAAACTGAGTCTCTCTCCCACCTGCTTTAATTAAATGGTGTTGGATCTTGTGCTATATTATTGTGTATATAATATTAGCTACACACACACACACCGAGCTTTCGATTTCAGCCTCCGTGTCTGTGATTCTATTATGTTCCTTCCTTTTCCTTCGTCAGAAACAACTATATGTACGTGCATTCTCTCTCACATTCAATTTTCTCCCTTTTCTTTTTGTTTCTATGGACGCTGTTCCCATATCAATATACCTACGACATTATCATCATTTCTGAGACCTTTATATATATTCACATCTCATGTTAATCTTGATATATATTCACGCAGGATATATATATATATATATATATATATAAAGAATTGAAAACGCATTAAATACACACACGCACACACGAAGCATGTATTGAACAGGAACTTAATTTGGAGTGTAGCCCTAGAAGTCAGCTTTTTCTTTATGCAAAGTCTTGAGAAGAGCTCACAGTGGTCAATTTTGTCATTAGGTTATAATTAAAAAGTTGAAATTATTTTTTGCTTTTTGCTTTTTCCTGCTAAGATAATGACCATATATATATATATTGATGACTCGCTGTCTTTCTGAGAATAGTCGACTCTACTAACAGTTATATATAGCTTTTGTACAATTCCCTCTTTAGGTCGGCTTGCTTATTTCTAGCTGCATGCATGCACGACACACACACACACATGTAGGTAACAACAAGCAATGTTAAAGGTTGTTCAACATTTATAGCCGTACGAGCTTTAATTTGAATTTGAATCTTACAATAATTATGTTATGTGGGTTATTAGCTTTCTGTTTGAGGGTATTTGATGAATATATGCTTGTATGCAATTACTCCTCACTCATCTTGTTTCCTTCTCTATCTAAATTCATTATATGCGATAATTGCTGTGACCTACGGGATGTGATAGATGAGTAATTAATATTAATTTAATTCGTTTGACTTTAATTATCATTAAAGGGCTGTTTTAATTGTATTGACACTCATCGAATGGTTTTATTGTCCAGTTTGAAAAGTATAAAGTTGATCACAACAAACTTAAAGAAATTATGGGAACCCTAAAACAGATTTATGACAAAAACTGCATACCCATCGTATCCCATATGTTGCAAGACAAAAACGTGTGTGGATGGGTCCTTCTCTAGAAGAGAGAGAGAGAGAGTTTCCAAAAATTTGCTCCCAGAAACAATCGTTGACTCGGAGTTAAGCGTGTGTGCTTAATGAAGATCAGCATCTACATGTACAACTGAACTAGCATCTTCTTTATCATTATAAAAAGGGACTAAACGTGTATAATATATCTTAAGCAGGTGCGGAGTCAAAGTAAGCAGAATTCATCACAAACAAGCTAGCTACACAATGGATTTTTCTCATGATTTATGTCATCATTGTTTTTCTATATGTCTACTTCTAAACGTAAACCACTCTCACAACACACGTACGTCACATTTGAATCATTCTTACAACATATATAGCATTGCATAATTCATTACGTTTTCCTTTCTAACTTTATCAAAAGACCGGCTTTATATATTGAACAATGCAATGACAAGGGACTAGATTTAAAACTAGCTATATATTTTGATTATCAAAAGACCGGCTTTATATATTGAACAATGCAATGACAAGGGACTAGATTTAAAACTAGCTATATATTTTGAGTTTGATGAATAATCATAATGAAATATCAAACTGGTACGCATAATAAGGATTCTATTACGTACTATCATACTTACAGACGTGAACGAATTGAACATTACTTTGTTTAGCTTCTGAGAATATGCATATAAGTACATCAAAGACATGAAGCTTCAGGCCTTGCTTTAGCTTCTTTTCAACAAGTACACACCCATTATTGTGCTTCAAGAAGGAGAGGTATCATCCTTATCATTTGAATCAAGAAGCCTGGAACTAAAAGGCGGTGTTGGAATAAGGGGTTTCAGAGATGGAAGAAGGAGAGGATGATGAAGATGAGAATTGGATGAGCTCATCAATTGAATATGGTTCAATTGTTGCATTCTTGGGTCTGTTTCCAGTGACACTGAGGAATATGGAGCATAATAAGGAGTAGCAAAAAGTGATGACGTTGTTGTTGCAGATGAATTATTGCTTGGACAGAACAACACTTGGGAAACAGCTGCTGATGAGGAAGATGGAAACTGCAGGCCAGTATGACCTGCAGGATCTACCTGGTGATTGTTATTATTATTATTACTACTATTAGGGAACACACCATGGCTTCCAAATAAAGATAGAAAATTTGAAGGCTCGGAATGGAAGGGATTATTGTAATACGACGTCATGGGTAAACAGGAGTGAGAAGAATTAGAATTCCCAGATGGGAAAAGATTCTGAGCAGAACCACCAATTCCATCTTCTTCATTGTTTGCCTTCATCACCCACTCGCCTCTTTCATCGAACTCTTTTCCTTTTAGCCTCGACACTGCATCCATGAAACTAGCAGTGCTATTATTATTATTAGCATCAAAGAAAGCTCCAAACTGATGATGATGAGAGGAAGAACTGGATTCATGATCAGGAAGTAGGGTTTGGTTGTGTTGGGGATGAAATTGGGGGAAACCGAGAGGGATTGGAAGAGGTGGGAGCTTATCAATATCTTGTTTTGTGGCTTCAATGAGCCAATCAATGACCTTACTGGGTTGGTTCAGTCCAAGCCTATCTTGAAGCTCATAGAGCTGAATTGCTGTGGGCACAGAAAGCCTGATTCTTCTGTCTCTAAGCCCTCTAATGGTGCAGACTTTGCTGTGCCTATCTTTGCCTCCAAAAGACCTTGACACTCGCACGATTCTTGGGTTTCTCAGACCAGACCATTGTCTTGAAGAGGAAGACGAAGGCCCTACCTTGCTGTAAAACCTCTCAATACTGTTACTAATCATGTGTTGTTGTTGATGATGATGATGAGCACTACTACCATCTTCCTCTTGTTTCCCTTGATAACCTTTTCTTGAATTTCCAGTCATCATCTTAAATAATTGCTATAATAATAATACTCTTCTCATGGATTTCCTTATCAGTTGTGTCTGCAAGCAATCAATTACAGAAATAATTCATCTTCTCTTTATATATTTTCATTATTTTCAGTTACTTGCAAAGATTGTGCACAGAATCAGGAAGGAATGTTAATAGAGTATAGATTTGGGTTTATGAAATTAAGAATCCTCTCCAAGGAATAGATGAACTCTCAGTTTTTCAATTCCTTATGAGAATTCTTCAACTTTATGTCGCTTCAGAATAGGACAAAACACAATTAATTGCTGAAACCAAAACCCGATACCTTAATTGGACGGAAAATTTACCGGTTTTGTTGAAAACAGATGAAGATATGGATATATAATAGGGCTTAGGTTAGAAATCAGATCATGAGAGAGTACTATAACAAAAACTTACGTGAGAGAGAGAAAATTCTGAGAGTGCTGTATCATTAAGCTTCCCCCATAGACAAGGAAATAAAGAGGAGAAGGAGATATGGAAGCAGCAAGAAGGTCTTTTCCAAAAGGATCTCTTCAATGGCAATAAGTAGAGAGGATGAGATGAGACCTCTCAAGTTTAGTCTGAAACCTTTCCTTTTTAGAGAGAAGACAATGTAGAAATGAACCTTTGGTAAAGAAATGTTGGAATTTTAACAGCACTACAATGTGAACGGAATTGAGTTGCTTCCATGTGGCACCATGTGAATGTAACACGTATGCCATCCACGCTGCCACTAGTAATCCTGGCTTTCTGCATGCCACTTTACTAGCTGCACAATCACTGGATTCGTGATTAATAATTAACCATTACATACACTAATTATATTCAAATTATTTAGTGCATGTTTGGATTAGCTTTTTAGAATTGATTTTATGGATTCGGAAGTAAGTATGTGAGAGGAGTCTCAGCTTGTGTGAAAGTGGTTCTGAGAATTTAATGTGTTTTATCATGATTTTGTTCCAAAGACTCAAGTAAGTTACTTGTATATATAGCAGAATTGTTTACACAACAGAAATAGATTTGTGATGGTACAAGATTAACTGAAAGGAGATTAAGGAGTAATTAGAGGGGGAAAAGAAGAAGATAAGTGTTAATAAGAGAAGTTTTAAAAGGTGTGGTGGACGATGTAAATGGACTAAGAGGATATAGAAGGCGATAGATAGAGGTAGCTGCACTATATAGATGAGGGACCAACTTAGGTTCTTTAAAGCATCGATCCACTACTCAACTTAGAGAGGCAAAAAAGGACCACAATACAGATATGGCAGTGAGATTTGCACGGCACAACTTGGACTCTCTAATATATATCTCTTTCATTCTACACCAGTTATAATTTTGGTTTAATCATTCCTCTAATTTCTCTCCAACTGCTTTATACACACACAGACACACACACAGACACTTCTCATCTTCAACTTCACTCTTGATATATCACTTTTAGCTACTTCAATTTCAATATATATTATACAGATATCTTTTGTCAATGAATTAACTTTTTTGATCATGTAAGAAACAAACAAACAAAAATCATCTAGCTAAAAGAACCAAGTGAAATCCTGGAGGCATTTCAAGAGTATGATTGGTAAAATATTAGCTTCTGAGTCTCTCTCTTCTAACTTGTTGAAAATCAACCAATCAATCCCTCGTAAACATATTATAGTTTTCCTGAGTTAAGGTCTATGTCAAGAAATTAACTTATACACATCAGCGTGATTTAATTCTTTATTATATGATAGTAAAGCATGACAATCATGTGAATTTTACATTCTATGAAATCAAGACATATTGTAAAAACGATTTTATTGAAGAGGGGCATGCTTTTAGAAATAATATAATATTCTAATTATAATTTAATTAAATTTTAAAAGAAAGTTAGGATAATTTACAAATTTAGTAATGATAATTATATCAAAAAAAAAAATTTGTTTGTGTGTGTGAATCTAGAAGTAGCTTTCACCTCCTCTCAGCTTTTGCTGACCTTAACAGCCCTGCATTTATACGCCTCCATCTATATAGAGTCCAAAAATAGAAATAATCTTGGACGCCAAGTTACGTTTTCTGACTTAATTACAAGGTTGGATACATATAATTAAATACATACACCAAATTATTGTTATTGTTAGTTATCGTGTCATATCTAATTAAGATTCATCGTGTGATAAAGCTTGTTTCCTAATATAACATGCATCTGGGATTCAACAGAAAAAGCTGGAGAGCTAATAATATCAAGTGAGGGAGTTAAGAGAGAATAACCCAGCAGGCTCTTCTTCAGTGTTACTTCTTAAAACTAAAAAGTTAAGATGAATTGATATACATGAAAACTAAATGGCACATAGTACGGATATAGTAATAGTTATAGCTTTTTGAGGAGGAAGAAACCTGAAAATGCTATGCTTTGAGTTTTGAGGTAAGGAGGGGGGGGGGGGGAGTAACAAGCATGTATGAATGATGATGAATAAGAGAGGGCACAGCTTTTCGGTTCAAGAGTGAAGACTAGTCACTCAACAATTTCTAGATATTGGGAATCTTCACCAAAATAATTGAAAGAGACTTTAGGACACCGCAACAACACTTACTGCATGCACCTGTGCACTTGTTCGCTATACTGGTCAAAAAGCTGAGCCCTACTTTATGCACAGTTTCTTTGAAACCCTAATTGGATAGTCATTATTCATCAATAATTCAATGCCTCTCATGCTTCAGATAATTTCCCCGCCAAATTTCTCTTTGATATCATCGCATATATATCAACGCTAACCCTAAAGTGAGATACACTTGGATGATCATGATCCCCTCAAAAGAGTCGATCTGCTATATCAGTAAAAAAAAAAAACATCTTTTTACTGCGTCTCAGATATAGAGAGTTTATATATGCAGTTTGATACAAATTGACATGGCCAAAGTCATTAATGTTTAATGCATCTGCTTGTGAAAGGAACGCTCTGGTGGATTGGGCAAGGGTGCTTTTGTTTTATTAGATGTCTGGGCGTTGTTATCTTTCAATATAAAGTTCGTTATTGCAGAGAAAAGTGGTGGGCTTAACGAGAAGAAGGAGGTTTCGTGAATATATATATATATATATATATATATGAATTCTTGTATGTCTGTCAATTGTCAAACATGATTATTGATACGTGAACCCTCACACAACTCTGATCAATCTGGTCTGAACCATGTTGTTTTTCTTAATCACAGAATGACTCAACACAAACCATTATTATAATGAAGCTAATAATTCAGTGGGACGATGGAGAAATATGATAATAAAAGTGGTAAGAAGAGGGCTGCATGCAGCAGAGCATTTAAGAGGAAGAGGGGGAAAAGGGAGGGTAAGAAAACATAAATTTTGGTTTATATGAGGGGGGGTGGGGGGAGAGCAGATGAAAAGGGCATATCATAAGAAATAAGTGCGAAGAAGGGATTGTGAATGCCTGGGGAGCTCCACAGAGAAATTATAAACATGAAGGCCCCATTTCATTTAATGACTTTTGTGTGTATTGCTCAGATAGACATCAATCGCTTTATTGCTAAAACCACCACACACACCCAAATTCCCATTGCCGCTTGCCCTTTTTTTAACTACCTATGTACGTACCCAAGTCTCTCATCACTTTTATTCATTTAATTCTTTTAGTATTTTTCTATTCCGAAAAATACCTAACATATATAAAAAAGTATAGGGATGAGGATACAATGATAAAAGAATGATGAAGAGAGGGAAAGAGAGTGATATTTTATGGGAAGTGTGTAAATGTGGTGCCCATGGTGTGGCAGTTACTGCTCTGTGCCGCAAGCCCACCAAAAGCGACCTCTCGACATAAACACCCTGCATGCCAGAGCCCGAGTGACCTTTCACTTACATGGAGTTTTCATATCACTATACTACTAGATAATTGGCAACTCCTCCTCTTTCTTCTCACCATCAAACTCATCAATGCCTTGTTTTTTGGGGATAATCTTCATTTAACTCACAAGAAAACCAAATGTAAGCGATATATTTGAGATGAGATATGATTGTATAGAAAGAGAAGAGTAGAGAGATGGGTAGGTAAATAAATGATGGAAGTAAAAAGGAGAGGAACGAGTGGTCCAGGAAAGGAAGCTAAGGAGGCATGCATAGCATTTGGAAAAAGAAGAAGCAAAGATGAAGGAAGCTCCTTCCTCCACCCACTTTTCTTCACTCCTACTCCCACTAACCCTGCCCCTATCTTATCCTTCTTCTTACGTCCGTATTCATCATACCCTTTCCATATCTTTCCATAACCACTACAATTTGAATAAAATTTAAGCCAAAATCAATCTTTTTGTTCTCCTCTTAAATAATTTTTACTCAGTTATAACTCAATATTTAAACTCTAACTTAATATAATTTAATCTCTAACATTTTAATTTAATTATAACTAAATTCTTAAATTTTAACTCACTACAACCTAATTTTTATAATTTAATTATTTAAAATAATAATCCTATATTTTTAAAAATAAAATTATATATTTTATAAAATTTATAGAATAAAATTTTAAATTATTAAAACTATAAATACTGAACTATAATAAATTAAAATTTATTTTATTTAAATAAAAATTATAAATGGAGTTGTAATAAGTTAAATGATCTGAGTTATAATTAAAGAAATTAAGACTATAAACCAAAAGCTTAATTTTTCCAAAATTTAATTACTTGTGCTTCATTACAATTTCATTCACACAAATCATTACATGCCATCTTATCACTTCAAGTACGAAATATACATTATTCAATCCAGTTCTCTCAAGCCATTTAGCGTAAGATTGCATCAAATGTCATGTGTATGAGAACTAGTTTCACGTGATTATCCATGCTTTTACCTCCATCAGCATAATTTAACTTAAAAATAATGACTCAATTCTAACTTCTAAGAGCTTGTTTATAGCCAGGCATGTGGCATAAGTTTTACTCTTCCAGTTCAGCACCCACCCGTTAACGACAACTCATTGACCGTGACACTTCCATTCCATTCTCATACATAGCTCATTACAGACAAGTCGAACCGAGTCAAAGAAGAAGACAATACACAGAATTAGCATCAACTGGCATCTAACATTAGACTGGCATCAATGCTCTGCCACTTTTGAGCTGTCCTTTGACCGAATCATTGCAGTTCTCTTTCGTGTTTACATCTGTGCTTTCCACGGATTGAGAAACCAGTTTCTACGCAAGTTCTAAACAAGGGACAGAGACTAGAGGTCGGCCCAGAAACAGAAAGGCACGTAAGTCCCAAAATGGTTTTTGGTTCATCCTACCTACTTTCTATGGGAAAAGGTTAAGCAGCCTATAGATTCCATTGTCATGGTCTGAAAGGCGACATGCCACGAGACAGTTTTGTTCCAAATCAGATCTTTCTACCTTATGCTCACAGAGAATGTTGAGAAATTGTACATGCTCATGGAAAGCAACCCAACAGGGAAAATTCTCAATTCTGCAGATCCATGAAGAAATACTGCTTCCACAACACCAAATAAATAGCTTGCTAGAATTGGTATAGAACTACATAGTATAGATCCATCCCTATAGCTTCTCCTTGCATCACATTTTACTAATACTAGCCTGAACATCAGCTCCTAACATTGAATCACGAGTTTTATATCTCCTCCACTGGAAGAAAACCGGCACTATATGAACTTTCAGAGACAGCCAAATAAGAAACACAACCAATAATGGAACAGCATACAGCATGAGACAAGTAGATCACCACTTGAGATAAACTGAGAGACAATAATCAGTAATCAAAATGAGAGAAATTAGACTCAGTTTCAGGAAAATAAAATGCCGGGTATCAATATGTATGCTAGATGCATTGTTGCAATCACATTGCAAAGAATAACCGGTAAGAATACAAAAACTCCAGGTGTCATTCAATTTATGCATTATCAATTCACCGAAGAAATTGACTTTCAATCAACATTCAGAGAGAAGTACAAAAAGTCAAACTTCACTGCAGCCAGCTATGCTTTATTGACATATGGTGGTTATAATATTAAAAATGGAAATCCTTTACAAGCATCACTAATCAGACTTTTCACTGACTAAAACAGAAAGGTGATTGAACTTCGTCCGCCACTCCAAGATTGCACATACCTGGTGGCATGCAAAACAAAATTAGCTATTGGCAGTAACTCCAACCCTAAGCAAGATGTATATGAGTTGTCTATCATAATTCATAAACAATTCTATTCACACTACAACAGTTAAGAACAGAAATAATATCAAACCACAGCATGGCTAAGAAAAATGCATAATCATAAAAATATAAACAATAAAAGAGGAAAATAAGCTAACCAAAGGCAGTGAATAGTCCATCAATTTCTGAGTCCCATTTGCTCCAGATGGTCCTAAATAACTTTAGGGTGCAAGTAGTCCTCACAATTGTAACCACTCCCAGAAATCAGGATGACATATCAACACTGACTGGAAAACTGACATTCAAGCTCAAATGCAATCCAAACATAACCTCCATTCTATAGCTTGAAAGGCACACGGGATTGTAAAATGTATGGCGAATATTATGAGAAAACTAATCATGCGTTTAGCTTTTGGGTGAAATAGTTCTTGATATGATATCTTTAAGTGCAGGGGCATACCGGAAAACTGTAATGTTATTAACAACCTTTCACTTAGTTTGAGCCTACAGGCAAAATGGTTCTTGACCACATAAATTCATAGAGCTACAACGGAATTGAGGTTTATAAAATGATAACCTTTCGCAAAAGGTTTTATAATTATGTGAACAACTAAGCATGTATTTTAGTAGTTAATTTATAATCTTCCAATTAAAGAATTAACATTTGAACGATAATCTTTTAGAACAAAAAATATCAATTGGTTGTTGTTCTGTTAGGGACAGTGTGATAAAAAATGCATAGTTTGTTGTGCAATTGTCAGTTGACATGGAAATCCCATAACAAGATAACACCAATCACTGAATGAATCATGAATCAAGCTTTGAAAGTAATCACCACTTAAATAATGCAATATGAACCAAAGAAAACAGGAATAGCATAATCCAACAATTTAGTAGATTCAATCTCTGTCAATTTCATGTAGGTTCTTTTTGGCGGCTTGCATCCTATGGATTATTCATGAATTGAATATGGAAATAGAAATATTTTGGCCTTTTTCCATTTTTTGCCACTAGATCCCCTCAGAAACCAAAAAGCAGCGCTGTGTTAAAATTTTCTTTACAAACTCTTGATTCCATTTAAAGATCCAATCCGTGTGAATAATAAGCGATGCTTTAATCTGCCATTCCATTCTAAAAAAATTTTGAACCAAGAAACTTCTCAATTATCATTCCCACCTCTTCCTCTAATTCCGTCTCTAGTGGCGAAACTTGAGTTGCTTCTTTCTACTTTTCAGAATCCAGCCTCTAATATGAGCCTGTGAGGTGTAATGAGCATCGTGATTCCACCGTTGCTTTGCTACTAATGTGGTGATTATACAGCATCAGACAAAAGCGAATTAGAATGGGTTAAGATGACCTGTCACTTGTGATTGTGAGACTAATGGTTATGTAATTCTGTTAAGTATTGGGTAAAATCGATTATATTGACTATTTCGTTTATGCTACAGATTATAGATATATGCATCATTTATATGATGTATTCCAAGCCATTTATAAAGTTGTTTCAGAATCTTACCATTTCATATAATTTGTTTTTCACAAATAGAAAATTAGCCTCCAAGTTGTTATTTTTCATTCATTAATGAAGCCAATGATTCAGTATGTTTCAGAAATATGCTTTCCAATTCACGATACACATCAGGATTTGACAACTATAGCGTCTAAGCATTAAGGTTTCTACATGCCGAGACCACCAAATGCTACCTTTGTGATTCTGTGGATTATAATTTGTAGGTTTGAAAGTTTGATAACTAAATCAGACAACTGTCTAAAGGATTTCAAAGCCGTCTAGTCTAGTAGATTATATTCTTCACCAAGTACACCTGCAGCAATGGAAGAAATGATCATAAGAGTAAAACAGGGCACTGATCAGAACTACCTGGAACTAATCTCGCCTCAAATCCAAACTATGAAGATCAGATTTTCTCCAAACCCAAAACCCAATCAAATGTTGGCTAACCCAACCCAAGCACAACACGACAGGTTGAGTACCCATAGGTGGGGGGCCCTATTGTCATCTCTAACCACGTTTGATAACGCATCTTTTAATTTATACAAGTTAACAAATATCAGACAGCTGTAAAGGCAGCACTAGATGGATTTCTTGGGGTAAAAAGATTAGACAGGGTGACAAAAGAGGAGGGTAAAACAAGAATCAAGTCAAAACACAAAAGGACCTTCTCTTTAATCACACTAAATGCCAGCCTTTAAATTTGTTATCACTCTCCAGCAAACGGCTCTAACGCTTCACTAATCCCCTATTGCTGTAATATTCATGTCCTCATCAAAACTAAAATTATTTTCACGAAAAAGTCATTCAAAAGTTCATGGACTGCACTCCAACGACAGAGCCCATATGAAGCTACCAAAGGAGCCTACATGAGTTACTCGCTTACTCTATAGACTATACAACCTGTCAATTCAATGTTTGGCAATGCCAGTTTCAAAAGCCAGATCTTATCAGCCCAAGGGAAAGGGTTCTATCTAAAAGCTACTACGTTAAAGCATCAATTGCCTATCATAATCCACCGTGAGCAGGATTTTCAGAAGTATAATTATGGAATCCACTAGCCTTCGTGCATAGTCAAGTAAAATAATAAGAAGCAAGCAAATTCTAAAATGCTAAATCCCTAATTTTCAATGAGCATAGCTTCAGTCGCCAAAATGTGGAAAAGCGGCGAACACTCTCAAGTACAACTCTAGTCTACTGGGGCATTAAGCACGCGATATTAACAAACCCATGCCAAAACAACAAACCCCAAATCAAAAACCCAATTTTTAGATGCTTATTCACCATAACCTACGAGAAGCGTAACATTTTTTCAAAGTCATACAGAAGATGGATTGCAGAGCTCACCTATTTCTGGTAGCCTCCACCTCGAGCATTAATGTCTTCTTCAACAGTGGAATTCACATAAACAGGGGGGAAGTCCGCGACGTCAAAGGTCGTCTCCTTCATCATTTTCTCCACATCGGCCTTCTTCAAGATGGTGCGGCGGATCGGAGGACGATTCCGCCGCTGATCGCGAGTGTAGTACTTGATGTCGTAAACGGTTTCAGGATTGGATGTGGGCACAATGGCCTTTTCCCTGACTGTGGCAGGACAGAAGACTCGGTACTCGAGCGCGCCCGGCAATGCCGACTTGTATTCCGGGTCGGCACACGGGCCCGTGATCTCCCATGGCTTTTTGAAGAAACGCTTCAGGTTCTGGAAGAGGGAAGTGGAGGCGGACTTCGACATGGCAAGCGAGCAAGATAGAAAGCAGATGGGATGAGGAAGAACGGCCTTCCGGAATAGAACAACCCAATTTCTCCAGGCTTATGCAATTCCTTGCTTTCTGAATCCGACACGGGTTGGCCTCCCAAACTCTCGCTGAGCGAAAATCAATAAAAATGAAAATTTCCATTTATATGTTTCCAATTTTTATGATTCTTTAAACCTCTCCATTTTTTATGATTAACTAACTTACTTCTAATATTAATCCAAAAAATTGACATAAAATTGTTAATTTAAGGTATCCTTTAGGCGTGTAATATTTGAAGGTTATTTTATTAAGGTCTATTGGGTGTTGAGATACTTTTATTAATTTTAAGGTGCTTAACAACAACAGGAATGGATCTTTATATAGAAAAGAAAAATGAGTTTTTTTAAGAGTAGCAAGTGTGCTTAGGATATGGATTCTCTGCACTACGTTATATTATAATATTATATATTATGTAATTGTAAAGAACTACATATATCACTTTTATAGTATTTATATATTTTTAATTATCATAAATTTATATTTCTTATTAATAGGTGACATTTGAGTATTGCCCAAGAAAATTATAGAGGAGATCCAGCGTGCTTGTGTTTGTTTATTTTGGTAAAAATAATGTGAGTCGCTTTGGTCAACATATGGTTTTGGTTAAAGGCAATACAACCAAATACGCAAAACATTGGGAGGATAATTTAGTGACACTAAAACCCAGTAAGCGATATAATTTCAATTTCAGTTAACCGCATCTCAAGACATAAAGTGAACTAAATAAGCTGATCAAGGATAAGCAAAAGTCAAAATGCTTTTGTTACCAATGAACCTCAGCCACTGGACACTGCTCTTCTTTCAATGGAATGAAATCAAATTGGAGATATATTATATATTCACTTTGTATCTATTTGTCTAGTGTGTGTCTGAAGTCTTTTTTTCAGTGGAATGAAATAATTATTCAAACAATATTGTACTGTCTAACTTGGTTAATTAGTTCTCACTTTTACAAAACTTTCCTCTGTTACTAACCTAGGTTGGATCAAAAGCAACTAGAATTAGCTTTTACCCAAACTTGGTCTGAACACTTCATACTTGAAAACCATGATAATGAATTTATCTTAGTTTCTGCAAGTTGGTTACAAAATTTGAAGCAGCAAAAGCTGCAGAACCACCAACAACAGAGAGCAGAGCAACTCCAATTTGCCAGGCCACCTCTCCAAGGTTGTCCTCAGGCACCACATAAACACACAAGGGTCCCAAAAGCAGTAAAACTAGGCTAAGGGTGAACAATGAACCTGGGGTTCCTGGATCTGTGGCTGCCGATAACACCCCAAGTTCTTCAGCTTTTGAGAGCAGTCCCAGTCTCTCTATGGTTGAAAGGGAAAACCCAAACTTCTCTGCTGCTGATAGCAATCCAGCTTTCTCTGCTTTGCTTAATAGCTTCAGTTGCTCCATTCTTGTAAGCAGCTTAACGGGAGGTGTGCTTGTTATGGGGCTGCTCCTAGGTTTTTCTCCCAGTGGGAATACCGTTGAACTCTGCATTTTAAAGATGGAACCATTCGAAAATGAAATAATGTTCTGCATTGCCATTACAGAGCTGAGCATCCCCATTCAACAACAATAATAAGGTCAGTAACAAGGCCCTTCAACAAAGAAATATGTCAGACATCCATACAAGTGATAAACTTATGCACAATTTCAGGTATTTATTGTTAAATTCTTTAATAAAATCATGTCATGTAAATGCTTTTTGACAGCTCTAATAACACTTGGTCATTGGATCTTGGAAACAATTTTTGTTCATGTCATAATTTTGTTATTAAGTTCACGGTAGCAAATGCCTATGAAGTGAATAAACTCTTCCATTAATACTTAAATAAAATTCACCTAATTCTTACTCTAACCCTAAACACCTACAGAACTCTAGCATACAGCAAACGTCTAATGATTCTAAGAGGGAAGAACTTTTTCCTTTCTAACATAATTTGCATCCTGTTCCACTGGTGAAATCGCCGAGGAATTAGCTCATTTAATCCCTAAATTGATTAGAGCATAAGAGAAACTGCCTCTTTCATCATCACAATACCAAACCATTTGTAATTAACAATTAAACATCACTTAAGCAAGTTAAAGAAGAAGAAGAAGAGGGGTTTCTGAGTTCAGATTTAGCCAAGAGAGGGACGGACCTTTCTAGAGCTTACAGTTCTGGAAACGGATGGAAGGGGTTTCTGAGTAGCCATGGATTTGACAAGGAGAGGAGAGGTACGAGTAAAGGGTAAACCTCTGTTAGTGCTACAGATGGACGCTGTAGTGGCCTCCATAACCATAATCGTTAGCTTTTTTCACTCCTTCTAGAAAGCATGCATCTAAGCTGAGTGGACGATGAGGAATCATGAATCAGAATGCATGATGAAGAAGAAGATCATGGATTGGTTTCCATTGTTTGGATGTCCACGTGTCAGCGCATGGTCAACTCTTTCTTGTGGCCTTTTCCGAACTTCTGGTGGTTCTTAGCTGGCGATAGATAAGGGAATTTTTTAACTTTTAATAAATAAAAGAACCGTTTATAAATTAAATTAGACAGTAATAATAATTAATTTATTTATTTAAATAATTAATATTTATATTAAAAACATAATATTATATTTTACCATTTATTTTGTTAGTAGAGTTAAACATATCCTAACTAATAATTACATATTAATATTTTTTTAAATATAAAGATTATTAAAATAAATTTTATTTTTTAAAATAATTTTTTTATATATATCATATAATATATAATATTTAAAGTCTCAAACAATCCAACCACATGTTATTGTTGGTTGGTACGTTTCACTATTTATTATTTGTGAATAATATACTTTTTATTAATTTTATTAAATATAATGATTGAAAAAACAAATTTAAGACATATAATATAACTTACTAAAATAAAAGGGAAAAAATATAAATAGAAAAAATTTGTGAATATATATATATATATATATATATATATATTAACCTTATGAAGCTGCTTTATCATCCCCTCACCCCTGTAACACCCAGAACCCTAACCCTCAGTCTCTCGTTGGTCATCGCCTCTTCCATCAATGGCGGACTCTGCGTTTTCGATTCAGTACCTGAAAGATTTCGTGAATGATCAAATCTATGAAGAAGAGAAGTGGGCATTCAACATGGTAATCCTCCCACTACATCCTTTTTTTAGTCGTTTATCCCCTGGTTAACCATCCCGTTCCTTTTCCTCCTGAATCTTGAGATGATTTATGAAATGGCTTCAAATTTCTTCTGAACCACACTTTTTTTTATCCGCACGAATTAAGCATGTGGTTTGCATTATGCATTTATACGAAACGGGGAAACCTAGAAATGTTTCTCAGTAGTATCTGGCTACCTTTGAAATTGATTAATGCATCACGAACGGATTGTCCATCTTCATTCCAAAGCATTAGTGTAGCTTCATAACCAACTAATCGTATATGCTTTGATTTATGCGTTCGAGAGCCACTGAATGCATCTGTGGAGGAGTGTCAGCTCTTAATCGAACTCTGATAATGTTTTGACTGGTTTGGATGCATTGGTTGATTGTTCTCTTTCCTGTCATTGTTAGAGCATACTAATTTTATGAATTCTTTATTATATTGTTTTGAGTTTATTTGAAAAGTAAACTAACAATTAAGTATATAAATTTACAGATCGATTTAGCTTTAGTCCTTGAATATATTAGGAGGAGGAATACATTGCAGGTTACATATCATTGTGAACTAACTTGTGCAGTTTCAGAACTTTGAGGACTTAAACTAAGTGGGTTGACAATTCAGTGACGTATTTTGCTAGTATATTCATATCTTGATGTTGCTTTGAATGGTTTCAATTATTCCCAGGGTACGTTCATGCCAACTTGAATTGATCTAACTATCAAAGTAGTTAACAGTAACTTAATACTTGCTCAGTTTGCGTTTCTCTGTTCCTTATGCAGTATTAAGGCGGGGATCATTATTGTCTCATAATAATACCTGGGGTAAATTAGCCAGTTAATATGCTTGTGGTCCATTTTTTGATGTGTTGAGACTTTGACCCATTGGCTCGTAGTGCCTGCATCTAGGTGACCATGCTGTTTGCCATTAATATGATAACGGAGCTTGACATTCTTCTGTGGAAAAGGTTCTTGATTTTGGCAATTTTGGTTAGAAACCTATAATAGATTGCCCATTATTTGTGGTTAATTGGTTATTCAAGAAGTTACTACACAACCGTTTGAACACAAGAAATTGCTCATCTAAGGTTAGGAAATAAGCTCCATAAATATACTTAAGTGCATGGTTGGAAACTTGGAATAGAAGAGGGTATGACTAGATAAAGAACTTATTGATTAATAGGATAGTGTTGCTTCTATAATTCTTTATATTTTTTATTCTGTTTGAATATACTGTAGAGTAACTGATATGAGCCTGTGGTTTGGGTCAGCAAACTATAAAAACAGAGGTATAGGTTCTTTTTACTTGAGGTGTGACTAGTCCAAAGAACAGCGCATGTAGAGTTCCAAAAATTATGAGATGAAGCGCTTCCGGTACAAAGAGCTGGGAAGTAATAAGAACTTGTATAGATAATCATCGAGTATAAATGCTGAAGCTTCAATCATAATTACTAGAAATGGTTTCTCTCTGCTTAGTAGAATTGAATTTGATGATTTAGAATTGATCGTTTTAAAAAAGATCAAATTAATATGTACAATTAAAATTTTATCTACATGGTTCAAAACTCCTGTGGAGGCTTAGTGTAGAGAAACCAATTCCTTGTATAACAACATTTTATCTAAATGGTTCAAAGCCTTTCTCCCTGATTATATATAACCAGGAGCTGCACAGTTCACTTAGTTTAGAATGCATGTGTTAATTATTTTCCCTCCTACAGAAATTGCTGCGTGCTGCTGGGTTCTTTGGAGGATCGATACTCCTTATGCGGAATTATGGTGATCTTATGGCTATTTGAAGGTAGAATGAAGGACCTGCAGTGAGTTACTGCTACGCTCTAGTTCATCAGTAGTTTCTCTTTCATTAGTTTATAATGAGCCCTTGTGGATAAGTTCTAGTTCTTTAGTGAGAAATGAGTTTGCAGTTTCCTATGGGGATCAAATATGTTGATGTTAAAATGCGTCCAAATTGGGTGGATGCACTTACTCAGATCAAGTTTTAATTTTCATAACTTGAATATATTTTGTTATATCATGTTTTTTACCGAAAAAGTTTGCACGAACTCTATAAAATGATATTATAGGCTTAAATTCAAGGGTTGTTGATTCATTCGGGTAATAAGGTGAAATTTAAATTAAAATAAGAGATAGAATTGAAATTAAAAGATATAAAAAGATAGAATTTTAAGAAGTAATGCCTAGAATGTGTTAGCATGTGTATTAGTTTGATGACAATTTAATTATATATTTATAGTTGAATCAGTGCATGCATTTATGTCAATTTTGTAATAGATTGGTTATTATTTGAAAGATGATTAATTAGTCCATCTTCAATACCAATATATTATTATTAAAAAATTATTGATTATTCAAAGTTTAAACTCGTGCAAGAGCCAAGGTTAACTTTACAATAAAATGAAAAATAATTTCATTTTGTGGTATCCAAAGAAAATTTTCGTTAATAATAAAAGTGAGATATTTAAATTTCGTAAATACTAAATGCGAGCATTTCTTGTAGAGCTGTCCTAAGGAAGAAGACGATAGTCTCGATACTACCAAAATGGTCACCGATTCCGAGGAGAAAGACCTTACTCCCAATCTTTCTCTGGATAAGTCTCACAGAAATGCAGAAAAAAATTCTGACAATACCGTCGTCGTCGTCGTCGTCGTCGTCGTCGCCATCGCGGTCATCATCATCATCAATCAGTGGGAACATAAGCAAGAGTCTTGTGAGAAATGAAGCTACAAAAGCAGAATAAGGTGGAAGCAGAAAAGATAAAGATATATATCCGGCTGTGTCGCAGCAACCGCCTCCGCCGGCATTTGTCAGCTAGAGGTGCCTTCTACAGTGGTTGCCAGGGCCGCTGCTTCTGTTTCCAAGAACCCGGCATTAATACGTGCCCTTGCTCAAATCAAAGAGGACTTGAAAAACTTTTGCATGATTTGAAGCATAAGAGTGAGTTTGTCTAAGACGTTCCCTTTTTTATTTTTCGCTGAAATCACTTAAAAAATATCTCAGTAGTAATTGATTTTTCAAGGATTTATGAATCTTTAGGTGATATTTATGAGTGATGCTTGATTAAGAGAATGAATTTTTTTTGGGGGGGGGGGGTGTGGTATAACCCTTTGAATTATTTGCTTTGACGAAACTGCTATTTGAATCTTTTCGTTAGTGTTAATTAATGACTTCGTGTCTTTGAACAAAATCTTTTATTTACTTTCCCCATTACGTGAACGTTAGTTGTTATTCAAATAGGCTTATATTTTGGATCTGGATAGCTCTCTCCGCATTGTTTTGCTTAAAATGACCTGAAACAGAACTAAACTTCCCAGATTGTAACAATTTTTAACGCTAAAATCACGTCTCAGACAATAGGATTATCCTTAATCTTAGAAAACCACTGTCTTTCTGTTCTGTATGATTCTATAGTTATGCACATGGACAACCAAAGAAGTATTGACACAAAAATATAATTGTGTGTGGAACTCACTTTTCATTTGTATGCTTATCATCTCTTTTTCTGAATGTGATTGCATAGACAATAAAGAGAATACTCAATGAATTTGTTAAGTGGGACATCTTACTTAACAATTTATCTAAAAATTTAATTTTTTATATAGGACAATAACATTCATATATTGACTCTACTTAATAGGATAAAATTTATTGTTGTATCTCTTTTTATAAGCTTATATAAAACTACTTTCTAATTGTACATGATCTAGATTGGTTTGTATTTGTTGATTCCAAATAATTGAATTTTCCAAGTTTATCCATCAGGACTTCAACAACATTAGTGGCATTGTGATATTATTTTGGGGTCTAATCTTGTTTATTTGAATCTAAATCCATTTGTATACAGGTTTGGCCAAAGGAGGGGCTACTCCCAGATTCCTGAGATCTCCAAGGAGAAAGATCGAATGAAAAATCCTCTTAAGAAAAAGGTGAAGCTAGAGCAATAGGAATACAATAAGAAGTTTTTCAGAGAAAATAACACTTGTAATATTGACCTTCACAGAGACTATATAAATGAGTTATTGTTGACATGTTCTTCAACTCAGAGATCCTAAAACTACAATCCAAGAGTGTTTTGGATGTATTATATTATCTTTGGAAATGGAGAATACTAGGATGCTGATATAATTGTATGGTCTTTGGAAGAAATTTTGAACTTTAAGAGTTATAGATGGGTCATTAAGTGTCATTTTCCCACTTGTTTAATGGCGTCGTGACAAAGGCCAAATCTGCATTTTATGTGCCTGTCATGGAAGCTTTGGAAGCGTCTGTGGTGTCTGTTAGATTTGTGTCTGTTAGATTTGTGTCTTTAAAGTGTTACAAAATAAACATCTCAAAAGCAATACAATTAATCTAAATTATATCATATTCAAATATAAACCTATATGAGATGTAGCGGAAGATTTAAAGTTATCTCTCACTATTAGTTTTATTGATCTGGGGAGAACTGAGATCAAATGAGATACCTAACAAAAGAGAACACTGTCAGATAAATAATAGGTTCTTCCAACTGGTAATTAGGCACAGTGATGGCAACTTATTTACAGTCGTCACCAGTGAGGAATCTTCAGAAGTAGAGCTGAGAATAGGGTTTCGCTCTGGATTCAGAAAAGAGATCTTATAAAGTGAATTGTGTTAATTTCTATCATCAGAAAATTAACCTTAAATAAACTGAGTCAATAACCCTCTTTAGATTGGATGTAATGACTACGGATCATATTCAAAAATATTTATTAATTATTCTAATTAATATTTAAATATGTTATAATAATAATAAATATCTAACATAAAGAGGAGGAAACAGAGAAAACATATTGGCTTCCGTAGAAGGAAATTCCATATAAGATGGATTCTCTTACTTTGCAACGATGAATCCGCCGCTTCACATCGAATTGATGAAGTTGCAGAATTTGGGGACTTTTTTATTTTTAAAAAAAAAGTTGATTATCGATTTTTTTATAAAGTTAAGATATAACTTAAAAGCTTAAAGAGTATTTAAAAAAATTTACGATATTATTTATTAAAAAAAATTTATAACTATAATAATAATTAAACTCATATTTTTATAGAGTATAAAGTATTAACTCGGGGTCTCACTAATAATGAACTTTATTACAAAAATATTTGGATAGAGAGAAGGTCATGCCCGTTCGTCCTAAGCCCAAAGTAACCGGCCCATTAGTAGCCCACATTAATGTTAATATTGTTCATTATAGGACAACGATTAGTCTGATGCGAACCACGAAGCTTTTATGACGATTTGATTATTACAGTGGAGGAATTTGCACGTGGTGAACCATGGAGCTGAGTGTTAACCTAACGACAAAACCCCTTTGATTGTCAAGTAGCTCTTCTCCTCTCTCAGAATATTTAACATGGAGGTTAAATTCACAATAATAAAAAAAATATTTAATATATCCATCCATGCACATAGCATTGTCAGAATTCACTTGCGTTTGTAGTTTCAAAGCTTCTCGATCCTAAAATAATTAATTTTTCCTTAAATAATTTAAATATTAGGATATGATGGATAAGAAACTAGGTTCGGAGTAGTAAAATTTGCCAATAAAAATAATTATACCTCAAATATATATAATTTTGAATGCTAACATATCAGAATGAATACGTTAAAATAATTAAATAATTTTAATTGAAAATAAAAAATTCCCTGAAATAATCTGTTGTCATCCCATCCCATTTTCTTGATTAGAGTTTGAACCAATAAAATCCTGCCACGCTCTCGAAAGATCCCGGAGACTATTGATCAAAGTCGTCCCTCTGCTGCATGATAAGAGAGGTTACCGCCAACCAACGTGCTCGGTTCCTTATCAAAACAGACTAATCCTCACATTGCGCGCCTCATAGGTATTATTTGCAGATTACCATGTGTCTCTTCATGTCACTCTGAATTCTTTATCCTCTTGGATTCCGAATATTCTTCCGGATGACGCTGGTTCCCTGAACCATCACGACTAGACGGACCTATTAATTAATTGCTGTTATTATCTTCAAGTGTTCGCACTTTACATTCTTGTAATAGCTACTAAAGTATATTACTGTAGTCAGAGATCTCACACGCCACGTTGCGATCTTTCAGAAGCGTGAGAGAGTAGGAGGACTGAGGACGACGAGGGCCACCTCCCATGGCTTCTTCAACCAGTAAGTCCCATTCGAATTTGAGGAGTTGTAGTTTTAATTATCTGGAATCGGATTCTTCGTAGTATTGAGCTTTCTTTTTTGCTTTGGTGTTAACGATTGCCTAGTCACTTTTCTTTGGATGGTTATGCAATGATTTTCTCTTTACTAGAAGGCTTTTTCATTTCTCTCTACTCTCTTTGTTTCTCCTCGCTGCGACTATTACTTGTTTCTTGATTAAAAAACCTTTTCTTTTCAATTGTTTAAGTGATAATTGGAAACTAGCTTAAGTTGTGGGAATTTGACTGGTTGGTGACTCAAAATGTAAGAATTTCTCTCTATTCTGTTTGTTTATCTCGGATATATGGTCTGGGACTACTGTTTATTTCTTAATGAAATTTCCTTTCTATTGGTGATGCGATCATTGGAAACTAACGTTTTGGGAAATGGCCAGTTGGAGATTCAATGTTAGATGGCTCAGTCTGCCCAAGGCATAGACTTTCATACCCAACGATTAATTGAAATTGTAGCTTTTAAACAAATAAAGAATGATGTCTTTACTGGTTTGTTGATTCGGACTCTCGCTAGTGTTTCTGTTTTGATGCTTAATGAATCCTGCGTTTATGGGGGAGGAGAGGGTGGGACCAATTTTATTGCAACTGGGACTGGCATCGATAATCCTTCCAGGATTTTGTATGTAAGAACTATGAACCTCAAACCCTTTCATACTTTAAGTATTTCAACACAACTCGTCTGAATTCTATATTACTAATATTCGTGATGACTTGTGCATAGCCTTGATTTGAACTAGGTGAGTTGAAATCAACTCCATGTTTGATATTTTTCCAAATGTTGATTTTTCTATGGAATTCATTCTGCTCTATGTGTAGTTAGCAAGAAAATTCTTAGGAACTTCCCGCTTTTACATGCTGCCGTTCTAATTTAATCATGGTTTATCAGTTTTTGGAGTTTACCCATAAATTTTGCTGTAGTATCAATACAATTCTCTTCCTTCTTTTCTCCTTTCTTTGTTTTTTTGACCCATTTGTATGAGTATCTGCCTTTCTGGGATGTAACTTGACCGTATCTCCTTATATGAGGGAGCATGGAAATCAGAGATATATTCTCATGTTTATTAAAAATATATATACTGTATTAAGATTTCATCTGATAAATATCTCAACTTGGTGTTCAAATTCTATACTCGCAGGTTTTGTACTCTTTATTTATCTATTTCTCATCGTTGGATGCACTGCGAGGCCTCTCTATCCTCTTCCCAGTAAAGATACTGAGAAAAATAGACAGCCTCTACAAACTTTTCGCCCATATAACGTTGCACACCGAGGTTCGAATGGAGAGCTTCCAGAAGAGACTTCTCCTGCATATATGGTGAATTGACGAAATCACTGCTTTTACTGTTTACATATCTGATTTGAAAAGTTACCAAAATCATGTACCCAAGATTATTTGAAATGCCTCCATTTACTGTCCCATCACTTATGGTTATCTTTTTATGACTGTCATACACTACATGGCTTAAGGCTTTGTTTTAATCGTGGAGTTCTAGTTATTTCTATTATGGCACAAATCTCTTTGGGAACAACACGAGAATCATTTGTTTAGTGAATATATCTACCTAAAATGAGTTTCCTTGCAGAGAGCTATTGAAGAAGGAGCCGACTTCATTGAAACTGATATCCTGGCTTCCAAAGATGGTGTTCTTATATGTTTCCATGATGTTACCCTTGATGATACTACTGACGTTGCAGAGCACAAAGAGTTTGCGGGACGCAAAAGGACATATGAAGTACAAGGGGTCAATGTTACTGGCTTCTTCACTGGTATTATAACCATTATTTACGCTGCTTTCTTGCAAATATTCTCACTAAAAGACTACTTGTATTTACTGCTTATTTCGCAAATTTACAACCTAGGAATAATATCCCAAGTTCCAATGTTTTCACAAGTGTATTTGTTCTTTATATGGAGCAATTTAGCATCTAGAAGTTTGTTTTTCTATATAATAATTTAATATTGATCAAATAACTATACTGATGAAATATGCGTGAGCAGTTGATTTCACATTAAAGGAATTGAAATCGTTAAGGGTGAATCAGAGGTATAAGTTCCGGGATCAACAATATAACGGTGAGTTTCTTTTTTACCGCCAAAAGCTTTTCATCCAGTTATAGATTTCCCTCCTTTTGTCTTTGACTTGTTCATTTAAAAATTATAAATTATTCTGTGATCTGGGTTCATTTTGTGGTGTTACTAATACCATTATAACGAGAATTTTTTATTTAAGACATAGTTTCATATTCATTAATGGCATGCTCTCAGGGTTCCTTAGTGAACATGAGGAAAGTTTGAGCACTTTGGCATATATAGTAAGAGTTATCAATATCTTTTTACTTTGAATATCTTTCAGGAAAATTTCAAATCATTACTTTTGAAGAGTTCGCATATATAGTAAGAGTTATCAATATCTTTTTACTTTGAATATCTTTCAGGAAAATTTCAAATCATTACTTTTGAAGAGTTCATCTCCATTGCACTAGATGCATCCAGAGTTGTTGGAATATATCCAGAGATAAAGAATCCAGTATTTATCAATCAACGTGTGAGTATTTATTTGAATGTGACTGATGAAAATTTCAAATCATTACTTTTGAAGAGTTCATCTCCATTGCGCTAGATGCACCCAGAGTTGTTGGAATATATCCAGAGATAAAGAATCCAGATTTGAATGTGACTGATGAATTTATGTTCAGAGAGCTAATCTAGCCTACATCTAAGAGATGAATATATCAGGATCCCCTGGGGTTTTATATTGCTTATTTGCATCAATGGTTTGCGTTGGTGGCATCGTGTATAATCAGATGTATTTGAAGATAAGGCATAACTAATGAGTAATAAGTTGTATTTGATCAGATATAACTGTCGAAAATTTCTGAGGGTTCAACCGCATTAATAACAAGATTGTTATTGTCCTTGGAAAACATGAAAATCTTACTATTAATAGTTTGGCATTCAACTTACAAAAAGTTCTTTTAGATACCTCCACCAACCGCTCATTAAGTGGATAAAATTGACAGGTGAAATGGTCAGATGATAAAAGATTTGAAGACAAATTTGTGGAGACCCTTCAGAAATATGGATACAAGGGTTCATACTTGTCAAAAGATTGGTTGAAACAACCTGCATTCATTCAGTCTTTTGCTCCAACTTCACTTGTATATATATCAAATCTGACAGACTTGCCCAAGATTTTATTAATCGATGATTTCACAGTCCCGACCCAGGACACTAATCAGGTACGCTATTTGTTTAAGTAATATTAAACTTATCTTCCTTTCTGCATACTTTAGGAATACATTGGACTAGTCAACGATGTTTGTTGGTATTATGCAAAAATACTGATTTAAATTATGACGAGGAGAAAAACGAAGTGTAGTTGGTCTTACTATACATTTGTGCCAAATTTTTGAAGCACTGAAGACGCAACAGTGTTCATGTTACTTCAGCTTAATCTGATAGTCTCAGCTCTGACATGACAGCTAGTTAGCGATGAGATGTATGATTTACTTAGTGGTTAAAATCTTCTGATGTTTTCAAGCATACATGTCCTGAAATATTTGTAAAAGAAGTCTTCTGTTTAGAGTAAGTTCTGACATATTTTTTTAATTATTTGCAATCACCATATTTGATTTAGCATTTGCATGTCTTAAAATTATGGGCGTAGTTAAGGGAGTTACTGTTATAGGTTGGAGGACTGAAAATGTTGGGATGAAATAATGTATATGAATTCAAACTTTTTGTGTCCGAAAATCATGTCAATTTTCACTTCATTTTTCGCCTTGCTATTCATAAAACTACCTGGCACAGTCTATGTTGAGAAAAGGTTAGCCATAGGGGATTTACTACACCTGTTACATGATTGTATATCCATTCTTGCTCCCTTGATTTTATCCCAGTAGTACAAACTACTGTATCTTCATTTTATGTTGTGGAATATTGTTTTTAGATGATAATTTATCTATTCAAGGCCTAACAAAATTGTACCATATTGATTATATGCAGTCATATTGGGAGATCACATCTGATAAATACTTCGATTATATAAATCAATATGTTGTGGGAATTGGACCTTGGAAGGATACAGTGGTTCCTCCCGTAAGGAATTATTTGCAACCGCCTACTGATCTTGTTACCAGGGCACATGCCCATAACCTGCAGGTATTCTTTTTGGTTTAAAGCTTGAATTCTCGGTGTTCAATGGAAGTATTAAAACATCTGCACCTGTTCCTCCCTTCTTGCACATTTTATTCTAGTCAATGCACTTGACTTGGGGCAACAATCATTACAAAAGTAATACTGGATTTGACTTTGACTTTACTGATTTAATCATTTGTTCATAAAGTTTTATCGGTGTGTTTCGAGGGCCTTGCATGTTTCTTTGAAGCCGTCGATATTGTCAGCCTTCAATTTTGTAACTGTTACTTCCTATAAATAATTTTGGAGCTAAATGATAATGCGCACTGCCATTTTCAACACTGCAGGTGCATCCATATACTTACCGAAATGAGAACCTGTTTTTGCATCTCAACTTCCATCAAGACCCATATGCGGAGTATGATTACTGGATCAACACAATAGGAGTCGATGGTCTTTTCACAGACTTCACAGGTTCCTTTCACAACTTTCAGGAATGGACCTCTTCATATGGCAGTGATGACAAAACTGCATCAAGGTTGCTGCATAAAATTGCATCGTTGGTTTCCCCATATACAAAGTTATAAGTTGGGAGCAAAAGACCATGTGCATCCATCTCAGCGAGGATGTCTTGTGTTGGTAGATTTATACGGGAAGAAATGCTATTCAGGGCTCCAGGATGTGTTGTGTTGAAAGTTGAAACTCACCCTCATGATTCTATTTAAGCTAACAATAATCTTTGGTAGATATAGGGAATGAATTATTCAGCTTAGCTAATTTTGATATAATGAACCCACCATGAATAATGCATGGAGGGAGCCAACCCGCCAGGAAGCACCAATGGTTAAAAAAAATATTGCATGGAAGCAGTGGGTATAAGTGGATATAACTTTTAGGCTATGTTTGGATGAAGAGAAATATGAGATGAAAATAGAAAGGAGGGAATATTAGAAAATAATTTTTTTAAAAATAGTAAAAAAAAAAAAGTTGTTGTTCCTAATATTCTTTTCTATCCATAGGGCTAGAGACATAATGAAGTGTGAGGAACAATTTGATGTCAGTCATATACTTCTAGTAATCCCAAAAGGGGGACAAGCACAAATAGTTGATGCGTCAACCATTTCTCCAGCATTATGGTCACGATGCAAATTATTCAACCTGACAAAGAACGTGTGTCTCAACCCGAGGTATGATCCTTACGAGCAAACATGAATTAGTAATTTCTTCAAGCAGTTATCGCAAGTTGGGGAAGGGCAAATTGGTCTTCTGCACGATGGGACAACTAGCATTATTGAAATTCCAGAGAATTGGCTAGTTGCTACTAAGAAAAAACAAAAACCTGATTGAACCCATCTCAAATAGTACATACCTAGATATCATGAACCAGGTATGAAATCCACAATATCTCATTGAACGAGCAATTTTAGCACCAACAGAGGAAATTAGTGATCAGTTGAATGAATAACTGCTATCACAGGTCAATGGATACCGTGTTGAGTACTTCAATTCAGATTCTATAAGCAAAATTGATCTAGAAGGCCAAGTATATCAACAAATCTATGACATATTCGGAACATCCGCAGCGTGGGCCGTAGGGAGCAAAAAGGAGGTCATGATAGTTATACATGAAGTACGTAGCTCCGGCATTTGGCGGCCGGCTCAAAAAGTTAGCACCATGAACTTTAAAGAACCGCTCGGCTACTGAAGGCGAGGCACCCCCTACAATGTCAACGATGCCAGGGTGGAGGCGGATGAGAGGACCGTGGAGCCGAGCCGAGCCCAGCCGGGTAGAGCCTGGTGCCGCATAGGGCCAAGGTGAGGCATGTTTCTTACTATAGGCCATGGTGTAGAACCAGAAGGAAGACGAAGAGAAGGACGACTAAAGGTCTTGAGAAGCCGACAAAGGAGGGTGGCTAATGCAAGTGTAGCCAACCCAAGAAGCCAAGGAGAGGAGACAGTCACAGTATCCATATTATATATATGGATCCGAGACGCTGACGCAGATCGGTGTTGGCTAAATCAGTAGTATATAGTAATGGAGAGGAAGGAGAGTAATATAGTGTTGTGATATATTGAAGGAGGAGGTTTGAAGTATATATAGAGATGGAGAGACTTAGGGTTGAGGATTAATTTGAGTTGGTTAAGTGTGGTGGGGGCACGTGCCTTGCCTATATGAAAAAATCATAACTGAATTAAGAAAAGCAGTCAAAATTTAAGAAAATTATTATAGCTTCAAGTAAGTCACTACTCAATTACAGGCGCAGGGGCGTTACTGTCAATAAGCCTCTTAAGCACAATCTGCTTATGTGTACCGTATCATGCACCTTCCCTGATTGAATGAACTGGTCATAAGACAATCAAAATAATAGAATGAGTGTTTTTGCAATTTTGTATAATTGATGAGGACTTTTATATTTAGATAATAGGCTTTTGGCAGGGTTTAAGTGTATACTCTTCAAAAAATAATCGAAGATGAAATGGGAAAAGAAACAAGATCGTGATCATCAAGATTAAATGTACTGTAATTTGAAGGGAGGATTCAAGTTGTTTCAACCTCAAGCCATCGTGCAGTGGTTGTGACGGGGGATAGTTGCATGAGTGACATTGGCGTTAGCTTACCATCTCTTTCATAAAATGAAATTCAACGCAAAACTAAATGGATAGTTAAAACTCTATTATGGTATTACCATCGTCTTTGTCATGCCAGGGCTAATCCTCCTGTCAGAATAATTCTGAAACATAATGTTGTGACAAAAACTTAGCATTATGCAGGATTCAATATATGCGGTTTTACATTGAAACTCAGCTACTACATTCTAGGCGTCAATATCAGCGAAGAGTAAATCCCCTAAGGGCTTGATATATATATTACAAGCGGAAACGAGAATCAACAGCTACAAACAAAGAGCGTAGGAACTATAATTAGCATGTGCATCTTATTGAGAAACTCCCATCTTTGATATCTCTTCCAAGAGAAATCTTGACTCAGCAGCAAAGTCCATCGGAACAACTGCCCGGGCTGTTATCCTTTGCCTTTTCTCATTATTATACTCATTTTGAGAAACACTGACCCGGAAAAGATAAGGAGTCCATGTTGCTTGTTTCAGTTTCAACTGATATGGATTATCTTCCCCCTCCTTACATCAACACAAGGTAAAATTACTTAGGGAAAAAAATTAGATGATCATGCGGATCATATGGTGATCCCAATAATTTATACTACCTGTGACTTTAGGCTATCAAGTTCTTCAGCAGAGCACCCAACAATCTTCTCAGCCTCTTCATTGAAGACTGAGACAAAGGCTTCCCCACTTCTATCAGTAACTCGCACAACCATAATGTATCTGAAAAAGGGAACGAAATGAAAACCTGTAAACTTGAGGCAAAGTATATCATAGCAGCATCACCCTCACCCCTCCTCCCCGCATAAAAAAAATATTTTTTTTTTATAAAAAAAGGCTCCTATTTGTAAACTGATGGCCTGTTACCTTAAATTGCACTCTTCATAATTTTTCTGGCAGCCTTCACACCAATACCCAGCGCCAATGGATTCGGTGATTTTCTTGTTGCAAGTTTTACAGGCTCGGTACCACATTGTCTTGTCAGGCTTGATATAGCTTATATGTGCCCTAATGCTGAACAATGCAGGCTGCCAAAAGCAACAAAATAGACTATGGATTAACAATGGACCCTACTGAATTTTGCAAACCAATTGTACTAATAGTTTCAAAATAATAACCAGGTGGGAAAACCTAAGCATTTCAAACCCTCTACAAAATTTTCTTGAGTCTACAGGGAAAATATTAATATCCGTATAATAAAGGCAAAAAATAAGCCAAAACATTTGGACGGATTGGAAGATTAGGACATACACCACTTGCAAGAAGCAAAATAGTACCTTGTCCTCCCCTAAGGATGGATTTGAGGTAATATGAGAAAGTGAAACACGGTCTGAATACACTGATCTCATTCCATTCATGGATGCTGGACTCGTGCTAGAACTTATGGATGCCAATGATACATCTTTACCTTCCGATTCGTACCTGTTACAAAAGCAAAATCAAGATTATCACAAGAACATCAAGAGAAAACAAAAATAATAGCAATCTGATCTTGAAGTATGGGATACCAGCATCTAAGCTTCTTTGCTTCAGGTATGTCTGGATTTACCAGCACTAGACTTTTATTTATAGTTGATAAGGAAACACCTGAAATAAAAGATATTCAAGCATGTTACAAACGAATTATCTTGCATTCCTGCTATTCATGAATATAATGGTTAAGCTTTACAGACCTTGAAAGTCCCCAACCTTGAGTGATTTGATTGCTACTAAAGGAGAACTACCAGCAAGGTCCAACAATTCTTGCCCTACATCAGTCGCGTTCTCATTCCACAAAGACACAACAACTGTTTTCTTTCTGTAATGGCAAATTTTGCTTTTTAAATTTTTTAGTATAACAGCAAAAACACAAATGCTAACACGTCAAAAATAGTCCATACGTCTCATCAGCAATAGTGATATCACGCTTCGGGACAGTTTCATTGTTGCTCTTTCTGCGTATGCTCATCGTAGGAGATACATTTTGAACAATTCCAATGACATCTGAAATCAATAAATGCCAGATATTATTTAAAAAAAAAAAAAAAACGCTACCTCGCAAGTTGTGGCTGTGGTATGCTTAGAAGAATACTTACCGACAAGTTCATTTCTGTTGACATACGGACCCAGCTGATCAATCGGGACAAACTTGAACCTTGTCTCTGGAACAAAACTTTCTTCACCGGATGCCTCTTCCACTTCAGAGTTCTCGTTTAGTGTCATTTCATAATCATTTTGAACAGTTTTAAACTGCTTGCTAGCAACTTTTAAAGTACCCTTTGAAATGTAGTAAACCTTCCCCAACACAAATTTTTCATAGAATTTCCTTGCAGCTTCATTAAACATTGTTGCTTGAATTTGAGTGCCCTGGAGAATTAATAATTAAATTCGAGTATTAACACTTAATTTCGTTCAATAACTGCAAAACCATACGGAACCATTGAAATGTATGAAATTATTCAAAATTTAAAACAATAGAAACGATTATTACATCTTCATCTGTCAGTTCCACGTTGAAGACACAACCTTCCCCTCTTGCATTCTTATAGGTGCGCATGATTCCTTTGTTTGTAACCCGAACTTTTATTGTCCAGTTACCCTGATAAGGGTTCAAGGAAACCAGAGGACGCACCCTGCGAGTAGGGATGGAAACAGGCCAGGCGGCCTGTCAGGGGCTCTGGCCTGGCCTGTATTAGGCCTAACCTGGCCTGGCCTGTTTAGAAAAATACACAGGCCCAGGCCTGTTTGAAAGCCTGTTATTCTTAAGAGGCCAGGCTTAGGCCTCTTACGAAGCCTGTTAGGCCTGTCAGGCGGCCTGGGCCTGTTAGTCAAAATTTATTTAATATTAAAATGTAATAAATGGGTGTTAAACCTACCACATATTGAACACAATACAAGAGTCAAACCATTAAATTAACATATATTATTATACATTTTATTCTTGAATTTTATTTTAATAGGCCTGTTAGGGGGCCTGTTATGAGGGCCTGTTACGAAGGCCTGTTATGAATGCCTGTTAGGTAGCCTATTAGTATAATTAAAAAAATCAGGCTTTTTAAACAGGCTTCAGGCCAGGCCAGGCATTTATACAGGCCAGGCTTAGACAAAAAAAATAGCCTGTAACAGGCCACAGGCCAGGCTCAGGCCGAATTGGCACTTAACAGGCCAGGCCTGTTAAGGCCAAAGCCTGGCCTGGCCTGTTTCCACCCCTACCTGCGAGTCATGGCCAGTCGAGCAGCAGGGACCATACTGAAAGACCGCAAGAATTTTGATTATAATTCCCAGCAACCAGAGTCTCTTTTAACACGAAAATACAGAGCCTAAAATGTCGTCATGCATTGGATGAAAAAAGAATACTTACTTTCCGTGTTGTTCATGTACGATCTGAGCAGCAGATTTGGCCACTATGTCTTGCTTTGGTTTCAAAAGAAGGCCTGCTCCTTCAGTTTTCACCTGACTTTTCATTTCTTCCTCTTGCTCTCGTTTTGAAATAATGCAGGGGAGACCCTTTACCTCACTCTTTACCTCAAGCTTTATTTCCGTTTCAAGTGCAGGGGAGACTGGTTTACAGTTTGTCACAATAAGATACCTGAAAAAAAAAAAAAAAACAGGTCAACTACAATCTTAGCTGATATCTTCCTTTGCTTGCTTGATACCTTGACTTTTGCTTACTTCTCTGACTTATTTGGGATGTCGTTGAGAGTATAGTCAATTATGCGAATAAGACACAGGTTCTGAATATTTCCTGAGAGGACCTGAGAATTCTGACTTGAGGGTAGAATTGCTCTTAATTTTAACCTACCATCGCTTGCAGTAAACCTGTAATACAATAGCCAAACCACAAAGTTTAAAAACTATTTAAAGGAAAAATAGTAAATAGCGGGTGGTGCGCAGGAAATTAAACACAATTTAAGCTCAACGATAAGGGCATGAGACCATCTTAGGCGCAGACCGACAACCCAGATGTAAGCCATTATAACCCATGAAGGTGGTATTTTAAGCACCACAGTTGAAAAAATGGGGAAACCCAACAATATTTTTGATAGATTCAATTCGTAGAGCTAGATTATCGGAGGAAGACGAAGTAATTATCTTTATCATTCGTTTGTGAGAAAGAAAAAACACAACCCAAACAAAAACAAAACCTCGTATTACGATTTCAACTAAGAATGATGAGAGCATATAAAAGATATTGCGAAAGCAGAAGACGCACATATATCTGTTACCGCTTTGCTTGAGATCCAGGACTTGGACTACAATATCGGGAAGCTCCGGTGAAGAATCCAGGGACGGATTGGCATACAAGATCGAAATCGCATCCGGAGTCACTGACTGAGACATTCTCTCTCTCTCTCTCTGTCTTTACGGGATTCTTAGCCTGTTCCCTGTTCAGGTGTATTGGTTGATGAATGAACGAAGTGCCCATCAGAGAGCGTATTTACTTTTGGAGGGTGAATAGTTGAAGCGGGAAACGGTTTTGAAATGTCATTTCATTTTCCCGCGGCGATTTGCGCATGTTGGGTCATAATTCTCATAACATGCTATATTTTGAAATCGAATATATAGTGCGCGCGGGCCGGTGGATTTTCTAAAATGAATAGTAGCGCCAAGCATTGACGACATGGCAGCCATGTTGGCTTGAGTTAGTTTAGATGGTTGCCACATCCGCACTTAATGGCCACATCAGCTGTCCATTTTATTGCCTGGTGCGGACATCTTCAATGACTAAAATATTAGTTTTAAAAAGTTTTGTTGCTCAGATTTTATAAAAAATTTTAAAATAAATAACTATATTTAAAAATATTTTTAAATTAAATTATAGTTTTAAATAAACTATTAGGAATAACTTATGAAATAATAAAAAAATGTATAGATTATTTAATTACTATTTTATCTATATTTTTTTTATCATCTTTTCTCTATTCTCTTTTACAGATTTGCCATCCAGCTCATTATCAGTATGTCTTCTTTCTCACTTCTGGCTAGGTCACCATGGTAGAGGCAAAAGAAGTCTATTACTCAAGCTATCTGTTGTCCTTATAAAAAAGGTAGTTTTGGTCTGACAACATTTCTTAGTTGATGTTGTTGCTACAGCCTTTCCTCAATCGTTGCCAATAGAGGTGGGCCTATGCTCACTAGTCTTCATCATCAGTAGAAGTCAGTTCATGTCTTCGTAGCTGATAGAGGTGGCTACATGGGGGAGAGAACAAGAGAAGGGGAAAAATAGATTTTTTTAATAAAATTATATATTTTCTAATAATTTACCAATAATAAAAATATTTATAGTAATAACTATCTAAATACCCATTTATTCAGAACTACTTTTTTTTATAAACTCTTCTCTAAAATTGTGTTTCTAAAAACTATTAAAAATCTTTTTTTTTTCTATAAATTATTTTTTAAAAGTATATTTAAACGGGTCACAAATATCAAACATTTGATAGTGTATGGGTTATCCATCAAATGGTTAAAAAATATAGGGAATGATTTAGGAAACAAAATAAAACTGTGAGACTAAATTTAAAATAAGAGTATATATAGGATTAAATGATTTTTTTGAAAAAAATATTATTACTTTCTGTTTTATATAACTTTATTTTAGGGTTGTTTCATCTTAAAGTTTTTTTTTGGACTGTGTTGTTTTTTTAAAAATAAAATATGATTATCTAGAGGATTGTTTTTAGCGAGAGTATCTATAGGATTAAATGATTTTTTAACTGTATCTTGGTCTGTTTCATCTTAAAAATTAATTTTCAGGCTTTGTACTGTTTCTTTTTGTTTTTGAAAAAATCCTTAGGGTGTGTTTGGATTAGCTTTTGGAGAATAGATTCTAGGGAGAATAGATTCTGGGAAGAATAGATTCTGGAAAGAATAGATTTTGGGAAGAATAGATTATGGAAAATAGATTTTGGGGAGAATAGATTTTGAGAAGAATAGATTTTGCAAATAGAGATGTTTGGATGATTAATAGTAAAATCACTTTTTATATTAATAAATTACTAAAAAGAGTATGATTTGATTAAAGTATGAGAGAGGAGTGAGGGTAGAGAATAAATAGGAGAGAGAGAGAGGAGAGAGAGTATAAGAAAAAAGTAGGGGTAAAATAGTAATTAGATAATCTATAAGCTCTTTTTCAGTTCCAAAATCTATTGAAAAATAGCTTCTTCAAAACCATGGTTTCAAACCGAGGTTTTGCCCAAAATCAATTTTGGACGAAAATGGCTGTTTGGCAAAAAATTTTACAAACCGAGATTTTGGCCCAAAATCAATTCTAGACAAAAATTAATGTTTGTGTGAAATTTTCTCAAACCGAGGTTTTGGCCAAAATTGATTCCCAGAATTGATTACCAAACAGGCACTTAATGTAAATGTAACATGTGTGCATATTTTGTGTGATTTTTAGATGGACAAGACGGACGACGAATTATGTGGTATTAGAACCAATATCTATGATTATTAGAACCAGTTAATAAATATTCAAACAGATTATATTAGAAAACATTATGCCCTTGTTTGATTCTATTTTTAATTTTTATGTTTTTAGAGTAGTTTTATGAATTTATTTTTCAAAATAAGTTTTAAGAAGAAAAAAATAAGTTTAGATGATAAAACCATGTGATCGCTGATTATAGTGCATCGTAATCGTTAAAGTTGCCGTGGAAATCAAGGATAGTTAGCTTCTGAAGATTAAATTGGTTATATTACTCGCAGATGCCAAAATGCTAATATCGTACAAACAGACTAAACCCATTTATACAACGTTAGCCACAATATTGTCTCTGCCTTGTCCACTACAATACGATGTAAAGCACAAACATGCAAGGAGAAAAAAAAAGAGAGTTAAGCCTAAACTAACAAGAGCTACCCACCCTTTTGTTTTGAGCTTACGCATGCTTGATGCTGGCCTGTTAATAAGACACGCCAGCGATAGCAACAGGTTAAGCTGTTAGAATCCAACAAGAGAGTTCACATTCGCAATCAGATCACTGTCTCTAACGACAGAATGCAGAACATGCAAAGCAAGAAAACCATCTCTTGTCAGAAGCATTTGGTTCTGATTTAAAGCCTCAGCCCCATTCGTTGATTCCAGGACTCTGCTTCTTTGGCTTCTCTTCATATGCTTGGATGACCCATTCTTTCTTTGACTTCCATCCCCGATCAATCTTCGCACAACAAAAACAGTTAAAACTGTTTGCTCAAGATGACATTATCAATATGTATATCAGATGGATTTGCAAAGATTGAATAAGAGCTTTATTTGTTATCAAGAAGCATTCCTATGTCTCAGAGTTCTGAATGTTCTGATTGATGTATTAAATGAAAAGCTTGGATAGGAAACTACTATTTCCTGGTTTAGCAATTTCAGAAGTAATATAAATCATCAACAATTACTCACTATATTATGCATTTATGCACATACTATAATAATTAACAAGAGTAGTGGCCAGTGCTTACGGTATAAATGCAAAAGTGTTTGCGCTCATATCTGAATGTGAATGGCCGGACTTTTTATCAGGATTAAAAAGCACTGTGGCTGGTGAAGGTCGTTCCTCAACTGACAATTACTCTGTTATTTTTCTGTGTGTTTTCCATTATCACCTCTCTCATTGTCTCAGCAGCTTTTGCTTCCGTTACTCCGGAACCTTGATCTTGCTCAGCAGTTCTTTGGCTCATATCATTAAATTTATTGCCTGGTGGCAGCTGATTACTTTGGAATGCATTGGGCGGACCACCCATGTTCATGTCACCATACTTTCCCAACTCTCCAGATTTAAACCATTGTACGTCTTTAGTGAAACTCATTGTTCCCATGTGGATGCTGAACAATGACTCATTAGAGGCAAGGCTCCATTCTGGGGCATTTGTACCCGTTCTACTAAAGACGTGGGAAGGGATTTTATACAAGGAATCGGGAACAATACTATCCTCTGGACGCTCCATTACTTGCAGAGGAGGATTTTGTATTTCTGGATGTTAGTTTGCGCCACCAGCTTTACCAATATCCGCAACAGGATCCGTCGTCGAACTGCTACTCGCCATGCATTCTTGTTCTTGTTCCACACCTGAAATAATAGGATGCAATTTATGAATTTAATATCAGCCATTAGCCTTGGGAAGATTCCAATGAAGCTAATGATGAAACTGAAGGGGGAAAATTAGTCTCACCAGTTGTGTTACGAGGATTTATTCTCACATCACGTCTGTTCAATTTATTTCCATGATCATTCTTTTCCTCAACTTTTTCAGCAATACCAGAAGATTCCATATTGTTCAGTTTGGTGGCACTTGGAAGGGATCGCCTGGTAAAGGTGTGCTTCTTAAATCCCCATTAGACATGCCTCCAAGTCCTTGTTGCATACCAGAGAATACCAATGCAATTCAAGCTCTAAAGCCCTTCTTGAATCATGAACCAGATATTTTTCCAAACTGCAAGTGATATTGTGATGGAGATGATGGGGCTAGCTTATGTAATGTGTTAAATTGTTTGCATTCACTTAAATCTGCGGCAGGACCAGTTATTAAATCACCACCAGATCCAGTAGAAGGTACAATCTATATCAGCTAACAAAGTCAAGTAAGCTGTAAAAAATGGAACTGAATGTCATGTACACATGACTACATATAACTTAAAACATCATGATTCGCAAAGTTCTAATGCACAAACGCCGTACATAAATTTGTTCCAAATCAACTTACTTTCAACAATTTCATTTTATAGGCTTTAAGGGAATCTTGTCAATCAATTGGAGGTCGGGAAACATGCATCATGACCAACCAGGAAAAAAGAAATGAACAACGGCACAGCCAGATAATGCGCATTTTTGTAACTTGTCTATCTCTTCTGGACCATTGCTATCCCATTTAAAATCTCAAGATCAACAGGTTTGAACCCTAGTGACCCACACAATTATGCAATGAGAAGGCTCCTAACAACTAAATACTGCGTATAATGATTATTAATGCAAAAAAGCAAGGCCAAATCAAACATTGAAACTTACCATTTTTCGCTTCAGCTTACAAAAGGAAGGGATCCCAAGAGACAAACAAGTTGACCCCTGACATTGACACAATCCAAGTTTGACATGCGCGATACTAGAAGAGAATCTGGGAATAAAGAAAATGGGAATGAAGAAAATAAAATGATCAGAGAAAGCGAGAGAGGGGAAGGGATTGTATTTGAGAAAAGAAAGGGGAGAAAAACGAGTTCGAAACAAGAAATGGGTGTGTTTGAATAAGTTTAGGCATTTGCTTCTCTCATACTTGCCGGAGTAACGAACTTCAGTTGCTTCGCGCTATCCCCTAACGAACCTCTTTCTTCATCCTGGTCAGTTTGACGCGGTAAAACGGTCTCGTTTCTCAATTTAATTCTCCCAGGCAATATATGAGATGAGATGAGAGGTTTATTAGTTGTTTTTTTTTTTTCGTCGCAAAACAAGCCATTCATTCTCAATTTCTCATTAATTAAATTATGCAACAGAAAAGCAATATTAACTTTCAAAGACGCCAGAATCAGAACCGGCAACTGCAACGAAAATTTAAATTTCACTTCAATTTTCTTATGAGTATTCTAAAAAAGCAAAACAGTTCGGGTGATTGCAATTCACTAATTATATTTAACTTTGGGCATTATAATTAGATATTTAAATTATTTATATATATTCTTTCATCAATTACATCCAAAAATTGAAAATGAGAAATTCTAAAAATTTAAATTATTTGGGGGGGAAAATGAACATGATTTTGTCCTAAGTAAATAAAAATGTTTTCCATCAATTTGCTTAAGAAGTCTGAGCTAAATTTCTTTATAATTTTTAGCAGCTTATTTGAAAGAGTTACATTCAGAACTTCCTTAATTATAGAGTGATTCAAATCCTCCAAAATTTCAAGCTTGTAAAATGTTTCTATGATAAAAGAAAAGAATAGTAAATACAGAATAAATGATCCGCATGAATATTTAAAATTATTACACGAGTCTTAGATTTATTTTCTTTCATCCTTGATTGTTGATCATCCTAGTCTACCAATAAGGACAATCCATTCTTACAATCAATCATAAAAGGACTCATTTATTAAAATGCTCTACAATTCTGTTGACTAATAAATATATGAAGATTTAACTAGTTAGTTGAAAGACATCAGATCTGAAGTATTCATTATTTCACAGTCCCACAACAACAGATGATGGGACATGGCCATGATTTCGTGGAAAATAAATCGCAGGCAAGCACCAAACTCAGGAAATATGATTTTTCAATTTAGAACATGAAGAGGTTCAACGAACACTGCAGAACAAATGGTTCAAGCAAGAACCTGGTCAAGCAATAAAAGGATACTCCCAGCATGATTGACACTGGAAGAGCCGATAAGGCTTTCTGATACAACGCTAATAGCATCAAAGTGATGCCCAGCCCAGCAATGATAGCAAGATAACACGCATACACTGCCATATAATCATACATCGCTGCCCTTCCAACCAAAACACTGTAGAAAATGAAATCTCCTAGCCCTAGCTTTATTGCTCCAGATGACCCTAACCCAATCCCCTCTGCCATCAAGCTTTCACTTGACACTCCATCTTCTCCTCTGTGAACCTGCTCATTCATTTCATGATCAATCAATGGAGGAGAGCTCTGAATCGGTCTCTATAACCCGTCCCTCTTCAGCTGTCACCAGATTTCTGTCATTATGGATGCTAGTAGAAGGATTTGAATTTGAAACAGCATTTTTTTGGTATCTAGATTGGAGTTTGATTCATTATCTTGGGTTTCACCCAGCACAGAATTGACACTTGGGTTGGTATCAGTTGGTGGAATTGAATTCTCAACCCTCCTATCTCTCCACAGCCTCCTCTGAGTTACATCACCCCTTGGATCCACCTTGTCATGGTTCACTGGCCTAGCCTCATAAACCAGTGCAGGAATTCCTTCATCTCTTGAGATTGCAAGTTCTACCAAAAGTCTTAATGGTCCAACTGGTAATAAAACAGCCGCAAGATCATACAATGCCATGGCAACCAGAAGCACCCAGGAGATCCATTCAGGTAACATGGTGAACCAATAAGCAACCAACATCCCAATATGAATCAAGTAACCTTGAGTCACTACAATTGCCATTTTGGACATGAAGACAGCCAATACACCAACAACAGCGAAATTGAACAAAGCCAGGAAAATGGTTATGCGATCAATAGGGGTACTAAAAGTGAGTTTGAGCCTATGAGGATGCAAAAAGCAACGCCACTTTCGTTCAAAAAAATAAAAAGAAGAAGTTAGGACAAATAGGAGATATATAAAATTAGTGCTCTCCAACCAAGGCACGTTGGCACGTATGAATGAAAGTATGTATCCTTTAACTATTGCTCTCGGATCGATTTTGGAAGGATGAAAATAGAGCTGAGTCGCCCGTAGACTTCTACAGTGTTTAAGAGATTAGTCTCTCACCCGTCATGATGTAAAGATATTATGGTGTATAAAAAAAAATGATTAGTGCTCTCTAATCCCATGTGGACCGATATTAGACGTAGAAAATTAAACAATTGGGCTCATCTCACATACTGGGCCCAAAACTTAATTGTCGCCAAACCTAAAACCTAAAAACACCGAAACCCTGCTTTCTTGCTCAGTCGTTCTGTGTCTTGCTACCTCCTTCCTCCCCTCCCCTTGCAGCCATGGCCGCAGCTGCTCGTCCCCTCGTCACCGTCCAAACCCTTGAAGCCGATATGGCTACCGATTCCCCCCAAGCCATTCCTCTCCCAGACGTCATGAAAGCTCCGATCCGACCCGACATTGTTACCTCTGTTCACTCCGACATTTCCAGGAACAGTCGCCAGCCCTACGCCGTCAGCAGGCGCGCTGGTCACCAGACCTCCGCCGAATCATGGGGTACAGGTCGTGCCGTGTCTCGTATCCCACGTGTTCCTGGTGGCGGTACCCATCGTGCTGGCCAGGCTGCATTCGGCAACATGTGCCGTGGTGGCCGCATGTTTGCTCCGACTAGGATTTGGCGCCGCTGGCACCGGAGGGTTAATGTGACTCAGAAGCGGCACGCCATCGCTTCAGCTATTGCTGCATCGGCAGTTACATCTCTGGTTTTAGCTCGCGGTCATAGGATTGAGTCAGTGCCGGAAATGCCTCTGGTGGTGGGTGATTCTGCTGAGAGTGTTGAGAAGACGAAGGATGCGATCAAAGTTTTGAAGCAGATTGGCGCATTTCCTGATGCTCAAAAGGCGAAGGACAGTCACGCAATCAGGCCCGGTAAAGGTAAGATGAGGAATCGTCGGTATATCTCTCGCAAGGGTCCTCTGATTGTATATGGAACAGAAGGAGCTAAAGCAGTTAAGGCATTCAGGAACATTCCTGGTGTTGAAGTTGCGAATGTGGAGAGACTGAATCTGCTTAAGCTAGCACCTGGTGGTCATCTTGGGAGGTTCATCATTTGGACTAAATCCGCGTTCGAGAAGCTGGATTCTATATATGGATCATTCGACAAAGCATCAGAGAAGAAGAAGGGTTATCTGCTACCGAGAGCCAAGATGGTCAATTCTGATTTGGCTAGGATTATTAACTCTGATGAGATTCAGTCAGTTGTTAGGCCGATCAGAAAGGAAGTCAAGAGGGCACCACTGAAGAAGAACCCGCTCAAGAATCTGAATGCCATGTTGAAGCTGAACCCATATGCCAAGACGGCCAAGAGGATGGCTCTGCTGGCTGAAGCTCAACGTGTGAAAGCTAAGCAAGAGAAGCTTGACAAGAAGAGGAAGTCCATCCCTAAGGTACCCCCCCCCCACTCTTTAATTGGGTTCCTATAGATCTTTACAAGTCTAAATGAACATCTAAATCCTAAAATGTCTCTCCGCAAAAATTAGAAGCATCATTGCAATTGGCTTATCTGCCTATTGAAAGGGAAATTTATTATGGAAATGCGTTCATGAGCCTTGAACAACTTAACACGTGTCCAAGGCAGTTCTAATTCCATATGGACACGTTAGATTTTGTTATGCTCTTGTGTTTGTTTAAGTTTACTTGCTTCTTAGGTGCAAAGAATATGATAAGGTTATTGATGCTATAATGTTCCATGTCGTTTTCCCTATGATAGCAGCTGTTACTACACTGGTTAGTGCCAGATCTATTTTTCTCCTTATAAGAATTACATTGAATGATAGCCCACAGAAAACATCTAGGCAGATGAACTCCTTTGTGACACAGGCAACTCATTAAGTGGGTAATATTAAGAGATGAAAAGGTTGAATGGTGAGCTTTATTAATTAAACTTATATTGTAGAAAGATGTAGTGCGTGCTGAGTCTTCTAAATCAATTCGTGATGGTATTTCTTATGGTGCCTTAAACTCTACTCGTCAATGACAAACCCTATAGTTAATTAGTTGCCAAGATGAACTTATTGTATGTCGATTTTTCTGAACCAATCTATGATGGTATTTTTTATGGTACCAAGAGCTCACAGACTTGGTGCATGTTGTACGAGTAATATTTCTCTCAGATCCAGTTCGTTCCATGTGTCAAGTGATAAAAATATCTCAAGTATAGAAACAAAAATGATAAATAGTTTGAGGAGATCAAAAGCGGAGGTGAATTGACCATTTTAATTCTTTTGGCTGAGGTAAAAGGGAAAAAACAGTATGGAAACAGGATGAGTTAGGTTACGCCTTATGTACAAGAGACATGTCTAGTTTTACACAATAAACGAACCCCAAATGTGCTTTAAGTTGAATTGGAACTGCACTTTTGTTTTAATTCTCGATATTTGATGGTATGCTTGTCCAATATGTCTTGATGATTGGCATGGGTTTGTTAAATTCGTTTTACCTTGGCCCACTGTGCAGGAGGATGCTTCTGCGATCAAGGCTGCAGGGAAGGCATGGTACCACACCATGATCTCTGACAGCGATTACACTGAGTTCGAGAACTTCTCAAAATGGTTGGGTGTCTCTCAGTGAAGTCATTTGCTACTAGGCATCATTTAAATTTTGTTTTATTCGCGTTACTTTCAGTTTTGAGACGGCAATGAAAAGGGGGCGATAACTTGTGGAATTATTCCCCCACCTTTTTTTAACGTTGTTTTTCGGTTAAGATGCATGTTTTTTTTTAATTTATTAGATATTGAGTTAAATATTTAGAACTCTTTTATTCGTTTCTATCTTATTGAACATTATTTCGTTGTCTTCAATAGGTATTTGTGCTGCATATCCCTCGGAAGGTTCTGATTCTCCGATTTGTGCTTTTATTAACCTATAGGAATTTATATGCGCTTTCGAGTATTGGTGGGCACTTCCATTCATAAAGTGTTATGGATATTAACTGAACCGAAGGGAACGGGAATAGTGAAATATCATTCAAATTTAATAGTTCATCCGTTATTAGGTGCAATAAACAAAATCTATGGAATTGATTTCGTTGAAAAGCAACCTAACGCCGAAGCTTTTATGTTTTCGAATAAGAACTGAAACTTTCATTAACCTTTATAATACCCTATGCGTATATTTCACCATTCCCCACCACCGAGTATACTAAGGTGGAGGATGACCAAAGGTGCATAAATCATTCTCAATTATATACAAAATTATTTAATTTCCGTTTCATCTAGCTCACAAACAACGCTTTGAATCTCTCAAGTTTCGTTTTTTTTATTTCTTTTTTGCCCCCTTAATACGTTTGGGCAATCATATAGATCAACAATCTGGTTCTATGTGTAAAAAGAACTAGCTTTCACTCAATTTTTCAATGAGGGATTCAGTAAAAGGAATCAAAATCTCCAGGAATTTAGGATTACCCTCTTCAATTCCAACTAAAATATGAAGCATTTAAATCAATCTTCATCCATTGAATTCAGTATCCTCTGTGCATTCTGAAAGACAGGAGAGCCTTTCTTAGTCCGTTCAACAATTTTCCTAATCAACTCCATCTCATAATCAATACCACCAGTTTCATCTCCATTAACATTTAATTTAGATACACCTGAGCCTTGGCCTTCCAACATTGTCACCTGGTCTGAAGTAGTTTCTCCTGACATTTTCTCTCCATTAACTGCCGAACAAGTTAAATAACCATTTGCTCCACCAAGTGGAATTCCCAATGCACGCCTACCTTCTTTAGGGCCAATATCGTAAATGCCGGATGGTGAGTTCTCTTCTGAGTCATCTCTCTTCACTAACTCTTCATAAGCCTCATTATAAGCATCCAGTGCCTCACCTGATAAATTTACAACAAGCGGATGGTCCCACTCATCATAAGCCAATGAAGTCTCTCCATTGAGGTTGGATTCCATCATTTGCACCTTCCTCTGGCTATTTCCAAGGGCAATCTCAAGCTCCTCCACACGTTCCTCAAGTCTGGATTGTATAACTTCATGCAAACGCAGACTCAATTCGTGAGGAGAAACAGCATAAGTTGTGGGAAGAAGTGTGGAAATGTCACTAGCATCATTATTTGATTTTCGATGTGCAAAAGCTTTCTCGCTGAACATGTCAGTTCGCAACTCACCTTGAGCAAAATCTGCTTCAAATTCTGGGTCAAGCTGCAAGAATTTGTGTACCATCAAGCACTGTTGATTAAAAAAAGATAATGGAGAGGCATAAAGCACGCCTAAAAGATGACAACCAGGTGCCCTGACTAAGAATAAGGTCAATGAAGAGGCTCTTCCCTCCCACTTTTCAAGGTTTCTTAGGGAAACAGACCCAGGAGGGAAGAAAATGGAAGGAATAGAGATTAACAATAAATTTAGACAATCTGCATTGATACATTGCTATTTTTCTTCTCCTCCTCTTTATATATCCCAAACAAAGGACAAGGTCATTCCTAACTTGGTGCAAATCATGGTTCTCTAACACAGCTCACAATATCAGTCATGGTTTCCCAACGTAAACACTTCCACCAAATATGAGAGATTTCCAAGAAAGACAGAAGAGATTACATGAAGTGAAATCAAGGGAGTAAAAAACAAATTCTACGGCAGGAAATTTCATATGGTATTGCAATATCATTTCTACTCAGATAGAAAGTAACTAAATGAAGGAGCAAACCATCCAGTAGAATAAAATCAAGGTCTTCAAGTAATTAAAGAAATTAGATCATTTAACTTTTAAAGACTGTAGCTCATATGACTTGTACATATATTTATTGTGTCCTATAATACTGAAATAGGTATCTGATCAATTTTTTGAATCAGGTGAAGATTAAGACTTATCCGATTTGGTGCATAGAAGTCAAAAAAGTTGTGATAACACTAAACTTAGAAAACCTATTAAAATTACATATTTTTGTTCTCCATATCTGAAGGACTAATGGAAAAACGCATGCCAGTTTCCATACGGCTGCAATAACAATCAGACATGAAATTATCAAATAAAAGGCACACACACACAGAACCCCATGCAGTTCATCCAGTTTTGTACTCCAGGGAAGTAGTAAACTCTTCTAAATTAGTTTGTGCTCCTTCGTGAAGCTGTTACCCAACGTCTTAAAACTAAATGGGGGCAATTATTGATTATCCTTCCACCACTACCCTGAATGAGATCCATCTATTTAAGATATGCATGTATGAAAAGAAATAAAATAACATCCATGACAACAGACATGATCCTAGATGATGACAGCAGGCATTTCATATAAAGATGTGTTGTGCATCTGTTGCAAAACGTAATTACTAGAAGACGCAAAGATGAACATGTGAAATTACCTCAACAAAATCAGACAGTCTTCTATCCAGGCTAGATGTATCCATGGTCAAACCCAATCTCTCAAGTTCAGCTTCAAGCTCAGCTTCGATTTTGCTCATATATCCCGAACTTTCTTCTTCCCTATGATCATGTAACTCTTTGTTGTTATTTCTCGGAGAAGCACCAATATACTTTTCAGGGGAACACCGGCTTATATCTTTCTCATAAAAGGAATGATCACACATATCCTGCGGACCATAATTCTCATTATGCAACTCCTTCACAGTCACTGAATCTTTTATTTCAAGTTCCTCTTGTAGATCTTGAACCAAGTTCTCAGTTTGCTTCAACAAGCCTCTCAAATTGTCAGCTTCTCTTTTATTTGCCATGGTGGAAACTATCGTGCCAAAAGAAATTCCAAGACTGAAGAGGAACATTGCATCTGATGATTAGGAAGTATTAGCAGCTGAAGCTTAAGTAAAAAAATACATAGCGCCACATAAGTTAGAAACAACATCATAATATGAAACGAGAAAGCTAAATCATTGGAAGGTCGTTGTGTGTCGCAGCTGATGCAATTGACTGGGTCAAAAAGCTAGCTGTGTTCAACATGTTATCTTCCCAGGGCCAAAACACACACCCAGATATCCTTTTATAAAGAAACAAATACAGTGTTCAACTGATAGTTTGGATTTCAATTCTTGGCGAGGATTAAAAAAAGAAACCAAAATTTCATAAACAAGTAAGGATAAAAAAACCAAACGATTTTCAAATAACTGATACTACATAGTTTCATCCTCTGAGATTTCTAGACTGAATGAAAAATAAACCTGAACCAGGAAATCAGATCAAAATGATTTTTATTTTTATTCTCATGCATAGACAGTTGAAAAAACGAATGTAGCTTCACATAGAATGTAGGGAAATGTCAAAAACGAAAATAGTTTTATATCATATGGGCGTTCAAATGAATTTCCCCAAAAGTCAGTTCAGCGTGAAAGAGGTTTTTTTTTTTTTGGGGGGGGGGTGTTGTGGCGACATTTGCACACTTGAATAGTTTGAGAAGATGTTACTGAACTGAAGGCCATACCACGTTGAGAATGCATGTGCTTTCTGCTGAACACATCATTGGAAAAGCTCAATCTTCTACTCCTCCCTTTTCCTACCTTAATTTTCATCTTCTTGGGATCCTCCAAGGATCCAATTTTCGGTAATGATGGAATCCCAAATGCATTTTCATCTTTTTCACGTAAGTCTTTCTGATTCAGCTTACATTCCTCACTTTGAACCAATGAACTGGAAGAATCAATACTATTTCTGCTGATTATTCGGCTCCCATCACTAACTAGAAATGACCTTGTGGCTGTGGAGGGTATTGAACGAGAGCTAAAGACATATTCTTCTAATTTGGCATGTTCCTTGCTCAGCTGCGCCAATAAGCAACTGTCTAATGAACTTACAGGTCTAATAAAATGCCCGTGCAAATGTCTAGTCCTGAGAGAGATTTTACTTCCAGCAGAATAATATTTAGAATCAACTTCAGCTGAAGAATCAGAAAACTGGAATTCATAATTGCTATCAATATAAGAACTTTGCTCATTTAAATCTTCAACGTCCTTACAGTTCTCATTTGGTGAGATTGGTAATGATAAGTTTGATAGAGAAAGTACACTGCTCTTGCCGTAAGTTCTGAAGCCTCTTATTTTTTCATTATCAAGCTCTCTGAAAGCGGTAGAAGCCGATTCTCCTGCAAAAGGACCATCCAGTAAATATATATTTGAAGAAAAATCTTTGCCTAATCCTTCTCTCCATGTTTGTCTGGCAAAGGGACAGCTAAGGGGCTCAGAATTCTCAACTATGGAATCCTCTGACGACAAAGACAACTGAAATGTCCTATCACTATTCTTTGAAATTCTGTTCCAATATTTAGCTAAATACCCTGCTCCTGTAGCAGCTGCAACAACCCACAAATCCATTTTTTGTTCTCCCTTCCAAGGAGAAAAAAGCACTATCCAAATCCCACAATACAAATAATCTTCTTTCTTTCAATCATTAACATCAAACAGCCAAGGGAAAAATATTCCATCAATTTCACTGCAACTGCCTTCAAAAGTTCCGGCAACAATAGGCTATAGAATGGAAAGCCGCGAACCACCATGAGAAAAATAAAACCAGAATCCCTCATTCGCGGAAAACATTTTCCTCCACCCAAGCAACTGTTCAAAATCCATTAGAATAGTATCATTCACAAACATAACAACTTGTTATGCTTTTCCACTTGCATTAAAAACAAGGAAGGACCATAAACGGAAAGAACTCAGAAGTAATATCCACAAGTTTACGATAAATTTCAAAAGCCATCAGTAATCAATCAATGTCAGCAACAAATGCCACCGAAATGAACACATTTCTAGGCATGGAAACTTCAAAGAAATAAAACCCTGAGAGACTTCAGCAACTCGTAGAACCTACCTTCATGATAGATATGTAAAATTCCAAGCCATATCCGACTGAAAAGGTTCTTCTCTGGGAAAAGCATAAATAAGACGTACCCATTTCACCAAATAGCACAGCACCAAATCAAAAAGGGTGCATGGTCGTAAAGAGGGCAATTATAATAAGATGAACATCCCTTGCAGGTTGCAGCTACCTTTCTGCCATAACTCATAAATGAAAGGGCAACGAATATATCATTTTAATAAATAAAAAATAAAAAGGTTCCTTTTGAAAATCCTTCGCACTCTGTAGAAATTCCAAACCCAACTTTCCTACACAATGTTTGTCGAATCTCGCAGGTTCAATCCCTTGGAAGAAAACGACCGGCGACTCCGTTCTCTCCACAGGTACACAGGTCACAGGAACGCCCAATGGCTCCACCTTCACATAAAAATTTGGCAGATAGATAAAGATAGCTTTTTTCATGAATTTTTTCTGTGAATTTTATACGGTCACCATCCATACAAGCTTAAACTTTAAAAAATAAAAAAGAAAAATTCTAAATTATCATAAATGGTAAATACTCTTTTTTTAATATATAAGAAAGTTTGAATACAGGACTATTGCGGTATTACCCCTATCTTCGCTATCAGAATTATTCGCGTGGCAAAAATTTTATTATATTTTAATTTTCTTATCAGTGCTATATTTGAAGGTTTAATTTAAGATTACAATTTCATGTAATTTTCTATAGATGCATTGAAACTTATGTGGTTTCTTGTTTTTTGACCAAAGTTACTGATTGCTTAACAACATAATCCAAAAATTATAATTTGCAGTAATTAAGAAACCAACCTCTCCATAGGTTGTTTTTGCAGCATCAATGGATCTTTTTTCTAACTTTGAAACCAAGATATATGTTCTTCTAAATTTGCCATCATTATGATATATGCCATTTCAAATCTTGTTAGTTGTAACCATACTACTTCTTTTGTTCCTTGTCACCGGAATGAGGCTCTGACCTCACCTCTAGTTTTTTTATTGATATTCTTCTGTTATTTTTTTCGCCCAACCAATGTATCTCTTCCCTTGCTAATTGCTTGAACGTAAATTATAATCATCGTTCGAGGAAATTAGCATATATCAAGAGGTGGAAAGTGGAATGGTGCCAACAGAATTGGGGGAAATTTACTTTTCAGCTCCCTTTAAGCCTTTTCATGAGTTAAAATTCCAGCCAATCAAACAAGGCTTGAATAATTGTTGTATGGAATCGATTGAAGAGTTTCTTTCGTAATGACCCAACCAGCTTTACATGTTTTGATGTATTATCATTTTTTTTCTCCCATTGAAGTAGCATATATTTTATAACCAACATTGGAAAGCAAGATCATCAAATCAAATTCAAAAGGAAAAAAAAAACAATTTGAATCTTCAGGAAGAAGAAAATTCAATGGCAATCAGGAGAAAAATACACATCCAATGTTAACTTCTCCGTCCATTTTCTCACGCCTGATACCCTTCCTCTTAATATAAACTATTTTATGCCTTTAAGGGGCCAAAATAAATAGGAACGAAGCTACCCCAACGAATTTATGATGTCCTCAAATTAAAAAATGAGCCAATCAGCTTTCGCAGCAACAGCTTCTCTAAATTGAACACCCGCTTGGCAAATGAACAAGTCTGCACCCACTGGTCTCCGAGCCTAAATGTGAAAGCATAACAGTTACCCACACAACACAAGAATAACTGGCTTGGATCCTCTTTATCATCTCCTCTCCATTTTTTGTCAGTTTTGAAAAGATATAAACACATTCAAACACGACTTATCATTTATGTGAGTCCCACATATTTTGTATTTATTTTTCTTCGGAATTGAAAATAAAGATCCAAACTCAACCATCAGTCACATGCATCCATATTGCCCAAGAATCCTGGAGAACTAGTTAACTGGAAACAAGGAGGTGGGCTTTCAGTTTCCTAGGACTAGGATACACGAGTGTAATTTATACTACAAGTATTACTTGAATACTTGAATGTTCCTACTGACCTTAAGATCAGTTGCACCATCTCCAGTCATAGCATGTTTTGTATGAACCTAAAATTTAAGTTTAATTAGCTTAACAAACAATGTAGTCGGTAAAACGTAAAATTAACAAGCAGATACAATACTAACCTTCCTGATTGTTGCACTGCAGTAGCTTTTCCTCCACTTCTTGAAGTAGGCTCGTTCTTATCAAACCCAATAAACTCTCCTTTGCTACCAAAAAGCAGTTGATTGGCAAAAATATTCTCTTGATCAATTCCGAGTATTGACTCCCCAGGCTTCTTATGAAGTGACTTAGTAATTAGAAATGGAATGAAGTATTTAATTCATCGTCCTTCAAGCTTATCAAATGCGAAAATCACTGCATTAAATTCTCAGGAGCCGTGACAGTCTTAAGTAAAGAAAATTGTTTTAAATATCTTCCCGTGCAATGACAATGTTAACTCTGTATCCGATTCACCCTTTTGCGACCAAAAGGAAACTAATATAAAAGTCATTATTAACTGTCCACGTACATTGATCATTTGACAGAAGCCTCCTGAAATCAGATAAACATGTTTTTTGTTAGCCTTTAGCTTCTCAACTAACTCTTGAATGCCAGGGGAAAGCTTGCATATTGAGAAGTGGAATCATAACAGTTCACATTTCTCATCAAAGAAACAGACTGCGATTTGTGACGTGAAGAGAAAGAACAAAAATGGAAATGTGAAATACAGTATCAAAGTTTTGTCGTTAAAGTTTAGAATGGCCAGACGTATGAACAAGTTTCATGTTACCAGAAGAAAATTTCTCCACAGTAAAATTATTTTTTTAGTATATTATTGCAGTTTCATGATAAGAAATTCTCTTACAGGAAATACATGATTTGATGATAAAAGAATGTCAATTTTTTGGCTGTTGACACCATGCAGAATTTCTCTTTAACTTGCATAAGGTGATCAAGTAAGTACTGGGCATGGGAAAGGATATAGCCCTTCTCAAAGTATGGTTACAGTCTCGATAGTGAGACATTAGAGATCTGGTAGATAACAAAAGTGAGACCGAATAAACTCTAAATTCTGTTGGTCTTGATTCTTCACTTTCCCGATATATATATAGTCATAAAAGGACACCTCGCGCACAGAAACTGGGTCTGAGTCATTGGCAATTCAGAGTACACATCCAACACCTATCCCTTAGTTCAAGTATCAACAGATATGACCCAGATACATGCAACAAAAAGAGAGATAAAGACTATCACGTGTACAAGAAGATTTTGAAAAATTTACTTTCTCGTAATTAGAATATTCGATCATGTAATTGGGAAACAATTATTCCGGAAGGATTTTAACAAAAAGACAGTATATGCCCAACTTAACAAATACTCAAGATTGTTAACAAAAACACTCCTACCTGGGGGTTCTTTGCTCAAGACAATCCTGAACTTGAGACGAAGAGGGACTGAACAAATATAGTCTAGCAGCCAAGGCATCCTCAAAAAGGAAAAGAACCACCCATTGCTCTGAGAAAATTCATGGCACAAATTAGATGCAAAAAAATTCGAAACAAATAGCCATTTGAAGTGTTTATACTTTATAGTTTGTTTATCCAACCTAGCAGTCCATTCTGCTACAGCCTTTCCAGCCCCACAAAAATCGGCGAGCTCATCAATACCTTCATCAAGGCAGACGGTGTTATCAACATCACAGCACATGGCATCAGCGTTTCTCCAGAGTTCGAGAATCTCTATCATTAAAGAAAGAAATAGTCTATAGTATGATTTCAAATCATGAAGCCAAAAAGCATTAGAGTGATAGATAACCTCCGGAAGGCAGCTTGTTCCCAGAAGAATGGCTCACTCTTGAACCCCGTACTGGTTGAGCTGAAGCAACAGTTACGTGAAATGGTGAGGATTGTTTCCTAGTCTTTAAACGAAATTCACAGGTACTCTTCCTCAAATGTAGTGTAGAAGATGGAAGAAAACGATACTGATATTTTCTAGTTCCATAAGCGTAGACAAGGTTGGTCCTAGAACCCACCAACCCTTCCATGAAATCGTCGGTTCTCAAACCCGAGAGATCCTAGAATCTATCCAACAATCACCCAGAAAAAGATGTTGAAAACTCCAAATGGATGCAACAACTATCCTCTTGAGTATCGATTTCTAAAGGAGTACATTGTATAAGAAAGAGCGTGACTGAATGGTTAAAAAGTGAACCAATCTCGGGGAAAATAAAAATGCATTACAGATATAGATATGCGGGAATGAAGCTGTATAGATGTTAAATACCTGTGAATATTTTTTTTTAATGAAGCAAAACGTTCCCAAGTTAAATTAGTCGCAAACGCTTGAGGCCCAACTTATTATCTGCCACTACCACGATGCCCGGACGAACCCCATTTTCCAACTCCCCCAGCTGAGGCCTGACCTGAGGCGTTCACGATTTCAAATTTTCAGCTGGCAGTGACATCTGACATGAACAAGTTGGCCGGAAAGAGGTTACGTCCCACTTGAAACTTCCGGTGGTTTTGCCATTTTGGGGTGTAATGGACTGGGGCAGAGTGATATTCGGCATAGTTCTACATTGACTCTTGTTTCTTGTTTTTCTAATAAGCACGTGGGTATTATGTAGTGCGCTCTTTCCATGGCTTGATGCTTAAATCCAACTTGTTCCATTAGGAAAAGGGCTAAAACACGACATGTCCCTCTAAACATGTCAAGCCACAAGTTGATGTAATGTGCTCCCACTGCTCCCCTTTTTATAAGGATAAAAGGAGAGTGTAATTTTACTTCTCCTTATAAGTAGGGCTGAGTAATAGGTAGATTAGGCTGGTTCGATGGTCAGTCTATGTCCCACCTATTTATTTTTTTATAGGTATGGGTTAGCCCATGTCCGTGCCTCAGCTCGTTTAAACTCGTATTAAACGGACTGGGTTGAACCCATTTGAGTTCTAATGGACATGGGCAGCCCATTTATAAAAAATAAAAATATTTTTTTATTTAAATCCATTTAAAGTTTTAATAATAATGAAAACAAAATAACAATATTACACACATATGATTGTTCATCCTAAAATTAAAAAAATAAAATATCATAATAATAGCTACAAATTTATAATCACACAGTCTACAATGATTATATAATATAATCATTTATAATCTTCATTATTCAATTGAATTATAATTATACATAATCTATATTATATTTACTTGAGATGGTTGTAGATATAATTACCCATACCTCGACAAAATAAATTTTAAAAAGTATATTAGTATATAATAAAAATAAATTTAAATAAATATAATATAATAATTAATAAAAAAAATATATGGGCGGGCTGCGGGCTGCCCAATGGTCAGCCCGCAGCCCGCCCATATAATTTACTGTTTGAGCCCGTTTAAACCCGTCCGTTACGGGCCTATTTTGGACAGGTTTAAACGGGCTCAAATAGTACTGGGTTACGGACGGGCCTACGGGCTTCGGGCTAATTACTCTCCCCTACTTATGAGAAACACTTTGTTATTTAATTAAGTATTTATTACCTTTCGTTCATTTTTACCCTTAATGAAGTGAGCAAACACTTTTTTCATATGAAAATTTTTATGTGATTTGATACTAATCTCTTATTAAGGCTAGATAATAGTATTAAAACTTAGAAAACGCTTAATATTAATAAATGGTGAGGGCTGTTCCAACAAGACATTATTTTTTAAAAAAATATTGAAAATTAGGCACTAACTAATCTCCACATGCATGCCCCAAATTATTGGTTAGTGCCTACCCGACAGTGAGGCCTATAGGTTAAAGGTAAACCTTGTTCCACGAACAATGGGTCCTTTCCTTGGATTTTTTTTCTTTGCTTTAAGGCCTATAGGACAATAGCTGCCTCATATTAAAATTAATTATAAAAAAAGGAAAATTTACTATAACGTAAACCATCACTAGGGAGGTTAATTCCTTTTAAAAAAATATTTATAAAACAAATCTCTTGAATGTTACTATTTAATATTAAATTATAAAAAAAATCATCATATAGATTAATTTACATTTAATTTTAAAATAAATTTATATAACAACTAATAAAATTTATTATTTGCTATGCAATTAATCAATGATTTAAGAGAAAAAGAAAAAAAAAAGAAAGGGAATATGACAAACACAGACCCTATAAAAAGCATTAATGATAATTGCGCACCTCTAACAAAAAATCTTGTGAAAATATCATATTTTCAACACGGACTCATTTTTCGTCACTCCAGAAGTAAAGAACAAAAAAATTCACCCATTAACAACATTTTTCTCTTCCCATTGGCTATATAATAGAGAGATGAAGGAGATATGTAAACTTAAACTCATTTACTTTTAATTGCAGACAAAGCTCATGGTTCCTCCATGGAAAGTAAATGGGTTAAGGTGGATTAGCGTTTTAAAATATTATTTAGATGTATCTATTATTTTAAAATATTTTTTTAATATGTTCATTATACTAAAATATTTTTAATACATATAGTATATTGAAAAAAAAATTAAAATGTGTCTAACACTTTAAAATATATATAAAAATATTTTAAGGTATTAAATATATTTAAAAAATACTTTATACTGTTAGATATAAATAAAAAATATTATATTTAATTTTTAATATAGAAATTAATTAATATTTTTTTATAGATTAAAAAAATTATTTAATTATTACTAAATTTAACTACTTAATATACATTTATATTATATATATTTTAATTTATTTAAATCATTCAATTAAATTTTATATTAAATATAATTAAATAGTTAATTTTTTTCTTAAATTTATCCAAAAATTTTAATTAATTATTATATATATTTTTTTGTTATAAAAATTCTTATATATTTTAATATTAAAGACAGGAGGCGTGGGATTGCCTTAGCCAGCAGTAAAAACCCGAGCATACGGAGAGCGGATGAGGTGTCCATTGATAAGACTGTAAAGTTATTAAGATTGCGACAAAACGTCAAAACCCTTGACTTTTCAAATGCCTTACGCAAATCTGGGATCGGCAAAACAACAAATTCCTCTTGCCACGTTTCCATCTTTATAAGACTTAGAAAATGACAGTTATGCCTAAATCAATCTCTACTTGCAAGTTATTGCACCTTGCTATAGGATTCCATAAGAGATTACTAATTGTATATAATTATTTTGCATGGTTAATTGAAAGAATAATTAAAATTTTCTAATACCATAACTGATTTTTAAATACAAATATTAAATATTAAAATATATTTTTAAAAATTATATTATAATTAATAGTTAATATATAATCTATTTAACTAATTTAATTATATTAAAAAATTAACTAAATTGACATTATAAATCTCGTAACCACTCTTATATAGCAAGAGTCTATATATATATATTCCTATTAGAAACTTATTATTACATCAAATGTTAATTTTTTTTAAAGAAAAATGAATAGTCATTCAATACTAAATTTTAAAATTGTTTCAACTCAATTTGAATGATAATTAAATAAGAATATATATCATCATTCAGATTGAGTGGGCACGATTTCAAATTTTAATATTGTATGGCTACTCATTTTTCCTTAAAAAATCAACATTTGATGTAATAATTAAGGAGTTTTTGTCTTTAGATTAATAGGAATATATATATATATATATATACACACACTCTTGCTATATAAAAATGGGTCCGAGAAATTTTAAATAATTAATCTAAAGATGAAAACTCATTATTACAACCAAATGTCACTTTTTTTAGAAAAAAAAATACATGGAATTTGCCATATTTTTAAAATTTGAAATTGGTTCAAATCAATCTAAATAATAGCGCGTGTCTAGGATTGGTCCTGGACTTGTCCAGAATTGAACGAGGCCTTAGCCTATTAGCTATCTCTGTGGATCAAAATTATTGAATTGGGACGTGGCGGCTAATGAATTAAGTCACAACTCACAAGTAATCACTATTTTCAATTTTGACAACATAAAATATTGTCAAACAACCATTCCATGTTGTGCAAACTACAAGTAATTCATCATCACAAGACAGACTAAGATATAAAAAACTACTAAAAGAGCTGTTCATATTCAATGTTTAATGGTGTCTAAAAAATATTGATTATATTAAAGATAAATAAATACTTATATACTCTAATAGTGTCATGATATTTAAACTCTATCTAATTAAAATATAATAATTCAACTAATGACTCGTTGGGAAAAAAAATTATGATTAATTTTATGTTGAAGAAAAATAAATATTTTAATTTAGAGAAAAAATAAAAACTCATATGAACCAAATTAAGAGGTTCATATATTTTTTAAAATAAAATATAAATTATTTTAAATAAGTCACCAACTAACTAAAATTATTATATTTTAATTAGATATAATTTAGATGACGTAGTATTCGTGGGATATGTAAGTATTTCTCATTAAGACACTTGTGTGTAGTTAAAATAAATTGCCAATAAAAAATTTAATATAATCAATAAATTTATGACAAATCATAATATAAACAAACGATATAATAATTATTTTGAGAAATAAGAGTTTGATAAACATCTCAATATACTAATTACTAATGAATAACGACTATGAAATCATTTTTATACAGATCTTAATCAGGATTATATCTTCAAACAGATTTAAATGATTCAAAGGGTGAATAGTTGCTAACTGGATATATTTGAGTGCCTAAAATCATATTTAATAATTTGATATGGTCGTTTAAATGTTATAACTTTTAAGAGACTTATAATTCACTTTAAAAAAATAAATTATAATGTAAATCCATCACGTGACAGATTTTTTCATCACAAGTTATATATGCGTGTGTGAGAGATATTAAAGGCAATGAAGGTTGTATTTTTTTTTATTATAAACAGTATGGTGGTAGCCTACGATATAATTCAATTTGAAGAGTATAATAAATGCAAAGGACATTTTTGTCAAGGTACTCAAAACTACCGAACCGGTTAATGAATAAATTAGGACAATAGTTTAAGGATATACGGGTAAATGAAATGTGGGTCAACTGGAAATTAGGCTGTTTATAATTAAAATAATTTAATTTAATTTGGGTCAATAAAACATAATTAATAAAGCATAAATTTAATATGTTGTTATATTTTCCTATTTTATTTTTCACTCAAAACTTGAATAATGAAAGAAAAAATATATAAAATTCAACCTGAATGATCATGTTAAGGGTGTGTCTGATATGACGGTGGGAAGGGGAAAAGCTACTTCTCAACCGTGATAAATTATTTTTCATTATTAGACTGATAGGTTTATAAACTAAAAGCTAAAAGTAACTTATAATTGTTTTTGACTTCTAGCTTATTTATCTTTGTTGTTTTTTTTTTATATATTTTGAGTATTTATCCAGGTAAATTTTTATCAACCCAATATTTTTATAAATGTCAATCTAAATATAAATTACATTATTTAATCTTATTTTTGTAAAAGTCAGTTAAAAAAAAATATATCTCTTATGGCTAATCCAAGCATACCCTAAAACTCATGACCGCTTTATTGATCTCATGAGGAGTCAAGCTGAATTGAGTTTTTTCAAAGCATGCATTTTATGAAATGATTCACCCGCACGTATATACTTGCACAGGTCGTGCACAGAGATTGTGAGCATCCTCTTTGTTGCGCTGTCCCCCACATTCTCTGGACACAAACCACAATCATCACTCACATTATTCACAGCCTTCTCATCTTCTCTCTTCTTCACCTGCTCTCTCTTCCTATTTGCTTTCCCTACCCTCTCCTATTCTCTTCACTCCCCAACAAACCTCTCCACCCCCCTTCTCTCTTCTCTTCCTTCTTACTCAACCAAACCGACATTCATTTGGTTTATCTCCATGTAGATTCATCTAACCATCGACCTTGTCCTTTTTCTTTCCCTTGCTCAACCACTCAATTCCCACATAAACTTCTATATATCATCTTCACATTATAGGAAACCAACAGCAAAAAAGGCAAAACTAACCAAATATACTAACTCTAGCTTTTGATTTCTCTCTCCTTCTTCTCCCAAACTCGTAATGCTGCTAAAATAAAGAGCACAAGGAGTTAAAAAATCCCATTCATCATCTTCTCTCTCTCGTATAGCAGACAACATTTTTGGCGTCTATGGATGGGAATAAGCAGTCTCTCATTGATCTCCTGAGATCATCGCCGTCTACGGATGGGAACTTAGAGTTGCGAAATATACACGAGCGGTCTCTCATTGCTCCTCTGAGATCATCGTCTTCTTCTTCTTCTGCTGCTTCTGCTTCTTCTTATTCTTCCTGGACTCCGGATGAAGACGCTATCATTCCTCTTGCTTCCCCGCCGGTTCGAACCGGATCCGAGGCTTTGCCGCAGGAGCTGGACCGGCCTCAGGTTGCGGACAATGAAGAGATTCGAGGCATGGGATCGGGATTTGGACTCTTAGCTTTTGCGGGTCACGGCGGACTAGAGTGGAAGGACGTGGAGAGGCGGTTCGACCGGATCGCCTGCCGGACCCGGAACGGCAATGAGCCGGTGGTAAAATGGTCGGAGTTTGGGTTCTGCATCGGTGAGAATTGGAACTCAATAATTTTCATAATCACGACTATGAGCATTTGTCACTTTGTGCCGTCAGAAACGGCACCGTTTAGTTCTGTTAAGCGGCGCGCATGTTAGTAGAGCTCACGTACCCCACTGCACCAATGGGAGACTAGGCGCCGTGTTCTTCGCAAAGCATATGGCAGTAGGCATACTGCCATAGAAGGACAGCTTGTTGAATCATTAATTTAACTAATCTCCTTACTTTATTAAGTTTTAATATGTTGTACTTGCACAATTTTTTCCTTTGTCCATTATACGGCTATGATCTTTATTAATTAATTTTATAATATGCAGGGATGCAGCAATCGCTGGAGTTTGCGAATGAATTGCTAAGGGCACTACGAGGAGCAAGAGATTGGAAAATTGACATCAGCAAGAGTGATATGCGAAGATTCTGGTTTCGGATGAAGGATGGCTCTTTTGACTCCAGAATGAGAATCTTCTTTGCCATGTAATTATCTTCTTGTAATTAATCCTGAACTGCCACTTCACATTTTAATCCGCAACTAATGTTATTTTCCTTACCCCAGGTCTGACAGAGACATGGATGGAAGAATTACTGAGACAGATATAAAGCAGGTCACTATTTAACAAACAACTCCTTGTCACTAATTTCCGGTCGATTCAATGTTCTTTTGGTTAAATGCTATTTTTTGTATTTTTGCGCAGACAATCTTACTAAGTGCTTTTACAAACGAGCTATCCGTGACACAAGAAGAAGCAGAGCATTATGCTGCTATGATCATGGAATTGCTTGATAACAAAAGCAGAGGCTACATTGAGGTAAACAATTTAGAGTAAGAAGGCCAAAAGTGTTGCGAATGAACATTTTTCCATGCCATTTTTATCAAAAGATGCATCATTTGTAGGTATCTGAAATGGGGTCTCTCTTCAAAACAATACCACCGAATTCTTCTTCTCCAGCTACACAATTGCCAGGAGTAGTTACAGATAATGGAGAGTTTCATGAAGAACAAGAGATAATGTCAAGGGGTGAAGTGTTGTTTAGAACATATTGGAGAAGGGCATGGATTGTTCTAGTATGGCTGATTGCATGTTGTGTGTTGTTTTATTGGAAGTTCGTTCAATACCGCGACAGATCTGCTTTTAAAGTGATGGGTTATTGTCTTTCGACGGCCAAGGGAGCCGCTGAGACCTTGAAACTCAACATGGCACTCATTCTCCTCTCTGTTTGTAGAAATGCAATCACATGGCTTCGCAAACACCCTTCTATCAACTCCGCCGTCCCCTTCAACGACAGCATTAACTTCCACAAGGTTAGTACTGCACGATTCTTTTTCCCCTTCTGAACCTGTCCTTTGTCTGCTAGTATTTTATCAAGTCCACGTTCCATGAATCACAACCCCTTGGACAAGAGAGATTAATTATTTATTTCAGACTATATACCAATTACACACGCCTAATCTACTTATCAACGTTTTCTCGGAATGGGGAGATTTCGCATGCGGTTTAAGAGTTGTTTTTGCACAAAGTTCGGTGAGCATGTGCATTGCTTTGACTGCTGACACATCAATAAAACTAATCATACACTTTTTTGGAATATTTCCCATCTTTATTTATGCAAATTGCGAGAAACTTTGTCAACTGAACCACTTGAGACTATTATATTCTTACCCAGTTAGCATAAGATTAATACATCTCCAAGTTCTGTATATATAGCTATAAAAAATGTTATCATCGATTTGTCTTTATTTATTATACGATGATTGTAGTTTCTTTGATAGATAGATGACAACAGCAATGGGGTGAAAAAACAAAATAAAAACTTGCTTTTGTTTTTGGATGGATATATGTACAGTTAATTGCAGGAGGAATACTGGTGGGTGTGATCCTACACGGTGGGACACATCTAGCTTGTGATTTCCCACGAATCAGTGGCGCTGATAAGACATTGTTCAAGCAAACCTTAGCCGTCAGATTCGGTTACCATCAACCAAATTACTTGGAAATTTTGACTACGATAGAGGTGGCGAGTGGGATTGCCATGGTGGTGTTGATGGGCATTGCATTTGTATTGGCAACAAAGTGGCCCCGACGTCGTTCTGATAAGCTGCCCTTGTGCCTGAGAAAGGTCACAGGATACAACACCTTCTGGTACTCGCACCACTTGTTCTTCCTCGTATATGCCCTCCTCATTGTACACTCATTGTTCTTGTTCCTCACAGATAAATGGCTGGACAAAACGGTAAATTCCATCCCAAAATAATTAGTTGTTTACACTATTTCTATTAACCTTGTATTATTCTCTTTTGTTTGACCTAGTAAGTTGCTACTGTTTAAGGCTTTAACTCTGAGATCTGTGTAACTAGTATTTATCAATGTGCAGACATGGATGTACGTTGCTTTCCCAGTTTTATTATACATTGGAGAGAGGATCTTTAGGGCCATAAGATCAGGATTTTATGACGTTGATATTTTGGAGGTATTTGATCACATTCTTTATTCAATAGGATTCCGAATTCATAATATTCTATTTACACGCTTGTTTGCTTCTTATCTTTCCCACCGGAAAAGCGAAAATAATAAATCTTTTAGTTGCTAGGACAGCTTGGAAATAACAATTATTATCTGCTCAATCATTGATTAATCATTGCCTTTTTAATATTAAAATGCAGGCAAACCTCTATCCGGGAAAAGTTCTGTTTCTCAAAATGCAAAAGCCACAAGGTTTTGAGTACCGAAGTGGCATGTACATATTCCTTCAGTGCCCTCAAATTTCATCTTTTGAATGGTAATTCTAATCTCAAACAACCTTTTCATTCACCACAAATCCCTTCAATCACAGGACCGATATCCCATTTGAGTTTATTGTATCTAAATTTTCAGGCACCCATTTTCCTTGACTTCAGGACCACAAGATGACCACCTAAGTGTGCATATTAGATCTCTTGGAGACTGGAGCTACCAACTTTATGCTCTTTTTCAGGAGGTGAATTTGAACACGATATATATCATAAACCCTTAGGGAAAAATCCAAATATCATTTACTTCACTTTTTTTTTTTAATTTCCATAATCTTCAAAATGAGCTTCTAAATAAATTTACCCTCGTATAAAATATTATACGTAGGCATTACTATCAAGAAGACATAGTTTTCCAAAATTGTACATAGATGGCCCTTATGGTGCTGCAGCTCAAGACTATATGAAGTATAATATTGTGGTGTTAATTGGGCTTGGGATTGGAGCTACACCTTTCATTAGCATCCTCAAAGATATGCTTAATGGTGTTCAAGCGCGTCAAACTGATAATGTAAGATCATTGGGTCTACTGTATATTTTTACCCTAATGGTGATAGTGCCTTTTACTGCTAAAAGTTGAGTTGGCACTATTTCTTTTCCATTAAGCAAACACCATATTTTGTCATTTGAAACAGAGCGGTATCGGAGCATGCAGCTTAGGGAAGAAGCCGCTAAAAGCATACTTCTATTGGATTACAAGAGACCAAAGCTCCTTTGATTGGTTTCGAGATTTGATGAAGGAAATCTCAAATTCAAACAAAAAGAAGGTATGCCTAGGTACAATTTGCTTTTAAATAATATTTATCCATTACCCTTCAAGTGAACAATCATTTTGGTGTCAGTTACCATAAGAAGCTAATATGATATCATTTAAGCAATTTCTGACCATTCTGCTTTATTGGTGACCTTGAAGCAGGTTGTGGAGATACACAATTTCCTGAGGAATGTATATCAAGAGGGAGATGTACGTTCAACTTTGATAAGCATCATTCAGGCCTTGCATCGTTCCAAGAATGGCAGTCATGTTGTCTCTAACACTCCGGTAAGAAACTGCATCTTCTCCTGGTTTTGGCCTCATATCGCTCGCATGATCAAGTCATAAGAGGCAAGTCTTAGTGAAGTTCTTGATGCATTTGCTATAGGATTTTCTGGAAGAAAGATTCAAATTTACATGAACTTTCTTTATTTAATATTCAATCATATGATGCTTAGTCGTAACATCATCAACTTGACACGGATTTTATCTTAGAACATGATAATAAATAGTTAAAAGACTATACTGTGAAATTTGTTCTAAGAAATCGCTTTAAAAGCTTTACTACTGGAACAAAACAAATCAATAGATGAAGTTTGATACATTCTATTTAGAATTATAGTTGTTTTCTATCATTGTCTTTTGACATCCAAAATCATGTTGAGTTGTAGAGATTCTACAACCACTTACTGATTTGTCTAGAAGGACTGAGAGTAAACTTTAATATGTGATATGATATCAACAATGAAAATGTACACAAACAATTAACTAATGAATTATTTCCTAGTTTTCATTCGAAAGAAGTAATATTCTCATGATTTTCTTTATTTTCCAGATTCTCACACATTTTTCTAGACCAAATTGGTTCACCATATTTTCCAGGTTGGCTCTCAAGCATAGAGGTGCTAAAATTGGTGAGAAGAAACATTCCACATTTTTTTTGCATAGTAGATCATCTTCGTTGTCAATTTCTTCAACTGATGTAGAATATAGATTGAAATTTAGCCAACCGCTTTATCCAAAAGGAACGTTGGTTTAACAATTATTCCTGACTAAGCATGTGGATTTGGTTATACAGGGGTCTTCTACTGTGGCCCATCAAATTTAGCAGGAGATTTGAAGGGGCTATGCACCAAAATTTCCACCAAAACCACAACAAGATTTGTTTTCCACAAGGAAAATTATTAGATCTATACCTAATATGTGTTATTGTGTCGTTTGTGCCAAACCCATAAATAGGAATGCATAACCACGTCCATTTCCGAGTCCGAGATTCATTGTACATAGGAGAAAGCATAAATGCTTCTACAAAAGCTTGTCCTTGTATATCGCCAGGGAATCTGTAACTATACACACACACATATATTGCTCCGGTGTGTCTGTCATAAACCAACTTCAAGAACTGATTCAACACAATACCAAAAAGAAAGAATACACATGAATAAAAGAGGTCCCCTTGATTACTGCACACTGCAGAGTTATGAATTATACTTCCTGTACACCTGCCTGGGTATTAGCAAATCCTTCAGCAAATTTTTCTGGTTTTGTTTCTTATCTCAGCTCAACCACATAGGCCATGATGCAGATTACATGAGCTATCTTTATATAGAGTGAAATTATCTCAAGGAGAAGGAATTAAGAACACAATTTTGAACCTCTGAACTGAAGGTTTGCTGTACTTTTACAAGGGTAAATGTTTTTTTTTAAAAAAATTGGTGATTCTTCTTTTGATCGATATTAGTTATACGAGATGGAGTTTAACATTAATGAGAAGTCTCAAACCTAAGTTTAACAACTAAACTCATCTGGAGTGACCAATTTGATGAACATAAAATGAAGCGGTTTTGTATCAATTTAGTATAGCAAGTGATGAGAATACCGTCATTGTTATGATGGTATCTTTTATGATGTGAATTTTATTACATTCATTGATGAATCGATATAGTGCATCTATATAAGACTATAAAAAAAAATACATGCATTTTATAACTTTTAAATTTTAGAAAATAATAATTAAAGTATTTTTTCAGTTACGGATTAGTATGAACAATTGCGAAACATATTAAGAGGAAAGAAAAAGAACAAATAAAATTAGATTATACATCACGAATTTCTGGCAAAAAACGAAAGATTATAGGGAGAAAGATAAAAAAAGCTATTTGAATTTTAAAAAGATAAATTAGGCTTCTGAATATTGAAAAAGATAGATTGGGTAGGAGGCACAATCTATCATTTACAAATTTACGTGTAAAGACTAAATTAACTTTCACTTTCGCAATATTTTGATAATAAGATTTACAATTTTGCCAATGATATTTATAACTCTGATAATGATATTTGTAACTCCTATAATAATATTTATAATTTTGACAATAATATTTATAATTTTGACAATAGTGTTTGTAACTTTGACAATGATATTTACAACTTTGTCAATGATATTTGTAACTTCCATAGTGGTATTTGCAATTTCAACAATGATATTTGCAACTCTCGTAATGGTATTTGTAACTCCTACAATATAGAAGAAGCAACTTTGTCAATAGGATTAACGACTTTGTCAATATTATTTACAACTCCCACAATAGTATTTGCAGTTTTACCAATAGTATTTACAAGTTTATCAATTGTATTTATAACTCCTAATATTTGCCACTTCCACAATGGGATTTTCAACTTTACCAATAGTATTTGTATCTCTCACAATGATATTCATAACTCTCACAATAGAGAAGAAACAATGATATTTGTAATAACTTAAATCATTGACCGACTAATATTCTGACTTAGTTAATCACTTTTCAATATTCAATTTTTGTAAAGTTTCCTTAAAGAATAAGATTGACAACAGTATTTTAGTGTTAAATTTGGCTAATAGTATTTGCAACTCTCCTAATGAGATTTGCAACTTCATCATATGGGTTTGTAACTTTACTTACAGGATTTACAATTTTTTATAATAGGATTTACAACTCCACTTAGTCGAAGTTACAGTGTCAACTACAGTCTTTCTCTCAATTGCCAAAATTAGATTTCTCACCGTTGCAAATACCATTGTCAGAGTTGTAAATATTATTGATAAAATTGTAAATCGTATTATCAAACTTATAAATACTATTAGAAAAATGAAGGCTAATTTAATCTTTGCACATAAATTTATAAATAACAGATTGAGCCTTCTACCCAATCTATCATTTTAAATATTTAAAAACCCAAATTATTTTTTTAAAATTCAAATGAGTTTTTTTATTTTTCTCACAAGATTATATATCAAAATGAAAGCATTATTTTAATTCGTTAATCCGTCATATTTCTCCCTCTTATTCTCTAACATCCCATTTAACAATTTACTATCATTTATTTACTTTAAAATTCAAATACAAACTTTCATGTTGTTTCATTAATAAAATGACAAGCATACTCTTTCCACTTCTTTTCATAAAGCACTAAACACTTTCAACATTATCACCGAAATACGGAGGATTAAAATTTATTACCGCTGTAAAAATTCGAATAAATTTGTCAATATTGCCTTTATTTGTGTATCTTTAAAAATATAAACTAATGTTGAATAAGGATAATGAGAAAATATAATAAATACTCCCTACGACGCCTGAAAAATAAAGGACAATTTCCCCTTCACGCACTTCACAGAAATGCCCGGAAGAAGTCATTCGGAAAATAAAATGGCCCACAGCCAACGCAAGTCTAATAAACGCCAATTCAGGTTTATGATTTAAATCCTGTCAATGAGTCAGTCATTAAAGGTAAAAGGAGACATGATTTATCCCACTAAAAAAAATACAAATTAAAATATATGACCAGGAATCATAGGAAGAGGGCATCATCTTGCAGCAATTATATTTATTACAGATGAACACGAGAGTGCACAAATGCATCGCAAAAATAACCCACAGGCAAGATCCTTATTTCGTTATTATCAAACAGAAAAGCAAAATTATCCCCACTGATCAACCTTCTAGAGCTGATGCTCCTGAGATAATCTCAATCAATTCAGTGGTAATTGATGCTTGGCGAGTTCTGCCACAAAATGAAACAAGAGATCAATCACAATTATTCTAGACAAGAGATATCAGTCAGACCAAGCTCTAAACATGTATAAAAACAAATTAGAGTGATAATGCAATTAATTCGGATAGGTGAAGATATCAACAAATTTTAAGTGTAATTATTGCTGTGTCAAGCCTTTGAGCAAGGAATCAAGTGCGAAAACATCAAGAGGAAGTGCAAAGACGTCACACAGAGAGAGAGAGAGAGAGAGACCTATTATAAGTGAGGGTGAGGCGGTCGAGCATGTCCCCAGCATTTCTGCTAGAACTGTCCATGGCAGACATCCTTGCTCCTTGCTCACTGCAAGCATTCTCCAATACCGCATTGAAAAGGACCTATAACACCCAAATATCGTTCAAAGTGACACACATAAAAAAGACATTACCTTCAGACAGAAATGTATTTGAGTTTATTAAGCACATGGAGAGATGAATTGAAGTGGAAACCCGTAAGGTGATCAGATTAATCTAAATTAATTGTGTGACTATTTGGAAGCAATGGCAAAGTTCAACAGACTCTAAAAAGTTGCACTCACACAAGAAAACTGGAACTCAGCAAGATTTTGAAGTATTTCTGATTTTGTCTCACCACCTTCCACCTCATAAGAATCCAATTCTCCGAGCTTTCCCCCAGATTCAGTTTCTCTCTCCACAATCTACAAGAGGGTTGAATTACTTTACTACATCAGAGGGAAGGGAAGACAAAAAAAGCATCACATCAAAGAAAATCACATTACAAAATAAATAGGTTCAAGAGGCATTTATATGTGGGGAAACCTAACCAAATAAGCGTGCAAACTGATAGTGGGAATCTATGAATACCATTTGGATATTCTACAGCATAACATATATCGTTTAGTAACTTTAGTACCTCAGGAGATAATATAGTTGACATAGTTGGCAAAAATGAGACAACTGATTGGAACTTGTTGAACACAATCCTCAACGCATCAAACTCCACATTCTTTAAGATATCATCTGCCAGGACAGAGACCTGAAAATGCAAGAGTGAAATAAGGGAGAATTCATACGAGTCTGCATTAGAAATACATCTTATCTAAAAGGCACCTAAAATACCTGCTTTTTGAGCATGTAGGACACATAACTCTCACAACACACTAACATGTACGGCAAACGTATATGTTCATTAAATAAAAAAAGGTTTTCACTGCCTTGGACACACAATAAACGAGTTCAACATAAGTGACAGCCAAAACAGGGAAACAACCAAGAAAAGGAAAATAGAATGACATACTATATAAAACCAATATTGACAAGGTAGTAAGAGCTAAATAGTACAGTAAGATGCTTAGAATATAGGATAATGACAGTTTTTTAGGAAGTGGATCCCTAATGAAAAGAATAAAAAATTAAGTACTACAAATTATGACACTTGTGTGCGGGGTGTGGTGTTTTAAATTTTTAGTAGAGTAAGTGTATTCGTGTCACTTGTCCACGCTCCACATTCTTTTAGGGAATAGTGATACTCAGGGTCCTATTGAAGTTTCAATGTTCACTTTGAGCAAATCATGTTGGAAGATCACCAGAGAAACTAACTCTGAAAGAATGACAAAACAAACTGTAGGCACATCAACGTACAGAGATTAGTTCACACAGTAATGTTATACTGTTATCCATCATGATAACAATTCTCCTTCAAAGTAACTGCCAATCAAAGTAATCATTTCCATATTCTATTCTCTCTTCTACTGTAACTATTTAAACACTAGTCAGTTCAAAGAGCATCTAGAGTCCAATATGAAAATGAATAAAAAATATAGGGCTTATAAACAGGTACAAGCACTAACCTGGGTATAATTTAGGGGATTTTTCTGCAGCTCGGTTAAAATGATCTCAATGTCTTGCTTTGAGTCACGTACCAATTGAGCCTTAGCTTTCTCTCCCAAAATAACATACTTTGTCTCTTTATCAGGCCCTATGGTAGTTAATAAAAGTATAATAAAGAGTAAGCAAAATCATAGCAATAAGTGCAAGGATAAAGGTGAAAAAAATATATTTCTTTCTAAGCAAAACTCCAACTATACAGCTGCCTAACTAAAATAAAAGATCAATACCAAAAATTATCTCTGTTGTTACGTTCATTCGAATGTTTCTCACTATCTCATACCCTAACTTGAGCTTTAGTCAAGAAAAGCGAGAACTTTCTCATTTTAAATAATTACGTACTCAACACTAACAGGCTTGATATACCAAAATGAATATTGGTCCTAGGTTATGAATACACATCTCTACAGTATTTTTAAATGCTTAATTATGAAAAGTCTAATTATAATATAAGATGCTGTTTCCATATCAAAATTAAAAACTTCCGAATTGACCACATCCCATAACCATGCACTGTTCAAACACAACAACCTGAATTCAGGCAACATAGATTAAAAAAATAGGGGAGGGGTAAAAGCAAGGAATAAACATAATGGCGCCAAAAGCAGCCATCCAATACATAGGTCTTGCCAAAAGAACTCCAATGTATTATCATTTTGTGAAGCATAGTTAAAAGATACGACAAAATAAGGATACAGGGATACAGCAATTTTTTTTTAAAAAAAATAAATGATAAAAGATAAGATACTTATAAGATACAATATGTATACACATACATATAAATATTCACAATCAAAGATATTAATATAATATCAGCTAACAATGCAGGGCACATATGATTGACAAGATCTTTTAGTTATATGGATGTCCAAATATAATAATGAAATCACTTCAAAAATTATTATTATTATTTGCTATATTATTACAAAAAAGTGATAGTGGAAGCCAGTCATTGACCATAATATGATATCAATACATCCAAAGTTTTATATATAATATGTAATGATGTAAAAAGTGCAATTTTTTGCAGAAATTACCAGAATTCAGTTTGTGCACGGCCCTGCTTATCTTGACAGCAGTAGAATTGATTCCACCACATAGACCTTTGTCAGAAGAAACAGTAATAACAACATTCTTCTTCACATCAACACCTAAGGCATAGAAACAGAAGAGGAATGATGAATGGCGAGGACATATGGCGCAAAAAAATTGCTTATATAAACAAATGCAATAGCTAATTCATAAAATTCAAATGAAGCTGTGGCATGCACACGCTACTCCGCATTTTGTAGTGAGCAAAGATACTAACAACTGACAACAACACACTGGACATTGCAACTTGAAAAAACATGCTGCCTCCAAGAACATTTAGAAGTGTTCTGTCATGTTTGACGAATAAAGGACACCATTACGACTATTTTAAACATATCAGTGCTTCATAAAACACACACTGCTATATTGAAGGCACTACATCAATGAATAAAATATTGTATAAGATCAAGAAAAGTAAAAAGAATCATAAAAACAAATAAAGTCAAGCATAAATCACCATATGTGAATTTTAAAACAGTGTTAGACCACATACTGGGGGTATCACCCAAAAGGGCAGTAAATGGCTGCCATAGGCCACGAGAATTTTCAGCTCTAGTTTGAATAGCCCGCAGTTTTGAAGCTGCAACCATCTTCATTGCCTTTGTAATTTTCTGGATATTCTTAACACTCTTCATACGATTTCTGACTGCAATGTTTCAATGAAACCACAAAATATAATGTCCATCTGCCAGGTAGCCATAAATCTTACAGAAGAAAGAAGGAATGAAACTCAAGCAGTGTTATTAGACAGCACATAGAAGATAAAAAGAATCCTACCTACTTGAGTTGAAATAGAGCGCACACCCTGGGGGACTTGCTCCCTGTCAACTCAATAAAATTAGTGGATATGGAAACGAACAGGGCAGACATGGCATATATAAGTACAATACCAAGAATAAAGAAAGAGTCCATTTTTTTCTACAGGGTGGAAAAGGTGAAAGCATTTGCTTTCAAATACATGATATTACTCTGAATTCACGATAGTGAAAACCGTAACTCAAAAAGAGTTTAAAAAATGAAGATCATTTTATCCTATTCTAGGCAATCTACTAGAATTGAAGATGAATATGAAAGAGACACCGCACGCACATCAGCGTGAAATACAAGCAAAACGGGGACTGGTTCAAGATTTGCCGCATTGGCCAGCAACAGCTGGAATGCTGCAATCTGATCGATCCTAACCTACTTCAGCCCAGTTTAACTAATTTAAAACACAAAATCAACGAGCTTGCCAACATTATGGAAAGGTTTTTATTTAATTTCCCAAACTATAAGGGAAATAGAAAAAAGGATTTTTTTTTTCCAAGTGCCGCATCTACGTAATGACCATCCTTCCATTTTCCAATATTCCTCGGTCATCGAATGACTTTTCAAAAAAAAAATATGGGAGAGTAATACACCAGTAGAGCGAGCAAGGGAGAATAGACAGCAGATTTAAGAGAAATGATGGGAGATCGTACTCAGAGATGAGGGAAGATCGGAGAGCGGTCAACGGTTGGGGAGAGATGAGAGGGGCAAAGCGCCTCCCTTCCCGTCGCAAAGCAGTCATCGCCATGCCGCCGATTGGTGATCGGAGTGCTTAAACCCTAGCGGGGACTATGTAGATCAAACAGGTGTGAATGGTACTAAAACTAGCTTGCTAGCGCTTATTCGAAATGCTCAGTGCCTCTCTAGGTTCTGGCACTTGAGGTGAGCCTGGGGCCTCAGACCTCGGTCCTAAGGATCCGATAAATTCGCGTGGTTAATTTTTCACCTATAAAAAAAAATTACTTTACTGAAAAATTGGTTACAAAAAACTATAATCACGTCTTACCCAAAAAACTATAATCATGTGATTCATGTCGTCTTTAACTTTATTGGTAAAATATCACTCTTCAACCATGCTATATAGCTTATAGGCTATATTTGTTGATGTCAAATAAAAATTCGTAAGGATTTTGTAACAAAAATAATAAGGATTTGTAATTTTCCACAAAAATAATTAGTGCAAAATTAAATATGTTCTAAAAGAAGTAATTGGCAGTAAATACTTCAATTAGATATGGTGAGTGATGTATCTTGGATAATACATTAGCGTAATTCATTATGTAGGAAATTATATATAATTTCATAAACTCATTTTCCATGGCAAGGAAATTTGGAGAAGACGACTAAAAATCAATCATTTCATTAGTCCCATTAACAAGTCTAACTTGTGCATTTACATGTGAAATTTTTGTATTTACAATTAGTTAGGACTTATGGGCAATTAATTTTCTTATCCAGGAGCTGCACTTTGATTTCTCAACTCCCCAGAAACCTCTTAAACTTGTTCATTTTTTAGTGCCACAGCTCAACACTCCGAGTTTACATCCAATAATAGTTATCCCCACTTTCATAGGAAACCACACCTCAATAGTCAATATTTCAGGGGTCAAGTACTAAAATCGTAAATAAATATATAAAAGACGGACCAAACTGTCCACACCTAACAATTTTCTACGTACTGGGTAGACAGGTTAAAGTTCTAAAATATTTACACCAAAAGGCAATGACATGGCAATATGAAATTATAAAGGTTTAGCAGCAGCAGCATCAATGTAAGAAATAGCTTCGGCCTCTGAAAGCTGTCCTCCTTCAACCAAGCCTCTTATTAAGGTGTTGGCATAAGCTTTATTAGGGGCACACAAGGGTAGCTTCCCAGATTTGAAGCTTTCAATGTTATAAAGTGAACACCTGTTTGAAATCAAAGGTAATATAAAATATCAAGCTAAAGTCAAAACGGATAAGTGATAGCTGATAAGTCACCGATGTATGATTACTCACGTCATGGTAAGAATTGGAATATTCTGCTCCTTGCCCAAATAGACAACATTACCATACCAAGCATCCTGCATGCCATTGAGGAGCAATGAATTACAGCAGACATAAACATAATGGTGAAGTCATGACAAAGGCAGCAGATCAAAATAATAAATAAAAAATGCACCAACATCTGTAATTAAAGGAAGAAAGAACACCTTGATAACCTCCTGAGAATTAAATTCCTTGCTGGTGGTAACATTCAGGGCAGTTGTGTTGAACAAGGGAGAATCAACATTCTGACTTAGACCATTTTCCAGAAGTAACAGATCATTTAACTGCTCTAGTCTGCAATAAACATGGACGAGAACGTCATATAAGCTCCATTCGATATGTCTATATGTATATATAAGAAAACCAAAAATCAGACTTGACAATGATGGCATGCCCCATCATTAAAGCTTTGGAGCTGGATACAGTTTCTGCTAACAGGAGATTTGAACAGCAACAAAGAAGAGCTTGGTCAGTTCACTTACGAAATTCTGTACAGGCACATGTAAGTGTTGTCCCCATTGTTCCTTTCGGGATTAAGGAGAGCAATCCCTCCAGGACCCCATGTAGATGAGGAATCACGACCGAAAAACAGACGGCAAGGGAATGTTTTCCACAGGATCTCCCTCGGTGGATTTTTGTCCATTGCACCAGAACATTGCATTTGCATACCCTCCACCTGGTTATCATTTCGAAAATCTACATAAAAAGTCGATAACAGATACAAAGCTCTCAAAAAGTAAGAGGCGAGGACGGTGAGAACTTTCCGATCCTTTTTACAAAATGAAATTCCCGGGATTGAGTATTTCCCTTAAAAGCTATGACATAGGCCATTTATGAAAACAATGACAGAATGCTAAAGCTTCTATAGTAGTTCACTGTTATTAAAGATTTATCTTCTTGGACTACCATAAAACTTACTGCATTCCAGTGGAATTATTAAGATGAATTAAAAGCCTATCATCAGATTCAGAATTGCATGGATGAAAAAATAAATTGGAAGGTTGCATTACCTTTCCTCCCGCTATGTTGCACAGAAATCTTGATTTCCACATATTTGATCCATATGAGGCATACCATATGAAAATATTTGAAAGTTCTGATCGCCATGAATAAGTAGCAGAAGTTGGTTGATCTGCACAAAGTACAGGGGCTTGTTAACTGATGAACATGGGAGAGTAGGGAGAGGAGGTCTCTGATTAATCATAGAGTTTACCATGACTATCTACAGCAACATTCAACTTGGAGAGGGGGTCTATAACACTCTGAAGTAGCTCTTCCAGCTTTTCAGAAATCTTTGGACCCTTATCATCCTCAGTCTCAGAGTCCGAACTTGAGATCAGAGTATGCTATGATGGCCAATAATTATTGCCACAGATATTTTAGGATGAGAGAATAATGTAACAGATAATATGTAAGCAGAAACAGACACATGTTCAGTCAAGGATGCAAGAAAGACAGATTCACAACTAGAGCAATGTAGCATGACAGAAATGTTCAGTATGGCATGTCAAAAAGAAAACAAGATATCACGATCCAAAAGAGGTATTTATATGAATAACAATTTCATCTTTAATGAGACTTCACGGAGAAAGTAGCGTTGATAGCTTTCCAATGAAAACTTGACTTTTTTTCTCAAATTATGTATGACATCCGAAGCTGACAAATATAAAGCCAATACAACTCTTATTTACAAAATGAACTTAGAGATATTTCACAATAATCAGCCTACACATAAAAGAGAGTCTATTCATATTAATGATGCAGTCTGTAAATATGGAGTATTGCACAAGAATGATTAACACTCAAAACAGTTCTTAGTAAAAGTTATTTTGACTTCGCTTATGATAATTTAGTGGCTAGACCAACTATCAAGGAATGAAGCACAAGAATGAAAAGAGGGTTACCGGAGGTGGAGCTATTTGACAAATCAAATTTTCAGGTAACTTGCTGGCAAGTGTTGGCCAGAATGGACTTAATTGCTGGCGGACCTACAATGAATGCGCATACCCTTAGCATAGAAAGAATCCCTTGTACAATTTACTCTTAACATTTAATAACAAAAAGCCCAAGCTAGAAACGATAGAAGGAGAGAAATGGAGATTCTAGGAATGAGCAGAGGCCTTACAACATTTACATTCTTACCTCAAACAACACCTAAGCTGAGGAGGAGATACTTCTACCTAATTATGGCCACTCCCAAATTTTCTTTTTCCTCACACTTGAAGATAATAAGGAGGAAATATTATTACCGCTTGTATCACACGCCATGTAGACTCAAACGGATAGGCCTCTGAGGATCCTGTAATAGACTTCTCTTCTAGTAAAACTTCCACACAAGCAAGCATTGAATTTGCTATAGAATTAAGATTATATCCTCCTTCTAACGCCAGCACAATCCTCCCTTGAGCAAAATTCTTCAACTGGAATTTACAGAAAAGAGAATATGTAAGAGTCAATAGTTAATGCAGTGAAAACAATAATAAATGTCATTTCAAATTTGAAAGTTAACAAAAACAACATTTAAAAAGAAAAAAAGTAATTTAACATTTGAAGAAAGAATTGCAATTCATGATAGAACAAGGAAAGAGAGCAAACATAAAATTGGAAAAACATAGGTTAACAAAGAAATTGCCATGGTTGCAATTGCCCACATATCACAATAGTTATTTTAAAAAAGGAATAAATACTACAAATTACAATAAACAGACAAAAGAAGGAAACATGAGTCAATATCTGAAAATTCACCTTTTCCAACATAACTGAATAACCATATGGGGTGACACGACATCCTCCCAAAGGGTCACCAAGAGCTGTAACATTAAAATAAATAATATTATGAACATTTATGAAGGATAAATAACTAGCATGGGAATGAAAATGAGACTGAAATAGAATCTTCTGGTCCTAATCAATGTATCAATATATAATATAAACTCTGCACTTTTCATATGCCATGTATGGAGCCCATGTTCAAGTTATATTTCATTTGGCATGTCAAAGAATAGGAATGCTATTTCATTTGTAAGTTTGCTTGGAATAAACAACATATGAATGGCTACAGTTTTGCTAGTGTAAAAAATATTAAAATGTTCACTTCTCAACATTTTAGTCTATTGAAAAAAATTTAAAATAATATTAATCATTGATAAAAAAAATCACAGCTTTTGATGCCTGTAATGCTAAGAATACCATCTTCATTATTACAAACTGTCCTGCAAGCATCAAATTGAATGAGTTAGGAGCAGCATGATCTCTGCGTTGCTGCAAGGCATTAAACTGAACAAGAGCATGAAGGTACATTTTCATCTCACTCCCAAGAATGAGATTGCATTCCATCATGTTGGCTAAGGAATTAGATTCCCGCAGAAATGTGGGGGTGCCCAAACCCATGAAATGGGAATCACTTGTACCAAACACTCAAAATTTCATTCACATTCCCTTTTCATTCTCATCTACCAAATATAGCATATGACTTTAATTATTTATCCACACTCATTTTCATCATATGAACTTCTTTACAATCAGGACTAGAAAGTAGCAATCTAACATGAAAAATAAAACATGTATACCACTGCACAACTAATAAATAGGAAACAATAAATGTGTAATTGAAGAGAAAGCTAAGCAAGGTCATCAGTCCCATCCATGACATAATTCAGGTATGCTTCCAAAGAAGACTAGTAAAGAGCTCATCCCAAAAGGGACCAAGGAAAAAAAGATATGAGAAAATATCAAATTTTAGTTATCCAATGGATACCTGCATCAAACCCAGCAGATACTAGAATGATGTCCGGATTAAATTCCTTGGCAACAGGGACCAAAATGTGATCCCAAACTGCAAGGTAGTCTGCATCACCACATCGCCCATTTTCCCAAGGCACATTAATATTAAACCCAGCACCTGGTCCTTCTCCAATCATCGTATAAAAACCATCATCATTTGCTGGATAGAAACTCCCAAATTCATGCCTGCATGAGCAGAAAAGTTTATAAGCCTCGGGATGAATTATTAAAGTGATATGACAATGTCTTAAAAAGCCTACACTGAAAAATCCTTCTCAAAGACCCAGACCCATCCTGTCCACTACAGTTTTAAATATATATATATATCAACCTACATTTATGGACTCAAAGAACCAGTATAGTATTAGTAGATCCACCAATTCATCCTATCATGACTAGATTATTAGATCAATGAAACTATAAATTAACATCTAGGTGTGATTAGCTATAATCCAAGACGCCCAATAAATATTCATAAATGTACCTATGAACAGAGAAGAATAACACACGAGAATCGTTCCAGAACATTTTTTGAGTGCCATTTCCATGATGAACATCCCAATCAACAATTAAAATTTTCTTCACACCTAATTCCGGCTGTCATACACATGACAACACCTGAAATGTGAGGTTAGGAATTCACAGCAAGTGGCTGATTAAAGACTTAAGATTGAGTGATAACAGAATTGATAACAAGTGATACCCACTCTTTCATCTAGGAGATAACTTGATGCAATGGCCACATTGTTGAATAGACAGAACCCCATGGCTTCATCATGTTCTGCATGATGCCCTGGAGGCCTAACAATAGCAACAGCAGAGTTCAACTCCCTCCTTGCAACTTTCTCAACAACCTGCATTTCAAAACATTTTTAATTCAGGCTCAAATTTTTTATAGGACAGAGATTGGAGAGATTGGAAAAGAAAAATACACACACACTCACACTCATTTGTTTAACAAACTAGTGTGGATCCTGTATGTTGTACGAAGTTTAAGAATAGCCTCACTGTTCCTAAGTTGTGAATACTGAATAGTGCGGTTTGGTAGGGTTTTATTAGATATGGATATAGATATAAATGTTGCTTTAATATTATGCAAGTGCAGTGATTGGTATTAAAATTTACAACCAATTGCGCATATGAAACAAATTAAAACCACGATAGGAATTTGATCCAGCTGAAAAGTTAAATTTGCCAAAATAACTCAAAATCTTGTTAAACATAAGTTACTGAGCTCAGTCCCTTTGTCTTATTGCTAGAGCTGGAAAACATGTTGGGATGGCCCATACAAGCTTGGCCTGTACTGGCTCTACTTATTGCAACAAGTCCAAGGGCGTAATTGAAGAAAGCCTACTGGAAAACATAATCAGCATTGTCATATTATTAGCCTAAAATAACTAGGATTCTTTGTTTTTATTTAAATTATGATATTTTATTAGCATATCTAGATTGCCTTTTAGATTTAATTTAGTTTTAAATTAATCAATTTTTTATCTATATTTAAATAATCTGAATAAAGTTTATCTCATCTTTAGGATTATAGTAGTTTAACTAAGATTAGGAATAAGCACCAAGACTTCATTTTGTATTGACGTTTTGCCTTCACTGTTTTACATCAAAGCCTTTCTCAGGAAGAAAAGCAACGCAAAGTCCCAAATTTGTACCAGTTTGTTTCAGTCAACTGCATTTTTGCATGACCTTTGGGATGATCAGGGAATGATTTAAGTGATTCAAATCCTCAAACACAATAATGGCATAAAATATCATTGAGGGAAAGAAGGAAAGTAATTCCACGGAAAAAGAAAATACGGTATTATCATTCCACTGATTGGCCAGGCTCCTAGGAGATTGTATCAAAGAGAATCATTCATGAACATTACCTCAACAACAGAGCCAGCAGCAAGATAAGCAGCTTCTGAAGAACCTTCGTTAAAATAAATAGAACTCAAGTTTGACGCAATCTTATTCCTCCGTGAATTAAACTGTTTTGAGCTGATGTTCTTGATCAGGTTTACATGATTTTTTGAATGCACTGACAGTAAATATCTGTCTTCAGCTTCTTTGGCATCCAAAAGCACACATCTGGAACAGGGAAAAACACCAAATTTATTGAGACTACGTAAAAGAACATTGAAAATTTATCACTTTATGAATAAACTAGGTCATAATCTAACATTCCAAAATTCAGCAACATCACCATAAATTAGACAGAAAAACATGATTATTTACCCAACTTATAGCATTAAGTCTAAATCACAACGCAGCTCAGATAAGGTCTTGCTTGTTTCTTTATGGGGGCAAATCATACCCATCCCACCGTAAAACCAGCAAGCGGATAAATGAAAATATGTTATTACATCTTCCAACGTCCGCACTTCAGCTCGTCAAAAATCATTGATGGCATTAAAGGCCTCCAAAATGAGAGCCACGAATACCAAAGAAAATGAAAAGAAAGAAATAAAACGGGCATCACAATTTATTTTTCTAAAACGCAAAATATGAACAACCCAACAAAGTCAAATAATTCCTAATTGTCTCGCTGGCATAACGGAAGGGTAGTGTCAAACTTAACTTTGATGAGTTGAACAAAACAACTCCCGTCACTAGGCTAAAAGGCAAGTGCAAAGTTGAAGAAAATGATAAACTACCTTTCAGGAATACCAGCGTTCTGAAGCTTCTTCCAGATAGCCCTAATCCGGTCTGGGCTCTCAGGATGGTAATGATTGTCTGGAGTGTAGTGCTTACACATCCTCTCATCGTACAGCAGCCCCACGCGCCGTTGACCGTGGGTACGAATGCTGTTGCTCCCGCTCTCACAGTCAGGCGCCCCTACCGCATCCATGAAATCAAGACTTCTCCGCCCCTAAATTGCCTCTCTCTCTGATTCTATGTGTGTGAGCAAGAGAGGGAGAGAAAATTGAAGAGAAGTTCCAGTCCCCAGAAGGTAAAGAAAGGCCAGATATTTTGGAAACTTCCGAATTTGAAATGCAGCTCTTTCACTAGAAGAGGATTACTATTTTATTTATTTTCTTATCAAGTTTTCTGCCGGCAAAATTTTGAGAAACGACTCAAACAATGGATTCGTAACTTAAGCTTATGAATAGTATTATATTAACTATTATTTTTTGCTAGGATCTTTTTTTACCGGATCCTAGACTTTTTATTATATGTATAGATTAATATTCATCAAAATAAAATATAGATTAATATTTTATATAAGAGTTTTTATATCATAATATATAAATATCGTATTGATAATTTGTGGATAATATAACTTGCTTACAATTTTATTATTTTATAAATCTCAATTTTCAAAATGACTATATTTTATTACTTTATATTTTGTAAAGAAAATACGAGTACTTTAATCTTTTAAAAATATGAGCATGATGTATATTTTTAGTTTTAAAGTGTACAGTTGTTTTTTTTACAAGATTTTAAATATTTCGAGTGTCGCCAAACATTTTAATCGTTGCATTATCAACATCGATATTTCATAATTCAGTATAGGTAATATAATTTGTACAGATTATTTTATAGAATCTTGCATGGAAAAGAATAATATAGTTAATAATTTTTTTTGGTCAAAGTATAGTTAATAAATTGATTGATCACCATGTCATTGGATTTTCCTTTGAAGGGAATAATCAAATAGTCGATATATTTCAACAATGCAATGTTCTTTTAAAGGACTAACACCCAATAAAAAATAAATAAAAACCATTAAAAATGTTATATTCAAATAGTAAAAAGTCCTATTTAGCTATATTAACACTTAACAGACGCCCAAATCGATGGTTCAGACAATTCGCATAACGCGATGAAATTGATTGAAAATTAATAAAAATATTCTTTTAGTCATTTAGTTTTATATTAAATTTCAATTCCATCCTTTAATTATATTATTATTTTTAAATCCTTAACCTTAAAAATACAACCAAACAAGTTTTCACCACCGGTGGTACCACTTTAATCAAAGATAATAGAAAACAGAGCATTCTCAATGCTAACATACGAAACTCATTATTTATTGGTCAGTTTTATATTTAAGAGATTCATAAATTGAAAGTAAATAATTATAACACTCTAAATAACTAATGGATTGACATTTGATTGGATGACTGATATTTTAGTGACATGCATAACACGGAAAGATATTTCCAATTTTCCGATAGTTTCTTATACCTCAATGCACGGTAAAAGTCACCCTTTAGCTTGATTCAACCAAAGGCAAAAGAAACTGCAAAGCTTGAGTGCGAGGGAGAAAACAAAATGTAATTTTGTGCAGCGTGGAATATCCCTTCATTTAAAATAAATCCTACATACTGGAGCATTGAGTTTGAAATGACTTTCTGTACCTGTTCGTGGGTTAATTCTTTGTCTATCTACCATTCTGAACTTGAGCTCTCTCTCTAAATGTTAACAAGCCATTCAGATTAAAAGCCGTACTTCAAGGTTTACCCTTCAAAATAAAACAGGACAGCTTCCGGGCTTCTACCTTCTAAATCAGCAGAGGTTTCTGTACGTCTCTTATATGCTAAGTGGGCTTTGTACGAGCTAATGAGTATCACTACCTGATGATATTTTAATACAAGTCATAAACTCTCTTTAACTTCAGATTCGGAGGTTGCAGAATTCCCACTTCCTGGGCTCCTTCAAAACCTGGTGGGGCATCCTTTGTGTCCATAATTTTATGATAATCCTGGATGGACTTCAATGGAAATTTGTCAAAAGGAAACACCACTTTGATTTTCTTTCTTAGATCGGCAGATCCTGAACATTCACATTCAAATCACTCGAAGTGATTAAGGTCTTCTTATCCTTTGACTTCTCAGAGGTGTTCTGAAGTATCGCCCCTTCCCTAGAATTAATAAGGAGATTTCCCGGTCTGTCTTCGCGATTCTTAACAGAGTCGATGCTCTTTGACCTCAGACTCAGAGGTTGAGAATCCTTGTGTTCATGGACTCCTTCAAAACCTGGTGGGGCATTAATTTTATGATAATCCTGGACAGACTTCAATGGGAATTGGTCAAAAGGAAACTCTGTTTTGATATTCTTTCTAAGATCGGCAGTCAAAGATGGTTTATCCTGAAGTATCACCCCTTCCCCAGAATTAATAGGGAAATTTCCGGGTCCGTCTTCGCGATTCTCAACAGAGTCAGTTCTCTTTGACTTGAGACTCACAGGTTGCGAACCCTTCAGTTCACGGACAGCTTCAAAACCTAGTGGGGCGTCTTTCATGTCCCCAATTTTATGATAATCCTGGACAGACTTCAATGGGAATTGGTCAAAAGGAAACTCTGCTTTGATATTCTTTCTAAGATCGGTAGGCAACGATATTTTAGCCTTCTCGTAGGTCTCCTGATGTATCATCCCTTCCCTAGAATTAATAGAGAAATCTACGGGTTTGTCTTTGCGATTCTGAACAGAGTCAATTCTCCCCAATACATCCTGTCCTCCAACCATGTCAATATCCATATCAACGGCCTCTGTGTCAGTTAACTCTTCGATGGCTCTACCATCTTTCTTAAGGCGAAAGACACCCCATAGGAAAATTTTAGCATTCAATCTTGCAATGGTACCTGTGAGAACAATTTCATGACGTCTTATGAAAATTGAAGAAGTCGAAGGAAGAGCAACAATAATTTATCTTCGAGCCAGGCAGGCTATTGGGCAGGTAAACAATAATTACCAAAGCACTCTCACTCTAAAAGCAGAACGATCAAACAACATTGAATGTAATTTTTAGAAACCGCGGCCTCCGTTATGCAATTTTCTATCAATAATCGGACATTTAAAAATCTATACGTAGCACACACATATGGAAACATATCGCAATTATAAATTATAAAAGCAACTAATATATAAAAAACGATAACAAAGTATCAAACCCTGTGAGTCCTCATTTAGCTGTTTCGAAGAAAACACCAACAACTCTACTCCATCAATAGTACTTCTCAGCATAGCGTTTTTGGAATCCAAGAACTCAAATATGTTATTTAAGTCCTGTCTAGACCTACAGTTAATAGTGAATAGCAGTATAAGCAACTTAAACAACACATAATTGCATGACTCCAAACCAAGAGAACCACCAGTAAGAGGTAAAAGCTGACCTCTCACAGTTATCTATAGGAAAGAAGTACAATGCCACGTCTTGAAGTCCCGGACAGTCATTTTGGAACAAATCTATCAAGAAACTGGATATAGGTAGTGGTTCCACCTCAAGAACTGAAGGCAATTTGCATGAATAATAGAATGCTTTACGATGAACAGTGCATGGAGGTAGAGCCTCCAATCCATCATAAAGTCCGCACAATGCAGCGCTTTGAAATTTAAATCCACCCCTAGAAAATGGTCAAAAGCACAGCGTGTGGATCATTACAACTGTATTCGTAACACCAAACCAAAATATCTACAGGTTTTAGTTTTTCTACATACGTAATATCATTATGGCTGTAGAGGCATAGAAACTCTCTTACACACATCTATGCTCACAACTATAGAGGCTTAGATGCATAGGTAAACTTACAGATATACATCTACACAGTCCTTTTCTTGGCCTGCTTAAAAGTTAATATTCTACAAGCTACATTAAACTGAGAAGTAAATCTAAAAATTCATTCCTATCATGTATGGGATTACAAAGTGAACTTTTTTTTGTGTTTTGCCAGACAAAGTGAACTTCACTTCAAGGGTAAAAGATGAAAGACTAAGAAATACAGAACAAATGAAAGGTTACATACTTCCAGGTTGCATTTGAAGAGGGTATGGAGCAGCAATACAGCTTAAAATTCATCTGAATGTTCCATAGGTCTCTCTCATCAACATTGGATCCATTACATTCACCATTAGCACAGAAAACACCTAAACGTTACGCACCAATATATATATATAAGAAGCAGGGATGGAATAAGTTGAGTCAGGTTTAAAACCCACAGGTTGCATGTGACTGATGCCTTAATGTGCATAAAGAAACTTATCTACAGATACATTATGAGATTTTAAAAGCTAATGCAACAAACTACGGCAGAGAAAGTCTCCTAACTTTTGGGATATGTAGAAGAGTAACAGACAAGATAGAAAGATGTCGTTACAAAGCAATTAAGATAATAAAAACCAATCATTAGTGCATGTGAAGAAACTTTCTACATATAAATGACGAGTTACCACATTTTAATTTAACATACTATGGTCAAAAGTGACAAACATGATGCAAATAAGTAATTTTATTACAACTACAGAAATATATCCTACCAGAATGAACAAGTGAAAATTTTCCCTCTTGTGAAGCAGCACATGGTTCCTTTTCTGTATGCTTTTCCAACTGCTGGTCTAGGGTTTCAGCTGCAACTAACATACATTATCCATTAGTGACTGATTTTCCCAAACATGCTACTCTGTTGTGGGTGCTACAGGAGCTATAGCATCAAAAACAGGGAGCACAAAGCCTCATGGGAGATACCTGCAGTGATAACTGGAAGAGAGCTTGCTTGTGTTGAGTACGATGCTCTATCATCACCCTTAAGTACATTTGCTCTAGAAGTTTCCTCTTTGTTGACTGGTCTAATGAAACTTGACGAGTGATCTCTCCAATCACATTCCCTTGACTGGTCTACAGAGATTCCAATAAAGTTAGAATTAATATCACACACAGCATAAAATTCTATTTCCATCAAATCCTTGCACGTGCATGTGTGTGCTCAGGTTTTCTTTTTAAGGAGGGGAAGGGAGGGGAAGGGAGCCTAGATACCCAGAGATAATCAAGGGCGTTACCTTCTGCCGATGAATGAGGAGTTTGATGTTTAGTTATTGTAGCCTTTTCAACTCCACTGTGTCTAGGAATCTTCCCATGTCCAACAGCTGATGGGCTAGAATTAGGTTTCACATTCATGGACGAAATCTTTGCACTAACTTTTTTTGATGAACCATGCGTCTTGTGCATAGAAGAATTCGTAGGAGAAGATTTTGAGGACACTTTACCACCACAAAGTCGAATGGCTTCTTCCTCAGGAATGAATTTCACTTTCCCAGTGCCGCCAACTTTTTGGCTTCTAGAACAAGTTTGCAAGCCAGAATTAGCCATTTTATACGGACTGGTTGAATGTGTATTCTCATGCTCAGTTATATCCGAAGCATCAAATCCAGCGTCTCTTGAGAAATTCTTGTTTTCAGCATATTTTAATGACGTTTTATCATTCCCATAATGGCAAATTTCACAAATCCAATCATCAGGAACTATTTTGAGAAAAACTTCCATACAATAACTGCAAACAGAGAGAAATACCATTAATTTGGGATGAGATTTATTTAGCAAAATTATGAAAGCATTCAGGTGATCTCGAGTGCATCAATTATGAGACAAGCATCTAGAAAATTGATTAAATATGTCAAGCATCCAAAATATGAGATTTAGCCCTCTGATTCACACCACAAAAAATTCATGAACAAATAAAATGGTGAAGAAGGACTTTTTTTTCTTTGAACAGGATAGCATAACAACAATCAAACATATAGCCAAGTAAATGCGTTTGATGGATGAACAAGCAGATCAGGCTTCTAAATGAACAAGTCAACTAAATTATACTTCACTTTCCCAACAAATTGGATACATACATTGAAATAGGCAAGGGAATCAGGAAAAGAAATCATTACACATGAGCACGAGATACTTTGCATTTGGTGCAAGTAGCAATTACTTCAGGGTAACCAACATCACCACACACATCGCAGGGTTCAACCTGCAATGATAGTGAACACCCAAGTTTTTAAAATTTCACTTGTACAGAAAAGCCAAGTCTTTCTTGATAGATATTTCAATCTATAAGTAGAGTCTCTTCACCATAGAAGTTAATACTATGTCATAGGATAAAACAAATAATTAATCATATACTTAAAACGGGGCTGCGTCATAGATTATATATATAACGCGTGCAATATATAAGATACAGCTCTGTTTTGTCGGTGTGTGCCTCCACGCGCGTATTAAGTCATAATCATATAATTAATCGTTAATACTTAGACATACTTTATAATGATATTAAACCAACAACGAAACAATTTTTCTACTATCGAGGCTAATGCTCTGTTTGTAACTCTGACCTTGCCCACTCAATCTTGGAGGGTTGGGATCTGCCGACTTCATTCTACTAGTTTTTTCTTTGTACTATGTTACTCCCTGCCCTAAAAAGAATACGCAGCACAACCATTACGCTAATATCTTATTTCCATTAAACTTCCAAACAATCTAGCGGTCGCCTCCCTCACCCCATTCCCAAAAGATTTCACAAAAACTCGCCTTCAAATCCAAAGGGGACAAAAAGCAATAACTTCCAGTGATGTTTTACCAGTCACGTTAAACATTAAAACAAACGATCAACCTCAAGCACCCAAAGTAGTTTGCGGCGCAATAAGGCGAACCAGTAATTTACAGAGGCGCACATTATGACCGAAATAACAGAAGAAACACGTCGAGAGTTAAAGAGGGATAAATCCATACAAGTATGTCTCAAAAATGTAAGACAAAAACAAACAAGCGTGGAGAAGAATGCTGGAGGATTAGGGTTTTCTGGGGCCTCTTACGCAGTGAGTGTCGTCGTCTTGTTGCTGCATTTCCGGGGTTGTTGATGGCTTGTTGCTGCAACGTTTCTAGGCTTCTCGTACTGTAAGAAAGGAAAAGCCAAAGTGGCAAATGCATAGAAATGGAAAGACGCAGCGATGAAGGAACTTGACCGGCCCCACTCAATCATGGAGGGAAAAATTACTGTGGTGCCATAAAGCAGACGAAGATCGTGTTGATGGCCCTGGGCAAGGCCCACCGAAGGAGAATAAACGGTGATGATTGGGCTGAAGCCTGACTTGCTAGGCTCCGAAGTTTGTGGACCTCCCATCCTCCGTATTACAGTATTATTTACTGATAGATAAATGATTGTTTAGTCAATTTACAGTTCATAACCGTAAGCTTAATTTGACTAATAGTGTGTTTGGCCATCGCGTTTCCGAATGAATTATAATCAAAACCATAATTTTCTAAAATTATTACCAAACACATTTTTTTTTAAAAAAATCAATTTTCAAATTCAAACCATGGTTTGAAACGTGAAACCATGGTTTTGTAACAATTTGTTTCTGAGCAGCTTTTTCCCCACTGCCTTTTCAGTTTTCGGTGTGTGTGTGTTTTTTTTAATTTAAATAATTCAAATTTTATTTTAAAAAAAGTAAAAATAAATACTATTTAAAATCTAAAATTTTAATTTTTTATACTATTTTTATTTAAAAATAATAATAAATTTTTATTAATAATAAATTTTATTAATAATAAATCTAAAATTTTAATTTAAATACTATTTTTATTAATAATAAATACTATTTTTTTAAAATCTAAAATTTTAAAATTTTAGAGAAAATATACCCACCGGAGGGTTTACAATTAATAATAAATTTTATTTAAAAAAATAAAAATAAATACTATTTTTTTAAAATCTAAAATTTTAAAATTTTAGAGAAAAGATACCCACCGGAGGGTTTACAATTAATAATAAATTTTATTTAAAAAAAATAAAAATAAATACTATTTTTTTAATTAGAAAATTTTAAAATTTTAGAGAAAAGATAAATTTATTAATAAAAATTACCATCTTCTAATATATATAGTTAATCTTTTAATAAAATTTTCAGTAGAAAAAAAATTAAAATTTAAATAAATATTATAAATTTTTATTTTACTCAAATACATATATATATATATTATTTTATAATCACTTAAATAAAAAAATTTAAAATCAAATTTATTCTTTATATAATTATCATATTAGTTTATATCCTTTTTAGTAAATTGTATATGGAAAAGCGATTCTGCTACTAATCATCCAAACATCTCTAATTTTTAAAATCACTTTTTCTCAGAATCTATTCTTCCCAAAATCTATTCTCCAGAATCTATTCTTCCCAAAATCTATTCTCAAAAAGCTAATCCAAACACACCCTAAGAAACATAATTTTTTAGTGAGAAAATATAAATAATATATATATGAGAATGCGTAAATAAATATATAATAAGTATTGATGCCTTATAGACAGCTTATTAAATTTTATATCATATACATAAAATAAGTACAGATAAACAGGCATATAGTTTTGTCTGGTGGTGAAGAAAAGGGCAGATCCTGATGTTGTGCGTGAAGAAAATGGTCTTTTATTTGTTTAAAAAAAACAGAGAGAGAAAAATTAAACAGAAAGAAATAAGGGTATTTCTCTAAAAGAAACAGAGAGAAATAAGGGTATTTCTCTGGATCTTTCTTGGAGGTATTGCTCGTTAACACTTTGTCTCTGCCCTGGTTCTTCTGTCGTAATATTCACAAATGAAAGTCAGTGTTTTTTTTTTTACATAATTTTTAAAAAAGAGTTGAGCTAATTGAAATCTCCCTTCTTTTTAAATAATATTAATATCTGATAGAACGAACTGTCTATTACTTTTAAATATAAATTTAGATACTTAAAAATTAGTATGCCTAAGTTGAATTGTGGTGAACCTTAGGTTCACACTTGTTCTCCTATCAATTATTGGTAGATTTATATGAGTGTATTTTTTATTAGGGATTATGCATTTTCTATGATTTAAATTTATACTTTTTTACTTATGAGGATGAGGATGAAGCCGCTTAACATATTAACTAATATACATACATATATATATATATATAATATGATATTGGGCCAATAAATTGTTGGACAAGTTAGAATGGCTAAAATAATTTTTTTTTTGTTGTCCACCCGGTTCACCAGAGCTTTGCCCCGACTACATCCGGATCTGACCCGCGTCGCGCACCTGGCTATGGTGGGTGAGTCTCCCAACGGGAATTTTCTGTATACGCCAAGGCTCGAACTCGAGACCTCGCTTAAGCGATACCGAGCCGCTTACCACTCGGACCAACCCCCGTTGGTAAATGGCTAAAATAATTGATATTACTAAGCGTCTTTAATCGGTGCCAAACTTCCTTTTGTATGAGGCCGGGTAAAAGGCAATGTTGGCTCAAACACATTATTCTTTAGTTTTCCAGCACTCTTCTCCTTTATTTTGTATGTTGAGTTCTATTTATATTTATGTTATTCTACCCACATGTTTCAATTATTTCTAGAGAGCGTTGAATTTTAATCTTATTCTTAAGTACGACTCAAACCGAGTTATTTTCTACCGGTACTGCCAACATAATAAAAGAGATAACAATGAATTAATAAAGAAAGGCAGTATCAAATTGTTTAGAAGAGCCGTTTTCATATCACGGAGGAGTAGAGAAGGATATGACAAAAATACTTCATTTACTTTTCTTTGCCCATTGCCCTTCTGTGAATCTCTGAAGTCTGATCAAACCAAGAGTATATGTAAATAGAGCCCAAAAAACCCAAGGCAACAAAACGTAAAAGTATATATAAAATATAAAACTAACCTTGGAATATAATTTAGAGGATGCAAAAACAGAGAGAGGGGAGAGGGAGAGAATACTCTGAACTAGGAGTGTTATATAATAGCAACACCATAGGACGATGCCATTAACTACTAATTAAAGAATAAAATGACCACCATATACGTACTCTCCTCTAGTAAGTTGGAGGGCTAGAGAGAGACTCAGTCCCAAAAAGATCAAAGGAAATAAACTCAAAAGCAGTGATATGATCAATCAACAGACTCCGATGAATCCTCATTCTGCACAGAGACTCCAGAGAGTGATACAGCATTGCACCTTCATGAATGGCTTTCAACTTCAAGCCCGCCAGAGCTGAATCATGCAGAAGCATGAGAAGAGCAGGGCTGAGACGCAACAGTACAAACTAGTATCCACCAGTCTAAGCCCGCCATGGCTATCGTCTGAGTTCATGCCTGCTCCCGACGGCCCTATGCCGCCGCTTCCGATGCCTCCTAATACTCCAGGCGTCGTACCATAAGGAGTGGCCGTCGTGGTGGTTGACGATGATGGCATCGTACTGCCGGTGCTTGTGGAGGATGTACTCCCCGTGGAAGGCGTGGTTGACGTTGGCGAGGTGCTGCCCGCATTGCTGATCACCAGAAACAACCCACCCGCCGATACGTTCAGGTCACTTCAATTTATTTCTTAAATTATCGAGACTTTTAATGAACAGTAAGACTTTCATTTAACTTATTTCTTCTATGATCTTTAGAATGTGAACTTTTTCTAAACAAGGCTCAGACATCGAACCAAATGATAACACGCCCCATCGTCATCAGCCATATCCAAAATCAATCACAGTATATATTATTCATGGTGTCCACTTCCACCACTTTTTGACTGTTTTGTAACCTTCTTTCATCGATAAAAGCTAAAGGCATGCCATCACAAACGTCACCCCACTAGGGACATAATTGTCCTTCTCTAATACTTTATTTCTACAGAAACATACGTGATCTAATTATATTATAATTTTAAAAGAATAAACCAAAATTATCATTAATCCTATAATGTCAAAAATATCAACTTATGACTTTGAAAACAAAGTAACGATATTTTTTAAAAAATATTTAATTTTTCGAAATAACGATTATTTATCTAATTTCTCAACATATAATTTCCGCAAGACTCGTCCTTCACACAAAGGCATGGGGTCCCAATTATTGCAGTGTCTTTGTACCAAGTTTGCGAGTACAATGAATAGCTAATGACTAATGGGTCGTGAACAACCGTGTGTGGTGACGAATATACAATATTGGTCAAATTAGAAAAGTGTGCATATCCGGCGGATCAGGTCCACAAACAAAAAACATAACAAGTAGCAACATAAAAAGTAAAGGTACAAAGACAAAAGCAAAAGCAAAAGTGGTTTGTTAGATTTTTCCTCTCTAACCAGAACAAAATGATAAATGTGAACATATATATATATATATATATATATCCACTATCCAGCTTATAAAAACATATATATATATATATATATATCAACACCTATTTTTGTTTTTTTTTAGATTTTTCGAGTTGTTTCATTTTGTTTTTCTCCACCATTTAAACCAGATCTTATTAGCTGTCCTTTTGAGTGATCTCCTATCGTTTTCACACACGCCAAACAAAGACATATTTCAGGTGAATTATTGGTAGATAGAGACATTAATGAATTTTCTTTCGGGAACTGAGGAACAGCTTCAATTTTGGTATGCATATCATACATGCATGTTCACTTTAAGTATTCAAAATCATGGCATAATTCCTCTATAATACTCGTGAAATTCCTCCACTTTTCTCCTTCACAATGCGCCAAAGGAATTTCGAATTATTATGACCGTTCAAAACAAAAAACTCACACCTTTGAAATATTTTAGTGTGGTATGCCAGAAAAACAGTGATTTAATCTGAACAACTTTAACCTTTCGGCTTGATTTGCAAGCCCTATTTGGACTCTTAGGAAGAACCGAATATTTGAGGCACTACCAAAAGCAACTTCACTTGATTAAAATTAATCTATGCAGTCGCTAGCACCTCCATCCCAAAAGTGAAGTTGCCCAATTTAATTGCTTTTAAAGGGTTTAAAGAGGACGATATAAGCAGAAATGAGAAGAACGATAAGACCTGTTTTTTCTATTATGAACTCTACCTCTTCCTTTTTCTTCCCCTCTCTTTATTTCATCTAAGTTTATATTTAAATCTTCCCCATAAAACCCAAATCCGAGAAGTTCAGTTCAAGTGATATGATACTGATACATACACTACCATAACCAAAATGGAACAATTCAAAGAGATAATACTCAATAATACACTTAACTAAATAAGCTAGGAGAGAAGAAATAGGATAGAAATGCTTACGTGGCGGTTGAAGGGTAGACACAACCAGATGTGCCTGCTCGTCATCCACCAGCAGAAAAATGCAGCGTCAGGCATATATAATCGATCCAAGAATAAACTGAAGGTTTTAAAAAGCAAATCATAGTAGAACTGACTGGGGTTAGAGGCGGTGAGAGTGGCGGTGCCGGCGAAGTCGCAGGTGGCGGTGGATTGAGACTTGCGCTGGAAGTAGCTGTTAACGGCGTAGTTGCAGTGAGCCCTAACGGTGTTAGGTTGGAAACAAGGTCCGTTCTGACGGATGGGGTTACAGTCAGCTCCAGCTCCACACGCATAATCGAGCGTCTTCTGCAACACTGCGTCGCTGCCGTCCTTGCACACGCACCAGTTCCCACCTTCCACATTCGACAACCAAACCAAACAAAAATCAACACACACTCGCACGCACACACATATATATACACACACGCACTCAGAGAGTAGAAGAAGAAGAAGAAGAAATACGTAACTGGAAAGGGGAGTGAAGGCCAGAAGAGTGAGTGCCAAAAGAAGAAGAGAAGCCATGTTTGAGGAATACAAGAAGCTGGATCGGTGAGTGACAGAGAGAGGTGAGAAGGATATGAAGACAAAATATGACGAATGGGAGGTGGGGATGCGTGTAAAGGGGTGTCCTACAATAAAGGAGGACGATATCGTGACCGCCCTTTCATTAATTCTGGTGTCGTTTAGTGTGTGCGCTTTTTGGGTATTTCATTCAAGTTTCAGCAACTAAAATTATGAATGAAATGAAATAGACAAAGTATTTATACATTCATTTAAAATTAAACTAAATCATATTGTAAAATATAAATATTTAAAAAATTATGACATTAATTGGGGTATTAATACCCTATACATTTATGTTATAAAAAGATTCAAATATAATTATAAACCCGATTGACTCGTTTATTATTGAATAGTACATTATAAGATTATATCTATATACAGGTGAGTTGATGATTGATTAATCGTGGACGATGATTTGTTAAAATTATGAATGGTATAATTTTTTTATTAATGTATATATAATATATTATAGGACTAAACTTACATCATAGGTCCTTGAGGTCCAGTTGCCCAATGAAATAATAACACCTGTATGTTTCTTAACACCTCATTAAATATGCACATTACCTCCGTTAACCCCTCTCTCCCATCTGTGAACCCAAAATGATATTTCTTCCTTTCACAGTAGCCCTGGCCCTGCGACATGCCGAAAAGCAAACAAACACCCGTTTCCATTCCATTTTTCATAACCCACAGATTCACAAAAAAAAAAAGAGGTTACAGTTTTGGGCTTCACTTTAATTCCTCTAGTTCGATCTGTCTCTCAAAAACATCAAATCACATTTGAATTTATTAAAAGAAAAATACCAAATTTTCATTTCACCTCAAGTGAATTTATAGTCCCAGAATTCGTTAATTATCACTATACATTTAAGAAGGAGATTTGGATGTATATCATGTATCAGATTCTAGAATTACCCCATCACTTAGCATACAAGCTAGTTCATATCCGCTCAAAACTGACCAAATGTGAAGGTCAGAAAAAATCTGTTTCACGAGCTTGTTCGAGGTAACTTTCAAGAGAAAGAGAATCGGGAATAGGAAGAAGAAATTCAGTGGTTTCGATCGTGTGAGGTTTGTGGAATCCCCTTGTTCTCACTCTGTACCTGATCGTGGCCGCTGATACCCTCTGGTTTCACAGTTGTCTGTGGCGTTTGTAGTTCAGATTTAGCGTTCCTGTGGCACGAACAAGAAGTAGTGTTGTTGTCTCCGAAAGAAGCCTAACCACAACGGAGAGGCTAAGAATGTTGGCTTCTCCTGTCCAATCATAATCACCAGGAATTTCTCCTCAAAAACAATCGGAGCTTTCTGGGTTTGGCGGTCAAGCTTGGTGTCGCCAGTTTCGAGGTCTCGCTCGCCGTCTCTGTCGCCTTCGAGGTAGCCGTAGAGCTTCCAGTACAAGCAGGCCAGAAGCGGCAAAAGCAATGAGACCCAACATGCATGGCCACTAAGCCGCCGAACAAGTACGGCGCCAGAGAATGCCGCAGCGAGTGGAGTGGCTGAGCCGACGACACTGGATTTCGTTGAGTCGTCGATGGGTCCGCTGCCGCCAAAATGGTCAGTGTTTAGCTGATGGCCAGTTTTGAAAAGTCACAAATCCTAAATTTTAAATTTAAATTTGAGTAAAATAGAAATTTTAAAATAAAGAATTATATTTATTTAAAAAAATTAAATTAAATTATAATTTAAAACTAAAAATTTAGATAAATTAGTTAGAGTAACTTGTAGAATAGTGAAAGAGCTTATGGATTAACTAAGGGTGTGTTTGGATTAGCTTTTGGAGAATATATTTTAGGGAGAATAGATTATGGAGAATAGATTTTGGGGAGAATAGATTATGGGAAGAATAGAGTTTGGAGAATAGATTCTGGGAAGAATATATTTTGAAAATAGAGATGTTTGGATGATGAGTAGTAGAATCACTTTTTATATTAATAAATTACTAAAAAGGGTATAATTTGATTAAAGTATGAGAGAGGAGAGATGAGAGAGAAGAAATAAGAGAGAGGAGAGAGTGTAGAGAAGAGATAGGAAAGAGGAGATAGTGTGAAGAACAGAGATAAGAGAGGAGAGAGGAGAGAGATGAGATAGAGTATAAGAAAAAAATAAGGATAAAATAGTAATTGGATAATCTATAAGCTCTTTTACAGTTCTAAAATCCATTTTCAGTAGCTTATTCAAAACCATGGTTTCAAACCGAGGTTTTGCCCAAAATCAATTATGGACAAAAATGGCTGTTTGATTCCACTTTTTTCAAACCGAGGTTTTGTTCCAAAATCAATTCTGGACAAAAATTGATGTTTGTGTGACATTTTTTTAAACTGAGATTTTGCCCAAAATCCATTCTCCACCGCTGAATCCAAACACGCACTAATTACTATATTACTCATATTTTTTCTTACACTATCTCTCATCTCTATTATATATTAATTCTCCTTTTTTCTCTCCATCTTCTATACTCTCTCTTTTATCTCTCTTATACAATATCTCTTATATCTCATTTTTCTTCTACATTATCTCTCTTTTCTCCTATTTTCTCTTTTCTCTTTTATCTTTCATCTCTCATATATTTAATTATCATACTATTTTTCATAATTTATTAATAATAAAATTATTTTTAAAAATAACTATCTAAACATACGATTATTTAAAATTATTTTTTTTATAAACTCTTTTTTAAAAATTACTCAAAAATCTTTGGTTTTTATAAATTATTTTTAAAACCTTATATAAATGAGGATATAGATGGGATACTGTGAAAGGAAGAAATAACATTTTGGGTTCACGATAAGGGATGCGAGTTAACGGAGGTAATTTCTATCCTAATATAGAGGTGTTATCAATTCATCGCGACTTAAATAACTAGTCCTATGTTTATTTTATTTATATTTTATAATAAGAATCTCTTATTTGTCACATACTGCATAATTATTTTTTATGATGTGTTACATATAGATTTTGTCTGCACTTGTGTGTTTAATGTGGGGTTAATGGGTTAGAGGCTTTACCTCATATCAAAAAGAGAAAAACACGAAACATTGGGAGTTGTAGAGCTTTGAAAACATGGGAGCAGTAGATTTTTCACTTTTAAGATTAAAAAGTCAAATATCCTTTTTTTTTTATCACATGCCAACTAACGGCTGTAAAAAAAATAACAGCTAGAAAAAATCCTATTAAACCATTTATTTACCCTTCTTGTTCCCTCGTTCTTCTTGTTTTCCCCCCCCAAATCCTCTCCCTCGCCTTATTCTCTGAGATACAGTTTCTGATGGCATTTAAAAAAAAAAAATTACTAGGAAGTTTTTCCTTTAACAAGAAAAATTGCTCTCCCCTCGCTCCTTAGAGAAGGGGAGTGGATTACAAAAACACAGACTTCCATTCCAATTAATATTTCATATACTCCTGGTTTGTCATAGTTATGGGTTATTTTATGCAAGAAGATCGCTCCTAAACTTCTTCTAGAGTGTTAAAAAAGAAGAGTCTTTTGCCATGTCCCTAAATTTGTTCTTCAATTTGATTTGATTTCACCTTGGGTGTTATTCGCGACATCTCCTTTGTACAAGAAGCTTACTCCACGTCGCCCTACCGTCCAAACTAACGAATAACATGAACATAAAGTAAGGTAAAATTTTTTAAGTATAATGTCAGAATAAATTTAATTAAAAAAATAAAATTACCTGATATATTTTTTCCTGCTGGGTTATTCTGTGTATCGATCACTGAGTATTCAAAGTCTCAATAATTCTGTTGCTTTGTCTACTGACAAATCTAGAGGTCTAAGTTTAAGTCCGTGGGTGATTACTTCCTGGATAAATTTTAGATAACATTGCTATTTATTTTTAGGGTGTGTTTGGATTAGCTTTTGGATAATAGATTTTGAAAAAAATAAATTATGGGAATAATAGATTCTAGATAATAGATTTTGGGAATAATAGATTCTGGGAATAATAGATTTTGAAAATAGAGATGTTTGGATGATTAGTAGTAGAATCACTTTTTATATTAATAAATTACCAAAAAGGGTATGATTTGATTAAAGTATAAAAGATAATAGAGAATAAATAAAAGAGAGGAGAGAGGAGAGAGTAGAGAGTAGAGAGTGTAGAGAAGAGAGAGGAAAGAGGAGATAATGTGAAGAAAAAAGATGAGAGAGGAGGGAGAGTATAAGAAAAAATAAGGGTAAAATAGTAACTGGATAATCTATAAGCTCTTTTACTGTTCTAAAATTTATTTTCAGTAGCTTATTCAAAACCATGGTTTCAAACTAAAGTTTTGACCAAAATCAATTATGGACAAAAATGACTGTTTGTTTCAAATTTTTTCAAACCGAGATTTTAGCCAAAATTAATTATGGATAGAAATTGTTGTTTGTTTTAAATTTTTTTAAATCGAAATTTTACCTAAAATTAATTATGATTAATTCTGACTTTTTAATCATACTTTGTGACGTGTATTTTTTTTTTATAATTATCCTATATACAATCATTCATAATACGTAGCATGTTTTATTGACATTTTCTTTTGATCTTTACTGACTTTTTAATCATACTTTGTGACGTGTATTTTTTTTATAATTATCCTATATACAATCATTCATAATACGTAGCATGTTTTATTGACATAAGTTTGAGACAGACTAGGACGCCTCTTTCAATGTATGTAAAAAATCCTATCTGCATTGGTAATCGTTGACTTAAGATTACTGATCTTGATCGATCTTCTGTGATTTTTAATCTCTTCCGTTGCTCTAATTTTCTCTTCTTATACTTTTTCTCGCAATCTAAATCATATCACGTAATTAAATAGGAACACAATGGCATAAACTGAGAATACAACTTAAAAGGGCAAAGATGAGATACAAATGAATCTACTCCTTTTGGATGACAAATGCTGCAACTGTTTGTATTCCACAAAGTGAGAGATTTATTAACAGCAATATCTTGAAACTCGTTCTAACTATTTTAAAGACATCAAACTAAAGGGGGGGGGGATTAATTTAAAGATTTTTTTTTTTTAAAAAACAGTTTATCCTTTTATAGTCAATTATGGTGGCGCCACCGTGCCATATATTATAAAATCCCGGGGTTTGAATTTTTTCTGTTTTAAGAAAACATGGCAAAAAATTGCAAAATTCACTCACAGCTAACGTAATTCTATGGGAGAATGGTTTCAAATCTTATAATGTACGCTTTGCTGTATTCGCTGAAGTTCTAAATATACACGAGTTATTTTTAATCTTACAATGTAATTTATTTTTTAAATTTATAATTTTTATAAATTATTTGTATTTATTGCGCATGTCAAGGGGTTTCAATAAAAAGGCAATTCCAATATAAATAATTAAATAGGATAATTTAAAAAATTCAATTAATTTTATTAATATATGAATTTAGTTATTTATTTTGGAGGAAAACTGTTGTAACAACATTAACTATACACACGATCCAAGTATTTCAGGGAACACTCGGCTGAATTTCATGACTTTTCGAACGTTAACTTTCTTTCGTTACGGTCAAGGTTATATACGTCACAATTTTATGACAGCATTGCATTTGAAACTAACGGTAGGGGGATATAAAATTAGTATATATAAATAAACATGCTATCGTGCATGCATCTACCTATATCTCTCTACATGTGAGACCGAGAGACGGACTATATATATTATATGAAAAGGAATGTTCAACGAAGATTATTAAACTCAGTAATTTGGGAAATATAAGCATATATCAAAGGGGGGAAAATAACAATTTTAAAATCTCAAGGCTACGTCGTTTGACAATATATAATAATTAATTACAATATCATCTTTCCCGTCAATTCGCAAACACATAATTAATAATGCCCGACCAATTAAATCGCCTACACCGTTTTTTTTCTTGGGTTTGCTTTGACCACTAGCATACACGTTTGCTTTGGACTTAGAGGATTTGAAGGTAAGGAAAGGGAGTTAGATATTAATATTTCTGTTTAATCAAAGATATAGTTTTGTTTATGTTGAAAATATGTTTTCTTTGATTTGATTACACTTCAATATAAAAATGTTCAATTCAAATTTAGTAGAAGCAACTATCATATAATTGAAAGTTTTTCTACCTCTTCTTCATTCTTTATCCTTCTCCACATCCATGCGTGGCACGTGTATAAACACATAAAGTTTCAGAATTCCTTCCTTTTTAAACCCTTAATATAAAAACTTGTTAATTAATTATGATAAAATAATTAAAAAACTAAATAAATCATTTAATTATAACTAATATATAATAGTTAAATAATTTTAATAGATTAAATAGTATATAATATAAATTCTTTTTAGGATTTAGATTAAATCATAAATAATTAATTTACTTGATTTATTCAATCTATATAGATTAATTAACTAAGGGATTGAGAAATAGTGCTATCATCGTTTTCTGTAGCAAGGCATTGTGCTGAGAATAAAATTTTTAAAAAGTCTGAAAACAAAAACGCTCGGTCTATTATTGTGATTGTTTTATGACCAGTTCATTCAACCAGGGAAGGTGAATGATACGGTACACATAAGCAGATTGTGCTTCAAAGGCTTGTTGACAGTAATGCCCCTGCGCGTAGTGAATTGAACATTTTGACTGTGATCTTCTTAACTCGTGATTTTTAAAATTCCATGTATTGTATGAGAATATGTACGTATGCCGTTAAATACTAATAAAAATGCCATCGATATATAAATTCACGTAGTTTTTACTAATTTTTCTACTTTAATTTCTATTAAAACTAATAATATTGTATGGCTAATGAAACTTATCCTCTGATTCAGCAGCCTCGTCTTGTCACTTGCATTCGGAAACTTTATAACACATGGACACTAACACAGACCCTATAGGCACGTGCATCCACCACCCTTAACCAACTCAAATTAACCTTAAGTTTCTCCATCTCTTCTCTATATATACTTAACTTAACCAGCCACTTCAATATGTCATAACACTGTACTTCTCCCCTTCTTCCTTTTCATTACTATACTGGTTTAGCCAAACACTTATCTGCGTCAGCGTCTCGGATCCACACAAACACACATATAATATGGACGCTGTGACTGTCTTCTCTCCTTGGCTTCTGGGCTTGGCTACGCTTGCATCAGCCGCCCTCCTTTATCGGCTTCTTAAGATCTTTACTGGTCCTTCTCTTCCCCTCCCTCCGGGTCCTACACCATGGCCTATCGTAGGAAATATGCCTCACATGGGCCCTATGCCGCACCAGGCTCTAGCCGGCTTGGCTCGGCTCCACGGTCCTCTCATGCACCTCCGACTAGGCGTCGTTGACATTGTGGTGGCCGCCTCGGCTTCAGTCGCCGAGCAGTTCTTGAAGGTTCATGACGCCAACTTCTTGAGCCGGCCACCTAACGCCGGAGCTAAGTACTTGATGTATAACTATCATGACCTCCTCTTTGCTCCCTACGGCCCACGCTGGCGGATGCTACGAAAGATCACCGCCGTCCACATGTTCTCCAGCAAGGCCCTGGATGATTGCAGGCATTTTCGTCAGGTTCATTTTTTTAACTCTAGCTATTTTCCATAAGTAAATGCACACTATAAATATAAGACGTTTAATTCTTTCTCTTCCTAACCCATTATTCAAAATGACCATAATCTTAAATTAGCTAGTTTCGGCGTGCTGTATGTGATGATTTGGTTCTCTTTCTCTCTCTCTCTCTCTCTGCGAGCCAATGGATTAATTAATTAATGAAATCAACTATTATATTGCAGGAAGAGGCAAGAAGCCTGGTGAGTAGCCTGGCAAACGTTGGGTCAAGTGCAGTGAAATTAGGGCAACTGGTGAACGTATGCGTGACCAACGCTCTAGCAAGGGCAATGCTAGGGCGGCGCGTGTTCAACGACGTTAGTGCAGGGAGCGACGCCAAGGCGGAGGAGTTCAAGTCAATGGTAATGGAAATGATGGAGTTGGGCGGAATTGTCAACATCAGCGACTTCATTCCGGCGTTGGAGTGGCTCGACATTCAAGGGGTTCACGCCAAGATGAAGAAACTGCACAAGAGGTTCGACGCATTCCTTACCAACATCGTCGAGGGACACAAGGTTTCTGAGAACCACAACCACGGGGACTTATTGACCACGTTATTGTCGCTTAAGGATGTTCAGAATGACGAAGGAGCTAGACTCACCAATGTTGAGATCAAGGCCCTACTTATGGTACTGCACTTTTAATTTTGTCTCCTTGTTTTGTTCACTGGTTAACTGAATAATAAATACGATAATCATATTCTTTGATGCAGAACTTGTTTGCCGGTGGGACGGACACTACGACGAGCACAATAGAGTGGGCCATGTCAGAGTTGATGAAGCACCCAAACATGCTGGCTCGAGTCCAACAAGAGTTAGACTCAGTTGTGGGTCGAGAGAGGCTCGTGAACGAGTCAGACCTACCGAAACTGCAATACTTGCAGGCGTTTATAAAGGAAACCTTTCGTCTCCACCCTCCAACTCCTCTATCTCTTCCGAGAATCGCAGAGAGCGACTGTGAGATCTTGGGCTACCACGTTCCCAAGGGTGCGACTCTGCTGATGAATATATGGGCCATAGGTCGTGACCCCAAAGAGTGGTCGGAGCCGTCAGTGTTCAGGCCTGAGAGGTTCCTGCCCGGCGGCGAGAAGGCTCATATTGATATTAAGGGTTATGACTTTGAGGCCATCCCGTTTGGTGCCGGTCGGAGGATTTGTCCCGGCGTGAGTGTCGGCCTCAGCATGGTTCAGCTTCTAACTGCAACAATGGCCCATGGTTTTGAGTGGGACCCGCAACAAAAGCTTGACATGGAAGAGGCTTATGGGATAACCCTCCAGCGAAAGGTCCCTTTGTCAGTGAACCCAAGGCCCAGGCTGGCACCACATGTCTACTCCTAATTAATTACTCTTCCCTCATCTCATGTTTGAGCTGAGCCAAGGGTTCGTGAAGACTTCGTCTACCGATATATAGTCAAGTCAAATAAAGGCTAGATATATAAATATGTGCGTGTGTTAGGTGTTTTATTGAGTGTACTTTCTGATATACTTGCAAGTATTTTTAGCGTTCCCTTTCCCTGTGAGATGTAGATTTTCTAAATAAAAATTTGGCGGCGTTGACGGTGGCATATATTCCTATATATATGAAGATATACAAATGGGGACAAGTGTGGACTCGAAACTTCAGCTTATGCGAAAACAAGCAGATTTTGTTTTCGGTACAGTCAAACAAGCAGAATTGAATTCTTCTGCTACATGTCTGGGATATAGGCCCTGACCCGAGATATTGGGTAGGCTCGTTAGCATTGAAGCCTGTAAGGTTCCTGGCAGCTGGGCATAAAGCTGACGGTGATGTTAGGAGCCCCAAATATTGTGCTGGTTTGGGACCTGTGCTTCGCCCGGCCCAACTTCTTAAGGCGATTTCTAGTATTCACTTAACATTTGATCTGACCTGGGGTTGAAGACTCTATGATGGGTGAACACGATAGCGAAGGTGCAATGAGAATAGATATATATATATATATGATAAACAATATATTTATATTTTATAAAAATATTAGTTATATTTTTATTATCTTAGTAAATATTCATTTAATAAATAATATTATAATTTTTATATAAATACTTTTTAAATTTTAAAATTGTATCATAATATTGTGAAAGCTCGATCTTACCTAAATTTTTTTATTAAAAAAAAAATAAGATAGTGATGCTTAATATACAAATAATAGCCCCCTAACCCCACCGTCTAATTATTGTTGAAGCGAGGTCTTTCCATCACTACCCCTTGTGCCATTGCTCTTATCTCGTTATCCTCTCCCTCTTCAAAACATTCTCCTTATCCTATAAAGATACAAAGGTGTGTTATAATTCTTATTATTTTTATGGACATTTAAATTCGACACTGCTTATTATATTTATTGGAGGAGATTGTTTCGTTTATGAATCGCGTAGTTAGTCAAGTAATATCATAATAAAATAGAAAGCTAATGCTTTATATAAAAAAAAATCCTTATATTAAGAACTATATGTAAATAATGAACAAAAATAGTGATTATTCTTTACTCCAAAAATGATGCCAACAAGTAGATTAATGGTGGCGTGTGATATGCATTTGTTTTGTTCTTTTTAGCAACGCATGTCAATGCTCTAGATTGCAGTGGTTTTTCCCCCCCCCAGCAAATGCAGTCTTTTATTTGGTCGGAGAGCACGTTAAAATACTAAAACAAGGGTAATCCTTAATTCATAAATAAAAAAAATAATTCATTAAGCCTTTTCTAGTGATTATAATTCAAAGGTTAAAGCCAAATTTGTGATGTTGAAAAAGATTATTCGAAATATAAAACTCAAACTCTTTAATTACTAAATTTTTTCCTTAATGATTTTTTTTTAAGTTTGTGCAAAGCTTATGGATGAAGTAAATGGGACATGAACAAGAGAAGGAGAAGAATTCAGATGAACTGGAAGCAAGGGAATGCAAGACGAAATGAGACGTAAAGCAATTAGGATGGGATAGGCTTGGATTGTGACTAATGCTAAAGCAAGTTCCACACGGTTTAGCTCCAATTTATTGGTCTGACCACCAGCCAAATATTTAAAAAAATGAAAAGAATTGAACTTTTTTTTATTAAGTAGTATCCTACTGTTTTAAGATTTAAATTTAAAACGTAAAATATTTTTATTTTTTTAATAAATACATTTTTTATATTTAAAATTATGCCATTCTCTTTATAAAGATAAATTTACTTATCACCTCAATCTCCAACTTATGATATGTAATAAACACGACATGCTAACTTAATTTTATGTAATATCCATTATTATCGTACGTTAAAAAACATCTTATTAAACTATTTATTGTATGGAGAGGCTAAACAATTTTTTTTAGATAAATTTATCGTTTATACTGATGCGCGTGGTGGGATCTGATCTTATCCGTGCTAATGCGAGTAATTTATGTAAAATTGTTAGTTGTCAAATCAAGGTTCCAAAATACATAAAATAAACCCAACGAAGAAACTTCCACAGACCGAGATCGTTCGCCGGTGCAAATGAATGGGCCGTCTTCATTTCCTGTAGCCTTGCCTTCCCAATTCACTGCATCCAGAAAACCACCCTAACCTTTCTTCATCCATCCCTCAAATTGCAATTTCAGCTAATCGAATCTCATAAACCCCACGGTCTTCTGAATTTATCCTGGTTTTGAACCTCTCGAATCAAACCTCACCAAACCATGCTCTTTCTTTTTCTCAAAACCCTTTTCTTCTCCACACACCAATCTGTTCTCAGCCTCTGAAAGGATAGGGAATAGCACATATTCCATGCAAAACTATGTCAAGGAATCTCCTTCCTGCTATCCAAGCCTCACTGGCTCTCTCCCCAACTGCGAGCCTCGCGTCCAATCCCAGCGATCGAGGTTTAAGATCTATCGTCTCTTTGTCTAATTGCAACGGTTTCTGGTATGACACCTTCCTCGTCGTTCCGTCGGTTATTTTCGTGCTGTATCTGGCGGTCCACGCGAAGAAGGACCTGAAGAAACTCTATAATGGAGGATCTTATGTGATGAAGTCCTCTTATGCCCTGCTCTGGGTTGCTACTCTTTTAAACCTCGCTTGGTGTTTCTGTCAGGTATGCTTAGTAGCTTCTCGTCTTCCTTTTTGTGGCTAATTGTTAGTGGGGAGACTGGATTGTTGTCCTCCCCAATTTTTTTGCCTTTACTTTGGGCGCGGGAACTTGAGGAGATGCAATACATTGTTCCATCACTTCCATTAAGAGCGGGTATTAGGATATGAAGGTATGCAAAACAAATTGAAGTGATAAAAAATTTAGGACCTTGGATTGTAAAATCAAGCTTGTTGGATAGTTGTTTTGGGGGGCTGCTAACACAAATATGATCCCCGCTACTGACACTTAAAATTGATATAATACGTTAAGTGTTTTATGTGTTAGATGGACGTTTAGATTTGGATCTGAAAGGTCCGAGTTGGTTGAGTGAATGCTGCGAAGTGTCTTTGCAGGAGGTTGGGTTTTTTTAGTTCTACGAGTATTTATGGAATAAGGTTTTTAACTATATGATTGCTGCAGTTTCTAAGGAACTTGAAAGTATGTATTTGACCATCTCTGGAAATTTCATCATTGAGTTTAAGAATTCCCCTCCAGTGGATTTGCTTATATTATCAAAACTTTTCTTTTTGTCTTCACCATTCCCTTGGTTGTAACGTTATTTTTGTTATTTCAAGTAAGAGTTCACGTTATTTAAGTGGAGATAATAAAAGAGTGGCATGATTTCCATCCGTGTTTCATCGCAAATATGGAAAATTACCCACCGTTGCCCCTTCTGTTGGTTTCAGGCTTTGCATGCGTGCTGTTATTGACTGCAAAATAATTTTCAACTTCGACTTTTTTCTTGTTTAAGCAGGCATGGCAGTGCTCTCCTGGCAAGGACGTTGCATGGAATCTCCTGTCATTATTGACAGCATCTGGAATACTTTGTTTGGAGATAAGCATGATGGCTTTTCTTCTCAAGGATAATTATATGAATGGGATTGAAACTCTGGCGCACACTTTTCTTGCATCTGGAATCATTGTTATTGTGGATACTCTTCTTCAGGTAATACCTGTTTTCATTTGCATTATTTGATGCACATGCAGGACACATTTTCCACCTGTTCTGTAAGGTCTTAATGTACCATGACTTACCGCCCACACTGAAGTATATAATTTTTTTTTCTACATATATCATACCACTACTTAATTTATATTCCCTTGTACCCCTTTTTTTTTCAAAATCTGTGATATATGATTATATATCTTCCAAGAGCGTGTTGAATTTTTGTCATGTAAGTTTTTGAAAGCTGTAATTTTAATGATTTTCAGAACCTTCCTGCGGATCATCAAATGATTTACAAAACTGGGGTCCCATTGATAAATAGCCTCAATTGAGGAGACTAAAAAATGATTAATAATTTCATTTTAAGGCTTGTAGTTGCAACATGTGGATAGGATTATCACTTTTTTGCTTTCATCGCGATTATTTATCTCAGTTATTGATGGAATTCACCTGTAAGTCGTAAAATTAATTTTGGTCATGCTACATGCCAGACGCTTATCAGGCAACGTTGCCACTTTACGCTCCACTCATCATCTTTAAAGTTTGGTTTCTTTGTATGACTTAAACTAATTAAGTACTTTCATATCAGGCAATATATGTTTTTGGCTTTGGGGTCCCTTTGTTCAATCGTGATGTTGGAAGCTCGCATAAGATCAAGTGGGGTTTGTTGATAATTCACAAATTCTTGGTTGCTGCAGCATATGGCTTCATATTGTTCGTACATTTCTATAAATGGAGAGAAAAGCTGCCTCGTAAGTGTGTGCGTGTGTGGTTCTGTTGTCACCTTTGTTCTTACTTGATCTATGTTCTAATCAAATCAGATCCTCTGTCATTCGGAGATTTAGTGACAAAAGAATGTTACTGTGTATAGGATCTACATCTCATAATCATTCTCATCCATTCTTATTTATCTTTCTCTCTCCCTCTACAAAGAGGACCACAAGTGTGTTCTGATGTACAAATTTCTTTTACCTTTTGCAGCCAGACCAGCATTCTACAACTATGCTGTTGTAATGTTTGTCTTTAGTGCAATTGCACTGTTTGCTTGTGGGCTAGCAGTGGTTGGGGCTGGCTTGGGCAATTGGTAATCCCGCATCCCTTCTCTGCCATTAAAAGTAGCACTCAATAGTTTATTTTATATTCTGTGAAATTTGCCCTGAGCGGATGGATCTCCTCCTTTCCTGCAGGATGTATGATCTCACTGTACTTTGTTATCACTCCCTATATCTGCCATTTCTGTATGTAACTTCTCTTGAAGATTTTTTCCAGGTAATCATTTCTTGCCATGTTACATTTAGGTTTATTATTAAAAAAAATTAACAAATAGGGGTTTCTAAATGAAAACAAATCAGTTCAATTGACTGAAATTAAGGAAAGGTCAAAATTGGTTTCTCTTGTATTGAAACCAATTTAATCGACAAAAAGCGACATTTTGGGGGGAAAACTATAACTAAACAAAAATGCTACATCCCTTGAGATAAAAAATGATTATAAAAATCTGAAAAACCTTCCATCATCAAAATAAATAAGAGCAAATCGAACTAAGAAAAACGAGTCTTCTTTATGCAAAACTGATTAAACCAGGTTGGTTTAATTTTGAATTTGGTCCTAAACAAGCTCAATCGTACCCATCTACTCAATTCACAATTGTACTGTTTTCTTGTGGTCGAACTCCTGAGTGTAGTCCATCAAAGACGTAGTAACTAGTAGCCAGTAGGCATTGCGCAGATGCCTCTTATTATAATAAAAGCTTGAACAGCATATGATGTGTTATTTCTTGGTTCTTGCTGCAGGAGGAAGACTTCCTTTTGGATAATGCTTATTACTCCGAAATGAGAGATGCTGGATTCTTTGACGCCGACTGGGAGTAATTCCTTGACAACTTGTAAATGTGCTGCCATCTTTTGTTCTGTGTAGTGTGTAAATATTTTAGATACCTATTGCCTTCCATGGCCGAAGTAGGGGGAAAGATTTAACAGAACAAGTGTGCTTGAACGAAACTTTAATTTGAATAAACCCTTTTACTCCTTTAAGCGGTTTGTTCCAGTGTTAATTTGCATGGTCTATAGTGGTAACATAAGCATGCATGTACTACAACAGAGCAAAGCTGGGAGGATGAATTTGGATAGAGAATAATGAAAGGGATAGCTTAATTAGGGCTGTAAATAACGGTCATTAACTATACAATTAAGAAGAAACTTATCATGTAGAGTTCTCTCCATCCACTCGCATGTAGAGTTCTCCCCGCCCACTCGCGTCAGAGGCTGAAGTTCTCTCCGCTAAGCGTTAGAGCTGTTTGAGCTCGTAGTGAGGAGGAAGGAAGGCGGTGCTGGAGGTGAGATGGGAGGTTGCGGTGGGGATCTAAAGTGTTAACAGAGAGTGAGAAGGATTCTGATGGACGGTAACAGAATCATTGCGCCATTAATTTGGAAGGAGGAAGAGTCGAGGATCGTCTTAGTCGGCAAAATTTTAGCCGATAAGATCTACACTGATACAAGTCTTGGAATCGATTGTGCGCAGAGCATGGAACCTCTCTTCTAGATTGGAGATTACTTGAGTGTCTGAGAATGCTTTCCAATTCAAATTCTCAAGCGAGAAGGAATATGAAAGGATCATTCGTGGTAGAGTATGGCTTTTGGATGCCAAAGCCTGACGGTAGTAGCTCATGGATTTCGGTCAAGTATGAGAAGTTGCAGAACTTCTGCTTCCGATGGGGGAAGATTGTTCATGAATATAGGGATTGCGGAGTGGAAAGGTTAATGTCTGTATACAAACCTGGGGAGCCAAGATATGGTGCCTGGATGTGTACATATCTTTAGAAACTGGAAGGATGTCTGTGGTGGTTGTACGTTGTGACTGGTCAAAAGCAGCCTATGTAAGAAGTAGGGGTGTTTATAATGTCCGTCGCCCAATTCGCCCAAAAAAAAATCGCTCGGCCCGACCCTAAAAAAGTTGCCCAAAATATATTTGGGCCGGGCCGGGCAGCATGCCTTGCCCATTTGGCCCGGCCCTATATATATATTTATTATTTTTTTAATTTTTTTCTTAACTTATTTTATTTGTAATTTTACACTTTTCATTGACAACTCTCTTTATTCATTTTTAAAATATTAAACATACCTTTTATATTTATGTAGATAACAAAGTTATTCCTCTACTTTACTTGCTAAGTATTCGATTTTTTTAGTTGCAATAACGCTACAAATATCTGACCTCTACATATTTCAATATTTTTTTTTATATATGTAATAAACTGAGACTTCAATTATTATCTTTTTATTACTTTATTGTTAGTGAATTATATATATTATTTAACTCTTAAAAATATAAATATAATATTATTTTATAAGTTCATGATGGTAGATTTTTTTCTCACAATATGAACAGAACATCATAGCTCGGATATGCCCAATCCGCCCATGCCCAGTCCAAAATAGTTAAGGCTTTTATGGGCCGAGTCGGGTATCGAGTTATAAAATATAGCTTATACTTTTTTTGGACAGAGTACTAAATAGGAGATTATCTTGCCTAACCCTATCCATACACACTCCTAGTAAGAAAGAAGAAAGAAGGAGGAAGGTTTCCGAAAGAAAAAGGATGATTGTTCTGAGAAATTTGCAGAGGTACGCAAAAGTGTTAAAGAGGATATTTTCAGTATTAAAGTACACAGGAGTACAGGTGGTGGTATGAGAGAGGGAGAGAATATATTGGAGAAATGACTAATGATAATATGGTCAATGATGCCATAAATGCTGTCAGTGAAAGGAGGTAGGTAGACAGAAGGAAGAAGACGCCCATTGATGTGGAAGTGGGTCCAGCTAGGCCGAAAGTAGAAGATATTGGCCCAAGTGTTTGTAAGAATATAAGAGTGAAGAATTGGTGAAAATAGATTTGGTGTACAATTATTTAAATTATATTTAATTTTTAAAAAATATTATTTTATTATAAATTTAATTATAATATTTTAAAAAATATTTTATTTTTTAAATGTTAAAATTTATATTTAAAAATAATAAACAGTTTATCTTATTCGATATTAATATAGTTTAAGAGAAAAAAAATTTTAATTTATTCTTAAATCGTGAGTAAATCTAATTTTTTTTTAAAATATTTTATACCAATAAAAAAAATCTAATGGCCATGGTTCCATATATAGGAAGGATTTTTTTTTCTTTAGTTATAAAAAAATTTAAATAATTTAGTATATATTTTTACTAAAATTAGGATATATCTTTAAAGTTTAGAGAATATTTATAAAAGGTTTGTGAGATTATTTATTAAATAATTTTTTATAATGATAATAGGAATTGAACTCGCTTCATAAAATATTCAAGATGAAGTGGTTAGCAAGTTAAAAGATTCTTGAGCTGAAAAGAGAAGCTATAAAAGAAATTGGGCGAGAGAAAATTAAAATAAGAAAATATATGGAAATTAATCTGAATCTTAAGCACATATGAGAGAATTGACATATTAAAAAATAGACTCGTATTCTACGTGAACGTGAGTTTAATTATCACTACCATTATAAGAACTTATTTAGTAAGTAATCTCGTAAATCTCTTATAAATATTCTTTGAGTTCTAGAACTATATCCTTGCTTTAGTAAATTGAACTCACCTAAATTTTTTTATTAAAAAAAAATAATCTGAATCTTAAGCCTGAGATTTCCATATATGCAAATGACTTGAAGAAAGTCAAAGCTAAGATTAGGAGCACTAGAAGAAAGGAAAACGTGGATTATGAGACTTTGAGCTGTGACAAAGAAGAGCATGATGAAATGAGGAAAGATGCTGTGACTATGGAAAATGATGATGGAATCTTTGTCTTTAAAGCAGCCGGAGGTAGAAGAAGAAGTTTTGTAGCTGAGGGTGTTGGTGGCTGGCCTCAAACAGCCACCAAGGCACCATGAAGGTCTTATCTTGGAACTGTCAAGGTCTGGGGAGAGCCTTGACAGTCAAAAACTCAAGGGACTTGGTGAGAAAGTTTAGTCCCTCTATTATCTTCCTAATGCAATAAAAAATGAATTGAAAGGTGTGAAAGGGTTAGAAGGAGTTGTGGTATGGAGAACGAATTGTATGTCGAGCCTGTTGGCTTGTCTGGGGGTTTGGTAGTATAGTCAAAAATTATACTACAAAGGAAGGTGGGAACCCGAGAGTTTTAAGGAAGATATTGAACTTTCAATGCTTAATGTATGATTGCAGCTTAGTGGATTTGTAATTTAAGGGGCCGAGGTTTACAAGGTGCAACAAGAGAGCTTGTGCTTTTGTGAGGGAGAGAATTGATCGGGCTTTGGGTAATGTGGAGTTTAGGGACAACTTTGGTAGGGCTGTGGCTTTTGACACTCAACCCATTGGTTCAGATCACCATGCTTTGATTGTTGATTGCTGCTATCTAGAAGAGAAATTGCCAAGGCCATTCAGGTTTGAAGCCGGTTGGGTGAACCATATGAGGATTATTTGCTTATGGTGAGAAAGGGTTGGAATAATGTTGCAGATGTAATGGAGGAAAGGTTGAAGGATTTGGTGAGAAGACTGAATGCTTGTAGAATTGAACTCATAAACTGGAGTAAAAAGGATTTTCTAATTTTAGGAAAGTTATTAACCACTTGAGAGAGAGGTTGTCTAATTGTCAGAAAGGCTTGATGAATGATGACAAGCTGAATGAAATGGAAGAGATAGTAGGACAGATTGAAGAGACTTGGAAAAAGCAAGAGATCTTCTGGTGGCAAAGCTGAATAATGGTGATAGAACACGAAATTTTTTCATTGTAGTGTGATTCAGAGAAGGTAAAGAAATAAAATTCTGAGGCTTAGAGAAGATAGTGGAAGGTGGATTGAAGACAGGGTTGCTATTGATGGGGCATTTATCAGCTTCTATCAGAATTTGTTTAAATCTGTGGGAGCAAGGTCAATGGAGCAGGCCCTGCATTATGTCAAACCTGTGGTGCCAGAAGAAAATAATAATTTGCTGATGAGCCCTGCGACAGATTTGGAGATTGAAAATGTTGTCAGCTTGGCACAAATAAGACACAGGGTCCTGATGGTTTCTCAGCCTTGTTTTGTCAATCTGTATGGAAGGAGGTGAGGAAGGAAGTGTGGTATGGTGCATAATTTTTCAATGGTAGAACTGGTTTGAGAGAAATTAATAGCACTAATATTGTGCTGATCCCCGAAAATTATACCTGAGGGTGTCAATCATTTCAGACCAATTGTCCTATGCAATGTTTCTTATAAAATCATTGCAAAAATTTTGACAGATAGTCTGAAATGGCGGATGGACAAGATAATGTCTCCAAATCAAAGGGCTTTTATCACAGGGAGAATGATTCAAGAGAACATAATAGTGACTCATGAGGCCTTTCACTACCTGAATAATAAGAAGGGGTACAAAAGAGAGCTTGCATTGAAGATTGACATTAATAAAGCTTATGACCGGATGGAATGGGATTTTATTGAGGCGGTGATGCTGAAGATAGGTTTCTGTAGTGGGTGGGTAAATTGGATCATGAAACGTGTTGATTCTGTAGCCTTTAATTTGCAGGTTGCTGGTGAGAATGTCGATTCCTTGGTGCCTGGCTTGGAGTGAGGCAAGGAGATCCACTATCTCCCTCCCTTTTCATAATGGCTACGGAGTGGTTATCTTCCACGATACATTACCATGTAGAGCAAAAAGAATTGAAGGGTATAAAGCTGGCTAGGAGAATACCAACTTTGTCTCATTGTTTTTTTGATGATGCCATTCTATTCCTGAGTGCTGGAAAGGTAAATTGTCTGATCCTGAGGAAAATTCTTGATGTTTATTGTGCATCTTCTGGACAACTAGTAAACTTTGATAAATCAAGTATTTTTTTTCTCTGCAAATTCTCCTATGAGAGTAAGGGAGAATGTATCAGATTGTCCTATGGAAGCAGAAATTGCTTACTTTTGCAGGCACGGAGATCTTAATTAAAGCAGTTGCAAATTCCATTCCTACTTACCCCATGACTTGTTTTTTGTTTTCAAAAAATTCATGTGCTGAAATTGATAGTCTGGTTTCTGAGTTTTGGTGGGGGCAGAAAAGTGGAGAGGGTGTTATTCCTTGGAAGAGCTGGAACAAAATGACAAAAAAGAAATGTGAAGGTGGCATGGGGTTTCAAGATTTGCTTTGTTTTAACAAAGCTCTTCTTGCTAAAACTGCTTGGAGATATTGATGAATCCAAATGATTTATGGCGCCAGGTACTTGAGAGGATCTATTTCCCTAACTGAATTCTCAAAAGGAAAGAAAGGAAGGAGAGCTTGGTGGGGATGGTCGAGTTTTTTTGAAGGAAGAGATCTCCTTAATGAGGTTGGGTGAAATGTAGGAGAAGGGGGGAGAATTCATGTATGGGCTTGGGGCTTAATGGATGTAAACTTCAAGCTGGTGCTACTACTGCACAAGAAGAAAAGATGAAGGTAGCAGATCTAATCAAGGATAGTAGATGAAACCTTAGATGCATTGAAGGAAGAATCTTTCAGCTGGAAAAAGAGTTGAGATTGAAAACTCCCATTCCTACAGGTCATAGAGATGACAAAGGTATTTGGATGGCAAACAAGGATGGCTGTTATATTGTGAAATCAGGATACACTGTAAAGATTAAAGATCCTGGAACATCTTACAGCATTCCTAAACCACTGTGGAGAGGTTATGGAAAATTTCGGCTCTTCCTAAAGTAAAACAGTTTCTATGGAGACTTGCAGTTGGTGCTGTGGCAACTAGAGACGTATTATTTAGAAGGTCTTGTGCTAAGGATCCCATGTGTCCTGTGCGTGAGAATGAAAGGGAAACAATTGAGCACTTATTGTTTCTTTGTCCACGGGTGACGTATTGTTGGTTTGGGTGGGTATTAGGCCTCAGATTCAGTAAGTGGCCTTTAGAAAGATGTGAGGATTGGCTATGTAAAATGATTTCTGGTAAGCAGTACACTTGATGAGTATGGGAAATCTGTTCTTGCTGCCATGTATTGGTGGATATGGAAGAAAAGATGCAACTGGGTTTTTAGATGAGAGAGGCCAGATGCAAAGGAATAAAAAAAGCTGGTTCATGCACAAAGCCAAGTGGGTTGGTTTGTAAGAGGTTGGGAAGATGGTTTGCGCCTGAGGTAGGTATGATTAAAATGAACATTTTCAGAGAACAGGATGGGAGTGCAGGAATTGGCTTGGTTTGCCGTGACAAAGAAGGGAGATTTGTAGGTGGATTGAGCAAAGAGGTTGAGGCTCTTTCTCCTTTTATGGCAGAAAGGTTGGCGCTAAAAGAAGCTCTGTTGAATGGTTTCAGGTTTCCTGATCAAGGAGTGATTATTGATTATTGAGATGGATTGTGAAGTTCTTTTTTAACTGATTCTGAAGAATTTAGCAGAGGGATGCGGATGGCAGTGTTGGGAGACTGTCAAGGAGGTACTGGACTTGAAGGAGTCGTTGGAGCATGTGACTTTTTCCCTTGTCTCGAGGCAGGGCAATAGAGCTGCTGGTATGTTAGCGGTAGGTGCTGCAAAGAGGACGTACTAGAATTTATGGCTAGTCCACGTCCCATCTTCTTTATGCATAGTTTTGGCTGGTGTCTCAAGGTTTTATTTGGTTCAAAAAAATAAAAAAAATAAAAAAAATTAATTAATAATATATTTTATTTAATTTAAAGTAGGAGAGAAAGGAAGTAGAATAGAGTTAATTAAAAATTGATAAATATATCTTTATTTTTTTATTTAAATTTTTTTATTTTTTATTTATAATATTCATATTAAAATTATTATTTTTTTAATTTATAAATATTAATTTTTTTATCTTATTTATATATATAATAAAATTAAAAAATATGATAAAATTTTAATATTATTTCTTATTAATTATATAATTATTATATATTTTAATATAATATATAAATAATTTATTGTATTTATTAAATTTTAACAATTAAAAAAATTAAGTATGAGAAAAATAAAAAAAATACTTAGGGGATAATTGGAATACTAATAAATATTAAAGGCAATTTGGTCATAAAAATAAAAAAATTTCTCTTCCCTCTAAAAAATCCCACTTTTAAAGGGGAGATGAGAGAAAAGAGGAGATCACAAAAAGATAAAAAATTTCTCCTCCCCTCCACTCCACTCCATTTTTTCCAACTAAACACATTTTCCCCTCCCCTCTAAAATCCCACAACGAAACAAACCCTAAAGGGTGCAGGGCGAGGGAGTGAAAATATTACTGGTTTTGATAAAGAAGGCATTGGTTAATAGTATTTCTCACTGGAAATTTTGTTTTACTTTACAGGTTTCTAGTTTTGTCCTTTAGTTTTAAGTGTTAATATATTTTGGTTTTACTGAAGTGTGTGATAGCTTGTATTGTAGGTTTCTTTGAGAGTTCTTTTTTGACTTGGGCTATTAGTGTTTATAATAACTTTTCTGATGATTAATAAAATAACTATTTTTTGGGAAAAAAGCTAACTTGTAATTTTGAAGGCAGGTAGTAACAATCAATAGTCAAGCTATTTCCTCATTCGATGGATGTATGAAAAGTTATATGATTCTTGACTTGTTGGGTGAAAATTGAACAAAGAAGGACGATGTCGAAAATTGTAAGCGAAATTCATCAGTGCTAGTGTACCTTTTTACGGGAACAAGAGAGTTTGATGTTGGTACGCATCCAATGATGTTAAAAAGTAGAACAAGAGCATGCTTTCGAAGCCACAAGTATTAACCAAACTGGATATGGAGAAGGAGATAACGCTGAATAGGGGAGCATGGAAACTTCAACCAGTACCAAGGCTTCACTGTAACTTGTCTCACAATGAAACATAGGCCATGGCCTACAAAAGTTTTGTAAATAGAGGGTAATTCAGCCCTCTGCCCACTAGCACCAACCACGATGTGCTTACTCGTCCACGGCTCGATCTTGCGGGCCCTTCGGTTAAAAACGACATAAAATATAAGAAAAACGAAACAATAACGCTTGTTACAATGAAGAGATTATTAATCTTTAAAAAAATAATGAATACATTGGGGAAAGAATAAAAGATTACGTCAACACAATTTGGCTGCTCTTCCCCTTGGTAAATGAAAAGGGAATTATTCAAATTATATAACGAATTTCAACCATTGCATGCAAATACTGAGGAGAGCATATCCACGAGCAAATTTGGAAGACACAGACTTCGCCGGGCCTACCTCTCGTTGGTAGATCGTGAATACAGATGTGGTGCAAGCCTGGGCTTTGGTTGAACCATCAAAGGGACCTTCCTCTGGAGGGTAAGCCCATAGGCCTCTTCCATGTTCATCTTTGGTGGGCTTAGCCCATCTGCCAACTCCCAATCAAAGGCTTGGGCCAGAGTTGCAGTCAGAAGCTGGACCACTCGAAGCCCAAGGTTCATGCCAGCACATATCCTACGCCCACCACCAAATGGGATCACCTCAAAGTCATTCCCCCTCACATCCACCCCCTCCTTCTCCCCACCGGGCAGGAACCTATCGGGCCTGAACTCCAACGGGTCGGACCATTCATTCGGGTCACGGGCTATGGCCCAAACGTTGAGCAGTAGAGTGGCGCCCTTAGGAATGTGGTATCCGAAAATCTCACAGCTCTCAGCAGCTACTCTTGGGAGAGAGAGTGGGGTGGGTGGATGAAGACGGAATGTTTCTTTTATGAAGGCTTGCAGGTATGGGAGATTGGGCAAGTCTAATTCGCTCACCAGTCGGTCCTGGCCCACTACCGAGTCCAATTCCTGTTGGAGTCGGGCCAACATGGTCGGGTTTCGGATCAACTCCGCTATGGCCCACTCTGTGGTGCTTGATGACGTGTCAGTACCGGCCGCAAACATGTTCTGCAAAAGTGGTGATCAATCATGTTAAGCTAAGCAAATCATTGATCAAAGTAAACTTGGTACGAGTAGCAGGATGATTCTAGTATAGATAAGATATATACATATATTATATGTATGTATATATCTGTGTGTGTGGGTGCATGAAGGCGAAGATTACCAAAAGTAAAGCTTTGATCTCGACGTCAGTCAGCTTGGTTCCGTCGACATCTTGAACCTCCTTCAGAGAAAGCAAGGTGCTCAACAAGTCCCTGCGGTGCTCGTTCTTAGAAACTTTGTGTTCTTCGATGATGTTTGTCAAGAATGCATCGAACCTTTTGTGGAGCTTCTTCATCTTGCCTTGAACTCCTTGAAGGTCGAGCCATTCCAACGAAGGGATGAAGTCTCCGATGTTGAAAACTCCGGCCAGAACCATCATCTCCACCACCATCGACTTGAACTCGTCGGCTCTAGGATCACATCCGGCCGCACCGTCGTCGAACACGCGCCGTCCTAAGACTGCCCTTGCGAGGGCGTTGGTGGTGCACACATTCAGCAGTTGTCCTAAGTTCACCACTTGGGAGGCGGCACTCGCGAGATTACGCGTCAATCTTCCAACCTCTTCCTGCAATTTGCATTGATTGAATTAGTCCATTAAAGTCATATTCATTAACACGATGCCAAGTTGCAAACTCTAGTTTTATGCCACTTGAGTATCATCACTTCTGTCTTGTTTTTTTGATTCACTGAGTATTATCACTTCTAATACTTATATATATTGCCTGGAATATGTATAGTTTAAGATTTCTTTTCATTATAAAATTTTCTTACACTTCTGTGATGTAACGATAAAAAAAATATGCATATGAAGTTGTTTTCCCCACGTACTCAGTGGAGGTTACAGAGTGAAAGGAAGTACTGACCTGACGGAGATGTCTGAAATCATCCAAGGCCTTGCCGGAGAACAGATGAACAGTGGAGAGTTTCCGGATCTTGCGCCACCGTGGGCCATAGGGAGCGAACACGAGGTCTTGATAGTTATAGCCCATGTACTTGGCTCCAGCGTTGGGAGGTCGGCTGGAGAAGTTGGCGTCGTGAACCTTCAATATCTGCTCGGCAACAGAAGCCGAAGCCACCACGACGACGTCGACGAAGCCGAGGCGGAGGTGCATGAGAGGACCGTAAGTGCGAGCCAAATGGGCCATAGCATGGTGGGGGACAGCGCCCAAGTGAGGCAAGTTGCCGAGGATAGGCCAGGGTTTGGGACCCGGAGGAAGAGGAAGAGAAGGTCGACGGAAGAGCTTGAGAAGGCGATAGAGGAGGGAGGCTAAAAAGAGAGAAGCGAAGCCGAGAAGCCATGGAGAAGTGACAGAAGACATATTGGAAGAAAGAGAGAGTATTAATTAACGGTTATGGAATATATGAAGTTGTGTAATAAGACAGAGGTGAAGGGGTTATTTATAGGATTTTGAGAAGGGAGGGGTTGGAGGAATGAATGAGCAAAGAGACGAGGTCAGGGACGCGACTTTGTTCTTTCGCGGGGCTGCCATACGGAGAAAAGTTCAATATTACAGTTGATGAAGCTTTTGTATTAACTATGTTTCCAGAAGAGGATTGCGAGTCAAATAAGATATGTATTCTATTATTTTCTCAGCGCTCGTATCTTCTTGGAAATGGCCACTTATATATATATATGTCAAATTCACTAATTTAATTATTGTTTTGATTCACTATTTCTCACCTGAAAATGGGTCAAACATATAATTATCAAATTCATAATTAATTAATTTATTAAAATACAGACATCTCCTATTTAATCACTCCCTCGTGCCCAGAGTTAAGATATATTTGGATAAAATTTTAAAAATAAACTTATAATAAAAAAAATTATATAGCTTTTAAAAAAAAATTTTTATAGAAAAATTTATGAAAAAAATTAAATAAATAAGTGTTTAGATAGTTATTTTTAGAAATATTTTTTTTTATTGGTAAATTATAAAAAATAGTATGATATTAAATGAGGAGAAATAAAAGATGAGAGGAGAGAGGGTGTAAAAAAATATAAAATTATGTAAGAAAAAGTATGAGAAAGGATAAATAATATAAGAAAAAAATAAAAATAATATAATAATTAATTAATTTATAATTTTTTTTTATTTTATAAATTATTCTGATTAAGTTATTTAAAAAATTAATTTTAAATTATAATTTAATTTAAAAAATTATTTAAATAAATATAGTCTAAATTTAGATTTAAAATTTAAGTTTGAAGGAGTTACAAACGGGCCTTTAGTTTATTCTGCGCGCTGACGTGTGACGAGCGAAAAACCTACGTAACAATTTCAAACAGAAATGTGAATACGGTAATCCTTAGCTACAAACTCTAGACGTGACATATGACTGCAAAAGGTTGTCCCCAGCAAGCCACGAGCCCAATTGACATTATAGTTTATTCAGAAATCCTTGATTTTTTTTGCAATTAATAAATAAATAACTTCTCAAAATTGTGCTCTTCACCAAATGTATAAAATAACAAGTGGTCACTCGTAAATAATGGATATTCAGAAACAGGAGGAGAGGGTCCTTAATTAAATCATTAATTTACAATATCGGTCTATTCATAAATGGCGATATTTAAATTCATAATTGACGGTTATGAATATATATATATATATATATATATTCACAAGAGTTGTCTATCTATTTACAACTGAATTTAATTCCCCTAAGTTCTTAAAGTGACATTCCTAAAATCCACAGGTTATTGGACAAGTATATATACGAGTAGCCATGGATAAATTCATGACATTCCGATTGATTCACAAACCAAGACCAAGGTAACTTTGTAAAATCACTTGTTTTATTTAATTACAATAGAGACCATGCATGCTCCTAAAGTCTTAAATTCCCGTTAATGCGTTCATAACGCTTGCAATTGTCATTTTTTTTTCAAAATCAAACGTGTTGAATATTAGAAGAATGAGCAACATTAACAGATCAGAAGATAGACAATTGCTAAAGAAAGTAAAAGATGAGAATTAGAAGAAGAACATGAAAGATAAGAAGTAGAAGAAGAACAGAGGATCCTTCAAAGAAAATAAGGAGAAAGAGAAACTTCACATAACTCATTTCACATCCTTCTCATGAGAACTTTTTTTTTATTTTTTTTGTTTAAAAAATATTATATATATTTGACACTAGTTATTTGTTAAGGTTAGGGCATGACCTTAAAATTTATAGGGTATTTATAAGATATTTACGAGATCATCTATCAAATAGATTATTAAAACTATAGAGAGAATCGAACTTATATTATTATAGGATATAAGTCTATTCTTAATTACCTGTATTAATTATCATTAGCCCATGAGACCCTTTTCTCATTTTTTTTAGAAAAAATTTTAAAAAGGGGTTGGGTTTACTCACAATTTAAAAGTAAGATGAAGTCTCCCTTCTTCCTAAGTGATACCAATATCAGGTAAAACGAGTCATCTATTACCCTTAGGTTTATACTTAAATACCCAAGAGTTAGGATGTCTCCCTAAGTACTGCGACTGGAACCATAATAAAATAGTACTATCAAAAAATTGAATACGTTCTAAATAATCATATATCTTATCTCTTTATCAGTTAAATCTATAGATATTATTTTTTATATATAAAAATTTTTAAAAAGAGGTTGGGTTCATCATAGCCCATTTCCAATAAGCCTTGCATCATGATACATTGATGACGCAGATATTGTTGTTATTTTAACCCTAAAACAGAAAAACACAGGTCAAAGTATAGAGGCACAAATATTCCTACAACTAGAACGCATGTCGCTGTCAAATTTTAGAGCTAAGCCAATCAAGTGTCTTATTTAGGCATCCTAGATATAACAACTTCCAAAAGACTTTGTGGGGCATATTAACCATTGAGCTAGGTAGGTGTTGTCAATTTTATGTGTAGATCTGTCAAAGGAATAAATCTTATACTGTTTAAGATTTTAGAATATCTAAGTGTACACTAAAATAAAAAAATTATAAAAATGAGTATTTTAACTAACTACTTGAACTAATGATATTTAAATAATTGTATTGTATTAACATGTTTTTTGTGATTAACTACCATTTCAATTTCATGAAACATTATCTAATAAATATTATAACTTCCCAACAGTCGTATAGTTTTTGCCTACAAAAGGCAGGGTATTGTGGTAGTGTCAAAACATTGATGTTAGACAGGACCACGTCATGCGATACTGAGCTCCCGAGTTCCCTTCTCTTTTCATTTGAGTTACAATAATTTTTTTACTATTCTTCACCGTAGTTACTGTAGGAAAAGATTTGTTTAATCTTATAATTTATATAAAATATTTTTTAAAAACAATACTTTTAAATATAACTCAAACCACACACATTTTTATTGTGGTTTTGCAGGTGTCACCAACAATATTAGAAGATAATGGCTGCTAAATGCACGAGTGGATCGTGATGAGTTGGTCAAATTGCATTGGGACAGGTTGTTCTCAAATTCGTTTGGCTTTGGCTTAAAACACAGGAGAGGGAATGAGATAAGTTTATATATATATATTGTTTTATTTAATTAATCATGGTGTCTTTAGATTGTTTCATTGACAATATTGAAACATGAAGCATAAAATTAAATGGCGTTTCTGTTGGTAAAGGGACTGAATGTGGAAGCTTAAGACAAGGCATATTTTCGGAAGTAAATATTAGCGAAAGAATAATTCAAATTTAGTCAAGACAAAACTCCAGTAAATCGGATGGGCGAGATAAAAAAATATTAAACCACCAATTAATGAATATAAGTTTGGTGTCAGTGTTGATTGTAAGATGATTTTTTAAGTGCGTTTGTACTGTGAACATAAACGTGAAAAAGAAGAAAAATCATGTATTCAATTTTCAATCTTTATTTATTCATTTTACTCAATCACAACCATAATTAAAAAGCTAAAGGCAGCCAGAGAAGGTCTTGTAAAAAGTAAAAGAATAAATTGAAAAAAAATTCTGGGATGATCTATTAAATAAAAAAGGTGAAAGAGAAAAGAGTGTATTTGTTCCTGTTGATAGGGAGAAGAGTGTCTTTCTAAATATAAATACGAAGTAATAAAGCATGTACAAATACTAATTTGGAAGACTGGTTGACGAAGCTACAACTTGTCACCAAGAAGACCACATAAAAATGATAAACAAAGGTCATGATAAAATAGATATATAAGCATATATATATATATATATATATATATATATATCAACCATAAACTTCATTATTGGAGAAATATATACTGGACATTCTCATATATATAGTGATCATAAACTTGATTTATTTCTACAACCTAGTTTATAATCTGAAAAACACCATGCATTGCGGAAGTGTTCGAATGTCTCCAAGCTGAAGGATGCAAGGCTCACTCTCCCTTCTCAGTCACACTTGTCGTGTGGAACTTTAAATTAGGATGAGTAGACATTTGGAGCAAGCCTGGGCCTTGGGTGTACGGAGAGAGGGCGCTTCCTCTGGAGAGTTATCCCGTAAGCCTCTTCCATGTTCAGCTTTTCTGGGCTAAGCCCATCTTCCAGCTCCCACTCAAAGGCATGCGCCAATGTTGCCGTCAGAATCTGGACCGTCCTCAGCCCCAGGCTCATGCCCGCGCATATCCTCCGCCCGGCGCCGAACGGTATCACCTCGAAGTCATTGCCCCGAACATCCACCCCAGCCTTCTCACCGCCCGGCAGGAACCTATCGGGATTGAACACCAATGGGTCGGTCCACTCCTTCGGGTCACGAGCAATGGCCCACACATTCATCAACAGAGTGGCTCCCTTCGGAATATGGTACCCAAAGATCTCACAGCTCTCTTGTGCGATTCTCGGAAGTGAAAGAGGCGTCGAAGGATGAAGACGGAAGGTTTCCTTTACGAAGGCTTGCAAGTACGGGAGATTCGGTAAGTCCGATTCGCTCACTAATCTGTCCCGGCCCACGACAGAGTCCAACTCCTTCTGGATTTGGGCCAACATTTCCGGGTGTCGGATCAGCTCCGCTACGGCCCATTCGGTGGTACTCGCTGACGTGTCTGTCCCAGCGGCAAACATGTTCTGCAATTGTTATCACATAGCAGTTGTGAATTGATTGTCGAAGCTGGGTTGGTGCTGGTGAGGGTGCGTAGGTGAATAAATAAAATACCAATAAAACAAAGTAAGAAAGGAGAGTACCAGAAGTAACGCTTTGATCTCAACGTCGGTGAGCTTGGTTTCTTCCTCGCCGGGAACCTCCTTCAGGGATAGCAAAGTCGTCAACATGTCCTTGTGGTGGTCGCTCTTTGAAACTTTGTGTTCTTGTATGATGTTTGTCAAGAAGGCATCGAACCTCTTGTGAAGCTTCTTCATCTTGCCTTGAACTCCTTGAATGTCGAGCCATTCCAACGCCGGGATGAAGTCGCCGATGTTAAAAACTCCGGCCAGCACCATCATCTCCACCACCATCGACTTGAACTCGTCCGCCCGAGGATCGCATCCTTCTGCACCGTCGTTGAACACGCGCCGCCCTATCATTTGCCGTGCCAGCGCGTTTGTGGTGCACACGTTTAGCAATTGTCCCAAGCTCACCGCGCGTGATCCGGCTCTTGCCAGATTCCGTGTCAATCTGGATACCTCTTCCTGCCAAATAAGGCAAAGATAAGGAAGACACATTCAGGCAAAAAACAAAAAAAAAATACCTTTATTGAGTAATTTAAATTATTGATGACACATGTTTATAAATGCTTATTCCCCAATCTGTATACAAGCAAAAGTTGATGCCTCTAGTCCCAAACACATGGGTGATTTTCTTTCTTTTTTTTACCGTTTTTCATTTAAATAAATATGATAAAGATCAGTCAAATAATTGATTTATGGGGGGCATATATGTGTGACTTTTTCCCCCGTCAGCTAACTATTTTATAAGAATAATTTCTCTTGAAGAAAATATTGATCTATTATCAGGATGTCTAATTTTTCTTGTTGCTTGGTGATGTAATGATGACTACAAATTTTTGTCAGCTTTAAAGAGACCCAGATCTACAACTTCTTTGATAGAATAATAAAATAATAAAAAACAAACAAATTGTATCCAGTAAGATGCGATGGATAAATCAAAATATGTAGAACTCCAAATATTATTTACAGCTTCAATTTAAGAAATGCACCAAAACTAGAGGTTACCAAACAACACACGCCATTCTAAAAGAATAGGAAAATATCGATATTGAGACCATGAGCCCTTAACTAACTAAAAAGCCATTTCCATTAACTGATCCCGTGCACGGATAAATACGTCTGTTATTAACATACACGTGTTATCTTCTATTTTTCTAGAAAATCCTAATCGGTCAAGAAATAAACTAGAGTTACCAGCTAACTTGTGCATCTGTGGTTCATTGCTTGAACACGGGTTCAAATGCTGGTAACCCAAAAGGAAATAAACTAGAGTTCAACCCCATGGTTACCAACCAAGGTTAGCAATCCCTGGGAGATCAAATTATCTATATATTTATCAAGTGATCCTCTAAAGATTACTTAAAGTTATTAACTATCGCCATCCAATGGTATAAAATTCACGTTGGCAAGTAGTTGACTAAAATGAATAGGGAAGAAGTAACGAGGAGGTTTTGTTTTCTTAAACGTACATTGATTGTGATAGATCAATCGAATGAAGCAAGCACTGGGAACTCTAATAAATAAATTATTTGTTAGTCAAAGGATAAAGTATGCTTCCTAACAACTTAGATCTCAAAAAAAAATTAACGATCTAAAAACATATGATACACGAAACTATATAGAACCAGGTATAGCTGTAATGAAAGAGTCAACTCACCTGACGGAGATGTCTAAAGTCGTCCAAGGCCTTGCCGGAGAACAAGTGAACGGCGGAGATCTTTCGGAGGGCACGCCACCGTGTGCCGTAGGGAGCGAACACCAGGTCGTGATAATTATAAGCCATGTACTTAGCTCCGGCGTTGGGCGGTCGGCTCAAGAAATTGACGTCGTGAACCTTCAAGAACTGCTCGGCAACGGAGGCGGAAGATGCGACGACGACGTCAACGAAACCGAGACGGAGGTGCATGAGAGGGCCGTGGGTGCGAGCCAAGCCGGCGAGAGCGTGGTGGGGGACGGGGCCCAAGTGAGGGAGGTTTCCGACGATGGGCCATGGCTTGGGTCCCGGAGGAAGAGGAAGAGAAGGGCGATTGAAGAGCTTGAGAAGACGATAAAGGAGAGAGGATAAAACCAGAGTTGCCAAGCCCAGGAGCCATGGAGATGGAAGATCAGCCATATGAACTGTGTCAGAGGAATAATCTGCGTTGTGATCTGATGGCTTTCGCTGGAAGGAGAAGGCCATATTTATAATATCATGGACGCACAGAGCAGGGAAAGTATTTGGCGGGGCGGATTATAATATTATTAAAGCTTAACCACGTAAAATCAATTAAATTAAGAATTCTAATATTTTATATTTTAAAAATTTAAATTAAAAACTATAATATTTTATATTTTAATTATTAAGTTGTTATTTTTAAAATTACTATTACAGTTATCATTCAATAATTTTTATATATCTATTATACATCGTTTAATTTAAAAAATAATAATTAACAATTTATATATAATTTAAATAATTTATAATTTTGTATTTACATCAAAAAAATATTATAAATATTTTTTTAAATATCCTATATTTTTAAGTATTTAAAAATAATTTAAATATATGTCAAATGTCAAATTTTATTTAAATATTTTATATTTTAAAAATACTTAGAAAATTTAAAATTATAATTCAAGTGTTAAATATTACTTTTTAAATAGAGTGATATATAATAAAAAATATAAAAATTATAATATAATAAATACTATTAATTTTAACGGTAGAGGTTCAATAATCAAAACATGAAATACGGTAAATAGATACTACCTATTTCATTTTTAATATAAAGAGTTAGTTTTTTTAGTTAAATAATAAAATCAAATAAATCAGTTAATTATGATTAGATCAAATTCTTTAAGATATATCTATATTATATAATTATTAATTTACTCACATAAATTAATCAATTTTTATATTAATTATAATTAATTTTTTAATATATATTTTAAAAAAAATGTAAACAACCGTATATTAAAAAAGATGATAAAATGTAGCATGATAAGATAAACCAAAAGTATAAACATCATTGAAAATGTGTCCATATGAAGGACTTGATACATGTGGCGCATGTAAAGACTACATTAATTGGCATACTTCAAAATTTCGTGTTGTTGAATTGTTTGATTGGGGACATTATTATGTGCCAAAAATGCAGACAAAATTAAGAGAGAGGGAGAGAGAATGAAAGGTGACGGAGGGAAAGAATTGACTTGTGGAAATAGGAGGGTGTTAGGTTAATGGAAATGTGTCTGTGGTGGTAGCCCAAGCGCCCGAGGCGGTGACCGAAGATTTTATTTATTTATTTATGTTTCCCCCTCTTTTCATATCCCCTCCTTCCCAAACCCCCCCCCCCCACCCAAACAAATGGCATATCTCTTTCTAATCATTTACGTCACCCTTGACTAAGCTGCCCCTCATCGTTGTTTATACGTTTTGTCAAATAATTGATCTCACCCCTATTTCTTAATTTACTCCATCTCTATCCACCTACATATTCCTTCCATTTTTGTCTCTCTGTTTTTTTTTTTTTGTCATTCTTTGAATCTTTATATATATATATATATATATATTGATTTTTTCCCTCTAATCTTTTCACAAGTATAGTACTCATCAATCAGCTCACTTATGTAATGTCCTCGAGTATTAGTAAGACGCTTGAGCTATTAGTAGAGTACAAGAATATATTTATAACTAACTCTTCCCCCTCTTTTCCCTTTCTCATTCTCAATAATCAAACGTAGTAATAGTTTACCTTAACAACATAAATAACTGGAATTAGACGCGATCGTTATATTGAAGAAAGGATTCCTTGTAGAAAATAGTGTTAATCAAAAGACGGGTGTACATAAAATTGGATAAATAAATTATTACCTCTCTATTCTCAATTATAAAATATATTTAATTAATTTAAATATATTAATAAAATTAAATAAATAAATAAATTATAATAATATATTAATTTTTCTAAAATATATTTTTTGATTATATGTATTTAAACCATTATTATTATATACCTCCTAATATGTGTACTCATATATGAATATAGTAGGAATAAAATTATAATTTTATAAGATAAAATAAATTAAAATATTATATCTAAGAATAAATTTAACTTTTAATTTAGCTCTTACATAATTAAGAATATGGTGAGTATTAAAATTATTCGCCTGGAACGAAAGGTTTGTATAAAGAATTTAATTACTTATTTATTCAATTAAGCTAAAGGCTAAATAAGTTGAGGTGGAAAATTAACTTGACCATGCATACTCGTCACATTTACAAATTGTCTATATTACCACAACAACGATAATGACAATTCTTGTCTCGTGAATTGTTTGATTAGTAAAAATATTATTGTTCTGTAACTAATATATATTATTTATGTTAATTGTATTCAAAATCGTAAGAAACATTACAGAAATTGATATTGCTTTATTTGTGATGCTTAATTCTATATAGTACCCCTGTTACTATTTGTTGAGGCTCTCCTTATTTTTGTTGGTGCAAAGGTTGAATTCATTGTGTTGAATGGGTGGGGACACGTGGCAGGAAGAGAGGCGTGGGATTAGATCAGTACGTTGCAAGAACACAGTCAACTGCCCAGAGAAAATATTAATGAAACGATGCTCATTAGTTAGCGTAATAATCTCAATATAATTGATTAATTATTATAAATTATTGTTATAATTATAAATTTAAAATATCATAAAATTAATTAATAAGATTATTGATTAATTAGTATTATATGGTTTAACTTTATGAACGTAAATAGTTTATAATTATTATAAATTATTATTATAGCTATTTAATTAAATCGGCGAAAAGGTTCTCATGTTAAGACAAAAAGGTGTTTTCATATTGTTTTACGACGCCGTGTACTTATGTTTGCTTATTATTTTTGTTAAACAGCATGGGAGCGAAATTTAGTTTACAAATAATTTAGGAGTTGACTTTAGAATATTCAAACAATTATTTTTTTTTGGGTAATCAATAATTATTGTTATCTAGGCCGAAAAGGGGGATTTAATAGGGATGGGTAACAATTTTTACTATTTCGTATCATTTTCAAAAATCAACGTACGTTCTTGGAGACTCGTTCAATATATATATAAGATCATCCTATAAGAAAAAAAATTGTCTTACTAATATATTCTTCCTTTAAATCGTCAGCAAAATAATACTAATCTGACTTTTCTATTTTTTTCTACTTTTTAATTCTGAGTCGCATACATCAAACAGATTATTTTTTTTTTAAGCTTTGACGTACATTTCGTTAACGCTTTTTTTTTTTTTAAATTGACATTATTTTCCTTTTACGTTTTATATATTTTAAAAACAATCTAATTAACGAGACTAAAACAAAATAGTTTAAATAATTTAAATTTAATGTAATTAAGCATTAAGCAAGTCACAAATCGATGAACAGGAAAAGCATGAGTCTACAAATAGAGAAGCCAGATCAGAAAATCATCCAGAGCGCATCATGAAATTAAAACCATTAAGCGTTTGAGTAATTTATAATTTTTTGCAATTTTATTATCTATAAATTGAAAGTGACAATTTTTTGGGGGATCTGGAAACTAATTACAATCGATCTGAATTTATAAAAAGTTCAATGGAGAATCAACTTGATAGAACGAAGGAAGGGATGAATTGACAAAGCCAAAATCTGGAATCTTATCCATAGTTTTGTATAATTCAGAAATTGACTTTGTCTCTTGAGCGAATTGTTCGCAGGGTTTGAATCTTCGAGGAGAATTCTTGATTATAAAAATTAAACATGTATTATATGAATATAAACTATAATTAAACATGGATTCATCTTTTATTTTCTGTTGTTTTTGTGGGGAGAAATAGTTGAAACGATGACTTTGTCATATTCTCTTGAAATAGCTCTTGGATCTCAGGAGGCAAAGTGCTGATATAAAACTTAGTTAGCTCAACAAACTATACGAAGGCCTTGAAAATTTTGACTGATTGATTTTTCTCTGTTTCACACACGTGCCTCTGCATTTGTGTGTACATTGGAAGGAACTTTTTGGTTTAGCTTATATATTATAGAAAAAAATGATTATAGAGAATAGTTTATAAAAAGAAGTTTTTTAAAAAAATAATTTTAAATAAATAAATATTTAGATAATTATTATTAAAATAATTTTTATAATTAATAAATTATTAAAATTAAAGTATAATTTTAAATTTGATTTATTGGAGGAGGAAAAGAAGACGACGGCAACTTGAAGAGCTTCTGCAACCTTCGACCATATCCACCGCACGAGATCTGAAGGGAATAAGACAAGGACCTTCGAGAAGTTTTGATCTGCAACGGAATAAGGCACGGGTCAATGAACGGAGCAGAAGTCGGTAAAGACGACAAGCAAGAAGTACAGAATAGAGTGAGAAGAGAGATTCAAGAGAAGCATGAGCGACTGAACAGCTGAAGCTCTAAAGGTACAGCGGAGAGAAATCACAAAGGCAAGCGCAGAGATGCATGAGCCAAGAACAGAGGCAAGCGTACAGGTCGGCGAAAGCTCATAAGACATGGCGGAGAAAAATCACAGAAGAAAGAGAGAGTGGACAAAATAGCAAAAGTGTCGGCAAAAGGAGAAAGAGATAATAAAGAAAGTGAAGAGAGATAAATGGTGAAAAGGAATAAAATTATTTAAAATAAGAGAATAATAATCATTATATAATTTAAATCACTCTTCTCTACCTAAAAATTAATTTTATAAATTTATCTAAAATTATAATTTTATTCAAAAAAAATTTATACATTCAATAATTATTTATTTAATTTTTAATTAAATTATAATTTGACTCAACAACTTTTTAAAACTAAAATTTAAAATTTATCTAAATAGTCACAAGTGCTATGTATCTATCAAAGCTTTACGGGCAGCAAATAGAAACTATTGTCCATATTTGTTTGGCTCTTGCGTATTCCTTTCGGGTAATTGCTAATGAAACAAATCCCAAGCCAAGTGAAAAATAATTAATTTCCACGTTTTCGAATTAAAAATAATTACTATAGTTAAAAAGCCTCTCTCTCTCTCTCTCTCTCTCTTCATGTTAATGCCTATGAAAGCTAGGAGACCTTTTATCGATCTGTGCCACGTCATATATATATGTAGAAATTTTTTTAAGGGCCACCATATATTAATAAATAATTAATCGAGAAGTATACTTCAGGCACAAATGAATGTACTGAAATTCATGACAACAATTGACCCTCTTTGTCAGGTATAAATTAAGGGAAAATTGATTAGAAGTAAGTGAAAATTTTATTAGTTGTAAAAATTTGAATTTGAGTACGGTGCTTGTTATATATATATAAATAATCCTTCATAATATCTTATCATGCCTCATTAAAATGATCAAAGAATTTATGTTTAAAAATAAAAAAGTTACAACCCAAGACTTATATAGGGTCGTTACAACATTTTCAAATGTAGTAATATACTATTGAATTATACGGCTTACAAGTTGATACTACGGATGGACTTTTTCAAATGTAGCAAAATTTTCCACTTCTTTGGAAGTTGCCAACTTGCATATATTATGGAGAAACCACGAATGAGTCATTAATGATATATACATACATGCGTGTATATAGATAGATAGTAAAGTCGGATATTTCCCATGTAGTGCATGTTTGAATAATTCGATGTCAAATAAAAGGGTATTGTAGGATTTATCAGTTAAAGGGTGTGGGGGACCTTTTACAATATAACAGACTTGAACTGACCGTTATGCATACATACTACCCATCATCCTATTTATATATTCCGTTCCCACCTTGGATTCAAATTCTCCCCTGATTCTATCTATACCCACGCATATGCTTTTTTTAAGTCTTAGATAAAGAAAATAATTACCCCCCAAATTCGAATCAATTTGTAAATACTAAAATTTGATATGTAAATGTTGAAGTTTGGCTTGTAAGTAACATTAAGGAAATAATTAATTCCTTTATTTAGGATTTGATTGCAATTTTTCCATTCTTAACCACGCGCTGTGTGTATAGAGAGATTCTATCTGTTTATCAACTTGATTATTGCAGTCAACCAAGGCTAGGTAACCGTAACGTTGACAAAATAGATAATACTTTTTTCAAAGTTCGTCCCACAAAATTGATCAAGTTGCATGAGTGCAGTCAACTTGCATCTGCGTACACATTTGAAACTATGAATAAGTTTAGAGGCCATTGATGCTGATATCATTAATTTGTTGGCAGTGAGGACTATTTCTCTCGTGGCCCTTCCAATTTAATTTAATGATGCCATTTTATACGTACATAACTCCCCGACTAATCCTTTACAGAACAGAAACTCCTTCTATTCATTTGAATCTGAGTTGATTAAATTAAGTCATGTTCATACATATTTTTTTTCTTATGAACAACTAATTAATTAGCCATGTTGCCTTATATTTTGAATTTCATCCGTTGAAATGATTGTTTTAGTGACAAAATGTAATTTCCTAGAGACGTTATTTCCATTACTTTCCAGTGCATATATACATATATATGTGTGCATGTATATAGTGGATTCAGATTGACTTTATTACTATAAGCGAATGGTCCGCTGATGATTACGTGTGTGTGTGTGGGTGTGTGTGTATATATATATATCGACGTCCCATTCTTTACACGTAATTGTACTTTTGAATATATTCCACCGTTGGGGTTGATCTTGAGATAATTCATATTTACTTATTCAATTAATTTATTGTGCTTTAAACTTGACATTCAAAATAAAAGCTGGACGCAGCTGTATTGGATCGCTAGCGGGTTGCAATTTCGCGTTGCACGCACCAATCTTCCATTTAATTAATCTGCCATCTTCAAAACCTCATCATGTGCATTTGTACTTCCGTGAGGAAACTGAGCGGTTCTGATTTCCTCAGGTAACACGAAACTAAACAGTACAACATTAACACACGCAGAATATTCTTAATTAGTGTCTCTTATTCTTCATTCATAGGTACCAGCCACCAAAAATTAACAAGAATTTGCAGGCACACGAGGACAGAGAACAAAGTAAATCCGAGGACGACATTGAAAAGCCAAAATTAATGGGCCAGTGAAGATTCTCTCTGTCTTTACTTTCTTTTTTCTTTAAAAAAGAAGAAGGAGGAGGAGAAAACAGAAAACACTTGAAGAAAATATATGATGGGCTGGTTTCAGCCATGTCTTTTTTTTTTTTTTATCACCGGACATGCCATAATCAACTTTTGTTGACTCGATTTGAATAACTTACAAGGGAACTCTCAAAACTTTCATCAGGTTTGGTTGTTAAAATAGTATTTAGTTATATTTTATAAGAAACAATATTGTAAAGAGAGATCAGATTATGATTTTGTCTCATACAACTCATACTGAAATATCTGAAAATTTAAAAAGTCTACTTGCCCAAACTAATTAATTTTATCATAAGCGGACATAAATTTCCCAACCACAAATTTAATTAATATTGCTAGTTAAAAAATTAAATTTAATTTTAAATATAATAATTTAATATATTTATATGTAATGTTTATATTTTTTTTGCTAAAGTAGTTTAGTTAACTAATAAATTGATGTATAATCAAATGTTATACTAAATATTTTGAGATAATAATTAATTTATTTATTTAATTTTTTTATTCTATATAAATTAGTGAACTATGTCATATATTAATGATTAAAACAATATCAAAATGTGTGGCCGTGTGAAGTGTAAAAGGGCATAAGGCTTTACATATGAAGTCTTCAAATGTGGACTCATGAAAAGCATAGGACGCAACAAACACGGACACAAACAAACATGAATATTCGAGGAAAGCAAAGTAGGTAGAAATAATGGAATGTTTATAAATTGTAAGGTAAACGGAGACAAATTTGAGTTTGGTATGTTTCGGAACAGAATAGTGGCAGTGGTTGCAATAAAGAACCCACAATATCAGTTGGCTACAATACACTTTAGGCCAAGCATATACACCTACTAAAATATAATAATAGCTTTAAAAGATCATAGACATACCATTCACTTGTGCCTTTCTTATTATTTCTCTCAACTTCAACTTACATCGCACATACCAACAAGGGCAAGGTTGTATTAAGCAAAATGAGTTGTAAGATATCTGTTTATATATATACTTAGTAAGAGTTGTATCACACATGTCGGCCAAGTCCATAACCCCATCGTTTCATGTTGTCAGACTTATTGGCTGTTGCGCATATATCTAAGAATGGCTGGGAACATGTCATGTCTTTTTTTCCTGAGAGTTGGTGCGTTCTATGGTCTCATTTTCTGTTTTTTTTTAGGCGGAATGTTGTTCACATTATTTGACTAAACCCATCTTACCATGTTGTCAGACTTGGTTGTTGCCCTGATATTTACTAAACAATAATGCCTAAATATTATGGTGGATTACCGTTGTTATCGATTGCCGGTATTATGAGGCTTTTCTTTTGTTTTTTTTTTTAAGAAAATAGACAGAGGCTATCTAATGGCCTAACATGTTACAGAATGAAACAAGCATGTGGTCTAGATAAAACAATCGTCTGTGGCCCTCTCTGATTTGGCTATTATGCTAATTTCCTATTCTGAACATAAGTGTCGATGAATGAATATGCACAAATTCAACACTTGATGGCTTTGACACTGAATCAACACAACACACAATGACTTGAATTTTCTTATGAAAGAAACATGAAGCTGTGAAGGCCAAAATCAAAGATCGTCATCATTTCTTACATGATAATGAAGCTGTTTAATTAAGACTTGCAGGGCTATTTCTGCTTAATTTTTCGAATCATTTAATATCCCACACATAGAAGAATGGTAATTTTCACACTCGATCCCCTAAAATTCCCTCAGCTCACAAATTACTCTTGATTCTAACACAGTTTAATGCGCAAAAACTCTTGAAGAAGAGACTTTCATTCTAAATTTACATAGTTTTATATCACAGCTCTGATATGATTCAAACTTCCATTCAAACATCTTAAAGGAAGGAATTGAAGCTCAGAAGGGATCCACATCTCACAAGGGAGAGAGAGAGGATCTTCATTTTTCACTCCAACTCTCCAAAATCACTCAAGAGGGCGTTTTCATTCATTATTATTACTCCCTCCGCAAAACTAGGAAACAAAAAGGAATAGAAATGGAAGTCACTCAAATCTCTTTCATATTCATACACTTCAACCTTCCATCTCCGCATCATCATCATCATCAACATCAATTTCCTCAATCCTCATCTTCTTCACTGCCTGAGCAGCATCACTCTTAAATCCATTTGGGATCTGAATCAATATATCTGACTTCTGCCCAGTAGCAGCATTAACCAGTCCTCCATTCTTCTCCACACGATATGCTAGCGAGTTGCCTTCAGGCCCAGCATCTATGTACACTGTCGAGTTCTCGTCAATTTCTTCCTTTATAAGCATCCTTGAGAGCTCTGTTACCACCTTCCTCTCAAGCCATCTCCTGATTGGTCTAGCTCCATAGACCTGCAAATAATGTACACCTGCTTAAGTACGACCCTCTTTTAGGACCATATAGCAAATACAAATATCGAATTTGACGTAATAATACCAACCGGGTCATAGCTCTCCGCCAGTATAAAGTCCAATGCTGCATCAGTCACTGCCATAGCTACTCCCCTTTCAGCAAGACGCACAGCAACATCCTTCATTTGTAACCTCGCAACCTTCCTCAGTTGATCGTGTGAAAGAGGATCAAAAACCACAATTTCATCCAGTCGGTTCAACAATTCTGGCCTAAAATGCCTTCTCACCTGTACAAGGAAACTAGTTTAGTAACTACAGCCCACAACAAGAAAACAATACTTTTTTACAATACACATGAAATTCTATGTAACAAAACACAGAAAAGAAAGAAAAAATAAGATACCTCTTGCATAACTCGATCTCGAGCTACTTGCATGGAACATTTTCCTGAGAGTCCACCCAGGAGATGTTCTGCTCCAAGATTTGAAGTCATGATGATGACGGTATTCCTAAAGTCCACAGTGCGACCTTGGCCATCGGTTAGCCTCCCATCGTCCAAGACCTGAAGTAGAGTGTTGAACACAGATATGTGTGCCTTTTCCACTTCATCAAAGAGCACCACACTGTAAGGCCTTCGCCTCACAGCTTCCGTCAATTGACCTCCCTCCTCATGGCCGACATACCCGGGTGGTGCACCAATTAACCGAGACACTGAGTGTTGCTCCATGTACTCAGACATGTCAATTCTTACAAGCTGATTCTCGTCATCAAAAAGCTGCTCAGCAAGAGCCTTCGCTAGCTCTGTCTTTCCAACCCCCGTTGGCCCTAAGAACAGGAATGAGCCAGTAGGTTGCTGAGGTCTTCCTAGACCCGCCCTTGACCTCAACACTGCCTCTGCAACAGCACTTACTGCTTGATCTTGTCCCACCACCCTCTGGTGCAATCTATCAGCAAGTCCTATTAACCTTTCTTTCTCATTCTGGCCAAGCCTCGTCACTGGTATGCCAGTCCAGCGACTCACTACTTCAGCTATTTGATCTGGTCCAACAGCTTCCGTCAACATTAAATTCTCACCAGCATTTCCTTCTAACTGTTGTATTGCAGATTCCACCTCCTGAATTGCCCCATATCGTAGGTCCGCAGCTCTGGCCAGATCATATCGCCTCTCAGCCTCCTGTAAAGCAAACAAGAGCTCCTCTCGTTTCTGTTTGAGCCTACGGAGCTCATCAATCCTTTCCTTCTCTTTTCTGTACTTCATCATCAAAGGTTGAAGTTTATCTCTCAAATCATCCAGCTCTTTCCGCACCTAAACATAACAAGAGCAATTAGAACTACTAAAACAAATAAAACGAAAGCCTGTAATCCAAAAATGAATATATTAAAATATTTCATGATGAAAAGAAACACCACATACTTCTACAAGACGTGCTTTGCTGGCCTTGTCCTTTTCTTTCTCAAGTGCGTGGAGTTCCACTTCTAGTTGCATCCTCTTCCTTTCAAGGTTATCAATTTCCTCAGGCTGACTATCAAGTTGAACTCTCACATTAGCACATGCCTCATCCACTAAATCAATTGCTTTGTCAGGAAGATGACGCCCTATAAGACCATGTATGCAATGGTTAAGTATATATGATTCATAGGTGAAATAAATTAGAAGAACAAAACATGATACATACCTGTAATGTAGCGGCTAGACAATTGAGCTGCTACAACCAAAGCACGATCCTGTATACGAACACCATGATGACCTTCGTATCGCTCTTTCAGCCCACGGAGGATACTAATGGTGTCTGTAACACTGGGTTCGGCCACATAAACCTGTTGGAATCTTCTTTCAAATGCGGCATCCTTCTCTACATACTTCCTATATTCCTCTAACGTGGTAGCACCAATGCAACGTAGCTGACCTCGAGCAAGCATTGGCTTGAATAGATTGGCAGCATCCATTGAGCCCTCAGTTCGCCCTGCGCCAAGGACTAGATGGATTTCATCAATAAAAAGAATAACTTTTCCCTCGGCATCCTCCACTTCCTTTAAAACTGCCTTCAATCGCTCTTCAAATTCTCCCCTGTACTTTGCACCCGCCACCAGAGCACCCATGTCCAATGCAATAAGCCTCACATCAGCAAGATTACTAGGAACATCCCCTCTGACTATCCTCTGCGCCAAACCTTCTACCACAGCTGTTTTACCAACTCCTGGCTCTCCTATGAGAACCGGGTTGTTCTTCGTCCTTCTTGATAAAATCCTCACCACCCTCCGGATTTCCTCATCACGTCCAATGACAGGATCGAGTTTACCTGCTTGCTCAACTAGGTCACGCCCATAAGTCTTCAATGCTTGCAAAGTTGTATCCCCAGAGGCACTTTCAACCTTTTTCCCTTCCTTGCCACGAATCTTCTCTACCTCTGATTTCACTCTCGCTGTAGCAACCCCTGCTTCCTTCAGCAAGTCGCCAATCTGGGAATCTTCAAGAAGACCCAGAATCAATTGGTCAACAGCTAAATGAGTGTCTCCACGTGACTTCTGTGCTGCTTGTGCCCTCCGAATTACTTTGATGAGGGTCGTACTAGCAGGTATCTCATCCGGAGGAGGAGACTGACAGGGCAATTTCTTCATTGCTTGATTGAAGACTCTCTCCGCAGCACGCGCCGCTTCTTCGCCGGCGGCTCCGGAAATTGATTGGGAGAAAATGCCAGTGGGATCAGAGATCAAAGCAGCAGCTAAATGAAGGGGTGTGAATTGTGCATGGCCAGCACTCATTGCCAGTTCGTGTGCCCCGGCAAGAGCCTCATTGGTCTTGTGGGTGAACTTATCAGGATTCATTTATATATTAGAACCTAACAAACAAAAGACACGGGAGTTCAGAAACCTATGTGATCATAAAAATATTATTTTAAAAAGCACAGATACCACCCGTTAATTAGTTATCCAACGGCACAGTAACAATCTGATTAACCACAACAGCATCCAGAAGGATATTTACATACCTGTAAGGAGGAGATGAAAACTTTCTGAACAATTGCCGGAAGTACCGACAGGAAAAAGCAAGGTTGGAAGGAAAACCTACGACAGCAGTTAGACGACGAAGCTTTGACGCCTGGATCGAATGAACCAAAAAGAGATGCAAAAAATATCTAGAAAGCCCTTCGGGAGAATCGATTGTGAGAGTAAGTGAAAAGGCTTCGAAATTGGATTAACTCAGCTAAGTGGTGAGGGAGTGAGGGAGGAGGATGTGTATTTGTTGAGGCGAAAGAGAAATCTGGAAGGCTTGGGGACGTTCGCGACTTGAGAGTAGAACCTCCTAGAAAGTCGTTTCTAAATTTAGATGCGCCTGTTTGAATTGGGGCGGTTCGGTGGATCAAATAGGAGTTACTGGATTCCCCCAGAATGTACGAACCTGGCCCATAATCTCCTTCTAGAGTTTGGAGCACCGACTTGAGGGGTATTCGGATGGAAGTAAAGTTAAATATTTTCATGTAATAAAAAAAAGTTAAATATTTTTTATTTAATATAATAGAAATAACTTCTATTTTTAATATTTTATTTATTTTAGTTCTAATAAAAAAAATAAGAAATGAGATGTGAGAAGTAAAAATAAAATATTTTGGATAATTTTATACTAAGTTATAAAATTCTTAGTAACTTTAACTCTTTTCATATAAAAAATAATATTTTAGAATATTTTATCTAAATTATAAAAAAATATATTCATTCTATATTCATTTTTAATTTATCAAATAAATTTTTAAAACTTATTTTCAGCCTAATTTTATTTCTATTTCTATAAAAAATTCTTTTATCCTACTAAATATATAAGAGGAAGTAGGTGAACTTTCAAGTTGCATTGAGTTTGAAGCATGAATATTAATTGATAACAAATTGTTTAACCAATGAGAATTGACAGATATAATAAGAAACGAATTTATATTTTACAAGAACACATGTTCGATGTTCTCTATCATTATGAGAGTTTATTAGTATGCGTTTTCGTAAATCCTTTATAAATACTCTCTAAACTTCAGTGGGTCTCAGGTATTTTTATCTTAAATTATTAAAATATAAAAAATAATTAAAAAATATTAATACTTCAGGGATGAGTCTAGTATATATCTTTCTAAAATAAAAGAACGAAAAACAAGAAATGTGTACAAATTACTTTTTCTCACTCCCGTTATGTATCCATTAAGAATGAGCTTTTACAATTATTTGAACGTAGAAAAATAAGAATTACAATTGGAATTAAGCTAATAATCGTGTAGAATAAAGTTGCATGAAGGCAGAGCCAATATTAATTCAAGCACACAAAAGGACTGAGCTGTGCAAAATTAAAAATTCGAAAAGAGTTACTGGTTAACGTTTTAAATTAAAAGGAGTCGTTCAAAAAGATTCAATTGTAAATAATGCTTGAAAAATACAATGATGTTTATCCAAAACAAGGGATAAATTAAGCTTAGCAAGTATCAATTGACTTTTTTTCATTAAACATACCGGTTAAAGATTTACGCAAATGATGAAGAAAATCAAATTAACTGAAGATTGGAATTAATTCACGTACAAAAAATGAAGATTATCATAAGAAACGAAAATAAAAGGACATCGAACAACAGTAGTAATCACAAAAGATGATAATTTATGCGCAGCTGTATGCTTTTGTGAATGATCCAAAGATACTCAGTTACGCCTCAAACTTGCTACATTAATGTTACAATTTCTTGGAGGTAAAGAGTAATTTCTATTACATGTGAAGTCAAATAACTAAATTCAACCGCGTAGCGGAAAAAGATGAGCCATCTTGGCTTCTGCTAGCTGCCTTCTAACCACATTGCTCTTGGTCGACGGCTTCCCTGGAACATAACAATCATACCATAGGCACTTTTCCCGTCTGATGTCAAATAAACTCAACATCAAGAATCAAACTAATATGGTGGCAAGGTACAGTCAAACAAAATTTAATCATCAATAGTAAAATGCAAAACGAAAAACAGGAAAAAGGCGCATTCCTCCCCATCTCCAAACATTTAGGTGTCATTATGCTGGCCTCATAAAAATGACATTATTTACACTCCAGGTTTCATAATTAAGGTCAAGGTACACTCACATGATGGCAATCCGGCTTGAAGAAATTCAGTCCTCATCACTCTCAAAAACTGCCATTCGCCTATGCGCATGGGTTGCTGCTTTCCTCGGAGGAGATTCCTCATCTGACTCAAAACCCTTCCTTTTCTTGCTGCCTCTGATCTCCTTATTCTTCTGTTTTGGTTCCTGCCAAAAAATCAAAACAAAATTGAAACTACAGCAACAATCATGGTCCCAACCTTATTCTACATTACTTATTCTAAAAGACCAAAGTTCCATAATATAAACAATGAAACACAGAAGACAGTCTGTACCTACTTATTCATTGATAAGTCAAATAAATCTTAAAGCAAACTAAATTATTTGAACCTAATAATACCTCCTCTTCCTCTGATGCGTCATTAACTTGTGCTTCTTCTTCATAATGTTCTTCTTCATCTTCTTCTTCCTCATCCTCATACTCCGGTTCAGTATCCTCAGCACTCTTACGTGGCAGAGGTCGATCATCTTCCTCTCCATCAGTTTCATACTCAGATTCCTCTCTCTCATCATCTGAGAAATCTATTGGGCGCCGGGATGACTTAATAGGTGGGAAAGATGACCTTCGAGGGATATCCTTGGGTGCCTGTGACTAAGATCCCAGAAGAAAAAACAAAAACCTTCATTAAGTGATAGAAGGAGAATAACCAGCAAAATTCAGGCTATCAGAACAGAGTGATAATACCTTCTTAGCATTCATAATTCGCTTCTCTGCTCGTGCTTCAACATCAAAATCATCCTCAAAGCGGCGATGAACACGATGAGAATTATAATAATCTGTTTCATCATCCTGAAAAGAAAAGAAAAGAAAAGTGGATGCTAATCAAATTGGCATAGTATAAGTTGATAGATGGGTCTAGGGCCTAGAAAAGACTCTGGCATATGCACATGCAAATGTAGGTTACAATAACTGGGCAGGAAACAATATTTTGAGAGCACACCTCATCCAGAGCATCCTCCAAAAACCCAGGAGAAAGTTGGCGCCGCCTTTCTACTGGTGGAGCATATTTCCGGTTCACCTTTTCTCTTTTACGGTTAAGAAGTACATTAGCTCTGATGGTTTGACTTTCTGCCTGCAAATTCCATAGCAAAATAGGAGATTAGGGCCAATAAGGTCAGTAAAGGCATGAAACTACTATCCAATAAATTATACCTTTTCCTTTTCCTCCTTTTCCCTCTCAGGATCAATGTCAGTAATGCAATTTTTAACCTTGTAAACTTTTTTATGTCTTGAATCCACAAGGGCAGTCAGCAACCGATGAGAATTTGAAGACAAGGAAGATGGCATAAATCTCATTTTCCTTAATAGCCTTCCTTGTGATTGGAGGATCCCCTGCAAACATTGTCTAGTGTTGGGCGCATGGTTCTCTAGAGAATAAACAATAACTAGCAAGAAAGTGATATATAGCATATAAAAACTCACCTTCCCATGTCTGAGAAAAAGATGTGCTTGATCATGCTGTGCATCTTGCACAGATATGTCAAGAACTTCATTCCCTATTAATAACTGCAAGCTGCCATCAGACCACCTTACAAAACGAGCATTGCTTTCACACTGCATCATCATAAAACAAATAATAATTCATCTTGATCATCAATGACATTTTACCAAATAGTAAAGGTGCTACAGTTCAAATGATCCCTCCCGCATGGAAAACTAACTACAATGATATGTTACTACATACAGTCGTCGTGCCATCAGGATTTCTCACAGTCCTCCAGCGCACAATATTGTTCTCCAAGCGTATGCGTTTCTTGGCTCCAGATTCATCAGTAACAAATGTATCCTCTTCAACATATGTGTTAGGATCAAAGGGTTTTGGGTCAACACCCATAATATTAGATACTTTGATCATGTTCATCTGCAACCAAAAAAAAAGTGAGTGTTGAAACTCAACATGTACTGGCATTGTAATGCAAATCATCTTATAAACGTCATTTTAATACGTAGATTAAGCACCTATATAGTGAAACAGTATTAATTTATTAAGCATGACCCTGATATCATAATGTAAATTGCATTAGCATTTCACCAAACAGGTTAGTAAAGTGAGAATCAAGCAATAGTCTAAAAAAAATACATTATGCAATTAGCTCAAAATTCTGGCATCCACCTAAGCTCCTTTAAATACAACCGTCTAAATTATAAAGATGTAACATAAGCAGTATCAGAGCTCTAGTTACATGTCTTATCCATCCATCTTGTGTCCTTGAGAAATTAAGAATCGTCAATGGGCATAATATTAACATACATATTAAAGGCATACCCTTTCTGGAAAAGCTGGAGGCGGTCGAAGTGGAACCTCTAGCTCCAAAGGGGGCCCAAGTGGTTTCTCTTTAAGTTTCATCTCTATGTGATCCTCCTCTGACTCATAACGAGCTTCTTCATCAGCAATTATGTCTTCTGGTCTTAAGCTCTTTCCGTAACTGCCTTCCTCCTCCTCCAAAGGAGATCTCTGAAACAGGAAAATGATTAGTCATTATCCTATGCTTAAATTCTAAGTACTTGATAAAAAAATAGAAAAATCTTAATATTGGCCGCTATTACTCACATTTGAATCATGCTCAATGTCATTACGAACCGCATATTCTGCCTCCTCCTCTTCATCATCAAAATCACCAAACACATCACGAATTTCAGGGGCAGACTGCAACATGCGAGCCCGATCCTTGTCATCTCTGGGTGATGCACTGCCAAAATATATTATTTTTATTCACCACACATGCAATAATTCATGCACAAGCCAATAAAGAGTTATCAACCATTGTCCCTGTTCTATTCCCGCATCTAATTTAAGGCATAATTTAACACACAGAACCGTTCAAACAGAACAGAACATAAATAGCCAAAGAACCTCACACATTAGGTTCAATTAAAACATGCACTGAAACAATCTAAGAGAGCGAAAAAGTTAGTATATTATAATATGTGTGTGTGTGTGTACAAAACCTGTTAAAGATACCTTGGACTTCTAGCTTCATCGACTTCCTCATCATCATTTTCAGCATAATGGTGCTCATCTGACCTCTCAGATCCACTCTCAATCACATCCCTACGCTTGCTAGTTACAACTCTCTGATTGTAGTCATCTTTTGCATCGCTATCAGAATCTCTTGCTTCACTTTCTTCTCTTTGATCGACAATATCTACCTCTTGGGAACTTTGTTCCCTCTCACCTTCACTTTCACCGGGATCTGGATCCCCATCAGGCACATCACCTTCACTCTCTATTTCCACCTCCCCATGACCCTCACCTTCCCCTTCCCCTTCAACCTCAGGCTCTATCCCTCCCTCCCCTTCATCCTGAAGAAAAGCAAAACGATTTTCAATTCAGCTTTAGTACCCTTGGGTAATGACTTCATACTACACATAAGAGATGAGACAGAAAGTAGTCCGCTTAAAATGTATATACTCATAAGATAAGAACGTCTTTCTATTCCCACAGTTCCAAAAACCAGTAAACAGATGCCCATAAAAATTAATGTAATGTGCAGTGCTACGTTGAATGTCTTATTTCAGTTTACAGATATACGGGTCTGGATACAGAATGAATTTGCAGCGCATCAAACCGATGCTCATATATTTGGGGTGAAAACGGGAAACCTAGCTTCAGATAATGAAATTGCACATTCAAGCAGTCAAAAGAAAAGGAGAATTTGGTGATGAGAAACGAGAAACCGCATCTTACGGAAGCGTAAGTAGGTTGGGGATTCGATTCGTGCTCGGAATCAAGCTCTTCTTCCTCTTCGGATTGATCACCGAAGAGGTTCTGCATCATCTGGTGTCGCTTTTCTTCTCCCATCTCTCTCTATTCGGTATCAGCCTCTCGTCTCAGGGCTGATCAATCGCAGTACAAAACGAGACTCAGATATTTCCTTCGGCGGAGACGATTAAACGGCCACTCGGCGTTTTGATCGGGGGTGATTGTTTGCCAAGATGGCGTGCGAAACCGATTGTTTGCCAAGATGGCCAACTTCTGGCCGAGTACTTCGAGATAATCCTCGCTTCCGAGGGGTTTTGATTCTTGAATCTTGTTTTTGTTTTTTTTGAGATAAAGGTTAGTTAGATAAGAATTTAGAAAAAAATTTAGATAATTTAAAAAAATAAAAAAAAAATTATAAAAAAAATAAGTATAAATAAATAAATATATAAATAATTATTACTATAATAATTTTTATAATTAAAAAAATTATTAAAAAAATATAATTTTATTAAATGTATGAAAGATTAGAGATAATAGAGGAGAGAGATGAAAGAGTAAAGAAAATAAAATCGAGAGAAAATATAATAAATAAAAGAGATAAGAGAGAATAAATAATAGATAGTAGATAAGAGATAATAAAAATAAAAGATGATATAAAAAAATAAAAATTAAATAAAAATTAAATAATATATAAATTTTTTTACTATTTCAGAAGTTAATCTTAATAGTTTATTCTAAAAAAACACACAAAATTTCGGCCAATTTAAATTTACACCTTAATAGTCCAAATTTACAATGGAACCTTTGTCTTTAAGCTTATTTAGTTTGAATATTATTATTGATAATAATATAAATTATCAGTTAATATATCGGCATAGAATATCCTTACTAATATAAATAAGGTTTATATTATTTTTTATAACTATAAATAGAGATTATAACAAATAACAATATTTATAGGCAAAATTATACAATATCATGTTTATAGGAAAACCTTTTTTTTATTTAGGTTCTAAATTTTAAAAAGGTTATATTTGATTTAATTTTCTAAAATAAAGAATTTTTAAATATGGGGAAAAAATAAATGCCATAGTTGTAAGATCCTGAATATTTTAGATGATAGTGTAATAAAATAGTTGAAATTATCATAATATAATTCATCAGATTTAATTAATTAAATAATGATTAACGGGGTGATAAAAATATACTAAATTGGTGAATGATTATTAGTTGTGTGTGTAAATCTCACATGTGATCTATTCCTTCAACGACACATGGTGCACGAGTGTACGTTAATTAATGTATATATAAATTAATTAATATATAAAAATATTATTGCCCGTTCTTCCCCCCCCCCCCCTCTTCTTCTTCTTGTTTTTTTTCCCCTTTTTTGTTGACCTTCCAATATCAATCAATACAGTGATGTAATTAAAGGGCGTAGGACTGGATATCACACTCACCCGGGAGCTAGATGGCGACCTCTTATCAAGAGACACCTAACCTAGCCGAGAACTCCGAGTAATAAATATATATATAAAAAAAAGTTTACTGATATATTATTCTTCATCGGCCAATTCCTGATTATAACCATATTTAAACGACCTAATGTAAAACTCAATAAACACACCCCAATTATACGGTGTATACACATACACCAAACGCATTTTTTACAGACAACATAGTAAGCGGCTAAGTTTAGTTACAATTTCCAGGCATAAGCCCAGATTTACTATATATTTTAGTTTAATTTTAATTCCTTATTAAATATTTTTAAGATATAATTATGAATTTTTATTTACAGATTAAAAAAGTTAACTAAAATATAAGTTCTTTTTATGTATTTGAAAACATAAGGGCTATATTTATGTAGCTCACCGGCATGACGGATATTCTGGACAACGCCAATTCGCCAAATGTGAAAATTGTGACGGATGGGACTGAATAATAATTATGGGAAAGTCAGTTAGACAGTTACCTTTATGATTGTAGCGTGCTGACATCATATATTTTGTATTTTTAACGTGGCCAATAATTCAAGAACTCTTAAGCATAGTAGCCTGCTATTGGATTGGTCGTGGAGATTCCGATTCAGTGGAACTCAGAATATACAGATGCATCAACATATTGCAAAATAAGAGCTTAGAAATGGATCTTCTCAAACAATGCAAACGAGCATCTGTTGATTTTAACGTAGATAATAAGGAACACAACATCTTCTAGACTTTACTCTCACCAAGGATGTCTGTAGCCTCTTAGATCACTTCTTGTTAGTTTTTTTTTCCTGTGTTCATTATTTTTCTTAATATTCAGTGCGTAAGTTAATTTTGCTGGCAAAAGCATATTGATCGATTTTGCAGGTTGTTTTCTCAATAATTGGTGTATAAGTTAATTTTTTTTATTCACACGGAGATTCTTTAAAAATTCATGAATGGATTTAAATCTTTTAATTATATTTGAAATTTAAAATTAATTTATTAACTTAAGCTATAAATAATACTACATTCAATTCCTAATAGAACAGTTAATTTGAAGTTAAATTTAATTTTAAAATTTATCTTATCTTTCTATAAATTATTTTCTATATTAATTTATTTAAATTATAAATTAATATATAATTTAATATCATATATATAGATATTTTATAGATATTAAATTATATCATAAATTTATTTATTTCATCTTTTAAATCTACTTAAATCAAATTTAAGTGTTATTTTTTAAATTAATAATAGGAGGAGGTAGTATGTTATCATTGACATATGTAGTTTGAAAAAGAATACTACTTTTGAGTTTCGATTTTAATATTATTTTGTTGGCAATTTGATTGTTTACTTTAGTTCAACTCAGACTATAAACACCCTTGTTGAATCGACCCGAGGTAAGACTTTGCACAATATCCATAGTCTATTATATTCTGCCTAGCCTACAAGAAAAATACCCTGCCCAGCCCGATTTTTACTGGGTAAAGCCGGATATCGGGCTGCAAAATACAGCCCATATATTTTTCGGGCTGGGCACCGGGCATAGGGGCTGCCCTGCCCTGCCCTGCCCATGAGCACCCATTCTTTTATTTTTTTTATTTTTTTCTCTATCTTAAAAGGGAGAATATGATAGCTACTGGTAACTATAAGGTAATTTTAGAAATATAAGTAGGTAAGTTGTATCTTTTAATATTTATAATTATACTAATTTTTTTTAACTTTGTTAATTATCATATGATTACATTACAAATTATAATTATTTATTTTATTTTTTAGATGCTTTATCTTTGTCAATATTAGGGAGATTGATACAAAGTTATAATTATAAACTATTTAGATTTCAACGCTTATTTTTTATATGCAATGGATCTCAAGATTTTAATTATTATCTTTGTTCTCTTATTCTTAGTGAATTATAGATATTATTTAACTCTTAAAGATACATGAATATGGTATTATTTTAGAAATTCATAATTATAATTTTTTTTCATAATATGAGCATAACATTACAATTTGGGCATGCCCAGCCCGTTCATGCCCTGCCCAAAATTATTCGGGTTTTTACCGGGCAGGGCTGGGCATCGGGCTGTAAAATGTAACCCATGTATTTTTTGGGCAGGGTACCAGGCAGGAAGATTGTCCTGTTTAACCTTATCCATGCACAACCCTAACCCGAGGTAAGAGTAGGGAAAGCAAAATATGATGTCATTATGTTTTCTTTTGTTGGCAGGAAAAAAAGGCTGATATCATTACAGACTAACAAAACCATTACTTTTATTATGTATAAGTTACAAAAGGGGAAAATTTATGGCGAATTTATCCCCCATAAAGTTTCACAAAGGGAGGCTCTCTTTCTGAATTGCAACGGTCTGATAAAAGGGTGGGCAAGGGAAAAAATATTCCACGTTTTTGGTTTTTCATTGATAAAAAATATCCAAGTAGGCTCCACACCACGTGTCATATTGCAAGTGGATGGCCACTTCATCTCCATTTTACCCTCTGCTTGAGTCTTCACGCGGTCCTCCTCTTGCCCCTTGTTTACTCCCATTTTAAACTCTTCCCAATTAGCGATAGACGGGACGGTTCAGCTTCGGATCCAAGCCATTTTGCTTCTGACTCCGAACCTAAGTTTCGGACCGAGCCTCAGTTTTGTTCCTCTGTTCGTTGAAAATTTCGCACTATTTCGATCACTTTATCTGTCCGAGCAAGACTCCCATTTTTCCTTCTTCGCTGTAAACCCTAACGCTTAGCCATCCAACGAACTCCGAGGATCAGTTTTCAGCTTCAATGGAGGCTTCCAAATGTCGCTGTGAGTCCTTGGACTTTGGTTCTATGTCTAATAAACCCTAGCGTTCTCGCTCCAGGCAACCTTGGTTTAGGAAAAAAGCAAATCTATGTTTGGGGTCTGCTGTTTTGTGTTGGGCAGAATTTTCGAAAGTTCAATAAAGTTATTCTGTGTTGTCTAGTCATTTTAAATGCTGGTTTAGCGCTTGAATTATGCCGTGTTTCCGATCTCATGTAGTTTGGTAACAAATGTGAGATTTTGAAGTTATTTGCGGTTCTGGGACGAGCTGAGCTGCTGCAAAAACGAGGGAACAAAATACCAATTGAATTTATGTATTTTTCCTCCTCCCATTTCTCAAACCGAAAAATTTCAACTAAAGTAACTTCAACATATCTGATTAGATTTTCTTTTTGGCCGGGGCTTCCTCTTCCGTCTCATAGTATTTGCTTCCCTATCTACCTTTTATTTTTTATTTCCACAGTCGTGGGAAGGAAAGTCTGAATTCTGACATCCAAATTTTGACTCCTGTCTCGTGTACCTCTATCTTTCCTTGTGTGATATTGAAAATGATTATGAAGGGTTTTCTGTCGTATGTATGCTAATTAGCACGCATGATACGTAGGTATAAAGGCATTTATGGATCAATATGTGGATATTCGGCTTTATTTGGGCTCTGGTTGAGTATTTCTGAGAATATAGTGGCAGTTGACAGTTGCTGCCATTTTTTCCGTTATGCGAGTGTGCTGAACAGACTGTTATGTGTCGGATTGTTGTTGTCTCAGCAACAACAATGCACTCACTGAAAGCTGGATTTTTCCGTAGTGATGTTGCTTTCCTTATTCCCAAAGTTGTTCGATTTATCTTTGAATGCCAATTTGGTGCAGCCACACAGTGAGTGGTATAACAGATATATGTGTCACCGCGTTGTTTGCTATTTTGCAGCACAGTGTTGCTCTAATTATAGGAAATGCCATCCATAAATAGAAGTCTGTGTCTAAGATTGTTAATTATATTTTTGTGATGTCATAGTGAAGATAGAATAGAGTTTAAAGGTATTATTTGAGGACAATTTTTTTTAACATCTCCATTCTTTACCAAAGTAGCCCTGTCTGTGTGTGTTAGTGCGTCAATTTTATAAAGTATCTGCATAAATCTATTGAAAAGTTATATTTTTTTTTTACCTTGTCTTGGGTCACCAATGTCCCTTAACTTCCCTAAACTGCATTGTAGTCAAGATGTGACCAATAATGGATATTATAATTATTAACCTCAGTGCTACTTATAATCATTAGCATTTAGAGATAGAGTGCGTGTTTGGTTACGAATAACACCATGGTTTTATAAGGGCTTTTAGCCCAAAACTTGGTTGGAGAAATTTCAAAACAAACAGCCATTTTTGTTCAAAACCTGGACCAAACCATAGTTTTTGATAAGTTATTGGGAATAACTTCTGGAATAGTAAAAGAGCTTATGGGCTATCCAATTACTATTTTACACATATTTTTTCTGACACCCTATTTACTCTTCCTCTCTCTCCCCTCTCTCTGCGAAGATGTTTGTTGCTCGCCATGGTCGCCGTATGCTCGTCAGAAGGAGAGGAGGAAGACGGTGGTCGCATGTTGCCGTGGAAGAAGATGCTAATGGACGTTCACAGTGATAATGCTAATTGCTAGTTGGAGGTCGGGGCTCGTCACTGTTGTCACTGGTTGGAGGTCGGGGCTCGTCACTGTTGGAGATGCTAGATGTGGAGAGAGAATAGGGGTGAAAAAAAGAAATGAACAGGGCGTCGCTGTTGGAGACACTGTGCACAGAAGATAATTTTTTTTTATCACATACCTTTTTTGGTAATTTACCAATTACAAAAGCCTTTCTGATAATAATCATCCAAATACTTATTTATTCAGAATCACTTTTTTCTATAAGCTCTTCTCCAGAAGTCATTTTCCAAAAGCTATCCAAAAGCCTTTTTCTAAAAGTTTATCCAAACAGGCCCAAAATATATCAACCGCGGAAATAGCTCTATTATTTATGTTATAGACGCCCAAAAACAAATACTCATTAATTAACAAATCAAATTGATATGTCTACTTATTTAACTATTAATTTGTGTTTTTTTATCCACCAGGGTTTTTGACACGTTTTAGACAGTACCAAGGTTGAGGAAACACCATAACTTATGCAGTGTGAACTGGACTAGTGAATCAATACACAGCAGGTATATTCTCTTTCTGTTTTTTTCTGTCAGAGAATCTGTGCCATTTAAATGATTTATCTTAGTACATTATGTTGGTTCTGTTGCTGAATTCTATGCTTGTGGTTGTCATACCAATCTGGAACAAATGTTGACGGATTCTTTAATTTTTCAATAAATTTACTCGATGGAGCATTTCCTGGTTTTATAATGGAATGATGACTTATTTTAATGCCACTAGTGCTGTTATGTATGTGTTGACTTGCAACTTCATGAGTATACTTGTTATAGCTGATCTTTTTAATGAAAATATTTTGAAAAACTGTTGTTGAATGTCAATTGAACAAAAAGATTGTTCAAATGAACTTAGATATAAAAAAGTTGCTAGGCGTCAACAATTGGTTCAAGTGTTTAGTTGCTTGTTTTCCTTACGTAAGGTCTTACGTTTGAATCTTGCATACGGGGAGAAAATGTGCTGGAAGAACGTTACAACCATTTGGTCTGAATCGGCTCAATTCGTATTAGTCAGGGCTCAACGTAGCTTCCAAAAATTGATAGATATTATCCCAAAAAGAAGTTACTAGGCTGCCACTTGTTAGATGACACCATTTTCCTGCATAATTAAATTTAAATGGCTTACATATGTGACTTGTTTGCATTTTGTCCTGCACTTATGCTTGATTTGGTGCTTGAATGGGATTTATTTTGGTTCAATGTCTTAACTCCTTTTTCTGTACCAGAACAAGAAGCATGGTAAATATCACTGTGCGTTTGCTTATTAATGCGTGAGCATGGTATCTTGTGTGAAATGTGGTTATTTGTTATCCAGCCATTTCTTCTCACAGCCGATCTAGCGAATTTACACAAAGAATTCTTTTGCTTGCAGGATCCTTTATTCCCCACCCCCACCCCCATATTTCCAGGGATCAATGGTAGTTGATAAAAGGTACGTTTCTGAACAGTACATCATATGAGAATCTTTATGCAATCTTCTCATTATGTAGGGTGTGACAAATTTAAACTTTGTTTCATGATCTACCAGGTAGCTACTTTCTTATAAATAGTTTTTGATCAACCTGGGCTGGATTATCTATGCCTGGAAACGAAGTAGGAGACAGGGTTCACAATTTTTTTGCCCAAGAAAACTTGTCCCAGGGTCAGTACCATTCACAGGTTGTTGACGGGAACTGGTCAGGACTGAATAGTAATTTGTGGGCTGGAGGCCAGAGAGTGGCCGGTGGTGCTCCTTTTATTTCCAATTTGAAAAATTTCAATGTACAGCAATTAGGTAATAAATTTCTTTACTCTTAGTTTACTAGTTCTTGATCCTTTATCCTTGACATTTTTGTCACTTGTGATTACAAACTTCCACACCTGTATGTTTATCATTACATAACTGTAATTGAGATTTAGTAGTTTAAGTTTATAATGTAAAATCATAATGTGGTTTGAGGTGTCATAGTCTACTAATGCTACTTTTTTGCTTAAAGATTCTGAGCAGGGATATACAAGCTCTCCCCATTTGCGGCATGGTTTAAACTTGACACAATCAAATCTGAGGCCTGAGTCTGGCAGAAATCAACCCCAGAACCAGCAAACAGCTGGGAATGGCTATATGCAGGGACATCAGATTTTCCAGACCAGGCAGAATGAAGCTAACATGTTGGGAATGGATACAGAATCTGATTGGCATAACATGTCAAACCTTCCGAGAGGTGTTTCAGTGCTAGAATCACAAGGGAGTGGTCTTGACCTCTTTAAGAAAAACTTGACAAGGACTGATGCTGCTGAGTCTCCTGTTAACTTTGACTTTTTTGGCAATCAACCGCAGATAAGTGGTGGGCATCCTGGCATGATGCATTCTTTGGCTAGGCAGCAGTCAGGAATAAGTGACATGCAGCTATTGCAGCAGCATGCAATGATCTCTCAGATTCAAGAACTTCAGAGGCAGCAGCATATTCAACAACTGGAAGCTAGGCAACAAAGTTCTATGACTCCGACTTCCTCCATTTCGAAACAGACCGTAGGAAACCATTCTGCATCTCTTATCAATGGTATTCCCATCAATGAGGCATCTAACTTTATGTGGCAGCCTGAAGTTATGGCAAATAATGCAAATTGGCTCCAGCGTGGGGCATCTCCAGTTATGCAAGGGTCCTCTAATGGACTTATGGTGTCTCCTGAACAAGGACAGGCATTGCGCTTGATGGGTATGGTTCCTAATGCCGGTGATCAATCTCTTTATGGGCTACCAATTTCTAGCTCACGGGGTACACCAAACCTGTATTCTCATGTTCAAGTAGATAAATCACCAATGTCACAGATGGCTATCCCACACCAGTATTCTCATGTTCAAGGAGACAAATCTGTACTGCCAAACATATCAGCCGGTGGTGCTTCATTTTCAGCTCATCAATATGCAGCATTTTCAGATCAAACTAACACAGATTCAAGACAGGATATTCAAGAAAAAAGCGCATTTGGTTCTCCCCCTCAAGGTTTGAATATGGAGAACTTGCAGCAAGTAAATTCTGAGCAAAGAAATGTGTCAATGCAAGAATTTCATGGTAGGCAAGAACTAGCTGGATCATCTGAGACGTCACAGGACAAGATGGTAGTGCCGGTTCCTCCTTCACAGAATGTAGCTGCATTAGATCCAACTGAAGAGAAGATTTTGTTTGGTTCTGATGACAACCTTTGGGATGCATTTGGAAGGAACGCAGGTTTTAATATGCTGGATGGTGCAGATAGTTTTAATGGACTACCATCCATCCAGAGTGGGAGTTGGAGTGCACTTATGCAGTCTGCTGTAGCAGAAACTTCTACCAGTCATATGGGTGTACAGGAGGGGTGTAGGGGTCTAAGTTTCCGGAATACTGAGCATTTGCTTGGAAATGAGGGGCCCTCAACTATTGATAACAGCAAACAGGTTCTGGTTTGGGCTGAAAATTTGCAATCATCTTCCAATATAAATTCAAGACCTTTTCTTCAGCCTGAAGACGTTAACATGCCCAATACTAATGCAAACTTTTCTGGTGTGCCTGGATTTCATCAGTCAGGAGATACGTCACATGAACAGCATGATAGGTTACAGACTGATTCTTCTGAGAGATCTGTTCCACAATTTTTAGAAAGAGCCAAATGGTTAGACTGCAGCCCTCAGCAGAAGGGTCATTCTGAAGGGAGTCATATTTATGGAAATGCTACTAATTCTCCTGGTGCAGAAATAAATGAAAGGAGTGCTTCAGGTTCTTGGAATCATCAACAGACCATGCCATCTTGTAATAGTAGTGCTGAGATGCTCAATAGGCCAAATGGTTGGAATCTTGTTAAATCAGGGCTTCCTGATAGCAATGCTTCGCTGAAAACCCATGATAACGAAAGCTCATTGCAGACACATCGTCAGAAAGCCTCACAAGAGGAGATGGGCCAGGTTCCTGGGATGTGGGTGCCTGATGGTGCTAATGTATCTGTTGGATTGGAACGCATGAAGTCTGCTGGTAGTCTGCAGGGTTGTGGAGAAGATTCTGGTATGAGTGGCATTGCTGCAGTACCAAATTCAGGTGCCACATGGGTCAACCGTCAAAGCAATCAACAGCAGCCTAACAATCTTGATGTATGGAGAGATGCTGACTCCTCTGGAAGCTATAGAAGAAATGAAGGCCCAGGAAAATATAGGCATCATATGGAGAAGAATACTTTAGTTTTGGAGTCACCGAAGAATGACAAGGGAGATGGTGAGACGCATGAGATTGAGAACTCTAATAGAAAAGATATGTCATCAGCTGGTATGGGATCTATTCCTTACCATAGAGCAAATAGTACGAGAGAGAATGTTTATTTTGATGGCAATGATTCACGTAGTCCAAAGTTACCTGCTCAGTTCAATCAAAGGCCACCTGTAACTCGTAAATTTCAGTACCACCCAATGGGGGATGTGAGTGTTGATGTGCCAATGCACCAACAAACTTTTGGAGGGATGAAGGGTCAAGACCAAAACTATACTGGGCAGTCAAAATTTGTTCATAGTGATGGAGATCATACTGAACTTGAAAAGGTGATTTTAAGACTTAGCAGCCCTCTATTGCTACTAATTCTAAAAGTTTCCTCTGTTTTTTAAAGAACAAAAGTAGTTGACATTCTTTACGACATGACAGGTGAATATACCTGCTTTCCAGGGCGATTTAAGAAGCTTGGATGATGCTTCAAAAAGCAAACTTCCTGGTCATATGCCTAAAACACTGACATCATTCGATAGAAGTGTTGGTGATTATGCCCCTAACAAGACTTCATCGCCCAGGTAGTTTAATATTCAAAAATGATTTCTTGCGTTTCAAGCTCAGATAATAGTATATCATCATGTGGTAACCTGCCATGCATATTGGTCACACTTTCATATACCATCTTTTGTTTCATTGGTAATGTGGTCTAATTTGTTTCACCCTTTCCCCTAGCACTCTACTGTTTCATAACTTATATAATGATCTGTGCTCAGCTGTTTGCTTTTATTTAAAAATTATTGTAGTCAAAATATTCTTGAGCTTCTTCATAAAGTGGATCAATCGAGGGAGCATGATGGAATTGCAACAAACACAAGATCTTCTAACTGCCATTTATCTTCCAGGGTGATTGAAGCTGAAGCTTCTGATGGATCTGTTGCACAGACTGTGCGGAATCAAGGTTCATTGTCTCAGGGCTTTGGTTTGCAATTAGCTCCTCCTACTCAAAGGCTTCCCATGGCATCGTCTCATGGCTCATCTGAAGCTGGAGATAAGGGTCATATGTGGTTGGCTACCTCTCAGACTCTGCCTTCTCGAGAGTCATTACATGGCGAGCTTAGGAGTAATATTTCTGGTTCCTCAGGACAAGTTCTTGATAAATCCTCTCAATTTAGTGTACTGGGAAATGTTCCACAGGCTTTCACATCTAGCTTTCCCTTCTCTAGAATTCATGCTCAGAATCAGAATCTGGCTAATATCAGTGGATCATTAGCAAGTTCTCAGCTTGCTAGTATAGCACTTACTGATAGGACTGCTTCCATGAATCAGATCAATGAATATCGTGATAGGGCTCAAACTAATGAACCCGAATTGCCATCACCTCCAGAGATACCCCAGCTAAGTGGTACCGATCAAGTCCATCCAGGAGACCATGCCTCACAAATTGTAGCCTCAGAGGCTGGTATAGCTTCTCAGCCTACTTTTAACAGTGGCACATCTCAACATGGTGCCCCTTCGAAAGTCTTACATAATGTATGGACCAATGTTTCTAGCAAGCAACATGATTCAAAGATCCTGTCCCGTCTTCAACCAAACAATGATTTTGAAATGTCATCTGTGCCAAAGAAGCCAGGTGATGAAGATTCAGAAAAAGGTGGCAATGACCTTTCTGGTTATGGTCCTTCTGTTTATTCTAATAGTTCTGGAGGTAAGGAACAGTTACTTAAAGAAAGCTCTGGACAGCAGATGCTACTTGAGAGTGCTGATTCTGCTGAAGAGGCTGTTAGTGCATTACATGGAAAGGAACCTGTTGTGAAGTTTATGCCTGATGCATCTCATTCAAGCCCTGCTGCTGCCTCAAGAGATATTGAACAATTTGGTCGCTCTTTAAGGCCTAACAATTCATTGAACCAAAATTTCTCATTGTTGCATCAAGTTCAGTCTATTAGAAGTGCAGATGTTGATTCTAGCAACCGAGATGTCAAAAGATTTAAAGTTTCAGACAATTTGGTGGACACACAACAAGCAACTTCCAACCACGGGCACTTGTTATATGGAAGCAATGCTGTGGTGAAAGATTTGTCTGGTAATCATCCTTCAGCACCATCAGATCCTACAATACTAAGCTTTTCAGCAAAGCCTGGTAATGGATGTGACACCAATGCTGCTTCTCAGGAGGCTCTTGGATATGCTCAGAGCAACGCTATTAATGTCTCCAGTGGCAACGCAGTGAGTTCTGTAAGAAGTGAGCACTCTTCAATTAGTCCACAGATGGCACCATCATGGTTTGAGCAATATGGAACCTTTAAAAATGGCAAGTTATCGCCAATGTATGATGTAAGGAAAATGACTCCTCCAAAGATTATGGACCAACATTTGATTCTTCGGAACCAATCTGATAGTTTGCAAGTTCGTAGTTCGATTGAGCAAGTTAATAGTCTTGGTGATCCTGGTCAGTTTGGTAATGCTCAGCAGAGTCCAACCCCTGTTGTAGTTTCAAGTGAGCATGTAGCTTCTCAGATATTGCCTCCTCCTGCAATTGAACCTGATATGGTTATTATGAGACAAAAGAAGCGTAAAAGTGACACATCTGAACTGGTACCATGGCATAAAGAGTTGACACAGGGTTCTGAAAGGCTTCGTAGTATCAGGTGGTTAATATAACGGGGACGTTTAGTATATTCACATTACTTTGTTTCTATTACTGTAGGAAAAGATCCTGTAGTATCTTTATACAGCTGATATTATTATTTTTTCAATTTCAGTTAATGTTACCTTATATTGCTTTTAGGGTTTTGTTTTTGTTTGTTATCTGTTTCCAATCGTTAATTATTTACTGCCTTGCATGACTGATGCTCTTTGATTCCTGGCAGTGCGGCAGAATTAGACTGGGCCCGAGCCGCAAATAGATTGATTGAGAAGGTTTGTTTGTTCATAATTATAGAGCTTTGAACTGGGTCTGTAAATTCTTTTGTCAATGATAATGACCATTTCACGTTGAACCATATATATTTTAGGTGGACGATGATGCTGATGTAATTGAAGATGTTCCACCAATTGTGAAGTCAAAAAGAAGACTTGTCTTGACTACGCAACTTGTGCAGCAACTATTTAGCCCTCCTCCAGCAGCAGTTCTCTCTGCAGATATCAAGCTGCACCATGAGAGTGTGGTCTACTCAGCTGCTAGATTAGCATTAGGGGATTCATGCAGTTCAGTTTCATGGTCAGGACGTGATAAGCTCGTGCATATAGGCAGCAGAAACATGTAAGAATTCATGTTCTTTTGAATGGGGCATGTTATGTAATATATATTTATTTTTTATTCCTTCATTTTGTAAAACTGAAACTTTTCATGATATACCTATAGCCTTTCCGAGAAGCTTAAATCGCCAGAGAAATTTGATCAGTATATGTTGAAGGTTATGGAAGACCTTGTTGGAAGAGCAAAGAAATTGGAAAATGAAATCTTGAGGTAATGCATGGCTGTTCATTTTAATACTCAATCCATTATGATGTTTTTCTTCACTACTTTATGAAATAGTGAGGCCAGTTTATATACAGAAGAAAATCTCATATAACTTATACTGTGTATATATGATCAATGCAAATGCTCTGGTGCTTTGATACTTGCTTTAAATGTTCCAAGATATTCGTAAAATTTGTGTTGTCATCTCTGCCTTGTATGGTAGATGTCCACTGAATTATTCCCTTAGCAAGCTAAAGTTCTGTTAAGATGGTATTTGATGAGGTCCCTTTTTGTTAATGGATTTGCAACCGGCTCACACGTTATGGGTTGAAATAGATACAGATCTTGCTGGCGTAACTGGTCCATTACAAATGTAGGTTGGGTCTCATGTTTAAGTGCTTGTTTAGTTGGGCTTCAAACCATGGTTTGAAAAGCCCTTTTGGGCCAAACCATGGTTTGGGGCAAATATAAAACAACTTCCAAATGTCTAAAAGAGCTTATAAGCCAAACTATAGTTTCAGTTAAGCTTATGGGAATAGCTTCGAGGTGGGGAAAAGAGTTTATGGGCTATCTAATGGCCATTGTGCTCCTATTTTTTTTGACACTCCTCCCCATCGTCTTTTTCTAATTGGTTTGGATCTCCCTCATCGTCATCAGAAAAAGAAGAGGCGGTGGTCACTATCTGCCGTCGTGTCTTGTCTTCTCTGTCTGCTGTCGTGTCTTGTCGTCTTCTGCTGTTGCTCCTCCGACGCTGGTCCGTGTTCTCCTCTGTCGCTGGTTTATCGTCCTTGCTGGTTATCGTCGCTGTTGTCCTGGCTTCAGATCTGCATAAGAGGTGACGACGACGGCAAATTTTTAGAGGAGTGGCAACAGTTGGAGGTGACGATGGCAGATCTGCAGCGGTGGGTCGCGGAGAGGAGGAAGTCGTCCTCGCCGTAGCTTCTCCGCTCACTTCTGTCACCAGAAATCTGCTCATTTCCCATCTCATACCCTTTCTAGTAATTTGTCAATAACAAAACTTTTTGCTAATAACATCGAAATACTCATTTTGTTTAGAATCACTTTTTTCCAAGAAGAGCTTTTAAATCACTTATTCTCTATAAGAGCTTCTTCAAAAGCTAACCTAAATAGGCCACCCTAAATGGATTGAATAGATAGGAATAAGTTTTCTGCTGTTGGTGTTGCTTAGTTGCTGCTTCTTTAACTAAGCCCTAAATGGATTGAATAGATAGTAATAAGTTTTCTGCTGTTGGTGTTGCTTGGTTGCTGCTTCTTTAACTAAGCACAACTGAGATGGATGATACCGAAGACTTAGAAAGCGGTTTCTTGTAATCAGAACATGCAGCATAAGCTGCGATAGATGGTATCTGGGTATACAGACAGCCAATATGGATTAGAAGTTGCAATGGATGTGAATCAATAGAACAGGATGGCCCTGCCTCTTTCACTTCACTTTTAATTGTACATGTTTGTGATAGTATTTACTGTATCCTGTGGTTTGTGTAGACAAAGACCAAAATGTTGCTCCTTATGTTTTCCATCTTTTTGTTGCTTCCTTTTGCTAGGTTATGTTACTTTTTTCCTTCTTGGTCACTTCATTTATCTGTATTCATTTGCCTCAATTTTGTTATCCATTCCTTCTCTTACTAAATCTCTTGATTCTTTTACCATGATGATGCAGATTGGATAGCAGAGCCTCAGTTTTAGACTTGAGAGTGGAATGTCAAGATTTAGAACGATTTTCTGTTATCAATCGATTTGCCAAGTTTCATGGCCGGGGGCAAAATGATGGGGCAGAGACCTCATCCTCTGATGCAACTGCAAATGCTCAGAAATCGTGTCCTCAGAAATATGTTACCGCACTTCCAATGCCTAGAAATCTCCCTGACAGGGTACAGTGTCTTTCACTTTGATCATTAATTAATTCATTTTTCCATCTTTCTTGGTCAGTTGTCTCCACAATCACCTGTTTTTAGTCCTTTACTTTCAAGTTATATTATTGCACTTCATCGCAATAGAACCATACAACTGGCAATGTAGGAGAAGAATGGTACTAGATTGTCTCCTCAACCAACGGAGGCTGTTAGATCTTTGCAATCTATATATGTATGTATGTATTTGTAGATCTTTGCAATCTAGTTATCTTTTTTACTTTTGGCTTTCAGGTTGCAAGCCTTTTGTATATAGTAAGATTTATGCACCCTACTTCTTAGTTTTAACCATACCATTTGGCCAGCTTTCGTCTTATTAAATTGGTAGCATAAGCTGCTTCACTTGTTGTTACTTATTCTCTCTATTTCAAATCGTTTTCCTTATTTTGAGCATAGTCCTTCCGGGTCTATTTTGTCTAAGTCTTTCTGTAGGGATCTGTTTTGAAATTTTAGTTTTAGTCATAATGGACATTGGCGACTGTTTTTAATTTTCTTATCTTGGGAAGCGATGCCCCCAAGAAACAGGATATTTAGTTCCATTTTCATACTTGACTTTGGTGTATTTTTGAGTTAAACTTGGGTTCTCACTGGGCATTGTTTGTTCCCTGTAGATTGAAAAGCAGGGCTTACTGTTTCCCTCTTTTGATAACATGTTAGTCAAGACTAACTATTATTATGCATTTTATAAGAAAGATGTCACTAGCACCCTACCATAGGTGCTTTAAAATATGGTTATCCCTTTTCTACTAATAAGTAATTAGCCTATTTTATTGGATCAAGTCCACAGAAGTACGTGTTCTCCCTGCATGGGAATGGAATTATTTGATTATAATAAGTGCATGGCATCACTTTCCACTTATGATTTAATAATTGCAGAGACAGCTCCTATTTTGTTATCATCCTTTTTCTCTCATTATACAATCACACTGTTACTGGTCCTATATGGGACCATGACTCTTGACATGGCCTGCCCATGAGATCAAAAAAATGCCAAACAACAATACGCAAGCGTATCTGTGTCAGTCACAGAGGTACTTTGTTGTCTTTTTTTGACGTTGACGCAATTACTTTGACATACATACCATATATCACTGATGCCGCAAACGACCTTTTGTTTGACTATGCTGCATCCTGTCTTTTCTTTGGGCCAACTACCAAACAGTTGTCTCAAGTGTTTTCTATTGGCCTCACTCTGAAAAAGTTGAAAACATCCAAAATAAAAATTAGTAGTTGCTGTCATGTCATGTCATGTCATGTCTGGTTTTTTTTTTAAAAAATGAAAGTTCTTCAGCACAAGAGAATATGACCCTGAAAAAAACTTTGACATGGATAATTAATTTGAACTCAACCATGCATCCAAGATACTGACCACATGGTATATGCTATACAAAAAATGGATTCCGTGTTTCCATTTCATGATTCTTACAATTAATAAATATAAATGGTAAATATTTCCCGTTTCTTCAATTTTTTTTCATGTTCAGCTGCAAGTATATATAACCTTTTAAACAGCTATATGCAAACATCCTGTTGTGGCAGCCGCTTATTTTTATTCGCTTGAGATATTCTCTTTTCAGAGGCATCATTGTATCAGCCGCGACATTTTTTCTCCAAAGCAAAGGTCAAACTTTTCTTTATTAGAAAAGAAAAACGCACGAGCCTCTAATTTAAAGATAAAGGAAAAAGGTTCTGTACATGTAAGAAAGTTTAGTTAATGAATGTTCAACAAAAACTAGCTTCCCAAAAACTTGGACGCGGCCGGATAGTTGAAATCAATAAAGATTAACATTTCAATATTTTATTGAAGAATTATTACTGGTTTTTTCACATTAAAATAAAAATAATATTTACAATTATTTTATAAGTAATGTGATTTACTTTGTGCCCCATGCAACTAGTGCTGCCCGCCACATGTAATTAAGTGAGCACATTTTTTCTCTCTAAACACATGTATCTTTTAAGATGATACTATTCAATATAATATTATCAAGTAATAAATATGATTACCTCTTCTAATAAAAGATATGGACTTTGAATCCTCACATTGTGAAGGACTAATCAATTCTTCTTGTTTATTTTTGGGTAGAAATCTGGCAGTATCCTATAACCGATAGCTTAAAGATTAATTTTTTAGAAGCGTAGAGATTACTGAAATAAGTTTTATCTCTCTTAATAAAGCCTTTTATTTTAAATCTAAAATGAGCAAATGTTTCCTTAATTAAAAATATTTTCTTTACTACCCAAACATTTCAGCCCATATATTTGAATTTAGTATAGCTTTAAAAATACCAACGAGGGTTGGTCCGAGTGGTAAGCGGTTCAGTATCGCTTAAGCGATGTCTCGAGTTTGAGCCTTAGCATATGCATAAAATTCCTGTTAGGAGACTCACCCACTATAACTAAGTGCGCGACGTGAATCGGATTCAGATATAGTTGGGGCAAAGCTTCAGTGAATTGGGTGGGAAAAAAAAAAGTATAGCTCTAAAAACGGGCCAACTGGCATAAAATGAGTGGGCTGATGGCTTGGGCAGCTAGCCCATCTTTATTTATTTATTTTTAAATTTTTTCACATTGAATTATGGGCTTTGGGCTTTGAAGTTTGAACCTCCAAGGCTTCACCCACCTCTCTAATGCCGAATTACAGCCCAAGCTACCAATACCCACACATTGTCCATAACGACCTGATGACAATCAGATTTATCTAATGCCTCATCCTTATTAGGAATTAATTAAATAATTTAAAGTAATTAATATGAAGGAGCAGCATCTAGTTGCTCAAGTAAAGGAAGCAGCGACGAGATCCAATTAATATCTGTGCCGATCGTCCGAGAGATCGAAGAAGTCAAGATGTCTTCGCACGGTAACGCTTCGTCCGCCAACGACCCTCGTCAGCCGTCTGCGGCGAAGCCATACGTCGCTCCGGTGGTTGCACCGCAAGACATGCCGATCGATTACGCAGGTTTCATCGCCGTCATCTTTGGCGTCGCTGGCGTCATGTTCAGGGTTCGTATTACTTGTCTCTTGCCTGCTTTCCGTTTATTCCTGTACGGGTCTCACTATCCTTGTTCAATTTTTCATTAAAGCAGTACAAGCTCAGCTCCTGGCTTGCTCTCATTTTCTGTGCCCAATCCCTGTCCAACATGAGGAATATGGAAAACGATCTTAAACAAGTTATGATGGCTATGATGTAAGTTTTTGTTGATTGTTATATATCCTTTCCGAGAATCTGGGCATTTTGACATTATTCTCTTTGAATTTTCCTTTGGCGATCTTTCTGGGAGCCTTTAAATTTTCCGCGAAGTACCAAATGGATGCATCCAGTTACATTAGTTATTTTTTGAAAAAAATAGAAATCTTCGTTACACATATAGGATTTTCACTGCATATAGGATTCGCCTATTTATGATAATGGAAAGAGTTTCAAAACCACCCTTTGTACTAGTACATATTTCGGAAGTTTGATCTGTGTTAACAAGTTGAAAAGAATACGAACATGTTCCTGATCCTTATGGACAAGGAAGCAATAGACTAAATCATGAAGAAAGAGGGACAAAATCACAAAACCATTCAATTCAGATCTCACAACCGATTTCTACAGCTTTCTTAATAATTCTTAGAATCAGATTAATGTAGGAGTGAAATTGATCCGTTTTTTGTAATAGACCTTATTTATCATACACATGTGCCTCATAATGCCGTGCAGAGGGAGAAGTAGCTTGAAGATCATAGTTTAACCGTTGAGTGTTGAAACAAGAAGTAGGTTGGTCAGACGTTCATAGATTATTGAATGCAAATTATGATATTTTTGTAATATGTAAAAATTCTAGGGGAAAATTACAAATTCCTCCAATTTTTATTCATTTAGAAACATATTCTTGGACTTGGGAAACCAAAAACATTCGCCTCAGCTAGCACCCTTAATCATTTGAACTCTTCTATCCATTTCCCCAATGATCCCACCGATGGAGATGCCACTTCAGATTGTCATTTGTCATGTATGACATTCTCAATCAGATGAAAACAACAAACTAGAGTTTGTGGCGTCTTTGCCATTAAATAGGACAAACGGGTTCTTAATGCATTTCCCCCTATATTTTCAAAGTTGGGGGGGGGGGGGCTTTCTGATTTTCAAAGATGAGGGTGTTTGTGAATGACTCGAAGTTAAATGGATCATTTGCATTTCCCCCTACATTCTTACTAGAAAGTTTTTAATGCATTGCAGTTTAAGGGTAAGTAAAACAAACCCGAGAAATCTTATTAGTGTGAAGTAGTGGATTGTCTTACGCACAGCGAATTAGTTGCCATGGTTCATGATTGTATAGGAGTTCTTGGAAGATGCAAGGTTTATGATTTTAGGATATTTTGGTGGCCTCTAAACATTTCGTAAATGCTGATTTAGATGCATGTCCATTGAGGATAGAAGGACGATTACTTCAAACAGGGCCGCAAATATGGCTTTAATGATGGTTGAAGTTAATTAAATGTGCTGAAGTGCTTCTTGATTGTATTTTCAACTCAAAGATAATCTTTCTTCTATACATGTGTTCACTGCCAGGGGTGTAGATTGTATAGAGATAACCTGGAAAGTTGTAGTCCTAAAGAGAATGCGTGTTCATGAATCTTTTCTCCAAAATAGTCCTGAAACTTTCTGAAGCATGCTTCAAGGTTTTTTGTTTAGCTATGCCTTTTTTTAAGTGAGTGTATGCATGCTATATATTTTATAGCATGGAATTGAGCTGGTTACAATGCTTGTAGGTCTTGAACTGTTGGACAGATTTGATTGAATTCTCTGTATCCTGACAATATATCAAAGTCCCATATCTAATGGTTAGAATCTAAATCAAGAATATGTAGGCTTTAATGTCTTTTTTTTTTTTTGGTGCAATGGAAAACCCTCAAGCATAGTTTATACAAAAAATGTAACAGGATATCAGATCCATGTAATGGTAGGAATATTAGACAGCATACTAAAAGTCCCACATCTAATGTTTGGAACCTAAATCAAGAATATCGCAAGTTTGAGGTTAATCTGACCAAGTGTTTTAAGTTATTTTGGTATAATAGACAATCAGCATTTAGTACACTATATCTGATACATCTATCAACAGAACTGAGGGCAAGAACAGACACGAGTTTTGGTTGAGATTTTGAATAGCATATAGATAATTGTGTCAAGGACTTCTTGTTGCATTTAAACATGAAGACTAATGATGAGAGCGTGGAAGAATAGTAGACAATTTTGTTATTTTACTAACAAAGATGGTGGTGGTTCCTTTATTTTATTTAATGTTGTTCCAATCTGCGATTTGAAGTGGCTGATTTTTTTCCTCCCCTAACCTTTTGTTTATTGATGTTTTAAATCTTATTACCAGGTTTTCTATCATGGGATTGATGACAAACTACTTTGGACCTCCTAGACCTGGCAAGCAGAGTTAAAATTCAAGTTTATGATAAAACCGTGACTTCTTTGGGATAAAACGGTGATATTGTGTTTTACTCCTCCTTCTATTTGTCCTTCAGTCGACAACATTTAAGACGCCTGTGAGGGCTTGCCACCGTGCATTCTTCTTCTACCCCCCCCCCCACCCCACCCCCCCAAAAAAAAAATTTAATTTGTGAGGCATTAGGCATTAATTTCGTAGTTAAATTCTGCTACTAGCTACAGTGCTAAGTGACATTGATGTGTTTTCTTTCAATGAGGATTTGGCGTTCTGAATATAAATAATTTAAATTATTAATAAGGATGCGTTTGAATTGATGATTGAAAAATTTAAAAGCGACATTATCAAAGAAACCGTATGGGGTTTTTGTTGGCTTGATATGATTACAGTTGTCACCCAAAGAAAAAGCATACTAAGGATCTATTTAGATTAATTTTTAAAAAATATATTTTAGAAAGAATAGATTTTAAAAATTGAGATGTTTATATAGTTAGTAATAAAATTATTTTTTATATTGATAAATTATAAAAAATAGTATAATTTGATTAAAAGTAGGAGAGAGGATAGAGAAAAAAAGGAGAAATGAGAGTGTAGAGAAGAAAAATGGGAGAGGAGATATGGTGGAGAAGAGAGATAAGAGAGGAAAAATAATAGAGAAGAGAGATGAGAAAGGAAAAATAATAGAGAAGAGAGATGATAGAGGAGAGATGCGAGAAGGTATAAGAAAAAATAAAGATAAAATAATAATTTGATAGTTTATAAATTCTTTTACTGTTTTAAAAATTAGTTTTAGTAATTTATTTAAAATTATGTTTTTTATTAAAATTATTTTTAAATAAATAAATATATTTATTTATTTATTTTTTAAATTAAAATTTTGTTTAAAAGGATTTTTTAAACTATATTTTGAAATATACACTAAGTTAAAATTGAATTTATTATATGGGCTTGTCAGTTGAGTGAAACTTCACCCATATGTGGGTTTAATTAGTTAAAAGTGAGATATGAAATTGTTTGGATTATGTTTAATTTTTAGAGAATAATATTTTATTATGATTTTATTCTAGTTTTTAAATATTTAAATTTATATTTAAGAATAATAGATAATCTATTTTAATTGAAATTAATATATTTTTTAAAAAAAGAGATTTTATTTTAATTTTAAAATTTTTTATAAAAAAAACTGTTGAGGGAAGCATCACTTCAAGCCATGTGATCAAAGTCATGTTGCACGAGTCCAATGGGTGGCGTGTAAGAGAAGAGAAGAGAGAGAGAGAGAGAGAAAGGAATACATGAGATGCAAAAGGTGTCAGACATGTTTCTACTTTAGCTCGACACTAAGACTCATTCGTGGAAACAAAATAACAAATAAAGTAAATTTTAAGATATAAAAATGGTTTTATAATAATTTAAAATTTAAACATAAAATTCAATTCAAATGTAGACTTAAAGCGAAGGTTAGGACAATTTTTTGATAAATCAAATTTATCTTTATTTTGATTTTATGAGTTTTGATTTTTAAAATATAAAATAGTTCATATTTTTATTAAACTATACAGATTAATATTTTAAATAAAAAATTTAAAAGATCAAAAGTTATAATTTAAAATTTAAAGAATTAAAATTAAAATAAAGGTTACCTTAAGTGATCAAATAAATACTGTATTAACCTTTAAATAAAATTTGAGAATAAAGGTATTAATTATTTATTATTTTTTCACATTAAAATATGACAACGTGTCATGACAAGACAGAGACACGTCACCTACGAAATTCTGATGCAACGCCCCCGGGGATACTACCAAAGACCGAAGAAAACGCGGCTTTTGTTCACTGATTCAGGAGCATTTGACTCCCGCCTTTAGCCTTTAGACTCAACCCATTCTACAACAACAACATTAATCTGATCCTTGGTATTACCGGATTAGGGAGTCTCCTTCGAATCGCCTGTAGGACACACCGATCAGAGGTGCCTGCAGGAAGAGCCGAAACTTCTACGATTTTCTTTTCTCTCTTTTATTCATCCTTCTCCGTTTTCGTAAAAATGGGCTGTCCCGCCAGCAAACACGCTGACACGAAGGCTACTAGGGTTGCGCGGTGGCGATCCACAGGCAGTGTTGCTTTGCGCGACTCCAAATTGAAGGCATCCTCATCCTATTCCTCTCTTGTTTTAATTTGAACTTGATTCTATTTTTTGTACCATTCGATATAACTATACTGCTGTGTTCTTTTTATTTTTGCCCTTCTGTTTTTTAAATTTATCTTCTCTGCATTAAAACTGCTAGAATCTGTTTCGTTGAGTCTCATCATTATATATCCGGCAGAATGATGATTGGTACTGCAAACAGCGCATTCTGTTCTTCCACTAATTTACATTTCAAATTGGAATTTTGTAATTGGGATAATTGATGCGCGTGATTGGCATATATCACGAACTTAACTCGTTTGCATGGACAGCTAATAGAAAGGAAAACTTATCAACTAATCTCTGCATTATCATCTTATAGATGCTGGACATCAATCATGCTTGCTGTATAGATAACTTCCATCAGATCATTATTGGGTGAGAGTAACAATCATTTGGTGTACTGGTTTCTGTTTTTTTTTTACTTTGCAGCTTACCAAGTTTGATTTGCTTCTTTTTGTGTTTGTTGACGTATATCTGTGTCATTGTATGCCTACCCATATTGTATTGATTCTACAAGCTTACCTTGGTGTGTTTTTCTCATTTCCTTCTAAACAGACATTTCCAGATGAAATTCTTGATCTGGAGAGATCTGTACGCACTCTTGATTTGACACATAATCGAATAGGTATGCTGTTTTATTTTCTTTAATTTCATTTTCTGTTCTCTAAAGAGCAGCGTGAGGCCCTGTATTTTGATCTTGGAGCCTTTCTAAATTTTACTAGAGTTGACTGTACTATATTGACCTCCATACAAATTGCCTGGTAGTCGTGTGAAAGATTTTATTGTTGTTATTATTAATTAATTTATTTACTGCAGCTGACATTCCCCAGGAAATGGGCAAATTAATCAACTTGCAGCGCCTGGTAAGAACTTTATGTTTTAATTTATGCCTATAGGCTGTTATTTCTACTGAACACATGATTATTTTTTAATAAATTTTTTCTACGTTATGTACTATGTATTGGTTTTAAATTTCGAAAGAGAAATATATATGTTGTACAAAGTTTTGACTTCAAAATCAGAAGCTCTCTTATGCTTGAATTTACACGATGTAGTAGTACAGTAGTCATTGGTTTTACATAGTGAAGTGTCTTCTTTCAACATACACCAACAAATGATATTTGCATTTTGCAGTCTATGTACCTCAATATGTCTCATCTCTGTTATAGAATCTTATGTTTAACTCTCATTTTTCATCAAAATTGCTATCCTGTTACCTCAAGAAGCTGATATCTTAAGTCTCCAAAACTTCTGAAAATTACTATGTTAATACCTAGAATTGAAGGAATGGAAAATACCGGCTAGTTACAATTCACAACTTACTGGCAACAAAACAGTTTAACTTGCGTACTTATTTGAACTGCCATCCAAGTTTGTGTACGTGTATCTTTTAAGCCACATTTCAAATTTATCCAAAGAAAATGAGAAATTTGAACTTTAAAGTGTACTAACGTCAATGTCAATCATTTTTGTGGCCAGTATGGACACTATTACGTATTAGGGATCATAGATTATTACCTCAATCCCAGCCTGGCAATTGTTCCTTTAAAAGTGAATTAATTCTGCAGACGTGTAAAGTTCACAAGTTTTGTATTCATTTTAAAATTCTTTTGCTTTTCTAAACATTAGGTCAGGACTCTAGACACAATGATACCTTGCTATTATTTTGACCAGCAAAATACCATGCCATGACAGCATTTGAGTAAGTTGTAATTACATAAGACAAGATTGGTTTAAAAAATCTTTACTTTAAGTTTTACTAATCTTACAGGTATTAGCTGATAACCTCATTGAGAGTCTGTCAGTGCATTTGGGAAAACTACAATCTCTAAAAATCATGATCCTTGATGGGAATAGAATTACTTCCTTGCCTGATGAATGTAATTCTCTTCTCTAAATAAATAATTTAACATCTTTTTATTTTTGGGAAAATACATAATTTTAGTTTTTTCCGTGACACATGATCAATGTAAGTTCTCTTTCTTTGTTTCACTTTATAACTCAAGTTATATCGTTTTGTCTAGTGGGCCAATTGCTGAGGCTTGAGCAGTTATCCATCTCAAGGAATTTGTTAACAAGCTTGCCTGTGACTATTGGCAGCGTGCGAAGTGTGAGTAAATATACCTAATTACTTATTGAAAGCTGAATGCAATGGAACTTACTAGTCTTCTGTGATTTGGGCATTTGTGGAGTATCATTGCCTCAGGATTGAAGAATATGAAGTGAACATTTAGTTCCTGTTAAGATTGGTCTAACTTGTCTTCTGAAAAAAATAGTCTTAAATATGTACTTTTAGTACTCATTAGGTCTTCCTTATGGTTAATTATCTTTTAATGAAGAACGAATTGTTGTCATAGACACATACTAGTATTTACATGTGGTCAGAATAAATCTGTTAGAATTTCCCTCTAAATGTTTTGCTTATCATGGACCTTCTGCTCTAGAACCAGCAGCCAAAATCAACAAAATCTGAAATACAATGACTAACTTGTAAAGTATGGTGCTCTTTTTGTCATTTCAGCTGACGCTTTTAAATGTATCAAATAACAAGTTAAAATCTCTTCCTGAATCTATTGGAAGTTGCTTTTCTCTGGAAGAATTACAAGCCAATGGTATACTTCCTAATCCACTATCTTTATACATGCATTGCATGAAAATGCTTATGGGCATATTCTTTTTACTTTCCTCTGCGTGTTCAATAGGGTGAGTTCTTCCTTTTGTTAAAAGCAAAGAGATTGGAGGGCTTTATAAATCTATATTACATTGTAGGATGGTTTATCCTCCTTTTTGTACTCTGTTTTTCATCCATAAAATTTATTTTATGATGCATGCTTGCTCAAGAATATTGCACTTCGCAATGTTGCTCTCAGTCATAGTTGACACTTCTGATTTTACACCCAATCGTTCCAAATGAAGTGCCTATGCTTTGCAGTTACTTGTGATGACTTTGCCTTAACTATATGCCCATAGGATTGATTCTTTGTGCTTGATCAATTCTTGATAATCTACTCTGGACCTCTAGAGTAATGTGTCATCTTTCTAGTTTTTGCGTTTTGTTTTGAGGTTTACTGAATCTAACTTTGTCAAGTTTATCAATTTATCAGATAATCTTATTGAAGATCTCCCCCCTTCAGTGTGCAATCTCACCCGCTTGAAGTCACTTTCCTTAGATAACAATGAGGTGAAGCTGGTATTGCTTTGCAATCTTAAAACTCCAGTTTGGTGGATGTTATCTGTGATTTAATGCTAAACATGGTTAAACATCATTGTGTTGTCTTGTTTTGATTTTCCCCGTGTCTTTTATTTCTTATTTTGTTTTCTTTCTATGGTCATCTGTTGACATCTTGGTGGCTTTTGATATATTAACCACCCCATGCATGTAATGCTAGTATCTGGCTTTTGCCCAAGCACTTGAGCAAGAGGAGCTACGTCATCAGCTAGCTCTCTTCTTACTCATCCTTTCTTGACTATCAGCTAACTTTCTTCTTCCTTATCCTTTCTTGAGCCTTGACTATCCCGTGCACACATTGGCACTTTTATGAAACATTTTAAGAGGTGAATGCATGAAACAGCAATTGCCATGTTGATTATGGAAGACACTACTACTTACTAATATTTCCCGCAAGTTATGAATCTTATTCTTGGCTTGAAATGACTATAGCTACCCCATCAGGATCTATGTTTGGCCGTTACTGATACAATCTCTAGTGCGAACTTTTTAGTTGTTGATTAGGTCTTTTATGCAGTACACCTTGTTGCTATGCAACTTTTGCATTAATTTCCTTTCTTCCCCTCCCCCTTGTTCTTCATTCTGGCACGTTTCGAACCGATACCCTTGCATTGCAAATACCTGTATAACTCTCTGGCCTGTTTTTGGATAGATACCGTTGAACCTATTAAAGGATTGCAAAGCTTTGCAGAACATATCTCTTCACAATAACCCTATTTCAGCGGATCTGCTTCAGCAGGTATGGTTTTGATCTCGTGACCGTTTTGTTTTGTCTTTTGGCTAAAAGAACAGAGTTGTTCAAGAATTAATACAATTTAACTACGGTGAATACTCCAGATGGATGGTTTTGAAGAGTATGAAGCGAGGAGGAGAAAGAAGTTTGACAAACAAATTGATTCAAATGTAATGATCAGTTCCAAAGGTCTTGATGAGGGTGTTGATGAATGAGATATTTTCTGGCTAGTTAGAGCCACAGAGCTGTATAGTCTTTTGTGTTTTGATGTAACTTGGAAAACCCTACGCATTTGCCTGCAAATTTGCTGGCTCCAGTATGATGCTACTCTCTTCTCCTCAGTTGAATAAGTATACAGATTTTGAATCAAAGCCATCGTCATGAAAAAAAAAGAAAGGTTATCAATCGTATCATCTATTTTGTTTCTCGGTGTTTACACATTACAGAAAACTGGTAATGGATGGTAAAATAAATTAGGAGGTACAAAACACGTGAGAAAAAAAGACATCACAAATAGCTTCTGAAGATGCATTACAAAGTCTTGGAGAAAATGCAACGGCTAACTCCTACCTACGACAATTTTACATATCGAATAAGGTAAGTTTTCATGCTTGTCCGTTTTTTAAAAATATGTTGTCTTATTCACAATTATAAACGTGTATGAGATACAATTTGATGTAGGTTTTATGGTGAATATTAATATTGATTTTGATAACTAATAATTGATACAGTTATTATTATCTTACATTTTCATGAGGAAAAAAAATAGTTTATAAAAAACAAGAGAAGCAATGGCCAACTGAACTCCTGAATCCTATTTTTGAGCTGTTTTTTTATACATAGAGGTGCGCTTTATAATTGCTAACAAAACAACAAATAAACAACATCAAATCATAAACTTCCTTCCTAATAAAAAAAACCATAAATAGGATTTGGGTGGAGTTAGTTTCACGTGAGCGAAAGTTTAAATTCTTTGTTCAAAGTCTATTATTAGAAAAAGTGTCAACGGCTTAGTACACAATTATGTTTTGAATCAAATTGACTTTAATAAAAGTATATTTATCAACAGGATGTAAATGCAAATTGCTGAAGAATTTATTTATTGTTTTCTTGAATCACCTACCCATCTGAATCTAATATATAAGTGTTTTAAAAAAAAATTCTAGTCCAAAATATAAAAGATTGACATGATAATTAATAATTATTTTCTATTTTTATTTTTAATAAAAAAAGAGATGTAATAAATAATAAGTGTATATTTAAAAATTATATTTTTAAATAAGAAAATAGTTAAATTGTATCCATTTAAGATATATTAAATGATTTAATTAATATTTTTTTATTTGTGTGAATTGCTTAATATCGGATGAGAAGAAGTAACATTTTTTAAATTGAAGTAGGAAAATCAAAATGAAATTGAACTCTTCTTTTTTAATTACCAAATAATGAAATTGGGCTTAAAGTGCTGCATTTGATTTCTACGTGCTTTTATCTGATTGGGCAGAAAAATAGTGAATGTGTCCAGAACAGATTAGAATCTACCGACATAATTGTCTCCAAGATTCCCCACCCACAGAAATCACATTGGGCACAAAAACCCCGAAAACAAAACGTCACACTATCTTCCCTCTTAAATCACGCCACGTGTCAGAACCTCCTCGGGCTATGATATGATTCAGAATCTGCCCTCAAAATGGCGTTCCAAACTGTCCCTTATATATATCGCTCTCCAATTACTCACTCCTTCCTCAGGGTGATAAGGGCATTTCCCGTAATTAAGAGAAGATACGTGCCCTTTGTTTAGTCGTTTCCTCGTTTCCTTCTTCTGTAAAAAAAAACAAAAAAGAGCTTTGCCCTTTTGGTCTTTTGCCCGCGTCTTCGTCCGATCTCGATTTCGTTCTTGCTTGATTCGATCACGAAATTCGTTGTGGATTCTTGTAATTCATCACCAGCTTTCTCAGCTATTGTTTTTCTGCACCGATCGATCCCCATTTTCTGTTTTATCGGTCGTCTTATCCATCCTTAGGGTTTCGTTGTGGAATATTTTCGATCTGTATTTTCCATGCGGATCTGAGAAACTCCTTTCACTTATGTCCGATTCGAGTTATGTGTGTATCTTATATCGTTGTATCGTTTCCTTTTCTGTAAATTATTTACATCTCTTCGTATTTTCACGATTTATAGACAAAGATCCGTTGATGGTTTGTTCGGATTTTAAGATCCCACACCACGTACTCTGATTAAGCGATATTCGTGTATTTTTTTCCTACAAGACGGGTTATTTTTTTCCCTTCACTTCCTTTGTGCTGTAATTGATTGATCTAGGGTTAGGGTTTTCTGGAATTAGGATTCCTTCTTGTTTGAATAAATTTATTTGGGGAAAGTTAAATTTCTGTCCAAAATTAGGGTTCACTTGCCTGAATACGCCGAATTAGAGGCATTGTTGTCGGATTCACGGTCAGCGTTATAGTTCTACGGGAGACTGAATTAAGGTATATATGTTTTGTTTTTTGGTAATTTCATGCAATTTGTACTTGTGAAAATGATGCTTTCATGGCTCTATTAAGCAATGGTAGCGTGATTAACGGGCCCACTATCCTTTCCTGATGATATTAATAATATTAATTAACTAAAACCAGAGTCATTGTTTCGGTAATTGCAATTTCCCCTTTTAAAGTTTAGAATTCTGTTTGACAATTAGCATGCTACATTCTATAGATCTCAAGTTGCTTATTTCTTTCGTTATAATTCCTGAGTTCTGATGTGATTATTTATCCTCCCTTTTTCCTTCTTCCTTTATTGGCAACTAAAGGGTCGTCTGGTATGAGTGCGTGCAAGCGTCTGCTTTGACTTATTAAGAAAGGGAAGCATGGGATTTTCTAGTCGTTTACTACCGCATGTGACTGTTTTATTTTATAACAATGTGACGTTTAGTAGAGTAACAGTATATATTTGACTGCTGTTAAATTGTTTTAGTAGTACTCTTTTATTATTGGCACTTTGGCATATGCTTAATTGTTCTTGTGTTATGGTTTGCGCATATGCTTAATTTTAGTTTAAGTGTGGAGTGTTTAAATTTGTATTGTATTACTTTGGGTAATATTCAGGGATGAAAATGAAATTATGATTGGTGTTTAGCTGTTGGATTTGAGGTCCTGACTGGATAATGGAACTTAGTTGTGTACATAATCTATTTCGTTAATGTTAACTAGATGGTTCATATTGAGATAATTGTGGAAAAACAAGAATATGGGAACAGTTGTCCTGGAAAATCCTATAGAGATCTAATGGTTATAAAACAAATTACTTTGAAAGTTGTAATGTGACGCCGGCTTAGCTTGGCTTCTTTCTTGTTTTAAATTCTTTCCTGCAGGTAAACATGGTGCAGAAGCGTCCTTTTGATGCTGAGGAAATGCTTGAGGTGTCTTTTAAACACCCTAAACAAGCAGGACCCAGCAATCAGCTTGTATCGTTTTCAGAATCAGTATTTCCTGAGAAATCTTCCCAGATTCCTGAAACATCAGGTGTGGGTTCAGTTGGGGATCCCCCATGTTTAGAATTAAACTTGCGTTTTAAAAAACAAGGTTTGCTCTTTTGGGAGTTTGAAGTTTCTGATCAAGTAAATTTCTCTTGCAACTTGTGTCATAAACTGTGGGTTAGTTGTCAACTTTACCGATAAATGAAGTTTGAGTAACTGAGCATTCCCTTTTTCTAACTTAATTACTGTTTCCCTTTTAGGCGATTCTAGCTTGGTTGTTAACCTTTTATTTCTGATATTCTGCCTAAAATATCTGTTTTAGCATCTTTTTAAAAAAATTCCCAGTAGTAATACGAGGCATTTGAGCATTTTTGTCTTCTGATTCTGACTGTACCTACCACTACCGGGAGATGGATAAATCAAACGACAATATGATTTTTTTGGTTATATTTCCTCATAATGTATCATCATCTAAAAGAAAAGCTTTTTGACCCAGCCTACTTTGTGATTGGTTAGAGTCTGGATGCAGACAAGTTAACACTGAAGGTGATGAGAAACTTGCTAGTGATATTTTTGTTGAACATCCTAGAGGTGATGGGGACATTGAAACAAGATTTCCAGGAAGTATCCCTGTTTCTTCGTGGGCTCCTACTATCAGTGAAGATGTCCGGTCAGATATGCCTGTCCATTTCTCTTTATATTCGGAGTATTTTAGTCCAGAGCGTCCAGTGAGGTCATTAACTCGCCATGAGGATATCTATTCTGTACTCCTTGAGCACCCACCACGCAAACTAGTCCCCATTGGAGCTGATCATCAAGCTGATGTTCCAGCATGGGACCTACCAGACTCCGCTAGTGGACTGGATACCTCTTCAAGTTCCAGCTCTGTTGTTGGGGACAAATCTGAGGAAAGATGGATGGGGACAAGTATAATCCCCATGCCTAGTATGGAATTATCTACCTATGATAGTATAGTTGGAAGGGGTAGAACTGATTGTAGCTGTGAAGATAGGGGATCTGTGAGGTGTGTAAGACAGCATATTGAAGAAGCAAGAGAGGAACTTGCTAAAACAATGGAACTAGAGAGATTTACTGATTTGGGTCTATGTCACATGGGAGAGCAAGTGGCTGAAAAATGGAATGCAGAAGATGAACAACTCTTTCATGAGGTTGTCTTCAATAATCCGGTTTCCCTGGGCAAGAATTTCTGGAACACTTTCCCAATCGTATTTCCTTCACGAACCAGAAAGGAGATAGTGAGCTACTACTATAATGTGTTCATGCTTCGAAAGCGGGCAGAGCAGAACAGAAATGACCATTTGAATGTTGACAGTGATAATGATGAATGGCAAGGTAGTGATGACAATGAAATTGCAACTCTGGAGGAAGATGAGAACTCTGTTACTGAGTCTCCTGTTTATCAAGATGATACTGTTCTTAGTAACTTCCATGAAAATGATCTGCAAGATTCCGATCAGTATGCTCAATATGAAACCTGCGATGCTAATGGAGTTGTAGACTTTACCGAGAGAGACATTAATGATGATTTAAAATATGATCTTGAGGATAGGTGTGATGAAGAAGTACTGGATGAATCATGCACATCCTCTGACCTGGGAGTTAGTCAACAGTCACAGGAGATCAAGGGGAAGACTGAGAATGATGATCTTTGCCCTAACAACCTCAACGGTGTTAACAATGGCTTTAGCCCAGGATATGTTATGGATTCTTGTGATGCAAAAGCCTGGGATTCTGGTTTCATGTCTTGCGCAAAAGATAAAATTGACTTCTTGCCTACATGCAGCATGATTGAGGAGGTTTTTGGAGATGGGCTGAGGCAAGAAATGAGGAGAGCCTGAGCTCAGTATTGTGCTAACCTTAGACTCTCATTCAACCACAATTTTGGGAATAATCTTTTTCCGAGAGGCTTTTTTTGGCAAATCATAATAAGAGTGATTCCAACTTTGCGTATGTATATTGACGTGAAATTGGCAATGTAACCTTAATGTATAATGTAGTTTTGGAAAATGAGTTTGGCTACCGAGTTGGCTCTCCTTTATTTTTCTCAAGTTCTTTTAGGAATTGATGATTGGGAAACAGTCGTGGTTGTAGTGTAACTTTGTACCATCCAATCCATAAAAGCTGATTCTTCATCCAATCCAATTGCCGCTTTGGGCCTATCAGTTCAATGGCCTATGGTAGATTTTCATATTTCTAATTCAGTTAAGGCTCGCGTAATTAAAGCAGAGCAGCAAAACGAAGGCTATATGTATTTAAGGGTGTACACAGGTTAGGTTGGGCGAATTCGGCCTCGAACTTGGTACCTAACCAATAAGCTTAATAAGGGGTTAGAACTTTAGGCCTTTAACTTGGATAGAGTTATGAGAGATTGGGCTTTATCTTGTAATTTCCCTCATTTATTTAGTTATAAGCGGAGCAGGCTTCCTTTGACTGAAGCGCAAGTCATTGGTGGAGCAATCATAAATGTTAGCCTTCGCATACCATGATTGAACTTCGCTTTGCCCTCATTGCAAGATTCAAGCTTTGGGGATTGAGTGTCGGGAAAGCATATTACTCACCCACCTTAACCCCTTTCTACCTCTATCCCAACTCACCCATTTCTCTTTTTATATTCACTCTATGTTTATAAATATGTTCAATTCCTACTAACAAAATTAGTATAGTAATATAAGGCTTAGATAGATCCTTCTAAATTTTGAATGAGTTCAATTTTTTTAAAAAATACTTATATTAAAAGGGTAACTTCAAACCCTAAAATTAAGAATTTAGCAATACGATATGGTTAATATTATAAAAAAAATTATGTCCCATTCACTTGCACTTGCAGTTTCACTTTCTGTGTTTTCATTCAGAACTTGTAAACCACATCACAGATATTGTGACACAAAACTGATGACCTTCGTAGTTGTTTACTTCAACGATCCATATATTCCTTTGTTTGTTTCTGTTCTCTAATAATTTCAATTTTTTTTTTGTTATTTATCCAATTTACTGAAATTTTATCCTGATTATATCTGTATCTGACTCACGTTATACATTTGACTATAGTAGGTAAATTATTTTTTGCCAAGGTTCTGAATAATAATTTATTCATGAGTCGCCGTCTCTTGGTTTCTTAATTCCGGGCTCACCTAGTAGTATTATTGATTTCAGACGCTAAGATCCACAACCTACAAAGTGGTCCCTTGCTAAGGTCACAATATGAACGGTCCAATCATATTTGTGTGTGATTATATATCCTCTGTTTTAGATTTATTCTCTTGAAACGACAATCTCGTACACTGCCGGTATCCACTCATGCCGGCATAAGGGCAACAGCCTATAATAATCACACTTGCTTTGCTTTTCTCTTGTTTTTGTGTTATGCCAACTCTCTTCTACGTTTATTTGGGTCAAGCTCTTTTTAATCCATTTCAAATGATAATTTTATAGTTCTTATGTTTTGAAGAATATATGAGAGGCCATGCTATGTTATGGCTCATTTCAAATTCCATTAAAAGCATGAGACCTATAATTTAGTTGTGTTAATAAAGCGTAAATTGATTTATTTTATAAGTAATTGAATAGGGTCTTATATTATAGATAACACAAGAGTGGCCGGCTTTGTCACTGAGTTTGCAAGGCTGGCCTATCTGCGACCTCCTTTGTTATACACTAAACTGAACAAATCAATGCACCTCTTTGTCTTCAACTACCAATTTTTTTTTACCCGATTCAACTAATAAAGATATGAGACATAGAATTATTTAGAATATCATTTTGTTATAATTTTAGTAGTATTTAAGGAGATATCTTACTTCTTAAATATTTAAAGTTACGCATGAAGATAATTAACAGTTCAGCATACCTAACATTAGTATCATATAAGAAAAAAGGTAATTCTAATATATTTTTCTCTCAAATTTATAATTATGTTTTAAACTATATTTATTGCACTTATTTTTTTAATTTTTGTAAATTAGTCCTCTAGGACAAAAGTCTAAACAACATAATGTGAATATATATATATATATATATTCATGAGATTCCAAAACCATAATTGAAGCAAGAAGTTGGAGTGCTTGTGATTTATCCCTGAACGGAATCACAGAAAATAATTCCAATTCCAATTCCAATTCCAATTCCAATTCCAATTCCAATTCCAATTCCAATTCCAATTCCAATTCCAATTTCAATTTCATTCCAGTTTTTAAAAAGGAATAAAAGATAATACTGACAAAAAGGTTGAGGATTAATTATTCACAAGAGGTTGGCCCCGTCCCTGTGGTTGCTTAGGCATAAAATAAGCCTAATAGCCAACCCCCCACTATCTGCCACCCACTCAATCTGTCTCTCTTTTCATTAAAACCAGATAATGTTATAATCAAGGTTCATTTTCTAACAAATACTACTTGATAACTTATCCCAAAGAGATTAAAGCATAGTGAATAAGATAATATTCCCTCCGCTCTAAATTATAAAAATTAATAAAATGATTTAATTTGATCCTAATTATAAAATTTTAATATATTTTATCTTCTAAAATTATAATTTTCCTTCTAAAGTATCCCTATATAATTATAAATATTAAGGGGTTCTATAAAAAAATATTTAAAATACACATAATTATATATGATATTTTAAAAATAATTAATATATAATTATTATAAATAATTAATTTTTTTAATTTAATTTAATTAATTAAATATATCTTATATTAAGGATTGGGGTAGTATTATAGATACTCTTTTATAAAATTAATTATATGAAATTATACTATATTCTCATATAAACTTTTGAAAATATAGGTTAGTTAAAGTGCACTATTCTACCCATAATTTGTTTAGATGTAATATTTTTAGGATCGAATTATACAACTACTTCTGATTTTTTAAAAAAATATATAGATATTTTTCTATTTAAAAATTATAAAATTCCCAGAGAATTATTATATTAAAGGAACAATAATAGACATTTTTTTATGTTAAATGACCTTAAAAATTGTAATTATTTTTTAGGACTAAAAACTAATATTTAAATTGAAAAGTACAAGATTTGGACGAGTTTTGAAAGAAAAATAGAAATCTGTGTAATTTTAACAAGAATTCATAAATTATTTTAGATATTATAATTTCGACATGAATAGTTATGAATATGGCTTTCAGTAACTGAAAAGCGTGGGAGAGAGAAGAAACAGAGGGAGAAGAAGGAGGAGGAGGCAAGGAAGGAATAGTTGTGGATTCAGTTATATAGTGAAGCCTTTGGCGTAGTCTCCTCTCATCGCTACACGTGCTTCCTTTCTATCTTCGCCTCCCTGGATTTCTCATTCCTCCTCCAAATTTAGCTTCCTTTCTTCTTCCCCTTCCTTATCACCAAACCTTTGATTTTTTCTTCCAACGCATTTTTCATGCCTTGATCCATCACCTTCTTCATCTTATCTGCGCCTTCTGATCAATCGCCTTGCTCCGTCCTCGGTTTTTCTGATCTGCGCGTTCAATGGAAGAATCGAAGCATGTGTGCAAATTCTGCAGGAGAAGCTTCCCGTGCGGAAGATCTTTGGGGGGCCATATGAGGTCCCACGTCTCCGGCAATCATTCAGCTGAAACGGAGCATTCACTTGCATCAGCGTCTGCTACTGGATATGATCTGAGAGAGCAGAGGAAGAAGACTTGGAGAGTCTCCGATTCGAGTTACGGCGGCGCTATAGCGGCATCAAACAAGTTGTGCAAGCAGTGCGGTAAAGGGTTTCACTCTTGGAAGGCTCTGTTTGGTCACATGAAATGTCACTCCCAGAAAGAAAGAGCTTCGGTTACTGATCATATTGATAATAATAACAGCTTGGAAGATCAAGATTCATGGACCGTTATGGATAGCCAGTCCGACAACGAAGCTCTCAGACCAAGAACAAGAACAAGATCCAAGAGAGCAAGAACTAACACCACCTCGTCTCTGTCCCTCTCCAATCTCTCCTCTTCTGTTTCTGAGATTGAGCAAGAGCAAGAAGAGGTCGCTTTGAGCTTGATGATGCTTAGCAGGGGGTCCCCAGAAATGGTGTCCGAGAAGAAACCAAAACTATCAGAGCTTTTGAGCAAGACAAAGAAGCTAGAGTTTCAGTCTGCAATAGAGGATTCTGAGGAAGATGATAAAGAGCAAGGGGAGAGGAATTTCAAGTTGTTAGGTTCGGAATTGAACTCGTCAAATCCCTCCAAGAGTTGTCACAGAAGAGGCAAGTTCGAGTGTACTACTTGCAACAGGATCTTCCATTCTTACCAAGCTCTTGGTGGCCATAGAGCAAGCCATAAGAAGATCGCCAGAGACTACTTTGTTCCAATAATAGATGAGACCAGTGAGAACTCTATAAAACCTGATATGTCTCACCATGAAGCAATTTCTGGTTCGGATCTTCATGAAGATGATGCAGAGCTTGACAAGAGCAAGGATCATGAAAAGAGATTCCATATAGCTGAGGTATCTGATTTGATTAAGGAACCAGTTGAGAAGATTAGGGAGTTGATTGATCTGAATGTTCCAGCAGAGGAAGAAGACAGCAACAATAATAGCAATTCAGGGTGTTACAGATCATCATCAGCATGGTGGGTGAGAAGCATCCACAACAAGAAGGAAGAGTCTCTAGTAGGCCTATAGTCTAACTAATCATATCATTCATAGTTCCAAATTTCTGAGTGAAGATTCGAAATGTATAGAACAAATTTCTTTGGTTAAGTCTTTACAGGATCCATATCCCATGTCTGACTGATATGTCTTCTTCTTCTTCAAGGTACCTCTGTTCATATTCTTCAAGTAGCTTAGAAGATGAACTTTTTCTTATCAATTTGCTTCTCATTGAAAAAGCGAATCTACTTTTTGTTCTTTTTCTGGTGGTTCTTAGTGATGATCTTTAGTGGTTGTTTAGTGAACTACCTGAAAAAGCAGAATAGTCACATCTCTTTTGTTTGCTTGTTTCACTTCGCACACAAGTGGCGTGTTATCAAATCCTGCTCACTAATCGCTATGCCCCACTTTCAACACCAATTATCATATTCATCTTTTAATATACAATTAACTTTCATGATAATCATAATAATACTAAGTTACTAACACATCATCATGAACAGACTTTGGGTATGGCTACCTTCCACTACGCTTTACATAGCCAAACACTATCACCTCTCCGAGTGCAATTACAGGAACGAATACTTTTAATTGAGAAATTTAATTAATTAGTTTGTAGCATCTTGCCTTAAAAAATAATATATATATATATATATATATTATTACGAAAATTCCTGACTCTAAAGTGTTTATTTTCTCATTGGTAAGCTTCAAACTTTGAATTAAAGAGTTTGGCATAAGAGAATATGAACTCGGGTGGAGTCTGACGAGGGAGACTAAAAATATAAAAGAAACTTTGGTTAAATTATACTCCTCCAATTCTTAATATAAAATTTAATTTAAAAAATTAATTTTAATCATCAATATAAAATCTCTTTATCATATTTATTAATTTTTTCTTAAATCATTCATATTAATACTTATTCAATAATAATTAAGTATAAGAGAGGAATTAGGGAGTTAAGGGAAATGATTAGTACGTTGTTAAAAAAATATGTCATCTTAACTATTTTTTTTAATCTAATCAAATTAATTAAATAATTTTTATATTAAATATTGGGGGAGTATTAAATATCTTCAAAAATATCAAGGCCATATTTCCGTAATAGAATTTTTGTTTACAATGTTAATCTTCTTTTAAGAAAAAAAAAACTTAATTAATTATATCCCAAGTGATATTAAATATGATAAAAATCTGCATCAGGTAAGTTGTGGTTTTTTAATATTGAAGATATTCAACAAAACATGAATGTTGTGTGTGTGTATATATATTTGTATAATTTTTTTAAAAAAATAATTAGGTTCATTTATGACTAAAGGGTATGGCGAAATCTCTCTCTTTCCTAAATGATATCAATGTCAGGTAGGACGAGCTGTCTATTATCTTCAAGTATAAATCTAGGTATCTATGAGTTAGGATATCTCCTTAAATGTCATGATTAAAATTATAATAAAATAATATTTTTTTAATAATTAAATATTGTTTTGTGTATATTATATTAAAATAAAATTGTAATATGATGATAGGGATTAAAATTCTCTATGTGCATTGTTGAAGGCCACTCTTTGTAAGGTCCTTAGGGATTAAAATCTCTTGACCCAATTTTTGATGGGGCCTTGAGCCCAACCTATTTCCAAGGACAATGATTCCCCCACCATCTTTTGGGGCTACCTCCAGGCTTATGAGTTAGAGTTCCATACATTAAAATAACCATTTCTATTGAACTATGCCCGATGACTATAGTGTCACTATATCCAATCGATATATTATAGATAATTTTTTTTTGTTGATTTAAGAAACTAGTTTGCTATGAATTTTAAAAGAAAAATATATTTAACTGGGTTTAATGATTGGAAACTAAAATGTGGTGTATGGATTTGACATTTATAGAAATTGAGGAATAAGGCTACTTTTGACCTTGAATTTATTAAGCCTCAAGAATCGTTATCAATATTTTAACAGATATGGCACATCTTTGTATGTCAACAAGAGCATATTGTACATAATGAGACAATTTCTGTTGCAATTAATTAGGAAGCTCCATTGAAGGATTGTTCCAAGGTAAATGTGGATGGCTCCCTAGCAAAGTCACAATATAAGGCGGCATATAGGGGAGTTATTCGGGACTCTATTGGAAAATGGATTGCTGGGTTTACATATACAATTGGGTCTTGTAATATTCTTGAACAAGAACAATGGGCAATTTTTAATGGGCTATCATTAGCACGGGACAGGGGAATTAAGAATCTCATACTGGAGTCAAATGTAAAGAATGTGGTTAGCTCTATACATCAAAGGGATAGTCAACAAGTGTGTAGCCTATTAATGGTGCAGATCCAATCTTTGTTAAAGCGACATTGGGAGGTTGAAATAGCTTACATTCCACAAAAGTTCAACTGTGTTGTTGATTTGTTGGTTAAAAAATGTTTATCCACTTCTTCCTTTTTGGGATTTTGTCCCCCTTATTTGGAGGAGCTAGTCGCTACTAAAAGTTTGGGAATTATTTTCCCTAACTGAGTATACCTTATATCTTGGATGTATCCCTCGTTTGTATAAAAAAAAGTTAGAGTTTCAAACTTTATTCATAGGAAATTGGTCCTTCCACCTGATCCAATATCGTGGTTAATTTATTTTAATAACTAATTAATATTAAGATATATATATATATATATATATAGTGTCTTATAGTATTTTTAAATAAGATTAAATATAATAAAAAGATAACTATTAGCATAAACAAAAAAGCTAGCTAATCTTTCTATATATGTTGTGTGTGTTTGGATAAGCTTTTCGCAAAGAACTTATAGAAAAAAAGGATTTCTGGACAGTTTTTAGAAAAATGAATTATAGATAAGAGTTTATGAAAAAAAAGTGATTTTGAATAAATGAGTGTTTAGATAGTTATTATTAGAATGCTTTTTGTCATTAGTAAATTACTAGAAAGGGTATGAGATTGAGAAAAAAAAATAATTACTCACTATTCTCTTCTCAGATAATGTTTGGGCCACTGTTCATCTCTTCTCTTTCTTATCGGTAGCATCTCCTCCTTATAGCGATCTATAACAGCACGGCACGACGAAGGTTACCCTAGCAATGGTGAGTTGCTTTAGCGGCAGAGGGAGACTAGGAACGAATGAGGATAGCGACGGCACAAAGAATGTGACAAAAATAGAGCAAACCCACGGGACCTTTGGCGACGCCAAATTCCGCTTGACCCTCTGCGATGGAGCACAAGACCCATGATCATTTGGACTGACCACAGCAATGAAGATTATGGAGAATGGGAGAGAAAGTGAGAAAAAATTAGGATAAAATAATAATTAATTAGTCTATAAATTTTGTTTCTTTTTAAATTATGATTTAGTCTATAAGTATTTATGAATAAATATAATTATTTATTTTAAAATTTCTCTAAATAAAATTGAATTAAAAGTTATTTTAAAAATATAGTTTAAAAGTTTCCAAACATATCCATAGTTTCACAAGTATTTATATACATTAATTAAATTAATTTAATTTTTTATAAAAAGAAATTCTCATTTTGTATTTTTATCTCCTTTCATTCATATGGAATAATTTGGTGATTATGCGGGTGCTCTGATGGGAGGCCGAGCTTCACTTAATATCAGAATCCAAGTGAGATGTGAGAAAAAGGAATATAAAGAACCAGAGATTGTCAAATTCGCAAGCTTTTTGGTCTCCAGAGGATCCCACCAAACGCATTATCCACGCTTCATCAATTCGAAAAAGAACGCCGTCACTATAAATCGAAAAAGATGCGAGCGCGCGCAGATCCTATTTTTCAAATTGTATCTTGATTCTTTCATCTTCACTGCATTTTCTCTTTCGTACTGTCCTCGGTTTCCCTCCTGTTTCCACTTCTTTAACCTTTCTTGACGCTGTTTCGTTAGCTTCTATGGTATCCATTTCTTAAATTCGGTGGTTGAAACTGCTCCGCTTGATCCCCACTTCATTTACTTTTCGGGTCTTTACATCAACTCGGAGTTTTGAAAAGTCTGTTTATATTCCACGTTTCTTGGCTATATCCAGGTACTAACGTCCTTTCTCTTCTACAAGTATTTGATTTTTGAGGGTTTTTAGGCGGTGGAGCACTTCATCCATCTGGAATTTCTGAGATTTACCCCTTTCTTGCTTGGTTTTCTGCATCTCTTGTGATCACCTAATGGTCAAGTTCTCTACCATTTTCTCTCTTTTGATGGGCGCTTCATCTATCCTTGCAGATCTCGTGTTCCTTTTGCTGTTAAGAGCCTAGGATTTGTTTTCCTCATTTTCTTGGCATCCAAACGGCGCGATTTGGGTGCCTACTTCAATGTAAACTTTGTTTATCCTGCGTTATAACGCCTTTTTAGTTTTTATTTACCTTAAAACGCTTCTCATGTAAACTTTGTGCTGTTTCACAGTGTCGTATTTGTTCATTCTCTACTTTAGTTTGTCTTTTGACATTTTTCTTTAAAAGAGGCAAATTTATCCTACTTTTTTAATTGATATATCTAGGGTTTCTTTTGGTGTTAGAAGAAGATTAATGAATTCGTAACAAGTCCGCTACGAAATATTGGTTTTTGCTTTTTCGGCTATGCTAAACAGGGACTGAATAGTATTGCTTTCTTTTTCAGGAACAATTTGCTTTCTGTTCAGGTTATATAGGATTGCTGTCTCTCATTTCCTTATCAGTTTACCTGCAATTTGCTGGGTCGGCTTGAAGATAGAGAATGTCTGTTTTGAGGAAATCTCCCCTAAAATTTGTTAAACATGGTTCTGTTGAACCTTTCTATCCTGTTAACTCGGGATCAAATCCATTTGATTCTGATGATGACGAGCCAAAAGCAAAGCAAAAAAATAATTCCTCGAGTAGGTCATCTTCAGACCCTTCCCTAGTTTTACAAGGAGGAAAAACCAATCCCTTTGATGATGATGATGGGGGCCATAGGAACACTTCTTCATCTTCTTATACCATTCGATCGGCAAACCGAAACAAGTATAGGAATGATTTTCGTGACTCAGGAGGAATAGAGAATCAATCAGTGCAAGAATTGGAAAATTATGCTGTTTTCAAGGCTGAAGAGACTACAAAATCAGTCAATAACTGTTTGAAGATAGCAGAGGAGATAAGAGAGGATGCTACCAAGACTTTAGTCACTCTACACCTGCAGGGTGAGCAAATTACCAGGTCTCACAATGTTGCAGTTGACATCGACCATGATCTTAGTCGGGTACTGATCTTGCCCCTCAAGAGTTATTTAATGCAATTCTTTTACTATTCCTTCTTTTGCTATGAAGCCCTCCGTAAAGAAGCTCCAATTTGTATTTGGACTAAAAACGACGAAATTGTAACTGTCTTAATTCTTCTTACAGGGAGAAAGGCTTTTAGGAAGTCTTGGTGGCATCTTTTCCAAAACTTGGAAACCAAAGAAGACACGACCCATTACAGGGCCTGTTATTGTTGGAGGTTAATTTTTTCTCTTCTCATGCTCTCCTCCTCATTTAGATTTTTCTTTTAGCACTATCATATATGCATGATGTACTCCATAACACAGATGATCAGTTCCCAAGAAAGGGCAGCCACTTGGAGCGGAGAGAGAAATTGGGATTGACTTTTGCACCCAGAGGGAAGTCAAACTCTCGAACACCACCTCCTGAGCCAACCAATGCTCTTGAAAAAGTTGAGGTTTGTATTTATTTTGATGGACAAATAATTAAGCCATCGGAATTGGGTATCATGCAAACGTAAATTAGGCTGGGCTAGAGGTTTTTCCTTATTTTCATGTGCTGAATTACACTTTGCAACACACAAGGTCCGCATGGCACAACACTCTCATTCAGCGCACCATGCACTATGGCGTGCCATTAATAAGTATGACCAATAATAGTATTATTTATGCCTCAGCTAAGTTTTGGTTTCTTATTTTCTTCAATTTCACATAAACCTTTACCTTAAGAATAGGGAATTGTAGCTTTTGAAGCTCCAAATCCCAGTTCTTTACTGATATAGTGAATGTTAAGAAGAAAATAAGGCTGGATTGACTTTTATGTTTGATTGTTTTTGAAACTCTCTCCATCTTTCTGCGGTCAATCACATTTAGTCTCTAATAATTATAATGCGACTCGGATATTGTAATTTGCATGTGATTTTATCCATCTGTTCTGAGATTGTGGTATATTTTATGGTTAATATATAATTTGGCCACTAATTAAAATGCTGTCCTGAACAGATTGAAAAGGGGAAACAAGATGACGCATTGTCAGATTTAAGCGATCTGTTGGGAGAGCTGAAAGATATGGCTATTGACATGGGATCTGAAATTAAGAGGTTAGTTATCTTTGATTCTGACCTCAATAACTAAGGAAGTGGAAGTGATAGCCAAACCAACAATTTGACTTGGGAATTGGGATTTGTTATGAACTTGTGCTTGGGACGAACTAATTGTGCAGTTATTGAGAACCAGTTCATGTGGTGAAATGTTCATAATTAGTAGTGGTTTTGGTAAAATTGCAGCCACAACAAAGCGCTTGGCCATATGTACAACGATGTGGACGAGTTGAATTACCGCATAAAAGGGGCTAATCAACGTGGTCACCGTCTACTGGGAAAATAAAGACTGCTCCTTTGAACCATTAATATATTTTCCCCCGTTTGTATGACTGACTCAGTTTATAGCCCTATTACAGATTTTTTCAAGTGCTTGATGATATATTGGCATTTCGGCCTGCACCACTGTGCTTAAGGATAAGTTGTACTTGGGGTTCGCCCACGACCTCTATAATCTATTTACCATTTCCTTTCATAGAATGTTATAAAATAAATAAACAGGCAAAAGTAAAAGCAAATAAATTAATCATGAAATATAAGATATTTATCGTATTAGCTACGGAGTTGGATGACTTCTCGCAAGTCGCAACTCACTCCCTAATAATTGGAGGACATCTGGCAAGTCGCAACTCACTCCCTCCACTAAATTCTTCCACTTCCCTTCCCCAGTTTCCAGTCATTATATATACCACACGCGAACGCGACGGCAGAAACCGAATCGGAAAAATCAAAACGAAATATACAGCAAGGAATGGAAGATTGGCCATAAGTCCTTCCTTCAAAACACAAACCGCCTATTCAACACTGCAATTATCCTCTCGATCATGAAATCCATTATGCCATTTGTCCATGAACCCAACACAGATCACAATTATTACAGATTATAAACCCTATTCAACCCAGGTCAGAAAACTCTCTAAATTAGTAAATTACACCAAGAAGAAACGCAGCCATTCAACGGACTGAGATTTTACTCAATCCGTAGCCAAACGGAATGCTGACTTTGAACCACGCCTACTAGTGGGCTATACTACCAAATACCAATCCTTAATGATGCCTTGAATTTAATCAGTCAGAAAACTGAAATCCGCTGCATAGATTATAGATAGGCTCAATCACAGAACAAATCCAAGAACGAGCATGCAAAACGAAAATACGAAAATCAATTATTATACATGAATCCGCTCTCAGAAACCCTAATCATAAATAGGAAGGAAAAAAACCCTTGAAACCAAAAATGGAGAGCTAGAAGAGTGGTGAATCATAGCTTCAAGTCCATGATGCTCTTGATGTTAGGGGCGTAAAGCGAGTACACGATTGCCTGCCTCTTCGCAATCTCGAGCTGGACCTTGCCATCGGTATAAGCGGAAGCAATGGAAGCTTGGCCGGTGAGGTTTTTATTGTGGCGAAAGGCGTCAATGGTTCGGCGTTTGGTGTATTCCCTGATGTTGTAATCGGAGAACTGGCGAGCAGCGCGGAGGAGGGAGCGGAAGAGAGAAAGAACTTGAGCTCTTGACGGAGCATTCGCTGATAAACTCGCAGAAGCCATTTCCCCAAACTCACAAAGCTCGGTCGCGAACGAATGGCTTTACAGTTTTGCTGAACCAAACCATAGCCCTTAAAAACCCTTGCTATTTCAGTATTGCCCTTTTATACTAGTCCGAAAGCAGGGTCAAAGGGCGCGTTTGGGTCGAAAGAAATGTTATGAGAATGGTCAATGGCAGCTTTTTTTAAAAATAAATAAATGTGGATTATTTACATTTGATTTGTTTTATCTTTTAATAGATAAATGATTTGATTTGGTGATTTAGTTTTTATTTTATTTTTAATTATAAATATTTTATGCTTGTAATCATTAAAGAGATGAAGCTTTGGTTCATCAAATTATTTGGTAGATGGAAATTAATACAAAAATGGAAAATAATGTAGAGAAAAAAAAATTATTTGGTAGTTTGATGCATTACAAAACAGGCAATTTGTAAGGCTCTTCATCGTATAATATCCATTCGAAAATGATGCATACTATATCAGTCCTACTGGTTGGCTTTGAAAAAAGAAACAAAAAATGGTGGTGTAAGAAGCAAAGATTTTTTCCCATGGAAAACATTTTCCTTGGAGAACAGTTTGCTCCAGCATGTATTACGCATGTATTTGTAGGCACAAGTTAAGAAAGGAGTAAGGTAAACAATTAATAGGTGGAAAGTTGATTGTAGAGGTTAAGTGCATGTGGGTGTCACAGAGAGAGAGAGAGAGATGCTCTAAGTCGTTTATAAGCTAATCTTGCTTTGCTTGTTTGCAATTTCTGTTCATCAAGTTTTACCTTTTACAACCGCTTTGCATTGTATATATACCATCTCATTCTGTTCATCTTAATCACAAGTTTAGGACAGCAGCAAATTGGTCACCCATATTCCCATTTATAGTCATGGTCATGGAGAACAGGCTCAAGCAGACAAGGTACCCAGTTTCTAAACTGGAGTTTTCTTTTCCCTTTCAATTTTAACCTTAATTATACTGTTTCTGTATTATAGTATCATTTTGACCTGTTTTTAAAGTAGCCTGACAGTAAAGAAACCTTCATTTCGAGTACTAGGGTACTTATTGAGTTGATCATGATTGGATAAAATTAACGTTATGGGTTGCTATGTAAAAGAAGGGTAAAAGATGAGGAGCACGCAACTGCAATTTCTGCTGCAGCATTTGCCATATATTCACTGTATCTCCGCAACTTGAAAGAGGTTCCTGTTTCTTCTTCCAGAACAATCACCATAAGACAAGATTCAATCCCAACTCCCGGTAATCATTAATCAATCTTCCCTCTCTTTGCTTCTTTGTATAAAGAACATATATACAAGTAACGTGGTTGGCTGTATGCGCGTCTAGCAAGAGAAAATGCTTTCCCTGTCAGACGCTCTCCTCAGAACCAGAGGACTCCAATTCCACCACAGAACAATGATTTCAAAACGAGAGCCGATGTTTGGGAAAAGGCCAACCTGCAAAAGATTCACAGACGGTATGAGAAGATAAAGTCCAAGATTCTTGCCTGGGAGACTGAGCAGAAGAAGCAGGCCAAACTTCAGTTGGAGAGGAAGGTTTGTGTCGGAACTTGGGAATCTATTACAACTTTGTTGTTATCTCATGGTTTAATTTATGGAACTACAGAACTTAATGGACCCCACAAGGGCAATAGAACAACAACGTTACCAGAACAAAATAGCAAGGATTGATATGATAGCACGAACAGCCAGAGCGCAGTTAGAGGACAAGAGAAGGAAAGAAGAGTCTCACATCAGAGAAACAGAAAAACAAATCAGAGAGACAGGCAAGGTCCCGGCCAAATGTTTCTGCTGTTTCATATTTTAGTCACAAGAATCTGGCGTTCAAAAATCAAACAACTAATGAGTGTATATGTGTGCCGGTTTCACCTTGTTTTCTAATCTGGATTTAGAAATTTAATACCTATGTGCAAACAAAAATTGGATATGTACATCATAGTGTGCTGCTCAAATTGTTCATGTTGCAATATACTTCACTTTCAAGATAACTAGCCTCAGCTTGTTGTTTGTTACATGCTATATATACTCTCCAACTTTAATATAAGATTCAATTGAGTAATTTAGGGAGATAAATTAAATAAATAATTTAATTATAGTATATGTTAATTATAATTAGATTATTTATTATTTTATACATTAAACAAATTAGTTTAGAGAAAAATGATAAATATAAATATTTTAAAAGTATTTATCTAGTTTCTTTAATCTTCCTAAATTAGTTAACTGAATCTTATATTAAAGATTGAGGAGTATAATGACAAGGTACTGAAAATGTTTTTGTTTGAAAGTCATGTATTATTTGAAAAGGGGGCCACTAATCTGGATATCTCATATGTGGTGTTTTTTGGCCAAATGATTTTTTTTATCGACTCAAACTAAAGCATCCAAAAATAAACTGTCAGCACCAAATATGTCTAAACATGCACAACCTACTAACCCACTAACTAAAACAATGCCAAAATATCAATAAGACAAAGGGAAATAGACAAAAAACAAATCGGCTCCATGCTTTGCAACTCCCCATTGCAATGGCCAACTCCCTGTGAGAACAACACCATGAAAGTGGTCGGAAGGGGTGGTTGTGTTGCAACTTGCTCCATTGAACCCACACCCTTATGTGTCAAGGCTGCTTTCTCATTGGCAGCATTCAACATCTCTTTTTTAATAAAGGAGGATGGAACATTTTGAAGACCTGTACAAACCTCCAGAACATAACAAAACACAGAGACATAGAGCCAATTGCACTCATCAATAATGCTCACACGAATAGCAACAAGTATCCTGCCACCCGTCTTCTCAAAATATAGAACATAGAACAGCAATTAGGCAAAAGAAAATTCAACTCCATGCTTTGCATTTCCGCATTGCCATGGCCAATTCCCTGTGAGAAACACACCATAAAAGTGGTTGAAGGGGTGGTTGTCTTGCAACTTGCTCCATCGAACCCACACCCTTATACCCCAAGACTGCTTCCATATTTGCAGCTTTAAAACTCTCTCTTCCAATAAGAGAGTATGAAACATTCTGAAGACCTTTGCAAACCTCCAGAACATAGCATCACACAGAGAAAAAGAGCCAATTGCATCTATTACTAATGAATACACACACAGAGCAAAAATTCCTCTAGCCTCATGTTTTCTCAAAATATCCATGTTACCTAAGGCCACAACAAAAGCAACAACACAATTGTAGATCTCAATTCGCCAAAGAGAAATTCTATCAATTCTTAATATATAGGCACTAATCCTAGGTGTATTAGAGTTTAATTGCGACATGTATCCATGCCAAGCATTTTCAGCAGAGTCATTCTTACCAATAAATTGCAAACATTATCGTGCTAGAACTCTTAAAATTGCATACCCCAGCAGCAGTATTTGCCTCTGCAATAGAATTTCAATGGTAGCCAAAGCATTGCTTTTCTTGTCATGAGTTTTGTACAGGATGACATCACTCTGAGATCGCTTGATTGAGATCAGTTTGTTTGGCATAAAATGTTGAGCACACTTCATCTCTGAATTCCCAAACTTCTTAATAATCTGCAATCGCCTCATCTGTTCACCAATCGCGCCTCTCCAGTACCCTACGATCACTTCATCCCTGTGATTTTCTTGTTTAGTGTAATAGTTAATCTCACTGACGATGATCGATCCTTTGCCTTTTGATCTTCCAAACTCCAGATCTCATCATCATCTCTGGCTTCTTCCCTTCCTAATCCCACAGCTGCACTCACACACACGCCCACACCATCGACGCTCTCTCACCCGGTGGCCACCGGAGAGACAGGCGCCACCTTCTGAGAAACTAAACTCTCGTGCTCAGAAACAGAGAGGAACGGAACTCCCACCAAGGAAAGGAACGGCGCTCTCACTAGGGAAACCCTAGGAGAGAATTTTTTTTGTAATGCCATCCCTCACATGTGGTTTTGACTGCTAAAATTATCGTCACCCTTGCATTAGAAGGGAAAATTATGCTAAGCCATTTACCTCAGAGGATAAGTAATGCCTCATGCAACTTATTACCTTCAAATTCAATAGCAACTTAATTATTATATCATTGCATGGGTCAAATTAATTATTATATCATTACATGTGTCAAACTAGGCAACTTCTTGCCTGTTCCCTGCTTAGTGTTTCCCCTTCTTTTTTGCTTTGATGCTTATATGCGATGCCCTAAGTACAAGAGACCTCGTCTTGTGTGTTTGAATATGTCAAGATGTCTCTCATCCCATATGATATAAGCCCCCTACGGCCAATTTTCATGGGATGGTTATCACAAGCATTCTCAACTGTTCAATACACACACAAGTTAGCAATAACTAAAGTGTTAAAAGCATATTGAGAATGCTAACGCATGTACCCCCAACAAAATCTTCTCAATTTCCAAATATTAACATCTTAACATCAAGGGAAATACACGAAACAACATCAACAATCCGAGCTTAATCAATCCACAACACTCACGGTTGCATTTCAGAAAGCTTAAGACTAAAGTCACCACTTCTCTGAACCGTGCTCTTCCTTCTTGTATTGTTCTCTCAAATAAATTTATCAATCTATGCACAAAAAGTTATATTTTCGACATGTGGCAAACCTCAGGTAAAACTATTTGTTCTTATTTACGTGGATGTGGCCTCCTGACCAGGAGAATCAAGAGATATTACAGTCTCAAATGCACCAACCAAAGCCTTCACCTTGCTCTGTCTGAGCTCAGCAAGCTTGGTTGCGGTCTCTTCAATCACATTATTGTATAAACGCCGGGTAACTTGCTTCCTGTTGATTAAGAGAGAAAGGATATGTAGAATACTTGAATATTATTGATATACTGAGGGGTATTTATATACAATAGGCAACCCTAGTCATTAATGCTATAATATCATATCGTATCCTCTATACTAAATACAGAATATTACGTACTAATTACAGGATATTACATATCCTATAATATCGCTACAATATCTCTACAATATCCTATAATATCGCTACAATATCTCTACACTCCCCCTCAAGTTGGAGTATAGATGTCAATCATACCCAACTTGTTACAAAGATATTCAATCCGGACCCCATTAAGAGCTTTGGTGAGGAGGTCGCCTAATTGATCACTGGATCGGACATGTCTTGTAGAGATGAAATTTTCTTTGAGCTTGTCTCGAATAAAATGACAGTCGATCTCAATATGTTTCGTACGTTCATGGAATACCGAATTAGAAGCTATGTGTAGGGCCGCTTTATTGTCACACCATAACGTTGCTGGTAATGAGGTTTTAAGGCCCACTTCCTTCATTAACTGATATATCCAGACTATCTCACATACAGATTGTTTCCCATTGCCCCTAAGATTTTTGGGTGCGTGTGTTTTGTTCGAGATGTGCGTCCGAGTGTCTCTAAATTGGATCCTAAGTCTCTGAAGTGTGTCTTCCTTGGCTACTCTCGTGTTCAGAAAGGTTATAGGTATTTCTCTCCGTCTTTTAATCGTTACATGGTCTCTGCTGATGTTACTTTTCAGGAATCTGTTCCTTATTTTGCGTCTACCAATTCAGCTCATGTTCCTTTACCTGTGGAGGAGGATACTCTTCTGGTATACTCTGTCCTTCCCTCTCCATCACCGGCCCAAGCTCCCGTACCGGCACCTGGTCAACCACCTTTGTCTCGGGTTTATACCAGACGTCTAAAGGACACACTTACCGATGTTACGCCAGATTCTACCCTGCCATTATCTACTTCTTCATCAGATCCTACGACAAGTATTCCTCCGTCTGAGCCTGATTCGGTCCCTATCTCTGAGACCCCTCCTGTTCTTGATCCAGATCCCTCCCTCGATCTGCCCATTGCTCTTCGTAAAGGTAAACGTACTTGTACCTATCCTATTTCTTCATTTGTTTCATATGACCACCTCTCCTCTTCTTCTCGTGCCTTCATTGCCTCTTTAGACACTATTTCCGTCCCTCGATCCCTTTCTGAGGCCTTATCCCACCCGGGTTGGCGTACTGCTATGGAAGAGGAGATGGTGGCCCTTGATCGTGCAGGTACGTGGTCCTTAGTTGATTTACCGGCAGGAAAGAAAGCCATTGGGTGTAAATGGGTGTTGACCCCTAAAACTAAGGCTGATGGCACTCTTGAACGTCTTAAAGCCCGTCTTGTTGCTAAAGGTTATGCTCAGAAATATGGTGTTGACTATTCTGAGACCTTTTCTCCTGTGGCCAAGCTCTCCTCTGTTCGTCTCTTTATCTCTCTGGCTGCTACTTATGGTTGGGATCTCTCTCAGTTGGATATCAAAAATGCCTTCTTACATGGCGATCTTCTTGAAGAAGTATACATGGAGCAACCACCTGGGTTTGTTGCTCAGGGGGAGCACGGTAAAGTATGTCATCTTAAGAGATCTTTATACGGGTTGAAGCAAAGTCCTCGGGCATGGTTTGACAGATTTAGTACTGTCGTGAAAGACTTTGGCTTGTGCCAGAGTAAGTGTGATCATTCGGTCTTCTATCAGAGAACAAGTACTGGCATAATCTTACTAGTTGTATATGTCGATGACATTGTGATTATAGGGAGCGACACCTCGGGGATTTCATCACTCAAATCATTCCTTAACTCCCATTTTCAGACGAAGGATCTGGGTTCATTAAAGTACTTCTTGGGAATTGAAGTTATGAGGAGCAGGAAGGGCATCTTATTGACTCAAAGAAAATATGTTCTTGATATGCTGAAAGAAATCGGTAAACTTGGAGCTGCCCCAACTAGCTTTCCTATGGTTTATAACCCGCTGCTTGATGCTGATGGTAGTGTACAATATGAAAATCCTGTTGAAGCTGCTAAGAGCAAGTTGTTCGAGCACCCAGAGAGGTACAGAAGATTAATTGGAAAATTGAATTATCTTACAGTGACCCGCCCTGATATCACTTATCCAGTGAGTGTTCTTAGCCAATTTATGATCTCTCCAACTATCCGACAGTGGGAAGCCTTAGAACATGTGTTACATTATTTGAAGGGATCGCCAGGTCGTGGGATATTGTACAAGAGTCATGGCCATATAGATATTGAGTGTTTTTGTGATGCTGATCATGGTGGATCAAAGGCCACAAGACGGTCTACTACTGGCTACTGTGTAGAGAGAAAGGATATGTAGAATACTTGAATATTATTGATATACTGAGGGGTATTTATATACAATAGGCAACCCTAGTCATTAATGCTATAATATCATATCGTATCCTCTATACTAAATACAGAATATTACGTACTAATTACAGGATATTACATATCCTATAATATCGCTACAATATCTCTACAATATCCTATAATATCGCTACAATATCTCTACACTTCCCAAGCAAATTTTGGTGTCTTAAAACAACTTGCTGAGATCCTGATGCTGAACCATCGATCTTGCTTCCATCTACAACTTTTCTCCAAACGTTTCTCTTTTTACTTCTTTCCACATGTTGGACCCTGGGAAAAACATTTTCAGATTTTGTTTTTGCCTCAATTGATTCCCCTTTATCAGCTTCTTTCCATCTCCTGATGCATTTTCTATTTTCAATTTTTTCTCTTTCAGTGTCACTAATTAATCGCGCAGGACGAAATTTGAGCCTTCGAGGGAGAGGAATATTGTTCTGAGGCTGAAGTTCAATCACCTTTCCCCTCCTGAAACTCAATTTACGGGCTGGAATAGCTTTATCTCCTGCCCCACCTATTGCACTCATCTTCGGCCTGATTTTGAACCCAACCATTACATTTTCACCTGGATACTGGTTTCCTGTTTTGTTGCTCTTGCTCTTAAAAGTGACACCATTTTGTTTTCCAAGGGAAGAGTTGGGTGGGGAAATAGATGATTCTGTTGGTGATGGCAATGATGAGGATGATGAAACACTATGTATTGTATTCTGCATTCGTCTCTTGACTTTGACCCCATAAGGCAGAGGAGAGGGTTTCAGAGATGTAGTTAGACGGTTTCCATTGTCAGCATGTTTAAAGTTCCTCCTTGAAGATTGCAATCGTGAATATGAAGATGGATTTGATGAAGTGTTATGCATTGTATTCTGTGTCTTTCTATTGACTTTCATCCCAGAAGCCAATGGAGAAGAAGCCGGAGATTTAGTTTGATGATTTGCTTGGTCACCACGTCTACAGATCCTCCTAGAAGATGCTAATTGTGACAGTGGTGATAAAAATGATGAGGCAATGGCTGTTTTCTGTACGCGTCTCTTGTCTTTAATCCCAGAAGATTGAGGAGAGGGTGCCAGATATTTAGTAGGATGAATTCCATGGCTAGCATGTCTAACACTCTTCTTTGAAGTTGCAGGCGATCCACTCTCGCTGATTTTCTCAGAATCTTGCTCCAAGTTTTTGTCCCCCAATGATGGTGAGACCAAAGACTGGTTAGAGGGATCACAAGCAAGAGTAGGTTCCATAGATTTCTCAACAGGAGTAGGTTCAACCACTTCCAAAATTTTTTCTTGTAAATTATCGTTGCCGGTTGGCTCAGGTTTGACTTCTTTAACATTCTTTTGAACTTTTAGATTAACCACTTCTTTCAGGTTCTTGGAAGTCTTAGAATTTGTGCTTGAAGATTTCTTTACATTGTGCTTTGAAGATAAGGGGCTACTAGTTGGCACTGAGCTCCTCTTGCCACCAATTGGAGATGTCCTTGTCCGTTTGCTTCTACCTTCACTTGTATTCTTGCTGCCAGAACCCATAGGGCTTTTGCTTTTCTCTACTTCCCTGCTCGTTTGACTATTAGAAGATTCCTGCACAGGCAGAGAAGGTTGCTCTGATTGTTCTTTCTTATCAACGGGATGATGGTCCATGGAAATATCGGTTTCCACAAAGGACAGTAATGTTTTACTTTTATCTGAAGGGACGGTTCCATCCTTTGGCGATTGATCCTTCATGACTATTTCAGGCTTTCCCAATTCTAAAGTTGAAGAATCGTTTAAACCGCTTGTTAATTTCTTCATTCCTGCCACAGAAATAACGATTTCTTCTGAAACTTCGGTTTTTCTACCGCTGTGAATAATTTTTTTCCGCGCTGCACTCCATGGCTTAGCTTCAACAGAATGTTTGATGCCATATTTGCAATTATCATGGCAGGAAGGAACCCGACCACATAGATAACGAGAATGAATCTTGGGCGAACCTTTTACAACAACCGGCCTCTCATTAGAATTTCCTATCTCATAACCATCTTCAACCCCATGCTTCTCATGATTGATTTGGGTATCAATACCTTCCGCCATCAAGATGAAGCAACTTCAAAGCCCCCTGCAACAGATGACAATCTTCTGAGAGATGTTAAAACAAAAGGGGAGGGGGAGAATTCTTGTCAGAGCAAACATGAGACCACATCTTCAGAGTGGGGAGGGATGGGGAAGAGGGAGGTAAAACTAGGTTCTCATGACACATTGAGTCATTGAGATAGACTCCAAAGTATATGACAAAATGCAATACAAGGTCCATGTCATTATCAAATAATTGCAGAGGGGCACTTTGTAAGAAAATCAAAAATAGAAGAAAGACACGTCCCTACGAAGTTAGAAAGCTTACAGACATTATACATATATCTTCAAATACACCTAGAAGAACTGTACAGCACACTGATCATTTCCAAATTCAGACAAAACGGCCAAACGAATCCGTAGGCAAAAGAGATATGATCTCGGAAGAACAAGAGACGAATGAACATAAGAGAACAAGCCTTTGAATTAGCCAACAAAATTCCAAATTATAATAAAGGGAAGGAACCAGCACATGCGCAGACGAGAGATCATTAAGCATTCCCGAATCCGAAAATTAAAGTTGGATTGAAATTGATCACCATCATATAGTTGGTCCAAGCAGAAACGACGTTTGAGGCGCCAAACAATCAGGAAAAAACGAAAGAGTGAAAGAGCGAATACCTTCTGTGAGGGATTGTTCTCTTAAAAGAAAGAAAGAATCAAACAAGGAGGGTCTGGGCGATTGGGCGTCTGATGAGAAATGGTTGGACGGAATTGAAAAAGCTGAAAAGGAGGAATTGGTTAGATGGGTTGATCGTTGACTCAGAGCCAAAACGCGTTTGAAGCGACAAAGTAACCGACTGCCCAGCGGGAAGAATAATAACAGTCTGGCTAGCGAAGCATGTTCCAACGATGCAACATGATTGCATAGGCAAAACCACACCGGATCAGGGAAGAAGGAGGCACGTCAACATCCATATCCATCCTTCCTCCCACTTCACCTTTTTCTCTTTTTTTACAGTTATCTTCATACGCCATTGGCCCCCGAGCCGCCATTGATTCCAATTCACATGCACGCAATCGAGTTGAAAGGCCTGGTCAATCATATTCTTTTTCTTCCTCCGTGGACTGTGGGGCTTCGATCATCCTTATTTTCCTACAGTTCAATATTACAACTTTTTAAGGGCGTAATTGTAAAATTATTTTGACTCTTCTTATCTTTTATACAAAACTTTGGTCCCTTTATGCGTTCAAACATGTTAGAAGATTGTGTTATTATACATGCATGGATTAACATTTATTAATATGATTTGGATGGCTCAATTATTAAATATACTACAATTTTAAATATTTAATTTTATATTTTAGAGGAGACCTCATTTTATGTTCCTCAATTAATTATAAATTTAAATATTTTATTATTATATATATTTTTAATATAAAATCTACTTAATTAATTTAAATAAATTAAAAAATATTAATTAAACTGGTTATTTATAATTATTACCTGTGAATTTCTCTAAAATACTTATATAATAATATATATTTAAACTATATTTTATAGAAACACCTATATTATGTGCAATCATATACAAATATTTTTTAAAAAATTATAATTTTAGGAAATAAAATGGATTAAAAATTTATATTTAAAATCAAAATAAATTCTATATCTAACTATTATATTTATAATCTTAAATAATTTTTTTATAAATAATTTTTTCAGATCAGTTTTCATTCTTAAGCATATTGGTCTTAATGGGTTATCATCCTCTTCCTTCCCTTCATCATCATTGTGATTTGATTCTTCCAAAATAAACGTTGTATCTCAACTTCTACTAGCTGTGGAGCTTCATCCATACTATTCATAATTTCATCACTAAGACTCACTTTAAGTTTTATTAATATCATCCTCCTTCCCATGATAAATGTAAAAGTTAATTAAGATATTTATTTTAATTTTAAATATAATTTCTTAATCTATTTAATTTTTTAAATTATTATTATTAATTATATATATATTAAAAGGTATTTTTAGAAATAGTTTCTAATATAAATTATTAAAAAATATATTTCAAAGAAACTAATGCATATTTTTTTATTGACAACCAACACATATTTTTTTAGAAATAATTAACTTAATTATTTTTTAAAATATTGATAAATTAATTATTTAATTTTTACTTTTTAAAAAAATAACAGAGTAAAATGTATATTTGATAAAGTAAGGAATCGAAAAATACAGAGGTAGTTTGGGCATACAGTAGATAGTAGGTGGGCAGACTTCAGAAAAGGTATGAAGATACTCTGTCAGGTGTTGATGGGTAGGTCTACCAGGGCAAACTCTTACCCTCTCTTGCTTAAAAAAAAATAGAAGTTATATTTTATAATTTAATACCTAATCTAATAAAAAATTTAATTATTTTGAGTTAGATTAGGTATGAGTAAGTTAGATATGAGTAAATTGGGCATGTTTAAATTGTAATATCATACTCATGTTGTAAAAAATAATCTACAATTATAAATTTCTAAAATATCATATCCATATGTCTTCAAGAGTTAAATAATATCTATAATCAACTAAAAATAAACTAATAAAAATATAATAATTAAACTATTGAAATTCATTGCATATAAAAAAAATTAAAATTTAAATAATTTGTAATTGTAACTTTATATCAATTTCTCAAATGTTGATAAAGATGAAACATTTAAAAAAATAAAATAAATAATTATAATTTATAATGTAATTATATTATGATTAGTAAAGTTAAAGAAAAAAATTAATACATTTATAAATATTAAAAGATGCAATTTATTTATTTAATTATTTATATTTTTAAAATGACCATTTAGTTACCAGTAGCTATCATATTCTTCCTTTTAAGTATAGTATCTAGGGAGAAAAGAAAAAAGAAAAAAAAAAGGAATGAGTGCTCATGAGTAGAATAAGGCAGGCCAATCCCCTGTCTGATGCCTAACCTAAAAAAAATATGAATTATATATTGTAACTCGATATTCCACCCTACTCTATATTTATTGAGTTGGGTAGAGTTGTATTTTTTTATAAACTCAAATGAACATATTAGACTGCAGTATGAACAACCGTACTCTCCCTCATTCTTCCTCTGGGTTTTGCATTCAATCCATGATCTCTTCTTTCTTTATTTAATGACCATGATGAGCTAGAGAATTGGGATAACAGTTGGTTTCTCTTGACATAAAATCAAAAGAGACAATTTAGTCATACATCAGGAGGTGTAACAGATTTATCTGATCTGGGCCACCGATAAAATGTATGATTTAAATTAATATTAGAGCTCATGTATGGTGTTATTAGTCCTTATCCTCAAGATGAAAAAAATATTGGTACTGTCCTTTGATTCGTACCTATCAAACTTCATCTCCGTTTTCATCCCTCTGTAGACCCCCATCCATCTAGTGATTTTTCTATTTGGTAATAAGAAAATTTATATATAAAATAAAAACCTCAATCATTAAGAACTGTCCAAAAGGGCTCATCAACTACTCGGGATGGAAATTGAAAAAAAGATAACGTGGAGTATATTTATATAAAATAAAATCTTAAGGAGCGATCCCCTGACATAACTCCCACCTAACATGGCATTTGTATATTTGCTATGATTGTTAAAAGTACGCCACCTTCAGAAATTTGGGCCAACGCCGAAAGGTGTCTGCTTCCTTTTGTCTAGTGCCCCTGATCTCAGTTTTTCATTTTATGCAGCAACTATAAGCATTTCACTAATCAAAATTGCGTTTGTTTTGATTGAGCAAATCCTGACTGCTTACTCACACACTCAATCACAGCCGTTGGGAACGTCTTCAGCGATAGCGTAAGGAGGGAGACGATGTTTAGGTAAAATATCATGAACGACTGTTATTGTGTGCGTGAATGAGCTGTCAGGATTTGCTCAACCGTAAAGGCGTTATTGTACCGTTGGATGAAATGAAGGGCTCAGATCAAGGTCATTAGAGCAAACACCCTTCGCCCTAAACAAAATTAGTTATAGCTAATCCACACACTCACATGTATCTTAATTTCTATTAATAGCAACATGGATGTTCCAACTATACTAATTACTTTAGTATATGCAAATATAATGTCTATCTATAGCTATATTGTCCTCATGGTTTTGTCGTCCTGGAAACTCATGAAATGAATACTACCAAAACCAAACACGCACGTACGTACGATTCACATAATCAAGTGTCTCCCTCAGGAATTGGTGGTATTCTATCCCAACGGTAGACAAATTCAAGTATAAAAGGACCCCATCCCTCCACGTACGATGCAATGGAGATGAAGCATTCCAAGAATGTGTGCGTGATCGGCGCCGGACCGTCGGGGCTAGTGGCGGCGAGAGAACTGAGAAACGAAGGTCACAAAGTGACTGTGCTTGAGCAGAAGCATGAAGTGGGAGGGCAATGGCTATATGAGCCTAACGTGGAAGAGGAAGACCCTTTAGGAAGAAACCCTTTGCTTAAGGTTCATAGCAGTGTTTACGAGTCCTTACGGCTCACAACTCCAAGGGAGATCATGGGTTTCACTGATTTCCCTTTTCTGGAGAAGAAAGGTAGAGACTTGAGGAGATTCCCAGGGCATGAAGAGCTCCTCCTTTACCTTAAGGACTTCTGTCAATGGTTTGGGTTGAGAGAGATGATAAGGTTCAACACGAGGGTGGATCATGTAGCAGTTTTGAATTCTAATAATGGCCTGAAATGGGTCGTCAGGAGCATAGAGAAGAGGAATGAGAAGGTGGTGGAAGAGGTTTTTGATGCTGTTGTTGTGGCCACTGGCCATTATTCTCAACCCAGGTTGCCCTCCATTAAAGGTATACCTTATTTGTTTTATAGATCTACTACACTTGAGGCTCATGAACAATTTCTTTTCATTCTTGCGTTTCTGATGATGGACAGGAATAGATTCATGGAAAAGGAAGCAAATGCATAGTCACATCTACAGAACCCCAGATCAGTTCCTGAATGAGGTATAAGTTTAGGGAGCATGCATGCTTATGTATGAATCTATCATAACTTAAACTTGAGTGAGGTAATTGTCTGTCGTTGAACAGGTTGTGGTGGTGGTTGGGAATTCGCACAGTGGGCAAGATATATCAATGGAGGTAGTGAAAGTGGCGAAGGAAGTCCACATTAGTTGTAGAACTCCTAATAATATCTCTGAGGGGTTATCTAAAGTCATATCCAAACGCCACAACATGTACCTTCATCCACAGGTACCACACTTCTTAATCTCTTATCAGTTGTCAAAGTCATCAACTAATAATTTGATTGGTTTGCATGTCATGTGATACTAATAATAAGTGCAGATAGACTCCCTTCAAGAGGATGGATGGGTTAAATTCGTGAACGGTACTTGCATTCTTGCCGACACTATTTTGTATTGCACTGGGTAAGCACCCTGCGCAACATTTACATCTCATACGCCGATGCCCTTGTAGCCTAGACATGAAAGCTCTCCGGTTAGTGGCCTTGGAGATCTCTTCCCCTATGATTCGAAGATTGGATGGAGAGAAAATTAGGGAGAAAAAAAATACTAAGAAAAAAAATTCTAAAAAAAACAAAATTATCACTTTTAGAATTTTTCTTCATCATAATATTCCTCCTATATACTTTTCTCTCCATTCAAATATATTCAAATATAGGTCTTTATCTACTGTATGGAATCTCTCCATTGCGGGCCTTGTCCATTACATCCCCATTTAGTTAAAATGACCACGTTTATGTGTAAAACAAGCCTGATATTATATATTAAGAAATAAATTAATACAAGGGAATAAAAATAAAAATATAATACTTATATGTTATTTTTCCTGTTATTAATATATGACTTAATTAAAAAATTAATATTAATTTTAAATATAAAATATATTTTTTATATTTATCAATATTTTTTTAAATTATTCTTATTAATACTTTTTTAATATTAGTTGAGAGAGAGGATATTTAAAAAAAAATATATTAATTAATTTTATTAATGGAATCAGATTATTTATTATATATTAAGAGGAGGAGGTGTTTCAGCTAAATAGAGAGGCAATGGAGAGGAGATATTCTCCTTTGCCCAAACAGTAAGTATAAGTATGAATTGGCTATGCGCAGGTACTCGTATACCTTTCCCTTTCTTGACATGACAGGAATGGTTAGCGTGGATGATGACAGGGTGGGTCCTTTGTACGAGCACACTTTTCCCCCATCACTTGCTCCTTCTCTGTCTTTTGTTGGCATCCCTAGAAAGGTAATTCTCTGCACTCCTGATTCCTTTTCCTTTATCACTTTAATCAACTTATATGTTATATGATGAGATGGGGTTTAGCTCCTGGGATTCCCTTTCTTCGAGTCCCAAGGGAAATGGATAGCTCAGCTGCTTTCTGGGAAAAGAAGACTCCCATCGCAACATGAAATGATGAAATCTATCGACGAATTCTATCGGGCCAAAAATGAAGCTGGAATCCCTAAGTACAATACTCATGATATTGCAGCATTTGAGGTAATAAATACATCAGTGATTCGTACATAGATTTCTCATTGTCTATTGTACGTTCTAACATTTGAGATTGTTCTGCAGTATAATGACACGTATGGAGACAACGTAGGATTCCCACATTTAGAAGAATGGAGAAAAAATCTGTGTTTATCAACCATCATAAATTCTCTAGTTAACTTGGAGACATACCGTGATTCCTGGAATGACCATGATCGACTTCAAGAGGCCCTTCAGAGCCCTTACTTCGCTCAACTTGGCCTTCAATATTCTCCCCTGTAAAAACCGATCTTTCTTTTCTTGAACCACATGTTCGCCAATATGTTGCATGAATAAAATTCAATAATATAAAATCTTCAAAAAATATATTCTTCGTAAATAAATTTGGGGAACAATATATATGGGATTTGTGAGGAAGAAGTGTATATAATTTCCTAATGTATAACTAGACAAACTGCAATATCCATCACGAAAGAAACCAATATAAATAGAATCTAGCTGTTTTTTCTATTAGTAACAAAAGAGGCCGTACTACCAGTTCCAAGGATGATTCCATATACAAATTCACAACGATTCTTTCTCGATCCTACACACTGCCATGTATTACTGTTCCACAAAACAAATATAAAACAACCCTGTAGTTCATAAAATATGGAATCAATCATATATATGTACTTGACTTGAGAAAAACTGGGGGTTACTGGTTGGATATCCCTGCCCCCTTCTCTTCTTACATTTTCTCTCCCAACTCACTAGAAGGCCCCTTTTCTCAATTCTCAAATCATTGTCATCAGTTAGATGCTTCAACAATGAGTCTGCAACTTTGGAGGCTAAGGCAGCTCGCGACCTCTTCCTTCCTTTACATGCACTTCTTAGAGAAACTGTTTCCGCGTGAGTACCAGAAGCTTCCATAAGACCTTATATGATTTGAAGATCCTCTGTCACCTCACACCTCGACAATGCAGCGAGGCTCGGGAGGATTTTGCTCTGACAATCCCTCCGCCGCCTACCCCAGCCTTTCATCGGTTGACTCGGTGAAGAGCAACCTTCTTTCCCATTTTGATCAGTTATCTTATCACAGCAGCAATCTAGTTTCTCTGTCTCAGTCAACTTCAAGGTCATGGCCTCAAAGTAATCAATGCCATTAGGCAGAAACTCCTCAAGATCGTTCTCAGGATGATCCTTTATTGAAGAGACAATTTTGGAAAACCAGTGAAGAGTACTATCCATGAAAGATTCAGATGTGGGAAAATCAGTCATTTGGGAATCATTAGGGACCACAAATGCTGATATAGAAACCAAAGCCTCTGCTGCAATTCTGACTTCCTGCTCTGGCACCTGTGTATCCTCTTGTCCCGCCAATCGGTAAGGCGTTTCAAGCAGCTTTTTGTCAGATTCTCCCGTAGCCGGGGAACATTCACTGCTCTGCTGCGTACTCTCTGGTGCCTGGAAATGGACATCTGCTGGAATATCACATCATCATTCAAGCAAGAATTGAGGTCAATGATTCTTGTCGGACAATCATGTTTCTTCTCATTTTCATTCTTCTTATCACCCTCAGGTATCTGTCCTCTCAAGTCAGGCAGATTACAAGAACTATTTACATCAAGTACTCAATCCCTCCCAATTACCTCAATCTTTCGATCATCAGATGGAATCTGACCGATGTTGGAAGGGGAGGCATGAGAAGAATGAAGATCAAATGGAGCATTAGGTTTTCCATTAACAGGAAAGACAAGAATCCTGTCCTTACACAAGTCACTTCCCCCAACGTTCTTAATCTCCAAACCATGTATACCTCCCAGATAATGTTTTAAAATGACAGGTTCTTGTTGGGTAGAAACTTTATTAATATCTTCTTCACTGAGTTGTCTCTTGGGCACAGGCTCTTCTAGAAGCCAGGGCAACCCCTGCCTCGAATCCTGAAACTTGTTATCTTTATCATTAACCCAAATGCTTTGAGATGCCATTGTTTCAGAACAAACGGCTGGCGTAGTACTCGAGTTAGTGTTCATGGGAACCTCCACACCTTCAGAAACAAGTTGAGCACTGCTAAGTCCAAGCAACGAGCTCTCCCTGGTAGGACCTTGAGTTCCTACAGAGGTCTCACCAACAGAATTCTTTTCTTTACTCCAAAGTCCTAGGTTAATTTGATCTGATGACTGAAAGCCTAGATGGTCATTAACATATTCTGGCTAGAAGTGTGCAATTGTAGAAATATTCACGAAAGATTTATAAAATTTACTTGAATACTAAACTTTAGTCTTAAAGTGACTAAGTGCGTGTTTGGATGTAGTTTTTCAGAATTAATTTTGATCAAAATCTTAGTTTGGGAAAATTTCACACAAACATCAATTTTTTGTCCAGAATTGATTTTGGCCAAAACCTCGGTTTAAAAAAATTTGAACCAAACAGTCATTTTTGTCCAGAATTAATTTTGGGCTAAACCTCGGTTTGAAACCATGGTTTTGAATAAGCTATTGAAGATAGATTTTAGAATTGTAAAATAATTTATAGATTATCTAATTACTATTTTACCCCTACTTTTTTCTTATATTCTCTCTCATCTCCCATCTCTCTCCTTTCTTCTTCACACTATCTCCTCTTTCCTCTCTCTTCTCTACGCTCTCTCCTCTCTCCTCTCTCCTATTTCTCCTCTCTCCTATTTATTCTCTACCCTCTCTCCTCTCTCCTCTCTCCTCTCTCCTACTTTAATCAAATCATACACTTTTTAGTAATTTATTAATATAAAAAGTGATTCTACTATTAATCATCCAAACATCTCTATTTTCAAAATCTATTCTTCCCAAAATCTATTCTCCAGAATCTATTCTGCTCAAAATCTATTATTCCCATAATCTATTTTCCAGAATCTATTCTCTCCACAATCTATTCTCCAAAAGCTAATTCAAACACACCCTAATTTTATGACCAGATGATCGACAAAATTGTTGGAGCATATACTGGATAGACTCAACTTGTGCAATGTTGCCATTGCCAAATAAAGATGAGATCATCGGCAAAAAATAAATGGGATAGAGGAACTCCTTGCAGTCCCATTTTGATAGTGCTCGAATTTCCAATTCGAACAGCAGTAGTGATTGATTGGGAAAGCCTTTCCATACAAAGAACGAAAATATGAGGAGATAAAGGACCACCTTGCCTGAGCCCTCGGGATGGCTTGAATGATTATGAGGGTTTACCATTCCATAGCACTTGCATGGAAGAGGTGGTGATACAAGTCATGATGAGATTAACAATGGAATCCGAAATCCTACATCCCGCAAAGTATCCTCAATGAAATCCCATTGTAAACGGTCAAAATCTTTTTCAAGATCAATTGCCAACCAGCCTCCTTTCCCTTGCTTCCTTCTCATAGAATGAATAATCTCCTGGGCTATAATGATATTGTCAATATACTTCTACCTTGGATAAAGCTTGACTGGTGAGGACGAATCAGATTCGGCAAAAGATGCTTAATTCTATTTTGGAACAACTTTTGTGAGAAGCTTGTAGACGACAGTGCAGAGTCTTATAGGTCGAAATTCACTGATGAAGCTGGGTATAGTGCTAAGCTTATTCCGATGTTCCTCCATGGCTCCATCGGCTATAAAATAATAGAGGTAGCAAGACATGTAAATAACTATTTTTTTATTTTGTCTTTTTTTAGATTAAATGAAAATGCCTATCTTACGAAAGTCAATGTTTTAAGAGTTTCTTTTCTTTTTTGAGAGGAAGACAAAATGATATATTAATACCTAGAAAATTAAATTACAAGAGGGAAAGCATGAAAAGGAAAAGAGTTTGCAAGAAGAGTTAAGAGTCCTGTGATCCTCCACAACAGAAGACATAACAGGGTTAAAAAGAAACAAGAAAGAGTACAAATCTTGGATGTTTTAATAGTTGTTATTGATGCCCAAAAAAAAAAAACAGAGAGTTGTTAAATTGAAGTGGACCACTATTAATTTTGAATCTCTCCATCCAAAGCATATTCCATTATGCTAATTATTATAAAATTTAGACACTTTAAACTTGATATAGATACATCAGATTTTACATTTTTTTTAATCTTAAAACATCAATTTCTAGGGGAAATAGTGACAATGTCAATTGGAAAACTACTTATATTTTGTGTTTTAACTTTTTTTTCTAAATAAAACCATCAAAATGAATAAAATAAATCTATACCATCCAATAAATTTAGTCTTTACAATGGATTGATCATCTAAAAAATTTCTCATTTGAGAGGATTTTTTTTAATTAAAATCAACCTATTAGTCAAAACAATAATAATAATCCCCATCTGATCCGTGTAAATTAAGAAAATAAGATAAATTAATTAGTTATATCAAATGTGACATGATTTTTTAAAATATTTTTGTGTAACATTAGACTAAGTATTAGTTTATAAGTTAGATAAATTATTTAGTTTATAAGTTAAATAAATTAGTTTAAAAAAAATAATAAATATAAAAAAATAGAATGAGCTTTTATATGTAAGATAAAATTTAATTTCTCAATTAGTTCTTATATTAGAGATAAAATGAGTAATAAAATCAACCCAAACTTAGTTTTGAGAGAAAATACACAAGTATAAAGCCAATGTCAACAAGCTTCTGGTATAAAACACAAATGATGAAGCCTGGAAGATCCATGAGATATAATCTTGATGGCTTAGCACACATAAAATTCTGGTAAACATAAGATGAAGATGAGATTTGAATCGTTATTTCAGGTGGAAGAGGGCGGGATGACTGGGTATTTCTTAGCATTCTTGACAAGTTTTGTCAGAGCAGCTTGTCCAAGATCAAGGCCACAAACATCAGCAAGACGCACTAAATACAACAAAACATCTGAAAGCTCTTCCTCCAAATGCTCCTTATCATCAATGCTCCAATTTGGTAACCCTTTCGCCACTTCTCCTTTCCACTGAAATATCTCTGATAGCTCCCCCACCTCCCCCACCTGCATCATCATTAATACACAATTTTCAGTCATCAATCACAAACAAATACCCATCTTCATCTCAGAAAAATCTAATATGATATCAAAGTCATTTGATCTGGGACACACAAAAAAACAGAGGAAAAAAATGAAAATTGTAGACCTGAGGTCTATAAAACTCAAAAAGAAGTACAAAACTACATAGAGAGATAAGACAAGGAAAGCAATTTCAAGAATCTAGAAGCAGTCAATAGTCTTATAGCCTAATAACATGTAATGTAAGTTCCCATGTAAATGAGAAGTTGCGAGTTTGATCCTATTTATAATCTTAAGTTATGAGTCTACCTCATTAAAAAAAAAAGAATCTAGAAGATGGATGGTTAAATTAATAATTTCATTTTCTCTAGAAAGGGCTTACAAGAGCTAGAAGGAGATTTCTGGGACTGTGATATTGATCCCACCCTCTCACTTCAGCAAACTCAGCAAGCCGTTTGCTAAGTTCCTGAAGAGAAACATCTCTTGATGTCTTAGGGAACCGGTGAGAGCGCTCCATATATCTATCTGCTTATTATGCTTCATCCACTGGCTCATGCATGTTCAATTTATAGACAACCTCAGGGTGGGAAGAGTTGTGATATAGAGGCAAATAAGATAACAACACTACAAAAGATTCGAGATGATTCTTTATTTTTAGTAATTATACTTTTATTCCTTCTATCATATTCTCTAACTAATATACTCACTAAAGTGTTATAGTGGAGGGGGCACTCGAGAGTTGTTGCTGTAGGACAATGATCATGTGGGTGGGTCTCTTTTCATTCATGACTTGCGGTCACTCACCAACACCCAAATGAAATATTTTTGGACTATTCTAAACTATTACGATTTATTTTATCACTCTTAACTGGATACATAAATCTCTGCAGAATCTAGGTTTGCTTTCTCTCTTAAGAATCCAATCCTACTCCTGGCCTATTGGGATGCATCTTCCTTCCACAGAGAAGATTTGCCAAATCTAGCCAACCACAAGCACGCCTAGGGAATTCATATCAATTTTGCAGATTAAGTATATTGAGTTGAACTTTTAAGTCTGAATGTAGAATTTGACAGAATGGGTCGAAAGTTTGATATTAATATAACAGAGTCTGTTAGTGTTAGGTGAAACCATAAGTGCTGTAAAGAAACAATTTTGACAGAATGGGTCCCAAATTTTCCATTTCTTTCTGCATAATGTATGATGTGTGGACTATCTTTGTAATCCAAAGAACATATATTAAATGTGTGAAAGATAATAATAACAAAATGTTTCATAGAACTTGAAACTTTTGGGGTTATGTGGATATGCTTTGCATGTTGGCATGCACCTACATGATCGTGCTTGTACTGACAACCCCATCCATCATAATGTGCAACTATTTTCTGCTACTTTCTACAATCATAAGGAAAGCAATAAAGTAAAAAAGCTTTATCAAGTCCTTATAATTGCCATTATCCATCTGTGTGGATCAGATTTAAACTCGGTTTCACAGCTGTACATCTAAGCAATGTGGAGGCTTAAATTCAGTGAACTGATGTGAAAGAAAAAGTATTATGAGAATGTGGCATGAAAATTAAACTTAAACTATCTTATCTATATATCTATCTCTCTCCAAATATAGAATATTAACCAATTTTAAAGGGAAAACATTGATTTGCTTGGGCGGCTGCAGGTTAGAGGTTATATGTCAGGAAAAACTGACATATTACTAACATAGAATTGATATAACAGTATAAAGTCATGCTAGATCCTTATAAATTTGAAATTCAATTCTTAAATGAGGCACCTATGTTGAAAGGGGCAATCATGAATCTCGAAATTAAGATATCTAGTAATAGGATTCGGTTAATATTATATAAAAAAAATGGCACATATGGCAGAAAGCAGACACAAATGTAGCCTTTGCTGTATTGAAAAGCAATATTTTTTTATGTAAAATGCAAACTTGTATTTTCTAAACTATTTCAGATATTATATATCAAACAAGAGAAGGAGGCCCATATTTAATTATCATTAATTGCGTGTGATAGGAATTAAGGACAAGGATGGAAAGATTAAGTGGGGTGTAAAAGGAGCTTTAAGAGGTCTGTAATGTGAGACGAGGAGAGCGGAGAAAGGACAAAAGTGCGGAACTACTGAGCATGCCTTCTTGTCGGTATTTTACCTCTCATTTGTTCATCCATCCCCATCATTATCATCACCTTACCTTTTTATATTCCTTAATCTCAGCAACCACTCAAAAGTTCAACTAGGTTCTGAAACAACACCCTCCCCAAACATGTGTGATGTGTTCTAACTATTCGCAATTCTGTCTTTTTAAGGTTTCAGTTCACTTATAAGCTTCAAGTTAACGAAAAATCACTCCTCTATCTCTGACAGGTTTGTTCATCATATATTCTTTCAAACTTATATCTTCAATCATCTGGATTGACTATTAAATAGTGTTTAACATAAAATTTTATAAGAGAATTGATCTAAATTTTAAATATAAGACGTATTTCTTATATTTATTAATTTTTCTTAAATTCACTCTCTGAATACTCTATCAATAATAAAATAAGAGAAAGAGTGAGAAAGTTAAGAAAGATTAATTATATTGTTTTAAAAATATATATTATATTAATAATTAAGTTTATTAATATAATGAAATAAGATAAATATATTTATAGTAATTGTGTTTTAACTGTACATACAATTTTTCATAATTAGACATCTACTTGGCCAAAGGAAAAAATTATCACCCTTAAAATCATGATCCCCTATAATGGGAATCTACATAAGCTAAAGAAAGCACCTTTGATAGCTATGCCTTCACTTTTATGTTTCGTCCATACCTTTTTATTATAACCTCACTGGTTCTGGCCATGATATTTCTGAAGCTACGAAGGAAGACGACAAGTAAAAGATCTGATTCTTAACCTATGAAGACAAAAACGGTAAGATTTTGATATATATAGAGTCCTGGCCTTCACATAAAGGTCATCTGCATCAATCCTAAGTCTGAAGCTAATGAAGAAAAACTGGAGACTAGACTCTAGAGCTAATGTCGTCACTGTACTAAGCCACACCCTCATTTCTCATTTATTTCAGAATTCTTATAAGTAATTCTCTAAAACCTCACATGCTTTCATGATGATGATCGTGAAGTGAGGGTTTTCTAATAATGACAGTAATTCATAATGATTAGCCCGTCGCTATAGTCTATAGATAGCTACAATCCCCACCCATTCAGGCTCCGGAAACAAAGGAGGTGAAGGGTATTTGAAACCAATATAATATTTTCCATCTTTTTATACCGCTGAATCTTTTTGATCTTTGGAAATTAGCAATCAAAATCAATTCCCAATTCCAAAATGGCCTTCTTGTTATTGAAATATCATCCGTATGAGCCATCATCGTATGATTAAATTGACTTAGAAATTGCTCTTTTGTGAAGAAATGACTTTTAAGGCGTATTTGGTAGGAGGGAAGTAGAAATTAACAAATAGAAATGAAGGTAGAATAAAATATTTTTTTTATTAGTATCATGGAATCCGGTTCTACTTCTATTTTTAATATTTTATATCATTTTAATTTCATCTAAAAAGCTGAGAATTGATATAGATTATATAGAAATAAAATATTTTAAATTATTTTATCCCCAACTTATAAAATTCCTATACAATATTTTGGTAAAGAAATATTTTTATTTTACTTTAATCCATTTTTTTTAAAAAAATATATATATCAATTTTATATTTATTTTTAACCTATCAAATAAACTTTTAAAATATATTTTTAGCCTAAGTCTATTTTTACTTTTATTTTTATTTCTATTTCTATTTTCAACTTTATAAAAAAACTCTTCCATCCAATACTTGACTATTTTAAGGCAACATACATGTTAAACAAGTTCACATATCTGTAAATTATATTAAAGAAATAGTTTGATATAAACAAACCATATTTAATTATCTAATGGAAGCCATTTCATTCATCCCTATAGCCATGAGATGGTTTCCTGTAACAAGAAAATCATAATACAGCAAAGAAATAACCAATACAGGAGATGTGCTAGCTGCTAATGAATTCATTCCTTGATCACGGAGTAATAACTAAGTTTTAAGCATCAATTTCAACCCATCTCAGTTGCAAACCACGCACACATTCATACCCATTAATCTCTCAACTTGAATGGCTTCTCCTGTACTCTGGAACTCCTCCCCAAGACTTCTTGTGCTTGCTCCATATTTCTGGCCTCATTTGCCATCTCATTCACCATCTCATCAGCTTGCCACTTTTTCTCCATAATATGCATTTGGAACATGTGCTTTTTGCCTTCAAGATGCTGCTTGAATGCAGACCTATCAATGCACCATATTTTGCTTAGCTCACACCATTTTCTCTGACTCGAGGTCTCTCCACCTTTTTCCTTGCTCATTTCAAACTTCTGTAGTTCAACCCTATGCTTTTTACCCTTAAAGTGCTGATTGAGCAAGTCTTCCGTCATACATGGAACTTCACACAGTTCACACCATCGCATTTGATTGTTTGTCCCCTCCATCCCATTCTTCTGATTATGTCCCAAATCTTGCTCTTTTAGCTTTGACTTTTGCTTTCGACCCATCAAATGTTGTGTTAGATTGAAGGGACTTGAGCACGACAATTTGCAGATTTTGCAGTATAACTTGTGTAGGTTCTGACATGCCAGTGATAGATCACGTGGATTGATTAGTACTTTTCCCTTGGTTCCTGAAAGGCTCGGACTTGAACTTAGAAGGATTGATAATGGCGATTGCTGGAGAGTTTGAATTGATGATGAAGTAACCTGAGAATATAGAGAGCATTTAGGTAAACACTAAACGTGCAAAAAACTACAATACCCTAACATGACCAGCAGTTTTTACTAGATACAAATGCATGGCTAGTCTACTAAGTTTTACATGACACCCTAAGAAATTACTATTCACAAATATCAATAACGAAATAAAATTATATTTTTCATACAATTAGAAGACCAGAAAAGAGAATAAGATTGATTGAACAAAGAAGTAACAAAGCCAGAGTGGCTAAGGAAGGTATTACAAAATAACAATTAACTACATACACACGTGTCAACCCTACTTCCTAAACAAACTGAAGAGGAAGAAGCTCTTTAATGGAGTAGAACGCCGATGATACCTTCTTCCGATGTGTAAGCTCCTTCTGAATTGCAATCTCCAAGGGTATTGTTCTTTGCTACTTCTCACCACCACCCATATTTCGACTACAAATTCTTCCTCTTCAGTTAAGATATCATGGATATGGCATAAACATGATTAACAGTCCTGTGCTAGAATTGGAAGAGACTATTAGAATTTAATAGAAATCCCACGTTGAATAATCAAAGAAGAGATTGAAAGTATATAATGTCAAGGGAAATACTATCAAAATGTTTAGCTATAGAAAGTCACTAGGCAATGAGCATCTAAAGAAACCCCTCAGTTCTTCCTCCTATAAAATGAGTCTAAATATAAAACTGGCCGAAGAACCTGTCTGAGAGTTTAGAGAGAGGTTCCTTGACGGTGTAAAAGTGTCTATGAGGATTTTAGAGGAATATCTAGGGGCATTTTAGTAAATGACCATGCGTCCTCTTGCAGGGTGAAAACCTCATGATAAGCGAGAATTCTCAAGATTTATCAATAGAAAACAAAAACAAAAATTCCAACCAACGTGTAGAGTGTAAACACAGCAAAATTGAGCAGCTTCTCTTCAACGTGAGGAATGATACAAAGTTCACTTTTCTGTATAGAAATTACAAAAGAAGAATCGCCTATGCAATGAAAACACAGTTTTTCACACTAAATTATACTATACAGCGCAATATACACATTTTCTTTATTACATATACTTTCTTTCACTCCCCTTTGGGTTCAATATGTTAATGAGCATCGACAAAACCTCCTTCATATTGGGCCTAGCTTGTGGTGCCTCCGCCGTGCACTTTATCCCAATCCGTAACAACTCACCCATCTCCTCCGCTCCCTCTCCCAGACCAGAGCCCATCAACAAGACTGGTATCATGGGCCGACTTAGCCCAGGACCAAACCCATATCCATAGCCCGTGACTCGTCGAGCCCACTCCAACAGGCACTCCTCACCACCATCCACCGCTCTCCTTCCGGTGGCTAACTCCATAGCCAACACTCCAAAGCTGTACACATCACCTTTCGTTGTCGCCTTCCAGGTCTGACCATATTCCGGTGCCACGTAGCCCACCGTCCCGGCGACCATGGTGGTCACGTGACTCACTCCATTTTCTACCACTCTTGCTAGCCCGAAGTCTGTGACTTTAGCCTTCCCATGTTTATCCAAGAGCACGTTGCTTGCCTTAACGTCTCTGTGAACAATTGGAGGGAAGCATTCATGGTGCAAATAGACCAATGCTCGAGCCACGTCAATGGCGATCTCTAACCTTCTCTTCCAAGTGAGTCTTGTTCTGTCTGTAACAACATCTTCCAAGCTTCCTCCTTCCATGTATTCGTAAACTAGGATTTTCTCCGACCCATTTAGGCACCACCCGTATAGTGTGACTAAATTCGGGTGTGGCCACCCGAAACCGTTTCCACTTAGAACCTCCATTTCTGCTCTGAACTCTCTTTCTCCTTCGAGGCCTTCTCTTTGAAGCTTCTTCACCGCGACTTCTATTCCGTCGGGGAATACTCCTCTGTACACGGTGCCAAACCCGCCCTTTCCTATGACTCTGTTGTCCGAGAAGTTTCCTGTGGCTTTGAGAATGTCGGCGTGCGTGAATGCTATCTTGTTCAAATGGATAACCTTAATTAGGTCATACGACCAATTTGACGAATTGTCGGAGTTCTGTTGGTCTTTTGTGTCTTCCAATAGGTATCCTTCTGGGTCGTGTTGTGAACGGGTTTTCGCTAATGAACATACTATGAAAGAGAGGAGCCCGAATACTAACAGAGCGAGTGTGACAGCTAGAAACGCCAAGAACATTGACAGTTTCGTGGGGTTTTTGTTTCTGATTTTGTGGTCTCTACGAGAGGTCGTGTTTTTTATGTTGTCTGGGACGTTATTGATGAAGCTTGGTAGGGTCAAGAGTGGGTCTCCCAAATACGAATCCTCATCGAATGTGGCTAATTGTCCTGTTGGTGGGATTGTACCAGAAATAAAGGGATTGTAAGAGATGTTGAATTTACTGAGCTCTGTCAAGTTGTTCAAGCTTGTCGGGAATGTCCCAGAGAAATTGTTGTAGGACAAATCCAGATTCCGAAGACATTGAAGGTTTCCCATGTCCCATGGAATCTCACCTGAGAAATTGTTTCTCGATATGTTCAACACAACAAGTGGCAGATTTCCCATCACCGCAGGGATTTTTCCGGAAAGTTTGTTCAACCCCAAGTGCAGCATGCTGAAATTTTGCATGTTTCCAATTTCTGAAGGAACTTCTCCGATTAGATTATTCCCGCTCAACTGAACATACCCAGAAATCTCCTTTAATCGAAAAGATGACCCAGACGAGCAAATCGGGAAAATTCCATACCCTTTGAGTAATCTATCCCAAATGCTTATGCAATTTTTCCTTGTGAGGATGCTATACACAAAGCTGAAAGGAGGGTAATCTGCAGGTATCCATCTCTTCATTGCCAAACATTCAAAACCAGCAGGGATTCTATTGACTTCATTCCGATTCAATTCAAACGTGGCCATGGCGTTTCTTCCAATGTTGGTCAATTCAGGAGGGAAATTCCCAGTAAGATCATTGTTTTCAAGGTTTAGCCACAGCAAGCTTGTGCAGTTTCCCAGCTCTTTCGGGATTTCTCCGGTCAATGAATTGTTTGCAAGCATTAACCATAAGAGAGAACCCAAGTTTCCCAGGGTTGGTGGGATTTGCCCTGTTAAATTGTTGAAAGAGATATCAAGTGCTTGAAGCTGAGGCAAATTTCCAAACTCAGGAGGAATAACTCCGGCGAATTGATTATAGGCCAACATTAAGAACTTCAGAGAAGTCAACTGAGAGATTTCAATCGGTAAAGGACCTGAAAAACTGTTGTTACTAAGGTCTAAGCGAGAGATGTTGGGTAATTTGAGAATCCCTGATGAGTTTAATCCTCCTGTGTAATCATTTGAATACAAAAGGAGGAATTTTACCTGCTTGAGCTTCCCAAGTGTGTCTTGTATCTCTCCACCAAAACCGTTTCCGCTCAAATCCAAGAACTTTAGATTTGTCAACTTTGAAAATGCCTCTGGGATGCTTCTTGAGAATGTGTTGTTGGCGAAGTACAATGCTTGGAGGGCTGAGATGGATCCCAATTCAACGGGGATATCCCCAGAAAATTTGTTACTTGAAAGATTCAGAATCGCTAGATGCTTACATTTACTGACATTCTTCGGTGCATTTCCTGTAAAACCATTGAATGAAACGTCGAGTACTTCGAGGTTACAATTTTCTGGGAATGCTTGTTCATTCAGAGGCCCAGTGAGATAGTTCTCTGAAACTGAGAACTCCTTCAGCCTCGCAAATCCCGTCCAAATACCCCCACTGAGATTGTTAGTGCTCAAATCCAAATACTGCAGTTTTAAACACTGATCGAAACAATGATCAATCGAACCAGTGAAGTTATTCCCAGAAACATTCAAAGTAACTAAGTTGTCACAAATGGCAGGAAAATTCAACCCTATATCCCCATGAAGCCTGTTTTCCGACAAGTCCAGCGTCTCTAACCTTGTTAATCCAGTTAAATCCATCTCCCCCTCGAGAAGATTATGGGAGAGATTGACATATACGAGGTTTCTGCATCGCCTTAGTTCCTCTGGGATTTCTCCGCTGATGGTGTTTGTGGAAAGATCAAGGTGAGTGAGCTCTGTAAGCTGCGAGAAATTCTGGAAAATCTCGCCGGCGATGCTGCTGTCGGAAAGGTCTATGCCGACCACCCTCGCCTCCGAGGTTGTCCCTGTAGGGCTGCATGAGATTCCTGGCCACGCGCACGGATTTGAGCTGTTTGTGTTCCAGAGTATGTATCTTCCTCGATCTGTTCGAGTTTGATTGTCCAGATAAGTTCTCAGGTCCAGCAGAATTTGTCTCTCTGTGTCCAAAATATCTTGCCCAACAATTTTACCTGTGGGATCAACAAAAGAAAAGGAGAGAAAATCAGATTTCACCTTGGAAAACGAAGCAGGGAATAACGGCCTCGTAGAAAGAATCAATGAACCTCAAAAACCCAGAATAAAATAGTAGTCAAACTGTTCAGAGGATCTAAAAGCACACTGACACAGGATAGGGATGGTATAAATATAGTATATTGTGTCAGAGGCCATGATCATAAAGGAATTCTGATACAAATGAATTATGTTGAGAATCTGGGTATTATATGCGAAAACCCATATAGAATTGAACTAAAAAATTCAGACTTTTCAACGAACAAGTACCTGAAAAAAGGATTAAGAAAAAGACGAACATGAAGCCCCATGACCATGTTTTCTGCTCTGACATTTATGTTGTCTGCGAGCCTTCCTCCTCCTGCTGGTTTGCAAAATTCATACAGAGATGTTTTGCAGAGTAGGATAATAAGAACAAGAGAGAAACCTCGGAGTTACGAGGAAGGAGAAGCCAGTGGGATATGTGTTGGGAGCGATCATGGTCGCAGGAAGAAAATGTAGGGCATGAATTGAAACAGAGTGGTTCAAAATTCACATCCTTTAGTTCCTGTTGTCTTTTGGACTTGAAGGATTATAATAAATGAATCATTAATAAATGTTGCTTTAAAGCTGTTTATATTCAAGAATGTCAAATCAGTAATGGGTTTCTACTTTCGGGGTATTGTTTAATGATTTTCAAAGTGGGGGGCTGGTGGGTGGTAGAGAGAGGTTTAGAAGCAAAGGGAACGGTTGAGCCGTAGTTGCTGACCCCCGGTTTAGTGCGAGGAAACTGAAGTGGAAGTGATTAAGGTTTGAGGTTTATGTTAGTGCTGGGGAAGATATGAAAAAGTTGTGTCGAGGTTATAGAAGAAAGAAGAGCAGGTTGCTTCGTTGGTAACACTTGCTTCTAATAATGAATTGATTCAAAGTTGTGTGTTGGTTTTGGACATGGTTTTTGAATCTGCCGAGCAGAAGTTGGACCAAAATTCTCGTATTTTTCTTTTCCTCGTTTCTTATGAAACTTCGTTATTTGTTCTTACTTCAATGGAGAGGTTGGTTGCCGCCTTTTACCCGCTTACTCGCATCACACGTACGTTGGAACATTATATTTTTAGAAAAAAATGTGGCGCAATATTAGGTCGCTCGTTGTTTAGTTATTCATTATTTATGAATAATAGTAATATATTTTGTTACATCTTTTATCGAACACCATGACATTGAAATTCATATTAGTTTTCATGTTGATTTTATCCTAACATTTATTGATCATTTTTTAAACACAATACTTTTTTTTAAAAAAAATATTGTAGGAATGTATTTTGAAGTTTGTTGAATAAAAATATCAATCAAGAAAAGTATGTGTAATTTGCTTCATCTTCACTCATCTTAAAGAAACATACACATCGCAGCTTCTTTTAAAAGTTATATTTAAATCATAATTTTTATGTGTAGATTCAATGTTTTTATGAGTTATTAGTATTATAAATATAAAAAAAACTAAAATTTATTTTCTGTACATTAAAAATTTAGATAAATTGAGTCTCAAAAATTTAATTTATAAATTACCTATTAATAAAATATTTAAATTAATATTAAAATTTAAACTCATATTTTTATAAATTATATGTTAACTCATTATTAGATAGGTTAATTTTTATCGGTAGAGACAACCAAATTTTTGAGCAAAGAAAAGAATAATATAATTAATAGGAATTAGATTTAGTGAACTAGATAATCTATCCCTATGATAAATTAAAAATTATATTTTTAATAAAAAAGAAAAATATAATTATCTGTAATAAAAAGATATTAGAAAGAAAAGTAAAATAAAAGAATAAGGTACGTGGATGTTGATGAAATGAGAGAGATGGTGAGGGGAAAAAACAAAGAAACGTGGGAGAGAGACAAAGTTGAAATGCAAAATGAGGAAAGCTGAATCCCGTGCCTTGCGCCAAATGGATTCACGCCATTGACTCAAATCACTTTGCATTTGTCCTTTATGGGCATAGTTGGATAGAATTTTAAAAATAAATTTATAAAAAAAATTTATATAACTTATAGAAAAAAAATTTTAAAAAAATAAAATAAATGAGTATTTATATATTTATTTTTAAAAATATTTTTATTATTAATAAATTATAAAAAATATATAAGTATTAAATTATGAGAGATAAAATATAAGAGGAGAGAGAAGATATAGTGTAAGAAAAGAAATGAAAGAAAGTGTAAAAAAAAGTATGAGAGATGAGAGAAGGTATAAAAAAATAGAAAAAATAATATAAGAAAAAATAGGGGTAATATAGTAATTTATCAATTTATAAGTTTGTTTAATATTTTATAAGTTACTCTAATCAATTTATTTAAAATTTTAGTTTTAAACTATAATTTAGTCCAAAATCTCATTTAAACAAATATAATTAGTTATTTTAAAAAAATTTAAAACTTAAATTTTACCAAAACTTAAATTTAAAACTTTATATTTTATATATTTCTAAACACACACTACCATCTGTTCACATATATTTTAGTTGCCTCCTATAACTCATTAGAATTAGGACACTTGTCATGAGTTAATAGTCCTCCTAAAATTACTTACATATTACTCTTAATTAAATAATACTTAAAAAATATTAATATATCCCGTTAAATTTATCTAAATCTTAAATTCCAATTTTGGAAGAGACATTTAAAGAATTCAATTGTTTTCTTATTTAATGATGCCTAAGAGTTAATTAGGAGAAATAAAACTAAAGCTTATTATTATCATCATCTAAAGAGAGATAGTCTATTAAATAGAAAAAACCCTTTAAATTTATAAATTATTATTAGGCTTGGTGAGATGAGAATCATAACATGGACTATCCAGATATTTAGGGGAAAGGCTAGCTCTGTCTCGGGAAACTATTATGAAAATTGCATGATATGAGCTAATTTAAGTGTGTTTAATTAGTAATACCAGTAATTAGCATTAATAAAACCCAAAATTTATAGAGAGAGAGAGGAGTGAGTTGAAAGGAAAGATGGTCAAAGGAAAATGATGTGTTTGGTTGGGTTCCTTGATTTCCTGCCTCATTGGTTTTTTCTTTGGGGCAAAAGCTATCAGCAATCACTCACTTTTCTGGTGGTCCCCCACCCCCACACGCACGCACGAACGCTTGTATTTCTCTTTCTCCCTGAGGGAGGCGGGTCCCTCTCACTTCGTCACCAATTATTAATCTAATCCATTTAAGTTAATTTAATTAATTGATTGATTAGCGCATCTTTGAATTTGAACCAACTGCAACAACGCCTGGTGACTAACGACACACGTGCCGCCTCTCCTCACCTTCTTCCTTTTGTCTTCACTCTCTCCAACCTTCATCCTATGAGCATGCCCTTCAAACTATATCCATTTTATATTCATTTTAATTATTTATTAATTCAAACGATTTTGATCTCTTAAAAGAAAATGATTCATCGTGTTCAATTAAATATCTCAACACTCAATTGACCTGGTCGTTGCTGCTTGATTGAGAATGACCATGTCTGGTCTGGCCAAAAGAATAATTGACAATGTCTTGTCAATGTTAAGTTATCTGGTTCTTCTCACGGCATAAACACTAATAAACAAAAACAGTATGGATTTTCTAACGTTGCTGAGGAGGCCCCCATCTACAGAGAGAGGGACGGATGTAGACGAAAGAGGGATTTCTCGTTGAGAAAAAAAAAAAAACGGGACTTAGCAAACATTCGCAGCAATATAGTTATTTAATCTAACAATATTGAAACATTTTAAATTAATCCGAATTTATTAAAAATATAAAATTTACTTAAATCTAAATTTTGGCATTTCGTTTTCAAAATTATTTTCCTGCAAAAAGAGTCGGCCAAAACCAAGTATTAAGCAGCTCAAAGCCTTTTCCATCCCTAATAAACTTTCAGATAGTAATTTTAATAGATTATTATGTGATATTTTTATTTTTATTTTAAAAAAGAAAGGAAACCTAAGTCAGAGGGGTAGACTAGGGTGCATCGATCGGGATTTAATGTATGGTTGAGACGTCTGCATCTCTTCACTGTTGGTTTGTTCTTATCGTTCATAACAATATTTACATGTTGGCCGAAATCAATATATACACGTTTTAATTAATTCCAAAATGTGAATAAAGAAACCTACTTTGACGGGAAATTTTGTATATCTACGCATGCGTATCATTTTCGCTCGTTATCCTCAAGGCATGAGGACTAAATTAATTAATTAAAAATTATATAATACTTAATATATAGATTTTTTTTGTAAGCGTTTAATATTTTAATCATGTTCTTAATATAATTTTATTCATAATATTTTTAATTTAATATAAGTTTATTTATAATTTAATAAAATTGTACATATAATATTATTTATCAAATATAAAAAATTATACTAAATTAAAAGATTTATAAATAAAATTATAATATAAATAAAATTATAATATTAAATATATATACAAAATAAAATTAGAATATTAAGTTTTATATAAGTTATTAATTAAACCAAACATCATGTATGTATATATATATATATATAATATAAGAAACAATATTTTTTAGCTAAATAAATATAATCATCAAGAGAGAATATCAAAGTAACGCGTGATGGAATAATTCTTCCCAAGCAGAGTCTTCCCACGCGAGTTTAATAAAATATTATTTAAATAAATCTAATTTTATCAACTACTTATTCTATTCTTAATATAAGATATATATTTTTTAAATTTTAATTTATATTATAAATTAAGTATTATATTAAAAATCATAAGTATAATATAGATAATTAAGTAGTTTAAGTGAAGTTTATTAATGATATTTTTTCTGTTTTCATAATTCATTAACTCTATCCTCAAAACTAACCTTATATAATTATTTTACTTAAAAGAACTCTTCAAATATATCCTAGTATATCGATATTTAATATATAATATATTTAATTAATTAATTAAATTAATTAATATAAGATATTTTATTTAAAATAGTTTAAATATATTTCTTAACTCTTTCATCTATTCTCTTATTTTATTATTAAAAGAAATAGTTAATAGATATAATTTAATAAAAATATAATAAATATATCTTATATTTATAATTATAATTAGCTTTTAAATTAAGTTCAATGAGGAGGAGTTATGTATAATAATCTAATATTCATTCTCTCCCCATATACTCGTACGTTACTCAACTAGAAAATATAGCAGTAAGGCAATTCGTCATTATTTTAATTATGTCACTGTAATCATCATTAATATAAAATATATCTACACTAACAACTACAACGTTAATTGTACTATTTCCCTGCCTGCCTTTGGTGGACTCTTGGAAGTCAGATAGATGCCTTTGCATATTCAATGAATCCACTAATAACAGCAATAACAACAACAATCCAAAAAAAGTGTTTTCTTTTTTATTTTGTTTTTCTGAATAAAATTTTGGTTGAGTTGAGCATCAGGAGATAATCAAGCTTACAATAAAATTTAGACAAAACATTCTTGAGCTATGTGTAGTTTTTTTCAATTTTCAATTTAATATTTATGCATTTTTTCTCTTTATTACATTTTTGAAGTTTACTCTATTAGTATAATTAGATTATGTTAAAGACTAACAATACTAATAAAGTAAAATTACACAGGCTAATTATCATAATAAAATAAAATTAAAAGATTTAGTAAAAATATATAAATATTAAATTGAAAATAAAAAACAAATATACAAAGATATCTCAAAAAATATTTTTTTTCTAAATTTTATAACTTAAAAATATGTAAAAAAAATATTTATAGATTATCAATCGATATCTTAACATATCCATATCTATAGTATAATTTGAATTTATATTTTTGTAATATACAAGTTGTATCTTTATGAATTAATCTAATATTCATAGATGACATTTAACCTTTATTTATTTTTAATTCAGTGTGATAAAAAAGTTTAATGTTAAAATCGAACACGTGTACGCGATTTATTGACCAGATGAGATGTAGGCAGCCAACGATTATGTATGCCTAACCCAACTTTTTCAAATGAGCACCAAACCAAACCATGACCTCTTAAGTTGCGGGCCATCCCGAATCCGCATATATTTTCTGCAATTAGTTCATTCTTTTTCGTTTAATTAATCAAAATTATTTCCAAAGACCCAAACTTTCTATATTTTACATTTCTTGGACAACTTTATACAATTCTATTACTAGAAGGCCTGCTATGAAAGATGGGAGCAGGCCATGCGAGCACTTTTTGTGGGAGTTGCCATTTTTTGATCATCAAAGCACTTAATTCTCATTGGAAACAAAAAGATCCCCTCAGCAAAAGAAGCATGCAAATGCAATCCCACACATACCTATCTAGTGCTAAAGATGGCACCACACTAAGAACTTGCCTTACAGGACCAACAATGGATTTGCTTTGGCATCCAATAGAGTAAATTCCAACTTTGACCCACTTCCAACGGATCCTCTTGACTTGCTTTATGACCCCACTTTCAAATCAATTAACACCCTGTCAAAAAAAGATTGAATATGGCGAGTTACAATGAACTTCAGGTTTAATTATCTAAATTTTTTAATAAAATTAAAGAGCTATTAATAATAAATTTTAATATAAAAATTGATAATAAATTTATATTATTTTGAATTTTTAGTAATCAAATCTCTTCTTTAAAATCTCATAACAATTATCTTAGAATATTTTTTGAATTCTTCAGTCCATGATAAAAAAACAGCATGATACTTTAAAATGCTAAATTATACTGAATTTTTAAATTTGAGTCATTAAAAAAATACTTTTAATCTTCTATAGCCCATTGGGCCATCATCAATAGATTGTCTATATCATAAATTAGTTATCTAAAATAAAAATATAAAAATACTAATAGAGGTTAATTTTAATAGTAAGTTATTCAATATTATTTAAATGAGATATCGAGTTCGAATGTTGACATATGTAGAAAATTTTTATTGGAAGACTCACCAACTATAGCTAGGTATCTGATACGGGTCGAATTTAGATATAGTCAAGATAAAATTCTGATAAATGAGATGAGCAATAAAAAATATATAAATATTTTGAAAGGATTTAATACATGACAAACTAAATTTTGAAACTTACTAGAAGAAGAGGTGCTAACAAAAAAAAAGTACTCAATACAAATTCCAATAGAATTCATCATCCATTATACGCGTATAGCAAATAGATCGAGCTGATATAGAAAAAAGGAAAGAAAAGGAATTGCACTGTTAATAATACGCATTAATATAGTCTCCTCCACTAACCCTCGTACCAGAGGAACAAATACAAGCATGTAAACACATCTACAATATTACACACCAGCCAACACTCTGTTCCTGGATTCAGTGCATATCAGAAACACCTCTAAAACTTCAAATTGAGAACCTTATTCGACGGCTCATAAAATATAGACCCACTTACTAATTCTAGATTTAGTGAGTATCAAAAAGACTTTTATAAGTTCAAATTCAGAATCTTGCTCAACGGCTCATATACTTGAGGTGTTGCTCCAGAAGGAGTAAACTGTGAAGGTGTAGATTCCTCTTCAAGTGCCGCCATAGCAGCCTTCCTTCTTTGCTTCTTCTCACGACGTCTTCTCAGTTTATGTTCTATATCTGCTTTAGCTTTCTCTGCCAACTCAGCTCTGCTAAGAGCTTGTTCTGCACGCGCCCTGAGCCCCCCAATCTTCTCTGTTGCCGCTTCCACCTCCATTTTCAACATTGCTGTTTCTGACAGGCTTCCACCTTCTGCCATTGATGCTTTAGCTTCATTTAACTGCTCAACCTTTCTGATTAAGAAGGACTCATATTCCTTAAGTGGGATTGTGATATGGTCAGTGTTATTCTCTTCAGCTGCCTCACCTTTGGGAAGCTGAGTTGTCAGAAGTGCTCCCTGGACCCATTCTTCAATATCTTTCTCCTTGATCTTGTTTGATTTGGCCGTACTATTCAGGCCACTTGCTTGGTTCTTTGCATTCACGGGTTCTTGTTTCAGCTGATTCCATTCAGTTTCCAGTGCTTCAATGTATAAAGTTTGATCCGTACTCTTTCTTTCCTTTTGTCCCTTGTCATTGTGATTCTCTCTTTGCTTCTCAACCTTGAGCTCCTCCAGTTTCTGTAGAATTAGTTGTTTCTCCTGCTTTTCATTGTTGAAGGCAGCTTCCATCTCTTCTATTTTGGTCTGTGCCTTGAGTTCTGAATCTTTAGCAGCAAGAAGTTCCACTTCTTTGTTAAGCAGCATTCTCTCTCTGGTCTTAAATTCACTCCATAGCTGCGAAATCTGCTCTCTGAACTTGGGATTATTCCCCGACTGATCATTGACCTCTTTCATCATGGATTCAATCTCACCAGTGCCAGATCCTCTGTCATTACCTTCATTCATGTGCCCTTTTCTTTGGGAATCAGACTTCTTCAGCAGGCTGAACAACTCAGAATTTAGCCTCTGATAGTGTTCCACCTTACGAAGTGCCTGCATATAAGCAGCATGCTTTGTTTCCAATTGTAACTTGCAGTTCGCCAACTCCTTTTTCAAGTCTTCAACCTCTTTTTCATACTCACGCTGGTGAACATGTATGGAAAGCAAACGATCACAGTAAAGCAATGGCTTTTAAACATGGAATCTCTCCATTCAAGCAAGCCAATACCCAAAAACAGCATTCAGTTGATCTTATTAGAATGCATCGAGTAAAGAATGAAAAAGAAGTTCTATTTCCAACATATAGCGATGACGCAGTTCTTACAAAGTCATAAGTGGTCATTAGGATGCTCAATATTTATGGAAATCTGAACCAAGAGTTTCTCATCCATTTTAAAGTCAGATGTTACATATTTATACAGTCAAGTGCTTGGAGAAATCAGCTACAGAGACACTGGATTGGAGAGAACTAGCATGTACTTTCCTAGGATAATTAATTCAAGCTCAAGAGCATAGATTGCTAATTCATGATACTACCTCAACATTATTAAACCAGAGAGAACCCTCAAGATCACTATTCCTTGGTGATCTCACCTTACTCCTCCGATGTTGATGTTTCTTCTGATGATCTTTTTCTCCAGACAAGGAGACGCCATTCCAAACTGATTCAGATGGTTCTGTATGAGTCCAATCCATAATCGTGTCCAACAAAACCCCCTAAAATCTGCGGCAAATAATCTGTCACGTAGGGAAATCACACAAAATGATACCAGAGTCCCAATCCAGGCATGTGATGTTTTTTACATGCAAGAAAGAAAATAGTTCCAATTCCAAACCGTGCTCATTGATGACTAAAGCAGAGTTTATATATAAAATTTGAGTATGATCAAAATTGGGAAGATACCTGTATTGCGAGGAAGAAGCGGAGGAAGTTGAAGATAGAGGATGAAGAATCATAGTGAAGGAAGTAGAGGGTATTAAGGGAGTTTCGGGTGATTGCGTTCTTGGAAATTAACGAGAACGGGGAATTTGTCAGGGGTTGGGTGGATTGCTACTATATAAGCTCATATTATATTCCCTTCTTCCTCGTAGGGGTCGACAAAACTTGGTTGAATATCATATTGCCTTTTTCTTAATATCATGTTGTATTTAAAAAAAGGTTCAGAGGAGATCGATAATTTTTAATAATCATGTTATTTCATGTAGCTGAATTTGTTAACAAACAAAATTCGGATTGAAATCTAATATTTATTTGGATGCAGAAGTTCAAGAGGATACAACAAGCGGCGGATGAGTTGGCAATCTTCAAATTCCTTGCTTCTCTTTGGAAATATGGGACACTCGATAATAATAACATAACTCTTTTTAAAAAAGTTTTCAATGAATTTATGGTATTACATCATATCGATGTTTTTTTTTATTGGTGATTATTTAATACTAACACTAATAAATAAAATATGTTACAATAAATAAAACTAAAAAGTGTCATAAAATAATTATAAAATGAGATCTTGAGATTTAGAGAGATTTAACTAGATCTTATACTATTAAATCAATCTTATGTTGATGTTTATCTCTCCCTACTAAAAAGTTTTTCATTTAACTTCTGTGTCAGTTTGTATAAAATTCTATCTGCCTGCGAGTTCATGTCAAAAACTAAAGTATTCATAGCCTGCCATAACATGGTTACCCTTAATTTATACATAGAACTATACTTTTTCTTAATTTGTAGAAAATAGGCTGTCACACAAATATTCTATAAAAGCTAGTTAATTTTAAAAAAAATATTAAATAAGTTAAATAAATTAATTATAATTAAATACAACTTCTTAAACTGAATTAATATTATATATATTAATATATTATAATTAACTAATTTTTATATTAGTTATAATTAATCAATTTATTTGATTTTTTAAATTTATTTAAAAATATTAAATAATTTTTATAATTAAGATTGAAGATGGAGATACTATAACAAAATCATTTCCTTAATTAAATCTCAATTCACCATTAATTTTCTTTTAGGTTGACTTAAACAACTTTTGTTGCGTATAGTTACATTACATATTTTTTTCTTGGAGACGATAGAAGTGGATGTCATCATTGCTTATATGGCACCTGTTTGGTTTGTCCCAAAGTTTTAAATCTAAATTTAGGAAAAATTTAAATTTTAAAAAATTTTAAAATAAACAGTCATATTTATTCAAATAGACTTTTAAATAAAATTATAGTATAAAATCAAGGTTTTACATAAACTAGTCAGAATAGCTTATTGAACAATAAAAGAACTTATAGACTAACCAATTATTATATTACCCTTACTTTTTCTTACACACTCTCTCCTCTTTCTTCTACACCCTCTCTCCTCTCTAATCCCTCTTATACACTATCTCTCCTCTCTTATATTTTATCTATTCTCTCTACTATATTTAATAATCATACATTTTTTTTGTAATTTATTAATAATAAAAATATTTTTAGAAATAACTATCTAAATACTCATTTATTCAAAATCACTTTTTTTTCATAAACTCTTCTCCAAAAGCTATCAAAAAGCTATTTTTTTTATAAGTTATTTTTCAAAATCTTATCTAAATAGACCCATGATTTCAAAAAACATGTATGTGCACTTAAAAACGTAGCACTTATAAATAATAGTATCAATATTTCTAATTATAAGATATACTTAATTAATTTAATTTTATTAATAAAATTATTAAATAAATTAATTAATTATAATAATTGTGTATCTATAAAATACTCCTTTTATATATACAATCATATAAGAATATATTAAAAAATTATAATTTTAAAAAATAAAGTATATTGCTATTTTATATTTAGGAATAAATTTAACTATCATCTAGTTCTTATAATTAGTAACAGGATCATTGTAATTTATTGAGGGTTAAGGAAGGAAGGTATATATGATGCATTGTCAAAGAGTGTGGGGTGGCAGATTAATGTAAGTTTATATGATTATATCTCTCGCATTAAAGTGTGGTCATTGAATGTGAAGTATCACTGATATTTCGTTTAAAAGGTAAGCTAACTTTACCCACAACTTTAAGTTAACCAAGAATGATAATGTTTCTATATTTATACATATTTTTAATGTTGATTAATTAAGCTAATTTTATGATCACACACACACACACAAATATTGATATAATATTTTTTGAGTATTTTTTGGGATTATTGTAAAGAACTTAAAAAAGTTGTATCTCACTGATGACATTTCAAGTAATGGTCTAAAGCCATCTAAGTCTTAAAAGGATGCTGAAACAGAACTATCATTTTTTTAAATAGGCACAATGCAAAGCTTTAATTTGCTCATTCCTAATTAATTGAGTAATCATAAATTCTTATATGTTACTTAATTAGTTCCCTCATCTATTTTTATTGACTTAATTATTGATTTTCCTATTGGACTTTGGACAGTACTTAATTTGCTGCGATTGCCTTGTTGGATTACTTAATGCTTATAAAATTGTCGAAAAGGGAAGAATACTTAGTATGGGACAAAATTTGATATTACTTCCTACCAATAGCATATATGCCTTTAAAAACAAAGAAAGCTCACTGACTAGTTAACTTGTGAGAATTGTTTTGACGTGATTTATGGACAACTGGTGGTATAGGACAGTGATTTTCCAATTTCAATCAATTTTTTTTTAAAAGTGAATTGGCCTTGAGAATTTACTTGTATATTTTTTCTATGATAAACTAATTTACTTGTATATCACAACGAGTCCATAAAAGATATTCAAAACAAATTCATATATACTTAAAACCAGAAAGATAGGTTTAATAAAATGGCGACATGCAGCAAGAGAAAGTAGGAAGGGAATTAGAGGAGGTCAGAAATGGAGAAAGCTCTTACAACAGTGGGCGGCTTTTGGATCTCCACGAAAGCCAAGCAAGAATTCTGCAATATCTCCCACGAGATTTCTGTACGTTCTCTCTCTCTCTAATTAATCAGCATCATCCTTCGTAGATCTGGCTTTCTTGAACCTTCATTCAACTAAAATGTGTTCTTTTCCCCAGCATGACAAGTATGTATTAATCTCTCTTTTGAATGGAATTTGCTTGTCCTTCTTCTTGTATTGACTGGTGTATGTAGTTTAAACCTTATGGTAATTAATTTGTTTGTTTCTCTTACTGTTATTCTCAACTCGTGGAACTGTAATTTCAGTCTCTCTCAAATTCTGTTGAAGACAAGGCAAAATGTTTGCTCAACAAACTCATCAAAGGTACGTACGTTTTACTTGCACAATATTTCTAAACTCAGTATTGTATTGCGTTGATATGTTTTTGTGGGGGAAATTAATTATAAAGGCAAATCAAGGAAGGAAATAGGAGATGTTCAAAGAGAGCACAACATACCAGGAGGAGTGTTCCCCGGCAAAGCTGACTGTGTGAGGTGTGCTTCAAGGACTCATCCCTGCTCACATACTCCGCACGTGGGAAGGCCACCTTGTCGAGGGGAAAAATCACCGTTTTGGAGGGCATCAAGACCAAGAAGCTTCTGGTTTGGGTGAAGGAGTCGAGTGTGTGCGATGAGAGCTACAAGTCTGAGAAAGTTTGCTTCACTGCTTCCGGTTTCAAGATCAGCAGACCCAGAGATGCCTATCACTTGCCTCGTCCCGCCATTCAAGTCCCTGACTTTTGATTGTGCCTTCCCGGCCCTTTCACTCATTCTAATGGAGACTTAATACTAAGCCGATATTTAATCAGATATATTTAAGTCGGTTGCTATTTCCTATTAGCATATTAAGTGCTCAGCATCATCTGTTCAAACTTCAAACTCATCTTAGTATCTGTTGAAGCCATATTGGCAGGTTTGATGTTTCACTCGCTTGAAATGGTTTCTTACATTTTCAACTCTGAACTATGATGTGAGTCCCATATATATATATATATTTGTATCAAGCTTAAAGCTAACATGCACTATTCATAATTTTCTAAAAATTCTTAGACTTATTGCCTACGAACCTCTTTTATTAGTAATAAAAGGATCAGGGCCTAAATTACCAAACAATACATGACCTAGGGAAATACTATCATCTGTTCAGTTTAAATCCAAAAGATAATGATATCTAGCTACTCTAAATAAAATTTATATAAATCCTAATTAATCTAATGCATATTCAAAATATCCTTATTCAAATAATCCTAATAAAATATTCCTAAATATCTAGATAAAACTCTAATTATCCATTTTCCTATATTATTTCTAACATGATAATAAAATAAACATATAAGTAAACTACGTACTGTTTCATATTGTACAGTATTTAATTTTAGTAAAAAAAATAAATTAATAAGTTTATATATATATATATATATTGAATATAATAAAATAATAATATCAACGTGCATAAAATACTATTTATGATAGATTCCTTTTATCTTTCCCTTTTAGGCCTGAACAACGGCGGGATCATGTGTTAGCGGTGCTGGGACGCTGGATAGTATAGAAGGAGTTCAAGGTCACAGCAAAAATGAATCCAACGGTCAGGAACGACTCTGGTCCCACTGCGAAGATATTCTCTGATCAAGTGGTAACCCTAGTTATCTTTTGGATATATCCCAAAGATATCCCAATCTTATATATATATACACAAACACACCTCTGCGTCCTCCTCTCCGTCCCTCGAGCTCTGCAATTCGGCCTTTACTTTGTCAGTTGGTCGAGTTCGATACTGTGCGTTTTGCTTAGGTCAACGAATCCTACCATGTCGGACGAAGAACATCACTTTGAATCTAAGGCCGACGCCGGAGCCTCCAAGACTTATCCTCAACAAGCCGGCACCATTCGTAAAAACGGCTATATCGTCATCAAGAACCGCCCCTGCAAGGTGTCTCTCTTTTCTATCGATTCATTTGCTTCTTTTCTTTTCACTCTGTTCATTTCCTGCAAAATTCTTCCTGAAATGATTGTTGCATATGCCGTTGGCTAACCAGATGAAATTAAAAGTTGACTTTGCTGGGATGATTGTTATGCATGCTTGATTTGATTTATCGTTATCTAACTATTCATAGATCTAGTCCTGATTAATGGGATGATTTGTTGTATCCTCATTATTGATTGAGTTATTCTATTGTTTCCCGAAGTTAAGGTGCGATTTTTATGATTGATTATTGATTTTGGCGCGGGTTTACGTACGATTTATGGTTCTTTATTTCTTTAATGACTTCATATAATTGTTGATTGACTTGGCTCTTCCTATAAATGTTGTTTAGAAGTTTTTGTCTTATGCATTTCTTTGTTGCAGGTTGTTGAAGTGTCGACCTCCAAGACCGGTAAGCATGGTCATGCTAAGTGCCACTTTGTTGCAATTGATATCTTCACTAACAAGAAGCTTGAAGATATTGTGCCCTCTTCCCACAACTGTGATGTATGTATGAGCTTAATTTTCAATTTTCAATTTTCAATGTTTTGATCAGTTTTTTTAGTGTCTCCCTTGAACATGTTTCTGAACCGTAAATTTTCTTTTCAGGTTCCCCATGTGAACCGTACTGATTATCAACTCATTGATATTTCTGAGGATGGATTTGTTAGTCTCTCTCTATATTAAGAATATCTCTTTGTTTATACAATTCATTTTGCTTCTATATCCTGAATTTACGTTTGCCACTCAATGATGATGTTATAGGTTAGTCTTCTTACTGAAAATGGGAATACCAAAGATGATCTGAGGCTTCCTACCGATGAGAATCTGCTTAATCCGGTTTGAGCATTTTTTTAGACTTGTTAAGTTTAAAGCTTCAATATTACAATGCCTTTTGGGCCAGTCAAGTTGTTGGGAAACCCTTTAGCTTTTTCTCTGATTGATTGTGTGATAAATTTTCTGTGCAGATAAAGGAAGGATTTGAGAGTGGAAAGGACCTTGTTGTTTCTGTCATGTCCGCTATGGGGGAGGAGCAGATTTGTGGCTTGAAGGATATTGGGCCAAAGTAGTGCCTCCATTGTATGCTGGTCGTTTGTTTCCCATTTATTTAATCTCAGAAATTTGTGTAAGCATTTTTTGTCCTGGTGGTTTTATGAATGTGTTCAGATAAACTATGTGTCACTTTTTATGGTTTGTCCTGAAATTTTCCTAAGAAATTGGAGCCCGTTACCAGATGTTTAACTTTCCAATTCATGGAGTAGTAAGATCTTGATAAAAGTTTATGATTTGTGTTTTGTAGGGGTAAAACATGGATACGATCTTTAATTGTTGACTTCCATCAGTTTGGAAGTACTTTTTGGCTTTTGGCAGTCCTCATGAGAAGTGGCTGCCTAACTATTAATGGTTGATTTTGGGCAACTAAATCAACAATCCGTCTTTATTCGTTCCGTGATCTGCCCATGATAACTGACGAAGAAGTTAGAGAAGAATGAACTCCCACAGAAAATAATGAGATTCCAAATTTTGGGTATGTTAGAAACCTTCACTATCATCTATTATAAAGAAGTTTAAGAAATCATACGTGAGAGAAATTCGAACCACTTAATTGAATTCTTTTGGGTTGCCTCTCCTCCTCCTCCTCCTCCTCAAAGCTTGACGAGTGCCATACAAAGCTTGTGAACATGGCGAAAATGTCCAAATCTGAACAGTGTCTCATTGTTTGAGCTCATCTCTTGAAACTATTGTGTTCGAATTAGTTCGCGACACATGCTGAGAACTTGCTTTCTGAAGATCATTCTTATCTTTATACAAATCTCACTGTCTAAATTCTGACGATATCCATGTAAGAGGAAGAGACGCCTCATTTCTTCTTGGTGTGTAATACGATCGCCCCAATCTTAAAAATCACCCAATAACTTGAAACTTTCAACTTGGCTACAAGGAACGGTAACTGTACTGTGTCCTTTGCTCATATCTATGCTAGACAGACTTTTGCATGACTCGCATGATTCTTGTTACGCCATATTCATCGCCTTATTTATCTACCCTGCTTGTTGTTCTTCCTCTTCCTCTTCCTCTTCATTTCCATAGCCTTGACCCATTCTTCATTGCTTTCTCATTAGCGTATCGGTCTTAATGTAAAGATAATATTTTAATTGCCAATTTTAAAAAAAAAATGATTTTTTTTTATTTAGAAACATTATTGGAAAGTTTACATTTAAACCGATGAAACTGTATTTAAACAGATCTCACGGTAGCAATAAATATCGAAATTGGTTCCCAAAAAATAAAACGATGGGCAAGATATTGTGGGAAACATTGTTTGCAAGCGCTTCTGCAACTGTCAAGGCTGCCTCTGCTTCGACTACGATCACATCCTACCCTTTTCCAAAGATTCCCCTCCTTTTTCAACATTATTATCTATGCCCCCGCTTTAAGTTTTAAGCCATTAATTTTCTTTATTTGCTAGCTTCAGTTTGTCTGTGTTTGTCTTGGAATGTTTTCTAATTTTCATCCAGAAATGTAGCCTTTTAAAGACCATTCTGGTATATGTTTTTTATTGGTATGAGGATTGTGGAAAAGCTGCAGCAACCGCAATAGCCGGATAAACCAAGTGCCACTGAGTAGTAGCGAACGGTACAATACAATTTTGAATTGACTGGTAATTAGGAGATGGGCTGGGAAGGCTTGAATAAAAATAGTGCTTCCGATCATTTAGCATGGGGTCAGCATTCTTACGTGGCAACCAATATCTTTCAATAAATTTCATGCTTTCAAACGTAGATCTTGGCTGAAAAACGAGTGTCCTTCGTAGCTAAGAAGGTGGACTTATTTGTGAAAACAGATAAACAAGTGAATCTACAAGTGACAGTATTTACTACTCTTGTTTATGACCAATAGAAATGAACAGATGAGGGATCCTTTTAAAGAAAATAATTACCCATCTGACTACCAAATAGTGTTCGATGAGACAAATAAAATTGCTGCTACAACATTCATGGACCTATTCAGTTTCATTAAAATTGTTCTTTGGGGGGTTTTGGTGCCATCTGTGAGCAGAATGCTTCTTTTAGTTATTCATTGTGAGATAAGACCTTTCTTTGGTTTTTCCCTCTTTACTTTTTTATAGAGCTATAGATGAGCAGAGCATAGAAGTTTATGCCTTTACTTAGTTTGGCATTGGTAATTTGATAATTAGTTTATCTGAGATGTGAGGTGCCGTTGCAGGTGGGGAATACACAGCAGATAATTGTCAAATACTACAAACTAGAGTGAACCGATTCAAGTCGGACAAGGATCGCGTTGATCAAGCTCAGTTGAAGGGCTACTCATGTGACATTACTTTTTCTGGTAATAATTTCTTGATCACTGGTCTGTCTTTACCTTGAGGTCATTTGACTTATCCCTTTCACAGTTTTACTCATTATGCATTTTCCTTATCATGTTCCTCAAGGTTTTCAACCCTTATTTGGTCCTGCTCACCAAGGGAAGATAAAATGTTATTCAGTATCATTCGAATCTGAGCTCTCTAAGCTTCTTCAAAATGTTATTCAGTATCATTCGAATCTGAGTTCTCTAAGCTTCTTCTTCTTCTTCTACCTTCCTTTGAAATTCCTCTTACATGGAGGATCCATAGTTTGAAACTTCTTAAATAATAATCATGATTTATTTCAACTGCGATCTGTCAAGCAAGACCTGCTATATACTTAGCTGTTTCTCTTCCTTGCTTGTGTTTGATGATAAGTTTGCTAAAGGACAATGATAAAAGTTAGACAAGTGATTTATTTTTGTCAATAAATACAAGACTCCAATCCACTTTGTTTCCTAAATTTATATCTTTTTTTCAAATTATCTCTATATGATTGCACATATATTAAGGAGTCTATCCAAGCACATGATAGTAGAGGGTATTTTAGAAAAATTAATATATAATTAATTTACTAATTTAACTAATTTTTTTAATCTATCTAAATTAGTTGAATAAATCTTATATTAAAAACTATAAAAAATAAATAGTATGAAAGATATAGGTAGTTAATGGCTCTTGAAGACCAAGTAAGGGAAGCTTCAGAAGCATAAAGGGGGGTGGGTGTGTAGACAAGGTCATGAACTGAGTTTGATAAGTTAGGAATAATATGAGCATAAGGTGTTAATCAGATCTTATAAGTCAACACGTGGGGTTTGATATATATATATAGCTATGTATGTATTCAGTGTTAAACTAACTTAAGTTGACTTGGGAGCTTTGTCGTCTTCATCTCATAGTATATCATAATATCAATCATGTGCCATTGCAAGTGGATTGCCTGTCACTGACATTTGACCTACATTTCTTCAAACATATTCAAAGGGAACTTGTCGATCGAGCTTCATTTTAGTTGAAATTTTAGAGACCACCAGACAAGAGGGGTGAAATTAACTAACTCAAGTCCCTACATCTTAATAGAAATAAAGATGGAGTCATCCTTCTCTCTTATTTCTTTTTCCTCTGTGTCTCAAATTCAACTGTCAGATTGCACCTACCAATTAAATGGTTTGTCCTACCACCTTGTTTCATATTATGGCTTCAAGCCCCGTTTGGCTGTTGAAAATTGAATTCTTCTTTCATCATAAATGTGAATGCAAATTAATTTAGTGCATAGAGCATGTCACGAGTGATTAACATGAAATGGTTAATTGAGAGTGATGAGATTTTGAAGAATGTAATTAAGGAACATATATACTATGTTACTAAATTCTCCACCTCCAAGGCATTGAGATTCCTAAGCTACTACCCAATTTGACTTAAACAACTCATCATTACAACCCCACCAAAAAACGCATCTTCCATTAACGTTGACTTTGGAGACTCTTTTATTGACGCATGGCCACTTTCACATGTGAAAAGCAAACTAAATGAAAAATAATTAATTTTATTTATAGGAAAAATTGGTTGGAACTACTACAACAAGAAGTCCCTTAAACATTAACCCAACCAAATTTTTTTATTAAAGAAAAAAGATCCGTGCCTAAATGTTGGTTGCCTCCGTTTGAATTTTGCAAAGGAACTCTAAGCTAGATCGCTAAGAGGCTATGCATGAGGCTGAGTAGAATAGTATGGTCTGCTCCATTATTGGAATGGATTAAATAAATAAAACTTGCGCGAAGTTCCTAAATTATTTAGGCAAGTACACAAATAGATGGAGAGGTGACTTGGCCACTTGGGGTTGGGTAAGGAGATTTAAAAAGATATCACTTATTATCAATAAAATAATCTTTTAAATATGATATCTTAAATTTAAATTAGGCCGTACTCATAGAAAATTTTTGTTAAAAGATATAAAACTTATTTCAATGATCTTTATATTTTAAAAAGATTAGTTTTTAAATGATCGATTGAGATATACTGTCTAATTTATAATAAAAATATATTTTTTAAAATAAAAATTAGGTTGAAATGAAGATATTTTTAAAGGATTCTAATATTATTGTACTGGTATATTTGCGTTTAATATACTTTAAAAAGATATAAAATATCATAATAGCATCTAAGTGAGTTAAATATAATAGTAGATATTAGCATTGATTTAAATTGAATAGATTTTAACCGTTTAAATATAAAGTATTGATTAAAAAAATAATTAAAAGAATTATTAAAGTCTTATTAATTTAATTATTAAAGTTTATCAAATATATTTTAGATAGATATAACAAAAGACACATAATCTTAATACCTAAGAGGGGTGGAGCAGTATAATAATTAGGCAAGCTGGCCAACACAAATTGTGTGCATGATTTGTAATTATATATAATCCTTTGTCAAAAGCCCTAACTATAGATTCCAACAAAATTAAATGTCCACATCGATCACCATGTAATTGGAATTACTTAAATTGATTTTCATCGTACGCTGCCCGCTAAATCAAACCATTAAAATTCATCTCTCACACTTTGAGAAAAGCAGAACTGTGTTTGTCCTGCATGAATCCTACCACACATCATTATCCCTTGAAGCTGGAAAGCGTGTTTCCACCATTTCATTATGACATTCCCCCCTTTTCCCATTGAATATATATATATATATATATATATATGTCACCTTTTTTAATTTTATGTATGCTTAAGACGCCATATATATGTCATTTTTTAAAAAAAAATGTCATTAAAAGCATATTATAATAATATTAAATCCGAGTACTTTCTTTGTATAGTATATTGGACAAAACTTAGGTGAGATATTACTTATATCTATTAAATTAATTATATATATAATAACTAATAATCATAAAATAATAAATATGATAAGAGAATTTGATCTAATAAATAAAAATAATCTGATAGTTAGAAAGATAATTAAACAAATTTTATTTTATAATAATTTATATCGGTATAATTTCATATTAATAAATAAGAATTAAACCCGAGAAAGTGGATGTTAATTAGTTTAGAAGTTTCGTTTATAAATAAATATGTATGTACTGTGATATATTCATATGATTAATTGCTTAAATTATGTGCAATCTATGTGGTGTTTTATTAAAGAGTATTTGCACAACAAAAATCTCATAACCTGTTGAAAATCACCTCACCAACTTTTGACCCACCTCACCCACCATACACCATCATTACATTATCATCATTCATGTCCCAGTGGAATTATATTTATTTAATTTTCTAAATATTTTTATTATTTCACATTTTGTGCCTATCAAAATAAGAATATATTATAATATTCCCCATACACTGACTAGTTTTTGAAAGTCATATCCAGCGATAACACTAATCTGAATCAGGTCATACTAGATTCCACAAGTGCAGGGTATTCCTAATAGAACGTTACTTAAGGATATCCCATGTCAACCCCCATAAAGCAAGTGTCGTTGGTTTCGCGTGTTAACTTGGAAAATTATTCTGTGGTGTCTTCATTTAAATATTAGTGACCATAATTATAAAAATTAAAATTCAGAGTAATTAATGCTTACTTTCCTATTTTTCCCTTCTAATTCTAAGTAGAGTAATTAAACTTTTTATAATTAATTAATTCACTGCGATTAATATATATATATGTATAGGATTGGCATTTTATCAATGACATATATAAAAGGCTACACAAGTTCTCTACATGTTTAACATTATAATTATGTTCTAATTAATATTTTTTAGTTCACGTGAGGAGGGGGTTAAACCAGATAAGATTTGGTTGACCGCAGAATTGCACGTACGTAGGGACGATGGGGTTAGGCATTTTACCTTTCAAAATTGTCTGCATATGTGAGTTTCTTAAGATTGCCTCTAACCAAAGCCTTTAAGGTATTAAAATGAATTAGAAATTAACGAGGGGTGAACATGCGAGCTCAGCGTACAGGAAAAGAGAGAGAGGGAGAGAGAGAATTAATCATGAAGGGGCATTAAATCCAGCAAACACACGAACTTGGCCATTCTCCCTTTGCTTTATAGAGGAACAGCTTGCTCCACCGCACGCTTTTAAAAAGGGGCCGTTAAAGGAAAAAAAAGAAAGAAAAGGTCTATCGGATTATCATCACTTTCCTTAAGTGAGGAGAGCTTATAGAGTTATAAGCTTAACCTTCTCCTTTTTCCCTACTAATGTGACTTGCCACTTTAGGTCGTGTTTGTGTAAGAATGTCTTAATATACCATATATTACTCTTTCTTTTGTATTTAATTTAAAATATATTTAATTAATTTGATATGAAGTTTATTAAGTTAGTTAATATAAAATATTCTTACTAAAAAAACTTAAATTATCTTTCTTAATCCTCTTCCTCTTCCTCTTTCATTTTCTTAATTATTATTCAGAGAGTATTAATATGATTAATTTTAAAAAAATTAATAAATATAAAAAATATATCTTATATTTAAAGTTAATATCAATTTTTTAATTAAATTATATATTAAAAATAGAAAAAATATTATTTTTATATAGAAGAGTTTCACGGGAAAAGTCAAAACATTTATGAAGTATGGTATGGGAGAGAAACAAGTGTTAAACACATAAAAGATTGAGTTAACTTATGTAAAGGTTTTGAAATTGAACCTTGGGTGCACTTAGCTGTAATGAATACTTATCTATTATATTGTCTGATACTATTTATAAACTATTTTTTAAATATATTTAAATACTGATCAAACAAGGGGATGCTGCATATCACATATCTCTATATATAAAAGGATAATAATATTCAGATATTTACTTTTACTTTTATTAATTATTATAGTTGAAATATCAAAATCACAAACTCCACCTGAAAGGTTATCGGTTATCGGGTTATCCTCTCTCCTAGCTTTATAGCCTCCCCTGCTTTTATCTTTACCCTCTTACCTTTTCTTTGACTGACAATATAATTCTATAAACTTAATTACGTAAAATCCATAATATAAATCAATAGTGTTTGCCACTATCAGCTTTGCTTCATTTGTGAAACTATTTTCTCTTTTCTATAACTCGAATTTATGCTTTCAATGGCTAGAAACTTGTTCAGAGGGGGTTGGGTTAGATTTTAGAACCCCTGTTGACTTTTCCACGTCTGCTTAGGTTCCCTTACCATCTCTCTTAATATTTCCGAATTTGATTTTTCTCCAATTGCAGCTACAAACCCACTAAAATTATGTGGACAAATAAATTCAAGGAAGACGAGACTTATACTCACTCTTACTCTTCACAACACTCTTTTCTTAAAAATTTATAAATTGTTTGATGGAGCATAAAAATTATATTAAAAATGGCTCAATTTTTAAACCGTGTCTGCTATTTTTTCTTAGAAAGTCTTGTAATTTGGGAAAACTCCAATTGGCCAACAAACGTATACTTCTATTACAACTTTGATTCATTCATGTGTAAAGTCAGGGGCCAAAAAGAGAAAAGGGCGAAAAAAGTAAGCACGCGTGTGATGACAATACAATCGCCAGTCCTCTTTTTTATTATTATTTTTAATAAAATTATATTTTTTAATTATAAATTTTTTTATAATAATAACTATCAAAATACTTATCTCTTCATAACTATTTTTTTCATAAATTATTCTTTAATTTTTTTTAAAAAAATTATATAAAATCTTTTTTTTAATATTTTTTTAAAATCTTATCAAAATACATATAATATTAATAAAAAGATAATTTTTTTATTACAAAAAAAACAGCCCTTTTCCCCTTGCGGGAATAATTAGATAAGGGGGAATCACTTGCTAGAAACATGTTCAATCACCTCTAGTTTGGGAAATTAAGCTAAATAAAACAATATATGATGAGAAAATTGCAGGCAATAATAAATAATGAGAGCTTAATAAATTGTGGATAAAACGCTTATGGTAAATTAGACGAGACGAATTTGGTTTAATTTCAAATAACTCGTGATTCATGGATCCATTGCATGCAATTTATTATAACTATTTTTTTCACAGTTTATAAGTACAATTAAATATTTGGTTTGTTTTATTATGCATTTTATTTGGGCTGTAAATGGTTTATTATTGAGTGAAATCTATAAATGCATTCTCCATAATTCACAATTAATTTCCCATGATTTACTCACAAATTAATGAGATGCCTATAATTTGGTGGGTTCTATAATGTTTTTGTTTCCTTCAATAGTTATTTCCCCAACACAAACGTAGCTTGAAGAGTAGAAAATTGAGGGGATGGGAATTAGCTTCCAAGAAAAGTTTGGGATGAAAAGCAATTACTTTATAGCATGATGATTTAAAAACTCTTCTAATAAAAAAAATTAAAGGGTTAATCCCATTTATAATCTAATAGATAAAATGAATGGGTAATAGAGAAAAATTTGGGTTGAAATAATTAACAGATATTAATAGTTTTGTAGTTTTTATAGATGAAATATCATTGATTCAACCCTATTTATAATTTCAAATTATTATTACATGTTATTTCAAATAATAATAAAAAAAGAGATAAGAATAGGTAGCTGATAATGTAATGGAAAATGGGGGATGGCATTGTAAAAAGAAAAAAGAAGGAAGGAGGGAAAGGGAAGTTGGGTCTGAAATGGAATGAAGCAAATAAGGTATTGTTGGTATTTTACTTTCCTCTCTGACTCAAATGGTCCCAACATCTTTAACCTAATGGGCACGCTTGCCCTTTATCATGCATCTTCTCCTCTACTCACTGTCATCTCATTTTTGAATTTCAATTCCTACTTTGCAAAAACTGACGTCTCCCAATTCAAATTTATAAAATCAAAAAAAATCCAGCAATCGACTTTTCACTAAAAAATTATTAAAATTACTACCGAGCGTTTAGATCAATTAATTATAAATTATTTAAACTGAATTAGTAGTTTTATGTTTAAGTATATAATAATAAGACTTTATGGTAATTTTAGTTATAATATAGACAAGAAGTGACTCTAGAAATGACAGTGATTTGCTTCTTTTAATATTTTTTAAACTTTAGTATTTTAGACCTTAGGCATTTTTTCCCTGGGTTAAATTATAGCATAGAGATACTTTGCCCTCAATTATTAGCATTTTTACCTTCCAAATCAAATTCAACAGCGAGTGGGCCATAATACTGATTAAAGCAAAGAGCTCATGGCAACACAACCCGCTTGGAATTGGATGAACAGATGAGAGTTCTTCAGAATTATTATAGAGGATAAAAAATAGATTTATATTTTATAAAATTGTGAGTTTAATTTTTATTATTGTTATAAAGATTTTTTTAATAGATAATTTTATAAATTCTTTATAAATATTCTCTAAATTTTAAAATTGTATACTAATTTTAGTAAAAAAATTAATACTAAATTTATTTAAATTTTTTTTATACCAACAAAAAATTAGAATCCAAAAGCTTATGGGTTTTGAAAGGGAGATGGGAAATGTCCCTATATACTCCATTTTCACATAACATTGTTTTATTCTTTTTATCAATATTTTTGTAAAATTACATGGACATACGGTATCTATTTCCTATTGTTAAATAATGGGTTTAATTCTATATGTTATTTTGTTAATTATAAATATAAGAGTTAATTAAAAAATTGATTAATTGTAAATTTAAATATAAAATATCAATTTATTTTATCTCTTATCTTATTGTATGATATTTAAATATTGTCGTTTAATTAGGATAGCTCTTTTAACAATATTTATTATATTCATGCTAATTATATTTAAATGGCTCAAATCTAACCAATAGGTATGGATGAATTGTCTTACTCTTTAGCAATATACAGTTTCAGAAAACAATTTCAGGAATGTGAAGGGCTGACCTCAATTTGGTATGTTTGGAAATTTTTTCTCCAAATCGTAATCTTTAAAATTTGAGCCTAAATAATTAATGCAGACAGAACATCTCTTACGCCGCTAGATTAGCTCTTTAACATTAAATTACTTACTCTCGTCAAATCAAGAAAATGAGGATCTATGCTGTAGTAACTACATGAATTTGATCGAAGTTACAAACAGGGAATAAGAAACATATTTTTTTTTAAAAAAACAATAATACGTCATTTTTCCTTTCCTTTTAATTCTCACAGGCAGCAAATTTTCTAGAACAATTGACTCAGATACGGCCCCTTTATTGATATCTCTATATCACGCGTATGAACAGAAACATCTTCGGTTTTTAAATTCAAACAAAGTGGAATTGTCAAATACATTTTCAGACCCATTAGTCAAAATCGCAACAACCCAATGCCAAGTGCGTAACGAATATTTAAATATCTCAACTTAAAAAAAGAGAGGGAGTGCCAAAGGCCAAAAAAAAACAAATACTCTAACCAGATCACGCGCCAACACGCGCTTTTCAATTAGTTGCGATCGCCATTTAGTTACATACATTACCCCTCCTGGCCAATTCCCTCGCATGCACTGTTTCCCATTCTACTTGGCTTAGCTTAGCAATGGCACTCACAAACAAACAAAGCTCATAATTAATGGCTTTCAAAACAAATTACAAATCCAAAGTCCAAACAAAAGCAGAGAATAAAAGGTCAGGAATCCAAAATGCCACTATCTTGATTTTGTCAATTTTCGTTTTCTTCTCAAAAAGCCAGCTTATAGCAATAACACATTTCCGTCTTTCCGTTGATTTCGCTCTTCTGTTTCCTGTTCAAACAAATCCCATTAGCTCCGTCTCCCGCAATTGCCGCTACAGCGAACGAAACCAAGCCAGAAAGTGAAAGAAAGCAATATAGAACATTCCAAATTTCCAATGCTTGCTCAATACGTCGTATAAAAACTCATCCACTGTTGTAATCTTACTCTTGCAGTTTCTAAACCAGCCGACTTGAGTCTGGAGGTGGCAGTCCCTGAATCTGAACCGATCTAGACGGAAATCAGATTCGTGCCTAAACGTCGTCGCTGATCATATGCTTCTGCACTGCGGCGACCGGTGACGCTGATCAATGGGTTGTGTGAATGCGAAGCAGGCGGTGTCGGTGACGCCTGCTATTGACCACTCCGGTGTGTTTCGTGGCAATGCGGGTGCGGGAAATTCGGGAAGGAATTTAGGAGAGTCTGACAAGAAGAAGAAGAGTGAGTCAGTGGGGCTGAGTAGAAGCGAGGTGGGTGAATCGGGAAGGGCGAGTTCGAATGGAGGTTGTGACTCGTATAGTTTCAGATTGGGGAATCTGCAAAAGTACGTAGAAAGAGAGCAAGTAGCAGCGGGTTGGCCGGGTTGGCTTACCGCCGTCGCCGGTGAAGCCATTCAGGGTTGGGTGCCCCTCCGAGCCGATGCGTTTGAGAAACTTGAGAAGGTTGATTTGCTAATCCTACCCGTAATTCTGTGTTCGCTTCTGTTATTTCTGTGGTAGCGTTTTCAGATAAAATTTTATCCATAAAATTTTTGTCTAGTAGCTGATTCGGAATATCCCTTATGGACTGTACGAAATAATTGTCAAGGATTCAATTTCTTAAGCTTGTCTGAATAACACTTTTCTTCTTATTCTCGAATACACCCATTCTTCCGTCCGGGTAAAGTAGAGAAGCTTCTGTGCTATTGACAAAAGTAGAGAAGCTTCTGTGCTATTGACAACGAGTTTATGTATAAGAGGAATCACATTTACTGGTATCGGAAAGTTTGGAGATTCTGCGGCGTCGTTACACTACCTGTTATCGAAAAGGAAAAAATAATCATATGTGAACAAGAAATTGTTGTTTTGTGTACACTTTTATGCATATAGATATACCAGTAGTGAAGATGACTCCCCAGAATCAGTGTTAACTGATGGAGTTATGACCGCCGGTTATTGAGGCTTTCTATGGGAAACTCCGGCCAAACGAAAGGGTTTACTTCCGTCATCTAAAGTTTGCTTCGATTTCTACTTAGATTATTGCATACTGTCTGACTGCTGGTTCTGCTACTTCTAGTTATTATTCTGACCTGCATTGTATTTGCACATTGCATGAATAGATCGGACAAGGAACATACAGCAGTGTCTTCCGAGCGCGAGAACTAGAGACGGGTAAGATAGTGGCTCTGAAGAAGGTGCGGTTTGACAACTTTGAGCCCGAAAGTGTTAGGTTCATGGCTCGAGAAATAATGATTCTCAGAAGGCTTGATCATCCAAACATTATAAAATTGGAGGGCTTGATTACTTCCAAATTGTCCTGTAGCATATATCTTGTGTTCGAGTATATGGAACATGACATTACAGGGCTCATATCTTCCCCCGATATCAAATTTAGTGAACCGCAGGTATGTCAACTTTCCATTAACATGATGAATAATAACCACCTGGAAATTCTATGCATGTGTTTGGAGACAAAAGGATTGTTTCTTATGTATTTCTATATTTCTCATACATCATATTAAGGACCAAGTAATCATTTTTACCAAAAAAAAAAAAAAATACATGCCCAACAAAATAAAAGTGAAAATTGTAAATGAAACAATTGAGGCTCTCAAAACTTAATTAAATATTTCTGTGACGCAATCTTTTTGTTGTTTTATCTTATTGAACATGTCATTTTGTTGGTACAGATTAAATGCTACATGAAGCAGTTGTTATCTGGACTTGACCATTGTCATTCACGCGGTGTAATGCACCGTGACATTAAGGGATCTAATCTTCTAGTGAATAATGAAGGGATACTAAAGGTGGCAGATTTTGGACTGGCGAACTTTTCAAATTCTGGGCACAAACAGCCCCTCACTAGTCGTGTAGTTACATTGTGGTACCGTCCTCCTGAACTTTTACTGGGTTCAACAGACTATGGTCCTTCTGTGGATCTCTGGAGCATTGGCTGTGTATTTGCTGAACTACTTGTTGGGAAGCCTATCCTTCAGGGGAGAACAGAGGTAGTGACATTTTAAATATGTGTGGGTTTTTCACTTTCCCTTTTATTACTATATGTGATGATCATGATCAGACTCCCCCCTCATGTTAGTGGTTTTTTTTTTAACCAGCATGCATGCTATTGTTATTGGCCTGGAAGTTGTTGCAATTCATACTTAAAAAAGCAAACCTGGCTAATAGAATGACTTTCATATTAAAAGATCGCATGAAATAACTGATTTTCTACCGTAGAGGAATTTAAAAATATGACAATGCATCAACAATGCAAACTAATAAATAAATCAGCGGTACTGCAGGTTGAACAATTGCACAAAATCTTCAAGCTGTGTGGCTCTCCACCTGAAGAATACTGGAAAAAGTCTAGACTCCCTCATGCAACGTTGTTTAGGCCACAGCAACCATATAATAGTTGTCTCCGAGAGACCTTTAAAGATTTGCATCCAACTAGCGTGAACTTGCTACAGACTCTTCTTTCCATCGAACCATACAAACGTGGAACTGCCTCCTCTGCTCTCTCATCAGAGGTAGTTTAACCCGCAACTTCGTTGGCAATTCTTGAAATGCATTCATTTGAAATAATAGTGGGCATGGGAAGCAATATACTGTCTTGAAATCATCTGTACTGCACAGCACAAGTCTCTCTCTCTAATTTCATACCTACCATTCTAATTTTGATCGTACATTCTGAACATTGTGTTTTCATGGGTCGTTGTATGCTACAATGTCAAATTCTTTCTCACAATAGTCATGGAACAAATTCATTCATCATACGTGTAAACTTTGTCTTTCTGAAGCATTGACACTGAATTTGGAGTATTCTAGCCTGATTAAATTATCATATTATTCAGTATTTCAAAACAAAGCCATATGCTTGTGAGCCATCAAGCTTGCCGGTATATCCACCTACCAAGGAGATTGATGTGAAACAGCGGGAAGAGTCAAGAAGGTGAGATCTCATCCTTTGTGAAGTTCATATGTAGTAAAACCTTTTTAGTTTTAGTGGTATCAGATATAATGAACAAATTTTTATTCTATGCAATTTTCAATTACATTAGCATAGTTTGCTTGTCAGCTCTTAGTTAAACAACTGCAATGAACTTGTAGGAAAAAGATTGGTGGAAGAGCACGCGGACCTGAAACAAGAAAACCTTCAAGAAAGCCATTAGGATTCAACAAATTAGTGCTAACAGAGGTATATTCCACCTTCCCTCTTGCTTCATTGTACTTCATCTCATATGCATGCACTATAATCCATGTGAAGGGTCTGGTTGCCAGGGAAAGTAAATTCTTATTGAATGGTTTAATGTCCTCTTAACAGGATTTGGCAAGTCAAACCCAGAAATTCCAAAGGGTTAATGGCAGGTCAGTCCACATCCTTAAAGAAGGGAGCACCGATGTAGTTAAGGAGGAACCAAAGCCATCTAGTGGGAAACCAGATGATGCCTCCCATTCGAAGAATGCATCTCCAGGAGATATTCCCTTTTCTGGGCCATTGCAAGTTTCCACATCAAGTGGCTTTGCATGGGCAAAAAGACGTAAAGATGACATTTCAATAAGATCCCACTGTCGATCTATTTCAAGGGGGCATATTGTCAATCCGTTAGAGTTTTCTGTACCAAATTCAATGAATAACTTTGATTCCAGAAACATGGAAAATAAGGATTGTCTGGGACGCTCCAACTCTCGGAGTCATGATCCACTTGAAATCCCTAAGCTTACCATGCAAAATCAATGGAGCAAGTTTGATCGCCCAGATTCTTTTGATGCTTCTGACGAATACCACTCACAGGAGCTATCTATGGCACTTTATCATAGAGAGGATTCAATATCCAAGAGAAGTAACCTGGTAAGTTAAATAGAAGCCAGATCAATTGATAGATGAAACTCGTGTGCCACTTTCTGCATATTATTGTCCCCATTTAAAGACAAGGTATCTTGTTTCCATGAAAAAATTTCTAAGCGATATCTTGAGGTATGGTTTTTGAAATTTAAAACCAAAAGAAAGCCTAAATTTAGTGAAATAAATTCTTGCTAACATGATAATTTAAGTAAATGTTCTCCTTCTTGGATAGTTAAGTATCTAGTTAATGTCTTGACTGTTAATTGGACTATGGAAGAAGGCAATAGTAAAGAAAATGAATTTATTTGAAGTTAGTTGATGCTGACTTTCTTTTCAAATCAACTTTTAACTTGTTTATTTAGTATTGCAAATGGATAAAAATTAGCATTTATTGACATATGTGACTGAGAAGGAAAAGGTTAGAAATTTTACTTACAATCAGTACATGGCTCAACTGTTTAGATCTGAAACTGAACTGAAATTTATGTGTCCTTATGTATAAATTTTGATTCATTGCCTGCCTTGTAGAGTTATCTGGATCAAGCAGAGAAGGTTGAGTTTTCAGGGCCCCTGCTATCTCAAATGCGTACTGTTGATGAGCTCTTGGAAAAACATGAGCGCCACATCCGCCGAACAGTCCGAAGATCTTGGTTTCAAAGAGGTGGGACAGCTAAATGAAGTAGCAATAGCCTTCCTTTCCTCCACCCCCACGATGATTAAAAGAAAAAAAAACTGCACAGTTGGTTGGTTTTCAAGAAGTATAAACGTATAGCTATACATAAGAAGCATTTGATTGTTTTGTTTTTCTACCTATTGTTCCTAAATATCTTGTGAAAAACTACAAATCAAAAGCTATAAATTCTTAGATGGTGCGCAATGTGAAACACCCATTTTAATAAATTTTCATTGGCTTATTATTGTACAACCTACTGGTATGTTATATGTATCTGAAAATTCTTCTTAATAATGTTGCATTTCTTGCTGACATAATCTCTGGATTTCAGGTAGGAAGCAAGGGAAGCAAGTGTAATACTAATGACTGTGCGGTATTGAGGAAGGAAGTGGGCTAATTGCTTTGAGGTATTCAGGAAGGAAAAGGGGAAGAATAAAACCTCTCCTCTTCGCTCTCCACATCAGATCAGAGGGTACAAGAAATATCTTTCCTGTAAGAGAAGAGACCATCTCTCCATACTCCAATCACATTGCTATGAGCAACAAATAAACTGCACAACTGACAAAGACGCAGTATCCGGCGGCATTATTAGATCCATCTTTGTCGGGAAACTGACTGAAACTTGAGGAAACGTAGCCCTTTCAGCCTTCCATTCGTACTTCATTAAACATGAAACCAGAGGTAAAAATGGAAGAAAGGTTTTTGAATGCGGAAATTTTCTTCTAATTTTTGGTCGATAATTCTGTATGATCGTAACCACGTTCCTGACTTGCCCTTATTGACTTCATCATCTACTTGCAAGTTTCATCCGGCAATGTATATATAGATCTGCCGTGACTGGCGTCAGCTTAGAAGAAATAAATCAACTATTTAACCCAACACTCACGGTGTCCTCAAGAAATTGTTTCCGACAGAGTTTTATTACCATTGGTAAGAAAATTAGAGTAAATCTGTTTATTTTGGAACAACTATCTCATGCCGGTTTATATTTGAGCAGTGTCAAGGTAAAACCCCTTTTTTTTTAATCAAGTGCAAGTATTCTAATAGAGTCAATTGTACTAATATTAAATATGAATATTTTTTTAATAAGGATTCAAACTTTGATATATGAATCCTTTGGCTTTTAAAAAAACGAAGTGGGGAACAAGTATCTACTATGAAACTTATTGTGAGGCTTTTTATGTTCTTTTTTCGCAAGAATCACGTGAAGGCAAAAGGTAAGATTAAATTTCCATCATTTTGACCTAGCCCAACCCACATTCTATGGATCCAGAAACGCAGCCCATGGCACCAATAATTTTTAGAACTAACGCTTAACTTACTGAATATGACATTAATACGGATTTTTTCTAACTTCTAAATATTTATGTTTAAAGATAGTAGATAATTTTTTTTATATGATATTAGTATCTTTTAAGAGGAGGTGAGATTTTGTCATGTTCTTAAATTGTGAGTCAACTTAAATCTTTTTTAAAAAAATTATATAAAAAAAAACACGGATTTTTCAAACCTGAGAATAATGAAGATAACATTATCCTATTTCCGCTTGTTTGACCCCATTTCTGAATAATTGACATTACTGACGATTGAAGATGGATTTCTTTTTTCTTTTTTGGTACAAAGAGAGGGATTTCTTAAATCAAACAAAAACCCTATAAATTCCAAAGGCATAAGATTGAGAAACCTGTCTAAATGAAAAGGCCAAGGAGATGGCCTCTCAACCACTGTCTTGGACTTCCAGGGTCACATTTTCACTTTCGCGAAAAGAAAATATGTTTTATATATTTTAGATAGAATTTCTTTCCTAGTAAGAAAAGTGTAATTTTGATTAAGAAAGTAAATGAACTTACTAACCAGCAATCTTAGTGGAAGGGGTTAAAATAACCTCTCAATATGTATAAATGTAGAAAATTCTATTAGAACTTAGAAGAGCTACTTCTAATTATTTAAGCCTAACCATATTAGAATATGAATGTTTTAGGTATAAAACATTCGGAAGAGGAAAAGAGGTGAGAGAAATGGGAAGAAGATATGAAAGGTGAGGAGAATGAGAGGAAGAAGTGGGAAAAAGTAAGGAAATGGACAAAAGAGAAGGGTTATGAGTTGGGATGGAGCAGAGCTTTTGTCGCCAAATTGGAAATGAAATGATGATGAGGTTGGTTGTTTCACGAAGTATAAGCATCCACCACATTACATTGCAATTTACAATACCAAAAGAAATGGACACGCAGCTCACTTCCATATTTCATCCCAATGCCGTCATTATCAGCAGTTAATCAGCATTCATCCACAAATCCCATGCAAGCACCCTCTTTCTCCTCACTTTGATTACCCATGTCTCCCTGGGACCACTCCCCCTAATCCATACATCAATTCAGAAAATGACTCCTATATATATGACCCTTCTATAATCTTTCCCCAAAACAAACTAGCACTTGACATAATTATCACAAAAAATATATATTCTACATCAAGTTCAACTATTATTCATAAACCTCAACATTGTAATGTGCAAAAATTCTTTATTGATTCTCATCTCCCTCTTTAGATAGTGTATTAGAATACATCTCATCTTGTCAATAATCTTATAACTTAGCAACATGATAGCTCTCTTATAAACAGTAACTGATATTTTTTATTTTACTTGTAACCTCGTGTTATTAGTATCAGTTGCTCTAGTTTTTTTCTTAATAAAAGAATTAATCTCATCATTAAATATCCTTTTGTAACATTTTTCTGTCCATCCAGGAATGCTTGGACATCACCTACTAGATGTATTTGATTTTCCGTTGAAAACAACAAAAAATATGTCTGCAACTCAAGAGTTGCTTCCATCTAGACATGATTGTTGGTTTCTAACAGCACTTAAGAGAAAATTCCCAGGTCAGGGCAACCCATTTTTTTAATTTTTTTTCACAAATATATGGGGCCCGCATCTATATATATGCATACAGACGCAGACACATGCATATCTATGTGCCCATCGTTTTGTGCAGCACAAAACATATAAAAATAAGAAAGGACATGAACGGATACATACTAATTGAGAATGCATAGGAAGGAGTGGAGGGGCAAATCATTGTTTTCATATGCTCTTGTTGATACATAAAACCTGAAGAACAAGTGAGTCTCCCTTCATTGGTTTGTTCCTCTCATCATCTTCCCCACTTCTCCCTCACATGGCTTCCACACATACTCTCTCTGTCTCTGTAATCATTTCACTGGTCCCCACTCCACCTTCGTATGCTGATATCTCACCCTCCATTTGTTTGACTTTCTGGCCACCATCGCACGGTGTAGAGGGAGCCACGTGGCAGGCACCCATTGTCTATATGTGTCTTGTTAGAGCATCATGTACCTTTGATTGGAAGGCACATTCAATTGAGATTGCTGAGCAACCCCCTGTCCCTCTGGGTTCTTCTTCTTCCTCATTCAACTTCTCTTCATGTATAATAAACTATTTCTCGCATCAATACTTCCTTCCAATTTTTAAGCCAAAACAAAAACAAATGTAACGTGTACCTTTGCTTGTAAGGTAATTTTTTTTCTTTTTTAACTTTACAGCGCAAAGTAATTTTCAAGTTACATTGTGTTTCATTTTTCCCCGAAAAGGATAAAAAGAGAAGTAGTCATGTGCTTGGCAAATGTTGGGTATGTATATATATAATCATGATATCCAATTTCAGATATGGAACATTTTTATTAGAGATAGCCCAATCATCACTCTTGGTATTATAATAATAATAATAATAATAATAATAATGGACATGGATGTGCTACTCTACATAGTGGCCTAAATTGATTAACAAAAAAAAAACATATAATTGGTGTTTGGTAATTGCTAGTGTTTTGGATTGGGAATGCATAGTTAAGGAGGGCAGAAAAGATGACGCAGTGATTGGTGCCTTGCCTTTTTGAGATAACATGACATGTCCCAGTCCCACCCCTTTTCTTCACTTTTCTTCTCTTGCAAAATTAGGGCTCCAACTTATACTTTATCACACCACCACATGTTTCTCTTTTTTATATTAGAACTTATTATAGACTTAATTATATTTTTACACTTATAAAATAATTTTTGTTTAAATTAAAAGTCATGCGTTCAGTGAAGAAAACTATATATCAAGTAGCTTAAATTATAATGACATCTAAGTGTATTATCTAACCGAAATTCCATTCTCACATATATTAAAATATAGCATGTGCATGGAAAAAATGGAGGAAAAAAATCAAGACAAAAATATTACCTCTTTTTTTTAATAAATAAATTTATATGAGTTTGATAACGATATCTTACTAAAATTAGGATATAATTATAAGATTTATAGAGTATTTATAGATGATTTATAAAATTATTTATTAAAAGAGTTCTCGTATCAATAAAAAAAATCAAACTTATATCTTGATGAATTATAAATATAATTTTTATTATATATGTTAATTCTCACCCATAAAAAAAAATATTACCTGGATGGATTTCAGCAGTCGCTTTCCCTACTTGTGAGCCATGGCAGTGGCTACCATGTTTGTGTAGGAAATGATGAGGCCGAGTGCGCAAAAAGGCCCTTCATGTACATTTACCCAAATTTCCAATTTCTAAGATAAGATTATTATATGTGTGCGTGTTTTCATTATTTATTAGATTTAGTGGCAGTTATAGCTGCCGCTGAAAAAAAAAAGGTATATATGGGCCACAAAAACAAATTCATAATCTTTATTTATGAGAATTGTGTTTAGTAGGCAATGCTAATACTAATATCCCACACAGGTATTAATTTAATATTTAAATTCTAATTAAAAGATGTAGTTATATATAATACTTAATAGTATCTTAAATATGATAATATCAAATACTTTTAATAAGAAGATACATATATTTAATAAAAAAATATTTTTTTTTATTTTTGTATTAATTATAATTAATTGATATATTTTATTTTTTAATTTATTTTAAAAATTAATTAATTTTTATATTAAATTTTGAACGAGTAGAAACCATAGTGATAGGATGTGGAGCAATAAAGATCTATTGTATCTCGTATAATTAGGAAAAAATATTTACAAATTGCCACAAAGTCAAAACAAAACAAAAAAGAATCCAATAATTTCATCAATTGAAACAACGTATATTTGGAAGCTCAATCACCACTGGTTAACCAGTTTTGTAACATCTTATAAAGTAGATAATAACTTAAAATTTTCTCAAAAGCCACACTAAATTTTCTAATATTAAAATCCCAATAAAATATATTAAATGCTGAAGAGATAGAAACAAATCCAATAGAATGTGGAGAAAATTGAAGGGTAAAAAAGAGGTGATGGTATGCCAGGAGTTTCATTACAAGCTTTATGTCATTGGCATTATTAGAGTTTGATACCAATACCTATTATGGGTATAAATAAATAAATAAATAAAAATAAATAAGTCCTGGGGTCTAGAATCAATGGATAAAAATGTTAATGCCTTCATCCTCCATCCCTTTTGAACCATGAAAGAGACCTAACAATTGCCCACTTTACCTATAAAACACACTCATTCTAAGTTCCTTTTTTTTTTTAATTCAGCTTTAGGGATATAGGAAGTTAAATTATTTTTTCCCTATGTATAAATATCCTTTATTGGAAACAATTCTATTTCAGAACACTGACAAATACTATTTATTTTAAATTATTTTAAAAAAACAAATGCGTGTCACATTTTTGTGCATATACTATTGGGTCCATATCCAGCATAGGCAAATGCATGTCACATTTTTGGCAAGTCATATTTGAATTAAACTAAAATCTAGGCATTGAGAAAATCAATCTTGGCAGAGCGCATCTAAAGCTAGTAGGTCATACACTGTGTGGAAATGGGGTCCTCTCTTCAAGAAATAAAGTTACCAATTACCACAGATGTTTAAATGCAATAATTTACCATGATTTTGAAGAAAATATAAATAATTGCCAACTATATCAAATTCAATTATAAAAATTATATCAATTTCTTTAGCATTAAATTAAATTTTGGCTAAATTTGACTATGGTGTTTCTTTCAAAAAATTATCTTTGCCCCTCTGCACATCTTAACACATATTATCAATATTAATTAATAAATGATTGTTACATCAATAATCATAAATTAAACGATAAAAGAAAAAATATTCAACCTTTTTACTGTTATATAACTGACTGGTTAAAAAACTAATTTTTTTTTCTTAATCGGTAAGATTGGTTAAAAAAATTATATCAAATAAAGATACAAAGCATCAAGGCATTATTATGTGCCTCTTATTTTGATACTTTTCAATTTATTGAGCTCAGTTTTTACATTGGGGGTGACATTGTAACTTACATTTTAACACGATATTCATTGTATTCTTTCTATTTATTTAGTAATGATTTTTTGTTTCTCTACTTCTTCACAAAATCATAAGAAATATTTTTAAATTATGAATTATTTTTTAGTTTTTATTATATTCTATGTAATATACCAGATTTCCTTTGAATTTTAGGGTGATTCATGACCACCCATACATGTAATTTGCTGTATCTGACTTTTACTTGTTAATCATGTTATGATTTCAGATATTTGACATGTTTATTAATTACTATTGTTTTGCAGTGTGATACATAAATTGCCTTTTCAAATTTCAAAATTAATAGTTTTCAAATGGTAATTATTGTTGTTTATGAAGTTTACCAGAATCAGAAGTAGAAATTTAATAAATCTTAAAATATGCTAAGAAGTTTGGTGTATAAATCTGTGTAGTATTAAGATTCTAAAAATTTACAACTTAAATTTTATAATTAATTAATTATAATATTTGGGTCGTTGGATGTAATTTCCCAATAAATACAAACTCACCACGTTGTCCAAACAAGTCTGTCTCTTCCCCTCTGGCTTCTCAGCCTTCTAATGGAAGTGCTAGGAACTTCGTCTGAAAAAATGAGAAGAAAAAAGAAAATGAATATTCTTTCAACAAAAAGTAAATAGTATATGCCACGTCGTCACCCACGTAGATTTTGTGTCTTCAACCCAACCCCTCAGCCTGCCCAAAATTTTTTGTCGTTGCAGAGCCTAGAGAGAGAAACAGAAAGGGAGGAGACAGGTCTAAACTTCTAAATAGTTTTGGCCTTTTAAGTCCCCTGCGTCTTCTTTCTCTCTCTATCTTGTCTATCTAACTCCATGTGAGATTCAGTATCTCTAGCTTCCCATTGTATCTTTTTTATTCTCTTGCTCCTACATTTTCTTCCTACTCCTTTGCTTCACTTCATTCCCTCATTCTACAAATCTACCCCTCTTTTATCCTTTTTTTATCATGTTTCCTTTGTTCCCTTTTGAGATTTTGTTGCTTTGACTATTGCGTCTGCCTTTTTCTTTCTGGATGCTCTGCTTCCCTTTGGATCATCAGCTAGCTTGCTGTTTCTGAAATTTGCTGCTGCTCTTGCTCTCACTTTCAGTCGGCGATTTGTTGGCTCAATTGGATAAGTATTGGGCTTCTTGGAATTGGGTAATTGCAAGATCTACTGTGCTATTTGCTCAACGGTACATCTTTTGATCTTGCTGGCGGTCAATGGACTTATCGGTTTGGATCCGATTGGGGTAAAAACAGCGCCATCTGATGGCGCTGTTCAGAAGGTTCTTTTACCGGAAGCCGCCGGATCGGCTTCTGGAGATCTCCGAGAGAGTTTATGGTAGGCTTCTTTTACTATTTCGTCCGTTCTAAACTTTTTTTCCCATTTAATTTTAATGAACTTATAAACGCAAGAGCAATTCTAAAATTGGAAGCATATGTCCTATTACTTTCTTTCCCCTATACATTGAGTTGGGTACTGCTCAATTTGTAGCTTAGAGGAAGCAATTGAGGTTTCGAGCTCAATCATTAAGCTTCGTTATCATTTTACGATAATGCGTATGGTAACTCCTTAAAATTATGAATTTCTATGAACTCCTTTCATCCTTCTTTCTTCACCTCTTAATGCTTTGAGCCTGGTGAAATTTGTATTCGATATTTTTTACTCTTTAGAGTTTTCCTTCATTTCCCCCTCTTCCTGTGAACTTTAGCCTATGGATATTCTCTCTTGGTCTCTATTTATTGCCTTTTCCCTATATGACTGGGATACAGTGGTTGATGTTTAACTAAGGAGGGTGGAGTGCCGTCAAAGTCACTGTGGAAGTGGAGAAATTGAATTAATGGTTGGACACTTCTGTTTATTACTAGTCTGCAGCTCGTAGCTTTGCATCAAGTCGATTATGGTTTCCGGATAGTTAGTGATATTAAAGGAAAGAGAAAGTTATTGGTCAAAACGAAAAAAAGAAAAGAAAAAAGAAATGGGATGGTGGAGTTTCCTTCATACCCTGTGCAGAGCTGGCTTGTTGAATGCTAAAGTTTGAATTTGGGTACAAATGGTGAAAATGTTTTGAAGTTTTAATAGAGAAATAGGAAGCAGTGTTTCAGTCAGAGACTGGTAAGTCATGATGGGAGGATTGCTAGCTGAAGAATTGTAGGACACTTTTATTCATTGAGACTTGTCCTTTAAGCCATTGTTTTTATACCTTACTAGGAATGTTTTTGTTTCATTGGAGTGTGCTAGTAGCTATGTAATCAGAAGGGTATAATTGCATCCATTTTGGTTGTCTGGTTGTGATCTTATTTATTAAGTCTGTGGCTACCCTAGCTGTTATGCTTAGTAGTTCAGTGTATCTGTACTAACTAAATATTTGACTTATTTTATCTCTGTTTTGCAGTTTTTGATTGTTGCTTCTCCACAGATGTCTTGGAAGAAGATGAATACAAAGTTTATATGGGGGGAATTGTAGCTCAGCTACAGGACCACTTTCCTGATGCTTCTTTCATGGTGTTTAACTTCAGGGAAGGGGAGAAGCGTAGTCAAATTTCAGATATATTGTCTCAATATGACATGACAGTTATGGAATACCCTCGTCAATATGAGAGTTGTCCTCTTCTGCCTTTGGAAATGATCCATCACTTCCTTCGATCAAGTGAAAGCTGGTTGTCTTTGGAGGGTCAACAAAATGTTCTTTTGATGCATTGTGAAAGAGGAGGTTGGCCTGTGCTTGCGTTCATGCTAGCAGGTCTTCTTTTGTACAGGAAACAGTACAATGGGGAGCAAAAAACCCTTGAGATGGTCTACAAGCAAGCTCCTAAAGAACTTCTCCACCTTCTATCTCCTTTGAACCCACAACCTTCTCATTTGAGATATCTTCAATACATTTCCAGGAGAAATATGGGTTCTGAGTGGCCTCCATCAGACACACCCTTATATTTGGATTGCCTGATTCTTAGAGTCCTTCCGTTATTTGATGGTGGAAAAGGTTGTAGGCCAGTTGTACGTGTTTACGGTCAGGACCCATCAAAACTTGTTAATAGAAGTTCTAAGCTTCTTTTTTCTACTTCAAAGAACAAAAAACATGTTCGCCTCTACCAACAGGTGATGTATAATTTAAGCTGTTGATGCTAGTTTTAATCTAACTGGATAGAATGCCTTAGTTAAGAAATTTTAATTGCAGGCAGAGTGTATGCTGGTGAAAATTGATATCCAATGTCGTGTTCAAGGGGATGTGGTTCTTGAGTGCATACATACGGACGATGACTTCAGTCGTGAGGAGATGATGTTTAGAGTTATGTTTCACACAGCATTTGTGCGTTCAAACATATTGGTGCTCAACCTTGACGAGGTTGATATTTTGTGGGATTCTAAGGATCAATTTCCTAGGGATTTTAAAGCAGAGGTAAGTCATTGCTATGCTTCTATGCATATCATTATATTAAACAGGAGTTGAATGTACATTCATATTTGTACCAGGTACTTTTTTTGGACGCTGATGCTGTTATGCCTAATCTAACCACAGTCAGGGAAAGTGAAGATGCAAATGAGACAGGAACTGCATCGCCTGAGGAATTTTATGAGGTGGAAGAGATATTTAGCAATGTAGTTGATGTGCAGGAAGGTAAGGTAGGTTATGATTCTCTTCTGGCTCATGACAGTGTAATAGATGATCAAAACCAAAAAGAAGTATGGAAAGAGGACTTTGATCCTCCCACTTTTCAGGAATGTACATCAGATGATCGGACCTACAAACAGGACAGAAGGATGGATTCTGGTTCTAATGCAGTGAAAGACATTGCTGTTGATGATGTGAAGTACAAGCTTGATGAGAGTGTGGATTTTAATAATCATGAAGTGAAAGATATCGCTGTGGATGATGGAGAAATTAAGAATACCTCTACAGTAGTCACTACTGATATCATTATGGAAATGAATGATGTCAATGAAGACATTCCTGGGCAATTGGAAGATATGGACGACAAATATGATGAATTTGGCAATGCAATAGAGAAGAAATTAGATTCCAAGGGAGGCCAGCAGAAGCATGATTTTTCCAGACAAAAATCTGATAAAGTACCACCTGTGGCGAAAAAACAACCTTCGTCAAACTTGAAGCCAGTGGGAGATACATTTACAGCTAAGCAAAAGATTAAGCAGCTTGAATCACAAGGTAGTCTAGCAAAACAAGCAAAGCCAAATGCAGTAACTAGGTGGATTCCTCCTAACAAAGGTTCTTATGCAAATTCAATGCATGTTTACTATCCACCATCAAGGTATAATAGCGCACCTGCTGCTCTTTCCAACTCTAACTCTTCAAAGGAGAAAACTATAGATGCCAAAGCAAGGTCTGCCTCTGCACCTGTTGTCTCTGGAACACCTGTTTCTAGTGACAAGACAAATGGATTGGTATGTCAAAAGGTGGACGTGCCAAAATCTGCAGACTCCATAGCAGAAATGGAAGAAGAAAACTTGCCATCAATTAAAGAGACATGTCTTCAAACACCAAGTCAAGTGCCACTTAGTAGCTCGACACAAGTGTTGCAACCTCCCCCACCCCCACCCCCACCCCCTCCTTCATTTCATGCTAAAAAATCTATGGCATATGCTTTTGAAACATCATCAGTTAGTGGACAAAACCAAGAGATGGATTTACAGCCTGCAACTTCTTCATCTCCTCCCCCTCCTCCACCCCCTCCTCCTTTTACTAATAGAACAATCACGCCAGGAGTTTTTAGAATGTCTAGTGTAGTTACCCCTCTCACTCCCCTTTCTCGTCCTTCACCACCACCTCCAAGGTATGGGCTTTCAATCTCTCCACCTCCTCCACCTCCACCTCCACCGCTATCTTCAAGGGGTATTTCTCCATTGTTGTCTACACCCATATCACCGCCCCAATCTTCACCTTCACCTACCCAATCCATACCTTTTTTCCACCCTGCTCCCCCAACCCCACCTCCACCTCCACCTCCACCTCCCCCTCCCTTTAGTAGAACTTCATTGTCCCCACCATTGTCTTCTTTGAGTAAAGTTCCATCTCCACCCCGACCTTCTTTGGGTAGACCCCCACCCCCACCTTCTTTGGGTAGACCTCCCCCTCCCCCTCCCCCTCCCCCACCTCCTTTAAGTAGAGCTTTGCCTCCACCACCTCCTCCTCCTTTAAGTAGGGCTCCACCACCACCACCGCCTCCTCCTTTTAATAGAGCTCCACCTCCTCCTCCTAGGCATGGAGCCTTGACTCCACCTCCCCCGCCACCCCCACTTTTATCAAGAGGAGCACCATCTCCACCACCACCTCCACCATCAAGAGGAACACCTCCTCCACCGCCACCTCCCCCATCAAGAGGAGCACCTCCTCCACCGCCACCTCTATTAAACGGAGCACCCCCACCTCCTAGCCTACCTCCTCCCCCTCCTCTTGGAGCACGTGCTCCTACTCCCCCTGGACCTCCAGGTGGTATGCCGCCACCGCCTCCACCCTTAGGCTCAAGAGTTTCAAATTCTGATCCAAGAGGACGAGGGCGTGGACTTTCACGTCCTAGTGGGGGTGGTGCAGTAGCACCTCGAAGATCCTCCTTAAAGCCTCTACATTGGAGTAAGGTGACAAGGGCATTGCAAGGAAGTTTATGGGAAGAATTACAAAGACATGGAGAACCTCAAATGTAATTTTACTCATTTCTATTGCCTTTTGTTTGTCTGGATTATTTTGAATTTTTAGAATTATACATCTGCCTTGCTGTTTTTCACATCCTTTCATTTTGTAATGACTTGTTTCATGTTCTATCTTAGTGCCCCGGAATTTGACTTTTCAGAGTTAGAGAGCCTTTTCTCTGCAAATGTTCCTAAACCTGCTGGTTCAGGTGGTAAATCTGGAGATCGACGTAAATCTGCTGGGTCCAAACCTGACAAAGTTCACTTGGTATCCTCCTATGCTAATGTTCTTGAAATATGGTATTTTGAAATAAAGCATGTGTGTGAAGGGTGATCTGATCGTTCTTCATCTTTCATTCCATATTTGTAAAGTCCCAATATTGTTGTTTCATTTCATGAAGGTTTCTTGCTTTTATTACCAGATTTATATTTAAATTGTAATGTGATCCTATTGTTTAGTGTACGTAAAACAAGTCAGCTTCATTATGACCTGAGTTGAGAATATTCTAATAGGCATTTGGTCTTAATTTGTGGAAGAAACATATTTATAGCATTCAGCATTTCTTGATACCCGAGTCTAATTAAGGTGAGACATATGATTACACTAATAAAATATATTGTTCTGTTGTCCCTTCATAGACTTCTCTCTGTTCGGCAAACTATAATTCTACTACTGCAACTTTAATTAATAGTTAATGTTGAATATTTGTGGATTTTCATTGTTTTTATTTGTCAGTTCTCTGATATATAAGCAATAATTTATTTTTATTTTTTAATTGTAGATTGACCTGAGGAGGGCCAATAATACTGAAATTATGCTTACAAAGGTTAAGATGCCCCTTTCTGATATGATGGTAAGCTGATATGTTAAAATTTTTTGTGCTCCTATAAGCAACTCTTATAATATATTTATGAAATTTGGGTTTAAGGCATCGATAATGAATATTAGTTTTATTTTGCAAGAGGCATTATGACAAAAGTACTCATTAAGATAGCACTTGAGGGTAGCTCAGTTGGTTGGTTGGTGGGGGATTTGGGTAAATGTTAGCATGTCCTGTCCTGTTCCAGTACCAATTGAAAAGTACTTATCTTATATACACCCTTTAATGATCTCCTGCCATGTTGTGAATGTACTAACTTTTTCCAAACTGAGAGATTTTAACATGTAATTATCAATGGTTAGAACTATCTAACAGATTGAAATGGTTATTCTCAGGCTGCAGTACTAGCTATGGATGAGTCGGTATTAGATGTTGATCAGGTTGAAAATCTCATCAAATTTTGTCCTACTAAAGAGGAAATGGAACTTTTGAAGGTTAGACTTGATATAATGATGGCTGCTTCTTGCATATTGTTTTGGCAATTAAGGGTCCTGTTTTTTGGATATGCTTTTATAGTGGGCTGCACCCATGTACTCTGATTTGTTTGCTTTTTTAATTTTGATTCCTCTTGGTTACAATCAGGGATATGCTGGGGACAAGGAGAATTTGGGAAAGTGTGAGCAGGTGGGTTAGTGACTTTGTCTAACTGTATTATATTGTGTAGTTTTTTTAACAGAAAAGTGTGAGCACATTGAACTTGCATTGGTGTTGTCAAATTGCATGAATCATGATTGTGCATATATAAAAATATAATTTTCCTGGATCATAGTAGTGGCAGAACAATTATACTGTGATTGAAGTATAAATTGAATGTATAATATTCATTATAAAATGATCTTGTTCAGTTCTTTTTTTATTTTCATGTTATGGTTGCATTAAAATTGAAAAGAGAGGAGCAGATATTGTTGGGAAAAATGTAGCGCCAAGTCAAATAGTTTCAAAACTATGGTTATAAAAGAGAGTTGATTGTAAAAGTGTAAAATGTCTAAAAAGAAATCAATTCATGTCAGAGGCAATGAATTACAGTTTATGTGGCTTTGATATATATTTGATTGTATTTATTTCAGTATTTTTTGGAGCTGATGAAAGTTCCACGAGTGGAGTCAAAATTAAGAGTATTTTCTTTCAAGATCCAGTTTGGTTCTCAGGTTCCATTGTGTCTTCAGTATTTATAATTTTCTCAAGAGGATTTTTTTTCTCTTGCTTCAGTTCTTATTCTTGCCTATTTATGCAGATTACTGAATTCAAGAAGAGTTTAAATACTGTGAACTCTGCCTGTGAAGAGGTACTTAACTCATTATACTAACATTTCTTCTCTTATGTATTTCTTGTCATTGTTCACTTTCTCTTGGTTCAGGTCCGAAAATCTGTCAAACTGAAGGAGATAATGAAGAAAATTCTTTACTTGGGGAATACACTGAATCAAGGAACAGCAAGGGGTTAGTATTTTCTTAGACCAGCATCTTTTCTATTATGAACATCTAGTTTATCTTTGACATTTCATAGGTGTTACCTTTCATCCTTTTATGTATTTCTCTAGGATTTGATCCTATGTAAAATATCTGGTTTGTGGACGAAACTTTTAAGTTAAGTAAGAATGTTGTCATTTTATGCAGGATCTGCAGTTGGATTCAAGTTGGATAGTCTATTAAAGCTCACTGACACTCGTGCTTCTAACAATAAGATGACACTGATGCATTACCTTTGCAAGGTACAAGTCTATATTGCAATATAAGAAGATACTGTTTGGTGGCTTACATTTCTTATCTGGGATTAGGTCCTTGCTGAAAGGGCACCTTGGCTTCTTGATTTTCACCTAGACCTAGTCAGCCTGGAAGCTGCTACTAAGGTGATGATTTATTTTTGGTCACAGAAAAATGGTTTTGTTGCTAACTGTCAGATTGAGATAGTTGGATTTCTATGTGTATAATTAGTAAACCACCTTGCAGATACAATTGAAGTCATTAGCTGAAGAGATGCAGGCAATCATCAAGGGATTAGAAAAGGTTAAGCAGGAGCTTGCTGCATCTGAAAACGATGGACCTGTGTCTGAAATTTTCCGCAAGGTGTTTGGCTTTTTATTGTCATTTCATGGTTCATATACTAGGGAAAAATATTAAAGGGACGAATATTTTTGAAAGAAACTGAAAATAAATTTATATACCGGTTTTCCTGCCCCATGATTTTTTTTAAGTATTTATATTAATGTGACTTTTATCATCATCACTGAATTTAAATTTTTGGTTACACATCGTTATTTCTTGTTTAGATTGATAGATAAGGTACTGGTCCTGTTAGGTTATTGGTTATAATTGGTTTACAGTTCCTAGTTCCTCTAATTTTTTACCAATTCAGTTTATGCTTCTGTAATTGACTGATTCTTGATTTGTTTTTAGACATCAAAAGAATTTGTTGTTGGCGCTGAATCAGAGGTGGTATCTGTAACAACATTATATTCTGTGGTGGTAATATGTTAACTATCCCTTTGGCTCATTATGCTGTGGTATAAAGAGATATGATCACCATTTATTTGTCCATGGACAGGGTAGAAATGCAGATGCACTCGCGCTTTATTTTGGTGAGGATCCTGCCCGCTGCCCATTTGAGCAAGGTAAGTTAAGGATTCATATTTGTCATGTTAGTATGACATGTGCCCTTTTTTCTGGTACTGATGATTTCAATTGTATTGGATTATAGTACATTGAACCAATATCTCTGAAGATTTTAGATTTCCTTGAGCTTTTTCTATTGCATGTATGGTTGTGACCGGTGTAAATTTTCTAAAAATTTGGGCTAAGTTGAGATCTCTTAGCTTGGGGTGGAGGATATTCCTACCTCTTCGAGTGTTTAGACTGGGTAGCTTTTATGAAAATGAAAAAGAAGACGGCGCCTCTTGGATCCTTGTGTAAGTAATGTGAACAATTGGAATAAGATAGATAGAGGGGGTGAGGAAGAGAGAATAGTCATTCGCAATAAGATTTATGGAGGGGGAAGCCAGGACTTGTCAGAATGAAGGTTCATCATCTTTGGGTTTACATTTGGTAAAAGTAGTGATTTGTTCCTTTGGAATTCTCTAGCTGATTTCTTTTTGTTTCTGGTTTGGTGAGTGCAGTTACTGCAACTCTCCTCAATTTTATAAGGCTGTTTCGTAAAGCACATGAAGAAAATTGTAAACAAGCAGAGTTAGAGAAGAAGAAAGCTGAGAAAGAGGCTGAAATGGAGAAGGCTAAGGGCGTTAACTTGACAAAGAAAAGTGCAAGATAGTTGATAAATGGGCTGTTTGATCCTCTGCACCGACACCATACTCTTGTCAAAGAGCCAGAGGTTAGCCCTTGCGGTGGCAAGGTGATGTCTTGAGGGGGAAAAACTAGTTCTTGCCAGCTTCAGACCTTTGAATCATACAACAGGCTTAGGCATTGATTCTTTGACAACCAGAATCTTATGGCCTGTTGATGTTCGCGTTCGAATACACTGGAAAGATCAAATTTTGAGACAATGGGTGCTTATTATGGTTGCTGGAGATGCCCTTAGCATCCAGCAAATGCTATGAAGATCATGGATCTGGTCCCTCGTGAATCATTTGAAGAAGAAATATTGTGGTATTGAAAATTGAACATGCCTTCCATTGCAGAAGTACTGCCTCTGGCTTCCATCGTACAGGGCCAGAGCAGATGCTTTGTTTTTTGTAAAGTACTGAAGTCTATCAGTAGTAGTGTAGTATCGAGGAACCCTGTACAAAGCGCTAACCCTCTTCGTTAGGATTCAATTCTTTCTCATGTAACATAGAAATTAGTTATTTCCTTTCATTTTTCATAGAGATTTTGGTAGGATACAACCGAGGAAATGTTGTATAGCTTTCGGGTTTAGAATAGAAATTAGGCACTAAATCTCTGTATTGTAACTGTAATTTAGTGAAGAATAGGCTGAGTTAGATAATGCCCTTCTTTTTTTCTGGTGAAATACTTTTTGTGAAGTGTAAAGGGTTTTTGAGATTTAGCATTCTGGACCAGAGGACACACTGATGTTTGCAAAGACACAAAACCCAAATTTAGACAGGAAATCTCCAGGTTTTACCATTGCTGTCCGGAGGTATTTGTACTTAGTACCTCACTGATTGTGTATACCTTTTTTTAAGGTTGAAATGACAACACCAGCATAAATTGAGACTTTTCAAGGCGCATCAATTCAGATTGTTCATAGATTCCTGTGATCATTGATAAATCAGTGCTTATGAAGGTATATTAATATTTTCTAGATTCCTATTATGTTAACTAAATATAATTTACTGTATGGAGTTTAATAAATATGTGGTATAGTTTATAGCTTGTGAATCATATGGATTGGTACAGGTTTTATATTTTGTATTGACGATTGTAACACATTTGCAAATAGAGAGGGTGGGGTCTAGTACAAGTATATTTCAACGAAATGGGTCATCCTGTGGGCCCTGTTTTGTTGGATTTGGATTCATGTCAAAATCTGCGCATGCTTGGTTTGTAGTTCACATTCATGCTGCTTCTTTCAAGGCTGTTCTCGAACAGAATAAGCGGTTTGGGATAATAATAATAATAATAACAACAACAACTTAAAACTCGAGTGGTCCAGAAAAGGGCACCGCTGGAAAGTAAACGTGGTTCTTCTGAGCTTAAGCAAACTTCTATGGTTTTTCAGTTTTGAAATATCTGCTCATGTTTGCAAATACAGTCTGCCACCGCCTTATATTATGTTCGAGAGAGAGGGAGGTGGGGAGTTGTTTCAAAATGACAAATAAATACAAGTCACGAAGCTTTTGTTGTCTGGTCTCAAACGGTACGTCGATGACAAGAATAGGGGCAAGTGGGCTATTTCGTCAATTGCCACAGGTTTCCCCTTCCTCTCTTGGAAGGAGGGAAAGGAAGCTCGATTCCCTCTCCCTTAACCCACTTTCCCCTAAGGACAAACTTTTCATAGTTTTAGGCTCCTTAAGGACAGCCTCACTCTAATTCATGTCGTCGTCTCTCTCTCTCTCTTTAGCCTGTAAATGCAGGCGTATATCCAACGGTACTAATGTACAGTACTATATCTAATCTATTTAACTCATTTGATAAATTAAAAAAATTAATTAAATTAATATTTATAATTGTTATGTGCTTATTTTTTTTAAATATTATATTTAAAAGATAATGATATTTTTGAGAGAAAATTATAATCTTAAAAGATAAATAGATTAAGTCTTATATTTAAAATTAAAATAATTTTTTTATCTAATTTTTTATAATTAGTAATGGAGGAAGTGCTTCAAGTAGTTTAATCATTAAAAATAAAAACAACGAATCAATCTTACTTACTCCAAAAATTCGTCTAAACTATAAATCAAACTTGATAAAACTAAATTGAAATGGTGCTCTAGCCCACGACATGTCAAAATCTTTTAATTTTATCGTTGAGTTCATAATATTAGTTATTAGTGCCTACGAAATTTGACAAACACTTGAGTTTAATAGAAGTTAACGTAATATGTATGATTTTACACAGAGAATCCAATTACACAAAGTTTAAATGGTGTGTTTCATACTAACTCTCTCCTCTGAAGATGTTCCTTTAAAATGTCAGAATGCTTTCGCTGAGGATAAAGATAGTTTAGCTTCCATGCTGTAATCTGTTTCGGTTTGCTTCGTCTTGTTTATCTGTTTTTCTTTTCTTGTGCACAAGTTCATATATATGATTCCAAAATAAAAGCTAATGAGCAGAAGTGTGTTGTATCATATTCATTATTCACATTGTACAAGACAGAAATCCAGAGAAGACGAAGAAAAGAAGAAAGAAAAAGACAACAAAATTAACAAGTATGATGACTCTCAATCTCTCTGGCTTCTGATTTTTTTCCCCACATAGCCAAACTCTTTTATGTCTTCCGACGCTGCTCCATCCATTTCCTTCCAGCAGCATAAATAAATCTTTCCCCCAAATATCTTCTATACATACTTTTTTTTTTTTATATATTTATAATAATAAAAAAATCTTCATCTTCATCTTCATCTTATCCTTCACATAACCATACTAACCTTGTTTCATGGCAATTCATAGAAATTTTAGGTCTTCTCGAACTCATAATTGTCCTCCTCTGAGATCTCAATCCTGACCAATAATTTTCCGTCTTCATCATTAATCCACGACCTCTTCTTACAACTTGTGTAGAACTTGGAGGCGATAATAGTATCAAGGACGATGAAGATTGAGTACAAGTAAGCAATGAAGATAGCCTCTAACTCCATTGAAATCTCTGTTTTTCCACCAACACGATACGCTCTCACGACTCGAAATTGAAACAGGGCTTCAATGGCAGCCAGAGCCAAATTCATCGGCAGAGCCAGCAGCAAAGCCATTGATGATCTTCCCCTTAAAAGAATACAAGCCTTAAGAATCGCCAAATACCCTCCATGTCCTTCCATACCAGACAGAGCCATCGCCATGTTGCTGATGACCAGTGCATTGGCTAGAAGAACAGAGAAGAGAACCGCCCCACATGCTGTAACCAAGAACAGAGTATTAGGGGAAGTGACGTCAAGTCCCTCAACGACACCAAATGCAAAAAACATAAGACAATACGAGGATGCAATGGCAGAGATAATCAATAATGAGCTGCTAATGAAGGTTTTTAGGAGTGACATATAAAGAGATATCATGGAAGTAAAAGAAGAGGCAGAGGAAGCTGGCTTGTGGGGTTGTTTAAGAGCCTGAAAAATGGAAGCTTTAGCAATGATGAGGAATGTGAGGGTGAAGGGGAGGGTGAAGATTGAGGAAGCAATGGTTTCAGAAGCCTTGTAGACGAAAAGGGTAAACATTTGTGAAGAAGAAGAAGAGGGGAATCTGGCAGCATCGAACAGAGTCATCAAGCGATTGAAGATTTGAGGGAACAACGATGAAGAGGAAGGGACAAGAGCTTGAGAGAGGAGAATGGAAGCAGAGAAAGGCAGAGCAAGGAAGGCAGAAAGAGAGGTGAAATAGTGATAGTTCCGAAGGAAACCATGAACTGATCTTCTCAGAATCTTGCCTGAAAAATCCATCGTCGGAATTGGACGAGAGAGAGAGAGAGATGAAAGCTTTAATTTTGCGAGAAGGGGTTTATAAAGAGTATTGGCAACAAGAAGAAATGGGAAAAGGAATGGAGCTGTTTGCTTGGACCTAGTTCCACCAAAGATTTTGAAAGTTCTCTGTGGGTTATAGGAATCCTCACCAACTAGGCTTACACAAGACAAACATCACAACTCTCTCTTTGGAGTTCTTACCCTTTTTTTGTGTCTGCAATAGCTAAGAAGTTATCAACTGACTCCGCAACGACTCATTACAAATTCATTCAAATGCATTTAAGGGTTAATTTTATCATTTATTATCTTTATTTTTGTGGACATTCAATCGTTCATTGTGTCTCTATTCACTCCCTTTCTTTCCCCAGATTTCGGTGAAAAGGTATGAATGAGAAATTAAGGGAGTTTATTCATTTTTTTTAAAAAAAAGCTAATGCATTTTTTACTTTACTATTTGGTCTGAGATTTTTTTCCCGATAGTGCTTTAAAAGAAATTAAATACTCAGCTAATTTGAAAGATATGCTATGCATCTTGAATATTGTTTAGCAATTAGTGCAAAATTTAAAAAGAAAGAAAATTTCAAATATGGAATAGTTATTCATGAACAATTATCTCAATTTAAATTTATTCATGAATAGTATTTGTCAAACTCGTGGAAAATTTAAAATATGAAATAGGTTTTTTACTCTTTTTAAATATCTCACATCAACATATATAGTTTCTTGAAGTTGAAAACAAATATCATATCATAATAATTATAATTATAATTATAATTTCTCGCGTGTGAAAAAAAATAAAATTATTATAGTCCCTGAGTGTTGTTTGAGGAAGGATTTATTTTCTTTTAAGAAGATCGCTTAAAATGCACCTTAGGTTATTGACTTAGAATTGAGGACTACAGTACTTTTGAGGTGCAAGTAACGTATTTTAAAAAAAAAAAAATCATCACAGAATGAAGCATTCAATTCAATGTGCCCCACCCCTTTTTCCTGTATTTCTTTAAGCTTTTTTCTTCTATTATACTGAAAAATTAAAAAAAAATCCAAATGAATGGAATGCTTCAAGTAAAAAAAATGGTTGAAGTGGTTTTAGCTTTGGTCAAAGTTGACTTTCTAAGACATCCCGCCAAACAAATAAAAAACCATTTAATACAATAAAAATGAACTTGACATTTAATTAGTCAACGGTTAGGTTTAATTTTATTGAAGGTAAAAAAAAAGTTAGGTTTTATTCATGACATTTCATGTCGATTTATTGTAATGTCATATATGTAGCAAATAGTTTTTTTTTTTTAAAAAAATAGTTTTACTTTGAATCATAACGTTAAATACATTTTGGATCGTTTTTCATTCCGACCCGCTCATCAATAATTTTTATTTTATTTTATCAGTGATAAATTGAAATAAAACAATTATTGGAAAAAATAATTTTTAATCAAAACTTTCATATATCATAATATGAACTACTTTATAATTATTTTTTATGCATGATCCATATGGCAGGTCACACAACCCTAGTTTAGGTACTTTTCACATGGTGCCTCAATTATTATTATTATTCTTGGCTTCCAAGATATATATAATAATAATAATAATAATAATAATAATACTGTAATAATATAACAACAACATTAACAATAATAATAATAATAATAATAATAATAATAATAATAATAATAGTTATACAAAGGACATATCAAAATGCATATTAAATTGGGTCATCTTGTTTTTGTATCAATAATATTTAGATTAAAGGGACCCTCTTGCTATTTGATAGTTACAAAGGTTATGCTTCATCTAAAATCACATCACGTTTACAATTCATTCATAATGATTAATTGCAAATTATTGTACGCATTCATGGATAACATGAGTATATATAACTTTTACATTTTTCATTAATTTATATTTAGTTTACTTTAATTTTCTTATTACATTTCATAAAAGATAAAAACCGATAAATGCCATTTATCTAGCCAAATCCATTTTGATAAGAACAAATTAATTAAAATGATAATTATTATAATTAAATAAAATAGTAGATGTAAAATGATATTAATAAAATTGTTATCTGTCAAAATTAAATTATTAAATATACTCCCCAACATGTAAGCCCCATTAGATCTTTTTTAATTTTGAGTTTAAGTCATAGAAAAATCACATATAAATTGTTATAAACTCTAAAATTATAGTAGCCGGTTGTTCTGATATTTAATAATAGGATCCACAAAAAATATAAGATATTGATTGATAATATAAAAAATTATTAAATATACTTTATCACATGTTGCACAAAATTTAAAAAAGGAGGCCCTCTCTTAAATTTTGAGCTTCTTATGAAGTGGGAGTATTTGAGACTTTAACTTGCGCATTGGTGGGGGAATGATGGATCTGGTAAGGTGACCTTACGAGTTATGATGTAGTTTGACGTATTTTTTGTTAGTTAGAGAGTTTGCATTTTCTTTTTTAATATTTCAGCAAATAAACAAAAAAAAAAAAGAATATAGCTTTGTTTGGCTATTATTATATTGCCTTGTTGAGATGTTAACCTATTTGGCGACTTTATAACTGAAAATTGATTGTAATTAGGTGATCCAATCCAAATTAACAACCTTTTAATACCTGCATGCCCTCTTATTTCTTTCTTCATTCTTCCAAATATTCAATAAACCAAAAAGTTCAAGATTCTTGAGACCATTATTGAAAATGGTGTGTCCGGTTCTTCTTTTTTCCCCCTTCAAAATTCTATTTTACCATTAAATACTATCTAATCCAGTCCAATTTTTTTTGTGATCAATCTAAATTATACTAGACTATTTTTCTTGGGTAGAGTCTATATTGTTTTTTTCTTAATGTGGTCAAGGCTTAGCTAATATAATAATATAACATGGCCCGTCGTGAATTAGTTAAAACTGAATTTCAGATTGATAAAATAACCTTTTCCAAATAATGGGGAAAAAAAAAACAAAGCAAAGCATGCTTGGTAGAAGGTGAAATTTTAAAAAGCATTTGTCGTTTTGATTTTGGAATTTCTTCATGCGTATTGGTTGAAAATAGTCGTTTTAGGCAAGAAATGGAATAATTTAAAGAGTATGAAAGTGGAATTGTCATAAGAAGTATATACATGTTTTTAATGGTTCAGATTATTCATTCGGGTGGTCGTTTGTTTATTTCGCAAAACCAAAACTTGAGTAGACCCTTCATTTGTCAAATGTGATAATCAAAACCACTAGACAATTATATAATCTCCCTCTATAATTAATTTGTTTGGATTAATTGAATCCATAATACTAAACATCATAGGATTAGATTTTGTATTATTTTCCTTACCTTATAGAAGTGAGGCCACCTATCACCTCATTTGCTATTAAAAATGATAATGTTAATTAAACATTAAATGTTTAGTATTTAGGAAGGAAGAAACTAACTCAAATGCTTACATTAGAATACATTACCTAATAATCTAATATCTCTAGCCAAAAAGAAGAAGAAATAACAAAAAGCATACACGACACAACATACCCATACATAAAACTCACAACACTATTGCATTTTTATCACACCACATGATATACCAATCCATTTTGGACCCATAAGATTAACACATAATATAAGGGCACATCCCCAAAATTTTCTTGGTCAGGCACAACCCTGAGACCTGAGACACAAACCCTTCAAAGCTTGCATAGCTTTCATGGTGGATTATGGCATTTCAAGAACTGAACTCAAATTCTTCCAGTTAGATACTGAAGAAACTGGTCACAGATATCCCACATATTTACCTTCCTTCAAAATTAGCAGTCTGAGAGAACAACATAGGATCAACATCAGTCACATCAGATTCTTCAGTTACTTGAGTCCCAGAATGATCTCCTTTCTCGCTACTCTCCTCAGGCTGTTGTAACGCAATCGAATTCTCTGTTTTATCTTCATTTGTATCTATCTTCGAAACGGCTTCCTGAAGCTGCAAAGCGTACTCCAAGTTCCACAACACATCCCCCATTGTAGGCCTATCTGCCCCATGATCCTCCAGACACTTCTCTGCAGCTTCAACGAACTTGTTCAACGACCCAGAGGCAATAGTGTCGGCAATACGAGGATCGATTATCTTATAAAGCATACCTCTCCTATGTTGCTGTAACGCCCAATCAGCTAAATTCACTTGTTCCCTTGGAATTGTCGGGTCAAGCACAGGCCTTGCACATAGTGCTTCCATAAGAACAACCCCAAATGAATAAACATCGGATTTCTCAGTTAATTGCTGACTTCGGAAGTATTGAGGATCGAGGTATCCAAAACTGCCCTTCACTGCTGTGCTCACGTGGGTTTTCTCTGGGTTTGCCTTGGACAACCCAAAGTCTGCAACTTTAGCTACCAAGTTCTCATCTAAGAGAATGTTTGTGGTTTTCACGTCTCGGTGAATGATGCTCTGTGCTGCGCCTGTATGAAGATAGTGAAGGCCACGAGCAGAACCTATACAGATTTCAAGCCTCTGTTTCCATGATAATGGAGGTAGGTTGGAGCCGTAGAGATGAGAACGAAAAGGGCCGTTGGCCATGTATTCGTAGACAAGAATCATCTCTGAGTTTTCGTCACAGAAACCAATTAAGGAAACTAAATGTCGGTGTCGGAGTTTAGAGAGCATGTCTATCTCTGTCATGAACTCGTTTATGCCCTGTTCTGAACTTGGGTTTCCTCGTTTTATAGCCACCTTTGTCCCATCTTCTAATGTCCCAAGATAGACTTTTCCGAATCCTCCGACGCCAATCACTGCATTTTCTTCGAAGTTATTTGTGGATTTTTGGAGTTCATCGAAAGCAAAGAATCGTCCGATCCCAGTTGGTGCTAAATAACCAGAATAGCAACTTCTGCTCTTGCGAGAACCAAATATGCTCGACTTTCTTGAGCTGCTTTTGCTTGAAGCAGAGCATAAGCTATGTGTGGATTGAATAGGAAGAAGCCATGACGAGAAGCTATCTCTACTTTCCCATCCGTGAGGCCTCCGTCGGTACCGGAAACAGATCACGGCGACAAGAAACATCGCGGTCACAGAGAATCCTAACCCAATGCCAGCAGCCACCTTCAGAGCCAATGTGCGTTTCGGACCTCTGTATTTCCCATCAACAGAGAAAAATCCATCTAAGCTATCAGCCATATTGCTCATCTTCATCACTTCGATTCCATTAAGGATCGCGTTGGGCATCCCTTGTTGGAGATTCGCGGGGCCCACTTGTACTAAAACAGATCCATCTGTAATAGCAGAAGAATTAAGTACGAAGTCCCGGTAAAAAGCAGTGGCTAGAGCTTTGGTTTCAGAGGAAAGATCTAAAATTGCAACACCCATCATCTCGTTTATGTACACATTGAAGTATAATTGACTAAGGTTTTGGCTTACAATGTCGCAGAAGTGCAATCTTATCAAGTAGGAGAAACTCTGGTCTACGTTCATTCTCCAAGAGAGGTTGAAATTGGGTTGGTTTACTTTGGGATCTTTCATTTCCATAGCTGAAGAATAAACAGAGCTAGGAGCAATTAATGGAGTGACCTCACCTGTTTGCGGGTACATGATGAGTTTTGCCGAAACAGAGACATTCTGGGACCCTTGAGGGAATACATTATAGGAAGTATCATTCTCCCATAATCTTAACAACGTGTCTAAGTTTGGAGCAATTGAAGGACCTCCTACGTTAACTCTGTAACATACTTGAAGAGCATGGTTAAAAATGCCATGGAAATCTCCTTGTGGGGAAACTGAAGTAGCCGTATCAGGAATAAGAGGGTCAGGGGCAGAGACAACCTCGATACCGTTGATGAAAGCGAAAGACTTCTTCTTGGGTATGAATTTTAAGGAGAATCTACTGGCAGAAACATTAATGAGGTACTCTTTGAACACAAAAGAGGTATTGTCTTTGACAGAGAAGTCATGCAAGAGAACGAATCGATCGGTTTGGACAGTGAAAACGGCCTGGGTGAGATTATAAGAAGGGTGAGGAAGTGGGAAGAAGTAAAGACGAATCCAAAGTCGACCCATGTCGGAGATATAGAAAGTGTAAGTGGATTCATCGGTGAAAATTCTGGCACTATTGAATAAAGGGAGTGAGGTAGGAGGAACAGAGGAGGAAGCATTGATATTTGTGGAATCAACCGAAGTTTGGATATCCTCGTCGGAGGAGAGAAGAGAAGTGGAATCACGATCAGACCTAAAGGTTCTTCCATCTCGGAGAAGGGTCTGCTTGGAGGAGCCACAATCGATGAGATAATTAACAGGGGGCGAGAAAAGGCTAGTGATTGAAGCAGCATTGGCAAGAGAAAAGAGAAAGAAGGAGAGGGAAAGAATAAGAAGAAAAGGGGAAGATTGAGTGTGAATTACGACCGCCGGAATAAACCCTCCGGCCATTTTTAAGTGGGGAAGAGATGAATGCAGGGACGGTGGAGGGGGGAAGAGGGGGAAATGGGGAAGGGGAGGAAGAAGGAGATGGACATGGATGACAGGTTGGAAGAGCAAGGATGGTTGCAGAGGTTGAACATAACAGAAGTATGGCCGTTGGGTGGGAGCATTTACTTTTTCAGAGGGAGGAGTTGTTGATGGAAGTTTTGAGTTGTCGGGGGAGACTAGGTAAAAATGAGTGAAATGAGGAACAAGGAGCTAGCTATGCGTTGAACCCCAGGAAAATCGTTAAAGGTGGTTTTATTTTGTTTGTCACTTTCTTTTTATTTCTTCGAATAATTGTTTAACTGTGTGTGTCATGATAATCGGTTGGGTCGTCGGTTTGTTTGTTCGTTAAGAAATGTGTAATTTTACTATTTTATTCAACAATCCGTTGCAAAATGCGACTCCCTATAAAATGTTGTGCTTGTCAAGCCTATCCTCCTATATATAAGTTAATTGGAAGAGAAAAATCTAGTAAATATAAGTTACTTATAGGTAATTAATCATTTTTTTTTCAATTTCATCTCATGTAAATATAAGTTACTTATAGCATAATTAATAATAATTTTTTGATAGTACTCTTTTTTCAATGAGAATAAATATACAAAAATTTATCAATTTAATATATTTTTTAATATGTGAAAATGTTAGGAAGATACCAATTATACTTAGATATTCCCCTATTAATCAATTTTAATTTTAATTGTAAATTCATTTTTTATTTTAATAATAATAATTTCACTTGACATATTTGATATACAATAATTATTTGAGATAGGGAATTTTCTGATTATAAATTGAAAGTATATAATAGAGTTAAAAGGATTAAAAGAATAAAAAAAATTAAGCTTAAAGAGCGTAGGAACGTTGTATTACAACATAATCTTACCATTACTTTCTTTTTAAACACGTGATAAAGTGATTATGGATAATCTAATCTAAATTGTTTGGCAAAAAAATCATTCAAGTAATTGAGCTGCTGAAATCATAGCCACAAGCATTTTCTTCATCAAAAGATGCTTTCTTTTTATTATTATTATTATTATTATTATTATTATTCACAATTCACAGTTTGAGCTGTACTACTACTACTATAAACGCAGGGGTAAAGCTGAAATAAAGAAACAAAAAAAAAAAAGTTCGATCAAAGAACAGTAAAACGCTGGGTTTAGCTTCAGGTGTTAGTGTGACAACTTACAATAAAAGAGACCTCATCAGACGCCATTCAAGAGGCCAAAGAATATTGAATGACTTCGGAACAGTATATGATAATAGTGTGCCATTCAAACCTCATTACTGGATTCTGCAGCCTTGTTCCTCTGCTCGCAGAAATATCAAACCCCGCCTGATCCTCTGCAAGGACACAACCAGAAAAATGGTTGGAGATTAACAAATAAGTATATCAATAATCTGAAGCTAAAGAGTGCAACGATTGGCTGCCTGGGCAACCCCCATAAAATTATACACACACACACCTCTTTGGTATCTCTCAAGCGAAGGAGATCCAGTTTTTCCGAAGGCCTCCGGTTTGATAAGGTTGCAAGCTGCAATCAAACATATATCGGGGCAGGGGTAAATGAAAAAGAGACAATGTCAAAATTATATATATATATATCCCAGAGAAGAAGAAAAGCACCCAGAAACTGAAGCGCTCAGGGTCTTGTAGCGGGGGCATCATCACTTCAGCATTCAACAGTCTCTCGAGTCTTCTTTGATCTGCGTGGAATTCTCTAGTTAAATACTGACGCATTCCATTGTAAGGATTAAAAAAAAAAAAAGGAACAGGGCAGCAGATCATTACCTAGTCCTGCTGCTTCTTTAGCCCTTCTGATCCATGACCGAGCACTTTCTGCTGCATTATTTGTTATTTCCTGTAACTGGAAAAATAAAATTATAAAGATGAAATTTATCAGAATGATGGTTCCTCCTATACAGGTCATCATCAGACTTGAAGCTAGAGCTTGACCATTTAGTCATAAGCATTGAAGAATTTAAAATGTTAAGCAAGGTTCTGCTATATCTTGATTCCATTACAGTACACATCAGGTTCTTGGGCGTTTATGCTAAAATTACCCGCCTATCTCATAAGAAGCCTATAAAAATTGCAGCTTGATATGTCTTAAGAAACGTATTACAATGTTCACCAACATTTCGGACAGCATAAAGACAAATTGGAGCCAAGATTGCAGTAAACTTACATCTTCTCTCTCTTGTGTACCTTCCAATGGCATAATATCCTGAATCCATTCAACCTCTGCAACACGATACCTGAATAAAAACATTAGAAAGGCATGAAGGACATATTCCTGTAAGCCCAAAGATCAACAGCAAAATTATTTGTTGAAGACAAAACCTAATAACAGATTACCCATCTTGATCCCACGATCGGATGATGCGAAATCTCCTACGACTTTCAATCTGCATGCAGTGGCAATTCATGATTAGTACAACTTGAATAAACATCTAAAGAGAAAGTCAAACTTAAGAGGATATATGTTAACATTAGAAGCCTCAGAAGTGTCCTTGAACTAAAAACACCAAACCAGGAGAGTGAAATATTTAAGCAACACCACCTTGAAACTGAAGTTACTCAAATCACTAATTTTCCAATAAATTATCTTACACTTGCGCAGCAAGCCATAACGTGATAGTAGAAGAAGCAAAACTTTCAGTCATTCAGGAGTTTCTTTGTAGATTTGTCAAATATTAATATGATTGGTTCTTTCTTGAAGTTGTAAAATCCCAATAGACTAATTCTGAGAAACAAGAACAGCAATATCTATAATTAATTTTGTGAAACGTCACCTTAGGCTAATGCTGCTGCAACATATGAAGAATGTATAAATAAAAGTTCTGACTGTAGTATTAAGTTTCAAAAAACTGTTGCTGAATGTGGTCACCCGTGATTAAGCTCATGCCAGCTCAGCCATGACTCATCCAATATACAAATGCTCGTAGATAGAGAAAGAAAGACGGCAAGAATCTCTTTCAAAAAAGACTAAAGAAAAGTGTCTCATTCTCAAAAGTAGAAAGCAAGATGGAAAAAATTTGCTTCCTTATTTCATCTCATAATATGTCATAAAGCATCATGACAAGAGAAGAGAAAACACAATTATATTGGCACCTCTATATAGAAACGTCCATCTGGAAGTGGTTCACACCTATAAAATCAAATATAAAAATCATTCATTTTAAACAAGTGGCATACGTGAGTTTTGTTAGTTATTCATCACATGAACTTTTCTGAGGAAACAATATACCAAGCACCTACTCAGTAATTTCCACTTCACATGCAAACTCAGCTAGGGAATCTGTTGCAGAATCGAGTATAACCTACATGGTGAATGGACAAACCACACCCAGTAACAAAAGAATTTAGTGGGTCCATTATGCCTAAATAAAGAAAATGGCTGAAAAAAAGGGGGACGCCATTGATGATCTACCATTCCCATCCGACGATTTCCTTCCATTATTCTTCTTACCTGTTTTAGCAAAATGCAGAATAAGTATGATGAAATCATATATAAAATCGAATCCAAAACATGTAATTGTCAACACCATTTATCCCTAAAAAGTGGATTACTTCAAAAAATCACAATACATGCAATTCACGAATGACTCCCTCCTGGAAGCTCTTACGTGAAATTGAAGAGAAATTACAAAGTTTACACACACCATATCATCCAACAATATTCCCCACGGCCCTGTAAAATGCCTCGTCTAACACATACAAACTTTTTTCTGCTACTATAAGCTTTCAATTTCAGGGGATCGCTGCTCTGTATCATTACGCTAACCTGCCTTGCTAGGAAATATGTCTAGAATTAAAGACGATAAAGAAGTTTAAAATTAGAGCACATGCATAACTGATCAAGAAATGTATCTTCTGATATGCTGTTATTTAAATTAGAAAATCAAAGACACAGTTCAACTTTTTCTGCTATTGAAAGTTTTCAAGTTCAGTGGATCAATGCTATGTATCATTATGCTAATCAGCATTGCTAAGAAACATGTCTAGAATTCAACAAGGTAATTAAGTTTTTAAGAAAGAGTACATTCATAATTTATCAAGAAATATGTCTTCTGATCTGTTATAGTTTGAATTAGAAAATCGAAGTCGTAGAACAACTAGTTTTGCTTTTAGTTAGTGTGTGAGAATTAAGAATATGTTGCATTAACATCAGCATTATACTAATTGAAAATTAGCAGCACATCATCTTGATTAAAATTATTCCACCTGAATAATAATTTACGTCCCTGTCACTGCTCAAGCAGGCATCACCATACCTTCCCAAGGATATTAGTTACAGAAATATGAATCCCTTCACATTCAAGATGTATCTAAAATTCAAATTTCCACAACAATCAACAACTATAGACCACTCACCATCAGTCTATAACGCGGTTCAAATATATGGAGTGGAAACTTTTGACATGGAATGACAACATCCATGACAAAAAGAGGGATCAAATCTAAGCCCAAGTTAGTCAAACTGTCATTATCTTGCTTCCTTTCAGCATATTCCTCTGGAAAGTTCTTTTGTATAATGTTTTTCAATGTCACACTGGAAAAGGCACAGCAACCATAAAAATAGGGGAAAAAGATTTAATCAGTCCCAGACATCTTATATCAAATCCACAAAGACATATTTTTGTAACTCTGCTAATATATGCCTGGTACAGCTATCTGGGAGAAAAAGACACTCAAAATTTAATGGCCTTCACCACTCACTAAAATAGGTATGCGAAAAACAGCAGCTTTCTTCCATCATTTAGTGTCTAGAGAAAACGCTACATTATTAGTGTGGAGAATTTTATATGCAAATTTCCAGCAAGGAAAAAAGGCCACTATAAGCATTTTATGTGGTTTGATAAATTGGAATAAGCATTTTAAGTCACGATCTCTAATAGATGACCCACCTGATGGAACACGTTCTAGGACTAATAAACAGAACTGTCCTGCACAATGGGCACCTGTTGCCTAACAAATTAAGACAAGCACTAGCAAATTTAATATATAATTACTATATAATATGGGCCCAGTTCAAATAAATCAACATCAGGAAGTACCAACCACGATCCATTGTCTGAAATAGACATGACCGACAAAAAGAATGTCCACAAGGGGTTGTAACTGGTTCATAAAGTAGCTTGAGGCAAACCGTGCAATCAAAGTCATCAGTGCGCTTTGGCTGTCCATGTGTTCTCATCCTAGCCAAACTAGCCAATGCTCTTTCCAGATTTGAAAGAGACACCCGGAGAGAATGACTACATTACACCAGAAAAGAATCAAATGGAAGATATAGATGGACACATATAATGCAGTAGACGACTGTTGCAAAGTCTCTATCTAAATCTCCATAATACTTTCAAAAGGAAAATGCAGAATAGAAATTAAAAGGATCCCAAATCTGTAGTACCTATATGGATAAACCTGAAGGCCTGAAAGAATAACATCCCGAGCCATCTCATATTTCTCCAACTGTCAACTCAAAGCAGTGCAACGTCAATGTGACATAATTGACATAGCATACATGCACATGACTATGGACAAAGAAGAATGGTGAAACAGTCTCTTGCATATCACTTAAAGTGCCATATAAGAAATATATCTTTGGTACCATCTGGCTTACAGCAATGTTAAATTTGTGAAGAACTGAGCTCTGCATAATGAAACCATAGGAGATCCACAAACAATAGTTTACCATACCAAAAAAAAAAAGGGACCACATTTTTTTGATAAAAAATTGAAGAGTACTCAACAGAACCATTTTGTTTCCCACTGCCTCTCAAATGAAACAAGTAAACAAGCAATGCCTATAACATTATCCCATTGTCGTCACCTGATTACTCTTGAATCACTATAATAGCACTCATGGACAATTCTACACTTTCAATTCATTCAAGATTCAGCAGTGCCTTTTTATATAGCTAACTCAGCACAATTCTTGCACCCTCAGCTGGTAGCACAATTAAGAAACTATTCCATCCCAAGAAACATAGATCCTAAAATGGGAAAACATGCAACTTCCATCTGATAGAAAGAAGCATGCATCCACATGACTGCCTTGAAATTAACATGAAAAGTAAGATGAAGGACAGAAATTCCCATAAACAACAATGGAGATTAACTACAAAGGACAACTTACCAGAAAATGAGCATTGGCCATTAAAAGGTATGATTTTACTGAACTACTTCGGATGTTGACAAGCTTCTCAGCATCCTTCAAACCAAGCTGAAATGATTGTCAACCATTAAACTTCTAAGTAAAAATCAATTTATAAACACAACAAAAATTTCAGCATGATAAAGACACATCAAAGCATACTTCAGCATGTGTTGTAGGATCAAGCCCACTCAGCGGACTATCTTCTGAAGCTGATGGTGGTCTGTCTTTTAAAAATAGGCTAACCCTGTACAAGAGGAGGAAAATTGTTATTGACATAAGATCACGGAAGTCAATAAAATTCAAGCAAAATTTTTCCATGTTAAAAACAAGTTTGTAACAAGTATTTAAAAGACACAAGGTTATTTATGCTTAACCAGATATAAGCAGCACTTCGGTTGCTGAGTATAACAGGATCACCAGTCTTGATGCTATTTGCTCTAGAGTAAAAGTTGATCGCCTGAATGGATAGTCTCAGAAGTCAGCACAGGAAAGACATTGTATGAAGCATTACAAATATTTTAATAGATATTGAATCACTTCCAATATCATATGTGATCCTCATTAAAACGCATGAGAGATGTATCCTTTCCCCGCAATGTGACAACTAAAACTTCTTCAGAAAGAAGACAGCATGCCATAAGTGACAAAAGAGAAGGACTAAAGAAAAATGCCACATAACTCTAGTATGAGCATAGCTTAAACTAAAACCACATTGAGTATCCCACACAAACCATGCAGCGAAACGCCAATCAATAATTTGTCAAGATAATGCCTACTTATATTTTATAAGGCTTGTCACCAAAAATTTGTCTTTCAGAAAACAGACCAGAAAAAGATACAAGGGTCGAACTCTGTAAAGGTTACCAAACAAAAAATAAAGCAATGAAGACCTATCTGGAAATGTGTAAAAGATTTTCTCAAATTTTAGCTAAAGCCTAACTGTAGCATGTATCTGATAGATAAATAGATAACCACAAGAATATAATGGAATGTGTTAACTAGTGAACTACAGACAAACAGATAATGTGAATGAGGAAGCGTAGGGAAAAATGAAAAAGATTCCAATCTATAAAGCTGTACGAAGAAACATAGTGGCTCCATAGTGCAGAAAAAGAACCATTCTTCTATTATTTCCAAAACATGCAAATAAGACCTTTCCAATAATGACAAGGCCATGGTCAACTGCCAATATAAATCTTTCCAAATTTCTCCCCATAAAGCAACAAAAATTGAGTCTCATTCAGACTGGCTAAACTCCATTATATATTTCAAGTTTAATTTTTCCATCACTGAAATTCACCATAATTTTTTTTTTTACTTCTGTTTTAGTTTCCCTTACAGGTGACAGATACATATCCATTTCATTTTCAACAAGGTTAAGAAATGAAAAAAACAAGTGATCAATATATATCAACAATAACAAGCCTTATCCTATTAAATAGGGTCAGCTACATAGATCATACGACGCCATTGTGCTCTATCAAAAACTAAATCATTGGATAAGTTATTGACCAGGAGATCCCACTCAATGACCTCGTTGAGCGTTCTCTTTCGCCTTCCTCTACTCCTTTTAACGGGAGTCCATACTATTTGATCCACCCTCCTCATCGGCGCATCCCTTGGCCTTCTTTGCACTTGTCCAAACCACCTATGACGATTCTCTACCATTTTCTGTTCAATAGGTGACACTCCAACTCTTCCCCATATTTTTTCATTATGAATCTTATCTTTTCTTATATGCCCACACATCTATCTTAACATCCTCATTTCAACTACCCCAACTTTATACTCTTGCTGTCCTTTTAAAGCCCCTTTTTTTGTTTAGACAAACTCAACATCCTCTTACTGATCAATATATATCAGTACACAAAATATTTGAAAGAACAGTCAAATAAATAAGTGAGGTTGTTTAAACATCAAAGATTAAGTATAAGTATCACCTCTTCCATACGCTTATCCCGAAATGCCATATTGCCGTTTTGCACAAGTTCAAAAACATGCTGGTATGTTTCCCTTGTCAAACCCTCTGGTTCAGATGCCTGAAACCTGACTTAAGCTCAGTCTTTTGGTGCATTTGATTGGTCAATATAAAATTAATAAAAAAAATCATGAGTTATTGATAAGTAAGCGGGCAAATGATTAGATTCTATTTTCTGAATACCTCTATCAACTTGGGATTCATAGTAAAAAGAAAAATAAAACACTGAAGACTCAACTTTTCAATACATGAACAGTTGAAAACGATACTGAGCCTACGCCAGATAGAGAAGAATCTTGCCAATGCCAAGTGGGCAGACCAATAGGTATATTTCCAACTTCACCGTTTCTTATGGAAGTTTGAGAATAGCTGACACTAAGCAGCCAGTATTTTTCAATCAGCAGAACCAAGCATTATTACCAAAAACTATAATGTCTTGAAGCAGCGTATATGAAAACCTAAATTATGATTCCTTTAATAGAAAAATAGCAAAAAAATGACCCTCAATTTCAATTGTCTTTTCTTGTCCTTGGATTTTTCAACGCTTAAATAACGGTTAACAGGAAAGGGAAAGAACGCTTGTCTTTTAGTACATTATTCTCAGTAAAACCAAAACAAAGGAAGCTATCAAAAGGCATTGACTTGAAGGAAAAATCCGGGCACAGCTGTTGGGTAAGAACAAATATTATACGTGTTCTTCGGATACCGGAAAGTGGGAACCCTCATTTTTATATCTCGATCCCAACAACCAGAAAAACCATCTACGCCAAGCAGAACCCCTATAATAATACAATTACAATATTTGCTCGATGGACATGAAAGATTTCGGAGGTTCAAAAACAGAACCTAAACTTTCAAAGCCCGACAACTCTAATAACATTTTTTTGGGCCATGAACTATAATCACGTATTTAAATAAAACAAGGAACCCCCCACTTTTTCTATGCTTTTCTTTCTTTCTTTTCTGTGATTGAAACCTCAACTTATTTAATTTCAATCTATCAAATGCCGAACAACATTTGAAAAGAGCATTCGAATAATGCACGAACAATATCAATTTCAGTCTGTGAAATTTCTCTCCATCATTTTTTTATTGATTGGGATATTCTCTCCAACATTTTATCCGCGAACAAACACCTCTCAAAAGGGGGAAGAACTGACCAATACGTAGTCCTCCACATCGTCAAGACACTCCCTGCTCAACACAGTTGGAGGTGGAGCCGATTCCTCCTCCGCCATTCAAGGAAGATCAAAAGGCGCACGGGCGCGCGCGCACTTAGTAACTCTGCAGTAGATGAAGATTCTTGACTAGCGAAGACAACTGAAAGAATGAAAATTTGAAGGTTTCAGCAAGAGGGTAAGGAGGAAAAGAAAAGGCATCGGTGTTCGACCCTGTGTCCTTCGTTTCATACACGGACCAAATTCCACTACGTCTTCCTTCCCACACACTCTATCGCTATAACTCCGTGTCTCAATCTTCTACGCCCAAAAGCAGACTCAATTAATGCCCCAGATAGAAATGATACCGCGAAATGGAGAAAAAATACAAAAGTAATTACGTTGGCATTTTGTGAACGAGCTCTTCGCTCGCTTGAGAGATGTCAGACTTTGGGAGATCGGGCAATTGTTGACTGTTAAAGGCTTCATCGTTAGATGGTGTGCCTGGACACATACGGCAATAGAATTACTTATTTTCTGTCAACCGATACGCGTGTAAGGTTTTTATTTGATAAAATTTTGGAGTACTTGTGGGAGCTCTTGCGTCGAAGCGTTTTATAACACTGAAATACGACAATCTTTTTTTTTTTTACCAAAAAACAACAATAAGCCGCCAAAATGTAAAAAGGGCAAAATCGTTTCAAATAGGAGTAATTAAAATCGACAGTCACATTTTTCCTAATTTATATTCCTATTCGGCTCATTATGATGAAAAGAAAGAAATGGAGGTACAGGTACTTGTAAAATCCCACACTTGTAAGATTAAAATTCACTGGGCTATATGTTAAATTTTTACTAAATGAATCCATTCATATTTTTATATATAAAAATATAAAAAATATTTTTATTTTTAAATTTTGAGTATTTTATAAGAAAAATTGTAATAAAATCCTAAGAAAAAATTTAATTGTAGAAAAATCCTATAAAATTATCTACCAACTATAAAATCCCAAGGAACTTAATATTAATTTTTTAAATTATAAAATGATAAAATTATTCTTTTTTTTAAATTATTATTTTTTAATATTTGAGTTATTATTTTTTTATCCACTGTGAATTATTATTCTTTCTTTAAGAGTTATTAATTATCCGTTTTTAAATTGTTATTTTCTACTTATTAATTTAAAAATAAATATCCCTAGTTATTATGTTGTCACTCTCAATTGTCATATCTTCATTTATTAATTATTATTTTTTATCCACTTGTTTTTTTTTCTCCCATACAATCTCCCCCATGTGCTCCACAGTGACCGCAGAGAAAATAAAGTTGCTATCATAACACCCCTACAACTTCATCTCTTTTGGTAAAGAAATGTAGTAGACTCATAGCAACTTGCCATCAAAGAGGGAAGGAGAAGTTTAAAGGGGTAAATCGCTTGTAATGGAATTGGGTTTAAAGGGGTAAATCGCTTGTAATGGAATTGGGTTTTAGATCGCGTTACTCTACCCTCTTAGATTTAACCAGTGTCACTCTTCCTTCTCATATTTGTATCGCTCTCCCTCTCTCTCTTAGTTTCACATCATACTCTCCCTCTCATATCCATGCTTGCATATCTAAGACAATTGCCACCAAGAATACTATAAGATGATACGAGGGGAGAAGAAGACAGAGGGAGTGAGGCTAAAGAAAGTTGAGAGACGATTAACGCCATTTTCTATTGCCTTTATTAGGGATATACATAGGTAGGGTTAGACATCCCTCTACCCGGTGTCCTACCCAAAAAATACATAGTCTGCAATTTACAACCCGATACCTGTCCCTGCCTGGTAAAAGCCATAACAATTTTGGGCTGGGCATAAGTGGGTTGGACATGCCCAAGTCATGATGTCATACTCATATTGTGAAAAAAAAATATGCAATTATGAACTTCTAAAATAATACCATATCTATGTGTCTTCAGGAGTTAAATAATATCTATAATCCACTAAGAATAAGAGAACAAAGATAATAATTAAAATCTTGAGATCTATTGCATATAAAAAATAAACGTTGAAATTTAAGTAGTTTGTAATTATAACTTTGCATCAATCTCTCAAATATTAACAAAAATAAATCATCTAAAAAATAAAATAAAATAAAATAAATAATTATAATTTGTAATGTAATCATATGATAATTAACAAAGTTAAAAAAAGAAGAAAAATTAGTATAGTTATAAATATTAAAAGATACAACTTACCTACTTATATTTCTAAAATTACCTTACAATCACCAGTAGCTATCATATTCTCCCTTTTAAGATAGAGAAAAAAAAAGAAGGGGTGCTCATGGGCAGGGTAGGGCAGCCCTTGTGCTCCGTGCCCAGCCCAAAAATGTATTGGCTGTATTTTGTAGCCCAATGCTTAGCACTGCCTTATATTTATAGGGTTGGGCAGTACATTTTTCTTGTGGATTGGGAATAACATATCGAGCCGTGGGCTTTATGCACAGCCCTAACCCTTACTGGAGTTGTCATTGTCTTTCATTTTTCTTTATTTTTGTTGTTGTCGAGAACCTCGGCAAAGAGTAAAAGAAGAGAGGAATGACAACTCAAAAACGAATGAATAATAATTCCTAGGATAAAAGAATATCAATTGGTAGTAGGTAAAAAATAACAACTCAAAAATTAAAGAATGATGATTAGAGGTGAGAAAAAATAACAGGAACAACTCTATCATTATATAATTTTAAAAAAAAAATCTATATATCTCTTAAGATTTTATAGTCATTAAATAATTTTATAAGACTTCTTTATAATTATATTTCTTTTACATGACTTTATTACAATTTTTTCTATTTATAACTTTGATAACGTACTAATGTGTTTCTTAATTTAGAAATGTGACACTACTATTTTTAGGAGAATTTGAGTACTAATAGAGGATCGATACATGGAGTATACTGTATCTTTTAATATCTACTAAGGGTATGTTTGGTTTAACTGAGAGAGGAGAGAAAAGAGATTTTAATAAAAGAGAAAGGGAGAAAAAAATTTAATACTATTTTTTTAAGATTGATAAAAATAGATATATTTTAATATTATACTATTTAATTAAATAGGGAGAAAAAAAAATATTTTTATATAGATAATTATAAAATGTGAAATGATGTATTTTAAGGATATTAAAAAATATTATAAATATAGTGATCAAATTAAAATAAAGATTTAATTTTTTTTCTCAAATCCTTTTATATTTTTAAGGGGAGGATCAGAAGGAGCGGAAATAAAAAATCTTAAATAAAATTTATTTTCCTCTTAAAATTTTTTGTGATGTAAAGCAAGAGAGATTGGACAAATCTCTCTTACCAAACACACTTTGACAGTTTTTGGTTCCAAGGAATTGGAGGGGATTAAAAAGGAAATTTATTTAAATTGAATTTAAAACATAAAAAAAGTTGGGTTATAAAATTTAATTAGGAAAAAATAGAAGATAAAATAATAAAAAAAATAAAATTTGTTAACTTAACTTCTCTAAGTTTTTTAAATTTAAAAAATTCTCTTTCATACTAGTGGTTACATTTTTAATACAAGTCTCTTTTATATAAATTAAATTCGAGATATAGAAGAAACTAATAAAATTTTACATCACTAAATAAACTATGTTAGTAGGTGGCCTTACGAGAGAGGGTATGGATTATAGAATATTCTTATAATATTTATAAATTATTTCTAATAAATTTTATATATCTAAAAAAAATTTAAATTTTATTACACTGTATTAAAATTTAACAAATGTGTTTACTTTATTCTTATTTAAAATATATTATACTCAGTATATGAGAAAAGAGTTATCACAATAATATATTAAAAATAAAATTATATATTTATTTTAAAAATAGGAAAATGATAGAAAAAGATTATAGAAAATAATAAATGTTAAAATAGAACTTTGTATTGGTAATTCTATATCTATTATTGGCAATGTTTGATCTATTGTTAGTAATATACCTAATTTAAAATTTATTATTTTTTGTGTTGTCATTTCCCCTGAAAAATTTAATAATGGAGCTTATAAATAAAATTCATTCTCCCCATAGTATAAATAGAATTGAGTGGAAAAATATTTGACGGGAAATACTATAATAACATTACATGCATGATTGACAGTTTCGCCTCCATTTCTCCTTATTTTAACAATTTAAATTACCATTTTGACCTTGGTATAATAAAATTACAGTTTTGTCCCATTTGACTAGGAACCAAAATTGAAAACTCGGAGGAGGGTCAAGGTGGAGCAAAATTTAATGGGGAAGGGAAAGCCATAGCTGCGAAGCTCAAAAGCTCCCGAATTAGCTCTCAGCTAGTGGCGCGGTGGGGGTGTAATAATGGAGAATGACTATCGGTGGGATCGTTCAGAGAATTCGGAGCAAGCCTTAACCTCAAATCTCCATTACCTCCACTCATCGAAACTTCAGCAAACTCAGTCGCTAGAATGTTCAATGGTGGTTATCAGAGACGTCCGGCAACACAATGACTGCTCCATCTTCCCACCATTTAACCATGAAAACCTGCATATCTCTTCATTGTCACATCCGTGTGACGACATTTCGACATCATCTTCTCCGTCCTCGATTTCTTCCTCCTCCTTTTCTGGTTCGGACTCTTCGTTTTCATCCTCCGATACTGATACTTGGGGCACATCGTCATTACCGTCTGATTCACTGGTAGAGAAAAATGATGGGTTTACCGATTGGATGAGAATAGGCTTGAAGACCTTACGCGGGAAACTTTTCTCCATGGTTAGTTCGTATCGAAATTATGTTGTCAACAAAAGCGCGGTCTCGTTAATTGGGCCGGAAGTTCCTACTATAATATTGTCGTGGTGGATATGCATACGGGTTTGGCGTTGGCTGGGGGAGAGGAGGAGGAGGCGCAGGCAGCGTGAAAATCATCTGATGACCATCATTAAAGAGAAAGACGAGGTTTGTTAAGTCTTGATATATTTTTTCTTGCATTTCGAGTGTTTGTTGTAATGCTCAAGTTGTATTTATTTGACTCTGAGTTTGGATGTTTTTGGAAATTCTGATTGCAGACAATTATGTGCGATCAACTTCCTAATTCTGCTCAAAATGTTGGATTTCAGTTGTTATTGTTGTAGTATTAATGGCAAAATTTGCATATAAAGAAATTGTTTTTTCCCCGATATGATCCTAAGTATCCATTAGTTAGCAAAGAATTTTGAATATTTGCTGCTAAGTTTTGGTGCATACTCTCTCCATCCTCTCACAAACAACACTTTACAATAATTGAAAAAGAAAAGTTAAAGAGGGATCCATTGATTACAACAAAGTTTTGAGAGGACGTAGAGAGGATGCACTAGAAGTTGCGGTAAAGATTCAAAATCTGATAGCATAAATAAATCGAGTAAGCGGTGATTATCCATCATGTACCTTGTTTTTTGGCAAAAAAAACCTTACTTTGAGTTTTAATGGATTCTGCTGAAAATCTTTCGACTCTTCTAGTTCTTATCAGTGGTATTAGAACTGGCCTTCCTTGGTTATGTCAGAAGCCACTCAATTGCAATCAACTGATGGATGATTAGTTGTTTGTCTTCTTGTCTACATATGAACAAGTTGCTGGTTTAGAAAACTAATTCTGTAGGGTTGTCCTTCAGCAAACTGAACCATCAGGGCAATCCAAATCCAAGGATATGCAATAAGAAACAATATAATTTCACCAAATAATGAGAATCATCAAATGTCACTAAGTTGGATGAGTAGATGCAATTGAAGCAGAAGGAAAGTGCGATTGAATATCAAGATGTGTTTGAAAGTTTGACTGTAAATAAATTTTGCTGTTACTCGGTGGACGGAACGAAGAGATTACCACTGAGCTTCTACCTTGCTCTATGCCTTGCAACTGGCCAAATTACTAGATAAAAATTTGGAGTTTCTCAATATAAGAGTTAACAGTGGAAAGGGTGTTGGAAATCCTAATACAAGGGGGAGCTTGGATTCAAGAGTTCACCCCCATATTTGCAGCTCTATATATTGAGGGAGATGATGATACAGTGAGCAAGAGCATAAGAGGGATTCAACTTGCTGCTTCTCCAGAAATGTATAGTGTTTTGTATGAAAATGCTAAAAATGGGGATCCAATTCTCACTTCTTAGGCATTAACTGTATGGCGGTTGGTGGACTAGGTGAAGGGTTTCATTCTTTTCAACTGTGTTCTGACCAATTGGATGACTAGCCGTTTTTTTTCCTTGTGAATTTTGGGTCCTAGCTTTAAAAGATTGGGCGGATGGACACAGAACCTTTTGGTGTTTGTGCATGTTCCTATCCACTTTGAAGTTTCCATCTTATTATTGAGAATCTAACACTAAAGAACTTGGAAAGAATGATTTTAGGATCGGATTGGATTATATAGACTTGTTTATTTGAATTTGGATTTACAAAAACCACTGGCAATGATGAACAAAATTGTGCTTTTATAGCGGAGAATTGGTTCCATCTATTGCTAGATGCTGGGTGATTCTGATCAGATCAGAATTTTGTTCTCACTTTGACTCTTGGGGTCAAGATTCTCTTTTTAGAGTAGTTCTGATATGACCCTGGGTATGTATGAGTTGTTTAATGAGGCGGTTAAGCGGTCAGTGGACAGGCATAATTGGATCAGGTGGGAAGGGGGTTACACAGTGTTGATCTGTTGAATACCTTTTCTTGTTGAGTCTTAATGGAATTTGTGTATAAACCTTCTTCTGTTCCTTCTCTATTTTCTCTCTTATTTCATTTGTAGCTCTTATCATTTTCTTGTGTCAGTCTAGCGTATGGATTGACTGGAAACGAGGCTTTTGCTTGCTGCTTAACTAACCACCATCGCTGCCATATGTTTGCCTAATGAATGCATGTTGATTTGGGTAATTTGTGGGGAACTCCACCGTTGTCTGAGGCTAAACTTTTTTAACTATTAGATACTTTTATGAGATTCCTGATCTAACTTCTTAGAATTGGCGAAGTCAAAATCTTAAAGCAGATCTAATGGTGAGAAAGCTCAACCTCTTAGAGATGGACAGCACTTAATAGAAGTAGCGGTTGTTTTATTGACCAAAAGGATATATTCTTTTCAGTGGTTTCCTTCTTTGCTATCCCATTAACTTCAATTTCTGATATCTCCAGAGAATCGCTCAACTCTTGGAGCGAATTGTGCAAGTGAGTGAAATACTTGTATCTCGCCACAAAGATTCGGCAGCGAAATTGGCAGAATGATTTGCTAATGGTGCGGACTATGGGAGCTGTAGTAAGTCACAAACTCATACAACAGGACTTCAATGCTATACTTGGTCGTTATTAATTTTAAATTCCATGACTGATACACAGTTTTAGTGAGTCTTTGACAGGTTTTAATGTAACAAATAATAATCTCATTTTGTTCATTCGCTCCTAGTCTCGCTATAGCAGAGCGTCTACACAAGGACTAAGAGTGCAGCCTCTCAACTGTGATGTGATAGAAGAAAACCAAAAAGGTCTGATGAAGGAACCGCCAAATTTTTGTAGGAAAACCAGCAGAGCTCTCTCAAATTGTTACCTGTTATTATTTGACAAAACTAGATGTAGGTTTTGTGCGTACATGGAGTTTGATGTAAGTAAGCGACATTATCACACACACACACACACACACACACACATATATATATATATATATTGCCTGCCTTTGTTCAAGCCCTTTATTTCATGTTTCTAGCAAACACACATGATTCTATCCCAACTGATGATGGAGGGATAAACAAACAGCCATTGTACAAGTAATAGCGGATTCCCTGAAAAGGCAAAGTCCAAGTCAGTTCGTGGGGTAGGGAGAGTTGCTTTAATATGCCATTTTATTTTCTCTTCCACCTTTGCTGCTACATCTTGATCCATATGTAAAAAACAAGAAGAAAATAAATCGATAGAACGGTCAAGTCCGTATTTCTCCATTCATCATCATCAAACTCTAAGCTAGTGTTCCCCCATCAGTTACAATGATTCATATTAACTAAATTCTTCTCCGACATGTCATCAATACTGCTGATATTTTTATTTTGGGGACCAAGCGTGCATGTGAGAAGTTGCTTGAAAAGAACCATAACAGCATTTTTTTGTTTAAACCAGCGAACCATAACTGCAATTACACCATCGTATTTAGCGAGATCTGATAATTCAGAAGGTCACCAATGAAAATGACATGTTTTAGAAAGCAATAGGAAGAGTGTATGAACTCCTCTAATCTATAATATAAAATTTATTTATCTAATTTATATAAATTAAAAAAATTAAAAAAATTATTTAATTATAACATATGCAACATTACTTCTATAAGATATTTTTATATAATATAATATTATATATTAATTTATAAATTAAATAAATTAATTTGAAAAAAAATTATAAATATAAAAAAAAATAAATAAAAATATTATATTTATGACTAAAATATACTACTCTTACCATACCAACTGTCGTTAAGCTGGAGAAGGAAGAACTTAAAAGGGATAAAATTCAACCGTACATATCAGAGGTTCGATGCATTGACCAATTCATTGTTTTTCAAATTGAATTACAATAAAATTGCATTGTTTTTTTCCATGCATTATATGTATTCATAAAATAAAAAGGCCAGTTCCTCAATTTCAGTACCTATTCGGTTCAGCTCCCCAGATCCCAAATTCGAAACTCATGACGCTAAAGAAATTTAAATTGATCACGATAGTTTAAGAACTGCTCCTTTCTAGTTATATGCAGGGAATTCAAATATCAAAAGGACTCACTTGTAAATATTGATTTGACATTAGTAACATACTGGTTTCATGGAAAGTCATTCATTTCCTTTTCTTTCTATGGAAAATTACAATCAAGGTATGCTTGTCAATCAAAACAGAAAAAAGAACTAATATTATATGTTACAACAAAACTCAAGAAGTTACAGTTCATGAATTCATGCCTCCCGGGAGAGAGAATATAGGAGAAAGTCAGTATACAGCAGAAAAAGTAATTTGGACTGATTACTCAGATACGGCAGAAAGAAGATGTCTCAACTTATGAAAGAATTCTATCTGAAAGTTTTCAGAAAAGAACCAAGACAACATAACAAACAAAACTTACGCGGGAAGGTATCATCAAATCAGATCAAATTCCACCAAGAATGATTGCCCTAAAGTATCACCCTAGAACATGTTCGTCGCCCCACTAGCTTTCTTTATTCACTGCTACCTGACGACCGTCTCCGTATATCAAACTGGTCAACAAACTCCAATGGAGTAGCGGTCTCATTTCTGATTCTCTTGATCTTAGGGCTCAAAAGACCACGATGCCTAAACCCATAGAGCTTGAGCACTTGATTATCTGCAAAATTGTAAGCCCTCTCCATACTACGGAGGCACCTCTCAACAGGATAATCTCCATAGCTCCCACAAGGCTTGCATCCCACGAAATGGGTCACAAATGGCCATCTCTCATCACCTAATCCTGGATGATACTTCTCGACCATCTCTTCATAGCGATCAACCAATCCGGCCCAGTAGCCATGCAGATAATATGAATTCTCAAGAAAAACCTTATCCATCCATTCAACCTTCTTTGACAACAACAGATATATCAACGCTGATTGATCATCTGCCTCAAATGCTGGCCTCCCCTTCAAATTTGCAGTCAAAATCTTCCCTGCCTCTTCTCTAATGGAACCCTTTGGACCCATTGGAGCCCACGCATCAAGCAAATCCAACGACCATTGGCAATTCCTAAACAGAAAGCTTCCTGTATTCACAGCAATCCATGACTTCTGGTCGAACAACAGATCAGGGTACCCATGAAGAACCAAGTTATACTTATCATATTTCGATAAGGGAAGCTCAAAGACCATATCAGTCAAGAACGCATCACTATCCATCCACCAAATCCACTCTACCTCAGGATGTGACAACATCAACCGACGAATCATTGGCAATTTTGCCCAATATCCAGCAAGTTCCTTATCCAGATGAGCCAAATTATACACAATCTCAATCCCATGTAATCTACAGTAATCAATCTTATTCTTTATCGACTTCAATAAGTAATGATCCCCAATTGGGTTATCACAAGGTTTCGGAGGTGAGCCAGTTAGAAGCAGGATTCGAGCTTTACCTTTGACGAAATTTGGGAACTCAGGATTCTGATCCAGCCAAGCTCTCCGCTCATGGTCCCAATTGGTGATCTTCGGCCCAAGAGTGAATGTGATATTCGGATTAAAACCGGTCTCGACAGGCTCGTCAGGATCGGAGGGATCACTGTCGGATCTGATCTCCGCTAGAATCCGATTGGTCTCTTCAATGAGGTTCTGGTTGACGGCATCCTCGTCGGAGCTTCCAAAATTAACCCCAATTGTGCCGCGAAGGACGAGAATGGTGACAAAGCCACAAAGGATAGTGATCTTGATGTTGTTGAAGGTGTTGTGGATCTGACGGCCACGAGGTAAGCCACCGAGATCACGGCCTCTGCCATTAGGAACGGTGGTAGTGGTGGGCAACCCCGTAGAGTGAGTTCTCTTCTGAGCGGAAAGACCATCTTGCCCCATCGTAATCTTGTGTTCTCCACGAATCCCTCAGTATCTGGGCAGAATAACTATGAACAGACAAAAGAAAAGATTCTGGGGATTTCATGAAATTTCAAGAATTAAGTATGTGATTTGAAAATGCATAATTTTTGGGACATCGGAGAGGAGGATAGGTATAGAAGGAATCTGTTTGGGCAGAAAGAAAATAACTGAAAGAAGACGACAATGTAAACCCTAGGTGTGGAGGAAAAGAGGGAAGTGAAAGAGTTTGGATATGGTGGTGGAAGACAAGCTAAAGAAACAAAATCTGGTTTTTCAGAAGAAAATCGTTAAGAGTTATGGGTGACTCAGTCTCACCGATCTCAGGATAACCGGAAGCAGAGAAAGACGTGTCCAACACTTTTCACTGTTAAGAGATTTTTATAAGATTTTTATTCTTATATATATATATATATATAGGCTCTCATTTAATTATTTTGGTCAATGATCAATGATTAATTGGCCCTGTCTCCCACTCATTTCTTCATAATCCGTTTGGAAAGAAATAGGAGAAAATCCATTTATAGATGAAATAGTAGTTATTTATTTGACATAAAGCCCGGGTTTAAATTGTGTTTTTTTAACAGGTTTTATCTTATTTTGTTATATTGTTATTACTATTTAACTAAATTAAGATATGTTTGTTTTAGCACTTCAAAGGTAAGAAAATAGCAAAGAAAAAAAGGAATGGAATTATCATATAAATGAAACATGATTTTTGGGGTAGCAGGTGACTCTATAAGTGAGAAATGTTGATTTGCAAAAAGACAGACGTATATGGAAAATATCAAAGGTGATACTTTTATAATATTTATTGATTATTAATGTTTTTGTTACCATTATTCAATCATCAATATTTTTTTTAATATTTTCTATCATTAATATACGAACTAGTTAAATAATTAAATTTAATTTTAAATATAAAATATTAATCTATTTTAGATTTATTATTTATCATTTTTTCTCAAATTAATTTATATAATTTATAAATTAATATATAATCTCATATTATATATAAATATTTTAAAGAGATTATGTCATATTTATTATAATTAACTGATTTATTTAATTTATTTAAATTAATTAATTAATTAATTATTATATTAAAAATTGAAGGGAGTACTAATTATTATTATTCAGTTATGATTATAAACGTAGTTTTTATCTAACAATTAGAACATTAATTTAATTAATTAGATAAATTTAGGATTGCCCCCAACAAGTACCTATGCTTGGAACCAAAATTGAACTAATAGAGAATAATGGGCAGTTTAGCCAGAGAAAGATAACATGGAATTCTCCATCAAGTGAGGCAGAAAAGATTCTCCAGGAAGACGTGAGCGACGGTGAACTCCCTAGAGGAGTGTGCGTCTAGTGACTCTGTCACTTCATTGTATCCCCAAAAAAAAAACAGAATAATGGGCAGTTAGTTAGACTGAAATAACATCAGCGACAGAGAACCAATATTACCAAGTAAGGCATAAGATCCAACAATATAGGCATACAATTCAATAAAAGTAGGAAGCGTAACTAGGACTTGGTACCAATTAAGTAGCACTAAGACTTCTTTTTCTTCATATTGTTTTGTTTTCCCAAACGTTTAGTAGTTGTAGCTTTCTTTGGAGGCTTGACTTTTGAGCTGTCCAAGAGGTCAATTTTTTCTGGCCTTGTGGGTTTGAAAACTTGTGTAACTAAAGGATCCAAAACATCCTCTGAACACTGAAGAGCGATGCCCAGGCGTATAGCTTCATCCCAAAGCTCTCTTCCTTTCTCAAACCGTCCTCCTCTACAAAGTTTTGGAATGAGCACCTCATAAACAGGTGCATAACCACCCAATGAGCTTCTCTTCATTATTTCAAACAGTTCAAGTGCATAATTAACCCTCTCAACTCCGCAGAGAATGCCAATCAAACTGTAATAGAACTTGCAGTTTGGTTTTAAGCCTTCACTGATCATCTGATCCACTATTGCTCTTCCCTTGCCAAATCTCCCACTCAGAAACAACACCTTAGCCACAAGGTAATAGCTAACCCAATCGGGAGCACACCCAGAAGTTTTCATTGTTTTAAGAATTCGACACGATTCCTTGACTCTTCTAGTCTTTCCCAAACAAGAAAGCAATATGTTGTAACTAATTGAGGTCAAGGAAATCTTGTAAGATCTCATCTCCATCATCACATTCAAAGCTTCAGGTACCAGTCCTGAAGGATTATGCCTCAGGTTGCGCTCACAAAGGCACCTGAGAAATGTGTTGTAACAAAACAAATCTGGGATAACCCCATCTGATTTCATCTGTTGGATAACTTTTCGAGCTTCCTTCACATTCCTCTGCACAGACCAACCATGAAGAAGACTTCTATAAATGCAAGGCATTACACCTGTGATCTTGTCTCTGTGATGCAAAACTACACCTTCAGCCTTCTTAGCGTGCCCTTTGGAGCAAAGAGCATTGATGATAGCTGTAACCGTGAATTCATCCTGAGGACACTTGTGCTTGTCCAAGTTCTTGAAAATTCCCAATGCCTCATCTTCTTTTCCCATTTTAACCAAAGTCTCAGCCACAAGACCAAAAGTATGACCATCCATGACTCGACCCTCCTTCCTAAGATCCCTAATCAAGATATCCATTGCTATATGGTCTTTCTTTTCAGCAAAAACTCTAAGAGCACAGTTATAATGCCTGTCTTCTAAATTGCCATTCAAATTCTTGCTAGACCATAAGAAAAACCTTAGCAGTCTTCTAGTTTGTGCCTCATGTTTATAATCCTCAATAGTCTGAGCAACAAGAGGCGAAGTTACAGAATCCTTTAAATTATTCAGACTCAATTCCATATCATCCAGGCCACCAATATTTGACATTATAATGCTGCAGAGCTCTCGCAACTGAGGCGGTGCAGATATAGGCTGCAATGTAGAGCAGAGAGAGAATGAAAGTATTTTGGAATGCTGGGTATTCATTCTGTGAAGTGTAAAGCGTTTCAAGGCAGAGTTCAGCAAGGCGCGCATCTTTAATTTCATTTGAGAATATCAGCAAACAGTTTGTGTGCATGTTGCAAGGAGCAGTGAGTGAAGAGAACAAAAGAAGAAATTACCATAGTTCAATGAATCTTAGAAAGGGAAACTTATAGAGAGAGAGCGCAGAATTGAAAGAGGGTTTGTCCTGTGCCACAAAGCTTTCGTAGCAGTTATGGCAGCGGGTATGAAACTGAAGTGAGCGAGACATAGCAGGGTACCCAACACACAGAAGACAAGAACGAAGAGACCCGCACTACAGGGTTCAAAATATACGAGTACAATGACATATTAATTAATAAAATAAAACATTATATATGATGGACGTTTCTCAGAGTTCCCCAAATCTAGGTCCTTTTGTCGTCTTCGTTCACGAACACAGATTTTAAAATAATAATTGCTTTCTACTGAATTAAATGTCAAAGCTCTGATCCAATTAACATTATAATGTGTTAAAATATATAAAAACCCTAAAAAAATATCACTTAAATTTAAAAATTTTAAATAAAAAATTACTACAAAAATATATTGTTATTTGTTTTATAAAAATAATAAATATATTATAAAATATAGTAAATAAATTGATATAAAATTTTTAAATTTATGTTATTTTTTTATATATTTTTTTAAAATATCATAAATTTTTATAGTTGAATGTTAACTAATATTCCTCCTATACTTAATATAAAATATAACTGAAAAACTAATATTGATCATAATATAAAATTTATTTATTATATTTATTATTTTTTTAAATTACTCTTATTAATATCCCCAATAATAATTAAATAAAAAGTAAAAAAATAGTTAAGGAAGATAATTATCGTATTTTAGATTAAATAATTTAATTAATTTTTTAATCTAATTAAATTAGTTAAATATATCATATATTAAATATTCACATAGCTTTAGTGCTAAGTCTAAGTGTAGTTTATTTTTTAATTCCATCAATTTAAGTGATTCCCAACCAATGCTTATTTTCTCATTTCTAATGCCAAGTATTCCTTAAAAATAATACTACATCTAATTCTAATTATATGAGTAAGTTCACTTTTTTTGAATAAATTTATAAAACTAAATAAATTAGTTAATTATAATTAATATAATAAATAATTGATTAATTTGAATATATTGAAGAATATATAATATATATTTATTTTAAAATATTAAATTTAATTATAATTAATTAATTTATTCAGTTCTTTAGATATTTCTAAAAAATTAATTAACTCTTATAATTATAATTAGATTGAGGGAGTAATAGTAATATTAATTGGGATATCACTTATATTTCAAATGTTTCATGTTGGATCCTTCCCAACCATCAGATTCCCCAAGAGGATTCACCCCAGCTGGAATCCTGACTTTTATTAATTTACACCATACTCTGTTCAAAGTAAAATGGGAAAGAGAAAGGCTTTTTAACTTTTGATATCGTTTAATTGTAATATCTGTTATTTGATAGTTATTCTCAGGCCATTCATGGCTCAATAAACATAACTAGTCACACTCTGCCCTAACATTTTGAGTTAAACACAAATATGTAACTTTGGACCCCATCAGATGCAACTCGCAGGAGGAAAAAATTTGCATAATGTATCAGCAACAGTGACACATCCATGCACATGGTCATTGATCTCGAGCATCTTCAGGAGATGACTCTATCACATTGTTCTCTTCATCGTCGTCGTCGTCCTCCTCTTCATCACACTCAATGGAAGCAGGTTGTCCATTGAGATCAACATTGACTACTCCGTTCAACTTCTTCACAAACTGTCCCCTCACGCGAGGTCGCCTTTCCGCAAGCTGCTTCCGGTTGACATACCTAATTTTCTTATCAAAGCATCGTTCTTTCCTTTTCTTTCTAAACTTCATCAATGCTTCTGCTCTTCTATCAACTATATCCAGTCTTGCTTTGGATGAAGAACTTGAACTTCCAAATAACGGCCATGAATGAGCTGAGGACATCGTCTGACCAGGCTGTAAGCACATAGTCATCGGGTAATATGGGAATGAACTTATCCCTTTCCCATTTGGAGGACAATGGGAAATGTCATTGTGCCGTGCAATCATAGTTGCACTAGCATGATTCTGTTGGTCCTGGTGATTCTTTGGATACATCGGCGCTGAGGATGTCATCAGAAGGTGATTGAAGAACCCTGAAACATAATATAAATGAGCATGTTGGGAAGTAATACCTGGGACTTCAGTCTCAGAAATATGACTTCCATTTCTAAGACGGATGACATCTTGTGGTAAATGTTCTTCACTGAAGTTCTTTTGATCTAGATTTCCCATGAATGCGGGGGGAGCAGAAGCATTGTCGATGGAGAAAGAATCAGGGTTACTGATGCTGCTGGGCAAATCATCTTTATTAGGTCTCTCACTTGGCTCTCCAGTTTCATGAACCTCCTGTGGACAAGTTTGATGCACGTCTTCCATCCTCAGTTGCGGAGCGGCATTATTCTGAACTTGAGGAATCCCTTGTATGTTGCTCTTTTGCATGGTTGTTTTAACATAACTAAAGAAGGCCGATGACTCCCCAATCCTAAGTCCATTCTTCTTTGGTGCTGAAGAACAGTTTCCTACATAATTATAGAAATGTCAGGGAGAAGATAATACAACTGAAAAAGAAGCTTCCGTACAAACCATAATCATCCTTAGGAACTCAGAAAGCCCTTTTCTATCGACTTAAAATTTACAGAGGAGCTTGGGAAAGCCAACTTTTGCTTCTGAAAACAAAGCGTGAGGTGCAGGATGACTCTTAGCTCAAGAAATTGTATTTGGCTAGAAGCGAGTAGGAAACCTATATTTATCCTACATTCTGTCTAATTTATGTACTCTAACATGTATTCCAATACAGTAGTACAAAATAACTAGTAGGATGCTACATCAAATGCTTCATTTTTTTGTACATCAATGTTTCAAATTTAAAATGTAGAAAATTGCATAATTTTATATCTAGGAAATTAATAGTTGACATAAGGAACAAACTTGTCTGGCGATCACTAATTCCAGGCACACCAGGCCAATAATCTGATGCATGAACAACCGGAGGCTTCTCAGGAGCATAGGTAGCAGCAGCTGAAGACTGAAAAGGGAAACCATATATGACTCATTTTCTACAGTTATTTGCAGCTATATAACAATCTCACAGCTCAATGCTAAAACACCAGTATCTGGCCTGCAAAAGATTAAATTTGGTAACTTCCTGATAATTTTGATTATGATTTCCATGTCCATGCTCTATAGGCTATTGCATTTACTCAGAATTTTACTTAACCTCTGACTTTGGAGCTTCACAATACAATATCTTCAGTAGCATCCAAATTTGACCTAGCTTGTCTCCTTTTCATATTGATGGTAGTATGAAAACTATGACGTTAATACTGAAGTTCACAAAAGTATTATATTGGCAATATAACTGAACACTGTTTTAAAACACACACACCACACACAATTATTTTGTATAATCCAGTAAATTTCAAGTTAACCATGGCGAGCAAGCTTTTCAATACATTATGCATCATAAACCAATGGTTACTTTAATTCTTTCATCACTTTAGTATTGTTTTGCAAACAATCACCTCATGTTGCTGCTGGCTTGACATTCCTGTCTCTGGATTAGTGCTTCTGTTGGACTTGTCTTCTGTATCGTCTGAGAACAAGGCGGTAGTGGTTGTATTACCATCTCCAGGGTCTGATGCTACCAGATCAGAATCATAGTTCATTATGGCTGATGCTACCAGATCAAAATTATAGTTCATTATGTTCTTCTCTGTCAGACCAAGCTGCCAGAATGGATATATAAGACACAGTTTAAAGTCAATTTGAAAAGATCTAAGTTGTATTTAATGTCCACAGGAAACTAATACAAACAGAAGAATCAGGCTAGAATGAAGGGAAGATGCCACCCCAACACATCTCTATTATTTTTTCATGCATAACTATTACATGTGAAGTTGTGTTTTCCATTTCACAGAGCCTCACAACCTTCACATGAGACCAAGCTACAAAATGAAGTTAGTGCCTATTTGGTGGTAATAGATATAAAGTTAATTCTATAATGTACATGTACTTTTCTCCATTTAATTTAATGGCTGTGATGGTTTTAAAAACAGTAGGAACTATGAAATTTATGTGGAGGGCACGTATTAGAGATGCTAAAAATCCACAAGCATGTTAGTCTCAGCATCCATCTCTGCTTTGTCCAGTTTGCTGCAGTAGGTGGAGATTGACATACCAATAAATTGAAAAATCACTAAAATGGGGAGAAGTAGTGCAATACAAACCATGCGCCTCCTTCTCCACATGTGTGTCCACAAATTTAATAGTTCATTAGAGCGTAAAGGCTTTATTAGATAGTCTGCTGCTCCAAGTCTCAAACACTTCATAACAATGGATACCTCATCGTGTGCCGACATCACTTATAAAAAAAAATAAAGATATCAATGAGGAACAGAGTATGATTTTATTGGTTTTGAAATATAACAAAACCAAAGCTTACTTATGACAGGAATTCGATGCAAATCTTTGTTTCGTGCAATGTACTTCAACATCCTCATGCCCTTCTTCATTGGAAGGTCAACTTCAGTTAGTATGATATCAATATCTTGTGCCTCTGCATTCAATACATCGATTACCTGCCTTGGCGAGCTTACTGAAGTAACTGTAAAGCATAAAGATCCAGAGTTTATATATAATCTCGCTAAGCAGGTCATGAATTGTACTAAGTTCAGAATACACAAGACAAATCGTATACTGCAGCAGGAACCAGAACGTCTCAAATGATATCACCATAATTGAGGCCTTTTCAGTTTTTATGATAAAATCGGTCCTTGAAACAAAAGACCTTAGCCAATTTCACACTTTTCAGGTTTCCAAAAGTTGCTTCCCCTCTCCGGTACATGCTTATATGAGTCTATTTGATGGCAACTAAAACCTTCTTTGAGTGTTATCTTTCATTTAATCTTCACATGTAATGTGTTTTTATATCACCATATGACTAAACATGATTGAACTCCATCGAGCTTCGAGTCAATTCAAGACAAAGTTCAATGTTACAAGTAAAATGCGGGGAAGCAATGACAAATATTAGGATAGAGAACAGAAAGTATCCGTTACCAATTTGAAGATTTAGCATCAGCAATGACAATTTCTGATTTTCATTCATATTATTGAATGTTTAAAAACCCAGAAAATTAGAGTTGCAGAGCGTCTGGAGCCATAGTCAGCTTCCAAAGCAAGAAATATAAATTTAGAATTCAGATAGATTCAGTCTTCCTCTACTTGTCTATTAGTTGAAATGCACATAAATCAAGGTGATGGACAACTGCAAGTTCAAATGCTATAACCACTGATCATCAACTACAAAATATCAACACAATATCAAAAGAAGAAGTGACAGAAATAAATATGGAAAGTTTTACCTTGATAAGAACATCCCGAAAGAAGCGTTAAGACCTCTTCCGAACTCTTGGTATCGTTATCGCACAACAATATTTTCACCTTGCTTCTATCAATGAAATCATCAGCCCTCTTGCTATGATTTCCAGCATTAGCATAGACTTTGTTCAAATCAAACCCTTCAATCTCCATAGTTCAAACTACTCACTAAAAATCTCTCGAATCGTCAAAGCAGAGCCTCAGAACCCATCAACCAGGCAAATCAGAATGACAATCACAGCAACACTCTCAGCTCAAAACGCCGTCGTAGATGAAGTATTTCATCTTTTACCACGTCAAAAGGCCAATATTAGAGAATATCCATCGGCTTTATTGCCCCCATGACCCGAATAACGACCAAAAACATTAGGATGCTCCGTCGGAAACCCATTGATGGATTAAAAACTATCACTGTAGGGGCCCATACTCGCACTCAAACATACGCCATGGCGCGAAACTGTTCAACAGTTATCCAATTGCGCGCGGAGTCGCACGCAAGCCCCATCCATAAACGGCGAATCAAAAGTAAGGGGGTGGGGGAGAGAGAGAGAACGAAAGCAGAGACAACGAAAAAAGAAAAAGGCCTTTTTCAGTGCCAGAATTCGGCGCCTAACGTGAAAATGCAGAGTGAAGCTCTCAGTTTATACTATTTGAAACCACAGAGTGTACCAAAAGAAAATATGAAAATTCTAAAATTGAGTTCGGTAAAATGGAAATGGAGTACAGTGGAATAGGGGACGAGAAGAGAAGAAGGTGAGCGCAGGGGACAAGGGAGCGTAGGATAGTAGGAAGGGTGACGTGGAAAGCGCAGAGAGCGAGAGAGTATGGATTGTTTCGTAGTGATGGAGAGAATGCCACGTCATAAGCAGATATTTGAGGAAAGAAAACGTGACTGAAATATCTTATCTTCTTTCATTTGTGCTATTCCCATGTTTCCATTTCTTGGTTTATTAATCGCTTCTTCTGTTTTCCTCTCTCTTTTTTGGATAGTACTTTCAATTCATGTCAAATTTTTAAATAATATCATTTTCGCATGTATTTATAAGGAAAAAAATTACAGTTAATTTTAAAATTTATACTTATTAAATATTTTCAATCAGAATAAAGATTAAAAAAAAGTTTTTGAATAGTATCCATAAAGTTGACAAAAGCAAGGATCAAATTTTCACTTTCAGGCTCTCAGCAGAATTCAAAATAAATAAATAAATAATTTCGGTCAAGTACTCAAGTCAAGTGTCCCATCTTATCTCTAAGTGAAGAATTACCATAAAAACAGATTAATCACTTCGATTTTGGAAAAATAATTTATTTGAGTTTAGGTTTAAATGGAAATTTGACTAAATCTAATGTACAATTTAGTACGAATGAACTCTAATATTGGAAATGAAAACAAAAAGAGAAGGTATTAGATATGAATATGATGTTGGGTGTGGAGGAATCTTGATTCTAATGAAAGCATGATTCCATTACATATATTCATATATTAATTAAACTCTCCTGCTTTAATTTCTTTTAAAATTTATATTTCATATCTATTTTTGTCTTCATCTTCGAAACTTGAACATCATTAGCCCTTCCATACTCTTTTCTTCCTGGCCAAAGCCCTTCCATACATACTCTATCTCTATTCCTTAAATTTGCAAGCATAAATTCATTTCCCTCTTCCTAATATATGAACCAAACTAAATTTTACATTAAGTTTTCATTTTTTTTTATAAAGAGTAATTATTTTTTTTCTCTAAACGTTATTATTTTAAAATCTTTGGGACATTAGTTCTTACTGATTTTGAAATAAAATTTAAACCCACCTTACTTTTTTGTTTCTTGATAGAATGGACTATTTTTTGCAGAAGAAAGTGATATATTATATGCTTATATGTATAAACTTTATAAGATTCGAATTTATATTCTCTTCTATAAGATATAACCGCTTATCATATCAATTAACAATTTGTTGATTCCTTAATTATAGTAAAATTATGTTCAATGTTAACTTAATCAAAAGTCAAAGTCAAATGGTGAAGTTAGAGTTTTATTTTAAAATAAATATTTTAATCATAATCTTATTATGACCTAGTGATATAAAAATTTTCTTATAAGCAGGAGATAGCTAGATGATCTTTTTATAACATCAAGTTGTTTATTTATCCCTTTACAAAAACAAAAGAAAATTTCTTACTTCTTTCTTAAAGCCAAAAAGCTTTTGCCATCATTGAGGAGCAACTTTATAGCAAAAAAAAAAAAAAAAACCAACCTACTTTATCATAACAAGGTTGGCCAACCAGAAAAGAAACGTGACAAGAGACCAATGAAAAATTAAAATTGCACCTCCAAAGATTACTCTTATCCGAAAGGAATGTTGATATGTGCTTTCCCTATGTTTCAATCTTGTTGCCACAATACAGTAAAATCCAAAACAACAACGTGTCAACATGCATGATGGCAAGTCAACCAAATTTTTAGGTATATGTTTCAGTGTTAGGTATATCAAAGTGCTTTTGGAACACTCCAATCCAATCCCATGAATGAGCTTTTATATGCTTCACATGCAACTGTCTATAACAGTCATGTTATTACCCTTTCATATAACCCATAATAGATTCTCATGCATATCTACCCAATTGTTTTTGAGCCGAACTTTGTTTGGAATAAGAAACCCCTTTTCGGAATAACAGAAAAACCAATTCATCCCTTTGCTACTTAAAACCCAGAGCTCTGGAGATTGATGAAGGAGTTGAATGGCAAGTGATACAATTACAGTTACAGGGCAATATATATATATACACCCTATCGAACATGAAACATGTAAACTCTCAAAACAACCTAAAGGACAAGGTTGCCATATATTATCAGTTAAATTTCCATGGGACAATGGGGCATTCTTTTATCACAGCTTGTGATGCTGACAAGTGGTGATCTTTTTCATGTGCTTAGGTAGAAAAATTGTGGACAAGAGGGAAAGCCATCTGGATGATGGCATGAATCGTGGTCCTAAGACCCTAATTTGGTTTGCTAAATATGTGTGCAAGCAACTTTTATGCCCTTTTTCCCCTTTCTGGTTTAGCAGCATGCTTGAGGGAAAGGATAACAAGTTTAAATCCTACTAATAAAAGAGAAAAGACGCTTGGTGGAGTTTGGAAGTCCGTTGTATTACCCCTTATATGAAAAACAAGAGGGCACTTTATTAATCCTTGCTGTACTTAACGGGGCTGAGTTTTTTTTTTTTGGTTGCCCACCAGGTTCATTGGAGTTTTGCCCTGACTATATCTAGATCTGATCCGCATTGCGCACTTGACTATAGTAGGTGAGTCTCCTAATGGGAATTTTTTGCATACGTCAAGGCTCAAACTTGAGATTTCACTTAAGCGATACTGAATCGCTTACCACTCAGACTAACCCCCATTGGTAACGGGGCTGAATTTTAGCCCATGGAAAATCACTCAATTAAATCACATTACAATGTAACCTATGGGTATCTAAGTGGGGTTAAGAATCTTAGCCAAAAAATTAGCTATTGAAGTGCGAGAGCTAACTTACTTCAATACTTTATTGAGCATTACATACTACTCAATGCGGGACTTATATCACATACTATCGATACAAATTGATAAGTACTAAGTGGGATAGGGAACTTACTAAAAAACTAGCAATTGATGTGAGAAAACCAACCTACTTAAATATTCTATTGAACACCTCATACTACCCAATTTAGAATTTAGTATCCCATACTATACTATTAAATATCTATTAGTAACTAGCTTTTCACCATTACAAATGTTCATTCCATCCTTCTTATTATAGTTATGTAATTGCCTATACTATTCTTCCTTACGCTTGCAGTGAATTGTGTTGTTTTTGGCAACTCATTTGATGATATTTATGAAAGGAATGCATCTGACAAATGTCCCAGGCATGGGAAAGGAACCCGGTTCTGCAGCATCAAACTCACTGAAGATAAGTTTTTGCATAGGGAGAGATGATGATTTGGTTTGGTGTATCTCTTTAGCATTTATGGCCACGTCCCTGAAACTCCTGTTGATATATTGTAGTGCCAAGATTAAAACTTTTATATGAAGTTACCATGAAAAACAATTTGAAGGCGCTTGATTCTTAAAGCTACAAGTTCTAATCACAAGTTTTAGCTGGGAAAAATTCTATAACCCCATTTGTTATTGTTTAACTAGATAAGCATTCAAACAACATCGATGTGGTGATTATTAATGACATGACTAAACCAAGAAAATGGACAAATATTCCATGAAACGGGATAAATTTCTTCGAATCACAACATAATGTAGGGCCTGAGGGTTTAACTAACATTCCTGGCACATGTTTTCTTGTAATTAATGATTCCATTAAGAATCATCTCTCTGCAATACTTTTGCAAGCATCAAGAACATTGCATAATTCTGTTGATTCTTTATGCAATAGTTCTGCCATGATCAGGCTCTAAAACAATAATAGAACAGCTGAGGAAGATATCTTATCTAACTCTTTCATTGGATTTTGTTTTCATTTTGTCTCTAAAGAGAATCCAAGTGGAAAGGAACTGGCTGAACTATGTCATGGTGGCCACTCTGATATACCCTCCTTCATCTGCAGTTCGTAAGAGGAAGAATAGGATGATTTCCCTCTTTAATTTGATTTCATCTGCTATAAATAAATCAAGAGTTTTAAAATTTAATTCAGTACTAAGTTAGGTTAAAGTAAATCCAGGAAAATAAAAGGTGAAAATTCTTTCTTTTTGCAGAGTAAACTAAAAAAATACTAATAGAACTGTTTCACATCAAGACTTTGATTAGAAGCAGAGAAAACAGCAGCAAAGAGAAAGAAAGGTAGCACAACACGCAAGCGAAGAGAAGATGATCAACTTTATTCCTTACACAAAAGTATTTAAGCAAAAGAGGCTAAGCATACTTTTTACTAATTTCCCTTAAAATCTGCTAAACACGCTTCCTTAAGTTAAGCTTGAACCATACTACACATTAAAACAAAATCCAGCTTTTCAGCCACAAACAGAAAAGCTAATATTGACTTGCTAAACAAAGGAAAAAGTAAGCTGCCCTTGGAGTTATAGTGCAAAGCATGATCCTTCTAATGACATCATCTAAGTGCTTGGCATATAATTTCTTCCATTATCAGCTAATGTGTCTGACATTAAAACCTTTAGTACCCATATGCAATCAACATAAGTAAATTGAAACTAACAAATACCTGATAAAAATTATATTAGCTTAATTAAACATTATGAATTCAAATTTTAAAAATATAATGTTGCTTCTATGTTATAGTTTTAAAATTATTTTCACGCAAATTAAGATAAAATTTCTCTTACACATTTATCTTATATAATATAAAATCACTTTTAAAAACTAATCCAAATACCCTTTAATACCCATTACCTTGTATTTTTATCAAAGGGATTCATGAGAAAAAAATGTTCAGTCATCCATTTTGTCATGTTATCATACGTCTCAACAGATAATTAATGGTGTTAGTGCCACGTCAATGTTTGTCACATCATTAAATGTTAGGAAATTAAAGGACTCATTTTTTAACAAAATAAATCTATAACGACTAATCTATAAGGAAATAAAGTATAGGGATGAGCACTAAAATTAACCAAAGTATAAGGATGTGAATATAATTTTTTCCCGAAAAATAGATTTTAACGAAAACAGGACATAAGTGGTGCGCGAGTTCTCTCGCCGCAGGCAGCTCCCTCAGCCGACAGCAGACTGTTACTGGGGCGCCGATGGCTCTCAGCCGGTTGATCGTTCGGTCGTGCTCCGGTAGTGTGGAAACTGAAGAAATGGAAAGAATTGGACGATTTGATAATGTATTCTAATAGATGGTATGCGCCAGTTCTTGAGCTCGTACATGCTGCTTTGCCATTGGTAACGAAAATCAATTTCTTTTTTCTTTGCAAATTCCATCCGCATAAAAAACTATGGGTTTAGCCTCTAGATATTATCTTCTTGACGATTTCTGTACCAAATAGACAAGGGAAAATTTTCTTGTAATGGAGGGTTTGCTTCATCGAATCGTTTGTTTAATATCAACAATTCTTCAATCGGTTGTAGTGAAAATATTCTGTATCTTCATATAATCGTTGATGTTCATGTGTTCCTGTTACCAAAGCTGATAATTTTGGGCAGTGCTGAATTAAGAAGCTTGGATACTTTGCACAAATAATTCTGACGCGACAAATCATTTAGTGTTTTAATTTGAAATGTTGGATCATGCACATATCTGGCGCTATAGGACTTCAGTTTTTACTGTTTTAACAATCGGTGTAACAGCTGAATGATAATGTTATTACTTAAGTTTTGTTGGAGAATTGAAGTTGTTTTTCTGTTAATCTGACACCTTCATGCATACAATTTTGTTTTTCTATTACAGCTGGAACCATCGCAGGTGCTATCTCTTGTGCTTCAGCTGGTAGTATATTTGAAAAAATGGTGATTTTACTGCAAACTGAATTGATAAATCAGGGAATATCAGCTTCTGGTTGTCAAAGATGGCATGCATTGAAGCTGCAAAACAAATGGAAGAGAAATTCTCCTCCGATCATCTAAGCAATGTTGATGCTTATTCGGCGAAAAGCCATCCATGTAAATTCCAACCACCCTTTAACATTATTGAGATCCACATCCTTCTCACAGTCTTCTTCCCCTTCTCCGTTATCTCCATCAGATTCATGTATCATCAAAACCGTTCTCAATTGCAGAACCCATAATGAGGCACTATGGTACTTCAAGAATGCTTCCAGGCGAGTTAAGGTGGCCAGGAATCCCCAGCTTTATGCGGCTATGATCCACATCTTAACTGGGGCTAAGCACTATAGTGAAGCCAGGTGCTTGACGAAACACCTCTTTCGGAAGCTCCAAGAGTCACGAAAACCCCACAGCGCATGCTCTCTTCTCTTTGGTGTTCTCGTTCAGTTAGAGAGTTCTAAATTCAGCACCAATGTGTTTGGAGTTTTAATTGTTGCCTTGTGTGAGATGGGTCTTGTTGAGGAGGCCTTGTGGGTGTATAAACAGATAAGAATGTTGCCTATGTTGCAGGCTTGCAATGCACTTTTACACGGGTTGGTCAAGATAGAAAGATTTGATTGCATGTGGAAGTTATATGAGGGCATGGTATCACTTGGTTTTTCTCCTACAGTTATTACGTATGGCATATTAATCCATTGTTCTTGTACACAAGGTGACACGATCAACGCGCACAAGTTATATGACGAAATGGTGGAGAAGCAGATTGAACCGACTGTTGTGATATACACAATTCTTATTCGTGCCCTTTGCAATGAGGGTAGAATGGCACAAGCAGAGGATATGTTTAGGTTGATGAGAGAATCTGGTGCAGTTCCAAATTCATATACTTACAATACTCTAATGGATGGTTATTGCAAGATTGCTAATTCTAAACGAGCTTTTGATTTATTTCAGGACATGCTTCATCATGGCTTGCACCCAAACGTTGTGACGTTTGCTATACTAATAGATGTTCTGTGCAAAATGGGTAAAATGAAAGCTGCCCAAAAATGTTTTGCTCATATGGCAAAATTTGGTATTGTTCCTAATGCCTATACTTATAATTCCTTAATTGATGGCTACTGCAAGGCTGGGAACTTGAATGAAGCAATGCGTTTACGACTCGAAATGGAGAGGCTTAAAGTTTTCCCAGATGTGTTCACATACAATATACTTATCAAGGGGCTGAGTGACTGCGGTAGAGTGGAAGAAGCTAATCAAATACGGCAGAAAATGAACACAGCAGGGGTGCGTGCAAATTCCATGACATACAATACAATCATTGATGGATACTGTAAAGAGGGCAATATGGAGAGGGCTGTTAAGATGTGTTCCCAAATGGCTGAAAGTAAAATAGAACCTAATGTCATCACATTTTCTTCATTAATTGATGGGTTTTGCAAGATAGGAAACGTAAAAGCTGCAATGGGTTTGTACACAGAAATGGAAATCAAAGGTCTTGAGATTGATGTGGTTGCTTACACAGCATTAATTGATGGTCATTGCAAGGATGGAAACATAGAAGGGGCTTTCAGGCTGTACAAGGAGATGCTAGATGCAGGATTCACGCCCAATGTATTTACAGTCTCTTGTTTACTTGATGGCCTTTTTAAAGATGGAAGGACTTCTGATGCAATTAAACTATTCTTGGAGAGAACCGGAGCTGGTTACTCTAGAGATCATATGGATAGGTTGGATAAGGAAAACGGTATTTTTTCTCCAAACATGGTGATATATGCCGTCATAATTCAAGGTTTGTGTAAGGATGGACAGATCTTTAAGGCCACTAAGCTTTTCGCAGATATGAGACATCGCGGTTTACAACCGGACTTGTTAGTATATGCCAACATGCTGCAGGCACATTTCCAATCCAAGCATATGCTAGATGTGATGCTGCTGCATGCAGACATGCTCAAACTGGGCATCATCCCAAATACTTCTATTCATAGTGTACTGTCTAGGGGCTATCAAGCAAATGGATATTTGAGGTCAGCTCGTATGTGCTATGAGAACTTAACGGAATATGGTATTCACGGTTCTTGCAAGCAGTAGTTGCTGACTAATGAACTCCGTTTCGAAATATTAAAACATGCAGTGAGCTTCATGCGCATAAAATAGATTAAGTATTAGGAAGAATTAACAAATGTATTCAATTAGTTATTATCGGAACTTCAGCGTTTGGTGGTGCTGGAGATGATTATTTCGGTTCTGTTTGTATCATCAACAGTGCTCCAAGGAAAGTGTTTCGACTGTTTTGTATAAAGAAAATGAGAAAATACATTACCTTGTGATTGGCAATGCGCTTTCCCATATCCTTTATAAAGACATATTCCTCATACCAAACATTGCTTTAGATTTTTCTATGTTTGTACAATACATCAAAATATACAGAATTATAGAGTGGTCTTTGTTAAATGATAACGATCTTATTTATGTGTGGTGTCTACCACCATTCTTCCTAGTTGAGTAGACATGGGATCCAGTATTTGAGGGCATCCATCGAACAAATATAATTACATTATTAACCTTCAGCTGTACAAAATCCCCCTCCACAATTTTAGGAACTCGTGGTTCGCATATAGGAGAAATATTGTACAATATGAATCGGCCCAAAAATATGAGCTCGAAATGAACTATACATACTGTCTGCAGACAGGACATGAATCATTCTTGACAAGCCATCGGTCAACACAGTTCAAGTGAAACGTATGTCGACATCGAGGTAAGCTCCTTGCAACCTCTTCAACTTCAAAATCCTGCAAATTTCGTTGTTTTTTTTAATTACATTAATACCATTGTATTTACCATTCTAGGAGCTGCTAGCTCAATCAAATGCATCTTTGGAGTAATATCATCTCGTGAATTCACACAAGCAAAGCAAGTAAAAACTCCTATCAATGAATGATACACGGATGATTACTAGGGAGTGCTGAGATTCAACAAGGATTTTACCTGGTAAAATCACTGCACTGGGAACAAAGAATAATCTATACTCTTCTTTGTTCTTTTATGTAAAATTATATATAGACATTGCAATCAAAATGAGCAAAAAGTAGAACCTGCAAACATATTGTGCAGCAGAGATTCTCCGTCTTCATGTCCTTTAAGATAACATGGTGCGGTAACTTCTTCAACGAATCCCCAGATAATACTCTAGGTGAAACTAAGCTAAGAACCTCAGGAATCTCATCATAGCCTGTATCAGCAGCCTCAACCTGCTGAAATAAAAGAAAATCACACATCTGAAAGCAGCTCTTCTTCTACGCATAGAAATACGAATCTCAGGAGCAACAACAATAAAACACTAGACACCTGCAAGTAATATAGCATTTAGAACAATCAACATAACTAAACAAAAGTTAAATAAAAGTGAAAGTTAATAATCAGGGGAATTATAACATATCAAATCTATCGTTACAAATCCGTCAGGAATCACAATAAAATGATTAAACTTAATTCCAAACACATACTGCATCGGGGAGTAAAACAGATACGGAGAGCTATCTCTCTACCTCTCTCTTCGGAGCAAAAAGAAAAAACAAGAAGAAAGAAAGAAATGAGAGGGGAAAGAAGGGAATATAACAACCTGCCAACTGTAAGCAGTTAGTATAGCTGGTGAAAATTGTTCCTCTACAAGCCTCCCACGAACAAGTTGCTCCATGAAATCTGCCTGGATCCAAATGGTAGAGAATTGATTTATTGCTAAAGAATAAAGACAGCCTCCTAGATTCTTTAAGATGTCATCCAACGCACAGTCACACCAACACAAGGCATAGAATCATCTCCCAAATAGGAACATTTCAAACGAAAAACTAGTCATCTTGTGCCATATAAAATCGCAACTTACATATATTATTCACTCATCAAGAGCAAAAACAGTTTTAAGAGTCCAGGTAAAACTGAGACTCCAGAGCAAAAGTTCTACCAACCATGGATGATGCGCTCCTTGAGCCAGTTTGCTCTAAACACCAGTAGGCACGGGAAGCTTCTAACACCTCAACAGATATTATAGCCCCAGCAATGGCCCCCAATGAAGCTCCACGGAGGAAACCGCTATCAGAAGCCCTACTGGCCAATACACCAGCTATAGCTCCTGTGATGGCTCCAGCTGCAATCGATTGCATGCAGGCAGATGTTATCTAAATAATTTTTCACTACATCCGATTGGAGAAGTAACAAACAACGAAAGAACGTATGGCAGTTTCAAAAAGAAAGTTGCTCCTTGTTTCACAATTGATAACGGCAAGAGTCAGGAATTATATAGAAACCAAACGGAAAATCAAACGAGGGTCTTTCAATTTTTAAGCAGCCGAAGTGATCAAGTAAAATATTATAAACACACGAAAAAAAATTGAAAAAAAAAAAGGAAAACAGTTTTCGTTACCAATGGCAAAACATCCCGTCAGAGCCCCAGAAATGGTGGATAGTATCAACTTGGATACAAAATGGAACCTCCCAACTCTTTCGATCTCTTCAGCTTCCATAATAACGGTAATCACCGTAGCAGTGACAAAGAAACTTGCGTCGCTCTGTGCTATCCAGAGAAGATGGGAAACCCTAGCGGTTAATTAGGAGGAGTAGAGAAGCTGAGAATTTTGGGGCAGCAGCACTGTCATCTACGGGAAAACGAAGTGAAGATTGCTGGTTGCAGAGGAGGAAGGAAGGTGAGCAGAGTGTGGGACGGAACTTGATCAGGCGAAAGAGGGAACGGTAACGGAAGACGCCTCTTTGAATCGTTCAAATTGTGTTTGGTCAGACCAATAAGATAAGATTCATTAATCATTAGTGCCACGCCTAAAATCCGGAAATTCTATACTCTCTAATTAAATATTTATGAATTATATACAATGTACTCCCTCCATCTTTAATTATAATGGCCCATTTATTTTGCTGAATTCTAAGAAATGTAATATAATGATATTTATGAGTTTGTTTAGTTTGCCGCTAAAAAAAGATGATACACATAACAAAAATATAGAAATATTTAGTCGAATTACAAAGAATATAGAAATAGGTAGTAATAATATATCAGGAAACAAAATAACCATCTACACAAATATATAATAAATTGAAATTACCTATTTTTTCAAATATATATAACAATTTTATCAATATAGGATAATAAATTAATAGATACAATTTATATATAACAAATTTTATATTAATTAAAATTTTCTTATTTTCTCTCAAATTAATTTATCTAACTTATAAACTAATATATAATATAATATTATAGATAAATATTTTAAAAATATTATATTATAATTAATTAATTTATTTAAGCTCCTTAATATATTAAAATCAATTAAATAGATCTTATATTAAGGATAATAGAGAGTATAATATTATAATTCTTAAAAACCATATCATTTGTAAATAATGAATAATAAAACTCATTTTTTCAAACAATATAAAAGACACAATAATGACAATATGACAAAAACCGTATTATTAATGATAACAAAATAACGTACTATTATAGAAGTTAACATATTTGTTACATAGCTACACCGGCACCTCATGTTTATAAATATATTAAACCCTAATCTTATTGTGGTTAGAATGTCTCGTGGTGGTCTCTTTGCTTTTTTATTTTTAATAATAAAAAATGTGAGAAAAAGAAAAACAAAGAAACGACAAATGTCAGCTGATTTGATTCGGCAATTGGACAATTCTTTTTTTTTTTATCAGAATTGGAAAATTCCTTAACTATGAGTATTTTGTTGTAAAAAAATGCATGCATCTCTCTTTCTCTCTATGTGTGTATATTATGCATCCAATATATTTATATAACTGACGATTATTTTATGAGTATTGTCGCTCTTAAATACAAAAGCTCTCTGGACGCTGCAATGTCTCTGTTAGCAGCAAAGCAAAAGTAGAAACATCCCTTTTCCATGTTCCTCTATATCAATGATCTGCTTATTTCAATGCTTAAAAAGATTAAAATCACATAGATGCACTGTATACAAAATCTGTGTGTGTACATAACCTAAACTTTACAAAATATTATCCAGTTTATTTAAAATTTCATATAAAGTATGAGAGATTCATAGTTTAGTGTAAAGTAAACTAAAGAATGTTTTCTCTTTCAAGCTTAAGCTTATTTTATTTCTTGATCACTTGGGATGGAGACGGATAAAGCCAGGAATGAAGCAAAGTGGGAAATCATGTAATGAAAGCAACTATCCTTTTATGGTAACAAAGCATAGTAGCTTTACAACATGAGACGTTAAAGTGCCGACCCACCAAAAATATTCTACACACATATTCTACACAAACTACGCTTCTCAGCAGCAGCCTCAGACTGAGTTCATATAAGTGCATTCCAGGCCAAAAAGAAATAGAATTTGGTGACAGCTACCCAGACAACACGATGTCTAATATGGTTGCTTATTCATGGATATTGTCTGCCATGATCATAAAGAGTAAATCTGGTGAGAACAATATTTAAATCATGCTTCAGAATATACTTTCTAAGTTTTATTACTACTCTAAGAATAATTCCTAGTTATACTCCTTGCGCCCAACAAAAGCTCGTGAAGGTGAAAGTTTGAAGTGGGGGGTTCATCAAGATATACTTTAGTGGATTTCAATTGACTCACTGTGCCTATCCTTAAGATATGTAAGAATCTCCTCTCCTAATATATTTGCATTATATGATTATTTGTTATATCATAAAACAGCTTCAGAAGTAATGCCCACCATTATGTTCCTTCATTCTTTCCTACAAAGGTGGTTCAAATTTTGACGTTCAACACCCAATCAGAACTTTTTATGTAAAAAGTTAGCAGAGAAACCTTTATGGAGGGTGATATTATAACTTACATCACAGGTAAATGTACAGCATCCTCAGGAAGTGCATTATACAGCAACTGCTTCTGGCCTTTTGCTGGTTTTGATTCCTCTTATTGCTGTGAGTTCAGATCATGAAAATACATCAAGATGGTATTAAATTGCCATGCATTACTATACATGAGCAATCACACGGACAAACATTTGGTCTATGTTGTACCTTCAGCATAATCTTTAGCTCCAAACACAGCAGAACCAGCAACCAGAGCATTAGCTCCTGCCTCAATCACCTGCCAAAACAGATTTTACTAAAAATTGGATCTTGCAAGTCAAATGGTCCAGCATATGGCTTACTAGTTCGAAGGTCTTTTTCCCAATTTGCCCCAAAATTATTTATACTTACTTCCTCCCCAAGAAGGACGTTAGTGATCCTTATCCCATAATCAGATTATTTTCCGCACGTAGAACACATGTTGAAAATCTTTTTCATGTATATATAAAGAAGATGATACAAGCACAAGGCACCTTGTAAGCATTTGCAGGACCAACTCCACCGTCCACTTCAATCCATGGATTCACTCCCTGAAAAAAGAAATGTAGTTAGAATTTATGCAAAAGATGAAAGTTGAAACAAACAAAATATTACATCATACCTTTTCCGCACAAATTCTTCTCAAATCAGAAATTTTCTTTACTTGGCTCTCAATAAAACTCTGGCCACCAAACCCGGGGTTGACAGACATAATCAAGACCAAATCAACCACTGTCAACAACTGATAACACTTTAGTTCTCCAAATTTATATAGCACCAAAACGCAAAATAGGAACAACAACAACCCCCCCCCCCCCCAAAAAAAAAACGGCCATCAACTTTTTTTGATCTAGTAAAGGTATCTCTACCCCAAGGCATGCCAACATCAAATATAATAGAAAGCTAGTAAAAAATTTTCCAATCTGGCAATTTAATTGGGGAATGAACATTGTATCTAAAAGAAATTAAAAAATAGATGCTTGATCTAGTTTTTTCCCCTTCATTTTCATAAAAAACTTAAAATGAAGTCAAATGTAAAATAACAAAAATAATCAACGCGTGCTTTGAAATTTTAAAAATCATGGGAGATAAGGTATAATTCTTCCATCCAAACTATAATACATGTTCTTTGAGAATGTGCATTCAAAAACAAAATTATGATTACTACAATTATCTAAGATAAGCTGATGCCTTGATCACTACTGTATTAATTTTTGTTTCTAGTTTCATATAAAGTACAAGCTCTCCACTAGCAAGTAGTGTCAAAACACAGTCAATTACTATGCCATTGAATATCTCAAAAATATATTCACTTATCATATAAAGATTCAGTTATAGCACAATAATTTAATAAGTGATGGAATTCATAGTTTGTTGACAGCTTCTACTATGCTATCTTTTCTATTATAAACCAAGTCCAAAGCCAAGGCTTGTGTTTGTTCATGGCTAAGACAGCAATGCTTAGGAATATATATAAACCATAGATTAGACCAAGCTTATAATGCACATTGTTTATATTCTCATTTTTATAATAAAAAGAAATAGATACACAAATAAAAAGGACAAAGAACTGCAATCACTCACCATCAAGGACATATTCGATCGCACTTAATGGGGTACCAGGGTTTAGGACAACTCCAGCTTTGGCTCCCAGGCTTTTCACCTGTATCAAGAGAATGCTATAAGATTAATTAAACAACTAATGGTGCAAAACATCTTTCCAAGGAACAATTTCTGAACTCCAATAAATGAAAGCTTTCCATCATTTAGTTTGAAGCATGTAAGAGCCAGTAGAGCTGGAAGAAAGAGATCATCTCTGAAATGTACACAATAGTAAGAACACATCTTGTGCAATGGTGAAAGATATCATCAGACAAGGGGAAAACTATGAGAACCTGCAAAAACCCCTATCATTTGGACAATTATCACTTTCTTTAGCATCCTCAATACTGAATTGGGCATGAAGAGCCAAAGTGCACCTTATCAGGAACAATATGGGAAGAGACAAATCCATATAGCTCAGGCTACCAGAGGAAAACTGTTCCTCCTACAGTATTGTGTAATGACCTAAATAGGTCATTAATCATCATTAACAAAAAGCTCCCAAGAAAAGGTAAACTAAAAAGAGTGAAATAATTTTGTTATCACGTGTTCAACCCAGAAAAATTTGTGAGACCATTTATGAGTGAAAGGTTTTCTTTCTAAAAAAAAATTTAGAAAACAAGGTTTTACTCTAAATCCAATTAAGGTTTAAGAATTTCCCTGACCAGACACATAATGGCTATAAGTTTATTGAATCTGCCACTTTTCTGAGCTATGTGCTTGATACAAAAGAGCACTTTGAAACATCCAGAGAAAATATATTCATAAACAATAATCGGGTTGATATCCTAAGCAACAAAAGGGAATTGCAATGGCCATTTCTTTAACCATCCCTCAACTTGTTGTCAAATTTTACCCAGTCTCTTCAACCCCATCATGATTAAGTAGGTACAAAATCACTCTAATAAACTAACTAATAAATATTAGTGACAGTGAAGACATTGATTTACTGTTTTGAGTATTAGACTTTCATCCCGTAACATCAATAATATGTGTGGTGATTACTAGTCCCTTACAGGAATGTTCAGAAATTCTGTGTCAAACTTCATAGGCTTTAAACAAACTTCTGGTTTCTCTGATTTTACAATAGCTTGCCTATTGTTAGTCCTCTTGGTTTCAATTGCAGTTGCATTGCTCAGAAGGTAGATGGATCGGAGAAAGTCTTACTTGATCAATTGTACGATGCAAATGGATGGTGGAAGATTGCTCACAATGTACACTGACAATGTCAGCCCCTGCCTTGATAAAATCTGGAACTCGCTGTTCAGGTTCTACAATCATCTGCAGTTGTTAAATGTGCATCAGAAAAGGTGCAAGTTATTCGATGCCAGCTTGATTTCACATACATCTAAAGATGAATACCAAGTGCACATCCAATGGAAGGTCTGTCACAGGGCGCAAAGCATTAACCACAAGAGGCCCAATTGTAATATTTGGTACAAAACGACCATCCATTACGTCAACATGGATCCAATCACAGCCTGCCAATTCCACTGCTTTTACCTAGATAACATGAGTCAAACTCCATCAAACATGACTGACAAATTTAATACAGAAACGTGTTAATTATACTTGCAGACAAAAAGTCAGATTTTCTTGCAAACTTGATAAGATGATTATATAGTTAGACATTATAGCCATGTGGAGTGTTCAAACAGAACAGTGTCCTAGGTGTTTGGTAGAAAAACAAAAATCTGGATACAAACTAAAGCAATTGGAGATAATATAAAACCTGCTCTCCCAGCTTTGCAAAGTTAGCAGAAAGGATGGAAGGGGAAACAATGATTTCACTTTTAGAAAACTTGTCAACACGAGACATAGCCTTCACCGTAGTAGTCAGCTTCCTTCTAAAACCACAAAATAGCAAGTAATTAAAGCCTATAAAAGCGACAAGATATCCTTTACATTGAAATAACACAAAGCATATGCACATGCACTCCGCTGAATACGCATTCATCTTGCATAAAATCATTTCAGTACTCAAACTGAAAATAAAGTGACAGACAAGTAGATGGATTTCACAGTAATTGAATAAAGCAGTGAATTTAACGTTTATTTAGCCTAGTATGGACGGAATACTTCAAACATCATCAGTTGATATTAAATATAGAAAGTGGAAACAAGAGTTGTGCCAAATGTAATGTCCCGGGTGCACAGAAATAGAGCCATTTGAGTCTTTGACCAGCATAAAAGGTTATCGAAGTCCTATCGAATGAAGATGAGAAAGTGACAATGCATGCATGTGAGGTGATGTAAATTAAATCATACATATTCCCATAACCATGGTACTATGCCGAAATGGGGTTATTGAAATATCAGTAAGGCGTGATACGTAGAAGTAGGAGAATGAATCCTTAATTTGGAGTGTAATTCTTTGATCATGCAAATATAATGTTTTCCTAAAATCTTTGTTAAGTTAAATCAGATGAAAAGAAACGCATAATTTCCTAAATTTTGTATATTTGGCGAGCAAAAACAGATCCTCTCATCCAGAATAAGTTACTACCATAATAGACAGCCATCACAGCAGAAGGGATTCCAGAACGTTTCAAGAAAATGGTGGTTATAATTAAGAATCCAAGGACTCCACAGAAAACTTGTGAAATGTTCAGCATTGATATTTTTCCTAACAACACAATTGCTTCCCAATTACACAGTTTCTAATAAAGTATCAATCAATGGCCATGATACCTATAGAAAGTGACGGAACGAGGCTGAAAGAGAGAAGTGTTTTGAAGCTTGAGTCCGCCACCCAATCCATTGACTTGAGATTGGAGCGTCGATGAACACAATGAAGTCGTTGCCATCTCCCAACTTCCTTCTCTTCTCTGCTTCTGAGTAGGCAGTCTCAAAATCTCCCTCGCGATTCAATTCAAACGAAGGTATCTGGGATAAGTTAGGTATCTTATCCTTCGGCTTCCGCACTCTCTCAACCGCGCTTCAGCGCCTACAATGTCAGGCGGAAGTTTAGCGCAACAAAAATGATTAAAATGAAACTACAAAAAATCCAAAAATTGTGTGGCTGACACGTGTTGCCTCGCTTTTGGTGGGGATTTGCTTATCAGCAACGGTTGGCGCTCCTCCTTTTCCTCCCCATATCGCTGGCTGTGACCGACAGCGACCCTCTAAGACGAAGACCCCACATCTGAATTGTCCGAATAAGATCTCATTTTATACCAATTTTAATAGTTTATTTTATAATTTTATTTAAAATATCATTTGTTTCATTAATTAATAAGAATAAAACAAATAGTTCCTTAAAATAATTTTATTATTATTGTATTAAGAAAATCTAAGTGATTCAAATTTCAACAATCCGATGAGATGTAGAGTAAAATTCTTTGTGCATATAAGCAGAGGTTCCCTAACATCCATTGTGGTTTTGGACCAAAAAGAAGGGAAGGAAGTAGACACAAACCTACTCACATAGGAAATTATATTTTAATCTTCTTTCTTTTTTTTGTCATATAATATAAAATCTATAAAATAAATAAATCCTACGAGTCACAGGACAATCGACTTTAAAAAATATTAGAAAATATTTTAATGAGGATTTCATATATTTAAAATTAAGTAATAGAGGTAAATGATAACCTGCAAATTAAATATTTCAAAGGGAAAAACTATTATGCAGTCCTTGTACTCTTATCCTATTTTAAATCAGGTCCCTAAAATTATTTTCTTTTTTATAAGAACCTTAATGTTTGAACCGTTCCCTCCGTTGGTTCTTGTATTCCAAACACCTTAGCATGGGGTTAAACAACGTTGAAGATTCTGATATGGTGAACAGGTGTATTAAGCGGGGCAACCCATTCTTCCTGTTCCCTCCATTCTTCCGCTCACACCCTTAACTTCGTTTGCGAACTCCATTGCCGATGCTACCAACGGTCACGCATCCATCCTCTCTTGAACTGCCTCGTTTTAGTGTTCAAGGATCTCGCATCAAGCAGCATGGGGTAGCAGAGTGATTCCCTTCTTCAAGCTATACTCTTGATGAAGAGTTTTATCCGCCTCAATTGCATCCACATAAAAGGTCTTGCTTTGTTTTTTATACTGCTTCCTAAACCAACTTCCTATACTAGAGCCATAACTTCTAGCTACAACATCAACATAAATATACCTACTATTTTTAAAGTTGAAGCTGATATATCAACAAATGATGGAAGTACTTTATGTTCCTCTTCAAAGTAATCCATGGTTTCAGTGTCTCTTCGGTGATCGAAGGTTCTGCATTTATGACCAATTCTTATTTGTACCCATGAGTAGAGTATTTCCCACTAGAATCATCGTCCAATTTCTCAAACTCTTGGACAATGCCATTAAACTCTTTCCTCAAAACAATTTCTCGCATGTGAGGCCTTGAAGAATCAAATCTAATCTATATCATGCGTTTTCGCTACTTTGATTGAAATTAGTAAACAAACCAAGGAATGAATTGAAACTATAGGTATCTTTAGCCTTTACAGGGAACACCACAAACCCTTTGAGGTTCAGGGTCCAAGCAATGTCAGAGGCGAAATCTAAACGTCGCATCGATTTACTGAGCCTACCCCCACCGGAAAAATGAAGTCGGATGTGTTGTCACGAAAGGGCATACGATGAACGTGTCTTGCTTTTACCAGTGGCTTCGAAGCTTTCTTTGCAATCCCAATCAAGTCCGAGACGCCGATCTCCTTCAATGCAAATACATCGTGACCAGTGGGCGTCTCAATGCAGAGAGAGAGTTAGACTCCGGTGAGAGATAACTATGAGATGCGAGATCCTTGAACATGGATAATTGCCATGTCAAATCCACCTGTTCATATATTAGATCCTGCGACGGCGTTTAACCCTATTTTAACGTCTTTTTTAACAGAAGGACCAATGGAGGTAACGATTGAAACATTAAGGATCTGATGACAAAGAAAATAACTTTAGGGACCTAATTCAAAATGGGATAAAAATATAAGGACTTGCATATTAGTTTTCCCTATTTCAAACTAGAACGGTATTTATAAACCAAACGCACAAAATGACTTCGTAGACAATACCTCTTCGCTCTTGGATGGGACATCAAGTGTTCTGAATCCAAGTATATTTAATGTGAACAAAAAGTCCTTGTTTGACAATATAATTTCAAATATATATCAGTGACCCTTTTCCCGTGTGTATCATTTTTAATGCCATCTTCTGAGAAAGAATTGAGGGATGGATATCTTCCCAAATAAGGAAACAGTTTTCCACTTCTTGGATACTGGTTGCACCACACAAAAAAGGTATAGAAACTTGTTATTAGATACTCATACTATCAAGTTTATCTAGCTAAAGCTGATGAAATGGCAGGGATCCAGATTAGAGTGTTTGACACTTGGGACAGGTCCATTTCAACATGGATTGCATCAAATTTTAGCTTGTACTTTGCATGAGAATCTGGTCCCTAACATTAACCGGCAGCAAAGTATTCTAAGTTCTTCCGGAAATCAGGAATCAAAAACAGTACCCATTGCTTCTTTAATATACATACGGGAAACTGTTTATTTAAATTATAAACCAGTCTCATATTATAATGAAGCAACCTCCAATCACTTGATCAAGGAACAGTTAAAATGCTCTCTTCACACCATTGAAATCAGCTTCATTCTTGTTAAAGGCTCAGTTCTTCCTTCCTTCACATAAGATAACGTGGTACCCATGCCTGAATCAAAATTCAACATCAACGAAACAAATGTCATAATTTGTGCATGACTGCAGAAGAAATGGGGTACATAAGGTGTTAATTTAAGGAGTGAAAATAGAGAGGCATACGTTGACTTGAAAGGGGCACTTGTAGCTCCGATAGCCGTGCTAAAAGCAACATCCTGAAATGGCCCAGCCATCTTTCCTCGAGGAAACCAGCCGAGGTCACCACCCTTCTTTCCTGATGGACATTCAGAATATTCTTGTGCTGCCTGTAAGGACAGCAAGACACTGTTGCTGATGATTTATCAAAGAAAACATATTTTTCTTCCTCTTTCTTTCATGTGGCAGAACTTGTCATGAGAAGCAATAGTTCATATAAAAGTCATGGTCCAAGGTGGTACTAAAACCCAATCTTATTTAACCTTTTCTCCAAAAAAAAATGATAAAAACTTCACACCACTGATAAAAGGTAGAAGTTTTCTTTTTTGGATAAAAAGAAAAGAAAATTGCCATGATACATAATTTCTAGAAAAATAATGATCTTTGCTATAGTTGACAACAAATTCAGCTGGTACGATAGTGTATAGAAAAACATGAGATAAATATACAACAGGGGAAAAAATCAACGTAGCACGCCATAGAGAAATTCACCTTTGCAAACTCTGTTGGTGGCACCTTATCTCCGTTGCTAAGCCAACCATCCTGCAGCTTCTTGTATGCCTCATTGATCTTCCCTTGCTTCTCACATAATATATGCCTTGCTGCAGCCAATAAAAAACCAAAGGGAAATATTAATACAAGAATAGAGTAATGAAAGAAAGTGATTGTACAGTTTTTTATAACAGGTACTCAAAGACAGGAAACAAGTTGCTACCTTTGACATAGGTGCAGGTACCTAGCCCATCTGCACCCTTCCCACCTTTTCCCTTACCCTTAGAGGCATTCTCATCACTTCCACTTGCTGCCTGTTTCCCCTTTCCCTTCCCCGACTCCTTAGGCTTTGAATCCTTTCCCATGCCTCTCAGCAACAAAACTAGTTAATAGTTTTCTTTCACTGAATAAGTAAAGCAAAATCTTTTTAGTTAAAACAAAAAAGTTTACCAAGAACTTCAAGTTACAAACAAAAATGAATTATATCGAGTAAATTCAAAGTTATAACCCAGGTAATCAAAGAAAAGAACAATATTAATTATGGTAATTTAAGATTCATCCCTATCAGTGTAATGGTAATCCCACAAGAACGATACTAGAGTCCTTACTGCAAGGTAAGATCATGGTTATTTCTACATCGATTATAATTATAAATATGTGGAAGGAAGAAGAAAAGAATAACACGACAGAGTATTCCATTATTTTCAAAAAGAAACACCCAAGAAAAAGATCAAAATCCAGAAGTTATAATTGACTTTTGATCTTTTGCATCATTTTTCGCAGAAGTTAACACTACAGGGAAGATTGACCTGATATACCCATCATTCAAATCCACGCCACAGAAAAAACGAGAAATCCAAAGTATCAATGATAGTGCCTCCGCCCATGTCATAATAATGATAATGAGAAGAGGAAGCGGCAGCAGCAGCTAATTGAGGAATATCAGGGGAGAAAACAGAAAACAAAAGTGAGACTTTCCTAGTTAATCACAACCATACAAACCCTAAATTGAAAATTTAACCAAACCGCTCCAAGAAGTGGTATTCCATAATGCAGAAATAATCAACGGAAACACATTTCCCCAAATGCAAAAACTGGAAAATTGTGAAGTCGTGACTAATGGAAGCTAACCGTGACCGAACAGAAAGTTCTATATTCATTCCAGTAAGCATATTTAATACAAATCACTCCAAAGCATCAGCGCCACAGTCCAGAGAAAAAATATATCACGAAAAGACCAAGTAAAACTCAACAGAATCATTGGAAAACAAAGAATCTAGAAATTGTGTTTACTTCTCAGTTCTCACCTCTATTTCCAACAGAACTTTAGTCAGAGAGATTTTCAAGCTCGACGATGCAGAGGTCGAAAGGAATATGATAACAAGAATCAACTCGTCGACTAGACTTTAGAGTATCAGGTGCCATCAGGCTATTTACATTATTGCCCCTGACGACATGTTTAGGCCATAGGGATATCTGCGGAATTATCCTGATGAATGGTCTTTGGGCCATAACAATGATGACTAGGCTATCCAAGCCTAAGAGGGATTTCGCCCCGAAATTGTTGGGGAATCATATTTCCCCTAAATAATAAAAGTGAAGTTTTTTCATTGTACCAAAAAATACATATATTATTCTTAACTTCAAATCACGTACAATATATTTATTATTTTCTTAATATTTATTTTTCATATTATTTTAATAATATTTCTCTTATTATTCCAATTAATTCTAAATATTAATTTCTTCTTATGCTCAGGGGTGGGAAATTTGAGGTGGTATTAGAAAAAACTAATGAAGTTGAGTAAATTTTTTAGGGAGTTCTAAATTGACAATTGTATAGTTGCTAATAGGTACAAGTGGTTGTAAGGACAAGGCACCAAATTTATACGTGTCCTTTTCAAGGGAAAGTATGATATATCAAAGTATTTATTAATCTTGTGGTTGATCACAAAAAGTACATTACCGACAAAAGATAATTTCTTACTTTTAATTGTCACATTAATTCTGCAAAATGTACCCAATATAATGCTAATAATGAATCAAATAGGTATTTAGTTTTTACTTGTGAATGGTCTAAAGAGTTGTTTAGGGATAGTATGAATTGGATTAATGCTTAATCAATAAATACAAGATATTGTAATTGGATTACTTGAGAAACGTGTACTGTATGTTGTTATTGGAGTTGTGGCCAACCCCACATGGAAAGAGGAGAGCCTTATTGTAATATTATAAAGAAGTTTACAAATAAATTGGATAATGTGGATCTGGGTTTTAAAATTACATACTGCTATAAAATGTTTGATTTAATGTATTGAAGATGATTTACGTTACATTATGTGTGCTTTGGATATTTATTAAATCTGGCTTATGTTTAGATAATTATATGCAATTTGCCTGCAATAAGTAGTTATTAGGATCATCTTAAAATAAATAATTTTGTGTTTTATATAACAAACCCCCCCTAAATAGTTATCACTTGTACTATTGTACAACAGAAAATCACTTAACACCTAATTCATACTAGCATTAAATTTAGTCTATTAGATTCAATTTTTTCATTTTTTTTTCAATTTGGTTCAATCAATTTTTATACCCAAATGTTTATGGGGTGAATTTTGATTGGTTGCTGATGGTAATCAATATCAATTATAATAAAATTTATATAAAAGCCGTATTATTTATTTATAAGTAATTGCACAGCCAACGCTTACTAAATTATGCAATTAATTTCCTGGGAAATATGTGCATTAATTTGCAAAAGAGCTTCTTGAATATCGGAAATGTAGATTGCTCTTACAGGTGCATTAAATAAAGAAACGCCAAAATCAAGATCCTATGATTGAAATTGGAATTTTTGAAAGCATCTGACTACTTTCTTTATGAGGGGTTGGGGAGTGTGACTATAAGAACTGACCACAGATTAGTCATCCAAGTGAAGCATCATCCATGAAGACAATTTAAATTTAAAGCTTTTTATCCCTCAAGAGACATGACATTAGCTGCTTTCCTTTAGACAGGAGAACTAACTTGAAAACTACTCAGAATCAGAATCTGACATTTGATACGCATCTGACGGCTCAAAATCAGTCATAGAAGCAGGTGGTTTTTTATTGGACCGATTCCGGAGCCAGTCTCTTTGTCTCCGTCTTCTTTCTTCTGTTGTAGGCTCCTGCCAAAATGAAATGCTTACATAACAAACCTTACCTCTACCATCCCATAACACATTAATCTCAACACACATTTGTTACAAATAACTAATTTAACTAATTTTCTTAATATCTATAAATTAATTATCTAACCCTTATATTAAAAACTAAGGGATTAGCTAAATTGGAACACCATTTAGAAAATACAATACGTAAAGTTACCTCATGACTAGGTTGATTGGAATCCCTTAATTTGGCCAAATCAGCTTGTTGGCTCCTCCGCAGCCAGATGGTACCCAGAGAAGCTAATGCTCCCAGAAGCAGAATAGGACCAACCCTAGGATCATCAAGGTAATCGTATAGTCCAGCAAGAATTTCCAAAACTCTCTGCTTCATATTTTTCAAAGGAATCTTTTGCGCTGTTCTGGACCAGACAGGTTCAGAGTCATCTTTAACAAGCTGAGGGGTTCTTAGCGTCTACAAAGGCGACAAAGTAGGTAGAATAATAAGCTGGCCAGAATTCCTAAAGGCTCGCCAACATTTATTCATGACTTAAAAGACTTACAAAGAATGGTAGATCTCTTGAGTCACCATCTGCTATGATCCCTGCAACCCATATGGTAATCTGCTAAAAAAATGAACAAAGAAAATGAAAAAGCATGAGAGAACAGCATTTCTTTGACATAGTATGACATGGTTAATTCTCAGTATGCAAAGATAACATGTTGATAAACACTGTTATTAGTTACAGAAGGAAATGTGAAATGGCTCAAAGAAGGCAAATCAGGAATCATGCAAAGTACAAAACCTGTGAAATGTCATCTGCACCATTGTACTGAGCTACAAACTGCCCTGCTAGATCCCGATCCTTGAGCAAATCTTGGTATAGTAATGAGTTCCATTTTGTTACTTCCTGTGTCCTCTTATCCACAGCAGAACTATTCCTTAGGTAACGAATGACAAATAAACGAGGTACATCATTCACACTTCTCCGTTGTCCACAAGTGTCATAGCCGGCCGAAGAACCAAGGTAAAAACGACAATAGTCCTAATAGAAGATTAATTATGCATTTACGTTAGACAGGAAACAGTTGCAAATAAGGTGAAAAAATTATCTTCATCCAGACAAACTAGTTATTGTTGTTACCATTTCTTTATGATTCAATATATATTGGCATTGATAAATTTAGAAATATAAAACTTAAGCAAAATGTTACTTCGATCATTTATCATTGCCAAATAAATTTAGAAATCTTCAAGAAATGGATCAACTCCATATCCATTGGATTCATTCACGAATACTAAAAACGCTAAGTAAATTTATTATAGCAAGTAGACAATTAAATTTAATTAGAGCTGAAAAAATAAATAAAAATAGAACAAATGAAAGAAAAAGGATCACCTGTTGTTTTTCGCCATCCAGCCAAACAAATGTCAATCGCTTTCTCTTAATCGCATCCACCGCAGGAGCTAAGGACTCATCTTCACATGGCCGATCTGAGTTGGCATGCTTTGATAATGTTTCTTGAACCCTGCACATGGTCTATGGACTTACATAATTTACATCTGCTAAATTATAAAGAATAGATGCTTCAAAAGACAGATATTTGCATTTGCCCCTCAAGATAATAATAGTTAAATAACCGATATTGTAGATCTACTTTATTAGGAATATGAATAGCATAAAAGTAACCCAACAATGACAAACATGACTTGACATTCTCAATGAACCCAAATAAGGATAGTTCTCAACCACATGATAGAAATTTAAAAGCTAAAGAAAAGAAAAACATACTTCACGCATTTTGTTCAATTCTGGACTTAACCTTCCTACTGCAATAGCACAATACCAAATCACGGTGTCATATCCAGCACGAGAATAGCCGTGGGGATCACAACCTAGCTCCATTGATGTCACACTCCTCAGTTGAGGAAGCTCTGGGAGGGGCATAAACAAATTATTAATAAAGGGTTGAAAAGTTGTTCATGACAAACTATGGATCCAAAACCAAAAATCTCGCTTACCTTGCTGTTTATTATTTTCCATCAAATTCAGAAATATTGAATTGTTAACTGAACCTACAACCCAAAAATCATGGCATGGTTATTCAAATGAAGAAAAGAATACAAGTAAAATGGTTCTCAGGTACTACAACAAAGAAGAAACAGACCATGATACAACACAGGTTTGATGCCTGGATCTTTAAGAAATACTATTGCAGGTGCAGATTCCACCCCAAATCTGCCATCAAAATCAACGCAGAATTTCTCAAAATACTTTATTCTAGACAGATAAACCATAAGTAGCTTAATATATTTGAACATTCATAGAGCTGTTCCTTCTTTAGGAATTAAAAATTCTCACTTACGCTCCCAACCAATAAGAAGATTCCTCTTCCCGCCAAAGAATAAACGCAAATGAAGCAAAAGCCCAATAGTCTTTAGCTGCCTGTCGAATAAATGGACTGGCACGCTCTCCAGTAGTCAAGAAAAATAAGACTTTTACCTATAAGACGGGTACAGGAGTATTAAACAGATAACTTGGACAATATAACAATAGCTAAACAAAGGTCTACTGAAGTAAAGAGCACATAAAAGAGAACCAGTAAATATCGTTTCTAAAAGAGAACCAGTAAACATCGTTTCTTTCACTAGAAATATAGATTGCCCACAAAATTATACCTCGTTTGATCCTATTAGCTAAAGGTCTAGTCTAAGATGGCTACAGAATATAACATGCCAGATATTCCATTCTATTGGAAATTGCATCAGTTTGCAATCATCAAGTAAGCAAATTCAGTAACTAAGTTTTCACAGTATACTCACAGTTTCACGGCCATTATTAGTGACCTTGGATAAACTTAAGTTCTCAGAATGATATAGGTCACTAAACAAAAGTAAACAAATTGACCAAAACTATAAAACAAAGAATATAAAGAGAACTGTTAGAGAATTACAAAAATAATAATATATAGAAGTTAAGAACGTGTAAAAGGAATAAATGCAGACGGTTTTTCTGTGAAAGAATAAATGCAGAAGTTAATATATGACACTATAATAATGAACGAGCAAGAAAGTTGTACCTTATGCGGACTAGTTTTTGCCAGGAAATTTGGCACCTGAAAATTTAACAATACAGTTTCAAATAACTTCCAATGAGTAACCATAGAAACTCAAACAAGCACGCACAAAAAACAAGCTATAAAGACAGTTGTTCGAATGCTTAAATCAAAATTAACTAATTTAGTGATTTAAAGAATTTCAGTACATCACTCTAATGTTACAGTGACAAAGGAGAATACTATAACAGGTAACAACAACAGAGGAGCCTTTAGGCAAATTACCAGTGTCTCCTTTGAGTAGTACATAATTTGAGGTAAATGCAGTACAGTTGTTGCAAACCAATTTGTAACCTTATCTACAGTCAAATCACCAACAAACCTATCACAGAAATAAATGTTGTAGCATTTCTATATTTTGGACAATATAGATATTTAATAAATATCCAAAGCACGCATAATATGTAATTATCTAAACATGAAATATCTTCAGTAAATTAAGTCAAAAATTTTACAACAGTAGGTAATTTTGAAACCAAAGACTCACCTAGTGATGCAACTTGCAGATTGACATCCACGGGGAACAGCAATAACAGACGGAATACCTGTGCACAATTTTTATAGGTTAGAAAAGCCATTCTCCTTCTAAATTATTAGCCGCTCATCTACTTTATAAGACACAGGATGTGTTTAAATCAAGAAGGACAAGCGACAATATGTAAAACTTCCCACTTTCCAGTTTACATTAAAAATATTTCCAAAGCCATCGGTCAGATCAATAACAAATATAAAACATCTACTTCTTGCAAAATTTTAATTATACTTTCCAATCACATACAACTTTATTTTAAAATAATTCATTGGGAACATGCAACAAGAAGCTGAAAAAACAAGAACCTCCCGCAAAAGTACACACACTTTGATGCATTAAGCAAACTGACCATAAAGAAATCTGGAAGAATCTTTAGCATGAGTTAATATAAACAAACTGTAATCAGAATAAACCATAAGATACAATTACTTTGTTTTAGGTAAATGGTTGTTACAATGAATTTTCAACAGGACTAGGAGAACACTACTTATTTTGCACATTTACCCAATCATTCGCATTTACATGTATCGAAAGTTTCAAAAAAATTGACAACTTAAACTATAGAACAGAACTTTTAATAAAAACCGAGTTAGATATACAGATAAGTAAATCCTGCATTCAGGAACCTACCATTTCTAAAAAAAGGCTTTCCAGTTGATCTTTTATCAGCAAGGTAAACTGCAAGTTGTATCTCACCAAGTTCCACCATACCAATATTTGCAATCATATCCAATGAAGAAGCTGATAGTAGAGAAAAGAATCAGAAAAGTCAAACCCTAAAAATGTGACCAACATAACAGAATCTTTGGATTTCAAGGAGATTTAATCCACATTTAAAATAAATCAATAACTTCAAACCTTGTACTCCTTCAGTAAAGAAAAAAATGCCCAAAGAAAAAAGGAAATGAGTAAATTTCCAGCTTCCATTTTGTCCAATAGATGAGAAACAAAACGATTGCTGAATGCACAAGAAACTTATTCACTTGATCCTCTTAGCATGAAGCAAGCTTGCACATTCACATATTAGCCTTCTGCTTCAATGTTAAGATGGGGATTTTATTTCTCCTTTTCCTACCATCTATACAGTTCTTAATTTATTTTTCTTTTGAGGGAAGGAATTTTGATACAGTGATCACAGTAGACTTGGTCATACATGTTAGAAAATCTCAAGGTTAGTTGCTGGCGGGCTACTCATAAACATTTCAAATGAATTGTAAACCAGAGTAACATGTTGAAATATTCATGTATTTATTAGGCATATAGTATAGGTAATCATATTACCATTAGAATAGAGATTTTAGGGAATTAGTCTCCTGAATATTTGCCCCATGTCTCTCTCCGTTATTTCCCCATTTCCCTATATATGTTATGCTCTTATGTACTGTTGAAATAAGAAAATATAATATACTTCTCTTGCTCGGATCAGGCCTAAACAACATTTCACATACATAACGAGATTAGCTACATCAGAAGTTCATGTTCAAGATACATACCAATTTTCTTCCAGTCCTCAGAAAAATGAACACAGCGTTTGCTCCCAGATGAATACAACTGATCCAAAATTCATTAAGCATAAGTACCAAGTCAGAAAATCTAAAGAATAAGAGATTTCAAATTACAGCTTTTCACCAAAAAAACACAAACAAACAACAACAAGCCTTGTCCCACTAGGTGGGTTTGGCTATATGATTATAGGAGGTGCTCTATCAACAACCAAAAACAAAAAAACAGGATTTCAAATTATGAATGCTAGCAACATCGATTATATAAGGATTTAGTATAAATATTAATCAAACCTATCTTCCAAGGATGCCAAGAGTGAACTTAAAACTAATCATTGAAATTAATGCATGGCTTTAAAATTCACATAACGGAACAAAGTATAAATCATAAATTTACCAATTTTCAAAATCAACAATCAGCATATTGGAAAATAAATTGCTTACCAACCCATAGCTACGTATTGTCACTATCTGGCTTTTTCCCTTCAAATGTTTAAGTAAATGAAACAAAGCACCCCAAAGTTGGAATTAACAATTTCATCCAGACTTGTAAGTTAGAAGAGCCCCCTATAATTATATCTCTTCAGAAGCAGACAGCCAACTCCTATCAAGTTGTTAGAACTTACAATAATATAATGCAATGCTAATATCTATCCTAATATCTCCAAAAAATTTACATCATTCATTCCATAGGTTGAGCAAAAGAAACCTCATTCCGGAAACCATAACACTGCTTATGTTCAGTTTATTTGTGATTCTGAAAAATATAATTCATGTTGAAGCATTTAACACCAATAAAGCATACTCAACAAGAGTAACTATTTCACATATCCATTCATAAAGAAGCACCATAACCCAAAGGGGAAGGAAGAAAAGTACAAAATTGCACTTGAAACTAAAAGTCCATTTTTTAATTCAGTTATCATATGTCAGCATATTCTAACGAGTGTTTATACCTGAATAAGCCATGGCTTTGTATCTGGAAATAAAGATTGGAAGTCACTGGTTGTGATGACCTTATAAGAGTGATCAACAGACTCTGAAATGTAAAATGGACTATATGTATAAGAATTTACTGGTACAAAATCTTTCCAATAACTTCCTCATAAATGCCTATCTTTTATATATATTACAAGTCTCGACTAACCAAGAGAAGGGGCTTCTAGTAAAGGGAAGTCCAAGTCTGAAGTGCTTTTCCCTGCATGATGCTTGCTGGCAGCCTCAATACTATGCTACCACCAAGCAATTGGTCAATTAAAGAGAAAATATAAGAGCTCATACAAAACGAAAATGATATCCAAAGGAACTATACTGAAGAAAGTACTCACAAGTTGTTCATCAATGCCAAATACATCATAGTCTCTTTTCCACGTAGGATTTGTCAGCAACTCATAAGCATATCGAATCTGCAAACATAACATGTTCATGAAATGTTGTTATAGCTTTTAGGCTTCTAGTAGGGGAAAATATCAACTTACAAAGAAATATTTTACAGTTCCATCCCATTAATGCAGATCCAGCTCTTTATAACATGAAATCCAGGACAATTTCAGTAGATCAATTTCAGGGGAATGGCTACTCCTATATAGTATTGAAGTAGAGAAAGCTCGACGCATATCAAGTTTCAACAGCTTCAAGTTAAATTAGGTAACAAATCTAAAATATTTGACACTCCTAGCACTCTTACCATACAAATCATGTGGCATGAACCTCATTTTCTTTGCACAAACTCTCTCCCACAAGCATAAAGACATGTCTTGACACACTCACTCACTCACTCAGACATATGGTTGGACAACATTTCCCCACGGAACCAAATTTAGCCCGCAGCATTCAGTATTCAACCCCCTCCCAATAGTCCCATTGCCTCTCCTCTTACTGCTAGTCGAGAAGTGCTAGCAAAATCTTTTTCTAAGCAGCTGAACTTCATAATGTTAAGCATGTATCTGGAAATCTGAAATTCGACAGATTTGTTTGCTTCAAAGAAAAAAAAAAGATATAAATCAAACACATATCTTCTTTTCAAGGATAGCAATATTCAAAACAAGCCAATCCTCTCTGGTTTTCCGTCAATAATATGGAATCAGTCAAATCTGACTCAATTCATTATCAGCAAAATCAGATCACAAAATCAACTGAATTATCTTTTACACAATATAGACTAAGTTGAAACAAAATCGAAGGATCCTAATCTTGTCAGAGCCATATTTAAGAGATCATCCCCATCATATACCACATATTAGTTCCTTTTTCAAAAATTATCTGGAAATAGTTTAGCTGCAAATTCTGTATTAAAGTGTTTTCCTTCTCATGGCGGTAAAAACTAACATAATTATTAGACAAGATAGTTCATAAATGATATCTAGAAACCGACCTTTAAAATTTCAAGAGTATCTGGAGCTTCCAAAGCCGAATTCCTAAAAGAACAAGTAACTAGCGCATGAGATCATCCATTACTTAGAAATTTAGATTTAGAATAGAAATTTAGATTTAGAACCTCATAAAAAACCATCAAAAAGGCAAACGCATAAAACATTTTGCATACTCTCAATACACTCCTACAGGCCACCATATTCATCTATTCACATGTTAAATAGATAACTAAAAGCCAAATGAGAGAGGAGACTGGGAAGCAACGAAAATATCTCACCCACACCCCGGTGAAAAGTAAGAATACACCATTTATAATAAGTAATGACTCAATTACCAGTCAGATTCAAATTTCTCGTAGGCCTCCTTCACTGTCTCAACCGAACTATACCTCACAATCTTCATAACTACAATCCCCAAAACAGAGAAATCAAGTAAATTTACAAAATTCATTAACAAAAGCTTCAAAACCCATGTGCATGAAAACGGAGTCCAACGTGCAGAAATAATAAGAATTACCGTCATAATGGGAGGGAGGGAAGGATTTGGGAATAACAAGGAGCTGGTAGTACATGGCTCCGGCAAAGAGAATCAGAGGCAGAGAGTAGGCTCTGATTATCGAAGCCATTGAGGAAGAAGTCGCCTGAGACGATGGCACCGAAGCCCTAGTCATGATACGCCGGGGCGAATCCCAGGGAAGGAAAAGCACACGGAGTAAGAATTACGGCTGGGACGGGATCAGTTCTGCGAGACCATGCCCACTCTGGAAGTTCTTATTTTTCTTTATCGTTGATAGTGACGGTGATTTTGAAGAAACAAATGTAAAATTAATTGATTTTTGAATAATTCTTTTTAAACTTTATAATTTGTTGAAGTCATCTTTAATCTTTATCTTTGTCACAATAACGGTTACAAAATTAGGTTTTATTATTTCCGTCTTCTAAATGCAAAGTTTAACCATATTTTATAAGATGAAATCGGGGAAAGAGAAGATTGTCGATCGGTCAAAAAAAGAACTTTATACGAGAGAGCACACATGGGCACTGGAAAACTCGTGGATCAGATGAAGCAAGCTTTGAAACATGGCCCTTGTGTTTCCGTGAGCTTCATCTTTTGGTTTCCATTACGTGATGGAAGAAGATTGCTCCCTTAGAACCTCAACCTCTCAATTGGGATTGTGAAAAATTAGTTATCTTATTAAGATTCCTTCTTGAATAATCCAGGATTAGGCCTAGGGCTAGTATTTGCAAAGACCGGCTGTAATGCTCTACGTTACGTATTCGGTGTTCATTAGCTGTTACGGAGAGGAAATTAAAGGCAAGCAAACAGATTCAATTTTGAATTATTTTAGTGCAATGATTACCAACGTTAAAAAAAATAAAAGATAATTAATATGCATGAATTGCGATTTTGTAGGGGTTAATCTGATTTGATTTCGACATTTTTCTTAAAGAAAACAAAATAAAACAAGGGCATGTATGAGTGGGCGATTCCTTTTATCGTAGAAGACAAGGCCATCGCATCAAAGTTTGCGTGAAAAGTGAGGAAGGGGGAGCAAGCCGAGTGTTGTCCGGCCGGGACTGGCCCAAAATGCTAACCCCATTGTTTTTTTTTTTAAATTTGATCCGGGGAGGAAGTAAGAGAAAGAACAAATAATACTCGTAATTGATGACTAATGGGGGTTAGTCCGAGTGGTAAGCGGTTCGGTATCGCTTAAGCAAGGTCTCGAGTTTGAGCCTTGGCATATGCAGAAAATTTCTGTTGGGAGACTCACCCACCATAGCCAGATGCGCGACGCGGGTTAGATCCGGATGTAGTCGGGACAAAGCTCTGGTGAACTGGGTGGGCAACTAAAAAAAATACTAGTAATTGACAACATAGGGAGTGGGGAAAAAACCTTTCAACTTGAATAGCAAAGCTAAAATAAGAAGAAAAGATCTTGAGAAAAATATGCGTGTTACGTAATCTACCTACAATCTCGTTTGGCTTGGTAGTAATGGATAGGCTGGAAGAAGTTCAACTTTCTCAAAAATAGCAAAACGCGCCTTACTCGGTTGGTTAAAAAAACTAAATCTTTATACTTTTAATAAATTTAAATTTCAGTTAAATCATACAATCATAAACGTCAATCTACGTTAGACTATTTAGAGTGTGTTTAGTTTTTTTTCATATTTAAGTTTTAAAAAAAATTTAAGTAAAACTTAAATTTAAAAAAATTAAAATAAATAACTATATTTGTTTAAAATAATTTTTGGATAATATTGTAGTTTAAAACTAAATTTTTAGATAAGTTGGTTAAAGTAACTTATGAAACAATAAAAGAATTTATAGACTAATTAATTGCTATATTACCCTTATTTTTTCTTATATTATATCACATCTCTTTTATACACTATCTCTCATCTTTCTTTTCTTTTATACACACTCTCTCATTTTTTTTATATTATCTCTCCTCTCTCATCTCTCTTCTACATCCTCTCTCATCTCTTATTTATCATCTCTTTTATATTTAATAATTATACTCTTTTTAGTAATTTATCAATAATAAAATTATTTTTAGAAATAACTATATAAATACTCATTTATTTAAAATTATTTTTTTATAAACTCTTCTCTAGAAACCCTTTTCTAAAATATGTTTAAAAATTATTTTTTTTCATTAGTCATTTTCCAAACTCTTATCCAAATAAACCTTTAATAATATTAATACCATATCAAGAAAGTTAACATTATTATCTCTAAATCCTTATAAAAATATATGGATTAATATTTTGGATGATATGGGGTATAAAGATGAAAATTGAAAAAAAGAAAATAAAGGGGTAAAAATAAAAAACTTAGTACAAGAATTTGGAGTAAATTTAACCTATATTTAAATTATTAATATTAGTTAAGAACCATGGGCTGTTCCTCCCTTTACAAAAATATGTTTCTTTTCAAAACATGTCAACAACTGTGGGAATGTTGCGAGGGTGTAATAGATAATGGAAAGCATATTCGAAATTGGGACCACAAAGGTTAAATTCATAAGAGAATATATATATACATATATCTATTTTTTGACGAATACACACACACACACACACAAATATTAATTAAATTGTGGAGTGTTTGGGAAGTAGAAAGCGGAGAGGGGCAGGGGGGGCATGGAATTGGCCTAATCTTCACTATAATAAGTCAAAAGGGCATACCTATTCTTCTACGTGTGTCCCTATCTCCTCTTTCAATACCTCACTAGCTCACCAACCACCAAATTCCTCATCCAATTCCCATGATTTATTTATTTAGTTTTGATTCCACATCTTAAGAGTAAGAATCATTGCACATATTAATGCAATTTTACGTGGAATTAGAGATCCATTGGCTACCACATCAATGGGACAAATACGCCAAAATAAAATCAAATGGTATATAATATCAGGGATTAGATTTCTATATAGCCAAGCAAATCAAACACTGTAAGAAGATGATATCGGTGAGATGGTGATGGGAGAAGTTTTAACTTGTGTGGAAGTTGACCATCTATGGTGGGGATAGTGGAAACATAATGAAACGTGTGAGGCACTAAATCCACTACACCATAGAATACAATAGAATAGAATGAAAACCTATCATCAAATATTTGTCATAGTAGTAACTGGTTTATGAATGAGCACTCTTAAAATAGTCAACCTAGGCTTAAACCTAAAAGGCTATATACCTATATTATCATTATATCAAAAATCTTATACCTACCCTCCATAAGTATAATTAATAAAATTATAAAATATATAATTATTTATAATATATTCTATTCTTAAATAGTATTATTTTATTGTGATTTCAATCGTAATATTTAGGGAGATATCTTAACTTTTAGGTATTTAAATTTACACTTAAGAAGAATAGATAATTTATCTAATATTAATATTACCTATAATAAAAATAGATTTTATCTTATATTTAAATTATGAGTAAATCTAATTTTTTTTAAAAAAAATATACTAAAATAATATCAAAAAACTTACAATTCGATAGTATAATTTTTTTATAAATAAAAAATCATAGATTTAATCTCATCTCATGTCAATAGTACCTTTTCTTTTAATTTAAAAATAAAATATAAATATGGTCACCATCAGGTATTTGTCTTTTGTGGATATTTGGTTTTATAAGTTTTTGTCCAATGAATCTAAAGTCCAAGTATCAAGCACGCAAGCATTGATCTTAATTCCATCCTCCAACAAAATTCCACTCAAGGCGCTTCAATTTAAGTCAAATTACTATTAACCTTAATTTGATCACTCAAATATCCATCAATGGGTGAGATTTCATAACACTTCCTTTCATTCTCTCTCTCTCTTGAGATAAAAAGATTAAACAAATTAATTCATATGACTTGTTGTAATCCCAGTTCTTAGTCATCATATCTAGAGGTATTCATAGGTAGAGTTGGATAGGGTAACCCTCCTGTCCGATGCCCTACCCGAAAAAAGCATAAGCTACATTTTGCAGCTCGATGCCCAGCCCGACCTGATAAAAGCCCTAACTATTTTGGGTTGGGCATGCCCAAGTTATGATATTATACTCATGTTGTGAAAAATAATCTGCAATTATAAACTTATAAAATAATACAATATTAATATATCTTAAAAATTAAATAATATATATAATTCATTAAAAATAAGTCAATAAAAAGATAATAATTAAAGTATTGAAATCCATTGCATATAAAAAAAAGTTTTAAAGTCTAAATAATTTATAATTGTAACTTTGTATCAACTTTTCAAATGTTGACAAGAATAAAGTATCTTATATATTATAAATAATTATAATTTATAATATAATCATATTATAATTAGTAAAGTTAAAGAAAAAAAAATCAATATAGTTATAAATATCAAAAGACACAACTTACTTATTTAACTACTTATATTTCTAAAATAACTATTTAGTCACTAGTAGTTATCATATTCTCCCTTCCAAGTATAGCATCTAGGGAGAAAAGTAAAAAAAAAATAAAAGAATGAGTGTTCATGGGGCAGGGCAGAGCAATCCCTCTACCCAGTGTCTAGTCTGAAAAAATCATGGACTGTATTTTATAGTCTGATACTCGACTTTATCATATATTTATTAGGCTAGATAGGGTTTTTTTTTTTTTTACAGATTTAAATAGACATATCAGATTGTGGGCTTTATGAATACTCCTATAATTTCATCCCTAATATAAGACACAACAGTATTTAAAAAATAAACCATACAAAAAGCGCAAAATAGTGGGAGAGTAAATTTATTTAAAAAAAAAATCATATATTACTGAACGGAATGCTGTGACAGCCGACGGGGCCTGGACAGCTTGATACAAACCAATTCATCAGCCTCCGTGGAGCCCACCCACAAAAAGCTCATTTATGTTTTGTTTGGATGAGAGGGGAAAAAATGAAAGAAAAGAATATTGAAGAGGAAATAAAATAGAGGGAGGAAATCAAACTTTACCCTCAAATTTTGCTATAAAAATGAAGGTCGCCTTTCATTAATTTGTTGCCCTTATATTAAAATTACTTAATTACCAGTACCCCCAGTTTATTACAATGGATCTCGCTCAAATAGAATAAGTTATATGATTTTTTTTTAGGTTTTGTTGAAATTACATAAAAATTTAACTTATTCTCAAAATTCACAAAATTATTCTAAGAAAATACAAGTAAATGGGACTAATCAGCATCTTCTTTAATTCTTTATACTTTACTTGGAAAATTAAAGTTTGTAAAAGTGACTTTTATCCTAAATTTTTATAAATTAAATTAGGATAAAAATTAGTTTTAAAAAATTAAATCTAAAAAAATTAAAAGTCAAAAGCCAGAAAAATTACTTAAACTTTTTTAGACAAAAAATCATTTTACCTGAATATTGATCTAAGCTGTATTATGGGATCAATGGGTTTTTCATCTTTTAAACGTGATTTTTTACCCTTAAAAAAGATACGCCAATCATACTGAATATTTATGCTATAAGGATATATACGTTTATTTTATAAAAAATGAAAACATCTATAAATAAAAAAATATTCTGTTTCTATAGTTAAGGATTAAGGCGTGGAGGACTCTAATTAGTGGACTTTGGGTGAGCTTTAATTAATTATATCACGTGGGATAAATGAAAAACAGCGCATGGGACAAAAGGAGAGGAGAGACGTATGTTGTATTTTTAGACAAATTAAGAAGAGAGAATCATGCTTAGCTTTGAAAGCCTCATCGCAAACGCAAAGCAAATGCGAAATGAATGATCCATTTTGATAAAATTAAAACTCAAATCATTCATTAAAACGACTCATACCTCCACTTGCACACAAACCCCACTTTCCTTATCCAACCAAATCCTAACTAATCAAAACATTAACATCAAACGCATCAAACCATATTTGTATACACAGAAACCACCATAGCTTTTTCATCATCTTGCTTGACTTCACAAGTCTTCATTTTGGTCTCAGTAATTCCACAAGCTATCACGCTCCACTACTAGTGCAGCAGCAGAATCATTAAAACTTGATATCACAGAAGAAATCTCAGGATTCATATCAGTTTCTTGTGGAACACTCGCAATTTGTTCTCCCTTGTAGTTTGATCCATGGTTTTCAAGAAAAGCCTTAAGCAGGTTCTGGTGGTCCTGACCAGAGAAAGCAAGACCTGATGATATTGGCAAATTTGCAGGAGCTTGAAATGATCCAGAAAGATGGATTCTTGGGAGAATTTCTGGAGGAGGGCTTGAAGGAATCCCCAAAAGGGAGTTCGAGTTTCCTAAGGAATCAAAGATCCCTCCTTGGTTTCTTTGATCATCGATTGCAATGGAGAAGCAGGACACGTAAGCAGATTCAGGAGAAGAAACTGCGAGAGCTGGTAAACCTGAAGAACCACCAAATCCATTTCCAGGGGATTCAAACCTCATTCTAGCCGATATATGGGTTTTGTTGCCACCAGAATTCTTCCTAAACACCCTGCAAATAACCCACTCGTTCTGCAAAAACCATACCTAATTCCGTTAAAAAGACAGAGGAAGTAATAAAGAGAGGAAGTAAAGTTGAAAGTTCGCACCTTTGCAGTTTTGGGGAGGTTGTGGACAGAGAATTTACCATCTAACCTGTATTCATGCATGACCCAGTTGGTTTTTTCTCCTTTTGGTGCTCTTCCTCGGTAAAAGACCAGAGTTTTCTTCATCCCCACCAGAGATTTTCCTCTGTAAATCTCTCTGTCTTTCCCTGTGGCCTTCCAGTACCCTGTTTCAGTGGCTCTGTTGGTTCTCAAACCAGTGGGGTATTTTCTGTCTCTCATGCAGAAAAAATACCACTCTTTCTCTCCCAGTTTCGCTTTCCCTTCAAAACAACAACTTAAAATCAACTCAACTGAAGAGACTAATCAGGTTTAATAGATTTTGATCAGTTTATTACTTACGTGGCAAATCCCAAGGCTCGGACCTGTTCAAGTCCACTTCTCCAATGGCTATAGCAAAGAAGTTTGTAAGAGTAACCTTGTTGAACAGATAATGAGTGATAAGCTCTTCATCTGTTGGGTGAAACCGAAAGCCAGGAGGCAAATTCATCTGATCTTCATCCCTGTTATACTGAACAGCAATGTTTTCCATCTAAAACACTCTACTTTTGTCAATAAAACAACTTCAATTCAGAGACCCTTTTCCCCAGATTTATGTGCAGAACCTGGTGATCTGGGAGAGAGAAGGGAGGGAAGACATAAGAGCGAAAAGTTGAGAACTTGAAGGATGAATATGGAGAGAAAAGCGTAGAGAGCAAAAGGAGCCCCTAAATAGAGGAGTTTAGGAAGAAAGAAACGTGGAATGTACGTAAGGTGTTGTCGTTGTTTATAGCTCATAATGAGTCAAAATATGCCTTTAAAAAAAATCATAATTTGCAAAATGTTAAAAAATTGAGGGGCGTTTATTATATCTTGTAAATAATACAATTTCCCATAAATTTTATTATATATGACGACATGTGTATGATAATATATTCAATTATTGATATATATAATATGGGGTTTAAAATTTAATTCTTCTCGTCCGACAAATAAAATTTAATTATTCTTATATGCTTTTACGTCTATTGTTCATTAAAACTAAAAAAAAAACTCTAACAATTGTATCTTCTCAAAATGTTCACCAACGCTGTAAATTTAATTTTGATGATTTTATAGTTCTAATTTATTTTATTCCCTCATCTTAAAATACATGGCACTTTAAAAACTTTTGGTTTTGTTTCAAAATAGTAATACATGTATTAGGAGAAAATTAACTCTTCCTACCCCCATCCCGCCTTCTTAAGCCCATGCCTATCTATGTCAATAATTTTAAAGGGTAGATATTGTTAAATCAAGGGAGAGCACAAATATTCTCTGATTTAATTCATTAAAAAAAATATACCCTAGCGAACTACATGTATTGATACATTAAACAATTGTGTATCCTCAAATCGTTACATGCCTTACTTGTGTTGTTCTGGATGATCAATGCTCCCATCCACCGGAATGTTTTATGCCTTTGGAGATTTATAGAATATCTACTTGCCATATGTGAAATGAGAATTTATAATGTAATAGCAACAAAATTGATACAATCTAAACGTAAATCTATTTCAGTCACAGCTTTGACTATGGACAAATTTCCCTATTGACATAAACAAATCAATCAGCAATTCTACATTTCAATAAATCAGTAAAAGGCAAAACTTCAGAACTCAAAGATGATTTTTCACATTACATCAAAGCATGAGATACCTGTGCTTCTTGCTACAATTTCTACACAAACCAAGTTTTAGTTGCTTCAGTGTTTCAAAAAGCAATCCAAGATTCAAGTTCCCAATAGTAAACTCTCCCAATATTTCATTTCCACGAAAATCTAGCCTCATATTTTGTCTATTTCTCTTTCAAATTGATGAAAAATGATAGATAAAAAGAAAAATAGAGAACTCAAATCCCTAGAAAAGCACTAACACGTCCTTCCTGCTTGCACTACCCTTTCATTTTAAACTCGGATCTAAGCTGAGAGGCTCTTGACGGAATAGGTAAAAACTACCTAATAATTAAAAGGTCAATTTTTCCAAAAGTAAAAAAGAGTAATTTTTAAAGAATAAAGGGTTAAAGCATGTGTTGTGGCTTACCAATTAATTTGTTTCTCATGATAGTTCTAATTTGGAACTGTCTTTTTCACTCCCCATGTTAAGCTTAGAGATTAGGGAAAATACAGAAGTCTTGTTAATCTGGTGGCCTCATTCCAATTTCAAGCGAATAAGTTAAGGGGCACATGCAGTGGTAATGCATCACTAAACTTGAAAGAAACAAGCATTCCATATATAGATCCAACTGAAAAAGGAAAAAGAGAAAAGAGAAGAATATATAGAAGACGGATCAAATGGATCATTTTGCAATCACGAATTATCATATATTGAGTAAAAGGGAAGTACTCAACTGGAGGAAAGCTCGCTTATACTGATAAACATTACAACAAAACTACACAAGATACTTTTTCTTTGGTTTACAGAGAAGTATACACAATGATGGCATCAGTAAATCAATTGCTGTCTTGCCGAAGCTAAGAAAGTTTCTTTCCTTTCTTCTCCTGCCATTCCTTGATTTCAGCTCCTATTTTCGCCTTCACCCTTGTATGAAACCCGGGATATGGCTCATATCCAAAAAGTGCTTGGAAGACCTGAAACAGTGAATAACAGTAAATCCACTTTGTTTACTCCTCCCACAAATCAAAAGGACTGGCTTGAAAGATTTCAACAAGCAAATACCTCAAGCAGCACAAAGAAAGGGGCCATCAGAAAAGCTTGAGTAAGGTTGTCCAAGAGAGCCGGTGCACGTTTCTAGCATAAAAATGATCAAACATTTTAACATAATTGCAGTGTGCAAACCCTGAACCATGCTGCTTTATTAGCAATAAAATAAGTCATTCACCTCAAACATGCCATGACCAACAAACTGTCCGGTCCAACAGAACAACTGAGCTGCAAGAACAACCTGAAAGAAGATGTCAGGCATAGAGTAAAAATTTTGTTCAAAGGACAGAACAGCTTTAGCTATGCCACTCGTCTTTTTTCAGGAGGCTGTTCTTCCCTTGACTTATCTTGAAAAGGAAAGAACATGCATCAAACATTGAAGAAATTAATGCTCAACAATGTCACTTTATATGATAGTTGTAGCCCCATGTCTTTCGTTCTCAGACACAGGGGTGTAGCCTTTAATAAACTAGTGAGAAGCAATCATTGTTCTCTACGAAAACAACCACAACGCTTTTGAGAAATCGCATTGCTTATTGTACAAGTACAAACGGGGTAGTAGGCTCTAGCTTATAGTTCTCTCAGTTAAAAAGAATGCACGATACCATGGAAGTCAAAGAGCTACTGTCAATACTACTGCTTTCTTATTACTCTGGTACGGTTGTACCACTTCTCACTTTTCCATGTTTCTAAATTAAACAAAAGAACTGCCCATATTCCACCATTCTTGTTGAAGCAAACAATGGCTCAGATTTAAAAATTGTCATAGGCAACTAGGATGAAGAAGATAAATCATTACATGACGGCTGAATAAATTAATTCCTAAAAATCTCCGCAGTGAAATAACAATAACCAGTTTAGTCACTACCTCGTATATGAAAATTCTTGTAAGGTAACTCCACGAGTCCATGGAGTCTTATGAGAGAATAAATTAACAGGGACGATGACAGAACAAGTTCAAATTCGTACGTAAATCTGTGCTCATTCTTACTATTCCCACCCCTCTAAGATGCTATTGCACAATACCTTCAAGAGATAAATGAATTAAAAAAAGATAAGAAAAGCAGCAAACTAGAAATTAGGAAAGCAACATGTGATGAATATCTAGTGACAAATGAATAAATCCTCAGCTATGCACCAAATAAAACAAAAGTTATCCACACAATAAATCCAGATTTAGTTCAAACATAGGAAACGTAATGGTTTTAGTTAGATCTGTTAAAAGCAAAAATATTTGGTTGTTTGATAAAGAGAGTAGGAACTCGGCTCAAAAGATAAGAGAATAGGGACCAATCCCATCTTGATCTTTCAGAGTCATCTCCCATATCTCTCTGTATGCTTATTGCCAAATGTATGTTAAGACCCTAAAACCTTATTGAAGCAAAATTGCCGCAAGCAACTAGAAAGATTTCGGCAGCGATTCACGCAAAAACTAGCATAATAAGGAAAACAAGGAGAAATATGATTAATAATTATTCCATGAGTGTATATGTGTGAATAATATGCTCGATAGGTATATGTGTAAAGAAAGACAGAGGGGGTAGAAAGAAATAGGTGGGTTGAATGCGAAGGAAAGTTCTGGGATCGTGATCTATTGTAATTTCTAAAGCTGATCAGCTTGTAAGATTTTACGTATAAAAAATTTCAAACACACATACATATATCAAGCCATTAATGAAATGAAAGAACAATGAAGCAAAAGGGTTGACTTCACAAGAAAGGACCGAAGGAAAAACTTTTTTCCAGTACTTACTACTGAAGCCGTATCCGTATTGTTACTGTCAAACACGGCCCATCATCCACGGGATGGAAGGAAAATAATCAGTCGTTGGTCTGAATAATAGAGAGAATATTACCAACGAACTGATGTCACAGCCAACAGTGCCGAATAAAAATTATCGTTTCCCAGATTTTGCAAGGCAAATCACATAAAAGGCATAAATCATATCCTTTAATCGGGTAAAAAGGTAATACATACCTTCCACGAGAGAGAGAACCCGAGCCTCTGAGCAAGAATGCTGGATCCGACCCAGCAGACTAAACAGAGCAAAGCCGCAAAAGAGCCAGCTTTGTAATCCATGGCGACATAGAACAAGGCATAAATAGCAGCAAACAAGAAGCCGTAATTGAAGACAAGGCCATAATCGAGCCCTAGGTCAGGGGCTTTGAAAAGAGGAGGCGTGAAGTAGAGAAAAACCAGGGCAGTGAAGAAGATTGGCCATACAAACAAGATGTGGATGGCGATATTAATCGGATTGCTGTGGTATGCGCCATAGAAGGCGAAGTGCTTCTCCAGATTAAACAATCCGACCCTCCCCATTGAGTTCGAAGAAGAAATCGATTCCCAGAGAGAATTTCAATTACCTTATAAAAACTGTTGGTTTGGCGGTGGATATTCCGTGAGCGACGGCAAATGGAAGTTTCCGGAACTCTACGCGGGTTATCAACAAGATTATTAATACGTAAGCTTTGTTAAATCCTGTGAATGAGCATTGGCCCAAAAGATTCCTATGAAGATCATGTAGGGCATGGAGTTGGAGCGGACCACGGAATTGTGGATTAGGGTCCATACTACTGCCATCTCTAAAAATGCCTTAATTAATGATTCATTAACTTTTATGTTGTCAGATTTTAAGGGGGGGAAATAAATTATTAAAGTAAATTAGCTCCTTTTGTTTTTAAAAAAACAGTTCTTTAAAAAAAACAAAAAAGAAAACTTATTTGACAACCTATTTTCATTTAATTTTTTTTTAAATAAAAAAATTAAAACATGTTTTAAAAAAGTTTTAAATGTTTTGTAAATTTTTTTTATTTACTTTATATTGTTTTATTCTAAAAAAGTGACCTGAAAACAATTATTTAGCTCCCATGTCGCCGCCGTTTCGCCACCGCTAAATTCACCAGTAACAGGGGCCACCACGGACAATCATTCCCATATAAATTGATCAAGTGATCAAGTGGGGCGACAATTTGAAGAGCCCGATTCATTACAAGTCAAACAGAAAAGGGCCCTTATGTGTCCCAGAAAATGGGGACATCTTATCCCCATATAAATAAGTCTTCAAATTTCTTTTAATACTAGTAGGGTGAATTAAAGAAAGTATAAATTTATTTTTTTTATTATTATAAAAATTCTTTTAATAAAATATATTGTAAATCTATTATAAGTATTTTTATAAATTTTAAAATTATACTTTAAATTTAATAGAGATAAATATCAGACCTACCTAATTTTTTTGTATAAAAAAATATAATACTAATAGATCTAAGGGATTTAATGTTTATGAGTTTAACATATAAATGTTATAACTCAATTTGTAAATATAAATTTTTTGAATTTTAAATATTAAATAGTTAATTTTAATTTGTAAATAATGTGAATAAATGTTAAATTTTGTTAAAATATACATAGCACCTCAAATTAATTTTAGTAGTGTAATTAGTATTATAAAATAGTTTTTTCATTCGATTAGCACCTTTTATTAACTAATCTCAAATTTCAGTAGAAACCCTTCCACCTAAACTTTTGTTACACTTCATTATTTAAAATTATACCTATATAATTATTTTTTGAAAAAAAAACAACAAATGAAAAAAAGAATTATTCCATACTCGCCCATCTTCTTTACTCGTTACTATTACTATGCTAGATTCTTTGAGGGCAAAATGGTCACATTTTTTAGTTCCATGGAAGTACCCATGGAATGTCCCAGGGGTAGGTGAGAACCGAGGTCCATGGTTTATGATGGAATCGAGTTCCACAAGGAACCAATTCCACGTTACCCATTAATTGAGGGCTATTTTCAGTTCAACCTCCCACATCAATCCCATGGCTCCAGTACCACAGACCAAGGGCATAGACTCTTCACTCTTCTTCATTCTCAATCTCTTCGTTTGCTACTTTTTTTTTCTAAAAAATAATTATACAAGTAAAATTTTAAATAATAACATATACAAAAAAATCTTAGATAAAAATATTTAGATAGAAATTTGAGATTTGTTAATGGATATGTTAATTGTAAAGAAATAATTTATAGTACTAATTATATTTTTAAATATTTTAAAGTCCTAATTATACTATTAAAATAAATTTGGGGTATTAAGTATATTTTTATTTTAAATTTTTTAAGTACCTATTAGTATTACATGAAATTTGAGAAACCTATTTGTATTTAATTTTGTTATGTGATGCCTATGGCTAATTGTTTTTTTTTTAATTAAATATAAGATGATGTAATGAATACAACATTAATAGTATTTGGTTGGACCATGTAAACCAATCTTGTTCCAATTTTTTTCCTGTTTCCAGCCAACTGTATTGAATTATTATTTTGAATGAATCAACAGTATATCATAATCGCAACTTGGGGCCCAAAAATAAATAATACTAATAATCGTACCAGTTGACCAAGTTCAATTATGGATGCGAGAATCGGTGAATTGAAGTGAGTATTATTTTATTATAATTATAATTTTATTATTTAAAAATATATATTAATTTTTGAGTATTTAAATTTATGTATGAGGGTAATAGATGGCTCGTTCTATTTGATATTAGTATTATATAAAAAGAAATGAGATTTTACTCTACACTTAGATCAGGTGTAAATCTAATTTCTTTTTAAATATTTTTTGTAATAAAAAAATAATTTTATCAAATTATTTATTTATATTGATTATTAGTATTATTGGTAAATAAAATTCTCAAGTGAACAGTCGAGAATTTTCAAATTTTAGTACTTCTGAGTATGGGTGTTTATAAAACTTGTGCCCAGTATATCTACCTGAGCTTGAGAAAAAAAAAGCTATATTCAGCCTAATAAATATAAGACAGAACTGAGTATCGGGTTATAAAATACAGTCCATACTTTTTTTAGGCTAAGCACTAAGTAAGGGGATTGCCATGCCTTGTCCATGAGTATTATTTCTTTTTTTTTACTTTTCTTCCTATATGCTACACTTGGAAAGGAGAATATGATAAATATTAGTGACTAAATGGTAATCTTATAAATATAAATAGTTAAATAGGTAAGTTGTGTCTTTTAATATTTATAACTATATTGATTTTTTCTTTAACTTTATTAATGATAATATAATTATATTATAAATTATAATTATTTATTTTATTTTTTTATATGCTTAATCCTTATCAATATTTGAAAATTTGATATAAAGTTGCAATTACAAAATATTTAGAGTTTACAACTTTTTTTTATATCCAATTAATTTTAAAATTTTAATTATTATCTTTTTATTACCTTATTTTTAGTGAATTATAGATATTATTTAACTCTTGAAAATTTATAAGTATAGTATTATTTTAAAAGTTTATAATTATAGATTTTTTTTCACAATATGAAAGGGCATACCTAGTTCGCCTATACCCAATCTTTTATATTCAGTTTAAAATAATTATGACTTTTATCGAATAAAATTGGATATTAAATTATAAAATATAATCTATATTTTTTTTAGATAAAATATTAAATAGGAGATTATCCTTAGACCTACCAATAAACAGGCCTACAGATTCTTTCTCTTATTCTTTAGTTATTTTGATTCTTCTAACTGTATCATCATAAATATGATTTTAGTCCTAAGTCAATTGGTTGGTGACAGTGAAACGAACATTTAGAGATTAACATCTTATATACTTATTTTTAGGATCCATTCTTGAACCAGACAACACAAAAATATAATTTCTTTTGCCATTCGAGAATAATAACTCAAATAATTTTTTTAATATAAAAATTAAAAAAAATGATCCATAATTTAAAGAAGGAAAAAAGACAAAAAAACTATTTAAATTTTAAAAAAATAAATTGAACTTCTCAATATTAAAAATAATAGATTAGGCAGGAGACCCAATCTATTATTTATAAATTTATGTGTAAAGATCAAATTAATTTCATTTTGTCAATAATATTTATAAATTTAACAATACGATTTACAATTCTATCAATAATATTTATAATTCTGATAATGGTATTTGTAACTCCTATAATAGTATTTGTAATTTTGACATTATTATTTACAATTTTGACAATAGTATTTATAATTTTGACAATGATATTTGTAACTTTGACAATAATATTTATAATTTTGCCAATGATATTCGTAACTCCTATAGTGATATTTATAATTTCAACAATGATATTTGTAATTCCCACAATGGTATTTGTAACTTTCACAAAAGAGAAGAAATAACTTTATCAATATGATTAATAACTTTATCAATAATATTGTAACTCTTATAATAGAATTTGTAAATTTGTCAATGGAATTTATAACTCCCACGACAGAGAAGAAGTAACTTTGCCAATAGTATTTTCAACTCCTACAATGAAGAATAAATAACTTTGCCAATAGTATTTGTAACTCTCACAATTATATTTATAACTTTACCAATAGTATTTATAAATTTGTCAATAGTATTTATAACTCCTATTAGTATTTGTCACTTTTACAATGAGATTTGAAACTTTGTCAATGATATTTGCAACTCCCACAATTGAGAAGAAGTAACTTTACTAAAAGGACTAATAACTTTGTCAACAGTATTTGCAACTCCAACAATAATATTTACAATTTAGCCAATAATATTTACAACTCCCACAATTGAGAAGAAATAACTTTGCCAATAGGATTAACAACTTTGTTAATGTTATTTGAAACTCACACAACAGTATTTATAGATTTGTCAATGATATTTATAAGTTTATCAATGATATTTATAACTCATACTAGTATTTGACACTTCTATAGTGGGATTTTTAACTTTACCAATAGTATTTACAAATACTAGTAGGAGTTATAAATATTACTGTTAAACTTGCAAATACTATTAGTAAAGTTGTAAAAACTATTGTGGAAGTTATAAATAATATTGATAAAGTTGTTAATCCTATTGGTAAAGTTGTTTTTTCTCTATTGTACGAGTTGCAAATAACATTGATAAAATTACAAATACTATTGTGAGATATGCAAATATCATTGGCAAATATTTAAATCCCATTATAAAAGTGATAAATACTAGTGGGAATTATAAATACTATTGACAAACTTACAAATATTATTGGTAAAATTATAAATATAATTGTAGGAGTTATAAATACCGTTGGCAAATTTGCTTATTCTTTATTATGGGAGTTGCAAATACCATTGTGGGAGTTATAAATACCATTGATAAAGTTACAAATTCTATTGTAGGAGTTATAAATATTATTAACAAAGTTATTAATTCTATTAGCAAATTTATTTATTCTCCTTTGTGGGAATTACAAATATTATTGCAGGAGTTATAAATATTATTATCAAAATTATAAATATTACTATGGGAGTTATAAATATTATTGATAAAGTTGTAAATATTATTATCAAAGTTATAAATACTATTGTCAAAATTATAAATATTATTGTTAAAATTATAAATATTATTATTAAAATTATAAATATTATTATAAGAATTATAAATACTATTGATAAAGTTATAAATATTGGTTGGTTAAAAATAAAAAATATAAAAAATAATGTTGTGATAATCTCAAGTTATGCCGCCACATGGGGAAGGGCGACACGCGCCCACTTGCTCGACCAATCGGAAACGAAAATAAACACCAAAAATATCAGTCATATGGATAAAGTTTGGATATATTTTCTCTTCTCTGAAAATGATAAATGGACAACCTTTTTTCCTTTTTTTTTACCAGAGTATTTATTATTTAATGGATAAAGTTGAATCCAAATCACCACAGAACCCCACTCGCCACATTTCTGTTTTGCTCGTTTTCTCTTTTCTGCAGTTGGAACAACATTCATAAAGCAAACAAAACCATCTCTCACTCTCTTTGTCCTACCAAACTATTTGTATTGTTTATGGTGAGCTCCTGTCAAACCGTTTAAGCAGAACCCAGTTTTTGTTCAAACCTTGCGCCTTTCCTTGAAAAAGTGGACTTATTTACAGACCTACAAATCATTCTCTTCTTCCTCACGGCGATCTTTTCCGAACCCCAAAACGCAATACGGTCAGTTCTTGATTCAGAATCCGAACCGGGTCTTACTGTTCATGATCTAAGCCCGCGTTAAATCTCTCAAGAGTTTGACCATAATCAATCAATGGCCTGTTCCTTGAAGAGCGTTTTCTGTGTTTCTGGGTTGAGCGAGAATCTGCGCAGCTCGAAAACGAAAACTGATTTCGGGATTTGCCCCTCATCTCTCTGTTTCACAAAACCCAGAGATGCGAATCCAGGAGTCTCTTGTGTTTTGAGCAATGAAATCATGGGGAAAGCCATAGTAGCGAAAGACTCGTGGGATTGCAGTTTGAAAAGCCACCCTAATTTCTCTGTTCAGGTATGTCAAAACCGTTTTTGCACCATGGTTTCATCATTTCACCTTCAAAGATTAAATCTTTGATATGGAATACAGGCATCAACTTGTGTAAGCCGGGCCCTTAGATGGTGGGAGAAAACCAAAGCGCCAAATATGATTGAGATCCATTCAGCTCAAGAGCTGGTTCGATCTTTGCTTGAAGCTGGCGATTCACTTGTTGTGGTCGATTTCTACTCACCTGGTTGTGGAGGTTGCAAAGCCCTTCATCCCAAGGTATGTGTATATCTTAATGTTGATAAATCCTAATGTTGTGAAAACATCTAAATCTATAATCTGAGATTTCTAAATTTGCTTCAGATATGTCAAATTGCTGAGATGTGGCCAAATGCGAAGTTTCTTCAAGTCAATCACGAGAATCTAAAACCCATGTGTCATAATCTGCACATTCACGTGTTGCCATTCTTCAGATTCTACAGAGGAGCAGAGGGTCGAGTCTGTAGTTTCAGCTGTACCATTGCCACTGTAATAATCTTAGCCGACACAGTTTTTTAAAGTCGTAGATTATCCATATGGTTTGTGTCGTCGCTTAGTTGGATTTGTTGTGTTACAGATCAAGAAATTTAAGGATGCTCTGGCGAAATATGGGACCGAACGTTGTAGTTTAGGGCCGGCGAGAGGTTTGGATGAGACAGAGTTGGAGAAGTTGGTGGCGAGTGGCGAGATATCGGCGGAATCGCCATTGTTGCGCTCCAAGGTGAAGAAAATGGAGGATTTGGCGATTTGCTTTTGAGAAGTGATGATTTTTCTGTTGTAGGGAGTGAGGGAAGTAAGAATAACTGGGAAATTGAGCATCAATCAGGTTTTGTGCTGGTTATCGAATTTTTGAATCCAACATAAATGAAGTCTGAAGATGGAGGAAGAGTAAAGCATCTCCGAATGTTTTAAAATTCTTTTAGGGTTCTTTTTTCTTCCTAATTGCAAATTTGAGGGCTTGAAATTGTAAATTCATTAGTAGCAAGGGTAGTTTGCTGGGGGAATGGGGGGGGGGGGTCTCTTTTAACTATTTTTTTTTGTAACACAAATTGAGACCCTTGCTTGTTTTGTCATGAGAGCTCAATATACAACCATTCATCCACCTTCGCCTGGTTTACAGTTACAGTCCCGCATTTCTCCATTTATGTGGGTATTCGACTCGTTAAGTTTGAGGGGGGAATTACAGTTATAATGAAGTTCTAAGAAAGAAAGGGCTTAACTACTAAATTTTTTAATAATAATTGAAAAGTTAACAATAATAATAATAATTAATTTTAATATAGGAATTAGCAATAAATGTATGTTGTTTAGAAATTTCTAATCATTCAATCCTTAGATCTCGTAATATTTATCGCTTGGATAGGAGGGGATTGTAATGAGTTCAATTTCTCAAATAATAATAGTTTGGGTGCGTTCACTAATTTTGAGACTCTTGATCCAAATTGATATGGTAAATTGTGGGTGAAAACCCATTTTCTAAAATAAGGAAGCTGTTGCGGGGAGTGTGGCCAGCCTATTTCACCGCTAAGACAGGATGCGGATCAGAATTCAGAAATACCAAAATTTAGGAGGAAGGATAAGAAGGCATGCGCAATTTAATAATCTAAACAGATATTTTTCTTTTTTAAAAAAATATAGTAATCTATCAATTAAGTTCGCAAAAGAAAATGTTAGAGCAAATAAATATTTTAATTTTATATTCCAAGTTTACCTGAAAACTTACTTCAATTTTGAATCAGCCTTTTTTATTAAAAAAAAATCCTTCTGGTTATGGATTGCAGTGCAATTACCAATTACACCTTCAAGCATATATATATATGTGTGTGTGTGTGTTCAAGAATCATAATAATTGTGAACATGCATGAAAGAACAAAATAAGAGTAAAAATGATTGGGGGAAGCTAGATAAATATGAAGGGAAGAGGGTTGAGGATAAGGAGTAAAAGAGACTGAGTCAGGAAGGCGTGGAGGTGACAAGGAATACCCAGCAATCCGAGTCAGCAAGATCCTTCATATGTGACTGCTAATCATTTCATGTGCTTTGCATCTCCCCACTTCTTTTCTCCTCTCCCTCTCTCTCTCTCTCTCTCTCTCCATCCACACGCATTACATCTGCAAAAACTTATCAGATTGGATCTTTTCCCATTCTATGCATTTCTCATCCCTCTACCCACTTTTATTTTCCTCCTCTTCTTTTTTTCTAGCATCTCCTCCTACATTCCCTCTACACTAAATACGTCAGTGATAAAATTAAGTAAATTATTCAGGATTAAGTAACATCTAACATTTTAAAATATATCTTTTAATAATATTCAATATTTTAAACTATTTTTTAAACTTTTTTTTTTATTAAAACTCGATATCCTAAATTTAGAGTGCAAGCTGATATTGAGATGAGTACTTTAATGATAAAATTTCAATAAAATTTATTTTAGAATATTAGGTATAATTGGATAAATATTTTAAAGTACTGTATGCATTAAAAATTAATTTAATATATTTAGTATTATTAAAAAATAATTCAAAATGCTTGGTGCTGCTTAACCTATATATTTAAATTATTTATATTTTTTTAAAAATATATTAATTTTTTTAAATATTTTATTTAATCATTTGTATTAGAAACTAGCTAGTACTAAAATCTTACTCAATATGTACAACCAACCAACGTAAATATTTTTTTTTAAATATAAATTTAGAAGTCAAATAGATTAAAATGTTATATTTGTATTTGGTGGCAAGACAAATGCTCTTGGACTAGGATGAGTATTTGCAAAAGCTATACAAAGTCAAACATTAGAGTGAGAGAAAGCTTACATGATTTTTTTGTCAAGAAAAAATATCACAGGGTGATAGCCTATATGGTTTATAGTATTATTTTTTTACAAAATAAAAAGTATTTAGGTAGATTTAGTATTGATCCTCTATCAAAGTTAAGATAAAGCCTCAAGATTTAAAGAATACTTATAAAATTGTTTACTAAAAAAATATTTACGATAGTAGTAGAAATTAAACTCGTATATTTGATTTTACTTATTTTTCCTTGCCCCTAATTTTATTGTTAAAAAATCCACCTTAGTATTTCATTAGACTTTGGGCCGGTTTGGATAAGAGTTTGAAAAGTGACTTATAAAAAAAATGTAGACAGTTTTTAGAAAATAGTATTTTAAAAAGAGTTTATAGAAAAAAGTAGTTATTAATAAATGAGTGTTTAGATAGTTATTACTAGAAAGACTTTTGTAATTAGAAAATTATTAGAAATGATATGATTTTATTAGATATATGAGAGATGAGAGATGAGAGATGAGAGATGAGAGAGAGTGTAGAAGAGATATAAGAAGGGTGTATAAGGGTGAGGAGATAGGGTATAAAAAAATTAAAAGTAAAATAGTAATTAATTCGTCTATAAATTCTTTTACTATTTTATAAATTAATCTCAATAGCTTATCTAAAATTTTAATTTTAAACTATAATTTAGTTTAAAAATATTTTTGAATAAATAGAGTTATTTATTTTTAAAAAAATTTAAAATTAATATTTTATCAAAAGACTTTTTAAAATCATGATTTAGTTTTTACCAATCTCACTTTAAAGTTTCTTTTTTCTTTTTCACTGGAAACTATTCGATTTGGTCCATTTTGATCCGTAATATGATTTCAAATGAAGGAGTATTATTTGCTTGATTAACTTGTCAATCTAATTGTCAATAAGAATTAATATAAATAATAAAAAATAAATTTATATTTTATAAATATATGAGTTTAATTTATATTAATTTTATGAGAGTTTTTGTAGTTGACAATAGAGATGGTAAAACGGGCTGGCTCGCCAAAAATGAGCCAGCCTATTTTAAAAGCGGGCTTTTATGGGGCGGGCTGTGCGGCCCGCCCCAAATGCCAGCCCGAACCCGCGGCCCGCCACCTTTTTTTTTTAATTTTTAATATTTTTAAAAAATTATTTCTAAACTTTTAAAATACTAATAAAAAATTTTTAATGTTATATTAGTATAATTAAAATATAATTAATGTTATACTCTTAAAAAAATTTATTTTTTATAAAAAAATATTAAATTTTATAACTATAAATCTAAATAAACATTAACATAATATTAATCAATTATAATATGTCAACACATATTAATAAATAGGTAATTATCTTTACTAGTATTTAATAATAAAAGTATTCAAAGTAATATTTGGGTAAAATAAATAATAATATTACTAATTTATATAAAAAAAAGCGGGTTGGCGGGCTGGGACGGGACGGGCTGCTGGGCTAGCATTTTGTCAGCCCGAGCCTGCCCCATTTTGACAGAAAACGGGTTGGGCCGATTTTACCAGCTCTAGTTAGCAATTTCATAAGTCTTTTATAAATATTTTTTAAGTCTTAGAGCCATGCTCTTAGTAGACGATCAGAACTCACCTTATTTTTTTTTAAAAAAAAAATTGTTGAGCTAATTGAAAACGAAATTAACTTGTGGCCATGGCTAGGGCTACAGGAAGAGATTCGGATCACCTACTTTGCCGCGTAAACTATATTCTTTAAATCAATGTTTTAAATGTGAGTCACACTATTTCTCCATTATAATTATTTTTTAACATTTAAACACATTAGATGAAACGTCAAGTTATAAACATACAAAATTGAAGCACTTATATATATATATATATATATATATATATATATAAAGAGAATGGATATTTCTTCCTGTTGAGAATGTTTGAGCTAAGATAAATGAAAAATATTAGCAGCTACTTACAGTTTTGAAAATCACAATGGGCCTATATTTTTGTATGAAATCATCTATTAATATCAAACTTTTGAAATAAATTGTTTATTAAAAGATGCAGTTCAATAATTTTTTAAAATGTTGTTTTTAGACCATCTAAGAAAACTTCCATTGACACATGCATCGACCCTCTTATATATAAATGTCTCCATTTTGCATATTTTTTATTTGAGGAGAGTTATTTATATGTGAGTGTTATATCAGTTGGTCAAATACATGTTTGTTATATCAAGAGGTATTGAATTTTGATTCCCACTTTATGCCTCCATCCTTATCATTTGACAAGTTTTAGGGGGTGACCTCATAATATTTGCTCAGCTTTCCACGCCCAAAAATGATTAAATCATAAACAAAACAATTAGGCACATGGAAACTTGAATGTTCTGAATTAACTTCATAACCCCATAAAATCAAGAGTCCTTGCAAGTTTGCCACAAAGAGATTATCCCATCCCAAGCAAACATGTCACAATTTAATCAGTCAATTCAAACGAGCACATCACAGAAGTCATCACCTTCACAAACAAAAAACGGGTTTTAGAGCCTTGTCAGTTGAGAGGCAACAGATTTTGCTATACTGGAAGCCAATCATACCAGACATTCATGTGCATACTGGTGAGGACTGAGGAAAGAGAAGCACAAACAAACAATCAATTCCAAAATGAAATGTACTTCTCATAACAAGCGCTCAAGACAAGCCGATCACGAAAACAGGGGAAAATGAAACGCGGGCATAACAAAGCTGAGACCTTGAATTGAGAAATACGAAAACGAAAGGATTCAATTTAAATGCATCAGAGAGATTCCCATTTAGACTAAGTCATCATTCTCCCAAAGAGTGCTGATGTCCCTGTCTATTTTGTCATCATTTGCACATCACAACCCCTTTCACACACACACAACAGCATTCAAACATGTAACACCATGAAACCAATAGCAATTGAAACAGAACTTAGAGAATATTGGAAGCTTGAAGAGGTTTTTCTTCTGGGTGCCTCAGAATGAGATTGATATCATGGAAAACAACTCTCAGAGTATATTCATAGGCACGAGCACACAGACTGATGTGAAAACACTAAAGAAAGTAAGAGACAGAAGCTTAGGAAACCGAAAACCCAGATTAACACTGCCTAAAACTGATTCAAGGAGGATGCCAGATTGGGAGGATAGTCAAAGGCTAAATTTCAGCCCCGGGTATTAGGGTTTGTGCCGCCAGGGCATCCCCATCATATAGATTATAGATTTTGGGTTCACATTCATAGATATTCTTAGAAGCCCGACATCTAAGCCCAATCACTTTAGCTGGTCCCGGACTCCTTTCACATGAGTCTAAGAAAAAAGTTATGAAGGGGCGGATATGTGTAAAGTCCAGTATTTATGTCATTAAATAAAAATCAATGTAAAATAATATCTAATATTCTAATTTTATTTTATATATATATTTATTATTTTAATCTTATTTAGAATACAATTTTATCTATAATATTTTTAATTTTATAAAATTTTATATATTAAATTAAAAAGATTATAGGTAAAATTGTACTAAATTAAAAAAATTATAAATAAAATTGTATCATAAATAAGATTATAATATTAACTGTAGAATAATATTAGAATATTATGTGTTACTTTGCCGTACAAAATTGACATGGAGATGTAGTTTAGAAGGTAGAATACTTGCTTAGCATGCCAGAGAGGTAGGGTGTTCGATGCCCCGCATCCCATTAAAACAATATTTTCTTATTTGACGAAAATATAGCAGAAGGCAACGGATATCGGACGATCGATGTGGAATACTATATGAATCCTATTTGTTCAGTCGGTTCTCTTTTATCAGCCACGTTTGTACTGGTGATGCAAGGCATGTTTCAGACTCAAGATGTTGAATATCTGAGCCAACACTCAACTCGGAATTGGCATTATCCAATGTTTTGCTGTTTCATGGTCATACTACCAGGTGGTCTTCTTCTTCTATGCATATCCTTCAAAACACAGAACAAGAGTATGAGAAATAATGATACGTCATGTTTTCCCGCTCCCTCTATTCTTGAGCCCCAAAAAATGGCTTCTGAATTCTCAACACATTCTTGTCTGGTAACCATAACATGAAGGATCCCACATTATTGGAATAGTTTGTGCTGTCACTTGTTATTCCAATCTAGTTCATGTTATTAGAACACTCGTTCTCACTAACCCCAACACACAAAGCAAACGCCTCAAGTGTCTTCCCTGTCCCTAACCCACTAAACCCACCTCACATGTAATTAACTTTCTTTTGCATGAAGAATCAATAAATCACCTCTATATTATTGTGGGATTGAAGGTTTTTTTACAAGAGAAGGTCACGAGGTTATCAGTGTTTTTGCATCAGGGAACTTCTCTTTGGAATATAATTAAGATGTGAGCACAATTATTACACTGCGAAAAGTATTGCAGCATTGGACTGTTTTCGTCCTGAACATTCTACTATTGCTTTCCTTATGTAACGTTTTAGTTTCACTGATTATTAAAAAGAATAACGTGTTATTTATGGCACCAATATTTATAAAAAGAAAAAAATATATAATTTTTTATCTATGAAATTTCTCTATAGCTTCAATTTTTAAATTTTGATTTACAACAATTTGATCCTTATAGTTTCTAAACACAAAATCTCAATGCCTATCTAGTTTCTTGACCTAGAGCAACTAGTCCCTGACATAGTAGGATCTAGGAAATGAGGAATTAGCAATACATAAATTTTATGAAAAAAATTGCTAGAAAATAATTGAAATAATGAATTTATATCCTTTCCCTTAATTTCTCAATCTCCATGTGACTGTATCGCATTAATTTAATGGCTTCAACATACAATTTCTATATTACATCATCACATTAATTTAATGGCTTCAACATACAATTTCTATATTACATCAGCATAATTTTTTTTAAAAAAATTTGACCACATATTACTCCATTCAATCTTTAATATAAAAATTAATTTTAATTTAGATAAATAAAACAAATAAATAATAATAAATATAATATATTCTCATCTAAAAATTAAAATATTTACCTAAACATCGTCATTAAAACCTCCCATTTGGCACATCACTTATCCAAAAAATTCTCTTGATCCAGCCACCTGTACGCCAATGATTGGCTAAAGATCTTACATTCAACCATCAGATTCCCTCTAAAAAAATCCTCCAACGTGGCACCACTGGTCCCACCGTATTCTCCTTCAGCCAACTACAACGTGGATATAGATTTGCGGATAGGACACCCAGATAAAAGGATAAGCCTCACGCATTTTCCACCGTCCGATCCTAAATATCGTCCCAATCAACCGTCCACCACACACGACGCACAACAGCCACATGCACGCTCGTCAACCGAAATACAAACTACAAAGCCGCTCCCATTATCCCGACACTTTCATCTACCCACCACTCACTTTCCTCTGCTTCCCACCGGAAAAAACCCATGGCCACCGTCACCACCCAGGCTTCCGCCGCCTTCTTCAGGCTATCATGCTCCTCCAGATCCAGATTCCTCACCGGATCTTCAGGAAAATTACAGAGGCAAGTCGGTTTCAGAACAGTGGCGCCTCCTTCCTCTGCTTCTTCCTCCTCTTTCAAGGTTGAAGCCAAGAAAGGAGAGTGGCTTCCTGGTCTTCCCTCACCGGCTTACCTCAATGGAAGGTACGTCCTTATTATACACGAAAACCGGTAACCTTACTTGCATTACCATTATAAAGACTACAACTTTTTTGTGTTTGTTGTGTTATATAGTCTTCCCGGTGACAATGGATTTGACCCTCTGGCGCTAGCAGAGGACCCAGAGAACTTGAGGTGGTTCGTGCAAGCTGAACTGGTGAACGGAAGGTGGGCCATGTTGGGGGTGGCAGGGATGCTTCTTCCAGAAGTGTTCACAAAGTTCGGAATCCTCAATGTTCCAAAGTGGTACGATGCAGGCAAAGAAGAGTACTTTGCATCATCATCAACCTTGTTCGTGATCGAGTTCATTTTGTTCCATTACGTTGAGATCAGAAGATGGCAAGACATCAAGAACCCTGGAAGTGTCAACCAAGATCCCATCTTCAAGCAATATAGCTTACCCCCAAATGAAGTTGGATACCCAGGCGGCATCTTCAACCCGCTCAACTTTGCTCCCACACTTGAGGCCAAAGAGAAGGAAATTGCTAATGGTAAGTTCGATCTGATATATGAATAACACTTTTTGAGGAGGATATGAATTGAAATGGAAGGCTAATTAAGTTGTGTTGTGTGTTGTTGCAGGGAGATTGGCGATGTTGGCGTTTTTGGGGTTTGTGGTTCAACACAACGTGACGGGGCAAGGGCCATTTGATAACCTGTTACAGCATATTTCAGACCCATGGCACAACACGATTGTTCAAACTCTGAGGGGAAACTGATGTCATTGTGGGGCCGTGGCATTAAAACTTGGCATTAGTGTATTCTCTTGTGAAACAGAGTAAACGAGAATTTTGAGAGAGATGTGGGCCTTCCATTGTAAAGGATCAACTCAGAAAACTATTACTTTCCATGTACAGAGGAACTTAAAATGGTTTTATCTGGCTATTTATGTCTGTTGCTTATCGCTGAATTTTACACGTAATCGAACTAGCTATCAATGTAGTGAAGATATAATCCAATATCAGATTTACCAGCTTAAATTGCTAGATTAAAAGGAAGAATAGAGTAATAATAATCGTGGCATTACATGGCTCAAGAAAGCTGTTTTAGTTACCCAAAAATGGTTAGACGACTAATACAATCGAGAGGTGATTAAATGGTAAATATCTGAGAGCCTAAGCACGAAGCGTCAGATCTTTATAACTAGGTACAAGAACATGAAGTTGAAGGCTGTGATGTCACCCAGAAAATAGCTGAAGCTTATGTACAACAAAAGAAAAAAGAATTCCTGAATTTCCCACCTCACCCACTGCTACCCATGAATGAGGTGGAGGATTGTCTCATAGAAGTCGGTTAGCAAATAGTTAAGCTGAGTCAGTAACTTATGGTGTAAACTTGTGTGAATGAAATGTATGAGGTGCGTAATGATTGAATTATTAAAGGGGTTATTGTGAACTCGTGACAGAATGATCAGATTTAAGAAGGTAATGTAGTCATCACTTAAATATTCCCTATTATAAGTCTCTCTCTCTCCTCTCCTCTCTTCAACTTCCCATAATAATATGTGAATGTTTTTGTGTGAGTTTGAAACAATCTTCCGAAGTGCAGTATGCGCAACCAAAGCGCACTGTTTAGGTCTGTTACATCTGCAACAATATTCTCTTTCATCAAGTGTGTGGAGAATTTACAGGGATCATACCCGCCCAGCTCTCTCTAAAGACGTCAAGATTGAGAAATTGAGCCAACACTTTTACAATGTCTTGTCATCTCATATGTTCTTTATTTGAGGTTGATCGCGAGGCTTTTGTATTTGAATTCAGACGCAGAGAGGATTGTATTAGAATTCTGCGGGGCCGTCCGTGGTCGATTAACGGATTATTATTGAATATACAGCGATGGGAGGAAGAGATGGCTTATAGTGAAGTGGATTTCAATTTGTGTCCATTTTGGATTCAATTCCATGACCTATCGTTGGCGGCGCTAGATGTTGATAATGCATTAAGGTTAGGGAATCTGATCGGAGAAGTTGTTATAGTAGAAGATCAGAGAGCCGTAGGTCTTCTGGCTAGAAGTTTTCTTCGAGCAAGAGTTCTTGTGGATTTGAGAAAACCGCTTGTGACAGGCATGTGGTCTCTACTCTCTAAGGGAGAAAAAGCAACCTCTCTGGATTAAAGCACGATATGAGAGGCTTCAATGTTTTTGTTTTGCCTGTAGGAGGATTGGAAATCGTTTAAGAAATTGTTCATACAAGAAAGAAGATAGTGAAGATTCTGTAGTTGAATATGACAATTGGCTGGGTGTACGGGCGGCTATATGGATTGATGGTTCTGTGAGAGTTTGTAAGGATAGATGGGAGGAAGCGGAAGGCTGGAAAGCTAAGATGAATCATACAAAAACACATCCTCCACAAATAGTGGAGAATTTGAAATTAAAAGGTGGATTGGAAAAAGCAGAAACAGAAAAGATCGAGGAGGAGAAGGGGAAAACTGTGCAAAAAGAGGTTGAAAAACAGGAGGAAAGGGATAATAAAAGTGGTAACAGAGAATTTATGCCATCGTAGAAAGTTAATATACCAGTGACAGAGAAGATACCTAATGGCGATGAAGGCAATTCAAGAGAAGTGAATGGTAATCGGAGTGTATGTGGAGAAAGGAACGTGAAAGTGGTAAGGGCGGTTGCTAAAAGTAAGCCTAAGGAGAAAGAAGACCTTTCTAGGGCGATTGTGTTGTTTGGTAGTATATTGCCTATGTCCGAGATAGTGTGTGGTATGAAAAAGATTGGCCTGAAGAGAAGGGCTGAGGATATGGAGGACAAAGAAAACTTAAAGAGGAGAAAGCTTTGCTTTGCTAATACGATGGAAAAGCCAAAATTGAATAATTAACCAAGCCGGAAGAAGGAAGAGAGAAGAAGTGTTCGTGCAGTCAGAAGGAAAATAAAGCAGGAGGGGAAGGCTACTAGTGAGACGAGAATTCATAAATAGGATAGTAAGTTGCAGATTATGGATGGTGAATTTGTCTGTAACTAAAAAATAAGTGTATCTTGTGCTGATGCTGATGAGAAGCGCTGTAGTGACTGGCCAAAATCAACCACTATGGAACCATGACGTTATAATTTGCAACTGCCAAGGGTTTGGTGCACCTTTGGCAGTAAGGAATCTAAAGGAAGATTGTCAGAAGCATAAGCCTACTTTAGTGTTTCTAATGGAAACAAAAAAGCACCAAACCTATATGAAGAGAATTAGAAGAAGAACGGGTTTTCAGAATGAAGTCTATGTAGAATCGATGGGTAGAAGTGGTGGACTTGCGGTGTGGTGGAAAGATGAGCTGAATTTTAATCCTATTCTGTTAGCAGTAATATAATCCATGCTAAAATCTCTTGTAGTAATGAGGATGTCCTTGAATTCCTTACTTTCGTTTATGCCCTCCGAAGGAAGCTGAGAGGAGAAGGACCTGGGATAGAATGGCAGGAATTGTGGCCACAGTGAAGGGTGCTTGGCTATGTGCTGGAGATTTGAATGAAATACTCAACCAAAGTGAGAAGTTAGGTGGAAATCTAAGAGCTGCACGGAAGATTCTTGGATTTCACAAAATGCTTGGGGACTATGAATTTATGGATCTGGAGTTCAAAGGATCTAGATTTACTTGGGCTAATAGCAGATTGGGTGAGGACAACATCAAAGAGAGGAATGGGAATGGTGATATGCGAGAAAAATTCCCAAGAGCTTTGGTGTTTCACAGTGAACCTGTGCGGTCTGATCATCATCTTTTAGTGGTAGACCTTAACTACCAAAGAGATTTTAGCATGGTTGTGAAGGATAGTTGGGGGAAGAATATTGGTGAATTTTTCAACTAAAGTACTGAGTTGGCTATAAGGCTGGAGGATTGTGGGAAGGATTTAACAAGATGGAGCAGAATTGCTTTTCCGAATAATAGAAAAGGCATTGAATTACTGATGAAGGAATTGGAAGAATGCAATAAATGCATTCTAACTGAAGATTCTTCTCAAGAAAGGAGCAATTTTTAAAAAGATGGAAGAAATATGGAGGTTGGAAGAGAAGTATTGGCATCAACGTTCAAGAGTATCTTGGTTGAAAGATGGGACAAAATTTTTCACCTGCTAACAGTCCAACGTAGAGCAAGGAACAAAATTTTGAGATTGAAAGATGACCTGGGAGTTTGGATAGAGGATGAAGGGGCAATAGCTAAGAATTTTATAGCACATTATAGAAGTCTCTTTAGCAATTCGGGCATGAGAGACATGACTGAGGCCCTGAATTATGCCTAGCCCAAGGTCAATGATGCTAACAACATGCTGCTACTGTGGCCTGTTACTAGAGAAGAAGTGAAAGCAGCCTACTTTCAGATGGAAGGAGGGAAAGCACCAGGTCCTGATGGATTCTCATGTCAGTTTTTTCACTTCTCATAGGATGAGGTGGGTGAGAAAGTATTTGATTTGGTTAGAAGGTATATTGAGAATGGTGAAATAGTTGATCCTATTAATTGCACAGATTTGGTTATGATACCAAAGGTGGATAAACCTAGTTTCGCAGTATAGACCTATAAGTCTCTGTTATTTTTGCTATAAAGTATTATCTAAAGTTCTAACCAATAGAATGAAGATGTCGATGCCAAAGATTATATCCGAGAATCAATATAAGTCTCTGTTATTTTTGCTATAAAGTATTATCTAAAGTTCTAACCAATAGAATGAAGATGTCGATGCCAAAGATTATATCCGACAACCAATTGTGGAAAGAAGAATGATCCATGATAATATTATACTAGCACATGAGGCTTTATCTCAAAAGAAGAAAGGGGAAGACAAAGTTTGAATTTGCTCTCAAAATGGACATGAGCAAGGCTTATGATAGAATTGAGTGGGATTTTTTGGAAGAAGTTATGAAGAAGCTGTTTCAATCAGAGTTGGATAAATTGTATTATGGGATGTGTGAATTCTGTAAAATCTTCTATAATGCTCTCTGGAAAAAGAATTGTTGAGGTGAATCCAAGTAGGGGGTAAGACAAGGTGATCTCTTGTCACCTTATCTTTTTATTATGGCCGCTGACGTACTCGCCAGTATGATCAAGAAACATGTTGAAAACGGTGACCTTGAGGGTATTAAGATGACCACAAACTACCCTACCCTGTCACACTGTTTTTTTGGTTGAAGATTCCCTCTTTTTTATGAAGGATTCCAAACGTAATTGCTTGAGATTGAAGAGAGTATTTGCTGTTTATGGGAAGGCGTCGGGACAGCAAGTGAATCTTGAGAAGTCGGGTGTCTCTTTCTTTGCAAATACAAAAGAAGAGAGAAAGAGCAATGTATGCAATTGGCTTGAGATAAGGGAAATAGAGGATCCAGGGAAGTATCTTGGACTGCCTGTACGGTGCGGTAGATCAAGGACAGAATCCCTGGCTTTTATCAGGGAAAGAATGATAAGGAAGATATAAGGTTGGAAGCAAAGATACTTAACTCAAGCAGGAAAACAGATCCTGATCAAGGCAGTTGCAAATGCTTTGCCTGTGTACCCGATGACATGCTTCAAGTCTCCTAAGACAATGAATTTGACAGAATGATCTCGAAATTCTGGTGGGGAAAAGGTGCTGAAGGAGATGGAATTCATTGGAAGGTTTGAGAGTCTATGACTAGACGCAAGAAGGATGGTGGCATGGGTTTTAGGGAATTTACATATTTTAATTTGGCTATGCTTGCCAAAACTGCATGGAGGGTAATTCAAAATCAAGATGCTCTATGGGTTAGAATGCTGAAAGGTCTATATTTTCCCAAATCTGACTTCTTGAATGCTAAAAAAGGAGGGAGAGCCTCATAGTGTTGGTCACATATTGGCTAGAAGAGAAGTGATGAAGCCAGATATTGTGCGGGGGATTGGCAGTGGGAGTAAGGTGAGGTTTTGGAAGGATAGGTGGATTGGAGATGAAGTGTTGGAGAAAGTAGTTGATGTTTCCCCAACCAATCCCCTTCTCTCCATTTCTCATTTCAACGGTTAAATTGAAATTTGAACTGCTCGTATATTCAATTACTGGTACTTATGTTGAAAGGTCTTTAGTTTTATAAAAACATCCATATGTAAAATAAAACGATACAAAGCGAAAGTTCCCATTAATCACTGTATTAAAAGTTGGACTATCAACATGATCGATTTGAGTAGCAACTAAAACGCGGATACGCCGGTCTTGGTTATGGTTTCGGGATATATGGAGGGGAGGTATAGCCGTATTGGGATGGGGATTCTTTCTTCATATGAATACTAAACATTTTCTACAAAAATTGTGAAAAAGCAAAAGAGAAAAAGTCTCCCATTAAAAATTTAATTGATGAGAAGAACCTGATAAAATGTTATATATAAAGAGTACCGATACTTTCTCACCCAAAAACAAAATTCAACGAGGGACTTTGCCCCAATCTTCCCAAGATAAAATTACACAAGTCCAGATAAAATATGCTAAAGCTACTAAAACAATAAAAAAATTACACACAATTTGGAAGAAAGGATTTATGAATAATACAACTTCCTATTTTAGACGAGAAAAAGTGTCTAAACAGTGAAAGATGCATCTAGCTCTGTTATTCACAAAAACAATTTGTTTCCAGTAGCAGCGAATCCTTTCGTAAAGAATAGCCAATCAATTACACGTGGCCTGCGTCAATTTTCATATCTAACAATGCTACATGGTGAAGGTGCACCCAGAAAATTGCACCAGTGTATAGGTATATAAAAAAATGTACAGAGAACTTGTAAGATTAAAAAGAAAACACTAGATCCTGTTGTCTATGAATGTTGGACACTGAATGATCCTTAAAAGCTCCCTCAAATTCGCCAAAACATGACTTGGTCCCAAACTCCAAGCACCAACGGAATTCAAGAGCTGCTCTAAATCCTGGAATCAGAAAATGCGAGGAAGGAGCAAGAAGTCAAGTTTAGTCTTGATAAAGGCTATAGCAATAACATTTTAGAAGAGATATACCTTGTTTAGCAAGAATACAGCATAAGCTGCTCTTGTTGTGTCTTGACCCTCTAAAAAAAGAGGGAATGCCACGTGCTTTGTGTTTGCAATAGGCATTGTACTTGATGACGAATCCGAAGATGCTAGATCCTTTGAAGGTGCTTTGTCAATGATATATGAATGTGAGCCACCCAAGCGTACAGGATATCGCAAAGGAACTTGCAAGTAAGATGCTACAAGTGATACAGCCTGCCAAAAATATTACTCTGATAAAGTATGTTTCAACAGTTAATAGGTCAACAGCCATATGCGTGTAGCAAAATTAAAAAAAAAATGCTGCATTTAGAGGAACTAAAATTTAATACCATAACCACAACGAGGAAAAGAAATGACAATCAATCGATTTTGGCATATGTATACATAAAATAAATGTTCAGAAAATAATATCACATCATGCTGGTGTGGATTATTAACAATTACATGATAGAAAAGGAAGCATCAAAAGAAGATTTTGGGGCATCAGAACTTACGTGTGCAACATATCCTAGGGCAGTTGCAGACTTTTGCATTTCCTTTTTATCAGTAAAAAAGCTCATCTTCTTAAAAGACAACATAGTCAAATGCAGACCCAGAATTGTTAAGGATCCTTGATTAACGGGTTTAAGTTCAGCAGAATTACCTGGGTAGAGAAATAATGACAATGTTAACAATTATTTTCAAAATATTTATCCAACTAGACATGATGAGTTGATGACTTGACAACCCAACTTGATTTGCTTAGTCCAAATAGATATAACGCATTCAGATCAATCAAAATTTATCAATTACTCAGGTTTAAATTTAACAATAATTTAGATTAGCACAAGAGAAAGCAGATTTCATATACAGTGAAGTGCTGTAGTCTTCTGGAGCATCTAAGCCAACTAGTGGAATTGTCAATCATCGCATAAGACATTGTCTTGTATTATGAAGATCAGTAATATGTGAAGCGTGGATTATCATGAAACAACACCTATGCAGAAGAATTTAAGATGACAGATAAAGAGGTTCATTAGGTGGATGATTTACAGAATGAAAGATAGGATTTTCAAAGCCTCAACTATTTAAAGAAGTACAAAAGCTGTGCTCTCTCACAGAAAGGAAAAAAAAAATCGCAAGGGAACTATCCAGCATTCAATTTCATAGTTTATTTTGAAACTCAAATTCATTTGAACTCAGTATAAACTCATTCATTCCTTTACCATCTACAGGGTATTGTTTGCATAAATAGAACAAGAAGATTTATTCAATTAACTCTTACCTGCTAGGCTGCCAGCAGGATAAGCTTCAAGTTCTTGCTCTTGTGCAGGTCCAACCGAGATCTTTACAGGATACAGCATTGATATTTGGGTTACCATGTATTGTTGCCTCAGTCTTAACATCTTTTGCAAATTCCTCAGTTGAACATAACCTTTTTCTTCAAACAGTAACCTATTTGATTCCTGCATCGATAGTATAATCAGCTTTTCAATTACAACCACAACTGTACGCAGAAAAAGGTAAAAAGAAATTCTGGGAACATTTTTTAATTAAACGCCCACTAGTTATTAGAATAAATGCAAGATCACCTGAAGTCTTCTTCTGGATACAGAAAGAGCTGTCCCTGCCACCAATAGCGATTCAACTTCAACACCGAGCTGCTCTTTCTTCTTGGTGGAATCCTCCTTTGCAATCCTGGAATGCATTGACACATTCCCCACCATTGCTTTCCTTGATTCAAGTTTCTGACGCATCTCCTCAAGTTCATTCGACCTACTCAATGACTCACCCTTGACCTGCTCATGAAATTACCGCCCGCTAATATGCGGGCTCATTAATTAAGGCCACATTTATTTAGAATAAAATAACAAACAAAATAAAACAATCCTACAGCCATACATCAGATGCTTTGGTGTCAACGTTGTCTTAGCAGAAACTCATAAATAGGACCCAAAAGAAAAGGCCGGAATGAAAAATAAAACAGGGAAAAAGGCGAGTAATGCAAGATATAGATGCCAAAATACAAGATTACTCAATTTTTACCAATCAACCACCTTGTGTGCAAAATTTGTAACCTTCCAAGATGTACAATTTGCGAATTTATCCACATGAATTTCCTTCTGTCAGTGTATTGCCCATAAAATATCATACCATAATTCTATTGCACAGGTAAAACCTCAATGAAGAAACCCTTTGACTCGTTTCATTTTCTCCCCGGCACCGCTACTAGTTTCTTGTACTTAAAACTTCTAATTACCCATCAACACGGAAACTTTAATGCGAAGTAGGCAAAAAAAGAAAGAAAGAAAATTCTTGAAGCACGCCAAAACCCTACCTGAATAAGGTGCTCGAGCTTCTGTTGGAGACTTCGCTTCTTCTCCCTGGCTTCATTAAGTGCAGAGGAAAGACTGACCAATCTCGCAAGATCATGCTCGAAGTCCTCCCATTCTATGACTTTGGCATTATCTCGATGGGGTATATCGGTCCCAGAGGATGGATTTCGATTTTGTTCCATCAATAGTACGAGTAGAACGAAAGACGCGGAAATCCAAGAGGTGAGGGATGGATCTCATCGTCCATCGACCCTCCTCCGCTAGGATCGTAATTTTCTCGGAGAATTTGTTTGATATTTGGGAAAGATGGGTCAGGACACGATTTCAAGAAGACGAAGCAAAGCCGGATATTCCGTTACCTGGTGAAGTCGACCAGTAATGTATCATCTCGGTTCGTAAATCGTATCTGCCGAAACAAATTGTACATTTTTATTTTATATTTTTTTCCTCAATAAAAAAGAAAAGCCCATTCTCCCTACTCCATTAGATATTTTTATATGTAGGAACTCGGAAATAAATATATTATATATATTTTTTTTTGTAAAACACAAAACTATTTTTTAAGCTTGATAAGCACCCTCTCCTGATTTTTTTTTTCTAAGAGAAGACTAAAAACCCTCTTGGTATAGCTTAATTTATATAATTCTAACTGTATTAAAACTAAAATTTAATTTTTTAATTTTAATTTAATATAATTTAATCGATATAATTTTGATTGTTAAAAATATTAATTCTAATATATTTTAAAAATAATTTTAATACTTATAATTAAATTAATATAATTTTTAATTTAAAAATAGTATTAGAGTTTTGTCTCTATAATTTTTTTATAAGTTGATATTGTATTCAATTATATTCAAATAAATTGAGAGATTAATCCATCCTATTAAATCTAACTTTTTAAGTATGAGTTAGGAATATTGTTCATATTATAGTGTCAATCGTCATGCCCTTTGATGTCCAAGGATGTGGTTTATGTTGGCATCATTATACTTGCTCTTTAATTTGACGGTTTCTCTTAATATGTTTTCCAACAGTATTGAGGCATAACATGCTTTGTGATGGTAATTTCGAAAACAAGTATAAATATAATACGCTGTTTCTTTTTCTAGATATAAATACAAACTGTACTTTCCATAGGAAAATTACACGTTCAAACTCTGCAAACTAACACTAAAAAGGCAAAGACTACCATCCTGTGCTTTCTTCTAGTGGCCACAAAATATACTGAATCGAACTCTACTCGCCATCAAAGATGGTCACGGTCTCTCTTGCTAATTTGGATCATTGAAGAGTGAGATAAACACACAGAATGGATTGTGTTTCTGTAAAACCTACATATAATATTACATGTTGATCTCCTGAAGCTACTTTCCAAATTAGTCTTTTTGCTCACTTCACAGAAATTCAATAACCCAGAAAATTACTAGTATGTCTCTCATGAGTTATTCACGTGTTCTCATGAAAGTAAACGGATCTAGACAAGGCTGCTGGGTTGGCCGTTAACACCGAAGACGTTTCTACTCCGACATGTTTCTGATTCTTCCCATCTTTCCTCCATTGAAACGCCTCAAACATGCTTCCACCATTCAATGATTCCTTCTTCATTCCTAAGGTTGTCCATATCGAACTCTTTGCAGCCTCACTTGGGTCATCAATCCTCAAAGTTTTAGACACCAAAACAGAGCCATCCCTCTGTTTCCTCTGTTCTTCTTTCTCCGGCATGTCCCCATCCCTCGTGTGCTTTCCCAATACCCGAAAATTCGGACCACAGCTCAACCACTTTAAGGTTGGTGAAGACGAGTTCGTGGAAAACCTAGGAATATTGGCGTTCCAAAAAGCTGCAGGATGCTTGGATGACAGGGAAGGAAAACCTGAAGGGACAGGCCAGGAAATACCAGGAAGATATGAGATTTGATTATGGAACCCATTTCGAATACTTTCAGAAACAATTTTGTTATCTGCAAGATTCTGGACAGAACCAATGGGTGGATCTGATCCAAAGCTGAGAACTTTTCCATTCGTTTCGTTGGGAGCACTAATTCTGGCTACTCGAAGAGCATCATTAATGGTGACGAAGCGATAACGAGAGGAGTTGTTCTTGGTCTTTCGTCTTCCTGCACCTACTGGGACGTTCCTCATGGTGCCACCTGCAGTCCAGTATCTTTGACAGGATTTGCAGAAATGGCGAGGCTGTTTGATGTTATAGTTATTGTAGTAACAGAACTTTGTCTTCATGCTGTCGCAGCGAGGACATGGAAGCACTTGATCTGGGTTCTTCAGGCTTTTCTCCTGCGAGTTAGTTCCATCGTCATTCTTTGAAGATTTTGCAGTTCCTTCCTCCATCAATGGTGCTTCCGGGTTCACGCTTGTCTGTGGAAATTGTTCATCAGCCTCTTTCTCTTCAGGGCTCTTCGTGACTTTTCCAATTTGAGATTCCTGGAAACTTCAGGTTTCAGTGGATAGTAAAGAAGCTTTGATCTATTAAGGTAGAAATTTAACCAGGAACTACAGGTTTGAAAGTATTAAACAGTAACACGAATGAAGTAAAAGGTGGGGAATAATCAGTTTAGTGAGACAGATTATTTGGTTGAAAATGTTCAATTGAACTGTTTTTACTTTCAGTATGTTATATCTCACTTTCAGAAGTTCTAATGCCAAAATCTGCAATCTTCATTCATAACTCTGTTTTTCAGGTCCAGATACTGAAAATGACAAACATCACCAGAAAGATAAATGAGTCCTGAATTTCAAGATTGAAAAGCGTAGACATGCTAATATTAGATCGGAAAGGCTAGATATGGTGTTCGATTTCAGAAAACGAGTCGAACAATTAAGTAAACACCGAAGATTCAAGCAAACTCCATAGTCAGAAAAGATTTTCAATTAAGTAAACTTGTACCTTGTCTGCTTCATCCTTCTCTTGTAGTTTTTTCTGTCCTCCATCGTCTCCTCCTCCTTGCTCGACGTCAATGGCAGAATCGTCGGAAATGGCAGGATCCTGGCCTTCGCCCTGCAATGGAATCTTCTTTCCGAAGAGCTTAATTGCACGGTCTTTGTTTTCCTGCATTTTCTGGGCAAGCAAACAGGATCCCAGATGGTTGCGGGCTTTGTTATGAACGCGCAGGCTATTATTTCTTGTTCCTAATTGTATCTCAAGTTCGGGTTTTGGGGTCTGAATAGTTTCAAGTTTCAAAGCTTTTGATCTCGTTTGGCAATGGAGAAACGAGGAATGGGATTTTGATCCGTTTTAAACAGAGCTGGGTGCCACGTCAGCGGAAGGGGGTTGAGTACAGGCCACAAGTTTTGTTGTCGGCCTTTAAAATTATGTGAATAACATTACGAAGAATTAATCTTTTGATCGTATGCTTTTGATATAGTTGTTATTAAATTTTAATTTAATACGATTTAAATATATAATTTTGACCAGATTAAAATTTAATTACTAAATTTTAATTTATTATAATTTTAGTTTTAATAATTTTTTTGTTATATTTAACCATTAAAAAATTAATTATTATATTTTAAAAAATAACATAAAATCTAAGAGTTGAAATTTTAAATAAGTCTGAATTATATAGAATTAAAATTTAAAAATTAGATTATAAGTAAGTAAAAATTATAAAAATAAAAAATAATTTTTTTATAAAATTAATAAGTAGATTAGTAATTTCAGGTATTAATTTATTTCGAAGGGATAAGAGAGATTAAAATCAAAGGAAGCACATGTATGTGAGAGATTATTGACTTGTCAAGATATTTTTATTTCTCTTGGTCCCCCTTGAAATAGAGTAATTGAGATATCTAAATCGGTAATTGCGGTTGGTTCTTAGTTGGAAATAGGGTGTGTCCCCATCCGAAGAGCATCGAGGTGTTAGGGACAGAATGCAACGTGGCGGGAGGTGATTGGGCAGAATGAAAGCAATGTAAATGAAAACGAAAGCCACAATTGGAACCTGCGACTTTTCTTAACCAACACACGAGGGTGGGGGCTAATTTTTTCTTTTTTCTTTTTTAAAAAAGATAATATCTCTAAAGTTTATTATATACTCTCATTTAAAGTGATAGAAGAATATCATAGTTATAAGAATGAATTAAATTATTATAGATTAAACAAATAATTTAAGCTATATATATCACTTATGAATAGAATTTTTTTTAAAAAAATAATCTATATATGTTAAAACTATTTTAAATGTGATTAACAATAATTCTAATTTATACTAAGTTTTTTTAAGAATATATATTTTATCTGTAGAAGATTATCTATTTTGATTATGTGATTTGAAATTGAAATATGACGCTAAGGAAAGTGCAATTCAGATGAAATGCAAGCCAAAAAACAAATAATTAAAAGGGAATATGATGCTCTTTATATTGTATCATTTTAATCCTATAAAATTTGAAAATAAAAAAATTTGATTCACTTTATTTTTATTTTTATATTATTAAATATTCAGTTTCAATTTTTATAATTGTTCTTTACAGTATAGATATTTCTGTTTTTTTTTTAATCTTCTTATCCACAGCCCAATGATTATTTTAGGTCTCTATATATGTCACCACAATTATTTTTATTTCTCTGTTTAACGAGAGATTAGTCATGGACACTTCATTATATTAAGGGAAACTTAGTCCAAATTCTCACCATTTATTACATCATATGGCATTAAATGATCATTCCTGGAAAATAACGGTTGATTCGGAGAAAACACAAATTTAAATGAGGACAATGACTTGAACATGTGTATCTCGTCTTGACCTAAACAATCCGATGCTAAAATGAAAAACAAAAAATCTAAGACATTAATTTAATTCAATATCTATTAAAAAATATTTTTATATATTTTTTTGTATAAATAATTTTAAAAAATGATTAAGTTATAAAGGCATGTTAAAATTTTCCTTATTCTTAAATTATATCAACATCAGTCAGGATAAGCTTTTATTATTTTTAAAAATAAACCTAAATATTTAAAAATTAAAATATTTTTTTAAATATCGTGATTGGAATCACAATAAAATGATACTATTTTAAAATTAAATATATTTTAAATAATCGCATATCTTATTCTTTTATTAGTTAAATCTATAAATAATAAATAATATTTTTATAATTAAAATGTCCAAATGTGTCCAAATAACCTGATAGCATCGCATCATTGGTCCTACTCCTTCAATTTGGCCAAGATGGATCGGGCACTTAGACAACGCTATGTAATCAAATGGATTTATACAGAGTTAATATATATAATAAAAAATATATTTATATTTTATAAATAAATAAATTTAATTATTATTATAAAGATTTTTTCAGTACATAATTTCTAAATTTTTTTATAAATATTATCTGAATTTTAAAATTATGTCTTAAATTTAATAAGAGACTAATAATAAATATAAATAATTTTTTATATAAAAAATATTTAAATTTAATATATTGTATTTAAATTGTTAAAATACTTTTTATTAGGATCAACATTTAAACAGTTTATTATTAATATATGAGTATTTAATATCTGAGTAAATTTTACGAATACAATCGGGGAATGAATTACGGGACTTGTGAGACAGTACCCCACTATCATATTAAAACAAAAAAAATCTGGTATTTGTGTGACAGGAGTCATTGTGAAGGAAGTGGATTTACATACGTGTCGAATGTATGAGAATCTTTGTGTCAGCAGCGCTCGATCAGGGCACACGTGTCCGGAAAAGTTAATCTCTTTTACCAAAAGTAAAAACACGTTGATTCTTATGGACTTACTTAATTTATTAAAATTTTATATTAATTATATTTAAATTTAATTTATATTATATATCTAGTTATAGTTATAGTAGAAAAATTTTTTAATAAAATTTTTATATATACGTTAAAATTTAAATTTAAAATTTTATTTAAACGAATTTATTAGTCAGATCAACTCTATTAATATGCAGCACGTTGTTGGTTGGGAGTTCAAACGTCAAAGTGGTTCTGCCATCATGTTTAATTTAATCACCTCATTTATGGTCAAGCGGTGTTATTCAATATTGGGCCAAAAGAAAGAAGAACATGGATGGGATAGTATTATGGGCCCAACAATTCATCTGTGGATAAAGCCCAAGAGATCCAACAGCAACTCCCTACAATCTCGCTCAACGCTGTTTCACAACTGCACACCGTTTTGGTCCATTCCTCCAATTTCTCACTAAGAATCACTTATCAATAAATCAACTTATAAATGTACCAAAAAAAAAAAAGCAACTTATAAATATTTGGGGAAAAAAAATCAACTTACTATATATTTTATATATTGATAAATTTCTTTACAATACCGCATATTTCATAGGAGAAGCAGGGTCCTTTTTTTTTTTTTTTTCTTAAGCAGGGCCCTTTGATTCTTCAACGTATCCATGATTCCAATTTCTTCCTTTTTTGAAAGATAAAACCCCATACACACTGTGGCTATGTCACCCGGTCAAGTCGTTACGACTTACGAATAGCATGATTTCAATTTCTTTCTGACACTAATAATTTTAAGTTATGTTTAATTGAAAGAATTGGAAATAAAAGTTCCTATTTGCTGTGTGTGTGTGAATGCTGTGGCAGTGGCGTAAGAGGAGTATATTTGATTCTGAATTTTTGAGGCCAAGAGAACCAGAAGAGTTGGTTTGTAAAGTATGTGAAGGAGGGTAGAGAGACTATGGAAGAGCAGGTGAAAGGGAAGAATACTGTGAATATGCTGGTGAGGTGGGAAAAGCCAGAGGAAGGACGGATTAAATTTAATTTTGATGAGGCTGTGGAGGATTGTTGTCAAGCAAGATGGAGGGGGGGTTTGCTAGGAAGATAGGAGGGTGTGTAGTGTTGAAGATGCTGACATGTGGGGTTTATAAACTGGTGTATCTCTGCTGCATCAGTTAGAAGAGAGGAGTGATTATAGAATCTGACCCTAAGGTGGTTGATGAGAAGTTGGAAGGGATGCTTTTGAGAGGGGAAGGGCATAGCATATTCATGGGGTAGGTGAGGAAATTTCTGAACGAAGGATGGGAGGTCAGGATTTGCCATACTACTGGAGAAGGAATCTATGTAGCAGATTGGCCAGCAAAATGGGGCTTCCTTCAAACCAATGATTTCTTTCTTTTTTTTTTTGGTAAAAAACCAATGATTTCTGTTGCTTAAAGAACCACTGGATGGTTTCAGCAACTTGCTGGAAAAGGATAGATTGGGTGTTTCTGGCCCAAGAAGTATTTTGTCTTAGTTTCTTTTTGTTTGGGCTTAGGCTCCCTTTGTTACAAAAAAAAAAGTTAATGACGAATAAAAGTAGAAAATTGCATCGTTCAAGAATCATAGATATAGTGACTTTAGTTTTACCGCTGAAAGTAATTGATTATTTATTTTATTTAATATTAATATTATTTAAAAAAAAAAATTTATCTTACTTTTAGATCATGAGTAAGCACAACTTACTTCTAAAAATTTTTGTAAAAAAAAAATAAATATTGACTTATTTCTCAAATTTTGTACTACATAATATAAGAATTTGTTGGATGAATTGATTTGATTCTAAATATAATATCTATTACTTATCATTTTTTTTCTAACTATTTTACTTAATTTATACTTATAAACTGATATATAATTTAATGTTATATATAAATACTTTAAGAATATGTTATGTTTATTATAATTAATTTATTTAGATTATTTAATCTATTTAAATTAGTAAATTATATCTTATATTAAAGATTAATAGGAGTATAAAATGAAAAAATATGCCTAGTTTTAAAATATATTTATTGCTAGGAAAGAAATTGGTCTCTTGAACCGATTCTCTGCCTTTGCGGTAACTAGTAAAAATGCTGTGACTTGACTGTAGCAGACCCCCATTCACAGCTATCCACAAAAAAATTTGCACCCTTCTAGGCCCCTTCCAATACCACATTATTTTCCACAAGTTATCAGTCCTTCCACATTCAAAACCCTCAATGCAATTATACATATCAGAAACTGTAAAAGCACCATGCGAATTTCTTAGCTACTTTACCTCATCTTGCTCATCCTCCTCAGGAGGCAAAAGTGCCTGAATGCTGTCTACTTCTGTCGGCAAATATTCATTCAGCAGATCCAGCTTCCATCCGCCCCGCTCATTCACAAAATCAGCAACTAGCATGTTAATTCACTGTTCAGAGCTCTTGTACATTTTCTTTTCAGTGAAACTTCCTTTGCAACCCACTTGTCCTCCCAAAAACGCACCCTTTTTCCATTTTCAACTTCCCACCCTATATTGGCCACCAACTTCTCCCACAACTCATCCAACCCCTTTCACACCACCGAGTCTCCTTTCTTTACAATGCATTCCTTTGCTAAGTTCGCTTTCCTGCCATATTTAGCTTCTAAAACTAAAGTCACCAACTTATCCGGTTTTGCCACCGTCTCCCAGCCAACCTTACAAAAGCAAAGCATCATTCATAACTTTCACATCCTTGAGCCCATAGCCTCCTAAAGCCTTGGGATGACCCAGCTTCTTCCATCCTAAAGGATAGATCTTCCTTCTTCCTCTCCCCAAATGACTTCTCGCTGCAGTTTCTCAATTTGGTTACATACCCCTTTAGGAATATTTTCGTGCACCATGTGATACACTGGAATCTGCTGGGACTCCGATTGAACCAACTTCAGCCTTCCTGCTAGCCTTTTCCACCTGCTCAATTTTCTTTGTACCTTGTCCCTAATGAAATTAAACTTCTGCTTTGAGTTTCTTCCCTCTGTCACATACGCCCCCAAATATTTCCCTATCCCTTCATTTTTTTGAAACACGCACATCTCTACTAACTCATCCTACCTGTGAATACTCACATTCTTCGAAAAACTCACGGTGGTCTTTTGAGGATTTATTTTTGGACCTGACATTTTAGCAAATAAATCCAGATACACAATCACTACGTCCAGCTGCTCTTTATCCACCTCACAATACAATAAGACATCATCCGCAAAAAGCAAATGCGAAATCTGCATCCTTTCGGTTTCCACCTATGCTCCCTGCATCCGTAATAATGTGTGATAATTTTTCCATACCAAAAACAAACAGATAGGGTAAGAGTGGATCCCCCTGTCTTAATCCTCTCGTTGGATTGAATTCTGCAGGCTTCTCTCCATTCCAAAGAACCTGCGAATTAGCTGTGCTATGAAACATGCTCTAATCACTTCAAGCATTTTCCCCCTTATGCCGAACTCTTTCAGCACTTCCATCAAAAAATCCCAACTCATCTAATCATATGCCTTTTCTAAATCTATCTTCATCGCCATGAACCCTTTTCTACCACACATCCTATTCATGGTATGTGAGATTTCTTTAGCAACTATGATGTTCTCCTGTATACAACATCCCGGTACAAAACTTGTTTGAAATGGGGACACCACCTTACACAATAAAGGCTTTAATCTACAAACCAACACTTTAGATAACACCTATACATCACATTGCACAAGGGTACAGGCCTTCAATTGAGTCGCTATTTCAGGATTGTCTACCTTGGGAATCAGTGCAATCAACACCTTATTCACTTTCAGCAAGTTTCTCTGGCCTCTCCCACATGCTCCAAACACACCTCATCACACTCTCCTTAATAATATCCCAACTACTGTGATAAAAAACTGCCGGGAACCCGTCCTCCCCTGGAGCTTTAAAAGCTCCTATATTGAACACCGCTCTCCTTATTTCCTCTTCATCAATCCCTCTGTTCAGATTTTCTATTACTCCCGAGGAAACCTATTCCAACTTCTGACTTGTGTTATGCCATACTCTATTTTCCACCAGTAAACAGCTTCATGAAGGGATAATTCCATCAATCCATTATCCTCATCAATCCACCTACCTTCTATATCTTTCAACATAAGAATTTTATTTCCCCTCCTCCTACTTATCGTCTTTGAGTGGTAGTACTTCATATTTCTATCCCCATTCTTTAACCATATCCCTCTAGACTTCTGGAACCAGTGAAGTTCTTCCTGCACCAATAGCTCCATCAATTCTTTTTACAAATCTTGACTCAATTCATCAAGATATGGATTTCTATCAAAACCCAACTTCCTTTGAATGCCCCAAGTCTCGCCATAATTAAAACCACTTACTCATTGGCTCATGTAACATTTCAACGCTCTGTGCATTTCTTCATTCCCACACCAATTATTCTCTAGAAAATAATTAAAACCTTCATATTTTAGCCACATGGGCTCAAAACGAAAAGGTCTCTCACCTTGTCCATTTTTTTTGTCTACTTAAGCTGAAAATTAAAGGGTGATGATCAGAATGTAGTCTTGGCAACACTCTACAGTAGCATCAGGATAAGTATTCTGCCATTCCATGTTACATAACCCCCTATCAAGCCTTTTAAAGACTCTTTCTCTCCCTTCCCATTCCGGCCCTCTCCAAGTAAAGAAAGGACCAGCAGCTTCTAAATCTATTAAAGTCGTATTATGAATCCAATCTCTAAAAGCATTACATCTCCTAAGACTTGGCCCAGCGCCTCCACTTTGCTTACATGGCGTAGAGATTTCATTAAAATCTCCAGCAATTAACCAAGGACCTCTCATTTCTACATCAATCCTGGCCTATTTTCTCCAAAGTTCGTCCCTCCTCCCACCTTGAGGACTAGCACAAACTATCGTACAGTACCACACCTGGCACCCTTGTTTCCAGACCTTCATATGAATAAACTCTTCATCTTTCCAAATAACTTCTACTCCAAGCCCTTCATCCCTCCAACATAACCAAATACCTCCTACAAAGCCACAAGCTACACTGTATCAGCAAAACCAAATCCCATTTTCCTTATTGCTTCACTTGCCGCTTTACCACTAATTCTGGTTTCCAATAAGGCAACCAAATCAGGTTTATAACTCTAACTAACTCTTTCACAGCTGCCACACATCTTTTGTTAGCAGCCCCTCTAAAATTCCATACAATTATCTTAAACATTAAAAATGTTATGACAAATAACGAACACCCTTAATCCACCATACGCTCCTCATAATTTTCCACTTCCTGACTCATATCCGTTTCTGCCTCTGTATTCATCCGAGAAACATGTTCCTCTCCTCTTTCCTCATCAGGTCCTCTATCAACCTCCTTTGGAAGCAAGGTCTCACTTCCCTTCTCCACAACCTGCGAACCCACCTCCTCAACATCTTCACGTATTATTGCTCTTCTTTGATATACCCCAGGAACTACCACTGGAATCACACTCCTTCTAACCACTCTTTTACTCCTCACAAACCAACTCTCCTTCCTGACCATTTTACTACTTTGTCCAGGTGTAAAAGTAAAAGTTTCATTTTCCTTCCCAACCAACCTATCAGAAAACACAAGTTGTTTCTTGTTTTGGTCCACCCTTCCTCGGCTTTCACTTCTCTTAAACACAGGTACAATAGAGTTTGTAACTTCCTTCAAGGGCACTCGAGTATTTTCCTCTTGTTTATTCCCTTCTTGATACATCACTGAGAATCTTGACGTTCCTCCCACTATACCTTCTCTATTTTGTACTCTTCTTCCCCATCTAGCCTTCTGTACGACTTTCCATGGCCCCTCCTGCTCCTCTTTCTCATGATTCTCCATGTTCTCTTCCACCTCCAGAACTGTACCTGCATCTCAGCCTCCTTTTTCTCTTTACAATTCTCCTTAACATGCCCAACATGACCACAGCTCAAGCATAATAAACCCATGCTTTCAGACTCAATTTGTTTAGTCACTCCATCAATTGCATAGTGGGGAACTCAAGGCTGTGTCAAATCAATTTCAACGCACAGCCTTGCATACATTCCCCTCGCCCTTAAAGCAGTACTTGTATCCACTTTCAGCACTTTCCCTACAGCACTCCCAGCGTTCCACATTGTTTTTTTTATCAAAAAACTTGAGCGATATACCTGGTAGACGAATCCACACAGCTATCTTAGAAATCACTTCCTTCTTTGGCTCAAAATCAGGCCTCCAATGCATCACACTCAAATATGAATCGACCAATGTCCATGGCCCTCCAGTAAGAGCATCCATATAATCCTCAACACTCTGAAATCCTACCATAAAGAAATCATTCGCCACATACAACACATTCACTCTTCCCCTCTTTCCCCACATCTTAGGTAAAGACCTCTTCATCTGTGCTAGCTATATCGACCTACTCCCCAATTTGACCACTAATGTCCGCTCAAAGGATTCGCACAAACGGTTGTGTTCTTCTTCTGACAGCACAAAATTCGGCCTCATTGATCAGCTTTGTCAATCAAAATTCCTTCCTCTCGATCCTTCAGATTCTCAAATCCAGTATCCACACAATCCTCAGAGTCCATACCAAAGAGTTGAACTCTACCATCATCCTTTCCTTCCTGACTTGTTCTGACCGAATCGCGATAAGACTTCCGACCTCCTCCTTCCGCTCCTTCCTTCGTCGATATCGGTAACTGAGGAGAGTCCTCCTCATCAAACACTTGCCCCGCCTTTCTCACCTTCTTCCTACTACGGACCAGCTTATCCATCTCTTCCTCCGTCACCATCGCCTCCGAAGACGATGGCCCACCATAAGACACCGCACTCATCTCGTGGCTATTTTAACTTGTGAATATTCGTCATGATCTTTGATTGCTAGGAATTCCAAATTGTCATCTTTGGTTATGCTGTATGTTGTAGAGACTAGTAATTGATAGTTAAACTCCACAGGCATCCCCGAACCAGACTCAGATTAGTCGGGGTTCAACGTGTCTCTGTGATACTGGGTGCTTAATGCAAATAAAAAATGTCAACTTAAATATGGTTAAAGGGATAACGTTAATTAAGGTAACAAGCGGCCTCACACATCATGCTCCTAATTCAAATTTTTTTAAATATAAAAACTCCTTACACTTTTAGCCTAAAAAAGGATTAGTATTAAATCTAAAATAATTTAAGATAGATCCTTAATTAAACTAAATATGATTAAAGCATAGGCCCAATGTGATGATTTTTATTGGCCAATACGTTTGCTGGTTTATATTGGTTTTGCTAATTGTATCAGTTTTTGACCAATTTTGAATTATATTAGTTTTGAAATGATTTCGGATGGGACCAAGAATATCCGTCAATTCAACTATTGAGTATTATCCCATTCCGACCTAAATAGTAGTCGTGTTTGAGGATAAGCATTTCTAAATCAATAGTTTTTTTTGTTTTATAAAATTTTTTAAAAAGGGGTTAGGCTTACTCACGATTTAAGGGTAGGATAAAGTCTCTCTTCCTCCTAAACGATACTAATATCGGGTAGGGTGAGCCGTCTATTATCTTTAAATATAAACTTAGACATCTAAGAGTTATGATATCTCCCCAAGTGCTGTAATTGAAACTATAATAAAATAATATTTTTTAGGAATCAAATATACTTTAAATAATCGGGTATCTTACCCTTGACAACAGTACTTAGGTAAACTTAGGTACAAAGACACACCATCCTTAACATTAATGCCCACATAATTAATGCGTTAGTTACATGTTGGCTGTCACAATCTTGGATCAGTGTGCTGCGTTGAAAGTGAGATTGGACGTAGCAGATTCAAAGAACAAGCAAACATATACTCAATTTTGTAGCTTTATAATATTACGTGTCTTCCCTATTTAATTATCTCTTTTTAAAAGCTAATGGGAATACAAAGCTGAGGGAGAATTTCCCAGAAGTTGAGTATTAGTTTTCTTTACAAAGATTAGTGAACACGGAAAGTATCAGAAGCAGAAAGCAAATATGATGTGGGTTTAGCAACTTACCAAGAATTTAGGCTTTTTCCTATGTTGCATGTGCTTAATATTATTTTTTATACTTTTGAGAACCATTTTCTATAATATTCTCTCTATATTATTAGTTTTGTCTCCGTGGTGTTTGGGTTAAGAACCTTTTCTGCAATGGCTTTTCACGACCTGTCTACTTTACTGTCTGGTTATTATAATTCAGCTTCCAAATCCATTTTCATTAAGGAAATTAATGAGCCAACCATGTGAAAAAGCCTTTAGCCTCCCAAAGTCAACTACATTCATCTCTTATTTTTAAGTACTAGTACCCCATAACTACATGATGATGATAGTTACTGCTATAAATTTGTCTGCTTCTTGAAATGGACATTGGATACAACCTTAAAGAGAGCAATCACTCAAGTGAAAAATAGAAAATTTTACCTTTCTATTTAAGGTCAGCTTAACCTTTTTCATTGAAATTTTCAGGCTTAATCTCTCTCCTACTTTTTTTTTATTTGTTTAAGGATATAATCCCTTTTAAAGCTTATAATGCAAAAAGTTTTTACCTTTTTTAACAAGTATTTTTCCCACTATTTGAACTTGTGTTCTCTTCTTTATAGGGGTAAAGTCCCTTACCATCTCACTTATCAACTTATTAATACATCTTTTCTACTTTGGAGAAAGTTTTTATTTTAATTTGGAGAGAGAGAGGGGGATTGTCATGTATATGTGAGTCTGACTTGGTGGAGAACACTGACGTTGCCAATATCTTAGAAATCTGCATGCACTAGGTAGGGGCAGAGAACCAGCGCACTATTTTGCTTTGACATTACCATACAATGAGCCAGAGATGGAGAAATCACTACCACATTTGGTGCCTATCATCTGTTTGGTTTTATGCTTCTGTTGAAAATACATATATAATGGAATTTCTGAGTGAGTGCCTATGCTTTTCAGTAATGAGTTTCTTGGATGTGCCTATGTTGACTGTTTAAATTTTTTATGCCATTCATTCATACACAGAGAAAATGGAATATGCTTCAAGCTTTCATGGTAAATTCCACTACACATTGACCTCAAAATTAGTGTCCCTTCTTAGGTTTTGCCCCAGCAACATCCCTTGTGTCATCTTTCCACTTCCATAGTGTTCCCCATCTCTCTTTGACTTAAATACTGGTTTTGTGTTTTCTCATTCATCAGCCACAACAATTTTATCTTCTCATGATGATGATCATGCTAATAATATAATAGCTTTCGTTCTTTATAGACTCAAAACGCGTTGTTCTCCCACTGAATGATGGGTTGCTATCTTCTTTTTGACTCTTACCAATATGATTGCTTTTCCAAAATCACCCACATGCCATACACATTAAAACATTTACAAAAATCTCCAACGCAACCCCTGCGACGCATTATATAAACTGAGAACCACCCACCATATGGGAACAACATACATACCAGAGAACGCTTGTTTTCCTAATAATAAGCATTCTATTGCAGAAATATAATGGAAAGCACTCTCTTTCTTCGTCTCTTTGTTGTTCTTCTAGGCCTCTCTCATCTTCTATCTTTGCAAGCAATCCCACTCACGAGTAAAAACATATTCCCTTGGTCCTGCTTCTTCTTCATCACCCTCTTGTTCTTTCTAGTACTGATCATGTGTTTGTAAATGCAGGAACTGAGAACCTTATGCAGGGTCGTCCCCAAGTGCTTGTTGTTTCAGAGAACACCCACAAGGTACCAACTTGAGGGCATATATAGGACTTGGAACTACATATATATATGTAGTGCAAAATTGCAGAGTAGATTATTCTTTCATGTTAACTTGGAAATTGTGTTGTTGCAGATTACAATAGAGAGAAACTTGGAGTTGGAGGAGGCAAGTACTGTTACTGAGAGGGTGGACTTGGAACTCCATGACTACCCACCTTCAGGAGCTAATAATCGTCACACTCCAAGAGCACCATGATCGTGTGAAATGATCAAAGCTAGTTGTGTTGAATAATCTTATTAATGTCAGGTGCAGTTATATCAGCAATGTTCTGTTCTTCAATATATCATGCTTAAGCAGCCATGAATATTGATGCTTAAGCCAAGCAATTATGTGAAATGCGATGAAGGAGTAACTACTACTTGAGTTTAATTGGAACCATTGAGTATTATTTATAATAATATTCATCTGGGGATTTAGACCCCTTTGTGTTTCTTCAACTTCTGCTTTAATATCCGTGTGTTGTTCCCAGCTCATCTGAAGCTATTATTAGGGCGGTGCTTATCATATTTCTCTCTTACAGTATATATCTTTCAGATCAAGGCGGTGTAATTTGGCTAATAGCCATTTTTCCTCAATGATGATATATATATCAAAGTAAAGGCCTTAACCACATGCATGTAATTTGACTCACCAAGAAAACACTTAGTTTTTCTATTGCTATTTATTAAATTGTTATAACAAGAATATAAGAGAATGATATATAATCTTTTGAAGTTTGAACACCTTTTACAAGTAACATATTATGTGTAAAGTTTCTACTTACTTCCAACAACCTGATATTATAAATTATACTCCTCCAGTTCTTAATATATCATCTAATTAAGGATTTAATCTTAATCTTAAATATAATCTATATTTTTTTATATTTACCAATTTTCTCTCAAATTACCCCTAATGATATTCCCTTAATAATAACTAAGTAAGAAAGAGAGTATAGGAGTTAAACAAGATGATTAATTAGGGTGTTTTAAAAAAAATATGTCTTATTAACTAACTTAACTAATTTCTTTAATTTTATTAAATTAATTAAATAGATTTTATATTAAGGATCATAGCAATACAAAATATTTATGCTCTAACACTCAAGATCATTTGGAGGGAAGTAAATATATAATACTACTTCTAGTTCTAAATATAAGAGATAACAAGGAAATTAACTTTGATTTTAAATATAAAATTACAATTCATTTTATCTCTTAAAATTATAATTTTCTCCCCAAAGTATCCCTATATATGATTGTATATGTTAGGGGGTTCTAGTATTGGTAGCTAAAATACATATTATTAAAGGAGGTATTTTAGGAAAACTAATATATAATTACTATAAATAACTAACTTAACTAAATAACTAACTTAACTAACTTCTTTAATCTACTTAAATTAGTTAAGTATATCTTATATTAGTAGTAATTAATAAACCAGAATCAGGACAAACTAATGTCGGAATCAACTATTTACGTACTTGTTATGGAAAATTACTTTGTCCTAAGGTAGTAATCTAAATACAAGAAATTCCCACAAAAAATACAAATAGTTTTCAAGTAACAAGTTCCTTATGTGTAAATAAATTTCCATACTCAATTACCAAAATACTTAAGGTATTTAATAATAGATTTCTTATTGTTTTTATCTGTTACTGGTGATACACTTGCATATTTCTTTCACACAACTATTTAGATATGGAAATTTCTAATATTGAAAAAAAAACTAAGAAATGGAATCAACAGAAGAGGATTAAATTTCAATAGCATGGATAACATTGAACAGTTGCAAACAAAAATATGGATTTTGATTAGATATGGGACAGTCATGGTGGCAAATATATGTCAAGTGTTACATTAAAAAAGGTCTTAAAATAAACAAAGACTTGTAATAATTGGTGTTTATATATATGTAAGTGATGGGTGCAATTGGCAATAAGCCGACAAATAGCTTTTGATGTTTAGCCATTCTTTTGGGCAAAAGGATTTGGAAATATAAAGCTGGAATCCCATTTGTCGACCCACAGTTTGATAGGTGTTGCAAAACCAAGTGTTTTACTAGCTAATCCAAATTGTTTAATGTAATAATTAATCATTCATATTGCTCACCCAATTGGAACCCTTTGAAGATAATTAAATATTTGATATGTTTGAGTGGAGAAAATGATCTACCAAAGTTGTGGAAATTTGACATTTGTACAGTGCTTTGCTAGCTTACCCCTACACTCTCTTCCCAAAGTATCTGGCTTTTCAGGTCATTAAATTATTACTCATTGTGGAATATGAATTAAGTGCGGTATTACCAAAATAAGTTCTCTCCGGTTAATTAATCTATATGTACTGTGAGTCCAAATATACTATAGAATATATTGAGTGACTTTGAGCTCTCTTTTTTCTTTTGGGAGATTCATCAATGTATCTAAATAAAATATGTTGTTGCTCTAAACCTAAATCTGGTATATCTCTCTATTATTTGTTTTCTTAACAATATGGTTAAAAATATGTCATTAAATTTTTTTAAAATCCATACAATATATTCAACCATACATTATATGTTCATCTTATGATTCAGAGTAATTTTTTTTTAATTAGAGGAGTAGAGACTAATAGCCTAAGATTATAAGCAGTATTAAACTCACAGCCTCCCACTATATGGGAACTTTCATGACGCTAAGCAGCTATAAGGCCATTAACTATGATTCAGACTAGTTGAAGTTTACAAACTCACAGGTTTTGTTGCTGCAGAGATGCAATAAGGAAGAATACACCACTAAGGCTATAATACTTGTTAATAGCTGATGGTATTCCAATCAGGATATTCACAATCTTTGTAGTTCAATTTCTATAATATACTTTTCATATAATATTCAGTGCCAGATAGAAAGATCAGTTTTCCACAAAAGTTGGCGTAATTGACACGTTTGGTAGAATTAAAAAAACTTATCAGACATCCTAGCGAATGGATTGCCACGATTTAGGTAATGAACCTCTTGTCCCTATACCTGCTTCATTTTCACCTTTATTATGCCTTTAATTACTTCTCCCTTATAATTTCATGATAAACAAAGAGTAATCAATATTTAGATCATTAAAACTGCAAAAGTTGGCTTATTATGCTTTGTTAGCGGGACTCCTTCACTGCACTTTTGTTTTCTTCATTCAATAAATCTATGACAGCCATAATTTCTAATACTTGAGTTTTTTTGTGTAATCATACAAATCCTCTTCCTAAATAACATAGATATGAAAAATGTTAAGTTGTTCTGAAAGGAAGCAAAAGATGTACTAGAGGGAGTGAAACAAAAACAGACAATATAATGGTTAAAGGCCAGTACAGACTATTACAATTACTGTCATATGCAAGGGAGCATTATTGAACAAGCGACTTACAAGCTTGTTTCTAGTATAACAAAATTCCATTTTTTCATAAACAAGCAGACATAACAACAAAATTATAGGTAAATAACAATTCAAGGAACAGAGAGAGGTTTGTTTCCATTACATGTAAGTAACATGAGCGATTTTTTTTAATCTTCAGGAGAAGGAGCAAGAGCAGGTGCAGGAGAAGGAGCATTTGATTGATCGACGCGTAAGAACCCGAATTTCTTGATGAGCTCCTTTGCAATCAGCTCATTTGCACTGTCTGAGGGGTGGTACTCATCCCAGAACACATACTTACTTCTATCTTTGCACAGCCTTGATGCCGGTACACATGTCAGAGCTGGTCTTATTCTCCCAAAGGAGCAGCATGGCGAGTCCGAATTCTCAAATCCTACAAATTCAAATGTAATTGTAATGACTATAATAATTCTTAGTATCACAATGTCAGGGGTAAATCTTGATGAAAAATACTTCTTTCGGTCTAGAATATAAATCATTTTTTAGAAAGATTTTAGTTTATAATATAAGTCACTTGGAGAGTAATTAATGCTTATTTGCCAATTGTATCCTTTATTTAACTAAAGGGAAGAGAGAGAATACATGTTCTCTAATAGGTGTAAAATTGGAAAAAAAAAAATCAATTTAAGACTAATTATAATGAGTTAATCGCTCTTCCTTAGTTCCAGTGAGGTGGCTGAAAATTAATTATATTTTGGACCGGGGAGAGTATGAAATATGCATGACATGTTGGTTACTAACCGTATTTGCTTGGATTGCTTATAACATCGTCAACAACATCATAGGCATCCCCAAATTTATAGCTTGAATTAGGAAGTTGAGCAACCACGTCATCTATCAACTTGCTTGTAGCCTTGTTGAAGCTCTTAGCCAGATTGTTTGTTTTTCCTTGGCAATTCCCAGAAACACTAAGAACTCTCTGGAGAGGAATGCAGCCCATTGGTCCCAACCCAAACACCATCAGTTGTCTTGCTCCTAAACTATGCAGAAGCTAAACAGAAACAACAGACATGCATGATTACTAATTAACCGTTAAAGAAAGAGTTTTTGTCATTAAAAACTGAAATTAACTAACCTTGAGTTGGTCTCCTAATGTTGCCATAAGGTATTCCACAAATGTTTGATCATTGTATGTCCATGAATCCTTATAAACAGGCATCAAGTAGTTGTTGATGAAGTCATTGCTACCTAAAGCAACCACATAGCGAGCTCCCTGGAAAAACTCATCTGCTGCCTTTTTGCCGACTTTGTTTCTGATTAGTACCTGAGTCCCCTGAAACAGCTCAATTTGCTTGTAGAGAGAAAACCTCTGAATCTGCAAAAGTGCCATCATTTTCTCCAACGTGTTTCAGGGTTAGTGTTACATGGTATTAGCACACAGAATATAAAAAAAGGTTATCCTTTTGGCTTACAAAATAGCTGCCAGTTTCATTCAAGATGCCGCCTCCTCCAGAGGCATAATTCACTCCATTTTCCAATATCACATCTTCTGTTAAAGAAGGGTCCAAGAATGCCGGTGGCCTAGGAAGTCCCATACTGTCACCTGAATGTGCAGAATTAATACCAATACAGTTACACCAATAATTATGAAACAACCTTGTGACTGTTAGAATATAGAGAGAATTGAAGGTATATAATGTTAAGGGAAATCCTATCAAATTGGTTTAAATTATTTTGATAGGAAGACAAACCCATTGTATACCTATAATATCAGCAACAGTGCGGCCATTAGAGAATCTGCCATTGGGCAAACCATTGCCAAAATCAATGCCATACCAAGGGAGGCTAGCCTGAGCAAGACTTCTGGAGAGGTACCTATTGTTTCCAACATCTGAGAGGGAGTCTCCAAATATGAACTGCACAATCTTGCAGTCACATCCCTCAAGCTCATTTCCTAAAATGGCCATTACCACAAGAACTAGCCCTACCCTCAGCTTCGTCATATTTGTCTACTTATCTCTCCAAAAACTCTTAATTTTTGTTGGTTTCAATGTGCAATAGTTATGAGTTATCAAGTCATATAAAGGGTGGCACCAATTGACGTAATATGAACCAAGTAGATTGTTTGATGACCCAACTTCTTATACCCAGTCATACCAACTCGCAACTACTATTGCAATTTTCCTTTCTGTTGCAGAAAACTTCCACAAGGATTGGATATCAAAACATTTTGACGTGCCTGAATGCACATAATCAAGTATCAAGATTCAAGTTGCCAATTCAAATCTTTTTTGAACCATTCAGAAATTATAATTATTAAAGTTGATTAATACCTCTAACATAAGTATTGGGTAAATTGTGAGAGGGGGAATAGATAAATTGTCAACAGAAACGTTGAATGTAATTTGGAGGAATTGTTATCGCAAGTCACCTAACTCGTTCCCTCGTCCACTAGTTAGCTTAGCTAAGCCACGTTAACGTCTTCCTACCATCAAAAACTTATTAACGTCCCATAACATTAATAAATCAAGACAACTTTCACCTCCATATCTAAAACATTAACATTATACTTATTATTAAATATCAAATTTATTCTCGCACTTTATGCGAAATTTTAAGGAATTTTCTGAAAGATTATTACAAAATTACCTAAACTAATAAGCAATATAATATACAAATAAAAAGATCACTTCACACTGTTCATCTATATTCCTATAGTATTTTATTCATGTTTAAAAATTGTCTTGTTTTACTAATATTTAATAGTAATTTTTTCAAAAAAGATTAAGAAAAACTTATTAATTTTTTTAGTCTTAAGAAATAACTATGGTTTTTACACCGTTTCCATTAATTTTTTAATGATTTAAATCCTTAAATATAGTTCCCCCTTAATTAGTTATGCATTCCTTTCCCTTTTTTCTTTTTTCCTTTTTTTTCTTTTTTAATATTAGAATTCCTTTCCTTTTTCTCTCTTAAAATCATATGAACTTATGAAGTGATGGAACTTCTTTTCTATAGCCACCGGGAAAGGGATCAAACTTCAACTCTACAGTGGGAAAATTTTTCAATTTCATAGAGGATCTCAATCATTCAAAATAAGCCTCATTCAAAAAGCGTCTGTATCATTCATAAAGGGATCACATACTTATTGGGTAATAACTACTAAGACTATCAGTAACAAATAACTTTCACATAACCTTTCTCCAAATAGCCTCCAACAAGTCTTATCTTTCAGATTTCGGATATTCGTGAACCTTTCGCAATTTACTTTGTCCAGTTGGCATATGTGTGGTGGAATGCATCCCCAAAGAAATAAGCTGCTTTTCCAGCAAACCATTATTCGATATTCATCAAAGAATAAATCTTTTTCTGTCGGCAGTTCCAGAAAGGAATGAAAACACCAACAACAAATCTTTTTCCCTCAACCAAGTTTCCATTCGCTGACCATTGGTTTCCCTTATCTCAACATGTCCCTTACCAATAGTCATTACATGAGCATTGGCCTCCTCGGAAATGATGGAACCTACTGCGATCTCTCACGATCACATCACGGCTGTACACGCCGGAAAAATATTTCATAAACTTGTGACAATCAGCACATATACGTAGATTGTTGGCCACTCTCAATTTTGTGCATGGTGGAGTTACAAGAACCCCAAAAGCTACAGCTAACTTCTCACTGTGGCAAGAGAGCACATACCCTTTCTCGCTGTCATCCAACTTGTGTAACTCAGATGATAGATCAGCAACATACCCTGCAATCTTCAGCTGCTGATTGATTTCACCCAGCATCTCATAAATCTCAGCCTTTCTTGGATGTCAAACATCATCCACTATGAACTCATGTACTTGTCCTTTCAGTTCAATTGTGCTACAACCAGGTGTGGTTTGGATTGCTTTCTCTTTCATTAGTTTTCTCACCTCTGCTACTTTCTCCCATTGACCAGCTGAAGAATAGATATTTAGCAGCAAAACATAATCTCCTGCTTCTTGAGCTTTCAGTTCAATCAAATGCTCAACTACCATTTCTCCAAGACTAACTTGTCCATGAATTCTACAAGCCCCAAGCAAGGTTCTCCACATTTTTGAATCTGGTTTTACCTCCATTGACATAATAAGTTGATAGGCTTGATCAAGTAAACCAGCACGTCCCAAGAGATCAACCATGCACCCATAATGATGGATACTGGGAATTATTCCAAATTCTCTCCTCATACGCTCAAGAAATGACATTCCCTCTCGATTAACCCCGAATGGCTGCAAGCAGAAAGAACTCCCGTGAATGTCTGATCATCTGGATGAATTCCCATTCTCTGCGTCTCTTCAAATGATTCGATAGCTTCTTTCCCATATCCATTCATTGCCAAACCAGAGATCATCGCACTCCATGAAACCACATTTTTATTTTCTGTTGTCTTAAATACCTGATAAGCCTTATCCATACAACCACATCGAGAATACATGGATATGAGAGAATTCGACAGGCGAAGATACCGACCGTAGCCATGTTCTTTGATGTAATTGTGAATTCGTTCCCCGAATTCCAAAGCATTCAAATGGGCGCATGCTTGAACAGGAGTAAACACGTAACATCATCTGGTTCGCAACTATGGCTTTCACTCTGCATAACATCAAACAAACTCAAAGCATCCCGACTCCGATTATTACGAATGCAGCAAGAAATCATGACGTTCCAAGCCACAGTATCTCTCTGAGGCATCTCATCAAACAGTTTCCATGCTTCCACCGATTTCTCACAGTGGGAGTACAAGTCCATGAGCGTTGTCAGCAACAGGCTATCCCACCCATGTTTCATGATACTTCCATGAATCTGAACCCCACAAGGAAGATGAAGAATCTTAATGCAAGACTTGACAGCAAAGGAAGAGGACAATGGGTCTGGAAGAATGCCACTTCTTTTCATATCTCGATATAAATAGAGTCCCTGTTCAGGGGAAGAGCTCGCAGAGCATGCTCTGATCATGATGTTGAAATGAGAAACCGAAGGGTCGGTGATTTGGTCAAAGAAACGGCGGGAATATGTAGGATCTGGGAAGGGACCTCTGAGAGAGACACGGGACAAGAAGGGGAGGGAAATTGCAGGGTCTAGAAGGAGACATGTACGGACAATGTAAGCGTGTATTTGGAGAAAGTGGGTCTTATGGTAAACAGATTTTAATGCAGAAATCACGAATTGTTTCTGCAAGTTACTGGGAGGGAAGGACACTGGTGTGGGATGTTTCTTATTCTGGTAAGGATAAGGTGGTGTTTCGGCCGGAGGATTTGGTGGGTACAGCTGCTGGGGTTGATAGATGATGTGAAGGGCAATAGTGTGATGGAAATGGAGTTTGGAGACAGAATGAACGAAACGGCGAGAGGGAAGAAGGCTGAGTAACATCGACGGCGACGAAATTAGGCGCCAAATGCGTTCACTGCGTTTTATGACGAATCAAAGTACGAAGCGTCGTCCCACACGACAACTCCTGTTGCTTGGGCCCTCGCAAATTTAGGATGAAGTATGTTCTCAATTGAGACTCATAATTGTACCATAACAAAGTTAAGACTCATATCTTGGGCCTAAAAGATGATTCAATGGGTTTGGCAGGGGCAGATCTACACATAAGCGGATTTTCACGGCCTACTTCCTTCCTTTTCTTTTTTACTTTTCTGGCTAAGTTTTACGGCCAATCTCAATTAAAACCTTAATAGTTAATACTGAACTAGGAATGCCAAGTTACAGATATCAGCATTAGTTTCGGTGAAAGCTTTCAATATATAGAATCTTATCACAATATATTGTTTTTTATAGTTTTGTTTTTTAAAAAAACTCATAATTATTTTTGTTTTTAAGTTATGTTAAAGATAAAAACGCAAATTCCATACTTTGGAGTGAACTTTGGAGCAATGTGTTATTTTGCAAAGGACATGAATTTAACTCAGAAAGTCAACATATAAATTAGGGAGCAGATGGGAAAACGAAACAAAATGGAAATACAGAAAACAGATCAACTCTTGTAAACCAATTCCGAGTAGCATCTATTCTACTCAGCGCCTAAACTTCCCACCTTTGCCATGTCCACGGCCACCTCCTCTGCCACCGCCACCCCTTCCTCCTCGCCCCTTTCCTCCTCCTAACATCTTGTTCACATGAGACTTCAGTTGCATCTCTTCCGGCAGCGGAAGTATATGATCTACACACTTCCGGAAGCTGAAATCATCAACGGAGTCATCCTCCCTGATGAGGAAAAAGCACCTGCTTTTATATGTAGGATGGTTGCGGACTTGGAATGTGCGGACCCCTGCACCGATCTTCTTATCTGCTTCTGAATGGCCCTTCTTAAGCAATTCCAGCAGCATTGTATGTTCATACTGCCCCACAAAAAAAACCGCACAGAATTAACTAGGCTCAGAGGATTAAGGAAATGACTACAGAAAAAAGTTCAATCCTGACATGTATATACGAACAAAAAAAGTAGATAACATATTACAAAAACATAGAGAAACAAGGAATGATGCTATAGATCCAAATGCTTCAAAGAATAAATTTTGCTAATGCTTCATGACCTCGACATTTCCTCCCAACTTTATGGGCTCTCCTAATTGCCACACAATAAGCTAAATACCACGGATTCCTCCAACCACTAAATTTTTTGTCAGCAATACTAAGATCGTTGTACTTTTTGTTTATCTATAGAACTAGTTCAATTTAATGTCTAAGAAAGTTTTTCAGGGATCAATGTCAAGAAAAATGCATTGATTTGTAAGTGTCACAATTATAGAAAATAAGAAAAACCATTCCGCACCAATGCCTGAGAACTTAGACATCATAAAGAAGTGAGAGTGATGAGAAAGAACTTCAAATTTGCAGGGAGCAGTGGAAGAACATCTTCGTTACTGATTCTTCCCCACTCTCCAGACAAGGCAAGTGAAGCTCCTGGATTATATCCAATTCAAATAGCTTAGAACCATAGCACAATGAAGGGAAACAAAAAATCCATCTTCCTATACGTATAGGAGTTATTTCTGATGGCATCCATTATCACGTAGTCTACCCCCAAAGAACAAAACTTGCACAATTACTTCAGTACGACATAATCCAGATAAATCTTCCAGTAACTAACTAATGAATTAGATATGAGGTAAAAAAAACTTAAAAGATGCGACAGAAGACTAATCAAACTTAAGCAAGTAAATTAAGCGTATATGTTGTGCCAGCAAATACAATATACGAAAAAAATTTTCCTCTTTGTATATAACTATATATTGCGCTTTCATATCAACAAAACAGGGGGGAGAACCAACATCTGAGCCAACTGTTAATACCTTGTTAACATTCAGATGAGGAGGCCAGTGATGAAGGAACTTGTAGAAGTATTCGAATATCTCAACAGAAGTCCCAAAAGTCTTGTAACCCAGGTTCACAGGACCCGATTTCTCCTCTTCTTCGACCTCCTCTTCCAACTTCTCCAACCTTTCTTCTTCCACTGATTTTTCCAGTTTCGGCTTCTTATTAACTACATCCTCGTCTTCCTTGGACTCATCCTCTTCCCGTTCCCTCTTCAGATCGGACCCGTCGTTCGTCGCCGGATCAGTTCCATTGGGTTCAGACCCGGCGTCTTGAGTCGATTCAGTGTTCTCAACTTCCATGTCTACGGTGCCTGTAGTGTTGGCCTCCTCAACTTCCTTTGCAGTTGCTTCCGCCATGACTTAAGAGTATAAAGGGAAAGCAAGGGTTTATGCTTTAAAGAAAAACCCTAGATTATGATCGCCACAGAGCACTGAGGGAGAAGTGAGAAAAAACAACTACGTGGGGACGAGATATTAGGAGAACGCGGCGCTTATCGTGAGGGAAGTGGGATGACGAAAACGAGTCATATAATTTTATAAATTATAAATATTGCCCAACATTTTAACTTACATTTGAGACCCTCCCTGGCTAGAATTATACATTTATCTATTTTTATTTTATTTTATTAACATGTATAAAAGATGGTTTCCTTGTGTTTAAAAACTAAAAAGGATAAAATATGTTAATGTTTTTTATCCAAAGCTAAAATATGTTATTGTTTTTTAACCAAAAAATTATGTTATTATTTTATTTTTCTGGCTTTTGTAATATATGTGGGTTGATTTATTTTTTTTTGTAGAATTTATGCAATATCCCTAATTGATAACTAAGACTATTTTTTTTAAAATATAGATATTATCAAGAATTTTACTTTTTCCAATAAAATTATTTTTTATAATTTATGTTGGCGGATTTTAGAAAGCAAATGGGTATACACTTTACTTTGTCAGCCCAAACAATTTAAATGTCCCTTGGCAGCTCTTTTGTGGCGGAATGCAATTTTTCGGTGTTACAACTTCCAAGGGCAAGCTAGAGCTTTGTGAAAATATTTTAGATGTTCCATGGCAACTAGACTATAATAATATAAAATTTATTTATATTAAAAAAATTAATTAAATTAATTTATATAGTATGATTTTTTAAAATATTTTAATTATATTCTTTAAATTTTATATCCTCTCTTATTTAATCATTATTAATAGTGTTAATAAAAATAATTTAAAAATAAAAAATATATATTATATTTATTATTAAGATAAATTCTGTAATTAAATTCTATATCAAAGATAAGAAGTCTCAGGAAGATTTTTTAGGGAAGGTCTAATATAATTAACTTGAATGTTACGAAGTGACCTTTTATGATTATGCAGTGTTCCTCTTATAAAAGCCGAACGTAATGGGGAACACTGGTTTTTCGGGAAAGCAACACAGCATTCATTTTCATTTTCAAGTTTCAACTTTTTATTTTGAACTCAAAAAACATCCGCGTATTTCTCTTTTACTTCAATGCAGCTCTTAAAGTGGCAGCTTGCAATCACTATTTTAGTCCATGTCTCTGTTCTTATAATGAGATAAGATTTAATTGATTCAACTAGTAAAATCAATAAACTGGTAAAATAATTCTCTAATTGAGTTAATTAAAAGTTTTGAACGAGTTGAATTTTATATTTTTTATTCTCCTATTATTAAGTATAAAATGACACTAAGTGAAAAAAAATAATAGTCTATTAAATTTATATTTTATTAGATTATATGTGAGTTAATATATTTTTATTTAATTATATTATTTAAATTATGATTATATTGAACCCAACAACCACTAAACCTTGAATCAATGCCTCCACCGATTTAATCATCGATTAAATTTTCAATACTTAAACAAATAAAAAGGGGAAGGGGTGGACATTAGGTTGGCAGTGGTCATGAGTCATCACTCATGGGATGCAAAACATGCAAAGGAAGAACTGAAGTTAGTGGAATTGGATTCCCTTCACTGCATTTTTCATGCAGTGCTGAAGTGTAAAATCTATTAAGAAAAAGAAATACAAAACTACTATTTCAAACTTGAGCACCGTACAATATGGGCAGTGCAGGGCAGGGGATTCAAATCCAAAGTTCAGAGGCCGAATTGGAAGCAGAGAAACATAATGTTTTCCTTTGAAAGGGGAAGGGTTCGGGCTACGCAATCCAAAGAGAAGAAAGAAAAGCATAAAGGAAGTCCATTAAGCACAAGAAACCATGACAAGTGTATTATTTTAGTTGCCTGGAGAGTTGAGCTTGGAATTCTAAAGATTGTTTACCACCCCTTAAAGAAAGTGCTGCTGCCTACACACAAAAGCCACTTGTTGCTTAGTTCTGTTTTTCTTATTCTCCTATTTCTCTACTTTTCATGCCTTTCTTCCCTCTCTTCCCTTCCCATTCTCTTACCCCTTTTCCTTCTTTTACCCATACCACCAATCTACTTGGCCTCATCCTCTACCCTACTTAAAGCAAACTATCAATTTCCTCCACCAAACCAGTAATAAATAAATCAGTTTCGGCTTAAAATTTAAAGATCTATGCAACTTTTCTTAACAACAGAGTTTAGTGGGTCATGAGAACTTCACGGAACATATTCAAGATTCTGTTTTTATTCTTATAGTTTTATGGAGTCAGAAAGGTAAGAGATACCATAGGCCTCTCCAGAATTAACCACAGCCACAATCAGAATCTTCTAGTATTAGACATGACAGAGACTGCAAAACGCCAGTTGAGTTTTCTCATATCATGTTGAGAAAAAGAATATGTTTTCTGAATAGTAAATCAAGAGGTACTGCTGGTTCAGTTAAGCACTATGCAGAGTTATTAGTTGCTATGTCTAAAGGATATGGTACGTACTACAAGGACATGTCAGCAAGTTCAGTGACGTGGCGAGCTAATAAAGTGTTCTAAGAGAAGGAGGATTCGGTCTTTGTTTGATTAAAAAGAGCAAGGCAAATGATAGGGATGTAGGGAAACTGAATGAAAAGATACTTGTCTTCCCAAGGATATTGTTCCAATCAACACTTTTTGTTCAAACCTGTCAGAGTCGTCTAAAACAGCCTTATATATCAGCTTCTATAGCATGCTTATGATTGAGGCAAATCTAAAACTTCCCTACACATCTTCTGCTCCTTCTCCTTCTCATGCTTTATGCTTTTATCCTCCCAAATCCCATAGAAGATAAACTTCACGCTCATTCTTGCAGGCATGAGCAATAACACTTGACTCACACCACCCACTTGACTCAAACCACCCAGCTCCTCTCCATTCTTGTTTTGAACAAAGAAGCTTCCTTCCTCCAACATTTTCCATTTCATAGAAGCATGAGTTACTTCACTTTCAGAGGGTTGATTCTTTTATTTTGTATTGGGATTTTAGTTTCTGAGCCACACAAAGTTTGTAGCCTGACGAGCAAGAATCTTGCATTGAGATGGGACAACAAGGAGAAATCACCACTTCCTGGAAGTTTTCGTAGCCTAGAGGATGTTGCAACAGAGGATTTGCAAACAAAGATGGAATTGGCACCAGCGCCTTCAGTGACCTTCGATCCTGATCAATCAAACAAAAGAACAGTTGGAAAAGGGTCAGACCCTATTCATAACAGATGGTGACAAGCTGGTGTTGCTGTCTCTTACAACGCAGAGAAATGACAGGCGAGTTATATCATTCTTTGCTTAAAGGATTCTGAAGAAGGAGTTTGGTTGGGTTTCTACGGTTTTCTTTTTGCTTACGATGTTTTTAACATGAATCTATCAGCTAGCTGAAATCCGTATTTGCTAGCATATGATAGTGTTAGACCAATTATAGGTACCAATAGCTGCATAGTTAATGATCATGTTAGCTCTCAAATATAGAGTATAGTACATTTTTCTTTTCTTTTGACAAGGCTCTCTCTCTCTCTCTCTATATATATATATATGATCTTAGCTTTGTCAACTTCTTTTATGATGCAGTTTCTAACATCTCAATCTAACACAGTGCTTATCAACAAAATCACAATATAAGACTTTCTGTATACAAGATGATCCGAATTGATCATGACAGGCCTACAAGACAATGAATAGCTGATGATCCTTGTTCATAAGTTTTCACTTTTCAACAATCGTGATTCAAAAAAATGAACCATTTTTTTTATCTGCTTTCTCAAAACTAGAGCCATAAAAAAAATGAGAGCTTCAACTGAAGAACAGTTAAAATGGAGGAACTTGGCTTGAAAATATGATGAACCAAAATAATAAATGCCTCAACCTTCAAACACCTCGGTATTTCAATTAGCCCTGACAAGAAGCTGAGATTTCTTGTATCTGTTCTTCCTGTGTAAATCAAACCGTGTGGGAGAAACCTTATGCGCGACTTCCTGCCAAATCATATTCACAGCATCCCCAGGTTGGGATGGATATTGATACTCAAAGTGCAATGTAATCTCCTTCAATCTTTCCCACATCTCAGTCCACCTCTTCTGCGTGATTGATCTAAGCAGATTCAGCAGATAGCCCTTCCTCACAGCATCCTTGGCGCGGACGAATAAGCAGAAGTCTGAGTAGTCCAGGGTATCTTCGAATGGTAGCTCAATTTTGTCACTAATAATCACAGGAACACAGTGGCTAGCTATGGCATCAAAGAGACGATTGGAGGATGGGGTATCTCCAGCAATGTTTAGGCAGAATTTAGATAAGGCCATTCCATGACTTGCCTCACGTACCCCATTTCTTTGTACCGTTCCAAATGCAAAATGGACATCTTTCTCACCTTTGAGAAGATAATACAGTTCTTGGCGAATAATTCCTTCCTGAAGAGTTTCCACTTTAAAATCAGACCAATTTGAATACATGCTTATCAAGCAGATTTAAAATTAGTAGACCATACAATTGATATGAAATAGTAATTTCGAAAAAAGCACATCACTAACACGACTAATATGAAAAAGCAAGAAATGAAGTGACAAGGATCAAACTCTGATCACTTAGCCACAGAGGCCTTAATGTCATGTTTAAGACCACTTCAATTCCAAAGGTTAACTAGTTAAGTTGTTAAGACCTATCAATAATTTTATTATAATTTCTACCAATAGTGATGCAAACTTGTGCATGTAGATAAAATTACTGGCCAAGACATGGCAGGAGAATATAACAAAAGTCATATGTTAGAAATTATTCATAACAAAGTCATAATGCATTAATCTGATAAAAGAAGCATGGAAAATACTTACATCTTTCCTGTATATTGCCCCTTGGAAATATAAGAGAGTAGGACGCTCCTTATATGAAAATGATTCAGCTCTTGGCATGGTACTTACTACATGTTTATAGGGTGCTATAATATCTTTCTTTATATTCGCTATTTCAACGGGATACCTTCCAAAATCTGCAAGAACAAGAATGGCAGAACCCAGCTTTTTTCTTGCATCCAGCATGCTATTAGGATGGTGAGCTACAATGAGATGATCTTTCCCTCCTGAACGTTTCCATTCTTCCCTGCTCATAAGAAAATGTACCAACTTTTCTTGCAACATTCCATTCGTGCTAACTTTCTCATCCCCTTGAATCTTAGAGAGCCGGTTGTAACCCAGAGATGAGAAGAATGGAACAAAAATTACATCTGCTTGGCTTGAATTCTGCACTCTAACTGCAGTACAAGGTCTGACAATTTCTGCAGAATTTGATGACAGGAGATCAAGGGTGAGCCAGTATTCTGGACTGTGCTGTAAATTTAGTCCACCAGGATATGATGGGACAAGTTTCGGGTCATCCACCAGTGGCCATGTTTGGTTTTCACTTCCCTTCCAACCCAATATCCCAAAGTGAAATTCAGGAGGCAAGTCATACATGAACACTCTCAAAAGTGCCCCAGTAGGATCACATGCTTTAATTCTCTGTTGTTCTATAGAGCTCAGTTTGTGGCTTGATTTGAAAACTTGACAGTCCGATTCCCCGGGCCTTTGAGCTTGAATTTTTTTGTCTTCCTTCTTGATATTGGGATTGATGTAAAATGATGTGTTATTGACCAGAATAAGCTCAAATACTGATCTAGGTATGAACGAATGATCTCTAAACTGAAGGAGGAAAATCGAAGACAAGACCAAAAGGAACATAGAAACCACAATTACACAAAATATAAATCTTGATGGAACCATGCTCTTCTCTGACATTTTCTGAAAATTCAAGAAAAGTAAGCTTCTGGGATTCCAGCAGAGAACAAGGCGGCAAGCAGTAGGAAATAGTTAGATCTTACGTTCACAATCAGTGATTAAAGAGCATGAACTGAATACACAAAGTAGGAGCTCTAATTGAGGTGGGCGATCGCTTCACGGTAGGAACTCTTGAATTGCAATCCATGAACAGGAGACGGCATAACTACTGATGGGTCTTAAGCGATTAAAACCTCTAAGTTTTAGTGACAACGATTTCTAGCAGCACATTCACAAATATACAGCACAATGGGAAATGGTCCTTAAAAAAGACATTTAAAAACAACAAAAGACCAGGAAGACCTATAAATTCAAATTTATTCAGTCTCCATTGACGAATAATCAGAACCAGCAACGAATGTGCACAAGAAAGTGAAGAAAGACGCTGGAAAGCAAGAACTTATCAAATAGAGTACGCACGCAATCAGCTAACAGTCTCTGGAGCTACTACAAGCATAGCAAAGCGTCCAAATCCTCTGCCCATCGCAGCAAATCTAAGAAAATGTTTTAGGGACATTGAAGAGAGCAGAAGTAAACATCAATATGCTGGGAGAAAGAACAAGAAGAGATAAATGCATCAGCTTGGCACCTGGGTGTTGAGCAATTAATCACCAGGCGAAGTGGGTGAGCGGTAACTCGGCAGCAGAGTATATATCATCATCTGTTTCAACCACTCGACTCCAGTGTCATGCTCTGAGACAAGGGAAGAGGAGAGGAATTGACTTTTCTGATAAAGGTGCCCGCCCACGGATGACTCAATCGCTCATATGCAGTCTCGAGTCTTTGGTTTTTAATGGGAGGCAAAAAAAACATTAAATAGTTTAATAACTGGGTTAATTCTTTTAGCTCATTTCATTCTTATATTCGGATGTTCATAGGTAGTTAAGGCAACAAAAATAATAATAAATGCTTAAATAACTGGTTTTTTTTGTAAGAGTAATATTTCAAATTGCGGAAAATCCTGTGTTTGTGGGGAATAAAATGGGATTAGGTTTTCTGCCCCGAAGAGGCAAATAAAAAAAAAAAAGAAGTTTGAATCTTGATGCGGTGATAATGGGGAGGTGAAAGTCAAATGTGTTAATTTGCCTGATTAAGGATTGCGCGTGAATCGGGAAGAGATAATCTTCCAAAATAGTTTCCCTGAATAGCGAGTGGCAAAGTGAGATTAGCATCATCAACGTGAAAAATGGAGATTAGAGATCAAGCCGTTCATTATCTTATTTTACTGGGCAATTTTTGTTGATATTTCTTCCTGGGATGAAACATAAATAAATGGGCTTTGAGTTCATGCACAAAATGGACACGACACATGTAAACTGAGCACGAAGTATTGAAGCCTTTCCTCGTTCGGATTTTATTATCGTTATCTGATACGATCGGCCCCTACTGGGATCAACAGGTTAGGGATAGTGGACGAGTTGTGGTCTTTGAATATTTTTAATTTTAATCCGATTAGTTTAATTAATAAAATATTAACTCATAATTTATAAAAGTTATATTATAAATTTAAATCTTATTATCAATATAATATTTTATTAATAAATAATCTATAAATATTTTTATAAATTATATTTGAGTCTAAAAACATATTATGTTAATTATAAACTATTAAGACTCACCTTACATAATTCTTTTTCAAAAAAATAATTTTAATCCAAAGAAAGCATGTTTAGCAACTTTCTTTTTAATAAACTTTTATTATGAAGATTCTTCTTTCTTCTTCTTTTTTTAACTTTTTTGGGTATGGATTGGACGTATTAAACTATTAATAACGTTGTCCATTTCATTAATTGGATCCAAATTCTGATTAGTTTAGTGCATATGAAATGAAAGGCGACCTTATGCAGCATCTAATGATTCCCTCGTTGGTTTTCATCACCCTGGACGAATGCAGCAAATGGGGCAAATACTTTAGTAGATTGTGTTTTCCTGATTCACAAACAAATTATCATTCTTATCCTATTTTAAAATCAAAATTTATCTATAATTAATATTTAAATAGTTTAAAATATAAAATGAACCGTTTAGCACTTTTTTTAACAAAAAAAAAATCATCTAGCAGTTTTTATGTAGATTTTTTCATTAATGAGATATATATTTTTCCCATACTTTTGTATAGAGCTCAAGATGACTTGTAATGTGTATGACTTGTTAATATTATAATTTATTATACATTTTGTATTTTATATTAATATTGAGATCGGTGAATTTTTTAAAAAAAGAAAAGAAAAAATCTCTTTGATGGGTTGGACACGATTATATATTTTTGAAACTAGAACACGCTCCCTGGGAGTTTGAAAATTTTTAATTAAAAATAAAGGCGGTTAGGGAAAATAAAATAAATAAATCCAAAGATCACCGACACCTAAAAACCAGTGAAATCGAACAATGAGCTGAGCCTGTGGCTTGGGGGTCTCCATCTAAGGAGCCACCCTTATGTATGAATATTGGGCTAATCATCCTAGAGCCCAAAACAATGAGCCCATTTTGACAACAAAACAATGGGCCTAGCTGAACACACGTTCAGCATTTCCCATTATAAGTCCCTGACAAGCTTGAAGTCCTAACTTTAGTAAGAGACTAGTGTTAAATTTATCTAAATTTTTTATGCCAAAAATAAAATTATCATTAGCTATTTATGTTATTAGTAAATGTATTTGCGTATATTACTTTACATTACTTTCCCCACTTCTTTTCTTTTAAAGATTATGCTTATCACTTCTCTTTTCTGACTTTTTTACCACTTGTTGATTTATGGGGTTCCTTATTTCATTTAATTTTTACTCTATACAATCTGCAGAGGAGGCAACATGTTAACAAAAATGTTAGGACATTTTTTGTATATAAAAACAAATCATCATGTCGATCTAACCAATAAATTTTTTTAAATAGAAACTTTCAATCAATATTTCCAAAATAAAACCTGCCATGATTTATTCAAGCCCATAATAATATTGGAAATTCCTCGTTTCAACGACAACTTTATGAAGCAAAGGAAGACATCCTTAAACTATATGCCCATGTGTGTGTGTTTGTGCATGTGATGTGTTATGTATGAGCGTGGCAGATTCTCTCTCCATAAAATGTTGGTAGCAACATATTTCCATGGCATGCCTGTATCTTACACTGCAGATCCTTTCCATGTGGACAGAAAATTCTCTCTTTCCAAAGCATAAGCTAAAACAACACATCCCCTCTATCTCTCATCACCCATTTACATCTAATTCAAATTTCTCATCCAGAGAGAAGCATCAACATCTCGTTGTGATTCACTTGTGGAGTAATATAATATGAATATATGATTATGGGACATATGTAGAGTGGAGAACCCACCGCATAGGGCTCAACAAAAGGAATTTGGGTGATTTTCATGAAAATGCAGAATATCAGCAACCAAAAAAGGGCAAGCACGCACCCATATTTCCCCAGACATGGCTCAGACAAATATTTTCAAGCCAATCATGCTTCTATCCCTAATCAGGGGACTCGTCACATGCATCTTCTAATATATATATGAATCATTCAATACTTCCTAACTCTTTTCCTCATCTTTAGTCTTTTGAAGGGCCCTACAACATATGTACCCCCGTATACAAATTGGTGGGGTGACTAAGTTACTAATTGGGTGTGTCTGCCATCAGTGTTGTCCTCTCCCTACAAAAGAATCTCTTTCCAAATACTCAACGGCCGCCTTGTACAAAAACTACTCACTACTCACAAGAAAAGCTCTATACCTTGTATGAAAATAAAAGAAGGACATCCTCCACATTCACATTCAGTGGTTTTTGAATATCTCCTCCATACATAATAATAGGATAAGAGGACATGAGTCTCTGAGCAATAGTAAGCTAAGAAGATTACTGTGATATGACCTAAAGAATACGGATTCAAATTCTAAAAGCATCTTTATTTATCTTTACTCATGAGGGTAGAGTTTCGTTTGTCCCCCAATATCCTAAACCTAATAGAAGCTTTATGTACTGGGCTGCCTTTTATTATACATAATAACAGGGTAGAGAGTTCTATAGTTTGCAGTCAAAATTATAACAGATAAGATAAGTTGGGTTAATTTATTGAAATATGTGTGTTACGTGTATGCTTTATCGATTGTAAACAAGTAATAATCAATTGAAATGCCCATAATCACAAGTCAAAAGATTGACATATACAGTAGTGCAGGCGCACGCATGCCACTTCCAACTATTAATTAAACGCGACATTGAATGAATGTGCATCATGTTCTCTCCTTTTTATCTTTTATGAAACATTTATTTTAATGTTGTTTGTAACTAATACCACCGACCACCGAAAAGAGAGAGAGACTAGCTAGTAGCTTGTCAACTATATGTAAAAAATTTCGGCTCATCAACCTTTATTAGACAAACTTTAATTAATTAATAGTATATAGTATTAACTAATACTAATATATTATATATCCCGGACATGATGGGATCCAGGTGGGACTTCTTGGAATAATAATAGATTTCATCAAATGCTAAATGATTTTTTGGACAAACATAAATTATCTTCTTCAGATATACATTGAGACCCTAACCTGTTTTCTTGCCCATGAGAACATAAGAAGGATGAACATGCACGATTTCTGCATAATCTGAAACTAAGAGCCTCCTGCTCATTCCAGAATATTGTTATTGGTTTGAGAAATCTTTCTATGACACTTATATATATTCATTTCTATATGCTTCTTTCAAACTGTTAAAACCACGGCCTTAGCTAGATGATCAAGTATATGCAGTATATGCAAATGAAAGATGTTATATTCTTGAACTCGATGAAACAATTTATTTTCTTGGCTTGCGCCGCTATATATGCTTGTGGTATGCAAAACTTAACCAAGATAATTAACTTCATTTCATTGCATACTGGGTATAATTCTTCAATCAGAGCGTCAGAGGCAGTTAGAGATGTTATATTATACAAGACACAGAATTTACTTATTAATTAAATGCAATGATATATGCATGGCTTGTTTTTAATTGGTTGCGCTAATTAAGATTAGCTAGGATTAAATTTGCAAGTACAAGTGGGAAACATGAATCAGAAAAGGATACAGAAAAGAGAAAACGAAGATATGAAGAAATTGAAAAAGGCGATGGGGGAAGAAGAGCAAATTAAGAAGAGAATAGAGATCATCCATTGGATTATATGTAAGAATATACAAAACAAACTCTGATAATCTCAAGTTTTCAATAATAATTCCTGACAAGAAATCAAAATCAGAATTCGTTGGATAATCCACACTCAATAAACCAAGAAAGTCGAGATCATCGATCAGGACCACTTGATGAACATTATACATATATCCCATACACAAATTCATAAGGTATTTATATATGAATTGCTGGTGTATAAGTTTTAATAAGTGGATGTGCTTTTGTTTAATTATCGAATTGAAGGAGATTGGTTACTCACAGACGACCCTCGACGACTTGCTCTTGTTTTCTGTGGAAATTACGGTGGCAGCCGCAAGCCGCGCAAGTGAGAGCCCCACTCGTGCCTTCTCTGGAACTGGCCATGAATTCTCTGCAACCATCCACAGCATACCCTCCCATGGAAGCTGCATGATTCTTCTGACACTCACAGTATCGAATGTTTCGAATCACCGTGTTGTCAACTCTAGTTATCACCTTCTTCATCTTCTCGTTCTCTCAAGTTGAAATCACACCTGGATTCTTGATCAAACGATCATTTATATATATATATATATATATATGCCTGTGCCTTGTTGTTGGTGACTAACTCTAACCCTAACCCTAACCCAGCATGTAAATTTTTTATATTGTAGGGTTGGACCAAGAGGAGGAGGAGAAGAAGAGATTAATCGATCGAGCAGCATTATCTTACCAACTTTTTTCGGTGCTCTCTGGTTGTTTAGGAGCATAATGGGACACCGACTCACCAAAGTTTTTTTTGTTTTATCATCACCCAATGATGCCACGCCACATTAGCAATAGGTTGCGGTAATTAAGTGGTCATTTCTGAATCCTCTACTGTTCATCATCCCTCTCTTATGGAAGTATATAAAAAAAGGCATGTGGCACCCTACCAAATTTAGTCCATATACAATAAAAAACAATAATTTCCTTAACTGATTAATTGTTCATGAATAAATTCATATATATTTATATGATTTGCAATTTTCTACATATATATTGACCTTGAATTTTTTTTCTATATTTTTATTACACTCATTTATTCTTGTTTCTATCTCTCTATGAATATATATACACCTGTGTAGTCAATTTAATAATCATATAAAAGATTTAAATTAGTGTGTGTGTGTGTGTGTGTGTGAGCCATGACCCTAAATTTGTCTTTTAGAATTGATGGCTTACCTGCCTCAACAATAAAATACAAACAGAAAATAAACTATTTATTATCTATAGAAGGCTGCTAAGCTTTTAAGTTTTTTAATAATATCTTTACACGCATTTTTATATCCCACTTTACTCCTTTTTTATAGAAAAATAGATAAGTCTTTTTTAACATAGTACGATATACTGTGGGAAAATTATAAGAAAAATTATTCATAAGTTTCTGGTAAGAAAATTAAATTAAAAAAACTAAGTCCAAATCTTAAATCATAGAAAAAAAGTCCTTTAATTATAACATTTGAAGTCTTTATTATAATCATAGAAAAACTAAGTTCAATTATCCAGTCGTTTAAATTTTCGTCTTTATTATAATATTTGAAGTCATGAATCAAACTCAATCTTGTTTGCACAAAGACACCAAAGAAGAATTTAGGAAGGGAGACGAATATATTACTTTCTATGTTATTCTAGCTTGTGTAATTTTTTGTTTAGCATATTCAAAAAGTGATGTTCAATTAGTGTGTTCATAAAATTGTATGTTCAAGACTAAGATAATTGACGAGTCGAATACAAGAAACTTGATATCATTCAGATAAGGGATCGGTAAACTCATGTAGGGGAAATATAAGCAAGAAATAATAATAAAGACACATACCCTACATGATGGAAGATAATATCTTAAAAGAGATAAAATCTAATTTAATAATCTCTATATTGAGAAGATTAGTTTTTAACTATTGATTAAAAATAAAATATAAGACAATCGATACATTATTAACTTTCCTATCATATAAAATTATGATGGAATCACATTTTTAAAAGTTTTTGGTTTCTCTTACCATAGTAATTAGCGGATGAATTTTAAAGTCTTGGCAGCTGATGAGTCTGAGAGGTTCGATGGAGTCACTGTGAGCCATGATTTTTCTGTGACTCTTGTTCCATCAAGCTCGTATAAGGGCACAATATAATATAATAATATATTTAAAAAGTAATAAAAAAATATGAAAGCTATGGATATATAAATAAGTAGGAGAGTCAGAATTGGCTTTGATTGGTCAAACTCATGATTGAAAGTAATTTAGAAGAGAGTATGAAAGCAAAGCAAACAAAGGGGTAGATGCTAATTTTATATCTGGAGTGGGTCTATAGTGATATCCAAAAGGAAGGACGCCATGGCCCTTGATCACCCACTGCTGACAGCTACTCCTGTCAATAATAATAAGATTCGTCTAATCATAATTAACTATAAAACCATTAACCCCACATTGTATATTAACCACCACCCTTTTCTTCCCTCCGATCAAATCATAACCTTCCAAACACCCAACAATCAACTACCATTATTATCCTACTGCATACGAATTGTAGTTATTCGTTTGGTTTTATACTATCCAACCATATTTAATATCTTTTTTTTTATATCATATTATTAAATATTTAAATAATTAAATAATCTAATTTTAAAATTTGTGATTACTACTGTTAGATTTTTTTTTTAAAATTTAAACTCAATTTAAAAATATTTAGTAAAACTTTACATTGAGTACAATTCTAACTATTCCTTTCATACAATCAACTAACTATACCTGTTACCCCATATCTAGATATTATTTGAGAGATTGACATATTACATAGGCCATTAAAGGGAGGCACTTTAGAAGCCTCAGACCTGTTCCTTCTCTGCTAATAAAATCTGATAATTTTCATAGAATCGCATATAGGTATTGTAGGTCTAGTTTGATTGGAAGTTGAAAGGGGGATGGAATGTTGAATCGATGGATGAGTAAGAGAAGCACTAGTGAGAAACAGGAGGGTCCTCCACCACTAGTTAAAAGACAACTCAATCGAGCGCATATTGGAAGCAGTTATGACATGTGCACGCTTCACAAAGCTTACCAATTAAGGACAAATTAAAGCTCATTTCTTGTCAATATTGGAAACATCGAATTAATTAATTTTTAACTCTAATAAGATCGATCATTAACATTATTAAAGTGCTTGGTCCACACACACACATATATAGTACTAGTACTGAGTATTAGCTGCCCTAGTTTAACAGAAATCTGCAGCTAGCTAGCCCAATAGCAGTACTGTGACTTTGAACTAACTAAATAAATAAGCAAACTGAATTTGAGATTTGAAATGTACGAATGCTCCTTTAATTTCTAGTGCCAGAATTTAGGACGGCTTTTGTTGAAACTCGAAATTTTGGCTCTGATGCTTGGCTGTACACATTCTTTCCTTGCAAGTGGTTATATATCTGTCAAGTTAATGGTGTGGAGTTACTTATTAGCAATCATCAGAGACACGATGAGATATGCAACATACTTTATTTCTATTAAAACTGATATATATATATATATATATATATATATAACAATCGTCTAAGAAGACACAATAACATATCAGAGAAAGGAAGTGGAGTTGGTCAGTAATTAGTTTTGTATGATATGACAATGAATTTAATTTATTTTTCATGAGTAGTTTCTTTATAATTGAATGATCATTGACTTTAGGTACAAATTCCAGAAAAAATAAAAGGATAATATAACATTTTTTAAAGGCAACTAGCGATGGGGTAAAGACGGATTATGCAAGGGGATTCCCCAAAAGAAAAAGAAAAAAGAGGAAATATGTGGGAATAATGATGGAATATAAAGCAATCTCATTACCTCGGAAGTAGACGATCATATTTTTTCCCATCATTTCCTCATAAAAATGGGGAAAAAAGTTACAGACTGTAATTAAGCCCTCATCTCGTCAACACGCATACAGACAGACAGGTCTCTACTTAATGAAGCTTGGTTCTTTCTTTTATCTGTTGTTTTACTATTCATTCACTCAACTAATAAAATCATTAAGATTGTATCGATCGATTTGATCAGTTTAATCAAAGCCTACGTATGTCCACACCAAAAACGTTTTATTACCAATATAAACTTTGAAAATAAGACCAACTTTAATTTGTATTGCTTAACTTGATATCGTTGCCCTCCTTGTTCAAGTGTACGTGGCTTTTCCAAATATTGAGCCACCAATATTCAACGTTATCTATTCAGTCTCTAGACTACGTGTACTTTAATTTTCTATTGTATGTGACCTCCACATATCCAAATTAAAAACTTAATTAAAAGTTAAAACTCTCTTTCACATTTATTGGTATCGGGAACAAGAACATATGTTAAAATATTATCATCTTGATGTACTTACGTGTACTTCATGTTATTCCTCTTTCTCCCTTCCTTCTTTACTCTTATGCATACCTAGTAAAATTTTATGTCTTTGTATTTGAACTGGAGGAAAAAGTTAATATTTTGCACGCCCAAAAGAAACACAGCTTTCTTTACAAGGTCTACAAAGTGGAACTGATGATAATGTTGGTTATGTCAACCGAGGAAGGTATAGTCACAAGGCTTACATCTGCTAATTATGCAGTTTCATATGACATTATTGCCTCATAAATATTAGTGAGCTACCTCGTTTTTGCCTGGTATGTCTTTAGAGATGCGTGTACACACACACACACATAAAGATATATATATATATATATAGTGATAATGAAACTTAAGAGGCAAGTTTAGGATGAAGAGTGATGTAATTGATTAGCACTTAGGCAAATTTAAAGCCATCAATGATTGTCATTTGTGAAAATAAAGTGATAAGATCCTTTGCTTCTTACCAACCGAACCCAATTTGTGAGGGCTTATCTGCTTTCAAGTTCATGCTTCTCCCTCGTTCCTTTCATTATCTCCTTTCTAAATAATTATGATAATTAATTTTGATGATCTGTACTACCAAATTGATCCTATGCAGAAAGCCGTGTCTATGTTAATGTACTTCACTTTTAGTGCTATATATCTATGATGTTCTGGAAATTTAAATGTTACCAATTAAATCCCTAAATCTTTATATTATTAATGATAATATTATCCAAAACATTAAAAAGCATATATAGAATAACATAGATGCTGATTTGAGTACCAATCTGCACCGATGAAACGAAATTAAAGAAAATAAATACTGTAGATAAATCAACGTCTATATAGGAGAAAGAGTCAAACTAAAAACTTTGTTCATTGATTAGGGAACCCGCCTGCCTTACATGCATGATGATTGGATCGATAAGGGCTTAAACATAACGTAAAAGCTAATCGTGAAATTTAAGGAAAATTTTATGGGATTGGTAAATTCTATGTATGATATGCTAGTAATATAAAGAGGCAATACTTGTCACATCAATATGTGGCAAAAACAGAATAGAACCCCCAGAGCGTCATTTGTTTTAAAACGGAGGGAGTATTTAACATGAGTTTTCTATATATGGGCAAGAAAAAAATATGGAACTGAAATTTTGAAACGAAATGAATTATATATATATATATATATAGAGAGAGAGAGAGAGAGATGAAACTTCTCATGACAATACAAGCAAGCACATTAGAGGTCAATGTCGCCGTTAAAAAAAATACATTAAATGCTTGTTCATGTGCAAAAGACTCGTGTTGTACGTAGCAAAATGCTTACAGTTAATTAGGCCATACGATTTTGAAAGTTTTTTTTGTTGTTATTCACCCGGTTCACTGGAGCTTTGTAAAGACTACATCTGAATTTGATCCGCATCGTGCACTTGGCTATGGTAAATAAGTCTCCTAATAAAATTTTTTTACATACGCCAAAGTTTAAACTTGAGACCTTACTTAAGTGATATCGAGTTACTTATCACTCAAACTAACTCCCCTTAGTGATTTTCAAAGTCAATTCTGTGTTTTTGTTTTCTGTTGTGCTTCTAATTTAATTTCTATGCAACTGAAATTAAGCCCAGCCCAGGCCCATAAGGGATGGGCTGCTATAGAAGCCAGGAAACAGCCTACACTTGAAAATTGATAAGTTAAAAGGTCTCGGCCCAAATGTTAAATAGATAAATAAAAGTTTGATAAGTTATAAATAATAAAAAAATTAATATCAAGGAAAATACTTGTATTGAATATATGGTTGGACATGATTAAATGTTCACTTGTGAGGTGAAAATAAAAAAATGGTAGTAGTTACAGAGGGAAACGAGAAATAGAGAAATGAATTGTTGAAGATGAAGCTGCAAATGAAGTACTTTAGAGTGGCAGAAGAGCAGATATACTGTTTGGCAGCAAATATGAAAGCGAGCTTTATGAGTTGGGAGGGATTCCCCATTTAAGGACGATTCCATATCCCTCCATCTACGGGGGTGTTTGGTTTTCCTGTACATCATAGTTTTAAAAAAGTTTCTATCCCAAATCATGGTTTATAAAAAATTCAAACTAAACAATAATATTTTTTTAAAAAGGCCTATAGATCAAATTATAATTTTAGATAAACTTTTAGAAATAACTCTTTGATAAGAAAAAGAGTTTATGGGTTACCGAATTATTATTTTATATTTTTTCTGACATCATCTCTTCTCTTCCCCCTCTCATAATACAAAGACTATTTGATCCTCTCTCTTCAACCTCTATCGACAAGAAGAAGAGGACTATCCAAATCTCTGTCTTATGCCTTGTCGTCTTCTCTATCTTCACATGAAGGGATTATCCATATATGTGCTTGCCATTGGTGAAGAGGAGAAGAAGATGATATATGTTGCGAGGGCTTGCCGTTGTCTATACTTGTTGTCTAGGGATGATGGAGATCTGGACTCGTTGTCAATGGAGGTTAGAAGATGGTGGAAGTCATGGAGGTCGGAGACAATAGAGGTAGGGAGCTACTAATCGGTGGACGGATGAAGATGATGAACAGTTCTCAATAAGTTTTTTTATCGATTATCCTATTCTCTTTATAGTAATTTATCATGATTATAAAAGTCATTCTAATAATAATTATCTAAATATTTTTTTTATTTAAAATTATTTTTTTATAAGGTCTTATACATAAGTCAATCCAAATGAGCCATATATTCTATATACATACATATATCTCTCTATCTCCGCAATCTAAAAGACTTTGCGAGTTAGATTGGGAGAAATAATAAATGGATATTAGACATAAAATAGATTAAAGTGTTATATCTAGAATTAAATTTATCTTTTTAATTAATTAATTTTTATATTAATTGCGCATATAGTATTTTACAGTATTGTGCCCCTCATTAATATGAGGATAAGTTCAAGTGATAATTTAATAATGACTCTAGCTACAATGCGAAGATATTTTAATAAAAAAATATCACTATGTAATAATTTTATCATGCAATGGAAGTTATTTAAAAACATATATGCCTAACAGTCAACTAGTTATAGATGAGAGTGTTCGTAGAAAGAAAGAATGGGTCCCATGCCGCTGAGGTACTCCCCATATTACGAATCTACGACTTTATATCAAGTTGGCCAGCTAAATATTTGCACATGCATGCATCATAATTTTAATTATAATATATAAAATATAAATATGGAGAAAAAAGAGATGAATTATGTGGCGGAGACACGGGGACTAGTTAAAAGCAGAAGGGTGGCCCACATATTAACACAGAGATACTATCCTGAGGGACAAGGCCAGCCTTTATTTCGTAGGTCAGTGTGTACCGTGTTGTGAGACTGTTGTGCACCTCATGATTTACTTAATTCTTCCTAATATATCTCCCTGCATGCCCTAGGGCTTCTTCTTCCTTTCATCTGTATCCACCCATATATGCTTCTTCTTCTCCTCCTCCTCCATTTATTATTTTGCCCATGAATATCCAACTGTATGAACCTATGCTTTCGCGTCTCTGCCTCAATGCATACCTTTCATTCGCCGACCACATAGCTAGGAAAGTTTGAGGATATATATATATATATATATGATTTTTAGTTTGAAGATGAATATTAAACCAAATTTCAGGTTAACGTCTAATAGTAATTAATAATATTATGGCTGTCTGCCATTACTATAACATGGGGTTAGGTGGAGACTGAAGAGAAGAACTGGACGTAATTAATTGATTGATCAATATAGGGCGGCATTCAATGTCATCGAGAGATCTCTTCTATTATTGCCGTATCGTCAAAACGATGCTTCCTTTGAAATATTAAACCGAAATTACTACCATAGATTCTAAGCTTATCTCTTTAATTTATGTGAGGATGACATTTTATGGTGAAGATTATAGAGAGTCCCTCCTTTATCCGTAAGTTTAGATCGTGACTCTCTTTGATATCTATTAAAAGGCACCTTCCAAAAGAATTACATTATAACAAATGTAATCTCGTTGCCTTGAAATATTACTCTGTAATATTAAATTATTATCAATTTATAAATTAAATAAATGAATTTAAAAATAATAAATATAAAAAATATATTGAGACTTTACATTCAGAACATAAAAAACCTATAATTAATTCTTATATTTAGAATTTATTACTTGATTACTCTGAAAAGTTAGCGACATATATGACTTAAATTATGGAACAACTCTATTTAAAATACTTATGACTTAGAATATATTATTATTGTTGTTGTGGCAGTCCGTATATATATGCAGGTAACAAAAATCATGATCATTATAACGTGTATGTAAATATTTCATTATAAATAGTGGATTCATGTATAAGAATATCTAATTGTTATTGTTAGTATATTCTAATTTATAAGAATATCATGATACTTAATCTTTTTTCAATTGATATATATAAATTATATATAAAATCTAAATTTTAAGTAAATTAAAACACATATTATTGTAATTTAATTTTTTTAAACCTTTTAATTAAATTTTTATCTCTAAACCACTTATATTTACGTATTAATTATTAGAGGACATTTTTCATCTTTAATTTCTTTCTCCTAAATTATTTGATTGCGACTACTCTTTAATCTTTACTGGAAGTTCTAAACGAGACAGCCATTCTTGAAATCCAGAGAGATCACCCTGGCCAAAAGTCTTCGAAGTGCATGTGTGAATATGATTGAGGTTGAGAATGAAAACACACATGGGACCAGCTAAAGTGGTGTTTGGTTCTTTTTTTCCCCTTTCTTCTTCTTCTAGTTTTTCGGCCTAGATATTCTGTGGTTCTAGGAATCTGGGTACTAAATATAATCCTGTTCATCAGAATTACCAAACATGCGCGTGTCTATATACATATATATGTCATGACATAAGTAAACATAAACCTGTCATACGTTTGCTCATTTTTCACGACATTTTTTAGTGATTATATCACATCTTTATGATTTTATAATGATTTTGCCATTATACAATATATAGCATATATATATATATATATGCATATATTTAGTTGGAATTACAGTTCGTCCAATATAATATTAAGAAATAGGGAAGATGCTGCATCTGCCTATGCGGCATCTAATACCCCTTTATGCTTCAATTAATCTTTTCCAAAAGATGAGGATAATTAAACTATATCATTAAATTTATTCAAAAGCTACGCATTAATACAAACATAAATGTTAAATTATTAATATTATCCCCTTTGTTTGCCAACTAATAGCATTCATTTAACTACAATTTTTTAAATTTTGACAATGTTATCGTGTGTTTATTATTATTATATATATATATATATATATATATGATTTAAACAAGGAAATAGAAAAATAAGAAAGAATTGTTATTCCACAATATGTTAACATAATACTACATCTTATCGTTAATATAAGATATATTTAACTAATTTAAGTATATTAAAAAATTAGTTATATTAGTTAATTATAATAATTGTATGTTAGTTTTCTTAAAATACCCTTTCTAATCATGTATATTTAAAATATAGAAACCTTCTTAATATATAGAATCATATAAAGATATTTTAGTGATAAATTATAATTTTAAAAAATAAAATAGATTATAATATTATATTTATGATTAAAATAGATTCTTATATGATTATTATATTTCAGATTAATACTAGAAATCCAATACTTTCAATTCTGTTAAAATGATAGCTAAGTAATCAAGGACTTCTTATAACATAATAAGTCTGGACTTTGAAGTACGTACTTTTAATAGAATATTTAATAACAAAATATATCTTAAACTAATATATACCATGGTCGATTATGAGATCATGTAAGATTATAAATTCCAATGGACATAATTAGGATTTCTTTTGTTTTTTTGGCCACCACATGATTAGGATTTCGTCATTTTAACTTGGGACCATATATATATAATGACATAAATTTATTTATGGCAGGGGACTATAAGTTTATAACATCTTGAGGAAGCTTTTACGACGTCGTTACAACTTGCAATATTGTTTTATCTATGTATTAAGTAAGGGAATTGAATTATACGAATATAGAAGATTTAGACGGTCAACCGCAGAGATTTTAAATTATCTTCTTTTCATCATAAAGTCATGGATTCTTAAAAACTTCGCTTTGGAATTGAAGAGGAGGGGGAATTATATTATTTGACGGTGGAAATTTCCTGGCGACCATAAAACAGGATAACATATTGATTTTGGTAATTAATAATACACCAGCTATTATTTAGTCCATGATGATAAAGATAACTTTATGAAGATCAATTTTCTGGTCCATATAGTAATTACTTATTTCCCAAATTAAACAGTGCTCAATTGTATGTTTAGATTGAAAAGAATATATATCCAACACATGTAAAAGATTAACTTTTTTTATTTATATATTTTTAAGAAAATATTAAACTTAAATGCAAGCAAAATGTTTAAATTTATTTTCCTCTTCTAATCGGTAGAACTTGCATAACTAGCTACTAGCTTGATAGTATATATCTCATCATCATCTCCAAAAAGAAGTCGCCAAATTCACAGGAAAGTTCATCAGTTTCTGATTAGAAGAGCTTAATTTATAACATACAATTCTTCTGCCGCATGGCACATAGCAGGTTATGGAAGCGTTGTAATGTACGCTACAATTTGTTTTACAAAGAGCAAGAAGATGATCAATGTTATATATATATATATATATATATATATATATATATATACTCATGAGAGAAGTCTTAGAAACTAGTTTTTTCACCTTGAACAAAAGCACAATACCCTCTAAACACCAGAAAAAAGAAAGCAAATAAAGGAACCCCTAAATCTAGAAGAAATTAACTCTTACATACTGTCTTTTGTACGAAAGAAAAGAACAATGAGACTATAAAAATTTTCCAATCAAAAGGTTCTCTACGATTAGTAAATTTTTATTGTCTCATTGAACAACCAGACGGTAAATTATTGATTGATGGAACTAGTCTCTAGAATTTCTCCTTCCCCAACTGAGTCTGAAATAGGTCTGATGTAGTTTCCTGAAGTGACATGGTCAACAGATCTTCGTGGCCTTGTGGATTTGCAGCATCATCAAAAAGCCAATTCTCCAGAAGCATGAAAGGCACATGATGATGATGAGAATCCAAATTCGGCTTGCTTTCTTCTTGCAAGAAGTTATTACTCTCTGTGGACACATCAGAGTTGTTGTTCGGGTTACTGTTGAAGCTCAAGAGAGAGCTATAGTCAAGGCCTTGATCTGGTGTTGTAGTCCCACTCCCACTCCGTGCTCCTTCACCTTCACTCGAAGTCGAACCAGAGAACGTGTTCGGCGTCTTCTTCATCCAGTTTTGCAGAAGTCGAGCTATGTTATCGGCACTCGACGCGTACGATGAATTAGGTGCTAGTTGGTCGGGTAATTTTGTTGTTGTGGTGATGGGGTTGAAGGAAATGGATGATGATGAGGGCTTATTATTATTATTACAGTCAGAGAAGATGGGGAAATTATGATTTAATGTGGAAGGAGGGGGCTTGTCAATGGAGAGAGCTTCACAAAGGGCTTGTTTGGCCATGTGGATATCGGTTTGAAGCCTTCTTTCCCACTGACCCTTGTTTGGTTGCGATGAAGATGACGACAAATATCCACCGTCTTCCTGATCGTTACTGCTTCCACCTTCCCTACAGCCGCCACCATTTTTTCCTGCCTTCTTCATGAGCTTCTTCTTCAGATGCGTGTTCCAGTAATTCTTTATGTCATTGTCTGTTCTCTGTGGAAGATAAGAAGCTATGGCCGCCCACCTGCACTCAGTCATTTTACGTGAATACACACCTCGTCTGTACAGGATTATTCAACCCCTTAAACATATAATTAAATTAAAAACCTTTTCCCTATTCTTGAATTTCGTCGTCCTTCTCAACACAGTTGAGAATATATAAATGACATACCTATTTCCGAGAAGAGCTTGAAGGTGGATGATCATCTTCTCTTCGTGTTCGGTGAAGTTACCGCGTTTGATACCGGGGCGGAGATAGTTGGTCCATCGGAGTCGGCAGCTTTTGCTGCATCTCATCAAACCTATAGAAGAAAAGAGAGATTGAGAAATCAAAGTCAAGAATGAAACCCAGAAAAGTCAATATATATATATATAGATAGAGAGAGAGAGAGATTGAAGAGGTTACCGGTATTGGTGGGAACAGATCTCCAGTTGCCGGGGCCGTGTTCCTGGATGTACGAGACCAAGACGATGTCTTCTTCAGGGGTCCAAGGTCCTTTCTTAACCCCAATTTTGTCGCAGCAAGGAGGTCTCCCCATTACGATCTCTCTCTCTTCTCCCTCTCTCTCTCTATTGCTTTCCTTGTTCTTCGGAGGTATACAGTGACAAGCGTCCACAGTGGAAGGTGCCTTGTATATATACACGCACAGATAGGGTGATAAAGGGAAGAGAAAGAGGCTGTTTCGTGACTCACCGGAGCATGGTAAAACTTCCTAAAGAGTAAAAAATGGCTGAAACTGCATTTACTCATGCGTTGCCCAGACCTACTATGGTTCTTCTCTCTCTCCTCAAAAGTTATATGCAAACTCGGGAGGCATTTAATAATTGATTTGATTGCTATTTCAGTCAAATAATCTACAAACAAAGGGAGAGGGGAAATTAATTAACAACCTATTTTGACTCGTTTTCGTAAATTGCTAAAGCAACATGAACGCTGGAAACTGATTTGGGTGTTCTCAATTACAGTAGCAAGAAAATATCATATATATATATATTGCCATCAAGTGAGATTTGAAGGGAAAATTGGTTAAAAGAACCTAGAGACAAAAAATTTGGGCAAAAGGACCCTTGTGTGAATTGAACATTTTAGGGGAACATGGTCTTTACGATGAAGTATGCTTGAATGTGAAAAGATAAAATTAGTTTCAATTATTTTCCAGGAGTCTGCAATATATCTTCAAATTTTTTCTCTTGCTTTCCTCAAATATTTGAACATTTTACCTATTATTCAAACAATAATAATAAAATATTAAAAAAATAATTTAATTATTACAAAAATCTCTAATAACATAAATTTATTATTAATTATTGAACAAAAACTTATCGTTATGAAAAGTTAGTGTCATGGAAAGCAAATATTTTTAATAAAAATCTCATGTTTTCTGAAAAAATTTCGTAAACTTAGTCATAGTCCCAGATTTAATGAAGGGGCAATTTAATCTTTCAATGTGAAAACATAATTTCCCCTAAAATGTTGAATCGGTCGAAATATTTGTTGTGATATATATGGTCCTTGGAAGCAGTTTTTCATTTTCCTAATAAGAACACCTGACCTCGTGATATGTGGTCGATAATGACGTGGCTTGGAAGTTTTCATCAAAGGAGCCCATGCACATCACACGCCGCCCACCCACATATTCAATCCTCACGTCGGTCACTCAATTCATATTCATACTGTAAATTATGCATCTTTTTTTTCCTCTTCTTTCTACAAACTATTATTCAAATATAATTATATATTCATTTTATTTTGAAAAACAAAATCACAGCAACGCCTTTTTAGGTCAAAATAGTTTTACAATATTATCAGAGTGTGTCACATTTCCTAATTGGCTTTAATGTTCTTTAATTTAATTTGTATTGGTGAAATAAGTAATACTTGTATTTAATTATTTATATCATTATGTATAACATAAAATAGACTTAATTTTCTATCATATTTACTTAAGGGATAACAATATAAGTAAAAATTACCCATAGATCCCATGCAAGGAAATTAAAGATATAGAGACCCCCGATGAATTCAACTTTTTATAAGTTCTATGATAAAATGATATGATATATTTTTAGACACAGAGAATATTAATGCTATGAAGAATTTATTTATATAAAAATACCGACACTTGAAATCCTATTTTGTTAGTTAATAAAATTTGTAAATATTGACATTTAATCAATTTTTCTTTAGTTGAACAAATTGATGAAAATTTCCCGTTTAAAATTCATTCCCTGATAATTTCAAGTAATAAGCAATATTGATGAGAATAATAGTGGAAGAAAAACCATGATACACACACATTAAAAACATGAATAATTAATTTTATGTAATTATCTTTATTTAACTCTTGGGAAACACACACAAGATAAGCTCGTCTATGGAGAAAGATTTATGAAATTTCCCATATAAAAAATTATGGATTCATCGGTCATGGTGGGATTAAATGAAAGACAGTTGATCTGTCCAAACAAGTTTTAAGAGTTCAAATTGAGGGTAAAAAAAATGAAGTGAGGAGAATTATTCTCAATCAAATAATAGTGTTATAAATAATATATAGAGTTATAAATTACAGGAATTATATAATTTTGTAGAGAATATGTCAATTCCATGGGCGAAGCAGAAACCAAAACCAACACCAAAGAGAAGGACAAGGGGAAAGGGGTTAGTTCTAAGAAAAGGCCCATATTGTCTCTTCATTTTTGGGGTCGGGACCATTCCATAAGAGAAGCTCAGGACCAAGGGCATTGACTCCTCTCCCCCATCTCACATTACATTATTTACTAACAAATAATCTTTTCCTCGTAAATACGTCTTATTAATTATTACAAATCAACTGCAGACGCATACGTACTCAAGTCCACCCGACTGCTGCTATTTATTTCTATCGCAGGGAAATAAAAGATATTAATTCCTCCCATTCTACATATTATTGGCGATTTCAACCTTATATTTAGAAATTCTAATCAAAGGAAGCGTACAACATTAAAACGCTTGCTATGATTAAATCATGTGCATCCTCCTCTCCGTTCAATTATACAGACGAATTCTTTTTTCTTTTTAAATCAGTTCTATGTCGATTGTTTGATACCTGGCCAGTATGTGACAAACTGCCCTTACATGAGAATAACTCGAGCAGTCTACCAACAACTGACTAGTTTGAGGGCAAAGACACCGCACCCAACTCTTGGAGTCATTCCTTTTGTTTTCTTTTAAAGTTACAGATCCATTTTGCAGATTCCTCCCACTCTACACTGTTCCATTAACAAGATGTTATTGAGCATGCAGAGTTGATAGATTCGATTTTTTAATATTTTGTAGGCTTCTTTTGAACTCGATTCGATGAACTGATATTAAAGAAGTGGTGTCAGTTTATATTTCTGTGGATCTATATTTATATCTGATAGTTACAAGCAATTAGTATCGTTTATCGTGTGAGACAGAGAGCTCAGATGAGCCGGTCGAGGTCTAATCGTGTTTATCATATGATGTGAAGAGCAATTGCAGAGGAGACAGACGTAGGATTATTTCCGGAAGATTCTAAGGGGAGAATAAGAAAGCAATTCTTAATGAATTGAATCATAAAAGATTTAGATTAGATGGGGAATTGAAATTTGGATGCAATACGTGTGGCCACGATTGAGACTTGAGAGGGATAATATAATGCAACTGCTCTTCGGGACCTACCATTTTCCCCCAAACTCTCTAATTGACAAATCTCAGCTTAATTTCCCACCTCAATATCAACCAACCATTCCCATGCCCCTTTCTCCTCATTTCCTCTCCTAATTAAACCGAAAGCTCTTGTTCAATCAATCTCTGCCATATATATATATATTCTCCCCACATCGTCTTTTTAATCCATTATTATTCCCATCTTATTTGTTAGTACTACAGAGCCTTCGAGTTTGGTTAATTTGCCTCACAGATTAATCCATGCATAATTATAAACCATGGTTTTGAATTAAACCAAACATGCACTATCTATACGTGTCACACATGAATACCCTATGAGGCTCTGGCTCTATATAACAAGACCAAAAGCAAAAATCCAAATTAAAGGGGTATATTATTTTTTCCCCTTGCCAATAAATATAATTATTTATATTAATTAGCGCTTAACTCGAATTTTTTTTAACAAATTAGGCGGACGAGTCCGCGACGAGAACACCGCCAAATCATTTTTGATCGTTGATACGACTTTGAAATTTTAAAATCTGAAAGCATTTTACAGATAATTCCAAATTTCCACGTCATAAGCAATATGAACAGACAAAGTTATATAAGATCGTTTTCAACTATAGTAAAGGCCCCGTTACGCTCGTTGCGTTGATTGTACACTTGATCTCGGCCAAAAGACCCAGAGTTGAATTTGATTGCTATTTTATTTTCCCCCCAACAATTCTTTGTACTATATATAGGTAACGATGTCAGAAAAAAAATTTAGGTAACACCTGAAATATTTTTTTTCAAATATTCAATAACCTAAAATAATTTTTAATGTATCCAACATTTTAAAATAATTTTTAGTACCTAATAACTAAAAATACTTTTTTATATAATTTTATTTTTAAAATACTTTATCAATAACGATAAACACTCTAACTATATAAGATACCAAGCATTCATAAAATATTTTAGGGTGCTCAATTTTAATCTAACATATATGTACTTTGTGTCAAAACTATGACTTTGAATCAAATAATCTAAACATCCTATTTTTTTACAATCAATTTTTTATAAAACTTAATAAATATTTAAATACTAATTTTTTCTTATATTTAATTTTTTTACAAAAATTATAAATTATCTAAAAACTAATTCTTTTTAGAATCAATTTTTTCTAAACATGAATTTTATCAACAATCTTGTTTTTTACCCAAATTTATGATTTTGGTATAAGTTATAGGGAACAACTTTTAACTTATGTTTTTGTATTAGTTTTTGGAGAATATATTTTTTGTAGAAAGAATAAATTTTGATAAAAAATATTTTTTTATTAGTGTGTTTGGATTGATATTTTAGAAAATAGATTTTACAAAAGAATTGATTATTAAAAAATTAATATTTAAATAATTTATTGATTTTTGTAAAAAATTGATATTGTGAAAAATATAGGGTGTTTGGATTATCCGATCAAAAATCATAGTTTAGATTAAAAAATAATTTTTTCACAAAAATTTATTATACTCAAAATTTATTTTAGTTAAAATCTATTCTAGCAAAATCTATTTTACAAAAAAATCTATTATTCTAAAATATATTATACTCAAAAACTTATTTTATCAAAAATCTATTATATCCAAAATAGATTATAATCCAAACACACCCCTAATCCTTGGAACTTGTATTATCAACCTTAAAACTATTAGTATATTTTTTCTTTATGCTATGATTTTTTTATTATTTCGATTTTTTCACCTAGTTCACGGGGTTGCGTTTTTTTGTTTTTTGTTTTACTTATTCAAAATCATTTACAATATTTAATAGGACTTTAAATATTGTAAAATAAAATAATTTTTAAAAAAAATTATTGTCAACAAAATGTCGGTAGGAAATTAAATCATCGGTGGCAAAAAAAGGAAATTTAATTATCGATATGTTTTAATTCAGGAACAGGAAAATGAAAAGGTCAAATGATACATGTGATGCTAATTTACTGATTAAAGTCAGTAATAGAAGAAAGAAAAGTCTGCCCTACTTGTAACGGTCTGTTATGAAAACAGATGGAGACGACAGAATTGCAAAAGAGGGTTTGCTAAGGAGATGCAGAAATTTTTGACGAAGTCAGATAATGACTCTGAAACGGCATTAATAGGGCGGACGTGGGAGGGCGACGATGCCGACGACGACGACAAGACGTCTTAATCCAACGTTAATTGCATTACAAACCAAAGTCCACTCTCCAGTCACCAACAAGGGGGGCACTCCTGGACAATGGAGTTCGCAAAAAGTTCTCTGCATATTATACTTATCTCATTAATTATTTAACTAATTAACTTTCCATCGCTAATTATAACCCCTTCACTGCCAAGTACGTCGTACGTACCCACACGCTGCCAATTCGGACCTCATGCATAATCTGGCCAACTCCCATTTTCAAATGAAAATTATCCACAACTAACCCGGATTTGATTCGTTATTCCCTTCACTCGTTATTTTGAATTGTTATCAAATTATTTCTTTTATTATAAATATAATACCTATTTTTTAATACAAATTATTCTATGGACTCGTTTGGATAGAATTTTAGAAACGGGTTTATGAAAAAAAAAGGTTTTTGGGCAGCTTATAGAGAAAAACTTATGAAAAAAAAATAATTTTGAATAAATGAGTGTTTGGATAATTATTTTCAGTAATACTTTTATTATTGGTAAATTACGAAAAATAGTATTAATATTAAATGAGAAGATATAAGATATAAGAGGAGAAATGGTGTAAGAAAAGAAATGAGAAAGGGTATAAGAAAAAATAAGAAAGATGAGAGAGTGTGCAAGAAAAAGTATGAGAGATAGTGTAAAAAAAAATAAGGATAATATAGTAATTGATTAGTTCATAAGTTCTTTTACTATTCCATAAGCTATTCTGACCAGCTTATCTGAAACATTGGTTTTAAACTATGATTTAGTCTAAAAACTCGATTGAACAAATATAGTTGTTTGTTTTAAAATTTCTCAAAATCTAAATTTTGAGCCAAACACGCACTATAAACTAAATTTTATGTTTAAGATCAGAAGAGTATCTCTACTTTAAAAGATACTACATTAATCCCTTAATATAAAATATAATTGATTAATATATAAATATTAATAAATTATTTTAAAATATTTATATTTATCGTTTTTAAATAAATTTGCATGACTTATAAATTGATATTTAATTTAATTATACTTAATATATATTACAATTAAATTATTTATTTAATTTTTTTAATACTAGGTATTGTATTAAGAAATAGATAGATAAAGTATTACTTTTGATAAAATTTAATGTATTGATTTCTAAAACTATCTCTTTCTAAAGGGACTTCCAATATAAGAGCATTTGTTAAAAATAATAATAATAATACTCCGGACGTTTTGTAATATGATATATATTTAAAATCATGAAAATTTTAGAATATGCCCTTCAATAAGATTTAATTTTTAGTTTGGATGGGAAGGAAATTAAAAGGACAAAAAATAATAGGGAGAAAAATTCTTAAAAATAATAATTGATTTACTTTTTTAAAAAACTTTTTTTATGATATTTCCCCTTTGTTTTCCTCCCATTTCCCCCTCCATTCACATAGACAATTTAACATGTTGATTTGCATTTTCTACACTAAATTTTATTATAATATTTTTTAGTAATTAAATTATTTAAGTGATATTGTATAAATAATCCTCCCTATATTTTTTGAGACGACTATATATATATATATCTCTTCATCACCACCGTGTCCTTTCTCCTCTACAGAACACCCTTTTCGTCAACCTATAGAAGCCGGCGGAGAGAAAGGCCTCTTGCAGCTGCTTTGGACGCCGTTCATGCATGCACCTCCAAATCCCTACTACTAATTGAAGAACTCATGAATGAGGGGGAAAAAAGCTTGAGCGACTTATTAGATATGGTTAAAAAAGAAAAGCAACAGAAATGATGATGATGATGCTTGGTGTTAGGTGATAATTAATGTTTGAATAATTAAGAGATGAACGGCACGACTAAGGGCCTTCTCTCTTCCATGAGTGAGAGTGGGTTCGGCTTAATTTATTTTCCTGCAGTTTGCATTCATTAACATTGCCTGCAGTACATCTAAGATGCGTTAAAGGCAACCCAAAGTGACATATTATTTTTCATTTTTATTACCATTATATATATATATATATATATTATTGGCTTCTCTAATTAAGTATGTGGGTAATTGACAGATGTATACATCTCCCTCTTGAGTAATTTCATCTTATCTCTTTAATGGCTTCGGAGGATTCACCATTGGATATGATTTATTAGCGGCCTTCGTTATGCTATTGTGTGTAGAATGAGTCTTTTTTAATCAATGCAAGTTGTGAATTGAGAGGCTTAATTACACGCACATTTGATAGAAATGCGCAGGCACCACAAATTCTGTCTCGTCAAATGTTATAAAATGGAGTTGACTAAAAATCGATTAGAATTATGTGACATGTTTCATAAACTAATTCATAAAGTTAACAAAAAATATTAATTTATAAAATTAAAATAATTAATTAAGTTAATTATTTATAAAATCATGTGCGTTCTCTAAAATCTCTATAATCATTTATTTAGGAAATTAACTTATTGAATTATTGATGAAACCCCATATTAATTGTATAATTAATATGAATAGTTTAAAAAATAAAAATTTTAAAAAATATGTTGATATATTATATTTAAAATTAAAATATTTACTTTAATTTTTATAATAAAGTATCTTTGACACTTAGAAAGAAGTTATTAAGTCATTAATTAATTCGAGAGTAAAAACACTTTCAAATTTAATCCGTTTATAATATGTATACTACAAGAAGAAAATATTTTACCTATAATTTTATCATCTATTATTTACTGTTGTGTAGATTTTATCTGTCACGTGTAGTTTGGACGCCACTCCCCGAAATGTACGCCGTTATTGTCTCCTCCCGGGCCCACGCTACTCCTTGTTCTCTTCCCACCACGTGTCATCTTTTCACGGAGCCACACTTGCCACCCCACTGTCTCCACGTGTCTGTCTTTCATTTCTGCATACATGTCAAAATGTTCAGATATGACTCAGACTAAATAACTGGGATATATATATATATATATATATATATATATATAATTGTGTTCATTTAAAACAGTTGTGCATATTAATTTGCAGGCAACACGTGGTAGAGGGTCGATGTGGCCAAAAAGTAACCCTCAAAAGTTGAATTTTGTTGTTGTTGGGGTTTGAAGCTGAGTTGGTTTTGGAAGGGATGGTGGAGTTTTCACCATCAAGGAAAAGCCAAATTCAGAAGAAACAAATGCAACTTCTCCTCACCATGTTACTATAAAATTATAATTTAAGCCAAGTTAGGTCAATGTTGAGTTGTTTTGTTTTGTTGTTGTTGCTCATGTTGTGTGGTACGCGTGTTTTTTTTTTTTTTAAATAGAGTTGGTTTGTTGTGTGTTTGAGAAGAAACAAATTCCAAAGGCTCTAATATTAAAATGTCGGTCTCTTTTTATGAATATGATTGCCTAAATTATCAATTCTGTCCTTCAAATTTTATTTTCATTCATTTAGTTATTTACATTTTCATAAAGTTAGCATGTTATTTCTTTTTAAGATAATATTATAATCTTATTTTTAAATTATTTTTAAATATTTTATATAAAAAAATTTAAACATTATTAACTATGTTATTAAATTAAATAGTTTTTTAAATTTATCCTATTTAGTATATATTATATCGTATGATATAATGAACTAAAATTTAAATTCTTATTAAGATATATATTCATATTTAATATTAAATAATATTTTAAATATTATTATCTTTAATACGAAGATGTCAATTAAAAAAAATAGAAATCTACCTGATGAAACCCTAAAAAGTATCAACTTAGGGGTTAAATTTAATCTAATTCTGTTGCTACTCATTGTTCTTACGTATGGAATACTTTATCAAAGCTTTGGTATGATCATATTGTTATATTAAATGAAAACATGGGAATGATACCTTACTTAAATTCGCGTTAGATTTCTGAGTCATTTATCTTGATCATATGAAATATCTTACTTTTATAAGCATTCTTGAAACGGATAACTCTCGTTAAATAACTGACTATATTTATAATAATGTTTATTAGAAAAGACAACATTTTAACCATTGTTTACCTCATAATATTTTATAGAATATAACTCTAATTTATTTAGGCAGATTGCCATAGCTTTTACTTTGTTTTTTACATCTAACATCTTCAAAAAAATTTACAGGATAATTCTCGTTCAATAACTGACTATATTTACATCTAACATCTAGTATTTAAAAGAAAATCCTCCCCAAGATCTTTGCAGGATTTTTTTTGGATAATATACTGTGGTTAAAGAAAATTATTTTAGATAAACAACTATATGCTTCTTATAAGATTGGCATAATCATTCTTTTATTAGAAAATGTGGGAGGTTAGTAACATACAATTTTTTGCAAATGAAATATATACTTTTGACCGAATCTTAGCAATAGTCAAAATTATTGTTAATCCCACTTTAAATAGTTTTAATATTTATAAATTATTTTTGTAGAGCTTTTTTTTTCATAGGTGGATTACACATTTTTAGTTGTACGTCTAGTCTTCAGTGATGTAATTTATTTTTATAACTATGTATTCTTTTACTGTGAAGACATCTAATAAATTTTTGATAAACTATTATTTTTTATTTAAAAAAAAACTTCACAATGACATAACTTTTGATATGATGTTTTGTTTGGCATAACAATAAACAAGCACATAGGACCACCGCAACACATACAGAACCCATCAAATTGAATGGGGATTACTCGCTCTCTCAAGTTTTTGTGCAAATAGCAATGGATAAGTCGGAATCATCCATCAATTCCCTTATTTTTATTTATTTATTAATCCAAATGGCATCACCTAAACAGTGATGGCACTTTAATGAATCAAAACGCGCCGTACGTACTATTCTGCTGTGTCGGCACTGCATTCTGCTTCTCCCATTTCGTTAATCTGGACTTCACTACAAATATCTTCAAACTTCGTTTTATCAAATCCCTCCAGACAAATCTTATGAAAACACGAGTTTGTGTAAATAGGGAGGATGTTTAAGAAGACTAGCCTTGTATTTGATAAACCTTGCGACATTTCAATCAGTCTCTTATCAGTGAGAACTTGCTATGAATAGCCCTTTTCATGAGCAAACAATTTAACGGGCAGAGCCTATCACAAAAGGTCACCCTTATACTTCGGTAAGAAAACTATTTGAATTTATTGAACAGATTTAACTTGCGAGGTTTTTGCAGAAGACTTGACAATAAACTAAACAAACACAATATTTTATTAAGAAAATTACACCTGAACAAAAGTTAAAAAACAAAAATTAAATTACGAAGTTATAACTGCGATCTAAGAATTTGAATGTAATGGATAGATGCTGTGGTAATTTTTTTTTTAAAAGTTACCATAATCTCCGTTTGAAACGGGAGACTGATGGATTGGTGAGGTTACCATTGAAGAAGGTGTACTCGTTTTTGTACGAAAATTAATGGCAGGAATTTGATGTAGGCGTAGGCGTAGGCGTAGGGCATCTTGTGTTGGCACAAAAACAGCAGCCAAGTGGTGTTCCTCTGTACTCTGCAGCCATGTGACCAACCGTACTCGGCTTTTTATTTGACGCTTTACTCCCAAGTCACATTATATCATGCATCTCACCCACCCACCCCTCTTCACTCTATTATTGCATATGCACTTGCAATTCTGATAGCACACTAGCAAAGCCACTACAGAATTATTCAAGGAGACAAAAACGTGCAAGAGAGATTCCAACAACCAATACTTAGTTTATTAATTTTTGTTTATTTTTTTTTAGCACTAGTGGTGAAAGTAAGTGGAGAGCCCACGACTATATGCAGTAACTTAGTAGGGAACAATTTGTATCTTTCACATTACCCATGGTATGCAGAAACTAACTCTGTAAGTAGCTATATATGCGCCATTAGGCCGAAGGAAATGAGGAGGGAAAAACTATTTTGCAGAGTCCAATTCTTGAGATTCTCTTGGCTTCTGCTTTATGTCTTTATGAGATTCTTACGGAGGGATTAAGTAGGAGAGATCACACCTTAACAAATTCTCTCTTGCTACTAAATTATGAGTACACAAAACAAATAAATGCCGTATACACTTTTATTGTTCCTTTTTTCCCATACATATAATTATATTTAGTTAAAAAAGATTAAAAAGGTGTATAATAATATATCTACAAAAGATTAATTTGTTATATACAAAAGTTTTTTATTTTGGTTCCAAGAATTCATCATTAAAGCGAAAACATAACTCTAAACCCACAGAACTACATTTATAAAATTATTTACTTATAGCCTATCAACAAAATTCTCATCCTTACCAATTGATACAAAAAAATAATTTTATTGGTTGCTTGTTTATTACCGGTCAAAGTGGGGAACTGGGGGATACATGTCCAGGAAGATGACCTATGAGGGCAGGGCGAGAAACTAAATAAGAGGCACGGGCCATTTTGAGGCTAGCAAAAGTGGGGGGAAATGACAGTTGAGATCTAAGAGGTGATATGGGAGCCTGAGCCTCTTGCCGTTAGGAATAATGGACCCTTTACTTGAAGATATTGCATCGACCATCAATTCATTGAAGACACAGTACCAATGGGAATCGAATGCCGGTTCATATTCATCCCAAACATACCCTCACTGGGATTTCTTTTTCAATATCAATATCAATTGAAGATATTCTGTATGCATGCTTCCATTACTTGATCACCTGTTATGTGTTCTCTACTTATTCTAGAACATAACAAAAAAGAGCCATTATTACTTCCTTGTACGAGTTTATACTTGTAGGCTTATAACAAGCTACAACAAAGAATAACCTCTTCCAGGTCTCAGTTCTGGCTCACCATTAACAACATATTAGCTCCTTTCATGTCCTATGCTTTGGTCCATCCAGATAGCTTCGGGATCTATGAAAAGCACGAATATACACAAAAGGGATCATGTCCAAAAAGAAATCACGCTTATACAGTTAACCCTCATGTTTTTTCTTGGACAAACTTCATTCTTCTATAGATGAATATTGGGACCTCCAAAACCTCACCAACATACAAAAGGGGGAAACCACCAACGCTAAGCCTGGGTGTCAAAACATTCTTGCAAGAACTGGTGAAGCTCTTCTGCAACGATAGCAGGATACTCCTCTTGTGGAAGAAGAGCACCTGGCACCTCCACAAACTTGCTCACTCCTTTGGCTCCTTTAAGAGCTTCCATCTCTGCCTTTGACCTCTTTGGAGATCCTTTGGTTGATACAACCAGGATTGGGGTCTTTCCTTCCAAATATGCAAAGAGTTCAAGGAACTCCTCCCGAGATGTTACAGGGTCCAGCTCCCCAGTCAAGAAAGCAGCAGGCAGGTAACGAGCTCCCTTTTGTTTTGTCAATGCATACCTGCTTTCCACAATTCCTGGAGTCACATTATCAGGGTTTGCATAGACATGGGATTTGTACTGTGATTCAATTGCCTTCTCATTGCTCACAAGCATGTTATACATCATCCAGCCAACTGCTGGGGCCTTCAAGGTTCCTCTTAGAAGGCCATACCTGCATGTTTTATGACGAATGGGAAAAGATACCAGTTATACTATGTTGTGAAACAAGTTAATCTGCTAACGGCAAGCATGGTTCTTCAAATTATATAGCCGTGTAAAATGTAAATGCAAACCAAACAGCATTTGGCAGAGTAGGGAAGATCTATGAAAAGGTATGCCAAGAGCAGTAAACAGATAGATGAAATAATGGGGACGAATTTAAGCTAACGCCATTGATGTCAAATTTCAGCCGAGATGTCAGATCATGGGTAATATTTTCTTCTCAGTAGAACATAAAAATGCATGAAGGAAAACGGTAATTCCACTTGGAATGTGGCACGGACCTACCTTGTTTCCATGCTAGAATCTCGACCAAACACAATAGGAAGGGGCCCTGCCCAGGTAGGAGCAACAGCAGCTACAGCTTTGGGCTTCACCAAACCCTTTTTTGCAGCACGGAGTACTATTGATGCTGCATGGCCTCCTCCGAATATTACCAAATCATTTTCTGGTTTAATATATATTGTTAGTAAACTAATTAATCATCCAACATATTAGAATACTCATTACTCGTACATGGAAAAACATATAACTGCTAGAAACCGTCAATTGAAAGCAAGCCCAAATAAGTTTGTCAAAAATAACTAGATCCTAGGATTTAAGAAATATGGTAAACATGATACCTGATACAGGAAATAGAAGAATCATGTTATAATAAAAAGTAATTGCTAATTGGATATAAGATACAGGAAAGGAATAACTATTACCGTTATGACTGTGTAACACAGTAACAGTCATTCATTATTAATTCATGCATGTAATCCAGGAATGGAGATAAAAGTTTAGGTCAGGTAGGACTGAGATAGTCAGAATCAGTCTGAGCACTAGTATGTAATTTTCCCGTTGTAACACACAGGATGACCAACCTTTCTAAATTCTTGTTTTCTTGTCCGCAGAAAATTTAAAAACCAGTCCACAGAGGCCGTTGTAAGCAGTCACAGTATATCTTTCAAAACCAACATTTACGCCTAGCTAAGTAGTAGCTTCCAGACCAAGAACTCTTTACGGTGAAAGTCAATACATTTTAGTCCTCAAACTTCTGAATTAATAACAGAAGACATATCCTAGCTCAAACTGCTCTAAACAAGAATATAAGTAAATTATTAGGCAGATCTGTCTAGGATGAGAATACCAATCTTATCTCAAATGTTCCCGTAGTTTGATGATGTAAAACTAATACCAAATAGGTAAATTACATAATCTCCCCTGAGATTGGGCTAAATGACAATCAATATTGCTTTTGTTCTAAAAACATTATCTGGTTCCTTCCAATGGATGTATATGGCAGCTAAATCCCTTCTAATACTCATCAATTAAGTTACCTTTTTGCACAATATGCATTCCTTCCAAAAAACCAAAATAATACTTGGGCTGTTTTTTAAATCATATAACATCAAATTAACATCCTTTACAGTTATAGTAAAAATAAAATTATTTTTTTGGGTGTGCAAAAATAAATTCAACTTTGTTCACGGGAAGTAAATTGGAATACGGATCTTTGGTCTATATGTGAAATGTCAGGGGAGCTAAATAAGATTGGTGAAACAAGAGATCTGTGTAATTTCGTCAAACTGAGAAGTTGATGTAATTTATTCTCAAGAAATATAGGTCAAAAGTGCAAAGGATGACATGAGGGGGGAAATGCGAAAGGCTGTTCATAATAACCTGGTTGCTTAATCGGACCATTAGGTGCATTGATGAATTCAGCCAAAAACTTTTCTAAGACATCAGCATTGTAATCAATCTTTGGCCTATCAGAATACCCCAAACCAGGCCAATCAACGATAGTTGCTCGCCAATTGACTGCGCCATCACGTTGGACAATATCTCCAGCCACTGATCTCCATTCCTCAACAGTGCTTACATCAGAAATGGTTGGCATGATCAAAATATTCTGGGAAGTCTCAGCACCAACCTTTACATGCTCTTCATAATAAATCCTGATATTATTGTCTTTGAGTTTCCATTGCCATGTATTAGTCTGAGAAAGAAAATGCCAAAACGAAAAGGATCACCAAAGTGACATGCAAATACTACAAATTCTCACATATTAGTTTACAAGAAGCGAACTCGTGTTTTTATATTAAATAGAAGGCACCCAACGGTCAGTGAACGGTAATAGAATTTCAACTAATTGAAACAATAACCACATCATAGTTCCTACGAACAATGAAATTTCTACTCAATAAACTTCCGAGATTCTTTTGAGCTTTCTTTCTCAACTCGGTGCAATTATTAATTTACATAAAGACCACATGTTCATTCTAACACTTACAAGTGATATTTAAATAGGAGTTTCGAAACGCTAAAACCAGAGCTACATCAAATCAATATCATTATAGCCATTTTATTCTATTTATCTGATATAGGTGCAAACACGCGTCAAACTGACGAGAGAGATTAATTAAAAAAAAGGCAACAACACGAGTACGGCCAAGATTACAGAGCATCATTCTCACCTTTAATGGGGCGAGCCTGTCATTTTCAGAGACATTGGAGTAATCAAGGGTAGTAGAAGCCCTAATTTTAAGGGGCCTACGGAAACTGATGGTATGAGAGAAACAGGATCTACGAAATTTGGCGGAAAGATGGAGGCTTGGCGATGATGGAGCGGAGAATGTAGCAGAGAACGCCATGAAAGATGCAGAGATAGAAAGATGGGTGATGGAGGAGTGTAGAAGATTAGGCTTAAGAGTTAAGACCAGAGAACCATGGCAGACGATGCTGACTGCTAATTCAACGATATTTCATTTCAGGCATCCAAATATCAACAACTCTGCCTGCCCGGGGGCCATACGCCCATACGGCTCCCCTTTTTGGGTGATTTTTAAATAAAAAATAATTCAAATTTGTGATTGTAATTCCCTTTTTTGGTTTTTATTTTTTTTTGGGCCCTGTACTAATTGTAATTATTTTAAAACTCCCTCAACCACGTTGCAGATGCAGTGCTCCTAAATTCCTAATTATGCTGGTGCTCTTTCACAGTGGTAAAGAGGCTCAACAAAAACAATTTATTTAGTTGGATAAAATTTGTCTGTTTATGACAGAGAATTCTAATTACCAAATAGCGGGAATTTTAGCGGCATCCATTTAAGCCCGGGATCTTGAACTTTAATCTGTGTGAATGTAAAGAGATATAGCCGTATAAAAAAATTGTAATTAGGCCCATTGAATTTTATTAAAATTAATAATAAGGAAATTAGCTAGACTTATTTTTAATTTTTAATATATAACATATAATATATAATTTAAGTTAACTCATTCAAGGTTTGCAATAAGTTAATTGTTTAAGTTGAGTTTATTATATAGTTAATTGTAATTTAAAATTTTCAATGTTTCACTCAATTATAAGTTAATTGGTTAGCCAAAAAGAAAAATAATCCGTAACTAGAGCGTAAAAGTGAAGATTATAATTTTAAGATGAGGACCAAAGTAGGATCTTGATTTTCTAGCTTCCCTCTCTAAGCAGAAAGTGAAGGATCGGGACGAAGAATACAGTTTCCAGTTCCAGAAACACCTTTGACGAGGTCGAATTTTCTTCGGTCTTCAATCTTTGATGTCACACCTAAAAGCCAATCAATTAGCCATTCATCACCAGAAATCTCTACAAGAGCAAAACCCCTCTTGGAACGAGTGGAAGCGACTTCTATCCCTCACAACTATCTCTACCGCATAAACTTTAGAAATCAACTTCATCACTGTATGACAGTCACTGCAAACCCTCAGGTTCTTCACTATTCTTATCATCTTCCCCCTCGCAAGTTTAACCATTCCAAATGCCACTGCAAGCTTCTCACTGTGATTACTCACCGAAACTTCTTTTTCTTCTTCTTCAATATCGTGCAACACACTCCTTACCTGTGGCACGTAACCTACTTCTGCTCTCAGTCTCCACATTATCTCCCGCAGCTTATTACGAGCCTCCCCTGTAAATTCATTAGGCTTGTCACCTGCCACAAAACTATAAATTACCTTGTCAATTTCAATCATGCTCCAGCCTGGAGCTTTTTTTATGCTCTGTTCAGCCATGGATCTTCTTATATTCGCAACTTCCTTCCATTTCCCGGCAATGGCATATACGTTCGAGAGAAGAACATGATCGCCAGAATTGTTTGGATCCATTTCAGCAAGCCTTGCTTTCACCAGCTCTGCCAACTCAACATTGCCATGAATGCTACAAGCTCCAAGGAGAGTCCTCCAAATGATTGAATTAGGTATAATTGGAATTTGACATGCAAACTCATAGGCCCTCTGCAACTTACCCGCTCGACCATAGAGATCAACCATACAACCATAATGCTCCATGGCAGGTTCAATGCCGTACACACTTTGCATCTTAGAAAAATAAGCACTCCCTTGGTCAACCAAGCCAGCATGACTACAAGCATATAAAAGGGAAATGAAGGTGATACCGTCCGGCTGAACACCAGACTCTTCCATCTCATGAAAAAGTTGTATCGCTTCTTCTCCATGACCCTGCATGGCAAGTCCTGCAAGCATGGATGTCCAAGACACAATGCTTCTCCTTCCCACTTCCATGCTTTCAAAGACCAACCTAGCCATGGCTACATTTCCACATTTTGAATATGTATCCATCAGAGCATTACTCACTGAAGCAATCTGAAGATACCCAGCTTTCTGTGTAAGTCCATGTAAAATCTTCCCAAATTCAAAAGCCCCAGCTTGTGCACACGCCGAAAGGACCCCTGTCAAGCTCACCTCATTTGGTCTGATTCCCTGACGCTGCAACTCCCTGAAAAAACCAAAGGCCTCATCAAAAGAGCCATTTTGAGCAAACCCAACGATCATGGTGCTCCAAGAAACATCATCTTTCAGAGGCATTTCAGAAAATACTCGTCTTGCTAACTCAAGCTCAGCTGCTTTTGTGTAACCAGCAAGCATCACATTCCATGAAGTCAAATTCCGAATAGGCATTTGTTTAAACGTATCTTCAGCTCCCTCCAGATTGCCGCACCTAAAACAGGCAGTAACAATAGCATTCCAAGTAACAACATTTGGTTGCCACAATTCGTCAAACACCTTCCTAACATAGCCCAAGTTCCCACATTCTGCATACATGCTAATCAGAGTTGTCCCAACGAAGATATGAGTGTTCAAACCGAAGCACAAAGATTGACCGTGTAATTGCATACCAAATTTCAGATCCCTGCAATTAGCGACCCCCTTGAGGATAAAGGCGAAAGAGAAACTATCGGGGAGGAAGGTAGATTGTCGACGCATTTGGATGAAAAGTTGGAGAGAGCTGTGAGGAGATTCAGACTCAGCGAATCCTCGAATGAGGGTGTTGTACATGAAAGCATCAGGGGTCGGGAAGTGAAGGAAGAGACGGTGAGAGTAGTGGAGAGCATTGGAGATGGAAACGGCACAGTGGAGAAGGAACTTGCCAGAGACTAAGGGATCTCTGTGAAGACCAGTCTTGAAGAGAAGAGTGTGGACTTGCTTGACCGATTTCAGATTCCTGCACTTGCTTAGGAGAGAAATGCATAGTTGCTCAGAGATGCTCATTCTCGCGCCATCTTTAAAGATAAAAATGCCACAAATTCTCACATATTAGTTTGCAAGAAGAGCGCGTTCGCGTGTTCATATTTACTAGAAGGCACCCAGCAGTTAATGAAGGGCAGCAGAATTTCAACTAATTGAAACAATAATTACCTCATAGCTCCTATTAAAAATGAAATTTCTACTTAATAGATTTCTGAAGTTCTTTTGAGCTTTCTTTCTCTACTCGGTGCAAAGTTTACATAAAAACCACACTATTCAATCTGACACTTACATGCCATAATTAAGTAGTAGTTTCGACACGCTAAAAGCCTAAAACCAGAGCTACATCAAATCAATATCGTTATAGCCACTTTATTCTATTTATCGGATATAGGTACCAATAAGCGTCAAATTGATAGGGGAGATTAATTAAAAATGCAACACGACGAGTACGACTAAAGTTACAGAGTATCTTTCTCCCTTTAATGGGGCGGGCTTGTCATTTACAGAGGCATTGGAGTAATCAAGAGTAGAAGAAGCCCTAATTCTAAGTGGCCTACGGAAGTTGATGGTACGAGCTAAACAGGATCTACGAAATTTGGCAGAAAGACGGAGGCTTGGCGATGATGGGGCGGAGAATGTAGCAGGGATCGCCATGAAAGATGCAGAGATAGCAGATGGGTGATGGAGTAGAGTATAGAAGTTTTTTGTGTATAACAATTTTTGAAAAACAGACACAATATCTAAAGGTAAAATCCTCCTGCCTTCTACGCAATATTAATAGGATAAACTGTTAATTAATTTTAAATATAAATTTAAGTATTTAAAAATTACTATATCTCTTTAAATATTATTACTTAAACTATAACAAATCATTTTCGTGAGTGGGCAGTAGAGTGTAGAAGTTCATGCTTAAGACCAGAGAATCATGGCAGACAATGCCGACTGGGGCTCAGGTCCCCGTCCACTGGGCCTTTACTCCGGTATACGGCAGTCTTTGTAGCAGATGGTGAAACGCAAGGATCTTTGAACCATATGAAGCACAAGCGCTCGAATTGTCTTGAACCACATCCTCATCGTAGTATAGGCCCAAATGATCAAATCAAAATTCTTCTTATATAGTAATTGTCCTTTTAAATTGTTAGTCTAGTTGTTGGGGGGCCATCTAAGGCTTGGGACACAAATTTGGAAGACCAACAATTTAACTATTCCATTTATTATCACCGACACAAAAATACAATAACACATGAACACAAGCACGAGTACAAATGCTTACATAAAAACACACAAACAACAACCGGTTCGGAAGGAGAGATTACAATTTATTAGAGATATAGATATGGGAAACTGTTTGACACAATAAGAAAATAAGAAAGCCTGCTCTTGAAGTGATGATTATGAAGATGCAGTAGAACTGAGAGCAGACTGGCGAATAAACTGAAGAAGTTGGACCACTTCTTCGTGAGGTGGGGATGCTTCTTTCACTACTTGGAGGTCAACGATAGCCATTAGCCAAGAGCACAACACGGGAAACTTGTCTGCTTCAAACAGTTTCGCACCCATGACCTCTTCTTGCGCCTTGTACGCTCCGAACACAGAACAGAATAGTATGTCAAGCACTCCTACGTTGTTGTCGTCCACCTCTGGTTTTCCATCTGCAAAATACTCCTTCATCCCCTTTTCCAGCAAACTCAGTTTCTCGTACATGTCCTTCATTGCCTTTTCCTGCGCTTCCCCTTCAGTTTTCAGAATTACCAACGCAATCTCAAATACCTACATCGAAACGTGATCAAAATAGAAACGCAGCCATTAATCAGAAACAATATATATACTCCTTACAGTTCATTGATCAATACAGCTAGGATTATAACTTTTGACACTTCTCTATTTATAGAAGCTCTGAAGCGGTATCAACACTTGGGTATCTCCATGAGAAATGCTAGGAAATTTCATGGTACAGTTTCAACTTAAATATGAGCAAAATCTTTTGTATCGGGTTGCTAAATTATTTAATTATATTATTACCTCCTGCATGAATTTAGACCAGAAGCGAACTTGAGCTCTTTGATAGGGATCCTCAGGCAACAATTTGGGGCCATGTTTCCAGGTCTCGTCAATGTACTCGATGATGACGAGTGACTCACAAATGGGGTTTCCATTGTGGACAAGTACTGGAACTTTCTTGTGCACAGGATTGTACTTGAGAAGCAGCTCGCTCTTGTTGCGCAAATCTTCTTCAACGTAATCAAAAGGGATTTTCTTCACCTTTAGAGCCAGCTCCACCCTCTTCGCATAAGGGCTCATCCACATTCCGTGCAGCACCACCTTCTTTTGCTCCTCCATATCTCTCTACTCTCTCGCAAGTATTTTCCTCTACCGAGAAGATTTTAATTTCCTCTTTTATAGATTCCAGATGGCTTTGAAACTTGCTTTCAAAGTAGTTGATTTTGATTTGGCCTCGTCTTCCAGGTACAAAGGGGCCCGCATATAACTTCTAGGATAATGACGTTGGCCATGAAGAGTCACTTCCTTGCTGTCGAAGGATCCTTTGGTCTACGACGTGGAAATATAATTTATTATTCGTGGAGTAAATTTATACCCTTTAAGAATCTTGAGCGTTAGAAGTCAACTTTGCAGGCAAAAACAGCATGAAATTTGATAATTATTGAAGCATTTAAAAATTATATCCTGATTAAAGTACATGGAGAAGATGCTTATATGCTCTGACATAAGGACTTTGCCTCTGATGTATAAATTTATTTGGGGGAGTAGTTAAACTTTTTTTGAGAAAATTAATCTAGTCCCCCACGCAACACACTAATATAATTATTAGTACCTTATACATCCTAATATTATATATATAATAAAAATATTATCCAACCCATTTAAAAGAAGTTGTCAATTTATGAATGATAGTATATTTTTAGCTGTCAATTTCAAACACGTAGTATGAATGCAGATCCTGTGGTTATTAATTTGCTGTATTGAAGTTGTGAATTCTTGTTAGTTAGTTTGTCGTTAGTGAAATGGTAGATCTTCATTTACAAATTAACTGGATATGGGAAACGGTTTGACACAACAAGAAGGCATGATCATGAAGCCGATGAAGTAGAACGAAGAGCAGAGTTGCGATGGAAGTGAAGAAAGTGGACCACTTTTTCATAAGGAGGGGTTGCCTCTTTGACCACTTGAACCTGAACGAGAGCCCTTAGCCGAGAGAACAATACGGGGAACTTGTCTGCGTCTAACAACTTCATTCCCAGAACCTCTTCCTGTGCCTCGTAGGGTCCCAGCACAGAGCAAAACATGATGTCAAGCACTCCAGCGTTCTTGTTGTCCACATCTGGTTTGCCCCCCCCAACAAGTACTCTTTCATCCCATTTTCAAGCAACCCCAATTTCTCCTCCATGTCTTTCTTGGCCTTTTGCTGCGCTTCTCCTTCACTTGTTACTATTGCTAAATACGCTTCAAATAACTGCAACCACCACAATATTCACCAAAACAGAACGCGAAGTTAGCTTCACTTGTCTATTCATAGAAGCTCTGAAAATCTGACGACACAATTTCAGCTTTGATTAATAAGGAGCCACCAATTTGCAAAGTTTACCTGTTCCTGGATGAACTTGGACCAGAAGCGTGCTTGAGCTCTTCTATATGGATCCTCAGGCAGCAATTTGGGTGCATTTTCCCAGGTTTCGTCAATGTACTCAAGGATGACAAGTGATTCACAAATGGGGTTTCCATTATGGACGAGGACGGGACTTTACTTGAGAAGCAACTCGCTCTTGTTGGACAAATCTTCTTCCACATAATCAAAAGGGATGTTCTTCAACTCCACTCTCTTCACATAAGGGCTCGCCCACCTTCCCAGTAAGATCACCTGCTTTTGCTCTTCTTCGATCTCTCACTCTCTGTAAAGCGAGGTATCATCAATATCAATTTATAGTCTACAATAATTTCCATTAAATTTTCACTATTCAACTGTTTACAAATTGGTGGCAAAAAAACCTGCTTACTAATATAGTTCTTTAAACAGCACACGTCTTGTGGAAATATATATCTACAGGCTAAAGTTAATATTTTATTGTCCCTACTATCTTTTAATTATTCATAAAAAATTGTAATTATCTAAAATTAGAGCTAAACATATTTAATATAAATGTTTATAAATTAAAAAAAATAGTGTTTATATAAATATTATAAGATTTGATTTGAACATTAAATTTTGATCCTAAATTTTAAAAAGGACTAATTACCTGTCCTCCCCCCCCCCCCTTTCGATCTCAATAACCTGAGCCGCTTTGAAAGGGGAGAGAGATGGAATCGCCGGGAGAGTGGTTGGAGAAGGCCTTGTTTGATCTATGCCAAAAGATTGAAACTGGTTTGGGCTAGGCCTCGATAAAGAGATAATTTCAGGCCTTGTTTCTTACTGCGACCTTGCTGATCCTTGTGATGCCAAAAAGTACCTTGATGTAATCTTGCTTTCTCCCTTCCTTTCCCATATTCTACAGATTGATGGTTGATCTCCTTTTAAATTTTTGGTTCAGCGCAATTAGATTATATTCATTCTTTGTTTCTGCTTACTGTGGTTAAACAATGTATGAGCCATAGTTGAAATCCATGTGAGTGCAATTCTATGGAATGGAATTGAGTTCATTTAGTATTTCTGTGACTATCTTACAGTATTTAGGTCCTACAGCGATGAATAAACACCAACTGAATGGGGAAGCAAGTAGACTTTAAGAGGAAAAAGGAGTTTCTGAACATCTATTTATGATTTTTTTCCCCTGTAATTGGGCAAGGAATTCTCGGGCGGAAGATAATGGGGGGGATTTTTCTCTTGGGACCTGTTCTCCCATAGTTGACAAACGACTAGGTGTTTATCATTTCTAATAGGATTTATGTCTTTGTTCGCAAATATTAGCTTTCACCTTTTCATTTACATATTGTCTGGTTGGTACTGATGCAAGGCACCTTGCGCCGTGCATCTTGTCTAAACATGAGCACCTTCATCTTTGTTAGAACAATGATATTTACCTTAAAATTTAAGATTGTTAAATTGTTGGGCGTGTTAACATAAGAAGGCTACTTTTGTTATAAATATGAATAAATAAAGGAAGTTATCAGGGGAATAAGATTTCTCTGTCGAAAATTCTTCCCCCCCCCCCCCCAAAATTCTTCTTTCTTTTTCAGTCTTCCCTGTTCTTGATTTTAGGGCCACTGATCCATTGGACCCATGGCTGATGGTACCAGAATACTAACCCCTTCAAGTTCAAGTTAAGAGTATGACTATCCTATCAATAAAAATGCTCTTGCAATTTAACATTTGAATGGATTTTGTGTAGACGTTAACTTTTAAATATTTAACCATTATAATCATATTAAAACAGCATGTTTAGGTATTTTTTGTAGTGAAGGTTAAAAAAAAGATGATTTTTTGTAGGGTCCTGGCATTCTCCCTTGATCAGATGAATGCAGTTGTTAGTTAGATATAGACAAGAAAATGCAGACCTAAATGGCTTGATGTTGATTATCTTTGCAGAATATAATCGGCCAAGAAGCAGGTAAAACTGTGATTGCAGAATGCTTGCGACGGAGAGCTCAGTCAGAATTTAGCAACAAGTCAGATGCCCCTACCACTAAGTTACATACCTATATCAAACCACCTTCAATTGAAGCATCTGCTAGTGGAACTAAAAAATCATTGAGAACACCAAAAGCAGGGACAGTCTCCAGCCATCAGGTGGAACCCAAACAAAATTTGGTTGCCAAAAACAGGAAAATCAAATTCCTAGTCTAGGAAGTGAATCAAAAACATCTAATAAAGGAAATCAAGTAAATTCTAAAAAGAAGAAAGCCGGGAAAGTTGTTTCACTTGCTGAAGCTGCAAAAGGGTCAATTGTATTTCAGCAGGGAAGACCATGCTCATGTCAAGCACGACAACACAGACTAATCAGCAATTGCTTATCTTGTGGCAAAATAGTTTGTGAACAGGAAGGAGAGGGACCTTGCAATTTCTGTAGTTCTCTTGTGTTGAAAGAGGGGAGCTTATATGCTTGTATGGAAGAAGGTTTGGCTCCCTTGTCAGAAGCAGAAGCGGCTGCTGAAGCTTATGCAAAGAGGATTGTTGATTATGACCGAAACTCTGCAGCTCGAACAACAGTTTTTGATGACCAAAGTGACTACTATGAGATTGATGGAAACAATTGGTTATCGAAGGAGGTATTTCATTTTGTTCACAACTTGTAATTGTCTTCTATCAGCATATCACGTAGTCAGTGGCTGGAAATTTTCCAATTTTCCTCAGGAAAAAGAACTTTTGAAGAAGAAACAAGAGGAGATGGAAGATGCAGAGCGAGCCAAACGGAGTAAAGTTGTTGTGACTTTTGATCTAGTTGGCCGCTAGGTTTATTTCTCAGTAATATTATTAAAGTTACTGCTTGAACTTTATGCTGCTTGAATTATCTTATGAGTAGGATTCGAAACAAGTGCATGTTTCATTCCAGGAATCTACAGATATATCTGAAGTTATCTTGGTTATTCGTTTTATTGGTTTACATTTTTATGTTTTTTATTTAATGGTGGAATACTTGATAGTGAAATGCAGAAGGCTTCTTAGTTTAGATGCTTCCTATGATTAGTTGTGTGTGAACTTTTATTTGAGGAAGTATCAGATTCCCTTGTTTCTTTACCTCTCCCTTTGATGGTGCTTATATCTATATATATATATGTATATCTGCCTTTGCATGCTCGTTTCCAAGCAACCCAGTCTTGTATCTGTCCATTTTTTCATTTGGACTCTGCCATCAGTCTTGCAGGTGCTTCTGAATGAAGATGAAGTTTCAGGATTACAGTCTGAAAATAGAATAATGCGTCCGCCGGATGAAAGGGAAGTGAACCGGATCAAGCCAAACCCAAATCTCAAGATTCAACCAATATTTATGGACCCGGGCTTAAGTGACGAGTCTGGGAAAGACAGACTACCAAAGAAAGGGCTGAGAAAGGGTTTGTGCCAGGAGATCACAGGAAGGGTGCAGCATGAGCGCAATGACTTGAAATATTTTATGATGTAAAGCAAATCGGCAACAGATTCAAATGGCAGCTCTTGGCAAGTTCCTTCGCTAAATGGACTGCACGCTGGAGATGATAATGAGTGTTTACTTGATTATAAGGGTATTGTTAATAATCTTGTTTTTCTGAAGAAGCTAGTGAAATCAGGCATTTTCAACCTCTTTCTTTTTCCCCATTTGCGCATGCCAAATTGCAGAGATTAGTATAAACTAGATATTTTTTTCTCATTCACTGCGGGATGCATGAGAGATAATGACTAAGATGATTTTCAAATATTGTATTATCTACATTTAAATATGTGAATAATGTCCAATAAAATGTATAAACAAAGAATGAAAGAACAAAAAATTAGTACATGTAACCCGTCAATGATAAAGTTGTTAGCAGGTTATATATTTTATATTGAAAGTGATAATATATTGATGTTGATTATTACTATTAAAAAGGAAAAATATTATTTTTGGCAAAAAAAGGGAAAATATTGATATTGATACTACATAGTATATCGTTAAATATAGCAAAAATAGTATATTAAATAATATTACAGTCTTTAATTTTTTTATGAATCAATTTTATTTATTTATCATTGCTATTTCTCCATGTTTCATCCAATGGATTGAATTCATGTATAGGTCGTGCCTATAAGGGTCGAACTCACAATCTTTAATTTTAAGAGAAGGGAGATGCTTAGTGAATGCTATTGGTTGACACTGTCACCGGCTAATTTTATTTAATTAATAAATTAATATATATGTTATATATATAATATAAAATTTATAAAAAATAAGCATATTATTATTCGCATAATAAAAATAATACGATTTATCTCATACTAGCGCAAAGCTTGTTTGATATGATGGAAATTTTAATCAATATCTACAAATATTAATTACTTTTAAATTAAAGTTTAATTATATATTTAAGAACGAACTTTTAAAAATAAAATTATCTTTAAATTGTGAATAAATCTATTTTTTTTTAAATTTGTATACTTAAAAAAAAAATATACAAGCAAAGCTAATCTTGCCCCTCCCTCCCAATTTTTACCTCGTCCTCCCACCGATCTTTTCTATGTGTAAATAGGTAGAGGTGGAGCTATTAATTAGTTTACAAAAATTAAATTCTGGCGAAACATTTTTATAAAATATAAGTATTTGGAGAATTTTTTAATTGATTACATTTCTCTTTTCCTAAAATAAGGAGAGATATTTTTATTGATGTGCTTATTACATTGGTCTTGATTTTTGTCTGGAATGATAGCACTTTAGACATTTTAATTTGGTCATGGCCCAAAAAAAGACATTTTAATTTGATCCTTTTTTTTTTGGGTCTTTTAAAGTTTGATATGTATTATGATAATGAAAATACAAGAGTTAAATTTAATAATGTATGTTTAAAAATTACTTTAACTTAATTTAAAATTTAAAATTTGAAAATTCGTTTATCTGTTTTGGACTTCATCTTTTCTACTTCATAGTTCATAACGGGCGGCTCCTCCCCCCAATGGGAAGTGAAGGGCCAGCAACTCAGCACTTGGGTATAAAGCCACCGGCTACATAGGCCACATACGGTGCAGATCCTTCTTAAACCTTCGACGGATAATCTCTGAAGCCGTGTCTTTGATTTTGACTTGGCACGCTCTCTGATAGGTCTCAGATCAGTAAGAATTCTTTCTTTCTCGTTCATATATCCTGATCATTCTAACGATTGTTAAAATTTGTTCTTTCCCCTTTACCCAGTCTTGTTTTCTTCTGAAATTGTTAGAGGGATGGCGGATTTGATCGTGGTAATTATTCATCTGATCAAACCCCAAAGCTTTTACTCGGTCCTCTTATGGTTTTCCTAGAATTTTCGTTTTGTTTGTTTGTAACGTTTACGAGATGCAACAAGGAAAATTTGAAGAGGTTGTGATCAAGTTTTGTGCTGTACTTGTTCCTAATTGCTAGTTCGTGTATTTAAGTTGACTCTGGCCAGTCGGTTTAGTTAGATAAACACGCGATGACGATTTGTTTAGAGAATAAGTGTCTTTTTCCTTCAAATTTTCGTTAGAAACGTGTACTAGCCCAGCAACGCTTGATTGTTTTGCCTGCATGTGTTTGATGTTTGAAAACTAGGATTTATGCAGATTATTTTGTCAAGAGTGATCCTATGACCAGTTCTGTTTCCTTTCTGCCTGTTTTGAAGTAACATACTTGTGTTCATCCAGCATCATTATACCAACTTCGGGATGCATCAAAAACTAGATGTTTATGCGCTAATATATTCTGCTTCAAATGTGCAGCATTTCTGTATAGTTTGGAGGAAAATAAAGTTCCTTCATGGCAACAAAAGGAAACCCAGGAGACAATAGAAAGAGGATTTCAAGATCAGTTTTCATCATAGTTGGTTTGTGTGGTTTCTTCTATATATTGGGTGCATGGCAACGGAGTGGTTTTGGGAAGGGAGATAGCATAGCTTGGGAGATCACTAAACAGACAGATTGCAGTATTCTCTCTAACTTAAATTATGAAACCCACCATGATTTTGATGGAACAACCGATAATTCTGAATTAAAAGTAAAGAAGTTCAAGCCATGCAAAGATCACTACATAGATTATACTCCCTGCTACGATCAAATGCGAGCAATGGCATTCCCCAGAGAGAATATGGTTTATAGAGAAAGGCACTGTCCTTCTGAAGAAGAAAAGCTGCACTGTCTCATACCTGCACCTAGAGGTTATGTAACACCATTTCCATGGCCCTTGAGTCGGGATTATGTACCATATGCTAATGTGCCTTATAAGAGCCTGACTGTAGAGAAGGCTGTACAGAATTGGATTCAGTATGAAGGGAATGTTTTCAGGTTCCCTGGTGGAGGAACACAGTTTCCCCAAGGAGCTGATGCTTATATTGATGAACTTGCGTCTGTAATCCCGTTGGACAATGGGATGGTTAGAACTGCATTAGATACTGGTTGTGGGGTAAGTCAAATCATATGCAAACATCATGATCTTATTTTTTATCCTACTTTTGTGGTTCTAGCTTTCATTTATCTTTGCTTTATCTTATCTTTTACTCATTGATGGTGCTTAGGTTGCTAGTTGGGGAGCATACCTGTTTAAGAAAAGGGTTATTACAATGTCAATTGCACCAAGGGATTCTCATGAAGCACAAGTCCAATTTGCTTTGGAAAGAGGTGTTCCAGCAATTATTGGTGTCCTTGGAACCATAAAGCTGCCTTTCCCTGCTGGATCTTTTGACATGGCTCACTGTTCACGCTGTTTAATTCCATGGGGTTCAAATGGTGCGAATAATTATGATTCTGGCATTTCACTATACAATCTTTCATTTTGCTCTATAGAATTAATTCCATGAGCCACTGGGACTTCTATGAATGAAAAGTGAACGGAATTTGACAATATGCATATAATAATGACTTGCTTGCTCCAACTGGGCTTGCATTTATTATAATTTTCCTGTCTTCAATTTGTTTAAAGCGGCCATGAAAAGTCCCCATAATTTGAACTAAAGTACACCCCATGCACTTGTATGGTGTCCAAAATGAGTTTCATCGTTTACGGCTTGTGAATAGTGTATTTTGCTAGTTACTACACTTCCTTTTTTTAAAAATATATGTGTTGATATTTCTTAAAAAATCTATGGTCTGCCAGTTTCTAATGATTATCATTGCACACTCTTATTTGAACATACTGATGTTCTAAAAAGAAGCATCATTTTCTTGTTGTCTTAGTTGACTCTTCATTGGTGCCTTAACAAAGAATCTCATTACATCAATTACATGATTTTCTTAATCTTCAATTTTCGGATTCCTTTCCACAGGTGGAATGTACATGATGGAAGTGGACCGAGTTCTTAGACCTGGTGGTTACTGGATACTTTCTGGTCCTCCAATTAACTGGAGGAATAACTATCAAGCTTGGCAACGTCCTGAAGAGGAACTTGAGGAGGAGCAAAGGAAGATTGAAGATATTGCTAAACTTCTTTGCTGGGAAAAGAAACATGAAAAAGGTGAAATTGCCATCTGGAGGAAAAGACTAACTAGTGATGAATGCCCTGAACAAGATACTCAACCTACAAGATGCGAATTCACAAGTGCAAATGATGTCTGGTAAAATCTTTTACTTCTCTTTTTTGTCGCTTACTCATCTCTTTCAACTCATTGTTCACTAATTACCTGTCACTCTTACACCAAATTTGATGTTATGCAACTAGAAAGTATTGCCGTTTCAAATTCTTAAGGTCTGATTAGATTTCCCAACATTTCTTGCTTATCAACAATGAAGCACAGAACCTGTTAAAAATTTAATACTTTCCTTCCTTTAGTTTGTCTCTCACCAGTTCTGGAAAGTAATCTGAAATTGGGAGTTCATTTTATCTGCCACATTAAAATTAACATTATGGCCGCGAGGATGGGATTTTTTTGAGACAGCAAGTACCAATCTGGGAAGTTTTCCTGATGACCAGGGATTTTTGGTCCTTTATGATGTAATAAACTTCTAGTATAATCCCCATCTTTTGGAATTCAATTTTTTCAACACTTCCCTGAAAGTTTCGCCGCTGTCTAGGTACAAGAAGATGGAACATTGTGTAACTCCTTCTCATGGAGCTAGTGACTCATGGAAGCCATACCCAAAGAGACTGAACGAAGTCCCTTTCAGAATATCCAGTGGATCCATTCCTGGCATATCTGTGGAGGTATATGAGGATGACAATCGGTCATGGAAGAAGCACGTGAGTGCTTATAAGCGAGTTAACAAAATTATCGACTCAGGCAGGTACCGCAACATCATGGACATGAATGCTGGTCTAGGAAGCTTTGCTGCTGCCTTGGAATCTCCCAAATTATGGGTTATGAATGTTATGCCTACAATTGCTGAGAAAGATACTCTAGGTGTTATATTCAAGCGTGGATTGATCGGCATTTATCATGACTGGTAATTTCTGTGACATGTTGTTCTCTTAAGTCTCTCCTCTGCAAATGTAACTTGTTTTATTGTTGTAAAGTCAAATAAGATGTTATATCAAGGACTGAGTTGCCTTGTCTTTTCTATTTGACCGTAAATATATGGCATTGTTGAGTTGTGTTGGTTAATCAAATGCAGTTGCCTTCTCATATTTAGCGAAGGAGAGGTAAGAAAGAGCGTTTATTCTATCTAATAACTTTGTGTATTTATGTCAGGTGTGAAGCCTTCTCCACATATCCAAGGACATATGATCTTATTCATGCAAATGGTGTTTTCAGCTTGTACAAGGATAAGTATGTTGTTTTCTTTATCTCGTCCCTTTTGGAATCTTTACCTTTTTCTGAAGATTTGTTTTCCGACGTGAATACTCGTATAAGTTTTATAAACCGAAAGATGGTACAAATAGACAAACATTTATAGATCATGTAATAGAGACAAAACAACCTTGGAGACTGGGGTGGGAAATTACATTGGCATTCCCTGACTCAGATGATCAATGCAGGTGTAGTGCAGAAAACATACTATTGGAGATGGACCGCATGTTACGGCCTGAAGGAGCAGTAATAATCCGAGATCAAGTGGGGGTGCTAATGCAGGTGAATAGAGTTGCAAAAGGAATGAGATGGAATACAAAAATGGAGGATCATGAGGATGGTCCTCTTGTTTCAGAGAAAGTGTTGTTTGCTGTCAAGAAGTACTGGGTTGCAGGTGACAACGACCCAAGCTCATAATGATACTTTGAGGTGAAGTGAGGAAAATGGAAGATTTGTTATGCAATGAACTGAGTAGATATTTCTACTAGCTAAGGATAATTAAAAACTGGGATACACTCCTACTGCTGCGGAGATTATGGGAATTCATGAAGGAATTTATTTAAGCTGGAACCATGGTCACCGCAAAATTGCTGTCTTCAGTGACTTTGCACAAGCCTTACATCTTATCAATAGCAAGAATCACCCTCTCAACGCCTGGATCAGAAAAATACGCAACCTTCTTACGCGTGATCTCTTACATTTGACCTCATGTCAAGAGAAAATAACTGTTGCGTAGATTCTTTGGCCTGTTAAGGTTATCAAATGGATGTAGAAGCTGTCATCGAGGATATTCCCTCCTGCAAAATACAAAGTCATTCTCTTTGAAGATTTTAGTCCTAAACTACCCATAGCTAGATGGTTCCTATGTGTTCTACTCGGCCTTGAATCAGAAAAAAAAAATGATGCCTAGATTTTCAATTTCTCCATTGGCCACTGACAAATGGATCATGGTGAATTCCCTCGTCAAATCATTAATGTTAATAAAGTTTGGGTGTCAAATTCACCTCATTTTTTGTATATTAGAACAATATATTTTGAGAAAATGATATTTAATGGTCTTCTAGGAATATTAACTATAGTTAAGAATCACTTTTGAAATTTGAAAGAAGGCCAAGATTTTAGGTTGAAATTTGAGTTGATCTTTTGGACCCAACCTTAAAGATTGAAGCTAAATGACATTTTTAGTCCTCTATAAAAAGTTAAAGATGATGTTTAAAAAGTTAGAAATGAGGACTGGAATAATTACTTAATTAGGTTTTGAATGTCTAATGTTATGTGCATCAGGTCAAGACAAGGTGTTGCAAGTGGGTGTTTAGGTTAAAAAAAACAAACACTTTTACATTTTGCGAGGCAAAGTTAATATAAAATATTTATCTCAAATTAAAATAAGTTAAATTAAATACTAATGTGTTTTGTAAAATAAAACAAAAACTGTGAAACATTTATCAAATATACACTCTCAACAAAATTTATTTGATTGCCATATCTCTGAAAAAAATGTATTCTAGAAATTGCAAGTTAAAATACGTTAGACTTTTAGAATTTAAGGAAGACCTAAAAAGTAAAGACAAATAATAAATTTTGAAATGCTATAAAAAATATTAAAATTTAATACTGAAAATTAATAAAATGAAAAAATGTAAAAAAATCAATTTAAAAAAAATAATTTCAACCGAACACTTTAAAAAATATTTAAAATTTTCTATTTTAAAATATAATTATAGAATAAATTTTCTTATGCCTTAACTAAATAAATACGTATCATTTGTCACGTTGTGGTTGATCCAATCTGAGGCAGCACTTTCTAGTTACTGACGAAATATAAACCCAAAACCCTAACGCCTTCATTCTCTGGCTCTCACTTCCCCGCTCTTTCCGTTACCTTCTGATATTGTGCTAGGGTTTTAGGCCGAAGAAATTAGTTAGTCTCCCGTCTTTAGTGCGAGCAAAAGAAAAGGGAGTGCGAAGATGGTGGCTGACAAGGCCAAGAAGTTGAAAGTTGGAGAGAAGGGTGAGAACTTAGAGGAAATTGATGGAGAGCTTGTACTCTCTATTGAAAAGCTGCAGGAAGCCCAAGACGAGCTGGAAAAGGTATCATGGCTACTGTCGTGCATAATTGGTCTCCTTATATATTTCACTGTGAAATTAAAGTTATAAACTTTCGTGCCATATACTTTAGCTATTTCTGAATTTTAATTTCAGGTTTGAAATGAAATAATGATGGTAATATAACTTTACTGTTGGTTATCTGCTTCTGTTTTGGGGTCTCAGAATTTAGAAAATGTAGAAGTGCCTCATGTTTCAGAATGTGCTGTTACAAGTACCTCATGTTTCAGAATGTGCTGGTATTAAGGTCCAGCTGTGGTTTGTTCTTTAATAATACCGCTTGAGAGCTATATCGACCTTGTCTATTCCGTAATGAATATTCATTCTTTTTGTTTATGGACATTACAGATCAATGAGGAGGCAAGTGATAAAGTTCTTGAAATAGAGCAGAAGTATAATGAGATAAGGAAGCCTATATATGAGAAGCGGAATGAGATTATCAAAGCTATTCCGGACTTTTGGATGACAGCTGTCAGTATTGATTTCTTTGCCTATTAATTGTCTATGGCAATGAAGTTTTTTGATGCTGTTAATTTAGGGATGTTTTGTTAAACCGTTCTCCTTTTTGCAGTTTTTGAGTCATCCTGCTCTTAGTGAGCTTCTGAATGAAGAAGATCAAAAGGTGTGAATATAGCTAAAATTTGAATTTTGCAAACCACTATTTCCCCTCACTTTAATATCCATTCTCTTGTTTACTTTTATAAATGTCTCTGCTCTTTATGTGAAGGTGAGGGGTTCAGTGGAGATAGTGCCCATATTGCTGTTTGTTTGATTATGGAGCCCTGCCTAGTACTAACTTATTGAATTCTTATTTACTAGATATTTAAGTATTTGAGTTCTTTGGAGGTTGAAGATTTTAAGGACGTGAAATCAGGCTATTCAATTACTTTTGTAAGTTGCATCTCTCTTGCTTTCTCCTTTCATTTTGTTGATGTTTCCTTGCTATGATATAACGGCAAATCACTTGATGACTGTGGAAACTTATCATTTGCTTGAACGCTCTTAAATTGTATATTTCATTGAGCAGTCAACTTTTTTAAAATATTTCATTTTCAGAATTTCAGTCCCAATCCATATTTCGAGGATACAAAACTTACAAAGACATATACCTTCCTTGAAGAAGGAACTACCAAAATCACTGTTACACGTATACAATGGAAAGAGGGAAAGGTGAGGCTTTGAGCTTTTGTTTTTCTTCCTGTAGCTTTTGAGCTATTTGAGGATTTTTTTAACATAGTATATTTTTGAGGAAAAATTGAAGGGTATACCCAATGGAGTACATGAGAAGAAAGGGAACAAGCGACCTCCAACTGATGACAGGTTTTGTATCATGTTTATTTTCTTTTTGAGTATTGTTTCTTTATGTACTCTGATCGGGTTAAAGAAAAAAAGAAGTTAATGCTTCCTTTATATTACTTACCGATACTTGTTCTTTTATTGCTTGTTTACATGTTCTTAGGCTCTTTTTTTTTACACTTATTGGTTATTACTGAATATAACTGAAGGAGGATATAGAATTTGTCACATACTTGATATGTAAATCTGAGACAGCTGAAGGATTTGTTTCCCTCTTCAATTTATGCAATATATAGTTAGCATTTCTTGGATGCACCTCACTCTGTTTGCAAATTTGAGTGCAGTTTCTTTAGTTGGTTCAATGACGATGAGCAGAAAGATAATATGGATGCCATACATGATGAGGTAAAATTTTCTTAGTATCCTGTATCTCTGTTACAGATATTTCCTCCAGCGTTTTTTTTCCTACCTCATTGTTCCTGATGCAATTTTTTATTCTAAATAGCAGATAGCAGAATTAATTAAGGATGATTTGTGGCCAAATCCGCTAACTTACTTTAATAACGTGAGTTTGCAGTTAAATTTTGTGTATTTTCCTCCCATTAGTGTCAATTGTACTTTTAGGTGATGCTTACGAATTCTGTCTCTCTCTCTGAGATTCTCTGTTTTCTCATGTATTTCATTTTGATTGGATTTGATGCTTTAATGGGGCAGGAGGAGCCTGATGAAGAGGATGGCGATGAGGAAGGTGGTGACGATGAGGTAATTGTAGTGTTATTTTTGTCAATTGCTTAGATGATCCAAAAATATTCTTGTGTTGATTTTTCAGTTTATAATTTATTGGAGCAATGAAATTGTTGGGTTCATTGTTGGTTATGTGTCGTCCTATTGTTTGTTTGAAAATATATTGGCGGGGTGGGATACTCGTTTTTTCAAGCGATCTTAAACTGTGAAATTAGCCTCTTTTATTGTGTAGTATAAATATAATTCTTCTAGTTATTCAACTTCTACAAGTAACTGTGGAATCTTCTTTGACATTATATTTCTTTGGGGAGAAACCATTAGTGTACATATCATCCGCCACTATATTTTTCTAATAGATCAATCTCCAATTCTGGCATGTCTTGCATTTGAACTGAATGATGGCGCAACTTTAGAAATAGTCGCTGCAAATATTAGCTGCATTATTAATTTTCCTCTGTGGCAGGGAAAGGATGAAGATGACTCTGAAGATGATGACGAAGACCAAGAGGAAGATGAAGATGACGGTGACGAAGATGATGGTGAGTGATAAAACATATCATGGTGGGGCTATAGGAGTATTATGTAAAGTTGGCTTCAGGGGATGCTAACCAGGCCATTGGGTATTAGCTAGTGTCTCAGCTGGTGTAGCAAGGCCGGTTGGTTGTTGTGACCATATTCTATTTATTTTGTCCGTTGAGGTTATTGCTGGCCCCTGCTGGTTTCATCCTCTGATGCACTTCACCAGTTTTTAATATTACATAAGCTTTTTTGTCCCCCTCTGTTTGGAGCTGACTATAATTAATAGTATCATATGAATTAGTGTATAGCTGTTTGGTTTTTCTCTGTAAGCAATATTCTAGTATGGAAAGCTAGTTTAATGCAGTTGCTACTGTTTTCTCCCCTGTGCTTGGATTTGTCTCTGAACAAATCTGCTCGAATTACCTTTCTCTTCGACGGAGATCGTTTGCATTTATGAAAGTAGATGAATACAATACATTTGAGGAGATATAAAAGAGTAAAAATAGTAGTTCCTCACTTCCTCTGTGTTATGTTTAATAGGATTTAAATGTCTGGAGGAATTTCTCTCTCTCTATAATTTCCCGCTAATCAATTGCAGTAATTTGAGCTGCTGTTAACTCGTTTCTTCTCACTGTTACCATGAGCTTGAACGGGGACTAATATAGCTAATTATCCACTGAATGTTATCTATTTGTTTGTATAAAGTTTGTCGTGGGACGCATAATTCCAGAGTGCAAATGTTGTCGTGGAAACATAGAAGTCTACGTTTCTCCTCTCCTGTTAATTTCTCATTTCTGGTAGCAGATAATTTTTCAAAGGAGGACGACAAATTTGTTTCCACAGAAAAAAGTAAGTTAAAAAAAGAGTAAAAGCCAAGCTTTCTTACAAAGAAGAGGAAAGTGACGTGTTGTGAACTATTATGAATGTGTTTGTGATACCCCGGTTGACTTTAGCACCACCTGCTAAGAAAGCATATTCTTATGAGTTCGTCGCTTGAGCTGAAGACAAACTTATCGGGTTTCTAGTTCTGCAAGTTCAGAGTTTGAAATGCTAAAATACTTGAGTGTCACAAGAAAACGACAATAGGTGACCACAACCTGTCTAACCTTATTTCCAAGACTTCGATTTCCCACTATAAACAACATAGTTGCGTTTGGAGGAGTGATCCAAAAGTACCAAGAAATGAAGATATTGATTTTCCCACCATCGATATCTCTGCTTTCTGATGATGAAGAGGCAAATTGAAAGCCGCGAAACAGATAACGGAAGCTTTTTCCGAGTATGGCTTCTTTAATATATCAATCAAGGACGCTTCTTTTTTTTTTTTTTGTATAATTTTTTTAAAAGATGTGTTTATCCATAATATAAGAGTAGGGTGAAAATTTATTTTCTTTTAAGTGATACTAATAGTAGACAGAGCAAATCGTCTATTACTCTCAAGTATAAATTTAAATACCTAAAAATTATGATGTATTATTAAGTATTATGACTAGAATCACAATAAAATAATATTTTTTTAGAGATTAAATATATTCTAAATGATCTTATGTCTATTTTTTTACCAATTGAACCCGTATAGGTATTAAGGATGCTTCTTAATTATTCAGATGAAGAAAAGCAAAATAGTAGTACAACTCGGTGCGATTGATTCTGCTCTGTATCGGGCCCTTCATATCCTGCTCCGAAACTTCTCTACCTCACAATATTCAATTTAATCTTATTTTCTCCATTTCCTATCCTTAATTTGACCTATTATTCCACTTTAAATCATTCTTAATCATCTGAACGGTTGAGTACGTGATAAGGTGTGAAAACTGCAACTCTGAAAATAAAGACAATTTAGTAACACAGGTTTGTGTCCTTTTGGCTGTAATGATAGAGTCATGCAAATCATCAGGTACTGCGCCAATGCCCTGAAAAATGGGAAACTATTGTGAAGCCTTTGTGGCATGAGTTTCAGAAGTTACGAGGTAAAGATTGGATCTTTTGGAACTTGAAAACGGAAGTTGTCACTAACTTCAAAAAAGGTTCCATGGTTATTTATTTATGTTCGCTTATGTATACTGAGATATTCGGTGTGGTAGATCCACTAATGTTCTTAATCCAGATGCTCAAGAATCAATTGATGACACCAATGGGTCTGTAATTTAGAGGCGGAGATGCTCTCCTATACTAAGCGATAGGTTGTAGGCTTAACTCCGTTTGTGACCTCAAATTGAAAGTTAGATAGGCTCAGGACCTAGGGAAGAAAGCACGTGTGTGGGAATATTCAGTTGGACTTTGGACTATAGGATTCCGCTGAAAAACAGGGGAATGTCCTCCCACTGTTATGGATCTAAACGGAAGTCTAAGGTTTTTGCGTTGTTCAAGTTCTTGATAACAGCATCCAAGCCATTAATCTTGTGAAAAGACAAATCAGCAGGAACCATCCCTTTAGATTGAATATAGTGATAGGAATAATCAGTCAAATGGGCTACTTAGATATGATTTAAATATGACAAATTATTTTTTGCACAGTGATCTGATCACCCATGGATGATGAAGGGCTATAGTTTTTTTAAAAAATCTTTTTATTTCTTATGATATTTATGTATTTGATTTTGTATTAATGAAGTTTCCATTTTTATAAAAAAACACTAAATGTCAAAGTTGAAAAAAATTAATTCCAACCAAAAAATTTAATATTTATTTAAAATTTACTGGCTTTTGTAATTTTCTTAAATATCCGTAAGGTATTATTATTTCCCTTATTATTCATCGTCTGTGTAACGACGAATGTGCCCTATAAGGACAGTTGTCAAGCAGTTGTTGATCCACAGTCTAAAGCCCGCACTCCCTAAGGTATACGAAATATAAAAAACCCAAAACCCTAACACCTTCGTTCTCTATATCTCACTTCACCGCTCTTCCCTTTGCATTTTGAAGGATATATAGTGCTCTAGGGTTTTAGGTAAGTGGAGAGGAGTTAGTGAGTGCCCTACCCTCTCTTTGCGAGAAAAAAGAGAGCAAAAGAGGAGGAGGGTGAAGATGGTGGCCGACAAGACCAAGAAGTTGAAAGTTGCTGAGAAGGGTGAGAATTTAGAGGAAATTGATGGAGAGCTTGTCCTCTCTATTGAGAAGCTGCAGGAAACACAAGATGAGCTCGAAAAGGTATCATAGCCACCAGCAGTTGACAGTGTGTCATGGTTGGTCTCGTATATTTCAATGTGAAATTGAAGTTTTGAACTTTCATGCCAAATCCTATATCTATTTCTGAATTTTAGCTTCAGGTTTGAAGTGAAATATTGATGCTACTATAGCTTTGGGGCTGGTTATTTCCTTCGGTTCTGGGGTCTTAGAATTTAAAAAACTTAATGTTCTGGGGTGTCAGTATATCATGGTCCAACTGTGGTTTGTTCTTTAATACTACCGGTTGTGAGCTATATATTGACCACGTCTATTCCATAACGAAAATTCATTCTTTTCCCATTTCACGGACATTTTAGATCAATGAGGAGGCAAGTGATAAAGTTCTCGAAATAGAGCAGAAGTACAATGAGATCAGGAAGCCTGTATATGAGAAGCGGAATGAGATTATCAAAACTATTCCTGACTTCTGGACAACAGCTGTCAGTATTAATTCTTTGTCCATTAGTTAACTGTGGCAGTGAAGTTTCCTGTGCTGTGAATTTAGGAGGAATGTTTTGTTTGTTAAACCGCTCTCCTTTTTTGCAGTTTCTGAGTCATCCTGCTCTTGGCGAGGTTCTCAATGAAGAAGATCAAAAGGTGTGAACATCACTAATATTTGAATTTTGTAAACCACTATTTCCCCTCACTTTAACATTGATTCTCTCGTTTGCTTTCGTAAATGTCTCTGCTCTTTATGTGAATGTGAGGGGTTCAGTGGAAGTAGTGCCCATATGTCTGTTTGTTTGATTATGGAGCCCTGCCTAGTAACTTATTGAACTCTTATTTGGTAGATATTTAAGTATTTGAGTTCTTTGGATGTCGAAGATTCTAAAGACGTCAAATCGGGCTATTCAATTACCTTTGTAAGTTGTATTTCCTCGCTTGCTTTCTCCTTTCGTTTTGTTTATGTCCTATTGCTATTAACTAATGGCAAATCACTTGTTGACTGTGGAAAGTGATCATACATTTGAACGCTCTTAAGTTGTATATTTCATTGAATGGTAAACAGTGTTTAAATATTTATTTTTCAGAATTTCAATCCCAATCCATATTTTGAGGATACAAAACTTACAAAGACTTATACCTTCCTTGAAGAAGGAACTACAAAGATTACTGCCACGCCTATAAAGTGGAAAGAGGGCAAGGTGAGGCTTTGAGCTTCTTTTGTTTTTCTTCCTGTAGCTTCTGAGATCTTTTTGGTGTTTGTTCTGACATGTTACATTTTTGGGGGAAAATTGAAGGGTATACCCAATGGAGTCCATGAGAAGAAAGGGAACAAGCGACTTCCAACTGATGACAGGTTTTGTGTCATGTTTATTTTCTTTCTGAGTATTGTTTCTTTATGTACTCTAATCGGTTATATTACTTACCAATACTTGTTCTTTTATTGCTTGTTTACCTGTTCTTATACTCTTTTTGGGAAACTTATTGGCTATTACTGATTACTGAATATAACTAAAGGAAGATATAGAATTTTGCGCATACTTGATAGGTGAATCTGAGACAGTTGAATGGTTAGCATTTCTTAGATGCACCTCACTCTGTCTGCAAATTTTTGAGTGCAGTTTTTTTAGTTGGTTCAGTGACATTGAGCAGAAAGATGATATTGATGACCTGCATGATGAGGTAATATTTTCCTGGTCTTCTATAATTTCTCCTAGAGTTGAACACCCCTGCTATGGATATTCTTGTATCTGTGTTACAGATATTTCCTTCAGCGTGTTTTTTTTTCTACCTCTCAATTGTTCCTGATGTGATGTTTTACTCTAAATTGCAGATAGCAGAATTAATTAAGGAGGATTTGTGGCCAAATCCGCTAACTTATTTTAATAATGTGAGTTTACTAAATTTTGTATATTTTCATCCTGTTAATGCCAATTGTCCTTTTAGGTGATGCTTAGGAATTCTTGTTTTGTTCTCTTCCACTCCCTCTCTTATTCTCTGTTTTCTCAAGTTTTCTATTTTATTTAATTCTTTGATTGAGCAGGAGGAGCCTGACGAAGAGGATGGTGATGAGGAAGATGGTGATGATGAGGTAATAGAGGTGTTATTTTTTGTCAAAATTGCTTAGATGATCCAAAAATATCCTTGCAATGATAATTCTATTATAATTTATTGGGGGAATGTAATCACTGGGTGCATTGGTGGTTATGAGGCTTGTGCTGTTAGTGGACAGTATAGTTAAAACTTTATTAAAGGAGGAAAAACCGAAAAAGTCATTGGGAGCATGAGTCTTCATCAAATGTTTAGGGGAGAGATGAAGCTTATGATTGTGATGGCACGATATAATGCAGAAATTTTGAATCATATCCATGGACTCAAGCTAGTGTTTAAACACGGGTTTGATAAATAACAAAATTATGGTTGGGTATAATTGCTATTCTTGACCATATATGATTTTGGTTCGATCAGTGAACTGCATTTTCCCCCCTCCCCCAATGGCACGTAGCTTCTGACAAATTAGCATATTGGAAAGTTATGGGATTTACGTTTGATATTGTTTGCTTGAAAACATAAGCAAATGATGGAAGAACTTTTTCAATGGAAGCATGCAACCATTGGCATGATCTGTAAACAAAAAATAAGTGATTTCTTTTGGTGAGAAATCATTGGAGCACGAAGCATCCGCCGTTATATTTTTCTGAATAGATCAATCTCCATGTCTGGCATGTTTGCATTTGAATTTAATTATGGAAGAACTTTAGAAATATGCACTATCAATTTTCCACTTTGGCAGGGAAAGGATGAAGATGACTCTGAAGATGATGACGAAGACCACGAGGGAGATGAAGATGGTGGTGAGGGTGAGGAAGATGATGGCAAGTGAGAGAATCCTTTAAAGTTTATTGTGGTTATAGGAGTATTATGTAAAGTGGGCTTTAGGGGATGGGGACCAGGCCAACCCTTTTTGGGTATTAACTAATTTCAGGTGTACTAAGGCCCGGTCGGTTGTTGTGACCATATTTTATTTATTTTATTATCCTTTCAGGTTATTTCTGCACTTCTGGTTTCAACCCCTGATGCACTTCTCCGGTTTTTAATTACATTAGCTCTTTTTTTTTTTTTTTCCTTCTCTATTTGGAGCTAACTATAATTAATACCATGTTAATTTGTTATAGCTGTTAGATTATCTTTCTTTCCTACGCGTGCTTTTCCTCGTTATAATTCATGTGTTTTCCAACTAATGATTTCTCCCGACAAGTCTGCTTGAATTATCTATCTCAATAAATTGGATCATTTGCTTTCATGAAAGCCAGTGAATGTAATACATTTGAGAAGAGATGAACAAGGAGAATAATAGTCCATCTGTTTTGGCCGTTTTAATTTGATTTTAAATGAGAATTTTATTCACTCTTCAATGTCTTGCTAATCTATATGCAATTTGTGCTGCTGTTGTGGGTTTGTTGCCTCCGATACCTTGAGGCCTAACATGGGATTTACATAAAGCTAGGCTTTCCAACACTAACAAACTTCCAAATTTAGTATTTAAATTTTATAAGATAGAGTTCTTGTTGATTTAATGGCGGCTTATGTGGCAATGTTTTTACTAGTTAGCTTTATATGCAGCCACATGCTTGAGAAATTGAGCATGATGTAATTTAAGAAGAAGAAAAAACAAATGGCAGCTTTTTCATAGGACAAACAACGATGGAACATGATAACTTTGGGTTGCAGTAACTCGTGACTCCAAAACAAATGAAAATGAAGAGATGTATTCGCAAATCTTGATGGCGGCTGGCTTTGTCGGTTTAGGCAAAAGAGAAATAATATAGAATTTGGTCGGCGCCAAATCTTCCACCCCCTTTGTCGCATAACTTGGGATCGTCAAACAAACGCCGTCGTTTCTCAATTAAGGATGTCATAATTAAGTTGTGGAATTAGGAGCGAATATGATTCCTTGTATATATACACATATATACGAAGGCCGCTACTTTCGGATCATCCGGCCTGCCCTTTGCATAACATCATATTTGCGCACGTGGAAGGAATACTTTATTTTGTTCACCCTCCTATCATTCAATTAAATTTTATGAGAAATCACTGAGATTTTAAGAAAAAATATGTAATCATTAAATTTTTATTTTTGTTACAAAAAGTCTACGTGGGTTTGACACAGATTTTTTGTTAAAATTAAAGTACAGCTCTAAAATTCAGATAATATTATAAAAAATATATAAAATTATTTACTAAAAATATTTTTATAATAATAATAAGAACCGCCTAAGTAATTTTTTTTTAAAAATTCTATCTAGGCCCTACAATTTTCTCTTTGTTTTATGGGCTTAGTGGCACCACTTTACATGAAAGTGGCCATTGCCCAAAAGCGGCAGGAAAACTTAGCCCAATTAGTTTAAATATAAAAAAAAAATTACTGAATTGGAGGATCACTTTCCACAAAAAAGAGTGATTTAGCCATGTTTCAACCAAAAAAAAAGGCATGGTACATTGTATTGACGTTTTTTTTTTGTTACAAAAATTTTTAGAAAGGGATTGGGTTCTCTCACGATCTAAGGGTAGAGTGAAATCTCTCTTTCTTCTAAATAATACCAATATCGGGCAGGACGAGCTGTCTATTACCCTCAGATATAAATCTAGACACTCAAGAGTTAGGATACCTTCTCAAGTGCCGTAACTAAAATCACAATAAAATAGTACCTTTTTAATTATAGAATATGTTAACGTTCCTACTTAGAGTATCTTTCGCCTATATCAACCTTTAATCCTTGTCCTCTACGAAACATCAAAACTGGCCTAATCAATTTCTGGATCCAACAATAGGTTTGACATGGAATTTTGTACTGCATTGGAAGTTAGCAAAATTAACTCAATGTTATGGGCTAAACATGGTCTTCCTGAGTATTTTTTTTTCTTATATTCAAATAAAGAGAGGAATAAATAGAAATGATATAAAAATAAAGACAGTATTAAGTCATTAAATCTGTAAAAAATGATTTTTTTTTTAATTTACCCTTACTTGATAAAGAATATGACTCTTCTTATATTTTTAATATTTTTTTTAAAAAAAAGTCATTAATAATTCTATTACACACTTATAATATGGACCAATTTTTTTTAAAGAAGGGCTCCTTTAAAATGGAGGAGCGGAGCAGATTCTTTTATTGGAAAAATGGCAGCTTTTGGAGAGGGCACAAACAAAATTGGAACAGAGGTGCCTATAGTGTGTGTACTTTGGGTTGTAACTCCAAGGGAGCCTGACCTTTGTGGAAGTGGAATTGACCCTTCTGTCTACATTCTACAATTTAAATTATCCAGAGCATTTGATACCCCAGCCATCGTATATCATTCCATAACATAATACTAAACATTGAAAAATAAAACATGTTACGTTAAATAACAGTGCTTGATTGACAGGCTGCTCAGCTTATTGCATTATTTCTTCCTCAACCAATAATGTTGATTATCGTCTTTAATTAATGTTTTGTCGGGGATTAGCAATGAATGGATATAATTAATGTGGTCTCAAAACATAACAAAAGCTTAATCTGACCACAGGAAAGCGACGTTGTCTCGCTTTGCTTGATTAGGCCTCCCCTTTGGATTAGTGTGATGAGAAAAACACACACAAGATATATTAAAATGTAAAATTGCTCAGCTTCCCTCTTAATTAAATTTAATTGGGAAATGAACATCGTTCGTTGTGGATATAAAAGCTCTCTATGAAATTGTATTACTTGTTCATAAGACATGAATAATAGCATGGTTATGTACATGAACTTCCTCCCCATTGTCAAAAAGACGCATGATTAAATCTAATTGATTAGTATTTGTTCTTATATAAATTGGTTGGAGGGTCAAGATCATGTTAAATAATGACACCATAACGTATAGATTATGTACAAATATTAATAAATAATAATAAATACATGGACGAGGCAATGAAAGATGAGCCTTTTTATTTTGTTATACAATTTTTTAAAAAGTGTTAAGATTCATCTATGATATAAGAATAAGACGAAATCTCTATTTTTTTTATAAGTGATATCAATATTAATTATAGTAAGTTGTCAATTACTCTTAGATATTAATTTAGATACCTAAAAAATATAACATTTTTATAAACGTGATTTAAAAAAATATTTTAACTCCCCAAATCATTTTCATATATAAGTACGTAGAAATGAAAACCTAGGTACGGAGAAATCATTTTCATATATACTAACACGAACAACTAGTAGTGAGAAGCTGAGTAGGAATAATTAATTAATTAGGAGGCTAGCCAGCTAGAACGAAGAGGAGGCTGTGGAATTGAAGTTGAGCTAAATGTGTGGAGATTAACGAGTGGATGCTACGCTGTGCTGCTGCACATCACATCCACCCCAAGATGCTACCAACGCTTGTGGTCTCACAATACGCAACACTTGCTCAATATCTTCCGGCTGCACACTCTCCTACCTCCACATATTTTTACAATATATACAATTATTTCTATCATTAGAATTTTATTATTAAAAAAATCTAAAATTTGTTTAATAACAACAATTCTTTTTTAACTGTATATTAATATATTCTAGTTTATACATAGTTAGAGATAAATTATTCTTATACATAATTAAATAGTTTCACTCGTTAATAATAAGATGCTTACGCCATATTTTAAAAGGCAAAATATAAAGTATTTTTATATAGCTAAAATTATCTTATATACAGCTAAAGAATAATTGAACCGATAATACTTTAATGAATTTTAGATACTGTTAAATAATAAAAATTTTAATGGGGGATTTTTTAGTCATTTTCCCCATATACATTTGCACTCTGTCTGTCTCTTTTTATTAAAATATTTGTTCTCCTTTTAAATTGTGTGTACCATGAAAATCCCAACAATCTTCCACTTGCTTATTATTATAATCACTATGATCCTATATATTAAGAATTATAGAGCCTTATTCCCCTATATGTGTTATATTGTTCTTTGCATCCTTATATTTTATTTTTATACAAGCAATCATCAATACTTTAAAGCAATTTCCATCCTTTGATTTGTTTTCTGGGAAAAGTTAGCTCTCAACTTTTTTTAAAAAAATCTGTATTAAAATAACACTTCAATATTTATATATTTGGCCCAAAAAAATATCATATATATAAATATTGAGAATAATTGAGCATGGGAGGAAGTTGGAGCTCTCTCTGTCCTAATTTCCTCGTATATATAATTTTTTTCCCCAAACTCATGATCACGAGCCTTCAGCTTTGTTTTTTCTTTTTTGAATTATATTCAATTATGTGTTACTTCAAATCATTTATCATGTAAAGATTTTTTTTATTAAATTTAATATTAAGCTTAAACTCATGGTCACTCACATTTATCAAATAAAGGATAGTATGACACTTGCCTTCCACGCCCCAATTTTTTTTTTTTTGGAGTTACCCTCTTTATTTACTTTTTTATATGTAGAATAATTTATATGTAATATGTAAATAATCCTATAAGTGTTGCTTACGCAATTAAACTTACATAGACCTTAGTAAGCTTTTAAAAACCTACTTGCCTAAACTTTATTTTGTTTTTTTACCAACAAAATGACTCATTAATGATATTCCAATTTTTAAATATAATAATTAACTTTTTTTTACTTGATTTATCATAGTGTGCAATGTATACTAAGGCGACTAGTGAAATTAACTTTCAAATCTCACGTTGGTAATTTTTTTTTGGGTGAGCTCATCTTATAATTTCAATTATAACTTCACAACATCACAAACTTATCAAGTATAGAGTTAATATAACTATATAAAGCCTCGTTATTGTTGAATTTGAGTCCTAAACGAGGCCCTATATTAGGAAAGATAGTTATGAATCTAGAATCTAGAAAAAATATTGGATATCAGTTGATAATATAAAAAAATTATAAAATTTTTTAGGATGGGTGTGAAAAAGAGAGAAGTATATTATTATTCACAATATGAATTATCAATTACTCATCATAAGTAGTATAAGGGAGCAATTTTTGGAACTAATCGCCCTGTTTATCCTTAATAATGAAAATAATAACGAATAAAAATATGTTAATAAGGTTGATTGAGAGGAGTATTGAGAAACAGTGAGGAAAGAAAGGGTCGTTATAAAAAAAAAATGAAAGAGAGCGTCCAATTTTCTGTCAACTTGTCGGTACGTTTAGTCTTTGCATTGCTTGACATGTAATTTGGCGACAAGATATGGTGTGATAAAGCTGGGGAATCATGTGGGCAACTTTTCATTATGTCCTCCCCATTTCCTTTTTTTTTTCTTTTTGAATTCCCATTTCAATTAATTACCCACAAAACTAATTAAACTCGTATCATTAATTTTTCTTTTTTGAACTTAGGTTGGCAAAGGAGCTGTAAGACTCTTGTCTTTCTTATTGAGAGTTCCTCTCTCAACCTTTATGTGTAGCCAGAAAAACTAAAGTTTCCTTTTAATCAAACCCACACACACACACACTTGCTTACTTTATTTTTCCATGTCACAATGTACAACACAAGTAATTGTTGGTTTCCATGGAATTAAATCTAAAGAAACACATATATTGGGAGGGGCAGCCAAATACGCATATTAAAACTAGATACATGGTAATAGGATATAATAAATTATACTCATTCTGATCCTTAATATAAGATTCATTTAATTAATTTGAATAAATTAAAAAATTAATTATTTATAATAATTGTATATTGATTTTCCTAAACTACTCTCTACTATCATATGCTTGGAGCTACCTCTTGTATGCAGACTCCTTAATATATGTACAATTATATATGGATACTTTAGGAGGAAGATTATAAATTTATGAGATAGAGTGGATTGAAATCTTATATTTAGGAATAAAGTAAATTTTCTACCTAGTTCTTATAATTAGGACTGAAGGGAGTATAAAAGTCATAATGGAACTACTTAGATTTTCTGCCGTGATGATCTTCTTTGTCGTGTGTGTATATATATGTTTTTAAGATGCATGCGTTTGCATGTGATGATAATAACCGAAGCTGCTCCATTAAATTATCAACTTATATTGTACAAGTTCATTTTTTATTTTTAACTGCGTGTAGGTACCAAATTGATTGGATTTTTGTACAGGAAAGATATATACAACTGTGGAAAATGATATTCCCGTGTAGTCTAATTTGGTTAGCTAGTATGTGACAAAGTGTCATTTCTGTGATGGTATGTATAGCAAGAAACTAGACACACACGCACAAGCTAGTCGTGGATATAAATGCGAGGAAAACGAAGTTAGGATGGATGTGTATGTGTATGGCTTGGTCAGATGATGACGATGAGCTGAGAATTAAGCCACATACAGAGGGTCAGCCTCAACAAAAATAGATCAAGAGACTTCCCTAACCCATACAAACACACACATTCACAAACTCACTTCCTGCTTTTCTTCTGGACTCTTACAACTGTTTCTTTGATAAAAGCATGCCTAATATGGTAAAAAGAAAGGGGGGGGGGGGAGGTGTTGAAAGTGAAAAGGGGAGACACAAACACAAGAGTGGGGGGTGGGTACAAGGTACGAGAACTAATTATGGATCATGAGGGACTTTGAAACTGATAGTTGCAGTGGTTAGGGGCCAAGATGTTCGGAAGGAGGAGTTTAAGTTGAGGAATTGCACTAGCATTATTCAATATTCAAGAGGATGCGAATAATAATGGTGTTGTTGGTTATGAGGCCCAAAGTGAGGAATCCCAAGGCTTCCCCAGCAAAAGGAAATGATGAGTTGAATGGCTTGGGACCCACCCCCATAATCTTTACTTTCCAGGTCTCTCCACATTTTTTTGACTTGGGATGGGTCCCACCTCTGCCCTCCATTGTCTTTATGGCTTGAATAATAGAAAAAGAGCACCTCACGTGGACTCTGAAGCGAAGACGCTGTCCAACCACCATAAAATCCCCCTCCCCCCTTCCCCCATTGACGATATTAAAAATCCCCTCTTCTTCCTCTTGGTATTAATTCAACAAAAAGCAACCCTTCTCTTTTCCTCCTTAAAAATCATGCTTTTTAATTTTATTAAAGCTCTCACCCATATAATTCTCACTCATTATCTTTGCCTCCCTCTTATTATCCCTTCAATTCTTCCCCTATGAATATGCATCCCTTCCCCTTGTACCAACAGAGAAACCAAATGACATAGAACCTCACTCTTACTCATTTCCCCCCCTCAATATAGCCAGCCAAGCCCCTGATGAGCAAGACCCGCCACTCTTAGATTAAACTATATAGCCCTCACTCATCACTCTCCCTCCCTCTCCTCTCATCACATACTCTCTAATGGAAGGAGGTGATGATCTCCACCACCACCGTCACCACCATCATCACCACCGTCCCACCTTTCCCTTTCAGCTCCTTGAGAAGAAAGATGATCATCAAGAAGCTGCTTCTTGCTCCACCTCTTCTCCTTACCCTTCCTTGGCCATCTCTGCTGAACCTCCTGCCTCCTCCAATCCCAGCAGATCCAATAACCAGATCGTCCCCTCCTCGGAACCCTCCTCCAATAAGAAGCCTCCTCCTAAGAGAAACTCCACCAAGGACCGTCACACCAAGGTCGACGGACGTGGCCGTCGCATTAGAATGCCAGCCCTCTGTGCCGCTCGTGTCTTCCAGCTCACCCGCGAGCTTGGCCACAAGTCTGACGGTGAAACCATCGAGTGGCTGCTCCAGCAGGCCGAGCCCGCTGTCATCGCTGCCACCGGCACCGGAACCATCCCGGCTAACTTCACTTCGCTCAACATATCCTTGAGGAGCTCGGGATCCACTACGTCGGTCCCGTCTCAGTTAAGATCCTCCTACTTTAATCCCAACTTCTCTGTCCAACAGCGCCGGAGCCTGTTCCCAGGAATTGGTTTGTCTTCCGATAATACCACAGCCTCTACCCTCCTAAATTTTCAATCCGGTAACCTAACCACGAACCTGTTGCAAGCTAAGCAAGAGCTGCGCGACGGGGCTGTTCCCCCTTTGGCTGCTACGTCGTTGGATTTGTCTCCCGAGATCCCAGAAGAAGGGATGGGAAGAAGACGGCGGCCGACGGAGCAGGACTTGTCGTCAACACAGCATCAAATGGGGAGTTATTTGTTGCAGTCAAGCGCGGGGGCGATACCGGCGAGCCATGCTCAGATTCCAGCCAACATTTGGATGGTGACGAATTCAAGTAACCAGGTCATGAGCGGTGATCCTATATGGACATTCCCGTCGGTAAACAACGGTGGATTGTATAGGGGGAGCATGTCGAGTGCGTTGCATTTCATGAACTTCCCTACGCCCATGGCCTTATTGCCAGGTCAACAATTTGGTTCGTCGGGAATAAGTAGTGGAGGCGGTGGTGGCGTTGCATCGGGCGCCAACAATATTAACGAAGGACATTTGAGTATGCTGGCAGGGCTGAGCCCGTATCGGCCGGTGATGGGGCTGTCAGAGTCTCAGGCGAGTGGGTCCCAATCGCATCACGGTGGCGGAGGCGACGATCGTCACGACACCACCAGCCACCACTCATAGAGAATCGTCATGATGATGATGATGTGCTTCCTTACATCTGTAGTTGTTTGATGATGTATTGACACACGTGAGGTTTGATTGTTCTTAAAAATTCAGTTTAATTTATTTCTTCCCAAATTATTTTTTTTTGGTGTGATTAATGTTTTGGAAGAGGCTACGAGGAGGATGGAGAAGGAAAGAGAGGAGGGTTTTTTAGGGTTTCATGGAGATGACACTATTTAACAATGGGATATTTGGGTGGCTCTTTATTTATTTTTTTTCATTTTTAATTTTTGAATTATTTCACTACACGATATCTTACCATCATTGTTTGTGCAATTTTTATTTTCTTTTTCATTTTTATATCCGAGCCTTTTACTTTGTAATTGTATGCTTTTTATGTTCAACAGAAGATGGAAAACGACTCCCTTCCCTGGCCTTTGGTAAGTTTCCTACTTTCCTACCTAACTAGCATATTTTGGGGTTGATTTATTTATTTATTATTATAAATTATAAACACAATGAAAATCTGTCACTCCCTTTATGGTCCACAAGTTCGTGCGGGTGACAGTAAAGGGATAAAACAGTGTTACCTCGAGGCAACTATAATATGTTCAATTTTACCGAGTTTTTTAAAATTTCTAACCCTCAGATTCTCAACTGTGCGCCATAAATTTCGAGGTTTTTACTGCTTCAATGATTAAGATTTTTCAGGGGGGGTAATAGTACTATGGGGTCATGACCCTATCGGTTCCAGGTGTTGCTTCAGGTGGTGGACCCCACCTGATGCTCATTGTCTGAACCAATGTACAATTTCACTGACAAACAGGTGGATCATTCCTCCATCCTTTTTTTTTTTTTTCAAAAATAAAATTCCTTTCTCAAGGAACGACAGCAATGGCTGCTGGCACCCAGCAAGAGAAAGATCCACGGCGAGTCTTAAATCTTTTTTTAAATAAATAAAAAAATCTTAGTAGCTAACAGTAATAATGACCCCACTGATAAACGGGCCCACCGCAACCCCCACCAATCAATCGGCACCGTTCATTCCGTGGGCCATCCTTTCGATGGTCGCATTTAATCATTGGTTCTCTGCTGTATCTACTTTCACGGCCTCCCTTGTTTACTACTACTCCCCAGTTGGCAATGGCTTTCTCTCCATTTCTTTTAATAAATTTTCCCTCTGATTATATAAAATAGAACCATGTTTGGGAATCTAATTATATCCCCTCAGCTTCCTGACTAAAATATAAGGAACACTGATGATTGGTTCAATTCGAAATTAGTGGGAAAGCGAATTAAAAGAAGAAGAAAAAAGCAAAGCTAGCTTATAATTAAGGATAATCCCACCACTAGCATAAAATATAATATTATTCTGCCCAATATAATCCAAAGCTACCTTTATTTATATGCACACTACTTTAAAGCAGCCACCAAAAAATATGGTTCCTGAATCATAATCAATCCCCATATGTACCACTAATTAGTATAATCCCTCATCATTAGTTAATTAATACTTAGAATGTAGTCAATAGAATAAAGTATACCTTGCTAGGTTCCACTTAATTATATCTACTACAGTAGTTAGGCCCGAAATGCGTATTTGAATTAATAATACGTAGCAATATATATATATATATATATATATTTCATTTTTGCAGTAGTGTCTGTTAATTGGCCATATTAAGAAGGAGATTCCGTTAATGAAGAAAAACCACGAGTTAATGATTATTAAATTTTATTTCTAATGTATTTTTATATTATCATTTTCGTACACACACACACATATTCATATGATCAGTTGCCTCTTGTACGTCTCTCAATTCAAGTCACTTTGGCGCTGGCGAAACCTTCTCCGCAAGAGAGATGGATAGTAATGTGGACCAATGTTTTAATTTATAAAATAATTACCTGATCGTATAAATATAATTAAAATTAATATAGAACAGCTAGCTAGTCGTTGAGAACCATCTTTGAAAATGAGGAGAGAGGTGTGAGAATGTAAACCTAATTATTGTATTATGATATAGAACCTATTTCCTCTTTTAGTGGCGAATATATATATATATATATATATATATAACCATTGAAGACAGAATATTAAATATGTACTGTCCATTTTAAAGCAACAAGACCAGCAAGCAATGAATTCTTGGTGGCATAGATGTGGACAGAACTCTGGTTGGATTACTTTTCAGCGTTAGGTTTTAAAATTTTAATTAAAAATTTACAAATGGAATCGAGTTCATGAGCTTTGACTTACGAGAGAGCTCACATACTACTGGCTACAGCTCCATTATCTAGATAGCAGCCACCCAGATAAATCATATATGTATTACGCATAATGAAAATTGACAGGCGAAGAAGATCGAGCAGCACTTTTCCGTGACAACAATATCAAATATGCAATGAAGTGAGTTTTGGGTACCATGAATAATTTTGATAAAAACATATATAATTTGGGATCCTGAGCGTTAAGTGAAACTGAGACTTGATGATGTGCATTGGATCAACAAATATGTCAGAACATTGATATCAGCAGCGAGTACGTGGGTTAAATGCGAGGTAGAGAACTTTAATTTGCTCAAATGATTTCACCCGGTAACCACATGATTTGCCACTTATTAATTAGCATCAAAACCCATTCCATGTGTTGTGTCGTCGTTCCCATTGCTCACATGGAATTTAATCCCACGTCGTACACTCTACACAGGAAATTAAAGATGGTCCCCAATACAAAATATCTACGATCTAATAAAAGTGTTTGAAAAGTTGAAAAGCTTGGTACTAGCTAGCTAGACCACCACATTTCTGAAAAGGATGAGCAATTCCGATGGATTTTAAACTCCTCAGATTCTTTATATATATATATTCCATGTAATTTGGTTACATATGATCCATCACATTCCTCAGTGTCCTCATCCATCCATGATCCAACACATTATCAACTTATTTAACTCGCATATATCAGTCGCACCACATCGCTCGCTCGCTCGCTCGTTCGAGTTCTGATCAGATAAGCTCGATCAGTTATAAACAAAGCACAAATAAAAATACAGAAAATTTCCTTCGGTTCATTCAATAACTCTCTTCCTCAGCTAGTGATTCTGTTCTGCATGGCTTAACCGACTTCTTCGTGGGATTCATGATATGTTAAATCCAATGTAGTAGTGGTTATTTGGTATTCCCTCCCTCCGATGATGCACTTGTAGATCTTATACTAAGGATAGTAGGGTTGATAGACGCATTTGTGGGTAAGGAGATAGGTTTAGAGAATGAAATGGCCGGGAAAGAGTAGGTGGCGAGAGTAGCAGGAGCATGTGCGTGCTTACTGGCGTCTAGGCTGCAGGTTGGTGGTTTCTGGTTTTACTGACATTATTTTTAATCATAACATCTGCTCATCAGACCCACCACCCTCATCTACTACTATCATATCATTCTACTCTCTTCTCTCTACTCTGCATACATAAATGTCTGTGTTTGCCCTTTTGTATTCTGAGTTTAGTATAATTAATTTCACATTCACTGCTTTACGTTACTATATATATTTATATGAACTTGTCTTGTTCCTAAGTCATGCAAATTCTGGCCTGTTTCAAGCTGCTATGTAAAGTACAAATTCACAATTTAGCTTGGCGGTTTATTTTTAAAAAGTTATGGTTGTAGCACACCTTTGCATTCAAATTCACTCATCATTTTCACTCACCATAGTTAAAGTAAATTTTAATTAATGAGTTTTTAACTTTGCCTTTATTAAATATTAGTCGAGTTTGTGTTAGTTCTTATTTTGAATGAGGTTTCAAACTTCTTCGGAGAGAAGTATTTTCCATATTATCAATTTGGTTGTCAATTTAATTCTGTTGAAACAAAATCAAATGGAAATAGATATTAATGTTTTTCTAATGAATAGAATGAGGTCAGCAATAACATGACATAATCATATTTAATTTCACCAACACATTCTTAAAACTAATTTCTTTATTGAATTACTTCTTTTGATCATTAATATAAGATATATTTAACTAATTGATTAGATTAAGGAAATTAATTAAATTAATTAATATATAATTTTTTAAAACACATTAATCATCTTTCTTAACTCTATCATTTTCTCTTTTACTTAATTTTTATTGATAATTATCAATAGAAACAATTTAAAAAAATAAAAAATATATTTTATATTTAAAATTAATATCGAATATATATTTCGTATGTACATGTTTTTTTTTATAGTGGATCAGAGGTCGCCTAAGACTAATTGATTCAAGTGACAAGGGTGAGATGAAGTGAGGCTACAGATGTTTAAGGAATTAAGATTTAGGGATATATATAGAGAAAGAAATAATTAAATTTAAGGTTATCACTAGATCATCAAAACAATGAAATTTTGTTACGGGCTTGATTGTGTAATGGGATTAATAAATGAAATATCAACTATAGAACCACTATAACGAGAGAGGTATATAATGAGACAATATACAGAGCTTCGTTTAAAACCACTTTAAAATGAAATTCAGAAACCAAAAGAGATAAAAACTTTTATTCGTGGTTTGTTTGCTAGGTTAAAGGCCATTTTAGTCTTTATACTTTAATATATCTCTAAAAAAGTATTAACTACTTAGCAATTTTCTCATAGTAATATGACATTTTCATTTAATTATTTCAACTAACCTAATATACTTTTTTTTATTATATATATCTTATTTAAAAATTGAATTCAAAATCTAAAAAACTTTAATAATATAAAATTATATTAGACTAACTTTATGTTAGATATAATTATATTATTTAATATTGTTAGATTGAACTTTTTATTGTATTTTTTTTAATTTTTGGAAGGTTATTGAAATGTTAAGATCACTTAATCTTGTTATGTATTATTAAAAACAGCATATAAATTATTGTTGCGGTATAAGGAAAAAACTAAATTCATTTTAAATGAACAGTGCATTAAAATTTAAAATAATGAATTTCTTCAAAATTGATTGACTTTTGATGGTGTAAATAAAATATGAACTAAAATCACAAATTTTATTCAACATAAATGAATTTAATTACTAATTTTATAAAAAAAAAATTAAGTGAGTTGGTGCTAATAACTTATCTACTATGGTAACACATACGTCTCACATATTTTCACTGCCTATTTCCAAAGCTTGACGGGGGAAATGCAAACTGAAATAAAAATGTTAAGTTAGCAATATGTCAAAAAAAAAAATATTGTTATTTTATTTAATTATCATAATATATTTTTATAATTTTTCTTCGATTAATTAGTATGAATTTGAATGTAATTTAAAAAGGAAAAAGAAAAGTTGAATCACTAGCATAGTGAATGGTGAGTGTGAACTATGAAGGCCTGAAGACCCGCCATCACCAACGATGGGAGCGAACGAGTGAATGGGTAATGGTGAAGCTACCGCGTTGAGTAGTACCCTTTACACACTATTCAGTCCTTTTGCACTGGACTACGAAACGAAATGACGGGGAGGACTGTGAGCTGGTGGACTCATTCCAAAACCGTAGCTTTGATCTGGCTCCTCTCTGGATTCCTATTCTTCTGCTTGTTTCGAATGGCTATACTCAATTCTTCACACGGCGTAGTACCATCTTCTTTGGGTAATTACTTTCTCCACTTGTTTAATTCCCCCCCATCCCCCCACTACATTGAAGCTTGAAGGGTGGAAAACAATAAATCGTTGCTGACAAATCCATATAACTTTTAGTGAGAATACAGTAATTCAGATGGGGGATTCATTTTCTATCTTTGATTTGATAATTAAGCCGATTAGAAATTGATCGAGTGTTTTTTTTTTTTCCTGAGGCGTGATTCCGAGCTAAGCGGATCATTGCCCCCTACCGTTAGCTAGCACTGAAGATTATACCTGACGAGATCTTTGAAGTAATTGGTTCCTGTTTCAGCAGGATTTATCTGAATTTCTCTTTTAGAAAGTATCAATTAATATCGCGAATCTATTCCCTCAAGCTCAGTATTTCGTTCTTTTCCACTTTTCGACAAGAAAACCCAGTATTTTAAATCCGTCTCTTAGTAATAAATAGCCTGTCTTGTATGCGACTGAAGTAGATTATGTTTACTAGCTAGAGTATCATAAAGAAGCTTTGAGGCATTAAGGGTGCAAATTCCTCCACTTGCTGATTAGTTCTTACGACAGGATAGACTTGTCAAAATTGTGGCTTCCCTTCTATTGCTAATCCCATACACATTATCACTAAAAGTTTCCTTTGTAGCGTCTTTAAATTAATTCCCTTAGGTGTTGGCCCTAAGGTTTATACCTGGGCAGTCAAGGTAGGGATCGCACTTCCTTAACCATTAAGCCAATCCCTTGAGGTTAACAAAGGTTTTTAAAAGCTAATTTTGATTTTGGTGGAGAATTTGTGTGCATGCAAATATGCATTATGTGCTTATCAGTCCCAAGAGGGGCATAGAGTGTGAATTAATAATAAGTTTGGAAGGGACTGGATCAGATTCAACAATTTCAAACTCGGAAAGAAGATCCAAATTATATGAAAAGATGGAAAGAGATCTAGATGAGCATGGAGCTGCTTTCCTAAAGCATGGTAAAACCTCTCAGTCGTTGTCTCTTTCTGATCTCTTTACGCTAAAGGATGGATTAGTAACACCAGTAATAAAGGTAATGTGAAGTAACTTAACATGTTAATTCACTATACTTTGACTAGCAGTTAATGGCTACTTCCTGTGTGCAGCCAGCAAATCCTCCTGTAAGAGCTAATGTGTTGTATTTGAGCACTGAATTCTCAGCTCCCATAGCGTAAGTACTGGAACTCTCTCTCTCTATCTCTCTCTTGCTTTTTCCTTTTTCTTTTTTACTCTAGGTGTATAATTAATAATCATGATCATACAACTTTGCTGATTTAAGACATATTTTCCTTGTGCGGACACTGTTTGGAAGAAAAACTGAAAGATTCAGACAAATATATTTCAAAGTGGACACTTGATATAACCCTGTTTGTGACAAACATTAATGGAAATGGAGATCTGAACTAAAAGTTTACAAACTTTTGCACAGGTTTACGAGATTCATAGCTAAGCTATGGTATATCCTTTAGAGCTTCATGCTTATTGGTACATAATACAGAAGAAGTAAATACATTTGCATTTTGGTCAAAGGGTCTGCCCTGTAGTAGTTTACATTATTTGTTCTCTTTCTTTCTAAGATTTTGAGAAAAGATAGGCTGGTGGGGCTATAATTACGCTGGATAATGTCTATCATCTACTTTTAACTTTTCTTTTATCTTTATGAACTCTAAGGTTACACAGACTCATTTTCTGTATGGTATTTCGAGTTAATGGTATGAGGAGAAATATACCATTGGTTTTATGTTGTGGTATCCTATACAAATGTCTTCACATTGGACGTTTCATCTTTCATTCCTTTATGCTTTCCCAGAAAAAGAGGCATAGCATACCACTTACATAAATTACGGTGATCACAGTATCTTCACCATTGCAAATCCGTCATTATTATTTTGTCTTCTTTTTTCAACTTATCACTTCTGGCTTTCAATGCACAGGAAGGCTGTAAAGAATATTTTCCACCCATACTTTGATAAAGGTAAGCTATATTTGGATTAAATAACAGATTTTAATTCATTCATCAGCATTTATTTGTAAATCACTTGAATAGCTTCATCTTTTCCCCCCTTATTTTTTTTTTCAATTCATTGGCATTCTTTCACATGTGCCGATTAGCAATCTGGTTTCAGAACTCTAGTATGTACCACTTCAGCATGTTTCACGCCTCACATCACATTGCACCGGTACCTGCCACCAAAGAAGAGGTAAACTTTCAATGGACATTTTTGCTTCTTCTTGGCAATGCATTGATCTAACACGAGCATAATTTATTTTCAGGTAGATGCTGAAGCAGCCTCTGTGCAAGCTGTTGCCCAGACATTCTGCCCTTTGAATATTATATTAGATAGGGTGGTTCTGACTTCAACAGGAGTGCTTTTGGGTTGTTGGCAGGTTACTTTCTATAATCTGAATGCTCTCTTATCTTTTCTCTTTACTCTCAGCACATCCACAAAAGGGATGATTTGAACAAATCATACACATGATTCCTTGACATTTGTCATATTTTCTCTCCCAGCGTGATATAAAGAGTGCTGTCAAGTCAAAAATAATAATTGTGAAGTTTGACTAAGAGAAAACTAAGAAGTGTTTGATCCTAAGCGATTAAAATTTGAATTTTTTGTATTTTTTCCCCTCAATGAATGCCAAGAGCAGCCGCTCATCCAAATTCAATGAAATAGTAACCTGTTTTGGGTTGAGAGCACAAAGTAAAACTCTCCCCAAATTAGTGCCTCTAGAAATTGAATCATGGCCATTTCCTGGTGTTCAAACTGCCACGGCTACTCAATTACCTAATGTGTTTACAATTTATTATCTTTTATCGTTTGATTCATTCTGATTTTAAGGTTTAATGGCAGAAATTTTTGGCGTTGTTGTTTTCACGATAAGAAGGAAAAATTAAACGCTTAGTTGTTAGTCACTTAAGCCAAACCTTCGTGTTGATTTAGTGATCAATTCTTCTTTTTCTATAAAGACAAACTTACTTTCTTTAATCTATTTTATAAAAAATCTGAAACCATATCTATGTATCTTTTATGATTTCAGACAGCATTTCACGACACTGGACTAATTACGTGTGTTTATCATACAGGTCACGTCTGGGACAGATCCCATAGCTATTCGTGCTAAGTTGAGAAATGTGCTTCCACGTGCACCAGAGAAGCAACTTGTGAGAGCCAAATAAATATTCTGCTTTAAGCCAGATTTATTTGTATTCACTTGAAGCATCAGCTTCTTATAACATTTCAAAATTTTAATAGGATCTTTTCTATCGCCATACCCACAAATTTAGAATCTTGTGGGGAATGAAGTTGGGGCATGACCTTGTTTGGCATGGACCTGAAATGTCCTTCCTTTGGCTCTATTAACCTGGGACTTTCTCTTTAGAGTTCATCAAGTCATAAGTGATCTATCTGTTACAGGGTACAAACCCTGTAATTCTCACATGTTCATAAAACAATTTTGTTGTGCACTCATACTTTCTTATATTTAGGTCTCCATTTCTTTTCTTACTCTTCTCTTAAATGCCTTTACCATTTACTGCGTCCTGTTTTCAAAATAAGAAGCACAATGTATTGCCGTTGGATTCTTGGGCCCATCTTTGTACTATGCTATATTGGTCAACTACTACATATGATATTTAATTGGTTTATATTGGGGGGGCATCTACTGAATTTAATTAGCGAACTCCATCTGACAACACTATTTATGCCGCTGACTTTTCTTAGCTTTATGGTTCTGGCTGATATAGTATTATCCTCTCTGCAGTATGACGCTGCTATTCTTCACACGTCTTTTGCAAGGCTTTTGGGTCCACCTAAAGCGTTGCCTACGGTAGTGTGCTTCTTCAGTATTCCTTTCAAATCATTACTGTATATATAGCTGATTTTCATCATATCCAATTGCATTTGCCACTGTCCTAGAGATTTACATTTGTCTGTCTTTTGTGGTAAAGAGAAAGATTATATCTTTAGAATGCTTATTAGAGGTGAACAAAACACAAAGTCTTACTGATATCACTTTGTTGAAGTGCGCATGGAAGTGTAATTGAATTGCACTGTATAACAGTATAATGTTTTATTGTTTTGTGATATACATGGGAAGAATTCAATTCGTAATATATTTGAGGAATGGTAAAGTGTCAACTGGTGCTTAAATAAAGATTAAAAAAAATGAAGAAGAAAGAAAATGAAGGGTACTTTAAGTATTCCATTGAATATCGACCTTGAAATTTGATATTGTGGTGAATCACCTTTTATGGACTTCCAATTACGAATTGTTGGAGTCGATGGTATTTCCCCATGTTGTTTAAATTCCAAAATATATCGTCGCAGAGCCTGTGAAAAATGAAAAATATGTTTTTTTTTAATCCCTTTTATAAGTTTACTATTTAATTGCCTCTCAATTTTTGTTGCATACAGGAGCTGCACACAACCTCAGATGAACTCCAATTCTTCCATGAGCTAGTTAATCGACTCAACACAGACCTCCATTTGTTCAAGGTTTGTGGTCATATCATTTCATTATCTGTTTTTTTTTTGTAATTTTTCGTTCTACTCCCAATTCTGAGTGCCAAATGGGTCTGGCGCGCAAAAATCTAACCGGTAATAATTTCCATTGACTAATAAATTGTGAATCTAGTATTTTCTTCTAAAAGCTTATCTGACCTTTATTTGCGTACCGATGCATCCCTTACTATATGAGCAGGCAACGGTGTCTGAACTCTGGTACGTGGAGGAACATGATTTGCTTGCCCTCGCACTGAATGGAAGAATGAGCGTTCGCAGGTTCAAACTTGGCTGCTCAAGAACATGAACTTGAATATAGACGTAGAAGCTTGTGATTAAAACTTAATATTACTTGATGTAATGAACGTTCTGGTATATGTGTAATGACGACTTATTGCCCACAAAAAAAATTCCACTTTTAATTGTCGGGTTTATTATGGAGTGAAGTTGTTATCACATACCATGATGGATGATATCGGTTGCCATCTCTGAATTGATTCAAGAGAATCTGTGAAAGAAGACGCTCCTTACAAAATTTGGGTCCTGCTTGGATTGCCAAAAGTTCTGCTCCTGTGAAAGATGGCTACACGGGAAGGGAGTACAAAGTTTGTTCCATGTAAGCGTGTCTGCAAGAGGCAAAGGCATTTTGGTTTTTGTGATTAGACGAGTAGGACTAAGTTTACATGCATAAATTTTGTTTGTAGTGGGTAGCCTATAAATGATAGGGCGCTCCAAAAGTAGGCAAAATTTTCTCATAGTAGCGTGAGGTGCCGATTGGCGAACACGAGGGGTAGAAGTTGAAGCTGCTTGATTGGTGGAAGTCACGCGCTTTCGAATTTTAAGAACCGGAAAGCGAAGGTGTCGTGGCCCACCAGTTCTCGCCGCCCTTGGAACCCCCAAGTTTCGTCACGCCCTTACGGTGGACCCCACACGCTTTTCTCTCTCTCTCTCTCTCTCTCTTAATTTTTCCCCAAGGCCCCTCATCTTTTTCGATTTCCCATATCCTCCCCTTCCCCTCTCTCCTCTTTCATCATTTAGTTTGTCCAATGCAAGTTTTTACAGAGCTCCTTTCCCAACTCGGTGATCCGTGTGAAGAGAAACTAAAACACAATGGCTAAGATCTGTACTTTGGAAGCTGTTTTTATTTTATTTCCTCTGCTTACATTTATAGCCGAAGATATCCCCCACGGCTGAATATAAGAAGCAACAACTAAATAATAACAATAAGCATAATCTTCGGTTACGAGATCAGCGCCTAACTTCGCGGGAGCGGGTGTTTGTTCCTGATGACTCGCTCCCTTTCTAAACGTGCAGCAACTTCCCGCTTGGATAGGTTTGTACTGTTACCAGCCTCCTTACGTGCATGGAGTTAAGGAGGTCGCCACGTGGCTTACATAGATGCTCCTGGATCATGGGTCCCCTGTTAGCAAGGAGCCCTCCAGTGGTCCTTAAAATTTAAGATGAGGAAATCTTGCTTGCCCATCTTCCTTTGTGAACCACTTTGCAGCACTTGGGCGCGTACCCCTCTGTCCCACTCGGAAAGATTCCTTTGTTCCCCGGCGAGTGGTAGTTATTTTTTTTTCTAAGATCGCATCTTCATGTAGCGGTGTCTCGCGCTGATATACTAAATCCTCCACAGAGGGCAGTATTTCGCCAGGCTCCTCATCCATCATGGACGGTTCAAATAGCTTAAGATACTCAACATTAACTATTGAATATATATCCATGTAAGGGGGTAGCTCAAGCTTACAGGCATTATCTCCAATCTTCTGTACTACTTTGAAAGGGCCATATCGAATGGGTTTCAACTTTTTCCCTTCTCCCTTAAGGCGTTCCTTGTTCAACTGAAGCCAAACAAGGTCTCCTTCTTGGAAATCAGCTTTAACTCGGTGACGATCATGTCTCATCTTGTATTTCTGCTGGGCCTTCTGTAAATTATTTTCCACCTCTCGATGCAGGCGTTGAATACTCTCCAAGAATCTGTGTGCCTTTTCTTGTTCCCTCTCCCCCTTTGTCTGCTGAGGCGATGTACATATAGTGAACTCCAAGTCGAAGGGACTTTGTGGTTGGAACCCCAAACACACCTCGAAGGGGGATTTCTCAGTGGAGCTGTGTATAGCCCGGTTGAAGGCAAATTGTAGATATGGAATGCTTTCATCCCATGTCTTTGGGTGTCGAGAATTGTAGCCTCTTAACAAGTGGACGATGGTTCGGTTGACCACTTCAGTTTGTCCGTCCGTTTGGGGGTGGAACGCGGAACTCCGTTTTAGCTTAGTGTCCATCATGGTCCATAATGACTTCCAGAAGTGACTAAGAAATCTGCTATCACGATCAGATATAATAGAATGGGGTAGCCCAAAGTGTACCCAGACATGTTGGAAGAAGTAACGTGCTGCTTCCTCTCCCTTAATCGTCTTTTTGCACGGTATAAGTATCACCATTTTTGAAAACCGATCAACAACCACAAACAAGTAGTCATTTCCTCGGCGGGTTTTTGGGAGGCCACCAAGGAAATCCATGGATATGCTTTCCCACGGACGAGAGGGCACCGGCAAGGGAGTGTACAACCCAAGCTTCCTATTTGAAGGTTTGGAGGTACAACACAGCACACAACCCTTCACAAAACGAGCTACATCATTCTGCATGACCGGCCAGAAGACATAGCGTTGGAGATTTTGCAAGGTCTTCATAACGCCAAAATGTCCAGCTACTTTAGAGGTATGTGCTTCCCGTATCCATTGCACCCGCTCAGCCTTTCTGGGAACACATAATAGCGCTCCCTTGTACAAGAGTCCATCGCGCAACACGAACTCCGCGGGTTTGTTTTCTTCAAGGTTAGCCAGTACCTCACAAAAGTAAGGATCTTCGGTGTACCAACTCATATACTCGCCATGTAGGGAAGGTTCAATATGCATAAATGTAGCCAAACAAACAGAAGTTATCGGAGGACGGGATAGCATATCAGCAAGTTTGTTATGAACACCCTTCTTGTATTTGATCACCAAGTTAAACTGTTGTAGATAAGTCATCCACTTCATGTGTCGTGCTTGCTGTAACTTAGCTTGGACCTGCAGATATTGGAGAGGGCGATGATCTGTGTGCACAATTGTTTCTTTACCTAGGAGATAAACACGCCAATGCTTCACGGCTTGATGTAGAGCCAAGAGTTCTTTGTCATATGTCGGATAATTCTTCTGAGCTCCTTGGAATAACTCTGAGTGATAGGCTACAGGTTGATGTCCTTGCATAAGAACAGCACCCATAGCATACCCTGACGCATCTGTCTCTAGCTCAAAAGGTCTCTGTAGATTTGGTAAGGCCAGTACAGGTGCTTCACATATCTTCCTCTTCAACAAAAGAAACGTGTCCTCATGTTTCGGAGTCCACTCAAATTTTTGGTTAGCCTTCGTCAGAGCATATAAAGGTGAAGCCAAAACTGAAAAGTGACGAATGAACTTACGGAGATACTGGCACGCACCCATGAAACTGCGAACCTCGGTTATTGATGTTGGTCTTGGCCATTTCATGATAACATTGATTTTATCAGGATCAATTTTTAATTCACCTCCTCCCACAATATGGCCCAGATACATTAAGGTTGGGTGACCGAACTCACACTTCTTTCTGTTTAAACAGAGTTGGTGTTGTTTCAATGTCTCGAAGACCTTACGTAGGTGTACCAAATGCTCGCCCCACGATTGACTATAGATTAGAATATCATCAAGGTACACAATGACAAAGTCGTCGATAAAGGGCCGCAAGACGTCATTCATGAGTCTCATGAAAGTGGCGGGGGCGTTGCAGAGCCCAAAGGGCATGACTAGCCATTCAAATAATCCTTGCCGCGTTTTGAAGGCTGTTTTCCAAGTATCCTCATCATGTATTCGAACTTGGTGATAACCGGATTTTAAATCCAACTTTGTGAAGATAATTGCATGGTGTAGTTGGTCTAAGAGGTCATCAATACGTGGGAGTGGGTAGCGATTCTTAACGGTAATCTTGTTAAGTGCCCGATAATCAATACACATACGCCATCCCCCATCCTTCTTAGGGACGAGCACGACCGGAGACCCACAGGGGGAGCTGCTTGGCTTAATAACGCCACGTTCCAGTAGTTCCGTGAGTTGTCGCTTGATCTCGTCATTCTCCAACACTGAGTTGCGATACATCCCAAGGTTAGGTAGCGTTGCATCTGAAATTAGCTGTATTTCATGCTCTACTGGTCGTCTTGGTGGGAGGTCATGGCTGTCTTCAAAAAGGCAGCTATACTCCTCTAGCAGCTCTACCAGTGCTGTATCGTTTTCCTTACTAGACAAAGTCATGATAGGAGGACAAGGAGACGTCGATTGTGCCAGGCGAATGAATGCTAAGACGTATTTTTGAGAGGTGTTGATGATACGTTTGGCTTGGCTGATCGTTACCAGGTCTATGGTCTGAAGAGGCTTCTCACTTGTGAGTACAAATTGTTTACCGTCTTTAGTTAACTCATATTCCTGCGCCCTCCGATGGTAATGGGCATCGCGATCATAGAGGAAGGGATTGCCAAAGATTATCTGGCAGATATCAATCGGCACAACGTCACATTGCACCTCATCAACGTAACGAGACGATATGGCAAATCGTATCATACACTGTGAATTAATCTTTTGATTCACATCATTTGTAATCCATCCCAACGGATACGGATGCGGATGGGGAGTTGTGGTCAGACCGAGCCTTTGTACCACCTTTGCTGCGATGAGGTTCTTCTGACTACCAGGGTCGAAGATGGCAGAGATGACCTCCTGTTTCACTTGAATGTTGATAGTGAATAATTCTTCTGCAGGATTTGGAGTCATCGTTGGACCCGAACCTATCTCCTTCGGCATTGCCATCAAAGATATGGTTGGGTCTGCTTGTTGTACTGAACTCAACCGTTCGGGCTCGGCCTTCGGAAGGGTTGAAGTTGTTACCACAGCACTCCGGTGGCGTTCACCCTTCTTCCACTTCTTAGGAAACATCTCTGGGTGGAGTTTCCAGCATTTCTCCTTATCATGCCCTGTGATCTTACAATGCTCGCAGAACTTGTCAGAGGAAGGAGAAGACGAGGTTGAGGATTTACCTTTCATGGAAGTTTGTTGGTTCTTTTGCTTGTGTCTACCCTCACTAGTAGTCTTCCCACTCCTAGGCTTATTTTTTTGTTCTATCGCCATCGCGGTTGTACTTGCCCCAGTAATATCGCTAACCTGGAACAACCCCAGCTCCGTACTAATGGCTCGATGCAGCCCTGCTGTGTATTTGCGAAAGGTTTGCTTGTCTGTTAATGGGATGTTGAGGGCCATGGCTTGTCGGCGAAACTCAGTTGTATATTCTTGGACAGATTGATCATGTCCTTGCCGTAGCCGATGCCATCGATCCCACCTCTCTTGAAGATACCCCATTGGATAAAACTCCTGTCGAAGCAATTGTTTGAACTCTCTCCAGGATAATCCTTCGCCTTCCCCGCTCGTGGCAAGGGCCTTCCACCACGTCTTCGCATGGTCAATCATCTTCAGTGCCGCAAACATGACTCGCTGGCCATCACGATATCCTCGGACCGCGAAGTAAGTCTCCAACTGATCAATCCAGAAATCCAATTTATCTGCATCGATTGATCCATCGAAGGAGGGTATGTCAATCTTGGCTTCGACCTTAAAAGGTGCTGTGTCGCTATCTGGGCTTCCGCCACTCTCATGGCCGTCACTCTCATGGCCGTCACTCTCTTCTTCTACCCGGCTGCCCATGTGTTCAAACTTTGCCTTGAGCCTCGCCACCTTGGTTTTTGGGGTGTTTATCTTCTCACCATTCGTATCCTGAGAAGTGGAAGCTTGCTGTTTGATCCAGTCTAAGACTATGGTCATATCCGAGGAGAGCTTGGCAACTTGGTCAGCCAAAGTAGCCTGAGTACCAGATTCCTCCCCTGCCATTGCGGTGGATGTTTCTTCTACAATTGGAGTCGTTAGATGTGTCCCCCGAAACGTTGTAAGCCGTCGTAGTTGTTCCCCGCTTGAGCTGTAACTGAAACGGGTCTTCACCATCCACAGGTAGGAACAGTTGCTTTGATACCAAATTGATCCGTGTGAAGAGAAACTAAAACACAATGGCTAAGATCTGTACTTTGGAAGCTGTTTTTATTTTATTTCCTCTGCTTACATTTATAGCCGAAGATATCCCCCACGGCTGAATATAAGAAGCAACAACTAAATAATAACAATAAGCATAATCTTCGGTTACGAGATCAGCGCCTAACTTCGCGGGAGCGGGTGTTTGTTCCTGATGACTCGCTCCCTTTCTAAACGTGCAGCAACTTCCCGCTTGGATAGGTTTGTACTGTTACCAGCCTCCTTACGTGCATGGAGTTAAGGAGGTCGCCACGTGGCTTACATAGATGCTCCTGGATCACTCGGACTCTATAACATAATACGACAATGTTGTAAATATTATTTTACTATAAGATCTCAATTATAATATAGATTTAACATCGTATGAAATATTAAAATTAGTTGGATTCAACAGCTAGAGCTAGAGCTAGAGGATGGGGGATTTAAAAAGTAAATGGCCACTATGTGGCATTCCAATCAATATTCATGAATTGCCGCAAATGGCACTCAAATAACATCTTACAAATTTTTTGCAACCACGACCACGACTTGCTTATTATGGTAACAATGCGCCAAATTAAATAAATGCAATGTGTTTTGTTTTTACTAGAGAATGCACAAGTGACGTGGTACATTAAGATTATACAATAATTAACTTCTCCAACGATCAAACATATTTTATAGGGATTTGAGGATTAAGCTAAAGCACATGAGTCAAAAGAAGGATTAACTTTTGTCATTAGTAGAGAATACTCTAATACATTCTTTTTTAAAGAATATTTTCCTTTTGGTGTGAATTCGATCGAAAAAGGTTGAAAGGAGCATGATTAGTGCGTAGATAGGCGAGTGATGAGGTGGCCAATAAAGGATATAGTGGGCGCCAGAGGAGGGAAAAGAAGAGGCGAAGTTCACGTGGGAAACTCCTTGTGAGTGCTTCGTCTGACCAAAACGGCATGGGCTCGCCACGCGCCTTCCTGTGACAGGTCCTCTCCCGCCACACTCTCTCCCCTTCTCGCCGCCTCCTCCCTCCGTTTACAAAATATCCCTCTCTCCCCTCTCGCCCTATTTCCCGACCAACACCAAACCGTTCTGTCCCTTGCCTTACCTTGAATTTTTACCCTCCCGTTCTGATTCCTTGTTCTTCCTTTTTGACCTCCCTTTCTCAATCCCGTCTGTTCCTCTTTTAGGAGGTGAGAGCTCTTCTCTTCTTACATGTGTTCGTGATTGCCTTTGAAGTGGTTGATTGTCTTTCGAGTTTCACCCAATGAATTTCTGTATGCCCTCTTTGGTTGTTTCTCGGTCGACTTCTATGAAATATGTGGCCTTTGGAAATGAAATTTGAGGAATTGGTTTGATTTTGCCCCCTACACGAATTATTTATAAGAAAAATGATCAATTCGATTTGCTGTTGCTGGCATCTTGATACAGTGGTTTTCTTTTTACATGATTCGTTTCCCTTTACTATTCTTGGATATCTCTCAGCTTTAGGATCTTAGTGAGTTGAATGTTACAGCTAACAAGACTGCCAGACTAGTTACTAATTTGTTATGCATTAAATTGGATTTGTTAATTTACCAACTATAATCGATCATTTGATCTATATCGATGGAGAGGGGGACCGTGAGGAGATGTGAAAATGGAGGCAGATTGAGGGCCCTGCCTCCAGACTTCTCTTGGTAACTGATAGTTAGGTTTACTTGTTGTATCACCTTCTCAACTACTGGGGTTTTGCCCACTATATGTTCAATGCCATTGACAATCTCATGCCAAATTGACGTGGATTTGTATTTCGGGTCTACTTGTAGGAATTTGTGTTGTATCGGAAGAACTGTGTAAAGGCATCCCTTGCTTTTGTTACTACTTTTATGGGATCAGAAGCTCCCGCTCTGGCAGCTGAGGAAGTCAATATGTTAGAAGGAACATCAAAAACCAGGTCTGACATTCTAATGCCTTGACATTTGGTTTTTACTGTCAGTTGATATACCTTCCATGTCCATAGTATGCTAAAATATTCTATTCATTGAAAATTATATTGTAGACTTTGAGATTTTGTTGACTACTTTCTTTCTAGTACATCATTCGATCCATTTGCATCTAAAGCTTTTTTTTTTATCCATTATACTAAATTAGTCTGCTCTAAATATGTTTTTCAAGCCAGAAATTCTTGAATTGGTTCCAAAGCTTTTAATGTATTGGCTTAATCATTTTACAGACTATTACAAGAATAAGTTTAATTAGTTTTGAGTGTTTGACTGTCTTAGGTATTTTTATTAGTTGTAGTTTTTGGTCCACAGATGCATATTTAAGCAGAAGTCTAAATTACTTATCAAAAGTAGTCGTGGTTGTAGCACTACATGTCGTAGTGGCTCAACACCATCAACTTAGGTTTAACATTTGGTGCAATTTTTGGATTGATCTTCTAAAATCCTTGCGTGCTGCAGTTCTTGTCCTGGTAAAAAGAGCCAGGGGAAAATCCCCAAAAGAATTCACAAGGCTGAAAGGGAGAAAATGAAACGTGAGCATTTGAATGATCTCTTTCTTGATCTTGCCAATGCTATTGGTAAGTTCTTGATCCACAATCTCATTTTTGAGCTTTGCTTAAATGACACTGCCTAACCCCTCTCGAGATATATCCACATTACATGGCTTTTCTATTTTGAAAATCTGTACTCCCCGCTCTTGAAATGACACACACGCTAAACTGACACCACTGCTGCAAAAGAAGATGAATTACAAAAACATTTATTTTGAACTACATACTTTTATAACCTGTTTATATAATATAACAAGTATTAAATATGTATTGACCAATATAAAAATAAATTATAATTTTCAGACAAAATAAATAATGAAATAATTAAGAAAATTTCATATGCTATATTTCTAATGAAACAAACAATATTACTCTTGAGGGTGCTCTAGACTTCCTTTTGCTTTAGGGGATTTGTGAATATATTTCATAGTGGGAGAGGGGGCTGTGTATTTGGAGTTTGAATCGTCGTATTTCCTTCATTCAATCAACCTTAGAAATACTTTTGGTTTTAACTTTATAGATTTTTTAACTTCATAGATTAAGTCACCTCCATCATGTTACCAGATATGATATTGGTTTTTCCATTTCCCCCTTCTAACTACCTTATTTTTGGGTTGGGTTGAACAGAACTCGGTCAGCAGCAAAACAATGGAAAGGCGACCATATTGTGTGAAGCCACTAAGCTGCTAAAGGACCTGCTTGGTCAGATTGAGACCCTTAAGAAGGAGAATGTGTCTCTGCTTTCTGAATCACATTATGTGAGCACTTAACACACTTGTTACTCCTTTCCTTTGGATTTATGCGATTGAGAATCTAATCTTTCTGCTAGTTTCTTCTGCTTGTCAACTTTGCAGTATACTTTGAAAACTGATAATTAGACTTTAGATGTGAAAAGTTATTTGCATTTTAATTACAACTTTCTCATGTGTTTGCATTCATTGAGCAGGTCACCATGGAGAAGAATGAGCTGAAGGAGGAAACTTCTGTTCTAGAAACACAAATCGAGAAACTTCAAGGGGAGATAGAAGCACGAGTAGCACAATCTAAACCCGACCTAAATGCACCTCCTCCAATGGAACTTGAGCCACCAGAGCAAACAATAATTGTTCCCAGAGAGTGTCTACAATTGCCTTCTGTTGATCCTACATTGCAACAAGGACCTGCTGTATTAGTTGTCCCCTTTCGTCCTCACCTTCAACCTTCTTTTCCCACCCCAAACATCGCCGAGCTCACCTCAAACTCCGTCGTGAGTAAACCTCATGCCAGGTATCCCACCCCTGCAGACTCATGGCCATCGCAGCTGCTTGGAGGGCAGCCAACATCAAGCTAAGAGAGGTTGAACGTGCAGAGTTTTATTTTCAGTAGTTGTTGGCTGCAATTGGCAATAACACTCTGGAGCATTCGTACATAGATTATATAGTAGATGTCTTTTCTATATGTCACTCACTCATTTATTTGATGATGGAATTAACTTTCGACTCGAGCTTTTGGTCTTGTTCCCAGTGGATACTTGAAAAAGAAAGCATAACTGAATAACCTTGTTACGGACAATTCGAATCTTCTAAAGTTATAAAGGTAATTACATATGATTAAAAGATGATGAATGTAAAGAGAAAAAAGTTTATATATAATCATATTTTTGTGTCACTTTTATGTTGGAGGATAAATGATTTAATCAGTGGGAGAGGAGGGTGGGGTTAAATCATGATTGTGAAAATCTGATAGAGCCTTCGTAATGGAGACACGTCCTGTCTTTCTTTATCTTTACTCCCTTAAAACATCCATCTCTACACCATAATTAAGTACTTGATTCCCATATTCCACATATAACCCGTATTCGCTTCTTTTCCATGGTCAGAATAAAAATACATTATCTTCATCCTCAATGAGACCACATTGCTTGTGTCGGGGGATGATATCATTTCCAAAAAATATTATATTAATAATTTTAAAAATATGGGTGACAATTATAAAAAAAATATAATCGATGATTTTAAGAAGTATAAATAGTGCTTTTATTTCTAAATTTTTTTGAAACAAAAATCCCCTCAATTCTATAAAATCTTGCGGTCTCAAAAATCAAAGTAAAACTGTAAAAAACACCCAACATCGGCAGTCGGCAAGTTCAGAACGGAGCCATGTTCGAAAAGAAGGCTCCTTAGTAAACAGGATTCAGTGCTTGAAGCCCAAAGTGGTCATGCATTATTATCAAGGAATCAGCGCTTTAAACTTCAAAGCATATAATCTGTAGCCAAGACTCGGATGCACAAACACACCAAATCCCAATCCAAATCCCACAGGCTACACTCGTTTTCTCCCAGGCAAAGTACGGACACAGCTCATCTCCCTCGCTGCCTCGCCTCTCGCTCCCTCTCTGTTATCTTAGGTCTTATCTAAACCCTGAAGCTACATATCCAGCTTGAGAAATCAGTGTAGAAATGTCTGGAGCCAGAAATTTCCTCAAGGTGCTTCTCAGCAATTTCGATGTCCTTGCTGGGTAATACATTTTATCTTTCTACAAGTTACGCTGATTTTTCCTGTAGCCCTTTGGATTTTGTTTTTTTGATTTTTATATCAACGCCATTGTTATTTCACGCTGACTAATAATATGTCTTGCTGATTTCTCTTCCAGCCCCTTGATCAGTCTCGTTTATCCTCTGTAAGTAACAATGTTCAATCTTTTCTTGTTTAAAAGTTATTTTAACTGGCCTGGCGAATCACTTGGAAACTCAATTTAATAATTTGTCTTGTGGGATTCTTTGATCAATAACAGATATGCCTCAGTTAAGGCAATTGAGAGCAAGTCTCCTGTGGATGACCAGCAATGGCTAACTTACTGGATTCTCTATTCCATGATCACCCTATTTGAGCTTAGTTTTTACAAAGTTCTTGAATGGTAATCAAGTTCCTTTGCCTATTGCTCTGAATCATTTTTATGATCTTTTATATGGCCTGCTTGATAAACGGAAGAGACACTAGATTTTATCGCCAGAATAATCTTTTGAGGGTTTCCAGTAGCATAGTTAAAATCTTTGAACCATTTTCCATTGTCTTTTAGAAATATTTTTCCAGTCATGGGTGAAGTGCATCGGTAACGGGCTGTTTTGTGTGAAATCATTTTGTATCCATTTGGATCTGTACATCGTATTGATGTATTTTAAGGAAACTAATGAAACTCAATTCAAGTTTAATTTTATTTTAGTTGTCTAAGCATTGGCTTGCAGACACGACATCCTATCTTTTCCATTGTGATTTTAGTTTTCAATAATGCTGTCATACGTATATAAACAAATGAAGATTTAAGAATAAAGGATTGGAAAGTTAGAGGTATTACCATCATGGAAGGCTTAATGGGTTTGCGTCAACGCAAAAATACTTCAAGAAGTTGATCTTCCTTATATTTAGATTTATCTTAAGATTCTCACCCTAATTTTCTAAGTCACAATTTGAGAAACGATAAATACATCTAGTAATGAGAAAGCTCATCCTTTTCAGAGGTAAATCTCTCCATAGACTTTCCCTACTATATAATGTAAGTCATATACCAACTTTGTTTTATATGACTATTTGATTGAGTCAGATTTGAGCATTTTCAGGTCCAATTGGGGTAGCTTTGACAAAGTTGTTTTCTAGACCTCGAGTTTAAATAGCTAAAGCCCTTTCCACTTGAACTAATACCTGTTGGTGTCATATGCTGACTTTGATTGATCACTTTGGATGATTACTGGCATAAGATATTTAGATGAAATGATACTAGACTACTATAAATTATAAAATTTCTCAACCTTTTTTGCAGGATCCCTATCTGGTCATACGCAAAGCTGATCCTAACCTGCTGGTTGGTCCTCCCCTACTTTAATGGTGCTGCCTATGTTTACGAGCGTTATGTGAGACCCTTCTTTGTTAATCCTCAGACTATAGTAAATATCTGGTACGTCCCAAGAAAGAAGGACTTCTTCAGTAAGCCAGATGACATTCTAACTGCTGCAGAGAGGTACATTCAAGAGCATGGGACAGAAGCATTTGAAACTATGATCAACAGGGTATTTCCAATTTGTAATGCTTTAATATTGCACACACACTTTGTTATTAATTCTTCTTGACATTAATGCCCTGTCCTGCCCCTGTCGTGTAGGCTGATAAATCAAGGAGGAGTTATAGCTATACAGCATATGATGATCGCAGTTATGGATACTGAGTATTGTTTGTTGAATCATGTAAAATGAAATATTGTAACATGTCTAGGATGAGAGGATGGGTTTCATGGACATGTTAGCTTTGGTTCTTTTAATTTGTTTTCTTCTTGTTGTTGGAGATAGTTTATTTCAACCCGTCTCTTCAGTTGTTATGTAATTATCTCAGGCTTGGTCATACATTTGAAATCCTAAGGTATATATAGATAATGGAAGTATAAAATCAGCTGTGTTGATATTATTCTTAGTTGGCGACAATGATTTCATGTATGGACCTTACCAATAAAGATAATGAAATTTTTGTGTATTTGGCAGATATAGTTGATTTCATGCGATTAACATTCATTCTTGAACTTGTTAACAAATTTCTTTAATGGTTTTATGTGCTTCTGAATACCATGATTGGATTTCTGGTCAATGGTGTGGATTGGTGTTGGGAATTTCTAAATTTCTTGATTTTGAAGAGGTCAAGCGTGAGGCCTCAACACAGTCAACGAAGGATTATTAAGCTAGCTTCGATTTTTTTTTCTTTTTTTGGGGAAAAGCAGAATTAATTAGTGCGGAAGTAATAAATTAAATAGCATATAATAAGTAATTGGTGTTATGTATTGAGCGAAGGGTCGAAGGGATGTTACCAGCTGGTTTATTTGATGAACTCAAAGCAAATGGAGGATAGAGAGGAATTCTTTAATACGCAGAAAATAGGTATATAATTTTTTTTATATCTTTCTCATCACTATCAATTTATTTTTATTCAATAATATGAAATTAATAATGGATTGAAAAGGATGGGGGAATCTTTCCTCTCATCCATGAGTATTATTATTAATTCACTACCATAATTTTTTAAGACCAATAATATTCTTTACTAATAGTGGATATTAATTTTTTTAGAGTAATAAGGTGAATAAAAACCTGACTTCTTGCTTGTTTGTCCCGTATAGGCGTATACAGTTACAAGCCAAACCTTAAAGCTATTTACTTTTGAATGAGAGCTCTTACCATTTATACCAACTATTTGCTTAGAGGATAACAGTCCTTACCACTCATGTCAATAATTTGAGGAATATTCCAGACTTCGCAAATCTACTGATAAGTTAAAGTTGATATTGAATTAAAATAATTGACAAAGTTAAACACAGTAATAACGTTATTCATATACATAAAAAAGCACTAAGAAAACTGGGCAGCTCATATGATAAATAACAGAGGACCTACAAAATGATGCTCCCAAGTCCCAACTATGGCTACAAGTCTACAACCACTTCCACTTCTCAAACTGCAGTTGCTACAAGTTCTTATAATCTTATTCAGTAAAAGAAAAGGATGGTGATAACAACTTAGCTGTAAAGATCAGTTATTACTTGCTTTGTCATTTGTCCTTCCAGCTCGTTCAAGGGTAACAAAAGCACCATTCCATAGCCGCGAGAAAGATCAGCGGCGGCATCACGTTACTAAAAACAGCAGTGGGTATGTTAAACAGCATCAGGACAAGCTACTTTTACAAGATGATCAAGTTTCGTGTTTGGCTTAATCTTCAGCTTGTTCTTCAGCATCATCAACATTCAATTTTTGGTTAAGATAAGCCTGAGCTTCTTCTAATGCTGATTCCTTTTCATCAGCAGCATACAAAATCTTCTTTATTGCAACAGATATCTGCAAATGGAACATATGAACAAGAGCTTACACTTATAACTCATCTAAGAATCTAGTTTATCTTTTAAACAAACAATACAGGTAAACAGCACTTAATGTTGATCAGGAGTTTGAGATTGTTTGTTTGGATCAACGACATATGTTTGGGAATTAATTAGTTGGAAAAAAACCATGGCAGACATACATTTTGATTTTTCGAGAGAGGCAGAAAAACCAATGTGCAACAAGCAGAAAAGAAAAGTTATTTCAGAGCTTCAGACTCTACAAAGTATCTTAGACAAGAATTAATTAGTTGCAGAAGTTAAGTCTGACCACAATTCATCCAATCAGCTACATTAGAACCATAAGGGAAAAAACTATTCAAATTAAAAATAAAGATGTATTGCCCCATATCCAGTTCTAAAGGTTTTCAGGAATTCAGATGAGAGAAAAGCATTAGCTAGAACATGGGAATAGCATATGACAGGGGCTAAAGAGCATAAGAGTTAAATATTATTACTGAAAAAATAAGGAAAAGAAAAGAAAAGAAATGCAAGCCTTCATGAGAACTCTTACAGGGACATTCTCTAGTTCTGGGGTCTGGCAAAGAATTTCTATATCCCTCAATTTTGCAAAGTAGAAGTCCCTTTCTTTTTCCAGGAGATCCACAGAAAGTTTGAGATCAGTAACCTGTGAAACAGAAGAATAAAGAACCAAACAATACACAAACTAAGGTAAACAGGCTTTACCAATTAAATTTTGAGCAACAAACTCTCAAAGGGAATGTCAACATAGAACATATAAATTTTAGTTGTGTGAGGCTGTGGAAGCAAGCAGCAATACGCACAAGGAGGATCAACTATATATGCAGCCATATCCTTGGTATAGAATGACAAATATAGAGGGCCTAATGTCTGTACCTCCTTTGACAAAGCCTGAATCTCTGCTGAAGAAGCTGCTTCACTTGACTGAAACTGTTTGGACCCTGTACTCAAGGAATGAGCCAAATAAAAGTGAGCAGAAAATCAGAGAATAAAAAAAAAAGAGAGAGCAACATGGTAAAACTAATAGGAGAATTGCTATTCAGACTTAGGAGACGCTAATATGCCAACCAGAAGTTCTATTAGAATTGAATGCATTGCTTGAAGCAGGATTATTCATGTTTGTCTGCAGTGATTTTGTGTTCCTCACAGAGCTCTTAGTCCGGTCTTTTCCAGCTTTATTCCTACGCTCCACAGGATTATAGTTCCTGGAAGAAAGGATAAGATTTAACACAAACATACGGTAAAATATGAGTAATTTATATGCATGTCACAGTATCATTAGTCTAAATATACAAAGGTGTATTAAATGATGAAAAGGAAACTCAGAGCATGTAGCATACTCATTCACAATGCCCCCATTCACGGAATCACAGTGCCGTTTCAGCCATTGCAAGAACTCCAAGTTGTCCAGAGGTCGTCCTTTAACAAGCCTATTAACTTCGATATGCTGTGAGAAGGCAGTAATGTTAGAGCAATAAAAGAAAGCACAAGTTATCATTGTGCCATAGTAGTCTTCGATGTATATAATCCTTGCCTTTAATATATTGTCATAAAACATAAATCATGAGGATTAGTTACATGATGGCATAGAACTTATGCAACCAACAATATTGGAATAATGATACCCAGGAAAAAAAAACAGAGAGATCTGAATATGGAATGGAATTATGCCATTCAGTATACCCAGATAAAAGCATATTCGAGCATCAATAATGTTACTAACAGCCAATATGATAATTCGAGCATCAATAATTTTACTAACAGCCAATATGATAACACTTAATTGAGTTTATGACAAAAGTGATAGAACTTTATATTAAGACAGCCACCCAGCAATATTTCTCACTTTCCATATTTCTTAATTCATAGTGAGTAAAGTACTTCTCTCAACATTTTATTTTATCTCAATCGAGTCCAAACTAAACAGATTACTAGCTGGAATGACAACATTTTTGGAACGGGAGATAAAGACACACACACAAAGAGGTGAGAAGCATACAAATTACAAATGGAATTACCTTGTCAATTTTCAGCTTGTTGAATGTTTCCTGCAGGATTTTGTAATTCTGTATCATATCATACTCTGTTTTTGCATCAAAATTCACCTAGAATATATTCCAGATTGCAAAAGTTATGAATCTTTCAAATAAGATATATTACAAGATCAGAACAGAAAGGATAAATGAAGCCATGCTGTCACCTTGTACATCGGAACAACCCCTGGATATGTCAAGTCCATCATCTGGCATTGTACAGCACCAGATGCAGCCTAACCAAGAGAATAAAACAGGATCAGAACCAAGAGTAGGATTCCATTAGAGATAGTTAAAGATTGATACACCTGAATTAACTCGAGCATTCACTTAAAAGTCAATTTCCAGATTATCAGCACGGCCAACCTTGATGATGAAATAAATTCATTGCTTCTTAAACCAAAGCCAAAAGAGAAGGAGAAAAAGGCGAAGACAGACTATACATTTGAGTTTGACGCAAAAAATGATATTGGCCACATGGATTTCAAAATTTGAAAACAGCATTAACAATTTAGACAATGCAAATGTCAACTTCTTTTTGAATTTCCATATTCATTTTGAAGTTAGAAATCAGCAAGTCGAACATAATATGTGGGCCGATACAAGTAAAAAAGAAAAAAGAAAAAAGTTTTCTTTACGTTGACCTTAGAAAAACTTCAAAATCGGCAAATACTATGCGACAATCATTTGCGCTCTAATGCACGCAGAAACAGGGTACTTGTTAAGAGGAATGTGTCTTGAAAGAATAAAAGCCAACTCTCTGATGAATTTATCTTAAGTAGGAAAACTATTTCCAAAATTTAAAACAAACAGCAAACAATCTATCATGCTGAAGCATATCACAAGGCGAATTTTTCACCCGTCCAATCAATATTTAAATGAATTACGACTAAAACCGTCAGACTTCAACTTCGAAGAGCTCCAGCAAGATCCTTTAAGGCTTTAATCCAGCTTATCTAGAGGTACTATTTGCTTAGGCAATTCCAACTTGAGTCTTTCTAGAAAGTTGACGACAAGAAATTTAACAGGAGAACTAGTTTCTCCAGGACGTCATCTAGTACAAGGAGAACGCCCCAGGAGACAACTTTCTTCCAGGATAAGTAAAGGAATGGAAGTAATCCTTCATCCTTAGTGTAGCACCCCACAGAATCTTGTTTAATAGCATTTAGGGAATGAGATACATATTTCAGTCAATGCAGCAAGCAAGAAATGGAAGGAGGTAGCCAGATAAGTCTCTGAAAGTGCAACATAACACGCAAAACAAAACCCAAAGTTACCTCCTCAATGCGCGAGAGATTCAGCTGAAGTCTATTGTTCATCCAATTCAAAATCTCATTCCTACCGACAAAATAGGCACTGTCCATGATGCCTATACTAGACGCCATTTCTGTTAAAATCCCAGAAAACCTATCCTTCAGATGAAAAGGGGGGAAAGATGGAAATGGAAGAAGGTAGAAGAAAAGGACGTTGACTACGGCGACTCTTGTTGATGGAGGGGTCAAGATTTAGGGACGAAATCTTGGGAATGGTTAAGCAAATTTAGGCTAAAACGGGAATGCAACGAAAGGGAATTGAAGGCCGAGAGAATAATTGAGAATGGCGAAAGAAAGAGAATGAAAAAGGACACGAACAAGAAACCAAAAGAAACCTCGCACTCAGACTCCACAGTCCTTCCAATTCAAGCATCCCCTTCGCTCACCATTGTCGCAAAAGTTAACGCATGCACAGGAGGAATCCAATCTTTTCTTTCTATAGAATTTGCTCATAATTAATTACTAGTATTAATTAAAAATTATCAATGGAATGAACGAGTTCGTTAACAAATGGATTTTGTAATTTCATTTGAATTTGATGATGTCATCCTGCTATATGATAAGGAAAAAAGATTTTGCTTTTTAAAAATACGAGCACGAAACTGTTGTAGGAAAAAGTAGGGAGCTGAAAATCCAGTTGATTCTTTTGGTTTTGGCGTTGGGTGCTCGCAAGAAATTATTTGTGTGTTTGTGTCTTTGTTCGGCCAATAAAAATCCGCTATGCTTTTTGTTTTTCTGGAACTGAATATAAAAAAGGCAAGCGTTTACCTTATCTGGAAGACTGGAACAATGCTTTTGCTTTTTTTTTTTTGTAAGAAATCATCCTTTTTGTTGTTGCCACAATAAAAAAAAAATGGATGGGAGGTGGTATAGACTGGAAAAAATTAAAACAAAATTTAAAATTGACAAGTGGGTTTTTATATCATTTTATACTTTTAATAAAACCAAAAAAATGATTTCAATTTTTTATTTAAAATATAAAAATCTGATTAATATATGAGAAAATTTTCTTTAATTACAATTATAAAAGGGATAATCAATTTTGGTCAAGATAATATAATTTGAGATTTTTTTTTTAAAAATGAAAGGTGTTTTACATAACATTTCTAAATAATTATTATTCCAATTTTCTGGGTAAAAACTTATATAGTTTAATGTGTATAAATATTATTTTTTTGGTAAAAAATTTTAAAAAATAAATTAGAATCATCTACGATATAATGATAGGATGAAATCATATGTCATACTAATGTTAGATAGGTTAGGCCGTTTATTACCTTTAAATATAAATCTAAATACTAAAAAATTAGGATATATTCTCAAATACCGCGATTAAAATAATAATAAAATAATATTCTTTAATAATTGAGTATGCTCTAAATAGTTATATATAAATCCAGGTAATCGGTATAAATATAATTATAAATCTATCAAAGCTATGCAACAAAAAAATTTATCAAAGCTTCATGGGCCAACTGTGTTATAGTTTGGTCTAGATGAATAATGTTAATAAATGGGCTTCTTTCAGATTAATGGGCCTTAAGCCCAAACATCTTAAGCTGGAATTAGGGTTTTAGCCGTCTGTTGGCTTAAAAGGTTGCCGCTCTACTTTTTTACCCCTCAGCGGGATATACCTAGCGCGACACAAGGGAAGAAGCCAGAGAAATTAACCTGACGTCTCCGACGAATAAGAGCCACCATGGTTCACGTTTCATTCTACCGTAACTGTAAGTCTCTCTCCGTCTCTGATCGCTAGTTTTCCACGCGTGGTGCTGTGAATTCTCCAATGTTAATTGACGTCTTCCTTGAACAATGCTTGCTTCTGGTTAATTTGAATATTGCTGATAATTTTCGATTGTTTTATTATATGGGGTTTAACTTTTTTAGCCATTATTGAAGTAAAACTTTTGAATCTGGTCATTTTCATATAAACATTTCGGAAATGTTCGGTGATCGATTTGTACTATAACATATTGCATTTCTAAATAGATGGGAAAACCTTCAAGAAGCCTCGCCGTCCATATGAGAAGGAGCGTTTGGATGCTGAGTTGAAGCTTGTGGGAGAGTATGGACTTCGCTGTAAAAGGGAGCTTTGGAGGGTTCAGTACGCTCTGAGTCGTATCCGTAATAACGCAAGGGAGCTTTTAACCCTTGATGAGAAGAACCCACGTCGGATCTTCGAGGGTGAAGCTCTTCTGCGTAGGATGTTTCGATATGGGCTTTTAGATGAGAGTCAAAACAAGCTCGATTACGTCTTGGCTTTGACTGTGGAGAACTTCCTTGAGCGTCGTCTTCAAACACTTGTGTTCAAATCTGGGATGGCTAAGTCTATTCATCATGCTAGGGTCCTCATCAGGCAGAGGCATATCAGGTTTTCTATCCGCCCTATATCTTTTAATCCAGTTAAAATATGAGTGCCAAGCAACTTTGCTAATTTAGTTAATTCTAAGATGTGAATAGTATGAATATCTGCTATGAAATTACTTCGTAATGCTAAAAGTTCAGAGATTCTTACCTGCTGCAAAATAGCTGCCCTTCTTGATGAGACTTGTGGTTTAGTTGCCTCCTATTTGGACCAACTAATTTGAAAAATGTGTTGTTGTATCTTGTATGATTACTGTTTTTCAACTTAAAATGTATGATATTAGCAATTTTGTGTTTATTTCTTAGGAAGCTTTAAGTGCCTGAGTTTACTCACCATTGGTTCAACTTCTCCCTGTGAAATAGCTCCTAATTTCTAATTTTCTTGCTTCAGTATTCATGGTTGTATCAGTTGTTGTATGAATAAAATTTCGCTTTCCACTTTTATGAATGCGCATCTGGTGCTGCAATCTATTATTGTATGATTTTTCCTCTCCTTAGGAAATTAATATCTCTGTCTTTTTGGCTTGCTAGGGTTGGGAGGCAGGTGGTGAACATTCCATCATTCATGGTGCGAGTTGACTCCCAGAAGCACATTGACTTTTCACTTACAAGTCCCTTCGGAGGTGGACGTCCTGGAAGAGTGAAGAGAAGGAATCAAAGGGCTGCTGCCAAGAAGGCTGCTGGCGGAGATGGAGATGAAGAGGATGAGGAGTAAATTATGGATTTATCCATTCGCTAGTACTCTTAGATCTTGTGTCAGTTTTGTGACGTTAGTATTTTTAGTTTATTGCATGATTCAGTGGCATACTTTACAATCCTCCATGTTTCTGGTTTGAAGAAAGCTTTGTCCGAGTTATTTTATGGAACGTTATCTATTATAAACTTACAAGTTTTGCTCCAAATTCTAAGACTTGAGGACACTGATTTGGCCAATGGCATCAGCACTCCACAAATAAGTTGTAGCTTCAGATTTAAATAGATAGTTGTGTTTGTTATGGTTTATTGCCCATGTTGTTTGAGGATCGCCAGTTGCAACCACAAGGGTACCTGGAGGCTATTGGGGATTAATTGATGATTTCCATAGTATGTAACTGTGGAGACTGATGTTTTGTGGCACTGAAATTCTTGGTAGTGATATATGTAGAACAGCTTATGAGGAATGTGGCCAATTAAACGTGTAGGCAAAACAGTTTTATTATGTCAGAGATTTCCTTCGACGAATTATTAGAAATTCATACAAAAATATTTGATTATTTGTTTATCAAAGCATAGTTAATATCTAATATGGAGTAGAAATTTGTTCATTTTAAAATTCAAATGGTATATTTATAGGATTTTTCCTATTATCTATTATATATCAACGAATAATTAAATGTTTAATCAACCTAGCGCATACTTTTATGATTAATCAGAGTTACTAATAAATCATCAAATATATATAACACTAAAGAAAAATCAATCAAAAGGTAAATAAAAATAATAAAGAAAATCAAGGAGAGATATGGCCAAGTCTCCGTCCAACAGCTGACCGATCAGATCCGGTATTATATGAAGTAAGTTTATAAATTTTGCTGTTGTTTTTAATTAGATGTGTGTGTGTGTGGACATATAAAATGAATGAAGCATCGTGGCCGAAGAAAATAGCAGCAAGCTTGGAATACACCTCAATGAACCTTCAATTATCCCTCCATTAAAAAGGAGAAAAGACGAGTTCTGTCTCTGTGGCTTTGGGTTTTGGCGTCGCCCGGACTCAACCGGAAACCTTCAGTGTGCTAGACTGACGCGATAACCAACTAAACCACGACACCATCTTGTTTCTAAACTATCATCAAGCAATCACTTGTCTAAAAATGTAATTTCATAATCAAGAGGTTGGCCCTAAACGTTACCCCTGTCTTACTTGATGAAGCCCAACATTGGGTTAAAAAGCCCAGTTATAGAAATAGAACTTATTTTTCTAGTCCATTTGACTCCTCTAACCCCAAAACCTTTATTTTGGGAGCAGGATATAATTATAATTCCAATTTTAGGAAATTTTTTGTTCAAACAAAGTCTTTCATCTAATTTTTTTACGCTTTATTTTCCAATCTCCATGTTTACAGTAAAGTTTGCTTATGTAATTTATTATTTTTTGTTAAAAACTACCGATGATAAAGGGATATGATAGCATAAAAGGTTACAGAGCCCAAGATCTGTATGACTCTCACATTAAAATCTTTGTAATTTTAGTATTGACTCAAAATTTATTTAAAAGGCTATATTCGATATCAATTGCCAAGAGTTTTTGAGAAAAATCACACCTCAAAAGTTATCTCATGGAATGATGTTAGTTCCTATGAACCACATTTCAAAATTTCAATCTTTTGACGAGTTTCATCCCTCGAATGAACTCATTTTCAGTTTAACTTACTCTTAATATTTTTAGTTTAGCTTACTCAAAATAAATGTGGAACAAACTAATTAGTTATCTCTGATAAAGTTAAAGTAAACCTAACTAACTAAGGAAAAATCACTATCAACAATAATATAATAATATGTAAAATTCATAGCAAATTACACTATTTAAAAATTATAAATAAACCAAACCATCCTTTTAAATTATATATGTAATGTACAGGCCCCACCTAACTAATTAAGAATAATAATAATAATAATAATAACACTTGACCTGTAATCACATACCTACAACTGCATGTATCACAAAGTGCTAGCATTAAGTCTATCACACCTAATTAAAGATAATATTAAAGAAATAAGTTCTTTAATTTTACATGACACACATGGATATATATGGGAGGAATAAATGCAAACTAATTAGCTGGGTCTACTTTGTGTGCATCTGCATAATTTAGAAAGACATTAATCCATGTCTAGGTGGGGGTTGAGGTAGAAACTTCATTTATTCATTGTTGAAGAATATTTCGAAGGCTTTGTTCATCAATATCACCGATATCCGCAGAATCCATGAGCCCTGAAAGTTTCTCACTAAGCTCGTCCACCTCTTTCTGAAGCTTCTTGACGTGAGAGCAAGCTTCTTTCACAATCTTCGATACTGATGCCTGCACCAAATAAAATCCACAAAATTAAACCTCATTTAATTTAATACTTGTTCATTGTTATTATGAGTCATCAAGTTTTAGTTTGGAAACAAATAGATATTAAACTATATATCATCATACCCTTGAGTTGGTTCTTTGGTTCAGTCGAGGAAGTACTGTCTGTAACCTGGAAACAATCTCATTAATCTCATTCTCTGAGAGTTTTGATGAAGTTCTTCGGCCAGACATAATGATCGATGATATCAGTGAAAGAATATTTCAACTTTGTCTCTCTTTCTCTTGTCTCTTGTTACTTTGGGAAGTTTTGCTCTCAGGACGAGGACGAAGGAGCCGCTTAAAAGAGACAGAGAGGAGGGAACAGAAATTCAAAGTTTCTTGAATTCACTAGCAACGTTGAAAATATAAGACACAGAGATTTTGATTATCTTGAATAGTTACTAATCAGGGGCCCTCTTGTCACGCATCCTACAGAACATTATTGGTCCACCATCACAGTGGATTTTATAGTTTCTGACGCCATCACCAACCTATCATATTTTCTGATGCATGCACCCTGAAGGCCAGTTTTAAATATTTAGGGTTTTTTATGAATTAAACTCTAAAATTGCAGATCTTAATGTCACCAAAACGCTATCCTCCTGTTTGATTCTCGAGAAAATTAAGGTTATCTATTTGGCTGTCTACCAAAATGCTCCCTCACATTTTAAGAATGATTTAAAAAAATTATGACAGGCGTATTATTCTGTGTTAAACATTGAAATATTTTAAACCTTTTCTATATATGTATCCTCTCCGTTGATAGATGTTGTCCTGTTCAAATTTTATAATCACTAGACGGTTTGTTTTCATATAACATCTAAATTCTAGGGTTGGTATACATGAATAGGAAAAGAACAAAGTAATGAAATGTAGCTAGGAACATATCAACCAACAACATAATAACAAAAAACTGCATTAACTGTACTGAAAACTTCAACTACTGTTACTGTCTTCTTTTAGGCTTCTTCACTATTTTGGCGGATTTTTCACTTCATTGAATCCTGTCCTATAATATTTGATTGATCTAATTTCACCAATAATCTTCCATCGATCGGCCACCTAGTCTCTGGCCCATGACGTTGGCCGGCAAACAAAAACCATGATGCAGCACTATTGTTTGTGCTCCTTTTATGTTTCAAAATTTTCATTGTATAGACTTAGCTTTCCACGGTATTGTTCATCAGCTCATCAATTCACAAGAGTGATCACATATATATTATAGAAACAACTAAATTAGAAAGAGCTCCTTGATTATATATGTACGTACGTATGACAAAAAATGATTGGTAAATGTAGACAAAAATGCTTATTCATAAGTTTGTATGATATACCAATTGATTGGACCTTGATGTTACAATAAGGAGGGATTTTTGTTATAGGGCCCGTTTAAGATATTGTTGTTTCTCTCTCTCTCTCTCCACGTTCCAATGTTTTTAGAAATCAAAGCAGCATGCCACAAACCCTTCACATCAAGATGACATGACCAAAGATTAATGTCCAAGAATTAAATTAACGAGAGAATCTTTTAAAATCTTACCATAGAAAGCAAATATAATAACAAACATTATTCTACTTAGTAGTATTAGCTATATATATCACATGATATCATTATACTCTATAAAAAATTAAATTTTTAGATAAGTTATTGACCAAAAAATCTCACTAAACAAGTCAATGAAAATTATGTGTGTTCAAATAGTCTTTTAGAAAAGGGCTTGTAGAAAAAGAGGACTTTTTAGTAGCTTTTGAAAAAAGGTTTTTAGATAAGATTTTATAAAAAAAAAGTGGTTCTAGATAAATGAGTGTTTGGATAATTATTACTAAAAGTATTTTTGCAATTAGGGTGTAATTTTATTAAAAATATAAAAGAGGAGAGAAAATAGAAAAGAGAGAGGAGAGAGGGTGAATAAGAGTGAATAGAAAAGTAAGAGGAGAGGGTGGAGAATAGTTAATAGAAGAGCGAGAAGTGATTGTAGAAAAAATAGAAGAGAGATGAGAGTGGGTATAAAAAAGTAAGGATAAAATATTAATTGAATAGTTCATAAACTCTTTTACTGTTCAAAAAATTACTTCTATCAGCTTATCTGAAACTATAGTTTAAAACTATGATTTAGTCTAAAAGTATTTTTAGATAAATATGACTTTTTGTTTTGAAAAAAAAATAAACTAAAATTGGGGCCAAAAACCCTTTTAAAACCATAGTTTGAGGGTTTCCCAAACATATCCTATATGTAAGTGTCTTCTTTTGCTTCGATACTTTTCCATTAATCCCCTAAGCAAATAAATAGCATCTATTGTGATCTTCCTAGCATGAAACCAAATTGGTTCTCCAAAATGCAAGTCTCCACTTTCAAATTATATATGCTCTATTACCTTTTTCTATAATTTTATTGTATGACTTATAAGATTTATCCTTCTATAACTTGCACAATTCTAAATATCACATTTTCCTCAAATCATTAGGCATTATCTTAGATTGCAGAATCTCATTAAATAATTTAAAAAGCCACAACACACACTCCTCAGCTAAAAACTTCTAGACTTCAATAGGAATATAGTCAAATCCAACAATTTTATCATTTTTCATTTTCTTAAGAGCTTCTTTAATCACGCCAATGTGAATCCTACTAGAGAATGCCAAATTGAGTTCAACTTTTCCTGCTAAATCCTCTAACTCATAATTTGAAACTCTTCCATTCTCATTAAACAACTTGTAAAAGTAAACATCCCATTTGTCCTTAATATCTCCATCAGTAACTAAAACTCTACCCTCCTTATCTTTGATACATCTTACCTGATCCAAATCTCTTGATTTTCTCTCCTTATCCCTTGCAATCTTGTAAATCTTTTATTTTCCAGATTTTGTCTCGAAGTCTTTGTAAAACTCCTCAAAATCTTTAAAACGAGCATCGCCCAATGCCTTCTTAATCTCCTTTTTAGCCAAATGATATTTTTTTCAGATTTCAACATTATTACAAATTGTATGGCTCTGAAACAATCTCTCTTATTCTTAACTTTCTCTTGCACATTCTCATTCCACCGTTAGGTCTCTTTATCTCGTTGATCAAGACCTTTAGATTCTCCCAAAATTGTTTTAGCAACCTTCTAAACCTTCTCCACCATATTCTTTCACATGGTATTAGCATTGACTTGTGACTCCCAATCCCTTCCCCTAAAAGAGTCCTCTTGAAAAAACTCCCTCTCCTCCCCCTTTAAGTGCCACCACCTAACCCTTAGGTTACCAACATGTTGGTGCTTTTGTTTTATACACATCAAGGACCAAGCCCTATGTTATGCTGTCACTCCATCCCCTGGGATCATTTTGTAATTGGTATAAAGTCTTCTATCAGGATTCCTTACCAAAATGAAGTCAATCTGTGACCTATGGGCTCCACTTTCATATGTAATTAAATGCTCCTCTCGCTTCTTAAAACATATGTTGACAATCTTGAGATTGTAAGTTAAGAAAAAATCAATGATATCACGTCCTTTATTATTAAGCTCCCCAAATCCAAAACCACCATGCGCCCCTATATAATGCACTGCCTCCTTATGAACATATCCATCAAGGTCCCTACCAATAAAAATCTTTTCAGTAAGGGGTATACTTTAAATTAGCCCTCTATATCTTTCAAAAAAATTTCCTTAAGATGTGTTTCAGCTCCAATTTGAGGTATATAAGCATTAATGATGTTGATAGCATCCCTACCCACCACAATCATTCTAAAGAATATGATTATGTCCTCAATCCTTTTAATCTCCACCACATTCATCTTTCACTTTCTAGCCATGATTATATCGACACCATTCCTTGTACCTACTTTTTCTGTGTACCAAAATTTGAAACTAATCAATATCCTGAGCCTTTTCTCTAATCCATTTAGTTTCTCGAATACACAGGATGTTAATATTTTGACTTGCCATTACTCCTACTTCCTCCCTCAATTTCTTGTTGAAAGTCCCAATGTTCCAAGTGTAAAATCTGATCTTACTCTCATGAACTAACTTCTTTAATTGCCTCCATCTATAAGAGAGGGGTAACACTTACTTATTTAACACTACATTCGGGTGAAGATGTAGCTGCTCTTGCTCACTTGTCACTATACTCAAGTGATACAGCGTATCACTTATAGACAACGATCTAGCATTAGCATAATTTTTTCGTAAATCCATATTCATAAGTTTCAAAGGGTTTTACGTTGGTTGTTGGGACCTAATATAACTTTCCTCCTTTATTCTGGTTTGGGACCAGCTATAAACATAGATAGATTTATAGAAAGTAAATATATTATATAAAATTATTATGAGTAATATTATCATTTTACTTTTAAATATAGGAGTTAGATAAACTATTTACAGAGATTAAAAAATTAATTAAGTTATTTATTTATAAAAATGTATGATAGTTTCTTTAAAAATACATCTTATAATCATTTGCATAGAAAATTACTATCTTGATAGAAAACCTTTTTAATATATATACATATATATATATATATATATATATATATATATGCAACATATAGTAAAAGTTTTCAAAACATAAGTCATTTGCACATAGCTAAAAATTGTTACACATAGCTGAGAAAAGAGTTACATCCACTTAAATTAAAGTTTTTTTAGCCAATAAAATTTTAAACATGTAATTTTAACCAATTTTCCTTATTATTTATTGATGTGGTTAATGTTTACTTATTTTTTAAGAAAATTTGTTAAAATAAATTCCCGTTGAAAAATTTATTGTACAAAGATATTTAAAATTACTTTAAGGATCGGGGTACAATCTATCTTTAATAATTGTAACTCTTTTTTATCTGTATGTAACAGCTCTATATAAAACGGAAGTTGTTTGCATATAGCTTACCATTTTACTTATGGTTGAGAAAGAGTTACGTCTACTAAAAATAAGTTGAACCCAACCTATTCAAAGAAGTTTTAAATAATAAATTTTGCAAATAGGGATTTCTGAGCAATTTTCCCTATTCTTTATCATCAACTTCAGTCCAACTTAGAGGAGTTTCCACAGCATTGGCCAAGGTAAAAGGAGGTTAATGGTGTGGAGTGACAAGGGCAATAATTGGAGGGTTTGGCGTTATTTGCCAGACCTATATATTATTAATGTTTGTTGCCCTAACTTTGCGGTTGCAACATAGCAGAAAACCAGACTTTTGTTTCGAGAAAGAACCAATCACACATGTCCTTCGCTGATTGGAGGAACCATAATCCTCAACCAAATTAAAATTCAAGCGCCCCCCATACCTCACTGTCCTTTGATTTTCAGATCACCCCCCAAGAGCCCTCTCTTCCTGCTTTCGGTGATTCTGTGCTTAATTTTCGCCCTCATTGTCCCACCGCCCACACCTATCATCGGGAAATCACGTTCATACATACATTTGGTTCCAAAAATATTACTCTGATTAATTAAACTCGCCATACTTAATTATATATATTCATTAATTTGAATTAGTGGAGTCAAATAGTGCGTCCTCGTGCAGAAGGCACATATACATTCACATGACAATATATCTTGAACCTTGTTATTATTAACACACTACTGTTAAGGTCCTGGGTACGTTAATTTCTTCATAGCAGATACTTTTCTTTCACTTTTTTCAGCTCTAAACATAAAAGAATGGCAAAGGCCAGAGAAAAGGATAGTAAAGGTCAAATTATTACAAAACCTATTGCCACATGTATATAGCCATTGCATTCCATTGGCGGATCCATCATAATCATCATCTATGTATCCATATGATTATCGCACTGCGCAAGCCACATAGCACAAGTGTGTTTGATTTTCTAAATATATGTTCTTAAATTATTTCCCATATGTGCATAAGAAGCTTTCTTATATCTTCTGCTATACGTAAGACATGCATGATGATTTCTATTCTAAAATTTTCTTTATAAAATTTGAAAGATATATACTAACGGGGTGGAACTTAAAATTTCCATCTATTTACAAGATGATTTATATGTTATTAGACTATGAGACTTGAATTTAAAAAAAAAAAATCAGTCTTTATATTCCATTTACAATTACAAGATAACTTATATGTCACCCTACTGAATTCATGATGATTTCTATATGATGAGTACATTACGTAAAGAAGCTTTCTTATGTCTTTGCTAATACTCAACACATGATGATTTCTGTTCTAAATTTTTCTTTTTTGAATTAGAAGGATGTGATCGAACCTGAATCTACGACTTTCTATCCATTTATAGAAAAACTTTTATACGTGTCATTATACCACAAGCCATTGAGCAGGAGGAAATTAACTCTAATCTTTCAATTCCAACAAAGAGTTAAGCCTTCCTGAATAATCGTCATCTTAGTAACAAAATTTCCAGTGCCTAGAGTACTTAGGTCGGCAGTTATGTCATAGGGCTCTCAACATCGTTAAAAAAAAGAAAGAAAACATATATTCAACACGACAAGTCTATTACTGCTGCAATGCAGTAGTTGTCGATCATAGCGTGTTAGGGTCTCTATTCATAGGTCTGGTAAAACACCCCTAACCAATAGCTTCCATCAGTCTCCCTTGTTGCCTTTTAACTCTCATATGGTTCATTTGGGAACTGACATCTCAGTAAGCATTAAACAAATTAAATTGTGACCGCAAAGCAACTTTCTTACAGTCAAGAAAAGCTCCCTCAAGTGAATGTTTAATCATTGTTGGATGATACCAGTCCATGAATTTAATAATTAAACATTAAAAAGTGAATACTTTAGTGTTTTTTTTTTCTCTTTTTAGGCCTTAGGAGCGGTGAGGATTATTGTAACTGGTTGCACAAAGCGTATCCATTATTTCAGAGAAGTCGGTGCCCAGAGGGACTTAGTGGGTGCTTTACCTTGTAATCAACCGAGTCCAACTATACATCAATTTGTATAGTTGATTCGATTAAATAAACATGTGACCGACAGATATGTCTCTCACATTTAATTGCTACCTGCATTTTGCTTCAGGGGACAAAAGCAGACAATGAATCTTGTTGGGTGTCTTCAAAGGTACGGCTTCATTTAATTTTCCGCTAGAAACCTAATTGGACCAAATTTATGGCTCCATTAAAAGTTGACCCCTTATCGGTTTTTTGCTGCATGATTAGTTTGATTTGGTTTCTAACTAGAGTGTATTTAGGTAGGATTTTACAAAAATAGCTTATAATTTTTTTTTGAAAAAGGGTTTGTTAGAAAAAAGTTTATAGAAAAAAAGTTATTTTAAATAAATAAATATTTATATAGGTATTATCAGAAAGATTTTTGTAATTAAAAAATTATTCTAAAGTGTATGATTTTATTAAAAATAGTGGAGAGGAGAGAGGATAAAAAAAAAGATGATAGAGTAGAGAGGGTTTAGAGGAGATTGAAGAGATGAGAGATAAGAGATGGTGTAAAAAAAGTAATGGTAAAATAGTAATTGGGTAATTCATAGACCCTTTTACTATTTAAAAAGTTAGTCTTAATAGTATATTCAAAACTTTAATTTTAAACTGTAGTTTAGCCCAGAAGTACTTATGGATAAATATAACTATTTATTTTAAAAATTTTACAAATTAAGATTTAGACTGGAAGCTCTTGTAAAATCTAGATTATAAAGATTTTCAAATAGGCCTCTAATTTAATTCAGCGTGAATTAGTTTAAATAAGTTAAAATAAGTATTTTTTTAAAAAAATAATATTGAAATTTATTTACACTTTTTTATAATAAAAAGTAATATTCTTATTCTCATAATTACGTTTTTTAATAAATTTGTTACTAGTTTGGTATGTTATTTAAATTTTGTATGGGTTAGATACCATTCTTTTCCACACACGTTTATTTTCCGTTCACAATGTTTACATGTTTTTCAGCCATATTCGTCAATGATTATATCCGACTCCGTTGTGGTGTCAAAGTCAACGATTGAACATTGGGCAGAGCTGAGATCTAAATTTGGATCTATTCTTTCAGTTCTGCATCCGATAAAGCCTTAATCCAGAGGTTTCTCGGTTGAAACAGAGAATGAAAGTTAGCTCGTTTGCATTAGACCCTTGATGATCTCGGTTTTCAGTATCATTGTTCTCTGCGCTCTGGTTTTCAAGATGAAGACTGAACTGCATTCGGACGTGGAGCAAGACCAGCAATGGTGAACGCTGTCGTATTTCTCTAAACGTTAATTTCTTTGTATGAATTTCACGCACAAACTTGTCAACAAGGGCCATTGGTTCAAATGGTTCACATACTAACTTGATATTATGATGCTTATGGCCAGAAGTTCCTCGAGGCTGAAAGAGAAAACAAAATGGATTTCCTCATTGTACATTTACAGTGTTATTAACATCCAAACATTGTACAATAATACATATCGATCTAACCTCATATATGAATAATGCAATGGCTATGAATATTCTAGGAAATTAAGTTTATTGCAAATTTCCACAATAAATAGTTTTTTTTTGTGACATTAATTTGAGTTAGTTCAGCATCTCCACGGCCTGGAATGATATGTAGTCTCCATCTAAATCTTCATGCACCATCACTGTCCTTATCCAACAACTCTCCCGTGCTGTGCATGCACTGGAAATGAAATCACATGCAAAGAGCTTTTTCCCAGAAGCTTCAACTCGGGAACACTCTGCTCTTCAGGATCTTTTCTGCCTCACTTACACTCAAGTGCCTGATCCCATTCTCTTTCAACCAATTCTTCCCGCCGGCCAAACATTCATTCATTTTGTTTTCTTCCATCTTCAATAACTTGAGACCTTCACTGGCTTTTGGAAAGAAGCCTTCTGGCCTCAAACACCATGCCCCAAACACGCCAAATAATACACCCAAATCATTACCAAACCTTTCTACCCCACCGTTGTGAAATTTGACATTGCTTATAAGGATACCGGTAAAAATTAATCGATCTATTCCTAATGCCAAACTTCTCCAGGCCCCAACAAAATCTCGACTGTTCAAACCTTTTTCTACTACTGACATTTTACCTTGTAGATAATCTAGAGCCTCAACCAGAGTCTTAGTTATAGTCCAGCCATCTTCACTGTTTTGCCATTGCCTTCTGTTCTTCACATATTCTCGCAAACGAGCATCAAATCCTCTCAAAATAACTAGAGATATGTTTTCAACCCACTCTTTTCTAAACTCCTCCAACTTTTTTATGTCCTCATCAAAGATGGATATCTGAGGACTCTCTGACAATCCTTCGTTATCGCTATTAGGGTTAATTGACAATTCAACTTTATCATCCTTATCCATCCCCATTTCAAGGAAAAAGACATCCTCGGACCATTCCCTTAAAACAGACTCAAAGTAGCGAGCGGCATTGATGGAAATTGCAACTTTGATTAAGGCATCATCATCAGTTAAGGCAGTCAATCCTTCAGCCTCCTGGCAGCGGCTAAGTATGCAATCAAAAAAATTTCTTACAATAGGAACAGCTGCTAATTTGAGAAACCTTGACCTCAGAGTAACACTAGGCAATGATCTACAGCGATCAATTAGAGATGCTAGATTTCGAAGAAAGGCATTGGAAACCAGAGGAGACTTGCAATCATCAGTACCTGATGACAAAACAACTCCTTCTATTTGCTTCCTCCAGTTTTTCGCTTCATCTGTGACAGATTTTAACTTATCTAGGGCATCATTGAGCTCTATTTCAGCCCAAAGATCAAGCCAGTCTGGTCGACCACAAAAAACAGAGAAAGAAGAAATTTTCTGCAAGAACCCATCCTCTTCAAAGGACAGCAAGATCCCAGAGTGCTCCGCCAGAGACTTAATCCTTTTGTCAAAAGATATCATCAAGTCAATAAGATGCAACCATGAAATCCAAGCAGATGACAGAGAACCTGTAGTACTTTCCTCCTCTAGTTGGCTAATGTAAACAGGGAATATTTCTTTTGCCAAGTACGTTGATAAGGAGGTTACCATTGTGGAGATCCATTCTTCTCTACAACTATACCCAATTAGCTTTGCTTCGTCTACCAATGGCTGCAATAATTCATCCATAGAGTCAACATAATCCCTTGAGATCTTATATGCAAGAGTGAATATGAATTCTGGCTTATTAACCCATTTAGAGAAATGCTGTTGGGATGCCAATGAGATGTGATTCACAAGCTCTTCAATTGCCCAGAGTGGTTGGTGCTGAGCAACTTTCAGATCATGGCCCTCGAGTTGCCTAGATTTCCTTTGTCTTTGCAACTCCTGTAGGCTGCATAAGCCAAGAAAATTTTCTGAGTACTTGCGTTTGAGATCTGCCCGCATACGCAATAGAGGATTTGAAACTTCATTTGCACTCCTTGAATCTGATGTCAAAGAAGAAAGAGGTGGGGGCCATCCAAGTGAAGCAAGAAGAACCCGATGATCAGCTATTGCTTGGGGCCTTAAAATGGCTAGAGCTCGATCTACTCTATGATCAACCGCTGATACCAGATGCTTCCACTGAGGGTATGCCTTTGTAATTGTAGTTAACACTTCTTCTGTTGTTTTAAGCGTTTTAATAGCAAGCAGACGCATTTCCTGCAATAGTTGAGCATATATTAAGGAATATAGTGACGGTATGAATTGTAATATCTCTGGATCTGATTATTAAGGAGAGCTCACTTCTGAATTCTGGGAAGAATGCTTCCTTAGGTTTTTGTTCATAGTATATGATACAGTATCTTCAAGATTATCAACCAATGAGTTTAGTTTTAGCGCCGTCTCTGGAAGACATAGTAAGCAATTTAAGAAACCAGTAACATTCATGAACCAGAATACAAAATAAATAGAAACCAATGCAGCACATATCAAGGAAAATCATGGCAATTATTTATTAGAACACAGCCAATCCAATACAAAGGGAGAAAGGATACTAAAAAGCAGTCCACAGAACTCATTATTCACATTACAGTAGAAGTGAGTTTCTTCTAAAGGTTAGGAAAAAAACAATTATAGAGTTGAGTGATGGTGCAGAGTTTATCCAAACTCAACCTTTGTGCAATTCTTACACCCTATAAATTCATATCAAGCCCTCAATTAATTATAAATATTATATTTTAATTGGGAAATATTGAGGAATAGATTTCAACCTTCATGAAGTGGCTGGATAAAATATTTTATTTTCCCAATACCAGGACTTACCTCATAAAACTTATCAATATTCTTTGATAAAACGAAAGGGTAATTATAGAACCCCAGTTCTCCACACCTTTGACCTTGGAGAGGAACGTAATTATTGATGCCACAGTTCTTCAGCTCAGAATACTTCCAAGTTCAAACTGTTTATTGAGGTTGATGATGCTAGGATGGATCACTAAATTTCAATTTCCCCTAATTTACTCCAGTGTGAACTCATACATTTCCAGCATTTATAGTGCCACAAAAGGTCTATATTTAAATGAACCATACAGTTCACTGCATTAACATAGATTGCAACCAAAAATCATTTCCCAATCGAATGTTGATCCAGAAATTTTATTTAAATGATTGCCGTAACTAACGTTAAAACCCTGCCATCAATGGTATCATTATGCATAATTGCATACAGGAATGGTTGCCCATATTCTTGCGATTGAAAATATTGATCAGCGAAAATGAACCAAAATAAACATAGTGCTGCTAACATAGACTATGAAAATGCAAAAGCTATACCTACAAAGTGCCCAGCACCGAAAGATAGCAATATAGCTATTGTTTCAAAAGAATATACAGTTTATTCTCACATTATCAAGAACTGTTGATAGGAATTTCTATATTTAAATGAAGCTATGTTGATTAGAACATATAACATCGATAACTACGAAACGATCTCAAAATTTTGTGCTATGATTTCTTCTTGGACTTAGCACAAGGGCGTCACTTAAAGTTTTTCTCCGGTCAATTCCATTTACCTCCATCTATCTCACACACGCATATTAAGATGCGTAATTTCAACTCACCACTATGTTTAATTTTCAAATGACAAACAAAATACAACTTGCCACACTATTCATCCATTAGATTAGTTGCAGAACTCACCTGCATATACACGAACAGTCTCCAAGCGCGACACTTCCTTCGCCAAGGCCGGAAGTTCCTCTCTGAAATTTTTCTCTCCACTGGGCCCATCTTCATTCAACATCAAAAAAAAAATCTCAATCTCTAGCGACAAAAAATCGAAGAATACAAAGACTAATGGATGCAGATGAGAATCAATACCTGATATAATACTGGAGGAGCAACTGGACGTAAAAGCGGTCAATTTGGCGTTGACATCGCTGAAGAGATCGTGGACTTGGCCGGAGAAGGAAGAATAAGCTACAAGACCCGCTCCAAGTCTCCGATTCAATTCGACCAAAGCTTGATCTAGATCAGAGCACTGAGTTTGCAGCTCCGAAACCAAACGCGGAGCTTCGGCGACACTATCTTTGGTGCAACATTTGGCATTAAGAAAAGTAAATGCAGAGGGCGAGATGTCAGATGGTAGCGGAAGGATTTGGACCGAGTCCATGTCTTCTTCATTCTGCCATTGGAGTCTCGGAACGTTAGGAAACGTAAAACTCTTATTTTAATGGGTTTTGAAGAGATTTGCGAGCAGGGCTGAAGACTCAGAAGCTGCTTTGCTTCCTTCTGGACGAGGTTATCGGATTCCTCGTGTCCGCGCTGTCCAAGAATGATTCAATTGAATCTGATCGTTTCGGGTCGATCCGGACAAAACCGCAATAGATCCAATGGGTGCAAATTTTTATAATTTTGTTCAGTAAAAAAAAATTATAATTTTAACAATTTATATTTTTTTAACAACTCAAGTGGCTCTCCTCTATAAAATTTGATGAGTTGCATTGTATTGTATTTGTGTATGCGACGTCAGTAAAGATGTATCTCGTTTATATATAAATGCACAAATATTTATGATCTTTCAAGAATTAATTTTTAATATTTTATAATGTTTAACAAAACATATCACGTTAACACTATGATGCTCCCTCATTTTTATATTATAAAGAACTCACTCAATTATTAATATAGAATCTAATTAGATAATTATCTTAAATATAATATATATTTCTTAAATTTAAATTTTTTTCTCTCAAATTACTCATATTAAAACTCTCTTAACAATAATTAAATGGGAAAAAATAGAGAGAGTTAACGAAGATAATTATAATATTTTAGAAAAAATACTTCATATTAACTAAATTTATTAATATAATTAAATTAATTAAATAAAAAAATATTTTCTAAAAAAGTCCCACATTTCAATATATAAATTATTTTATTTTAAAGGCAATTATATCTAAAATGTGGGTATAGTAAAATTACTTTCCTAAAAACTCATAATCATTAGAAACAAATAATTAAAGATTGATATTAAATAAAGGTAAAATTAAAAAACATAGACTCTTAACCAATTGAGAGTTTCTCTTGATGGGTGTGGGTTAGGTGAAGATACCTTATATTCTACTATAAAAACTATTTTAGTTAAAGAAAAAAATTGGTCATCTAAGTAAGATTTTATTGTATGTTATCTCTCATATTTATTATTATTTTTAATTTAATTTATTTAACTTATAAACTAATACATAATCAAATATTACATGTTATATTATATTTATTATATAATTTTATTAATCTATTTAAATTAATTAAACATATATTACTTAAAGTTTTCGAGAGTAACTTGTAAGAGAGGGTTATTATTGGAACAAAGGAGAGGAGGGTCAGATTATTGGTAAATAAGATAGTGATAAGTGGTGAATCATGAGTTTTTCAGTCAATCTCGATCAAGTATATTATTTACATTTATCTTGCTAATTTAGCTTAGCTATTAATGAATTTTGTTACCAAAGCTCTTTAGAATTAATGGCATGTCACTACGCCAAGTATTGATTGGTTTTTATCCTAAAATATGTACAAGTCCTTATTATGAGAAAGGAATGGGGGTGTCTTAAAAAGGGTTTTGTTAATGTCAAGTTGATTTCTGGTGCTTCAATTGCAGCGTGGTGAGTGGCGCTACTCAAAGTGTGTTAAATGATGCCAATCAAATTTTGCAGGTGATTAGAGTACCATCCTCTAGAGTTAAATTAAATAATTTATCATACTAAAAAATAATTATTATTCTATTTGTTATTTTTGTTATGATTATTTTTTTTGGTATAAAAAATTTTAAAAATGGGTTAAACATGGTCTAAGGGTAGGGTGAAGTCTCTTTTCTTTTTAGGCTATATTAATTCAAATAAGACGAACTGTCTATTACCCTTATGCGTAAATTTAGACACATAAGAGTTAAGACATCTCCTTAAGTATTGCGACTAGAACTATAATAAAATAATATTTTTTAAAAATTAAATATATTTTAAATAATTATATATTTTTTTTTTTTACTAATTGAATTTATGGAGGATAGATTTTTTTTACTGTGATCATTAGTCATCACAAAAAGTGCAATAATTCCCGAGCTTTGTCATTTTCGGCCCTAGAATTGTTACAAGCTTCTAACCGAGGAGGGTGAGATTGGGTATTTGCAAGATGTTTTTTCAGCCCAAGGAATTTTTGTATAAGGAAATATCTTGATGGATTGGGCTTTGAGGATTTATGGGAATGAAGTTTGTTTTTCGGCTAATTAAACTTTGAATTTATACTAAAAGATATATCTATATATATATATACAACATAATAATATCTTAAATATAATTTTTTTAAAAAAAAAGATACATGTTTAAAAAAATGATTTTTTTAATAGTAAAATCATGTGTTTAAAGAGAAAAACTCTACTAAATTTGAGTGCAGCCATAAAATGTTGACGATATTATTTCTTTTTATTTACTCTTGATTTTTAGTAAAATGTCATTTCAACCCTTAATATAAGATTTAATTAGAGAACTAGTATTAATCTTAAATATTAGATATATTCTTATATCTACTTATTTTTTTAAATTACTTATATTAATATTCTTTCAATAATAATCAAGTGAGAGATAGATAAAAAAATTAGTGAAGATAATTAGAATATTTTAAAAAATATATGATATATTAACTAATTTTATTAATATAGTTAAATATATTTTATATTAAAGATAGAAGGAATATTAACTTTTTACTTATGAAAAAAAGGAGCAATAATTTGACATCGGATTTTGCATTCTCCTCCAGAAGGAAAAATATTTGCTTATGCTAACTCTTTTTAGTAATTTTTTATGCATCCTACATGTTAAACTATTTTTTAAATAACATTTATTATTCTAAATTTAGGATATTTACATTACTGAAAAAATATTTTAAGGATAGATTATACTAAAAATACTTTATGATTGTAAACACTACTAAAAAATGTGTGATGAATCATAAATTAATTTAAAATATTAAATATTATTTAAAAAATATAGCTGGTAACGTCTTATCCCTTTACAAGAATGGAGAGAAGGGTATTTCCTTTCTCTTATTTAGTTAAAACAAAATGGACAGGAAGGGAAAATTTTAATCCCTCTCTTCAACTGGGGGTTTTAGAGGTATCATTAAAACAAATTAAAGTCTCTCCTCTTCAAATGGAGAGAAGGGTATTTCCATTTTTGTATTTTGCTTTTATTTAATTTTTTATCTGTCTTAATTTGAATTTAGAGTCCTTCTACTCTCAATCATTTCTCAGCAATTGTTAATGTTTGCATTTTCTTACAACTAGCCTCGTTTCCCGTGCTGCACACAAAGGCCAATATTTTATATTCAAATCCATAGATTTACACAGACTAGTCAAAAAAAGGGTCAAGATAGAGAAAACTGAAAAGGAAATGACCATATACATTGCCTATTTGTGTATTTTTTAACAACCAAACAAAATTACAAAATCCACCGAAGAAGATTTTCCATACCTAGTTCTTATCTTTTAAAACTAATAATTTTTTTTAAAAAAATCCATACTTACTTACTATTTGTAGCCGTCCTATAGTTTCCCCTTTTTTCGCCCAGGTAATATATTCTGCTTATCTAAGGAAAATTAGATCCAATAATTGGAACATTTAAAGTTTAAAAGTATCTAGAATAAGACCCATGCATTCTACTTTGCAATACTTTTTACATATGTTATATGAAAATATAAATTAACATAATAATATTTTATTTATTCAATAATAATTGGCTGATTTAAATAAATTAAGAAAATTAAATAAATTATTTAAGTATAACTAACAGAAGAACTATTTAATTAATTTAGATATATTAATGAATATATAATATGAATTCTTTTTAAGGGATTACATTCGGTCATAATTAATCAATTTATTTAATTTATTTAATCTATTTAAATTATTTAATTAACTCTTATATTAAGAAATGAAGGGAATATATATTTTACATTGTAAGTATTGCTAATTAAAATACAAGAAAGGTGTGAATCATGTTCAATAAATTTTGTGTGTGCAGTTTAATGTAGAACAGTAAAATAAGTACGAATCAACAATAACGAGAGAAGATAAGAGAATAGAGAAGAGGAGAGAGAGAGATCAAGTTCACATTTAATTAGAAGTTATAAGTAAAACACTAAAAGATACGATCTTAAAAGCATAATGTTTTCACTTAAACTTAGATCCCTCTAAATTTGTCTTATATTAGTGTATGATTCATGATTGTATCCAACGAAACATTTTTCAACGCTGGAAATAATCAAAATTAGAGATACTAATTAATAATATATAAACACATGGTAAGGAAAATATGATGGCGTGGTGCAATCATATCCTCGCAATTGATTAATATGTATTATTTTATATGCAGCCCAAGAGGCCATAATAATAGTGTCGATGCTCTCTTCTGACGAAAAAGATCGTATGTCTCCATCTGCCAGTCATTCCAATATGATGTAAAACAAACTCTAGAAACTCCCCCACGTCTACAGAATCCCCAGATTTGGAATAACCCCAACTTGCATTAATTTTATCAACTCCAAGTTGTTCCCTTCAATTACTTCTTTTATGGTCAATGTTCTCAAGTTGAAACCAGCTACTTATTATTAATAATAACAATTTCTGCTAAGCTTTTCACCACCAACATTTCTTACTGTATGCATTATATATATTCATGCATGTTTTAGTTCTGTATATAGATTAATTAATCATCATCTGGGTAGCTTCAATGAATTTCCTTGGATCGAGTGTTTTTATTAACATTATTGTCAGTGTCAGAAAATAAAGGAGGAGGAGAAGAGAATCATACCGGGTCACGAATGCAAGTTTAGACTATTAGAGCTTAAACCATCGCATAATAGATGCATCACATGAAAAAGAAAAAGGAAGAGAAGGAGAGACAGACATACAACTCAATGTCTAGGGCGAGAAACAGGTGAGATAGGCCCCACTATTCTCATTTATTAGGGAAAATCTCGTGCTTACCCGTCAATTCATTTATTGAATTAAATGTTGATTTAATTTTCTAGATTTATCGTTTCCTAATCAAATAGTCTAACTCATCAAAGATGAACCCGTAGATCCAAAGTTCAACAGTGAGCATGTTCAAAAGTTGCTGCTTGTATTTATATTGAGCCGCCCATTGTGTGGGGATAAGTTTTACGAGAACCAAAGTGGTATTTGCATGCAAGGGCATAAAGAAATGGAAAGCACCAGCCAAAGGGAGTGATTTTAGTCAAGCCTAGAAACTCGTCAAGGGCAAAAGATATAGATAGATATACATACGAATCCTTAACTTTTGGTTGTTTGTATCTTCTACCTCTATCGCAGGAATCATCCTTCACCGATCGATGAATTCTTTTTAGAAATCTTAAAAAGGCTTTTAATTCCAACCCTTTGTCTCCTTATCATATTAGAATTATTTGTTTTATTCCCTCAACGCATATGGAGTGAAGATAAAGACGCCTGCCTAAAAAAAAAAACATTAATTTCACTCACCCAAAACTTAATTATCACTCGCTTTCTCTAAAACTTCCCCGTTGAACATCCTGTGTTAACCTAGCTAATATGAAGTTATAATCCTATGTTTATAATTAAACCTAACAAATTATCGAAAGAACAGTGCCCCAAAGATATAAACATTTTGTTCCTATCTATACGTAGTAAAAGACAGGAACACACACATTAATCTAATAAGATATGCGCTTAATTCATAACGAGAGGGAAGGGGAAAGGAGAGAAGAGAGAGAAAAAGAGGGGAGAGGGAAGAAGAGTAAGAGAGTTAGAGAGAGAGGAGAAAAACTCAGGGAAGGAAATTAAATATTCAATTCAACATATCATTTAAATGGTCAAATAAAAATAATTCTTGCTCTATTTATAGAGCTCTAAGTAACCTAATCCTAAAACTCTACTAAATTAGAAATAATCTCATGAATCTAAATCTAACCCAAATAATTTATTTAAAAGATGATATAAATTCTAATTAAAATCTGAACAAATATAATCATATATAATTGATGATAAATCTTCTTGATCTATGGCAGATTTCAATTATCTCTCATCAATATCATATTTTCGTCTTGTTGTTTTTTTAAATGCTCAGCATTTATTATTATTAGAATCGAAAAATGTTGTATGAAGTGCGCGCGTGATGTTTTTGTTTAGCACTAGACCCTGAACTTTCTCCATAGATTATTGAGCTCATTTGAAAATCTTGATGATTTCTCTTGTATCTTGTCTTGGGGATGCTCAAGATGGGAGATAGATTCGTATATGGATATTTGCGTGCAATTATCTACAGTTGACATCATGAGTTACGATATATACTTGAGAGGTGCTTCTTGTCGTCGTTGGACTCATCACATAACAGACACGCCACCCCTACAAAAAAGTTGTAATTTTTATTGCGCTTTTCAAAATCACACGCGCACAACAGTAAATTATAAGCACTTCAAATCAATGAAACCACATATATCTTCGTGAAATGATAAGAATTTATAACTTAGTATCTACGCAAACTTCATCGTGAACAACAACGAACACCGACTTAAGAGAAACTATAATATCTGCAAGAGTACGTTAGAGATCGAGGAATATTGTTTGATGGTAAGATAAGGAAAGATATGTAATATTAATAGAGGTAGTGATTAACGCTATAATATAATATGGGAGAAATAGTACATGACAGAGAGCATATGCTGAGATGAATTATAATATTTTTGGAGGATTGAAAATGGAAATAAAGAAACGAGGAAGGCTCGTGAGACACATGAGCATTGGATCCAAGGTCATGTGCCCCCGAGATGCTTGCTGACCGATCTCATCTTCATTACTCAGTCTGCTAGCTCTCTCTCTCTCTCACCTTCAAATCAATATCTCTTTTGTGTGTGTATATACATATATATATTCACACACACACACACACACACACACACACACTTCCTTGAGCATTAAACTTTTTGTAATGTCATGTGATCACGTACAATAAGTGTGAATTTTTTAACATACAGAGACAGAGTTTATTAATATGATCATCTTTCTGGTAATTAAGATATGATTAGGATTAAATTAGCTATAAATGGTTGTTTATGTTTAGCATTCATGCAACTGATGAAAGATTGCAATGATATTTGACAGGCTAGATAGTACCCTCTTGTTTTTGTTTTGCTAGAACCTTCTTTGAAATTGTTGTAACTTACATTATATAACACCCTTTGATTTTCTTTAGTACAAAGAAGTAAGCTAAACAGTTTGAAAGCAAACGAAGTCGTGGAAGCCGCGACTTTCCATGAGCGAGGGAAACTTGGTGTCACTAAATCACAAGGCAATTGGGATATGATCCCATTATTCAATATTATAATTAACAAGTAATTAAGATAGAATTTGAAATTCACACAATACAAGTGTTATTTGATTAGATGAGATTTCTTACTATGAGAGATTCCAGATAATTTTATGTTGACAGTTTAAGCTTAATACAACCTTAATTTTTTATCCGAGTTTAGAATTGACTATGAAACATATATACACACACACACACATAGGTAGAGTTATGGAGTTTGAAGTTTAATTTATAAAAAATTGTAGAAGGCAGAATAATTTGTAACAAAACTGTTTTTTTATTATATATATATATATATATATAATACTTTGGTATGTAAATTAATTATACTCAAATTTGACTTGAACTATAAAAGTGCAAGTAGTTTGCGCATATAATTGATATAGAAAGGTTAATGCAACTCCCACAAGTTGTGCAGTTGATGTATCCACTTTGTTAACGTACATCCTCGGTGTTTTTTTTAAGACTAAGTTAAAATGGCGCAGTATACGTACTTAATTAATGTTGAGACCTGTGGTCGGCTCACAGAGTCCCATGAATATAATTAAAGAAAATGTCGAAATTAGATCTCTCATAAGAGTGTTTACATGCCAAGTTGTCAGATTTAGTTATAGGAAAGATATTTATGAAGAATATATAATATACGTAGGTTGGTACAATAATATAACAGTAGAGCAGGTCGAAGGAAAAAAATACAGGGACATATACTTAATTTGTGTACCATGATTACATGAACAGGTATGCATGTAAAATAGGACAATGAATAATCATGTGGGCACTGGTTTATGCCAATCACATTGCTCCTTTTAGATTGATTCCTACCCCAAAACTTATAAATCAGCTCTCTCTCAAACCAGATGTTTCCCTGGATTTTTTTAATTAATTAATGTAGATTGACTGATGTGTTTAAACAGTTCTGCTGTAGCTTGGATCAGATGATTATATCCCTTTTATTTTCTGTTTTTGGGCCAAAATGGAGTCCCCATATTTTCTCGTGTTTTGTTTGTCTGAAGATGAAGATGACACAGTACGGGTCACTGTGTGTTCTTGGTTGGAGCAATAATCACAAAACGTAACATGGACTGTGTTTTCTTTGACCGGTCAACTTTATCGATCACGTTACCCTAATCTTCCTGTCCCCCCCTCTCCCCCCAACACTTCTTTTCCTGCGCACGCACTTTATTTTCTTTTAATTTTTAATTATCAATATTAATTATCTATTATATGCTGCTTCTCCTTCAAAATGCTTTGAAAGTACTTGGACTCCTAGCACAATAGTACAAAAATAGTTTTATCACAACTGATTTTTACAAATTAAAATTGAGGTATAAATCAAAATTAATATAATATTATTTATATTTGGATATACTTTTAAGACAAAAATTAGTTTGACATAAATTTATTTTAAATAATATTTTAAAAGTTAATTTTAAAAAACTTAAATTTAATTTGAAGAAAAGTTATTAAGAGCTAGAAAAAATATTGTTTTAGTTTCAACTTGACTTCTAGTCCATAAGTCATTTAACTTCAAAATCTTCATAATTTTGAGCACGAATTAGCTTTTTGAGTTAAGGAAAATTTGGGGGGGGGGGTTTAAAATCCATCCAAACATGCCCTGAGTATGAAATTTTTGAATTTAAATATGGAATCTAACAATACTTAAATTTAAGGCTATATATCGGATTTTAGATACTGCATAAAAAATAATCTAAAGTGAGATCACCATTAATTCAAAACGAAACCAAAATTTCAAAATAATTGACTGTATAAAAAGACTCTAAAATGCCATTAATTTGAAACATAATGATAGAAATATTTATAAAAGCCATATATATCCGTCATGAAAGATTTTTACACCCATGAATTCTAAATATTACCTCCAATTTTAATTATAAAGCCACATTAATTTTATTTAAATAAGTTAAGAAATATGAATGAATTCTTTTAAATTATTTATATATATTTTTATCAAACTAATTTATTTGACTTATAAACTATTTATTTTAAAGAGATTATATATGTATTATATGCTATAATTAAGTAATTTATTTTTTTTAATTTATCTAAACAATTAATATGATCTTATAATTAGGACAAGGGGTAATACCTAGCATTTTAAAATTTTTGGTTATACCTCAAATTAAGATGTGAATTAGCCATGCTCTCTATCAAAAATGGGTCTAGCTAGTTAGAAAATTGGCTGGAGTTAATTATAATAGTTGTTATGTGAGCAAGTTAAGGGGCACCAAAACTTCCTTATTTAAGACTAGGTAGGTATATCATAAATAATTGATTTTATTAGAGAGATTAATAAAATAAAATGAATAAATTAATTATAATTAAATTAAAATTTTTAAAATAAATTTATATTATATACTATTTAATATATTAAAATTATTAGTCTATTTTAACTCTTATATTAGTTATAATTAACTGATTTATTTAATTTTTTTAATATATTTAAAAAATAAATTAACTTTTATAATTAATACGGGAGGTATTATTATATAGCATGCAATATGGCAAGGTTCAATCCGTTAACTTAGATAAAAAGAAAAAAAATAGTGGTAAAAGATATTAACGACGACCATATATAACGTGGTATTGCGTGTATACACTGACAAGCTCAGAGAGAAGGCATTAAAAAAACAACAAAACGGATCTCTCTCTTTCTCTCTCCTCTCTATCCCAAAAACTAAGACCCTATTTAAATTAGCTTTTAAAAAATAAATTTAAAAAAAAATATTATGAAAAATAGATTTTAGGAAGAATAAATTATAGATGATAGATTTTGAAAAAAATATATTATAGGAAGAAATAGATTATAAATGATAGATTTTGGGAAGAATAGATTTTAGGAAAAATAGATTTTAAAAATAGAGATATTTAGATAATTAGTAGTAGAATCACTTTTTATATTACTAAATTACTAAAAATGGTATGATTTGATTAAAGTATGAGAGATGAGAGAGGGTAGAGAATATAAATAGGAGAGAGGAGAGAGGAGAGAGAAGAAATATAAGAGATGAGAGGGTGTAGAGAGGAAAGAGGAAAGATGAGATATGATAAAGAAGAGAGAAAAGAGATGAGAGATGAGAGATGAGAGAGAATATAGAGGAGAGAGGAGAGGGGGTATAAGAAAAAATAAAAGTAAAATAGTAATTGGATAGTCCATAACCTCTTTTATTGTTCTAAAATATATTTTCAGTAGCTTATTTAAAATTATGGTTTCAAACGAGGTTTTGACCAAAATTAATTTTGGATAAAAATTACTGTTTGTTTCAAATTTTTTTAAACTGAAATTTTGACCAAAATCAATTCTGAATAAAAATTATTGTTTATTTTAAATTTTTTTAAACTAAAATTTTACCTAAAATTAATTTTAAAAAACTAATGGCAAACAGGCACTAAGTAAGCCATTGAAGGAAGAGAGTCCCAAACTCCAAGATGAGAGAGGCGACTCAAGACAGAATATGGCGTATCTCTAGAACCCTGATTCTTCTCTCTCTTAAAACCTCCTCTTATAAATACAACCCTACCTCCTCTCCTTTCTTCCATGCATTCTCTCTCTCTCTCTCTCCTGCTTCAATACCACAGAAAAATAGCTTCGCTCCTCTCTATAACTTGGTTTATCATTCTCTCCTTAGTTATCTAACTCTCTTCAGTACCTAACTGGTAGATACTATTAAAGTCCCCTTCAGAGAGACTAGTTTTTTGTGGTTAAGTAAGAAGATGTCTAGCAGAAGATCAAGATCAAGACAATCCACTGGTTCCAGGAACATCACCGACGATCAGATCAATGACCTTGTTTCCAAGTTGCAACAGCTTCTTCCTGAGATTCGCGATACCCGTTCTGATAAGGTTTGTATTTCTCAATGTATCTCTCTTCCTCTTTCTCTTTAAGATGAATGATTATGATCCACAAAAAATGGCGCCTAATGTTCTCCATTTATGTTATTGGTACTTGTGGCACCACTTTTTTGTTCCTTTACCCTCCTCATTTTCATGTAAACTATTTCTTTTTACAGCTTGGCCCCTTTCATGTAAACTCCTCCGGCAAATTCTTAATCATTCCCACCACACCCTCAACTTCAATGCCCCTCTCTGAAAAATTCAATTAAAAACAAAACAAAACGAATCTTTTCTTGGAATAATGTTTCAACTTCACATGGTGTTATATCAGTTAATCTAATTAGAAATCTCTCTCTTTTCTGACTTTCTGGTTATTACTAAGATATCTCAATTATTCCACTGAATTGACCATCAGTTTAATTAGGTATTGTGCTGAGTTGAATTATATTTACCCATATAATTGCCGTAAAGAGCTTTCGTTAATTCCTTAGGCTGATAAACATAAAATCACTTCAAGTAAAGTAATCATCTTGAGACACTGTACTTGATCCTAGAAGAACGAAATGTAAGGTATAAAATTCATGACTTTAAGAAAACCCTTCCCAGCTTATCGACCTATCTCATAGTTTCTGCAGCAATTTCAAGTCATGTATGGTTCAAATTAATTGAAATCATTAATTAATGTAAGTATGGTGTTGAATGTGAGAGTGCAGGTATCAGCAGCGAAGGTGTTGCAGGAGACATGTAACTACATAAGAAGCTTACACAGGGAAGTGGACGATCTAAGTGAACGTTTATCTGAGCTCTTGGCCACAACTGATACTGCACAAGCCGCCATTATTAGAAACTTACTTATGCAATAGACTCTCTTATTAATTAATCTATTTTCTTAGCACCTCTTGAATTTCACTTAATTATGAGGAGAGTTCTCGTACTACGTAGTCCATCTGTTTTCTTCTCCTTAAATAATTAAGTTCGTTAATTTTTCTTCAGTTTTGTGCACTACTACTAAGTAGCTAGCTAGGGCATGTTGTGTACTAGATATATATGCATCCATCATCAATCATAACTCCTTTTTCTAAAGCTCTCTCTTTAGATCTTCAATAAAACCACTTCTCTGCTCGCTCTTGTGTTTTCATTAGTTCTTTACGCTTACTTTTCACTCTCTAACGTATATTATATTCACTGCTCCATATGCATGTAGGCCCTTTGCCCCTTATAAATGTATCATTTTGTTAACGTAAATTACAGCAAGATGTCTTTCGAATTTGATTCAAGTTATAAAAACATTTTTCCTATTGTTAAATGTGAACACAATCATTTTAATTTTAGTATTTTGTGGGATTCCTCACGAGCCCACGTGCCAACATGAAACAAGCACCACGTATGGTGAGAGGAGACATAAACAACATTTACTTTAGAATCTCCACTAACGTAATCATAGATTATAATATGTATTTCTATACAGAGTCCTGAGTAGTGTCAGGTTTAATTGAGAGTAATTTTTTTAAAGATATTTTTTATATTCATAAAAATTTAAACAAGAGACCTCATCTTTAAATAATCAAAATCCCTTTCATTTAAACTAAACGCTAGTTGATGGAAAGATTATAAAACATGTGTGAAATGGAATACGAAAAATAAAAAATGTCATTTCTTTGTCTGATCGACCAAAAAAAATCAATAAAGACCAACTGAATAAGAGGGAGTGGGTTGTGTGAATAGTCTCTAAATTGTTTTTCCCCCCTTAACGTACATAGGAGAACATAAATTAACAAACAAATTAAACTAACCTTATTTGCATTGTGTTTACAATAATAATAAATGAAAATTAAAATAACTCTTTTAGACTGTTTATATTTAATATTGATGTTAACAATATTAAAATTGATATTGCACAACAACATATAAATTACGTGTGTACGTAAGGTTCTTGGTGGTTTGTTTTGAGTTGGGATCATTGAACTTAACCTGAATCTCTATTTACGAGTTTCAAGATTTTCTGTTTTGCATATAACGACAATGCAAAACTATAAATCCCATTCTCCCTGTCTTGTTCACGTTCTTCTTTGAAACGAGAAGGATATGAATGATGCAGGAGAATCAGATGATTACAAACCAATCTGCCGCACATTCTCATAGAGGCCGAACCTTTTTCTCAAGAGCTTACCTTCCTCTTATGGGTAATTGCTTTCGACATCGCCATCACAAGGCTGATCGTACTCTCCCCTCTTCTCACCGTATTTCCGGTACGCCATTATAGACATAGTTCTCTCTGCTCTCTTTGGATATTACCGGTTACATGTTTGAATGCGCTACGTTTTGTTATTCCAATATGGGAGTGATTCTTAATCCTATTTTCCTTCCTTGAAGTAATATGATTTTCTTTTAATTCTGTTAAACTAGTTTGTCCCCCTTGCCAATGAGGGTTCTTCTTGTTGAGTATCTATGCAAATGGATATGAATCTATATCAGATTGGGAATTTGCTTTATTATTGTGTTTCAATCTGTTTCATACCTTTCTTTTACTTTTGAGCTGGTTATTAGCACATTGTCGTCAATATCGTATTGGATATTACGCTGACTGTACATGTTTACTATCTTCATGGTATTTTGTTTTTATTTTCCCCGCCATCGCGGGAAGTCATTAGAGCTTATTATATGCACTTGTCTTTTTGAAGATAACTTGTTTGATAAGTTGATCATTGCACAGGTTGTTGGAAACATCCCCCTTTTATTCTTTGATGCTTAATCTAATCCTAAGAGGATAGCTTTTCCTTTATGGTGTGTATATATATATCTAATTAATGAATTTTCTTTTCATTAAAATCAAAATGTTTTGTAGGTTCTACACAAGTTTCTAGTAGAAGCAGCACCCATTCCTATACTCATCCGAGTCCAGTGAAAGGATACAGTGATAAAGCCAAACCTCAGACACTTCCTACTCCAAAATTGGAAGGTTTCATATTATCCTGCCTACATTTGAAAGCCTTCACATTGAATGATCTTAAGGATATTACTAGAAACTTTTCTCCTGATAATCTACTTGGAGAAGGAGGATTTGGTAAAGTCTACAAGGGTTGGATTGATGAACAGTCTTTTGGACCGGCAATGCCTGGTCCTGGAATGGCTGTAGCTGTAAAGAAGCTCAAGTCTGATGGTTATCAATGGCATAAAGAGTGGCTGGTCGGTCCCTTACTTTAAAACTTAACACTGCTGCTTTTGTTTTAAATAGATCAGAACTCATCTATATTTCTTTGTTTACAGGCATCCAAATCTTGTCAAACTTTTTGGATTCTGCCTCGATGGGGAGAGTCGGCTTCTGGTATACGAGTACATGCCCCAAGGCAGCTTGGAGGATCATCTGTTTCGCAGTATGCTGAACCCTTTAGCAGTATAGCTTTCAAAGAATTAAATGGAGTACTCTTTAAACTGGAAGTTATTTAGTTTACACTTTATAAATCAGACCACCGAAATATTTTACATTGCCATAATTGCAGGGGGTGTACAACCACTTCCTTGGGCAACAAGGATCGAAGTTGCTATTGGTGCTGCTCGTGGCCTCGCCTTCCTCCAAGTGGACTGTTGCAAACCTCCTCTCTAGATTAGGGAAGATAATGATCAAAAGAAAAATTAAGAAAATGGTTCACCCTTTATTCATTTACCCTTTGTAGGTTTAATCAAAATGCATCCCTAGATTTATATGCCCAGTACTATTTAAATGGCTGATTGAAAGTTCATTTTAACTTCAATAGTACCAGTTATCCTGCATTTCAAAGTCAATTTTCTACAAACGCAGGAATTTAATTCAAAACTCTCAGACTTTGGTTTTGCCAAAGCAGGGCCCACCGTCGATCGTACTCATGTTTCCACTGAAGCCCTTGGTACTCTTGGCCATGCTGCTCCTGAATATATTCTGACAGGTTTGGTTCCTCGGTCAGTTTTACTCGTATACTTCTTTGATCCATGAACATATGTGATTCTATCATCTTCCTCACTTGCATTTCTTATGGATTCCTTTTGCTGTTGCTATAAATATATGAAATCAACCGGTGCATTCCATGGATGTCACCCCAAGAAACTCGTTGACTTGGTGATGAATGGAATTCTTTAAGGCTTGAAATGGAATTGACAGGTCAAATAAGCTATAAATATATGCTTTTCCATGAAACTGATCTATAAACTATGAGCAGGTTGGTTGACTGCAAGGTGTGATGTGTATAGCTCTGGGGTCGTGCTATTGGAACTACTATCAGGACGGCGTGCCATCAATGCAACAAAATCTGGAGTTGAACAGAATCTGGTAGATTGGGAAAGAACTTATTTGGGTGATAGGAGGAAGTTACTCAGGATTATGGGCAGTAAGTTAGAAGGGCAGTATCCACAGAGGGCAGCTTATACAGCTGCAATTCTTGCTTTAAAGTGCATCAGAGAGGCCAAAATCAGACCCCAGATGTCTAAAGTTCTGGCTACTCTTGAACGGCTTCAACTAGCCAGAACATCCAGAGCAGACAAGAGCCCCTCCTTAAGCCCCGTCGTAGATCGAGGTCATACTACAGAAACATCCTCTTTGAGACATAGTACTCATTATTCAATAACAGAGAAAAGGCATATCTCCAATCACTTAAGTGAGAGTACTACGAGATCCCCTTTGGCTTCCCCTGTTATTTCTTCCAAAGTACATGTGGATATCACTGCGTAGATTCCTTCTCTTTTGTAGATCCTGTACAAGGTTTTGTGGTCTACAACTTTTTTAAAAATGTAGATTCACGACTGTGGTAGCAGGCTTACCATTGGAATCAAAATACATAATCATCTCCTATCTCTCAAACAAGTGCAATTGCTTCAAGCTTCAGCAAGACAAGAACTTCGAAGAGCTAAGTTTGTTAATTCCAGGGTCATGTGCTGACCAGATTGCTTCAATGGTTCTGATCTTGTTTATGTACCATTCAATTGCTCATATACCAGAAGGGCCCTGTGAGCATAAAAAAGCACCCAAGAAAGGGGTTGAATTGGGGATGAAAATGTTTACAGTTCTCTTAAAAAGAACGTTTTGCTATTGCTTGTCATAGTATGAATACTAATGTCCAATGATTTCAATTTGTTTTGGCGATTGATTAAAAGACCAGGAACTCAACGGTGAAGCAGGGAAAGGTAAAGCAAGTGCACAAGAAGAAGAAAAGGACAACCTGGGGAAAGGTAAAACAGCAAAAAAATGATAATGAAGTATACAACCGTTTGGTTGAATTAAAACACAAAGAACTTATTCATGAAAAACAAAACAAAGGGAACAAAAATTCCTGATAAAAATATCCTCTACTCAGCAGTAAATCTGTAAACCATGAAGTGCTTATATGTCTCTCCTGGTTTGACAATCTGTGATGGGAAATCTGGTTGGTTCACAGAATCTGGAAATCCTTGTCTCTCCAATGCAATAGCAGCATACTTCATATATAGTTCCATCCTTACCTTTCTCATTCTTCACCATGTTGCTTGAATAGAACTGCACACCAGGTTTATTTGACCATAGCTCCATCTTCCTCCCAGAAACTGAGTCCTTGACCACAGCCACTCTATTAAAGTGCTTTGACTTATTCTTGTCCAAAACATAGTTTATGTCATAGCCATCAGGAAGATCATGAATCTGACTTTCAATTTCTTTTGGTCTTAATTTCCTCGAACTTTCCTGTGGGGATAAGTAGGTCCTTTACCGGTGTGATTCTTGAACCAAATATCTGAATCTTATGTGAGAGAATGTCTCCACTGTTGTGGCCCCTCAGATTCAAGTAAGTATGTTGAGCAAGATTCACTGGTGTGCCTTTGTCAACCGGCTTGGCTTCCATCCACACAATGAACTTGTTTGTTTGGAAAAAAGCGTAAGTCACAGAAACCTCAAGCTTTCCCGGAAACCCGAGAAGAATATCAGAGATCAAAATCATTAAAACTGGTTAAGATAAAAATTAAGTACCTTGATCGTTGTCAGGACTAACATGAGTGAATGTGATATGACTATCTTCTTTGTGGGATTCTACAATCCACACAACCTGACTGTAACCCTTGGGTCCACCTGATATTTCATCAATGGAAGATAGTGAAATTAATATGATATTAGATTAATAACAATTAAGAAGATAAATAATGGTGATTAATTAGGATTACTATATATACCGTGGAGTGTGTTATTTCCATCATTAGCAGGCAAATGGTAGGCCACACGTCCAACAAGTGCACCAAAATATGCTGTATTGTTCTGCAAAATCGATCACGAAATTCTCTGTAAAATTTTAATGTACTACGTACAATTGCATGCATATGATCATAACAGTTCGGTCATATATATTATATCTCAAAAGAAACCGTTCAGTGATCATACCTTGTAATCCTTAACAGAATCATAGCCAAGGACAATATCATCTTAGTTTCCTGGAGAAAGAAGCACAACAAAAAGCGTTTTAAGAATACGACAGCGAGGAAAAGAGAATTAAAATGAACAAAAGAACAAGAAGAGAAAAACAAACCATTTTTATCAGGTACTATTAAAAACATAATAGTGGCACCAAAGTTAGTCAACTTGACTTAGAATTGTCCTCTCTTGAGGACATAGGTTCCAATCTTGGGTTCCTCTGCATGAGCCTGAGAGAAGAGCAAAAGGCCCAAGAAAATGCAGCAAACAAACGATGCCTTAGACATTGTAGAAAGAAGAAGAAGAAAGCTAGCTCTGAAGAATCTGTGTCACAACGAAGAGGATGAAACCCCCATATAAATATACACAAGAGCCGTACTTAAGTAAGCATCTGTAGACTGGAGATCTATCCGATAATATAATAAATATTCTGTCTATATATCCGTAGGATAATTCAGTTAGGATATGTGGATCAACCAATATCGCCGAAATAAACACAGTAAATGAAGTTTTGCTGTATTTATTAATTTATGTTGTTAACAGAAGATACTCTCAATATTAAAATACATAATATTTACTTTAAATTTGCATTTCATATTAATTATGATATGATTCCAGTTGATGGATTAAAAAAAGTTATTTAATCTAACTATCACACCCTATGTGAATTATTTAAATTTAAATTATCTTATCACTCTTTTTTATATTAACAATATATTTCTATCTTTTATCTTTGTGTTCTTATTATCTTATGTGATTATTTTCATTTTACCCAGAATAATTTATCAAAGCAATCAGAAATTCATTTTTTTTCCAGATTCTAATTATTTTTAAAAAATTAAGCTAATAGTCGGATATCCAATTCTAATTAGGAGGGATTTGTCCTGGTGTTAGCTCATTTGATTTCTTTTTATATGATGTATTGATTAGATAAATTTTTATACAGAAATATATTCATACTTTGAAGGCAAATTTTTGCTACCGAATAATAATTCAAGTGTGTTTTATTATTATCATTATATCCACATGCTTAGGTAACAGTTAACATTGCTATTATATTCCTTCCTTAGATTTCTGTTTAACCAATCAGGAACATCATATTGAAATATTTTTAAAATGAATTTATGTGTTTCTTGAAAAGTCATCATATCTTTATATATTACGAAATTTATATGAAACGTTCTGTAAATTAAATTTGCTCATATTGATTCGGCCTTAACAAAAAGAAAAAAAAAAATCGCTCATATGAACTTGACGTCGATTAATTTCAGCAGCTAGCAGAAGACTCATAACTGTTAATCATCTCACAGATATAGCTAATTAACACTGAAAGTAAACCATTTTAGGTCAACTACTTGTGCAGAAGTAGGCAACTACGTACACAAACAGAGACTTGCGACAGATTAGTAAATTGATCATGTCCTTCTGACTGAAATGTGATATATACTACTCAGCAGTGAATCTGTAAAGCATGAAGTGCTTATGTATCTCTCCAGGATTCACAATCTGTGATGGAAAATTTGGGTGATTCACTGAATCCGGAAAACCCTGTGTTTCCAAGCAAAGACCTGCAAACTTCTCATACGTGAATCCACCTTTGCCTTTCACATCCTTCAACATGTTACTCGTATAGAACTGCACACCTGCTTGGTTTGACCATAGCTCCATCTTCCTCCCAGAAACTGAATCCGTCACCACAGCCACTCTATGAAAGTGCTTTGAATAATCATTCTTGTGATCGACCACGTAGTTTATGTCATATCCATTGGGTAGTTTATGAATCTGAGTTGAAATTTGTTTAGGTTGAAGGAAGTCATATGGGGTTCCTTTCACTGGCTTGATCTCACCTGTGGGGATGAGTTGGCCGTTGACAGGTGTGATTTGTGAGCTGAATAGTTGAATGGTGTGTGAGAGAATGTCTCCACTGTTATGGCCCCTCAAGTTCCAGTAACTGTGCTGAGCTAGATTCACTGGTGTCGCTTTGTCTGTGGCATTTGCTTCCATCTTCACTATCAACTTGTTGGTTTGAAACAACATGTATGTCACAGCAACCTCAAGTTTGCCCGGAAACCCTAGAAAATTAAAGTTAGAGAGAGAGAAACAGACAAATATTTCTTCTGTTGTGCATATATAATCCAAGAACTAAAGTTACCACCTTGTTCATTGTCAGAACTTTGATAGGTAAATGTGATATGACTGTCTACTTTGTGGGAAGCTACGTTCCATACAACTTCGCTGAAACCTTTGGGACCGCCTGATATTAGTAAGTAGTCAAAGACATTGAACAAGTTATATATCTGATAGTGGATTCAAATGATTTTGATTGGGATAAAATGTTTAGTATAAATATACCGTGAAGAGTGTTGTTTCCATCGTTTGCAGGCAAATGGTAAGTTTTTCCCTTTAAAGTAAATCGAGCTCCTCCAATTCTATTAGCCACGCGTCCAATCAGGGCCCCAAAGTATACTGTATCATTCTGCAGCATATCAAATTAAACTATAAATATAAAATTTTGATTTGGAATGGACTCTCTTACCAAAATCCATTCCATTTACTATATGTTCTTTTCAAACCCAAGGAAACAATCCTTCTGAATCTCAAGATGGAAAATCTCGATATGTTATGAAAAGCCCCTCATCGATATCCTAGTTCAAAAGCTAGACACAGACAAAACTGAATCAAATTCTCTCTTTCCTTCTCTCTCTCTCTCTCTCACCCCAATCATCCCTCCCAATATTTATCATACCTTGTACGAGTCAACTGAATCAAAGCCAAGGACAATATCGGCCAATTTCCCTGGAGAAACACACACAATAGAAAACATTTGAAGAATACGAAAAACCAAAACATAATTTTTATCACAGAAATGGTAAGAATAGAAGATGATGAAGAGGAGGAAGAAGATCGATAAGGCAAACCATGTCTATCAGGGACCATTAAAGACATAATGGTAGCACCGTAGTTCGTTAACTTGATCTGGAACTGTCCTCTCCTCAGCTCATAAATTCCTACCTTATTAACATCTTCTGCATCAATTCCATAAACAAACACAATGCCCAGAAGAATGCAGAAAGCCGACGATGGTTTAGACATTGCGAAATGCGTTACAGAGAAATGAAGCCAGAAACACGTAAATATATATAGAGAGAGAGAGGGAGGGAGAGGGGAGAGAGAGAGGGCTCAAGATAAAAATAGGTGATTTTCATTACATCGATTTTGGAAACAAAAGGATTAATCCAGGCCAACTCTGACTGTACTCTTGCTCGGATAGGATTTGCGGCTCTTATCGTTATCTAATTACGTTTGGATATATACAGTAATCTCATGAAGGCTTAAGAACCTTGTTATTTTCCCCCTAATTTTGTTGATTAACGTCACTTGAGCAAATCACGACCAAAGGGTTCTTTTTTAATGATGCAAATCACCAAATGATTAGAATTTGTACCTTTCATAATAGTAGATGGATACTACTGTTTGTTTTTTACCTTAATGGATTGTGTTTGTTGGTGCTTGGGAAAGACAAATATATTCTTTCTTTAATATGCAATGATTCGATTTTTAATGTTGCCACCACCACCACCACCGCCACTACCAACAACAACAAATGATGATACTTCATGTGAATGAATTAATTATTATGATAAGAATGTAGACTCGTTGCAGCTTTTTCTTTAAATAATTCATTATATATGCTTATTGTTTAAAATTTATGATTTATAAATATTATATTCTATTATAACTTTCACATTATATGCTAATATTTCCTTATGTTGATATGAATGATCGTCTACTTAGCAGAATCACGAGATTTCTAATAACTCGCTTTTTGTCATTTTCATAGTGTAAATTTCGAGAGAAACTATTTAAGGTTAATTGAACTAACTAATGACGGTCTGTTGGTGCAAAGATAATTGAAAAGTACTTAAAATTGCTTGAACCAGTAAAAAATAAATACTAATAAATTAATTAAATCATTAAAAACTGAGTTCGTATAGATTTATGGGAAGAACCTTTTGTATTGTAACTTCATAAGCCATAATGTAATAATTTCATAAGAAATTATTGTAACTTTTTTTTTTATTAAAAATGAATTTTTAAAACAATTTGTCAATACATTGGCAAATCTGTATCATAACGTGGGAGAAATTGTTGGGAAGTCTGAGGTGAACGAACTTAATGTGGGAAGTCCCACATTATATAGACTTAGGCTTAAGTCTGAGTCGTCCCTGCGTAAAAATTTTGGCCTAGCTGTTGCTTGTAGCAACGGCTGTTACGTGCTAGCTAGTAACCCCATCCTTGTCAGCTGTTGCTCATTCTACTCATCTATCTTCTTTCTAGAGTCAAACATTTCTAAACCAATCCTTTCTTGTTGAAGCTTTAAGAGAGAAGGCCAAATGACCCATAAACTCAAGATCTTAAGGTTTTGAATTAAGATATAGTGTTAAACTCACTTATATGCATTCTCCTTCTTATGCTCTGACTAGTTGTACTCTCCCCTTTTGGGTTGCTCCTTGCTCCATTCAATTCCCAACACATACCAAGACCCTTCAGCCCTAAACCCAAAAACGGTTATAAAACAAGGTAAACTAATCCAAAATCATATCACAAATACAAACTTTCAATGTCAAATAAATAAGGACCTATAAAACAAAACACAATAGTACTTGACCTATAAGAAGTCATATATACAAGATAGAGAGTCCCTCAAGTGGGGACTCAACCTATGTAAAAGATAAATAAATCAAATCAATCATAAATAGACATAAATGCATGTGAATCCACTTAAAAGTGTGTGTAACATGCCTATATCTCTATTCATGACTAGTTTGACCTATCCATCTCTGTATAGCAACTATGACAAAGAGTTGAATGCCTGAGCCTCACGTGAAACCTTAATGAAGACATCTTCCATTGTGGTGTCTGTTAAACCCCATGCAAACACTGTGAAGTTCCTCTTTGCAATGCCAATAGCTCGGAAGACATCTGCTATTCTGACCTCTTGTTTTGGCAGCTCAAATTTCTGAGTTCCAGAGATATGGTATGTCTTGCTAGCATTTGGGGACAGCTTGTGAACCAAGTTCTCCACTTCATTCTCATGATCTGCAGATGTTGTCATTGTGAACACATAGCTTCCTCCATATCTTGCTTTTAGCTATCACATACCATTGAAATAGCAAGTGTTAGAAAAAAATAGCAGAATTGAAAGATTAGTGGAAGTGCAATGCCAGAAAAGATTTACAAATCACATTCAAAGTCCATTCCAAACTCCAAAGGCACAAAGACTTGAGTTCTTTAGAATGACGGTCTTTTGGATATGTCATTGATAAAGGCATAACGCTTTCATAGTTTTACCTCTTTTGGATTTCCTATGCACTGCCAGCTTCCATCTACGAATATTCCTATTCAGTCACATAAGACCTCTGCTTCTTCCATGGAATGAGCTGAAATCATGCAATATAAATATACAAGAGAAAGAAATCACTATCATTCTCAAACCTTAGGTAAGAAAATGAGGAGATATGTTTAAATTATAGACAACTAGGAAAGCACAGGAATAGGATATGTTATTAACAATCCTAATAACCTATTACAGTCATCTGTGTTACAAGGAGGATAGGGAGAAGGAATATACTGGTTAGTATGATTGCCCGATTCTGCTTTGCACGCTTGACAACATTCCATAAATTGTTTCTTGATGCAGGGTCTAAACCAGTACTTGGTTCATCCATATAAACAACCTTAAAATTTTTCCAGCAATTACAGAATGAGTAGCCTAATGTGGAAAGTTCTCCAACTTAGGTTTTAGTAGAAGCAGACTGGATTAAAGAGAGATCAAGACATACTTTGGGATCTCCAATCAATGAAATTGCAACACTAAGCCTCCTCTTCATTCCTCCACTGTACTTTCCTGCTTTTTTATCAGCAACTCCTCCATGGAAAAGGTTTACACTTTTCAGAGATTCTTCCACTGCCTACAGCAGCAGAATGCAAGTAAAAAGTTCTTAATTGACAGAGAAGTGCTAAAGAGAAAAGTCTGACTCTTGACACTCATACCAATAACTGGGAGTTTCCAAGCTCAAAATACTCTCACTTCCTCAAAATAAAAACCATCATATATGTAAATAGATACATGAAAATTTGATTTTCATAATCCTATAATAACAAGTCTTCTAAAATACCAATCTCAAACAAACTTACTTGTGTTAAAGCCGAGCCTTTAAGATTTTTAAGTCTTCCATAGAAGAGCAAGTGTTCTCTTCCAGTTAGACTTTCCCACAGCAAGCTATAATGTCACCCCAAAAAAAAATAGTATATGTAATTCTAATTTAGAAAAAAAAAAATAAAGTTGGAGGAAAATTCCAACTTACTCATGCTGTGGACATACGCCCATGCTAGTATATATTTCACCCATTTGAGTTCTTATGTCCAGACCATGAACAAATGCTGCCCCAGTGGTTGGCTTTGTGAGACCAATCATCTGTAACCATATGTAAGTTATAATGATAATCAATGGTGAAATCCACTTAAAGGATTAAAACATTCATGTCATCAAAGGGAGCTTCAAAGAAAACATGAACCCATCAGGATTTCCCCGAGGGCATATACATTCAAATTTTCTTTTCTAGATACTGACAAATTGGAAGCTCACTGATTAATCCAAAACGGAAAAAATGTCTGCTCCAAACAATTGTTTATATGGTTTAAAGAACTTCAATTTAACTGACCATATTGATAAATGAGGTCTTCCCAGCACCATTGGGGCCAAGCATACCAAAGCATTCCCCCTGAGGCAAAGCAAGAGATAAACCTCTCACTGCATATTTCTCTGTGTTTCCATCCCTCGATGGATACACCTTTTTTAGGTTGTCGCATAAAATTGCGTGATTCATAGTTGGTTCAAGTAGCAGCTGCTCAACCTTTTCCCTCTGAAAAGGAAAAGAAGAAGTGAACATATTATGCAAGTCACACTATATAATGAGAATGACCAAAATTACAGACAAAACTTGCGACACATGCTTGAGATCAATATCTGGTAAAAACTGTTGGTATAATCGAGTAACAGGTACAAGCTAAGCGCGTCAAACACTAGATCTTACATTTTATTTTTCCTGAGAAACAATAAATCATACTTCTCAAGAGAAAAGGCAGTGACATGAAAGGAAAGAAATTATTTGTTTCTCTAATGGAACAACTAATTAAGGTTTTACCTCAGTCCCAAGTCATCAAAGAATTGTGCCACATTATCACCCCATGATCATGCAGAATGGTAACATCAATTTTTCAAACCAGAAGCGGATGTAAAAAATAAATCGTGCAAGTATTGTACCAAAAATATATAGTAAAAGTATTTGGAACTAGCATAAATACCTCTTGACTGACATCAGGTTTTGTTGAAGATATTAGGATTATAGGAGATTATAGAGGGAGAGATTATAGGAGATTATGATTATGATTCTATTCCCTGATTCATTCCAAAATATCCGCTGTAAATCCCACCTATCCGTTGTAAATCCCACCTATTGTGGGATCCTATATGTGTATATATACGTAGCAGAATAGCAGCAATTGAGTACAGTGAAATACAGAACCTTTTCTATCTCCCTGCTGTCTTCATTGTGGTCAATATGTCAGCTCACATGGTATCAGAGCAGGCCGCTGGTTCTGTCCACCCCTCTGTCAACGACACTGCCTCCTCCGACGGAGCTTCACACCCTATCTCCACAAAAGTCGCTGGCCTTGAAGGGTCGGCTACTCTCATTGTCCCGGAACGTCTCACCGGCGACAATTACCTTGATTGGAGCCAGTCCATGCTCCTCGCTCTCGACGGAAGAGACAGACTCGAGTTCATTCACTCTGATCAACCTCCCCTTGGCGACGCTAATACCCGTCGGCGATGGAAGTCAGACAACGCCTTGGTTGCGTCGTGGATTCTCAACTCAATGCTCCCAGTCGTCCGTCGCAGCTTTATGTTCCTTACCTCCGCCAGAGCCATATGGGTCGCCGTAAAGGAAGCATATGGAAAACGCCCGACCGCCTCTCTGCTATTTGACCTACGGGCTCGACTATGGACGGTCAAACAAGGAACGCGACCACTCAACGCCTATTACCTTGAGAAGTCGGCATTATGGCAGGAACTCGACTTACTTCAAGATCGAATTTGGCGTGATCCCGAAGACTCTGTTGCACATCGCCGAGCATTGGAAGAGGAAAGGCTGTTCGAGTTCCTGGTTGGCCTTGATCCCACCTACGATGATGTCCGTGGCCGCCTTCTCGGCAGAGTTCCCCTACCGACAGTTCCAGAGGCGTTCGCTCTGTTACGAGATGAAGAATCCCGTCGCTCGGTGATGCTTGCTGATCACAGAACTCCACGGCCACCGTCTACTGAAGCATCTGCCCTCGCCACTCGCACTGAATCTGGAACCAGAAGAGAGCGCCCTCGGTGTGACCACTGCAAGAAGATGGGTCACACCAAAGACACCTGTTGGGACCTCCATGGGAAACCCCCCGACTGGAAGCCAAAGCAGCGACGCCCGAGGAGTTATGTCGCCGACGCCTCTGGATCAGAAGACCTGGACCACACAGCAGCAGGCCCAGTTCAACACGCCGTGAATCCTCTCACTTCTGGGCCAGCACACATGCATTCTCTTGGGCCAGCGCACGTGTGGCCATTCCATGCAGGCCCAAATTATTCCAGTACAGGTCCATTATTTCCTGCAGGCCCAAATCATTCCAGTTCCGGTCCAACATTCCCTGCAGGCCCAATACATCCTGGCCCAAGTTCTTCATCAGATCCACTCAGCGCCATCCTTGAGAGATTGGCTAATCTTGAAAATCAATCCCGTAAGCAACAACCCACAGCGAGTATGGTTCAACGAGGTAACTTCTTTAAAGCCCTTGCTACCATTAAAAGCAAGAATACGGGTCCTTGTTGGATAATTGACTCAGGTGCTTCTGATCATATGACTGACGATGTCTCATTGTTCTCCACATATACTCCTGCCACATCCAGACTCACAGTTAAAATTGCCGATGCCTCTGATTCTGTGGTCGCTGGTAGTGGAACAGTTTATGTCTCCACTTTTCTCACTCTTCATAATGTCTTGCATGTTCCAAAATTAAAATGCAATTTATTATCTGTAAGTCAGTTAAATAGGCAGGAGCAATGTCATACTGATTTCTTTGCCACTTATTGTATATTTCAGGATCTGCTCACGGGGACGACGATTGGTGTTGCTAAGGAATTTGACGGACTGTATTACCTAAATGATTGTCACCATCCAGCATCGTCTCATTGTAATAAAGTGTCTCTCCCTAGAACTAGTGAATTGGAGCTATGGCACAAAAGATTAGGGCATCCTAGTTTTCATTATATGTGTAAGATGTTCCCATCTGTTTGCCAAAATAATAATTCTGAATTCTATTGTGACTCATGTGAATTGGCCAAACACCATCGCACCTCGTTTCCTAACACCACCTATCACCCCTCAAAACCTTTCTCCATTATCCACAGTGATTTGTGGGGTCCATCTCGGATTCCTAACCGTACCCAAACAAAATGGTTCATGACTCTCATTGATGATCATACCCGTGTCAGCTGGGTCTTCCTCCTTAAGGACAAAACAGAAGTTTGTCAAACATTCATTAACTTTTATCATATGATCCATACCCAGTTTGACACCAAAATTCAAACCCTTCATACCGACAATGGTACTGAGTATTTCAATCATTCGCTCTCCACCTTCCTTAATGCCCATGGCATTCTTCATAAGAGTTCCTGTCCACATAGTCCTCAACAAAATGGGGTTGCTGAACGTAAGAACAGGCACCTTCTGGAAACAGCACGAGCTCTTCTCTTCAGCAGCACTGTTCCTACCTACTATTGGGATGATGCCATCCTCACGGCTACCTTCCTCATCAACAGAATGCCTTGCAAACCACTGTCCTTCCAAACACCCCTCCAAGTTTTAACCCAACACTTCAACCTACCCTATCTTACAAATACTCTACCATTACGAGTCTTTGGTTGCACCACCTTTGTACACCTACACCATTCTAATAAACTCAGCCATAAATCTGTCAGGTGTATCTACTTAGGTCCTGCCAGCCACCAGAAGGGTTACAAATGTTTCGATCCTGTCACTAAACGCCTTTACATTACCTGTGATGTCACCTTCCATGAAAATATTCCCTTTTATCCCTCCTCTTCGGTTCAGGGGGAGAACTCGAGTGAACCTCAGACTGACCAAACAAACACCGAACCCATGTACCTCCAATATGAACCTGATCGAATCTATACTCTTGAAAACACCACACATGATAAGCCAACTACAGAGAACATCAGTTCAGGGGGAGACACCAACAGATGGGGACAAGTTTACACCCGAAGGAATATGGACATGATAGGTAATATACCTCAAGTAACTGATACAACCCAAGAGTCTGAACCAGGAGCAGGTCCTGACCATGAGAAGAAAAATGAGGACCTTGACCTGCCTATCGCAGTAAGGAAGCAACGAAGGTCCTGTACCAGACACCCCATAGAAAGGTTTGTCTCTTATCAGGCTTTGTCCACAAAACATTGTGCCTTTGTGTCTCACCTTGATCAGGTCAGGATACCAGACAACATAAGTGAGGCCCTTGATAGTCCTGAATGGAGAAAAGCAGTAATGACAGAAATGGAGGCCCTCGAAAGTAACAAAACATGGGAAGTGGTTGAACTACCCAAAGGCAAGAAAGCAGTGGGCTGCAAATGGGTATTCACCCCAAAATATTATGCTGATGGAACCCTTGATAAGTACAAAGCAAGGTTAGTGGCAAAGGGTTTCACACAAGTGTATGGCATGGACTATACTGAGACATTTGCACCAGTAGCAAAACTCAGCACAATCAGGATCCTATTCTCACTAGCAGCCAACCTAGACTGGCCGCTGCATCAGATGGATGTCAAAAATGCATTCTTAAATGGGGACTTAAAGGAAGAAGTGTACATGAAAATGCCTCCTGGATTCCCTGGAAAAAAGGAAAGTCAAGTGTGCAAATTGAAGAAGTCACTGTATGGTTTAAAACAATCTCCTCGAGCTTGGTTTGAAAGGTTTACCAAGGTACTTAAATCTCAACATTATACACAGGGACAAGGTGACCATACCCTATTCTCTAGACACCTGAATGGGAAAATCGTAATACTGGCAGTATATGTTGATGATATTGTTCTCACAGGTGATAATCCTGCAGAAATTGATAGGATCAAAAGAGCACTGAACAAAGAATTCCAAGTTAAAGACTTAGGAAAAATGAAATACTTCCTAGGTATGGAAGTTGCTCGATCAGCAGAAGGAATTAGCATCTCACAAAGGAAGTATATCCTGGATCTCTTAAAAGAAACAGGTATGCTCGGATGCAGACCAAGTAACACTCCTATACAAGCTGATAAAATAGGTGATAATGAAGATCTAGGGAAAGCTGTGGATATGGGAAGATACCAACGTATGGTGGGTAAGTTAATCTACTTATCTCACACTCGACCAGATATTGCTTATGCTGTCAGTATGGTGAGCCAACATTCTCATGATCCCAAACAAAAACACTTGAACGAAGTTTACAGGATCCTCCGATACTTAAAAGGCTCTCCTGGGTTAGGCTTGTCATTTAAAAAATCCAATAACAGAAATGTGGAAATGCTAACAGATGCTGACTGGGCAGGAGACAAGGATGACAGACGATCCACCTCAGGATATGTTACATATGTTTGGGGAAATCTGGTTACTTGGCGAAGTAAAAAGCAGAGTGTGGTTGCTAGAAGCAGTGCGGAAGCTGAGTTTAGAGCTATAGCTCTAGGAATCTGTGAAGGTTTATGGGTGAAACGAATACTTGAAGAGTTGAAGATGCCAATGAAGCTTCCCATCAAACTACATTCAGACAACATGGCAGCAATCAACATGTCACATAATCCAATTCAACATGATAGGACGAAACATGTGGAGATAGATAGACATTTCATCAGAGAAAAGATTGATGCGGGAACAATTGAGCTGAAATATATCCCTTCAAAAGAACAGACAGCTGACGTGCTTACAAAGGGATTGACTCGAGATAAGTTTGAATATCTAGTTGGCAAGTTGGACATGATAAATATCTATGCTCCAACTTGAGGGGGAGTGTTGAAGATATTAGGATTATAGGAGATTATAGAGGGAGAGATTATAGGAGATTATGATTATGATTCTATTCCCTGATTCATTCCAAAATATCCGCTGTAAATCCCACCTATCCGTTGTAAATCGCACCTATTGTGGGATCCTATATGTGTATATATACGTAGCAGAATAGCAGCAATTGAGTACAGTGAAATACAGAACCTTTTCTATCTCCCTGCTGTCTTCATTGTGGTCAATATGTCAGCTCACAGGTTTCTCCATCTGAACAAAAACTTTTGATCCCTGCCTTTGAATACTAGGCTTCCGGAATGATGACATAGGCTTTTTCTGAAATCTTTTCAAGAAAAAAAGAGGACTTTTGCGACTTCCAGAAACTTGATCAATGTAATAAGCAACAAGAAGCACCACAAACCACTCAATAAACATGATAATTAAGACCGCTCTCATGCCATTTTCACTTTCATTCAGATCTCCCCATCGCATTGCATCGTTTCCTGTAGCATTTGCTTCGAAGGCATATGCTGCAAATTCATAGAGTCCACGGTATAACGCAAACCCAGGAAACAACTCTAAAACAACTATCCACCCTCCTGAAGACACAACAGGCAATTAATGGGCCTGAAAGGTTAGACTTTACAACATAGACATGACACAAAGATGACAAACAAAATCTCTAATCCATTCTTTTAAGCTACATGAAATGATGAACATAAGAGTGATAGAGCAGAATTCACTCCATTTCCGTTATCCTTCTGTATATTTCTCAACCTCGTTTATCACTTCAAATAAACATCACATTGATAATATAATAGGTGACTCCATTACGACCAAACTAAAATTACTCCTCCTCTCCTTTCCTCGTTAATGTTATTACTTATAAGTTCTTACTGGTTTGATCAGGGACAGAGTTCTTCCTTATATTTTCCTTTTGAGGTGAGAAACTAGGGATTAGGCTTAAAACAAAACTCATTAATTTAAACAAAAATCTTGAGCCCATGAACAAGTATGCTAACTGGAGAGGCTGGGAAGGGTGGACAAGGTAGCATAGAACCTACACTTGATTTGCACAAGTTATTCCCTTTGAAAAGACAACAATATATCAGAGGATTCATTATGAAAGAATTGAAGAGGAATGCATATCATATGAGGGGAAGTAGAGTAAAAAATAATGTTCTTCACTCTAAATTTGGTCAGACATGCTTATCGCCACTAAAGTAATGGCATTTACCATGACTAGAGGGAAATAGAATGTCGACGAAATTGAAAAGGACACTAGGTCAAAGGTTTATTTCAAAGTCAGCAATTCAGTTGTTTCCTTTCTCTGTATGCTAAAGAGATTGAAACATCTACTAAAAAAACATAAATAGTCACTCTAAAGGATATTCTAATGATTATAAACATTACCATTTAGCCATGTAGAAAAATGCTATCTAATTCTGTTGTATAAGAATCCATTAGAAGATGATGAAACAAGCATATCCAATAATATATGAAGATCAGAACGGCAAAAAAGGATGGTTATTATTCCTCAGCCAACCAACTTACTTGGAAATGATGCGTCTTCAAGAAAAAAGCTGAAAAGAAAGCCACCTAAAAGCCCAGATGCAAAGACACCGATATATGCAATTACTGCGATCATCACAAACAAATGTCAATAATTAGACTTGAGTATAGAAGTAATGAACGCCTAATTATGAACAACCAAAAAGATTAATCGCCAAACCTGTAGCTGTCTTAACATTTGAAAACATGGTTGCCACAAGAAATGCCAATGAAATTTGCAAGTTCATAAAGAGGAAGTAAAAAACAAATTGGATGCTGTAGTCATTCAATGTAAAGAATTTCAACCCTGTAAACGAAGTTAGCTGCATTAAAGAGAATCCAAAATGTCAAAAGTGAAAAATAGTTCACATGCTATTGTACTATTCTTAACTATGAGGGAGCCAAATATCACAAAGCATAGCACGTAGAGCACTGACAAGGAAAAAAAATAGCCATAGGATATCATCCAATATGGCCCATCGCCAAGACCATGCATCTTCATCATTATTCTGAGTTTCTTTTCCTTCTCATATACCAACGATGTCAAAAATACCTGCACCAATGAAATAGAACTTACACGCTTGATACAGTTAAGTATACTAGAATAAGTGCCTGACATTTTTGTCATACCAGTAATGTAATTATTGTCCTGGACTTTGATAATATGAATAGTCCTACAGGCAGGAAGCCTGACCAAAATAATTATCTATCTACATAATTGCACAGGTAAAGAAAATCCGAAATAAGTAACTATATGGTTACTTTCACAGGTCAAGATACAAAGAAAGAATCTAAGGGCTATATTAAAAAAAAATTAAAGAGGTTCCTGATAAGATTGTTTTTTGATCATGGATCTTAAGGAAACTGAAGACTGACCAATAAACATAGATGCCACAGATAAATTAATTATCCATTAGAAACCATTTCTGCTATTTGATTGATGTACATACAGGGAAAAGTAGCAGGAAGACCCAAGTAAAGAAGAGGGAACCCAGAAGAGAAGCCACGTCAATTCTCAATGGGGTCTCAGGTTTTGGCATTTCCTTTACAAACTCAAATAACATCTCAGTACCCGAACCGTGAAGAAATTGAAGGAAGGCATTTGATACCTGCAAGTAATATATATATATATGTGTGTGTGTGTGTGTGTGTGTGTGTGTGTGTGTGTGTGTGTGTGTCAGATGTTGGTCAGTATCATGATTTGTCAGGTGCAGGTCAATAGAGACCCAAAAAATTGAACTGGATACAGGGGAAATAAATATAAAGGGAAATAGTTAATATATTTTAGATGTCAGTAAGCATCACTACTTACTAGTTACTTCTTCCATTCAAATTAGATGGTGATAGATATGATTTTAAAAGTTCCTTCATAAGAAAGTATATACGCCTCAGTTCAAAATTATTCCACCTCTAATGACTTGACTTTGTGTTTTAACCCTTATATTTATATTTCAGTCATATGAACATTTTATATATTAAGAGTTGCTGCTTTATAGTTTTATGAGGCAGCAGAATAATAACAAGAGGATGAAACAAGTAAAACAATTTCATACCAAATTTACTAAACGGGGAACTCGCGCCAATGCAATTTGCTGGAAACCGGTGTCATTCTTATAGGTTGAGTTGTACCATGTGATGACATTGAAGCTATTCTTACTTGAATTTAGAAAATCATAGGCTGTCAAGAGAACATAGCAATAAATATTGGCTTCCTCCTATCACTGCATTTAAAATTGAATGATAATAAGTACCTACCTGCAGCTAGCTCATTGATCTGTCTCTCTAGGTTCCCTTTTCGATAACCTTTATATAGCTCATTGTTCACGTCAGAAGAATTATTTCGCCATAAATGTAAACCTTGAGCACATCTAATATCTAGATCCAAGAAAAATTAGGAACAGAAGTTTAATATATGAGATGCAAGCTGTAAGAATATCTAACCTAGAAAGCATTGTAATTATATAGCAAATGATCATTGCACTCCAGGAAGATGTTTATATACAATTATGACTTTATGACGGATGAAATAAGCAAATCTTATATTTAAGTTTCCAAAAGCTCTCCATTCCATGCATTGCGTTTTATGAAATATCAATAGCTTTCAGATAGAAATCAACTAACCATCTAAATTATAGCAACTAAAAGATCTGGAAAAGGGTATGATCAGCCTGCAGTTAAAAGTAATCATGGACAAGCTATCAGTCATGATTAGCCAATTATTAGCATTTCAACTTCACCAATCTTAGATAGCCTTCAGGACATATGACCATGTGAATATTTGCCTAAGTGTTTACAGAGCCCAAGAAGTAATTGGGTAATTCCCTCTTTCTGATGTGGTTAACATTGTTATCATAATTGAAGTTTATTACTTTACTTGCGAAAAAGAATGAGATAATCTATTTAGAAAGGTAATTAAAATGCAATGTACCCATGTCAATTGAAAATTGTGAAGACTCAACAATAATTTATAGGCTTCCTAGTAAATACGCAAGAACTTCACGTCTTAAGGCAATTATCATAGTTGCAGCTGTGCGTGTGTGTGCAGACTTGCATGATCATGTGTTTCTCAGTAATCACATCTTATATAATAAATTGTGAATAAAAGCAGCATTTCAATATGCATACCTTGCTGGATGGTATTGGTTGATATCTCGATTGGAACAGAGAATGTAGAGTTCTGTATGCACTGATTTTGCAGATAATATATGGGAAGACCCGAAAAGAAAGCTGGGTCAAGAAAATTTTGCGATTGTGGCATTGATTCTGATCCCTGGATCCATTGATGGTTGCATCAGCAACAGTATCCGTGAAATAATAATGAACAAAAGGAGCAAGATAACATGTCCAAATAGTGAGATAATGGAAGACCAAGTGAAACACACACACACACACACACACCAAACTCAGTCGAGAAAATTCTAAATAAATAAATAATAAACATACTAACTTACCAGGACATTTCTTCCCAAACTACCCACGATATCAGAGGTATTCACACTAAAGGTAGTTTTAAACATATTTCCAAACAAAGCTGTAAAAAAATAGAAACATGTGGTTAAGACATCTAAGACAGTGAAATCCATGATTCAACTGAGTCAGCAAACAAAATCTAACAGTATCATAATAAAATAAAAGCACAAGTGCAAACATTGAAATACACACACACATACTTTTCCCAAAAGACTGATTATTGCCCGTGAAGAGAAAAGTTACAGGGCACGACCCTGTCCTCCTGCAAGAATCATTTGGCAAATCCGAGGATGGAGTAATATCGTTTTGCACGGCTCGATATTGGGGAGCAGGAACTTGTAACAATGGAGGCCATTCTGGAGGATTAGGAATTGGACAAGTTGCAACTTGATCTGTGTCTGAGTATTGAATCCCACATGCTTCCTCCAGACACTTATCTCCATCTCTCTTAATACAAATGCAACCACACTTATTTTCTGGCTTATCCAATTCATTATCAATTATTGCTTGGAAAATAACAAGCAGCGCACAGATGACAAATGGGAATAAGATGAGCTGTATATTTGTCTTTACATTTCGTTTCTGCAAGCAAAAGATACACGCGTATTATCAGAAAATACATTTGGTCATACTCGTTAAAAATTAAAAATGAGATGTCTCTGCTTCAAACCCATCAAATTGAAATACATATCAGACTCTAAGCAAACTACAACAAACAAGGCAGCTTCAAAAATCATTGTATCACTTGCTTCTGAAATTTTCTCGGGTAAAATAAAAACCGCGCAAGAACAACGAGAAAATTAAGAAATGGAACAGAGACAGAAATTGGGGGTTATTGAGGATCCCAAAAGGGTATTACAAGCACACGCTTTTACAAACCAGATGGAATAGAAGGGAGGGGAGGGGGGAGAGAGAGAACCTGGAAAGTGAGATTTTTGCGAAGGAAAGCGTTGGCCTGAATCCAGAAGCTGGAAGAGCCCCTGGGCGAATCCGCCATTGATGACCGTTAAACCCCGCCGGAGACAACGGAATTTCGTAAGTTCCCGCCAAGTATCAAGCACTGTAACTGTGAAAGCTGTTCCTCTGCCTGCAACCCGCTCCCGGCTCCCATTTTAAAGCTTGGAATTTTAATCGAAGAAGTTTAAAGTCGACACTTTAAATTAATCCAATCCAAAACAAATCATCCGGCCCTTCCCCTGTTTAAATGTACGCGGGTCGTCTTAAATTGGTCCGTTTGCTTACAACGTTCGGATCTGAGTTGCTTGGGAAATATATTAACATTTATTATTACAGATATTCGTATCAATTCACATAACACTATTACTTTTGAAAGTTTAAAAAATACACTCTCAACTTTTATGTTGTGACATTTAACCCATTGTCGTTAAAATAATTATTAAATTAAACAGAATACATATCACATCAAATTATTGAAAATTACGTGGCAGATTAGATGTAATTTTTATTATATTATTTTTATCCTCACTCAAAAAGCCTATAATTAGACCATGTGTGTTAGGATAAAATTTTAAAAATGAACTTGTAAAAAAAATAAATTTTTGAGTAGCTTATAGAAAAGGGCTTTTGGAAAAGAGTTTATGAAAAAAATTAGTTTTATATAAATAAGTGTTTGGATAATTATTTCTAAAAGTACTTTTATTATTGATAAATTATAAAAAAAATTGTATATGTATTAAATGAGGAGAAATAAAATATAAGGGGGGAACAGACGTAAGAAAAGAAAAGAGAGATGGTGTAAGAAAAAATAGAAGAGATGAAAGATGGTGTAAAAAAAGTAGGGATAATATAGTAATTGGTTAGTTTATAAGTTCTTTTACTATTCTATAATTTACTCTGACTAATTTATCTGAAATATTGGTTTTAAATTATAATTTAATTCAAAAATCCGTTTGAACAAATATAACTATTTATTTTAAAAATTTTTAAAATTTAAATTTTACTAAAATTTAAGTCTTTAAAACCTAAATTTTATCAAAATTTAAGTTTAAAATTTAAATTTTAGGTGTTTTCAAACGCACTCTAAAGCACATTTCATTATTCAATCCATAATCCCTAACGCCGGCGATCGAGGTTGGCATAATCATTTTTCTTTCTCAGTGATCTCTTGCAAAACAGTTCTCTCATGATAACGGGATTTTTGCACAAATACATAATCTTCCAGGAAAAACTGTAAATATGAATATTTTCCTTATCAAGCAATACAAAATAATGTTAGCCAGAAACCTAATATCATATTCTCTGCTGTACTTTTGCAAAGAATCGTCTTCAGATTCACTGCACAAAAGCATTGGTAAGAACTCCCTTATACTTGGAGATTATTTGGGACGCCTTTAGTGTCATATAGAGATAAAGGGTTTGATGAAGGAGACGACACATTCTTCATTTCTTTACTTTCTCAAGCAAGTAGCCAATGGTGAAATGTACAGTTTCTAGGTATTATTTTGTTTAACTGATATAATCATATGAACCCTGTACACCCCACAATTGAGGCTAGCGGTGAAGATGATTTTTGTAATGATAAAGGTAATTACAAGATAAATTGAATGTTATAAGGGGTGAGGATTCACCAAGATACCCTTTAGATTCTGGCTCATCCACATAATTTTTAATAATAAGATGTGACATGAATTTTATTAGATTTAGGGCATATTTGGTTTGCTTGCAAACTATAGTTTTAAAAACCCTTCTAAACAAAATTTAAATTTAATTTTTTTTTAAAATAAACAATTATATTTGTTCAAACTGGTTTTTGGACTAAACCATGATTTAAAACTAAAATTTTAGATAAACTAGTCAGAGTAGCTTATGGAACAGTAAAAAAGTTTATGAATTAACCAATTACTATATTACCCTTACTTTCTTATATCCTCTCTCTTCTCTCCTACTTTTTCTTACATCCTCTATATTTTCTTTTCTTATACCCTCTCTCCTCTCTCCTCATTTAATACTCATATACTTTTTCATAATTTATCAATAATAAAAGTACTTCTAGAAATAATTATTCAAACACTCATTTATTTAAAATCACTTTTTTTCATAAACTCTTATCCAAAAGTCATTTTCTATAAGCTGCCAAAAAGTCTTTTTTTCATAAACATATTTTTAAAATTCTATCCAAACACACACTTTTATTAGATTTAACTATAATTTTTACCATAAGAAGTTATATGTCAATATAAAAGTTGAGGGTACACTTTTTAAACTTCTAAAAGTGGGAAGGGTTATATGCAAGTAAAGCTGAAGCTAAAAGGGCTTATGTGTATTTTAGCCCAATTTAATTATTTAGTATCAATTATGATCAATTCTTATTGTATAAATATATTAAATAATATTTCTTTTGATCTTCAAATTCTCAAATAATGAAAATTTTTGTTTCATCCGCTACATGCCTTTATGTTCTATTCCATTCCATAATCACCGTTCCATTTTATTATGAATATCTTAAACTCCCAAACGCACCCTTAACCATCTTCAACGAAATTTCATTGAAACTTCCGAGATGATTTCATGACTTTGGCTCATACAAATGAAAATGAGGTTTTTAATCAACACATCGTTTGACCATGCAATATAAAAGGTAGCAGAGAGACCGAGTCAACATTTTTTAATTTTTAAATAAAACATCACAGATTAACATTTGCTTCTGTTAAAATTGAATGGCCTAACATAATCACAAAATTGCATGCCCCTTAGAAAACAAGAAAAGTAATTTAGTGATTATTTTATGAGTCAAACAACTTATACAAGAACTCCGTTTTTAATTAAAAATACAAAATTCAGCCGGAGCTTCTTAATCCTCCTTAACCAACTCACAATAAGTCAATAACAATAACCTCCTCTGAGATGGTCAAAGTACGGTTAAAATTACAGTTAAGCGTCCTTTGACTTTAGCCAGACAACCTCTGTCCATGTCTCCTCCCTCCTTCCAATTCCTGGCCCCATGTTTCTTTTCCTTTGAGTTTCAACGTAGAAGCATACTTGCTAAGAGGTTGCAAGTCTGATTCTCACTGTAACTTCATACAAATGTAATTATAATATGCATGCATGTAATATTGAGCTTTTATATTATATGGGTGCTCGGATGAAAAAAGGATCTTAGTTTTAAAAAAAATAGTTTAAATTATAATTTTAGAAAAATTTTAAACAAACAGTTGTAAATGTCTATAAGTATTTTATAGGATAAACTATAATTTCAGATAAATTTCTAAAAATAACTTTTAGATAGAAAAAAAAAAGATTTATGAACATCAAAATATTATTTTATTCTTTAATTTTTTGATATTTTCTCTCCTCTCTCAGTTGTTTTGTGGCATCCAACTCGTCCTTCATTACGTTTCTGTTGAGATTTACTGGTCTATCACCACGCACCATTGATTGTGACTGGTTCATCGCTAGTCCCTCACTAGAATTTTACTGGTCCATCGATGTTCATTGTCCTTTGAATGAGTCTCGTAGAAGTGGTCTACATTGCTGGATCTCGTGGAGGTGATCTATAGCTGTGGGTTGTGGCAAGGATTTATGTTGTTGTTGTCGACAGAGGTGAAACAAAACTCAAGGCATTGTTAGGCGATCATATCTCGCTGGTCAACAAAAGTGGTACATAACTAGAGGCGTCGTTGGGCTGTCAAATCTCTAACTGACAAAGGTAGAACATAACTCGAGGTTGTCAAATTTTTGAGGCCATCAGTAGTGTCGGCCTATGAAAGATATACAGCAGGAGATCGTGTAGAGACAGGACTGGCTATTGTCATCACTTTTTCTCCACTCATGGTTTATTGACAACGGTGGAAGTCATAGAGGTGCACATACTCTATATGAAGATGAATAATAAGTAATAATATTTTTCCCTATCTTATATATTTTATAGTAATCTACTCATTATAAAAATTATTTAAAAACAATCTAAACACTCATTTAATTATAATTATTTTTTTTCTATAAGTCCTTCTCTACAAAAATTTATCTAAAATCACTTTTAAATCATTTTTTCTCTTTAAACTCTTCTTCAAAAGGACCCTATATTTTATTTATTTTCTCTTTCCTTTTTTAATATTTCCGTGCTGGGCATGCTATATTACAATCCACGAAATTCTTTAATTTTAAGATCCGAAGTAAAGGCTGTTGCAGACTCAACAAGGAGACAAGGATCCAAGAGTAGAATGAGAAAGTAACAATCAAGAAAGTTAGTTACATATATATATATATATTATATGAATGATGATATCAAGAGGCAAGATTAGTCCTCCGGTGAGACGTGACCCCAAGGATTAAAATAATGCAAATATCACCCTCAAACGCCCAAATGCACCAAAAGGAAAAAACAAGCCGATCAAATTCACCTCTCCTATATAGTCCTACGAAGTTCAACAATTAATCAATTATCATGATAGATGCAAGAGATCTGCCAGTTTCAGCATCCTCATGTTCAACTCAGGAAAAACATTACTACTTGAAATCACCTCCTCCACTCTGCTTGAGTTAACTTTCCTGCATGATGATGAGCAAACTAGTTTATGGGTATCAATCATGAAAACATAAAACTCATACAACACCATATTTCAGAATGACTTCAATTCCTAGGTTGTTTCTACAATAATTGTACTGTTTTGAAACCTGTAAAGACCCATGCTATTATTATCTAACAAAAAGCGATGGGAACCTAAACCGGTAGTTTAACTTTAGCATTGATTTGTAAAGTTTTGGTCCATGCAATTCCACAATTGGTTAGAACATGATGGTTACCTAAGTGATATGGGAACCCTTCCCTAAAAGCTAACTATTAAGGCAAGAAAATCAACTCACTTAAATATCCTATTGAGGGTCACATACTACTCAATATGTGAATTAATATCCTATACTACTAAGTCTCTATCAGAATATTAATTTATAAATGAAGTCATCATATGTGACATATCAATCCACTTTATTTATAAGAAGAAATATAACATTACCATTACTACCTCTGGAAGAACCCATTGTTCTGTCACCACTCCTGTGTCCCCCTTTGCCTCCCGCTTGAGCTGGTCTGTGTGCTCTCGGTGAATGAGAACTAATTTTACTGTTATTTGAAGATGGCAGAGAATGTCGCCGGGTAATGTTGCTTCTCTCACCTCCACCATCTTGTCCTAACCTTGGGGACCCTTGTGCTCTCAACTTTGCCTTGGCAGATTCAGTAGCCGCCATATAACTTGGTAAACTGGCAGTTGGGCTATTCTGTAAACCATCCTCTACAACTTCCTGCTTAGCTAGAGCTGGGGATTTCCGGCCCGGTTTCTGGTTTTCATTTCTTTTCGAATCTTCCTTAAGACTCAAATGTCCATTTGTTAGGGAAGATTTTTCATCATTACAAGTCTCATGTGAAACTTTTAGCTCTTTGGTAGCTTCTTCACCAGAATTGTTCTTACGTCTACTTGTATTCTCTCTCAAGGGCACTGAATTGACGGGTACTTGAGTACTGGGCATGTTAGACGCCTCCTTTGCTTTGCCAACTGAAATTCTAAGTGTAACTTCTCCATCAGGCTCGTAGGACATGGCCGATGTTGCATCCATTTTTATCTTCTCGTTGGAACAACTTTTGAATCCTTCTTCTGAAACACCATAACCTGAGGTAACTGGTGCCTTTTCTGAATGCTGCTTCACAGTCTCTGATTCAACTTCTGACTGAGCAGACTTCTCTACAACAGGGTTATGAACCTTTCTCAAGTTACGCTTAACCTTCTCAAACTCATTTTCTGAATTTTCCTGCACTGGTTCTGTGACCGTGGGCTTGCTGGAAACTTTTCTCAGGCTTCGTTTCGGTTTCTCAAAGTCAGGATTTTCTTGCACTAAGACCAAGTCTGAACTTGTAGAAGGAATCTTCCAGTTACCACGTTTTGGCTTGTCCATTTGAGCATCTCCATTTGAAATATTATTACCCAGCTTTCTCTGAGATTTAGAGTCTAGGAGTTTCTTGGGTTTGGGAACTGGTTTCCAAAAGCGAGACCTCGACCAGCGCTCCAACCAACTTAGGACTACATTTGTATCCCCATAAGCATATTGATGACGCAAAACATTTGTTGCAGTTGATGAAGCAAGAAGCTGAAACAACAAAACCAAGTTTTTACATAGCCAATTTGGTAAAGACATATCAATGGGCCAACTAAAATAGAATCATATTTTTGAGATAGATGATACAGCTTTGAAAGTCCCTTAGAGACATGAATGAATCTTGCACATAACTCACCTAAGGACCGATTTAGGCATTAGAGTTTCATCATTTTAAGATAAGAGACCTTAAAACCATGTCTATTTGATTACAGTATCATGCTATTATTCATTGTTAAATAACACATATCCAGAATCAGAACCACACATACAAAATAACCTTACCAGTTATCACATGCATAACATAATTAAACTTACCTTGTGGATAAAACTATTCGCTGATACATCTGCAATTTTTGCGGTTAACCCAACTGAGTCGCCAGACTTGTCAGCCTGACGTGCATATTTCAGAGGAAAAAACATCAGTAGAAACAATGTTTGAAAGATATGATATAATAAATGTAGGCTCAGGTTTACATGTTCAAGAAAGCATGTGACTGAATTCCTGAAGAGCCATAGTATAAATTCTAGGTGGAGTTTCATTATTCTTTAGTCTTTTTTTCATTTGAGGGGCTTTTATTAGACGAAATCTAAAATAATATAGATAACATGACCTATTATTGATTATTGAAAATCAAGAGAGAATTCAACTCTATGAAAACATTACCAGAGGCTTCACAAGATTGCACTTCCCATGCATTTCATATCCAATATCAGACTGCCTAACTCTTCGACCACGAACAAGTGCTTGCAACTTAATAATCCCGTACATGCAAAATAAAGTAGAAATAGCTCGTCTCCTAACCGAGTGCCCTCGGATAAGCGCTTGCAACCTTATAATGCCTTTAAGAGTCTTGAAAGCTCTGCAAGCCTTGACACCAATCACTTCCATTAGTTGACGGATCAATCATTACAATGGCAACTCCAAAATAATACTTCCAACAAGCTTAAGAATGTTGTTATTGACAACTGTTTCTGAAGACATTTACGAGAACTTTCAGAACAGAAGCAGTAAAGAAGATTGACAGCTGCAATACCCCCGGAAATGCATTTTCAATTCAGTCACTAAGAGTGTATATGATAAAGCAGTATGAAAATTACCAAATAACCCCTGAAAGTAGCTTGCAACTTCACTGCAGCTTCCTCCTGCTTTATCTTGTCTAGATCAGGAGTTAAAGTAGCCTGCATCTCCAATGTGGCTTCCTCCAGCTTAATTTTCTCTAGATCAGGAGGTAAAGTAGCCGGCACCTTTGTGGAAGCTTCCTCTTGCATAATTCTCTCTGGATCAGGAGGGGCATCTTGGTGATCAGATCCTGCGATATCTAACTGATTCTGCAGCAAAAGATTTTCTGGATCCTTATTTTCCAGTTCTGGATCCCTCTCATTTCTAGCAAAAGTAATGGGAGTTGGATCAAAAGAAAACTCATTCTCTGATGCCTTGGAAGCGATCGGCACTTCTTTCTGTTTAACAGGTTTCTGCATTATAAAGTTTAAAAGAAGTCAGGAGTTTCACTATGGAAGGAAAAACCATATCAAACTAAATTTATGAATTTGACATTTATTCTTCGAACAGAACAATGGCCATTATATAACCTAATTACAATCTCAAACATAAACATAAGTTATTAGTGGAAACTGATCACTACTAAAACAGGTGAACACAAGCACTACTAGAACTCAATGAAATAAGCAAAAGCTTAGTCCCATAATGACATATCAGAGTATTACCTCTCTCGTTTTTGAAATATTAGATTTGGATGACTTTTTCCCAAATAGCACAGTTTTGATCCATTTTCCCGGTGACTTCCCCATCATGAGATCTGAACCAGTAAAATAAAAAAGGGTGAACCTGGTAAGAACTAAAACAGAAACTGTTAGAAATACCACAACAACAACAAGTAGCTTATGTCAGTAGATAAAGTCAGCTACAGTGTCATTTTACTCTAGTAACAATTAAATCTTTAGATAAATTGTTAATCAAAAAGTCCCACTCAATCACTTTAGTTAGTATTCTCTATGGTCTTCCTCTACCTTTTTTTAAATGATCCGTACTGCTAGATAAATATTATGTGACTTTTAGAGGATTGAGTGTTTAGAACTGAGTGAGATTTTCAGTATTGACTGTTTCATTTACGTACCTGGAATGATGCGATGCATCTAAAGTTGTATAATTTATGTAAGAAACATAGTTCACGTAACTAGAGTTTGAAAAGTCATAAATGTTAGTATAAATAGAGTTAAGTGTTTAAGACTTTGACGAAGAGAGAAGAAGAATGAAACCATAGAAGCAAAGTTTCATATCTATATATATAGAGTATTTCGTGTATTTCCCTTTTCCCCAGTAAGGGTTGAGCATATTAGAGTGTGTTAAGTATTTTCCTCTTTCTAACAGAAACGTGTTTTTCCCGACAATAGCATTGTTTAAATCAGCTAGTTAAACAAAACACATTGCAAATAAGCAAATCCTGTTTCACTTTCCGACCTCACAAGAAATCATTTTTGCAACAACTTTTGTCAGGAAAATGTACAATTAGCTCAGCATCAATCAACGTGAGATACTACTATAAGTACGAAATCGAGAATCCCTAAAACCCACAAGATCTACTGGTAACAAAAAATACGAAACACACACTGCTACATTTCGGAAAGTCTTAAATCAAACTTAAAGAGGTCAATTTCGAGCTAGATCTAACAAGTACCAGACAAATGCGGCACCTTCTCTTCACCCCTAATCTATTGTTCCTGAAATCCACAATCAAACCATGAGAATACAAAATGCGCATGAACTGAAGTTTTCAAAATTGTTTTCTAGAAGAACGTAATCATATATACAGTGGAGAAGTCGAGAGATAGAACAGAAGCAAATGTAAACTTACCATGGAAAAGAGTCAGTGAGAGAGAAAGAGAGGGGGAGAGAGCTTGAAACCCAAGGCAAAAAAAAAACAAAGAAAGTGATCTTTAGTTGCTCCATCAATTTTCTGCTAGATTGAGTTGCTTTGATGATCCCTGTTGGAGGAGGGAAGAATGAAAAAGTTGGATAATTTGACGGAAAAAATAACACTCTGTAGTCAGAGCTCAACGAATGTCATGTAGTCACTCTCAATTTCACCGCTAGATGTAACGGCTTATGATTTACTTTGAGGCCATTGACCGTAGATATGAAATGGTCTGATCGGACGACAGTTCATGGGATAGTCTATGGTACGCTGGAGCGCATAGATAATAAAGTGCACATTTGCGAGTGGACGTGTGGGGAGTCCCAGTGCAGTTACTTCAAGACCAAGTGTTGCAGCTTCTTTATTCGGAAGCATTGCGAAATTACACTTACGCCCTTCTTTCCAGAAATGGGTCACACGCTCAGACTCTCGTGGAAGAAATAAGGAGCGTTTATATGATGGGCCAGGCCCCGGATGAGCATGAGGGGATGGCGCGTGGGGTTTGGAAAAGTAGGGGGGGGGGGATGATGGGAGGGGTAGGAGGGGGGCTTACGGTTGGTCCGTGAGAGCCACGCTGGCGGGAAGGACAAGGTGGGCCCGGGGGGGTGAAGTTAGGAGGAGGCAACGTGGGACAAAAGGAGTCAAGATGATAAGAGCCATGTCACCGAGTAACTGTCAGGTTTAGTATTCGGATAAGATACTGAGTGCATTTTATTCTTCTTTAGTTATTCCCTTGGGGGCCTAATCCTGCCTGAGTTTTTGTCCTTCTTCGCCAAACAACCTAACATGAATCATTCTAATACAATCACAGTTACAATTACTATTACTATTATCATCACGATCATCTTATTGCACTTGACAAGATATATCAATTCAGATTATTTTAATCTAAAATATAGTTTAACAATTGAAGTAAAAATCACTAGAAGAGTAAATTCTATATAACTACATAATTTTAAAAAAATGTATTTATTAAAAAAAATAATATTTTTAATCAAATAAAAAAATATGAGAGAGGGTGAGGGGAAATTATGTACTAGTGTTTGTTAATTTCCATAGGATATAGGAAATTTTATTTCACACACCGTGGCATGTAAGAGAGATTTAACTATGATGAACATCTATCCACGTTCGTTGTATTCTTGTCGATTGAGCTAAACTTGATGGGTCTGTCTTTGATTTAGTTGAAATTGGTTAAAAAAATCTTGTTCACGTGCACGGACATGTTACAAGCGGGTGTATGCTTATAACAACCATGTGGCATCTATTAAAATCAACAAGAAGCATCAATATCGGGGAATCAACTAATGAAATTGATAATAACATACGCGTGGTTGTTGGAATTCATCCAAGATGATTAATATTCGTTTAATTTTAATTTTAAATATAAAATATATTTAATTAATTTAATTTAATTAATTAATATAATATATATTTTTTAAAATACTCTAATCATTTTATTTCTATTTATTTCCCTCTCTCATTTTTATTTTATTATTATTAAAAAAATATTAATAAAAAAAATTTAAAAAAATAGATAAATATAAAAATATATCTTATATTATATTTATAATTAAAATTATAATAATATTGACTGGTTCTTTCTACTTTTATATTTTTTAAGAAAATAAGGAAGACTTTGTTTATAGGCAAGTTTATCCTTTTGTTTATATATATATATATATATATATATATTTCTGGTACCTACACTTGTAATTACTTTAGTTCATCGACGGCCAAAACAATTACTTTGATTTATCAAGTTCTTCTCAGCCCAAGAGACACCATTTATAAAGATGGAAAATGGACAATAAGATCACTTGTAAGAGTGGCATCTGATGTGTGTACGTACGTAGTTAAAAGTTTTTTTTTTTTTTTTATTCAATGACATTGCTGTTCTCTCTCACCTTTAAGAAGGTCACAAAATCAATCTTATGAAGAAGAATGTGCGATAAAAAACAAAACGATGTGTGCATAACTCTGCTCAAAGATTTTAGACATGTTTGTTTCTATTTCTTTATTTTTTTGTTCTCAAAATATTTTTATAAAATTGTTTTTAAAAACAAGTTTTGAAAATTTAAAAAATTTGTTTGGATAATTATTGTAAAAAATTGCATTTGAAAATATAAAAAATAGTTGAAATAATTATTTTTAAAACTAAATTTAAAATTAAAAAAAAACATAAGAGATAGATTGGAGAATAGTCGTCAATAGGAGAGGTAGCAGGAGAGGTGGCAGCCATTGGCGGTGATGGGCGAAGGTGGCAGTCGTCAGCAAAGGTCCTAAGTGGTAGCAATTATTGACGAAGGTTGATAATAGCAATAGTTACTGGCGGTGGCATTCCTCAAAATTTTTTAAAAAGATTTACCCACCTTCTCAATATTTAATTATACAATAAAAAGTTATGTGAACCCGATTCCCGATATATAAGAGCGACATTACTGATGATCTGCGTTTTGGGGACACTTCCTCACTTTTTTTTTTTTGGTTATATACGGCAAATTAAAAAAAAAAACTGAACTGAAATCATGTTAACAGTTCTTTGACTTACGACATTAGTGTATCATATTTTTTTAAGAAATTACTAAAATAGATTTTGTATTTTAAAATAAAGTATTTTATATATGTATAACCTAATTTAAACTTAAAATATTATATTTAAAAATTCAGTTATTTATGATATTTATTATATTAATATTTTTGTTACTATAATATATTTGTTTGGGCCATGTCTATGGACATATGACCCAAAATAAAAAATCTAACGGCTTCCCATTTGAAATTTGAAATTCGAACGATGAGGGAGCCTCCAGGGCCCACTATGGCACTTTATTTCCAAACCAGAGCCCACTATGGCCTCCTATGCAATCTTATCGTTTTAACCGTTGTTACTCGCCTAACAAATTCTCATCTCCCCCGTAATTTGCTTTTCTCGTCCAACGATCGTGAAACTGCCACGTTCAATTATCGTGCGGTTTACAATCCTTCGTTGTCAAACAGCTCCTGTGAGGTCGAGCGTCTCTTAACATTTCAGAGCGAGTACCAACTCTGGCGCGTGGTGTTAAAAAACTGACAAATTTTAATTTTAGAGAAAGAGAGGTGGTTCTTTGCTTTTCCCGCCCAACGGACACTTGGCTGCTGGAGACAGCCTTAAATATCCCTATTTGAAGTTGTCGATTCGATAGAAGAAGCCACCTGGGTGTGCGAATTCTGAATCAGAAACACAAGAATCAATGCAGGAACCTGTCAAGGAACATGCCTCTGCTGGTACAATGCTCACCCCCATTTTCTATTTCTTCTTTTGTTTCCTTTGTGTTCTTTTTACAAATTAATCGTTTAATTGTCTTGTGATGCAGCGAACTCGGCAAGGCCGAAGATTCAAAGGTATGCTCTGCGTTCTGCGAATAAATCAAGTAAAGAGGAGCCACATGCTTCTGATTTGTCCAATTCTGCTGCATCCAAGAGGTTTTCCTTTTTTTTAATCTATTTCCATTTTTTCTCTCTTATTGCCACTTATCAAGCTTTTCAATCTGTTTTGGATGAATTATAGTTGGGACCTGAATTCCCCTATTTTGGTTTAAAATTTGCTTCTGAATGAATGTTACTGGACAACCTGGGAAGTATAATGTCTCTGTCTCTGTTTTATGTTGTGGTTTTAAAAATAGTTTTTTCTACGAACAGGACAATGATTTAGTTTTCATTTCTCTCCGTTGATTGAACCGGTGAAGAATGAGTCATTAAGGCTTATCATTGTCTCACTGGCAATGTAATTTTCTAAGACTGAATGTTGCTCTCTGACATAGTTCGTTAATACTAAACAACGTTTACAGTGTCGGAGGTGAAGTTGCAATCTAATTTTTCTCAAATTTGCATCCCCTGACAGTTCAATCTTCTCATTATGAATTATGATCATTAGGTATTATTTATATTATATTATAATGACTGTATTACTGACTACGTGTGAAAGGAGAGCTGCCTTTTTTTTATTGTACATTGTTCTAAACCTAATTTCTCTCACTTCCAGTGTCTGAATGTGACTGGTGTTTGAAATTCCGATTTTATCACATGGCCGTGCCATTGTTTATGATTAAAAAATTAAAAAAAAAATTGTGAAGTAATTGAGAAGTAAGAGAAAGATATGTGTATAAAAACAAAGAAAGAGAGAGAAATAAATAAAAAAAAGTTGATGAAAATAGAAGAAATGAATCTCGTAAATGTTGTTAAGATGTCAAGTGTAAGTAAACTTAACCCGATAGAGTTGGGCTAAAGAAGAGATATATAAGTGAATAAGCCGGGTTAAAGAAGAAATATATTTACTATCTTAACCTCCTTTTCACTTTTCAGGGGAAGACCAACATCAAGCGTGAGTAAAAGTGTTGGTGTTCTTGATTTTTCTGGAAAGGGAAAATCTGGGAGTGCTAAACCACCAAGAAGGCTCTCAATTCCTGCAAAAGCATCTGCAATTCCAGGCTCAAAGCTGGGCGGTATGCCTGCAAATATTTCCCCAATCTCAGAGACCAGAAATAATAATAGGTCAACTTATGGCCAGAACAAAAGTGAAACTCCCACATCTACCAGAAAGAAGTTCAATGCTTTGTCTTCTGCTTCGTTTTGGTTATCCCAGATCAAGGTCTCAGAATCGGCTTCTAAGCACTCAATTTCACTCGGATTTTTCAAACTAGCTTTAGAGGCGGTATCCGAGGTACATATTCATATATAATGCTTTTTCTCTTTCTTTCATCCTCTTTAAAGATTCCGTGAATGTTTTTTCTGGGAAAATCTTCATTCATAACTGCATCTGAACCATGTTTTGGTTTGTGTTTGACATTGACATATCAGTCACAGCATTTCAAGAGAATGAAAGATGAGCTCAAATCTTATGTGAAGCGGCACCACCAGCTTGGCGAACAAGAAGAACTTTTGAAAGAATTGTTTGAGAGATACAACATCTCAGAAAACACAGAGCAGTTACAGAATGATGTCCCTCAATCTGTTTCAGAGGTGAGAGAAGAGGCAAGTAGTGGGTTATCTGTTGAAGATTTGCATAATAACTCTTCTACCATGAGTACTGGGAATATGGACTCCATTAAACTCTCTCCTAAGAAAGAACCAATCCAGAAGGAGACTTGTCAAAAGGGTAACAATCCCAGAAGCAGAGTGAGAGGAAGCTTCAGTGAGAATTCTGCAAATTCAAGATCTGGTTTAGTGAAAAGACAAGAGAAGACAGGCAAGCAAGAACCTAACAGAGAAAAGGGGAAGATCAGGAAGCAGGGAAATAAATCTAAAGTCGCAGAAGGTAATTAAGTTTGAAGCAATTTCTCATTTCACATGTAAATCGATAAGTAAGTTCAGTTCAGATAGTTTTAAGCATTCAATATTTTTATTTTCCACATGCAGGTCCTGTCAGTCCTACGATTGCTGAAGATAAACAAGGAAACAAAGAAAACTTGGTAAAATGTTTACTTGGATTGTAGATTTTTTTTTTTCAAAAGAAGAAATTATTGTATAAAAGTAGTGCCTTATTTGTCTGTCCTCTCTTGTTGCAATAGGATGCAGTGACCCATTAAAGAAGCTTTGGGATTGAACTTGTGAATTGTTATGTGTGGAGTTGGCGTTTGTGTTAGTGCGCCATGAAATTTGTTTCAGAGCTACCCTCAAAGGCTGCATCTTTGTGATCGGTTATGAAGGCGTGGTGTTTGTGTCTATCAAACAGTTTATACTTTGATTAAACCAAATTCAAATTGTATCATGGTTTATACTTTGATTTTTTTGGCAAACATGGTTTATACTTTGATTAAATGCTATATTAGTTGAGGTGAGAGGCTTTTTAAATATAGTGTATGTTTGATTTGCTTTTCTTTTCTCTCAACGGATAATGTGCTCATTTTTTACTTCTCAAATGTAAGCCAAGAGCTGAATTGAGTGCTAGATTGTAGAAAACAATTGGGTTGATGTTGAATTAGTATCTCATTCTCATAATCATGCTATAATAATTAATAATTTGCCGTCAAATATAATGTTGTACTCTATCCATTTTATCAAATTTTAAATAATTATGACAATACATATAAGCTGTTTTTTTAAAATAATATATTAAAATAATAAAATTTAAATTGAATTAATCATAAAATTGCTTTTCTAGTGACTTAAATACTTTTTCTAAGTGATATGTAATTAACATATCAAGAACCAATAATATATGTAATTAATCATAAAATTACTTTTCTAGTGACCTAAATACTTTTTTTAAGTGATATGTAATTAACATACCAAGAACCAATAATATATCAAGAAGACGCCAGCTACATATATGAATTTATTTCTTAATATTTTAAAGTATATTTGGTACACATTTTCAGAATAGAAAGTAAAAGAAAATGTGGGAAATAATGTTTCTACGTATATTAACATAATTAAATAACAATAGCAAACTTTCAATAAATTTTATTATATATACTAATTAAAATAGGGTTAAGATTCAAATTTATTTTAAAAGTTGTCACATAAAATCAATATCTCAAAGTCTTTTTAAGTTCAATATTGACTTGAAAATATTTAAATGATAGCAGTATTACTCCTAGTTATTAAAATATTAGTAATCAATATTAATTTTTTACAAGTTAAGATGATTTTACCCTTTTTTAACACTTCCAAGATAATATTAAACAAATTTATGAGATAACTCTGCTCTTCTGTAACAAATTTTGAACAAACATTAGATTTTTTTTTTTATGAGATGGAGCAATATTAGATTTTAAAAAGGTGGCCTTTTTTTTTTTTGGGTGATGATTTTCCCCTTCCCAATAGGCTTGCTAAGTTTTTTGGGCCCCCTACATGATGCTAACATCACACAAGTGGCACGTGGCAGCCATTACTAACAACACACTGTCTACATTCTAACACATTCACCCTGGAAAAAAAATTAGGGATAGAAAGTTCCACCCTTCAACCACACATAGGATCTATATTCTAACATGTTTCATTTGTCGAGAGAAACATGATGCCAAATATTCGATAACTAATACTCCTTCCGATCCATATCCTATATTTAGAAGCAGAGGGAGTATATATCATTTTGCCCACCGCATCTTCCCAAGACCAAGCCTCCTCTATAACTGAATAAATCTATGTCATTTACACAAGCATTTGGCAAACTACAGCTTTTGAATTGAACCATGTTGATAGAAATCCAATGTTTACACAGTTTTCTATTTTACACACAGATTGGCACAAAGCGAAATCTACAACGAAGGCAAGGTGATCCTAATGTTCAGAATAGCAACGCATGCATAATTGAAATTGAAGTTGAGTTTGCACAATGATTCTTAAGATAGGCTGAATTTGCCCACAAGGATGTTCTTAGTCAGCTGTCCAGCTCTGCTCCACAATTTCCCTCACTCTTCGGTTGTAGTCACGCTTGTTCTCACTAAACATCCGAGCAGCTTCTGAGTTTGCAGGGGAATTTGGGTTCGGATCACAAAGCAGGGACTGCCAAAAGAAACTATTAATTCCCGGAACATGATTAATCATAACATGCTGTCTATTGCTTGCACAGTATAAGCATCCAAAACAAACAAGATTACCACACACACAAACTTCTAAGGACATTCTATTTGATGGGGCAACAATCGTCCCTCAAGTTTCTAGTATTTTGCTAGTAGCTAGTAATATTCCGCTGGCAAGAACTTGGACGACCATCCTTTGTTCATGCAAAAAGGATATTTCAACACCCACTCATTGTGGAAGCTATGTCGATCATACTCACATGTAAAAGGGGAAAAATTAACATTTATACCAACCCTAGAAATTTAATCAGTGCGTTGCTGCAATCAGAGACCCTAATGCGATGATGCACAACAAATTGCACAGTGCATTTTGCTTCAAGAGAAAAATATTTAATACACATGGTGATGGTATATAATTCAGAAATAAAAAACAGATTTCTTTAATATATGTTTAATTCTATAATCTGACTTTATCTACCATGTTTTTGTTTTGGGATTGTTCTTAAGAAAAATACTCAGCTTTTTCATAAAGAATGGCAATTGGAGATCTAATAAAATTATGAGATTTGTTTTTGGAGAGGGGTTGGGGGGGGGGGTGTTCTTCCTGCCCATATGAAAGAACAACACTTGCAAGACCGCAACTGATGCTTCCTAACTAGCCATGGCGTTGCGCTACACAATATCAACAACTATGGACTTTGTTAGGGTTTATGAAAACACTGACACTTTGGAAAGTGCAAGACCCCAATGAGTGTATTCTTGATCATATTTTAACATTAGAAAAAAACTTGAGGATACCTGGATATTATTAAGAATTAACGGCCAGATGATACCTGGACAGATGTTAGTATAGCAGCAACATCATATATGGGGCTCCACTGATTTTGTAATATATCCAAACAAATACTCCCATCCGCATAAACTGACCAAAGTTGAAAATATGACATTAGTAGCAAAACAGCTAATTTATGAATAAAATCTGAACATATTTTCAGCTACAACTTACTATTAGGATGAAACATTCGGGAGACAAATCGCACCATTGGTGGTTTGTTTGGATAATCCTCCGAAAATTGGAGAGTTAGCTTAAACGTTCCTAAACAACTCAAAAGATTTAGTTATGAAAATATAACTAGTATTTATTGTATGATTACATCAAGTGAGAAGTTATAATACAAAGCAAGCTACACCACGAGTACCCACCCATACAGAGTATACACAACCTCTCACAGGCACAATTATGCAACGTATCAACAGTACAATAAATATATGAATAAGATAAATAAAAACAATAATCTATCACCACACAAGAGTTGCATCTACATGACTGTTCAAGCATAATTCTCAGTCAGGATAACAACCATTTATAGAGACACCTGAAACTTTTCAGAGAATTAGAGAGTTACAAGTCTCAGCAATATCATTCCAAGGATTAATTAAATAAACTCATCAATCACAAAAGAACCATTGTAAGTAATGCAAAACAGGAGTTCACAAACTTGTACACATGAATAAAAGAAGGGCAGAGAATTAATTATTTTTTCCAAAATGAAGAGTCTAGTGACACATGAGCCAACATCATTTTAAGAGATTTAGGGCAAGGATCAACTCACCTCCATCCCATGGAGTATCATCAGGACTGCAATCCAAAGCAGAAAAGAAAGCAGAAATTGCTTATCCATCGGTACTTAAACAGAGTGAGAAATAATATGAAGTGATTATATCATACAAACAAACAAAAAGATGGATCTTCATCCAGTTTCATTCCAACTCACCCAAATATTACAGCATTCCAGAGCATTATGTTGTTGTCCTGAGGCGCACCACTGATTCCTGCCGGTGGATCTTGTTGCAGCCTCTTGAAATCTCTCATCAGCCTCTTCCTTGCGGGAGTCGACATGGTCACCACCTAGCAAAACCAACAGCTGATTAGAGAAAACAATTACTTCAATAGATGAGTTAGTACACGGGCTGTAAATTTAATAACGCCATAAAGGCATAAACACAAAGAAGCAACTCTATTTGCAAAGGTGAATAATCATAATCAAAATTCTATTAAAAAATAAACAAACAACAGAAAAATTAATAGATTTAAAACACGAAGAAGGCTGAATAGGAGTAGCGTGATGCTACACTGGTGTGTTGTTGTAGAAGAATACGAGAGAGAAAGAGAGAGGGAGAATAGAGAGGGAATCAGGGAGAAAAGATGGTCACGTCACTGAATTGATGCGCTGAATCATTCCATAGGCAAAAGACCTCCTGTTACAAGTCTACCGATCCTCTTATATACTCGTATTCTAACGGCTACATCCATAACTACCTATCCCCTTCCTTACGGCTTATTGACTTAGTTACCGTGCTATTATTTACTTTGGTGATTGTGGTTTATAGACTTTGTGAAATCCACAATCCCTTCCTAACTTCCTATAGTTAATATTGATTATCTATCCTTACATATCATACACAGGCCATACAAGGCTTAAAAAGCACAACCAGAGACGCTAAAAACCAAATTTAAAGTTCCCTCGTTCACGAAACAAGATTAGTTTTCATTTCCATATTTCTATAAGAAGCACAGAAATCCCCAATAGTTTAATGCTATAGGTTGATAGCTGGCCAGCACAAGGCCCCAAAATCGTGACAAGGCCAGCATTCACACAAGAAGAAAAAAAAAAGTTAGGGTTTTAAATCCGATCCACGCTCTGTATTGCTCATCACCGTCAAGGGCAGCAGCCACAAAACAAGAAACGCTCACAAAAGTATAGATCAGAAAACAAACGGTAGGGGAAAAAAGAAGAAGAGAAATTGATCGAACAGAAACGGATGAAAAGGAAACAAAAATGATCTCACCAGGTATCAAAAGGGATTGAAGAGATCAGGAATCAGCAAGGCATACCAATGATTCAGCTGACCCGGGTAGGAACAGATCGATCCTGGAGAGCGGATGTTGAAGGTGTATCAAAAGAGGGAATTGGGTTGAGTTGGTAATGAGGAAAAGAATTCGAAGAAAATGGGCCTCTTCTGGCGTCCTTAGGTTGGGACCTAATCAGCCGTCACTCGTACGCGCTATTTTTTGATCATAAGCTTCTAATTTAAAGCTAACTGGTGTCATTAGCCATCGGATTAAGGATCATTGAAGTGTCGGGATATTTTGTATAACTCCCGTATCACCGTAACAAAATATTTGGATATAATTTATATAATTTAAATAATATTATTCCAATGCATAATGGAATAATCAAGATTATCAAGTTTCCTTCCACAAAATCAAGCTTCCAAACTTTTGCCTTCGGCTCTAGTTGCTAAGGACTTGAGGATTTTGAAATTCGAGTGTTGATAAATATGTAGCTATGATAAGGTTCGATTTAAATTTTAATTAATTACATTGTATGAAATAAATATATGATAAATTTTATTTTATAAGGCATACATCTTTCTTTTTTTTTTTTTTACAGAGGCCCCAAATAAAGCACTGACTTTGAAAAACTTTATCAAGTATATGCTCAACATGTTAATTTTGGTATAAATAAAACAAAAAAAAAACCCGATTTTTATTGGCAAATTTAAGACAGATATAAATAAAAATAATAAAAAAATACTACATTTATAATTTATTATCCTTTTTTTTATCCACTTTCTCTTTTATCAGTTTTTGATAAAACAGGCCCCTAGTTTTATAACAACATCAATCGATCAAGTTCTATACAAAAGGCGAAGGTGTCTCAACATAATTATCTTTATTTAAAAAGCTCCTTTTCCTTTTAATTTCTTCTTAACTTTTTCCTAATTGGGGTGCTTAGAGTTAGGCCATATCAAAGCTATTATTAAAGAGCCCAATATTGTTACGCTCATGTACTTCCCCCTTAATTTCCCGCCAATCCTCCAGTCGCGCGCCATTTCTCTTGTTCCCGACATCGGTCATCCCATCTTCCCCCCCTTCGCCAACAACGCCACCATCTTCTCACTTTTGGAACTCTGATCTTAAATTTTCAATCAAATCATTCACTTTTCCCTTCTAGATTCTGGTTCCGCAGGGGCATACAAACCACAGAAATGACAAAACAAGAGCTTCAGAACGAAAAGGATGACATGCTTATTGACGGATACGAACCTGAAGCTCCTGGGCAAAAGCAGCAGAGTCATGTTTCTAGCGAGTTCAATCCGGATCACCTTAAAGTATTTTACGGTAAATATTGATTCTTATCTGGTTGCAATTGCCAATCTACCTTTTTAGTTGAACTTTTGGCTCCATTGCTCAACTACAGTGGCATTTTCTTTGTGACAATCTTATCAAAATTTTCCCTTTTTCGTTAAGTTACTAGATATTTTATTAGTTGGATCTTATTTTTATGCTATAACGACGTTTCATGTACTTCTGTTTGGGATTCATATTTTCCCCTTCTTGTTTTCATCAGGAAAGCTATTTCCTTATGCTGATTTTTTTAGATGGATGTCTTATGGCAATGGTAAGCAGTGAATATGTTATCTCGCCTATTTCTCTTTCGATGCACATAACCAGGGTACGCTTGCTAATAAGTGGGTATGATGCACATTTGCCTTCCTTTTTTCCTTCCCCCTTTTCCCTCTCAATGTATTTGTAGATGGGAAGCATCCCGGTTGCGACCCCTCTTACATCAGCCTGAGGGAATTTTCATTCTCGCTTGACAACGATATATTTCTACGATTCCAATCTTTCCACAGTGCCGTGGAGCTTGAAAACTCCATCAAAGAGAAATGCCCATTTAAGATTGATATTGGACCTGTATATAGCGTGGAGGTAAGATTTCCGTATTTTTCATCTATTCTTCCGTTTGGAATCATGTCGAACCGTCACTATTCTTCTATTTAGTGTCAGAATTTGGTATCGTTATCCATGCGGTATTTACAAGTGTCTAAAAAGAATTAAAAATTAAAATGTTTTCAAGCCACAAATAAGCTCCTTCTTGATAATTGATGCCTGAGTTGAGTTCAGTATTCATTACACAATCTTGGGATGGATTTTGAGATATAATTTCTTTAGGCAAATTATTTTTTTTAAATATATTCCTAGTATATTTCATTGAAATGCTTTTACTGAGATATTCTATCCAGTTTTTCTTTTCCTCATCTATAGCTTGTTATGTGTTGCAGCCCACAAAAAGGCATGCCTATACTCAGACTGGTGATAGTGTCTTCGTTCCAATTGAGAGAGAGCTAATTTTTGATATTGTAAGCTTTTCAACTTCAATTCACCAAATAAAATCTGCTACCGGAGAATTCTTGACATGTTGTAGTCAAATATATGCTGTAGGATATGACAGATTACGATGATGTCAGATACTGCTGCACTGGTGCTGATGTTTGCTTGAATTGCTGGCCATTGATGACTATATCTATTAAAGTGATTGATACTGCCTTAAGAGGTAATATTTGAATCTCATATAATGTGGGGAACTGTAATTTACAATTTTTTGATTAAAGAACAGTAGGGTTAATTTTGCTCTCTCCAGTAATGAATATTTCATGCTGGTGATTTTAAGTTTCATTAAATATGTATGCTGTAAGCTGCATTTCTCATAAGAAAATGACCATAGCCCCAAAATGGAAATGCTCCTAAATGACACGATTGCAGCATATAAAGTTCTCATTTGTCATTCGTTGCTACCGACTTGTCAATTGCAGTATATAAAGTTGATATTTGCCTCATTAATTAAAATATGACAACTGAAATGGCACAAATGAGAATTTTATATGCCGCAATTGACAAGTGAAGCAGTAACAAATGATAATTCATATAACCCGAACCTAATATTTTGAGAGAACTAGAGTTGTTTTTCGTTACTACTTAACTTGTCAATTGCAGCACATAAAGTTGTCATTTGTGCCTTTTTAATTGTCATTTTTTAATGATTGAAGGTAAGATGGTCATTTCACAATTGGAATATCTCCCCTTAAAGTACCATGGGACTTGTCAATGATTTGATGATCTTGTGAGATCTTATAGGGATAAATTCTCTTAAGTGGAACTTGAGTGGGATTCTCTCAAGAAAGAATCCCTAATTTGTGTTACAATGGTCTGAGTACATTCCAAAATGGGATCTACCTAAATTTTGTATCTTTGTGGAAATCGATGGCCTAAGCAAGGTCTGATATAAGAAATGTATATAAGTATTATTATGTGTAAACTGTCATAGACATGAGAATTTAGGTAGCTGAGCCTGTTAGGTAATTAATTCTGTTGGGATATGACTGTGTAGTTATTAGTATTCACATGTACAAGTCAGGGCCTATATAAATGAGGGAAGGCTGTAACTGTGTCATGCTTAATCTGATGGGTTAGAGCGCCCCCCCCCCCCGGTTCTCTTCTCCTCTATTCTTATACCTATTATTACTTGCATAACTGCATTGGTATTCACTTTCTGACATTTATCTTGGGCGTTGACGTTGTATATCATATGTTTTTAAATTATTACGAAATCTTACTGTTTCAGATGATTTTGGCTTTAAACACATTCTATGGGTTTATAGTGGCCGCCGTGGTGTGCACTGTTGGGTCTGTGATGGGAAGGCAGGAAGGTGTGACACTAAAATTAAGAATTGCATCCTGTTTCCTTCCATTACTTAGTGTATACTGTAAAGATTCTAATATGTTACCTTTACTTTTGCAGATTGACTAACGAGCAGAGAGCAGCTATTGCTGACTATTTTCGTGTCTACAAGGTGGTATTCTTTAGAAATAGAATGGGTTTGTTTTGGCAATACTTATTTTAATGAGTACTTTCTATCTTTTATTGTGTACAGGGAAATGAAAATAGTCAAAAGAAGGTTTCGTTGACGGGCCATGCTCTTCATCCTTTCCTGGTGTAAGTTTTATTGTGGACGATTGCCTTTCTGGACTACATATTTCATATTCCTATTTAAGCTAAGGTGAATTTCGTTTTTGCAGGAGAGCATACACTGAAGTTCTTAAAGATTTTTTTGAGAAAGGACTACTAATAAGTCAAGCTTTACTTTCTACCGAAGAGAGATATGAGATGATCCTAGAGTTTATTCCAGACGCAGGTACATATTTTTACTGTTCCTGCCATGCCTTCAGATAAATCTTGTTATAACATTTCCAGCTCTGATCTATGTATGTAATTCGTGAGTGCTTTCTGCAGCAATTGCTTCTGAACTTAGGGGTAGATGGCAGGATAATAGGCGGTCTTCAAGTGCAAAAGAAGACATTAATGTTGTTCGATGGGAACAACTCAAACATTTGCTGTCAAAGAATAAGGTTAGTAGTCAAAATGCTTGTAACGAAACACCAATTTTCAAGGTGAAAATGGCATCTGCTCTATGCATTATGGTGTACTCAGTAGAAAATAGTTAGTAGACTCATATAGAGAAGATTGTACTGGAAATTTCTGCTGAGATATATTTTAATGTTACATGTTTCTGTCTCTTTCATAGGATGTTGTTGTAGGAAATCATACAGAACATGTTGAAAAAAGAACTAAATGTTACTCCATTCATCATTAATGCATATCTATTCCTTTCTGCAGGCACTGGGACCGCGAAGATGTGTTGAAGAGATTGTGTTCTCCTATACTTACCCTAGGCTAGATATGGAGGTTTGTCTATATCTGATCCCTTTTTCCTGTATCTACTGGCCTATTTGAACTGTTTCTGATTGCACCTTTACACATTCATATCTTCTCCCTGCAATCTCTCTATTGATAGAGTCAACTATTCATTTGACAAATTTAAGTTCCAAGTCTAAATATTTTATGTATCTAATTTGGCCAATATATGTTTCAGGTTTCGAAGCACATGAATCACTTGCTTAAAGCTCCATTCTGTGTACACCCAAAAACAGGTTAGTAACTAAATTTTATACCATTTTCTTTTTTCTTTTTTTCTTATTGTTTTTGTAGTTGATGTTTTGACTATCAACTACATTTTATCATGCACCAGCTGGCCTGTTAATCTGAAGTTTTAGTATACGTTATTAATTACTAGTTAGTTTATGTTATAAAGGTAACTTTTTTTCCCATTGTTCCAGGTCGCATTTGCGTCCCCATTGATCCAAATCACTGTGAGGAGTTTGATCCTACCACAGTACCTACTCTTTCACAGGTAAACTTATTCTAGAACAGGAGAGTGATGATTTTCTGGTCTCTCTTCTGACAAATCTTGGGAATAGAAATGAAAGCTTCCCACTTGGTTCTCTATAATTTGCTTATCTTCAAATTGAAAGAAGATTGATCGTTGCACCTGGGGCAATACTGCAGCCAGCGAGGTTCTAACTGATTTGTCTATTAGCAATTTGGCACGAGAAAACTAATTCCAGCGAAAGAAAGTTTTTACTGGGCAATAAGATTGGCTGCCAACACTGGCTTAAAATTACTTTTACAATACCATCTCTAACACACTATCCCCAATAACAGCATCACCTTTTGATAACTAAAATGGATCTTAAAAGGGCGTTGTACTCAAATTATCTTACAACAACAGGGATACCACAATTGTGATATTTAATAAATATTTCTCATGTGAATCGTGATGTTGTGTTGCAGCTTTTAGACGAGCTTAACGAAAGAGGTCCAAGAGATGATTTAGATGGTATGCTTAGTTGATAATCCCCCTTTTTTTTTTTTGTAAAAATGTCACATGGCCTACGAATATTTGACTATCTTAGCAATGCTGGGAAAATGGCTCATGTCAAAATCATATTTTCCTTCCGATATTCACTGAAACTTTAGCGTTTGGTACAAGTATTTTTGTTTATTGGTCTTGCTCGATTTCAGAATGGACAGGAACTTCACTAGAGGGTGCCGTCAGCCTTTTCAGAACGTCATTCTTACAACCTCTACTAAAAGCTTGCAAGGTATGGGGCATTCTTACAGCCTTTAGCTAGACACGTTAGTTTATGCAATACTTGAATGTGCTGGGATCCTCTGCTTTTGCTCATCTTTGAGTTCCCCAACCCCCAAAAAACGAAAAAGCTTTTGCAATACAATACCTAGTTAGAGAAAACTTTGATCAAAATTGCAAGACATTTTCATCATACATAGCTATTGATGCTGCTAGTTGTAATTTTAGTCAACATAACAACAATGCTTATACCGAATATTGCAGGAGGAGATAGAAAGTTCGTACAATGCAAAATTGCAGCAGTCAAAAAACTCCTTTAACTGGTAATGACCCTTTGTCAAGTAGCTTTGGGAGGTTCAACTGATGGGACAGGACAGTTGTGCATTCAACCCTTATCTACATATTTATTCACAGATTGTAGTGGCAATATCTTCCCAGAACCCACCTTCTGGTGATGATGTCTATATCATCTTTGTGCAATATAACACTCTAGATAAATTCGTTACTAGGATCAACCTCATATACTTACAAGATTGTACTAAATGGTAACTAAAATGGAGATATATCCTCTGCACATTTTTGCATCTAAGAAATTAACAGTACACGCATACATAGTAATATACACAACCAAAAGAATTTAAGATATTGAGAAATGTAGTAGGGTGATATATTGAGAAACCATGTTTTGTACTAGGCAGATGGTGCAAGCAACAATATATGAATTTGTATATATTTTCTACTATTTGACATGAATTGTTCATTTACTGTATCTTTTTTTTTTTATGATGAAAACATTTAATATTTTTATAAAGTTTTTATTTCCAAGTCCAACAAATTAAGTATGAATTAAGTCGAATTAATTGATTAAAATAAGGAAACGCAACTATTTTTGTCAACTTACAATATTAAAGTCAAAATTATACTTTGGAGAAACTAAAGTCTTACCACCACTATAAAATGAAAGGTACTACTGTCTCCAAAAGAAATAAAATAAAAGGTACTATAATGTATCTTAATACTCCTACAACATTGTAGTGGTACTTTTAAAACTTGTAAATGTAATTAATGAAGTTGACAATACTGAAAAGAATATATAGCTAGAATGAGCCGGAGAGAACTGTGCTTACAGTTGGTGGGAATTGGAATAATATTTGTCATTTTTTTATTAATTGAATCCATTCTTTGCTGACTCAAAAAGTGATTATGTATGTTAAAATAATACAAATCTAGACCGCTTAGCCAGGGACCAAAAAAAAAAAAAAGCAAACTCCTTGATTGATCGCGTTGTTCTCTACAAAAGATGAATATTATATGATACACGACACTATACGATCGACGCTAAAACATATACAAAGATTAAAAGTAATTGAAAAATGGTCTAAAACAAGTGTTTGCATTGATCACAATATAATTCTCCTAAATCGAAATTGTGGTACTCATAATGCCGGAAGCAGCTCTCCCCACTTCATTTTCTGAGGTAAGTTTTCTCCGGCGCCTTCTCGATTATTGCCTTGGCTGCTTCAAATGCCACTCCCTGTGCCAATAATTGAACTAAGTGCCACCGCCAAAGCCGATTGAAACTTTGGGTCCGCCGCAATGGCCTTGGTCGCGGCGGCGATACTATCCTGTAGAGCAGGTTGGGGATGAGGAGTAGGATGAGTTGGGTTATTGATAAAACTGTTCTTTTGATCGTAAGGCAGCCTGCTGTAGATATTGTTCATCATTGTCGACCTTGCAAGGTTCATGGAGCTGAAAACGTTCCTGTTATTATTACTGTTATAGCTGAGAAAATTATTGTTGTTTGGGGAACTAAAGTTGAGACTCGTGGAAGAAGAGGGGTACGATAATGATGATGATGATGATCTGTAGTTTGATGATGATGAGGTCATGAATCTGGAGGCTGCTGAATTTGTGGTGAGGTCAAGAGTGATTGTTGGGTGAGAAGGCAATGATGATGAGAGAGATGAAGGATTGGAGAGATATAATGGTTTTGATCTGCTGGAACCATCTGAGAAGGAGAAATTCAGGCCATAGAGATCAGATGAAGTGATGATGGGCATGGCGGCGGCAGCCGATGAAGTTGATGATGATGAACCAGACAAAAGCATGGAAGCTGCTGCAGAAGTAGTGGAAGCCATGGCGGTGGCTGAGAGAGGAAGAGGATGGTTATGGATTCCCTCATAAGTTGTAACTAAAACGGACATATCCTCGGCACATCTTTGCACCTGAAATTTCATGTTCATCAAGTTGCTGTTAATAATACAGACACACACATATATACACACAGAGTAAAACAAAATCATAATGAATTTAAAGAGATTGTGAAATACTCGTACCTGTTTTTTGACTGGGCATGAGGGTGCAACTGTACAACGATAATATGCCCTAGGACAAGGATTTCCCTTGGAGATTTTTTGTCCATATTTTCTCCATTGACATCCATCGTTCATCTGTTTCAAATTCATCAAACTTGTAAATAGTTAAGGTAAAGACAGAAGAGGAGAATCTAATGACATGGAAAACTTACAGTTGGAGCGTCGCATCTTGCTCTGACACAAACCCTAGCTCTCTTTGCAGAATTATTGTTTTGGGAAACTTCGTCTTCAGCAGAAGAAGTATCTCTGCTTGTTTTGATAGCTTTACTTGGTGGCTCTTGAGAACTATTCGTAGGGCTTGGATTATTAGTCGTTATGCTTCCTGACTTTGAAGTTTCAAATTTGCAGTCCAATCCAAGAGCCAAGTCCTGATCTTCATGATCCTTCTTCAATAATAATGGTTTCAAAGCTTTTGTTTTCTGATGATCATGTTGGTTTCTTGTTGGATGATTATTATGAACTCTTCCAAGGCTCAGAGAAACTAGGTCATCAGATTCTTCCTCTTTAGTTTCTTTATGAAGAATATCTTTGAATTGCAATTCAAGTGTTCTGTAATCCTTCAGAACTCGATCCAAACACTGCTTCAGCCTTTCATTTTCTTCTCTCACCTCTCCCATTTCCGTTTTTGCACATTCTAGCTCCTCCACCTATATATATATATATATGAAATAATTTAACTTAATTTATATTTAAGAATAATATAATCACAAAAATATTAATGTATATAATCATTTTTTACATGAACAATATTCGAATTATTCAAAACTCACCTCTTCCTTTTTAGTTGGAGATACAATATTTGGTCCATAAGCATCCATTGGCAGCACCTGAAATTAAAGAGCATGAATTAACTAATGAGACAATGAGTAATTAACGTGCGAGATTCACAAAACAAATCAAGCCCATCACTAAAATGGATGCATTTTATTATATAATTAGTCAATTCATTTTCCTTATTTATATATATATATCACTCTTCCCTTGTATATATAAAATTGAAAACAAAGTAATTATTATAGAATCTTTTTCGGTGTTTAATTTCAATGTGCAGTATTCATAACTTCATACATCTTATTTGCTGTTTTCCCACAGCACATGCATGGGTCCACTCTCTATTTATACTATCGAATGAATACGCATAATTCTTGAATCTTATTTTTCAATCAAAACATGATAAGATAAATATAAGTCTCCAACAAATAACAGATATAGCAAATATACTTAGTTGATGGAAGATACGACTGTCTCAAAATCTATACAACTATATATATGTTTTTTAGTGGAAAATCATATATTTGAAATAAACCATATATACGTGTGTGTGCGTGTGTGTGTGCCCATATTCTGAATAGACTGCATATTATCTGTTAGTTCTTGCACCTTTGAGTTCAACTACAGTGTCTCAGAGATAAACTGTTTTAATATATGATTATGGCTTGAAAATTAAACAAAGAACTGAAAAGCAATGGTTATGAATTATATTGATTAACTTCTTTAATTTGATATCTATGGGTGAGCAAGACAAACCAGAAAGTATCATCACAAGATCGATCATAAAAATTTAAGAAAAAGCCATATATTAATATGACATATGTTTTACTTTGTGCTGAACACAACAGTTAAATCGGAAAGCTTTAGATCAGAATAAAACGCTCTAATGATTTAAATCAGAAAGCTTAACCGTAATCAAGCTTTGACATCGAGTCCAAATCAAAAACATATATCATAGTGATTATTTTTAACTCATCAAAACATGAACAGAAAGATGATTTTCTGTCTCATAAATCTGATTATGGCGGTTGAAAGATGATATATATATAGTAGAAAATATCTTCACCTCAATATCAATCCCTTCTTTACGATGATCTTCATCATCACCACTGCTAGCAGATCTTCCTGAAGCAAACTCCATAGCTGCGATGAGAATATATAGCTAGAGCCTTTCTCTTTCTTCTCTTTTTTCTTTCCTCCAAGGCCTTCAAACTAAAGAGCTCAATATATAGAGAGAGGAACTTGCATGAGGTATTTGACTCTTGGAAAGGGAAAAATAGCTAGCCAGAATTAGAAAATAAAGATAAAGATAAAGATAAAGATAAATAAATGAATGTCAGACACAACGCAGAGACATATTATCCAAATGCATTCGAGGAAAAAGTAAACACATATATCTTATTGTCAACAAGAGTATAAAAAAATAACAGGTAGAAGAATTCAAGTTCAACGCGTGAGACAAGATCAAGAGAGAGAAAGAGAGGTTGAAGTTTCATACGATACAAAAGTCAGAAGCATGGCCAAGTCAAACCTTGTTTGCCGCCTCCGGTGACCGGAACCGCCGTTCGTATTTCTTCGTCTATTCTTGATGAAGTCAAGTAACATTTAACCTCGTGGGGTTGCCCTAACTACCTATCTTCTTTTGTTACCATTTGCTTGGAATATTATCGAACCACTAATAAATAAGATTGACGAAATGGGTGAAAAGCTTCTCTCTCTCTCTCTCTATATATATATAGACATTGAAAAAAATGAAAATACAAGAGTTATTCCCCGTTGGTTCATATAAATATTATATTCTCTTAATTAAATCTCTATATCAGAGTAAATTTTATAGCAATAAGACAAATTATTTACAACATGTAAATAATACATGAGAAAGAAATCTCTACTATCTCAAAATTTTTGCATAACTAAATAATAATAAGTTGATTATTAATTTTCACCTCTGAATGATTTTGTTTTATGAGATCGATTTTGTAGAGCTATAAAATTAAGGATGAAGAGGAAAATTACAAACGAGAAAGAAGGCCACTTTTTCTTGAGTTGGATTCAATGAAATGAACCTAATTGGCCCCGAAGATATTTTAATATTTCTATACCAATAATCCTTGACTAGGTTTTTCCCCTTTTGGTTGATGCAAGAGGCCAATAGTTTTTAACTATTCGTTGAGTGTTTTATCGTTTTCTTGCTTAGCTTGATTCTCTCAAAGTCATACAATACATATATGTGTACGATCAATCAACCAGGAAAAAAGTCATACATGATGTACACATATATATCGTCAGCCTTAGAATTAATTAATAAATTATTATTTTCCCCCAAAATAAATAAATAATTATATTAGTGTTCCCATTGAAGAGTGTAACGTTATGTTTTGAATAATTTGTGCTAACATTTCAAAGAGCAATAGAAAAGGACCTCATGGTTTAATTTGCTTAAAATAATCAGAAGTAAGATTCTGACTAGCTAGCTGTGTTCAATTAAAATAACATTAATTAATACTCATCCACTTGCATGCAAGTATCCATATATATCCCTAATTTCATGGTAATTAATCAATTTATTATATCAGACGATAGTTCAGATATCCATTAGCTTCCCCACAAATTTACTGGTGAGAAATTAAATATACTAAAATTTGTTAGGATAATTAAGCACGATAAATTAATAATTATATTACTTTATTATTTTTTTCATATTAGAAAGAAAATTAATGAAAACAAACAAGAGTAATATACACGCGCGCGCATACATGATGCATTATTGTACCAAAATTAACATCGTTCATTTGAATGCATATATCATGCAAGAAACGATATATTTAATTAATTAACTTTATGTAACATAATTGCATTAATCTTTTTTTGGAGCGATCAAGGTCAATGCTTCCTACCTAACTCTATTCCTACGTTTTCGCCAACTTGACATGTATATCGTCTCTATAACTACCTACTTAAAGAGAAAAAAATTAACAAGTCTAACACATGCTACTTTAAGTTTTTATTATAAATCGCTTGATAAAATATTAATTAAATATTTCTATTTAAAGTCATTAATGATGAGAAAAAGTGTAATGGACAAATTTAAAAATTTTAAATTTGAATATAGGTAAAATTGAAAATTTATTATATTTTTAGAAAATTTAATGAAGTGGATCGATGAGAGTATTTTGCAGTGTGTGTATGGATGATAAAAAAAATGCATGTCAAGGGATGTGGGAATGGATAATAAAGCTAAAAAGTCAACAAGTTTCCTTCAACGCGCGCATGCCCTCTTCATCTAGTTTCAACTTTCAGTAATATATAATTTTAATTATATATCTTGTGTGAAGCAGCACTCAAACGATAAACTATATATAAAATAATATTCTTAAAATGTTGTCATTAAACTAGATAACACTGAATATATAATATTTCTTTGATATTTAATATATGATATAATTGACGAGTTAATATTCAGTTTAAATATAATATTTATTTATTATATTTGTTAATTTTTTTAAATTATCCTATTGATCCTCTCTCAATAAATAATCAAATAAGAGAGAGAGTAAAAAAAAAAAATGATTAGAATAATTTAAAAAATACATGTTATATTAATTAAATTAATTAATTTTATTAATCTAATTAAATTAGTTAAATATATCATATATTAAAAATAGGGGAATACAATAGAGTGCAATATCATCATATGATGATGCATCACTTCTCATAAGGTAAATTCATTGAGTAATTAATAATTAGTTTGGTTTTAGATGAAAAGTAAGTATCAATTTTGCATTAGGGGGGAAAGTAGATTCATGGACGACCACGAAATGAGTTTGTGAGTAATTTTAATTTATCCGCAATTAATATAGGACGAATTGTTCCCTTTGGATTTAGTAATACTTTGGCCAAGACTGATCACACGAGTAAAATATGCAATTTTACCAATAAACAATTAATATAAACATATATGCTCTCTTGATTAAATTAATTTAACAACTTCACTAACTATAGTTTATGACTACTTGTTTAATAATGCATCTCATACCATTTTATTCTTTAATAATTTTTTATGAATATTTAAAAAAATATTAAATAAAGATTTAACGGTTAAAAATATTAATAGTTAATATTATTTTTTTAAAATATTAAAGTAATTTTATTATTTTTTAACACTTTTACGATAAATATTGTTCAAAAAAATTTTCCCATACCCACAATTATGGCATAAATTTTTTTAGGATAAAGTTGAATAGAGAAGACAAACTAATTAATCATTATTGTATATGGCAACTAGTATCCTATTAACTAGAATTCCTGTCTATCCTGTGGGATCAGCAATTAAGCGTAAAATACAAAGCGATTGGGTCAACGTTTATTATATCATTATCATTATATGTGCATAAAATACGAAAGTTACTTGTAAACTACGTTTTTAACTATATTTAATAACGAATAGTCAAAACACATCTCAAGATAGAGACTTCATTTTTTCAAAGGTTAGAGGGGTAACCCTACAAGACTTGTAAAGCTCTATTAATCATAAAACTATCATAAATTAATATACTTGATGGTCGAGTTGTTGGGTTTATTTAAATTTATTGAACTAATTAAGTCAGCCATTCCAGCTATAGTTCCAATTAATAATAATAATAATAATAATAATAATAAACAATAATAATAATAATTTGACCTTACCCGATAATTTTTATAGAGCCATTACTCTGGTTAAAAATTCTGGATAAATTAAGGAGTTGATTACTTTCATATATGTAGTTTACATCACCTTATATATATATAGAGGTTACAAATTACAGAATTAATCCTTTAATTTATATGGTTACAAAGTTAATTCTCATGCATAGCTGAATTGGTTCTTAAACTAGCCCTTAAGTTAACGCCTGTCAATTTCAAAATTCATAAAAAATAAGTACCCCAATAAAGCTCGTTTGAAAATGCAAAAAAATTAAATAAAAAATAATAATTAGTTATCAACATCACATGTCTATATATATCATTTATAAAAATTTCTCCTATTGATAAGCATGAAACCATGAATAATACAACTTGTTTGCGTTAAGAACCTTCTTGTTTTCTTCTCAACACACAAGTACTCTCTTATTGAAAATAATTATATTTAAAGTATCATTAGACATTAAATAGGGATACTTTTTTTAGCAATGATTTCAAAATTAATTTATTATATTATAAATGATTAGTCTATTTTATTATATCCAATTTCTATGAGTGCTCTAATCAGCCTAAAAAGGGCCCATTAAATAGGATTTAATGGGCCTCTCCTGTTCTATAGACTATGGGCCTCAGCTCAGGCCCGTTCGTACCTTTTGTGATTTTTAAAAAATTACCCCGCTCCTTTTCCTCCGGCCATTGGAATGATAGAATCTGTAACTCTCAAAAGAGGAAATAGAGTTTTTTTTTTGTCTTAAAAAAAAAAAGGAAAGGAAGTTAATCACGGAAACAAATTCAAACACTAGGAAGGGATCGAGTGACAAGTGGACTCGGGGACATTATTTTTTACAAAAGGACAAAAAAAGGCCCTGTTTGAATGAGAGTCGGAAAAAGAGAATTCAGATAAGGACAAAAGTTTTGGGGGAGGCCATTGTTCTCTATCTTCATGAGTCAGCTCTACGTGGTCCATGTGAGTAGATCAGCCTTATTAGGTTGGGATTTATCAAACTAGGAATCGATCATAAAGGGCAACTTGACAGAGATTAGCCAGAGCTCTATCTCTTTCACTTCACTCTGCCTTCTCCTTCGTCATAGTGCTCCTGCTATCATCAACCATGATCAGGTTCATCGTAAACAGAGGAGTGCAATCTTCGACTTCGAGAAAGTCTCTTGCCGTTTTTAGCGTCTCACGGTAACTTCTCCTTTCACGATTTGTCTTGAACATTTCTGCCTATCTTCTTTCTTGGTCGTTTCGTTTGTGATGCGTGGATGAATTGGTCCTAAGCTTCGTTTAGATCAATTCCCGACTTGTCCTGTGGACTGTTAAAACTTTGGTTGCTTCCACATCGGTGTCGTCTTTGATCGCAACTCCTATTTATTTATAATGTACATAGGGATAAAATTAGGTCCGTGATATATTTGCAAATACTTTATTTTCCGTCAAAGTTTGAAGGTTATAAATTGGCGTTTTAAAATTGGTTGTTGTCAGAGGGAAAACGTGTGTCGTAGAACATATTTAAATGAGTGTTGGCGATTACCTGGAAATATTTGTAATTATGAAAGATATGAAAAATGAAATTATATATAAAAAAAAAACTTTATTTTTAAGGTAAAAACAAAAGAATCAGAAATCAGATGGTTTAGGGATAAGAAATATGTATGTCAGATAGTAGTAAATAATAACATAATGTGATTGCTGTTTAGCCTCTGGCAATTAGTAAAATCTCCAAGTCTATCTTTTTAGTCGTTGATAAAATCTTATTTATTTATTGCAAATAGAAAATTACTCAAACTGAATGGGTAGTTCAGTTTTCCAAATCCCAAACACAATTTGTGCGGATTCCTTTGCAAAAGAAAAAATTACATGCATGCAAGAAAAGGAAAAAGAAGCAAGAAAAATTGGCCTCACCTGATGATACTTTATCACTAAGTTTGGTATGATAAGATATTATTAAGCCATATACAGTTTTTTTAATGCATTTCATACTGTTTACTTTTAATTTTTATTATATGTTATTTCAGATCTGTAGAACAATTTATTCTTTACTTTTTAATACAATTCTCACTATGATTATTGAACACTAAATTCATTAATGATTAGCAGGTCTGCTCATTCATCATTTGCAACTGTTGAAGCTGAAGAGATATCCGGTTCTAGACCTGCTGAAGTTCACAACTTGGGTAGGTTCTGTTGCCTCCAAAACATGATTTGTCCAAATATAATCCTTTGTTCCCTTATAAATTTACAACACTTTGAGTAAATTTGTGCAAAAAAAGAGGAACAGAGTTACCTTAAAAGAAATTTACATTGTTCCCCCAGTTTTAGTTCTCATAGTTTCCTCCTGGCAAGCTTATTTTTCACTCTTCAAAATATCAGACAGTATATTCTTAGTCATATAGAACAACTCTTCATTTTTGTATAAACTAAATTCCAGTTCCCCTAATGCTGTCTTTGGGCATTGGAATAGTTAAGGAAAAACAGGGAGATAGTAATAAAGTTTACACGAGTTTTGAGCTCTGGAAAAGATATGCAATATCGTTTGATTCCCTCTTGTAATTAGAAAGACTGGATGTGAATGATACATAATGTTTTTAGCATAGTTTTGTTAATGAGCTCATTTGGTTTTTGATCAAACTTTTCGCTTTTTTCTAGGATGGCGATTGTTTTGATTGTATTTTCTCCACTTTATCCGCTTTCAGTGCAGGGTAAATGGATAGGATCCTCGAAGTGGAACACTCTTGTGGATCCTCTAAATGGAGAGCCCTTTATTAAAGTTGCTGAAGTTGATGAAACGGGCATTCAGGTCTTTGTGATAAATTATTTGTTGACTTACTGGTTTTCCCTAAATCATGTAAAATTTCTGCTTTTAGAAAATATGCCTTGAGATGTTCATGGATGTATCGCTTGTCATATTTCCTCAATCTTAAAAAATTCAAGCGACCAACGCATAACTGTGTCCTTTGGAAATGCAAGTTTGAAAACCTAGCCCCCTTTTATCTGAGTATTCTCTAACTTCAAATGGGTACGAAGTATAACTCTAAAATAAAAGCTTTATATGAATGGATGAAATTCGCAATATTTGTGGGATAACAGTCTGGACTGAAAATTTTCATCTGTTAAAATTTTCAGCCTTTTGTGGAAAGCTTGTCTAGCTGTCCGAAACATGGTCTGCACAATCCCTTTAAAGAACCGGAGAGGTATGTTCATCTTGTCCTTATTTTTGCATCAATATGACCATGCAAGTGAAGGGAAAAAAATGGTACCCCCATATGTATGTCTTCACATCTTGTTGCCCGTTATATAGGACTAGCCCACCTGCATTCTTTTGCTAGGAATGTATACATGTAGGTGGATGATCTAGATTATTCTGAAAGTTCTAGTAACCCTTCTGTCAATTATCACAAGCGTTTAGTTACTTTCTGGTTGAAATAGAAACCTGAAGCCATCTTTGGATGGTTGGTTAGCGAGGTGTAGATGTCAGTGCTAGTTGTTTTGATTTTGAGGGCTCTATCCATCTATTTTTAGACTTGTGTTAAGAGGAGTAATACCAATATATCAAAAAAGACTGGTACTTCTTGTAACCAATATCTCACTTCATTATTTAACGAACATAATGGAAATGTACCATGTCCCCTTACTCTTATTTATAACCCACAAGACTAATGGATTAGTTTTACATCAGTTAGTTAAATCTCCTAGCTGTCATTCTGAATTCTGTTGTTCTAACAACTATTAACTACCTCTTATTGTTCCCACGTAACAAGGAGGAACTAAAATCCATGGGAGTTTGGATCTTGATATTCTAATATGAGATTATATCAAATTTAGTGTGTGTTTGGATAAGATTTTGGAAGCAGGTTTATGAAAAAAAAGGCATTTGGGTAGCTTATAGAAAAGTGCTTTTGGAGAAGAGCTTATGAGAAAAAGTGGTTTTGAATAAATGAGTGTTTGGATAGTTACAAAAGGGTATGGGTATTAAATGAGGAGAGATAAGATATAAGAGGAGAGAGGGTGTAAGAAAAGAGAGAGGGTGTAAGAAAAAGTAGGGGTAATATAGTAATTAGTTAGTTCATAAGCTCTTTTACTGTTCCATAAGCTACTCTGACCAGCTTATCTGAAACCTTGGTTTAGTCCAAAAGCCTGTTAGAATAAATATGGTTGTTTGTTTTAAAATTTTCCCAAACTTAAGTTTTGCCCAAAAGGGCTTTTAAAACTATGGTTTCAAAAGAAACCAAACAGGCCCTTATACTGTCATATACCTGGCATTTTCACTGTAGAAATGACTATGGCCACTTAATTTCAGGTATTTGATTCTTAGGAATGTGTTATCAAACAATATATTCTTATCTGTCCGTCTCAATGCTGTCTAAAAATGGTGTTGCGTTATAAATTGTTTTGCAGATATCTTTTATATGGAGAAATAACTGCTAAGGCAGCTCACATGCTATCCCTTCCGAAGGTATGAATCAAGAAAGGAAATTTTATTTCGTTTTCGTTTTCTTTTTCCTTTCCCCCCTTCACATCCTCGCTATTTGATATGAATTATGTGTTACACACTGTCCCCTGTTTGTTTACAAGATTTTACCTTCTCGTTTGATTGGAACACTAATATAATTTTACATTAACATTCATGCATTCGTCCTGCACAATCCTCAGGTTTCAGATTTCTTTACAAGGCTGATACAACGGGTTTCTCCAAAGAGTTATGCGCAGGCTCATGCAGAGGTTTACGTAACACGAAAGTTTTTAGAGAATTTTTCTGGAGATCAGGTACATCAACGCTTATGTTACTAAAGTGGAAATATGGCATCCTCTGATATGGAATGACTTGAATTAAGGAATCTTAAATTGTTGGTTCCCTTTGAGCAGTGTACAGATCAAATTTCTTCCTATTTCTTTTATCTAGTTTGGGCTTCTTTAGTGGGAGAGCATATTCCAAATATAATTAGTTTTGCAGACCTTATGTCTAGTTATTTGGAATCTATATGTTATCTCATCTAATTTCACCAGTAAATTAATTGAAGAATTTCGTGTAATTTCTTAGCCTATTCATTTTTGGAAATTCTTGGCAGGTTCGTTTCTTGGCAAGGTCTTTTGGAGTACCTGGGAATCACCTTGGACAGCAAAGTCATGGTTTTCGCTGGCCATATGGCCCGGTAAGTGTGCTTTTTAAACTAACATAAATAAACTATATTTTAAGGCTGGCTGCTGTCTGTAACTGAATAGAAGTTCCTAATGTCCTATTAGTGTGACTTTATCATTAAATAGGAATAAAAGAGTAAGATGTCTTCTGATGTGGCACTGGATTATGTTTAGATTAGTGGTGCCATATGGAGATGTCATACAGTTTTTCCATGGGCCTCAGGTTAAGTGGATCTTCAGACTACTTTGTATGACCTTGCCCTTTCCTCCCAAAAAATTCTAAATAATATTTGTGTATGCAGGTGGCACTCATTACTCCTTTTAATTTCCCCTTAGAGATACCAGTCCTTCAGTTAATGGGTGCACTTTACATGGGCAACAAACCAGTCCTTAAAGTCGACAGCAAGGTGCGTATTTATGGCTTTATATCGGGCAGATTTAGCATATGAGGAAATTACTTCTAACATTGTTTTATGGCCAGTTTATATAAAGAATATAGTGTAGAATGTAATTGTTATTTGAACTATTGATTGAAATTATTTTAGGTGAGCATCGTCATGGACCAAATGCTACGTCTGCTTCATTGCTGTGGGTTGCCTGCTGAAGATGTTGACTTCATAAATTCTGATGGGAAGACAATGAATAAGCTATTACTGCAGGTAGGCTTTTTAGCGGTTTCTATAAAATAGTGATAATGATTTTACATAACTAAATGATCTGCTTTAGCTTGCCTTCTTATTGGGTCTTCTCATCTTTTGAGCTCTTTTATCATCTGAAATGTGATATGAGCCATCTTCTACCTTTTTTAATGCTATATTCCTATTATCCATAAAATGGGGAAGCATATTGTTGACTAGTAGTATTAGCGTTGAAAGTAAAAGAGGTAATACTCGGAATCTTAGGTCATTTTTCTGCTTTACTTAAAGCTGTTTTTGATGTGTTCAAAAAGGCAATATTTATCTTTACTAGCTAATCGTTACTTTGTTCATTTACTATGTTGTCATCCCACTTGTCTTCTGAATCCGTTTGTGGCTACATATATGTTTTCTGTAAAATGATGTCAAATGATGTGGTAACTAGTAACTTTATATACAGGCAAAACCTCGAATGACCCTTTTCACTGGTAGCTCAAGAGTGGCTGAAAAATTGGCCGGTGATTTAAAGGGTCGCATTAAATTGGAAGATGCTGGATTTGACTGGAAAATACTAGGCCCCGATGTCCAAGAGGTTCCTTATATCTGTACATGTGTATTTGTATAGTAGACTTCAGAATGCGCAGGCATAGCAAGCTATTATATAATAGCTTCTCTTTTGTTTCTTCAATGCAGGAAGACTATGTTGCCTGGGTCTGTGACCAGGATGCATATGCATGTAGTGGCCAGAAGTGCTCAGCACAATCATTGTTATTTATTCACGAGGTTGGTAAATTCCCTTCTCTTCAAGGCTGAAGTTGCATTTGTTTTTCGTCATTTATAATTCTCGGAGATTTCCATGTCCTTTTTTTTTAATAATAATGACAATAACCTCAAAAGAGTTTTACATTTTCCTTGCACAGAACTGGTCTAAAGATTCATTGATATCTAAGTTGAAGGATCTTGCTGAGAGAAGAAAGCTAGAAGACTTGACCATTGGTCCAGTCCTGACTGTAAGTGTGCTTGTCTGGATATTTTTCTGTCTGTTTCCACCTATATTGGCCTAAATTACAGTAAAGAAAACCTTTTGATGCCAGTAACAACTAAGATTGCTTATCCTTACTTCTTCAATCAACAGGGATTGTTTATAATATATAGTGCTTAATTTTTGAAGCATTTCCAGCAAAATAATTTTTTTTTCCAGAGATCTCTTGTTGCTTAACTTTTCTTTGATGATGGTGGTAATACGTGCTCAATTCATGTTCAGAGTGTTCATTTTTCTTTGCTCATTTTGTACAGGTAACGACTGAATCAATGCTAGAGCACAAGAATAACTTACTTCAGATACCAGGTTCAAAGCTGCTCTTTGGGGGCCAGCCTTTAGAGAAACATTCAATTCCTTCGATATATGGTGCTATAAAACCAACTGCCATATATATTCCTCTTGAGGAAATCGTGAAGGAAAAAAATTATGAGCTTGTTACAAAAGAAATTTTTGGCCCTTTCCAGGTATGGCAAGGGAGTTTCTTATGTATAATCTTTCAGGATCTTTGATATTATTCTGCTTTTTCTGTGAGATATATAACTTTAATGTCTGATTCCCAGGTTATTACTGACTATACAAGCGATCAACTCCCAGTGGTGCTAGATGCTTTGGAGAGAACGGATGCCCATTTAACAGCTGCTGTAGTTTCAAATGATCCCCACTTTTTACAGGCAAGACATAAAAGCCCCTAGTCTGGTTTTGTAGGTGCAGTCGTGCTATAGTGCATTGAAACCATAAGGGTGTGATTACATGGGGATAATGGAGGGTAAAAGAAAGGAAGGGACAGTTATGTTGAAACATTTTCCTTATGTTGGAGTCACTAACTAGGAGGGAAGGATATTGAATGACTTTCAACAAACCTTCTAAATTGAAAAGTTATCCCTCCTTTATATTTTTAAGTTCTCTCAATTTTGGAGGAGTTTGGAAGAAAGTTTCCCCAAGAAAGTGAAGGAAAGATATCAATGGACAACTCTTCCCTTCTACGTCCTCCTCTCCCTTCATTATTTCTTTGGATTTCTTCCCTTCCCTTATCGTGTTAAGTCCTAACGTATCCTAAATGAATGATTTGTTATGCTTATAAATTGCATGCTAACTAGAGTTTTGTGGTAGTTAAATAGACTTCAACAACTCTAGAATTGATACTGCATAATAAGATTCTTTCAGATTTAACATGTTCTGAACCTAAAAAGGCGGGTTATCTTGTCTATAAAAACATTTCTTCATAGTTGTGGTTATATATGAATTTGCAGGAAGTCATTGGCAAAACAGTAAATGGGACTACTTATGCTGGTCTAAGAGCAAGAACTACTGGAGCTCCGCAGAACCACTGGTAAACTGAATTTAAGATCCTGCATTTCTTATGAACAATAGCACTCCTGATCCTCGAAACTTTGACAAAAACAATAATGTTGCAACAGGTTTGGACCTGCTGGGGATCCTAGAGGCGCAGGAATCGGAACCCCAGAGGCGATAAGGCTTGTCTGGTCTTGCCACAGAGAGATTATTTATGATGTGGGCCCCATCATTAAGAATTGGGAAATTCCACCTTCATCTTAAACAGTTCGAGGCAGGGGATAAGTAATAGTAATATAGTAACTATGTAGGCAAGGAGGGAGGTAGTATGTATCGTTTTTGTCTTGCAGACAGAAGAATGAGTTTATGCTTTTATGGTTAGTTCCTTGAGTATGAGAGAATAAATACGAGGGAATATGAGGTTGTTATTGGTCTCTTTCTAACTTACTGTAAGAGAGACCTGGATCATATTCTATGAAATATTAATACTAAAATTCGTTGAGGCTGAACTATTGCATATCTTTTCTTATTCTTAATTTTCATTTTCATTATTTACTTATTGTTTTGTTTTTTCTTTTTCAACTACCCCTCTATTTTTTTTGTTAATCCTAATTTTTTTCTCTCTGTTATGAACTAATTAGTTTGTAGTCTCTTATTAATTTAATCCATGGGGAATAAAAGGAGAGTAAATAAGGGTATATCAGTCATTGAAAAACATTATTTTATATTAATTGTTTGCTAATCTATGTGGGACAACTTTAAACAATTGAAACAAAGCGTAGGAGGCAGTTTAGTAGATATTGAGTTAGTAATATGTTTGCTTGCAAGTTTGCAAAATTGTCAGATGACCGCCTCTACTAGTATAATTAAGAGCAATGCGATTGATTTGAATACTGGTGATTTTCATTTCTTCTCTATCAATTTGTATGAGAACGGTTTTGGTTCCTACTAAGATGGAAAAAGATAGCATAGCACTTGAGACTATTCAATTGAAGTCGAGATAGATAACAAAATAGAGGATGGATTTCAAAATGATTAGAATCATGGTTAACGATGGAGATTCCTGACTTTTATTCTTATTTAATTAAATATACAAATTAGTTTTCTTGAAATATTCTCAATGTTATATTAAACAATTTACACTAATCAATTTTCTATTTCATTTATTCTCTATCATTCTATTATATTTCATTACTATGCTTTTCAGAAAACAAACGAGTTTAAAAGTTTTCCCAAGTCTGAGGATATTGAGGGTTCGTCGAATCTTTGAAAGTTCTCAATTCAAATACTTGTAATATATGATTGCGTAGAGAGTAGGTCTCTATAGTTCTGTATTATGCAACAACAATTGTACATGTCATAGCATCCTTTAGTTGTCCTTTTCATATGCATATGAAATCGTGTTTCCTTTGACATCAATTGAATTAAAATATTTTACTTTTTCATGGAAGGACAGATTAGTATACCAAGACAAAGGTTTTGAATTAAAATAAACCTAAAGAAGACCAACCCAAAACCATGTTCGTATGTACAAAAGCAACAATAAAAGTATTAAGGGAGAATGACGATCAATCACCTTGTAACATGTCTCAATGTCACTGTCTCTGAGAAAATGTCACAATTCACAAGCATCACTGGAAATTGACAGTAGTAACTTGAGTGTGGTCAATCACAATCCCCTCAACTGATTCTGACCGTCTTCGGAAACTGGACGCCTTGTTAAGGATGGAGGAGCACATAGTTCAACAGTAGGAGGCATAGGAACTTGCCGTGAGTGTACAGCAATGCAGAGGGCCCCGGTATCATCTTGCTCCCAATACACTTCTACCACAATCCCTCTGGGGTTTTCATCAGATTCAGTTCCTGGAATCCCCACAAACCTTGCCCCCACATGTATCTGCGTGGTTATTGGTAAAGGTCAGCAGATTGGGGTCAGGAGTGATAACTGTGACTAAACATGTTCATTTAGCAGAAAGGCAAAACAGGGATGCTGGACATCATGAAAGGTTGAATCTTTATGTCCCTGTCTAGAGATGTATGCTATTTATGACAGAAAACTTTTAACCGCCCAGATCTTGTGAAGTTTAATTCAGTTTAAGTGAGGCATGGTCCACTTTTGCCTCGGTAGGTCTCATAGAGATGGGTTTTACTTCTTTTACTTTTCTCTTTTCATTTCTGTTGAAATCAATTCAAATGATCCTGCTCGAGCTTATAGAATCTTTGATAATGAAAGAACTTTCGGAGTAGAATAATTAAGGTCTCAGGAAGTCGAGCTTTTAACAGCAACAGAAGAGAGTGGCGCTTACCCCGCACAGATTCACCAGGTTTCAACGTCAGAATTGTAAATTTTCATTCAGCAGCATCACTTTCTAGTGTCAGATATGCCAAATTCTTCCTCTCTATCTTGGAGTTTACAAAAAAAAATTCTGCTTGGGAAGCAATAGGAAAATAAGCTCCCGTTAAAAACAAAAAAATTGGAACACATATTTTACGAAACGACAGGTCCAGAATAATTGTGTTTATGACTTATGACCCGTGGGATGTCTCTGCCTAATTCTGATAGTCACAGTCACGGCATGTAAAAAAATTGAACAGGTTATTTTAAGAGAAAAATGTTTCCATAATCAAATTGATTGGTTACTTTAATAAACAGGAGAACTACACAGAAAGATGTTTCAACTTTGATCAGTAATGGACCAACGTTAGATTCAAACCCTTGGTGAAAGAACAGATCAAAAAAGGTAACGGAAGTGTAGAACAAGAAAGCTTAGCTTACCGTTAAGAGCCCCTCTATAGTGAGAAATCACATAAATTAGGTAGGAATTACTCTCTTCTTTTGGAACCACATCTAAGTTCTGTCAAATCAATTCTAAGGGTGAGAAAAATCAATCTTTCGCACGTCAAAGAAATGTTTAATCATCATTCATAGTTACTCAACTTACATTCTTAAAGAATTGCTTCACTGTCTCGTGATTTCTTGTAGAAGTTACATCTCTAATGGCAGGATTATGCTCAAAATTGTTCCCATGGAAGCTGATATTTGCTATAAAACCAGTACCAAAACGTGATTTCAACCAGATTGAGGTGCCGATGCAGCGAAGTCTTCCTTTTGACATGATTCCTATGCGGTCGCTTAGAATGTCAGCCTCTTCCATAGAGGGTGTTGTAAGGACAATAGGACGCCCCCGTTTTGCATTTTCAATTACGTCCCACACACGCCTCCTTGTTATTGGATCCGGCCATGCCAGTCGTCTAAGTCATATGAAGTCATTAAAGCCTCTAACTTTGGCAGGAAATTACTAAATATCCTAGTATGCATACCGGTTGATCCATAATGACCAACTTAGGATCGCCAATGAGAGAAATGGCAACACTAAGACGACGTTTCATTCCCCCACTGTAACTTCCAGCTCTCACTTTGGCTGACTCTGTGAGTCTCACTTCTGCTAATGACTTCTGAGTCATCTACATTTTTCAGAAATAACTTGAATTAAAAGGAAGGAGAACGGGATACTGTAATTGTTTATGCTCGGAAAGTAGAAATATCTTCAGCTGTAAAGAATGAGAACAGGCTCAAAGGAACATACCAATTTCATGGAAGTTTGGGATAAGCCTTTAATGCTAGCAAAGATTTGGAGATGTTCTTCACCAGACAATGCATCCTATAAGATATCAAACTATAAATTACAAAATTCAATAAAGGGTCAATCAGGTTTTCAATACGAGGGAAAATTCATAGCAGGTGAGAATTCTATCATATAACTATGTCCTTTGAACAAATTTGGTGTAAGTTCAATCATATGCCTGATAGCAACAAACACACAAACATAGATACAGAGAGAGAGAGAGAGAGAGAGAGAGGCAACCACCTGAGGACAGACGCCTGTAAGCTTTTGAATGTTTGACATGCCAGCGAAACTTCTTATGGAATGTCCATAAATCAATGCTGTTAAGCAGGCAGCTGAGAGAGTTAATAAATTCTTCTGAATTACTTATCAAACATAGTATTCGAGAGAGAGACAAATAGATAGAATATTACCATCTCCATCAGTAACTGGGGTTATTCAGGTCAAACAATTACTAACGGTAGTTTTCCCAGCTCCATTGGGTCCCAGGAGACAAAACAACTGACCATTTGCAAAGTTAACCCATAAACCCTGAAAGTAATTTGCAAATTGCAGCTGTTACCATCACAATACTTGTCACACTCATCAATAAATCAATCAGTTACAATCTTTTTCATATATATTGAAACATGTGACATGTTGAAAAACAAAAGATCAGTGCCGTTGAAAGGGAAAAAGGAGCATATTGATCATACTATAATCCCACCTACCTAGTCCACTCCCCATCATGATCCTGAGGTTAAATCAAACGAAAGGGGGGGGGGGGATCAGCATTTAATTGTGGGAGTGAGAGAAAACCCCAATATGCAAATTGTTGCACAAAAACAGAGGAAGTAAAAAAATATTTCTTATAGAATGTCAAAATATGCCAGAAAAAAATGTCAATAGTAAATACTTCACCTTAACGGCAGCGAAAGGAGTAGTTCTTTTGCATTTACAGCATCATCCAACTTTCAGCGCACCGGCATATGTCTTTGCAAGGCTACGTATCTGAACAGCAGCAGTTGGGTCCACCATAACTTCCATTGCTTGCTTTTTTACAATGTTTACCTCTTCAAGGACATCATCATCTGGTGTGATATACTCTTGTGGTGGGACTGAACCTGCACAAATACAAACCCCACCCTCTACACATAAAATGGAGGAGTACTAGAGTTCAGTTACAAAGAAAAGCTTAGAAGAAAGTATAAAACTGGGCTTTAGGAAGTACAAAACTGATTTTCTCACACGAGATGCATTCAGGATTATGTTGTCAAAGTAGATAGCCAGAATAAACCACAGAAAGAATGTACCCAACAGCCACATATAAATATCATTCTGTCAGTGAAAAAAGAAATAACAATTAACGGTTAAAGCAGTAACACGTGTGGAAACAGGGAAAATGAACGGCCGAAACTAAATATGAAAAACAAATCATTTGAAGCGGTGTTTCTGGTGTTGGCATTTAGAGGTCAAATTATTGCATACAATTGTTATCGAACAATTATCATCATTTGGAGCACATTCTCCCCGTTTACTCCATCTAACACCCTTGTCTTCGGGCTTGGAAGTTTCTTGGAAAGCACATATAGAACTTGGTTAAATGGATTTGGTGGAAAAAGTGACCAGACAGTTATGAACGCCTTGGATATGTTCTGCTTATAGGGAAATCCATCTTGTCTAACGATCTGCAAATAGAAAAATAAGACAGAAAGAAGATGAAATAATCCTCATCTAGAATGTTAAGAAAGGCCCTTGCCTGAGTCAAATAACCAATAATAAATATGGAGAATCCCATTGTTGTGGCTGAAGACGATTTACGAATGAAAGCAGATAACATGAACGCAAATCCAGTCTAAAAACAAGTGACAGAGAAGGACAGTATTATTTACCTCAAAAAAACCAAAGGAAAGCTCCAGCAATATAAGACAGAAACAACAATGAATTGACCGAAAATGTGAAATGGCGACTAAGAAAATTCCAGAAAAAAATCTTACAATGCTGAGTTCAAAATGGAAGAACACAAGGTACAGGATTACAAAACTATTCTTAAGAAAAAAATTCAATTGAAACGTCATTCCGAAAAGAACAATGGGAAGTTATGATCGAAGTGTAATAATAGCCTCCAAGGTGAGCCAAGATAACCAGTAAGCAGAGTCATATAGGCCCATCATCATCATCATCGCCTGCCAATAAAATGATGAATAGAAAGATAGTTACGATTAGAAAAATATGTCTCCTTCAAAAGAAGATAAACCTGAAATGTTAGTATTTTCTATACCTGACGAAGTTTATTTTCTTTTTCTGTCACCAAAGAGCTCATCTGAAGAACAAAGTTAAACAAGGCAATTGCAAGGAAAAATGCTGCTGGACTCATTGAATCCTCTGTAGAGGAAATTTCTGCGGCAGGGTGTGCAAATTCTTTGAAAGAAACGCTCCAGCTGAAGTGAGGGTCTGAACTGTATATATAGAATAAGCAGTGAAATATATAACATTCATTCAAGGAAGATTGCTGTTCGATCAAAAATAATAGTGGATATAATTATTAATACCTCCAATCAGGTATCTAGCAATTTCACGCTCCGCAGCTAGCTGAAGTGGCAGTTGAAATGCTAAAAAGGTGTCTTCGGATTGCCCTCGCTTTTACACAAAGGTTGAATTTCTCTGCACACCATGGCCAATAGCAGTCGCATTTTCTTGGTAGAAATGCAGAGCTACCGGACAACGCAAAGGATTCTTGGAAAGCCAGTAATCCACTTCAGCTGCATTGCTAAAGGATTTAACCTGGACAAAGGCACATTATGTGATTAAATGATATTTCGATTATCTATTTGTTTCCGACGCACTTTCGGACCGGATATTTATTCCAACGACAAATATCATAAAAAAATTTCAAAGTGAAACTAAAATCACAGCATTTCTTCCTCCTCCTCCTCGTCTTCAGCACCATGAATTTGCAGAGCGGTTTTCCGCTGCTTTTCCAGCAATACACAGCGCTTTTCAGGAAGAACTTCTTGCTCTCATGGCGGAACAAGAAGGCGACGGAAATTTTTTTATGATATTTGTCGACGGAATAATGGTAGAAGTATATTGGAAGCAAGATGATAATGTTGCCCTCTGCATTGCTGGACACTCACGGTAAGTTCCCAATAATCTTGCTCCCAATATACTTCTACAATTATCCCTCTGGGGTTATCATCTGATCAGTTCCTGGAATTCCCACAAACCTTGCTCCCACAGGTATCTGCATGGCTATGATTAAAGGTCAAGCATGTTTAAGCATGGTTATTTTTTCCCTCAAGCTTTTAAGTTTAGAGATGTGTGCTAATTATCTGACGAAAACTTTGAATAGCCTGGATCTTCTGAAGTGTAATTCAGTTGAAGCTAGAAGAGAGAAAATGAGGGAGAGTTTCATAGAGATCAGGTTCACTCCTTCTCTTTCTCTATTTTCACCTCAAAAAGATCCTTATCCAAACTTCTACAATCTAGATCAACATGGAAATCTAAGGGTAGAAAAGTACAATTCTCATGGAGCCAAACTTTACAGCAACAGAATACAATGGTACTTACCTTAACAGATTCACCAGAAGTCAACGTCAGAGTTGTCTAGCTCCCTTCAGCTGCAGCACTATCTAGCTCTGCTTGTCTCGCAATATTCAAGAAAACATCTTCTAGAGTTGTAAGACCAAGATGGGGTCAGATATATGCCAAATTCTTCTTCTCTATATTGGAGTTCCTCAAAATATTGTTTGAGAAGCAATAGGAAGATAAGCCCCATAAAAAAAAAGAACAAATATTTTAGTATTTGACAAAACAAATTATCCAGAATCATTGTGTTATGAAGCGTGGGGTGTCCCTGCTTCCATGTCATGGCATTTAGAGGCCACCTTGACCTCCTTCAGGTTGATGTTAAACGTTATTTTAATAACAAAATTGGGTGCCATATCAAATAATGGAGGAGTAATTAAGATCAATTCGTTAATTAGATTATATATTAAATAATGGAGGAGTAATATTTAAAATCAAAACAAAACACTTTCATCTAGATTTAGTTTTTCGTTCGGATTGTTTGAAAATGATTTTTTTTTTCACCTCATTGGGAAATGATTTGAACGAAGGATTTGTGTTCTTTTGTGATGGAATCTGATTGGCTAACTTTTGTCACGTGCAGATTTTATATGTTGCACGGGTTAATGGGGCTGGTGACAGAGCCAGCTGAAAGGATAAAATTTGGGCTTTCTGAATTTGTGTGACCCAAAAAGCTGTATGCCTATCACTTTGTTTTTTTTTTACTGCAGATAGAGGGCAATAGCCCAAGACAAATAAAATTAATTTATGTGGGGATTAACTCCCAATCACTCGTTAGCAACAATAAATGTCAAGTGTACAGGATAAGCCTGTAAAATTTGTGTGATATTCAAACCATTTTTAGCCAGTACATCTGCCAATTTATTCCATTATCTAGAAATATGATGGATCTTCACATCCTAAGATAGATTGAGAAGACTCTTTATTTGGGACACCAATAGGCTGTATGTATGACCCGTCAGATTAGCTAGCATTTGAACAACGTTCTTGGCATTTGTTTCCAACATAATTTTTCTAAAACCTAGGTCCCAAGCAAGTTTGAGACCTTTATAAATGGCCCACTGTTCTGCCTCTATAACTATATATGTTCCCAATTTACTCATAAATCCAGCAACCCAATTGCCTGAATGATCTCTAATGACTCTGCCACATCCAGCTCTATTTTGTCCTACAGTCACAACTCCATTAACATTTACTTTGATCCATCCCAAAGTGGGAAGCTGCCACTTAGATGAATTTGAAGTTGTGCTATCATTAGTAACACCATCCTCCTGAACTTGCACAAAGCTTCTCCATGTTTGTATAATTACCAAATAAGGATCTAAAGGCTTTAAGTAGTTTTTCTCAAAAATGTTCTTGTTCCTCCACTTCCACAACTTCCAAATTGTTACTCCTCAAATTAATCTCCAACTATTAGTATCATCTAATCCCAACTCTTCCTTGAGATTTAAAGCAAACCAACGTCGCAGGTGGGCTGCAAAGAAGGCATTATAATACCTGGGATGAATTAGCCGAACCCAAAGTTGTTTAGCATAAATACAGTCACGAAGAATATATAAAATATCCTCCGTATGATTATTACAATATTGACATATATCACTAATTGGTGCCCACTTGCTTCTCTACTCATTAGTTGGTAGTCGTTTATTGAATGCTAACCACATGAATACTCTTATCCGCTCAGAACCCCTCCACTTCCAGATATCTTTATAGATTGAGCTATAAGTATTGATAGGTTTCGTTTCTATAAGAAAATAGGAACTTTTGATAGTAAACCTACCATCATTCGTAACATTTCATGCCATTACATCATTATCCATCTCTAACATTGGTGCAATCATGGCAATTAATGTTTGAATGGCTTCACTCAGAAGAAGAGTAGCAAGTTTTTGAAAACTCCAAGTTCCTGAATCAATCCAATCTATAACTTTACTATTCTCCTCTTCCCTTGTAAGTGGACGAATACATAGATCCTTCAGTTTTATATTAGGAAAGAGCCAATTGTCATTAAAGAAATCAACCAACTGCCCATTTCTGATATGCCATATTGTACACGCACTGACTATATCTTGCTATTGTGAAACATATTTTCAAAGAGCAGAATCTCCTTTCTTAGCATCCAGAAGGTTATCTTCATTCCTCAACATGTATTTGTGTAAGAGTACATCCACCTATAGACCTTTGCCCCCATTAATTAGCTTCCATGCTATTTTAACACCATAAGCCCGATTAAAAGAAGCAAGTTTCTTGAACCCAAGTCCACCATTTAATTTAGGCCTAACAATTTAGTTCCATCCAATAGGATGAAATCCATATGAACTTTGGCTATTCCCCCAAATAAAATTTCTTTGTAACTTTTCCACTTCCTGACAAATTGAGATTGAAATTTTAGAAACCAACATTGGGTAAACCAGTATAGAACTCAGTACAAATTTAGCCAAAGTGGTCCTGCCAGCAACCGAGAGTGTATTCTCTTTCCATCTTGAAAGTTTTGACTTAACTCTATCAATAATGTATTAGAAAGAATCTCTAGGTCTCCTTCCTCTTATGATTGGAAACCCCAAATACTTTCTTATATCACTATTTCTTTTGGGATTTGCTGAATAGATTGCGTGTACTTATTTCATTGGGTCTATAAAGCCCACACAAACTTACCCATATGCAAAACCCAACCCACATGACAAAATCATCAAATATCCATCTTTTATTGGAGGCTCATAGGTACATATAAAAAAAACTCAAATACCCATTGTTGGTGGGTTCAAAGTGAGATATACAACCATTTAGAATATGTTTAATCCCTATGGAATACCACTTTGTTGTGGTTCTAGTCACGGTACTTAGGTAGACATCTTAGTTCCTGAGTGCCTAGGTTTATGCCTAAGGATAATAGACAGCTCGTCCTACTTGATATTGATATTGGCTAAAAGGAAGAAAAACTTCACCTTGCCCTTAAATTTTGGGTGAATCCAACCTCTTTCCAAAAATTAATTGTATAAAAAAACTCAACTATCAATGACTAATGGCATATAAGCTCTTGTATAAATAGAGATTAGTGGTTTCAATCATACTTATAATTTTATATCATTTTTTTAATTAGGGTATTCTAAGTTGTTTTAAACTTGAGACTAATCCCTTTTAAAATTTAGAATACAAAAAGGTTTTTACCTCTCATAGAAATAGTTTTCATGGTTTAATCTTGAGTACTCTTCTTTACGAGATGATGCTACTTATTACTTTAACCGATAGGTTGTTGGTGTAATTTCAAATCATTAGTGTATGCTTTTTTAGATAAAAAACAGAAAAATCTCAAATATTACAAGGCCTATCCAGATAGCAGTAAAATAGTATTAGATATGCTAAGACCCTTGTAGCTCAATTGGCACCCCACATCTCCTCTCATAGAGGAAGTTAAGGGTTCTATATCCGATTTTGACAATAGGGATGGGCAGGTGTGTGAGTTTTATGGGGAGGGGTGGGTTAAATTGTCTAAATAAATAAATAACAAAAAAGAAATAGGATTAGATATTTAATCACTGCACATCTATGCACTGACCATGGACAGATTTTGCCAAAGAGGAAGATACATTTGACTGATACAATAAAGTCATTTGAATGGATGGGCAAGACTTGGGGCTGTTTTCGGTACATTATAGCATAGGAATTGTTTCTTTAAAATTAATAGCATAAATTTCTCTAGAACTTCAGGGTTTAATCCGTAATCGATCAGGTCCTTTCTTCTGTTGCTGAATTGTGGCGTTTGAGGGTGTTGACCATTGTAGGTTCAAGTTTCTTTTGCATTCTGCAGCTATATCCATCTAAGGCATCAATTTCTTTCTGGACAAAGCATATGGATTCCAATTGTGTATTTACCTTTATTCATGTCACTTAGGTACCTATGTTTGGGCATCCAGTGAATTGCCCATCTTTTTCATGTTGACTCAGAACCGTAAATGAACAAGAACAGCTTCACAATTGTGCAGATATTACACTAGCTCAGTACGAACAATCGTTCCTGCCTTTACATTCTTTAGTTGTATTTCTCAGATGGGTGTGAAGTTACAACAATTGTCTAGACATAACTTTATTTTCATATGAACACAGCCGCACAAGACCACTATTTGAATAATAATAGTAAACCCGTACGTTGTAATAAACTTCCCATGCGACAAATGGCAAATTCTATCCAAGAAGGCCAATATCATATGTACAAAAGAACCATATTGTCTCTAAGGACACAAGCATCACTGGAAATTGACAGTAGTAACTTGAGTGGGGTCAATCACAATCCCCTCAACTGGTTCTGACCGTCGCCTGAGACTTCGACGTCTTGTTATGGTCGGAGGAGCAGATAGTTGAATAGTAGGAGGTACAGGAACTGGCCGTGAGTGTCCAGAAATGCAGAGGGCCCCGGTATCATCTTGCTCCCAATATACCTCAACCATAATCCCTCTGGGGTTTTCAGCTGATTCAGTTCCTGGAATTCCCACAAACCTTGCTCCCACAGGTATCTGCGTGGTTATTTTTAAAGGTCAAGCATATTTAGGCAAAACATGGAGGATAGACGACGTGAGAGGTTGAACTTTTTTATCCACAAGCTTTTATGTTTAGAGATGTGTGCTAATCATCTGACGAAAACTTTGAATAGCCCACATCTTCTGAAGGGTAATTCAGTGGAAGCAAAAGGAGAGAAAAAGGGAGAGGCGTTGCTAAACTTTACAGATCTACATGGAAATCTAAGGTAGAAAAGTACAATTCTCGAGGAGCTAAACTTTACGGCAACAGAATACAATGGCACTTACCTTAACAGATTCACCAGAGGTCAACGTCAGAGTTGTCAGGCTCCCTTCAGCTGCCGCACTTTCTAGCTCTGCTTGTCTTGCAATATTCAAGAAAACCTCTTCTAGAGTTGTAAGACCAAGATGGATGTCAGATATGCCAAATTCTTCTTCTCTATCTTGGAGTTCCTCAAAAAATTTCTGTTTGCGAAGCAACAGGAAAATAAGCCCCATTAAAAAAAAACTTAACACATATTTTACAAAACAAATTATCCTGAATCAGCGTGTTATGAGGCGTGGGGTGTCCCTGCTTAATTGGTCATTGCATTTAGTGGCCACTTTGACCTCCTTCAGATTGATGTTAAACGTTATTTTAATAACAAAATTGGGTGTCATATCAAATTGATTTGGCATAAACATTGGCATTTAATGTCTGTAAGGAATTGTCAGTACAGGAGTTATTCTTAACCTTATGATAGAAAATAGAAATTTTCATATAACACCCCATAAATTGGTTTCTCTGTCAAGTAAGTTACCATCACTAATTGCCACTGTCAGTTAGATTCGAACCCTAGGTGAAAAACGGATTAAATAGAAACAGAAATAAAATCCAGAACAAGAAAGCTTACCATCAAGAGTCCCTCTCTATCATGAGGAATCACATAAGTTAAGTAGGCACTGTTCTCTTCCTTTGGTACCACATCTAAATTCTGTCAAATTATTTCAAGGCTCAAAGATCAATCCATCACAGGTCAAATAAATATATAATTATCATACTTATTCAACTCACATTCTTAAAGAATTGCTTCACTTTCTCATGATTTCTTGTAGATGTTGCATCTCTAGCGGCAGGACTTACTTCAAAATTGTTTTCATGGAAGCTGATATTAGCTATAAAACCAGTACCAAAACGTGATTTCAACCGTATTGAGGTGCCAATGCAGCGAAGTCTTCCTTTTGCCATGATTCCTATGCGATCACTTAGAATGTCAGCCTCTTCCATAGAGTGTGTTGTAAGAACAATAGCACGCTCCCGTTTTGCATTTTCAATTATGTCCCACACATGCCCACACATGCCTCCTTGTTATTGGATCCATGCCAGTTGTCTGAGCATAAAATCAAATGAAAAATCTCATAAGCCAAGTCAGTGGAGCTTCTAAATCTGGAATTTTCAATTAATATCCTGGCATGCATACCGGTTCATCCATAATGACTAGCTTAGGATCACCAATAAGGGAAATGGCAACACAAAGACGGCGTTTCATTCCCCCACTGTAACTTCCAGCTCTAACTTTGGCCGACTCTGTCAGTCTCACTTCTGCTAATGACTTCTGAGTAATCTGTATTTTTCAGAATAACTTGAATTAAAAGGAAGGGGAACCAAATTCTATTGTTGTTTATACTCAATGCGCTACCTTTGCAAATAGATTCAGGGTGAGGAGAAGCAAAGTAAAAACATCTTCGGCTGTGAAAAATAAGTACAGGCTAAAAGGAACTTTCTGATTTGATGGAAGAAGGGGGAAGCCCTTTAATGCTAGCGAAGAGATGCAGGTGTTCTTCACCAGACAACGCATCCCATAAGATATCAAACTGTAAATGAAAAAACCCAATAAGGACCAATCAGAATTTCAATAAGATGGAGAAGTATTTGCAGTCGAAAATCATATCATATTTACTTGAATATCCATTGAAGAAATGTGGTATAAGTTAAAGCATGCCTGCATGCAACAGACACGTAGAGGCACACGGAGACAGTTAGTGAGGGAGAGGTAGCAACCTGGGGACAGACGCCTATAAGCTTTTGAATGTTTGACATGCCCGTGGAGCTACTTATGGAATGTCCATATATCCATGCTGTTAAGTAGGTAAATGAGAGTGTCATTAAAGTCTTCTTAACCATTTAGTAACATAGATTGATGATCAAAATATGCAATACGAGAGAGAGAAATAGAAAATATCACCATCTCCATCTGTCACTGGAGTTATCCCAGTCAAACAATCAATAACAGTAGTTTTCCCAGCTCCATTGGGTCCCAGAAGACAAAACACTGATCCTTTGCAAAATTTACCCATAAGCCCTGAAAGTAATTTGCAAATTGCAATCATAATTGGCAAAGTATTAGTGGTAAATCTATATTTTATTATATTATTTTCTATTTATTTTAAAAAATTTATCATATTTAATAGGTATTATTATAATAGTTATAGTTATTTTATGTTTTAATTGATTATATGAATTAAATAATTAAAAATATTATTTTCATGTATTTTATTATTTTTTATTAAATTGATTTATATGAAGGTATTTTACTTTTATTATTTTAAAAAATTAAGAAAAATAAATAAATGATGACTATAACCCATATCAACTACTATAAAATTATATTATATTATATCCATGAGGAAGGGTAATTGAAGTATTGTCAAATTGAAGGAGAAAATTATGAGAAAATCAAAATAATTCTATTAATATAATATTGTATTGATTGGATTGTATTAATTCATTTAATATAATATAATATTAATATTATGTTATATTATATCAATCCAATATTATTTGAATTAATTCAAAGATAATTACTCAATATCTAATATTTAAATTTAATTAAAATATTATAGATAAATGTGTTATCTTTTCCTATTTTCTTATTAATTATTTTATCTTTTTTATTCTATTATTTTTTATTTTAATTATTTATAGGATATTTGAGTTAAAAAATATTATCTATAAAGATACTAGAAAAAATGACAATTTATAAATATATCGAGATAAATAAAAATTATCATTATCTTTTAGAGGGTCAATAAGTGAAAAGACACACATCAACAGAAAAGATGCTAAAGCCATAACCTAGAACATATAAAGGACTTCAAGGCTCCTTTATTCAACACCAATTACCACCACTATAACAATAATCTTCTTCATATTTTTCACAATTCTATCCATTTCTTTCTAAATTCTTGAGAAAAGATGTAGTGTCTTGATTTTCTATAATTTAGAGTTAGGAGTTTAACAATTTTATGTTTTAATCTTTTTCTTAATGCAAGTTTATGATTTCCTAAATTTAAATTTTAAGATTTGTATATATTTGGCCTATAGTTTTGATTAAGACATCTTTATAATCAAACCCTTATAATTTATTATTTCAATTTATAATTTGGTATTCTTTATTTAATATCTTTAATTTCTTTTTATAATTATTCATGTTGAATTTACATGTTTAATTATAGATTTGTCAGTTGAATATTCATATTAGAGATATAAATTATTTATTATTTAATTTATCACATACTAAGTGAATTTTTACTAATCATTCTTGATACAATTGTATTCTAGATCTAGATATAATTGTGAATTATTTAATTATGAATATGACAGTTTTCTAGGGTTCTGTATGATAGAAACTAGTATATATAATTATTATAATTTTAATATATTATTAAACGATGATAGACATACATTAATCTTTAAGAATACTCGTCTTAATGATATAATTATATACCGTTATTTTTATTTTATTTTAGTTATTAGCTCATTTTATTTTCTAAAAATTATTAAGTTCTCTTGTACTACTCATTCTACACATATTTAGTAATTTAGAATTAAATACGCCATTGACTCTACAAAAAGAATACAATTTAAATTCTTACACTATATCAAAATTAATTTAATAATTAATTTGAGCTATAAGTGATATCAATTCCATCATAATTGGCAAGCGCGTTACCCTGAAATGTATTCCTAATTTACTAATAATTTCTCAGACCATAACAAATCATAAAATGACATTTCTCCATATAAATAATATTCGCATCAAACCGTACTTATTCCACTCCTCTTTCATTCCCCATTTTCTTTTAAAACAAAATAAAGAACAGAACAAAATATGCGAGAGGAAGAACTACTAGAGTGCCCAAGAAGAACTACTAGAGTGCCCAAATATGCCAGACTAAAACGATAATAGTAAATCCTTCACCTTAACGGCATTGAAAGCCGTAGTTCTTTTGCATGTACTGCAGCAACCAATGTTCAATGCACCAGGATATGTCTTCCCAAGGCCACGTATCTGAACAGCGATATTTGGGTCTACCATGCCTTCTGCTGCTTGCTGCTTTACCATGTTTTCCTCTTCAAGGACATCTTCATCATCTGGTGTGATATACTCTTGTGACGGGACTGAACCTACACAACTACAAACCCCACCCTCTACACAAAATGGAAAAGGGAGTACTAGGTCAGTCACAAAGAATAGCTGAGAAGAAAGGAATAAATAGCACCAACAAAATGACAAGTTCTATCACCTCTCACTTTGTTTCCTCCTTTTCCCATCCAATACCTGGGATTTAGGAAGTAGAAGACTGGTTTCCTCACACCAGATGCATTCGGGATTATGTTATCGAAGTAGATAGCCAGAATAAACCACAGAAAGAATGTGCCCAACAGCCACATATAGATATCATTCTGTCAATGCAAGGAAATAACAGTAACGGTTAGGGAAGTGACGCAAGCGGAAAAAGGACAAATGAAGACCCACAGAAACTAAACGGGAATAGCTAATTTCTGGAAGCAGTATTTCAGGTGTTGGGACTTAGAGGTCAAATTAATGCATACAATTGTTATGTAACAATCTTCGTCGTTTGGAGCGCATTCTCCCCGTTTACTCCATCTAACGCCATCGTCTTCAGGAGTGGAAGTTGCTTGTGAAATTACATATAGACCTTGAGCAAATGGATTAGGTGGGTAAAATGACCAGACAGCTCGGAAAGCTTCGGAGGTGTCTTTCTCATATGGATATCCTGTTTGTGTAACGATCTGCAAATAGAAAAATCACAGACAAAAAGATGAGTGTCTGTCAATTTATCAGTTCCATAATCCTTATCTAGAATGTTAAGAAAGTCCCTTGCCTGAGTCAAAACGCCGATAATAAATCCAAAGAATCCCATTGTAGAGGATGAAGATGATTCACGAATGAAGGCAGATAACATGAAGGCAAATCCCGTCTAGAATCAAAAGGGACGAAGGATGGTACTATTGTGCTTTTGGAAAAACAAAGGAAAGCATCCACAATATAAAACAGGATGAAATGGTGAGTTGGATAATTCCAGGAAAAATCTTACCATGCTGAGTTCAAAAAGGAAGAACAGAAGAAACACTATCGTGAAATTGTTTTTCAGAAAAACATCAAATTGAAACATCATTCCGGAAAGAACTATGAGAAGTGATGAGATAAGTGTAATAACTGCCTCCCATGTAAGCCAGGATAACCAGTACGCGGAGTCATAGAGGCCCATTCTCTTCATTGCCTGTGAATAAAAGGACCGGTATAACGAATTTTATTTTCTCTCGGAAGGAAATAAGCTTGAAATGTCAGTCTCGCAAAAAAAAAAAAAAAATCTAAATGTCAGTATGTCTTTACCTGACGAAGTTTATTTTCTTTTTCTGTCACCAAAGATTCCATCTGAAGTACAAAGTTAGACATGGCGATTGAAAGGAAAAACGATGGACCTATTGAACCCACTGTAGAGAAAGATTCGATGGCAGGGTGTGCAAATTCTTTGAAAGAAAAGCTCCAGCTGAAGAATGGGTCTGATTTTGTATGAACTCATCAGATTGGTGATTGATCAAAAAAAAAAAATAACAATGAATGTTAATTTATACCTCCAATCATGTATCTAGCAATTTCACGCTCCGCAGCAAGCTGAAGTGGGAGTTGAAATGCAAAAGTGGGATCTTCATAATGCCCTCTCCTTTGTATAAAGGTTGAATTCGTCTGCACACCATAGCCAATGACAGTCGCATTTTTTTCGGTAAAATGTAGGGCACCCGGACAACGCAGAGGATTCTTGAAAAGCCAGTCATCCACTTCAGCTGCACTGCTAAAGGATAGAACCTGCACAAAGGAACAGCGAGTGGTTAAATGAATTCATTTCTCCTTTTGTTAGCGACCGGCGGAATCAGAGGTCTCGCAAGAGGTGCTTACAGACGAATAGAGCCAAACCTCGCACCTTAGACGAAGGTATGGGCCGGCCGGGATTGTTAGCCATGATACGGTTGACAATGGTCTGAAATGTGGGGTTCCCATTTCCGCTCCAAACAAAATCATAGCAAGGAAGCTTAACGAAGAACTTGTCCTCACAGGGAGTGATAGGAGGAGAGATCAACGTGCTGGGATCGTTGACGCTCTCGTTAGCCGTAGACAAGGAGTAGCGAGCCTGATAGGCCCTACCAATGGCGAATAGAAGGAACATGAAGAAGAGAGGAGTGAGAAGTTGGAGGAGCGAAGCCTTCCTGTTCCGCCATGAGAGCAAGAAGTTCTTCTTCAAAAGCGCTGTGTAATGTTGCAAAAGCAGGGGAAGACCGCTCTGCAAATTCATGCCGTTGAAGACGAAGAAGAACGTTTTCTCTTTTGTTTACTCTAGTTAAGTTATTTTTAAAATTCTAATTGTAACTGTCATGTTGCGCGCGTGTTACTAGCGCGTTAAGGGAGCAAGTTCAGCCACGTCATTGCACTTACTCTTACCCTTGGTTTTAAAATTCAGTTATGCTGTTAAGGAAGCAAGTGGTTCTTCGAAAGCGCTATGTATTGTTATAAAAGCAGGGGAAGGCCGCCCGGCAAATTCATGCCGTTAGATAAAGCCATTATTAATCGAAGGCAATCCGGTGAGAAGTGAGAATGAGAACTTCACATAACAATTAGAATGTGAAATTAGAAGACATACATAACAACTAGTTTTTAGCCTCTACCATGCATGGAGTGTCTGAGTAATTGAAAGCGTGATCCAAGAAACGAATGGAGAAATAAAGTTTGATATAATTAGAATTTGGATAAAAATCTGCCAAAAAAATAAGCCATTTAATTAGTTCATATATTTAAAACTGAAATAAATAAATTTTTCTCCAATTATTCCTAATGACATATATGAGAGATTTTCTATCAATAGGTATAATTTTTAATATAAACAATTAAAAGAGATATTTTAATAAAATCAACACAATTATTTTATAAATAATTAATTTAGCTAAATTTTTAATATTGTTAAATTAGTTATTTAATTATTATATTTATATTTAGGTAAATGGAGGAGTATTGGTTTAGCAAAAAATATGATGTATGGTTAACTCAAGATTTGGACGAAGTTTTAGTTTGGATAGTTGGATAATAGTTTTTTTTTCGGCCTCAATGGCAAATGATTTGAATGAAGGATGATGGAAGCTGATTGGCTAATTTTTGTCACTTGCAGATTTTATATGTTGCGCTTGTTGACGGGGTTGGTAACTGAGAGGTCTGTTCTAATGCATCTCTCTTTTCTTAAAAAACAAAAGGGCATCTTTAGGAAATTTTCATGAAGCATGTATTTTCTGTGTCTCTTGAGGAATGTGTGTCTGGATTGTGTAAATATACATTAAAAAACTGAATATATATATATATATATATATATATATATATATGTATGTATATTCAGTTGAAATAAGCAGAATATAGTTGAAAGAGAGATCACATGTCAAGGTTTCGTTTGTTTATCTCAATGATCTTTCTTAGTCCCAATATGAGTACCTAATGAAAATTTGTATAGTCATATTTAGTTATGTTTTGGGTTCTACAAATTTATCGTCTGTTTTAAGATTTGCTATCTATAACTCTAGACACAGCTTTAGAAAAATAAAGTTACATAACTTTATTTGCATATGAACAGACCAATATAAGACCAATGTTTGAATAGTAATAACAACAACGACAAAAATAATAAGCCTGTAATCTGTAATCAATTTTCTATACGGAAAATGGCAAAATTCTATGCAAGAAGGCCAATATCATATGTACAAAAGAACCATACTGTCTCTGAGAATCACAAGCATCACTAGAAATTGACAGTAGTAACTTGAGTGGGGTCAATCACAATCCCCTCAACTGGTTCTGACCGTCGCCTGAGACTTCGACGTCTTGTTAAGGTCGGAGGAGCAGATAGTTGAACAGTAGGAGGTACAGGAACTTGCCGTGAGTGTCCAGCAATGCAGAGGGCCCCGGTATCATCTTGCTCCCAATATACCTCAACCATAATCCCTCTGGAGTTTTCAGCTGATTCAGTTCCTGGAATTCCCACAAACCTTGCTCCCACAGGTATCTGCGTGGTTATTGTTAAGGGTCAGCATGAGAGGTTGAACTTTTTCATCCTCAAGCTTTTATATTTAGAGATGTGGGCTAATTGTTTGACAAAAACTTTGAATAGTCCAAACCTTCTGAAGCGTAATTCAGTTGAAGCGAGAAGAGAGAAAAGGAGGGAGAGGCAGTGATCCCTTTTGCCTTTGTCAGGGTTCATAGAGATCAGTTTCACTCCTTCTCTTTCTCTCTTTTCACCTCAAAAAGATCCCATTCAAATTTTTACAATCTAGATCAACATGGAAATCTAAGGGTAGAAAAGTACAATTCTCATGGAGCTAAACTTTACAGCAACAGAATACTGTGGCACTTACCTTAACAGATTCACCAGAAGTCAAGGTCAGAGTTGTTGAGCTCCCTTCAGCTGCAGCATTTTCTAGTTCTGCTTGTCTTGCAATATTCAAGAAAACCTCTTCGAGAGTTGCAAGACCCAACTGGATGTCAGATATGCCAAATTCTTCTTCTCTATCTTGGAGTTCCTCAAAAAATTTCTGCTTGAGAAGCAACAGGAAAATAAATCCCATAAAAAAGATGGAACACATGTTTTACGAAACAACTCATCTAGAATCATTGTGTTATGACTCATCGGGTGTCTCTGCTTAATGCTCATTGCATTTAGAGGCCACCTTGAACTCCTTCAGATTGATGTTAAACGTTATTCTATCAACAAAAATGGGTGCCATGTCTAATTGATCTGACATAAACACAAGCATTTAATCTCTATAAAGAATCGTCAGTGCAGGTGTTATTCTTAACCTTGTGATATATAACACCATAAATTGGCTTCTCTTTCAAGTAAGTTACCATCACTAAATGCCACTGAGGAAAGAAATAATGACTCAGTTGATAAGTTTAAAGCAGACTAAAAAGTCATCATGACACAAGCAAGTACACTGGCATAAATAAGAGAACTACAGAGAATCATGTTTGCATTTTGATCAGTAATTTACCAACAGTAAGATTCCAACCCTTGGTGAAAAGATGGATTTCATGGTAACAAAAATAAAATCCAGAACAAGAAAGCTTACCATCAAGAGTCCCTCTCTATCATGAGGAATCACATAAGTTAAGTAGGCACTGTTCTCTTCCTTTGGTACCACATCTAAATTCTGTCAAATTATTTCAAGGCTCAAAGATCAATCCATCACAGGTCAAATAAATATATAATTATCATACTTATTCAACTCACATTCTTAAAGAATTGCTTCACTTTCTCATGATTTCTTGTAGATGTTGCATCTCTAGCGGCAGGACTTACTTCAAAATTGTTTTCATGGAAGCTGATATTAGCTATAAAACCAGTACCAAAACGTGATTTCAACCGTATTGAGGTGCCAATGCAGCGAAGTCTTCCTTTTGCCATGATTCCTATGCGATCACTTAGAATGTCAGCCTCTTCCATAGAGTGTGTTGTAAGAACAATAGCACGCTCCCGTTTTGCATTTTCAATTATGTCCCACACATGCCTCCTTGTTATTGGATCCATGCCAGTTGTCTGAGCATAAAATCAAATGAAAAATCTCATAAGCAAGTCAGTAGAGCTCCTAGATATTGCAGGACACATCCTGGCATGCATACCGGTTCATCCATAATGACTAGCTTAGGATCACCAATAAGGGAAATGGCAACACTAAGACGGCGTTTCATCCCCCCGCTGTAACTTCCAGCTCTCACTTTGGCTGACTCTGTGAGTCTCACTTCTGCTAATGACTTCTGAGCAATCTGAAATTTTCAGAATAACTTGAATTAAAAAGGAAGGAGAACCAAATTCTGTTGTTGTTTATACTCTATGCACTAGGAATGAGTACAGATTAAAAGGAACATACTGATTCGATAGAAGTAGGGGGAAGCCCTTTAATGCTAGCGAAGAGATGGACGTGTTCTTGGCCAGACAATGCATCCCATAAGATATCAAACTGTGAATAACAAAACCCAATAAAGGATCAATCAGAATTTCAATGAGATGGAGAAGTCATTGCAGTTGAAAATTTCATATTACTTGAATATCCATTGAAGAAATGTGGTATAAGTTAAAGCATGCCTGCATGCAATGAACACAGAGATACGCAGAGAGAGATAGTGGGGAGAGGAAACCACCTGGGGACAGACGCCTATAAGCTTTTGAATGTTTGACATGCCAGTGGAGCTTCTTACGGAATGTCCATATATCAGTGCTGTTAAGTAGGTAAATGAGAGTGTCAGTAAAGTCTTTTTAACCATTAACATTTATCAATGATCAAAACATGGAATATGAGAGGGATAAACAGAAAATATCACCATCTCCCTCAGTAACTGGAGTTATCCCAGTCAAGCAATTAATAGCAGTAGTTTTCCCAGCTCCATTGGGTCCCAGAAGACAAAACAACTGATCCTTTGCAAAATTTATCCATAAGCCCTGAAAGTAATTTGTAAATTGCAATCGTAATTTGCAATTGAAGAATGTGACGTCTTGAAATAAAAATAGAAAGGAAAAGTAAAAAGATTAATACAGGGAAAAAAAGGAAAAAAAGCATATTAGTCACTTTGACCCAAACAAGAAAAACTCAAGGAGAATAGATCATGGAGGACAAACAAAATAAGAATAAGAAGGGGAAGAGAGGTAAATTTGGGAGAATGTGAAAAATATGGCGGGAGAATTTTAAAGATGGAGAAATCCGTGAATAGAACTCTGAATTGTAGTTGCTAATTTACTAATAATTGTCCAGACAATAACAAATCATAAAATGATATTACTTCATATAAATAATATTTGCATCCCACCGTACTTATTCCACTCCTTCATTCTCCCTTTTTATATTTAAAAACAAAAGAAAGAACAGTACAGAACAGAACAAAGCTATGTCAGAGTATCCAAATATAGGAGTGACTGATTGAAAGAAACAACATGCAAAACCCTAGCACTAAACAGAAGAAGAAAAAAGTATTTCTTCTGGAATGCCCAAATATGCCAGACTAAAACGTTAATAGTAAATCCTTCACCTTAACAGCATTGAAAGCAGTAGTTCTTTTGCATTTACAGCAGCAACCAATGTTCAATGCACCAGGATATGTCTTCCCAAGGCCACGTATCTGAACAGCGATATTTGGGTCTACCATGCCTTCTGCTGCTTGCTGCTTTACCATGTTTTCCTCTTCAAGAACATCTTCATCATCTGGTGTGATATACTCTTGTGACGGGACTGAACCTACACAACTACAAACCCCACCCTCTACACAAAATGGAAAAGGGAGTACTAGGTCAGTCACAAAGAATAGCTGAGAAGAAAGGAATAAATAGCACCAACAAAATGACAAGTTCTATCACCTCTCACTTTGTCTCCTCCTTTTCCCATCCAATATCTGGGATTTAGGAAGTAGAAGACTGATTTCCTCACACCTGATGCGTTCGGGATAATGTTATCGAAGTAGATAGCCAGAATAAACCACAGAAAGAATGTGCCCAACAGCCACATATAGATATCATTCTGTCAATGAAAGGAAATAACAGTAACGGTTAGGGAAGTGATGCAAGCGGAAAAAGGACAAATGAAGACCCACAGAAACTAAATGGGAATAGCTAATTTCTGGAAGCAGTATTCAGGTGTTGGGACTTAAGAGGTCAAATTAATGCATACAATTGTTATGTAACAATCTTCGTCGTTTGGAGCGCATTCTCCCCGTTTACTCCATCTAACGCCATCGTCTTCAGTAGTGGAAGTTGCTTGTGAAAGCACATATAGACCTTGAGCAAATGGATTTGGTGGGAAAAATGACCAGATAGTTCGGAAAGCCTTGGAGGTGTCATTTTCATATGGATATCCTGCTTGTACAACGATCTGCAAATAGAACGATCATGGACAAAAAGAAGATGAGGGTCTTTCATTTTATCAGTTCAATAATCCATATCTACAATGTTAAGAGAGACCCTTGCCTGAGTCAAAAAGCCGATAATAAATAAAGAGAATCCCATTGTTGTGGCTGAAGATGATTTACGGATGAAAGCAGAAAACATGAAGGCAAATCCCGTCTAGAATCAAAAGATATGAAGGATAGTATTATCGTGCTCCGGAAAAAAAAAAAAAAAAAAGGAAAGCACCCGTAATGTAAAACAGAAATAAAAATGAATTAACAGACACTATGAAGTGGTGAGTTAGATAATTCCAGGAAAAAATCTTACCATGCTGAGTTCAAAAAGGAAGAACAGAAGAAACACGATCGCAAAATTGTTTTTCAGAAAGACATCAAATTGAAACATCATTCCGGAAAGAACTATGAGAAGTGATGAGATAAGTGTAGTAACTGCCTCCCAGGTAAGCCAGGATAACCAGTAAGCGGAGTCATACAGGCCCATCATCATCATAGCCTGTGAATTTAAGACGAATGTAACGATACCTATGGTTAGGGGAAAATGTCTCTTTCGAAAGGAAATAAACTTGAAATGCCAGTCTCGCAAAAATTTAGGGGAAAATAATCTAAATGTCAGTATGTCTTTACCTGACGAAGTTTATTTTCTTTTTCTGTCACCAAAGAGCCCATCTGAAGAACAAAGTTAAACATGGCGATTGCAAGGAAAAATGCTGGACCTATTGAACCCACTGTAGAGAAAGATTCGATAGCAGGGTGTGCAAATTCTTTGAAAGAAAAGCTCCAGCTGAAGGATGGATCTGATTTTGTATGAACTCATCAGATAGATCACAAATTTTTTAGGTGTAGAATAGGCTATAGAATATATTATAATTCGTTCAAGGAAAATTGGTGATTAATCAACAAAACAATAGCAATGAACATTAATTTGTACCTCCAACCAGGTATCTAGCAATTTCACGCTCGGCAGCAAGCTGAAGTGGGAGTTGAAATGCAAAAGTGGGGTCTTCATAGTGCCCTCGCCTTGCTATAAAGGTTGAATTTGTCTGCACACCATAGGCAATAACAGTCGCATTTTTTTCGGTGAAATGTAGAGCACCTGGACAACGCATAGGATTCTTGAAAAGCCAGCCATCCACTTCAGCTGCATTGCTGAAGGACATAACCTGCACAAAGGGACAGCAAGAGGTTAAATGAATTCAATTTCTCCTCTGCAAGACGTGTTTTCAGACGAATATCTCTTACGGAGACAAACGCCATTTTAGAAAAAATTGAATTGAAACTAAATAGAGCCAAATCTCACAGAAAGACCATAACTCAACGCGAAAACAAAATGAAGAAATCGTTCGTAGTTCATACCTTAGAGGAAGGTATGGGCCGGCCAGGATTGTTAGCCATGATACGATTGACTATGGTCTGAAATTTGGGGTTCCCATTTCCACTCCAAACAAAATCATAGCAAGGAAGCTTAACGAAGAACTTGTCCTCACAGGGAGTAATCGGAGGAGAGATCAACGTGCGGGGATTTTTGACGCTCTCGTTAGCCGTAGACGAGGAGTAGCGAGACTGAATTGCCCTATCAATGGCGAAGATAAGGAACATGAAGAAGAGAGGAGAGAGAATTTGGAGGAAGGAAGCCTTCCTGTTCCGCCATGAGAGCAAGAAGTTCTTCTTCAAAAGCGCTGTGTACTGTTGCAAAAGCCGGGGAAGACCGCTCTGCAAATTCATGTCGTTGAAGACGAAGAAGAACGTTTTCTCTCTGTTTACTCTAGTTAAGACAGCCGAGAGCAGTGGGTTTTATGGTATTCATACTCTTCAATTGATCACTACGCTTTGCGAGAATTGAATTCCCTAAATTGAAAATTTTGACTTTTGCACGCGATTTTGGCCATGAAATCCGAGAGCGCGGCTTTACTGAAGACGAGACGTGGAAACTAATGTGGTTGGTTTACGTTCAGCCTTCTGAATCTCTTTAAATTACGAGTTAGGCCATCGTCTTTCTGAAAAGTACAAGGATTTTTAAATATTTAATTGTAATTGTCAGTTATGTTCATGGCGTGTTACTTGCGCCTTAAGGAGGCAAGTTCCGCCACGTCAACGTACTTACTCTGACCTTTGGTTTTAAAATTCCGTTATTGCCCAAGAAGAGCACAAGAAGATTGGCGAGTCTGGCACGCTTGGCAGAATATCACTGACTTTTAGATTTTTAATACAGTTACTGAGGTGAGCGTGGTATATGTACGTGGAGGTGAATCCTAGGAAACTTCTTGGAGGTATCAATCATTATAAAAATTAGTAATTTGTTCGAATAACACTCCATTCAAATCGAAGGTTATTTATTAGTATCATGGGTGTTAGTCAAAAATCGCTTAGGTCATTGAAACTTTGACCTATTTTTATACTAATACACAGAGGTAGCATCCGATAGGCTGGGGTCGGCTTCTTTGTTCTTCCAATTTATATTACATTTTTAATTATTGGAGGGCCTTATTCCTATCGTTAATTCCCGCATTATTAGTTTGTCCATAATGTACCTTGAATAAAACATATCATATTATGAAATACGCGCTTTGCATTATTACAAGATTACCCCAAGAATAATATTAAAATTAAGGAAAAACAGATATCTTTGGCAGTAGAAGCGACAACTTCTTGTTGTGTTGAAGGGACGAAGGGCTTGTTTCTAAGAAATTTCTGAAACCTTTCAGGACCAATTCAAAAGCCCAGATAGAAGGGGAAAAAAACTAGGGATGCTTCCACATGGAAATTAAAATCAAGCTTCCATAGACTACAGGCGCAGCAAATTAAATATGCAGATTTCTTCTGATGCTAATTTCCCATGGTTACGATTGATCTGGCGGATGATCTGCGTACTACAAAAACCAAGTCATCCCCCCAGGATCGGCTTTTTCCTTTTTTCCTTTTGTTTTTTTATTTTTGCTAATAATTGATCTTTTATTGCCACCTGGAAATTGATCAATCAACCCTTATATTTTTCACTTGTTTTTGAGAGAGACCCCTAAGCTTCAAAAGTTTGTAAAAAGCTCCCTATAAGCTCTGCCGTTAGCAAAGTCACTTGCTGTTATTATTATTACAACCTGTGAGTTCTGAGGCTATGGCACCAATCTTCGCCCAGATGAGATAGGAAAACAGAAGAAAACAACCTACTAATGTTCAGTGTAAATGGGTGAGAGGGCTGATATATAATCTAATATAAAATAAAAATATTTTTGAAAAACAAAGAGTAGGAAAACCCATATGAAGTTCAATAGTTAGCTTCGTCTAAAACCCTAAACCCTACTGGCGGCGCTCTGATGTCTTTCTCTTTATTTTTTTAAGCTATTTATATAAAAATTTTAAAAATAATTTATAAAAAAAAGGTATACAACTTTTTAAAAAAAGTTTTTAAAAAAATTATAAAAAAAATTAAATGAGTATTTAAATAATTATCATCAGAAATACTTTATAATTATAATATTATCAGAAAATATATAATTTTATTAAATACAGAAAAGATGAAAAAATAGAGGGTGGATAGAGGAGAAGAGATATGAGATAGGAGAAATGAGAAAGTGTGGAGAAGAGAGAAAAGAGAAGGAGTAAGAAAAACTAAAGATAAAATAATAATTAAATAATCTATAAGTTATTTTATAATTTTATAAATTAATCTCAATAGCTTATATAAAATCTTAGTTTTAAAGATGTAAAAACTCTTTTAAATAAATATTGATATTTATTTTTTTAAAAAATTAATATAAGATTTTATCTAAAAAAACTTTTAAAATATTGATTTCCAAACACGTACTTTAGGCATATTTAGATAAGATTTTAAAAACGGACTTATGAAAAAAAAGATTTTTGGGCAATTTTTAGAAAATGGCTTTTAGAAAAGAGTTTATAAAAAAAATAGTTTTAAATAAATGAGTGTTTAGATAGTTATTTCTAAAAATATTTTTATTATTGGTAAATTATGAAAAATAATACGAGTATTAAATTATGAGAGATAAAATATGAGAGGAGAGAGGATGTAAAAAAATAGGAGAGAGGAGAGAGTGTGTAAAAAAAATAAAGATAATATAGTAATTGGTTAGTTTATAAATTTTTTTATTGTTCTATAAATTACTCTAATTAATTTATTTAAAATTTTAATTTTAAATATAATTTAATTTAAAAAATTATTAATAAATATAAATATTTATTTTAAAATTTATTAAAATATAAATTTTATTAAATTTAAAATCTAAGTTTCTAGTCTTCCATACATACACTTTATCTCGCGGGGAGTTGGAAATTTTTTTGAAAAAGGACACTTCTATAATTGTTTTCTTTTTGAGATGAGAGGTGAATTTTTTTCTTTACAGAATTAGCCTTATTCAACAATCATATTTCCTCTCCTCCTTCCTAACTTCGTGCCCTAATATAGCGCTGAGCTTTCATCTTGCTCTGCTCGTTGCCTCGACAGCCCAGCACTCATCTCCGTCGGCGCCCCCAGTCGTTGTCTCGAACGATTTTCAGTCCAGGTTCCGCCTCTCTGCTCTCACTATGTTCTGTTTGCGGGTCGTTATCTTTTATTCCTCCTGTCTGCACTGCTCGTCACTCTCTGCTCATTGCTGTTTATTTGTCTGTTTTATTTTGTTCTCTCTGCTCGTTGCTGGTTATATGGTGCTGTAGTTCTGAAAATGGGGATATGGAAGTTCTGATCAGATGTATTTTTTGTGATTGCACTTTATTGATTCATATCTATTGTTGCAATTCCACTTTATGGTATCTATTTTTTGATTAGATGTATGATTTTTATTGGGTTTTACTAGATGAGATTGGTAATGCGCTCGTATATGTTGGTTCACTTATACTTGGAATTGCGTCAAGAAGATATGGTTCAACTCGTTTGTGCTTTTGTATGGTACTATGTGACTCGTATGTCTAATAGGGGAAAAATAGGTTACAGTTTGCGTTTTAGGAGATAAAGAGTACGTGAAAGCATAATGAGTTGAACAACTAGCAGTAGAAATGGTCTCAGCTGGGTTCTTCGGGTAAGGGACATGGACTTGCTAGAGCAGCAGATGCTACCTTCCCTTATTCTTCTGCCTTTCAATTTCGAGTAATCTAGATACTTCTCTTGTTATTGCTATTCCAATAGGTTATATTTTGAAAAATTGTTTGCAACTTTCAATCCCTCCTGTTGAAACATAAGTGATGATTGCCAATATTTATGCCCATAACAAGGTAGCTACTGAACTAATTTATGCAGATAGCTAAATGAAATCAATCTCTGATATAGTATTTTCATTCTCTTTTATATGAGTAAGTGTACTAGTTAGAGGCTGATTCTTTTGCTTCCGTTGCAGATAGCTGTGTTTTCCTTGTAATTGCATCATGAATTTACTGGAAGTCATTAAGAATGCTTCAGTCAATCCAAAGCTTCATGATTCACCGCCAGACTACCCAATTGTTATAAACATAGATGATATTATCCCATATTTAAAGCCAGAACATGAAGAAGAAATAAGCTCCACATACTTCCTAAAACCCCTCACTGGATGGAATATCTCACAAACTGATACTGAACAAATTGCTATTGGCAAGAAGTCCTTTGCAGAGCTAAAGACAATGCTCAAGACTGGTGATTTTGACAAGGGCAAGTTCGTCAGTAGTTTGAATTCATAACTTGAAAATGTTAGATACAATGTAGGATTTTCAATTGGGATGGATTCATCCAATGGTAATTATACAAAGATCTTGGTTGACAAACTTCATTTTTTCATTGATAAAAGGGTGTATTTCTTTGGAGATATGGGAACTAGTTGAAACTTTGATTGTTAATGGTATTACTGAATGTTCTGGTTATTCAAACTTGGTTTCTAGACTAGTGGAGAAGAGGAGGCCCGATTTGCTCTGCTTGTGTATTAAGCAGGCGTTGGATCTTGGATGATCTGAAATGCCTTGCATTCTGAGGTATTTTCTTTCTCCACCAAAAGATGCTTTTGACAGTATGGAACTTGTGAGGAAAGAATGGGAGAGCCAAGCTCGGTTAGCTCTGGAGAAAGCAAAGGATCACAAGGGAAGGGTTTTTCTTTTGGCAAAGGAGGCTACTGGTTTGCTTATGTTGGCACATGATGGATTTTCTAGATCTGAGCTTTACCTGCATTATTTGTTTGCATCATCTAACACAATAGAGATATGTTGTCTCCTTCATTTAGCAAGTTGAATGGCAAAGAGATGATGAGTCTGATTCGGTATTTAACAAAATGGTTGAAGAAATATCAGAGGTTTCCACAAGTGGGGCCGTTTCCGAATGCCTCGGAAACATTGGGTCTGAAAGCTTGCGATTGTGTTCCTAAGCAGAAAGTCATTGGGAAATGTCTTGGTTTGGTGCTTGATGTGAATTTTGCTTCATTTGCGATGCATCCAGAGTTCCATGAGGAGCTGAGATTAGCAGATGAAGTTGTTAGTTCTTTGACAGATGAAGCCAAATTTTGTTGCACGCTTGCTAAAGTAGCGGACAAACTAAGGGTTGCTAAGGGTTTAGAGAAATAAGATTTGCACAAGATTCGTTACCCTATTGAACTAGAACTAGGGCTTTTGTAGGACCAGTTCAATGCATATTTAATTAGAAAGGAACTTTGCCGCTCATTTTTGTTTTGTTCTTTGTTTTTGTTTTTTGTTAAAAACAAAAGAACGATGGGCACTTGATGCTAGATTCTTTCGATTCAAATATCATCAATGTATCACTAAAATAATCAGTATATCATTAAACTTTATATGAGAAATATTATTTATAGTATCTTATAAATAGTATGATTTGCTGATAAGAGTTATTATAAATATTTGTATCCTATAAAGATATCAGTTCGATTTCTATTATCATTGTGAGAGGGTTTTTTTTTATAAGTGATATCGTAAGTCTTTTTTAAGTTTTGGAACTGTGTTTTAATTTTAGTAGGAGACCGGTGTAGAATCTACATAAATTTTTTTATGCTAATAAAAAAAATAGAATGCTTTAATTTTCAAATTTTATATGTAAAGTAAAGTTCGAATGACAGTAATATTGTTTTTTGATATAAATTTTTTTAGAAATAAGTTAAATTTATTTATGATCTAAGATAGGGTGAGTCCTTCATTCCTCCTAAACGATATTAATATTAGGTTAGACAAACTGTCTATTATCTTTATGTTAAATTTAAACATTTAAAAATTAAGATATATCTATAAATATTTTAATTTAAATCATAATAAAATAATACTTTTTAAAAATTAAATATATTATAAATAGTTATATAGTTTGTTATTTTATTAATTAAACTTAGAATGGATAATGAAAGTAATATCAATACTAAATAGTATCCATGACAAAGGCAAGAGAAAGAATTCGAGATTGACGAGCCAGTGGCCTGTTGTCTCAAACTGATAATCATGAAGCTATTGTCAGAAGGATCCCTATCTGTTGTTTATTTGTGTCTATGATTTTATGTTAGGTATATCATTTTATCTATAGTATAATTCTTAATATTTTATAAATAAAATTATAATATTGATAGTATATAATAAATAAAATTAAAATATTAAATATTATTATATTTTTTTATATTTTCTCTTATTTTTTTAACTTTATCACATGTTACATCCTTAACATCACATATTTATGCTAAAAATATAACAACTGTACATATTTTTGTAACAATCCTTTTAATAAGAGTTGACGTAAATAATAAAAAATATATTTATATCTTATAAGAATATATATTCAATTCTTAATACTATTATAAAATTTTTTTAATAAATAATTTTATAAATTTTTTATAAATTTTTTCTAAGTTCTAGAGTTATATTCCTATTTTAGTAGTAAATTGAAAATAATAATCCTTCTTGAATTTTTGTTTATTGATTTTTATTATTATCAAAGATTATGTTTATTGTTACTAGTGGTTGAATTGAATGAAAATAATTTAATGCCTCTTAGTGTATATTGAACCAACTAATAGCTGATATAAAATTGTTAGCTGAGCAAAATTTTAGTAGTGTAAATAAGTTATTTTTCCTTGGCCAAAAAAAATGTCATTTTTCAAAACCATTTTATATATTTTTGTGGGGTATTTACGGTTTTTTCATATGAAAATTCGCCACTCTTCTACGTTGTTCTCTTCCCTGGTATTCAATTGTCCTGGGCTTTCCTCAATTCCTGACTCTTAAGCCTCAACGATCTTCTCCACCTGCCTAAATCCCTAAATAAATCCTAAAGATTCAACTGTTTCTCCACAATGGATCACCAATGGCGTTCCAGACCTATCCAAGGTAATGTTTGCCCTGTCTGTTCAATCCCTCACTTACCTTTTTGTCCTCCATCCCTCCCATATTATCCACCTTCTAGATTTCCATTCGAAGGCGATCCCTCCTTTCAAAGACCAGCCTATCCAGGACCCCCCGGAATGCACGGGTCCTATGTTGCGAACCGTAATGATGGGTTCGCTGATCCCAGTTTCTGGCATAATTGGGATAAACCTTTACCTGGGCAACCGCCCTTCCAGTACCCTAGGGACCGTTTTAGGCCGCCACTCTATGAAAATGGCACTCCTAACGATTACGTCGGCGAGGGTGATAGAAATTTCAAGAGGCCGAGGGTGGGAGATGATGGTTCTGCTTCTGCCATTTTGTCAAATGATTTTGATAAAAACCCTGCTAGAAACGTGTCGGAGGATGAGAGAAGATTGAAGTTAATTCGTGATCATGGGGTTGCTCTTAGTAAACCGCCTGAAGAGCAGAGTTTTGGCCGACATGGGAGACTTGACCAGAACGGGTTTCATTCGGACGTAAATCAAGGTGTATTTAGCAGGGATGAGAAAGATGTGGTTCCACATTCTCTGAATGGTGGATTTTTGCCATTCCAACATGGTCAACTCAGAACTTCTCAGCAGCATATGTCTTGGCTTCAGGCTAATGATGCTGGGGTATCACATGTACCTGGTTACTCTCTTAGCGATGGTTGGCAGGGGATTACTTCACCTTACGCTGAACAGACTGCCAATGGCGATCATAACAAACTGCTCCCACAATCTTATGGAACACAGAAACATGTTCAAGTCAGACATGAGTTTAACTTTCCGCCTCAGGTGGGAAATCAAACACAAGTTGGACGACAAGATATATCAGGAGTGTCTCAACATGGTGCATCTAATTTGAATGGAAGAAGTTTCTACGGTCCCCATTCTTACGCTCCTGGTAGCATCAATTTTCCTGAGAATAGGAGTCCAATGGAGGCTTCAGGGATCTTTCATGGTCAACCTCCTCTTCCTTCTTCCCCGCCTCCTCCTCTTCCATTGGAGCCACCAATGAACCAGCCTAAGGCACCTGCTTCTCTTTTCCATGTTTCTGTTAGTTCCTCAGCTGTGGCTTCTTCACCATATCCCAGAATTTCTGAAGCTCACTCTTTGCCTCAAGCCCACTTTCACAACAAATCTCTTCCGCATTCTTCTGCTGGTTTTCCCTTAGAGGTATGCTTGTTAACTTGCTGTTAGAGTATTAACTTTGAACACACTTTTCCATCAAGCATTTATTTTTCTTGTGAATTTTGAGCAGGAACCTTCTAAGCAGTTTTTGGGACATTCCAAACCCTTTTCACTAAAGCAATTATCTGATGATAAACCCAAGTTTATCAATGCGTCCCACTTATTTAAGCACCCACATCGAACTACTCGGCCTGATCACATTGTGATAATTCTTCGAGGTCTTCCTGGTTAGTTTTGGTTTTTTTGTATCGTTTGTTTATTCATTTGCTGTTTTTATGTGGGATTCCTTGGAAACATGTGGCATAGTAATATTAATATTTACCTAAAATATGGTCATTTGTTTGTTGCCTTTCTTCGTCTAAATTCATCCATAGTAATAATTAATGATTGTTTCGTTTTGTGAAAGGTGGATAGTGTCACTAATTTCAAGACATTCATGCCGCTCATCTTGTAGGAACCTAATATTGTATTTTCTTGGACCATAAACAGTTTCTGATTGTTTTTGGTTTGTTTGCACTTTGTATGCATGGGTAATTTTCCTTGGGCTCCTTGCTTCTTATTGATTATTTTCTTATGTTGGAAACTTAATTGGATGCATTATTTCATTTTCAGGTAGCGGAAAAAGTTACTTGGCAAAGATGTTGCGTGATCTTGAGGTTGAAAATGGCGGTGATGCTCCACGAATTCATTCTATGGATGATTATTTTATGACTGAAGTTGAAAAGGTTTATTAACATCATCAACCTTTTGATTTTGGATATGTATTATTATAACACATTCTTACCTGTTTGTTATTTTGATTAGTTTTTAAAGGTCTTCTGGTGGTTAAATTAATGAAGAGTTCATCTTTTTAAAAGGTTGATGATAAAGATGCTTCAAAATCTTCAAGTTCTGGCAGAGGCAAGAAGCCTGTAATGAAGAAAGTCATGGAGTATTGTTATGAACCTGAAATGGAGGAGGTAATAATAGCCATCTTAGTATTTGCCAAATTGTTTGAGTTTGAGGATCATGTTTTTCCAAGTGTTGTAGGCTCTTTGTTGGTATTTTAAATTTCAGCGTGGAAATGCTAGTTGTTACCTGCTTATATTTGTTGCATGAAATTTATGAAGTTCATAGTATTTTAGTCAAGTTCAATCTCCCTTTGGAGAAATCAGTTGTATTTGTGGAAAGGACCAATAAGAGATTATGAGAAAGCACTGTACGATGGAGCTTGCCAACTTTTCTGTCTGCCTTATACCCTTTTAAAAATATTTTAGTGATGGAAGGCTTGAGTTATTAACAATGACCGTATTGATTTGAGGGTTTGTGGGAATCACTGAGTATTTTTAGGATGCATTTCAAATCAGAATTTCAGTGATCTATGCGAACTGGGAGTGGGATGGTGAGCGTAATTCAAGCAATGTTTACTAGTGATATGTATGTGCATTTCAGATGGTTGCACGGTGGATACTTGGCTAATGCAGCTCCATTGGAGGATTTTTCCTGCCTACTTTTTTTTTTTTTTTTTGTATTTGTCATCTATAAAGATGATTGTGTAGGAAATAAAGGGATAATTGCTATGTAATGAGTTTGCTACTTTTAGTTCTAGGATAACACCAGTTGACTATAGTGTAAGTTAAATTCTTGATTCACTTGTGTCGTTTTGTCTGTGGCAGGCTTACCGGTCAAGCATGTTGAAGGCATTCAAGAAGAATGTTGAAGGGGGAGCTTTCACCTTTATAATTGGTATGCATTAAAATAAAAAACTGTAGCCAAATCAGTTTGCCTCCACTTTTGAGAGTATCATTATCATTTGAGATCATTGTTTTTATCAAGATGGAAACTGTTGCATTATGTTGTGATTTCTTTGCTCATTTGGTGCTTTGTTCTTTGTTTATTTCTCCTTTATAGTATTTCACGTATTCATAGACTTATTCTTTATTGGAAGATGCATTTATTTAAATCTACCTAATTACTTTATACAAGAAACTAAAGTAACACAAAAGGGAAAAGTTTTATTAGGTTAATTGTGAATTCTTAATACACAAGTCAGATAAAATGGTTGAGGGTTCTATGCTGGCTTGTTACAGAATTTAATAAGTCCAATGATGTAGCTTCGTTTTAGATAAAGTGGTGATGCAGTGCCCATGCACTGCATACTTTTCACTAACTACAGATGCAGTTTTGTTCGGCAATTGATCCTTTTCTTGGTGGTTTTTGTGCCTCGTCTTAGTGGATGACCGCAATCTGCGGGTAGCTGATTTTGCTCAATTTTGGGCAACTGCAAAGGTATACCCTTAATTCTTTCTTTTGACCACCTTTCCCATGTGTGCTCAAGAGGACTCGCAAAATATTTAAAAATTCTCGTTTACCCTCAGAAATAGTTGCAGGCTTAGTTTTTAATATGCCTGCTCTTTTCAACCTCTGCATATACACATCAGTACATTGCCCTGATTTTACACATGTAAAAGTAGTAAAACAAAAAGGACCCTTTAAAGAAGGGAGGAGTCGTTTAACATTCTAAATTCATTAACCTAACATGATGTAGTGGTTGTGGAAGTTGCTAGTATACTTTTGGTAGAGAGGGCAAATCTTGATACAGACTCTCTGATTTACGTTTAAATTTCTGCTTACTTGCAATACTCCTCTTCCTCTAGTCAAACCAATTATTTAGCCATTATGATTATGCATTTAGATGGGTGATATAATTACATAAAATTGTAAGTGTTTTAATTTTGGGAAGTTTCCGTGAGATGGGCTTTTCTTTTATGATTTATTTTTTCATGAGGTTGCAAATTTTTGGCTTTACAATGCTGCTTTGTTTGTTGCCCTATATTAGGAGTTAATAGTGGCATTGTCTATAATTAATTGTAAATAACTAGGATGAAGTGTGGTCTTGTTATGTTCATAGACTTCCTTGCTATTTAAGTTGTCCTACTTTGGGGTTGTGTAAAAGCAATGGATGCAACTTTAACTCCACCATGTGGAGTTTATCACCAATCACTGTACCTAGCTGAGGTGCCTCGTACAGAAGGTCAATCCTTGTTATGCTTGAATTGGAAGCTCATTTTGTTCGAAGTGTACGCATGGATCTCAGGAACCTCCGAATTATTATGATTTATACCTGTTACCATGCCTGAATATTTATATGAATTTTGGAGCAGGCCCTTAAATGCTGTCTGTGTGGTAATTTTCTCGCCTCATTTTTTCTTGTTTTCTTTTCAGAGATCGGGTTATGAAGTTTACATTTTAGAAGCTACTTACAAGGACCCTGCAGTACGTGTATATATATATATTCTTCTGAGCATTGTTGATAAGATTGTGTTTCACTTTCAGCGTTGCAGCTGATTATTATTATTTTCATGAGCTGCTGGTTTGATAATACTTGTTAATTCAGGGCTGTGCTGCCAGAAATGTGCACGGATTTACTCAAGAGGAAATAGAAAAGATGGCTGGGCAATGGGAAGAAGCTCCATCCTTGTACCTGCAGCTTGATGTAAAGGTCGGTAAATGTAACATGCATATTTGAGATTAAAGGGTATAAATGTTTGGCACAATCTGGCCATGACATAAATTTCCAAAGCTAAAATGGGTTTTAGAACTTCTGTTTGAGTCTTCAATTCACGCTTCTTCTTTTTTATATAGTCTTCATGCACTCTAATCTCAATTTTACTGGCCTGACTTAACAGTCATTATTCCATGGTGATGATTTGAGGGAAAGCAGAATTCTGGAGGTTAGTATAACTTGGCATGTATTTTCCTGCTGGTCTTTCATGTGGAATTTGGGTCATTGAGTGCAAAGGACCTTGCAGAAAGCAAATGCTCCTCAATATCTAATGCTAATGGAATATAGTGTATCACTTAACTTACAAAAATGTGAAATCAAACTATATCAATCATTTACTCAAAAACCAACACAAATTACCAACTTCTAGCTATTAAAATCAAAACTCTACTGCTTGCTTGTAAACCCTTGATTATATAAAATATAGCCTGGCAAATTGATAGTTGAGACAGTTATTTAAGTTTTTTGCTCGAATCCATAGGTAGAACCACCAAATTGTTGAACGATCACTCTTCCAGTTCATTGACCATCTTGTTTTTCTGAACAGGGATTATCAGCTGATGTTTCTCCATTTTTCCGTCCTTATGTTTAAAAATATTTACTATTTTGATATGTTCTAATTTATTTGTAATTGATGTCTTTGTCTCCTCGAGTCATTTAACTGTAATAAGTATGCTTATTGATCAAATATTTGTAAGCACTCTGGCCTTTTGGTTTGTTATTGTTATGTACTAATCAAGTACTCTTTAGTTATCTTTTTCTGTATAGATGCATGAACATTTTCAAGTGAACAGCTTACCATGTTTGCTACACGTTTTTTATGGCTCACCTGGAGATGCTGGTTTCATTTGTCATATGCTTCAGGTAGATATGGATATGGAAGATGATATCGGTGATGCCTTACCTGCGGTGCAAGGAAGGGAGGATGAGAAAATTGTCGACTCTTCTGTCAGAGATGATACTACTAATGGTGGTAAGTTCTGACTCTTGGTTTTGGCGTTGTCCGAATTACACCTGGTGTGCTTTAACCTGTATCCTGCTACATGTATAGTTCTGTGTGTTTTAAAGTTAATTTCTTCATTGCTTTAATCCTTTAATCTGTGAGAACCAGAGGCATTTGAGAGGATTTTGAAGACTAAAAAGTGTCAGTATAGAATGAGAAGAATCTTTAGAATATTAACAAGTCAGATTCTAAATAATAATCTAAAGTAAAGCCAGGAACTAGGAAGATCTCCATTGTACTGAATATGCTTCATTCATAAGCCATCCTTCAAACCAGAGTCCTAATAAATATAACCACTCATTATAGTCACAAACAAACCTGATATTGCAACATAACTGAAATACTAACCCTGAGGCAAAAACTAAGACACAGAACTGTTACCCGACTAAACTAACCCATTAACTTTCTCGTATAATTTAGACACCTGTCCATTTCATCCTAAACCTTCAGACATCTGTCCTAGCTCTTCCGTGGTGGTGCTATATTTTCTTCTTTGGCTATCAACCATAAGAGGGTTCTGGCATGATGATGACAGAACTATATTGTAATCCTATAATGTTTAATGTGAAAGAGCCATTATGTGCAATCTGTCTTGAATATTGCTGTTGGGGGAGGCTAGGTTAAATGAAGTAAACACGTTGACTTTAAAACTTTATTTCCAACATTTCACACATTGTCTAAACAACACCCCCCCCCCCCCACACACACACACAAACCACCCGCATGGGGAAATATTTTAGGATCCCTTCTGAAGGGGAAGAGATGGGATGCTGAAGAAGAACATACAACAGAGGTCAGGGAATTAGGCAAGAGCAAATGGTCAGAAGAGTTTGATGAAGATGAGAAGGACCGAACTGAAAGGGGGAAGGGCAACATTACTGCTCTTTCTGGGTTAATTCATGCATATGACAAGGAAGGAAAATATGTACATTGGGCTGATCAGGTATTATACGTATTTGATGCCTCTTTTTTTATAGTTTAATTTGAAGTCTATTCCATTCCATATTATATATTTGTAGCTCATTGCATTCCCCTTTCTAGGCTTACATGCTAATGTCATATGTCTTGTTGCCCTTTCTTTCTTTTAACTGTGCATTATAAAACATTTCCTTAGTCCCAGCATCTATCCCCCTTTTTTAATTATTCCTTCAGGTTGGCAATAGAGGGTTTTCAATAGGTGGTACAAAGAAGGCAAATGTTTCATCTTTAGTGATTGGACCTGGTGCTGGGTACAATCTGGTCAGTTTGACTATCTTGCTTCTTAAATTTCGGGATATTATTTAATCTTCCTTTTCTGTTTTCTGTTATCTGTACTGTGATTATAATAATCTACCTGAGCAAGATATTTTATTATGGCTTCCACTATTTCCATTGCACCATTTGTTTTGACAAAATATTTGTCATGCCAAAAAGGTATCTTTCTTTGAAACTTTTTCCAACTGATTCAAAATTTTATTCAATTTTCAAAGAAAACTTCAGACAGGTAAAGAAATCATTTTTGTTCTTCAACTAGGAACTATACACGTACACATTGAGCACGCACACTTGTACATGTCAATATGCATACTTGTCCTCATACAAGTATATACACGTACATGCATGTAGAAATTATTTCTTCCTAGGAAAATTTTCCAAATGTAGGTATGTTTGAAAAAAATTATTTTATTATGAAACAAACAAAGCTCATTGGCATGAACCTGGTTCTCCTGCAAAATTTTATTTATTTATTTTGGGAAGATACCTTTCGAGTAGAGTTATATTATGTGTTGATTTGCAGAAATCAAATCCGTTAACTGAAGAGGAGAGTCCAACAACCCATAACCGTGCGGAGACAAAGAAGTACAGTGTATTCCAAGAAAGAATCCGGGCTGAGCGTGAATCCTTCAAAGCTGTATTTGACAGGAGACGGCAACGGATCAGTGGACTTGATGTTGATGAGGACTGATGGAGAATTCTGGAATGCTTAATGTGATCTTTTCTTATGGGATGGATTTTACATTATCATTGCTTCTTGCATTCGATTGATCAATGTGAAACAAGAAGTTGAATTACTTGGTTGTGGGAAGAGAAAATATAGTCTCAGCCACCGCTTGTGATTCAATTTTCTTTCATACAATTACTGGTAGGAGCATCTAGTGATTAAGTTTGCAAAGAAGGACTAGAAAGAAAATTGGAGAGAAATGGAAGTCATCTTTGAATATTTTTCAAGGGTTATGCACTGGGTGATCTGCGCCTACTATTGTCATCGTTTAGAGAAATTCTATTCCTGAAGATCCTGTAGCCTTGCATTGCTTGGGCATGGTTCACGTGCTATTCTCATGTTTGATATCCACTTCTTGGTGAAGATGGGATTGGGAGTGAGTTGGGTTATGGTTCTGATGCTTCTAAGCAGAGTTTGCCGTTCTCCAAGTATGACTTGATAATTGTAGTGCTGCTAAGTGGCTACTTTGATTGGCCTTTCTTAAAGGCAAACTTTGATCACCATTTGCCTGTCGCCCTCTGATATTTAGCAAAGCGGAATAGCAGTCAAGGACCAGAGGCTGATTTTTGTGAAGAAAATGGAACGAAGGGATTTTTTTTTACGTGATTAGGATTTATCACTACAACCTTATGAAGTTCCAGCTTGTTTAGGGATACTGGCACGGGCTGTGTGCCATTTATCATGTGTTTAGCCATTTCCAGTATCTCAGCTGATTATAGTGGATCCTACCCCACACAACTTCCCCAAGTAGCACGGATTCAGGATTAAAGCATTTTGATCAGTTTTGACACCTGCAGTTGAGCAGAAAAGCAATTGATTTGTATAGTTTATGAATATGATGATGGAGAACCCATATACAAGTCGACTTAACTGAATTTTGTCCTCTATCTGCCCTTCTATCCATTCGTAAAAAATGACGTTGCTTTCAAATTATTTTATGCATTAATATTTTTTAAAAAATATATATACATGTAAATTCCTCTAATTACTTGTTCCTCTGCTCGGCACACACACTAGAGGGGGGAAGAGAAGAAGAAAATGAGGATGCCGGGTATTTGTACAGATGGTGTGGAATGTGAACCTTTGGCATCAACATGGGCGGTTTGGGACACATTTGAGAGCGCCAGCAGAGCGAGTAAGTTTGGCGGCCATAGTGCCTGGTTTTGCTTGGATGTGATTGCGAGGAAGTGGCGTGGGTTTTCCAGACTCGATGAAGAAGGCGCCATTCATTAACAAATCCCCCTCCGATATCCAATTCCAATTCTTCCACACATTTCGGGGCGCATAATCCCTCTTCGTCACCTCTTTGCTGGCACGATCAGCAGGAGCAACGAATCGGTTCCCTTGGCTGATGATGGTGGGAGCGGAGCTGCCTCCAATGGCGTACATGTGCCAATGCGTGTAATCATTGTTCACCACATGAAAGAAACCCCATCGGCACCTCGGCATTCTCTGCACCAATCCTTCCCCAAAATGGTTGAACGCGACCGTCATTTGCATTAATCTGTCTCCTGCCTCCAACGTATCACTCGCCCCAAATAGCATCACCTGCAAACACCATATGCTTCAACGTTCCTTCGCTCATACATACATACATACATACATACATACATACATACATACATACATACATACATACATACATACATACATACATACATACATACATACATACATACATACATACATACATACATACATACATACATACATACATACATACATACATACATACATACATACATACATACATACATACATACATACATACATACATACATACATACATACATACATACATACATACATACATACATACGTACATACATACATACGTACATACATACATACGTACATACATACGTACGTACGTACGTACGTACGTACGTATGTCTCCGTGTGTGTGTGTGTATCCAACAACATATGTGAATTGTACGCACTTCATTGTGATCTGTGAGAAGGCAGTTGGAGATGGTGATGGCTGTGGAACCTTGGATCGCGTCTATGAGGCCATCCTCGCAGTTGGACAGCGAAACATGATCGATCCAGATATTTGTAGCTCCGAACAGGGATATTCCGTCGCCGTCGCTCTGGGTCCGGATCCCAAAGTGATTTACCGAGTCTCTGATCATCCCGCCGCTTCGCCTTTTGTTGTCGTGAACGTGAATCCCGTGGATGATGATGTTCTTCACGAACGGGATCGTGATCTGAGCCCCGTTGCAGACATGAACGTTGGCTCCACGCCCGTCTATGGTCTTGTCGCTGGTCATCATCAGCTCTTGCGTCAGAGTTATGAACATACTGCGCGCGAAGATGATCCAAAGCGGCCTCGGTTGGATCACGGCGTATCGTAAGGTCCCTGGTTTGGGTTTGAGGAGGTTGTCATCGGAAGGGTCGGTGACGACGTACATTTCGCCGGCTTTGCCGCCGGTGGTGCCACGTCCGAAGCCGATGGCACAGTTGGCGAGCTTCTTGCGGTTGTTTGCCCAGTTTGGGTCGCAGCGCCAGCATTGATCGGTGGGGTTAGTGGCCATGCATGCATGTTTGTGCTTTTGCTGCCGCCCAGCCAACAAGTCCCTTCTTGTGGTGTTGCTGATACGTTCCATAGCCCTGCCTTGTCACAATTCCGATGCATATTTACAAAAACTCATCAGATTCAAAGATTCTAACTCCTATTCATCAGGAAGCCAAAAAAACACGAATTAATAAATTTTGGAAGATATGTGATTTTTCTGGCACTGAACAATATATATATGATCGATTTATAAACATGTTGATTCCAGAGGCGAGAGATGATCCAAAGACGTCAATGATAGAGAAAGATATATATACAAGTGAACTTGGTGATTGAAATCTGCAGTGACTTGAAGAGGATCAGGGTGGTAAGCTTCTCGAGCTGCCCTCTTGGCTTCCTCGGATCGTCTTCGCCACACTTCATCATCGTACTCTCCTCTCACCCTCCCTATTACTACTGCACATAATATCAACACTATCCTTAATGATGCATGGATTCCTTCCATTATTGTTCAGTTTTCTTCTTCTTCTTCTTCCAGTCAACATTAATTCTTCATTCTATCTTCCATATTGTTATGTAGCCAAATGTCGAATCATGACGGCAGCCACAAATCTATATGCAGCAAAAGAGTTTAATATAGATGCGAAATGAAGCGTTGTGAGGGAACACAGCCCAGCCTTCAGTTTCTCTTTTTCCACATACGAATTTTTAACGCTGAATTCTTTGTTCATGCAAAATGTATTATTTAATTAGGAACACGAGAGATTTGGAATATAATCACCCAAGATTGAGCTTAATTTTATATCAGTAAGATTCTTACAAGTAGTATCTCTTTCTCTGAGGAGAAATTTTAGGAAATTATGTGGTATGTAGGATTTTTTTTTTTTTTTGTACGCGTGAAATTCACATGTCGAATTTTGGGTTTTACCTATACACACACACACACACACTAGCAAGAGCAAGAGATACTAATGCCTTTTCTTAATCATTCCATGAACACCTTATTATTATAATTAATTTAAGAATAACAAGAAATTTGTCTTTAGACGATGGGATTACAGAGGTAGAACCTCCTATTTAAAAAATGCCCAACGTGCTGTGACATATATACATATAAGGTTTTGACGTAACTAATAAATAAAAGAAGATGCCCTTTGTTAAGAATAATAAAATACCTTAAATTCATGGCTTCCTATTCCTTTCCCCTACTCACTTTATGTTGAGAATCATGCCAACCAGTCAAATGCTTCAAATCATCCATGTTTCATAACAGTTCAATACAACAAGTTAAAATCGAGACAACTTAATTTTTCTGATGGGCATTGATTAATATTACTCATCCAATCCTTTAATATAAGACTATTTAATTTAAGTAGATTAAAAAAATTAGTTAAATTAATTACTATATTATATTTTTCTTAAAACACTAACTTTTTTCATTAATTATTTATTTCTCTTTTTTACTTGATTATTGTTAAGAGATTATCTATAAAAGTAATTTAAAAAAATAAATTAATATTAAAAAGATGTCTTATATTCATGACTAAAATCAACTCCTTAAATATATTCTATATTAAGAATAGAAGAGTATTTTTTATTATTTATCAACATCACATAAGATCATATTTAAAACCACAGAATCTGAATCCCTGAAAAGTAAAAACCTGAACTTAAACTCCCTTTGTAAACGAAATATACTTGCATAAAGGTCATTTACTTGAGGAAATTGGTAAATAACACAGCTTAATGAAGGCAGGGCAAATTGAGAAAAAGGCAAATACTTACTCCGGTCGCTTAAAATGTTTTCCAAAAATAGAAGGTGGTTCAAAATATAATGCGTTTAGTCAGGAAAATTAAAGGACGTTCCATTTTTTTTTTGTTGCAAATATTATAAAAATGAATGATATTTATATTCCTTTAATTAATAAGTATATAATTCAAATATTGGGATATTGTTTGATAAATAAAGCAACCTAATATCCCCTTAATAAGGAACATATGTAAGAAGAACTAGAATAGAAAGAGGTTAAGAAGAAAGAAAATTTCATCTTGTATTTAGATTGTGTTTAAACGCAACTCTCTTTTAAAAATTTGTAACCAACAAAAAAGATAGAAAGAGGCTCATCCTCAATAAAATAAAGATGGAGGACAGAGCAAAGGCATGGTACAAACAATGGCTTCCTAGTAAATAAAGGCAAAGCATGGGGTTGGAGTTGGGGAATGGTCCAAAAAAGACATATGATAGATATACATATAAAGGTGTGGTATGCTCTCCTAATCTAAATCATACGAACCCAAAAGCTTATATATTTGTCCCCGCAAAATGACGATGAATTTTGAGAAAAGTTGCTTCTGCCTTTTCCTTATATATCCTTCATATGGCTCTTCTTATTCAAAAACTCTAATCATAATTCTTTTAACGTTTGGTTAAACATAATTATCATCCTTAGAATTGCTTACTTCACATTTTAAAGATTTAGGCCTTATTATTTTATTATAATAATCAGCCATTTAAAAAAAAACATGGATGAAGGACGTGAAGTGGAGTGAAAATCTCATTCGCGCTCTACTTCATAGAATAAATGAATAAATAAATAAACAGATGAGTAATCACACTTGAAAAGCAACCTACCTCGGTTCTTCTCTCTCTCTCTCTTGGGCGCTATTAACGGCCACTGTTTGTCTCCAAAAAGCCTGAAATCTTGGGCTGTGATTCTACCGATCCCTCGTGGGAGAGGCCGCCTCAATTACATCCTACATTCCCCACAATGAGAACATGACGGCGTCCCCTCAGCCGCCGACCACCGTCAGAAAGGTCGTCGTCGAAGTAGTGGATGCCCACGATCTTCTTCCCAAGGATGGACAGGGAAGCTCCAGCCCTTATGTCATGGCCGAGTTCGACGGACAGAGGAAAAGAACCACCACCAGATTAAAAGACATGAACCCTGTTTGGAACGAAGCCATCGAGTTTATTGTATCTGACCCAGAAAATATGGAGTTCGAAGTGCTAGAGATCGAGATCTTCAACGACAAGAAGTACGGTAATGGGGTTGGCCGTAAGAACCAGTTTCTGGGCAGAGTGAAGCTGTATGGCACCCAGTTTGCGAAGAGTGGAGAGGAGAGTTTGGTCTACTTTGTGTTGGAGAGAAAGAGCATGTTTAACTGGGTTAGGGGCGAAATTGGCCTCAAGATTTTCTACTACGATGAGTTGATTCATCAGGAGCAGATAATCCCACAACAGCAAATTATAGAGCAAGAAAAGCCAAAGACGAAGACGAAGACGAAACAGAAGACAGAATCGCCTCCCATTATAGTGGTTGAGGAAGAAGGGGTTTCCGAGGATCCTGGTCCCATCAAGCATTGCGTACCTGAAGAGCATTCTCAATCGCATCCCTTTTTGGCTACTGAACAAGAAGAAGAAGTAGAAGTAGAAGAAGAAGAAGAAGAATGGCCGCCGCAGGTGGTCAATCTTCCTGAGGATCAACTTTTTCCAGAAATGGCAGGCGCGACTGTCTCAGAGATACGAGACCCTCCAGAAGTGAAAAATTTGGAGGCAATCAGAATGGGAGGAGGAGAGCGAGTGAGAAGTATGAAGAAGCCTATCGGAGATGATTACACTCGTCGGGTTGTGTCCGGCAGGGCTGCCGGCGACGCATCTGAGACGGTTCCACACCGTGATTTTGTGGAGCCGATGCGATACCTGTTTGTCAGAATCATTAAGGTTCGTGGGCTTGCTCAGAATGATAATCCCTACGTAAAGATTTGTACGCCCAGTCGTTTCGTCAAATCTAAGCCTGCGACTCACCGACCTAAGGACCGCCATGACTCGTCGGAATGGAACCAGGTGTTCGCGCTGGGATACAACGCTGATTCTAGGAACGGGAATCTAGAGATTTCGGTTTGGGATTCTCCAACTGAGAAATTTCTAGGAGGTGTTTGCTTCGATCTTTTTGAAGTGCCAATGCGAAACACGCCCAATAGTCCAGTTGCCTCACAATGGTACCACCTAGAAGGCAGCGCCTCCGGTCAAAGTTCCACCAATATTTCCGGCGACATTCAGCTTTCCATATGGATCGGCACACGCGCCGACGATGCTTTCCCAAAGGCCAGGAGCTCCGACACGCCATATATGGCTCACACTCGTCCCAAAGTATACCAATCCCCAAAGCTATGGTACCTGCGCGTGAACGTGATCGAAGCTCGAGACCTCAACATCACTCCCGATCAACCTCCATTGCCGCCGCCGGACATTAGAGTAAAGGTCCAACTAGGTTTTCAATCAACACGAACAATGCGAGGCTCCATGATGAACCGCCCTAGCATTTCATTTCACTGGAATGAAGACCTCTTATTCGTCGCCGGCGAGCCTCTGACAGACTCCGTGATCTTGCTCGTAGAAGCACGTATCGGCAACGAATTCGTCCCCCTCGGCCACACCGTAATGCCCCTGAGTTCCATCGAGCAACGCATCGATGAGCGCCACGTGGCCCCGAAATGGTTCGCATTGGAGGGAGGGTCCTACTGTGGGCGTGTCTATCTGCGTCTGTGCTTGGAAGGTGGGTATCACGTGCTTGACGAAGCGGCGCACGTGTGCAGCGACTTCCGACCAACGGAGAAGCAGCTTTGGAAGCCGGCGATCGGAATTCTTGAGCTGGGCATAATGGGGGCCGATTCTCTGCTTCCCATGAAAACCAAAGGTGCCGGAAAGGGGTCCACCGATGCTTACTGTGTGGCCAAGTACGGAAAGAAGTGGGTCCGTACTCGAACAATCCCGGACAGCTTTGATCCACGTTGGAACGAGCAGTACACGTGGCAGGTATACGACCCCTGCACCGTTTTGACTGTTGGGGTGTTCGACAACTGGCGTATGTTTGCTGACGTGTCAGAAGATAAGCCAGACTGTCGCATGGGCAAGGTACGAATACGAATCTCAACACTAGAGAGCAATAAGATATACACGAATTCATACCCTTTAATGGTGTTATCAAGAACCGGGTTGAAGAAAATGGGTGAGATTGAGCTAGCGGTTCGGTTTGCCTTCACGTCAATTTTGCCCGGCACGTTTCGGGTCTACGGGCAGCCATTGCTTCCTCGAATGCACTATATCCGCCCAATTGGGGTGGCGCAACAAGAGGCCCTCCGTGGGGCAGCCACAAAGATGGTGATTCAGTCTATGTCTCAGGTGGATCCACCGTTGGGTCATGAGGTGGTTCACTACATGCTGGATTCGGACTCACACAATTGGAGCATGAGAAAAAGCAAGGCCAACTGGTTTCGGATCGTGGGGATTCTAGCATGGGCTATCGGGTTGACAAAATGGGTAGACAATATCAAAACGTGGAGAAACCCGACCACAACGATGTTCTTTCATCTTATATACATTGTGCTGGTTTGTTACCCTGATTTTATTGTCCCTTTCGCGTTCTTGTACGTGGTCTTAATCGGAATTTGGTGTTACCGGTTCAAGCCCAAAATACTATCTGGGATGGACAACCGAATTTCACAAGCGGACACGGTGGGCCCGGATGAGTTGGATGAGGAGTTTGACACAATCCCAAGTTCAAAACCACCCGATATAGTTCGGATCCGGTATGATAAGTTACGATTGCTGTCAGCCCGGGTCCAGAAAGTGCTGGGGGATCTTGCCACCCAAGGGGAGAGACTACAAGCGCTGATGAGCTGGAGGGACCCGAGGGCCACAAAATTGTTCATCGGGGTGTGTTTGGTAATTGCAATGATAATGTTTGTGGTGCCCACAAAAATGGTGGCTGTGGCCGTAGGATTCTACTACCTCCGCCATCCAATGTTTAGGGACCCAATGCCGCCGGCCAGCTTGAATTTTTTCCAGCGACTTCCAAGCATGTCCGATAGGTTAATGTAGATGAAGGGAACCATGCTTTTGACAATTTTTTTAGACGTGAAAATCTAAATAGTGGAGCGAGAGATAGAGGGTGAAGAAGGTGAGACAAAGAAACAAGTGTTCAGGGATTGAAAAACGGGGTAGGGATGAGGAAGATAAGGGACTAAGTTGTCATCATCTTCTTGTTTTTGAGATTATCGATTGGGATTTGACTGTGTCACTATTCTAAACTTGAAATAAGAGAAAGCATGGTGGGGGCATGAGCCTACTTTAGAGAGGGTAGAAAATTTTGGGCTTTCATGTTTGAGAGAAGCATATAATATTGGTCTCTTTTTAACTTTCCAACACCAGAAAAGAAGAAACCGCGCTCGCATTTACGGCCCTTTTCTGTCTCATTACATACATTTTCTTGCACTTTTTCAAGTCTTTAAATCATATGGTACGCGTTCAGTTGATCTAAGATAAAGAGAAATTTTATTTTATTTTTATATTGTGTGAGAATTTTTTTTTAATCTTTAATATAAAAATTAATTAATTATCTCAAGTTTTTGTTCAGTTCGTTAAGATCAAGAAAGCTGAGGACGCAGCCAATCATGCCATTGAAGATGATATTTCTCTTTTTAAAAAGAAAAAATTAGTCATATATTTTATACTTTTACCATATGAATCCATATAGATGTAACATTATCTATTCTAATATCTAACACTTTCTATAAAAAAAACATGCTGAAGCTGTATCAATAGCCACACAAAGAAGAACACTGCATACCCACAAGAAGCTTATCTAATCTCTTTTTCTGAATATTTTGACATCTTTCATTCATTTCTGTACTCCCCACCGGAAGCATTACTCTAACAACTGTATCATTATGATAGGACTGCTCAATGGGGTCATCTAGTACAAATTTTGAACTTCAAATTTATAATATATATATATATATATATATATATATATATATGTAGAAGTAAATTTTAATTATCAGCATAATACCAAATTTACGATCTAAGCATATGGGGACAATGGGAGATTAGGTAATTTAAGGGTAAATATGGATTTTCCACAGTAAAAAGTATACCCTGCCTACCAAACCAAAGGCCCCTTTGGTTTCAATTCCTTCAAATTCCTCATTGTCGTGAAAAACGCTAATTATTAGATTTCATGGAATGAGAATACTTTTTTCTATTTTTACTTATTCTGTGAATTCTCTTTCAAACAACTGTGCTCTCTCCGCTTCTTTTCTATTTACTTGAGGATATTGAGTATTGATAATAAAAATATCATAATTAATACACTAATTAACAAATGTTTTAATATTCATTTAATTCCTCAGCCTCTCCCCTACGGCACTAAACAAGAATATTGAAACCAAACCAATCCGATGATAGATAAACGGGGAACAGATTATGAGGTTCTAATAGGAATTGAGTACCCTCAGGTCTAATCACAATTGAAGAACATGTAATGATATGTTTTAGTTCAGAAAATGATAGCAAATTTATGTTGTTCACTTATTATTAAAATATTTTAGTAATTAAGTTTTTTTAAACCTCAATTATTTCCTAAAAGTTTAACGGCCGTCCTGTGGCAAAGCCTAGTGTATTCATGTATAGTAGAATTTTACAAGGAGTTTTCTTTAACGGCTTGCAATGTGTGGATATTAGTATTTTGTGCTAAAACTGCTACAGACCTGAAAATTAGTGTATGGCAATTCATAATTCTGCTCCACAAATGAAAAATTCATGGGGACTGCTCTTCAACTTGTTGGAGCATATTTAAGGTTGCAAATAGATCTTCGTCACCTTGTACGACAAAATACCAAGTGATTGTAGTGTAGACACCAGGTGATACATTCTTCCACTTTTAATGCATATGCCAGAACGTTCACTAATTTTTTTTTAATTATATTTAGTTTTTTTTTCAAACATTGTAATGTTAAATTAATTTCTCCTACTATAAGTTTTTACAAGCATCAACTTGCTCTCTGTGTGCTTCATTAGACTTTGTTATCGGACAAGAGAAAGGTAAGGTGTGAGTTTCATTTTGAATTCTGTTCAAAACAAGTTTCTGGGAAATTTTTAAAATAAAAAAGGAGCAGTGAATGTACTTTAATGTAGAATGAATCTATCTATAGTTCCCTGATTTTAAACTTGGGTTTACGCTATCAAGATAGTTTGAAGTTGGAACAGTTTCTAACCAGTTTGAGAAAGCCCATGTATGGGTTTTCCCCAGGAAACAAAGTCAAAGATCGACTGCTATCATTGATTTAAGGGAGAATGACATCTGAGTCCCATGGAAGGCATAAAATGTCAAAAAAGTCCCAGGAAATGGTATAATTCATGTGAAGTCCCATGGGACCTCATATGAATTTTTTCCAATTATGAAAAGACAAAATTATCCTCAAGACTGAAATTTTTCCTTTCCTTTCTCTGTTTCGTAATCCCCTCTCAGCTGCTTTAAAAAATGCTTAGGTCTTATTGGGGAAGCATCAGCTGCAACTGGCTATTGCTTTCTTTTTGCTCGGAGGTGATCATGTTTCTGCTGTAAATATTTGTGCAAGTTTCCCTCGTGTCTGGTTCATTCTCCTCTCAAAGTTGGTTTGGACGATGCAGAGTATCCTACTCGTATGTCTACCTTTGTTGCTTCCGCTTCTTCAGCTCCTTCAGTTGGTGGCTCTGGTGCCGAATATTCTGGTAATTTTGATTCCCCCCATCTCGCTGTTAACCGAATCAAGCCTGTTATTTGTGTGCTTGTTTGTGGAATTTTTGTTTATCAATAGTTTTCCCACCTTCCCACGAGCCCAAGCTGAAATTATGTAGATTACCATTTTGTTGGGTTTGAATCAAACTTACTCTAGTTAGGATCATCACATTAGAACTTACAATTTTTTCTTCAATTAAATATCCACACTTTTTAATATGAAACTGCTCAAAGAATCAATCTTAACAAGCTGACTTGTTTACACTTATGCATTTATGCTGCCTATATATTTTGTGCTTGGTTCTATTCTCACATGATTCATCTAATCAATGGGCACTAGAATTCCATCATGGGTCCGCACGACATGATATAGATATTTTTAGATAGTTGTCTTTATCATATATGCAAAGGTTTACGGACATTTTGTGAGTTGGTGTTTTATGCTTTTTATTCGTCAATTATACATTAGGTTCTTTGTCTTGTTATAAGGGCATGCCTTATCCTTAATTTCTGTATACTCTGTCATTTATTGTAGTCTTATTTTATCAAGAAAAGATGGGCATGGAACAATGACTAAAAGTAGCGTCTTCATCATTTTCTTTATCTTAATGTACTTGGAGATGGATTACTGATTAGTTTTTATCTTCTTTTGGTCTAGTGAGTATTGTGGCATTTGTGGCTTACTTATAGCATTTTATTCTGAACCTCTTTTCACTAGAGCAATTGTTGGATATTGGAACAAAGAAGAAAAGGAAGGGAATAGCTGGCATCAGAATGAATTAGTAAATCCAAAGCTTTTAGCTGATCCAGCAGTTGTTTTTGTGAGTTCAAAGGAGTACACATACACCATAATGATATATGAACTTGATGGCGGCTGTTAGATTTGAATTTTTTGATACTGGGACTTCGGTGCAGGTGCTAATAGTCAGACGGGTAGAGAATGGAAGCATCTTCTTCCATATCTACGGTCTCACTTTGGTAAAAAATGCAATATGAGGTCCCTCCCTGGAGAATAAGTCTGCAAATTCTGACAAAAACATCGCGCAATATGATTAATCTCTTGAAAATCTGAGGCAAAAATTCTGTTGGGCCTGCTCTGTTTGAATAGAGGTTTTCATTGGCTCCATTCTATTTACTAAGAATGGTATGTAATTCGCCATAATCTGGACTAAACCCTTTGGTCACTATAAACTATATTCTTCTGGAGAAAAATCTTACTTTTCCTCTTTTCCTGCAGATTTTACTCTCACTTTGCCATCAAGGATTAATGAATATAGGATATGATATAGCATGTGGTTGTGTTCCAGGAGATCAATCTCATAAGAATAGTGATAAAGTTGACGCTTATATTCTTCTGGAGAAAACTGTTGATATTCTTTATTTGTATGAGTATTATTTACTGTTTTCATTAGCTTGGCTTCAAAATAACTTAGAAGTTGTTTTCTTAATGGTTCAACCTTTCTTGATTGCACGTGTTGATGGTTGTAACCCTTATGAGGTTGATATGGTGAATATGAAGAAGCTCATCCCAAAAATTATGGAATTGGTGGCTCAAAATTCATTGGTAGACCATGCCTCAGAATGTGGGCAAGATATACAAGCTGTGAATGTAAAGCAGTTGATTCCTGATGATGAAAAATCAATTATTTTTTGGGCTTGCTTATGGAAGTATATTTCTAGATTCGTGATGTATAATTTGAATATGTGATTATGTGGAAAGGATCTAATCATTTTATAATGATAAAGAATCTTAATTATTGAATTGTTATTCAAAGATGATGGCTCAAGCATTTTGAACTGTGAAATTTACAAATAATATATGTAATTGAACACTTTTGAAGAAATGTCAAGTTTTTAAGTTGTTGCGGAAAGAATGATGTCATGTTGAATAAGAAGGTATTATATTTCATGTCAGGTTTAACAAATGCATCAAACTCAATAATATATTGGGGAATATTAACAACTAAACCAACAAGAAATGATAACCACGTGGTGAAAGAATAACAACTACACCACTTATAATAACAACCCCAGTACCTGCAACTAACAATCCCATCACCTGCACTAAGAATCCCATCAGGTACAACTAACAACTCCATCAGTTGTACTTACAACCCCAGCACCTGCAATAACAACCTCAGCACCTAAAATAACAACCACAGCACCTGCAACTAATAACCCCATCACCTGCACTAAGAACCCCATCAGGTACAACTAGCAACTCCATCAGCTGCACTTATAACCCCAGCACCTGCAATAACAACCCCAGCACATAAAATAACAACCCAATCACCTGCAACTAATAACCCCATCACCTACACTAAGAAGCCCATCAACTCAACTAACAACACCATCAACTTTACTAACAACCCCAGCCCCTACATTAACAACCCTATCAGTTGTACTAACAACCCCAGCACCTGAAATAACAACTCCAACGCCTGAAATAACAACCCCAGCACCTGCAGCTAACAGGTGGTTGTTATGCCTTCACTATAGGGTTATTATTTTCTACTGGTGGAGTTGTTATTTCTTCAATATAGAGTTGTTATTTTTAAGTGCTAGAGTTGTTATTTTTAATGTCATTGGTAAGTTATTTTTCAGTGATGACAATCTACACCAGATACAAATTATTAACAACCCACCCACTCATATTAACAACTATCGCGTAACATAATGACAACTCAACCACTCATAATAACTTCTCATATGAATTTGCCTGCAAAAAATCAGCAATTTCCTGCTGCTTAAAGTATCTCCTGCCCTCTTCATCAACCAACACCAGATTTAAGAAGTACTTCACACTAAATTTGTTATTAATGTTGCGATGAGTTGATGTCAGCTCATAGGGACTGAGGAACAGTCATATTGGTATAGACTCACCTGTAAAAACAAAACTCAATCAGAGCTATTGCTTCTATTGGCTCATACTAAGTAGTTTTTTTTAATGAAAAGGTTCAAAAGGTTCAGAGTTATTTTAGGTGCTGGGGTTGTTATTGCAGGTGCTGGGGTTGTAAGTGCAGCTGATGGAGTTGTTAGTTGTACCTGATGGGGTTCTTAGTGCAGGTGATGGGGTTATTAGTTGCAGGTGCTGTGGTTGTTATTTTAGGTGCTGAGGTTGTTATTGCAGGTGCTGGGGTTGTAAGTACAACTGATGGAGTTGTTAGTTGTAGCTGATGGGGTTCTTAGTGCAGGTGATGGGATTGTTAGTTGCAGGTACTGGGGTTGTTATTATAAGTGGTGTAGTTGTTATTCTTTCACCACGTGGTTATCATTTATTGTTGGTTCAGTTGTTAATATTCCCCAATATATTATTGAGTTTGATGCATTTGTTAAACCTGACATGAAATATAATACCTTCTTATTCAATTTTCTGGCCAACTATAGTATTCTATACTGCAATTGAAATAAAGAAAGACAGCATGAATTCAGCACAAAAATACCCCAAAATTCATCTTCTTTTCTTTTGCATATCAATACTTTTTCATAGTGGCTAAGCATCGATTTCTTGTGAGTACTTATTGATCTTTCTTGTAGGCTGTATTGACTGCTGCACTGCTCATCATTTATAACTATTCTGATCAAGTTCTCTCTACCCGAGAAAGAAGGCAAGCTAAAAAAAGGGAAGATGCAGCCAAGCATGTGAGAGAAATTGCACAAGCTTGTGAACGGTGGAAATCAGCAAAAGATGTGGCTAAGGGTGCAGCGGGATTGCAACAGTCATTCTCGCGCACCTTTTGTCGCAGAAAGTCTACACAGCCAATTGGGCTCAAGAACTTTGGCACCAAAACTAATACAAGTGACGCTACAGTGCCATCATTTCCTCTGGATTCTGTAAATGAAGATTCAAAAGCAAAGAAGGAACCTGGCAAACTCACACAAATGATGAATTCCATTGAGGATGATCCAAATAGCCATCAAGGGTTTCATTTGAATATTGGAAATAAACATAATAAAAAGCAGGCAGCTACTAAGAGCCAAATTTTCAAGTATGCTTATGGTCAGATTGAGAAGGAGAAAGCAATGCAAGATGCAAACAAGAACTTGATTTTCTCAAGCGTGATTTCAATGGCTTCTGGAGATGACATCAGGAAAAGACCTCCTATTGAGGTAGCTTTCAAAGATCTAACTCTCACTCTGAAAGGGAAAAACAAACATGTGCTGAGATGCATGTCAGGAAAAATCAGTCCCGGATGAGTTTCAACTGTCATGGGCCCCTCAGGAGCTGGCAAAATCATATTTCTCTCTACCATTGCGGGAAAAGCAAAACCACAGCAGCATTATTATTCGAATACAGACCTATAGACTTAAAACTGTCATATTCTATGATGATCCTTCAAAAGAGGCATAAGCACGGACCAAGTGGTGAAAATCTTCAGAAATTGGGCGAGCGCAAACGCAAGAAACGCTGAGAGAAAGGGCAGCAAGAGACAGGAAGAGAGAGAGAGACTCCTGATGCTAATGAAATGGAATTACGAAAAAGAGAAAGGAAAGGAAAAATTTCAGTCTTGAGGATAATTTTGTCTTTTCATAATTGGAAAAAATTCATATGAGGTCCCATGGGACTTCACATGAATTATACTATTTCCTGGGACTTTTTTGACATTTTATGCCTTCCATGGGACTCAGATGTCATTCTCCCTTGATTTAAATATGGCAGAGATTGAGGAACACTTTAAAGATGAAATTAAACTTAAGAAAGAGAAAGACAGAGCAGAGGATGGCGCAGAACATGAAAAGAAGGAAGATAAAAGCGAAGGTGGGGGTTTGGCTGGTGAAGAAGAGAAACAGTCAAAGGAGGAGGAGAAAGAAAAGAAAGAGAACAGTGAGAATGGTGAAGGAGAAGACAAGAAAAAGAAGAAAAAGAACCCTGCAGATAAGAAGGATCCTTCAAAACTTCAAGCAAAGCTTGAAAAACTAGATTCCAAGATCCAGGCCCTTCAGGCTAAGAAAGAGGAAATTCTAAAGCTGATTGAAGAAGCTAAACAGGCTGCAGAAAATCCAACCCCAGTAAACAATGTATACAAGTCTAGGCATTTCCCTAACATAATTTTGTTTTATTATTTGACCATTCAATTTTTATTCCCTGTAAATAATTTGTCGATCTTGACTAAATTGCTCATGACAACTTTTTAATATATCAATTTTACTCCTGACTAAAACTCTTTCATTTCATTCTCCTCAGCCACTCTTGTTCAATATACATATAAACATAAATTTTATAATATTTTCTAATTTTATCAAGTTCTGAGATTTCTAACCTCCATTGGCCACCACAGGTTGAATATTAGAGGCTCCGTTGAACCAAACACTGCCTCATCGCCAATCCTAGCGAGCTACATTAGAAATTTTTGTTAGGGAAATAAAAAAACAAGAACTCTTGCTTGTTCATCAAATATGCCAATACTATTTGATTGAACTGAAGAAATAAAACAGGGCGACGATTGACATACTAACATCTATTAAGATATCCCGATATCTCGGTGTTACACAACAGTTGACTCCACCGATTTATTTAAATTAATAAAATAAAACTGATTATGTGTTGCTTACACATATGGACGTTGAACTTTGATTTACGAATAAGGGCTTTCATAGTCTCAGTAGTCATGAAGAAAGAATATTTGCTCAATGTCAATGATATGAATTGTTACCCAAAAAACACAAAAAGATTAATAGGAAAAATAGAAATGGAAATTGCATTATTTAGGACTCAGATGATGGCATTAGGTAGGGTAAAATTCAGGCACTTTATAATCAACTCTTAACATGTTATGGTAGCAAGTCAAAAATAAAATTTTCGGAGAAATTTAACAATAAATCAAATTTTTAGTCCATAATTTAAAAATAAAAAAGTTTTTGGCCATAAAACAACACTCTCCACTAGAGGATAAAGTGATCCCCCACATGATTGGTGGAAATCGTATTCCAGGATAACGTAAGTCGCAAATCAAGATATTGCATTTTGCGAAAAAAAATAAAACAGAAAAAAAAGAGTCCTTTCAAAATCTCTCCATACCTGTCCCACGTGGCAGTTGTCATCTGTTGCAGAAAAATTCCTCCTCCCTTAGCTTGAGCTTCGTTTCAATCCATGGCGGTTCCTGCACCATCTTCAGCTTCTTATCTTCGAGGCCTCCACTGCAACCAAGCCTTCTCCTCTAAATTCCCCTACCATCGCTTGTTTCCCGCCAAGAAATCTCCATTCATCGTGGCCATGGCTCCCAAAAGAAAGGTACCCAACTTTCTCAACTTAACTTACCTGCAAATTCCGTTTCATTTCATCGGTGTGCTGCTTTCAAGAAATTAGTATACGTAGCTAGCTTGTTTCAATAAGAATCCAGCACGAGTTACCATTTTCTTAGCTTCCATAACGGAAATTGGATCTCGAGATCTATGAATTATGACGATCATTGATGAAATGGAACAGGTGAACAAGTACGATGATAATTGGAAGAAAGAATGGTTCGGGCCGGGAATATTCTACGAAGGGAGCGAGGAGGTGGAGGTGGACGTGTTCAAGAAGCTGGAGAAGAGTAAAGTGCTGAGCAATGTGGAGAAGGCGGGATTGCTATCGAAGGCAGAGGAGCTAGGGTTTACGCTCTCATCAATCGAGAAGTTTGGGGTATTCTCCAAGGCGGAGGAGCTCGGATTGCTCAGCTTGCTGGAGAAAGCTGCCGGATTCTCTCCGTCGGTGCTGGCATCGGCGGCATTGCCGGCGTTGGTGGCGGCCGTGGCAACTATTGTTCTGATCCCCGATGACTCGGCGGGGCTGGTGGCGGTTCAGGCAATCGTGGCTGCCGCACTTGGGGTTGGGGCTGTTGGCCTGTTTGTTGGGTCCGTTGTTCTTGGCGGGTTGCAAGAGGCTGATTAGTGATCAGTGAAAATTACAAAAGAAAAGTGTATCAGAAAAGTCATCCAAAAAGAAGATCTATTTGTGTTTTTGTTTTCATTTATTTTTATTTTTAATTTCACTGTTTTTTTTTTCTTTTGGATAAACAGACAAGCTCAGCCTAACAATCTGGAAAGTGCCCATTTTAATTTCTCCTTCTGTTTGTATTTTTTTTAGAGTTATTGTCTGGTTGAGAGCTAAAATAATATACACACATTATGGTTCTGAAGTGATGGATACTATACCATCGTAACTGAAATATATAAATAAAAGATGATAAATTTTATTTTGGAATATGGTTAAGTTTATTTATAATATAAAGATAAAATAACTTTTTTATTTTAAAATGATATTAATATTAGGTAGAAAATTATTAATTACTTTTAAATCTAAATATTTAAAAATTAAAATATTTTTTTAAATATTATTATTAAAATTATAATAAAATAATATTTATTAATTATTAAATATATTCTAAATAATTACATATTATATATTTTGGCGAGCTAAACTCATATAGGATAATAAGACATAAGTTGATTATACCATGTTAAGAGTTGAGATGAAAATAAGGCCGCATGTATTTATTTTTTTTAAGCGAGTCCAAAGATATCTATTAGCAATAGTAATTGATGATCCCTTTTTCATAGTAAATTTTTTGAATAAGCTTTAATGTTGCCATAAAAATCTTTTTATATGCATAGTTAAAAATTTAACCTTTATTTTTTTTATTACAAAAATATTTAGAAAAAAATTGAATTTATTTACGATTTACGAATAGGACAAAATCTCCATTTCTTATATACGGTACTAATATTAGATAGAGTAAGTTATCAATTATTCTCAGGTGTAAACCTGTATACTGAAGAGTTAAGATATTTTCCCAAACGTCGTGACTAAAATTATAATAAAATAATACTTTTTAAAAATTGAATATACTCTAAATAGTCAAATATTTTTTTTACTTGTTAAACTCACTGTACCTTTAACTTAACATTGAAGCGGTATGTATTCTACTGTTTTCTCGAAGAAAAAGTTTTTTTTAGTTACTCATCCGGTTCATTAGAATTTTATCCCGACTACATCCGGATCTGACTCGCGTCACGCACCTAACTCTGATATGTGAGTCTCCCAACAAAAATTTTTTATATACGTTAAAATTCAAACTTGAAATCTTATTTTAAGTTATATTAATTCCCTTAGAACCAGCCTCTGTTAGTTTTTTTAAGAAAAAGTTAATCCTTCTTAATTCTCATCTCAGAAGGGCTCAAGAATGACTATTGGGCCTTAAAAAGAATTGATATAAGGTCCAGAGATATATGAAATAGGATTAAAAAACGAAACACTTTGCAAAGATGGCCCAATAAAGTAGATATGGAAAATTTTAGTGAAAAAAGTGGCCCAGAGAAAGCAGTGTGAACGGTGAAGGATGGAAAAAAGCGAAGTTGCGGGGCAGGCACTCTAGCATGCCAAGCAAGTACTCTACCTTCTGAGATATGAGCTACACTTAAATGCATATACGGTGATGTTTAAAACAAGCGATAGCTGACGGAGAATTTATGCTTTTATATGTAATAAATTGGTGGGGATGTCCCTTGCTTATCATTCCCTACGTTGATGCAGCTTCCCCAAGTGAAATGACACGTTCCATATAGAACTACGGATAAATCCTGAGAATGAATAATACGCTTCTTTTTTTTTTTTTTGCCATTATCTTCCGATTCCTTAACGGATCCCTATAGCTGAGCTGACTTTAGTGCAAGAATGATGTAAGAGAATGTGTCCTTAACGTCTGTCTGAATGAAAACTTATTTCCCAAAAAAAAAAAAATGCTAATCATATATTTTATTCTCTCCTACCTAAAGAACAATGATATAATAAAAAAAAAATTAGTGTTCCCTCTTTGAAGAGGTTACGAGACTCTTTAATCCAGTCTCTCAATCTATGCCCACTAGCTTTTCTTAAATGAATTAATTAATTTCCTTTCTGTCCTTTTTTTTTATTTTTTTTATAAAAATTTTTAGTTTTTTGACTCGTCTAAGATTCAAGAGTATGGTAAAATATCATTTTTTTTAAAAAAATACTAATATTAAGTAAGATAAAACATCTATTATTTTTAGGCATGAATTTAGATACCTAGAAACTAAGATATCCCCCAAATTTATAATAAAATAATATTTTTTAAAAATTAAATATATTTTAAATAATTATATATATCATTCTTCTATCAGTTCAACCGATGATAGTCTTTCCTCTTGTTTTTCCTACTACCGAAATAAATTAGGGAACTTTGGGGCAGTTTCGTGGCAATTTTGAGTTTCCCTGGGCCATTGAGATGAGAGGGATAGGTGGCCCACAAATACAGTAGTATATGGCAACACAAACGCAATCCTAGGGCCATGTTTCGTACAAGCTAGGGGGATGTTTATTTCATCTTGTGTGGCCGAAACGGGAAAGCCTAGTTTGGTTGGCTGAAAATATTTTTGATAAAAATAAAAATGCGTGCTTGGTGTGAAAGAATTGAATTATTGAGTATGGAAATGGAACCTGAAAACATTAACAGATATTAACACCCTTGCAAAAATAATTTAATAAAATTAATCAATTAAAGAAATTGAAGACGGAGCATTGTGGCAGAAATTGAAGAAATGGTTGAGATGGCAGCTCTCATGGTGGAGAGCGATGAAGCATGAGGTTGTCCATGGAGATGTCGAACCCTCATTATGTCTACTGCTTGGTCGATGGAATCGAGAACTAGAAAGGCGGAGGGCGACAACGGATGGGAGCATAGTTACATATACACCTTGAGAGTCGCTAGAAGAAAAGACGAGGGATAATAAACCTTCTTAGGCAGAGTTCGTTAGTCTGTTATTCATAGGAGTTGCTGGAGTCTCAGTGGAACGATGAAGCTGACGATGGGGAGATGGGATATCTGTAGTCGCCATTGTTATAGAGTGGCCGTGTCAGTCGGTTGGAAACTGGGAAAGGAGACACAGTTTAGTTGTAGAAGGAGAGTGGAAGATTTGAGAAAAGGCAAGAGGCATTTTGGTCACTAGAAATTATTTGAGGAAAATATGGATTTTCCATGGGTCCAAGGTGGGAGGCCAATTTCCATGTCTCAAGAAATTAGATTCATCCCGCCCAAATGAAATTCCCATTCGCATTTTCTTATGAAAGTCCCTCATTTACAACTAACCAAACAGACCCTAATCTTAACTATTAAGTCAAAACAAAACCAAAAGAAACTCTCTTTTTTTTTTATAAAATATCAAACTTTATTAAAAGTTAAAACGATTACAAACATTAAATCCAAACCATACACCACATGCCAAATGAGGAGGGTCGGGGAATAGATCAAAACACAGAATCCAGTTTGTGACACTTCACACAATGATTTGATTTAAAAATGCTTGCATTTTTTCCATTACATGTATACATTTTATATACACACAAATTTAGTAAAATAATCAATAATTTTATAATTTAGCAATATAATTTTTTTTATAATAAATAGAAAGGTATAAAATCCATCAGCTTACAAAGAAGATAAGGAAATATGACACAAAGATATATTTATATTTTTATAAAATACTATTTCTGATTTTTAATATAAGAATTAGATAATTAATTTATCAATATTAATAATATTAGCTAAATTAGATATTTATAATAAATTTATTTTAATTTTATTAAACTACTATATTTAGTCATATGTATTAAAATTATTTTTGATTTTAGGATCATTTTAATATCTATAATTAATAAAAATATTATAAATAAAAGATATATAAAATAAATTATAATTTTATATTTAAAATTAAAATAAATAAAATACTTTTCTCTGCATGAGAGGAGGGAGTATCAATTCTACTATATTTTAAAACAGAGAGTGGGATTGTTAATGTGAATGGTGGGGTCAGGCAAGAAAGCGAGTGATTGGGGGGTGAGTGGCCAGCTCATCTCCTTTGATTTCCCCCTCGTTGTTATCTACGCTTACCACCATTTTTTACCATTTTGCCACTTCACTTGTCCTCTATTTCTACAAAACTATGAACCTGTTTAAAACTTTATAAATCTTGATTTAAAATTAATATTTAGTTTAAAATTTAAATTTTAAAAAAAAATTAAAATAAATAGTTATATTTATTTGAATAAATTTTTAGATTAAATTATAATTTAAAATTAAAGTTTTAGATAAACTGGTCAGAGTAGTTTATAGAACAGTAAACTACTTATAAACTAATTAGTTACTATATTACCCCTACTTTTTTTACACCATCTCTCCTCTCTCTAACTTTTTCTTACACTATCTCTCATATTTTTTCTTACACCCTCTCTTCTCTCTCATACTTTTTCTCTCTTTTATTTTTTACACCCTCTCTCCTCTCCTCTCTTCTCTTATCTCTCCTCATTTAATACTCATACCCTTTTTCATAATTTACCAATAACAAAAGTACTTTTAAAAATAACTATCCAAACACTCATTTATTCAAAACCACTTTTTTTTATAATATCTTCTTCAAAAGCCTTTTGTCTATAAGATATTCAAAAACCCTTTTTTTATAAGTCTATTTTTAAAATCCTATCCAGGCCCTATATATTCACTATTAACTTCATCTCGCAGGCAGCTGATTACATAAGGATAAGCCCACATTCATATCACTCTTCCCATTTCTTCTGCTTCCTCCTCCTATTTCCTTTCCCATTTTTATTGTCTTTTCTTCTTTTTGGCCAACCTGATTTTTATTGTCATTATTCGACATATATATATACTTATCATCTTTACGAAAATTAAATTTTCCCCCCATTCTGAACCTGTCAAGATAGAACATATATCCCCTTGTATAAAGATAATTGTCTTTACCCAATATAACAAATTTATCCAACCCTACAATATTTTTCTAATGATAATCAAAATTAATTTATAATTTATCTAGTATTATAAATTTAGAGTTTTTTGTTATTGGAAAAAAAATACTCTCAACATAAAATTGAGCTATTAAGTATTATTAAAAAAATATTTTAGCTGAATAAATTAGAAATTAAGCAGATGCTATTAATAAAATTAAAGAACTTGAAAAAATAAGTCCAAAGAAGAAGGGTATCAAAGTAATTAAACGCGTCGTTCACTGTAGCCGGGGCTTATTATAAACCCGGCCAAGTCTCATCCTCCGGAGAGGACTCAGAAACGAGGACCTTCATCTTCATTCTCGCAGCTCCCTCGCGCCATTGTTGTTTCCTTCTCCTTCTCTCTCCAATTCTTGTCCTCGTGTTTCCCCTTAAGATCCTCTTCTTCTGAGTGATGGGTATGTGCTGCCGCTGTTCCCATACCTCCCACATCACTGAGATCATAATCACCAGCTTCTTCCGCCATAAGCCTTAGATCTTCCCGCCAATTCCACTCTCTTGGATCGTCTTGACCAGCTTTATGGCTGATTGAGAGTCTCGATCGGAGTCTTCCTCACATGACCGGTGGGAGGGTCCCCATGGGTTCTCTTACTAATGCTTCCAATTTGGGCCTTTTGCTTCAAAATCAAGCCGCTCCTTCCTCTTCTGACTCTCTCGATGCCTTTTTCCTTTCTGGTTCTTCCTCTTCTTTCCTCGGTACTCTCTCTCTCTCTCCGCTTTTACTTGCTTCTCTGTTCCATCATCTGTCGTCTTTCTTCTTTATTTTTGTGCTGGATAGATTTTGGATTATAATGATTCCTCTTCACCTATGCTTTATTGGTGTTCCTGTTTGCATATGCCTTAGTTGTTGTATTCCCCAAGACTCTCCGTGAAGTTTTCATGTTGTTTCTCCAATAGGAAAACCTCCTGAATTTTTAATTTCGCTTGCAAGTTTAACTTTACACTCTGGAACATTAATTTAAGCGATCGAAGTAAAGATCTAAACATTAGTTTTAAAGAAGGGGGTGGGGGTTAGGATTAGAGATTAACGTGCACCAATCAGATTTCTGATTGGTCAAATTGAGCTCTCAAATGTTAAACAATACCTTGTGCAAAATACTCGTAAGTGTGTAATTAATGTACTATATATGAATATCAATTCCAGAACGGATAGAAAATTGGGCGAGCATGATGGCGATGGCTTATTTTGAGTATCTTTCTAATTTACTGTGTTGCTTGTTCAGGTTCAAGATCCATGGTGAGCTTTGAAGATGTTAAACGAGGGAAAGGAGGTAACCTGTCATTCTTTAGCCCTTTTGATCATGATGAAAATGGAGATGAAGACTTGGATGAATATTTTCATCAACCTGAGAAGAAGCGGCGGCTGACCGCTAATCAAGTCCAGTTTCTTGAGAAAAGCTTTGAGGTAGAGAACAAGCTTGAACCAGAGAGGAAAGTTCAACTAGCCAAGGAGGTTGGCTTGCAGCCTCGGCAAGTTGCCATCTGGTTCCAGAATCGCCGCGCGCGATGGAAGACAAAACGGCTGGAGAAGGACTTTGATTCTCTGCAGGCTAGCTACGACAGTCTTAAAGCTGACTATGATAACATTCTCAAGGAGAAAGATAAATTAAAGGCTGAGGTAAATCACGATTCTCTCGTTGAAAATTGCTTAACCTCAGTGCCTTAAACATCTTGCTGATAAAACATCTGATGAATCTCAATTCAGGTTTCAAATCTCACAGAAAAGGTGCTCCTTAGAGAGAAACAAGAGGGAAACTACAAGCAGGATGACACGATGAGCAAACTTACAGAACCACAACAAGGGCAAAAGCCCTTGCTTGAGACTACTTCCGATGGTGAAGGCTCCAAGGTCTCTGTTGGGGCATGCAAACAGGAAGACATATGTTCAGCAAAGAGTGACATATTTGATGCAGATAGCCCACATTACACTGACGGAGTTCACTCTGCGCTGCTGGAGCCTGGGGATTCCTCTTATGTATTTGAACCCGATCAGTCAGATTTATCTCAGGATGAAGAAGACAACTTGAGCAAGAACTTGTTTCCTCAATACATATTTCCAAAGCTTGAAGACGTTGACTACTCCGACCCCTCTGAAAGTTCATGCAGTTTTGAATTCCCAGCTGAAGATCATGATGCCTTTTGGTCCTGGTCTTACTAGACCTTCTGTCTTATGCATCCCTCTTTGCCAGTCTTTTCACTGTGTGTTCAGAGCTTGAGATAGGTAGATGTGAGTAAGTAATGAAAAAATAAGTCTTCAGCAGAGGCACCCTAGTTCTGAAATTCATGGTGAGTTTAGAGTAGAAAATGGGAGTTTACCCCGCCGCCCCACCCCCAAAAAAAAAATATCGCATAGTCTTTGTTGGGGGTGTCAATGTAATACGTGTGAATCTTTTGGTCTGAATGTAATTAAATAAATGTGGCGTTCTCTTTTGGGAATGCAGCTAGTTCATCAACAAATTTGCGCCTGAGTTTCATTCTAGATGAGAATCCAAATGCAAAGTAGCTGAAATCTTTGCTATTGGGAGTTATAGAGGTGGTCCAAATTTATTGTCGAACAAAGTATTAAGTACCAAAGCATTCTTCATATCAAACGCGGAGTTCCCATTTCTTTCAAGAGGATTTGGTGTTTTGTGGGGAAATGCACACAAAAGCTTAGGTGGACAACACCAAGCATGCTTTGAATAGGCTAGTGATTCACTATTAATTGTATTGTAACTATTTTGTATATTAGGATTTGAAGATTATATATAAGTTTAAATATTGTATCAAGAAATATATTTAAGTTTAGATATTTATTTAATTTTAAATATAATATCTATTTTTAGTATAAATTGTAATATAAATTTATTATTTTTTTATTTAGAATAAGAGGAGATGTATGGTTCAATGTCTTGTAACTTGTGTGCTATTATTTTAATATTTTTATTGGTGGAAGCATTTTTTGTATGGCAGATGATATGAGTGTGATTTAATAATGAATGAGCTTAATCTATCAAATTAAAAGGCAAACTTCATTTCATATTGTTTTTCTTAATCCCTACTGATTTTTTGTATTTGATAAAGCAACTTCTTCTATGAAGTAGGAATTCAAGATAAGTTTTCTATCATTCGAGCTGTCGAACCAGCAAGTTTTGGCTGTTGGGACCAATAAGTATGGATAAATTAGTACTAATAAAAGTTATTAAATTATACATGTTATAAGTTAACACGTTGTGGTAAGTTTTATTAATCCAACCTGCATCATACGAGTTACGAGAGGATGAACTGAAATGGAGATTGCCAGGTGGTCAGTTTTTGACCCCACGCTCGCATTGGATTCTTGAGACCATACCCACTAGTTCTCATTGGTTTCTACATCTCTCTCTCTCTCTCTCTCTCTCAAATTATAAAATTATAAATATTTTTAACTAATTTAATTATATTTAAAAATTAATTAAATAAACTAATATGATATAATTTTTTAAAATATTTTAATTATTTTTTATAATATATTTATTTTTTATTTGATTATTATTTAAAAAATATTAATAAAAATAATTTAAAAAAATTAATAAATATAAAAATATATTGTATATTTATGATCAATATTAATTTTTTAATTAAATTATATATTAAAGATTAAAAGAGTATAAAAAATATATAGTATATTTAAAATTAAAATTAATTTTTTAATTATATTTAAATGAATAGGAGGAGTATATATATGAGTGTTTTTTTTTTCAGGGTTGACATGAATGAGTTTGGATTTAGAAGGAAGGAAAGTGTTGCTTGACACTAATAAATAACTAAGACGTGGCGTGAATGGTGTCCCATTAAGCTAAAACAAGTCCAAATGAAATATGCCAATGACGTTTAGGATGGTGACATATTGTTACTGTCAATATATTTTAATCTGTGGCTCACATCTCATGTTTCTTCTCCCTCTTCCCATTTTGTGACTCTTTCCTCATTTCACTCAAAGGCATAAAATATCGTCAATAATTCCATAACTTGCCCCTAGCAGTCACGGCAAATCCGCATGTCCTCCTAACCCCTCCCTGCTTGAATAAAATTACACAATCCACAGCATTTTTCTCATAATAAACCGCTAGTATAATTTAATTAAATTGAAATATTGAAAAGGAGTGATGAGGGAAGGAGCGTGGCATAAAAGTGGTTGGCCCATTGAGAAGGCGACATGTGGGGCTGTCTTCTGGAAGCACATTGCCTAGGAAAGCGGTCAACCCCCTCCACACCGTCCAATTTGTCATGACGTGTAGGGGCGAGATGGAACGACGTCGCCGTCATTCCCCTTTTTTTAATTTTTATATTTTTGGCTGAATGGGGAGAGGAAGAGCGTGGTCAAACAAAAACGAACATAGGGAGCATTGGGGCGGAAGATGCCAATGGAATCTGAACAAATGTGTGGGGGATGGGCCCCACTGACAACGACGTCGTGGGAGCATCGTGGCGTCTTTTCTCTGTCCGCATTCGGTGGGGCCATCCGGCCATTTCCCTATAAATATAAACTGTAGCCAACTGGTTTAGTTTTTTTATTATTATTATTTAATTATTTAGTTTAGTACGTACAAAATGTTTACATCTTTTAATTAATAAATATGTCTATTGAGGGTTAAATTTATATTATTTTATTATTATTTTAATTAATAATTTATTAATACATTTTTTAAAATAAAAAATATAAATGCAAAAATTTTAAATTATGAATAAAGTCAAATTTACGATATTTTATTTATAAAAGATCTTCCAGATTATATTTATTTTTAAATACGGTCAATTTAAAACACATTCACACATAAATATGCCAATGTTAAAGTTTCAGAAACCTAAATCTGGTAAGTAAAGTTACAATAGAGGCAGCTGGCAATATATTTATATATAAATATGTGCATAATATAAAAATCACAATGTATTATATTTTTGAAGTTTATAAAAAAAAATTAATAATATTAAAAACATAATTGTACGGTAATGAAACATGAAGGTCAGTATGGTCTTTTAATGGAGCCAAACTTGAGGGCATTCTCTTATTAAGAGGGCTAAATATTTGTTAAGCTAAGGATCATCTCCTAATCAGAAGTTGCATCATTCCTTCGTAGGTTATTATAAAGTCCAAAGTTTGCTTGCTCATATATATATGTGTGTGTGTGTGTGTGTGTGTGTGTGTGTGGGCTTTGATAGGATAACCAGATGGTTACCGCTGGCGATAAATTTATGTGATGGACTGAAACAAGAAAATGTTGTAGGCGTGCGTGCTGAGGAAGGAACACTCGATGCAAAAATGGAGTGAATGGTTTTCACAGTTTCCGGAAACAACTGCTCTTCCTTTTAAGCCGAATGTGTTATGCACAGTTGAGATGTAGCATTCTCATACTTATTAACTAATTATCCCATGCTAGGGATGAAAGTTGAATCATTAAATATTCATAAAAAAAATTAATATTATTTTATTTCTATATTTATATATTATTCTTATTTATTTATCTTTTTTTCTCTTTTTATAATAAAAATTAAAAACTAATAATTCATAACTTTTAAGTTGACTTATATTATTAATTATTTTTTTTTTAAAATTAATTTATAATAAGAACTATAGTGATATATTAAAAAGGATAATAAATTTTTTAATTTTAATTATAAGAGTTTATTAATTTTTTTTAAAAGAAATTAAGTGAATCATTTTAAAATACTTATACTTATTATTTTGCATCAAATTAATTTATTAAACTTATAAATTACTTATTTAAAAGAGATCGTGCAATATATTTTATAATTAAATAATTTTTTTAAAAATTAATAGGATCTCATAATTAAAAACGAAAATATTGTATTCATGTAGCTCCTTGTTACCAAGTGTTGGAATAACTGGCTAATTTAAGCTCGAAATTTAGAGGATTTATAGGATGTTTGTTTGTAGGTTGGCCTTCTAAAATCTGTACCTATCTCTCACCTGTAAGTAGCGTGTAATTCATATTGATAAGTACCCTTTCTATGGTACATTAAACACAAAAAGGCGTAAGTAGAAAAAGGAGGAGAGAAGAATAAAAAAAAAAAAAAAAAAGGTAGCGTAAGAGATAAGAAAGGGAGGAAGGGTCCCATCGGGAGGGGAAGAGTGGCGGAAGATGACAGGCACAATCTGACGCAACACGTGTTCCCTCCCTTTCCTTGGCCCCCCAACCCTCTTCTCTTCTCTCTTTCCTTTTCTTTTATTTCTTAATGGTCAAATTAAATTACATAAAAGCTAAACGTTTTTTGTTAAAAAGAATTAAATAAATTTAATATTAATCCTCTATTAAAATTAAAATATAATATTAAGAATTAATTATATATAATATTACATAGATTATGTAGGGCTTTGATTAAAGTTATTTTTTATTTAATCAAGCATATTATTCTTTCCAAGACTTAAAAATATAAAATATTTTTATTTCTCACAATAAATATATTTTTTATTATTTAAATATTATTTAAATTTATGTTATACGTATCATCCGTTACCTAGCTAGTTAGTGGTTGATTTAATTTATTTTAGTATGAGGACAATTATTTTTAAAATATAATAAAAGTCTCTAGGCACGTTTCATCTTATATAAGGGAATGGTATATCTATATGTAAAAATCGCACATAAACTTTTTGATATGTTTAATTGCCTTAGAAAAGAGGCATCGATTGGAATATCAAGTATTGGATGTTGGAGGAGAATGAATTCCAAGATGTTAAGAGATCATATCACTCGTCTCATGCACCCCAAGCATACAATACTGCCTGAATTGGTTTCATCTATTTGTCTGTTCATTTATTAATAATGGCATGGAGGTGGGGTTAGGTGAATCTGCCCTCAACATTTAAAAATTTTATAATTTTATGATATATTTAATTTTTGATATTATATTTTCCTAAGTTTCAAAATTTCAAACCCACCGAAACTTATTGAATTTGTCATGTTCACGTTTGTGCTCTTTAAAATATTAATTGGTATTTATTTCAATTTAATTCTACCAAATTCTACCTCTTCAGTATTCTCTCTTGCCTTCTGTTTTTTGGGATTACCATTCCCTAAACAATTGGGTGTTTAGGAAAGCCGCCTAAAAGCAATTTTTTCCTCCAGATTAAGATTTCATATGTATACTAACTCAACGCCAATCCAAAATCCACAAAAAAAAAAAAAAAAAGTCCAAAACATTGATTTGAACCGAAGCTTGTTGATACCGTTTCTTTAAATTTTATTTTTTTTAAAAAACTAATCCAAACACACACAAAGTTGTTGATGAACGAAGACGAAGTGATTTTTTTGGTAATTTATAAAATAAATTTAATCGTTCTCATCACATCACTTAAAAGCACAAGCACTTTGGGTGGAAGCTATTTGACTCTTCTATCTTTTTTCTTTTTTTTTGGTTATATTGACTCTTCTATCTTAAACCAAATGGAAAGAAACTAAAGAAAGGAAGTTTAAGGAAGGGGGCCTCTAGAAAGAAGGCATATAGCAAATAAGTCCGTGAAGGCAATAAGAAACAGAATTCACTTGAGAAAAATCTCAACTTATGAATGCGACCCAAGCTAGTGGAGATACTAATGAAATTGAAGTATATATGAACCAAACACTTCTCTAAAATTAGTATAATTAGAATGATAATTCCTTTTTTTTCAAAGAAGTTGAGTGATTGGTCTTTAATTGAGATTCCACTTTAAAAAGCTTTGACATCACAATTCCCAAATAAATATCAATAACTTTAACCCAATAAAAATTAATACGGGTAATAAAAAATATATTTTTATTTTATAAAAATGTAAGTTTAATTCTTTATATTGTTGTGGGGATTTTTTAAATATGTGATATAATAAATATTTTATAAGTATTATCTAAACTCGTGCCTTAATTTTGGTGGATAATTGATGTCAAATTTACTTAAATTTTTTTTATAAAAAAATATCATAACCTCAATTATACTTGAATCTCTTATTTTATGAATTAATTTAATTTTAATGTCTGCTCATAGTAAACCCATCAATAAATAATGAAGGTAGAGGGCTAAAGGGTGACTCAACTTTTAGGAAACCATATCGTATCTCTACGACTCTTTTGATGCCTTCTCGTACTGCCCTCGCTTTATCATAACACTCGCTGGTGCTCTTTACTATTTGCAAAGACTTTTAAATATATATTAATTAATAAAAAAAAAGGAGCTTCTGAGAGATATATGTTTTACAAACTGATTTGTGAAATCCAGCTTCATATCTAATTCTCATACTCCAGACACAATCATGATTGCTTAACTTGTATGAAAAAACTGAGTGAGTTATCTTGACATATTTTAACATTTGTTGAACTTGGTTATATATATTTACAGATGTATATATTTTTCAAAATAAGCATACTTAATTTCAACAAAATTCAAGGAAATTTGTGTAGCTTACTCTACAATATACAAAGATCTATGCCCCTTACAGAAAAAAAAGAAGAATGCCCTATCTTAATATATAAATTTATTAAGTGGTGGGGGTAGGTGAAGAATCAGAAGAAGATAGTGGGAAGAGTGGAGGTTGACATGTGGCATTAGATGATGTAAGATGGCATGAATAAGCAGAGTGATTATAACAGCCATTAACATTATTACTTGCTGCTGATTATTCCCTTTTACTCATGTTTCATGTGTTTCCTGTGTAATCCTTCCTCTTTCCAAGTTTTTAATTAACTTTAGTGCCTGGGGAATCCACCTTTCTCTTCCCTCGTTTACAAAAATTACGAACAAATTCTACAACTTCCTTTCTTTCTTTCTTTCTTCATGAGGAAAAGAGACAAGTTTCATGTGGGTTTAAAGTATTTGTGTGGTTTTTTCATTTTTAATATAAATTTAAGTCGATCTTAAACATCAATGACAGATTTGACATAAACTAAGATTGCTCGTTCACAGATATTAAACTTGCTGAACCAATGAGTAACAAGCCAGGAAAAAGTAATGCTGTTGACTACAGAGAGTTTGACTATGGAATAACAACTCACTTTTGTTCCTGAGACGTTGGATTGGACACGTCAGGTAACTCAAATTGGTCAACCTGAGTGGGCAAAAGCTAATCATCATTGTCGTTTGCTTGTTTGGGTCCAATTATTTCCATGAACAACAATACAGTGTTTGCAGTTAGCACCACCATCGTCAGGTCACTCAAACTCAAACCGTCCATAATGATAATGGTGCTGCTTTACATAATCATCCTATCAATCTATTTATTTTCCACTAGAGCATTGCTTGCTTCCAGACAAGCAATTTTTTAAATATTTTCCTCTCTTTTTTGTACAGAAGGGCCCAAGGCCCAAATCCCATTACAAATAAGAAAAACAATTTTATTTTCTTTTGAACTCTTTACCTCACTGCTTATTACTTACACTTGTGATCAAGGAATGGGCTTCATCTCCCTTTAAACCAGATTTTGAAAGAAATGACAGAGGAACGAGATCCTGTTGGCTTAGGAGAGATGTATGCTTTGGGGCTCTGGAATGTGCAGAGATCAAAATCTGAGGTTGTCCTTCAGGTATAGCACCACCTCTTGCTGAATCAAGAAGTTAAAATCCAACAATTTAATGTAAAAGCAACAATGCACTGCAATTTGATCGTATTGTTGAGGAAACAGATTTTGCTTCTCATGCACAAAACAAACTTAAAATAATGCCTTTATAAAATTGAAATTCGAAGACAAGAGAGAATACTTACAATTAAAGCGAGCACAATACAGCCAGCGGCTCCAGGGAAGAGAGCATACCAAAAGTTCAAGTGATGCAGCTTAACTCCATCAATGAACAACAGAGGAAGGCTAGCAGCTACACGAAAGTTTGAGTAAAATAAGGTTAGATTTGAAATATATGAGTGTGTGTGGGGGTAGAGGAAGAAAGGTATTAACCAGGAGGGTGAATGGCTCTAGTCCAGATCATGTAAGCTATGCAAGCCGCGAGTCCTACGCTCCTGGCTAGCCATCCTGGTCCGAACACTGTGAATGCCACTACGCCTATGACCGCACAGCCTATTTGCGCCATGAACATGTTGTACTTCTGCAACAGCATTAACCCATCAAATTGCGTTTAGTTCCCGCAGAAAAATGACTTGTTTTAAAAAGTTTGGAAACGGGCAAATACTGTTTCTCTTGAAATCATAGACTTGTTCAACTCTTTTTTTTTTTTTTGGTACAATCGTTCAACTCTTTTCGTAGGAGGGTCGAGTTTAATGACGAGGGAGGAGGGTCGAGTTATGAGCTAGAGGATTTAACAGGAGAAGTTGACCCAAATTTAACTTTTTATCGTAGGATCCGTGTTGACGAGGTTAAAGAGGCGCTTAAGAAAATGGAAAATGGTAAAGCTGTTGGACCTGATGATATTCCTATTGAAGTTTGGAAGTGTTTAGGTGAAATGGGGGTAGTGTGGCTTGCTAAGCTTTTTAATGTGATCTTAAGTTCTAAGAAAATGCCGGATGAATGGAGGAAAAGTACTTTAGTTCATATTTACAAAAATAAAGGGGATATTCAAAATTGTGCAAACTACAGGGGGATAAAGCTTATGAGTCACACTATGAAGTTGTGGGAAAAGGTAATTGAACACAGGTTGAGATTAGAGACTGATATTACTGAGAATCAGTGTGATTTTATGCCAGGTAGGTCTACAATAGAGGCGATTTATTTATTAAGGGGGTTAATGGAAAGGTACCGGACTAAAAGAAGAGACTTGCATATGGTCTTCATTGACTTAGAAAAAGCATATGATCGAGTGCCAAGGGAGGTGCTTTGGAAAGCTTTGGAAAAGAAAGGTGTACGCATGGCATATATCAAGGCAATAAAAGATATGTATGAGGGGGTAACAACTACTGTAAGAACGTCTGGGGGCGAAATAAAGGATTTTCCTATAAGGATTGGTCTACATCAGGGATCAGCCTTGAGTCCTTATTTATTTAATCTAGTAGTGGATGTTCTAACTAAACATATTCAAGAAGAAATCCCTAAGTGCATGCTTTTTGTGGACGATATAGTTCTTGTGGCGGAGTCAAGAGAAGAGATCAATTTTAAACTTGAGTTATGGAGAAGTATTTTAGAGTCGAAGGGTTTTCGTCTGAGTAGAAGTAAGACTGAATATATGCATTGTAATTTTGATAAGAGGCAAGTTAGAAGTAACTTGGAGGTCAGATTGGGAAATCAAGTTATTCCACAAATAGATAAGTTCAAATATTTGGGATCAGTGATACAGAAGGACGGTGAAATTTTGGAGGATATTAATCATAGAATTCAGGTCGGGTGGTTTAAATGGAGAAAGGCTACTGGGGTTATATGTGATCGGAAAGTACCAGATAAAGTAAAAGGAAAGTTTTATCGCACTGCTATAAGACCAGCAATGCTTTATGGAAGTGAATGCTGGGCTTTAAAAGGACAGCAAGAGCATAAAGTTGGGGTAGCTGAGATGAGGATGTTGAGATGGATGTGTGGGCATACAAGAAAAGATAAGATTCATAATGAACATATACGGGGAAGAGTTAGAGTGGCACCTATTGAAGAGAAAATGGTAGAGAACCGTCTTAGGTGGTTTGGACATGTACAAAGAAGGCCAAGGGAGGCGCTGGTGAAGAGGGTGGATCAAATAGTATGGATATCGGTTAAAATGGGTAGAGGAAGGCCAAAGAGAACTCTCAAAGAAGTCATTGAACGAGATCTCCTGATCAATAACCTATCTAAGGATTTAGTTTTTGATAGAGCACAATGGCGTCGTATGATCCATATAGCCGACCCCATTTAATGGGATAAGGCTTGTTGTTGTTGTTGTTCAACTCTTTTCGTATGATTTGTGAACACCCAATTACTTAAGAGTTCTGAGTGGGCCGGGGGCCCAGAGAAGACTGATTGGTCCTTTTGGGTCCAAGAAATAAGCCCGAATCCACGAACTAAAAAGTTAAAACTAACAAATGATGTATCCTACTTCAATGTTTTTGTAATAAAAACATGCAAACACGGCTTTATCCGCTAGTGGAAGGAAATAATTTATGATGGAACAAAAATATAAATTATGCTTTATCAAAACAAAATGATACACTATATTCCATAAAAGTTAGCACAAATAATAAAAAATAAATTTATATCTTATAAAAATGTAAATTAAATTCTCTTTATTATTGACAATCTCATAGATTAATTATAAGTACTCTCTAAATTTTAGAACTATAGATATATACTAAATATTCCTAAATTTTAAATTTTTTATATAAAAAAAAGAATGATATATTATGGTACCAGGCCTGGATCTTCAATTTGAATTTGATTAATGTAACTTTTACTAGAGAATAATAAATGATGGTAACAATTTTATTTTTCACCCACCTCTAACTCCAATATGTTCTCCAAGTGTTCCCAACAGAATTGTGGAAGGATACGGATTTCTAGACTCGTACCTAGACTTTTACCCTTTCTATAAGTGGGATTAGCTATGGTTATTTAGCCTAAGTAGGCTTTTGAGAGTAAGCATTATGCTTTTAATATTTCATCCCTTTTTTGTCTCTTGGTCCAATCCCTGTGCCTCTCCTTCCTTCCTAGAGGCGAACAATTGAGGGTTTGTGAGTTTTAGAGCTTGCACCCATCCCATGGATGTATGTACTCTTATCAGATGCTATACTATACACAGTTGAAATGTTGGTCTTCAAGCTCATCAGTCATCTCTAAAATTTGCTTTCTCTATCTATCTACCTAATTTAACTCTAAAATGTCAAACAAGAAACAAGCAAAAGAGAGGAGAGAGAGGGTACCCTAGCAGCAGGGGTGGAGGGAGTGGCGAAGAGAACGGCGGAAACAGCACCTAAAGGCGCAACCGTCATGGAGAGCCCTTTGGGCGCCAGAATCTGATCCATCCTTCCCAATAAGGCCATTGCTGCAAATGCCCCTGTTCATATCCATCAAAACTTAAATCACTCAAATGAATTGCGAATCGAAGCAATTGGAAAAGTCGGAGTAGCGGAAAATGGGAACAAGACCTGCAGAGGGCCAAAGAATGTCGCTGAGGCAAGGGATTGAAGATCCTTCCACGGGTTTCCAATCGTCCCATACTGAGGGAGAAGCAGGGGCCACATCGGCTGACGCCACAATCCCCAATCCTCTTCCTCTTGTTCTTCTGATTTTTAGCGAGCGTTGCAGAAGGCCCTCCTCGGGTTTGACGAGATGCAGAGCAGTACAAGACGGGATTTGTAATGGCAACATCCTGAAGCTGATGCCGCTGCCTCCCAAATTACTGACTCCCGCGTTCATTCCGAACCTTCGCTTCCAATCTCTGATTCAGTGCTCACCAATTCTCTCTGCGCGTTGTGGAAGTACACGATATGGAACACAGAGAGAAGGAAGGCACAGTGCAGAGTGGAAATAACGAGATGAAAAAGGCCCGGACGTGAGCCTTTGGGAAGACCCAAAGGTCACCCCAAAACAGTGCCAGCCGTTTTCTGACATTCTCCAATGTAATAGTTAATTATAACAAATTATATCTAATCTTGTTAAGTTAGATAAGTTAGTTAAGATTATTAAATCTAACCCTAAACGGATTAGGTATTTTATTATTTCACAAAGTAAATAAAAATTTCTTATTTATAAAATATTTGTTTTTGTCTTGTAGTTGGTGTACTTGCGGTTCAAGAATTGACTTCCCTCGCCACTGATCTGTTTTATTATAGAAGGGCATGCGGCTCACAGAGGACCATATATTTAATTTATTAGCTGTCCAGAGTGTTTAATAGAGAGCCCTATTATGTTGAAATTTGTTTTTTTAAATATAATTTTGTATTATTAAAGTACAGAAAAACAATATCCTTCGAAGGGAGTATATGTCGTGCTAGGTTAATAGAGAACCCTATTACTTTTATTTTCGTCTTTAAAAAAGGAAGACATAGAAAGATGAGAACGTAAAATGGGGAAGCAGTCAAGAGAAGGAAGCTTATGAGAGAAGGAAGGGCAAGTTGCGAGGAGACGTAGAAAGGAATGGCTGGAAAGAAAGAGAAGAGGACATCCCCAGAATGAAACAAAACGGGGAACAAGGACATGTTGATTAGTATTATATCAAATAAGTGGCGTTGGCATGGAATTGAAGTCACTTCCCAAGAGCAAGAATCGTCGCGTCCCATCTTTTTTCCACGCCTCACAATAATTCCTGGCCCTTCTGTTCTATTCTTTTCTAAAAAAAAAAACAACAATTAGAGAGCTAACCGTATGAAATTACAAGCAAACCAAACACGCTAACTTCTACTCGTGAAGAAACTCTCATGTCATGAATTCATAATGCAAGTGTTATTACCAATGTTTCTTGGGTTCAATGGCATCAATATTCCTTCAATTTTGAATAAGTCACAGAATTGATCTGCATGTGTACAATAAAAGAAAGTCTACTATGAGAAAATTAGAGGGAAGGATGAATTATATATAAAATTGTAAAAAATTACGTGAAATCATTGTTAAAATCCTTTGAATCTATACATGAAATAAGGGTAGAAGAAAAAAACCACAAAAAAGAAGGGAACCACAGAGTACAACAAGAAAACATCATAGGGAAATACTGGATTCCAATTTTGGGGTTATAGCTGTCCTTCCCAATATAGGTTTTACTTTAGTTTTTTTTCTTTTCTTTTCTGGTAAAAAAAAGTTTCACTTTAGTTTCAATTCCATATCCCTACTCAATTCCGTAACTTCACTTTACATTACCTACAGCCTCTGTTATTTTCCATCACTTCCAGCCCAAATGATCTTAGCCCATCTTATATGCAACTTTGGCCCATTTAGTATCGTTACAACGTCCCACATGATCAAACGTGTGCATGGCTTGCATCATCCTAAAGCTTTAAATCATCATACCCATAGTATGAGGCATATGATAATTTAGAATATATTCGATTTTTAGAGAGTATTACTTTGTTATGGTTCTAATCACGGCATTTGGGGAGGCATCCTAACTCCTAGGTGCCTAGGTTTACGCCTGAGGGTAATAGACGGCTCACTCTGCCCAATATTAGTATTGCCTAACAAGAAGGAAGACTTCGCCTTGCCTTTAAATCGTAGGTGAGTCCAAAAAATAAAGTTTTAAATCATTATGGATCATGACATAATGGTAAGGTTAAGAAATCAATGTCTAGACGTATAGAATTTTTTTAATACTATTTTATAGATATTATTACCAGGTATTTATGACCCAATATATTAGGACTTTTTATTTATTTGATGGTATTGTATTTGAAATTCTGCATAACTGTAAAGCATGAAGCAGCTTTATCCCGTACCAAATTTCTTTCCCCTTCATCAGCATGAGCAATGTTTACATTACTATATATAAAAAAAAAAAGCTGTGACATTGAGCATGAGATTGAGATTCAAGATTGGCATTTCGTTATCAATCCTATGCATGATGGTTGCAGCGAGTGTTGAGAAGCAGCAAGGGCACTCAGCTTTAAGAAAAAAATCATATATTTCGCCGGCAAGCTTTACGCTGCTATTGCCATAGTATGCAATATCAGGTTTAACTGAAGGTTTTTTTGCTGTTGTTATGATGGAGTTTTTCAGCAAGCAACTGGCAGAGAGCACGAGGACCGTTTCAGGGGCTTTCTTCTTTCTGAGCAAGCCCATTGGAGAATACTTAGAAAGAAGAAACATCAGAGAAGGGAAGAACGCCATGGCTGGCTCATCAATCATCATGACTTAAACCATGTTACACTTGAAAACTACTATTACATCATTGCTGATTTGCTGCCCTTGCAGCATTCAATTTTCTCTACTTCTGTTTCTTCGCCGTCCATCATGTGACAAGTCCGCAGGGCACTGAGATGAAAGAGGTGCACCTACAGAATTCAACTGCTTGTAGGACCCAGAAGATGAGGAGAAGGGATTGAGCATAAAAAGGAGCTAAGTCATTCAACAATTACAAGTCTTGAACTTGTGTAAATAATCTCAGGTTCTTCATTACCATTGAATCCCTTTTATTATCTTTTAACCTGTTGATGATTTTGTAGAGCTTAGCCAGTATGACTAGTTTTTGACGTTACAAGTTTAAGATGTAATTAATCTTACTCTTGAAAATATTCAAGTTACATTTTAACTTTTCGATAATTTGTCTGTATTTTTAGAATAAAAAAAAGATCGTGTAATTTAAATATATTACATTAGAAGAGTAATTAAGTTTGTTGGTATATAAGATACCTAAAAGTATGATATACGAGTGTATCAAGAGCCTCCTAAAACTCTTCATCTTAAACTCCTTCTAGTTGTAAGGCTAAGAGTTGTGGGAGTATGATTGTTCCACTTAGAGAGAGAGAGAGAGATTGTCTTGTGGAATATTCGACAGGTCATATAGTTGCTGCTATATACAGACAAATGAAGACACGGTTGATGATTTGGGAGAAGGAAGAGAAGGGAAAATGAAACTTGCTTTTGCCGTGTCGCTTTCTGTATGTTGTTGCCTGTCGGATGAATAATCGTTCTTAGATATTTACCAAATCATGATTTAAGAAGCTGGCTATAACTTCCAACGTGAGTTTCCCAAGCCCTCGTATTCATTAATAATCATTAAAGGCTTAAAGCTGCAAATTAACCGCGTGACGGAACTTCGCTTCCTTGAAACAGAACTAGCCAAGACGTTTTTGGGCATTGTTCCACAAAATGAAAAGGTTGCGTGATGAAAATAGCCTCTTTGATGATCAAGATCAACTGAAGAAGGACTTCCCTTGTCTCCTGTCCACACCTATTTGATTGTCTTATCATGTTAATTCTATCTGTACAGAATGTAAATCATTGCTGCGGCATTAATATAAGCAGTCGGCAAGTGGCATCCTCCTTCCTTAGCGTTAGATTTTCGTATTCATTATGATTATGATTGATTGATAGTCTCCATTATACTCCCTTCCCACATACTTTATACCACTAAACTTGATTCTATATACAAGTTTAAAAATTTAGTGTATTTTTTCCTCTCGTTCTCTCTTTCTCACTCTTAACTAATTTTAACAAACATTTTAATCTACGTGATTTAGTTAATTGTTTCTTATATATATTAAAATAGTTTAAGCCACTTGATAGGATTTATCTCAAGCTTATATATATTCTTCTTGTTGAAAATTTGCAGCGAGTAGCTAACAGCCTTGTTGTTGAGTTTGACTGTTAGCTTTTGCTGCTACCAGTCTTATTGCTGCAGCTCATATACTCTCATATTTGCTGTCACATGGATCTATAAAGATCTAACGAATCCATTGTCACCGACTAGCCTCTTTTGTCAGGACAAATTACACATCTCAGAATGTTGCTTTCAATGTGACTGTGACCTTTCAAGAGAAGTTGAGGAAAATTGAAGCGAGTAGAAATTTTAGTATTGATGTTTTATTTCATTTATATATTGAGTTTGAGGAGAATGAATGATAGATAACTGGAAAAGGGTATATTTATATATCTACACACTTAATCGAATCCAAATCAAAGAGAATATTAGAATTAAAACTTCAATTCCCTTCCCTTCCCTTACTCCACTAAATCTAAGCATATTCAGAGGATGTTGCCTCTAAATAACTGGAAAGGATTCCTTTTCTATTTCAAAAAAAAAAAAAAAAATGAAACATATGATATATATTATATTGCTGTTATTATTACTCAACTGGCACTTCTCTAATTATTTATTTATTTGGGACATAAAAAACATTTTAAGTTATAAAATCAGTTTCGTTATATAATTTTCTTCTTTTATTTCATTCCAAATTGCCTTAAAAGGACAGGCTGATCAAGCTAATAATGCATGAACGTACAAGTGCCCTTGAGATGAGTTCTAATATACATGTTTTAATGTATAGTCTTAGCTGATTTTGTTCTACTAATATTTAATGAGAAAATTACTATGAAATTCAAAAAAATATAATTATAAAAAGTTTTATAAGTAAGTAGTATGTAATGATAAATTCTATTGTAAAAAATGATAAAAAGTCTATAACTTCTTATTTGTATTGAGATATTTTAGTAATTATAATATTTATTTGAACCTAACAATTTATGTTATTCAATTTTGCAGTATGTTTTCTAATGGAACATCTCAGCCATTCAAATTGCTCCCATCCCCCTCCGGAAAAAAAAAAACAAAAAGGAAAAAACGAAAGAGAAGAAAAGAAAAGCATGCTATTTAGCACTGGAGTTTAGGTCGAGAATGACAATTTAGTGGTCCAAGAGCAAATAGGAAAAAAATGGGCTTTCACACCTTCAGAAGTCTTATAAAACCATCTTTCAGATGAGCAAGACAAAATGTGAGGAAGGAAGAGGAAGGAAGAAGAGGAAGGAAGAAGAGGAAGTTCAATTAATTCAAGCTTGAACTTCCCACTCACTCTTCTCATTCTTTCCTTATCTTTACTAAATTCGTAACTTGCATAAAATCATGAGCCTTACTGGAGAGAGAGAAACAAAGATAGGAATCATGGAGAAGAATGAGAAGCAAAAAGTGGAAAACAATGAGAAACCTTTGACAGACGACGCTGATGCTGTTGATCCTAAGTTCAACTACAGAGGATGGAGAGCCATGCCCTACATCATAGGTAAGCAAAACAAACAGGCAAACATTGTATTATGTCTCTCTCTCTCTCTCTACTTTGTACTTTCTTTTTTCCGCATGAACTTTGCGTGACTCATCCGCATAACTTGCTGCAGGGAATGAAACTTTTGAGAAGCTTGGAGCTATTGGAACCTTAGCCAATCTCTTGGTTTACCTGACAACTGTGTTCAACCTGAAAAGCATTACAGCAACAAATATGATCAACATCTTCAATGGCTGCACCAATTTCGCTACCTTGCTTGGAGCTTTTCTCTCTGATACTTACTTTGGTCGCTTCAAGACATTGGGATTCTGCACTTTTGCTTCCTTTTTGGTATTAACACTATTTCCTTACAAAGAAAATCTACCAAATGTACCCTAAAATGGCTTCAAAACAAATTTGTGACTGTAGATCTGCTATAAATCATGTCTCTTTTTGGATTTGAGAACTTGAACCATCAAACTTATTGAATCTACTATGCATTGAAACAGGGATTGCTAATGATACAACTAACAGCGGCCATTAAGAATCTGCATCCACCTCACTGTAGAAAGGAGAGCAGCACATGTGTAGGGCCAACAACAGGGCAAATGGCATTTCTGTTGGCTGGATTTGGATCATTACTCGTAGGAGCTGCAGGAATCCGGCCGTGTAACCTGGCATTTGGAGCAGATCAGTTCAACCCCAACACAGAATCTGGAAAGAAAGGGATTAACAGTTTCTTCAATTGGTACTTTGTCACAATTTATTTTGCCATCTTTGTGTCCTTGACACTGATAGTCTACATACAATCAAATTTGAGTTGGGCAGTGGGTTTAGCAATTCCTGCAGCTTTGATGCTCCTATCTTGTGTGGTCTTCTACATGGGATCCAAAGTTTATGTCAAAGTGGAACCAACTGGAAGTCCAGTGACAAGCATAGTGCAAGTGATTGTAGTAGCTATTAAGAAAAGGCATCTGAAGCTTCCAGAAGATCCATCTGTTTCCCTCTTTACCTATATGCCTCCAAAGTCTATGAACTCCAAGCTTGCTTACACATACCAATTCAGGTACCATAAGTAACTAAACAGCATGTTTGGGATCATGCTTTTTCTCTTTAAAAGTGACTTTTGAGACAAAAATGTCAGTTTGGGCCAAAAGAGCTTATGGCCTAAAAGTCAAATTGAAGTTGAAGCAAGTTTTTCTGGCTTCTAGCTGTTTGTTTTTTTTAGACTTGAACATTCTGAAACTGACTTTTCAATACATCATTCAAAGAAGTTTCTATCATACTAACTCTTTTATAAAATCATGTCCAAATATAAATCACATTACACTAATGGAAGATTTTGTAAAAATCAGTTAGGATAAAGGTCACTTTTGTAAATGTTAATCCAAACTAGCCATATGTAACATTTGATGATTTCGTCTTTAACCTGGTTGACTCTAAAAAAGACCTTTGTATTGCATTTGCACCCCAGGTTGCTTGACAAAGCAGCAATTGTGACCCCACAGGATCAGATAAACCATGATGGGTCTCCAACTGATCCATGGAATCTCTGCAGTATGCAGCAAGTTGAAGAGGTGAAATGCTTGTTAAGAGTGATTCCCATATGGTTCTCAGCCCTTATATTCTATGTAGCTGTTGTTCAACAGAACACCTTGCTTGTGTTCCAAGCAACTCAATCTGACAGAAGGATTGGACATAGTAAGTTCAAGATCCCAGCAGCAACCTACAGTATCTTCTCCATGCTTACAATGTCCATATGGTTACCTTTATATGACAGAAAAATCGTCCCTTTAATAAGAAGAAGGACTAAAAGAGACACCGGCATCACGCTCCTTCAAAGAATGGGAATTGGGATGTTTCTGGCTACAATTTGCATGATTGTATCTGCTTTAGTTGAAGAACAAAGAAGAACTCTGGCTCTGAAAAAGCCTATAGGAATAGAACCAAGAAAAGGTTATATTTCATCCATGTCTGGTTTATGGTTTATTCCACAGTTGGTATTATCTGGGCTTGCAGAATCATTTACATCTGTAGGACAAGTTGAGTTTTACTACAAGCAATTCCCTGAGAACATGAGAAGCATTGCTGGGTCTCTTTTCTTCTGTGGAATGGCAGGTTCAAGTTATTTGAGCACTCTTCTGATTTCAATTGTTCATAACATCACATCCAAATCTTCAACTGGGAATTGGATACCAGAAGATCTTAACAGAGGAAGATTGGATTACTTCTATTACATTGTTGCTGCTATAGAAGTTTTGAACTTTGGCTACTTTTTACTATCTGCAACGTGGTACAAGTATAAAGAAACTGGAAGCAATAATCTTGAACTCCATGAAGTGTCAAAACAAACAGAAACATCTGCTAGTAATGGCGTTTGAAGGTGAAGAAGGACAGATTTCTGAGGACATATGGATTCTTGTCCAACAAATTTGCATATATTAAGGAACCAAATAGTTGAAACATATATCGATCAAAAAGTATCGTTTGCTGTCTCCCCCCCCCCCCCACCCCCTCCCACCCTTTTTGAACTCATCACTTTCACTTGTAGCCACCTACAGGGCTTGTAGTATGTTAGTAATAATGCGTAATGGTTAGTGATTAACAGAGTATATACAAGTGTTATTGTAGAGTTGTGCTAAATACTTGTTAGAAGTAGCAGCGATGCTTTCAAACACAATGAAGCTTCAAAGGAAACAAAAGAAACACTAATGGCGTTTGAAGATGTTTGAGGAAATAAATGACTTTTGATCCTTAAAATAATACTACAGAGTCAGTGCTTAAAAGAGTTTTTGACTAAGGCAAGTGCACATGTTTTTGGTCGGACAATCAGCAATAAATTGGTTGCATGTGGTTATTGATTGTGAAATAAATAAGGTATTATGAATTCGGAAGTATTGCATGATTAGAGAGTTCTATACACGCCATTGTGGACTTGCCATTTGACATGCAATTCACTTTACAGAGTTGTTAGTTTTCTTAGGCATGCAGTCGAAAGGAACAAATCAACGAATCTCGCATAATTAGATATCTATTTAATATCGTTATTCGTTAATAGAATAACGGAAGATTAAGTGGCCAAATCACTCTAAATATCTGATTTTTTTTTAACATTAATCAAACGAAACTTTGAACCATTAAAGATTCCTATATGAAGCCATCAGAAGTGTCTCTATCTGTGAGTTACAGATCAATGAATCCATCAATTTCAATTTGTGTGTATAGTATTTTAGTCTTCAGTCGTTTTGGACTGCTCATTTGCTTTCTCCAACGTTCACTTCACGTAATATGGAAAATCCAATTATACATTTTTCCAGTCAATACGGCGTGGTGATTAGGCCCTCTTATTTATGCATGATTTTCGGCTTCTTATAATCTCAAATATTAGATTTAGTAAAAAAATCAGTTATTTACAACATAACAAGCAATATTCAAATTCTTGTTGAGAGACTGCCTCCAATACAAAAATATTTATTTAGCAAAAAAAAAAAATAAAATTGGCTGATGGTGTTAAACAAATATTTAAATTTCTATTAAAAAAACTAATAATATCTTAAATATAATTGTCTTTCACAAAAAAGAAGATGTGTGCCTAATAAAAAATTGAAGAGGAATGCAGTATTACCAATCAAGTAACGTGTTCGATAGTGGCACTCTTCTGTTGAACCCGAAAGAAAATCAACATCAACGGTCCAATCATATTGGAAGTGGTTTGATTGCGTGGTTGGTAATTGAAGGATGGTACGACTTGGTATTCTTATTAAAAACAATAGAAAATTGCTATAGATTTTATAATTTTTTTAGAAAATTAGAGAAAACCGCCCACAAAAATTCTTTTTTTTTTTTTTGAGAAAGACCTAAATCAAAATAAAAACATTATGTACAAAAATTATAGAGAATTGATGCTTTATAAAAAAAAATTAGATTTTCAATAGAAGACTTTTCTCCAATTTTTCCTATTTTTTGTATATGTATATTTTATATTGATTATATACAACTAAAAACTAATGAATAAATATTACGTTTATTTTGGATAGAATTTTTTATGAAACATTCATTTATCAGTATTAATTTTTTTAACAAAATAGGCACCCAAGACGAAAACCCTCCCGGACAAAGACCTTCTAGTGTGCAAGATACATGAAAATTGAATAGATACATAGCCCACCAATGCATGTCTGGAAGCCCATTCTCTTTCAAGGGAACAGTTGAATACAATACTACCTCCAATCCCCAATCCTTGATATAAATACTAATTGATTTTTTTAAATAAATTAAAAAAATCAGTTAATTATAATAAATACAATATCTCAAGATCAAATAAGATCAAATTATTGACCACTTATAAAAAAGTTGTATACCTATTGACATCTATACAGAATTTTAAGGTACAAATTTTGTGTTTCAAGACGAAAATGTTAAAATCGGTCAGATTAAAAATAACTGGAGATATCCCATGTTTTCCTTCAAAATGTACTTGTCACTCCATAATTAAATCCTAAGTTAAAGATGAATGCCTAATCTTTTGTGGCATCGTAGACTTGTGAGATAAATAGAGGTAAAACTGGTAACAAGAAACAAAGCACATATATAAGAGCTAACAAAGACAAAGCACTCATTGAAGCGCTCAAAATAGAAGAACAGCACAATAAAAAAGGATATCTAGGTTACTCGGCGCAATCATTCACAACATTCTATTACTCTCAGCGTCATTACAATGCGCCCCCAACTTTAAGGTATCAGTCTGCAAATGGAGACAAGTACCTCAGACTGTGTATGCTTGCTGAATTGTTTCTATGTCCAGCCCCTTCAGTCTTACAACTGATTCTACATGACCTTTTAGTGTATGCAGCTCTCTCAACCTGCATGCAGTCACCAGAACACAGAAAAACACGTGATTGCAGTGCACGAGTATTAAATTCAAGTGTCAAATGTTTATATATCTTGTTTTTTATCGTTTTCTAGTAGCACATGGCCCTTGTGATTCCGATTTAAAGTTTTTCTTAATACCAGTTAAACATGTTAGAAGTTACTTAAAGAGGACCGGAGCATCCTAGTGAGGAAAGAAACAAAATTTCTATGGATGCTTGTGTGTACCTTGCAATTTCAGCTCTCCTTTTTGCTTCTTCGGCCATTTGATTGAGTTCATGGAAATTCGTGCGCTCGGTGAACAATTTGGGGTCCGGTGCTTGTAATCCATGGAGTGTTCTTTGCGCATGTGCCCATTGAAGTTCCCTTTGTTCCTTCCCAAAGTCCTTTTGTCTTGTGAATGCAACCTACATGTCAATGAATCCAGTGAACACACAGCTGGAAGCTAAGACCTTGGATAAGACGCCTTGAAAAAGTCATCCACATGGTACTTACCCTTTGTTCAATGACAAGATCCCAAGCCCTTCCACTCAAAGCATAGCGAATGAAGAACTTAAGGAGATCAAGTGGGATATAGAATAGTATGTTGTATAGCCATATTACACCAGCCCAACCCCAACCTATTCCTTCAATTGCAGCAAAGCTCCAGTTTGCATAGACTGCAATCAAAGTAGCAATCTGCACAGAAAATATCCATCAATAATCTCATTATCATTAATGATACTGAGAAAGAGCAGTAGTGACATAATAAATGAGCATTTAGCTACTTACTTACCAGCTGAGCAATCACAAAAGCAGTTACCAGCAGTATGCCAGGACGCTCAACGTATGACCAACCTCGGGACCGAGTTACGAATATAAGGGCCTGACTTATAGTGCTCACTTGAAGATATATTGCTGATGCAAGTTTTCGGAAATCATCATGAGCTGTTTTCTCAAGAGTTGAGACCCCAAATACTCGCTGAAAAAATAAGCAGAACAATAGACCATCTAAGCATACAAAACAAACAAAAGCCCTATGTTGAGGACAAAAGCTGACATGACCATGTAAAAACATTCGTGGAATGAAATTGCAGGTATACCGGGAAGAAATCTGTTTTGTATGCCGCCCAAAAGAATATCACTGTCATCATTGCCAAGTAACTTCCAAGTACAACTCCAGTGGTAAATATCTCTGCTAGCTTCCAGCTATCTGGCAGAGGAGATGGTTTTACTCGATCTTTTGAAATTGTCATTATAGTACCTAAAATGACGTGATCATATACAATTAGAACTCAGGATTGCATGGATACATGCTGCACAAGATAGAGGAGGCGGTGCAGAAAAGAAACAACAAACCATCATTCAGAATGGCGATAATGAGAACCATGAAAGGTGGGAAGTCAAACTTCCAGATAAGAGCCAGTAACATAAAACCAAGCTGCAACACCATGCCAAACATATAGAACGGGGTAAGAACATTTGAAGAAGAAAAAATCATCAACCATGCTCATGCTAGGTAGAAAATTGGTAACAGCGGGAAAACAATTTACGTACCACAATACGAATTGTAATTGAGACAGCATAAATCTGGATAAAAAAACAATTCGGTTAACTAATATTTGTTATTTGTTTAAGTATTGAGAAGAGATAACTATAGTTCAATTGCTCACTGTATAATTTTTCATTCTCTGGAAGATAGACCGACTAGTCAAAACAGCGCTGATGATAACACTAAGACCAGGCTCAGTCAAAACAATATCAGATGCACTACGAGCTGCATCAGTCGCATCAGCAACAGCTATACCAATGTCTGCCTTTTTAAGGGCTGGCGCATCATTCACTCCATCACCAGTCATTCCACAGATATGTTTCCTAGCTTGCAAGCGTTTCACAATCTCATACTTGTGCTCTGGATCATTATACAATTATATAAGTATATAACTATATAGATTTATTAACATGACAACACTAAAATTATTCTAAAAGGGAAAGGAAACATACAGTTCAATAAATGTCAAACTCAAACAATTAGGAAAAGGCTAAGACAGGGATCAACATAGAAACATACCAGGAAAAACACCAGCAAATCCATCAGCTTTTTCAATCAGTTCATCAACAGGCAAAGCAGCAATGGATTCATCCTTGTCCTGGCCAAGCAATGCTGATGAAGGATACATGTTGGTACCCATTCCCAAGCGGCGGCCTGTTTCCTTTCCTATAGCTAGCTGATCCCCTGATGAAAAGGAAGCTAATAAGTACATTTTGAAAAAAGATTTGGGGGGTTATAAGGTCAGAACAATGATATTAGGAACAAAAGAAAAGCCAATTTCCAATGGGTAGCATGGATCACATAAATTCTCACTATATTATGGTGAAGATGATGTTGAATGGTTTGTTTCTTCTGGATCAATAACATGGAAACAAATCCTTCATCATCCATGAGGATTTGTTTTAGCTATGTTATATTTCATTAGATCCGTGAATATTACAAGTTTTAGGGCAAAAAGTATTGTCTGGTTGCCAGCAGATGATCAGGAATAGGATTCAGATGTCAGTACTTGGAGCACATCAATGGTTTTGTTGGACCCAATAGTTTGTTCCTATGCATCTAAGACACCCATCACTCATCAGCCACAGAGAACAGCGGCTGCCTCAGTACCACAATGCAACCAAATCAAAGAATTTAACTAGTGTGTAAAATTAACCTGTAATCATTTTGACATTTACTCCAAGGTTGAGTGCCCTCCGTATTGTTTCAGCACTATCATGCCTAGGTGGATCAAACAGAGGCATAAGACCAATAAACTGCCATGGACCGCCAGCACTCTCCTTCGTTCCTTCTGGAACTTCCTGTTAAAAATGGGAAAACCTTATATGGTAAACATTTCAAACATAAAGTAAGAATGTGGCATAGCCTATAGGAGCACACATTTACTACATTATCAAGCATGAGAGCATCAAATAATTCAATTACCTGGTATGCTACGGCAAGAGACCGCAACCCACGCTCTGCAAACTTATCTATCACTGCATGAACTCTACGTTCAATGTCTGACTTATTGTGTGCAAGATTAAGAATCTAACAATCATTCATTACCGATCACGATCAGAATGAGTCAGAAGCATAAGATAAAATGTTGTAAACACTGATCGTATGTCACCTGCTCGGGTGCACCTTTGCTCACTCTGTGCATTTTACCATCACGGTCAATATAAGTTAATGCTGTCCGCTTATCAGTAGGATTGAAAGGAAGAAAATGTACTTCTTGAATGCCAGCGCGAGCCTTCAGTAGCATCACGTTAGAAAAAGGAAATTTGTCACTAACTTGAGCACAATAGAACAAATTGGAAAGGTTGTGGTTGTAGGTTTGCAGGTGTAGCTTTTAAATATATCACATGAAGAATAGTGGTAAATAATAAACCAATGACTAACCTCCTTTGGATCGGCCAGCATCCCCACAATAGCAGAATCTATTGCATCTTGATTTTCAAGTCTCGAGGCTCGAGCTGCCATCAACACAACAGTGTCTGGATGCACTCCTTTTGCAAAAACCTTGGAGGTTGGGAAAAAAAAACAGAATTTTTACAAGAGGATATGATACTGACAGAAATAAACCGGGAAAAAACATTATTCATCATCTCACCTCAATAAGGTTCTTGTCAACAGTTAGCTTGTTTAAAGTTAAAGTTCCAGTCTTATCACTGCAAAGTACATCCATGCCTGCCATCTCTTCAATAGCCGTCATCCTCTTGGTGATAGCCCCCTGCAAACATTATAATCATTAGTTTATGACTAATATATATACACACTACAAGAATGCTCAAGAATTGCCAAGGAATCTAACCAACCTGCTGAGATAACCTATGAGAACCAATGGCCATGGTCACAGAGAGAACGGTGGGCATGGCAATTGGAATTCCTCCAATAAGAAGAACAAGAAGGTTATCAATTCCAGGGCGATATTCTCGATCTTGGATGGGATACATCACAATAATCTCAATAATCATCCCCACAGCAATTGAACAGATGCAAAAGTTCCCAATTGCAGTCAACACCTATATAAAATAATACATAAAACCAAGGAACTCTGAATCGTGAATTGAGCATTTAAGAGTAGAAAAAGGTGCCTCCTCCCGTGTTACCTTTTGGAAGTGACCCACTTGATTAGTGGTATCTACAAGGTGAGCAGCTTTCCCAAAAAAGGTATGAACACCAGTGGCGATGACCACAGCTTCAATCTCTCCTTGTTTGCATGTAGAACCAGAATATACACCATCACCAGGTCCCTTAGTAACTGGCAAGGACTCTCCAGTAAGAGCAGACTGAAAAGCACGAAGCATAGGAGAATAAAGGGAAAGAAAGCTGTAATTGACCCATTTGGCGTGCATGTTTAAGGATAACATTGTAAAACTTCAAGTTCCATGCAAATCAAAACTATTAGAGAACCCACTTGATCAATTTTCAAAGGATCCCCTTCGAGTAGTCGTGCATCAGCTGGTATAATATCCCCAAGTTTGACACTGATTATGTCACCCGGAACCAGAACAGACGCATCTTGCTCATTCCACCTGCCATCTCGAAGAACCTTTGCAACGTAGACACAATAGAAGAAACTTATGAGAACAAAGAATACAGGGGAGAGAGTGTAAGTTTTACAGCACCAATGTCAAATTCACATAAATGTTCAGCGAATAAATTCACCCACAGTAATTATTAATTCGCCCGTGATATGATGTGAATAAAACAACCATTAGTTAAATTTGACACCTTTGCTTTTGGAGCGAGGCGAGCCATGAGAGCAGCTGCCGCATTACCCGCATTGTTCTCCTCGATGAAACTGATAGTTGAATTGATAAAAAGCAGCGTAATGATACCCACAAAATCTTGCCAGTCAGGAGGCTTACCCTGCATTGAAATTGTGAAGAAGGATTCAATTATTCACAAGTCATTGAATTTTACACTGAAAACTGTGTAATATACTCACACCACCATTGGCAAGCGCTATTGCCATTATAGCAGCAGCCTCCATGACCCAAGACAGAGGGTTCCACATAAATCCCAAGAACTTCAAAAATTTGCTCTCCTGAAAATTTCCCAGAAAATAAAAAATAAAAAACACACAAACACACACTCACTCAACATTATAAACGAGATGGCTTTGGAGAAGACAAGGAGCTAAAATGACGACTAAACCTTTTTCTCCTCGAGCTTGTTGTGGCCAAAGATTACCAGTCTCTCTTCAGCAGCATCAGAGGTTAGACCTTCCCTGCTACATCTCAGATTCTCAAGCACCTCGTCAATGGGTATGTTCTCCTGCATTCAAGGAAAAAAATAAAAATACCGACCAAGCGGAGAGCAAAAAACACTCATAATGAACACGAAGCTCAAAGCCATTCAGATCTATTACCAAATCCACAGCTTCCTTCAAAACAGCATCCAGTACTTCAGACTTCTCCGCCATCTCTACTCTCTCACTCTAAAAGACCATTCAAAAATCAAGAGACGGAGAGATAACCACGGGGCATAAACCGTGATAGCTGGTGGAACTGAGCGGATAGAGCATACAATGACAAGAGGAATTCTATGATTTGATTTCTGACCCCAGATTCCTTGGACCGAAGAAAGCAACGAGCGATACTCAACAACAAGAGAAACGGCAAATCTGCAAAGAAGCGACGCAGAAGCCAGAGAGAGAAAACGCTATGGATTCCAGTACGGGCACTATAAGGAGTAGAGCAGATAGCAACGATCAAATTTTATTTATTATCATTATATTAAGATATTTTTAGAATTTTGTCCGAATTTAATTTTACATGAACCTGATGAACCATATCACCTCGAAATTACAAAACATTTTATTTCCTTTTTTTAATGCCTGCTTCATTTTTCTCGCGTGTGACGGCAAAAATCAGTCAAATTCGAAGAGCCCTCGAAGAAAATCCGGGCGCAATGGTCGTTTGTTTGGTCGGAATACGAGAGGAAGTGGGTGGGCGAACGTAAAAAGGAGCTTCCTTTTTTCTCGACCATAACGTAAGATTATGAGCGTTTTTTATATGCAGATTTATAAATTCAACAATTTATACATTTAGAAGTGTTTTCTGTTTTTGCAGTCCCTACAAAAAAAAATATGTTTTATGAGATAAATTTTTTCTTTTATATATTTATTTTGTAAAAGGTAAAATCACTTAAAATAAATTAATTAAAACAAGTAACCATTGAGATACCAATAAAGTTGCTAAAAGATTATAATTATTCTTTATAAATAATTCAAAAATATAATAATATTATAAATTGTGATTTTGAGAAGGAAAAATATTTCCTTATAAAAAGCCAGATGGAATCTAAATAAATTATTGCGTGCGTTGTTGGCAAATTGCAATTATTGAGCATATGAGACCATCAGCCACATCGGCACGTGCTCATTTATAATTTATAAAGTGGCTCCAGAAAATCCCATTTTATACTGAGATCAGATGAAAATAAATAAATAATAATAAAGCATGATTGAAAACATTTTTTTTAGTATAAAAAAATTTAAAAACTAGATTTTCATTCACTCTAAATGATATTAATATCAAGTAGAATAAATCATCTATTAACTTTATACGTAAATCTATATATTTAAGAGTGAATATGTCTCTCCAAATATTATGAGTGTAATTATAATAAAATAATATTTTTTTAAAATTAAATATATTTTAAATAATTATATATTTTATCATTCTATTAGTTAAATTTAGAGATATTAGAGACTAATCTTGTGAGCACGACAAAAGGACAGGTCAGAGGCTAAATTAGTTGGTTTGGCCCGGATTTTAACATCATGCCAAAAATAAGGGATGATGAAAACCTAACACAGTACAGTTCCAACAAATAGATGGAAGCTTACTTCCTTTGAAATCCTTGATGGGGTGTATGTCAAATCTACATCCACCTACATATTTTGTTTCTAATTCTCTACCTAACTTCCACTTCCTACACACCAAACACGTCATAAAAGGAGGAGAGACTATCCCATACTTTCACTAAAAGGTCTTTTTTTCTTCACAGCCACGGGGTCATGCACTTTATATCATATTTCGTAAGAATGGTCTCAATGCAGGGAGGGTGTTTGGGGGGGAAAAACAAGGCAGAATTTTAATGAAGATGAAGGGTATATGTGTGCGTGTTTACAAAATTATTAGTAATTTATTTAATTAAAAATATAAAATATTACCATATTAGACTTATATTTTAAACTGAGTGCTTATTTGGATTAACTTATAATTATCTTATTTTAGATGTTTTTACATAATACAGAGTAAATATATTAGAATGTCCAGTCGTGCTCCCAAATAAATACTACTTATATAAGCCAAAGTATTACTAGAAGTGGAATTCAAGTGAGGGAGAATGTCACTTTCCTTTGCCTTGTCTTAGCTTTTGTCAATATCGCATTTTTGTCTTTCCAATGTCTATTTTTAATTCTCTTATTTTTTATTATTATTTCGACGCCTATCCCTTCCCACCCACATGGGCCGTCACCATTTCAACCTCTTTTTTTCTATAATCTTAATTATAAATATCAAATTCGTGTGGCTTTATTTTGTGTCCAAAAATAAATGAACAACGGATGTGCCACAAAACTAGGCGGAGGCGGAGCTGGAGCTTTATTGATTAAATGAAATTTTACTAAACACCATTAAAAGGATAAATGAAAATAAGAATCAGTTATTCAGTTTATTCTGTATTTGTTTTCCTTAAAATATTAGTTAGAAAAGCAATTCTACCTGACATTATTATTTTAAATGGCATAAGTTTAAGGACTTTTAGAAGTGATTATGAGTTTGTTTGGATAATTTTTAGAAAATTGTTTATAAAAAAAAGTTTTTTAAATAGTTTTTAAAAAATACTTTTAAATAAGAGTTTATAGAGAGAGAAAAATAGTTATAAATAAATGAGTGTTTAGATAGATATTATTAAAATAATTTTTATTATCACTATAAGATAAAAAATTATTATTATTTTTACATTCATCTCACCTCTAGCTGGAGCTGGGAAAACGGGGTTAAAACTGGGCGGGCTCGGGCTAGCAAAATGCCAGCTCATTTTGGGGTAAGCTGCACGGCCTGCCCCCTCTCAGCCCATTTTTTTTATAAATTATTAATATTATTATTTATTTTACTTAAATATTATTTTGAATGATTTTATTATTGAATACTAATAAAGATAATTACTTATTTATTAATATGTGTTGACATATTATAATTGATTAATATTATGTTAATATTTATTTAGATTTATAGTTATAAAATTTGATAATTTTTTTATAAAAAGTATAAAATTTTAAGAATATAATATTAACTATTTTTTAATTATACTAATATAACATTAGAAATATTTTATTAGTATTCTAAAAGTTTAAAAATAATTTTTTAAAAAAATAAAAAAAAGACGGGCCGTGGGCTAGCCTACCCTTAAAAGGGGGTAGGCTCGGGCTGGCATGGGGCGGGCCGCACAGGCCGCCTTATTTGAGCCCACCCCCTAAATAGATTGGCCCATTTTATCACCTCTACCTCTAGCGATGTCACTGTACACTTTTTCTTTTCCTATAGATTCCAAACCTCAAGCAACAAAACTTCACCATTAGACCTCATGCAATAAAGACTAGCTTAGATGCAATAGCGAAGCTTTTGTCCAAATCTCACATAAAAAATCATCGTCAACCCTCTTTTATATTTTTGTGACGGCGAAGCTTCAACGACAGTAAAACTTAAATGTCATCCCACCTAAAGCTTTACTAATGGAGGATGGAAGAGAAGACAATAGAGTGGGAAAGGGTATTGAACTAGATGAGAAGAAAGAAGAGAGAGTGCGTCAGAAAAAATTAGGTAAAATAGTAATTTGATAGTCTATAAATTTTTTTACTATTTCAGAAGATATTTTTAGCAGTATATTTAAAATAATTATTTTAAATCATAATTTAATCTAAAAGTCATTTTGAATAAATATAGCCGTTTGTTTTAAAAAAATTTAAAAATAAAATTTAGGCTAAAAATTCTTTTAAATTTATAGTTTGTGATAAATCTAAACATACATATATTAAGAGAGAGGGAGAATCTTAGATAACTTAAATATTGTCATTCTATAATTAAGTAAAACAAAATAGTATAAGAAGAAACATTACGTACAAACTTACATGTCTTCGTTATTAGACTCTTCAATTAAAATATGATTAAATTGAACAAGAGATTTCTTCCGTGAGGAGTGAAAAATATATTATAATTTATTAATTATTTATTATTATAATTTTTTCTTATAATTAAAGATTTAAAAGTTCTTGAATCCCACTTTAAATTTTAAAAGTTTATAAAAAATGTGATAATAATTAATAAGTAGTTTTAATAAATTTTGAACCCCACTTTAATCTTTAATTATTTATTGGGATTATTAATTATAATTTATATAAAAAAATTAAAAATATTGAATCGGATTTATCTATATATATTTTTAATTAAATTATGTATTATAAAATTTTAAGAATATAGTTGATTGATTGATGATTATTTAAAAAAAAAAGTTGGCAATAGTATATATCTCTAATTGAATTATATATTTTTAAATACTAACAATTTTTTTTATAACCACTTGAATAATCTCATATTTATGTATTTTTAATTTTATTATCAAATATCTAATCAATCAATTAATTCATATTGAGACTTTATGACTTGGAGAGAATCCTTTTTAATAAGGTGAAAATTAAATTCAATCCTCTTACACTATGTAATATAGTTGGTCCAATACTAAACTAAAAATCCTTGAATTTTAAAAGTACTATCTCCAATCATTTTTATAAACAACAACTACTTAAATTATACGAATTAGAGTAGTAGTTAAATTGATCTAAAACAATAAATATGTCAGATATATAATCTATTTTTCAAATATAGCATTATTTATGAGGACTATTGGTGATAAAGATAATAATTGAAAAATATTTAAGAAATATATGTAATTAATTAGGAATTAGATGAAAAAATATATTAAATTTTATATAAATACTACTTATTACTTATATATAGAACTACTCATATGAGAGAGTATATTGCTTATAAAAAGCAATAGAGGGAGAGATATACCTACTATATCAACATTGGAAAAAGGGAAAAATTATTATGAATCTCATACAAAAAATTTAATTATTTAACAATTTTAATGATAAGTAAGGAGTTAATAACGATAAATTTTAATTTAAAATTTGATAAAAAAAATGATGAGACTTAAAACATTTTCATAATTAAATCTTTTATTGAGACCTCATGGTAATTTTAAAAAACAAAACTATATACACTTAAATATATTTTAATATTGGGAAAAATATTTTGTTAAGAATCTAATGACAGATGTAGCCACGTGAGAGATAAATTTAGTGGAATGGCAGAAATATATTGAATGGTAGATGCAATATGCAAGGTGGGAGGAGGGAGGGAGAGTTTAAGTAGCCTCAGTGGTGACCACCAAAAGGGCGACGCCACAACCATTTGATATTTGGGAAATTTTGTCCTAAAATTTTAAAAGATAATGATTGAATAATTGTCTACATTCATTTAAATATTACTATTATTTCACACATAAATAATTTAAAAAATAATTTATGATGTCTTATCTATCTACTGTATAACAAATAATTTTTAAATAAATAAAGATTAGTCGAGTAATTAGCTAGATTATAGTCATAAATTATAAGTTTAAATACTATTATCAATATAAAATTTTAATTGTAAGAGTTCTCTAAACGGGTTCTTATATATAACATCTATATCACTATTATATAATATTTAGGATTTAAAAATATTTTTATCTAGTTAGAAATAATAAATATTTTTTATATTTATTGAATTTAAATAAATTATTTTTTATATTTATTGAATTTCTTTTTTATCTTTACTAAATGAGAGAACTACCACCATTTATTAATTTTACAACCACAAGATCAAACAATTACTATGAATATTTGTTAAAAAATGAACATGAAACATACTTATTATTTTATTGATTTTAATTATATTTACGGATGATTGATCGGTATGATTTGTTTGATTATTTCTTATAAGAAAATTAGGAGGGAGACATAAGAAAGACAAACGGAACTGCAAATATTTATACTTTAATTAGAGAGCCAAAAAATAAGTTATAATAAATAATTATTATAGTTATAATTTTAAAATATTATAAAAAATAATATTTGATATTTAAAAATTTTTGAGTTCATCTTAATCAATAATTCTATTAAAAAGGGATTCAAAATCTTTATAATATTAAAATAGGATTACTAATTATGATTATAGATTATAGCTTACAAAAAAATAAATTAAAAATAATAATTTAGATTGCTCTAATTTTATTTTTAATTGAATTAGATATTATAATATTTTAAAAATATAATTATTAATAGTTGATATTTACTTCTATAATGATATTAATATACCCTATCTATTTTTACTATAAAAAATTATAAATTCCAAAAATGATTTACTATATAGATAAAAATATCCAAAATTTAGATGTATTTTTGAATCTGTCTCTCATTGAAAAAAATATTGAATGAATATCATTAATCCTTAAGTTAGAAATAAAATTAAGTAGTGTATGAATAATAAGGGCATTTTGGACAGGAAACTCAGCATTGGGGAACGAAAAAGGAAGGTTGGCCTTACAAGGCGGCCTCACATGACTTTTGTCGCCGCCGTTCCCTATTTCCACGCTTCGTACCTTCCGTACTGTGCCGTAGCCACCTCATCCACTCGCCCACTGCCATTTTTGCCCCTTTTTATTACTTAAATCGTTAGTATTTTAATTAATATGGGTATATTTAAAAAAGATAATATATATTTGAAAAGGAGGAAGCATACACTATATATTACTTTTATAGTTTTTAATATAATATATATTTAATTAAATTAAAAAATTAATTAAATTAATTAATATTTAATTTTTTTAATATAACACCCTAATATTTTTTAACTCATTTTCTTCCTCTCTTTTATTTTATTATCGTTAAAAAAGTATCTATATAAATAATTTAAAAATATTAATAGAAATATAAAATATATCTTAAGATAAAGATTAATTTTAATTAAATATTATATTAAGGATTAAATAAATATATTCTTTTTAGAAGGGTAAATTATACAGAAGAATGAGTTTGGCATCAGGATAATGCAGCAGGTGCATCTGGTCCTATAATTAATAGTTGATCAAATATTACACATTTAATAATTATATGTCATTGAATCATAAAAATTTCTTAAATATGATCCTTTTTATAAACCACCTTCTATTTTTCTTATTTCTATCCATAATTCACTTTGTAAAACCTATGAGGAATTGTTTTTTTTTTTAGCCGTGCCATTGACATGGATAACGCTGAGCATAATTATAGCGGAGAAGAGAGTTGAAAAGGATTAGCGATATTTGGTTCAAATTTATTTCATTTAATTGAAAAAATATATATTTTTTTAAAAAATGTATAATTTAGAGAATACCTGAATTTGTTAAATGAAATAAAATAAAAGTGTGTCGAGCCAACATGCGAACCCACTCTGATATGATAAGGATGTGTGAAATATGGAGTCATCGTGCTTGTTCAGATCGGGGTCCATCACTTTTACATAAATTACAACAATAATATATTTTTCCAACTTCATTAAATTATATGAATGCTGGATATGCATGCATGAATACGTCAATCTTCGCTAAATATAAGTATTCTTTTATTAAATATAATTATATTTAAGATATATTAGATATTAAATACGTAATATAAATTTAAATTTATTATATTATAAGAGACTAATTATTTTTATTTGATCTAACTTTTATTAGTCACTCACCAACAACTTATTGATTAGGATGACAAATTTTTTTATCAAATATAAATTTAAATACAGAAAATATATTTATTAAAATAGATAAAAAAAATTACATTCTGAGTCTAAAAAATAATTAATCTTAAATCTAAAATGATAAGAGGATACTTTAATTCATAAAGAAAAAGGTGATTCACTTCATACAAATGAATTGCCTGTATTTAATTTAGATGAATTAGGTTCAATATATTTATTGATCTAACTATAAAAGTCCACATGACATGATAAAGTCTCTCATCTACAAATCTCTCTCTCTATATATATTCAAAAAAGAAAAGTGAAGGGGGTTGGATTGCAGTGCACCATGGAGGAAAGGAAAAGGGAGAAGGCAAAAAGAAAGGAAAAGCATATCCACCCAAAAAGCAAAAGGCTTTCTAATGTTACGATATGCTTTTTCATACTTTGGCTATCAATCCTAGTCATTACCCTCTTTTTAAAAAAAGCATATTCCTATATACTAAAATGACCCTTACATGCCATTAGCCCTTCGCCTCCAATTCTCATAATCAAAGCTCTCCAAACCAAACAACTAATCAAACACGCTTTCCCTTGCCGCCCAATTTTATTTGTCAACTCTCATTATCAATTGGGATATTTACTTATTAATGAATATCCTTAAGCTTATTAAATATTTCATTTTAAATTGTTAACGAAACATCTCTTAGGATAAATATTTTATTTTATAATTAGAATCTCATATCCATAATTCCTTTAAGACTTATAATATTTTATAAATTTTGTGTAATTAATTATTTTATATGAGACAAGAGAGTAATTTTTCAATAACCTATGTATAAGACCAAAAGTAGTATGGCAAGACGAACATATATATATAAGAAAATAATTATAAGACCCTAAACTCTGAAGTCTCACTAATAACTTAATAACATAAATTTATTGTTATTTTTTATACTAAAGTTTGCTTTTATACACTACTCACAGTTGTCATTAAATTTTAGAATAATTAATTTAAAATATTATAATTATTTTTCATATATATATAGAGGGAGAGGATTGTTGAAAATAAAAGTAAAAGTGGAAATTTGCGGAGGCAAGTTGTTAAAAAAGGACTACGTGATTTTTTTGCAAAGGAGAAAGACAACACTACTTGACCTTTTTTTAGTATAAACATTTTTAAAATAGGGTTAGACCCACTTATTATCTAAAAGTATGGTGAAATCTCTTTTCCTCCTAAATAATACTAATATCAGGTAGAGCGAGCCGTCTATTATCCTCAAGTATAAATCTAGGCATTTAAGAGTTAGGATGTCTCCCTAAATACTGTGACTAGAATTACAATAAAATGATACTTTCAAATGATCAAACATATTTTAAATAGTCGCATGTCTTAACCCTTCGCTAGTTAAACCTATAGACGATAGATTATTTACCCCTTTTGATTGCCCTGTTTATGCCACTTTATCTTTTTCTACGGCTCTCGATTTCTCACTACAACCTTAATAATAATCTAAAATTTTTTACCTCAACTCTTTAATAATCAATAACTCTTTAAAAGTTATGATCCATTCTCGAATATTTCACAAACGATAGATACGGCACACTAGCTAATTTTTTTTTTATACAAGCACACTAGCAATTGGTATAAGGAGGCGTGCAATCGTATCTTGACGGCCCATTTTCATGGCAGATACGATAATTTATTAATTTAGAATGAGGGCATGATGCTTTGCTTGTTCATTCCAATGAAGCTCACTCGCACAACACAACTTGCCGTTTGAGAATACTTTTATATATATAAAAAAGATTACGTATGAGCATAAATTTAGTTGTATCTTAAACAAGTGTCGCTTTTACTGTTTGTTCAAGAAAGCCTTACAATTTTGAAGTTTGAATGTAAACAGTACTACTGTTCACATACGCAAGGAAGCTAAGCCAAGCTTAGTTAAGAATCTTAGTAGCCATAGCATAGTAATATAAAAGATTTTCTGTAAATGAGAGGTTCAGTGAGTTCACGTCATTAATACGTGCATCTCTAATCTAAAAGAAAATAAAAGAATCTTGTAGGATAATTCTTATACGCTGTACTATAAAGGCATTAATAAAAAAAACACCAACTTAAGCTTTATTTTCAGTAAAATCTAAGTGATATATTTCAGTCGATATGAGAAAGTATGAGAAAGTAAGTTCGAATTCACACGAAAATATTTCAACTATAATGTTGTCATATTTAATTAGTTTAATTAACTTCATCAATTCTATCTATCCCTCTATATGAGATAAATACTAGTGTTTTATTTATATTCGAGACCAAAGAGTATATTTTAGACGCGTATGGACAACCTCAAGCAGTCTTGAGAGATCAAAAGTATAAATTTCTTTCTACCCCTTCCGTTGCTCCAACTGCTTATGCGTTGCTCTCCTCACCACCTTAACCAGTTCTTATCTCAGCCTCTCTGATTTGAGTTCGAGGCAATAAAATATTGGATCCATTAACAACTAACCGTCACTTGTTCCAGGGCTTAGAGAACCCAAACCTCAGCTCATGTACACCAGGTTCATAGCCGTAAAAACGAATTCCCTGGTTCCATATCGCATAATAACTAAGCAACCATTCATTAAAACTCAATGTAAAATGACGTATCAATATATACATTTTCCAATTTCCATAATATGAACATGACTAAGGACATACTCCTATATAAAGACTAGTGATTATTAGGACGTGTATTAATATCAAGTCAAAGGGCCAAAAGAAAAAAAAAAGCGTTCATGCAAAGTGGTGGAAACTCACTGGATTTATCCACCACCTACATTAGGTTAAAGATCCCACCCATTTGTAAATGTTAGCTATGTTCCCTAGCCTGCATAAAGAATCCAAACTTTCTCCCTATGAATCCACCTTATGCCCCGCTTGTTGACACTTTCACCCGTATAATATTCCTGGTATTCACATTCATCAGCAGCATGCGCACCATATATTTACAACGTACTTACACCCAGTGATACCAAACTCAAACAATTGTAATTCAATTCCCACCCAAAACTCTTATCAGCTCCGATTTCTGCTCTGGGGTTAGCCTCGTAGGGTACTTAACCTCAAACTTAATCCTCAAATTGCCCTTCTTCCCAGGCTCTTTTGAAATGGGCATTCCCTCGTTAGGGACAACCACCTCAGCGCCAGGTTTGACAATATCAGTCAGTGGGATCATGAGATTCCTTCCATCTAAGGTAATGAGGTCTAGGGTTTTACCCGTAAGGGATTCTAGAAGAGTAATCTCTTGGTCGATCACCAGATCATTACCATCCCTCCTATAAACAGCATGCGGTTTCTCACCCACCACAAATATAAGATCTGCTGCAATGACACCGGGCTCCTGGTTACCCTTCTCAGGGAAAGTAATCTTTGTGCCTCTCTTCCAACCAGGTTTCACCTCAATAGTCAATATCTCCTCGACATTCCGAACCTTCCTGCAAAGGAAAAACACACACATCAAACATAGTCTGCAAATTAATGTATCCGTTTTAGTTATAGATATAGAAGGACCAATAGAGCTTTTTCTAATGGATTATCACAGCATCACCATCAGTATAAGGATAATTCTAAGCGTTTCTTAAATGTTATATATCATTGATTAGATTATCTACCAGGCTGTAGTTATCAAAATAATCTGGGAAATTTTCACGTTTAGATTTAGAAGACTCATATCTATATATCAATTATTCATGGGGTAGCACTAGCTACTAATCTGAATTAATAAGGACGGATTGATCAAATCGCAACATGCAAGCACAGCTAAAAAATTTCGGAGCAACATGAGTGAGTACTTTCTGACACATGGGGCCCAAGGAAAAAATCAATTTAAAGATGGGGCCATAAAATTAATAAATTAATCACATGCTCATTTTGCCAACAAGAGAGCTCTTCATATTTTAGACAGAAAATATTGGGAAAAAAGATGAAACACTTCCATTCTGCTGGACATAACAAGATTTTTAGGCCTCAAATTCACAATTGTTGCTGACCTCACTTGCAATATTATAAGTGTTTGAATTTAATTCCATACATCTTTCCCTGATAATCAAAGAGACAAAGCCTGAAAAACTACAAAGTGACTACTCTAGGGGCCAACAGTCCCACACAAGTTTGTCCCAAACAGATAATAACTACCACTGAGACGGTTACTTCTATCTAATTCTAAAATGTTGTGTACTGTGTTAAATATAACTTAACATATCTTTCTCAACCTATCCCCTGTTAATTGAAAACTCGCACAACCCTACACCAGTGCAGTACTGAGTAATGACTATGATGCACCTATGAATCAATGCTACCCTGACAGGGTCTAGATGATTTCAACCATTTCAGCAGGCCATGTAACTCCTTATGGGAAAGTAATCCAAAGTTCTGGATCTGTAAATGAATTTTCAATCCAAAAAAACTAATTCTATCAAGCAAGCCTACCAACAAAGTGTAAGCAAAGCCCAAGTCGAATCTACTTACGATTCAAAATTACATGATAAAGACACATCGTTAGTAGAGACACCTCAAAAAGTGGACCGGGCTACAAACATTTAGATAGGAAAGTTAATTTTAATTAGTCCATTATTATCAGAACATGAGTTCTTTTGTACTGTTGCTCTCATATTTTAATGAATAAGCGGAAGCCTCCAACTTTTCTTAACTTAATTCTCGATCCAAGATCCTGAATACTATCAGAAGCCATGGTGTATGTATTATCGCACCAACAAAAAAAAAAAAGGAAAAAAAATAAATCCGAAGAGAACCTTAATTCCCCAGTTCCTTGCATAACTCTACATGTCAATAAGAGAATTAGAAGGTGACTATTTGATATCAATTTAGATATCAAGGGACTAAACTAAAACCTTGAAAAATGACCAAAGAATACTTTTCCTTTTCATTAACCAAGGCAACAAGGAGATCAGCGCATCTGATAGCCTTGATAAACACATGAGAAATCTTGGTATTCCCCTGTCAACAACCACTGAATTTGCTTAGTAAGGGTGCTAGAGTAAGGAAAGCATGGAGTCGTCCCATTTAAAATCATGACCAGACTATGATAATCAAGTCTGTACCTTTCGAAACCAAAGGTTCCAAGCAAGTTCAAAACCAGATAAATCACCCCAAGCTGAAGCTAACGAGAACCATTGCTGGCAGCAAAACCCCAAACTCCATCTAGAAATCTATTGATTAAAAATAGAACACAATAATTTCTAAAAATTGCAGCACCACAATTTGAATCAACTTAAAAGGGACAGAACCTGACGCTTGAAGGTGCAGCGCAACACTCAGCTGTTAAGTTAGGGTGTCAATAGATTAGAGATTCGATATCTTAAATTCATAATACAGATATCAAGTTGCATACCCAAAAGCGTCACAGACATTCCTTGAGATCTTCATCTTCTTCTTGACACCTTTGTAGAGCTCTTCCAAGCTACAAGGCAAAAGAGTCTCCACGGCCACAGCCTTCCTCCCCGCTCCACCAAACGCACCATTTGAAGTTCTAAAGAACCCATCCCTATGCGCGCCATTTCTCCCACCTCCGCCACCAGCACCACCATTTTCCGACCCAAAAAATTCTGCGTAAATGTCGTCGGCGTCCCTAGGATTAAACCGATAAGACGTGTTGCTATGCTGGCGTTGTTGGTTTTGGAAATGCTGGTAAGCACGAGAAGAAGAGGAGGACATGGAAGAGGAAGATTGCGGAGGTGGCGGGAACTGACCAGACTTAAGGGCCTCCTCACCGTAAAGATCGTAGATCTGACGCTTTTGGGGATCGCTCAAAACGTCATAGGCTTCGGAAATCTGCTTGAATTTGGCCTCAGCTTCCCTCTTCTTAACTGGGTTTTTATCCGGGTGCCAAATCATCGCTAGCCTCTTGTACGCCTTCTTCAAATCGTCCTCACTCGCATTTCGATTCACTTTCAGTATGTTATAGTAATCCATGCCCATCCGCGAGTCTGGGGATATGAATAAGTGAGACTCTCGTCCTCTCTCCCTCAACAAGTATATCAATAGGTAAGCTTGAGGTATGAAAACGAGTGAAAGTTCCGGAAACAAAGTGAGAGTACGGCGGCGACAGCGGGGGCCGACGATTGAGCAGAAGAAAAGGGGACCGTTAGGAGGGAAAAGACGGGATGAATGCCGTGGATCTGACGGTTACAATGAGAAACAGACGGAAGGAGGAGCTTAAAGCTCAATCATATATGGGGGTCCCATTGCCCTCCACAAAGCTATTATGAAGGGAGAATGACGTGCTGGGAACTACTCCGACGTGACATCGTAGGCCAGGAAGGAAATCTACAACGTCATGGGTCCGTATTTGGGCTACATTTTTATTTGTTCGTCTTATAGGCCCATGACCAAAACTCAAGTTTATTTTTTTGGTACAAAAACCTCGAGTTACAGTATGAAGAAACTTGTTTGTCAAGGACAAAAACAAAAGAGAAAATTATAGTCAACACATATATTAAAAAATAAATTTATATCTTATAATAATAGAAGTTTGATTATTATTGTTATCATGAAAAATCTTTTAATAGATAATTTTATAAATTTTTTGTAAGTATTCTCTGAACTCTGAGACTATATTCTAACCTTAGTGATAAATTAGTGTTAAACTGATTTAAATTTTTTTATACTAAAAAAAATAGAGGAAAGAGAAAATAAATTAAAGAGTAGCTTGGGGGATATTCGAAGTAATAATAACTAGTGATATAAGATTTATACTATACATATTTTAAAAGTGTATAAACTATTATGATGTGACTTCAAAATGATTAAATATTTGATTAAAATATTTTATTCACCATAAACACAATTGCTTGAATTCAAATGTAAGTGCCATTGAGTAAACAAAGGATGATAGTCAAATGGACTTGTTCAATTCACCTTCGGGGACAGCTGGAAATATTAAATTAGGAAAAAGGAAATAAGCGTGCTAGACAAGCGAGTGTGTAACTAATTGTTTATCTCTAAAATATGTTTAGATGAAAAGAAAATAGAGGGGGAAAATACTATAGAATAATATTCTTTAAAGTGATAAAAAAATTATTATTTTTTTTAAAAAAATTTCTAATAATTTTTTTATAATTTTCTTCTAATCCAAACATAAAGTAAGAGTCTTAAAAGTTAAAATTAAATGGAGAGTTTGATTTAATTTTACGTGAGATGTCAATTTATTTTATTCTAAGAATTATAATTTTTGTTTTAAATTATCTCTATTGATTGATTGTATATATTAAAATATATTTATTATGATTAAAAGTATATTTTAAAAAAATGAATATAAATTTATTATAAATAATTAATTTAGTTAATATTTTAAATATTTTTATATTAGTTATGTGGTATTTTAATTTTAAAGACCTCCTAGAACAGTTTACATAGTCAATAAGACAAACTTTTTCCTCTCTGGTTTTCTGAACACTACCAAGAAAAAGCACAATTACCAAAGGAAAGACAAAGATTTACAAAGAATATACGACAAAGCCTCCATGCCCACCAACTATATGAACCATTGATACTGCTATAGTCAGTGACTGACGGAATTAGAAATTGCGGATCAGAAGGGGCAAACTTCTAACATTCTTCTCATAGACAAATAAATTTTTAACGATTTTTTTTTTACCATGATTTTTTTATAAATATTTCATATAATAACTATAGCTAATTTATTCTTAAAAGCCCAAAAGAAAATCCAAAAGTTCAACGTAACCCATGTGTTGAATTGAATTTAATTTCATGATATTATCTGCTAGTGAAAGAAAGAAGAATAAGGTTATTAAAAAAACAAATAAATGTTAAACAAGAACAATTAGGATATTAATAAAAAAAGTAATTAACAACATCTGTATTTACTTTATTAATTCTCTTATTTGTTCTTTTACTTTTTTCTATTATTTTTGTTAATACTTCTATTAATCTTATTATTTCCATTGTTCTTCTTGTTAAAACCTATATTTTTTAATTAACAACCCTGTTTATTTTATTAATTTTTATATTATTTTTGTTAATTCTTTTATTTGTCTTATTAACTTTTTTATTATTCTTATTAAATCTCTTATTATTCTTAATAATACTTTTATTTATCTTATTATTTTTTTTTATTTTTCTTATTAAAGCCACAATTATTATTATTTTTATTAGTAGAGTATTTTTATATTTTAAAATCACAAAGTTAATTTGAATTGAGAAGACTACTCTAAAGTTTTAGAGATTTTTGAGTTCTTTTAAAAATAAATTAACTACAATATTTTTTGGGTCTGTTTAGATAAAATTTTAAAAATTGACTTATAAAAAATAAATCTGAACAATTTTTAGAAAATAGTTTTTAAAAGAGAGTTTATGAAAAAGAGTGGTTTTGAATAAATAAATATTTAGATAATTATTTTTAAAAATATTTTTATTATTGGTAAATTATAAAAAAGTGTATGAGTATTAAATGAGTAGAGATAAGATATGAGAGAAAAGATTATGTAAGAAAAAATAGGAGAGATGAGAGAGGGTGTAAGAAAAAATAGGAGAGAAGAGAGAGGGTGTAAGAAAAAATAGGGGTAATATAATAATTAGTTAATTTATAAGCTCTTTTACTATTATATAAGCTACTCTAACCAGTTTATCTGAAACTTTAGTTTTAAACCATGGTTTTGAGCCTGTTTGGATTAGCTTTTAGATAATAGATTTTAGAAAAAATAGATTTTGAAAAATAAATTTTAAAAATGTGGATGCTTGGATGATTAGTAGTAGAATCACTTTTCATATTAATAAATTACCAAAAAGGGTATGATTTAATTAAAAGTATGAGAGGGGAGAGATGGTAAAGAAAAAAGAGAATAAAGGATAGATTGTAGAGAAGAGAGAGGAGAAAGGAGATATGATGAAGAAGATAAATGAGAGAGTAGAGAGGAGAGAGAATAGAAAAGAGAGATGAGGGAGGGTGTAATAAAAAGTAGAGGTAAGATAGTAATTGGATAATTTATAAACTCTTTTAATGTTCTAAAAGTTAGTTTCAATAGCTTATTTAAAACCATAGTTTTAGACAAAATCACTTATGAACAAATATAACTGTTTATTTAAAATTTTTATAAACTAAAATTTTGTCTAAAAGGACTTTTTAAACCTAAGTTTTAAACAGGGACTTAATCTAAAATCTTATTTAAATAAATATAATTATTTATTTTAAAATTTTTTAAAATTTAAATTTTGTTTAAATCTAAATTTAAAATCTAGATTTTACCTGTCTCTTTCCAAACACACAATTTATCTAGAATTTTTCCAATTTTTAAAGGAGTACATGGGAATTTTAACATACGGGAGAGGTGACCACCGCCTTATACCCCTCCCCTACTTGTACCCCTACCTCTATTGCTATTTATACAACAGGGAGAGGGAGAATTTTTTTTAATCATTTTATATTATTCAATTTTTATATAATTTATTTTTTATTTATTAATTATTATATTAACATTTTGTTTATTTTCATAAGGTATGATATATATATATATATATATATATGCGAAACATCGAGAGGGAATGAGTTATAGATAGCTTTGTACTGCAATCCCACCAAAGAAGTTGCTGTCCAGCATGGTTATTCTCAAGTACGAAAACTGTGAGGTGCATTCAAACAAAGAAAAAAAAAAGGAAAGTGAAGTAACAGAGGAAGAGAGAGTAGTACATATGAAACTCCCCTCTGCCTTTACTCCTTCCCACTTTTCTTTCAACCTTTACTTTTAACACACTTTACACTTGAGATAATCTGAAATCACTTACTCTCTCGGAGAGATTTTACAAGCCTGCCATAACTTTGAAGCATAGACAGTGGCGAAAAGGAAGAAAAAAGTTGAAAAGAATAATAATAGTCGAGGGACCACCGAGAAAAGAAGCAACAGTAACTTTTTTCACTCAAACAACCACTGCTTCCCCACTAATTCCATCATGAAGTTGAAGTGACCCGTCTTTCATCAAATTTAAACTCAGGCTCTTGAATCTCTCTCTTGAATACTGTCTCGATGCTTTTCTCCAGTCAGTTCCAGTTTTCATCATTGCCACAAACTCCTCATAGCTTATGCGCCCATCCTGTACAAACAACCCACACACATTTACATACAACAACAACATGCTCACACAATTCGATTATGATATTTGGCTTGCTATGTCTGTATCTTATTATTCTTTAAGTTTCCCCAAGATTCTCCATTAAGGCCGTTAAAAAGCTTCAGAAATCAAATAAGCTCTAAGAGGATCACTGAATGAGGAAGGGGGGAGCAGGAAAATGGGGAACTAAATGAAAGAAGTGAGGAGCATGGAAGTCAGACCTTGTCAGTGTCAACCTCACGCATGATGTCATCGACAACATCAGCCTCAATTTCACCTGATTCATCTGCTAATGAATCTCGTAGTTCACCTAACTCAATATAACCACTCTCGTCTTTGTCAAAATACTTGAACGCTTTCCGGAAATGTTCGTCATTCTCCATTCTTTGCAAGTGAATCGTCACCGCCACAAATTCTCCATAGTCAAGTACTCCATTCCCGTCCACGTCAGCCTATTTCATTCCAACCAATCGCAACATTTTATTAGTTCAAATGTGCTTCACTGACTAAGCTAGGCTTTGAAACAAGTTTGGCAACTCATTTTATACTCCCTCAACACAAGTTGTTACATTGGGTTTAGAGAAAATTGTGGCTAATTTCTCCCTTTCTGGTAAATTGCCATATTCCTCTCTCAAGGCCCAAGACACTAAAATCCTCTCACCCTCACACAACTAAATGAGATAGAAAATCATATCCCAAAAGTTATACTAATTAATGTACTTGATGTAGGACTAAAACATTCTATACTACCAAGTCTATATAAGAAATATTACTAGTGCCTCAAAGTTACTGTATGCACTTCATGTGGCAATGAACATTGTTGTCTAAATTTTCCAAGTAAGAAAATATTCTCCACTAGTGTATATTAAGCATGTAAAATTGTTCAGTGAAAACATTTGTAAGGTATGGTGCAGATTCTCAGATTCATTTATGTGATGGGAGTTTACCACTTCCATCAGCATCTTTATCTCTGGCTCAGCCAGTTGTGAACCGACTTTTCGCAACCCGGTCTTCAGTTCCTCATATGTTACTTTTCCATCTCCATCACTATCCATTAATGTGAACATGTCTTTGATTATCTCTACCTCTTCAATTGATAAATGCTCTGCTATTACCTGTACCGGTCATTTATTTAACTTGCTTAATATTTCCTCAGAAACAGAACAGAACTAGAATCAACAAGTGTTAAAAATAAAAAAATAGGTGCTAACCCAAAGGGCTTTCTTCTTAAATCTGTTCATCATGGAGAACTGCTTCAGCCTCGTCCTCACAATATCTCCTAAGGGAACATTCGAAGCTTTCTTCGCATTTTGTAGCCAGGGATGTTCTGCAAACAAACATAGTTATTGACAGTAAATATTCAGAATCACTTATGATAAAGTTCACGTATTAGCCTTCTGATCGGGGCAAGTGACACATGCAAAACTAACAATATTCCTCTTAAACAAAGAAAGTCATATATGTAATAACATAGTATTTATCTATTGAAGGAATATTTTGAGGTCTCTTATACACAATATAGCCGTAAAAGACAACCTAGTTCCACAAAACAAGATGTTCACATAATCCAAGAAAAAATCCCCTCACATATTTACCTCTTAAAGCACATAATCACTTAAAATAAGCTCATCCAAGCACACATTAAAGTTATCAAAAGACAAACTTCCAAACGACCTAGAGATAGCTTTTGAGGTAGGATTTACTCGTTCCACTTGCGTTCCCATCGAACAAAGTACAACTAAGCAAATCCCGAACACGTAACTGAGTGTTGTCAACTTCAACCCCAAACAAACCCTTCAATTTATCCTCTATTTAGGAATAACTCTCTAAAAGCCATATTAGTGTTTCGATTCCCATACTAGAAAGGCCAAGTGAGTTACCAAGAACTTGTTGAGCTGTCAAGCGCTTTTTAGGATCTGGCTCCAACATCTGCCGCACTAGGCTCTTAGCACTATCAGATATCTGAGGCCAAGGTTCTCTCTTAAAATCAACCACACCCCTCAGAATAGCCAAGGCCACACCCTGTTCCGTCTCTGCAATAAACACCCACCAACTCTCACTAAAACAGAAAATTTCCCATAACCATTTATATCACTCACTCCAAAGGAAAGCAAAAACCAGTACCTGCCCAAAACGGTGGAACCCCACATAACAATATATACAGAATTACGCCGGCGCTCCATATATCAACCTCCGGCCCGTAGTTTCTCCTCAAAACCTCCGGCGCCATATAGTACGGACTCCCGACGATCTCCGAAAATCTTTCTCCTACAGGAGGGGGAGAAATCTAGATAATTTTTGGTTCAGTATGACGAAGAGACATATATAACTCACATACCAGGCTTGAAAAACACAGAGAGTCCAAAATCAATGGCTTTAAGGACTGAATTCTCCTTCTTGTTGGCGAAGAGGAAGTTCTCAGGCTTGAGATCTCTGTGCATGACTCCGTTGGCATGACACATCCTCACAACTTCTGCTATCGTTCTGGCGACAGTTGCGGCGGCGCGTTCACTGTAATGTCCTCTGGCAACAATCCGGTCAAAGAGCTCACCGCCTTCACAGAGCTCCATAACGAGATGAACATTCTCATTGTCTTCGTAGGTCGCTTTGAGCTTCACGATGTTTGGGTGATCAGGAAGAGTTGACATTATAGCAACCTCGCGCCTTACGTCTTCTATATCCACGGCCGTTCGTAGCTTTCGTTTAGAAATCGATTTGCAGGCCAGTGCTTCTTTTGTTTCTCTGTCCGTACAGAGGTAGGTGATGCCAAACTCGCCGCGACCTAGCTCGCGTCCGAGTATGTACTTGTCGCTGATTCGGGTTCGGTGGCTCAGTGGAATCACGTCCTTCAGGACCCGGATCGGAGCCGGCGAGTAAATTGTGTCCTCTGCAAACGGGTTTTGCCTTCTGTCCTTAGATTTCTTCTTCTTCCTGTGGTTTGTGTGGTTGTGCGATGGTTCTTCTGCGACTTCTGGTTTCACACAAGCGTTACAATTTCCCATGCTTCCCTTGAAGCTTCGCCGCAACAGAACAGCCTCTCTGCTCTTAACTTACAACAGGGAAGGATTTTGAGGTCCCTTATACAGTGCAGCCGTGGTGAAGCCGCCGGTGAGTGCTCCGGGCAAATAAGAAGCGAGGGAGGGAAAGAGAATGAGAGAGAGGAAGAGAGAGAGAGAGAGAGAGGGGACGGATGTTTTGAAAATAAGTTATGATCGTTATTGTTGTAATTGTAATGAATATACTGATATTTGATCTTAATGGGACTGACTATACAAATGTTAAATTTGTTGCCAGGGCTTTATGAATGTGGATTTTTAAGGAGTAGGAGAATTATTCCATGGATTTGTAATTTTTTTTTTAATTAAAAGGGCAACTATTAGTTGTAAAATACTCGATTTATATTTATAAAAAAAGATTCTATATCTCTTAACTGCAACGTCATTCTGAATTAATATGATGTGAGAACACCACGTAGATAGGATCATCAGGCGGGGCTTTGACATTTGATATTATTATTATTATTATTATGAGTTTCAATTAATTAACAGATAATGCATTTTATCCTTAATGCAATTGACAGACATGATTAGCTATCATTAAATTTTGCTACATTTAATGACTTTTTAAATTTTAAATATGGACTAATTTAAAATGGATAAAAACAGATTATATGTATTTAACTACTACAGTAATATTAAATATGGAGTTGCTTGATTCAAATAATGGTTCTAAATAAAACACACGGCATGGTTGTGTTAAGTAATGAAAATGTTTGAGATTTTGCCATCACCAACCAAACTGACCTCAGTGGGAAAATTGGTGGGAGGACGAAGCAAACCAACAACGCTTTCGGGCTGACCAGTTTTGCTCTAAGATAAATAGAAAATAAAATAAATAATTCAACAAAACTAGTGAACTTCAGCACCCTAGTTTTCGAAGTTGAAGTTGTTGTTGTTTTTCTTTTCGTTTTTTTCCTTATTATTCTGTTTTTATTCTGGCCGCCAGTTATTGTTGATGAGGTTGTTCAACGCTTTAAGTTTTACGTTAGGAATAGTTTGACTTTTTCGCCATACTGTGTACTACCTACGGAAAATCCCTATTTGTTTTACCTTAAAATGACGATTTTACTGAAAATCCTTCCAATATTTTGATTTATTTTAGATCCCTCATAAAAACTAAAAATTGAAATAATAAAAATAAAATCAATTATAAAATTTTTAAATAATTTTAACTATTTTTAAATTATAAAAAAATATTTTAGATCATTTTATTTTAAATTATAAAAAATATATATCAATTCTATATTTATTTACATATTACTAAATAAATTTTTAAAATTTAATTTTAACTTAATTTTATTTTTATTTTTATGTTTATTTCTATTAAAAAAAATTCTAATATATCAAAAGTACCCTTAGTTTAAACTATAATTTTAATAAAAAAATAAAATAAATAACTATTAAATATTTATAAGATTTTATAAACTAAACTATAATTTAAAATTATAATTTTAAATAAATTGTTAAAAATGGTTTATAAGAAAAGAAGATTCTGAATTTCAAATGACCATTTTATTTATTTATTTATTTATTTTAATCTCTCCCTTCTCCCATGCTGACACGCCATTTCGCGAGAGTAAGTAAGACGTATGTATATATTTCGAACCCAAAAAAAAACAAAAGATGTTATGGATGAGATGCTAAATAATTAAGGTAAAAAATATTTTACACTGGCAAAATATTATCACATCGATGATTAAAAAAAATAGTAATGATTTTCTATTATTCAAAGTTTAAATCAGTTTTTTTTTCGGAAAAAAGGGACAATGATGACAGAGTCAATTATTAGAGCAGTCTCAACTCTCAAGCCAGACTTCACCATTGAATAAGTAAGTAACATGGGGTTGATGGTGTCATAATTGGCATGTATATATTAATTTTGGATGACTTTTGACTATTAACTTATTTTGCCGACTTAAATTGATTGGTTAAAAAAATTTAAATCTAAATAATTTAAATCCTAAAAGGTGTAATTTATTTGAAAACTAAAATTGTATTTTTTTTAAAATATATATATATATATTATCAACTAAAATAGAAGTTTTATATTTTGCATAAAATTAAAGTGTCATTCCTCAACTTAATTAAATTTTTTAAGTAGATTAATAAAATTAAATAAATTATTTAATTATGATTAAATTTAATCTGTCAAGGAAAATACGTATTATATATTATTTAATTTATATTAATTAATCAACTAATTTTGATACTAGTCATATTTAACTGATTTATTTAATTTTTTTAATCTATCTAAAAAAATTAAATATATTATATATCAAGTAATGGATGTAATATAATTTATAAATAGTGTAATATATATAAGTATGTTATAAATCAAAGAAAAATTACTTATTTTTTCATGCAGATTAAACAAGTTTTTAAACAATTTTATTTATATAAAAATATTTAAATTATATCTCTATTAATTAAAGAAAAATCTCGCAATGTATTCTCATGTTAAAAGAGGACTATTAAAATTATAGAGATAAAAATAAAATATAAGGGATTAGAGGGAGCACATGCATTGTTAGGTACTCATGGCAATAACGTTCTCAAAACACAATATGCCTTCCATAAAAATCTAACTGAAAGAGCTGTCATTAGACAAAATTATAATTTTTTTATTTTTTAAAAAAATTATATTGTGAAATATGAGATTTTTTTTTTATATTCTACCAAGAAGCTAAAAGTCCAAAAGCAGTTGAATTTACAAATACTCTTGGAAGAAATTAAGCTAAAGGACCCAATTGACGGGGAAAGTCAGATTCCTGCATGCTCAGGTCAACAAATAATGATGAACCCCCCCCCCCCCCCCCTTTTTTTCCTTTTTTTTTTTTTCTTTCTTGTTATTCTATATTTTATAGATAAAGCCTTTTCCTCCACCGAACCCCTCTTCGGTAACTCGAGCAACATCAATGGCCTTACGAAATGAATAAGCTAAGTTTATAAATTTATTATTTATTGTTTAAATAAAACGGTTCTTTTCAAAAAATTGGAGTTAAACTAATGAAGACAGATTCATTTACATTATTGTGATTTTCATATTAAATTTTATTTTAAATGAGGATAATGTCATAAATTGCTCTATATCAATTTTTTATATGCACATAATTTTTTAAAAGATATAACACAATTAGGATATATTTTATCTTATTTTAAATATAAGATATATTTATAGATAATATATTAGTATATGAATTTTATTATATTATTCTCAATTATTACAGGATTAATAATCACAAGTATATATAGTTATGTATCAAATGCATCGATTGATCGATTGAACAAAAATCAATTTAGCATAAAATAAAATAAATTAAAAACATTAATCTAGAAAAAGTGCATCAATCTATTATATGATTGAAACATCAATTTAACAAGTAGCAGATAGAGTAGAGCATGGGCAATGATTTTTTTGCATGTTAAAGAAAAAATAATAATTAAAAAATGCGCACCCTTTTGTATTGATGATCGCCATTGATGCCTATAATATTCAGCACGTAGTGTGGTCTATTTACTTTCCAATTAAAAAAAAAAATATATTCAACGTGTGGCCCTTCCTTCCTTCCTTCTTTTATCTTCCCTTTTTTGTAGGTTTGCATGGATTGATGAAAAACCAACCACTGTTATCTTGCAATATTGGAATTTGCATCCCTTGTTGGAAACTTTGGAGGGGAGGAATCATAGACTTTTTGCTCAAGAGATTTTTACTGTTGACGAAATTTTTACCAATAAAAATTAGTCAAATAATAAACAGTTTAATATCGCTTAAATGGGATATAGAATTTGAGTTTTGACATATATAAAAAAATTTCGTTAAAAAATTCACATATTATAACCAGGTACGCGATACGAGTCAAATTCAAATATAATTAGATCAAAACTCTAATAAATTAAATGGGCAACTAAAAAAAAAAAATCTTTCTGGCATTAGAACTACAGCTATACATATTTTAAAGATTTTTTTTAGTAGCTTACTGAATCTATCCCCCACTATAACATCTGTATAGTTTCTTTTAGTTTTAGGTAATTTATTTTATTTGATCCAGTTATAACTTAACTATAGTATTTTCCCGTCATTTTAAATGAAAGTAATTAATAAAATATAGACATACTTTTCTCTTTCTGAAAAAAAAACAGCCGCTGTTGATTAAATTCAAACTATCATTTATTTAAAGTGTACATAAATTTATTTTTTATATTTATTATTTTTTTAAATTATCTCTGATTATTCTGATGTGGCTGGGCGTATTATGATTCAGGGGCATGTAAGTTCCTCAATAAACAGAAACATCTGGGTTCGATTTTACTTGTAATATCAAATTATCAATATATGTCATTTAATTAAAAGAAATAAAAAGGAAATTCTTTGCTACGAACTGCATTGTGTTGTTCCAATATTTACCGCGGGGACCTCTAATTAGCATTTGCATCTTGTACATAACATCTCGGTTGATTAATTTCACCTCTCCAAATTCACTATTTATTCCAAATTTTTTATGGCATATTTGATTTTAAGTTAAAAAATATTATTAGTTATATGAAAAAAAAACACAAATGGTTAAGATATCGATTTCCAATCTTTATATATTTTTATGATCTTTAAAATAAAATATATTTAATTAATTTAATTATATTAAATAAATTAATTAAATTAGTTAATATATTATATTTTATATAAAATATTATAATTATCTTTCTTAACTTACTCCCTCTCTTTATTATTTGATTATTATTGATGGGGTATCAATTGGAGTAATTTAAAAAAATTGATAAATATAAAAAATATATCTTATATATAAGACTAATATCTAATTAGCAGTTACATTTTGCACATAAGATTTCTTTTGGTTGATTTCACCTTTTTTTTTGCACACCCAATTTATTAGAATTTTATCTTAATTAAATATAGATCTGACTCGCGTCTCGTACCTGGTTAGAGTTGGTAAATCTATCAATAAAATTTTGTTCCATATCCTAAAAGTTAAATTCAAGAATAATTTACCACTCGAATCAATATAAAGTTAAACATGTACTAATTATACACTCACACCTTTTGACTTGTAGAGTGTACAGCAACCATTTTCGGATAAGGCATCCCCATGCAAAACGTCCATAGCAATTATGGGCTCATTAAAATACAGATAATAACTAACCATTAATATTGAAAAGGTTTAGTTAGAAACATGTTTCGTTGGGTGGAAGTCATTACGGCATATACAATTTTGCCCCAATATTAGGAATCGCAAGCTGATGTTCCAAGAATGATTGCTGGTTAATTATAGCACACTCTTTTTACTTGTATAGAATTTTAAATTATATTTAAAAAAAACAAATTGAAAACAGTGGTCTGAAATTCAATTAGTACTTTACAAGTTTTTAAATGTGATTGGTGATATTAGTTTCCTGAGACAACGAATAACTTTAGTGGGGGGAAAAGGTTGAAAAGCCTAATTTCAGGAAGAGGTGGAGCATCTTTCTGTAATATTTATGGAGTGACATATTGGCATTGCCTTTATAGTTTATAGTTACTCCGTTTTTTTAATTTTATTGAAATTGATATTTATGCGGCGGGGATGGAGGTTGAGACTTTGAGACCCCAACAAGTGGGAAAGCCTCATGTTCTCCCATCATTGTGTTCCATGATCCCTGGGCAAACAAGAAAGGCAAGGCCACCTCACTTTTTAATATTTAAATTAAAAATAAAATTAATTAAATAAAATTACTATTAATTTAATTGATATATTATTTTTGCTAGTGTAAAGATATACTCATATTTCAGACAATTCATTATATTTAGGATGCTATATAGCACTAAATATGCAACAAATATTGCAAAGCCCCCAGTACATGGAAAGAGCATGGGGTATTATTTACACTCTTTTTTTTGTTACAAGGAGTTTAAGTAGGTTCGCATTGGTCTTCCATTAATGGCAAATCATAATCTCAGGGGTTCAAATAGTATTTATAGGATATTTATAAAATTGACTACTAAACGAGCTCTCAGAACGATAACAAGAATTGAACTCACGTCATTGTAGGACACGAGCTAATTTCTTACTATATGTGCCAACTATCATTAGAGGTACAATTTACAACTTTTTCTAATATGTACAATTTAAAACTTTTTTTTATATAAAAAAATTTAGCTAAATTCAGCATTGGTCCCACTAAGGCTAATCATAGCTCTAGAGTTTAAAGAACTCTTACAGATGATCTACGATATAGCGTACCAAAAGACCTCACGATAGCAGCAAAAATTGAACTATCCTTTTTATAGGATATAAGTATATTTTTTATCATCTATATTAACTCTTATTATCTATAATTTACAACTTGGTTAAGAATAATGAATCATATTAATGGTGTGATGGGCTAGTAATATTTCACCCAAAATTGGGCCATGATAAGTCCCATTAAAATGTGGCCTGAACACTGTTTGTTTTGTTGATTTTTTTTGGCTTGTTAGACCCATCATCATGTATAGAAAAACCTATCACTGTAGGTTCAACTAGTAAAAAGATAAAAAATATGACTATTTATAATATGTTCGATCTTTAGATAAAACTATTTTATTGTGATTATAGTTTTAATATTTAAGGAGACGTCATATCTCATGGGTATATAGGTTTACATTTGAGAGTAATAGATGGCTCGCCCTACTCGATATTAGTATCACCTAGGAAGAAGGGAAACTCGCCTTATCCTTACATTGTGGGTGAGATCAACTCATTTTTAAAAAATTATTGTGCCAAAAAAAATGTATAGAAAAAAGTGGCTCAAACTATTACTATCTTATTTTCTAACCATAAGACCTATTTAATTAATTTAAGTAGATTAAAAAAATTAGATAAATTAGTTAATTATAATAATTATAACATAGTTTCTCTAAAATATCACATTTAATCATGTCTATTTGAATTTATCTTTATATATATTCCCATACGTATAATTATATAATAATATATTATAAGAAAAATTATAATTTTTAGAGATAAATTGAATTTTTATTTTATATTTAAATAAAAAAATTTAACCTCCATCTCACCCTTACAATTAATAATGGAGGGGTATTAATTTAACGATTTGACTTATAAAAAAACAAATTTTTAAATTATTTTTTAAAAATTATAGTGTTATATTTAAAATGGTATATTGAATCAATGATTAGGAGTATGTGTTTTTTTTTGGGGGGGCCAAAATGATTATGATCATGTGATGAAATCTGTTAACAGTACTTTTTGTCGTAATAAAACAAGCGATTAACAGTTGAATTTGCAATCTTTATATGTGGCAAATCTATTTTTTTTTCTTTATATTTCTAAAAGGTGTTTGTTGCGGATGGGAATGCTTTTGGTCTTATCAAAGAAAATGTTTTCCTTTTTCAGACAAAAGGTTAATATGTACGGAAAAAATTATAAAATGATTAACACAAAATCAGGTTAATATGCTATTTACTCATTATATTAAAATTTAATTGCAATTCTAAAATACTATATTTAAAATATAAAAACTATTATATTATTTAAATAATATTCAATTACTCATTCTCAGTCTCACACTGTCCCTTAAGGTGATGATATTTTGTAGAAGAAAACAAAAGAAGGCCAGGATATATATTTTGTGTTTTAAAACTTTTTAACAGGAACATGTGTATGTTTTATTAAATTAAATATTATGAAAATTATGAAGTGAAGAAAGAGGCAAAGCGACGAAATGTGTTTGTCAAAAAGAGTGTGTCTACGTGTGGCTGGCGGCAAATGTAATAATAATAATAATAATAAAATAACTTTTTTTTAATATATATATATATATTTTAAAAAAATTAGGTTTATCTCTAATCTAAAATCAGTAAAATTTATTTTTTGTTAAATGATATTAATATTAGACAGGATAAGTTGTTAATTATTTTTAAATATAAGTTTATATATTTAAAAATTAAAATATTTTTTTTAAATATTATTATTAAAATTATAATAAAATAATATTTTTTAAAAATAGAATATGCTCGCACCATAGGTAATCTTGAAAAGGAAACATAACAGGAGGTGAAATGGAGTCCAACGATATCTTTGTAGAAGTCACCCGTGACACATGAGGAATTGACATGTGTACAGAATTAAATCGATGTATAATAAATTATAAAAACGAAAGTTCAAAGAGAAAGGTCAGTGATCTCAGGGCTCACCTCACGGCCGCGTTCCCAACTTGCTTGGAGAACCCTCGCATTCTCGACGGCTGCCACATCAGCCGCCATATGAACCGTCCATTTTCTTCCTCTCTCTCCTCTCACTACGATCTCCAGCAGCTCCGCTATATTCCCAGAAACCTACTGATCACCCATAGAGGTAACTCCATCGTTTCTGTTCATGTTTACAGGTCATTTTTTTCTCTAGCAGCTGCATTGCTTTTGTGGATTGCTCGAGAGTTTATTAGTTATTTGGCTTTTAAAAGACCATTCAAATCATATGGGACTCTGTCGCAATTCTATGATATTTCTGTAATTCAGCTGGTCCTGAGTCCCGACGGTAAATATGAAATAGTTATTACTTGATTGATGAGTCGCGTTTCTTAGAATTTTTCACACTTTCATGTTTAATTTTTTATTAAAGTCGGTATCTTTTTCTTTATGTCTTTAGTTTCTGTCTCTACTCTCTTGTTTCTAATGATAAAATTTGGGACCAGGCACAATAGTCTGTTACAGATATGGTGTATAAGGATTAAGGTGTATCCGTAGGATATTGTTTTTTTAATAAAACTTCCCTTCGTTCCAACTTCCGAGATCTAAAGGACAGTGACTAAAGCGAATCAAAGGGACCCTGCAGGGGAGAGGTGCCATGAAGAATTGAAACAGAGTCCTGATGGTTCAAGTTTATTTTGCATTGGGTTTGAAGTAGCGGAACCTAAAGTCAAGGAAGCTATTACATTACAAGTGCTATTAAATGACTGGTTTGCGTCCGAAATGGCTATAAGTTATAGCATTACCATATAGGCTTTCTGCTCTGTTGTTACTCGTCTTCCTGGATGAAATATGGGACTGTGACACAATTGTCCTGAGGATGTGTTTGGTCGAAGTGAAGATAAGAAACTTATACAATGTCCATGTTTGATCTCTACATTTTCAGCATACTCGTTTTAATTAAATTTTCTACTTACATGGCAAGTGGCATTTGAAGAGGTTGATATGTTGTTTGCTTGCTGGCATTTATGGTAATTTTGCCTCTTTCTACTTATGCTATACGTGTTGGCTTGCTGCATCCCATTTCAGTTTGTTTCATAATTATGAGCGATTCAACTTTATTTGCAGAGTATGATACCGGCAAAGCAGATCAGTACCCTTTCAAGTGGGGCTAGGAGTTTTCTTACAGGCTGTTCACGTTGCAATGCTGCTGATGGAAGTACTAGCACTTGCTCAGAGGATGAAACATTTGTGTTAAGAAGACAGCAGACAAAAAATGAAGTTTTACTTGCACAGAAGCCATCCACCTTAGTAACCAAAACAGCATCTGGAGTAGGAAGAACCTTGGTTTCAGGAGACTCAACAAATGGACTAGGTTCTCATAGTGTCGAGGGCGTTTGTCAATCAGGTTGCACAACAAAAACTGTGGCCGCTCCAAGTTCATCACAAAAATCAGATTTTGTAACATATGCTTGTGTTGCTGAAGATTTGTCTTCAATAATTTTTAATTATCTCTAAATTATCCTATTTTCTAATAGTTCTAAAAATAATTATTTTAACTCAAATATTCTAAAACATTTAAATAAAAAATAATAAGATAAATGAGATAAAATAATTAATAAAAAATAGAAAAAAATAATACACTTATTTATTATTTTTTAATTAAATTTAAATATTAGATATTGATAAATTATCTTTAGATTAATTCAAATAATGTTAATATAATATAACATAATACTAATATAATATTATATTAAAATAATAAAATATAATATTAATATAATATAATATTATTAGAAATATTTTAATTTTTTTAATTAAATATTTTGATTTTTTTAATTTAAAAATTTCTCAATTAATTTATCTCATATAATATAATTGTTTAATAATTAATATGAGTCATAATTATTATTTATTTAATTTATTTAATTTTTTAAAATTTATGAAAATAAATTACTTCTATACAAATTAATTTAATTACAAAATAATAAAAATAATAAAAATATAAAAAAATAATATTTTTAATAATTAATTTATATAATTAATTAAAATATAAGGTGAATAAATTATTATAATAAAATTTATTAAATGTGATAAATTTTTTAAAATAAACAAAAAATAATATAATAAAATAGGATTTATTCACTCGAGTTCCACGCCCTTCAACGGCACTTCATGATTGGGAGATGCCTCAGTTGGTGACGATTTCAATTAACTGCTCAATTAATGGATGCCTGAAATTTTCCGTGAAAATCCCTCACCAACAACGTCAGCGAGGAAATTCAATGAATGTCCGCTGACCCCAACCATCCAATTCGCCAGAAATTCATCGAAGCAATCCAACAATGGAGTGGCTAACTAATCGATGGGTAGCTGCTGCTGCTAGCTTATGGATCCAGTGGAGCTGTGGTGCATCGTATACCTTCAGCATCTACTCCCCTCTTCTCAAATCCACTCAGGGCTACGACCAATCCACACTCGACACCGTCTCTGTCTTCAAAGATATTGGCGCCAACTTTGGCATCCTCTCCGGCCTGCTCTACTCCGCCGTCACACCGTACGGCCCCTCTCGAGCTTCCCGTTCGAAATCGAAATGGAGTTCGTTTGGTGGTCCGTGGGTGGTGCTTGCGGCCGGCGCCATTCAGTGCTTTGTCGGTTTCAGCTTCCTCTGGTCGGCGGTTGTCGGTTTGATCGGTCGGCCACCCGTGGCTGTTATGTGCTTCTTCACTTGGCTGGGCTCTAATGGCCAGACTTTCTTGAACACAACGAATGTGGTCACCGGCTTGCGCAATTTCCCAGAGTATAGCGGCACCATCGTGGGCATCATGAAGGTTTTTTTTTTCCTTTCCTTCTTCTTGATGTTTTGAGATTATTTTCTGGGTTTATTGAGGACTGGTCAATGTTGAATTGTTGTTGTATTTGGCTATCGTCAAGTGGCACGCAATTTAGATTATATAGCTTGAATTACAAAATTTAATGGCTGCGGAGCTGGTTGGTTTTCTCAGGAAACTCAGGCTGTAATGTCGAAAGGTCATAATAAACCTTGATAGACTTATCAAATCCCCCTCTGACGAAATCGTTACCTGCTTCTTCTATTTCAAATGATTCTCTGCAATTTCTTTTCCTGAATTTACTGTAAGTTAATATGTCTGTTTCGTCTTAGCCAGCAAGTTCATCCACTACCCAAATTCTAAGCTCTGCTGGCATCTCATTTATGTTCCCATTACGATGAGAGAAAACTAACATCTCTAATCGTATTTCTTGATTTACTGCTTATTGGGTGAATATTATCTTTTTCTTTCCTCCCTTACTTAGCCACTTTCGGTGAAGGCGTAGTTTGATGATTCAATGTATGCCTAAGTTCCTGAATGTTTCTGCTTCTGTTGATAACATGCATTACAGAAACTTCACGATGCCCTTTATTTTTGCTAAATGCTATTTGCTTAGTGTAATCCTGACAATATTGTGCCTTTTTTTCTTAACCAGGGATTTCTTGGACTTAGTGGGGCTATCCTGATCCAACTGTATCATACTTTCTGTGACGGCGATCCAACCACCTACCTCCTGATGCTTGCCTACCTACCTACAATCATCTGCCTATCGTTAATGTTTTTAGTGAGAATTTATGAAGTCCATGATGGTGATTACGAGAGGCAATTGAATGGTTTCTCTGTCGTCACCATGGCTATTGTTGCTTATCTCATGTTTATTATAGTTTTACAAAACATCCTCATCTTTCCATCTTGGGCACGTATTTTCACATTTGTAATCCTTATGGTTCTACTAGCATCACCCTTTGGAATTGCTACCAGGGCCCACTGGGAGGACTCGCATAGGTTTGCTCAGGTTCAATGTTCTCCTTTAATAAACAACCCTAAGTTAGTTACATCCTCCAGTCATTTGCCAGGAGGGGATAATATGGAATATCAGGAGCTGCCTAGTGACGAGAGGCAGATACAGTCGACTTCAGATGATAGGCTGCCTGGTGAAGAAGAAAAGAACCTCTTGCGTGCCATGTGCACTGTTGAATTTTGGATGCTGTTTATAACAATGATGTCTGGGTTAGGCTCTGGGCTCGCAACGATAAACAACATGAGCCAAATAGGGCAATCTCTTGGCTACAGTATTGTAGAGATCAATAATTTGGTGTCATTGTGGAGTATGTGGAACTTTCTTGGCCGTTTTGGAGGAGGCTATGTTTCGGATTATATCATGCACAGAAAAGGTTGGCCAAGGCCCTTGTCAATGGCAACAACTCTGGGAGTTATGATTCTTGGCCATTTAATCATAGCTTTTGGATTCCGAGGAAATTTATATTTGGGTCCGGTCCTTGTGGGAATCTGTTATGGTGCAAATTGGTCATTGATGCCCACAATCACTTCTGAGATATTTGGTGTAAAGCACATGGGTACCATTTTTAATACCATTGCTGCAGCAAGTCCGCTTGGATCTTATATACTCTCAGTGAGGGTTGTTGGATATTTTTTCGACAAGTATGCCAATAAGGAAGATAACTCATGCTTTGGCACCCACTGTTTCAGGTCATCTTTTCTGATCCTGGCAGGTGTGACTTCTATTACCTTTTTGGTTGGTCTGGCTCTGTACTTCCGGACTAGAAGATTCTATGAGCAAGTTGTTCTCAGAAGATTACGACATTCTTCAAAATAACTGAGAATATATTTGCCAGCATTTGAGCACCAGGTAAAGGCTGAGGAAATAACTCTCGGTTCTTTGCTCAATGCAGAAATGTATTTTAATATTCTAAAGGTTTGTCTGTTAGACTGTAATGAGATGTGTATACTATATATTACATTTGTAACGTTATCAAAATAGAAGACAAGTGTTTGTCAGTTTTGGATGTTCTAATGAGCATGGATTTTGAGTTGGCTTTGTTATTCTGCATTTCTTTCTTTTCTCCCTTTCCTTTCCCATTCATGGGGAAGATAGTTTGTGCTGAAAAAAAATCCCATTCTTAGCCAATCGGTTAGTAGTTAGTACTGTGCTTAAGATGGCTATTATACAACCAGGACTTGTAAAATGGAAAGGCTTGATATATTTGAAATATAAAAGGAGTACAAAAAAGCTTAAGAAGAAAACTTAGGTTAAGCCATGTGGTTTTATCTTGGATATGTAACATGAATTTGAGACAGTGGCTTCCCTTCCTACTGAGAACTAGTTGATATTGAACATTTCACTTCTGGAAAGCAAAATTTTGCAGTTTTGGTCCATAACTCTATGGAAGCATCGATTATAATATTCTCTATAAGACGCGTTTCATACACTTGGACTCCTTTTTATAGGGGCATCTGATTCCATTTTAGTGTTATCTGAACGCTTTAGATTTGTCTTCGGGAACATAAAGCTTCTATTTTCAGGTTATACTCGGAAGAATTCAATATTCTGTGAGATCTGATACTGCATTGTACTGTGAGGAACTGACAATCTTTTTGCTGTTGGAGTAGTTGAAGTAAATGTCTGATATTTTGCCTCACATTGTGACTAATGTTTGGTCTTCTGAAAACACAGAACTCATTGGTAGTTAAGAAACCTCGCATGGTGTGGCTCGGATGATTCTGTCAGTCAAGACTGGAGAGGTCTCTGTTAATGGAGAATCCTAGTCTTTGGATGATGTACAGTAGTTCTCCTGTTTTCTTCTTTAAAATAAAAAAATTTCTTTGTCTTTATTATTTCCTAAATTAGAATAAAATAATTTAAAATATTTTATTTCTATAGAATCCATCTAAATTCTCATTTTTTTTATAGAATTGAAACATTGGAAGTAGAAATAAAATCGAGTTTCATAATACTAAATAAGAAAAATGTTTGTTTCTACTTCTATTTTTATTTTTTAGCTGCCAATTCTATCCTACCAATCATGCCCTTAATGTTATCTTTATTCGTCCATTTTGCACCTTGTGCAGTTTCCAAGTTTGAAGCTTTATCATCAGGACCCAATGTAAGAATAATTGAAGAAGATGATGCTCGTTGGCCATTTGGCAATAAACAATACCTGACATGCAACTGGAGAAGTTAGTCTTTTGGATGAATTTCTCAAATTGAATATTCCTAGGCTAGTATTGGGAATTCAATGATGTAAATACTGCAATGCAAAAAAGCATCTTCTGAAGCACTATCACCCACCTGATCTGAATGGTATGACTCGTTTAGAATTTTGTACTTCAGGGTATTTTAAGAAATTGAAGCTTTGATTTTAATTTTAAATATAAGATTCATTTTTATTATTTATCTATTTTTTTAAATTACTATTTTTTTAATACCCATCAAGTAAGAGAGTGAGAGGTGAAATTAAGAAATATGGTTATAGTATTTTTAAAAAATATGCTATATTTATTAATTTAATTAATTTAATTAAATTAATTAAATATATTTTATATCATATATTAGAGGAGGAGTATTATATAATTTTTGGACTATATTTGTGAAAGTGGTCGCCATTCAAATAAATAATTTCTTATTAATTATTTCATATTGTGTGCTAGACAAATATTTGTCATAGTCTAAAGATTTTAAATTTAGTATTTTTATTTTGTACCTCAATTTTTTAAACTAAAAATATATAAAATATTTGGATTGCATAAATTAAATCTGGACATAAAAATGAAGAAAACCTACTTTATTTTTAATAATTGCCCTAACACCCCCATTTGGAGAGGTCACCCGAACCGTTGTTGATATGTTTGTGTGCCTGAGTGTGTTGTTAAATTATATTAAGTAAACAAATTGTAGCAATTATTTGTGGACACAATAAAAAACACATAATTATTAATATAAAGTTAAGTAATAATATAAAAATATCAACATCAACATCAATTCAATATTAATATTAATAAAAAAAAAGAACTTCCTCATACTCCAAGCACAGGCCAAAATAATTTTGTTAATGAAAACATTTGAGTTGTTGTAATCTTTTTTTTTTCCTTTTTATATTCAAAAAACTTTTAGATAGAATTCAACTCACCTACGATTTAAAGATAAATTTACTCACAATTTAAAGATAAGATAAAATTACCATTCTTTCTAAGCGTTATTAATATTAGACAAGATGAGCTGTCAATTATTCTTAAATATAAATCTAAACATTTACGAGTTAAGTTATCTCCTAAATACTATGACTAAAACTATAAAAAAGTAATACTTCTCGTAATAACATATCTCACATTTTTACTAGTTAAACTCACAGACTAATGAGTTTTGTAATTCCTGCAAAGTTTTTTTGTTATATAAAAGTTTAGATGAGTTTGATATCAATACTCTATAAAGATCAGGATATAACCTTAAAATTTATAGAATGTTTACAAAAGACTTATAAGATTATCTATTAATATAATAGTAATAATTAAATTTATATTATTTTTATAAAATATAAATATATTTTTTATTACATGTGGCGAACTCTAATTGTCAATCTCTATCAATTTTTATTTTTTAAAATTGTTCAAAGTTTGCTAAAACGGGCCTATAGACCGAAGCCCATCAAGAGCTGAGTGAGCGACGATAGGAGTCCTTGTGACGAAGGGGATTTGGGAAGGGTCGGGAACCAAATTCGATGATCGGAGAGTTAACGTCGTACGCAAATCCCCAAATTGGTTCTCGTCTAGCTCTGTGACTTCGTCTCTGTGTTCCCCAGCGATTTTGAATTCGGATTAGAAGAGGAAATCGCACGAAAAAGAAAACCAGGGAGCGGTTTGGTGAATTAAAATAAGAAGCTACGAGGCGAACAAGAAGAAGAATCGAAGCGTCTGAGAGGTTCATTCATCTCTTTTCAAAATGAAGACGACGAAGGGAGGCAAGGTCATGAACCCCACCGATGCCTACCGCAAGGAGCTTCGTAAGAAGGAATTGAAAAGGGTATTTACTTTTATGAGCTACTCCTTTTCTCGTGGGTTTTCTTTCTCGTGCTCATCTTCTGTTTTTGGTTGGTTATTTCTCGTGTGTAGATTGTCGTTCTTATCCCTAATTTTTTCCCTGGTTTATTCTTCCGAGCATCTCTCCTATTTTATTACCATTTTTTTCCTTGGAGAAGAAATTCTCTAAAACCGTCTGCGTCTATGCTTCGTATGTTTACCTTTCTTCATTTAAATGTCTCGAGGTTGCCGTGATAATCATCCAAATGGAGTTGTCCTTCTTCCCCTGCTTCCTCCATGTGCAGCGAAAGCATAACTTGTCATATTATTTTGCTTGAGTTTCTTGGCATACTTACATTTGATCTCCCAATCTCTTAGGTGTGGTTTTTGAAGTTTTCCTGACTACCAATATTATAATTCAAATTTCTCTGGGCTATTGCCTGGAGTTAAGTTAATTAGATTTCACCTTTGCTGCATAAAAAATAGGTTTTCATGGATATGTTTCAAGGAGAATAGATGGTAGTATCATTGTTTTTTCCCTTGTAGAAGTTGGCACTGCTGCTCATTTTCACTTCCTGTCTCCCCTCACTTTTTGTATGCAATGTTTTTTACTATTTGCTAATGAGTGCGAATGAACTAGTAATGGATTGGGTGTGCTGCTTGTAAAAGGGGAAGGGTGATATACTTTTACTTGGTATTATGCAGAACTGGACTTATTGTCCATATGAGCTTATCTGGCTGAGATTCTTTGGTCTTAGTTGTTTTGTGGAGTATAAGATGAATGTGAAGGTAGCCTTAGGAGGATAAATACTTTTGATATATTTAATCTATATCTTTGAGTAAAGGATGATTCGTCAGTGGTGGTTAATAGTGTCATCCAATAGATATCAGTAATATGGCATGTGGATGGCTATGTACCATTATTAATGAGGCTGCCAAACCAATTATTTGAAAATCCATATTGTTTTTACCCAACTGGTTATTTCAGTCAAATAGAAGCTATTTTTTTTTCTTGTATTTCATTTTGCCTTAAAGTAGACATTTTCTTTTTTTAATTAATTATTTACTTTATTAGTTATCTACTTTATAACATTTCTTTCAAGGTCTGCACCTTTCTCAGATCCTCTGTTTCTGTGTTTTTATTTTCTTTTGCTTGTGTTTTAGAAGGATTTAACAAACGATTAATATTGTGTTTAATTGGCTCTTTCTATTGACCAGAACAAGAAGGAAAGAAAGAAGGTGAGGGAAGTGGGGATTTTGAAGAAGGATCCTGATCAACTTAAAAAGCAGATTGATAACTTGGAAATGATGAGTAAGTCATCCTTTCCCATGGTTTTCGCATCTTATGGCTGTGAAATTGAGTTTTCCCCCATGCAAGTAGTACTTACCTTGACTTTTGAAGGGGCAAGCAGCTCATTTATGTGGCATTGAAGTAGGATTACACGATCGTTTGCCCCTTTTTTTTTTAATTTATATAGTCATTGGATTTAATGATTCTCCGGAATATGAAATATTGTGAGATCTGATCTGGTTGAGTACTAATTGCTGAAGTGAGTGTTAAGTATCAAGAACTGTTAGAGTTTTGCTCAGGTTGTTTTTTAAAGTTCTCATAGAAAATTAGTTAGTGAGTCACACACAAATATTACATTAGCAAAGTAACAAATGCTTCAACCTAATGCTTATAGTGTTCTAAAAGATCAGAATATGAACATGGTGTAAGGAAACAAGATGATAAAGTGCTTCCCATGCACCGCCTTTACTGGCTAGTGGCAACTCCTTTTGAATTCTTCTAAAGGTCAACTTTATCATGAATGAATGTAAATGTTCCTTTGACTTTACAAATTCCATGGAGCATGGACATCTGGCTATTTTACCCTATATGTACATGTTCTGTTGTAAGACTCAAAGGAGCTATAATCGTTTTAATACACAGAAAAATACACGGTTTTTCTGCCAATTTGTTATAAGTCATATATAGCTCAAGGTGTGCGATGCATCAGTATTTAGTGCTTGTTTGGTGTTTTCGTTATGTTTAGAAAGGAAACGGAGCACTTAGGTAGATACGCAGCGTCGCTTTTTGGGTGGCTCCATTATTTTTGTTCTGTTTTTCACCCCTTCATCATGTTTCCTTGTTCCGTTCACGTGTTTTTTCTTGTTTTAAATTTTTGATCTGGTCATGCTGATCAGTTACTAAAGGAGTTATTTTTTGGCTAGCGTATTATAATATATTTACCAGTATTCGTTAAGTATCATGTTGAACCTTTTACCTGTTTTAAGTTACTGAGCATTGTTGGTTATGGCAGAGGCTGATGGTGCTTTGGACAAGGCAAGAAAGCATAAGAAGAGACAGCTTCAGGACACACTTAACCTTGTGTTAAAGAAAAGGAAGGTAACAACAAGATGTTATGTTCTTTTTCAAAACTCTACATCTTTCCATTGTTGCCTATTTGGCTGCCTTCATTATTTCTCATATATTGCTTGTCAATGGAATACCTTCAGATGCCTCCTCCATTATGTTAATTCACTAGCACATTACATGTCTTCCGATTCAAACCTCCTGAATTATCTACTGTTTGTACCATAATGACATTACATGCTAATGAAAACCATTTGTATGTTTAACAAGTACATTGGTTTATGTCCATTCATGTCATAGGCAAGTATCATTCAATGTAGCTGAAGGGCCTTTTCTGGATTGTTACAATCTGTAAGTCATAGTATTAGTTTATTCTTTTTCTGAGAATCATAAAAACTTGAGTCTGGATGTGCCTATTTATTTAAATACGAGTTAAGTATTTTCGTTTTTTGGCACAATTGTTTCTATTAAATTAAAAATTTGGATATTTTTTAGACCTGAAACGTATCCACTTGTTGACTGTAGTCTATTTCTGAAGTGGGAAAAAGCAAAACATGAGTTATATGGAGAAGTCATGAATTATTATTGCAAATAAAAAATTTCAGAATCTGACTAAACATCCTCTCTTCTCTTCTTCTGGATTGAGAAAATATTAGTCTCTATTTTTAAAGGTGCTCTTGAATTTTGCCCCCCTAAATTATTGTTGTTGATTATTGATGGTCTAGATCGTTTTTTTTTTTTGGTTTGGACAGGAATATGAAGATAAAATGAAGGAGAAAGGTGAGACCCCTGTTATGTTCAGGTGAGAAGCGTCTTCCAGTATTTTAAAAGATGAATTTAATTCCAAATTCCAAATAATGTTTGGTTAGCTTATAAATCATGGCATTTCTTTTGGTCAGTCATTTGGGTCTTCCCCGAAGACGAACAACTGCAGAAGAAGAAGAGAGAGTCAAGCACCCAAAGCCTGAGGTAGGATATAAGCAGTTTGCATCTGTGTTTCTCTTTTCCAGCTTCCACAAAATGGAAAGCTGCAGTTTTGTGGCTGCTGTAAACATTCCTGACGTACATTGTACTGATATTTTTTTTTTGAATAAAAACATTGTACTGATTTTTGCAACAGGACTCTGTTTACTATCATCCAACACTGAACCCCACTGGGGCTCCACCGCCAGGGAAACCTCCCATGTTTAAATCATCTGTAGGTATGTTGAGCTTCTTTATACTTGCCTATGGCATGGATTGAGAATGTTGATGGTTTGCATTTGCGGGCTCTTTATTTGATTTACCTTTGTGTTGAACTGCAGGACCCAGAATTCCCTTGTCTGGTGCTTCATCAAGTAATGCTGCATCATCCTCAAGGTCAGAATCAGAGGATGATGTGTTAGCTGTTCCTCCCCCACCTCCACCTCCACCTCCACCTCCTTTGCCTGATATTAGCAGTGTTAGTTCAGCTGAAGGCTCAATTTTACCTGATTCTTTGCCTTTACCTCCGCCACCTCCCATGCCATCTAAGCCTGCTACAGCTAATGTGCCTACGTCATTACCCCCACCTCCGTTGCCACCCCCACCTCCTGGACCTCCACCTAAAGAGCTAGTTGCTAACCGCCCCATACCCCCTCCACCTCCGCCCCTCCAACAGTCTCAGCCACCAGTACCTGGAACCAGTGGAAGTGAAGAGAGAAATCAGTCTTCCTTGTTAGATGATTTATCTTTGGAGGAGCGTGGTCAGGTAAGCTTAACAGCTTATGCTTTATTAGTGAAGGCATGAAAATGAGTTTCTGTCTTAAGTGTTGATTGGTAAGGAGTTATATTTGTGTGTTGCATGAAAAGTTAGTGGACATCCTAATTTGGCTGCCAAGCAGAAATTGTTAGACCTTACGGTTCTAAATGCTGAAGTTTAAAACTAGGAATTGATTTTATTGTACTAAGCTACAGCTTCCTATCTGATAACTTATTCTTTAAATGTAGGTATCTCTTCCTCCACCGCCTCCACCACCAAGTGAAATACCAAACTCTGGTGCTAGTCGGTCAGATGGTGCTTCTTCTAATGTTGACAATAAAAACTCTTTGGCGAGCCAGGAGATCCCCATAATGGTTCCTGGGCCACCTCCTCCAAGGCAACAGCCTTTAGTTCCAGGACCCACAATAATTCCCACCTTACAGCCCGATGTATTACCCCCTGGAACATCTCGATTTGCACCACCCCCTCCTGATATGAGACCTCCTTTACCTGCTCCAGGACTCCCAGGTCAAGCACCACCTCCTGGAATGATGGTCCCAATGATTCCAAGGCCACCTTATGGCCCTCCCCCAGGGCCACCTCCAATGATGAGACCTCCACTTCCACCAGGTCCTCCTCCCAGCTTCCAGGAAGAGGATCATGCGGCTATTAGGCCACCACCACCACAGAAACCATCATATGTAAAGTCTGCTGCTTCAACTGTTGTTAAAAGACCACTAGCTCAGCATACTCCAGAACTTACGGCCATGGTAAGATTAATTTCTCTTTTATTGATCCTTTATGTTGTTATTTTGACTCCACTTTCTTTCGTGTTAGCTTTATGAAATCAGACTAATCTTATGATGCTATTCGGGATCAGAATAGTCTTGGTAGTTTGTGCTTCAGCAAAAAATTAAAAATTGCTTGCCTTGAGTTACTTTCTGATTTCCAACTGGCTAATTAAGCACTTAGCAGAAAGTCTTGACCATAATTTTATGCAGGGATTAATTTTTTCTTATCTAATAAAAAAGTTTGTATAAACTTAAGAATGGCTCATAAACTGTAATTTGAATTTCATAAACCTGGATTATAAAAAATTGAACAAACCATTTGTTTGGTTTCCATTTCAACTACAAAAGAATGAAAGGTAGTATCATATGGCCAATAATGCCTGATCTTTTGAATTGAAAAGCTGTGTGATACACTCAAGTAGCTTTTAATTTACTAGTTGTCTTGAGTTTGGTAATTGGTATGACTGAGCAAAATGCTTACTCATATTCAATCCCTTGCCATCATTTTTCCCGCCATGTTTTTTATTTAGATTCCTGCATCTGTTCGAGTGAGAAGAGAAACTGCAATGCCCAAGCCAAAGCCAAAACCATCGCAATCGAACCCTACAACAGTTTCTGGAACATTGACACCAACTGTTGTGAAGTCAGAGTCAGTAAGCTTGTCATCAGCACCAAAAGGACAGAGCATTGATGACTCGTATATGGCTTTCTTAGAGGACATGAAATCCCTTGGAGCACTTGATAGCTGAGAAAACTGCAGGGGGTGAAAAATTGAGGGAGTAGAAAGAAATCACACTTAAGTCCGAAGAAAGTAAGCATCACTGGCCTCTGAATGGACCTGATGCGGATGGTAGACTTGTTTGTTGTCCTCTGTTGATTTCATTTATCATGCTCAAGCTAGGAGAAAGTAAACAAAACTAGCTTTTGAATGGATCATGATTCTGAGAGCTGACTTTTTTATTGATTTCCTCCCTTTCTATGTCTTGGATAGTTGATTTACTCCCTTTCTATGTCTTGGATAGTTGATTTACTCCCTTTCTATGTCTTGGATAGTTGATTTAGTGTAATGAATTGTTTCTTCATATTGTTTTTATTAGGCTTATATTTAAACTAACTCGGGGGGTTAATATGACGCAATGGGGGCAGTGAAGTGGGCAAAATGCAAGATTATAAAAGTGTATTTCATCGAAGTTCTAAAAATTGTCACTACGATATAATTACCTCTTAATTATCGTATTGATCATCTTCACCATTCCACTGTTTCCGTTCTCTCTGGTATCATAACGCGTTCATGTTCCCTCCGAGCAGGTTGAACAATCGAAGTTTTCCAAAATCTTTAAAAAAATTAGTTTTTGAGGACAAGTTATTCAAGTAAACTCATCTTGTAGCGAGAGTAATGCTAACAAATCTGTACATGATTGTCAATTCGAAGGGTAATTGTCATGATTACTTTTAAATGTTCGGAGGATCTGGATATTGTTAGGTTAATGAGTTTCTGACCAGGCAAACTTACTTTTTTATTCGATGTTGACTTGTCAACTATCCGATCACAACTTGTGCGCGCGCGATCATTCAGTAAATCTTGATATAGTCCATCGATTTGAGATGATGTTTTGAGTTTTGAAATCAACAAATTTATGAAGTGTTTATATTATTATTATTATTTTTGCTGCTGGCTGCTATTGTTGTTAATATTATTTGGTGCTTTGATGTTTTATTAGAAGGCGGGGATCAGATTCAAACAAATATTAAAACCTGTAGAATATAAAAATTGGGAAAGGAGCTTTTTGTCTTCGTCTTGGTGACATGTCTTTCCTCCCCAATTGAATGAATGGTCGCCGATCAAACTTAATGAAATCAATATTTGTACGAGTGGGTAATGTGAACATTGAGATGCCCTTTGAATCAAAATCTTGATGGCTTTAAATAATAAAATATATTAGAAACTAAAATAAAAAATTATTGTGGTTGATCAATGTTAAAGTAAGCATTGCAATTATAGTTATCACTAAAATAATATAATTTTTATTGTTGATTAATAATCACTGAAAGAAAGAGCCATAAATAAAAAAAAAAATCATTTGTATTTTTAATGAATTTGAAAATAAACTTCTTTTAATTTTTAGATACATTCTATTTTTTTTTAAGAAAAAAGTAATACTCGTATTAGCTTATCAGTTATGATTGTTTTTATTTCTTAATAATAAAACACATGCTTTTTTGGCTGATTAATAACCATAAAACCTATTAAAGCTAATCCTTTCCCTCCGCAACGTAAACTCCCCAGAACCTTGTAGCAGTAGAACGCCGACAAGAAGCCCTAGAAGAGTCCTCAAGCCATCTGGTGGTTCAGGTAATCTCATCTTTTCTTGACGCCGATTCTCTTTCTCTGCTTTATTCCCGAATCGTTTGATCCTTTCAGAATTATTTTTTGTTGATGCAAATTGAAGTTTTGGGATTGTTTTCGTTTATTGAGTTGATTTTGCGTTAGTTTATTGGAATGTTGACTCATATTTCTTGTTTAATTATTTGTGTTTATGCATAATCCCTGTTCACTTCCTCTCTCTCTTTTCTGCGATCGTAGTAGCCGTAGCGGTTAGTATTGTTGTTTCAGCCATTGGCGTGGAAGTACACATGAAACTACTCTCTCGACCTTTTGCACTGTAGTCTCATTCCATGGTCATGGTGAGGGAAAACTAAAGATTTCACCTCATCCATTTGGCAATACTCGGTTATTTTGATATTTGAAAACACTAGGAACTTCAATTTTACATTATATTAAATTACACCAGATTACCCTCCAAGAGATTTGAGATAGTTTTCTAGCAATTAATGTGGTTATAACTGCTACATATTTTATGTTACTTATGCTAATTATACTAAATCACCCGATAAAATAAAATACGAATCACTGCCTGTGTTCTATGGAAGTACAACACTTGAAAGAGCATGTTCATGTTTGACACTTGTAGGACATTGTACTAGACATAACTCGACACTTGGAAATTATACTTTGACATTAAATTATTTTTCATGTCATGATGCCTGTTCCAATGTCAAGTCCTGTGCCCATGGTTCGTAGCCTGTGTTAGACAAATACATTACGTAAATCTTGTTTCAATATTAACTTCTTTAGTTTTTATGTACTTCTCTGTTGTTCCATGATTATCTGACTTATGTAGTTCTACTTCCCCCTCTTTGATTTATATTTCACTAGGGTTCAAGTCATTGGGTGGTATGGAACTGCAAAATGCATCCCCTGCCTTGGTTTTACAAGGGTCACAGAAAAATCAAGGCTCAGCAACTATGGCAACTGGTGAAGAGTCAAAACCAAAGAAGAAAATCTGCTGTGCTTGCCCAGACACTAAAAGGCTGCGAGATGAATGCATAGTAGAGCATGGTGAATCAGCTTGTGCAAAATGGATTGAGGCTCACCGTTTATGCCTGCGTGCTGAAGGTTTCAATGTTTGAAAATGATAAGCAAGAAAAGGAGGAGTAAAAGACGACATTGGTAGAATAATTGAGTTGGTTTTATTTATGAAATTTATACAGGTTTTGGAGTACAGTAGACTAACGATGGATACATGATATTTGAAGTTTTGAATAAAGAGGAAACTGAATACTTGATACAAGGCAAAATTAACTTTTAATTTGAATGGGGAGATTTCTCACTCTTCTCAATATTGTTGAAACTGAAAGGTCTCAAATTTGTTTGGTACCCCCAGGTTGACCCTGTTACTGAAGAGGAAGCATAATTCACGTTCTGAAATTTCAGGTGTAAATGGCTATTGATATTTTTAAATTTGTAATGGTTCTCTTGTTCTTCACTTGATCCATTTGTCCTTGCATATGTACGTGGCACGACAAATTTTTGATGGAAGTAGAAATTTAATTAGAAATAAGAATAGAATTAAGTTGGAAATAAGCTTGTTTGATAGGATATAAATGAGTATATAATTTATGTATATATTTTTTATAATTTGAGGTAAAATGTCTAAATTTGTTTTTTATAATTCGAATTAAAGTTGTTAAAGAATTATATAATTTAAGATAAAATAATTTAAAATATTTTATTTTTATTTCTTTTATTTTATTTCTTGATTTTTTTATGAATTGAAATAATTAAAAATATTAAAAATAAAAATTATTTTAATTTTTATTGTATAAGAAAAGTATTTGATTTTACGTTTACTTCCTACTTCTAATTCAATATTACTAAACATGTCCTAAGTAATTCTCTGCAAGAACAGTTAGGTTTATCGATCAATTAATGTTTGCAAGGCCTTTCATACCTAATCATAGATGTGAAAGAACCAGTCAATTCTGCATCCTTATGTTCATGAACAGTTAAGGTTTCTTTTCTTTTTCTTTTTCAATCAATATATCAAATATCAAATAGAAATTTTATAATGAGCTACTGTTTACACATTGTGAAACTTATTTCTTAAAGTACGCGGTACAATGTAAATGAGACTGGTCAAAGTTTGTTGATAATTCAACACTATAATATGAAAACCTATTTTATCCGTTTGTTTGAGTTCAACACAAATATAAATAAAGATCTAGTAAACGCGTGTTCACTACCAAGTTTGCACGCTGGCTAGACATTTTCCATTCTTAGTTGCCTGGAAACATTGTGCCATAATCAATAATGAGCATGGGATATCATGACCAATAACTCTGATATCTTATACATAGAATAATCTATTAGCTCTATGTAATTTAATTTATCACTTTTTTCGTTCAAATGCCTCCCTTACTCCTCACTCTCCTCTCTACCCTCACAAAAAGTCAAACTTTTTGTCTGGTGATAATCTCAAGTTGATTCCTTTACCACCTAGATGTGAATTTAATATTTGATTCTCCAGAACCCAGATGCTTCTCAATTTTCAACTCTGTCTCTCAACTCATAAGGAAACCGATGAAGGCTCTGAATGCTTCAAAACAACCAAGTTTTACCCCACTTGGGGTTTCTCAACCGCCCTACCATTTCTTAATTACTCACTTTCACAGGGAAAGTCAACTCCAGAGGAAACCCACTTGGTGTCTTTATTCATTAATTATTCAATTCATCTCAACCTGTGACGTTGAGGCTTACGACAACCCTAAAGGGGTTTGAACGATAGGAGCTCATACCAACTTGTACCATGCTGGTTGAATAATGGTGGGGCAGGTTTTTTATTAATTGAAAGAAACTGAGGAAGCTGACTTCGGATGGATTTGAAGACAATGTTGAAAGTGATTTGGTATTAAAAAATTGAGATGGAGGTGAGCATGTTGAAGGGACTATTGAAGAAGATGCTCTTTTGTTAAGAGTAGTCGGTAATTGCTTTGCTGTTTTCTCTCTGTTCATCAAGTCCAATCCATTACCGTAGCTTTTTGACCGTGTTCTGAGATATATTTGAGGAGGGAGATGATCTTGAAGTTGTTCTGGTAGTGGTAAATTTGCCTTACAGGTTTGAAGCTATGAAGGTTGTTCTGTATTTCAGCTTCTTGATCTTTTGCTTCCTTCTGCTTTTGGATTGTTCCGTTTCACTTCCTCTATGTATTGATTCCAGTGAGTCTTGCTCTTCTTGTCCCGCTTTTTGTTTTTTTCTTTATGGATTTTTCAGAGCCTTAAATGATGGTTTGCTCAATTCTTCCATTGTTGTGTTGTTATTTATTCTGATTCATCTGGTGTAGGAGCACCCTTTACTCTCAACACGACACTGAGCTTTTGTCCGTATAATGGAACCACGTGCTGCAATTCCACACAAGATTCACAACTATCAAAGCAATTCCAAGTGATGAATATATCTAATTCTGGCTGTGCTTCCGTTTTGAAATCAATACTTTGTGCGGTAAGATCTTGTTCTTCCAATAGATGGAATCAAACATAAAAAAATATTAACGACAGGTCACAAGTTGAGTGATTGTTACGAGGAGTGACCAAGTTTAATTTTTTCCACTTGAAGTAATGTATGTCTGGTAGGATAATCATAATATTGATATTTGATTCTCAAGATCTTTCTCATTCATGGGACAGTGGACAAGCTCAATAACTTCCATTAGAATAAACTTTTCATATGTAGAAACAAACCCATGGCTCTAGTTTTTTTGACCTATCTTGAACCATGAATAATTGAATAAGTTGACCAGTTGATTCTTTAATCTTTTTTTCGAGCTGCTGTTTCAAACTTCATGCCAATATCTTCTTCCCTGCATTCATATATCTGCTCTGTTTGTTTGTAGAGGTGTGACCCGTTTTCAGCTGAGCTATTTACGGTTCCATCCTCTCCCAGATCAGTTCCTGTCCTTTGCAATTCTACCATTTCGACGAATACTACTCAGTCAAAGGCGGCAGTAGAGGACTACTGCTCCCTAGTTTGGGATACATGCCAGAATGTGTCCATAGCAAATTCTCCATTTTCTCCGACTTTGCAAGGTCAGACAGGAGGATCTACGGTAAGTACTGAAGCTGCCAAGCTCACTGAACTTTGGCAGTCCAAAACTGATTTCTGCAAAGCATTTGGTGGAGTTTCGAGTGATGAAGCAGTATGTTTTGATGGTGAACCCGTTGAACTAAATAAAACCAAGACTCCCAATGGCTCTCCAGATGGCTTGTGTCTTGAGAAAATCGGCAATGGATCTTATCTCAACATGGTTGCTCATCCTGATGGTTCTAATCGCGCTTTCTTCTCTAACCAAATGGGTAAAGTATGGTTGGCAACGCTACCAGCTGAGGGTTCAGGAGGGACAATGAAGCTTGATGAATCTAGCCCCTTTGTTGATCTAACCGAGCGAGTCTATTTTGATTCGGCATTTGGAATGATGGGCATGGCATTTCATCCAGACTTTGCAAAAAATGGTCGATTTTTTGCGTCATATAATTGTGATAAGTCCAAGTCACCACAATGTGCAGGAAGATGTTCATGTAACTCAGATGTTAATTGTGATCCATCAAAGCTAGGTACTGAAAATGGTGCTCAACCATGCCAGTATCATACTGTTATAGCAGAATATACCGTTAATGGTACTGCGACCCAGCCTTCCATGGTACACCTCTCTGCACAAATATTTTCTATATATTTTAGTTCAATTCAATGAGTAGAACTGGAATTTTTGTTTTTTTCCAGGCAGAAAGTGCTAAACCCATAGAGGTGAGAAGGATATTCACAATGGGTCTCCCATTTACTTCTCAACATGGAGGTCAGATACTCTTTGGACCTGATGATGGGTATTTATACTTCATGACGGGATATGGAGGTGGCAGTGGTGATCCATATAATTTTGCCCAGAACAAGAAATCATTGCTTGGAAAGATCATGAGACTTGATATTGACAACATTCCAAGTGAGTATATAACTCATAATTAGCTTTGTATTTGATATAATACCTTGTTCAACCAAATTAGGCTAAGTTTTCAACCTTCCATTGGATCTTTCAGGTGCAGAAGAAATTGCCAAACTTGGTCTTTGGGGTAACTACTCTATTCCTAAGGATAATCCATTTACTGAAGATGCAGATCTCCAGCCTGAAATCTGGGCATTGGGACTTAGAAATCCTTGGCGCTGTAGTTTTGATTCAGAAAGACCTTCCTACTTTGTGTGTGCGGATGTTGGCCAGGTTTGTGAAAGCTTATGAATAATCTGATGAAGTTAATAATTATTGCACCGTTATAAACAACTAAATAGGGAGCCTAAGTCTTCTGAATTGACACAATTGCCATTTTCTTCAGTAGAGAAACTTCAAAAATTTTTGCGATGTGTACAAATTCAAGTTACCAGTTCCAGTTGACTCATAAGTACTATTTCTAGTATATCACTCAACAACAGAGTCCTCCCTGGGCCTCTTCTTGTACCAGAATTACATTTACTTGCTAATAGCCTTGTAGCTTAGAGGCATGTAAACTCTCCTTGTAATTGAGAATTTGCGAATTTGATCCGCTTGTAACCTTAGGCAATGTTAGTACTTGTCCCTGTAATTAAAAAAAATTGCATTTCTGTAAACATCCAGCATAATTGAGGCTATTAATGCTGACTTGCAGGATCTTTATGAGGAGGTGGATCTCATTACAAAAGGAGGGAACTATGGGTGGCGTGTTTATGAGGGCCCTTACAAATTCACCCCTAAAGATTCACCTGGAGGCAACACTTCTTTGAACTCTATAAATCCAATATTCCCAATAGCAGGTTACAACCATTCCGAAGTAAACAAGAATGAAGGATCAGCCTCCATTACTGGGGGCTATTTCTATAGGTCTATGACTGATCCTTGCATGTATGGAAGGTAAACAAGCTTATTCTTCCCTAGCCGTGTTTGGAAACACCTCAAAAAATTACTTCTGCATATTTACCTTGTATAGGGCAAAACCATTTAAAATAAGCTAATACAAACACCCTTTAAAGCAATATTACCAACTTGTGCTTATTAATCATTGGTTGGGTGTCAGGTACTTGTATGGAGATCTGTATGCAGTTGCTATGTGGTCAAGCATTGAGGATCCAGAAAATAGTGGAAACTTCACTACAAACAAAATCCCTTTCAGTTGTGCACGTGATTCTCCTATCAAATGTGACTCTATACCTGGAAGCTCCCAGGCATCTATAGGTTACATCTTCTCATTTGGGGAAGACAACAATAAGGATGTTTATGTGCTTGCAAGCTCCGGTGTTTACCGTGTCATTCGTCCAAGTCGGTGCGGTTACACTTGCTCGAAGGAAACTGCGGCCCCAACAGGTTCTAGCCCAGCTCCTTCTCCACCTAATGCTAGCCGTGGGAGTATCCTCTCTGACAATCTGTTTCTGCAGCTTTCATATTTCCTGTTGTATCTCACGTGTTATTGTCTTCTGAACATTATTTAAAGACCGGAGGATAATTTGTGTAGAGGAGGATGAATGTGACGCTCCAGTACCTTTTTATACTTTCTAAGTTTTTCTGCTGTTCTGTATGATTCATCAGTAAAAGTTTTTCGAAGTATTGACTATTGAGGTTCTCATTTCTACCAGTGCCCTTTTTTCTACACTCTCCACTGTGTTCTTCTGTGATCTTGCTCATGGGTGAGTTGAAATGAGCCCCGTGTTAGAGAGCTACTTATTATTGTGTTAGCCATTTCAGAGAGCTACTTATTATTGTGTTAGCCATTTCAGCTTGTTACGATTTCATTTCATTCTATTACCTCTTATTCTCAATATAAAAAAAAAAAATTAGTTAAGAGTTGAATTTATCAACTTTAATCTATTCTATCTTTTTTTTATTTAGTATTTTTAAATTAATTTATACAACGTGTAATATAATATACTTCTCTAATTTTTAATATAAAAAAATTAAATAAATATATTAATTATAATTGATATAATAATTAATTAATTTAAATAAATTAAAAAGTATATAATATGAATTTATTTTAAAGAATTATATTTAGTTATAATTAACTTATTTAAAATTAAAAAATAATATAATATAATGTTATATAATTATTATAAAGAGATGTCATATTTATTATAATTAATTAATTTATTTTAATATTTTTAATCTATTTAGATTAATTAAATTGTTCATCTATTAAGTTTGAAGCAAGTATTAAAATTCAATTTCACTATAGGGTTACCAATTCTGTTACCTATCGTCTGTAAGTTCAACTGATAAAGGGATGAAATATATGACTATTTAGAGTATGCTCAATCTTTAAAGAGTACCATTTTGTTGTGGTTTTAGTCATAGCGTTTGGGGAGGCATCTTAGCTCTTAGGTATCTAGGTTTACGTTTGAGAATAATAGACAGCTCGCCCTACCTAACATTGATATCGCCTATGAGGAAGGAATACTTCGCCCTACTCTTAGGTCGTGGATGAGACTAATCCTTTTCTAAAAAATTTTTTAACAAAAAAAAAATCAACCTGGCTCGCAACATTAGAACTCCAGCGATTATACTTTAACAGATGAAGGGACAGAGAGAAGATCTATCATCGAATACTATGCATGATATCATTCATTGAACGTATTTTAAATGGATTTGTGGCAACGATGGTAACCTTCATATCAATATGATCAATCCACATTCATACCAAAGGGAAATCCCAGAAACATAAGACGTATTCCTTTTGGACCATTAAGAGAAAAAGAAACGCTACCCTAACAAATTCAAGTGGGGATCAATTGATATCAGAATAATCGAAATCGTCCTCGAACGAGTTGAAAAAGTCGGCGTTGGGGGAGCTTGGTGATCGAGAGGGTCAACGTAGTCGACGTCCATAGCCATAACCGATCCAGGCTCCTCCATCTCTGCACTCGCAAACACATCTACGTCGCTCTTCACTCCCTTCCTTCTCTCTTGTACACTGCTAGGGGCCCGGACGAGAGATCGGATTTTGAATTTTGTGGTGTACCATTTTATACCATGTCACAATTGTATGCAAATTCTTTTTGGGTGGCTAGGATTTGCAATAATTGAATTTTTACTAATAGGCCCCTATTCTATTGAAATTTCATTATTGCTTTGAGAACTTTGTTAACAGAGAAATTCATAAATATTTTTATAAATGTTTCTTTTAAAGTATAATAATACTTGGTTTCGAAACTGGACTTCAATAAATATTTTGCTAAAATAAAATAAAATTTTCATTTTAAAACATGGATACGATCTTTTGTTATATCTAAACTAAATTATTTATTTTTTAAAAAAAGTGGGAAACTTGTAATATTTAGATACTTGTTAAAACTATCGTTTTTAAGAGAAAATAATCTAAAACCTCTAAAAAAAATCTAATAATAGATTATTTATACTAAAACTATGATTTTGTATGAAACTAAAATTTTCTACCTTTTTATAAACTATTTTCTACTGAAATTATTTTTATTATTTAAAAAAAAACTATTCTCCAAGACTAATTCATAAAATCACTCTTGCGCTGTTGGATGGTGAAAGTGTACTATCATGGTAACTAGCGGATTGCCGTATTCAGTCAACTTCTGAGGTCAGAGCTAAAAAAGGTCAGACAATTACTCTTTTTTAACTTAATGTTGAGACATGTACCAGGAGACACCACCCGTTAATATTACTACTCCTATTATACTATTTATAGAACATATATAATATTTATTTTGATTTTATATAGGATAAAGAGATAAATTTTTATATTAATATATTAATTTACCTTTTACTTATTATAATATTAACTTTATTTTTACAAAATATAATTTATATTAATAGAGATAAAATTAAAAAATTATTAAATTTTATAGTATGATTATAAAATTTAAGATTTTTTGTCTATATAAAATATATTAAAAATAACTTATAAATAAAATTAAAAGAATATTAATTAAGAGAATTATTCTAATTTACGTTTTAGATAAAGTATTCCATTAAGTTTTTCTTCATAATATTCCCTTATCCTATTTTTTTTTATTTTTTTCTCTATTGAAACATATTTGAAGGTTTTTATCTTGATTAAGAAAACAAGACTTTGTTGATAAAAAAATAGAACAAGACTTTAAACAATGTTCAAACTAATTACTATGGTAGAAAAATTTTTATGGTTGGTGGAAAAAATAAAGGAATATTCTCATTTTTTAGATTGGAAAAATCGACCTCGGATACTTCTTACTATATTTCCGTGGTTCAGTATATGAGTGTCTTGCCTACCAAACTTTACTTTGTAACTCAGAAGAACTACACAAACTGTTCCAACCAAAGAAGCAAAGCGAAATCAAATCAAAATCGCAGCGATTGAATCGACACTCTTGATCTCTCTCAACGCTCCACTCTTTTTTACCACGTCTCTGTTCCTATATGCAGTCACATAAGCACTACATAGGTGGCATTTGTCTTTGGCTATTCGAATATCACAATTTTAATATATTTTCTACTTTCTTATACGTTGTGTTTGTTTCTCTCTCTCCAGTGAGAAAAAGGGCTTCTCTCTGTTTCATATTTTATTTTTATTCTTAATCTAACAAAATCCCTTTACTTTGATTTCTCTCTCCAAATGCTTCTTGGCTATCCCATGATCCTCACTACAAGAAATCCCGCCATGACCATACCTAAACCCTTTTGAGTTTTGATCTATGTGACCATGTCCGAAGGATCTCCTCCTCCTCCTCCTGTTTCTAACGAACCCTCTAATCGATCCTGGCCTGAACCCAATTCTCAAGGCCATATATCTGATTCCCCCAACGACGTCGTTCCCACTTCTAAGGAGGAAACCGCCGCCGCTCCCACCACTACCAGGAGCAACCGCCCGTCTCGCGCCTGCACCATTCGAGCTGCTTCTCGTCTCCATTCAACAACGCAGCCGGCGAACGGCGGCCGGCAACGCAAAGGTTCGAAGAAGGAGCAGCAGCTGCCGGAGGACTCGCCGGAGCAACAGCAGCAATGTAGCAGGATTGTGACACCGCTTGTAGAGCCACCATCACCTTCGCAGGTGCCTCGGTGGAACCTGAGGTCGATGTGGGAGTTAGCTTCCATACTCAATTTCTTGCATGTGAGCTGGAAAGCCTTGATCTTTGTTATCGATTTGCGTTGAAGGATGGTGTGATTATGTATGCAGTGTTTGTTAGCTTACATATTTGCATTGCCTTGCCGTTGCAGGTATTTAGGCCCCTTTTGAATATCTCAGCAGAGTTCTCGGCCGAAGAGTTTGAGACAGCTCTGCTTACCCCCAATGATACTTTGAGTGATATACATATGCCCTTGCTAAAGGTTGGTGCTTTGTTTTTAGAGACCGTGGGTCAAGTCTTCTGATTTCTTTGAACTGTATTGCATCTTTCCTTTATTAATGTAGGTTCTAACCTGTAATGATTATGCTAGTTTAGTATTCTCTGTTTTTCATGTTTACTTATCTATACTTTCCTGTACTTTCCTCTTCACAATTATGCATTTTTGCAAAACTGCAGCTTGTCTGTTATAACATCTGTAATCTATTAAATATTTTGATAGGCAATCCCTCCCATTACACGAATGGCCCTCACACGTGATACCTGGATAACCGTATTATGCAGAAAATTGAGAGATTGGTGGCATTGGGTAACAAGATCATTTTCAGCTAGTCGATTTTAGAGAATAATGTGAATTCTGTAGTTACAAGGGTTGGGATTTAAATGCAGGTTGCAAATGGGGAACTTCCTATTGTTGCTTCACATGGGTAAGTATGGCTCCTATGTCAAATAATTTATTGTGTTAATCTATATGATATCCAAAGTCTTAGATCATGCTTGCATGACAGGCTAGAAATTGAGGCATACAAATCACTTGATCCTGGGATTCGTTTGGTCATCTTAAAGGCACTATGCGACATTCGTGTTGAGGTACTATAATTATTTTGTCTAGGGTCTATATCTTATCTCTTTTTGTCTCAAATTGGTGGAATTTGACTTTGAAGGACAGGGCACTGCTTGGTATGAGTTTGAATCTTGCCTAGATATTATGCATGGCCCTTTTTATCTCAATTTAAGCTTATTTTGTCCTGCCCCCTATTTTTTTCATGAGCAGGGCATACTTCACATGGTTGCATTAATATTTAGTTTTGGAGAATCAATGATCTTTGCTTAATTTGACTTCTTTATCTTTTGGGGAGGGGGAGATAGGTTCATCCATTACATATGAATAACTATTTTAAGGTTCCCGTGAACTATTATTATATTTCACAAGCTACTGTAGCTTGCTGTTTTCCTACTTTATATACCTGTTCTACTAATCAACCAATGTCACAAATGATCAAACTTGGCTGAAATTTTGCAGCAAGAAGATATTCGAAGTTATATTGACAGCTCACTCAAACATGGGGTTCAACTTTCATCATTTCGTAAAGAGCTTATTGGGGGTGATTCACATGGAATTTTATATTGGTAATATACTGGTACTTTTCAAAATCTAAAATTTAATTATAACTATTGAAATTTTGAAAATATTATGTTGAAAAGCTACCTTACATTTATTTTTTGTTGATTTTATTCATTTGGTATTTGGTTAGTGCAGGTATGAAGATGACCCCATAATTGGCCATAGGTTGTATCGGGAAGTAAGGAAAACTGAAGTGATTCAAATGAGGAAAGGGAAACCAAAAGGTTCCCGGGTCAATTCTAGTACAGCATATCAGTGGGAAGCAGTTGCTACTAATTTGGATGAATTTGTAGATGTTGCCGTAAGTTATTTAAGCCTGTCTATGTTCATGTTTCTGAGTTACCCAATAACAGCTGGCATGTTTTCAAGTAATTGTTGAGTGGCGTTACAAGATGTTGTTGTTATGTGAACAATCAGAAATTCATATTAATTTTGTCATGATTGGTTTTGCAGGCAAACATTTTAAATGTCTGCATCAGTATAAATGTGCTATAAACCATTTTTTGTGGTTTTGGGTTAATAGCTTTGAGTCATACTGTAATCTTCAATAATGTGAACCAAAAAGGTTATTAATTTTGATTCACACAGACATCTTTAGGATATTACTTTTTGAGATTATTACTTTTGATTCATAAACTAATATGATAAGCTTTTATAAGTCTTCAAAGAATTTTGAACTTGAATAGTGCATTAATCTTTTGTTGATAGCTTATGAGTAACATGGCTCCTACAATTATCTAGTTTTTGTTCACATGTCATAAGTTTTCAAAATTTATGTGAAAGGTTATTTCAAATTACATTTATCTTTTTTGTTTGTGTATATATATCATTTTTTTTATTATTATATCACTTTGAATTACTCGAATGAGCGCCTTTCTAGCACCTCTCATCTCAGGCATTTTATAGGTCTAGCACCTCACTTTTCACCTTTGACTATGTTGGGTTAAACTTAGCTTCCGCCATTATTTAATGAGGTTATACTTGACCAACGTTATTAGTATATTTTGACATGGAGGCTCTCAGCATGATTATGTATTTTTTTATGTCGATACGAGGGTGAGTTTGCATGTTGGGGGGGGGGGTGTATACACCTCTTTTTGAACCCCAGATTGTGGATTCTAGCCTTTTTAGTTTGTGTTGAGCTGCATCTTGTTTGAATTTGCTCATCTTTATTAACAGGAAAAGCTTTTCTCAAGCAAAAACAAAACGGAGGTGTCACTAGGGAAAAAGTTGAAGATAGACATGCTTCCTGAGATTGAGAAGGTTCATAAGGTACTCGCTTGTATATTTTTGTATGTGTTTCCTGATCTTTGCTTTGGTAAGAAAAATGAGAATATGAGGGCATTATGAGAATCTATGAAGGATCCTAGGTTGTCCTTTCTTTACCTCCTTTGGCTTTTTCAGTGTTTTTTAGCGATGTTTATTTGCTTAACTAATACTAATTAGTTTGTATTCACTATGTACACAGAAAAAAGAGCGGTTGCTGAAAAAGCAACAAAGAGAAGCTCTTCTTCTTGATAATTTCTTGGTTGGTGATGGGTTTGGTCCTGGGCGCTCACTTCGTGGTAGGAAACCTGTTACCTACACATTTGGTAAGAGCAAGAAAGATGAAATCCATTTTTCCTGGTGGCTGCATTTAAATTGTATTGGTATATGATACTTGATTACCGATGCTCGCATTAGAAAAATAGTGTTATAATTTCAGTTGTTGTCTTTCATTCTTTTTCTTTTTTTCACATTTAATCCCATCATGTTATCTTTGGTCTTATTTAACAACACTTAAAATTTTAGTGATTGTGTTATTTTGGGTGTGTGGAGGCCTTAGATACTGTCTATTGCATGGGCATAAGGTTTGTGATAATTCCAATCTGCATCAATCTTCTTAATTTAAGCATTTATATCTCTCTATGACCAGAGGACTGTCAATATAGGGAAACTATTCTTTGTGGGACTTAACAAACGGTAGGTTCCTGTTTTTGGATCATGAATCATCTGATCTGATGAATGTGTCATGGTGATTCTTTGTGGGACTTAACAGATGGTAGGATATCTTTCAGCATGTTGATGGCAGCTTCATGCATTGGCATTCTGTTTTTCGGTCATTTGTATCAAATTCCAATTTGAACTACCAGATTAATGTATTGTTTTGGATGCGATATATGGGAAATTAAGGGGGGTAATTAGGGAAATAGAAAAAGTAAAGGAAACTGTATTTGATTTTACAAGACCCCTCAATACATCTGTGCTTCCCCTTTTTGTAAGGATATTACACTATATTCCCAGACTACCCTCTCCCTACTATTTCCCTAATTCCCCATATATCGGGATGTATTCGATTATGTTGCAACAAAATAACTTATTGGGTGAAGGTATCCTAACGGACATTTTGACATAAATGTCATTGCAGATGATTATGATCGGTCCATCAATGAGGCAATTAAGATGACAAAGTATGTAATTCATCTTAATCATTTCCACCCTGCCCTCCTCATGCTGTTCTTCATATGTTCTGTTTCTTTTTTTGGGAGGGAGAAGGGAGTCAATCTTTACTAATAATTTGCACCCAGAGTTCATGACTATATCTGCTTCCTCCTTTGTCAGACGAAAACAACTATCCCCAGAGCCTATAACCAGGAGAGAAGAAGGAGAAAAACCTGAAGCTTTGACTAACGGTAAATCGAGTGGGCCTTCATATGCCTCTCAACATCTGAGCTTTGGTATGCCATCTCCAAATTCATCTGATTTTGACGATGCTGAGGAAGAACTTAAATCTGAACCATTGGATCGAAGGTTTGTGTCTTCTGTAAATTTGTTCTGGTCCCTTGTATCTGTTCTTCACTGATTGACTTGTTTTCACAGCAGCAATCGGCGAAGACAAAGACCTGTGCGGTATTCAGAGAAAGAGTTTGTTGAAGCGGTTTCAGATAATGAGACAGACTTTGATAGTGATGATGATATTGTTGGAGAAGCCGTATATGATGACGAATATCTCAGGCAACGTAAGCAAAGAAAGGTTTCTAGTAGCTCTGAAGGAGATGAAGAATATCAATGGGATGAAGAAAATGCTGAAGAAGATGATCAGGAAGATTCATTGAGTATCAGTGAGGACAGTGACCAACCACGCAAATTCAAGCCATTGGCCGGCCGTACTAGGAGGGAAACTAAGCTCCAATCTGTTGGTGAGATTCAATCAGGTCTACGACGTAGTAAAAGGGTTACCAGAAACCAAATAAATTACAGACAATACGCGATGTCAGATACGGAAACAGAGTCTACAAAACCTAAGAAGTCTAATGCCACAGATGATCATTCAGATCCCAGTGAGAATGAGAACGGGGAATATATGATGGAAACTGAAACTGAAGATTCAGATGTTGGCAAAGATGACGAAGAGCAAGAGGATGAACAGGAAATGAACCTAGATAAGCCAATTGATTTTGCTGTGGAAGAGAGAGAACAAAACCAGCTGCCCAAAAAACTAAACAGTCCCGGTCATGACGAAGTTGAGGGCATGAACAAAAGACGCTTCCTTGATTTGAATGAGCTTGCCCCTAGCTCAGGTTTTGAAGATGGTCCAAACTCGATAATGAAAGACGAAAACGATCATTACTGAAGCTTCTCCATCATCTTGAGAGAAGATATTGTGGTCTTCTTCTGATCGAGGAAATATGTATGATAATATAAATTATAAATTTTGTCATGATCCCAGAGGTTACCATCAGATCACTTCCAAAGGCATAATCTAAGCAGCTACCATGATGCGTGATTTTCCACCTGAAGCAGCATAATGGTGAATTATGTAGAATGGTTAGTCATTTTTAGTATCAAAAGGTCAATGAAAATGAATGAGAATGAAAATTTGGTGGGTGTTATTCAGCCCCATCATCCAGGCAATGTACAATAACTATTACTGTAACTTCACAAAAATATGGCTTCTTGGGTCATCAAGCCATGGAGTTCTATTTTTCTTGAACCATATAGTAATGATCGGCTTGAATAGCACTTGGCTTTGTCGATGATCTGATCGGGTCAAAATCTTAAGGCTCGTTCATTTTGACCACACAATTGCTTCTGTTGCCCCAATTGTTTATCAAGATTGTTTGCTGCAGTGCTATGTTTGGTGAAGTTGAGACACTTTCTATACATGTTCGGGTCGAAACTAATTTTAAGAGAGAAGTATATATAAACTTTGCCGGGGTTGTCTCTTTATTTTTTCCAATCTATATAATATAAAATTTACATAAAGTTTTATTTTTTAAGACATAAATATTGTAACTTATCTAGAATTTAATGCAAAGTACAAGTATTACTTGACTTCATAAAAAGAGTACTTATTAATTTATAGGGTTTGTGCAATTACAATATAGTGTCGTCGTTTAAGTGTCATAATTAAAAATCTTGGGTTTTTGTCAATAAAATATAACAACAGCAGCAGCAACAATAGTAATAAAAGAAAAGTGGCTAAGAAATCAATGCCAAGATATCAGCATATGTATTATAAACTTTGTAAAAAGAAAAACTTCCCATTCAACATAGAATTTTAACTTGTCTTTAAAAAAAATAAAAAGAATTTTAACTACGCTCCACGTGACATACAAAACTAGAAGCTATGATGCAAAGCTAGAATCAATGCTTGGTAAATAAAGTATTTTTACATTGAATATACTTTTTATTCCAGTATTAAACCCATCAATACAATTTTTTTGAAAATAATTGTATGGGGTCCAAAGCCACAATAATTAGAATCTTACAAAAAGATAGGGTTGATGATCCTGGTAAATCAAAACTAATCAAAATTGAACAAGTCTCCACAATGTTGAGTTTTCTGTGGAAAGTGGATTTGATGTGGATAAGAATGAGCATATCTTTACAGGTAGTCATCTGTAACACTTTTGAACTGCATAAGTTTTGTTGTGTTACAATGTCCACACTGTCTCATGTTTTGTATATCTACAACAATATCTATACTTGTCACATGCAAAATGAGTCAAAGTTGTTATTTGCTCATCATCTCATATTGCAGCACTGAGTCCCTTTTTGTGTTTGCAGTTTATCCCACAAACACTCTAATTGCCTTGGAGATTGGTAATGTGCTGTGTAATAGCCTTCTATGCAGCCAAACTGGCAGGATTTTAATCTATGTACACAAACTACTTGTTTTGAGCTGTTAAATTGCTTCCCCCACATTCCCATACTCACATCCTCCATCTTAAACAACTGCAGTGAGAAGAATGATTCACCAAATGCATTTAGCATAAAGGAAGAAACTTCAAAAGCAGACAACCCACAAGCTTGACATAAAGGGTGTAAAGCATTTGGATTCTTGAACCATAAAATCAACAGAGAGAGAAAAATGGAAGCAGGATAAGTTCACTGACCCTTAATATATGGCTCTCAAATTCTGATACAATGTAGTGAGCAATGTCAGAAGACAGAATATAACCTGGTCCGTTAGCATAGGGTGGGTATCGCTCTTCTGGCCACTCCTACAGATTAGCAAGAAAATTCTCAATATTCAGATATGCCAAATATATGCAAGTGTTGCAAAGAAATGCTAAAACAACTGAAACAATCAAAAAGGGAAATAAGCAGTTCAACATGTACGTTAAAAAAGCGACTTATTAATACATCCTACAGACCAGTTCCTTGAATTCTTTTCCAGATGGTTCCCACTCCTCAACTCTAATAAGAACAATGCAAAATGGTTGTATTTATACCTGGTATGTCACAGCCCATTTACCATGGCGCAAAGGTTTGTGGAAGCGATTTATGTTACCAATGTAAAAGCTCTTATCTCCTGGAACCTTCCTTGCTTCATTTATAACAGCACCCTCTTTAACAAAAGTGTCATCATCACACTTCATGATATACTTGGCAGAAACCGTGCGAAGCTGTGAATAATGAAACAAATACGATACTCGCTGAAAATTCTTACTCAAACTTAAAATTTCCATATCAATCAACAACTCACCCCATATTCACATATGGACACCGTTTTCAATACAACAAGGTATTAATCATTCAGGTATGGCACTACAACAATATCTCCAAAAAATTCTGCTTCCTTCTTTAACTCTACGTTCACTTCTTTTCTTGAATGCTGCAAGAATTTCAAATTTTAAACGTCAAGGTCCCAAACTGAACGTAGAGTTTTCGAATTATAAGTATAACCTTGAAAATATGTTGGTCATTGTTACCGCTGTGAGATATTTATTATATAATTTATTTAGATATTAATTAGGATTATTAATAAATATTTTTGAGTGTGGTCCGTAGTCATTAGGTCCAATCCAAAGTGAGTTATTGACTCAATTTATTTAAAGTTAATTTTCCGATAGTAGAAATTAACACTTGAGAACAATTCAGTTTATTATGAGATTTCTTTCTGAGTCCAGAGCGAAACATAAATCTCAACTCTTTTTTAAAAGTTCTCTACTGGTGATGGCTGAAAACAAATTGTTATTGCTGTGCCTAATCACCAGCTGAAAGAACCTGTTGTTTATCTAACAGTGTTCTTTTTTAACAGGTATCCTAATTGATTCCAGTTCTCCTCAGATCAATCAAGCTAATGGCGAGAGGTAACTTTAAGTCTTCCGCTATATCTCATATAGATTTTATATTTGAGTATATTATAATCTGAATTGATTATATTATATTTAAAATATTTATTTTCTAACAACTGCTGCTACAAAGAATCGAGTCACCACTCTTGAAGATTGGATGAGATTGTGCTGCATCCATGACTTCCTTATAGCCATCCTCTCAGCAAAATGGTTTCCAGCAGAAAGGACTCCGATGAACATTTCTACATCAAAGCCGGGAAGTGGTGGGGCACGCCATCTTCTTAAGAAGTCCAGATGCTTCTGTGGAGAAAAACTTGGATGAACTGAAGGCAGAGAGGTAGCAAATATAGCATGGACGTCAATGTCCCCACCTAAAGAAAGACCTGTGGCATCCTCAAGAGTGAAAACCTGCTAAAATCCATGAGCAAATCTTAAGAATCTAGTAAAATGCATCTCGAGGTTACTTTTGAGGATATTTACTCACAGTGCGACAAGGGAACGAGGTCACATGTCTCCCATCAACATCAACTTGAAAGCCCTCCATTCCAGCAAAGCCCTCCATTCCAGCACTCAGAGTAAGAACAAATAGCTTGCCGTCAACAAATAGGAAGGGCCAGTCAACCGTTACTTTTCTCGTTGCTATAAGTCTGTTCAACCCCCATGTTGCCTTAGACACCACTGCATGACTGTCATCACCCCGAATCCACTTCTCACATTTCACCAGTCCATCAACTGTATCCAACATAAGGAATTACTCGATATGATGCAATTACAAAGGAAAACAAATAAACAACACGGGCATAAATCAAATAATTAGGAACTACAACCAATTGTTACATTTCATTTCACAACAACATTTTGATCATAAATTACCTACCGGTCTCTTCATCAGCCTTTGATTTCCAACCATCACAGCGCTGTGGAACCCCAATGCATTCTGTAACGAGTGTTTTGCTCAATTACAGGCTTCCGACTCCAATCTCCCTTCAATCTGGGATTATAATGCACAATTCTTGGGGGATCCTCCCCATCCACAATCTTCAACCCTTGCAACTCCATAACAAACTGCGATGCTGCCGCACGACGAACTGCACCTAGGTTGACAACCTGCGGCTTTCCTACCGCTGTTATGTGGGACCCCAATGTCAGTCCACAAGGAAGAACCATAACTAGCCCTCGAAGTAGAAACACTGACCCAGATAGAGAAATGGATGGTGGGCATGACTCTGATTGGTGCTCGGACTTTTCAGAGACGGTCCTCAAGTTCAACGTTTCCAACTCTTCCCAAATCTTCTTCCCCAGAATCCAAGCATTCTTTGCTGACTCGTAAAGCTCGGACGACCCATCCCTACCCAACAAATGAAACGTATCATTATTGAAGATCAAGCCAGATATAATCTTGCTCTCATTCAGTTGTCTGTGAGTGCTTTGATCAGCATTTTCAGAAACTTCTTCAAGAGGGAGAGTTGGGGCTTTTACTGTCTCAAAGTCCTCCTCGCTCTCCAGCCTAGTATGACTAGTCAAGAAATCATGAGAGACAGCACTAAACCTGGATTTGAAACCAAGGGGGATTTCCAGCGTGACCAACATTATATACAGCAATCCAAATATGACCAGAATCTGAATGGGCCTTTGCCTGATCAATGACACTTAATTTTTAGCGTCAAATCCTGGCCAAGGATTCCAAATGTTATTGAACGTAGGTGGAGTTTCACGTGGGAAAGACTAACTACGTGAAAGAAGAGAGAAGGATGCTACGTTCGGCCAGCGACACAGTAATATAAGAGAGGTTTCGAAGTTGAAGAGTTGGAGGAGTCTTCTTTGGATGCAGGGGGCTGATGATGCTGCATTTTCCGAGAAAATGATAGAAATCTCCCTTTCGGACTAGAGGATAAATGTCAAAAAACTTCAAGATGAGATCATTGATGGATTGAAATTTTGAAAAAGGAATTGAATTCGTCGTAATCGCAGGAGCACCCATCAAAGCATCAACTTACATCAGATTCTTGACGTCAATGATGAGAGGACTGAAACGTTGTTGATGCATTTGTGATTTTTACGTTTACATGAACACCTGAGAGAATCATAGTTACTATTTTCCCGGCTAAGCTAATTGGGGAGGTCCCTGCTCTTCCAGGAGAGACCGTTAAACCGTTTAGTTCACAGGGAAGAAAGCATGTATGACAAAATTTTACGCGCGACCAATCCATAAAAAAGAAATAAGAAAACAGATTTTTCGATAGGGGCCTAACGATATTTGGTAGTGTTTTTGGAATTGACCCTTCATAAATTCATTTTCTTATAATTTAACGAAGTATTAAATTAAAATTAAAAATTAAAAAAAATGCTCCTATGTTTTTAATATGTGGATAAATTATAGTTTAATATTTGTAGATGCAAAGTAAATATTTTCTAAAATATATTTTTTAAATGTAATTTTATGAATAAAATATCAACATATTGTACAATATAAAAAGTTTAACCAATTGTATTTATAAAGTATGAACACACAATCATAAACTTAGAATTGTTTCTCTAAATGAGAATATCTATATGAATCTACCTGACAAAATTACTCATTAAGAATTTAGAACATAAATATTGTAACAAGATTATTGTTTTAATGGATATATGTTTGTCATAAATTGAGAGCATGCATACAAATGAATAGTGTTGTTCATATAAGCAAGATTAGGTGTGATTTAAACTTAAAGCCTACTAATTTACAAATTTAAATTTTTCGTTTTTGTCCAATGTATGATTTAAAAATATAGTTAGTTAGGTTTTAATTGAGTTAAATGTATTTTTTTTTTTCAAATTTTACTAAATAATTTTTAGGCATTTTAAATGTTAAAAGATAATTACCGCATTCTGTTGTCCTCTGCAACGTATATATGATTATATGATGATCCAATTCGCTTTATAGAAAATCGGAGAAGATGGTGGCAATCTCGCTCTACAGAGGGAATCTGCATAGAGTCCCCGACGTGCCTCGCCGATGGCTCATGCCAAACCCTAAAATCTCTCTCAAAGATTTCAAGTCCCTTCTACTGCGTCGTTCCCAGGCCCTCTCTCGCCTTCGTACTACCACCACCACCACCACCACCTCAAATCCGAACCCTAACCCTAACCCTAACTCTCCCCCTAAATCTCAAGCTGAGGCTCCTGCTGTTAATGGGTCTATACCTCGTGTTCAATCTCAAGCTATAGAGGTCTGTGAGAGTGGAGAGGGGCCCTCATGGAAGGACAGAGATCACAGAGAATCTGAACTTCTTGGTCCTTCTTTGAAGAAATCGGAGGCTGATATTGATTCTTTTGTAGATTCCAAGGCTATATTACCGGAGAAAGCTTTGGAACCTGTCGATGGTGGTGCGACTTCAATGCAAAATCCGATCCTCTTGGTAAGCTTCCCGTGTGGAGCTTATAAAAAGCGTAGTATATCTTCACGAGTCTCTTCTCTGGTTTGATAATGTGACTTAACTCGCTTAATTGAAGCGATTCTGTAAATACATGCTATGCTTTTACAGTTGAAATCAGGCTCGTTTATTCACCTTTCCTATGTGTTTTGTGGCAGATCAGAGACAAAGAGGATTTGTCAAGTGAGAAAGAGAAAAGGAGGCGGGAAGTTCAGGATAAGTTACAAATTTTGAATGCGAAGAAACATAATTTAGTACTAGTGTTGAAACAGGTGAGCTCTGGTTATGCTATCTGACAAAAGAGTCGAATGGGAATGCGCGAAAGAACCGATATTGTTGTGTTGATTTTGAAAAGCGCACTGTTTATTTATACATGAATCACATATCAGACTTAGCGTGTAAACTGAATTAACTAATTTCTGTTACCTACATAGCAAACTCAACTATTTTAAGTTATAGTTGACACTATCTTTTCGTGTTTGCTGGGAACTAGAATTATGAGACCTTTTGTTCGCCTTGTTTGATTCTGCATTTTTCCTTTTGATGTGGTTTTCAGTTCTTTACTTGCGAGCCACAGATTAAATATCGGATGTGATGGTTGGCAGATATTGAATGCAGAGGAAGAGTTGAAAAGACAAAGCAGTATGCAAGGGACTGCCGTGCGCCCTTCTGTGCCACTTCAAGCAGATGGGACAAATGATACTGGATCAATGGGTAAACATGGGGCTCCAAGGATCAGTTCAGAAGCAAATCTAGGTGATGATATGGAAGAGGTTGCAGCTGATGATCTTCCAAATCATAATATTCATTCTCGCCACATGCTTCGCACAAGTAGCATGTCACCTTCTTCAGAGTCACCTCTTAGGAGGACTCCTACTGTTCAACAAAATGCGGTAATTTATCTTGCTTAGTACAGGCAGTCAAGCTGCTATTGTGGTCCAATTAATCTGTTTGAGCATCTTTTGATTTATACACATGTTTGCTATCCTATACTCGTTATTGGTGTTTCTGGCATGAATTTATAAAAATGTGTTATATGGTGCACATAGGAGGGTCAATTATGGCGAGACGAGATAAATCTTCTGTCTATACTTTATACAAACTCAGCCCAAATTCTCACGAAACATAATAAATGTCTAAATGGTGCCTATTGCACCTTTTCTAAGCCTGTTATGTATGGGGTCGTCTGATAGAGCAGAATTAAGTACCCAAATTTGTTTAAGTGGTAAATTCATTTGAGTTGGTAGAGGTCCAAATTGCATTCATGGTCGTGCTTTGATACTTCCTATTATTATGTTCAAAGCACGGCAAAGAATGTGGCATACATCTGGTGTATTCTTATGTTCTGGCAGTTTTTGGTTGTCTAGAGTGCAGCTTCACCATATACGTAGCTAAAATTGTTATCCATGTTCGTGTGCACATGTATATTTTTTACTGTTACACCATACTCGACAATATTTGATTACTTTATGGCGGTTTTAACTGAACAAATGAGTAATGGCAAGCTGTAATGGAGTGGCTAATTTTAACCCATAAATACACTTCCCTTTAGTCTTATCATACATGCAGGTATCAATTTTTTATTGTTACATTTCCTGTGAAGGTTTCACATCCACCCCGAGCAAGCTTGGGTACCACGGCTAGTCCATCCCGCTTTGCACTGTCGGGACATCAAACGAATCCCGTGAACCCACCACCTTCAGTATCTGTATCAGGAACAAGTTACATTGCATCATCCCCTTCCCCGGCATCTGGTGGCACATCCGTTTTAAGAGATGCTCGTCAGCCAAGCCCCTGGAACTAGGATTTTGGCTTGAAACTTGGAGACCTTAATTTATGGATCCTTATGGTGTGATACCATTTCTGGAATCAACAGTTACCTAGTTACAAAGTCTAACCATACTTCTGCCTCTTGGAAGTGAAAATTCTCTGCATTGTTTAGCTTCCCCAACTTGAAGGACTACTTCTCATGGGAGCGTAAAGAATTATACAATATCAATCCAATACTAGTTAAAAGTCTGTGTCATGCTGTCCTCTTGATATGTAATCATAGCTATGTATTCACCTACGAACTCATGTCAAATTGGATGTTGGCATGTTGTAGACCTATGTTGTACATTATTGTGGAAAATAGGAAGATAGATGGAGGCGTCAACCTCTTTTCAGTATGAGAAATTTTTTTGGGGGACAAAATTTGTCATTATGGCGTCATGTGCTTGATGGCTGCGTTCTAGTTTAGTCATGAGTTGTTCTACCCACAAATTGCACTTATCTTGGCAGCGATTAAAACCTTCATGTAGGTGACAATCCTCTTCCTCATATTGAGGATAAACAGCATACTCGTTGACGATTATGATCATCATATTCACGTCTGTTGAGAGCTGGTATATCCATAATGACCACGATATGAATAGCCGTATTGATATTCATAATCTCTAAAACCATGTTGGTACTGGAATAGGGTGTCATACTCATACCAATCCTCCATATACGAGCTTCTCCTATAACTCATTCACAAATAAACAGCATGATTTTTTTGCTCTTTTGCTTTCTCTCTGCTTTATTTTTTCCCCCATTTGTTCCTTTTTTTTAAAGACTAAATTAATAGAAGGGAATATTGCAAACAAGAATAATAGTAATAAATACAAGTAGAAGCAGCAAGGAATACCGAAATATAGTCAAAAGGTGTAAACTTTGCGCCTGCATGAACAAGCAAGTTCTCGTAGAATCGATTAGGTAATTTACTTCTAGAACAATGCGGGTTTGGAGGGATCGCGTCTACAAATCACGTTTGAGACAAGGGAGAGCTACTGGCGTGTGGATTCAAGCGCAAAAACTTCAGGTGAAGCGTGAAGATGCTGATGACGTCTCAAGCCATGAGATTCAAGTATCAAGCAGTTTCGTCAAGACACTTCAAACAGAGGTGGTTTCACTCAGATCGGACGTCGGACAAGAGATCCGAGGCCAAGAATTGACGTCGACATTGGATCTAGACACTGGACAGGGCAGGGCCTTCCACCGAAGCGTGACAATACGTGAGACCTCCGTTGATTGTGAAGTTTTGGTGGCAAGTCGAGTTGGACGAGACCTCCCAATGGATGTGGTTTCACAGTGAACGAAGACCCAGACATGGAGAAACAATGTCAATAAGATGGTTATGGTCCCTTTGGATTATTAATTTTTAGAAAAGAGTTTATAGAAAAAAAAATTAGATAAAATTTTTTAGAAAAAAACTTATAGAAAAAATAATTATAAATAAATAAATATTTAAATAGTTATTATTAAAAAGATTTTTATTATTAGTAAATTATTAGAATGAGTATAATTTTATAAAAAAAAATTCTCATTTCTTATGTTTTTTCCTTCTACATCTAGCACAGAAAGTCGAGGCATGGGACGACGAAGCACAAAATATGAGGTGTGGATGCTGGAGATCTGGATGTGAGGTGTGAATGTCGAAGATATAGACAACAAATGACAGAGAAGAAGACGATGAGCCCACTGTTCATCCCTATTTCAGATCTTGTCATCGTTGCTATCTTTTTCTTCTTCAGGTGTAGAGACGCGACAACACAGAAAAAGTGTTCAAAGAAGGCAACAAACCCACTGTTTAGAGAAGTCTTCGCTATAGCACAGAAAATAGAGAAGAGAATGTCAGAAAAATAAGAAATAAAATGATAATTGAATAGCCTATAAACTATTTTATCTATTTAAAAGTTATTCCTAAGAGCTTATAGTATAAAATTATAATTTAATCTATAAGCTATTTTAAATAAATAAAATTGTTTATTTTAAATTTTTTTCTAAACTATAATTTGGGCCAAAACTCTTTTAAAACCTAATTTTTTTTGGAAAACTAAAGACCCCCTACACAAAAGATGGCAAAGGTTATGCAAGACTTCGAACTAAAGGCGTGTTTGGATCACAAAAAAGGGGGTTTAGGCACAAAGAACGAAGTATCAGCCCGGCTCAGATACCAAATTGATGTAAAACGAACAAGAAATTAGAGAGAAAGGGGAAGAGATCGAGAGAAAAGTCGAGAGGGTAACTGTCGATAATTCAATCAATACTCAAGTCTACTGAAAATGGAAAACCTAAAACTACTTATACAAATAATAATAATAATAATAATAATAATAAAACTAATCCTAATTAGATTCTAAAATTGATTAAATAACGATAAATTAAAATAAAAATAAAATATAAAACTAATAAGATAATGTTTCATCATATTCTTCATCCCATATCTCATCACTAAGTCAAGATGAGTGACCAAAAACAAAAACTGAGATGCTCACCCTTCATCACTCGATAAAACAAATACCTCACTCCTTCATGGACAGCTCCAGATTCATACCCTGTAGCGCCTAAACTGGAAAGGACCTTGAAACTTTGATCTATTGAAGACTAAACCCTAATGAAATCACATTCCAACCAATTCCCAAAAAATATAAATTTGTATCAAATTAGAACTAGTAACCAATCCCAACATTGAAGTATTAAAAAAACTCATATAAGCAAAAAATCTCAAATATCCTTCATCGTGAGACATATAATTGTCACTATAAATAAGAACCAGAATTCCAACAGTAGTAATCACCTGTGGGACTTAAGGAATGATGGAAAGAAATAAAAAAGAAATCAAAAAAGAAAAATAAAAAAAAAAAAGTAAATAAAAATGAAGTAGAAGAGTCCAGATTCCAAACGAACAAATTCAAACTTGATTGAAAAGGATTTTTTTACAATTTTTCATTAAATAGATTGAATAGAAAATAAAAATTTAACACGACATGTGCTGTTCCGAATAAATAGGACTGCAATAAAGGAAGAAACATCTATATAGATAACTATAGCTAGACTAGAGTTATATTTGCGCATGTTTAATAAATCCAAGCCTTATTACGCACAATTCATTCAATATTTCCTTTTTTTGAGGAAAAATTTCCATATTTAAATTATGTGTCAGATGTACAAATACCCTACCCTATGCATCTGGAAATCTTGATTCAAACCCTTCGACAGGTTCAACTTTGAAGTCCAGCGCCATAGATTCATTATGGAAATGATAGAATACGTAGACTGACCATGGACCAAACCCCCCCCCCCCCACCCCAAAAAAAAAACAAAAAAAAAATCCCTAAAAAGGAAAAGGAAAGAAAAAAAAGAAATGAATAAACTTACTCAGGAACATCTATTCAAGGCAGCTGCACTAATGGGAATCACACCAGCTGGTGACACGAGCGTCAATTGGAACATCAGATGAAGTCATTGGTATGGCTCCTTCATCCAATATTTGCTCATAGTGTGATAATGCAACTGCACATCCAAAGCCAGAATGCGTGATCCTGTTAAATTGCGTAGGCTGATTCTAAATCAATCATCTAACTAATTCTAGAAAGGAAAAATGCATACCAAATAGGGGTTGCTCCCAGTTTCGTGCCTTTGCCAGATCTTGGTAGTTCTTCAGGAAGGTATCATAGCATCTGGATGGTAAAACAATACGTGACCAACCGTTGGACTAAGATAAGCGTTTCTCACTTTAAGAAGTGAAATGTCCAAGATTAAGCTTGAAATTTTGTGAGATTGATTTCCTAGCAGGCACGTAAGTTGGCTCACCAAGTAGAATTTCAACAATAGTCAGGATAGAAAGAAGACAAAAAAATTTATCCTTCTCAAATGTTTCACCCCACTGAGACATTCATAAGAAACAGATTGAAGTGCTAAGAGAGGAGAAAAAGTAAAACAAGTACCCTCCCCCACGGCCTACACGTTTTCCAGATTTATGAAATGCAAGTCCTGGGAAAAGAAACAAGTAATTAGCTATTTTCAGGTTCAGATGATAGTAATTATTATTATTAAATAAAAAGACAAGTTACGCGGTAAAAGGAACAGATCAACTGGTTCATTAGCCTGCATAACTGCGTCAAAGAGATCTCTCAAAAGGTTGCAGATAACCAATCATGAATTTAGGATAACTAATGAATATATTTGATGGAAGTCAACCCTACAAAAATTAGTAGCACAAAAACAGACATGGCAGATGGTGAAGGAAGCACACAAATTGTATCTGGTCCTACAGAAGCAGCTTTGTCAAAGTTACGCCATCTCCCTTTTCCTCTTCTTAAAAAAAAAACGAATTAACATATTTTAGGCTTAAGGAATCCTGCTTAAGATAAGTAAACAATAAATAATATTCATCCTGGTTAAAGACAACCTAATTGTGTCATTAAAGGGCTGGAAAATAATGGAATGGCAACAGATGACTGCCAAGCACAACTATGAACTCAGACGATAATTTATTCAGCAATAAAAATAAGATCACAAATATTAGCCATTTGCTTGCAGTTTCAAATCCAATTTTAAGAATCAAGTAAACTTTGCGCCTGTTTTATCTACTAAAGTTATCATTTTTTTAGGCAGGCACTAGGCAGTAAGAAAGAGAATTAAGAAGGCAAACAGGAAAAGGATATTTCATACAGAAAATTCCATGGATATGTAGAAAGGCTACTGCACTTGAGCCTAAAGGTAAACTAGAGCAGGAGAGATGCTAACAAAGCAATTATTCAACTTGGGGATGGGAGCAAGTACCATCTTCACGCTCATTTCCCTCAGCATCTATGGGACCTGGTTCCAAAATGTCCATAGAGTTTGCAATGAGATCATCAATACGTGAGATGTTAAGCATTCGCATGTGACTATTCTTATCCTCCACCCGAGGTACAGAGTTTTTTGCCACCTGCATGATAACCATCTTTAGTAACAATAAAATGTTGATGCTAAACTAGAATAAGAAGACCAACCTAGCCGATGATGGGGGAATGGGGCAACATTGCTCAACCCCTAAAGCACGCCCAGACCATCTAGAATATTAAAACCAGGCAGGATGGCTCTAATAAAATGCATATTGACTAAACAAATGGAGAAATTCCTTTAAATTTGACAATACAATGGAAGAGATGGATTTTAAACAAATGGAGAAATTCATATGTATCATACCACCAAGATATGCATGAAATTTCCCACCCAACATACACAAAAGTTGCCAAAATGGATCCCTTGGACAGTTTTCTCTCCCTCCTTAGCTATGGCATTTTAAGGTAACAGCAACAACCTGCTTTAACTGTTAAAAGTTTTATGCAGGTCTCTGAGTGCATAATCACCATCCTCGAATATACTATTGTATGTTCAAAATTCTAATTTAGTATCTGATGGATCCCAACAAGCAGCTGCCACCAAAGTCCGAAACATATAGCAGGAGACAATAATTCATAATGGAGCAACAAAGGGCACAAGAGGGGGAACTACTGATTCTAAAGAGAGCTTGAGGTTAATAAACAGAGAGGGCAGATAACTGCAGGGAGTTAAGCATTCTAACCTCTTGTCCAAAGGAGGATCTTCTGTCTCACTATCATGGTTGGCAGTGACATTATGATATTTCAGCAATATATTGCACATTTTTTGTTGTATTATTGTAAAGATTTTCAGGGTCCTATCAGTACCAAATAATGTCAATAACTAAAGTTTGAAAATTAAAGTCATGACATACCCTTGTCCGGATCTTGCAAAATGTGTGACAAAAGCTTGGGTGTATCAACTTCTCGTAAAGCGCTGCAGCTTATATATGCGCGTAATCTATGACTTGATTTGAACCACGGGGCCCCCAAAATTATATTTTGAATTTCATTATCTAGGGAAAAGATAGAATCATTAAAAAATTAATGCTAACTTCAATTTTTTTTATAACAAGGGGCCAAAGAACATTTCTTCGATGAAGTGTTTTAAGATGTTTAAAAGACAACAGCAAGTACAAATTCATTTTTCCCCTACAGTGCATACCCAGGCTAATATTTGCGCTGCAGCAAGAAAAGAAAAGCTTCATCAGGAATAAGAAAAAGGTTTCCCAGAGTTTTAATCTCTGAATAACTGCAATTATCTTCAGCACTCTGACACTGACCCAACTTCTTGGATAGCCTCCTCTTGTTTCTAACTAACAAATAATGCTCCCTCACAGGAACTTCACTGCTGAAAGTAATTCTAGCAAGCCTATAACTCACTGAATTTATTTATTTATACGTTTGGCCTTGGCTCCAGATTAGAGAAACAGAGATTAGAGCAATGAGCTCAGGCTCAGTCATCTCAGAATTAATAATAGAGCGACTACCTTGTTGGGATCTGAGGGAAGGATCCATGGCCTTGAGGGTCTTTCGGACCTGCGTTCTGAGCAGCCGCTTCTGCTTGAATATGGAGTCAAGTTCATCTGAGTGGCCTCTGTTGGTCGCCATAGTCAAAGTCGCCGCCGTGCCACGTAACAGTAAAGCAGATGGACGATGAACACAGATGCGATAGCACGCAAACAGAGACGAATTCGTCTCCATAGGATTCGCGTCTGCGATCATCATCCGAGCCCCGGTGTCCCCACTATATTTATAAAAAAAAAAATTGTGATTTTCTTAAAATACTTATATATACCATTAAATTATATATAATTTTATAGATAGACAAATTAATTTTAAAAAATTAATAAATATATAAAATAAATTAAATTAATTTTTTATATTTAATATTAAAACTCAAACTCTGTTTCTTAATTTAGTCATTTATTTAGAAACGGAGGGCTACTAGTTATTAAATTTTAGAGTATTAACTATTAAATTATGATTTAGTAGTATTATAGGAAGGGTTATAATTAATTTTTTTTAAAATAAATTTGTATTTGTAACTCCTTAGTAATGTATATTATAATATAATATTTTATAGCCTGACATTCGCATGCCTACAGAAATTACAGAACTTCTGATTTTTTTGTCTGAACAAAAATACTGATTACAATTTTCTCATTTATAATTTTCAGAAATGACTAATTGGATGCAGAATTCGTTGCGATGATTTTAGATATTAGTAACTTTCTATTTTTGTAAGAAGTTAAATCACTTTCTGGATAGTTGATAAAAGGATAACTCTCTTAGATAGTATTGAAAATGTTTTAATTTTACGGCAAATAAGTAATACTGCATATTGGCATAGGCATTGCTCTCTCTGCATCTTCCTCTGCTTCACTGCTTCTATATTTAGAAGCTACATTTTCTCGGACACATTGGAGTTACGTGCATCCACCTTTGTAATTTATTTTTTAAGCTTATAAGAAATTTACTTAATAATTGAATGGAATTAATAGCGCTTTCAGGCAGATAACGAAAAGCCTTGCTTATTTTGAACTATCAGGGACCTTTTAATTTCTTTAAACGTGAATTATTTTGTCAAACAAAAATCATAACGGTAAAAGTGTATATTCTATATAGCAAAAGAAACAGAGCATAGCAGGCAATGGAAGCTAAGATTTACCGCAATTTTAACTATAATTTATGTATACCCCAAGATTTCTTTAAGTTAAATGGGAGAAAACGTATTTTTTTTCATGTTAATTGAATAACAGATATGTAAGATTCAGAAGGAAAATCTGCTAGTTTTGTGAAAAGCCACGAAGGATTTTAGACTGAGCTTCATGGAGCTTCATCTTAGGGGTAAGTTGTTAATTGATCGAAAAACAGACAAGGTTAGAAACATGAAACTGTCAAAATAAAAATCATATAAACAATCAAACCTAATCAAGTTTGTCCAATTGATCCTAGTGAAGATATAACTAGAAGCCTAGTGATTGCAGGTACTCGGAGAAACAATATCAGCTTTTACAGGACATGCTTTGTAACTTTCAAGTGCAACACCTCTAGTTTCAGAAATATTACAGAGAAAAACACAGAGGAGGAGGAATTTTTCTATTAATAATCATATCCCTATATCCAAGCTTCCTATATAACTGACCTTCCCCTTGGAAAGCACATGTTAGCGTCTCAATAACACTCTGGTTTCAGACTCCCAATTAAGTCTCCATGACCAGTGAGAGAGACTCTGAGCTGCCTCTTTTAAAATTTCTGCATACAGTAAATTTCTTCCACTACAGTACTCAAAAGAGTCCATTACCATGAGAACAGGTAGGATCATAATAAAGATGGTGATCATGCAAGGTCCGTCTCAGCATATCCCTTAGGGGATGTCTTAGGAGAATTCATTACAAGGTGCCGGAGCTTCTCTAGATTCTCTGATATGGCTGTCAAAATTTCAGATTCTTCGCTTTGTTCTTCATGCTGCTTGCCAACAAGCTCTAAGAACCTACTGTCTGCTTCAAGAGCTTTCACAATATCAGTAAGGGATGCCAAGGAGGCTTCACTTGCTTTATCTGTAACATTAAAAATAACAAAGATTGTAACTTTGTGTGATATTATAACAAGGGTTAAGTAGCATCTAATATACTGCAATGCAATCAGTATCTTAAAATAATTTTTTGTATATCTAGTACCTTGAAGATATTTTTCAGTAATATCTAATATCCTAAAGTAACTTTTCGTATAATTTTACCCTTAAAAGTATTTTTCTAATAGCACTTAATATTTTAATGATAGAGTGCTCTAAGAAAAAATATTTTAAAAATAAAATTGTATATGAAATTACTTTTAGATACTGAGTACTACTAGAAAAATAACTCTCACTAACAATAAAAAGAACCCCACCAATTTGTATAGGCATGTTATATTTTACGTTACCTGCCCCATATTCTAAAATGCATGTACTGTCAGAAGTAGATGATGGGAATTGAAAGCCATTGTCTACAAAGTGATTTCTAGTATCCAGTTTCTTTATCCGGTTTAGAAGATGTGCTTTGTCCCCTTTTATGTCTCCAAGTGACTCGCTTGGCCTTGCCCCACCAATAGTACCATCCACCTGATGATGAGCTGACACTGCTTGATGAAATTTGTGGCCTTTTTCTTTTTCTCTGTTATCCTCACTATCACTGAACATGGGAGAAGAGCCTACACTTGTTGCATGATGAGATGAGTAAGGCTGGAATCTGAACTCCGGGGAATCTTCATGGTCTCTCATTATATCCTTAAAATCATCTTCTGCTAAGCACCCATATTTCTCTCTGTAGATAGCCAATTCAGCTTCTAGAGCTTTGATTTCATCCTCTCTTCTAATAAGCATCTCACTAGCCGCTTGTAGGGCTTCTTCATCGTACTCTGCCTGTTCCTCCATCATTCTCTGGTACTGTAAAGCTTCCATCTGCACCGCCGCCTTCTCCGCCTGCAATCGGGTGATCATGGCCATTGCATTGTTAGCAGCAACAGCTGAAGCACTTCTTTCTTCATCTAGCTCCATGTACAAAGCCATGAGTGACTTGCGATCCAAACGAGCATGTCCCTTGAAATGGTCCAAGAGGGCGTCTTCTGCTTCTAAATGACCATGCCCCTCAGAGGATTCACCAGATTGGGATTTCCTATTGGGTCTGAATGACCGTGTTCTACTGGGGATATAGTTTGTAGCATCTGGAACTGGAATCCCAAAGAACTTATTGCCCCTCATAAAAGTAGGGGTTTTGTTATGTTCTTCCTCACCTTCTGTCCCAGAAGCAGCTCGCAAATCATCCTTTGCTGCATACAAAGTCAAAATACAGTACATGTGTCATCCTAATTATTGAAGATTATATATAAAAAGAAATATTTATTAGCTCGTATCAACTTAACTGAAAAAATTATCTAAAAATATCTGAAAACTTAGGTAGTATAGTTTTTCTTCAGTAATATACATATTTTTTAACTATATACAAATATCTTTCATTTTGCACATAAATATAAATTACACATAGCTAAAGAAAAAACATGTTCAAGATAGGTTTGATCTAAATACTTAAACTAATTCCAATTACACTTAAATTTTACAATGGAGATTTTTCAGCAATTTTTCAAAACTCTTTTTAGGGTCCATCTTGACACATTTTGACTCATTCAAAGCTTAGTAGCGCATTGAAAACTCAGGAGACCAACAAAAAAAAAACCTGTGAAAAGCATATTAATTCATACTTCATACTTACATTTGATAGAGCTATCCGCGCCTTCATGGCTCTCTGAATCACTAATCTTGGTGTCTGCCAATCGGGATTTTGGGGTATGAGGTAATTCCAAACCACGAGATTCCTCATTATTCCTCGATGTTGAATGAGGATGAGCTCGAGGTGAAGGAGCAGGAGCATGTGAGTGAACATGTTTCCCTTTAGGATAAGAAGATTTTGCCTTTAATGGCTTCCCACAGCACGAACACTTTTGCGTACTTATGCTTTTCTCTAGAGGCATACCATCATCTCTCAAGCTCAATTGAATCTGCTGGTCATCCTCAACGAAGCATTCCAGATCCTTGTGAAGAATCCCGACAAGAGATTTGTACGTATCGCAATCCGATTCTTTCTCTGTGGCGAAAGATAGGAGGCAACTTTCGCACATTTTCTTAATATCGGAGAGTTTCCTGTGGTTGTGGCAAAACGCCAAACATGAGACGTCCTTCTTGTGGGATTCACAAACGGAATCGTTGTAATAGAAATCTAGGTTTCTGTGAACCAAAACGTGGTCGAGTCGGGTGCAAAGCAAACACGGAATCCTCAATTCGAAGAACCTGGCAAACTCATTGGCGGCAAATGCAAGAAGCCCATCTATAAAAAGCACGATTATCAGAAACCATTCGAGCACAGCGAAGATCATAAAGTGTGGAATCTTTCCCATTTCTTCCTCAATGTAACGACTAAATGATCGAGTCGCCATGTTGCCCCCGACGATAACTTTGAAGACCCAATGAAGCGAAGAAATTTCTGATCTAATGTGGTAATGGGGGTGGGAGGAGAAAGAAATGATGAGAAAGGGATAGAACAAAGAGGAAGAGGTTAAGTGGTCTCAGAAGGTAGCGATAGGGAAGGAAGACGAAGACCTTGCTGGGACAAAATGGAAATGGAAGGAAGGAAGGAGATCACGTCCTCTCTTTTCTCTCCCTCTCCTTGTAAGAAAAGAGAAGAAAGATATGTTACAAAAGAAAAGAAGGTCCTCAGAGTTTGGGCGTTGGAACTCTGTTTCGCCATAAATAGAAACATTCTCTGCGAAAAAACGATGGTGTGAAGGCGCGCTTTTACCTGAAATAACGCTCCATCGCGCGCTTTATCTGTTTCATTTTCAATGCGACAAAGAAACCTACATATACGGCGTCGTCTCGAAAAGAATGATAATTTTTTTTTGGGCGATAAACTGATGATGATATTGACACCTTTCAATTGTGTCCTTCCGTCCTGGTGAAAAGATAGGTAAGAAATTGAGTTTAAAAAATTTTAAAATAAAATTATAAAAATCATGATGCAATTTATCTATTATATAATGGAATAAATTACACAAATATGTTCTAAAATGTGACTTAAAAATTCATTTACGAACGCTTATAAGTATAATAAGATATATACTACTCCATCTAATATGATATTCTCCCACTGTATTCCCCATTGATTTGTACTTTGTTATTTCATGGTGCTCCCTCCATCTGTTTTGATATTCTCCCATTATTTTATCATGCTTTCCATCTTTCTTTGTTAACTCAGACATATTATTAGTGAGAATATATTATAATACTCTATCCAATCTTACCACAATCTCTCCTCTCTTTTTTTCTAATTCCACATTTTATCCTTTAAAAAACACTTGAACACACTAGGATTTTTTTTCTAATTGTTCTTAATAATCTGTAGAGCCCTCTGGCAATTTAAATTTGCCTATTAGCAATAAACTTGAACTTAACATGCTATCTTGACCGCTTAATCGTACAAGAAAATTTCACTTCTAGAAATTAGCCAAATATTTTGAAAAGAAAAGGCAGGTACTCTGATCCTTCTCATTGAAACAAAAGGACCAGATTTACCGTATTAGATAGATTATAGCGAATAAGAACAACGTCTCCTTCGCTATTCTCCGCTATTCTCCGGTCGAAGTAAAATATATGACGACCAATAGTCAAACCAAATTTAGAAATTCGTCGTACAGGTCTCCATTCTCCTTTTTACTACACATTCATGTTTATCAGTAAAACAAATGACCAAAAACAGAGGAAAGGGTGGATATTAAAGTAGGTTATACGTTAATACACCTTTTGGTCCCCCTGTTAAATCAAAAGGATGCTTATCTCCACAACTGAGGAAGAAAAAAATCTCCCAAACGAAAACAACTATGAGCCTAGATAGCGGTCAAAGCATTGGTAGTCACGTAAGGTGATATGCATCCCTGGATCTGAAAACATGTCATATTTTGAACGACAAAATTAGGCATTAAATAATGTTTGCACTTTGCGGTAGAACAAAAATTGTCAAAAGGGTTATTTTTGGTGCTCTCTTAATCCCAAAGGCATTATATTCAAGACTTGCTCTTTTTTAGATGTTTGTTATCAATATTTCTAATAAAAACATCACTCCTGATGTCTTTTATAATTCAGCATCACAAGATAGACTCTTTCAAAAAAGTTATTTCACGTTTCCTGACCCAGAAAAACTTATAGTGAGCATTTAAAACTAAAGTCAAGTTTTCTCCATATGTTTCCTCGTTAGTGGCAGGATGACTTCCGTTCTTGCCACTAACGAGAAGTTGAGAGAACCACGCAAAAGACTTAAAATCAACATTATGTTCTGATGCATGGAGGACTTCAAAACATTCATGATTGACAACAAAGATTTTTAAGAATAGGGCATCTCTAGAATTCTAGAGAATCAGGTAGCCCCCAGTTACAACCCCATGACAGGAAGCGTGGAAGTCGTAGTTTAAAAACAGATTTTCAAAGCAGCAAGAAAACCAAAGAAATAAAGAAATATTATTGCACTTTGAGAAGATAACTTTTTCTTGTGATTTTATCAAACCATGTCGTCAAGGAAGTATAAGAACATGAGAGGATCTCTTACCTGCAATAAACAAGTAGGAATTTGGATATGACCCTGTAGTAACAGGTTGACTTTTTCAAGAGAACTCTGTGGCACAGGTGTAATCACATAGAGTATGCCTTTAAACGTGTCGATGCCTCTCACAATTCCTGAATTATAAAAGATGTATATACATTCATATTATGACTACTTAATATACTTTTTATTAAGTATATATCCAGATATATAGAAAACACAAGACTTCCATTTTTACTCATTTAACATTTGAGGGTGTAGGATAGCTAACAGATGTGAGAGAACCCTTAAGATGTACTAGACTTGAGTTTGTTTTACAGAATTAAGAGATGCTGATAAACATATTGCAACCAACTGAATAATGAGATTTGATGGACTAAACTCATGTTTGACAAGTTTATTTTTGCATGGCACATTGCATCGAAAGTTTGTGAGTTGATATGAAGTGCAGAGTCAAATACAGCATCAAAATAAGATTGTCCCTTGTTGTTCACTAAAGCTCAAAGTATAATAATTGTTTTAAATTTATAAAATTTATATTAAAAGAAGAAAAGAAGAAGAAACCAGTGACACTTTCAGTCACTTTGCAATTCTACTGCCATCAAAATTGCTTCCAAAAATCCTAAATTGTAAGTTAGCAATTAGCAGTACCATAGTTATGACAAACGGAAAATAAAAAAGCTGACTGTAGAGCTAGGCAGAGTGAGACAAGTTTGGGAAGTTACCTACCAAGACCAACACACCAAGGAAAATTTCCAGAATCCTCAGAATCAACTGCTAAGCCAACAATGCTAGCATTCAAACTGTAGAATGACTCAGAGCTTGGAACCTAAAAATTTCGTTAGTACATTATACCATAATAAATTCATATATGCAATGCTATGGAAAATCGTAATGAGAAAATATTGATAAGTAAAGTCAAAATGGTTTTGCAGTGTAACAGGTCAAATGCATAGAATTAGCAAAAGCTGCAGAACACCATTTTACAGGCTGATAACATTGAACCTACCACACATTGAAGATGTTGAATCTTTACGCTTGCAATGGGAACTTCAAAAGGACGGTGAGATGCCAAGGCACGAGCAAGCTCCTTGATTGTAGAAATATTCCAATTCCTAGGAAAGCACTGTCTGAAATAACTCAATATTCGCATATCTCGTAAGAGATGTGCATCCTTCCGAATAAGCACCCTGGGAAAAAAAAGAGAGAGAGGATATTTCATGATAATACAAATGCAGATGGAGTCACCCATTATGTATGATAAATGCAATTTGCTTTTTTCAAACATAATGAATGATTAAAAACAAACAAGTTACCGGGTGCATTAGGTAACATTCTGATCAGATTTGGACTTACGATCTATTTAACGAATCCCGAAGAGCAGAATTTATCCCAATTATGTTGACTCTCTCATCATGTTCCCCATCTAACCAGAATGCTCCAGCAGGTAGATTCTTATTTTCAGCATGTATGTTTATTTTAACAACATGTGTTGGAGCAATATATTTCAATACGCCCACCAATAAGTCATAACCAGCACCTAGAATGTAATGATAAAGACGTTACAAGCACCATCATAGAGAATATTATTCCAGGAAACACTCAGATCTCTAGTAAAAATGTAAACGCAAGATTCAAAAGGAACTTAAAACTGTAAGAGGAATGAGCTTACCTTTCACCCAGCCCGGAGTATTCACGATCAGAGGCAACTCTTCCTTTGGAGGATTTTCTCCCTTATCAAACATGCGATATTCCTTCTGATAATAATCACAGATGGCTAATACGTAATTCAAGTATGTCGATGGTGCACTTCTAGAAGAAGTATCACCAAAGAAAAGGCTCCTGCAAAAGCATAAACAGTAGATAGTTAGCAACCAAAGCCCATCACAAATAAATAAATCTTCGCTTGAATTGATGAAACTTACATTATCATACATATACATCTGACAAACAGACAGTATAAGATCAACTACTCCACTTTTTTTAAAAAAATTAAAAAATTATGGAACAGAACTAAAAGAACAAGTGAAGAAGAAAGAACACCTAAGACCTGAGAGCACCTCTAAGACATATAAATGTGCTCATGCTCACCTTTGAGATGTCATGTATGAAGCAAGTTCCTATGTTAATAATACATAAAGTTATTGCTAGTCCTTTGAATATGATAAATATTATTCTACTGCTCGAATTGTTAAATTTAACAAGGAAAGCATGCAATACTCCTATCAAATTAGTAATGCAATACAGTTTAATTTTATGTGGTCCAATCAAAATAACTTGTGTATGAGCCATAACAAGTGCAGCAGATTTATCAAAGACTTCAAAGAAACACCAGGAAAATAAATTGAATGTTAGTGGCTGATTGTATCCAAATTAGTAGGCGACAAAGAACTTCATACCTCTCTGGTGTTTTTAGGCATGGGGTTGTCATATCTACAAAACCAATTAAACAATCTGTTACGTAATTGTAGAAATAAGAGGGAAATAGAGGAGAATAGAAGAGAAACTGAAACTATACTGAATACTCAAAGGTTCACATCATAATCAAAGCATATCCTTATAAGACTAATGATCACCCTTATTTATAAGGGATGGGTAATCCTAATCCTAATCAAATATCTAATACTAATATATCATAATATCTAATCATGATATATATTATAATATATAATCATAATATATCATAATATATAATATCTAATCATAATATATCATAATATATATATTATGATATCTAATCCTAATCGCAGAATATCTAATACTAATTCTAATAAAATTACTTAAAGTATTTATTTATATTTTACATATCACAATCAGAGCCAATGTTACAATTAGGAGTGCTTCTGATTGATTAATAAATATCAAACAGCTGGATGTAACCAGAGAGATTGATAAAATAGATCGCATGACGAATAAGAAAGTAGATATCAGTTCAATACCTGGAGTCACTTCATCAATTATGGTTAGTGAAAGAAAGCCAGGAGGAGTAAACTCAGGCTGCCCAACATCTGTATCTAGATATCCTACTTTCCTGTATCTGCATACAAGAGTGGGGAAAAACTACATGAATTAAAAGAGGATGCTGTTTGCCACTCTCGTTCAATCATTTAGCAAGAGTGAAAGCAAAAAAGAAAATTAACTCAGCAGAAAGAATAACCAGACCCAGGTAATTGGTACAAATAGTGGCCAAATGTGGTAAAAGTAATCAAAATACATATCAACTAGAGTGTGTAGGATATCAACATCACATTCAAACAAACCCAGTACAAAGAATAACCACAAAGCAATATTTCCATTTAACTAAAATAAGAGGGAAACGAAACAGAGCAATCCCGTTTAAACAACTAAGCATACCTCTGCAGTAACACATTGAGAAGATAGCGGGAGAAGGTAGTCTTGCCGCAATTATTGGGACCGCATACAAAAGCAATAGGAGGCGGCGAAGTGGCTGAGTCGTGTGCAATGGAATCAACAGCTTCAGACCATTCCTCCGGAATGTATATGTTCGGTGATGGATTCTCGTTCTCGGTAAGGGAAGCCATGTCCCCCCCTCTCCCCGAATCAAATTAGCTGTGCGTGCAGTGTTTTTGCAGTTCAGAAAATGAAAACCCTGTGTGCTTCAAATACTACTTGTTCTCGAAATTGTGGAATCAAAGAAAGACATGTGGATTTTGTGACCAACTTTTTTGAGATGCATGACCATACTATAACCGATATTCTCCCGCCAAGATACATGCAGTCCTCTCTCCCAGTCTCCTAAGACCCTGGCCGTCAATATGATCCAACGGCTTCAAAGGACGCACCAATACCATTTACACTCACTTCTCTCTCTGAAACTTCCCTCGTACACATTCTCTTTCCACAGAAACGGGGTGGCGCCTGGTAAGGGTGGAGGCTGTACTTGCGACACCGACACCTTCGCAGCCGTTGACGGTGACGATGTCGGGATCATTCAAGGGAGGGAAGAGCTCGTTCAAGGCAGACAAGTTCCTGAACCTGTGGAGGGTGCGGCCCCCTTGAAGAAAAGGAAACTATATACTCGAGGGAGATTGTTAATAGCCAAACCAATACCTTCGCCCCACAACCGGTGGGTTGGAATTAGCTTCCTTCAAGCTTTGAAGCCGATTGGGCCTTTGGGCTATTGAGATTGACATCATAAAATGTTCCCCCATCTCACTGTATGGGATTAATTAGATTTAGTCAAAATAAAAATAAAAAAAACTGAGATAAATTAAAATGAAAACATGGGATTAATTATAATTTTTTGTTTGAATTAATTTTTAAAAATAATTTTTTTAAAAAAATATTTTAGACAAGATAATTTTAAATATAGGGAATGAGAAAATAATTTATGAAAAAATAAACTTTTAGATAGTTTTTATAAGTATTTTTGGATAATAGTTTATAAAAAAATTATTCTAAATAAATGAGTATTTAGATAGTTATTATTATAATAATTTTTTAATTAAAAAATTACTAAAAATTGTATAATTTTATTAAAAATATGAGAAATGATAGAGAAAAAATAAAATAGAGAAGATAAGGGAGAGTGTGGAGAGGAGAAAGGAGAGATAATATAAAAAATAATAGATAAAATAATAATTAAATAATCTATAAGTTATTTTATTATTTTAAAAGTTAGTTTGTTATTTGAAATTATAATTGATTATATTCTTAGTGTGCATATTGGTGGAGTTGGGCAGAGCATGACTTTTGCCTGACGCCTAATGCATAAAATGAATGGGTTATATCTTAGATCCTATTGCTCAGATTTATTTATGAAAAACTCAAATTATTTTGGGCTAGATAAGGTAAATTTTTTTGTCAAAACAATGACACTATATTTATTATATTATATATGAAGAAAATCTAATTAAAAATTGATAAATAATATATTAAAGATAAAATATATTCCATAAATCTATCACTTGAAATATTCAAAAGGAAACAAAAAAATAAATACTAGTAGTCTATATAATTTCACAACTGAACACCACACTGTAGATCTTACCACCCTTACTTGAACAAACAGTAAATAACATGCAACCATCCACAATTCATTAAAACAAAGCAAGAAAAAGACTATAATGACATAATATATGTACGAGCACATGTATGTGTATTATTTTTCAAATGAAATTATATATAATTTTTAGATAGGGTATTATATGGTGCTCAAATCCAACCCTCTCTACCTTACCTAAAATTTTTTTGGCCTTTTTTTATGTGGTGTTGGGCAGTTTTTATTAGACTTAGGTAGACATTGTGGGCTAATGGCCCCAATGAACACCTCTTATTTAGTAATCTAGTTATGAATTTATTAGTAAATTCAACTAATAAAATAATAAGATATACGATTATTTAGAACGTGTTTAATCTCTAAGAAATATCACTTTATTGTAATTCCAGTTGCGGTACTTTGAGATGCATCATAACTCCTAGGTATATAGATTTATACATGAGGATAATAGACAGTTCACTTTACCTGATGTCGGTATTGTTTAAGAGAAAGGGAGATTTTGCTCTACCATTTGATTTGATCACAGATAAGTCCAATCCCTTTTCAAAAAATTTTATAACAAATAAAAAAAATATAATTATGAGAAAATAAATTATTTAAATTTATTGTACAAATTGTAAGAAAAGCTGCTAAATTTCAAGTAAAACTACATGGAGATATCAGGTTGCCTGGTTTAGAATTGGATTTTCTCGTACATTCAATAATTGAAAGTCTAATTGAAGCTACGGGTTAGTGGGTGTTTTGACGGAATAGAAAAGGCACTTAAAACAAAATGTAGACCACGATTAGTGAGTGGGGGATATGTGAATATTAAGTTGGGATGTATAAAAAATAACCAAGGTCATCCTTCCTATGAGGCATAATTTGCGAGCCTTTCTAATGTTTGAAATTCTCATCAACCCTTTATAACGCATAAGCTGATCATGCACAAGTACAATGTCTAAACCTTTTCTTCATAGTGCTCGTACTCTGTTTAAGATTATTACTTTGCCTTCTACCCTTCGAGAATACCATTATTATTGGAAATTTACTACTTGTTGGCTCACTGTGAAACAACTACCAAATACAAAATCAACCTCCTTTTTTTTTCGAATAATTCCAAGAACGGTTATGAAGCCTCCAACTTGTATATACAGGTAGAGAATCCAAATCAATACTTAGAATTTATAATTGGACAGTTGATTTTGATATAATACATACTTTTTATATTTATTTATTTTTTTAAAATTATTTTTAATACCTCATAACAATAATAATTAGAGATACATAGAATAAATTAAGAAAGATTATTAGTATGCTTTACTAATTAATTTATTTATTTTTTAATATAATTAATTTAGTTAAATAAATTTTATATTAAAAAATGAGATAATAATACATTATATTAAAATTATTGCGTTATTGTTTTCAAGTTATTCATTTTTATTATCAATGGTTCATCCAGCACATGAGTACACCATTAGTTGGCTTCAAAAACCCATATTCATAAGGGAAAAAATATCGGTGAATAATAATAACTCGCAGTCTCACTTTAAAAGACTATTCTAATCAATTCCAATGAAATAAAAATATCTATTTAGCCCATTTTTAACTTTTTTTTTTTTTTTACAAGGGCCAAACGAAAGCACAAAAGTATATTAGTACACTCGCACGCGCTGTGACCTCTCCCCATGGGGAGATGTGGATGCCACTGGCCAAAGGATCATTTTAAAAAATATATATACTAACAATTCTCACAATTTTGATCATTTTTTTTTTCTATATACTCTTACTAGGTGCAAACAATCCAATAATGTATATTGAGATATCCCTCTCTTTCGAATCTTTTTTAATAGGATAGGAATCTAAACTCAGTTATCATATTCTGTTATCTAGTTGGTCCACCTCAGAATCAAACATCCCTGTATGCAAAAGACGGACAGCTCCATTTCCTTCAGTTTTTCCATATTCATCATGGTAACAACGAAGGTGTAAATAGTAGATATGCGATCATTAATCCATCCCTATGCGCACCAAAAGAAGGGAAAACACCTTAGTGTTGCAAATTGATAAAACGTAACAGGATATTTTGAATTTTTTTCCCGTAAAAAACGCAGATAAAAGTAAAAAGGACCTTAGTTCGGGCGCAGTAGTCCAACGAGGACTAACACACCGATGGCCCGGGTAGTGGGCCCGGGTTCACTTTGATACTGATCGTATGCCACGTGTCCCAGACCAAACGTTTATCAGGCTTCCAAGCAATCTTCCGCGACCTCGCAGGTAAGCGTCAAATGATCCGACGGCCACCGCCTCTCTTCCCTCATCAAAGCTATTGAACACTCAACCCTCGGCTCGCCGGGCGCCAAAAACCCCTTTCGTCCTTTTACCGATAAACCTGGTACTCTGAAACACCCCAAAGGACTACACTTGAATTTTAAAACACTTCTGATCAGCCAAATCCAACCAACAGGGAGATAAATCAGAGCAGAGTGAATCTCTGAGAATCGAGGATTTCCAATTTTGAGCTTCGCGTTCTTCTTCTATCCATTCATCGGTGTGGTTTGATGCGATTCGAGCATGGAGCTTCAGAATACTGTGAAAGAAGCCCTAAATGCACTGTACCATCACCCTGATGATACAGTGCGCATGCAAGCTGATCGGTTTCTCCAAGATTTTCAGAGAACTTTAGATGCGTGGCAGGTAGTTGCGGTCTTTAATCTCGTCTCTGTTGTTTGGATTCGATTAGTTTGGTTTCCAATTTTGTTTTTAATTGATTTTTGGTCCCGGCAAGCGGACTATTTTTATTATTCGGCTGGTAATCGCCGGGTGATTGTTTTGATGACTGTCATTGGCCTCTGATGGTGTTGTAATGGTGAACTTCACTGCAAGACATTCGAGTAGTGCCAGGCGACTGTTTCAGTGTTTGTCCTTATGGATACTATAGAGAGTAATTGAAAGTTGGAACTCTCTTTTGAGCTACGAGCTCAATAATTCGGTGCAGAAAGAAACCACTTGTTTCTGGCGATAAAACCATTTTAAGCAGATTGCTCGTGTTCGGTACATATATTCACCGCTTTGTTTTTCTGTTCTGTAGGTCGCTGATAATTTACTTCACGATGCTACCAGCAATCTAGAAACTTTGATTTTTTGTTCTCAGACTCTCAGAAGCAAGGTGATTTCACATTTTCGGGACTCAATTATGTTAAATGCTGATTTTCGGCCTGTCAACTACTTGTTCACAAGGTTTTTAAATTTCTTTCTTTTGGTTTTTGAGTGTACTTATTTTTGGGTGTTTACGCAGGTACAAAGAGACTTTGAAGAGCTTCCCTCTGAAGCTTTCCGGCCACTGCGTGACTCCTTAAATGTGAGTGAGTATCTGTCTATACTTTTTTCCTGATTTTCTCAGGAAGTATTTGTATGTATGTATTTAGGATGTGATCTTACCCAATACCACAGATAATGCAATAATAATGTGTGCCCGCTCATATGTTTAAAATAGGAATAAAACTTTACACCTTGATGATAAAGGTTCTCAACTAAATGATTATACAGATTAGATATAACAAAACCACTTATTTGGTTGTTTCAAATACAGACATTGCTGAAAAAGTTCCACAAAGGCCCTCCCAAAGTGAGAACACAGGTATTATGAAGCGATTAATTGCACTGTTATGTGTGTTGTTAATATATGAAAGTATAAGATACCTGTTTTATTGTTCTAAAACGTGTCCATGTATAGATTAGCATTGCAGTGGCTGCTTTGGCTGTGCATGTTCCTGCGGAAGATTGGGGGGATGGTGGTATAGTGAAATGGCTTAGGGATGAGATGAATTCCCATCCGGAGTTTATACCAGGATTCTTGGAGTTACTTACAGTTTTGCCAGAGGTATGAAAGCTGACATGAGGAAATCTATGTGTGATCTTTTTCATCTTGTTAGTGAGACACAAAAAAATTTCAATATTTTGGATTATTAAGCCGGAAAGGACTGAATTGTCGTGACTCTACGGCACTACATTAGCTTGGAGTTACAGGCAGTTTTGGAGGTATAAAAGTTAATGCGAGGAAATCTATTTATGATCTTTTTCCCTTTTTATTGAGACAGCTACCAAACTTTTAGGTGATAAAGCTCTAAAGGGCTGAATTGTCGTGACTGTATATGACTATATTATCTTGGAGTTACTATCAGTTTTTCCAGAGGTACAGAAGTCGATGCCAGGAAATTTATTTCCGATCTCTTTATCATGTTAGTTGGACAACTGGCAAAAGTTTTAGATAATTAAGCCCTACAGTACTTAATTGTCGCATCTGCATGTACTCTGACATCTTTATTCCTCACTACCGTACACTCTTTTTCAAAGTTCTCAGCAAGATGCCAAGAAGCCAATCTACCTTGTAATGTCAGAAAGTGGAAAAATGTGGTTCTTAGTGTCATACAAGTTATAGATAATTCTATTTACGAATGTAAACAAATGTTTCAATTAAAGTAAGTTTATTAACTATAGCTTTTGGTTGCATATATGTACTTTACGTATTTTGTCTTCTATTTTTAGGAGGTATTTAACTATAAGATAGCAGCTCGCCCAGAAAGGCGCCGCCAATTTGAAAAGGAGCTTACATCTCAAATGGAGGTTGCTCTTAATATTTTGACTGCTTGTTTAAATATTTCTGAACTTAAGGAGCAGGTGGGTGGTGAATTTTATGTATTCATTTACTTTCCCTTGTGCAGTTGTGCGGTTGTTATGAGATATGTTGGGCTTGAAGTTTTTATTAAGTGGTCTCATCATCATGTTAACATGTCAGGTTCTTGAAGCATTTGCCTCTTGGCTTCGCCTAAAGCATGGGTATGGCTTTCTTTTGTAAAGGCTTGTACTTGAATCTAGAGTATACATACATAACTAAAATTTGAATCTTACAGATATCACTTGTTTAGCTATAATCAAAGTGCTGTTCTTTTTTCTTAATTTCTTCTAACTGAAGGACAACAGCTGGGCCTAGCATATTATGTTGGTGTCGCATTAATGACAAATTATATTTTCCATTCTTATGTTATTGTGCAATAATCGTTTAAGCCTGAGAGGCTCTTCAATTGTATCATGGATGAGTGTAAGCTTCTATTGATGTTACATGGAAGACCTCTGGCAAGGACTTAAGCTTTATAGGAATAATTTTTTGGGGTGCAAGTATTTTGTCTTAGCCAGAAATTGTTGCACTGTACTGTAAGTATGACAAAATTTGGCACCTCTTTGCTCGTTGCCATTTAATGTTGGTTTATATAGGAGTTTGTTCGAAAACAAGCAAATAGTTTACCTGTGAGTCCCAAGTCTGTATATTTTTCATATCTAAATGTTCTAGAAAGTACCTAGTTGGGAGATTACCTGAGAATGTAAGATTTTGATGTATTAGGCTTCGTTGTCATGTTTTTACAATTAGGCCCCAGAAGTTTGGGATTTTATCTCATTTTTTTCTTATCTATGAAAATATGGTGGATTTTTTTTTTGGCTAAACCTGATCCTGAGGTTCCTGTCCTTTCATTCTCTTAATCTCTAAGTAGAGAATATAGGGAAAGATATTTTTCTATTGTCCTTTAATATACTTTTTTTTTTAATTTTCAGGATTCCTGGATCTGTTCTTTGCTCTCATCCTTTAGTTCTCACCGCATTGTCAAGCTTGAATTCTGAGTTACTCTCAGAGGCATCTGTTAATGGTATTACAGCCTGGAGCAGCTAAACGCTGATAATTCTATTTTTTTTTCTTGAAGATATGTATGCCTTTTGTTGTGGAGTAAAGAATCTCCAAGGATCAAATTTTAGGATCAATGGAGGATTACAGCATTCTTGAAGTATTGGAAAAAGAATTAATAATCATTATATGTTTTGAGTGCTGTGTAATTTGTTCATACAAAACCATAATTATCATGCTGAGGGGTAAACAACATCTGTAGTCTGTAGAATGTATTGTTCAATTATATTAACGTTAAAGTATTTACAAAAAATTAAAATTTCAAGTAATTAAAGAATTCACCATTGTCATAAGTAACATCATCTGAGCGTAGCATGCAAAGACATAAAGAGAAGTTCAGCCCTTGACGCCAATGTTATAAATTTTTTTTGTCTACTATGTCATTGAGAAGGACATTGGTTCTAATGTTAACAATCATAGACAGATGGAGCCTAGAATCTTGGTCTGCTGGATTGAGACCCCGCCATGATTTTACCTAAAACAGGATTCCACATAAGATTAAGCCTAAAATTCGGATCATAGGACTGTGAATCTCTTACATTTTCAGTTTTTCCATATGAAGGGCTGTATAGTAATCATATACCTAGTTAGTATTGTGGTGTCTATGGTGAAATATCCTTAATCAGTAACGATCCTGGACAATTTGGGTTCAAGGATAGTTGTGTTCAAAACTTTTGTATACGATCAACCTTGCGTCAGAAAGCAGTCTTATGCTGAAGGTGTCATAGATGTAATGCCTTGACATCCAAAGTGCCTTACTTTCCTCTGGCTGTAGCTTCTTTGCATTGTATGTTCATTGAGCAATTTTTATTGATGCCTGATTAATAATGTTATTTATTTGCATTTATTAATAAATAATTTTGTTCTTTTTCCGCTGATGCCCTTTTTGTAATGACTAATAATCCTCCCTTCAAGGGGGATAGGTTATGCTAACTCAGGATAGTCCTAGGTGGAGTTGTTTAAGGGATATTTATTTGTTTTTGTGTTTGGGGGCTGAATTTTCAGGATAGAGGTGAGTTATACTTATTTGTAGAGTAATGTTTACTTTTCTTTCTCGTTGCAGTTATTTCTGAATTAATACACTACACAGCAGCAGGAAACTTTGGTGGTGTTTCTGCACACTTGCCTTTAATTCAAGTTATTGTACCTCAAGTTATGAGTCTTAAGACACAACTTAGTGATTCTTCAAAGGTATACATTTATAAATTTCTCCTACTTATTCTAACACATGGTGATTCTCTTTTTGATTGGAGCAAACATTCGATAATGGGAATTTTACATCAAAATAGTGCTGTTTTGGTTCACTATTTTGTATTTACTTGATGATTATAGTCAACAGTGCATGCGAATATATAGTGGCAATTTTTGGTTTATAACGTTGCTAATTTTGTTCATCCAATGATGAAGCTCGAGTCATTTTGAGTTTGTTTATTCTGTTAATTGTGAAGCTTTTTTTCAACCATATGACATGCATACCGGTCTTGGATTAGTGTCTGCATGCTTGTCTTATTAAGTATTAATTAATGCTTGTGTCAAGCATTCAAATTGTGAATCGTATTTGATGTTAGGTTTCTCTTTCCCATTTTATATGGTCATAAAAATACCTCATTCATGTTTTATATCTTATCAAGATCTTACTTTGAACTTCACACAAAAAAAATCTTTATTTGAGAACAAGTGCTTGGTATGGTTCATTAATGATGACTACTAATTCTGTGATTTGTTTTATCTACTTTCAGGATGAGGAAGATGTGAAGGCAATAGCTAGGTTATTTGCTGACATGGGTGATTCATATGTGGAACTGATTGCAACTGGTATGTGCGTAAATATATACTCTGCATAGGTTTTCCTCCTTATATCTTCTTATCTTCCATGGTCTAAACCACTTTGAAGCTCTGTCAAGTTGCTCTATTGCTCTAAAAGTCTGGCGAACTACCTATGCAGGCTCAGATGAGTCAATGTTGATTGTGCATGCGTTGCTGGAAGTTGCTTCACATCCTGAATATGATATTGCTTCGATGACTTTTAACTTTTGGCACAGTCTTCAGTTGAACTTGACCAAAAGGTGATGCCCCCCTCCCCCCCAAAAGGTACTTAGTCTATTGGGTTTTTCTTGAACCATATTTTAAGTACGATTGTCACATAATCTGACAGGGAATCCTATATATCATATGGTAATGACGCGTCAATTGAAGCTGAGAGAAATAGGAGGCTGCAGGTTTTCCGTCCTGCATATGAGGCACTTGTCTCATTGGTGAGTCGTTCAGATTTGAAACTTGGATTCAAATTTTTTGTACATCCATTCAACTACTATGCATGGTTTCAAGTCCTCAAGCATGGTAGCCTTGCAGTTATGTTTAAAATTGTCTAGGTGTGTATTTGGGAAACCCCTAAAATCAATTGAAAAATTGCTTTTCACACAATCCGAGAAAAACTCTCCTCACATACTTTGTACAGTGCAAAATCACTTAAAATAAGCTAATTCAAACACACACTAGAACTTACTACAACTGGCACTGGCTGTAGATTTGTTCTTTACTTTGTTTAAGGTTGAGAGGCATGTTACTATGCCAACTTCTCTGGGCCATTCTCATTTCCACATCACTGCATCATATTGCTGTTAGTTTCAGTTCTAATAAGTTGGGTTGAGTTTGGTTTTCCAGGTTAGCTTCAGAGTTCAGTATCCTGAAGATTATCAGGACCTTTCATATGAGGATCTTAAGGAATTTAAGCAGACCAGATATGGTAATGGGTTAGGGTTGTAATACTTTTGCTTAATTTCCTCCTCAATGTCTCATGTATCATTTATACTCGAACTGGGTTCTGTTAAGGTGCAAATATGGTATTCACCGTCAAAATATTCTAAACAAATGCATTCTGGGAAGTTGTGGATTTTCTTGCTCTTGGAATTTAAGTCACAAATAGAGATAGGGATTCCGACTTTGATCTGCTGCACTGAGGGTGGATGCTGAAGGCATAAGGCACACAATCATTGTGTTGTGCTGAACATCTGTAGACTTAACATTTTTTATTTACAGCTTTGGATGATTCATGAAATATTATGGTTTCTGTAATTACTATTCTTCATTGCAATGAACTGCAAATTTATAAAAATATTTGAATGGTAGAAACAAGTAAGTTAAAAGCGTTAAGTTCTTAGTGCATTCTGAATTTCTTTTACCGTGCATTTTACCATTCGTTGTTTGAGTTTGCTGCCTTTGGGGCTATTTGATGTAGTGATTAAACTCTGTTTTTTTTTTTTTGGGGGTGGGGGGGGGGGGGGCTGTGTTATTTTAGGGCGGGGTCTTCTCCCCTCCCTGAATTGCACCATATTCTCCAACTTATGTCATTTACTTGTATCTAAAGTTTGATTTAAGGATTACTACATATATACTTTTTTATCTCAGCCAAAACTGGATGGTATTTCTACCTGGCATACTGAAATTTTTTGTTTTCAGCTGTTGCGGATGTCTTAACAGATGCAGCGTCAGTTCTAGGTGGTGATGCAACTCTTAAAATTTTATATATGAAACTTCTTGAGGTGTGTACCACATCCTTGGTTGGTTTGAATACGATATGCTTTCTCTGATTATGCCTTCCAATTGAAAGAATGAGAATTCATCCCTTCAATCTAACTTTTATTCAAAAGCATTGTTCTACTCGTACTTATGGCCTCAAAATATTTTACTGTTTCTTCTTCCTGTCTATTTACCCCAAATTTTAGCCTGGAGCTACTGTTTGTACTCTTCCCATTTCATTTTGGATTGGCTATGGCATGCTTACCCCCGAATCTCATTTTTTTGCTTTGGCAGAGCAAAAAAGGAAGATGGGGGGTTGTAGATTTCAAGTTTTGCTGCTTTTGTTTCCTTTAGGACTCTGAGAGGACAATAATAAATTTAGGGAATACTTTTGGTCTTGTGGTCTGTTTCTTGGTTTATTTGATAAACCTGTCATTTTTCAGAATTAAACTTATGTCAGAAGTTGTCTGGATTTATACAATTCAAGTAGAGCCATGGTCCATGGCGAATGATATTGACTGGGACACACACTTATGCTACATGTAACATTGGGAAAACGTTCTAAGAAAAGTTTTTACCTTTTAGTCTTATTTATTTATTTTTTTAAACTTCTTGGTTAGTGACTCTCATTGCATTATTGCACTGTATTTGCTTATTGTGGTTATATATGAGTTCTTTATGATAATATGAAAACCCTTGGGTCTTGGAGGTAAAAAGTTCAACTTTATCAGGGTGTTTTGGGGAAAAAGTAGGTAACTCTGTAATGAGAGATGATGGTCCCCACGTTTACTATGCTTTCCTGCATGCCCCCTTATAAGTTTTCTTTCCGTAGATGAGAGCTTTGAATATAATTTACAAGCTGAAAATTCAATTTTGTTTATACTTTTTAGTATCTTTTATGTACTCTTTTGTCTTGTGATTTGAATATAATTTTTGAAACCCCCTATTTTAAGGCTGTATCTGGCCATGGCAATGATGAACACAAAGAATGGCGTCCAGCAGAGGCTACTTTGTTTTGTATTCGTGCAATATCAAACTATGTGTCGGTTATTGAATCAGAAGTAATGCCTCAGGTATGATTAGGTTTAACTTTGTTGTATAATTATACATGATTTGCAACATGCTTCATATGCTGCGCATGATCCTCCCATGGTTTTCAACTTTGAATCCTGATATGAGAGAACAATATGTTGGCTGCTATGCAAATATTATACCACAGGCTTTCACATCTTGCATGTGGCAACATGTGGTCGTTATTCGATTTTTTAGAATGTAGATGTGTAATTTGTGTCCCTTCTTCGTTTATTGAATTTTTATTTTTAGCAAGTCCCTGTAGAATTCATAATGTATACTTAATTTTCTGGTTTTCTCTTGATATAGATCATGGCTTTGCTTCCAAAACTTCCTCATCAACCCCAGCTACTTCAGACAGGTAATATACTACTTTAGTCATTATCTCTTCTTATCTATCCCAAGTTATTTTCTTCACTCTCCCAAGACTGCCCTATATAATGGTTGGTTTTTTTCTCCCCCTGTTGAGAAATGGGGAAACTGGAAAGTTACCTTGGAATGATAATGTTGATTATTTGCCTCTAAGGAAGCAGTCCACGTGCTTGGAGACCCCAGTTCCCTTTCCTCCTTATTGCTTATGGGGTAGTCTGTAATTGTATGCTTTATTAAGGTTGTGGATCCTGTTATAAATTTGAACTCTGCTTATCCTAATACATGTTTGCTTGTGGGCATATTTTCAGTGTGCTTAACTACTGGTGCTTATTCAAAATGGCTGGATTCTGCATCCTGTGGGTCATCTTTACTGCCTTCAGTTTTAGATATCCTAATGAATGGCATGGGTACATCTGAGGATTGTGCAGCTGCTGCTGCTTTGGCATTTAGACACATCTGTGATGGTATAATTAACTCGAGTATATTTGTGTACTTTTTGTTTGCTCCTTGAAACATTGATGAAAATCCTTGGTTAGTTTCAGCTTTAGGTTCTAGTATGTGGAAGTACAGGACTGGTATTGTGATAACAATTCATCTTTCAGAAGCTTGTGTTTTAGATCATGAACCTTGGCACTCGAATTTTATGGATTGCATTTGCTTGTTTGTACTCTGGCGAATAATAACATTTCCCCTTTTTATGGGATGAAAGTTGTTTGAGCTTCATTTGTTTTTCATAAAAACATGACTTGTAATAGATGGTGAATAAAAAAACTTTTTCTAGTGAATGTTTCTACCAAACAAAAGTCTCTAGGATATTTCTTAGATTTTAATATATATATAAATTAAGAGAATGGTACCTGAAAAATATATCATTATATTGAAATTCCATTCTTTTCAAATTTCAATGTGACCTGGCAACGACACTATGCAGAATATTGGATGGACTATGGAGACAACATAGAACTGAGAAGCTTATAGTATTACATAGTATGGTATGTCTTTGGAGTGATAAGGACTATAATCTTTCTGTCAGTATTTTTCCAAAGAATAAAAGAAAAGGACAGGTTTTGTAACCTTTAAAAAATATCTTACTGATAATAGAACTTGATGTATCTGCAGTGATTCTGACGAATTCATTTGGTTTTTATGAAAGACATTCAATGCGTCATTGTCTTCTTAAAATTTGGTTGGCCAAGAAAATATTAACTGAGCTTGATTCAGATTGCCGGAAGAAGCTGTGTGGATGCTTAGATGGTCTGTTCCACATCTACAACAAGACAGTTAATGGAGAAGATAGTTTCAAAGTACCTGCTGAGGATTCACTACATTTGGTTGAAGCCTTGAGGTAAATTGGTTGAAGCGTTTGGCAATAGAATGTTGCTTTTGGCTTTCTTTCGAGTGAAACGAGTTACCAACTTAATAAATGCTTGTGCAGTATGGTTATTACTGAACTTCCTCCAGATGATGCTAAGAGAGCTCTTGAGGCACTGTGCGTACCAGTCATATATCCTTTACAGGTTAGTATCCGTCCTCTGGAATTCTTTAATTCTTAATTTCTCGATCAATAATCCTGTATTCTGCATTGTGCTCTATCAGGAAGCTATTAATCAAGGTCCAGAGATCTTGAGTAAAAGACCTTCCCGCCAGTTAACTATTCACATTGATCGATTTGCTTATATATTTAGGTAGCAAATCTAATTCCCATGTTCACCTCCCCGCCCATGCCTTTTTTTTTTGGGTTACAAAGTCATGAACATGTAAGTATCTGTTTGTAGATATGTAAATCATCCTCAGGCAGTGGCAGATGCTATCCAAAGGCTCTGGGTAATTTTTAAAGCTATTTTTGATCTGTGAGTATTCTTGAATTTCTTCTTAAGAAGATAAACTCTCTCTCTCTCCTCTCCCTCCCTACAGTAAGTGCTGTTTTTTCTGACATTTTTGAAATGTTGTGTATGTAGTCGTGCTTGGGACATGCGAACTATGGAATCTCTCTGTCGAGCTTGTAAATATGCAGTAAGCTAAATCATTTTCTCTTCTATATTTGATTTTCCTCAATGTCAGTAAAATTTTCAATAATGGCATGGCATGAATTGTTTAGTCAAACAGCTAAATGAGGCACTCACGTTTTCATTGTCTCAATTCTGCAATGGCTTCAACCCTCTTTGCAGATTGTATTGTGCTTTAGTTCATGTGAAACATGTTTTTAAGGTTGCAACTTGCTGTGGTTGAGAGGGTTTGTGTATTTTTCCTAAGAAGATGAGAAACTGAATTTCGTTTTGATTCAGATTTATGAAATTCAATGTCAGTTCTCAGGTGGTTTCTTCCTCCTAAAGAATCTGTACAAGATCAACTCTGGTTCTATGCCTTGTCAACGTTGAAAAGATTTGTTTGTTTTATTGAATGCTCTCTCGCAATCTTCTATCGGGAGATATTATTGGGTCTTGAAGTCTCCAATAACCCAACATAAAAAGATTTACAGCAGGTCACAGTGAGTGTACATGTTTTTAGGTGAGAACTTCCGGAAGGTTCATGGGGCTTACAATTGGTGCAATGCTAGAAGAGATTCAGAGTCTATATAAGCAGCACCACCAACCATGCTTTCTTTATCTCTCCAGTGAAGTAATAAAGGTGCGTATATAAAATATAATTATGTGGATTGCCCTTGTTCAGTTAGTGGTGAGTAAAAATATCATATGAACGAAAAATTCGTGCTTACCAGTAATCTTTATCCATGAAATGTTTTGATCAGTACAAGTGTGGATTGCCAAGGTTCAGCAAGTGTTAATAAATTGACATGCAAATTTGGCATTCATGAATCATAATCCTTAAAATTATAAAATAAGGCATTAATTTCTCCACTTTCAAGAAATAAATTTTGTATCACTGCAGAATCTTGAGTTTTGTTGGTTTGTATGACCTTTTATTGGTTTCTGCTAACTGCCTTTTTAATGGTGTCAATAATTATTGTAATAAGTTGATAGCCTATTCGTGTAGATGATAATTCTTCATATGCATGGTATGATCAATGAACTAGTTTGTATTAATTTTGGTTATTGATGCTCTCTCCATTTTAGAGAGCTGGTTCTTATCCATCTTGCGTTACTACTAAAGAATTTGATTAGTGCCATTTCCCTTTCCATGTCAGATATTTGGTTCTGATCCATCTTGTGCCGACTACCTTAAGAACTTGATTGAGGCACTCTTCCAGCACACAACTCGCCTTCTCACAAATATTCAGGTGAGATTCAAGTGAATCCTTTCTGATGCATTGATATATTGTGATTGATTCTTAATTCTTGCTGCAGGAATTTACAGCCCGGCCAGATATAGCAGATGATTGCTTTCTGTTGGCGTCAAGGTGTATGCGTTATTGTCCTCAACTCTTTATTCCTTCCTCCGTTTTTCCTTCATTAGTCGATTGCTCTATGATTGGGATCACGGTACAGCACAGGTATACTCTCTCACTCACACACACGGAGTCATGCGCACTCACAAAACATTCTAAGTTGCCCATGCTCATGCATCCTCCATTCTTCCTAGGGGTTTGTGTGGTTTAAGTGTTTATGTATTACTGACATAGGAACCCTGTCATTGATTTTTAATCATTCCCATCCATCACTTCTGCCCACTGCATAAGGTTTTGCATTTTATAATTGAAATCAGAATCATCAAATACATTGTGTATTTTAACGTCTTATGAAGTTCCTTTTTTTTTCCCAAGTGTGTGTGTGTGTGTGTGTGTGAGAGAGAGAGAGAGAGAGAGATCTGGCTGACCTCAAGGCATGAGCCGTAGCCCATCTGGTTGCCTAAAGATCGTTCTAATTCTGGAAAACTTATGCCATATGAGCATTCTATGGATATGCAGATGTTGCGTGGACATTACCTTTGCTGTTTCTCTCTTCTGCAGGGAGGCTTCCAATTCCATATTGCATTTTTTGGCTGACATTTTTGATCTAGCAAACTCTGCCGTTGGGGAGCCATTTGTACCTATCAGAGACAGCGTAATTATTCCTCGAGGCACCACCATAACCAGAATCTTGATTGCCTCATTAACAGGAGCACTTCCAAAATCTCGAGTAGATGTGGTAGTTAATCAATTCCTTTTTCGACTTTGTTCTCAAAATATCTTTGCCATAACTTGTGGATATTTCCTAACCCCCATGATTCTTCAGGTATCTTACCCCTTACTAGCCTTAACTCGAGCCTATGGGATGCAAGCGCTTGAGTGGGAGAAAGAGTGTGTTTCATTAATTCCATCAACAGCAGTCACTGATGTGGAGCGGGCAAGATTCCTAAAAGCATTATCTGACGCAGCATCGGGTGGCGATACCAGTGGGTTGAATGTTTTCATTGAAGAATTTTCAGACGTTTGTCGGCGAAACAGAGCAGTTCAAGAAATAGTGCAAGATGCCCTGAGACCGCTGGAGTTGAATTTGGTGCGTGTATCATTATCATAGAGGAATGGGATTTAGGGGGCCATTTTGCTTAGGCCTGTCTTGTGGTTTAGGTTAGGTCGGGTTTGTGTATTGTCTATTGTTATATTATTCATAATTTGATCCATGATCGTATCCTTCTCCAATTTTTTAGGAGAGTTCGAGCCCCCTTCATGAGATGTGTAGGTTGGAAGAAATTATGTGGGGTGTTGTATCTTTTTACTTTTTCGAGATGTGGGATTGGTGAGTGGTCATTTGTCTTTGCTTTGTCATTTTTGGGGGCTGAGGTAACATGATATAGAAGTGTAATTTAATTAAAACAAGAAAGCAAAAAAACAAAAAGAAAAAGAAAAGAGGAAAATGATAAGGTTAAGGAATTTTTCTTTTTTCCTTTTAATTTTCTAAAATCGAAAATAGTTCCTTATATTTGGAATATTTCCATGTGCCTTGTGGGATTGTATCGCAAAACATATTAAGGCCCCACAAATTTGTTTTATTTTCATTCATTTCCTCACTAAAGATTTTCTTTTCGAGCTTTGAGACGTTTAGATCAAATTTGATGGATTTAATTTATTCTTTTTAAGTTCGAAGCATGAAGGAAGAAGTTTATTTTGTTGATTAAGCTCGGTTTGCGCTTTTTGCACAAAACTCAAGGTCCGTAACATTGGTAACAGATATATAACTTTGAATCACATGTCTAATCTGAACTGTGTATGTGTTATATATATAAGGAAAAAGGAGAAGCATGAATATGAAGAGTAAAAAGGATCAATTAAACTATTTTAAGCAAACCAATTGAAAAGAAATTTTTAGTGGGAAAAGTGGATGTTGATCCTTCTGTCTGCCTGTGTGTGTTGCGTCATGTGGTATTAATGTTCTAAGGGAAATAATTTATTCAATAATAATAAAAAGAAAAGAAAAGAGACATCATAAAAAAATGTTATGGAGATGGATCATGGGTAGTTGGGAAGGGAACTAATAACTAAAAAGAACGAAGGAATATGAGGATAAGGAATGGTTCAAATTCTTCCATTGAAAAATCTGCTAAAGTTGGCCAGTTATTTTCTTCCCCCTGTTGAGTCTGAAAGAGGTAAAAGAAGGCATAAACTCGTATAAGTTGAGAATAATAATTTATAATATGATAGAAACACTACAATACACGTGATATAAGTATGAAAATCTCCAAGCCAAGTTGCTTGACTCTGAAGTTTGCCTCCTCCATAGCTTTACAGACGCAGTGACAGAGACAGACAGAGGGATCATACAAGGAAAAAATAGAGACAAGGGGATTAATATATTATCATCTCGTCTCATGGATTAAGAAAGTAAAGTGAAGCACTGTGAAAACACTAATAAAAAATAATTAAGCACTGTAACAATAATATTCTTCTCATTCTTAATATAAAATTTTAATTTAAGAGTTGATTTTAATTATAAAATATAAAATATATTTATTATATTTATTAATTTTTTTTTAAAATTATTCCTATTAATACTCACTCAATAATAATCAAATAAGAGAATGAGAGAAATAATTAAAAGAAAATAATTATAATATTTTTAAAGATATATATTATATTAATTAATTTAATTAATTTTTTAATTAAATTAAATTAATTAATATATATTATATCGAATTAGAGAAATAAAGAAGAAAATACTAACGAGATATGCATGCATGCATGCGCGTGTCTACACAGGTGTACGTACATATTTCCTGAAAATAGTTTCAATTTTCAGACTTAAGAGATATCGAGTTTTTCACACCTTTAAGCTAGAACTCCATTCAGAGGCTATTTTATTTGATTAATTTTTACACCTATAAAAGTTAATTTTTTTAATAGATTAAGAAAGTTGAATAAATCAATTAATTATAACTGATATAAAAATTAATTAATTAATTTGAGTAAATTAAAAAGTATATAATAGGAATCTTATGGGGCATAATTAATTAATTTTTTTAATTTTTTTAATTAATATAAAAAATTAATTAACTGTTATATTAAAAATAAAAATAAGTAATAAATATAGCTGATTTTAAGAATATGGAGGGAAACAAGTCAATACTATGGCAGACTATATTGTTGGTGTCTCACAAAAAAAGGCAAGATCAACTTAATCTAGGGAAGATGTATAAATCAAACATAATTAGAATTAGGGATATAAATATTTATAGAAGAAATGAACTGATATTTATAGATACCACGTGTTTCCACAGTGAATAAAAGGAGACGAGTAAGGCAGAAAGATTATGCATATCACATATATGTGGGGCGAGTCCTAACTTTTCCAAGAGAAAGGAATCTAAAGGAAGCTACTCTATCTTTCAATCTTTAGTCTCAGTTTACACGAAACCAACAAAACCAGACAAACACATCACTTATTTATGCTTATAAATACACTCTTTTGCTTCATCTGTTTGCCACATATATATTTATATCAGTGTCAGCCATGGATGGAAGCAGAAGCAAGTCCAAGAGCACAGCTGATAATAGGTCTCTGTGTGAGAAATCAATGAAAGTTGTGTCAAATATCATCAGGATTTCCTCTTTCTCTCTCGCACAGAGGACTCTCGGGACCACGGTGAAGGCTTCTACAGACGAGGAAGAAGACATGGTGAGCGAGATTGAGTCGTCGGTGGTGCTGCCTCGGTTCAGAGGAAGCAGAAGGTTGCAAGAACCGAAGAACCCGCCGAACCGAACCTACGTGATCAGGCCGGAGGGAGGAGGAGGAGGGAGAAACGAAGAAGAGGAAATATCATCGCATCGAGTGATTCGGCATGAGATTGAGAAGAAAGAAGAGTGTGTTGATGGCTTGGCTTCTGATTACATCAAGAAGATTCGTAATCAGATGGGATGTGGTTTGTAGGAAACCGCCTTCTTAATTTTTTAGTTCACTGTGTGTGTCTTTGATGATGAAATAAACCAGATGTAATAAACCTACCTAGTTCATCTTCCTTTTTTGTGGAAAACAAGTTCATGATCTGTTCTTTGTTTTCTTCCTTTTATGTTTTTTTTCATGTTTCATTGTTTTATTCCTTGATGGATGGACAAGTATTTAGATAAGGGACTAATGCTTTCATTTCCAAGAGCAAGGAATTTCCTTTTTTGAATGCCTTTATATATTTTCCTTTTTTATTCGTCCAATAAAAAATCCAAGAAAACAGTAGAAAATAATAACAGATGATATTAGCATCATTAATTCGAACGAGAGACCCACCAGGTGAGAGCAATGCAATGTACTCGACCAAGAAATTAACCCGAACCCACTCCCACATATCCACTCTAATACCAAAAGGTAAATGGTAAATCTGATCTGAAAACAATTGTCATTTCTCTGCCAAGTCAAATTGAATAATAATAGTGAGGGTGCTAAATGTTTACTTTTCCTATGTTGTCCTTTTATGCAATTAATGAGCCAACTTTTATTTAATACTTTTTAGCTTTCATAAGGGTGGATTTGAAAAGGGTTATAATAATTTTATATTTTTTTATAAAAAAATTTAAATAAATTTATTATCGATTCCTATTAAGATCATACTATAGCTTTATATTTAAGAAAATATTTATAGAAAATATTTATAAAAAATTTAAAATATTATTTATTAAAAAAAATTTTATAATAACAATCAAAATCGAACTCAATTATTTATATAATAAAAATATATTTTTTATTATATATAATAATTCTCATAATATTTTTATATCTTGAATGAACTGTCATTTTTGGCCCATGTGCGTATGTACATTACAGCAACGCCCAATACAGCACCGCATTTTGGTAGTTCCAAGCATGAAAAGGAGTAAGTCCCAACAAAATAAAAAGTGGGGGAGATAATGAACATAAAGAGGTCGTTGAATAACAAATATTTTTTCCTTGAAAACAGAAAACACTTTATTGAGAGGCATAGAAAAATTTTAATATGTTCGTTAATATTTTTTTTTACTATTATATATTCGCCTCTTCAAAGTGCTTAATAATCCCAATCTAGAAAAACAGCACAAGCCTTAAGAGCTTTTTCTGTCTTACCAAAATCAAAATGCCCCAAAAGCATCATTGGAAAAAGAAAAGAAAAGAAAATAGTCTACAAGCAAGATGTAGGTTTGCCAATGAAATAGAGTTATATGTATCTAGATTCAATGATTATTAAAGTATTCTAAACTTAATTTGAAAAGACTATAATAGTATATCATATTATAAAGATATACGAGGGACAAATGATGATGTGGAGATATAATTTAGCTGCTAGTTTTTTCCCTCAAGCCTCATCGCATCATGGCCAAAAAAAAAAACAAAAGAAAAAAGCATTTCCTCCTTGCTCAGAAAGTTGTTTTTGTTTTATTTCATTGAAATTGGAGCACAGAAGAGCTTAAACGACGTAGTTTGGCTTAGAGATTAGGGAAAAAAATCAATTGCTGAAAGTATAATTTGTAAATCCTCCGAAACCTCCCTGATTTTCCGTTTGTGATGAGCATGGGTTTATCTAAATATTCATTAACTCAGAGACCAGAGTTGAGTTCGTGTACGGCTTTCATCTACTATCATATGCCTTCTGTTAGAGCTGTCATAAACATAAAGCTGTTCCACAGTTTCAGAATTTTCCCTAGAAACTTCCAAATTATAAGAAAATACCATCTTTACCTACTTTCTGAACAAAAGCATAACCTTTCTGCAAATCGCCTCTTATTTCGTCCATCCGAGTGCAGCCTCAAGACTCACCAGTAACCATCGCCCTCTCTCTCGCTTTCCAATATAACCCTTATTTATTCATCAGTGGTCCACACTAGTTAACAAGGAAACAACAAAGATCTCCCCATCACGCTAAATAAGGACAAATCAAATAACCCCAAATCTGTGAAGCAGCAAACACCCAATGCCCAATAATCAGCAACACCATTCATTTCCATCATACCCCAGAAGAACGACAGCATTTAATAACATGGCCTGAACAATGCATGGACCATAATGAAGAAACTTGGTTCACACAACAAATTAAGAGGCATCAAAAGGGTCCCCGCCTAGGAAAATGAAGACACAGAAAGCTGTATAGAAACCACTTGTACCTATGTGGAGACCACATTCAAAGTTATGACAGAAATGACAAGCAAGTAGCAATAATTTTCAGTTGCATTAACTTCAACATAAACTTCCAAATAAACAAGAACCTAAGGTCATATTATAAGCAAACAAAGAAGTAAGAACATGACAGGACCTTTCTGGGGTCTGTACAACCAACGGAAGGACTGATTTTTGTCATCTAATTACTTTGCCTTATCTACTCCATTGTCCTTTCTCTTGCCCCCCACCAAAAATTGACAGGAGGGTCAAGATTCTAATATATCTGTTAATCATAGTTGATAATGCTATAGAAACAGACCGTAAATAAAAGTTATGTTTCTCAAGCAACGCTTATGATGCTTTCTCCATTGTTAAGACATGGCACTGCATGTAAACTTGAGTGCCTTGATGATGTACTTCTATGATCGGACGACAAGGATAGCCCAAGAGACAGCGTCGGGAGATCAATAGATGAGCTTGAACTCAAGGCAACATTGGACATAGCAGAAGCTTTTGGACCTGGAACAGAAGGAATTAGACCGTTGTGTTCATAATTTCCTTGCCCCAGAGGAAGATTCTCCACCGGATTCCTGCCCGGGAATGAAATCGAACCAGACCCAACAGCCATTGGATAAAATGGCATCATTGGAAATCCATTGATGTTGCAGGTTTCAGAGGATGCAGGGTTCACAAGATGTGAATGAGGCATATTATCTTGAGGCCGGATCTGTTCTTCCACTGGATTTGCCGAAACCTAAAAGAAAATTTAATCAAAAAACTGAAACTTTCACTTCTTGCAAATTTCTATGTATAAGATATTTCCCTACTGATACTTTAAACTATAATCTCTAGGTCAGTCAACTCTTTCAATTGCTAGGAAATTCATTCTGTTGACAGAATATGTATGCTATGTATATTCAGTTTGACCAGCTATTGGAAAACTAGGGAAAACGGAGGAATTCAAGCCCATTTTGCAAGACTAGCAATGGTTCAAAAATTAAAGTGACCACAAATGATATAAAATTAGGCTTGGAAGTTTCTATGTTGCTTCTCATTTCCCTTCCCAGCAACTAACAGATTGCTAAGAAACTAGATTGAAGGGCCATTATATAAAAAAGGTAAAGTAATAATGAAGAGAGAATCAATCAGATAGTACAATGAAGGAATTACCGAATCAGTGGTAATGTCAAATAAGCTGGATCTACGGCGTCGACGATTAAGGTTGCATTTTCGAAGGAAGTACTTCTGAGCATGGCTCGCAACCTGTGTAGGAGTCCTTGTTTTCACATAGTTCCTTGCGATCCCTCTCCAATCGCCCTTCCCTACCTTCTGCAATCCCAGCAAGAACAACCTGTGTTCTTCCTCAGTCCATGGAACCCCTATTCAATCACCCACAAACATCTCTATCATACGATATCAAAAGGCGTAGTTCGTTTTCAAGTAATCTGTAGATTTCAAAAGTCTAACGTTATCTAAATCGGCTAGAAATTTCAGCGGAGAAATCAGTCGTACTTTCACCAATAATAAATTTCAAATGATAAACCGTGAAGGAGACATCTAGGACCGATAATACCAGTTTCAGAAATCGATACAATAGATAATACCAAAGACAGAGCAAGCAAACAGTAAATATCAAATACTTAACCATTTCCGAGGAATCTACAACAAATAATCCATCGAGGAAATTAATCAGACCTCGTTTGCGCTCACGCTCGCGCTGCTTGCCGGAATTATGAACAACGGCATCATCAGCGGAGGCATAACCGGCGGCGAGAACATCTTCCTTATTGTTGTTCGAGCCATCCCGAGGATGCTCGTACTGCGAGAGATTGTTCATACTCACACTCTTCCTCATGGAATCGACGACGACTCTAACGCCAAACAACATGATCTCGCCGGAGGAGGCGGGGGAAGAAGCATCCCCGTCGGGGGAGGTTGCGGAGAGTGATCGAGACATGCTGCGATCGGGAGTGGCTTTGGCGAAGCGATGAAGAGGAGGGGGAGGAAAATGAAAATATTGAGTTGAAGAGGGAAGGAAGGGTGAGGGAGGAGATATATGTATGTAAATATATATACGACGAGAGACAGGTAAGAGGGGACAACATGGGGAGAGAGAGAGAGGGATTGAAACTATTTTACGGGGATTGAGGATTGTGCGGGTACCATAAATTGTTTATATTATTACTATCTTTGAGTTGAAAATAGTTTAGTGCTTAGACATTGACCATGCCCCATTCCTAATTATTTTTCTTAAATACGTGCAAACAATTCTCTCTTTTTAATGCAATATTATGCATTGCCTTAAAATTTACTTTTCCTATATCATAACTACTTAATTATTTTAGCTATATTAATAAAATTAAATGAATAAATTAATTATAATAAATATAATTTAATTATTTAAAATATTAATTAAATAGCTCTTAAGAGGTCAGAAAGTGTAACAAAGGCATTATTTTTATTTTTGGGGTTAGAGCATAAGTGCAAAATAATCCAGAAACAAAAAGGAGGTATAAAGATCATGAGGTTGTTGACCAATTAGGGTTGTTCAAATGAAGGGTGCGTAGGCTGAGCAACCCTCAGCCTAGGATCAAGAACCTCGTACATCCTCGTTTGAAGGCATTAATTAAAAGAAGTTACAAGAAATACAAACACAGATTAATTAAGGTTATGAACATGGCCTATATGAGAAAATGAGGGAACACATTATATATGGAGTAATCTTGAAGACATGACAGATCAAAGGAAAGCCACGGTGATGATTCCTGGGTCAGCCCGAAGCTTTTATATAGAATATCATATCTTCAACCATCCTCCCTCCTCTTAATTATCTTCTCTTATCCCCGTTTATTGATTCCCTCAAAGTCTAATTAATAATTAGATTAGGTAAGATACGAGAGTTTAAGATGTGAAAACAATTAATTATGCAATCATACATTGGGCCACTCGTTAACATTATTCTTTAAAATATTAAAGAATGGTTAAAAATATTCGTTAAAAAATTAGTTAAAAATATTAAAATTATTTTAAAATTGAAGTAATTTTTAACATCATTCTTATTGACTATACTAAATTCTATCATAATATTAATTTTTACTATCTCCCATTATCTTTATTAAATATGAATGTATATAAAAAAAATAATTAATACTCTTTAAAATTTAAAAAAATGCCTTGAAAAAAAGATTAAGAAATATTTTTAGTTTTTTGCGTTAGGGGAAGGTATTATATATACACTTTATTCATTTCATGTATTATGCATTCAAAGCGTCCACGCTTATACTTTATTTGGGAGAGAGAAGTAGAGAAGAAAGGAAAAGAAACGGAGAAGAAAATTCCCAATTGCACTTTCCTTTTGTTTGGTTTGCATATTTTTAGGAAATAAAGTTGCGAGAGTTATAAGGAATGAAATATTTCTGCAACTCGAAAATGTTGCTATTGGTTTGGCTATTGGTTTGGCCATGGATGGTTTGGTACACAAAGAATCCAATTTTGCTGAGTATATTTGTGAACATATTTTCTTGTACCCGTATTTGCCAAAAAATATTAAAGATTGACACTGTAGAGTATAGTATAATATATTTACCTGGTTATTAATATAAAATTTAATTAATTTTTTAAGAAATTATAAAAATTAAATAAATAAATTAATTATAATAAAATTTAATATTTTAAAATAAATTTATATAATATACTATTTAATATATTTAAAATAATCGATTAACTTTTATACTAGTCATAGTTAACTGATTTATTTAATTTCTTTGAGTTAGTTGAAAAAGTCAATTAACCCTTATATTAAAGATAGAAAGAGTATGTATTATTGCATAAAGTGAATTATTTCCTATTTTATCGCCATATTTGCTGGATATATGTATTATCTTATTTGAGATAAATATGAGCATATCACATAATAGACATTTGAATATTTGATTCGTTAAACCTTTATTTTATTTTAAATATAATGAGGACTGTTTTTTTTTCATTTTGAATAAATAAAGAGATCTCATCAATTGAATTTAAATTAAGGATGCTCACTACCAATTATCATAGGTATAAGGACTCAAATAATGTCTATAGAATTATTATTTCTATACGAACTACTTAATTATTTCTTATCAATTATTTTATTTTTAAGATGGACCCATATAAAGTTTTAAAAAAAATAAATCTATTGGAAAAATGTATTGAAAGAGAGGTTTTAATTTGCGCAATATTTTCAAAGAGTTTAATTCCAAAAAATAAAAAGAATATAAACGAAGATGATGGTGTCCAAACATGAAAATGAAGAGCCAAAATAGTGAACAAGCAATCGTAACACATACACACATATATAAAACGATATTATATATTCTTAATTAATCACTATTTGTTATATAAATAATATATAACGACTTAAAATCCTATCATTCTCACATATACGTAATTGTCAGATTAAATTAAATAAAAGGTAATAAAATACGTTGCTGAGATGCTCACTGAAATGGATTTTTATTGAAAAAATTAAGGTTATTGAGGAGACAAGGCTCAGACGAGGCATCCAAATGCCACGTGCATGCATGAACGCTCTATCTTTATCTGTCACGCTATAATGCTTTATTTTTACTATTTTCCTCACCAACTTGTTTTTAAACTATTATCTTTTTTCTTTTACAATATCTATGCCACAAGAATATTAAATTTGAGCAACCTCGTCAGCAACCTAATATTTAATTGCTAAATAATATTAATGTATTCGAATATATAGTACCTCTATTATTGCATTAAACAAGTTCCACTAGTCTAGATGATCCCTTTATTAATCAATCTTTCAAAGGAAAATCTATATGCATGTTCTCTAGATTTTTTTTTTATCATAACGATGCTTGTACTAAGGATTGCAAATTAATTAATTGTATGTTGAACAATGGACGGTGTCTGCTTAATTTGGTGTAATTAATGTATTAGAGAGCAATATATCATCCTATGTTTATGCATCATATTATTATGTCTCTTAAGTTCTTATGCAATTAGGAAATGAATATAAATAATACTCTCCTTGTTCTAAAATTTTATAATACATAATTCAATTTAAAATAGGTCTGAATCAAATTACAATCGATAATTTTAATCAGTAATCCCACTTTAATCTTTTAATAATTTTGAGTCATGTGATGATAATTAATCAATACTCTCATTAATTAATTATATAATATTTTAAATTTTTAACTATAATAATGATTTATAATAATCATAAACTATGTTAATCCTTGAAAGTTTCACAGTGTAACCTATTTTTTTGTGCTCCTTGTGCAGTGCATGGAAGAAATATTTAGTTTATTAAATAATGACTACTTGATAAAGACCTATTATTCCCAATGTCAATGAGTCTAAATGCATGGTCGTGCCTTTTATCCCCTTCTTCATCAAGAGTGCTTGCTTGGATGAATGCAACCAGCTTTGTGCTTTTTCCTTTAGCTTTAATTGTTAAGGTTGACACAAAACTTTTTATTTATTTATTTATTTATGTGAATTAATGCAATTAACATGCAAATGAATCCGCTGATCCAAGAGCAGTTTCTTTGAAGCGAAGGAATTCAATTGAGTTATGGAGGATTTGACCAAAGTAATACATGTGGAAAATAGATTCTCCGGTCAAAATTGTGAATACTTTTTTATATAAATAAATTTTGGTCCATTTGGGTCTACGGAAATTGAGAGAATGATTTGATTTATTGGTCAGGTAATGCAAGATTAGCGTAATTAATGGACTAGATTTCAAATAAAAGAAGATACTATGATTTTCTGTAGAAATTAATACATGCACGTAACACATGTACGTACATCGTATGGCATATATGGATATGATTAACTGAAAATATGAGGGGGAAAAAGGGTGTATATTTTATGATGTAAAAATTGAAATTTTTTATTTTATTTTTGGAAATATGAGCCTCTATCGAAGTAATATAAAGTTTAAATAAAATAAATGGAGAGGAATGAAAAGAGAAGGAAGCCTTGGAAATTGTCCTCTCCCAGGTGTCACGAGTTCTTTAAAATGCTTTAATTAATTTGTGTGTTTATTATAAAAAAAATAAAATAAAATAAAGAAAAGATAAAGCCTATAAAGTGGGCCAATGAGAATAGCTACCTATTCTGATTCCCTCATTTTTTTTTAAATTGATCATTTACAGTTCTTAACTAATAATAATTATTATCTAATAATCATTGGTTACTGTTAGGAAGTGATCTTATAATTAACCATTTCATGCCCAACAAAAATATTTGGATTATTATATAGTTTATGCGTTTTTATGAAGCCACTTTGATCCGTGCGTTATCATTAGTTTCTTTTTCTTTTTCCTTTTCATGACACACGCAGAGCAGAGGGGACCCATTATACAAAGAACAGAATATAACTGATCTTTCACCTTTTTATAAGATAGCAATCCAAAAACTTTATTTACAATCATATTTTTTATTTTTAAAATTATTTTTCTAATTTTTAATATAAAATGTATTTTATTATTTAATTATATTAAAAAATTAATTAATATAAAATATTTTTTTTAAAATATCATAATTATATTTCTCAACTCTATTTATCCTTCTCTTACTTTATTATTATTGAAGATAATTTAAAAAAATAATAAAATATAAAATATAATTATATTTATGATAAATATTAACTCTCTAATTATATCTTATATTATATACTGAAAGAATAGATACTTTTTCACAATAATTAATTAGCGTATTAAAGGTTTTACTTTCATAATGTTGTTAAAAAAAGTTTAACTCAATTAGATATGTTTTCCCTTCCCCTCATGCACGGCATAAATTTTGATAGACAAACTAAATTATTAATTTATAGATTATTATTGGAGAACACAGCAATAAATATTAATTAAAAAATATTTAGTTAATAAATAGTTAATTTATAACTAATAAGATCATGATTTTAAATCATGATGTTATCAATAACAAAATCTTATTAACAAACGATTTATAAATATCTTTATAAATAAAATAATTATTTATGTGTATAGAAGAGAGAACTTTTCACTAACAAATATTTGCATTGATTTATATGAATTATTTTACCTACGAGATTACCTATGAGAGCTAACAACTTAAGTAATAGGTCGTTGTTTGAATGAATCATACTATAGCCCATCTAAATTAGTGTGATTTGTTAAATGTGATATTTTTATATAAACTAATATATATTTATTATAAATAAATTTTTATGTTTAGAATTGGAGAAGCACTAATAATATGGAAGAAAATTAAGTGTGTGCAGGGCAAATGCGAAGGGAGCGTGTTACACATGGGAATCCAATTGAATGAGAGTGGGCCCGACGACACCCTGGATTCCACGAAAGTATGGTCACGAGAGAAGAAGACGTTATCCAGATGAATGAGGCCCAAGATTCTCTCTATCCTTTCTCCATTTCTGTCTCCCTGCAAAAGAAAAGAAAATCTCAGTAGTTTGAATTTGAATCGATATATACATATATGCTCGAAAATGAAGGGAGTTACGTTGAATAATGAGAGAGAGAGAGAGAGAGAGAGAAGATAAGAAAATCGGAAAAATGATGATATCTTCTTGCAAAGGGTAAAAGGGGGCTGTATTTGCAACTTGGGGGGAACATGAGAGCATGTTGATTGATGGAGGTACAATGATTCAACGAGTGTGTTCCCCACAGATATAATGTTTGCGGAATATCTGATGCCCACCTCAACTCCTCCGAACCTCAAGAAAACCCACGCAAGCTATGCCTTTCACTCTCTCTTTCATCGCAGGACAGAAAAGGGATGAAAACATTTAATTCCCAGCAAAAATCGTCAAAATAACTCATGCAATAAGCTGTTGTATGTAACCCCGCTCTTATCTTCTTCATTCACCAGTTAATCAATTAGGAGACTGTTATGTACAAGTAGCAAAAGAAGAAATACCTAAATTTACTCTCATTTTTCAACTCTTGAGCAAGTAAAATTGCAGACTGCTTTGCTGAGGGAAACACTGAAAGCAAAGTCTAGAAGGAAACAGTAACAGAAGCATTCCCTTTAATTGAGCTGAACCTTAGGCACTTCATAATATGATCTCACGTTTAGCTAGCTATTCCTGATGCAGATGATGGTATGGCAATTTCAAAAGATTCTTAATTACTGGTACTATCAAATTTTGCCTCAGAGTTAGGCTGTTCAAAAGCATATATGCTCTGCAATCACCCAACAAGAGTCACCATCGTGATTTGATGAATACCCGATTCCCTCAAACCCCCAGTTCATCTCATCAACACCGAGAACAGTAGAGGCACAGTTTGACCTAATTAATAGCAAGTTGTGATAAATGTTACCTTTAAGGAGGGGCCTTATAAGGCTTGAGGCACTCCAAGGACCATATATCTTTTGGAGCGTGGTTCTTCAAAAGCTCTGAAATCTTCTCAACTTCATTCAGTTGCCAAAAGTCTTAAAGAAGACAATTTGTACATTGATATGCCGGCAACCATATTAACAACCTTATAATCAGCAACCACGAGTTTCTAGGTCCTCTATCACGATTCCCCTAAACGCAAAGGAAATACATATATCATTGGAATACAAAAAATTCCAGTAACGGAACCCCTACCTAACAGTGTTGGAAGAATAAAACAAAGCTTGGGAGAAGTTAGAGCCAAAATATTCAGAATGGGCTAAATACTGGGCTCAGCATAATAATTGGGCTTGACCCATTAACATTTCTGGTTGGGCCTGATTGTGGAATCACCTCTTCTGGTATCTCTTAACTGTCATGCCTAGATAAATGATTATTGATCATCATCCTCTGACTAATTGAGAATTACAATAAATGAAGATGGGAAAAAATCATTAGAGAGCCATTATTTGCTATCTCCTCTATCTTATTTCTTCGTTACCCTCTCTCATCTCTTATACTTTTAATCAAATCATACCCTTTTTAATAATTTATCAATATGAAAAGTAATTATATTAGTAATCATCTAAATATTTCTATTTTCAAAATTTATTCTTTTTAAAATCTATCCTTCTCAAAATATATTCTCTAAAAATTAATCCAAATAGGGCTAAATGCTAACAACCATGCTGGACTGTAGTGCAAATCATTGGTTACAAGTTTAAGAAAGGCGAATAATGATATATACATATTTGCAAACGTGTTGAAATTTGTTCAATGTCGGTCCATACATATTTGAGAAATCTTGAAACCATGAAAGATATTTGCTTATTGTTGTTGTTTGAGCTTTGTGTCTCAGCATCTAAGAATCTCAAATTTGAATTCCATTTTCTTTACACCCTGCCCTTGAATTCCAAACGATGACTTGTGCTTTGATATATACCGTGCTTCGTACTGTCTTCAAAAACACAGGATTGGGATGCATGTATACGTAACTCGAGTCAAACAATGAAGCTATTTAACTGGATAGATGCCATATATTTGATTAGCACCTGGGATAAATGGTTACTAAATTCTTGTCTTATCACACCTTGATATCAATTTAATAAACATGCAGATAGAAACGTAGTTTAATCAAAATAAATATAATATAATTATGTTTTATGATGAAAATTTGGGATAACGTATATTTTAATTTTAGGGGGAAAAACGTACTTTTTTTTAAAAAAAAAAAAATCAAGGTGTTATTAGGGGTTGATGTCTAGAAGATGTTTGACCGGGGGTTGAAAATTGGAACAGTTGACCTGTTTATAGAAACGAACATGCGGTCAGAGGTCGGTGCTCCAACTGTCAAACGTTCTTTTCACTTCCCCTAAACTGTCATACCCCCAAACAGTAGCGCTTGCGTTTCCTTTACTTCACGAAACGACGCCGTACTCTGAAACGCTAAGTCCACGTCACCACTTTCAACGGGCCTGCAGGGCCCTCCTCTCTCATACTCAGAGCCTGTGTGGCAGTTTCGTAATTATGTGTACGACACTGGGGTAGTTTAGTAAAGTGGGCTTTCAGTTCCTAACAGACTTAGCTGCTCCTGCGAAGAGGAAAAACAGAAACAGACTTACCTTCCTTCTTCGCAACGTTTGTCCCAAGCACCAACCCCTTTCTTTTCCTGTGCATTAGGCAATAATGGAGGATTCCGAGGTCAACAATCTCCTACCTTGCTTTCCAACTCCGATCACTATTTATTCTTCCATCTTCCGCTGCTTCTTTGTTTTTTCATATTTTTCTGTTCCTGGAAATTTTGGGTTTCCGGGGAATGGTTTCAATATTCGTCTGTTTTACTTGGTTTTGAGTTATGGGTCTGATTTTTTGTGTTTTTTTAATGTTGTTCGCAGAAACTGACGGCGTTGAAAAAGGCTTACGCCGATATAATCCTAAACACGGCGAAGGAGGCGGCGGCTCGTGTAATGGCGTCAGAGACAAAAGCCGTGAGGTTCCAAAGGGAGCTTGTTTCGACTAAAGAAGAGTCACTTCGGATGCTACTTAGGCTTAAACAAATGTTGGATTCCAAGGTATGATCTTTATTCTCAAATGCTTTTGCTTGCGTCTCTTTTTCTTTGTTCCCTTTAGTTTGGTTGATCACTCTGTGGATTACTCTAATGTGTGCTTTTTTTTTTTTCTGTTGTTTCGTGGGCTTAGTGTGAGATTCTAGTAGATGAAAATTTCGATCCTCTCACTTCATTGGAATATGTTGGAAAGGATTTTTGGCTGATTACTTGAGAAACAGTTTGATTGAATCCAGGATACGAAAAATAGTCATTTGTTTGTGGTTTATCTTTGAAATGAAATGCTTTACTCGCAGGTCATCATGCCTTCTGTCGATATTATCAGTGTTAGACATTTCAATACTAAGATATCCATTGTGAAAAAAGTTGTTTTGATTCTTCCGAATGCTGTTCCTGTCTTGTGTTTTACTTTTTAAAAGCACAGTGGAGTTTGGTAACAATTACATTCTTATCACCTTTAAATTCCAGGGTGGTTTTATCATACCTAGTATAGAGTGTAAACAATAACAAGCGACTTGCGGTTAAGTGTTGTTATTTCTCTTTGACTCTCATAGTGATCACTCTAGCAATGCAATCAACATATGGCGAAGTATACCATATGTGTGTTGCTCAGTGTTTGATGGGTCATCGAGCATTTTTCGCAATTTTCTAACTCTATCTATCCATGCACAGATATTTTCAAATGAGCAATGGCTATAACCTGAATATGAGTTATATGAGAATAATCTGGGAACTCTTGTTAACCTATACCCTTTGCCAGTTGGGTTAATGAGGAAGGAACTTGTGGTGAATATATCTTTGTGAGACCCTGTAGTATACATTTCAAGTTCATGTAGTTTTAACTGTCTTGCAAATTAGGCTAGTCTTAGATTTAGGGACTATGTAAAGAAACATAATTCCTGCTGTCTTATTGTAAGCTGATTAAGTTTTGGCCCAATTTCAACTGACCGGTTTAGCACTTATTGAGCTAACTCAATTCTAAGAGAGTTTCTTTAACCATGGTTTTGCATGATTCATGGCTATTTTACAGGTTAAGGAAGCAGAGACTACATCTTTTAATCAAACGAAAAAGATTGAGGAACTTGAAGCACAGCTGCAAGAAGCTGAGGAAATAGTTAGAGACCTTAGAGAAGAGTTGAGAGAAGTACAGGCTGCATTGGAGAAGGTGAAAAACAACCCAATGCATCCGCCGGCTAAACAAAGCATAGAAGATGAAGCTGCAGATCTGGAAAACATTGTAATAAACAACCAACTTGATCCTTGCAGATCCTTGTATTATGCGCCCAATTTACAGTTTGAATCGGTCTCAACTGATGACACTAGGGATTCAATTGTAAATGGTTCAAGTGACAGCTGTAAGAGTTGTTTGTCACATGATCATCTAAATAATTGCTATATTCATAACCCTGATTTTGCTTCTATAGTCATTAGAAGAAAAGCGCCTGAGCTCTACCGAAATGGATGCACTCAGAGAATACATGCTTTTGAAAGGAGCCTGTTTGGTGGAAATATATCTCTTTCTGGAAATACAGATGATGTGCAGAATGAGACATTAATGATAGATGAAGATGGTAAAGAAGCTAAAGGGGCTATACCAACTAATGCCAAACATGACGTTATTTCTGAAGCAGAGAAACCAGATGAAGTTAAAGTGGCCAGTTCCGAAGCTAACCTTGTCAAACTGCCATTTTGCAAGAAAAAGAGAAGAACAAAGCATTTTGGAATTCAAAATGGCATTTTAAAAGAGGAAGCATTAGCCAAAGTGTCAATTTGTAGAAAAAAGAGAAGAATTAAGAGAAGGAAGCGTCTACAATCTAGATTTTCTGAATCTGATATCAATGATCCATCTAAGGAAAATCCTTCTAAGGTATGTGAAAATGAGGCTCAAAAGGATATGATGTCTCCTTCTGCTAAAGTCCCCACTGACACAACTTTGATGGCTAAGCAACCAGGATGTCAAAATGATGCTGAAAAAGAGAAAGGGATCCTAAAATCTGGCTGTTCTTGGGACGAAATGAAAGATGATAAGGAACCGTTGCATAAATCTTACTTAATTGGACAAGAGAGTTTGCCCATGGAAAGATTGAAGGTTCAAGATAGCAGAGCCAATGTTGAGGCAGCTAATGAGTTGTCAGATAAAATGGATCTCAAAGCATCTGATTCAGATGAGAAGGTTTCTTGTGAACCAGTAAATAATAGGCTTCTCAAGTACACATTCCAAAGAAAGCGCAAGAAGGATTCTCGAAGCAGCCCTGATGTTGATTGCTCTCTTGAAGAGAGCAATTTAAAGAAAAAGTGCGAGGAGAAGCAGAATGGACATGTCAAGCCTCAGAAATCTTGCTCAATAACAGAATCATCACGTGACAGCCGGCAGCTAGCACAGGTTGCTCGTCAGGTTGGTAATGCATGTTAAAAAAAATTCTCCTCACTCTTTTAGGTATTACATCTTGTGATTATTTATTCACGCGTGTGCAACCAATGCGGTTTTGTAGAACCCTATTTGGAATATAGATGGAAACTCGAGGGAAAACATGGAAGGCCAAGTGGCCAATTAGTGACCAAAGCAATTGATGATATTGACTTAAGCACTGATCTTTGGTCTAGTTGGAATACCTTGGTTAGAGCAAAAGATTAGTTGCTAAAAAGGGTAGCCTTTTAGCCTTAAGAATCTTACAAGCAACTGTAGTTAGTTTTTTCTTAAAACCAACGGTTTTGTCCCTTATGCTATATTGTATTATTAGTTGGATTATGGAGAAGAATTTTTTTTTTCTGATCTTAGCTGGTAGAGTTTTAATAGCATAGAAAGACATTTTATTGTGTAAGAATTAGGCTGTGGACCTCAGTAAAGCCTACCATTATTTTATCATTACTAGCACTTGAATCTTAGTCCAATTATTACCTTCATAAAATGTATTATACCATTAAAACCTTTTGAATCTAGTTGGAAACTTGTAAAGTTTGCACAAATAAGTTATTCAATTTAACTCTTTGAGAGTACCATACTTTAGCGATGTAGTTAAGGACTAGAGTACTAGAAGTTACTTGAATCTTCAAACTGATGGTTGCCCTAACTAGGATGAAATACAGGATTTTGTATCTGTTGGATGGATTTTAGACTCTAAATCAACTGCTTTGAAGCATTTTTATTGTTTATATGAGTTTAGATATCTGTATTAGTTTCATAACTATTTGTATTTAAATATCTCTGTAGTTTCTACCCAGAAAAAGAAAAAATCTCTTCCTTTTCCCTTTAAAGAAACTGTATCTAATCTTAAGAAGCTGAATTAAAATGTTTGTGTGCTTGGCTAAATGACATTGTTCTGCTAGCTCGAATTTATGTGTCAAGTATAAATATCTGTTCTTAATTCCAACATTGTGATTGCAGACAATCTTAAGATGAATTCCATCCATAATGTGGAAGCTTGCTTCTCTATGACATTAAAATACTCATTACTTTATTAACTCCTAAGACGCGAAAAGGAAATAAGCATGGAAAATGCAAATTAATCTATTGATCCCAACTTTTCACCTAGTTATTAATTTGATTCCTATGCTTTAGGATTTTTCAAGTCCTTACTGTCCCAAAAGAAATTTGAATTTCCTTATCAGTATGCAAAAATTTTTTTTTGCTAATGCGTGTTGTCATTTTGACACTCTAAATACCATTATCTGTGCGTGACAACTCATCCGAGTCACCTAAACTTGGTGGTATCACATCTTACACTAGTATTATAAACCCTTTCATTGGCACAAATAGTTAATATGTAAAGATAAAAATTAATGACTCAATGAAGAGGTTTAATGACGGCGACCAAATTGTAATTTCTAAGGACTTGATTATAAAATTACTATAATTAAAGTGAAAAGTAAGTTGAAACTCCAGAAATCAGTAGAGTAATTTAAAATTGAAGTTTTTCTGAACTATGAAATCCTTTATTAGGAACTGCTCTTGTTTAAATATTGCAGGTAATGGCATTTTTATGCAATAGATGTAAAAGTATGCTTGTGGTTATTTAAAACAAGGGAGAAGCTAATAATTTCATAATTTTTGGTTTTGCAGCTCATATCTTTGTCTGAGCAGAAATTGTGGCAATAGATGTGGGTGTTACTTACTGTTATGAGGACTCTTAATGGAGATAGGGGAGTATTTGAAGCACTATTGTTCCAGAAGGTGGTGTTTGAAGGATGGTTGAGGCAGAGCAGTAGAATGTGTTAATAATTATCTTACTAATGTGTGTGTGTGTGTGTACTTTTACTCTATCCTTAGCAGTTGCTAAACAGTATGTTCTGTATAACATAATTTACAGGGCCCTCATAAATATATAAATTTTATACCAGAGCCAGGTCAAGGCTCAAGGGGAATCTTAGTAACCTCTCTATATTATTTCCAGCTTCAGTAATGATTGGTTTGGTTTCCAGCTCCCAATTGGCTAGGAAGTCAAAAGGATGGGATTTGGATTTTGTGAATTACAAATTTATCAAGCACTTTAAGTAAAACTAAAAATGAGAGAGAGATAACAGAGAGAATAAAAAAGAGAGAGAATGAGTTCTTCATTCTCACCTTTTATGTCATTTCCTTTCTCATTTCAGAAGCATTATAATTTGAGAGAATTCAAGCTATAAGTTGGGTTCAGGCATTTTGCAATCTACTATCAGGCACAAGGTGGAAGAAAAGTCGTTAGTATGAAGTTACAGCTTCTTGCTAACTACTATCAAAGTTGTGAATTGAAACTCCTTTTACCCTTGTCCCAAGTCATCAACACAGAAGATGAAACTGAAGAAAACGCCACACGTCAGCAACTTGAAGACTTACTGTGTTGCAGTGAACCAGAATGCAGGCTACATAAACACTTGTAACTAATTCTATAGTGCAAGGGAAACAACTCACACAATCTCACGACGTTTTCTCAGTTTCATCCAATTGTATTGTAAACAACAGTCTACAACATGCTATATATATAATTGAAATATCAAATTCTTTTGTTTTAACTTCATAAACTTCATAAATGCTAAAACTCTTATCAATTCTTTTGTTCTTAAAAGCCAATTCTTATATAGTATCAACTCATCAAAACATTTTCAAGCCAAATTAGAGAGACAGAATGTGGACAGTACTATCTTCTGGACTATGAAACTCCGCTGCCAATATATCAAGCCTTTCTTTTAACGTCCCCACTTTATAATCCTTGTTCTTCCTGGAGAAAAGGAAAATATGATGGAGTTAATTAATGAGGCATATGAAACGTAACTAAGCTTTCTAGACTGTTTAATAAATCTTGCATTTCTTTTCTGTGACACATTATGATTGCTAGCTTCCCATGCAATCCATAAGTTCTTTATATTCTCACCTGTGTTCTTTTGTTTCACCAATTCGATGACATTGATCTGATTTGAGTAAATCAATTCTTTCAACCCCCAACAAGAATATTAAAGAAGTTTCTTGCTCAGCCAAACATTTATATGAGATAAAGAAGGGGCAGGGGACTAGCTGCTGATAACTCAGAAGATAAAGCGACAGAGAAAACCATGCATAATTAACAAGAACCAAAGAAAATAGGTAATTGGAGAGAAACCTGAATCAATCTCGGGAAGAAAGGACACAAGGAAGCTTTTGACGTCAATAGTTCAATGACATTATTGGGATGGTCTATATTTTATTATGTTTTATTTTGATAAATGCATGCTGCATAATACTCGTCTAATCCTTAACATAAGATTTAATTTATAGTATAGTTAATATTATAAATTATATTTTATATTAAAAATTGGAGGAATATGTAATAAAGACATTCTCCTTATTGTTATAATTTTTTAAAGAAAATAATATTTTAATTTAAAAGAACATGAAGATTTTTAACATATATGTAATGTCCACAGACCACCTGCTGATAACTCATGAGTTACTTCATCTTTTTGACATTATTAATTATGTATGTATAAACAGTATGGGACTCTGGAATTTTCCTCCTCCTCCTCACATGGCTTGGCTCATTTGCTTCAATTAAGTCATTTTGGGCTTCCCTTGACAAACCACAATTTGTTTTATATAGATCAAAGTATACATCCATCAGAAGTAAGGAGTAATCCCCTCTTTATGACGCCTCCAATTAAAGGTAAATGACTAGCCACTAGATGATTTCTATGTCTAAGGGTAAAATTTGAACCCTCACCGCTCATTTAGTTAAAGGATCAAGTGAGATAACTATTAAGTTATACACCGCCTGGTTACAAACCATAAATTAATGAACTATGAACTGGGAATTACTTGTTATAATGCCGCAAATCACACAATTATCAGCAAGTTCATGCAAACCTAAAGCAATGTTATCATCAGGCGGAAGCATTAGATGGGCCATCGTCTGAGGAAGTGTACGATTTCAGACCCAAAGCAGTGGAACAACGGAATTGAAATGCTGTCCAATTGTGAATGAAAATTGACAAATATAATATGTATGTATTCTATAAGGATAAAAATTCTATTTTTGTTATTGTTATAAAGATTTTTTTAATAGATAATCTCATAATTATCATATAAGTTTTCTCTAAGTTTTTAAGTTGTGTCCTCTCAATACAAATTTATTTAAATTTTTTATATAAAAAAATCTAGTCTATTTAGTATCTCTAGGAACTTTGTATAAAAAAAAAAATATCTCTAGGAAATATATGAGTGAAGTTAAAAAATATAATAAAAATAAAAAAATTATAGGAAAAAGATAAAAATAAAAAAATATAAATATCTATAAAATTTTATATAAACAGTTTATAATTATAGATTATTATTATAAAGTATATTCTTTTCAATTGTTTTATTACAGTTGTGATCTATCCAAATAAAAGTTTAATAGTGTATATTTATTTACGGGCCTGTGTGAAAATTATGATAATTATGGTTTTAGAAACTCTTTTGAATAAAATTTTAATTTTTTTTAAAACAAATAGTTATATTTGTCTAAAAAGTCTTTTGGGTAAAACTATAGTTTCAAATAAGCTGTTAAGACTAGCTTTTAAAATAGTAAAAGAACTTATAACTATCTATTTACTATTATGCCCCAATTTTGCCCCACTCTCTCCTCTTCTTTCTCCTTTGATTCTTCTCTCTTCTCTTTCTCGTCAGTGTCGCCGTCCTGAAAGGTCCAAAAGTTGCTGCTGCTGCCGCTCGTAGAGAAGAAGAAGCGGTGGGTCTAATTGCTACTAAGAGAGAATTAGTGGGTCGTCATTGCTCCTCATTGTTGCAGCTCGTGGGTCATCACTCGTCGTTTATGTTATCGCTCGATGTGGGTCACCACTGGCCACCGTGAGAGAGATGATAAATAGTGCTGATGATTAATTTATATTTTTTATCTTATACTATTTCTAGTAATTTACCAATATAAAAAGTCATTCTGAAAATAACTATCTCAACACTTATTTATTCTAAACCATTTTTTTCCTATAATTTTTTCTCCAAAAACCTTTTTTCCTATAAGCTATTTTTTAAAAGTTTATACAAGCACACACTATATACTTTTTTATATAACATTATAAAAATATTAATGTTTATAAAATGTTAAATCAAGACTGTTGAGATTTAATCTAAGGGTTATAGAGAGAAGAGGAGGGGAAGAAGACCGAAAGAGCATGGGAGAGAAGCCAAATCCAAGTATAACGATTTTTTTTGTCCAAGTGATGATACTTATAAAATCATATATGAATAAAAGTTCAATTAAAACCTGATAAGCAATATTTTAAACATTAAATATTTTCCATGTTTTCACAACTTGAAATATTAAAACATAAAAAATATAAATATTAGGAGTCCACATAATTCCATAATCAAACAAAGCACTGTAGGTGTAGGTTTTAAGCACAATATCCTTACTTCAAAACAAAAAATAACATCCAATTATTCATAATCTATTAAAAATAAGATAATAAAAAAATTAATAATGATATAATTAATATGTGTGTGTGTTTGTGCGTATATATATTATTTTTAAATAAAATTATATATATTCTTTGGGAAGGGCCTAATAGGCAAGGCAGCATGCCGTTCCTGGTGCTCAACCTTGTCCAACAAGTGCTCCGTTTCCTTTCTGAACATAACCCAGAACATCAAACAAAGCACTAAATACCGATATTTACGAGTGGATAATATTTATAGTTAATTAATGATACGCATGAAACTTAACCGAATATCTATAGTCATCTCCAGGTTTTGCATTTAAAAGTCACAACTCTACGTTTCATTTCATAGAATCAATTTACGTAACGTAATAATAAGTATGAGAAAGAAGAAATAGAAATTATCACAAATTTGGCCAAACGTGTATGAAAGAGGTGCGCTGTTTTCTCGTTTCCTCCTCAGCTGGTTGGATGCTCTGTTTCTATGATATAGAAATACAGAGTGTTGTATTCTGCTTATTACACTTGAATTTGGTATCATAAGAAATTTGATACTCAGATATTAGAACAAGAACTTACCCCAAGAGGCGGGGAGGATTGAAGCGAGATAAATGGTAGCCTTTTAGCTTTGGAATCTTGCGAGCATATAAGAATCAGGCTGTGTGCCTCAGTAAAGCCAACCATTTTTACCATTTAAAACTGAGTATTTGATGTGAGTTTATATATATCAAGAAACGGAATATGAATGAGGGAGGGATAAACTGCTATAGCTTGCATAGTAAATAATTGAAAATTTAATTAATAGTCTCGATCAATTGTGATTATGAGATGGTTTTTATGCATTTCGTGAGCAGTTGAATTGGCACTGTCTCTAGCTGTCAAGCTGGGTACGTAACAAGGAAGGGGATATGGTTTTCTGTATTGGAAAAGTAATTTATCGAAACTATGATGATATTAGGCACAGGATATGAAGTTTTTCCTTTTTAAGCAATGCATGTAACTAATTGCCATATATAAAGGTTTATCAAAATTGAAATATGAGTCAGTGGCATTGCAATAAAATGATCATTAGAGAGACATTATTTGCAAACAACCACGCTGGACATAGGATTCATCATTGTAAGTTAAAGAAAGGCGAATGATGAATGGTAGATGAGATAGATACATTTAGATGAATGACTGATAAATATCTCATCACTAAAGATTGACCAAAATCCCTCTGGTGTTGTTTGTTTACACAATGCTTTCTTCTTGAGCGAATGAATAGAAGTATTGTAAAAACATTGTACTTTTAGCAAAGTACATCAAATTTAAAAATAAGATTTAAAGTTTTTATTGATTGTTAAAAATGTGTTATAAATAACATAATATGCATTGACTATTTCGGCAGAAACGCTAAGCCGCTAACTTCGAGGTTTACAAGGGATTGCAGATACAGAGAGAGTAATTCGAAAAGATCATTCAAGAGATGAAGGGGGTCAAGGGAGCATGGGAGTAGCGAGTAAGGTCGGAGATTATGCATTCAAGGCATTCACGGCGGGTCTTGGAATCTCAACCATTTACCTCACTGCCACTTTCTCTGTTAATGTTTACCGTGGCCTTGCTTGGCACAATGCTCAATCGGTACTTCATCTCCCTCTACCCCTTTTCCTCTGATCTTTCTTTACTTCTGGGCCGTATCTAATTGTATAACTGTGACGGTTTCTTTCCATTTTCCGGTTATTTTAAAATAGGGTGAGCTTGGGGACGAGGCATTATTACAATAGCCCCGTATAATCTAACAAGATTAGTTTTAGACGTAGGGCGCTTCAAATTTTAGGTGTAAAGAAGCATGATAAAGTACATGGCTTTTAATATTGCGATACAGAAGTTGATGCTTTTAAAATCGGGCTGATTAATTGGCATGATGATGAATGGAATAAATCAGCTCAATTTTTCTTCATTTGAAAATGATCTCGCAGAAGTCAAGTAATCTAATTGAACCATGGAATAGAACCCTTTGATACCATGTTCTGAATTAGGAAAAGTGCTGAAGCTTTTTGTTTGATAAGCTTTTTTTATAGTTTATTAAATTCTCCAAACACGTTACTTCGTTTCTTGCATGGTGATGGTGATGCTGTGGTGTACTTTTAAAGATTACTTTGCCAAGATGTTGGTTCGCAGTCCCCATATTCAGAATCTCCGTATATATCTTTGTTGAAAAAGATTATTCTTTCATGATTTTCCGGTGCAAATGAAGGGGAAAAGTGGATATAAGGAGAGAAAGTGAAGTTTAGGCAATTGTCATGATACGGGCTTTTAGAAGGGGAGTGAAGGGACGGTGGTGCCTATCCAGAGTTCATATTCCATTGCTGCCAATGAGATTTTTTGGTTGAAAACATTCTAAACCTTCCTTTATTTTGGCCTATCCTCTTCTTTCCTTTTGCTCTGTTACATTTCTGAAACAAGCGTTTCTCTCTGCCCTCTGTTGCTTCTAATTCAATTAGACAGCAAAATTTATTTTTGTTTCTTTTGGGAGAGGTGAAGGATGGTTGACAACCGGAAGGTTTCTGTTTACATACACAATATTATCTGCATGAGTAAGAGGTGATTTGGTGGGATAATTATGTACTTTTGGTTTATAGATTTCGTATGTGAAGGGTTAAAGGGGAGTAACAATGGTTTACGTTCTTGAGTTGGACTTTAGAGACAAATTTATCTTCAGTTAATCATTTAAGTTTTAAATGAAGGGATTTAAAAAGCTTATGTTTGATTGGATTTTGAGATCTGAATCATGTTCTTAGTGGACCTTAACTACTGTAGTCTCCGAAGTTCCAAGACTCTCAGTTTATTCATCCCCTAGTATACTCAATTGAGCAAAGTCTTTTGAGTTCTGGAGTTTTATTTCCTTGTGGGATGGATACTATTGCCTACAATGTTGTGTCCTGTCTCGCTCAAGTATGTGTCTCTTCTATGATTTAGTAATTTTTTTTTAGTAGAAATATTGCTATTTTGGGTCACTCCACGCAATCAACTTGGTTTGGTTGTTTCTATCTGCTGCTGCCGAAATATCATGGATTTTGATGTGCCAACACGTTGCCATTGTCAAATTACCTTTCGGCATGCACCTCTTCAACCTAACATTATCATTATATATATATATATATTCTGCAGAAACTTGAACGACAAGACTCTAATGATCAGGGTCAAGCTCCACGACTCGATCTCATTTTTACATTCATCTGCTTGTTAAGCTTAAAACGGTGTAGAAATATAATGTGAGATTTTTTTCCCCAAAACAATTCAAATGACGAGCCAATTATTAATGCACCGCCAGGAAGTCATAATAGCTTAGAGTGGCTCTGAAAATTTAGAAGGAGAGCTAGTCCGCGTTATCCATGCCTTGCAAACGAAGTCGAAAGACTTTCTGGAAGGGACTCCTTTTGGAATTTGGACATTATACGAAGAGTGAAACTCAAGAGTTGTACTACAGATGTCGATCAAACCATTAGGAATCTTATTTAAGATCATGGGCGTGTTGTTTTGGATTCATTTACGTTTTAATAATCCGTATTTGTCGTCCAAGACAAGTTGTTTGGGATAAGGGTTGAGAAATATATGGAGTAGGAAAGAAGTTTCAAATGTCGTGTAGGGGATTAATGAATAGCTGTGAAATGTGGTTTAATTTATTTATGTTCACCATCCAGCAGCACATTGAGCATTTTGCATTTGTGTCGCCGAGGAATGAAAATGATTTTGTAATGTAGCTGCACTTTATATGCCTCTATTTTCGGACGTGAAAAGTCACCTCTTAACTATTTTATCCGCCTTCCTAATGCACGGTTCTTTTTGTCTAGTCATTCAGGGAAGATTAAAATTAAAACCAGGATCTTTAATGAATAACTAGACAGTTTTTTTAAATATTATATATTATTGATAACATACAAATAATACTATTTATTATTGATTTGATAACTACAAATTGTTTTTGAAAAATCGTCTAAATTGTTTATTATTTATAAATGATATAACTTGGTGTGGATCTTACTAGATACAAATTGATCATAAAAACAATTTGTTGTTGAGTTTAGCGGGTAAAGTTGGAGAGATACTCTTCTACGTTGAAAACTCGATGATATTGCAGCCTAAATAAACTAGAACTCCATCTGTTCTATTCTACCGACGACTGGCCCCTAGAATATGCGGGAGACTGTAGCCTGTCACAATTCCAACTCAGCATTTTGGGATTCCAACTCAGCATTTTGGGATTCCAACCTCGAATGCTCAATTTATAACAAGGTTCAGGAATCAGGAGGGAGGATGGAAAACAAGCATTGCTATCAAATTATGAAATTGTACAGGTGCATCCTAGTTAACATTTTTAACATAACTGGAACATAATGTGTAATTAAATATTAATCATTAGAAAGAAAATAGAAGTTAAGCAAGCCTGTCATGTGCCAACCCTGTCATCAACCCTCTCTTAAAGCGGGTATCTGGCGATGAGCTCCGTCCAATCTGCCTTGTCCAAGAATCAATGCTCACTAACGAATGGAAATTTTGCGGTAACGTGAATTTATGTAATAGTCCCTAGACCCTTCTACAGTGACTCGACACCATCAAGTATTTTTCTTGGTGATACTTCATAATAACCTCGTATTTCAATATAGAGTAGATTGTTAAGTGGGATCTTCCTTCCACCAAGCTGATTCGGAGGAATCGAAAGATCTTAATAGCAGTCCTGCCAAAAACAGATAGATAGTAGTGCAGAATAATTATGCCGCATATGCAAAAGAGTTGCACTAACTCGTGTTGCTAATCTCATTCAGCGATGGGCGATAGTGCCTGAAGAATAAATGGGCCCCATCTAGCAGCAACAGTAAGAAATAGATGCTTCGTGAAGTGGTAAGAGAACCTATTGTTTCAACCGGTTTTACTCATCTGAAATATTTGATGTCTCCCTTGAGTTCAAATGAACCTCCGCCAGAGGATTAGTTATGAAACCTCGATCACCACGAAACCTTAATCCGTGATTTCTCTCAATACTGCCATTCTTGTCAGCTCCGTAGTGCATTGTGGCTAGCGATGGAGTGCCAGCAGATCTAGAGATCGAGGAGGATGAATACTGGCCTTGTGTTTTCCTCCAGAACTTGGAGCTTAAGAATTCTGCACCAGACAGCAAGCAACAAGTCCTCCCGGGAGCATCAGCCTTAGTCATTCTTCCACTTGATACAGCTAAGTCATAAGAGATGTCATCTAATGCCAACTCAAGGCCATGCACACGAGTCTCCAAAGATTGCATTCCATTTTGTGAGCTTCCAATGAATCTCTGAATGAAGAACACAGAAAACACTTAGAGAAACAATCTTCATCAAAGTCTACAGCACAAGTGAAAATGTTATATTTTTATCAACCAGCCTTCTCACAAAAGATTTGCACACTTGAAGCCAAGTACACAGAACAAAATTTATGGAGGGAATTGGGTGATCATGCATTGGTGACAAACCTGCAGAAGATCAAGCAAGCTCGACTGCTGCTTTTCAATTTCAGATAACTGGTTGCGGATCAAAGATAAATCTTCACACCCTTTGTCATTCTTGTTTTGATCTTTGGCGCCAGTACTAACAGCAACTGAGACTTCACTGTCTTCATGGCAAGGAACTACACGAGATCCAGTTTTGGACCCCTTGTGAATTTTTTCATCGGTGCTTTTACCAAAAAGAGCCCTTCTCATTTCCGGTTTTGGAAACCGTGTTTTCTCCTTTTTGCTTCTTTCCGTGACAAAATCGTCCCTCTCTTCAGGATCACCTCGGTAAGCCGCAGAGGGAGCATTCGGCACAGTAACATCCCAGTTCTTCTGGCTCAGCTTTCGCGGCACATAGGAGTTCATTCTCTTGTTACTATTTAAAGGACTAATCTTCTTAGTTTTGCTGGGAGTATAACTGTCCGGAGGGGTAGATATGGTAACTGGAATGGATTTTTTCCGAAATTGTGACACTACAGAACCAGGGGCGCATGAACTCTGCACGACTGGTGGATAGTGTCTATCACTTGCATACTCTGAATCAAAGACAGCCCGCACCCAAGAGATAAATAAACAATCAACAGAGACAGGCAAATTGACGACCTCAGCGAATTTCAGGTTTAAAAAACTATTTGATTTAATGTAAGATCCGATAACTACATCGACTCATTAATGATAATCGTTACCTCTTTTAGAAGCTCAACAGCAACCAAAGAATAAATTGAGTTTCCATCTATTTCAACGGCAAAATTAGCAAATGCTAGATGAATAAAGTAATACCTTTGGACGAAGCTTGCGATTGAGGTGGTGGAGAAAATTCTTCGGAAATATCAGCTATCTGCTTCCACGCTTCCAGCATCTGATTCATAACTTCCCGAACAACCTTCACCTGAATCAAATAAGACATGGACTCAATGCACTTTCAACTTACCATAAATTAATCAAACCAGATCAGAGGAAGAAATTTCAATGTCGTATGTTAAAACCTTATCGAATCGTCGATTCTCGAAAACTTTCAAACATCTCGCCTTGTGTTCTGATAACATTTCCCTTTCCACTATTGCCAGCTTCATCAACGCCTCGGCCGCAGCCTTCCTTGCAGCCCAATCTTTGTTACTCAAGAATTCCATCACACAAGGAACCAAGTTTGTCAAAGCACCATGACTCGATGCCGCACCAACCTCAATAACGCTTCCGATCAGCGTCAACAGGGCCGGCTTTGCCTTAAATCCCTCGCACTTCAGTAACTTCTCGAACCTGGGCAAGAGCTTCATCAATCTCGCCGGCTCCGGATCCGGAACGGCATCAACAGCAGAAGCCAAACAAAGCGCCGCGGCCATCTGCGCGTTATGGTCCTGTTCGGTGAACAGGGCCTCCGCCAACGGTTTCAGAAAAGAGGAAAACGGTTGCTTAGTGACGTGAGTCGACAATGCCGAAACGGAATTCACACAAGCGGATCGAACCGACGAATCGGGGTCACGGAGCCGACGAACTATATTTCCTAGAATTTTCGAAAGATAAGGAGACAGCGAATTTCCATGCGTCTCACAAAGCACCTCCAATACTCGCACGCATTGTCTCCGAACCGAAGGTTTGTCCGACGCATCGGTGGAGTGTATGCAGGAGAGAAAAACCGACAGAGAGCTCGGATCGAGGTTCCGAGCAATGGACTCAAGCTCGGCCGCAGCAAGAAACTGTGTATCTCGGTCGGAAAGCTTGGCGAGGCACGCGAAAATCCGTTGTTTCAGGCTGAGGGACGGGTTCGACGATGGAGGCATTGTGATTCAGATAATGCGGGCGGTAGATCAAATTCCGGTGAGGGAGGAATCAGGAAACAGGCGGGGGAGCAGCTGGAGTTCCCGGCAACATCGCCGGAGCTGGAATTTATTATTGAGTGAGCTGTCGTGGTAGTCTCTCTTAACACATTCGGTGGGAAAAAAGAAGGTGGGGGGCTTTATTGCGTGAAGATGTGCAAAGGGAGCAGAGCAGTTCAAGAGAGAAGGTCGGTGATAACGAAGCGAGGGGAAGGCAACAGGGAAGCGAACGGCGGGTCGTATGTTGGATAATATGTGAGGCAGGGAAGCTAAAACGACGGGAGGTTTGTTGCGGTTATATTGGGGAGATAGAGTGTCGTTTGCTTGTGGGGACAAGGCTATATTATCAGCAAATGGCCTTTGAACTTGGAAGGCCGCGTCTTGTGTTTTCCCTTTTCGGGCAATGCCGTATGAGATTTATTAAGTGGAGCCAGGTATTTTTACCAGGAAACTGTGAGTTAATGATGGGATCAAGCAGAGTATGTAGAGGGAGTGAGAAATAAGAGGGAGGGGAGAGTAGGAAAGGAAGGCTTGAGGGAGGGACTTGTGAGAGAAATAGGGTGGGGTTAAAGGCAGGATCGTAGATTTTTGCAAGAGCAAGCAAAGAAAGGGGCATTCAAGTGTAGCCGCGTGTTAAGCTTTTTGGTTGCTGCTTTATTTGAATGGGGATGGATTCGGTCACATTTTGGAGGGTTGGAAGCGACTTCCTACCTTATATGGATGGAGGCAGTATCAAGAGTTTGCTGAGAGAACTGAAATTATTAAGTATATTTTTTAGTGGTCTGTGAATAATGTGGGGATTAAAATATTGAAGAATTCTAACGAGGATGAAGGCAGAAACGTGGGGAGGGAGGGAGGGAGGAAATGTGGACGGGCAGACAAAAAGAGAAACGAGGAAGATGATTAGAGAGAGAGAGAGAGGGAGGGAGGAGAATTATGGAAGGCATGGGAAGGAGGAATAATGGTGCCCGATAAAAAGAGTGGGGGGGGGGGGGGCAACAGTTAAATGTTATTAGTGTCTGCCACGTGACACTGCCAATTCATGATCAGTCTATCCACAGTTTCAATAATATGCTAGTGGGGACTGTATTTAGTTCTATAATTATTTCTTTAAAATAGGATAACACATATTCAACCATTCTCATTTAAAATAATTGTGATTAAAAATAATATTTATTATAAATAATTAATATAATTATTTTTTTAATATATTAAAATTAATTATCTAATTCTTATATTAAATTTTAAAAATAATATATTTTATTAATTACATATAATAAAATAATTTTTATTAATATCAGTTATAAGACACATGACTAAAAAATAATATTTTAAAAAAAATATAGTATATTTATTATAAATAATTAGTTTAATTAAATTTTTAATATTTATAAATTAGTTATATAGTTGTTATATAAAGATTAAAATGAGTATATAAATTAAAATAATTAGTAAAAATAATTATTTATTAAAAAATGTGTGTTATTTTTTTCAAAAAATATTTTTAAATTATTTATATTATAAAGTATCCTATTTGTAATATATAGAGTCAACAGAAATGGTTTGGCGGCCGTTGGGAACAACCAGCGAGATAATTAAGAGAGATTGAGGATTAACCTCGTTTAGAATCAAAACAAAAGAATAAAATTAAAGGAACTAAATATTGAAGAGGGTAAAGGGGGGAACAAAAATAAGGTGGTCGTGTTCATTTGTTATATATTGTTTTCTAAAGGGAGGGAGTGAGATGCGTCATTGGTTAGGTCCAAAGATAGATGCGTTCATGGATTTTTATTTTTATTTTTTTCCCAACCAAAACGCAATAAATGGTTCTGTCAATCTGTATTAATTTTCTTCCTCCCTTCCTTTTTTTGTTTCTTTTTTAATTAATCAAAAGAAACGGAAAATGGCTGTACACGTCTATTCATCACACTGCTACATTTATTTTACTTTGGGGTGCCCTATCCATTATTTAAGAATGGATCTCAAGTTGGGTAAATTATCCCTTTTTCAGGAGGACTTACCCAAGTTGCGTGCGTAAGTTGGTATTGTTATTTATTAGGTGACACTGAATATTAATTTCTTATTGCCGCGTCAAAATATATCCAAATATGTGAAAATTAACTCTCAAATGCAAAATAATAATAATAATAAAGGGAATGTTCTTATTCGTTTTATTTGTCTCCTGAAAGCCATATTCCACCATCTATTATTGATCACTGTCCATCTTACTAATATCATCATGATCATCATAACGTCTCCAAATTTAGCTCCCTTTAAATTAAAGTATATTATTAAATTTATATACAATTTATTTTTATGTAATTATATACTTTTTTTATTAAAAGTAAACCAATTATTTATGTTTTCTTTAATTTAATTCAACATCGAAAAGGGAATTTTAATTTAAAAAATTTAGATTCAATTACAGAACAAAAATATTTATTTTTAGTTTGACTAAAATATTAGTCATATGATTTAATAAAAATGTGTGCGAATTTTAGGGACACTGAAGAAATGTATATGATAAACAAACTACTGAATTATTTTGCATACGATGGTCTAGATATGTACTTGTCAATTGCCATCTGAGTTTCTAGAGGAGCGCACTTGATGGGTTAGTCTTCTAATTTGTTTTATGTTTAATTGTATGAAAAGGAAACAGCTATTCATTTCGAGACTTCTCAGCTCATTAAGATGGAATAAGTGGTTTTGTTTTCGATCTCAAATCATGAATGTAATTACAAGAATCGTATAATGACATATGCAGATGTTGAGCACGATTTGCAGTTTGCATTAATTCTTATATATAATTCAATGTTGTACCTGTCTCTCTGTCTCTCTATTAAATATAGAGACATGATGGGTTAATTTTGGACTTCACTGATGTCTATTTTTATATATATATATATATATATATAGATAATTTTCTTATAATATGATGGCAGAATTGAGAGATTCAATCGTATTTATAATTTTATATTATGAGCATATGTATCTTTAATTCTCTTTAAAAGAAATAGTGATGTTTATATAGATTAACCAGAAGAAAAAATAATAAATAAATAATACTATTATATATCCTTCCAATCTTAACTATAGATATTAGATAATTTATTTGTAAAATTTAAAAAAAAATTAAATTAATTATTTATAAGAGGTATACATTATTTTTTTTTAAAATATCTCTTTTAGTTATCTTATTAGTATTAGAAAGGTAAAAACTACTCTCTTAACAAATTTTTTTTTAATTAAGTGTAATTGATATAGATAATTTAAAAAATATATAAATTTAATAGATAGAATAGATTAAAATTTTATATTTATAGATAAAATTATTTAACTACTATATATATTGGTGGAGGACACGTGGCGTAGTAGATGAGAGACAAATGGAGTAATGAAGATAGAAGAGCCAAGGGAGGACGGAGACAATTAGGATGTCGGCGCGCTCTTCTGTGCAAAATTCATGTTCAACTCGCCTCTCCAATTCTCCATCTGCCATGTCTCCTCATAATTTGCTCAGAACTTCCAAACGACTCACACGTTGTTCCACAGAGTTCGAAATGGCTTCTCCTTATTAAAAGCAAATGAATTTCCCATGCAAAATATATGTCACTTATTTACATTATTTGGACCCATTAAATGTTATTTTTTTACTCAAATACCCCTAATTAATTAATATTTGAAAATAATTATGTTTTGGTACAAATTCAACTAATTAAACTATTTTTAATATCTGAAAAGCTGGTATTGACAACTCATTTGAGACACGAGAAGGTAGGTAGGCGTTTGCACTGGGCGGTTTTTAAGATTTGGACTTCTTCTATAGAAAAACACCAAAATGAGCCACATACTTTTGTTTTTGCATGGAAGCTGGGACACAGATGAATCACCAGATAATGAGGTAACACATTATAAAAAATAAATTCATATTCTATTTAATTTTTATTATTATTATAGAAATTCATTTAATATATGATTTTATAATTTTTTTATAAGTGTTCTCTGAACTCTTGAGTTATGTTCTGACTTTAATAGGAGATCGGTATTAAATTTACCTAAATTTTATTATATAAAAAATATATTGAAAAATAACATACACACGTGAACTATATTTCCCTTTAATCACACAACACCTCAATACCTCCTTAATTAATGCAGTAAGGTAAGGGGACGATTAAAAATAAAAATATCACTTCCTAACTTAATAAGCTAACTTAACTAACGTCTTGCACATTCATTTGCTCACACATGGGCAATATTCTTTTTTTTTTTTTTTTAAGTTTAGAGCTAATATTACGCCACTTGATAGTTTAGGATACCCAATACTCCTACAAGAATTACTTGAGGATGACAATATCCTTCAATTATAGTTTAATAATTATAAAATCTTTCTATCTATTATCAAATTACATTCACTTTTTTTTCCAACAAAAATTAAAGCTTACGACATTACAATTATTTATTCTAGGTTAGAGATCATTAGTTGTAAATCAAGTTTTCTCTCTCTCTCTCTCTCTATATATATATATACACGTATATATCACATTCGTTACAGAATTATATAAAATTAGGCATTATTATTGGGTCCATTATTAGCCTTTTTTTTTATATATAAAAAAAGCTTGAAATCAAAGCAAGAATGGAGTGCGTAGCGGTCATCAAGCCATTCATTGAGAATGATGGACATCAATATAGCACCCGCCATATCATACAATTGTCACTCGTCTCCCTCTCTATTTTTTTTGTTGCATATGGCCAGATCCCCGCATGTCATGCCATATACACACGTGTCTTGTGGACGAGTTCCCTCTCATGCCATAGCTCTCACATTTTTTTTTTGGTACAAAGTTTTTTATAAATAGGTTAGCCACTATAACCTTAAGTAGAGTGAAGTCTTCATTTATCTTAAATGATATTAATATCTAGTATGATGAGATATTAATTATCCTCAGGTATAAATCTAAACACTTAAGAGTTAGGATGTTTCTTCAAATACCGTAACTGAAACTATAATAAAATAGTATTTCCTAAAGATTAAATATATTTTAAATAATTATTTATCTCATCACTTCACAAACTAAACTTACTATGGATGCATAGCTCTCACATAATGTTTGAAGGATGCACATTTGGTAAGCATTGGCCCCAAAACTAGATAGGCGGATAAAGGAAACACAACGTATCAGGCCTAATGTCAATTTTTTTTGTCTACTCGATTTATTAGAGTTTTACCTATACTATATTTAGATTTGACCTATATCTCATACCTAGTTATAGTGGGTGAATCTATTAACAATAATTTTTTATATATGGCAAGGCCCAATGTCAATTCTTGTTACACTCAATGGGCTACTCCTCTACATTAATTATAAAGCCCAATGTTTTGCTTACCTAGATCCAATAATCATTTATTGTGAGCCCATAGACTCATCAAAGTTTTGAATAAATATACCCAAATACTTATTTCAAGCAATCCATAGCCATTGAGATATAAGACTATTTAAAATTATTTAGAACGTATTTAATTTTTTAAGAGTATTATTTTATTATAATTTCAGTCATAATATTTGGAGAGGTATCATAACTCATGAGTGCCTAAGTTTAAGCCTAATGGTAATAGACAATTTACCCTACTTGATATTAGTATCGCATAAAATAAATGAAGACTTTGCCTTACCCTTAGATTATGGGTAAATCCAACCCCTTTTCAAAAATTTTTATAACAAAAAAAAATAAAATTTATTTTTAAATAACTAAGATTAAATATAACAAAAGGAGTTAATCTTTTAAAACAGAGTAAATTAATATTTAAATTTCAATGCAAAGAAATATTTATATTAATGCCTGATAGTATTTCGAATAAAATTACTCTAAATATAATAATATATGTATTGGTACAAAAATAGTTCTAAGTAATCTTAAGTTTGAAAACCGTTTAACAACATTTAAGCAGTAGTTTGGTATGTAGCATTTATGATAAGTTCTTAGTACTCAAACCTAAAACTTATGCTTCGAATGCTGAATCGTCCAAAGGAGCCTCCATTAAGATTAATCCAATGTAATTGGCTCAATTGCCTTTCACATCAAAAATTATAATATGTCTGTTCCTCGCTAATACTAGGGAGTAGGATCCTAAGGCACAGGTAAAGGGGGGGGGGGGGGCAATCCTCTCTTATAATATATATTCCTATATACCTGTATATAGGTATATGTATTACCCCAGTTGGCGAAGGGGTAAGACATACTACTATTTAGAGTATGTTCGAATCCTATAGAATATCATTTTATTGTGGTTCCAGTCACGGCGCTTGGGAAGGCATCCTAACTCTTGGGTGCTTAGGTTTACGCCTGAGGGTAATAGACGGCTCGCCCTGCCCGATATTGATATCGCCTAAGAGGAAAGGAGACTTCGCCCTGCCCTTGGATCGTGGGTGAGCCCAACCCCTTTCCAAAAAATTCTTGTACCAAAAAAAAAAATATATACCTGTCCATGTCCAAATTTTTTTTAAATATGTTGTACAAAATAAAAATGTTTTTAAAGTCAATAATATGAATTCCATCATCATCAGATTTTGGCTAGTGTGCACGAGTGACGTCAACATTTTGGACACAAATATTTAAAAGAGTTTTATATGGAAATATACATCCTTAAAATCTTATATCAATTTGTTAAGATTGCTAAAATGAATTAAATATTATCCATAAAAGTATTTTAATTTTTGGCTCTATGTTCTTAATAAATCACTTCATAATATTTCCTTCATCTCGAATATAACCTCCTTTTAATTAACTCAAAAGATTTTAAAAAGTGTGAAAACAAACGATTATTTAATTGGCATAGCATCATGGTATTATAATTTAATGAGATGTAATTTTTTTTTATAACTACACATTCAAACTTATTTATTATCTCAGGCTAAAGTGTCCATATTTAGTATATAAGATTATCTCAGAGAATACATGTGCCTAAAAAAATAAATAAATAAATCTACTATTTAAAGATTAGAATTTAATAGACAGAGTTAAAAGTTTCCCAATAAGCATGAGTACTTTTAAAAAAAATAATATAAAAGAGAATAAAAAATATAAATACTATATTTACACCCAAATCAAAGAAAAGACATCAATGGTTCAATGTTTAAAATGACAAGCAGAAAGATGTAAACAAGCGTGTGACTTTATAAAATCATAGATGAGCAATCAATAATGAGGAAAGGGCATGTGGTGACACATTAAAAAGTGAGTCCCTTATGAAAAGAACATTACCATCACGTGACACGTGGTTTAATAAAAGAGTTGAATTGTTTATCGTGAATTTTAAAAAAGTGACTCTCTAAAGAACTATTCAACCCATAGGCTTTAAAAGGCTTTTGAGTAGTAATGAGCTGAATTTATAGGCGGCTGTGTTGGTTTCAATGTAACGAGGAATTGTTCCCTTTCTTCAAACATGGGTGTGGGGCAAAACAAAGGCTTGGCACAAAATGAAGGCCTAGCGAAGAAACTCTCGTATTTCTTACAAACAAGTGAAGAACAGTATTTCTTTTTCCTTTCTTATCTTTTTTCTTAATCTTCCCGATCTTAGTTGGGCTTTTTTCCGTTAATTTTTGCAACAATAATCGCTATTACATAGAAAATTGATATGTAAACTAACGACGTCGTATGTATGCCTCCCACCCACTCTAGAGATCCAAAATTATTTGCCCTCCAACTTGTATGAAATTTCACGTTTATATAACGCAATTACTCTAAGTTTGAGTCAAGTACAAGGGTAATTTGGACATTTCATTTTTACATATAGGAGGGAGCACTACCTCCCGCACGATTCGTTTCCGAAGAGGGCGAGCGATTCTGAGGAAATTCCGTTATCCATTCACGTCATCTCTCTCTACATATTATCTCCCGGTTCGCTCTCATTCACAAATTAGGGTTTTTGCGTTTCGCTATTCGTCGAATTTGAATCCAGCTATCCAACCATGGTTTTTGATTCAATCGCCTCCGCTCCTACTCCTTCAGCTGCAAACGCTAAGAATCTGGGCAAGAAAAAGAGGGTAAGACATTGATTTCAGTGTTTATTTTGTTGTAACTTTGATTGTTTAGTTTATGCATCCATTTCTGTGATATTATTTTTCTCATCCCAATGCTTCGGCGACTTCAGACCAACAGGTCTGCAAAATTAAAGCAATGTAAGATTGATGCCCGTCGCGAGCAGTGGCTTTCTCAAGGTAGGAACGGTATTCATGTTTCATTGACATGCATATATATTCTACGTATGCGTATATTTCCATCGCTATATTCTTGTCCTAATTTTAGTCTTTTGTCAATATATCCGTGTGTGGGTATTAGTTATGGTCAAGAGTAAGAATTGCAAGGATGGAGGGGACAATGGTCACGCGCCCTCGATGCCTGTTGGGGAAGACAACAAACGTTCCTGGGAGAAATTGGAGATGAGTCCTAGAGCTGAAGAGATTGATGTATCGATCCATCAAGATGGCTATATGGAATCTCTATCCAATAGTCCCTCTAGTGTTGATAGTAGCATGTTGGGGAGTAATGATTCAGGAACAAATTTCACTGGGAGCAGCAGTAGCAGCGGCAGCAGTGCTGGGTCCTGCTCCGGCAATGTCACGGAAGAAGAAGGCGATGATGATTGCTTCGATGATTGGGAGGCTGTGGCTGATGCTTTAGCCGCCGATGACAAGCATCAAAATCCATGTTCGGAGCTGCCCACCACTGATGAAACGGTTGTGCAAATGGTTTCGCCCCGTGAAATGATTCATGGGTCGAATTTAGGTGCATCGAATTCCAAAACCGAGAGTGATAGAATAGTTCCATCGGCCTCTAGCAATAGCCGAGCTTGGAGGCCTGATGATGCATTTCGTCCTCAGAGTCTTCCTAATCTATCTAAGCAGTATAGTTTACCAAATACAGGCTCTCGTAGTGGAGGAGGGATCCCATGGGCTCGCCCTGCTGCGCCATCCTCTTGCCCAATATGCTGTGAGGATCTTGACTTGACAGATTCATGCTTTTTACCCTGCTTGTGCGGATTTCGGCTTTGCCTCTTTTGTCACAAGAGGATTCTTGAGCAGGATGGCCGCTGTCCTGGGTGCAGGAAGCCTTATATTAGCAAATCTGTTGAGCCAGAGGCAAACGTCCATGGAGACAGCCAGGCTCTTCGTTTGGAGCGTTCTCGTAGCATGATTTATAGGACATAGAGGAGTCTCTTCTTGTAGCATCCTTGCATGATCTATATTCTTAGATCTAATCTCCGTAGGTCTAGCTGTTGTAGTTATGGATTTTGTGCCCGAGGGAATCAAGCTGTTTCTCAATGCGAGTTTGGTCGTTATCTTGTGGTGCATTTGTTGATGTAGATTACTCAGGGTGATATGTTAATAGATGATATGGTATAGAAATTTAATAATTGAAAATTATTGCGCATGTTGCTTATTTTGGCTATGCTTTGACTTCCCATATAATGTGTTCTTTCTGTACTCTTAGCTCTTTATGCTTCCATGTTGATCATCATATTAAATTCAGCATGCTCGTAATTGTCCTGGAATTTCATTTTATTGCATCCACGGTTCCTTTCTTCTTTGCAAGCTCTGATTTTCTTCCTTTGGCTTCTTTGAAAATCCTTGTTCCTCTGATTTGAGCACCTGAAAGATGGATGCAGGAGTAATTTCTGCACACTTCTAAAGAATCTTTCTTTTATGAGAAATGCAAGACTCAAGGTATGGAAATATCTTTGTGGCACTGCCGTTATTTCTTTTTGTTAGCTCACTCTAGAGTCAGTCTAGGGAATAAATGATTTGTGCTTGCCTTGCCACTTCCATGTTGAAGCATATTATCTTCCTCTTTTTCTTGTTGTATATGTTTTAGATTATTGCTCCTATTATTTTCTGGGACTGATACTTAGGTTGCTTCTCTCATGGTTATTTGTTCTTGTGCTGTTGTAACATATACCTTGTTGGATTCTTTTATTAGTTCTCATGGAGGTGTAGCTAGTCATTTTATTTGGTATATAATTTGTGATACATTTTCAATGGGCATAATTAGTTCTTGTCCAAATTAGTTTTGTTGGAATTGATTGGAATATGGTCATCCTTTTCCTTTTTGTTTGGAATTGGTTTAGGGAATGATGGAAAGTTTTAGCAAATTTTGGGAGAATATTTAACTGATAATGATAGATTTCATACCCATCTTGTATTGATTAATAATCATAATATTAATCATACTCTCGTGGCCATATTAACTAAACTAATGTGTCGGGAAATGAACGACATCACATATGCATGTCGCTTAATTTGTGCTTTAGCTCGTTCATTTCAAGGTTTTAGAAGTGGGAAGGTGGTTAAGATGTAATGAAGCTGTTCCCATTTGCAAAGGTTCAAATTATATACTTGTAGCAGGATCTAGGCTTTTTTTATGAAGTATTTTTATGGGTGGTCAATTTTTGTGAAGGATCATATTTCTGCATCTTGTCGCCTATGAGGTTTGCTTCTGGTGTGAAGGATTCACTTAACGTAGAGTATGGGGTGTCTCTGAAGCATATCTCAGCCATAACAAAAGATTATTTTTAAGAAATTTGAAGTATTTTCTGCTATATTGCCGTGTAGATTTTAATTTTGAACTGGATTTTAGGATCTCTCATTCTCTGCTACCTTTGGTGTCCTTTCACCTTAATATCTCCATGGAAAATATGATTGTAATTGACGAACTCTTCATGGAGGCATCAGATTGATGAGTGTTTATGTGTGCCTATCTCTCACTATACATGAGACTTTGGTTTGATCTGGAGATCAGTTATTAAAGTTGATATCTAGAAACTAGATTAGTTTGAATAAGGTTTGAACAGCCGGCTGACTGTTGCCCATTGTTATTTGGGGGATGAAACGCTTGCTGCTTTTTTCCCCATTCAAACTTAGCTTCTGTCCAATTTTAAATATTGTATGCAATAAATAAGGCTCATTCGGAGTTCTAGTTGGGAAAAGGAAGAGCATTATTAAACTAATGTGGGTTTTGTACAATGTATGAAGGTTGAAAAATGGATTTTTTATTTACGGTTCATTAACCTGCAGTGCTGCTATCCTTTTGTTTTTTGGGGCTATGAAAATATATTGATGATGCGTTGTCAAACATTGATTTTGATACTTGTTTTTTGTCCAAAATTTTGTTGAAAGAGGTTGGGTACACCTAAAATCTAAGTGCATAGTAAAGTCTTCCTTCCTCTTAAATAATACTAATATTGGGTAGGGTGAGTTGTTTATTGTCTTCAGGTGTAAATTAGGTACTTAAGAGTTGGGATGTCTCACCAAACGCTGTGAATGAAACTATAATGTAGTATTTTTTAGAGATCGAATATATTTTAAATAATTATATCTTATCATTTTATCTGTTGAATTTACTGATTGATGGGTATTTTTTTTTTGGTACAAGAATTTTTGGAAAGGGGTTGGACTCACCTACGATCAAAAGGCAGGGTGAAGTCTCCTTTCCTCTTAGGCGATACTAATTTCGGGCAGGGCGAGCCATCTATTATCTTCAGGCGTAAACCTAAGCACTCAAGAGTTAGGATATCTCTCCAAGCGTTGTGACTAGAACCACAACAAAGTGGTACTCCTTAGGATTCGAATATACTTCAAATGGTAGTATGTCTCACCCTTTTTGTCAGCTGAACGATGGGTGATTTTGATACTTATGTTTCTCCTCTTGTTTAATCTAACTCCGTAGGCCGAAAAAGATACAAAAAAAAAAAGAAAAAAAGAAAATCCAATTTAAAGTCACAGATCCATGGATCTTATTATAATTGGGCTGTACAAGTTAAAATTAATCAAAATGTATAAATGATTGGGTTAAGAATTCAAAATTATTGTTATTGGTGGACTCATGTCCTTGTGAATTCATATTTAATATGGATGAGTTTAATTTTTGTTCCTATTATAAAAATTATTTTTGTAGGCAATCTCAAATTTTTTATAAATTCTCTCTTAGCTTAGGACTGTACTTGACTTTAATAGAGAATCAATGTTAAACCTATTTAAATTTTTTAGTATAAAAAAATTATGCCTATTAATCAAGATTACAAATTACAAAATGTCAGTGGGTTACTTAACAGGGAATGAACCGATATTAAAAAAAAATGCATAATGTTCCAGTGAGAGTGGTTGAAAACACAAGTTTTGTTTTGTTGATAATAAAAAAAGAATTTTATAGAACAAGTATGTGGATAGGAAGTAAGGGAGAAAAACACACTCTTCCTCCTGTACTCTTGTCAAAGTCTGTTTCCGGAAATCAATTTATTTATGCTTGTTATAATCCAAAATCACCATAGAAATTCAATAACTAAGTGAAACAGCTTTGAGGAATATAACCTTGGCACACACACACACAACACAACCGTGGAAAGCAATAAAGCTAAATGCGTGAAAATGAGCCTAGCCCATGAACATGCCTGCCTTATATTCCTGAGGCAGCCTCTCCTTCAACCACTTCATAAAAGTCGTCTCCTCCAACAACACATCCTTCAGAATCTCATCCTTCCACCTGTTGAGATCTTGTCCCAATTTCTCAACCCTCTTCTTGAAATCTGCATCAAACACTCCCTTGTTCGTTTTGCTTACAAGCTCCTCCGTCTCAGCCCAGAAACAAGACTCGGAGCTAGCCCCGGTCTCCAATCTCATTTGATGTTCAATCCATCTCTGTGTATACCTGTATCGTTTAGGCCTTGCCCTGTCCATGTACGGTCCCGTGTCTTCATTCTTCAGATGACGATAATAGTTAGCTATGTCCAGTGGCTCCACCAATCGCCGAAACTGAGTTCCCACCTCAACCCATTCTGGTTTTCCTTCGAACTCATCTGGCAGTTCGTAGCGTTTCAGCATTTCGATTATCTCGTCCCACACGCCTGCTAGAACCAGCCTCTTCACATTTGCTTGGAAGTCTTTTGGATCTTTTTGAAGCTTGAACGCGTCGTAATATCCGACTCCCTGGATTCTGCTTACTTCTTTGTAATCTTCCAGTTCTCTCATTGTGTTCTGAGCTTTGAGCTTGTCGATCTTTGCCTCGTTCCTGTATTTTTGTTCCTCTAACTCTCCTGCTGCTCGTAGACACAACCTCGCTCTTGTTCCCTGAAATCGCACACAATTCATGTTCAATATTCTCACATGCTCTCAAACCTAATTATCTCCCTTAAATCCCTCCCTCCTTCTCTTAATTATTATTGATAGAACATTAGGAATAATTTATAAAAAAATTATAAAACAAGTTGACATTATCAATATTAACTCCCTAATTAATTGGAGAGGAGTAACGAATATTTTCTGTTTTCTATTTCTGTTCCACTTAGATATACTCTAAAATGAAGCGTTCCTGGTTATTTACACTGGCACTTGACTTATTATTTAAAACTGTAAAAGTGAATATCAGAGCAACCAACCAACAGATCATAAGAGAAAAGGTAAGGCATTATTATGACTTACAAGTCCAAGATCATTGAGGGCAACGTCAACATTTGCAGCATCATCATTAGAACAATTATGTTTAGACAAAGGAACATCCTCAAGCTTATCCAAATACACCACATTCTGCATCCCCAGGCTATCTTCAACCTCCTTTACATATCCTAAATGCTGTAACACCTTATCCTTCGCCACTGCATCTCCTTCTCCTTCTTCACTCAACACAGCACTGTGAAACAACACCTGAAGCACCGCCTCTGAATTCTTCATTACTACCAGTCTTCCATTTCCTGTGCACAGCACAAACGTCCCAAATGGTCTGTACGGACTCAAAACGACGAAATTCTTCATTGTTTCCAGCAGCAAGTTGGTACTTCCCATGAGGCTGCAAGCTCGATGGCTCGTCACCGTCGAGGCGTTCTTCATCACTGTGTTGTAAAACTCAGAGTACCTGATTGTTGGGTCCGATGGTGATTTGTTCTTCTGGCTCAGGACCTGCAGAATCGGGTCTATTGTTCGCTCCACAGACGAGAACGGAGCGAGGGAGATTCGAGGGACGATGTCGTATCTCAGGACAAAGTGGATGAAGTGACGAGACCAGTTTTCTCGTTTCGTTGCGTGAGAAAATATGTGGTTCCCGACCAACGGAGATCCGAAAGTCAAACAAACAGGAGGGATGTTGGATTTCGAAGAATTCGATTGTTTTCGGTCTTTCTCTAATTTCCAAAGTGTTGCCAGAATCGCCATTGGACCAGCCGAGGAGTGACCCGTGAACACTATTCTTTTCCCATCTTTCGTAGCTCTGTCCACCTGCAGATTCAAGTTATAGAACTCGTGAGTTGCTAAAAACAGAAGGTATGGTCGGTTAAGTACCGGAAAACTAACCAACGAATTACCTCTGATAAGAAGGATTGATTGCCTGATAAGGATAGGAATCTGGAGAGAGAGGCTTTGTGGACGAGAGCAGATTCATCGTTACCGATGCTTCTGAGGGAGGGAAAGAGAGATCGATCGATCTTGGTTTCGCCGAAAGTTTGATCAGCGAACCAATCAGCAGAAAACCAGGAAGGAGCGAAGCTGATGATGAGCTCAGAAGAATTGGCAGAACGATACTTTTCGGAAAGAAAAAGTTTGTCTTTGTGGGATTTGAAGGCTCGTTCAGATGCCTTGTTGATAAGGTCTTCACTGATGCCAAGTGCATCTCCAAGTCTCTCACTGGCCATTTCTCTCTGGCTTCTTTCTCAATCAGAAAGCAAAACTAGTCAGTGGTTGATGGTGGTGGCTAAGCTCGGATTTAAAGAACGCGGTGCTGGGTGCGAGAGACGATGGGAGATAGTTTGGTTCCTTGGAAGAATAGAATAAGGGGGACGAAGACTTGGGCATAGTTGACTCAAAAAGCATGGCCGGGGCCAGTGGGACCCAAAAACAACATACGAAGAAGACGAGGACGAGTTTTTTTGCCAATAGGACCATGACTTAATAAGTGGGGCGAAGAAATAAACTCGGGGAACCTTCGCGGAAAATAGAAAGGAAAAATTAGTAATTATCATGAAATCTTAAAAAAAAATTAATTATAAAAAAGTTTAAATTAATAAAAATTATTAATTTTTATATTTAAACTTATAATTCTCAGTTTTTATAGTATTATTGAGACTTTTAGATAATTAATTTTTTTATTTAATATCTCATAATAATTTTTTAAAATAAAACCAAACAACAATCCAACTGGAAGTTATTTTTTTCATTTACAAATAGAATTTATCTCGTCTAATAATTGTCAGTTTGGTTCCTCTAAGACAACATTTAGCATGTATTGAATCGATACAAAAATAGAAATAATATAGTCAACAAATAATTGGTTGATATACTTAGGTGGTCTCATTTCAAAGGAAGAAAAAAGAAGAAGATATAATTAAACGATAGGTGTGGTTAAATATATAAAGTTCATTTTCGGGTGTTGCCTTCCCTAAGAACCTTGGAGCAATTTTCTGGTGAACTAAAAAGACTCTGGCAGCCAATTCTTCTATAGATTCAACTGATAAAGAGATAAGATATATTATTATTTAAAATATATTTAATTTTTAAAAAATATTATTTTATTATAATTCTAATCATGACATTTAAAAAGATATTTTAGTTCATATATATTTATATTTAAAGATAATATATAGTTCATTTCACCTGATATTTATATTATTTAAAATGAAGAAACACTTCGTTTTATCTTTAAATTATAGGTCACTCTAATATTTTTTAAAAAAATTTTGTAAAAAATAAAAAAGACTTTGGCATAAATATGTCTTGGGTAACGAAGTCAGCATGCAACTTTCATGGCAGTTTCCTAGGAATGTTACAGCCACATCCATTTTAATTTAACTGCAAAATAATAAAAAAAAAGTATGTAGAACGAAATATGTACCCTGTTTCCTTTCATTTTCCTTGAAGCTGTGTACAAGGAGTCCATAAAGAATCCAATTCTTTTTGTTCACCGCGTTTTATTATGCTATCGGGGGCTCCACCGGCAATTTCCTTTGCTCTTTCCGGAAAATGTTACAACTATTTTTATCCACAGTAAATGCAAGAGATATTCAACACAACAATAGGTACTATGCTGATTATTTTCAAAAAAAAAAATAAGAAGAAGAAGAAGAAGAAAAAAGTAGTTATTCTAAAATCTTTTTAGTATGGTTTACCCTTTTCCCTTGTTTTTTCGCTGAAGGCACATACAGATTACAGATACAGTACTAGGAGCGAGGTCATAGACTCATGAAATGCAATTCTTTCATGAGATTCGGGAGAGGAGAATTGCAGAGAAAATAGAATACATCCCACAACTCATTTTCTCCCCAATTTTAATTTCCTTGCACTTCTTTTCTCTTCTCAAGAAAGGAGAAAACTTGTCGCCTATTTTTTTTACTGCCTGATTTTCTCTCTATTCAAACAGGAGGTATCTGTAGAAACTTCTATTATTAGCAGAGATTTGAACTTCAAAAACTTGGCTCTTTTTGTTAGGCCTTGTTGATGATCTTTTCTTTATTTCAACGTGTTAAAATTTAACCTTTTGATAAAGATCTAGTTGGATCTTGTTGAGCGGTCCTCTTAGTGTAGACTGAATCACAGCTTCCACAATCAAGTGAAGAACACAGGTCTTCTTTGATCACCGATACCCTTCATTCTTGCTTGATTCTCAACGTTTGAGCTGTCTTCAATTATCAAAACCAAAACGACTCAGAATTTTATACTTTCTTTTATACCTGCTGCCATATAGGATGGGAAAGAGATTCTGGACATGTGTCTAAAGGTAAGTTTAATCGGATGAAAAAATTTGTGATAGAAATATAAGTAGAATTAAAAATAGAAATAGAATCAGATTATAAATATGTTTTAAAAATTTATTTGATAGGATAGAAATAAATATAAAATTAATATATATTTTTTTATAATTTAAAATAAAATAATTTAAAATATTTTTTTTATAATTTTAAAATAGTTAAAATTATCTAAAAATTTTATAACATAAAAAAAATAATCTAAAATATTTTATTTATATTTATATTATTTTATTTATAAATTTTTATAATTCAACTAAAAGATCTAAAATATTAAAAATAAAAATAATTCCTATTATCCTAAATAAAAAAAAAATAAAAAATTCTATTTCTATTTTTACTTCTATTTCCCTTATACAAAGAATCAAACAGAAATTATATCAGAAATGACCATTAACAATTCATCCCCACTGTTAAAATGAGCAACATTCGCTCCAATTAAGCTTATCCCATTGTCGCGGCTTCAACCTTGTCTAGCCCGCATCTGTCTCAAGTTAAAAACAAGTGGGAAACTCGTGCGGTTCGAGGATCACTAATAGGCAAAGCCTCATTGGCCATCCTATAAATCGAAATCAAGCTTTTACTGCTTATCTCAGCAAACAATCATAGCAAACTTCAAGCTCGCATGATGGCGGCAGATGATGATAACATGAAGTTGCAGGAAGCAGAAACAAACAGCACGAGACCACCTTCAATGTTTTACCAGAATCGAAAATAACTGTTTAACAATTAAGAGGCTTTTATTAATTTTGTAACAAATCTCATCTGTACAGGGGCTAAATCCGCCAATGGGGGCAAAAAATCGTGACCCTTAGGACCTATCAGCAACCTTTAATGGTTAGTGTATACATGAGAGGCTACAGGACACGAATATGATTTGTAGGGAAAATGAAGAAAAAGAATGCCCTAGTCAAACTCTGTTTGTAATCTAGATCTCTTGGAGGACAACGATGACAGTCGAGGTGATAACGAATCACATGGATGAGACTTCGATAAGGGCAGTGTTGATGGAGACAGACTTTGATCATCAGATCGCTTCCTTTTGTGAGATCTCTTCTCCTTTCCTTTCGTTTCACCTCTCATGATGAAATCAGTCACTCGTTTAACATCTGATAACTTCACTGGCTTCAATAGAAATTCCTCTGCCCCTTCCTCCAAACACCTGACAAACCGAAGCATAAAGAATTGTTAGATGGAAATTCGTCAACAAACAAAATTATTATCTCAGCAAGAAAGATTTTCTGTTGCGTAATCAAAATGTGGTTATGTTGCCAAAGTAACAGGTCATACCAAAGTGTTTGACAAGGGATAGAATGTAAGTTCCTTAATTATTTGAAAAACATAACATGCGAAAGAACAGTAGCATCCATCAATCCCTCCATATAATGCGCAACAAAATTTGGCAATCATGATTACAATAATAGAGTTTTTACAATACAGTTGTCTTTTAGACGAATAGAATCTGGATTTCATTATGCATCAATCATTGAAGCCAGAAATGTAAACCAAGAGAAACACGTTAGGTTATGCTTGGAGACATGCTTCTCACATCATCAGATCGTGGGGGGTCAAACATATTTGATTCACTAAAGTACCACTTTACAATTCAAATATTAAATCGAAAATTGCTTGAGGCACATCTTCCAATGAAATCAAATCAAACTAGTTAGAAATTCAGTTCAAGCGACAAGCTAAAACGATTATCTTCCAACTAATCAATTCAAGAGCGTACCTATCAATTCGTGTCAAAATGTTCTCAGAAGACATGATCACCACTGGAATCTCTCTGAAACTAGACGACTCCTGCTGAAAATAACACATGATAAGGTTAAAGGGTTAGTAATTAATTTCTTTGCAACTGCAATTTGAATATATTCTTTAAAACTTAGAACAGAAAAGATAACAGAAAAGAACGGAACTCTTCATGGAAAGTAAAAACAACTACCAACCTTGATCTTCTTAAGAAGTTCATATCCTGTCATCCCCGGCATGGAATAGTCCGTCATGATCAGATTAACCTTTGCACTCTGTCACCACCATAGCCATCAAATAACAAGGTAAGCCTCAATCCCAATTATTAAAAACGTTGTGAATGTAAATTTATCTTCCAAAATCAGATATCTTACATTAAACCCAATGGAATTCTCCTCTCCATCCAATCCCAAATATTGCAAAGCTCTGGTTCCACTATCCACAGCCGTCACTACAGATTTCCAAAACCAGTCAGCTTAGTAATCCGATCGAAACTCAACACTTAACGACATAAAAACCCCTGTGGAAGAAGGAATTGGATCGACAGCTTACCTTTGCAGGAAGAAATTTTGAGCAAGCGCTCGATGACCTTACGATCGACGTGACTGTCATCGACGGCAAGAACATGGAGTTCCTGAGAACAGGAAGGTGATTCATCGAGAACTTGAGGCAAATTGAGCCTGAAAACGTCGCCTGCTATAGTCATCTCCGATTTTCAGACGGATGCTTTGTTCAAGGAGAAATCAGAAATGCAACTGTGAGGCAGAGAAGTAGAATGTGGAAAAATTGAAATGAAATGAGAAGGGAAAGGAAGAAGATGCTTATAAAAGAGGAAAGAGAAGGTAAAGGATGGATTGAGGGGAAAGGTAAGAGATTCGGGGGATCCAAATCTGGAAGATCTTTGCAAATCTACGAGCCACCACCTCTTGTCTCTTTGTTCTCTCTCAAAATCCTTCTTTTCAAATCTTTTCTCTTTTTCTTTCTACTCCTCACGGTCCCCACAGCACAATTGCCCAGAACCCATCCTCGAAAATGACACTCAATTAAATTAGAAAACAAGGTTAACGATAATTATTGATATAAATTTTTAAATAATGATATATTAAATTTAATTTTAAAAAATAAAAATTATGAATAAAAATATTCACCATTTAAGATTAATATCATCAGAATTATAATTAAAGAACTGAAAAAATGCTTTATAAAATAAAAGTTATACAACTAAAACTATATTTTTGCCTATATATTAATAGCAATGATTATTGTAAAAAAAATTAAATTAAATTTTTTTAAGATGACAAATACAAATTATTAATCACTACCTTAGATAGAATATTTGACTCGTTCCTTTTTATTTGAATTGAACAAATCAAATGCTTTATATGATGATGAATTCTTAAGATATTTATTATATTTCAAATTAAGTGTGGAATTTCCCTTGTTATCCCTGTCTTTCTTTCTGTGTAGCATTTATGGTATGATTATATTAATATTATAAGAATATTTTTTTTTAAAATAATAAATTTAAAATATATTTATAAATGAAAATTCTCCTATAAATCATGATTTTGAGAAAATATTATTTTCAGCGTTTTAAATGTAAATGTCATAAGACTTGGGTCATCATTGGTGATTTTAGAGGTTTGTTCCTGTGGTTGCCGCGGGCTTCAAGAAAACCAGCAGTTATTTTGACTTATACCACTTTTTGCAGTTTTGCCTCATTTATTTGTTTATTATTTTTCACGACGCTTACTTAACCATTATTTTAATCAGTCCCATATCATATTGCATCCACTTTCTACTCCCATAGGCGGGTTCAGTAAGGAGTTTGCGAAATTAATTTATTTTGATAAAGTTTTAAAATATTCGTAATAAAATGTTGACTTTTCTTTAAAATTGGATAGGATCATGTCTACTCCTCCCATGGTTAACATTATACTATAGTAGTTAGAAAAAATAAATTAAAATATAATAATTAAGTCGTGCAGTGAGCAAGATTATTAAACTACTCTATTTAGTAAATGTAGAAAAAAAAGTTATATAATTAATTTATAAATATTTTTAAAAAATTAATTAAAATAATTATTTATAATTAGTATATATTATTTTTTTTTTAAATATCTCATTTAATTACTTATTGTATTAGTGAAAACTATGTTTTATATATACACATATATAATTAATAGAGATGTAATTTATTAAAAAATTGATAAATTTAAATAATAAAAATAAATTAAAATATTATAGTTAAAATTAAAATAAATCTCAGAATATCTCTAATATTTAAAATAGCAGGAATTATTGTTCCTATAACAAAATTGGGAATAAACATGAAAATAATTACAAAAGAAAGAAAGTAAAAGAACAGGGAATAATGGGTAAAAAAGGAAGCGTGGAGTCAAAGGGAGGGGCGTAAGCATACAGAACGAGGATCTGCCGTACCCCCGACATATCTGGGGTGGATCCGCTGAGTGATGGGCCGCACCTTTTATTCTAGTTTTATTTTATTTTATTTTTTGTGAGAAAAAATAAATGACAGAGAGAGATTAGGAAGGGGCAGGGCAGATCTGTGATCACATGAGATCAGCCATATCCAGTGGGGGCCTCTTCAATGATCTTGTTTCCAGCCCCCCACATGTCATAATTCCTTCGGCAATTCCTCCTATTTTGCACTTTCTCTGATCTAAATTGAACTGGATTAGTTCTAAAGTGGTTTTCTATTCTCAAAGTGCTTTTTAATCAAAATATTAGGGGGAAATCATGTTAAAAGAGCTAATTTATGAGTTAAAAAATTAATTAATTTTTCTTATTTATTTATCTCACATCTTCTATTTATTAAAATTTTATAACATCACTTTTTCAATTTTTTAAATGTAACTAATAAAAAATTAGGATAATTATGCACAAATCTTATGGAAGTCATTTTATTATTCCAAAGTCTCACCAAATGTCCACCCCCTCTCCTTCCCTTGCCTCCTAATCTCTCATGTTAAGTAGTTGGGTAAATGTATTCAAACACTTATTAATAATAAAATCTAAAAAAATACATTAAATACCGAATATCTAAAGATATATAAAAGAATAGTTAGGTAAATAATGCTTTCTTAAAATATAAGGACTTACTTTTACATTATTCCTAACAAGAGTTCAACACTTAGCTAGTCTCTTTGCACATTTAGCATCGCCTTTGTAATAAATAAAAGAGTGTCATGGAAAACTTCAAATTTTCTCAATTTATCTTAACTCAAAAATACTCCAACAACCCTTAATATATCACTTACTTAATTGAAGAGAGGATTATAGTCTTATACATAATATATAGTTTTTATATTTATTAATTTTTTTATAAATTATTCCTATTATTACTCCATCAATAATAAAAAAAATATGATTATTGATTGGGATATATTTTAAAAAATATACAATATTAATTAATTAAATTAAACTAATTAAATATATTATATATTAAAATATAAATACCTCATATCACTTGTACATAGTCATAAAATTAAATAATATAATTACAAGTAAAATAAAATATGGAATCCATTTCAAACTGGAGGCAATCTGGGGCAGAAGTACGACAAGGGTTCGAGGTTGGGGTCATATGTTCTTGTCTGGCTCGCTTCATCCACAAGCTCCCTTTGATTTTCTGTGTCCTCCTAATCTTCCATCCAATCAACCTCAACAAATTTAAAAAAAAAAAAAACAGAGAGATGCTATCTCCAAATGATGATACCTCTATTATTATTTAATAATCTGGCCTTTCTGTCAAACCATGCACCCTCCAATATGGATATTATATGTATACATATGATATTCACAAGTCCCCGAAAATAGCCTCTCTCATTTAATCCTGATTTTTTTAATCATTTTCATTCACTCTTTCTAGGCATAAAATCTGTTGCATCCTCCACAGACAAAGGAGTACCAATAATATTTTATACCAGCGTTTCGGATTCTCTGTAAATAATTTCATATTTAATTATTTCAAGGAAATATAAGATTCCCCATTGCATTTACGCATTTCTTCTCATTCTTAAAAAAATAGGGGATATATAAATATACTGTGAGAAGCTTCAAATCCTTATAATTTCGACGGCTCCAGGATATTTATTATTTATTTTAAGTTTTAAACATGCATTCCACATATGAAATTAAACCATCATCCACGTCACCAGAAACTGAATTGAACAATGATCACTCAAGAAGGAAATTTGAATTTTGAAGTGCACTTAAAATATGCTTACAAATTTTATGATGCTCATCACAATTCACAGATCAGTGATGTTTCTCAGATACCGTTTCCAAGATATTCAGTCCAACTGCTCACAATTTGGAAACGGCCCCGATTTGTTTCATCTCTCAATGTCTCTTTTTTCTTCTTCTTTTTAGCTAATTTAACAATCAACCTCACGTAAATTGGATTTTGATGGTAGTAGGACTCGGATTCCCTTCTCTCCCCACCAAGTGATTGCTGTATCGATGGGTTGCCGGGCATTTCAGCTCCAGTGCTCTTGTGTTTAAACTTTAGATATTCAACCACGATAATTATTTAGAGTCATTAAGGTTCTTTTTTTTTGTGAGCCTGTATTTTCGTCAATCAGACTAGTCAGTGCTTAGTAATGTCAGATAACCGTGGATAAATAAACAAATAAATCTAGGTGGAGTCAGTCCAAGTAGCCAATTAGATCCTTCCACGTGTATTAGTTTTACACATAATCAGTTAACCTCTTGAACCACCGTTAGTGCGAGGGTTCGGCAACTGTATTATCGTTGAGAGAGAAGGTGGGGTTCCTCGTCACCAACAGTGTCGAGGCTTGTGAAGAGACCAGATTCTCGGCTGCTAAGTCTTGAGTTCAACTACGAATATGAAGAGAACATCCTTGGTTTTGGGTTAAGACTGTTGTAGACTTCAAAGTCCACCAAGAATGAGTATGTCAACTTAATGTACTAGCAATCAAGAAATTGATAAAAAGAGAATGCAGAAACATCAGAGTTCATGGGCTGTATTCAATGTGAGATAGATTCATTAATAATTTCATGATTGCATGTTCATCCAGCATAACAAGAGACATGGGGTGGTGCAAGTGTAATTCTTTTTTCTTTTCTAGGTATACTTCCACTCCTCCAAATTCTTTGGTCGTCTGATCTCCTGCAAATAGAGAGACAGGTAGCGTCAGGAAAGTTCTGAGTGGAATGGAAATTTGACGTTTGGGGGGAGTTTTGATGGATAAATTCTTGTCTCTGAGAGATAAAGCAGGAACAAACAGACACGCACAGGGTTGGCGATTAGGAACCCGACCTTCTCTCTCAGTGATGACTTCGGTATTCATAGACACCATAGGGTTCTTGGGCGCCTTCCTCTGATTTACTTGTTGGAATTGTGTAGGAGTTAATGATCCAAACAACGTTAAAGTCCAACCTCGTTCCAAATTTTTTGTACGTATATATGAGCAGTTGGTATTGGAATCTTTTTTTTTTTTGGGATAAAATTAACGTTCCGTAAATACCTTTAACAAAAGGGATGGTATTACTCGTTTTTTTAATACCTCCAAAATTATACTGGTCTAAGAAACTTTGAGATACCGATAACTTCTATGGAAAAACTCCTAAAACATAGTTGGATCTTAATCCAACGAACAGTCCAATACACATAGGATCCCTCCACTAAGGTTAAGCGGTGAGGTGTAAAACATTAAATTTTGTCCTTATAAAAATATTGTTATAATAATATTAAATAATGAGTTAATATTATTGTTGGTACTTACGGTCTAACTGCGTTTTGTTTTTAGATCCAAGAGCGGAAATGTTCGGGGGACAAGCTGATTCTTATTTCACAAAGGTGAGCAGATTTGAATTACATCTTTGTGGGATGAGTTAAATTATTATCAAATGAATCGATATTAATGGCGAATTTTACCTATACTTTTCAGTGGTAAAAAATGCCTTTTTCCCCCAAAAAGAAAAAACTTGTACGTACTTCTTCTTCTTCTTTTTTTAAAAAAATCAGGTTGTATCTTCTAATTAATAGTTTATAAAATAATTGTTATAAAATATAAAGATTATGGAAGTGATTTTATCTCTTTTGAAAAAATATTATATATATATATATAATCTAATTTAAATTTAAAATATTATATTTATAAGATCTAATTATTTATTAACTATATTAAATTTTTTATTAGGAAGTTTTCGCTTCTAAAAATGCATATAGAGGGACATGATGCAAGAAGCTAACAAATTTTTGCTTAAAAAAAAAAAAAAGAACGGGCCTTTTGGGCAATCTAACTTGTATGATTTTTTTCAAACATCTTGTCATATGATCCTGTTATCCTACACCTGTTGCTTGGAATATTGAGGCAGGCAATGTTCTCTACTCTTTCCACCACTTTGCAATATGTGCAAGGTATTTGGAAGAATAATTATACGGGACTGCTATTTTTTTGACATGGCTATTTATTTATATTATATTTAAATATTATTAAACCCAATTAAAAATAACTCTCACAAAAACGTTTTTAGCATTCACAAAATCTAAACTTGAGATCAAGAAATTTGTAATTAGGTCAACGGGTGTCAATGGACTACTAAAATTGAGATTTTGTACTCAAGGACTGAAACTTATTTTACCAGAATTAACATTTATTTGAGGGGGGAAACAAAAGGCTTCCTCTGAGTTTAGTTGTTTAGAAGATCAAAGCGGCAAACAAACAACGGTCGGGAAGATATTCTAAAATAGACCATTGAGCCCTTTATTACGTGGCTCTTCCTAATTATATTATTAAGGGTTTAAATGCCTGCAAGTTGCCACCATCTACCATGTTATTAAGGGTTAAAATGCACACCATATTCTGAATTATCATTTAAGATACGCTAAATATTTAAAATAATTCATGTATTAACTACTTAAAATTGTGTAATATCATCCAAATCAATTATAATATTTAATTTAATTTTGACTGTTAAAAATATTAATTTTTTAACTAAAATAATCTTATTTAACATTCTATATGAAAAATGAATTGATTTTTTTTGGCAAAAATATTAGAGTTTATTTTTCTCTTTCTTTGTAGGCTGAAGTATATGGTCCTTCACTCTCTCTACTTCACCCCCTTGCCTCTCTACTTCACCCACTACCAATCATGACCCTTTAATGGTGACTCCGGCGGCCAATTGTGATTGCAGTTCAGTTGAAGCTAGAGAGGTGGAAGAGTTCTTGGAGGTTTCATTTCCTTTAGATAATTCACTGCCCAATCCAGAAATGCAATCATCCTCAGATGGAGAAAGCTACAGAAGCACAAGAAAGTAAAAGACGACGCATATTCGTCTCCTCCTCTCAAAAATTAGCAGAAAAGGAACTTTGTCATTCGAGACACAAAAATTATCTCTTCAAACATAACCTTAGTAAAAGCTAAAACTAACTCATCATGATAACAGAGTTTTTCAAGTAAAAGTCCTGATATGATTATAGGAAAAATGTTATAATTAGATTTCAAAAGTTGAGAACAGCAAGAGAGAGAGAGAGAGAATAAAAGACGCTGATGAAGCGGACCCTTCTTCTCTTTTCGTATATGAGATTGTTTGTTCTTTCTGTTGACAATTTCTGCTACGTAAGGTGGGGAAACAAACCCTAAGATTCTTTTGCCATAATTTTTTTTCCATCATCTAAGTCCCTTCTTCAAATATCCTAAGATCTGGAGAAGCCTTGGCTAAACATTAAGCCCCGAAAAAATCTCCAGTCACTGTCGAAAAAGAAGATCTGAATCGCTGTCAAAGTTGAAACTCACTGATCGATGGTGGAGTTGAATGGAAAATTGCCAGAGATTTCTTTGATTTTATGAACACTCTGATTCTTCTAAAAAATGGCCTACGATATAATAGTTGGATGAGAATCGTGACTGTAGGTTGAAAAGATGATTATGGCTACCATTTTCCTACATTTATGTACTAAATCGATAGTGAATTGTCGTAAGTGACAAGTTAAAAGTTGTTTAAACTGTGAAGTATTGACAATCGATATCAGTATCATTGGTAATTAGTGATTCTAATTATCCGTGTAAACATAATCTACAAAAAGAAGGAATGAATAAATTATCTGTGTAAACATAATTTGGGTTAATATGAGCTAATATGGTCCTTCTAGCATCGTTTTTTTCCCAATCATCAAAATTGACCCTAATTGGAACAGCAGGAAGGACTAATGTTTGAGAAGGCGTAAACAAAAGGGATAAAAAAACAATGAAAATAAATTATAGAAACTAAAAATAAAATATGATTAAAAACTAAGTTCACTTAAATCAATTTTAATCATTTCAATAATAAAAAAAATGATATATATATATATATATAATTTCTCCGTCAAAATCCTTGCGAATACCCTGTTTTTCTCAACAGATAAAACAATAACGCATCTATCAAAGCAGCGATAAAATATTTCCGAACGTTATCCAAAAAAATTGTAATATTTATATTTTAAATAATATCAGCTCTGTTCATCTTCTCATCCTCCTCTTTTGCCCATTTCATTCGAAGCGAACTTTGTTTGACCCTCGATCTTCCTTTGGCGCTACTATAGATGGCGAATCGCTGGCTCAGACCCGAGGTGCTTCTCCTTTTCCTTTCTCTCTTTTCGATTTACCCATTTCTTAAATTTTTATCGCGTGGATTATCTAAAATTTGGACATTTAGGTGTACCCACTGTTCGCGGCTGTTGGAGTTGCTGTAGGGATTTGCGGGTTTCAATTGGTTCGCAATATCATGATCAATCCTGATGTTAGGTTATAATCTCTCTCGCTCTCTTTCCCTGACTTGTTAGGTTTCAACCAGTGTAGTGGCACTTTCTCTGTTGGTATTCGAACTTCTGAGTTAGATGTGTTTTTCGCGCAACAATCGTCTTTGATGCCGAATCTTTTATTTTGCTTCAGTTGATTTTCTTGTTGCATCCCTGGTTTGGAGTTGGATTGACTAGTTTAGTCAGCAGAAACTTGGTAATTAAAATATTTATGACTTTCAGCTGAATTTCGTGCTCGTTATACTGATTACCGTAAATTTTTCCAAATGATTATCACAATCGTTGAAGGGAGGGGGTACTAATTTGATCTGTTAGAGAGTATGTTGAGTTAAAATCTTTCTCCAGCTAAGTTGCTAGAGTCGTTCAATTTTGCTGATTGCTGCTATTGTGGAAGGCTTAGAATAGAGAAGATAGATCCTATTTGTCAGCAACTACAAATCATGGATGTTCAAATAGGACAGGAGATACCGTGTCACGATAAAATCCGAAGTGTTTATAAGTAATTGGAAGTGTTATATACGAGTGTCTTCCATGTGTAAAGCACAAATATGTAGGTCGACGAGAACTGCATTTGAACAAAACCATTAAGGAAGATCTTTAGGTAGACTAATTTAAGCCAGTCTTAAAAATATTGTAAGGTTGGTATTTACTCAACAGTGATGCGGAATACTTGGAGGTGGATGCCTTTTTAACATTGGTGTGGCCTACTTGTTTTTTAGACACCGGGTATAACAGAAAGACTTGAAAATAAAATTTGAAAATTTCCTCAAGAATTATGCCATTAGCACAAGTGTTGATCTTTTCCTTCTGTGATTAATATCTGGATGAGAGGGTAATGAATGATGGTCTATTTTTCTGTCTTGTGTGATAGGGTAAACAAGGAGGGGAGGGCTGCAGGAGTTTTGGAGAACTTTGCTGAGGGAGAAAAGTATGCAGAGCATTTCTTGAGGAAGTATGTGCGCAACAGAGCCCCAGAGATCATGCCCTCCATCAACAGCTACTTTGCTGACTCAAACCGCAACTAAGTCTATTTGAAATATAACTATAAGTGTGTTTTAAATGTAAACCCTGTTATGCCTAATATAAGGTTTTTAGGTGCATCGATGAAATGGGAGTGATCTTAGGCTGACCTGTATGTATGTCAGCTGTGGAAGATACCCTAATAATTATTGTGTGTGGATGCTTCAATGGTAAAGACTTGGTGGATGTATTCTATTTTTTCACCTCAGTTATCATAATATCATCGATCTGTGTTTTAGAAAATATTGAATTCTTGACCGTAAGCCTCTTTGGTTCTGATGTCAATTGCCAAAACTAAACCTTCAACAAAGAGGGATTGGCTAGCTTACACTGTATGTGTCATGGGAAACCTCCACCAGGCCCCTCCATGTGTTGCCACTTGCCGCTAATAAGGATCGTATCGTGTTTTCAGATCAAAAAATCCGCGCTTGCTGTGTATATATATATATATATATATATATATATATATATATATATATATATATATAAAATCCTTGCGTGTTAACTTGAGTGCATAACTATGAACGCCATCGCCACGGCTCGGTTTCTTTTACAAGACTATAGGACAGGGCTCAAAGAAGGATTTACTCAACTAAATGCGAGTCTACGACAAATTTTGAAAAAATGATTTGTATTATTCCTTCCATTCCTAATTATAAGAGTATTTTATAATTTTTTTCTCTATATATCTTTATATAATTGTTCATATTAAAATATATCTATTAAGAGTAGTTTAAATATATATAATTAAATAGATTATTTTAAGTAAATTAATACACAATTATTATAATTTATTTATTTAATTTTTTTTATCTACTTAAATTAATCCAAATTAATTAAATAAATTTTATAATTAGAAAAAGATGTAGTATTTATTATTTATATATGTTACAAAACGTAAACTTTACGTGAATTTATAGGACCGAAGAAAATATATGCCACTGTCCTCTGCAATGACAGAAGATTATACCGCAAACATCTTTACAAACAGCGCTGGTAAAAGCACTACATAGTCAGATTCAACAAGAAGGTATTGTAACTTCAAGCCGAGCCGAGAGACATTTGTAATCCTGCTTTCATTGTCAAACACTCAGTCAGCATGGCAATACGAGGCTAACATGATTAGGATCAAGAAGAGTTTCTTCGAAAATAAATGCATTTCGAGAAAGCCAAATAAACCAACACATGACATGGCAGCTACAATTTTACATTGCATTTCATCAATTTGTAGACCATGTCAGATGGACTACAACCAAATATCTATTGTAGTAACAAAATGTGGACAAATTCTAATCTTGAGGGGACTTTCAAAACAAGCTATCTTTACCCAATCACATAAAAGAAACAAATGCTCACAAAAAAAAAATTAGGTATAACAGAAATAGTTAGTCTCTTACAATATTTGAATTCTACTGTGAGATGTGTCAATATTTAATGCCTTACAATGTCTTAAATATAATTGTCTCTAATAGGAACATATATATATGTTTAGTAAGAAAAAAAAGAAAAAGAAAGAAACAAGTGCTCAATTGTTTCCGGTTCCCACACAAGAACTTCAACATGGACACATAGGTTCATTGCGGTATTTTCGTTTTCATAAATTATCAAGGGGACTTTCAAACTATGCCATCTGTATCCAATCATACGTTTATTTTCTAGCAATGTGCCTGAGAGATTGAAAACTGATCTTGGAACCTACAAGTTCGTTGCTGAACTTCTGTCCAAAAAACGTGCATGATGTAAGGAGGTTAAGTTTGGGAATGATAAAGGGGATTGTTTGCAGATGCATTGTGTGTTCAACCTGATCTTGACATGCTTTCATGCGAAGTCGATGAGGATTATGAGTACAATGTTGAACTAATGAATGCTTATCTCTGGGAAACTGATATCTTGGAGATTAGAGCATTGTATTGTTTAGCTAATCGTAGTTTTAATTTTAGTTTTAAGATTGTCTTTTTTGTTAATCCTCCTAAGGAGTTTAGGGATTTTTTGTACAATAACTCATCGGTCATGCAGGGTCTAAGAGAGTTTTCACGGAGTAAATAGCATTTTTGGATAGATTGAGAGTTCAGCTACATTAATTATAATAATCATTTTTTTAATAGATTATTAACTAAAAAAAAACCCATTCAATTATTTTATTAAATATATTTTTTTTAGTTTTTATCCACCTCTTCTTACAAGACTCTAATATGTATTATATTTTTATCACTTGTACCTCCAACCATTTTTTTCATATGTATTCAAACTATTTTAAATTATTTTTTATTAGATGCTACATTACCCTCTATTCTCCCTTATATAATAATTTTAAATTTTATTTATTTTTCATATGATAATACATTTATATCAACATATGCATCTCTACCACCCCAACTATTGTTGTTGCTCCAACATTTTCTGCCATATAAAAAAAACTAAAAAACCTATATTATTTAATGTTAACCACTAAATATATGTTAGTGTAGTATAGTACGTGCCAATGGTGGGGAATTTGGAAATGAAAGCACCTGGCGAAATAACTAACGAAGGAGGGTGAGAAGCGCAATTACAAGAAGGTGGGGAGGCGCGTCAAGAATTCAAATTCGCGCTTATTCAAAAATTCCGAAACTAAAACTAACGAATCGCGATCCCTCCCTACTCCCAAACCAAAAGACACGTATTCAGATTCCAAACCTCGTTATTCGCAAAATTCAAAATTCGGACCCCGCCATTTTCTTCCAAACACCCCTAACTTTCCCCACTATTTCATAACGGTCCCCTCTCTCTTTTCTTCCCCCCATTTCTCTTCCCTCCAATTCTAACTCACGGATCGCTCCATCGGATCTAATCTATGGCCTCTTCTTCTGCTCTCCGAGATCCTTCCAGACACTACGCCTATAACCGCAAGCAAAAATCTCTCGGCCTCTTGTGCACCAAGTACTTTCCCTTTCCTATCGTTTTCTTCCATCGTCCATCTTTCTCCTTGGTATCGTTTGTTTTAAATTTGACGTGTATCGTGCAGTTTCTTGAGCTTGTATAATCGAGATGGCATTCACTTGATCAGTCTTGACGATGCGGCTGCGCGATTAGGTATTTATGCACCTGATTATGCTTGAGGAGCTTCGTAAACTCTCAATTTTGGTTTTGAAGAACAGGCCTCTTGATACTCTATTCTACTTTGTTCCTTTTAAAATTCAGCAGTTAAAATTATTTTTTTTCTAAAATTTTGTAACTCCTTAAACATTGATCTTTTCTCTTCTGCTTTGAGGGATCCAACCAACGTGAAAAGTTACGAATTCGATGTCCTATTTTATCTGAAATACTAGAACTAAGGAGTAGAAATATATACTTTGTTGAGGAAAATGTAGTATAGTTACTATATTATTCTTAAATTGCGTTGCCTTTGGGATATATCTAATTGTTGCTTTTCAATTGTGGTGAAATTTCAGGTGTCGAGAGGCGGCGGATCTATGATATAGTTAATGTACTGGAGAGCGTCGGGGTAAGATGCCTGGATTCTTTTAAATTTCCCTTCCGTTTTCTCTTAACTTCCGCTTTCTTATTCACATGTCCTGCGCTGTTTGTTAATTTATAGGTGCTTACAAGAAAAGCTAAGAATCAATATACTTGGAAAGGATTTGGGGCAATTCCAGGAGCCTTACAGGAGCTCAAGGTAAATTTAATTTTAAACTCTTAACTGAGAATTCTGTTTAGGGCCTGTCATGTCGAGGCGTGTGCCGTGCATAAAATTGATGGTTCAAGTATTGGCAATGATTTTGAATTTCTAATTGTATCATAGGAAGAAGGTTTAAGGGAGAATTGCGATGCTTTTGATGGCGGTCATGATAGCGCAAAAGTAAGTAAAGTCGGAATTTCTGGGATTGTTTCATTTATTTTTTTCTTCTTGAAGGTAAAAGTTTGGTTGGAAGGGTTGTACTACTGTGATGAGCTGTTTGACTTCATTAATCCGTTTCAGGTATCAGACGATGAGGATGATGAAGAAACATTGTCCAATCCCAGTACTGGAAGTCAGAATGACAAGTCTTGCCCTAATTCTACTCTTGTCAAATCTATGAAAAATGGTATTTTAATAGTTTTTCATTGATTAAAATTAAGTTGAAATTCATTAGTTACAAAATGAACCGTAGAATGCCTGTGCATCTAGTTTTTTAATGGTCAAGATGTCACGGGCATTTCTTCTGATTAGAATAGCAAGATAACACCATGAATTTGAGGGAGGAAGGTAGCTTTCTTTCAATTTGTTCATATTTAGGCTGGGTTGCCATTTCTCTGTAGGAAGCGGTGGGCTCTGCTATTGCCTTTGGGGGATATAATAGTTTCTTGTACGTCTTGTCTGCGAAACAGCTTTGATGAATATTTTGTAGTTTTGAAGTGTGAAGCATTAGATTTACTTTACATCTTGCAAACGACACTGCACGAGTTCTGAAGATTGACAACGCTTCAATTGCGCTCTGCAGATAACCGAAGGGAAAAATCTCTGGCACTTCTCACTCAGAATTTTGTCAAGCTCTTTGTTTGCCATAATGTGAGGGTTACCATCAGTTCCTTGAAAATTAAGCGGTCCATTTTTTTATTAGCCAATATATTATATTTCGTTGAAAATTTCCAACAATCACTCTACAGATGGAGATGATTTCCCTTGATGAAGCCGCCAGGTTATTGCTTGGAGATGCCCATAATACGTCCATAATGAGAAGTAATACTTTACGGCAGTTATTCATTATCCATTGATAGAGAAAGAAACGTTGAACTTTTCACTTATATCTTTGACCTTTTGACCTTTCAGCGAAAGTAAGACGTCTATATGATATAGCAAATGTGCTGACATCCATGAACCTTATTGAGAAGGTGCTATTCCATTATTTCTTTCTAATTATTTCTTGATATAGAACTGAGTGGGCAGGGGTAATGTGTCTGGCTCTTTGCATTAAATGCTGTTAAAATTGAAGTTGTATAACCTTCTGTTTCAACAGTAAGTTTTTGACTAATCTATTATGGTGGCAGACACATACATCAGACACAAGAAAACCTGCTTTTAGATGGCTGAGCTTGAAGGGGAAGACAGAGAATGAGTCCATTCACAATTCAAATCCCAAGGAATCCAGGAAAAGGATATTTGGTAATGATATTACAAACATCAGTTTTAAGAGGAATAAAGTGGATTTATTCTCTAATGGGGACCCAAACCAGAATACTAAGATGCCAAACAAAGTGGACAGCGATAATTGGCTCAGTCAGGCGGATAAAAGCCATCAAAATCAGGACTCAAAGCAGAGTTCAAGGAGCTATCAGTTTGGTCCTTTTGCTCCTGCCTTAGTCCCCAAACCAAGTGCCTTTGAGAATAATAATGCGAAGCGGGTCCATGATTGGGATAGTCTGGCAACTGCCTATCGTCCGCAGTATCAAAACCAAGGTATTGCTTTATTTTTTGAAAACACTGTCGAATCTTAAACTTTGTTGGGAAATTGCTTAGTCATCCATCTGTCCTATGGCTATATCAGTACTCGCCCACTCCTGAATAATGAAGTTTGTTTTCGTAGTTGATTGGCGTTATTTGACGTCAAATGGACTTGATACTGATATATTTGTGAATATTAAACTGATTTTGATGTTTGATATCCTTATGGTGCAGCTTTGAAAGAACTCTTCAGTCATTACATGGAAGCATGGAAATCATGGTACTCAGAAGTCGCAGGCAAGAGGTCCATCCATATTTTGTAATTTCTGTTCAGTGTAGTCAAATAACGAGGTACAGATTTCTCAGGAGAATCTAATGTTGAAAATGCACTTTCTCCGTGCGCCAGCATAGAGCTGCCATCAAGGAATTTTTAAAGATCTTTATACGAAATTGGAGTTATTTTAAGATCAGTTAAGGCAGTCCTTGTGATTCTGTCTTTTTGAGCGATATTATTCTATATAGTGGCAGTTTTATGTGAATTCATTAGTGCTCTGGGAAGCTTGAGCAGCAATTACGGAGAAAAGCCACCTCCCCTACCTATACTAGTCTAAATTTCGGTCAAAAATAATTTGTATCCAAAGGACATTTAGCAAACTTTAATAAAACAGATAAGTTTAAGATTTTATTTTGTAATATTGGTAAATGTTTCAGTAATAAAATGCATTGAGTTGAAAATAAAAATTGATAATAAATGTTGGATAAAATTTTGGTCGACAAGACTGGATAAATTGCACACGCTTGCCAAAGAATATGCGCCATTGTTTTGTTTGTCTTTGAAAATTTGAGATGAGGTGTTTGTGGCTCTAACTTTTGTTTGGATCTATACTTGTGCTTGTAACAATCTTTATTATGATTCTCTTTCCCCGTAGAATTTTCAAACTCGAGCTCGAAAAATTTCCATGTAAATTTTCCCCTAAGAATTAATAAAAAAAAAAAAAAGCCTCGGACATGATAATCATTCACATTTAATTTAATTAAAAAATAAAAGGTGTCAATAACATTTAAATACAATATCAACAGAACTCACAAAATATATCCCTAGTTAGAATGCATTGCAATTTGCATGAGATGGTAAATTTATAGTATGTTTTATCCTTATTATACGGGCTATTTGGATGTTTAATAAATATAAAACTTTTTATCACTTTTAATTAATGATTTTTATTGAGAATAATTATTAAATTTGACAAGAAATACCTAATTTTAATTAATTTTTTTAAATTTATATAAAATAATTAATTTGAACTTATAAAAATAATAGTACTTTATTGCTATCTCGACAGTATACAGAAGGCATTGATGGGTAACCTTTTGTTCCTTTTTCGTATAAGTGATTACTTCATTGTGATGGAGCTCATAGTGATAAGTTAATTTCAGGGCATAATTTCTTTACATAAAAGTTATCTGAAAAAACAGTAATTTCATTTCTTAAAAGATTATTATAATAGACATTAATTACATTCTCTGAAAAAAAAAGTTTTTTGTGGTTAGATAGTTTGGAAATTTTAAGAGGGAATTATTAAGTTACAAGAAAATCACAAAAAAATTTTAAGAAATATAAATTTATTGTTATTTTTTATATTAGAATTTACTATTAATAATAACTCCTAAATTATTATTAAAACTTTTAAATAATTAAATCTTTTATTTAAGATTTTATAGTAATTTTTCTAAATTTTAAAAGGCATCATAATACAAGGCACTTTTTGTAGAGCACCAATAGTAGGGTCTATGCTCATCAAGCAATAGCTTCATCAATGCAGTTCATTTTACAAGCGCAATAATAAAATAGTACACTACAAAATTATAACAAAAAGCAAATACCGCTATAAGTAATCAGATAGAGAGTCTTGAGAGGAGGATCTATAAGAGGATCTCATCTTGAACACCCATATTTAGGGTCTTGTGAGGAAGGACGATACTATTAACAACCACAACCTCGTCTTCTACAGTAACAGATTCACCTGCATTCAAAGATTGGCACAAAGTAAAATAGATAAATGCTTTATTTTTTGTCCTTTTATACCCAAAAAAGAAAGAATATCCATAGAAGGCTCGAGAAAGTTACCAAGTATTGTGACCCCAAGTTTTGCCTTGTAATCTCCACTAGCCTGAATATCAGTTGGTTTAATTTAGCAAACAAATTGCGATGAAGAAATGTGGACTCGAATTACAAATAATAGCAATTACTAGAAGAAAATATATTGGCCAACATTAAGGTATATTGGCAATGTGTAAGTGGAGAAATACATTGTAGGTGAAGGCCCATAAGTATGTATATAAAGCTAAGATTTTCCACACAGTAAATGAAAACCAAATTCCTAACGCATGACGCTGAGTATCAGTTAAATTCTGATATCGAGAACAGCTTCGATTGATTAATTCATCTAATCTGCATAGAAAAGCTTGTTTCTTTGACAAGGTTTTCTGTCTTTATGTAGTGCTGACAAGCCAAAACTGTTCTTAATTTATAGTAGTGCTGAGGGCTTCAAATTATCTTCGTCAGGATATAAGATAAAATTAAGCAAGGATTATCTAAAAGTGGACTTGAACCATATCTTTGTGTACTTGGAAGTTGGACTATGCTTAATTGTATCTGATATGAAATTAATGAACTATGTTATACTCCAAAAAGGCGTCTGTTTAAGGAAAGCTTGTCATACAGATGAATTTCCATTTTCCAAAATGCATGACTCTAATTGTGTCCATGCAACCGGCAGCCCGGAGACGTATTAACAATAATAGCGAGGGAAAAATATAAGTCCTTGATTAACAGAACCTTTAACTTTATAGCACAATTTTTGAACTTGCCTGGACACGAGCCCATTTTCCAATGGAGGATTTCCACCCAACAATGGCATGACTAACAACCGCATTTTCCTGTCAGAAAAAAACATATAATCAGAGGAATAGAAAAGACTCTGTGCGCGTTTCAAACCAATTAAGGTTTACACTTGCCTTAATTTCAACACCATCGAGGATAATACAACTAATAAGCCTTGCACCAGCTCCTATACGAGCATTTGCAGATATTGATACATACGGCCCAATCTGTTCAACATAGTTATACAAGTCAATTTGAAGATAAACAAGAATTAATTTCTATTTTATCTGCAGCCTAAAAAATGGTTGGCCATAAATAACCCTTTCCAAGGATAATGAGGGCTACAAATACAAGTAATGTCCTATAAGGAACTGTTCTTGTGGGTACAGACGTATAGTTTGATGGAAAAAGACTTAACACTTAAATAGTAACTTTTTGCCATTATTCTATTTTTGAATGTCAGCAACAGCAACATCCAAGTTTTTTTGGGGGGTCAAAATGGTATCTGGCTCAAACTAAAAAGTTGCAAAACATGAATGATGTGCATCAACCAATAGATCCCTAACCAATAGATGTTCATGCCACAGATCAGGAAGCCATTAATATACAATTGTTAATAAAGAACATGAAAAAATTGGACTATCATGGCTAAAAACACTGAGCGACTGACATGACTGAAAGGCAAAATTCCTTCAAGTTAACAATCAAATAATGGGAGGTGAAAATTTACCTTTGCGGAAGGATGCACTTTTGCAGATGGGTGAATATAAACATCACCACTAATGCTGGCACTATTAGGTCCATCTCCATTTGCCAATAGTTGGGGGGATGTGTGACGGAATTGGGAAAGATACAAGGAAGAACATTTTAAGGACATTCTGCAAGCATTGGATAAAAAATCATAAGAATTCCCCATGAAAAAAAATGCTAACCAGGCAACACAATCCTCTACTGGTAAGGCTTACCCAGGAGTTTTAATTTGTTCCCAGAAGTCCTTGGTTTCATATACATACAACTGTTTCTTCCCTGCAAGTGGTGTGAGGATATCTTGATCCAATCTTACAAAATCTGAAGGAAGACTCCTGCAAAAGTGCTTTTGTGAATCAGATACACGATGAACTATAGAGTCGTAGTGCTATTATTGATATGATCTACTCAAAAAATGAGTTTTTGGAGTTTCATAAAATCTTATGACCAACTCAGAAGAAAGATGAATTTTTTTAGCACAGTATAAGCACTTACCTTGTGTCTGGTTGCAGTGCTTCAAAGCTGGAGACACGTCTCAGATTCGCTGCAAATAAAATGGTGAATAAACAGAGTGAGTTCAAGGGTAAAAAAAACTCTAGGACCTATTCCAGTAATTACCAATAGACTAAGTTACGAATAAAAGAAGTAAAAGAAATGATTTTGTCATCACTTCACCAAGTCAAGTCCTAAATATTTTCAATATCACAAATTCTAGAATCAAATCAACCTGAAATTCATATCCAAGTAAAACGACTAATAAAGCACATGGCAAATCACCCCCAGGATATTTCCCTTACCTCTGTCTTTGCGCTGAGTAGAAACACCCTGGATAGCAGTAAAGACATCTGGTGTGAATACATACACACCGCAATTTATTCGGTCACTAACCTACATTCAGGTAAGCCATCAGAATAAGACTGGGGGCAACGGCATGGGAAGGAAAGATTCAAACACTGTCACTAAGTCATCAGTTAAAGGATCTGTAAACTTATGAACTTACAAATGTTTCAGGTCTCTCGGTATAATGCAACAGCTCGTTGGTCATTGGATCAGCTACCAATTCTCCAAATTCATTGGCCATCTCGGCTGAAACCTTCAGGGGGATTATAAAATGGTTGCTAAATATCAAAACTCAGGCTCAGAAAATATAAATCTGTTTGTGCCATTATTAACCAACCTTCACAACTAGGATTGTTCCCATCCCACCATATCTTTTATGAGCATCTGTGAACAAAATAAATGAAGGCCAAAGTTAATTTTTCTAAATAAATTCAAGCATATCACTTTAGAACAACAGAGACAATATATGGTCTAGGTCCTAAGAAGCATGAACTCTGAAATGTCTAAGGAACCATGAATGCTGGCATGGATGCAGGGCACAACATTGAAATGGACACAGCAAAATTTTTTTTGAAGCGTCCACATCTAAGTGTCATGTTATGTATCATACGAGCTTAGGGTATGTGTTGGACATGGACACTTTTCTGTTTTTGAAGTGTCTATGCTTTAGTCTATGTGAGAAAAAGGAATTACCCAGCATTTCTGGCAAAGGAAAACTGCAACAGACATCACAATTCAGCAAGAAAATATGTGACTGCAGAACAGAATGTGAGCAACACCATCAATATACTAACAAACTATGAACACATAAAATGTCAGGTATAGATAATTACCGGGTTCTCCTCCATAATCAAATCTCTGAAATTATAAAGACCACCAGCTGAACCATGAGGTTTGTCTTCCTTCAGGTATCTATTATCCAAGTCAATGGTATAAGTGGTTAGTGTGATCTAATTCAAAATGTAGCCAAACTAGAGTAAACAATTTCTAAAAAAATAGAAAGATAACAGTGATGAGAATACCTAACAGGGACTTTAAGCTCATTTGATATGGAAGATGTGTATAATGCAAAATCACGATCCTCATAGAAACCAACAAGGTAAATTTGAGCCAAATTTGGAATCTGTGACAACAATAACAGTTAACTCATTGATGGATTGCATATAGATTCTTAAAAACAAGGATTCCCTTCTGTTCACAGTAACATACCCTTTTACAGGCAGAAATTGGATGATGAACCATGGGTTGTCCTGCTAAAGGAAAAAGTGGCTTGGGTATGTTCAATGACAATGGCCGGAATCTGGTGCCTGTATATTCAATTACCCCACCAAAATCCATGGATGTCAAGCCACTAAAGAACATATACCAATACAAAGTCAAGCAACGTATAGTTTAGATCCAGCCGCCATTTTTCCCATTAACAACAAGTGGTAAAGAGAAATTCTTAGTACCCGGAAAGACATGGGATTTTTGGCTACATAGAGGAAAAGAGAGGGAGGTAAAAGAGGCAGTAAGAATAGTATCAGTCAAATCCAGTGTTATTAGCACAACAGAAATAGATAATTGTGGCATTCATTGATTCAAGATTCAGAACTCGAAAAAATCAACTATGAATTGCTAACTGCTCTACAATCTCAAGTGAATTCATACCTTTAGTGGGTCCTCCAACCATGATCACAGCAACCACCCTTTCCTCTGCAATTCCCATCTTCTCCAGCGAAAGCTCAGATATACTCAAGCCCCAAACTGTCTGCTACAATGCGAGAGAAGGCTGAGCTTCTTGTAAAAGAGAAAAAGCTCATTATATTTTGGCACTTTCTTCGTCCATCGCTACGGAACACTAATAATTACATTAATTCACTAATTCCTTTCATTTTTACCTGTCGTATATTTGAAGAGAGAGAGAAAATCTGAACAGGCAATGCTGTTGTTAATGCTAAGTAAGACCCACGAGAAGAGAGAAGCTGGAAATGGATATGCGATCTGAGATAAAATTTACGCGGACCCACTTATTGCAATCCTATTTTAGATAACGACACTCAACAGTTTGGCGGGCTGTGTACAGTTTTTGCTAGAGTTGAAAATTGTTATCCCTTATCATGTACATCCTAAAAGAGGAAGCTTCCATCCACCTCTTCTTCCTTAGTCATCTTAGGTGGAGTCCTTTATCTTTGCTCTGTTTTTTGTTTTTGCAAATATTTTATGTGAAGGTTAAATTGTGTCCTTTCTGATTTTTATGTTAAAATTTAAAAAGGAAGCCGTTCACGTCATTTCTTGTAAACCAAGGAGATTAAAATGCAAGTGGTAATCCACAGCTCCTGTTAGAGTATGGAAATACTTAGGAATCTTCTCAATTATGGCTTTACATTTATTTCCCGTCATAAATTTAAAACATCCTAAGGTAAGGTTTAATTCTTTAAACTTATATTAAATTTCAGTTTATTTTCTTAAATTGATAAAATATATTTTTAGTTTCTTTTTACAGTAAAGTGCTGGGAAGGATTTTATTTTGTGATACTATTTATTGAATTTTATTATCAAATATTTAATTTTAGGGTTTGTAATTATCTTTTAGTATATATGTCTTGTTTAAGAATAAAACTAAAAAATTTTCCACTACCAAACTAACTCTAAACTATTGAAAGAATCTTGTTTTGGTATTGGGTATATATAAGTCTAACCAGTTGTTTTGTTACACCAAATCACATGCTAAAAGGACATACTAACAATGTGTTTGTTAAATGAGTGCAGTTGTTGGGTGCTATTTTTTTTAGTTATCTATCCAATTTATTAGAGTTTTACTTAAATTATATTTAAATCTGACTCGCGTCGCGCATCTGGCTATAGTGGGTGAGTCTCCTAATAAAAATTTTCTATATACGCTAAGACTCGAACTTAAGATCTCGCTTAAGTGATACTGAGTCGTTTATCACCCAGACTAACCCCTGTTAATTACTGGCTACTATTATAGTAATTATGAAAATCAATTAATGCCATTGTATAATTACTATATTTTAGGATAATTATGGTAGGTCTTATTAATTATTATTATTATTATGATTATAGAGATTGATTTTTTTCTATAATTTTCTCGGATTCATGGAACTTATCATTCAATCAATACCACTAATCAAACATGCCATCTAAAGAGTTATACTTAATAATACTATATAAGAATTTATTTGCCAGAAAATTAATCTATAAAAATTTCTCATATCTTTGATAACTGACAATTATTATAGAAAAAGTTTGAATGCCAGTTAAACTTAAAGTAGTAGCATAAAGATAACAACAGTTGCGCATTATTTTTGAGTCTAAATAATGTATTGCCAATTGTAATAATATTTTAATGTGTGCTCCTTTTAAATGTAAAATGTTTGACTTTAGGAGCAAGAACCAAAAGAGAGGAAAATGAATCATATCGGATATCAAGATGGTAATTATTTATATAATGATTGTGATAGCGTCTATCATTATTTATTTCTTTTTATGCCTTTTTTACTTTAATGAGTATAATAATTAAGGTAACTGATATTATTCAACTAACCTTTAATATATAATTTAATTAAAAAATTAATTTTAATATTAAATATAATATTTATTTTTATATGTATTAATTTTTTTAAAATTATATATTCCTTTAACACTAATTAAGAGGGAAAGATGTAATAAAATAAAGTGATTAGAATTTTTTAATAAAAATATATTATATTAACTAATTTAACTATTTTTTTTAATATAATAAAAAACTATAAAAAGTATTTTATTACATCAGATAGAGATTGAAATGTTTGTCTCAACCACGTCCACTCTCAATAACCCCTTTATATCCTTTTAAGTAGAAAAGTTGTGACTCGCTAGAGTGCATATGCCTGACCTACAAATTGATAGATACTGTATAAATTTATTGTCATTTGCCTCAAATTAGTGACACTATTCCCCTTAAACAGCACAACAAAGCATAAACTTGACCACAAACCAGTCTCATAATATATGCTTTCCCAACATTTGAAGACTCAGATTCATCCTTCACCAAGTTCCGCGTCGGTTTTAAGTACAACAAATTATGATGAATTTACATGGTCAGCTATCACAGCTTTGAAGGAAACTGGTACCACCCCCAAGGTTCATCTGATATATATTGAGTCACTTGCTTTACACTCAAGTAGTTTTCAAGCCCCCTGAAAATTTTAAAAAAATAATAATCAGACTCCATTGTTCAGATGATGCCTAACAGTCGTCAGAAAGGGATCATTCTTTTTACCCTCGGACTTGACAAAACAACTATATTTGCATTCCCTTTGCATCCAAGTATATCACAGTTTTTTGTCTTGTCAGTTTTGTAGCATGCTAGTTATGTTCACATGACAATACTATCGGTTACTATGAAAGATTTTTAATACTTTTTAGGCATAACAAAACATGTAGAGAGTAATTAGCATTTTCATTATCATATTAAGGTAGCATAGTCGCAATCAACTGTAGAAATTGTAAAAGGCATTCATAGTGACTCTTGCATTTATTATTTAGGGAATAAGGCCATACCATTCTCCTAATTCACGACCAAAACCACTGCGTTTAATGCCTCCCCATGGGGCTTGAGTGAAGCACGGTTGAGAGCAATTGACCCATACGATTCCCGCATGAAAAGCCTGCAGAGATGCAAAATTAACTATTTTAATCCAAAAGCAACAGGATCATTTTGTTGTTTTTAAGACAATCTCAGATCAGTCTCACCTTAGTTACGCGTTCACATCTTTCTAGATCGTTTGATATCACAGCAGCAGCTAAGCCATATCTATGAAAGATCAAAATATGCATTAACTTTGACGTCGATCTGCAAATAAAGAGGAAAAGTGTGCTGGTAAAAGTAATTTCAGTTTCCAGCACTGAGATAAACTCACTGGGTGTCATTTGCTAGTTCGATAGCTTCTTCCTCACTACTAAATGTTTTTACACAGAGAACAGGTCCAAATACTTCTTCTCTCCAAATTTCCATAGAGGTAGTTACATCAGTAACGACAGTTGGTTCAATAAAAAAACCCTTGTTTAAATGCTGCCAATGAATTTGAAAAGTCATCAATCCTCTAAACAATAACAGAAAATCAGTAATACATAATTGAGAAAATATACTAGAGAAAACAATATACCCTAGGACGAGATCCACCAGTCAAAATTGTTGCTCCCTCACTCTTAGCAGTTGAGATGAACTTCAATACTTTTTCGTACTGAACCATATAATTCATATATTAGATATTGCATAATCTCAGATAAAGCAAAATAATTTCACAAATTAACGAAAAAATGGAGTTACAAGGTCAGAAGGAAAATGTGCGGGATTATTATCAGTATATTTTCTTTGATATATATATTTTAGTTCCTTTTATTTCTCTCCTTATTTTGATCTCCATGCATCATCGGATTCTAGTGGAAAATATATGGATGTCGTCCCTATAAATCTGTCTCACCCATTCGAATAAAATTGAAGAATTTGGATCATTTCTCCTCTAAAGATTCTTGAAAAACTCGGCAGATGGCTTTCTTGGCCTCCAATTTAAAAGATAAAGTCGGTCCAAAAAAAGAATGATTGAAAGATGTCTATTAAGTGACTAGATATAATTGTTCTATTTGCAGTAAGATATTACTAAAGAGAACAAGGACAAAGTTGTTATTCACGAATTTGAAGATAAGTAGCTACGCTAGTATTCCCCTATATATTCATTTATATATTAAGTTGACCTGTATTTAACTTTTTGGCATAAATTATTAAAGTGGCTAACCCTCCTGCAAAATTTCTATCCGATTGTGTAGGCAAGTAACACCATATGTTTTCACTTTAGTTATGAAACCTTCTGTTACATCGATGCAGTCTTTCTAAAAATGAATGTGACATGGCATTATTTTTTTGCATTTAACTTTGTTTATAATACAATAATGCAAAGGACTTGGCCCGCAGAAATGAGAACATACCTGTCCTTTACTAACAACTGGACCTAGCCTGCAACCTTCTTCCAGGGGATCTGATATCTTGATCTTTTTAATCCATTTTACAAGCCTATTCAAAAATTGTTCAGCTATGCTTTCCTGAAACAAGAGATCTTACGTTATCAATTTTCAGAAATGAAGCCAAACGGAAAGCCTACAAAGCTGCTAGGACAAAATTTACAAGTTAATATGATATTCCCATTATGCAACAAAGTCAAAGGGAAAAATATCAGCTAAGGAAGAAACGGATACTTGTCCTTGTTTGTGAAAATGCACATGCATGGTAAGGGAATGGATCATTTCAAACTCTTAGTCCCTATTAAACTCACATGTATAATAAGACGGGTAGTGGCAGCGCAAATCTGACCATTTGTCCAGAAACAGCCAAACATGGTCCATTCAGCAGCTGCTTAAGCCATGGAAAACAGATCAGCCAATGTTGATTGGTGCATGGGCATCTTTTTAAATCAAGAAATCTACTTTAGATACAAAAAATTTATTCATCTACAATTGGTTCAAGAGGAAATGTGGTTAAAAATGCAAGTAGACGTGGGCTGTCCATGAAAAAATAGCTATGATTGAGATGGCACAAACCTTTATCCAGGTCAACATCCTCAAAAACAATGATTGGGCTCTTTCCACCGAGCTCTAGTGAAACAGGCTGCCAAGAAACAAAATATCAGACATTTTATGAAAAGACAGAATATGTAAGCAACATAGTTATGGACTGTGTGATTTATGGACTGTACATAGTTAGCAGACTATGCTGGTTTAGAAGTACCTTGGTCAGTTGAGCTGCAGTTGACATGATCTTGCTCCCTGTCATAGAGCTTCCAGTAAAAGCAATCTGTAGAAAATTTAAAATTCAGCCATGATGACATGGTAGCTTTGCAAATTTGGAAAACATCATGGTAACAATACTTGAAAGACCTAGAACAATATATATCCCAATAACAGTTTCAATTCTCCTAAAATCTGAAGATCATAATACCTTGTCTACGTGAGGATGCGATGCCAAAGGAGCACCAGCTTCAGGGCCTAATCCAGTTAAAATATTTAACACACCAGGAGGAAGGCCCACATCTCTACATATCTGACCCAGCTCCAAACAGGTCCTGCGATGGCCAACAATTATCATGGTAACCGACATAAAAGACAAACAAGTTAGCATGAGTTGACAAGGATATACAAAGATGACAATTCAGAAGGCTTCAATATTGCAGTACAGCCAGCAGCCAAAGCAGGAGCAACTTTCCACACAGCCATTAATAGAGGATAGTTCCTAAAACATAATAGCATCCAATCAATGAGCCATTGACAACACTTCATTAACCATTGATAGTGCCAGAAATAATATTTAACATGTGATTCTTCTCAGGCTTTAATTCCTTTATTTGTTTTCTGGTTAACCGGACATGATCCATGATCCATGATCCATAGACATTTAATGCGAATATTCTTCATAAGAACCACATGGGTTTCTTGGTGGTTACTAGGCTGAGCATAGAAGTTACTCAATTGCGAGAAAAAAGAAACTGCCGTCAGAATCAGTTTCACTGCAAAGTGATGGACGAAACTTTTGCATCGCAATGGATGCACAGCTTCAAACAATCACTAGGCCTGCAAACTTTAATTTAAAAGGAGTATATGTGAAGTTAAAACCAATAAGAAACAGATACCATGGAGTAATCAATGCAACAACTCCAATGGGCTCCCTAAGAACATGACTTTTGAAGGTTTGCATGGGAAGAGATATGGGAGCCTTTTGCTTTGCATCCAATCCATCAGCAAGGTCAGCATAGTACTCAAAGCAACCAGCAACATCATCCTAGATAAAATCATATGTATACACAAGTAAATTTACATTGCAGAGACTTGTTGATTTACCGGCAATAAAAAGTTACCATGTCCCACAATGCTTCATCCAGTGGTTTTCCGCAATCAACTGCTTCAAGTTTTCCTAGCTCAGACTTCCTTTCTATTATCTGCGAGCCAAAGTGCAGGATGGGCTTAAGGCGTCCACAATTATGTGAATAAAAAGAAAATAAAAGAGCACAAATATCCCCAACCTTAGCAGCCATAGCTCGCAAATACCGAGCACGAACAGACCCAGAAGCTGTTGCCCAATCTTTACCCTTGTTCCTGACCAGGGCTCTCCGAGCAGCAGCCACTGCAAGCTCCACATCCTCCGCAGTAGCAGCTGGAATATCTCCTGAAGCGCAGTTAAATGATCCATAACTTAGAACTCGTTTAAAACAGGATTTAAAGCTGCAAGATCGATCTAGAAGTAAGAGGTTTTGTAGCGTGATTTGGTAAGGGAAAAATGCGGGAGACAAAAAACACTAGTGATATTTCCACTTGAGCAATGATCCAGAAAAACACAGTCTACAACAGCCCCCAGTAAATTATTTTATCAAAATATCAGTATTATCTGCTCGAACAAACAATGGACATGACATCGACTGACAAATCAACATTTGAAGAAATAGGGGGCCAGTCCAATGAAGCACTAAAGCATATCTATGATGTAGTGAGATAAAGAAAGGGAAATAACCAATTTCGAGTTCAGTGGAGGGATTGATGATAGGAATTCGTTTCTTGAGGATCGGCACTTTCCACTCGCCATCTAGGAACAGCTGCCGACTGGGAACAGTGATCGTCATCTTTGCTTTGCTTCTCTCTCAATGTAAAGCTAACACAACAAAGTTCAGTAGCAATAAATGCAAGATCTTCTGATGATAATTGCCTGATTAACAAAAAAAGGATAAGGTAGGTGCAAGTTTAGAGAGAAGAGTCCAGTGATTTGCCGTGGGGCGTGAAGTTCCAAAATGGATCGTGATCATGGCGCTAATGTGGGCGGTTTTCTTTCTTTTTTTTTTTTTAATACAAAACAGGAAAGTATACTATTAAAAAATTTAATCCTAAAAATTTTAAATATACTAAATCCTATTACGATACATGATATGTTTTAAAAATGATAAATTTGAAACGTATAACCCTTTAAATATAAAAGGTATAACCCTCTTATACCTTTTGTTCTAAACAATTTGAAACCCTTTTAAAATAACTCATTTTTTTACCTCAATTGCACTAACTCTAAAGAAATATATGAACTTATATATTTATTTATCTTGATAATTTTTTATCACACCACTATATCTAATTTTATTAGTAGACGTTATCATGATTCGTCCACATTAAATTTAATCTATAATATGAGTAATATTTGCTAATTTAGTTTATCTATAAGGGATAATTAATATAAATTATTATTATCACTTATCTACCAATATTTTTTTCACACTTACAAAATAATTAGCTCTAATTGTTCCGATCTTATAGCATGAGGATTAAATACAATAATATTCTTTTATAGCTATAACTTTCAAATAGCTACTCTCTAAATAAAATCTCAATTGTCTCATATATTATCTAAATGTCTCTTTAGATTTAAAGCCACCGGTCAGTAAGACTTTTGTTTCCTTTTGGGTTCAGCAATTTTAATGGACGGTGCCACGTTGGCGGGTGTAATGGGTATTCACATTTTTCCCACAACGATAAATAAATTTTTAAAAACAGTACAAATGAGTTTTTTGGGGGAAAATATTATGCAATCAGCTTTTAATTTTTGAAAGTTCCCAAAAATCTATTGCGTAAAACGATTAATACTCCTTTAAATTATTAATACTGGGTAAAATATAAATAACTTAATAAAGTACCCAATATTTTTTTTCTTATTTAATTCATAGATGGTTAAGCCGCGGGGGTACTTGACTACCGGTAGCCCCCAATAGTTGACTGGATTATAGAGAGGGGGGGACTTGGGATAAAAGATACTCCCAACCTTTTAAATATTTTTTATCACCATCAATAAAATATATATTTATTATTATGTATATTTTTTAAAATAATGTAAGGATACAGCCTATATGTAAAGCTATTTCTTATGAAATCTTTCCCATGCTATTTAATTATATCTCTGTTTTTTTGTTTGACTGGTATTTGAATTTGACGCCTTAACGTTTAATTTATATGTCAGGGTTGTACCAAAATATATATATATATGTGTGTGTGTGTTAGGGGACTCTCTGAATGTAGCTAAGCCCACTATAGAAGGCATGAAGATTCAATAATAATCATTATTTGAATTCATGTATGCACTAATACAATAGGGCTAATACATAGTATCAAAATATATATATATATATATATATATGCACTAATACAACTTACTAGAATGACTTCAATACAATATGGCTCAACTTTGCTATGCCTATGGATTGCTGTCCTTTTTCTTATCATCATTGTACTTTGTATCCCTCTCGTGTTGGAGACTTTTTAGACATTCTTTTCCTGGATCATTAACCTTGATTGTTATTTAGCTTTTCTAGAAAAACGTAACTTATTTGAAACATTTGATAATAACATTACCCTGTAATTTATATTGGCCAGAAGGAGATAAATATGATAGCTTATTGAATTGCCTTCAGGAAGGGCTAATAAGCTCCGTCCCGGGATTGCTCAAAGTATTTGTCGAAGAGCCATTTTGAAGTGTTTAAAGCATCTCCTGTAACCTTCACTGAAAATATGTTGCCACCGCTCTGCCAGTCGTTGGTAAGCTTGATCCATTCCCTCCTCCATTCCTTAAGCCTGAAATCCTCGCCTTTCTCTAAGCTTTCTATCAAATATTTAAAATAAATTGCTGCTCTGGGGCCATAATTATCACGTAGAAGCCCACTCCAGTACTTGTTTCCTATTTAAATTCAAGCATAGAGCATTAGTCATCAGGCCAAAAATTCACGACTTTTGTAACTATTTTTCTCTAAGGTTCGTAGTTTTCTACTTAAATGCTTTGGCCGAAGAAACAAGAAGGTAAACCTTTAATTAAAGGTTCCATACACGGCGGAGCTTATAAATAATATAGCAAGGCATTGAAAATCATACCATAGTCACGGAGAAGGCTGGGTTCTTCCTCTGTGTTGTCAAACCACATTGTGATTTGTGTTCTCGCATTCCACTCAAACTGCACGTTAAAATCGCATCAATAATTCAATAACTACTACTTTCTCCTGTTTTAAATATAATATCTAGTTTGATAAATATTCATATATAATAATATATTATATATTAATTTATAAGTTAAATAAATTAGTTTAAAAAATAATAAATATTATATATAAAATAAATTGAGATTTTATATTTAAAAATAAATTTAATTCTCAAACTAACTTACAGAGGAGGTAGTTATAAAATTTCAATTCTATGATAAATCAAATTCACCTGTTTCTCCTGTTGTTCGTTTTGTGCCAGTTGCTTGGCACTTTCTAACCAAGGTCCCAGAAGAAATCCTTCATGACAAGCCAACAGTGTGTCCATGTTCCCCACTAGATCTAGAAACTTCTCACTCTGGAAGGCCACACCATGGACATCATGTGATTGATAGGCCTCTATGACCTTTAAGAACAACCCATTCGCATATTTTGCCAAGGCTTGTCTCGTCAGGTCAACAAGATCGTACCTGATTGAAGAAGAAATAATATGAATACCTTTGGTGGAGATTTTATAAGAGAAAATTCATGTTATTAAAGTTACTTACCTGTAAGTACTACTACTTGATAGTTTATCTCCACTTGAGATAAAAAGCTTCAATGAACGAATTACTTCAGAAGTTGAATACCATAAATGAGGATGATCATATGAGTCACTAACTTCCTTGATGGCTATTCTTGATTCTGGCTTGCCATGGTGATAAGACCATTCTTGCCGGACTGAAATTAAAGAAGGATCAACATCTGGGAACGCTACAATGACGTCTCTGTTTTTATCCTGTCCGCAAACAGGAAGAAAATATTATGGAACTACTAAATTATGTTATAGACTTCTAGTTCTTTCTGCATAGTTAATTAAAGATGGAACTGAGCATGAAGCTGTGCAGTTAAGGTTGACTTGTGTTTACAAGGAAAAATAATTTATCAGATTAAGGATTTCTAGAAATGCGCAAGTTAAAGGAACCACTAATCTGAGGAAAATAGAAGGATTGAAACAAGCACTTACATAGGCACCATCGGTGCAATTGTAAATCGTTTGATACAATATATTCCATGCATCTTGTATTGAAGGAATAGGTCGACCATATCGTCTTGTAGAATACCGATCAACCCAAGCCTGAAAAGAGAATAATAGATAAAACAAAGCAAGCACGGAATTAGAGAATTTAGTTCAGTAGAGACTAGAGTGCGTGCCGTACTTATGAAGCTGCAGATAAACTAAAGCCGTAAAATACAAGGAGAAATGAGAGAGCTCTGGTAATCATGGTACTACCAACAAATGGGACCCAAATGCAGACTAACATTTTTTAAGGAAATACTCGAACTGACCAATTATTTAAGTTGAAATTCGTTTAGAAATTGAAGAACAGATACTTAAAAAAGCAGGAACCAGGCGTTATCAGAAATAAGTCAGAGTTGAAATGCAACAAGAACCATTTGTTAGAAGATATCGTTATAAAATGATGCCCAAGGATGAAATCAGATAAAGTCCATATTTAACAGAACAAGTTTCTAAAACCACAAATGAAATAAATGCAAAAAACTGGTACTGCGATTCCCCATTATTACCTTAACACTAAGTTTCTCATGATGAAACGCCATTTCAGACATCAGATCATAGACTATGGGATTCTGTTCTATGCCTTCCATTGACATTCCAACACCAACCTTCAGGCAACAGATATAGAATCATAAAATGTACAATTTATATAGTAAAATAGTTTGTAACATTATTCAAAGAATGACTTGCTTGGAAAAAACTCTCATCTGGCAGGTCTAACGATTGGAATTGATAGAGTACCGTATATCATAGAATTGTGGGGGAAAGCGGATGAAGTTAGTGGATCAGTTTGTTGTTTGATATAAGGTAATTAAGCTACATAAACTAATCAGATTGATGAGAAGCTACTTAATAAGCAATTCATCACAGATGAAAACAAATAACTTACCATAGTTGAGTTAACACTTTTACGTGCTTCAATGGGCCCAGATGCTATTGCATCTAAAATACCATACATCTCAATATTTCCTGCAAAGTTATGCAGCATACACCTGTCAAACACAAGGCACCTTATCAATTTAAAAAAAAAACAAAGAAAAGGAAAATGGAATCAAGAGTATGCAGTTTGCAGTCTTGGAAATTCATACCATATCTTAATTGATAAGCTAATGCCAAGCATCAACATACTTAGTTCTAATAGACTACAACAACAACAGCCAGCTACATAGATCATATGATATCATTGTGCTTTATCAAAAACTAAATTCTTAGATAGGTTAGTTCTCATAGACTAATTCGTTGAAATATACACGACTCAACGGTTTCGAATAATTTCATTTCTATACTATAATGCCACCATAATTTATCAAAGCAGTCATCTTTATGAATGTCTGGTTTAACAGCTGTAGCTAAACTAACCGAAGCCAGGTGCAAGGAAGGATTTGATGTTCAGAGAACGTCATCAAACAATACAAGAATACTCGAACTAAATCAACAAATTGAGGCAGGCTTCACATCTTTATGGAAAATAGAAAATCAGAAAATAAATACGGACGTGAAAGTTAAATTCATCAACAGGGATGTCATAAATATTGTTTTCACTGAATTAAGGTCCAATGACTTTCCAGATGTAGGGAAGACCATAAAATTGCTCTGAAGTGATCCATATGGGTTTTACTTCAGCAAAAAGATCAAGAACCACCAACTTTCCAACAGGAACAGAATGTAGAAGGGCCTGAAAACAATCATAGTAATGATTTCAAAATAAAGCAGATTGATACCGACCTATATGAAACTGCATATGGACTGAAAAATAGAAGTGGCAACTCAAAAGAAATAATCAGAGAATCCATAAAGAAATCAATTCACTAATACAGGTATCTTGTCAAAAGTCCATATAAAAAATATTCCAAAAATATTGTACAGAGGCCCCAAAAGAATTCAAAAAACAAAAAGAATAATTGTCGTTTGGAATGCCAGTTTGTAGCCGATATACTAAATATTCCGATAAAGCATACACTGTTAATTGAAATAACCACAAATACTAGTGGGATCATCTTTATGTCACTCTTTACATTATGACAGCAAAAGAGCTCTAAAAGCCCAATTCTCAGACAATCATTAATGATGGAAAAGGCTTGTTCCAAAGATAAATTATAGTTCAGAGGAAATAATGTAAAGATATAACCTTCATTTGTGGCGGCCTCCAGAACGGATCATATGAAAATAGCCACCCCTATCAAATGAAATCGGAGTTTTAGTGGAATGTATATATCTTTCTGCACGTATAGTATAACATTGGATTCTTAAGGAAAATTAACGGCATCAAAAGTTAAGTTAGAAAACCCAAACGAACCCCTATACCTGCATCAGCCACACAGCCTCACTATCACCACTCTCCATTCCTTTAAAGGTTGCTGCACCTAGTGATGAAATATATTCTGGATCATCAACGGGTGGGGTATTTTCATCAAAAGTATCACTGTAATAAATGCAACATACTCAATGTAATTCAATGGAAAAACATCTTCACTATGAGACAAAACCATAAAAAAGTGTTCTATGATAAGCGCGCTTGAGCATTTCTAGAAAGATAACTTATGAACATCAATCAAATATGCTGAAGATTTAAACACTTGAATCTTTACGTGGCACTGAATCTTTTAACGAATACATTGAACCAACCCCACTTGTTTGTGAAATTTTGTGGCGGACATTGAAGAAAAGAAATTTTCAGCATCAAACATTGCCCATTTTGTGCTCAAGCTTCGTTAATCCATCCTATCAGACCTTTAAATAAGCATAATAACTAGATTTTTGCCTCATGATCTATAGATGACAAAAACTTTCTATCATCACGTATTTCTGCTCAATCACCTGATGAAAATCAAAATACTATTCAATCATCTTGCATTGATGAAGAAGAAAACGTAGTACTGTTCTCTAGAATCTCCATAAACCAAACTAAACTGATCTCTAGAATCTCCATAAACCAAACTAAAGTTCAGGCAAAGACAATTTATGGACGCATAAATTTTTTTAATTGATGAGTAATTAAAAACTTACCAGTTGTATATGTGGCTGGTCGTTCCATACTCTAGGTAAAAAGAAAAAAGTTAATTTAGAGCAATATTGAATTGTTTGGGGAATAGATGCTTGTGACAACATAGTTAAGAAGATGCATGTACATTACCTTGTAATTGTCGCTCAACAAAAGCTTTCCCAATCTCAATAAACAAGGGATCAGTTGCATCAAGAAGATAAGTGCAGCACCATCTAGGGTCACTCTTAACAGAAAACCTATACAGTAGAATGTTTTGTAAATTCACTATGATGGATGTTTATGGATGTAAGGGAAACCGGGAAAAGAAAATAGTGATAAATATAATTCCAGATTATAGTTAAGCACATGCTACTATTTACCAATTTCCCAAGCGTGTTATTTTTGCTGATGGGAATGCATATTTGAGCGCAGCTGGGACATTTCCAGAAAAGGCTGGTAGGACTGAAAATCAGTAATTCCGTATGTAACTGTTACTTCCCCAGAAAAAAAAAAGTATAATAAGATAGGCTAATTCAGCATACATATAAAATAGGTACACCACTGTGATATACATGGGAACCTACATTTGGGGTGGGTGCTGCTAGAAACCAAAAGTTAAGAAGAGATCCAAAATAGTAATTGGCACCTGGTGTCATTCCAAGTTCATACATTCTGGCAAGAATTTTCTTCTGCAGGATCAACTGTTGATCCAACCAACTGTGAGGCAGTGGTCCACCCCATCTGTGATTATAAATAATAAAAAATTATGATTTTTGTCCAACAATTATAATATTCCCAAAACTTGAACATTAACATCTATTAATCATGAAAATAAAAACAGAGAAATATAGAAAAAAAAATTCAGAGTGAAGCATCTGACCAGAAAATTTAAAGAATGACCCTTGAAGTCATATGAACTACCAGTGTAACTTAAATTAGCTAACCCCAAATTCAAACGTATGAAACTGTCAAAATACAAGTCTATGAGTCCTCACACTCACCCATGCAAATTTGCCATACGTGACCAAGAAAGAAATGCTGGACCACCAAAGAAATCATCCAAATATGAACTGCTCATGTTAAATTTCTCCTGGAAAATAAATATTATTCAGAATCTATAAAATTATTTAAGAATACTGAACTACTAGTATGATAATGAGAAGTGAATACAGTGAGCTAATGAAAGAATTATATTTATAAGCAAAGTTGTGAATGTTTACTTGCCAGAAAAATAACACTGCCTGATTAAACAATCAAACAAACAAAAGATAACTCCACCAGTCAGTAAAACAGTAGGAATTGCACATCAAAAAGAAGTGCAACCGAGAACTGAGTTACCATCTAACTGCAACAAAACTACTGTATTCTATAAGACTATCAGATATGAGATAACTACACATGTTCTCTAGTGATCAGATGTTAAGACGTCAAACACATGCAAAAAAGTTCGTAAGACCTAAGGCAGAGAAAAGGACCTGGAAAACTTTCTGCCAGATAGCCTCTTGTCCTGTGAATGCTAGTGGTAAGTTTACACCCTGCAGAGCCATCCAATCAATTTCCTTTTCCCATCTTTTCCAGTCCCACCAAGCAAAAGAATCTTCCAAAAGCAGTTAATATAAGACAGTGTGAAAAATAATCTTCCCGTACTCAACCCTAATATTTCAATCCACATACACCAGAAAAACATAGGGTGAATTGAAAGTAGCTTACAGCTAGACGTAACAGCATTTTGGTAATAGCTCCATGGAATAGGCCTCTTAACTAAAACTCCAGTATCATGAACACGAGGGAGCAATCCTGCTTTTGGAACAGAAAATAATTGCGAACCACCAGTTTTGTCCCAAGATATATGTGAACCACACCAATGCTTCAAGTACCAGTGAAGACCAGCGACGACCTCCACTCCAGTCGTCCCAGAAAGTCTGGTGACAATTGAAAATCTTGTAATCATTTTCTAAGTCCCACCAAGTTAGCTTTGAGTTCCATTCCAATGTGTATGATATGATAAACAACATCGTTTTAATTGTGGCACTGATTTGCCGGAAAGGCAAGAAACTATAAGTTAGAAATTATGCAGCCCTTTGCCATAAACTCCGATCTGTTTATGTCAATATCTTACAGAATCAGATTAAGCACCTAATATATTTAAACTGCCGTTGATTTATCCTAGTTAGCCAAAAACTAACCGTTAGAGAAATAAATAACAACTAACGAACTTCTTTGCCGTTAAATCTGACAATAAAATTATCACTAGCCCACTGATTCAAAGATATTCTAATAATGCAATAATATAGCATTATAGCTCGTCTGCTGAAGCCTAAATGCGAGGCTAAGACATTATGGAACAAGCAAATAAATGAAGAAATTAAAAGCATACAAGATTTCAGGATCCCTGGTTCTTCTGAACGAAGGAAGGTTTCTGATCATGAAACAATATTCCCCACCACATTGCTCCTGTTGATTTGTTAAAAACAGATGAAGTGTCATCACTGACGTACCGATATAGAGGAAATTACAAAAAAAACATAGGTCAGTGCCAAGACGATAACAACCACCTGCGGACCCAATGAAGTAGCAAGACAATTGAATTTTTCCAAACTTAATCTGAAATGAAAAACCATATAAATTCAAATACCTTGGAGACAATTCGGAAGTCGAAGCTGGATGAATGAGAAGGAAGCAAGCGGTGAAGAACGCCGCGAGCGGCGGCTTCCTGGACGGAAGGCGCAGCCCTCTCCCGGTCTTGAATTTCAAGAAGGCGGGAGATAGAGTCAACACCAATGGTGGAAGACAGAGCCGATGATGCGAAGGAACAGAACGTAAAGACCAAGAAGAGCAGGAAAATGGCGGGGAAAGGTGCCTCCATGATCATGGCAGAGACAATCATGCAGGAGGAAGAGCAACAAGTGAGGAGTCAACTGGATTGAAGGGACAGAAAAACGAACTAAAATAAGCAACTGAAAGAGTGGGAATACATTCTCGGCGAAGCGGTTAATCAGTGCGAGACAAATTCGAAGGCCGGCCGAGTCGAGTTAGACAAGAAATTAACGTTTGCCGCTATGTTCGTTTGTCCATTTCTCATTTAAATATTTCAATCTCAATTTACTTTTAAACTCGCGATCAAACTCAAATTGACTTAAATTAGTCAATGTCAAGCTATAAAATTAAAATTAAATATTTAATAATATTAATAAAGATATAAAATATTATATTTGGTCGAATATTGCAACAAAAAAAGGAAAATAATATTACTCCACCATGATATAAACTTACCGGTTCTTACCTACCGATTCCAAAAACAGTTTTTTTTTTGTTTTTTGGTGAAAGCATAATATAAGGTGGATCAAACAAGGTCAAGGGATGCGCGGCGAAGATGATGGATCAAATAGTATGAACACCGGTTAAAAGGGGTAGAGGAAGGCCAAAGAGAACGCTCAAATAGGTCATTGAACGGGATCTCCTGGTCAATAACCTATCTAAGGATTTAGTTTTCGATAGAGCACAATGGCGTCATATGATTTATGTAACCGACCCCATTTAATGGGATAAGGCTTGTTGTTGTTATTGGTGAAAGCATAATATAAGAACATGTTAGTTAAAATGTTTATGTACGACATGTTACCTACACATGAAATATCAATATAGAATATAGAATTGATAACTTTTTTTATACAAAAATTGATAACTAACATGACATGATATTTTTTTTTGTTTATTTAGTTCACTTGAGTTTTATTTCGATTATATTCGGATTTGAACTGTGTCGTATATCTAGTTATAGTGGGTGAGTATTTCAATAGAATTTTTTTACAGACGCTAAAGTTTGAACTCAAAAATTTATTTAAGTGATACTAAACTACTTATCACTCGAATCAGTTAAACTTGGACTTCTTGCGGAATATAAAGCCCAAGTGAGCTAAAATTGTGAGAATATAAGAGGCCCAATTCTCTCGCTCGCGCGCCCCTGTTGTATCATCACTATTTACCGATGTGGGACTATTTATCGCCCCTTATGTATATGGAAGGGGTTTGCCTTCTTTTTGAAGAAATGCACAAAAGAAGAGAACAGCAAGGAAGCCATGTTCTAACCTCTTTTAGAATTCCCAGCTTGCCTTTCTGTAGTGGTCTTTTAGTTTAATGTGGGCATATGGGACCAAAGAGAGGTTGGTTATCATTTAGTGTCTCAAAAAGTGGAAATAATGTTTCCAAACTTTGGCTTTTTAAAATTTGGGAATGGTCAACCTCTCATTATTAATAACAAGAAAATTTATATAGTGCGAATTAGTGTATGGCGTCATGCCTAGATAGCCAAAATAATTCTGTCCACCACTGTTGACGGCTCATCCCTCTTGCAAACCAAGTCAAGCTTCATCTGTCGGAAAGCATGTAATCTCTTCATCACCCCTCTCTCCTCATCCCTTATCACCACTTCTCTCATTATCATTTGGCTTTACGCCTTGCCTTCTCTATCTGCTGCCTCTCTTTAAACACTTTTTTAGAATGTTTAAGAAAAGTGCTTTTTTAAAAAATTGTTTTTAAAAGTTTTTTAAAAAAAGTGTTTTTTATAGGGTATGGATGAAGGAGGAGGCGAGGTGAGGCAAATGGGAATGAGAGAGGTAATACTGAGGGATGAGGAGAGAGAGGTTATGAGGAGAGCATCTGTAGATAATGTAATCAATTTAACCCCTAATATTACTTATAAATAATGTAATTTTGTTTATATACTTTATGCAACATATAAGATTCATATTAGTTGATAATAGCTTAATGGCACGAGAGCTCCCTTCTAAAGGAAAGTGGAAGTGGAAGGTTATAGGTTTGATTCTATTTATAATTTTAGGTTATTAGTTTTTTTTTGTTGCCTACCCGGTTTATTAGGGCTCTGCCTCGATTATATCCGGATCTGACCCGCGTCACGCACCTGGCTATGGTTGATGAGTTTTTCAATGGAAATTTTCTGCATACGCCAAGGCTCGAACTCGAGACCTTATTTAAGCGATACCGAATCACTTATCACTCGGATTAACTCCCGTTGGTTAGTTATTTTAATATTAAAGTAAATTATTGAAGTGTACTTAGAAAATGTATTCCCTATATAATTCCTTCCTATACTAGGTAGAACAATCTTTCTCAAAAATTGCAAAACCTAATTATGGTATCAAGTATTATCATGTTGTGTTGCTGTTCCGTTTCCACTTTAAAATTTAGAACCTCAATATGCCAGACATAGCCTTTTACCATTATTATTTTATTAAAATTCATTTAATTAAGGAATGAATATAATTATCATAAAATTTCGAAACAAGTGAATAAACATAAAATTATTGTTATTTCTTACACCTGAATCTATCATCACATGCTATTGGTTTGAGTTGAAACCTTTTTATAATTACATTATTTTTTTTAGAATTTTAGTGATTTTCCCAATAAAAAGAAGTGCCTAAAAGCTCTTTGTTTAATAGAGATCAAATGAGATTGCTCTCCATGTTCTTCTATTTTTCCTTAGAACATTTCACTCTCAACAAACACAGCATGTGAAGAAGTGTCATGTGAAAATAATGACGAGCAAGGACAAACTACCACAACAACACAACATGGCATCTTTCTTGAGAACAAGAGTTGGATGTGCCAGATTTTGCCAAAGACAGAAAAAGGGACATTGATTGAATGACAAGAGCCACTAACAGCAAGATCACATGCCATAGTTTCTATGTTTGTCTGCTGAGAATATGCAATGGCAGAGCTGTGGCTTTAACCACCACGAATTTACGTGTTGGCAGGCAGTGAAAAGCTACGAGGAAGATCAAATCAAAATCATCAAATATATCACTCTCAGAATTAATAACAGGTGTTTGCGTACCTACCTGCAAGTGTCATCCATGGGGCCAACCTGACTCAAATAATTATACAAAAGGATTGGTTTCTGATTTGCAACTTGATCTGCCAAGTGTATGGGTTTCTGCCTTGTCTTTTTAGTGCTCTCGCACGACCCCATTTGTTGTTATTGGCATACTCAATCATGCCAAAGACGTTATATACGGTGGAAAAGCCTCTTCTCAATTTGAATGATAAAAACCTACTGAGCCCACTTACACACGCATAGAATATTTATTATTTTATTTTAAATGGCTCGTTATTTTCAAATTATATATATATATAGAGAGAGAGAGAGTTCAGTTTTTTCATTTCCTGTAATTTTTGAAAGCTTGCTTGATGAAACTAAATATCTATGCCTTGATGAACTCTGGACTCCATATCGCCACTAAGACCTTGTGTTGGTATGAGGTAAGGGTTGGTATTGACATTGTCAATTTTGAAATATTTGCTAATATTGCCTGGGATTGAAATATTTGGACAAAACTATATATATATATCCATATTCTCTGAAATAATTAAAGGGACAAATTTTACAAAATTATTACTTGAATTTTAAAATTCTAAATTAGTTTTATTTCCTACATTTTATTAGATATTGACTATATTTAATAAGAAAACAATAACACACTTTTATAAGATTTTTTTTATATAAAATTTTAAAATCCAAATGGTACTGTTGTGGGATTTTTGCTAATAATTTTTTTTTAAAGGATATCCCTCTCTTTCTCCCTTCCTCTATAAAACTCATTTTTTTTTTATACACAATTTTAGAAAGTGATTGGGTTCATTCACAATTTAAAGGTAAAGCGAAATCTTCCTATTTTTTAAGCGATACTAATATCAGGTAAGATAACATGTCAATTATCGTTATGTGTAAATCTAGATATTTAAGAACTATGATGATTTCCTAAATGTCATGACTGAAACCATAATAAATAGTAGTAATCTCTAAAAATTGAATATATTTTAAATAGTTATATGTCTTATTTTTTTACTAATTAAACCTACGGATAATGGCTTATATGAAACTCATTATTTTGGTGTGTATGCTTCCTTTAATGGTCTCTGGCCCTGGAAAATAAGTGACTAGGGTGAAAAATGAAAGTTGTGTTGTGGGGAAGGAAATATTTAAAATAGACAAAGTATTATATTATTTAATTTAAATTATTTAATCACCAAATTAATTAAACATAAAAAATAAATTAGACATATCTATAAGTCAAATCGCATATAATTTAGCTTCTAGAACACAATAATTAAGAAATAGATAGGAGATGAGGAGATAGCATAAGCTTTTGACATCAGCTTTACCAACTTGGAAATGAAGCAGCTTTACCAACTTAATTAAAAATATCTCTCGTAATGTAAAGTTCAGGCTTACCCCATCCGGTAGGTTCAATTATTATTTTTTCCTTTTTTTTTTTAATAAAACACCAAAATAAACGGCTACTAGGCAGCATCTAGCTCCCACATTATCTCTACAGAAAAGCTAAAGGATGAAGATCCCTAGGTTAATAAAAAAATTATTTAAATATCTTTACTTATATTTATTTTCCTATCATCTCTACCTATATTATATATATACAGCCATAAAAAATAAGTGTTTATGGATTATGATACAGAATTAATCAGATAAACTCTTTAGATAATTGTTCTTCTGGAAGCATGCAAGTAGTACACGAGTTGTCAAGTTTTTAATTTCCCTTTTAATCTTGAATCATGGGGTTTGATTATGGCAAGCAAGTGCATGCATGTCTCCTTTCTCCATCACTATCCTTTGACTATATATGCAAGCTTTCTCTGAAACTGGAGAGTTCAATTGCCTCAAGCTTCCTGCTTTCTCAACTAACATGCTGGATTGGTTCATTAATTCCAAAATTAGAATTCGGATTTCTTGTGGGATTGGAATTATTATCCATTTATTTAATCACATCCATGTTTTAGATTTTAGTTATCTCTAAATCTCATCTCTGTTTTTTCTTTTTTGCCAATAATAGCATGTTGCCATGATGTGACAAATGCCTTTCTAATACAGGGATGTTACAGGTTTAATCCCAGTAGCCGGTAGGTGATTGTAAAAGTATTAATATGTGATTTCCTAATTATTCCAAATAAAAAATAAATCTCATTTTCTACATAGCAATGTACTTTTTTTCAAAATCAAAGTACAGCTGTGTTTAAAAATGTTGTCCACATGCATTCATCCAATAATAATGAACATGCATGTCAAAATTATTCTCTGCTCTGAATTTTTGTTTAGATAAAGCCTATGCCTATGTGACAAAAGAAAGAAGTTAGGTATTGAAACTCCCTCCCTTTTCTTTATATATTAATAATATATCCAAAAAAATTAAGTACATTAAATGGAATAAACTTTGTCATTGTTGTTGTATTATTATTATTATTTAAATGTTAAGGGGAGACTTACTGAACGTCCGACTTTCCAAGGGGATGGATGGTTCGGCAAAGCTTAAAACCAATCAAAATGTTATAACTTATTGTTTGCTTATTTGTCTCTATGGTATAATCTACCGTTTCATTGACTTCTCAGAGATGTAGTTTCCTCTTGGATGCATGACTATTATTTTTTTTTTTTCTGAGAAAAGTGAAAGAGGAGGTGGGAAGGCAGAAGGATGGGACATGAAAGCGATGAGAGCGTAGAAATCCAAGTTTGGAAGTATTGGCTGAAGAAATAATGGGATCCAGAGTGAATCAAAAGAAAGTGGCCTTTCAACTTGAAGATTCCAGAATGAAGGGCTCAGATTCATGAGGAAATCACAAGAACACAACATAAATATAAATAGCGATTGAATGAGACACAGAAAGAAGACGAACAACAAAGCACAGCATGGGTACACAAGTCACCTCTGTTTTCTTGAAGCCACCACATGCTGTCCTTTCGCTTCTAACCAACCTCATTAAACATTCTGTCCCCTGTTTTTCCCTACCCCTGCCCCCACATGCAGGAGTCATTAGGATTAGGATTATCCTTAATCAATCTCAAATACTCGCCTGTAATTCCCTTAATTTTATATTCATCAAAAGCTTAGCTTTCTAATATAAGGATTAGTACGTGTGCTAATGCTGTCCTGTAAGCTGCAAAGCATACTCCCACTTGTCCTACATTTCTGGCATTAGTGCTTAATTAGACCCTAATGCCTATAACTTCCACTTTTCTTTTTTTGGTTGCACATCTTCAAATATCTGTAAAACCTACTATATCATATTTAAAAATCCATACACTGTCATTATTTAACCAATTCTGATCTATAATATGCCTACTTTGCCGGTGGCATGCATCTTAAAATAAACTAAATGACACTATCCATAATGGGATATTCCTTTTCCTATCGGTTTTATTGATGCCTAGGTCTCTCTGGTAGCTAGATGGCTTATTCACAAATAAATTAATCAGTATCTTTCTATTATCTTAACCTACATTTAGTGGCCTTCATGTATTCTTAACCTACATTTAGTGACCTTCATGTATTGACCCCATAGTATGATTAATATGGTTTAATTAATGACTACTAACCAGAAAGAAACAGCTCCTCCTAAAAAGATAATAACGAGCATCTCCTACAAGTGGCTAAATCTATCGAAATCATCATTGACCTATTACATGATTGTTTAATGTTGTTTGTCCCCCCGCCAAGAAAACTTTTTTGATACATCTGTATATAAATACTCCAATATCAGTTACCTATTATTGAGACTTGTTCCTAAAAGACTAAGCGTACTTTTTTGAAGTAATTAAATACAACCCAATTAAAATCAATGTACTATAAACTAGATTAGTCATTAAGTCGGTTAAGATAGTGTAGTTTAATGGTCAATAATAAAAACACGATTAAATTGGCTAGGGTCAACTCAGCCATGATTAGGATAACATGTTTTAAATAAAATATATAAATATTTATGTATAACTCTTAAAATAGTAATATTTAAATAAAAAAATCATTAACCCACAAATAAATAAAATATTTATATATAAACTCTATATAATTTAATAAAATAGAGTTACTAAAACACAAATATAATGAATTATTATTTACTTATTTTCTCTATTTTTTTTAAACTTAAATTGACCTTTTTAGGCTCATTAACAAGAGAAAAAAGGGTATAAAATTCAACCACTTTAATGCGTTGAAAACTCTTCACCTAACCGTTTAGGAGAGACATGGTTAAAACACCCTCCGAGGAATATAGAATTGAGGCAAAAACATCTGATGAAGCACTCTAGCTAGCTTAAAATCACAAAGACAATAGGTTTAATTTGAAACTGGTAAAATCCTATTAGGCACGAAATGATGAAGGTTGAAGCTATCCATTCATACTACCTAATACCTGCCGCTTCTCTTGTAAACAGAGATGACATAGAAAAGACGTTAGGATTGTGAGAAGTGACCCCAGCTTCAATTAAGAACGATATGCTCCCATTACCAAACGGGTTTTACACAGTGACTTCAACGCTTAATAATATCACGTTTCACTTTTAGAAATGGCCCCTAATTGATCAATCTTGCTTCCTCACTTTGTCCTTTCAGACCCCACAAAACCCAACTCTCTTATAATAATAGCACCAATCTCACTAGCTGCTTCTTCTCTGTCCAACAATATCTCTGTCTCTCTCTCTCTCTATCTTCTTCATATATAATAGACAGCTTACTTGGCCTTTTGATGCTAACATGTGAATCATGGAGTTTCACCGATCGTCTTCTTCTTCTTCTTCTTCATCCAACTATGTTCAATCTAAAAGACTTACTTCTCTGTCTTCACAACGCAGCCTTGCTTCAGTTCCTTCCCTGAACTCTCGTTCTCACCAACATGCTTCAGCAACTTATTATCAGTGTCTTGCAACTCTCAAAGGTCACACATCTTATATTTCATGCATCGCTCTTGCTGGGAAATTCCTCTACACTGGATCTTCTGATAGAGAAATCAGGTCCTGGAATAATTCTCCTTTCCATTCTGATATATTCGACCCTGATAATGAACAGTCAAATTCAATCGCTAGCATGGTGACGGCGGGGAAAGGTGCAGTGAAGTCCTTGATAGTTCAGTCTGATAAACTCTTCAGTGCTCACCAAGACTACAAAATCAGAGTATGGAAGATCACCGGCGACGAACCAGACCACCAGAAGTACACACGTTTAGCTACTTTACCGACGTTTGGTGACAGAGCGACGAAGGTTTTGAACCCCAAGAACCATGTTCAAATTCGGAGGCACAAAAAGTGCACCTGGGTTCATCATGTGGACACGGTCTCCGCTTTGGCCTTGTCCAGGGACGAGACCTTGCTTTACTCAGTTTCATGGGATCGAACAGTCAAAGTCTGGCGAACCAGAGACTTCACCTGTTTAGAATCGGTGAACAACGCACACGATGATGCAATAAACGCCATAGCAGTTTCAGATGATGGTTACGTGTACACTGGATCAGCAGATAAGAAGATCAAGGTGTGGAAGAAACGAGAAGGAGAGAAGAATCATTGTCTGGTTGATACATTAGAGAAACACAATTCTGGGATTAATGCTTTGGCTCTGAGCAGTGATGGGTCTCTGTTATATTCAGGTGCTTGTGACAGATCTATATTGGTTTGGAAGAAGGATGAAGAAGAAGGAGAAGGAGAAGGAGAAGGGAAAATGAGGCTGGTGGGTGCGCTTAGGGGACACACGAAATCGATATTATGCTTAGCGATGGTTTCGGATTTGGTGTTTAGTGGTTCAGCAGATAAAACGATAAGAATATGGAGAGGTGTTCATGGTGATTACTCATGTTTAGGAGCTTTAGAAGGGCATAGTGGTCCTGTGAAGTGCTTAACTGCAGCGAGTGAAAGTTGTAGTCCGACGGAAGAGTCTTTTCTAGTTTACAGTGGCAGTTTGGACTGTGACATTAAGGTTTGGCAGATCATTGTACCTGTTCTCTAGCTTCTGTTTTTTAGTTTTACCACATGAAAGGTGGGGAAAATTAAATCGAGTGTTTATCTTTCTCTCGTCTTCTTTAATCGGGCCTCTCCAGTTATTCAAAGTTTTGGATCATTTATTGATTCTACACCCAAAGGTAAAAGTATTTTGAATTATCCTCTTGAGTGACAAGCTAAAAGCAACTAATTAAAATGATCAGCTGCTTCTTGAGCCAATTGTCTCTCATGAGTCCAACATCGGAACGGTGATGCAAAAAAAAAAAAAAAAAAAGAGTCTTATAAGGTCGGGTTATAACAAACACAAGTTTTTAAGAGAATTAGACCGTAAAATATAAGTGTTAGAATAGGAGAGCCCAGACCTTGTAATACCCCTCTTTCAATATTACAATCTTGATATAAAACTCATTGCATAGTTTTATAGTCTAGTTGCATACAAAACTTTTTATAAAAATGGTGAAATCTTAAAAATCTAACAATTGGTAGAAGATGACAAAACCAGCTTTGGTAAAGGCCACTTAAAATTCAAAACAACGAGGCACCATAATATAAACTTTTCATGCAAATTGAAAGCCGCCAATTAATTAAACTTTGGTTGCTCTCTCTTTCACTCAGCTATATTTAACCATACTTTAGTTTTTTTTATACAAAAATTTAAAAAAGGAGTTAGACTCACTTATGATCTAAAGATATGACGAAATCTTCCTTCTTTCTATATGATATTAATATTAGTAAATACGAGCTGTCAATTATCCTAAAATATAAACCTAAATATTAAAGAGTTAAGATGTATCTTTACATATCACAATTTAAATCATAACAAAATAATATTTTTTATAAATTAAATACACTTTAAATACTATGTCTCACTTCTTCCTAACTAAAAAAATGAGTCATCCTTATTTTAGTTAAAGAAACTTATAGGACAGCCTCAGCTAGATTTTGGCACTTACTGAAATCCTCATTGGTCGTGGCCCAACGATTCCACATGCATGTAAAACGAAAAGCAGACATTTTGCTTATTTTATAAAAACTTTGTGATCATAAAGTATGATTTTCAATCTTTTTTTAAAAAAAAAATACTACTCCTCATATCCTTAATATAATATATATTTAAAAAAATTAATAAAATTAATTAATATAAAAGATTTTTTTAAAATAGTATAATCATCTTCATTAACTCTATATTTTTCTCCCTTAATAATAATTAAGAGAATCTCAATAATAATAATTTTAAAAAAAATTAATGAATATAAAAAATAAATTTTATATTTATTATCAAAATCAACTCTTCAAAAGCCCAACACAATTAGTAGATAGTTGGATGATTAAGTCTTTTAAATATGATATCATAATTTCGTATCAAGGCATATACATGGAAAAGATTTTATTATGGGATACTGTATCTAAAAAAATGGAAATCTTAAAAATCCAAATTTAGATAAAGCATATAATAATTTTATAAGTTTTGAATTATATGTAAATAGCTACTTGATCTTTAAAACTTGATAAGTGATCATTTTAAATGAATTTTCCCAAAACATCCATAGTGCATCTCAAACAAAACCTACTGTGAAAATTGGGGAGATTTTTTTTTGTATAATAATTTTTAAAAATAGATTAAACTCACCCACGTTTAAAGGTAAGACAAAATCTCCCTTCTTTTTAAACGATGTTAATATTGAGTAGGGAGAATTGTCAATTATTTTAATACATAAACCTAGGCACTCAAAAGTTAATATGTCTCCTTAAATGTTGGGACTATAATCATAATAAAATAATATTTCTTAAAAATTAAATATTCTATAAATAATTATATATATGAGGTTAAATCTACAGACAATGACAGAAATCTTAAAGCTGAAATAAATCTTGGAGGGAGAAACTTAAAGCAGAAATCTTTTGATAGTGACAGATAGAGGGAGATTTTTTTTTTTTGTTACACAGATAGAGGGAGATGAACAAGAGAATAGATAAAGCAACATTTCAAGTTTCCAACAAAAACTCTATGGGCTCCACCCAAGAGAAACTGATGGATCCCCATTAGCCTTTTCTTGGCCCAATAAAGCACTGTTCTTTCAGCCCAGCCCAATTCAGCTTCTTGTCATTATAAACAAAATGTACTCATCTTGACCACTCATCCTTGGCTGGCGAAAGTGTCAGACTCTCGCACAATGTGGAGAGGGTTAGTTCGTAGAAAGTACTATAATTATAATTTTGTTCGAGATGTTGAGAGAAGTATTATAATTATAAGGTATTTAGGTTAATATTTGAGGATAATTGACTATTTATCTTATCTAATATTAATATCTCTTAAGAGAAATAGAAATTTTATCATACTTTTAGATTGTGGATATATTTAAATCCTTTTTAAAAAATTGTTTATTAAAAAAAATACTCATCTTGAACTTGCCCTGCTCTCACCTCTGTTTTATTTTTTATTTTTAATAATTTATACAAAATTCTATAAGTTCTGTTAAAATCACATAATTTTTATTTATTTTTAAAATACAATCTGTTATAGAACTATATATATATGTTTTAGATACTAACTAATTTGATAGAATAGTTTTAAGATTAAACTAAACAGTTGAAAAATTTTATATTTAAATTTTAAAAAAGAAGATAGATTTTGTAAAATTCTAATACAAATGAACACACACAAAGGATTTCGGTTAGGGCAGTCCTTTATTGTTCCTTTCTCAATTGAAGAGTCTTCTTCCTGTTTACATCTGACTGTATTTTGAACATCGTTAGGTACCCTACAAGGTTTTTGTGTTCATTGGTCTCCGTGCTTCTTTAAAGTGCAAATCTCTGATTGTTTAATAATTTGTGTTCTGAAACTGACCAATAATAATTTCTGTCTGCTCACAAATAAAATGCTTTGTGTTCTTGGTGCAGATATATATCCTTTTCCTTCTCAACTATATGACTATGAAATACATGAAAAATTTATTTATTCAGCGATGATACCTAAATTAAATTTAAATGCTTTGTGATTTTTCAGCTGATGAAGGTATGAAATATACGACCATTTAAAGCCTATTCAAACCCTAGGGAATATCATTTTATTATGATTCCAGTGACAGCATTTAGGGAGACATCTTAACTATTGGGTATTTAGGTTTATACCTGAGGGTAATAGACGGCTCGCCCTACTTGATATTAGTGTCGCTTAGGAAGAATTGAGACTTCGCCCTGTCCTTAGATCGTGGGTGAGCCTGACCACTTTCTAAAAATTTTTATAAAAAAAAATACTTTGTGATTTGACATTTTAGGTTTTTTAATTTTTTTTTGAAGAAAGTACAAAACAGTCTGTCTATATATAAACTCAAATTCCTACAGCCTCAGCCTCATGTGCTAAAACAACGTCTAATTAGTAAGTACAGTATAGTTAATGACATTAAATCGAATATTCTTACTTGGCAAACATTTTGTGATGTATGGCTATCTTTTTTTGATATAAGAATATATATATATATATACTGTTTAAAGTGAAGTTGTTCTCAATTCATAGTCATGGACAAATTAGTTTTTAATACTTTAACGAAATCTTCTAAGATATTTAAAATGTATTAAAAATAAAATAAAAAATATGCGCAGACAATATACATAAGACTTGTGTATTAAAGTATGATATTATTATTTTTGTTGCCAACAAATTATATTCGGTATTAAGCAAAGGGGGATGGGACGTGGGAAACTGTGCACTTTATAACATAAAATAGGGTTTAGACTTTTGTATTGAGCCAAAAAGATTTGAATCTCTGAGAAATAAAATCTCTTTTATTGGGAGAAAAGAGTAACAGAGCATCACTTTTGCATAAATAATAAAAAAAACCTAGTTTTAGTCACAAATATTGGGCCATCGTGAGAGACTAAAGTGGAAGAAAAGGCTGGCTGGTATCAGGGTCCAACATAAGAGTCTCTTTCACCTATAGATTCAACTAGTAAAAGATAATATATATGATTATTTAGAGTGTATTTAATTTATAGAGAATACCACTTTATTATAATTCTAATTATAGTACTTGAGGAGATATTATAATTCTTAAGTGCTTATGTTTACGCATGAGGATAGACGGCTTACCCTACCCGATATTAGTATCGTCTAGGAAGAATAGAGATTTTACCTTACCTTTATATTATAGGTGAGCTCAATCCCTTTTAAAAAATTTTTATACAAAAAAATATATAAGAGTCTCCCTCTCTCCTACCATTACTTTTGTTCTCCTTCCTCAAGACACACCAACCTTCCCATGTTGTGGAATTATTGTAAGGTTATAAATAAGATATTTAATTATTAAAAGCTAATAATAATAAATTATATTATATAAATTGATAATAAATCTATACTACTTATAACTTATTAGTAATAAATCATTTCTTTAGAGTTTCTTAGTAATTTCCCTTATTCTTTTTTAGAGAGTTTATTTGACCCTTTTCTCCTATCATCAAACCCTAAATCATCAGTAATGTGGCATCACTTTTTTAAGCAGATAATGTTGCATTTGTTAACTGTTAGTGCAAGAGTGTTAACTACGTATACATTACACAAGTGCCGGTAGTAGATTTCAATTATGTGAAAAGAATGGTGAGAAAATAATATTACTTTAAATTCTGTTTCTAAATATAAAAATTAGTTAATTAAAAATTTACTTTTTATTATAAATATAATATATTAATATAATATATTTTATCTACTTTTATATTTATTATTTTTTTAAATTAATTTACCTAATGTATAAATAAATTGATATATAATATAATATTATATAGGGATATTTTAGATATATTATGTCACATATATTATAATTAATTTATTTATCTAGATTTTTTAATTTTTTTAAATTAATTAACTCTCGTCCTAAAAGGCGATATGAGTAATGCATATAGCAGAGGAATTAATATGATAATATGATATGCTTTTTAATTTGTGATAGAAAGCAGTAGGAGACAGCATGTACTTCCCAATCGCATCCAAGTCTCTAAACCGCATGTAATTTTGCTCAAATTATAATGACGTAAGTAGTAAATACTAGATAGATGATCTTCTTAATTAAGAAGAAATGCCCAACAAGAAAAACTTTGCTGGCTGGTTTTGGGAGAATTTAAACCTAAAACCTATAACTGAGTTGAGAGCTTGGATTCAGATCCTTTACTATTTGCAATATATGTACAGAATAAAGTGAGAGAGGTAAGGAAATATAAAAACAAAAAGAATGAAGTGATTAAAGAAGTTTTAGAGACATTGATATGAGACGAGTCGGTGAGAAGTGAGAGAAGCCAGAACCCCAGAAGTGTTACCCTATACTCAGAAACCAGGTACTGAAGGGGTGCTCCTGACATTATATGTATTCAAAATATGCTTGGATATGGGAATCTTTTCCTCTGTCTCTGTAAACAATGAATTATTGCTTTCAAGCCTTCACAAATGCCGGAACACTATTTCCCATTATTTGTACAGTAACTACCATTTCTTTTTTTTGTCTCCATTTGTATTTACGAATCCCTCTGTAATGCTTTTTTTTTTCTGCACAAGGACAGCCATTACTTTCACAAGGTCTTATATATTCTCTCTCTCTCTCTCATATTTTACTTGGATATTAGCTCTTTTGATGAGTACTTTGTCATTCTTTATTCTATCATGTGGAAATATTTATATATCTCTGTAACCTGCCAAATTCTCTCTTTAACTAAGCCCTATAAAGCTTGAACCATTTTATCTATTTCATATACAGTCACAAACAGCCTTTTACTGTGTCCAATATAATATTCCCTCATTAAAAAATATGTTTACATGTCTGATTAAAGTGTAGATGCATGCATGCAGAATTCAGCTCTACAGCCATTATATATCCTTTGAATTTACCCAATGACGACTCTGCACTATACTACTCCTAAACTTTACCAATGACCATTCACTTTAATAATATTATAATTTGGATTTTTAGTATGTTGTAAAAATTAATGTGGCACTAGTGTAGATAGGGCTTTTAACACCGGCTAGAAAAGTCTTTTTTACCGATTCTCTAATCATTGTAGATTAAACCAGCTTAGTAAGGTTTGGATTTGTTTTGAAAAAAGTTTTTTTTTTTTGGAACATTTGTTGTATTCCTTCCCTACCTCCTCCTCTTGTTGTAGAAAAACTAATGACTTGTGATGAGGGATTCAGAGATTGGTAGATCACCTTTTGTGTATGGTCGGTACAAGTGAATAGCTTAAACCTAATAAAAATTAATGAGGTGAGACATATGTGTACTAGTTGGGACCCAAAAGAACATGCAAAAGCCTAATATAAAAGGTGATATCTCTTTCAAGTGTGCTTAATTTTTAACAAATTAGATTATAACGTAAATTACAATTCTGTTGATGGATTATAAGTAGTAGAATGTACAGTTTTTTGGAATGAAGTGGGAACAAAGAGAATAGAGAGAGGGTGGTGGGCCAAAATGAGTGGAGGGTGAGGGGACTAAGAAGATAGGAGAGATCATAATAATGATTTGAGTATGGAAAATAAGATGGGGTCTGAATTTCCTTTTCCACACCACAAGAGCTGGACGCCATGGAAAAGTTGGCTCCACGGTTTTCGTGATAATTCATATTCCCACAACAGCACAGAGAAGAGCAAATAGAGGGAGAGAGAGAGGTCTTGTATTCTATCAAAAGAGTCTCTTTCTTTCTTTCTCTCAAAGGAGAGAGAGAGTATAGTGATGGCACGAACTACATTGGATTTTTCTTCGACCTTTCAACGCCATCTCCAAACAGCAATCATCATGATGCCTTCTTCTTCCTCCTCCTCCTCCCATATGCTTCTTCATCATTACCCTCTGATCACCCTTATCATCGTCATCATCACCATCCACCATCAACCCCTTCCTCATCATCACCACCACCACTTCCACTTCTCTTCTTTACACACAAAACAATTCCACCCTCCACTACCACTGCACGGACACCAAGAACAAGAACAAGAACAAGAACAAGGAGAAGACGAAGAAGGAGGAGGAGGTTCGTTTTTGGTTGTGAGAAAACCCTACTTTGATATCTAGTAGGCGATTTCCAGTCACAAGTTTCAGAGGAGTAGTATAATGAGTGAGTACTTTGAGGATATCTTATCTAGCTTTTGCTGGCAAGATTCCTTCAAAACTCATCGACTACTCCGGGGGAATCAAGCGTCCTGGTCCGATCCACTTCGGTTTTGCTTATATATATATATATATATATATATATATATATATATATTGAGTATATGCATTTATTTTCAATTATTTTAAGCATGCTTCTCGATCTCTCTCTCTTTGATTTTATTATCTTCTGTTTCTTCTTATTATTTTGTACTACCAATTCAGGTCGATGAAGGAGTCCTGATGATGATATGCATATTTTGTTGCTTGTGATTAATTAATTTCCCTCCTTGATCTCTCCTTCTTCTTCGTTCTTGTCTATTTTTCAACCTTATTTTCCGCAAAAGTTGCTGCTATAGACTAGAGAAGTAATGGAGAGGGAGACAAGAATAATTTCAGTTGAATCTTTGTCTGAATGAGGCTGATGATGCTTCAATTCAACGTAATGAATGGGTTTCTTGTTTTTCACAGAAATACAGGCAATTTCAGGCACTGACTTTAGCAGTACTCTCTACTTATATTGATGATATTTGCCTTTTCCGGGTCTTTCTCTAGGGTTTGTGTTTTATGTATTTTCCTTCCGTATCTTCTTACACTGGTTTTGTGCATAGACATAAACATATCACAAATCATGATGAGAGTCTGATCTATTATGGAGAAATGGATATGCACACACACACATCGATGCAATCGTTTGAGGAAGAAATGAGAGACGTGTGCTATAGAAAGTCAAAAAACGAAAACTGATACGAATTATTCTTCTGTTTTGAAACGTTCAAGTTTCTCGTTCTGAAATAACCAGCCATCATCTAAGCTTGAATTTCATATGATAGGTTCTTCCTGGTACAGCATTTTCTGTCAAGTGCACAATCAACATGAAGCTAAGCTTCAAGATTCTCTTCTACGTACAGTTACAGGCTTTTGAATATATCATTAATACAAATATTTTTAATTTGATTTGATTCTAGGTATCAGCCTAGATATCTAGTAAATCTTTTTTCACTATATAGGTATCCTATTATTAGATATAATCATATTTAATACAACTGTTGGGCACTAACGTGACATCACTCTTAGTGGAGATTTGAAGATTCATCACGTTTAGAGAGATTAATCTTTTTTGTTAGACTTAATTCCTCGAGTAAACATTAATAGAAAGAGAGAGAATGACTGAATTAAAGAGAGAGAGATCATGCATGTGATTCTAATGGCACACACTAGTTAACAAGTTTATGGAGCTCAGCTAGCTGTTATCTTTTTTCTCTACTTTTGTTTTTCCCTCCCTGAATTAACAAGTTATAACTTCATGTTAAGCAAAAAAATTAATTAAATTGGGTTCCACATAAGTGGACCCACCTCTTTAATTGGTTTCTCCGAATATGAGCTTGGGACTAACTTCAAAGAGGGTACAGTTAATTAAGCTAAGAATGCGTAAATGAAAGTCAAGCCTTATAATTAATGGTGGGATCAACATGGTCAGAGAACCATCCGTCAAAATTTTATCTTCCTCTTAAACCTAATAATTATTGAATCCCATCAAAACAAAAGACAAAAAAGGGGCATAGAAAAAAGCTCATGATGAATCATGCCGATCGATTTCAGTGTTTATGTTATATATAGATATTATAAATGGTTTGAGTAGCTGGAATTGACCAAAAAGTGGTAGAATATTGTGGGTATAACTAATTCAAGTAGACAGGAATGGTAGAAGTTCGTACGAGGCCATATCAAGCGCAAAGAAGCGAATAACAGGTTTGTGCATATGAAAATATCATCCAGCACAGGGCAATATAATGAAAGGGATATTTGACTACGTAATAGTTATATATAGGGATTTTGAATTCAAAATGGAAGCTAGATAAAGGAAAATGAAGATACGACACATATTAATCAAAATCCAAATGGCTAAAATAAAACAAATCATCAATTGTCAACCAATCAGGCGGAGAAGACAAGCCACGACACTAAACAAGACAGAAGAAGGAAGGCAGCTTGCATTTTTTTTTTTTTGCAAAGAATACGACATCCATCCTCTGTTTCATATAGTCCATGAAGTATGAACAAGTATGGGCTTAGTCATCCTTACCCTCGGCACTATCTATGAGGCCCATACTCATCAAATGGACCCTAGCCCAGTGATCTACTCATTCCTATTTTGCTTAACATTACTCGAGTATTTGAAATAAAAAAAAACATTACTCAAGTATTAATTAAAAGGAATGTTACTAATAGAAAATACTCCTTTTAGTTTCTGAATATAAAAATTAGTTAAAAGATATTTGTCTTGATGTATATATATGATATCTTAACTTATTTTGTCTAAAACTCTCTCTATTAATTTTATATATTAAATGAGTTTTCTATTAAAAGAATGATTATCAATATAAGTGATTAAAATAAATATTTTATAAAAATTAAACACATATTTTTATACATAACTAATATTAAAATAATTTTTATAAATTAGTTATCTAACTTTTATATTTATAACTAGAGAGAATATAATAATATAATATTAATATGCCATGTTTGACGTGACACTTTATTGGTGGAGTAATGTGTAAATTCTTATTAAATTTTTAATATATAATATATTTAATTAATCTAATTAAATTAATAAAAATAGTTAAATTAATTAATAACTAAACACTACATTTTAAGAAAAGTAAAAGGCAAACATCAAAATAAATGAACCAAGTCAGTTTGATTCAATGATCGGTTACGGTTTGTTTTTGCCCACCCCTAGTAATATGCAAGTATCCATTTAGTTCTTAATATATAACATATATAAATAATTTAATTAAATTAAAAAATAATTAATTTAATTATAATTAAAAAATGAGCTAATTAAATTAATTATAATTAAAAAAATAAGCTCTCTCCTCATTTTCTCTCCCCATGTGGAGAGAATAATTAGAGATAAAATGAAGTGGATCCCACACATAATTTTCTCTTCAACTTTTATTTCCTTTCAATTTTTCTTCTATTATCCAAATGAAAAAGAAATTGTCTCCCTCCCTATTTACTCTTATAATTTTCTTTTCTTACTCATTTTCTCTGTACCTAGTAGGGGTAAAGTGAAGAATAAAGCGCTTGGATGTCCAGTTATCCACTTGGACCAAACTTATTCCTTTTTTAAAAAAACAACAAAAGCAAAAGAAATCTCGGATGCTTCTTAATTAGATTGTCTTTTTCATCTTTTATAAAGTGTGCCGCATTTTCCTTTTTTCTTTCTTTGTTTTTTTTTTTTGGATTGGATGTGCTGCATTTTTCTAAGGAGATGCACCGCACGATTCAAAGATCACTCACTCACTGAATATTTAATGAAGATAAACCAATCGTGTTAATTTTAATTATTGATTGATCCCTTCATTTTTCGTCTAAATACATTCTGATACCCAACCTACGAGACCCCTCCAATTTTGACACAAACTAAAACAAAATGTTAAGCTTTCCATTTATCAAAACGCAAACCGAATAAATAAAACCCAATTTTTAGTATAAAATTTATTTAATTAATTAAATTATATTAAAAAATTAATTAAGCCAGTTATTATGGATACCTTTCTAAAAATATACTAATATTTTTTTAACTTTATCAATCTTCCTCTTATTTAATTATTGTTGAATGGGTATAGATATAAAAAGTTAATAAATATAAAACATATATATTATATTTAATATTAATATCAATTTTAAAATTAAATAATATATTAAATATTGAAAAAGAACAAAAATTATTTAGCAATAAGCAATTAATAAACATATAAGTAAAAAAGAAAGAGCGTGTAAATGAGCAATTAATCAGATCCACGAAAATACGCATACATAAATAAATTACGTGAGACCTTCCTACCATTTGTTTTTTGCTTCTCATAGGTTTCTTCGATGAAAAGTAACGATTAGCTGCCCATGCATATCCGCAAATGCTTTAGCATGAAAGAGCAATTAATTTATATACATATATATATATATACATATATATATATATATACATATATATATATATATACATATATATATATATATATATATAATGACCATAGAAGGAAGGAAGAAACCATTTTGGTATACTGGGATATTGAGATTAGTTGTGTGTTGGGGGGGGGGGGTGACATCAACGACACTATATAAAGGCAGTCCCCTAATTTACAACTTAAGCCGCAAAGTATCGTATTAGTGCCCCTCCAACCCTTTTCTTAAAGTATACACACGTGGACACAATCCTCCTATCACAATAACAAACCCTCCACACTACATTATGATCCCAAAATAACCTCAAATAAAGTTTAAATACACTAAATTTAAATACAAAATTTATCTTAAAAGAGTTATTCTCTCTCATGTTATAAATGTAAAAATTAGGTCAAAAATATAATTGAATTATAATCCTCTTTATTTTTTTTAAATTATAATTTTTTATCATAAAATATTCCTACATGACTATATATTTTAAAGTAGTTTTTATTAAGGGCATCTTAATGCACATTATTGAAAGAAGTATTTTAAAAAAATAAATATACGATAATTATAGATAACTAAATTAATTAATATTATTTATTTAAATTAATTAAATAAATTTTATATTAAAAATATAAAAAAATATTAAATTCTCAAATTATATTTTGTCATATGCACCTTGACAGTTTCTTACAACCATTATGTTAAATTCTCTAATCTCATTTTGTCACATATGTCATATTTTGGTAAAATTGAATGATTTTATTAAAAAATATATATAAATATTAAATTAAAATTTTAGTAAAAGTGTAGGCAGTTCTAATATGATTTTTTTTCTTTTTTTTTATTTAAAATAGTAGAGACTTCTCTGACTAAAACATAATTATAATATATACACAAAAGAAATATCTTTCCGACTTTCTCATGCTTAAAATAGTATATATTTCCCCACCCAACTAAAACATAATTATAGTATGCCGCATCTTATCTTTTTTATATGCTTTAAATTAACCATATTTCATAAATTAAAAAAATAGTTAAAATCAATTAATTTTTATAAAATTTTAAAATTACCTCCATAAAAAAAATTAGCTAGAGAAGAGTTTAGATTGATTAATGATAAAGTTTCATATTTATTTAGAAATATAAGTGAAAAAGAAATAATATTTCAGACAAAATATATATGTTATAAAATGAAATACGTAGAAGACTGGGTAATGAGAATTGACCACAGCACAACACCGGAAAAGGAGGAGTTTCCTCAAACACCAATGATGGAAACTTCTAATACAAGAAAGAAACATAATTAGGACCATCCCCATAAATATATACTTCATAAAAGATGCAAATGAACTACTTATCCGACATAATTAATAATAAGGTGTTAAAAAAGAAAAAGACAGCCCTAAACACCTTCAAAACGCAGGCCAGTTGTACCCCAAAAAAAAAGTCAAAGAAAGGCCACCTTCCTTCAAGTGGCTTACCCACATTTGGTAATTTTGCTGTTTCCCACATTATTACCATCCAAAAAGCCACACTTTCTCCTCCTCTATATTTCATTTTGTTTTTACATATAATTTAATTACTGTAATGGTTCTAAAGATTTTTATATTCTAACTTATTCTCCTGAACAATATATTTTATGATAAATTAAATATAAATACTTTTAACTATTTTTAGAAATAGAAAAAGTATTATTCTTAATTAAGAGCTGGATTGGTTAGGTTCATAAATACCCTCGTGAATGGGGAAAAAGAACAGCCACCAACCATATAAATACCGCCCGCAAAAAGAGGTTAAAAATGGAAGACAAAACAATGTAAGAAGAACCCTATCAACTCCAGAGGACCAGAGCTGTCGTACTCAATCTCCGTATCCCCACAGAGAAGTGCATACTAAGTCTTGGGGTCATAACCACTTGAAGATCCAGTCTTCTTCAGCTTCTGCTCCTCGTGTAATAACTTGCCAACTCATTCGCAAGGTATCCCGTTGCTCTGAGCTGCTCATTGGAGAAGAATCCGAGGAAAAAGTCCACCCCAGTTGTTGAAAAAATGGGTGGTGGCAATGGCAAGCGCAGGTGGAGAATTTCCTTCCATCGTTCTTCTTCTTCTTCTACTACTTCCGCTGATTCCAAGCTCGAACCAGAGGATCCCCCGAAGGAGTTTCTATGTCCAATTTCCGGGACTTTCATGTCCGACCCCGTTGTTGTTTCTTCGGGTCACACATTCGAACGTGTTGCCGTTCAAGTTTGCAGAGATTTAAACTTCTCCCCCAGCCTCGAAGATGGGTCTCGACCCGATTTCTCCACGGTCATTCCCAATTTGGCCATCAGAAGTACCATCTCTAATTGGTGCAAAAACTCCGGCATGGAACTCCCTCGCGCGCCTGAATATAGCTCTGTCGAGAGGGTAGTACTCGTATCAATGGCATGCCTGCAGGACTCGCCAGATTTAAGGGTTTCGGAGAGGGAATTGCTGAAGGCGGTTGCGAACAACCCGCCGGTGAATATCTCCCACGCCGTCACCGAGTTGGGTCCTCGAGTTAACCACTTCGATTCGTGCTCGTCGGAGGAATCCGTCATCATCGTGCCCAGTCCCGGCACGCCACTGCATCTAACCACTCGTCCCACCTGTTACTCTCCATCGTCTTCTTCTTCCGTAACCATTGAATCGGAATTTCAAAACCCTAATGGCCCAATTTCCGAAGAAGAGGACAAATTAGTCTCGAAGCTGAAAAGCAATGAGATTTTCGAGCAAGAAGAAGCTGTTATATCACTGAGAAGCATCACGAAGAACAGAGAGAGCACCCGAATTTCTCTCTGCACCCCCCGATTGCTTGACGCCCTACGATCTTTGATCGCCTCCAGGTACTCCGTCGTTCAAGTGAACGCCGTCGCTTCCCTGGTCAATCTCTCCCTCGAGAAATCCAATAAGGTGAAGATCGTTCGGCAGGGATTCGTCCCGTATCTCATCGACGTGTTGAAGAGTGGATCGGATGAATCGCAAGAACACGCGGCCGGCGCCCTCTTCAGCCTAGCTATAGACGATGACAACAAAATGGCCATCGGAGTTCTCGGCGCGTTTCAGCCACTCATGCATGAGCTAAGATCCGAGTCGGAGCGTACCCGAAACGACTCGGCGCTCGCGTTGTACCACCTGACCTTGGTACAAAGCAACCGGGTCAAGCTGGTGAGACTCGGGGCAATCCCGACCCTACTCGCGATGTTGAAAGCAGGTAAATTGACGAGCCGAGTGTTGCTAATTCTGTGTAATCTAGCTGTGTGTACGGAGGGACAATCAGCTATGCTGGACGGCAATGCAGTAGAGTGCTTAGTGAGTTTATTGAAGGGGAAAGAGTTGGACTCCGAGTCGACTCGTGAGAACTGTGTTGCTGCGTTGTATGCTCTTAGCCATGGAAGCCTGAGGTTCAGAGCAGTGGCGAAGGAGGCAAAGGTTATGGAGGTGTTGAACGAGATTGAAGAGAGAGGTACGGAGAGAGCCAGAGTGAAAGCGAGGAGGATAGTGCAGATGATGCGGGCGGGAGGAGAAGACGAAGATGGGAACGGGTCGAACTTTGGTTTGGACTCGGGCGGGCTGAACCGGAATCGGTTCAGAGGGAGGAATATCAACATTGCGAACTCAACTGCATTTTAGACTGTATGATTGATTGTGTTGTGTATATTTCAGATTTCGTCCCATTGGTAAATGGTTGAATTTGTTGGTTTAAGCAGTGGGAAGGTGTAAGTATAAGGAGACACGTTGGTAGACAACGCAAGAAATTGGTCATTCATTCTTGAATGTGTTCTTATATGATGGAATTCATTCATATGGCCTTTCTTCTAGTCTTGCAATTTACCTGCAAAACCTCCCAGGAATTTTAAGGCCTAGTGGTATCATAGTCATGATACTTGATTCAAATGAAGCAGAGATCCCAGAGGTTCAACGTGGAACAGCATAGAAAGGAACAAAGAAAGGTTAACGTGGAACAACATAAAAGGAACAAAAAAGGGGCCAAATGATCCAAGCACTCGAGAACCTAGAACAAGAAGCTGACGCTGGGAATTAGAAAGGACACATTAGAAAACCAATCTAACACCACAAATCAGGAAACGGAAAAGAGGAGACTGAGCACTTACAGTTTGCGAATTTGAAATGAGTCAACTGAACAGAATGCTACGTTGTCTTAGTAACTGACTTTGTCCATGGCTCCTTGAGTCAATAAAGGGCCACGGATAAGAAGTAAGAACGATATTTTGGCCGTTAAAAGTTTTCTCTGGAGGATCACCAATACTGGGGCCATGCATAAGAAGTACGAACGAAATTTTGGACATTATCAGTACGAGGCTACGAGCTCAGAGATTGATGTGTTCACATATTGGACTTTTCTGTAAAAGGAATCAGTTGTAGTGTACCTGCCAGCAAGCGGAAGCTTTTAAATCTTCTCACCTCCTTTTTCCAGTCGACAGTTTTGAGCTTCTTCTCAATCTTCATAATCTGGAATGTTGATGCCTCTTTTGTTAGCTTATTAATTTTATTAGAGGGACCGAACTCCATTATAATACTATAATCATGAAACATTTAAATATTTAATTAATAATTTCATGGGATTTTGCCGCTAGTTAACGGATCAGCGCTAAAAGTTAAAACACAACCAATACTGTGACGTTAGAATCGAAAGAATGGGGAAGCTCCGCAAAAGGAAGCAGCCTGAGGGTGATCGAGAGTCAAGGTTAAATTCTTCAATTCGAAACCTGACCAAAATCCGCGCTAGCCACGAATGGCGCCATTGAAAACTACCCCAGAAGAATGCCGAGCCGTCCGAGACACTTTATTGGCCCTACACGGTTTTCTCCAAGGTTCGCCAAGTACCGCACAAAATCAACGGACGATGTACTGTGCCTTCTGGTACTTTCGACCATCCTTGACCACAATCCCTGTCTGAACCACAATCCCGTTGGGCTGCCAAGAAAAAAGTCATGAGAGACAAAGCTCGCGAGATGTATGCCAATGACTCACAAATCGCCTCATCTCAATTTATTATTTTGATTGGATAGGGGTTTATCGTCTGTCACTCAGTTGAAATGATTGGTTCAATAATCTTCACCAATCCCCAGCTCTCGTGGTCACTCTACGAGATGCTTTCGATGACATGTGTGTAAGCTTACAATCCTGCAAATTTTGATCCGATTAAGTTGACTCTTGATACTTTATTGTCTGCTGGAATGGTGTATCCTAATTTAGGAGGAAGATCAAATAGGAAGAAGTTCAATGTGAGAGTATTTTGTATGTCCACGATATACGGGAGAAGTGATGATGTTATAAAATAGTTAACACTGGACTTTTTTTCCTGAATATGGCAAAATAAAGTAAAAAGAAAAATCCCTGAACGGAACTCTCTGGGATATAATCTTTCACGCGAGACTTATAGTAATAGTTGTTTGACTGTTAAAGTGAAGATAGCCTGAGCAACGAAGCAGAATGATGCTTTTGGCCCCAAGGGATTTTTATTGTTTAGTATACTGCAATTAGAATTTGTTTTTTTATGCTGATTCGGTATTTTTTTCTTAATTTAGTTGTTCAATTTCACTTTTTATATTAACTTTACTTAAGGAATAAAAACTTGATATAACTTTATATCCTTTAATATTTGTGTTCTTGGGGTTCTGACCGCAAATTATTAACTGTCCTTGATTTTCTTTTACACTCTTGTTTTAGGTTTTACCCTGCGTATGACAACTACATGACTCATGCATTCCCGGTTAGTTACTGCTTTTCATTGTTATTATTTATTGATACACACCTACATTACAATATCTAAATTGTTGTATTCATGCAGCATGATGAGCTAAACCCTCTAACCAAAACATTCACGAACTCCCTTAGTGAGCTGGGAAATTTGAACGTGAGTTACATGTTAATTACAAAAATCAGAGGTAATTTTGTTAGAGTAGTACCACAAAGTAACTGTTTACAATTTACAATTGCAGCTTGAACACTTGCCTCAAGACTACAATGGATCAGCCCTTACACTTATTGAATCATTATGTTTAGATTGTTATAATTTTGTAGTTATAATTATCTCATCTGATTTTTTTTTCCCTGTGCATCTTCTGGAACTGGACGCCATAAATTGATACTAATTGTTTTTCTCCTTTAGCCTAGTTATCATGGGCAACGATACTGAATTCAAGAGGGCAGTGCTCTGGCTTTCTGAAAATCTAATATTTGATGTTGATGCACGAATAAATCTTGAGGTAAATCTTGGATTTGATTGATTAATTTCTACTGTAGTCTTTGAAAAGCTTGGTGGTTTTCATAGTTGTTTTTTATGACATCCAGATGCCCATGTCTATTAGTAGCACTTGATATTTGAAGCCTGATAATGGTATTGTTCCATCACTTGATTATTACCATGCAGTGCAACATTAGAGTTCTTGGAGGACTTGTCTTTGTTCATCTTCTTGCATCTGATTCTGCAAATGATTTGTTTAAAGGAGCCTACAAAAATCAGCTGCTAGTACTGGCTGAAGATTTAGGGAACCGCTTCCTACCAGCATTTAATACACCCACGGGATTGCCATATGCATGGATCAACTTAAAGTATTTCATGAAACATGCTAAAGTCTTGCATTCTCCGAATTTATAATCGGATATGACATCATCTTTACCATATAGTTCTTTAATTTGTTTCCTAGCATTTTGACTGTTTAAAGATAGGGAATACTCCTCCAAATCCTAATATAGTCAGATTTCTTGTAACAAAAGGGTGTGGCCACGTTAATATGTTACTCCTTGCATTCGAACAAACTGTCGTCTAGTCTCAGGCTATAAAAATTATAGTCTATTGCTTTGTCTTGTTTTGGCCTTCTTTTGTCTCCCCCTTTTAGAAAGATATATGACTACACGATTGCCAAATTCTGTGAACAGTATGGAGTAATGGAGAATGAGACTACAGAAACAAGCACTTCGGGTTGTGGTGAGAGGTCTAGTTCAGTGTTTTAAGATTAGGGTATAGTAAAATGATAGTCTTATTTGTAGCTAATTCAAATTTTCTATTTATGTGCTTCTTTGATTCTTGAAATGGGGGCTTTATCAAAATTGACTGGTGATCCTACATATGAGTCAGCGGCTTTACATGCTCTACGCAAGCTATGGTGCATGCGGAGTTCATTAAATTTATTTGGAACTACTCTAGATGTGGAAACTGGGGAATGGATAGAGTTTTCATCAGGAATTGGAGCGGGTAGGCTCACCCTGAATTGGCATATATTTTATCTGTCAGTTCATGGGAATTTCCGATGTATCAGCTGTAAGCTATTGTCCATATTTTGGAAATAGTGAACTGTCTGCTGCTGTTGACGCGTGATGTTGATTTATATTATAGTGATGTCTTAACCATTAAGCTGATGGGCAGACCTTGATGTTTTTGACGTTGGATAATTTATCAATTATTACAGGGGTTGATTCGTTCTATGAGTATCTCCTTAAAGCCCATATCCTTTTTGGGAAGGAAGACTTCTGGAGAATGTTTCATTCTGCTTATGTTGCTGTGCAGAAATATTTCAGACACGGCCCTTGGTATCACACTAACTATATAAATACTCTATCAGATATGCTTATCCGGTGCTTTAGAATTGATAGCCCATGGGTAGAAATATGAGATTAAGTATATTTGCTTCGTTTGCAACAGTTATTAACTTGAGCTTGTTATTCTAATGCAGGTACCATGAAGCTGATATGAGGACAGGAAGAGCAACTTATTGGCAACTTACAAGCCTTCAAGCATTTTGGCCTGGCCTATAGGCATGTATTTGAGCATTGATAGATAACTACTGAATTTTCAAGTTGACAGAGACCTATCTGTCTTACTTTGTGACTTATGGAAATTAGGTTCTTATTGGGGATATTACAGCTGCTAATTCAACACATCGTGAGTTCTACCATGTGGGGGAGAAGTTTGGAGTGCTTCCAGAGAGGTATATTCTGGTTTTGATATGTTACTTTGTGGCTGATGTCTATTTTTGTATAGCGGTCATCATATTTTGTTATTACATTACTTTATAAATGATCATATTGAACCGTAAATCAATGTCAAGGTATTTGCTGGACCATCAGATGCTGCATCCTACTGAAAAGTATTATCCATTACGCCCTGAATTTGCGGAGTCAACATTCTATTTATGTCAAACAACTAAAGGTCTGATCATTCTTTCATCTTTGAGTTCAGTATTTTTGTAGACATTATTTTTTTTGGTCTGATCAACTAATGTTATTTGGTATTCTATCTTGACAAACATGGAAAGTACGAATAGTTGGGTCCTTCAACAAGACTTACGATGTGTATTGGATTAGCCATCTCATTCCTTCACAGTTACCTTTGGTAAATTTCAGATCCATGGTATATTGAAGTGGGTGAATCGATAATTAATTCCCTCAACACATACACTAGAGTTGAAGGTGGGTTTGCAAGCATCAGGGATGTGAAAACAATGGAGCTGGAAGATCATCAACACAGTTTTTTCCTTGCCGAAACGTGAGATTTTCCTATTTTCCATTTCAACCATGCAATTTTTATTTATTAAAGCGTTGAAGGAATTGGGAATGGACTTTCTTTCTCATATACAATTGCTAAGATTAAAGCTTTTCATGATTTGGCAGGTGCAAATATTTATAACTTCTAATTGATGATTCATTTTTGAAAGATGGTAATTATATCTTTACCACTGAAGGCCATACCCTTCCAGTACTAAATGTTTGGCAAGAAAGGCTCCCAGAAACTTACATTCCTACTAATTGGACTTACATGAAGGTACTTGTACAATTTCAAGTAGTGATTTCTTTTGTTCATCTAAAAGGAAGCATCTTTCTATTATGTCAATAAACCTGGGTTGCTTGACATGACAGTGGATTAGCGTTCTAGATATTTTTGTTTTCTCATGGATGCCTACAAAGGTTCCTTTTCCTATTGCATTTGATATTAAACAACTATAACAACGAACTCTCAAAAATTAGTCTAATCTAAACTGTTGGCAAACCCTGGAAATGGAAATATATTTTTTGAGTAGAGAAGCATGGCCACTGTCTTATGATTTGGAGAGTCGCATTGTAATTTATGCTAGGTGTCAAGTATGTCAGACACAAAGACGACTTTTTTATGCTTGAACAAAAGGGTTATGCCAATGCATGAGTTTCTTGTTTTGCAGATTGAAAAAGCATATAAAATAAGTGCAATGTCAATGCAAGTATGTCCTGCAGCGACTCTAAGTTCAGGGAAACATATTGAGAGTGGATGCCATGTACCTGATGCCCGCGGTGACCACAGGTGTTTCGCGGATGAAGATTGTGGAGTTGACTCCACAGCTTGCAGAAGAAGGTCTTGTAATATAGCTGGTTATTGTGGGTTGTGGCTCTCCATATGATTTTCATTTCACACACATTTCTTTTACCCGCTTAATGTGTTGAAATCCCATGATGATTTAGAAATTAGAATTCAGGAAGTTTTTGACATTTTTATTATTCACCAATATCTGATTTTTGTAAAATGGGAGAATAAATTGTTAGGCATACATATGTCATTCTCTCTTGAATAATTAATACATATGTATACAATAGAATTATTTTTCACTTACAAACTTCTTGATATTTGCGTCTTAGTTTGTTTTCATTCTTTTAATATCATGACAAAATTTAAAATTTTAAAGATTTAATTTTAATATAAGACCGACAGATTAAAGTCTCGAACTTATAAAAGTGAGGTTGTCATAATCTTGTCTAGGAAAAAGTATGAAAATAAATTGTTAGGGTTAGGGTAAGTGGGTAACAATTGGAATAGTCACCTATGCCCATGTTTTGAGTGAAAAAAGGGTAAGGAAATAAAAGAAGATGATGGACAAGATGATTCGATATAAATTGAACAAGAATCGAAAATCGAAAATTATTTAAAGGATTAAAGTGATTGTCAATATTTTTTATAGTTCTTATTAATTTTTGTAACTTAGAAAGATGTTAAATATGAAGTGGCTAAATTATATTTAATTATGAGGATGAGAAGTGAAAGGGAGATTGATAGAATAAAAGAATAACAGGGAAGATGTATTTTCTACTATTTATATATTATAAATATTTTTTTTTATTTTTAATATATAACTTAATTAATAAATTAATTTTAATTATAAATATAAAATTTATTTTTTATATTTATTAATTTTTTAAACTATATTTATTGATACTCTTTTAACAATAATCAAATAAGAGAATAAGAGAAAAAATTAAAAAAGATGATTAAAGTATTTTAAAAAAATATATTATATTAAATAATTTAATTAATTTTTTTAATCTAATTAAATTAATTAAATATATATATATTTATAAAAATTAGATAATAATGACAACTTAAAGATTAACCTTTTTAAAATATAAAAATAACCAAATTAAATTTTATTTTTTTTAATTATTTTTTTTATGCACGTTATTTAATTAAATAAATTTTATATTAAATAGAGAAGTATAATTTTTCTTAAATTTTATACAAAGTATTCAAAAATCAGGCTTGTCAATTGTCATCGAATTAATAGTCCAGTATTGCAACAGCTGGACTTATCCCAAAAGAAAGAATGCAAATTGATGGAGGTCATGTTAAAGTGTTTTTATATAGTTTTTAAAAAAAATATAAAAAAAATAGTTTAAAATAAATGAATGTTTAGATAGTTATTATCAGAATATTTTTTATAATTATAAAATTATTAAAAATAATATAATTTTATTAAAAATATGAGAGGAAATATGGTAGAAATGAGAGAGAGTGAATAAAAGAAAAAGATAGAAAAAAAGATAAGAGGTGAAAAATATTTTAAGAAAAAATAATGATAAAAAAATAATTAGATAGTTCATAAGTTATTTTATTATTTTAAAAATTAATTTTAGTAATTTATCTAAAATTATAATTTTAAAATATAACTTGATCTAGTTTTTTTAGATAAATATGATCATTTTAAAAAAAATTAAAATTAATTTTTAAAATTATTTTAAAATCTTAGTTTGTGGATTTTTTAAACAAGCACTAATACCCCTCCTTATATAATTTATAAAAAAAATTATACTAGTTATAAAATTTATTTAATTAATTTAAATATATTTAAAAATTAAATAAATTATTTAATTATATTGTATATTAATTTTTTTAAAATAATCTTATAATTATATATATTTAAATTACTTTTAATATATATAATTATATATAGATATATTAAACATAATAATAATTTTAAGAATAATATAAATTAAAATTTTATATTTAAAATTAATTTTAATTATCTATTTAACTCTTATAATTAATAAGAATAAAAAAGGGAAAGGAGCATTACTTGCCTGTTTGAATAGGATTTTGGGAACTGTTTATGAAAAAAAAAAGAGTTTTTAGACAATTTATAGAAAGGGCTTCTGGAGAAGAGTTTATGAAAAAAAAAGTAATCTTGAATAAATAAGTATTTAGATAGTTATTTCTAAAAATATTTTTATTATTGGTAAATTATGAAAAATGATATGAGTATTAAATGATGAGAGATAATATATAAGAGGAGAGGTGAGAGAGGTTGTAAGAAAATAATAAAGAGAGGGTGTAAGAAAAAGTAGGAAAGAGAAGAAAGGGTATAAGAAAAAGTATGAGATAGGAGAAATTGTGTAAGAAAAAGTAAATATAATATAATAATTAGATAATTCATAAACTATTTTACTATTCTATAAACTACTCTGACCAACTTATTTAAAACCTTAATTTTAAATTATGGTTTAATTTAAAAGCCCATTTGAATAAATATAATTATTTATTTTAAAATTTTTTAAAATTTAATTTTTATCTAAATTTAAGTTTAGAAACTATCCAAATACATTTTATAAAGTATGAGGAATTTTAAATTTTATGTAACCCAATAGATTCATTCATATTTTGTAATTTAATTTTATAAAATAATAATACGTCCCTTTTTATGAGAATTTGTTTGGAATCTAGAAAGAATTATAAAATGTTTTCACCTATTAAAGGGATTAGGTGTAATGAAAGAGCAATGACAGAGAATGAAAGAAACATATTCTAAAACAAAACACGTGTTTTAGATTTTTACTGTATATAAGTAAAATAATTTGTAAAATTTCAAATAAATATTTATTCAATATTCAATTTCTATTATGTTTTTTTGTTTGTAAAATGGTTTGTTTCATTCAAGAGAAAGGGACAGAAATCAGAATTAGATATTTTTATAAATTTAAGTTTTAAAAATAAAAAATAAGATTAAAAATTTTTAATTAATTTTTTACTCTATGTTATTAACTTCTATAATCTAAATTATTTGCTTTTTTAAAAAAATAAATTATGAAAATGTTTGCTTTCACCAGTTGGAATGAACAGTTAGGAAAATAAGGAAGGATAGGGATGGGGAACAAGTGGGAGGGTGATGGAGGCCAGCTGGAAAGATGAACTAGAAGGTATTGATTGAACGGATACCTTCTCCATCCTCCTCCTCCATCGTCGTTTAGCTCAGTACGGCATTGTACTCTCCTCCTTTTTCATGCCTAGAAAGAGGCCCTCTCAGACTATGGATCTCGTTTCGGTGTGCCCAGCATACCAATGCTGACTCATTACCCTCACTATCATCGTGATTCCAGCTTCCATCCATCTGTCTTCCATCTTCTTCTTCTCTCTTCCCTAGAACGAGGAGAACAGAGGACGGGCGTCAAACTTATCCAGTAACGGGACCGACCTTTATTATTACGGGTTGCGTCATCAGGATCACTTTCGTAATTTCACACCAATAGAAAGCCAGCCGTGCCCCTTCCCCTTCCCCTCTCTACAAATACCACAACTGAGCTGTAAGAGCAGAGCAAGCCCTGTTTTCTTCTATTGCATCCCTACCACCTCTTCATTTTGGGTATTGATCACTAAACATCGCTTATAAGATCGGATCAGCCATGGCGCTGCGCGTGCTTCTTGTGTTGGGTGTAATGCTGCTGATGCTGTCCCTTCCACAGGTACATTAACATGCACTGACACACTGTTTTAATTTAACACCATGGTTCTGAGACTTGAAACTCTCTGATCTTACATGTGACGCAGGTTTCATCTGATGTGGAGATTGAAGAAGAAGAAGAAGAAGTGGAGCATGCGCTGCCAATAGTGAAGGAGGGGAACAGGAAGCTGATGCAGAACATAGACTGTGGAGGGCTGTGTGAGGGAAGGTGCAGCAAGCATTCAAGGCCGAACCTGTGCAAGAGAGCTTGTGGAACTTGCTGTGTGAGGTGCAAGTGCGTGCCGCCAGGGACGTCGGGAAACAGGGAGCTTTGTGGAACTTGCTACACTGATATGACCACACACGGCAACAAGACCAAGTGTCCTTAGCTTCTTTATCTTTTCTTCATCAACCCTTGTTTCTGTTTTAAGTATGTACATTTGTCGTTAGTTTCTCATCATGCCCTGTTTACTATCCTAGTGTACTCCCTGTTTTCTCACCTCAGCTCTCTGTTTTCGTATCAAATATCTATGTAGAAACGAGAGGTGTTCTTTTTATTATTCAAATCCGAGCCGCCTGTACTCTTCCAACTCTTCCAATTATATCCCCTACTTCCTCGGCATAACAATTACATCTCATTTACAGAAAATTTAAAAAATTGATATGTGTATGACAGGGATTTTATCTGGATAAAATTATACTCCGCATATATAAAGATTATAGTTATATAATATTTAATATTATAATTTTATTTTTAATATATTTAATTATTTAATTTTATTTATAATTATTTTAATTTGATATAATTTTAGTTATAATTTTTTAAATTGATATAACTTATTATTCAAATATTACAAAATATTAAATTAAAAAATTATAAATAAAATTCAGATGTTAAATATATATGTAAAATAAAATAAAAATATTAATGATTATAATTTTTTTAATATGATAAATTATGATCGATACGTACTTGTACATGACACGACATAACAATAAACACGTTATTTTAAATTTAAAAAAAATCTGGTTTTTGTTTTTGCGACACTCGCCAAAAATGGACAAGAAAACAGAAGAGCCCGGATTCTTTGTCGTCAAGGGGCCAGAAAAATTATAGGCCCACAATGCAGGGTTTGTAAGCTTTTTTATCACTAACAAAATTTAGTAGATATCTTGTATAAAAAAAAATAAGTAGATATCTAAATCTGTTAAATATATTTTTTTCCAAGTTCAGCGTATATGAAAAAAAATTTGATTGTGATAGGCAAAATTTATTTTAATAATTTATACGTTTGGAGAATATTAGTTTTTAAGCTGTGTTAAAGTAATAATTGATTTTTATTAAAAAAAACTTGTTTTTCTCTCAATATTAGCTAAGAACAAATTTCACGTTTTGCCAAGAAAGCCTCCTCATGCAAACGAATCAGTAATTGCATTTTGCACCAACGCATGTTTATTGGAAGAACTCTATAATGTACGTACGACCTGTCCTGTCCTTTTTACAAGAGAATTTTGGGAGGTATTTTTAGTCCCATTTATTAAAAAAAAAATAATTATTATCTAAAGTATTTGTTACATTTCATTTTGGGAGGAGTATACGATAAAAAAATATTATGGGAAAATTATACTCTCTCTAATCCTTTTATAAGACTTATATAGATGGCCTAAATATAATGAACAAATTATTTTTATCTAAAATTTTAAATTGATATTTTTATTTTTATCTTTATTTAATATATATAACTAATTATCTCTTTACAATAAATTTTTATCCATTATCTCTTGTGTACTCTTTTTGTAAATACAGATATAAGTAAAAAAAGATATATTTATTATTTTAAATTAAATTTAAATAACATTTTAAAGGGTATAATTTTTAGTCGTTGTTACCCATAAGCAAAGATAAAAGGTAGGTAGTGGCTGAATAGTCAGAACTCGAAAGACTAGCGAAAACGTGAGCAGAAGTTTAATTTAGAGTCTATTTAAATTAATTTTTAGATAATAGATTAGGAAAAAATTAGAATTTAGAGAATAGATTTTAAAAATAATATATTTTAAAAAAATAATTTTAAAAATTAAAAATATTTAAAAGATTAGTAGCAGAATCATTTTTTCATAAGTAATTTATTAAAAATAATATAAACTAATATGATAATTATATAAAAAAAAAATTTTAATTTTTTCATTAGATTGATTAAAAAATAATATATATATAAATGTTTGAGCAAAATAAAAATTTATAATATTCATTCGGATTTTAATTTTTTTCTCACTTAAATAGTATTTTTTTAATTGATAATTTAAAATTTTATATAATATAATTTTAATTTATGTGAAAAAAGAAAAAGCAGTATGCCTAGAAAGTGAAACACGAGGAAAAAGAAAGGAAAGTAAAATTGCCGAGAAGTTGCTCTGTGCTCAATTATTAAAAATCATGATTTAAAAACTCAAATCATAATTTGAGTATTATAATTAATTTAAAAAAAATATTTTTTAATAATCATGTACTCCAACATGATTTTATTTTAGAATCTATTTCTAAAATTCTAAAAGTGATTGCCAAACACAAACTTAGTGTGTGGTTGCAAAAACTCAATCTAAATTTTAAATTTAGATTTACATAAAACATAAACTTGAAAAAAAATAAAAATAAATAATTATATTTATTTAATTTTTTTTTATCAAATTATAGTTTAAAATCAAGATTTTAGATAAACTGATCAGAGTAACTTATAGAATAATAAAAATATTTATAGACTAATCAATTACTATATTACCTATACTTTTTCTTATACTATCTCTCATATATATTCTACACCCTCTCTTACATTTACTTTCTTTTTTACACCCTCTTTTCTCTCATTTATTTCCTACACCCCCTCTTCTCTCTTCTACACATTCTCTCATCTCTTATCTCTCATCTTTTTTATATTTAATAATCATATCATTTTTTATAATTTATGAATAATAAAAATATTTTTAAAAATAACTATATAAACACTCGTTTATTTAAAATTATTTTTTTATAAAATTTTTTCTAAAATTTATTTTTTAAAAACTACTTAAAAATCTTTTTTTGATAAACCTTTCTCTAAAATACTCTCCAAACAGCCATTAAAGCCGTGAAGTAGAATGAATATGAACAGTTTTTTTTAATTAAAAAGTTTAAATGGATTTAATTAGAACATGGCTCTAGAATTTAAAAAATATTTATAAATTACTTATAAAATTACTTATTAAATGAACTCCTATAAAAATAAAGAAAATTCCATTATCATTTTTATATAATATAAAATTATTTTTTATTATCTATATCGGTAATATAAAGAAGTTTTGGTGCTGGATTCAGCCCCTGGCCGTTTAAAATAAAGAAAATTCCATTATCATTTTTATATAATATAAGATTATTTTTTATTATCTATATCGGTAATATAAAGAAGCTTTGGTGCTGGATTCAGCCCCTGACCAAAACGGCCCTCCCACATATACCAACCCTCCTGCAAAGTGCAATGGGCATCATTTATTAGACATTCCCCTCTCTGGGCTCAGCTTTTCAGGTTTAGGACCTCTACCAAATCTTTTATTGTGGGCCTGCCCTTGTTCCTTTCAGACCCAACTCCACGTAATCCAAGTGCCCATGAATCAACGTCTATCTTGGCATTGTAACAAAAAACAGAAACGTCTATCTTGGCATTTGAAAAGGTACTCATATTTATCTTATATTTTGATAGAAAGAAAATTAACAAAAAATTTCTAAATATACAATTTTTTTTATTAATTTTAGAAAAATTTCTTTTTAGATTCACTCCTCCTATTTTCTTTTCACTTTTTTCTTTATCTAAATATAATTTTAATATTTTTGAATATGTCTGTCTCTAATAAAAATATATTTATACCAAATAAAAAAAATAATTCTAGATAATATTTTTATAGTTTAGTAGTATGAAAGTTTTGATTACACTTATAATCTTAGACCATTAGAGCTTCTCTTATTAATTTGAAAAATAAGAAAAGCTATAACTTTTAACAAGAGATTGGGTCAAGCAAAAATAGTTAGTCATGTATAATGTAATTACTTAAAATTTGAATTCTCATTAAAAAAAATATTTATATTTAGTAATTGTAAACTTAGATTAACGGTATGTTTGGTATGATGGAATAATTTTTGATAGAAGTGAAAATAAAAATAAAAATAAAATTATGTTAAACATATATTTTAAAAGTTTATTTAGTAGGATAAAAAATAGTATAAAATTGAGGTATATTTTTTTAATAACTTGAGATAAAATTATTCAAAATATTTTATTTTGACTGAGGTTAAATAGTTTAGAAAATTTTATTTATATTTTTATCACCTCAATTTTTTATTTTTTTAATAGAACTGAAATTATTCGAGATGTTCGAAGTTGAAATAATTTTTATTGTATAAAATGAGAGAAATAAAATATTATAATTCCACTTCTTACTTACCAAATATGCCATTGGAGATTTAGACCAAATTTGTTCTTGATTTGAAAGGTTGACTGTTTAATTAAAAAAAATAGAAGAACATTAGGTGGAGTATAATCTTGCTCTGAAGATCAAAACTATATTATTTCAAAAAGATAAATTTATTTTTGAAAATAACTAAATTATGATACAAGGTGATTATTTCATGGGCTCTTGGCACACCTGAGTTGTTTACCTCATCTGACGCTTTTCAAAACTTAGCAGATTTCAATATGGCTAATGATCAATACTCAGTAGCGAGAGGGCAGATGCAAAGATGAATTTGTACTTCCATACAAATGAACTCGCCACCCGTCTCCTTCAATCGCTGCTCACATTTCTTGGCCCTAAATCGTGAGCTAATGGCATCTCGCAATTTGTCACGCTAACCCAATTAAACTAACCTCAATTTGTGGCCTCTACTCTCATCAAGTTCTGCAATTGTCATTATTATTTAATTGCAAAAGGGTTAGATTCTTCCTCCATTACGTAATTTAATTGATTCTGACCCTCCTGAGCATCTAATGCCCACCCTCTGTTTGCTTATCTCCTTCTCACCCTTTCAATTCTCTAGTTTCATTACATGGCATCATCTTCATTGGACTATTTTCTTAAAAGCATACTAGTGTACAAAAAAAAAAAAAAACAGTTTGATGCTGGTCTTTGTTTCCCCCCCATATTGCGGTCATCTTAATCGTATTTATAAAGTAGAGATAAATTTTTTCATCTTATTTATAAAATATATTTTTAATTCTATAAAAAATTATTATGAGATTTTGACTTAATTACCTAAAAATTCTATTAATAATTAAAAGAATTAACACCAACAATTTTCAATTTAACATTCACAATATATTTTTTATACTTGAGCCTTTTTAATAATTAAATTTTATATATAGGATTTTATAATAATTTTTTTTAATTTCTATATGAAGGTATAATTTTATTTTTTATTTATTATTATGTAGACTTTATACTATTAAAGTAAAATTCATATTAAATAAAATTAAAATTAAAAATGATTAAACTTTAAAATAGAGTTAATAAATTTTAAATTTTTTATGAATTTTATTTGGGGAAAACGTATTGGAAATACTAAGTTTATAACAATTACGTGATCTCACACATTAGCAGTACCCAATATATTTTTTATTTGTTATTAGAAATATATAAATTTATGCATTTATTAATATAATTATTAGATGGAGTTCTTTGAAAAATCTATAAGGTTATAGAAAGAAGAAAAGATAACGAAATTCATGACTTCCTTGTTTAACAGATATTAATAAATTAACATTAAAGTAATACATAAAAATGAAGAATAACAAATAATAGCAGATAATCAAATTTTGTTAAGTAATAAAAATATTAAAATTAAAAGTTTAAACATATATTTTATAAAAGCATGAAACGTATATAATAGTTTTCATGAATTAATTAGCACATCTATTTTTTTTAGAATTATAATAAGGTTTTAAGTAAATAATTTAATTATTTAAAAGTTTTAATGATAATTGAAGAGTTAATAATAGAAATTTTAGAATAAGAATAGATAATAAATTTATATTATTTAAAAAAATTTAATAATGAAATTATTTTTTCAAAATTTATAATATTTAAAAAAAAAAGAATATTTGAGCACGTTTCGATTTTGTAGCTCGAAAAAATCCCCCAAGATGAGAAAATCCAAGCAGTTTGAGTTGACTGGTTAAGAACATTAGGGGGGAAAATCTCCAAAAATAATCATTTAACACGTTGTTTCATATATAGTGGTTTAATTATTATTTACTCCATTTAATTATAAGTAAAATATAAACATATATTTATATATAATCATACCAAATAATATTTAAATAAAAAAGCATGAATTCACTATTAAATAAAATATTTACACATAATTTATATATAATTTAATAAAATAGAATTGTTAAAATATATATATAAGCAACTACTATTTTTTATTTGTTTTTTAACTAAGTGCCTGTTTGGATGTAGCTTCTAGGAATCAATTCTGGCCAAAATCTCGATTTAGAAAAATCTGAAACAAACATTAATTTTTGTCCAGAATTAATTTTAGCCAAAATCTCAAGTTAGAAAAATTTGAGCCAAACAACCATTTTTGTCCAGAATTGATTTTGGACAAAACCTCGGTTTAAAACTATGATTTTGAATAAGCTACTGAAAATAGATTTTGGAACTGTAAAAGAGCTTATAGATTATCTAATTATTATTTTACCCCTATTTTTTTCTTATACTCTCTCTCATCTCTCTTCTCTCTCCTCTCTCTTATATCTTCTTCACACTATCTCCTCTTTTCTCTCTCTTCTCTATACTCTCTCCTCTCTCCTATTTATCCTCTCTCCTCTCTCCTATTTATCCTCTCTCCTCTCTCCTATTTATTCTCTACCCTCTCTCCACAAAACCTCGGTTTGAAACCATGATTTTGAATAAACTACTGAAAATAGATTTTAGAACTGTAAAAGAGCTTATAGATTATCTAATTATTATTTTACCCCTACTTTTTTCTTATACTCTCTCTCAGTTCTCTTCTCTCTCCTCTCTCTTCTTCACACTATCTCCTCTTTTCTCTCTCTTCTCTATACTTTCTCCTCTCTCCTATTTATTCTCTACCCTCTCTCCTCTCTCATACTTTATCAAATCATACCCTTTTTGATAATTTATTAATATAAAAAGTGATTCTACTACTAATCATCCAAACATCTCTATTTTCAAAATCTATTCTTCTTAGAATCTATTCTTCTCAAAATCTATTCTCCAGAATCTATTCTTCCCAAAATCTATTTTTCCCATCATCTATTCTCCAGAATCTATTCTTCCCAAAATCTATTTTTCCCATCATCTATTCTCCAGAATCTATTCTTCCCAGAATCTATTTTCTAAAAGCTAATCTAAATACACCCTAAAAATGACGAAGTTAAATAAGAAAAAAATATAAAATACAATTAATTGAACTCCGGAGGTTATTTACACTGATCTCAGCTGCCAAATCCCACAGATTTCATTGTTTCAATTTCAATCACGAGATATAAATTTGTCACGGAGGACGGGATGAGTCACGTTTGCGCTGAGGTTAGCTCATGGAACGACTGGGTCAGGAAACGCGCTTCAAATGGGCTCCGCACAATCATAGAGAAGGACCCCCCATTTACCGTCAGATCGTAGAGGAAGCCATTTTCTCCCCTTCTCAGCACTAGGGAAGCGATGGCATGTCTGCATCAGTGGTTACGCTTCGCTTGAAGCCAAAGGAGCAACAAAAAGTAGATGGCGAGTGAGCTTCGAGGCCAAGAAGCATTCCGCACGCAAGCAAACAAACACAGTTAATGGTAAGAGATTCCTGGCTCGCACACACAATCACAAAAGTTGCATAACGCGTTGGTAGTTTTATCAGTTCAATAATATTGTCATTTACTGGCTCTGTTGCAGCTGTCCTCTTTCGATTCTGTTCTGTTTCTTCAGCCGCATGTTTCTCGATTTGGATGCTCGCAACCAACGCCACCGCATAGCCTTGCGCCTCTTTCTTAAGCTTCGGCGATGTCGCAGAAGAGACGCCCCGAAGACGGCAATGCTAAATCAGAGAGTAGCAGTTCGGAGGATAAGCGCAGAAAGGTTCCCTCCTTTTCCAGGTTAGACGCTGCTGTTTTTTCCACTCTCATCGATTGTCAATTTTTTTTCTTCCCACCTTTGTGTTCATCGCTATGATTTAAGAAAGTCAGAATATTGTGTGAGAAATGAAGCGAGAAAACAAATATAATTTTTCGGTGATTGTATCTGACTTGTTGGTTGCTCTTATGATGAATTCCTAAAAATGCGAAGCGCACTTAACTGGGTTTTATAACCTACGGGGAATTGGCGATGTATGCTCCGTGACCATTCTAAGTTTGATTGTTATCAATTTGTCCGAGTGCCCCAAGCTTGATATACCATTGGGCTTGCTTATTTATCAGAATTTGTACGCTATTATTTGTGCTTCAACCTAGAAGCAAATAGCATTTGGATTAAATGTCGCAACCCTGTTTTTAGGGAGGTATCAGGCCTTCTGGGTATACCTGAAATGAAGAAAATGGTACAAAATATATTATCGATGAATGTATATATCACTTAAAGCTTATGAATCATGATATAATGTTAACCTTATCCCGATGGGAAGTTGATATCATATCTATTCCTTACGTGGTCGCTGAGATGTAATTTAATATGGAAAAGATGAATGACATGATATAACATGTTTGATTAACTGAACCGTTCATTTTTTACCTTTTACTTTAATTATTTTCAATACTGTTCAGTGTGGTGCAAGAGGTGATCAAATTTAACTCTGTCCGGAATCTGCTGGAGCCAATTCTAGAGCCCTTGCTTCGACGAGTGGTATGGAACTCTCTTACTTCAGATATTTTTATGGTTCAATTTCTACCATAATTCCGGTATTGCATACTTTTTTCAAAATTTATACTGTTTTTGAATATATGGTGATGTTTACTTTTAGGTCACTCGGATAATTTATGGACGCGATTCATAAACCCTAGAATAATTGTATTCACCTTAGACAATTTAGGCATGGATTTGCGTGAACTACCATGCTGCAGATAACTTTTTGTGGCATCCATTAGATGGTGGCAATTGTTGTGGCCTGATATGACTCATATGAGGTATCCTTCCACCTTGTGGGTGTCTGCACACAGCCTTCCAACTAGCCCTCTAATTATAAAAGCTACATTTTTAAATCCTTTACCTGGTCATAAGTATTTCATTTGTGATTGGACTTTTGGCTTGTCACAGAATAGTTGGAAAAAGGGAATTTGAATCATTTCTAATTTCTTTTTATTTCAAACCCCATGTTTTGTTTAAATTTTTTGATGATTAAGTCTGAAAATGTTGAATTGAAAAAATGATGCTTTTGATTGTAAAAAAGGGTGCGATGTCTATTTAAAATGGCCCCTCATTTGTGATAAATGGAAGAAGTCAGATAAAAATCAGAGAAGTACTTTCAGTTCTGTTGAATGGAATATATATATTTTTTACTTATCCAATTAGCTTTCAAGCAACTTAATGAGACTTCTTTCATTTCGGATAAATGAACCAAGACCTGTGATATTGTGTTCCTGTTAAAATTTTGTGCTATGAGTATTGACTCAAGTAAAAGGTGGTTTTAGTTCTATGTTGATAATTAATTCCTTTTCTGGTGGTATCAAGTTTCGATTTTGATTCTGTAATGTACTAGTTCTTCTTTTACTGGATAGTTGACATCAGATACCAATTACAGATATGATGTCTTTGCAGGTTAAGGAAGAAGTTGAATCGGCCCTCAACAGGCATTTAATGAGCATGAAACAGTAAGAAACATCTCTCTCTCAATAATGAAATTTGCAGGGACAAAGCACATGAAATGGATCAGGACAAAGGGGGAAAAAAGTTAACCCAATGATTTGAAAGAGTTCAGCTTGACTCCTGTATTCTTTTCACTTTCCTTTTCAGAGTCTGTGAGAAGGAGGTCGGTACTCCTGAATCAAGAAATTTGCTGCTGCAGTTTGAAAACAATATCTCTCCTCCCATCTTTACAGGTGCTCCAATTGAAGGGGAAGATGGCTCCAACTTACGGATAAGTTTAATTGATTCCCTGACCCGACAGGTTGTTAGTGCTGGACCTGAATCTACAGCTAAGGTGGAAATTTTAGTACTTGAGGGTGATTTTGAAGACAGAAGTGACATTTGGACGCCTGAAGAGTTTAGGAGCAACATTGTAAAAGAGAGAGATGGAAAAAAGCCTCTTCTCATGGGAGATGTATTTTTGTATCTTAACGATGGGATTGGTGTGGTGGGTAAAATTTTATTTACAGATAATTCAAGCTGGACAAGGAGCCGGAAGTTCAAGCTAGGAGCTAGAGTTGTAAGTAACTTTGATGGATTTAGAATAAAAGAAGCAAAGACAGACTCATTTATTGTCAGGGATCACCGAGGGGAATGTGAGTACCTCATATTTTTTTTGTTTGATTTTTCCATAGATGCGTCAAGATAAAATATTTGCAAATGCCATCTGAGTCCACTGTTGAGTGTATTCCATCTTGATCCACGCTGACATCTGAGAAGATGATTAAAAATAACAAATGCGATGCATGAAAGAAATGTGTTTGCTTGAGTAACCCTTTTGTTGTGTGTTAAATCTAGAACGAGTTCTTTTTTTTTTTTAAAAAAAAAAAGAATCTGAACTCAGAATCCCTTTATCATAGTGGATATCATATAAGACGACTTATTTGAGCTTTTCAATTCGCTTGTCAAAGCAACAGGGGAATTGAAAATTACTTGTGATTATATTTGGCTGCAGTGTACAAGAAACACCACCCTCCTAGTCTGTCTGATGAAGTCTGGAGATTAGAAAAGATTGGCAAGGATGGAGCTTTCCACAAGCGTTTGAGTCAGGAAAATATCAATACTGTTGAAGATTTTCTCACACATCTCAACCTAGACTCAGCAAAGCTACGCAGTGTAAAAATAAATTAACTACTACCTTATCCTCTGTATCTGTGTTTGCAATCTCTAGCTATTAATTAATCCTGAGCATGTAGAGTTTTATATTGTCATATACTTCAAATCATTCTTTGAGAATTTTCCATCCAAAGGAATTTGGAAAAAAGATCTTGTCTTACAGTTTAGTCGTCCTCTGGTTTGGTCACTGAGCTTAACATTATGTTCTCCATGGTGACGTACACCTCCCTGGTAGGAGATATATATATATATATAATATGTACTTGTTCTCACCCGTTTAAATTATCTTAAAACTGATCTATAATGTGACTTATCCTTGACATACTTCTATTCTTGTTTATGGCATGACTGAATTGTTTTATATCAATATTGCAGAAAACTTAACTATTGCATTTTTGTCAAAATTTATATCAGACATTCAGTAAGCAATTATAAAGTTCTGATAAAAAAACACTTGATATTTCTCGTTAGTGGTTATAAATAAAGTATTTATTTATATTTGCTAAATGAAAAAAAAAAATTCTTGGCCATGTGCAGATACTGGGGACAGGTATGTCTGCAAAAATGTGGGAAGCAACAGTGGAGCATGCTCGAACGTGTGTGCTTGATACGCGGAGATTTTTGTACTTCCCTTCTAATTCTCAACTGAAAACTGGCGTAGTCTTCAATGCCGTTAGACAAGTGACGGGGCTGCTCTCCAAAAGCCAGTATGTCCCTGTAGATAAGCTGTCGGAAACTGAAAAGGCACTCTTCTCTAATCTACGTGTTTTTTTTTTGCCTCTCCTGCTCTATTCCTTTCCCCATTTTTAACCATCTTACTAAACCTAATGTATGCTGCCAGGCCGATGCTCAAAGTTCAGTAACTTCTGCAATTCGACAAAAGGAGAAATTTGACTCATTCAATGATGAAGCCTCTCTGATGGAGGGTTGTTCACAATTAGACAACGTACTTTCCTCATGCTCACCCAGATCAGATGGATTCAGTGCCAACGAGCTTTTGTCTCCTCAGAAGACTGATCGATTTGATTACTTCCAAGGGAGTGCCCCCACTCCGGATATCATGTCATCTGTGTACTCTATGGGAGCTAGTGCCTTGGATGAATATTTGTTGCCCATCAGTGACAGCATGAACTTTAGATATGACCAAACGCTTGGTTTTCCAGTCCAATCTCCTAATTCTTTCATTGGTGAAACAGATACTATGACTCGTGTCTTCGATGAACAGGCTCATCATTTCTTCGATAATCCATGTCAGGCTAAGCAAGCTGAAGTATCGAGTGCTGTTTATGGCAAAGCTCAGAAGAGATGGAGAATGGTATTCAATGTCCTAAAATGGCTCCTGCTGAGAAAAAAGAAGCCAGGATTGTGAAGCTGAACAATGTAGTAATGGGTTTGTGTTCTAACATGAACAACTGGCTGTGTTCATATTGCTGTCTCAAAAAAAAAAAAACGGATGTAAATTGTTGAGAAAATATTATGGTTTCTCTAACAGATGTACATACATACTCGATGACCTTGGCTGTCATATATCTTGCCAGAGGTCATTGAACTGCTGTCCTTCTGTTGTCTCAAGTGCAGTTGTACATAGTATTATTATACAGTTAGGAGATGGTTTCCGGTTGCTGAGGAGGTGCATGGACTAGTGAAATGGATCTTGGCAATTCAGTGGCTTCTATGCTGAATCATAATCTTGTTAGCAAGCTTCGATCAATAAAAGTCATTCACGCTGGACAACATGCATCAGAGCTCAAGTTGTTTTGGGACAAAATATCTACCATAAGTTTGTTCTATTATGACAAGCACATAAGTTGCTCTTCATTTTTTCTAGAAGAGTGCATGATATGAAGTTGAGGAAACGGGAATATGAGATTATGTGCATATATCGTATGTATGGAATTGATTCCAATTTCCAGCAAAAAAGTAAATTGGTTGTTACAATACTTGTGGAATATAGGGTTTGGGGGGGGGGGGGGGGGAGGGAGAATGAGTATAAAAAGGGCAAATAAATTATATACAATTTCTTTTTCTTGTTTGTGTTGATCTTTTATTGAATGTGTCATGGCATGAATATAGAAAATTTGATTTGATTTGCCACTTAGATAGAATGAAGGAAGAAAAAAAGAGCAAAGGTAGAAGAGGGAAGAAAAAGGGCAAAGCCATTTTTTCTTATTCATGATAGCTTATGCATATCAAATATCTGCTTTTGGTGCCGGCATCTGGTTGTTAAAAGTAGGGGTGGGCACAGGCACGAGATCAGGATAATCCTGTCTTAGTTCTATCCTGAGATAGGATACATGATATAAAATATATTTCGTGTCCTATCCCGTCCCCGTGTATATCTCAGTCTCGGCAGGTCAAGACAGGTTTAGGAATTTTCAAATTCTATTTGAAAAAAAAAATAGACTATTAGCTATTTTATGTACGTCATATCTATTAGTAACATATAATCAGAACACAAAAAATAATAGAAGGAATGAAATTATCTTTATTATAATTACTAATTTAAAATAATAAATACCTTTAATTATACTACAAATATTATTACTTTTTTTATTTTTTTTCACTTTACCAACTGAAGTTATTACTTCATTTGTAAATAAATAAATACATGTAAGGAAGAGAAAAATATAATCATATAATAAATAATATGATATAAATAATATTATTTTCTATTTTTATTTTTTATAAAAAAATAAAAAAATAAAAAAAATTGAAAAAATATTTGAGACGGGACGGGAATCTCAAGGGTCAGTTCGAGACTCATCTTATCCCAACCCTTGCCCCTGTCCTGTCTCGACCTTTCATGAGATAGAACGTACCTATCCTGAATTGCCTGGGATCGGGTTAGGATAACCCAAGACAGGAAAATTTGCACCGCCCTAGTTAAAAGAGCAAAGAAAATTGATAATTTTGTTTATAAGCAAAATGCTATACAAGTAATAGCTAAAACGAAAAAAAAAATCAATTAATCAAAGAAAAAGGAAAATAACGAAGCAAAAATGACTCATGATGCCTTGATATGCATAACTGATTATGAGGTAGATAAAATATTAATTTTTTTTATATAAGAGAGGGCGAATATGCCTTAAATCAACAAAAAAACTAATTACAGTAGGGATCAAATCCCAAACACTCCTTGCTCATGATGTCTTTCAAATGAGTAGAACACGAATATAATACTTCTGTAGACCTTAAGCCATCTTTTGCTAATGCATCAGCCACCTAATTTTGATCTCTAGATATATGTTAAATTTTTAGATCTCAACATAGATTCAACATTTCTTATATTTGTGTGACTACTTAATTTCTCATATATTTTCCTGACCTATGGACATTTGAAGGTAAATTCTTGCTTATATTCTTTTGTCTTTTTTATAATAAAGAGGGCATGCCCAATGAAACTAGTTACACTAATAGGAAAATTAATCCTAAATACTCAGAAGTTAATATATTCCTTAATTGGAATGGGTATGTAATATATAATGAAGACTTAGAGAGACCCATCTTTGCCAGCACATCTGTCATTTGATTAATCTCTTTCAGAATATATTTCAATTGCACCTCCATTATCCTATTCATCATGTTCTTAATTTGTAGAAAGTATATGTTGACAATCTGATTATTGTTCTCCTTTCCTAGCATCTCAATAAGGAGTTTTGAGTTTGACTCAAGGATGATCTTCTTGTATCTATGATCCCATGCAATTGTAAGCCCTTTCAAGATAGCCTATTGTTCCGCGTCAAATGTACTACAAGATTCAATAAAATGAGTAAAACCGATAACCCAATTACCAAAAGAGTCATTTATTAAACCACCACAATCTGCTATACGACTAGATCTTGATATGACACCATCCACATTTAATTTATATAATCCTTTTGGAGGGAGAGTCCATTTAAATTTTTCATGGGATGCTATTTGCTCCGCACTAATTTGTCTAGGGGGCGTAAAATTGCAAAACTTGCAAGATAACATGTTCCGAAACCAAAGGCTTTCCTTCACCATTATTAAATAACACAACATTCCTCCAATTCCATAGTTTTCAAATCGTAACTCCCTAAGAATGTTCCATTTACAGTCAAAATTTCCTAGATCTCTCTTAAGGTTTAATTCAAACCAGTTTTTAAGAGAAGCAGCAAAAAAGGAGGATGAATACCTTGGCTGAAGTATATTCTTCTATAGTCTCTTGGCATAGGTAAAATCCCTCAGTATATGCAAAATATCTTCTTCACCATCATTACAACTTGGACAAGAAGCAGACGTTGATGACTACTTACTCCTCCAAACATTAGTATAAAGCTTATTGTTGAAAGCCATCTACATGAACACTCTGATTCGCTCTACCCCTGGCCACTTCCAAATTACTTTATATAGTGAATTATAATTATCTTCTTCAAACTCTTCTATGAGAAAATAAGCACTTTTAATTGAGAACAATCCAATAGGAGTAACATTCTAGGTTATAATGTCTGAACTAACATCTATCATAGGAGGCAAAATTGAGATTAAATGTTGAAAAAAGGTACGTGAGACTAAAGTTGCCAACTTTTGAAAGTTCCAAGTCCCAAACAGCACCCATTCAACTACAGTGCTTTCTTCTTCCTCTCTTGTGAGAGCTCTAACGCAACACACACCACCCTCCCCTCCTTATGTATCAATGGCGGCTCAACAACCAAAATGTATTGAATTAAAAAAGAAAATCAATGAGACATGCTGGAACACACACAAGATACATAACCTAACGAATCCGTACATTATATGTGTAAATTTATTTTTCTAGAGTATCAGTGCTTCGTTATACCATTTTAATACATAGCACGAGAAATAATTTTTGTATTCATATATTAAAGAACTTATAAAAATAAAAATTATTAGATGATAATTATAAAAACATAATTTACAGTAGCAAAAGAGAAAAGAGAATGATTCGTCAATCTATGCCTAATGAGCTTTCATCGATATGAAATTTTATACTTGTCTAACAAATACATGAAAGCCAAGCCAATATATTTAAGAATGAATTGAATTGCCTAATTGCTTCTCTCTATTTGTGCTTTTGTGGTTTGGATTCATGACTTCATGTCAGCAACATTTGTGATATTTATTTATTTTTGATAAAATGGTAATTATATTAAAATGAAAGGAGATTGGTGAATGCAATAGAGTATAAAAGAATTGGAAATAATGATGGAGGTGGTTATCGGTGGTAAGTTGTTGTTTGGGGGAAAGAAATCAATTTTTAAACCTCCGCAGGGAGTTTCATGGATTTGACGAGGAATTCTTAAGGCAAAATATCTGGTGGAGCCTTTTCTGAAATAGAGTGTAGGTTTTGGCACTGATATTCCACTCGACCACTTCTTATGGTGGCCTATGCTGTATTCTCCACCTTGTGATATTCGCAAGGTGGCTGATTTGATCAAGCATAACGGTGAAGGTTGGAATGAACACTTGTTAAGGAGGCTCTACTGTCCAGAAATTTGCTGTAAGATGCTTGCTCAACCTTTTTCTTGCATGGACAGGAAAGATACTCTGATTTGGTCGGCTCAACGTGATGGTAATTATTCTGTCAAGAAGGCTTATAAGTTGGCTGCACAGTGGGATGATGTTCAGGAGCCACCACAGATTTGGTAAGTACTATGGAAAATTACCTTGCATCCCAAAATGCTACTCCGTGTGTGGAAAATTTTAAATGTTGTGTGACCAATAGGGACCATTTTGAAGTCACATAATTTATCGGGTCCTTTTATGTGTCATTTGTGTGGTGAATTGGAGGAATCGTTTGATCATCCTTTTCTCCTATGTGAGTGGTCTAGAGGTCATAGGTTTTTCTATCCCTGGCGATTGCGATCAGATGTCATGGCGCAAGAGGGTTTGATTGTCTAGTAGGAAAAGTGGCTTGCACAATTAGACTATAGAGATGCCAGGCTGGTGGAGATTACAAAGGGTATATTCATTATCCTATATTATATTTGGGAGGTGAGAAATGAAGTAGCCCATGGCAAATTGAGGCTCAGTTTTCAAGAGGTGATGAACAGAAGCACTCAACATTTTTTCTGGTCTGAATCTGCAAAGTCAGATATGTCTCTGGATGGTGTTCGTCAAGGTAGGAATGCAAAGGATCTATCATGGTTCTATCATTCGGATTATATTGGAAATTTTAGTGTGAAGGAAGGTTGGGTTATTAGATGGCATAGTACTTCTTTCAAGAGAAATCATCGTAAGCATGTTTCTCTAGATGTGAATATTTTTCATGCTGGTACTTTCATGTGGAGGTCTCAATGGGAATGCCAATGTTTTGGTGACAATAGATCGGCTAAGATGGAGGCTCTAAGAAGAATTCTAATGCAAATTTTAGAGACAAATATTTTTATATAGGTGCAACAGAGTCTTTAAATCTCGTCTAAGTCCAAATCTCAGCGTAGGTAGTTTCTCATGTGGTTGTATTGTCGCTGCAGAAGGAAAGGAACCTGTATGGGGTAGTGGGAGAAGAGAAAGGAGCTGAGTTGGTAGCGCAAAGTAACAATTTTTAATAGTTTTAAGTTATATTTTCTGCCGCATAAAATAATTAATTACTGACTCAAAATAATTTTTGTGTGAAGATTAAATTATTAAATTTGAAAAGACGACGCTCAGTTTTAAGGTAGTTAAAAAAAAAATTGAAGAACTGAGTCCCACATATAATCAAGAGATTAAAGTTATAAATGAGTTAATTTATGAAGATAAAAGATCAATTTTCCCTGTAAGAAAACATTCATCCCTGTCCCTCGAGCTTCGTGTGGGTCTTCAGTTTTCACTTTTCAGGGTTCCGTGATCGTTGTATTATTCACTTGACTAAGGTCACAGCGAAAAGCCAAAATGGCGTTCTTGTTGAACAAAACAAGCATTGCTTCCCATTTTCGATCTCACTCCCAGGTATTTTGGCATCTTCTCGGCTGATCGGTTGCGATTGTTTCAGTCATTACTAAAATAATTTTTCTATGTCAAATTTGATTCGTTCTCTGGCTTTTTGAACTCTCTTTGTAACGAAATCCCAAAAATAGCAGAAGAGGGAGGATTTGCTTTCTATCGCGCGCCGTGAATTCCACATCGAACCTGGGCCTCGTGAAAAAGCTGTAAGGCGCAGACTTCCCTTTTGCCTCATCTATTCAAATTTCTTACTCGTTACCTCTAGATCACTTGTCATCGTTTTCCTGTTTGTGAGCTTTATTAAAGATTAGATGGGTGCTTAACACCCAATTAATTTTGCTCTCCTCGCTTTTTTGGCTAGCAGCTGATCAATGAAAATGGGTTCTACGAATTATGTCAACGTAGTGTATTAATTGGTTTTCTGGGATGTCTGTCTGAGCAAGTCGCTCAAATGAGTTTTTTACTTGGTTTGTAGGGTGGCCTATAATTACTCTTCGTTGCAAAGCGATACGAAGCTTAGAAGACAAAGTTATAAACTTTGCTGCTCCTTACAATTTAGAGAACAAATAATCATTGATTTTTCCATTACATGAACTTTTGAGCATTGTAGAACCCTACTAAAGTTGTATAATTTTCCTGAGCAAAGTAGTTGATCTCATACCAATGAATATGCTTTAACAAGTTCTGTTCTTTGCTTGACTGGGTTACTTTGTTAGCAAAATTTTTGTGATTCCTTCCGGTTTACTTGTGCACTCAATTATATAACATCGATAATCTTGCAGCTCTTGGCGGAGGATCCATCTCTGAAGCCATTCAAATCATATAAGAAGAGCGTGTCGCGAATCAAGAGAATTGGGGACGTTTTAACAGTCGTTGTTGTTGCAGGTATGCTATTCTCGATTCCTGATTCGAGGGAGAGTGAGGCATGCACTGATTCTGTTTAACTCTGATGGGGTTATTTGATTATTATCATTTATATATGGCAACAATATGAACAAACCAATATCATGCATGGACTGACAGGGGATAAAAGAAATAGGCATTCTTTATTTTTCTGATATCTTTGACAAGAGGATATTTCCTGAATATACCATTCTTGGAGAATAGTGTTCTCTGGATTATTGGGGCACTTAGAGATTGCTAGTGTACCATTTTCAGAAGGCTAGCCTTTGATTGAGTCAATAGGTTACTGAGTGCATTGTGTGTGCATATACATGTTTTTCTACATTCATTATTTCGTTGTTATAAATTTATAATATCTTAAGCATTGAGCAATGTGCTTACTGGGGTAATTCCGTTTGCTGTTGAAACTTGTGAGCTGGAGTTCCTTTCAGTTGAAAGGTTTGTTTCATAATTCATAAATACAAAATTCAACACTGTTTTTCAAGTTTAGGCTGTTTCAAATGTTCGTTAATGGTTTGGAAAGCTTCAGCATATTGTTGAAATCTTGAGTTCTCATTTGCTGCATATTCATGAATACTGTCACTGAAATTGATGATGTCATATTCAGTAACAAATTTGACATCATTAACAACGGATGGAAAATATTCTATCTGATGGTCGATTTGTACCTCATGGATAGCTCCAAGCCTCCAATGATTGGCCATTCAGGAATGATCATAAAGAATAAGAGAGTAGGATTCGATATGTAAAAAAATCAATCTGGCTGTAAGAAATGCAACTGGATTCCATCCAGCCATATGTTCCCCCACGAAACAATCTTAGTCAATGAGACCACCAATTAGCCTTATGCCACAAGTGGGACACATATCAAGCAAGGATTTTCTTTGCCTTGCCAGAATGCCAGTCTATTGGAAATGCCTTTGCATGATTTATGTGGACCACACCCTTAGCGATTAAACGGACTTGTTAATGTTATCACACCCTCTTTCACTCGCTTCTAATGACATATATCTCTAGCCCATAGAAAAGATGAAAGAAGATCCAAGGTAATGCAAAGGCAACAAGGTCATGAGGTGGTTTAACTGAGATTTTTCACTAGTGTGTTTTGTGTGGCCTCTTCAAAAGATTGATTTAATACTTCCTCTATTCCTATTTCCTACTTACTTGTCCTCACAGGAAAAAAACAGAGATCGAGGAGAAAGCAGAATCTATGTACTATTTTAGACTTATTTTTTCTTTTTCAGTTTTGCCCTCCATTTAATGCCGCACTATTTTAAATCTGAACTACCTCCATTTAATACCCTCCATCTGATAGGGATATTTTATTAGAAACAAATAATAATTATATCTTGAAATTTTGAACAGGACATATACTTAAGAATAAAATGAAAATCCAAATCAAGACAAGTAAATAAGGACGGAGGAAGTACCGTTCTATTCCTTACGTGCCGATGGTATAAATTGTTTATGTTTGTACTTAGATTGGATACGGATAGACATAACCATTATCTTGTTTCAAATATTCAATCCTTAACTTTTAATATCGCCTATGCGTTTTTCTAATATGATTTTGAGCTTTTTATATGTTTATGCAGGATGCTGTTATGAGATATATGTGAAAGCAGTAATGAGAGAAGAAGCTCGGAAGCAGGCAAGGGACCACAGTGCATAAGGAAGGGAATATTGTTTTGTTACATTTGTCTCATATTTCTGGTTGGGCTGATTAAAATAAAAGAGGCTTTAGATGGTTTCAAGCGATTCTGGGTAGTTGTATTGTACCCTCTAATGTGAGGAAGCATTTGAGATATGAAACTTGGAAGAACTGGTGATTATTCGTGATGATGGGCATTATTTTACTCTTACGTGGAGTAACTAGAAAAGGGGGATGTTCGGATTTGATTTTCACTCTCGCAAGATTCTCACTTAACTCTTCTCTTTCATTATCACTCTTCCTCCTCAGTCCCTCTCTCTTCAGATTTAATTTTCCTCACATCTGATTGTCTCTCCTCTCTCCTCCTTTATCATCACTCTCCCCCGCAAATCCTTCTTTCTTCCTCCTTCAAATTCTGTACACATGGATAATGCCAGTGTTTCAGAAATTTGAACAAAGTACTCAAGATTTTCAGGAAAAAATCTTTCCTTGCCTTGAAGGGTGTGTTGAAGGGGCGGGTGGCAATGGCGACTTTGGGAGTGGCTACGGATGTGTCAGTGTCGACGGTGGTCGGGAAAGAGGGATTAACAATGATAGTGGCAGTACGTGGGAAATGGATCCTCTCGTCAAATTTTTTTCTCTCTCTCACCATATCTCATTTATATTATAAGATGGAAAAATGAAGGGTGGAGATATAATGTTTTATAAAACTATTATTTTTTTATTTTAAACTATCCTATATACACTTATAAACTGTAAGATCAAATTTTAATATTTTTTTATAAAAATCATATAATTAAGATTTAATATTTTATAAAATTATATTAAAAATAGAAAAATAAATTATAAAAATTTGATCTAACGGTTTCGATTATAAATTATTTTAAAGTAAAAAAATAACAATTTTATAAAAAAATCATCTCAACTATTTATTTTTGAATTTTATAATAAAAATGTGATGATAAAAGAAAGGGAGAAAAAAATGATGAGAAGAGAACAATATATGGAGAAGTGGAGAAAAGGGAGAAGATACAAGGAAAGAACAGGAAATATGAAGGGTATAGGAGGATAGAGATTATTTTAAATTTTATATCCCATTTTTTTAGGTTAAAAAGAATTATTAAATTAGTAAAATTTAAAAACTATCAATAATTTAAAAATTGGATACATGTTATAAAATAAGAAAAAATTAAAAAATTAAAAAAAAATAAATAATAAAATAAAAGAGTAAAATAAGAGTCAATAAAATATTTTTTATATGTTTATATATTCATTCATATAAATGATGATTACTATTTGTAAATTATAACTATTAAAATCTAAATATTAAATTATAAATAAATAAAAATAAATATAATAATATTAATAAGAAACTCTAATATAAAATAAAGAAAAAATTTTAATAGATAAAAGTTATATAGAGACATATCAATTGATATGGCAATTTTTTAATGGTCAAAGTGGTGTACTTGTGAGTGGGGCCAGACAGAGCCGTCTCGAGGAAGCTACGAGTCAGTGAATCAACACCAGCCCCACCGAACTATCATTATGATTTACAGCTAATTACTGAATATTTTTGTCTCAACTCTTAACTGTAGGCCCGTGTCACCAACCTGTATGCCTCTCTTTCTTCTCCCTTCCCTTGAGCTGTAAAGATTCCAAAGCCCACACGCACAAATTTGAAAAACACACAGCGCCAAACAAACCTCAACTCATCTTTCTTTTCGTTCCTTCAATTCTCCAAAGTTTGAACCTTTGGCTCTTGATTTTTGATATGGCGACGTTTGCAGGCACTACCCAGAAGTGCAAAACCTGTGAGAAAACAGTGTATTTGGTCGATCAGCTTACTGCTGACAACAAGGTTTACCACAAGTCTTGCTTCAGATGCCACCATTGTAAAGGTACCCTTAAGGTGAGATAGAACCATTTCTTCTTCCAAGAAACATACGAGCGATCACAGAGATTGAATTTGTATTTGGTGTTGTCTGTTTGATCGATGATGCATTTAGGCTTTCATCTGCTCCGTCGTTCTCTGAAATGAGATAACGTACAAGTTTGGCGTTCCATTTATAATGATTAAATAGTGGTTTTTGCGGAATTGATTATAATTGACAGAGAGAATGTAGCTCTCAATTAATAGTTGTGGATTCATTTATTGAATCCAATCTACTGTCCTTAGGCTTGCCATTCTAGTGATGGTGATGCTTTTGCTAGCCCTCATGCATGATCCAATGAATTTGTCTATTCAGCTGGTAGTAAGTAGGTAAGGGCTTGATGAACTACTCAACTAGGAATTGGAATTACTTGTCGTTGCTAAAATTTTTCGAACTACAATTATTAACAAGTTATTGACTTTGGATCTGAGAGCCCTACCAGTATTCTAACTGATGTCTGTTCCGGAGTGATATCTGAGTTATGCCACTTTCTGGTTGGTCTCATTATATTTTGAAATGCAGAAAGATTAGCATCTGATACAAGGTTTTTTTTTGCTCTTGTGTATTTTTCTTTAGTTGTCACCCTATATACTCACATTTATTATTCTCCTTGTGCATCCCTGCAGCTGAGTAATTATAATTCCTTTGAGGGAGTTTTATACTGTAAGCCTCATTTTGATCAACTCTTTAAGAAGACTGGCAGCTTGGAAAAAAGTTTTGAAGGTGAATTCCTGCCCAAGTTCGACTTTATACTCAGCGAGTCTATGTTTTTTCCTTTCATTCCTCTAAATTTTATATTTGTTACTTGTAGGTATTCCAAGAACTGTTAGAGTTGACAGATCAAGCGATCAGGTATTTTCACATCCTTAAAAAAGATGTTAACTGCTTGTGAAGGAATTTTTGTACTAGTTCATTGATTTCTGGTGCACCTATAATGAGTTCTCTCTGACTGAGAAATGTGCAGGTTCAAACCAACAGTAAAGTTTCAAGCTTATTTGGTGGAACTCGAGAAAAGTGTGTGGCTTGCCAGAAAACAGTTTACCCAATTGAAAAGGTATATAAGTTTACTTCAGTGAACTTTTTCCATAGTGTCTAGTGGTCTTTATTTTTTCAAGTCACTTGGTCACTAAATTGATGCGTAGAATGAACCGAGATTTTTTGTGAATCTCTCAGTTCAAGCTCACCGCTCTATGCCTTCAACGAATCATACCTTTCTACGTATGTAAATATTAGAATCTCAATATTTGACACTGGAAGTTAAGAAATACTCCCTTAGTTGTTTTTTATAAGAGATAATTAATCAAATTATGTCAATAAAAAAGTTAGTTAAAATTAGTTAGATAATATAAATATATAAGAAATGTAACTATTTTTAGTTAAAATTAGTTGGATACAAGAAACATATAAGAAATGTAACTCGTTTTTAAAAAATATACTCATTTATGTAGAAGAGAAAGAATGTGTGGTGAAAAGAGAATTAGTGGTAGAGAGGTGGGAATTAAGTTAAAAGTGAGAATTAAATATATTAATATATGAGTAATTAAATGGAAGCAAAATGGGACGTTAACAACAAAAAAGTGAAACAATTTTTAAATGTCTCTTATAACAAAAACATGTCATGTCAAGAAATTGTTTCTTATAAAAAAAAAACAGAGGGAGTACTAAGTAATCTACCAGGCATACTAAGTAATCTTATTACTGTATTCTTATCATGAAACTCCGATTACCCTTGTTTGTAGCTGCTCATAATTAGAAAGATAAGATACTTGCCTTACCTATCACTGTATTATGTGATTATCCAATAGCTAGCGTAAATGAATAGATAGCCCAGAGGCAAAGTTTTGTCATAACTTTTGTCTAGATCTTTTATAGCTTGGAAAAACTATATTAGAGGTACTTATACTTTCACAAAATTTTTAATTTAATATTTATATATATTTTTCTTTTAGTTAAATTATTTAATTTTACTAGGTTAGCACAATTAACTCATATAACTTTATTCTGTTAGTATTGTTAGTCTCTGTATAAGAGTTAATAGTGTTAACAGAGTAAAATTAAAAATTTAATGAAGAGAAAAAAAATGCACAAGTACCTAATTAAAAATTTAAAGAAAGTATATAGCTTTGTTAAAACCTTGTTTCCTTATGGCGTCGAAAAGAGGTATAAAGAGAGAAGAGAAACATATATGGAGAGGAAGTTGGGTTAAATTATTGGTCTTATCAATTATTGAAACTACATGTTCTGCAACATTATACACTATCATGTTACTCAGGTGATTCTGTTGTTCTGCAGGTGGCTGTTGATGGAAGTTCTTATCACAAGGCTTGTTTCAGGTGCAGCCATGGAGGTTGTGTAATCAGTCCCTCGAATTATGTGGCCCACGAACATCGCCTTTATTGTAGGCACCACCATACTCAGCTCTTCAAGCAGAAGGGTAATTTCAGTCAGCTTGACAAGCATGAGAATGGCAATGGGGTGACTGAGAACACACCAAGCGAGGGATACATAATGCACAAGACTTGATGATGGCATTCTCTGTTAGACATCAAATGCACAAGTTTGTTTCAGTACAATAGATATGCTATTGCATTTCTGCTTGTTTATTATATATGTAATATTTTTGTGAGGAAACATTGTAACAAAAGAACTCAGATTTTGTGGGAAATCGAGGTTGAGTATTGGGAAATTATCTGCTATTCAAATATGCTGAATTGCCATCCTGCTTTTAAGATTTCTGGAGGCAGTTACCTTTCTCTTTGGTGTCAGCATTTTCTTTTGCATATAAGGGGACGGAGATGTCCTTCTGTTTTGCCCTAAATCCTAATAATTACAAATCTGCAGGTGTAGAACTGAAGTTTGACGAACAACTTGAAGAAGGGATTGTATCTTGTGAACTGTGACCAAGGAGTTGTTCATTTTTTCACGTCAACATGAATGGTCATTAATCCTTATTATCTCCTTTTTAATGTTTATTACTCTCTGACACTATTCTTCTTGGTAATTGACTAGGAGCGGTAGAAGTTTCTAGTGTCAAAAGATAATTGAGATTAACATCCGAACGCTTAGATCAACTAGTAGGGGTTGTTCTAGCTTAATTGAGAATCTCTAGTTTGAGATTTGGGAATATAGCAGTATAAAGTGATAGGGGTGTTGTCTGAAAAATGATTCTATCAAGACTTGAATCTAGATTAATCTGGGCCCGTGGAGTTCCTTGTGATAAGGAACTGGTTTAGGATACCGGATACATACGTAAAAAAAAAAAAAAAGAAAGAAAAATTGAGATTGGTTTGAATCTTATGAAAACACGCTAATTCCTGAAGAGTCCATAGCCAATGTTTGATTCCATGCCTAAATGCTTTGACTTTTGGTTGCCATGGAATAGCATAAAATCATGATGTTTGGGTTAGAGTAATATTATACATACAATTTAAGAAATGTTAGCTGAATTAGTTTATTCAATAAGAAAATTCTCTGTTGTCTTTATTTCTTCTTGCTTTTTTTGGGGCCAACATATGTTGTCTTTATTTCATTTTAATTCCCACCAAAAGCACCTGCATGCAATAAGATAACTTAAAGAGACAAGCAAAGCCTAGAAATGTGACGAGGAAGTGTGATGTCAAAGAGGTAAAGTCAAACTCAAAAATGAAAACAGAGCATGCTTTGGTCGAATGTCTATGCGCACACGCACACACACATATAAATATAAAAGTTGCATGATTGGTCATTATAGTATTGCACAAAAAAAAAGGAAAAGAATTGGAATAATGGAAAAGTAGAGAATGACGGAAAGAAAAAGTTGGCCTAATGTTATTTTGTTATTTGATTTTCTCATAAGAATGACAAGGCACTTGGAAAGGAAGCTCAAACTTGGTGGACCTTACCTATGAAGCTCTGTTTTTTTTTTATGGAATAAGAGCATGCTTCAAGAAACTTTTTTTAATAAATAATAATACCTGTCTAATATATATATATATATTCAGTCGAGTGCTTTAATATTATCAAGTCAAGATTCACTGAGATTTTAAATTGGGATGTGAGTTACAACAATATCTTTAAGGCCGGCCGGGAATTAGTATACTTTTTTTAAAGGCGTGGAAAGGAAGAGAGGTACTAATAATGCTCTAATGGGCCATGGAATTTTCTTCTTGTTGTTCTTAATGCAACAAATTAGAATAAAATTGTGGGAATCATGAGATGATGCATTTTAAAGCACACCAATTGCCCCAGCTTTATTCTTAACCTCGTATCCCATCTTTTTAATAAGCCTCTTTCTTTGGTATGTGGGTGCTTCTTTAAATAATGGGACCGTGTCATAGGGGTATTTGAAAAATGAAAGCAATGATTAGAATTTAAATTTGCCAAACATCTCAGTTGCCATTTTGTTTTTGATTTGGAATTAAGAGAGCAAACCATCTTCACTTGTGCAAAGAAATTTGTTGCTCTTGCTTTTGGTAACCCAAAACCCAAAGCTGGAATCTTCTGTGCATAATTTGATACTCTTCTAATCCTAAATATAGGATTTAGTTAAAGTATTTATCATCTGTTTTTTAAACTAGATTACTTAAATTATAATAACAAGTTCATATTGCTTACTTATTATAGAACATTTTAGCTATTATGAAGCTAACAGTCGTTTTTCCTAATTTTATTGAAATTACCTTCTATGATATTTAATTTTACCGAGATGCGTGCTAAAAAGTTGATAATAAGAAGAACAACAAGAAGAAGAAGAGAAGAAAAACACGGGAGATGGAGAATTTGATGATGTTGAAGCCTGATTTGATATATAAGAGCAGAGCTTGATTACATCAATTGAACCTTTGGTATACACAATTATGCAGAAAGATTGAGTTGGTTGTAGAGAATGAATTGAACTTTGATCACTCACTTGCAATTGTAACCACCATCCCTAGATTTAGTGTTTAAAAAAAGTTTGAGAAATATATGATCCAATCATGCAACTTAATTTGATCTGTCAGAGACGTGCATGTGGGTGGGTTATTCTGAAAACACAGATCAGCTTGATGCCTCTGAGATGCTCTGTAATGAAGGCTCCCATGTTCTTCCCCTCCCTCCATTACTCCTTCTCCTTCTCCTTCCTTCTTCTCTCTCCCTTTTCCTCTCCTAAAACATTCACACAATTCATACTTTCAGAACATAAATTAACTAATTCTTCTCTTATTTGGTTCCAATATTAGATCTTTTTCAGAACCCAAATAACTAATGTAAAAGTTCTGCTATATGAAGTAGAATATGGCCAACCAATAATAAATTGGTGAGAAATCCAAACTTGGAATAGAGATGAACCTGGTTGTTGTTGTTATCGTCGATATCATTGATCCTGGAGATTGTCTTCAACTCAAAGCTTCGTCTCTCTGATTCTGAAAGGCTTTTCTTCTTCTTAGCTTGTTTTTTGGCCCACAAACCCCTCATAGCCTCTGAAGCAAACAAACACAAAAGAGTCATAAGTGTAAGAGAAAGGATCTAACTTTGGAGAGCAGCGAGATGAAAGGAGGAGGAGGAGGAAGGAACCTTGAGAGGAGATGAGTCTATAAACATGGCCGAGAAGGAGGGAATCGGAGGGCTTGAGAAGCTTGATGCGAGTGAGGCGAACATGATGATGATTGTGTTGGGAACTAGAAAACGAGGAAGAGATGAGGAGGGCCACATAGTGACCAGGGTTGGTCCTCATGATCTGAGAAGCACTCACAGGATAATACATTCTCTCCACTTTACCATTAGGATGCTGTATCACCAGTGTTGCTGTATCAATCGCCTGGCAATTCCCCATTCCTCTCCCTCTCCCTCTCCCTCCCTCCCACCCGCTGAGAGTGAGGAAGATGAAAGATAAATGTTGGAGATGCAAGTAGGGTTCAGGGGACACACACAAATTGAGATCCTGTGCAAGCCTGCTTATATACCCTCCACCCGAATCTCTCTCTCTCTGTTTTTGATATTTTTAATGTCTTCTTTACTGAACTTTTATTAAATATTGGGAAAATTAATGAGTTTCTAATAAAAGAATTTAATCATCATAAAACTATATAACAAGTTAATAGCTTGGTATTATTTTTTATACCGAAACTTTTTATTGCATATTGCTATCTTGTTATAGAACTTTTTGATATATGTATGGGATTTTTTATGTCCCAAAAGAATATTAATTATTCAGTTTTTAATATATAATATATTTAATTAATTTAATTAGATTAAAATAAGTTAGTTAATAAGATACGTATTCTCTAAAATATTATAATTATTATTTTTTAATTTTTTCTCTATATTTTTTAATTAATTATTATTGAGAGAATATTAATAAAAATAATTTTAAAAAATTAATAAATATAAAATATATATATTATTTTAAGACTAATGTTAAGGGTGTTGTGGTGTTTAAGAACTAAAATCTATAAACGTGAAGATTAGAGGATTTATATATGAGGGAAGTAGAAGCCAACAGGGGTTGACGTGGGAAGAAATGATTGGAGGGCTTGGGGAACATTGGCAACAGAGTGATGTGAAATGCTGGGCGTCACACGTAACATTCTCTTTGCTCTCTCAGTTTTTTGTGGGCTCAATCGCTCCCCCCATCCCGTCTTCACATTAAATTGTATGGCATTATCTAAACATGAAGAACAGAGAGTTACATATGGAATTTCGATTTTCCTTTTATAGGAAGGAGCGCATCACTGGTCAAACGCCCATAATCAAAAAGAGTGACTCCAATGATTATAGTCAAATTCTTGATTGCTTTACACCCCATTTTACCGTCTTCTTTCATAATCATAATGCCACAGCTTATCGGGGAAATGGGAATATATATATATATATATATATATATATATATACACACACGTTGGCAAGGGCAATTTGGTGTAAATATTAAATAAGTTAAGAGATTTGGTTTTCGCGGATATTAATGGGCGTGGCAATTTATCAATATTTTTGTGGACCACGACACATGAGGGTTGAGTGGTGGAGGATGATTGAATGAATATGACTATTATTACGAGTTAAATTTCCTAGGGCCACGCTAGATGACTGCCCGTAGGCCACCCAAGCTGTCGTCATTTATACAGGGAAGGGGTAGCTTTGCCGTGTCGGGAAATTATGGAATATTCGGGGTTAAATTCATTCGGGAACAACGCGTCATGATGAGCGAGTGTCGCGTGCCTGGCTTCCCATGCACACTGGCTCGCCTTTTGAGCGTTTACGTTACAAAAAAGAGAAGCATTCCACAATATTATATGGGCCTGCCTTTCTCATCCATGGCCCACTTGAAGCCCACTTATTGAACATTTCTTTTCGGTTAATTGGCCCCTAAAAACTAACTAACTACTAGAGTTAACATAAATAATAAAAAATATATATATTCTATAATAATATGAGTTTAATTTCTATTATTGTTATGAAAACTCATTTAATAGGTAACTTTATAAGTCCTCTATAAGTGTTCTCTAAATTTTAAGGTTGTACCCTGACTTTAATGAAAACTGATACCAAATTCACTTAAACTTTTGTATAAGAAAAAATTCCCCCTCCAAAAAAAATAGAGAGAAGGAAGTCAGGGCATAGATTACATATTTGACATAACATACTGAACAAGTGGGGTTATGTGATGATGAAGAGGGGCATGGGGGTGAGGGAATCAGGTAACGATAAGGTTGTTTAAATATGGAACCAATTATTTACATATTACCTTAATCGATTGCTAACAGCAAGCAAGCAGGCAGGCCGGGTCAGATCTCTCTGTCACTTCTCTACCCTCTAAATAATTATAACTTCCTAGTTTATACTCATTTAATTCCTGAATATTCAAATTTATAGTTCCAGTCCTTACTCAATTTTGCTAAATCACGCTCCTAACAGGGCATTTGAGATATCTAAAAACTCTCCCTTTTGATTATTAAACGAATCAATTTAAAGTTTAAAACCATACTACCTAATAGTTGTTAGTGAGACAAAATTTAAAGACGACAACATTAACCTCACTCGACACATACGATACAAATTGCCTATTAAAACCGGTTGACTCTCATTCTCTGCCATGAAATTTTCGACCTTTGGCTATTAGGTGCCATTACCAATTTGTTCTGTTTCAATCAATGTTCACCGACCACAAATTAATAACGTAATTCGATGCCGCATTAGGTTAGGGAGCTCGGGCTTCTTCACTCCTCTCACATTCGTCCGAACTTTGATTTAATTTAATTTATCAATTGAACTGGTTAATCTGTATCAGTCTGCGATTCATGATGAGCCAACTCATCATGGATTCTACCAAGACTTCCTTTCACAACTTTGATGCTCATATACCTTTTTATGCTAAGCATAGCTATCATATTATTTGAAACAATCATCGGATACTTCTCCTAATAAAATAAAACTAATCCCTTCTGTTAGACTTATATTTATAAGTCATAAGCTCCACTAACAGGCTATTAGGTTGGGCTTCGAGTTACAAGTTACTACTGTCACCCTTATTTTTTTTTTACTCACTCGATTTACTATAATTTTATCTCGACTATATTTGGATCAGACCCGCACCATGTACATGGTTATAGTGGGTGAGTCTCCTAATAGAGATTTTTTGTATATGTCAAAGCTCGAACTCGAGACATCACTTAAGTAATACTGAGTCACTTATCATTCAAATCAATCCCTGTTGGTGTCAGCCCTATTTTTTTTTAACCCTAAGCTTTTCCCATAGGAAACGTTGACCCACACGTGTGTGAAATTCACTTCGCATCTTTTCACCCGCTATCCCGGTTTCTTACATCTATTTCCAAACATATTATATGCATTATTATTTTTCTGAAAAAGTTCAGGTAGATGTAGAAATGGGCATGGTACTCCATTTCGACTACAATTTCTGTTCTTGTAACGGTCCACAGTGCTCACGATTCTATGAGAAAGCCTTCGTGTTTCATATATGAAAGGTGGTTCAACTTTGCAGTTCTGTTGGGACCAAATGGAGAATCACTACTGATCGATGCCCTTAGGGCGTTTAAGTGCTCTATTTGCATACGTAGTAATTACTGTAACATGCAATGAAGGCCATCGAAATCCACATTTACTATGAGACAACTCCAGGGTGAAACATCTGCCACACACATCTACGGGTAAATACATCCTTGTGGCTTCTGATTCGTATCCATCAGCAAGGTATCAAGGCCTATAAAATATGCTTGATATGAATCAAATGAATCATACAGAAAATTTGCACATTACTACCACGAATACAGTTCTCAAGATTTACATATAAGAGAGCACAAAAAATAAATGGTTTTGCAGTATTCTTTAACAAAAGGAGACTAATTAATATTCATTTACCTATGGCATGTATCCAGGCCCTATCTGATATTACAAGATTAAACAATGACCTTGGTGAAGCGACATCAAAATGAAACCATCATAAAGTTGAGCTCTCCGCACAAAATTACACAGATGGGAAATATTTGTTTAGATTGAAAGGCAGTGAGTAGAACTCCTCACTTCTTGTGTCACCCTTGAAAGACTTGAACTTGTCCCACCAATGCTTCCCCCTGTCTTTCCTAATACCTCCATCTTTCTTGTGGAGAGTGTTGTCCAGGAAAAATGCCACAACACCGGCAACAAATGCTTTCGATTGGAATGGAACATTCACCATATCATTGAACTGCCCAGGAACACAAAAATATCAGTGCAAGTGCAAACTCCACAAAAAAACAGAGATTAAAATGCAAGGATAAGACTGCAATGTGGTGTTTTAGATGTTCATTTTTCCAATAAAAACATCTGCTCAATTCAGCAGCAAGTTATTGATTATCAGGAATGTTCTTCCACGCATATAATTAAAAAACCAGATAGTAAACACCTCAAGAGCTGCATCTAAGTTGTCCTTTCAAGAAAAATCCCAAGTTCTCGTATCATATATCCTTACCCATCTTGCACCTGTGTGGACTGGACCAAAACCAGTAATTGCTGTGTACTCATTGAAGTACTGTGGCACAGACAATCCCAAGAAGATAGAGAATCCCAATATGAATTTTGTTCTAAAACTGTTGAGGTTGCAGAACTGAAGAAAACTAAGGCCTCCCGCACCTACTCATGGTGAACAAAAACGGATGGTTTGTTTTTAGCTATCAAAACAAATTTGGACCTTAAACAACTTCGCGAGTCAATTTATAAATCAGACTTACCAACGTAAGCAAAGAACAAGCAGTAAAGTGCAGCGAAAATGGGCGGTGGAATTGAAGCAAAGACTGCTCCAAATTTCCCTAGACAATAAGATTCACAAGTTTTCAGGGAAGGAAAAGGAACTATGGAGGTGGACCAACCATTTAAGTCACACATTGCTTAAATATTCATACCGCACCAACTCACCAAGAATTGAAAAGAAAATCATGAATCCAGCAGATATCTGCACAACTCTTCGACTGCCAACCCGAGTCAAAGCCAGTAGACCTGCATTTTCACTGTACAGAAGGAAAGCAAATGGGTTCCATCAATAAATTGTGTTTCCCTTTTTAAGTAGAAAATACATAAAAGTTTGAGACAGTCTTACACAGATACAGAGGATCCATTGACAGTTCCAAACAATCCTGATAACAGTATGCTAACTCCCTAAAAATAGATATAAGAGGCACAATCAGATGATATCAACAATAACTGAAGTCACAGCTCACTAAAATTATTTATTGCACTGTGCTACTTTAAATGGCAGATAAAAACAATAATTAGAATTATAGTTCATTATTACTTATGCTATTATCATTACTTATAAATTACAAATGCATGAAAAGTTCAGTTCTAGATAATCTTTTTGGCCTGAATATTTACAGATAGTTAAATTTTCAAGTAGCAATTGTAACGATCTTAGTATACCTGCCAACCAATTCCCCGACTGAGAACGGATGGTGGTAATGGAGTTGCACTTGCATACCGGTATACAGCAATAAAAGCTCCACTGGACTGTTTGTGCAAATAAAATTGTAAGTAGATAATTTAACTTTGGCAAAGCATAATTACTCAAGGAAATGGCAAAGTACCACGTACATATTACTGATTCTCAGCCAATGCACAATTAAGGACGCCATATAACCCCAAGCCAAGCATGTCGCTAAGCACATAGTAATTTGTTAACATGTTTATATCAACCTACCTCCCCTTGATTGGATTGAAGGAAACAATCTCCCAATTATTGCATTGAACTTAACAGATGAGAAGTAGGGCAATCAAGACCCTTATACACCCCGCCCCCTATTTCTTCTCTCTTTTTTATACAATCCCATCACTTAGATCATTGATCATGACACCAAGATGGTTTACAATGATTTGTTGCAGGTATATCCCATTTATATTCAGAAAAACAAAAGAGAGACTTCGGGTGTGTATTTGTAGGTTCCTTGACACTACTTCAGACAAATGGCAAAGTAAAGTTAAAACTTCTCTCAAAAATAAAACCCAACTTCAGCCTCAAAGGTTTTCTGGAAACTTAATCATGCTACCGACCTATTAGACATTTTAAAACGAAAGGACAAATCATTGAATGACCACTCTCACTAAAGAAGGTTGTAGCAGTATGCTGTCTTAGAAGACCAACAACAACATACGGATAGAATTCCAAGACAACCAGAGAAAATGATGAATATGGAGGAGTATAATAAATCATTGTTATATGGGAGAAAACCACTGAAGAAACAAAAGCCAAATTTCTGTTTAAACTAAAAAGAATAGATTACCTCTACAAGAGAAACAAAGGATGCCATCATCATGGCAAAGGCTTCGCCAGCATCAAATGAAGGTGCTCCCCATTGAAAGGGATATGGAACTCTTATCCTGGAAAACCAAATACAAAATACATTATTACCCACACATTTCAACTCACAAAACTAAGGCCAGATGGTAACAAGATACTAAATTAAAACAAAAATAAAAACAAAATCTCACAGATGTAATTGAATCTTACTTAATATCAATTACATTCCTCTATGATTCAAAATAGTGATAACTATATCGCAGAAAAGATTTACAAATGATAAATGTGACATAGATGGACCACAAAATAATTCACTTATTCATTCGTTCAAATTCACATCACAATCAACAGCCTCTGTGCATACAACTAGCTCGTCCAGAATAATATGGTATAGGATTCAATAGCTGGGATTTTGGACGAACGAGTCAGATAAAATCTAGCACCAAAAAATATGAAGAAAAAGGACTAGTTCAGATAGTAAGGTATAGGATTCATTGAATCGTAAATTTGTTTCCATATTAAAGAAGATATGCAATTTTAGTGCCTGAGAAGAGTCTCCTTGAACTAGTAGTCACTTGACACACTCAAAACTGCACACAGCGATTAAGAAATATGAAAATCAGGCTGCACAAGCATCTTATCCAGCTACTTCATAATGAGGACACTCAACACCTCCCCCCCCCCCTCCCTGCTAACCTTTTCCTTTTTATTGATAGGAGCTATTTAAATTAAATAATCAGCTGCTACAGGGAAAAAATGCCATTTAAAATTACTTTTATAAGAAATTGCAGAACTAACCAAGGGGCACCGTCTATAAGTCCAGCACGATCAGTGCGGCAGGTAGCCTGTGTTTTTGGTGCAGCATGGTTGTAGGCGCCTCCAACAGTGAGTAGATGAGCATATATCCACACAATTACAATTGTAAATATAACAGAAAAACGGTCAAAGATATGTTTTCCTGAATGGAGCACGTGAGGAACGTACTGCATGACAACCATTAATCATTATCACAATCAGTCTTACAAAAATTATCATGCTAAATAAGTAAATAAAACCAAGATATCAAAATCAGGCGTGATTATTATGCTAAGGATTCATGGCCATAAAAAAATGCAAGCAATTAGACATGTTTAATAACAGTGTATGACACAGTTAATAACTGTACCTGTGAAACAAACACTAGCAGTATAAGCTCTGGCAATCCAATCTCCACACATTTAGCAACCTACACACAAGGCACACATCAATATCAAATGCTATTATCAATTTAACTCTAACGAGAACATGTGATAAAGTAACATAAGGCTTACCCCAGGAAAACCTAACTCATACAGTCCAAAACCAACAAGGGATACCAAAGGAACTGCAGAAAGTGGACTTAAGAACCTGAAGAAAGAATTGGAACTTATATCACTTGATAAATTTACATCCAAACACAAGAATGTTTACTTCTTTCATTATTCAGTTTATGGTTTAAATAGTCATCGTAAATTTAATTGGATAATTAACTTATAAATGTCAACACAATTTATATTTCAAACACCACTCAGATCATAATAATCACGTTAAAAACAATTACATGAAAATGAAGTCCATATGTAACAACTAAGGAGGAAAATCATGAATAAGTTTCTATTTCAATTTTGATATTTTTTACCCATATATGAAGACTGAGAAGTGCGAAAGCATAACCCATCAACTTACTACGAATAAATTCAGACCAACCTTGCAACATTTCGCCAGAGGCCACTAAAGCCTAATACTATTTGAAGAGTTGAAGCAACAATAAGAGCCCCCTGGATTGCCCGCATTATCCTCTTGAATCTCTGAATATATTTTTTAAAGAAAACATAACGATATGAAACATAAAAGTTGGTAGACAGTTTTGATCAAATTAAATAAGCATATAATAATTGAAAGCCTTAATCTGGGAATGGGACTAAAATTCATGCCCTTATTTCCAATGGATTTGAACACTAGATGTTAATCTTCTGATGACGAATAATTTAAAACCAAGGCTATAATTGATAACAATATTATTTACAAAACATATAGCAGTTTGCTTATTGGGGAGATATAATTATATTACAACATTAAATAATATAACAAGCATATCAACCATGCACCATTTAATATAAGAAAATGGATTCTGATCCACAAGACCTCTATAGGATCTGCGACGTCACTGAAACGACCAGCCAGAATAATGGAGATTGTGGTTGGAACATAGGTGTAAGACCCTCCAATTATGGCAGGCAGTCGAGTTCCAAACAGTGTCTGCAATAATGTGTTTATTCCAGCTACAAAGAGTAGTGTTTGGATAACTTGTGCCTTCTCCTCCTGCAAGAAAAAGTAATGTTGATTTTCTTTCTTTTTCTCTCCTAACTTTTGGCAAAAAAAAATATTTCAATCTCATAGTCGGATTTTTCTGTTAATGTACCTGTTTGGCAAACAAGAAAACCAATATTTTAAAAGGGCTTTTGACCTAAATTTTAGTTTAAGGAAATTTCAAAACAAACAGCCATATTTGTCCAAAAGGGCTTTTGAACCAAATCATTGTTTAAAACTAAAATTTTGGATAAGCGACTCAAACTAACTTCTTGAACAATAAAATAACTTATGGACTACCAAATTATTATTTTATCCCTATTTTTTCTCATACTTTCTCTCTTCTCTTCTCCCTCTTCTCTCATCGCTTCTCTCTCTTCTTCTCTGTGCTTCAGCTCCACCTCCGTTGCCCTCTTTCCTCCGTTTATGGTCGTCGTCGCCGTCACTGGGAGAGATGAGCGTCATCATCACCGGAGAGAAAGCAGTCTTCACGGAGGATGCCTCTATCACCGTTGCGTCTTCTCCTCTGTCTATGCGCAAAAACGTTGCAACACAAGTCAATGTCGGGGCTCCATCTGCACCGCTAGTCGTCGAGGGTCCCTTGCTCTCCTCATCTATGCTCGTCATCGAGGCTTGTCGTCACTGGTAGTGGTCACGCTCTATATGCGCCGTTGTCTTCATCGGTGGAGAGACAACAAGAGAGAGAGAGAAAAAAAGAAAATAGATTTTTTTTATAAAATTATATCATTTCTAGTAATTTACCAATCACAAAAATCCTTCTAATAATAATCATCCAAACCCTCATTTATTCAGAACTACTTTTTTTCTATAAGCTCTTTTTTAGAAGTCATTTTCTAAAAGCTGTCTAAAAGCCCTTTTTCTATAAACCCTTTTACAAAAGCTTATCCAAACAAGCCCAATATAATCTCAAACTAGATCTAAACATTGTTGCTTCTGTAAATTTTATAGGTTATTGCTTACATTGCCACCTCCCATCTGTGGAACAAGAGCAGTAGGAATGAGCACAGTTGTACCAAGCATCACGACATAATGTTGAAAACCAAGAATTATGGCCTCAGCTGCAGCAGAATGTCCCCAAATTTTGTCAAATTTAACGAAGTAAAACAAAGGCAAATATTTAAAGCAAAATTTTGAAGATTCAACATTCAACAAACTAGTGCAGACAAGGGGTAGAAGAGTGTTCTCAGATCGTAAACTATGTAAAATGATGGCAGAATATGGCAAATGTTTTTGCCAAAAATTTCAATCACTTGAAACTTAAAGTCTAGGAAACATTATTCAATTACCAGCTCCGAAAGAATGGCTTCGGCGGTGTCATAAAATCTCCAAAAATTTCAACAACTTGAATATTGTAATTCAAGAATAAGAAATTGTTAAACGGAAAGATATTTGTGAAACTTTTATAGCAAGGGTCAAATTAAATAACAATTGGATTCTATGAACGGTATCTAATCTAAACGGTTGACATTATTCCTTTAAGCTTTAAGAAGAAGCCCAGGAGGTTTTCCCAAGCTGGGAAGAATCTCTGTATTAATTTGAAACATGACTCATGGATTAAATGGTCCAGAGATTTGGAAATGAGAAGATGCTTTTCCAATAAATTCATTTTATTTCCCCATACATGCGTTCCTGGCGGTGCTAGACATAAAACTAAACCAGGCCTGAAATGGAGCTCCCCCGACCTAAAAAAGAAGAATAACTTTGCTTTAAGGAAGAAGCGCATTAAAAATCTGGCAAATGCAAGGAAAAAGAATTTATAAAAAGTAACTTTTGACAAGTAGACAGAGAGACAACCGTCCAAACAAACTATACTTGCATAACAAAATATGCCTTGAATATACCATATGAATCGACAAGAATCATGTAAAAGAAACAAGGATTTCATCTCACAACGGTAAGATTTTCAAATCTAAGATCAGCGAAACTCACGCCATGGGGGAGGACTCGTAATGCAGTAAGAAATATTGGGCAGCTGATCCTTCGGTGGATGTGGCTGAGGCTCATCTGCTTTCGCCGGACCTCCTCCTCCTGCTGCCATAATTTTTGTTTATATCTGACCAGCGTGTGCGTCGCACTCTGGCCAATAAATTAAAAGAACCGCTGAATCTGAGAACCCTGTGAACCTCAAATCTGTAGCAAATCTGATCCACAATCTCAAAGAAAACGCTCAAAAGAAAGGGGAAAAAAGATATTCACGAAGAAGAAGAGAGGAATAGTGAGCTACCTAAATGACTGCCTACGGAGCGGAGAAGGAAATGAAGGAAATGGAACTACAGTAGAAGGGAAATGTCACCAGAGGTTAGCTGTAGTCAAGTGAAAGTAAAACTCACAATAATTGCGGCAATTTAGGAAGAAAGGAAAGAGAATGTACCTTTTAACAATGTTTCAGGAGCAAAATCAAGCGGTGAACTATAAAGTCAAAAACGCAGGTGCCCCACACCACACCAAAAGGAAATGTTGAGAGAGAAAGAGAAGAGAAAGGAAACGCAGGAGCTATGAGTCTGAGGGGTAAAGCAGACTCCAAAGCTAGGAGAGACAGTAAGGACGTAACAGGGAAGAGCAGAAGAGCACTTTCTATGAAGAATGGAGCTTCTTTCTTTCTCTTGCTGGTAGAAGAAAGAGAAAGAGAGGTCCTTCCCTACTTATCTCTCTCTCTCTCCTCTCCAACCTCATTTACTCAGCTAACAAACATTTTCACATTTATGTGCTCATATTATCTTTATTTTAGTTTATTCAGCTAACAGCCATTTTTCACATTCATGTTTTTTTCAGTTTTATTTATGTTGTACTATTATTTACTTATTTATTGCCGTTTTCTGGGTTGTACTTCTGGGAAGAGGCTGCACCGACGAGTTAGGCGAGTGACTGAGAGAAACGTAGCGTGGCTGTGGGACCCAGAGTAAATGGCAACTCCGCTCCTTCATTTTTTGAGCTCAAATTCTCCCCCCCCCCCAAAAAAAAAACAGTTTACAAATAATTTAAAACATGAAATAAATGATGCTTTTAAAATTTAATACGAGTATTATAATTTAATTTTTCCTAATCATAAAAATTGCGGGAGTATATGATTTCCTTTGGATTTACGATATACCAGTATTATGTACATTTGCCTTGTGACGGTGGCAACGTGCATGGGAGAGTGATGGGTGAAATAACGGTGTGGCAGGGGGAGGGGGACCTGCAGGGGACATGTCTGATTGCTCATTGGTTTTCAATTTTTACCCGATATTATTGCGATTTATTTCTTTTTTGGTAAAGTCTTTCAATTTTAAATATAAGGGGTTGATTTTAATCTAATATCTCATTTTATTTTAACTTCATATTTGTCAATTTTAAACTAATTTATCATATTTTATAAATTTATATATAATTTAATATTATACTAAAATAGTTTTAAAAAGTCACACTATATTTATTATAATTAGATAATTTATCTAAATTTAGATTAAATAGCTCAAATAGTATAAATAAAATAAATAATATTTTATAAATGTTATGCTCTCTTGCCTCTCAATATTTTTGTAAACTTTATAATTCTACTCTTCTATTCATTAATATATAATATAATTATAAAATTAATAATAGTTATATTTATTTTTTTAAAATTATTTTTATTAATAATTATTTAATAATAATTAAATAATAGGTGGATAGAAGAAATTAAAGGGTATAGTTAAATTTTTTAAAAAAATATATTATATTGATTTATTTAATTAGTTTTATTAATATAATTAAATAAGAATAAGAGGAATATTATTTTTTAATACGCACCCCTTCATGTTGAAATTCTGGCTCTGTCCCTAGACAGGATTGATCCATATAGTAATGAGTAACTAGAGCTGTACATAAAACACGTGGATCAATATTACCATTCGACCCCGCAATAAAAATATTTTGCCCAGCCTGATAAATATATAGCAGGATTAGATATTAGGCTACAAAATACAGCCCATATATTTTTTAAACTGGGCACCAGATATAAGGGTTACCCTGCCTTGCCCATGAGCACCCCTTCTTTTATTTTTTTATTTTTTCTCTATCTTATAAAAGAGAATATGATAGCTACTGGTGACTAGAAGATCATTTTAAAAATATAAGTAGTTAAGTAGGTAAGGTGTATCTTTTAATATTTATAATTATACTAATTTTTTGTAACTTTATTAATTATCATATGATTACATTATAAATTATAATTATTTATTTTATTTTTTAGGTACTTTATATTTGTTAATATTGGGGAGATTGATGTAAAATTACAATTATAAACTATTTAGACTTCAACGCTTATTTTTTATATACAACGGATCTCAATAATTTAATTATTATATTTATTGCCTTATTCTTAGTGAATTATTGATATTATTTAACTCTTGAAAATACATGAATATAGTATTATTTTAGAAGTTTATAATTGTAGTTTTTTTCACAACATAAGCATGACATCACGATTTGGGCATGGTCAACCCGCCTATGCCTAATCCGCTTATGTTTAGTTCAAAATTGTTAAAATTTTTATTGAGTAGTATCGAGTATCAAGCTATAAAATATAACCTATATTTTTTTTAAGTAGGATACAGAGAATTATTTTGTTTAATTCTATTCATGTACACCCTTATGAGTAAGGAAGGGAGGGGAGTAAGGAGGGAGGGAGGACGAATGACGGATAAGTGAAGAGAGTCACGGGTGAATACGAAGAAGGAGTAGAGGGGTGTGCGTTGTAGACATTTTAGAGAGAGAGAGAGATCACGTGGGAGCCGGAGCATAGAAACAGGCAATGGTTAACAGGGCAGGCAATGGTAAAAGCATAAGATAGCAGCCCATGAAGTTGAAGTGTATTGTCTACAATGAGTGGGATGTGAATCTACGGTAGGTGGGGCATTTCTCTCACAGCGCATGCACAACAAAAATCCAGAAACAATGGGTCAAACAGTTACATTCTACGTTTAAGATCCATGTCATGTTAAAATAAAACTCTATATCATCTAGATTAATTTGAGTGATAAGTAATTTAATATTATTTAAATGAGATATTGAGTTTGAGTTTTAACGAATACAGAAAATTTTCGTTAAGAGACTCACCCACTATAACTAGATATATAATACGGATCATGTTCAAATGTAGTCAGGATAAAATTTTAATAAATCAGGTGAGTAATAAAAAAAAACTCAATAGCATGTGAGAACTATAATATATTGTAAAGAATGGGTGTTTATTTTATAAAGGTGTAAGTTTAATTTTTGTTATATTATGAAAAAAAAAATTATTGATAATCTCATAAATTTATTTTAAATATTTTATAAATTCTGAGACTATACATTAATTTTAGTAAGAAACTTTATTAAATTTATCTAAATTTATTTATAACAAAAAAAAAGTCACTTTACGTGAACAATGTATCATTTATTTATATTTTTAATTTGATGATCATCGTATAAATGTTTTGATAGTCTTTTATTATATTGCCATCTGATTTGGATTTAACACGCGGAAGATTAATCTTAGATAATCAAATCCAAATCGTGTATACATAATCGAAGTAATGATCAAGAACATGCCTGCATTTATCCTATTCACTCCTTTACATTACATGTTACCACCTCCGTTTCATAACAAGCATCACCCGGGGGGGGGGGGGGGGGGGGGGAACTCTGTTTTCATTATTTACAACGTGTCATTTTTTCAAAATATCATTTTCATATTTTAAGAAAGTATTAAATGCCTTGTTTTCTATTTTGCCGCTCTTAGCTTTTATCATATATTCAAATGTCCCCAAGCTAAGGGATCTATTTTGCCTCTTATTAATGTACCTATTGATTTAGTTGTCTAATAGTAGTATTTATTTAGAAAAATACTCATATACTCTTTAAAGTACAATATTATCTATACTCTAACCAATTAAAATATACTGTTTATTGTCATTTATATTTATCAGGTTTTTTTCTCTTACAGTTATACCAAAAAAAGTAAAGGGTGTCAACTAAATTTAAATAAAATAAATTATTATATTTTGATTAGCTAGATTAGTTGATGAGGTCCTCTAGAAGTATATAAATATATTTAAAGAGCACTAAAGACATTTTGTACTATATTGATTTCTCAATATTTTGGATTGTCTGATGATTCTCTCAGTTCGTGACAATTTTTTTAGAAGTAGAGGGAGTAATTTGTTAAGTGTCTGTATGTAATTATGCATATAATTCCTTCAGTCCTTATTTATATATAAGCTAGCATCGCATAAAATATTTCTTATAGTATAAGCTAGCACCACTGTTAAGTGCTCACTAATAAAGCAAACTTAATTTTAGGCAGAGAATGTGTTAAAAAAAAAGCTTTAAAAAAGATAGTACAAATTATAAGAGATAGACTCGTATCTCACAAAGAGGTGAGTTTGATTCTTATGACTGTTGTAAGTGCTCCTTTAGTAGGCGATCTCATAAGTTTCTTATAAGTGTTATTTGAGTCTTAAGGCTATACCCTAATTTTGATGATAGACCGATATTGAATCTATCTAAATTTTTATATAAAAAAAACTTTAAAAAATGGTGGGTGAGAGAAATAATAGTAATAAATTAATTAATAATTGCATGTTTTTTTTTTGGTTCAAAAGCAATATTTACAGCTTTGGTTGTTAACATAATGACAAAGGACAATGGGCGAGTAACTTAAGGCAAAAGCTAGTGGGCATTTAAACAGTTTTCTATATATTGTATCTCTTTCAATGAATTATTTAGAGATCTATTTACGCACGCAAAAAAAAAAAATTGTTCTTCAATAATGCACATGCATGAGAAGAGAATTAATAACAATGCGATGATATATATATATATTATAAATTCATAAGGTACATTACGCCCAAATGCTTATTTAATTTGCTTAATTAATCATGCTCTGTATAGCCAACAAAATTATATTTTTAAAACATATATCTAAGAGATAATATTATTTAAAATATTATCAATAATTAAATATTGATATATCTTTTGATAAGGATTAAAATTTTAGTTATGTTAGAAATAATTAACATATTTTATTATACCTAACTACTGAAAAAGTTATAGGCTATTTTTTTTTAATTAATATCTTATAACTTAATATATTGTATGGAGGATTGACTTGTTAATTTAGTTATCTAGAATTATAGCACGGGTATTTTTTATTTACACTTTACGTAGTTATTTTTGGCACGATCTTAATGGAGAAATGTCTTAAAATTTGATACAGTATCTTTTAAATATTTGATATATGGAAAACATTATTCTATATATCGATTTATTGTTAATAAAAATAAATAAAGTAATAACGTAATTTTTGCCCTGAAAATGATAATTGGTATGCATGCACAAGTATATGTGTGCGTGCGCGTATACATATTATTATCATCCGTTTGTTGTATTTGTTATATCTCTTGTTACTCAACGTGGGAACATTTTAACATTCTATTTACTTAAAAAAAAAGCTAGTTACTGAAAAAAGTATTTTTATTGAGATATTTTTTTCAGTGGGGCCATAATTTGAATTAAGACCATTTTTTTATTTCGAATGATGATAAATTAGCAAAATGTGCGACAGATGATTCCATTAAGACAACAATTTCTTTGTGTAATTATCATTGTCCTCTTCTCTGTTGCTCTAACGACCGGTTTGGTATGGTGGTGGAATATTTTTTGGATTTTATAGATTGAGTCATCACTAACTAGACAGCTTTTGAATTTTTGAAATATATTAAATAATTTTATTTTCATTTATAATTATAAAATTTAATTAATTAATTTAAGTAACTAAATAAGTTATATAAATTAATTATAATAATTATATATTTATTTTTTTAAAATAACTCATTTTAACCGTGTATATTTAAACTATATTTGATATATATATTTTAATATGTGTAATTATATAGAAGTATATATTATAAGAAATTATAATTTTAAAAAATAAAATAGATTTTATCTTATTTTAAAAACAAATACAGCCCTTTTTGACTATTATGATTAAGACAGAGATGGAGTATTAAAATATCCCAATATTTTAAGCTTAGTGAGATTCTCTCCTCTGTAGACTTATTTAGGGCCGTTTGAAAAAAGTTTTAAAAAATTATCTATAGAAAATAATAGTTTATGGACAATTTTTTATAAAAAAATTTATAAATAAGAGTTTATAGAAAAAATAATTTTAAATAAGTGAGTATTTAAATATTTATTATTAGAAAAAATTTTATGATCAATAAATTGATAAAAAATATGAGATAAAAAAAATTAATTATATTATGTACAAAATGTCATCTTATCTGTCACCTATGCGATATAATGTTCATTTTTTTCCCTCTCCCCTATTCTCCCTCTCTATACCCAATGTCTCTAACACCTCCACTACATACTAACGACCAGTGCTAGAGACCAAATCCTCCAACAATTGAAAACCAACGAGTGATCTCTGTTCATCATCCTATGTGTCTACTTCTTCAACTAGCAACTAGCCACAATAAGTTGCAAGATGACAGTAAGAAGTTTTATGGCAATAGAGAGGGAATAGTACAGGAGAGTTAGAGAAGAAGCTTAATGGATAGTAAGAGATAAAGCATAATAGAGAGAATATGAGAAAAAAAGAATAAAGAGATAAAAGATAATATATTAAATAAATATAGATAGAATGATAATTTGATAGTATATAAATCTGTTTACTATTATATAAATTATTTTCACTATTTTATTTAAATTTAAAATTTAAAATTATAATTTAATTTAAAAATTATAATTATTTATTTTATAATTTTTTTAAATTAAAATTTGAATTAAAAATACTTTCAAAACTAGTTCTGGTTGTTCTTCTTCGTCATTCGTTGGGATTTATGACGTGGAAAGAGAAAGGGAATCATTTAGAGTCCCTTTCAAAAGTGACTCGGGAAAGTGAATAACGGTACTAATCAGAGGACAAATAAAATGAATCTGAATTTTAATTTCAAAGAAGTGGCTATGTTACTCTCACCAACCCCCACACACATGCATTGGGGGCAACAAACATTCACATTAGGATATTTATATTCACATTATCTTTTTGGGGTTTAAGGAAAATATTTAAGAATTAAATAAGGTGTGCTTCATTCTCATTATTAAAAAAAAATCTGAACGCACTATCCTTAGGATTAATTTGAAAAATACGTGATTAATAATAATGTGTCACGTCTATATATGGATTGGTCACCGGATAACTTGTCTCTTTTGGGAGAAAAATAAATAAAATAAAATATTGTTGAGAAGAAAAAAACTACCAAAGTCCTATTTAGATAGATTTTTATAAAATGACTTTTAGACATATTTTAAAAAAAATTTAGAGAAAAACTTATAAAAAATAAATGATTATAAATAAATGAGTGTTTGTATTATTATCAAAATGACTTTTATAATTGATAAATTACTATAGATAGTATAAGATAAAAAAAATAATTCCCTCATCTTTATTTCCCCCCTCTTTTCTCCTATTCTTTCTGGTGATGAGGAAGCAACAGCATCAGAGATGATTGTTGCTGGAGATCTAATGACGGAGAAGAAGCTGCATTAGCAACAAACCACTAGCCATAACCTAGGAGTGACAAACCACCACCAACATCCTAGCAGTGACACTCTACCAACGACAACCCAACAATGACACTCCACCAGTGATGCACTAGTAGCGACGTGGGCCACAACCTCCTATCGAGGATGTTGATGACCCTCTTTCCTCCTAGTAACATTTGCTTTCTCCTACAATGACGACGACCCCTCCTCTTTCCCAATGATAGTAATGTGATAAATGGCGATGAAAAGATAGAGAAAATATGAGAGAGAAGAGGTTGGAGATAAGATAAATATTGTAAAAAAAATAACGATAAAATATTAATTGAGTATTCTATAAACTCTTTTACTGTTTAAAAAATATTCTTATAAGTTTATTCAAAATTATATTTTAAACTATAATTTAGTCTAATTTTTTTTAAATAAATAGGAATATTTATTTTAATTTTTTTAATTAAAGTCTAAGCCATTGATTTTTTAAAAGAATGCAAATAGGTACTAGTAAGGTTTGAGGCTTTGAGCGAGCAGCTTGAGATTGTCTCTGTCGAAAGCTTTATGAGATGTGTCCATGTCATCTTTCCTTGCCCTTTAAGACACGTCAAAGTCATACAAGGTGGGCTTTTTGTCTCTTTAGTGTTTTTGGGATAATCACAATTAATTTGATTATTAAGTATACACATTAAACTGGAGTTATTGCACTCACCAAACCCTAATTAAAAAAAAAAAGATTAGGGAAAACAGGATGAGATGGCGGTGATGGAATGAATGGTCCACAGAATTGAGAAAGGAAATATTAGAGAATATTGGGAGCTCTCTCTGAAACAAATGGCTTGTGACGAGGGAAACACGACGATGCTCATAACGTGGTGGTTGTTGCCCCGACGCTTCATTGAGAAAGTTCATAAAAAACAGAACATAAACGTATGGAAGTGCTTGGAACTTTGCATTATATATGTCTTCTTTTATCTCTTGGCCTCCCAAATATTTATAGAAACCTTAAGCTCAGCCCCTTGGGAAAATAAGGTTTCATAGAGTATGCGGTATTGATTTAATTAATAGTATTAAATATGTGTATTTTATCGTTTATATAATGCTGATTTTTTTTATTCATGTGTTACTTTTAGGGTCAGTTTGTTTAAGATTAAAAGAAAAACATAATTTTATAGTTAGAGGTTAAATATGAGAAATTTGTGGAGGATATGAGAAAATTTGGGAGAATTTAAGCTACACATAAATGTATTTGGAAAAACTTACTGATATCCTGTATGGACTAAATATTATATTTATGATTAAAAAATAAATTTTTAATTAAATTTTATATTAAATATTAAATGATCATTTTAGATTATACTTGGTAATTTACTTAAAGGCGAAAACAAATAGTGAATAAAAAGAATCAAAGATAATATATTTAATTAACACACGAATTCAAGGCCTCTTTCAAAGTTTTCTTAGATATATTCTGTCGCTTTATAATTTCCTAGCAAAGCTTATGTTTTTTTTTTAAATGTCATTTACTCTCTCGCATATCCTAACAGGAAAAGGAAAAAGGAAAAAAGAAGGTTGAAAACCCTTGTTCCAATACTTTGCATGTGCAAGCAACGCAGGCGCTACAAACGTAACTTAATATTTGGCTATTTGCTATTATATTATTAGTATCACTTTAAACTAAAGCGTCCCAACAACCTCAATCATATCCACGTGAATCCGCATATTCACTTCTCACGGTCCTTTTCCTTTTTGATTCATCCCCCAAAAAAACACCTTCTCTGCAAGTGTATATGGTAGAGCTTATCATTAGAAAGGGTCCCGACTCCTAGATGATTTTTTTATATAATATTTTTTTTAAAAAATAATTAAGCTCATCTATAATTTAAAGGTATGATAAAATCTCATTTTTTTTCTAAACGATAATAATATCAGACAAGACAAGATATCTATTATCCTCAAGTTTAAACTTATATACTCAAGAGTTAAGATGTCTCTTTAAGCATCGTAGTTAGAATCACAATAAAATAGTACTCTTAAAGAATCGAATACACTTGAAATAGTTATATGTCTCACCCTTTCGCTATTTAAACTCACAGACAATGGGTTAAATAAAAATTTTAATAGCTTATTTTAATTGCAAGGCATGTTTAGGATATTGGATGGTTCTTAAAACAATGGGCTAATAAAATTTTTGGTCAATTAAGTTTATTTTTCTTTAAAACATTAATTTGTATAATATTTTATTTTTTAATATAAGATTTAATTAGAAAATTAATTTTGATCTTAATTTTACATATAAGATATCTTTTATCTATTTATTAATTTTTTATAAATGATTCCTATCCGTACTCCCTCGATGATAATTAATTAAATAAAAGAGGGAGAGAGTAATTAAAAAAGATAATATTGATCTTTTAGAAAAAGTATACCATATTAACTAATTTAATTAATTCTCTTAATATAATTAAATTAATTAAATATAATATATATTAAAGATACGACAGGTTATTTAATAAAAAATTTAACTATTTTATCTTTTAAGGGATTAAAATATATAATTTAAAATATGATAGATCAATATTAAAATCTGCACAAATTGATGAACCAAATATTGTATTAGGCAAAAAAAAAAAAATCCAAGTTCAAGCATCGTGCCACATATATAGCTTTGTAAAATTACACTTCAAACACGTGAGTTAGAGAAAACAACAATACCTTGGCACTTAGAAGAAGGTACACGTGTCATGCATTTGAAGGCCTTCAGTATAACTCTCTATTTATTAGGGATTAATAGAGATAATTATATTATGAATGGTGGGGATACACTCGATGATTAAAACACATGCTATCCTCAGAATGAAGCTATCTGTGCTTCCAATTAATGGTCAGTGTCAAGGAACATTAAAAAACTCCTTGAGTGTAATGGGAAAAAAACAATAGCAGCCTCCATCATATAGCAATCATAATCACGATGCAACTCCCATAATCTCCTTTCCAACTGAATGCAATAGTTTATGGGGACATCATTTTGGCGCTGCTATTACAGCTGCCTTGTGGGTGCCAAAGCACATGGTGGTGTTCTCATTGTTTATTGGCAATATTGGATAATTTTAAATAAATTTTTAATATATAATATATTTAACTAATTTAAATAAATTAATAATCTTAGTTTAATTAATATAATATATTTTTTTAAAATACTATAATTATATTCTTTAACCTTCCCGTTTTTTTATTTAATTATTGTTGATGGAATACTAATATAGATAATTTAAAAAATTAATAAATATAATTAATATATTTTATATTTAGAATTAAGATTAATTTATTAATTGTATTTTATATCAAAGATTCGGAGGAGTATTTGATATTTTATTTATTGTAATGTGAGCAAATAGATAGAATATCCCATCTCCATTCCTTTTCTTAGAGCATGTTTGGTTTTCACTCTTGAGAATTCAAAAGTTGTTTTGAAGATATTTTAAATTTCAAAATCTGTTTGAATATTGTTTCCCTTTGACAAATCCCTTCGCAAGGTTGTTGAAAGTTCATCTATCAAGAGTTAATCTGCCTTGTTCTTGAAAAATGATTTTCGGCTCTTAAACAAATTTCAATTTTAAATTTCAAGAGTTAGTTTTTAAAGATATTCAAATATAAATTTTGTTACGATCACTAACTTTTCTCAAACTGAATTTTGGCAACTGAACTTTTAATAAATGATTTTTTTTTTACAAATAAAGTTTATCTAAGTTTGACATAATATCTCTCTAAGGTCAAAATATAGTCCTAAAATTTATAGAATATTTATAAAAAATTTATGAGATTATTTATCAAAATTACGTTTTTATAAAATATGGGTTTAATTTTTATTATCTATGTTAATTCTTTGTTGGCAATAAATTAATTTTTGACCAACTGAAAAACAAATTTACACCTAGGCCTTTTGTTGAGTCGGGCTGTCACTATGCATTTGTTTTCCATATTGGGCCTGACCTATTTGGGCTCCTAAATAATGACATTATATGAAAAGCAAAATACAGAGAATAATAGTATAAAAAAAAATACAGAGAATAAAATGCATTGATCCAATTTTTTTTTTAAAAAAAGGATACTGGCATGTCCCATTTAGGTTTTGGATCAGACAATTTTTTAGCTCATCTTCTCATTTTCCCTACCCTAGCGGAGCAGCAAAGCCTCCCCACTTCCTCTATAAAATCTGTTTTTTTTTTCTTTTTCACGAAGGGAGATAATTTTGTTTACAAAATTACCCTATTCACAGAACATAATTCCTCTCCTACCCTTCACATTTTACACCTAGTATCCTCTCTGAACTCTCGGATTGCGCTTCTCGATTATCGGTTCTCGCTTCGCCGCACCAGCCCCAGCTATCGCTCCGCTGGCCGCCACCACCGGTCTTTTCAGTCCAGGTTCCGCCGTCCTCTGGCCCTTTTTCTGTTGTCGTTATCTTTTTTCGTATTAAGCTTCAAAAAAGTCTACTAAAATTCCTTCCGTTCTTTATTGCTGTGGTTTTAATTTTGCTTCAGAATGAAGAAGGTAGGCAATCATTTTGCAGTTCTATAATACATTGATTTCTTATGCCGAGGAGTTAGGTCCTTGGTTTTACTTTTGCTTCCGCTTAGGCCTGACAAGCATTTTACCGTTCTATAAACACATTAATATCTTATGCTGACAATGACACAAATCCCATATGATACCGATAACCTCATCCAGCTTCACTATCAAAAGGAGGCAAGGAATGAAAATAACAACTCAACTTTCAACGGGATTCAATAAACAGCCAAGCATATTTGAATTCACCATCTTATGTGGCTGCAAATAAGAAGCAATAAATAGCTTAAGAATGCCTGACGCCTTTCTTTCAGGAACAAAATAAAATGGATGGAAAGAATATGTGAAGAATAAAAATAGTTATCAAATCAATTTATGTATCATGCATGCACCTATCATTCCTTCTCACCCCATCTTGTTCACAAACAAAAGTCTGCAGTCAACAATGTCTCAAGTAACCGCATATAATTTGTATTTCATCCAACTATGCCAATGTCAATAATGATGGTTTACCAACTACTACCACAAGTTGCCCCTTGACCTTTTTGCCATGGCTGTTTGAGGAGATAGGTTGTTGGTCTATTCAGGATGTATTTTTTTTATCGTGTCAGTGCTGTTTCTATTACTGATTCATATTTATTGATGTTAAATTAGGCTCGCCATTGTGGAAGAATTAGCAAAATTTATTGTTGCAATAGCACCTTTTGATTTGATTGAGTATGATTTTTTCCAAGATTATGAATGAACTGAAGAATGTTATGCTCTTGCAAGATATGGTATCTATTCTCTGATTATATGTATGTTTTTGATTTGGTTTTACTAGATGAGATTGGTAAAGCTATAGTTCAACTCATTTGTGCTCTTGTATGGTACTGCATGACTCATTTGTCAAGGGAAACATAGGTTATGGTATGAGTTTGAGGGGACAAAGAATATGTATTTTGTCCTTTTGTTTGAAGACAAGAACCCTGTTCTTTGTCGATGTTTTCTAATTATTTACATTGTGCTATCGTTGTGTGCCTTAAGTGTCTGTATGAGAAAACCTGTATAGTGTTGCATCTTTATCATTATTGCCTATTCATACTGATTTGTTTTTTCCCTAACATCTGACCAGTTTGATCCTGTAGCGTATTTTTGCAACAAGTAGTCCGTCTCTGCAGTCCTTGAATGGTTGATTTTATTCAATAATATAGTTATGGACCCTTCACTGACTACAAATAGAAGACTGGTTTTCTAGATGTACAATATACTCAGTGCCATTTCTTTCTAGTTTCTTACCTTGTAAATGTACTGCCATGCAGCAATCTGACTGGTCACAGTCATGTTTTTATCAAGAGTATTTGGAAGGACACTATTAGCTGCTGCTAGGTCAGAAACTTCTGCCTCTTCTGCTGCAGCTGCTAATGCTGCCAGGGAAGGATATAACCCTCTTCAGGAGTTCTTTGAGGCAGATAGGAGCCCAGATGATGACAAACCTGTTGTCTATGGTATAGACCTATTCATTGCTTTATTTTTTCCTACCAGTCTTTTCTTGACTGGGATTTTATTTATGGATATAAGATATTTGTGTGGAAGAGAATGGTGTTAAGGCTATGTTTGGTATAATGGAATGCTAGTTATGGAAGGGAAAATGGAATGCTGATGTGTGAATAGAAATGACCCTTGCACCTTTACTAAAAAGAGGAACGGACATTGTTGAGTAATGATAATAAGTTATAATAGACATTGTATTCAGAAAGTAATCTCTGTTATATTTTTTGGCGCTCATGTTCCGATTCCCATTCCTCCCATTTTTGCCATGAGCATAACATAGCCTGAATGGGATGTTGGAAATATTTGAGGCTTTGAGCAATCTGTCATGGGAGATTGAAATAAGTTGAACTTCATTTTTCTTTGTAATTCATAGATATAAATACATTAATGAACTGGGACAGAAACATGCTCCACATTAGTTACAGCTTCATATGATGTGAGGTGTATACTCTTTGTTGTCTTTTCTGTCACATCTGGTTTCAAATAGCGCATCAAACCTCCTTTTTTGGGGGTAAATTAGATATTAGCCTTTTGGCCACCCTCACAGTTTAAAGGGCCTTATTTAACTCTCCCATGTTTTGTTTCATTACCATTTAATTGCACTGTTGTATTTCATTTCTTGATTTTAATCAGATTAATCATGTGAGGATTATTAATTTATATTTAATTGTTGAAAATGTATTAGGGAGTGGTCTGCAGTTCACTGCTCTCTTACCTATTATAGTGGTTCTAGCTGTTATAAAAAAACTTCTTCTTTTTTTCATTCAAGCTCAATTGTTTAGTTATTATCATAAGGTCGGAGTTGGAAGGCTTCTGAGCTGCGTCTTAAGTCTTGGGATGACCTTCACAAACTGTGGTTTGTGTTGTTAAAGGAGAAAAACATGTTGATGACTCAACGTCAGATGCTTCATGCACAAAATCTACGCTTTCCTAACCCAGAGCGCATCCCTAAGGTACTAATATTTACTTCAGATCCTTGAATTTATTCATCTTTTCAAATAAACTGTCCTTAACCTTTGGTTCATGGATTGGCTTATAGCAACGGTGTCCGTTTTCTTTTTCTGGGCAAGTTTTATTTTATTTTAATTTTAACCTGTAGATTTGCACATTACATGGACTTAAGTTTCCCTTTCTTTGCTTAGAAAAATCTAGAAACTTATCTTTGATTCAAATTGTTTGACTGCGTTGGAAGCAATAACTCAACCTAAGTTTCAATTTGGTCCTACAACAATTTAACAGAAAATGTTTATGTGAAATTAGATTAATTTGCCTATAACAATTTTAACCCTACCATCATGCCAACAAAACAAATAAAAGATAATATTCCTTCTATTTTTATGAGAGCAGAGGGAAATTGGACTTTTGAATATCAATGTGTTTATAGGGTTTATTAGTTTTGAATCATTTTTGCCCCATGCTGAATTTGTTTCTAATGGATCACTGCAACTAAATCATCATTGATTCTTGTCGATATATGTTATGTTAAATCAGGTGAGAAAGTCAATGTGCCGCATCAAGCACGTACTTACAGAGAGAGCAATTGATGAGCCAGACTCCAGGAGGTCTGCTGAGATGAAGAGGATGATAAATTCCCTTTGATGACTTACAATGTATCTGCACCTGAAAGCATTATTGTCCTTGTTGATACAGTATAATGTTGCTTTCAAGGTCGTAAGATTGCCTACTCGAGGGGGTCTATTTGTGTAGAGAACTTTGTTTAGAGGACTTTTGCTGGTCTGTTTATGGATTCATGTCTGTTTTTCCTTGTCTCAAGATGAGGAGTTATTATTTGAGGCAGATAATGACTTGTCACTTACCCTGCCCAAACGGTGTTCCAAACAACGTTCCGTGGGGGCGTCCTCTATTTTGGTCCCCCATTACCCAAAGGAGAAAAACAGGAATAGGTTAATAGCATAAGTTATTTGCAACTCATTATGTTATCTTTGGAATTAAAAACTGAAAACTAAATTAAGTTTAAAAAAATTTTGAAATGCATTTAGAAATACTTGGCCATACGGCACATTAGTAGGTAAATGTCCACGAAATAAGGCCATGTCATACTTCCCTGCAACTAAGGCTGTGCTTTTAATTTTTTAATGACGGGGAATTCAATTCAAAGCCCATTCATTCTTCCTACACCTACCTTGATATTTACATCCTACTTGTTCAGTTTGATTCCTTTTTATCCTGAACAAAGCACATTCTAAATTACAGCAGTTATTTGTATATATGAGACTAAACATACCCAAAAGAAAAAAAAAAAAGTAAACATGCTTGAATGTTTGGTGTAGCACGCAGGAGATGAGTATCCCAGCTGTAATGATTGCTCGAATTGGTAATAGGTGGCAAATAATTTATGATTTAGCCAAAATTGTGGATGTTACGCACCCAAGATTGAGGCCACACAATCCTTGAACTTGATTGCGTTATTGTATGGTCGAACTTTGCTTCCTCCTGACATAATTGGTGTCCCAAATAAGCAGGGTGTAAAGAGTTGGGCTCCTGCTCGGAATAGTTCCAATGAACTAAATGCAGAATATGTTTATAAAAAAATGCATGATCTGATTGTATAAAATATTATTATGTGAGAGATCAGGAAAGACGTGTTAAATTCTGTTGTGTTCGTGTATCCACGTAGCAAACTGACTCTGAATGATTCTTAAAATGCCAAATTTTTTTAATATAAAAGTATTCACATGCTGTGTTTTTCGTTTGTCCGTTACATTTTTTTAACTAAAAGAATTGACAATACATTATTTTATTAATGTAATGAATGTGGATCTTGACGAATTAATGCTACGATTGATCTACCCATTAAAAGCCCGGCCATAATAAAAGTCTACAAGAAACAAGAAACAATGGTGGCCTTAGATTTACAATGGGCCCTCTAAGACGAAATTGAGCTTAAACAGGATGACTAACTCTTTACCTATAGCGGATGGATTCAATTAATAAAAAAAATAAGATATATAATTATTTAAAATATATTTAATTTTTAAAAAATATTATTTTATTGTGTATCTAATTATAATATTTAAAGAGATATCTTAACTCTTATGTGTTTAAGTTTACGTATGAGGGTAATAGATGGTTCCCCCTACCCTATATTGGTATCGCCTAAGGGAAGGGAGACTTTGCCCTATTTTTAGATAATAGGTAAACCTAACCTCTTTTTAAAATTTTTTATATGAAAAAAAAAAGATACCTAGAAGATATTTTAATTTTTGACTATTTATTTATATTTAAAGATAATTAATAATTTATCCTGTTTAATGTTAATATTTTTTTAAAAAAATTGAGATTTTATTCTATTTTTGAATTGTAGATAAATTTAATTTTTTTTAAAATTTTTATAAAAAGAAAATACCTATGACCGGAAAGGCGAAAACCACGTTAACAAAGAAATATTTGGGCAATTCTCCAGAGTTGCCAGCTTTTTTATTTAAGAAACCTATTTTGGTAAAATAATTAACTAAAAACTAGAGTGAATTATTATGGGAAATAGCTTGTGCAGCTGAAACTTGAAGCTGAATGGAGCGTCGGAAAGTTCAACCGTGGTTTTCGTGGCTGAAACCACAAATTATTCACGTCGTACTATCACTTGCCTTAATATATGTTTTCATTTAAATCGTACCCTTCGAAAATAACCTTTTTTTACTTTTGCCACCAACAGATATCAATTCACAAATAAGCCCCTCTCATTTCACGGTCACCACTCATTCCCTCTGCATGTACTCTGGAACAATAAAAAATAGGATATAATATTTTTCTATCCTAAATAAAAATAATTTAAATTGAAGATTTTTTTCTTAAAAAAATTAAGAGAACCAGACTGTTCCCCAATCTGCCTTGAGTAAAGGGGAAAAAAAATTAAAGATACGAGAAACAAACAAACAAACTAATCAAACTGGTTTGTGTCAGTGTAATCACCAATGTGTTACAAGATGCTCTGGAGATCTCAGTGCCAACTCTGAAAAGAAATAGAAAGTCAAAACGAGGAATGGGACCAGTCAACATTTTGGGTTTCCCAAACCCCAATCTCTTATCATATTCTCTACACGTGGCACCCTCCGCCTCAACTGCCTGTGACGTTATCATTCTCCTGCCCAAACTGCCCGATCTGCCCCCGCTGCCCGCCCCCTCTTTCCCCAAGTACCAAGTACACCTTCCCTGTTGGCCCATATGTCTCCCCTTCTCTTCCATTCTCTCTCTCTCTCAATTTCTCCCGCTTCATCTCTCTCTCGATATCGAAAGACCGTTCGAAATTTCCTCTTTTTTTTCTCCCCCTGGATGGATCCGAGCTCCGATTGAATTCGTTTATAGCTGTAGAAATCCCTGAATTCATCTCGGTTGGATTCGAAAAGTCGTGGAATTAGGGTTTCGTGTTCTTTGTAGGGATGTCGATGGAGTTAGGGTTTTGGGTGGATCTAGGGTTTCGCTCGCTATAACTAGTGAATTTTGAGGCCACTCGGGATTTATGGTGGAGTTAACGTGGGATTGATGGTACTCGTTGGGTTTGAAGCTGGGATTGAGGCTTGGATTTGGGAAAATGCGAGGCTATGCATGGGCGTGGAGGTGAGGAGAGGAAAAGAACTCGGCACATGTGGACAAGCCCCACTCGTGGCCAACCGATTGTAAGCGCTGCTCCCGATGTTTCTTCTTCACCTTCACCTTCAGCTAATTCATTCTATAAGGTATGTATCCCATTTTGGATGTTATTGTCAATAGTTCTTCTGCTAGATTTGAAATTTTGATGGATTTGTACTTTGTAAACGGAAAAGTTTTATTATGTCCTGTAGCGTTTTAAAATCCCACAAAAAAAATCAACTTTTAATTTTTCACTCTATTTTCACGACTAAATGGAAAAGGGGGAAAATCAAACACAATTCTCATGAATAGGTTAATCAGTTGCCCCAGTTGGTACCAATGGGGTTGGCTACCAATACGCTAATCCGAAGTGTTAGACAGGAGAGAATGTTTAGAAAGTTTTCTTATTCTGGTGGAATATATTTTTTGAAGGTCGTTATCTGTTAGGGTATCGAATCGCTCGATTGATTTAATTCTCATGGACTTTATTAGTTTCAGCATGTTTATTTAATCCCCAGCTCTAATAAGCGATATACTTCCTGAAATACGGCGATTTTGTTTTCTCGGCTTAGTTGTTACACAGGTTGATTTTTATTTGGGTTGGGTTTTCTTGGCTATAAGGTGAACTCTCCTAAATTATAACTTGTATCTAGTTTCTCTGGATACTTTTGTTGTTTTTCTCTTATAGCTTTGGTGCAAACTGCGGATCATTTGAATAATTTCATCAAAAGATCTTGATTATCTTGCTTCAATAATCTAGCAATCCTTTGAATATACTTGTTTTCATGTTTTACTAGTTTTTTGTTGCTTCATCTTGAAATTGATTTTTATCCTATGGAGAATTGTAAAAGATAGTGTCCTACTGATACCTTGTTTGCTTTTGATAAACTCAACTGCACACATCTTATTAGAGAAAATCCAAGGAAAGGCTGTTTTCCATGGAAGTTATATATCCTAAAACGAATTGCTGGTTTCCAAATTGCGTTAAAGACATGAAGAAATTAGTTTTTTGTGAGAATAGCTACTTTGGTGTAACCTTATATTGATGATAGCTTTAGCAAGGAAACACCTGATTTTTTCTTATAATTTTTTTTTTATTTCAGTCATCTTTAATTGGATAAAGTTGTTTTCCTCGGTTCCTTGTGGATGTTAGTAGTAATTTTTTCTGGAGTCGGGATTCTTTGGATTTACAGATTGACCTTATTATGTTTACTTATGTTTAATCATATTGTTTTTTATTTCTTGTGAAGATTATTTTATCTTTCCCCCCCTATCCCAGACTTCTCGAGATATATTTATTTATTTCAAAAGAATTGCAATGCTGATGTCTGGATTTTGTTCTTTAACATCTTATTGTTCAAATGGATTTTTTTTATGTTTTCTGACAATTTCTTTTCTTTTCCATTTGTAGGACGGTCGCAAAATTAGTGTTGGTGACTGTGCCCTGTTCAAGCCACGTCAAAAGTATCCACCTTTCATTGGGATAATTCGTTCACTGACAGTTGGCAAAGAGGGTAAACGGAAGATACTTGTTAATTGGCTTTATCGGTCAGCTGAAGTGAACCTTGGCAAAGGTCTTCTACTGGAGACTGCGCCAAACGAAGTTTTCTACTCCTTTCATAAGGATGAGATTCCTGATTCATCACTTCTGCATCCTTGTAAAGTTGCATTTCTTCCTAAAGGCGTTGAACTTCCATCAGGGGCTTCGTCATTTGTGTGTAGGAGGGTTTATGACATTGCAAGCAAGTGTTTATGGTGGTTAACTGACCAAGACTTTAGTAATGTAAGTTTCTGATATCTTGCGTACTCTATTTTAGTCTTTTACAGTGCTTATTTTTATTCCCTTGTTTTTTGTTCAAATTTCCAGGTACTTCAAGAAGAAGTAGATCAGCTATTGTATAGGACTCACATAGAAATGCATGCTACAGTGCAACCAGGTGGTCGATCTCCAAAGCCAATGAACAGTCCAACATCATCACAGTTAAAATCAGGTTCAGATAGTGTCCAGAATAGTGCTTCTTCTTTTCCTTCTCAAGTTAAGGGCAGGAAAAGGGAGAGGGTAGATCAAGGGCCTGAGTCTGCCAAGCGAGAACGTACAACAAAAGTTGAGGATGGGGACTCTGGCCATTCTAGACAGGAGAACATTTTAAAAGCAGAGATTGCAAAGATTACAGAAAAGGGGGGACTTGTCAATGCTGAAGGGGTTGAGAAGCTTGTGCAGCTTATGGTTCCTGATAGGAATGTGAAAAAGATAGATTTGGCTAGCCGTTCAATGCTTGCTGCTGTTATTGCAGTGACAGATAAATTGGATTGTCTTAGTCAGTTTGTGCAGCTGAAGGGTTTGCCAGTGTATGATGAATGGCTTCAAGAGGCCCATAAAGGGAAAATCGGTGATGGAAGTGGGTCTAAGGACAGTGATAAATCTGTTGAAGAATTTCTTTTGGTATTACTTCGGGCACTTGATAAGCTTCCTGTAAATCTTCAAGCTCTACAGACGTGTAACATAGGTAAATCTGTGAATCATTTGCGAACTCATAAAAACTCAGAAATTCAGAAGAAAGCTAGGGGATTAGTTGACACATGGAAGAAACGTGTTGAAGCTGAAATGAACATTAATGATGCAAAAGCTGGTTCTGGTCAAACTGTCCCCTGGCATACTAGAACACGTCTCTCTGAAGATGGCCAGGGTGGGAATAAAAATTCAGGTGGGTCATCTGATGTTGCTGTAAAGAGCTCGGTCACACAGCTTTCTGCATCCAGAACTTGCTCTGTGAAGATTACCCAAGGAGAGAATTCTTCCAGATCTATGTCTCCTGGGTCTATGAAGTCAGTTCCCTCACCAACCTCAGCACCTATAAACTCAAAAGATGGACAGCCCCGTGCTGCTGCTCTCAGTGGAGTTTCTGATGTCCCCATATCAAATGCAAGGGATGAGAAAAGTAGTAGTTCTAGTCAATCTCATAATAACAGTCAATCTTTTTCCAGTGACCATGCTAAAACTGGGGGTTTTTCAGGAAAGGAGGATGCTAGGAGCTCTACTGCTATGAGTGTTAATAAAATATCAGGCAGTTCTTCACGGCTCCGAAAGTCTATTAATGGAATCTCAGGTGCAATTCCATCTGGAGTTCAAAGGGAGTCTGGTCGAAATTCCACTGTACACAAAAATTCATCTTCTGAAAAATTGTCACAATCTGGATTAACCGAAAAGGTGCATGATGGGACTTTTCTTGAGGGAAGTACTCCCAAGCTGATTGTTAAGATTCCAAACCGAGGTCGAAGTCCTGCAGAAAGTGCAAGTGGAGGTTCTTTCGATGATCCTTCAATCATGGACAGTCGAGCTTCATCTCCTGTTTTTTCAGAGAAGAATGATCAGTATGATCATAGCTCAAAGGAAAAGATTGATTTTTATCGAGCTAATACTGGCACAGATATTAATACTGAATCCTGGCAGAGTAATGATTTTAAAGACGTACTAACAGCTTCTGATGAAGGCAATGGATCACCTGCTGCTGTTACTGACGAAGAGCGCTGCAGGACTGTTGGCGATTCTAAGAAGATGGTGGAAGCATCAAAAGCTGCTTCATCATCATCGGGAAATGAAAATAAGGCAGTAAATGTTCAGGATGCTTCTTTTAGCTCCATAAATGCTTTGATAGATAGTTGTGTAAAGTATTCTGAAACTAATGCTTCTTTGTCTGCTGTTGATGATGTCGGAATGAAGCTTCTTGCCAGTGTAGCGGCTGGAGAGATTTCCAAATCTGAATTGACAACCCCTGCTGGATCGCCTGAAATAAACACCAACGCGATTGAACAGTCATGTGCAGGTAATGCCATCGAGTGTGAAGGAAAGCTGGTTCAGAATGAATGTCATGCGAATAATGGCATTGATGAAAACAAGAAGCAGGGTACTGCATCTGGGAATTCACGTGCTAATAATGATAATGATTTGGGTCTTTTGGCATTTGAAGTGAAGGTTCCTGAGGAGCAAAATATGCATATTACTTCATCTAGTAAGGATTTGCCAACGGAAGCCTGTGCAGAAGGCAGAGAAAAATCAAGTGAAATTCCAGTTGCTGCCTCATTGTCTGGCTTTCCTGAAAGCATTGTGCAAGAAGCCAGAGGTAGCGAATGTAGCAAACAGCTCAAGGAAAACAAAAATGTTGGGAATGTTAATGCAAGTGGAGATCTTGACGTTAAAGTTAATGAAGTTGCAAGAGTAGAGATGGATACTATTGACAAGTCGACATCACATCCCTCTGTGGAGGTTGATGTGAAGGGTGATAATTGTACAATTGAGGAATTGAGTAGTGGTGGACAGACAGGTCAGAAGGTTCCTGTGGTTGTTATGAAGGACTCAGTGAAAGGGATAGTTGAGAATGTGTTACATCCTTCTGATGATAGTGTTGGTAAGGCTGTAGAAGACCACAGTGAAAGAGACTGCAGAAAGATGGTTGATGCTCGAAGTCATGCAGGTCAGTCTGAAATGCAAAGAAAGGAGATTGACAATGGTGATGCTGTGACAACGACTGAGAACAGAAGTACAGCTGGTTTAGGTTCAGGTGACACTGGTCTTGTTTCTGAGCATGTGGAGGAGAATTCAGAAGCAAGAGAGGATCATGATCAACACGCTGGACAGAATCTGCAGAGAGCTTCACTGAGCTTGCCTTCACAAGAAATGGAGAGGCATCCGGTCTCAAAAGAATCTAAATTGATTGCCATGGAAACAGAGGAAGCTGAAGAGTGCAGCTCTGCCACAGCAGACACTTCTTCCATGTCTGCAGCTGGTGTGTCTGATGTGGTGGATGCAAAAGTTGAGTTTGACTTAAATGAAGGCTTCAGTGCAGATGATGGAAAATCTGGAGAGTTCAATAGCATTCCTGTGCCTGGGGGTGCACCTGCCGTACGAGTGATCAGTCCAGTGCCATTTCCTGCTTCAACCATGTCTAGTGGTGTTACTGCTTCAATCACTGTGGCTGCAGCTGCAAAGGGCCCCTTTGTGCCACCTGAAGACCTGTTGAAAAGTAAAGGGGAGCTTGGTTGGAAGGGATCAGCTGCCACCAGTGCATTCCGGCCTGCTGAGCCCAGAAAAATTGTAGAAATGCCTTTTGGTACACCATCAGCAGCTCCTATGTCTGATGCCACAGCTGGAAAGCCGAGTCGACAACTATTGGATATTGACTTAAATGTGCCTGATGAAAGGATGATTGATGATATAGCCTCTCAAGCTAGTTCTCGTCAGCCAATAGATGGAGTTTCCCCTGTTCGCTGCTCTGGAGGTCTTGGTCTTGACTTAAACCAAGTGGATGAAGGTTCTGATGTGGGCAATTGCTCCACAAGCAATGGTCATAAAATGGATGTACAATTTCTGCAGGTGAAACCATCATCCAGTAAGCATCCAAATAGAGAGGCAAGTGCCCTTAGGGACTTTGATTTGAATGACGGACCTGCAGCTGATGAAGTCATCACGGAACCAATGTTGTTTGCTCGCCAAGCCAGAAGCAGTGTACCATCACTGACCTCTGCATCTGGACCTAGAACGAGTAGTACTGAACTAGGGAGTTTCTCATCATGGTTTCCTTCCACTGGGAACACCTATTCAGCCGTCACAATATCTTCAATTATGCCTGATAGAGGGGATCAGCCCTTTTCAATTGTTGCCCCTAATGGGCCACAAAGAATGCTGGGTCCTGCTACTGGTGGCAGCCCATTTGGACCTGATGTTTATAGGGGACCGGTGCTGTCATCTTCTGCAATGCCATATCCATCTGCACCATATCAGTATCCTGTCTTCCCTTTTAATTCCAGCTTTCCTCTTCCATCTTCATCATTTTCAGGCGGATCAACTACTTATGTAGATTCAGCATCTGGTGGAAGGCTTTTCTTTCCTACAGTAAATTCACAGTTAATCGGACCTGCCAGTACAGTTTCATCTCATTACACCACCAGGCCTTATGTCTTTAGCCTTCCTGATGGTAGTGGTACTACCGATGGTAAGAAATGGAGTGGGCAGGGTCTAGACCTTAATGCTGGGCCTGGAGGTCCAGACGTGGAGGGCAGAGATGAAAGCGCAGTTCTTTTTCAAAGGCAACGTCCTGTTGCCAGTTCACAGGCCCTAGCTGAGGAGCAGGTGAGGATGTTCCAGCTGGCTGGTGGTGTTCTCAAGAGGAAGGAACCAGATGGTGGATGGGATAGCTACAAGCAATCCTCTTGGCAATAGCAATCTCTAATCATACAGTCTGATGATAAAAATGCTTGTAAGTTCTCGGTTCTGTATATTCAACTGTGTAAACTGTAGGAACTTGAGAGGAAGAGGATATATGTGAAATATATCCGCTGTTGTGCTGATGTAATTCAGTGGAGGAAGAGATATTTTTTCATAAAGCAAAAAAAATATTTAAATGATATAGGAATAAGTGTTATTGTAGTTTCTTCATGGTTTTCTTTTTCATGTTAATTGAGAAAACCTACTTTTTTGGCTGCTTTTTCTGTGCTTACCTTCTTACATCCTCTCTGATAGATCTTTACCACTATTTTCTCGTTTGTTTGTCTTGTGCTTTGCATGCTGTCTAAGATTTAATATTTTGTATGCTCATGTCTTGTCTTCAGTGATTTGAGGATGGACAATGGTTAGCTCCTAGAGGTTATTGTGAATTTGGGAGGCTTGGCTAGTAAGCGAGCACCTGATTATTTTCATAGGCTCCTGCCCTATCCCTATATTAAAATATGTTAGAGGAATGTAGCTGTGAGTATAGTTGGTTGCTCCTTTCAATACGTTCTAGGTGGCGGCTGCACTTGAGCTTTTCCTTTGTAGATAACTTTGACTGTTGGAAAGCTCTCATTGTGTGCCACCTAGACTTTGTGCCCTTTCTTGTTTATGCCAGTTGTGGACCAGAATCCACACTATAAATAGAACTCCTATTTCACTGCTGAATTTCTATTTTGTTGCAGTTTGCTTTTCTCTTTACTCCTTGCTCTGCGCACGCGTGCGCACACAATAGCTGACTGGCCAGCTAATTTTAACAGCTGAGTCTTATTTATGGTTGTGCTATAGTCTACGTGTCACCTTAAATTTACCGTATTCTCCAGTGCGATGGTTTTCCCTGTTAATTTTATAGGATGTAGTTGCAAGTCAAATGGTACAATATTATTACTGGATTTTTGTAATAACACTTGAATTTGGAGCCGGCATTGATGGATCTCGAGCATGTGCGAGGAATTTTACTAGCCGGTTGATCGTTTTGTCTTTGAAAGCATGTAGTTGTTTCTGTACTGTTAGCATAGAGTTGTGTAACCCATCTGCAAGTTAAATATCAGCAACTTGATACCATAATTTATGTTGAATATTTTAGCTTGGTTGCCCTTGTTGAGGGCTTAATTTGTGTCTATCTTGGCGAGACAATTCCATGCATGTGGAGTAGCAGTTTGCGTTGTGGAGGGGTTGGGATCTATGTTTTTATGCCAAAGCTCCCGATATCGTTTAATTAGGAGTCTCTTTAACTGATTAATGAAGTAGATTTTTGGCTCATGTCCATACATAATGACTGCGGCAAGCAGCATGTTTAAAATCAAGTATTAACTCGTTGGAATAACAAATCAAGAAGTGAAATTAATAAATATGGCCAACAGACAGGCTTTAGAATACCCTTTCTTTACAAGAATATCGAAGCACAATTTTAACATATATCTGACCCTCGCCATCATATCTAATAAGAAAGAAGCAGCCATATATTTTAAGCCATAATGCAATCCTTCACCTTCCATCAAATAGCAACGGCGTGCCTCCGTTGCCACTGTTGGGACCATTCATTCTAGACGATTACCAATTAGACTCCTTCCACAAAGAATGTTTCTGTGCGTACAGTTTCAAAGGGCAAAAATAAAGTATTAACTGTTTTTATCTTGGAACGAGAAAGCATAGGAGTAGTATGAAGTTCTTTACATTAAATATAAAAATGCATGTGATATGTTTCCAGTGAAAATAATTTTATAGTGACCAAAGTTTTACGGCCGACAACACCTGGAAGGCAAATCAATTGGTCCCTCATGAGGGCGAAAACCGACAACAACAGACAGATGCTGCGATTTGTCACAAGAATGGTAATGAAACTGGAACAGACAAGTTGTAGTAGGAAAACTGTCAAGATATTATGGAAAGAGTGCACTAACAGGAGACATCCTCGACGTGGTTTTCTCTTCTTATCCTGCTTTTGTGGAGGCTTGATGACCACCTTGATCGCGGCGTCAAAAACTGACTTCACATTCTGCAAACGCACCCAGAATATAATCATTCATTGCTGGACCTTAATAACGACGGAAAGTATTTATCTGCAAAAATAATTTGTGTTGGAGAACTGAAGACATCAAATCAAAACATTAGTACCTCCTATTCTTACTATAAGATCCACGTTGTAGTACAAAAGAAAATTTAGTGTCAGATATCATACAAATAAAATACGCTTATTCACAAAAGAAAATGGTGAAAACCTTGTTATCTTGATAATCGCAGGGGAAAAGTAGCTTCTTTGTTCATATATTCATTCATCCTTGATCAAGAGATGGGAATTACCATGATTCTTTCGTCATGACGATCATACAATCCCTAAGCGTAATTGACTTGAGTTTTTGCATTATTCTGCCTCCCTAAAATACTCTCTCGCTTCACATACTTTAGCACTAGAAGTATTACTTCTGAAGCATATATTTAGGAGTTGTGTTACTATTCTTTGGATGAGAATGCAGCACATTCCTTCTCATGATATACAGCTTGCCAAATTCAAGTTTTGTGAGAATAAAATGCTAGTGTAAACATGCCTGCTGAGTTTTTGAGCTGCTCTCAATGTAGTAGGCAGCACCGATCTGTTTACGGAGTTCCTCACCCTGGATATCAACAAAAGCCAATGGTTTCAGTAATGCAGAATCGAACTCTTCATCAAGCTATTAAAGGAAGTCATTATACCTGCTCAGTGGTCACAGGCACCAAGCCAGGATGATCAGCCAAATAGCGTTTGTCTTGTCTGAGATCTGCATGTTCATCATAAAAATTATTATACTTAGAATGGAACTATACTGCACATCAAAAATGATGACGACAATGTATGAAAGATGAATGTCCAATAGAACTCTACAAAATTGTTAGATTCCTGACCACATCTTTTCGTTTAGGTATGATCATGAGCTATTTCATCAAAAAGGAGATTGAATAGACTGAATTCGATATCAGCAAAACTATTGCACGACTACATCATGAAATTCGATATCAGCAAAACTATTGAATGACTACATCATGAAATTAATTCAGAAACTACAAAATATATAAACTAGAGATAATCAAGTTTATGAAGAATTTGCCAAAGACAGCCAACAGTCTCAAGACAAAATATAGCATTAAGCTGAGAAGAATACTAAGATGAATGCTTGAGCTAGATGACTTACCCAATTTGGTTCCAACTAGTACCACTGGGATGCCAGGAGCAAAACGTTGGAGTTCAGGGATCCACTGGACAGTGTATATAAATTAGAGACAAAAATAGAAATTTCCCATACATGTCAATGTAACACTACAAATACACAACCATATATACCTTCTTCAAAACATTCTCATAGCTTGCACGACTAACTAAAGAGAAAGCCAAGACAAAGACATCTGCCCCCCGATAGCTCAAAGGCCTCAATCTATTGTAATCCTCTTGCCCTACAAAAGATGTTGGAAGTAAATAGAGCTTAACAAAAGTCTTCCAGGCACATGAGAAATGAAGTTTAAAACAAGCATGTTTCCCCCAGTTAATTTTTGCCTGTATAACTGACTAAGAAAAATACTATGACAAGTCTTGAATCTCTGTAAATAATATACCAGCTGTGTCCCAGAGGCCTAAATTGACAGTTGTGCCTTCAACGATCAAATTTGCACTGAAATTATCAAACACCGTGGGAATGTAGTCCTGATAACCACCCCCAAGCAGATTTCCCACATAGATGAAAAGCAAAATCAGAGTCTAAAACATGAGTAGAGAGAAGCATTCAACAGAATCAACAATAGCACCATATGGTGGAAATCCAGATAACAAGTGGGTTCTTCTACCCTTGATCTTTCTCAGACAAATATGGCCACTATGAGGATCGTACAAGAAACTATGAAGATCGTAATTCGGAAGCACAGGCATAGACTCGAATAGATCTTTACCAAAAAAAGTAACAGCAAAACATACCGTAGGAAATTTATTGCCAGTATAGCTAATGAGCATGCATGTCTTCCCCACAGCTCCGTCTCCTACGGTCACACACTTGATGAACCTCGCAGCATTTGCAGCCATTTCCATGCAGACACTGATAGAACTTTACAGAGTACTTTGCAGAGAAAAGGGGGTTTGCTGGATTTTACAGAACGTCGAAGCTTTTGGTTGATTCAAAGATCATGAGAGATAGACAGGGTGGCGGCAGCTCACATGATTCTCACTCATTCACTCCTTGCTGGGGCAAAGTCAATTATTCTTCCTTTACTTTCTTTCCTTGCTTTATCCCCTTTTTATTTTTCCTTCCTCCGTTTTGTAAGGCCCCTTTTACCATTTCTTAGTTTGGATGAAAAATGAATGATGGGTCCTCACTTGTCAGTGGTCACTCTTGAATCTTGATGGTGAAACGAGAAAAAAGAAGTATTTATTGAGGAGTAAGGTTGGTTCATTTATGAGTCCTGTGTGGAGCAATGCTCTTGTGTTGAAAGGGCAAGATTGATCGTGGATTTATGGTCATATGCGCAGCGGCCACCGCTGCCACTGTTGTTAGCGGTAACTCACTAACTCGTTGTATGGTACTCTATTTTTTGCTCCGCCTTAGATTTGTGGAGATGCATATACTAAAAAAATCACAAACATTCCAACATGACAATGTGTTATATTTCATTATTTTCATTCAAATGACAATGTGTTACATTCCAACTCGTAGTCTTGGTTTGGTTATAATTCTTTTCTTGTGTTTTTTTTTTTAACTGTTGGTTTGGTTATATTTCATTCAATGTGTTATACGAAAATTCCATAACCTAGAATTTTATTTTATTCTTTAAGAAAACGTGCGAGGAAAAAACATATTTTTGTTATTTTAACTTTGTTTGAAAATTAATTTTCACTTTGACTTCATCTTTTGATTTTAAATTTTTTTCTCAAATGTTGACAAAATAAAATGCTTGATAATAGGGAATACTTATGTGGCTAGTTGGTAATTTAACTAACAATTTTGTACCAAAAAAAAACTAGCAATTTTACATTAAAAAAAAACTATTTGAGTGACTTTTGCAAGTTACAGATCAAATTAAAATTGAAACCAAACATACACCTCGGAGATTTCTCTCCCTCGCAGAAATACATCCGGTTTCCACCTCCTGCCGCCCCCTCCGTCATCAGTCCCTGCGCACTACCGTCGCGGAAGCGTTAGTTTTCCTCTCTTTATCCCATTTCTTTCCTTTCTGGTCGATTGTGTTTTTGGAACTGGTACATATTTGGTATGTATACCTCTGGTAATTCGTGTACTTGAAACGCAGTTGGTTTTTGTTGAAATTATTACTTTAAACAACCACATAGAACAGGGAAAAAAAAGAATTTTCTGAGATTAATGGATTTTATCTTTGTTTCGTGAGAGGGTTAGCTTGGTTTTAATGTCATTCTCCTCTCTCGCCCAGTTGTGCTCGTTGCCTATTCCCTTGTTCCTTCTTTATATGCCCAGGGAAATTTTGTCTTTAATTTATAGCCGTCTGCTTTATACTATCGTACTTATTCTGGAAGGAATGCGTTCTTAAAAGTTGAACTTTGACCCCAGAATCGCTGTATCGCATCTAGAGCCATCCATTTGTGTAATAAAATGCCTATTCGAGAAATTGAATTTTTTGTTGGATTGGAGGTTGTGTTTGGCTTTTGAATATTAGAGGCCTTACAACCTATTTGAACTTCTTATTATTTTATTCGTGCAAACCAACTCGTGTCCTAGCACAAATATTTCTAGTTGATTTTTCCTGATAGCAGTGTTTCGGGTCCACACGAATATTAACCCCATTTTCTTAAATGTCTGATATTTTTTGTTGGTACTTTGATCTTTAATAAGATTTCTTGTTCATGCATGTTTAAATAAATATTAAATGTAGGGGTGGTTAATGCTTATTTAGTTGGTTGTGGCTGTAGCAGTTCTTATAAGTTTGGCCAAATCCTTCTCAAATTTGTCACCATTGTTTACTATTCCATTCTCGATCCCTTTTCTTTTTTATATTACTTAATTTCCTTAATTTCTATCAAGCAACAATTTTGTTGTAAATTCTTGATTAGATCATCATATTAAATTGTGCACCCAAGCGAGATGTGTGGAGTAAATTGCAACCTGAGCGTCTAGTTTGTTGATTCTACAACTTTAATATAATCTTTTACTCTTTCTGACTTCACTTTGTATCCAGTTAGATTTTACTAGATGTAGACAGCAGTTAGTTTGTTGCCCAAGTAAGGGCACTAAATTGTTAATTATTGGTTGCTGGCTTACCAGAGATAGCAGGTTTGTTGTCGTCGTCATGATTTTACTTGAAAGGAAAATAATTTGGCATGCCGGTGGAGTTATTTAGGCCACCAATCCTTTAGGCAAGTTATGTCCCCCATGTCTTGATTTTTCTTCTTTTTAATTCTTTTTAAAAAAGGTTTGAGTCGTCAAAGCAGATAGAAATACCGCTTTGTATTGGTTTCATTTGACTTTATCTAATCCTCGCTGCTCAGTTTTCTGCCTTACAGTTTGTAGATAAGAACCAAAACAAATTCTTTGCAATACCAAGACATGGGGGACAGCAAGCGAAAGAGAGGACGCAAACCCAAAAATCCTGCTACGGAAATCCTAGATTTGCCTACCACTGGCACTGCCCCTAATAACAATGGCCACAACCCATCTACTAAGGATGATGGTTTCTCTGTTGGCAATGTTGACCTAATTGACAACACTACCTCTCCACACTACCGTCGCCGACACAAGAAGTCAACCAATCACTCTGACAGGCTTGATAAGGCACCTGTAATTTCTACTGCTAGACGGGTCTCCCGTTCTGTTGCCAATGATGAAGATTTTACTGTTCCTGGTGATACAGGGGGTTCCATGGCAGTAGCGATAGCCATGGAAGCGGATCCAGCATGGGAGAGTGTTTCAGCAAGAGTGGTGCCAGCAATGGACTCTGTTGTTAAGGTGTTTTGCGTGCACACAGAACCTAATTTTTCATTGCCGTGGCAGAGGAAAAGGCAGTACAGCTCTAGCAGTAGTGGGTTTGTGATCAGTGGGAGGAGGGTGCTCACCAATGCCCATTCAGTGGAGCACTACACCCAAGTCAAGCTCAAGAAACGTGGCTCCGATACCAAATACTTGGCCACAGTGCTGGCCATTGGGACCGAGTGTGACATTGGTACACACTACACACTTCTCTGTTGACATATAAATCTAACTAATTTCTTATATTAACCAGATGAATAGAGGAATAAAATTGTAAGACAAAGATAGTGACAATTACAACTATTTTATGGAGAGTTGGGAGGGAACCAATCTTGGACCTATCATAAAGGAGGCCTCTAATTATAATTCTTATAAGAATCTGAATAAAAGATTTTGATGTTACACTTGCAGCCATGTTAACTGTTGAAGATGATGAATTCTGGCATGGGATGTCACCTGTAGAGTTCGGGGATTTGCCCACACTACAAGATGCGGTTATTGTTGTTGGTTATCCTATTGGTGGAGACACTATTTCGGTGACTAGTGGTGTGGTATCTCGCATTGAGATTCTATCATATGTTCATGGTTCTGCTGAACTTCTAGGATTACAGGTTAGGTTGAAATGACTGGCCTTTGCCCTTTGAAGCATGGACAGACATATACATGTTTACATGTCATCTGTGTGGGGTTTCTAGTTTCTCATTCTATCTCTTTTTGTGGGGCTAGCCATGTTGGACTTATGTATGATGCACATCCTAACTGAATAATTCATTTTGACACGTTTGTACATATAATGTGTTTGGTAATATGATGTGGCTGTGTCAGACACTATAAGTGTGTCTTCTTCGTTCATTGCTATCATCAAGTTTGTTTCATTTGTCTTTTCCTAGTTTTGTGAAGTTTATTTCTTTTGCAGATAGATGCTGCTATAAACTCAGGTAATTCTGGTGGACCTGCATTTAATGATAAAGGAAATTGCGTGGGAATTGCGTTTCAGTCCCTCAAACATGAAGATGCAGAAAATATAGGTTACGTCATTCCAACACCAGTTATCATGCATTTCATCCGTGATTATGAGAAGAATGGAGCATATACAGGTATGGTGGTTGCTGATTTGATGTGCTAAGATGTAAAATTTTAAATTTGACTCTTACAATCTGTATCTAACCGTGGAAAATAAGCACAAAAGTTTTAATTTAATGTTATTTCTATCTGCATCTGCTTTCAGGATTCCCTGTCCTTGGGGTTGAGTGGCAGAAAATGGAAAATCCTGATCTGCGAATGGCAATGGGCATGAAATCTGATCAGAAGGGAGTACGTATTAGAAGAATTGATCCAACTGCTCCAGAATTTAATGTTTTGAAACCATCAGATGTTATTCTTAGCTTTGATGGGGTTGATATTGCCAATGATGGGACAGGTAAATGGAATTTTTCAGCCTCGTATACTTTCGGGCAAGCTATCTAGCCTATATTCCCTTTACTGTATTTTATTTTCTTTAAGCTGTTAGAGAATTCATTTGTTAGAGGATTTATCGTTGCTTCTAAAGCAACCATTATACACAAAATGAATTGTAAAAGCATGACCCTTCAGCCTCTTCTCATCACAAAAACAACAATAACTGATTGTTTAAAGTTGATGGATTCTATTCCCTCAAATTTATGAGTGGAAAATACAGAAAAAGACTTTGAATCAATTAAATATGATGGGCACATCTATTTATATGATAAAGGACCGAGACATAGAGGAGAACAATTTCTTTTGACCTGTAGCCGGTAAAGAGAAAAAAATCAGGAAAATATAAAGGCTGCACATAAATCCTATACAATCGGATAGCTGAATATCTACAAAGGGAAATTGATGAGTGACAAAGGTAATACGGGATGCCTAGTTGTATATTGAGAAGTATAGACTATTTTATTGGATAGCTAGCTAGCTTTTGGGGGTGCCCATCTCAAAGTTGGCTTTGAAAAGTGTATCTATAGAGGGTTCTGATTGGTAAAGAAGCTAAATGAAGTGTCAGAATATAGTTGCTGAGATGTTTGCTTTCCAAGGGCATCCAATTGATGGAGACCAAGGTAGCATGAGATGCCTAGTCTCATTGAACTATATGGGCTGTTCTATGGGGAACTTAAGTGAGTTAATCCTTCTACTTCAGTGGTTGGCTTTTGGAGGAGTGTTCCCCTCACTTGGGTGTCCATCATATACAAGTCATTTAAATTTCAAAATTCCTTGGAGGAAAATAAGGGACTTAACAAGTAGCCTTTTGTATCATTGATCATTTACATCAGTGCTTATGGGTTAGGCTCTACTATGCTGTATTTTATTTGATTAGAAACAGAGAAGAGGACAAAACAAACTTTTCTCTCTCCATATTTATGCTCAATCATTTTTAGATCTTAATGCACTTTTTGTTTTGGCCCAAGTACTGAGTGCAGTTTAACAATGAACTCACAGGTTATCTGGGTGCTTTTCCCCTTATGTCCTTTGTGATTTTAGGTAGTAGTGATGGGATATCTTTGTTAGTTAATCATCTCTCCTGTGGATGGCATATGTATGAATTATTATGCCTCTGTCATGGTCTTCTTTATTCCTATATTTCTTTACTAGATGAGTTGTGGAATTTGACATTTTTAATTTTTCAAGTGCTATTCGACAAGATTAAAGTATATCTATGATCAATATTTGATGCTTATCATTGCTGATGAGAAGAATTTTGAGCTAGGCACTTGTCCTGACATAACATTTCAACGTATATCATAATCTTTCATTGCTTTGTATCCTGTTATTGTGTTTGCAATTCAAGTGTCTGCCACCTAATGCTTTAACACCTTTGTACATTTTACAGTTCCATTTCGCCATGGAGAGCGCATTGGTTTCAGTTATCTTATATCTCAGAAATACACTGGGGATAAAGCTGTAATCAAAGTATTGCGAAATTCTGAGATCTTCAAATTTAACATTAAACTTGGTAGTCACAAAAGGCTCATTCCGCCACATAGCAAGGGCAGGCCTCCCTCATATTATATCATCGCAGGATTTGTTTTTACAACTGTCTCAGTTCCATATCTTCGTTCTGAGGTTTGTGGTTGATTCACCCTCCTATGCTTCCGTACATCTTATTTAATGTCTTGCTTGACAACGTTAATTTTTTTAAGAATGCATGCTACCTTGTGTTCTTAGTTTTGTTTGTTGAAATGGTATCAGATGTCTAATACTTCTGTAGTCTGCATAAATTTCAGCTGACCTAACAATAGGAAAATGATTCAATTTTTCATGAAATTGAAGAGTGACACCATAATTGCTTGGGAGATTGTTGGAATTTGTGTAGAAATTTAGTAATTGCATGAAAAATGAACCATCCTTGTGAATTTGTAAATTTGTAGTACGGTTTTCATGGACAAGTGAATGGTGCAGTTCATCTATCATTAGCAATATGAACTATTGTCGGCTATTGACTGCACTTATAGGGTCCATAATATGATTGGATCTGTGCAAGTGGGATAATGCCTGAATTAAGTTGGACCCGGTGGTTTAGTTAGTTACTAAAGAATATTTAGTCGTATGCAATAAGATATTTTTATATCACTTTTTTTCACTTTCACATTTTCTAGGCTTATAAGCTTTTGAAACTTATGAGCTTTTCCATCTAGTCTCCTGTAGCTCTGGAAAGACTATAAATTTATTGGTAGAGCCTGTGTTTACAAAGCTTTTATCTGAATTCCTGAGTTTTGAACCCTTGTCTTTCATGTATGAACAGTATGGAAAGGATTATGAATACGAAGCTCCAGTCAAGCTTTTGGATAAACTGCTGCATTCAATGCGGCAGTCACCAGATGAGCAACTTGTTGTGGTCTCTCAGGTACTCTATGTCACTGTCTATTGCCCTTCGCTGCTGTTTCTCTTTATTTTTTGACAAAGTTGGATTATCTGTGTCCGCTATATGCTAGGTGCTGGTAGCCGATATAAACATCGGATATGAAGATATTGTTAATACTCAGGTAAGTTTTTTTTTTTTCCATCTTTGTTTCCTTGCTGCTAGTTACATGATTATATTTAGCCTAGTCCACTTGGTCCTTCATTGTCATTACTTCCGTTTACATATGAAGGTACTTGCTTTTAATGGTAAACCTGTGAAAAACCTGAAGAGCTTGGCCAGCATGGTAGAGAACTGCAATGATGAATATCTAAAATTCAATCTAGATTATGATCAGGTGCCTTCTCTATTCCTTCCTCCACTGAGTGCTTCTGTGAAATATTGCATTAGCCCCTTTTTGTTTGTTGGGTGGACCAGAACATGGCATTTGTCCTTTCATTAACTCATAAGCATCTCCCATGCAGATAGTGGTCCTTCGGGCAGCTACGGCTAAAGCAGCTACTCTCAATATTCTCGCCACGCATTGCATTCCGTCAGCAATGTCAGCTGATCTCAAGGGATGAATTGGAACACAAGTTGGTGGGTTGCGCTTCAAGAATTCTAGTGCGGATCTGTGGGAAGCCTTTATTACATAATTTACATCATCTTTTGAAAGGTCCAGATATGTAGGCCTGTAGGGTAGACTTGCTAACTTTTTGTTTAGTGAGATAGTGTTTCATTTCATTCAAGTGTTAATACGTCCCTAAAGAGTAGAAACTGATAGAACTCCTCTTTTTGACGGGGGGTGGAAGATGCCAGATCAGGATGCATAACTTATCATTTTGACTGTATTCTTTTACATTTTCATCTGTGGAAGATGATAAGCAATGGGCAGAGTCTTAACTTCTTATATTTGATCTTTCACTTTTCTCAGTGGCTCTGCCCATGATTTTCAAGTTTTCTTCTTATTACCTTCATTTCAATAAAGGCATATTGCAAAATACTCCTTCTAGATCTTAATATAGAAGTTATTTAATTAATTTAGTTAAATTAAAAAAATAAAATAAGTTGGTTAATTTGAATAAATGTGACATGAATTTCATAAGTTACTTTTTTTTATGTAAGTTTAAAGTATCCACTGCCGGAAGTAGTGATTAATTCCCTTGTACTGTAGACTTTTTAAAGGGGGTTTTAGTGCTATGAGATTTTCTTCATATACACCGCTAGGAACCTTGTGACTAGACCCTCTCTATAAGTTATTATATATATATATATAGTATAAAAAAGTTTAGGTAGGTTTAGTATCAGTCCCTCATAAAGATTAGGTATAGTTTTAAGACTCAAAGGGCGTTTACAGGGGATTTACGAGATTGTCTACTAAATGAGATCTCACATAGAGGGAATCAAACTTGCGTCCTTATAGGATATATATTTTTTGTTTTGGTACAAAAAAGTTTAGGTGAGTTTGGTACCAGTCCCCTACTAAGGTCAGGGCACAGCCCCAGGGCTTAGAGAGCGTTTATTAGGGACTTATGAGATAGCCTACCAAATGAGCCCTCATAATAGCAGTAGGAATCGAACTCACGTTTTTATGGGATATGAGCATGTTCATTGCTATCTGTGCTTACTCTCATTGACCTATATATATATATATATAATTTCTACATTTGAGGTGAGGGTGTTCAAGATGCTTAGTGCTCGGTGTGCCCGTTTGAGCCCGGAGAAAAATATCCCTGCCCAACCCAAAAAAATTGGCCCGGAATACAATTGGGTAAGTTTGGGGCGGGTTAAGTGTCGGGCAGGGCACTAGGCAAGGTATATCGCCCTGCCCATTTTAGCTCGGCCGGATATATATATTATATATTTTTTAATTACTAATACCTATCTGACTATCTGTTTGCCTTTGCCCTAATTCCTAAAAGTTCAAGTTCAGAATTCTAGAGTTCAACTTCAGAGCGACAGAGTGTATTGCCGTATCTGTCGCGTCTTGTATGTTACACTCTTATTGTCCTGCAAGTCTCTGGCTCTCTGCCTACACCCATTGACCAGTTCCCTACCCTCCTGCTAGTTTCTAGTGATGGCATTATCTATTCTTGTCACCAGTTCTCCGCCTATACCTCTAGTGAGTTTTCAGTTCATAGTTCTTTTATATCTTCTATTTCTAGCTTTCTTAATTTCATATTTGCAGTGAGTTTTCAGTTTATAGTTCTTTTAAGGCTTCACTTTCAAATCTTGAAAGAAGCCCACTTCTCGCTCTTCTTGTGCCAGACTTTAGGTCATTCTCTCTCTTTGTCTAGATTTTCGTCTTTTTGCAAATTTGACTTATTTAAATTGATGTCTTCTTCTAACTGTCTATAATCTGCACATTATTCCTCACAGGAAACTATGAGATTTGTTTGTTCTGGAAATTTATGGGTCTTGCTTGTATATTTGCTTTATTCTGTGCAAGTTCCGCTAAATTTTCGCGTGGCTAAAACATAAAACTAGCATTTTTTTTGTCAATCCATTTCTTCTGTACAATTTGAACAGGACACAAATTCGACAAGTGAATTATTGAATTTGAATGTTGATTTTTTATAAAATACTTGCTATTAGCTACAGGGTGCATTTTAAATGACATATTTGTTTGGTTCTTTAGGCTAGTCCATCAACTGTCATGTAGCTTACACATACGGTTTATTCATGTTGTTTATTACTTCCTTTCCTTTTTAATGTTTGTGAGTGGGCATTCTTAGGAAAGCATAATATTTGCATGACTCATGTAACTTAGATTCACAACTTATATACATTGTTCACCTTTTCCTTTTGTTTTTTGATGTTTGTGATCGTTTATTCTTAGGAAACTTTTTGCCCACAAAAATTCTTAGGAAAGTTTGTATTACAGTGATGTGAAATACATAAATAGTTGGCAGACCTCTTTTGTTGTTTACTTATGAGTTAACCATATAACTACATACTTGGCTCTTTTGTCTTTTATGTTATTGAAGGCCCTACTTTGGAAAAACCATTAGGTTTGAAGTCATTTCTTACTAGCTGATGGCAGCAAGGAATATTCTCATCGTTCCTATTAAGCAGTATTTGGCTATTAAATAGCACTGTGATGTTGATGTTTGAATTATGAATCTCATCAAAACTTAGGATTCTTGAATGGATGCATGGATTTGGCTCCACTATGTGAATTCACTTAATCTATTTACACAGTTTTAATTTGTTTATTTAATTAATTTTATTGATTAGCGTTGTAGTGAGACCCTTTGAGAGGTCTCAATGACACTTCTAATATCACTGATCTTGTTGACACCCTTTCATTCTTGCCATCACAATCACGTATTTCCTGTCAGAATTTTTTAGTGGATTTTAACTTTTAAGAGTTTCATATGTGATCTGCTTTGGATTTCAATAGATAGGAAGTAGAAAAACCCTTAACTTTCTTCATAGTAAGACAATAATATTTCTATTATTCGTTAGTAAGACAATAATGTTTAAATGGTTGGCAAATTTATGAGATTTTTATATCTAATTTTAGATTAAAGATATTTTATTTAAATAGACATCATTATTAAATATGTCTAATTTATCTATAATTTTTGTCGAGTATGATTAAATATCGGACTATACAAAATATAGTACACCAAATAGAAGGGCTGATCTCTTCAGTGCTGTCCATACACCCCTCTAATTTGAGGGGGTTGGGACTTGGGATATATCATTCGGCCTGTATATAAAGGGTCCCAAGGGTTTACGTTGGATCTTGTCACGTTCATTCGCCAGCCCCAGCAAATCCACGTGTCAACAAATGTAGAGCGCTACGTCGACATTAAAACTTGAAAGGCTATAATATAACCCGCTTCCCACTCAGAGTTCGGGCGTTCGGTCGTGATTTGCCTGCGGTTGCAACAGTGCATCCTGGTCGCTTCAAAATTTTCCACGCAGACTTTGGACTATTTCTCCCTCAATTCTCAGCTTTGTATGGAGAAGATGGGTACTGATGATCGCAGTTTGGAAGAATTTTTTGAAGAGAAGAAGCGCGTCAGGAACCCTCTTGTCCCCATTGGTATTATCCTCTGTCCTCATTTTCTCGTATTTCCTTGTTCCATTTTTACTTGGACTTGCTGCTTCCGAAGTTGTTTTTTTCATTATTTTGCTCGGTTCATAAGTTTTAATGGATTTTTTCGTGGCATATTGTATGTCTTCTGTTTGATCTCGTTATTCCGTTGTTTTTTCTTTTTCTTTGGGGAAAAACTCCTCTGAATGGATCGGAAAGAAGGTGGAATTGAAAGTACGGATTGTTGAGAAAGATATTAGGGAATTTAGTATTGAATTGAGGGAGAAAAATTTTAGGGCTCCTGATTCACCCGGTACATCTTACTATTTCACATATGCATCCAATAATCTACTTGTCGAAGTGTGATTCCATCTCTCAGACCTGCTTCCCCTCAAAGGTCTGTATTCCTTTCAAGTTTGTCTATGGTCTTGACTATAGCTTTGAACACAGACGTATCTCTGCTACACAGGCCCACCGCTCTTCGGTTGAGATGGACCAATCGCCATAATTCTTAGACTGGGGCCAACGTCCTAAGTTTTTAGTTTTTCTTTCTCCACAGAGGCAGTGAACATGAGAGCAAATCACCATACCATTGGTTTTGATACCCTTTGTTGATTTCTGATTTGGGGAGGGAATTGATCTAGGGAGAATGGTGTTCTTGGATCGATGAGTAGAGAGTTGGAGCAAAGGGAACTAGAGATGTTACTGTTGAATTAATCGGGCACAAAAAAGCACCGTGCCATATGGTTTTGACTTTTGAGATCATGCGTTTGTATAAAGTAACTAAGATCTGAATCTGACATTTATCTGCTTTGCTAACTGCTTTTGTTTCCATGTTAGTAATAATCGCCCCCTTCTTTTCTTGGTCCTGAATCTGTTCATATCCTGAGGATGCAAAATCTTGTGCGTGAAACTTTCTTTTGACCATAGATGTAGTCAATAGTTTATTAGGTTGCTGTCTGATGACCATTGGGCGCTAATTAATTTAGCAAATGGATCATAATTCTAGGTTGAAACGGTTTGCACTCGGTCAAGCTTTGAAGATTGAGATGTGATGGACGTAAGGTGTATTAAACGAATTCTGATGGAGGGTTCACTTTCTGATTGATGCCATCTTCCATCCTGCATACCAACGCGATAGACACTATCTTGTGTTGTTGGGTAATTTCAACTTTAGATTGTTGTCTCCTTTGAGATGGTTCTTAATGACTTTTGCTGTATGAGTATTTCGGTTCTTAATTTTATTTGTTATTTCTATTTGATTTCTTTTTAATTTGTTTTTGTGTAACAAAGCTAACTGTTCAGCTTACATATGTTATGCATTAGAACTTAAATGGATCACTTATACTGCTGGTGTATAAATTTTAGGTGCACTTATTACTGCTGGTGTGCTTACGGCGGGATTAATCAGTTTCAGACAGGGCAATTCTCACTTGGGTCAGAAGTTAATGAGGGCCCGTGTGGCTGTTCAAGGTGCTACAGTGGCCCTTATGGTTGGCACTTCGTACTATTATGGAGAAAATCCTTGGCGATCGAGTTAAACTATGAATTTTCCCCCTCGCGCTGACTTTGTTGTGGTGTAATGTGAAATTTTGTCATTCAAGGACCAAAATCCCTTATTCACATCTTTTGAAACTTTCTTGAAATTACATCAGTTGAATTCTTACCAGTGTACTATGATATATAATTCATTCAATGATACAACTTTCTAGACATACTGGTGCCATTTGCAGAGAAGCTCAGGAAAGTTTGCTTTATATGACACGGAGGAGCAATGCATTGGGACGGTGAAGGGAAGTTCAACCCACGTACATCATCGTGGGTCCTCTTTATTTTATGTTATTGTATTCAGGAAATTGAATACCTCTTTCTGCTCATTTTTAGTTAGAAAAATCGCAAAAGTTTTTGCCTTTTTCTGCTGAAATTGAAATTGTGAAATGTGAATAATGTTACAATTCTCATCATGTAGGAAATTATACAAAATGGATTTTAGGCAGGTCGATGCCACGTTAATTTAATTAATATATTTTTTATTGTAATAAATAAAAAAATTAAAAACGATATGCTAAAGGTGTTTTTCAAGGAAATTAAGTGTATCGTTTAAAAATTATAACCTATGATGACTTTAGATTATCTACCTTATAGATTTCCAGTGCATCGTTTAAAAATTATAAACTACGATGACATGAGATTATTTATCTTATAGTTTTCCAGTTGTCTATCTTTCCTTCTCCATGTTCTCTTGTGGTGTAGTTGGTATATCACTTTAGATGTTTTTATGCAGATCTCGTAGTTATCAATCAGTTGTATGATATCATATATATTCTTTTAATTTTTAATACAAAATTTATTTAACTAATTTAAATAGATTAAAAAGTTAAATAAATTAATTAATATTAATAAATGTTATATGATTTTTTTAATATATTTATGTATATCATTATATTATATATTATATGATAGTTTATAAGTTAAGTAAATTAATTTAAAAAATAGTAAATAATAAATATAAAATAGATAATATCTTCTATTTAGGATAAAATTTAATATTTTAATTAGTTATTATATTAAAGATACTGGAGGTAATAGTAAGATTTAGACGTGGGTTTATACTTTGAATTCCTTTAACAAACTGACCAGCTTATAATAATATAATCTTAATTATCTTTTCCTGGCAATCTTGTGCAGCCTACTTTTCAACTTTTGCTTACCCGGCAACGATATTGAAAGACACGGATAGAATAAATTCAAGTCACAGCTTTGGAGTAGTAATCTTATAATTTGAATTCTCTCATGTCAGTTTACAGGGATTTATAATTTTTTCAGATATCTGTTCTACAATGCACACCAGAAAATAAAATAAAGAAGAAACGGAAGTTTCATGCCGTGCTTTCGGACTTTGTTCAAATATGATCCATTCAAAGAGAACCCTTACACGACAACAACGATGACTCACTGAACACTCTATATCTGGTTTTTCGTAAAGGATCATCTTTCTGGCTTAGCTACCATCTTGATGGATTAGCCCTCAAGGGTTCAACTAGTTAGGCCAGCCGGGAACACTCTCGAATCAAAGATCAATGAGCCAATCTCCTTCTTCATCTTCGCTAATCGATTGAGTTAACTGATTAATTAGCCTGAACAAAAGATCATGTTTTACCTTATCGATAAAAGCTGTTAAGCTTGATGACGATTTCTCCCCTTATCTGACTGGTGGTTCTAACACGATATCTATCATGGAGTTGGGATCAGAGTTCACCCGCTTGACTTTAAGGCTGAATGCCCGAGTAAGGCAAGCAAAAGGAGTGCAAAGAAAAGGAGTCTCTTTCTCTTATAAAAGATATTGTAAGAGCATGGGAAGTACTGTCAAAGCTTCATGGTTTGAAATTAGCAAAGACACTGAAGAATGCCAAATTTTTTGAGATATATACCAAGATTGTTGTTTGTATGCAATTATTTAAATTTTAAATGAAAATGAAATTACCTCCCTAGATTAGGGTTTAGATGAGGGAGACACGATGAAAAATATTCCAAGTGGTATATATACTTATTTCTTTCTTATTGTTTCTCTCTCGTATATATATTTTGCTACTTAGGGTATCCTTCCCACGTCAACTTTTATATCTTTTGTCATTACATGATATACTCAGGCTGATATATTGCTGGGATTCTACGATTATATTTATCTTCTAATAGATAAAAATTGATGGAGAGTTTTAGCGTCTATGAAGTTAGAATTGAAGAATTTGATATTTCAATTTTATATATATATAGCCTGTTGTAAATTGCTGTTTACAATCTACTTGGATGAAATTGAGAAAACATCATGAGAATTGTGAGTTCTTTTTATACCAGAATTGTGTGAGTTGTTTTCCTTGCACTATGGAATTAGTCAGGGTGTTCATATAGCCAAAGTTTAAAAAACAAAAACTTGTACCTATCTTCCCAATGCATGAAAGCCAATCCAACATGCTAAGGAATGGATTGAATTTCCTAATTTAATAATTTTATCAAAATTTTAATGTATAATAATCTTGGAATAAGATAATTTAGATTATTCAACTTTAATTTCAAAAGTTTAAGTTAAAAAAAAAAAGAGAAAATACCAACTAAATCCAGATAAAATACTAAAGTATCTATTAAGGCATATACTTTTAACAAATTATTAATCAGGGATTTCCGTATGCTGTTAAAAGACCATAATGCACTTTGTTATTTCCTTTCTATTTTTAATATTTTACCGGCCAACTTATTAAAAATCTCTGCACCATCAAAAGTTTGCATTTTGGAGCACCACCCATGTCGCCTTTTGCTCAAAAATTGGAGAATTCGATTGATTTTTGAGTAACCAGTTGTCTCAAGAATCTCCCAGTGAAGTAATTCAAGAACCTAAAATGCTTGTTTTATTGAACAAGCCTTCACTCATTCCTGATAAAAATGGGTTTCCCTTCAGGAGTGGACATGGATTCTTTGGTGCCATTTCTGAAGTTCTTCAAGGGAAGTGATTCTGAGGAGGAGGCAAAAAAGGAAGGCCCTCATTGAAAGTTTTTTAGGAGAAAAGTGGTGTAGAAGGCGTAAATGAAGAAGCTGAGAAGATTAATGTTGAATATATATATTATGAACCCAAACCAAGGGATTTCGTAGTCGGTGGTGTTATTGCAGTTAATGAAAATAAGCCCGATGTTGTTAATGTGGGGACTAGCTACAACATAAGGGTATTTTAGTCTTTTAATAGTATTAAAAAATTTCTAATAAGATCTAGTGGCCTGATTAGGAATTTGTTAAAAGTGTAGGCCATGATAAAAATTTTGATCTTTTAGCAAGATCTAATTGGGATTCTCTCCCTTAAAAAAATATGTACTTATCTTCTAAATACAGGAAAGCCCAGTCAACATATTCAGGAATGGATTGAAAATTTAGGCAGAGAAATGAATGAAAATTTTTACTGCACTTATAATGAGCAGACAAATATTAATTATTAATGTTTAAATTTCGTAAAACATATTAGGAATATAATCACCGAGACTTCTTAAAAGGGGCGGAGGGAGTGATTAAGTATGATTTATTGGCACATATGTAATCTACAAATCCTGAAGATCCTCACAATCGTGATGCGACCTTGTTGCTACTCCATGATAAAGAGAAGTTTGAAGAGCAAGTTAGAGGTGTTTCTCTTTCACACAGAATATTGTGCTTGTCATGCAAAGAAGGGAGAGAGTGGAAGTGAGGAGGATATCAGTGAAGAAGGTAGCGGATCAAGTCACGATGATGAAAAGTCCTGTCCTGGATTCAGAGCAGTAGTGATGTAGTCCTGATTCATGTCCTTAATTCATTAGTGATGTGTAGCATTTTCTTCAGCGTAGTTTGCAAGAAGCTGTAGCTTCATATGAATGCTTTCTTCTATGTGTATGATTGATTTAGAACATGAGAAGAAAATCAGTGATAACAAAAGGCCTGAACCCAAGTTATATATTGAGTTCTCTTAAATTAGGATGAAAGGAAATGACAGAAAAAGTGAGAGTGAAGACTCGTTTTCTCTCTCTCTTTTAGTTTCACTTAAAGCATTTCATAAATTTGTGATTCATAGAATCCAAATTCCATCCTTTTGACTTGTAGCAAGTTGGGAGCTGAACACCAAACCAGCATATACAAAATCGCTAACAAAGCAACTTTTGGACAGACCTAATCATAACATTTGGATGCCATGAGTGTAAAGAAAAGGAATGCGGGACCCCACCATCCTGTTTTGTCTTCCATTTGGAATCTCTCTTGTTACTTTCACTCAACATGTAGTGAAAATGGACTTAAGGGGAGGCTCCTGAATATCTTACATCCTACCTACTATGAATGTCCACCTTTATATTATGGCCTCAATAACTTCCAAGGCAAATGAAAAAAAAGAGAAGGGAAAACATCTTTAATCTTGGCCTTCAAGAATTGTTCTTTCGCTGCAATCATGCCAAGATTGACGTGAAATGGCGTAATCAGTCGAGCATGATACCGTGTTATGATAACCTGAAATGATTTCGACTGTGATCTGTTTTAAAAGACAAGCCACCCTAACAAGTAGACAGGTTTTGGACAATGAGATTGTGTGAAAAGGTCAATATCTTGATCATTTGAGATGCATGCGTTATCAGTTTTAGAAGTATTCCTTAAACCTTGTAAGATATTCAATGCTTAAGTGTACGAATTTGAAGTTTGAAATCACAGGGATAACATTCCAAGTATAATAATACTCTTGAGGTACGATAAACTTTCGATAACGAAAAAGCTTCATATAGAAATCAGCTAAAAACCCTCCTGTCTTATCATGGTATACCCAACAAAATGGTGCAGTATATATTCATTGTTTAACATTCTTTTACAATCATTTTCTTTTGCTTGATATATTTCTGGGTCTACAATGTGAAAACATATAAAAGAGACGACCTTTTCATTGTGTTGTCATTATGGGATGAACCACGGACATCATACTGGTGTCTGCGTTTTCTTTCATAAGAACTTACACAAGTAATGTCACATTATTGGTTATGTTAAAAATATTTTTCTATATATTTGCATTTTTTATTCAAAAACAATACTTTACTAAAGTCTTGCTCTTAATAAGTACTATAGAAAAAGTAGAAATTCTTTGCCTTAAAAGCAGTTAAAAGATTCAATTAACAACCCTTCAATCGTTCCCAATTACAGTGACTTCAGTTCTGTTCTTGGACTCCCTTAAAAGGTAAGATGGGTTCTTCAATCTCCTTTTCTTCAGATATACGGACTCTTAATTTCTCTTGGATGGTGTTTACATGAGAAATCTCCCAGTAGCTCACAATCAATTCTTCAAAGTCACATATCTGATTTAAGAACATAGATATCTGCCAAAATGCTCAGCGTTCCGCATAAGACTCAGCAAATAGGTGATAGCTTGAAGTACTCATACCCTGAATCGCTTTTCTCTTCATTCCAAGCTCCTTATTACATTTCTATAAATGAGAAAGAACAACCATCTCCTTCATCAACAGTAAGCAAAATCAGCCCACTTATTCTATTAGTGATAATTGTTCTAGCAGTCATCTTCTTCATCTATGGAATCGTTCATTTAGTTCTTTGGCTTCTAATGAAAACTCCATCATCCTCTTCAACTCTATCTCATTCCAATAGATTTCCAGAATCCACGCAGTCTCGTGCTTTTCAAAGGCAGCTTCATCATCTCTTTCGCTTACATGATTCAGGATTAGAACAGTCTCTCATAGATGCTCTTCCTGTTTTTTTCTACGTGGATGTCTTAGGTTTGAAAGAACCCTTTGATTGTGCTGTGTGCCTCTGTGAATTCTCGGAGCATGACAAGCTGAGATTGTTGCCAATGTGTGGCCATGCTTTTCACATCACTTGTCTAGACACGTGGCTTCTCTCAAACTGTACATGCCCTCTCTGCAGAGCGACAGTCTCATCAAGTTCCAATTTTTCCTTGGAAAATCCATTATTCAACAATGATAATTCATGGGTTTTGAACAGATTCAAAGGAGATGAAGAGAATGTCAATGGGTGTTCATCAGGTACTGAGAGAATTAACGAAAAAAGGGTTCTTTCTGTGAGGCTTGGGAAGTTCAGAAACATTGACGGAGGAGAATTAGAGGTTGGAGAAGAAGAGGGTAGTAGTTGTAATATGGATGGAAGGAGATGTTTCTCCATGGGTTCGTATCAGTATGTAGTGAGTGGTTCAAATCTGCAAGTGGTTCTTTCTGATGTTTCAGACAATGAGGATGATGCTGTGGAGGGGAAGAAGATAAGAGAAAGAGTTAGAGGTGAGAGCTTCTCTGTGTCAAAGATATGGCTTTGGTCCAACAAGAGTAAGTTTCGAAGTTCTTCTGATGATGCTGCTTTACCTTGGTTACTGTAAGTAGGTTTAGTTCACAGTGAAGTTTTTTCTATTCACAAGTCCATGACAAAAAAAATTTGGATTTGCATTTAGTTTGTTCTTTTTCATATTATTTCTGAAATCAGATCTACCCACATGAATTGTGGAAAAATATAACTGCAGAATGATAAGCAGTCGCTTTGGACAAAATTATAATGCAAAGTTCAGAAACAGCACAAGAGATTAGCCATGAACAATGCTGTTTCTTGTCAGTTCTGTGCAATTCTTTTTCCTCATTGGTTTTCATGCAAAATACGTATAACCTTAAGAATACCTTTGAGTTATTATTTATCTTACGCATAGCATAAAAGAAATACTCCATCTACTTTTTCTTCTCCCTGCACATTCCAACTCGCGTCTTGCTGTTTACTCTATCTATATTTTAATGTAAAAGTTAATTGATTTTTTTTAATAAATTAAAAAATTAAATAAATCAATTATTATAATTAAAATTAACTTCTCAATATAAATTCATATTATATATTTTTTAATCTATCCAAATTAATCAATTAACTATTTTATTAATTATAATTAATTAATTTAATTTATTTAATCTATTAAAAAATTTAATTATTTTTTATATTAAAAATAGGAAGGTAATAATATTTAAAATAATTACTCCCTCCCTCCTTTGTTTTGTTTTTTTAACTCTACAGAACTTGCATGGTTCAATTACTCAATTAATCAGCTCCTAGGAAGTCTAATTCCTCGATAAGAAAATATATTATTTTTAAAGTTTAAGACGTAGTTACTCATTTATCAGTATGAATTAATAGAAATGAAATGGGTAAGTTTAGAAAAATGATAAAAATAAGTAGGAAAATATAGAATTTCAATTTGACTAGATTTTGCTTGGCAAGTGAATTGCTAATCATCAACAAAGTTCCTTCCGGCTTCTTGAGAAGTCAAAATTTTGTTGGTACGCTGAGTAGTCATAATATTTAATAAACAAAACAATAACAATCTCATCACGTTTTGTGAAATTCAACTTTTCTTCTCTGACCCCCCGAAAAAACTCTTTCCATTTAAAATTATAAAAAAAGAACTATTAAATATTATGTTAAAAATTAGAAAATAAAGGTAAAATATCCATGAAGTTCTACCACCACAAACACCATATAGTTTTTTTTATATAAAAATAACTGTAATGTTATAAAATATGTACAAAAATATCAAATTCTATTAATTGATTGTAAGATAGAAACTTTTTTACTAAAAATACTAACATAAAGGTATATATAGTATAATTATCATCATCTATTATTTACTAACTAATATTAATTTATTATTTTTAAAATTTTATTAAAAAATAGAGATATTTTAAAAAAAATTATAAATTTAGAAAGATAAAATAAATTAAAATTTTCAACTCATTCTTAAAAATTATTTTATAAAAATAATAAATTAATATTAATTTATAAATAATAGATAATACTAGTTAAGTCATAATTATATTACATCTGCATCAATATTAATATTTTTAATCCAAAGTTTTTTCTCTATCAACTAACATAATTTGGTATATTTGCAATCATTTTATAATAATGTTAAAGTTACTTTTCTAAAAGAAAAAATCATGTGTTGAGCGCCTTTAGAGTTAAACCTTACAGGGTTTTTTTTTTGCACATTTATCCTAAAAATTGTAAGGCATTTTTTAATGTTTTTAAGGTATAAATAATTACTAAAGTGGCCTGGCTCAGCAGTTAAGCCTTTATCATCGTTGGGAAAAAAAACACTAGCCCTTTTCTTATGGCATGTTTATGGATGAACCAAACCAAATTGGCCGCCAAAATAAAAAGGCTGTGTAGCAAAGGAGCAATAGTCATCGCCCCGCCTCACTTCTCTTTTATTGCTATTTTTAAACGTTTCTTTCTTTGGTTCTTTGTTTAATCTTAACCCTAGACGATCGACCCTACTCCATCGTCCACTCCACTCACCTCTCACCTCTCACCTCTCACCCAAGTGACTCTACACGTGCGTTGAATTCTGTTCGTGACTGGGGTTTTTTGACTCGGGACTTTATCTAAACTAAGAAATTTTCAAACCTTTTCCATTTCGTCTAAAAATCTATTCGCTTTTTTAGGTCATATCAGCTCTTCTTTTCCATGAGTCGACACAGGCTTCCTCGGTGTCCGAAAGTCGTTCGTATTTGGTACTGCGAGTCTGAGAGTGAACACTTGATTCTATCATAACCGGTCCTGGCTCAGTCTTCGCCTTGGAAATCTTTACGGAGCGCGAGAACTGGAAGTCGCGGGGCTTCGGCCGCGTCCAGTTCACTACCCTCGACGCCAAATTGAAAGCTCAATCACTTTATCTTCAAGATCGCCTTGTCTTCAAATCCCACCGCCTCAAAATCTCTGAGAGCTCAGAAGACATCATCTTCAGACCCGCCAATGCAAGAAACCGGGTCGACAATGGGGTTTTGCATGCGGGGTTTATGGTTAAAGAGAACTGTATGAGTGTGTTGGAGTACTGGGAGGGGGTGAGAGGATGGATCATGCCCGAGAGGGAGAGGGCCGAGTTTTGGGTGTGGCAGGGGAAAGAGTGTTACTAACTGTAAATAATGTTTCAGGATATATTGCAGACACATGGATATTGTTTTGGGGAAGGAAAAATGAACGCACTACTTCTGAAGGTATGCCTTAAAACTGTTGCTGTTGTTTCATGTTATCTAGACGGATCCAATTTTGTAGCTATGTACTAATGCCGGCACTTTTTTTGCATTTACTTGGAATTCATTAACCTTGTGACATGCTCCTCTGGGTGGTTTATAAGGTAGAGAGAAGATTTTTTATTTTAATCCTATCTATGTCATTATTAAATTTTCATGTGAATATATGTTCTCATTGGATATATTATATATTAAATAGGGGTAAAGTTGGATAGTTGTTGAATTTTAATGCAAGGTTAATGAGATTTACGGTTTTCATTTGTTTTGATGAAACATATTGGGAGTCACTTATAAATAGGATAGGAGGAGTATTCTTATAGAAAGTACTAATAGTGGGAACACAAGGGAGGAGAAAAGATTTAACTAAATGCATGTAGATAAATTAACTAATTCTTGGTTGAATTTCCTGAGATCAGAGTAAAAGTTCGTTTAGTCTTTCTTCAATAGCCAGATTATTTCCAAAGGGCAAAGATTCTAAAGTTCTAGTTAGTTTGATAGTCAGTAATTACAAGTGTTCTAATTTGGTTTCAAGTTCTTATTTCTCTCCGTGCCATAACATCTAGTGAAGTAGAATTGCAGCATACTTGTAACATTAACAACAAAAGGCTAAAAGGCTGCTTGTATTTCTGAATGCTTCTAGCCATTCAATTTCTCATTACCATTCAATTGATCGAATGAGCTAAATATGGCTTGAATTTCTGCTTATGCAATAATGTTCTGTATGGTTATTCTATTATTGGAATATGGCTTCTACAATGACTTTGCTGATCCTTCGGGAGGGGGTGATGTTTGTTCTATGCTTGCAATCTGTGGTAGAATAGAGCATATACCTTTTATCACTATTGGCTCCTTCATTTGACCATTTCTTATCTTCTTAAGGTGAAGTTAAATCTTTGTTTTACCGTCATATAAAACTGATTGCGACATTTGTTCATTACAGCTCAAATACGGACCAAAGATCTATCAGAAAAAAGCTGGGCCAAATATAGCATCAAAATTTAAAGCCGATAGGTACCACTTTTGTCAGGAGGATTTTGAATTTGTTTTGGGTACGGACAACAGACTTCTCACCCATGAAGTCAGTTGGACACTCTACTTCATTTTGCTGGGTCATTGAAGAAGAACCATTAGCTGCAGATATTTTTCAAAGTTTCCCACTCTACAGAGAAAATTTAAATGAACTAATTCTGGAAGATGGGGAAGAATTCTGTTCTACATCAGAAATAGTTCCACTTGTAAAGTGGGGTTCAGATTCGAAGGTACCATATGAGATTATTTTTCAACTCAATTCTCTTGTTCATACACAGAAAATAAGTTTTGCTTCTGTAGATGATGATTTGGTTGATTTGTTCAGCACCTTAAATGAAGAAACTTATGTGGTAATTCTTCAGAAGTTGCACAACCTAAAGTCCACATGTTATGAATAAAATATGTGAAGAGTCAATTACATGTGCTAAGGTGTAAAGAGAGCTATTCCGCCATCATCTCACAAAAGGTTGATAGATAATAACATCATGAGTTGCCATAGAGCCTTGATTACCCCATCAAAGATTTATTGTATTGGTCCTGAGCTTGAAACCTCTAACTATGTGGTAAAGGATTTTGCATCATATGCTTCAGACTTCATTAGAGTTACTTTTGTTGAAGAGGATTGGAGTAAGCTTCCAACCGGTGCAGTCTCCACTAGCATTCAAAAGGGAATCTTTTCAAACTGAAATATATAAGCGGATATTGACTATTCTTCAATATGGGATTGTAATTGGGGCTAAGAGATTTCAGTTTCTGGCCTATTCAGCTAGTCAACTCAGGTCAAATTCTGTTTGGATGTTTGCTTCTAATGATAGTGTGACAGCAGATGATATTAGAGAATGGATGGGAAGGTTCAAAGTGATACCCAGTGTCTCTAAATGTGCAGCAAGGATGGGTCAGTTGTTCAGTTCTTCCATGCAAACTCTTGAAGTTCCAACACGGGATGTGGAGTTAATTCCAGATATTGAAATCACCTCTGATGATGGGATGATGGTACAAGCTATTGTTTCTCTGATGGTATTGGAAAAATTTCGCAATCTTTTGCCAAGCAAGTAGCAGAGAAGTGTAAATTGAACCATGTTCCATCAGCCTTCCAAATTCGCTATGGTGGATACAAGGGTGTCATTGCTGTTGATCAATATTCTTTCAGGAAGTTATCATTGCGCAAAAATATGCTTAAGTTTGAATCCAAAAGCACAATGCTTAATGTCACTAAATGGAGTGAATCTATGCCTTGCTTTCTGAATCGAGAGATTATAACCCTTTTGTCCACCTTAGGAGTAGAAGATGAAGTATTTGAGGCTTTGCAACAGGATCAGCTGTCTTTCTTAGAAAAAATGTTGAATAATAGAGAGGCAGCTTTGAATGTTTTAGAGAGTTTAAGTGGTGCTGATTCAAAAAAACATTCTAGTGAAGATGTTGCATCAAGGTTATGAACCAAACATTGAACCTTACTTATCAATGATGCTTGGGGCTTATTATGAGCACCAGTTATTGGATTTGAAAATTAGATGCCGAATATTTGTCCTTAAAGGGTGGATTTTAATTGGTTGCTTGGATGAAACTGGTCTTCTTAATTATGGCCAAGTATATGTCCGCATAACCATGACAAAATCTGAGCTTGAAAGTGGGGATGACAGCTTAAGGAAAGTGGATGGGAGCACATGTGTAATAGTGGGCAAGGTGGTTGTCACAAAAAATCCTTGTCTACATCCAGGAGACATCAGAGTCCTTGATGCTATCTATGATGTAGAATTAGAGGAGAACGGTTTGAGAGATTGCGTTGTCTTCCCCCAAAAAGGGCCTAGGCAAATATAGAAGATTTTACATGGACTTGCTAGATGTTATCGTCATATTCCAAAAAGCCATTCCATTTCTGCTGTTTGTGTTTTATACTCTCTGCTTGGATTTAGAGTCATTAGTTATGTTGTTAGGTTGATTACAATCTGATGCTACCAGCTGATCAATAGTTTGATGGTCCATTAGGCTTGGCATGCCCTTAATTTCTGCTGTTCCCTATCTGTTTAAGTAGATATTGTGTATATTGTCTTGTGGAAATTTACTAGTGATAGTGGATTTTTTGTAGTTCTGATGTATTACTGCTTCTGAGTGAAAACTTGTCTCTTGATCTACAGGCCGCATCCAAATGAATGCTCAGGTGGTGATCTTGATGGTGATTTATATTTCATAAACTGGGATAAAGGCCTCGTCCCATGCAAAACAGTGGCTCCAATGGGCTGCTCATGGAGGCCCCATGTGATAGATCACGAGCTGACACTGAAGGTAATTTTTGGCACAGTCCGTTTGGACTTAACCGTTATCTTAATATTGATAAATTTGAAATTGTTCCTCATTTGTTCTTACTTGTGTTGGCAGGAAATCCAACAATTTTTTGTTGATTACATGATCAATGATACTTTAGGTGCTATCTCCACAGGTCATCTGGTTCATGCAGACCATGAACCTGAGAAAGCCATGGGTAGAAAATGTCTGGGGTTGTCAGAGCTTCACTCCATGGCTGTTGACTTTGCGAAGACCGGAATTCCTGCTGAAATGACAAGGACCTTGAAACCAAGGGAGTTTCCTGATTTCTTGGAGAGGGTAGGTAAACCAATGTATATCTCGAAGGGGGCTCTGAGAAAACTATACCGAACCATAGTTGAATTGATCTCACAACGAAGGTCCAACTCTGATTGGTCGTCTGAGAAACTAGCAGAAGCATATGATCATGAACTTGAGATGGATGGTTTTGAGGACTTTCTTGAGGTTGCAAAATTTCATAGAGATATGTATGCTGAGAAAATGGGGTCTTTAATGAACTTCTATGGAGCTGAGACTGAGGATGAGTTTCTGACTGGTAACTCGCGAAGTCGTGCTTCATATTTGCAGCGTGATAACAGGAGATACAGAGATATGGAGGATCGGATTCTGTTATCGGTGAAGAATTTGCAGCATGAAGCCAAACATTGGTTCGAAAGTAGTTGCCAACCACATGAAAAGATGCAAATGCCCAGTGCTTGGTATCTTGTTACGTATCACCCTCCATATAACCAGGAGAGCTCTAGTTGTCTGAGTTTTCCATGGATCTTAGGGGACATTTTATTGCATATAAAGTCTAGAAAGGGAAAAAAACTGAGGGAAACTCCAGTTGAATAGAGCATGTCTTTCAATGAAAAGTAGATCGGTCCCAATGTTGCATGGAGTTGGAACTATGTATGTATATATGACTTGTAAATGGTATGACCTGTTATAAATATTATATGTTTTAACATGATGTAACATTTTATAATTTATTTGTTATTTGGAACCAGTTTAGGTGATAAAGATAAGATAAGATGCAGGTTGTGATTAAAGTCCAAATCCTCTCTAGGAAACTGGAAAAAAAAAACTAACATATTAGAATCTTTCTACAACAACAATTGATGATGTGTGTGATCCGAATGAAAGAAAAAAACAATGGCTAAGATACGAATTTTACGGGAACTCAGTTGATTACTGGGGTGCAACTGATGTCTTTCTTATTTCTTCTACATGCATTTATAACCGAAATCTTGAGTCCACTGAATACAATAAACAATAAAATAAATGATAAAAATAAGTATAATCTTCGGTTGAGAGACTTATGTCTGACTTCATGGAATCTTGTGATAGTTCCTAATGACTCGATCTATACCCAATGTGCAGCAACTTCTTCCCGAGTAAGTTAGGCCTATCCAAAGATACTCCTGGATCAGTGTGTGTGTGTGTTTTTTTTGGTGATGAGTTTTCTTTCTTCTACTTAAATTAGTGTGAAATGCATTGCATTGATGGTTGATGTTCTGGTTGAGAAGAATTTGCTCCGCGTGTTACTTGTATGATCATGCGTGCAGTACAAGTAATAAGCGAGAGGACTTTCCTCCTTATGTTGTACATGTTGTGATGAGGATTTTGGAGTGAAAAAGACATCATATGGTGTTGACATGTAAAATTTTTGCTGGTCGTATTACTATTTAGTCCATTAGGACATGTTTGTAATGGGGCCATATTTATAGTTAAACATTTATAGCTAAGATATTGATTTGAAGGCAATACCGCATCTCCATGTACGATCACATGTTCCAATGGTAGATGCAACATGCCTGCTGATTTTATTGCAGCCTAAAGCTGAGGATAGTGTTGGGGATAAAAATAAACGTTACAACGGTTACATTATCTTTAAATTGCCCCATCATCTACCCCAACCTATCAAATCCCTCCAACATGGTCAATACCTAATTTCCACTAAAACTATGATACAGGTATTTAATCAGGAGATTAATAAGAAAAAGACAAAAATACCCATTTGGACCGTTTCAACAAAAACGAAGCACAAAACGAATAAAATATGTACATCCAGTCATACACAGTGCATTTTCCTTAAAGGTTACATTACCTTTCTAGAAGTTGGTAACAGCAAACCCCACTCTCCCAACACAGATAAAATAACTACATCACTACATCAGTGAGAAAACAAAGAGAGAGATCGAGTACAAAAGCCAAATCTCCCTTTATCCCATGAGTTTACTCATCCCAATATCAACATGCCGTCGTTTTTATTGTTTATGTTACCCACCATCAAAAGAACATTATTATTGTACATATATCAGACACAATATCAACTGAAAAAAAAATTATGAACATAAGAAACCAACAAAAAAAAAAAAGAGTGGCCCGTCGCGGCCAGTGAACCACCAATGACAGCAGCGCGTAGACCTCGAGGAATCAACGTCTCTTGTGCGTTTCTGTCATCTAAAACAGCTCACGACACGATGGGCCTCTCCCAGCGCACTACTTCCCCATTGGCGCATCTTAGCCTACACGGCGCACTCCACCACATTTCACGCGAATACTGCAACGTCCTTACCCGGTGCTGCATCCACCGACTTCAACGGGACTGAACCAAGCGTGGCGGCGTAGCGGGTGGAGAAATTGCGGTATACGTCATAGCCGATGTCTTCGGGATCGCCGTTCTGGCCGTTAGGGCCTTCGTCGAAGTTCAAGGCGTAGCTCAATGGGTCGTATTGGTACTTACCGTGCTTGCAGCCGCCACCACTTCTGTTCCTGTTGAATCTCCGGATGAAGGTCTTCCACCTGGGTCCGGCGACGATCTCGGACCACTCACGGAGCTTCTTGAAGGCTCTGAGGCCACGAGACCACCATCGATCCTCGGTAACAGAAGAAGCATGGGCGCGGGAGTGAGACCAGGAACTGGCTCGTACGCGCTCCCACCAGGCGAGGCCGACGGTGGGAGAAGGGCGGGAGCCGAAACAGGGGAAGCAGAAGCAGCAGCGAGTGTTGACTAAGAGAGTGTTAGATCTGTCTTCCGCGGCGGAATCGGGTTCCATGTGGGACATAAGAGGACCTTGAAATGTGCAGTGAAATTGAGAAAATCAATAGAAGGGTCGATCAGATTAACAAAGCCGTAGGAAGCAGAGAGGGAGAGGGAATTGGTAAAATTATAGGCTTGTGTGAGAAGCGTTGGAGACAGTGATCCGAATCGTTCCGTGTTCAGTGCGCCCTCTCGCACGAAGTTCAAAGTTTATACATGGAGATGTATAATGTGCGGGTTAAGGGTAGTAATTGGAGATTGCGAACGGGAGCCGTTGAAGGGATGAGGGGATCGATTCGATCCTATGGTGGGGCCCAGCTTTGGGGTGTGCAGTCTTCCCACCTATTTTACACGGGAAAGGTTTCGACTGTCGAGAGAGTTTCTACGGATTTGGATCCTTTTCCTCAAATTAAGTCTGAATCGAAAGACATCAACTATTTGATCGTGATATAAACAATGGTAAGCTAAATATATCCTTATTTATTTTTTTCTTAAAACTAAATTGCAATCTGATGATAATATCATTCAATTAAGGGAGCCTAATCCTCAACTAAGTGAAATGTCTTTCACCAAGAATAAAAAACTAAGAGGTAGTTTAATACACGATTAATTTTTTATTTTCATCATTATTATATTTTTAACTTCAATCTTCTATAAACATTAAAATTAATTTTTATTTCATTTTAACAAGAAGATAGTATTGAAATAACTATCGTCAATCAATATTTAATTATAAATATTTATTAACTCTCTTCTTATTTCTTGTGGTAGCCTCTAATGGTGATGTAACTCTCTTCTTTTCCCAACAGGGAATGCCTTGGTTCCTAACGTGACGTAGGCGTGGCCCTCTGCTTTTCCTAAGAAGGCAATTAGCCATTTGGATGTTAAGGGACAAAGTTGCAGCAGCATGAGTTTCGGTTTTGGAATACCATGTGCGGCGTATACACACTGGATTCAGTTGACCACATTAACTTTATTATTATTATTATTAAAAAACATTAATAAGATTATGATTAAAATTAGGTAAAATGGTGGAGCCCTTTTTCGCCTACCACCAAACCATGGGAATAGTCGAATAGAGCATAATGGCACATGTCACCCCTCTCTAGTACTTTTCCCCGTGTTACCCCGCCTAATCCTAAATGATTGTGTTATTTGCCTGGTTGGTTTCTTTGTACTTTTTCAATAATTGATTGTTTTGTACCTAATCTTTGTGTTTGGGGTAACCACTTTGCAGGAATGCGTATTCTCATTTCTAACCCATTTTTCAATGATCATTAGTAAAAACATATGATTAGTAAGGTATTAGTATTATATAAATTCGTTTGGTTATTATTCTTAAAAGAAACCAAATGTCATTGCATTGTGCAAGATTGAGACCATACAGTGATAAAGTCAGAATCCAGGTTAGGGACATTGTTAACATTTTAATTCATTTCTTAAAATCTGATAACAGTTTCGTGCTGATGTTATTTTCTATAAATAAAAATTAAATTTATTATGCCCATCTTAAGATTGTTAGTTCAATATCATTTTTTCCCTGGAAACTTATATTTTATCATATAATTTAAAATAAAATATTAAATTTGAAATTACAAACTTTGTTCTCTAAAATAATTAGCAACTTAACAATCAAAATTAAAATGAATAAATTCATCTTCTCGATTTTAAATAGAGCTTAGACACTTCTGTAAATAGAATTGCATAGAAACTTGTTTCCAAATTAGTTGGAGTATTACGTAGCTTTCAAAAATTACTTGGTAGTATAAAATTACAAACAAACAAAAAAGGCTCATTTAAAAATTTTATTTGCCACATGAGACTAGATCATGTGGTGTAAGGTTAGGGTGGGTGAGCACAAGGTCAAAAATTCAAATCATCTAAAATTAAAAAAATAAAGGTTTTTTTTTGTATAAGAAATTTTTAGAAAATTATTAGACTCATCACGATCTAAAAGTAAGGCAAAGTTTCACTTTTTCTTAGATGATACTAATATCGGACAAGACGAGCCGTCTATTACCCTTAAATGTAAATTTAAGCATCTAAAAGATAGAATACCTCCTCAAATATCGCGATTAGAACCAAAATAAAATGATATTTCCTAAAAATTAAATACCCTTCAAATAATTATATGTCTCACTATTTCATAAGTTAAACACAACAATAAAATGAAGTTGTTATTATGAACATTTAAAAAATTAATTAGACCATAGCACCATGAGACATGTTGGGCCAAGCCTAATAAATTTTTTGTTATAATAAATATATATATATATATATTATATAATCTCTGTGTCATTGGCATTGTTGTAATTAGTTTTGTTATAACTCACAAGGTTATATATATTCTTCGCCAGCAAATGTTAGTCAATTAATTAAGTGTTAATTCATAACTCATAAAATTATAAATACAAATCATATTGACAATATAAAAATATTGTTAGTAGATATTTTTAAAAGTGTTTTTTACTTCTAATAAGCTCTTAGAACCTACCTTGTCATAAATTTTCTTGTACCAAAACACACACACACACACACACATATATATGTATGTATATATAAATATATTCTTTCTCTAGGCGCCAAAAGGAAAAAAAAAAACAAAAGCGGATAAAAGGCTAGTACGAGAAAGTCGTAATTAAGGTACCTAATACTAATAGCAAGGATACTCGGTTATCTCGTGCCCTTCAGCTAATTGTCCATGTCTAGTAAGGTCAAAATCCAGATAAATTATACGGGAGCATCTACCAGAGGAAAAATAATCTACAAAAGTTTGTGCAATATGTAACAGCAATCTCTCTATAATAATTAGACATACGTTCTTATTCATTAATCCTATAGCTAGCTAATAATGCGATTGTTTTATATCTATCAATCATAGCCAATATCTTCCAATCCAATTGTTTTCTCTCGTAAGCTTTTGATCAAATCACATTATCACTTTCTACACTCCATCTGATTGCCAAATGTAGCAGCAACGAAGGAATATTTATTCTAAGCTCAGAATGGGATATCCAGCTAAGATGAGAGGAACAACGCACACCCAAAAGAATTTCCTTTTGGAAGAGAAAAATGACTCTCTCTTTTTTTGTTTAGAAGGAGCAAATATTAATGGCCTAAGATTACACATGGAATTGAAAAAAGAGGAACTTTTGTGATATTAAATTACAAGCTCATTGGCAATTATGGAGTTATAGGAATCAACCCATATGTGTGGCTGAAGGTGGCCACGCCAACTTCATTAACATCCTCTGCCAAATTACACAAATTTTTAAATATTAAGTGTAACAAAAGAAAGTTATCCATATGGATGTCGAAGCCACAAAGCCATAATTTCCAGCACCGCTCTATGATACAGAAACTCGAAATTCAAGGAGTGAATCGAGTATCAGTTTCATACTAACATGAAAAAGCATTTCTGAACAACAAGTTTAGATCAATTACAGCCACATCCTTCCCCATCATGTGGCAGGTTAATTCAAGCAAATAGGCAAGACTTGCGAAAGAAGGTTAAGAAGAAACGAAGATTCAAGACAAACATATTTCTGTAATCATTTATTTTACACACTGGCATACGTGAATACTATCATCATAGAGAGCAATTTAGTAATACCCGTAATACGTGCAAGTGCATATTCATATACGTAGTCACAACCGATCAAACTACAATAACTAGTAAGTACGTACATTAGTCATTAACACGTTTTTCAGGATCAGAAACACAGGGCAAGCAACTGAGAAGTTAATTCAGAGACTCAAAATGGCAGAGCAACCCCAACCTTAGCTCCGTGAACAGCCCCAGAAAACGTTGCCTTCAGCATCGCAGTTTGCGGTATCAATAGCAATAGCACCAAAGATTGCACGGAATGCACCACAAACCGCAGAAGGTGCAGAAGAATTGGTCTTGGGTGGAACCCGAACCACCTTTTGCAAACCCAACCGCAATGCGTCTCCAGTGCATGAAGATTCCACGTTGAAAAATTCCGCTATTCTACGATTCAGATCTTTCGGAGAGATGTCAATGTCTTTTGAAAGTGAATGGGAAGAGACAGCTGTTTCAATGACATTGGCCCCCAGAATGCTCAGAGCTCTGTTGTTCTCTTCTGAGAAGGAAGCATGAGTCATGGCACGACGAAGAAGGCCAATGCTCTTGAACGAAGGCCAATGATCTTGAAGGTATAGCTGATGATAACATAAAATTTGTTTAACTACAAATTACTAGACAGACACAAGTAATTTGCATAATTTCGGACGGCCAATTTTTAACCAAAAAGAAAAAGGAAGAAAGAAAGTACAGGATGTGAATAAAAATTGGAAAAAAAACGAAAGTACAAACCCTAATTGCTTCTGGAGGGTTTCAAGAGCCACTGAAAACGGCTATAATGATATGATGTGAAGATCACTTGCAGCATTTCCCTACAGAGAAAGCATAAAACATATCCTCAGCGACCGTTCGATCGCCGGAAAGAGTACGGAGGGAAAAGAGAAATATCTGAAGAAGACGACTAATCAGAGCACCTGAAAGTTGGGAAGGGTGGCAATGAGTAAAACGGAGAAGAGAGTGAAGCATTTCTTTGGCTCAGAATTGATGAAGTCGTAGCTCCGTCTCCGTCTCCGTCTCCGTCTTCGTCTTCGTCTTCCTTTATTGCTCTCCGCCAGTGTGACTGGGACCGTGTAATTTCTCACTCCTTTATATATTCAACTAATTTTGAAATAAGTCCGTATGATTTATAAATTTATAAAGCCGTCCCTATACTTTGTGAAGTTTAAACTTTAACCCCTTAATCTCCACATTTAGAAACCACTAATAATCCCATATAGATTTTTACATGTATTTTTTTATTTAGTGATGAGTATTATACCTTTGGAGACTTAAGGTGCAAAGACATGTAAATTTTATATTGATTAAAACACTTTGAATAGAGTATAAATCTTAGAATATTTTTTCTATGATTTTGCCATAATGAGCTAATAAGTATCTATTATCTGTCTTTTACTATTTTTTTTTATATATAATTATCTAATTAAATCGTATTTAAATATTATTAGACTAAATTAAAGATTAATCTATTTATACAAATTCGAATTCAAAATTCCACTAAAGCTGCGTTGGTCCATTTTCACCTCTTTACCATTGGAAAAAATATTGCTTTTTTCCATTATATTTTAATAATTTATCTTCATTAATTTTGTTTAATTCATTTTTTTATTTTCTTATGCATATCAAACCGAACTGCTTATTGGTTGTCGACATCTGGATCATAAATAAATTTAGGATTTTTTTTTTGCCAAGAATTTAGGGTACATCACACGTACACGCGTCATCTTTCCGGCTCTCTACATAACAAGGACTTCACAAATTTTTCCCTTTGAAACATTTAAATTACCAAATAATTAATAAGCATTATGTAGACATGTTAGGGCTTATTGGATGGAATTTTAAAAAAAAAAAAATTGTGAATCCATCAAATGAAAAATTGACAGCCCATTTTGAGACTTGAATGCCTTCATGTATAAACCAAATAAATTCGAACTATACAAAGGATTTCCAAAGTCCCATGAAACTAGAGTTCCTTAACCCCCTCAATACATTTGATATCCTTCTTTCAAAGTTACTGCTAGAAAGCAAACAGATACATTCTTTTCCCTCCCCCACCTACCAATCAAACTTCTACCTCTCTAAAAACCTGTGAACACTTTGAACTCAACTTGCATTCGAAACTATGTCCTTCAAGCAACCGTTACAGAACCAGCTTCCGCTCTTTCAGAAGGATCTTCTTCTTCATCATCACATACTGGTTTAAGCCTTGAAGCAGTAGCAAGGCTTTTAAGCAACATCATCACCTCAGCAATATCGTCTACGTAGTACCTGGCTTTGCTTGGTTTCTGGCCAACTGTGCAAGCAAAGATTTCTGGTGCCGAAGATGAGCTACCGCCGTACACTTTGGTGGATATACTCGCGAACATGTCCTCGTCGGACCTATCATCCCCAATGCACAGAATGAAATCTGGTGATTTCCCGGTCCGGGTCAGTCTACACAGAACCTCTTCTACAACTAACCCTTTCGTGATTCCCTGTTGTGTTGATTATATCCAAGGTTAGAACTTTTTATGAACAATCATAGGTTAAGATGAAGAAAAAGAGGGACAGATATTAATTACCTGTGGTTTAACTTCAACAATGTACTGTCCCTTCTTAACAACCACTGGGTCATTTGAAAGGACATTTTCAAGGTGATCCAGCAGCGACTTGGCCTGCCAAGACCCGAAATCAAGATCAGCATCACGGTGGTGCCAAACCAAGGCGCTCTCCTTGATCTCCATTTGAGAGCCATCAGTTGACTCAGTATATGCTCTCATTACAGGTTCAACAATGCTTTTCCAAGCAAAATCTGTAGCTATATAATTTGTTTCCCAACTTGACTGTACATCCCACCTGCATTCAAGAGTAAACAAAACTTCACAATTTTAGAGATTCATATCATATGTAACCTGAGAAGCCAATGCTTTGGGTTGAGGACAGACTAACCTGATAAAATAACCATGCTCAGCTGCGATACCCAGGTTCTCGCACTGATTTAACCACTCACCTAATGAAAGCCTTCCCCTGCCACTGACTATAAACACAATGTTGTTGGGGTCACTGCATAGGTTGTTCAGCAAAGATATGACTTCAGGACTGGGACTTTTAACAATGGAAGTTTGGGACACAAGTGTACCATCATAGTCCAGAAAAATTGCTCTCTGATTTGACCTTTTATATGCGGAGACAATGTGGCCAATTGACAGCTTCCTAAAACTGGGAGAAAGGGCCAGGATTCTGAAACTCAGTCCAAAGCCAATGCCCCAACAACGTTTGCTGAGGTGATCCTGGCACGAACGAACTAGATCTTGTACAAAACTTCGAGCCCAGTAACCCATGTCATGAGAGCTAACATACCGATAGTGCTTCTCATGCCGTAACTGTTTCTCCACGATAGACATACTGATGGCCAAATTTATTGCATCAGCTACAGCACTTATGTCCCATGGGTTCACCCTCAATGCCCCACTAAGAGATGGCGAGCAACCAATAAACTCAGAAACAACAAGTGGACTTGTACGAGGGAGCTCTGAAACAATTCCCAAGGCTTGATCCATTTGCGTATTCCCCTGCCTACAGACGATATACTCGTATGGAATTAAATTCATACCATCGCGCACGGCATTCACAATGCAACATTCTGCCAAGGAATAATAGGCTATCTTCTCATAAAAAGAAACTGGATGATCTATGATGATCACAGGTTCATAATTTAGCCAACTGAACCTTTCATTTATCCTGTCAGCAATATGGTGTATCTCCTTTGCTTCCTCAACACCTTTGCCTGAACTTTTCGGGGGATTTACAATTTGGACTAGTACTAATTCACCAAGAAGTTCTGGATTCTGCTCTAGGAGTAATTCTACAGCCAAGAGCTTCAAACTGACTCCTTTAAAGATGTCCATATCATCAACACCAAGAATAAGTTGCTTCCCCATAAATTGCTCATAAAGTTCTTGAACTTTGTCAGTAGAAGATGGGTGATTTATAGCGGATTGAAGCCTAGCCATGTGAATTCCTACTGGCAAGATTTTAATGTATACTGTGCGGCCATAGTATTCAAGCCCAATGTAGCCCCTTTTGGATTCATATTCCAAGCCAAGCATTCGACTACAACAAGATAAAAAATGACGAGCATAATCAAATGTATGAAAGCCAATTAAATCTGCATTGAGAAGTGCTTTCAAAATTTCATCTCTGACAGGCAGAGACCGATAAATTTCTGACGAAGGAAAGGGGCTGTGAAGGAAAAATCCTAGCTTCACTTTACTGTATCCTTTCCTGAGAAATGTTGGGAGAACCATGAGATGATAATCATGAACCCATACAAAATCAACTTCTGGATTCGTAACCTCCAAAACCCTGTTTGCAAATATCCTGTTAGCAGCAACATAAGCCTGCCAGAGCACCCTATCAAAGCGATTGCCATGATCAGGAAACATCGGTAACATGTAGTGAAATAGTGGCCACAAATGTTGCTTGCAAAATCCATTATAAAACCTATTCTGAATGAGCGGTGGAAGGAAGGTAGGCCAGCATTTGAATTCATCTAGCAACTCTTGAGAAACTCTCTCTTGTTCACTTTCATCAACATCAACCTTCAACGATCCCACATAAACAACATCGGTATCAAAAGAAATAGCATCTTTTAGCTGCCACAAAATCGAATCTTCATCATAACTAAAGCACCATCTGCCGGAATCTTTATCCTTATGAGCATTAAGGGGAAGAAAATTTGCTACAATGATTATCTTTTGACGATGTTCTGATGAGGAAGCCTGTGAATCATCATCACCAGTACCTTTTTTCCCATCTATATCAGAAATTACTCCAGGAACAGTATTAACACGCGGAAGAGCTCTGGGTGTTTGAGGGAAATTTAAAATGTCCCCAGACACCAAGTCCAACAAATTTGTGCAAGATGTAGCCACCATTTTCACTGCAATTTCCAGTTTTTGGGTGTCAAGAGTGCAATATTATGTTGGATAGACAATTATAAGAACCTTTAATATATAACACAAGAGCAAGAACAACCTGTGAATATAGAAAAGAATTTGCAATGAATATAGCGAGAAGGACTACACACAGCACTAAAGGACACAAGTACATAAGCAAACAACTGAAGGTTAATTAATCAGTACTTCAAACATTGCCTAGGTAATCACTTGCTGCTTTCTGTAAAAGTTTAGGCCTCAGGATTGCTTGTTGAAATAGGAAGACAAATAAATGCTACTCAAATCACTTGATAATTATTTGCTGAATGTTTATTACCATGTCTAACTCCATCATTGATTGTTAAAGTAAGGAAAACAAGAGGCGAGATCAATATTCAATACAAAAGCACTCCTACCAGATGCATGTATGAATGAATTCCCAAATCAATTTAATTACAACCATGATAAGATCTGAAGCAGCATGCTAGAGAAAGGACAAGGTGATTACAAGTTCAACTTTTTATGCAACAACTTTCAGCCAGGGGTAAAATAGCACACAGCAAAAGAAGACTAATTGGAAAAATCAAGTTGACCCAAATAATATGTTCTTTGATCCGAGCAAAAACAAGGGACAGCAATGAATCAGAAAAATGATTGAAGCTACTATAATAATTTTAACGCAGATCAGTTTTTCTTAATCCAAATCATCAAAATAAAGGACATTAAAGTTTCATCTTCAAAGAAAGAAAGGAACTTATCAAACAGAAAAGGAAAAGAAAGGAAGGCGGAGATTCCAAACCAAGGGTTTCGCCCGTCTGGTTATACTTGATCTTTGACTCATCCAATGCTACACAAGAACTATAATGCCTGACCAAAAACACAGACTCACAAAATTAGAATGAAAGATATGAGATAGAATGGCTAATAAAGAACAAATGCCCGCATATCAAGATTGAATGGACTTATACAGCTAAGCTCACGATAATCAGTTCTTGTATTACTAGACCTTCACACAGTTCTCCTTGCCCTGTCATATAGAGCTCGTGAAGAAAAGAGCGTTATCCTTGGGAACTGCGAGTACAGCGCACAGAGTTAGGCAGAACAAAAAGACTGACTTGCATTATTTATAACCATTTTAATCCAGCAAAATCATTAAGGCTAATTCACCGGTTCAGCAAATAAATAAAATAATTAAATTCCTCAAGTGAAAGAGTTCATTCAACAACAACAACAATAACAACAAGTCTTACCCCGCTACGTGGGGTTAACTAAATGGATCGCAAGACGTCATTATGCTCTATTCACAACCAAATCACTGGAAATATATTATATAGAAATATGGTCTACTGAAATAAATCCAGCCAATGTGCCAGGCAGGACAAAGAAGTAAATAAGTAAAAACAGAGTACGAAGATAAATTGGTGGATTCATGAATCATCTCAAGAGTTTGTAGAACTTTATCTTTTTGTGAGCACTAACAGTCAGTGGAGGTATAAATGCATTGCTTGCCGGTTGCAGCTATTTGAACATGGGCAGGATGCTTTGTTTGTTTCTACATAAGTTGTTTAATTTACATCTTACAGTGTCTATAGCAATTTTTATTTTCCTTTTTTTTAACAGTTCATTTTTACATTGTCCAAACATTCCAAGCAGCCTCAATGCCAAGTAACTAATGTTAAAATAAGGAATATTTATATGGACCGTTGTTACTTTCATGCATATGAAACAAACTGGCTGAGCAGGATATTTCTTACCAAACAACCAACCCCCTAAAGCAAATATAACAGAACCAACCCACAACACGAAACAGCCGAACAAAGATAAAAGAGCGCACCTTTTTTCTGAAAGCAATAAAACTGATGCAAGACTAAGAATTTCCAATGGCTGTACATAAATTTCCTGCTGGAAAAACAAACATGAACAAAGCATTTCCGTTTGATCGCAGAGAAACAGCTCCTCAATACCAAGTAAATGGAATTTGAATAAGGAATATTTGTGTGTATTATTGTTACTTTCATGTACATGCAACAAACTGGCTTTCATTTCTCTATGAGCAGTATGTTTCTTACCAAACAAACAGCTCCAAGATCAGATATAATAGAAACAACCCACAATGCAAAACACCCAACCGGAGAGAGAAGAGAACAAATTTACCTGAAATGAATCAAACTGATGCAACACCAAGAATTTCAAGTGACTGTACATAGATTTCCTGCCGGAAAAAAAAACAAAATCAAACATAAACAGAGCATTTACGTTTGATCGCAGAGAAACAAAAAGGAAACTCTTTTAACTGGGCGAAACTAATTTCTAGCAAAGTAGTCAATGAAATATCAACAAGTCATTTACCCTGTTCTTCACTTTATCAACAATCAAGCAGGCCCATTACAAGGAAGATTAGATAAAATGAGGATGATGCAGTGGGAAGAAGAAAAGGAGACAACAATGGATAAATTCAAGAGTGAATAATGGGTGTGAAGTATGAAGACAAGTAATAAGGAAGTTGGGGGAAATTTACAGGTGGAAAGATGGTATACTTGGATATATGCGACGAGTGTGTTAGGTTGACAACCGGTGAGATTTGTGGGAGTTTCATGGATTCGAAGCCGACCTCAAGAATTAGAAAGGCGAAAAGAATACGATGGGAATATTTGTTTCCGAGGTTCCGTTTGGTATGGGCGTTGGTTTTGTTCAAATTGTTGTATATTCAACAAAGGATGCTGCATTGAATTGCTGAGACAGCTTCAACATGGAAAGTCAAAAAAGAGAAAGATATATATCCCATTTGGATATATTAATATCTTATTAATTAATTATAATAATTCATTTAATATAATAATAATAATAATAATAATCTTTTAAACAGCGTGAGAAACAAATCCAGTTGGATTGCAACTCAGATAGCTCTTACGTTTTCAGTTCTGATCCTAATCCTAATCATCTTAAGCCTTTTTTACACAAATGCCCTCCTCGTATGGCATTTTTACCATATTATTTCAAACAAATTAATAATCTTCTACAACCTTGAATTTTGAAAGAAAGAAAAATGCTTGATTTAGCTTGTTACAATTGTGCTTTTCATTTTTTGTACTATACAAGACTCATTTGTATCATACTTTTACTTTAAAAAAAAAATCTAAATACTCCACATAAAAATGAGAGTTCATTTTACACTGGAACTAGTTTATTTAAATTTGAAATCCTCCATAATATTTATGCTTATCATTAGATAACATGGGAAATATATGGTGCTATTATGCTAATGAAGAAGCAGATAAAAATGATTACGATTAAGAAAATAGAAAAGGATATAATAGTCCTTGAATAGGATGATTATACTAAAGAACTGAGAGGGAGACTTGAAAGGCAGTGGCGTGAGAGACAAATTGGATATTACAAAGACCAAATTCTTCATGAGTAAGTCTTGTTAATCCAAATAAGTTGATTAGATTAGATTAAATTAATGTGTGGAATACTGATTCTTTGCTTGGCGTTGAAATTATGCTTTGCAGAATGGGAACAGGATTGACCATGTCCGGCCACCTATATTATTCTATCATTTTGACCATGTCTCTCTTCTCACGGATTATCCAATAAATTAATTAAGGACGCATTAATTAACCAAAGTTCTCGTAAACACTATCTTAATTAAATTCGTCTATTCAAGAGAACCCTTTTCTAAATTAGTAAGGGTCGTCTCACAAAACTCAACTCGGTTTCCTGTTCACGGCATATTAATCCACAAACACGTTTCCTTAATTTATGACAAGCAGCGTGCCATTCCCACGATTCCCCCCCCCCCTCCCTTGAAAATGCCCACTTTGATTATTTATATTTAGATTAAAAAATACAAATGAGCAATATTATAAATGGTGATATAAACGTACCAACGGTGATGTGAAATTCCCCACGCCCATAAAATTATTCTTAATATGAAAGTAAAAATTATTAAATGAATATTAAGCTTTAGCAACACGCGATAGTTTTGTTCTTAACATTATTAAACAGATATTTTTATATGGTATTTGAGATGAAAATACCCTAAAAAAACAACGGTAAAAAGTATAAGTTGATTGAATTGAATAAAAATAAATAAATAAATAAATTTAGAAGGGAGACATGTTTAACTAGTATTTTATTGTGTGACACACACGCTCTATGATGGAAATTATGGGCAATATTAAATTTGGATAATGAGGGAGGAAAAGAGACCGACAATGGCCGCGGCAGATCGAGCATGGTTGCCTGCCCCACTCCCTCGTCCTTTTCCAGTCGGAGCCTCAGAGGATTGAGGATTGAGGAATGATGAGTATTTTTTTTATATTTGCTTATTTTACCCCTTCTCTTAGATTTTGTGTTTTCTTTTAAAGTAAAATTTTCATGATGCCGCCGCTTCAGTTCTTCTCGTTCAAGATCTTCGTGGAAATAAAAGAAACAAAAGAAGAACACCATTTCATTTATGGCATGGCATGGCATGGCAGCGTCATGAAATTGATTTAATCAAGGCTAAAGTGATATATTACACCTTAATCTTATTTATAACTATCTAGCACATTGATATTATTTTCTAATTACATCTTATACAAATTATAAATAAAATTAGAATATTATATATATTATAAATAAAATTAAGATGTTGTTAGTATAAAAAAAATAATCTCAAAAAATTGGATTCAGATAATATTCTTCTGGTATTTAATATATAATTTAATTAGAGAATTGATTTTGATTCTAAATATAAAGTATATGTTTTATATTTATTAATTTTTTATTAAATTATTTCGTATTTACTCAATAATAATCAAGAGAATAAATAAAGGAAGATGATTAAGATATTTTTAAAATAATAGTATCATAATAACTAATTTAACTAATTTTTTTAATATAATATAATTAGTTAAATAATTATTATATTAAAAATTAAAAAAATATTAAAGTGTAGGATAGTACTTTATCTCTTAATGAATAGTTTGCATTAGGTGGAATTTATGAAAATTCATGGAGTGCGATTGGGAGGATTTAAATCCAAGGGGTACGTTATTATGAGGCGCATCTTGTTAATTGTATCAATTAATGGGGTAGGTCTTGTTTTTTTAAAAAAAAAAAAAAAAGACAACATTGGAATTGTTTACGGTATTCACCGAAAGAGATGAAAATCAATCAATGGCGCGTCTTGAGGCAATCAAGTGGTTAGGGATTATGCTCTTAATAATTCTCTGGTGAGACCTGAGTCAAGTCCCAATAACCAGACAGCACGCTTTAATTTACTGGTATTTGAATTCTGTTTAGAGCAAAAAGCTAATCCAAGAATTCATAGGATCCATGAACCTTTGGTCATTTTAAAGAATCCCCTGAAACCTCTGTTACTAATATGACACACTATTATGTCTATATGAAATGAAGGCACTTCAAATATTTTTATCAGAATTAAGAGGAGGCTTAAAACACAAGTAACAAAAATAAATATCTATACGGTACCTTATTTTAAAAAAAAAAATTGTTAAAAGCATTAAGTTTATCTAACTACCCTTATTGTTAATAGGGTTTAGTGTTTATATGAAAAGAATTTTTAATATCTATTTAAACTAGTAAATGTCTTATAAAAGAATAAAAATATTTTATAAAAGGCGTTTTATGATAACAGTTACAGGAAATATAATGTCAACTCCACGTATTTCACATTTGTCACTACGCGCTATTGGGCCTCTTTTTATCAGATTGAGCATTCTCTACGTTTTTCTTTTTTTCATTTAAAATATAAAGCCGTTACTAATAGTTTACGAGTTTAACTAATAAAAAAATAAAAAATAAAATTATTTAAAATTTATTTAATTTTTAAATAATATTATTTTATTATGATTCTAATCGTAATACTTGATAAGGCATATTAACTCTTAGATACTTATATTTATACTTAAAGATAATAGATAATTTATTTTATTAAATATTAATATTACTTAAGAAGAAGGGAGATTTTGTTCTATCTTTAGATAGTAGATAAGTATAACTAATTTAAAAAAAATTATACAAAAAAAAAAACTACAAAGCAGTCAATTTTACAATTTGTGGGAACCATAATTTAATTCAAATACAAAAGTAGACGCGACTTACGTTCACAAGTCACTTGCTGTATAATTCCGCAAATTATATTGCTTTTTTTTTTTTTTCCTTATCCCCCTCCCTCCCCCTCCTTTTTGTGTTGGAATTCTGGAAGGGAGTGGTTTTGGATGAGGGGGTTGCTTTGAATGCGCATGACGCATGAGGTTTCAACGAATGGCCACCGTTTTGATTGAGTCCCCAATTTTCAAATCTTCTTCTTCTTATTATTATTATTATTTAATAATTCATAATTCCCTTTTTTTATATCTACGGAATCCGTTCTCAAGAATGTACTTGCACACATATATATGTGCTATATGCAATTTCATGAAGGACATGTTTTGCTCATGATTTATAATTTTGTGGATAAAAAACAAGAAACATGAATTATATTGAATGATTAATTTGATTAAAAGTAGAATGAACAAAAAAAAAAATGGGAGGGCATTATCCAGAAGGGAGGAATGCGTGTTTCACGGAAAAGACAGAGTCAAAGTATGCTGAGGTTGGATAATGGATTCCTGGGTGAGTGTGAGGTGATTGTGGTCGCCTGCCTCCTCATCCCCCGCTTCATCATTATCCATTTCTCCCTTACCCCTTCCACTTCATTTTCCTAAAATTAATAAATACCAAATTAAAAATTAAAAAAAATAGCGATTCCCTGCAAAATGATCTAATCTCTTAAACCATTTTATATTTCATTCCATATAATAATATGTGTTGATAAATTCAATCCGGTTGTTGGTGGTAATTTTGATAGGTAGAGCTTGGGAGTGGGACCTGCCTCTCGTTAGGTGGGATTGGACGCCATGAACGTTCCCTTGCCCACACACACACACACACACACACACATATATATATATGTATGTATGTATATATATGTATGTATGTATATATATGGGTTTAATTATCTAAGAAATGTCTAAATTAATATTTTAAAAAAAATTAGTCTAAACCTTAATTTAAAAAAAATTAAAACTAATATAATTTTAGATAAATAATTAAAATTAGCTTATGAAATAATTAAAGAGTTTATATATTATCTAATTATTATTTTACCTTTATTTTTTCTTATATCATCTTTCTTCACCTTTCTTTACCATATCTGATCTCTCATCTCCACCCTATCTTTTATATTTTTTTACCCTTTCCTATCTCTCATATTTTTAATAAAATTATACCTTTAGGATAATTTTTTAATTATAAAAATCAATCAAATAATAACTATTAAAATACCTATTTATGTAAAATTATTTTTTTCTATAAACTCTTCTTTAAAAATTATTTTTTAAAAACTATATAATTGTTTTTTCCGAAGGCCTTTATCAAACTCTTAATAGCGTTATTCTTACCCATGGCAATATGCTTTTATTGAGTTTTATTTCCTCACCGTACTTGAATGTGTCCTGTGTTAGTTTTCATTTGTAATTCCTCTAAGATTACTCGTCCCTCTACATATTTCATATATTACGCATAATTATTCATGCTCCTTATAAAAGATTATTCTTTCCTGTATTTTTTGTTGAAAGTAGGAGAAGTAAAAATGACATTATAAAAAAAATAAAGTAGAAGCTGAAAAAGGATAGATGGATGAGCTTGAGAAGAAAAAGCTCTGCGATTTTTGCTTGCCTCATCATTGTGATTCATTTCTTTAGGCAAGTTTACTTTCAATTCATCATTTAGAAATACGAGGAGGACGAGAATATGCGAATACACACTGCCACTATTTAGAACCGACCGTTCATTCAGGAACCAGTCATATGTCTAGTTCAGAGCACACAAAAACCAGCCAAAATCTATTAGGGTCTCAAACTGGATTTTCTTTTACTACCCGTTTAATTGCCCATTCCCTCATCAGCTATTCTACATATTTAAACTTCACTTACCAAGAATCTCAAGCCATAATGAATTGACGTACAATAATCTCCATACATACTACAGATGACATCAATTAATCTCTGTTGGCCTCGATGTAACCTTATGGCGGCAACTGGCAATCCCCCAAACAACATGGAGCATAAACCATATTAGGATATTCCAAAAACACGTAAATTATCAATGACCTAAAGTCTTGGAATTTGGAGCAAAACTTGAGAATTTAGAATAGATAGTTTCAAAACATAAACAGGGCAAAGCTTTCTTCAAAGCAAAAACGAGGATTGTAAAGTATGACACTGAATCATGCAGTAAATTTAAAGCACTAATGACAGGAAAAAAAAAACAGAAACAAGATCTAAGAGTTTAGCCAAAGGATAAATCCATATAATTTACTCCTCATCCTCCTCATCTCCATCTCCGCCAGCAGCCTTCTTGGCAGCAGCCCTTTGGTTCCTTCTCTTCACTCTTCCAGGACGTCCGCCTCCAAATGGACTTGTGAGTGAAAAGTCAATGTGCTTCTGGGAATCAACTCGCACCATGAATGATGGGATGTTCACCACCTGCCTCCCAACCCTGCCAAGCCCAAAACACATTGAAATCAATTTCCTAAAGAAAAATAAATCATACAATAACATATTGCACAATAGACGATGCGCATTCACAAGAGTCACTATAAATTTAGATTAACTGAAATTTATTGAGTGGAAAGGGAAATTTTATTCACAAGAAAAATGATACAATCATGAATACAAAGAAGGAAGAGAACTAGAAATCAGTAGCTAGTTCCAAGGGAACGTCTGAGCTCATATATAGCTTTACTGAATCCATAGAGAAGGACCGCATTTTACTACAGCAAATGAAAATTAGCAGCTCTCCGAATATAGATGCAACTAATCCTGTTTGAACAAAGTGCGTTGTTTAGAATTTGAGGGCACAATAACTTCAAGACAAATTGACTTTAAACTTCACTTACCAATCGAAGAAACAAGCACCATAAGTGGAACCAATCATGAGTAAACTCTGGCACTCACGCTGCACACTAGTGACTCGCTAACAAATCTTACAGCTTCCTAAGTAATAAACACAGAAAATTCCCATCCCTGACGTCTTGAATTTTAAGTTGACAAACGATAATCATACAAAATACAAGAACACATTTTTCATATTAGCTGGCACAAATAGGAGGCCTCTAAATAACAAGTCTCATCAAGCGGGGCAGCTATTTTGCAGCAGCTAAGAATATCTGAACTTTTAGCATTATGCAGGTATTTCATGGCAGGTATTTAGATCCATATTATTCAAATCTTTGAAATAACTACACTAAATAGTTTAACTGGCTTAAAAGAGATAGGGCAGTTATAAAACCTGATATGCCTCTGCCTGATGAGGACCCTAGCATGATGAATTGACTTGGCCATCCCTGATTTGAACACAAGTGTCTGAAGACGACGCTCAAGGAAGTTCTCAATGGTCAAAGCCAAGACGTAATCGAGCTTATTCTGACTCTCATCTAAAAGCCCATATCGAAACATTCGACGCAAAAGAGCGTCACCCTCGAAGATCCGACGTGGGTTCTTCTCATCAAGGGTCAAAAGCTCCCTTGCGTTATTACGGATACGACTCAGAGCGTACTGAACCCTCCACAGCTCCCTTTTGCAGCGAAGCCCATACTCTCCCACGAGCTTCAACTCAGCATCCAAACGCTCCTTCTCATACGGACGACGAGGCTTCTTGAATGTTTTCCCATCTATTAAGGAATGCAATATGTTATAGAGAACATCAACAATATTCAGATTATCAAGAGCAGATTCAGAAAAATTACTTCAATAATGGCGGAAAAACTTAAACAACACATAACAAAACAATTGCAAATTATCACGAGAACATCAGCAATCTTCAGATTAACCAGCAGCAAGTAAAGTTCAAGGAAGAAATCAATTAAACATTGTTAAAATTCATAGCTTCGCGTATGGAATCAGTGTGAGAGAGACTTACAGTTGCGGTAGAAAGATACGTGAACCATGGCTCTTGTTCGTCGGAGCCGTCAGGTCACGTTCTCTGGCTTCTTCTTTGTGGCGCGCGAGGTATCTGCTGAGAAGCCAAGAGCCTTTTTAAGGCACCCGAAGGCTCAAACCCTAATTACCCATACTGAAACCTATTTGGGCTGTACCCATTGGCTCAGGTAGATTTTAAACATTTATACTCGTTAACTTAACTTGTACTAATTACTTAGAGGTACAACCTGTCTCAAATTATTCTTTACAAAAATTGATAATCCCTTTTATAATTATAAATATAATTAAATATATTTTCTCATATATTGCTCAGGGTTTAATATTTTAATTTAAAACCTTAAAAATGTTTCTTTTTTTTTTGTTTTTAAAAATATGAAATAACATTTTATCTGAGGATCAATGTATTACATAAAAAGATAACTTGTCAATTTACTTAGTTCAAATTAGAACAAGTAAATTTAAAATTATAAACCAAGCTAGTGTTAATTAAAAGGGTTAGTTATAGGGCAAATAATGAGTAAGAAATATATACATTTTTCTAGTTGTTATTTTTAAGGGACTGCTATTTTTTCTACTTCTTTAAAATTTAAAATTTTAATTTAAATACACTTGTTTCTTCCTTATAAAACATTTTCAGTTAAATGTAAGACTGATTGCTTTTTTAAAACTTGAACAGATAAGATGGATTAATTTCTTTTTCAATGGACATCCGAAGCAATTATTGTTAATTAATTTCTCATAATCTCAAAAGCAAAAGCCAGATCTATTACTACCATCCGGTTTCCTCATATTGGTATGAGTTCTCATGAATATTAACGCTCAGTTTCTCTATTAAGGAAACTAAACCAATATGATAATTAAACCCTGCTCTAGTATATTACCTACCATTTCCACCTGAGTTTCACTCTCACCCCGCCTGCAACTTTGGTCCTTTGAGAATTCAGATCGAGGTAGGCCACCATGCCAGGTCCTGGTCCTCATATGATGTACGCTATGGGCACGGGCGTGGCTCTCACGGCGGTCACCCACGGCAGATTCAGCCCCCACCACACTCTCACCTATGCTGTTAACGCCTTCTTCGGTCCCGATATTGGTTCCTTCTCCGAATGGCTCGCTTCCTCCTTTGATAATTCTGCTGTTTCCTTTGCATCCCGCCTTCCCGATCTCATCCACCATCCTCTCTACTATATTATTTTCTTGGGACTTCCTCTCTCTTTTCTCTACTCTTGGTTTTCCAAGTTTCTTCTTCAACATCAGCTCCTTGATTCTGTCCCCAGGGTCAGTCACTCCCTCACTTCTCAAAGCACTGTTGGTTCGGGATTTTAGTTGAATTTAAATCATATACTTATTGCTCTGCCTCAAATTTTCCTGAGCTACTTTGATATTTTGTTTTGTTTTCAATCATGGATGGTATTTCAAGCATATTGACTTAGCTTGGCATATTGGAGTGAGAATGATTGGGACAGCAAATGCTTGCTATACGCGGAAGAAACATCTTGTCTATAAATCTGATTGTCGAGTCCCCTTGGTTTTCTCACGAAGAAACCTTGCCTATCTCCCTTTTTGTTTGTTTCCTGAATGCTTGAAATGAATGCATCCGCTTTATATATGGTTCAGGTGCCCCTTACACGGAAGCAATGCTTCTTGTTGATATCTGCTGGCTCTTTTAGTCACTTCTTCCTGGATCATTTATTTGAGGTACGTATTACATGAGTGTCATCTGTACCATTGCTTCCTTTGATTTATGTTTGTTCTATAAACTTCGAGTTTTATCCTGGTCGATGTTAAGTGACCAAATAATATGGTTTTCATTTACTGATGACGTAAGCGAATTGATATCTTTTGTATTAAATTTTGGCCTTGATTGGGAGTTAAATGTGCAATGGCTATCATTTGAATGTTGCAATCTAGTTACGCCTCCTAAAATTGCATCATACAATTGTAGTCACTTGTCATTATTTGGTGTCAGACGCAGAATTGGTGGAGCTTAGGTTCATATCAAGAACTCCCACCCTTTATCTGTTGAAAATTGTAAATGTGATTTTTTAAGTGATTAAGTTCAATGATTGTATTGACCTAAATAGACTACTTTAGTTCATGTACTTATATTAGTATTTACTTGTATCAGCTCCTGTTATCATGGAGATCTCTGAAATTTACATATAATGGAACATCAACAGAAAGCTTCCCCGAAGTCCTTGACAAAATTAACAACCACAAATCTTATCCCACTATATTTTCATAGTCGGTCGGTCTCAAGCCTAAATATAGGAGGAGGGTTGTGTTAGGTTGAATCTGTCATGGAGATGAAGTCATTAACTTTCATTCTTTTTAATTTAATTCAGCTAAAGCTTTGATGTTGTTCCTATGAGTAGTACTGTACCGAACTATTAGGATTTCCGATAGAATTCTAAAAATTCACCCACAGACTAGCACAGTCTTATTTAAGAAAAAGTTGACTCCCATTCCAAAGTGTATTTTCATTTAAATTCGTCAACATAACCTTATTATATCTTCTCTATTTATGCTGCCTATTATTTGCTGTAGCCTGTATTTATGACAACTGGTTAGGAGCAAAAAATCCTGAATAATGTTGGGATCTGCACCCCCTCTGCATCAGCAGTTGAAGATAATAAACATGAGCTGCTGAAAGCCATCCATAGATACCATTTACAAAGTACAATTGGTACTCCAAATACAACTAGATACCCTAATAGACCTTGTGAAAGTCGTCAACTTCTTTTCTCATCAGCTGCAGCAAACCACTTTTTATAACGTCTTACTCAAGTCTCAAGTCTTCCATCCTCTCTCATTAGGTATTCATATTTGTTTCTGATACGGACCAAGGTAGAAGAGAATGCCTAGATTCCATACCGGGTAGTACGGATTGTTCAATAAGATACTTATATAAGATAGTTTTCTCACCTCAACAGTTAGATTTTGAATGTGCCCTGCTTGAGTGTCTCTTAGGACCCCTCTAATTAGTTGCTACTTTTTGGCCATCATTTATATTCAATACTAATTATCTTGATTTTTAATTAAAAGTATACGTTACCATATGCAAGTTTATATAATGTGCTTATTGATTGATGACTTTTATTCCAATGCAAACTCTAACAAGAATTGGAGTTCTGATGAGTTTTACTGCTTAGTGAGCTATCTTGCGGAGTCCAAACTTTATTGTGATTTATCCTCGAAATGTACTCAGTTCTATCCAAAATCATGTAGGAGAATGGGCACTCCACTGTGTATACTTGGATTTTGAGCACGGGTTGGTGGGAAAGCCGAGCACCAATTAACCCAGATGCTGTTGTTGCAATTATCTTGTTATGCACATGCTTGTATGGTGGCTTTTTTTACATCAACAGGTGCTTGTTTGTACAATCTTCCGTGTTAATTATCAAGTTACATACTGTAATGTTGACATTTTTCCCCCTCTGAAGACCATGCAGAGTAAATTCATCAAACTCCTTTGCGAAGAAGTCGCATCAATCATTGCTACTCATCCTGATTATAGCCAGCTTATACTGTCTATGGTGTGCAATTCAGATGTACTTGGTCAATCCTCGTCGTCCTGCAGTTGGGGAAGAGGCTGATCTTGGTGTTATAGTGTTTTTAGCCGCGTTTTTCTTCCTACCTCATGGTTTGTGTATAATGTCCATGCACCCAAATGATCTTCACACAGATCAAATTCCTCTTTGATGAAGAGCTTCTTCTCACCCTCGGCTCACGGAACTACTTTTCCATTTCCAGAAGGCCGTAACTGTGTCTTACTCTTTCCAAGACTTTTCTTTGCAATTGCATTCCTCCATACCTATGTTGCATTACAGGAGTAACTGTTCATAACATGTTAGCTGGTTCCCAATCTGTGTTTTAGTCAGGAAAGGGTAAATTTTCACCCTCTAAAGATGAGAAATAACACTATACCCTAATGCGTGATAAAGCTAAACCCCAAATTATGCTAATGGATCCTCGCCCTTCTGTTAACAGTCTTTTCGCTTCTTGTTCAACAAGAACAGGAAATGCGAGTCTCTGCTGAGTCCATTGAACATCAATTCCAGGAACTCGGTGCAGACCCCCAACATCCTATGATAATATGATATCAATATACTAATAATTTGAAGTGCCAACATGAAATCGGGGTCAAATCAGATTGCATTTTATCTTGTAAAGTAATGCTGTGGATTCTATCACATTAATTATAGCATACTTATAGATAGTTGAAAAATCAAATATATAAAATCATTGGTAAGTAAGATTATAATGGCATAACTTAAAAATTAATTACTAACTCGAATCTTAATTATAAAAGTTATTTAATTTTTTATATGGATATAGAAAGTTAAATTAATCAATTAAATATAAATAATATAAGAACTAATTGACTAATTTGGATAGTTTAAATAGTATATAATATGAATTTATTTTGAAGAGTTATATTTGATCATAATTAACTAATTAATTTAATTTCTTATATCTATCCAAAAAATTAACTAGCTCTTGTAATTAGGACATGAGGTAACACTTAGTTTTGGTACTGAAGTACTCCTCCTGTTCTTAATATAAGATATAATTGAGAAGTTGATATTGATTCTAAATATAAAATCTATTTTATATTTTTGTTGATTATTTTCTAAATTATCTCTATTAATACTCTTTCAACAATAATCAAATAAGAAATTGAGGGATTGAATTAAGATTATTAGGGTATTTTAAAAAAATTTATATTAACTATCTTAATTAATTTTTTTAATTTGATTAAATTAGTTAAATATGTTCTATATTAGAGATTATATGAGTATTTATTATAACAATGTAGCAGAGGGAGAGGGGCTACAGAAAATATTAGTATGTTTTCATACCCAGGAGCCTTTTTCTTTGAAGATTAAATGGGTATGAGCATCACATGGCTTTATTTCTTTATTGAAAGATGTTCAATTCATTAGTCAAAAAATGCCACGCCCTCACTATGTTTTCAATAATATCTCTTGCTCACTAAAAAGACAATTTACCATAATAACTAAATTTTCGGTACATGCATTACATGTAATTTAGTTTTTAGGTTACAGGTTATACTACTTGCTGTTCTTTTCAATGATTTCAATATATATTGATATCGACGGAGTCCATTAAAAAAGGTTTTGTCAGGGAGGATAAAGGAAACTAGAAAAGTTATATGAAGTTCCATATATTCATTTGATTAAGTTCTCTAATCCCACTATGTTACATGCCCTATTTTTTTAATATGTTTATTTAACTTAAATCTATATAAAAATAATAATACATATAATAGAGTATAATTACAGAATTTGATATAATAGATATATGGAAGTAGCTGTTGTAAGGTATTTTTCTTTTTTCTTTTTTTTTTTTGTTACACTAAAAGAACACAACACACCCTGCCTACCTTCTACGCCGCACCAATTAACTTGATCAGGATATTTTTTTTAAAGGTGCTTGAATAATCATATCCGGTTCCAAAATAAAGGCAAACGCAGAAAAGACAAAGATAGATTATCCAAAAATAATAAAAAAAAAACAGAGATAATAAAAAGGAATCTATTATTCTAACAGCATAAAAAATTCACTTTAAAATAAAAAAATCAATGTTTTTAGTAAATGTGCTTCAAAATAATTTTAAAAAAGTATATATATATATATATATATATTCAACTTATTGAAATAATTAAAATTAATTTACTTGATACGGAATATTTATTTCCTCTAATATAAAAAAGTAATTTTGACACAATCCAGATTGTGATTTGGTTGGTTGAATTGATATTTTCTTTATGATAACAAATCTTATAACAACCTTTTTTCCTGGGACATTCAGAGAACCATTATCTTTTCAGTTAGCAAACCCTTTTCTTATTATTCTCTCCCTTTTTGTTCTTTCAATTTTAGTAAACCCTAATTTTTTAAAAAAGAAAAACAAAAAAATCTGAAATCTATTCATTTGCAAAAGATACAAAAACAAACCACGGTGTAACTAACTCCCTTCATCAACTTCCATCTTTTGCCTTTCGGATGCAGAGGGTGATCAAAGATACACAGATTTAAGAAATCTTAGCTAAATACTAAATAGTCAATAAAAGAATCCATCTAACTCCATTTAGTTAACCCCACATTCCTTAACAAATTAAATTACTGTTAAATATAAGAAAACATTGTCCATATAACCTAAACAACTATGAAAATCAAATTCATTGGATTAAGCAAATTGACGTTCGTGTCGAGTACACCAAGTCCCTAACCACCAGCCGGAACAAATTAAACTTTGCTTAATTACTTTCATAATATTGAGCAGTATGTGATTACTTTCCAGTCGGCAAGAAAATGATCGATCCCATATTACTTGTAATGATTTACTTAATGCCCCAATTGTATAGGTACAGAGAAATGGATTTACTATTTAGTGAGAGAGGAGATTTAGTGTTTTTGAAGGCAAAGCAAAAACTTAATTTAGGGGTCCCATGAATGACATCTCACTTTACGAAGATTATTGTCGGAATTCGCATAATTATTGTTGTCAGCATATTAATTGCTTTGAATACACTTAATCTCTTTCCTTAACGTAAACTCCATTTAAGCATTGTTCTTGGGCTTAGTGTTGGTGACGACCTTTCTCGCAAAAGATGGCAAGCAAAACTCTGCTTGAATGCACACAACTCCTCCTCCTCGTAATGCTTTCGATGCCACTTCAAAAAACTCTGATTCGAATAGCTCATGATCACCCCCTGCACCATATATACAGCACAGTATCAACAATATGAATTAAACAGGTAGCTGCATGCTTATTGGGTCGAAGGCATCCACTATTATTGCATCGTAGCTTCCTCTTTCAACTGATTTCAGAAACAAAGTTCCTGCCCAAATTCATTCAAGTTTAAATTAATCACCCATCGCGTATGTGTATATATATACTACATTGATCGAGCATATATAATGTAGTGTTTAAAAGAACTACCGCCAAAAGTTAGTTGAGAAAACCTAAGATGTTATATATAAATCCACTACCCTACATTAAGGTAATTTTCCTGACTTGGGACTTTTGATACGCACACAAACTAGTTAAACATGCTTTACCATCTGTGACATGAAGCTTCACTCTCGAGTCCTCGTATCCAACAGCGACATTTGGGAAATATTCCTTGTACACCTTCAAACGTCAAATTCATATACACAGTTAATGTGAACGCAGAATAAAAGAAAGCATTATGAGGATATATATATATATAAAGGGTTACATCAACGAGCATAGTGTCTATTTCACAAACGTCGATTTGCTTCACAGAGGAGTGGCGCGATGTTTCTCTGAGGATGCCTCCATCTCCCCCTGCTACGAGCAGCACCTGAAATATGTGCAGTGTCAACTTCATTTCTATCAGAGAATCTATTTTCGTCAAACTTCAATACATTATTCTGTGTGTGATGGAGTGGAACCTTTTTAAGGTAAGGGATAGAGCAAAGAGGAAGATGAGTCATCATCTCTTGGGATGAACATTCGTCTTTCTCTGTCAGTTGCAGAGCTCCGTCCAACACAAATACTTTACCATAGCCTGCTGACTGCATTTCATAAAGCAAAAGGCAAAAGAAAAAGAATCTAAACTCAATATGCAGATTACATTTAAATATGTAGTGATCAAACTATGCTATATACTACTGGATTCGTTCTGTTTCAAAAGCTACACTTCTTTAGCTTGACAAGTTGGTGAATACAAGAAGAAAGCTTTAAATTATCAGTTTTCTCAATGTACTTTTGAAAACATAACCTCATTAGCCGATAAAGAAAACAATTCGAAGCTTAATTTTTGAAACAGTTCATTTGTCTCAAAACTTTAATGATTATTGTTGGTGAATTTATTTCTAAATTAATGATCTAACTAAATGAAATGTATTTACTAGTTTTTTAAAAAACCAGAGGATGAGTATAGTATGTTAAGTGAGAGCTATTAGTGTCACCTGAAATACCAGCATAGATTGGTACTGAGACTTGCCTTGGAACCAAATATTTTCAACCTTCAAAAAGTGTGCTTGCCCTGCAATATATATATATATATCAATTAGCTTCGGTTATATAGCTTTATGGAAAATTTCACCTTAAAAGCATGATCGTCTCCAATTATGCAGATTCTAGCGTACAGTTGGGGATTCTGTTGTGTTTGGATCTGGAAAGGTTCAAATCTTAACTAGGGACGAATATAGCGAAACGGGGGAGAAGAGAGAAGCGTTTGATATCAAAAAAAGTGAAAATCTCACTTTGATTATGTTCACATATTTAGAGTAACCAAGGCAAGGCATCTTGCATTTGTAAAAGGGCCGTTGCAATTCAATTCAACGTATAGGGGAAGAACAACTTTTGTAAAAATTGGGTTGCAACTTTTCATCAGGAATTTGCATCTTGACCGATTTCAATCACGACAGGCCTTTGCTTGGTGGTTACAAGTCTTCATTATTCCGCGTTTTGCCATCTTCATCGTCATGCTGTGCCTTCTTGTTTTTTTTTGGTACAAAATGTTTTAAAAAAGGGTTGAACTCACTCACGATCCAATGTATGGTGAAATCTCATTTCCTTTTAGGTGATATCAATATCGGATAGGGTGAATTATCTATTACTTTCAAGCGTAAACCTAGATACTAAGGAGTTAGGGTGCCTTCCTAAATACTATGACTGGAACCACAATAAAGTAGTACTCCCTAGGGATCAAATATACTTGAAATGACAGTATGTTTCACCCTTTGTCAGTTGAATCTATAGACGATGAGTACATGCTGCTTTCTATTTCTCTCTCTTGTGAAACTTAAATTTTTAAAAAAAGATTAGGCTCACCCACAATTTAAAAGTAAAGGTAAGATAAAGTCTCCTTCTATCTTTTTTCCCCGTTTATTTCACCCCCATTATGTGGGCTTCCAGACATGTTATATTGGGCCCTTTCATGGGCTTTATGAGCCCATTACCCAATTTGACTTGATGGGTACATATAGGCCCAAGTTAACTGGGGAGGATTATAAAATTTTCAAGTGCCACAGCCTTAAGTACTGGGAAGATACTTTGATACGTAATTCGTAAGTTTTTTAGTAAACATTTTCTAGTCTTTGGAACTATGTGTCGAATCTATTAAAACTTTTCTTTACCAAAAAAAAAAGTACTGGGAAAGATACATACCTGTTTAACAGTGTTTCAACATTTGTAAAAAAACAAAATTGTTTCAACGTGATTACCTGTAGAAAAATATACGTACGCTAACAAAAAATTATTCACATAAATATTATTAATATGCACCTGAGGCATTATCCTAATGGTAAAGATGCTCTTCAAATAAGGGGATTCAGATAAAAGATATGATGCTTTAGCCCTCTTTCTAATAAAGAATATGTTATTAATCTCAGACCAAATAGAGATGAGACTTAGGCAATGTTTGGATGGAGAGAAAATATGGGGAGAAAAAATTAGGAAAGAAAATTTTTTAAAATGGTAAAAAAAAATACTATTTTTAAGAGTTTTCTCTCCCATCATTCTCTATTTCTTAATTTTCGACCCATCGCGTGATGTAGTTTTTTATTTAGTTTAGGTTTCTGATGATGATTGAGTAATTTTGACGTTTTATATATGTGAGGAAAGTGGAGAATATATGTCTTGATGAATATAACAACGGGAATTGATTAAGAAAGGGATAAGGTCGTAGGGTGAAGGTGTCGACTGCAGATTTGAGGAAGTGCTACGTGTTGGTGTTGGAGAAGAGAAGCTTGATGAATATGACTTTCAAACCAATAAAATAAATAAATAAAGCAAGCACGCTTCCCTTTTATTTGTTTGTTTGTTTTGTTTATAAGTCTCTGTAATTATATATATAAACAAAAACCTGTCATGCTTGCGTTGCTAGAATAATGAGGGCGAAGAATAACAATTCCTGTGCTTAACAAGAATAATTATTTTCTTTAGTTAGACCGCATCATATTAGCTGAAAGAACAAGGTAATCCTTAATTAATAATTAACAAAACAATACTTTCTACACACAAGTTCCATAACAGCAGGCACAAATGCCATCTACCTGTAAGTTTCCAGTGACTCCCTGCTTGTACTGAAATATAACAGGTGATTTAACCAACTAACTGGGAATAATATTCTTTATTTTTTTAATATTTAAAACGAAAACGTCCATGAAGGATGAAGATATGATGAACATATATAAGGACATATTGTTGATATTAAGGAAAAACAATTGCATGGGAAAGTGATTGGCCATGTACGCAGGTGGCTGCAGAAGATGATGATGGACCAAGTTCCTCTCTTTCGCTAATTACGTCTCAGATTCCTCACCTTGCTTCGTTTACAGCGGCAAGACTTTGAAGATATTTAGCGAAAGATTCCACCTTCCTAAAATATCATTATAAATAGGTGTAACTAGAAGCGACAGATGATGAGATATTTATTAGGGAGTGCTAGATCAGTAGACGATTGAGGGTACGTAAGTAGAAGCTTGAAGGAATTAATCGCTTGCCTTGATGGGATGATCATTAGTTAGTTTGGGGCTTCAAATGATCATATATTTGTTTAGGCCATCAGAGGGTATTTTGACATTCTCTTTGATTTAAAATCCCAAGTGAAGGTCTACTTGATTCTAGAAATTAGTCTGACTAATTTATTTTAGGAATTAATTGAGATATAGATGTCGAGTGGATGTCTATTCATAATGGGAGTAAGCTAAATTAGGAAAATGTAGTTTTCATGATACCAGATTAAGACTTTAATTTGTAGTAATTGTGGGTTTAATTACGATCCCTGAATCTGCAAAGCACTTAGCCTTAGCAACGTGTCAGATTCCATATAATGGCCACAGTAACCTCATCGCTTTGACTGACTTTTTTAGTATTTAATTCCAAATCCGACTTACGTGCCCGGAGGCACCGACCATTACCCGATTCAATCTGCCAGTGGGGCCCATACTATCACCACAACTCATTCTATTATGTTTGGTCCCTTTCTTATAATCTCATTGCTAATACAATCGCTTGTTTTTTAAAAGAAAAAAGAAAAAAAAATGGTTGGCACCATTCAATTTTATTTTTATTAAAAAAGGAAAATTACTGTTCAATAAACTATATAATTTAAACATTATATTCTCTCAACTTATTCTCTTATTTCCTAAGTTAAAAGAAGAAGAAGACCAAAACAGTAAGAATATTTTATGTCACATCGATTCCCTTTATGTAATAGATACTCTAATAAAAGATAAGAACATAATTTATTTTAAATTTTATATTTGACCTTGAAGGATTTAGGCGTCTCTGTTATTCCAATGAAGCAGCCCTACAATCCACGCAAAACTAAATTACGATTTGAATTTCAACTCAATTTATGTCACAACAGCAAATCCACATAAGGAAGTAAAGAGAGAGAATAGAGAAGTTTCTAAACCCATATCTTTTTCTTATTATCATTGTAACCCAACTTGTATTAGATTTGAGTCTTAATTTATTAAAGGTAGACTAGGTCAAAGTCGACTCACATTGTTAGTAAATTTTAGGGTTGTCTAAAAAAACGATTAGAAAAGTAATAAAAGTTGACACAATTGATAGATGATTATATTTTTTAAATAAAATTTTATAAGTTTGAATCAGACTATGGACAAGGAAAATGTTTTGTTAGATAAGTAAAATATATTTCAATGACTTTTTTATTTCAAAAAAATTAGTTTAATTTATAACCATTAGTCGGGAATACAAGGCCAATACAGGTTTGGTAGGTATAAGGGTCCTTGGTGGATGGTGAGGTCCTTTGTCTTGTTGATTTTATTGCAAGGTTTTGTTGATGAAATACGAGCTCTGTGGTAGTTCAAAGGTAGGTGAGAATTGTAGTGTACGTACACGCGTCACTTTCGTACTGCTGTAGTTTGTTTATCCTATGCACCATGCCTTCCTACGAAGAATCAAGTTATGAGTCATCCAACGGCCAAGGATGAGAGAATGTACGGTGTAGGAAGCAACGCGTATATTAACGTACTTAACCCTCACATCTTCCCTCTCGTTGATTATATATATAATCATTATATTGACCCTTAATTAATTGGTGTGAAAGCAAAATAAATCCCGAAACCAGAGATAGATATGCATTGTTGGAACGAGTGACACATAGAAGAAGCCAATATGACATGAATCAGTGGCTACGTATACAACATTTCGTTATTATACCAAAATAATATAATCAATCCCTCAACTTGCAGTGTCTTGATAGTTTAATTAGTCATCATCATCATCATCGTCAATATCGTTCTTTCTTGTCCCTAATTGTCATACATGTAGTGATTAATTAGGTTTTGTGTCAATTGCATGGACATATAATACTTGTGGTGCAGAGCGGAACCGCGTTATACCCGGCATTCCCTGATTCGTCCACGTGCTTCCCCATCCACATCATCCTTTTTGAAATCTTTGACATTTTATGTATGCACGTCCAAATATATATATAATTGTTAGTTTCATTCATTCATTCATTCATTCGTGGATTTGTCGCCATGCACAAACGAGTGATCTCCTTAGTTGCTGGTGGGAAAACTCAAACTGGGTCATCACTATATTAGCTATATACGTTAATGCTTTGATGGGACAGCGCTCCTTTGCCATAATATAATCTCATATAATCTTATTAATTAATTATAATAACTAGTTCATTAGCAATATAGCATATCCGAATCAGCATAACCATCTCATAAATTAATCTCACATGCATATTATGCTATGGCTTCGTTATCAATATCGATTTATTAGTTTAAGATTTTTCAATATTATTAATATATCTTATAATGTTGACTTCTTTATTTTTATTATTAATTACTTTATATACAATCCCATAACATATGAGACATGAACATGACGCTTGATCTTGTTTTTCCGTGTAGACTTCTGTTTCTCCAATCCCGGTATTATTATTGAGAGAAGGTTTTAATGTGAACGAATATTATGATATTTCGATTAAAATATTAAATACTTAATTGCTAAGATATTTAGATATCATAGAAGTTAATATTATAAATTTATTACAAAATTATGTCTAGATTACAGATCAATACCTTACTTGAAATTATAGGTCTTTTTTTGTACGGTCAATAAATACAGGATTAGAATTAAAATTTGGGGACACAGATCGATATTGTTGAGATTATGACTCCACCGGTTAACTGAATATCTATGACATCACCATATTTTAATTAAGATTTTAGGAGATATTATTTATTATTCAATTTAATTAAAATCTACTAGTTTCTTTTATTTTACTTGTCATTAATTTAATTTATTTAACCCTATTGTTAGATCCACATATATACATAGCCTAGAGTTGAGCTAGAGTACTGTGGGTATAATCCAATCCAATCCGTAGTACGTGGAAACAGCGCGCAAGAGAAGGGAACGAGTGCTAATATTATTCAGAATGAATGCTGAAAAAACAAGAGAATGCATCCATGTATTGGTAATAATTAAATAATGATACGTTTGATTAGAGATTCAAATGGGGGAAATTAAAGTGGCATCCGTGTATTGGTGGGTAGGCAGAGGCACTAATCCACAAGTAATGTTGTGGTAGAGATGCTAGTCATTAGGGTAATCATGATGATTAAGATTAAGGCCTTTTGATTAATAAATAATAGAGATTATAATGTTATTGTAAGGCATGCATGCGTTGGATTGGGTTTAAGGCTTGTGTGGGAAAACGCGCTTACATGGGATATTCCAGGGTGGTATGCCAGGCGTCCCCGTATGATTGACCCACCTGTGCACTCTGTTCAGTCAGTTAACATCACGTCACCTCCTCTTGACCTTCGCCATGCATGCATCCATCCATCCATCCCTTTCTTTCCTTCGTTTCCCCAATTTTGTTTACCATTCCAATATTCCTTTCATCACAAGAAAATCAAATTTCAAATTCCACAAAACCTATAACTCCAAACCATAAAGTCACATCACCCTTCAATATTAAAATTATTTTCCTAATCTCTTAAATTATTAATTGTGGGATCTCATTCAAAACTTAATTTTATTGAACTCATCTTTAAAATATCCAAATCTACATATTGTTAGTATCTTGAATAATGTATTTTGTGAAACCATTCCGATTCAATTTTAATTAATCGGAAATCTGTATTTCAAATTATATTTATCACTTTTTAATTTTCCTACAGATGATTTTTTATTTTTATAATTTTTTGAGATTACGATTCAAATCCCCATGGCCCATTTTGATTGTTCTCATTCATCGCCTTAGCATAAATTTTCTCATATCTCTATCATATCTATAGTTGAGATTCTAGCATAACATTAGAGTTAGTTGAAGGTTTGTTTTGAAAATAAATATAATATTTTAATCAATTGTAAGTATTTATTTTTTAAAAATTAATTTATAAATTGATATATAATTTAATATTATATATATTAAAAAATTATATTATATTTATTATAATTTATTTATTGTTTAATTGAGTCAAATTAATTATATACGGAGAGTGGAGGTGGGTTGTTTATTGGTTAAGTTATAAATTTTAAAAAATTTGAAATACTTTATATATTATTCTGTTAAAAGGTGTAAATATTTGAGAAGTGATTTAATTATCTAGTAATTGTGATTCTGTTGACCAGGGAAGGGATACAGTTGGATACTTACTTGGATTGGTGGTTGAAATTGATTGAAAGGACGTAGGACGAGTCCGTTCATCTCCAGCAAAGCACCTGACCGTCCAAGTATTCTATCCACATGTCCCCTTCTGGCTTTTCCTCTCGAAATCGAAGCATCCTTTTCTGTCTCCACATCGTGCCACGTGTCCCCTAGATTCCCTGTCAGCCATGCTTCCTATAATAACCCCACCTCCAAGTCGTCATTGATTCAGTCCTTAAACACAAAAACCCCTTGCCTCTGTTCCATTCTACAAAAAATGACTCGTTACTCCAATCACGACCATCGTCGTCTTCTCTCTTCTCCTGCTGTTTTCCCCTGCCAAGACGTCTCTCCCTCCACCCTTCTCTCCTCTCTCATCTCTTTCTCCCTCGCTATCTGCGATTTTCAATCCAGCTTCTTCCCCACACAGCGACGCAATGCCAGAGAAACCATACGCCAGGTTGGTATTATCCTCATATTTCTCCAGGAATGTGCAGAAATCCCAGAACAAGCCCCTGTTCTATGCTTCTCCGAGCTCCACGTTAGTTTCCAGAAGATTCTTTTCTTGCTCCAAGATTGCACTCGTCATGGTGCCAGATTGTGGATGCTGATGAAATCCCAGTACGTCGCCTCCCAATTTTGGGTTCTGATTGGCGGGGTTGCCACCGCTCTTGATGTATTGCCTCTGCATCGGATTGAGGTTAGTGGGGAAGTGAAGGAATTGGTGGAACTCGTAGCCAACCAAGCTCAGAAAGTGAAGTTCAAAGTCTATCGTGATGATGAAGAGAATTCAAAACGAGTTCATTCGATTTTGCGTCAGTTTGAGAAGGGGATTGAACCTGACTTGGGTGATATGAAGCGGGTTTTAGATTATCTAGAGATAAAGACTTGGAATGATTGTAACAATGAGATTGAATACTTACTAGATGAAATGGATTTCCAGTGCTCTGAATGCGACGAGCGTGAGGTTCCTCTTCTTAGTGGTTTGATCGCATTCTTGAGCTACTGCAGGGCAGTGATATTCGAAACTCATGATTCTCCAAACACCACAGATTTCTCAGAAGGAACGTGTAGTACAGAGATGACTAAATTCATAAACCCAGAGGATTTCCGATGCCCGATTTCGCTTGAGCTAATGACGGACCCAGTAACTGTATCAACAGGTCAAACCTACAATCGAACTTCGATACAACAATGGCTGAAATCTGGAAACAAAACCTGCCCCAAAACTGGGGCGAAGCTGAAGAACACAGAGTTAATCCCAAACACGACGCTCCGAAAGCTTATACAACAATTCTGCATCGACAATGGCGTTTCCCTGACCAAATTAAACTATCAAAGTCGCGACATAGAGAAGACCATCGTCCCGGGAAGCCCTGCGGCAGCTCACGCCACGCAATTTCTCTCCTGGTTTCTCGCTAGAAGACTGGTTTTTGGAACAATGGCGCAGAAGAACAGAGCAGCATACGAGATTCGATTACTTGCAAGATCCAACATTTTCAACCGGTCGTGTCTGATCCAAGTGGGAACAGTGTCCCCTCTGCTTCTCCTTTTGTCAACGAGAGACAGATCCACGCAAGAGAACGCCGTTGCCGCTCTGTTGAAGCTCTCAAAGCATAACAAAGGGAAAGAAACTATAATCGAAAACGGAGGCTTAAAGCCAATTGTCATGGTTCTCAAGAAAGGATTAAGCCCAGAATCATGCCAAATCGCAGCCGCTATCATATTCTATCTCGCGTCCGTAAAACAATACAGAAAATCGATAGGAGAAAACCCAGAGGTAATTCCTTCTCTAGTTGAACTGATGAAGGAAGGAACAACGTGTGCAAAGAAGCACGCCATGGTGGCAATCTTCGGGCTTCTGTTACATCCAAGTAATCATAAAAGAGTACTTGAAGCCAATGCAGTTCAGGTGCTCGTTGATATTGTAGCTTCGTCGGAGAAGGAAGATGTGATGACAGATTCATTAGCAGTGCTTTCGGCTTTGGCGGAGAACAGTGAAGGAGCAGAAGCCATGGTGAAAGAATTGGCTCTGCCTCTGATCACGGGGATACTGAAATCAAGAACGAGGAATTCAGGGAAAGAACATTGCGTTTCAATTCTTCTATCACTTTGCGTGAATGGAGGAGAAGAAGTGATAGGGGTAATGGCTAAAGACGCATCGATAATGGCTTCGTTGTATTCGCTTCTCACGGATGGGACGAGTCGTGCGGCAAAGAAAGCTCGTTTCCTCATTAGGATTTTACAAGAATTTAACGAAAAACCAACTTCTTCGGTTGCAGAGATACAAACCCTTGACGTTATTGATTTGTTAGGTAGAAGTTGAAAGGGTTCACCGTGTATATATTTAGTGACAGTTTGGGTTCTATTTTTGTTTTTTTTTTTTGTTTTTTTTGGTTAGAGAAAGGAATTTGTGGAATTAGCTCATGTTTTTTTCTCCAAGGAGCTAACTTCAATAAGTTCATCACATTGGGAATTCTTGTATTCTTTTAAAATGGCTAGTTCGAGACCAACAGATAAAGCCGTGGCTTGAATTGAGATGAATTAATATCTTATTTCGTTTTTCTTTTTGTTACAAGAATTTTTTAAAAAGAGTTAGGTTCATCTAAAATATAATGAAATTTTTTTCTGATACTAATATTTGTTTATATTTAGAATATAATATCTTAATTTTTATATGTCTAGATTTATTGAGGGTAATAGACGGTATTATTTAAGAAGAAGGGAGATAGGTGAATCAAATTTTTTTAAAAAAATTTTCTTACAAAAACAAACAAAAGAATAGAACAGTTTCATTCGGATTGGGGGAAATGCACAATGAGAAGCATGTTTCAGAAAATGATTGAGCCCATTGGGTTTAGGGCTCAAATTTGGGCTTCAATTTCAGGAGCATCCATATGCTACCCGTTTCATGGATTCTCAACTAACAGCCCTAGTTTGGTGGGCCTTATAAGTCCATTCCTATCCCCCACATCAGCCAGAGCGCACCCCAGGTAAGGTATTTGTGATATTATCAATTATTAATAAATAAACTTATATCAATGAGATAATAAGAAATAGACTCATATCTTATAAGGAATTAAGTTCAATTCCTGTTGTCATTGTAAGAATTTCTTTAATAAATAATTGGATAAGTTACTTATAAATACTCTATCATGACGCCATGACCTTAGTAGAAAATATATGTATAATAAACTTAAATTTTTTTTGTTCTAAAAAAATAAATAACTATTATTCTACGGAAAATTAAGGAAAGCCTCCAATTAATTTTGTTTTTTGTGAGATGGGCCTAATTCAATGTTTGTGGACACTCAACAAAGTCAAATCCAAGGCAACCCGTGAACTTAGGTCCCATTGCCCTCTTCACACTCACGAGAGGGCTTGCAAACTCCAACCCCCACCTAATCGCTGCTCGTACATCCTCGAGTTGATATATCATTTTTTTTATTTAATAAAACTTGAGTAAAATTCTTTATACCTATCATGTCAAATTTTTTAATCGAATTTTGTCATGTGTTATAATTTTTTTCCCATATTATCATCGTTTAACCTTAAATCTACATTAAAAGGAATAGAAAGAACTTGATCTAAATGCTAAATGCTGTCTCATTGTTTTTACTTCTTAATTCCCTTCAAAATTAGTGTGCAACAACATTTTACACTCCATTTATTTCTTTTTAAGAAGTTGAATTAAATTTCTTTTAAAAATATTTATTACAACTTTTCTTTTCTTTATTTTGTTATGAACACTTCCTCATTTATTTATTTATTTTTATAAAAAACAAGTTGTCCCACTTTAGAACACGAATGACTTCAAATGATAGTCCAAGACCGCAAGAATCGTGATGATGATGATGATTCAAAGCAAACAAAAATAAAATTTCAACTTCTAAAAAGTTCATCAAAATAAAAGTGTGACGCCAAAACTTTTTTAAATGAACAAGCTTGGGAATTTAAAGGCAAAGGGAAGACAAGATCCAAATGAGTATTACTTTGGAACGAAGTAGAATGATTAAGTCATGAATTAACACTCAATTTTCTTTTTTTCTTTTTTTGAAAAAAGAAAGAAATAACAAAAAATGCTCGATAAGTTTGAGATTAAGGTAACTTAATTTTATAATAAACAACAGTCATAAAAACGAAAGAGGTAGGTGACGCAACCTAATTAAAGGATAAACTAGAATCCAGATGGCTTGCCAGCATTTTCTCTGTGGATTAAAGCACTTTGTCACCTACCTCGTCCCAACGACCCACTAAGGGGATCACAATCTACTCACTTGTGTTTGGATACCAAGAAAAATAGAAGACACAGCAGACAAAATGAATGGCTCTAAATCAAATCCAAGCAATCGTACAGTCTTTATTTTGTCCATTTGTCTCCATCCTTTTCTACTTTTCTACCATTCATTCACTTCTTGCTCTTTTCCATTCCTCCAACATCCCCCGCTCTTTCGTTATGGGATATACTTCCACAACCACCTTTGAAATTAGGATTAAGGTTCCATCAAGCCAAAGTCACCCTCATGACTTGTTCCACTCTAAGCTCACATGAGACTTCCACTATCATGTGAGGTCTAGAAGGAGACATATATACACAAACTTATTTATGTAAGTGCTGAAGCTGTTTTCAATATTTGAAAATGTGATATCTAAATCATATGGCAACAACCTTATTATGCATTGAGGCTCACCCTCAATCCACTATCAAGCTTAGTTTTGTAATTTTAAAATTTAAAATCCAAAATTCTGGGAAGGAACATTACCCTCTATTGCTTAATGCTTAGTAAAAATCTGAAAGAAGAGGATACTTATGAGGAAGATTTGTAATTTTAATCGCAGTCATCACGCTGGAAACGGTATAATGCAGAACTTACATGAATGTTAACAAGGCCAATACAGCAACAATGTCAAGCTGAAATTAACAATAGCCATACCCACAAATACCCAAACCAATGAAAGAAAATGAAGAGGTATGACTTGCACATCCCAATGAATTGCCATGTCACCAGTTTCTCCTTCCTATAACGATTATACCCTCCCCGTTCACTATATCATTCTCTGGTATTTTAAAACATGTATTCTCTCACCATACATGCATACTACTTGTCTGGACAATGAAAAATCATCACGATCCGATTGTTGTTTTCCACCAAAGAATGAAACTTTTAAGGCCCTCTTTTCTTGCGGAAGCAAAGACAACCTTGTTGCTGATCAAGAGGGATCATACCTCCACCTTTTGATGTGTCAATGGCCTCTAACATGGAAACTACCTCGTCCATCTCCGGTCGCTTATCAGGGTGGGCATCCCAACATCTCTTCATCACATTTGCTAGAGAACTGGGGCAGCATCTTGGTATTTCAGGTCTCAGGTTCTACCATTTCAACAAAAAATTTAATTAGAATGGGATTTTCTTTTTTAACAATGAATCCAGAGACAATAATCGGTGGAGACAGAGAAGACATTATCGTACCTGGCGAACAACAGCTGCAGTAACCTCTGCAAAACTTAGGTCTGGATATGGCATGTCGCAACAATATATCTCCCACAAACAGATGCCAAAACTGTACACATCACATTTCCTGTTATAGGGGTTGCCATTTAAAACCTGTAAGCCAACCAACAGACAGTAAGTGAATAATCAATTACATGATGGGCTCTCTTTGATCAACTTTTCTTTATGGCATGTTACCTGTTATCACATTAAAGTTACCAATACAATGCATATTTCCCCAATGTAACATGCCAATCAAAAGCTATACTGCAAAGGTTTTTACATACCTCTGGAGCCATGTATCCAAGAGTACCAGTTTCCCCGGTCATGTCATTAGGATTCGAAGCCTCAACACGTGCAACCCCAAAATCAGCAATTTTGATTGTGCCTTTCTTGTCGAGCAGCATGTTCTCTGTCTTTACATCTCTGTGGACAATCTTTTGAGAGTGGAGATAACTCAGCCTGCAAAATAGAGCCAAGCAAATTTGAGTTGATAGCTGGATAAGTAATGAGACAAATGTTGTTTAATCAGATACGCCAAAAAAGGGGGGAAATAAAAAATAGGTAAATACCCTCTTGCAAGATCAAGAGCCAGCTGGATGACAGCCTTGAATGGTAATTTCTTTCTCCTGTTTTTTATTAGGAAAGTTTTTAGACCACCGGGAAGATACTCCACAACAACGCAACAGGCATTGCCTGGCATGGTAATTAGACCATTTTCAGTTTGTATCTGTAACTCTGACAACCCTGTTGTTGCGCCTATAAACTAAACATGCAAAGAGAATACTGTTAACATCCAAATTAAGGTATGGAACCTTTTGAGTTTTGACTACATATGAAAGCGTCTGACTGCAAGAAATTACAAGATGAAGCAGAAAATGTCATGAAATCAAAGAAACACTACGGTATGCCTTGTTATCTATATCTACAAGTATCTTTTGTCCCGGAAGAAGAGTGGACAGAGACAGAGTAATTCCAGGACACCAAGAGAACAGACATGCATGTAATTACTTAAATGGCATGACTATGAAGCAGAAACACGGAATGAAATTACTAAGAAGGCATACTATTTAGATCCTTTTCCATCCTTCAAATGGAAAAAATTCACAGGTTTAGGCCACTCTGAAATTGCAATAAATAATGCATACAATGACAATGTGGTAAAAATAACTTTTTTAGGTAAATAAAAAGAGAGAAGTGTAAAAGTTGCATCAACAGAGTCTATAAACACAGCTGGAAAAGCTTTATGTCAACAAGAAGCCAAAAATTTTGGCTTCAAGATACACAGACAACATCGGGAGTTAACTCTACAGAAGCACACATGTAGTAACTTCCGGTAATAGATACATCAGAAACTCAATTGACACAACAACAACAATGAAATAAAGAGAAGTTAAAGTTCTAGAAAGTGAATCTAACCTTAGTGACATTAGGATGATCAAGTTTATGCCAAACGGCAACTTCTTGTGTAAATGCTGCCCTTAATGAAGCAATTTCAGCATCTGTCCTGTGGCCTTCTTCGCCCCAATCCAACATTTTAACTAAGCATTGAGCAAGTAATCAAAATAATCATTTTCTGTTGAATGCAGCAAAGCATACCAATCACTCATACACAACAATAACCAAGGCAGAAGGCAAGCAAATTCACTCAAAAAACAATAACCAGGGGGGGGGAAATTCTCCCTTCAAAATTTAGGTCTTAGCTTCAACAATAACATTTCTCTATACACTTCGGCAACAAGGCTCTAAGTCTGAGACCCGATGGGATCACAAAAAATTCAGATACAAAGCATCATTTAAGTCCTCTCCATTTCCACAAATTCTAGCCTAGTCCCAGTATCATTCCGGGATTGCATAATAATGGATTTAAAACGGCCATCAATAAATCAAATATAATATCAAGTTATCAACTCTTTCTGCAAAAAATTCAGAGTCAGTCACTGGGATGGGGATCACATGCTCATGAAACGGGGGAAATCAGAAGAACATAGATGATCCAAAAATGAGAATTAGGAGGAAGGCGGTAAAATTGAGACTAACCGGCGACATCTTGGCCGTCATAGATACTACGATGAACGGTGCCGAAGGTCCCGCGAGCTATAACACTCTTGATGATTAGCTTGGAAGGGTCAATCTCCCACTCCTGTCTCTGCCTGTTGAAGGTAGCTCCGCCACCACCACTTAGACTTCTAATGGAAGTAACGCCGATGTTAGTCGCCGGCACATCTTCGTCTTTCGTCTTGTGCTTCTCCAAAGTCAATGCCTTGTTCAGATGCCTCTCCAGCTGTTCATCTATGCTCTTCAGATCAATCTGATCTGCCCTCACAAACCCATCACTCACCTCCTTCATGGTTGCTCCTTCTTCTCCTTATTCACCCCTCTCTCTCTCTCTCTTGTTCTGTGGGAAACAGAGACCAATGATCTGGGGGTAAGCTATATGATTTAATTATTCGCCAGATACGGCATGGGTGTATGGATTGTCGTTGATGCAGTGATTGTTCATCTTCTTCCTCTTTCTCTCCCCAAATTTGCTACTTCCCCTCCAATCATCCATGTGGGCACATGGATTTGCCTACGCAAAGCGACTGCCTCTGACGCACTCGGTTCTTCTTCTTCCTCTCTTCCAATTTATTATGCCTTTCATTTTATCATTTTTATTTTATTTTTACTTCCCTTTTACCAATTCAACGCCGGACCAAATATATAGACTAGATTCTGCTAAATTTTCTCCTAATTAAAACTTTCCTTTTATACGAAAAAAAATCTAACATATAGTTCTCAGCTCTTGGTAAATTTTAATTTTTTTTATTTTTTTAACCAAAAAAAAAACTCTGCATATTATAATATCGTTTGACTTGTTCATGATTCTGGGACTTGCGAATTCTCTCCTCAGGGGTGGCACGTATCCTGGCCGAGGAGCAAGAGAATCCCTAGACTGCGAAGTTCTTTAATATGATTTTAGTAATTTATAATCCTTCTCTGAGATGAAAACTGAGTCATTGCCCAAACAGGATGGAAACTTTGGGTCAAAGTTTATAATATAAAAACATCTCAATTAATAATCATCACTCTTTCCTATATTTAATATACAACCTAAGTAAATCAAACTTAATCATATATATAAAAATTATTTTTATATTTATTTACTTATTTTTAAATTACTCTTATTAATTATCTCTCAATAATATTCAAATAAAAAAAGAGAATAAATTAAAAAAGATAGTTAAAATATTTAAAAAAATATATTATATTAACTAATTTTATTAATTTAATTAAATAAGATTTCATATTTAATATTAGATGAGTATTTTAAAATTAGGTGTGTTAAGATAGTTTAGTAGGATAGAAGAATTTTTGTATGAAAATAAAAATAAAAGTAGAAATATAATTATAGTAAAAATAAATTTTATAAGTTTATTTAATATAATAAAAATAAATATAATATTTATATATATTTTTATAACTTATAAAATAGTTCAAAATCTTTTTTTACAATTTAAAAAATATTGAAATTATCTAAAAAATTTATAACTTAATATAAAATTGTCTAAAATATTTTACTTATACTTCTATTATCTCATTTTTTATTTATTTTATAAAATTTAAATAATATAAAATATTAAAAATAAAAATAACTTCTAATATTTTATATAAATAAGAGAAGTGCATCTTCCACTTCTCTCAAGTACCAAATTCTTTTGGGAATCAAAGGAATGACATAATCTTATATAGAAATGAGTGAAATTGGGTTCAGAATTTTTAGTGAATCAGACTAACGTTTAATCTATTCAATTTGATTAATTTTTATATCCAATTTAATTTGGTTAAATTATTTAAATTAAATCATCTCAGCTTGGTCTTTATCCTTGAAAACATAAATAGATCAAACTGAGCTGGTTGTACTAGTCTTTTTTATAATTTTGTGTAACATTGCTTTTTAAAGGGGGAAAAAGCCAACATTGGTGTACCCTAATATTAGTAAGAAAGTATTGTTATGAAAATATGATTTATTTGTAGGATGAATTTTATGCTTTTAGTTTATATGGTAATTCATATTTTGCTGTAAGATTAATAGTAGATAGAGCATTAATCTATCTCAAAATGTAGAGGATAAAGGATAGATATTTTTTTATTGGTTTAAATATATAAAATTACCTTAAATTTTGGATCAATTACACATAAGTTCTATAACCTTTAAAAACTTAAATTAAATACCCTAGCATTTTATAGTTTAATTATCAAGTTATTATCGTTAAAATTACTATTAAAGTTAATAATTTTTATTATATCATAATTTTTATATTTTTTATTATATACTATGTTATTTAAAATAACACTTGATAGTTTATATGTAAGTTATATTTTTTTTATTTAAAAGATACATTTTCAAACAAAATATTTTAAATGGTTTCTTAAGTATTTTAAATTTTTTAAATATTTCATTCCAACTATTTAAAAAATTAGTTAAAATTACATGTGGAATGTCAAGTGTTGTTTAAATATTTCATATTGTAAGAGTACTTTATTTAAGAATTTAAAAAACTTTAAATTATATGTAAAATATCAAGTGTTATTTTTTAAATGACATAGTATATAATAAAATATATAAAAATTATGACATGGTAAAAATTATTAATTTTAATGGTAGAGACTTGATAATTAAAACATAAAATATTAAAATTTTTAATTTAAATTTATAAAAATTACATAAATGATATATAACTAACTTAAAGTTTATGAGATTTTTTATATTTTAGTATTATTTTTATGTTTTATCCACACACTCCAACTCCTAACCACTTTGAGGCTATGTTGTGAGAATATTTTTTGTGCCTAAGATTTCACAAGAGTTTAAGGTTTTCATTTATCATTTGAAGGAATCAATCTTCATAAATCATATACTGTATTGCAAAATGTTTTTTTTGTTTTGTTATAGAAAATGCGGGTTCAACGTTAACTCCTATTAAAATCAAAATATAACTCTCAAATTTATAGAATATTTATAAAATAATTATGAGATTGTTTATTAAAAATAAATTCATGATAATAAAAATAATAAATTTAAATTATTATGAGATATAAATTAGTTTCTTATAATATATACTAATTTGTATATTAATTTTTTTTACTAAGGATTTTTTTTATACAGCGCTAAAGCACTAAGGAAATTAAATATTAAAAACCCCTACAATTTACTTTTGGTATTAAAAGATAAAAAGGCCCAATTGGCCCAAATCGCATGACCTGCCTAAATCGTCTGACCAAACCGAGCTTAGTCACGTCAGTTTATATTGGCAATTAACATTAAATTGTTAATGCAAATAATTTTATTTGATTGTTATCTATAATTTTAAAATACTCATCGTTTCATTAATATATAATATATTTAATTAATTAAATTAAATTAAAAAATTAATTATTATAATCATCTTCTTTATTTTATTTTTTATTTTTTACTTAATTATTATTAAAAAATATAAATATAAATAATTTAAAAATAATTAATAAATATAAAAACATATTTTATATTTAAAATCAATATTAATTATTCAATAACCGAGAATTATATAAGATGTTATCTACAATTTTAATTTGGAAGGGTAAAAATGAAATTTATATTTTAATTTGCACTCGATAACAAACTCTAAAATAAAATAAAATAAGTTACCTGATCATAAATTTTGCAAGAGTTTTGCATAACAAAATGCACTGTGTCGGTCAATATATTCAAGTGGGCACTGGCAAATGAAAAATACAAAAAATTACAAAGATTACTAAGAGTGTCCTATTATGGAGAGATTATTCGTTATACAAAAACTTTTTCGCAAGTAAAAAGTGTAATGAATATTTTACTTTAAAAAATTAAACTTATTGAAAATTTCCTCTCTCAACTATTTTTATATTTTTTTTAAATATATGTATCATCCTATTAAAAATAATCATATTCAATACATTATTAAATATTAAATATAGATATTTTTATTAATAAAAATTTAAACTATAATTTATTATAAACTCGTTCTATTAGATTTAATTAATAAACGTTTTATATTTTGAACTAAACAAAAGGTTCTCTAACCACCAATAGCTTTTTAAATAATATTAAATAGAGAATAAACAAATCCGGCACAACCTAAATAAATGCAACAAAAGTGGCCCAATCCAAGAAAATAGACACATAGAGCCCATCTTCACCAATAAACATAAGTGATTTAAACTCATTATACTAATCAATGTAACTCAAAAATTAATTTCGATTCACATTATTATTAAAGAAGATTTATTTGATAAGTAATTTTATAAATTTTTATAAGTATTTTATGAATCTTAGGGCTATATCATGCACTTAATAGAAAACTGATATCAACCTAAACTTTTTTTTTTATTAAAAAAATTGAGGCAATCCATACTAAACAAAGAACAAATCTGACTTAAACCAAGCAAAAAAAAAAGAAAAAGGAGAAGAAAATAAATTAGCATCAATCCTTTTCTCAAATAATATTATTTTCCTATATGTTTAAGATCCTTTCTCTTGACGAAACCATTTTTCATTTCAATTTTTCACTGTACAGTCAAACTGTTAATAATTAAAAAGGAAAAAAAGTCTAAACAACTTACCCCTCATTGAGATATGATCTAATTAAAAAATTGATATTGATCTTAAATATAATATATATTTTATATATTTATTAATTTTTTTAAATTATCTCTACCGATACTTATTTAAAAATAATTAAATAAGAATAATAGAGAGAGTTACAAAAATAATTAGAATATTTTATAAAAAATATATAATGACGATTAATTTATTTAATATAATAGACGAGGAAGTAAAAGGAGGAGGAGGTATTATTGTTTTTTTTTGTTGGTATTATAATTAGGGGGTTGATGGGATATGTTGCAGTTTCTGGTTCATGCCTTCTTCACTCAGGCCACAGCAGTAGTTCTCATTATCTCAATTATATATGTGGCACAGAAAGCTCCCTTCTATCTCTTTGTTTGATCTGTTCCTTTCAAGTTTCTTACATTTCCCCTATTGCTTGTTTGGTTGGTTGGACTTATTGACAGTAATACAGATTGCAGTGGTAAAGTAGTCAAGTTGGAATTAACAAGAAGACAATCATGATTTAAGGAGAAGCAAGAAAAGAGCCACAAAAAGTCAAAAATCATATGCTTTAATTAGTCTTCTACTTTAATCTAATTACCATCTATTCTCATCACTCTGATTATAAAATTATATATGTGTATGTATATCATATATAGCATCATCCTAAATCTTTTCTTCAAATCTAAGACATCAATCACGACTTGCCTTTTGTATCTTCATTTATACACTAAATATATATATAAAGTCTCATAATAAATAAATATTATTTTTTTATTTTTAACATAAAAAATAATAAATTTAAATTTAAATTTCTGTTAAAAAAATTATTTATAAATTTGGTGTCCTATAATGAATTGAACATTATTATATTTTATAACATGAGGCCTATTACTGCCTATATGTATATTATGACTTTTTTATGGCTTCATTATGTTTTTATGACCTACTTCTCCTCCCTTTCTCTTATTTTTATTATTATTTATATTTATTTGCATGTATTGTATATGTTTGTTTTAGTTTATTATAATACTTTTATGTTAATTAATACATAACTTTAGTACCATGAAACCTTTTTTTTTCCAATGCATAAACCAAATGGGCCATTGATACTTGATTTCAATAGGGTCAAATGTTTTTTTTTTTTTGTTATTTACCTTATAGATAGACCTAAGTTAGAAAATTAAATAGCTCAAAGTTCATTATTTTTTATTTAATACTAGTAAGTCCCAAAAGATTTAATATTATGAGTTTGACTTGTAATATATGTAATTTGACTTGTTCGGTTTTATTAAAAAAAAAGATCAATTATATTTTTAAAATTTTATAACACACATTTTAGTTAAAAATGTGCCAGTATTAATAAGACTTATATTTTAAATTCCATTCACTATCAATAATCTAATTAATCACCTCACTTTAATCTTTAAAATATTTTGAGTTTTATAATAATAATTAGTTATCAATTTTATTAATTGATTATATGATATTTCAAATGTCTAATTATAATAATAAGAAATTATTTTATTTTTAAAATATTTTGAGTCCTATGATAATAATATCATTACCTAATTATATAATATTTTAAATCTTTGTCTCTAATCATAATTTATAGTAATAATAAATAATTAATCAATTATAATATATATATTTTTGTTCCTTGTGCAACACATGGGGAGGAATCTTTTTTAGTTACATTGTGCAAATGATTGATTCAAATCTTTTGATTAGATACACTACTACGACATATGAATAGGATCACAGAATATATGGGAATTTGAAAAGATCTATTATTATTTACCCTTACGTAGTCTTTCTACACTTGACCAGTACCGCGGACTTGCCTCCGCCTCCGAACCTCTTCAACAACACCATCCTCCTCCGGGGATAGGAGATAGAAGGCCACGAGGAAGTTGGAAAAAATGGGAGGGTTGCATCATGGAAATTCAGCCCCCAATCCGTTTATAAAAATGTGAATAAATGTAAGAACAACAGCAACGGATATAAATTTCAATGAAACTGAAAAATTCTATTTAATCTATTAAAAATAATAAAAAAACAAATAAAAAAGCTTATGTTTATAGTTGGCTAATATAAATAACCTGAGAGAGAAAAAAAAAGGTGATCAAATCATTACTTATCATGGAAGCTCAAATTGTGTTTTACAAAATCTCTGTTTGTTATTTACCGGTTAGAATTTACAAAATCAAAGAAACAAAAACAAAACGGGCCCATCATATGATTGTGTTATCACTTCAGTTGGGCCATGTTATTGGGCATCCCCGAAAATGTGTTTTATACTACTCAAATATGATGCGAAATATCTTATTAATATATTAGAGAAAAATAATCTAAGACAGTGATGCAGCTTATTAGTTGAACAGATTGAGAAGTTTATGGGTAGATAATGGGATTTAAAATTACAATTTATCTCTAGAGAAGCTAATCAAGTTGTGGATACCCTTGTAAAAGAAAACATTTATAGATCTACCACATTTGATATATGTCATACAATATTAAGGGACTTAGTAGATTTAGAGTGTTTAGGATTAAATTCTTCATTACTATAATTTATTTTAATTTTTAGGCTTTAACCCTCCATTATATAAAAAAAATACCAATTGACGATGGAATCATGAAATGAGATGTTAATCTTTTATCGTTTATATCTGAAAATAATTGACAATTTATTTTATTTAATATTAATATTATTTTTAAAAAAGAAAGTAAAATTTTATTTTACTTTTAAATTTTGAGTAAACTTAACTTATTTTCAAAAATTTTATAATTAAAAAAAAAAAGCTTACAACCTGGTCGAGTGCAAGATGCTTCCAGATTGGGGTTCACGATTCTAGCAGTAGAAAGAAATGACTCTTCTAAAAGAAAAGCAGTCCCCATTGTTGGGACAAATTCGACGCAAAAACCTAAAAAGGGATTTATAATTTCAAAGAAAAGGAAATAATCATTCTCCACAACACAGTTGGCCTCAACGTACCATTCTAGAAAACAAAGAGCAGATAGAGCAGATGTTGTAGGGAGGGCATCACCGGCGAAGATAGAGGAGGAATGGTGAGGGCCCCCCAACTTGACAGAGTAACACATTACACGTGGACACTAGGCGAGAACATGTCTAAAGTAGTAACTGTGGTCGCTCTTAATAATAGCGATATAAATTTTTCTATTGTTTATAATGTTTGATGCACGTTGGGATTTATATCATTGCCCTATTTATATTATCATATATTGATGTAATACAGGCCAATTCGTTAAAAAAGGGTTGGCCCGCACCAGGTTATAACGAGATGGGTTGGGTAAAAAAGACCTATATCTTTTAACTGACCTGAGTTTGTCGTGACTTTTTTGTTCTTTTTCTACAAATGAAGTCAATGATTCGTAAAAATATATTCTGTCATTTTTGTAATTTCCAATTCCACCCCAGCATCATTATCGTTAACTCTGTCGCCAATCTCTCTCTTACACCGTCACACTGCTACATAGAGAGAGAGAGATGATCATCGATGGCACAACGGTGAGGGATTTCGTGGGAAACATGGAACAGTTCAACAAGAGCGGGGAGGAGTAGTTCGTGACGCTGGATCTCAACAACGACAACGTTTTGTTGCGAGGGGATGTCTAGAAGGCATTCGAGTCGATGAGGCTCATCGAGACGCATTTCAGTATCGATGTGGCGACTCTGTCGGACGAGCTCACCCGACTCTACAACGCCATATTAGAGAAAAAAAAGGGGGAAAAAAGCAGGCTAACCTGCTAAAACGACCCAGCAAATTAGCCCACGAATTTCAACTTAACCCACTATTTTTTGATGGGTTAGCGCGGCGGCTTAATCTATTTTACCAGCTTTAATAGATAAGTCTGCATGGCTACAAAAATAGTAGAGCCAAAATTAAATGAGATATAGTGTTAGTTTAGAAATATATAAAAATTTAAGTTTTAAATTTAAATTTTAATAAAATTTAAGTTTTAAATTTAAATTTTAATAAAATTTAAATTTTAACAAATTTTAAAATAAATAATTATATTTATTCAAATAAATTTTTAAACTAAACTATATTTTAAAATTAAAATTTCAAATAAGATGACCGGAGTAATTTATAGAACAGTAAAAGAACTTATGGATTAACTAATTACTATATTACTTATATTTTTTCTTACACCCTCTCTTTTATCTTTTTACACCATCTCTCCTCTCTTATTTCTTTTCTATATCCTCTCTCCTTTCTCTTTTTTTTTACACTATCTCTCATCTCTCCTCATTTAATACTCATATTGTTTCATAATTTACTAATAATAAAAATACTTCTAAAAATAATTATCTAAATATCTATTTATTTAAAATTATTATTTTTTTCATAAACTCTTTTTTAAAAATTATAAAAAAACGTTTTTTATAAGTTTTTTTGTTTTTTAAATCTTATACAAACAAGCCCGTAAAAAGTAGAGCGACGGAAACAGCCGAAAAATATCTCAGAGTGAGGTGAAGGCTGAGTCAAATGAAATGAAAGGATAGGACCCATTCATTTGATGCCCTTTCATTTTTGTGGTCCAAACTCCAAACCAGCAATTACTGCCACAATCATTCATACACGAAGCCTACTTCTTATTCAATCTCTCTTGTCCCTATTGTAAAAAGTTTCCAGATGAATAGAAATGGATTATCTTTTTATAAGTTGAGATTAACCAACAAAATTTATTATAATTGATATTTAGTTAAATCTCTTAAATATAATGTTGTAGGTTTATATCAAGTTGTATGGATAAAAATCATCTGATTAAAAAAGTTAAAATTTACTTTAATAATATATACACTTTAAAAAAATTAATTTTTAATTATCGTTTGAGAATATTATATGAACTGTACAAAATCTTGTTAATATTACTTTATAACTTCTTTGACATAATTTAAAATATTACGTATGAGTAAATTTGAAAATTTATTTTATTTTTTGATTGAAATAGTAACTTCATAACCTCTCTTTCATATGAATGAATGAATGAGGTGATTAGAAATAAGGAATATTAGGTTAGAAATTATATATTGGTTAAAAGTGAAATTGAGTCTCCATCAAAGAAGCACACAAGACATATAAGAGAAAGGGACACGTGAAGGAAGATTCCCAGGTGCCCCCATGAAGCTTCTAGGAGGCCATCCCCTTTGTCCCCAGTCCCAACATAATCTATTCTCTAATCTTTATCTTCATTATTTTTCCTTATTCAAACCGTACAACTCCCTCCCATTAAAGCACGCTCAAATTACCCATTCCTACCTCCCGTGCATATTAATATTTTCCCCACGATCCTCACAGTATTTATTATAAATTATTTAATGAAGTATTCAATAAGTTTTGTATAATATCGATCTCAATGAGGTAGCCTGGCCTTTACATGATTTCTGGTCTCAAATTGATCTCTTTTTATATATATGTGTGCGCGCCTGATAACATTCTTGTGGACAATATTCCAGTTCCTCATATTAATCATTCAACAAATTTGTGGTCCATACTTTCTTAATTTACTGTAACAGTACTCAAAGCAAACAGAACCACTAATTAAACGTAATAACAAGCTTAAGGGCGCTTTCCATTAATTTCCGCCTCTTTTTCTGGAGTTATCTTAAAACTCCACACCAGCATATACATTCTCAATGTCTGCATAGGTCCTCCTCATGACGTGATTACATGCATACATACATATGTATTTATATAAGCTGCCTCGCTACAAAGTAACCTAGGTTTAAATTCAATGCCCTACCAGTTGTGCAATTTAGATTGGAAAAAACGATGATCTGGTGCTGCACGGAGCACAGTTGTTAAAAATACTCCCAGCTTTTAAGTGGAGCGATCAGATCAAGAAGCCTCTGATACACTCTTGTAGTTTCTACCCCAACTCTTGATATTTTCACCTACAAAACACATATCCATCGTATTAAATTTTGATATTAGAAATATATATCTTTAATAAATCAATGGATTATTCGTACTCTAATAGATCGAGATGATGCGGTGACGGCACTCCAATTGTGAAAGAGAAAGCAAATTAAATGGGCTTTGAAATGTATTGAAGTGACCGATTCTCAGCCATTGAATTTGTTTTTTTTTTACCTGGGCATGAACGGTGTGGAATATCTTATCCCCAACAGTGGAAAAGCTTGCGCTCACAACTTCTGCTCCTTCTTCTTCGAGGACGCTAATTACTTCATACAACATGAAGTTTCTGTTCAATCCGCTGATGAGCATCACTTCTATGCTGGAACCCAAGTCTCTGAGCTCAAGAAGTGGCAGATTCGAATCCATGAACATGTTCTCCATAATTCCCTTGTTATCACGGCTTGTTGTTTCCTTTAATTTCATGGCTTCCTCCTTCTTCCCCTTCAGCTTCTCCAGTTTCTCCGCCAGATTCTTTATGTAGCTCGCTGCTATATCCAGCTGGTCCTGCTGCGATATCATGTCCTGTAATAATTAATGAAATTCATTCGCTATAATTAACACTAGATGAAGAAAATTTCACAGTTTTTAGATGGAAATTAAGGGGAGCTAGAGAGATTATTGTGGACGACCTTCGTTTGTTTTAAGTAGTGTGAAGGAATAAGAGAAGCGAGCTTGAAGCAAAGTGCTTTCATGTGAATTCTGCGATTCCTTTCTATGGTCTTGCGATCCACTTTTGAGGATGAATCACTACTTGTTTTCTTCATTTTTCTGGATCAGAGTTTCTGAGAGAAGAAGATTTCTCTGATGTCTAGCTTCGTGATCAGAGGTTCTGAGATGCAGGGCCAATTTGCGAGCCGTTTATATAACACAAGGGAGGGAGGAGCTGGGTTAGTGAATGGCCGAAAAAGCCCATGACAGTGACAAATAATCTTCAAATTATTTCAAAATTGGAAGTTCATCTGGATATATTTTCCTTTGTAGCCATTCTATAGGTACATATATATATATATATATATATATATATATATATATATATTTTTTTTTTAATTTTTAATTTAGTATTTATCTTATTTTTCCCTCATTGAATCTTTTAATTTTGTTATGTGAGTACTGTTAATTTCTATAACTTTATTCCTTTAGTACTATTATCCCTTGTACAAAGATTAATTGTGTTGAGAAAACAGAATTAAATGATTTAATAAAAAAATAATAAACACACTAAACTGAAAATGTAGACGAGTATTATAGGTATCTCCAAAATAGTTTCTTTATAATTTATTTGATTATTGACACTCCTCCATAAGGAACTAATGTTTGTACGTAAAATGATTTGTTATAAATATTATTAATATATAGAATGAAGAGAATAAAAAGATGGAAATAATTTGATTTGAGTCAAAGAGAAGGATATTAGGAAAAAAAAAAGGACTTAAATTAGATGAAGGAGGTGAAATTCAATTTTATTTATAAGTTTCTCAAGGATGAATAATCGTTCTCGCATTTGGCCTCATCTTATTGTTTTATTTGAACTTGAATCAATAGGAGCAATCATTTTCAAGGGTGGGGCACATTAATTTCTGGATTATATATATACATACATAGAGGATGGCTGAATCATACTAATATAAAATTAGTATAATAGTATAAAATTTTGTTAATTTTTTTTAAATTTTAAGTTCAATTTTTAGATAAGATATTTATATTAAAAAGATTATCTATAAATTTTAAAATTAAATTCCTCTTAATAAAATTTAATAAATGGTATTTAAAAAAGGATGGCTGAATCATTCTAAGAAAAAAAAGAGGAAAAAAAATTACTTAATTCGTTCACGTGGGTTTCTCAAAATCAAAATGGGTGAAATTAATAAAATCCACGTCAAGGATCGGTGGGCCCACTTGATTCCTATGACCAAGGGAATAAGTAATGTAGTGTAGTTGTTTGGGAGAGGCCAAGAGGCAAAGGAGGCCTAATTAGCTGACTCTGAACATCGTTTTCGTTTTGACCGTTGGATCTATATGTAAGAAACCCGCGCTTTCACCGACCGCTCACTTTGTCTATGTTTGCAAAAAAAAAAAAAACCTTAGATCCAAATTATGAGTTGAGTCTAAGTAGTCGAACAGTAATTTTAATAAAATAATTGTTTTTAGGTAAAACTATAACTTTGGTCATTATGAATTGTAGTTTTATACAAATAAAATTTATCAATCTTTAAAATAATTTTTAAATATTAAACATTAGAAATAACTATTTTAACCTTTTAAATTTTTGTTATCTTTTTACCTCTCTGTTTTTTTTACCTTGTGCCTACTTTGATAATTTACCTAAAAAATATATATATATATTGGCAACAACCATTCAAATATTTATTTTTTAAAAATTATTTTTTATATAAAATCTAGTTTTTAGAATCATTTTGAAATCAATTTTTTGTCAGAATTTAAACTGAACATGACCCGGAAGTATTTTATATATCATCACTCTTCTCATTCAAATTATATATATATATATATATATATATATATATACACCAGACCTTATTAAATCCACGCATCGATCAACTCGCTTGGCTTCCTCCTCCTCCTCCTCTTCTTTCTTTTTTTAAGATTGATATAAGGATAGTTGAATCTGTGTTACCTGTTCCCATCACATCCCTTTCTGTCCTTTTGATTCAATCAACGCTTGACTTTTGATCTATTTTTGCATACTAGCTAATATTATATTTAATTTGATTCGTCTCCAAATTTAACTCTTTTAATATACAGCATGATGTCTTCGATGATCTCATGAAAATTTTGGTAATGCTTCCTATATTGACATTTATCATATGAACAATAAAACGCCGAAGAACGTCAGGCTATGTACTTATCTAACGAAGTGATCGATCACATGCTGAATTCAAAGGATGAAGACAGACAGGAATACAATACTAGCTTAATTATTGGGCAGTTCCATAAGAAGCTTGGTCACGTATCTGTTTAATAGGATATGAAAGCATATCTCTATTCAAATCTATAACTCGTCTACGCAATTTTGTTTCCAAAATTTAAATTTCCAAAGCACAACAACTGGGGTTATTAGAGACTGAAAATTCTCGATTTAGTCATTTTTACATTAATAATATCACAGAGAAGATTATTATTGCTACTATTCTCTGTTAGACTTAATATATAAGTCAACGGTTGGGAAAAAAAATGCTTAATACATAAATTAATGAAGGCCTGGATTTTTGTTCATGTGCGTGTGTGTTTGTAAATGGGAAACACGAGGAGATTGACAAGGAATAGGTAGGAAGGCAGGGGCATGCTCTCGTGATTGTTAAGATTTCATATGCAAAAATACAGACATATGCATAACTGTTGTTGCATTGAGATTCTAGCTAGTGTTTGTTTCAACGACACCTCACATGCCTTGTCAACTCTTTATCTCTCTTATTCGTTCAAAACCTTTTTTTTTTTTTGTCTTTGCTTCTTACATTGAATCAGGGGTTTCGTCAAATGGCCTACATTTATATAGACAGCTGTTTTGTTTAAAGCTGATTTCACAGTCGCCGGTCGGCTCTCTATTTCAACTTGTATTCATTTGTCCATACTACTTTCTGATCTTAGTGATTGCACATCATCCCCGTCACGCCGTTTCTTGAATTCTAGTCATCTATTATATTATAATGTGTGCTTATATTCTAATATTTTATTAGGCCTGATAGGCTAAAAGGGCACATAAAGTAAGATCTTTGCAAGGTTTTCATTACATGGATCTATATGCATTTGTTGGATCAGTTTGTAATTTAAGGACGAGGGATATATATATATATATATATATATATATATATATATATATAATTTATGTTGGATTTGATGAACTCATCATTTATGTAAGCGCACGTGCTTGCTTGCTAATTCTTTCCTAATAGACGATGAGAGTGTTACGCAGATATAGTATAAAGTAACAGATGGATATATAAAAGAGACCGATCGATAAAATGATTTTGTGGACACTAAAATAGATTAATCATCCTAACTAACTATAGTAAGTGAAATTAAAGGAGAGTGACGGTATTAAGTATTAGCGGGTGGGTGGGGATGTCTAGGAGAAAGACTGCGGGACCCGCCACATCCGCCCCTGATTGAATAGCACGGGACCACTCAACTTGAACGACAAACAGACAACGAGGCAGTTGTTATGAGAAATTCGGCATGATGCCCTCCTCCATAACATATACAAATATGGGTGTTTTGGATAATTTTTTTTTTGTTTTCATTTTAATTTTAATTATGATAATTTTGAATTATAATTTTGATAATTTAAACTTTCACATAGTCATAGTTTTTATTAAAACTATCGACTAATATAATATTTCGGATACAAATTAAAAAAATTAAAAATTAAAATATATAGTTTAAGATAAACTAAAAATATCACGTATTAACTCATATATATATATATATATATATATGTCTTAAATTATTGAAGATTATGAATATATATTAGATTCGTCACACAAGCATTGGGATTCAACATCGTGAGTATACAATGGATTCAGCCTGAATGACTGTTGCATAAGGACGATATACTTTCGTAGGCACATGCATGCATCAATTAAATCCAACTCACCAAGTTAGTCACATCTCCTTTATATATGTTAGAGGTGTTTATAAAGTCCACAGTCTGGTATACTCATCTGAACCCGTAAAAAAATAGTCCTGTCCAACCCGATAAATATATGATAGGGCCGGGCATCGGGTTACAACATATCGCCCATACTTTTTTCGGGCTGGGCACCGGGCAGGGGGTTGCCTGCCATACCCTGTCCATGGGCACTTATTCTTTTTTTTTACTTTTCTCCCTAGATACTACACTTGGAAGGGAGAATATGATAGTTACTAATGACTAAATGGTCATTTTAAAAATCTAAATAGTTAAATAAATAAGTCATGTCTTTTAATATTTATAACTATATATTTTTTTTAATTTTACTAATCATAATATTATTACATTATAAATTATAATTGCTTATTTTATTTTTTTAGATACTTCATTTTTGTCAATATTTAGAAAATTTATACAAAGTTACAATTACAAATTACTTAAACTTCAAAATTTTTTTTATATGCAATGAATTTCAATACTTTAATTATTATATTTTTGTTACCTTATTTTTAGTAGATTATATATATTATTTAACTATTGAAAATATATGAATATGATATTGTTTTAGAAGTTTATAATTACAGATTATTTTTTTCAACATAAGCAGAGCATCACAACAGGTCCGCCCAACCCGCTCATATCCTGCCCAAAATGGTTAGGGCTTTTATCGAGTAGGGCCAGGCATCGGGCTGCAAAATATAGCATATATTTTTTTTAGATAGGGCACCGGATATGAGGATTGCCCTGCCTAACCCTACCCATAAACAGCCATAATATATGTGTTTGCGCGCCACCCCCCACGCTATAGTCCCGACATTGTTGCTTTCCCTAGTACTACTTACGGGCAGTTGGTTTTGGTGCAGGCTGCTTCGGCCCACTTTCGTCTAATATCACAAACCACAGACATAGGCATCTATTATACCCCTCTCACGTTGTTGACTCACATGTTCCTTGTACGATAATAATGTCTCCTCGTTCGTCTTAAATATTATAATATATGTGATATACTTTTTTAAAAAATATTATTATATTATATATTAATTTATAAGTTAAGTAAATTAATTTTAAAAATGATAGATAAATTATATTAGAAACATATTTAATAAAAGTAAGAGTAGAAACTACTCATATTTTATGATAAATTTAATAATTTTAACTATTTTATTATCAGTATATAAATTTAATTATAAAGATTTTATAAAAGGACAGGAGGGAGTATTAAACCTTGAGTAATCGCTGGGGTAAGATAGACATTTGCTTTGAGGGATGGATGTGACTATTTGACTAATCGAGAAGCAAAATTATGTTGACAATTAATGTAAGGAAATACAAAATTTAAAACATGTTGGGATAATGACCGAAATGGAAGAGTCGAAAGAGACACCGGATTATAGACGCGTGGAATTAATTACCAAACAAGATTACAGGTCAAAGTTCATGGGCATGCAACGTTAGATCGATGGAGATTGGAGAGAGAGAGAGAGAGAGACAGACAGAGGGCCTATTCCCATTGAAGTACGAAGCCCATAGTGACGTGAGCTAATGGGATTTTATTTTTAGTCAAATCAGGACATGTAGATACGACTTTGTCGTTTTGACCGGTCAATCTCTTCCCATTTATTTAGTTGATTAACATCTATTATTTTTAATTACTCCATGAAAAACACACTCTCCATGTGTTACCCTTTGCCCGTATATATAATTTACTAATTAAAGTACTTCCCGTTATCTACTCAACATTTTGATTTAAGCAATAGGATTTGCCAATCAATTGCGTTATATATAATAGTGAAACTTACAAGATATTTCCGTCCCCACACCCATCATATATGGAGTCAATTCCTTAACTAATCTTACTTCATTACTCCATGAGAAACGCACTCTAATTAATCATCCGTACTTAACATACCCCATTACACACGGATGGTTGTGTTGAGAAGAAATAACGATGGTTTAAGAGGTAGATGTTAATAAATACAAGAAATATATATTATATTGATGATATATTTTCTCGCCATCGCATGATAGGATTCTACCAAAAAAAACGGGTGTAAAATCCGGATTGTCAAATATAATTGATGGCTCCTCTCCCATGTAATGTTGCCTATTCTATCGTCTCTTCCGTATATGTTCAATCTTCGTTACACTCGTTCGTGTCTCGCTAGTTGCTTATGCATGGCTTCAACAACGAAGTCATGCATGATCTCATTCAACCTTTTCCACATACACACTGTTACGTTGAAATTGAACCCAATCGTTTCCAGTTTTCCATTCCATGTTCGTCTTTCCAACGACACAAAACTCTATTCTAATAATCAGCTCTCCTTCAACTTCCAAATCCCATCTCGTTCCCTCAAAATTAACATATCCTGAATACAATAATATAATCATTCTCCAAGATGATGGGCTAGTAATGGTAATGCATGGATAACGGAGAATATGCATGCTTCTAATTAAAGTCTGTACGCGCTTTGTAAAATATGGAAAGAGGAAGTAAAATTATGCAAAAGTACATTCAGATGAAGGAATTTAACGAATAATTTGCATAGTGAAGATGGAAATCCATAGTTGCAAACGGGAAGGCGCCGTGGGCGGCATCATCTAATAAGAAAGTCAAGAAGGGGAATGCCTCACGTTTTCTTCTTTACCTAAAAAGGGTCAATTCACACCATCATTAAATCTTTACCTTGCATTTCACATACTATATTCATCTTTTAACTACTTCATAATTGCTTAATTAAAAAGAGTTATGTTGTACCTAAAGCGATTTAAGCAGTAGAACTTCATAAAATAGTAATAAAATATTACTACTTTTTAAAGATTATCATCCAATTAAAGTCAATATATCTTAATTCCTTTAAAAATATCTTATATAATAACATTTCTTTACATTATGCTGATCATATTCTTAATATATGATATATTTAATTTAGTTAAATTAAATAAGTTAATTAATGTGATATATATTTTTTTTAAATATCATAATAATATTTTTTTAACTCCCTCACTCTCCCTATTACTTGGTTATGATTGAGAGAATATCAATAAAAGTAATTTAGGAAAAAATTGAGAAATATAAGATATCTTATCTTTATGACTAATATAATTTTTTTTATTAAGATATATATTAAAGATAGTGGAGTAATTAATAATGTTATTTTTGGGGAAAATAATGCCATTAACTTTTTTTTGTTTTTATATTTTGAGAGGCAAGTGATAGGAAATAGTGTATTTTGGTGGGAGAAAGATGGCAAAATGCGGAGGCAATAAACAAAAGATTGGTTTGGTGGGGGGGGGGGGGTGTTGAAAGAGTCAAGAGGGAAAAGCCAAATGGTCAAATCGAACGACGCGTGAGTTCAATAAATGCGGGCGGCCCTATTCAGAGCTGCCCTCGTCACTGCCCCGCTTATATTGATAGTGTTTGGTTTATCTCCAAGTTCTAAATTTAAATTTAGATAAAAATTAAAATTTAAAATTTTTTAAAATAAATAATTATATTTATTTAAATAAATTTTTAGATTAAATTATAATTTAAAATTAAGATTTTAGATAAATTAATCAGAATAGTTTATAAAACAGTAAAAGAGTTTATAAACTAACTATTATATTATCTATATTTTTTCTTATACCGTCTCTCTCTCGCTTTTACACCCTCTCTCATTTTTTTTACACTATCTCTACTTTTTTATACACCATCTCTCATATCTCCTATATTTAATTTTAATAATCATACACTTTTTCATAATTTATTAATAATAAAAATATATATAAAAATAACTATCCAAACACTTATTTATTTAAAATTATTTTTTTATAAACTATTATCTAAAAGATATTTTTTAAAAATTATTCAAAAACTCTTTTTTTTTATAAATTATTTTTTAAACAAATATTCAAATGGATCATTGTAAGAGAAGGAGAGGGATGGAGTTAAGAAGGGCTTCAAAATTTGAGACTCCCTATTTATAAATAAATTTATTTTAATAAATAATTTTATAATTTTTTTATAAATATTATCTATCATAATATTAATAAATAATTGGTGTTAAATTTATGTGGACTTTTTTATAATAAAATAATATTATATTATTATACTATAAAGTAATTTATCCCAATATGAGTGGTATGACAACTTAGAGGTAAAAATTTGTGCGGATTTAGCCAGCATGTGCTTATTAAAATAACGAGTACCTCCGAATGAGAATGAGGACAGCGATTTATCATTGCCTCGCAACTTCCTTGTTACTTATCATCAATACATCAAACCAAAACTAGCCTCTTGTGGAATTTTTAAAGTCCATCTCTTTAGTTTTATTTTTCTTTTCTTTTTTTTAAAAGAAAAAAAGAAAAGAAAGAGTGAGTATCATTCATGATTGGGGTCCCAGACAATACATGTAATGACATCCTTTAATTTTGCCGGTGCCGAGTGGGCCTCATGCTGACATGTCCCTCTCACATAATATGCAAATTGTGAGCTCCCCCTCACAAACTATTCATTTTCGTCTTGCCCTCCATTGTCCCAACTCCCAAGGGCATCCTCCTACCCTACCCTTTATTTTGGGTCTTCTCTTCAGATACCGATAGGCACAGCGTGTGGGCCGTGAGGTGGCCCTGTGCTAGGGCCCATTTACAATGGTCAACCACAGGAATTGGTCCCGGCTCAATGTCCTCCCTTCCGTTTCTTTATCATATACATATACTAGTGTGTTCACATTTTTAACTAATTAATAATATATTTTTATATGAGGGAGAGAAAAAAAATATTATAATTGATTAATTTTATATAATTATTATAAATTGTTATTATTTAAAAATTTTCAAATATCATAGAAATTTGAAATATTGTGAGCACAATTTTAATAGAATTACCGATTAATTATCATTATAGGCTTAAAAGTTTTTAAAAATTAAATTAAGATTATTTATTAAGATTATTGATTATGGCTTATTAATAAAAGAATTGAAAGTACTAAATCAGATAGACCTAAATTTATTTTTAACCGAATTGAGTATAACAATATTTTAAGAGTATAATTGATTAAATTAAGAAATTTAATTAAATTAATCAATATAAAATATTTTTTAAAAGTACCATAATCACATTCTTTAATTCCTTCGGTCTCTTTTATTTAATTATTTTTAATGAAGTATTAATAAAAATAATTATTTTAAAGGATAATAAATATAAAAAATTAATTTTATATTTAAAATTAAGTTCAACTCAATAAAATTATTCTATAATTTTAAATTTGTTTTCCGCAGTGGTTTAATCTATAGCATACCATTCTACCATGGCTTGGACCATTATTAAACCTAGGACCTTGTTTTAAGTTTTTTTAAATAAAATAAACAGCTATCCAAACATATTTGTGTTTTATTAACTCTGTTTTATTATATTATATATGGTCTATAAATAAATATTATATTTACTTGTGAATTAATACCTTTCTATTTAAATATTATTTTTTAGGGTTATATATATGAATATTTTTGTATATTATAATTAAATTATATTATTTTAATTAATTATGATTAGTCTGACCTTAAATTGACTCCAATTCTAAATCACTCATCCTTAAACCATAAGCTCAACAGATTAAGGGATTGGTGTAATTTTCAGTAGTACCTCAGTTTAATCACAGAAAGAAGTGTTTCATTTTTTACTTTGCTACTGGACTTAAAAATTAAGATAAGTTAACCATATATAAACCGTATGGGTTTAAGCACATTGACGATTAAACCCTAATTTGGTCAAAGAGATCGAGGGTGGGCTTCTTCTTCCTTCTCCATTGATCTGCTCGTAAAAGTCTGCTTGCATGTGAATATGCATGCAGTCACGGGGGGTTAGCATAAGACCAACCAATGATTTTTGACCAAATTAATATATAGTAATTGTTGGCAAGTCATGAGGTGCATGAGAGCCGAAAAATGCTGCAGCGACAGGGACATGTGTTACATGAATCCTAGATAGATAGATATAGGTTAGAATTTTGAGGGGTACGGTTAACACCGTCCAAGCCACACATATCCATCCCTTCATATCTTTCTATTCAATTATCTTCCTTAGCTTCCAACATTTACGCATCTATGACTTTATTCCCTAATTCAACGTAGCATTTTTCAATCAAATGATATTATGACGGCTCCCTTCTGTCCCAACAACATGCATGTTTTCAACTTATCTCTCTCATTCCTCATCTTCTTCATTACTAGTCATACTACTACAACCTTTTCAAATGGCCACAATTTCATGTTTAACGTGTTTGTGTGTGTATCAGCATCAACAAATTAAAGCTGACGGTTTGGAACAAATTGCCCCAAAACTGAAATTAAACTGAAGCCTTGACAAATTATATTCGATGAGACTGCTGAAATTGGTGTCGGACGACAACAACAATGTACAATTCTTTGTTTCATTCCACTACAGCTACCTAGTAAGCCACGATTTTCTTCACTAGTCCATCCGTACAGTGCGAAATTATTATGTTTACATGAATTCAACCTTAACACTCAAGTCTCATGTTGAAATGAAATCAAACTAGCTAGGAATTGAACATATATATATATATATATATATATATATATATATATATATATATAGCTGAAATTGGAAACATGTTTACCCCAGTTCATCTCAAACTATATACGGAGAGAAACAGATTCGAATTCTTCAGTGTTATGAATTGAAAACTAAGATCAAAACCCAGGTAATTAAGGCAATCAGATATGGGAGGATTTATGTGTTGCTCCATACTACATTCCCAGTTTTAAAACCAGATCACAGCAAGGAATTTTAGTCTAGAATGTCTGGGGACAAGGCTGGGTCGACGAAAACGACATATTTTATTCTGAAACAACAACATAAGGATCATGTCGCAAGACTTGGGGCTGCATGCCGCGTTTTGGTAGCATTGCAAATGTCGCCTAATAACCCAGCAACGCCATGTCAAACCTAAAAGTACACGACCACAGCATTGGGCTAAAAAGAAATTTATTCAACATACACTCATAACAAACAAAATGCCCTAAAGGTCTCAAAGAGATGTTCTTATTCAGTATTTAACAGTACTTTAAATAATATTATCTTTAATAAAAAGATATCTATATTTAATAAAAATAAAGGCCTATAGTTCTTCCCCTAATTTGGGCTTTGAAAGCTAGATCATAATTCAGATAATTTGTATCTGGATTTGTGGAGGCCCAAACCTGGATTTTGGGCTTGTCCATGGAATTGATAAACTCTCCCTCTTTTTTATAAGAAAGTTTAGATAAGTTTACAATCGGATTTTTATTAAAATTAGGGTATAATTTTATGATTCAGAGAATATTTATAGAGGACTTATGAAATTGCCTACTAAAAGAGCAATCATAATGATAACAATAATCAAATTCATGTTCTTATAAGATATGAGTCTGTTCTTTACTATCTATATTAATTTTCATCAACTACATTGATAAACTTCAATTTACAAAAGAAATCTTAGTGAGATTATCTAAAAAAAAAACAAAGAAATTGTGTGACTAATAAGAATTGATATAGATGATAAGAAATAATATCATATCTCACAATAAAATAAGTTCAATTTTTACTTATGTTGTGAGGATTTTTTTTATAAAAGATTTTATAAATTCATTATAAATATTCTATAAATATTGAGGTTATCCTTGATAGGAGATATGTGTATATATTAAAAAAATGTGGGGTTGTTACAACAAAACGGCAAGAAAATTACCACCCGGGGGTTTGGGGCCTAGTAGTATAACATAAAAACCACAGTTTAGTGTTTTGAAATAAAAAAAAAAAATTGAAATGAATTAAAGATGGTGATAGTGATAAGTGGATAACGCCGGCCAGGCCTTACATCCGACAGCACCGTGTCAGGGAAAATGAGCATGTTATCTCCCAATGACACTCGCCAAATTTTCCGTCGCATATCACTACAGTCCCCTCCGGTTCCGGCGATAGCTCTCCACGATTTCTCCAAGCACATCCACCTTCGTCGCCGCCACCTCCTCACTGCGCTTACCCTCTCCTTCAACCTCATTGCGCCCTTCACAACTTCGCTGCCCATTGCAGAGCCGGTAGCCGCCGCACGCGGTCTCTTCCAGATGCCCCCATTTCGTCTCAGCAATCGGTAATTCTATGAAACTCCATAATTCTTATCGATTATAAGTTTGCTGATGGCAGTTGTTGGTGGTGTGGGAAGGTATTTTCTGGTGAGGGCCGGAGAGTCTCAATTCGAAAACATGGGAGTGATCAACACGAACCCGGTGGCCAAGACTTCCGTCGATAGTGGATTGTCTGAAAGAGGGAAGAAGCAGGCGGTGAGAGCTGCTTTTGATCTCAAGGAAATGGGGGCTTGTGATAAGAGTTGCTGGATTTGGCCTGCCATTACTCAGAGAGCTTATCAGACTGCAGAAATTATTGCATCCGTTAATGGAGTTACTAGAAGGTGTATCAATTAACTTTTGAACTTGATTGCTATTGGTACGAGGAGTATACACTTATCTTTTAAATTTCTTCAGTCTCAAATCGAAGTTGTTTTTTTATGATGAAATGCTGCTGGTCATACTATTGGAAGTTAATTATGGCTTAGAATAACCATATTTTGTAGTACAAGAGTGGTTCCGAACTATAAGTAGTATCCACTCATAGTTTCTTATTATTCCCTCCCCTGGGCTTGTCGACATTTTTAGGTTGATTTAAGAAAGACAAATATAATTTAAAACTCTATTTATCTTATATATTCTTTAATTTATCTAAATTATTCAATTAATTTTTATATTAACAATAATAAATTAATTTATTTAATTTCTTTAATCTATAAAAAAAATCAACATACTCTTGATATTAAGGATTAGGATGGAGGGGGAGTAATATTGATGAACATTGTGCCGAAGTTTTGGCCAAGGTTGTTTCCCAGCGATAAATTTATCTGTTTTTCTCATTGCTTGTATGGTTTCAACTTTTAAGAAATCCATCCATAAGAACAATTTTCACTTAAAACTTGCTATTTTATGTTAGAGCTGAGCGCACTTGACAATTTCTTGCATTTCAGTTTTATAGTTCCAGAATACAGCTTTCTGGATGCCCGTGGGTTGGGTGCTTATGAAGGCAAAAACTTGGAATCCATATCAGAAGTAGGAATTCTCCTTGTGGTGTTTAACTGCTTTGCATGCATATTCTGTTTAGATCAATGGTGCTATATGTGATCTAAACTTGAATATCATTTGAATTCCACAGATATATGAATTAGATAGTGTTTCTCCAAACAGCAAACCACCTCCTGTGGATGATGGAACTCCAAATGAGAGTGTTAATGATGTTTTTGTTCGTGTAACACAACTCATGTCAATTCTTGAAACTCAGTACTCGGGTGATACCGTGGTTATAGTTTCCCCAGATTCTGACAATTTGACAATTCTTCAGGCTGGTTTGATAGGACTTGACTTGCGAAGGTAATTAATTGACTGATTTACTCTATCATTCTACTCTTGAGAGTATAAAGGATGTTGGATCCTTTCACAATCTTCTTGTTTGATATTTCAGGCACAGGGATCTGTCATTTGCGCCTGGTGAAGTCCGTTTTGTTGATGCGAAAAGCATTCCCACTTATAAGCAGCCTGCTTCTGCTGTATATAATTGTAACTAACTTTTCCCTTCTAATCAATTATTAAAGGATTGTACCAAAAAAAATTATTACAGGAAGAAAACCAAGTGGAGATACCATGATGGGCTAATTATGATAAACCTTCTTGTTGCTGTTATTTTCTATACTGGATAACTCCTGATCAGATTGGATTCTTGTCACTGGTAAAGTGGCAATCTTTTCTTTTCCCCAGATTTTTTTTTCTGCTCAAGATAACAAAACCTACTGAAATTGAGGCTGCAAACTCGATACAAAGTTCAAGAACTAATAATATCTTAAATGACCTAAACTATTTCTACATCTTCTGGTGATTTGTTGACGGACTCGTAATTTGTGTTTGAGCATGTAAAATTTATCAAACATGCTTGACAGCGACCATGCCAAACTTTCCCCCCGTTATTAGTTAACTAATAGATTACTTAATTATAACTAATATAGAATATATTTAACTAATTTAAATAGATTAAAATATATATAATATAAATTTATATAGAGGAGTTGGATTTAGTCAATTAATTTTTATATTAGTTATAATTAATTTATTTATTTAACTTTTTTAATCTATCTAAAAAATTAATTAGCTCTTATAATTAAGATTGGAGTTATCTCTTATGTTAATTATAAAAACTAATTGATTTTTTATATAGATCTAAGAAGGTAAATAAATCAGTTAATTGTAACTAATATAAGAATTAATTGACTAATTTGGGTAGTTTAGAGAGTATATAATATGAATTCATCTTAGGAGTTGAATTTGATCATAATTAATTAATTTATTTAACTTTCTAGATCTATCTAAAAAAATAATTAGTTCTTATAATTAAGACTAGATAGAGTAAGGGCTAGTTAATTTTTTTTATAGATTAAGAAATTCAAATAAATTAATTAATTAAGAACAAATTTAAACCTTTAAGATGAATTCATATTATATATCCTTTAATCTCTCTAAATTAACTAACTAACTTTTATATTAAGTATAATTAATTAATTTTTTAAATTTTTTTAGCCTTTTAAAAGGTTAAATAATTTTTATATTAAATACAAAGAGGAGTATATTACTTTTTAAAAATAAATCCAATATCACAAACTAAAATAGAATCCGTGACTGTAGCCGTCTAGATAATTTAGGCACAGCATGAAGAACAACGTCAACATACCAATGATTAAGTAGAAAACCACCCTCCCAATTTGGAATGTGATCCACTTGTTCTACCCCATATCTTGTTCATGTAACCGGAAGACCATGTTTATTCACCACTCACCACAATAACATAGATAGTGCATAACCTGGGTCGTAATTGGATTCGCCTCAAATATACACTAGTTAACATTGCCAAACTGGAACAAGGATCTCTTTTCACGGGGTAAGAGAACTGCAAAAAGCCGGCCAAAAACAACAACAACAGAGAACTACACAAAAAGACTAATGCCCTTTCCCCCTAACATTGATTAGAGCCACATATGTGCAAGTAGTCCCTTTATTTTTCTGATGTAGATGCAAACAGAGTTCAGTTTTATGTTCAATTTTGTCTCCGCCTCTGTATTTGCTTCGTGAGTTGATTTTTTTTTTCCCTATGAAAAAGAGGGTGAGAAATTAATGTAATGAATAATATCAACAAAATCAAATTCAATAATGAGTCCTAGATTTACTTCTAGTGCTGATGCTTGAGGCAAAACAATAAATACAAGAGTTAAAGGGACAAATCTTCACATTTTGATAATTTTCTGAATGTTTGAGCGTGTTGAGGACATAGACCATTTCTTAACTCAAAAGTTGGGGAAAAAGAAAGTAGCCACATATCGTTGTTTGTGGTACTCAGATTCCAGTATAAAAGACCAAATTAAACAATGGCGTAATAACAAAATTAAAAAAAAAAGTCTTGTAAGAAAGAGGGCAAAGGCTCCATTATTTGGCATTAGTAGGTTGTTTTCCCCAATATTCTTTATATATAGCTATATGTATGTGTGTGTGTGTGTGTGTGTGAACGAAAGGGCGTTATTAAAGCAGAGACCTTTCCACTTTCCAGCAGACACTTGTTCGGAAAGCTTACTCTGAAAGAAAGTTGATAATTCTTTGATCAATGAATCTGGTTTAAGCTTTTGGCATGTCCCCACTTCAATTTTCTTTGTATTTATATCCCATTATCTTGTGTGGACATATTATTATGGAGACACCAAAATTTCTACAAAAAGACAATGCATTTCAAATCCCATCTTTACGTGATGCTGCCTCTGGTGTAAGTGAAAGTATGACGACCATAAAGAAGAAGATGCGCTCCATAAAGAAGAAGATGGGCTTAGGATATGAATTTACTTTAAAATAGTTTGGTGGGATCTTATATAAGATGCACAATTCGATTTTGTCCCCGCAGGCTGTCCACCAATAAAACCATGCCACGCAAAGAGATCTGCATGATTGGCTTTGCGGGAATTTGTTGACCGTAGTCGAACACTCAAATCCACTTGGCATGGCCCTACAAGAGCTAAGAAATAATTAAACACCAATTAATTAAGTAACTAAAGACTCAGACTTTTGTCAAACGTGTTTCTTCTTCCCAGTTCCCACCCTTTCTCTTTTGGCCTGTATTTTATTTACCAAACTTTCTCTTCCTTTCCTTTTTATGTCTTCATGATACTGAATTGAAGTGCAGAGAACCAATAACAACAGTGAAATGGCAAGCATGAAGCAGCGAGAGTCTCGGGGTCAGTTGGAGCTTCATCAACCAAGTGACACACCAGGGTCACGCTACCATACGGCTCAGAACACACCGGACGTGCAGTGGGATAACTGTCATCATCATCAGGAGCAGCAAGTAGTTGCTCCGCCGGACGCCGTGGCAGCGGCGTTGAAGAGGGAGACGGTGGCGATGAAGACGACGGAGCTAGGGTTGAGAATGAGCGAAGTGGTTTTATGTCTAGTTTCTGCTTCGATAATGGCCACGGACAGGACCCAAGGTTGGGCAGGTGACTCCTTCGATCGCTACAAGGAATACAGGTACCTACGTATACTACGTTGTCGTCATGAACAAAAAATGTTGAAGCAATATAATTAAGTACGTGAATTAATGAATGGATGATGCCAGGTACTGTTTAAGTGTGAATGTGATAGGGTGTGTTTACTCAGGATTTCAAGCATGTGCGAAGGCTTATCAACTCGCGTCTTCTAAAAACAAACGCTCCTCCACTCCCAGCCTCCGATCTCACTTTGATTATATCATGGATCAGGCAAGTGTTATATCTATATACACATACCAACGTTTAAATGTTAGCGAAAGAACAGAATAAGTTATGGATTGAAGTGTGAATTTGTATATATATGTATGTATAGGTGGTGGCGTATCTATTGGTATCAGCATCATCAAGTGCAGCGACGAGGGTGAAGGACTGGGAATCAAACTGGGGAAAAGACGACTTCACAGAGAAGGCGAGTGCTTCCATTGCAGTGGCGTTTCTGGCTTTCGTTGCCTTTGCAATTAGCTCTCTCATTTCCTTCTTCAAGCTCGGAGCTTCCATGTCATCATCTTCCGCTTGATCGCTCCTCTTGTTTACTTTTATTTTCCCGCCTTCTTCCACCTGCTTTAGCTTTTATTGGGGTTAAGGCAATAGATTCAACTTTTGTACAGAAGGAAAGTGAATGAAGCACATTATTTGAGTGTTAATTAATTGATGACTCTTTTTAACCAGTGGATGGTAGGACCATCTCATCTACACATATGGTCTCTCCCACGTTGGTTTCCACCATCACCCCATCTTCCTTCTTTTTAATCTATTACTTTTACATTTATGCAATCCTCTTAAAGATACTATCTAACACTAAATGTGGACAATGAACTCTGCTTATTTTCAGTATAAGTTTTTTGTGCTAAGTGTATGCATCCCCTCATTATTGAATATAATCATATTAGATATACCGTGGAGTATTAAATGTGACTCTTATTGGTTCGCTACGTTTAGTACAAGTCATTAGGAGTTGGGACACGGAATTTTTTGGGCCTAAGAAGCAATATGGTTGGGGAGCATATTTTTATTTTTTACAGGAAAGTTTCATTTCAGTTATATATCACCTATCAACAGTATTCACAGCGGTTCTGAAGTTACAAACCACTTTTGTCAGCATAAAAGCTGGTAGTGACAATCCAAAATTACTCTTCGGGCCCACTTAATAGTACGTTCGGCCCAACCCAATTTGCTCACCAATAGGCAAAAAGTTGGGGTGATAATATTTATAGATAATTCGGGCCGAGGGGATTCTGTTTTAATTTTATCAGGGGAAAAGTTCCGATTTTTCACCTGAACAAACATGTAAAACACAAATAGAACTTAAGGATTTGTGCCAACATGAATCCAAACAAGGTGCTAGATGCTGTTCAGACTCTAGGTATAGAAAGTAAGTACATACAAGTAAAGTTGTTGTTTTTTTTTAAGATTTTTGGCGTAGAATAATTAAGGCGTTAATAATGACAAACTGTGGCCAACAGTGATAGGGACTGCTCTCGTTTGGTTGTTTGTAAATTCAAGTATTCTATGCTCCGTGTTCAAAACTGACCAACTCACATGCCATTACTCATCAATTATCATGTCTTCCTTTTTCGAAAATCTCACAGCACAAAAACAAGGAGGACAGTTCCTCATAAATGTTTTGTTTCATTCCTGTTTCATCATGTTTTACAGAGTCGTGCTTGAATTTTCTGCTTATTAAAAAAATAATTAATATCGGGATATTATTATTATTATTATTATTATTATGATAAATTTATACTGCATTTTTCTGACAAATAAAGATCCATATTCATTCATGCCTGTGAAGCAGGACAGTGCATGGGTTCATCAAATAATAGGAAAGCATTCCACTGGAGAATCGTGGGATTCAAGATCATATTTGTTTTAGTAATATCAGAATATCAAATACAGAATATTCGTGATGGTGTGAGATTTGAATAAATCGTGTTAATAATCAATACTCCATCCAATCATTTTTATGAGATCCTCTTTTCACGATCCTTCATGTAAGACTCCTTTTTTTTTTTTAAAAAAAAAAAGTAAAAGTATTATTTTTTCTCTCTCTAAAGATCCCTTACTTTAATACTTCCGAATTAACCAATGAAATTCCAAATAGGCTAACCTAGACTCATGTCGTATTGAGAGGGAAGCTGGAGAACTAATAGCAATATAGATAGGTTTAAGGTTGTTGACGAGAAGAGAAGGATAACTTTGAATTTTTTCTCTTTCCATTATTCATACGGTGGCGGTACCATAAACTTATTTCTTCCCAAATCTGCCTCAATCCCCTCCCCTCCCCTCCATATTTCCAAATACTCTCTCTTCCCCACCTCTTCATCCCTCAAGTCATCTCCTAATTATTATTCCCCCCTCAAAACAGCAGTAACATGTATTATTATATAATATTATTATACTCTATTAATAATTAAATTTTTATATAAATAAATGGCCAAAAGACCGTGCTTCGTAACTTCATAAATATTCTCACTTATGTATTCGATAAACTTTTTTTTCCCCAGGTGTGCGAACTGAAAAAAGAAAGATTGTATTTATCACTAATGATATAGGGTTAGAAGTGTGATCCAACTCATGAAATAGTACTTATGCGAATTTTTATATTATTAGATTATGGGGTGGCTGAAGAATTTCGTAATACTGTTCATGTTAAAACTTTAATAATTTTTTGTTAAAACTTAAAAATGTTAAATAATAGAGAATATAAAATATATTTAAATGTTTGTTTCATATATTGATTGAATTGTAATGACTAATTGAGCAAAGAAATAGATTTCAGAAACGGCAATGGGATTATATGGGAGGGAAGGGGGTTTGTTAAGTAGGGGTTGCGGCGAAATATCCAAAATTTGGTTGTATCTGTGGTCCCCACTCTCCCACAATCACGATCTCCCCCTCCATTCCACGTGGTGGCCCCCATTTCCTGTCTCTCCTCTCGTGTCCTGTTTGATAATATTAAAGATTTTTTTATAAAAATAAAAATAAAAATAAAAATAGAAATAAGAAGGAAAATGAAAATGAAAATGAGGCGTAAAACATATTTGGGGTGGAAGTCACAGTGGCAGTGAGATATACTTTTTAATTGAAACACATGTTTTTAATATAAAAATATAAAAATACCGTCCATATAAAAAATAAAGATGTATCTATCCTTTTAAATTAATTTTAGATAAATAACTAATACTTTTAAATATTTAATATTATAATTAGTATTTTATATTAATTTTAAAGGTATATTAGTATACTAAAATATTTAATAATATAATTAATACATTTAACTAATTTTAAATATATAATAAATATTTTAAAATATTTAAATTAATATAATTATATAATTTTACTAATAAAAATATAAATTTGTGTTTGATTTATCTCTTATAAATTTTTTTTATTCTGATATATTATTATTTAAAAATTATATATATTATATTATTTAAATAAAAATATTAAATAAATTTTAAAATTAATATTATATAGAATTTATATATAAAAATTAAATTTTTTTATAATTTATTTAAAAATATTATACATATACTATTTTAAACAAAAATATATTAAAATAATAAATGTATATAGTATATATTAAATAAAAATTAATATTTTTTTAAATAAAAGAATAAAATTATATTAATTTAAATATTTTAAGATAATAATTATTTTTTTAAATTAGTTTAGAATGATTATTATCTTTTTTAAATATTTTAGGTCTTCAAAAATTAATATGATGTGTTGATTATACCTTATTTGAGATGATAATTATTAATTAGTTTGAGATAGAGGTTGCCCCTTTAGGCAAAAATATTTCCCAACATACAGAAACCATCCTATCGGAAAATCATGCACAAGAGGAGTCAAATTTAGCAGCAACAATCAATCAAACTTAGCAATAATCAAATTGAAAAAAGTTCATTCATCAGAAAATCAATCGAACTCAGATTTATCAAGAACTACTAAAAACTAATCATATTTTCCTCATTCACATATTCAAAGAAATCAATCAAACTGAAGTCGGAGGTGCGAACAAACGGGAAGGAAGACTCTATTTCAGATCTGAGCTGTCGCTGGTGTCGGAGGAGGAGCGCCCACATTGAAAAACGAAGAGGGACTCAACTGGAGGATCCGACGATGCAGTTTCGTTCTCGGCAAGGTCGATGGCGGAACTCCGTTCTTGGAGAGATCGATGGTGGAAGCGAAGGCTAAGGAAGGAGAGGAGGCTAAAAAGATGGACAATGAGCCGGCTAAAGAGTCTTTGAAAACCAGATCTAGAGCCAAGAGGGGAGGTGTTGACATCGCAAATCAAAGAGGGACGCCGGAGAGGGAGTACGTGAACGGTGGAGATGGACGTGGACGCCTGAGGAGGAGGCCATGAAAGGTGGACACCGGCGGAAGAGGCCGTCGGTTATGATGGAAATGAAATAGGGTTATATTAATAAAATAACTGAAAATATAATGGTCCACAAGTCTCAGTTATAAGGAACCGATTCCATGGGTCTACCCAGACAATTCCATATAACCCATTTTGTAAGAAATATCGTGATGTTTCATGGGAGGGAAGTGGTACAAGAGAAATAGAAATGTAAGTGCATTTAGTTTGGTAGTATAGAGTTTTAATATTTTGAGTTATTTATTTTTTATTAAAAAAAATAAAAAATAAGGTAATAGAAATAAAAGTAACATTTTTTAATTATTTTATTTTAATTATACGTTATAAAACTAGCAATAAGCAATAAGAGGAGAGAAGAGATGGGGAAAATAAAACCAGAGAAGTATATATTCTATTATTTTTCTTCTTTACAACACAAATGGTATGGCCTATTTATAGGCATAGAAGTTGAAGATGAAGAGTCCATTAATTAATAGAGAAATAATGAAGAGTCTAGTAATTAATGGAGGAGTAATGAAGAGTCTAGTAATTAATGGAGGAATAATGACCTAGGGAATTTGAAGAGGAAGAGGGAGATGGATATGGACATCTATATTCTAATATTTATAACACTCCCCCTTAGATGTCCATTCTTTAATAATGTGCCTCGTTAAAAAACTTTAACTAGGAAAAATCCTGTGGGATAAAAATCTAGTAAAGAAAAAGGGTACACATTTAATTGAGACACTTATAGTGCTGCCTCATTAAAAACCTTGCTAGGAAAATCCAGTGGGACAAAACCTCAATCAAGGGAAATAAAGTACAGCGTGTATCGACTCCCCCCTTTTGTAACATCAATTGATATCTTAAAATCTGCGAAGTTCGATATCATGTACGAGCTTTTCAAATATTGTTGCTGGAAGTGACTTGGTGAACAAATCTGCTAGATTTTCCTTAGAACAAATTTGCTAGATATCAATCTCACCATTCTCTTGAAGATCATGTGTGAAAAAGAATTTTGGAGAAATATATTTTGTCCTATCTCCTTTGATATACCCTTCTTTTAGTTGGGTAATACATGCAGTATTATCTTCATATAGGACTGTTGGGATCATTTTACTAGATGACAATCCACAAGTAGTACGTATATGATGTATTATCAATCTTAACCATACACATTCTCGACTTGCTTCATGTATCGCAAGTATTTCTGTATGATTAGATGATGTGGCTGATATGGTTTGTTTCATTGATCGCCATGAAATAGCTATACCATTACATGTGAACAAATAGCCTGTTTGCGATCTACCAACATGTGGATCAGACTGAAATCTAGCATCAGCATATCCGACAAAGTTAGTCTTGTGTTCATTCGAATAAAATAATCCCATATCTATAGTACCATTCAAGTAATGAAGAATATGTTTAATCTCATTCCAATGTCTTCGTGTTGGTGAAGAACTATATCTTGCTAGTAAGTTAACAGCAAATGATATATCTGGTCGTGTGTGACTAGCAAGATACATAAGCGCACCAATTGCACTAAGGTAAGGCACTTCTGGGCCAAGTAGTTTTTCATCACTTTCTTGAGGTTTAAAGGGATTTTTATCTTTCTCCAGAGATCTTACAATCATTGGAGTGCATAATGGATGTAATTTATCCATATAGAAACGTTTTAAAACTTTTCTTGTGTAAGTTTCTTAATACATGAAGATCCTATTTTTCAGATATTCAATTTGTAGTCTAAGGCAAAATTTTGTTCTTCGCAAGTCCTTCATTTCAAACTCTTTCTTTAAGCAATGCACCGCATTGGAAATCTCTTCAGGAGTTCCAATGATATTTATGTCATCGACATAAATAGCAATTATAGCAAATTCATTTTCAGATCTTTTTATAAAAATACATGGACATATCTTATCATTCTTATATCATTCTTTCAATAGATATTCACTAAGTCGATTATACCACATACGCCCTGATTGCTTTAATTCATATAAAGACTTATTTAACTTAATTGAGTACCGTTCTCGAGAACTTGAATTGTATGCTTTCGGCAACTCAAATCCGTCAGGGAGACTCATATAAATATCATTGTCAAGTGAGCCATACAAATAGGCTGTAACAACATCCATTAAACGCAAATCGAGACATTCATTTGTTGCCAGACTGATTAGATATCGAAAAGTAGTTGCATCCACCACTGGTGAGTATGTTTCTACGAAATCAATACCAGGTCTTTGTGTAAATCCTTGAGCAACAAGTCATGCTTTATATCTTACTACTTCACTATTTTCATTTCTTTTTCTCACAAAAACCCATTTATATACAATTGGTTTTATATCTTCAGGTGTAAGAACCACATGGCCAAAAACTTTTCATTTTTCTAATGATTTTAATTCTGCCTCAATTGCGTCTTTCCATGTTGGCCAATCATCTCTTTGTTTGCATTCGCTAATAGACTTTGGTTCATGATCCTCATAATCATTTATTATAGCAAGTGCTGTATTATATGCAAAAATATCGTCAACGTTGACTTTATCTCGATCCCATCGTATTCTATTGACAACATAATTTATTGAGATCTCATTATTTTCATATATTTCAGGTACCTGAATGTCTCTCGAAATTGAAATATTAGTGTTGTCAAAATTGAGATATCCTCGACCTGACCATCTATATTTATAGCTCCTTTTCTTTTTCGAGGATTTTTATCTGTGGAACCGATGAGCCTGCCACGCTTCAAGCGTGCTTTTAATCCATTTGTATCAGTGGATTGTCCAATAGGGACATCAATTCTGATAGGAGCATTCACAGCTGGAACATGTGATTTGGTCACTTTTTTAGGGTCAGTGAATGCGTCTGGCAATTGATTGGCTAAACTCTGTAAATGAATTATCTTTTGAACTTCTAGTTCACATTGTTTTGTATGAGGATCAAGATGAGATAATGATAATTCATTTCAACTAACTTTATTTTCTAGCTGTTTATTTTCTCCCCCTAATGTTGGAAAATTTGATTCATCAAAATGACAATCAGCAAATCGAGCCGTAAATAAATCTCCTGTTGTTGGCTCTAAATATTTTATTATAGAAGGAGATTCATATCTAACATATATTCCCATCTTTCTTTGAGGACCCATTTTGGTGCATTGTGGTGGAGCAATCGGAACATATACCGCACATCCAAAAGTCCTTAGATGGGAAATATTTGGTTCCTGACCAAAAACCATTTGTAAAGGGGAGACCTTAAGATAACTAGTTGACCTGATACGAATTAACATCGCTGCATGTAAAATTGCATATCCCTAAGTAGATATTGGGAGATTTAATTTCATAAGCAATGGTCTTACAATCAACTACAAACGTTTAATTAATGATTCTGCAAGACCATTTTATGTATAAACATGTGCTACAGAATGTTCAACATCGATTCCCAGAGACATACAATACTCATTAAAAGCTTGTGAAGTAAATTCACCAACATTGTCTAAACGTATTTTCTTGATGGGATAATCAGGAAAATGTGCTCTTAATCTAATTAGTTGAGCAAGTAATCTCGCAAACGCCAGGTTATGAGAAGATAATAAGCAAACATGTGACCATCTTGTTGATGCATCAATTAGAACCATAAAATATCTAAATGGTCCACATGGTGGGTGTATCGGCCCACAAATATCTCCCTGTATACATTCTAGAAAAGTGAGAGACTCACTTTCTATTTTTACCGATGATGGTCTAATAATTAGTTTCCCTTCAGAACATGCAGCACATGAGAAAATATGGGATTGTGGAATTGATTCACTTTTCAATGAATGTCCACATGAATTATCAATTATTTTTCGTATCATTATTGTGCCAGGATGGCCTAGCCGATCATGCCAAATATTAAATTTATTCTCACTTGCAAACTTCTGATTTGCAATAGCATGTATTTCAATTGTACTAATAAATGTGTAGTACATTCCAGATGAAAGAGCAGGGAATTTTTCCAATGTGCATTTTCTACCAGAAATCATATATGTGATAACAAGATATTCTTGATTTTCTTTATTCGTTGTTTCAATATGGTATCCATTTCTACGGATATCCTTGAAACTCAACAAATTCCTATTATATTTGGAGGAATAAAATGCACTATCAATGTATAATTGTGTTCCTCCAGGTAACAATATATTAGCTCTTCAAAACTCTTCAATCATCTTTGTACTTCCAGATATAGTCTGAACATTGGCTTCTCGTATTACCAAAGATGAAAAATATTTTACATTTCTGAATATTGTATGAGTTGTTGCACTATCAACGAGACATAAATCTTCTTTATCAATGTCAATGAGTGACATTCTTCATTAACAGGAACATAGCAAAAGAAACACAAAATAATTAATGAAAAGAAATACTTATAATTTTATTTATTGAGATAAATAACTTTATAGTAAGTAGATTTTTTTTATTGAGAGCATTATAACTTTATGACAGTAAAAGGAAAACACACTTAATCATAAAAGTTTAGTTTTTTTTTCAGACACTCCCATCACTAATTAGGTGATCAATTATTCTATTAGGATCGGCAAAGTAATCAGCAACATCTAAATGAGTAACATACATGTTGCCATAATCAGAATCGCTTTTTTCCCCAGCAAAATTTGTTTCTATCATTGACTCTTTGCCTTTATTTTTATTTTTCCTTTTGAACGATTCTTAGTATAATTCAACCAAATGTCTTGGTGTACGACAAGTACAAGCCCAATGACCTTTTCCACCACAACGATGGCATAAATTTTTAATATAATTATCATTTCTACTAGTTTCCTTTTTGTGGTTATCATCATTGTTTGCCCACCTTGAGTGGTAATTATGACCACGGCCTCGTTCATAGTCACGGCCGATTCCATGTCCATGTCCATGTCCACGTCCACATCCCCGACCATGGGATGATTCATTTGTTACTACATTCACTTCTGGGAATAGAGTAGAGCCAATTGGACGGGATTCATGATTTCTCATTAGAAACTCATTATTTTGTTCATCCATCAAAAGTATAACAAAAGTATAATAAACTCAAGTAATATTAAGAGCCACAAACTCAAGTTTTGTAAGATTTGACATGATGATACTATCATAAAAGTATAACAAAAGGTAAATAGAGATTTAGATTAAGAAGGTTGGGTAATCAGAAAATAATCAAACATGAAACTATAATTTAACATGAAAGTAATATAGAAACTCACCTTCCAATGATAGATTTTACAACAATATCAGTTGGCCAGAGCAATCGTGCTGATAACGTGTTATAAAACTAACAATAAGCAATAAGAGGAAAGAAGAGATCGGGACAAGAAAATCAGAGAAGTATATATTCTATTCTTTTTCTTCTTTACAACACAAATGGTATGGCCTATTTATAGGCATAGAAATTGAAGATGAAGAGTCCATTAATTAATGAAAAAATAATGAAGAGTCTAGTGATTAATGGAGGAGTAATGAATAGTCTATTAATTAATGGAGGAATAATGACCTAGGGAATTTGAAGAGGAAGAGAGAGATGGAGATGAACATCTATATTCTAATATTTATAACATTATAAAATTTTTAGATAATTTTAATTTTTTTAAATTATAAAAAATATTTTAAATTATTTTATTCTTAAATTATAAAAAAAATACATAAATTTTATACTAATTTCAATCCTTCTATACAAATTTTTAAAATTTAATTTTAATTTAATTTTACTTTTATTTATATTTTTATTGCTATTTCTGTTTTTATACAAAATTCTTTCATCTTATTAAATATAATAAAAGTGACTTTCATTATATAACAAATATCTAATTTTATTTTTATTTTCACTTCCTATTTTTCATTTTATAAAGGGACGTTGTAGCTCCCTCCATTTCTTATTTCAAACATCTTTATAATTTTTAAAAAACATTGGGCGTTGCCGTTATGTTTTTTAAAATTATCATATATACTATATGCATTTTAAAAGCATATTTAACTACCAATAAACATTTGTCTAAATAGAAACATTTTTAACTTCTTAACTTTTCACACAAAGTTTTAAATTTAAATTTGTGTTAATGTAGGCAATAGTTTTAGAATAATTATATCCTTTTAGCCTTAATAATATTTGAATATAATAATAAAAAATATAAATCTAGTCATTCCTTTTTAAACATGAGAATGCTTAAATCTAGATCAATTTACCAAATCAGTCATTAGTAAGTTATATGGGTGAAAAAAAGTATGCAAAGTATTAAGATTAGGAGTATGCATAATGTCTATAACCTCGTCCGTTTATTTGAGCTCATAAAAAAAATACACAATTTAACCTAAAAAAATTATTCAAAATGTATTTAGATAAAATAGGTTGGGCTAAGTGTTAGGCAAGGCAAGGTATACTACCTTGCCTATTTAGCCTAACCCTATATATATATATATATATATATATTATTTTTTTATTGTTTCTTATAGTCTTGTTTCTTTTTTTAATGTATTCTATTTGTAATTTTATATATTTTGATTTACCTGACAACTCTTTTTATTCATTTTTAAAGTATTGAATATAACTCTTATATTTATGTAGATACTAAAATTATTCTTATATTTTACTTGTCAAGCATTCGATTATTAGTATTGTAATAATACTATAAATATCTGACCCCTATATATTTTAATCTTTTTTATATATATATAATAAATTTTAATATTTTAATTACTATTTTTTATTATTTTATTCTAAATGGATTATGAATATTATTTAACTATTAAAAATATAAATATAATATTATTTTATAAATTTATGATTATAATTTTTTTATAATATAAATAAGATATCACGATTTAGGTATATTTAGTTTAAAAATAATTATAATTTTTAATAAATTAAATTGAATATTAGATTATAAAATATAATTTATATTTTTTTCCAATAACATAAAGAGTAAGAGGTTACTTTATATAACTCTATCGACAGACAACCCTAATTAAGAAAATGATTCGGAGGAAGCACAAGAAACTTATTAAAAAAAGGGGATAGAGAGGACCGTATACGGAAGAGGACCATCCGGCTTGTCCCCACAATCTGATGCATCATCCATGACAACCCTCTCCCCCACTTTCTCCCTCATTATTTAAACATTTTTATTTCAACTTACGTCTATTGCTACACCATTATTCAAATTCCAATTTTGCACTTCCTTAACCAGAAAAACTTAAACTTTCCCTCAATTTGCTTAACAACTTTAACTCTTATCTATTAAAAATGTTTGAATTATTGACTTTTACCCTTATCTCACCTTGGCTCTACTACCTAAAGTAGTTTTAAATGGACCACTATTTTTTAACAATTTTAATAATTACCATATTTTACTTTGTAATAAAAAAAAACAACCAAAACCCACCATTCTTCCAACTCCAAGATAAAAAAACTAACCATTGAAGCCTAACTTAGTCGCCTATTTAAAAATAAAAGCTCATTAAATGAGAAATGCATAATTATTAAATTTCAATTAAAAAGTAGTTTGCTTTCACTTTCGTAGAGGGGAGTCAATGTTCCAGGCAGATGTTAGAGACAATAGATGCAGCATTTGCTAAATTGTCACTCCCCCCTAATGGCATTCCCACATATACAAGCAACGTTTGCCCAATCATTCCTCTCAATCTCATTTAGTACCTTTACTCAATTTGTCTTCTATTTCATCCTACAAATAATTATATTCCATTCATCACCCTTTTAAACACCCATAAAAACTTAAGACATCCCTATTTAATTAAATTTTAAATATAATCTCATCTTTGTTTATCTAATAAATTAATGAAAAAGGAGTCAAATCAAAAAACAAATTGGTGAAAAATTCATATTTAAAAATATTAATGACTAAAATGACAATGTTTTTATACCCATAAAATATTCTAACAATTTAATAAACAGAAAATATTAATAGTTAAACTTAGTTATTTTTTATAATAATAAAATTTTATGATACATTTAAGCTGTTTTTCCAAATCAAAACCCCTACATGTGAACTAGTGTTTGACCACCCTTGTCTGTTAAGGGAAAAAAGCGAATATTTTGATTTTTTTTCATATTGAACCCATAAATACACCTCGTTGATAGCGAGTTCCTCATAGGCAATTTCTTAAAATTGTGGTTATATGGGTAAGTGTAATGATGAGAATGGCATTGAGGGAAATATGGGAGAAAGATAAGGAGGAAGAGGAAAAGAAGGAGGAAGGTCCCTTTCAGGCAGACCCAGTTTGTCTGCTAACAATAGGATCTTGGCATGTTACTCCGCAACGTAGACGAGGGTGAGGGTACTGTGTAATTTGCGACTTCCTTTTATCCTTCTGCATTTGCTTTCTCTGCTTCCCTCAATTTCTGGGCCACCTCCTTCTTCACCCACTTCTCCTCCAACCCATTTCTCTTCTTCTTCTCCCTACTTCAATGCCACCGCTTTTAGTTTAACAACGCCACCATACCTTTGGGATCCCTGTTTTTCGCTTCTTATTTTTCCAAATTAATTAACGGTTTTAACCCAAAAAGGTAAGCTTTTCTCAATTTCATTCTTCATTAGAAACGACCCAAATTTCTATGTTTCTGCTTTCCCCGAAAATTGTAGACCCTCTCTTCACTCCTTTTGGAGAACTTAGTTGATTTGGTCTGTAAATATGAATTATCTGATTATCGTTTATGCAGTTACTAAACATTAAGATAAAGTTAAAGTTGATTTATAGTTTTGGGTCACTGTTCCTAACTCAGGCATCAGAAGAAATATTAAAATGTAGTTTGATAGGAACAATTTAAGCCATCAAAATCAAGAGTTCTAGGCATTTCGGGCTTTTTTTCTTTCATATATATTTATTTTTCTTTTGGATCTGTACTGGGTTCGTCTTAGGGGTTGAATTGAACTTGGGCGATTCTTATAAGAACTAACTCCGATCCCATGCGGAATTTTTGGTGGTCTAAACAAGTTCCGCTCAACCAGAAACTTGGGAGAAGGCTTTCGCTTGGCGAATACAAGCGAGCCGTGTCGTGGTCCAAGTATCTGGTCTCCTCTGGGGCTGCAATAAAGGAGGATGGAGAAGAGGATTGGAGCGCCGATTTGTCCAGGTTGCTCATTGGCGCCAAATTTGCCATTGGTAGTCATAGTAGGATCTATAAAGGTGTTTACAAGAACACCGAAGTGGCAATAAAGTTGATAAGTCTACCGGAGGAAGACGAAGACTTAGCTTCTTTGCTTGAGAGGCAGTTTAATTCTGAGGTTGCGATGCTCTTTCGATTGCACCATCCGAACATCATAAAGGTAAGCACTGATTCTTGAACTTCCTCTGTAGTTGGAATCGGTGGTTTTATTATGTCATAATGATACGAGATATTTCTCTTGCTTTTGCCTGGAATATACTGACTTTGATTCGGTTGTGTTGTCTAAAGTTATGTATCTGCTTGGGACTGCAAAATATGTAAACCAAAAAGGAAAAAAATGGACTAATTATCTGCAAAGACGAATATGAATTTACTTCTTTTGTTCCTCCTATTCCCATAGATGGTGCTAGAGAAGTGCTTGCGCAGCTGAGATGCTGTTGGTGCCAAATTGAACAGAGCTGAGATTCATCATTGATTTATGTTATTGCTTCTTGCATAGTCATAAACTGTGATTTGGTATGTCCCCAAGATAGTCCTTATCCGTGTAGTTTTCAAAGTTCAGACTCTTAATGGATGTAATGTCTGTTTAATTAACAAATATCGTTTGGTTAAGTACTAAATGAAATTTGAGTTTTAGTTGGTGATTTCATTTCTTGCTTTGAAAACCTATCATATGAGTGTGAAAGCAGTTGAGACTGACAGTTATTTTTTTCTGAAAAGAGAAGAGAAGGCTTCATGCTTAGATATGAGAGAAATTGTACATTTTCTAGCAGCTATTGACTTGTGTTTGTCCTGCAGTTTGTTGCCGCTTGCAAGAAATCTCCTGTCTTCTGCATAATTACTGAATATATGCCAGGAGGATCATTGAGAAGGTACCTGCGTAGCCAAAATCCCTATTCACTCCCACCCAAACTTGTTCTGAAATTAGCCCTAGACATTGCACGGGGTATGCAATATCTTCATTCTCAGGGGATACTCCATAGGGATCTCAAATCAGAAAACCTTCTGCTAGGAGGAGATATGCGTGTGAAAGTAGCGGACTTTGGAATCTCATGCCAAGAATCTGAGAGCTTTACTACTAATGAATTCACTGGAACTTATCGTTGGATGGCACCTGAAATGTTGAGAGATAAGAATCATACCAAGAAAGCAGATGTCTACAGTTTTGGCATAGTTCTATGGGAGCTTTTAACAGCATTGACACCATATGAGAACATGACACCAGAGCAGGCAGCATTTGCAGCCTCCCAAAAGGTATTGTATCAAAATTCATTTATGGAAATGCACATTTTCTTATTGTGAAGAATCTGAAATTCTGCAATTGCTTCCGCTCTTACAAATGATTAATCCGCTTGCATATAGACTTCTTAAGAACCATGCTAGCAGCGGCTTGAAAATAATCATTGTTCTCAAATTGGGCTTTATCTCATCACTTGTTTTACTTCTTGGAAGATTAGCTGTTTATGTGATAAATTGTTGAACTAGTGATTCTGGAATCTGTCTAGTGTAACTGGTACTATTATTTTGAGAAATAGCTGTCTCGCTTCTTGCTGCTAAACCAGTGTTGGATTTAGTATAGAAGGGATTGTGAATTATAAGAAGTTAACAATCATGAAATCAAGGATCATTTGTTCATTTATGTACATATAAACAAAAAGTATTGCATGAATGTCTATGTAAAGTAGTTACAGTACGTGTCTTCATATATTTTATCTACTGCATTCATGCATTTGAATTGGTGCTTTTTCATGGTTAATGTGGACACCAACGTGTCCGGGTAAAGTAGGCAACAAAAACAAAATTAGGAAATCATTGTGCATTGTCTTTACCAGCACGTGGGCTTGTTTGTGATACCCCTTGCTCAAGTTCAGCAAATCAACGGCAGATGCTAATCTGTTTTTGGCTGACATATAAATGATTCTTACAACTCATAACTCAAGATTATTGACATCTGCTATAGCAGTTATCCAAATCAATGATTGTGAACATCTGGACATTGCATATACAGTTGAATGAATTACTGATTAATTAGGAAAAAATCATTTCATTTGTGCATTTGCTTGTCTTTTCCACTTCTGATGCAAAAACACTTGGTGGGTTTTGTGCAGAATGTGAGGCCACCATTGCCACCTGAATGTCCATTGGCATTTAGTTGTCTGGTCACCAGATGCTGGGCAGCCAATCCAAACAAACGGCCTCACTTCGTTGAGATAGTGTCCATCTTGGAGGGCTATTCAGAATCCCTCAAGGAGGATGCAGATTTCTTCTCTAACTTCATACCATCGCCTCCTAATACTAATGTCATTAAGGAATACTTATCAGAGTGCATTTCTGGTCGTAAATCTGCTTTGTGTAATGCTTAATCTCCTGAACGACAAAGTACGAGCTGTCCATAATCCTTTTCTTTTTCAAGTTTTTGGAGATTTGTTTTGTTTTGTTTTTGTTGCCCTCCTGGTGTAGCAGAAGAAAAACAGCTGTATCCTTCCTCAATTATTGATGAGCTGATGGCTATGGCCGGTATTCCTAATACCAAGAATGTGAATTTGTTTCTTTTAAATAATAATAAAAGTGAGTGTGAGTCTGATTCTGAAGATTCAGACAATGTTTCAACAAAACTGACTAGTTTCGGGTGCAGAACCCTTCTGACCAGGCCTGGAAAGTATATGTACTTTATTTGTTAGAGCATCATTTAAGATTCACAGAACTCTACACATTCGTAGGTTTACACTTAATCTTACAATCTTATCTTTACCCAAAAAAAAAACTCTTACACGTAAATCGACAAGTTATTTGAAAATTACCATGATTATTGGAGCATTTGCTAATTTTTAACAAAATCATGGCTTAATCTTAGTCCAACTGTGAATGGATTCTCTAAGAAGTGATATTAATTATCAGAAGAGCATATAATTTTGAAGGATGGTATAAGCGTTTATGTTCCAGGGTGACAAAATAAATGGGTCAACTGAAAATTTTAATATAATATATATAATTAATAAACTGTAGTAAGCCAAACATGACAGTTTGGCCGAGTGGTCTAAGGCGCCAGATTTAGGCTCTGGTCCGAAAGGGCGTGGGTTCAAATCCCACAGCTGTCATTGTTTGAATGTTTTAATTTTTTTTATTGCCCACATAATTTACCCGAGATTTATCTTGACTATATTTAAATCTGACCTATATCATATATCTAGTTATGGTGGGTAAGTCTCCTAATAAATTTTTTTACATACACTACGACTTAAACTCGATATCTCGTTTAAATAATATCGAATCATTTACTATTCAGATTAACCTTAAATATTTTAATTTTGATTATCTTTATTGATATTTTCTATTAGGCCAACAAGGGAAGGGCTTGGTGTTCTTTTAAAATGTCAGCCCTAACCTATGCCCCAAACAATCATGGCCGTAACTTTACAGAGTTAGTTTGAACCAATTTCTATATACTATATAAATAAGTGAGATATATGACTATTTAGAATATATTTATTTTTTAAGAAGTATTATAGCACTTGAAAAGATATCTTAATTCCTAAGTATTTAAGTATAAGTCTGAGAGCAATTGACGGTTCGTCTTGTCTGCTATTAATATCATATAAAAATAAGAAAGATTTTAATCTGTCCTTAAATTGTAGGTGAGCTCAACTTCTTTTCAAAAAATTTTCTACAAAAAAAAAACTCCATTTAGCAATTAATTTGAATTTCTGAATTTTATTAATTTTAAATTTTATCATTATTCTTACTTTACTTTTGTATTTATATTGTTTGGCTTTATTTGGCTCCAATTTAATTATTTTTTTTATCTCGTGTTTCATTTATCATTTTGGTTTCCCGAATTCATTTATTCCATTATACTATTACTTGGAAAAGAACACTCATACTTTACCTTCTAACACTACTAAATTCAAATGCTTAACAAATAGAACAAGCTCGGGGGTGGATAAAAAGGAAAATGCCGGAAAATTAAATTAAGTAGGATGAAAGTGAAATTCATGGTAAAATTGAGGCATCAGATTATAAAAAATAAGAAAATCAAAGTGGCTAGATGAGATTGAAATCAAATAAAAATAAGGGAAAATTGAAACCCTAAATAAAATTAAAAATAATAATAGAAAATAGCTTTTGGAGAAATATTTATAGAAAAAAGTAGTTTTAAATAAATAAGTGTTTGGATAGTTATTAATAAAAAAAATTTTGTGATTTGTAAATTACTAAAAAAATGATATAATTTTATTAAAAATATGAGATAAGAGAGATAAGAGATACGAGAGGGTAGAGATGAGAGATAAAAAATGAGATAGGGTAGTCTATAATATAAAAAAAATAGTAATTGGGTAGTCTATATATTTTTTTACTATTCTAAAAATTATTCTTAATAATTTATAAAAAAATTGTTTTAAACTATAAAAATTTGTTTAAATAAATATAATTTTTTTAAAGATAAATTTAGACCAAAAACTATTTTTTTTTTAATTTAGGTTTGAATGAAACTAAACAGACACGTAAAAGTTGACCTCTGTAAGGATTAAAAGTACTGTTTGGCTGTTTGCTTTCACCCATTGCCTTGGTAATAGGGGTGTGTATGGGCAGGGCTGGGCAGGGCAGCCCCCCTGCCCGGTGCCCTGCCCAAAAAATACATGGGTTGCATTTTATAGCCCGGTGCCCAGCCCTGCCCGATAAAAGCCCTAACAATTTTGGGCAGGGCATGAGTGGGCTGGGCATGGGCAGGTTGGGCATGCCCAAATCGTGATATCATGCTCATGTTGTGAAAAAAATCTGTAATTATGAACTTCTAAAATAATATCATATTCATGTGTCTTTAAGAGTTAAATAATATCTATAATTCACTAAGAATAAGAGAACAAAGATAATAATTAAAATCTTGAGATCCATTACATATAAAAAATAAGCGTTGAAATCTAAGTAGTTTGTAATTATAACTTTATATCAATCTCCCTAATATTGACAAAGATAAAGCATCTAAAAAAATAAAATAAATAATTATAATTTATAATGTAATCATATGATAATTAACAAAATTAAAAAAAAGAAAAAATTAGTATATTTATAAATATTAAAAGATACAACTTATCTACTTATATTTCTAAAATTACCTTATAGTCACCAGTAGCTATCATATTCTCCCTTCTAAAATAGAGAAAAAATAAATAAAAAATAAATGAAGGGGTGTTCATGGGCAGGGTAGGGCAGGGCAGCCTCTATGCCCGGTGCTCAGCCCGAAAAATACATGGGTTATATTTTGCAGCCCGATGCCCAACCCTATCCGGTAAAAATTGGCTTGGACAGGGCATTTTTCTTGTAGGCTGGACAGGGTATAGCGGGCTATGGGTATTATGCACCGCCCTACTTGGTAAGTGACCGTCCAGAGGGCAACAAGGTTAAGAATAAAAGTAGCTATTTTTAATTCCCGAGTGGGGCCTTCTTTCTGATTTATTTAATTATGATTATTGACATCATAAAGTAATAATGCTTTCCATAATAAATTCGAAGCCCCTCAATTACATAACCAGCGTGCAGGCATGTGCATGTTTTTGGTTAAAACGTGGTCGTATCGTATTATTCCACCAGTAAATAGGTACAGAAAGGACGGGGTGGGTTCCCTTCAATTATATGGCCTCATGTGCTCTCTGCAGTCTTCCCTGAATGTCCCATCCTTCCACCAACATGATCATTCTCTTTCGTTTCTAAATGACATCATGTTAATCTACCACCAAGGTAGATAGGAAACCACATTTTTTTTAATACTAAAGCCCGATTGGAGTGATACTCAATACTTTAAGAGAGGTGCTAAACATTTTAAACAGTGCTGGTTGAAATCCCCAGATTTCAAACCTGTTCCCTTGTGTTGGTTTAATAGTAGCTGTCTTACTTCTTTTTACTTCCTCAAACTCATATCTTAATACACACACACACACACACACACACAGGTTTCCTCAATTTTAAGACTTTTTGCTTAGGATAAAAAAGAAGATAGATGTAATCACTAGAATGTTTTGACAGTAAACGAATAATATAAATTTATTATCATTTTTAAGATTGTAATTTATTATATTTCTGCATGAAAATCTCTTGTATTTCTTTCAAACTCATGCTGATGTTTTCGGTCATTCCAAACATAGATGACATAAAATAGAAGTGAAGAACGAAGGGTGAAACTTGAAAGCGTCCTCATTTGTCTTTACATATTCGCCGGTGGCATAATTGTCCTTTAACATACATAATGCCACTTGGCAGGTCTACAGCGTGTTTGACAAGGACCAAATACAGACATAGTGAACCTCGGCAGTTGCAATCCCGCGGCATTAGGCTCGACGTCGCCCTCCTCTCTGACATTCCAACTCTGCATAACTCTCTCCTCTTTCATCATTTTCACCCCTTAATTTCAATCTCAATCCGTTCCGAATTCCCCATTTTGCCCCAATCCTTTCCCTCAAATCCATAACCTTTGTCCCCTGTTTCATTCCTCTCCCCGGGCTAATATGTACATCTCACCCCAAATGGTGGGATTTTCCTTCCAATGACTCTTTTCTATAAATACGCTCCTTTTATCTCTCTTTCTATCTCTCTCGGAGAACGGGAGGCCATAGCCCTCTGGCTCTCATCTTCATGGTGAATTCATCGATAATTCTAAAGGTATGGCTTCCTATTCCTTCGCTTTTGCAATTCTCCCGTTTTCTTCCAATTCCTTATCTTATCCCATCCAACCAAAACGAAAACACGAAAAGGAAACAAACCCTTTTTTTCTTTTATCCCCTTTCTATCTTTGCTTTCTATTGTGTCATCTTTAGAGTTCTGGAACGATTTCTTTTTAGGAAATATTTCCTTTTGCTCTCTATGGTGGGTTTGTGTTTCGTATCAATCCAGCTAAGGTTCGTTATGAATAATACAGTAATTTCTGTTTGTCTGAATTCCTCATGATTATATTTAAACTCATCCTGGGAGATCCTGTGGGCTTCCTCTGATTATTTTGGAGATAGAACAGGCAAAATATGGAGACCTTTGACCTGTTCAATCATGCTTTTTGACCTGAGTTTTTCATGCCTGTACTTTGAATGATCTTGACTTTGCATACATAATGTGTTAACAAAGCTTTTCTTGGCTCCCATATTGCAAAGAACACATAAATTTATTCGGACATCTATGTTTTGATAATCATGCTTCTCTTTGTTTTTTAGGATCGTTGATCATTGTTTGTTGGATCTGTTGTGACTAGTGTTTTTAATTTTTGTAGATTTTCTGCTTCTTATCGGTTGTCCCAGCCCGGTAACTTTGGTTCCTAAAGGAATTAGAGATGCCGGGTGTAACTGATAGTGATAATGGAGTTACTGATGAGGGGAAGGCAAATGAAAGGAATGTAAATCCTTCCCCCTCTCACTCTAAGGAGGCCTCAGCTACAATTGAGTCACAGCATCCTGAGAGTTCAGGTGTTGATGGTGCCGCTGACACCTCTATTGACCAGCTTTATGAAAATGTGTATGATATGCAAAGTTCTGATCGGTCACCTTCGAGGCAAAGTTTTGGATCTGATGGGGATGAATCTAGGATTGATTCAGAATTGCATCATCTAGTTGGAGGGAAGATGAGGGAGGTGGAGATAATGGAGGAGGAAATGGAGGAAAAGCAAGGTGATGGCGATGGAAGTAGCGAAACATCTTCTAGAAAGGGTAGTTTGTCAAATGATAGGAAGGTGGACAATGTGGATGAGATTCAACCTGCGAGTAAGAGTTCTGTCACTTCTGAAAAACCAAACAAACCATCAAATGCAAAATTACAATCCAAGACAGCGTTAAAATCAAAACCCAAAGTAAAAAATCCTCCTGTGAAGCCATCTTTTGAGAGAAAGAATGATAAGCCTTTGAAAAAACCAAGCACGGGAGTTGTTAGCTCGAAGAAACCACAAAATGCTCCTCCTCCTGGAAGGTCAGTGTCACAGAGTCGTGCCAAGAGTTTAGTTGAACCAGCATCAGATAAGCCAGAGATGGGACCAATTTTGCTTATGCAGGCAGCCGATCAGATGTCATCAGGGGATAATCCGCATAAGGCTCTTGAATTAGCCCTTCGAGCTACAAAAGTGTTTGAGAAGTATGCTGGTGAGAAACCAAGTTTAGAGCTTGTTATGAGCTTACATGCTGCAGCATCAATATACTGCAGCTTGGGTCAATACAATGATGCGATTCCAGTTCTCGAGCGCTCTGTTGAGATTCCTGTTATTGAGGAAGGCGAGGAGCATGCCCTGGGTAAATTTGCTGGTCTGATGCAACTGGGTGACACCTGTGCAATGCTTGGCCAACTTGAGAATGCAATTGCGTACTACAGCAAAGGTTTGGAAATCCAGAAACAGATGTTGGGAGAAACAGATCAGAGAGTTGGTGAAACTTGTAGGTATCTGGCTGAAGCTCATGTTCAAGCTTTGCAATTTGATGAGGCTGAGAGGCTCTGCCAAATGGCTCTGGAAATTCATAGAGCTAGAGATTCGCTCCCTTCTTTCGAAGAGGCAGCTGATAGGAGGCTCATGGGCCTTATATGCGAAACGAAAGGAAAGCATGAAGCAGCCCTAGAGCATCTTGTATTAGCAAGCATGGCAATGGTAGCAAATGGCCAAGAAGCTGAAGTGGCATCTGTTGATTGTAGCATTGGAGACACGTATCTATCCTTGTCTCGATATGATGAGGCTGTTTTTGCTTATCAAAAAGCACTTACAGCCTTCAAGGCCAGCAAAGGAGAGAATCATCCAGCTGTGGCTTTGGTTTTTGTACGTTTAGCTACCTTGTATAAGAAGACAGGGAAGATAAAGGAATCCAAATCTTACTGTGAGAGTGCACTTAAAATCTATGAGAAGCCTCTTCCTGGGGTCCATCTTGAGGATATTGCAAGTGGTCTCACTGATGTTGCCGCTATCTATGAGTCAATGAATGAACATGAACAGGCGCTCAATCTACTGAAGAAGGCGTTGGGTATATATAACAATGCCCCTGGTCAGCAGAGCACAATAGCAGGAATTGAAGCTCAGATGGGGGTTTTGTACTACATTGTAGGGGACTATACTGAATCTTACAATGCTTTCAACAATGCTATCTCAAAGCTTCGTGCTACTGGAGAGAAGAGGTCGGCCTTCTTTGGTATTGCTCTTAATCAAATGGGACTTTCCTGTGTGCAGCGTTATGCCCTAACCGAGGCTGCAGAATTGTTTGAAGAGGCGAAGAGTATTTTGGAACAAGAGTATGGACCATATCACCCCGAAACACTTGGCGTATATAGCAATCTTGCCGGCACATATGATGCACTTGGCAGGTATACTTGGCATCTTGAGCACTTTGAGTTTTACTCATGGTCAAGTAACTGACGTAGGCTAGGTCTCTTATGATGTATTATGGCTAATTATATGCTTATATCATTTGATTTCTGTAGTCGAGTAACAATTTTTACTGCTGCTGAATCACTTCTTGAGACCTGTCTCTCTAACGTGCTAGAAAAGAAAAGGTCCCTACCAAATGACTGGCTTGAGGGATAATTATATGAATACAGATGATGGAATTCATTGGTTCTATATGTATGATCTTGATTTCAGGTTGGATGAAGCAATTGAAATTCTGGAGTACGTTGTTAGCTTAAGGGAGGAAAAACTTGGGACGTCAAATCCTGATGTTTATGATGAGAGGAGAAGGTTGAGTGAATTGTTGAAGGAAGCGGGTAGAGTTCGAAGCAGAAAATCCGTATCACTGGAGCGCCTTCTTGATTCCCATCTTTATTCTCTAAACAATTTTGTCACGAGGATGGCTAGCTAGGGCACACAGAAATACAATGCCTTTACACAGGAAGAACAGAACAACAGGTTGTGCAATTCAATGACTGGTGAGGGTAATGATTTGTACCATATTTTTATTGGAAGATATATCATTGTATGATCCGATGTAAATTATTCATGGTCTTCGGATATCCATTGTTTGAACACTTTGATTGCCTATCGTCTGTATATTCTTATAGATTTGGTTACACAGCTAAAAGCTGAAACTTCCGGTCCACATCTGAATATCTGATAATAATAATTGGGGTGTCTTGCTTGGTGTGCACATGATCTATGAGGTCTTGTTGATTTGAACACACTCGTCGTTAGCTGTGTTTTTTTGGGCATTGGATGTTGTATGAATACAGAATCTGAGAAAGCGTGACGGTAAAATTGGAGAAGATGAAGAATGAGAGATTCAGAGTCAAAGAGCTGTTTGTGCTGTGGAGGAGGACCACCACTCCACCAGAGCATTAAACCCATAAAAAAAAAATCATATTTCTATATATATAAAATTATAATCGTGGCACAAGCTCAAACATGCATGTATCTTGAAGTTAGGACCTGACTAATAAACTATGAAATTGCTGAGGAAATGAAGATAGGGTGGGGATCAACTTTATTTGATATTTCAGAAAGGCAACGCAAGGTATGAGATTACAAGCTGTATGGAACCCATCACTACACTACAAGTCCTTTGACAATGCTAGCATTATTTATCAAGACATAATAACATAAGAGAGAAAAGCACAGCATGCAAACAAGTGGAAGTAAATAACACGTAATTAAGAGAGAAAAGCTAGCCAGCATGGAGGGTCGCCGGTCACTTGGACGCAGGTGGCTCAAGCTCAGTAGGAGGATAAATGATTTCGATCGGCGGAACTGGAACAATTGGGAGCGTAATGGCTTCTGTCATTTGAGCTTCATACTTCCACAGCTTGAACTCTCCTTTCACAAAGTCATAGTACCCTCCGTACAGTCCCAACTTCTTGTTCCTCATCTCTCTCTGCACATATGGATATGTCTGCAGGTTCACCAACGAGTTGTTCACCGATTCCTTCTCACAGAATTTGCACAATTCTTCAAAACTTGTGTTGCCGGGATCGTGCTCTCTCTTCACCTTGGTTTTGGCGGGCAAACCAATTTTCACCCACTCATCTATGAAGTCACTGCATGCATTTTGATGTTACGTTTTCATTAATTTTCTTTTTCACCAATGATTTAACTAGAGCCAAATATAGTTCAATAACGCTTTAGACTTACAAGGGAGGAGAACCATCCTCTGGATGTTCCATAAGCCTTTTGATTCCCCCACACTTGCTGTGCCCAATCACCAGAATGTTTGGTATCTGTCGAATCATTATTTTCCCATTCTTGATTATTAATCACATTTATATTTAGTATCACAACCGTGATGATATATATTAGACTTCTGGTGGTCCTTTATAATGCTCTAATCTTCCGATTTGTTTTTTATTTTGATCATTAGATTCTACAGTAAATCGAGTGATGTTTTTGATATCTTATAGGGTATAAAATGATGCAAATTTTTAAAATTTTTACCATTCTTGAAGGAAAAAAACTCTAAAATGGGCGGTTTTAATTTATTTGTTTGAATAATCATAAGAAGTTGAAAAGTGCCTCATTTCATATTTATAAAATATCAAAATGTCAGAATGTTTCGGATTAATTTTTAGAAAATAAATTTTAAAAAATGATTTAAAATAATAAATTCTAAGTAAAATACATTTTATGAAGAAATGATTTTTGAGCTAAATTATTGTAAATTGTTTATTCTAATTTATACAAAACCACGATCTTCTTACCAAAAAGTGATTGTGAAAAAAAATACTAGTGGTTAGTTTGCTCCCAAAACCATGAGTTTGAGAACTAATCCAAACACACACTCTCATTTTCCGGTAGAATCAAACGATGAAAAGAAAAATATGTATTTAGAGAGTATTATTAGAAGCCCAGGGCCCTATATCTTTATGAATGATGAAGTGTATGTACCTTAAGTGCTGTGATACCATATTCAAGGACTGCACCAACTCCGCTGTGCCTAAGCTGTAGGTCCACCACGAGACAACGTCAAAACTTTTGTCGCTCACATGAAATAATGGATCTTAATAGTTTAATTGAACCGAGATCAATATATAGATATAGAAGAGTGGTCGAGTGCCAATGCATAAGGCTTCTATCATATATACTCAATCTTATTCTTACAAGTGAAGAATCTGTTTCATTTTCAAAATTTAAGCTCTTAGACTTTCAGTTTACATGATAACAATATTATCGCTGGTATTTGAGGCTCGCCCTAATTAAGCTCTATGTATGTACACAAACACACAATTGAATTAATAAAAAAGATGACCTGATCGAAAGGAGGGACCATGTTAGCAATGTTGCGGACCATGAAAGCTTCTCCTGCTTGAAAGTTTAGGATAAGATCCGGACTCACTCGTGAGTCTGAGCACGCAAACACCAGAAACTACCACCACACAACCATAATATCAGATTCAAACGACAGAATGAGACACACGAAATAAAGATTATATATATATGTGTGTGTGTGTGTGTGACGATCAGAATCAGTGTGCATGGTTATATAATCATCACCTTGGGGCTCTGGCCTTGGGCAAGTTTCTGGAACAGATCTGGGTTCTTGCTGCCATTTGATAAAGTATTTATATGCACGCAAACCAAACAAGTTAATTAGCTAGAAGAGAAACTGCATGAGTAAAGTGAGATTTAGATATTGATTAACAAACACACACATACACACACATATATATAGGTTAATTTACTCGAATATGTTGAATTTGAAGTGGTTGAAGCCTCTGATGATCCTATGAACAGGTGGATCTAATGGCTTCAGATGGATTCCCTGCAGCTCAGCTATTAGGTTGCCGATCTTTTCCGCCGCCAGATCCTCCAACTCTTCCTTCCCTCTGAAACACACACATGTATACCCCATTATTAGTTTATTACTAGCATCATCATCATCATCATCATAACGCTAATTAATAATGAATAACTATAAGTTTATTACTTGTTACCTGACAAGTTTCTTAAGCTCTTCGATGGCCAACTCGGAGGACTGCTTCTGAGCCATGGTTCCACCTGTAAAGTAAAAAATGTAGATTAAAATGCAAGGTAACACTAAACACACGAACTGGTAAAACAAATTTGCACATGCCTAATATATTAGAGAACTGAGTTCTGACAAGTAGCTAGAAAATATAATGCTTAAGTTTCGTCAATGAAAAGTAGATACCCAATGCAACGAGAAAACTAGACGACACCAAATTAAACTGGATTATTAACAAGATAGCTATAGCTTGCTCACATTGCGGTGCTGTGCATGCATGTCCTATTTATACCTGAAAATTGTTACTTATTCTAATATTTTTTTTAAAAAAAAGAACTTACTTTTAGCATAGTTTCCACGGGGATAATTCTAGGTTCACTTGTTCTCATGGATCAGTATGATGAGGAGTTTGAAATCAATACGTAACCAATAAAGTGCACGTTGTTTTGAAAACCTTGCATTTTTCTTAGATAATATGGATGCACAAAATTAAAGACCAAGAAACACTGAATATAATATAAAAGGGACAAGAAGAAAAGCGCACACGAAATGTAAATATTATGCAAAAACATAAGATCAAGGCACGTTCAAAATGCTAACGGTACATGGGTGATTCATTTGAACGAATACGGTCAAATATTTTGTATGGTGCTTCCAAAATATATAGTAGTACAACATTTTCTTTGTCCTTTTGCAATCAGGTAGGAGAGCGATTCAAAATTCCCGGCTGGTATAAACTTGGCCATGCTTCATATGGAAGAATCTCTCTGTTCATTTTTTCTTTCTTTCTTTTTTATTTATTTCTGTTGGGGCTTGCAGCTCGCATTAAGTTTATGGCCTTTTCTATGATTTATGCGCATATTTCTTAATCCAATATGTCATATGAGATTTTCCCCCCGTTAACTCCCAACAATTCCATTTATTTATTTATTTTTCTCCTCTCCTCTTTTCATGTTTAACATTTCCTATCACGACCCTAGTCTTTTAGCATGATTTCTTGCAAGACCTATAAAGTTTTTTTAATATTTGAAATGTTACTAAAACAGAGTTAATTTAGAGATATAAGGCCCTATTAAATCTCTCTTAATCTTAAATTTGAGTCCTAAATAAGATACATGTATTATGAGAAATAATTACAATTCACAATTAGAGTAGCTAATTGTTTGAATATTAGATAATATGATCTACAAAAAATACCCGATTTCATATTTAAAACGTTTTGGGTATTCATATTTTGTTGAGCACACAAAATAGTTCTGACAATAGGGATTTAACTAAGGCAAAAAATAATGTATGACAGAAAAGAAAAAGTAATTTGGATTACAACAAGTAATACAAAATGAAATATAATCGATTATCACTTTGATAATACGTACGTATGATATTAATTGTTTTGGAAATTGTAATGATTAGTGTTAATCAAAGTTTCTTTTAAGGAGGCCATGGCATGAAAGAGACAAAATATGAAGGTAAAGTGTAATGGAGAATCTGATTAAATAGGAACATTTGTGTATACAGTAACATTTTGTCTATTAGATCTGTGAATATTAGGTGATGAAGGGACAAACTTTTAGGTGACAACTGCCACAAACCTAACCAAATAACGTTGTCCTTTGTTCTATTTTTCCAACCCCCCCCCCCCCCCCATGATAAAAGTGTTCGATAGAGTTGAAAACCATATGACTCCTTCGTATTTAGAGATATAGCCTTTATTTTCTGCCATCTCATCCTACTTTGAATTGCGTGTTTCTAACTTCAAACGTTTAATTTGACTTTCACTCATTACACATTTGTCCGACTATGCCCAAAGTTAAGAAAGTCACATTTCTCCTAAATAACATATCAAATAAATATATACACACATATATTAGAAGTTGTCAAAATTATATATACTTTTACTTATACTCCATTCCATCTTGCTATTTATTACATTTATTTTTTAATATAGCAGTTAATTAATTTTTAAAAAGATTAAAAAATAAAATAAAATAATTAATTATAATTAATATTAGAGATACTTGTTGATTAATTTAGGTATATTAAAAAATATATAATATAAATTTATTTTGAGGGATTAAATTTAATTATTTGACCTATTCAATCTATTAAAATCAGTCAATTAACTCTTATATTAAAAATCAAATAGAGTAAAATAGTTTTAGATAATTAACCAAAATGTCTATAAACACTAAAATGATTATCAATATCCCATATGGTAGAAAGTATTTATCAAAACTAAATACTACACTCAAAATTGTCGAAATTATGAGGAACTTGTCCACGTGCCTGTTTGGGTACCATGGTTACAAAATCAATTTTGTGTAAAACCTCAGTTTGAAATTTTTTTACACAAACAGTCATTTTTGTCTAAAATTGATTTTGGCCAAAACCATGATTTGAAACCATGGTTTTGAATAATCTACTGAAAATGGCTTTTAGAACAGTAAAAGAGTTTATGGACTATCCAATTACTATTTTACCCATATTTTTTTCTTATACCCTCTCTCCTCTCTCATCTCTCTTCTTCATCCTATCTCCTTTTTCCTCTCTCTTCTCTACACTCTCTCCTCTCTCCTATTTTTTCTCTACCCTCACTCCTATTTATTCTCTCTCCTCTCTCATACTTTAATCAAATCATACCCTTTTTGGTAATTTATCATATCCAAACATCTATATTCCCAAAATCTATTCTTCTCAAAATCTATTCTCCCCAAAATCTATTCTTCCCATAATCTATTCTCTAAAAACTAATTCAAATAGGCCCCAGGTCAAGAACCATTTTACCATTAACTTTGATTTCCCCTGTTACCCCATCTTATCATATTTTTTAGAAAATGATATTACAATGTATCTATAATTTCCTTAAATTTTTAATTTGATATCTATATTTTTTTCTCTCAATTAAATCTTTAATTTTATTTTGTTAATACCATTAACTTCTATATATTGGCTAACAGTACTAATAAAATAAAGTTACCTTAAAAATTTAGTGAAAGTATTACTACCTCTAATATAGTTTTCTTGATATATTTTAACAAAAAAGAAAGTAAAAAGGGTTGAAGGATCTCACCTTTTCTTCTATCATGCTTTCTTGTCTCCTTCCTTCTGTTGCCTTGGTTCTTGCTGTTCACGTTCGTCTTCTTCAGCTCCAATAATAATATATTACTTGCTGATCTATTCACAGGTTTTTAATTAGTTCACTTTTTCTTTCCTATATATACGTCTTCCTTCGTCCGTTGAGAGATGTTGATTCAGATGTTTAGGTCTTAAGCTTTTCAGGTGAATAGAATGTGAGTTTATGTTTTGTTCATGAGGAGGAGCCAGAACCATAAAACGGGAAAACAAATTAAAGTTTGTTCCTGTTGTGAGACCTTATTGATAATAGAATAGTATCAATAATAGAAAGAATAAGAAGACGAAGATGAAGAAGTAAATGAGAAGTGATGGTAGAGAGATAGAAACGGAAGAAGAAAAGGACGAAGCAACAGAGTGAGAGATGGAGACGAAGAACTGCTTCCACTTCTTCATCAATGGCTTCCATTCTTTTGCTCTTCTCTTTCTGTTGCCACACTACAAAAAAGTAGACTTTTGGCCACGACTTTTCAGCGGCGACAAAAAAGTCGCCGCGGAAAAAGGGCTTTTAGCGGCGACTTTAATTTGTCGCCGCTGAAGAGAACACTTTCAGCGGCGACATTTCTTTGTCGCCGCAGAAGCCAAAAAAAATAATTTTCGCTACACTTTTCTGTGGCGACAACACAAAGTTGCCGCTAATACGTTTTAAATACCCTTCCCCTGCCCCTCCTCGCGACTCATTTCGTTCTTAGCTTCATCGGTTAGGTTGAAACCCAGCGGCGTCAAGCTCCTTTCCTCACGCAGGCGGTGGTCGTGCTCCCAGTCGATGGTCGCCGTCGTTTGCGAAGTCGCTCCTCATTGTCACTGTGCAAGTCGTCATCCTGAGTGCGAGTTCCCCTCACCGTTGGCAGTCGGCGCTCCGTTGAGGCTGAAATATACGTCGCTTCTCCGTCGCTCCTCCTCAGCTTCAGAGTCGCTTCGCCTGAAAAGTTGGTCTCTTCCCCGTTGATCACCTCAGACCATCGGCGTCATTCACAATAAGTACAGTAATTTTCACCTCAGTCGCTGTCGCTGTCGAGAAATTTGGGAAATTTGGGAAATTTTTGTGAATTTGGGAAATACACGCATTGGGTTGTGCCTGTTCTGTAATGCTATCTGTTCTGTAATACCGCGTCATTGTTGATGAATTTCTGCACAGCTTCTGAAGTTACATTGCCGCGTACTGTGATTGTTCCTTCAAGAAAACTGCTTGCCGCGTCATTGGGCATTAATTAGCATATGTAGCTTGCATCAGTTTCGTGGTGAAATTCCACTTCCCTTTTTCATAGCTATTATGGAGGCCCTCACTCAATTCTAATCTCGAAATCTTTACCCGATCTGGAAATGCTTATCTTATATGGCACCATAGGTCTTAGTTTCGTTTCCTATATGCGCTTTCGTTCCATCCGACTTTAAGAAACAACTTGTTGAAATTCGGGGGACCCAATTCCGAAAGATTTCGATATATAGGAAGAAGGATGCTGGATGCACGTGCCATTGCCAATACGGGGAGTATATCAATGATATACAAAACGATATACGAGTTAAATTACTATTTCATTGGTGTTATGATGTTATTATATCCTTTATTTGTTTGTTATAGCTTTAAATATTTTTAATTTATTTTATATCAAATAAATTATTAGTTTTATTATAATAAGGATAATCATATTCATAAAATGGAATTGTAACAGACTATTTTTAAATTAGTTGGTTGGACTTGATCATTGATTTTACGAATTGCATTTTCATTGAGTCTTCAAGGTATGATTGTGTTTACTTTTATTTATCTGTTGAATAATATTGTTGTTTCTTAATGGAGAAACGATGTATTTAATCAATAAAGCTTAGTTATTATAATATTAAATTGATGTTGCGTGGATCTATTACCTCATTATATTACTGATATGTTTGTTGGCTTTTGTTGTTGTATCGTAGGTCTAACTGTTTAGGGAATATAAATGGATAAAAGTTGGTTACATATTAGAGATAGAGGCAACCTATCATATATTAAAGGAATTGATGCTTTTCTAGAATGGGCATTTAGTCAACCTGGCGTGGGAAGTCAAATACGTTGTTCTTGCAGAAGATGCATGAATGTTATATTTAAAGGGAGAAGAGATGTCAGGATAGACTTATTGAGCAAGGGTTTTTGGAATAGTTATACGGTGTGGGACTTGCATGGGGAAATTAGAAGATTTCAGACAGATTGTAGAACTTCTAGTAATGACAAAGACAATGCTACTGCTAGTGAAAACTTTACAAGGATGATATGCGATGCATATGGAGTTCCGTGTGTGGATTATACAAATACTAGTGACTGTGGCAGCGAAGAGCCTAATCTACAGGCTAAAAGGTTCTTTGACTTGTTAAAAGATGCTGAAACTGAACTTTATCCAGGTTGTGTCAAGATGTCTAAACTTTCTTTCATTGTAAAGTTGCTTTAAGTGAAATGCCTTAACCATTGGAGTAATAAATATATGGATGTCTTGTTGGGCTTATTAAAAGAAGTTCTCCCAGAGGGGGCTTTAGTGCCAACTTCATTCTATGAAGCAAAGAAGATAATTCGTGACTTGGGTTTAGATTACCATAAAATTGATGCTTGTGAGAATGATTGCATATTGTATTGGGGAGAGCACACACATGCAGAATCATGTCCTAAGTGTAATATGCCTAGATGGAATTTAAGCAAACAGACAGGGAAGAAGGTTCCACATAAAGTCTTGAGGCATTTCCCCATAACACCAAGGCTACAAAGACTGTATATGTCAAGAGATACATCCAAAGAAATGAGGTGGCACAAGGAGAAACACTCAAATGACGAGGTAATGAGGCATCCGGCTGATTCTCTAGCTTGGAAACACTTTGACAACCAGTACCCTAACTTCTCTGCTGATCCAAGAAGTGTTCGACTGGGTTTAGCAAGTGATGGATTTTAACCTTTCGGGAATATGAGTGCCAATCATAGTATCTGGCCTGTTGTCTTAGTGCCATATAACTTGCCACCATGGCTTTGTATGAAAAGCCCATACTTTATGATGACACTTCTTATTCCTGGTCCAAAGTGTCCAAGTGATGAAATAGATGTTTATCTCCAACCTATGATTCAGGAGCTGAAGCAATTGTGGGAAGTAGGGGTACAGACGTATGATGCGTATTGTCAATCAAATTTTATCATGCACGCCGCGATATTGTGGACTATAAATGATTTTCCCGCATATGGAAACCTTTCAGGGTGGTCAACTAAAGGTAAACTTGCGTGTCCATGCTGCCACAAAGACACGCATTGTATTTCGATAAGGAGCAAGTTGTCCTACATGGGGCATCGACGCTTTCTTCCACAAAATCACCCATGGCGTAAAAATAAGGTATCATTTGATGGTAAAGAAGAGCATATGGATCCACCAGTTGCATTGACTGGAGATGAAGTGCTTAAGCAACTTCAACACTTAGGTGATGTGACATTTGGCAAGGGTACAAAACGAAAGCGTCATACACAGAATAATGCTTACAATTGGAGAAAAAGAAGTATTTTTTTCCAGTTGCCTTATTGGAAGTACTTGCTAATACGGCATAATCTTGATGTGATGCATATAGAAAGAAATGTTTCTCATAACATTGTGTGCACGGTGATGGATTTGGTTGGAAAGACTAAGGACACAGTTAAAAGTAGGTACGACTTGATGGACTTAGGTATTAGGAGTGATATGCACCCAGTTAAAGATGGTAATAATGTTTCTATTCCTCTTGCTCCTTACACATTGTCTCCTGAGAACAAACAATCCCTTTTAAAATTCTTGGCTAACTTGAAAGTGCCTGATACTTTTTCATCTAATCTTTCAAGATGTGTCAACATTCAAGAGCGAAAATTGTTTGGTTTGAAGTGTCATGATCACCATGTGTTATTGCAAGAGATCTTTCCAATTGCAATACGTGGGTTATTACCTTCTAAGGTGTGTGAACCAATCATTGAGTTGGGAAGATTTTTCAAAAATCTTTGTTCGAAGTCTTTGTCTTGTGAACAACTTGACAAACTCCAAAGTCAGATAATATTGACATTATGCAAGTTGGAGACGGTCTTCCCATCTGCTTTCTTTGATGTGATGGTTCACTTGCCAATACACTTGGCAGGGGAGGCAAAAGTTGCTGGACCAGTTCAATATCGTTGGATGTATCCAATAGAAAGGTAACATTCGTTAATTGCATTGTATATTTATAATTCATATTTATAGAATGTTGATTACTTTTAATGCATTAGGTATTTACGGACACTCAAATTGTATGTTCGTAATAAAGCTCGGCCTGAAGGATCAATTGCAGAAGGATACTTGGCAGATGAAAGTCTCACATTCTGTTCAAGATATTTGAAAGATTTTCCTACAAAGTTTAATGTGCCACGTAGGAATGATGACACCAATGATGATATGGACCCTGAGTTTACAATATTTAAGATAAATGGGCAAGCTAGGGGGCATTGTCAGTCAATTTCTCTTCCCTATAAAGAATATTGTCAAGCAAGAATGTATGTACTACAAAATTGTGAACAAGTTTGGCCATTTATGGAGTAAGTTGCCTGACTAGCACAAATATGTACTTGTCATATTGCATTTTTATCTTACTGCTATCATATAATGTAGGGAATATGCAACAGAGCTTGAAGCGCATGGATTAAGGAGTGAGCAAAGCCAATATGAGTTTCCTCAATGGTTTCGTTCACGAGTAAGTTATAACATTTTGAGCCTTAGTATTTCTAGCAATTACATTTATATGAAACCCTAACATATAACTTTTGTTCTAAAAGGTGACATCATTGTCTACACAGAGCCATGTTAGTGATGAACTCATAAGTTTATCAATTGGTCCATTGACGATGGTGAATCGCTATTCCATGTTCATAGGCAATGGATTTCGTTTTCACACAAAAGACCGTGCAACAGGAAAAAGAACCCAAAACAGTGGTATTCTAGCTAAGGGTGATGACACTAATGCTGACAAAGAATATTATGGTGTGTTAGAGCATATTTATGAGTTGTCTTACATATGCAACAGAAAAGTATATTTGTTTAAGTGTCATTGGTGGGATGTGGCTCACTATGACAAAGGATATAAGGTTGATAAGTACGGGTTCATAAGTATCAATACGCGATACTCATTACAAACAAATGAGCCATTTATTCTAGTATCTCAAGCTGAGCAAGTTTTTTATGTGGATGACATTGTTGCACCCGGTTGACTCGTTGTTGTCAAAACAAACCCACGCGACTTGTTTAATGTACCAACTGGCAATGCTATTGATGATGGTGGGGTTCATGATCCTATGGTTGATACAGAACCTTATCAACAATTGGTCGTAGACTTAAATGTTTATCGTGCCAGTCCAATACAACTTGATGATATTATCATTGACTTATGTGGAGAAGATGGACAAACGCAGATCTTAGCTCAAGGATCTAGTGATGAAGAGGATTTTCTCGACGACTTTGATAGTGAAACTGAAGCAGAAAGTGACACAAACATTGAAATAGAAGAAACAGATAAATCAAAAGACATTGATGAAAGTGATAATGCGACGGAAGATTCAAATGAATGAAATTAATTGATATGGTACATTTTATCTATATTGACTATGGTTTGATTCATTATTTTTTTCCTAAATGAAATGTATATTTTTGTAGGATATGTCAGGATTAAAGAGGGGTCGAGGTGGGAAAAGTGTTTCTGTTAGATCTAATGACAACACAAATAGTGGAGGTACATGCTCTACACCTCAATCAATACCTCCTATGTCACCTCTATTACTGCAACAACAACTTCAAGAAATGCCTGGCAATTCTCCTCCTACTCCCCATACTCAAAATAGTAGTGCAGGTAAATTTTTTTCAATTTTTTAATAATTGATTTACCTCGCTTGTAACATTTAATTGTTCTAACTTAACTACAATGGTAGGCTCTTCTACTGCAATCAACAAGCGCAGAGGAGTTTACAAGTCTATTAATGTGAATTTAAAGATTGCACAAGGAACGAAGATTCGAGTCAAATTTTCAGATTCCATGTCAAGAGCAATTGGTCCAGAAGCAAGAGATTTTTCTAATTATTGTGGTTTGACTCTTAGAACCACAATCTCTTTCAGGGATGGTGGAGGTAGTTGGAAGAATATTTTTGAAAAATATGGTCAAGATATGATTTTAAAAATAAAGGTATTTATGTCAAACTTGTATACTTATTTTAGTTTATTCGTATTATTATATAAAGTGTTTACATTTATTTGTTTCAGGATAAATTTGAACCTGCTGATGAAATTAGTGAAGACAAGTTTCATATAGCTATATGTATTATTTTACAAAATGCATTCAGAAATTGGAAGAACAATTTGCACTCTTACTACAAGAAATATGAGACTGGTGAGGATAGGTTGGCTGATCCTTCTCAAACTATTAGTTTTCAAGATTGGGAGTGGTTGTTAATATATTTTAAGTCTGACATATTTAAGGTATCTCACTATCCTTCTAAATAAATTATATTTTTTTTAATTATTCAATTCTTATTATTTACTACATTTTGTTGTAGAACAAAAGTATAAGGAACATGATAAATCGCGAAAAACAAATGACTAAACATACTTGTGGTCCTCGATCATTTGCAGAGATTGAGTATGCTACAGTAAGTTCAATCTATCATCACTATAATTTAATCTTTCAATCATTTTGTTCAATTCTAATTTTTATATTTTCTTGTATGTTATTACTTTGTAGAGAGATCCTACTACTGGACGACCGATTCCTCCTGACCAGCTGTGGGAGATAACGCATACTAGGAAGACATTAGACGGACAAGTAGTATGGGCTGACCCACACTCTGAACAGCTTCATGTACGCATTGTTATTTAATATCTTACTTTTATTTACTTTTATTTTTAATCTAATAGTTTTATTTTTTTATTACAGAGTCGTATGCACGAACTTTCTCAACAACAAGACTAAAATTTAGAGAGTGATGCTCGAATGACGTCAGAGGAAATATTGACGACAGTTCTTGGTGAGAGGTCAGGGTATGTAAGAGGGAAAGGATATGGAGCTGAACCTTCAAGAAAGAGAAATCGCCCTCAATCTACTGATAGTTCAGTTGTGGAGAGTGTGCGTGCCCAATTGCAGGAAGAGTTTGATAAAAAATTTCAAGAGGAGATACAAAAATTGGAGGCTGAGCGTGCAAAGATGGAAGAAGAACGTGAAAAGATACAATAAGAACGTGTACAGTTTGAGCAAAGACTAATGGAACAAATGGAGCAAAGAATACAAGCTCAATTTGCTGCCTTGATGCAGAAAGGACAAGCACATGGGGCTACTTCTAGTCATAGTATTGAACCTTCTATATAAAATTTATGTATAAATTAAACAATTTTATTGTAATTTTAAATATTTCATATTTTAGATGATAATAATAATATTTATTAATATTATTATATTAGAGTTTATTTAATTATTTATTATTATATTATATTTTTTTATATTACAGAAATTATTGGAAAAAATATAAAAAATAATTTTCATTTTTGAATCTTTAGGTGGCGACACTATGTCGCCGCAGAATGACCTTTAGGCGGCGACAATTTTGTCGCCGCTAATTCATCTTTAGGCGGCGACTTATTTGTCGCCGCTAATTCCACTTTAGGCGGCGACATCTTTGTCGCCGCTAATTCCACTTTAGGCGGCGAGTTTTACTTGTCGCCGCAAATATGTATAGGCGACAGTCTCATACGCGGCGACTTAGCGGCGACAAAATGTCGCCACTATAGTGATTCAGCGGCGACTTTTAAACCTTATGCGGTGACAAATGTCGCCGCTGAAACTCAGTTTTTTTGTAGTGCCACTAAAGCCACTCTCCATATTTATTCATTCATGCGTAACCTTCCCATCCTTTACTTAAGCGAATTCTTCACCAGCAAATACAAATGAAAAAGAAACAATAATCCGTTTAAAACCCTACTCTGACAGCACAAATTTCGCTTCGAAACAAACAACGTTGACGTCAGATATGATAAAGTGAGTAACAATAACTTAGAAAGAAATCAAAGTTAATGATAAAATTGTCAAGAACGAGTTCCTCATAATTTTGAACTATTTTTTTTGTCTAAATGACTTTAATTGCAGTACTTTAGGAAATACTCTTCACCATGTAGAATCTTGGTAATTCGTTTTTGTTTTACCTTTTTTTTTATAGTATGTGAGTTAAGAAAATATAACAAATATGCGTTGTGATAAATTTATTTGCCTCAATAGTCTATCCTGACATTCAATGTGATGTTTGAAAATTAAAATAATTATTCTAAAACATAATTAACTCACACAAAAGAGAGAACATTATCGTCCTTATTTAAATTTAATTTTCTCTTGGCCACACATCCTATCCCACTCTCGTCCATTGCCTATTATCCTCATCTCAACCAACCAACCTCATATAGAAATTTAAGAATATTTTTTATTTCAAGATAATTCAAAATCTAAATATCTAGCAAGCAAATGCCATAATCCATTGAATCTTGCAATTCGAAAGTTGCTGACTCTCTTCCTCTGGAACTCATTATTAATGAACTCCTTTGGGCTACAAATTAGCCCATTCAAATGAGACAACTGGGCCCTCATCAAACCCATGTTAACGTTTTCTTTTCCGTCCAAACTAGTTTGGTAGGATTGACGAAATGCATTTCCTGTGACTGGCAACTTCTGTCCATTGTACCAAAAACAAAACAAAAAACATCTGTCCATATGATATTCGGACACTTTGTGGAGAAAGATTGTAAGGAATTAAATTCTCTTTCAACTACTCTGACTTCAATAGATAAATAGGTTAGATATAAAATATATTTAATTTTTAAATACTATTATTTTATTATATTTTTAAACGTGATACTTGGAGATACATCCTAACTCTTAAGTATTTAGGTTTATATTTAAGGGTAATAAACAACCCGCTCTACCTAACATTGATATTACCTAGGAAGAAGAGAGATTTCACCTTACTCTTAGATCGTATATGAATCCAACCTCTTTTTAAAAAATTTCTCTAAATTCCTCTCTTATATATATAAAAAAAAAAACTCCTCTAGCATAGCTTTATCTTTTTGTCTTAAGGCGTCTACCTTTGGCAAATTAGATTAATTATTTAACATTAGTTATGAATTTATAACTTTATTTATTTTACTTTTTATTTAATTAAAAGTATAATATCTTTCTAGATTTATAATATAAAGCGTTTTTATTATTCTCAATAATCATACTTCTTAAGATTCAAACTTATTTTTATCATTATTACAAAGTTAGATTAGTTACTATCTTAACTAATATCTTATTAATTTTATTTTGTAATTATAGTGGCGCGTGGGATTTTTTGTGTATAATATGTATTTAGGAAAAGCAAAAGAAAATTGCAATATTATGCTATATTTGAATATTTATTTTTTCAAAAAAATATTTACTCAATTTCTTATTTGATTGTGTATATGAATAAATTAAGGAGATAAAGTATTATATGAAATCTGTTTTAATATGAATAATCAGGCCTGGCAAAATTAACAGTGATTTCTTTTAAAGGAGTCCAATTTTCACCAACAAATATTTGAACACATATCCACTCACACAAGCACATGTTAAAACAAAGTTATGAGCTCCCTGCGAAAAGGGAGGATTTGAGCCACTAAACCCAAGGGTATTTGGCACAAAATTAACCATAATTCACCCCTCCTTAGATTAATCTCATCATTATTTTATTAGAAATTAAAATTTTAAATACACCTGTTATTATTTTGATATATTTAAATTTAAAATAATTATTATATGGTTACAATATCATTAACCATAAATAGTTTTATTAAAAAAATAATGATAATGACGACGGTTCGCCCCAATCGAATTATCAGCAAATCTGCATAATTTGATATTCTTTGTCAGCAGCTGTCTCAGTGCCCCTGGCCTCCGATAGCATTGCATACTATTACAGCGGAGCAAAACCGAGCATGGCTACACAATTGGCTGCTCCTCCAAATGCTTCGAATGATAAACTCCGAAACCCAGGCATGATTTCTTTTCTATGCCCCCCCCCCCTCCTAAATTAGTACCTTGGTAGGTCCTGAGTTGAATAATTTGACCGGCTGTTTAAGAGCTCAGGAACTGGGAAAGAAGTTTGACGAATAATATATGATTTGATTCTTTTAATCGTTGACGTATGCGTTTATTATGTCTTCAAGCTAAATCTTTGAACTTGATCTCAGTGCCAACTTTCCTGTTTTCTTATCATTCTTTTGTGAGAGAACTTTCATGTCTATCCAATTATAATTATCACTAAAAATAACTTCTTTTTGTTGTATTCTAAGTGCCAATTGCCAACTTCTTTACAAGATAAAAACGTAATTTCCTTATGCTTGTTGACTTTCTAATAGATATTTCAACATCGCATCATTTTATTGTTTTGTTGCCCCTGTGAAATTTATTGCACCCTCCCTCGGGTTTATTTTCTTAGCATTCTTTATTTCTTTTCTTTTCTTTTCGTTTTGGTTGGCGGTGGGGGAGTGCTTAAATGCTTGACATGCTGTTTGGATCTGAATCGAAGTTTTTGGAATTTTCATGGGGCATTGCAGAATGAATACCTGTAATCTGCGTTTGATTTTTTTTCTCATAGGGAATGAAGTTAGAAAATTCAAGCTAATCTTTAGATTTTTCATCCCAGATGGTCCTTCGTATTGAAATAAAATTAAGAGGGAGAAGGGGAAGGAGTTAAATACGGTATAATGGGTAAATAGAGAAAGTTCTAGTCTTAGAATTTTCAGGAAGGAAATAAATTTTAAGACACATTTAACTGACATGATAAATCTAAGGCTTCAATTTATTCTGAAACATTTACACTGTCTGTTTGAAGAACAACTAACTTTACTACCAACAATATCGGATGCCTTTCCTACTCTGTTTTATTCCATTTGTCTTGCTGAATGTTGGCATTCCTTATTGGATGAACTGGCAGAATGTTTTGAATAAGATTTAAGTTATACCAACTTGGGTAAATGATAAAATTGATTTGCTGGTTTTGGTTTGGGGGTTTAGGTCATGAAACTATTCAACCAAATGTGGATCAGCCCCAAGAGGAGCCCATAAAACAGAATTCAACACCAGTATTTGTGAACTCACAACCTATGCGGGAAGAGCAAGTACAGAATGCTGTGAAATTTCTATCACACCCAAAAGTTAGAGGCTCTCCTGTCATATACAGGAGATCATTTCTGGAGAAGAAGGGCCTCACAAAGGAAGAGATAGATGAAGCCTTTCGCCTTGTGCCGGTAAGCTAGTTATTTGGTCAGTTTACTCATTTTTCTACATTGTTCTTTCACTTGATCATGTATAACACAGCCAATTTACATTCTCCTTTGGTTTGATCTTCTGTTGTAATTCTTGCTTTCCCTGCAAATCACAGGATTCACCTCCAATTGGGCTTCTGTTTCTTTTCTTTCATTTTTGAATTCAGCTAGATTACCAGCTAAATCATCCTCAAGTCTTTATGTTTAACTAACGCTGGACTGATTCTTGCATCGCTTACCTTCCTACATGACTCAATGTAACATTCACAGATGGGCAGCTGAAGACATCATCAAACGTTCAGCAACAAACTGTGGCACGGACTTTGCAGCAGGGTGCATCTACTTCTACTGGTACCATCATTTCATATCGCAGCTTTAACTGTTCCCAAGCCATTATAGCAATTGGATTCCTTGCTGCTTCAGGTGCTGGAACAGCTTTACTAATAAAGGTATTTGTTGGTGACCTATGTATGTTATCTAAACTAGTATCCTAGGGTATAAAAGCAATTTGCATTGGTCTGTTCACTTTTTTAATGACTCATATACTTTCTTGTACCTAATGTACTGTAATATGCTTAAATATTTTGTCTTTGGGTCTGAGACTCCATTCCCTATCTGAAAGCAATTGCGGTTTTATAGAATTCGATGATTCCTCGGTTAAAATCATGGATACGCAAGGTTGTATTAGAGGATGATGAAACATTGAAGAAAATGGTCTCAAAACCGTCGTTAGCAGAAGAAACAGCACTAGCTGCAAAAGCTGCTGCTGCCGCAACTGAAGATGTGGCAAAAGCAAGCCAGGAAATGCTGATTTTACATAGTGAAGGTGACTTTAATTCAACATAAATTAGGATGATAGTTTTTTGGATTTGCTTGTCTGGTTCCACATTAACTTGGCATCTTTGAGTTCTGATTAGTGATTTTGTTTGCTGCCGCATCTGGTTTTATACTCTGTAGAGAAGAGATTCTTTGGAGAACTTATGAGCCATGTAGATAAGCAAGTACAAGAGATGAAGTCGATGACTAATGCAATAAGAAAATTGGAAGGTACTTTTGGAACTGGGATTGCCTATTTCGTCTCTCATGATACATGAACAGTGCAACCTATAATATAAGATTTAACAAATAGTTTGGTTTTAAATTCATCAATTCCACTTGTATTGGTATATCTGTCAGGAATGCACGATTTTGTGCAATAGGCTAACTTATGAATATAAAACTCAGGGATTTTACCAAGCTCTGCACTAATGTTTATGCTTGTTTGTAGATACTCTCTGGCCAAAGTTTGGTAGCTTCGAGGCCAGTGTTTAGAACATTGATTTTATTGATTATCATCTGTTTCTGTTTTGCCAAAAACACTAGCTTCTAGTGGAGCCACACTTTTGGAGCAAGAAGACCACCGAGTCGCTCAAGCAAGTTCAAAGGTCAGAAATATCCAGGCATAAATGGCTATTTTTTTCAGGATTTCTCATGAAACTTGGGCATGCCTTCTTTATCGTTCGTTTGAGTTGTCTAAAATAATTTGTGTTCTGACTGCAATATTTTCCCCCTATCATCTGGGCAGCAACTGATTGCGAATGGCAAGTTGGACTATAACATGCATTCAGGTTAGATGCATTAACCGAAGTCCAATTGCCTTTTTTTTAATACTTTATTTTAACTTATGATTTCTGAAATTTCACCTATAATTAACAATTCAATTTGCAGGGAGCTACTCATCAACACCTGCTTCTGTTGGACCATCTACTGCTCCTCATCCTAAGTCATATATGGAGGCAAGTCATTATGTGTTTTTCCTATTTTCCTTTTGTTTTCGCCTCCTTTTCTTTGAGGGGTTATATCTGAATGCATTTCATTTTGAATCATTTCATGGAAGATAATAACTGTTTTGGTTATCTTAAATGAAATTTATACTAAGTAAATACTTTGGACTTTGGCTCTAGATTCAATATTGTTATTATTTTTATTTTTTCAATGTTGTACCGTATATTTTTTTACTAGTGCTTTGGTAAATGACCAAGTCAACACTGCTAATTAGGCATGCAGGATTAGGTTATTCAACTAGCTGTGCAAACTAAGTTATTGAAAAGATTCTGTATCTGTACTAAAACGCCATGTCCAATATAAAATTATTTCTCAAATCATCCCAATATATTGATATTGTATGAGTGGGCCTACAATGCCACAAACCTTGATTGAATACACTTGCTGAGAACATTTTGAAAATTAAACCTTTGCAGGTTTGGTTCTCAGAAGTGTCATAACTATGCTTATCTGATGTGAAATTTGAACGACTCTAGTATGGACGTCAAATTTTAATTTGAGCATTTTGGCTTCCATCAGCCTCTCCCTGATTTTTCAATGTGTAAGCTAAAACTTAGCTTAGGCTTCTTTTTTTTTTAAATGAAAAAAATTCTTCATGTGTTGTCTGTAATGTGAATTTTGCAAGGAAAGAATACAATGGAATGCACTTTTGACGTACAAAGCTGCTCTTGTCATCCATTAAGACTTGACTGTCGTGTACCTCAGCTTTGATAACTCCCTAAAATTTAGTTGTTCAACGATTAGCTGCTCTCTTCTTTTATTTTCATATTTGATGAGATAGATTCAACAGATACATGTTGTAATTCTTTTAATATGCCGATTTTCCAATACTTTTTCATTGTATTTTGCAGATAATGGCCATGGTCCAGAGAGGGGAGAAGCCTTCTAACATTAGAGTATATTATCTATCCTCTGCATTGCATTAATCTAGTTGGACACTTGACTTTAGCTTTTCTCCCTCATTTCCGCATTATGGATTTAATTCAATTAGTTGATTGAAGTGACATATAATAAGATATAAAGGAGTAGTGGTACTTAAGAAAAATGATGTCAGTAATAGATATTATTAAGTATTGGGTTTAGCATTTTTGTTGTAGTCATTGTTATTATTTTTTCCTTTTTTTAAAAAAAAAAATTGGTCTTGATGCAGGATATTGATGATCGTCCCCCCAATCCAAATCAACAACCATCAAATCCTCGCATGGCGCCTAGAGCCAAGGTTTTTTCTCCCCAAATACATTTCTTTCTCAACATTTTAGGTTTATGATTTTATTTTAAGAAAAGAACATTATTTTTACTTCTCGGCAGAGAAGAGAGAGATGTTGATAGAGGAAAGAGAAAATAGTATTTGACTTTATTCAACAGAACCAAATGAAGTACATGTATAGTATTTATACTGCTAATCTACTTGCATATTCTGCTGCACTTCAACAACACAAGTAGATCAAGTCTTATACTGACAGCTAAGCCACTTGCTCCAGCTGTTATTCCTATTACCATGTAACAAAATATCTGAACTTTATAATGGTTTATCTATGAAGAGTAATTGTCTGAATACCCATTGGCAGAAGCAGTTTGATTGATGACTGATGACCATTGTGAAGATGGTATATCTAGCGATTGGACCATCAGGGATATTAATTTGGAAATTTCTAGATTGAATTAGTCATCACGCATCAGTGATATTTTATTTTAATTTAAGATGAGGCAGTATCGCCACAGTAATGGTGAGGTGAAGTTCTCATGTTTTTGATATGAAAGGTGTCGTGGACAATGGAGCCATATTAAGGCAGCTTTTAATTAAATCCCATAACATAATTCGTGGGTGGACAATGGAGCCATATTAAGGCAGCTTTTAATTAAATCCCATAACATAATTCGTGGGATCTCTTTGTTATAGAGTAGAAACTAAGTAGAATTCTCAACATTCCATTCCCAGCGTATAAAACTACACGTGAACCTGACTACTTGTTTCCACTCTTCTTGTGCAGCCTTGGGAGGTTAGTCAGGTGCAAAGCACCAATACCCAAATGCTTCAATCTCGGGTCAATGGCGAAGACTTGAGTTCCAAGATTCAAGATGCCTCCATTGAAGTGAATAGAGACACTCCAGTTCCCCGGTGGCAAAAGAAAAATGTTAGAATCAGTGAGATGCATAACGGCAATGAGCATGATACAGCACCTTACAGTGCTCCATCTAGTCAGCTGCAGCCAGTAAAACGTGCATGGGTTCCTCCTCAGCCGCCTCCAATAGCAATGCCAGAGGCCGCTGAAGCCATTAGACGGCCGAAGTCAGTGGATCATAAGGAACATGTTCAAGATGATCAGTCATCAGCCCATTCTTCAGACATGTCTGGTGAGGTGCAAAAACATCTGAATCTGAAGGCGCTACAGATGACAGCGGACCCAGCTCACTGCCCAAATCTGGTGAGATACAAACGGCTCAGGAAGTCAACTAGGAAGAAAAATAAAGTCAGTAGTACTAGCAGTTGTCCAAAGTTCAGGATGAGCTTGAAAGAACCTTTGTTTTATAGTGTCTGAACTTTTGGCCAATCATCAATACAAGATACATACATATCTTCTTATGATAGAATAACATTGTAATTTGTATTCCTTGGTTCTTATTATAAGATCCTCCTAACTAATTCACATAGTAAGAGCATTAAATTTGTCATAAAATTCAAGTTATTCTAATATTACTCTTATTAACCATAATAAATTCCACTATCATATTAATTTGTCCTCTCTCACTACTCTTATTAAATGCGGGTGTATATGAATTAAAATATTTAATACTTATTAAAATTATCAAAGGGTCTTATAAAAGGGACTAAAAATATCTTCTAGAAAGGGTCTTAATAAGGACTAGAGGGAGTAGAATGACTATGAATGTTGCTGCTGACTTGTTGTCTGTGAAATCTTGATTACTCCATTATCGATTCGTTGCCTTATTCCTATCAAAGCTGCAGGCTTTTGCAGTGTGTATGAAGCCTGCAGGCTTCTCTATTTGAATTTATGATTTTATGCTTTTTTTTAATAAGAGAGGAACCGTCCGTCCCTACGTCCCCATGGACATTCTGTAGCAAAGGAGTCAACTGTTAATCAGTTGGTGTGTGTGAGCATGTCATGGAATGAATCACAGCATTGCTCTTTCGATTTATTCAGAGACCAAACATAAGGTGGAACGGCCAGCAACATCAATGTCATCGAATTAGTTCCTGACTGGAATTCTAAACACTTCAACATTTTTAGTGTATCGTTGAAGGAATGGTTTTGATTTACGGTTTTGTAAACCTTTTTGGGTCACTTGGCCCCATGTTGATTTGGTTGCATGGACAAGAAAGAAACATACTTTAGGGCAGAAGAAAGGAAAAGGGGAAATGAAACTTAGAGATTCGAACATTTCCAATGGGGACTGGGATTAAGAGTAAAGAAAGAAAAAAGAGGGCAAAAGACATGAACGTTGTCTGCCACTGCCAGTGAAGAAAGAGCATAGCACACTACAATACATACAAGTGGGCCTCCCATGCCATAAGCAATTTCATGGCAGATGGATAAGGTTATTAATATTAATTTCATTTTGGGAACGATGTTTCTGAAGAAGTAATAATCTGATTTTGATTTAGTGAGAAAATAAGACAATGTCATTGTCAGTTAATAGAATGAATGAAAATGACAAAAGGGAGAGGATAGTGTTGTCCATAATGGGGAGCAGGGTGGGGTCGAAAGAATGCTTCTGTTTTCGCTTCCAAACAAGCCCTGGTTGGCAGTATGCAATTAACCCTGTTTAGCCTCTAACCTATCCTATTACTAGTCATTTATTCTTGGAAAATCCATTTTAAATCCCTTTCAAATACTAAAATTTCAAATTGATTTCCTGAATTTAGCAAATCTTAAACCAGTCCATGGGACCAATTTGGGATTCATGAGTGGTGGGTGTTTTATGCCATTGTCTCTGACTTTTCCCCCTAAAACCACCTCTTTATTTTTCAAAGCCTCATTGTAAAAGTTTTGCTGTGAATAGCCAATAGGAACATATGAATTGTTGAATTAAACTTGTTAATTTCTATACCTGTTTGTTGAAGATAGCAACTTTATTGTAAGAGTTTTGTTGTGAATAGTTAATAGAAACTTGTGAATTGCTAATTTTTAAAGGGAAGTTGCTAATATCTAATCCAATCGTTAGAACTCTAGTTGCCGAAGTTGTTGGAGCTCGTTAGATTAGAAGGTGGTGGATGATGGACGAAAGTTTACTCTTTGTACTCATTAGATTTGTACCTCTTTGGGTCTTGATTAATATAGTTTCAGTATTTATTCATAAAAAAGGCATTCCCCTTAAGCCACACCTCCAATTCCAAACATAGTGTGTCTCTCTGTCTCAAATATCTCAATCTTCTCATCCACATGGTACTGATTGGGAAATGGGAATGTTCATCAAAATTTCGTGCAAGTTTTCATCTATTCCATGGCGGACCAATCATCTTCAACCACATCCTCATCATGCATTACCCTTGTACTGTATTTTTCCCACTCTCCTCATCTTTTTCTTCATTCATTTTTTTCCCTGGGTCCCTCGTAATTTGTATGTATATGCTTTGTTTTGTGACTAATCGCAGTGCAATATTGGAAACTCCCAATTAATTGTGGGATTGACAAGCTTGTCATTAGCACTTGAAACGGGAAAAATGGAAGACAACAAGTACCTTGATCCCGCATTTTACGTTGAGTTTGTCTGGAATTTCTTAGATATATCATCACCTTCTTTTTTAATTCTTCTGCTTATCAGAAAGGTACTAAAAGTTCAAATTTAACTGACCAAACAAAGCTCTTTCCACTTCTTGTCTCTCAAGGAACAAAGTTAACGTTGGTTTGTGTTATAAATAAGTCATGGTTTTTAAGATTTTCTTAATTTATATTTTCCTAGCTGCTTGTTCCAAAAGGAAAAGTGTACGGTGTAGGCCCCTTTCACTTTCAACTTTTATGCCAAGTTTCCAAAACTTGGATTGCTGGGAAAATTCCACAAAGGGACAAGACAAAGGAGGCCTGAAAGTCTTGGTTAATCCTAAAGCACAAAGGCCAGAAAGAGGAGACCAAGATTATGTTTTAGTGTAGGCCTAAACTGAAGCACCCCACATTGCTCCACTCATCTCCTTCCTCAATAACAAAACTGTGAATTGAGAAATTGATTCATAATTCATAAGAATCATAAATTCAATTTTACAATTAATATAAAAAATTTGTTAATAAACATCTTTTAAATTTAGAAATATGTTCTAACTCTGATAAATACACTAACTCGACTCTCCTAAACATTTTTTTCTTAATGCTGTTAAAACTTCTCAACAACAGGAAGTGAAAACACAAGTCCAATAATTTTTAAACATGTATCTACTCAAAGTCCACTATATTTGTTTTTAGTGCTCGACGCCCTTTCTTCCCAATGCACTCTCTGCTATAATATTGTTTGCGTACGAATTTAACAAACATATGCATGTTAATTATTATAAGAATCAACAACTAAAGTCTAGATAACCCAGGGCGATGGACTATCATGGTATATTTGGTTGGAGGGAAGTAAAGATGAGAAAATAAAAATAAAAATAGTAGTAAAATATTCTATTACTCTTATTTATATAATTCATTTCTATTTTTACTTGCTTATACAATTTTAATTCTATTAGAAAAATTAAAAATTAAAATGATAGAAGTATAAGTAATTTTTTAAAAATTATTTTATCTCTAGTTATAAAATTCTTAGATAACTTTAATTATTGTTAAGTTATAAAAAAATTTAAATTATTTTATCTCAAATTATAAAAAAAATATACATCAATTATATACTTATTTTTATCCTATCAAACAAATTTTTAAAATATATTTATAACATAATCTCACTTACACTTTTATTTCCATGAAAATTCTTTTATCTTACCAAATGTACCTTAACTGTATAAGCTTAGATCTTCAATAAAATAAGAGTTATATTCTTTAAATTGTTTTGCCTATTTTTTTTTGAATATTATGAGAATATGCATTCCAATTTACGGGTTGAATATCGACATAATTTCTTACGTGTTAGATATAATGGTTGATAATTAAATTTGTGATAAATAAAATCCAAATGAGAGGATGTGACAGAAGAATTATAAGAGTAAAAAGAGTTAAGTTTTATAAATAAATAATTTGTGAGTAATTTATATGTCATATTTCATAATTCTCTCTGTCTTTTTGCTGGCCTTCCACCGCGTAAAGTCGTTTATCCACAGATTATTCTACCTCTAGAAGTACCCCGTCAACTTTGTATATCTTAGAATTGTCGTTCCCAAACAGAGAGAATTCTCAACTCCTCAATAATATATATATATATATATATATATATATGATGGCACGTAATAAAAGATGTAACAACGTGAATCTAACCAACACAAACAAAATTATTGTTACAAAGAACATCAACTTTATTATTATTATTATTATTAAATATATTATATTGTTATTTTAGATCAAAGTCAAATAGTCAACTGAACACTCAACCCACCACATTCATTAATAAATGGATCCTGTTCGGCACAAATTCGTAGACATTTCTATTTTCTGCCCACTGCCATGCCGTGTGAGACCCACACCATTTCCGATGCCCCCTGGAAATGTCGATATATTACTTGAAACTTGGAAGGAGAACATAGATAACAGCGTTGTCCATATGCTATATTTTATTTAGCCTATAATAAAAATATCCTATTTAATCTAATAAATATAGGATAGAGTTAAGTATCAAGTTACAAAATATAACCCATGTATTTTTTGGGTTGGGCACTGGGTATAGGGGCTGCCTTGCTCTGCCCTACCCATAAACACCCCTTCTTTTATATTTTTTATTTTTTCTCTATCTTATAAGAGAGAATATAATAACTACTAGTGACTATAACGTAATTTTAGAAATATAAGTAGTTAAGTAAGTAAGTTGTATCATTTAATATTTATAACTGTACTAATTTTTTCTTCTTTTTTAACTTTATTAATTATCATATGATTATATTACAAAATAATTATTTATTTTATTTTTTTAGACGATTCATCTTTGTCAATATTGGGGAGATTGATATAAAGTTATAATTATAAACTATTTAGATTTCAACACTTATTTTTTATATGCAATAGATCTCAAGATTTTAATTATTGTTCTCTTATTCTTAGTGGATTATAGATATTATTTAACTTTTGAAGACACATGAATATGGTATTATTTTATAACTTCATAATTGTAGATATTTTTCACAACATGAACATGACATCATGATTTGGGCATGCCCAGCCCACCCATACCCAGTCCAAAATTGTTAGGACTTTTACGGATAGGGTCTGACATCGAGTTACAAAATGCAATCTATGTATTTTTTAGGCATGGCACTGGACAGGGGGTTATCCTGTCCAACCCTACCTATGTACACCCCTAATAGATCAAGTGCATAATTCATTTATACATTGGATTTGTGCGTCATATATTCATTTACTTTATCTTAATTAAAAGCTCATAAAATTTAGAACATTTTATTTCAGTTTAAACTGTAATAGTTTTATATTTTAGTCTGGAGTTACACATTCTTAATAACATGTTTGGTCACTATGATAGATTTTTTTTAACTAAATATATATATCATTTTATAAAAAATAATTATATTTAAAGTATATTCAAATATTAAATATATATATCTCTTTTAAAATAAATTTAAATATTAGATGGATTAGCTATTCCTATTATATTTAACCCTATAAACAGTATTTCTTAATTAGTCTATACGCCTTTAAAGTGGGCATAATACATCTGCATAAAATCTGACCATGCCTATATTATTTAAGATTCTATACATCTTTTTTCTAAAATTATTAATTAACTAAAATGTGGATATCCTGTGTCCAATTACATAAATTTTGAGAATTCAACCTATTTATTAAATATTAAATACTGATAATTAATTTATTGATATTGATTTCTATCTGCACTTTATGTTGGTGCACTAAACTTTTTTTTTTGGTTGCCGGAATTCGTTCCCTTCACTTATGCAATTTTTATACTTTGATTTCGTATTTATTTATAAAAAAATTAAGATTTTAAAAGTATTTTTTCATCTAAATTTTAATTTATAAAAATTTTAAAATAAATAATTATATTTATCAAGACTTTAGAAAAAATTATGATTTTAAATTAAAATTTTAGATAAATAAGTAAGATTAACTTCTAAAATAGTAAAAAAATTTATAAATTATTAAATTATTATTTTATTTTTATTTTTTTTATACCCTCTCTCTTCCCTCTTCTCTACTCTCTGTTATTTATTCTTTCTTCTCTATCATATTTTTTATAAAATCATACTATTTTTGATAATTTTTTAATTATAAAAATTCTTCTAATAATAACTATCTAAACACTTATTTATTTAGATTTTTTTCCATAAACTCTTATATAAAAATCTATCTAAAAACTTATTTTTTTCATATATCTCTTTTTAAACTATTTTACAAACATGCCCTTGGTTGAGCAACAGTGTTGATTTTTGTATGTAGAATTCAGAATTTGTTTATGATATAGTATTAGAAAAGCGAAAAGGCCGAAAAGGGGGCAAATAAATAAATAATTGAAGAACTATTAAATTTAAACTAAAATCATGCACAATTGGATCATCTCATCTCAATCTACACAAAATCCAACCTAATCGGTATTTTAGTCTAATTTGAAGAACGATTAACGTAGAAATTGGATACAATTTCTCAGCTTTCAGAATGGATGCAAATTCCTACCAAGTCCATTCACATTACTGAATATTCCAACCAGTTCTTGCCTATACGGCAAGAACGACTTCTTCTTCGTTTGCTCACCTTCCTTTGTCGTCCCCTTTCTCATGTATTCCCACGCTTTGTGTTCGTCGCCGGCGCCGGCGCCGGAGATTGGCTTTGACACATCCTGAGACACTTTGCTGCTTCTCTTGCTCTGACTCACGAACACCATCTCTTCCTTCCGTCCACTGCCCTTGCTTCCGCTTCTAAGAAGCATGTCCCTCAGCCTCCATCTCTTCGACGACGATCCCGTCGATGCGTTTTTCTTGCTCGTCCTCCCCGCCGATGCTGATTTTGGACTCCACACACAATAGGTCTCCGGTGGTACGCCTCCGACGTTACTTTCATCAGCATCGGAGGCAGAAGAAGAACAAGACAGAGTTTCTCGCTCCTCGAACATGAGCTTCCTCAGAGGAGGTCGACGATGGCGGGGAGCCGGCACCGTTGCATTTGGAGTGGGAATTGAAGAAACGGAAGCGTCTGAGACAACGGCTCTGTTCGACGGAGCAAAGTGGAAGATTGGGTACATGGGCTTGATCTGGCTATTGCAGAAAATATCATCCGCGCATACCGGCGAGGAGTTCGGGTCAGCGCAAACCAAAGCGAACTCGAACTCTTCGTCGTTTTTTGGATCTCGGACGTCGTTGAGAGAATCATGGTAAGATTGGGGACAATGGAGAGTTTCCCAGGAATCGAAAAGCAGGTCGTCGTTGGAGACGGAAAGGGGGGCGCTCCGAAACTCATTCAGAACTCTGGCGGCAATCTCGGCGATTGTCTCAGAAGAGTAGCTATTGAAACTAGGAGAAGAAGCCGATAGTTGACAAGCCATGGCTTCCGTCGCCTGAAACTGTTTCATGCACGCCTCTTTTCTTTACGGCTTCAAAATGATCCAATTCGGGGAGCTTCGCTTTTCACAAATACAGATATTGATTGAAGTGGGAGCTACACGAAAGGAAAATGAGGGAGATGAGATATATAGGGGAGTGGGAGACGCTGATATTTCTAATTTTCTTGTCTTGTGAAGGGATTTTGTATATATAATAATACACGTATGGATGTCGTTGAACTATGCTTGCTTTGTACGTATTTACCTATTTTAATAAAAAAAATTACGGAGACTAAAATAATAAAATCTATATATATTATATAAAAAATAATTTTTTTAGTTATTTTGTCCTCTATTTAATATTAAATTATTTTAAATCTTAACTACATATATATAAGAATATTTTAGATTCAAGTAATGGAAGGTTAATTGGTGTAGTTCTTTTAAAAGCATAAGATAAAGCTACTTTCACTATACTCAAGGCATGCCATTGGGTTTATTTTGGTTATACACATCCATTTAATTTATTTTTTAAATTTATATATATATATATATATAATTTTTCCTATTAACTATATATATAAAGAGATTTTCTAATAATAGAATAATTTTTTGTATAAATAAATTTAAAAATATTTTAAAATAGTAAATACGTATTTTTTATAGATAATTTTTTTTAATCTTAACAAAATATTATTTAATTTTTATATTTAAGATCGGAAATTTATAATTTAGAATATAGCATATATTTAAGAATAAAATAAAATAAAAATCAAAATAAATAAATGGGGATGGAGGGCGTGGGTGCAAATGTAGAGAAGGAGGAGATAAAATTGGGTGGGGGAAGCGCAGAGTTTGGTAAGTGTGACTCCAATGAGAGTGGGGCAGTCTGGAGAAAACAATGGACAAAGGTTAAGGTGGGATGATGTGAAAGAATAGGTGGCCTGGTTGACACGTATATCAAATAGAATGGAAGATTGAAGGGATTTTAGACGGCAGAGGAAAGGAGGGAGCGACGCTTGTGATGTGATCCCATCCCTTCCAGAAGGCTAATGAAGGCGATGTGAGGGGAATGGCTGAGACAAAGTCAAGTGGTGGCATTGCTTCAATCAGTGATGCAGATTGATAGAGGCGTAGAGATGGACCAACCCCTTCTTAATGTAGTCGGGCCCCCTCCTCACAACTTACTATCCCTAATTAAAATTCCATTCAATTAACCCCAATGCTTAGTATAATTGAGATTTTTAGCATATAGTAAGGGATTCAATCTTTTTAGTAGTGGGTATGCAGACGATCTCATAGTGAACAGTGTATTTACTAAAAAAATTATGTCTAATTTACTAGTAAGGTCAAGTATACTGAAAGAGGGTAATATTTCATAATTTAAAAAATTAAATTTTAAATTATTATTATTATAACATATATTTATATTTAATATCTAATAATTAAATATAATTAGTTTTAATAAAATATAGAAAGATGGTGAAATTTAAAAAAAATTGAGTTCAATTCTAAGCTCACAGTATGCAGAATACGTGATTCATTTTTTTGACTTTGTGATAATTCTTCAGAAAAATTAAAAAATAAATAGCCAATTAAGAATAAACGGGACCCAAGTGTTAAGGAATTTCTTTCTATATGAAGCTCCTGTGACGATAATATTTATAGGAAAAGGTAGAAAACAATGGTAATAAGCCTTAGCCATTCATGATATATTCCTTCACTCTGGTATTTTCGGAACTACTAGTTACTACGGGTAAGGGCGAAGGTAAAAGAAGAGGTGGGTGATGGGTTATTGACGATGATAATCGTGGGGGTGGCCTATAATAGGGATAGAGTAAGGGCAGCCGGTGTCTACTAGCAATCAAACCAGCAGACACCACCATAACTTCCTTGTTATTTTTTCAAGGCAACTTTTTACGGCTCATTTATGCCTCCTTTTGACTTGTAAAATTACTATTACTACTCTTATTAAGCCTAAAAGGAATTAATTAGAATGAACCTAATAAATTATATTATGAGGGGAATAATAATGCCATCCATCTTCTTAAACCCATGACCTGTTTGAGTGATTTATTTTAATCATGACCTAAATATAAAATCTTAAAATTGAGATATAAAATAGATTAAAATCTTGAGTTTATTTTGTTTTCTTTCATGCTGTATAAATTAAAGGATAAAATAGGATATAGTCAATAATAAATTTTGGGGAAAAAACTTGTTATACACGTATCATACCAGGGAAAAAACTTGTTCTACTCTCAGGTTGTGGATTATTAAATTGGGTTACATATTGGGTAAATTTTCAAAACACATAAATAATATTATCTTATTATAATTAAAAGAGTTAATTTATTTTTTAAATAGATTTAAAGTCAAATAAATTAATTAATTATACTTAATATAAGAGTTAATTGATTAATTTAAATAAATTAAAAAATATATAATACAAATTAATTTTAATTATAATTAACTGATATATTTAATTTTTTAAATTTATCTAAAAATAAATTAGTTCTTATTAATGGTATTTATACCCCATCATTTATCAAATATTACAAGATGTGTCTGTGTTGAAAAAAATTCTTTATTATCAGACAGTTTTATTTTTTTTTATTTTTTTTTGACACAAAAATTTTTAAAAAGGAGTTGGGCTCACCCACGATTTAAGAGCAGGGTGAAATCTCCCTTCCTCTTAGACGATACCAATGTCAGGCAGGGCGAGCCGTCTATTACTCTCAGGCGTAAACCTAAACACCCAAGAGTTAAGATGCCTCCCCAAGCATCACGACTGGAACCACAATAAAGTGATACTTCCCAGGGTTCAAACACATTCTAAATAATAGTATGTCTCACCCTTTCACCAGCTAAATCCATAAATGATGGGATATCAGACAATTTTATGAATTGATAAGAAAGTCTTATAAAGTGGATTGGGGCATATAATGTGGAGTATAGCGTATAGACATCAATGATATGTAAAATAGGGGGGAAAATATTTTTTTTCCCCAAACAACATGTATTATTAATGGTATTTATTCATCATGTGCATCAATATAGACTTATGCCTTGTATATTTTTTCCAGTGGAATAAAATTCCATTACTAAAAAAATGTTATGCAAAAGTAGTTATAACCAGTTAAAACTATAAACTATATTAAAGATATAATTTTATTTTCGGAAATAATTTTATTTATTTAATAATGATACTAGTAAAATTGACTAGTGATTGATTTTTTAACAAGAGTATAGAAGAAGAAAAGTCTCAAGAAATGCATTAAATAAATATTTTTTTTTAAAAAATAAAGGTTTAAGGGAATGGGATCTGGGATAAATGATGCTTGTTTATTGTAATTAAGATGGAAAAGAGGCATAAAATTTTCTTATAAAAGAGACTTTCTTAGTCACTAGAAAAGGGAAAACATAGATGCATGAGATCATTATGGAAACATCGTCATCATGTGGTAATTAAGGCAACGAAATTAAATATTAGCAGGAAAAGAAGGGAGGGGAATTGGTAAAGAGGATATAACAAGTCCTCAAAATGATGGATGGATGAGGACGCAACCAAATATGAAATGATATCAGAACCCAAAAGGATATGAGCTTAGGGATTTGTCATTCCTTTATTGTTTCATTCTTAATTCAACTTGCCTATTAAGTAATCCTCACTCATTACTTAGGCTTCAAGTTCGCTTCTCCTCCCCCCCATTATTATTTTTCTGAATGTTGCTTCTCCTATCTTTGGCATTACTATAATTCCCTAATCACTATTATATTCAAATTTAACATCCACCACAAGAAGCTCTCGAGAATGTCCCGCTGCTGCGCTCACCTTAGTCGTCAGTGACGATTTCCTTTCTTTGGGTTCTAACTTCTAATTTCTAGTTTGGCTTTTGTATTTTTTCCAAAATAGATACTTACGAGCATTACTTTTTCTTCCTTATCAAGGAAACATAATGGTCTTGCGGATGGGTTGGCCAAGGCCAGATTATCAAGTACTTCAGTTTTAGATACTTGTCTGACTAATCTAAAGTACTTTGCAGCGAAATGATTATATGAGATTTAATCCTCTTTTAGAAAAATTATTTGCAGACCCATGTGTAACACACACAGCTTTACATGGATAGTTGGTCTAGCCAGGCATAGATATTTTTAGGATTCTACACTGAGACCAAAATTAGATATCCGAGAATTTTATTTTAGGTATGAGTAAAAGATAACAATTCGATAAATGTCAGTAAAATAACGGAAGAGCTACCAACAAACAAGGACTCATGACCCTGTACGAATCACAAAGTTGAATAAAGATTCAGTCTTAACATTCGAGAAGCCCATGGCTTGTCAGGCTTTCGTGTTAATGTAAAGCCCAAAATTTGCAAACTCATGTCCAACCAACCATTGCGCCTATCATCTACTTGCCAAGGGAATGCTTATCTTTTACTTAACTCCCACCTGCTCTGCTCTATTGCATGCTCAACCCAACATTAGACATGCCATTATTAGCAGCAGCACCTTATTTAAACTTGTATCTTCCTCCCAACCGCCATATTACTCTTATCTGCTGTCACATTCTTTGACCTTCTTTGCTCCTGTTCTCTGCATACCATAACCACGCGTTACTCTCTTTCCATTAAATATTTTACAAATCACACACGTAAACCCAGTGTTGACAGCTCAGACTTGCTCATTAAGGCAACCTTTCGTATCACAACCTTGCCTCAAACATCTAACTCCGCTTTACCATCATTAATTAGCTACCCTCCTTCCACCAAATATTGTTCCTTTACTTTGTACTCTCCATTAAGAAATGACATCAAACTAAGAACCAAAATCATCACATTATTAGGATTACCTTATCTCTGAATGACTTTATCACTCCAATCAACAACTTGTCCCCCGCAACTTGTCTCACTTTCTGTATCAGACCGCGTCGTGAAATCTTTTTCCCCTGCAAATCAGAGAGCAAGCTCAATCAGTGATGCCAGTGCAAGTGGATGCCATGCATATTCTTTAACTAAAGCAAAACAAAACAATGTCTTGGACCCCCACTTGTAATTCAGAACACCACTTACTCTGTGATCTTTATGGTACTTTGATATCAAGGCAATATCAGCTGCCGGCAAATACTTGGAAAGCACAGAAATTAGGGTTGGAAATGGCATCCATGGGGAAGATGGCCTCCTCGACGGCTCCTCAGTCTTCGCAAACCCTAAATAGCCACCATATAAACAAATTTATAAATACATCATCCATCTTCTGAAACACAAGTAATTCCCAAATATACCACTAAAGATTTTCACAAACCTTGAGGAATTCTGAAACTTATAACATATTCCGGCAAGACATGGGTGTTCATCCGACTACACCTAATCACGTACTTGGTAGGAGCTAACAGATTATCCACTCCAGAGTCGTAATCCTCAGACATGGGATGGCATTGCTCAGAACCAGGATGCACGAGCTCTGTTCTCCCCAGAATAACACGACACAGTAACAAGTGCCGTAAACCGTCTTTGTCAACAGCACAATTCATCACGCTACCCAACAAAAACAGAGTACCAAAACACAATTAACCAACAAGAAGTTAATGATTATTGTGAAAGGAATGAAAGATAGGGACAATAAATTGCATACCTGTCAAGAGGAGAATCATCTGGAGAAAGATAGAGTCCACAACCATAAAGCTTATTATTGTTATTCTGGGATTTCCCACAATGACCAAAGCCGTGTGAAGTGATCTCTTCCACCTCCTGCCTACCAGAAGTTCCATACCAAGCATACTTCAAATTGGCATTACCATTACGCCTCTTCTGCATTGCTTGCAGATAAAGCTGAAACGATTGAACTCTGGCCTGTGACATAACGCCAAAACAAGCATTTCTATGAATCGCGACGACTTTGGTTTGTGCCCCAAGCAGCCCCAAACTCAGAATGAACCTTCTCTGAACAAGGTCATGAACCCTGTCACCTTCTATGAGTTGTACAAAGCCTTCATCGAACAAACTACGCTGCACGTAGTTACCTCCAGAAACACCACTTTCGCAATCGGAAACGGTGGAATTCTCGTTGCTTGCGGGCTCCCAAACTGACTTCTTAGCACTCATATCATTTGACCCATCCCCAGAATCTTGCTCACTTGCAGTGTCGTCGAATTTGAACTTCGACACAGTTCCATCGTGAAGAAAGATTGCTGGTTCCATGATTGCAATATAACCAGGAGGAGGAGGAAGCTACCTAGACTACGATCAGATCAAAATCCAGAATAGGAAGTATTTACAGATCAAAAAAATTGGAAGAATCATGACGAACTACTAGGAATAAAAGACTGCAAAGAAAAAATTACAATCCCACGCACACCCAGAAATCAAAGAACCAAGATATTCTGAAACTCAACGGGGTGAGACTTGATACAGGGGAAAAACAATCAAACAGTGTACTCCATGTGGTACTAAAATGACTTGACTCCAAACAGTATTATACCCTACAAAGAGGCGGTTACCCCAGAACCATAATTAGAAACAGAGAGAAGAGATCAAGATATGTTCTAGAACAACTGTAGTGCAATGAAAAACATTATACTAAGATGGAAAAGGGAGGGCCTAGTGTATAATATGTATGTATCTAGGTATTCAACCTGGGACCGCCAGAAGGGGGAGAGAGAGAGAGGGTGGGGGATTGGAATTGCAATGGGCGGTGAAGAAGGTGCTTGCTGGCGCTCGTAGTTTTGAGGCCTGCGGATTCAGGAGTGGGGAGAGAGAGAATGGCGGTACGCAGGGCAGAGAGAAGATTGGCCGCGAATTGGAAGAAAAGGGAATTCTTCTGAAAATTGGAAATACACGTTCGTCATTCTATATAAATACATTTTTCTTTTCAATATTAAATTACTTAATTGACACGATATCTCCATACGTAGTCGGTGACTATGAAGGATAGAGTTGGAAATTAAAATATTAAGCGCTGTTTGTACACAATTTGAGAACCTTCTTATATTTTTATTTCTCTTGTTTGCATCCCAAGAAAGTTCAAGAGAGCCAGTTGAACCTCGTTATTTTGATGACACTGAATGGGGCGGTGATTGGAGCCCCCAACTTGAATTATTTTATTGAATAAATAAGTAAACCATATAAGAAATAATTTTATCAATAATTATAAATTATTGTGAATTTTTATCCTTTTAATTTTATTGTAAAGTTTATTACTTTTTGTACTCTTTAATTTGTTAAAAATTTGTTTATTTTTACCTGAATTTCTGATTTGTCTTTTTTGACCCAATTTATTTGTTTTCTAATAATTATTTGAAATTGATAGTGTTAGGGTTTATATTTACTTCTTCTTCTTCTTCTTTTTTTTAAAAAAAGTGAACAAATTAGCATAAAAGAATTAAAACACTTAAACCAAACTTAAAAAAAAAAAAGATAAAGAATCATCAAAAATCGAAGAGAGGAAGATTGTATTGCCTTAAGAAAAAATAAAGGATTGGCTGAGTTATTGTAATATGAATAAAGATAAAGCAAGAATAAATGCTGCATGTGTTTCCTTGTTATTTTTCAACATTGACACGATAGTGTGTATATATTTATTTCCCAAAAGGGTAGGCTTTGGACGTTGGAGAAGAAAAGTTAGAAAATAGAATGATACGAAGCTTCCAGACGAAGAGAAGGTCAAATTAGGTCGCTTGCCCTAATTACTTGCTCCTCAGGTTTTCTTCAACTCAAAACCCGCTTTTATTGTTCCTCCCTCCCATAACATTCCAGGCCGAGAAACTCCCTCCATTCTCACTGATTTGCAGAATTAGCATTCAAAAACATATATTACATACCTGATCTGATCACGAGAGTCTTAAAGATGATCATCCTATCAGTGCTCCATCGAATATTTTGATTTAACTCTAGATTCTATTCTCACCAACTATACTTTGACGTTACAGAGCAAGATACTTTACAACCTGAAAATCGTCAAAAAGCACCACCATGATTGCGTCCATGAGATCTTAGCACTCTGGTAGCTGGTCCGATCAAGAAAATATCTCGCAGGCCAAGGAAGAATTTGGGAAGTGACGATTGAATGCGGAATTTAATGACCAATCTGATAAAGTTTTGATGAGTTGGATTATGAAGATTCACGGGGCAAGCCTTCGGTTACACAGCTACTTGGAGACCGTCATGCAACAAGATCTTTGCAGTAGAATTTAAACCTATAACCTTATGAATTATAGGATAACTCCTTACCGGTCAAACTAACTTGTGTTAGCAACTCCCTCCTTATTTTGCCCAAGAGAAAAAACGGTGAGTCCGAGAGCTAACTTTTTTAGTTTAACTACTTAAGGAGAAGTTGATTAACAAGCAACAAAGCTAGGAGAGAAGGTTCTATAACATGCAATGAGTTTATCAAGGATAAAGCTTTTTCTTTTCTTTTTGCTACAAGTCAAGGGTAAAACTTGCTTCCAAAATACAAGACATGGCTTCATGTACTATCCTCATATGGGCTCGGCCACAATAGCCCACAAAATAAAAGCAAATTAAGAGGAAACACCCACGTACCTTATTTATTTATTTATTTTTGCTTACCCGTTCACTAAAATTTTGCTCAATCTATATCTGAATCTGACCTATATCATATATTTAACTATAGTGAGTGAGTCTCCCAACGAATATTTTTTACATACACTAAAGCTTAAATTTAAGATATCATTTAAACGATACCAACTCATTTATCATTTAAATCAACTCCCATTAATTCTACGTGCCTTACTGAATTAAGTTTTCGACCCAATTCAACCCATCAAGCTATTCTGCCCACCAAGTTTAATAGTTTGTGATCTCTCTTGCATTTGATTCTGGCCTAACTACTTCCTATTCTATAAAGATATAAATTTAATTTTTATTATTATTATGAGGGTTTTTTTAATAGATGAATTATAAGTTTTCTGTAAATATTCTCTGAATCTTGAGGTTATATTTTAATCTTAGTAAGGGATTGACACCGAATCTACCTACATTTTTTTTATAAAAAGAAAAAACAAAGTTATGCCGTGTGATCTCTGTATAAACAACTTTCTAGGCCAGTTTGACATGAATGACGATTCTGATTGAAATCAAATTAAATTGTTTTGAGTTTGCACGCACACGTTATGTCTGCACGGGTTCTCAAATGCGCCGTACTTGTTTGAATTTTAAGCAGGTTCAAAAAAGAATTACAAAAAATAACTGTGCATGGTAGAAGTAACCTCTATACATAATCACGTTTAGCTTTGAAAGGGTCTCCGTACGTCAGTCAGCAAAGTACAAGAAATAATAGTCATTAATTCGTAACTATCATGGTTGAAGTAACCTCTATATATAATCACGTTTAGCTTTGAAAGGGTCTCCGTCCGTCAGTCAGCAAAGTACAGGAAATAATAATCATTAATTCATAATCGTGTGTTATTATGAAATCAAGGTCAAGAAGGAGACAAATTCAGAGGTTAATTCACTCGATTGTGTGCTCCTCAATTCCAAATTCATATGAATTTATAAATTGTTTTTTTTTCATATATATATCAGCATATATAACCTATAATAGAATTGTTACATTACTCAAATCCCACTTAAACTATACACCCCTTAATTTTATTTTTCATTTTGAAATCAAATTAAAATTTTGCCAAAATTTTAATTATACAAAATCAATAACAAGTTATATAAAATATATAATAAAATGCACTATTCATGATCAATGGATAGTATAATTTATTTTTCATACTATATATAGCACATGGATAGATTCCACCAAATTTTCTAGAATTTGCTGAGATTTATTAATACACACACACACACCTTATTTTTAATTTTAAAATACACACAAACCATCTAAAAATATGTATAATTTATACAAAAACAAGTGCATATCTAGTTGGGTCTCTTAGGAATATTGTCAATGAATAAAGAATACTTCATTAGTAGAAACAAAATCCATTTATGGTAATCCCCAGATCTTAAAAGGGGTTGGTTCTTGATTGTCGGTCGCCAATATCTTAGTACTAAAAGATATATGTCCCATAATCCATGTGAAGATGTTATTAATAATTAATATATAAGTAATTTTATAAAAACCCTTAGAATTTTAAAACATACATATCATAATCTTAATGAACTTAAGACTCAACACGCTTAAATTTTGTTATAATTAAAAAGTACACATCTAATTTGAATGGGACAAAACTTAAGGGCAGCTACTTAAGCTCCCATAAATTAAAAAAGGGGGTAAACCAAAATTGACATAATTAGAAAAAAAATCTCATGATAGGCGATTTGCCCCGTTTTCATCCCAAAAAAAAATGTCAAGTTGAACGTAAAAAGCCGCACTAAATATAACAAGAAAGCGTTGGCGGATAGAGATAGGGTTCAGCGGTCGCCCTACTATAAATCTCAAGTTTATAGTAGTTTATGTTTTCCTCGACCGCCGTAGTCACCGGTGGCTTTGTCGGGCATATGTACCTTCAAATATATATATATATATATATATATATAAGCACCCATATCCACAAATTAGCATACTTTCACTTCTCTCTCTCATCATATATAGTTCTCATAAATTATACCCATTGTAGTTTATATACAGATTGGCCAAATCAGGGTTCATGCACCAAATCCATTATTTCACCATCTACTTACTTTCTCCTTATATCTCTTTCACATGCACAATTCCAATATAATAGTTCATTTGTGTTTACACACACACACACACACACACACACACACACACACACCTATTTTTGCTTCTACTTCCTTTCGGCATCTATCATGGTAGGGCTTTATTATATTATAGAGGTCCAAATTTTTAAATGATATAATGTCCGTTTCTTCAGTTCTTTTTTAATTTAGTGAAGAATATTCTTATTTTTTTAAAATAAAATCTATTTGTTGGTATCTCTATAGGCTTTTTTCCTCCATTGAGGGGTATTTGGGTCTTGCCCACGTAACATATCAATCAACTAGCACTAATGAATAACATTGGTCTCTATTACAATTGAGGATCCGTTTTGAAAGGTTACGTGATATAAATTTCTCCAATTGCTCCTCCAAAAATACTCTCAGGGGATAAAAATGCATTATAACTCGGTCTAATAGGGCTAAAAAGATTTCACAATTTTTCGGGTACCAAAATTAAAAAAAAAATAAAAAAGGCATGTTCAACAGTTTCCCGCTTCAAAATGCCTCGTGCTACGTGTTGAGCCTTTTACGAGCCTTGATCGATTAGTTTTGATAAAAGAAAGAAACAGCAAAAGCAGAAAACAAAGTAGCTCGATTGTAGAAAGCAATTATAAGATCCTTAGCTTCAGAATGAAGGTTGGTCGTATCGCAGTTTTCAAATCTCTATCAACAGGCTGCTGTACTGTTATGGGTACTTTAATTTAATTGATCATTGGCTTTCTTATATATATACAATATACGACTACTTTACAAGCTAATCATTTATCACACAGAATCCTATGCACGCATGACAATAAACAACACTTTTAACCTTGTTCAGAAAAATTATTTATGGAGAAGAGTTGGAGTATTGTATATTTGCATATATTGAAAAGAAAATGATAAAAGATTTACATTTATAAAAAAATAATAATTGGATATATTGGTGTATATTGCAAATTAAGTAATAGAATCATCTAAAAAAGAGGTAGATGAATATTGAAAAAAATACTCAATAAAATTATTGAATATAATTTTTTAATTAATAATTTATCTAAAAATTTGATAATTAACATCATAATAATCATAATAGTGTCAGGCAAAATGCCGATCTACATCAAGGAACCTACATAGGGAAACGAGTTTTGTTATTGTTCAGGAAAAGGTTATATATTTATCTTCCAGGAAAGGTCTGAATTAAAATATATACGTACACAATCATTAAAACTGATTTTATTCCTCTGTATCATTATCCCCTAAACACATGACCACACTAACCGATTAACATACGTAAACAACGAAATCAGCGGTTACATAGTTAGCTCCCATGGATGATTATATATATTTGGCTCTAACTGTTTGATCTTTACGTGAACGACCCTTCACCAACCGGCAAGCATACACGAAGATGGAAGAAAATAACATTAATGGAACTACAGATTGAAATGAAACACGCAGACACAAAAACCATACTTATGACTGAAATAATAATTCTCGTATCAGCATATCATTCAAACTAAATAATGCTCATTAGAAATTAAAGTATGAACTGAAACCTATACGCAGTACGGTGGGGTTAACGTGGGCACAGTACAGTACAGAAGCACCTTTATTCTCCTGAGATTCTTCTTTGTATGCTTTAATTAGTCAACAATTATTAAGCAAACTTTCGTAATTACTGGTGTTGATTAAAGCTCATGTGTATATCTTTAAGGATTAATTAATTTCTCTGAAAATGTTTGAGCTTTGAGTGGAGCTAGTGTGATGGTCACTCCAAGTATCTCCCCCACATGGTGTTCTTCCTTCTGAGTGGATATAAAGAACCCTCTTCTCTCGTTTCGCTTTAAGGTGTCACTCTTCTGATGAAAGCTTTTCTGAACATTATTCCCTCTCTCATCACTTTGGGAATATAGCTAGGGTCCAAAGTTTGAATTTATTCAGCAAAGCTATTTATGGTTTTCAGTTTCAACTGCTTGTGCCACCAGCAGCATCCAAGAAACTTCCGATACAGTTCTTTCATTCTTAAATAGCGTTTGACATATATATGAAGGATATAATATTTTTTATTCATGAAAATGTAAATTATTGCTTCTAAGTTCAATTTTTTATCATACACTGATCCCTCTTCTCGAAAGGTCGATAGAGGGTAGGGGCATGCACGAATTATTCTAATGAAAGACGAAATAAGACACGTCATCCTCAAATCGATGCACGCACGAAGGAATTCGAGGAAGAATATTGTAGGATGGGACGTGGGTGTGGGTCGCTAGCACCATCATGATATATTGAATTTGAAAATTTGCATATAGAGAGTTAATTGAGAAGTTTGTTTCAGTTCATTCTGCCTTTTAATCTTATATGTTTTTAATTTTAAATATAGAAATTAGTTAAAGATTTACAGGGTGAGTTTTGATTTTAAATATAATATTTTAATTTAATTTATTTTTATATTTAAATAAATTTTTATAACTTATAAAATAATATATAATCTGTCTAATATTATACATAAATATTTTTTAGAGATCATATCCCATATTAAATAATTTATTCACCTTTCTTAATATTTTTAAATTAGATAAATAGCTTTTACACATTACATAGTAGAGGAGTAATTGTTTTTTCCAAATTATTCCAATCGCACATATTAGGCCTGTTCGGATAGGAGTTTAAAATATAGCTTATAAAAGAAATGTCATTTAGACAGCTTTTAAAAAAGGGGTTTTGGAGAAGAATTTATAGAAAAAAATGATTATGAATAAATAAGTGTTTAGATAGTTATTATTAGAAAGATTTTTGTGATTAGTAAATTACTACAAAAATTATGATTTTATTAAAAATATGAGAGGAAAGAGGATGTAAAAAAAATAGGTAAAATAATAATTAAATAATCTATAAACTTTTTTACTATTCTATAAATTAGTCTCAGTAGTTTATTACAAACTATAATTTGATCCAAAAATACTTTAAACAAATATAATCTTTTATTTTTTTAAAAAAATAAACTAAAATTTAAGTTAAAAATTCTTTTAAAACCTTAGTTTTCTTTATTTTCAAACACACACATTAAATAGGTGTTTCCATATGGGATAGTTTTAATTACAAATGACTAGAGGGTTTAGGATTTTTTTAATCTCTATGAGTTAGTTATCTAATTTATTTATTTAAAATCAGAAGGAGAAAAATTTAATTGAAACATTAAACCAATTTATTTCAACTTTAAAATTAATAGAAAAAATTGTTTACAATTATTTATTTAAAAATTCAGTCGATTTGAAAAATCTGAATTTAATGGAGTTTAACTCTTTTTTAACTTTGTGTAACATAAAAAAATTTACACCTATTAAAAATGAGTTACACCAAATCTTTCTTAATAATAAAATTTCTACCCAAATACTTTTAACTAATTTTTCCAAATTAAATAATAAACGAAGGAAAAAAAAAAGGCACGTGAGGGGTGTGTGAGAGAATAAATCCCTTGCTTGTGAGAGGAGGGCGAGTGGGCCCCTGAAGAAGAGTGGTCGAGGGTATGATTTCTTTCATCGAGGAACCCAAATATTCTCTCAACTTCTTCTCTCGCAGTCTCATCTCACTCCACGACAAAAACAACATCGTGACGTATGTTGCCGTATCTCCCATCCAACGCTTCTCATTCTTCCAATGGACCATCCCCTCAAATCTCACCGTACCTTCCGTCAATGGCCATCAAATCCTGTAGGCTCACTGTGCGCCCACACACAAACATGTGGGTCCCACCAATCCTGTCACCGACACGACACCTTTCTCAGCCTTCTTATTCACTGCCCCTCCCCAACTAACACACACGAACCACTTCTTATCTCACTCTCTTATTAATCCTTCGCATTCGCATTGCATTACGGTGCCTCAAGAGGTTCAGACTTCAAGACACAGAAGGGTTCAGTGAAAGCTGATATATATATATATATATATATATATCATCTCTCATATCAGATCATTTGGGTCTTGCTCCAATTATTGAGAATGGATTTTTCTCCTCTTCACGAGCACGTCTGCATGGAATCTTCAGATCACTGGCTTCAGGTAGATATGTGTGTGTGTGTAATGCCTCTCAATTGTATTTGCAACTGATCATTTTACGTAATTTAAATCATTATGTTGCAGGGAGCAGTTCAAGAGGAATCTGGAGTAATGGATTCTTTGTCTTCGTCTCCGCAATTAATGGAGAGGAGGGTGAGGCCAGCACCAACGGACCAAGCTTTGAAGTGTCCGAGGTGTGAGTCGACAAATACCAAGTTCTGCTACTACAACAACTATAGTCTGTCTCAGCCAAGGTACTTCTGCAAAACTTGCAGAAGGTACTGGACCAAAGGAGGCACATTGAGAAACATCCCAGTAGGTGGAGGTTGCAGAAAGAACAAGAAAGTCTCGTCCAAGAAATTCAACGACGTCGTTCACAACACACAGTCGTCGTCGTCGGAACCCAAAGATCTTCAACTCGCATCAGCTTCTTCTAACTTCCCAGATCATGCTATGCATTTTCCACACCCAGTGGGACTAATGCTGGAGAATTCCAGCAGGCTCATGGAAGCTAAGTTCGGAGGGATAAATAATGTTATGATGGGAAATATTGGCGATACAGCGATTGCAGATCAGATAAATTATAGCCACAATGGGTCGTCGTTATTGGGACAGAATTTCCAGGGTTTTGGAGGAAATATGTGTTACTTTGATGGCTATAACGGTAATATTGGTGGGACTTACAGCACAATGGACTCTTTTTACCATGGTATTAATGAGGATCATCAAATTATTCATGATATGAAGCCAAATTCTAAGTTATTGTCTCTTGAATGGCAAGAGCAAGGTTGTTCTGATGCTGGCAAAGAACCTTTTGGGTATATCAACACTGGTCTGGGATCATGGACGGGCATGATCAACGGTTATGGACCCTCCACAACGAACCCTTTGATCTAAAGTCTTGCTGCTGATGCATATTCAATTTAATAGTGGGGTTCATTAATAAAAACATAACAAGTAAATATTATTTTTACTGTTCTGTCTCACACAGTTATGTTTTTATTAACTAAACTCTGCAGGAAGTGGCCACTTAATCATGTATGCTGCTCAGATGTTCATCTGCGTATGCCGGGGTTGGTTAATTTGATCCATGACCTAATCAATCACTTTCCTCCAGGATATTAATATATTATGCATACGACACTTACGGAGGAAGGTAGCTCATACATATCTATATCTATCTATCTATATATATATATATATATATATATATATATGATCATTTTGAGGTTTTTGTTTCTATTAAGGTGGTATCTTGGGTTTCTTTTGACCTCACACGAATATTTAAAGAGAGTGTGAACGAGAGGTTGCAGGGTCCAAAATGGAGGGCTACCTTGGTGCTTTTCTTTTGGTTTTATATATATATTCGTGTCTGTGCCTGTAACACATTATTTGAAAGGTTTAGGATTTTGATTTGTTGTAAAATGGAGGAAGATATAGTGTTAGTTCTCTTTTTCAATGAAAATGCGCCTTAGCTATCTGGTACCATTTTCTTTCAAAAGCTCTTGTCTCAGTCTTTACAGTGCACACAAAGAAACGAACACAAACGCAAAGCTGAAAGCAACACTCTATAAATTAGTTGCCCACTTTTAATTTGGCACTCTGTAATTTTCCCACTCAACGTATAAATGCACTCAGTGAAAATCTGGGATCAAGGACAACGCGAACATACGTAACAACCGCAAAAGGGGTATTTCAGTGGGGCGTTCCGAGAATCGAACTCGGGACCTCTCGCACCCAAAGCGAGAATCATACCACTAGACCAAACGCCCTGGCTGTGGGATAAAACATGATATCTTAATATAAACATATCATTAATCTAGCGGTATATTTTTCAGGTTAAAATTTAGCAGGATAATACATAAAAGTAAAATAAGAGGTTAAATTTATTCTTAAATATAAAATTATAATTTTTTAATATATTTTTATATAATTGCATATATTAAACTGTATCTATTAAAATTAGTTTAAATACACATAAATAAATTAAATATTTTAAGAAAATAAATATATAATTATTAAAATTAATTAACTTAATTTTTTAATTTATATAAATTATTTAAATAGATTTTATAATTAGAAAAGTGTAGTACATAATATATGCTCTTTATTTATATAGGTATAACTTTACAACTTTAATATTATCAAAATCTACTGACTTGATGATGATAATAAGATATATTATATGACAATGGAGAGATAATAGAAGATATAGACATCTATATAATTATTATATTCATAACACTATTCTCATTTTATGCATTAAAACATGCTATTGCTAATTATTTATTATGAGATATTTTTATAATTATATTATTTTCTTATAATAGTAAGAAAATATCAAATAAATATAATATATATTAATTGCAACTATAAAATTAAAACAGATACAATATTATTAGTATATAACTATGATACATATAATTATATTTTGTAATGTTTAATTGTTCATATTTATAATATATAACAGATAGTATCTGTGTGTGCGCGTCATATATATTTTTCTCACAAATACAAATTTATTTATTTTATATATTTTATCTATTTTTATCATATATCATATTTATGCATATATTAATTTTATTTGGACAATATTCTATAATAATTATCTTATATATAAGATTATTATAATTAAAACTTTCATACAATCATTAAAAGATAGAGTAACATCCAATATCATAATTTTATTTTTTAGGTACGGCTAATATCTTAATTTTATTTGTATAATTTTACTCATAATATCATTTCTCAAGTATTAAGAATTACATTAAATTTTACTTATAATCTTTTTAATTTAATGTAATTTTTGATATTTGAGAAATAAGATTATAGGTGAAATTATATAAAAAATAAGATGACTTAAAATGATATTTTTACATCAAATTGAAAACACTTAACATGAGGATAATGAAGTCACAAGTCTTGTGGCATTCTCTTATTTTCATCCAATGTGATGTTCAGAAGTGAACACAATTTTTAAAATGCTGGATGCATTCACTATTTCAACCATGATTTACCAATCTCATCAAAGATCTCATGAAAAGTTTTCCTTCTGTAATCTCGCTTCATCGTTAATCATTCAACTATCAATCATACTCTTAAAAAATTAAAATATTATAGTATATAATTCAATTAAAAATAAGTATAAATCAATATGACTCAATATTTTTAATTAATTTATTTATAAGTTATAATAAAAAATCTAACCTAATTTTTAAAAGATTTTGAGCTCCATTGTAATAATAAATTAATAATTATAGTAATTGATTTTATGATATTTTAAAATTTTAACTATAATAATAATTTATAATAATAAACTACTTTAATTTTTGAAAGATTTTAAGTTTCATTATGTTAATTAATTAGTAATCCTATTAACTAATTTTATGATATTTTGAATTTTTAACTATAATAATAATTCATAATAATTATAAATAATGAATCAATTATAACATATTTTTTCCATGTTTCTAATTTAAGTATAAAAGATTTAATTATGAAGTTGGGAGATCATTCCATAATTCAACCTCTTAGAGAAATTAGATTAGTCTTACATATTTACACTATGCACAGACAGATAATTAATAGATGCTCCCTTCACAACTGCATTTATGTATGCCATCATTCTACAATTTTAAGAGTATCACGCAGTTAGATGACCAATGTACGTAGCGAGTAGCCATGTCATCTTAGAAATAGTAAAAGCATCATATCAACCTGTGTATAAATTTGGTGAATTGCTATTAAGATATTCTGATTGGGTACTAAGACATTCTATTTATTAAATTGTCATCTCAATTGATTTGTTCAGGCCTGAAAAATATTCTTTATTTTAGTTAAATTGCCTACATTTTTCCACAAATCAACATTAAGATATTTTATTTTCTAATTGATAATGATGGGGCATTCAAGTCTGGATTATTAAATTAAGGAACCATAAGTTTCTCCAATTAAAAATTCAACATTAAACCTCTAAAGTGAAACATTTTGAATGACCCACCAGCAAATAACATCAACAAAAACATTTATCAAATGATCAGAACCTTTTTTTGTCACAAAACTCACGTGACATACACCCAACATTAGCTCTATTTTTTTAGAATAATTTCATTGCAAATCATATTTTTAATGAAAAAATTAGAAATTTTATTAATGTTTTAAACCAAACTAAAAATGCAAAAAAAAAAAAAACAATGAAAGAAAGAAAGAATTGGAAAGAACGAATTAGAATTTAGAAGTGTTCATCATCTGAGTAGACACAGGTAGGCACAGAAGTAGTAGAATGATGATTGACGACCAACAAGATCAAAGAGAAGTTCACCCAAGTATATAGAGCAATTAATGTTTACTTATTCTAACAAAGTTCCATCCGAAGTTACGACATGAGTAAACCGTACTACTATTAAAATTGCACAAGGGAGCTCAATTAGCAGGCTCATATTTGCAAATGCAGTCGTATAATTTGCCATTAATCAACTTTTCAGCCAACCTCTGGTTTTTCACCATTGCAAGCTGCTCACAAAGTTTGAAAAAAAAAACACCAATGAAAGTGAAAGTGTGTCAAATTAATGTAGAAGTGTGTCGAATCGAACATCTGACTAATACAATAGCTATAAAACCAATCCACCTTACCTTCAAGGCATCGCACTTAAATCGGGCATTGAGGTTGGTATGAAGAGATCTACCCATCCCTTCCAAAATTATCTGCATATTACAAAAAAAAGAAACCTTGATTAGAATATGATTTCCTTGATTTTCTCTGACTTTCTCAAAATAGAATGAAGGAGTCACTCACCAAATCAGCATCCTTAGCAGCAGCAGCCAACTCAGAGCTGACCTGTCTTAAGTCTATACAAGGACTCCCGCACCCATTCTCAACAACCATCAGGGGAACTGAAGTTGAACTTTCTTTTGAGCTGTTTGAAGGGCTAATCATTGCATCCACGATTAAGCCTCCGGCTTCGGCGGCTCGCCTAAGAATGTCACAATGCTGTAGGCTAGAAAAATTAGTACTAGGAACAATATTGGGATATTCCAACAAACCATTTAACCAGATACAAAAATACACTTGAATTTTATAGGGGTACTTTGAAAGTCAGATTAGAAATTGGAGTTAATGAAGACAGACCTTGGCAGCCTCAGCTACAATGTCAGGAAGTTCTACTGCAGTTGCATCATTTATTGCAGGAAGGGAATTTGCCACCAGAACCACCTGCAAATATACGCCTCTTCAAATCTTCAAGTTTATCACAAAATTCAGAAGCAAAGAACCAAGTGACTGGAAGCAGCTGAATTGATGGACAGAAAACATTCATTATTATTTTTCACTTTATTATCAATTAGAATTGCCTGCCTTCTGCATTGTGAGGATAATTAAACTTAAAGACATAGAAATGAATGATACACGATAAAATAAAATAAAAAAACATGAGTGCTGTTGTTAGGATAACCTCTCCTTCTTACAGTCTCTATAAGAATCTCATAAAGAAAGTAGAATAGAAGCTAAGAGAATCTTAGAACAATTTTCTTAATTGTTTCCCTTAAACATGAGTAAGCTAGAGATATAAATAGATGCATAATTAAATATGACTCCCTTACATTTTTAGAAAACATGCCCATAATTGACTCAACTGACTCACCATTAACATAGTGGGATAAACAAAATAATTAATAATTAGATAAACTGCTTAGACGTAGTCATAGAACCCTATAAGCTGTTTAGAAACACTCTTAATTGATGTGACCTTAGAAATAGTTATCTACAGTAATAATTCGTGCCAAGTATATTTCGTTTACATATATAGATTATAGTGGAAAAACAGAAGATTCATACAAAAAAAGGATTTTAAAGAAAATGTCAAAGATTGGGATCAATACCATCAGTTGGGGGATTGATTTGTGTCTTTGATTGTTAATTGTTCCCTTTTTTAACCTCCAAATTTTCTGCTATCCCTTGTATTTTGGGATTTGACTAAATTAGCTCTTTATTTCTTTTCTATTTTCTCTTAATGTCCTGTGAGATTCTCTGTATCACAGAATGGACAATAGAGTGAGAATCATTTTTCTATCTCCTCAAATTTCAATATATAAAATAAGGGTTAATCAATATATGTCTACTACCCATTTATTCAACCAAATACCGTTTTGCCAGGATCACTAAAAGGAAAATTATCAAAACAAATACTTTTCCAATCCTTAATATAGGATCTAATTGAAAAGTTAATCTTAATCCTAAATATATGACTTATTTCTTATATTTACCAACTTTTCCCAAATTATCCCTATCGATACCCCCTTAACAATAATTAAATAAAAGAGGGAGAGAAAGAGTTAAGGAAGATGATTAGGGTGTTTTAGAAAACACACCTCATGTTAACTAACTTAACTAACCTCCTTAATATAATCAAATTAGTTAAATAGGCCATATATTAAGAACCGGAAGAATAGTATAAAATATTATTGAGTAGAGAGAGAACTCACTTCAGTTCCACGCCGAAGGAGCTCTCGTGCCAGGGGAATCATCCCTAGAACAACATCAGCCCCTGAATTATCCACAAACAGCAAAGCTCTTTTGTGTGGGGTAGGTTTTCTGTCCCCAATCCCTAACATTCTCTCTTTGAAGTCATCAAAATTATCCACCTAGATGCAAAAGATCGGTTAAGTATCCTATCATCAACTATTAACTATGATAAATAAATTCAGAAACCAAGTACGTTCATCAACCGTAATCTAAATCCACACACCCGCCAAGGTCTCTGCATTTTATTGCGGCTCATTCTATAAATTTCAATAATTGTTCCTTGATGATAAAGATCCACACATGCTCGAGATCCCCAATCAAAAATGTTTGCAGCGAGAACACCTTCAATTAGCGCAAGTAGTCTTGTTTCCTGAAACAAAGGATGCTTTTAGATTGCCTACAAAGCCAATTTATGAGGCTAACTCATCTTAAGCATGCCACAAATACTAGATGACTACGTGTTTGCAACTTGTCTGAGTTTTAGACTAAGCATTGGATCTGATTAGTCTAACTTAGCTATGCATATTTACATCTATACAATTTACTAATATGTCAAAAATATATTTCCTTCAGAGAGGAGTGAATTGCCAATGGGATCCACCGATCATAACTCCAAAAAGATTTAATGTAATATCAAACTCCTTACTGCTCCCAGCATTTCTGTTTAGAGGATTATAATATTATTTAGGCATACCTCATCCATACTGTCAAGCTCCATCAACAAGTCAGGTAAAACAGCAAGTGAAGCTTCATTTTCCCTGTTATATATACAATTTGAAAATAAAAAATATAGATTATAAACAATAAGGAAATTGAGAGAATATAGACAAACAGAAGCAAGATAGGTTTTACTGGTATCATATGCAAACTATATTTTTCCTGCCTTTTCAAATATATTCAAATTCTACAATTAAAGCTTGCATTCTTGCAAGATGTCCTTCAAGGAAATAACAGCCTGAAAGAATATCCATATTTTCATAACTCATCTATGATTGTGATTGGATATATAAGTCAAATAAATCAGCTTAATGACTTTAATATTTCTGTGAGGAAAAAAAAATCAATATTGATTAGATAAAGCGCCATGCATGCATTTCAGTGCACCGGTATTGCAACAGATTTCATGTTTTAAATGATCATCCAACTTGTGTTGATCTAGGTTGGTTGCCTGAGAAGCTTTTGCATATGAAACATGGCAACTCCAAGTAAGGATATCAACTTTACAGCTTGATGATATAAAAATTACCTCTGCTTTATACTTCTATAGGCATCAACAAACTGGAATTCTCTCAAGCACTCTTCTCTCATTTCCAATAGATTGGCTAAGCTTAACTTTCCATATGCAGCAGGTTCCTCCATCAATCTATTTAATAAACGTGGAAGTTGATCAGAGGAATAATTGTAAGCCATGTGAAAGCAACAAAGTTTAAAAAAAGAACTAATTAATAAGCTTAATCAATATTATAACAATAATAAGATTACAAAAACCTAAATTACATTGTCACACGACAAAGAATAAATAACTTGGCCACAACTGAAAGAAAGAAAGAAAAAGAAGAATCCAACACCCAAAGGTTCTGGAAAACTCAACCAGGCTATGGAAAGAAAGAAATAGCACATGACATTTAGATAGCCTAAACAGGAATACAGCTGATAAAGTAAAACTCAACCAGGCCATGATCATATAAAAAACCAACATGTTAACATTGAACACAAGTTATCAATAACTAAATGGCTGGTTAATAGTCATAAATATTATCTATTAATTACTCTTTTTGTCACCCAAGTCTCTATATGCTTCTTAGTTTTGCAAATCAAATGCATGGCTTCTTAGGAGCCATTTCACCGAAGGCTATCATTGGAAGAAGATTAATATACTAAATATTATGATATGAAATATGGGTTGTGGTGGGAGAGGGTAAAGAGAAATCAAATAACTAAAGATTATCATTTTAATTTAGCTATTATATTCCAAATACACGCAAGATTTAAGAGCATTGTTACTAAATAAATACAAGGAATTCGGTAACTCAAGTTGCTTCTGATATGGAAATGGTAATAGGCTCATTGGAGTTTCTCCAAGAGCCATTAATTACTCGAGTGAACAGCTTGACCAACCAAAAATGCTTTAATAAGTTAGAACTAATCCAAGCAATTATTCACAAGAAAGATCATATACTTACAAATGATTTACAAGTTGGCTTGAGTAAGTATTAAATAAAAAACCTATGCTTCAATGATGAAAGTAAGACTGAACAGGAAACTCATGCCAAGCTACCTTGCCAAGTGAGCAGAAAATGCACGAGCAAAAGCATCACCCCTTCTTTTGGCATCATCAGTTCCACCTTCACTTGCTACAGCCTACCATAGTTTCCAACAAGATGGGCAAGAAAGTACAGTAAATGAAAAGCCAAATAAGCCAGCATTTTTCATCCAGTCCATTAAATAAGCTCAATGGATTACTGTAAAACTTCTACGCAAGTAACTATGTTACATGCTCCTTCAAATTGCCTAAAAAACATGAACAGCAATAGGGGGGAAACCGATATCTTAATAGAATCTAAATTTACAGAGGACGCAAAGTTCTCTCTCCCATGTGTTCCTCAAATTAAAATAACAGTAGCCATTTATTACACTGTACAGCTGTCATGTCATTAGATATCTGGTATAGAATCTTTGGCATTTCAGTGAATCTTGGAGTTTCCAAGATGCTAAGAGCATCTACTAGTACAACATTTCTGAAATTTTAGAGTGGGTAAAGAAGTCAAAGTTCTCAGGGAATGTGCAAGGAACTGGTGTCAAAGCTCTCATAGTCATTTGTCCTGGTGTTTTATTTTGAATTCTTTCTGGGGAACTATGAGCCCTCAGCTTTTGTAATAGGAGTAAACAGTGGTCATAATGTTGATTTCAGCTACCATGTTATGAAAGTTGTCTAGAAACTGATATGAGAAAACTGCAAAAAATTGACATGTGTAAAATTAAAACTTTAAGCTTTTCCTCTAGTTTGTTATTGCTTTGGTTGATAAAATTGATTCTTATTTTGAGAGCAGAACCTGAGAAGGACGGAAAATGAGACCTCCAACCTGGCAGGCTTTGCTAATACCACTGCCATTCAAGATCCAAGGAAAGAGAAAGCCGGGCCAGGTGCTATTAGCCCAAGGGATGGATCAATAGGGTTGGGCTAGGGAACTACAATCACTTACTCCAATTCTTTTCAAGAAAAATTGTGTCTAAGTCTCTTATGTGCATGGATATCTCTAATTGTCTAGTGTCATCAACATTCACATAAATACAGATTGGCATATGCACAAACAAATATAAAGACCACACATTGAGATCAGGAGCATTTATACAATATGATTTACCTTGTCTACAAGATCAGGCAAGTGCTCTAACAGAATATTGAACCAATATCTACATTACAGACAAATTTCACAAAAGCAATGTGTAAGCAAATCATGGGAAATTACTAAATATCTGCTTTAAATTAAAATGTTTCAATATAGAGCTAGACAACAACAAGCCTTAGATAAGTTGTTCTACTCACTCAAATTCACTGTGATCTGAGAGATCAATAGTATTAGGTTCATACCTGTAGAGATGAAATTGGTTGATCAAGTTAAAAGAAAAAATGGTGATAACAGATAAATACCATTAAAAAACAATAATAAATTGCATGACAAGAACTCAAAAGTGTAATTACTAACAACAAACTTGTCCTTAGTTTCTAATTATAATGTTGGAAGCACTAAGATTGTAGCAGTTGAAAATTTATTTCTAAACCAAACATTTTAGTAGGAAAATAATTTTCTTTGGCTAGGAGAAAGGGGGAGGGTAAATACCCTTCCTGCTTCCTTCCAAGATAGTCACTAATCAACAACTCTAGGTACATGTTTCCATGAACAAAATTTCCAATATTAAAAGGCAATGTTATTTACCAAAACATAATAGCATAAAAGCAGCAAATAAAGATGAAGATTTTTTACTCTCAGAACAGAAAGTGTCGAGTAACCATGCATACGTTTTAGGGTCTGCTAATAATGGAAACACCTCCAATGTCGGTACTAGGTGGAGTACACCAACATTTAGAGCACTGGCATCAGATCGCAGAGTACTTCCTTTTGACAAAGGAACTTCAAAACCCCCAAGTCCAGTAGTTCCAGGTTGAATCATTGGCACAGGAGCAGTTATCTCAGTTCCCTTTTGTAAGAACTTCTCCATCCATGAAATCTATATTGGAACCACTAAAATCTGAGGGAAATTTATAATAAACATATAATATCCTAATGGATCAAGCAGCTTCCATATAAAAGTAAATAACTAAAAAGTAACCCAATCTAGAATATCTTATCCCAATCATCTTCTCAGCTTTTATTACCACCAACACATACACATTCAATCCATCAAGAATTCAGGACAAAAGTATGGTTTAGGAGACATGCTCAGGAATACCTCAGGTCAGGTACAATTTAGGCACAGCTCTATTTTTCTTTATGCTAGTTGAAAATTTGTCAGCAACCAGTATTTGATTGCTCCTATTATTCAAAATATCATTAACCAAGGAACAGTTGCAATTCAAAGGAATAATAAAACACCCCTCACTAAATTAATTATTAACACAAGATAATCAAGCAACTGACAAAAGAACACAAAAGCTGATTGAATCAATGCGCCCATTGCAGTAGGCAGGAAATAGGGGAGTTAGGCCCTTTTTGCTTGTAGAATGGGTCCCCTTGGGAAAGGGATATAACAGTCCATTCTCTTCATAATGCACTTTTAGATGGCTGAGCCAGCCCATATACAGTAGCTTTCACGGGGTAATGAGCTTTTATCCATATGAATGAAAAGGAAAGCCTTCAGCGACTGGAAGTAAAGATGGGAAGAAAGACCAAAATGATCCTGCAGCTTTTATACACAATCATCCAAAGCCTCAAAGCCCCAACACGTAACCTAACAATTTGAAGGGGGTCTCAGCACCCCCTGCCATGAATAAAAGTTGTCGAAATGCAATCAGAGGCAGTAGCCATCGCCAGAACTCAGCATCTTCGATTGTCCAGGAGGTTTGCACTAGCTCCAGCCATCAAATTTTTGTGGGTGTCAGAAATGAAGGTTTTCAATCAAAAAAGGAAGGCCCATCAATTTTTGATCAAGCTGTCAAACTTACGTGGGTGTCAGAACACAACATCTTCGATTACCAGGGAATCACTTTTGGGGCTGTTTTGTGGTCAAATATAAATGTTTTATTTTCGGAGGGTACTATTGACATTTCAGTCTATTCCCATTCTATCACATCTATTATGAAGCCAAACTAAAATAAACATAAAATTCCTATTCCTTTACATGACATACCAAAAATGTCATAGTTTCCTTAATTCCTTTCCATTCATCTTCCCTGTGTCTAATTTTTTCCATTAAGCCTATTTCCTACAAGCAAATGAGTCCCTAATTGATACATCTATGCACAGGAGCATTTTACATGTTCATCTTTTAAGACATCTTTACATATATGACAAGGATGCCACTCTGGTTAGCAACCTTCACTTCTCTCCTTCTCATCCTATTACACTATTTCATATTATAAGGTTTGTACATTATTCACTTCTGATTCCATACTTCTTACCTTTAGTAGTCATCCAAGTTGGTGTAGGAAATCATCTCAACCAGATTGAATATGAATCCAGAGAATCTCAATAATGGGTAACTTTTAGCAATTTAATTATTGGAACCTCAAAACAAATCTTTGAAATAATTAAGTGGGACGTCTTTGATAGTTTTAGAGCTGATAGCAGGGGACAAAATTCCTACGTTGACTTTCAAGTTACTCATTTCTGAGAAAATAAGCAGGAAAACCAAGAAAATTTCATCCATTTATCTCTAGCAGGATGCTAGCACTTGCCTTCTCGTTCAAATCACCAAGTGGAGGGCCATGAATCTTGCCTCCAGTATATGGTGCACCCATTGGGAATCTTTCAACTAACTGATGCACCATGAGGTCATCTAAACCATGCTTTTCATAGCTCATAAACGCACCTAATGCTCCTAGGAATCCTTCATGTCGCAAGAACATTGCTTGTGCTGTCCCCTTAGACCTAAATCACAAGTAATTCGATGTAAAGACTCACCAAAAGAAATTTAGGTAGCAAGTGAAGTCATCAGTAATTTATGTACCAGAACTGAACTGCAAAAGAAATAGTGTCCATGGTATATGCATGACCCCGTATAAAAAATCCTCCAAAAAAGATACGCTTCAGCCCAAACCGCAGTGCATTCAAGTAAGATATCTACAAAGAAGAAAAGAAAAGAATACAGATTAGTTGGGTGCTCTAGGAGAATAGATATTGTAATAGAACATGAAAACTACTGAAGTTCAGCTGAAATTTTTTGCCAAAAAAATTGGATAAAATCAAGGCTGTCAGCCCACCTGACCAATATTGTATGAAATCATTCGTAAAAGAGACAGCGAGATATCTTCAGGTCTATAATCTTCAAGCTCCTTTTTTTCTGATATAGTCTTGCCAAAACTTGAAGCTATGGTTGAAGCAGATAGGCCAATCTAGAAATATTTAATATCAGTGGGCATTTAGTCACACCGATGAATCAAAGGATTAAATGATTCAAGTCTATCTAATCTAAAAATAAAGTTCATTTGAATCTATTTTCTTAGTAGGATTACACAACAAAATGATCAACCCCAAAATTTACCTTAGAGTAGTCCATACCACCATAAATATCCCCAACAAGCATATCAATGGTCCTATTATCTCCTTTTTGACTCAGCTCCAGCAACTCATCAAAACTGGAATTCGTTCCAACAATTACTTCAGCAATAATACCAAAATAACACTAATCAAATTGAAATTAAGCAAATATAAAAGATAACCTCTTGCACTTCGTCAAAAGCCTTCCCAAGCCCCAATATGTACCACCACCAACATTTGTACCACTAACCCTCTCAAATTTCCCATCCCCATCAACCTATGCAGGCTCAAATTTAAGAAGTAGATCACAGTTCATTAGTATTTACTACATCTAAACTATAAAGAGATAAGGTGATAAAATGAGGAAAGAAGGGGGCCAATGTACCTTGATCATACTAACACCAGATCCGATATTAACTAGAAGATAAGGAAACAGATCATTAGGGTCAATTTGAACGAATTCTTTTTTGCCTTCCATATGGGTGAAAGCTTCATGACGAATTGCCTACTAAGAGGCAGCAGAACTTCTGATCAGCAATTATTTATTGCAATAAACACACACATGGATAAAGCATCAATAACAAATTACATAGTATTAGCATATGCCTTTCACATGTTCCAAATTGAATTGAAAGAAGACCAATGCAAGTTGCTTCCTTTCATTGAAGATACCTTAACAGAGAGCTCAATGATAGTTAATGGAAAGAAACAAACTATGTCATGAAGAAAAAGGCAGAATAACTCTGAGGAATAGATAACATTCTAAATCCAGGCTTTTCCTTCAAGCAATTTTCAACAAAAAAGAGCATCATCAAGCATATACAAACTCAAACTATATACTGGCTATCCATATTGGAAGAGATTTCATTCAATTGCTGACAATTTACCTTCATAAACAAATAAAATGACAAAAGAAGCAGAGGTCAAAACCATAGAAAAAATAATTTCTTTAAATTAGACATAAAGAAATACTTAAACATGATTAGGATAACTCTTACATCAGCTCCATCCAGATCAGTCAGAGGCTTCATATACTGGGCTATTTACCCAAAAAAAGAAGATAACTCTTACATGATGAAAAGACAAGGAAACCTGACATGTATCTTTCTACAGACGTGTACAACTCACAAAATGCAAAATTTCAAGGTGACATTGCGAAAAGATGCGAGAGAAACATATTACTTGAAATTAAGGATTTCACCTTAAGCAGGAAATTTGCTCCTGACACAAGACAGGCCATTTCATCCTCTTTTTCGATACTAACCCCAAGTCTTTCTTTGAAAAGGTCAGCAAACTTGTAGGCTCCACCTCCTGTAGCCTTTGTCACAAAATCATTGCATTAACTATTTGTAGTTGCTGATTAAAAAATCATTTTGACAAGGCTTGGTTGGCAAACAATTCATAAAGTATATCGATTAAATCATTTCAAAACTATAGGCTCATGCATTCAAGTATAAAAAGCATTAAAATAGATATTTCATGATAGTATATAATCCATAAATCAACAATCCAGCTTTTAAAAATGCTAAGATCAGTCAGCAACATAAGATTACCTTAATTATGCCATTCTGGTCAGCCACATTATCAGAGTAACGTGATTCCAACCCTACAGATAAGAAATAGCGCATAATTTAAATCATAGTTAAAGTAAGTTGTGTCAACATACTGAACCCTTTCACAAATCTTATTAATAGATGGATGAACGTGCAGGAGTTTACAAAATTGTAGAATGATAGTCAATTGAGTGATAATTTAGAATAATGATAAAGGCAATAATACCATACCACCACAGTGAAGCTGCTTTGAATAAATGAAGTCTAAGCACTCGTTAACCTTGCTTGTCTCGAACTTCACAAAATGAAGTCTCCCGCCGAGAATAGGATAGCTTCTCCTGTTGAAATTAGAAATTCCCAGTCCCTCCTTCGTATTTTTCTTCCTTTTATCATTGACTGATTGATTTTCGTGTCTTGAAAAATACACCAACTTTATCAGAGATCCTGCGCATCAAATAGTATTCATAAGTCTTTCACGTATTTCAGATGCTACCAACCTATGTCTTCGTATTTGTAAGATGTAATTGAAGTGTTACGTGTCATTGAATTGGGAAAAAAAAACAGCATCCACTACAAGAATTGCCTGAGTGGTTGCTGTAAAAAAGATCAAATGTACTTGATCCCAAAGAACTCCATAAAACAATGGCTCAATCCCTTTCTTCGTGACAAACAGAAGAACAGAGAACTTCTCAGGATTGGAAAGAAGCAGCAGCAGATCGCAATTGTCTTGTACAATGGCACTAAGTAACTGATACAAACATGGTAAACTAGCAACTCCCCCGAAACATAAACAGCAGGTGCGTGAAAAGAAGGTAAATTGGAAAAAAGTCCCAGACAACCCCACATCTTGCTTCCGCCAAAGTTACTAGGAAAAGCCAACAACTTCAAAACCAACAATAAAAGCACGACCTCACTCTGAAACAGGGACCTTAATTTTACCTCCAAGATCAAGAGCAAGGTGAGATATATCATCAGATTGGTTGGGTAACAGAATAGTGGGATACTTCTCCTCAACATTCGCTTGGATTTTTGCTTTACTGACATCGAGCTGAGGCCTTGAACTCGAGCGGTGAATTGAACTGCCTGATGTGGGTGCCATATTATTCTCTCCTTGACTAGCACCCTCCTCGAAGGAGACCACGGGCTTCTGCGAGCGCTTCTCCTCCTCCTCGGCCTCTGGGCCCTTTATCCTACTAACCCCTCGACCTTGATCTTCAGCCAGACCAGCCATATTTATTTATGGCAGAAACGAACGAGGTAAACGCCCTTGGTTCCTAACCCCACCAAATCTTCCTCTAACGCTTCTCTGGCCTAGTCCTGTGCTGTGCTGAGTGGAATATAAAATATTTTTTATTCTTGTACTATTTCTGATTTCTGATTTCTTATTAGAAAAATCGTTAATCAACGCAATAGGAACAGAAATGGATGATCTTTTCAGGGTCAAAACAAATAAACGGGGACCCAGCAATTCATTTTTTAATATTCCCCAGCTTCTTCAGCCCACCAACAGTGCGCGTTAGTCATACTTTGTACAGATAATTTAACAAGAACATGAAAATAAAAGAAATGACAAGAAAAAGCAGCGCCTAAATTGCTCATTGAAAACTACGTAAGAGAAATCACAGTGACAATGGGTGAGTTTTGCGTGACTCGAGGAAGCATGTGGCTAGTATCGGCGGGAAGGCTCCTCAAGATGGAGGGATCAAACTTAATTTCGAGGGTTCGGCAAGAGGACACCGAAATGCAGATAGTTGAGGTCTGCTGGGAAGAGATGGTGGTGGTTTGCAGAAGAGTCTTAGAACCTGCTCCGCAGTCAGATTCTCTTTTTCGTAAGTTAGTTCCAACGATCTTTTGTAGAACTAAAGAACTTTAAAATTTATTAACCTTTTAATTTTATATTTATTTAAATAGATACTTTATCTTGAGGGTAATACAAAGTCTATATAATATATAGATAAGAAATAAAATTACATATTTATATAAAAAATTGAAAAATATGACTTATATATTACAAGATTGAAGGATGATAAAACTAGCGACATCTTTACCCACTACAAAGTTAAGTTTGATTCAGCTGCACAGTAAGTGCGAGGTTGTTGAATCCATTGGAGAGTGAAATAGCTAGGGGACATAGACCTATTTAGGAAATCTACAAAGATTTTATTTAGAAAAAACTATATATATGTTTAGAAATATTTTTACCTTAGTAAAAAATAAATATTTTAAAGTTAAATTCTTCTCCTCACATGTTTATCTTCATTTCTAAAAATTAATCCAAATATCTCCTAATCCCCTTATCATAGATCATCCGTTAAAAATTCTAAATACATGTATATGGAGATGAATTGTCTTGATGGTCAGGAAGATGAATTATCTTACGAGATCTTTCAATAAAAAAAAATTAAAGTATAAATTTATTTTAAAAAATTTTATTCAGATAAATTAGGTATCTAAAATTTTTTTTATAAGTAATGTTACCTTACAAATTTTTAAATCATAACAATATTGTCTTAATCATCAACTAAAGTTAAGTTTTACCACGTGACATCTATATTATTTGTTACTTTAGGTTAAAGTATAAATTTACCTTCGAATTTTTTACCTAAGACCACTAGATACTTAAATTTTTTTTTATTCAATGTTATGCTGGCCATTATCCAAATTCATCTTAAGTATTAATTTGACTAAATATAGTGAACTGATTAGTTTAAATATATCTACTAGTTCAAATTTATGAATAAAAAAAAATTATAAAATGTATTTATCTAAATACTTAATTTTAATATATTTTGTTGGTATAAAGTATAGTAAAAAAATATAAAATGTAACATATGTAGGACTTATGTGAATAGTAAATATGATCATAAATTAATTTATGAGTATAAAAAGATAATATATAAAATTATTGTATATTATTTTTTTAGACATTTTTAAAGTATGGTATACTAATATTTTAATCATAAAGTGGATGCATTTTTTAATTGTTTCCTTTTTTATAAATGTAACTTAAAAAAAATAAAGTGGATGACATATGTATTTATCAACTTATTATATTTAGTTAAACTAATTGTCAAATTGAATTTTGATAATAGTTAGGGTGATATTGAATTAAAAAAAAAAATTTAAATACCTAGCGCTTGTAAGTAAAAAATTCAAAAACAAATTTTTTTATTAATTCAAAATAAAAAATGATATGAATGTCACATCATAATTAAACTCAACTTTAGATAATAGTATGACAATATTACTGATATTTAAAAACTTTCATCGTAACATTGTTTTTTGGAATCCAACACTATTAAGTGAAAACTTTAAGGATAAATTTACAATTTAACTCAATAAAAAATTATTATATATCAATATCTAAGGGTTATGTAAGATATTCAAATAAATTAAAGAAATATCTTATGAGATTTTATAAAATATTTAAGTTAACATAAATGACTAATATCTTATAATATGATAAACTAATATTAAAATTATTACTAAAAAATGTACATATATTTGGTACTCAACCAAATTATTGTACATAATTACCTTTAATATAAGGATATCTATATGGATCATGAGTATAGCTAGTAAAATGGGCTCACCCATGAGTTGGGTCCATTTTACCTTAAAGGGAAGTGGGCTCAGGTTGGCATCCAATCAATTTTTTTTAATATTATTATTTATTTTACTCAGATATTAATTTAAATACTCATATTATTAAATATTAGTAATGATAATTACTTATATATTAATATATATTGATATATTATAATTGATTAATATTATGTTAAAGTTTAATAAGATTTATAGTTATAAAATTTAATATTTTTTTATAAAAATTATAAATTTTTAAGAGTATGATATTAATAATTTTTTAATTACGTTAATATAATATTATAATTTTTTTATTAGTATTTAAAAATATATTTTTAAAAATATTAAAAAAAGTAAAAAAAAACCCACTTGTCTGCCATTAAAGGGTGGGCTCAGGCTAACGTTTTATTAGCTAATTTTGAGGAGAGCTAACCCGTATCTTACAGATTAGCCTATTTTTTTACCTCCAACCATGAGTAATAAAAAAATAGATATTTTATAAACATTTAAAGGAAAACTTTAACTTTACATCCTCTACAAATAATGATATATTTGATATGAGAGAAATAAGGAGTAGAGAAATTTTAATGAGTTTAATTTTAAAAAATTAAATAAATACAGTTAAAAAAATTAATATTTATTATAAAAATTTAACTGTACTTCTGCCATATTTTTTAAATTGAAGGTGCTAAAATTTTCTCTCCCATCCCTTTTCCTCATACCAAATTGACCTAAGTTAGGAGAGTGGAGGTGGGCCAATGTAGCTAACTCCCCCATTAAATTAACTTTCAACCGTTTTTGATTTGTTATTATATAAAAATATTACTATAATATTAAACATTAATTTATAAGAAAGTAGATAAGTTTGTTTGGATCCAAGGGGTAGCCAGATCAAATTCTACCTTAACCACCTTGGCTAAAATGAAAAGGTCACAGGCGTCATAGTTCTGATAGTCTACTGGTAGCCAACTTTATTATCGGCAGAGTTTCGACGACCGATCGGCAATCATATCTTTGGCGAGAATAGTTGTATTTTTAAAAATAAAGATAAAATTATAAAAATACAAACATTTAAAAAAATTTATCCATACCCCCAACTTAGAATTTTACATATTGGACTCACGATTTTTTTCTTCCAAAATTCAAAATTGTATCAGGATTTTTTACTTTTATTGTGTGAGATTGTTTATAATATAAAGGATTTAACTTTTATTATTTGTAAACAAAAGTACTTTTATAAGTTAAAACACAGAACAAAGTTTTAAATTTAATATCTCCGTGAGAAAATTTCATTTCAAAATTTTTATGCCATTTTTCTTCTTTGTAATTATACTCCTCTAATCCTGTTGAAAAAAAAACATTCTTATGATCTTTAATATGCGATATAATTAAGAAGTTAATATTGATATTAAATATAAGGTAAATTTTATATTTTTATTAACTTTTACTCAAATTATCTATATGATTCTCATTCAACAATAATAAAATAAAAATAAGAGAAAATAAATTAAGAAAAATAGTTATAATATTTTAAAAAATATTATATTAACTAATTTAATTATTTTTTAATTTAATTAAATTAGTTAAATATATTTTATATGAATAATTGGATAAATAATATGTTTAAATAATAAAAATAATTTAGCTAGCATAATATTCTTCCTATATTGATTAAATTAAAATATTTAATTAAATTAGTTAATATAGAATATTTTTTCTAAAATATTCAATTATCTTTTTTAACTTATTCCCTTATTTTTTTATTTAATTATTATTAAAGAAATTTAAGAGAATATTAACATAAATAATTAAAAAAATTAATAAAAATAAAAAATAAATTTTATATTTAAAATAATATTAGCTATCCAGAACTATCATGAGCGGCGAGTAGTATTTTTGTTTCCTACATTGCCACAAAACCCATGGCCACAAATCCCCTCCTTAAACCCTAGTTTCCTCAAGGGAGGATGCCATGACGACATAACCGTGCCTAACTGGTTCTCGCGGAAGCTGATACGAAGCTGCATCAATGGAATCCCTTTCATTGAAAAGAAACTACCGTTGCGTCCCCTCAATGCAGCAGTTCTACACTGGTGGACCTTTTGCTGTCTCCTCCGATGGCTCTTTCATCGCCTGTGCATGCGCTGAATCCATTAAAATCGTCGATTCGGCTAACGCATCCATAAGGTCAACCATTGAGGGCGATTCTGAGGTCATCACGGCCTTGGCCCTTAGCCCAAACGATCAGTTACTTTTCTCCTCGAGTCACAGCCGGCAAATTAGAGTTTGGGATTTATCTACGCTCAAATGCTTGCGTTCTTGGAAGGTAAGTGCAGGGTGCTTTTGAATTGGGCAGCTTGTGTTTTTGATTTATTCATTTTATCTGATGTACGGGGTTGACATCTGGGCAGGGTCATGATGGTCCGGTTATGTCAATGGCGTCCCACCCATCTGGGGGATTACTTGCTACAGGAGGAGCTGACAAGAAGGTCCTTGTTTGGGATGTTGATGGTGGATACTGCACACATTACTTTACGGGTCACAGAGGAGTTGTTTCTTGTATTATGTTTCATCCTGATCCAGAGAAACATCTAGTAAGTCCAAAGCTTAAGATATTTCAGGGTGTCTGGAACGAATTTACCATCAAACCGGTTTATAACATGCAATTATGGGTTTTGATGCCTTTCACCAATTTCTGCAGTGATTGTAGATTATAGTTATTCTAACTGGGTCACTAATAACAATCAAGTAATGCAAATTGATACAATTGATTTCCTTTCAAGTGTTTAAATTAAACCTTTTCCTCTGCCAATATGGCGTCTTCCACCGTACTCGTCTATCATCAATAATGCCTTCCTTTCATCCCACCTTAAATCGATCATACTGATGATGAGTTTGATCTCCACAGCTTTTTTCTGGGAGTGATGACAGTGGTGATCAAGCAACTGTACGGGTTTGGGATATTTCCAAGGTCAAGAGGAAGAAATGCATTGCAACACTAGATAATCACAGCTCAGCTGTGACTTCTTTGGCAATATCTGAAGATGGATGGACGTTGCTTAGTGCCGGAAGAGATAAGGTAGGCTCCACATGGCTCAATCTTATTGTGTCTCATGATGTAACAAATAAATATGAACTATTGTAACATCATTTGATATATGAATTAATTATTCAAGCATAATAATATTGATTATAATAATCAAACACACCATTGACGTCGTACACACACTGACACACATATATTATGGTTTTGAACCCTGTGTATGTTAATAGGAATCAATTTCACGATTTCTAAATTGTGTCAATCTAGGAGTTGATCAGAAAATTATTCAAACGCTGTGTGTGCTTATGCTGTCTGGTTTGTTTGCCCTTATATTGATCCTAGGAAAGCTGTTTCTAGATCTTCCCCTCCCTCCCGCTCTCTCACACACATTTTTCTTTTCCTACTTTTCTCCAAAAGTATGATTGGTAATATCATAATATTTGGCCCGATCTTTGTCCTGTGATAAGGGCTTTTGCCATTTCCAGAATTTTCCCTGTTAGCACTGGTGGTTTTAATAACTTTATACTACAAGACCTGTGTTATTTAGCTTTGAGCATCCATCTGTTTTCTGCTAGTTTACAAGTGTGTTTTGTATCAAGTTCTTTGCTTTGTGGTTTTTGTTCTGTTACTACTTGCTATGAATAAATATGTATTTTAGTCGTTTCTTCAATCCTCTCTTGCAATATCAACTTGCAACATATTGCCGGCCAAATTGATCAGCAAAATGTTCTCAGGTTGTAACATTGTGGGACCTTCATGATTATAGCAACAAGAAGACTGTTGTCACAAACGAAGCAGTTGAAGCTGTATGTACAATATGTCCTGGGAGCTCTTTTGCTTCATCTTTGGATTTATACCATAAACAGAGTGCAAAGAAACAAAGTGGTTCACTGGCAATCCAATTCGTTACAGCTGGTGAACGTGGAATTATACGGATTTGGAGTTCTGAAGGGTAATATAACTTAGTCAGTACTTTATGTATTGTGGGGTTTAATGTAGGACTCTTAGGCGATTACATCTAAAAAATGCATCAATTAAAGATGGAATGGTACAGTGGTTCATGATACTTTTTCTACTGACAGTGCAGTTTGCTTGTTTGAGCAAAAGACTTCAGACATTTCGGTCAGCACTGATGAGGATGGCTCACAAAGGGGTTTCACTGCTGCTACTATGCTTACCTCAGATCAAGGGTTGCTTTGTGTGACTGCGGATCAGCAGTTTCTTTTTTATGCCCTGGAATACAGCAACATAAATTTGCAATTAAACCTAACCAAAAGACTTATAGGGTATAATGAGGAGATTGTGGATATGAAGTTTTTGGGGGATGATGAGAAATTCCTTGCTCTTGCTACCAATCTTGAACAGGTACTGAATTTTGCATTTGCTGTCTAGAAATTTGCAAACTGACTGCATCCAAGTAGAACTGTATTTTGTGTTTTAAAAGAAGGTACAACTGCATTTGTTTATCAACCTAGTTGTAGAATTACATTAATTTTCGATCCATTTGAAGTAGAATATACCAGCGCTGCAAAGACTAAACCTTCCTGAACTAAAGGATATTGTTCCTGCATTTGATTGTTTATTCTTATAGTATTTAACTGTTTATTTGTGGTACCATCTCAAGTTTTGCAATGCAGAGTATCTATCAATTAATGTACCTGGTGAGGTGTGGCATGAAACTCATGTTGATGACTCTTCTAATGATGTAAATGTGATTTTCTAATAAAAATATTTTGCAACAAATTGCATAATGCCCCCAATCTAATTTTACAGTGACAATTAATGATAATAGCTGTAGTGTTTGGGTTTTGATTCACCCCTAAATATGTATTTCTGTGTTAGGTCTATCAAAGTTGATGTCTAAGGTTTTCATATCTAATGGACACCCAACTTGGAATGCAGGTAAGGGTTTATGACCTTGCATCCATGTCATGTTCGTATGTCTTGGCTGGTCATACAGAAATTGTTCTATGTGTTGATACCTCTGTATCAAGTTCTGGAAGAACACTGATTGTTACTGGAAGTAAAGACAACAGTGTAAGTTCAATTTCCTCTTTACTACCAAGATTATTGTAAAGAGTTTTCACTTTCTTCCATTAAGTTCATAATATGACTTCAGTATACTTGTGTTGAAGTATTTTGTATTAGGGTTTTTAATAAAATATGCATATTGAAATTTTTGTATGCTCATTTCCTGTGTAGGTTAGATTGTGGGAATCAGAAAGCAGAAGCTGCCTTGGAGTAGGCATAGGCCATATGGGTGCTGTTGGAGCTGTTGCCTTTTCAAAGAAAAAACGAGACTTTTTTGTTAGTGGTAGTAGGTGAGTGTTCATGCATTTATTCTGAAAAGACATATTTCATCTAAACTCCTCCATAGCTCCTACATTCTAGATTTTCTTTTATCTCTTTCTCTTTTGGCTGAAGCTATTCTATACAAATGTGATTAGAAATGAACTTTAAAATATCCAAGGAACTGTATTATGCTAATTGTATTTAGGAAATTTCAAGTCACAATCCTATTAGCTGTGTTGCAGCTAGTATATTGTGTCTTTACATGGAGAAAAGTGCCTTATAATTTTGAGGAAATGCTTTGACCCTGGATTTTTACCACAGCTCAAGTGTTAAAACTCAGTCCTGGGGAATGTTATCTTGTGGTTTAGATAGTATCATTCAAAAAGAATGAATGTCAATCATGTTGATTATCTTAATTTCATGCTTTCTGCCATGTTAACTGAAATATCGCAATTTGTTGCTGGAGTTTATGGCATATTTTTTCGAAATATTTATATAATAAGCTTTTGTGCGCTGTATCTTTATACATAAATTTATTCCTTACCAATCGATTTCACCATGTTTCACTTCTTAGTGATCATACTCTAAAGGTGTGGAGTATAGCTGGGCCCTCTGACAGTTCGGCATTGCCTATCAGTTTAAAAGCAAAAGCTGTTGTGGCAGCTCATGACAAAGATATTAATTCTGTAGCTGTTGCTCCAAATGATAGTTTAGTATGCAGTGGTTCTCAGGTTTGTACTATTCTCTTATGAAAACTTTTTTTGGCCTTTGAATAATCACATTTCTTACAAAAAAATAAGACAGCCGCTTTAGTTCTTTATAGTGTTTTTTATTTCAGTTTTTATGCTTAATGAAGAAAAGAAAATGCAATAGCTATTGGAGTTATTGAATTTATTACTTTTTATTTTTTTGAATAGAAAAACTATTTAGTTGCTGCTTCAGTTTGCCGTAATTTCCTTTCTTTTTCACTCATCAGGATCGCACAGCTTGTGTTTGGAGACTTCCAGATCTAGTATCAGTAGTTGTTCTCAAGGGGCACAAAAGAGGAATTTGGTCTGTAGAGTTTTCTCCAGTGGATCAGTGTGTCCTAACTGCATCTGGTGATAAGACAATAAGGATATGGGCTATATCTGATGGCTCATGTTTGATGACATTTGAAGGGCACACTTCAAGTGTGTTAAGAGCATCATTTCTTACTCGTGGAACACAATTTGTTTCTTGTGGTATGAATCCCTCTGGAACTAATTTGGTTCTCTTCTAATCATTTTGATAGCATTTTTCATGTATTTTAATCAATATTTCAGGTGCCGATGGTTTAGTAAAGCTGTGGACAGTAAAGAGTAATGAATGCGTTGCCACTTATGATCATCATGAAGACAAGGTGCTGGCCAATCCTTTATTATATGTTTTTGTCGAATTTGTTAATCTTTTCGCCTATATAATATTTTTCCTAGTTTCTACATCTATATACGTTATATAGTGGAAAATGTTTCCATTGTTTGTATTTACGCTTAATATTCTCCAAAGGAAAGGAGTTCTAAATTTTTTGATGATCTTAAACTATGGTCTATGCAGCCCTTAGCCACTACAAAAATAAATGGTTCCAAAACCTAAGTTTCATAAATACCCCAATATCTATATAGTTCTGTTCTTTCAAATTATGCTGACCATGATCACCCTATAGAAAGTCTGAAACAAATTCTTTAATAAATTGCTTATAGAGTGTCTTTACTGACTTTATTGCAGTAGCAGTGCATATATAATCTTTTATCACCAAGTCTGTATGATTATCACTTGGTGCAAGAGAAGGATCAAACCTGTAATCCTTTACCCGATCCCCGCTTATTCAACAATTTGAGCTAACCTCAAGGACCATCCCTTTCTTGTTGACCACCAATTTCATTAAAAATTTCACCTGGTTGAATCTTTGCAATTTCCCTGATTTGCTAAGTAGGCTCTTTATACTCCATTATATTCCAAGATGCTTTCAATATTATGCTTGATTTCTCCGAAGTGCAGCTCTATTCATAGTTGTCTTATTTGATCCTCTATTTTCCCTTCTTCCCACTAGAAATCTACATAAAAGACATAAAATATTTGGAATTTGTTTGTCCTATACTTTTTCTGAGCAAATGTGACCTCCAGGTTTGGGCCTTGGCTATTGGTAGGAAGACAGAAATGATTGCAACTGGTGGCAGTGATGCTGTTGTCAATTTGTGGTTTGATTCCACTGCTGCTGACAAAGAAGAAGCTTTCCGTAAAGAGGTGAGTCAAATCTATCCTCTATTTTGGTGCCTACAGAGGTTAAAGCTTGGGGAAATTTTATTGCAGTGATTCTCAACTCTTCATGTTTCACAGCATGAAGTCTTTTTGTACCTATTGTCAGGAATTCAAGTTTAACGATCAAAACCAGTTACATTCTACAAATTTGACTGAATAGAATATTAATCAATCAAAATATCGGAATCCAAACAAACAATCTAGAAAATACAAAAGAAATGCCTGAATTTATAGAATTCGGATAGCAAAAGCCAAGGCAACTGACAACCTGCCAGATAATGGCAGAATGCCTTTACAGAAGAGATAACCTGCCAGCCGGCCAACTGACAACCTGCCAGAAGAGATAAAACAATGGGAGGCCTTCAAGATGCTAGCTATCTCCCAAACCCACTGCATAGATTATTCTATAACCTTTTGCTTTCTCTTCCTTCACTCTTTATGGAGCATTTCCTGGCTAACTTCTAGAAACACTTGCCCCTTGCTCCATGTTTCCTTATCCTTTGCATATATTGGGGGGCCCATCACAGAGTTCAATATTTCATGCAGTTTGCTCATACTTTCACCAGTCTTAATGTTCTTGTAAAAGGTGGAATAACTAACAATGCATATTAAATATGTTAACGGCAAACTTTTTGGTATGTTCCATACCTCACTGCCATCTGGAAGTTGGAGATTAAGTGATTTATCCCTCATTATGCTTGCCCTTGTTTCCTTAGTTTATGTTGGAAGATTTAAATGTAATGTACTCTTCAAAGTGTTGGAATAGATCTCCAAGTCATAGCAACCGATGAATGGCATTGCCATTTTGTCTGCTCCGGCTTTACATTGCCAGAGCTAGCAATGCTAGTATTTGGATATGGTCATTTATCTCCCAAATGTCCCTGCTTTATCGTAGATGATTTCTGATGTTGATGCAGGAAGAAGGAGTTTTGAAAGGACAAGAACTGGAGAATGCTGTCTCAGATGCTGACTATGCTAAAGCAATCCAAATTGCTTTTGAATTGCGCAGGCCCCACAGACTTTTTGAGTTACTCGCAGAACTTTGCAGGTTCGCATTATCTATCTCTTTTTGTTGCTATGTCATGGAGGTATAAATAACATGAGTTGTGTGCAGGAAGAAAGAACCTGAAGATCATATAGACAGAACCCTTAAGGCTCTAGAAAAGGAAGAGTTGCGCCAACTGTTTGAATATATTAGAGAATGGAACACAAGTCCTAAGCTATGCTATGTTGCACAGTTTGTGCTTTACAGAGTTTTCAACATCTTTCCTCCAACATTTCTTGTTCAGGTTGGACTTCTCCATTTTCTATTGCTGGTTTTTTTATCCATTAATTTATATGTGCATTTATTGTGATACTGAGAACTAAATTGGATGATCAGCACAAATTATAATTAGTTATATATTAGTGTTGTTGGGCATTGAAAAGGCAACAAGCGCATAAAATTGAGATAGCAGTGATGAGGATATTTAGATGGTTATGTGGTCATACCAAAAAGGGCAGATGTACAGTTGCACGAGAGGAGAAGTCGATATAGTATCTTTTGAGGAGAAAATGATAGAAAATTGTTTAAAATGATTTGGTCACGTGCAAAGAAAGTTGATGGAGGAATGAGTGAGGAGGGTTGAGCATATAGTCTCTAATCCTATAAAGAAATGTAGAGGGAGATGAAGAAGAACACTTGAAAGTTATCAGTCAGGATTTATTGGGGAATTTGTGAATGAAGTACAATGGTGTACCCCACTCGGTGGTATGAAGCTTGTTGTTCTTGGTGTTATGTTAGTGGTGGTGTTATGCCTATTCAGTCATACCCCCGAAATTTTCATCCTATTATAAAGAACTTGATAATCTAAAATTTCTGTTTATTTTCTGGCCTCTACAAGGGTAGATCTAAGCTGTTTTCTTGTAAATTGTTCTCTCTCCCTCTACCTCTCATATATACCATGTACAAGATGTACAAGAAATTAGAACATCCTTGCTTGACTGACTTTGCTGATTTGGATGATTCAGATGAAAGGCATCAAGGAACTTCTTGAAGGTCTCATTCCTTATACTCAAAGACACTATAGCAGGATAGACCGGCATGTTAGAGGCACATTTTTGTTAGATTACACTTTAACAGGAATGTCAGTTCTTGAACCAGAAATTCAACATACAGAACTAAAAGACAATCCTTTGTTGCATTCCCAAAACAATCATATAGATGAAGAACGTGCCATTGAGGAGCAAGATCACACTCGAGAAAAAGCTTCTTCGAAGAAAAGGAAATCAAACAAATCAAAGCAGACTTCTCATAAGAAACTCAAGGGCGTATCGTACACGAAGGTCGGACCTATCGAAGGACAGGCATAATACGAATGCGTTCATCTGCAGTTGCCTTGGATGGAGTAATCAATATATGGGCTGTTTTGGTCAATTCTAAGTTTATCAAGTAGCTGCCATTTTCCTGCGTAGCAGTGGAAATATTGTGTCTCCAGCTTCATTCTTCCTTGTATATTGACAAGTTTTGCTCTGAGAAAGGCTTCTTCAGGTTGCCCAGAAACTTGTCAAATGAATGATTTATCCATTATTCTCTGTTATATTCAATTTTATCATGAACGATTCAGCCAAGTTTTGGAGTTATTGGCTGCACTATTATACAGCGCAAGGCAGTGTCATGATGTTGAACAGTTGGTTTTTCATCTTTTTGAAACATTACTTGCAACTTTTCTTTTGTTACAATTACTTGCAATCTTTTGAATCCAAGTTAATTGCAATTTAGCAGACCAATTTTAAGCTGCCACACAATTCACTGATCAATTACGGAAATTAAAAAAAACGAAATAGTTGAGATTGATATTTAACTAAATGAATAAAGTTATTCTTCATCACGATCTAACGTTATAATGGTACACTCTCTTGACCGATGCTCTCAAGATTCAAACAGAATTTGTTCCAATGCTCTCAACTAATCTCTCTTAATGCTGCCATGTTGTTGTATATCAATTTAAATAAAATATAAAAAATCCACGTTTTAATTTAATTGAAAGCGAGTACATACTGTTAAATAAGTAGATCAATCGAGCGAGGCTATTAATAATGGTGTCCAAAATTTCTGGATTCTTGCATGACATCCTAACTTGATGGATCGGTATATATTAATCCATATCAACAACAAGTATAATTTACAAGTCGTGAATGTTCCCACATAACATAAGAGTGCTTATCTAATTATATTTGTATATTTCATGCGAACAACATCGTGAAGATCCCCAGGCAAAGCCTAGCAACTTAAAATAATGCAATATACATTATATAAAAAGCGATAACGCATCATAGGTGCAACTAGAATACGGATCCCTTATACAATATCCGAGGTAAGCCAATATAACGAAGACTTCTAACTTTTGGGATCCTATATATTCAATCGTCAATTACTGCATTCAATCTGGGTTATTTCATGGCATAACAAAAGTCTCTGTTAATTCATTCATGTAACCTGCCTTTTAGTCGAGCTGTTTTATTTAATGGGCGTCGAGTTGAAAACTAACACAACGCCGAATTAGCCAGATCCCATATACAGATATTGAAGTATCGACAGCACAACATTATTTACTATATTTAGATTAGCTCCCAGCTCCCAGCCTCCAGCCAAGAAACTCAAGACCTTGTCATCCTGGAATAATCAAACACGGGTGGCCTTCTCTCCAGAAGCTGAACCTTCACTACCATTTCCATTAGCACGCTTAGTTTCATAGTCTTTCACAGCTGCTTTAATGGCATCCTCAGCCAGCATGCTGCAGTGAAGCTTAACTGGCGGAAGGGAAAGATGCTTCGCAATTTCACTGTACAACATCATCAGTCATTTTGATCATTTCAATTTTCAAAATTAAAACAGCACACCAAGAACCACTAAGATGGAGAAACAACACACTTAAAGATAGAATCAAGATTCATGATTATTTGAAGGTCCAAAACCAACTATCACAATCCCCCGCATTAACAGAAGCGAATACTTATAATGTATTTGAAGCGACATAAAAATAGGATATGAAGGGTATACTCTTTATGAATGCAACAATGTACAAATACAGATGATCCAATTTCAAAACCAACCAGGAGTCGATAGTGGCAAAGAAAATTCAGAAAAGAAGCCAACGACCAGCAAGTAAATCATAATCACAGAAACCCTCAGATAGCAATAAACTAAAAGCAGGTTACTTTCAAATTTCATTTGATGACCACCACCCAGTACGTTCTATGTCTCGTATAAAGAGAAATACTGGTGAATCTTGAAAAGGAACATATGATATATTTCATATCCTTTCTAGAGGTCGGAGTTAGACACTTACGAGTTTTTAATGGATAGAGCTTCTTCCATTTGCTTTCCCTTTACCCATTCCGTGGCTGAAACGTGAGAAATTAAAAAAATTAGAAAAATCTTCAATGAGGATTACGCAACAATAGGATAAACTGAACCAAATCAATGGAGGTTTATGAAAGGAAAAACCAAAAACAAAAAAAAAAACTACAGAATTCCGGAAAGAAAACATCATTCAACACGGTAGTGTCCCAAACCACACAAACAGACTCCTTTCAATTTCTCAATTATACCGAAACTCTACAGTGGAAAAGAAAGTTCACAAGAAAACGTACCTAGAGAGGAAGAGGCAATGGCGGAGCCACAGCCGAAGGTCTTGAAGCAAGCATCAGTAATCTTACCGGTCTCTTCATCAACCTTAACCTGAAGCTTCATAACATCCCCACATGCAGGTGCACCAACAACGCCTGTACCGACGTCGGCGTCATTCTTATTGAAGGATCCAACATTCCGGGGATTGTTGTAGTGCTCAACAACCCTCTCGTGATAAAACCGAGGCAGAGACTGGGACGTCGGCGCCTGCCGCGACGCGATTCCGACAAGTCTCTTGGAAGCGAGCCTTAGCATTTTGTCGTCGAATTTGATTCAGCGTCTTAAGCTAGCTTCACCGTTCCCTCCTCAATTTCTCTTTCAGGCTCCGTGCCTCCGAGAGAGCAGGAAACAAGAATAATATATAGGGCTCCTTCAATGGCGGTTCTACTCTTCCCTCCTCTTGGGTTTGGGAATCTTCTGGGCGCGGCTACGTGTCAAAATCTAAAACCGATTTAGTATTTATATATATATATATATATATATATATATATATATATAAATAAAAGTATATAGATAAAGATATAACATATAAATATGTACGAATGTACGTGAAAAATAGAACATTATTCATTTTAAGGTATCTTAATAGTTAAAATTAAAATCATTTTTAAGGGATAAAAATCAAAATTTAGATTTAGAATTATCAAATTATCCTTGTTAATGTCTAGATTAAACTTAAGGATTTTCTATCCTTCAAAATTTTTCCTATTTTGACTAGGAAAATTTATCATAATCTAATAAGCGATTAAAATAAGGGAAAACTAAAGGTGATAATAGGGAATGGCTCATGGGTATAGAATAATAATTAATTAGAATTTTGAATATTTTTAATATTTAGTATTATATATTTTTTAATATAATAATTAATTAATTTATTTTAATATATTAAAAAAATTAAATAAATTAGTCAATTATAATTAAATTTAATCTCTCAAAATAAATTCATATTACATACTATTATATTAATTATAATTAATTAATTTTTTTAATTTTTTTAATATATAAAAAAATTATTAATTTTTATATTAAAGAACCTATATAATATTAATAGGGAATATTTTATTATAATGATGATTTGATTGTAATATTTTATCATTATTATTTATATTTAATTTTAAGTTTTAGAATATTCTTTCATTAATTCATATTTGATTGAGACTTACATATTTATTTTTGTACGTATTTAATATATTAAATAATATATTGAGTATCGAGTTCTCTCCAATTTTTGCCTTGATGCGATTCCTCCTCTAGTTTCGTTTCTCTTTCCCTTCCCATCCCATCCCATAAGCATCACAATGTCTCCCATGACAAACCATAATCATAAGCTATCTCTGTCTAAAATTCACAGAGAAATAGTATTTCAAAATTCTTAATCAATCGTTTATCATATGAACAATCCCTGTTTACGAACTCTACAACTTGAATTATGTGAAATATTTATCGATCAGGCGTGTCATTCATAGATAACTTGTACTAAAATCCCACATTACCCTTTGTCTAATTCTAATTATCATTGTTCAGTTTCTCCTTGCAGATTTCATTCTGCTGATATATATGTATATAGGATTCCTTTTACAATTTCAACAAGAATTCAATTATCGTCGCTTTCAAAAGGTTGGATAAAAAATTTAGAATGGGTCATGTTATCATGGGCAATAAATCTCCATTCAGTTCAATTTTAAACTATCACAAGCTTTCTTCTTTGGAATTCAATTGCCAATGTCAAGGTTGGACGGAAAACTTGACATAGGCTATGCTATTTATGATTAGTAACTCTCCGTTATGTTGAAGTTTAAAGGTATTAGAAGACTCACTTTAAGGAAATGGCAAGCAGCAGCAGAGAAAATGGAAGAGAAAATAACTGGTATAGGACGATGTTGGTTGATTTGTCCCCTTTGGGCTTCTTTTTTTCTTTTTGATAAAAGTTGTCCTTACTATAAAAATTTTATAGTTAACCTTTTTATATAAATTAAAAAATTAAATAAATTAGTTTATTATAATTAAATTTAATCTAACCTTTTAATAGATTTATATTATATACTTCTTAATTTATTTAAATTAATTAAATAATTATTATATTAGTTATAATTAACTAATTTATTAATTTATTTAATCTATTTAAAAAAATTAATTAACTCTTATAATTATGATTAGAAGTAGTAGATTGCTTATATTTTTTAACTGATTATAAATTGTACTATGTTTTTTTTTATATTTACAGGGATATTAATGAGTATAAATATATAATACTATTTTCAATATCAATAAATTGAGTCTGTTTTGTTAAAAACATGGGGAAAAAAGCAAGACTGCTGCTTTGCAAGTGGTGTAATATCTTGCTATATTTGTCAAATAAATTGTACTATGTTCTTTTTTTTTTTTTTATATTTACAGGGATATTAATGAGTCTGTGCATAGGCAGGGCTAGGTAGGGCAGCCCCCTGCCCGGTGCCCTGCCCAAAAAATGCATGGGCTGCATTTTGCAGCCCGATGCCCGGCCCTACCAGGTAAAAGCCCGAACAATTTTGGGCAGGGCATGAGCGGGCTGGGCATGGGCGAGCTGGGTATGCCCGAGTCGTGATGTCATGCTCATGTTGTGAAAAAAATCTGTAATTATGAATTTCTAAAATAATATCATATTCATGTGTCTTTAAGAGTTAAATAATATCTATAATTCACTAAGAATAAGAGAACAAAAGATAATAATTAAAATCTTGAGATTCATTGCATATAAAAAATACGCGTTGAAATCTAAGTAGTTTGTAATTATAACTTTGTATCAATCTCCCTAATATTGACAAAGATAAAACATCTAAAAAAATAAAATAAATAATTATAATTTGTAATGTAATTATATGATAATTAACAAAGTTAAAAAAAATTAGTATAGTTATAAATATTAAAAGATATAACTTACCTACTTATATTTCTAAAATTATCTTATAATCACCAGTAGCTAACATATTCTCCCTTTTAAGATAGAGAAAAAATAAAAAAAATAAAAGAAGGGGTGCTCATGGGCAGGGCAGGGCAGCCCCTATGCCCGGTGCCCAGCCCGAAAAATGCATGGGCTGTATTTTGCAGCCCGATGCCCGGCCCTGCCCGATAAAAATCGGGTTGGGCAGGGCATTTTTCTTGCTGGCTGGGCAGGGCATAGCGGGCCATGGGCATTGTGCACAGCCCTATTAATGAGTATAAATATATAATACTATTTTCAATATCAATAAATTGAGTCTGTTTTGTTAAAAACATGGGAAAAAAAGCAAGACTGCTGCTTTGCAAGTGGTGTAATATCTTGCTATATTTGTCAAATAAATATGTGTCACTTTTTTTAAAATAATTTTTTTAATAAAGATACTCTTTATATATTTAATATAAAAATTAATTAAAAATTTAATTTTAATTATAAATATAAATTTTTTTATATATTTATTTATTTTTTAAATTATTTTTATTGATATAAATAAAAGATATATGTGGTAATTAAAAAAGATAATTTGATGTGTTAAAAAAATAATTTATATTAATTAATTTTATTAATTTAATAAAATTAATTAAATATATTTTATATTAAGAATATGAGGAGTATTAAATATAAAAAATAAAAAGTAAAAAAATTGTAAAATGAACAAAAATAAATTAAAAATATTAAATAAAAAGACATGTAAATGGAACTGAGGTTTATTTTATTTAATATAATATTTATTTAATTAATTTAATTAAACAAATAAAATAAGTTAATTAATTATTTATAATAGCAACAAATCCGTTCCACAAATTTTCAGGCGTTGGGTTGGGGATCAGATCGCGGGCACGAGTGAAGAAGCTTGGGTAATGGGCACTGTAATTGCGGGCATGAGGCCTCAGATCGTGTTGTTCGGAGATTCGATAACGGAGCAATCCTTCCAACCTGGTGGATGGGGTGCTGCTCTTGCCAATTCCTATTCTCGCAAGGTTTTCTTCTTCTCTTACCTGTTTTTCTCATTTGTGCTTGTCCTCATCAGGGATCCAAAATTGTCTTCTGGATATGCTTCAGAAATTAATAAGCCTTTATATTCTCTCATTGCGAAGGCTGATGTTCTCATTCGTGGATATGGTGGGTACAACACCAGATGGGCTTTGTTCTTGTTGCATCACATATTCCCTTTGGTAATTTGCTATCTTCATCTTTATTTCTTCACTAATTTGTATGTTTAAGTCATACTTCCAGTTGTTATACTCGTATATGGCTAGGCATTGATCATTTTGCCTTACATATGGAACATTAAGCTGCAATTTTTGGTCAGTACTAAAATTACTTCACTCAGAGTAGCATGCATTCATTTTTTTCTTTTTTGGGTGCTTTTAAACATGGTTGATCCCCTTTTTTTTGGTTGCGAATGGAAGAAAATTTTTGACTTGACGTACAGCTTCGTTAAGCATCAGACAAAATGAAAGGCTGATTTAATCAATGGGCTCCTGCACGCATTGCTCTGATTATATAACTTCAGCAGCCTTTGAAGATTAGGTTTAAAGATTCAACAATCTGCTAGTTTTGACCATGTCATAATGATGTATTGATTCATATTGGAACTTTCATTAACTTCCGCTTGATTTCACTTAGTCTTTTGACACTTATTGCTGCACTAACAGTGAAGTTATATTTCCTAGTGATGCATAATTTGCCTAAAAATTTTTCTCTTAGTTTGTGATACTGCAATGCAGTGCTTGATAATATATTCATGGCTTGGCAAATCGCTACATTAATGGTTGAATTCCTAATGTTTTATTAGCGTGACTACTTTTTCAGGACTCAACCAAACCTCCTGTTGCTACCACAATTTTCTTTGGTGCTAATGATGCAGCTTTGTCAGGAAGAATTAGTGAAAAGCAACATGTACCTATTGAAGAGTACAAGGAAAATCTTAGAAAGATTGTTCGTCATTTAAAGGTCAAATTTTGTTGTTTCACTTTTCAACAACGTAAATCAGTTTGTTAAAAACCTGTTCAATCCTTTCAAATCATTATTTGCTAACTTCTGCCCCTTTGGTTAGATTTTGCCTATAATCCAGGATAATATCATTTAATCTGGATTTATGTTTATCCTAATTTCTACAGATGGTATATACTATATCTATGCGTACCCATTTCTTGTTTTAGATATTCTAATTTACCTGTTCAAAGTGTATAAGTTGGAAACTTGCAACAATATATGGCAATGTCTTGAAAGAATAAGAAAATCAGGAATTGACTCACAAGAACTGTATTTTATTGAAGCGTGAAGGATTTTTTCATTGTATAACTTTCAGATTTTGACTTCTGGGAATATTCTGTAAATTGAATTCCAACTTTTAAAGTACTTTTGCCTTCTTTTACTTTTCCTCATTGTGTTCAGGAGTATCCTAATGTTGATTGTGAAAACAATCGGGGAATAGTGTGAATCAGGCCTGTATTCCATGAAGTGCCAATCATATGATGTTATAGAAAGAAGATAGAGAGATTTAGACAAAAAGAATATTCATGAACCATCATATATGTCCCGTTGGTACATTGGTATATATTGAGGTAGTGGGCAGGCAAACAGCTCCAATGAACTACCACAGTAACTTCCTAACTAACTGCTCCTCTATTCATATCATATGATCTAACACTATTTCATCACTGGGCAAAATATTGCAGGAACGCTCACCAGCTATGCTAATTGTGCTTATTACTCCACCGCCAATTTGTGAGGAAAGTCGTGATGCTTATGCAAGGTATGATCGATTCTATCTCTTTTTAGATTCAATATCCAAAATCTGCATTCTTTTATGGTCACTGTCTTACTGTATTATGCATGTGTATTTGCTAATTTTAACAAAAGCATTGGATGGATCTGTTCCTTGCGACACGTATCTTCATACAATTCCTGGAGGAAAAACCAACGGGTGAACTTTTAATTTGTAAATTTTTTGGCCTCTAGACTCGTCGGTCCATGAAATTTGGATGTTTTATAGAGCAAGAGATTCATGGGTTACAACTTCCCATCGTTTAAATGATTGTTAACTTGATCTTTGATAGGCTTTCACTGTCTTGCAGATCGTTATATGGCGAGAATGCCAGAAAACTGTCAGAAAGAACAAATGAAGTAACAGGTGAATATGCAAAAGCTTGTCTTGAAACAGCTAAGGAATTAGGTGCTCACTTTATCAATCTCTGGTCCAAGATGCAAGAGACAGATGGCTGGCAAAAGAAATTTTTAAGGTTTGTGATGTTTACTTCCTGGACACTTGAGAGAAAAGGGGAATATATTATTTAGGTTTGATTCTGCTCTCTCGTTAAAACATCATGGATATTGTTTTTTACATTTTATTCTACTTGTGGTGCAACAAGATGGTTAAAATCTTATCCAAGGGGATGCCATTTTATTACATCATATTCTTTAGGGGAACACTCTAGGTAAAAGTCTTATAGCAATAGGCTTGACTAAATATCATAGGAGGAGGGAATTTGGTGATGAAAAAAGTGAGGACAACCTTGACTATAGTACACACAAAAAAGGAAATATTTGTCCAATACGTTCCTGTGAAGAACGAAAATTAAAGGTTATAAAAAATAATTTGAGATTCCTTTAGATGCATAATTTTGGGGTCAATTTAACTTGACATGGCATTATCTTTAGCCATATAAAGATTTCTACATTTCTGCATTGTGGTTTTCCAGAGATGGTTTGCACCTCACACCAGATGGAAACGAAGTAGTGTACCAAGAAGTCAGAAGGGTATTCAATGAGGCGTGGCTTTCTGCTAAAGAAATGCCATATGATTTTCCTCACCACTCACAAATTCATGGCAAAACTCCTGAGACTGCTTTCCAGCAAAATTGTTTGTGAATTGTGATATGCACAGACACTTTGGGGGTTGAACTTTCGCTATGTTGTACTGTGCTCAGGTTGGTGGAATTAGTTGGATTTTCTTCCTGAACTTAAGTTGATTCCTGACGGAAGTTGCACCATTAAGAAGCATTTATGAAGTGGGCTGTTTAGCTGGTCTTTCATATTCAGATTTCTTTTTATCAAGGATAGATATCTTTCTATTAAAGACAATCCTATTCGAAGTATTTTCAGGCATTAAATGTGAGCACATTTGCTTATGGAAATTTAAATTTTAATTTGCCATGACATGAGAAATTAATCCCAGTTGTTGGACCTAATCGCTGTTGGTTTTTATATTCAGATTTTAGAGCCGCTAGTTCCATAAGCTATCTAAACGGGCTCAGTCGGTTGGCTTAGGTGAGGCTGGGTTGAAGTTTCATCTATTCATTTTATACATGGGTTGATAGCCTATTCCATCATAGTCCTGGGGGTGGGCTGGTTCATGTACAAGTTTATACAGAAAATTTTTATAATTTGTTTGATACAATCCTCGTTGTTTTAAAAATGGTTGATTGCGATACTTTTCACTTGAGTTGATTCACTCATTAAAACTCGCATAATTTTCACTTTGAATTCATGAAGATGGAACTTAAAAGTGAATCAGAATCAGATGTGACTGAATGAACACAACTTATTTTCTCCCAAAGGCATGAATGAAATGAACGCTCCTAAACAATTCTCAATCCCTACCATTTCTTTTCAATCCAAAAGGTTAAAAAAATTACTTTTTCCAGCCACTATTTTAAAATAGAAAAAGATTCTAGAAAATAATAAATGTCAAGGTAGGATAGTTACCAATAACATATCAAACATTGTTAATTATAAATCAAGCATTACTAACATAATGTCTTATTTTAACATATATTATTTTTCTGAGTTTCATTTTCCCTTTCGAAATTGGTAGAATTAATCTAAAAAAATGACAGATAAAAATAAGTTAATTTATTAATTTTAAGCATTTTATGATATGATTTTGCAGAATTATAGTACTCCCTCTAATCCATATTATAAGAGTCTTTTATAAGAAAATTTTGGTATATATTATAAGAGCCTTACTGAATCATTAATGACCCTTTTTTTAAATCCATCTTTAGTTATAAATGTAGAAGAGAGTGAATTATAAATAAGAAAAGAGATAAAAATGGTCGTATTTTTTAATCAAGAGTAGATTTAAAAAAAATTATTATTTTACAATAGATTTAATGACTTAATTGTTACTTTTTAGTGTATATGATTTAGTTGAAAAGTTATTATAATATGGATGAGAATGTATTAATTAGGTTGTTGGTTTTGGTGAAACTATTTTTCATCTATTACCTCTGTTGTTATTCGTAAACAACCAAAGTCAAGAAGAAAACGATTACTTAATTAACATTCTCTTTTCTTGAACATAGTATTAAGGGGAAATATATTTTATTCAGTTATACTTTATCTTAACTTTACGGTCCAATACTAATTAAGTAGGATTTATGACTTCAATTAATCAATTAATCTTAATAAGAAGTAAACCCATTGATTGCCGTCAAAACATAACGAGCATACTATTAAAGTGCCTTCCTCAGACAAATTACTAACGTTAACTAACTCTGTGAGACAACATCATTAGTATCTATGCTAATAGTAGTATACTCTTAAATAGTTTTATAGTTACCATTTTATCCTTTTTCCCAATATCATCTCTATAATGCTCTGACTGAGGAAAAATACCAAACGAACAAATAAAGAGAAAGATATCATATTCCACTAATAAAGTCTATCACAATTATAGCTAAATCTTTTAAACATGATGTTTTAGGTTAGAATCAGGTCATATGCATGAAAAAAACTATGTTATGAGAGACAAAATTCACTTAAATTATCTTTATACCTCGAGAAAATTAATCTCTAGTTATTAGTTGAAAGATACTGAATGATCTTTACCAAAAACGAAATATACCCTATAGTCAAAATGGAAATGTATATAATCCCTTTTATTTATTTATTTTTGCCCTATCATCCCTTTGGTTGATTTTTTTTTTAATATCACCTTGACATAAACATAAAATTATGCAGAAGTATATAGAAAGAAGAGGCTTCAAGGTTACATGCATATCTTTATCCCACAAGCTAGGAACGAGTCACCATCATCAGAGCACGATCCTCTTTTTTTTTCTGGTTGAAGAGATCAAATTACAATCTTTATTTAACTATGCATATCTATATGTTAAATAATTCGCACGATTATTATTTTTGGTTTATTATTTTCCCTAAATTTGGATATTCTTAATCTGCAAACTGCACTTCTCTTTCATGGTGTTCGTGCTTCTGAAACACACCGACCGACGATCCGTCTCTGTATCATCATCATCCTTAAAAAGTTGTAATTCCTTCAATACAAAGAGCTAAACACATCAAAGAACATCTCTGATCTGAGACATCATCTCCATCAAATCCATCTCCTTCTTAACTTCCACCTCCTCATTCTGTGAATCAAACTGATCATCACAATCATCAAGATCAATATTATTATTATGAACAACGACATCATCGCCACAATATTGAAACTTTGCTTCAAAATCGTCCCCTCCATGCACAGTACGATCAGAAGCACAAGGCATATCATCAAGCAAAGAATCAAGATTGTACCCCTCTTGAAACAAAGTTATGTTGTCATCATCGAAACAGAAGTCTGGGACCTCGTCATATGAAGGAACCAATCTGTCATTGACGGGACAAAACTGTGCACTTGCTGGTGTTGCTAATGATGCTAATTTCCTTGTATTGCTGTTGTTACGGTTATTAGCAGAAGAAGAGGATCTTCTGCTTCTGCGATAATCTATGGGAGGGATTTTGTCTAAGTTCAAGCTCTTGATGTAATCCTGAAGAAGAGACGGTTTAGGGAACTTTGAGCGACACTTTCTTTTTGAATATTGTCTTCTCTTGGTTGCATTCCAATGGTTTTTAATGGAGTTTTCAGTTCTTCCAGGTAACTTCTTAGCAATCTCAGCCCATTTATTTCCTATCTCTCCGTGTGCTTCGATCAGCATCTTATCCTCTTCATTACTCCATGTGTCCTTCTGAAACCAAAGGCCGAAAAAAAGTTGACGACACTATCGGATATAACTAGATTGTGTTTCCATAATTCTGTCCAACTTTTTATAGTATATATATTATATTTTATAATTTTAACGTATGAATGTTATATTATAATTCATAAAAAAATAAAATAAAAATATTTACAGTCAGTTATCAATAAAAACATAAAACAAATTTAAACTATTATAATTTTCTTCATTCAAATTAAAAATCAATTTGTATCTCCATTTAACCAAGATTTTTTTTATAAGTTTTTGAAATGTTTTAGAATATTTCATAATATATCAATGCATTTTAAAATGTATCAAGCTGACATAAAATTTAATGATACAATGCCAAAATACAATACAAGTTACAAAAGCACGGCAGGAGTTTAACATCGTACTCATGATTTAATAAATATTATGACTTTCTATAGATATATTATATATATACATATTGATATCAAATAAGTATATATATTTCATATGAATATTTTTTTTAGAGACAATATGAAAGAGAAATTAGAACCTTGATGTTAGGCCTTAAATGATTGTGCCAACGCTCTCGGCATTGTTTGCCTATTCTCCCAGGCAAACTCAGAGCAATATGAGACCAGTTTCTCACTCCGTATTGTTCAACTAGTTGAACTAGCAGCCTAAAATAATTACCAGAAAATGCAAAAAAGTATCAACATAAAGAAAGCAAAATAATAATTAGCTTTGAACAAAAAAACAACATTTTCAATATATATATATATGTATACACACACACACACACACACACACACCTATCTTCTTCTACCGTCCATTGTCCCTTTACTACGTTAGACTTGTTCCGAACTTTGCACGCCCTTCTGATTGAAGTTGATAACCTGCCATTCTTATTCTTCAAACCAACCCTTCTGAGAAAACTATGATCTGCAGATATTATTGAGACTTCATCATCTGGTACTACAATATTCATAGGCTTGGTTTCTTGAGAGTCAAACGGCAAATAATAATTGCTCAGGTCTGCATAATCCACCATTTCCATTTGATTCCTTTCGTGAGAGACGTTGAGTCTATAATTATTATTACCTCCGAACAGGAAATTATTCTCCATAACATGTCCATGCCCTTTATAGCCATTATTAATATTTTCAGTAAATGGTTTTGCCTCATAAACATCAAAATCTGGTGACGAACAGCCAAATGAGAAACTATCAAAAGGGTTAACAAAATTTCCAGTTTGGACCCCAGTAACTGGATTTGATGAAGACCCATATACTTGAAATGGATCTATATGGAGTAAATCTTGCAAGAAATTACCCTGTGATGATGAAGGAGGCTCGAGATCTTTTACGTTGGATTTTGCATCCATTTCTTGCAACTGAAGCATTGGCTGCAGGGAGATATAGTTCTCTCTGATCTTTGTATCCAGATCCATGGCAGAGAGTGAAACAGAAAATGAGGGAACCATCTCAATATCTTAACGTTTCACTTTCAAGGTCATGTTCTTCGCTGGTCTTAATTTATAGTGGAGGGTGTTAATTAACCCATTTTCAAACTTCAAATGAGTTAATTAACCCAAATCAAGATTTCTTTCTTTCTTTCTTTCTTTGTTTTGTTTTTTTTGCTATGCTAGTAACTGCAATTAAGATTATAAATGAAGTGGAAGAATATATAATACTTCCGTTATGTTATTTACGTAGTTCATCATTAATATTATCAAACCGAAAATGTGGTTTCTATTTGCTTTATACCACAACTTTATTTTCTCTCTACCGTAGTTCTAGATAGATCAGAACAATTTTAAAACCATACAAATTTATTTTTTTATATTTCAATATCAGAAAATATTTAAATTTAACCAAACAGTTTAATTCTAAAGCAGAAGTGATATAAAGAGACAATACACTGGAGAGAAACCATGCTCTTGCCAAAGCCTTTGTTGGTTATGGAGGTTAAATATATTGAAGATTATTTACTAACTACTATTGTAACATCATTTATTTCAGTGAGTGTGTAACCTTCACTTAATAACTGAAAATTTGACTGACAAATCGGATGGTTGATACTTGATAGGGGAGCAATTTTACTCCTTGCTAGCTTAGCTATTCATTGTTCTTTTATTTTTCCACTTATATTCTTTTTGGTACAAATAAGTTTAGGTGGGTTCAATCCCCCACCAAGACTAAGGTACATCCCTAGGACTCAGAGAGCTTTTACAGGGGACTTACGAGACTCTTATCAAATGAGCCATCGCATTATTGTGGAATATAAGCACGTTCCTTACTATCTATGTCAACTCTAATTGATATTTTTCTACTTATATGTATTCGCCTATATATACATTTTTTGTTGACGTAAACTTATAATTCGGTCAAGGGGAAACTGGTTAGCTCCTTTTGAAATGTAATTAATGCTCCTCTTAAATTATACTTATGAAAATTGAAATAGAAATCTAGCACAATTTACTCCGCTCGCTGTTTCCACTGCAATTCTAATAGAAAATTTAGTTTCAAGTTCTTTTTGGGGAAAAAAACTTATCAGTCTTAATCACTTTGGTTTTGACTGAAGTTGCAAATGAAGAGTTTTTCTTGGTTATGTTGTCGGTTAAACAGAGAATGAAGTAACCTAGAGCTACTAAGGTGATCAACTAGCTTTATATGATTAAAAACAGAAAAATATGCATTTAAATTATATCAAATCAGTAATACAATCTGATGAGGTTGGTTGTTGACATGATCTTCATAATTATTATGGTTCGTATTGCTTATAAGAAGGAAAACTAGTTATTTAACTTAGGTATTGAGACTAGATAGAGAATAAACCTCCTCGATTGATTAGGGTTGAATTTTTCTTCAAATATGGATGAATAACTTCTTTTTTTGGCCAAATATGGAGGAATAATTTGATTTCAAATTAAGAACCAAAATTACGTTATGAGTACCCTAAATTTCATCCCGTGGCATTGTCTGCATTTGCCACAAGTAAAATAGTAATTACTACTATTTTCTTGGTCCCAGCAAGTGGGAAAAAGTTATTAATGAATGACTGGATGGTAGTGGCTGGCCAAGCCCCAAGACGATCATATAACCATAAATTCTCCCTTCACATCTTTAGGCCTTGCCAATTTCCGAAGTTGGGGAATGGAGAAATGGAGAATTAATTTGTGGGCGCATATTGTGCAGCACATCCCCTAACAAATCAACAGGACTATTTACATATATTAAATCGTGCAAGTGACATTGCATTCGCATGCTCGAAAAACACTAAGGTAATTCTTAAGCAGACGAGAGATTTTCCTTGCAGCAGAACAACCAGGTTCAATTCACCTCATAAATAATGAGATTCACAAGGCAATGGGGGAAAATCGGAAGAAAGGTGTGCGGACAAGAATGAGAACACACAAATTACCTGCCTAACCTACAAATAAATTATAAAATGTAGCTATTATCCGGCTTTTATCAACTCAAAGAGCAACTGGCACAATTTTATCGAATATTAAGCTGTCCTCGGCTTTGGCTTAATTCGCTTTGCCCTTGAATAAAGGAACACTCCGGCAAGAGCTATACCAGTGCCTGTAGAAAAATAAGCACATGACAATCTCATCACTACGGGTCTTGGTCACCAATTAAGCTGAAGTTAACAAGGAGATTTAACTGTCGCGGAATGAAACAAGAATGTAAATTTACCTAAAGCGTTAACAGGTGATACGGGTGTTTTGAAGAAGAGGACAGAGCTCACAATGACCACAACCCGCTTCACGCAGTTGCCCACGGAGTGGGTAACAGGTGAAACCCTCTGCAATATCATATAAGAAACCTGCAAGACCCATTCATACAGAATCCTATTAGAGAGCATTAAGAAACACAACCATATATAGACATAAAGTGAGGCCAACAGAGTTACATGCTTTCCATGAGACCAATATAAGACTTACATGTAGCACTCAGAATTCCCTTCCTAATTGGCATGACATAGCGTCTCTTAATTGTTTCAAAATGAATTCTAACTAACTCAAACAAGGTTTTAGTGCACCATGAGAGATTGCCAATCAGCTTAATCAATAATGGGGAAGACAAAACAATTCACGTCAAACCATTGGTTTCTTTTATTTCAGACATCATACTTATGTTGACATGACAAGATCGATTAGTAGGGGAAAAAAATCTCTAGTTAGGCATAGAAGAGGGAAACTTACTTGTTGATATGCATGGAAACAGAGTGCAGCAATAAGAGATCTGGTGTATAACTGTTTAACATTTAACCCCTGTTTCAAAAAAGACATGATTACAGATTAACAAGCTCAACACCAGAGAACATTTTTTGACTTACTCCCTTAATAAGAGAATATATATATATATATCGATTTTAATCATCACGATACTCACAGCAGATTGCAGGTATGCAGGGGTAAATTTGACGCCTTCCATGAAGATAGCCACTGGTGCTAATAAAAAGAAGGATATGACAGTTATTGTTGAGAAGAGGTTTATATTGTCCATTGTTTCCTGAGAAGAACAAAACACTTGTTATTTTTCCCCTCTTTCTAAAAGACGCAGAGTAAGATAAGAGTGCCCCAAAATGTGATCTAATGCAAATAATTAATACCTAATGAAATAGATTCAAAACTCACGAATGTTCATAGAGCAAATTACCTCTTTATTAACCATGACCTTCTTGCTGAGAACATTACGAGACTGAAATGTCAAATTAGATGCCATTGCACTCCCAAATCCAGCCCTTTCAAGTATTCCACAGAATGAGCACCAAATTAGAATTCAAATCCCAATTATTTTCCTCTATAATCATGATATGCCTCCTCTCCTTCTCACTCCCTTTTGAGGTATAAGAACTGAAAATAAAGATCTTACCAATTAAAGGAGGCCTCAGTGATAGATGCCAGTGCCACTCCACCAACAATAGGCAAAAGTGAAGCGACCACCAACGCAGTTGGCATCTATAAGACAATGAAACAAGCTACTAAGGTTGCCAAGAGTTTGTTCATGAGAAAATTCATTTCTTCTTCAAAAGAAATCCTCACTAGACTTAAGTAATAAAATATCAATAAATGAAAACTACACAGGTATGCTACTGGTGATTAACATATTACCAACTATGACCCATTAGACTGTTACATAAAATGCCAATTCCCTGACTATAAGAAATCATAATACAAGGCATCAGATTATTCAAATAAACAATATCAGGGGTCAACATTTAGAAAAGAAAAGAAACCAGGTGCAGCAATGTATTATCACCTCTCCAAGGAATATGGCAGAAAGGACCACTGAAAAGAAAGGCTCCATTGCTTTGATAGTATGAGTGAACGACACCGCTACCTTTCCAAGGCTCATGTTAGTGAAAAGGTTCCCTAAAGTATGTACCATAGCCAAAGGCAGTATAGCTGCAAGCTGCCAATAAGTTACTTAGAGTCAATTACCATACACACAAACACAAGAAAAAGGCATAAATAATTAAATATAAGACAGAATAGATATGATTCAGCAAAAAGCCAAATACCAGGGAACCACTTATTTTTGGCCTTTTATGGAGATTAAAAGTCCATAAAAATAAGACAAGGACAGTCCCGACAGCAAATTGAATTGCAGTGACAGTTACTGGAAACTGGTACACCTTCAAGACCTGTTAGCAAGGAAAACACTAAAAGTTTAAATGCTATTCCAAAATCTCGGGGAACAGAGACATCTTTCAACAAGAAGAATTAATCCATCATTCATATGTTTATCCAGCGACCGCCATTTGTAATTGGAAGCTTAAGGATTTCAACTGCAAGCCTCTGAAGACTAATACTAGATGCAATGTCTTCCCTCAGACGAATATTAATTGATAGTATCAGAAAGTTTTTCAGAGAGAACATTTACAATTATCACAAAAACAAAAAGATGGTTGACGAACACAACCACAAATGGGAAACATTACAGCATATTGGAATCCGGACTGAGACGTTGAATGAATATGGCATAATTTGAAAGTTCAAAAGCACCGATAACAACACGTGACGCATTCTCAGCAGTTCGATCATGCACCAACTATGATTCACAATTGCATAAATTTTTGGCAGCTTAATACCAAAAGTGAAGGAAAGAAAAACAATAATTCACCGCAAAATCTCCATAATTTTTCCTCAGGTATTTTAAAATGATAAAATAGAAAGAACAAAGTAGTTCTGAGATAGGAATTGAGATTGAATACCTGCTTATTGTAGATATTAAAGTATATATTGAAGAGGTACCAGAGGCCAAACAAGGATCCAAGCTGCAGAGTTTTGAATAAGGCGTTGGAACTCTCATCCGCGCTGTCAGGCACAGAAGTGGCCCGGGCCTCAAAGCGAGTGGCATCAGAATCAGAGGAAGCAGGAGTGAGCAAAGATGTCGAGGGCCTGAACTTAAAGGAGGAAGAGGAGTAGGAAGAAGAAGCAACGGACCAATAGCGGCGATGGAACGACGAGGAGCTTTCACAGGGCTTGGAAGAGGAAGCAGAGAGAGAGAAATGTGTAGAATGGAAGCGATTGGAGGTAACAGCTCTGTGAGGTTGGTGAAGAGTAAGCGAAGGGGACAGAGTGACAGCTGTGCTCTGCATTTTCGAAGCTCAGCGACAGATCTAATTAGCGAGCACTCTTTCTGGAGAAACGGTGAGAGGTTTGATTGCAGAGTAATAACGTATAGGCGCAGATTTTTTTTTGTCTGAACTCTCAAGTATAAATGGAACTAACGGCTGCGGGGGCAAATCGTAATGAATCTATATTCAAATATGCTGAATATTCCACTCGTAGGTGCTGGCCTTTTTTGGATCTGGGAAGAACGTGTGAATTTTGATCCTAAGTTCTAACTACTTTATAAAGATTTACTAATTGGAAAGTTCTAACTGCTTTATAAAGATTTATTAATAGGGGTTAAGTTGGGTGTAAATGATTCGATATAATTTAAATGAGGTCTCAAGTTCAAACCTTGATGTATGTAAAAAAATTTTATTAGAAAATTTACCCACTATAGCCATCTACACAACGCGAATCAAATCTAGATATAATAGAAATAAAATTCCGATAAATTAAATAAATAACAAAAAAAAACTATTTTATAAAGATTTAAAAAGTAATTAAAAATCATTTATATCATTAAAATTATCAAAATTATTATTTTCTAAGATTAGCCTCCAATTAAAATTGATATATCTTAACCATTTTAAATTTCTTTGTTGCATAATTTTAAAATGCTAAGCTTCTAATTCTAGCTTTTAGAAGTGAATTGGAGTAACATTTTTTTTATTTAAAGAGCATATATTAAGGGTCTGAAATTAGAAATTACAGACCGCAACCTCGCTTACTTGTAGCTTAAATGCAACTGAACATGAGAGAATCCTCACTAACACTACTAAAAAAAAGAAAAATCTAAAATACGTGAAGTTTGATCAATCCCCCAGAATCAGAAATGGATCACTCATATTGTGAGTTTAATCTGAATGCCTTGTTATTATTACAAGAGAGGAAGATATATACTTTCAAAATGAAAACGACGATTGTTTAATTAAACCAAATCGTGCCACTAAGATAAATTACCCTGAAAGAAAGTTCTCATCATGTTCACGAGTTTGAAGAAACACGCCATCTTACATTTTATACTCACACATCCATATCACTCGGCAACTTCAAGGGTTTGTTAATGCCGGATCATCACAACTGCACGGATACATAACGATATGCCTCACTAAAATCATATTCCTATGACATAAATACCTCAACCCTCGCCGTCTTCATGATCCCGCAAACAGGGCATACATGAATAAATACTTCACAATCCTTACACAGACACAAATGTCTGCAAGGCAACATTAAAATGCACACTGCTTTGACTTTGCAAGCCCTGCAATTCATCTGCCTCTTGAAGGAATTTAAATCTCCAGCATGCTCTGTAACTCCTTGATAACCTGTATTGGAACATGAAGCTACCTCCTCTATTTCTCTATCGCCATGAGCTTCTTTTCCTCGCATGACACATTCTGCCATGACTTGTGTTAAGTTGTTCTTCAACGCGTTAACGACGGACTCGTTATATTTCGCTCTGTACTGCCAGGATTGAAGTTCCATGCTAACTTGCTTTATCTTCTCTAATAGTTCCTGGTTCTTGTTATTCAAATTCTCTATTTCTACCTCTTTTTCATAAAGCTTCCTGCTAACTCCTCTCTCAATGGCACTCAGAAAAGAAACCATGTGTCTTAGCCTAAGTTCTCTCAGACCTTTGATGGTGTTCTCCTCCTGTTAAATATGATCACAGTAAGACGTGAATTTTGCATTCTGCCAGCTAACAGAATCATCAATCTGGTCACATGCTAAACAGTAAGCACTAATTTCCATATGGATAGTCTATACATACTACTTTGATTATCAGTTTACATCAGGAATCCAACACAAGATACCATATTCCCTAATAAACAAAATTAAGGTTCACTGTCTATTCTTGTTATGGCATGGCAGCAGCAAACAAGGTTCCATTCAATAAACTTATTTGGAAAAGAATGAAACTCCTGAAATCACTAGGTCCAACATTGAGATTTAGTTATTTTGCAGGAAGTTCTACGCCACAGACCATACCATAAAGGAAATAAATAAGGAATGAAGAAGGTCCCTTACCTGACACTTCATATAACAATCAAGCTCTTTTTTCTGCTGATCAATTTCAACCTTTAGATTATCATCAAGGGACAAAACTATGGGAAGTGTCGCTTTAACGCCTTTGCCAGCAAAAGTGACGGAAGAATTGTGCTCATCTCCCTCATAAGAAAGCCTCAGACCAGTAGAAACCACATTCGGGGCATATCCAGAATGTCCAATATTGTCTTGGAAAGATTTATTATTAAGAGATATCGGTTGCTTGCACTCTCTGGACAGTGATCCTACTTCTACACCTCCTTTCATTGTTTCCATAAGAGGGTTATGCTCACCTTCTCCACAATTTAAGGAACCAATGTTGCACCCAACTCGACCTGTGACAGAGTTACTATGGTCTTCAGCAGACTGAATAAAGACACTAACAGAGATAATTGATACACAAGCACCACTGCTATAATCAGTATCCCAGAAAAGGAGAGTGATAAACTCCACCATACTCCAAACTTCAAAGTTTAGAAAGAGAAGAAACAAAAAGAAAATATTAGTCGATGAATATGAGAGTATATGACCAAAATGTCAGAAGCAGGAGAAAATATTTCTGACAAAATGCAGGGTGCGCAAGAAACTAGAAAGCAAGAAAAGCATGCAACAATGCAAATAAAAAATATGAAGTAAGTTTATGTGTTGCATTCATGTAAAGCATGACACAAAGCAAAATATAATATGTGACAATCAAATCATGCATATTACAGAGGTACAAATTGCAAAACACATCAGATTAAAAAAGGAAGCAACAAAATCAGCCACTCAGAAATACTTACAGTCCCCAAATAACTGCAGCGGAATGCCATTGGTATCATACTGCAATCCATTTCCCCCAACAGAAGAGGAGAACATGGGATAAACATTGTCCCCTTCAAACATGTTCCTATAAAGAAAAAGACCAAAATGAAATATCAGAGTTTAATACATCTATCTAGCCTAGCAAAATTGTTGTAAAACATGCTCATTAGCAAAGAATATACATATTTCAGAAGAAGCCAGTTTAAAACAGCAAGATTAAAGCCACCTCCGCATATTTGAAATACCATTCCCCTTGTAATATATGAATACGTAGACCTCTACTGAATGCTGATAAATCCTATGAAAATTTAGCAGATTACCACCTCATCAGTGAGAACCATAGACAAACGAAAGAATGAAATCAAACAAATGAGACGTCTATCTTTCTTCGAAGCTTTCTCACAGGCCAACGGAGTGAGCAATGATAAAAATAAGTACAAAAAATGATTACGCAAAGAACAGGCCGTCTGCCATAACCCCATAGAACCAAGAAGCTCCTTTTACTAAATCAAATCCCATCGGAAAATCCAATGACAGGTTTATGAATCCCAAAAACAAAGAGGACAAGGGAAACAAGTATCTCCATTTGACGATTATACCAACAAAGTAGCCCGCACTCAGATTTGTGCAATAGAATCTAAAGTATTGGATATTTAGAAATTAAGAAAATAACACAATAATTTAAGACAATCCCGAAACATTCGATCATCCAGAACGAAAAGAAAGCTTACACTTTTTGGGCATTTTCTTGGAAACACAGGAAGATCGGGATTGGCGGAGGAGGAGATTAGAAAAATGGAGCAGAGAGGAGCATTATAGCTACCATGGGTAGTAGTCAAAGTGCGTTAGAGTTTCCCGGTAAGAAAGGTGTTGGTGGAAATGGAAATGCGAGTAGTTGCAGCTAAGAAAGCGGATGATTCCATGTGTACAAGTAAATGTTGGTGGTGTTGGTGATAATGGTAGCTTTGAGATAGTAATCTTGCCCATCATCGCCTTCATCAGCTATCTTTTCGTTTTCCCACCGAGTCACATTTTTGCTTTTCTTTATTTTCAGGCGCTGCCTCCTGAATCCTGATGTCGCTCTGTCCTGTGTTGACTAGATTGTCATTTTGCTTCCTTTCGAATTTTAAATGGCGGTGCCAATGGGCCCATTTGGTTGGGCCTATGATATGGAGCTTTGAGGTGGAAGTTGGATCACTAACCTAAGAGGCTTAGAAAAGCTGGTTAAACATTTTTTCCATCCCTCCTAGTTTTTTTTTGATAAGATATTCCTCCTAGTTTAATTTCCCAAAAAACTATCCATTATCCTTAAGTTCAGCTAGTAAAGGGGTGAGATATACGACTATTTGAAACGTGTTTGAATCTTGGGAAGTACCACTTTGTTGTGGTTCTAGTCACGGTGCTTAGGGAGATATCCTAACTCCTAGGTACCTAAATTTATGCCTAAAAGTAATAAACTGCTCGCCTTGCCTAATGTTGATATCGCCTATGAGAAAGGGAGACTTCATCCTGCCCTTAAATTATATGTGAGCCTAATCCTTTTCTAAAAATTACTGTACCAAAAAAAACATTCCCCAAAAACTTGTACAAAAAAAATCCCCAAAAAAAATTAACTAAATTGTGGGCTTGTAGGTTAGCTGGGGTATGAAGTGAAATATATAATTCATTACTGATAAAAAAGCATAGATGTAGACTTTGATTTCAATTCTTATTCTAAATCCGATTTGGAAACAAATTTCTTATTTGCATATGTTTGATATGATAGGAAGTTTAATTTCACAAAAAAAAAAAAATGCCTTGAAGTTAGTTTATATTCTATTGATGATGGAATTGGTGTGAGTCTTATGAATCCATAATTTTATAAAATTTTCCCCTTTTATGACATGTTTGGTGGTTTGACTTGATTCTGAGTATAACCTAAACTTAATCAAACAACTTGATTCAATAAAAGTTAAGATTGATTAATTTCAATGCTCAGATGTTTGTATTTGATTTGATTGGTTTGGATAGTACTAAATAAATTTATTTTTGTGAAATATATGTTGTTATGTTTAACAGGTTAAATTCAAATTTGTACTTCTTTTGTATAATATATGAAAATTAATACTCTTATTATGAAAATCATATTTTTATTAAATTTGCTATTCTATTTCCTTCTTAGGTTCCTTGGAATATTATAGTTTTCAGTTGGTTAGTTAGCAAGAATTAGTCATTGACCATTCTGCTGAGATTATAATCTATGATCATCATTTATCACATTCATTATAGTATGAAGGCAATAAAGATTATACTACAAACTAAATTTTATATTAAAAATTGAGAAATATTAAATTATATTGAATAACTATTACAAAAAGTATAAGTACTGGGTTAAATTTAATAGGCTTATTTTAAGCTAGTTAGCATGGGTTCAATCAAAAGTGCAACATCATCTGGATTTTTTTTTTATTTTAAAATAAGCAAAACATCAAGTTAAAATAATTTCAAATTTTTAAAAAAATAACAAGTGATAGGGGAAAAAAAGATTAGATGGTCCAATGGCCAAAAACTCATCAACGTCAAAGATCTTGTTCAATTCCCTCACAATGCTCACATGGGCTCCTTCGTCAATTCCGGAAGTGGACCACCCTCTATCCATTTGCTGTCTCCCATCTTGGTTTCTTGATATTAAGATACATACTTGTAACCCATCGCTTGTAGGTTTAGCTGGTAAAAGGATGAAACATATTATTATTTAGAGCGTATTTAAACCCTGGAGAGTACTACTTTATTGTGGTTCTAGTTCCGGCGCTTGGAGAGACATCCTAGTTCTTGGATGCCTAGATTTACGCCTAAGGGTAATAGACGGCTCGCCTTGCCCGACATTGGTATAGTCTAGGAGGAAGAGAGACTACGTCCTGCCCTTGGATCGTGGGTGAGCCCAACCCCTTTCCAAAAAATTTTATACCAAAAAAAAAAAAAGATACATACTTGTAATATCCTAATTTTTGTACCTTTTAAGTTAATTAAGCTAAATTGAAATATGCTTAACTAAGTAAATTTAAGCTGTAGACGTGTCAGAACTATGCTTAACTAAGTAAATTTAAGCTGTAGACGTGTCAGAACTAATTTTCTTTATCATATATTAAGCTTTTATGAACTGCCTTGAAAATTGATTATTTTCAAATAATATTTTTTAGTGATTTTTTTTTTACATTGAAAAATAAATATCCCAATAACTTTCCATAGATTCTAAATTCGTAATTTTTCAGAGACACGTGAAATTAATTATAGACTACAAAAGGGGCAAGACTAGTATATGTTTGAACTACAAGTTTTGGTTCCACATCCCTCTTCTTTGGTCTCTGTCTTGAAAACTTGACTTTGATTCCTTCCTATCATGATAATCCCTCTAGTAATGCATGTTATACTCTTATAGTCTTTAATATAGGATATGTTTAATTAATTTTATTGTATTAAGAAAGTTAATTAAATTAATTAATATAATATTTTTACTAAAATAACTAATCAACTTTCTTTTTAGTATTATGATATGATAGACTTTGAATCTTGGATTTGAATATTTTCCATCAAACTAACTGTGGTGAGGGCTTTGCTTGCTTTTGTTTAGCCATGTGAATATACTCTTTTCAGAATGCATTTTGCACAATGTGTTTTACCGCCCCAAGCTTGACCGGTAGCTCGGGTAACCTATGGAGATATTTATTTTGCTTAACTCCATACTTGGTCCTTTCATTATCAGCGACATTTGCAAGCTAACAAGGTCTTGTAAACCCAACTCATTTGGACTTGAAGGGAACGAGAAAAGTACTTTGGATGATGACCATATAATAATTTTTTTTGAAAATAACTTATACAAAAATTTTGGATATTTTTTAAATAAAATACCTTTAGAGGAGAGCTTATAGGAAAAAAAGTAGTTATTAATAAATGAATATTTAAATAGTTATTACTAAAAAAGACTTTTATAATTGAAAAATTATCAGAAAATATATGATTTTATTAAAAATATGAGAGATATAAGAGGATATAAAAAAATAAAAATAAAATAATAATTAAATAATTTATAAATTATTTTATTGTTACAGAGACTAGTCTTATAGTTTATCTGAAATTTTAATTTTAAACTATAGTTTATTTTATTTTTTTTTGAATAAATATAGATATTTATTTTAAAAAAATGTTAAACAAAAATTAAAATAAGTTTTTTTTTAAATCATAGTTTAAAAATTTTCACTATATATATATATTAGCAAAATTCAGTGAGGCCTCACCAAGCATCTTTAAGTAAGCTTGCCGCTGTACTTTTCCATTTCATGGAAAATGTATCATATCCGTTTCCCATCAAAGTTTTATGCCTCATGATGATCTCAATGTTAGCCTTTTCAAGTGGAGCTGGCAAGTAGGGGTGTTTATGGGCAGGGTTGGGCAGGGTAGCTCCCTACCCGGTATCCTGCCCGACAAAGGTCTGGGCTGCATTTTGCAGCCCGATGCCCGGCCCTACCCAGTAAAAGCCCTAACTATTTTGGGTTGGGCATGCCCAAATTGTGATATTCTGCTCATATTGTGAGAAAAAAATATACAATCATGAACTTATAAAATAATATCATATTTATATCTTCAATAGTTAAATAATATCTATAATTTACTAAGAATAAAGTAACAAAATAATAGTAATTAAAATCTTAAAATTTCTTGTATATATAAAAAAGAAATATTGAAATATGTAGAGGTCGGATATTTGTAGCGTTATTATAATACCAATAATCGAATACTTAATAAGTAAAGCAAATGAGTAACTTTGATATCTACATAAATATAAGTTATGTTTAATATTTTAAAAATGAGCAAGAGTTGCTAGACAAAATAAAAAATGTAAAATTATAAATAGAATAAGTTAAGAAAAAAAATAAAAATTAAAAAAAAATAATAAATAATAAATATATATAGGGTCGGGCCAAATGGATAGGGCAGCATACCCTGCCCGGCCCAAAATTTGGCCCGACCCTACCCTGCCCAAATATATTTTGGACAACTTTTTTAAGGTTGGATCGAACAATTTTTTTACGAGTTTGGACAGACAGATTGGGCCACGGGTATTATGAATACCCATAGTGTCAAGCCACTTTCCTCCATTAGCACACTCGAGAATCGAGATTTTCCCATTTTGGTTCGACTTCAGCTTTCAATAATGGAAATCTGCATCGGCAGGCAAACTTATTAGGTTATTCATCTAAGCAGAGAACCCAGTTACGAATTCCCCATGTGTGTAATTTGTGCATGTAAGATAATTGAACGATACCAAAAAAATCATCAGATATTTTAAATATAATATTTTTGTGTATTACATTAATTACGTGCATGAGATATATACAAATATACAATAGATAATAGAATTAGAGGGAGATATACATATCGGATTTAAGGGATTATAATAAAACACAGATTACAATATACAGATATTCATATATTTTTCTATAATATCTCCACTGAATTAGCGATTATTTACAATAATAAAAAATAAAAATCTTTTTGAGATATGCCAATAATGGAAGCCACGGGACGAATATAAAAATATCTCCCGCAGAATCCAATCCGACAGAATACCTTTTTCTTTTTCTATTGGACCCCAGCACAGAAAAATATCTGGCTAAGAATCTCCTGCATTCATCATAAATTTCATCATTTCAGACACGATCCGCGTTGAATCCTATCTTTCGTAGTTTTGCCCTCGATCCCGTGTCTTGTTTAGTTCATTTCTGGTGTTGGGATAATGCTAATAATAATGCAGCATCCAGACGCAGAAAAGCACTGCTTAAACCCGTCGCTGTCCCATACGGAAAACCACGCAACGGACGAAACGTGCTTTTTTCACAGACCTCTAACCTCCCACTTCACTCTTGTTCAAAAAGGGAAATAAAAAATCTATTTTAATCTTGATCTTGATTCGACTGGATTAGTATCTGTATTTAAAAGTTGCTTACGCAATTTCTGTGAAAATTCAAACTTCTCATTGTGGCAAGTGTCACGGGATAGGAAAATGCAGTCATTAAGCGTTCCGAGTTTCTTGGATTTGCGGGTTCTGGGTCACGGAAGCTCGGGTTTCGGAGAATCACAGGCGGTGTTGAGGGTGCAGGGGGTGGATTCCAGAAGAACCATCAGGAGAAGAAATATGATCGCCATAGCGAGTGCTGCTGCAGAAAGGGATGGGAATGGCCCCAGAACGAGTCAGAGTCAGAGTCAGAAGCAGAAGAAGAGTCAAATTCCGACGAGGTCGATTCCCTCTTTGTCCCACTCCTACGCCCTCTTGAAGCAGTAATTGGAAGTAGCTGCGAGATCCGAGGTTAGAGTTCTATACGAAATCAGTCTTCCAATCTGGGCAATTTGAAAGGAAGATATAGAGAATAGAAGCATTCTGTGTGTGTTGGTTTAGATTCTAAGAATCTTTATTCTCAAGGTGTGGCGATCGTGTTAACAAGTTGCGTTTAATTTGTATAGGATTACAAAGAAGCGGCAAGGATTCGAGATTCGCTAAAATTATTCGAGGAGGAGGAGCCAGTTCTACATCTGCGAAGATTGATGAAGGAAGCGATTGCTGATGAAAGGTTTGAGGTACCTAATTTGCTGATGTGGTGGTTAATGCGAAGTAATTAGTACAGAGAAGACTATCCAATTCGATACAGAATGGCTTGATTTTCAAGTCCTAATATAAACTTCTCATGCAAATGTTTATATTTTTAACAACCTTGTTTAACCTTTTCAGGATGCAGCTAGATACCGTGATGAGCTAAAAGACATAGCCCCCCACTCTCTATTAAAATGTTCCAGTGATGCCACCACCTTGGTATGTCTCCTAAAATTGTTATCGGGACTAGAATGAGTTTACAAGTCTCTCAGATACTTTCTTGAGGGGTTGATGTTCAATAAAACAAAAATGAAGCTGTTTTTGTAAAAGTGTTTTTCATGCTAGTTGGTTCAGATCCATGAAGCTCCTTTTCTTCAATTGATTTCTCTTGGATTTATTCAGGGAATAAGGGTTCAAGTTAGGAGTGCTTATATAGAGGGAAGAAGTCAACCTTTGAAAGGGATTTACTTCTTTGCCTAAAGAATAAGAATTACCAACAATTCAGACCGCCCCATTCAACTTTTTAGAAGGCATTGGATTATAATTGATGCTAATGGGAAGACAGAAAACGTGTGGTAAGTAAATTGTACGTCTTATAGAGCTTTTGCATTTTCGTCTTTTATTATCTTTTATGCCTAGGGGATTTAATTTCAATAAACCTCTGTACTGTGTATTCCTTATGACAGGGGGATCAGGGATGTTGGTGAACAGCCAGTTATACTTCCTAGGACTAGTTTTGAGTACTCTTCAGGATACCCATTAAACACCCCGAGTGGTAGAATGGTAAGACAGCTTCTTTACTGTTCTTTTGATCGGTTGACACTATTGATTAATAAGAGTAAATTTAGCTTTAGTGCCCTTATGCTATTGTTGGTGGTATGTGGCAATTAAGATTAAACCTTTTGCATTGATTTTCAAACACTACAAATGGCTGGTCATAAAAATTGGGGCAGGAAGGCAAAAGAAAAGGCCTAAACTAAGGCCAATGAGCGCACACTGTTCACGGTTTATTTGATACAGTAGAAACTGCTATACTGCTATGTAGTTCAAGACCGAAATTTGGATGCTTCTCAATAGTTTTAAAACCATGTTACATGTGCTTTCTTTGGTTCATGATTGATGTCAACATGTGAGTTCCATTATAATGCAGGAAGGTGGCTCATCCCCCTCATTTAATGTGGCAATTGCTCCCTTTTCACTCTCTCTTCTCGGAGATGATGACGGTGTTACCATTTGAGATTATAAACCTAGCTTCCCCAGCATGAAATGGGTAGTAATTTTGTCAAACGTTCCTAAGCAGCTTAATTATTTGCTCTCTGTTTTTTTTGGCGATAATTATTTTGCATTATTTAAGTGTGGAGTTATTTAGCTGTGGGGAACAAATGCCTCTGCAAATGTTAGGCCGAGACTGCTAAAGAGGATACAGTCAGATTGTCCTGCAGTTTCTACAAATTGGCTGCAGAAACTTTTAAGAAATGAAGAACAAGTCACCTGTAAACGATCACAGAGGTCAAAATTGCGACTTCAGCTCTTCACACGGATTGTATATTAGTTGTGAATCGTGGTTAGTTGTTTTTTATGCTGTTGATCCTTGAACAAAAGGAATTGTATATTACTGGATTGATTTGTTGAAAACTGAATGTTGAAATCAATTGTAGATGTTGGATTATATTCTATTCCGTATTCCCTCTACCTCAACGAGAACGAATTCATTTTTCGAAGGTTGGTCAAATGCCTGTCAATCCATGCTTATAAATTTAGTAGATTTCCATCGTATAAGCCTAGGGTAGTTGTCCACCTATATTCAGGTAAGACTTCTAACCGCATTTGAAGGGTATAATTTCTAAATTCACATATGTTAAATTCTCCCTGTTGAAGTTGACCCATCTATTTGCCCTCAATCAATAATCACATGTTTTCCTGCTAAATGATGCAACTTTGAATGCTCTGCTAAGTTTCTGCATTGAATTTAATTTCATGTTCACTTCCAATGCAAAAATATATCAAATTTCTCACCTGAACTGGTCTGTCCATCTTCAGCAGTTTCCTTGTTTTTAAAAATGCTTCATTTTCCAATGGACACAAACAAATGTGCTTCACCAGTGAATGATTCATGCTGAACAGCCAAATAAATGGTAGTCCCATCTGAGAATCTGATAAAAGCTAGAATTTTATTCCGCAAGGAATTTAAACAAAACAGACGAGCGGGGACAAAAATGGAAGCTGAGATACATAAAAACTGTACATAAATTTTTGTGTTGCAAAGAATAACAATGACAAAAAATAATGACTGGATGGACAATTCTGATAATCGAACAAAATATCTTGAGATGTAACAATTCTGATCAAGATGAGATATAGACAAAACACATCAACATAGTGGTGTTCATAGACAAGTGCTTGGTAAGGAACCCATCAAGATAATGTTTTCATCTCTATGATCCCTGTTCTTGTGAGGATCTTCCTTCGTAAACAAGCCAGATAGGAATCCGGATGACAACCCAGAAGACAAACCCCTCCCTAACAAGCCCGAACTACTTCCTCTGGCTTTATCCAATCTGAGGAACGCCCCACATGTACAATTGGACAGCTTTCTGAAGCATTGCTTATGGAATACTGACTGACAAGCTTTACATCTTTCAATCTCATCTTCCTGATGAAAAAATTAGAACAAATTAGGACGACACTTTTCAATAATTCAGAAAAACTGAAATCCATGACAAAAATGAGGTAAAGAAAAGGGTGGGGGTCCGGAGAAGGAAAGCATCGATAGGACTAACTATTGAGCTCTCAGCAAGATAAAGGAACACTTTGATGAAGAGAAAATGAGGCATACATTCCAACAAATTTTCACTGCATGTATAATTTTTATACAAAATAGAGGAACTGGCCAGATAAGAGCCTCAGAGCTGTAAAACAAACACTGACAACAGGGGCCACTTACTCGTTGAGAAAAAAATCCAAAGGAACTCTATTTACCGGCTTTACATGCAAGAATTCTAAGACAATAACCACGGAAAAAAGGCCTTATTTTGAAACAATTTATATCCCTTAAGCAGCAATCCACACTTTAGCTGTTTAGTTGCTTGCACTTCAGAAAAATATCTGAATGGATAGATTTTTCAGAGTATCTACCACACTCATTATCTAAAGCACACCCTGAACTTAGGAGGTGCCACATTACAATCAAAAGATAGGCAATTTCTTGCAAACGCACATGGGATATTTCATTTCTGGAGACAAAAAGGGAATTTTTTTTTTATACTGTCCAATATTACCACGGCTACAGACAGAGACACACCTGGAAAGGGAAAATGAGAGAAGATGGATAGCTACAGTCTTGCCGGGCACCGCATGGAACACCAACATCACAACATATGAGGCATTGATCAGTGATGTGTTCCAGGATTTTAGATGACAAGGTTTCAACCATAACTGGCAGTGCTGCATTAACAGATTATTACATCAGGGACACTAAATGCAACAAAACCACTTCAAAACTAACTATTGATCAGGTAGATGATCAACATAAAAATAACTTCCATTAGAGGCACAGAAAGCAGTTAGTCAAGTAAAAGCTAACCAGCAAAGGCTCCTTTGGACAGATCCATAAGATCTCTTAGAGCAAAAAAGTCATTGCTCTCAACAAGATATCTCCGAGTTCCAAGTACCCCGTAGATAGACCTCCGAAATGGGCAACGAACAAATGGAAGAAGAGTCCTTATTTTTTTCCTGACATTCATAACATGAAGCAAGGCTGGGACCTTTGACAAAAGGAATGGATTAACTGCAGTGACGCAAAGCATGGGCTGCAAGAGAAAATTCATTTAGAATATTTAACATGCCCAGAAACAAAAGCTAGAGAACAATACAAGTAAAATGCAGGGCTGCTTCTGCCTAAAACATGATTTTTTTGGGAGGGCGGGCACTCCCTCCCCAAAACAGGCTCTACATATACAATGTAAATAGGTGGAAAAGATTTGATCTATAAAAGTAATTACCATCGATGTCTAATGTAAAGGCACTTCATTACTGAAGAAAGAAGATATGAATAAGCTTATTAGAGTTGAGGGCTCTATCAGAACCTCTGATATAAACATATGCCTGGCAAATAAAAAAGATGTTATCTATAAAATTCAGTTGACAGTTCCTAATGTTACCTGGTCATGTATAGAATCCAGATAAGATTTTGCCAGCTGAGAAACAGGATACTGAGTAAAATCCCATTGATGTAAAACTCTTGCTGGTAAGACAGCAGTGTCATTTATATGGCAAGAAGAGCAGAATAGTTTACCACTGTACTCACAAATTCGGGGCTTTCCCCATCCAAATGTCTCTACAAAACCCCAAATCAAAGTTCTTCCATCATCAAGATGCTTATGACATCCAGCACACATGTTATGTTGTGCTTCTAACATTTGTTTCATAGATTTGTTTAGTGGAATTTCAACTATAAGTGATATGGTATTCCCTAATGTGGAAAGGTTTTCATTTTTTGTCACTCCCATTATAGAAGACTGAGCCACCGGTGGACTTGATGCAGGCGGACTGGGGCATGAACCTTGAGGGGACAAAAACCAAATTAATGCACTTGGAGGGCTTGAATAAAACCTGGTGTGGAGAATGGATTGTAAGCACTCTTGAATGAGAACACTTCTCTGCACAATAACATCAGGAGATGCACTTCCAAATATCTTCTTGGATTCTTTTTCAACTGAATACCACGGCAAAGGTAAAACCCATCCGTGATCAGCAAATAAGGTTTTTATCTGACGGTAGAGGGTGAGGAAATCACGGTATCGTCTTTCAACCTCCCACTGACCTTTGCTGCTCCACACTTTTGTTTTATAGACAGTATATTCCTTCACCCCCAACAACCTTTCACTTAAAGAAACATCTCCTCTCTTCTGCCTGGCACCTACCACTTCAATCCTATCTATTCGCACAGGGTGCTGAACTAGAAGATAAGCATCATCAGTACCAGAAGTAGATGCTGTCAACCCGCCATCTCTTAAAGGCATAGAAAACTGCGGCTCATGATATCTATTACCCTGAGCAAGCCTAACCCCAGGAGAATCAATAGAGTCTAGTAAAATTTCTTCCATTTCATGGACAACCTCATCATAAAATTCGTTTAGTTCAAAATTCTCTATCTGCAACATTCAGTGAAACATAAGACCCGTGTTATAACCATTTGCAGAGAATAATTATTGCCCAAACAAGCAAATGTTGACAAGAAAGGCTTTAATTTTCAGAGGGTGAAGAATTTAAAAGAAGCATATATGCATAAAACAAACAACTCCAATCCCACTGACAAATCTAGAAATAGTAAAGTCTTCTGAACCCAATTGAAGTGAAAACTAAATAGATATTGGCAATAATTCAGGAAAGTGGACGATGATCAAATGATAGATAATGGCACTAATTGCTCACCTGAGATGTCGGAGGACTTCTCTCCGAGAGATTTGTTGAGGGGGAGAAGCTCTCTATTGATTCCTTCATTCCATAATTCAAAGAAATTCCAATTCGTTCTAGATTCTTTGTGGAATCTTCATTCATATTCCCAGGTTGTTCGGTTGAACTGGGAAGTCTATGTTCAACATGGCTTTCAGAAGAAATGTCAAACTTGAACTTAGATTTATCGAGCTCTGGGTTTTCTACGTGTTGAACAGCGCTAATGCCAATAGAATTTTCAGTGTTCATGTACTCATTCTCCTTCACAATTTTGCCACTATCAGTAACATTCAAATTCCTATGCTGAGGAGCCTTGTCTTCCAGTGGGTCCAAATCAACTTCAAAGGCCTTGGCGCTTGAACCAGTTTCAGGAAAATTATTTTTCCCAACAATAATCTCTCTCACATCTTCTGGATGTGACATGACTATATTCAGAGACTTGCTTGAGGCATTGGAAGAACTTTCTTTTGTGTTAGTAACCTTATCAACTCCCTGAACTGGGCAACGGGCTGCAGGAAAGTCTCTGGCCACTTTTACTTCTTTGGGTTCACCAAGATCTTTTATCTCGTTAACTTTTTCTGTAGATATGAACAAATCATTCTTATCTTTCCCTTCTTGATTTTGACCAGCAATTGAAACACCTGTTGATCTCACAGAACCAAAATTTACTGCATTTTTGTCAATTTCAGGATTCTTTTCTTTTTGACTCTGAAATACATTAAACATCTGGGGAACTTGACCATTTCCCACATTGTCTAGCAAAAAATCATCCAGGTCTTGTGAACCAAAAGCTACAGAAGAGTTTATAAGGAGGGGATTCTCATGTTGTACTTTTGACTCCTGATGATGATAAATAAGTCTTGATGAACAATAATCAGTTTTGTTGCCATCATCACCACCATATTTGTACATTGAGTCCTCACCCTCTGAATGATCACAATTGGATGAGTTCCTGTCTTGTTCCCTTTCTATCTCCCCTTCATTTTGCAACTTAGATTGAGCATCAACACATTCGAATTCACACTTTTTATCAGCTGGACAAGATAAACCACCTTCTTCAACTGTTATTTCACAACGAGAACCCATGTCATCCCCATTACTTAATGTATGAGCCTGAGTATATCCTGCATTATCATCTGCATCACTAGATAAGTAATCCTCAGTAATTTCAAATTCATTACGTCCTTCAAACCCTTCAGAAACTTCTATTGCATGACGGTGAACAATATCCAGGTCCAAATTCTTATCTGATTGGTTGACCCCCATGAAATTTGATGCATCTAGAATAGTCATAGTAAGTTCGTCATTATCATCACCGTAGAATTCCAATCCACTGGAGCCGCAGTTTGAATTCTGTTGGCTTCTCATATTCCCACTGCCAGACCCAATTCTGAAATTTCTCTTAACATCCGACACACTTGGAATCGAAAGCCTGTCAACTTCACGATTCATCTCAACTCCCTCGTGTAAATGAAAATTATCCCAGCCATTACCACCCTCCGAATAATTTTCTAATTGGTTAATCTCCATTGAACTCGATGCATCAAGCGTAGTCATAGTAAGGTCATCCTTATCAGCACCGTAAAATTCCAATCCACTTAAGCCGTATTTTAATTTCTGCTGGCTTCTGATATTCTCACTGCCAAGCCCAGTTCTGAAATCTCTCGTACCGTCCGACACACTAGAAGTCGAAAGCCTCCGATCCCTATGATTCATCTCAACTCGTTCACCTAAACTGAAAGACTCCAAGCCATTATCACCCCCAATCCCGAAACTTTTTGCGGACCCGAAATCATATTCTGGAAAATCGTTGTAAACTGTGATCGCGCTGCACATACTTGGGGTGCCCATGATTGAGTTCGCGCTAGAATAGCAGTCGAACTCGGATTCTCCACATGATGAATAACGTGATGATGGAAGAGAAGCATCACCGCGGTCCGATTGCCAAAACCGCAAGGGAGGTAACGAATCTAACGGATCGGGAGAGGTGGCCTCACGAGTCCCCTCCCCGTTGCTCATTGGAAACTACACTTATCATATAATTCGAAGCTCGAAAACAAGGATTAAGAAGGAAAAGAAATCAAACCTCCAAGATGGCTCCGGTTCTCTGAAATTCACGGAAGCAAAGAGCAAAATTCGCAGGATTCAATCGAGATTTCAAAATAGGAGGGAAGCTCAAAGTTCCTGAACTGTAGGCAGCTACAAACACAGAAGTGAGAAGAAGGAAAAGAACACAAAGGATGACGATGCAGACGAAAAGGAATGGTGAAACTTTTTTTAGAATTTTTTTTTTGTCTGCGTTTAACATGAGAGAAACTGAGAAATTTTCAAAACTACCATTAATAAAAAAATGACGATCATATTGCTTTTGCATAACTACCAATCAACTCCCCACCTTGCTTGTCTCAAAACAGTCAACAACATTCAAGAAACACAAAGACAGGGTAAGAATTACTTTTAGTATTATTGAGATGCCTGCACGACCAATTAGTCTTCACGAAAACACACATCGACGCATATGAATTCCAATCCAAATGAATAACCCATCCCCCAAACAAAACATTGGTCAACAAAATAAAAAAAAAAAAAATCTTTCCAAGAATTAGAGCTAAAAAAGTGGGTCAGTCCACTGAAAATCATAGACTGAGAAGAGATAGACTGCAAATCATAGGCTGAGAAGAGATAGACGGACAAAATACCAATTTTTATTATATTTTAAAAAATTTATAATATTAATAAAAAAAATTAATATTATATTAATATAATTAAAAAATTATTAATATTATACTTTTAAAAGTTCTTATTTTTTATAAAATAATATCAAATTTTATAAATATAAATATAAATAATTAATATAATATTAATCATTTATAATATATTAATAAATAAATATTTTTATTAGTATTCGATATAAAAAAATAACGACTTGAGCAAAATATGCTATCCTGAAGTTGCCCCTATACTCATTTGTTAAAGTTTTGATTTGAATAAAAATTTAAATAAAAATAACAAGATCCAAATTTAAATAGTAAGAATATAAAAATAAGAAATAAAAATAAAATTATGAAAAAATAATTTTTTATAAATATAAGATAATAAAATGATTCACAAGTAGTATATCAAGTTAGGACTGTCGGTGGTATGTTGTTACTTCTATTATATATGACTGAATGAAATACAGGTATTATTCAAAAGACAAAAAGTATATTAATTTTTTTCTTTTTCTTTTTCTTTTTCTTTTTTTTTGCCCACAAAAGTAGTATGTCAATTGATTGATTCGTGAGGAGCAGAGGATACCATATTTTTGTTTATGAAATATATGTATCTATAAATTAGTTTAACTTCGAGGCATGATGCCCTCCTTTGGAGGGAGAAACTGACCATTAATGTTTGCCCCTCACCATATAAATCGAGTCAATTATAATTCATAATTATGAACCTACCCTTCATCTTCTCCCCATGGATAACCCAATTGGCCTTTTATTTTTATTTTTTGTGAAAAGTAAAAGTATTTCTAAATTATTTTATATTTGAATCTAACCTCTAACGAGTTATAAGTGTTAAGATTAAAACTCTCTCAACAAATATATTTTTAAATCAGATTATTTACTATATCAATTAATAACTTGTTAATTTGTCTTTTATTGTTTTTAATTAAGTAGAAAAGGGAAGAACAATAAACGATGAACTTGAAGGTTGTGTTGAAATTGCAGTGAGAATCAATCTTGGAGACTAATTAAAGGCTTAGAAGGCTGAGGCATGTGGATGGTCAAAATGCATTTCGTCACCCGTTTTTAAGGTAGTTCCCTAAATTTTTATCAAAGTTTAATGGTAATAAATTACAAACTTGTATTTGTGTTCAAAAGAGTTATCCAAAATGAAGCGTGAACGCATGAAGCACTAATGAAATTAAATTCCAATTGCTATGTTGCTTTATCCTTTGACTCCTTTGCACTGTCATGTATTATTTGTGGTATTTTGATTTTTATCATCTTCACCTCCGAATTCCCTGATTGCATCCTGGTTTTCACCCTTCAAGGCAAAACTATTATATATTACCAGGCCAAGACCATCATTATCAATAGCATCAATCATCATCCATGTCCCATATAAAATTTGTAATAAAACGCCTTTTTTTTTAAATCATATATAATGTGACTCAGCTTTCAAATTTCAATTTGATCCGTCATAAATTGCAGAGCTAGAAAAAATTGACACCATTTTTTTTAAGTATAAATATATTTTTATTGGAGATAATATTATTTAAAGTACTATTGAGAATATATATTTTTCAATAATATATTATAAGAGACTGTTTCATTATGTTATACTCAACTCCTATTGATTTTTTAAATTTTTTATAAGTATATTATCTAGGAAACAATCATGCACTAAATATATGATTATCTCTCTTAATAAGAACTTGAACATTAATTTGCCACTATAAGATATTAGTACCTTTTATTAGACTTAATCGTTATAGGTAAAATTGTCATAAATTTTTTATTTGTTATAAAAAAATTTATATGAATTTAACATCGATCTCCATTAAGGCAAAGGTATAACTTTAAGACTCATAGAATATTTATAGGAAACTTATAAAATTGCCTATCAAAGAGGCCTTTATCACGGTAGCACAAAAATTGAACTGTTTGTAAGGTCTTTATTTACCATATATTTTTTTTAGTACAAAAATTTTAGAAATGTGTTAAATTCACCCACGATCTAAAAGCATGGCGAAATCTCCCTTCCTCCTAGGTGATACCAATATCGGGTAAGACAAGTCGTCTATTACCCTCAGGCGTAAATTTAAGCACCCAAAAATTAAGATACCTCCCCAAATACCATAACTAAAATCACAACAAATTAATACTTCCCATCTTATTTATTTACCATATCTGACAATTCTGATCAGCATCGCCATGAATTGGCCTCACACTACATAGCTTCTTAACAACTTGGGCCTCTTTTGGTTAGTTCTGTAAATATATGGACCAAAGGGCCGAAACTATCAATTCACAGAAGCTCAACCTGAAGGATCATCAAATTCCAAAAGACATCAGTTGTAAGGTACTTTGTAGAAGGATTTAAATTTTGGATGCTTCAGCATCACCCTACTTCCCCCTTTCTATGTTTATAAAATCCTTTTCTTAGCACTGACGGTTCTGTCTTCCTTCGTTTCCTTAGTTGCAAGCTCACACTTTAAATTTTGAACCTCTTCACTGCCATAGTCATCAACAAGCAACATTATAATATTCGATTCTAAAGCACCCTAACCAACAAAAGTTATCCCTATCACATTAAAAAACTAATTCTTCCGACACAACATAAAGTTGAAGGAGAACCCATAAACAATTCAACCCAGATTCCTCAACACTAGCTGCATCATGCATGAACACTTCTCTCATCACCAAATTATTTATAACCAAGGCAAGTATATCTTCATTTCCAGGCAAGCTTACTTTCAATACTTAGTACTTTAATTTCCTTCCTCGATCTCTGCCAGTCATGCCCATATTGTTCCTTCTTCTTCGTCTCATCTTCTTATTGCATCTAATACATTTTAGGTCCGGTCATGCTCACTCATGCCGATCATATTGTGGAAACATAACCATAGACTACCCATTTGCACTCCGATACGGATGCGGCCACCCCGGCTTTCGAGACCTTCTCTTCTGCATCAATGACGTTCTCATGTTTCACGTAAGCTCCGGATCTTACAGAGTCCTTGACATAGACTACGCTTATCAGGCTCTCACTCTCCACGAGCCTCACATGTCAACCTGCGACAAAATCGTGCTGGGAGGTCGCGGCAACGGGTTCTCGGTCGAGCCGTGGAGGAAGCCCTACATGAATCCGACAGCCGACAACGTGTTCATGCTCATAGGATGCTCGGCCGAGTCACCCTTGTTCCAAGGTTTTCCAGGGAAGAACTTGCCTTGTCGAAACGTTTCGGGGATGAGCTGTGAAGAGTATTATGGGTGCCCGGCTTGGGACATGTTGGGCCACAAGCGCGTAGGCCCAGAATCGTCGTTCTTCGGGTCAGGCCCACCGGAATGTTGTGCTGTACCGTTTGAGATGATTAAGGCTATAAATTTGAGCAGGCTTGGGTGTGAAGGGTATAGCAGTGCCTATAATCTTGCACCATTACGAGTTGACGGGCCTAAAGGGTGGTCTTATGGGATACGTGTGAGGTATTCGGTTCAAGGGAATGATGGGTTTTGTGCAGCGTGCGAGGCGACAGGTGGCACGTGCGGGTTTGGTTCAGACGGCATTAGGCAGATTTGCATGTGTGGGAGTTCCAATTCAACGTCCAACTGTGATTCAGGTCAGCCATATCCCACCACCTCATCGGACTCGTTAACTTTGTCTTAAAATGAAAAATGTTCTAATTTTATTGTAATATAGAGAATCATTACATTAAACTTCAAATCTCCTCTTAACAAATCGTAAAAGTGGCACTATGTGAAAAGAGTTAATATGATGAAGTGAGCCCCCAAATGAAGTTGTATTTAGGACTATCAATTCCTCCTAAAAGTGGCACAAGGGAATGGAGGGGTAGTATATTATTTAGTTATTTATTTTGAATTTCAGAGATATTTTATAAGAATTTACTTTAGAAGAGTATTCTTTTTCTTGGTGATATGTTTTGATGATTGGCTATTAATAAGTATAACATTTACAGTCAGCTTATCTTCGTCGGACACAGCAAGGCCTATGATGATGAAGATGTTTGGAGGTGAGCATGTAAATAATAGTGAGGTTGCTTCATATTTTAGCAAACTATCATGTGCCTCTTATTAAGTGGGGATCTTTGTTTTCTAACGACTTTTGCAGGGCCATTGGCGTTTATGCTCCTATGCATGACAGCGGTCTAGATCTGGATCTGGATTTGAATACTGTCTTCTAAAAACAAACAGAAACAAAAATACCAATTTGAATATTGACCATTACCCGAGAGAGTATTAACAAAAGTGGAAATCAAAACAAGCTTCATAAATAAATTTTTGAGTGAAGCACATGAACAGAGAATAGAGTGAGTTGTACTTTGTATTTTTTTTATATAACTATATGATTAAATTAAATTAAAGTATTATCTAATCTAATTAGAATAACTCATACTTTGTTTTACATTAACTATCTTCATTGTTGCTTGACTTGGCATTCTATCTATTGCTTTCCACTGTCTTCATCCTTTCTCATTTTCCTTTTCCCCTACCTACCGCCACAATAATATTCCAAAGTAAAATACATAGAGCTACTCAATTACTACCTAATAAAAGAATTATATAACTAATTTATAAATATTAAAAAAATTAATTAAACTAATTATTTGTAACAAATTTGTCTTCAAGGGAAATTATCTTCATAATCATATACATTGACATTACCTTTTAATTAAGAGTCACTTTAATATGTGCAATCAATTTGATAAAAAAATTTATGTAAAATATATTGGAGTCTCATATTTAAGATTAAATTGAACTCTTTATCTAAAGACTAGAAGGAGTAATTTATATTTATCCCAAGAACAAATAAATAGATTCACCTGACTTTTATTTTGTTAAAATCACAAAAATATCTCTTCTATTTTCAAAATCTAAACTTAAAATTTAAAATAACTATTCGAATAACCTACTTCCTTTGCCTAAACTTCCTCTTTGACGCATAAGACATCTCATGAAGTCAAGCATAGGAGCATTCATCATCCTCCATACGATTAGTTCAAACAACCTGTGACTTCTCATATTTCACTCTCTGCAATTGTGAAAATGTGATGGGAAAATGATATTAGCAATATGATTGTCATGAAATGAAAATAACAATAAAGATAGGTTTTGGTCAAAAAAATATTAAGGATCGGTTTACTTACATCTGAGACATCCTTCCACGCGTTCAGAGTCTTTAGAGCCTTTCCAGATTCTTGTGTCTCACGTGCCAAAGACACTCCTTCGCCCAAGTTCTTTACATGGCCACTCACCAGGAGAGCCGCTGCTGCATTGAGGACCTGGCCATTTTTTTTTTGGGGGCACAAGGAAAACAAAATAGATCTTTCAGTTCATGTGCATTCAGAGTTCAAGATTAGTATCAATGAAGTACTAGTATATAAGAGCAAAATGAAAAAGGACATTATAAAGAATCAACGTTTACTTCAACATCAATAAAACAGTACACTGAAGCAACGATAAGGTGTGAACCACGGCGGAAGTTCGATGAAATATTTATGAAAGAAAAGCAGGTTTCCAACAAATTCGGACGATCTAATTCGTTTCTCTGGTTAACCTCCATAATTTCTATGGTGAAAATGTCAGGGGAAAATTTCTACAAAGAAGAATCCGGCAAGGCAAGCTATCAACAAATTCTAATGGTACGATACATTTTTTTTAAAAAAAAATCAATTAGGGAGCCAAGTTTCCCCACCTGTTGTTTCAGAGCCATGAGAGGAAAAGAAGGCTAAACTCAAAAGGGGGGGCAAGAATTTTGAAACTAAAAGGAGAAAAGAGCAAATTAAGACCAGATGCAACAAATTCAACCTCAATAATAATAATAAAGAAGCTTGAAGCTTGTGGATCATACATATATACATATACATACATGCACGCTCACATATGTATAAATTTTCTAGGTTAACCTCTTCTTATCAATTTAAAAGTGGTGCCATCTTCTCAGCTACTTAATGATCAGGAAAGTAAAAGCTATACTCACAAGTGCATCGGCTATAGGCCCTCTCTCTCCAGCTAGGACACGCTTCAAAACCTCTGCATTGTATTCTGGGCCACCACCTCTCAAGTCATCAAGGGTGCACCGAGGTATATCGAGCTCCACTATTCCAGGGGGAAAAATGGTTTTCAGGTATCAGTGCATTCAACTATCCATTGTAAATAAAACATTTCCCGTAGCACTCATTTAGTTGCTGGTTTGGTGTATCAAAATATTTCACAACAAATAAGACGTAAAAAGCCATTATATATCATATGGTTACATGGATCAAATTGGAACTTATCAATCTTTTCTGGAGTGACATCAAGTATCAAACCAGGACCTGTGGGAAACACATAAGAATACCAAAATACAAATGTCAGGAAAATCTGATTCAAATACCTACATCTACCAAATAAACAATCTCCAGAATTGCAAATGAAAGCAAGAGGTTTTACCAAGAGGACTCATTTCATCCAAGCCTTCAGAGTGGACAACCAAAGCTCTTTTCATGCCAAATCTTTGGAGTACCTCAGCCATTTTGAAGACCTACCCAAAAACCCAAAACAAACAAGTTATTAGATGTAGTATGTACGGAAGAATAGATGCCAAACCCATTCAGCATATATCTTTAGTTCCTGTACAACGGTAAAAAAGCAGTAACTACATAATCCACCAAGTTTTACTGTCAACTCACTAAGAAAATGTTTTATATACTCAGATTGGTGTTAGCTGTTAGTTAAAATCATGGGCTCCTCTAGGTAATCTAAATCTTTTAGTTTGATTTTAAAAATCCCATTCCATGACAACCTTATCACAATGAGATGCATAGATATTAACCTTGAGTGAATCAGCCAGTCTTGAATAACGATCACCTTAGAATATAATCAATAGATTACATAGTACCCGACTAAACATGCTTGTAATTCTATCTTACTATATGGCAAGATATGAATTCAAGTTTGTGAATCAGTTGTTTTAGATGCCAGTTTTTCTGGAACCAAGATTACAAATCGACTAAGATAGGTTGACACTTGAAGGGGCAAACAAGCTGAATTGGTTTTCAGGGTGTGCATAAGTTCATGATTGATAAATCAAGCCGTTTTGCCACTATTAGTGTTAGTTTTGAAGATATTATGAGCAAATAGAATTGACATATTGTACAATTTCATAATCAGGCATACTAAATACCACCAAAAAAATTATGTGAAGGAAAGATTCAAATAGTTTTCTGCTATATGTAAATGATGTAGCATGCGATGAATTTAATTTTCAGTTAGAAACAGTAAATAATGAATGAACTTACCAGATCTTCAGCATATACTCCAACAACTGCATAAGGTACTCTTGCTGGATTTAACATGGGACCCAATATATTGAAAACAGTTTTTACTTTTAGCTTTCTTCTTACACTACGGACAATCTTCATTGCAGGGTGGTACTTTGTTGCCATCATGAAACCAATTCCAGCTTCATTCATGCACCTTATTATTCCCTGATTTGCAATTACAGAAGAGAACGATAAAACCAAATTAACCAAATCACCATACACATTTGTCATTATCAAGATTATCTCTTTGCTTCATTTTATTAACTAAATAAAAGTACATGAGGTTCAAAACACTCCTTCACTCTTAAGTAATCCACACTTTGAAATGGAATACCTTGTCTACTAAATAAAATTACAGCTTAAATAGCTTTCTTTATACCAAAGCTATACAAAGAACAATTCTAACACTAATCTATCAAATTCATGACCAGAAATACATCCAATTTCCGAGACAAAGTTCCTCTCATTTGATTATTAATATATTAACATTACTGCCAAGTTCTGTTCATAGATAATTATTCCTCAAATGACAGAGAGCTAAAATGAACTGATACCGAACTCAAAATTCTTAACTAGTCTAAAATTACCACCCATATACTTTGCACTAACCTCAGGATCCATGTCAATACTCACTCCCAATGCTTCTAGTACATCAGCACTTCCACACGCAGAAGAACTTGAACGGTTTCCTTGCTGCAGTAAGAAGATAATAAATTCCATCTCGATACTCACAATGTTTCAGCTATATCAATAAATGCTCCCATTATATTATAATTTTCTTCCTCTCTGTCAGTATATGCACTAAAATGCATCTTCACCTTTGCAACTTTAGCACCACAAGCTGCAGCAAGTATCGAAGCCCCAGTTGAAATGTTTACGGTGTTTGCACCATCGCCTCCAGTTCCAACTATGTCAACCGCATCAACCAATCCTTCGACCTCCAGGGCATGTTTAATCATCGCTCTTGCTAATCCCACAATCTGTTTAGATAATAAATAATAATTAAAAAAAAACATAATTCTTAGCCAGGAAAGAACTCAAAAGCAGCAGTTGAGGGGACCTAAAGTCTAAACTCCAAACCAGTCCTGTCACCGATCCATTAGCACGGGAAGAACCAACCAAAAAGCAGCAAACTTACTTCTTCAAAAGTCTCTCCTTTGGCTCTCAAAAGGACAAGAAAGGCGCTCATCAATGCCTCATCCTCTTCGTTCAATATGAAGTCAAGGGAAGCTTCAGCTTGGGCTTCCGATAAACTCTCCCCATCAATCAATGATTCGATCAACTGCACCATTCAGGTATACCAAATAATCGACGATAGGAAAAGAATGAATGAAAATTTTTACATCAAAGAAAACCCAAAAAATCAACAATGAAAAAAAAGACTTAATAGTGAACCTGGCTGAACGACTTAATTGACGAGCCTGCACTCTGAGCAACGTTGACCTGAGCAGCAATCACGGAGTTCTTATGCTTTTGGGGAAGGATTGGATTTGGAAAAGAGCAATGTCGTGGATTATGGGTCAGAGAGAAATACACATGAGTGAATAAAGGAGGAGAGGCAGAGGAGAATGATGTAGACAAAATCCTAGCCATGGCTATTGGCTTGGCTCTGGTCTGAACTCTGAACCCAGAGTGGCACTGAATGGTTGGTGAGTTTTGAAGCTACATCCTCAACTGAAAATCCGAAGAACAATCAGAGTATATCTGTTTTTTTAAAAGAAAAAGAAAAATAAAAAGAGAGCGTTTGCCCCACGTAAAACACTTCGAAACTCAGAGAGGGTCAAGGTCTCTTTCTGCACCAGGGCACGGTACGAAGGGCCAGGTCATATATAAGGTTGTATCGCTGAAGCCAAGCTTAGCAAGCTCATACGCAACATTTGTATAGCTAGTGGAGTTTTTTAAGATAAAGGTAAAAAATAATTAATTAATTTAAATATATAAAAAATTATATATAATATAAATTTAATTTTAATTAATTTTTAAAATTTATCTAAAAATAATTAATTTTATAATTAGGAGCAGAATATAAAATTAAGGGTCATATAATACTTAATATCTTAATTTTATTTATCATATATATCTAATATTTTAATTTTATTTATAGTATAATTTTATTTATAATATTTATATAATTTTATCTATAATATTTTTAATTTAATATAATTATTTGAATTTAAAAAATAAAATTATATGTAAGATTGTAATAAATTAAAAAAATTATATATAAAATTATATTAAATTAAAAATATTATAGATAAAATTATACTATAAATAAAATTAAGATATTAACTGTATATATAAAATATAATTAATATATATATATATATATATATATATATATATGATACTATATAACTTTAAAATTAAGGTAAAAGGAAAAAAACTCAGTAAGCAGTCAAATCTTTTTGTTACAAGAATGGCCATAGTTACTCCGCCACGCCTGCATGACGCTGCTGCTTTGTTTGTTTGTTTTTTTTTTTTGGCCTTTTTCGCCTGACGCCGCGGGTTGCTTGGTCAAAAACGGTTTTTTGAGTCGATTATTCTTAAATCTTTAGGGGATGTTTTTTCTAAAGTTAATATTTTCATGTCTGGCCGAAAAGGTCTACATATCTCGATATTCGTGTAAAAAAAGTTGTCCTATTATTTTTCTTTTTTTAATAATCGTACTAATTGTTTTATAGTGATTTTTTATTATTTTTATATAATAGATTGATCTCGTGTTATCATTTTGATTTTTTATAATTTTAAATTTCTCATCTTATTTCAATTTTAAATTAATTTTTTAACTTTTAGTTTATATCAAAGAGTGGTTAAATGTTAAGCATATAATTTTAAAAATGGTCACTCTTAATTCAAACATCGTTTTCTTATATACGAGTGGATAGAATAATTTAGAAGGGTTTAAAGCCTTTACCCACGCCCCTCCCTTGCCATCCTTCCACTATTATTTTTGAATTAAATGTATTCAAAACAATAATATTTTTCAGACGTGATTCTGAACCTATTAATTTTTTTATAGTTAATATACAAATTTGTTCATCTAGTTTCCATTTAAGAGTAATGTTTAATTGAGTATTTGTAAGTTTTTTATTAATACTATTATTCTATAAATTTTTAAATCATAATAATGTCATCTTGATCATTAACTAAAATTAAATTTAATAGTTAGTTGATAAATATATTAATGTGGCATGTCACATGATATTCACATTATTTTTTATTTTTGATTAAGTTGCAATTTTAACTTTGAAAATTTTACTCATAAATACTAGATATCCAAAAAAATTTTATTGGTTCAATATTGCTTTAACTGTTATTTAAGTTCAATTTATCAATTAATTTGACTAAATATATTAAACTGACTAATTACATATTATTCATATTTTCTAAACTCAAATTTATAAGTAGAAAAAAAAGTATAAAACTACATTCATCCAAATCTACATTTTAGGAGACTATATTTTATTTTAGTATATTTTTTTAGTATAAAATAAAGCAAAAAAAAATAGAAGACCGTATATGTGAGTGGAACTCACAATAATTCTTAAAATGAGTGAATGATGAAGTCAATTTTAATAATAATTATATATATATATGTGTTAATCTATAAATATAAAAAAATAACATATGCAATTATTACACTATATTTTTTGAGACGTTGCTAGAATATAGTTTATTAATAGTGATATTCTAATAATAAAAGAACTTGGAGGGATATATTTTTTTAATTATTTCATTTAAAAAAAATTAAAAAATAATATAAATGACATGCATATTAATTAACTTATTATATTTAGTCAAATTAGATTTGAATATTGGTCAAAATAACATTGAATATTAAAAAAAAAATCCAAATATGTAGCATTTTTAAGTAAAAATTTATGGGATAAATTTTTGCCTTAACCCAATATAAAAAATCACGTGGTTGTCACATTAGTATATTAATCAACTAATAGTTAAATTTAATTTTAAAAAACGATCAATGTGATATTCCTACAATTTAAAAATTTCCATAACAATATTATTCTAAAAGAAATTATCGAATACCCAATACTCTTAAATAGAAATTTTTAGAATAAATTTATCTTTTAACTTGTATTTTAAAAAGGACATTTGATAATTATTTTAGATTTATTTCTCTGTTTCAACCCAGGAAATCAAACCAAATCAAGTTCAGCAATTAAGAGGGGAACGATTGAGATAGGAAGAAAGAAAGTTGATTACCTAAAATCTAAAATATAATGACAATTAAAAAATATATAATAATAAATTTTAATATAATAAATAATAATAAATTTATGTTATTTAATTGTCGTTTAACTTTTTAGAAAATTAAATATTTTTTTAGAGCTCCAATTATTCTAAAACAAATTATATAAAGTGAAAAATCTTATAGGTTAATGATTGGATCACATCTTTTTAATATTAAGTTGGTTACATGTCTTAACAAAAATTCAAAAGAGTATTTATTGTCTGCAGACATCCGTAAGTAACTACGTGGAACCCTATTCATCCAGCAAAATGGGGATGGCACGTGTAACAAGACGGATCTGATGCATTTATTTCTCGGGTCTACATGAACGTCGTCAAATCTTGCATATATTAAAAGTAATGCAATGAATTAATTATTAGAATCACATTCTTTTATCTTTTTCTATTGCGTACATCGTGCGTGTTTGAATTCACCCTGGCTCTTGAATAAGATAAACCAAATACTCCATAATTTTTTAAGATCAATTTTTTTTATAAAAATTAATAAATTATCATAATATTAATTTTTGTAGTAATTAATTTTTTATAAAAACTAATAAATTATTTAAATATTAATTTTTTTACAATCAATTTTTTCCTAAAACTAAAGAACTATCTAAACATTATTTTTTTTCAACAATCAATTTTTAACTAAAATTAATAAACTAAATAAATATTAATTTTTATCGATAATCTATTTTTTTTATTAAAATTATGATTTTAGTATAAATTAGGATGAATAAATTTTAATTAGTGTATTTAAATTAATTTTTGAAGAATATATTTTTTCAAAAAGAATAAATTTTGAGTAGCATATATTTTATAGAAAATCTATTTTTTATTGATTTGCTTGTATTAACTTTTAAAAAATAGATTTTATAAAAATAATTGTTAGAAATAGTTCTCTTAACTTTTCTAAAATCATAATTTTGGTAAAAATATACTTTATATTATGGAAAAAATTAGGGGGAAAGGATCATAAAAAACTATATGAATTTTAAAATATTAAAAAGAGTATCTAAATATGTAAAATGAGAGATTTAACACAAGTTACAATATATCCTTTAAAAATTTTAGGAGCAAAAGACAAAATTATCCCTATAAGCACAAATAATTATTTTAATAATTTATTACTCATACCATAAAATTTATAACTTGAGAAATATTTTAATTATTTTTTCCAAGTGATTTACTACTCTTTATAACAATTTAGTTACAAATAACTATTTTAATCATTTACTACTCTTACAATATAATTTACTATTTGAGCAATAATTTTAATCACTTTCACTAAAATATTTATTATTGTCTATAACAACTTAAATATAAGTAATTATTTTAATTATTTACTACTACTACTACAATAGAATTTATCACTTGAACAATAACACTTTCGTTAAAACATCTACTACTCTTTATAACAACTTAATTATAAATAATTATTTTGATCATTTTTTCCTTAAATTTTGAAAAAACAAATTGACATTCATGTCCAATATGTGCTTTTATATATATTCAAATACTCTTGCTAATATTTTAAAATTTAGATGATATTTTCTAATCCTTTCCAAAAATACTAGCGTTTAGATAATTTATTGATTTTAACAAAAATTAATTGTGAAAAAAATTAATATTTAAATAGTTTATTTGTTTCAATAAAAATTAATTATGAAAAAAGTAATATTTTAATAGTTTATTGATTTTTATGAAAAATTGAATATAAAAAATATACAATATTTAGATTATTTGATCCAAAACTATAATTTAGAATAATTTTTTTTACAAAAATCTATTATCCTTAAAATATATTCTTCTAAAATATATTATACCCAAAATCTATCTATTCTTCTAAATTCTATTTTACCCAAAAATCTATTCTTCTAAAATATAATACAAACACACCTATTATACTGGTTCAACAAAATTTAGAGAGAGAAAACAAACTGTTTCGAAATATGAAAAGAGTATACAGCAATGCCCAATTTGATATATATTACACATTTTCACGTCCTTGTTGGAGCACTTAAACATAATAGAGCTATGGCATGTTATTTATTACCCTTTCATATTATACAAGCAAGCATTCTGCATGGCTGTTTTTCTTAGAGCTGAGCAGAGTTATAGGCGATGGCACCAGCACCATTCAGAAGCGGAGTAAGTTGACCCGCTTGCTGTTCCGCCATAACAGCTGCAAGATTAAATAGATACAGTGTTAAAACATGGAAGCAAAGCAAACGAAATATGAACATGCCCAATAGATGTTTTCGTCCTGTTGGATAATAATCTAATGGGATCTCATGGATAGAAAATTATATATAAAAGGGGAGAATCACTCTAACATCCCACCAAAGAAAAAAAATTATATATAAAAAGAAAGCAGAATCACTTCAAGGTCTCAAAAAAAAAATGTTATCACCAAAAAATTGTGGCACAAGTGAGCAACTAAGGATCTATTGTAATTTCCTCTATCAAAATTTGTCATTATATATTAGTCACTTAGTGTGAAAATTTTTTATGATTATCTTTCTTCTTTGAAATTTCATAATAATTTTCTCAAATTGTATATAAGACTCGTATCCCCTTACAATCATTTTTTTAATCTCTCTTCATATATACTATGAAATCACTCATAAATCGAGTGGATCAATATAAAAGAAGCATAAGTGTCCCCTTACAGTCACAGCCACCAATGTGCTTTCCTGCTATGAACACATTAGGCACGGCCCTTTGTCTGGTCCATTCAGCCAGAGCTGCCTGAATATCACCCCGTCACCTTCAAATAGTAAAAAGCAAATCTTAAGAGGAAACAGGAAATAATAAAATATTAGTTGAGCAAGCAGCGTGTTGCTCCGTCAGGTGCTATTTAAGTATTTGTTTGAATACAAGAGAAAAGGCACAACACCAAAGAGATGTCAACAATCAATCAACAGGGCGACAATAACCAAAGCTTAGGCCGTAACTTGAAAGATGATAAGATTATGGATATTTGAGGGATTAAAAGTACACGAAAAATGAGAGTCTAAAATTATTATTAATCCTTAAATATATGATAATACAAATAAACTTTTATATAAACAAAAATATAAACTAATAGACTAAATTTAAAATCTATTGTAATCCTAATATCTCATATTTATTCTTCTAAAATATAATAATATAATCCTATCCTAATCTTAACATCTCATATTTATTCTTCTAAGATATGATAATTTAATATTTAAATTTGATCTTAAATAATATCCAAACTTAATTTTAGATAATTAATAAAATAACTAATAAAACACATTATTAATTAATTAATTAATTTTAAACTAGCGCATCTCAACATTCTCTCTCCAGTTGGATTTACAGTTAAAATACTTGCACTTCTCACAGATGCTACTTAACTTGAGAATGGCACAGTAGCTGATTCATGTATGTAAATGTACAGCAATCCAAATATATGTGGATCAATCACATAACAGAAATATATCCGTAAGCAAATTATCTTCCAACAAGGTAGTGGTTTCTTTGAATATTTAAATGAAAACCCAGAAGAAGAATGTGAAAGGTCGATGCCTAACCATTAAAAGAAAGCTTAGTAGCAGAAAGCAAGTTGACTCTCAACATAATGTTATAGCATAACAGCATAGCAGTTTATATAATGGATGATCAGGTAGGAAAAAGACGTTCAGAAGAAATCATTGAACCGCCAATCCGCTATGGTTGTGATAATTAGGAATTAGTTAATGGGGAACTTCAAAAGACAAATGGGGCGAATACCTGACTTATGACCAAAAGACAGCTACAAAGTAGCCCTCAAGTGAACTAGTATAAACATAGAAAGCTAAGGGGCTCTCGAGCCAAGTTTTGAAAATAACAATATCAAGAGCATCCAGCGAGACTTACTTTACTCATCTAGTTCAATGACTTTATACGCTGGGCTTAGCTGATTTAAGAGATCTTTGACTCTCTTGCAGTAACCACAATACGTCTTGCTGCCAGTAAATTTTCAATTTTCAAATTAAGTCATAGAGATGACAACCAGAAATCGATTCAATGAAACAGAATAAGAAAACGTACCAATTGGAGGAGTGGAAAGTATGAGAGCAAAATGAAAACCAATGAACGCTTCGCTAAAAATAAACTAAATATAGCAGCTATATTTGAATCAACACTATTCAACAGGCGCATACATGCACATCATGCAAAGGAGCTCATATAAGTTTCCTAAAGGCTACAAAGTATTAGGATCTCAACATCGATGCTCACTAGACAACAAAAATAAAACCTCGCCAGAAGATGAAAAGTGTATTTGAAGTAATGAATCAGTCAAGACCTCAAATTGGAGGTAGAGTTATCCACTCTTTCAATGGCCAATGATGGTCATCTTACTTCTCACTTCAACAAGTAACATCAAGTTTACCAAATACTACAAACTGACCATTTATAGTGGCTGTTAAGGATAACAAGAAGCATACACCTTGGATTATAACTTGGGCCAGGAGCTACCTAGAAAAGAAGAAATAAACTCACACACATACCTAGCGAACTTTCAGCCCTGACTACAAAATTTCCCTTCCAGACAAGGTATTCTCTTCTAGATGGTGACTGTAAGTTTTAGATAGAATTAACTAATACGAAAGTAGAACTTTACAACAATTCCATTTACCCTTTACCATAAGGGTTACACAAATAATCATATCGTAAAATGACAAGTCCCATTAGCCAAATTTCAGACCCCAATTTCGCTCCCCAGTTAACCAAGTCAGGCAATCAAAAGACAGAGATTTCCCAAACAAATGAATACTAAACTGAAGCTGAACAACAACTATGAAGGGATATAGTACCTGAAGACAACGACGAGAGTAGAGGATACTATCTCCTTAGCCTTATTCAACTCCATTTCCCGTTCTTCCTTGTTCTTCTGCGAGGTTAGAATCGATCCCATCCCTGTGTTTTTATATTAGCACTATAAGAATATAACGCGAGAGGATGAACACCGAAAAAGAAGGCGACAGGCGTTAGAAGCACGTTGAACCTATCTTCTTGCTGGCACGATAGCACGTAAACTTGCTGTGAGTCTCAATTGCTTGCACGCAATTAAGGAGCAGAGAATTTAAGAACAAAAGAACAAACAACAAGTTCAGATCTGTGGATGGGGATCGGAATCAGGCAATCAGCAGACAAGCCAGAAAAAAGAAGAAAAGTAATCGTTCGGTCCAGGCTGACCTGGGTTGAATTTGAGAGCTTTTACTTCTGCTTCTGTTTATCCGCAGTGATTACTATTCACTGGGAATCTCGAGCCGACATTGCGTTCTCCCCTTTCCTCTTCACTTTTCTTTAACCACGCGTAGATTTAAGGTTAAAAAACAAAATAGAAAAATATAATTTTAATTTCATACTTCATTTTTTTAACATAAAAATCCATGTATATATTTTTTTTCAAAAAACGTGTTTTTTTTAAAAATAATTTTATTTAATTGTGGTCATAATTTTTTTCAAGTCCTAAAGTATAAAAAAATTTCAAATTTTTTTAAAATTATTTTTATTTAATCAAGACTAAAAAAAATAATGTTCAAACAGAGGTGCAATAGAATAGGAAAATATTATTTTTTTATATTAAAAAAATTAAATAAATTTAGTATCAATTTTAATTTTATATTAAAGTTAAAGTTTACCCCCTTATTTGTCATATATTTAACTCTTGATTGGCATATAATGAGGTTATTACTTTTATGTCAACCCAAGAACTTACTCTTTTAATATAAAATTTAAAAAAAAAAAACTGTGTTCACTTATAATTAAAGAGTATAGTAAAATATCTCTTTATTTTAGACCATATTAATAGTGGGTAGAGTGAGTTATCTATTACCTTTAGATGTAAACTTAGACACTCAAAAGTTATGATATATGTTCAAATATTATGACTATAATTATAATAAAATAATATTCTTTAATAATTAAATAAATTTTAAATAATTACGTATATCACCTATTCATCAATTGAAATTCCGGATTGAACTGTGCCATCAATTTTCAATCTCACTAGGGATTCGGCTTTGCTTCTGGGCTTCGGTTTGTCCACAAGACCCAAATTGTACTAAGGCTCTCTGAGCCTCTCGCAATGAGCTGTCAGCCCAGAAAACATCATCAATGTATAAGATGATATCTTGTTTCTTCTAGGCACGATTATCCTTCCATATGGAAGTTCTGCTTTAAGGCACAATCAAATATTAATTATAGATTTGTACCCAAAAAAAATATTAATTATAGATATATATATCTCTTAACAAGACTAAAAATTTAGTTCATTATATTTCAAGGGACTAATCAGTGACCCCAACCCCATTGATAGATCTTGTTTAAAAAACCTAAAGTGAAATTATATATATATAAACTATCCATAAGTTCAAAAAGATATGTGCATGTAAATTGAAGACTGAGCTAAACTATAAAGCTCTAGTACAAGCTGAGTCATGGGAACTCGATCTGAAGAGCAGTGAAGCACAGGTACAGGAAAAGAGAAAGAAAAGAAAGGGCGATATCATTATTCATTGTGGCGGGAATGGGGCACCTTTCGTGGGCGTGAAAGAACCCACATGATCTCTTAGAGACATGAACTCGTGGAGAATCTGTTTTATTCATTGAAAGTGACTTGTTTTATGTTTTAATCACATATCTGAACTATCATTCGGCAGTCTCATTTATTTAATCACTTGCTTTTCCTCCAACATCGTAAGTGTTTCTCACATTCCTATTTTCCAATTTGATCAAAAGTCTCCCTTAGCTTGTAATGCCAAGTATTTGCATCCTCATAAAATATTTATTGACTTCCCCCATTGACCCTTTTAATGGTTTCATTTCGATGCCCCACTCAATTTTTATTTTTCTACAAACACCCGCCAGAAGATTGAGCATTGGCGGATATTTTTTTTATTTGTTTGGAACTATATATAAATTAAATATGATTTTATGTACCGTTATATGGGTTTACGTATTAACCCCTTTGATGCCAGAAACACGTTTAATCTCTATATTAATCTCATATTACTAAAACTAATAAAAAAAACTATCAATTTAAGTTAACGGGAGTGAAAGAGGTTCTTTTCTTTTAAATATGTAAATATAGCAAACCTAACTGGAAGGAGTCTCTCGTCTATTCTTAGTTCCATGGAAGAGATTAGTTATTAGACATAGATGATATATATATATATAGCTAGATAGAGAGAGAGAGATGCTTTGGTTCTGAGTTTTATTTTCTGCTTCTGTTTGAGCATGATTTTTGGTTACAAAGTATAGCTAGCCATCTCAATTCATAGTTTCATATCATATAATAATATGGGTTCAATTCCTATTATTACTGTGAGATAATTTTATAAGTCTTTTATAAATATTTTATAAATTTTAGAGATATACTTTGACTTTGATAAGAGACCGATCACGAATCATTCTGAACTTTTTTATACAAAACAAATTCTCACTATCATGACATTTTTAATATTTGAATATAATTCAAAACCTAGCGCCCATGCATTATGCATAAAATGCTAATATTATTTCTATTCTATTTTTTTTAGTTATTCTACAACAAAAATTAACATATTCTATCAATCCATGACCTCATATGCTCATTTTGCTTTCCCACAATTAGTTATCTCATGGCAATTTCCCTTATCCCTATCAACAACTTTGTACGAAATAAAGCACATCGAAATGATCCGCCCTGCCTACCTTTCTCTGTTTTTTTTTTTTCCCACTGGCCCATGATACTCATAGTTAATTACTTAGCACTGGCATATGTAGTTCAAAAAAATAAATAGAAAAAATACTCGTCTTTTTGTTTAAAAAATATCAACAGAACAAATATTTCATTGGACAGGAAACCCTTGTGGAATTTATATTATAAAACCCGCCAAGGGCATATTGGCTAATTAAAAAAGAGTTTATATTATAAAAGGCAAATGAGACTCGTTTAGCAATAAAGATGAGAAATGGCCGTGGTGTGGGTAAAAATTAGTTGGGGTTCAAACTATACTTGTATAACAAAAAAAAAATATATTTTATATATAGAATATCAATATATATAAACATTATAAATTTAATCTGTCTAGTATAATCATAATGTTTATAATTTAGGAATAGTATCATAACTTACCATGTCATGATGCATTAATGTACACATAAACACAAACATTGTGCATGATCTCGGTTAGTAGATAAAGGTTGGTACATGTAATAAAGATTTAGTACATATACTTCACCATAATATAAGAATTGATTTTTTTTTGAGAGATTAAGTAAGTGGATAAATAAATTAATTATAATTTTATCTAAATTTTTAAATTAAATTTATATTATATACTATCTTAATCTATATAAAAAAAAACAGCTAATTATCATATTAAAGATTAAAAAAATAATTTATTAAAATTGTGACAAATTCAAATCTTACTATCTAAAGATTTTACTAGTAAATAATTTATAAGCATATGATACGTTCTCCTTGAATTTAGATACATGTGTTAGTTTCAATGAGTGTTTGAAATTGATATCACTTAATTTTTTTGTAATTTAACAATTATCTTGTGACGGGAAAATTTGATAATTATTGCTTTCCCATGTCCTTTTTATAAAATTAAAAAATTCAGTTAAAATGTTAAATTTTGACAACTTTTTAATATTCTTCTTTGATTCCGATAACTCATTGGGAGTATGGGAGAGGGATGCAAAAACCACTACAAAGGGATAAATATATTTTTTTAAGATTTATTATAAATGGAATTTTTTATCACATATTCGCAAAGTTTTTGTTATTACCATCCTGAATGCTTTGCACTGCACTTTGCGGAGGCGTCTTTTGTGGGGAAAAGCTTTGGACTCGGTGCATTCCTGTCTTCTCTTTCCACCGCTTGGCTAATTGGCTTATCGCACAATTCTCCATGAACTTGAATTTCTTGTCTCGGACATAGAAATGGAGAATCCGTTTGACTTCCACTGTACCGTCGGTTACTCTGAGCAGTCACCAATGGCTCCATCATTGCAACCAACCGGTTTCCCTGAGGAATTCACGTCACTGTCTAACCACGTAGTTCCTCTGAGCTGGACATCATCAATCGGACCGGAGCAATTAGCTCGCTCCAGTTGTTCTTCATCGGCGCCACCAGATGCTCCGTCGCCATTGATGGTGGAGGTTCAGAGAGTGGAATCCGGACTGGAGGAGGATGGGGAGGATTCTAAAAAACTTCGCGCTAAAATCTTCTGCCATCCTTTGTATCCTAAACTTCTGGATGCTTATATCGATTGCCAAAAGGTATAAGTCAAATGAGAACAGCTTTTTTCAGCCGATTTTCGCTCTCTTCAAACCTCACTTGGCTGCCTTGAAAACGCGGAATATGTTGAAGTTTAGGAATCTTTGTGATGTTTCTGGTTTGAAAAGCAAAGAGAAGAATATCGTGTGCATCCTTCTGTTTTCTCGTTTGCCATTGTAACGAAAGCACGTCTTGTAAAGCGGAAGCGTAATTTCCGGACTCAGTGGCTTCTCTCCGTTTACTGTGGTTTTCAGCTTAGAGTTTTATTTTGTTTTAGGCTGAAATTCCTTAATTCTTGCATTTTCAAAATTTCCACACCTAATTTTCCCGCCTTCCGCTATTGTTTTCGCGTAATGTGAAAATCAGAAAATTGAAAATTCATATTCTTAGTTTGTTGTATGACACGGAAAAGCTCAACTAACTCTGCGCGTAATCTGAAAGCTGTGTTTGGATGAAGTTATCGCGTTGTTTATTTGGATTGATAGAGCTGAGAGGAAAAGGTCTTCTTGTATTTATATATGTTTTTGGATTGATTTCAGGTCCATTTCACGAAGTAAATTTTTCTTTCTACTTTTGCTCTCTCTCAATTCCAGGTTGGAGCACCGCCGGAGATAGCAAAACTGTTCGATGAAATCGGACGAGAGAATGGCGATCTATGTCAGAGATCTACTTACTTGGGTGCCGATCCCGAGCTCGATGAATTCATGGTCTCTTCTTCGGGAAACACATGCTTATTTAGAACTCAACAGTTTCAAACCCTAATAGTGGCCTTTCGTTTCTTTTTCTAGCACTCGTCTTTTCTTCAAACGTAATAATGTATTGTGCTTTTGTTTTTGGTTAAACTGAAGGAAACGTATTGCGATTTACTGGAAAAGTACAAATCGGATCTCTCGAAGCCTTTTGATGAAGCAACCGCGTTTCTCAACGACATTGAAATACAGCTTAACTCCCTCTGCAACGGCCCTTCCAGAAACTATAATTCTGGTTTTTCTCTCTGCTCCATATATAATCTCTTCTCTTTCTTGTTGATTCGTGTTTGATTGTTTTGATTTAATTCCGATGTCCCTGGAAAACTCGCTTTTGTTTTTATCTGATTCATGAAATAGAGACGATAGCTTAGACCTCGTAAGTTTAGGTTTAGATTTCGGAGTTCTCCGTCTAGAAGCATTCATAAAGTTATGCAGAAAGCGTTCATAAAATAATAAAATAATGCGAAATTGAAGTCCGCATGTTTGCTGGTCTTCCTTCCTTGATGGTCTTGTCAGTCTTGAGGACACTGGAGTCTGTCCTTTGCTGAGTGAGGAGTATTCTTCATCAGCTGTGACCTGCAGTGAAATCTAGTAGACACACACACACCCATAGATGCATGTGTTATGTATACATGTATGTATATAGACGGCCCATAAAATCTCCAGAAAGGCTGAAAAATGGCAGAAACCAAAGAAGCTCTCTGATCTGATGAGAAGAACCTGAGTGCCATTTTAAATAGGGGATTATATTAAATAAGTCGCAGCCTTAATTGTTCAGTGATTCTTCTTTTGATGCAATGCTTACCACATTTAGTGAATGATGCAATATAATTAGCAGCCATCACAATTTTTATTTTTATTTTGTTTTCAATATCCTTTGACTAATTAAATCTGAATTACTATTGTATTGAGGGTATATTTTGACCTTGATTTCTGTAGGAGTTTTGTTTCAGAGAACTGACATCATGCGAGAGGTCTAGCTAGCTTCTTTATCATTGGAGTATTTTTGAGATTCTCAAAATGGTAATTAAAAAAAATATCTAATTACGAAAGAGGTCCTTCGAGCCCCCATAGGATGGCCCTCTTGTTAAACAAACTTTCAACTCTTAAACACCGCGATAACATGCTAGGGTATGAAATTGGAGTTTGAGACCGATTTCATGCGCGTCACGATAGAGCGCGTTTAGAAAAAAATTATTAGCAATGTATTCCTTAATTATCAGTGTGTTTGTTTGTGTTTGGTTTTTAATTCATCAAAAGTCTGTAAAAGTTCATTTATTAAAAGTTAGTTTAGTAAAAGTTAATTATTGTAATAGGATTTATGTTTTGATACATATTTGAAAATGGCATCTTAGTAAATTTAAAGTTGTCTGGAAAGTAACTCAAATTTATTTTTATTAATAGAAAATAATTGAAATTGAAAGTTGTTGAAAAGTCGGAAGTAATTTTGAAACAGTACAAATAGACTTTTTCAAGTAAAAAAAAATTAACCAAACAGCTTTTAACAAATGCTGGTTTCCCAAATGAACATTTGAGAATCCAAAAGTTGTATCGAAACACGCCCTTAGTTACCAGCTAGCAGGTCGGTAATAAGGAAGGAGTAAGCTTCGGCTCCAATTGCAAGCCTCGTCCCATTCCATCACCCAAAATTTCATAATATCCATATATACATATAGCTGTTATAAATATATTATCATCACTAAATAACTAGTTTTTGTTAGTTTTCAAGTACATCAGTGTATACAAGGCATTTTACCTTTATAAACTCATTTTTAATTCTATTGGATGTATTCCAAACGAGGTCAATAATTTCAATATATATTTACTTATGGATTATTGATTATTACTGCCAGTAGACTTGATAATGATGCCTTGTAGACGTAATGGATTTATAAAGTGCATGAGTGGGGTTTTAGATCAGTTTTGTGACCTTTTAATGCCTGGAATAAAGTTATTGACGTGAAGAGTAGTTGTTCTCTTTCATTTTAAAAACACTCAGAGCTGCAGATAACAGTTAGCTTTCAACTGTTTTATTTTAATAAACATTGAATTGCTGAGGCCAGAGAACCCCATCTTTGATATTCATGATTGTCAACTATACTAAGATTCTGGATAGGAACTAATCCTCTGATGCGAATAATATATACATCTTTGACAGAGTGAAGTACACTGGCTACTGTTCCAAGTAGTGTGGCTGCACGTGTTGGGTGTACTGATCTCATCTTCCTAATTTGAAATCTAGTTTATAGTAGTTTAATCAAACCACTTCGACTTTTGAGGCTATCTAGTATCTAGAAAATTCATAAATAACCGATGTAATGCTCATGCTTTTGTTTATGTCGGGTTTTGCAGCATAATTTAAGCAATATCTTATTACCTTTATATGATCAAAGTAACAAGTACAGGACTGCATTTATAATAATATATTTGTTCATAGGCTATTTTGGCTATCAGTTCCAGATAAAGCTGCTTCCTTGAGAGAATTTATTGTCTGAAGGTTATGTATTTGATGGAAAATAACAGCTTTGAGCGTGGAAAAGAGAGTTCTTTCAGGATTGTCCAATTCGGAGATGCACTTAAGCCAGACCTTATAGGCTTTTACAAACGACTTTAAGCGCTTTTTCCAGTTGATTGCATGCTTGCGTTTTGTTCCTTCTAAAAAGGGGGAAAACTGATATCACAAGTTGGTCACAACTATACTTTAGACGCTTGCGGCATTATAAGTCTGAAGTTAATTATATATATAAATATATATTTTGAATATACTGAGGGCAAACAATCGTTGGCCTTTCCCTCCTTGTGTTATTTTGTTGGTGATTGCTTGATATAGGTAATTTTCTGCTTTGAATCTTTGGTGCTGATTAATGGATTGTCATGGATATGCTACTGAGGGAAAGCGATGACCCCATTTTTTAAGTTATAGCAAAAAATCTGAGGCGCAAATATGACTTGTTTGTTACATCAATTCGGCGAAGACATGAACATGTAGTTAATCTGACGAAGTGCCGATGTTTAAATAGTATTTAATAACAGGTCTGCCTTGTGAAATTGTGATTCTGTGTGGTTCGTCGCCTAACATTTCTTTTGAAGTTGATGATGTGGTAACATAGTTCTAGATGTGTAATTATACGTCAAGATTCGTGGGGAAGAGTTGTATAACTTTCCATTGTAATTATACGTCAAGATTCATGCTATTCCTCGTGCTCTCCAGAGAATAAAACTAGTGAATCGATCATCAGTTCCACTGTCTTTTATTGGATTGTAAAATATTCTTAATTATTATAGGTTGTAATTCTGAAGATACATACATGCACGTGAGAATTATGAGTATGTCTTTATTTTTTTACTAAATTATATATAATCTTTTTGAAGTTTATATCCTTTATAGTTAACCTTTCTAATAATATTTGAAACTTTACAAGTAATTCCTCTTAAATTTTATATTTATGAAGTCAGCTCCTTTACTGCTACTAGCTTTATTCATTATTTATCCACACACAATTTAAAATTTATGGGGATTTTTTGCATGGAATTCAAAATTTGGGGGTTACGTGAATATAAAAATAAAGTTTAAGTGGTATATCATAGGTTGTTGGGGGTTATTTGTGCAGACTTGAATTCTGAATGAGGTTTATTATTAAGCTTTAAGGTTATTAGGGACATTTGTAAATTATTTGAAGTGTAGATTGTATTATTCAGCCTTTTTTCCCCTATCCAAGTTTTAACTGTAGTTTGCCCTACTGAACACTGTCAACAGAGATATGTGCGAACAAGTAATTTATTTCTGTTTAACTTCAAAGCAAACTGAAGTTTCCTAATGATGTCTTGCATGTTTAGGTTCAGTTCATTGGAAATCTCCATGTGGTTAATAATATAATTGCCAGTTGGGTTGGTTTTCTCATGCATCTATAGTCGATCATGTGCGTTACGATGCACTAGTTATTTTAAAATTTCTTCTGTTTGATTTCATGTTATGCTGTTTGAAGGTCAATCTGATGGTATGACTATATCACGAACTTGTCTGTTTATTTGGCGCTGGATATCACATGTTCTTTCTTTTAACAAGTCCCGTCATATATACTATGATTTATTTTTTAGAATGTGAGCCATGCTAGCTTAACTCTCACCTCTTGTTTCCCTAATGCTCACCACTGGGTCTTTGCATTTTTATTTGTCTACGCCGTCCTATGACTTGTATATACACATATTGGCAAGCGGGTGGATGAAATCGATAATTTTACTGTAGGTATATTAATATGTTATTGGAGCAGTAATATGTACTCCTGACATTGGGGAACTAGGAGGGTTTCGTACCCCTAATACGTTACGTCGATGTGTGGAGCGGCATTGAACCATTGCGGGAATCGTCTGACAGAATGGACTCCCGCACTTGAAGTTACAATGTCAGCTTAGGTCTCAGACGGTCAGATCTCTACTCAACCTTTTCTTTTTCTGGCACCTGATGAGACCTCCTGATGAGCTGTCTATCACACATTTCCTAGCAAAAGAACCTACCCATAAATTAGGCACACCAGTCTGTTTCTCTTTCTTTTTCGGATGGATCCATTCACTGCACTTCTGAAACAGTTATAACTTGCATGGAGCAAAAGACTGGGGAGGATTTAAGATGTGTTTAGTTTGCTTAATAGATTTTAAAGAAAATTAATTTTAAATTAATTTTTAAAAATAAATTTTATATTAAAAAATTTTAAAAAATAAATATTTAAATAGTTTTATTAGAATAATTTTTTAATAAATAAATTATTAGAAAGATATAAAGTAAATAATAATTATATAAAAAATAGGAGAGATATGTAAGTTATAAAAATTAAGAATGGTAAAAAATAAATTTTTTATATTTAATATTTAAAAATTATTTAAAAATTAATAATTTTTATTTATTTAATACTATAATTTTAAATTATCAAATTATATTTTTGATTAAAAGTATTTTTAAAACTAAAATAATAGCCATTTGTGTACTTTGAATTGGGTCCAACCACATAGTTGGAAATAGCAATATAATAATGCTTTCATAGGGATGGCCCTGGCACCTAGGATTCATCTGATATGCATATCTGATATATATAATAGTTGGAATTAGGAAGCTCTTATAATCCGTACAGAAACTGATCGAGTTGACAAGTGCGTGTTTTGCGGGTTGGGGCACTCAACCTGACAAAATGACAATGGCGAGAAGACGGACGCTCAGTGCCGTGTTTTGACGGTCGTCGCCTCGCTTCACTTCACAAGCGAATCCCCTGACTGTGATTCGACAAGACAGACTTTCTTGTTCACTCTTTCTTACCTTTCTCCCTCCTCCTCCTCCTCCCTCTTTATTCATCACGTCGGTGTGATCCGTCACATCCTTGTAAGTTTGAAATTGTGGCCCAAAATATCTGTTGTGATTGCCCTCTGGGGTGCGACAGATTGCTGGGACGCATGTGCCCACCTGGTTTTTACTGTTCTTGTTGCCTCCCACTCTTCTCTTTTCCACATATGTCCATACATAGACCATGTTATTTCCTTCCCAGCCACTTTCATTTGTTACGGCTCATCCCCGAACGTCAACTACAACGTAGCACCATATTTATATATATCCACAGATGAATGCGCGCACGTTTTACATGAATAGCTAGGGTTAATTTTCATTACAACTAATTTACTATAAATTTTATAATTAAGCAATATATTTAACATTTAAAAATATGTAAATAGATTCATTTGTCAGTGGTTGTATTAGTAGTAAAAATCTGCATGACTTAATTTATTGATTTATTCCCTGATGACATGCAATGAATAGTTTACATGCACGTAACCAAACTAGATTGCATGATTTACAGTCCGTTTGGCTTCAACTTCTAATCTATAAATATTATAGGAAAAAATACAGAAGTGTAGTGACGCAAGTGCTTTTGCCTTTCATCAATAGATATATGTTAGGGGATAGTCTGTCATTTAGAGGAAAAAATTGAAATGCAGATTTTAGTTATCAGTGATTCTGCTTCCCCCAGCAATAATTATACGGCCAATAAGTTTGATATTAAACTAGTGTAATTTTTACAAGTTAAATGTAAGGTTACGGCGCTTTCCGACCATGTTACTCTCACTACTGTTCTGCACATTCTTCAGGGCAAACTCATGGCACGTAGAATTCCGTTTCGGATTTGATTCTTCTCAGTGTACTGGTACCTGAATGATCACAATTCTGTGTGTTGTTCTTATGCTTCTTTTCTTATCACCGAAATCTCCGAAGCGCGGCGTTTTAATTTCATGGAAAACTGAAACCAAATACTTGCTATATGTAGAATAGACAATGCTTAGTGAGTACATCAATGTCTCTGAATACATTAGATACATGGACAAGTGACCGAATTTAACTACAACAAGAATCGCGCCCTGTAATAATTTTTTTGTTTTCGTTTGATAGATGAAGGTACTGGATCATCCGAGGGTGGCATCAGTAAGGAAGAGAGAGAAGAAAACGAGTCCAAGATAATCACTGAGGATCGAGAGTTGAAGGACAAACTTCTTCGTAGATATAGCGGATATATTATTGGTCTAAAGCATGAATTTTCCAAAAAGAAGAAGAAGGAGAAGCTACCCAAAGAAGCGAGACAAATATTGCTTGCATGGTGGAATATTCACTTCAAATGGCCGTACCCGACGGTAAGCGCAACTTGCTGCTTTGTGTGCTTACCCGTTATTTATTACAGTTTGTAAAATCTAACATGCATGCATGCCCCTCATGGATGGAGCAGGAAGCGGATAAGGTTGCATTAGCTGAATGGACAGGTCTGGATCAAAAGCAGATAAACAATTGGTTCATAAACCAAAGGAAGCGCCATTGGAAGCCAACAGAGGAAATGCAAGCAGCAGTTTTCGATGGCCTCTATGGACCCTTTTACACCAGTGATTGAGGTCTTATCTTGTGCGCGCGCGCGCGTGTATATATATATATATATATATATATATGGTCTGTTCGTAACTCACCTGATGAAACTTTATTAACCTTGGCGGAATATCTCTGATGAATTTCCTGTCCACTTCTCTTATAGCTGTACGTATATTATAGTTTCCTCTGCTAGCTTGCATGGTAATAAATGTTGTTGACGTTACATTGACTTTGAATGGTTTGTGTGATTCCTGCATCGGCATTGCATATAGCAATTGCTGCTATTACTCACAATGGATTCTGCTTATATTTTGAGTTGATGATATCTTTTTCAGATTCTCACTTGATTTCTAACTTAGCAACACACATAATCAGGAACCAGTTGTGGCCTTCATCATCGCCTGAACTTCTTCCTTCCTCCCACCACTTTGCAAAAACCTTCAAAACACCGAAAATTTTCTCTTAATTCTCCAGGAAATTAATTCATCAACTAATCCCAATAAATTAAATAGACGGATGTTGCAATGAAGAACAATAACGGCATCGACTTTGAATGTTCCAACTTTAATTCAATGGTGGCGAAGATGGTTGTGGTTCGATTTGATGGTTCTTTCATTTTTTTTTATTGCAAACTTTATTTATCGTTCGATGATTTTGTCGATAATGTTTATTCCCTTTAATCTTGTTATGTTGGTATCCTGATGGTGTGGTTATTGTTTGATAATCGGTGGTGTCAGCTGCCCCCTTCAGTTGCGTTTTAAATTTAGTCTAGTTCCAAAATGTTTTTATTTTTATTTTTTTCATCATCAGATTTAATATAAAATAAGTGAAATTTTAATATCTTATAAAAAAATGATAAAATTTTCAATTTTTTTTCAATTTTTCAAAATATATAATACTCTAAATAAAAAAGAAACTATACAATTTTATCTCATAAATAAATAGCCTTGTTTGAAGTAAAATGTTTATTAGAATTATGCTGCATGAGATTTTTTAATCATCATATTTACTTATGCTAATTATATACCTTGTGAGATAATAAGTAATAATAGCATTAGCAATAATTAACGCTACGATTTTTTTATAATAACAATAAACCCAGCTGGTTAAAAAGATTTGAATGCCATATATTTATTACAGCTGTGGTGGGTGAGAACTTTAAATCTTCACATTTACTTGGTGTTGGAAAGACTTCAAAAAATAACAAAAATATGGTTCCAGTGAATGTTGTTCTTAAGAATTATTTCGTTACACGGTTATAATAAAAAGAGGCGGCACTCAGTGAATTAAACAAACCTTCCCTGCAACAAGGGAGGGTGACAGAAAAATAAATAGTAAACTCAGTCAATAAGTAGATGAGGGGAGAGGGGAGAAGAGATAGTAGTTTGAAAGTTTAAAAGTAGGGGTATTTTGAATTTCAACCTCAAATCCCTTTTATAGACCCTGGATCCATGTCTTTGATAAGAAAATAAGCAATGAAGTGATAAAGTTGCACAATCAATAGCTTGGGAGACAAAAAAAGATATGGGAAAAAATGAGTAAACAATTGATGAAGTGATAAAATTGTCAAGCAAAGCCCATATCATATTAAGTGAATAAAACCACCAAGTGAAAAAGACATTAAATGGATAAGATAAGATTGTAAGTAAGAAATATATAAAGGGTTATAATGTAATTTTATTTTAAAAACTCTTATTTAGAAGCACCAGAGTGTTTTTATGAAATAATATCATATCAAAAGTTTATAAAATAAATTAATATTATTTTGACCTTTATGAAATGTTAAATTTAATTGATTAATATGTTAATATTATATGTTGTATTATTTTTTATTTTTAATTAAGATATAAATTTGTTTTGATAAATTTTATTTGAGAGCATTAGGCATCATAATTATTTTATGGGATAAAAAAGGTAGGATAGAAATGAGAAAACAATTAATAAAATTATAATATTGTGAAGTAGATAACATATTATATCATATGGATAACACTGCCAACTGGAAAAGGCATTACGTGGATAAGATTGCCAAGTAAAAAGTATGTCAAATAAGTGTGACTTTTCTTTTGACACAGGACTATTTTTTAATCTCTACGACTCCATCTCTCAGCTGCACATTCTCAAATTCTCTGGGATTTACCAAATCTCGTTCTATGAATATTTGAGTGGGTTGATACTCAAATTCTATCGTGGATGAGCAAATTCAAACCCAACCAAACTATGTTCAATCTATTTGACATGAAGGATTCGGATGGGGTTGAACTTCCCATGTTACCGGGCTATTTGCACAAGCCGACGTGGTTTGGGCTAGCCCAGATAATATTACTTATATTTATTTAAATTATTAACTTAATTACTTAAGCTGAGGAGGGAATTCAGAAACCCTTCCCTCAGTTTCGGCCTTGAACCCAGATCTCGCCGTTCTCCCTTATAGCCGGCGACCAGCCGCCGCTATTCTCACTCTCCATCTGAAAGCTCCCTCTCCTAGTTCGTGGCTTGGTTTTGTGCTTGACTTTCTCACCATTCGTGCCCCGTCGACTTCATTCCTTCCCTCTTTCCACGGCATTTGTCCTCCAGTCCTCCATATTCAACTTATTATGTTCAGTTTCATTTCGTTGCTCCTTCTTCATTGAGGATCCCCATTTCTGTTCAATGAAGAATCCCTTCCATCCAGCGAATACCACAGTACAAGTGAGTAATCCTCTCAATTTCTACTGTTAGGTTTTAAGCCTTTTGTTTTATTTCTCCTCAGCCAACCTTATGGTCCCTCAAAAGGGATTTGGATGTGAACAAATTATTTTAAATTATTTTAAATATTTTTTTTAATGGATGCAATGTCAACTTAATCTTTTTTTTTATATGTTAGGATACTATATTTTATTTTCACACTACACATTAATCTCACCATATTCATCATTATTATCCATGAATATGATGCTGTTTCAATGATCTTATAGTGGCTTGATCAAATTCTCATTAAACTTAGTAGAAACTTTGTGAGCATAAAAAATTCTTCATGTCTTCTTTTATTTCATAGCCAGACATACATTTTATACAAAATATCTTTATCAACTTTACTATTATTTTGTTAAATTTATTACAAACACAAATTCTGTGACTTGAGACATTGTTTGCTTTTCAATTTTTATCCTCAAATCATTTATAACCTTGTCACTTATTAAAATTGCAATGTATGCAATCCATTTTACTCTTACTCAAGCTAAAACCCTTTGAGTCCATTTAGTTTAACTATGCCTTCAATTGCAATAAGGATTGCATTGGTTCAACCATGCCTCAAAATTGCAATGTATACAATCCATTTTGTTCTTACTCAAGCCATGACCTTTTGAGTCTATTTGGTTCAACCGTGCCTCTAATTGTAATAAGGATTGTATTGGTTCAACTATGCCTCAAATAGTAGAAACCTTATGATTATAAAGAATCCTTCATGCCTTTCTCCATTTCATCTCCAGCCTATATCTTACACATAATATCTTCATCAACTTTACTATTATTTTGTTGAATTAACTACAAACACAAACTCTGACTTGTGGCATGGTTTGCTTTTCAATCTTTATCTTCAAATCATTTTTAGCTTTTCCTCTTATCAAATTTGCGATGCATGCAATCCATTTTACTCCTACTCAAGCCAAAACCTATTTCATCTCCAAGCATGTATCTTACACATAATATTTTCATCAACTTTACCATTATTTTGTTCAATTAATTACAAACACAAACTCTATGACTTGTGACATGGTTTGCTTTTCAATCTTTATCTTCAAATCATTTCTAACATTGCCTCTTATCAAATTTGCAATGTATGCAATCCATTTTATTCCTACACAAGCCAAAACCCTTTGAGTCCATTTAGTTCAGCTACGCCTCCAATTGTAATAAGGTGTGCATTAGTTCAACCATGTCTCCAATAGTATAAACCTTATGATTATAAAGAACTCTTCATACCTTCCTCCATTTTATCTCTAGGCTGCATCTTGCACATAATCTCTTCATCAACTTTACCATTATTTTGTTGAGTTGATTACAAACGCTTAAACTTTGTGACTTGTGGCATGGTTTGCTTTTCAATCTTTATCTTCAAATCATTTATAACCTTGCCTCTTATTAAATTTGCAATACATGCAATCCATTTTGCTCCTTCTCAAGTCAAAACCCTTTTAGCCCATTTGGTTAAACCATGCCTCGAATTGTAATAAGGATTGCATTAGTTTAACCATGCCTCCAATAGTAGAAACCTTATGATTATAAAGAACTCTTCATACCTTCATTTAATCTCTAGGCTACATCTTACACATAATCTCTTCATCAACTTTATCATTATTTTGTTGAATTGATTACAAACGCTTAAACTTTGTGACTTGTGGCATGATTTGCTTTTCAATCTTTATCTTCTAATAATTTATAACCTTGCCTCTTGTTAAATTTGCAATACATGCAATCCATTTTGCTCCTACTCAAGCCAAAACCCTTTTAACCCATTTGGTTTAACCATGCCTCCAATTGTAATAAGGATTGCATTGGTTCAACCATGTCTCCAAAAGTAGAAACCTTGTGATTTTAACATTTTAATTTTTATTTTTATATTTAGGCACAATTAAAAATGTTATTTATTAATAACTTAGAAACATTATCTAAGTTAAATTATATAATTTTAGTATTTTTATTAATTTCAATAAAATAGGATATCTGGGATATCCTACCATTACCTTTATCTATAATTCTATTATGATTTGGTTATTATTAGTAATTAGATATTTATTAGGATTTGAGTTTAAATTAGATAGAAACATATGGTATTATGTACTAAATTAAAAGGAGAATAATAAGATACGGGGAGCGGGAAAATATTTTTAGGTTACATAATCTATAAAGTAAAGCTAACCCAGTGGAAACATAGACTCACCACATACACTCACCCACAAACAAGAACAACAGTTTCAACCAGAGGAGAAAGAACAGTCATGGAGAACACCCAGAATAGCGAGATTCAACGCTTCAGGAACCATAGCTACCAACCTCCATTCGAAGATCTGAGACTACCACTGTGGCCAACTAGAGGAACACGTCCCACCCCTGAAGTCTCGTCCCTCAGCGATGCTCTATGTGCCTTCACGCGCTACCTTTTCATCGGCGTGTGAGGCCCATTCGCAGCGCTCCAGCCATCCTTCAGGTGCATGACTTCAACGCGCCTCACGTACAGCAACCTACCTCTATCCAGACACGCCTTATTGCACTATTTTGGACTGTTTAGTACACCTACTTCACATCCTAAGCCTTCCCAAAGCTAATATTTACATCTCAAACTTTTAGGTGGTAATTATTCGTACATTTAGACAAAAGGTAACTACTTTCTATTCATTGTGTGTGCTAATGTGATGTTTGTGAGTAATTTAATATATATAAATATTGACGTTAATATTATTATATTAAAAAAATTGTTTAATAATTTTTGTTGAAAATAATCTTGTGGGACTTAAAGTTTAATTTAGAAAGTTTAAGTTGAGATTATAAACTTGTTATATCTTGATATTGGCACTTGAAGAAAGTTATCTTGAGAAAAACTGTTTTTTAATATTTATCAAGCTATTGAGATTTTTATAAATATGATTATTTGAGAATTATGCATTGGGGATAGGTGATGATATATTTATATTTTTACCATGTGCTATAACTTCTATTGGAGTTCGATAGTTAATTTTTGTCCTACCAGTTTATTGAGAGACGTGCCACGCCTATTTTTGAGGGGATGTGACACCCCAACCTGTTTTTTGAGGTGGAATGAGTCCATGGTCTATTCAGATGTTCTATGGATTTTGACCTATCTATACCACTTGATCGGTTAGCTTTTGAGGGATCAGTTATCAATAGCTCATGGATTTGGTTGGTGGGAAAAAGGCGGTTCGGTTGGATTGATTGGAGGAACTTGGGTAATAATATGTTATTTTATATATATTATATTTTGTGAGGTCCCACTTGACATCTCATAAGCACATGTTAGTATGTATAATGAGTAGAATTGATGGATACTGAGACGTTTGTCTCTCCCTATTATTATTAACATTTTTTAGATGATAATCTCATTTTAGGACTTCAGGGAAAATTTTAGAGGCTTGATTAAATCTATATTAATTGTATAGCATTCCCCTTTAAAGGTATGTGTAATATTTGTATATTGTCAATTTGTCACAATAGGCTTCATTTTACATCCTCAAATATCCCATTTTATTTATAGTTTAAGAAAAGTCTTTTTATAAGCATGGTAGAGTTCATTTAAATTTTAGTTAAACTCTTTTCTACCATGGTTAGTTCTTTTGAAACAAACTAAATTCATTTATAATATTATTTTTAAATTATATTTGATACAAAATTAGTCTAAATAATTAATAATAGTTATATTTTAAGAGGATTTTATAGTGATCATAAAGAACTCTTCATGCCTTCCTCCATTTCATCTCCATGCATGCATTTTACTTATAATATCTTCATCAACTTTACCATTATTTTGTTGAATTGATTACAAACACAAACTCTGACTTGTGCCAGGGTTTGCTTTTCAATCTTTATCTTCAAATCATTTCTAATTTTGCCTCTTATAAAATTTGCAATGCATGCAATCCATTTTGCCCTAACTCAAGTCGAAACCCTTTGAGCCCTTTTGGTTCAACCATGACTCCAATTGTAATAAGGATTGCATTGGTTCAACCAAGCTTCCAATAGTAGAAACCTTGTGCTCATAAAGAACTCTTCCTGCCTTTCTCTATTTCATCTCTAGGCATGCATCTTCACCAACTTTACCATTATTTTGTTGAATTGATTACAAAGACAAACTTTGTAACTTGTGCCATAGTTTGCTTTTCAATCTTTATCTTCAAATATTTTCTAATCTTCCTTATTATCAAATTTGCAATGTATGCAATCTATTTTGCTCCTACTCAAGCCAAAACCCTTTGAGTCCATTTAGTTCAACCATGGCTCCAATAGTAGAAACCTTGGGACTATAAAGAACTCTTCATGCCTTCCTCCATTTCATCTCCAAGCATGCATCTTACTCATAATATTTTCATCAACTTTACCATTATTTTGTTGAATTGATTACAAACACAAACTCTATGACTGGTGGCATGGTTTGCTTTTAAATCTTTATCTTCAAATCATTGCTAACCTTCCCTCTTATCAAATTTGCAATGCATGCAATCCATATTACTCCTACTCAAACCAAAACCCTTTGAGTCCATGTGGTTCAACCATGCCTCCAATTGTAATAAAAATTGCATTGGTTCAATCACGCCTCCAATAGTAGAAACCTTGTGATCATAAAAAATTCTTCAAGCCTTCCACTATTTCATCTCCAGGCAGGCATCTTACACATAATATCTTCATCAACTTTACCTTTATTTTGATGAGTTGATTACAAACACAAACTCTGTGACTTGTGGCATGGTTTGCTTTTCAATCTTTATCTTCAAATCATTTCTAACATTGCCTCTTATCAAATTTGCAATGCATGCAATCCATTTTGCTCCTACTCAAGCCAAAACCCTTTTAGCCCATTTAGTTCAACTATGCCTCCAATTGTAATAAGGGTTGCATTGGTTATGCCTCGAATAGTAGAAACCTTGTGATCATAAAGAACTTTTCATGCCTTCCTCCATTTCATCTCCAGGCATGCTTCTTACACATAATATCTTCATCAACTTTACCTTTATTTTGTTGAATTGATTACAAATACAAACTCTGTGACTTGTGGCATGGTCTTCTCTTCAATATTTATCTTCAAATCATTTCTAACCTTGCCTCTTATCAAATTTGCAATGCATGCAATCCATTTTGCTCCTACTCAAACCAAAACCCTTTTGAGTCCATTTGATTCAACCATGCCTCCAATAGTAGAAACCTTGTTATAAAGAACTCTTCATGCCTTCCTCCATTTCATCTCCAGGCATGCATATCACACATAATATCTTTATCAAATTTACTATTATTTTGTTGAATTGGTTACAAACACAAACTTTGTGACTTATGGTATGGTTTGCTTTTCAATCTCTATCTTCAAATCATTTCTAACCTTGTCTCTTATCAAATTTGTAATGCTTATAATCTATTTTGCTCCTAATCAAACCAAAACCCTTTGAGCCCATTTGGTTCAACCGTGCCTCCAATTATAATAAGGTTTGCATATGGCGTTTGGTTGCTTTTTAGTCTAATAATGAGGTTTAAAGAAGTTTGCGATGGTGACAATATATGAACAAAAATTTGGTAATCCCCATTCATTACCTCCCATATGATTATTACCATCCATTCATTGTAGTGTTTTAAATGTCTTGTTTGCCCTTGACATCTAACTTAAAAAGACATTAATTACCCCAAATCGGATCGCTCCCTTATATTTCCCTTCAACCTCTTAATTTCTACCTCCCTTCTCCCCCCTTCCTTCTCCACCTTGTTCCCTCCACTCTACCACTACCACCATCGCCAACGAATACCTAGCCACTATGACTCACTATTAACCAATATATATCTAGTGGAGCCACGATCTTATTGTGTCGAATATCTTACCTTTTCTTGATGCAAAATTCAAACTCGATTTCTTCGGGTTGATAGCGTGTGTTGACACTAGTGTGACTTGAATCGATTGAGCTTTGGATTCAAATATGATCTCAGATCCAAGGGTTTCCCTTTAGAACATCTCGACGGTTCGAATGGGAATGGGTTCTTCGCAATGTTTTCTATTTGAAGTTATTTGGCTATGTATTAAAAGGATTTGTGTTATCAGTGGTAGCTCCTCTTTGTGGTGTTCTTCGTTCACCATTCCACTCAATTATATTTGATTGACTTGTGTTGCAGGGATAATGAAGGGGCCTGCAGAAATTATTGATTTATCTAGTGATGATGAATGCGATGTTGGTTTAAAAGTTGTTAAGCTGGAGCCAGATTTTGCAGAGCATACAGAACAACGAGCTGAGTCCGACAAATTCCAACAAGCCACTCATATTCGTTCTGCTAAACAAGTTCCTGAAGAGAATAGGAACTCTAGTGATCCAACGCAAAGTACTGGTCACAGTAGCTCTAGTGTGTTGGAGCAAGGGTTGTCACCAGTGGATAACTCAGGCCTATGTTATACATCACCAATTGCTGCAGCACCTCTTTGTAGGCAGTTCTGGAAAGCTGGGAATTATGACGATGGGCTTGGCCCCAAAATCTCTGTTCAAAGTAATATGATAACACTGATCATGTATTAGTACTTTACTTATTGACGAATGTGCCTCCATTTAGAGTAATTTTCTTGAGATTGCAGATGCGAACCATTATCTACGTGTTCACCCCCTGTTCCTTCATTCAAATGCAACTTCACATAAATGGGCATTTGGAGGTATGTTATTTTCTTTATTGATATAAAGTTATTTAGTTTAATTACACTTAGGATCACTGAAAGACAAACTGATTGGTTTTCATTCCTTAGTTTTTCAAATAAGGTGGAAATCACTCATTATTCATGACTGTCAAGTTGCTGATGGAAATTTACTTCCATATCAACAAATTGTTGGGTGTCACATCAGCAATTAACTGCCATGTTCACCCTTGACATTTATTTTTGACTGGGGTCCTATTGAAAAATAATCTTTGATTTATGTCTAGGCATTCAATTGATCAAATGTGTATTTTTAAGGACTCTTAATGTAATTTAACCAGTTTATTTTTCTCTTTACATTTCTATTAATAGGCTTATTTTGTTTACGTTTCTCTTACTAGCCCACCTTTGTGACCCTTATTTTTAACTATTTTTTTCCTTTGTTCTCGTCTACAGCCGTAGCTGAGCTTCTTGATAATGCATTTGATGAGGTGATTTTTGTTTATATTTCAATCACTTGCTATTCTTATTTACCTTCAGCGATACACTAGGTTGGCTATTAGAGTGAAAATTATTGCATTGTGATATTCCCCCATCCCTGAAATATTTCATTTTATTGTCCTAGTTTCTAGTGCCCCTCCAAAAAACAATCTACAGTTAATTATTTTCTAATAATGTCTTTTTGTTACAGCTGTCTAAAGAGTTTAAATGCATGAATTATTTATTAGTGAGTTATTTTATGAAATCATAACCGTATTAATGCGAGCACACTTTAAAGGATTATAGGAGTTTACATGTTAGACTGTAATTATTATGTTGTAGAAGTGTTCATCATATCATAATTTTTTAAAGGTTATTGCATTGGTTAATGGAAGAACTTATTGGTTTTTGCTGTTATCTTGTTACAGTGCTACTATTATGTGTTTTTTCCAGCTTTGGTGCTTCCATTTTAACTTCTCATTTTATTTTTTGTTACATTGTTGACTTTTGTTCTTAGGATAGATCCAAAATGGGGCTACTCTTGTCATTGTTGATAAAACATCAAATCCGAAGGATGGAAGTCCGGCATTGTTAATTCAAGGTATAGTAAAGTTCATAGATTATGTAGTTTTGAATTCCAACTCCTGATTTTGGTAGTGAAACATCCTTAACGTTAGATATGGTGGTTGGCGTATATATTTTGTCCTCATTATTGTGATTATATACTAATTCTTAACTAGCAGATGATGGTGGTGGCATGGATCCAGAAGCTATGCGTTGTTGTATGAGCTTTGGCTTTTCAGATAAGAAGTCAAAATCTGCAATTGGGAAGTGTATGTATGCTGACATTCTTTCTTTGAATATTGTAGTTTGTGATATGCCACTTGATCAAGAATGGGAAAGAATAGGGAAAAACAGGAGGAAAAAAGAAGTGAAGAAGGCAGAGGAGAGTCGGAAGCGGGAAAGGAAAAGAAAGGAAAGAGAGAGGAGAGGTGTTCCGAGAGAAATGAAAATAGTCACTGTCAACTTATTCAATCTTATTCCATATCCTTTAACTGTGCTAACTACTTCTATTTATAGGCCCTGTTACTCCTTAAAATATCCTAACAGCAGTAACTAACAATAACAGTAACTATATATTTATTATAACAGTGCCCCCCCTCCAAACAATCCTTGTCCTCAAGGGTTAGAAATATGAAATTTAGGAAACTGTTGTTGTAGCTTGTAGAGAGAAATTCAAGAAGCTTCCTCTTCAGGATATCCCTTCCATTGCACCAGTACTTCAGTAATAATTCGCTTTTTTCTCCTCCCAACCCTATTAGCCAGTACCCTTTTAAGGTATTGAGAACTAGGAACAGCAAGGTAATCAATAGGGGGTGTCTTTGTTTAACACAGGGATCTGGACATAACTTCAGCAAAGACACATGGAAGGTAGGGTGTACCCTAGACTCAGGTGGCAACTCCAACTTGTAAGCTACTGGTCCAATCTTCTCTACTACTTTGTAAGGACCATAGAACCATGGGGCCAACTTTTGAGTACTCCTAGTTGCTGCAGAAACTTGTCGATAGGGTTGGAGCTTAAGAAAAACCCACTGTCCCTCTTGAAATTCACGATCAGACCTTAGCATCTGCCTTCTGCTTCATTGTATTGACAGCCTTATGCAAATGGTGCCTTAATACAGCTAGCATTCTTTCCCTTGCGATAAAACTTCTGTCCACAGCTTCAATGACAACAGTCCTTGGAATATAGGGAGAATAAACATGAGGTTTTTGGCCATACAACAACTCATATAGGGTTGCCTTAGTAGAAGTGTGAAAAGTAGTATTATACCACCACTCAGCCAAAGGCACCCACTGATTCCATTCCTTAGGATTCTCCCAGCACATACACTTTATATATGACTCTAAACAACTGTTCAAAACTTCGGTTTGCCCATCATTTTGAGGATGATAAGCTGAAGATAATTGTTGCTCAACTTTTATAACTGTGAGAAACTCCTTCCAAAAGTTACTGATAAAAATAGGATCTCGATCACTGATAATCTCCACTGGTGCTCCATGAAGCTTATACACTTGGTCAAGGAAAATTTGAGCAAGAGAGAAGCTGTAAAGGGATGGGATAAGCTGATAAAATGCCCATATTTACTCATTCGATCAACTATAACCCAAATTATCTCCTTTCCATTAGACTTAGGAAGCCCTTCTATAAAATCCATTGATATGCTCTCCCAAACCTTACTTAGAATTGGCAACGGTTGTAATAAACTTGGAGAAGCTATTGTTTCATATTTACACCTAGCACAAGTATCATAGCCCTTGACATATTTTTCCATTTCCTTATGAAGATTCCTCCACCAAAACAAGCTGCGAACCTTTTGATAAGGAGCACTTATTCCTGAGTGACCTCATTGAGCACTAGAATGAAGCCATTCAAGAATTGTCTGCCTAGTTTCAGCAACATCCCCAACTACTATCTTGTTATCTCTTTTCAAAATAGTTCCATCCCACGAAAACCTTCCTAAAAGACCATCAACTTGCTGTTTAACAACCGATAGAACCCTTGCTACTGCATGATCCGCCTCCCAAGATTCTTTTATTAAATCCAAAAGCTCCGGGGAAGCAGTATCAAGAGCCATCTGTAAAATCTGGGGTCCATGCAACCTGGAAAGTGCATCAGCTGCAGAATTATCACTGCCTCTCTTATATTGAATCTCATAATCATACCCTATGAGCTTAGCTATCCCATACATGCTATCCAATACATTTGAAATGGCGTTTTAAACTTCTGTCCAAGCATAAACTTGAGGCTTTGTTGATCTGTTTTTATCACAAAATGTGCCCTTTCCAAATACTGATGCCAATTTTCCCCGACTAGAACTAATGCTAACAGTTCCTTTTCATATGTCGAAAGTTTAATGTGCTGTGGAGCTAATGCTTTGCTGAAAAAAGCAAGTGGCTGCCCCTCCTGTATAAGGACAGCCCCCACTCCTGCTCCACAGGCGTCAGCCTCAACCACAAATACCTTGAAAAAATTAGGTAAAGCTAAAACTGGAGCTGAAACCAGTGTATCCTTCAATCTTTGAAAAGATACACTGGCTTGTTCAGACCAAAGGAAGCTGTTTTTACGTGTGTGTAGGGTCAATGGCCTAGCAATCTCTCCAAATCCCTTGATGAACTTCCGATAATAACCTGCCAGACCTAGAAATCCCCTCAATTGCCTTACATTAGTTGGTTCTGCCCATTCCAAGACAGCCTGTATTTTTTTGGAATATGTGGACATCTTCCCTGTTGATATAATATTACCCAAATACTCGACCTTCTGGGCGGCAAATGTGCACTTACTTCTTTTGACGAAGTAGTGATGATCACGTAGAACTCTTAATACAGCTTCCAAATGAATTATAAGCTCTGTCATCGAAGAGCTATATATAAGAATATCATCGAAGAAGACTAGTACAAATTGACGAAGGAAGGGTCTGAAGATGTCATTCATAGCTCCTTGAAATGTAGCTGGAGCATTTTGTCAGGCCAAAAGGCATGGCCAACCATTCATAATGACCCGAATGAGTTTTGAATGCAGTCTTGTGACAATCTGTAGGAACCATTCTGATTTGATGATAATCAGCCCTCAAGTCTAGCTTAGTAAACCACCTTGCTGACTGTAATTCATCCAGCAAATCTTCAACCAAAGGAATTGGGTACTGATTCTTAACGATATGCTTGTTCAACTTGCGATAATCAATACACATTCTTCAAGATTCATCCTTCTTTACCAAGATAATGGGAGCGGAAAAGGGTGAGGAGCTTTCTTGAAGTAACCCATTTTGTAAAAGATCCTTGATCTGTTGCTCAATCACATCCTTTTGTAAAGCATGATAGCGATAGGGCTTAAGATTTATTGGATTTGTTCCCTCTTGGAGGAGGATAGGGTGGCTATGCCCATGCCTCAATGGTGGCAGACACTAGGGTTCCTCGAAGACATCCCTATACTCATCCAAAACCCCTTGTACCTCCCTTGGAACCAGCCCCATGTCAGATTGAATTGCAAAACATTGAATTTTAGTGCCCTCCTGAGGTTGTAGGAGCTGTACCAAAAACCTTTGTTGATCCTTACCATTGTGAACACTTAACCTAGAGGTGGGTACTGCTTCCACCGTTGCCACTGCCTGCAACTTACATAGACCCCCTCTATACCAAAAGTGCATAGCCATCTTGTCATACTCCCAATAGACATTCTTAAGGAACTTCAACCACTCCATTCCCAGTACCATGTCATACGTGTGTAGTTCAATAACCCTGAATGCAGATTCAAACTCCATCCCTTGCATTCGCCATCTGAAATCCTTCCAAATGCCATTAACCTGTAACCTACATCCCCCAGCAATCTGCATCGAGGAGCATTCTGCATTGCATATTTGCCAACCTAGCTTTCTTGCCAGATTGAAATCAAGGAAGTTATGTGTGCTACCTGTGTCTATTAAAACATAGATACCACGCTTACCAACATTCCCAGCAACTCGCATAGTCTTTGCCATCTCTCCACCCTGAATAGCATGCAGCAAAATTAACGGAGTAGATTCCCCTTCATCCTCACCGCTGAGACCCACATCTTCGCCCTCAGCATTGTCCTCGTCAAGAGTCATGAAATGCGGTTGCATCTTTTGTCTTTGAAGGCAACGGTGGTCACGTGAAAACGGCTCATGACAATAAAAACAGAGATTCCTTACCCGATGCTCAGCTTCTTCCTCAGCCGACAATATTTTGAGGGGACGGACATACCGGGTTGGATTCTTGATTATTGCTGTCGAGTCTTTACTCTGTAGAGCATCCTGACCCCCACACAAATTCCCCCTCCAGTCATGAGAGCGTTCTTGTAAGAAATAGCCGTCGTCGTTGTCTTTCCCCCTTTCTCGCCACCGTTCTTGCTCAGTCGGTGGTTTATAGCGATTTCTTGCACTCTTGCCAATCGTCGAGCTTCCACAAGAGTCTGGGGATCAAACATCATCACAGAATCGGCAATTTCCTCTCTTAGCGCCCCGATGTATACATCTACAAGGTACGCCTCTGGCAAATCCAGTCGTGCTGCCAGCGTATCAAATTTCACGTTGAACTCCTTCAACGTCCCCGTCTACCCCAAATTGGTCAGTTCCGACATTGGCCTCTCATACGGAGGCCCAAAAGTCCCATTCAGCAGCTCTACATACTCATCCCACGTTGGCCGGTAATTTCCCTAGCGGCGCTCCATAGCCAACTGCCATTCAAAGGAGTCTTCATCCAAGTTCACAGCTGCTGCATCCACTCGTGACTCCTCTGGGACGTTTTCAATTCTAAAGTATCGTTCACACCTGACTATCCACGACTGGATGTTTTTACCATCGTACTTGGGGAAATCCATCTTGGGCAGTCTGGATCGACGGTGATAATCAAGATTATCATTATTACGATGACCACCATTTCTGTTAGGCGCCCCGTGACCATGATCCTAGACGTCCTGTGCGACACGTTGCAGCTCCTGTCGAAGAGCTCGACCCACATTCTGCAATTCATCTCAGAAGCCCAACACCGTTTCTTGCAACTCAGCTACTGCTTGTAATTGCTGCTCCACAATCTTCATACGAGCGTCCATTTGCTGTCTTGTCTCCACCATCCAACGCCCACAACTGAAGGTCCAAAGAAAGCGGAGCTTTGATACCACTGATATGCCACTTGATCAAGAATGGGAAAGAATAGGGAAAAATAGGAAAAAAGAAGAAGTGAAGAAGGCAGAGGAGAGTCGGAAGTGGGAAAGGAAAAGAAAGGAAAGAGAGAGGAGAGGTGTTCCAAGAGAAATGAAAATAGTCACTGTCAACTTATTCAATCTTATTCCATATCCTTTAACTGTGCTAACTACTTCTATTTATAGGCCCTGCTACTCCTCAAAATATCCTAACAGCAGTAACTAACTAACAATAACAGTAACTATATATTTATTATAACAGTTTGCATGTCATTTATTTGTCAATTCTGGCTTTCCAGATGGAAACGGATTCAAAACCAGTAGTATGAGACTTGGTGCTGATGCCATCGTCTTCAGCTGTAATCAGAATAAGGGGTAAGAGTTTATAGCTGAAAAATTCATGATTTTATGATATGTTGGCAAGTTTCATATGAATATTGTATCTTTATGGTTTTCCATTTTATCATTTTGAGGGGAATATGACTATTTATTAAATAGGATTGAATGTTTATGTTAGATTTAGATGTATTTTTGCAGTACATGTCAGTGAGATGCGCTTTTTTAGTTGGGTTAATTGTAGTTCTGATTAGAAAATGAAATTAATCACCCCTTCAATTTTTATTGTTTAAGCCTAGCGAAAGTAGGTAAATTGTATATTGTATTTTAGAACATTGAAATTATCTACTTGGCAAACAAGAATTTGAGCATGTTTCTCAAGGTTGTTACCCGGAGCCTTTGCATTCTATGTACATACATCATCCAAATCTAGTTGGTTCTTTCTCTTTATAGTTATATAAGATTCACAATGATCATAGAAGAGAAAGAGTAGGTGTGATGCTTATTGAAGAGAAAATGATAGAAAATCATTTGAGGTGGTTTGGACATATTCAAAAAAGGTTGTAGGAGGCGAGGTGAGGAGGGTAGATAAGACAATATGAAGTCATTTGAAAAAGGGTAGAGAAAGACTAAAGAGAATGCTCAATAAAGTTATTGAATATGAATTTTTGGCTAACAATCTATCTAAAGATTGAGTTGTTAATATAGCACAATGGTGCTATGTGATTCATATAGCTGACTGCATCTAATGGGATAAGATTAACTGTTGTTATATTATTCTCCATTCCTCACTTATGGTGTTTTCCTATAAGCGTGGGAAAGACAAACAAATGTTGAAATTATTGTAAATAATATTATACACTTTATAAACTTACTGTTTGATCTTGATCAGGGTTTTGACTCAAAGCATTGGACTTCTGTCTTTTACATTTTTGATGCAAACAAGACTTGACAGAATTGTTGTACCTATGGTGCGTGGTATTTCTCAAGTTCTCTACTTTTATGTCATGGTTTTGGAAGTACATTGACTAAGAATACTATTTATGCTCTTCATGTTGATTTGCAACTTGAGTAATGCAGAATTTTAATTGATTATTATTGGAATTTGTTGATGATCTATGTAAAATTACTTGGCCAAGGTATAGCTGCATTATAACTGCTTGATTTTGCAAGTTTCACATTTTTTTCTTCTTTTGCACAGCAGTTGATTCGAATGGTTTGTTTTGGGCACTCAGTTGACCTAATATTATTAAAAGCTGGATGCTGCAAGGCCTTATTTTTTGGTTTTCCTGTCTGTCAATCATTTTGGTTATTTGAATCATTCTGTTGGGCAGTTGTAAGGCAACTACTGTAGTTGCACTAGCCCAAGATTGTGAACCACAAGTATATACAATGTAAATCAACAGTCACAAAATGCAAATGGAAACTTAGAAGATGTGGACAAAGGAATCTTGTTGGAAAAACTTTTTGAGACGTGCAGTCTTTCCTATTTTCTCATATTCCATATAAAAAAACGTACAAGCATCTGTGTGCACATCTATATATAGGGGGTGATTCGATAAATTAATTTTGGAGGAAAACAAGGTAGCATGTTGCGGAAGACTAACTTATATTTTAAGTACTGGAGGATGAAATGATAACTTGCAGAACACTTATTGCACAAAAACTAACTGTCATTTTCAACATTTGTGCTCTGATCTCTTGGATGACCCTTTTTTCTATTTATTTTCTTTTCTCCATTTACACTGTGGACTGTTCTTGTCAATTTCAGGTTAGTTATGAGTTTAATATGTCAACCAATATGCTGGATATATTAAATGGTAGAGAACATTTTGTGGCCAATTTATCCATGCTGTTAAGGTGGTCTCCGTATTCATCAGAAGCAGAACTTCTGAAACAAGTAATTTCTGAAGCTTTCCTTCATTCAATAATGCTTGAGATAATGTTATATAGTTTCCATTTCAGTCTCTGCTGTTTTCCTGGTCTTTTTCTTGTTTTAGGCGATGCATACTTTTAGCTTAGAGATATAGTTTATGCTCTCTTCTGTTTTATTTTTGTTGTTTAATGTTAAACTAGAGTGGCACATGTGCATTGTATTTTGAAAGTAATGTCTTATTCCCTTATTTTTAAACAATATCGGTCCTTTTGTATTACTTTTTGAAAGTAGAGGCATGCTGATCATTTCCCGTTCACAATCACTTTCTATTTAATTTTTCTTTTCATTTTGTGCACTGAATGACCTTTCAATATATTCTGATTAAAATGGATGTGTACAAGGTCAACCCATTTGATCTTATATGTTATATTCTCATTTGAAGAATATGTGCATCGACCAAATTTATTTTGTAAAGTGATTAGTGTAACATGTACATTTTTTATAATACTGTTTTGCTAGATTAAGGCATTATCATTTTAGGATTCGGATTTACTCCAATTACTCCGCATTCTCTGACAGTTTGAAGATATTGGACCTCATGGTACTAAAGTCATAATCTACAATTTATGGTTCAATGATGACGGCATTCTGGAGCTAGATTTTGATAAGGACCCTGAGGTGGGATTTGTGGTTTGTTTGGTTTTCCTGTTTTCGCCCTGTTCCATTTTATATGGATTTCCTTCAATATATGTTGGCTGCAGGACATTCATATTGCGGGGGATATTAAAAAGGTTGACACTCGTCATGCCTGGAAGACAGTAAATGAGCAACACATTGCTAATCGGTACAAGTATTCTTTACGGGTATGCTTGATTAAGATTCTTTTTCTTCATTGGATGTGTAAGATATTTTTTTTCTGAGGCTAATTTTTTGTTATGTTCTGCAGGCTTACTTGTCTATATTGTACCTGCGGGTTCCAGAAAGTTTTAGAATTATACTGCGAGGGCAAGTTGTGAAGCCCCATAACATTGCTGATGATATTAAATTTCCTCAATATATCTTGTATCAACCAAGTAGTGGTGGATGTAAAGAGGTTATTTTCTTATTTTTGAAAGCTTTTTCACTATTAATGTACTGTTTTCAACTTTGTTGAAAGGGTGTTAATTGCATGCTTGCGGCTATGTTGATACGAGTAATTTGGGTATTATATCTTAAGGGATAATTGAATTGAGGGGATTCTTCCCCCAATAATTCAGTCCTTATTTTATTCCTTAATAAATTATTTGTGCAGGGGACAGTTGTGACTACAATAGGATTTCTTAAAGAGGCTCCAAATGTTAACATCCATGGCTTCAATGTATATCACAAAAATCGGCTGATATTGGTAATTATCCAAAATGTTTTGTCTAGTTTGAGGAAACACTATATTATGGTATATCTGAGAAGTGTTGGAAGTCGAAGAAATAGTTTGCTGGATGAACCTTGTTTTCACCATTTGGAATGTGCATATATCACAAGAAAACGTAGCTTTCTTTATTTTAGGGTGGGGGGGGGGGGATAGTGGACACATGATGGATTCTAGTGGTTTTTATACGGTTGTTGGTTATCTGGTGCAATTAGAATGGCTGGAAAATAATTTATTTTGTTGTCTGCTTGTCTTTTTTGTTTTAACAGTGGGAGATATGTAAAGCTAATTAGGAGTGATTTGTTTTATGGCTTGTCAAGAGAGTGGGAATTTTTCTTGCGTAACAGAGTATTCAATCTCCACATTTAGCTATGTATTGATTTGATTCGGTGGAAGAAGAGTTTGGTTTATGGCATACGCTGGCTTTTTCAAAGCAATTTTACTTTAATAAAGAAAGAAAAAGGGAGCTTTTCTCCATCATACGAAATTTCAAGTGATATATATTTATTTGCTGTTCCCTCAATATTGAGTTACTCCGTTGGCGCTTCTATTTTTTGCAGCCATTTTGGCAGGTTGTGAACTATTCTGATAGCAGGGGTAGAGGAGTGGTTGGTAAGCAGGAACTGCTGCTTGCTCAATGTTTCTTTCTTTTGGCTGAGGTTAGAGGTATGCTGCACCTGTAGATAGCAGATACTTACCGTTTAATCTCATTCCAGGTGTCCTGCTAGCAGATTTTATTGAGCCTATTCATAGTAAACAAGATTTTGAGAGAACTTCCTTGTTTCAGAAGCTTGAAATTCGCTTGAAGGATATGACATGGGAATACTGGTATAGTATTTGCTATTCTTATCTCTTGCTGTTCTGTATATGTGGATTGCTGAAATAATTATTCTTGCCCGTTCTGTCTTACCTTTGGCTTCATTTATCTAATTCTGCAACATATTTCAATGTTTAGTGTGATAACTGTATGGTATACCCTGCAGTAGAGATTTAGCTTTTGTGGATACTGCTTGATGGAAAGCAATTCATATGTAGTATTTAAGAGTTCATTGTTATTAGAATTGTTATCTGACATTTCCAGGACCGTTGTTTAACTTTGTTAGGGATTATCATCGTGGACTGGTTGGATATCAAGTGAAAAAGAAGCCTCGAGTTGTGCAACTGGAACCATATCTTAGCCACCCGCCTGGTATAGAAGAACCACTAACAGTGAACAGAAAAATTTCTCCTGTTCTGAATAAAAAAGCAGCATTGCAAAGCGGATCTCAGCAAGATAACTGTTTCGGTATGAAATAAGATATGGCATTGCTACACTGAGTTATTTTTATTGAAAGAATGATTTCTTAATGGTGATTCAGGATCTCATGCTAAGAGAAAGACACATGAATTCATAGACGTTCGGGATATTAAAAAGCATGCAAGGATAGAGAATGAAAAAACTGGCGTTGCGTGTAGTCATGATAATATACAGGTCCGTATTGGTAACTTGTATACAAGTTTTGTTGAAACCGTTCTGGTTATCTTCATACATTCTAATTTAAAGCATATGTGCCTCTAAATATCGTTAGTTTTTCTTTAAATTTGAACTCCAACCGGTTTTGTATAGCATTGCAAAACCTATACATTTTTTTCCTTAAAAGGCAAATCCCTTTCAATAATGAAAGCCATTAGCATGTCTATTTGCTCATTGCAATCAGTACACGTCATAAATAAAATAGACTATTTTCCCTAAAGCTGTGTTTGAGATTGAAATACCAATTCATTATATAAATTTGCTTGATTGCGTTGGCCCACATACTGTTATTGTAAAACCATCTCATTGTATATTATTGCTAAATTCACTCATGTTCTCTAATTTCTATGTAGACTGTGTCAGCATCTGCAAGTCAAGTGGTGGACCAAGATACTATAAATTTGATGGAGGAGAACAAGAAGCTCCGTGCCAAGTGAGTAATACCCAAATGATATTTTCCAGTACAACATTGTCGCTCAACTTCTCTTCTTCTGCATATAACTTGTTTTCATTTTTCCCCTCCCTTTTTGGTGATTTGGCTTTGTCAACTTCCCCAACATAGTAACGGTTGTCTTGAATTCTGAATTATCATGGCATTAGTATGAATCATAGAACTTACTCATCCTCCCTTTTTCCTCTCTTCTGCAGATGTTTGCAATTTGAAAAGGAGGAGCAAGAACTTAATCTAAAGGTAAATTCTCATGATCTAAAATGGTTCAGTGCCTTGCTTGAGTGCCGCTTTCTAATTTTAAAGTTTTTGTTTTTGCAGAATATTTAGATTTTCCATATTTTTTTTATTAGATTTTTATTTTTATTTTTTACAACTCAGCATTGTGTTATTGTTTCTTTCAAAGGATATGACCCGTCATATCTTGATAGAATAACCTGATGGTAAAGATATAATAAATGGCACTTAAGTTTATTTCATTATAAGCTTGACCAACCTGTTAAGTTTGTTAAGTAAATGATGAGTTGAACATGAAAGTTTGATCTTGGCTTTCTAGGCTCAATAGCTAAGTTATCATTATAAATATTGATATGGATCCAATATTTTCCTGCCATTTAACAATTGTGTCATATTTTTGTGCAGGTGACACAACTTAGAAGTAAAATACAAGAAACAAAACGTGACTATGTACGACTTTTGGCAGAAATACAGTCCTTAGGCATGAAGGAGTAGTTTTATTAGCTGTGCATACAAGTTGTTTCCATTCTTTTGTTTGTAAAAGTGTTGTATGTAAAACAAAGTGTAGTTTATGATATAAAACAATTGCTGGGCTTGAGGGTCATGAGATCAGAGTAAATTGCCACCCAGTGTCCAAACTTTGGATCTCTCTCACTGGTTGAGTTACCCTCAGAAGATTTTTGGCTTCCCTCGTGTAAGTAAATGAAAGTAAGCAACAGGTCAGATCCCATCTAAACTGATTGATCCTGAAGCTTCAGGCTTGTGGGCTTTTTTTTCTTAAAAAAATTATTTTATATTTTATTTTATTTTCTTGTTTTTTTGGCTAAAGAAGCTTCGAGCATTGCTATACTGACCTGTTGGTTGTTTTTATGTCATATGCTTCATTTTAGGATGAGACATCTTTAGAACAGAGATGAAAATAGTAAGCTTCGCGGCCGAAATGACCTTCAAGTTAAAGAATAGATGCATTTGGTCCTTGTAGCTCTACACGATATTTTGATTTCGTCTTTGAAGCTTTAAAATTTAAAAAATGTTCCACATAATTTTACATGTCGGGGGGATATTTCTTTTCGTAGGAGCGTTGAATCATAGCTTATTGCTGAAAGATAAATTTTATTATAGGTTCGAGAATTTTGTCGAGAGATGAATTTTGTATATTGATTTTAATTGTAGTAAATATCATTATCCCGATTATAAATCTGGTATTTAAGTTTTACTAGCCACTCAACGATTTTCAATTGAGAATTTGATATTTATAACTATTTGAAATGATGATTGCAAATGATCTGCAATAGTTTTTTGGAACCTTACTATAATTAAATTAAATTGCATAAATTTTGTTGAAAGCTACAATATTAGTTGTGAAATTGTTATATAGTCTACTAAATTTGGAAGATTCAATATTTTTTCTTATATCTAATATTTAATAATTAATTAATGCATATTGATAGAGGAATTTCATATTGATGACTGATATATAAAAGTTTTGCAACCAATGTTCTAAAAAAATAATATAAATATATATATAATTGTAACAATACCCAGTCTAAAAAAATTGTAACTGCTCATTTTTATGATTTATATTTTATTACAAAATAACTAATGACTGATCTATCATCTTTTAAAATTCTAAATATTAAGTATTTGTATTCTTTTATTAGAATTTTGAGTCCTTGTCTCAAGCCCAGGTAAAGGAGGAGGGTTGTGTTAGATTTGATAATCAACATAAAATTTATCGAATCTTATGAATATGGAGATACGAAAAAATTGTGTTCATATTATGTCGTTGCCTGTAAGTAACATGCTGTATGGCTCGAGTATAGTGAGAAGTGAGCAAGGGTTATTGCATTGTCGTCCGGATGTAATGTTAAATAAGCAAGGGCTACCGTTCTCTTACAGACAAATGCAGCTAAAGAAGCTAGTTCATGAGAGAAATATCATATTTGACACTTGCAATATTCGAACTATGAGCAAAAAAGTGTGGGAAGTGGTGGGTGTAATGGTAAAGCGAAAGATTAACATCTTGTGCCTTTAGGAAACAAAATGGGTTGGAGAAAAATCTCAGTAAATCAATTAGTTCAAATTTTGGTACACAGGTAAAACAGATACGAGGAATGATATTGGTATTATTGTGGATAAAGAGTGAAAGATGAATGTGGTGGATATTAAAAGGATTGATTACATAATTATATCTTTAAAAATAATTGTTAGTAGGGATACAATCAACGTTATTAGTGCTTATACACCTCAAGTAGGAACAGAAGCAAATCTTAAGGAAAAGTTCTGGGAAGATTTGGAGGTGCTGATTCAGAACATACTACTTATTGAGAAGATTTTAATTGGTGGGGACTTTAATGCTCATGTTGGTAAGGAGGAAGGGCAATATGCAGGGGCTCATAGTAGTTTTGGTTTTAGAGAGATTAATAATGAAGAGTAATCTATTATTGAGTTTTTCTTAGCTTACAATCTTAAGATTGTTAACACATATTTTAAGAAGCGGGAGGCACTTGATCACATACAAAAGTATGGTCCACATGTCACATATTGGTTTCTTTTTGGTAAAGAGTCATGACAAAAGACTTTGTACAAATTGTAAAGTGATTGCAGGGGACAGAGTATTAATGATGAAGAAGGCAATATTTTGATTGCAGATAGTGATATTAAATAACGGTAGGAGGTCTATTTTTATAAATTATTTAATAACGAGGGAAGAGGGTCGAGTTATAAGTTAAGGGATTTAAAATGAGAAGTTGAACCAAATTTAGCATTTTACCGTATGATCCTTATTGACGAGGTTAAAGAGGCGATTAAGAAAATAGAAAAGAGTAAAGCTGTTGGACATGATGTTATTCCTATTAAAGTTTGGAAGTGTTTAAGTGAAGTGGGGGTGGGGTGGTTTGCTAAACTTTTTAATGTGATCTTAAGTTCTAAAAATATTTTAGTTCTTATTTACAAGAATAAAGGAGATATTTAAAATTGTGCAAATTACGGAGTGATAAAGCTTATGAATCACATTATGAAGTTGCAGGAAAAAGTAATTGAACACAAGTTGAGATTAGAGACTAATATTACTGAGAATCAGTGTGGTTTCATGTTAGGTAAGTCTACAATAGAGGCGATTCATTTATTAAGGGGGTTAATGGAAAAATACTGAACTAAAAGAAGAGACTTGCATATGGTTTTTATTGACTTAGAAAAAATATATGATTGAGTGCCAAGGGAGGTGCTTTGGAAAATTTTAGGAAAAAAAGGTGTGCGCATGTCATATATCAAGGCAATAAAGGTGTGTATGAGGGAGTAATAACTACTGTAAGAATAACTAGGGGCGAAACAAAGGATTTTTCCATAAGGATTGGTCTACATCAGGATCATCTTTAAGTCCTTATTTATTTAATCTAATAGTAGATATTCTAACTAAACCTATTCAAGAAGAAATCCCTAAGTGCATGCTTTTTACGGACAATATAATTCTTGTGGCGGAGTCAAGAGAAGAGAATAATTTTAAACTTGAGTTATGGAGAAGTACTTTAGAGTCGAAGGATTTTCGACTGAGTAGAAATAAGACTGAATATATGCATTGTAATTTTGATAAGAGGCAAGTTAAAAGTAACTTGGAGGTCATATTGGGAGATTAAGTTATTCAATAAATAGATAAGTTCAAATATTTAGGATCAATTATATAGAAGGATGGTGAAATTTTGAAGGATGTTAATCATAGAATTCAGGCTGGGTGATTTAAATGGAGAAATGCTACGGAGGTTATATGTGATCGGAAAGTACTAGATAAAGTAAAAAGAAAATTTTATCGCATTACTATAAGACTAATAATACTTTATAAAAATGAATGTTGGTTTTAAAAGGACCATAAGAGCATAAAGTTGAGGTAGTTGAGATGATGATGTTAAGATGTATGTGTGGGCATATAAGAAAAGATACGATTCTTAATGATCAAATACAGAAAAGAGTTGGAGTTGCACCTATTGAAGAGGAAATGGTAGAGAATTGTCTTAGTTGGTTTAGACACGTGCAAAGAAGGCCAAGGGATGTGTCGGTGAGAAGGGTGAATCAAACAGTATGGACTCCGGTTAAAAAGAATAAAGGAAGGCCAAAGAGAACTTTCAACGAAGTCATTGAACGAGATCTTCTGGTCAATAACTTATTTAAAGATTTAATTTTTGATAGAATATAATAGCGTCATATGATCCATGTAACCGATCCCATTTAATTGGATAATACTTGTTGTTGTATTAGAATTTTGAAATGTTTCGATTTTAAATTATAATTAAAGTAATATATTGGCCTTCATTTCCCCATGATATTAAAAAGAAAACATTAAAGATTATATGCGAGAGAAACCTAACTAATCGATTCCGAAAATGTGCGAAAGCGTAAGTTAGAAGGACCATGAGAAGCTAACTTCTGCTAATGAGAGGAACCAGAAGTTGAGAAATCATTCTCAAACATAATTCCTTATAATTGAATGCCTTCGGTTGGAGCTTCAACTGGAATATCATGTAGAACAGCGTCTACGTACAAAGGCACAGATTATGACTTCAAAAATATTTAGTTTATTTTTGTGATTATTATTCAACAAGATGTTTTTATACTAGTATTTTTTTTAAAAAAAAAAAAGAGCCACAAGGATTATTTTATATCCCTGAAGTTATTTTTTATTTACTGTTATATTTCTTTATATTTTGAAAAGCCAAAGCATTCAAGGCTCTATGAATGCTGCTTCTCTTGTTACTTGTTAGTTACTGTGGAACTTGACCATGATCAACACTAATTTTCGTACACAATAATTGGGATTGAACTCCTTAAATCACACCCCGCAAATTCTCAATAGAAAGACTGTTGTCTTACTTCTCAAATTTCTCAACCCATGAAGGGCAAGTCAAACAAAGTCATAGGTTTCATCTAATTTACTGATCACAGCTAAAAAAACAAAATTATTGCATGATTTTCTCTTATAACTTCTTTTTTACATTATACAGAAAAAGAAAATTTTGTCAGAAAGAGAGAAAAGTAAACGGAAAAAGTAAAGAAAGATCAAGGATGCAGCAGCGTGATGCATTTTTCAGTAGTTTATATCATTTTGTAATAAGCATGACAATCATTGACAGCGTGAAAGCATGTGAGAGAGATAATCTCATCGAACACTATATGCTCAAGTACTTCTTTGCCTCCCTCACAGATTAACTCAAGTGATTTTGCGCTATACAAAGTAAATATATAAAAAAAATGTTTCATAAAACGCAAAAGTGATTTTTTTTACCAACGAACCCTATCTGCTCCAACCCAACTGAAAGCCGTATCCTTTGAAATCCCTCTCTTTTTCATTATTTCCCTGAATTCACTCCCACTATCCCATTTCCAGGCAGCTGCTGAAGTGTTTGATAGTGCAACATATGCCCCTGGTCGTCCATCCGCATTCAACTTGAAACGTCTCTAAATTACCATGGAGTCTTCATGAACTAAGTAGAGCAGCCCAAACATCAGAATTGGGTCTCTCAGCCATCCTCCTCACAAAGTCCCGAGCTTGATGCAACCTTCCTGCTCGTCCTAATAGATAAACCATACAAGCATAATGTTCCATCCTTGGCTTTAGTGAGTATTCATTCTCCATACTGTGAAAGATCTCCCAACCCGTATATACAAGCCCAGCATGAGCGCAAGCTGAGAGAACACTAAGGAATGTCACAAAATAAGGTTCAATGCAATGTTATTTCCGCATCCTCCAGAATAGATCAAGTCCTTCTTTTGAAAAACAGTTCTTCCCATATCCATCAATCATAGATGCCCATGAAAAAAACATTCTTTTCGGGCATGCGGTCGAAAACTCTTCGAGCATCAGCCACTCTTCCGCATTTGGAATACATGTCTATTAGAGCACTTCCCATTTTTATGTTAAAGAAAAGTTGAGACTCTATCATCTGACTATGTACTTGCTGACCAAGTTCAAGTGCTGCAAGCGTTGAACAAGCACCAATGATGCTGGCAAATGTAGAAATATTTGGTTAGAAGTTCAACCTTTGCATGTCAATATAAACTTCAACAGCTTTCATGGCATGTTCAGATGATTTACTGTACCCTTCAATCATTGCATTGAATACTATACAATATCCTTCTCTACCGTCTTCTGAAATATATATTCAGTATCTTCCACAGAGTCTTGATTCATGTAACCAGAAATGAGGGACGTTGAACATATCACAATCTTTTCTAACATCATATCAAACACGATCCTTGCATAAACAACCTTCCCATTCTTAACATAAGAGTTTAAAAAGGATTAATGGCTCGTAAACTATTATTCGAATTCTCACAACAAAATATTTATATTTAATATTTAATAATATTTTAAATAAAATTATTTTTAATTAATAGACACTTATCCTTAAAAAAATGTGCCTTGCTAGTCTGCTAATTTTTTAAAAATGCCATGCCTATATCATTATAGGACCTGTTTAGATAAGAATTTGAAAAAAGAGTTCGTGAAAAAAAAGATTTTTAGATAGCTTTTAGAGAATAGTTTATAAAAAAAATAGTTTTGAATAAATGAGTGTTTGGATAATTATTTACAGAAATATTTTTATTATTGGTAAATTACGAAAAATAATATGAGCATTAAATGAAGAGAGATAAGAGATGAGAGAAGGTGTAAGAAAAGAAATGAGAGAGAGTGTAAGAAAAAGTAGGAGAGAGGGTGTAAGAAAAAGTAAAAGTAATATAATAATTGGTTAGCCTATAAGCTCTTTTACTGTTCCATAAGCTATTTTGACTAGTTTATATAAAACCTTAGTTTTAAACCATAGTTTAATCTAAAAGCTAATTTGAATAAATATAACTGTTTATTTTAAAATTTCTCAAAATTTAAATTTTATCCAAACATAAGTAAGTTTAGGATATTTCCAAAAATACAGAAGTGTTGACTATTTTCCTAGTTTTATGTATGAACTAGTCAAAAGTAGTGACTTGCTTTCTCAACCTCTATCGAATTACGGAACCTGAGATATTATTGTTTTAAAATAAAAAAAAAAATGAATTCTCTCAATTGAACAATTTCCTGCCTCAAGCTGCCATCTCTTCCAAAAAGTTGTTTATTCAAAGTTCGGACAAATTCTTCTGCACGCAGTTCATGAAAATAAAAAACGATCGAGGCTGATGAACAATTTTAGAATCAAGGTCACTTGCAGCCTCAAGAATATAAGCAGTAATGATTCAATAAATAGATACAATCTCATCTAAGAATAGAATACAATTTCTCGCTCAAAATACCAAGATCCCAGCACAAAATGGGATTGGCAAGCTCCCTTTGAAAATTCTCAGCACAAATCCAGATGATTACTAAGACTACCCTCAGAATAATTTCAAATCTAAATCAGATTAGCCCTCTTAAGAAACCTAATCGTCCTACAATAATAGGGCCATATTGATTCCACGAAATCAAGGTATTTCTCCACTATCCATTCTTTCAGTTCTTTCAATTTTCTTCTTGATTGTTCTTTGTAATCAATATCTTTTATGTTCAATAAAGGCTGCAGGAGAGTTTGGATATCTTCTTTGATCTTGCCACCAAAAATGTAGCTGTAGGCCAAAATGCAGTAAGAGGGAAAATTCTTAATTACTTTGACAGTTTGCTTGAAGCTGAAGACATAGAGGGACCATAACTTCCGGATTATTACAACGTAGAGAGCCACAATTAAGGGCCCCACAACCCACAAAGGAGTTAATTCCTTTGAAACTTTGGCTCCGTATCTGAAATTAACCGCCAAATAAAAAGGAAAACTGCAAATAAAAGATAAAAATTATAAGACATAGAAAAGACTACAGCCATATTGACAATCAATGCTGTTGACGTTATTTACCGGGCAAGAAAAGCTGAAAAACACAGCAAAATATTTACCTAGTATTGCAAGGAAGGAAAATTTTGCTTCTGTTTTAAAACTCTGACCTCGTATCCATTTAAGTTCTCAGTCAAATCAATAAAAAAAAAAATCTACTCAATTGGTAATCCCACAATTACAAAGGGTCCCCATAGAAGAAGGGGAGACTGATTGCCCAATCATCTAACAGATAACACCACAAATTTTGAAGCGTGAATACAGTATCTTAAACCTTAAAAATTTCACCAGTGGAAGGCATTTTCTGAATGGTATTCAAGATGCTGTAATAACAAGGAACAAAACAATCATTCACAGTTTTAATCAAGCAGTATCCCTCCTTCCCATCACAAGGTCCTTTTTCCCTTCTTTCCCACGAAATCAAGTCAGATAACCTGAATTTTGCTTCACCCAACAAACCCAAGCTGACAAACCTGAATTTTGCTTCATCAAACAAATCCAAGTTAACACATGAGAAATGTCATGTATGTATGTAACTGACGATGACAAAAACATTCAAAATATCTCAGACAAAAAATGGTTCTTTCCCAGATCCCCAGTATAGTGAACGAAAGTGATGTCCTAAAAAGCAGGCAGCACAACATGCAAGGAGGAGAAAGCCATCATACTTACAATATCAGTAAAGGAATCTTTATTGTATAGTCCACAGCCAGAAAATGGGTCCATGCTACCTTCCAAAATTCCCCTCTTTCTGTACTTTGTGAGCCATCGAGTGTTTCTGGTAAAGCCCCTTTAGATGGTTCTACCAAAATTTCTTTTACTTCTTCACTTGCAGGTTGTGTGCACAATGCTGTCAGCCACTTCTTGAAAAGTTTATGAACAGCAGTTGATGTTGGAAGATTCTCATTTGCAAGGTCGTTATTCGTTTCAGAAGCATAAGAAAGTGGAACATTTTGGGCCTTTGGAGATTCTGATTTGGCCTCCCCACCCTCTTCCAGTCTAACATAAGCCTTATGAAGTTTCAAACCGTTAGGTCTACCTCCCTTTTGATAATTTTGGGGAATGCCTTTGAAGGCTGAAATTCTGAAAGGTTCAATCTTGGCTCCAAAAATGCAAGGAGTCCCTACACTGAAACAAAAAATTATTTAAATGATGAAGACAAAAAGGATCATGTGCATTAACTTGATGCATGTTTCCATATGTTCAAATTACCTGGGACATACAGATGGAGAAAAATAAGTATCAAAACTACAGCAAAGCAAAAATGAAATCGGTGTTAGAATTACCATGTTAGAAACAACAAGATCCAATGCATTAGCACCCCATCAAACAATTAATTTTAGTTTATATGCACAACACGAAATATTCAATTCTTCTAAAATTGGTTTGTCATATTTTAATTCAATTCCATTGAGTTGTTTTGTGAGTCGGTACAGTCAACTCTTCTCTGTTTACCTCAGAAATTGTAAGGCAGTTCTACAAGTTAGCTTCTCCCAAACATTTTGAAGTTCTTGAAACAGATGACCCCAAACATAGGGCCATTTTTAGTTTTGACTAAAAGGAACTGGACACAAATAGCTACACCTTAAAATACCCTGCTTAAGTAGGTAATGCCAATCGGTTCTTCCAACCCTGTGATGTTTTGTTAAACACTGCTTCAACTTCAGACTTTTGCTCCATGGTGTATGCCTTGAGGAAAATGTCACACACGAGCCCTGTACACAAGAAAATAGAGGCAATAGATTTAAGCTTGCAGCTCGGATTATAAGTTATGATCGATAAAATCGGTCATTAATCATTAGTATGGAATGTCTCCTACTTCACTAAATATGTGTTGCACTAAAATGTGGTATTTAATGCCCAAGAATGCCAAGGAGAGTTTTAAGTTCAGCTAAACAATGATACACGAAGGAATTCACGAGCACAATTATGAATATGTATCGGTCATGTTACATTTTGAAAAAAAAAAAAAAAGGCTCAAAATGGGCCACACGAAGAAGTAAGCGAAATCGGAAAAATTAATAGAAAAAGGGCACCCTTCTCTTATGCTGGACACATGTAAGGAGCCAGAGTAAAATGGCAAAATCATCGATAGTCCCAGTGGGATGAGCTCACTGTTCCGTTTGGCGGCAAATGAAGCATCAGAAAAATGCAGCTACAATGAAATTTCCTCACATTAATCTTTGATTTCCCCCCTCATCAAAACCGGCTAAGATTAAATAAACCGTAGCACATACGAAGTTTGAGAAGCTTATTGAAAAAAGAAAATATCGGATAGATAAGAAATAGAGTTGAATGCAACTGACCTGCGTAGTTGAATTCATGGGCAGCTCGAATCAAAACCTTTCATCAACACAGGATGTGTTTGAAAATAACAAAGCTTTTATCCATATCCTCGATGGATAGAGAAAGAGAGATATGATGAATAGGAAAAAAAAGCTATGATTGGTTGATTTAGGGCTATTTAAGTTTTAATGGTCCTGTTTGTTTCTCCATATGTTTTCGACCGTCGATGGTCCTGGAGTACGAAACAGCAGACTGTGAGGCAAATGGAAGCCGTTGAGACTTGAGACTTGAGACTTGATAGAATAGAAATGAGACGTGAAAAAAAGAAAGGAATCTTATATAGCTTTAGTGGAAGCATCAGCCGCCTATTTTCATGAACACACCTTTTTTATGAAATAGATAAATAAACCTTATTATTGGACATAATTATAGATAGATATTGTACTAAATCCCTAGAGATGGAAACTTCTATTCTATTTACGCATTTCTTATTATATTTTCAACATTCGATTTACTTCTTTTGCCAACTTCAACATTCCATTTACATTCATTTATTCATTGGTTAGATGTTAAGTTATCTAATACAACTTGTTTTATATCAAAATATTCATCTTATCGTTATCATAAACATTAGTATTTGGTGATCTTTCAAATAGACATGGTGGCTTTTGTGTGTTTTGTTTAGTCCATTTTGCAATGTGTTTAAGAGCTGCTAATAATATAAATTTTTAAATCAAAAAATAGATATGATGGTAAAAAAAAAATTAAAGACATTCTTAATTCGAACTTAATTATTTAATAATCTTATAAAAACATATATGTCTTGGATAATTGTAGCGAGATGGAAGGAAAGTAAGTAGACAATCCAAAATCTGGATATTTGCAATGAGATCAACAAAATCAATCCAATGTGTGATGGGTAACATGTATAGGTGTTAACTTTGAGCAAAACGTACGAAAGGAGTTGTCCCCGTGCCTCGTCTCTGCTTCATTACTAGAAGCTCGGGGGCTAAAATCATTTTTTCCCTTCTTTCCTGGCTGACTGAAATTTCTCATAATTTCATTTACATTCAATGAAGGGAACGAATAAGGAGAACATTGGCTATAGATTCATTTGTAGTAGTTTACACATATAGGCTATTCTATTATAGGCTCCATAGCAATTACATTGATATAAACAGGTATGCAGAACAAATTGGCATTCAGATAAAACTGATCTGCCATATTTCAATATGCAGCGACGGCAACCGATTCACAACCAGCTAATTTAGGCGTATCAATATCAACCCAAACCTCATTTGTACGCCCAAAAATCCGCAAGGGAGAATCGTATTGGGCAATTGAGTAAGCCTGTTGACTCTTGGAAGAAGTAGAATTTGCAAATGGAGATCTGCTCAAGCTGATGGCGAGTTTTTCTGCCTCCTTTACAATGTTGTCATCCCTTGCATATCCGGAGAACTTTCTGACGGCTACACAGTGGATGCCCCATTTATAGGGCTTGATATGCAGTTCGGGAAGTGGAAGGGGTGGATTAGCTTGAAACTTTACAGGTAAGAAAAAACGAACAAAGTAGGCTGATGAGTGAAAGGGACCGGCTCCTGGTACTATGCTCGTCAGCAAGGGAGTAGTCATTGCAATTCGAGAGAAGTTGAGGTTAGCACCCTGCGTGTACTGGAACAACCTGCAAGATCCAAAAATGACTCGCATGAGGATGAAATTATATTTCATTCCAATTTGAGAGAGAGACAACTAACTCTCCACATGAACGTTGATAAGAATAAGGAAACAGAAGATGAATGGAAGGACTAAACAAATTTATAAGTTTTGATTCGTCATTTCTAATATGATCAAATCATGTTTACAAGAACTGTAAAGAGATAGATCAATGGTGTTTTGAAAAGTGAGAAATGTCACAAGGCCACTAGAACTACAACGTTAGAGAGAAATCTTCCCAGCAAACGATTGCAACTTAACCAGGTGTTACATGTATATTGTGTGAGGTATGAAGCTACGCTAGATTGAGACCAGTTCGAATGTAAAAACGTTTGGTTTTCACTCCAATTCCTGGTTCAGGGAGCGGAAATGGAAAATTTGCAAGAATTTACTTCCCTTTTGCTTGGTAATTAGTATTAAGAAAGATGGTGGGAAGGTGAAAAATAGTAGGGAAAAATCGGAAGTAGAAAGATCGCTCTATATGAGGGCAAAGTAAAAATGAGTCATCCAACTTAAATTGTGAAGCAGGGTGCTGTGAGCCCACACAAGACTGTTCTCTTTCGCGCGTTTTTCCTTAAATTGTGACATCTCTACTGAACCGCAGATGCTGTCCCAGCAGAAGATTTATCTTGTCTAATTCACCTAAGTGGACAGAGAATAATCTCACTTCAAAACGTCTGAATTTGCATGAATTATCTGAGAACTCAGTAGCTTCTATAGGGGTTAAAAACGGAGCCGTGTTTCTATAATAAATCCACAGGATATTCATGATTGAATGAACGTAAGTTGTGAATATTTACTAGCCAAAAAATAATAACAAGATCTAAGAGATTTACAACACTTGCCGGAAATCATATAGAAGAACTACACAATACAAGTTAAAAAAAAAATTAGGGGGGAAAGGTCCATCATCAACTAAACGGAGGAAATAAACACAAAAGAAGTGAAATATAATTAGTTGAGGCAAGAATTACCGGTGGAAGCCATTCCAGGTGGCCTTCTCAAAGGAAATGTCGCGGGTGGGAGCAGAGACCCAGACGGAGTCTCTGTAGAGCCTGATCTCGAAATCGGACTCCAGGTGAAACACTGTGTACTGTGGAGACTCGATCGCACCACACACGGAAACCAGAGACATGACGCTGACCGCCACATACGCACACACGATCGCTTCCTTCCTCATCGTCGCTTAGCCCTGAAGAAGCGTCTCCTGCGTTGAAACTTGAAGTGCAATTATACTACGATTCCGTATCGGTATATGCCATTGGTCTCATCAAAACTTATGTCGTTTATTGACGGCTATCCACGTTGGCCTTCAAATTCATTGATAGGGTGACTTGAGACGACGTTAAAGCGGTGAATTCGATCCTGTTTGTCAGCTTAATTTTTCATTTTCTTTTAAATTAATTCGAATTCTGCTTAGTTATGAGTTGATACTTTGATAGACTAATTTAAATTAAGAAATAAGAGGATGCTGATTTCACGTCGAAAATACATTATTTTGATGAATGTAGATAAGATGATTTTAACATGAAACCGAATACATAATTTGATTCAATTTTGTTTAAAAAAAGGTTGTAATAAGAAGGCTGAAATTAGGAAAATGTGTAGGTCTACTATTTTGCCAATTTTCCAAGTTTTCGATAAAAAAAAATACAACTCATGTTTTTGTACAGATAAGAGTCATTATAAAAATATTTAATTAGGGATTTAATTTTCTATGCTCTAAATTTGCGATAAAATTATAGTATGAATTAATGTTCGGAAGATAATAGAAGTGAAATGAATTACTTCTCTCTATTTTCTCCGGCCAAGTATAAGGAGAAAAAATCACTTTCTTCCATTCTTCTCTTCTCTCCATTTTCTCTTCCTAACCAAGCACAATTAAAACAAATGACATACTAGTGAAGATCATGTCATTTGCTTTTATGAAAAAGAACCAAATTCAATACGGAATAATATGAACTGTTTAATCTCTAATCCATCCAATCAATATGTCTTCTTTTAGGAAAAAGAAACTTCTTTAAGCATACCAGTTGCACATGAGAATGAGATGTAGCATAAATTATAATTTTTGCGCTGTGGGTGTAGCAGGAATAAATGAGGATGATTTGAGCTCTCTAACATAGTTATCCGGAACAATTTCCAAGAGATTCCTAAATATTATGCATGAGAAGAAACAAGGCAAATGGATGCCAATCACTAGATTGGTTCGCCGCAACTTTGCATATCTTCCGAGACAAGAATTTCCTTTAATGAAAAGCCCTCTCAATCTCTAAAGCTGACAGGGAGTGTTTCTGGTGTAAAATATTCCTTCTTGACAGTATCTGCGGAGCAAAATTTCACCTGCAGAAAATTAAGATATATGTAATTTTGCAACGGGAAGCTAATAATATATAATGCAATAAAAAATGGAAATGGATCAAAATGTGAGCCATGGATCTTACCTTTCAATGCTCGTATTACACAAGTAACATGTATAAGATTTTTCTGATTAACTTAATCAAGATGCAAAGGTGATACAGGGCAAAAACAGAGCGTGAGGGGAAAAGAGGGGTTTGAAATGCACTTAGATAGGCAACCCAAGTGAATAACTATGTTATACTAAATTATTGATAATCCATAATTTAAGATACATACCCAAACCCATCATCCCAATTACCCCATTGGCCGCCCAAGGTTGCAGAGATGAGAGAATGTTGACTACAGAGCCATTTGGTTGGCGAAATACAATGAGTGATCTAAATGAATTGCAACTTAAAAATTGGAACACATGCGTCTAATAGGGATACTCCAAAAGTTCAACCCTTAGAGTTTTAGACTCACAATGGCAAACCATAGGTACAGTTGGCTTTTGAGAACATTTGCCATAAAAAGTTGAGACGAGTATAACAAAGCAGAAAAGGAATTTGGGCGTGGTAGGTAAGAAAGATGATAGTGGATCCATGAGTTAATCTTCATTATATGAGGAAAAATATATTTTCTAGTGCATATCCATATATACACATAGAACATGGGTACTACTTACCAGAGAAGCATATGATTTTAACAAGGGCTTGACCATTTGCCAAATTGGCTTAAACACGAAAGGAGCATCCACAAATAGTACTTGTGCCACTCGCTTCGGATAGTAGTAATAAAATACATCAAACTGCCAGAAGAAACAAAAATGTAGTCTGTGACTCTCTTGTTACAATTTGTTCTAGGAACTACAGTTGTCAATTTATCAAAGTGCAATGCATATCTTTAATTCTGCTACGTGCTATACGAGAAAAATGTAGCATTGAAAAGAGCTTGTATATAATAAATTGATAACTAATAAACAGTCAAGGAAGCTTAAGTATCCTTCATCAGAAAAGCAAAAAAGTGACTAATTCCATGAACAAGAAGTAGTTATCATTACCATTACAATTTATAAACTCAATATCTCTTAGGCATATTATGTATATTAAATCGCCTTATACTGTTTTACATGAAATAAAGCCAAACACAATGCTTTCAGTAGGCTTAGACCAGCACATGGATCACAGCCCACAGGCATATATTGAATGATGAAATACAGGCTGCTCTTCAGCAGCTGGTTAGAAAATCTTACCAAGAAGGTCAAGAATTTCAGATCTGCATTCTCTGTTCTGAAACCCCTGAGGTCAACTAGTCCAAGTATCTGTTCTTTACCGGTTGGAAGCCTACTCAATGCCCTCTCAATTAAGAAGACACACAGCTTCTCATCATCTGAAGGATCAAATTCCTGTGACATAACTAATTATTTTTCTCATTATAAAGACTTTTCCTAGTTGGAAAAGAATATTTAGACAAATACCGTCAATATTCTACTAATATATACACATTGCAGAAAATAGCAACAGCAAATTTAAATACGCAAACAACAGTAGCTCATGCAAATCATCATTTATAATTGAGGAACCGTCAATTATGAAAATTGCCTTCTGAAGAGTGAAAGGAATATTTGTTTCTAATAAAGCATTGTAAATTTCAGCTGCAGGCATGTACCATATCTAAAGTTTATCCAGTCATTAACAAAGCTTTTGAAGTAGAATACAATGCAATTGACAGTAATTACTTCAACTTCCAGACTTACTAAGGGAACATGCTTTGATCCTACCACCACAAGCACAGGTCTGCCATCCACGTCAGAAAAGTCATGCACATATGGGGGAGTACGTTTTTTTTGGGGGGTCCCCACCAAAGCCGGCTATAGCGGAGAACTCACACGATACTTACGTAGAGTTATTAGATATTTTACTAAAAAAAACTCTCATAGTAAAAATTAAATTTATATTTTTATAATATAATGAGCTGATTTTTAATTATTTATGTTAACTATCTCATTTGCCTTGGGAGTTTGCCATTGAATTCACCAGACAACGCCATCTACGAGTTTGATTCCATTTTATTATTCAATTTTTCATTGGTATTTTTGGTCTACTGGTAGGTCTCCTTTCTCATGGGGCGTTATCTTTTTACCTAATACTAATTAGAGCGGATAAAACGTGAGTTTGGTCTGTTTTACTATTAAAAAAAAAATGGGTATGGCATACAGGTTACCCTCTATTTTTTTATTATTCATATTATATTTATTTTATTTAAATTTTATTATTATTAAATATTAATAAAAATAATTATTTATTTATGATATGTGTTAATATATTATAATTTATTAATATTTATTTAAATTTATAATTATAAAATTTGAGATTAAAAATTTTAAAATTATAATATTAACAAATATTTTATTATGCTAATATGATATTAAAAAAAATTATTAAATTTTTATAAATATTAAAAAAAATATGACGGGCTAGCTGGTAGGCCAACATGCCATTAAAGTTGAGCGGGTCAACCTTCCATTCAGACTGCTAGTTGTGGCGGGTTATCGTACAACCTATAAGTTAGTCTATATTCTCACATCTATTAATTATATCTTTAAATATTTTATAATATTAATTATATCTCTAAACATTAATTTATAGTACTTAAAGTCTCACCTTACTCAATATTAGTATAGTTAAAAAAGAATAGAGATTTCCCTTATCTTTAAATTATAGATGAGCCTAATTCATTTATAAAATTCTTGTAATAAAAAATAATTAATTTAGAGTGTTATTACAGATAATAAATTTTCAATACATATAAATAATTAAGAAAATATCACTCTAGTTTTCTATATTTTTAGTTGTGTTTTATTTTTAGTATAAGTGGATTTTTTGTGTGTTTTTCATCCCTTTTATATGTTCCATCTGAAAAATTAATCCCCTTAATTTAAAAAAAAAATACTCAGACTATGGGTTAACACAAATAGTATTAATTTTTCTGAAATGAATTTGACACTATTAAACACATAAGATAACTTTAAAAACATGATGAGGGGGGGGGGGTTGATCATCTTATAGACATATCAAATTTTTTTTTTTTTTGAGATTTGTTGGATGCTCAAGTGAGGCTTGGGATGCAAATACTTTGATAGAATTTATTTATTGTGTTGTTTTATTTAAATTGAAGCTTTTTGTAAGTTCCAACTTCCTTTGTGATTCATATGAACAAAAAAAGAAACACTTTGTATGGTAAAAGCTCAGCTACATTGAACTCCATTCCCAACCATGAATACCTTTGTCCTCTGTTTCATTAATTTATAATTGTAATTTCTAAGATTACAACAATTATATAAGCTCCAAAAGAGAGCAATATCTCCGAGTAGCATACAATGGATTTATGTATATATATACGTTAAAATGAACTTCCATTAGTCAGCACTTTTATAAATTTCACCTTACCCCTCATTTAGTCATGACGATATGGAACGGGCATTTATAGTCTAAAATATATATAAAATGTCTACCTTGTGACAAGCAGATAACGTGAAAAACCTAAATACAAATAAAAATGCATAATATAAACTTGGTATTTTTCGTTGGGGCAAAAAGAACAGGCCTCATGGTTGAAGAACACAGTCGGTGGCCCACAAGATTGACCTGAGCCTAGCCCTATGGATCAGTGGACCCGGGCTCGAGGAAAAGGCTCGCTTTGGGATGGAGGCCCGCGTCTTTGAGGGTCATCCGCATCTGATCAACGCCATACACTCTTCTTGGGAAGTTTGACACCAATTTATAGTTCCCAATACCAGGCATGCCCAATGAATCAATGAATGCGAAAATTGCCTGGATTTTGTCCGTACTCTCAAATCTCTGCTCTCTTCTTTCCCCATTTGGAAACCTTATCAATATCTGCGACAACATCACACAGTGAATTTTGTGCAAAATTATGACCTGACTTAAAAGAATGGGTTAAATTCACCCTAAAGTCCGTGTACTTTTTATCTTTATACCTTGTTTTTTTGTTTTTTTTTCTTCCTATACTTTGTCATTCAAAATGATGCAATTATTAGGGGCACACTTTACTACTAAACTAATAGCCTGTCGTGCAAGCCTCTTGCCCTGGGTGCTACTCCAAAAGTGGAAAGAGTCCTTATAAGTATATAAAAATTTAGATTTTAGCTTAACCGTAATAAGTTTACTCATGTGGTATGTGGGCAACTGCTTAATAGTGACATGGCTTACATGCAAACACTCAAACTAAAACTCATTAAAAATAATCTTGATACAAATATAGTAATCTAGGTTGGTTTAACCCTAAAAGAATTCAGATTACATACCTGAGTGGGTTGAGCCTGGCCAGCCCTATTTGGAACTCCTTTGTTTTGATTTTGCGTAGCCGTGGTGGGTTCATTCACTTTAGAGCTGTGTTTGCTCACATATTTGTTCTTATTAGGCTTCTCATAATTTCTGGTGTTCAATGCTTGTACTGGTTTCTGAACTCTCTCTGTTGAAGTTGGATTCCTAAGGTTTTCTTTTTCCCTGTCAATTCGCAAAGCTTCAAGATATGCAGCGTCTTGTTCTTCTCTTAGCCGACGATCAGCTCTGATCATTTCTTCCCGCCGAGCTCTGTCACTCCCAAAAGCCAATCCTTGCTCTTCCATTGTTCTCTGTAAAACCTCCACTAGCTCCGCCGCTGAAACCGGTCCTTCCACCTGTTGCAGAACCGCCATGGTGTCACCGGCGGCAGGGGCGACGACGGCGCAAAGGGGAAAGCTAGCGGGGCGGAGATTGGCGACCATACGCAGACCTTCGCCTCGATCAGCGAGACCTCCCCAGCAGATAAAGTTAACGTCAAGAAACTCAGTCACGAGCTCACCACAGAGTGTTTCCCTGCAGAAACTGTGCGTGAAAGGGTGTTCTGGAGAATGGATGTACATGAACACCAACTTCTTGTCTTGCTCTGCAAGTTTTAGAACTTCCATTAAACGGCACGCGTAGAAGAAAGGGTGTACGGTGCCGTATTGAAGCTCAAAACTCTCCAGAAAGGCCCACTGATCCTCCCGAACTACAGGCGGCGGCGGCGGATCCAACGGCGGAAATGGCTGGAATTGGAAATCTGAAGATGAAGGAGCGAGGAGTTCATCTTGAGCTCTTGATCGTCTTCTTCTTCTTCCTGATCCTATATCACTCATGGCCCTTGAAAATTCTCCCATAATGCTCCGAGGAAGGCTCGCCATGCGGCTAAAGATCCCGTGATCTCTCGTCGTCGATGACATTGTATATGGAATGGTCACCAATCGTCAACTTCGTAATGGTGGTATGAATTATTTTTGGGTTCAGTATTGAATAACTTGAGAGAATTTATTGGGAAAGAAGTTAAAATGATTAATCAATATCTGATTCCTTTTTATTTAAATATATATATATATATATATATATATGTGTGTGTGTGTGTGTGTGTGTAGGGATATTAAGAAATTGACGATCCATGCAACGCCTTTCATAGACGTCTTATCCGAAGGTGCCACCTTTTTTTTTGTGCTTGCTTGGTTCGAGAAAGTACAAAGAAGATGCTTTGCTTAAGGGGGAATCCACCGTAAATTTAGGGAGGTTAAGAAGTGACATGGTTAAGAAGTTAAGAAACATGGCCAACATATAGAATCGTAATATAATTCAGATTATATTCTTTGGCTACAGTTCTCTTTGCATAATCCCATGGCAGCTCGCTTTATTCATGTGTTTGATTTTGATTCCCTCCTTAAGCCGCAGTCTTCTATTCAACATACTAAGCCAAGATTTTAACATGTCAGGATGTAGGCCCCTACAGGCATATTTACCTATTTTAATATTTTTAATAAGATTTATTAAATTATATTATATAAATATTATTCTTGTGTGAACTAATTAACAAATAAATAAAAGAAATCGTAATTATTATTTTTGTGTGTACTCGTTTTATTTTAAATACATGGAACATCACTAAAAAATTGAATTTTTTTAAGAAAATTACAAATAAAATCTCCTATTTGTTTTTTTTAATAAAATGTAGGTGTTGAAATAGAATCTTGAAGAAAAATAGTGGAGAAGAAAAGGGAGGAAGTGTGAGAGGGAAGCAAGCAGCACCATAGCAGAGCTGTGCCACACTATCCTAAAAGACAAAAGTAACAGCGTTCTTAAACCTTAAGGCCCATGCTTCTTATGCGCCTCACCCACAAAAGTGAGTCACAGCTGCAAGATATTTATTGTTTTTTCTTTTGTTTTTGATTGAGAAGAGATTTATTGTTAAGGCCGTAATAACTAATAAATGCCTATGGACGCGTTGATCAATCGTCGTTACAGAGGGGGGCAGTTGACTGTTTTTGACCGTTGACATCATGAATCGATCCTCCTGACGTCATCAATCGAATTACTTGTGTTTTGCATGAGCTTCTTCTGATTTTTTTCATCTCATTCTCCTTCCTTAATTGACCGGATTGTCCGTTAAATTGAAATTAAATCAAAATTATCTATATGACTAGTAACATCTGAACTGCAAAAAAAGAAAAAAATAAATTCAATAAAGTGCAACCGCACCAAGTGTGGGTCAACAGTCTTCTGGTGCCTGAATTTTCAGGGCATGGAAGCACAAAACCATCACCACTAGAATTTCTCTCTCACTTTCTGAACCAGTTCCAAGATTCTTTTTTTTTTTTTTTTGGTCAAGATTAGGTTCTCCTCATTAGTTCTTCCTTCTGGTTTGGATCAACATGAAGGAAAATTCAGTTTCCTGTACAAATCATCATGAGAATGAATCATTTTCTGCAGAAACAAGAAGACAAACAAGAGCACAACACAATCATTCTCTGAAATTGGCTCCTCTTACTTTTGTTGCTTTCCTGTTTGTTCTTTCTTCAATTAGCCCAGTCTTGTCTCACCCCTTACCCTCCAACCAAACCCTCAGAATCAGAGCTATTTTAAGCAAGATCAACAAGCCTTCTTTGAAGACAATTCAGGCATTTTCTTATGCTTCTCTGTAATAAGAAGCTTTGATGATAGTAATTGTTCTGATGTAAGCGACTTGAATCTTTTTATTTTGTTGCAGAGCCCAGATGGGGATTTGATTGACTGTGTTCCATTTCATCAGCAGCCAGCTTTTGACCATCCTGAGCTTCAAGGACTAATAAGACAGAGACACTTGGTAATTTCTATAAGAAAAACTTTCCCACTGAAAAAGAAAATGACTTTTATCTGTAAGGGTTGAAATTAGCAACAAGATTTGCGTTTACACAGGATCCACCAGAAAGGCCAAGAGGCTACGACATTAATGCAGAAACAGAATCAGAAAGCTTTCAGCTCTGGACAGATTCTGGTGAGTCATGCCCAGAAGGAACTGTTCCAATCAGGAGAGCAACAGAGGAAGATGTTCTGAGATCAAGTTCCATTCAGAGATTTGGACAAAAACATGGTAGAAATGTACGGAGAGATTCATCTGCCAGTGGTCATGAGGTTAGTGTTCTTTAGCTAATTCCAAAGAAGCTGGTCTTAGTTCATATAATTTTGTTCTGAAATACATAGAAGATTAGCAGGTGGATGATTCAGAATATTGAATGCAGCATGCAGTGGTATTTGTGAATGGAGATCAATATTATGGAGCAAAGGCGAGTATAAACGTATGGGCACCCCAAGTGAGGAATCAAGAAGAATTTAGCTTGTCCCAGATATGGGTTATTGCTGGATCCTTTGAGAATGATCTAAATACCATAGAAGCTGGTTGGCAGGCATGTACACTCTCACTTACACTCGCAGTACTCTTTCTCAGCAATTATAATGAGCACTTACGCATATATTGAGATTGCCTTTCTGTCAAAATAGTTTAAGCCAATTTTAATGGAACTTATCTCAAGATCACATACCTTTAATTCATCTTCTAATTGGACGATGTGGGACTTATTATATTCTAATATTCTCCAGGTGAGCCCGCGGCTATATGGAGATAATAATCCGAGGTTCTTCACTTATTGGACGGTAAGTTTTTGAAAGGAGAGAGATTCTGCAGTTTGTTTTGCCTTTTATTATTAAAGGAGAGTTTGACTTATTGTGTGTTTATATATATAAAAAATACACAGACAGATGCATATCAAGTGACAGGATGCTACAACTTGCTGTGCTCAGGATTTGTTCAAACCAACAACAGGATAGCAATGGGAGCTGCAATATCCCCAAGATCTGTATTTAATGGAAGACAGTTTGACATTGCCTTAATGATTTGGAAGGTAAGTTTGTGTACATGGCTCAATGTTGTTAACTAAATTGAGTTGTTTTGTTTTTTGGGATAACATGTGAACTTGTTGTTAACTGAATTTTCTTTGACTAGAAAGTATACACAAGGAATCGGGAAAATGTGTGGAAGAGGAACAATATAATTCGTTTTGATTGTCAGTTATCTTTTGAATTCTCGTCCACGTTATTGTTATTGAATTAAAAGATTCGCTGTCTGTCCCCGTATCATGGGGTCCACTCTACTGTTAGATGGCTTTTTCCCCCTTTATTAAAGCCACACCTCACGGTTCCCTCTTTTCCTCTCCGATTTTAGTCTTTCTTACTCCTCCATCCATAGAAAGCAACCACTCTTCCAAACCTTACCATTGCTGTTTTTTTCCGGTTAATGTCATTAATTAAAGCCAGTAAATATCTAAACCTTTATGGAACTATATAGACTAAAACCCACTATTTGAATTGAGGGATCAAAACTACAATTCATATAAACTTAAAATTATATTAACTACTTTTTCTATTTAGAGGGTCAACAGTATTAATAGTATGGGATTATACACAGATCAAACCTGAAAACTCCTATTTATAAGAGAACTTTTATCTATCTAGGCAACAGGGCCATTGGCTAATTGTAGTGTTTCTAACTTAATAAAGATATGTGATTCGGACAGGATCCGAAACATGGGCACTGGTGGCTGGAGATCGGGCCGGGCGGGCTAGTCGGGTACTGGCCGGCGAACTTATTCAGTCACCTGAGGAGGGAGGCGAGCATGGTGCAATTTGGAGGGGAAATAGTGAACTCAGGGTCAGTGGGTTACCACACAAGCACTGAAATGGGAAGTGGCCAATTTGCAGAAGGAGGGTACAGAAAAGCAGCATATTTCAGGAATTTACAAGTAGTGGATTGGGATAATAGTTTGCTTCCTCTATCCAACATTCATCAATTGGCTGATCATTCCAATTGCTATGACATCAGGTTGGGATCAAACCAAGCTTGGGGAACTTACTTTTATTATGGAGGCCCTGGAAGGAATCTCAGATGCCCTTGACCAAAATATATATCACTGTTTTTAATTTTGGAATTTTTTTGTGGTCATAGTTATTATACATTGTTTTCCCATAATAATAAAAAAAGATTCTCCATATGGGTTTGGCGTTTTGTGTTTTTCCTAGTTTTTTTCAGCAAATCTCACAAGAGGCAAAAGTAGTTTGTGGCAGTGTGCTTCAGTCGTTTTCCCACCATGTCTGTGCTTTCTCAGCGAGTGCTTCGATATTTTATTGTCAAGTATAAATAATAGGGACAATTCATCCTATATTTACCATAGTATAGTGCCTTTTAATTAATCCTTTTTTGTTTTACTGTTAATTTTTTGTAAAACCTAATCTTGATGATGTCTTTTTAGGTTATTTAAAATTGATTTTTGCAAACGGAAAAAAAACAAAGAAATTTTACTCTTAGAAAATTGGTTTTTACAAATTGGTAGCCAAAAGTATGCATCTTGAGAGAAATTAGATCTCTTCTGCTTATCCAATCGCCATTAGTGTGATTCTCGATTCATTAACTATCTTCTCTTTTCTTGGAAAATAAATACAAAGCAGCTCTAAAATATTCTCAGCAATTTATAAATAATTACTTTTTCATAAAAATCAGGGACTAGATTTTAAAATAAAAAACATGTGCTTTTGTCTATATTTTAATTTAAGTTTAAAATATATTTGAATTTTGTCATTGACTTTATTAAAAATAGAAAGAAAAAATAGTTAAAAATTTTATTGGCCAAATGACTTGATGCAGCTCATATTCAACGAGTAAAATTATTTTTTAACTGTATTAATATATTTTTTTAATTATATATAAAAATCTTTAAAATAGAAATCATTTTACTGTAGTTAATAAAGAGCTGTACACTCTCAAATTTAGATCTGATTTTTCCAATTAGAAATTAATGTATTTGAGAAATGAATGGCTGGGCATACGGTCTGGGCTGTGAGAACTGAGCCCAATAGTGTCGTCCAAACGATTAAAAAAATCAAGAAGAAGACGCTTCTCGTTGGGCTTGGTTTCTGTGGCAATCCACGTCATGGTCATTACTCTCTATCATTTGGTGCGTGGATGCTGCTTGCAAGTGTGCATGTAGACGCTACAGACTAAAGTAAACACAGGGGAGGCGGTAGATAGAGAGAAAACCGCCTCACTTGCTGCGTGGCTGCTCACCATACCCTTCATGGACACTCGGACACTACCCATTGGCTTCCGCCTTAGTGATCAAACTTTACTTCCCATCCCCCGATTCCCAAACTATTCTCCATCTTCTTTACACGGTCTGAGCTTCATCTCTTCCCGAGTACAAGTTCTGAGAAGCCATGGCGGACTCAACCTCATCTATCACTGACAAGACTGGTCCCTCTTCTGATTTGTATGCTTAGCTCCCTCTCTCTCTCTTGTTCATATATAACTCGAATTTTTCCCCCTTTCTCTTGCTTGGATATATAATAGTTCTTGTTTTCTGGAGGGCCATTTGGATTGTTTTATGCTGGAATTTGTTAAAACTTGAGCCTATTCTGAAAGAGAAAGCTTTATCCTTTATGTGTAATTTTTTATTCTTGATAATTCGATGACGTCCGTTTTAGTTCTACAGTGATTCTGCGCTTCTCTTTCGGTTTAAAGAGCATCCAAGTTCCTTTCTATTTCTCTTCTTTTTTTTTTTTCCCGTGACTTTGTTTGACTACCGCATCTTTAGTTTCTCGCTGGTGAGAGATGAAATTGACCTTTCATAAAGTTGATGTTTGAAAATACTTACATTAGTAATTTGCTTTGATCTGCAGCTTAGAGCAAAAAGTTATGTTCCAATAGGGGCCAAATCAATATGGTCAATGTTTACATTTTTGGAGAGAGTTCAAAGTTCAAACTTTTTTGAACCTACGATCCGCATATAATTGGTTGGAGCTACAAGAATAGTCGGATATTAAATTATTAATTATAAAATTTGAAAGATTTTATTCATGTTGCCGATGAATGATTGGAATGTTGAACAACGTTTTAATTTCATTGTGCATGTGAGGATAGGCGTCGCACAAACATTAGAAATGACCGCAAAATAAATTATGTCTATACTACGACATGTATCTGGATTTGTTGGGTGTCCTTTGATCTCATCAAAAGGAAAAGTGGGGATAATCTCTTACAATATACTGCTGACAATGTGTATGTACATTTGATGTAGAAAACATAACAGGGATTATTCCACTGCAATCTTAGAACGTAAGAAGGCTCCCAACCGTCTTGTTGTTGATGAGGCTATTAATGATGACAATTCTGTGGTAACTTTGCATCCTTCTACAATGGAAAAGCTTCAGTTTTTCCGAGGGGACACTGTTCTGATAAAGGTACCCAGCATTCTCTTTCTATAAACTTTCTGCATTTAATATGATTCTAAAAACATCTTGGTGACACAGGGGAAGAAGCGAAGGGACACAGTTTGCATTGTTCTTACTGATGAGCAATGTGAAGAACCAAAAGTTAGGATGAATAAAGTTGTGCGGTCTAATCTTAGAGTACGACTTGGCGATGTGGTATCTGTCCATCAATGTGCCGATGTGAAATATGGGAAGCGGGTTCACATTCTTCCAATTGATGATACTATAGAGGGTGTCACTGGCAACTTGTTTGATGCATATCTCAAGCGTAAGTGTCTGTTGAGTGGCATCATATTTCCTTTAATTTAATTGTACTTGCCTATAGTGAACTGTTCTTCTGGTTCCACAGCATACTTTATGGAGGCCTACCGACCTTTGAGAAAAGGTGATCTCTTTCTTGTAAGGGGTGGGATGCGAAGTGTTGAATTCAAAGTAATAGAGACAGATCCTGGTGAATACTGTGTTGTGGCACCAGACACTGAAATCTTCTGTGAAGGAGAACCCATCAAACGTGAAGATGAAGAGAGATTAAACGAAGTCGGCTATGATGATGTAGGTGGTGTTAGGAAGCAAATGGCTCAAATCCGTGAGTTAGTGGAGCTTCCTCTTAGACACCCACAGCTCTTCAAATCCATTGGTGTTAAGCCTCCAAAAGGAGTCTTGCTTTATGGACCACCTGGTTCTGGAAAGACTCTGATTGCTAGAGCAGTCGCTAATGAAACAGGCGCATTCTTCTTTTTGATCAATGGACCAGAAATAATGTCAAAGCTGGCTGGTGAGAGTGAAAGCAACTTGAGGAAGGCATTTGAGGAAGCTGAAAAGAATTCCCCTTCTATAATTTTCATTGATGAATTAGATTCAATTGCTCCAAAGAGAGAAAAGACACATGGGGAGGTGGAGAGGAGAATTGTCTCACAACTTTTGACTCTAATGGATGGCCTCAAGGCCAGGTCACATGTTATTGTTATAGGAGCCACCAATAGACCCAATAGCATTGATCCTGCCTTGAGGAGATTTGGGAGATTTGATCGAGAGATTGATATTGGTGTGCCAGATGAAGTTGGAAGATTGGAGGTTCTTAGGATTCACACCAAAAATATGAAACTTTCAGATGATGTAAGATTTTCTCTGCTATCTAGTTATAAATCAACATTTTTTTATGACTGAAACTTGCACTATACTTCTAGATTCTAATATATTGTGTTTCAGGTTGATCTCGAAAGAGTTGCTAGAGATACCCATGGATATGTTGGCGCAGATCTTGCTGCTCTTTGCACAGAGGCTGCACTACAGTGTATTCGGGAGAAAATGGATGTCATTGACTTGGAGGATGAAACAATTGATGCTGAGGTGTTGAATTCCATGTCTGTGACAAATGATCACTTCCAAACTGCTTTAGGTGCTTCAAATCCATCAGCTTTGCGTGAAACAGTGAGCTTCTCTTCTTTAATCTTAACCAAAAAGTGTCTAAGCTTAATAAACTTTTTGAATTGTGTCATTCCCATGAATCTTAATACAACTATCTCCGATTTTTGGGGAAAAAATAAACAAGCTCATTTAGCCATTTCTGTTCAAATTATAATATTGGATGTTGTCGTTTAGGTTGTGGAGGTTCCCAATGTTTCCTGGGACGATATTGGGGGCTTGGAGAATGTTAAAAGGGAGCTTCAAGAGGTTTGAACTTACTTTAATATCATCTTACATCTGGTTTTATGATATGTAAAATATTTGCCTTGCATTTAACTGGGCGCCTTCTGCTTCTTGTAGACTGTTCAATATCCAGTGGAGCATCCTGAAAAGTTTGAGAAATTTGGCATGTCACCTTCAAAAGGTGTTCTCTTCTATGGACCTCCTGGCTGTGGTAAAACCCTTCTGGCGAAAGCAATTGCTAATGAATGCCAAGCCAACTTTATAAGTGTAAAAGGACCTGAACTGCTAACAATGTGGTTTGGCGAAAGTGAGGCAAATGTTCGTGAAATATTTGACAAGGCCCGCCAATCAGCTCCATGTGTTCTTTTCTTTGATGAACTTGACTCTATTGCAACCCAGGTACCAAGCTCAACATTTCCTCAGTACATTGAAGTGACTTTATCTATTGTCTTCGTCTGTGTGTGTTGACAACATACTCCGGTGAGGGTTTTCTAGCTAGTTATTGTTTCTGACTCAACTTTTGGTAAAGTCAAAGTTATTGATCGTTGGCAATGCATTACTACTAGTTAGTTTCTAATGCTTTCGGTGTTTGACTTTCAGCGTGGCAGTTCCACAGGAGATGCTGGAGGTGCTGCAGATAGGGTTTTGAACCAACTATTAACAGAAATGGATGGAATGACAGCTAAAAAAACAGTTTTCATTATTGGGGCAACAAACAGGCCTGACATTATAGACCCTGCATTGCTCAGGCCCGGACGTCTGGACCAACTGATATATATCCCATTGCCAGATGAGAATTCACGCCTTCAAATCTTCAAAGCATGTTTGAGGAAGTCACCACTCTCGAAGGATGTTGACCTAGCAGCACTTGCCCGTTTTACTCATGGATTCAGCGGTGCAGACATCACAGAAATTTGTCAAAGAGCCTGCAAATATGCAATCAGAGAAGATATTGAGAAGGTATGATATGATGATACTTGATGTGCAGACACTGAATTGCAAAAGAGTTGAGTTTTGGATGATGTGTCTAATCCATGTAGTTCTCAAGTTTCATTAAATTCAAGTTATGGATTATGTATGACACTAAAAAATTAACTGCATTCATCTTCGTCTCCTCGTCTCCTATGCTTTTCTTGTTTCTAAGCTCTCCATTTCTTCTTAAAAGTTGGTGACTTGTATGCATTGTTTCTTAATGCAATTGACCCCATGCCATCAACAGGATATTGAGAAAGAGAGGAAAAGGAGAGATAACCCTGAAGCTATGGAAGAGGATGAGGATCCCGTTGATGAGGTCCCTGAGATAAAGCCATCACATTTTGAGGAATCCATGAAGTTTGCTCGCAGAAGTGTCAGTGATGCTGATATCAGGAAGTACCAACTCTTTGCTCAGACCTTGCAGCAGTCTCGAGGATTCGGATCAGAATTTCGGTTTGCAGATCGAACTGAGAACACTTTAACTGCAGCTCCAGACCCTTTCTCTTCTACTACTGCTGCAGGAGACGATGATGATCTATACAGTTAAAATTGAGGGAGTTGGGAATGCTTTTTACATTTTAAACTTCTCATGAAACTAGTATTATATATCATGATAGTTAAGGTTTACTAAGGAACGATGCCTCTGTTTCATGTTTAAGGAGCACTCATCGTATGTTAACGAGACCTGCAACTGCTTCATGTATACACACAAGCACTTGCACGCATCCATGCATGAATTTTTCATGTATAAATAAAGAGGGGATCTTTTATTTTTTTTATTTGGCTTCAACTAGAATTGTATTTTGATTAATATACACAATTCTATATTACTGAGATAATTAAACTCAATAAATGATGTATAAGGTTAAAAGATAACTGTCTGTGTGGTTCAGGAAAGAAAAAGAAAAGTGGGAGATTTTTCTTAAATAGAAATCAATTCCTTTTATACAATCAAACAAGGCCAAGTAAAGTAGGACATGTGGACCTGTTTGGAGGTTGAAGCTGAAGTCGGTTAAAATGCATTAATTTTTAAGAAACGATTCATATTGCTGTCGGGGATGGTCCAAAACTTAAAGAATCTGATAATAAAAGATGGAAGATGAAGGCACCAGAATGTTACCGGAAAAGCTTAGATATAGTGTTGCTTCAAGTGCTAAATTGGAGATGAAGTGGAATCAAAACACGATATTGTTAGGGATTGTAGGAAATTATGAAGAGGTGGTGTCATGTTGAACCAAATAAAGCAAACCCAGATCGCTAGCTAGGAAGAGCAAAGCTGAATTTGCCGCTATTATTTGCTTCACATAGAATGTGGTGTGGGCCTCAACTGAGACGCCATGTCTTTTTATGCTAAGCATATCTCCAAACTTGATCCTCTCATGCAATAACAAGATGGATTGAGTTTAGGTACTCATCAGCATCAAATACGAATCATCAATTTCATTTTATTTTAAAAAATATATAGAATCTAAAATGAAGATAATCATCTGATATCGCTATATATGTGGAGCGAGTGACAAGAGGAACTGACCCATCCCATTTATTTCTCTTTCTCTCTCTAATTAAGAATTGTGCCATATGGCGTCTGCGGAGCAAAGAAGTGGACTACAATAATTTAACCAATTTCCATTATTAGGAACAGGACATCCTGCCTTGTACAGTAGAAGAAGAATAAGCAAGCGACGAAGAATGAGACGAAGGACGATCAAGAAGCAACAACTGAGCGGGAGTGACAGAGGAGGAGGAAGAAGAGTTGGTGGTGGTGGTGGGCTTGTGGGCGTCGTGGCCGGCGGGAGAGTCGTGGCGGATTTCTCGGAGCAAGGCGGCGACGTCTTTCATGTTGGGACGGTCAACGGGGCGAGTGCTGGTACAGAGGAGGGAGATGCCGAGTGCTTGAAGCATCTCTTGGATGTGTGTGTCTGTGTGGCCTTGAAGCTTGGGATCAACAATCTCCACAGGGTCCTTCTTCTTCTTCAGATGATCTCTCACCCAATCTATCACATGTAGCCCCTCACCGAACGACGTGTCCACGGGTCGTTTCCCGGTGATTATCTCTAACAGTACCACTCCGTAGCTATACACGTCGCTCTTCTCTGTTATCTTCAACATGCACCCATACTCTGCCAACACAATACCAACAAATTCAACTTGCTCTTATTTATTTTAAAAACAGAAAAAAAAGGTATATATATATTCTAATTTATTTTAAAAATAGGAAGAAAAAAAAAGGTACTGGGGAGGGGAAATACCAGAGCTGATTAATGAATAATGGAACAACGGATAAGAAATGGAATGGAGGACAAGGGATTCGTTGTGGGATTGGCGCATCTTTTGCTTTTCCCGAAGAGAAAGATGGTTTGCCAGTAATTATAGTGGGGGCCATAAAAATTCGTGTCAAGTACATGAGTTGGTACAAATAAAGAATCCAAATAACTTTAAAGCCAATAATGAAACAAACAACCCTAACGCCATAATGCTTGTGTTCATATAAAAATTTTCCTAATGCCCGTACCCAAATATTAGAAAAAAATTGTTAAAAAAATCTACCATTACAAAATATATATTCAAAAGTATTTAATATTATCTTCTATTTTAAATATAAAAAAAGGTAAATAATACATTTATTTGATCTTAAATTAAAAAATTTTAAATTTATTTTATCTCTTAATTTTATAAATTTTTTAAATTCTCCTATTAATTACATAAGATAAATAAGTTACTAGTTATAATACACATGATAAAAAAATATTATAAAATTATTAATATATATTTATTATAAATAATTAATTTAATTAATTATTTCAATTTACATAAATTAATTATATAATTTTATATTAAAAAATAGATCAAATAATTTCTGTTGTTATAAAAAGTATAACTCTTGGTCTGTATTTTATAAATATTTTTTATTTATATATAGTTAAATTATAACTAAAGAAAAAGCTGTATTTATTAAAAATATGTTATACTTATGTCTTAAAATAAATATAAAATGTTTTTGAACAATGAATCTCGTCATTATAGATTTTTAAGTAATTTTCCCCTCAAAATTAAGGATAATTACACTAATATTATATAAATTTTAAAATCGACAACACCCCTTGCCGAGAATTGAACCAAAAAAAAGTCCAAATTCATTTTTTAAAAAGAAAAAAAAATACTTTTTTTACTTTTAAGTCTTACGTTGAACTGATCCAAGAATTCCATTGTCACATAATTACCGAAAAAAAGAGTAAAACGCTGAAAATTAATTGAGTTACTTACCCGGCGCAATGTAGCCGTAAGAACCAGCGAATTGAGGATTGACGGAGAAGGAAGCTTGATCTTCTTGTACAAATCTGGCAAAACCAAAATCTGCGAGACACGGCTCGTACCTGTCTCCTAACAAAATGTTGTGCGCTTTTACATCCCGGTGCAAGATAGCAGGCACACAGTCATGATGCAGGTACGCTAAGCCTTCCGCCACACCCAGCGCTATCTTGAACCGTGTCTCCCACTCGATCAATCCTGTGCACCCTTCGTGTAAAAGCGTATCCAGATTACCGTTTGGTAAATAATCATAAAACAGTAACTTCGCCTTCTGGTTCGCCGCCCAACCCAATAGCCTCACTATGTTACGGTGTCGTATTCTCGCCAGTGTCGTTCTCTCCGACGAAAAAGCTGCCACCGAGAATTTCTCCGACGACCGGAGCCTCTTCACAGCCATTTCTATTCCCGCTGGCAGGTTCACTCTGTAAACCACCCCGGATCGTCCCCGCCCGATGACGTTTCCAGCGGTGAGACAGTTTGCCACGTTGGAAATTGACAGGTCCAGCTTCTGGTACACTGTCACCTCCCATGGTGGGCCCATCTCTAGGTCGCTACCCCTCCCGTCGAGGTCGAGATCGTTACCGTGGCCCCTCTGTCGTTGTTTTGCCGCGAAGACGACGTACAGCGCCGCCAAGAGCAGAGCACATGCAGTGCAAAGTAGAACCACCATAGCTATACGCGCCGTCGTCGCACGCCTTCCTGAACGGCTTCCAGAATCGTCTTCGTCGCATCGGTTTACGGAAAGGCAGAGCGATGGGTTGCCGGCGAGCATATTTAAAGGAAGCTTTGCAAAGAAAGGCGCGTCCGGGATGCGTCCGGAGAATTTGTTGTACGAGATATTGAGGACGACGAGATTTTGGAGGTCCGCGAGATAATGAAGGTTGCCGATAAGCTCGTTGTGGGAAATGTCTAAGATCCCCAGCTTAGCCAAGGCTGAAAACTCCTGAGGAATCTCGCCGGAAAGTTTATTCAAGCTCAGATTCAGTGCAATTTCAAGCGCCGGAATATTACCAAGACTACCGGGGATATTGCCGGAGAAATTGTTGCTACTAAGATCCAGCAACTGAAGCTTCGAACAGGAACCGAGTTGACTCGGAATTGATCCAGAGATACGATTCTTTCCGAGAATAAATTTTGTGATTGAACCAAGCGATCCTAGTCTCGGACTCAGCGTACCTTCGATCATGTTATCAGAGAAGTCGATAAATTGAAGCGGAACAAGCTCACTCAGACTCTCCGGCAAGCTTCCGGCGATTATATTGGAATGTAGGTCCAAAAACGTGAGATTCCTGCAGCCTGACATCTCTTCCGGAATGACTCCGGAAATCCGATTGTATCCAAGATCCAAAAAGTTCAAGTTTCTTAGATTCCCAATCTGTGGGGGTATGCTCCCTGTGATCTTATTTTTGCTCACTCGGAACCGAATCAAAGACGAACAATTACCAATTTCAGATGGAATACTTCCGTAGAGATTATTAGAAAGTAGCAAGAGCTTGTTGAGATTCTTGAGCTCGAATATCCCCTTCGGTATGGGACCAGTAAGTGCATTCTGTGACAGATCCACAGCCTCGAGGTTTTGGCAATTGGAAAGTGAATATGGTATATTTCCGTCGAGCTTATTATTCCACAGGAACAACAACGTCAGATTACTAAGGTTTCCGAATTCAGAAGGTATCGTCCCCGAGATTTGATTGTTGTCCAGCTCGATGTGAGTGAGTTGCTCGCAGTTCCCTAGCTCTGCAGGAATCTCCCCTGAAATCTGGTTTTCGCTAAGCTGAAGTTCTTCCAAAGCCGTCAGATTTCCAAAACTCTTGGGAATGCTTCCTGTAAGCGAGTTCATTGAGATGTCAATGACAGATAACTGGTAGCAATTTCCAATTTCTGGTGGGATGGTGCCAACTAAATTGTTCTGCCATAAAAGAAGATTCTTGAGATTCCTAAGATTTCCCAATCTGCTAGGTAATGATCCAGTTAGGGAGTTCTCGTACAAATAAATGTTCTCAAGTTCAGTGCAGTCACCGAGTTCAGGAGGAATCTGGCCAGAGAGGAGGGAAGTATAAATTGCAATACTGTTCAGCTTCTTGAGTAGGCCAAGAGTTGGAGGAAGAAATCCCGAGATACTTGTTTCAGCTAAACCCAACATGACCAATTTTGTACAGTTCCCTATTTCATGAGGCAAAGCACCTTCAAGGTTCTTGTTTCCACCAGCTCGAATCACTTGCAGATTCTTCATATTTCCTATCGTGGTGGGAATTTCACCACTTAGCTGATTATCATATAAGATCAGCCACTCCAACTTTGTGAGATTCCCAATTGCAATTGGAATCGACCCTTCAAGCTGGTTTGAGTTGAGATGGAGTTCTTGAAGCTGAGGCAAAAAGCAAAGCTCACTTGGGATCTCACCAGTCAAGGCATTGTCACTCAAGTCCAAGTAGGTGAGATTGCTAAGAAAGCCTATCTCTTTTGGGATAGAACCAGTGAGGTTCGTTCCAATAAGGATAAGCTTGGTCAAGGAACTCAATGAGGTGAAATTAGAAGGAACGCTTCCAAGCAAATCAACGTACCTCAGATCTAATTGCACAACCTCGTTCTTCAAGTTGCAGCTAACTCCAAACCAGGCACATGGAGTTTCGTCAATCGGGTCCCAATTACTCAGAACCTCCAAGGACCCGTTCAGGGATGTTGTCTTCCATGAAAGAAGAGCTTGCCCTTGTGGGTTAACAGCAGCAGAAGAAGCAATAAAAGAATGTTGGGAATGAAGTAAAAGTGCGGTTACTAGGAAGAAGAGGGTAGTCCATGGATTTTCAGGCATTACAACAAGTATGCTGCTACGAACTCCAATGAAAGAACAGAGAGAAAGGTTTGAGCCTAGGGAGGAGGAACAACGAGAAGGAACCAAATCATGTCTTGTGGGCTACTTCGTTTTTTCCAAGGGTTCATATGTATATGAGATATATAAGTTGAAAACTCGAAAAAAAGGGAGGAAAGACCCAAAATCTCCGGATCCAAGAAACCAGCTAGGCCATGATGCTTTTGTGCAAGAGAGAGAATGGAATATAAGATGGTCTGTTTTATAAAAATTATATAGTGAAAGCATTTGTTTAGGTTGAAGAAGAAAGGAGTGGGTGGAAGGATATATAACTGTTTTCTAATTTGACGGTGAGCAACAACAACAGAACAGGGGGTGAGGGTGGGTGAGTGGCTCTCTTTCTAAATGTTAGTTTTAATATTAACCGTTTATCTTTTGATGTAGCCTTAACTTGCATAAATCTGGTTTTCGTTTGATTTTTTTTTTTTTTTGACATTTTTATCTTAAATATATTTCCCACAAAAATTGTGGGCTAGGGAATGAATTTTGTCTGCTACGATGCCTACGGACGTCGTGTCTGAATCAACTTTAGTCTCATAGCAGAATCCTCATTGGATTTATATCCTTAGTTTCTTTTTTTTTATACGTAGCTATTGCTTGCCTGTACGTTTATGCATCACTTCAACTTCTTCTATTATTAAGGCCCAAATATGAGTATTAATTTCCCACAATAGAAATAATATTTTAATTCCAAATATTCGTTATCATGAAAATAAGCATGCACGGCCAATTCGATATGATGTATTATGAATTTTTGGAACAACAACCATATTTTTTTTTTGAAAAATCATTGAAAAATACCCATTAGAATTTTTATTGTTCAAATTGATGTACCTGATATTTGTCTATTAACAAATCTTTTTCAATTATAAAAAATATATTTTTAATTATATAAAAATATCTTTTATTTTATATTTAAAATAAGACATATACAACTCATCTTCAGTTATATACTACTTATTTTTAAATATATTAACAAATCTTCAACGATAAATATTAGTATATAATTATGTTATATATAGTTAAATAAGAATTATGTCTAAAGAGTTGCACCGCTAAAGAACTTGTTTTGTTGAACAGATTTCAAGTAACTTTTCCAGCAATTATTCCTTTTTATTTTCTGTGTATATGAAATCCTCGTATAGTTTGAGTCGGCAGTGTTCGGCGAGAGGAGTGAAGCGGCACAATGATCAATCCGATAAAGCTTCAGCCTCCTTTGTTTCCCCTGGTCTTAAGAAGGTTGGGAGCAACTACGCTTTCCCATAATCACAGACTGTCACGTCTTGAAAACAAGCACTGAAGAAGAAGAAGTTTTGGAATTTTAGAAGGTACCATATTAGAATAGACAAACTGGCAAGGGTTTAAATCTGGATCTGAGCCAACAACGTTAAAAATAAATGAGAGACAAGTAGTGAGGTTAATACATACATACAGATACATATATATATATATATATATATATTTGACAAAATAGGTTGAAATCCATGATGCGATCTATGACAGTGTCTATTTGTCTTGGAGAATCTGATACTAGTTTAAGACTTTTATGTTAACTGTTATGGAAGTCGTGAACGTGGAACAAGTATAAACTAAATGAGGAGGAAGAGCTACATTAAGAACACATATAAAAGTGGGGGCGCATGTGATGATGGTCACGTGATGCCGAGTGACAGTGAGAATTGAGAAATATGAAAATGGGGAAAGTGGGAATCTAGGCACGAGCCCTGCTCATACGTAGTATAGGTATAGCAGAAGCAGCACATGATCGAGACACATTTCTACTACTTTAAAATGACCTAACAAGTCATCCTCTACCCACCGCTTTTAATCTACAATTTCTTACCGTTCTTTTTTAATCTACAGTTTCCAAATCTTTTAACCTAATTTATTCAAAATTTTAAAGAAACACGATCTGTAAAATCCCTGGTTGTTGGTAATTTACTAATTTCCGAAACACGCTTATATATATATATATATATAATCAATACTCATGGGGGTGTGTTCAAATCCAAATGCATCCTTAGTTTCGTTCGTCGAGTGTTGTTCCTTATGAAGAAAATCTTGTGATGGTGGCTATGCTCACTGATATCTCACAATCATACGCCATTGTCACCCTTTTCAATTGGGTTGGGTGCCTAACCTTTAATTAATTTTCTAAAAAATAAACCCATCATTTATGAGTTTAAGTGATGAAGAGGTAAAATATATAACTATTTAGAATATTTTCAATTTTTAGAGAATATTATTTTATTGTAATTTCAGTTATAATATTTGAGAAAATATTATAACTCTTGAATGTTTAAATTTATACTTAAGGGTAATAGAAGATTCATTATGCCTAACATTAGTATTGCCTAAGGAAAAATGAAACTTCGCCTTACCCTTAAATCGTAGATAAACTCAACCCCTTTTCAAAAATTTTTATACAAAAAAAAATTATAAAAATAAATTCAAATTTTATATTTGTGCTGTTATTAAATATTCCTCTAATCATTAATATACCAGTAAGAGTTAGTTAATATTTTTAAATAAATTAAATAAATCAATTGATTATTATTAAATATTTTTTTTTAAAATGAATTCATCAATTAACTCTTATATTAGTTATAATTAATTGATATATTTGATTTATTTGATATACTAAAAAAAATAATTCTTATATCAAGAGCCAGAAGGTAATGTACAAGTAAAAGGTGAAATTAGATTCTTATAATTAGAAATAGTTAAGCTTGGAATGAAACAGTAAATAATATTGTGTGGTATTGTGACCGGCTTCTCTTGCTTTGCGAGCAAATGTGTGGTTGGGGGCCTATAATTCAGAATACCAACTTTCTTTTGCCTTTTATTTCAATCTACTCTCCCACTCGATCGATCTTAATTCTCTCTTCCTTAACGGTTTTGGTATTTTCCCCCTCCACATTTCGAATACTGTTGTCTATTATCAGGAATCCACGATCCAGACAGTCTCTAGCACTATTGTTCACAGCTTTTGCAATAGCCATCACAATGTCCATTTCTAATAATTAATATATAAATGTTAAAATAGGAAAATTGGGGATAAATCCCTATTTAAGAAATTGATTGGAGAATATAACCTAGTAAATGGTGAAGCCAATTAACCACATCAAATGACAACTTTACCCTGTTAACTTCACATCTCCGCCTCCATCTCCTTCTCTTTTGGTATGATGAACTTTAGATTTTTTACCGGCGACATCATCTCATTCATCTTTCAAACTCCATTGACAATAAATAAGAAACAAGATCTGGTCACCGTGAAATCATTTAAGAAGCAACTGGAGGACAACCCAACAAAAACTTTTATTGCTCGCTGTGAGTTCCAAAATCCATTCTTTCTCGCACAACCACCGTTTGATTTCTTTTTTCGTATTTATCCGCTGGAATGGAAGTATCAAGAATCACAGTGATGATGTTTGGTTTAGTAGTTGGGTATAATTTTCTTATGCTTTAATCATTTGTTATTTGTAAATTAAGAGAAAATTATGAACCTTGCTATTTTAAGAGACATGGAGGGACAAGCTATGTGCAAGAGAAGATTGGAATGTCTCATTTTTTTTTATCATTATTCGTAGGAGGAGTCAGTGAATCAGAGTAAAGAGAGAGATTTATGGTCAAAAGAGCAAAGTTATCATTTGATATGGTTATTTAGTTTAATTTTTTTTAGTCCTATTCTCTAATTAATTTATCAAATAGGGATTTATCCCCAATTTTCCCTTTACATTAAATTGGCTCATTTATTTGTTTAATTTCTCCACTTTATTGACCTAATTTTAGAAATAATTTTCTAAAGGGAAATAATTTAAGTCTACAGATTTTTTTTATATAAAAAAATTTAAGTATATTTAGTATCTATCCTCTATCAAGATCAGGGTACAATCTTAAGATATAAAAAGTACTTATAAGAGATTTATAAGATTGTCTATTAAAAGAACTATTATAACAACAATAAAAATTGATATCAAATCTTTATAAAATATAATTTTTTTATTTTTTATATATATTAATTTTTTTTATATTAAAGAGAACTAATATTTAAAAATAAATAATTTTAAATGATTGAAAAATGTAATCATACACACTCTCTTGATATACGTTAAATTTGCTGATTGGGCCTTGCTTATGTTTTGTGAATGTGTGTGGGGCAGTTGCACGTGCGGAAGCGAGGTACTTGAATCATTATTGATACGACCACTAGAATGCTTTAATCTTGGCAGTTGAGTACCAAGTCCAAATCAGAGTAAAACATAAATCTTCAATTAGATTTGAGTGACCATTATAATTATAAATATCGACTCCATCGATCTTTCTTTTATATTTTTTTTTCAAATTACCCATCCTCCATAAATTTAAATAGTAAAAAAATAAAAAATATAATTATTTAAAATATATTTAATCTTAAAAAAATATTATTTTATTATAATTCTAGTTATAACATTTAGGGAGACATATTAATTTTTGAGTATCTAAATTTATACCTGAAGAGAATATACAGCTCTTTCTATCTAAAATTAATATTATCTAAGAGAAAAAAAAATTATTTTATCTTTAGATTATTAGTAAACCTAATTTTTTTAAAAAAAATTATATATAAAATAAAATAAAATAATTAATTATCTTAATTTATTTAGCGCCCATTAAAAATTGTTGATTTCTTCTTTTATGCTGGAGAATAGTCGAAAAGGCAGAATCACTTTTGTGGCGGTCAAGCCATAACAGGTACGTTTTCCCTTCTTTAATCCCTGCTTATGCGTTCATTAGGAGTATCAAAATGCCTTCTGAGTATTAAAACTGTGAAGTTGTAGTCCTTTCATACACAAACACACACACCGTGTTTGGATAATTTTTTTAAATAATTTTAAATAAATATTTGAGAGAATTTTAATATAAAAATACTTCTAAAACTATAATTTAAAGATTTACTAATAAAAATATATTTAGATATTTCTCAAAATCATGATTTTAAAAAAAAACTAACCAAACATCTCATAAAATTCAATAATTACTTATCTATGTTAAAATCATAGTTTTCTATTAAACTAAGTTTTTATATTTTCATAAACTATTTTTATTAGATTCACATTTTTTTCATAAATATTTATTTAAAATTTAATCCAAACACACTTAATAAACTCTATATAATGGAAGACTCATTGTTGTGCGGATATATCCTTCCCACTCATAATGTAACTTCTTTTCTTTCGGTCTGTGCTGGTGTAAAATACAAATCCTATTTAATATAATATATTAATTAATATAACTTTTAGGTATCTAAATTTATGTAAGAGGATAATAGATAATTTATCTTACCTATCATTAATATTGATTAAAAAAATGGAGATTTCACCCTACTCTTATATTGTAGGTGAACTCAACTTATTTCTAAAAAAAATTATACAAAAAAAATTATTATATTTATAATATTATAATCGCTTTGATTCTAAATATAAAAATTAGATGTTATATAATACCCTAATATATTATCTCTCAAAATTATAGTTTTACTCCCAAAATATTCATATTATAATTATATATATTAAGGATATTTCTATCAAAAATAGTCTAAAAATATATTATTAAAAAGTATATTTTAAAAAAATTAATATCTATAATTATTATAATTATTTAATTTTTTAATCTATTTAAATTAATTAAATAAATTTTATATTAAATATTAGAAGTAGTAAGTTATTTATTTATTTGATAAAAAACTTGTTAAAAGTTTGCCCGTCTAATCTTAATTTTTTATTTATCTATTAATTATATTATATTATTAAATATTTAATTTTGATGTTTGTGGCAGTACATTTTAGAGTATTTTTTACTTGCATGGACTTATGTATATTTTAAACTAACAGTGTATTTGGATAATTTCTAAATCTAAATTTTAAATTTAGGTTTAAATAAAATTTAAGTTTTAAAATTTTTTAAAATAAACAGTTATATTTATTTAAATGAGATTTTAGATTAAACTAAGGTTTTAGATAAACTGGTCAGAGTAGCTTATTGAATAGTAAAAGAGTTTATAAACTAATTAATTACTATATTGTCCCTACTATTTCTTATATTATCTCTCATACCTTTTCTTATATTATCTCTTATCTCTCATACTTTTTCTTATACCCTCTCTTTTATTTTCTTACACTATCTCTTATCTTATATCTTATCTCTCCTTATTTAATACTCATATATTCTTTCATAATTTATTAATAATAAAAATATTTCTAAAAATAATTATCTAAATATTTATTTATTCAAAACTCTTTTTTTTTCATAAACTCTTTTTTTTTAAATATTTTTTATAAAATATTTAAAAATATTTTTTTATAAACTCATTTTTAAAATAATATCCAAATTGCCCTGTTTTATGTGATGAGATTTCCGCTGCTTTTTCTTGTATTAATTCATAATTAATGACCACACAGATTCACACGCGCATCTAAATTCAGAGGTGAATAAAAATGACGTGATTGTGCATAAAAGTATTTTTCTCTGCATACAAGTACATATGTTTTTTCCTTAGTTCTTTTTCTTATATATAATATAATATAATATAAAAAAGGCAGAAAGACTATGAGGTTTTAAAAAATACTATAATATTAAAAAAATCTTAATAACAAATAAATAATATAAACATATTATTCTTTAACATATAACTTGTTATTACATATTATTTAATTATTATTAAATTTTAAATTTATTAATTTTCTCCTTTAGAATTTCATCTTGATCCCCCCTACGATAAATGATGATGACTCTTGTAGACTTGTAAACTACAAAGAATAGGATGGAATTGCGTGTCATCTCCATCTAACCTCTATAATATAATCTGTGAAATGAAAAAACATGTGCCGGTGTCGGCATATAATGAATCTGCAGCTGAAATGTGTGGAGAGACAAAAGACAATAAAAAATTGAAATATTTGTCTGGGAATTCCTTTTTCTTAATGGATCGATTGATTTTGGTGAGATGCATCCCTTCTCATCATTCTCTTGAGAGAATGCATTTTTAAGGTTTCGTGTCTTCGTCTCCCTCCTCCCCTCTCATCTCAACCATCCAAGTATGTATTCCATACCCTATGCCTCCTCATCATTTCTCAATTCCACAAGGCATTATTTCCCGTACATGATTTTAATTACTTATCTAAGCCTCTCTTGATCCAAATTCATAAGAGAAATTATTATGATAACCTAAATAAAAATTATAATTATTTAAAATTTGTAATAATATCTGATAAGCTAATAATAATAAATTTCAATAATAAATTTATATTATTTTAAATTTTTTAATGGTTAAATATATTCCTTAAAGCATTACAGCAATTTCCCCATTTTTTTCTTCTTATAATCGTTCTCTTTTCTGCTTACGAACACAAATTCTGAGGAACATTGCATTGAAAGAAGAAGTGGAGGCGTTGTTGGAATATTGCGTGCTTGCTTTTGAAACTTCAACCAATTATTAGACATTTCTTCAATCATCACTCAGTAAATGGTTCCCCCATAATTTTATTTGGCCCAACTTTAATATAATTTCAATATGTTTTTATTACATTTAATATTAAAATTTAGCACTTTATGAAAGCTAGCCAGTAGCCAGCCATTCCTTTCCTTCCCTGATGGTTTTGGCATTTACTTAAGCTTGCGGTTTGTTGAATTAGTTGTTTAGTTTTTGTGTCCAATTGAGCTGAGCCATATTGGAATGCTCTTTAATTTCTTCAGTTGTTTAGTTTTTGTGTCCAATTGAGCTGAGCCATATTGGAATGCTCTTTAATTTCTTCTATTCTTTCAAGATCATTAGCATTGTGCTCTTTTCTTCTTTCGGCTCAAAAGTGTTTAAGATATTATTAACAATATGGTTTCACGAGACAGAATTCAAGAGATATATATATATGGATGTCTTATATATATATATATATATGTATGTATCTATTTGCTAATTGGCTAAATTGTTACCCATCACGTGCTAATTATTTCTTGTTTCTGAACTCTTGGACAATGGACAATTGGACATTTCAACTCTGAGTGGTGGATATTTGTTTTGCACAGCCTTTGAGACAATTCGAAATATAATATTATTACAAATATTTCTTATAAATAATTGGATTTCAATTAATGTATATAATAGGGATATTCATAAAACCTGCAGCTTGATATATCTACTTGAGTCTGTGGAAAAAAAATCTTGCCCAACCCAATAAATATAGGGTATGATTGGGTATCGAGCTGTAAAATACAAATCATACTTTTTTTGAGCTAGGCACTAGGCAGAGGTTTACCCTGCCCTACCCATAAGCACTTTTTTTTTTATTTTTTATTTTTATTTTTCTTCTTAGATGCTACACTTGAAAGGAAAAATATGATAATTACTGGTGACTAAATGATTATTTTAAAAATATGATTAGTTAAATAAGTAAGTTGTATCTTTTAATGATGATAACTATATTGATTTTTTATTTTTTTAACTTTATTAATTATAATATAATTATATTATAAATTATAACTGTTTATTTTATTTTTTTAGGTACTTCATCCTTATCAACATTTGAGAAATTGATACAAAATTACAATTACAAATTACTTAGACTTTAAAACTTTTTTTTATATGCAATGAATTTTAATACTTTAATTATTATCTTTTTATTGCCTTATTTTTATTAGATTATAGATATTATTTAACTATTGAAAACATATGAATATGATATTATTTTAAAAATTTATAATTGTAAATTATTTTTCACAACATGTGTATAGTATCACAACTTGGATATACTCAACCTACCTACATTCAACCCTCCCACGCCCAATCCAAAATAATTAAATTTTTTATCAGATAAAACTGAGCATCAGATTATAAAATACAGTGTATAATTTTTTTCAGGCCCTGATATATACATTCTCCACTAGTTTAGAAGTATTAGTTTCCAACTTTTATATAAAACGTTTCATATATTTTTCATGTATATTAAGAAAAGTTGTTAAATTATTTTATTTGTTTATAAATATTTTATCGTAATATTTTTTCAAGTTATAATAAAACTATCAAAATTATACGGATAAAAATGTAACATTGTTTATTTTGTTAGTACATTATTCAATTTAATATACTATTAATTTTTCAATAAATACTGTTTTTAATAATTCACACATCTCTTAATAATTATATTTTTTAAGATTCTAAGTTATATTTTTCTCTTTACCTGTGCGATTCGCTTACGACCTTATAAACCAACTTTTTTTTTTTTTGAAAATTAACCAAAAAGAAAACAGCCAACATACAAAAAAAATTAAGAGAATATGTTGGGAGGGGGAATTGCTAATTGGAGCGCACAGAAAACGAGAAAACGAAGCGCGACGTTGTTGAAGAGCTCAATGATTAATACTCCTTCATGAATTAGCTAGCTAGGGAGCATCAGCAGCAGCACATTGGGGATTCTCTAGAGAATTGCAGAATCTGGAAAACATGCAAGCAACAGACAAAGGGGGCAATTAATATTGTCACGTGCAAATTCCTTATTACGCACTGAATCACAATCACCTTTCATATACACAATAATAATCTGCCTCAATTGAAGGGCTTTAAGCCGTTCAAAAATGCTTAACAGTTAACATGCAGTATATAATAATATTGCACTGCCCGTTCTCCGCCACGTATACAATCTAAATTTTTAGCACGTGGGTTTTGATTCTTCTCCATGTGTCCTTCAATTGGTACGGTCTTTTCCCAGCCTTTCTTAACAATTTCCCACAAAATAATAAATTGGGTTAATCCAGTGTAAGGAATTAGATATTCCTAATGTAATTGAACAAAGATTTGAATTTATTGTTAAGAGATGGACTTACATTTAATATTTAACATTGTGAATATAATTATCTCTAAATTTTCACAAAATATAGAAATTGTATGAAGATTATTCCAAATGGTTGTTCAACTTTTATTTCTCCCACTACATCTAGATCTGACTCGTGTCTCGTACTTAGTTATAGTGGGTGAATCTTTTAACGAAATTTTTCTACATATTCTAAGACTCAAATTTAAAACTTTACTTAAATAATATTAAATTATTTATTACTTAGACCAATTCTATTGGTAATAGTTGTTCAACTTGTTCGTCTAAATCGTGGAGGCCCTTTAAGAGAGATTACACGTGAGCATGGTCCTAAAAAAGGCCCAAGAGTGTCTTCATTGCTATCAAGGCCTTTGTTTTGCTTTTTCACTTCCAAATGGGTCGACGGCGGTTTGTAGTTTCTATTTTGGGTTTTGGCCCTGATTGTATACAATAAAAAATATTATTTTTTTTTGCCAAAAATCAAAATTATGAATACCCTTATCACATAGTTAAATTATTTTTATGAATACACACAGTAAAATAAAAAATTATATCACATAATTACTGTAATGTTATGAAATAAACTTGTAAAACTTAATTGGTATTAACTTTTCTTACTTTGAAGTAATTAAGTAAATTGTCATTTTCTATATATAATTCAAATACAAAATGGCCGGCTACAAAATTCAGAAGAGGGCTTGGAATCCGTTCTGGTCATCTTCTTCTCTCATTTCTGCCTCTTCTTCCCACCCTGCGGCCCGAAAAGTTTCCCGATTCCGGTTTGGTCTTCTCTATTAAACTCATTTTGGTTTAGCCCTCCAATTTCGTCATTCTTCCCTGTTCGTTTCTCCTTATTTTCTTGATTCCGCCATTCATTCTTCTGTCCTACAAAAGACAGATCGTCCTGCCACCGTCACCGTTTTTCCTCTTCAAGCTTGCATTTTGGTCGACCCTTTCTCCTCTCTACCGTCACTAGAGCAGCTCTGCAATTTTTACTTTTCCCCAAGAGAACAGGGGAGGGTTACATGAAAATGTGGCCAAACTACACCTATTTTGGCGTTTAGTAGCTAGTGCAGATAGCAGAATCAGTGCCGAAGAAGATGGCGTCTGGGCGCTTGATCTGCGATACAGAGATTCCAGTTCTACAGCACAAGATTGACGTCTTTTCTTCTTCTTATCGGAAATCCCTCGAATCACTAAGTGCGAGATCACAAGAAACTGCTCAATATCAAGGTGAGGGTTCCCCCTCTAGTTTACTTTCAACTTATTGAACTGCTCCTTTCAATAGTATATCGTATGTATTTTGGGTTATGGTTATAGTAAATTAGGGCTCTGAGCTCTCAATCTTTTGTCGAGTAATTTATGCTTTAGAATTATCGTTTATAACGCGGATTGTAGATTTTGATTTATTCTATGTCTTTCCAGCTAAATTAGAGGAGGCCAAAGCTAAATTGAGGAAGGCAGAGGATGATTTGGTTAAAGCACTGGGAGGTACATCTTTACTCTTTACATCTTTATATCGGCGGATTTTAATTTGAATTTCTATGAACCAGACTGCCCCATTTCGTTGTCGCAAGCATCTGAACACGATAGCTTTTATTGGCTAAGCGTTAACTTATTACTTCTTGCAACTCTTGATTGCATTTTCACACAGTGAAGACTCGCAAAGAGGTCAAGCGTATGGCGTTGATGGAGGCTATTGCTTCTGCAAAGACTAGAGTTGAAGATCTTAAGAGTAGTGTTCAGGAGCAAAGAATCAAGAATAGTGAATATGCTGCAATTTTATATCACCATTCTCCTGGTAATGATCTGTTTGTGAATTTACGCACTGCATACACTTCATAGAAATCTTCCAAACGTTATCATTTGATTTGTAGTACCAATATTTAGTTTTATAGATAAATACCTCCAGATTTTATGTGACATGTTTGATGTCAAACCTTTGGGAGTATGTTTTACAATACCTTTTTTCTTTTCTTTTAAACCCTTGCTTTGACTAGGAAACATTTTGTAATTCTGGTAGTTTCCCTGACCCCCTTTTCCCTTCCTCAAATTTGCATTATATTAATTGGATTTTTCGCTTTATGAGAAACACCGATATATTGCAAACCCTTGGCAGCATCTGAAGGGACAATGAATGGCAGCACTGAACGTAAAGATGAAATACTGGAGGCCATCTCATGGTACAATACAGTGCTTGACTTCCATGTTGAAGGCGGACATGGTAATTGATGTTGTGCATATTGTCCAAGTTGTATTCTTCTTCATTCTTTGATGTCTTTACAAGTTCTTCTGCACATTAGGGGTGAAGTTCACTTTCAAGAATATCAATGTGAACAATCCCAATGAGGAGTGCTTTTTTACCATCCGTCATGAAAATGATACTTACACACGTAAGTAGCATTTTTGGTTTTGTTTATAATCTCAAAACAGGGTAATGATGTGCTTCATAAATCTTAATCTGTTTCTTTTCTTCCAGTATTGAACTGTGAACCCTCCCTCAAAGGAACCAAAGAGTTGTTTCGTGAATTGAACAAGCCAAATGGGCTATTTAAATATGTCAGAGTTATGAGGAGGAAGTTTCAAGAAGCAGTAGCACCGGGTATGGCTGTGGCTTTACATATGAACATCATCATAGATGCATAAAATGGGGGCGCTAAGTATCCTTGAGCCTTCGTTCTGTCTTATAAGTCTCTAGCTTTGATTTCTGTCATCTTGAAATTTTGCTTTGTGGTGGGAATTGGCATGATATGCTTATTGAAATGGAAGTTTCTACGTATTTGTTATGCAGTGTAATATTGTTGAAGTTATCAACTTGTATGAGCAGATGTTGGTTTAATAATAGGGAATTTTGTTTTAATTCTTTCATATCAGTTTCTAATAAGTTAACTAAACAGGGGGTGTAGCATCCTTAACTAGTGAACATCAAGAGTCTGCTATTATCTCTACATCTGCGCCAGATCTATCCATCTCATCCTTCAGAAGTGATTCCCCAACTGAGAAAAGTGAGAATCAAGTTCTACCTACAAAAGGTGAGAGACCTTCCAAGAAACAAACCCTCGGAAGACGGGTAATATCTCCTGCCTTGTCTCCTGGATCTGCCTCATCAGTCCGCCAGTCTCCTCGTTTGACGGTATGACTCTAATTGGTAACTTGTGCTCCTTGGATTTAACTCTGTCAGCGCTATCTTTTATTATTGCAAGGTTGGAGTTCTCCTCAGAAGAAGTTATTATCATGTTATGATCGTGAGCTTATTTTATAATATTTTTACCTTTTCCTAGCCAATGACACTATTATACAAATTTTAGTGTAGATAAACATTGATCATGGTTAGGCATATTGCTTCTGATGAGCTTTTGCTTTCTTTAATGTTTGAACCTAAGATGAGGTCCTATGAATGGATAGGGCAAAATGATTTCAGGCTTTAACTACTGACAAGCTTCTAGCAGAATAAATTTAGAGCCATTCTAAGAACCTGGAACTGCAAGGTTGTGGTTTTTTAACATCATGCGGCAGTAATAAATATGATGATTGAAGATCTAGTGGTTTGAAATTTGACTTCCTGAGCTTGTCATTTTGCCTCAAGCTGATGGTACTGATGAAGGAAGACATTCTGATGAACCTTTTCCTTGATCAGCTTAGCTTTTCCTCCTTGCAATTTAGGTGATACCCTCCATCACCTAAATTGTGCGACCTGGTTCTTTGTTCTCTTCTGACCAGATAGCCAACATTCCATGAGTGGTTGTGATTTGTGAATGCTGAAAAATTGCAACATTCTTTAAGTAGTGTATGTTTCTATTCTATTTGGATGGTTCCTATTTGGACAACGGGCTACAAATTACAAGATAAAGGATTCTGAGGGACTAAAAATAAAACATAAAAGCAGAATGATAATAGTAACTGGCAGTTTGTTGGCTGTGTGCGCTTGATAAGTTGGTTCATCTGGCATTAAAATGATAATAAGATTTGACATGATTTGTTGAAGGTTTTATGCATGTTTCATTTTGTTGAGGCGTCATTAATCTTTGTATTTGTGTCACATTATTGTATAGAAATTCAAGTAACTAATTTTTTATTTGGTCTAGATAATATGATTCTTGCGTGTATGTTTTTCGTGATGCTCGCTCATTGAAAGCATTGCTATGGATGATAATTTTCTGCTCTTGATGCTAAGATCTCTTATGTGGCAGGCTAGGAAGTAGATAAAGTCACGTTTTTGGATGAGAAACGCTGAGTCTTATGGTGCGTATGTAGTCATTAACTCATGACTCAGGCCGTTGAACAAGTTGACACGTGAATTATGAAGAATCTGCATTGTAGATGGCTGAACACGTGCATCAAAGATATAAGAAGAGCTTCGCAAAATGTGTATTGTACCTTGATACCGTATGAGGCCATAACTGTGTGTGTGTGTGGCGCTTCTGTATCTTTGCATCTATTTTGTGATGTGATTGTGTTTTCTCATTTCTTGTTTCGTTTACTAACAGCTCTTAAGTTAATCATGCTTTTGTTTGACCATGTAAATAAAGCAGTGGATATAAAATAGGTCTTCATCCTCGAAATCTTTATCTAAAATGCATGTTTTCCTAACACACATGGTTGCTTTCATTCTTTTTTAATACAAAGGAGAAAAGAAAAACCAAGCAAAAATCCCAATAACTAGAAGCGAAGGTAATACGCCTGTCCCATATGAAGATCGTTTTATTTTAGGTGCCCTGTTTGGGGTTACAAAATTAATTTTGGGTAAAATTTCAGTTTAGAAAAATTTTACACAAATAATCATTTTTATCCAGAATTGATTTTGGTCAAAATTATAGTTTGAAACTATGGTTTTGAATAAGTTATTGAAAATAGCTTTTGGAACAGTAAAAGAGTTTATAGACTATCCAATTATTATTTTATTTTTACTTTTTCTTATACCCTCTCTCCTCTCTCATCTTTCCTTTCTCTTCTCTCATCTATCTTCTTTATCCTATCTCCTCTTTCCTCTCTCCTCTCCACACTCTCTCCTCTCCTATTTTTTCTCTACTCTCTCTCATCTCTCCTATTTATTCTCTACTCTCTCTCCTCTCTCATACTTTAATCAAATCATACCCTTTTTTATAATTTATCAATATAAAAAGTAATTCTACTACTAATCATCCAAATATCTCTATTCTTAAAATCTATTCTCCAGAATCTATTTTTTCCAGAATCTATTCTCCAAAAGCTAATCCAAATAGGCCCTAGGTTTTGCAAGGTGAAGGAGATTCCAGCAACAAAGCAAATTCTATGTCCAAGTTGTGAGTTATTGATTTAGCCAATCAGCACAAATATTGGCATCCGACCTGTTTGTTATTCAAAATCATCATCTCAATAATTTTAACAACTTTAAGCATTGGGTGTCTTCTATTTTGAAGTTTAGAGATGTTGATTTAAGGCTTTTTTGGAGTCAATGACTTTTCTGAACTTCTTAAGCCAATAGAGTTCAAACTCAAGAATCCCTATAAATTCAGCAACAGTATTATGGATGTACCCTAACTTCATGAATTCACCTTGTCAAGTTCCATTTTCATCCTAAATTTTATTTTTTGGATAACTCACCTATCCATATCCGGTCTAACCTATCATAATTTTATAGGCTTCCATCTAAATTGACAATCCAAATGATGTCGCCCAATTTCCCCTTTATTACAATCAAATTAAATATCTCTAATAACTTTTTTGAATGCTAAAAATGTCGTGATTTTTCCTTGTAATCTTCTCCACCAAATAGTTTGTGCTTATAACTTGTTTCAGGTAAGCTTTTGGGGGTAAAAATATCTTCATCTGCAAATAATTCAACTATTATCCCAGTATCTTACAGATTATTGGGGTCTAAATTAGTATTGCTGAATTAATTTGCTTTTGCCAACATTTTGATCCAAAAGGAAAATTACCATGTACATGAATTTGGCTAGAAGTCATTGCAGAGAGAAGTAGTAGTGATAGTATATTCAAATTCGTATGCAGTTTTATTAGTGAAAGTAATTAAATTTGGAGCTACACATGATATGCTTGGAGGTTTTGACTTGTGATGTAATAGTCCTATGATGTTTTTTATATATATACATACATGAGTGGGTTGTATGGGAGGGTTATCAAGAACAGGCTTGGTGCAGTCGTTTTTGAAGCAAAGCTCGAGTGTTGTTCCATAGCTTCTGAGCTTCAAATTCGTCGTTTGCTAAACTTGAACAGTTACTCTCATTACAATCCGCCAAGTATTTCCCACTCAACCCTTGTGTTTTTCCACTCACTGCCACATAGCAAGTTGTTGCTGCGCCCTGAGATGTGGATTTCAGCAACTTCGCTGCAATGAAGAACAGGGAATCTGCGTGCAATAAGTTTTAAGAATGTTTAGTGATTCAACTTCTGATGATGAAATGAAATAATTAGATTTTACAAAATTACCCGTTATGAGGCCTTTGTGAGCTCTGATAATTCCTGTCTTCACAATCCCCGGATGAACTGCATTCACTGTTACATTTGCATTCCTTGCCTGACATGACAAAAATAAATGTCCATATATACAATGTTTTTACTCTCGTGCGTTGTACAAGAATGTTTCACGTTATTCATTTCTAACCTTAAGCTGCCTGGCCAATTCCTTGGCATGCAAAATATTGGCCAATTTTGATTGGGAATATGCGCGTGTGCCATTATACCTGCAGTTACATTAAAGATGAAGCACTTAGGATCAAACGTACGCATAGCTAAGAGAGAAGTAACCAATTAATTAAGAAGACATAGTACTTCGTTCCATGGAGCAAGTCGTGGAAACGAAAGGCATGTCTCTTGACCCAGCTATGGATCACAGAAGACACATTAATGATCCTTCCTTCGATTCCACTCTTCTCTGCTGTTTCTATCATTTTCTCTAGCAGCATTTCTGTCAACAAAAAATGTCCTGCAATTCCAAATCACCAACAATAACATTAAAAAACAAACAAACTTTTAAGTTTTTTTATTAGTTGCTTTGTGGTTTCTAAATTCTAAGTATATATTTTATTCTTTTGTTTCCTGGATATTAGCTCGGACTCGGACTACGAGAAAAAAATTGACATGTCAAAGGCGTCTTCAACAAAAGCTTTGCACTTTAGAAACAGACTTCAGAAGCTTTAAGCTTGCAGCTCATCATAAAGATCATAACACGCATGCATGCCCTGTGGACCAAAATCATATATAGTGAATGACATTGACACAAGTGAAACAAATTTCATGTATATTCCTAAACTTCAATTTTCCAATTACTCTCATGTTTTCACATCAATTATAAATATATTCAGAATATTAGGACGGCCTATCCTTAGTCTAATTATTCAAAAGTCAATAGGATTAAATTACAAATAATAAATTAAAATTTGATGAAGTTATTCCACCAAAAATAAATATAGAAGTTTGTGAAATTATAAGGAGTTAAAGAATAATTTATACTATTCTATTTTAACTGCCAAATTTGAACTGTGAACCCCCAATATTCCCAAGTGAGGCAAGAAGTTGAAAAGTACCCAAGTAATTGGTGGCAAATGTCATCTCAATTTTCTCTTCGGAGAACTCCAAGTTCTGAGAGAATATTCCGGCATTGTTTCTGTCGAAAAGAGAGAGAATTCTCTCTTTCAGAAAAGAGAAACAAAAGATAGAACGAATAACAAGATTATTTGATATCTATGAGTGTATCAGGACAGAAACTTACATGAGGATATTGAGGGGAAGTTGAAGAGACAAAAACTCAGAACAAAATCTCTGAACAGAAGCGAAAGAACTGAGATCGATTTCCAACACTATAACCTCAGCGTTCGGAGTTTCTTTCTGAATATTCTGTCTCACTTCTCTCCCCTTCTTCATGTCCCTCGCTCCAATCACTACCCTCACTCCTCGCTTTGCCAACACTCTCGCTGTTTCTGCTCCAATCCCAGATGTCCCACCTTCATCATATTCATTCATTCAAACACAACATCCTTAATTCATTAACCAAAAGACCAAATCCAACATTAACATAAGTATTCTCGAGATTCTTGAATCAATCATTAAAAGAAACTAACAAACAAAGTAAAGGAGAAAGATATTGCAGATGGTGGTGATATGATCTCAAGTGAAAGAAAAAAGAATTGTACAGAGAAGGAGACAGAATCATGTCTTGTTGCTGCAATAAAGAAAATCACCATTCTTTCTTCTTTATGGTACACTCACGGGTTCCACTATCCAGCCTAACTCCCACTTTCCTCAATCTCCCCAACAAAATAATAAACAAATTTAAACCTCCATGCATATAGTACCCATACATAGCTTCACTCATTCATTCTCTCAACTTACTCAGACACATAAAAACAAAACAAAACATATGTGTAGTAGTGTTTCTGAAAATTAAACAGGGAAACAGATCTATCAAACTTTTCTGTCAAATCAAATTAAAAGGAGAGGAATAACAAAGCTGCAACTGAAATGAAGATGGAAGTGATGATATAACAATCTGGCACTCATAATTCTCTTGAAGAATAGGAAGGGAAAGAAAACGAGGAAGAAGAAAACCAATCAAACCAACCACATATGTATATGGTCCTTATATATATATTCACCTCAGAAAACATCTTTTGGTGAAGAGATGAGAAGAAAGTTCTTACCTGTGATGAGAGCAGTTAGATGATGAGAAGAGAGTAAGCAAGAGCAATCTTCAGTGACTTGCTCGGCTGTTGAATTAGAGCCATAACCACTAGGCCCTGCCGTTCCTGCTAAGTATCTCAGTGTCGCCTTCATGCCTTTGCTCGCTTTCACTCCCTTACGACCACAAAGAAAGAGCATTTCAGGATTCAAACTCAACACCACAAAACTATATGTGTGTGTGTGTGTAAGGTCTGAATGTGAATCACGCACAAAAGTGACCGCATATATAATATGTTTAGAAAGAGTAAAGAATAAAGGCAGGATGATGAGTATGAAAGGAGGAAGTGAATAAACTCTATAAAATCACATTTGTTTTGAGCCGGTCATTCTAATGAAGCTCGCTTTAATTTGGATGCTGTGTTCAGCTAAATCATATCATTGGTGGAAACCACACTTATATCGGATGGTCCACTAACTTCCTGATTTAAACCTAACAAAACTGCACTGCTTTGATATGTAAGAATATGTGTTTTAAAGATTTCTATATTTGCGTTAATTTTGCAGGATGTAATGCAACCTTTTCAAATGTCTTCATTATTTGTAATAATTACCACTGCCTGTCCTTATTAAGTGGCTTGCATTTTTCCTCTAGTGGACTGTGACAAATGCTGATCTTTTTTGTTCTCTTTGAGAAAGTTTAATTTTTTTTTTGAGTAGTGCATAATTATGCTTATGTACTAAGTAAAAAAAGTGCATGATAATAAAGCTTGATTAATTAAGAATAACAATAATGAATCATTATATGAAGATTACCACTGAAGTTAAACCAAATTCATACGTGCTAATCATGTTTCACAGTTGCCCTCTTCCTTTTGTTCTTTTGTTTTGCTCACGGATTCTCTTTGCTTTTTTACCTTTAGTTTTTTTCCATGGGGTTAATTTGTGTCTGTGGATCTAACTTGCTGCAATTTTGAGATTAAGATTTTGTCCTTGTCATCTTCCCCCTAAGCAATTTAAGGTGTCTTGGGTTGCATTAAGAGGTAAACAACATAAATAAATTCTTAACCCCAAAATATATTTGTCTCTGTTCGAGAAAAATATATGGTGGGTTGTTGGTGACAGCAAAGTCGTCTCTGTATAAACCTTACCATAATTTTGGCAATAATGGCTATGTTTCTAATACATGTTTCGCTTGATTAACTAGCATATTTTTTTAAATAAAAAATCCAGTTGAGTTTAGCAAACTAAGGAATAGGCTTTAAGTATAGGGTATTAAGTTTTAGCCATTATAAATATAGAAAACATATTTAAAAAAATTACTCTTAATTAAATCTAATAATATATTAATTTTACCCAGTTATTTAGTCATATAAAAAATAGAAAAATAAACACGAAACCAACATAATTAATTGGATAATTTTTTTTTACCTTTTTGGCTTTTTCCACCAATTATTAGTGAAAGTAAACAGCATGATTAATAATATATAATGAAATATAATTAATAATACATGTTTCACTTGATTAACTAACATATTTTTTTAAATAAAAAGTTAAATTGGGTTTCAAGGGCTAATTAAGACTAGGGTTTTAGCAAACTAAGGAATAGCCTTTGACTATTTAAGTATAGGGTATTAAGTTTTAGTCATTATAAATATAGAAAACACATTTAAAAAAATTAATCCCAATTAAATCTGATAACTCATGAATTTTACCCAGTTACATAATCATATGAAAAAATAGAAAAATAAACACGAAACTAGCATAATTAAGTGGATAATTTATTTATTTATTGTTTTTTTTTTTGCCTTTTTTTCACCAATTATTGGTGAAAGTAAACAGCATGATCACTTTAATTAGGCTACTTATGTGACTATTGATTATTGCTTTTTCACTATTTGTGGATGGAACATTGTCTGGGGAAAGTAATATATACCTTCAATGAACTCAACTTGTGTTTGTTTCATGTAAGAGACATGACAAAGACAAGATACCTATTTGCCTAGCATCTTTGTTTAATTGCCCTATAGAAGTTTTACTTTAAAAAAAATATTTTCTAAATAGACAAAATCAAAATGTCATCGTACAAGATCACATAATTCCCGCTAGTAGTCATATATTGTCCTCTTGTTTTTTTTTTGTACAATTGAATATTTTGACAAATGTGATACGCATGAACTTAAACAAAAACAATTAGTCATATAATAAAAAATTAATTAGATTAGGTTGATCATATACGTATTAGTATTACAAGACAAAAGTCCTTCATCATGAGAATGCGCAGAAAAATTAAAAAAATATATTAATCGTGATATCTTATCATAATCCGAGATTTGTATGATTAATTCAGATGAGCATCTATCAGTCCCCACTCCACAGTACACCAAACTTTTCAGGGCCATTATAGAATAATTAATTTTCCCCACTCTTCTTAGAGACGAAAAAGTACATTAATTCCTTGACTGACTGGATCACTAGCCAGCTTCTTACTAATCACAAAAGGCGATTACCTTTGAACCAGGAAGATTATCTGAGCTTGTTCAGGTATTTGTTAACAGGAATACTAAGTGTTTGATATATATATATATATATATATAATATCTATTGTAAAAAAATATAAGAGTTAATAGAAAAATTTATTTTATTCCTTAATTAATATAAGATCTCGATACATTTTAATCTGACTCCTAAATTATAACTTTTTAATAAATCCTTTTTATTTTATTACACATATTAAGAAGTATTTTTTTGGCTAATAGCTCTTTTTATGGCAAGAAGCTCCTTGTGGATAGCATGATAGTGCTTTTAGATTCTCCAAATTGTCTATTTATATTTGTAGATTTGATTCTACTTATAATCAAGGCGTTTATGTTTATTCTTCTATTTTTTAAAAAAAAATATTTTCATCAATAGAGTAGTTTTCCATGTAAATAGTTGAAAATGATACTATAGAAAAATTATGATTATTTTTTATAAATAATTAACTTAATTAATTTTTATAATATTAAATAGATTAATATATAAACAAATGGAAGGCAGATAATGAATATAAGGAAAGAAATGGGAGTGTGATGATTGGGTTAATTTAATGTGGGGGGAGTGCATGCATGGGGTAGTGATGAAAAAGAGTAGGCACGTGTGGATGTAAAAGAATAATGGGAATGCAAGTTTGTGGAGAAAAAGTTTGAATTACAAGAGACGTCAAGGAATCAGAGAGAGAGAGAGAGAGAGGGGAAGAAGGAAGATGCTTTAGGTGGGTGGGCACAGCAGAAGCGCCTGCATGCCACCACTGAGAATAATAATCTTTTTAATTTCTCAGTTTTTGAGGGATATATATGAAAGAAATGATGGGCAGTGTTGGGGCTTTGAAGGGCTAAAAGATGGGCAATGAGGATTACACTTCAACCATGGCTCCCCGCATCTGGGTCCCACTCTGCTTCCCTGCTTCCTTACACTCTTCTGTCCTATCCTCCCATCCCATCCCATGCATCATGCATGCCTCCCAACCAAAATGGTATTCCATCTTTGCTCAAATTCATGGATAAATTATACTAATGTATATTAATTAGTAAGATGCTGTCTCCTTAATTGCTTGATATAAAAATTAATTAATTAATTATAATTAATATAAAAATTATTTAATTAATTTAAATAGATCCATTGAATAATATACAATATAAATTTATTTTAAAATATAAAATTTAATCATAATTAATTAATTAATTTATTTTTTATAATATATTTTAAAAAATTAATTAATTTTTATATTAAAAAAGAAGGGGTGTTGAAAATTTGACCAATCGTTCAACTTGTTCAAATTAAAATTTGGGTCAATTGTTGAATTGTGATTGAAATGATGTCAATAAATTATAATTAAAATAATATAATTTAATTAAAACATACATAAATATTCATATATATAATCTTAAAAAGGGTAATAATTAAATAGAAAATATATTAACCTATAAATAAATAGAATATTTATATATAAAATATACATAATTTAATAAAACATAGTTATTGGGACACAAATCTAACTTACTTTATTTTTTCTATTTTTTTTACTCAAAATAACATCATCGTTTCAAGTTTGACATGGGAAAAAAATATAATCTAATATGTCCAAATCTCTTAATTGAATTAGTCAAAAGATTCATTTATCAAAATTACGAACTCTTATAAACTTTTACAGTGTAAATAATATTTTCCGCACCCACGTAAGACTAACTCAAATAATCATGATGTGGTTGAATGTGAATAGAGGCATGATGTTTAAACGACTCTCTTAATATAATTAAAATAATATTTTTGTTTTTAGTTAGTTTTTTACTCTCTATAGTGCCTTTAATATATGAGTTAATTAGTAAATTAATATTAATTATAAATATAAAATATATTTTATATAATTATTAATTTTTTTAAATTATCTATATTGATGCTCTCTTATTAATAATTAAATAAAAAAATATAATTAAAGAAGATTATTAGTGTTTTATAAAAATATATTATATTAAATAAATTTTTTAATCTAATTAAATTAATTAAATATGTTATATAATAAAAATTAAAAGAGTATATTACTAATAGAAAATAACACGTGAAATTATTTGCAAACCTAATATTTAAGAATTTAAGAAATATGCACAAAAGGATTCTGTGTGTACAATAAAGTCAAGAGAGAATACTATGAACAATACAGACATATGTATGGTGAAATGGATACATAGAATGCTTGTAAGGAACAAAAGGATGACTCACATTGTTGAAAAGCGAAAGCGGGGGCAATTATGACTTTTAGCTTCTTGTTTTGCCAACAAATATAAGGGCAAAGTCCAGGAGTTTCCACATATAGGTGGCTTTGCCATATAAAGTTATATTTCGTACTTTGAAATATATATGTTTTTAACAAAATCTTATTTTTTCTATAAAGAAGAAATAATTCCTAATGGGTGCTCTTGAAGTAGGATCAATCTCCAATTCCGCCCAAACAGGAAAGGCTCGAGGTTGATTTGATCTCATTTTAATGGAAAATTCTCAGATTTTATTAAATTAATTTATTTAATTTATAAATTACTTATTTCAAAGAGACTGTGAGTATTTTATTCCTGAGTCAATTAAAACAATAGTTTAAATTCGCATCCATTCAAATTAACTGCCAATTTATGTGGAACCCTGGCACTTGCGAGTTGTAGGTACTTTATTCTTGAAATTATTATTTTTTAAATAATTTTTTTATAGTGAATTTTTAAATAACTTTAAAATATCATAGATAAATCTATCACCGATATATTATCATAGCCTCTGGGTCATTATTTTGCTAAAAATTTTTAAATATTTCTCTGAGTCAATATTTTTTAATTAAACGTGAGCTATGATAGGTTTAAAATAATTGTTACAATTTGCCTACACCCAAAATAACCGCCAATTTAGGTTGGATTGGGATTGTAAGTATTTTATTCTCTAGGATCATTTTATTTTAAATAAATCCAGAAGTTTATAGATAATCTCTCCCCAATATATTATCACAAAAGGTATAACCCCGGTGGCGCTGCCACATGTTAGCCTCCCGTGGCTCCCGTTTGATACCTCTGTTATTGTACATACCTCCTTTGGTTCATACTTGAGACTTCTGCTATTATATATAAGGGTAAAGTGATAATAATATTTTAATCCTATTTATTATGTGTGGTTAGTATTATATTTTTATTTATAGTATAATTTTATTTATAATTTTTTAATTTAGTATAAATTTATCCATAATCTTATTTTTCAAATACAGAAAATTATACTAAATTAAAAATATCATAATTAAAATTACACCACAAAGGATATGATACTGGTCGTATATGAGAAATAAGATTAGGATATTAGTTATTTTTTATTTTATATATAATAACAGATAGATAATAGATTAAGAGTCAAAATCCAGCCACTGTGATAATTTCCACATTAGTTCAAATTCCACATCCTAACAGTTTATAATAAATTAGTAATCGGAAAAAGGTGGTTGTGATTAAATTGAACTTAACATGTCATGTTGGCGGGGGTAAAACTGTGACTTGATCTTCAAGCAAAGACCTGAAAACTATGCCACCTACTTCCTCTGCATATGTTTTCTTGGCGACATAATCATCTTATAATTAAGTGATTAGACAACTAATTGCTTAACCTAATCAAAGCCATACATATGTGCTTATGTTCAAATGACACGAGAAAACAATCTCATTTTAGTTATTGAAACATGAAAATGTAGGATTTTTCTAAATTTTGTTGACGCTAAAAACTCAAAAATTAAATTAATTATTAAATGATGTTTTGCTTTTCTAGGTTTCAATATCTTCCCTTTTTATTATTTTCAAGGGTTAGTTGAGACTCAGACAAAATGAGGAGCCATTCACAATTCACCAGATTTCACTATTTAATTAACAGGATCTTAATTATTCCTCTCTTTTTTTCAAATGAGTTACACACACAAATTGTCAAACCTTGTATTATGCTTTTGATATTTTCTCATCTAAGTGTCTACACTCAGCCAATCTCTCGGGCCAATAAACTATTGAGCTGGTTTAATACCCTTTACAAAAATACCAGGTAAAATAGTTTTTTTAAAATATTATTTCCAAACAAAGATAAAAATTCAATTTAGAATATTATTCTCTTCATAGACATTTTGTAAGTTCTTTTTTTTTTTTTAAATATAATACAACAAGATTAGTATAAAATTATATTGTCAATATTGGCATGTGTCGATTTTAGTATAATTGATTTGTTGGCCGCATTAGTATATATCACAAGTTTAAGTTATTGTAAATATAAAAAATATTTATTAAAAACTTTTCTCAATTAAACTTAATTTTGCTCAATCAAATAGTTATATAAAAAATTAAAATTATACCGTCAATATGTCAATATATAGATGATGTGAAAGAAATTAACTGGTGTGTGTGTATATATATATATATATATATATAATCTACTTATCTAACCTAAGACAATCAAAGGAGATTGTTCTAATTATTTTTTTATAAAATTATTTAAAAAGACATTGAGTTTATCTACAATTTAATAATTATTTTAATTAATTTAATCCTATGATAATAAATCTGTGATCCACTTTCTCTACCTCGTCGCGCATTACACTAATCAATTTTACAAATTTTCTCACTTTTATTTTGTCTCTTATTTAAGTTTTTATTAAAATAATACCCATTTAATTATATTTATAAATCGCTTATAATATATTTTATTTAAAAAATATTAAATTTAATTATTTCTATCTTAAAATTTAATATTTTTTAATTTAATCCATATTTAATATATACTTACCTTAGGAGAATTAAGTTTATATTAATAAATGAAAAATAAAATATATTTTAATAAAAAATTTAGTAATAGGATAAAAAATATTATCTCTACCATATAAATTAGATTAGAGGGGTATTATTTTAAGAAAAATGATGCGTAATATTTATATAATTATTATAAATAATCAATTAAATTAATTTTTTTAGTTTATATAATTATTAATAAACTAAAAGTTGTAATTAGGATGAGATGGAGTAATAGAAAAGGTAGAGAGACAAATCAAAATACAAGTGATGATGAGTGAGCTCAAATTTTACCTGTGAGGAGAACAATGAAATGACCCTAAACGACCTTAGGGCCCTCTTTTGTCACTACCCTGTCCCCTCCCTTTCACATCATCTCATTTCAACCTGAATAGATGCCTTCCTTAGACCTCTCACTCATTTCACCCTGCCGACAGGCCCCCACCTCATTTCTCATCTGATTAATCCTTTTGACCACATTTACACGTATTTAAATCATTTCCCAAAACACAAGCATCTAGTACTTCCTAGTTATATCCATTTTCACTCATTTTTTTATTGTATATATAATTATCTTATATGTGATGTTATTAAGTAAGATTTTATTATTATCATACATAATAAAAAATAATTATTATATGATTTTTGGACCCATTTTTTAAACATCTATATTCTTGATTAATTTATAAAATAATTATATTCCCCTGTTCTCTACCTGAAAATTAGATGTTAATTAATGAAAATGAGAATTGATTAACTTTATTGATGCGATCAAATTAATTTTTTTTTATTAATTATTTTTGCATATAAAATTAATAACAATAAACTAATTCATTCATCAAGACATTCGTGATGTTGATATTACGCATGTGAATCAGTTACAAGAAAAAACTACTTAAAGTAATTAAAAAAAAGGTTTACCATTATTAATACATACAAACGCTTGAAAGGGACTTAGACCAAACAAGAGTCATTATTATGCAAGTCCTGTCGAATTTGCTCAATCGTGTGAGCCAACTCATGTCAACTATGAATGAGATAACTTAAACTAAAATAAACACTCCCCGTAAATTGACATAAAGAAGAAAGGAAAAAATAGCAAAAATAATTATGCGTGATCTTGACCTCTAGTTGTAGCCCCACGTGCCAAGGGCTAATAATATGTCGACACATGGCCCCAAGCATCCCGAAGGAGCCAATCACGGGAGAAGCGGGCGTGGGGCACAGCACAGGCTAGTTCTTCTGCTTTCAATTATACCTCCTCGATCGCATATGGACATATCATTTTCCACAAGACATGATTAATTAACGATAATCTAATTAAGCATAAGGACACGAATTCTATACTACTATTTGTTTTGTTTGGCTTTAGTAGGTGGGGCCCTTTTATGGTAAGATATGAAGAAAAGGTTGTCTGTCTTTATCTTCATGCAAACAAACATTACCAAAAAGAATATATACAAAATCCAACCACAAGAATTCAGTTGTTTCCATTCAGTGGGATGACTTGAATCTTGATTGAGAATGATGGGCATACCCCCTCTAATGCAACACAACAATAAAAAAGTTTAATAATTAATTAATAACAATTAGTATTTTAAACCCTCTATGATTATAGCATTTATTTATTTATTTTATTTTATTTTTAAATTGGGCGGTCGACAAACGAGGCATGTGAAACGAGAACACAATTATTCAAAGACAGTATTATATTAATGTTTGCCATTGTTGGGGAAAGTGGGTTTTACTGTGGAGGCTGTATGAATAAATCATACAGGATTGGGCTTTACTATTTTTTTTATTTGTTAATATTAATATTTGTGACTTTTAATTATCTTGTCTTTCATGATCATCATAAGAAACTTCGTGAGATGGAGATTTTATTTCATGTATTTTTTTCAATTAAAACGAAATTAATATTTTTATAATGCATGCTATATGTGAGTTATACGTTTATTAAAATTATAAACATTTTAAGATTTCCTATTTATTTTAGGCCCTTTTGTATTTCACTCACAGACCCTCTCCCACTAATTAGTGTCTCCCAAAGGATGTCTACACAAAATCCAAAGAAAAGAGTCAAAACTGGTGGTAATGCCTTTTATTATTATTATTATTGTGCTTTTAAAATGCTTTAAATAATGACAATGAGCTTTTATATATTGATTTTACTACATTTCTTTATTAGCCTATATGCTATTTTCCAAACCCATGACTGCATCTTGGCTTCATGTTTTTCGTCCTTCACATAAGTATTTGGCATACAATAATATTATACTCCTCTTGTCCTTATATTAAAATCTATTTGATTTTTTTAAAAAAATTAAATTAATTAATTAATTATAACTAGTATAAGAGTTTATAAATTATTTTAGATTTAGTTATAATTAATTAATTTATCTAGTTTATTTAATCTATATAAAATAGTCAATTAACTCATAAATTATAGACTGGAGGAGTATCAAATTGAAGTATTTATATTATTCTATTGAAAGTAATATATATTTGAGACATTGTTATACACTAAATATGGGTACTTTTTCTAATGAGAATTCGAATATTGGATTATCACACTGTGAGAAGCTAGTCTTTAGTTGTTTGATATGATTTTTTTTCGTTAATGAGATTTAAACCCTCAATTTTATGAAAATCAAGTCTTTTCAATATTTTTGATACATAAATTTTTGAAAAAAGGTTGGTTCACCTACAATATAAGGGTATAATAAAGTCTCATTTTCTCCTAGGAACTTAAGGTATCTAAGAGTTATGATGCCTCCCTAAGCGTCGTGCCTATAACCCACAATAGAGTGATGTTCAAGCTACAGTGTTGAGGCCCAAATATAAAATGTCATTCTTTGGACCTTAGGCCCAAGCTGGTAATAAACAAATGATAGTCAAATCACGAAAATTAAAAAAAATGAGCATGCTCATGGATAAAAATATATAATGTCTGGAATAGTATTATCTCCCATTGCCCTGATCCCAAACCCGATCCTTTGAAGAAACTCAGCGAGATGGAGAACTTGTTTCAAGTTTGTTACTTTGTTTAGCAGTTTATTCTATGATAAATTTGAGCCCTTGTTGTTATTATTAATTTAAAAAAAAAATTACACAACGTGCGCTGTGTTCTGTGTGACTTAAAATTCTTATTTCAAATTAATCATCTTGAGGCATATAGATCTCTACTCAGAACATATTAAACCATCTACCATCTATATCAATTGTTGGTAAAATTCTTATTTATAAACACCTATAACATTTTTCCAGATATAAGAGTATTATTTTACTTGAATGCCCTTTTACCTGACTGTGTATCCCAATTCGAATGCATGTCGGGGTCAAGTCCAGAAAAGTCTAAGCCCGAATTCAAATAAGCGGGGACTAATTTGTTTGATGGACATTTTGATCCCTCCCCAAACTACCCTCCCCTCATTACATATGGGGGTCACTGGAAAAAAAAAAAAAAGGGGTCAAATTATTAAGTTTTTTTAAAGTCTGGAAACAATTTTTAAAAAAAAATTAGTTAATAGATAAAATAATTTTAAGAGTATTATTATTTTTTCCATTTAATAGAATTTTAGTTATTTTAATGTAAAATTATAAATGCATTATTATAATGCTTAAAGAAAAGGCAATTATCTATTCTTTAATTTGTTTTCCTGATGAACCCTCTTTTTACGGGCATCATTATATTTTTCTAATTTTGTTTTTGGTCCAAAACTATAACTGAGCTGGAAACTGTTAAAAGGAGATGAATGCTAACGACCGCGGGTGATTACCACTCCTTTTCCCTCCCAGAAAAAAAACGCATTTTCAGCTAATTCGCTCACATCACTGCTCTCTCACTGCAACTGGTATTTCCAGGGTTATCGGATTTCATGGCTTCTCCTGCTCATTTCGACGATGTAAGTCTAAGAATTCACGCCATTGCTCTCACTGAATCTCTCGTGTGGTTTGTTCATTTATGTTCTTCGACCTTAACCCTTCTTGCAGCCTAAAATTTTCTTTCCTCAAGCGTAGGATTTTGATTTTGAAGGCGGATTTGGAAGGCACTCAGGTTTTTCGTCTTTGCCAGACACTGGTTTTTTTATATTTACTCGTCAATTCCTATCGTATGGTTCATCTCCGGAGTATGACCATGAAGATTATGACGGTGATACCTTTGCTCCGAAGAAGGTTATCCTTACTACACTATTCTTTCTGTTAAACACATGTGAATATCCGTAACGTATCATTATTTATGCAGCGGATATTTATCTTATTCGGTTTCTTCGGTGCAAGATATTTATCTTATTCTGTACCAAAATAATATGGATATAAGCAAAGTTATGGCGAAAATAGAGCAATAAGAACATGTATGGTTTCCCATGGAAGGTGGAATGGATGTTCTTCTCTGATTTGAGTACTTGCTAATGAGAGGTGTAAAAGTTGTATTTGAAACACAGAATTTGTTTCCCCTCAATGCAGGCCAAATCAAAAGCTGAAGAAGCTGCTTCGGGTGTCACTACAGGAATGATCTTATCTCTTCGTGAGAGGTATGTTACAGGATATCTGATGTGGAACATGTTGCTGTGCTAAGGTTGCAGTAAATTAGTTTAGCCTAAAATCTATTTTGCGACTGTTTTTGGCAGTCTTCAGAGTTGTAAGGACACACTTGCAAAATGCCAAGTAAGTTTTCCTTTTACCAAGTCTGTGACATTATTTCTTTCCCTCTCTTGTGCAGTATTTGTTTATTTTCTTCTTTTTGTTGTATTTTTTAAGAAGGATTCTCACTTTTGATCATTGAGATAAGTGGACTACTGTCTTATTCATTGATTGTTTGCTAATTAGCGCCCATTATAAAAGCTTTGTTGTAATTTTTCGTCAGTAACATTAAAAATTATTTGGGACATGTTCAAGTTTGTGCAGGACTGAGAGTTGTCTGTGTCATGGTATAAAGTTCATATGAATAGTCATATTTGATGTTAAAATATACCTTTTTGGCTTTTCCCTTTCTTTGAAATGCTGACCTGGTCATTCCATTTTTCAGAATGAATATGAGGCTGCAAAATCTGAGATTCAGAAGTGGCATTCTTCATTGCAAAATGAACCTTTCTTACCTGCTGGGACCACTCCAGGTCAGTTTGTACTTGTTTTGTACTATGTGACATTCAGTCATTCTTCATTGTTTTAAATCTGTAGCCAAACAATTATTTTGTCTTTCTTCGCTCTAGAACCGAAGATGGTGATTAATTATCTTCAGGCCCTGAAATCATCTGAAGAGTCTCTGAAAGAGAAGGTTTAGAGATTATTACTTATGTTGATTTAATATAAATCATAATCTATTTGTAAGGTTTCTTTGACCCGGTTTATTTTGTTGTTGGTTATCAGCTTGAAAAGGCAAAGAAAAAGGAAGCTGCATTCATTGTAACATTTGCAAAACGTGAACAAGAGATAGCAGAGTTGAAAGAAATGTTTTTAAAATATTCTGTTCTTTGTAGCATGATCACTTTATGTTATTCTTTTGCATCAATCTCAAATGCTGATGGAATTGTCTGGCCTCTTCCACTACAGCAAGATAAATTATGAAGTGAATAAGAAGAAATTATGAAAACTTGCTGCCCATATTAGTGTCATGACTCATGAGCCCTATCACGATCTGAAAGTTCGAGACAGCAAGCACTTTAATGAAATCAATTACTGATTTTTAAGTTTTACTCATTTTGGTGGTTGTAATAATCATGAGCGTCTAAGATTTCAATATTTTTTCAGTCTACTGTACGGGATCTGAAAGCGCAACTAAAGCCGCCGTCAATGCAGGTATATTATATGTGATCTAGTATTATATTTATATTTCTTTAGCAGTGTAGAGATTTAATGTGCCTACTTGCACGTCTCCCTGTTTTCATTCAGTATCATTCCAATCGTCACTTTTGAAGAAACTTGCCTGCTATGTTTGATTATCTAAAACATGAAATCCTCAGCATGGATGTAAATTGCATCACCTACCATTCCTCAAGAAATTCAGTTTGAGTCCTGTTTATTTTAACATCTCTGGGAAACAAATGCTGACGGTCTCTCATTGGATAGAGTAGGATTATTTTTTTGGGGGTTGCGGGGGAGGCTAACTCCCTTTTGTGTGGCATCTGATGAACTGAAACAGAAATCTTGTTTCTTTGTGATTTTGAGTTTAGACTAGTTACTTATTCTTTATCACTCTAGTTTTTTACGGTCATTTCTATAATGATAAAAATACTAACTTATATGTGTCAATCTTCTTGCCTTGTATCCTTTACTCTATCTCTTTCTTTTACTTATCCTAGTTCCATAGACTTCAATGTTTTGGTAGTGGGTTTAATTTCCTTCAATATTAATTTTCAGGTGAGGAAGTTGTTACTAGATCCAGCTGTTAATGAAGAGTTCACTCGATTAAAGGTTTGTTACTAAAATATATAATGGATCATATTTAATCAACTTTGTGTTCTCTCTGTCACTAAGACAAGCTTACATAGGGAGGTGGAGTTAATTAACTTTATTATACGATGGCCTAATAGAAAACGGTTAGTCTAAGCTGTTTCTTTGGTTTCTATTGGCCCAGTGATGTAGGAAGAGTAACATCTTGTTACTTGGTGAAGAATATTCTATTTATTATGAAGCTCCAGTTTTATCCCGTGTTAAGTGGAGTAGTTTGTTACAAGAACCTGCTATTTTGGAGGCTTGAATTTGAAGGGGAGCTGCTATATAATGTTGGGAGCAAATGATGTTTGGTTAATTGTCTGCCACCAAGAACCAGAGTCAGAGAGGATGACTAGCAGTGGGGCAGAGGGTGGTCGGGTGCATAAATGAGATTTTTAAAACAACAATTATAAGAGTTGATTGGCACATTCAAATTCCCGAGATATATCTATGTGCTTCAATCTTTATGCTGTCTCCAAGATGTGCTTGCCCTTTTACATGCATCGCCATCCGATTCTGATGCCTTATAGCCCATGTTTAACTTTATCTTGGTTTCTTTTCCTGTTGCTTGAGGTAGATAATCAATTGGTTTTAGTGTGGTGTTAACTTTTTGTATGCATTGTTGATTAGGTTTTAAAGGAAGTCCTTACAAGTGTTCTAATTTGATGGCAGAATTTAATTGACGAAAAGGAAAAAAGGGTAAAGGATTTGCAAGATAACATTGCTGCTGTAAACTTCACTCCTCAGAGTAAGATGGGGAAGATGCTGATGGCTAAATGTAGAACCCTGCAGGAGGAAAATGAGGAGATTGGGAATCAAGCTTCTGAGGGAAAGGTACTGCTATATGATTTGCTTTTTGTCTAATTATTTATTTTTTGGGAGTTTATTTTCTTTTTATTGAGTTGTTGGACATGAAAGGGACTAAATGGTTAGCACAGGTGTTTTGACCTGAATGTTTATGCATGGTACTTACATTCTTAAAATGATGAGACACATTAACACAACTTCAATTTTTAATATTCCTTATGTTTACTGCTCAAATGTTGTTTGACAGTTGTTTTGTTCTTTTTCCCCTTGGGATATACAGATGCATGAACTTGCAATGAAACTTGCACTGCAGAAATCCCAGAATGCTGAACTCAAAAATCAATTTGAAGGTACGTTGTTGGATGAGTCTTGTACAATTATACCATACCAATGTTTTGGCTGCAGTGTGTGGCCAGTTTGCTGTGTGACTTTTCTAAGATTCATTCAGGATTGTAACATCCTAAACCCCTCCCTCATAAATATTGTCCTTAGTTACAGCTATAACCAAGAGCATAATTTTATTTTCCTGGGTACAGTCGTAGCTACCCAGAAAACACGTCTATAAGGGGAAGGTATCTGCACCCTTATAGGGCGTATTTCGTTCCCCTTTCCAACCGATATGTGACTTCATACATCAGGGAACGAAACACGCTTTATAAGGGTGTAGATACCCTCTATCCAATTTAGCATCAAATAATTAAATTTTAAAATTGTAGCATATAATATATTCTTATTAAGTAATGCCTTGTAGAGATATAGTGTGTCTTTTGTCTTCCTATAAAACTTATGTTTGGAGATAAACACTATATTTGTTCAAAAAGACTTTTGGACTAAACTATAATTTAAAATTAAAGTTTCAGATAAGCTAGTCAGAGTAAATAATTATTATATTACCCATAATTTTATTATATGAAACAGTAAAAGAGCTTATGGACTAACTAATTATTATATTATCCATACTTTTTCTTACACCCTCTATCATCTCTCATCTCTCCTATATTTAATAGTCATGCTATTTTTCATAATTTATCAATAATAAAAGTACTTTTGAAAATAACTATCTAAACACTCATTTATTCAAAAACTACTTTTTTTTTATAAGCTCTTCTCTAAAAGCTCTTTTCTAAAAGTTACCAAAAAACCCTTTTTTTTATAAGCCCATTTTCAAACTCTTATCTAACAGGTTCATAAGAAATTGTACTTGAAATGAATCAATCTATAAAAGATTTTTGAGATTAGCATACTTGAAATTAGGGCTGTGCAAGAAGTTTAGAGCCCGCAAAGCTCGCCTGAGCCCACACCAAATATGCTTTGCCCAGCCTGATAAAAAGTGACCCAATGTAAAATGGACAAATATCCAGGCTGGGCATCGAGCAGGGGTTGCTGCCCTGCCCATTTGGCCCTGCCCAATTAATTAATTTTATATATATTAAAATTTATAAATTATATTATTTCACATAGAACAAATATAATGGATACTGGCGATTAAAGGATAATTTTATAAATATGAGTAGTCAAGTAGGTAATTGTATTTTTTAAAATTTATAACTAAATTGATTTCTTTCTTTATTTTTTTTAAACTGTAGTAACCGTCATATATTTTTTTCAAATGCTTTATCTTTGTCAATTTTGGGGAGATTGATGCAAAGTTACAATTGTAAACTATTTAGACTTTAATATTTGTTTTATATGCTATAGATTTTAAAACTTTAATTACTATCTTTTTATTGTTTTATTCTTAGTAAATTATGTATATTATTTAATTCTTGAAGATATATGAATATAATATTATTTTATAAGTTCATAATTATAGATTTTTTTTCACAATATGAGCATGGCATTACGACTTGGGCATGCCCAGCCCGCCTAAAATAGTTAGGGCTTTTATCGGGTAGGGCCGAGCATCGGGCTGTAAAATACAGCCCATGTATTTTGAGCAGGGCACCATGTAAGGAGGTTGTCCTGTCCAGTTCTACCCATGCACACCCATACTTAAAACCTTCTTATACAAGATAGGGGAAACATGTGAAAATTGTTCCCTAATAGTTGCTTATCATGGACACACCTTTGATTCAAATACACTCTTCCGGACCAACGGGGGTTGGTCCGAGTGGTAAGCGGCTCGGTATCGCTTAAGCGAGGTCTCGAGTTCGAGCCTTAGCGTATACAGAAAATCCCTGTTGGGAGACTCACCCACCATAGCCAGATGTGCGACGCGGGTCGGATCCGGATGTAGTCAGGGTAAAACTCTGGTGAATCGGGTGGACAACCAAAAAAAAAATACACTCTTCCTGTAAAGCACTCCTTCTACATTTCACTATAGCCATATTTGGAAACCCTTAAATTTAAGTTTTTAAAGGTTTTCTGGTCTAAACTTTAGTTTAGAAAAAATTTAAAATAAATAGTTATATTTGTCCAAAAAACTTTTAGACTAAACTATGGTTTAAAACTATAGTTTTAGATAAACTAGTCAGAGTAGATTTTAGAATAGTAAAATAATTTATAGACTATTCAATTATTATTTTACTTTTACTTTTTATTACATCATCTCTCATATCTTTTCAACTATATCTCCTCTCTCCTCTTTCTTATATCTTTTCTATTATCTCTCTCATCTCTTCTATCTTTTTCATCCTCTCTCCTCTCTCTTTTTAACTATCTCTACTCTCATACTTTTAATAAAATTATACCATTTTTAATATTTTTTTTAATTATAAAAGTGTTTTTAGTAATAACTATTCAAATACTCACTTATCCCCAATTATTTTTTTTATAATTTTTTTTAAAAGCTATTTTCTAAAAATTATTAAAAAATATTTTTTTATAATTTTTTTAAAATAATATCTAAGCGCACACTATAAGTTTTTGACGGTAGAATATACTATTAACTCTGCTTAATTTAATATTAGGAAATTGCAAAGACCCATAATCAATATCATCAATAAAAATAGAACATCGTTAAAAAAAACGATTGACACCTTGTCAAGGACTATAGAATAAATAATTGGACAAAGATCTAGACCCTATAAAGAAAGTGCTAGAGATAAAAGTATCATAATAGCGAACATTTTCTCTTTTGCCTTTTTTTTATTAAAAATAATTATATTCTAAAATTTAGTCAAATACTAAATATTAATATTTTTACTAATAAAAATTTATATTTTAATTTATCATAATATATAAGATTAACCCCTTATATTAGATATAATCCTTTTGATTAACACATGTTGACTTGGTAACATTTTTAAAACATATAATGAGATATTATAGAAAAATAATATAGTTTTTTTGATGAATGTTATCATCATAACCCTCCAATTTATATTTATATATATTTATTATTTTTAATTAATTTTAATAAAATTCTGAACAATATTATTTGGTTATTTGTATATTATGAAAAGGAATAAAAAGAAGGTGAAAGGAAAGGTGATTGGTGGAGGAGTCAGAAAAGGTTGGGCCATGTATTGGCCAATAAATAAATAGATTAGTTAAAGGAAATGGTTGAAAACAAGCATTGGGCCCCACGGATGCCCCAGACAATGCTCAGGAAACATCCGGCAAAGCCACGATACCTCCAGAGACCTCAACGTATGATTACCTGTGCTCAAAATTGTGCTAAAGAGAGAGTGCAAGTGTGCAACTGGATAAATAGTTTTGCCTCGGACGATAATTTACTTAAACTTTTTTTTATAAAAAAAATTATATTGATCTAATTAATAAAATTTAATATAGTAAAAAATAGACTTATATCTTATAAGGATGCGATTTTAATTTTTACTATTATTTAAGGGCTCTTTTAATAAGCGATATTGTAAGTCTTTATAAACGCTCTAAGATTATATCTTAACTTTTATATGATATTGATATTAAATTTATCTAAATATTTTTATAAAAAAAAAAGATTGTAATGACCTAACCCCTTCGTCTTAGTCAAATCTCAAAAATTGCTTTCTAGTTTCAAATCAGATAATGATTGTTTCTTATTAGTTTGATTTTGTGAGTTTCATTGCATTTCCTGACTTAGATTTCTGAACTTGAGAGTAAAAATTTTCCAACTCAAAGTCTAGCCGAATCTCAAAGATTATTTTATATGAGTTTCATGGTTTTTTAGTATGATTTTGATTTTTAAAGGTGAATGTTATGAGGAATCGAGAGGGTGGGACTTGGGCGGGAGATTTTTTTTTTTTTTTTTGAGTTAGAAGTATTTTGATATTTTGATATCATAATAGACAGATATTAGGATATTATAATAAAATAAAAAATAATTTTTAACATATATATATTATTAGTTATTTAATTTTAGAATTAAAGGTTATGGTATGATTTTTTTATAGAAAAAACTTGTTCATGTGTATCCATATGAATACGAAAGATTATACTTATTCATAATTCCATACAAATCACAATGTCAGATCATATTTAATTGTTGATTATTATTTTTTTTCTTACATCAAAGCACTGGACATTTGAAAAATCATATACCGGACTAAATATAACTAGTGTAAATAAATCTCGGCTTAGTCCAAGAACACAAATTACACAGATACAATGCCCTTTTTTATCCGTTAATTAGTACTTTTTTTTATCTTTAACATATAATTTAATTAAAAATTAATTTTTATTTTAAATATAATATTTATATTATATATTTATCAATTTTTTAAATTTTTTATTAATATTTTTTTCAATAATAATAAAATAAAATATAAAATAAAAAAATTAAAAAAGGTAATTAGAATTTTAAAAAATGCATATTAATTAATATAATTAATTTTTTTAATATAATTAAATTAATTAAATATATTTTATAATTATAACAAATAATATTATTAATTACTATTCTTTTATATGTCTGGTAAAATAAGCAGTATTCACAGTATATTGACTCATATGACGTCACGCTAGTCTATGTTATGGCTACTGCCAGAATGTCCCATATTGATTCAGAGCTACAGCGCTACTCCTCCTTCTCTATTTAAACCTTACTCTGTCCTCTTTCCAAACCACCTCATCAACTCAGCTAATTAATTTTCTTTCTCTTTCTAGATCTTTTCACCCTCCTCGTACGGTTTCCACGACATTACTTGTTCTGTGACTTGAGTTCTCTGTCATGGCCCCAAGCTTAAGCAAAATTGCAGCACTTGACGTATTGAGCCTTGCCGATGGTCATTCTGAAACTGAAACACCTTTGTCCATAACCTTGGAAGGATCAAGCTTTCTCGCCAGTGGCCACCCATTTCTCACCGACGTCCCTGCTAACATTATAGCCACCCCTTCTCCTTCTTTTTCCTCCACCAAGACCGCCGCTGCCGCCACCGTCGGTTGTTTCGTTGGCTTCGACGCCGACGAGCCCCGAAGCCGACACGTGGTTCCTCTCGGAAAGCTCAGAGGGATTCGCTTCATGAGCATATTCAGATTCAAGGTCTGGTGGACCACCCACTGGGTCGGAACCAATGGAAACGACGTGGAGCACGAGACCCAAATGATGATCCTAGACAAAAACGACACCCTTCGTCGCCCTTACGTTTTGCTGCTTCCCATAATCGAAGGTCGTTTTCGAGCTTCACTCCAACCCGGGCTAAACGACAACGTTGACTTTTGCTTGGAGAGTGGGTCCACACGTGTCCGTGGGTCCACCTTCAGAAGCTGTCTCTACATGCTCGGCGGCGATGACCCATACCGTTTAATCAAAGAAGCCATGAAAGTGATCAGAGTCCATTTAGGGACATTCAAGCTTCTAGAAGAGAAAACCCCACCAGGTATTGCGAATGACTAAATAAAAGAGACACTTTCTACTAACAAAGTGATTAACACTAATCATCTTAACTAAATTCAACCTTCTAATCGTCTTAACTAAGATCATATATTATATCTCCAACAGGTATCGTAGACAAGTTTGGTTGGTGTACATGGGACGCGTTTTATTTGAAGGTACACCCAAAAGGAGTGTGGGAAGGAGTGAAGGGCCTAGTGGAGGGAGGGTGCCCTCCGGGTCTGGTCCTCATCGACGATGGCTGGCAGTCAATCTGTCACGATGACGACCCTATAACGGATCAAGAAGGGATGAATCGGACGGCCGCCGGTGAGCAAATGCCATGTAGGCTGATTAAGTTCGAAGAGAATTACAAATTTAGGGACTATCGGAGTCGTAGGGTACCCAACGGGAAGGGAATGGGTGGGTTTGTGAGGGACCTTAAGGAGGAGTTTAAGAGCGTAGAGCATGTGTATGTGTGGCACGCGCTGTGTGGGTATTGGGGTGGGATAAGGCCAAATGTGCCGGGCATGCCGGAGGCTAAGGTGGTTGCTCCGAAGTTGTCGGAGGGATTGAAGAAGACGATGGAGGATCTGGCGGTGGAGAAGATTGTGAACAACGGCGTCGGACTGGTCCCGCCGGAGAGTGTCCATCAGATGTACGAAGGGCTTCACTCCCATTTGGAATCGGCGGGAATTGACGGCGTCAAAGTTGACGTCATCCATTTAAGTTTTCTGGAAAATTCTTCCTAAAAGTTCAAGTCTTCTAAAAATCAATCAAATTTAGGAATGTATAATTTGTCGGGCCACATGCATATATGATCAAATAAACACGGCTGCAAAGTAGACACTAGAACAATTTATATCTTTACATTACTATCTTCACACGTCTATGGCCACTGGATAAGATGATTTTTGTTACAGAAAAGAGAATTCAGATGCTTAAGGTAATAATCCCTATGACGTCCTAGATTTTGTTTTCCTAATTTGTTTAGAAATACCATTCCTTTAGTTTTGGCATGTCCTTTTTTGTTGGTGTCATAGGAAGAAGACAAAATGCGAAATGAAATTTGTCGGGTACTTGAGAATTGAAAGCCAATTGTGTCACAAACAAAATGCTTTATCATTGCAAGTGTCCCCTTCTTTTACCAAGGGTCCATCCTTGAAGGCAGTACCCGGTGAATATAGAGGCTCTTAGTATCCAGATCCAACTCTAGACCAGTGGCTCACTTTAGTGCATTTCTGTTTTGTTTTTCTAAAGGGAAAACAAACTCTTCATCATTGCAAGTGTCCCCTTCTTTTACCAAGGGTCCATCCTTGAAGGCAGTACCCGGTGAATATAGAGGCTCTTAGTATCCAGATCCAACTCTAGACCAGTGGCTCACTTTAGTGCATTTCTGTTTTGTTTTTCTAAAGGGAAAACAACCTCTTCATCATTGCAAGTGTCCCCTTCTTTTACCAAGGGTCCATCCTTGAAGGCAGTACCCGGTGAATATAGAGGCTCTTACTATCCAGATCCAACTCTAGACCAGTGGCTCACTTTAGTGCATTTCTGTTTTGTTTTTCTAAAGGGAAAACAAACTCTTCATTACATCGTGTAGAGGATTGTAGCTATGTTTAGAAATTGCTTTTGGGTCAATTGTTGGGTTCAAAATATTGGGTGACTAGTGATAATTGATGACTCACCATGTTATAGATTGTAACTGAGTTTAACTTCTTTCTAAAAAAAAAAATTTACCCAAAGGAAAAAGAAATCTGGTTGGCTTCTATAGCACGTTTGGACTTAAATTTGATCCGTTAAGAAGATGACAAATAGTTTATGACTGGCTATCTCAGTCACATTTGAAGAAGGTGTTTATCCATGTGAATGAAAAGGAGCTGACAAATACTTCCATATGAAACAAGTGTGAGATATGGAATTGAATCTGCAGTTGCTTGAGATGCTGTCAGAGGAATATGGGGGGCGTGTTGAGCTGGCGAAAGCTTATTACAAAGCTCTTACAGCTTCAGTGAAGAAGCATTTCAAAGGGAACGGAGTGATAGCCAGCATGGAGCACTGTAATGACTTCTTCCTCCTCGGCACAGAAGCCATATCACTCGCCCGTGTTGGTAAGTAAATTGACCCTCCTTACCAAACTCAATTTGCCTTATCTGGTAATTTTCTTCACGGTAACTAACAAATGCATGAAAACGACGACGCAGGGGATGATTTTTGGTGCACAGATCCATCGGGGGATCCAAACGGAACGTATTGGCTACAAGGTTGCCACATGGTGCATTGTGCGTACAACAGTTTGTGGATGGGCAACTTCGTGCAGCCTGATTGGGACATGTTTCAGTCCACTCATCCCTCTGCTGAGTTCCACGCTGCTTCTAGAGCAATCTCTGGTGGGCCCATTTATGTGAGCGATTGTGTGGGCCAACACAACTTTAAGCTGTTGAAGAGTCTAGTCTTGCCCGACGGCTCTATTTTGCGATGCCAGCACTATGCTCTCCCCACTAGAGACTGCTTGTTTCAAGACCCTCTCCATGATGGCAACACCATGCTCAAAATTTGGAATCTCAACAAAGTAAGTACTAACGACTCTCTGCATTACTAAATATACCAACTAACTGATGGGTTTATTTTTCTTCTAACTGTAACATTTCAACCTATATTAATCTAATTAGGTTATGCAAATTAGTTATCATATCTAGTTCCTATGAGAAGGTGTGTGCGTGCAACTTTTTTAGCAAAAATATTGGTACAAATTAATACTTGAATATCGTAACACAGCAATTTTATGTTAAATGACAGTGTACAGGAGTTGTGGGTTTGTTTAATTGTCAAGGAGGAGGGTGGTGTCCGGTGACAAGGCGAAACCAGGGTGCCTCTGAGTATTCAGAGAGTGTGACGTGCTTAGCAAGTCCTAAAGACATTGAATGGGGCAATGGGAAATGGCCTATGCCTGCTAATTTTAAAGGATGTGATGTGTTTGCTGTTTATATGATAAAGCAAGACAAGTTGAAGCTTTTGAAGTATTCAGAGGAGTTCGAAGTTTCACTGGACCCATTCAGTTTTGAACTTGTCACTGTTTCTCCTGTCATGGTTTTGCCTCAAACATTGGTTCAATTTGCTCCCATTGGATTAGTGAACATGCTTAATTCTGGTGGGGCCATCCAATCAGTGGGAGTCGAGGAACACCAAAGCTTGGTCAAAATAGGGTTACGAGGTTGTGGGGAAATGAGAATGTTTGCATCAGAGAAGCCAGTTAGCTGTAAGATAAATGGGGAAGACACAGATTTTGAATATGAGGAGAAGATGGTGCGCGTCCATGTTCCTTGGCCTGAGGGTTCTTCAGGATTGTCTGTTGTAGAGTTCTCATTTTGATCCCAAATAACCTCAAATTGGGGACTATTGGGCTCATTCTTGATTCTATGTCGTATTACTCTTTGTGCGCCAAGTGTATGAAATAATCTCTTGGGATGAATTTCACTCTTTTTTAGTCTAACCGGCCACAATATAAACTTCATGAATTAGCTAATAATGGCATTGGAACTCTACTGGTATTAGATAAAACGGCTGATTCCACGTCCTACTAATCAAATATGGGTTATTCAACCCAAGGTGATTCACCGTCTTAATTCCATGAAGTGATTCCCCTCATTTCCCAAGGAGGCTTTTAGATTCCATTATACTGTTAAAGGATGATTAAAAATCTGAGCACTAAAATCCGTTTTGAAAATCGGAAAACCAAGCAGTAACAAAATATGTCAAGAAAGAACAATCTAGTACTGAAATATGTTAAAAAGATCGAAACGGTAATGAAATCTGCAGAACAAATCAAAGCTGTTACAGCAAATATTTCAAGATATATGAAGAGAGGGATGAGATTAAACGGGGAATGTAGGGAAAAAGATAAGTGATCGGTTAGTGGGCATAACAGGGGAAGCGGAGAGTACATTGGGAAAGAGTTGTGACATTTCAAAGAGAACCAAACCTTCACACCATGATGAGATACATAAATGATACAGTTGAAAATCAAGGTATTATATTTATCTGTTGTGAACTTGTTTTTGTGTTAATTCTTTTTTTTTTAAATATTGTTCTAAATGTATGAAATGATTTTAAAAACATACTCTTAACCCAGCCCGAGAATAAAAATGGTAAACCAAAATTTCTGAACTTATGGCAAAAAGGCCAAAATTTGCTGATGCGCCCTCACCAGTCCACTTCGGCGTGGATTGAGGCATCATGAAGAAGGTGATAGATTTTGCTCGTTCCGAATCTAACAGCTCCTTCGGATCCGAAAGCCCTGGAGCTGCAATAGGAGATCCCGACGAAGCATATGGGTATGAAAGCGATGAATACGGTGCGTTTAAGGGTCACTTGCGCTCCGGTGTTGACTTCCTGCCGATTCCACCCCTCCGACCTTCCTGTTCACTCGCTTCCTCTTTTTCTCTCAAAGTTTCTACGTAGATGTCACCCCCTTCTTCTTCTCCTCTTACTCTTAATTGCTAAATCTAGTTATTTCTTTTTCTTTATCTTTTTTTAACTGCCATTTTTGCGTGCGAACAGAGCAGCAGTGGGGTTACAGGAAGACGCGGCGATGCTGGTGGCAAGGAAGATGGGGCCTCTTATGCTGCTGTTATCGTTTCTATGATTGATGGGGAAATGAAAGGGCATGTTGGTCGTCTGCTACGAGCTGCGCATGTTATCAGCGCGCAAATAACTCAGCAAGAGAATAGGAGTAATCTATTGGAGGGGTTGATTGGTAACTTGAAGGATTTAACAGAATTCTACCACCAGAAAACAGAAAGAAGGATGAGAGAACTGGAGGATATGATGATAGAGGTACTGAGCTTACAGAATGCAGTATTTTTCTTCTTCCTCTTGGTTTTTTAACTGTTGAGTTGGCTAGTCGCTTGTCCTTCAATAAGTTGCGTTTATATAATTTGAGAATCTTCACACTTAAATGTCAGAACGCCGAGTGTGTAATTGTGGAAGAGGAACCTTTATTAAACGGATTGATCTGTGCATTGAATTCATTGAACAGAAAACCTGGAAATAGTATTTTGCTGCTTACAAGGAACAGAAATTCAGTGAGTGTGGTCTTTTAGTTAATATGTCGTAGGCAGTGACTATCATAGTTAGTGTTATGTAGGGACGGAGCCAATATAGTTACGAGGATTGGGATTGATAATGATATATTTAGTACGAGTTTGCACATATATATATTGGGGTGGTTGAAAATATATAACACTATGGAATACTAAGAAAAAAAAAGAAGTAAAAACTTGTTGGTCATTTCCCTGCCGATTTTCCCTCGCTTCGCCACTAGTGTCATGTAGCGTTGATGTTTAAATTTCTACTTCATAAATTATCCTTACTTTATATACCAAAAAATATTATCCTTACTTGATTGCTCATAGCAGAAGAGGTTTACAATTTTTTCCCTTCCATTGTATATGTTATTGCAGAAGTTTTGTTGACCTTGCTAGTGAGACAATATTGGGATCCCTAGATACGGAGTTGTGGCTTAGTGCCTATCATTCCATGACTTCATCTTCATCAGTGATTTTTGTGTGTAAATTCACCACAAAGTATGCACTAATGGTCACGTTCTGCACTTTTGAAATAATTCTCAACTGGGTGTTACATTGTATCTGACTTCCTTGCTGTTTGTTTTCTCCTTTCTTATCATTTCTTTGGCATCTGTATTTTAGATTGCTGTCTTCATATGAATGCTATACCTCAACATAATTTGAATTATATCATGGTTAACATGTACTCTTTTCCTGTCATCCGATGAAGTTGCCTTGAATTAGTGATGTTATCGCATCTGATTAGCCACTCGGTTAGTGATATTGATGCTTCATTGGAGAACTAGATCCTTATATTAGATTATTTTAAAGTATTGATTACTCTTTTCTTGTTGCACTGCGCTAGTCCATCTGTGGTGATAACTTGTGAAGGAAGATCTCTCTCCCAAACATTTATTTCACTCTTTTGTTTCTCTGTAAAAACATTTATTTCTTCCAATCGCAGATCTCTTGATAAAATGAGACTGAGTTGTAGGCAAAGGATATTGTGATACGTTTACATATTAAGACTTTGCAAATGGAATTTCCTCGCTAAGTCACCATGACTGCAGATTCCAGAATTAGTCTTGGCTTTATCTTTCAGCAATCTGAGACCTTGCACTCTTCTAAATTTGAGTTCAAAATAAATAGTACTCCATTGCAGGTTCAAAGTGGCATTCAAGACTTGAGAGATAAACAAAAGATAACGGAAGTTCAGCTTCAGCTAGCAATGGTTCAACAAATTAGAGTTGATTTACATTCAAAACAACAGAACAGGAATATTCAGAATAAAGCGGTTCAGCAACAGGTGTCGTCTGCCCATTCGCAGGACCACCAACCACATCCAAGTCCTGCTGCTCGCCAGCAAAACCTCTCTAATTTACCTTCTTATGGTCCTCCGTGCTCCCCTCAAAATTTATTGCAAATACCAGCAAATACAGCAGCAACAACAATTCCTCAACAATTGGGGCAAAACCAATCCAATTTTATTCAACAATATCAAACATGCCCCGGACCACTTCTGCCAACTCTTGATTCTGTTAATCAGCAACACCGTATGTTTCTAACCATCACCAGTGACACCATGTAGACCTTATACTCGCTCACTATTTTTAGAATCATCTCAATTTCCTCATCAACAGATACCCTACAGTACTCTCAACACATCTGTTAATCAAGTTCATCCCCTACCCACTAAGCGACCTTATATGCCATCTGAATATTCTTGCCTTCCTCCCACCCCTGTATTATTGTCTGCTACTGGTAAGACCCCACTGCATCAACAACCTCACCCTGACTGCTGGAGTTTGGCCACGAAAACTTCACAAGCTCCGCCCTCATTTTCTCCGACTCCGAGAGCTCTGCCTCGTGCATTACCATTGGCCTTGGATGTGAATGAGGCATCTAGTTCTGGTGGAATTGATAGCAATATATCAGTTGAAGATATTGTTGAAAATGCTGTAGCAATGGGATTCCGGAGGAATGCTGTGAAAGCAACTGTTAAAAAAGTGACCGAGAATAAGCAACCGGTGGACCTTAATCTGTTGTTAGATAAGCTGATGAATAGTGTGGAGTCTCAGTAATAGGATGGCATATAATCATCCACTGTATAAGACTCTGTACATAGATACTGGATCGGTGCACAAGAGTCTTTAATATGCACAGTCACTATCATTGTCTGTTAACAATGAGATTGAGAGCGGGATAACTCGTTATGTTTTCCGTAGCTCTTATGTTTCAATGGCTAAGCATACTCGGGTCCGTTGGTGTTCAACTAAGGCGCATTGTCCGAACCCTCTTGCATCTGTGATCCTTAGTTTGATACGGAACTTCTCAAATAGAAAGTTCTTATTCTAGCTATTGGGTGAAATATGATTATTTTTTTGTTTATGATACTTGTTCTATTGTAACAATTAAGTAGTGATATATTTATTTGTTGTGTGTTTATTGTTTTAAAGAAAGATAAAGGCATAGTGTTATTATCCACTTTTAGAATAATTTTTATTGTAATATTTATTTTTATTCAATTATTCCTCTCTATTTTATACAATAAATAAATAACCCTTAAAAGTGGAAGCCTCCTGCTTAACTTGGGGTGGGAGATGGCAACTAGGGACTGCTATGTAGCGATAAATGAAATTTTCTTAAATGCAAATGCTATCTAGACAATATACAAATGAAGAGACAGCTGATTGCAGTGTTGGGGTGGAGTTATAGTATAGGACCGACCTTTGCAACCCAAATCCTTTCAAAAACAAGTGTGTTCTTCTTCATCCTTTTCCTGTAGTGAAAGAAATATCCCGAGACTTTTTTATTGAGTCGTTTATTTTGGGCGTGCTTGCTTAAGAAGGAAAATGGCGAAATAGTTGGGGGTGCCTCCAGTTGTTCCAGATTGATGAATGTGCGGGTTTGTTTTATGAAAAAGAATGAAAAGGAGGATTCTGTTGAGAAAAGGAAGAATCGTCAAAAAGTGGGAAAAAATATCAATGAGCTAACTTTTCCTTCTTCCAATGATCCTTTGCGCATGTTCTGGAAATTGCAGAGTGGCCCTAGCTAGGAGTAGAATAGAAGGTGCTGGCATCTTTATTTACTTCTCAGAAAGTGATCCGTTCTTGTCAATTTCTTGCATTTAAATCATAGGGGTCCCCTCAATTTAGCTAACTTTTCTTCTGTCTTGGGTCTTTATAGCTTTCCCTTCATGAAAATATAAATTTTATAAAAAATAATTCTTTTTACTAAATTCAATTATATTAGTTAGGCATTCATAACTTTTTTCACAATACCCAACTAACGGCTATTGCTTCCTATATGGCTATAGTTTTTAACTTTTCTTAATCAAATTATTAGTTATTTAAAAGGATAATATTTAACAAATAAATTATTAATTAAGATAATAATCTATCTTATTTCACTAAAAAGAAGAACATAAATTTAAATATCAGAAAATACACTTATTGAAAGAGTAAAAAACTTTTTTATACTCTAAACTTTATACAACTATCTTAAATTGTTTAAATTTGATTTAGACATTTAATTTTAGTTTTTATATAAAATAAATTTTTTATACAATTTGCTTGATCATTTTTACTAGATATCCACTTTCACATTAGTTATGGCATCTCCCAAGTATCTTGTTTAAAAATTAAATAAAAAATTTAATAAGACTTTATACTTTTAAATAAATTTTATGTTAGTATTAATATTATTTTTAATTGAGGTAATAATTACAACATTTTGTATGGGTGAACTTTGTTTCTAAATAAAAATTATTAAAATATAATCAATAACATACATGCATGCATACATATAACGATCAATTCGCCTTAAATGGATCAAAATAATGAAATGTGTTAATTGACAGTGAAGAGGAGAAACTTAGATTGCAATTAGCTAGATAGATTACACCCAGAAAATTATGTTAAACGGTAAACTTGAAAAAAAATAATTGTGAATATTAGCCAAAAAAAAAATCTGCAGTTTATGGGGAAAAAACAGGGAATATCTATTTGTTTATAGTAAAGATGGATGTGACTGAATGAATTTTATAAAGAACGATTCTATGTGGCAGTCGTTATCTGAACTGACTCAAAGTCATTTCCAATTCCCTCGGCAACATTATGAAAGATTAGTGCTTGATATAATTAAGAAAAGTTTTCTTCTGGTCAAAATATCTCCCCCTAGATTCCTCAAAGTAAGACCATCGAATTATTAGCATCATATTTTGCTGCAGATCAGTCCCTGGGGATTATTTTATACACTCACATGTATATATATGTCGTTTCGCGTCGGCTACCACTTAATTGCCTGTGTCATCAAATGGGATTATGTGTTGTAAACGACACTACGTGGAGTGGGGTTGACTTCATCAATAATGGATCTCAGGTTCTACTTAAAAACCTAGGATTCATATATATATATATATATATATATATATATATATATATATATAATATTAACGTAAGAAGTCATCAAATGTTCAACTAACAATATGAGCTACAAATGCATTGTATTGAAACATGAAGGGCCCAAAATAATGAAAAGAAGCAATTATTTTTTTTTTTCCTTGGGATATTTTCTGAAGCGGTGAAACCCAGGGGGGAATGTATAATTAATTAGGAGTCAAACATGATTAGTGATGATGAACTCAACACCACTTTGAGGTTGTACTTTCATTTGTTGAATGTTGATGTTAGGTGTGTGTGGCATGTGAATTTGATTAATTAGTTGACAAGATATACCTAATTATTTAATGGAACTATCATTGCCGATAGTTAGCTAGTGTTGTTTAAAGAAATATACCACCCGTCCATTTCTTCTATATCCTTATTTCTATTAATTTTAATTTTAAATATAAAATAATATTTTTTATTTTTTAATAATTTACTTAATTTATAAATTAATATATAATATTATATTATATAATGATATCTTAAAAAAATTAAATCACATTTATTATAATTAACTAATTAATTTAATTTTTTAAATTTATTTAAATTAATTAAATAATTTTTACATAAATATTTAATTTTCAATTCTTTAATTTCCTCTAAAAGACACTTTTAGGCTTTAGCGGCTATGATTAGGTGGTCTTACACATACTAGATCTATAGAGAGTATTATTTTATTATAATTTTAATATTGACATTTGAGAAAATATATTAATTTTTAAGTATCTAAATTTACGCTTGAGAGTAATAAATAACTCGTTCCACTTGATATAAGTATTGGAAGAGAAATTTTATATATATTTAAATATTAGATAAGCCCAATACATTTCAAAAAATTTGTTTACCAAAACAAAATTCTACCACATGTCCACATTCTGGTAAAGTCTTACTTAAGGGTAAGACTGTTCTATATCCCATACGCGTATATGTCACCCTTGTCATATTTTATAAGACTAGAGAAAAGGATTTTTAGCCATGTGATCAGTCTTTTGTCACTACTTTCCCCCTTTCTTCCTCATTCTATTAAATATTGATGCATGTGATTTAATTTTTAAAGTCTAGATATTTAATATTTTAAAATTTTAAAATTTATTAAATTTGTATACAGAATTATTAAGTTTTAACTTTTTAAGATTTTTTTAATCCGTGAGAAATATGCTAAAAGTAATTTATAATAGGAATTAAATTTATATTTAATTATGCTCTCTTACCTCTTATATATATATATATATTTTTTAATGAAGGGAGGATTTATGTTAGGTGACAACCAATTATGCCTTTTGATTAAGTAGCGTGTTAGTAATTTATAGTAAGAATAAGTGCATGGGATCCACTTACGTGATATTCATATGATAGAGGTAATTAAGCTTCATATATCCTCATAAATTTCGTATTAAATAACTTTAAAAAAAAAAACAGAATTTTCGCGACAGACAACATTAACCAGCAGTTTTAAATTGTTTAAGAATGTTTAGTCGACCAGGGAAGATAGGATTAGCTTCTTGTAGAGGTCATTTAATCTACAGATCATGACAACCGTATGTGTGTGTGTGTGTGTGTGTGTATAACGGCTTTTTAAGAAGAGCTAAGGTACCTGCCAACAATATTGAGCTAATTAAACTTCCATATACATTAGAAAGTCTAAAGCAACTCTGTTTATGAAAAATAAAATATGATTATAAAGAACAAATATACGTAAGGTATTGAATGGGTCAATGTTAGAGGGCATATTATAAATGATGATTGAGATATGAATTTAAAAGTCAAAGAGGGAGGACCAGGGGGAGAAGGTGGGATAGCTGGGAGGTGAAGTGTGTTGAGTGCAAGATAGTGAAGGAGAGGCTGAGATAACAAGTGGGTGTGATGTGTGGATGAAGAAGAGGATAGAGATGACTGAGCTCTCACTCTTGAGAGAGAAATGAAGCAGCTGAGGCAGAAGCAATTGAGCAATTGTTGCCATGAAGAAGGGAGTGATCTTTCGAGAGAGCAGGGAGAAGCAGCTTTTGAGAGGCTTTGATTTTGTGGACCCTCAATCTCCCCAGTCCCACAGGTCCAGCCCCTATGTTCTCTAGGAATATACTCTGTCTTCTCCCTTTCTCCCTACCTAATTCCTCTTCTTCTCTCCTTCACTTGTTTTTAATACAATTTTAAAGCCACAAAAATGCCACCACAGGGCCACACCATAAAGTCATTAAGTGGGCATACCATTTTAAAGGTAAACTTTTAATTTATTTTATCTTATGAATTTATACTTTCTCCCTTTAATTTTTCCCTGCTAAAATAGGTAATTTTACATGTAAATAATTAGAATAAGTATTTATAGGCTGGAGGAATATTTCTTTTTGAGAAACAAAAATGTAGTTAGATCAAATATTATCTTGACCAACCCTTTCCCAAAAATTTCTCAATCATCATCACCACAGCCGCGGGAGCTCTGTTGGCCAGTACTAGAGCTTCACCAACGGGGAGTAGTGGCGGTTGTGGCTCTAATGACTGACACTAATAGGCATTTTTTTTTAATGTAAAGGCAATTAGATCATTTAACAAAAAAGTTTAATTATAGAATGGTCCCTAAAACCTTCATAAGAATTAAGATATTTTGAAGGATTATTTGACATTTTCATTTTTCTAAAAAATTAGTTAAAACTATTTGGGTAAAAATTTTATTGTCTAAACAGCTCCAAAGACTTAAATTTAAGTCCGTACAACTTACTTTCAACGAATATAATATATTTTTAACGGTATACAATATATCTTTTATTATACTATATATATAAATAATTTTTATTTTAAAGATTTTTATATATAATTAAATATAAGTTGTATACAATGACAAAAATATCCTTTAGCTAATAATTTTTTTTGAATAGGTATTTTTAACTATTTTTTTTATTTTATTTAGGAGTACAAGTTGAGCACTAGCGATAAAAGCATGGGAAAAATACAGAATACTTACTTTTCCTTTTGGATTGAAAAAATGAGAGAGCCGATTGCCTAAATCCTAATAAAATTAGCAATAATAATAATAAATGTGAAAAAGTTGTTATTACATGTCTTTCTTTGGAAAGGGAATTATTCTGCAACTAGGATCTCTGTGCCCATTTTATTTTCCATGCTCATAAAAATACTCTCGATTTATATTAGCAATTCATTGAGAGAGAAATATGTTGTTTATTCATCCATGTCATAAAAATATGTCAGAGTAGTATGTTGTTTATGTTATTTATGCCCTATACTATATGTAGTCAATTTTATGAAATAAAAAAAATATTATATTCTTTGTATATTGCATAAAAATTCAACTCAATTCAATATTAAATATAAAATAAGTATGTCTTGTGCATTATATCAAGGAGATGAAGCTTAATGAGCAATCTAATCACCCCATTTATTAATATTTCTAACAGTATGATGAAAAGTGAGAAGGCAACAAAGTAGAGGATTGGATCAAATCAAAAGAATAAAAGGTATTAACTCAAATGAAAGCAAGAGGGATAGTAAGTAACAACAGTAAAAATAATAAAAAAGAAAAACAAACAAGCACACTGGGATTGCATACCGATACAGAGCACGTAAGGAGGTGATATATATATATATATATATACACACACACACACACACTCATTCAATACCTTCTCCGAAATGAAACAGTGAATGTACGCTCACTCTAGCTTTACTGTCTTCAATATCTAGCTTCCCAGTTTTCTTTTTTCCTTTTTCTTGTTCTGTTTTCTTCCCTCCGCTGTAAACCCAACTAAATCTCTTGATTACTGACATAATCTCCTGCCTGTTTCCATAAAGAATCAACCTTCATTCTTCTCCCAACCTCGAAATCGTCCGTTTTCCACGGACCCTAATGTATTGTTTAGACCCAGAGCTCCTTCATATTTCCCTCCCCTGTTTATATTTTTTACAAATCATTCTCTGTTTCCATGTTTGAGTCTTGGCAAGAATCTCTACTCTGTTCTAAACTTCCTCCGAATTCTCTGTTTCCTCTCTTACTCTTTCGCAGGACAACACTGGATTTGCATTACAGAGCCTCTCCTCCTCCTCCTCCTCCTCCAACCACCTTTGGAAGCTTTTGTTGGCAGGTGTTCAATGAGAAAAGCGGTTAAGAAGCTTACACCCCAACTATTTCAATTTCAGAACATGCCTATGTTCTGATCCAGTAACACTACTACGGTGTTCTTCTTCCTCTGGTTCTGTCTATCTCCTACTCTGTTCTGTGGTGGGGGAGCATGGCGAAGCTTCCCAATATGTTGTCTTTGTGGAACTTGTTGGTGTTATCACTGGCTTTAAATGTGAGTTTGATACTACGAATTGTGTATGAGAGCGAAGAAGGCTACAGAGGTTCTTCTTGCTTCAAGAAACAGGGAGATGGGCATGTCTTTCACGAGGCACGTTTAACCATATCGTCGTCTTCGTCCTCCTCATCGTCTTCATCTTCCAATTTGGCTAATTCTTCTCGTGCCAATCATCCACAAGGCGACGGAAGAGTGATAAATCTCGATCAGTAAGTACAACAAAGATCGATTCTACCATATTAGTTTCTTTAATTACAGGACTCGTTTCATTTACTCTGCTAATATGCCGGTGATCTAACAAAAGATATCTCCGGCTCTGTTTTCAGGATTAAATCATCATTTTTATATCTTATATTACTCTGTTATAATTAACCATGATCATTATTATGATCAGCATCAGGTTCAGGGTCAATTTCTGGGTCTGAACTAGCTACGGGCCTAGGTAGCTTTATATTGTCGCTTACGTCTTCAGTGTACTGTGCCTGCTCTGCTTCTCCCTGCTCGAGTTCTCGGGGCTTGGGAATTATGAAATTTTGACCCATTCAATTAAAAAGAAAAAGTATCATAATGTCACCTGTCTGTTCCCGAGTCATAGGATTTGAGAAAATTGGTTGGGAATTAACGGGCTACCACTCACCACCACCACCACGACTACACACAAGTGCTCCTGCTAGCTAGACTCTAAGGCCTATAGCACCAAGCCCCAAGCACCACCAGGGGCGGTGCTTTGTTCACATTTCAATATTTTGGATTTTGGGTCCAGTTATTATTCCTATGATATGGAGCTGTCTGGATAATATACAAATAATAATATTATTGGTAGAATAACTTTTTCAATGTTTTGAACATGTGTCAATAGGGCAGGGGCACAGATAAGGCTTGAAAAGTGATATATGTAGTCTTATTATGCAAATAGGGTTTTTTTTTTTTTCTAAGATTTAAATAGATCACAGCGCTGTTATTCAACAACTTTATTATCCTCCTATATGCTCTTCTGTAGTTAAAAAAAATTATTTTGAACATGGTATCGTTGTGGAAGGAACTGGAGAGTGGGTTGGTGGGGGCGATGTGCATGAACACACCCTTTTTCGGCCTTTGTTATGACCTAAAAAACTAGTTACTTAAGTGCGCCTTTGGGTAGTCTTCTGTGTCCTTTTGTGCATTGCATATGGGTCGTCTGGATTTGCCACTTTGTGGGTCCAAAACCTATTCATTCTTTCGCTCTGCATCTCTCAGCCGTTCATATCGTAATGTCTCAATCTAATCATTTGTTTCGATCGTGCACAGAGAGATCTGCTTTGCCCCTTTCTTTTTGTTTGGGTTCCTCGTCTTTATTCCCATGACCTTGCCCATGCTGTCCTGTAAACACTTTGACAATTTCTCACAGTATCTTCCTTCCCTGCCCCACCATTCTTTCATACTTGTTGCAGTCTACTGTGTTTATTTCAAAATTTTCTACTAGAGGCCATAGCTTTTTAAAGCAAAGTTTGTACTGAGCCATAGGACCACCTCGTTTCAATGAGACCATGCTACGGTTACTGCATAGTACGCATTACGTGCTCGATAAAAATCCAAAACCGGGTAGAATCGTATCATTCAATGTTGTCATTTTGAGAATATTGTTGCTTTATGTTCTACATTGTTTAATGATCTGCTTGCGAGCATTGACTTCGAGATGTTAACTTGGTGAGCTGGGTTTATGCAGCGGAGATCCGACAGTTTATGAGACATTTTGGCGACAAATGGGTGACAAGACTACGATTACAATCCCAGGATGGCAATCCATGAGCTATTTTTCCGATGCGTCCAACATTTGTTGGTTTCTAGAGCGTGAGTTAGCGAAGGAGGTGGTGAGATTGCACAATGTGGTCGGCAATGCCGTCACAGAAGGTCGCCATATTGTAGTTGGGACAGGTTCTTCTCAGCTCTTTCTTGCTGCTCTTTATGCTCTGTCTCCTCCTGATGCATCTGAACCAATCAGCGTTGTCTCCGCCGCACCATATTACTCGGTGAGTGATGAGTAGACATCGAAGTTGACTTTAGTTTCATAAACTAAGATTGATACCATGTGAGCTGCTATTTATTAACTGCTCACTAGTTTCTTCGTTAACTTAATGGAATATTAAGCATAATGCGATGGTTATAGTAAACTTATTCTGGGGCCGATTAGAGAATCTAAGCAAAGTGATGATGGCGATTAACTTTAAGTATATATATCTTCCTGTGGACTATGGGAAAGTAATTATTTAGGATAGTGGGCAGGGGATTGCATACCTTTAAATTTATTCCCCACTAAGAGACTAGGGAAATTTTTTTTGATGAAAAGGAAAGAGAAAAGATAGGCATGTTGTGAAAGATGCCCATATTAATTATGGAATGTGACTTGTTCCTGATTTCCTGCCATATCTTGTGTATCTGCATCTAGTGATAAATTTTCTGTGTCCTTGTGCATTCTCAACTTTCTGGTTGTTTGTCTCCATTAATGTCTGTCTATCTGCCACATAAGCACGTACTTGCATATCTGCACCTGATCGTTACATGGATGCTTATGATGATCATTTGCATGTGCTTAGCTGGCAGATGATTTTTTTTGGGGAAAATTTTGCGTACTTGAACTTAAAAAGTGGGGTCTTTTGTTTCACTCTTTAAGAAAAGTAAAAAGGAATAAAATACTACAACTACTACCGATATTATTGACAAAGCAAGCAGCAAAAATACATATATCTTCTCAGTAGTCAGTAACTTGATCTATGATGTATACACGCGTCAATGTCAGTGTCCGCTTCTTAAAGTTCGACCTATAAATGGCATAGGATATAGACATTTGAACTGATATTAATGGATGAAGAAAATTTACTTGCAGTCATACCCATCAATGACTGATTACCAGAAATCAGGACTGTACAAATGGGCTGGCGATGCGGATAGTTTTGACAAAGAAGGACCTTACATTGAGCTAGTTACTTCCCCAAACAACCCTGATGGATTTGTGAGGCGCTCTGTGGTGAACCGAAGCCAAGGATTATTGGTTCATGACCTTGCCTATTATTGGCCTCAATATACTCCTATCTCTTCCCCTGCAGATCATGAGCTTACTCTTTTCACCGTCTCTAAAAGCACTGGCCATGCAGGAATGCGAATAGGGTAAATTTCATATATCAGAGAGAAAAACACCATTTTGGTCCTTGACAGACAGACAGACAGATAGTTTAATTTTCAAGTTAGCCCCCCCAACGTCAATTTCTTAGTCTCTCAAATACCAATACTTGCAATGTTGTCTTGTTATTCTTCTGTCATTTTCCAAAATTTAATGTCAGACCTAACAATTTGCTCACTAGAGAAGTGTGACTTTGCATTTGAGAGATCCTGAGCGTGCATATAATGTATTGTTAAATTTTGGAGGAAGAAAAAATGGAAAAGCAACATTGCAATCAAGTTAATATTTGAGGGGCTGAGTTGATAAATGTTGAAGAACCAGAACGAAGGTTCACTTATCTTATCTGTCTGGGACCAAAGTAGTCGTTTTTGTTTTCCAGACAAGAACACACACACCCTTAAGCACTATACCATCTATTTGTCCCTTCAAAGATTTCACTCGATGCTGTTGTAGGTGGGCACTTGTGAAAGATCAAGAGGTAGCAAAGAAAATGACGAAGTTTATAGAGCTGAATACAATAGGCGTGTCAAAGGACTCGCAGCTGAGAGCTGCTAAGGTTTTAAGGGCAGTGTCCGACAGCTGCGAGCAAGAAAGAAGCTCCCAAGGCGCAGAGTCATTCTTCAAGTACAGCTACGACCTCATGTCTCAGAGGTGGGAGCAGCTCAGAGCAACAGTTGAACGTAGTGGAATGTTCAGTTTGCCAAGCTTTTCTCCTGCGTTCTGCACCTTCTTCACTCAGGTCCTTGAACCTCAACCTGGTAATGACCAAATCCACAAACTTGTGAACATCAATCCAAGATGGAGAAAATCAGTGACAAGTCCCTATTACCTGAAGGACCTGAGTTTGAGTACCTATATTCTCTATATATAAGTTCTTCATAATATCGGTACTTTCTATCTATAAAAATATATCAGGTCCTTTGGTCAATAAAAATTTTAAACAGACTTTTCATCAATTTTCCCTCCAAGATGTGCTTCTTTTAATCTGTGAGATTGTCTTTTTGCAGCTTTCGTGTGGTTGAAGTGTGAGGGGGACATAGAGGACTGTGAGAGTTTTCTTCGAGGACACAAGATCTTAACACGAAGTGGGAGGCATTTTGGGGTTAGCCCCACATACGTGAGAATTAGCATGTTGGACACAGATGAAAATTTCATGCAGTTTTTAGACAGATTGTCTGCCATACAATCATGAACCAAACAAAGAAACGCGAACTTTTTGTAGCTAGGGAGCAGGACTGGATTATTTATGTGCAACTAGGAAACTCAGGAACACAATTTTGCTGATCCATGGGGAAGGAACGTGCTCTATATATATATATATATATCTACGAGCGGTGCTTATCTGTTCGGTTGATTGGCCAAATCCACTGTTTACCTTGGTATCTGAAAGAATGAAAGAGGCAGACATTTTTGTGCACTCCCACGTAGCAAGGGCCGGGGGAAGAGAGAGAATTTCAATGACCAAGGTCTTGGGACTTACGGAATGTTATGAGCATGATGGTGATGACATTGGATGGTGCAATTAATTGGAGTTTCAAGATCTCTGTTTAATTTACGTCCATCTCAGTGTTATGAAGGATATTCCATGATTAAAAAGTTTTTTAATCCACGACATTATTAACATAGGAGAATATGTTTATAAGGGAAAAGAGACTGAATCTAGAGCCTTGCGGTGCTGCTTGTTGCTTATAACAAGTCTCTAGTGCCTTGTTCATTATTGTTGGATTTTCGAGACAGATTTTGATTACTTTAGAGATAATTTTAATTATGAGTGTTTTGATCCCTTGATATTTTTTCAGTTCTGTAACCTCAAAACTGTTAAATCTCAAATAATTTTTTTGTGCCAATCATTATTATTTTAAAAAAATTAAATTTAATATACTAGTATTTATAAATATTTTTGTTAACGTCTAAAATTTTAATGTTAATATTTATTGTTAATAAAATTAACTGTTTAAGGTTATAAGATTGAAAAAACACTTCATAAAATTAAGAGATCAAAACAAAATCTTGTTTGAAATTAAAGGATCAAAGTTACATTTTTGCTGTTTTGTATATAAGCACAAAATCTGCTCTAGTTAATTTTTTTTTAAAAAAAAAATATTCAAAAAAAAATCAGTTCATTCTAGTCACTCGATTAATGGTTGATAGGGCTGAAGAGAACATATTTTAATCCATGTGATTACGATGAAACTTATGGTTGTTACTGTGGCATTTTATAGGACATCAGTTCAAACATGCAAATTTGATGATGACTCTCATTTAAATCTAATTGTCAAGATGATATTGGATTTACAAGAGCCAATCATGATGATGATTACAAAACTTTATTATTCCACCATAATGTATTTGTGCCCAATTTCTGCTGTTTCTTGATAATGGGGTTTATTTAATCCCCACAATTGATTTGTGACGTTTTAAACTTTTTCTTTATATAAGAAAAGTTTAATTGAGTTATGTTATAGGAGTTTACTAGGGTCAGAGTGTATTTTTAGGTTGAAAGAGCTCAAGTTTAAAACTTTTTTTAAAAATATTGAAAAATTTAAATGAATTTGGCACAGGTCTCTCACAAAATCCAGCAGGACATAACCATAGACTCAAAGAGTACTTATAGAGGACTTATAAAAAAGCTTACTAAAGGAGTCCTTACAAAGACAATGCGAATTAAACTCGCGTCTTTGTAAGATACAAGTATATTCTTTACTATCTGTATTAATTCTCATTGAGTTGTTTTAAACTTTATTTTTTTATATAAAAATTTAAGTGGGCTTGGCATAGATCCCTTAATCTAACACTTAGTTTTCCATGGCCCAATACAACAATCAGAAACCAAGTTTTAAATTGGTCAATCCAATATAATGGGCCTCTTGTCCAGCATCACCTTATAAACCCTAAACAGTGATCCACACATGAAACCGAAACAAGAAAAGCTCCCTTTTTTTGTTTTGCCAGATATGTAATTTATTTCCCTTTCGATCATCATCAAGATCAAGAGTTTTGATTCTAAAACCAGATTAATTACTCATTTTTTGTTACAAATTTTTTTCATCGACTTTGTGGCTGATTAAGGAGATTTAGTATAGTTTTTTATCATATGTCCCATAAAATTATAAATGAAGAATTTACCTTGAATTATTATTAATGGCACAATCACTTGTTAATTGATAAATCAAGGTGAATTGATCTTTTCAAAATATCAATAAATTGCCCATAGGTCTCTTGGGATGTCATATCAATTTGATAATTTTATATGACTTAATAGTAATAATTTATCTTCTTTATGACATTCCTCCAAAGATAAAGTATCTATTGCCAGTGTCGGACACTATTGTCGCTAAAGTTCTGAGAATAATACTCTTCATTGTTATTCATCGTCGATTTACAATTTAATATCTATAAATAAGAATGCGTACACTTTAAACGACTGCTGAAAGTTTTAAAGGAAGGAATATATGATCGAAAAAGGAAGATCAACAGTGACAAAATAAAGCATCTCTATATGATTCATATCTAGAGGCGAGAAAGCTATTGTTTAGAAAAATTATTAAAGAGAAAAAGAAGAATGCAGAATCTGTTTGACCATAAACATAGGTTTGTTTTAGAATCGACTAGTGGCAACCATGGCGGCCATCATCATTGGAAATCTCATGCACCATCAACTTTTAGCATAAACTAATGATTTTTAATAATGTCACAAACAAGAATATGAGAATAGTTTAAAAGGTATACATGTAGCCGTGCCCTTTAGACGCACATAGGGCCTTTTTCTACCAACTTTAGTGCATGTTATGCTTCTCAAGTATCCTATCATCAATCATGTGTCTCCTATCTATATATGTCCATCAAGGAAAAATATTATATTTTGCATGGATTATGAGTTACATTGATAGAATAACATAATTTACGCATATAGCCCATTGCCATTGGTCTAGTAGTATCCATGAGTTAGGTCCTACTTATAATTTTAGTTCAGAAGAAAAACTAATCGGGATTAGTCTGAGTGGTAAGCGATTCGGTATCGCTTAAACGAGATCTTGAGTTTGAGTCTTGGCGTATGTAGAAAATCCCCGTTAAGAGACTCACCTACCATAATTAGGTGCGCAACGCCGGTCTGATCTGGATATAGCAGGGTCAAAGTTCCAGTAAATCGGGTGGGTAACTAAAAAAAAATTCAAAAGAAAAAACACCATATATGCTGTAAATTTTATATTGATTATGACTGTTATTGTTCACGAATTTGCTTGAAGTTTTTTCATCAATCATGATGCAGATTTTACTGAACAAATTAATATCAACGAGCCCTCTTTGGCATCTTCTTCCACGACAGGCCGAGCTCATGTTTTCAAACCTCGTTTAAAATCAAGCTTAAGATTTGAAGGGTCAGCGAAAATTCTATATCATGTAGACTGTATTAATACTCCTTATATCTTTAATATAAAATATATTTAATTAATTTAATTAGATTAAAAAATTAATTAATATAACATATTTTCTTTAAAACACTCAAATAATATTTTTTAATTCTTTTTCTTATTTAACTATTATTTAGAAAGTATCAATAGGAGTAATTTAAGAAAAATAGATAAATATAAAAAAAATCTTATATTTAAGATTAAAATTAACTCCATAATTAGTTCATATGTTAAAGATCGGAGGAGTATTATTTTATAAGAAATTTTATTTTTCATGATTAAATGAAATAAATAAGAAATGGCAGCTGATATGGGAAATGGTAAAATGGCAGAGTCAAATAATTGTTTGGTGCAAATTAATGATTAATTTCTAATCAAAACGAATCATTTTATTTATTATTTAGAGAGTGCTCTAGGGCTGTGATGGAATTATCTTCTTTTCGACATATATAAATTGATTGAAAATAATGTGTTAATTACTTTAATATATAACATATTGGTCAATGTTAGTGATATCCTTTTAAGTGTGTGTGTGTGTGTAAGACCAAGGCCTAAACTAATAAAGATATTATAAGACAGCATTAAGACAGACATACATGAGGGCTACGTACCTTTTCCCAACCCTGCCCCAAATACAGCATAGGAAATTCTATATATTATTGTTTTATTTTGTAAATCTGCCATAAATCTCAATCATGCATTAATTAAAAAGAAAATAAATAGCTCCACTCCGAAACTGAAGGCCAATAGTTGAATGATAACCTTAATAAAAGGTAAAAGCAATCCTGGGCATAGGACATCCAAGATAACTATTTAAATCATCGGCCAGCCGTGTGGGACATTGTATTCTTTTATCAGTCAATTCAATTTTACAATAATATTTGTGGCACTGTACATTATATTTAATCAATTATATATATCTTCCCTGCACTGCCAAATGACATTGATGGCGACGTCTATTTACCCCCGAATTGATGTAATGAAATAGATGGATTGGATATCCAAAAAGTTTCCTAAATAAGTAAACTAAGAATTTAGGGTCAGCTTTTTCAGCCTTAAATTAAGGGTCAAATTTAAGGACTCTATAATAATTAGGTTTGTTGAAAAAAAATAATGGACCCATTTGAAGTTATTCGTTGCATCTTTAATGGCGCCCAGACGGGAAGGCTTTCCCATTTTCATAGAACATCCTCCAATATCCGTTTTGGACTATTGGAATATAGCGAGGGAGGAACATTCGTTCTGATTTGGGAAAATGGTTCTAGGGTTTGTTTCATATGCAGTTTAACAAAAGGCAAGTTTCGTCTTGCAAATTTCAACTGTAAGCGTTACAATATTTGGTCAGCAACCATGAACACTTGACAAAGAATTCATTTGCAGTGAGGCCGTAGAAAATTGTAAGAAATTTATCTGTACGCTTTAGACCCAAAAATACAAGTCTACACGTTTGGAGGCTGCTTAAATATTGTTGGGTAATGAATCTGCTGGTGGCGACAAGTTACAAAAGGCGAATAACTTGCTATTTGCGGACATTTATATAAAGACAACTGAATAACACACTCGTACGCATGCTCATCTCAATATATGACTGACTGTAAATAGTAATTAAATATAGTTTAGTAGCATAACACGAACTTGTTTATCCGTCTCGTTGACCAAATTGGAAAGCGAAACACAAGTTTCATAGATTGAACACGAAAGATACAATTCAAGAGTATGGATCCTTATCTGCCGTGAGAATTCCTTATATATATTGATTGTATGAACTGGCATTCAATACTTTTCTTTAGATCTTATTCCAACAACTGACTAATTTAATCTTAAAATTTATGGATACTTTTTGTATAGGCATTTTCTCTAGAATTTAAACTTATAATCTAGAGGGACATAACATAATTTTACAATCCTATAACAACTTTGTGTTGATATATATATACATATTATTAAGTTTAATTTCTCTATTTATTTCCGCAGAAGAAATAGCCTTAATTATTCAGTGTGTAAGGGGGTTTCCCCAAGAGATGATTGTTTCAAAGGATTGTCATCTCTGTGGTGGGTTCACGTGGACACGACGAGTTTGTGATAGCCAGGGATATAGGACCCCCACCCCACCTTCCCCCTCACAAGCTGTTTGTCTTTTTCTTTGAACCTCTCACCCAAACACTGCCATATTTGCTTTTGCTTCTTTTTCACGTCTTCAGTGAGTCAACATGATTCATCCATTCATTCATACATTCTGAGAACTATTAGTCAGAGACTACTATACACTATACTCTCTTTTCTCTATCACTTCAACAGTATGAATGAATTTGCCTATGTCGTTTGTCTTCCCAACAATAAATTATTCAATTCATTGTTTCAATGTCCTTGCTACTGTACCTAGTAGTATATATAATGTAAAGGATATATTATTTTGAAAGGAAAGGTCTTTTAAATTAAAAGGATAAACACTACCAGCTTGAGATTTTAATAGCGAGATGAACCCATAACCTTACAATTAATTTCATACTATAAGGTTATAAGGTTGTTGGCTTCTACAAGAAAAATTGGAAGGAAAAGTTGAGTAGTGAGTAGTTTGGTGATCTCGATGGAGAAAGGTTTGATGAATTGGAGGACTAAAGCTGAAGGAGGGCCCCTGCCATGCCCTCGTGTGAGTGTGAGTGTGAGTGTGAGTGTGTCTGAGAGAGAGCCAAGGCTTCAGAGGCTTTTCTCGATTTTCATGACTGCCTATTACTACTAGTCAAATAGTGTACATGTAGTCGTTGCCCTAAGACGCTGCAAAAAGATTCTGACAAAAGTGATTGTAGAAACAGCAACGATCATCGATATTAATCAAACCAAACACACCATCGGAGGAAATAAGGATCATTTCACTACCCATGTCTTGCCATAAACCAGATATCAGAACTTTTCTGTTGAGTTGTGAGCTAACGTTTGCCATAAACCATTAAAGAAACAAATTAAAGTAGGAAGAGGTCGATTTGTTTAAATATGATAAAGAAAGGTGGGTTAAAGAAAGGTGAAAAAGGCTAGCTAGGAAATGATGAAGCTACGGAGAATATTTTGTTTATTGACTTTTCTACATATGCATGCGCAACTTGTGAATGAATGTAGCTATAGATATATATAGGAGGGAGACCCAGAAAGAGAAAGAGAGGGTTTTCAGTTGTTGTGACTTTCTGTCTATGTTCTCATCACTGTTTTACTGTAACAGCTGGTTACCCATAGTAACAGTATCGAAACGCGGGGTACTTCTTTTATTTTATATTATTAAAAGAGTATAATAAGGATAATTTTTAAAAAAATAAAATATATTATATATTTAAAATAAAAATCAAACTCTTTAATTTGGTGAGTATTAATTATTATTATTTAAAACAGCCACAAAGAAAAGCTGAAAGCCTAAGAATGAACTGCACTGCTACTCAATCTGCTCTACTGGATCCAATGTATACATCAGTCACTACGGCACACTATTTCACAGGCTCACACACTAACTATTATTAATAAAGAAATAATTAGATCTATCGCCTAAAAACAAGTTAAGAATGCATCAAAGACACGTTTGGAGAAAACTTATCTGGCATTGAACTATATTGTGTTTCAAACTAAATGTTGGGAGGAAGTCATGAAGTACTGTGAACAAGCTTATTGCTATCTAATCTGCAGTGTGTAAGCGTTTAAAAGGGCTGGTGAAAAGTAGAAAGGGGGAAGATATTATAGTTCTTTGTTTTTTTTTTTAATTATAGACCATAAACAGAAAAAGGGAATTCAAATCAGTGGTAAGAATTGGGTTCATAAATAATTCATAGGCAAGCAAAGTGGAATGAAACAAATAATGCAAGAGAAGAATATATAGGGTAAGTAGGACTAAGCCCTTAGACTTGAGCTTTGGAATCCTCTTTACACAATATCATGTAAAATTATCCCTTCATTTTATTCTTAATCATAAACAATTACAGAGAATGTCAACTGCGCATGCCCTTTGCACATGCCACGCCAACTTAATTATTAATTCTCTCTCTTATTATAGATAAACATAAATTAATGGCTCTCTCTCTAAACACACACACACACGTAACCACACTTTTAATAATATTGTGCAAGTTCCCGCCAACTTATTTAGGCTATAATAAGAAGCTACACTGAAAGCCTTTGCAAGTTTACTAACTAGTTAATTTCACCTGTAATTAACGAACTATCTAAACCATAGAGAAGTAGCAATATAATAGGCAGATGAAGGTAAATATTTTCAAAATGTTCATTATCAAGCTTTCTTAACTAATATTATATCGATCTGGAGACTTTTTTATTCAAATGAATCTTAATCATGAATTGAAGAGCTGCATGAAACAAAGAAAAGTCTCCAACTGCTAAATTTTAGCTAAATTTTCTCTCTCAGATATCACCTCGCTCGAGTCACGTATATGAGTGAGCAAGAGTCCAAGCGATAAAAGGCTCCAACTAGAGTCCAGAACTAGATATATATGATGTCAGATACCATCAGATCACAGGTAAAGTAGAAAGTAGAAACCCTATAAAGGGTTTGTTTCTATTTGTACTTTAGTCTACTTCACAAATTACCTCCTCCTCCATTATTGATGTCCTCTGAAGAAGAATCAGCCCAAGGAAGAGAATAAGCACCATCATCAAAGTCCATAGGGCTTCGTCGTTGAGGCACAACACAGGGTTGAATTGAAGAGGACAATCCAGGCTGCGACGACGACGGCGCTATGTCGTTGCAGGCATAACGGAGCAGATCGGAGTTAGCGGCGTCAAGCTCCTTCTGAAGCCTCTGGACCTGTCTCTGGAGGAAGGAGATGGCGCCGACGCAGCCGTAGACGGGGTCTCTGACGCGAGCCTCCGCTTCGTAGGCGAGTGAGCTGACGGCGTCGTCTCGCTGGTGAGGAAGGAGCTCGTTAAGGAGCTTAGTGACGTTACTGGCTCCAAATATCTTGTGGACGTTGGCGAATTTCTGAGGCTCTTCCGGTGGAAAATAAGGAGCGAATATGCAACCTGGCAAGCATTTTCTCCTCAAGAATTTGCAGGCAGCACATGGTGAATTGTAAGAGCTTGATGACGACGACGCCATATCGATCTCTCTCTCCTGCACCACAAAATATGAAAACCCCATTAACCAATTCTTGTCACTCTTTCATTCTTTTGCTGTGTTTTAGTCAATATTAACATCTAGCAGTTAATGAACTACTGAAGTTCATTAAAAATATATTAATTAAAAGAATTTCCCAATTATTAGTCTATTGGAAAGACTTCAAATTGGATCAATTAATTTAGTTATGCCTCAAAATCCCCTACCTTTTATCACCACAGGACTGTCTGATACATTACACACACATGCACATACAACTTTTCTGGGTTTGATTTAAGAATTTCTTGTTACACTTTCATATTATTATATGACAACTAGTGCTACCCTTTTCATTTCTGTTTGTTCTTCCCCTTCTTCAAATTAATTAATGAGGGAATTAATTCAGAAAAGGAACTTGAATCGGCTTTATAAACTTAAAAATCCGATTATTAGCGTACTTGGGAAAAAGTTATGTAGTTTAGAATGGTTTTTATTTCCGTCTTGTTCTTGGGTCGTTAACTGAATGTTTCAGTCGCTCATCAGAGACACAGTAGTACAGTACTAGAGCAGAAAAAGAAGACTTTATCTCTTCTGCAGGAAGAATTCAGCTGCACACGATCAAGTAGATTGTCATTATTAATTTCCATCTCTGAAGAAACAGATAAGCCAGCAGGGATCTGACCCGTCGATAAATCATCATCATTTCATAAATACACACATAAAAGGACAAGGAAACAGAAAAGCCCTAAGAAGTGACATATCAAAGAGAAAGGAACTCAGAAGAAACGATAACAGATCAAGGAACCAAAGAATTTAACCTGTTCTCTTCATGAACATGATTCAATTTCTTTAAGATGATCAGAAGAAGAACCAATTTAATTACCTTGACAAGCTATGCAGTTTCCGTTGGCAATGAGAGTGAGATAAGTCCCTGCAGAGAAGGCTCTAATGAATTGAAACCCTAATTGGGGGAGAAGGGAAGACGAAGAGGATAGAGCGGATATGATGGAAGAGAAGAGAGAAATGGGGGGTAATAAATGGAGGGTACACTGTGAAGAAAGAGTGACTATGACTTTGCATCTAATAATAATTTCAGCAAATGTGGCCTTGTCTCCCCATTCTCATTCTCATTCCACACTTTTCTCCATTTACTTGCACTCACAGCACCTTTTCAATTTTTATTTCCTTTTCTTTTAACTACACACAGAAACGATTGCAAGCAAATATCTGAGTGGGTTCACAAATAATTAAAAAGTATAGAAATACACAATTTTATTTTTAAAGTACACTAAAACTTGAAGGACGATCAAAACTAAAATTTATATAAATTTAAAGGATTAAATATTATATTAACATTATGTATATTTTGCATAACCTTGTGATGTACCAAATACATACGACACATCCAACTGAGAATCATAGGTACGGTAACTTGCGACAGATAGATAGTTGGAGGTCTGCTGAATACGATTTTATATGTATTTGAGAAAGAAACTTGCCTTAATTGATCTGTTTTGGTAAATATAATATGTCTTTTTTACTTTTTCTGAATGATCGACAAGAGTTCCTTTTTAATCTTTTACGCACTACATAACTTCTCTATTTGATATATACTGAGTATTGCAGTACCAGGGTATTTCACTGAATTACATGCCTAAATGCCCTCTGAAAAAGGCGAAGTTTTCAAAATGAAAGCGTTCGGATGTAAGAACTCCAACCCAGTAAATCTCTCGAGTCTCATCAAAGAATTTGACTAGTATATATATATATATATATATATATATATATATATAATTCTTTTCTACGACATTGCTCAATTTTATTTGATATTCAGTTAACTTTTTTAAATAGATTAAAAAATTAAATAAATTAATTAATTATAAATAATATAAAAATTACTTGATTAATTTAGATATATTAAAAAATATATAATATGAATTTATCTTGAGTAGTTGAATTTGATCTAATTTGATCATGATTAGATAATTTATTTAATTTTTTAATCTATTTAAAAAATTAATTAACTATTTTATTATATATTGGAGGGAGTATGTACAAAATGGACTACGTTCTTCCAATAAAGTCCCTGCAGATGTAGTTAAGATTTAAGGATTTTTTTAAGCTGTGCATTATTTTGTCCTCAAACTTCATATATATGAGATATGGAATGATCGTGTGAAGTGTTTGATAAAATGATTATTATTGTTCATGCTTATAAATTGTACTCAGTTCTTTATAATATTTTAATTAATTTAATTATTTTAAAAAAATTATGTAAGTTAATTAATGTGACATGTATTTTCTATAACACCTAAATTATTTTTCTTAACTTTTTTCATCCCTCTCTTATCTAATTTTTGTTGAGAAAAATATTAATATAGATTATTTGTGAAAAAATTAATAAATATAAAAAAATATATTATATTTATAATTAATATAAACTCTCTAATTAAATTTTAAATTAAGGACAAGACAAGTATTATTCTTTTAATAAAATTTTGTGGTAATTTTTTTGTATAAAGTTTATATTATAGATGAATCTAGGGTTGAGGGATATAGGTTTAGCATTCACTCTGTAGGTAATATGATATTGCAACTTAAGTGATATAAAAACTCTTATATAAATAGAAGATCATAGGTTTGATTCAACTTGTAACCCCATGTCGTTAGTATGTGCCTTTCTAATTCCTTCACCTTGCTTGGTTGTCTACAATATACTATCTCTGATCTTTAATATAAAATATATTTAATTAATTTGGGTAGATTAAATAATTTAGTTATTTGTAATTATTATATGTTCATTTTTCTAAAATACTCTACTTAATCATAAGTATTTGAACTACCTTTAGTATAAATTCCCTTAAAATATATAATCGTATAGGGATATTTTGGGGATTATAATTTTAAGAGATATAATAAATTATAATCTTGTATTTAAAATCAAAATAGGCTACTCATATATATATATATATACACGATACAAGCTAAGGTGTGATTGCAGGCTTAGCTTAGCTGCTTACAAATAAATAGACCCCTCGTAGCTTTCTTTCTTCGACATTTGTGTAGGTTTGTTCTGATGATACCTTGATCTGTGGTTTTGTAGCGTTTTGAGATTGGTCCATATAATAAGAAATGATATATTGTTGTTATTATTGATAAAACACTCAATGATTAGGGTTTAAAGAGGCATAATCGAAAGCAGAAGACTATCTTTTATTCCTCATATACAAAAGCCGAAAAGGAAGCAAAGCATAAGATTATTAAACTGTTCTTTAATTATTGCATGCTGTGTTTTACTAAAAGTGGAAACATCATTGCTATCTGTTGATGATTTCGCTTAAAACTGCCAAGATGCCACAAATTAAATTAAATTAACAGTATAGTTGTTGTGGTATCATATGCCCCCTTCCACGTGTCCTCGCCACACGCTCATAATTTGCAGCGAATTAATCTTCGTCTTTCCTTATTCTAAGATTTCATGTTCGCATTATTCTAAGATATTCCTTTTATTATTCAATGCTGTGAATTTGAAGGAGAACTCTTTCCTTATTTAGTGGGTTTAGAACTACAGCAATGTTAGGTAAATATTCTGTTATTTTTTATATAAGGTATAATTAACTAAATTGTATTGATCAATAATTTACTTAAAATAAATTAAAGAAATATATAAAAATTGTAACTCTCTTGTTAAAAATATCCTTATTTATGAGAAAATAAGAAATCATACAATGATATTCATGTGAATATTTAAATGAGGAAAATAAGAAATTAACAAAAAAAAAAAAGGTTTGAAATAGCTTTTAAGAGTTTCTTCAAAATAGAAACAAATAGTTAGGAATTGCAGTAACAATAATATACTACTATATTCTAGGAACCAGAGAGAAAGCAAGCAAGAAAGAAATCACACACACAGACGATAGAAATTAGAAAGCATCTTTGAAGAACTATTTTGATTTTCCCTTTTGTTTTTATGCCCCCACCAATTCCACCTCCACCTCCATCCCCAGCCACCTTCCCCACTGAGCCCTAATATCTAATATAATATAATACAATATGATTTATAACATTAAAGTTTGTACTATTTGTAAATAAAAAAATAGGAATATTATTAGTTGATCATGCACTTCAAATCATATGTTCTTGGGAAGCTTGCTTTTGATAGATGAACTAATTATATAAAGACTGGCTTTGTATGTGGGGTTATTATTTCACGGTATAAAATTAATTAGTTCTGTCATTAATTACGCACAAAAATATCAATATAATATACCATTATATCTTCATGCACCAAAATAACCCATTCGAGTTGTATATGTATGCCTCATCGTGTGTGCACACGCCCCATATATAGTGATTAATTGTATGTTGATTTTAATATAATTGATTATATGGGAGTTAATTAATTAAAAATTATAAGAGTTTTATTTTCAGTCATATATAATAGTGCACGGGCACAACAGTGAACAGTAGCTGCTGCTCTTCCCCTAACCACAATTTCAAAGACTCCATCTTCTCAATGGGACCCCTTTCTATCTCAATCTTGTTCCCTCTACGTACCCAAACCCATCACATTGCACCCACTTTTAATTGGAACGATGACTCAAAAGGATCACATAATAACAAGCAAAAAATGACATCCAAACAATATAGATTAATGATACTCCTATAATTCTTAATATAAAATATATTTAATTAATTTGATTATATTAAAAAATAATTAAATTAATATGATATATTTTTTTAAAATATACTTATCATCTTTTTTAATTTTTCTATATTTTTCTTTAGATATGTAAAATGTGAATTAATCTGGTAGGTTGTGAACAAATGTCACAACAGTTTGGAAGTTGGGGGATGGAATGATGAGATTTGGTGATAAGACATGTCACATTCCATAAATTCCCAGGGAAGATAATGAGTCAGATGAATTATTTGGTAGCAACACAATCGAATAGTGTTTTTCACTAACACACCAAACAATCCATTTTCTTTATGTAATCCTGTACTCTATATATTCCTCGGGCCACAATACTTCAATCTCAAGGTGCAAACTAATAAACGAAATAATACGCATTGCAATTTTGGTAGAAGCAAATTAGTAGTGATTTGGAGGTTAATATGTGATATCAAATCATCCCACGAGTGTCTAAATTTAGGTATTTAGAATCAATTATATATTAAGATAATAAAATTTATGGACATATTTCTCGTATAATACTAGCTATGTGATTTAAATAGAAAAAGACTACTAGAGTTTCATATATATGATGAGAAAATATCTTATAAAGTTAAAAGAAAATTTTATCAAAGTGCTTTAAGACCAATAATTTTATATGACAATAAATATTGGGTTATAACAAAACAAAAATAGTATAAAGTTGATATAGCAGAGATGATAATGTTAAAATAGATATGCAGTAAACAAGAAATTGTAATGTTTGAAATGATTATATCATGTTTAGGTTTAGGGGAAGAGTATGCATGTTATCTATTGAACAAAACATAATATAAAATTATTTGAGATAGTTTGAATATATATAAAAAAATAATTAAAAATATTTATGAGAAATGTAGATTATATAATATGAAATCATTTAAAAAATATAAGAGAAAAATTGAAAAGAACGTTTAATAAAATTATTAGATGAAATTTTTTAAATAACAATCTATATATCTAACTAAAAATTTAATTATTAAAAGAGCATAATAGTATAATCGACTCTATTTAGTAATTGAAGCGAAAAATGACCATATAACATACAAGTGGAAACACTTGTTATAGGAATTCATTTCATTCTCTTTTTAAGATAATTGGAGCTAGCCGGGTAGCCAAACCAACCCTAAAGGTTTCTCCTAGGCTCAGGAATTTCCAAAATAAATAAGATTGCGACTTCTGTTTTTTTTTAAAAAAAAATAATAATTCAATGTGTCACATTACACAAAACAAGCATCGCCACCTAACCAAGTCAGCCACAATTTAAAAGTAAAGATTTCAATCATTCTCAGATGTTTCAATCAGCAACATGTTTCTTCATCACCTGTAAATTCTCCAGGTGCTAGTTTAACTTTCTTCTTTTCTAAATGAGTGTTTTGAAAAGGTTTTCACCACAAAGAATGATCATAAAAGATGGAAACATTTGGATAGTTTCTCAGAAAAAGTACAGATATGCATCTTCAGTTTATAGGTCATTTAAATATTTTCACTTTTCCTCTTATCAATGAATCAATATCAAATACAAAATGTACAGTCATGCATGGTCATGCTTATTCTTCGAATTTCGTATAATGTACCAGAAATCCACCTAATTTTAAAAGCAAGAATACAAGATGAAAAGCTTGAGAAGACATCTCCATCATTTAAGAATGAATGACTATAAGTATAATTTGTTAAATGTTAAAATATTACCAATTAGCAGAATGATTTTTAATTTTTGAAATTGAATGTGATAATTATAAGTTAAAGGGACCATATTTGATTTCTTTTTTCCTTGATAATTCTGCGGGGAATCACGGAAGTGGCTTGAAAATTCATAAGAAGGCAGGGCCACAGATTTCCCTACAATTACGTGCCATACAGTACATTCTGAAATAAGCAATAAGGGAAATTATTGTAGCTTGATGCATGTCTATAGGCAACAGGATAAGAAAAAATCATTGTGGGTGGGCCAGCCAAAACTTCTAGTTAGTTGAACTGATCAAAAAATAAGAAAAAAATAATTATTCAATCCTTATAATGTGACAGAATTTATAATCTAGTTCCTATAGTTTAACTGGTGACTCAATCATCATAATTTCATAGTTTTTATAAAATATTTGAGTATCTCACAACTCGGTCCTATGTGGCACTGACAGTTTAAAAATTTGCTTATTTGGCATCCCCATGAAGGCCACATAAGCAGAAATGTCAACTTATCCCTCATCTTCCTTTGCCGCACACTTCGTTGTCTTCTTCCTCTACCTCGGCTCTTTTCCTCCTCTCAACCAAACTCTTCCGGCAACAGCAGGAATCCTCAAGCTCGTGTTCTAGAGAAAAAAATCCGTGAAAACTTTCCAAGCATATTGTCCACCGAGGATGCCTACGCTGCATCTTCTTCAATGGCAGCGTCGTATGTATCCCACATGCTCGCACTTTTAAGAACAATCAAAGACTCAGAAAGGAAGATGCAGCTGATGAGATAAGTGGGGTGAGGTTGAGAGGAGTCTGTCAAATCTTAAGTCGTGTCAGGGGAATTAAAAATGAGTGGAGTCGGTACAAATGCCCTAAAGAATTGATGAACAGGTGGTTGGATATTTAAATGAAACATCAGATCTCAGGATATATATGGAAGAATACATGGAGTGATTTTACTTATCTGCATCTTTCCTAATCTTTGAGTTTTGAAGGCCTTGTTATGCTTAAACTAAAGTTGACTACTGTTTTGGCTTCTAATAAAAAAATGTGTTTCAATTTTGAGGCTTTTATTCAATGAACCGTTTAAGGTGGGAGAACAGGAGAGAAGCTATGGCTTCAAAGAATCATAAATCTATATTCGCGACTCATAGTCCTGCTGCTGCCGGAAAAGTTTGGTTGGGAGGAGGAAAAAAACAGAGGTAGAGGAAGAAGACAGCGAAGACTGCGACAAAGGAAGATGAGGGTGAAATGAGATGCTGTCATTTTTTATGATGTGGCCTTCATGGGGATGCCAAATAAGCAAATTTTTATACTGTCAGTGCCACATAGAAACTCAAATGTTCTGTAAAAATTATGAAATTAGGACAACTGAGTCATAAGAAATTAAACTATAAAGGCTAAATTATAAATTCGGTCTAACTATAAAGATTAAATAATTAATTTTCTCAAAAAACAATCATGGATAAAATTTAACCCTACAGAATTATAGCAGCATCAAGATATAATTCTAAATCCACTGAAAGGATTTGGTATCAATGAGACCTGGTTGTGGCATTTACGTCAGATTCCTTGTGGAAAAAATAAAAAGGGCTCAAAAGAAAACAGAATCCTTAACTTTGTTGCAGAACCACTTTGTTGCAGAACCACTCAGTGGAGTGCCAAATCTCATCCCAATTCATCAATAAATAACTCAATTCAACCTACTCAACATATGTGGCAATGCCAGCATATGATTCAGCATGACATCAATCAGCAGTGCTAGAAAATAAAATGCACTGTGGAATTAATATATTTATATAAGGAGAAGAATGTATTCGCTGAACTAAGTGGTGTGTGGATTCTCATAGCTAAATCATTCTCAGTGGTGTGGGATCTGAAATTTTTACGCCATTGTGGGCTTCTAAAATCCACTAACAATGTTGTCATCATGGTATGGATAAACAAATGTGACTAAACCCATCCAATGTTCAACTGATCAAAGATTGAGACATGTGACTATTTGGATCATATTTGATCCTTAAAAAATACTACTTTATTATGGTTACAGTTAATGCGCTTAGGGAGATATCTTAATTCCTAAGTACCTAGGTTTACGCCTAAAGATAATTAATGACTCGCTCTACTCGACATTGATATCGCCTAAAATGAAGGAAAATTTTATCCTGTATTTGGATCGTGGGTGAGCTTAACCCTTTTTTAAAAAAATTTGTAAAAACAAAATCAAATGTGATTAAGAGGACAGCATCAAGGTTAGATATATTCGTATAATTTGAGCTCTCATGACCTTACAAACATATAGCACAGACCCTTTCTGTCATGAGCTACACAAGTAAAACAAGTAGAGTAATAATTGCCCAAGCAAAAGATGGAACCAACAAGACCATGAAATCTGTAAGAATATAGTCTGGTCCCAGAACATGAGGTTCGGAACCACCAGCAGTCACTTCCTGAAACAGTTCATGTTAATGGCAAGGCAAAGCCTGCTGTATTCATAACCGTACAAATGGTACACTTAGCTTCGATAGGACATTCAAAATAGTTTCTCTGATGCTGGAAGGCAAGTCTGGGACATGTTTTCCAAGTGGTAGAAATTGTTCTTTAAGAACAGGGACATTGTGCTTTTAACGTTCAAGGAAGAATTCAGAACAAAGCTTACACAATGATGTAAATAGTTAGATTCCCTATCAGCCCTGCTCAATAATGCATCTCATGAACAGTCCACTCCAGAAAATTTTACACATGTTTTATAAATATGTTAACCTGTAATTGATTAAGGGAAGATGCCAAGCAGGGGATGGAATTTTCTAGATCAACCAACACTCTTATGAAGTTCCGTGTCATTGACATCTTACAAGCTTTCGTACAGTCAGCAATGAAATAAGATAATACTAGGCACACGGAAGCTTGACAAGCTTATCTCTAAAGGTTTTATTAGTAATACACTACAACTAACACCGAAGCTAATAAACAGCGTCTACACAGAACAATACCCTATACACAGAAAATCAGATTGCCCCTTGACCTGCATAGCGCGAGAAATATTCAAATGATGCATTAATAAGGAGTACGATATGGAAATACAGAAATGGGCAACCTAACAATTAAGTCCCGATCAACTTGGCTTTAACAGGCAAATCTAATCAACAATAAATGACAAAGCCTCCTAAAGAATCAGAATTTGAGCTGGCTATGCTAACTACACCAGTCTATTACATTCAAGTAAACAAGATAATTTTAGTACCCTTTAGGCTCAATATCTACCAAAATTTCTGATAAACTACAACGGCTCTAGAAAATTGCGACGATGAAATATGAAACCTGTTAGTGTATTTCACGTGGCCAATAAAATCTTAATGTTTACAGATAGTGCCAAAATTCAGCAACTATGCTGCTGTAAACAATAGAGAGATGATATGAATGATGGAAGTGAAACAATTTAGTGGCTCCTTGATAAGTTTTGGTGCTATTAGAGGAACCAACACTGGAAGTCGAAATATTCTAAAGAATTTCTTCCTCACTTAGTCTCCTGTTCAGATGCTTTTTATTTAAAACATATGCACACTGTAACAAACTAGCAGAACTTAAAAATGACTGCAAATGTGTCGTTATGCGGAGCCCAAGGTATAAAATATTACGCTAACCAGCCTATGCTAAATGGTATTCATGTTATTTGAAGACATTAGATCAATTGCAGAGATAATAGCCAAACCAAAAGGAATGGCCATAAATGCATTTCATTCATCTTGGTCATTGTAATTGCGCTGTCATACATGAGAGATTCCATTCTCACAATTATGCTAGTTTATATTCTAGAGCTCAGCGTTGTAAAATAATTAACCATTTCAATCCATACTAGCAGTGAAATAAGGTTATTAACAAAACGAAGAGGAAGTGGCTGCCCTGGCAATCCAAGTAAGCAAATATAGTCAGGTTATCTCCCACATGTAATACCTTCATCAGAGGCCTCTCATGGCTAACGGGATATTCCCAATCATTGTTTTCATTGCACTACATAGAGAGAACCAATCAGGAGTCTACCTTAGTTTTCACAATTTGCTAAAATGGCCTTCAATCCTGCTTAGTCCAGGCAATTTTCTCAGACCACTTGTTACGTCATCTCTCAATTTCTTCACATCATCCCACCTACCATCACTAGCATAGACATTAGAAAGCATAACCCTATAAACACTATCATCAGGATTGCTCTCAAAAAGCTGATGAGCTATGGTTTCTGCTAGATCAGAATTTCCGCATGAATTGCAGCATGATAGGAGAGCTCCCAAGATGCCTTTGTCTACTGGTTCTGGCAAGGACTGAATGAGATTGTAAGCCTCTTCTAATTCCCCTGCACTCCCTAGAAGTTTCACCATATAAACATAATGCTCAGGTCTGGCTTCAATTTCAAACTCATATTTCATCCTCCTGAAAAGGTCCCGGCCACCTTGGACTAGGCCGGCATGGCAACAAGCACAAAGAAGAGCAGAGAAAGTGGATTCATCCGGCACTACACCTTTATTTAGCATCTTATTAAACATCCTGAAAGCCTCAAAGGCACATCCGTGCAAGCCAAAACCTAAAATTATTGAATTATAAGAAATTATATTCTGCTTCTGCATCAACTCGAAAACTCTAGTTCCTGAGTGCAAGAAACCACACTTTGAGTACATGTCTACAAGAGCAGAAGAGACCATGACATCTGATCCCAATCCATTCCGAAGAACATAACCATGTATCTCACGTCCAGGCCCTACATTTGCTGACTGGGAAATAGAAGCCAATACACTAGCAATTAAAATAGTATCTGCCTTCTTGCCTTTCATGTTCAATTCCCTGAAAAAAAGCAGAGCCTTCACATAATCTCCAGTCTGAGAATATCCAGCAATCAGAGCAGACCATACAACTAAATCAGGTTGGAATATACTTGCAAAGACTTTATAAGCTGAAGTCATGCACTTACATCTCGAGTACATGTTCACCATCAAACTAACTACATGAGAATTAGAATCAAACCCATTTTTCAGACTTAAACCATGTATTCCATGACCAATTCTCAGCAAGCTAGAATCTGCCACACTCAAAAGCAACCCAACTATTGTATATCCGTCTGGTTTCTTCCCAGCACGCCGCATAGCGTTGAATGTTTGCATCCCTTCATCACATAAACCAGAATATCCATAACCGGAAATCAACGAATTCCACAAAACCAAATCAGGCTCAGGAATCCCATTAAACACTCCACTGGCTTCATTAACAAGGCCCAATTTAGAATAAGCTGTCACAAGAGCACTGCCGCAAATAGAGTCCGATCCAAACCCAGATACTATAGCCCTCCCATGAGCAAGTCTCAGGCTAGCAGAATCGAAATTCTCAGAACATGCACGTACAATACAAGCATAAGTGAAATTGTCAGGTCTTGTGTTGGTTGTAAACATGTTGTTAAAGAGAGCAAATGCATTGCGAAATCTCTGGGCTTGAGCGTAAGCTCGGATCAAGGAATTCCAGAGGTAGACGCTTCGGGTGGGAGTTTTGTCGAATACATGGTGGGCAGAATTAACGTCCCCATTAGCTGCATACTGCCTGATAATTTGAGTTGCGTAAAACGGGTCTTCCGAGAGACGAGACTTAATTACGAAAGAATGCAACTTCTTTACCCTCAATAAGGATTTGCAAATTTTGCAGAGTTGGGATTGCAGTAAATCAAAATGACTCTGCATTAAATGAATAACTGCAGTTCATACATACGTTATCTTGATCCTGGACACATAATCGCTGAAAAGATGACTTGATCTATTTTGCAACAAAATGGAGTCCATTTCAATTTTCAACTGAATAGTCACCATATCCCGTCAGCAGGGAAGGATTCAGTCCATAGTTTCTACAGTTGCATGCAATCTACAAAATCTGATTCTTCGAGTTGCTTGTTGAGGAATTGCAGCTTAAAACTCCACCACTAACCTCAAACATGTGATGAAATGTGCTGACTGAACCTTTTCTTCTGAAGTCAAAGGTGCTAACAAGGAGATTGAAGCGGGAGTACGGGACATGTTGCGACTTGTGAGTTTGGGAGTGACGTGACATACTACATACGTACGTACATATTATATTACTCGCAAAAAAAAAAAAATCGTAATATTTTTTTCCGTGTTTTCCCCCAACATTTTTTAATCATACGGCAAAATTTCAATGACATATTCGACGTTATACTCATTTAACTCACAACAAAAAGTCATATTAATTTGCTATATTTCATACTAATTACTTTCAAAAGAATTTATGACATTGAAACGAACCTTATTAATCGCCAGTCACTACTACCTTTCTCTCTTTTCCTTTTGCACCCCCACCCAAAAATAAAATAAAAGAAAAGGCCTTCGTTCTTCTTTTTTGTTGAAACCTGTAAATATTGCTCCGTATTTTAATAAAATGGTGAAAGATATCATCGGAAAACCTTTGAAGCAAAGGATGAAACTCTTCTTAGACGCCGTTGATGTGATGCTATCTTCTCGCCACCTCTTTTTTTTTTTTAATATATAACAAAAATGAAGAAAAATCACAGCCAGCAATGGCCATTAATTAGTTCTGACTATTTTTTAGTAAAATATAAAGGTAACAGTTTAGATAGCAACTAAATTTCTTTCTCCATGAGATGCAGATATGAGATTAAAATTAAAAAAAAAATTGCCCGTAACCTAAGGAAAACAGCATTATTCATAGCTTATAGATAGCTTGGCTCATTTTATATTGATGCAGAAACTAACAATAACAACATTATTCATGGCTTACAATAGAGGGCCCACATTGATTGAAATTTCCAAAAAGTACAATGAAAGAGTGAGAGGGGAGAGATCATAGACGAGAGGAAGGAGGAGGAGCCGCTGCATGCTGTGAAGAGGGTCGATTTCTGGTAGGGGAAGGAGGTGGTGGTGGAATTCTTCTTGGCCTCACTATCATCTTTCTAACCTTCAACGCCGCCATTGATGAACTCTTCTGATCTTCATCTCCTTCATTTTATTCAGTAAATCAGTACAACCAAAATAATTAACTATTGAATTATGAATGAAATAATTACCATAGGGAAGAGATGACGAGGTTGCTGCAAAGTGACCCAGAAGGAGAAAAGCTACTAGCAATACAGCAAGCAGCTTCGCCTGAATCTGAATGAATGCTCCCATTATGGATGGAGATGCAAGCTTAAGGATAGTTCGAACTTCCAAGTCAAGGTTTCAGATTTTATACTTGAGCCACCTTCTTTGTTTATTCCTGATTTCATGGAAAAATGAATTAATTAATTATATCCTCCTGTGCAAACCTACCAAAAGCTGACTTTCTTTGGTTCTTGTTAGTTTTTTGTATTTTAGTGTCAAATTGGTTGCCGATAAAATACGATATATAGTTGGCGTCGCAGATTCAGCTCTACTTGATAGACAATTTTCTTGTTCAGGAAAGAAGACTTTTAATATAATAATCCAGGTATTTTCATCGTTTTCTCGGCTCTGTACGTTCACTTGTTAATGGCTTTTACTCTCCTCAAGTTGCCCTCCTAACAAATTTACCATGACGCTAGCAAGTTACATAAATTTCCCATGCTTTGACTTTTTTAATTTGTGAAGGAATAATTGAGATCAACTAGTGAATCAAGCTGAGGTAGTTGGTACTTTCCCACATAAAAATTCAGAGAAGCTTCGTGTGCCTGAGTTCAATGCTTTCTCCATCGTTGTCTGTCTAGCTCTAATAAAATTATAGAGCAAAATGACCAACATTTCATTCTTACTAAGTAAAGAAGCCCAAAGGAAATATTGTATGAGAAAATATGAACAGTTGATTTCAAATGGGATAAATCTGAAATGAGCTTCCATTGAATTGATTGAGTACAAATATTTCAACTTTGTGAAACAGCGTTATCTGTTGGCTATATGGATAACTTCTTACAACATTAAATCCTAATAACAAGTTGTGTAAACTGGCAACTACACTGGGTCTACGAATAATTTGAAGAATCAAAACTATCTTCATCTGAATCAGAATCTTGTTGGCTCAATAGAAGGCACCGTCTTGGTCTTGTATCCAAATTATCTTGTTCCTACATTCATACACTAAGGGGCAGGAAAACATCTGCAACTATTAAGAAATTAAACAACCTCTCGTGGAACTTCACTTGTGGATGGTGTTGTCTGAAAAGCCACCCTGGGCGCATGGTCAAGTCTCGACAGCTGTTCCAGAAGCATTATATCTTGCAACAGAGATAATTTCAAATGGTGACAAAAACATTAATCGTTGACTTATGAATTATAGGTTACTTTACCTCGTCCTCTCCAAATCCTGGGGTTTGTTTCGGTTCTGCATGTTTCGAGGATTGACATGAAGACTATAATCTGGACCAAAACAATCATAATAATCATTGTAAGGCAAGTTATTATCAGGTTCCCCTCCAATTGCTACTGCTGTCTACAACAAATGAAAACGGGTATATATATAATAAATAATTACGTACATATCAAAAGAATTCTTGAAAGAAAGGGAAAATTAATTAGAGACAAGCCTCATAACACCAGCAACGAGCAACATTCTAAAATGTATTATGATCTGAGGAAACGAAGCGAATCTGCAGACCCTTCACAGACAAGTTGAATGGACCCAACTTGTCACCAGCCAAGGAATCTGCTCCACATTGTAGAACAACAGCATCAGGTTGATAAACCTCCATCACTCTCTCAATTATGGCCCGAAATAAACCATTGAAACTATCATCATCCATTCCACCCTGTAATGGCACATTTATGGCATAATCCCCCCCCCCCCCCAAAAGACCCGACCCGGTGTTCAATATCTGTCCAGTACCCGGGAGGAATTCCTCCCCGTAATTGTGAAAAGACGCTGTCTTCACTCTATCAGTGGTGTAAAAAGCCTCCTCCACGCCATCCCCATGGTGGACATCAATGTCAACATATAGCACACGCTAATGGAATAAGAAGAGAGTTAATATGTATGAAAAGCTGTAAAAATGGCAGAGAAATTGAAACTACGTACCCTATGAGCTTTGAGAAGCTCAAGAATGCCGAGGACGATATCATTGACGTAACAAAACCTGCGGCCTCAAGTTTCTTAGCGGGGTGCAAGCCGGCGGCCCAATTGATGGCGACATTAGCCTCAACACTATTCAATATTGCGGCAGCACCAATGGAGCCACCGGCGGAGGGCATGACAGAAATCGAATAAGCCGTTAAAGACTGGGCAATCGTGGTCGAGGTTGAAGCGCCTGAGATTACGGAAGCAAGAGTTGCCTTCGATGCTCTGGGGAGAGACGGTGGATGTTTCAAAATTTAAATTTAGCCTCTTTTAACATTTTAATTGTTGGCATTTAACACCTTGCCGTTAATTTTGTCATTAAGTAATGGATGAAATCGCCACATCAAATTGATCAAGATAACGTAGTATCCTACCTAGCATTACATTTTTTACACAAGGGTTACAATGTCATTTTCCATGAAAAGAAAACAAACCCTAATCTCTCTGTGTCTTCTTGCGGCTGGCTAATTTGACCTTCAATTCTCTTTAAAAAAAAAAACCATCAGATTAATGCTGCTATTACGGTGAATGGGTCTACTTCGTGAGTTTCTAGGGTCATCCCAAAGAAAGCTCATGAGAAGGCTTAAGGGCGGAGAAGGCAAAGGAGGAGCTAAGGTTACCTCTTGGGTTGATTCAATGAGAACTTCCTCTCCGCCCAGTAGCAAGCCCACCGTTCATGCTTGTGAAAACCCTGGCGTTAGTTCTGAGATTGTAATCACATGATCCTTTGCTTCACCTTTTTTTTAATTACAATGTTGCTAGTATCTTGAATATGAAAATATTCTAGCAAAATATTATGCTATTTAATTATGTTGACTTGAGGGAGCAAGTGAAACTGTTTGGGGAAAATTATATCTTTTGTTTGGGTCTTGTGATTTTTTACTGGGTTCTTGTGGAGCTTTTGCCAAAAAGTTCCTCAAATGCTTATGATACTAGTAGGGTTTTACAGGTCCATCATGCAGCGTTGCTATCTTTTGTCTGTTGGTACTCTTTCAGTTTCTTCTTGTTATGTTGCTGATGTCGATATCTCATGCTTACCGTTATTGATTATAATTCCATTGCTGGAGTTTTGATTCTGGTCTATGGATCGTGTTGCTTTTGGTACTTCTTGGCTTTTTTGCCATGTTTTATTCGTCTGGTTTATGGTAGCAGTGGCTTTTTCAGTATATCCTTTGGGATACCAATATCCTTGATGGCATATTTGGATGGCTTCTAATCTTGCCTCTCTGTGATGTTATGGGTATTTGTGATCATCACCTTCCATCTCAACATCGCTTTTTAAGCTCTCGTTATCATAGTTGGTGCAGCAGCTTCCAATAAACTATGTCTGTGATTCGTCTTTTGTTTCAGCCTTTCATTTTACTTTTTGGATTGTTTTAGTATTTCAGGGTGCGGTTTATGTTTCAGTTTTCTTATCCATTATTTTTCTATTTGTACTATTACCTGTCAAGTGAGTCTCTAGTTTTCGTATTTTTTAGTGTCTTTACTTATTTTTCATTTTATTTTTAATGAGATTGTAAAGTAAGCCCAATAGACCCAAAAGTCCTGGGCTTCATACTCAATACCCACTTTTCCAAACCCATTCTTTGATCTAACAGATCCAATTGTTTGGCCCAAATATAAAGTAGAGACCACTTCTCGAAAGCCCAACAGGTCCAGAGATCCCCATCCTCTCAATTTTGTCCTAAGAAAATAAAACATTTTAATTCAATCCTTTATCTCTCCACCCACCAGTCCTAGAAACAGAATAGAAGCATTCCTCCGAAAGATATTTGTGATTTGTGTAATTAAATTCATGGTCGGCCCAAAAACACAAAAAATTCATGGCTACGTACATGTGATATTATGGAAACTTTTATTTTTAAAAGAAAATCAATTAACAGTGACTGGATATTTCATTCATTTTTTTTAACAAAGAATTATAGTTAAAGTTGAAATTGAATGGGTTTGAAGTATTTTAAAAATTGTAAGTTAATGGTTTATGTGAATGATAATGATAATACGTGGTGGGATGATGATGATGATGATCCTGCATAGGATACATGGGGTGGTGACTTTTGACTTCGCTGCAATATTAATAAATTATTTCATACACGTTATTATGTGCAATGTGAATAGAAACATATGTAACTAATGCATTACTGGGACAGATTTTTCTCTCCACGCTTGTGTAGATTTTGCAAGTGACTGTCGTGAAGTATGTAAAGTTCATCATTCTAAATAATTTATATATTCCTCCCGTCCTAAAAGTAATAGCTAGTTAAAATATTAATTTTAATCACTTTAATTTATTTTATCTTATATATTTATTATTTTTTATTATATTAATTTATCTAATTTATAAACTAATATATAATCTAATATTATATATGTTTATTTTTGAACAAAATAAAATCATATTTGTTATAATTAGCTAATTCATATAATTTTCTTATAATAATATGTTTTATCCTAGTAGATGGAGATAATTATATGAATCGTATGATATTATTATTCTTTATTAAACACTAAACTTTTGGATTGATTGTTCACTAAAAGATCCTATTTAATAATTTTATGAAATGGTTTTTCAATCTTTTTCTACTATTTTCAAATGATTCCATCCAATTTAAAGGATAACAAAATAACATGAGTATTGATATATCACCACGTGGTTAATGCATTTGATAAAAGACCAGGACAGGTAAAGAAAGAAGGTGAATTTATTAATTAAGGCAGTTTAAGATGGTTAATTATCAAATGAAGACAAGAACTTTGATGGAAGAGAAGAGGATTAGACAGATGGAAGAGAAGGTGCGTTAGCTACAATGATATGTATGGTGAGGGGAGAGTGGAGTGTAATTAATCATAACTTTTGACTTTGTCTGTTAATGGATTGGACCTCATGAGGGGCCTAAGGAATCCCTAAACTCCCATTCTTCTTCATTAATTATTACGAATCAAACCCTTATCTTTAACTTTATCATAATAATTACCCCTTTTTCAAGTTTCCAATTACCATCACATATATAACACCCAATACTCTCACTCCCACCCACCATATATATATATATCATGTACGTATATCTCACATTACTTATTACTGCATATTATATATTATTCCTGCGTTGTATCATTCGTGTGAAGTTAGTTCCATTACATTTAATTAGTAAAAATATATTACATCATTCGTGCACGTGAATAATGACTTAGCTTACGTATTTTTATGGGAATATATAGAATAAACAAAACTTAGATCCATGAGACCCAAGTGATATATACATTTCAAACCACAACAAATGGACTTGATCAAGCGATTATGCACTCAAATGGGCATACATCACATTAATTTTTCTCTTTAATTCAAATATTCAACTAAATTCCTCTTATTCTAAATAAAAAAATTAAATAGAGATTTATTTTATCCTAAACTATAAGATTATAATTCATTTTATCACTTAATTTTAAATTTTTTCTCTAACATATAGATATATAGTAAAAAGTTACATCAATAGTCATAATGTATATAATTATGATGGATATTATATTAAAACTAATAAATATTTCTTATAAATAACTAATTTTTATTTTACTTAAATTAATTATTTAACTCTTATATTATAGGTTGGAAAGAGAATATTGATTTTTTTAAAATTATAATTAAAAAATATAAATTTTGGCCAAAAAATTAAAAAGTGTAAATAATTCAAACTAAACATAAACAAGTCAAATCTCATATAACGTGATGGAGAATTTGAACATATAGTGCAACTTTTGGTATATCCTTCACGACCATTTGTATGACAAAATCCCAACTATGCCCTTGAGAAATTACCTGTTATTTTTGTTCGTGGCTTTATAAATAGAATGAATTATTTCGTTTTCTATTAAATATTTAATGATTATTGATTTGGATATTGAATATTGTATCCTCAAAGTTGATATATAGGCAGATATAGATGCATATAGAGAGGATATCATTATCAGAACTAAAACTCTTTTAAAAATTGTATAGTATAAGGGAATTAGTCAATATTCTAGGCTTACTTAAAAGAAAAAAAAGATATGGTCCATTATTATATGGAGGATCAAACAAAATATTGAACCGTTAATTGAGATGAAGTTTGATTTTATTAATTACTAGAGGACTTAAATATAGTCGGTCGTATCTGAAAGAGGGGAAGCACAGATTTAAGAGAGAAAACAAAGAGAGACGAATCAAAATGGGGCAACTATTAATTAACGGAGACAAATGGTTCGTTATCATTTTTTCGTCGTCATCCCTTGAAATCCAAGCTTTCTTGTTTTTGTTTGTTCACAATTTATTAACCCTTCTCATCAGAAAGAAAAGGAAATTTCACTAACCCCTTTTAAATCATGAAATGAATTTTCACAACTTCTTGTGATGAGATTATTGCTACACAGTTAGGCTTTAAATTTGAGTTAAACCCATCTTCTAACAAATGAAGAAAACAAACCATATATGATGACATGTTACCACATTCCCAGCTCGGAAAAATATAGAAAAGAAAGCGTGTCTCATATATATATATATATTGGATTGAGAAAAGTAACAAACCTCAAAGTTCACGCATAAGACCTAAATTTTGTCACATTGATTAATTAATAGTACAAACGAGATTATGATAAATCACATACTGACATGCCTATCGTTTCTGGATTCGATTGTGCAAGTTCAAGTTGGTAACGTTAAAAACTAAAAAATTGTTCATACATACATATCACTTTTTTATATAGAAATGACCATAGTTTCTCTATGTTCAATGTCAGTGTTTTGTTGCCATATCTCGTCATTCTTTTTGGCCACTTAATGTGGCAGAAGTTTTTCAATCAACATGTTGTTTGTGACATTTACTATAATTCTTAAAAGTTATATATCCAGTAGCAAATTGAAATAAAAAAAATTACTCCTTCCAATCGTAATCATAAAAATTAGATTTAGTTTTAAATATACATATTTAATTTATTTTATCTCCTAAAATTACAATTGTTCTCCTACTATATCTCTATATAATTGTATATTTTTATTAAAGGTAATTTAAATACATATGATTTAAAGGTATATTTGAGAGAAATCAACACATAATCATTATAAATAATTAACTTAATTAATTTATTAATTTAATCCAATTAATTAAATATATCTTATAATTATGATCAGATATAGTATATATCTAAAAATAATAATGTATCCTGCAAACACTTTTTAGAATTTCATTTTTCTTAATTAGAGAGGCAAGTACAAAAGATTTGAGATTATTAGCAAAATTGAATCCACCACCATCCACTTACAAAGGATCTCATGGCATTAAGCTATAAAACTATTGGTAGAATTTCATTTTTAATTTAAGCATTGTCATAACAACAAGGATGTTAAAAGTAGTATCGGGAGTCTAAATTTCTTAGTTAAAATATAATTCACTGATTAATTCACACGTGTTAATTAAAGTTTTTCCAGAAATTCTTCTCTTGTGTTTATCTTTTTTAATACATCGTATTTTGCAGAATTGCTGGATTTATCTAAATTATTAAAATGGCGGGGGGAAAATCTTCAAATACTTGGGTACTTTTGTCATTAATTAATTGGGTTCTGAAAATTGAAGGGATTCATTGTGGATAACTAACTCAACGTTTGATAAGATTTTATTTTAACCATTTATTGCATATAAAACAAAAATGTATGATTGAGCTCGATAGTGGAATAATGAGCTATCAAATCATAATATGTAAAGTAACAAATTGATTAATGAGGCTGGTTACGTTTTAATATGGCAAGAACCAAAAAGAGGTTGGGAGTTGGTTTAATGTTAATTAGGCGAATAATAATGGCCATAATAATAGGCATATGCATGATCATGAAGAACTTTAATTTCATTTTGATTTAGTTGCTACCTATTTTGAAAATAGGACTGATGCATGCGATATGATTCACTTCAACATTGAAAATGAAATTTCTCCAATGTTGCATTGTGCTCTCTAATTATAAGAAACTATCAACACGATTAAACTTGTTAATAATGTCTCTTTCCAACCTTTAATTAAAAGTATAACATTAATCGCTCTACCCAACTTTTCGAACAAATTATTATTTCAATAAACACATACTTCTCTTTTTATATATATATCACGTGGAATGTTTGAGAAATAGCTTGTATATATGATTCATCACTTGTTCAAATATATATATATATATATATATATATATATATATATATTTGAACACTAATGCTAACTTTTCATCTTATTACAAAATTCTGGAGGAATACTTTTTTTAAAAAAAAAAATCTTTAATGCTCTTCCTCCAGTAACGGGCTCTCTTTGGTGTCTCCGGGTTTAGGTTCAATTCCATTGAAACCTTAAGTTAGGGTAGTGTTCCTTTCTTCACTTGCTAGTTTATCTACAAATATAAAAAAATATATTTTATATTTAAAATAAAATAAATTTTTTTTAAATAAATCGAATTGAATGAGTAGTATTCAATGTATAAGTTTGACAATTTTTTTTTTGGGATGTGAGATTAAGAAGGTCATGGCCACATACAAATACTTTTTTTCCTTGGGCCAACTGTGGCCTAATACAATTACTATCAGAGGGAGAAGCAGAACAGGACAGCAGGATATAAATAACGAAAATGAAAAACAAAAGACCGTTGGATGAAGTCGATGATTATTGAATGGGAAGGCGAGTGTGGTATCTGACGACTCGCAGGCTTGCAGCCATACACGTCATCATTGGCTGTTATCGCATACATTGCTCTGGCGAAGACAGTAAAAGCGTGGGCCAATCACTGTCAAGATTGGCTGTTTGTGGGGGTGGGGCCATGTGTTGCGCTGGCCTCATACCTTTTTAATACTTATTATTATTTATTAATTATTAATAGATAAATGTCGGCCCAACTCATATGGCCAATTTTTTCCATATTATTGACACGTGTTAGAAAGATGGGGAAAACAAATCGGCAACTGTAATTTAATACAGTACATAATAAAAAATAAATTTATATTTTATAAAGATATATATTTATTTTTTATTATTTTTATAAGGATTTTTTTAATAAATAATTCTGTAAGTATTTAAAACTTTGGCTAAAAATTATTGTATTGATTTACTTTTTTTTTTCAAAAATAAAAAAAAATGAGAGAACACATGTGCATTCGCAATTTGATGAATGACCTAATAAACCATCCTCCCGATTAAATTTGATTAGTTAATTAGATTAAATTTTATATATTTTTTTATTAATGAATTTAAAACGATATTATTTTGAATAAAAAAATAGAATCTTTTAATTTTATATTTTATTAAATTATAAATATGCGTGCGGGATTTTATATATGAATATTTTATTTAATTATAGATTAATATATTTTTTATTTAAATATTACCTGTTCAACAGTTTAACATAAATAATTTTGTACATTTTAATTAAGTTAAATTATTTAATTATGATTGGAATGATATCGGTCAAACTATAATTAGATTACTAACTTTTTAAATTATTTTTTTGATTGGTTTAATTTAATGGTGGCTCCAATTTCCAGTACCTCGAATTTATGTTTTTGTATTGAAAGAAGATTTGAAAAACTTAGGGGGTTTTTGTGGCCTGGTTCTAAACTCTAATCGCTGGGATTAGGTTCTAGAAACTAGTTGATTTGAAGGAAATATACAAGTGTTTGTAAAATTACAGCTGAACCCATTTGAGCGCCGTACTCATTTTCCATCTACGTCGAAAGCATTATAAGAAATTTTAAAAAAAATAGTAATCTATATTATTGATGGCTCTCTTTTTTCTCCAAAAATATGTATTAGTAGTAGTGATAAATATCTATTTGTGGATGTGTAGAGGCATATAAAAAAATATATATCTATTGGTATATGGATTTTTTAATTTATTTTAATATTATGAAACATACGTGTATTGTCGGTCGTGGTTGCGTGTCTTAAGTAGCCTCCAATCATTGAGAGAAATTCCACGCACGCAGTCACTACTTCCTGATAAACAAGTCTCTATTATATTCTTTTCTTTTTTATATTTTTTGCCTGCCACTATCAAACAAATGAAAATGAAATCTTAGGTATTTTCACTATCATATTGGTTGAATATTAATAGAGATATATTACTCCTAGGCTCCTTACTAATTACAAATTTAACTATAAAATATTAATTTATTTTATATATAATATTTATTATTTTTTATATTAATTTATATAACTTATAAATTAATATATAATATAATATTATACATGAATATTTTAAAAAATTTATATCATATTTATTATAACTAACTGATTTATCTATTTTTATTTTATAGAAATAAGTTAAATATATCTTATATTGATAATATATCTTACATAAAAATCTTAATTATTTACCAGCCAAAAGGCTTTTCTCATACTATGGATCTGTCTAGATAAGAGTTTAAAAAATGACTTATAAAAAAAAAAGACTTTTGTACAATTTTTAGAAAATGACTTTTAAAGAAGAATTTATAAAAAAAAATAATTTTAAATAAATGAGTATTTAGATAGTTATTTCCATAAGTACTTTTATTATTGGATAAATTATGAAAAAGTATATGTATATTAAATGAGGAGAGATGAGATATGAGAGGAGAGAGGATGTAAGAAAATAAATGAGATAGGGTATAAAAAAAGTAAGAGAGATGAAAGAGGGTATAAAAAAGTATGGATAATATAATAATTAGTTAGTTCATAAACTTTTTTACTGTTCTATAAGCTACTATAACTAGCTTATCTGAAACTTTAATTTTAAATCATAATTTAGTCCATAAATCCATTTGAACAAATATAGCTATTTGTTTTAAAAAAAATTAAAACCTAAATTTTATCTAAACTTAAGTTTTTTTGGATGTTACCAAACACACACTATATTTTTATTCCCTTGTATTTTACAAAAACGCAAAAGCATAATTCGTTGTACATGTGAATCCTTTCCATAATATAATTAATGGCGTTGCTTAATTAGTTTACTTCTGTCCCCCACTTTGAATTGATTCAGTCTTAATCTTTCTCATATATACGATCCGTTAGGTGTGTTTTCTTAATTTTTATTTTTTTTCCAAAAGTACTTTTTTGTATTTCATGTTTGACTTATTACACTATATATTATTATATCTAGTTTTTAATATAATATTTATTTAATAAATTGAGATAGATTAAAAAAATTAGTTAAATTAATTATTTATAATAATTATATATTATTTTTTTTAAATACTCTATTTAACAATCTGCATTTTATACTATTATTAATAGAAATTCTCTTAATATGGATAATCATATAAATATATTTTATAAAAAGAATTATAATTTAAAAAAATAAAATGAATTATGATATTATAATTAAAATCAAATTTAATATAATTCTTATAATTAGGATGAGTAGTATTTTATAAAGATTGTTTTTCTTTCACATCTAGCCCAAACCTTCATATGCTTGCAAATCACTTAATTATTTAATTATTATGACAACAAATACTCATCCCATTTCCACTCGTCGATTGTGATAATATACCACGGAAATTACCTTCAACGTTTTGACAATCGTATTGTGAAAATGAGAAATTTCTGGCATCATTCTTCTCAAATTCTCTCCTTAAACAGTAAATATTTATATAATTTAATTAATTAGGTTCCGTTTTCAACAGAAAAAGACATAAATATATTTAAAAATTTGGATCGCGTATCGAGCACCGTATTTTCCCGCGTAAATTAGTAATTAAACATCCTTGAGTTCTTCTTGACATTTGACAACAACGCCGTATCTTCAAGTCTAACTTTGTTAAAACAAAAGATGTTCAATATATATTGCTAGCTTGCGTATCTGGTTTTGTTCCCACGTGTATTTAAAAGTAATTACTTATTCGGTAAAACAAGATCAACATGACTTATGTTTTAAGCCAGAATTAATATTTATTCAGAAAAATCTCAGTAGTTTTAATGTTGCCGTTTTCAGCTTTTTTTTTTTTTTTCAATGTTGCCTGTTTACACATATATACAAATATTCTATCATTGCTTCAAGAAGAGTTTCCACGATGCCTTTAATAATCGTTACTCTTGAAGAAGAATACACTGTTATATATATATATATATATATGACACGTTGATATTCGTTTTGTTTTGTTTTTATTTGGAATATATACAATATTAATATTTAATAATATTCTGAAGTGAAATAAAAATAAATAAATCAATCCTTATCTTTATGTGTATAATTATTTAAGTTATTTAAAATGAAATTTGACCTGTGTTTTACCTATAGTTTGGCATGAATTTCATAATTCATAATTTACAAATGGTACGATTCATTCTAAATTTTTTATAGAATATAGATAGATCGTATGTCATTAGCTCGAATTGACTCAAAATGAAGCATGACAAAACAAAATTACCATCCATCGAATAAAAGTTAATCCAATATAATTAGTAAGCACACGAATCATATTTCACTCATATTTCATAGGTGTACTGAATTCAAATATTGTTTGTAAGTGATATATAAATATATACTTTTATAAGTATTTTTTAATAAATCTTAAACTATATGGTTAATATATAATTTTATTATAGAAGTTGTTACCTATGAGCAATATTGTTTTAATTTTTTTTTAGGTTTAGTGTTATCCTAAAAGTGTTAAAAAAAAGAATAAAATTGCTTTATAATCATTTAAAAAATTAATATTAACTATTTAAAATTAATATTGATTGTTAATATTTTTAACAATAAAGCAATATTGTTATATTTTTAACATTTTTGAGACGCCAATAAACTTAAAAATACTTTTAGGATAATATTAATTATATGTGATAATTTCTAAAATAAAATAAAATTTTAATTTTAAAATATATTTTGACCTGGATAAAATGGTAAGATCACCTAATTTTTTTTAATTATCTACTCAATTTATTAAAATTTTACCTTAATTATATCTAGATTCCGCTGAACTTTTAACATTGAGAGAAATGATATCCAAACTCGGTATGTGTTGTTATTTTGGTGAGCAAGCGTGCTATTATAAAAAGGGGCCGACATAGGAAGCTGCCGCTCTATGTTTAGTTTTAAACAAATGAATTCAGATGCATTGCACTGCCTCTGCCCATAGTACCTTCCAAGAAACTCCCCTTCCCCTATCTTTTTCATTATTTCCTCCCCTTCCCATTCATTCATTCATTCATTCATATATATTATATTCTCCTCATACCATTCCATTTTTTGAACTTATTCCTATTCCTTTCCTATAAATTCAAATCAATCAATATAATCAAATCCCCAATTATTATACATTTTCGTTACATGCCTACTTCTCTCATTATATGTGTTTAATTACTTTATATTCATAAAGATGGTCATCTATGTTATAAAATCGAATTTATAATTAACTGCATTATTCACAATTCACGCGTTTTTATTTATTTTTTACAATGATGTACAATGTATAAAAAAAAACTTCTAATTCATTTGATTTATAAATATTAATATAGCATATTAATTATTTTTTTAATTTGTAGTACTTTTTGGGTTATTTTAGGTTCACACGTGTCACATGGTTTAGAATGGCATAATAGGGTTAAGCTAACATGTTTAAGATTAACATATTTATATTATTCATAAAAGGAAACACTAATTAACATCCTCATTGATTAACACACAGATTTATTTCCATAACGGAAATAATTAATTTTGGGTCAAGTTTCTAATTTCTTGAGAACTTCGATCATTGGAATGAAAATTCCAATCATAGAAACCACTTCATAAGTTTTTACCCTCTAAATATTGCAACATTGATGCACACGGATGACATACTTTTCATGCATAAGGGAATTATTAATTATTTTAATTATATCTTTAACATCAATAGTTTAACTTTTATTGCACATTATCAAAATGTTAATTTTTCCTATAGTTCAATTATTTTTAAAAAAAAATAAATTCAACTCCCCAAAATTAATTATTGAGTAGCTAGGGTGCACAAATATCATCAATTGATTCCCCTCTAGACAAAATCAATAATGAATAATGATCTATATCTGACTTTAGAACTCGACAAAATTTCAACTATTCATTGTCTTCCACAAACGTTTGTTTTTTGAAACCTTCATTGACGATGTACAATCTCCACAATATTTTGTACAAAACACGTGTTTTCGATATAGCTTAATTTTAAAATTTGCAAGTGTGGAAACTTTAACAACAGTTTAGTATGAATTACTCTAAGAACATTTTTTTTCACATTTTTGAATATTAAGGTTAGAATTCAGGCACTCAAAGACAGAGAATTAAAAATAAATAGGTTAGTATTAGATATTACTTAACTATTATTACTTGAAGTTAGAATTGGATTGCTCTTATAAGTAATAATTTACTAGTTCAATTCTATTTATAACTTTATATTATTAGATCGTGTCTTTTAATTTTAAAAAATTGGTGTGACAAAAAATATATAAAAGTTTTTTTATCTTTTAATTCAAATATTTGTTTTTAAATTTATCGATGAAAATAAAAATATATATGCAATTTAATCAATAAAAAAGATCACTTATTTATGACTTATGAAATAATAAAAGTGTTGCTTGAAGGTTATGAAATAAATTATATAATTTATGACTTATGAATAATATATTTTATTATAAATTTTATAAATAAAAGTAAACTATGACTTATTATTATTGATGGTAACTGTCTATTATTGTAATGAAAAGCTCACAGGAAATTATTAGATATAGATGTATATATAATAGTACTGATTAATTATAATTTTCTAGAAATATATAGCGATATCTTAAAATCCAATCCAGTCCAAGGCAAAAGCGGCACCGGATTTGCGTAAAATTCACTTGATTGCTTCACTTTCCTCACAGCCCTCTCTCTCCCTCCCTCCCTCTCTCATAACTTGAATCCTAAGTATAATCTCATCCCCCTTCTCTTTAAATTAACACAATTACCTCTCGAGCTCCCCCCCCTCCCCCCCAAAAAAAACACACACACACACATATTGTGTATATATATATGTGTGTGCGCGCGTGCGTGTATATATTTTCCCACCCCATTGAAACGTCTCAATGACACAAAGCATTATTCTTCCAAGGAAAGCTGCTTGACGCTATATATAGAGAGAGCCACTACTACTACTACACACACACACCCCTATGTAAAACCCCACTTCATCAGAGTCTGTCTGTTCTTCGCACGAGCAATCAATTATAATGGGTCGCCATTCCTGTTGTGTAAAGCAAAAACTGAGAAAGGGCCTGTGGTCCCCTGAAGAAGATGAGAAGCTCTTCAATTACATTTCCAGATATGGCGTTGGCTGCTGGAGTTCTGTTCCCAAACTCGCTGGTAAATATTTTTTTTTTTCCTTTTCTTCTTGCTGTGATGTGTGTCTTTCAGATTTATATAATTAATTAGTTTTGTTCTAAACTTCAGGGTTGCAAAGATGTGGAAAGAGTTGCAGACTGAGATGGATTAATTATCTGAGGCCTGATTTGAAGAGAGGCACGTTTTCTCAACAAGAAGAAGATCTTATCATCAGCCTTCATCAAGTTCTTGGCAATAGGTATATATGAATAAACATATATATATGATGAAAAAGGAAAAATATTGCAGAAATGGAATTAAAATATTGAGTATATCCTTTAATTTGTTCATTTGAATTTGCAGGTGGGCTCAGATAGCGGCACAGTTACCAGGAAGAACAGATAATGAGATAAAGAACTTCTGGAATTCAAGTCTGAAGAAGAAGCTGCTGAAGCAAGGGATTGATCCAACCACACACAAGCCTCTAATTCTTACAGAATCATCAATAAAGGAGGAGAAGAAAATTCTCACATCAGATTCATCTCTGCAGATTCCATTCTCAGTCTCAGCTCCGACAACAACATCCTTAGGCTTCTCATCATCATCACTCGCAGGAAGCGATAATTCCAACAAGTTCGAGAATAACATTAACGGTTATGACCCGTTGGCCTTATTTGAGTTCCAAATGGCCGGTTTGAACCAATCTGGGTTCGGATTCAACATGTCCTCGATAATGCCAGGTCTGATAAATTCAATGACGGCGGAGTTATCATCGGAAAACAATTCGGGTTCGAGAATCAGTTCAAGCAGCTTGAGCAGTTATGTTCAAGGAGGAGGGGGTCATCAGATAAGTGACAGCAGCTTAATGACGATGGATCCATTCTTGTATCAGTTTCAAGCAGTGAATGGTATGAAGATCGAAGACGATGGTTATCAGACGTTGATGAAGACGACGACGACGTCGTCGTGGGAAGATTGTGGCAGCCAGATTCTCAATCAAAGCTCCATAGATTTCACCGCCACCTATCCGTTAACGTCACTGTCAGAAGATCTAACACCCGCGAATTTTGATGCTTTCCATAACCATATGTTGTGAACTGTAAAAATCTTTTTTAATGTTTTGATCTTTGATTGATTCTTAACATAGAAAGACTACGGTGATGTGATAGTACAGCCAACTTCTACCAGATGATTTATTTTCTTTTTAATTGGTTTGTATTTTTATTTTCTTTTGATCGATGATGATGATGATGATGATGATATGTATTTGGTTTCTTCGTTGGAGATTTCATGTGACGATTCTTTCTTGCAGATTAATTAATTAATAATGAGTGAAGAAGGTAGCTAATTTTGTGGCCCTAATCTCTCAAAATTGTCCACAACTAATCAATTAATTATTACGTGAAGTTACAGTGCTTTCTTCTTCTCTCTCCTTTCTTCTTTTGGTGGGCTTTTATTTAGATATCACAGCCTTATAGCAGCTGGTCAAACACTCCAAAACGATAAAAATAACAACTTCTTTTGTTAGTGTGTGTGTGTGTGTGTGGAGAGAGAGACGCCCCGTGTGATCGATGTTGAATATTATATATATGTATATGTATATATAAAGCGGTGGCATATTTTGAAGAAGAACAAGTTGTTATGGGCTTAGATATTTATGTCTGTGTATATATATAACTTATAAAACTGGATTCGAATGGCTGGCAAATATAATCTTGGAGATGGGGTCTGCAAGAAGAAGTCTAAAATTGGGTGTCCCATATAAAGTGCATTATTGGAGAGAGGGATATGTACAAAAACGTAGCTTATTATATGGTAGGGCCTCTCTCTCTCTCTCTGTGTACAATAATATTGCTTTTAGGTCATCTTTTTGCCGTAGACTCAGTCCTCCCATAACTTCATGCTTCTTTTTTCTTTTATTATTATCATCATCATCTAATAACTTTACATGCAGATTGTTTATAAATACTTGCATGATCTTACCCTTTGGATAATCAGACTTGTCACATATTCGAGTCATGTTAATTAATGACAAATCCTCCAGTTGATCTGAATTTTATTTATTCATATACTTATTATAATTGATTAGGATGAATAAATATAGATTTAATTATGAGAGTGCATGTGTACGTGGTGGTTGGGGGGGGGAAGCAAAAATGAGGGGGCTGTACGTAATAAGGAGGAGTTAATAGAAGCATTTAAAAGGTAAGTGAAGGGTCATGGATCAGAATTTAATAAAGCTGCTCTTAGATTGCACGCAGAAAACATATGAAACGTTAAAGGGGAGCTTTATTAGAGTTGGAAAACCAGAAGATGCCAATATGTTGGATTAGAAATGGATCCACCAGCCCCGATTCATTTAATAAGAAGTTGATCCATAATCCAAAAATTTATAAATTTAAACCTTGTTGTGATGTGAAAACTTTATTAATAATTAATTTATAAATATTTCTATAAACGTTCTTTATATTTAGATATATACCTATACCTTAATGAATTTTTAGGATCTAACTCAAAAACTTTTTATATAGAAAAAAGCAAAAGAAATGGATCCACCAGGGAAAGTTTTTGGATTCATTTCAATTGAAGAACTTAATAGAGTTCCTACTAAATTGGATGGAGCCAGATAGAATCACAAAGAGTTGCAATCACCAAGTTCTTAATATAGTTGTGTTCTCCGGAATTAAACTCAAGACCTCAGATCAAATCAATCAAACTGCTGTGAAGAAGTAGACGTATATATCTAGGAAGCAATAGTATATATATGGCAATTTGGTCGATGAGAGGGGGTGAAGATAAGTGCTGTAACTATAATTAAATAGTCAAGCACGTCGTACATTTGTACTATACTTACTGTTCAACATACGACTTGCTTTATTATGGTGTTTCCTATTCTGTTACCCCACAAAAACCAAATACCACTGCTTGGATCCTCTATATTTACTGTGTCACCATGTTGCCATGAAATTAGCTAAATAATTATCCTCTCACCAATCTTGATATTATATTAATATTTTATCAACCAATTAATCCACATTAAAATTATGCAAAAAAATTGATTAATTATAATATTATTCTCTTTTGTTGTTTCGTTTATCTATTTTAAATCACATTCCAATTCTACATGTTCACAAATCATATCAATATATATATATATATATATATATATATATATATATAAAATAGCGTCATTACCAATAACCTCAACCATTAAAAATATAATTTTTTTGTATTATTTATAACTTTTTGTTAATTATAATTACTTTAGGTTTTCAAAGAAATATTGATAGTAAATATTAAAAAAACTTAAACTTAATACAAAATATAAAATCTATACGCAGGAAGTGGCCACATCATTCCGTAAATCATAAGAAATTAAAATTAATGTAAAATATAAATGAGAGGTAGAATCTAGAACAAGAGAAGCTAAGGTGATTATATTTGAGAGAAGAAGAGGTGATGACGCATGGTTAACATGATAATATAATAATTATATATAAAAGGGAAAAACTTAATTAAGAGAAAGCAAGATATTAATAGATTTAATGTTGACGTTGACAATAACCAAGATGCTTAATTCACAACATGTTCACACACACATTAACTGCAAAAGGATCTGCCGCCAAGGCAGGCATAACGTGATTAAATGAGAGAGAGACATATAGATTTGGAGGCTGTGTTTGAATCATTAGGGTTCTAAGCAAAGTTTCAGGCGTTAAAAGCAAGTCATAATCAATCTATAATAGCTTTCATCTTTTTTGGGGTGATTAAGTTCAAAGACATTGATGAATGTATGCTAAATCATATCAGGGTGGCGAACTAGTCCAAGCTAATAATTCAAGTAATCTATGCCGACGCAGCAGCTGAGAGAGGAGATTGAGGTTGAATTGAGGACTATTCTTGAAATGATCAATAAAAGTAAGCAAAAAAAGGTTATTATATATGTGTGTGTGTTGAGGCAAAATATAATATATACTAAGAAATTTTTAATGTTCATGGTCAACGAAGGTTCCTCCGACAGGCAGTATCGGAAGGGTAGCTTTTGCTGATATTTTGCCTTTGAAAACTTTTCCAAATTGTAGCTGGCCTAGACTCCCACGCCGACGACATATATACTCATACAGCCCAACCCAACGATTTAATATGTCCCTTGCTACCTTCCTCGTAATCCCACGTATCTACTTTTCACTATTTCTTATTATTATTCATCACCCCACTACTATAAATTATGAGATTTTATAACAATTATATTGCACAAAACTCAATTTGTAGTTTTAATTATGTACAAATGACTCCATTAATATTTAATAATAAATCATCCTAAGCTTATAAGCCCAGTCTGAAATTGACTCCAATACGTCCGAGTTAAGCTGAAGTTCAACCCCATCCGTAACCATTTTCACTTCCGACCCCTTAAACTTTGAAAATTAAACATGTAATTTTTTTTAATCACACGTTATGAAGCAATTAATCAAGAAAATGTGAATTATTGTTCTTGGGCCTGTTAAATAATACTTGAATTATCGTGTCATTAACTCATCAAGTGGAGTTAAGTTTCTTGACAATTTAGATTGAAGTGATCGATCCAGAGTAAAAGGAATAATCATGAAATTTGACGAAAAATGAACAAGTCCAAGTAATCTCGATTCAAATTAACTAATGACACGATAATAACTTGTATTCCACATATACGCATCACAGTAACAGCAATGGAACTCGAGGAAATGTAATAATTAGGCATAGAGAGAGAGAGACGGGCAATATAATGATGATGCGTTGAACTTGAACTGAGAGCGGTTCTGGAAGACTTAGATGACAATTGTGGAGTGATGGATCATTAAGCTAAAGACCCTAAGGACTAAAAATATAGTTATAATTACAAGCATTACAAGTCAGAAGGAACATCACCAGATTTATAAAAACACGAAATTAATTAATTAATTTGTGAGGGCATAATTGCGAAATATCAAAGGGACGATTGTGTTTGAAAATTTCTATCTCTTTTAAATGGTAAAAGTGCAAAGGGAGGCTGCTTTTGTTGAATTAAATTCGGCTTTTTGGTCCCAAAGTGGTTATGATCTTAAACGCCACAATGGAAACAAGTTGCTTTTTTTTTTTCCTTTTGTTTGTGGAAAATTACAGAAACTGGGGGCAATGAGAAAGGTGAACAGACTAGAAAGTACATAATAAAGCTTGTAATTCCTTAATATGAACGCCTTAATAATGGCTTCTCATCCAAGTTTGACACATATCTTTAAATGTGTCTTTCACTCATTGCTCTTTCTTTCTTTTCCAATCACGAAACTTCTTATCTTTCTCAAATCTCACTGTGTATGCAGGTCTTCGCGTCTGATTAAGCTCCTTTGATTGTTTAAGACGACGAGACAGCCATTTTAACCCTTTCTTTCTTTTTTTGTTTTAATTTAATACAATGTTGATTTTAAAAATATTTTTAATATAAAAGAGTTTGAATTCAGTTCAAGATCAAGAGAAAAAAAGTGATTTCGGTAAGGTAAATAGTATGTAGTCATCATTTGCAAAAGTTTATATTGATAGGGTAATGGAATTAGCTTTCTAAAATAATCACTAAGCTAATTCAAATAATATGAGTTATTTAGAGTACTCACCTTTATTCTAAATATAATATCTTAATATATTTTATTTTTAATATTTATTATGTTATCTAAATTAATTTTTTTAACTTATAAATTTATATATAATCTAATATTGTATAGGAAATATTATAGGATTATATCATATTTATTATAATTAAATATTTTATCTAATTTATTTAATATATCTAAATTAATTAAGTAATTTTTAAATTAAAGAATAGAGGAATAATTTATTAAAGTGAGTTAATTTTTTTCTAAACTAACCTAAGTTATAATTGTTTCATGTTTGACTTACCAAAATCGTTTTTTCTTAATCTTAATTAAATAAACTGGCCCTTAATGTGGACGAGACAAGATTCTGATATACTCTGCCTGGATCTTGTTCTACATATAGTTCAAATATTCTTACTACAGGCTGAGTTTAAACTTTAAGGCGGGTATGTTTAGTTGTACATGTTTACATGATTCAAAAAATTAAAAAAAGGAAAGTGTGCAAAAGAAATAAATTATTTTTCATAAATACACATCTGCCATATTTTCACTACAATGATTTAAGTCTCCTTAAATATTTTACTCATTTTTTCACCTCTTTAAAGATCCTTCATACCAGTACGTTAAATCGTAAAGCCAACGAAATCACAACTCCAAATCACGTTGGGAACTGTACAATACTCGGCTATATGGGTTAATGTTAACGTGCTCTATTAATTATGAAATTTTTAGATAGATTATTAATTAAAATATATCGCTCAATAATTTTATATAATATTTTTTTTAATATTTTTGTCTCTATATTGCTTGATCTATTTTTTTGGTTGAAGCATCCGATGACCTTTATATCTATCTAAACTAACTCAAATTATTTTACTATGTATTTTTGGAAAATAAATAACTCTATTAGGTTTTCTCCATTTAAAATTAAATTAACATCCCATCAATTTTACCATATTTTAGACTTTGTTGGGAACCGTACAAGAAGCAATAAAAACCAATACTAATTATGGAAAAGATTTCCGAGGGCAAACATATTGACAATGAATCAAAAATTTTAAGGAACATGATGGCATTCTGTTTTGTGAAAACACAGGGAAAGCCCTAATCAACAAACTGATGTTGACGGTCTCCATCAAATAAATAAGGTTGTTAAAAACGGCCAACCCTCCATTTATCAGCCTCTCTCTCTCTCTCTCTCTCTCTCAATTTTTGTTAACAAACCTAAAAGAACGATCTGTTACAAAGAATCATATTCCTTAACAGTACCAAAGAAAATGATCCAAACTGGTTTTTCCCATATTCATCCATAATATGACAAGATCCAACATTAACACCCACGCTCGCCAAACTCTTTCTGTCAAGAGAATAAAACTTGCACGTACTCCGCAACTCTACGAGTCTCACATTCGTGAGATGTATAAATTAAAATTTTGGCCATAGGCACCTTGTCTTTTGTAAGAATCTTTTTCCATTGTTTTTATTGTTTTAGTTCTAAATAATTAAAAATATGAGTTAAATTAGCTTTTTGTAAAATATATGTGCTGATCTCTCAAAAGTACCAGTTTTTAATTATTTGAATTAAAAACTACTCTCTTAATAGAAAACCCCTGTAATACCTATAATTAATAAGGCGAGTTTAAAAAAATTATAAATTTAAAAAATAAAATATATTAAAATTTTATATTTAAACTTAAAGTAAATTTTTCTGTAACTTTTAGATTTATTATCACTTATGACTTGTTTAGATAAAAGTTTAAAAAATGACTTATAAAAAAAATGGATTTTGGATAACTTTTAAAAAAAGAGATTTTAGATAAGAGCTTATGAAAAAAAATAGTTATGAATAAATGAGTGTTTGAATAGCTATTATTAGAAAGATTTTTGTAATTAAAAAATTACTAAAAAGAATATGATTATATTAAATATAGGAGAAAGTAGAGAGGGTGGAGAAGATATATAAGAGATGGGAGAGGAGAGAGTGTGTAAAAAAAGTAAGATTAAAATAGTAATTAGATAGTTCATAAGTTATTTTACTGTTCTATAAGTTAGTCTTAGTAGCTTATTCAAAACCTTAGTTTTAAACTATAATTTAGTCCAAAAATCTTTTTAATAAATATCACTGTTTATTTTAAAAAAAATTAAACTTATATTTTGCTTAAAAATATTTTTAAAACTATAATTTATGTGGTTTCCACTTAATTAAAAAAACAAGGCACTTCTGGACTTTACTGTTGATCCAAGGGCTGAACAGAAGTGGGCTGATCCAAGGGCATGTTGGCCAATGGACCCATGAATCCTTTTCAAAGTTCATTTTCCAGAGTACCAGCTTTGGAGGTCATTCAAGTAATTGGAATTCTCTATCCTATATTGGTATCATCTAAGAAGAAGAAAAACTTCATTCTACTGTTAAATCGTGAGTGAGCATAACCCCTTTCTAAAAATTTTTGTATCAAAAAAAAAAAAAGGAATTCTCTACCCTAAAACAAAGTACTAAAACCTAGCCTTGAAGACATGTGGCTTGCTGGCTAGCCTGCGATGCACAAAACAGCATAACGCAAGTTCGAATAGAAACACACAGAAATAGCGGAAATTACCCATCCTCCCTGAGTTCAGAAGAGACGAGACATCTAATCACTTATCTCGATTCTTAAATAATACTATTTTATTATAATTTTAATTATAATATTTAAGAAAATATTTTAATTTTTAAATATTTAAATTTATGTTTGAGGGTAATAGACAGCTTGCCCTATTCGATATTGATATAGTCTAAAAGAAAAGGAGACTTCATCATACTTTTAGATCGTGGATAAACCCAACCCCTTTCTAAAAAATTTTGTATATAAAAAAATAGTGGAAATTACTAAAACCATTATGATTAGGTTTAACTAATAAAATGATGAGATATATGACTATTTATAATATATTTAATTTTTAAAAAATATTACTTTATTATATTTCTACTTACAACTTTTAAAAAATTATCTTAACTTATAGGTATCTAAGTTTATGTATGATGATAATTGATAGTTTATCATTCTTAATATTAGTAACATCTAAGGAAAAATGATATTTTACTCTACTCTTAGATTGTAGGTAAATTTAATTTTTTTTAAAAAAAAATTGTATAAAAAATTACTAAAAATTCTTGCAAGAGAAATATAGGAACAAGAAATGAGGAATATATGAAGTGAAAGAGAGGCCTATGTAAAGTACTAATACTTTCGTTTGATATGCATGACTGCAGAATTATGGAAGGATTAATTTAGTTTCCAAACCGTGATACTGATGTGCATAACATACAGGGTACTACGTAAGATTTATCATCTGTTGGAATGGGGCGAAAATGAGATAATAAAACACCCAAAAATAATACCATTATCACCAATCATATTTGGATGGACAGAAAAAATATTAAAAAGAAGAAAATAAATAAATATTACAATAATATGCTTATTTTAGGGTATATTATGTTATTATCTCTATTAGAATAAATACAAGGCAAGGATCATATTAGAATGAACACCATTAAAATATCTAAAAATTAAATTATTTTAAAAAAATATTTTTTCATTTTCTCTCTCTTTTTTTGATAAAAAAATGAGTTATATAATATTCAATATCTTAATTTTATTTCTTATATACGACTAGTATCTTAATCTTATTTATGATATAATTTTACCTATAATCTTTTTAAATTGATATAATTTCATCCATAATATTTTTAATTTGGTACAATTTTACATATAATCTTATTTCTCAAGTACTAAAACACCCATAATATTTTTAATTTGTCACAATTTTACATATAATCTTATTTTTCAAGTACCAAAATTATATTAAATTAAAAAAATTATGAAAAAAATTATATAACAAATAAAATTAAGATATTTTACACATATAAAAAATAAAATCATGATAGAAGATACTATATAATCCTACATAAATTTTTAAAAGAGAGTTAAATTTATCTATGATTTAAAGATAAGATAAAATTTCTCTTTCTCTTAATTACATCCTAATATATGATGAAAGTATATTTTTACTTTTTTATTTAAAAATCATAACGAATATTTTTTTTAAAAAAAATAAAATATAATAGCCCTCAAATCTACCGTCTTCACCACCCCTAACTCTCTGAATCATCTTCGGGAAGCTGCCCCTTTTCATTTCTTTCGATAAGGGCATTAGGCTCGAATGAATGACACTGTCTAAACAAAAGCCACCGGCAAAGAACGATGCGGTGGTCGGCATTGTGTGTGCCTATTATGATTTTCTAATTTTCAAGGCTTACTCCAATTCTCGAGACACACACAAGGCTGTAGAAGAAGATAGATAATGAAGTCAGACTGAAGATAAGGACGCACCGGAGGAAGATGCGCGAACAATCACCAGGTACAAATAAATAGAAAAATCCATGAGTACATCAATATCCCGCACAAACTCCTTGGCCATGGGAAATTGAAAAAAAATGTAAAACTAATAAAACCATTGGATGCTCCAAATCCATCAGCACAGTTCAGCAAAACGAGGGAATTCATAAATCATACTTCCTTCTAAATTTGTACATTCACTTGTTTCCTTGAATATTAAGTTATGGCAGGCAAACGGATGAATAACTTGTAATGATCAATCCGTAGTCCATGGTCCTTATAGCCTTACTTCAACAATAATGGGCATTGCATTGAACTTTGCAATTTCACATTGTTAACAAATTCACTATAAATACAATATAATCTTGCTTATTAACACTTACAGAACTGGGTTATCGATTATGACACAAAAGACTGTCTGTGCAATTGAGCTCCCGTTTGATAAAGAGTGAGATTGTGAATGGCTTTTGCGAAAAGATCCCTCAACTCAGGATGTTGAGCTATAACAGGACGAGCCAGCCCCTCCAGAGTACTCAATGCATGTTCTTGCTCAAGAACCTTACTATTGCCTACGTTGATGGCAAGGTAACACAGTAGAACCAGGCCATGCTTTTTTGCACGATCGCTGACCCGAAGCAATCTCATTAGACTAGGAACTCCATTAAACTCCATTATTGTGTTAGAATGATAGGCACAATTGTAGTTTTCAGGGCACACGAATTTACCCAATGCAATAGCAGCTTCAATGGCTACATCCACTTCCCTATTACCAAGTTGAGCAACTAAAGGACCAATAATTTGTGGAACTTTTCCAGGAAAGTTTCGAGCCACTGACCCGATCGATTTAATGGCAGGAATTTGCAATGCCGGATTATTCTCCTGCTGAATCACTCTCAAGAGCTGATCCAAAACTGCTTTTGCTGCTGGAGCAGTGGGCTTGAAAGCCACTCTTCTAAAGTCAGAATTGGATTCTGCTACTGCAGCTATCTCCATGATTGCCATAAGGCAATTGAGCTGCAATTCACCTGTTTCTGTCTCAATCATTTTAGCCAAACAAAGCAAACCTTTGGTCTCTGTAATTTTCTTGCTGGTTGATAGACTCCCTATGGACAGTTTCCACAAGGCCTCTGCACAACTTATTCTGATCTTTTTCTTCATCTCAGAACTCTCAACCTCCCTTGCGTTTCTGTAATTCCCCCTTCCTCTGTTACTTCCTTGATCAGAATTCGCAGAAAACGATGATTGACCAGAAGATGACAAATTCACGACCAGTGAATGAATACTTGCTCTACATGCTAGCATGGGGTCACTAAGAACTGTGTCCATGGACAGCAAGGAAATCAGTGGTCTAGTCACATTCGCTCCCACAAACTCCTCCTGAGCAATTGGACCCTGTTCTGCCATCTTTGACACCAAATTTGCTACAGCAACCTGAACCCTCATCGGAGAATCGCCGAGAACCTGGACAATGATCGGAACCCCAAGCGATGCTACGATGGACTCGACCACTCTCTCCTGGTCAGTAGCGATATCGACCAAAGCATTAGCAGCAGCAAGTTGAGCATCGGGGGAAGCAGACTCCTTCAGTAACTTTAGCAAAGGCAGAATACCACTTTCTTCCATGATAATGATCTTGTTGCGCTCGTTGTCTTTAGCAATTGAAGCGAGCTCGTTGGCCGCCTCGGCTCGGTCCTTGAGCTGACCCATTTGAATTGTGGCTGTGAAGGACCAAACCCACGCAATAATCGGGTCATTGCTAACGATCGGAGGGAGAGTTAAATTGGTACCACCGTCGGAATCAAAGATACTGAGAAGCCACTTCATGTCACCAATAGAAGATTCGAGAAGGTTCGAAACCTTTCGGAAGTCAGCGGTGGAGGTTATGGAGAAAACTTGGCGGAGAACCCCACGGTGTTTCTTACACTTACGGACAAGGGTTAGGGCTCGTTCGAGGTTCTTGGAGACTTCGGCGACAATCCGGCGAACGGGTGGCTCGTAGAGAGAGGGAGTAGTGGAGGCGAGTCGGACGACGGATCGGAGCATGTCGGGGAGGTGTTGCACTTGCTTGGCGAGTTCGGAGCAATCAGGCTTCGAGGATTCGGCCTCTTGGGCGGCTTTGATAACTCTGTCTCCGAGCAAAATGGGAAACGAGAGTTCTTCTTGGATGGTCCTTTCGTCTTGAAGGTTCGCCATGGGAAAGGAGAAGAAGAAGATGATGATGATGATGATGATGATGATAAAAACTACAGAAGCAGAGACGAATGGCTTCTCTGCTTCGTTCAGTTGCTTTTTTTCCCCAGAAAGTAAAAAATAAAATTGAAGAGCGAGAAAGAATTGTGGTATTGGGATTTGGATCAATGTTGAAGGCGAATTCTTGGTAGTGCTAGTTTGGTACTGAGAAGAGTGTCGCCGGCAAGGAGAACGATGAAAAACTGAAACGGAAAAATTCAGCGAAAAGAAGAGAAGAACTGCAGCGTACATAAGACGTCAATGGTCAAAAGGAGCAGCTTTTGGTTTAAATTATTGATTTTTTTTTGGTACAAGGTTAAATTATGGATTCATCTGCTTTGAATATGTTTTTTTTATCCTGGGCTCTCTTGGTGGAAAAGATGCGTGGGATGGCGTGACCTATGAAAAGGCATGAGTTTTTTTTAATATAAAATTTTTAAAAAAAGATTGAATTCATTTAAAATCTAATAATAATATAAAAATTTTTCTCCTTTTAAATAATATTAATATCATATAAGATAAATTATTAATTATTTTTAGATATAAATTTAAACATCCAAGAGATATGATGTCTTGTTAAAAGCTGTAATAGGAATCACAATAAAATAATATTTTTTATAGATTAAATACGTTTTAAATGGTTATATGTTTTATCTTTTAGCTAGTTAAACTCACATACGATAGATAGGACTGAGATTTATTAATTGTATTGTTAAGACTTAAAGAATGAAATAATTGAGTCCAAATGCAAAACAAAACAAAAAAATTATGGTTGGCCATTAGGCATCAAATCTCCTTAATTTGATATGGGCTAACTATAGTTCAAATATACTTAATTTGATTCGGCCTAACTATAATTCAAATATTTGAATTTGATAAGTGGTATATTAACATAGTAATAAGCTTACCAACCAACAGGAGTTGATATAATCTCTCCCAACATAGTAAACATACTTTAAAAAAAGATTACCTTCTATAAATACACACACACACACTTAGCAATGCGTGCATATCTGTCTTTCTCTTGTAACAAGCCTTTTTTTTTAAGTCAGAAAACAGGCTTTTTTTTATTGATGTATTAAAATAAAATTAAAGAACAAGTGCTTTTGAGTTAATTTTTATAGGAAAATTTCACTCAAGTCTCACTTAAAAAAATGTATTCTTAAAATGAATGATTATTAGTTAAAAAATTATAAATGATATGATATAAATGATAATTTTATATACTACAATTGATAATTTTATAAGATCTTATAAGAATAAAAATTCTCTTAGGTGAAATTTAAATGGGAGTCTCGCAATTTTATCATGACTAAAAACATATTACAATTTAAATAAAAATATACTATGATAAACAGTTAAATAAAAATTATCAATAACATAACACGTTTTAGGTAAAAATAGGAAAAAAGAAAAGGAGCAAACACTAAGAAGGACTATATATATATATACAACACTACTAGCAATCCTTCAATAGCAAAGTCGATTCGAATATATTTTTTTCCCGTATTTTTTTTATACATTTTTTCCCGTATTAAAATAGGGCTAGACTCTAGAGATAAAAAATGGACTTGAAAAATTACCCACATACAAACAAATAGTGGCTCCAAATATTTTTGTCAATGTGAGGAAGTAAGGGCCCAAAACAACTTGAGGTGGCCCACACATTGGGCTTGGAACCCCGCTCGTCTTTGGAATCGGACTCAGTCCCGCACATTCAGTGGCTTTTCTATTGCTGGCCTCCCAACAATTCAGTGCCTCTTCTACTGTTGGGTTTTAAGGTTGAAGGTAAAGTGTAAACCAATGTTACGAAAATCGAATTAGTCATTGGACCGGTCATGACGGTTCGATGGTTGGATTATGTCATTATGATCTAACCGGTCATTAATAAATTTATGTATTTTAAATAACATATTGTTATGAAATAGTTAGTTATTCAAAGTTAGTTACTGGTAGTTATTGACAGCTGTGCTCTGAAAATCAGTTTTGCTCCTTTCCGTCTATTTCTTGTCTATAAATAGTGGGCTAGGATTAATGTACAAAAAAAGAAGATATGACAATGCAGTGATTCACCCTTTCATTCTCTCAAGTGCTACCCTTCGTTTCCCTTTGCTCTCCTTTTCTTTCTACAATCCCTCTGTTCCTCTCGTTCCCTTTCTTGTTCTTTCCTGTTCTTGCCTTTTCCCCAATCCCTCTGTTCCTCTCGTTCCCTTTCTTGTTCTTTCCTGTTCTTACCTTTTCCCCTCTATCGGGTTCTTTTTCCCCTCCATCGGGTTCTTAACCTTTTATCAAGAAAGACGCATCAGTGGTATCAGAGCCTCCCATCCTCAGACCTCGACGCTGAACGGTGCAAACCGGAATTCAAGGAAATGCTAGAAAAAATGGACGCCCATATGCAGCATGTCGAATAGCGGTTACAAAGCATGGATGAACTACAAGAGACGTTTCTGGGCATTCGGGACAAAATTCGGAATTTGGGGCGCATTTTCTGTCAAGAATTACAGACAATGACGCAAGAAATGAGTGATATCACCAATGGTGCTCCCCACCTTAACGGACTCCAGAGTAACAAGGTGAATGTTGATGATTGGCATAGGACTCAACTGCCCAGAATGGAACTCCCAAGATACGAGGAGCCCACGACAGAATTAACGCGCCTCAGACAGACGGGGTCGCTGGCAGAGTTTAATATCAAGTTTGATACGATATCGGCGAGACTGGACCTCCCGGAGATGTATTTAGTAGATGCGTACGTGGGAGCGTTGAAAGAGGAAATTGCCGAATCAGTCCGATTATTTAATCCAAGAACGCTGCTTGAGGCACGACGCATGGCCAGAGTGCAAGAGATTTCTTTGCAATGGCGAAGCAAGAAGGAGATAGTTCAACTGATTAAGAATGACCAAGGAAACTTCCCAGAACCCCAAGAATGTGTCGTAATGCAAGAATGATGCGTTGGTAATTTTGAGATGGCTCAAGACTCTTTCATTGACATTGAACGCAATTTGACCTTCAACTTCAAGACTCAAGGTTCGGTGGCTGATAGAAGCTCTGTTTCGTCAATTCCTCCGAATGCAGAGGTTGGGAATATGGAAATCACGTCTAGAGTCAATAGGTCTTGGCATTTCGATTCTGTTGGAGGAGTTTCAAAAACCATTATTCCTGTTTCAAGTTCTGTTCTGTTGAGTACAGGCTCTGTTTCTTCACTTCCATTACACGTTGCTTCTGTATTAACCAGAGATAATGCCAAAATCACCTCTGATGCTGATAGGTCTTCTATTTTTGGCTTTGCTGAAGAGTTACAGGCTCTTTCGTACCATGGAGACAGGTGTGAGATTAGGAAACAGACCCCAATTGATAATGGGTCCTAGCTGGTGATATGCAGAGTGATCGGGTTACCTAATTTTCTTATTTCCAGCACTATTCAACCTGCTGCAACTACTATTCCTTCATGTATTGGGTTACAGTTGGCTACCATCTTCAAGTGGCAAAAGTACTGTGGGTGTCCATTAAATGTAGTAATACCATATGGATATATGGGCTTAGAAGGTAGCAGCAGGGAGGAAAATCCAATAGAATTGCAATTGGGTTTTTTAATTCCTTTAGGTGCCATTAATTACGGGTTATTTCAGAAGTGGGCCTTGTCTCTAAACTTCTCTCCAACAAGAATTCTAATATTAGAATGGTTCAAAGGAGAATTAATCACTATGCTTTTTGGGAGAGTCTGCTCTCAGGATAGGAAGAAAGAGAGAAGTGAAGTGTCCAATGCCGCAAGAATGAATGCAGTGTGAAGGAATCAACTTTTGGGTCTAAGTCACATAGAGTTCTTCACCAACTAGCAAAAGATTTTGTCAGAATTTAAAACCTATATTTTGCTTTCAAATTTGTATTTTTGATCTTGCTTGATCCTTGAGGGCAAGGATCTCTTTAGGAGGGGGTATTGTTATGAAATAGTTAGTTACTCAAAGTTAGTTACTGGTAGTTATTGACAGCTGTGCTCCGAAAATCAGTTTTGCTCCTTTCCGTCTATTTCTTGTCTATAAATAGTAGGCTAGGATTAATGTACAAAAAAGGAAGATATGACAATGCAGTGATTCACCCTTTCATTCTCTCAAGTGCTACCCTTCGTTTCCCTTTGCTCTCCTTTTCTTTCTACAATCCCTCTGTTCCTCTCGTTCCCTTTCTTGTTCTTTCCTGTTCTTGCCTTTTCCCCTCTATCGGGTTCTTTTTCCCCTCCATCGGGTTCTTAACCTTTTATCAAGAAAGACGCATCACATATACTTGAAAAGAAATAGCCATCCATAATTTCTTACAGAAATGGGTGTTTAACGTGTGGTAAACCTCTAAAACTACGAAGATAATTTCAAATGATGCCATTGAGAAGGCAGAGTACCAACAAATATGGAGGTCATGAAACATATGAAAGCTAGATAGATCTTCTGTACTTTGCATTGCACATGGTCTCATAAATGAGTAGCCAGCTTGCTATAGTTCTACATCACAGTTTGGGATCACCTACCTTTCATCCCACACTAAAAGAAGGGCCAAAGTAGTAAGCTCATGTGTTTTGTTTCAAAATCCAAACCAACTGATGAATTGCCACAGAAAACCCATGATCATGTTTGCCTTGCCTATGGTTGATAAACAGCATATTCATTTCAACTCGATGATTTTCCATTTAGAAACTAAAATCAAATCAAACTATACCCTATTATGTGACTATGTAATCATGGCAATCCCATCACCAAATAAAAAACGACTTGTACTAAGAAATTCTTTATTCACTCTCTTCAGTAAAAAACAGGGCACAGGTCCATCAAATATTAATTCTAAGATCAAGCAGATATGAACAAAAAAGCTTTTAAAACAAAATGTCTACTCTCACGGACTTTATGAAAGATTAGAATATTTCTTTAGCTTGTTACGGGATAAGATTTACTCAAATGATTGTTCAAACACAGAACTTAATCCCCTGAAGGGGCTCTACGTTCGGAAGAAATAGAATAGATAAACATTTTCATCAGTAGCCAAGCATAAACCACAATCAACATGAAAAAAAAAAAATCAGAGTTGCAGGTAGGCGAGTTCAAACTAATTAATAAAAAAATCTTTAAATCCTCAAATATTAACTGAAACAACATCCAAGGTCTCCATAATTCAAAATTGATAACGTCCAAAACCATTGTAATTTCAACCAAGTTATAATCCAATAACCTTTTAACCTAAGCAGTGAGGACAACAGCACCTCCCGCTTCCTTGATCTTCTTCTCAGCAATCTTGGACACGAGTTTGGCCTTTACGACGACGGGCTTATTCTCAGGCAAAACCCCTTTGCCCAACACCTTGAAGTATCCAAACTGAGTGACATCGATCAACGGAGCGTTATCCTTGGAAGCCTTATCCTTCGCTTCTTGAGGAACTAAGGACCACAGTTTGTCTATGTTGACAATGGGGCAGTAGAATTGGTTGCGAAGCTTGTGAAAGTATCGCATGCCAACCTTACCGAAATAACCAGGATGGTATTTATCGAAGAGGATTCGGTGGTGGTGCATACCTCCAGCGTTACCACGACCTCCCGGATGCTTCCTGTGTTTTCCAATACGACCATGGCCAGCGCTCACATGCCCTCTCTTCTTTCTGTTCTTCTTGAACCTCGTCGTCATCTTCCCTGCTTCTGCCTGTGTCTCCTGCTTCCTGTCTAACAACTGCGGCGCTGCGGAGAGAAGATTAGGGTTTTCAGTATTTATAGGGTATTTTTTTATGATTTTACTCTTTTGACCCCGCAAGGCTATGATTCAATTGGGATTTTTGTTTTTGGGCGAACAATTCAATTTGGAATTTCGATTAGTATTTTGGGCCAAGCATGTAATTTCAATGTCTTTTTTCTTTCCGAAGTAAAAAAACATAGCTTATAATTTTTTAGATGGTATAAAATTTCACTTTAAAACAGTTTGACTTGCACTTGTAAATTTATTTTGAAGAACGTCCCTATGAATCTTATTAAGATGACATGAAGATTCAAAATTCGTAACATAGCGCTTTTCCTTTACTTCGAGAAATGTGTATTAAAATTTTTAATTTGTATAATTAAAGTGTGATTTTAATTTTACTTTTTTCCCTTAAAAAGTTAAATGTTTTTGCCAGAATAAACTACATATTACTGTCAATATTAACTAAGCACTCGAGTAAATAAGAAGTCTTATTCACCAAAAGAGGAAGTCTTGATTAAAACTAGATGAGTCCAACATATCTAAACAGGATTTTTCTTCAAATTAAAAGTTGATGTTAAGAAATAATATGAATTTATATTTGATTTCTTAGAAGTGAAGAGAACGTTAATGGAGTAAAAAACGTAACAAAATAGTGCACTTGAAGCTGTCCATAATCATTCTTTTCAACTAAAAATAGAAATGAATTTGCAACCTTGTTGAAATAATACAACAAGAACTCATGCTCTCTACTGAGGTAACATATCAAGAAAATGCACTTTAGAGTTGCAAATGAATTTTCAAAGTAATATATCATTATTAATATATGTTTCCATAAAAACCACTTGTCAATACATACATATTTACAATTGATTTGATTTAATAATAACTTCCCATTTATCAAGCTGAACCAAACTGAATTCACCACAAGTCTATTGTGCCCACACTGTGATTTCTTGCAATAAATTTCCTTCAATACCACACCACAGTCAAACTTAGACAATGAAGACCACCATACCTACCTAGCGAGTCATGATCGCAAGTGATTTCTTAGAGACGCTACAATTAATGTGTTCTATTTTCAAACGTAAACTTAGTTGTAAATCCCCTAAATTTAAGGATGAGCAGCAATTAAGAAAAGAGAGATGCAGTGGAAGCTGACTACCAAGGCTTCCTTGAACCCAGAGGAATGATATTGGATCCTGATATGTGACCTCGATTCCCATAACCTCCCCGTCCCTTGGAGCGGAAGTTTCCCCCAGATCCTACAAAATTTAAAAACAATCACGAATCATTCCAATGATCGACTTAAAACTTCAATGCAGTGAGGGGAGAAAATTTGATTACCAAATTGACCAGAACCAGCTGACCGAGACAAGGCAGATAGAGCAGGACTCACAACCTGGCCAGCATCTTGCAAGATCTTGATCAAATCCCTGGCAAACTTGACATTTGCATGCGTGAAAAAGGTGAAGGCAGTTCCTTTAGCCCCTGCACGACCTGTTCGACCAATTCTGTGGACATAATCTTCCAGGCTTGAGGGAAAATCATAATTGATCACAAATTTTATGTCCTTCACATCTACAATCAACAAAAAGAAACATAAGGATTTATATGCAAGGATTTAGGTATGGAGAAAACTGCAAAAATCCTTATCCCTGCACCCCTAAGATTATGGAGATCAAACTCAAAGTCAACACATTCATCACATAAATGTGCCCACCTTAACTTTGCAGGGATAAGGAGCAGCTTCACCATCATTTCCACCTCCCATATCCAATTATCCACTAAGCATGCATGAGTCAACCAGGCTGCAGAGACAACCAGCTCCCTAACTGTGGATGGGCTGCAATCAATTTCACTACGTTCTTGAACAAGGGACAAAAGTTGTATCACTAGTGCATAATTGACAATTGACCTTAAATCGCCAAGCATTGACCCATCCTATCTAATTTACTTAGCCCCACGCTTGCGGTAGCTTATGCTAGAAATGATAGGACAGCAACTCAGCCATGTTAATGAAACTGTGCTCCAGGTATCCATGCAACATGACCACCAAAAATATGATAGTAACTAGTAACAACACCAGGCAATGTACTGGAAGCAACAAAAGAGCATCATCTTTGTCAATGGCCTTGTAGCCTAGTGGTATGAGGGTTTTCCAGCAAGTGAGAAGTCATTGGTTTGATCCCGCTTATAACCTCAGCCACTAGTGTCTACCCCTCTAATTTAAAAAAAAAACAGAGAAAAAAAGGAACATCATCTTTCAGTGCAATTCATTAATCCCTTGGTCAAGTTAGAGGAAGTTCCAATAGACTGACAAAATGGTATCTCTGCACACCCAAACCACAAATTTGAAACTGGACAGCAGCTGGCCGACTCACCTGTCTCTAAATTTTTAGTCCAATTCCAAAAACCTAACATTCCTAACACACAGTGATCCTACCAAGACCCCGTGCAGCAACATCAGTGGCAGTCATTATTGGACTTCTGCCACTCTTAAATTCAGCCAAGACCCAGTCCCTTTCAGCCTGGTTTTTATCACCATGGATAGAAAGTGCAGGCCAGCTATCCATTCTCAATTGTCTTGTAACTTGATCACAACCCTTTTTTGTCTCAATAAATATAAGAATTCGACTCCCATCCATCACTTCTTTAAGCAGTTTGATCAATCTGCAATTGCACAACCAGCTCATAAGCATTAATTTGGTTAGCAGAACAGTCAGACATATTGTTTATTGGTGATAAGACAAACCTATTGTATTTCTCCACTTCTGTTAAAACTTCAACAACTTGATTTATAGATTGATTTGCTTTCAAATCTGGTGATCCAATAATTACCTTATGATATCCACAAAACAAATAACTCAATCTTTAGTTCCATAAGAAAAAAAAAACCCAGTAATCATGGCAAAAAGCATGTAAAATAGAGATCCTATGACAGTAAACCTTATATGGATTGCGTAGAAACTGCCTTGCCAGAGTTTCAACCTCTCTTGGCCATGTTGCACTCCAGTACAATGTCTGTCTATCAGGCCGGATCTGTTATATAAAAAATAACTTTGAAATTTGATAGTGCACCACAAAATCCAATAATAAAATGAGTAAGATATAACGACAATGGTACCTTCATATGTTCGTACATTTCCCAAATCAAGTACACCCAAGAGTTGAGTTCTTTAAGGGTTAATTTATGATTGTGATTTATCATTAATGGTTGCTTATATTCTACATAAATGGACTACACCGCTCACATAATAATTACTCAGTTAATTTACTTAGAACTAAATATGGAATTGAAAACAAAGAGGATCAATGAATTTTCCAGGCTATATAATTCACCACTTTCTGATGTTGCTGTATATTTGATGGTTCATGGTTGTATAAGTCATTTCAGTATGGTGACTATGATCCCTACCTGCCCAATAATTTTTCTTATCTGAGGTTCAAAGCCCATGTCCAACATTCGATCAGCTTCATCCAACACAAGGTAAGTCACTCTTCGTAAATTTGTATGCTGAGCTTCCAACATATCTATAAGGCGACCAGGTGTGGCAATAACAATTTCAACACCTGCAAAAAGCCAACAAATAATAGACTCATTGTTACGTAAATGTCATTTACATAAAGGCTCAAAATACAAGGCACTTATGTTTACTGAAAAGCAAAAGCTACCTCTTTTAAGATCACGAATTTGAGGTCCCTTTGGGGCACCGCCATAGATACAAGTACTTCTAATATTTGCTCGAGAACCAAATTTTACAGCTTCTTCCTGAATTTGAACAGCTAACTCTCTAGTTGGTGCCAGAACTAAAACAATGGGACCTTCACCTTGTACTGAATGAGCGGGCAAGATATCAATTATGCTATAAAACAAGAAAAATTGGAAACTTGAAAATGAGCGAACGTGGAAACCAATGCATACCCAATCGAGGTTGTGCACTGATATGCACTAAAGCAGGAAGCAGATACGCGAGTGTTTTTCCTGAGCCAGTCTCAGCAATGCCAATCAAATCTCTACCCTTCAGAGCCATGGGCCAACCTTGAGCCTGAATTGGTGTAGGCTCCAAAAAACCCAATTTGGCAATCACCTCAAGGCAGTAATCTAACAATCGGATAACATGATCAGCAAAATAAGTCAAGAAAAGTCATCAACAATCAGAATACCATGGAAAGGTACGTCACCAGGAAAATTTGCATCTTGGAACGTTCGAATCGGTTTAGGAATATCATGCCCTTGCACTGTGATCTCCCTAGTGGCACGGTAAACCGTAAGTTCATGATCAGATATCGCCCGCACCGATGGGCTCTCAATGTAAAAATTCTTCTCAAAGGGAACCAAATTTCTAAAATCTTGCTTGGGAAGTGCTATGTTGTCCAAGTCATCCTTGGAAGATCCATCGTGTCTTCCTCCTCTACCACCACCATCATCACCACGGCCACGGCTACCTCCAAATCGCGAGCTTCCACCGAAACCTCTACCTCCAGCCCCCCTTCCTCTCCCCGAGGTCCTGTCTCCGTGAGCTCCACCAAATCTACCACCTAACCGACCTCCAGTCAAACTGCTACCCCGATCTGTTCCACTAACGCGACGACCTACGTCATCTTTTCTATCACCAACGTGACCGTTTCCAAGTCTACCGACCAAGCCCCCACCGCGACCTATGTCAAAGCCTCCAGGAGGCGGCATGAACGGCGACAACTCATTATAATTTGGGGCAACAGTTGCCGTTCTGAAAGCACTCCCGGCACCTCTTCCACCCCCGTTATAACCAACCGGTGGAGGACCATAAGAAGCAGGACCTCCCCGGCTGTAGCTCGAGCTGGCACCGCCAATCGTTGGAGGGACCATCGGCGGCACAGATCCAATTAAATCACTGCATTAAGAAGAACAAACAAGCGTTGAAGAGAAAGAGGAAAAAACAGGCCCGTGTATAAAGCGAGTAAATAGCATGCCAAGATCCGCAACCTACCTCCTGCGGTTGCGATAAGAAGTGGAGTCTGTATATCTGTTGTCGTAAGGGTTCATGTTCGGACCCTTGGAGCTAGCAATCACGACGACTAAGATTGCCGAGAAGCAACCTAGGGTTATCGGAATTGGGTGGTGTTTCTGAATATCGGCGAAGGCAAGTCTCTTTCCAGAATCAAAATTGTTGGCAGAGTTTCTGTCGTCGCGAGGATTGAATCCAACTCTGTAATTTAAGTGCGGAGAGACGCGAATTCGAGAATCAAAATTTCAGCAAATATATGTGACGCTTGCAGGGAGGGAAACTAATAAAATATCTGACCGACCCCTCAAAATAACGAATACTTCTTCAGAGTTATTTAGTATCTTTCGATTTCAATATTTTGAAATGAACCTTCAAATTCTAAAGCCAAAAATAAAAAATGATTACATCGCATTTACATTGTTATGACATTACATTATGGTAACTAAATGGTCACACTATCACAAAATAAACTGAATCGAAATTTTAAAAATATATATTTATAAATCAGGCCGAACAATAATAATCCCCACTCCAGCAATAATAAAATAATTAACCAGCAACTCCATTCATGCGCCCAGAAATGAAAAGGAGATTAAATTGGAGTGAGAGCCACGTAAAGGGATAGAGATTTCAAGAACTGTAAAATCAAACAACCTCTAGGAAAAGAACGTATGAGTAATTAAATGGACTTGCCTGGAAAGCACATACAGGACAAGAATCTGGCTGAGGAATGGTGCCTGTGCTGAGAAACACTGTCATAATTCGTCGTCTTCAGAATTTGATTCCCATGACAAACCAAAGCAACCTCACAGAACTCAGGAGCATTCTGCTTCACCCTGCAACACATCAAGCTATTTAACTAGTTTCACCATGGCATGCCATGATATATCAAAATAATAGCTGAATAAAATCCAAGCATATATATATATATATATATATATATATATATATATACCACGAGGGAGGAAACTTTTTTATTCCCATAACGAGGTTTTTGATGTTAAGAACAGGAATAAGTTCCAGAATTGCTTTGACTGTGTCATTGCTCTCCAGATGCACCGTTTCTGCCCTCACCTATATGAACAAGCAAAACCAAGTCAGGGGAATTGTGGTTTAGAAACAATATAAACAGTTCTATTTATATTTATATATACCCGAGCATCGTTTCTCAACTGGATATACTTGAGAAAAATGCTGTTGGTCTTGTTGATCTCTTCATTCTCATAACTTTTCACCTGTTGCTGGTTTAATTGGCTTCTTGGTAAGTTTTTCACTGTCACACATGCCATCAACATATATATATATCAACAAAATCACTTAACCATACAGAGAATTCGGTGTTCATCAATTATTGCCACCCCAGAACATATAAAACTGATTCTCTTGTAAAACAAACGCGGGCATCGAAGTTAATGGAAATGTGAGTGAATTGAAGAGATCTGGCTTGGGAATCAAAGTGATAGGAGTAGAAACATGGATGAAGAAAATCCGACAAGTAGGAGAAACGGCATGATCCTGAGCCCATTTTACGACGTACGTCATCTTTCCCAACAGCCACGTAAATGTCTTCTTCCTTGGCTTCTGCTGGTTTAGGATCTTCATGTTCCATATGAGTCCCTCGTTGTGACATTGGAAAACAAGGGTGAAAGCAGAAACATAATGAGTTTTCTGATTCCGAATTGTCAGTTTCTGTACAAGGGTTCGTTGGAAACGAAGACGAGCGTAGAGATGGGAGAGATCAGAGTAAGGTTGGTCAGTTTTAATCCAGAAAATAATTGTGTGGTCGACTCGAGCGTCGTCGATGAGAGTAAGGTTGGTGACATTGACGATGCCGTTGAAGGAATTGTAGAGGAAGTCGAGTGCAGAGATGGGAGAGTTCAGGACGAGGAAGAAGGGAAGGAAGAAGATCGTCCCCATCGCAGAGGAACCCGTCACCGTGACCGTCAGAGGGGAAGAGGAGTGAGATTGGGGGGGGGGGGGGTTGGTCAGCATTAAACCCCGAAACAGATTCTAGGAATTATCTCAGTTTAACGATAACTTTATTTATTTGTATATTAAATTTTGACCAGCATTACCGATTATAAGGGGGGAAATAAAAAACGTAAACAAGACTCATTGGATTTTCTTCCTCAGGTTGGGCCAATAAACAACGGTTTTTTTTTTTCTGTTAGTGTGAAAATATAATAGAATAAATGATACCACGAGTTGGGGTTAATTTTTTATAATGTAACAAATTAATATTTAAATTTTTATTAAAAATATATCTCTATTTAATTCCTAATATAATTTTGAGTAAGATTATCTCCTATGTTTAAAAAAAAAAGAGTAGAGTAAATGGTGATTTGGAGATGAGTATTGGACCTATACACAGTAGAAAGTAGGCTTGGAGATAATGAATGATTAAAAATTGGATATAGTGATATAGAATCATAGATGTGCTTGGTGATAATATAAGGTCATTTATTATTCTCCAACATTCTATGGACCGTAGATATTGGTGCTGGCTGCGTTGGCTTTATTTAATATGTTTGAGTGTGTGTGGAGGATGAGGCAGCTTCTTTGGCTGCATCCATGCATCCACTGAAATGCAAATTGGGCAATGAACTGTGTTGAAATAATTAGAATGTTAATTCAAATGCGATTCATGGTTTTGGTGAAAAGGATTCGATTTGGTTTAATCCCCTCAGTAATGACCTCTGTAATTACTCACTATTAGATGCTGAAGCTGACAAAAATATGTCATAACCTTTTTGTTTTGGCCGAAAAGTAAATCATCATAAGCACAACAAGTAGTAATTAATCATATCCTTCACCCAATAACAATAATTTTAACCACTAATGCTTAAACTGTTAATATCATCCGATGAGAAGCAGGAGGGTTGACTGATGGCAAATGCCAATGTGGTGAGAGTCCCACATTGGGTGGAAGCCAATCGGGAGAGAGAAAGGAGAGCATAAAAAGAAGGGAAGGGGCACAGTAACAACATACTTACCTGGACGGGGTCAATGGGTGATCAGCAAGGCCTATGACCTAGACATGTGGCCTCCATTGCACTCTGGAGGAGTGCTTGCCTAAGGTCTACCTGATTGGTTGGTGGAGCCTACGTCATAATTTGTGGTAGTAGGGGCCTGCGTTCGCGCGGCCCTTCCTATTCAAAACCCAAGCTTACTTTCTAAAAATGGTGACTTTAAAATCTTTTACGCTAGGTGCTGGACTAGATTTTAGCCCAAGGCTTTGGTTTTTGTTCCAAGGCCATTTTAAGTACTTGGGGCCGCTTTTGCTAACTTGGTAGTTGTTCCAAAGTATTAATTCATTAATTAGAGGGTGATTATTTAGATAGTTAGGGAATACCAAATTCAAAGCAAAGGACGCTTTAGGAACAAAAATAAAAATTTAGGACCATGATTAAAGGTGTTGAATGAAAAGAGTAACATATGCTTACGTATTCTAAGTGTTTTCCTAATCTTCATTCTCTGCTTATGGGGAATAGGGAGGAGATTCTGAGGGAGTGATGTGAAAGGGACAACATGAGAAAAGAGCGGGCGTGATAAGAAATCGTGCTGGTTCTTCACAGTTGTGAGGGAACAGAAGCATATGAGACTTGTCGCCTAAAAAAGAAAACAAGAACAAGGAGCAGAGGTTAGGAACACGTGGCTTGCAAGTGTGTGGGGTGTGGCACATCCTATGCCGTCCACGAACATGGAATAATATATTGAGATCCAAAGTTAGGATAAAGGGATGTGATGTATCCTAATCATGGATGGATGGAGGAGGATGAGGTTAATTAGGCGGTAACCCCTTGTAATTCTATTTCCCGGGTTGGAAGCTATACTGAGGGTATTATGTATATCTAAGTGCTGGTATGTTGCCAAACATAATCTTAGTATTCCTATAACATGCGAATATGTCACAAACCTTGTTCCTCTCTCTCATTTTTTTCATTGTTCCTTCCAACTTCCAAGCACTTTACCAATTTAACTCCTAAATGAAGTTCCTTCGTACGCAACGCGTCTTAGCTTTCGTGAACGTGACTTTGTTACTCAGCAACACACTGATCACGTACGCTCGCCTTTTCCTGTGTCTACACGTGGCATGCACAGGAATATCATAAGGTTATGTTTTCCTGTATGTCACCGTACACGTGGCATGCAGGGGTGTTGACGTGGCACATCCGAGGCCCTCCACGTTATCACACCAGTTCCCATGTCTTGGAATAGGGCTGCAACCATGTGCTCTGCTTCTTCCTCAAGCGTGAGTGATGACTCATAATGGTGGTATCTGATTCAATACATCCATGAGAGACCATGACCCCTTCTCGATCCCACAATTATTTTCTGGATTAAAAAAAAGATATGTGATCCTTAGTTTAATACTACTATTTTAGAAATATCATAACATATAACACTAGGCAACACATAACTTTATATATTAAAATATTATTTCCTGGAAAAGCGCGAAATAATTTTTGCCTACACGTCATTTTTAACCATATAAAAAAACCAAAGGAATGTTTCGTTAGAAGTAAAAATAAGAAAATAGAACTAAAAGTAAAATCTTTTTACTTTTCATTTAATATAATAGAAGGTATTTCTATTTTTAATATTTTAGATTGTTTATTAAGAAACATATTTTTTTATACATGTAATTTTTAACCATATAAAAAAAACACAAAGGAAAGTTTGATGCAATGAAAATAGAAGTAAAAAACTGAAAGTGTTTGTTTAGTATAATAGAAGTTATTTTATTTTTTAATTTTTGAGTCATTTTAATTTTATTCAAAAAGTTGAGAAATAAGATGATAGAAATAGAAGTGAAATATTTTAGACTATTTTATCTCAAATTATAAAATTCTTGGACAAGTTTAACATTTATTAAGTTATAAAAAAAATATTTTGGATAATTTTATCCTAAATTATAAAAAAATATACATAAATTATATACTCATTTTTATCATATAAATAAATTTTTAAAAGTTATTTTCAATCTAATTTTATTTTTACTTCTATTTTTATCTTACCAAGCATACCCTAAAAGAAATGCTTTGGTGGTCTTAATTAAATAAAAGGAGCTTACCAATATGGGGTGTGTTTAGTTTAGCTCAAAGAGAAAATTAATTATAAAGAAATTTTAAAAAAAATAGATTTTATATGGTTTTTGATAGAAAAATTATCAAAAATAACATGAGATAAAATAAAGAGTATCAGGCAAACAGATGAGATAAAAATTCATAGAAACAAAATTGTCATTTCATACTGAGAATATTTAAAAAAAAGAGTTATTGGTATTAGTTCTTGGGAAACTATGGGCTTGAATGAGGAAACCATACTTTTATCCTATAATTAATTATGGATATGTTTGGATACTCTCTAAATTTAAATTTGGCTAAAAATCTCAGTTTAGGAAATTTTTTAATTAAACAATCACATTTGTTCAAACGGGTTTTTAGACTAGACTATGGTTTAAAACTAAGGTTTCAGATAAATTGATCAGAGCAGTTTATGGAATAGTAAAAGAGTTTATGAACTAATCAATTATTATATTACCGATACTTTTTCTTATATCATCTCTCATACTTTTTCTTACATCTTCTCTCATCTCTCCTACTTTTTCTCTATTTTTTTCTTACACTCTCTCTCCTCTCTCCTCATTTAATACTCATACCCTTTTTTATCATTTATCAATCATAAAATCCCTTCTATAAATAACCATCCAAACACTCATTTATCTAAAATTATTTTTTTTTCCATAAATTTTTCTAGAAAAACCCTTTTTCCATAAACTATCTATAAACCCATTTTTTTCATAAGTTAATTTAAATTTTTTTTTCCAAATACACTATAGCACTTCTATAGATGTTTTAATCTAAAAATACTTCTTCTTTTTTGCAAACCAAACAAACGCGTACACTATCTTCTTCGCCCACCCTGCTTTTATTTTTCGGAAGAGTTTTATTTTCATTCTCACACATCAGTCCAATTGAGTTAAACTAAACTTTTGTTGGCAAGGCCTCATTTCAACGTATGTAGTTCTGATGCTTCAACATTATATTTGACAAATTGAAAATAATATTCTGATTCTAAGATGACTAAAATTTCAAATTTATGTTATATATGGTTATACTAACATTCTCTCTCTTCACAAAGCAAAAAAAAAACTAAAACTATACTCTAGTTATAAAAGAAAATTCAATTTTTTGTAACATGAATTAATATTTTATAATATGGTAAATTAAGATTTAAAATTCTATTGAGAGATACGTTTATATGTCCACTGTATCTCAAACATAATTAATTTTAATAAGGTAATATTTATATTTATAAAAAATTTAAAAGAGATAGAGACAGAGAAGAATCTACGAAATGGGGAAAATTATTTAAGCCGTTGTGACTCTAGTTAAAGCAAAACTATTTTCAGGTTCTTTGTTACCAAGACACTCCCCAACGCGTTACACAGAATCTGACATGAGTCATATGTTCTTATGCCCAAATTTCAATGGTGATGGGTCCTCTTAGATCCATATATCCAATAAAAAGTAATTTGCTGAAAAATAAAGTCAAATAGTTAGTGATCCAATTGATATTTAATTGGAATTAAAAATGCCATAATTAAAATATATAAATATTTATATATAATAATAAAAAATGTATTATATTAATTTATAAGTAAAATGTAAGTATTGTTGCATAAACTTAACATAATTTAACAAAACATAATTTATTAAAGCACAGATATGGTCAAAAAAGATTGTTTCAAACTAAAAAAATGCAAAATTAAATCCGATTAGCATATCTAACCTGTAAAATTGTACATGTTAATCTCGATCGGGTTAAATTTTACCCAGCTTAAATAAAATATTAGATTGATCCTGTGATCAATTAATTAGCTTTTGAGTAATCTCGGTCATCTAAATTTCTACATATTAAGAAACAGAGAGAATAGAACAAATCAAAAACCAAAAGGTGAGTGATGATGACTCATGAATAACTTAAACAGAACCATTAGTGGCAAAAAAAGAAAAGATGCACGTAATATTCTTCACATGAGATTAAAGCTAGGTAGGGTACTTGTGGTAATATGATGCCACTAAATCAGAAGAAGAAAAAGCTGACTAGATATGCACCATGTTGAAATCATGCATGCTTAGTAATTTAAAAAGTCCTACGGAGTCTATCAGTCTAGCTTTGCCTAAATTTTTTACTTTTATTGAAAGCTACATATAATAAATCCTCAATAATTCATTAAGTATGTAATATAATCCGATTTAAGTTTTCCAAATAAACATGTGAGTTAAATTGATGAGGGGGATCAAAATTAAAGACTTCAGCTTTTTCTATGTCAAATTATACAATTTCAATTTATCACAGACGGAAATTTTTATGTATTTAGTTTTTCTCTTCTGTATTTGGTAGCATTACAAAACACTAGAGCTGGTAAAAACCCATCCACCCATCCTGTATTTTTTTTAAATTATTAATATTATTATTTATTTTATTTAAATATTATTTTAAATATTTTTATTATTGAATACTAATAAAAGATAATTATTTATTTATTGATATGTGTTAATATATTATAATTTATTAATATTTATTTAAATTTATACTTATAAAATTTGAGATTTTATTTTATAAAAAATAAAAATTTTTAAGAGTATAATATTAATAATTTTTTTATTATGCTAATGTAACATTAGAAATTTTTTATTAATATTTTAAAAATATTTAAAAAAATAAAAAAATGTAGGCTATGAGCTAGCTCGTCTCTAAAACGAGGTGAGTTCAAACTAGTAAAATAATAGTCTATTTTAAGATGGACTATACTCCCAACTCATTAATATTGTCAGACTAACCTTTTTTTTCTAGTTTATTATAATTTTATTTTGATTATATCTAAATTTGATCTGCATCGCACATCTAACTATAGTAGATGAGTCTCTCAATAGAAATTTTTTATATATATTAAAATTTAAATTTAAAATTTTATTTAAATAATATTAAAGTAATTATCACTTAAATTATCCTATGACAGACTAAACTATTTTTAGGTTGACCCATTTCTCATCCCTATCACAAAACACTCCCTCTTTACCATCCTAGCATTAGTACTTTTTTTAGAAAACAAAAAAATTGTCAACGATTATAGTTTATTTTTCGTTTACACAAGATTTCCCCTTTCACGAAAGTCTATTTTGGTTATTGTCTTTTCAAATAACTCTCTTCCATCAAGCACGTCTTGTCAAAAAATAAATCTTGTATAAAAAGTTGTAGCTGATTGAAAAAAGAAGAACATATATAAATTATTTATATGTGATACTATATTTTAAAATTATATTCGAGTTTAAATTATGTATTTAAATCATAAAAAAATTCGAGATTGAGCTTGATAGTATTAAATCTAGACTCATTTATAATTACTTATCTATCCTTATATTCAACCAGTAATATGTTTAATATATTCCGTTAATAGTATAATCTAATCTCATGCAAGATATTGGAATAAAATGACATATTCTTTTAACTAAATTGTTATATATCTGCTTAATTAAATGACTACAATCCTTATTACTCATATCAATTTAAGTTAATTATTATGCTTGTATCGATGAAAATAGAACATGGGAAGTGATATACCATTTTTATATTTTAAATTTTTATATTTTTGCATTAAAATATTAAAATATTGATACTATTAATTAAAATTAAAAATATAAATAGTATCACATAATACAATGATATCTATTACTCAAATATTTAAGAACTAATTGAACAAAAAGAAAAAAATATAGATAATAATAATAAGAAGAAATGAGATATAGTGCTTAATACATGTAACACTATTAATGTAAATTGTTGTAAGCACAAGGTTATTAATAGAAAACATGCAATACAAGTCAGACTATTAATATTTATATGCTATGAGATTTTATACATGATAGATAATTTCATATATTTGGTTCAGTTAAAACCCATCTTAGCATTTTTTAAAACAAATTGTTCCCCAAAATAAATTTAATTTATATATTATTATATTGGATCATAGACTGAGAGCAAGGAGGAGACCCACATTAATTAATTTTAATTATGTTCCCAGCCGCAAATATACATATTAAACTAAGCGTGTGGGCCCCACTTCTGCCTATAAATTCCCACCCTCTCCTCGTTTTTTAGTTTTCAAGGTCCAACTCCACCCTCTTCCTCCTTCTCTTTCTCTCTGTGACTTTCCGGCGAGGCGCTTGTTTTGCCTCAGCGAACTAAGCAAATCATGGACTCCAAACACACTCCTACACTCAAGTTCCTCTGTAGCTACGGCGGCAAGATTTGTCCCCGTTCCACAGACGGCGAACTCCGTTACGTCGGCGGCCACACCAGAGTCCTCTCTGTTGATTCTTCCATTACCTTCTCAGGTTTGTTCTTTTCCTTTCTTTTTATTCTCTTATTAATTAATGTTACGTGCATATGTGATTTGATTTTGATGATTCAATGATGTCAGTTAAACTTATCTGTGTTTTTGCTGCTTGCAGACCTCATGGTAAAGATTGTAGAGTTCTGTGGTTCGGCTGTGACTTTGAAGTGTCCATTGCCCAACGGAGACCTCGAGACGTTGATTTCCATTACTAACGATGAGGATTTGGCCATTATTATCGAGGAATATAATCGAGCTTCGTCGTCTAAGGCTCACCCGTTGAAGATCAGAGCCATTCTTTCGCCGCCCGGGTCTCTCAAGAAAGAGTCTTCTCCTCCGTCTTCGCGGTCGTCCAGCGCCGACCTCTCTTCGGCTGGATCATATACTCTCTGCTCCGCCGAATCGTTGCCGTGTTCCCCTGCATATCGCGTTCTCCGTCCCGTCGCGTATCCGGTAGGAGTCCGTTACGGTTCGGGAAAACCGTGCTGCTATCCCGGTCAATTCTACAGAAGCTCTCGATCCTTGAACCGTGGACCTAGCTGCCCCAATTTCTGCAATCTCTGCCACTGAGTGGGATTCTCAACAAATTAGGGTTTTAGGACTGTTTGGAACTCGGAAGACAGATAGAACAATTTTAAATCAAAATAGATGAAGATGATGATGATGTTAGCTGCAAATAAAAACATACAGAGTACAAATCAAAATAATGTAAGAGTACAGTACAGTTTATTGAACACGACGATTTGTTTAATCTGATGTTTTTGGATCATAAATTTTTGGATTGAAGCTAAATTAAACGGAGGCTATTAATCTGGAATATAAGATTCTAGTTTCCAAAGGGGTAGGGATTTTATTCCGAGACGTCGGAGATATTCGCGTCTAAAAATTGTGGGCTGCAGAGAAGGCTCATTTTCCGTGTGAATTTGACAAAGAGTGAGCTTCTCTCCTCAAATTGCAGGTCAGAATATTCTGGTTGATTTGTATCAACGGTACTAACATTCTTTGTTACTTTGCTTTTTCCCTCCCTACTTGCAAGATTATATTTTTTTTTGCATAAAATAATTTAAATAAATTTAATATTATTTTCTTTTAAGATATAAATTTATTATTTAGTATGTGTATTAATTCTTATTGTCATTGTAAGCTCATTGGCGATTGGGATCGTGACTGGTGCTACTATTTTACATTCTTGAAACCCAATTGCATCTTGCAGAAATAGTCAATAGCAGCCTCGTTGGACTAATTATTATTTTTTGTTTAATTATTAAAATGAACCAAATAATAACCAGTCCAGAGGGATTATAAGCCAAAAAAAAAAAACTCTTGGAATCAACAAAATATCTATTTTACACAATTATAATTGGATGTCAAGATTATGAGATTCTTAAGCTTCTGTTAGGAAAATAAAATATCAAGATTACATGCTTTTCAAAAATATTTTTTTTGTCAACAAAGATCAATGATATATTAAGATGCTAATCACTATATTCTTGAAGATTAATCATTATATTGTTTAAGACTGTAACTTTTATAAAATATACTAATCAATTTTAATAGTTCATAGTAAAATTTTTAAAATATTAAATTTTTATAAATAGTCAAAATTACAAAATTTTGAAATAAAAATTAATTTTCTTTCCTAATATGTTTTTGCTGGGTTAAACTCTTGTAGTGGTCCTCTTATTACTAATAGTATTAAAAATCAAATTCGATTAAACGCAATGAAAAAATTGATTGACTAATTATAACTTAATTTTGCTGGCTCCTCCAATATAACGTATGTGAGAAATCTTCAGTATTATCTTAAAATATGTTTAATGTATACTTTCTCCTTACAAGCATTTGGAAAAAGAGACTAATAGACAAATGAACTATAAAATAAGTATATGCATTATAGATATATTATACTTAATAATTATTTTTATTTTAAAAATTATAGAAGATTCATGAACCTCTTCAATTATGTTTTTATTTAAAAATAATTTATATACATTTAAAATATATTACTTTCTCATATGTAAATATATAGGAGTTGGACACCTAATATATATATAAGAATTAATGAAATTAATTGCCACTATAATAGTATTTTCTAATTTTATCTATGCTGAATTTAATAAATGACATATATGAGAGAAACTGATTTATATATTAGAAATAAAGTGGTATGTTGTATAAAGAGATGTGTGCTAGTTTTTTTTTTTTAAAGTAACTCATTTAAAATTATTTTTATTGATAAGAATCTCCTTTAAAATATGTGAAAAGAGATAATTAAAAAATTAGATTAAAATATTCTTTTAGTCTTTTAAATTTGTATGAGGTTTCACTTTAATTTTTTAAATTTATAAAATATATTTTTAATTTTTTAATCCTAATACCGTTAATTTTACTTAACGAATATACTGATTTAATAAATTTAAGTGATGATTATATAATTAAATATTGATTAATTTTAAATTTAAAATATGTACAAATTGAAAAAATATTTAAAAACGTAATGAACTATAAATTTGCCGTCAATAATTCTGAAATTTGAAGAAAAATGAAAAAAAAAAGTGTTTATGATCTCTTTTATACAGATGGTTCGATGACTCTAATAACTCTCATCTACGAATTGCTTTTCTATATTCGCTTGTTTGATTTTAATTTTAAAATATAAATATACTAAGGAATTAAAATATAAAGATTTATTAATATTTAATTATATAGTTATCACTCAAATTTATTAAGCCAATATATTCTATTAGATAAAATTAAAATTAAGAGATTAAAATAAAATCTCATAAAAATTTAAAGAATTAAAAGTACTAAAAAAAAGCTATAAATCCCCGAAAATAATAATTTAGAACGCAACCATTTAAGTCGGAACAGTGTGCAGCGGCATCACTGTTTTGATAAAGGTGAGAGATGGAATATAGTTGTGATGAGGTGGGGTCCATCAACTGCTGGGGGGATGTTGCGTGGCATCATCTTAGCAAATCTCTCTCATTCTTCTGAGAGCTTTCGGCCTCCAAAACTACATTCTGCACAACACGTCAATGGAGTCACTATTATTATTGCGAGGCTCCTTCCTTCTTCCCTTCCTCCCTTCCAATTCAAGCTATCTTTTTTTTGCCTTCCAAGTTGCCGAGGTCAACTAGGTTCCTGCCCTTAGGATTATGTAGTTTAATTTGCCCCCTCGGCCAACTCCAAGGAGAGGATGCGTATTCCTGAAATATAATAAAGCCGCGATTAGTCCAAGTATTCTTGTATTTACGTTGAAGGATGAACCAATAGAAGGCAGTTTTAACTCGTCAACCCACATCCAATATACTCCCACTGGAATCTCTCACAGTACATCACCTGTCAATTAGATTTCTTGACCTTCATCATTAGTATTAATTCTACAATAATTCCAAGTGTCATCCCAAGCACAAGCCCTTGAATATCTCTCGAACTACCTAGACAATATATATATATATATAGCGTATCCAACATCTATACATTGTTTCTTTAATTTGGTTTCTAAATCTATGGGAGAGGCTTCATGAAAGCTAACTAGGATGATGCTACAAATTAAAGTCACTGATTGGATTGATGATTGTCCTGTGTTGAATGGTTATGGCCTTCTTTCTATTAATAATTAATAGTTTAGAGATTAATTTTTTAAAAATATAGATAAATACGTATTGGCTATTTTCTTTATTTTTCACAATTTTAAGCCCATGTTATTTTTGCCCTTGTTTTCACTCTCTCTTTTCCTACTTGAATGATGATGAGATTGAGTCGAGTAGCTACAGTTCACTCTCTCACTTTCTAAATTGAGAACTCCTAATAACATATACTTTGCCTGGTTGTAATAAAGTAAATAATAATTTTAAAAAAAATTTGACTCAAATTTTAATTTTAATTTTTTTAAAATAATCAGTTATATTTATGTAAAAGAGTTTTTAGATCAAATTATAATTTAAAATTAATATTTTAGATAAACTATTGAGAATAATTTATAGAACAGTAAAAGAGTTTATAGACTACTCAATTACTATTTTACCCTTATTTTTTATATCCTTTCTCCTCTCTTATCACTTCTATCTCTTCTACCTTCTATTTTCTCTACTCTCTCTCCTCTCTCATATTTTTAATAAAATTATACCTCTATAATAATTTTTTAATTATAAAAGTTATTTTAATAATAACTATTTAAAATACTAATTTATTTAGAACCATTTGTTTTATAAACTTTTTTCTAAAAATCCTTTTTTAAAAACTATCTAAATTTTTTTTTTCACAAGTAAATTTGTAAACTCTTATCTAAATTTACCCACTGTTGATGTTAATATATACACATGCACGTTTTTTATAGTCAATCATTGCCATAATAATATGTTTCACACAAAGTGCAACTTGAAACTCCGTACTTAAGAGGCCCCTTCCACTCACGCCAACATCCGTTGCTAACAGATATTTCGTTAAAAGAATAGAATGAATGAACAAGCAAAGTAAACAAGGTCCACTCTCTCATTCCCAGCATCTTGCCTTTTCTTTTGCTTTAACCGCTTGGCACCGCAACGCAACAAAACATACAATCTCCCCGATCGCGTTTCAAGAAAAGTTTCGGTTTTAAGGGCATTCAAAACTCAGAAGACAAAAGCTGACGTACTAATCTGTAAACCTCGAGCAAAAACCATCTTACACAAGTTACGATGCACCCGTAATCCTTTGACTCATTGTTCCCTTAATCGCAAATTTCATAAAACCGCCTCTCTTCGTGTCCTCTTCCATCTCCTTCCACGTTTTCTCACGCCTTTCCTGCGAAACCTTGCTTTATCAGTAAACCCCCATTGAAACCCACTTTTTTTCCCTTTCGTCATTATTCTCTGCTTTGCAGCTTGTTTAGGCAACATTTTTAATTTCAATGTTGAGGCTTTACGTTTGTGTTTTAGAAGGCAAAGACTTGCCGGTCAAGAATTCCTACGTGAAACTTAAACTGGGCAAGTTGACGTCCAAGACTAGGATATTGAGTCACACCTCCGACCCTGTTTGGTATGAAGAGTTCGTTTTCAGGGTTCATGACGCACACGACGAGCTTATCGTTTCTGTGTTCAATCATAACGATGAATCCATAGTCATCGATTTGTTGGGTGAGGTACGGATTCCGGTAGGCTCAGTTGCCTCTGAGGATAAGCAAACCTTGCCGCCTACATGGTTCTCTCTTGAATGTCCCCAGACTGGGAAATTTGTCAATATATACCGTGGTTTGTTAAATTGTTTCCCAGTCTATGTTTCAAATTATCTTCTCATATAGCATTTCAGGATCATTTTTTATCAATGTGCTCATCGAACAAGTTTTGGATTAGAAATTTAGAATCATGTTGTGTTAGAATGCCTAATGGAACCACGTGTAGATGCTTATTTTCTATTATTCTAATCTGAAATTTACAGATACATATGCATTGGGCTGATTATTATAATTACACGAGTATTGGAAATTGTGTGCTGGGACGACAGTCGGTCTTTCATGCACTGGGTTTCAAGTAGCTGATTTTTTTTTTTTTATGGCCTCGAAGTTCGCTTCTGTCTCCTTACTCCATTTTACTTATTCCTGTTTCTTGCCTGAAGATTAATATTTGCTTAGGATTTGAAATGGAAAAGCTATAATGTAATGTGTCTAAAGCATGGTTTAATATACCACTGCTGCTCGTTTGCGTTGTTCTCTTTGATTATATTTTCACTTTGCTCTGTTTCGTTGCAGTTCATTACTCCATTGTTGAGGTATCTTCTAATATTTACTTCTATAACCAGGGAAAATTCTCCTTACTGTTTCTCTTCGTGGTAAAGGGCATACTTCTTTCATCAATCATATGCATACTCCGAGTTCCAATGTTGCTATGGAGGACCCTAAAGATTTGGCAAGTCCACGCATTTCATCTCAGGACTTTTTTATCCCCAAAGTTCCTCGCTGTAAAATCCCTGAAGGGAAACAGTTGATGAAGGTTGTTGCTAAATATGCCAATCGTTTGGACAAAGTTTTTAGCAAGAAAGAAGAAAATTCAAAAGGTGGCGATGATTCTTCAGAACCGCCCAATTCACTATCTGATAATGAAGAAATAATTGTTGGTGATGATCCGTCTCCTTGTGGCTTTGAACAAGCCATTACATTAATGGAGTCAAGAAATGATAAACTAGAAATGCCTGAAAATCTGCCTGGTGGTATCCTAGTAGATCAGATTTATGTAGTGCCTAGTTATAATCTTAACGCGTTTCTTTTTGCACCCAATTCACGGTTCAGGAGAGAGTTGGCAGAACTGCAAGGAATAGCAAATGTTCAAGAGGGCCCCTGGACATGGAAATCTGGAGATATGTCTTGCTTAACACGAGTTGTTTCATACACAAAAGCTGCCACGAAGTTAGTTAAGGCAGTTAAAGCCACCGAGGAGCAAACCTATGTTAGGGTGAGTAAAGAGGAATTTGCCGTACTTGTTAATGTAAGCACACCCGAGGTTCCATATGGGAATTCATTTAAGATTGAATTGCTTTACAAGATAATGCCCCAAAAAGAGCAATCTGCAGAAAAATGCTCTCATCTTGTGGTGTCTTGGGGCATTGTCTTCATGCAAAGCACAATTATGAAAGGCATGATAGAAGGGGGTGCTCGTCAGGGATTGAAGGAGAGTTTTGATCAGTTATCCAACCTACTTGCTCAGACATTTAAGAAGCCAGACACCTCAGATTTATCAAACAAACAAAAGGTCTTGGCAACTATTCAAACAGAAGATCAGTCTAATTGGCGGCTGGCAATTAAATATTTTGGGAATTTTACAGTAGTTTCCACCATTGTCATGTTTCTATATGTGTTGGTGCATATCTTCCGTTGTGGTCCAAACGAAATCCGAGGCTTGGAATTTAAAGGCCTAGAATTGCCAGACAGTTATGGAGAGCTCATTACAAGTGGGATTTTAGCCATCCAGCTGCAGCGTGTTTACAACATGCTCTTTCACTTTTTACAAGCTAGATTTCAAATGGGTAAGTATAATGTGCTCATTAGCTGGAAACTTATCTCAACTATCATTTGAATTTCATTTTGAGAATTCCCATGCTTGCTATTTCGGTTTAGACTTCATCTTAGGGTTCAATTATGAGTCCCATCCGTTTTGACAGGAAGTGATCATGGTCTGAAAGCCCATGGGGATGGATGGGTTCTAACGGTGGCCTTAATTGAGGGGGTTGATCTGGCATCCTTAGAGTCATCAGGGTTATCAGATCCTTATGTGTTTTTCACCTGCAATGGAAAAACAAGGTCAAGCTCTGTCAAGCTTCAAACAAGAGCTCCTCAATGGAATGGTGTGTGTTTTTATTTGATTTGGTACTTATTTGCATTAATATATCTTTTACTTGGATGTGTGTTTACTGGTACTCTCTGTTAATCTTTTAAAGAACATGCAGAAATATTAGAGTTTGATGCTATGGAAGAACCGCCGTCCGTTTTAGGTGTGGAAGTGTTTGATTTTGATGGTCCATTTGACCAGGATGTTTCCCTTGGACATGCTGAAATCAATTTCTTGAAGCACACATCTACTGAATTGGCAGACATGTGGGTCTCCCTAGAAGGAAAGCTTGCACAGTCATCCCAATCGAAGTTGCGTTTGAGAATATTTTTGGACAATAATAAAGGAGTCGAAACAATTAGGGGTTATCTAATGAAGAAAGGAAAGGAAGTAGGTAAAAGGGTAAGACAGTAAGAACTGGATACATGCTTCTCTGAGCCTGTAATATTGTTTCTTTCTGCTGGCCTTAGTGTTACACTGCTAACTGTTGTCAAAAAAGAAAAGAGATAAAAATAAAATTTATACTGCCAACTTGTTCTCTATTCTGTTTTGGAACGGTATATCTAACCATTAACAAGTGGATGGCAGCTGAATCTTCGATCCCCTCAACAAAATTCCACATTCCAGAAATTGTTTGGATTGCCCCCAGAAGAATTTCTAATCAGTGATTTCACGTGCTACCTGAGGAGAAAATTGCTTTTACAGGTGCTGCATATGGTTGATATGTTGGTTCAAAACTTCACATGCTGTATTAGTACTTAAAAATAGAATATTGTTGGATACCATGGCATAAAGAACTTACTCATAATAATTTTGGAGATATTGAACCTCATAAACCTTTACATATAATGCCTTTTGGCTGCAGGGTCGGTTGTTTCTCTCTGCAAGAATTCTGGGTTTTTATGCCAACTTTTTTGGGCAGAAAACCAAATTTTTCTTCCTCTGGGAAGATATTGAAGACATCCAAGTTCTCCCTCCTTCAGTGGCGTCAATAGGCAGCCCTACGCTAGACATAATTCTGCGGAAGGATCGAGGCCTTGATGCTAGGCATGGTGCAAAGACTCAAGATGAGGAAGGCAGGCTTAGGTTCCATTTTCAGTCGTTTGTTTCATTTGGTACAGCTTCCAGGTAGTGTGATCTTTTATGTTTAGGTTCTCATGATGATGTACAGAATCCATGAGATTTTTCTGCTTTGACCTAACAGAACTGCTTGTTTTATATCAGGACAATAAAGGCCTTGTGGAGAACAAGAACATTGAACCCTGATCTGAAAGCTGATCTTGCAGAAGAGCAGGAGGATCAAGAAGAAGCCCTTGTAATTCCTGATGAATTTGTATCTATGCTGGATGAGGAAGCTAAGATGTCCAAGATTCACTCAGCAGAATTTCCAATCAAGGTAAGTTAGAGGTTGCTAGTCTCAGACAAAACTAACCTTTTTCATGTGATTTCATAGATGGAACTAAAGACAAGTTGGTTAGAGACCAGAAATAATATCCATGTTCACCTTACTTCCAATAGTTGAACTTAAGCATCGATGCACTTGGAAGTTTTCTGGCCTTTCTGAATCAGCATTGAAAGGTTTCATGTGCACAGTGTATTTACAAAGTTTCGGTGGCTTTATTGTGCATGTTACTCTTGTAGATGAGATCGTTGATGGAACTGTTTGATGGAGGAAACTTGGAACAAAAGGTTATGCAGCGAACTGGATGTATTAATTATGGAACAACCTCCTGGGAATCTGTGAAACCCGATGTGTTCGAAAGGGGAGTTTCTTACAAATTCAATCGCCAGGTATCAGTTTTCGGTGGTGAAGTCACATGCATACAACAAAAAGTTCCCATTGAAAACACTGAAGGTTGGATTGTGAACGAAGTCATGGCCCTTCACGGTGTTCCGTTTGCCGATCACTTTCGTGTATGTGAAACTGAAAACTCATTTTTCATATCTGACATAAAAATTCTTTGGTAAACTGAGCCTATTTCAGTGAGACATGTCTTTGATATGCTCACGTGTTTCATCATGATGGGTTTGGTCTCCAAATATTTAGTTCATTTTGTTTCAAAACTGGGGTTTCACTTGCTGATTTATTTCTTTTTATCGCTGCCTGCAGATTCATTTTAGATACCAGATTGAGAAATCTCCGCAGGATGACTGTGCTTGCAAGTGTGAAGCTTACATTAAGATAATTTGGTTTAAGAGCTCCAAGTTTCAGCAAAGGATTAATCAAAACATAACAGCTAAGTTTACAAATCGATTGAAGGAAATATTTGAAAGTCTTCAAAAAGAGGTTTTGTTCATGTCTCAGAATGATAGCTCCATTGAAGCTTTAAGCTAGCATTCAGTAGAAGCTGTAAGCTCGGTGTCTGTCTTCTTTACTTTCTGTACACAACAAAAATGTATCCTCATTTCTGGCATTTTTGTTCAGTTATAGAGTCGTTCTTGATAGTTTTAGAGTATTTTAATTTTTTAATCAATGAACAAGAATGGGATGAATCAGTGGCAAAATCTAATTATCAAATATCATATAAATATCTAGGAAGTGAAATTATGAGTTCGATCTCGGTAATTAATGTCTTTACCTTTAAAAAAAGAAAAAGTATCATATCAATATGCCATCGGAATTCCTCCTCTTTTAATTGAACTACTTTTGTATTGAATCAAATCACTCCTTCACATAAAAGGATAGAAACTAATGAATACACTGAGTTTTTCCTCTTTAAAGAAAATTCAGCTTATATATTAGTAAAAGATTTTTATCAAATTTTTCTAATAATGGTTTGGTTTATTTGTCAACAAGCATTTAGTAATAATGATTCGACTTTTTTTTTGAAGTTTGTAGAATTAGAGCGATAACTCAATACGGAATGAAAATCTTTCTAAATTCTAATTAATGGATTTATTATTATTATTGATCAACGAATCTCTATAAAAAATTACATTTTGCGTTTTTTTCTTCTTCTGAGAGAGTGTTATTTGAAAAGATCAGAAGGGATGACAGTTATGACAGTTATAACTGTAAGAAGAGCTAGGTAGGTGTAGAAGTGACACGTAGGAGGTGAGATGCATGAAATTCGGTTATCTGTTAGAAGAATCCCCGCGCGAGTTGCTCACAGCTTAGGAGCAAAGCCATCCCCACCTTGTCGTCACATTCCAAAGAGACCGATATTCTTAAAGCACATACTACATTCACAACGCTTCACAACCATCATCCTTCATCCCTCACACTCACAGAGCTAGCATCAGCCATGGATCTCAACCCTGGAAACTTCCCTCTTCTCTCCTCCTTCATGTCCCGTCTCCCTCCTCTCGCTCCCACCGCCGCCTCTTCCAGTTCTGAGCTCTACGACATCGAACAGCCCCGCTTCCCTCCACCCTCCGATCCCTCTTCCTCATCCTCTTCCGGTATCAAAAATCCTGAACTCGTTGCCCAGATGCCCCGCATCACTGACCCGAAACTCTTGGCTTCCATTACCCGCACCATCTACGACGTCGCTCAGACCCGATCCATGCTCAGGATCCTCGGCGACCGACCTGACCATGAATCCGTCGACAATGCCAAGGCCAAGCTCGCTGATTTGGATGCCCATTTGTCCCGACAGCTGGAGGAGATCGTGCTCTCTCCTAAACCTGCTCATCTCGAAACCCATCAATGGCGGAGTCAGCAGACGGAGAAAGAGAAAGAGTGCAGGAAATTAGCGGAGGATGAGAAGCGAGTGTATAAAGCAGTGATACAATTGGATGAGATGCACGATGCGTACGAGAAGTTGCTCAAGGGCGCGGAGAAAAGATTGGAAGCGATTTATAGTTCCGGCGACGGAGCAGCAGATCCTGAGGAAGAGAAGTCGGAGACGGAGGAGGTCAATGAAGAGGTGGTCGGGATTCTTAAAAAGGCCTATGGACAAGGGATAGAGAGAAGTGATCTTTCGAATCGCGGCCTGAGGTTGCTTCCCGAGGCCTTTTGGCGGATTTCAGGGTTGTTGGTGCTTGATATTTCCACCAATCAGCTGACGGTAAGCGAATCTAGATTTCACTTAAGCCGTATTAAGATTCTTAATTAACACAATCACATTCTGATTCTAAATTTCAGTGCGTGTAGGTTTTTACGCGTTTTAATTCTTCTCTTATGATTTTACGTATGTACGAGCATTGTGTTCTGTGTAACGTAACAGGAGATTCCTGACGCGGTTGCCGGGTTGCAAAACCTTGAGGAGCTTAACGCATCTGCAAATCATTTGGAATCACTTCCGGATTCAATTGGCTTGCTTCAAAAGTTGAAAATCCTGAATGTCTCTACAAACAAACTCACCGCCCTTCCTGACTCCATCTCCCAGTGCAGGTATATGTGTGTGTGTGTGTGACAACAAGCAGAAAAATCTACAACTAGAAATGCTTATTTTCATATAACAAGTAATAAATTTCAATGATTAGATCATTGGTGGAGTTGGATGCTAGCTTCAACAGTCTCAGGTATTTGCCTACAAATATTGGGTATGAATTGCAGAACTTGAAGAAGCTGTTGATTCATCTCAACAAACTTCGGTCGCTTCCCTCATCTGTTTGTGAGATGAGATCGTTGCGCTATCTAGATGCCCATTTCAATGAGCTGAATGGACTTCCAAGCGCATTTGGAAGATTGACTAACCTTGAAGTGCTCGACCTGAGCAGTAATTTCGCCGACCTTCAAGAACTTCCGGCGACATTCTGTGATCTGGTTAACCTCAGGGAGTTGGATCTAAGCAACAACCAGATCAGTGAACTTCCAGACACATTCGGCCGGCTGGAGAATTTGAAGAAACTAAACTTGGAGCAGAACCCTCTGGAAGTGCCGCCAAAAGAGGTAGTGAGGCAAGGAGCTCAAGGCGTGAGGAATTACATGACAACAAGGTTGGTGAACATATTAAACGAGGAAGAAAGGAACAGGGTGGCGATGCAAGAACAAGCCGAGATGGGGTGGTTGTCGCGAAGCACCTCCTGGTTGAAGAACGTCTCTGAGAATGTTGCAGAATATGTCACGTCTCCCAAGAGTGGTACTCAAAAAGTGGCTTATCTTAATGAGCAGCTATAACCTGATGATGCTCTCATCACACTTGTTCCTTGGTTGCTAGCTACTGATAAATTTGTCGGTCTTAAATTGTTGGATGCTCTAATTTAGCTGTACTTTTCCCAATGTTGTTTAGATTTATCCTTACGCGTTTTCACCGATGCTGAATGATAATGTCAGAATGCTGACGTTTAATTAAGTTTAACAAGCGGCTGCGGTTAGCTGGAATGGAACTATTTATGGATGCTGATTCCGACCATTTTCTTTTCCTTAAACTAGGATATCAGTGTTTGTTGCTTGAGTTGGTCACTTGAATGGCTTCAATTTTGCTTTTTGAGATGCTTGATTAATTAAAATGTAATAAAAGAATCTGACTTTTGGGCGAGTGGGCATTAGAATAGCCAAACATTACCAGCCTCTCCCATGTGCTCCACATGTTCTCTAATTCCTTCATCGTTGGCTTTGTAGCACCTAACTTTATTCTGCGTTAGGTTTCTGTGTCCCTCCAACACTGCGTCTTCTCTTTTCCAAACCAAAACCACCATCTCTTTCTCCAATGAAGAATACGATCGTTACATTTACCTTGTTACTTCCCTAGATTCTGTTCTGCGTTTTGGCTTCTTGGAGATCTGAATTCGGATGGACGCTGCTGCCTCTGATTCTGGGACTGGCGTGGCTGATCGTGGCCTTCCGAGCCACCATGGTCGCATGGATCACCGTATTGGTGCTGCTCACCTTCGCCGGCAATCGCCGTCGGGTTTTGGTTCGACGAGGCAGCCTCATCGTCACCGGTGAAGTCACCAAGCACTTCGTCCCTCTTTTATTCAAACGCAAGCGCTTCTTCGCCGTGGCCTGTGCCGCTCTGCTCAGCTTGTTTGCCGCCCTCCGGTGAACTTGTCAATGTAAAACAAGAATGAACATTTGTAAGAGATTATCATTATTGTTATTATTATTATTATTACTATTTATATGCGTGTATGTGTGTGTTTTTCTTCATTATAATATATGTTTTAATTTGTAACCACTAAAGAGATGGAACTCGCTGGGAACGAGTTCAAGTAGCAACATGAGTTGTTTTTGTCGAGTGTATTTCGTTTGAGCTGCAGTTTTAAGCGATTCCGGGGATAAAACAGTTGTCTTTTAGATTAAACCGAACAGAGAAGGGGATGATTCATAAACACCAGAATCCAGAAAAAAGTGAATAACACTTACAGCTTACAGTTCAGGCATGGATTGCCTTGTTGAGTCCACAAATTAATTAATTATCGTTGAAGACCTGGATTGGTTGTCATGTGAAGCAAAGAGAATAGTGAGGAATAGATGCAGAGGCATATCTGGTTCAGCTCATTCCCACGTATGACTCCTGGGCTGCAATTAATGCCACTTAGACTTATAATAGATATTCTTAAATTAAGGATATTATGGCCATCCATTTCCAATTTTCCATCTGACCAACCACAAGTTTAAAGTAAATAATTCATTCTTCCTTTCTATAATATGCCAAAAAGTCATTCTCTTTCTTATTTTTATAAAAATGTTCTGGTAACCAAACATGACATTAAGGTTAGTGTATTTCGAATTTTTTTTAAAAAAAACTTATTATTTTAATCTTAGGTATGAAACTAGCTCATAATGGTTTTTTTTATTATATAATTTTTTAGAATAGGGTTAAACTCATCCATAATTTAAAGGTAGAGCAAAATCTCCTTCTTTCTTAGACGATATTAATATTAGGTAGGACGAATTATCAATTATCTTTAAGCATAAATCTAAACACCTAACAGTTATAATATATCTTCAAACGTTGCGACTGAAATCACAATAAAATAATATTTTATAAGAATTAATATATTTTAAATATTCATATATCTCACTCTTTTATTATGTTAAGAATGGGTAGAATGGTGATTAACTATAGGGATTTCAGGTAAAAAAAATTATTGTAGCAATCATTTCATTATTACGATGTAGCTCAAATGCTTAATTAAACGACAAAATGAAGGGATACATCCAAAGCCCATTACTCCTAAGAACTCGTGTCCAACACCCCAGAAAAACAAGAAGATACGCGTGTGTATGTATTGCTAATTATATATATTATTCTGTTGGAATCAACTATATTTAAAGATTATCTATGGCTAAATATAAATACCTCTACCAACAAAGACATAAATCTTAGTTAGCTACCTTACTAATATCTTTCATTAGATCCAATTCTGTTAGTACATGGGTATATTTTATAATGGTAAGAAATAACATAAAGTTAATTAAGCCCTACAATTTGCGTTCAAGTGGAATAAATAGGATTGATATATGAGGCCGAAAGAAGAAAATGATAAATATATTCATATATGTACATATATGGCCATTTTCAACCTTCAATTATTTCTCCATGAGTACTAATTATCCTTAATTATTCATTCCAGCAATCTCATTTCTTAAGTGTAAAAATTGTTACAATGTTGCTGTTGACTAATGCTGACACTCACCATTCGTTTCAAATTGACTTTGGGTTAAAAAAAACATTCTTGTTCATCATGAATATATTGATGATTAATGATCCATATATTATATATGGTTATACTATTATAAGTTATATAGGTATTTTAGATTCTGTTCAACGTTATACTTAGGATAGACGCATATAATTTGTGGTCACACTATATCAACTATTTGTGAGTATGGGTTCCCCAACCATTTCCTTATTTTTCTTTTATCAACGAGTCTTTAGCAAACCAAATGGCAAAATAAGGGACACCTTAGACATGACGCCACGTTATTGCTAATTACTCTTCCATGAATATTTTAGGGACAATGATATTTTTTTAATGGTCAAGGGACAAGATTTTGATAATCTTAACATTTGAGAGACCATATTATCCCAATCAATAATTTAAGATCCCCAGTGTTCATCACGAAATAGTTTTGAGGGAATATGCCCATAAATCCTCTGTGTGTAGCATATAAAATGGTTACTTTAATCATCAACTTTTAAAAGATAAGCAAAAGATATGAGGAAGATGATGTCAGATGTATATAATTTTTATTGCCCCTCAAGATGTTGCTTATGTATCGGGTCGTCACATGTTGCCAATATCAGTTTCCACGTGCCCCTTTATTATTTTATGACTCACAGACTTCAGAAACTACTCTTCCCTCTCGAGTACCTATCCTCCGTCCCAAAAGAGCTTCTTTTGCCTTCCTTTAAGTTCTTTATTAATTCTCCTATTTATGATTCTGTCTGCAGATCAAGCATTCGTGGTGAAGCAAACACCCATAATTACATTATTACAACATTAAAATAAATATTGGAGAATTGAATTGAAGCGCCCTGTGTGCGAGTTTGAACATTCCACAGCTTAAAAAGACTTCATTTTTACTTGAGGGATTAGTGGTAGATTCCTACTCATCTTCTCTTTTTCGGGGATTCTTCTATTTGTTACCCCCACGAAATTTCAAGAGATCATTTTGGGCTTTGGGCTTTGCTTGCGTTTAATCGTTTATTGTCACCCCTCCTCTTTCTTCTTCTCTCTCCCTTTCTCTTTCAAGCATGTGGGTTCCATGCTTTTGCCTCCCCAAGGAAATGCAAATCATCAATGGGTATTGATCTAGGGGCCTCACTTTTCGAGATGTGGTTCTGATTCTCAGTTGCAGAAGAACACACTCCAGAGCATGTCTTGTACATTTCTCTGTTTCATGTCAGCAATTCCATTTGCTCTGCGAATCAGACCTCCATTGGTGTCTCTTTAGGGTTCTCGTCTGACGGTGCCTGCTGGATTTTACTGGTTGATGCATGTCTTGAATATTTTTCTTCCATTATATCAAAAATGGAATCTGGAGGTGCTTTCTATTCTGTCGATGAGCTCAGATTGGACCCGAAGTGGCTAATTGATCCTAAGGTTCTATATGTCGGACCCAGAATTGGAGAAGGAGCTCATGGAAAAGTCTACGAGGGCAAGTAAGTTTGCTTTTTCGAAATTCAACATCTCATTTGTTCTGCAGAGGTTACAAATTCCATCGTGATGAGCAATGGTACTTGCTTGTTGGGTGTCAGCAAATCAATTATTGTCCACTGTTTGATTACTGAAGCCTTCATTCCATGTAATAATGCCTTTCATTGCTCCGGCTTCAGATTAAATAGTGATTTTGAAGGTTGAGCATAAGCTGTCACTAATGAACTTGAGTTAGGCTTCTCTAAGATTTGGGATTTTCTTTAATTGCTTTTATAATGGGTTTTTTACCCTACATCTACGTAATTCTTTTGTCGGTTTCGTTTCAGATGCAAAAACCAGACGGTTGCAATTAAAATTTTGCATAAAGGAGAAACTGCAGAAGAAATGGCCAAAAGAGAAGCCCGATTTGCTAGGGAGGTTGCAATGTTGTCTAGAGTTCAACACAAGAACTTGGTGAAGGTTGGACTTAGGTTTAGGCTCTCCCTATTACTAGTCAATGAAGCAAACAATAATAGATATATTATCATCTAACAAAGACCACTAATTAAGTCAACACCTGACGGTAAAAGTTGTCACCCTGTTTATGAACAGTTTATTGGTACCTGCAAGGAGCCTGTAATGGTGATAGTTACCGAACTCTTACTGGGAGGAACACTGCGTAAGTATTTGCTTAACATGCGGCCAAAATGCTTGGATACACATGTTGCTATTGGTTTTGCCCTTGATATTGCTCGTGCTATGGAGTGCCTGCATTCTCATGGGATCATTCACCGTGATCTGAAACCTGGTATAATTTCTTGGACTTTCTTTCTGCAATAAATCGCCCATTTTACTACATCAGACTACTATGTTTAATTTGCATGCTATTGTTGTTGAAACTTATGTTTGACACTGCCCAAAAATTACCCATGTTATGGTCTACTAAAATTTCTATGCAAGTAATGAGAAACTATGCAAAAACTATAGAAGTTACCAAGATATGTAATTTGGTTTCAAATTATGATCTTCTCAACCAGCTATTTCTGATGGAGTGGGATGCTATCACCTTCTACCTGTGCATCTCCTCATGCTTTTCAAGGTTCAGATAACTGATTTCAATTGTAATGAAAAAGTTCTTGTGGTTATAAAGTTGTATTCACAGTGATCATAGAATTTAAATCGCTAAATAATATATTGTATGAGTTATCTCTTTGATGGCTGTTTCATCTTACAGAGCAGTGAAGGAAGAACATGAAATAGCTCTGGAGGATCATGTTTTAATTTGTATATCCATTTAAAACTGAATTAACAAATCGTTAACTGCTTATGCAAACAGATTTACCATGTTCATTAAGACGTGATGCATCGAATAGAGTTAAAATTGATTCATTAGTGCAATATGATAACTGTATAAATTTGTTCTCTCTTCTTTATATTGTTATCCCTCTGAAGATTTAGCATCATCATACCATATATATGCCACACCATATCTATCATATATGGATTCAGATTATTGTTACAATTCCAATAATAATTCAAAGTTAATCCAACTTTTTCGCGTTGATAGGGTATATATTCATGAATTATGTCTTTCTGCTAAGGGAGGTGGTTTAATCAACCTTTTTATATGAGGAACGGATCTTAAGAAAACGTCATATATGATATATCATTCTTTTAATGCAGAAAACTTACTCTTGACTGAAGACCAGAAAACAGTCAAGCTAGCAGATTTTGGCTTAGCTAGAGAGGAGTCATTGACAGAGATGATGACTGCTGAAACAGGAACTTACCGTTGGATGGCTCCAGAGGTACTCTCTTATGGAATGGATGTGCTTTCTCTGTATTTATCTTCTTTGAACTGTGAGTACGTAAGGAGTATGGAATGATTGCATCATCACAAAATTGCAGTTGTATAGCACTGTCACACTGAAGCAGGGAGAGAAGAAGCATTACAACCATAAAGTGGATGCTTATAGCTTTGCAATTGTACTGTGGGAGCTCTTACATAACAAACTACCCTTTGAAGGCATGTCAAATCTCCAGGCAGCTTATGCAGCAGCCTTTAAAGTAAATACATCTGTTCTTATCTAATACTGTTTTCCCAAGTCCCTTACACGCTTTTATTTGCCTAGTAATTTGAAGCACTCCTTGTGTTTTCAGAATGTTAGACCCAGTGCAGAGAATCTCCCTGAAGAATTGACCGTGATTCTAACTTCATGCTGGCAAGAAGACCCAAATGCCCGGCCCAACTTCACCCAAATAATCCAAATGCTGCTCAATTATCTTTACACTGTTTCACCTCCTAAACCGATTATTCCTTCAAGAATATTCACTTCTGAGAATGCCATCTTCGCACCAGAGTCCCCTGGCACGAGTTCTTTGATGGCTAATAAATCTGACAACACAGGGGATACTCCCAGAGGAAAGGAGGAACTTAAGCCTAATGGCTTTCTTTGTTGCTTCAACCAATGCTTCTAATAATTGAATAAGAAGATAGATCGTCTTCAAGGGGAAAAAAATAGATAAAAACGAGGATAGGTAAGAATCTTAGTCCACTGAAATCTTTTTGGCAATTGGTAAAATGCCGAAATGATACCTTTACACTTGCAGTGAAAATTAGTTCTCTGTTTATCTATTAAACCTACGGTGCATTTCATCTGATGCAGATTTAAGTGTAGGATTTCAATCATACCAATTAGCATAGTCATCTAGAAATGTTGTAAAGAGTTCCACCTATCATTCTAGCATGTTAATTATAACTCATATGGTGTTAAAACTCTTGATGCCACGGATTTAGATCTCATTACATATTTCAGCATGTAAATTATACTTCCCATAATAGCTTTAGTAGTTGATAGAGATCAAAGTATTATGAGACTTTTAAGTTTTACGTTTAGTATGAGTTGTCCCAATGCAATCCGTAAGTAGGGTAATTTCCTCAAGTCAAGAGTGGGCTTTTTGGGAGACGATTCTCCATCCCGCTTGATCGCTTATCATTCGGTGGGAAGGTGGTTGGCCGCTCATAAATCATAATGGGTATGAGGATTCTAACCGATATAAAGTTAATTGTTGTAGAGTGTCAGCGTAACTGCAAAGATATCGACTTTTCAACAACAGCCAATTAATAGGAATCATAATCATATGGGATGTTTAAGTCTCACATTGAATATCTTAAGTTGTCCAATATAATCCTTGAATCCTAGAATTTAGGGGGCAGTTCTTTCTTCTTTTTTATTCGTGTCGGTGCCCAGCAGTGGCAAATAAATATATTGAGGTAAGTTAAGGCAACTTCTTGATAGCCATGTTTGCTGTTTACTTTCGTTGCAGCATTCACTTCATGGGCCATAGCTGACCCGCGGTTGGCTTCTTTTGTCACGCCGAGATTGAAATTTTTAAAGACCGATTATTCGTTCTTCTTAAATATGGGATGCTTTCATCGCAAGTTGAACTTTATATCTTTCCAAATGAATACTTTTCTGAAAATAACCTACCAAGGAATGAATGGAGACACCGAACTTTAAATTTGCATGCGAAATATGCAGTTGAATTGGGGTTTCTTTTACAGATTGGATCCAACAATTACAGGCACAACAAGACCGGGCCAAGTAAACCCCTTTCTAGCCCCTACCTATAACTTACGAAAACTTGACCTGTATTAGCCTCTTCAGTATCCAAAACCAAAAACAAAAGAAAACTTGACCTGCATGAATAATCAATCGTCTTGAGTTTACTAAAAAAAAAAAAATCGTCTTGATCTTGTACATATATGATATAGGTAATTGAGTTAACCAGTAATCGTTGCAGGAACATGATCCCTCTTTGAAACGATGGAAACGATTCCTGTCTCTAACGATTACTTCTCTTTCATACACCTTTGATATTATCTTCATGGCATGGTGGCAATCGGTACAAATTCTAAGATTTTTTTATATTCTAATTGTAGAACCCGGCTCTGTATTAACAAGACCAAATGCAGTAGACACGGAAGTTTCTTTAGCTTCCTCCTCTGCATCTATCCTTGCATCGCCAACCTCCTCTGCATCTATCCTTGCATCGCCAATGTTCGGCTCATATCCAGCTAACTTAATCCTATTAATCATTTCTTCAGTTGCCCTGTATATGTCTTTTGAATGAGAATGTTCATCGTCTTCAGAAAAGAACTCGCGAACTACCCCTCCCAGGTCAATCAAGCTTCAACCAGGTGATTTCTCAATTCCCGGTTCTCTTATCTGAGATCTCACTTTCAAAGCATCCTTAATTCTTCCCGCTAGGGCATATATGTTGGACAGAAGTATGTAATATGTAATCCCCACTATGAGCCGGCTCCAGTAGAATTATCTGTCTAAATGATTCTTCACCGATTGGAACATTTTTTAAGTGATCTACAAGAAGCCAAAAGTGTTCTCCAAACTATTACATTTGCTTCCATAGACATGTTTTTTTATAAACTGAAGTGCTTCTTCATCCAGTAAACCGGCGCGACCGAGAATATCAACCATACAACCATAATGTTCTATCCTTGGTTCGATTCCATATTCCTTGCTCATGCTGAGGTATAGTGTTCGACCTTCCTCCACTAGACCCACATGACTACAAGCAGAAAGAACACCAATAGAAGTCACATCATTTGGCTCAACTTTCATTTCCTGCATCAAATGAAAAAACTCCAGAGCTCTTCTTCCCTCGCCATTGCTAGCTAGCCCTTGGATAATCGCTGTCCAGGAGACGATATTTTTTTAAGTCATGTTTTCAAAAACTTCAACTGCTGTCTATTAACCCACATTCCATCGAACACCATACGAGCAACCTCCATATCAGAGCATATAGCATACATATGAATTAGCGTATTCTTGACAAACCCATACGACTGAAATCAACGTTTCACAACATGGGCGTGAATCTATTGGCCTTCGACCAAGCCTTTGAGTTTGGAGCAAGCTTTGAAGACACCGGAGAAAGTGAACTCATTGGGAAGTACCGCGCTGGCACACATTTGCCTGAACAAAAGAAGGGCTTCGTCAGGGGATTGCTGGTAGGTGAGGGCTCTGATTATGACATTGTAAGCGGAAGACTTGGGTTCATCTATTTTGCAAAAACTGGAGAGCGCGTAGTCCATGGCGTTGGGAAGAATGATGGCGGCGGATTCGAGGAGGTTTACTGTGAGGGAAGGGTTGAAGATGAGGTGGGCATGGATTTGGTTGAGGTCCCTGCGAGTCCTGCATTTCCGAAGGATTATGCATTTAGTCATTGTTTGGTTCGAGGGGAGGAGGGGAGGGGAGATTAGATTAATTTAAAAAAGAGAAGGAAAAGTTAGAAGAGGTTAATTAATAATATTTTTTATTTGATTTAAAAAGGGAAAGGAGGGAAGGAGAGAGGAGTTAATTAAAAATTGATAAATATACCCTTATCTTTTTATTTAAATTTATTTACTCTTTATTTATAATATTTATATTATTTTTTTTTAATTTATAAATCTTAAAATTTTTTATGTCATTTATATATATAATAAAATTAAAAAAATATAATAAAATTTTAATATTATTTGTTATTAATTTTATAATTATTATATATTTTAATATAATATATAAATAATTTATTATATTTATTAAATTTTAGCAATTAAAAAAAATAAATATGAGAAAAATAAAAAAAAATTTGAAGATATAATTAAAATATTAAAAATATATAAGAGGTAATTTTGTCATAAATAGTTTAAAAATTTCTCTTTCTTTTAAAAATTTCCACTTTTAGGGGAGAGAGAGGGGAGAAGAACACATATAGATAAAAAATCTTTCTTTCCTTTTCCTCCATTTTTTTTAATTAAATATATTTTTTTTTCTTCCCTCCTCTCATTCCCTCTAAAATTCCCTAACCAAATAAAGCTTTAGGTTTTCAGGGAATTGGCACCAGAGATCCTGGAATCGCCGACATTATGCGTTTGGCAGTTACTCTTTAGCAGTGAATGGCGGCAAGAAAACGTCTGCTAATAGAAATCCGCTTAACGGCATCGTTTTACCCTCCATTTCTTTGTAATATGGTTGCATATATGCGAGATATTGGTTGGTTGACATTAAGTCATTTTTTTTTATTAATAAAAGTCAATTGTGATTCAGATGATTAGTTTGTATGAACTGAAGTTTTTATTTTATTTTTAAAAATTATTAATATAAGAATTAATTAATTAATTTAATAAATTTAAAAATTAAATAAATCGATTAATTATGACCATATTTAAATTCTCAATATTTATAATTTATTGTAATCAATAAAAAATATCTATAAAGTTTATGTATGAAATTATTAAATATAATTAAATTTATGAATTTAATAATGAATTGATATGATTTTGTGAGTTAAGAAAGTAAATATAGTAAACTTAATAAATAATATCATGAATTTAAAAGGGTTTGATGTTTACATAGCTTAAGCAAAATCGACATAAAATTTATAAATAATAAATTTAAAGAGTCAATTTATAAATTTAATAATAATGATTGATTATAAATATTGAAATGAGATGAAATTTTTTATGATCAACAAAGTAAAATGAAAGTTTTTGTAGGTAATTTGTTTGATATCAATTGGAATTTTTTTAACTTGCAAATTAAAGTTATGGCTTAGATTGTTCTGCTAATGCTTCTTGTATTATGTTTCGAATATGAGTCCATTTGAATAGGTTTTTTAAAAATAATTTATAAAAAAAAATTATTTGATAATTTTTAAAAAATATCTTTTAGAAAAGAGTTTTTAAAAAAAATATTTGTATATTTTTTAAATTTTCTTAAACTAAAATTTATGTTAAAAATACTTTTAAAACTTTGATTTAGTATATCTAAACACACCCTCTATCTTGTGAATTGTTGGATTATGAAAAAAAAACAGAGATTGTTAGATATTTGTCAACTAATAATAAGATAGGTTATCAAAAGTAGTAAATACATTCAACGTTACCTTCCACATGATGTGATAATGAGCTGCATTATTCATGTACACATACTTTTCAGAGATTTGAAAACCTAAACTTATTCCTAATATTTTGTGTTCTGATGAGTTGCGTGGAAATTGACAAGCAAGTTGCGGAAAGAAGAAAGGGTTGTATTATTAGAAGCGATGTGGGCATCAGTGGAGGAACATGTTGCTTGTGCAACCCGAATTATTGTACCCTCCTCTATTCTCTGCGTCTTTATCAGCACATTTCACCTCTCTTACCTGTGTAATTTTCACCCTCCAATATGGAATCCACCATTTTCCAGATTTCAGGTAGAATCTACTGTTGCATATGGACAGTTTAAATCCTGACACTTAATATCTGAGCAAATGAACAAGGCTCCAATTCTATATCCTAGGCAGTTGATTCCCAATGGACAAGATGAAAGTTCTTGAGCTGCCATGGAACCGATTTACTGGTAATTTCAAAATCGAGTACCCATAGCCATGTGACAGTATTTTCAAATACCAAATTGAAAAGGCAGCGCAATATGCAGAAACAATCACCATCCATCAAAGACAGAGGATTTGGATTGGCAAGATCATAATGTTGATGTAAGAATAACAAACTCACACATTGCAGAGTTTGAAAGTACACTTATACAATGAAGAATTGGCCAAAGATATTTTATAAATTCTTCATTGGTTTTTTCCAGAATAATGAAAGAGCTCGATTTTTTTTTCCTATGAAATGTCCAAACTAAAGAAGAAGAAAAATTCAGAGATCAAACTTCAAGTGCTATTTTAGCGTGGAACTTGGTTCTCATTAAATCTCCGAGAAGAGATTTGATTGAACAGATTCCTAAGGCTATTCTTACTCTCCTGCCTACGCCTCCTAAGGAATCGACTCAAACTCGAAACAGAAAAGGGGTCATCAATATCTAAACCTAAGCCTGTCTCTAACCTTCTGGAGACAGTGACGAGCTCGTACGAGTCCCAAAGCGACTGATTGAAATCCCAGGCGGAAGCAACGCCAGCTTCCTTCGTGGTCGAAGATTTGGTGGTCACTGATTGGGGTTGAAATCTGGAAGGCTTGCCTTTGAAATTTCGACGATGAGCGTCGAATTCACTGATGGGCCTAGAATTGCCGGAATGACTGTAAATAGCCTGAGCGACGGCTTTGATGATTTCCAGGTCTCGCGGGTGGTGGGGGTGTTGGAGTTGTTGATCAAGCTCTGGGTCTTTCTTCATGGTGGATTCCAAGAAGCATGATGTTCATGAGGTCATGTTGCTTTCGAGAGAATTAGGCCCTCATGAGGAGCAAGGAACGGGATAAGCCGAGGACGACGGAACATGACTTGTTGCTTATCTTCATTTCTGTGATTCTCACCAATCAGAGGGGTAATGGACATAGTGAACAATTCTTTCGATAATAGCATCTAAGTCAGTCGTCGTCTTCGAATGTAACGCATTTTTCAAAAATAGTTTATTTTTCCTGGTAGAGATGGAGACTTGAGTGGATGTTTACCAAGAAAAGAAAATAGACAACTTTCTTCAATAATCCTTCACTCCTAAAATACATAACACCTCTTAAATTTTACATCAATCGTGTATAATTTTTTAACTTTTAAAATTTTAAATTAAACACCACAATATTTTATAATTTGATTATCAATATTCTACCGTTAAAATTACCATTAAAATTAATTATTTTTACTATTATAATTTTTATATTTTATTATATATCACTTCATTTCAAAAAATAACATTTAATACTTAAAATATAATTTTAATTTTTTACATACTTAAAATAAAACATTTAAATAATAATTGACACTTAACATATAATTTAAAATATATTTTAAAATTTTAAAAAATATAAAACATTTAAATTATTTATTTAAACATATTAAATACAAAAATATAAACTAATTAAAATTATATATAAATTGTCAAGTATTATTTTTTAAATGATATAGTATATAATAAAAAATATAAAAATTTTGATATGTCAAAATATGTTAAATTTAGTAGGAATGACTTATTAATCAAAACATAAAATATTAAGATTTTTCATTTAAATTTTTAAAGTTTATAAATGTTATATATAACTCACAAAGTTTATAGAAATTTTATGTATTTAAGCATATAGTATATACAATAGATAAGACTTCACACATATAGTAAGAAATATTAGTAATTGTGCTTTTAAAAACATTATATTTTCTATTGAATATATAATAAAATTGTTGAATAATGAATAATTGTGAAGAATATTTTTGTAATTATCACTTTAAATATTAAAGAAAGTTGGTAATATTCCTTATGAGAAATTTCGTTCACTTTAATGAAACATGATTAATGGGGATTGCCATCCAATATTATATTAGATTACAATTAAGTAAAATTTTAGGTAGATTAGCACTGATCTTTACTAAGATTAAAGTACAATCTTAAGATTTAAAGAATAATTATAAAAAACTTATGAAATTATCTATTAAATGAGCTATCAGAAAGGTAGAGTGAATTAAACTTATATCATTGTATGATACAAATATATTTATTATTATTTATCCTAATTCCCATTGATAATATTATATTAGATTTTTTTGTGTAAATTATAGTATTATTAACATCATTAGTATTACATAGGCCTAATTATAGGGTAACCCTTCCAAGTATACCAGCTCTATTGCCATCTTCTAAGGATTAAATTTGAGAGCGATATTGAATAGACACAAACTCTCAACCTTATGTGCCAATGTGCGTTTTGTAATATTATATTAGATTAAATACAATGGAAATGGCAAAAGGCAAGCGAGATAGGCAAGAACAGAAAGCCGGGCAATAGGCCCAAAATGAACATCACAGCTCTCCCTTTTTTTTAAAATATTTTTTAAAAATAAAATAGTTAAACTCACTTACAATTTAAAAATAAGATAAATTTTTTTTCCTTTTAAATAATATTAATATCGAACAGAGTAAACTTTTTATTATCCTTTAGACATAAATTTAAATATTTAAAAATTAAAATATCTCTCTAAATATCATAATTAAAATTATAATAAAATAATATTTTTTTATCTCATTCTTGGTGAGTTTTCTGTTAAAGTTGAAAAAATAAGTGCCCCGAATAAGACCATATATTTTTCGGAGGCATCAACATTTAAAATGAAAAAGACAAACTATTAAATATAACTAAATACTATTATTTGTAGTGTCAAAAAAATAGTATAGGTTATATCATATAAAATTATAGTGTTAACTTATATTTAATAGTTATAGCATTTTTTATTCTAATTTTAAATATTTATGAATATTTTCATACCTACAAAATATCTATACTGTTTGACGTATTTTTAGAAAAAATATATAGATATTTTTGCACATTTACTCTAACTCTAATGACCATCAAATGCTGGGAAAAAAATAATAAAATGAACATCAAATGATAATTGTGTATGATTATATAAAATATTTTTAAAAAAATAAAGAATAAAGTGACGCCATATATTTTTATATTTATTTTAATAAAAATTAGAAAGAATATTTTTAAAAAAGTATATGTTTTAGTGTAAAGTTATATTTTTTAATAAAATAAATATGTAAATTCATACAAATGCTCAAATTTTACAATAATGGATGCGATCATTTGAATAATTAAATTATGAATAATTTAATCGACGAAAAATTCTTCCTCTCGTGCTAAATATAAGAATTAAAAGTGATTTGTTTTTAGGAGAAAGTTGGGCCCAACATAGCTCCGGCCCTGTCTTTCATGGAGTCTCTGAATAACCTCAATTTTTGGTTTCCCTTAGCCCCACAAAGTACCAGCATTACGTTGCTGGTTCATTCCCACCCAATGTAATTTGTTAACTTTGCCTCCTTTCCTTCCTTTGCAATATTAATCGATCGCTTTCTGTTCTTATGTTCCTACTCTCAACTTATCGTCTTCTTCTTCTGTTTCTGGTGGTAATCAGCATTGCCTGCATTTTGCTTTATTAGCTCTGCGAGCAAGGGACCACAAGAGAAGGTAGGCACTCATGCCCAGACTTCAGTTTCAATGAACATATTCTTTATGCAAAAGAATTAATTGGAATGTGGGAAAACCTTTTTAGCAGCTTATTATATTTTCCCCTGCAACAGTTCTTAGTTCTGAACATTTTCTAAACATATATAGAGAATATAAGATCTATTTAATTACCTTTAAAGAAGTTAGTTGATATATATTTTTACTAAAATACTTTGATTATCTTTCTAAACTATTTTTCTCATTCTCTTATTTGATTATTATTAAAGAAGCTTGAATATAGATATTTTTAAAAAATAATAATAAATATAAAAAATAAATTTTATATTTAAAACAAATATCAACTTTCTTGTTACCCAATCTTAGTATATTGCTTTAACTCTTTAGCAAAGTTGCAAATTAACTTATACTGCATTATTGACTATGCTTTTGCAGCTTAATATATAACATATAATCTCAAGCGAAGGTTTTTTTTGTACATATCGATGGCAGACAAGGTGCATAATTAGTAATTCTGACTGCTGTAAAGTATAAATGAACATTCTTTGTCTTGCTTTACATGGCTCCCCTGTTACCGGAAAAAGAAGAAGCATTTTTAAGGCATTGGCTCAGAAACTAGCAATTATCTTATCTTTGTACAATAAGCTTATTTACTATAATAGTTCATCAAATTCTTTTCCTCATACAAACAAGTGACAAGCAAAGAACAAAAGTGAACTCACCAGGTTTCTGTCTTAACTTCATTCAGTGAATGAATTAATAATGAATTAATATCTGAAACCTAAAGTTCTGGACTTTCATCTCTTTCATATCTAGATTTAACACTCTCTGGCCTCTAGTTTCATATCAGAAATCTCCTTTGACCTAAATTCTTCAAGGGGTTCCTATCTGAAAACCTATGTGTAATGAAGGGGTATGTGTCTGCTTTAGTTTCAGTGTTTCAATCTAATGTACTCGGTGACTATAATATGTATGCATGTATGTATATATCTGTGCGTGTGTGCATATACATTCATAAAGCTCTGAAATTGTCCTAGTTGCATTTATTTTTGCGTTGACCTTGGATTCCATGTTTTGTGTTGTTTGTGGCTAGTGAGTGGGTCAAAGGATACAATGAGAGTTTGAATTTTGGAGGCAACGGAGTTGTCTTTTGACGCCTAACTTTGGTTGCCACAGACAAAAGAACAAAAGTTGGCGTGCGACTGTGGGGCCACTTTTCCAGGTAAAATTTAAAGGTGCCATTTTTTTGTTTGTGGAATTGCAGTGAAATATTTCATTTTCAGTATCAACCACGCTACGCAACATGTGATTGGTAATGGTGGTCCTTTTATGAACCATAAAGCTCATTTTTACATAAAAAGACACTTTGTAGTGACCAAAAAACAAAGATGGTATAAAGACACCTTACTGTAAGCGGTCCCTCTCACTAGCCCAAAGCCCGGATACATTCCACCCAAGGTGTTTTTTCCATTATTTTTCTTCAAACAAAAATTCAAAGGGATAAGTTATATTTCTCATAATCTTCTGCTCAATAGATCTTAACAAACTAGTCTTTTAGATGAGCTTTCCCGTTAGACTTGTGATGATAACAAAAGTGTCTTTATTGAGAGACTGATGTTAACTGAAATGGTTATCTATAGAGAATTTTGACTGACAGAGCCTCATAAGTGAAGTGTGTAGTAATATATGCATGCTTAGGTTTATATGCTTATGCAGATTGTCCGTCAAGCCATAAGTTGATGCCATCATTAATTTAAAGGCCTTGTTTGATTCCTATGGATCAAACTAGACAGGGAGAGAGGATAATATTATGTGCATATAATTGGCATTTATATATATATATATATATATATATATATATATATATATAAGACCACGTTGGTTGGAATAGATCAGTGCATGTTAGTATCTGTCTATATCAGATTCATTGCCATTAGTATAAACCAGATTTAAATCTCACCTCACTCATTTCTATCCATGTGCCAAGACATCATTCTCTCCCCCTTAAAAAATCTCACATCCTTATTTCTTATATGCAGCAACATGAAGGGGAAGGTCCCACTTGCTGCAACCAAAGGGGGTTGCAGAATTTGATAAGAGAATGAGAAAAGATTAAGTGATTATACAACAACAACCACTAGTCTCATCCCACTATGTGGGATTAAGTATAAATTATTAACCAAAAGTCCCTCTCATTTATTTTATTGAATGTTCTCTTTAGTCTTATTCCATCATTTTCAAAGAACTCCATATCACCTGCGTATCCAATGGCCTTATGTGTGGAAAATATTATATGGAGGCGAAAGGAGGATATTCGGATCAAGGCTACAACTACAAGTGGGCAGTAGATAAACAAGGGGGAGAAAAAGGAAAAAACTTGAAGCACCTTAATTAGAAAAAGGCCTTTTAAAAGGTTTAACTTGAACAGCTTGCTACGTTTTGCCAACTAAAGAAAGAACAAAAATGAAAAAATTAACCTTTAACTCTCTCATTGTCTAATTGTGTCTCCATCCCTTTCCTGCTTTTCTTTTTCTGCTTGTGGAAACGTGCCTGCTCTGTACATTAAAGAGAAAACGTTTGCATGCGGGAATATAAGATTGGCCCCCTCAACAGTATGCGTGCATCGCAATATTTCAGTACCCCACATAGCCACTTTTATCTCACAATCTGTGACTAATATATATATATGTGTGTGTGTGTGTGTTCTTCTTCCATATATGTAGCTCTCCGTCTCTGCCATTTTTTATTACACACAAGTTTGTTGAAGTACGAACATGTATATACTCTCTCACCAACGTCCTTGGCCTCCCACCACCAGATTCATCAATTTCCAGTCAGACAGAGGCAGTACTTCTTGTTGTTCATCTCTGAGTTTCATGAAATGGGAAGCGTTAATTGCAGCCGACAACATCACCTGAATATAGAGCTCCATGCTTTGAGCTAACATCAATGAAATGGAAGCTTCGGCCTCCTCCACATCCATGGGGAATTAGGCACTCGTGGTCCGAATCATCCTTCCTCCTCCTCCTCCTCCTCCTCCTCCTTCTTTCATTTCTGGTCTGAGTCTGTATGATTGTTATTTAGCTTTTATTAAGATTTATTTGTAGTATATAAGGTTTGATTTTGCAGATGAGCGAAAAGGGAAGCTATGTAGCTCTGAATAGTTAATGAAAGTGCTACTACTGATGATTTTATTGCAATAACAGTTGGGGCGTTTATGATTTCTCATGTACTATCTGTTCCATTAATAATATTCCGATTAGTCTCTCGTGCTGTTTTTTTAATGTTCCGATTAATAATATAAAAGATACAGTAACCAAGACTCTCGTGCTGTTTTTTTAATGTTCATCTTCATATGAGCAAGCCATGTAAGATATGGATCGCATGCACGTGTGAGTGAATACATGAGAAGGAAAGTGAGTGAGAAAAAGACAGCTTCAGTTAAGATTAGTCAGGATTTGAAGTTTCATTCAGATATTATAGAAAGAAACTTTACAAGTGAGTTCAATTCAAGCGAAGTGTGAAAACAGATGCACGTGAGCAGACAGTTCAATTCTATTACAAGATCCAATTTGAGTCTCTTCAAGTTAAAGTCTCTCTGGTACGAGTGAGAGAGAATAAAACATAGCAAACTTGTTTTCTTTCTTCTCACTTTTCTCTTCCATTTCAAACTTCGAACTATTCAAACCGGGAAAGATCATGAATGAATGCAGAAGCTATACAAGTGAGGAGTTGTAAGTGATGGGATGTTTCACTGATAAAACCATTAACGATCTAGTTGACTCTTGAAGAAACAGTTGAGGCAAAACTCACTGTACCACTGGATTTGAACCAGCAAGAAAAGAAAGAACTGGTTGGTTGAAATTTAATGGCTTTATAGACTCATATGTCAAACTATATTAATTACTTGGAGGGCCAAGTGGGTTGGTACTTGGGTAGGGTTTTCTTTGCAGTGCTTTGAGGCTTCCTTATTAAAAGCTAATTTATTTTTTTAAAGGGTAATCATTTTGGGTTTGTTTATGCTTTTTCCACAATCTGAATAATTTTGGGCACAGGCCTCGAGGCAAATGGCAAGTCTTGTATTTTTAACATACGCGAGAGATCACCCTTGTTTGTTAGTCTCATTATTTTGTCCTTCTTGAGTTCTTGTGGTCCGTAAAAAGATGCGTCCCATTCGCTAAAAATACCCTTTTGCCATTCACATTTCTTTTTAAATATTAATAAAATATAGTTCCTCATTAATTATTTTTTATATATTTTTCTCTTATTATAAATTAATATATAATATTTTGTGAATAAAACTCCTTGAACTCTGTCTTTTAAAATGGGATAAAATTAAAAATTTAAAAATAAAAACTAGAGGGAGCATGTCTAACTTTCTTTCATTTTATGTTTTTATATTATAAACTGTATTTGATATATTTTTGAAATCATATTATTATATATTTAAATAATTGTTAATTTAATTTTAAGATTTATAATTATTTTTTTCAATATAAATATCTTTTTTAAGACTCACAATAAAAAACTAAAAGGTTTAATAGCTTTTGCACTGCTGGAGTATAGACCTACATTGTGTTAGTGTTCTCTTTCTTTTTTCGTTTTGCAGGAATTGAACTCCCAAACTCTAAAGTCTAAACTAAGTGTGTATGATATATAAAGAATATTATTTTATTATAATTTTAATTATTATATTTAAAAAATAATCTTAATTATTAAATGTATAAATTTATATTTAATAATAATTGACAACTTATTATATTTAATATTGATATTACTAATAAAAATTTTATCATATTATTAGATCATAAATGAATATAATTTTTTTTTAAAAATATATTAAGCTCATTTACAAAATTTAGTATCAAAAAAATTTTCACTAGATACTTTTTTTTTCTTGTTTTGGCTAATTTAGAGGGTTTTGAAGAATGAAGGTGTATCAAAATGCTATTAATTAAAGTAAAAAGAGATATCGTTATAATAAAGAAACAAACTCAAATTTAAACCCCCAAAAACACGTTTATTAAAATATATAAAAAAAATTACTTTTCTAAATTTCAAAATTGATTATATTTTTAATCAAATCAAATATGTATTTATATTAATAAAAATTTTATGTGTGATATTTTAAATAAATATTAAAATATATAAATTTCTTTTTAAGTCTTCTGTCAAAAAATAATTTAATTACATATTTAAAAAATATGATAAATTTTTTTATATTATATTTGTAATATTTTTGAAGTTAGTTTTGTATATATTAACCCAATCCTAAGAAGACTTCTCGAATGGACAGATAGCCGACAATATTTTGAAGGATTCAACGAAAGATTGGACTAGAGAACTTAGAATTGTAATTTGTGTTGATTGTTCGTAGTCAAAATCATTAGACCTTATTATGAAAAGTCTTCCTGAACCAAAAACAATCTTCCATCCCCTTCCCCTCAATTATCCCAAGAATCATGGCTCCTTAATCAAATCAAATTCTTCAAGCGAGGTTTATTTTTCATTTTGATTTAAAAGCAAAAACCCCCTTGGTGGTGTTGTACTCCTTTTAATTAGATTACAAATCATTTCTAAATAATTTAGATGTATTAGTAAAAAAATGTTAGTATAATATTAAATTATACTTAAATTTATAAATTAATTAACTTAATTTAAAAATAAAAAATATAAAAAATAAATTAAAATATTATATTTATAGTTTAAATATATCTCTTAATTAATTAATGATATTATATTTGTAATTTGTATTATGGTTTTTTAACATATATATATATATATATATATTTGGCCAAAATATATATATGTCATGGCACGTGTCAATCATCCAGCATCGAACTTTTGTGTGTAGGAAAAGCTTTCACAGTGTCAGACACATCACAGCACCAATCAAAGCTGATCAAATAATGATGGGAGGCCTAAGTAGCAGGTCCTCTCCTATCATTTGGGCCTTTTCCCACTGTAATTTCATTATCACAACCGTTTTCTCAACCTCAAGCCTCCACCTCCTCCTTCCTCCAATCCCTTGCCGGAAAAGTTACAACTTTTAACTCATGGACTTCGATTTCAGGGCCTCTACAATTTATGCTGCCCAGCATCTCTCTGCTGTCCAAGCTGCTTGCCTTCACTCTGGTACTTCGTTTTTTCGTTTAAATCACTTCTCATGTGTATGAGCTGTTTGGAAAGATACCCACTTAATTAGATTAGATATTTGACTTGAGTTAAGCATTTCTGCTTTGTTTTTTTTATTTTTACCTTTCAGTTTGAGCGTTCTCTTGGTTTTCTTTCTTCCTTTGCTTTTTGATGTGTCTGTTGGTATGCACAAATCTAAATGACTTTTCAACTTGTATCTTGAAATGGGTTCTCTATAATTTGTTTTGATGGGTTAACAAATGAGGTTCTCTATAATTTGTTTTGATGGGTTAACAAATGAGGGCAAGCATTAACTTTTGCACCGCAATGATTAATTTTGCTTGTGTGAGATTTTTTTTTAATAAAAATTACCCAGCCGGGTTTCTTTTGGTACAAGTGAATCGGTTTAAGTGCGTCGCTGTGATAAACTGTATCATAGGTCTAATCCATCAATTTTCTAGTGTATTCCTTATAGTTAATCAGTAGCTTAAGTAATATTTAGTGTTCTGAACTTCTGATATTTGTTTTTTGCTTAGTTGATTTGAAGAGACTTACTAAGCAACATCCTGATATTTAGTTTCCCGAAGACACTAAGTTTCGCTTATACAGTTCATTAATTTTACCTATTCCTTTCAAGGTTTTAGATGCTTTTCGTCATTGCATTTGGATTAGGTGTTCTTTGGTTCGTTAAAAGTTGCATGTTAACACTGAGTTCTGCCAAACCACAGATAATTATATGGCATTTTATGACTCGGATGGAGAAGATGATGCTAGGTCATATTTCCCTTGTCCTTTCTGTTGTGTGGAAATTGAAGTTCCTGTTCTCTGTAGCCATCTGCAAGAGGAGCATTGCTTTGACCTAAAAAATGCTGTACGTGGTCTCTTTTCTTTACACTATATTTTAAGTTTGATTTTTTTCCTCTCAAAAGTTGGTTGTTAAACCATTTAATGACTCATTTACATATAACAGTTCCATCCTTAAATGCAACTTTTATCAATCTAAACAGAAACTGTGTACCTGGTTGCTATCTGCAATGTCCTGATTTGGATATCGAAGTAATCCAGCAGTTATAGTAGCTAAATGTTGAAGAAAAACATAATACAACATTTATAAACATTACTTACAGATAGTTAATTTCATTTTTATTATTGAAATATAATTGACTGCTCTAAAATGTTCCTATACCAGGTTTGTCCTCTGTGTGCAGCAAATTTAGGGAAGGATGCGATCAGACATTTTATAGTACAACATTCAAGCTCACTGAAGGTATCCCTTGTCTGATTAATTAAGTGTCTTGTTGTGAATGTAATCTAAGCTCATTTTAGGATTTTGGAGCATTTGTTTTTCCTTGCCTGATCCGTTGGAATATATTGACATCTTGTGTTATAGAGAAGGTGGAAAACTGAGAAATCCAGCATCTGGTCTAGTAATTCAGCTATGCTTCAAAAGAAACTGGCTGCAAATACCAGTGGAAACAAACATGAATCAATGCCTGATCCACTTTTGTCACCATTTATCTGCAACGTAGCTGTTCCAACCTCTAACAGCATTCATCAAGACAAACATTCCAATAACAATGCCTTGGTCATTTCTGCTGCAAAAAGGTTGGTTTCTTTTTAAATATAAACTTTGTAGCTGAAGTACTTTAGCATATCGAGAGTGAACACATGAAATTTCAATTTATAGCCCACCATGTGAACACAAACAAATGCGTACTCGCACAAAGCAAAGTATGTGCTTATAAGAGTCTTAGCATTTGCTGCCTTTGCTGAAGTTCTGTTGTAGTAAATATTAGCAAGTTCTGAATATTAATATACCTGGAGGGAAGGTTTTTTCCTAAGTAAATCACAATATTTTGTATCCCAAGTTGTTCTAGAATGCAAGATGTATGAACTATAGTTGGTTGGGCTGAAAAGTTACGCATAATGCATGTGAGCATGCAGACATACCAGCAGCTCATGGCTTGTATTCATTCCAAACTTTAGATACAGATGGTTTTTCTCTGACATCTACCTCTAACTTTATATTCACCAATTATACTAGAAATTACATATATATTAACAAAATAGATATAAGCTAGAGTTTGGGTCACTGGTGTCATTTGGTCAGTAATCTTACAATATTTTGTTGATTTTCTGAATATGAAGACTTTCTTTGAGTCTCAGATTTTGCTTTCTGCTATGATACCCTTTAAAGCCTGTTGGTCAGGTGCAATTGTCGTGTAACAAACCTACCTGATTTTATTTTATTAAGTAATCATGTGCTCATGTAGCATTACTCAGGCTTGCAATTGCAAGGGGGTTTATGGGATTTCCCAGTTTGATATGTGGTTGGCTTTCTTGATTTTTCCATATATTTTATCTTATCCAAAAAGATTTTCAGATATAAATTTATTTAAAAATGGATGAAATATCCTCATTTTGTGGTTTCATCCCTTTTTGTAGTTTGCTACTTGTTCTGGATGTCAAAAGTTGCATTTGCCCCGTGATTCGGCATATGATGGACATGTTTCAGGCGAAGAGTTAACTGTAGGTCCAATGTTTGTGTCATTAATCCTGGTTTTGAATTAGAGATAGTGATAACAGTCATGAAAAGCCTCACTTTCCAAGCATGAGTAATGATCAGCATGTTATTGGTTTAACAAACTGTGATCCTGTCCAGCCTGCCAAAGAATACTACCAAACTGAAAATTCAATCCTTCTGGTGGTATGTACAACAAAAATTCTTGCATATTTGCTGAATTCTATTCAAACTATTTTTAAGTTGTTCTCAAGTCATCTTTACATATCATGGTTTATGTAGAATTAAGCTTCCCACATAGGCCGGTTCAAGGATGGATAGGGGAAATTACTCTAGTTGGTCAAGATCACTGTTTGAACTATAATAATTAAGTTGAGCTTTAGCATGCTTAAGTGTTGTAATCTAAAACAAACTTTTCATTCATGAACAACCCTATCCATTCACACCCTTAATCATGATCATGAGATGTTTGTTTATGTTCAAATTTTAAGAATTCGTTCAGAAAGCTGAAATGTTGATGTTTTGTGTCTGCAGTGGTGGGAGAGAAGCAAGAGGCGGGGATCATGAGAGAAGGCGGAGGGCAGCATTTGTGCAAGAGTTGGTAGCATCATCCATATTCTAAGGAACGGTGTGGAAGAAGAGTCCAGAGCCACGTCTTAGGATGATGGTCTTGATCCATCCTCATACAACAGGTTTGAGGTTCTTCTGTTGGGGCATCAGTGAATGATGTCAACTACCAGTTCAAGTATTATTATCATTAAGCTCCCAAAAGTGAGGGCTTCAGTGTATATTTAATATACTATGTATCTAAGTATTTCGTTTTTAAATTAGTTTGTACTTTACATATTTAAAATTATCTTAAGCAATTATTAAATAAGTAATTACACATTTCTATTTTAGTCAACTCATAACATTATGATAATTGAAATCTATATATTATATATATCATATATCAATATATATGAATTAAAATCCATAGTAAATCATATTTATCAATAATCTTTAAGTAGTATAATATTTCTTAAAATGTAGGCTCCTTCCCAAAAAAATGTATTAGTTCGAACTCAAAAAGCAAAGGGTAGCATAGTGTTGCCTGTAAAAAGTAAATCATGATACGCCACATTAATAGCATGACAAAGCTGTACAAATAATTCACATGTAGAAAGAATTGAATTATTTGCTTCAAAGTACCAAACATTTTGGCGGGAAGACCTCCCAGTGGACAAACTAATCTTAAATGGTATTTTATGCAGTGAGAAGAAATCTGAATAGTGCAGGCATGATATTCTGGGTGAATTCACGCCACCTAATACTCTTTGAATTCAATAAAATTGTTGTTTTTGATCCTTCAAACTGAATACAATGCTCTAGGTGTTCACTGGACTAAATAACTTCAGATTATGATATTGTTACATTGTCTTCTAACATCATACCAAGTACAATTATGCCATCACGATCACCAGTAACAAAAGCCATGCCCTCTCAAGCAAGTACGAATGATGGAGCCAAAACACTTATGATAAGTAGCTCTTCATTCCCCAATAAGATGAAGAAACATCTGAACATGGATTTTTAGTTGAGGAATGGGTCAAAAGCAATACTAACACCTCACTAAAAGGCATCAAGATGAGGAGAAGGGTCTCAACCCTAACTATATATTTCCATCATCAGATGCCTCCAAATTATATATATTTATTTAAGACTTTATATCAAATTTCTAAGGGAAAATCCCTTCAAAAGATCTAAGATAGCTAATTCATGTATGTTTTTTTTCAAAAAAATATAGACTTTGTAGTTGAGGTAGAAAGCAAACATGAAAAACTTCAATTTATAACCCACCACACCCTCAAACAAAAATGTGCAATCACACCCAAAGCATGTGCTCATAAATGAAGTGTTTAGCCTTTGCTAAGTCCTATTGAAGGAAATATTAGCTAGTTCTAATTATTAATGTATCTGTAGAGCTGGAAACCTTTTTTTTATTAACTCACAATTTTTGTGCCCTAAGTTTGTTATAGTTTTCAAGTTAGTCAGAATGGAAATGAAAAGTCATGGATAATGCATGGGAGCACGCAGACATAGCAACACTCATTTTCATAGCTCGTATTCATTGAGAAGTTGTGATACAGATTAACTTTACATGCACCAATTATGCCAGTCATTATGTCTATAGTTTAACAAAATAAATAATTAGCTCCAGGCTGTGTTTCATTTGGTCAGTACTCTTACGATATTTTGTTGCTTTTCAGAATTTGAAGACCTTCTTGGAGTCTTTTACTATCCTTTGTGCTATGATAGCTTTTAAAGCCATGAATAATCAGATGTTATTGTGGCGTATTTAACATATCTTGCCTGATTTTATTGTATTTAGAAATCATCTATCATATATAGTACTCCCTCAATTTTGTTTATAAGATAAAATTACCTAATTCTCACACATTAATTTAACTAATTCATGTCTTAACTCAGCATTATACATACGGGTTTATGGAATTCTGGGTTTAGGGTTTATCTTGTCCAAAAAGATAATCTAGTAAAAGTTATGAAGTATACTCATTTTGCAGCTTCATTCCTTTTTGTTGTTTTCTTTGACAATTGGTTCAGGATATCAAAATTTGCATTTTTCCAATGTAACAAGGTGATCTAACATAAATATAACAAAAATTTTGTTAAAACTTTCTCATAGAACTCGAATATGTGACGAATGATTTGTATATGGATAAATACTTTGCACCATGTAGGTATTGAGTAATGTTTTTATTGTTTGTAGTATACTGCTCAAAAGGCAGTGATAATACATTCTTTTAGGAAGCTCACATTTAGGCTCTGATAGATAAGGTGGAAAAATGAATCAAATAAAAAGTTAAACTACAAACTAGTTTCTATACAGATCCTTAACATGGGAGAATTACTAAAAGATAAATCCACAAGTGAAATGAAGGATCAAGACAAAAACATAAAGCAAATGTATTACTCTACCCACAAAAGAGAGGAAAGGGAAAAAATATCGTTGACTTCCGCTGATATTCAAGCTCCTCGCTAGTAATTTGCATCTTCTGCATCAATGAAACGTAAAGAGATGGCAAATTCTATACTACACAGAACTTTTCTCCATATCCTTTCAACAATAGTTCTGGTTTTGGCCTTTTAACTAAATGCACATCAAATATGAATGGACATCCATACAGAACAATGTGAGAAATAAATTGGAGAACTTATGAGAAAATAACATTATAACAACTGCCGACATTGGTATCATCTAGGGAAAAAAAAGATTTTTCTCTGTCTTTATATCGTGGGTAAGTCTAATATTTTTTAAAATTTTTTGTACAAAAAAACATTATGACAACTAACTTATATAGATATTAACAGAAGAAAATACAAACAGCTATAAGTATATCAATATATTTATTTATAATAAATCATATTATTCATAACCCATAACTAATATAACTCATTTCTTAAATTGTATGCAACTCACAAAAAAATGTATCAGTTCACTTAAAAAACAATGAACAAATTAGTTTTGTCTACCTACGCAAAACATCAATCATAATACTACATAATGCTCAGGCAATATTTTGGCAGATCATGTACAAATAATTCACATGTAAAAAGAACTCATTATTCACTTCAAAGCCTCAAACATTTTCGTAGGACCTCCATGTGGGCAAAACAACGGTAAATGATGTTTATGTACATGTATACACTCCCTACAATTTAATGACTTGGATCAAATAGAGGAATTTTCACTTCCACCTAATGCGCCTTGGATTTAATACAATTGTTGCATTGGATCCTTCCAACTGACTACAATGCACCAAACATTCCATCAATTAAATAACCCCCTGTTATGACGTTGATGCATTGTCTTCCAGCATCATACAAAGAACACTCATGCAATCACAAATAGCACAAGGCACGCCCTCCTCTAAAGCAAGCATGAATGATGAAGCCAAGTAGCTCTTCATTCCCAAAATGATGCAAAAATATCTGAACTTCGGCTTTCTATATGAGGAAGGGGTCTAAAGCAATAGCCCACAAACAAGCATCAAAATGAGGAAAGGGCCTCAACTCTTACTGTACATTTCCATTGTCAGATGCATCCAAGTTGCACATATTTAAAACCTCATGTTGAATTTTCTGAGGAAGTTCCTTCAAAAAATTTGAGACAGTTAATTCATGCTTCTTTTTTAGTTCATCTTTCTCCTCTCTATGTTTTACCAATAATTGCTTGAGTTTTGCAGCAATTATATTGACATCTTCTAATTCACAATCTTTCGATTCTATAGGTTTTTCTACCAGAGGAGACTCTCCATTGGTTGCCTGTAAATCCCCAGATGTAATACTTCTCTCACTGGAATGGGAACCAGCAGTCCCACTAGATTTCTTCTCTACACTATTATCATCATCACAACTGTAGTTGCCATCCTGCTGCTCAATTGAAGTAGCATTGTATGTGGTTGAGGTTCCTACAATATTCAAATCCACTTGACCAGACAATTTTGAAGCACCCAGCCTTAATGGAGAGTTTCTACCTATCTTGGGTGAGTCAGACCAGTAGTTCCGACCTGAAGGTAATCGTTCCAGTGAAAGACTGCCAGTAGAAGCTGTAGAACTATTTCCATGTGGAGAAACCTCATCCCTAGTTTCAGAGGTACGGCCACCTAAAGCTGCTAGTGCTAATTCTTGATCAAGGCTAGCAGCAGTAGGAGTTTCACCAGGATTCCAATCTGGAATGAGATAGCCAATTTCCAAGTCAATCATCTCAGCAATAGTTGTAGCATCTTGATCCGTAAGTTCTAACTCCTCAACCATTTCACTAGCAACAGCAATTGCAGTATCTGCTTCAACATCAAAAGGGAAGTGGATGTTGCGAATGTCACCTGAACCCATAAACAAATTTGAATTCATATCTTACAAAAGATGCAAATAGACACTCATTTTAATTAGTTGAATACTAGAAGAGAGAGAAAAAGGGGGAGAGAACCTGAGGAGTCTACTATTCTCAGTTTCAGAAATATAGTATTGACATCTCTCCTTTGACCTTCTACTCTGAATGCCCAACCAGTCTCGGCAGAAGTTTCTTCAGGATGATTATGAATAACATGATGGTCACTATGTCCTGTATTTGGTGCATTACAAGATTAAAAAAATATCACACATTAGAGAAATTAGGGACTGCAGATACTAACCAAAATCAGGGGCTCTGGACCTTAAAGAACCACCTACACTGTGACTTTCATCGTCTGGCAAAAGAAAGGGATCCATTAAGAGTTCCCTTGCAGGTAACCGCTCAGAAACATTTGCAATACACTTTTCTATAAATGCTTTAACTCCAGGGTCTTTCACTTTTGCCAGTGATGCTGGCTTGATTCCCTAACAATAATTGTGATGATGCTAAGCAATCAAAACTTCAGAAGTAACATTCTCCTAATAGAATTCTCACTGTAGTAATATGATATTTAGCACATTATACCAGTAATAAGGTCTCCATATTTGTTTTTTTTTTTAAAAAAAGAACAATCATATTCAAATGTTTCCCGACATATTTTGTCACATACCTTTAGCTCACAACAGCCTTTTCTGCAAGAATTACAACCTAAAAATCAGGTAATTCAGCCACTTGCAGAGTCTACTTGTTAAACTCTAAACATCATATTTTAGGGAATTTCAATCGCATGTTAAGTTTTCTTTCCTTTTCTGTAGCATCTGTTAAGGATTGAAATATGAACTAAAGCTTTTATTTATGATCTTTAGAAGTTTTATAGCTTAGATCATGGAACTTGTGAAACTCCATACGACAACAAGTCAACAAAAAGGATCTGCAAATATGGATTGTAAGCTGATTTGGTAAAGACAGACCAAAACCATGCAAACAAAATGTTTTCTTAATAAGAGATGCCTTGTAACTCGAATAGTCTATGATTTAGGCGGAAACACTATTTGTATCCAAATGATTTGGCATGCATCACACATACTCTCTGAAAATTGACAAATGTTAAGCACTTACAGATGTCACTTTCTTGTATATTTGAGCAGCATTAACACATTCAACATATGGATACTCGACAGTCACCAACTCAAGCAAGCACATACCAAAAGCATAGATGTCAACAAGTTCATTGTATTCCTCTTCGTAAAGCTCGGGAGCCATAAACTCCGGAGTACCTAGTTACAATTAAAAATAAAGACTTATTTGTAACATGGTTCCAAGAATTAGTCCAATCCAGAAACAGATACAAATGGGATGATGTCACAAAAAATGCTACCTATAACACTGTGAGCTGAATTGGCTTGCTGAAGTATGGCAGCCAATCCCAAGTCGCCAATTTTAACCTCACCATGATTTCCATTGACAAAAATATTGTCACACTTTAAATCTCGATGAATAACCGGTGGATCATGACTGTGAAGATAAGAAAGGCCCTCCAAAATCTGTCTAGACCATTTCTTCAATGCTCTCAAGTCAACATGCTTATGTTTCTGCCGATATCTAAACCAAAAAAGTTAAACATAACACAATGGTCAATCTTCAAACAATAAAAAACAAAAATATATGAACCCAAAAATACAGATAAACTCACTGTCGTAACGTTCCAGAAGTGAAAATTTCAGTGATGAAGTTGATGTTCTCATTATTTGTATCAACCCATGAATTATAAAATTTAATTATATTTTTATGCTTCAAAGTCTTCAGCAAATGCACTTCTGAATATAGGCGCTCCAAATCTTCATTGTTGCGCAATAGATCTGCCACCTTAACCTGATTCCAGGCCACTTCAATTCCTTCCAACTCATCAAATGCTCTATATCTATATTTTGATGTAAAGTTAAGAACATGCAAATGATCCACAAAGTGTTTACTCTCACATGAATTGATGATACTTATTCAGTTGCTATGGTTCATTACGCATTCTATTCAGCATATAAAACTGAGAAAAAGGATACACCTTCTTGAAAGCCCCCTGCCCCAAAATCTCCTTGTACTGTGAATACCAACCATCAAATGGAGAATAAGGCAACAAGCATCAAAACGCATCCGTTAGGTTACCATCCCAATCAACGAATCAGGCACATTACACTCAATCCAAGAAAATAAGTTAACAAAATAAAGCAATAATTATATAAAAGTATAAATTGAAAAAAAAAAAAATACAAAGTCGCCAACTTTTCATCTATCACTAGAAGGAAGATGATGATTAAAAACAAGGGAACAAATTTAAGTATCCATGAAGCCGAGTAATATAACAGGAGATGGGGAAAAATCAGCATTTGACATCAAATAGATTTAAAAGAAAGTTTATCTCAAATTCCCAATCCAGAATCGTAATCTGAATAAATTAAATTGAAAGAAGGAAAGAAGAATAAAAACCAACCCGACCATATCGACCAGTGGGGTCAATCTCCACGAACTCAGAATCAGGATCATCTTGTTCAGACGAATCCTGCGGCATTGCGGGAATCAAATTCTGAAAAACCCTATAATTGAATACCACGATTCAATACAAAATGGGGGGAAATTAAAAAACAAACAAGAAGAAGGGAACGGATGAAAGGGTGACAATATACGGGGAAAGTCAAAAGGCGACGCGTGTTATAGATGAAGAATTGATTGATCGATAAAACAAATGGGTGGGGCTTCGTTGGAGAGAAGCATTTACGTGACGTGATTATAATATGGCAAGAGCCTATCAACCAACACATACACTCACCTCACTGTTCCAACTAATAGTCCTCCTTTTTTATATATCTGACTTTAATGCTACCCGATTCCTTCGATTTCTTTTCAATTTCCGTTGAAACTTGAAAGCTCGTCGCTGCATCTGGGGTCTACCTCAACCTGGAGCGGATAACGAAAAAACGCTCTCTCTTTTGTCGTTTTGCCTCTATTTTTCACCCCGTTCTCCCTTGTTTTATTTTTATCCATTCCCGTGTCCATCTTCTCCACTCGCAAAATTGAAAATTTTAATCGCAACCCATTTGAGGTTTGCTTTATTTTCAGTGTTTTATACATTTATTTCACTTTAACACTGTTTTTAAATTTCAACTGACCAAAACCAAATTTTATTTTTATTCACATTTAATTAATTTCAAGAATTAATTGGTTGATTTAAGTATTTAATTGTTACATCTGTTTAACTTTTTTTAATAATAGTAACCATATTCTATTATCATATATTATAATTTCAAGATATTTAAGATTTAAAGAGATTTAGTTAGATCTTGTAATATTAGATTAACTCTTTAATAATTTTATATGTTTAATTTTAGGTATGCACAATCCTTATTTTTTGCAGTTATATGATGGTTAATCTAAAGAACATAATATTATTATTTAATCATGATTTAATCGTAACCAGCATCTACAAAATTAACAAGTTTGTATTAAGTTTCATTGTTTTATGGTTATTATTTTTTAAAAAAAATAAATAAAAATGGGGTGATTTATTTAGAGATAGAAAAAACGGAGTAACAAAGAAAAAACAAAGAAAGTTGATGGGAAAGTGAATGAGCCAATGAGGGGGTGTTTGTTTGGCATGGAACATGCAGAAGAAAACGAGGAGGGACAAAAGTGGAGTCAAAAACAAAGACGAAGGAAGTGCCCACCAAATAATAACAATTAGTTAATTAAAAAACAAAGACCAAGGAGATTAGTCAGTAATTGAAATTATGTACCAGTCTGAAACAAGAGGGCCAAACCCGACGGGCATGAGAGGCGTTTGTTCCCTTTAAATCTCATTCTAAACCCAACAACAAAATTTGTTCGGCTTTTTTTCTTTTTCTTTTTTTTTTTTTTTGATAGAGCCTATCAAGCTTTGCTTACCAAATGGAATTTTTTACAGACGAAGAGGAAAGGGCTACTTACTCACATGTCAAACTAATATTTAAATCTATATTAAATATATATAATTTATTTAATAGGAGGATATCTATAAATAATAAAAAAATAAAATTTTCAAAAGGCATATATTTAGAAGTTTGACAAACCTTAGTTTCTCTAAAGTCATCTCATCTTAATTTTCTAAAATTCCTCTTTTTTTTTTGTTAAACATATATATCTTCCTAGTTTATAATAAGAATTTAAATATTAATTTATCGCATATATTATCTTTTTTCGTTACACTTAACCCATCATTAATAAAATTCATACTTTTGAGTGCACAAATAGTTGGAGGGCACAAAAAGACATACCTCCCAAAAATGTCCCAAAAGAAGAACATGACTAATTCATTTTTGTGGGAGACCAGGCTGGACAACCAAATTTACGTTTAGGCCCATAACCTTGGTGGGCCCATGAATGGCTGTCTTCTTTTCCTATTCATTCCTTTTCCATAATTTTGTCGGCCTGCTTGTCCCTTAAATTTATTTTGTAAGCCCCATACCGTATATGTCTTAATAAAAACACATACATTTTAATTTTTTAAAAGAATGGAAAAAGGAAACTTCAACTCGAGATGATATCTTGTTCAATCTCTTTTGAATTTTGATCACATTGATTGCTTTAAAGACATATTAAAGTGAATGCTATTGCAGTCATGGACCACGTCTAGGTTGAATATTCCCATTTTGAGCACAAAGAGAAAATGGCAAATGGATCCCATGCTAATTTTAGAAGATAAGGTTAGAGCGTTCTCTTTCAATTGAAATTAGATAATTCATATTTATTTTTTATATTTTTGTTTTAAATATGGACAACATAAATAAAAATAATCTTTTAACTCATCATTGTCTTGATTGTACTGCCGGAAGCTCTAGGGAAGTCAGAAAAGTAGAGCACTCATCTTAAGGTGGGCTTACTACTTAGATACTTTCAGCAATTATCCGCTTTGCACTGAGCTACCGAGCATTTACCATGGGTGCAATAACTGGCATACACGAGGCGCGTCATTCCCAATCCTCTCGTACTAGGGAAATGTCCTCTCAATGCTCTAACGCCCACATCAAATATAGACCGAACTGTCTCATGACATTATGAACCTAGGTCACGTAACGTTTTAATAGGCGAACAACCCAACCCTTGGAACATTCTATAGCCCCAGGTGGTAAAGAGCTGACATTGAGGTGCCAAACCTTCCTGTCGATGTGAGCTCTTAGGGAAGATCAACTTATTATTCCTAGAGTAATTTTTTATCTGTTGAGCGACGGTCTTTCCACTCGGCAGTGTCGGATCACTAAGGTCAACTTTCATCCCTACTCAACAGGTGGGTCTTACAGTTAAGCTCCCTTCTGCCTTTAGACTCGAAGGCCAATCTCTGTCTGGCCTGATGAAATCTTTGTACGCCTCAGTTACCTTTTGGGAGGCATACACCCTATAGAATCTGTCTACCTAAGATTGTCCCTTGGCCTATAGGTCCTATCAAAATGTTAGAATTCTAACTCTTTCATAATGGTATCTCACTGATGGCTTGGGCCCCTCGAAAGGAGGTTTAATTTGCCCTTCACCTAAGCTACGCGGGAAAGGCCCAAAACCAATCCTAGAGAACAATGAAGCTTCATAGGGTCTTTCTATCTAGGTGTGGGTAGTCCGTATCTTCACAGACATGTCTATTTTATCGAGCAACTCTTCGAGATAGTGCCCAAATCATTATGCCTTTCGTGCAGGTTGAAACTTATCTGACAAGGAATTTCGCTACCTTATGACCGTTATAGTTATAGCCTCCATTCACTAGGGCTTTGGCTGCCAACTACCTTGTCATCAGGTCACTAACTTCCTTAACCTTCTAGCATTGGGCAGACGTCAACCCTATACATAGTCTTACGACTTTATGGAGACTTGTGTTTTTGTAAATAGTCGCTTGGGCTTTGTCATGCGATCCCTTTTATGAGAAGGCACCCCTTTTCTTGAAGTTACAAGGCTATTTTGAGAAGTTCCTTAGAGAGAGTTGTTTCACACCCCTAGATATTCTATACCTACCCACCTATGTCAGTTTTAGGTACAATTACCCTTTTGTTGAAGGTTGTTCAAGTTTTTCTTAGGAGCATGACATGGGTTACTTCAGCATCGTAGCACCTAGTACTCAAACATTGGTTCGAGAAATTTTATCTACCCCTTATTGCCATGAAAAAGTAGGATCTTTAAATCGATAACTATCTTTTGATTAACCTAGCTTCCTCTATCCCTCAAGACCAACAAAGGTAGTATACGGATATTCACCTATTGTCTATCAACTACGCCTTTCAGCCTTATGTTTAGTGGTTGTTCTTTAGTTTGGAAGTTGGCGCATATTGCTATAGGTCACTATATCAGCCAAATGCTTGCATGCTTTCTTAATGAGTGGCTAGGCCAAGTGGCCTATGGATGGAACATGCTTGCAAACTAATTTTTTAGAAACTAAAAATTAGGTGAGTTGAGTCATAAGGCCAACGACCTTTAGTCTAGTGGCATCCATCTCCCTATGGGGAAGAGGGCCCAAATTTGACCTATGTCATGTGAGTATGTTAGGTCCTAGGGATTTATTATGGTTAGGGTCAACTTTATGATTTATAAATCAATTTTTTCCCAACTAAATCATGAATTGGTAGTAGTTGCTTAAGAAAATGAACAGAATAAAGTTTTAAATCTAAAACGTCCAAATCTTACTCAAATATTAATATGCATAGTCATCTTAAAACTGTTTTGCATATTCATTACTAGTTAACAATAATAATAATAATAATAATAATAAATAAAATTGAATAATTTCAAACAGCTATATCAGTATATATCATAAGGGTGAAAACAATAATTTATACAGCTAAATCGCAGGCATGTTTAGTTAGCCATTTGGTTTTTTATTGAAGAGAAGACCAACAAAGACTCATTTGTCCTGAAGCAACCAGATCTGTCTCCGCAAAGATTGATTCCTCATACTTTTCTGCAGCTAGCTAGCCAGCTACCCACTTCTTAGATTCCTCTTCCACCCTCTCAACTAAATCTTGAAAAAGTTTCAGATTAGTGAAAACGTGTCAAGACCAGATAAAGAAATATGACATTTTGTAAAACACTCCTAAACAACTCAGGATTCTTTACACCTACTTAACTACAAGTCGTTCCTTTTATAATTTTTGAAATGAAATTATCAGTGCCCCATTTCATGAGCTGTCAAGAATCCTGAGAGAGAATCTGCTGAAAAATGGCTTCTTTCTTGTTGTAACTATGCCTGGGGAGTAAGTAACTTTTTGTTTTTGAATTAATCTGAGGTTACAAACGGATTGAATCCCAACCTGTGACCTCCCACCCCGGGAAGCTTACCAATGGGAGTAAGTAACTTTCAGTTAGCAGAACCAAAACCACCTACTAGGATTAAGAGAAATGTTTGTTTGGTTGAAACTTGAAAAGTTAAAATTCTGACCAAAATAAAAAAAAAATATTTATTTATAAAAGGTGACAGGTAAGAGAGATTTGACACAATATGCATATTATAATATGGGCTTGTTCAATCTTCACTCTGCCAATCCATATGCCGGTTTGGAAATAATATTTTTCTTTTTAATTCTCATAAATGCTTCCAAGATCACATCTGGCAACATCAAGCCTTCATATTCCAGCTTGTGACTCAGATCTCTCTCTCTCTCTCATGCTAAACCTAAAGTTTCTCTCAATCCATATATTTTCCTCTCATTTTCAATTCTGACCTGTACTGCTCCAATCAACTTCAGATTGACCCATCATCATCATCAAGAAGAACAATGCAAGACTCCATTGGTATTCCTGCTTGCTTTTATTCTGCAGATAAGTTCAGTGATGATCCGGGGGCTGTGACCCGATCGGGCCATAGTGTTTTCATGTCATTATATAGAACAAAGATCGCTGATCAGTGCCGTTTGATCACTGTCACATGGTGCAAAAACTCCATGCTTCATGGACTATCAGTATCAGTGGGAGGCCTAGAAGGAGGAGGAGAAACATCATATACCTGCAAGGTTGAGCTAAAGCCATGGTACTTCTGGAGGAAGCAAGGCACCAAGAGATTCTTAGTAGATGGTAAAGCTGTAGATATCTTCTGGGACCTCAAAGCTGCAAAATTTCATGGAGAAACAGAACCAACCTCAGAATATTATGTAGCAGTGGTTTGTGATGAAGAGATAGTTCTTCTTCTGGGTGATCTTAAGAAAGATGCCTGCAGAAAAACAGGTTGTAGGCCAGCTTTGATTGGCCCAATTTTAGTTTCAAAGAAGGAACACATATTTGGTAAGAAGAAGTTCACTACCAGAGCTAAGTTCCATGATAAAGGTAGGTTCCACGAGATCTCAATAGAGTGCAAGAACAAGGGCAACAACAATAATAATGGCGATTCCTTAAATGGGGTTGAACCAGAGATGGAGATAAGGATCGATGGGCATTTGGTGATTCATGTGAGGCATTTGCAGTGGAAATTCAGAGGCAATGAATCAATTCATCTCAGCAAAATGAGAATAGAGGTATATTGGGATGTTCATGATTGGCTCTTTAGTCCTGGATTAAAGCATGCTTTGTTCATCTTTAAGCCAATTATGTCATCATCATTATCATCTTCTTCAACTCCTTTATCATCTCAAACGCAAAGTTCTGGATCATTTGAAAGTCTTGGTTTTAGTGGATCATCAGAGTTTAGTTTGTTTCTCTATGCCTGGAAGGTTGAGTAATTTTATCATCAACCTCAAGCTCCATCATCATTTCATCATCCATCAACCCCAGCAAGCAAGATAATAGAATTTGGAAAAATCACCATGAGATAATATAATTACCAAAAAGTTTTACAGTGAGAGAGAAGCTTAATTCTTCCCTTATTGTAAAACTTTTTGATGATTATATTATTTTTTTGGTCCTGATAGTAATATTCCCCAATAGAAAAAGGACATGGGTCTCTGCAAGTGATGGAGCAACATGGAGTGGGCGAGATAGGGACTGGGGTAGAGAGAGAAAGGCACTGAATATGGAAGTGGGCCCAAACAGAAAGGTTTTGGGAGTTAATTACAGCTGTTGATGAAGGATTGGGCATAATGGAACAAGACAGATTGGATCACAGACAAACACATGCTCCATTTGTCTCCACTCCATCCACCACATGGAGATTCATCACCGTCCTCCTTTCTTCTTGATCTGATCTTGAAAAGAGAGCTATGTATTAATTCTTCCAAAATCCATCAACCAAAGGAATATTATTGTAATCTATACCTTTTTATATACAGAAATATATTCACGATAGATTACTTGGACTGCATGAATGTCTGTATTTGCTCATAAAATAGCGTCTTGGGAAGAGAGGAGGTTCTTGATGAATGGTGATAGCAAGTACTACCAGAAATTTATTAATTAGTCCAAGTAGAATTGTATTTAAAAGCTTAAACATAACATTTTGAGTTAGAGTTTATCTAAATATAAAAAACACATTTAAGAGGGTTATTTACAATTGGATATGATAGTACTCAAATTTAACATAATCAAATGGCTATAACAATAAAAAGAAGAAATTTAAGTGCAAAAATGCATGCAGAGAGAGAGAGAGAGAGAGAGAATTTATTTATCATTGTATAATTGGATATTCTTCAATAACATTGTTTAAATTTATAAGTTATATCTGAGCCAATAGTGCAATAGTCAGCGGACAAAGTTGCCAAATACTACCTGATTGCTAAACACTACTTTTTCCAATAAACGCTGCGGTCTGGAAATGAAGAATTAATAATTAGGAAATTTCTTATAAATATAGAAGCACCTCAGTGTTCCCTCTCCGATAGTTAATTCAGTCTTCTATCCATATTTAATTTATGATATTAGATTATTATAACGAAACATACGTGTAGACGAAGAATTGAATCAATGAGTTCGGTAGGTAAAAGACAATAAGACATATTCAAACGCCAAATCACCCCCAAATGGTAATATTTTTTATTCATTTCAATACATGAACGTAAATTCCTTGCAATCTAGTGTTATAATTTTTACAGAATCAAAGAGAGAATATATATATATATATATACACACACAACAATAATACGTAGTTGGTTACATGGATCATATAAAGTTATTGTGTTATATCAAAATCTAAATTCTTGAATAGGTTATTGACTAGGAGATCCAGCTCAATGACCTCGTTGAGCATTCTCTTTAGCATTCATCTATTCCTTTTAACCGAAATCCATATTGTTTAATCCACCCTCCTTACCGACGCATCCCTTAGCCTTCTTTGCACGTGTCTAAACCACCTAAGATGGTTCTCTACTATTTTCTCTTCAATAGGTGTCACTCCAACTCTTCCCTATATTTGTTCATTACGAATCTTATTTTTTCTTGTATGTCCACACATCCATTTCAACATCCTCATCTCAGCTACCCCAATTTTATGCTCTTGCTGTCCAAGCCCAACATTTACTTCCATAAAATATTACTGGTCTTATAGTAGTGCGATAAAACATTCTTTTTACTTTATCTGGTACTTTCCGATTAACTTTCTCTATTTAAACCACCTAGTGCGAATTCTATGATTAACATCCTCCAAAATTTCACCGTCCTTCTATATAATTGATCCCAAATATGTAACTTATCTATTTGTGGAATAACTTAATCTCCCAATCTGACTTCCAAATTACTTCTAACTTATCTCTTATCAAAAGTACAATGCATATATTCAGTCTTACTTCTATTCAGACGAAAATCCTTCGACTCTAAAATACTCCTCCATAATTTAAGTTTAAAATTAATCTCTTCTCTTAACTCCGCCGCAAGAACTAGATCTTTTGTAAAAAAACATACAATTAGGGATTATATATATATATATATATATATATATATATATATGCGCACTCTTGGATGTCACAATCTCTCTCACTCTCTTTCTCTAACTTTACAAGAACATGCAACAAAGAATGAGAATCTGTACCCAGACATGAACAGCATGCTAAACAAGGTAGGTCCTTTAAATAAAGGATAGCTATTGGAAAATTAGTATCGTTAGAAATGCCGAACATAAACCTCACATGCACCATAAATTTGAATATAGATTTGCGGGTAACATTTGATGCCACATTATATGTATTCCACGTGGCTTGAAAGATTAAGGGCAAGTGAACTACCAAGTTGTTTCTTTCGGAAGCAGTTTAAACAATTTGACCAGAGAAACATTGTTCTCTTTCACAAAGCCAACAATAACAAAGTTTCGGTGAAAGCTTCAGATTCAAAGAATCCAAAGTAAATGACATTATTATTGATAAGCATGGAAGTAATGAATAATTTGGAGAGAAAAAAAAAAAGGAAGGAAGGAACTTTTACACTGACATGTACACTGCTTGCCTAGTAGTGTTCATATGCCAAGCATCCAAGTACAACTTCTAACTTGATTTGTGTTCTACTATGAAAATTGAGTCAATATAAACAAAGCGAAGGAGAAATATGCTCATTTGGAACCAAAACCAAACCACCTTGCCAAGAAGAATACGTTCTTTCCACGGGAAGCTTCCTTCTCTGTGCGTGCTGGTGCAGGGTTAGGTGATTCTACAGGTGGTGAAATAACTTTGGCTGCAACCAAGAGTCACCAGTTTTATTTAAAACAAATATATACATACTATGTACAGGAGTCACCTTCTCTGTGCGTGCTGGTGCAGGGTTAGGTGATTCTATAGGAAGTTGCATTACTCACAAGCTATGAATAGTATAATTCATTCATCAAACTACATACTATGTACAGGAGTCACCATCTGGCTACAAATAATGATACTATTCCTCTCATAATAAAGGGTATGATCCTATCAGGTCATCCACATACAGAATAATATTCCAGAGTCATGTATTATCTCATAACGTGGATCCACATACACAATAATATTCCAGATTCATGTATATATTGCTACTTTTGAGACTGATTCAGTTACTATTTAGTAAGTGTTGCCTTACACGTAAGGTAGTTCTAAGAAAATGGAACCCATTCCAAGAAAACATGTCCATAGCAATTCTTCTCACTCCAGTTAACCTATCAAAATCACCATTCAGTCTTTCCCCTAGATGAACCTTTAAATTGGACTTGCTAAGACCAATATATACAAACTAGATCATAGTTCTCACCACTGAAGATGTTAGGTTAGCCACAAAAGTTTTTGACATGTTGCTCAGTCAAAGATACCAGGATGATCACTTTCACAAACCAAGGTCAGTATAGATACCTACTTCCATCAGAAGGTTTCCTGTAGTTCTGGTGTAACGCTTCAATGAAAGAAGCCGCCCTTTGCTCTTGAATCACTGGTAAGGAACCAAAACAAATTGATAGATCAAATCAAATAATTGATGAATTCCATGCATATAAATTTCAATAAGGAGAACAATGAACCTCACATTGATCAAATAAAGTAAATCTGTAGTTTGGGGCTGAGCCAGCCAATAGCAACTGAACAGCCTCTGAATCTCTCGTCATAGACGATGAAGCTGAAGCCTTCAGATTCTGAGTGTCCAGCAGAATGCCAGAAAGCTGTAAAATTACACATGGGAAGAAAATTTTCAGTCATTAAATGTTTCCTAGATCACTTTCTTGAAATGGCACGACAGGTGATTCCATATCACTGAAAATAACAATATTATTTCATCAAATTACCAGAAGTTTCTGCAGCACAGGGTCTTGAAGTAGATCGTAGGCATCTTCACAGTAATTATCAGTAAGAATGGTACACTCAGACCTAACCTAAAGTAACAAAATAAGGATAAAAACATACAAAATTCAGTACCAAGCTTCATTACGCATAACTTTGGGATCGCACTTGTTTTAAAAATTCGATTTTCAACTTCATCTATGAACCAACCTCGCCAGTAGCACTTAGGATATCTTGTCCAACCACATAAATGTTCAGTCGACCAGTCATCATAAGGTCTTCCAAGTTCACCTGCAAACAAGTTTGCCGAAAAATTAGCAACCAATGTAAAGCTCATCTAACCTATTTCTCCGGTCCTTAATATAAGACATAATTCGAGAGTTAATCTTAATCCTAAATATAGGACTTATTCCTTATATTTTTCTATTTTTTTCCAAATTACCCCTATTAATACTCCCTCAATAATAGATAGAGGGGGAAGAAGTTAAAGAGGATGATTAGGGTGTTTTAGAAAAAAACTTGCCATGTTAACTAACTTCCTTAATCTAATCAAATTAGTTAAATAAATCCTATATTAAGAACAAGAGGAATACTATTTATTTATACAATGTCAATATACCAAGTAGATAGGTGATCATGATTCATGAGAGAGAACTTCATTTTCCCCCATAAATCATAATATCATAAGAATATTTCAATTGAACTTGGCTTGCCAACTTTTATGTGAAGGCAAATGATTTGTAAGAACATTATATGCAAGCATTTAGGGATATTGGTATGCTAAAAAGTCGTCAAATATTGCAAGGACGCCCTTGTTCACCAGTAGAGCATTGGATAAATGGATAATTGATTATCAGACATTGTCAACAATTGAACATGCGAAAAAGAATTACACCTGTCCCATCTAAATTGATTTTTAGTATGAAAATTACGAAAATCACCTCGTCAGCAAAAAGCAATGAGGTAGCATCAAGGCCACCATGGAAAAAGAGCCAAGCAGCCTTCCTCAGCTTCCACATAGAACTTTGACTCACATTCATAACAGGAACTACCACATTGTCTCCTCCATCATCTTTCTCCCTTTGCCTATACCACAACAGCCAGGCATAACATATGGCAGCTACCATTGATGTTATATCTACACCACACAAATTGAATCACTTAGCCTTTTTTCTCACATTAATTCATAGTTTCATATAGATAAAGCATATGTCGTCAATAAAGATACAAACACACCGCTCAAATTATATGCCACTTGCAACCAAACTTTCAACTTTAAAAATCATAAACTAATTCATTACACCTTCACATTTCAGCAATAAAATTGAAACTTTCTGTAACCTAAATGCCACTTCACACATGTCATATCCCATTTATTTAAAATTAAAACTAGGAAGTTCAAGCATATTTTTTAAAAAAAAAAGCTTGCACAAGATTGAAATGTCCCACGTTAAAGACTCAAGTAGTATAGAAAGTACTAATGTTTTGTAATAAGGATAATATATATTGATAGGGGGAAATGAATCTTAACTGTTAGAAGGTCCAGAGAGCACAATTTTGGCCTTTGCATTGAGCTCCATGTTCATCACTTTCTGAATTAAAATCCTCTGCTCTTCAAGAAAACGATTGAGAGAATGACTACGGTTCTCTCTCCTTGCTTGGGCCGTCATCGGTTCCGGGAGCAATTTTCTCCAGCGAACAGGTGGACGACGACAACATTCTCCGGTGAGCCGACTGGACAGGATTTCTGGGCGGCAACAGAGGCAAAGGGTTCTGCGAGGACAACGTCCGGCGGACGGCAGGTTCCACGACATTCTTGGGCGGTGAGAGTGTAGGAGGCTCCGGCAAAGGCGGGAAAAGACTTGATCGCCTTGCGGGAGAGGAACAGAGGGGTCGTTCTGGAATCGAGACTTGCGGTGGAAGGAACGTCGAGGCGGGAGAGGGGAAGAGGGTCGGTTGTGATCGGGTGCGGGAGACGGGTCGGAAGAGATCGTAGGATTGGAAGGCTTGAGGACGTTGGAGAACCACCTGTGGACCGCCGTAGCAGGGGATCCATCATGCTCATACGCAGAGGGCTTGACATTGAATAATGTATCGGATTTGTTTCGGCTGCGTTTAGTTGTTTTCGAGAGGATCTCCCCATTCCTGTTTCACTCAATCCCAAATACATTATCCAATCCAATCACTATTAGTGAACTAGTGGTTGGTAAATTAAATTAATTTCCAAATAATATATGAAGGGGCCATGCATTTGAATTTCTTTTCTTTTAAAATATTATGATTAATAATTTAAGGGTTACTAGGCAACTTTGTGTTGAAAGTTTTCTGGCGGTTGCAATTGCTATCCTTAACTTCTGATTAGTGCAATTATTCCTAGAGAAATTTTAAAAATGATACAATGTCATTCTATAATAACCTTTGGCCAACGTTGACTATTAATTAAACAACTCTTACTGAGGATGAAGGGAAATTTTGCATAAAAAAACTTTTAAAAAATAGTTCAATGTTGCACAATGTTTTTACATTATCAATGTTGATCCAACAACTTATTATGAACGTTAAAAAATAGTTCATATTTATTAGATTCTGACCATAAACCTTGCCAGGAGCAAAACCAACTTTAACTATTTTACATATATAAATATATTTGACAAAAAATTGCCAGGGTTGTAACTTTGTTCATTACGGAGCTGGCTTCAACAGCTATGTAAATTGCGTCATCTATACATACGTACCTTCGGGCGGACCTAGAAAGAGGGTCTCTGCTATCCAACAACGGAAATGCAGCCGGGGACGTTCCTTGTGCGGTGGCCGCAAACCTTGGGGATCCAACAAGACGTCGTGGTGACTCGCATTGTGTTGGAGACGCAGCCACCACACGTCGTGCCTCTTCCAACCACTCCTCCGTCATCCTGCTGCTGTTGCTTCTCGTGCTGTCGTCAAACCCACCGTCGTCGTCGTTTTCCGACAACACACCACCCCTCCGGTTCCACCCGTAAGGTCATAGCTTTTCTTGTCCATGTCAACAGTCCCAAAAAACATATCGGCCATGAAGTTGCTGAGGTCCGGCACCGGCTGAGACCTCCGCCGCGTCTCCGCCAACTTCTTTTGTAGCATTACTGGTCCTCCTTTACTCTGTGTTAAACCTTCGCTCCATATACATGTATGGATTCAACACATGCAGAGATATATATACAAGGTACTGTACTATATCAGCTAGCTATAGAGAGAGAGAGAGAGAACAAGGTGTGGGTGATTCTTTATTTATCTCCGATCGTAATCACAAGTCCAGAAGATGATGGTTTTAAGATGGATGGATATATATATAGGAGTCATCGATAAGTTTGACACAGCAAGATTAATGATATTTAGTGGCCGGCTTGGGTGGGAATTTATGTCTTTTGCGGTGGGAGTGTTGTTTAGCTGAGGAATTCCGTCTCTCAGTTTTTACGTCTTGTTGCTCCACCATGCCTTTCAAACCAGAATTTAAGATTTTGTTTTTTTCTCTTTTTGTTGAAATAAACGATAGAATAGCGTTACATAGCACAGCCTAATATATAACTTACAACATGCATGCACATATGGTCGAATATGGCATGATTTCAAACCCGATGTTTAATGGTTCGAGAATGACACATGATCAGTTATTGTTGATATGGAAGGCAACTGACACAATATAATTAAAAGCCTTTGTTAATTTGATTTAACTAGAAATGGAACATTTTATCATAAAATTACTTTTTTATTGCATTTTCTTTTTTTTGTTTCATGTCATACTTCCCAAAAAGAAAAAGGAAGCAAAAAAAAAAAAAAAGGCATGATGCCATCAGACGTCTGCAGAGTCTGCTAAATTTGCAAGACAAGGGTTAGAAACCAAAAAATTTATTTCATTCCTCTGTATCTGATAGCAGATATATTTCGTGACCACCCTAAGTAAGCAATTCAAGAAGCTTCCTACACGAAACATAATTATCATACATGGTACAACAGATTCTAACTGTAGCAGCCACACCATATTAAAAATCCTCGCACGGTCCTAGAATATGTTTCCATTGAGGATTGTTTACAAGTTAGCAGCGCACAAGTTTCTGTCTTGGCCTCCACTTCTTTCTCATCTTTTTGACAACAACCCTCCTCTGTCTTAGGAATCAAGAATCTGACTGACTAGCTTCTCCGGAAGCTTTTTAGCAGCCTGTGGAAGCATCCAAAGGTGAATCTAACGGCATGTTGTCTCACATCAATAAGAGAAAGATTTCACCATTTAAAGAAAACTAACCTGGAAGTTCCTCATGTGCAAAATTGGCTCACATCCAGCATCTGCCACTGAATTCCCATTTGGAGTCTGCAATGTAAATGGCTCTGCCTTGTACTCAGAAAGGTCATCTTCCTCATCAGAGAGGTTACGGCAAACTTTTAGAAGTGAATCAAGAGAATTCATCTGGAAAATTTAAAAGAAACATCAGAAGACTGCTTTTACAAATAATATTGAACATTGATTCATTATAGTTTGCATAAGCAAATTTAAGCCATTCTTCGATGACCAACCTTTCCTTCTTAAGAAGAAAATAATATTAGTAACTTACAGACATCAACTTTTACTTCTTAATGCCTTTTATCATATCTATACCTTTATAACTACAGTTCTCAATTACTTACAGATTGCAGTTATTAACCCAATTGTAAATCAGTTTTTAAAATTTGTCATTAACGGAGAAAATCGTATCTAAGCACATAAAGTACTCTGCTAAACAAAGTGCCAAGTTCTACCTTCATGTATGGACAGGACGCACAGCCACCATGAATGGAACAACCCTCCCCGCTAGCTACTCCGGGTACAACAGGAAGTACATCATCACCAACAATGGGTTGTAGGCTCAAGGGCGAACTTGAGGAAGTTCTTGAGATAGAGTCTGACGAAACTGGAAAGACGATTTCAACAGTAACTTTTGCTCCTTGAGAAGACGATTTTGTAGGCTCTAACAAATTACGTACTGCTGCGACAATTGAAGTTATCATCCCAGATTCTGTTCCTAAAACAAATTGGAGATGACCATTTACATTTCTATCTAATGCTTCTTGAACCCTCTCCTTTATGAAATCTAAGATGTTCTGGGTGGAGCCAACCACACCCATTCCCCTTCTTTTTGCTTCCATGGCCAAGGAAAACATTTCTCCGGGGACCTCAAGATGTGCAGTAAGGAATGCGTCACAATACATTTCTTTTATCTTTTCCACAACTTCATGCCCAAAAAGATGATGTACAATGCACGTTCCATCCTGACATCAGGAGTCTATAGTAAGGACCTCTTGAAAAAGGGAAAATGAACCACAAGTGATAATAACATTACAGGAAAGATCTCAAAAGTAAAATTGTTGGAATGGAAAATTTCTACGAATCATATGTGAAAGATAAGATCAGAACTCAAAGAAAAACACAACGAAGTCCAAACAGCTGTAAGTTAGAAAATGGGAGAAAAGGAAATAAAGATAACAGTAGAAGAATGAGCATGAAGATGGTTCACATATTGCTAAAAGATCTTACCTGATAATAGTGAAGCCGGGGTAGTAGTGATCTAATAGAGTCTCGATTGTGCTCCGGATGTAGCTCGGCAATCTCTTCATCAGTCATTTCTGCCATCTGCAGGAACAGCTCTTTAATATTTGCACCCATGTAGGAATCAGGTCCATACCATAAGTTCAAAGCGGGTATTTGAGCAAAAGCCTGCATAAAGTGAGGCAACATATTAATAATAGTATAAACAAAAATCACTGAAGGGGCTGTGTGGTGCTCATCACATGATGCATCATGCATCCATTTGAGATTACAAAGCCGAAGAGCAATATCAAGAGGTCGTATCCTACTAACCTGTAGAATAGTCTGGACAACATTTGACGAAGTACAGGTTATTGTTGGTACAAGCTCATGAGCATATGCTTTTGTCTCTAACTTAGTATTAATGTATATAACATGCAAAGATGGAGGAGACCTAGAAGCTGCCTCGAGATATTTCATATAAGTAGGAGTGGCAGCAGCATCAGCCAGAGAGCAACCAATACGTTCATTTGACATCCTATAAACACCAACCTGCATGCAACTCCCAAAAAGGATAAATTCAAGGATTACCGTCTAATACGTTGCAACAATACTGAACTTATTCAATATATCTTATCGTGACACATGTGAAATGACTAATACAAGCTATGCACCAACGTTGCAAGGGAAGTGCAATAGAGTTTTTTTTAGACAAACTTTACATATCAGCATCACCTCCGCATTACCTTTACTGATGGCTAGCTTCAAAACTAAGAACAATACAATAGAAAGGCATACCTTGCTAAAACCAGCTTGGTCAAGGACAGCACGCACATTTTCTGACATAAAATCCACGCCTAACACTGTTATGAACTGGCACCCAGCTTTTGCCATTTTGACAGCTGAATCCGCCATGACTAATGAGTCAGATATATGGATGTGAGGCCACTGCTTCTGGGCAGCAGTTAAGATGCCTTGAACTTCAGGATCCATGTAGAAATGTGCAACAACACCAATTTTCTTCTCCTTGAGCACCCTGACAAGTTCATTAATCTTTAACTCATCTGGTGAAAGGTATTTCGCCTGCAAGAATGCTAGAAGGAAATTAGGAATTTAATGTTGTCAGGTTAAGACTCCACGCCTGTCTACATTGAACAGTATTGCCCTCGAAGATTTAGTAAATAAACTTATAGTTCATCCTTCGATTACATGGCATCATTGGAAACATGCAATTTTCAGAAGAAGCAAGCATAAAATTAATACAACTTCCAAGGAAGCTTTAGTCTTTAGTAACAATGATATATGGTAAATTCTTCAAAAGCTTGGTAACTAGTAGTTGTTTCAGTTGGGAAGTTAATGAAAATAACCGAGAGGAAGACCAAAATTGAAATGTTCATCGCTGACTAACAATCATAAAAGGAGACAAAATCGTCAGGTATAAGATTCTTACAACAGAAAAGGGCAGAAACCAACAGGGGTTCTCTCATATCTTTTTGGACAGATTAGATAATTCCGCCAGGAATTATGAATTGAGGCATTTCTTTGCTTTTTTTACGCTAGAAGAGTCATAGTTAGAAACGATACCACTTCCTTTGAGTAACAGTTTTAAATGTTCTAGTAGAAGACTTTACAAAAGTAAATGATTCAAGAAGTTAAGAAGTTAACCCGATAGTAGATGATATCGTCCTCACTGAGGATTAGGACGATACCCGCATTTAACCTAATATTTCAGTCCATGTTTCCAAGCCCGTGTATTCGCGGACAAACAGTTTCTTTATAATCTGTAGCTTTATAATAAAAATCAAGCCACGCCTCATAAGAAACAAATCGTTTGTTTCAAGCTTACAATTATACCCAATGAACATGATCAACAGTCGACACTTGATATAACTTCACACACAAAAAAGATGCTGTTATTGTAAACCTCAATTTACTTTATCATGCCCAATGAGAAATTATTTATTTTCAAATAAAAAATTCTTAACTAGATATACAGCGCAAGTCAAGCCCTTCTAAAAGTCTAAAAATCACTGGAAAATAAGATGTTAATCGTTGGGAGAGATAACAAAAAAGTCGGCGAGATATTGCTAACCTGTGCTTCAGCGTAGCTACCCTTAGGATGAACTCCATCAGCAGCCACAACCAAGGAGGGAAAAGGCTCAAAGGGCGGTTTACCTTCCCTCTCTGCTATCAATTGCTTCGTTCTTTTCTGCATACTAATCAGAACGTTATGCCAAGTATTTACCCTTGAACGCTCACTTCCAGGTAAACCGACGTTAAGAGCCACCAAATCATCGGTCTTCGCCTTCAAAACCTCCTCTGGCAAGCACCCGTCGAGCATCCAAACCAAGCACGAGCAAAACCCCCTTGACATTTCTGAGTCACTATCAGCTGCAAACCTCATCTTCCCTTCCCCGTCCATTCTCACTTCCAACCAAACCTGCGCAGTGCAACCCATGACCCGATTCGAATCGACGCGGGCCGAATCCTCCATATGGGGGAGAAGATTCGCGTAATGCAACAAACGCTTGACTCGGTCGATTGGCTCAGACAAAGCTCGAAATTCATCAACCAAATACTGTAGCTTCGAAGAAACCAGCTCGTAGGTTTGCGACGACGAGAAAGTGACAGCAGAGCATCCAAAGCCCGAAGCAGAGTCTCGAGAATTTGGTTTCACAGAGTTTGAATCAAGGATGTGGGATTGGATGCATGTGATAGGTTTGAATAAGGGCTGATGCGATTGAAACCTGAAATGGGTTGGTTTTGAGGCGGCGATGGGGTTGAGAGAGGTTGAGAAGAAGGAGGAGGTGGAAGAAGAGGTCATAGACATGGCTTCAATGAAGGAAGAAAAAGTGTGAAGTTTTAGGATCAGAAAGTAGAAGAGAAAGGAAGCAAGTAGTGAATTAATGACCTGTGGAAATGAGGAGGAGAAAGCAGAGAAAGAGAAGCGAGCCTCCAGCTGATCACAGAGCCTCCAACAGCCAAGCAAGAAACTTGGCGCTAAAAATAGCCAAACGAATGAAGGAGAGGCCCGGCGCGTAATGGCCAAGTGGGTAGGGTTAAGATACTAATTAACTACTTAATTTCGGTTGAAAAATAAATTATAATCTTAAAATAAATCTTGATTAGTCATTCACAAAATTTAATTTTTTGAAAAGTATTTTTTAATACTAATAAGAACTTTAATTATTAAAGAATATATATATATATATATATATATATATATATATATATATATATATGCTACCCGAAATTGGATACCATATATGTATATTGATGGTAGCGCTATTTAAGATTGATGATATTTGGGAGACGAGAGAGAGAGAGAGAGAGAATTGGAAAAAAGGACCAACTTGGGGTAAGATAACAGAAATATAGGGCGAATGAAAGGTGTGAAGAGATAAAATATGGTAAAAGAGGATCACATGCCAATAAAGTTTTGTGGATGCATGCAATTGTACATGTTCTTTCCGTGATCCCTTTGAATTGCAATCCCACTCAAATATTATCTTTCTCAATTTTATATGCATTCTTGTATTTCTTTTTACGATACAGTATCCAATAGATATAATATTATTACCAAATCAACTTTGAGCATCCTCATATTTGTCTTATAATATAATTATGACTTAGGTATATTTATTTTAAATGATAACAAATGGCTTTTATCAAGTGAGTCTTGATTTAATTTTAATAGATCAAGCAAGATTATTCTCTCTCTTTTTCAAATAATTATATTTAACAATTTTTTAAGAAAAATTAGGAGAGAAATATAGAACAATCTATTTTTTTGGTACAACAAAATTTAAATAATTTGTGTCTAGAGAGTTTACTAGAGCTAAGACATGCTTCCAAAATATTTATAGAGATGTTCACTAACAAATTTCTCATGTTAGTAATAAAATTTAAATTTATAATTTTATAAGTTATGAATCAACTCTTTAATAATTTAACTAATTTTCGTTGGCTAAAATAATACGCATCATATCATTAATATAAAATCTAATTTTAGAGTTGATTTTAGTCTTAAATATAATATTTATATATTTATCTATTTTTTTAAATTATTTCTATTAATATCTCTTAATAACAATTAAGTATGAGATTGAAGGGAAAAATTAAAAAAAATAATTATCTTATTTTAAAAAAAATATACTATATTAATTAATTTATTTTTAAATTAACTAAATATAGAAAATGATATATCTGAGTGGGGAGAAAGCAGGCACATGGAAGGGAGAGGGAGTCAAGTGGGCATCAACAGGGAAGGACCTGGTAGTTGGTGTGGGCCCCACTTTCCAAGGTTCCCAACAATCCAAGTCAAAAGCAACGTCTTTAAAGTCTGAGGCCATACGTTGGCCCTTCAAAGTGCTTTCCCTTTTGGCACTTCCTGGTTACTTTCTTTCTCGTTCTGATTCGGGGACCCCATTAGCCTCCCCGCCGTGGGAAACTTCGTTCAAGGAATGTTACTTAGGTGAAATGTCAAAAATATCCTGACATGAATCATAAGTAAATGTCACATACGACAATAAAAAAATTAACATGTCAAAATCCGAATACGTGTTTATCGGTTCCAGGAATGTTTCATGTTAGTAATTTTTAAAGGTAACTTAAAAGTTAAAATTGTATAAGTAAATAAGACAGAGGTTGACTTGTTAAAATTTGAATACAGTATTGGCAATTGTAAAATTTTTACTTTTTACATTTTTCAAATCTCAGTCCTCCTTGTTGTTCTGATTCTTTAGTCGTATATAAGGATATTTTAGACATTTTCGTCTCACTTATGGGCCTTAAAGGATCTTATAATGAACTCAAGTATCAGGTAAAATTTTTTAAATGGGAACTTTACAGAATTACTAGTATTTTTTATTTTTTTAAATAAAATTAATATGTACATCAGGTCAAACTGTGAGTCTTTATTATATTACCGAAGTGACGAGGAGAATATGCCAATATGGTCAACTTCAAGTTATGAATAACATATTTAAATTCAAGTTCTGTAGTACAATATATATAAAAAAAAATGCCACGGCCTAGTTGATTACGTTAATTGCTCCAACAAAGATCCCGTACGTGTAATAATAATGTTCTCTATCTTTGGGAAGTGAGTTCAGTTTGCAGATAAATAAGAGTATTAAACTAGGGGCAAAAAAAAGGAAGAAAAAAGAGAGAGAATATATTTGTTTTTTGTTGGGACGACTTAGAATTTAGGATGTAATTGGTTTCCCACTTTATGAAATTCCCAATGAATCTCATTGCTTTTTACGATATGCCTAGCTCATTCTGTGGTCCCACTCATTCTCCAATTTGGAGATCATGATTCTTGTATTTTCTTTTATTTTTTTAAATCATAGCTCACATTTAAATATAATCTTCAGAATATAAATATATTGTGCAAGTGAGTGGATTTTGGAATATATGTGATTCGTAAACATTGATCATTTGGGACGAAATAATACAGATTTTGATGGGTAGGTACTTGTTACAGAAAATGAAATGGCCATGCATGATGAAGTTAGTACGTGGTATAAAAATTCAACCTTTAATAAAGAATCGCTCCTTCAGACGTCCCCAAGTGTTATACGCTAGAGACTTATTCTGACATAACGGCACCTTTGAGACGCTTCTCTCTTCCATAGCTTTCTACCGTACTGTTATATATTCTTCCCATCATTAATCTTTGATGTATTTAATTTGATTAAAATAGTTATTAAAATGATATATTTTAAATATTTGATACTGTGTAGTGAGATTTTAGGATTATTGGACAGAAAAAAATCTATGCAGTTATGATTTTTTTCCCAAACAAGATTCAAATTCACAACAGAATGGCCATGGGTTTTGTTTTTATTGTATGGTGCTGTTGGCTACAATAAAGTGCACATGAAAGAGAGACTAATTCAGAAAGCAAGCATCCAATGGAATAGGGTATGCAAATTAGTAATTTTCTAGCATGCCACTAGGGGTATTCATAAAACCCGTGGCCCGATATACTCATCTAAGTCCTCAAAAAAATAGCCCTATCCAACCTGATAAATATATGATAAGGCTGGGCACCGGGTTACAATATGTCGCACATACTTTTTTTGGGCTGGACACCGAGCAGGGGGTTGCCCTGCCCTGCCCATGGGCACTTATTATTTTTTTTTACTTTTCTCTCTAGATACTACATTTAGAAGAAAGAATATGATAGTTACTGATGACTAAAGGGTTATTTTAAAAATCTAAGTAGTTAAATAAGTAAGTTACGTCTTTTAATATTTATAACTATATTAATTTTTTTTCTTTAATTTTACTAATCATAATATTATTATATTATAAATTATAATTATTTATTTTATTTTTTTAGATGCTTTATATTTATCAATATTTAGAAAATTTATACAAAGTTATAATTACAAATTATTTAAACTTCAAAAAAAAATTTATATGCAATGAATTTCAATACTTTAATTATTATCTTTTTGTTAGTTTATTTTTAGTAGATTATAGATATTATTTAACTTTTGAAGATATATAAATATGGTATTATTTTAGAAGTTTATAATTACAGATTATTTTTTCCAACATGAGCAGAGCATCACAACAGGCACGTCTAGCCCGCCTATACCCAGCCCAAAATGGTTAGGACTTTTATCGGGTAGGGTCGGATATCGGGCTGTAAAATATAACCCATATTTTTTTAGACAAGATATTAGGTAGGGAGATTACCCTGTTCAACCCTACTCATTAACAGCCCTACATGCCATATGAGCTAGCAAGAATATTCTTCACGCATATCCATTTTGTTTTTTTTTTAAATTCAGAACAGAAGGCTTATATTGATGCTTGTCCCATTGGTAATAAATACCAACTAACAGCTGTATATGAGTGGTTACCTTCTTTTATATAATTTTTTTTTAAAAAAAATCGATCTCACCCTCTAAATACAAAACAAAATCTCTATTTTATTTTAAAATATATTAATATAAGCAGTATAAAATCTTAATTTTTTTTTAAATGATACTAATATCAAATAAGATGAATTATCAATTATTCTTAAATATAAATCTGTATACCTAAAAATTAAAATACCTCTCTAAATACCATAATTAAAATTATAATAAGATAATATTTTTTTAAAAATTATATAAATTTTAACATAAGTAATCACTGGTTAGGATGAGCAACCCCCTAATTTGTCTCAACTCTAAATTTGAACATCCACCTAAAACCGGATGTGATGATACTTTGTGGTTCAAACTAATTTCCATTTCATTTCATTTTCTTAAATAAATCGCTACAAACAATTACATAGCACACTAATATCAATTAGAGTACTATTCCTCTAATCCTATTTATAAGAAGATTTATTGGTTTAAAATGAAATCATATTTTATATTCATATGATCTTTAATATATAGTATATTTAACTAATTTAATTAAATTAAAGAAGTTATTTAAGTTAATTAATATAATATATTTTTTCTAAAATATCATAATTATCTTTCTTAACTTCCTCCCTCCCTTACTTGATTATTGTTAAGGAAAATATCAATAAAAATAATTTTAAAAAATAAACATAAAAAATATATTTTATATTTAAGAATAAAATTAACTCCCTAATTAAGTCATATATTAAAAATAATATGAGTGATTCATATCATTAAATTTTTAACATAAGTATTATTTTATCCTTAATTTATTTATTATCCAATAGGTTGTTATTTTCTTAAAAAATATATATTAAGTTATTAATTAGGAATAAAACTAAATATATTATTACATTTTAAAGTATAATTAATGAATTTTAAAAAATTTTATAATTATAATAAAATATATTAAAAATAATTTATAAATACAAAAAAAATGACTATTTGTTAAAAAAATGTGATAATTAATTTATAGGATTTCGACTCACAAAACTAAATCAACAATTTTATTTGAATTTTTGTTATGGCAAGTTTGTAACTCATCCCATAGTTGCATATATAATTACTAAGAGCAAAATTGTGGTGCAACACGTGTGTCGAGACTATATGCTAAACTATCAACATTATTTAGCTCAAAGGGTCATGACATTTTTGCATTAGTTAAAACCTTTAAGTGTATGTTTTTATATTATTTTTTTAACCATCAATTGACTTAAAAATCATATCATTATTACATTATTTTATAATTTTCATGTGTACTTTTATATTCAATAAAATTTGATGGTCTAAAAATATTTTATATCAATTATTTCATTTGGTTTTTTTTCGTCCATCTATAATAATTATTCTGCATGCACATCAATAATAATAACAATAGGCTTTATTCCATCCTCCTCTTCACGTCATTAACCTCCACGTGGATTCATAAGCCATGGGGATGGGGATTAATTGGCCCAATATTGATCCTTACAGGGTCGATTCATATTATTTTAAAATGCAGGCCTCGACAAGTAAATCATATTTATAAAAATTAGTTAATTAATTATTTTTCTTTTGCACTCATTTAAAGTTTTAAATAAAAAATAAATTTAGGTTTTTTTGGCAAAATTTTAATTTCGGCGAGTATAGTCTTTTAATCTTTTGTGATTCTAATCATACGTTTGTTACCCAGAATTTTAATTTAATTAGCTGAATCTGATATGAAGAACAAATTGCATATTTACATTAATTAATTTAATTAATACATTCATAATGAAAAAATACGTATAGAGGGAGGAGATAGAGTACGCGAAGGAGAATAGAATGGTGGGAGGGACGAAGCGCGAATGAGACGAGTCCGGCTGGACTGCATTATGTGGAAGAAGAGTGTCACACAATTCAGAAACTCCGAAGCATCATTCACCTTCTTCTTCTTCCTTCTTTGATGTAAATCTCTCTATTTTCATGCGAATTCCATTATTTACTTCAACGATTGTTTGTTTGATTGCTTTGGGGCTGAGTTTTCCTTCGTCATGGCGGTGCGATCCTCTGGCAGAAAACTCTCTTTCGAGATTCTCAGCGATAGTAGCTCCCATGAAGATGACCACTCCGGTATGTATCGATCCAAATCGAGTGCAAGTCGACTCGACGTTTGTAAAGCAGAACGATCACAGCCTTCTCCTTCAGTTTCTCCCAATAAGTCTACCCGGAAGAAGCGCAAGCACAAAACCTCCAGGAAGAAGAAGCTTATTGAGCCCTGCATACCCGAAGATCCGATCGCTGAGCAAGAAACTGTTAATTCTAATTCGGTTTCCTCTGATTCCAGAGATCTACATTCGTCATCGGCGAACGGGGAAGTGTTATTCGATAACGGGGAAGCTTGTTGCGTAAACGGGTTTGGGCTCGACAGTCGGAGATACTATAGGGTTGGAACTGTTATCTGCGAGGAGATAAATGCACCGGATGAGAGTAAAACGAGTGTTTGTACAGTGGCGCGAGGGGCGGAGACCGAGTTCCAGGGCGTGTGTGGTGGTGAGGGGTTTAATTTTGGTGAATTAAGGCTCAGAACTGTCAATGGTGGTAATTGTGAGGACTTGGGCTCTTCAAATGTTGACGGTAATGAGAAGGACGAGAGTATCGCCAAGGCCAGTTCGATGGAGAAGCAGAGGAACGGGCCGCATGGGAATGTCGTTTCACAGTTGGAGACAGAAAAATCATTGGACTGGAATCGTCTTATGGCGGAAGATCCGAATAGTGAGTGAATGGGTCCTGTGTCATGTATCTTACGCTCTTTAATATGATCCTCAGAAGGTTTCAGAATATTTGTTTAACATGTAGTTCATTCATCATTACTGAATCTAAATAGCTTCTACTTCTCATCTATTCAGATCCCTATCTTGCATAATCTATACCTTGAATCATTTGAAATTAACGCAGCTCATTTTATGGTACGACTGGATCATACATCAGCTTCAAGAGATAGTTGGGAATAGGAAAGCATTTTTGCCCCTTGCCCCCGTGGCGATGTGATGTAGCCTTTCTATTAGACATGGAAATAAGAATAGCTCTATGTCGAAGAAATATAGGAGTCCCTTGACTTGATTTATTTCTTACAGTTCCATATGGTGATTGGTCTCCATGCTTGCATATCAGTGAATGAGAGTGGGGGATATGGGGAAATTCCGATGAGAACTATATCCTTTGCCATGCTTTAGCTGTTTATTAATAACTCAAATGTAGTATATGGTCTGAATGGTGCTGATCATATTAAGCACTTTGCTAATCGCCTTTTTCTCCATGAAGTTGGTGTCTTATTAATTTATTTTACTAATCCCATTTCTTCTATCTTATTAGCTAACCTCGTGTTGATGCGTTTTGATGCTAGACATGTTTTCAGTGGATAAATCACCAGTAAAATGCTTCATGGAGGAAATGTACAATGGAAACTCTCTACGGAGCACAACAACTCTTGGTAATGAGAAAGAACGAGAAAGAGTTTATGACACCATCTTCCGCTTACCATGGAGATGTGAACTGGTATGCTTTTGCTTTCACCCTTAAAAAGGCTGAATATCTGTTTGGAGTTCTGTGGTGTAATCTATGGAATTTCACTCTGGTATTTAGGTTACTGTATTTGTGCCAATAATTATTAAATTTAATAAATTGCGGAGAAAGAAAGTTATCTGAGACCTCAAACCTTCAACATTTACTGGACAATATTTAATCTGTGGTCATATATCTTCATTAATACATATCCATTCTACATTATGGTAACTAAAACATGGAATACATTTGCAGCTTATAGATGTTGGCTTCTTCGTCTGCTTTGATTCGTTTCTGTCACTCTTAACCATCATGCCAACAAGGATAGTGATGACCATTTGGAGGCTTCTAAAAAGAAGGTTTGCCACCATTTCTTGATACTATTTCTTTGTACGTTAGTGTTGTTAGGCATGCCTATGATGATTTAATTAATGGGCTCAACTTACAGTGTATGATTTCCGTGTTGTGGAATTGTGATATACGCTGTATGGATTTAGTATATACCTGCTAAGGCTCATATGCCATAGAAAATGTTTGAAGAGAGAAAAAGCAAGGTGATTTGATTGGATTGTATGACCCCAAAGTATGCAATTGATTCAATGAGACAATTCCAAATGATATAGGATTATTTTTTAAAAAAAAAATGTTTATACTGGATACTTTCCTGATTCTTCTGTGTTAGAATTCTGTTTTATTAGATTGACAGTTTGTCTTGATTTTAAAATTTACAGTTTGACCTGATCATGATTTTGGCAGGCAGTTCAAGAGTTTGTCTGCAATTGAGTTGTCAGATTTTGGCTGTTTTGTAATTATGGCTTGTGGAATCATTCTTTTGCAGCGAACAGGTACAGCTATAGTTTGATGCCATATGTTATATATTTTCATTTTTACTACTGAGAAGAGTTTGGTATACTGATTTTGATTGTGTTCCTCCCTTGCACTTTTGTTGCTCAGATATCAGCTTAATTTATCATATGATCCGTGGTCAAGGAACAATCAAATTATATGTGGTCTACAATGTGTTAGAGGTGAGCTGAATAGGCTAGAAGAAATCGGGTGATGGATAATAATAACTTCTTGATGCTTGCTTATTTACTGGGCTGCTGTAACTGATCCTTAATTGTTCTTGCAGATATTTGATAAACTATGTCAAAGTTTTAATGGGGATGTATTACAAACCTTATTTCATTCAGCAGAAGGACTTGCAACTTGCCCGCCAGAAAGTATGAGATTCTGGATATGGAGATATATTGCTGATCAGTCTTTAGCTGTGGCTGCTTCAAATATCCTTTATTTTTGGAATAATAATTTTCTTTGCCCGTAGTTGGGATATTTATTTTCTTGTGTGATAACATAGGATAAAAGAAGTAAAGGCCGATGTGGTTCCTTGACTGGCTGTACTCATTCATTCTTTTGTCTTATTAGTTCAGGCAATCACTTTGTCAACCTGTATAGTCGCTCACAACAATGCATTGCTTGCCCTGCTGGTGTCAAACAACTTTGCTGAGATAAAGAGCAATGTGTTCAAGCGATATAGTAAGGATAATGTTCACAGTTTGGTGTACTTTGGTGAGTTTTCTCTGCAACATTACTTTATATATTTTCTCTGTGGCGTTGTGAGGATGTTTGATTCAATACCAGCAGCCATTTGTGAACATTTTTTTCCATACCACTTTTATCACTGAACTGAGGCTCAAATGTTTTTCAAATAGAACATTAATTTTGAATATCTACGCTTCTGGTGGGTTTTTGCCAGTTCTCAGCATGAATACATACTTGTTTTTGTTAGGATTATGTGCCTTTATGATAATTATGTCAACCAAGTAAATAATTATTTGATAACTTGGCTGATCTTTAGTTTTGATCTAGATTATGTGGCTGACCTATCTTACCTTTTCCCCCATACCCATGTGCTACATGAGTTGGATCAGGAGAAAGCCTTTCCCTTTAAATTTAAAATTTCAATTAAAGATGGCTTATCAGGTATAACTATAATTATAGTTCTTAGTAATCCTTCTGTCATGTCTAGCTTCTGCTGAGGAAGAGGCCAGGAAATTTGCCTTTAACTATTTCATTTAATGCGATAAGTAAAGAATCGATTGATATGATTGCCGTTCTGCATAGGATGTTTTTATCACAGAAATTGCTCTTTTTGCCCCCCAAACTTTTTGGTCTCATCTTTTTTTTGTTTTTCTCTTCTCCTTTCCTTCTTCCTACTCATTTCTGGCAAGCAGATTCTGTAGAGAGATTCCATATTTCGGCATTTATCTTGTTCGTTCTGGCTCAAAATATTCTGGAAGCAGAGGGCCCCTGGTTCAAGAGTTTCCTCCTTGTAAGATTACTTGGAAAAAGATTTAGCACCAAATAGTGATTGAAGAAATTTATTTTGTTGGAACCAATTTCCTTGCCCGACCCAGCTTTGCTTCTAATATGTGGATATTTGGGATGGTGCAGGATGTTGGCTTGGTTTATTCATGTGAAGTAGCTATTGATGTTATTAAGCACTCATTCATTGCCAAATTTAACGACATTAAGCCCAGTGTATTTTCTGAGTTCCTTGAAGACCTTTGCAAACAGGTATTTTTTCATCTGATTTCTTGTGGGCACCCGTCACACAGTTTATGGTTGGTTGATTATTGCATAAAAGTGAATAAACAACAGCCTGGAATCATCCCAGTGATGATTGCTGTATACTTAATACAAATGACTATTCAGAACTGAAAACTTGATTGGATTCATTAGCATCACGCCAAAATGATTTAAAAATAAATGCGTTTTTGAAATCATTTGCTTCCATGGGTCATGATTGGAAGGGGGTCAGATGCAATTTTGTTTTCCATCTATTTCTTATTTGGATAGCATGGTTCAATTCCCCTTTATATTACTTAAGATGGGTCTTTTTTCGTATGAATTTATTAGTTCGCTCAGATTTCTTACTATTTATCCAATTTATCTGCCTATGCAATTTGATCTCATAGGAGGTTGTAGTTGCCCGTATATAATGTTGCATGTGGGCATGGAGAATATCAGATGGCAAGAAATCAATCCTAGTCAACACTTGGAAATCCCATTATTAATGTGTTCAGACTTATACTCATTTTTTTATAAATATATATAGAATGATTAACAACTTTGAAGCTTTAAGATGATTTATTTATTGTTATATTGTTATAACAATTCATTCCGTTTCTTCAATTGGGCTTTTCTTATGAATAATATATTTCTGCCGTTTCAATTTTCTAGACTCTGAATATGCAAACCGAGGGTGCGAAGAAACATCTGACTTTTGTTCCTCTTGCTCCTGCTTGTGTGGTGAGCACTGGTGATTTTAAAAGTTCATTTTCTTTTTGCCTTTTTGACTGCCGATTTTATAATGTGTGCTCTTTTTCAGGTCATTCGAGTGTTGACTCCAGTTTATGCTGCTCACTTTCCGTACTATCCTCTTCCATGGAGTCTTTTCTGGGTCGTTCTGTTTTCAGCAGTGACCTATGTTATGCTGGCAAGCCTCAAGGTCCTAATTGGCATGAGCCTACGGAAACACGCTGCTTGGTACGTGAGTCGCTGCCAAAGGAGAAAGCCACATCTTCATGCTGATTAATCAATCTACAAAGCTAAAAATTTGGTACGTACTCTGCTGTTCAAAGATAACGTTTTCATGTGCCAGAGTAGCACGTGGCAAGACCCCATTAACGAGGAGACATCCCTGGCACCTACCACAAGTGTGCATCAATTCAGAACAACTATATTTGAACTTCAAGGCAAGCCTTTAGATGTTTCCTCACAATTTTGACACAAAGATACAGGTATATACACTTGATGACGATTCCAGAATAGGACTAAGATTACCGAGTTATCACGTTGAAATATGGCCACACGCATAGGTCTGCGGCACTCTTAATTATATGCCCAGTTCTAGGAAATCGGTTTTGGTTTTATTATACATTTTTGATAGCCCTGTCCAGCATTGTAACCCTATATTTTCAGTTTTTTTTTTTAATTTCTAACATGATGAGCAATAATAGTTTGAATTATCAGCTGAAGACAAGGGTACAATGGGAGAGGGAAACTGAGTGAGTAAAAGGTCCTTTGTAGAGGAAGAGTGTGATCCCGGAACCTGAACAACCCTCCTTGCATATGCGCTTTTCCATAAGAGATAATGGGCTTTGGATAAGATTTTAAAAAAAGGGTTTATAAAAAAAGGTTTTTGAGTATTTTTTATAAAAGAATTTTTGAAGAAGAGTTTATGAAAAAAAAGTTAGTTTTGAATAAATAAATATTTGGATAGTTATTTTTAGAAGTATTTTTATTATTGATAAATTATAAAAAATAGTATGATTATTAAATATAGGAGAGATATGAAATGAAAGAGGGTGGAGATGAGAGATGAAGGGGGATATAAGAAAAAGTAGGGGTAATATAGTAATTGATTAGTCTACAAGTTCTTTTATTATTCTATAAGTTATTATAATCAGCTTATTTAAAATTTTAGTTTTAAACTGGTCCAAAAGTTCTTTTGAATAAATATAATTATTTATTTTAAAAAAATTTAAAATCTAAGTTTTATCTAAATTTAAATTTTAAACCTAAGTTTAAGGGCAAATCAACCACACTGAGTAAAAGATTATGCTTAACAATCCTGCTTCACTCTGCGTTTTGAACCATCAGCCTAACATGATTATGGACCCATTTGTTTAAACTGTTTTTTAATGAAAAAATCACTTATATCAAATCAATGTTTGTTTAGGCTATTGAAAATAATTAGAATATGAAAAAAACAGATTTTTGATCATGAGAAGCTGCTTTGAGTAGCTTCTAAAAATAATTATGCGTGGTAGATGAAAGAGAATCATATAAGCAAGGAGATACTGGAAATAAATTGTTTATAAAATTAAACAAACGGCCATAGTCATGTGGCAGTCAATTTCATTTTTTATCCAAAGGCCACGGAACTTCATTGACTACGGACTTAAAGGGCCAACAAGCAAGTCATGTTGCAGTACAGCAGAAAGGAAATTTGAAACATTCGATCAAAACTACTGAGAGCCACTTTGCCAAGGGCGTCAGCTATATGTCAGTCACTTTCAGTTGGCCGTTTCTTACAAGGACGGCAAAATTTAATGGTCATATGTCATGCAAGTTGATCCCAATAACATTTAGAAATTATGGGATTGGTTTTGGTGAAACAAGTATAATGAATATTAAATTGAAAATTTTCCCCAACTGTACAGTCCTTAAACATGCTAATCCAACATTCAAGCTTCAACAAAGCAAACCATACCTACTTCATAACATTAATACAAACACAAATTACAAGCAGTTTTGTTTTATTATTTAAAATGTTAATTGAGAACACATACTTGAAAGAAATATTATGAACCGGACCTTAAAAACTAATTAGATCCAATGGAGTATAGTATTGGTTGAACACAAATAGGTACTCAAACTGCAAGTAATCCCGTATGCCTCACTCATGTCCAAGGCTAAAGCAGATTTACATGTTTCTTAAGGAAGTTTCCAGTCAAACCAATACAAAAGTTTACCTAAATTATACTCAAGTGATGCAAATCCAAATGAAACTCCTGGGCATTTACAAACACTTGTTTTTGCAGGAATATGGTACCCTCCCAGCGTCACACTCGATCTTACAGAGGAACTGGTGAATGTAATCTTAAAGTTTCTTTCAATACACATTCCAAGTACTTCATTTGTCTCACATCACTTTCTTCCACTTTTCCCTTATTACCTACCACTCTTCTTACCTCTTGCGCTTTCTTCGTTATTCCTGGATTCCTCACTAGCTCTGCAAATGCCCATTCCAGTGCTGTTGCCGTAGGATCACTTCCTCCCAAGAACAAATCCTGCAATTATAAGAATGAAACAGCTTTGAACTTACTGGAATATATTAAAAAGTTGGACTAGTTGAAAAATGAATTGAAGGTATATATAGTCTTAAGATAAATCCTATTACTATTTTAATAAAAAGACAAACTTAAAATATATCTAAATTTCTAAATTCTAATATGATTTCAGAGGCATTTAATTAGATACATCAAATAACCTAAGAGTCTATAGTTACAGACTTAAATCATTTTAAGAGAAAAACAAACCTAATATATTATATTATATTAAGAGTCTATAGTTACAGACTTAAATCATTTTAAGAGAAAAACAAACCTAATATATTATATTATATTATATTAATACACAAATGAGTGTATTAATATAGAGAAGATGTGTAGAAATTTAAACACAAACGAAAAAAAAAGAGAAATTTATATTAATTATATTATATTAATACACAAACGAAAAATAAAGAGAAGTGTGTACTGAGGAGTGTGGGAAGAATTTTGTTGAAGCTGCATCCTCCTCTGTTGCGTTTCTTCTCTCTCTGATTTCCCTTTCTTGTCTTCCTCTGGACTGTTATATTCTCTGTTCTTATCAGTAGAAATTTCTGGATACGTGAGCCTGAAGCCTTTGGCATTTGAATATCCAATAATGAAATTGCAGCTTTAACTCCATTTTACTGATTTGTCTCTGTTCCAACTGATATTTGAGGGTGTTCATCACACTCGGTTATTTTTTTTTCACTCAACTAGAATTCTCATGCACACTGTCTTTGATTACTCTCAAATGGTCCAATGGATTGAAGCCATTTCTTTAGAAGTGTTTAGATTGTGTATCTGAACAGTGATTAATCATTAATTCAAACAATCCTACCAACTAATACAATATGATTCTCAGAACAATATTTCATAACTCAATTTAATGCTAATTAGTTTACCTCTGATAACTCTTCCAGGGAGAATCATCAGTTTAAATAACTTCAACAACAAATATAACCTTATTTTCCACAACAACCCAGTCCCTAAACGAGGAAACTTGAAAACAGCAAACAACAGTTTTTTAAAACAAGACCAGCAAAATAAGTTGAGACCACATTTCTAACAGACAATTCATTGATCAAGACTTAGATCCTACAGAATCTGGCATTGGTTGAACATAAATCGGTACTTTCTTATTGACAGTAAGTGCGTATGACTCACTCATGTGTCTGTCTTGAGCAGCAAGCTCCCAATCAAACCAATAAAGAAGATTAGCCAACACATACTCAAGGAATGAAATTCGTGGGCATCCCCTCCTTCCACTACCAAAAGACACAAATTCAAAGTCTTGACCTTTGAAATCAACTTGCTTGTTCTCAAATCTCTCTGGTTTTCCCCAAAACTCAGGATCTCTCTGAATTCCCCATGCATTCATAAACGCTGTTGTTTTTGGAGGAACTTAGTACCCTCCCAAAGAAGAAAGAGGTGAGGTGAAAATTTTTTGATAGGAAAAATAAGTGGAAGGAAGAGGCATGTTCTAATTCTGTGAGGTTTAGGACTTAATTTATCTAAATTATATATACACACACATAATAGGTAGGAAGAAATGTGAGGGGGAAGCGATTAAAATTTTTTCTCCACTCCTCTTTCTTTAAAATTGCATGGGCTTATCTCAACCTAGGCTGATCGCTTATGTAATGCTACTGCTTTTATTTTTATTATAAATTATTTATAATTTATTTTCACATATCAAATAATACATTAAATATGTTTTAAATTGCTGTTAAAATTAACAGTTTTTGCCATGCCTTAATTTTAATTTTTTTTTATATATAGCACGTTATTTAAAAAATAATATTTATTATTTAACATATAAATTTATTTTTTAATACTTTAAATAAAATACTTTAAAAATATAAATTATTTAAATAACACTTCCACTTGACATGTAATTTAAATTATCTTTTAAATACTTAAAATAAATATTTAAAAATATAAAATACTTCAAAAGGCAATTAAAAGATTTATTTGACCATGTATATTTAAATAAAAAAATATAAACTATATAAAATTACATGAAATTGTTAAGTGTTATTTTTTTAAATGATTTGTTATATAATAACAATAAAAATTATTATATGATAAAAATTATTAATTTTAACTGTAATTTTAATGACAATGATTTAATAGTCAAAATATAAAATATTAAGATTTTTAATTTAAATTTTTAAAATTTAAGGAGGTGATATGTATTTGATTTAAAGTTAATGGAGGATTTTTGTATATTTAAATCTTTGATGATATATATGGTGAACTTTTTCCCGAAAGATTAGAGATGGTGATGGTGATGGTGGTAGTGATGGTAATGGTGATGGTGGTTGTGGTGGTGATGATGATGCAGAATTGGGACCACCCCCATATTATTGGATATTGAATAGGAATATGATGACAGTCCAAATAAATTATAGACTCACATTTTTAAATATAATGTTAGATAATTAATTTATAAATATTAAAAAAATTAATTAATTTAGTCATTTATATTAAAATTATAGGAACTATATATTTAATATATATAATTAATAAAAATATTAAAAAAATTGTAAATTTAAAAGATAGAGAAGTTTAAAATTTTATATTTAAAATTAAAATAATTTTTTAATTAATTTCTATATTTAGAAAAAATATTAATTTTTAAAATATTTTATATTATGTAAAATATCAATATAAATACAAAAAAAAAATTGTAGAAAAAAATTAAATGAGTTTAATATCTGTCTCTTACTAAGGTTTATGTACAGTCACAGAATTCAGAGAGTATTTATAAGAGATTTATAAGATCGTTTATTAAAGAAATCCTCATAATAATAATTAAAATTAAACTTATATTCTTATAAAATATAAACTATTTTTTACTATCTATACTAATATATACAAATAATCACATGTAAAAGATACATTATCTAGATATGGTGTGGTGTGTATCGGTTGTTGTTCTTTTTGGACTTGTTCATTTGATCGATGAGGGAGACGATCCAGTTAACCCACCCCATCATGAGTAGGGCCCACTACTTTTCATTCCTTTTATAAACTGAAGACGACAAAAAAATTCATAGTTTAAGAATACTTAAGCCCAAAATTATGAGAAAAAGCTGCGAACAGTCCAATCTTCGACACTTACGTATGAAGTATGGGTCGACATTTCCACTGAATAAGGATATTGCCATTTAGAATATCTAACCATATGGGCCAGGCTCATTTATTATTATTATTATAATAATATGTTCCATTGAGTTTTTCTTGACTAATATATATATATATATATAATCAAAGGCTAATCAATTATTATTATCAAGAGCCTAGTCTTTCAACTGACACAGAGGATTATATCAATAGGGCATGCGGCCCAATTTTTTACTATTAATATTATTTGTTCTATTTTATTTCATCATTATGAAGGAGGGGCTCATTTTTTTTTTTTTTTTAAAAAAAAGCACCACGGTTTCAAAATGAAGTGTGTGTTCAAGTTCAAGTGGTCACGCATATGATTTCTAAAATATATATGAAAAGCATATATTCCATATATAATAAGATGCCAATGAGTGAGGAATTGAATAATAATAATAATAATAATAATAATAATAGTTAAAAATAAGAAGAAGGCATGAGTTGTATGAACTGGGGAATATTAGAGGGAATAGGAAAAGACAAAAACAGCCACCAATGCAAGACAATATTTTAGTTATAGTTGGAGTCTTCTATAATAATGGAGCTTTTTCGTAGTGCGTTTGATTGATTTACTTGCTTAATTGCTGATTGCTCCATGATTCGACAGACTAATCCCATCATTTTTTATATCTGTCAGATTGGATTGGATTCCTGTTTACTGGTTTGTCTGTAATTTAAAAAACGCAAGGCAATATTAATTCGGATTTTTTTTTAAATATTATACCCTTATATTCAATATCTTAACAAACTGATACAGTTTTAAAAAAAAAGTTGGAAAATTTGTTATTTGTAGTTAATGTGCAAAAAATATTGTGATGCGTTTTTTCAAAAACATTCCCATCCACTTAATATAAGAAACAACAGCAAATTAAACCTTATATTTAGGTGCTAGCATCAAACCAAAAGTCCAAAACCCTTTATATCAAATTTATATTTAAAATAGATAGAATCAATAAGTATTGGTCTAAGCTTTAAGAATTTTAACTTTTTAAATATAAAATTTTAAGTTAAAATCAGTATGAATATAGATAATACTTTTAGAAAAACTATTTTCAATTAATTCTGACAATACTTAAATTTGACTAAGTGATATAATCATATAAAAAAAAAGGTGGAAATATTACAAATTGCACGCCCTATCGCAACATCTAGTTTAAATAAAAACTAGTGCTTCTTTTAAATTACAAAGTTTAAATTATTTCGAAATAAAATAAATAAAAGCTTCAGATATTTTTTTTCCAAAAAACTAAAGCAACTGTAACAAGAAATAAATATAATATATTTCACAACAATGCCGTCCCTACACAGTAAGTATCACAAAATCCAATTTTCACTACTATTCAAGCAGCAGAAACCAAATTAAACTTCCCTACTAGTGGAGAAGTAGAATTCAAATACAGAAACTTAGCAGCAAATTTTATTGAACATAAACTGCCATAATTAATAACTCGAAACCACGAATTTAAAACACAATTCTTGAGCTGTGCTATCAAAACTAAGGTGTTATCTGGTACGGTATTGGTTGGACACAGATTGGCAGTTTCTTAACCACGGTAAGCCCGAATGTCTCACTCATGTCTATGCCTTTAGCAGATTTTCCTGATTCAGGAAGTTTCCAATCGAACCAATACAAAAGATTAGCCAACACATGCTCAATAGATGCAAGCCCAAATGAAATTCCTGGGCATCCCCTCCTTCCAAATCCAAAAGGAACAAATTCAAAGTCTTGACCTTTGAATTCAAATCGGTTGTTCTCAAATCTCTCTGGTAGAAACTCTTCTGGGTTTTCCCAGAATTCAGGATCTCTATGAATTCCCCATGCATTCAAAAACACTGTTGTTTTCTGAGGAATATAGTACCCTCCCAAAGTCACACTTGATCTTGTCTCTCTTGGAACCGAAATTGCAACAGGAGGATGTAATCTTAATGCTTCTTTGATTACACATTCCAAGTACTTCATTTGCCTCACATCACTTTCTTCCACTTTTGACTTATTCTTCATCACTCTTCTCACCTCTTCCTGGGCTTTCTTCATTGCGCTTGGATTCTTCATGAGCTCTGCAAAAGCCCATTCCAGAGCTGTCGAAGTCGTGTCACTTCCTCCCACGAACAAATCCTGATCCAATAATTATGTAAATATTAATTTTTTTTAACATAAACATATAGAGAATTGAATTTAGGGAAAAGAGAGAGAGATATACCATTATCATGGCTTTGAGGTCTGATTGGGTGAGCTCGAGGTCAAGCAGATCATCTTGTTGAAGTTGGTGGAGGATATCAACGAAGTCTTTCTTTTCTGATGATTTGTGATCATCAACATCCTCACTCCTTTTAGCTGCCTTTGCCTTATGCTGAGCAAGAACATCATCGAAGAAAGCATCTAATTCTGTAAACGTAGCATTCAATTTTGGAATTAATCCAATTACAACATCCATCCATCTCAATGAAGGGAAGAAGTTTCCAAAACTGAAAGCTTGCATTAGGACCATCACTTTCCTTGCTAAGTCTCCAAAGCTGCTTTCACCATCTGCTTTATCAAACTTCTGTCCAAGAAGACATCTGCTCACTATGTTGTTTGAAGTTGCAATAATCATCTGAGACATATTCAAAGAAAACCTATCATCGTCATGCTGAAGGGCACATGCTTGACGGATCTTATTCACCAAACCTGCAACTTCCTCCTCTCTGATGTACTGAAAGGATTGAACCCTTTTAAGGCTGAGAAGTTCAATAACACAGATTTTCCTCTTGAGCCTCCACTCTTCACCATAGGGTAAGAATCCCACATCTGTGCATCCATAGAGGAGAACTTTCGCAGCTGTAGTTTGGGGCCTATCTGAGAAAACGACGTCGTGGGATTTGGCTATTTCTCTGGCGAAGTGTGTAGAAGAAACCACCAGAGTTGGAGTTTGACCTAATCGTAGCAACATGAGAGGACCATACTTGCGGGAGAGAGCTGTGAGAGAACGATGAGGCAGAGTTCCGAGCTGATGAAGATTGCCTATAAATGGGAATTTAGGTGGGGATGGAGGAAGATCGGGATCATTTCTTGTGGTTCTTTGGAGTTTGATAAGCAGAAAGATGAAGATGATGAAGCAGAAGAGAGAGACGCCGTAGAAGGTTGGGTTGAGCTCAAATGGCAAGTGTTTGAGAATCGCCAGGGTTATCGTTCTTGTTCTTCCTTCCATGGCGCGGTTATGAACAGAAAGGCCTACCAAACCAGGTGTGTGTGTATAGCTGGAGAACTGAGGTGGTGGTGTATGTATACTTTAGGTATAAGGCATTTTTCAGAAAGAATGAATCAGGGATGACACTTTTTTTTTTTTTTTTAAGATGGTCTCTGTTTAAGCCGTATGTAATTTTTTGTTTTCACTTCATGGATAAAATTGATTGTTTTTAAAATAAATTCCCATGACTTGCCCACTTTTTCTTGCTTGTCACGTGATGGGTTGAAGTGTACTATAATAGATGACAGAGAGTATGCAATATTATCTTACCTATAAAATAATATATAATATAATATTATATAAATATATTATAAAAAATTATATTATATTTATTATAAATAAATAATTTATCTAATTTTTTGTTATATTGTTAAAAAATAGATTATATCCCACTTGTAAGGAAAAATTATATTATCTTTTAATTAAATATTTAAATTGATTCTATCAATATAGTTAACTGTTGTATATAGGTTAACAGAATTAACAACATAAAATTAAATAAGTTAATTAAATAAAAAATCTATTAAATTAAAAATTAAAATATATATACCTGCAAAACAGTTTTCCTAATAATATTTTATTTGCGGCGAAAATGATGACAGAAGAGTGCATATAACAAATTTGGAAATACAAAGGAGAGTTCATCTTATTGGCGGCGATTAATATTCAAAGAAGTGGTGCTTGGCTAAAATGGCAGTATTAATAGTGTCATCAAATCATTAGGGAAGGAGGGTCAACGGGAATAAAAATGATAAATGATGGAAATTCCCGACCGAATCTCCAGATAATGAAGTTATTATTATTATTATTATTATTCTTTTTTGGCTGTACATTTCTTAAAGTCCGCACATTTGGTCAATTTTTCACGCCCCACACTTCGGTGCTCATCCATAGCTCAATCTCAGCCGCTATGTCCTCAGCCATGGCCATGATTCTATCTCATCCGTACTTCTGCCCATGTGTTTAGTTTCTAGTGCTCCCTCCTCAAAATTGTTCCCACGTGAACGAGATTCCCGGCCTTTTGCCTGCTCCTCTTTTGATTCTCAAATCACAATACTACATGTAATATGATTTAAACAGCTATACTTAATATAAAAAGTAATTAATTTTTTTAAATAATTCTTATATTAATAACGAGGATAATAATTAAAAATAGTTGTGATAATATTGAGAGAAAATAGATAGAATATTTTTGTTTAAAAATATTATTGATTAGAATAGTCACTTATAAATTATTTAATATCCCATATATTATTGTAATGTGAGAAGAATGAACCATGAATAAGATATGTTCTACATTTTATATGGAAAGCAACACTAGGTAGAATGCAAACGCAGCTTATTAGCAATTTGTATTTGAAATAACAAACGAAAATGGATTGAAACAAAGAATTTGATGAGCGACCAAAATTATCATGAAGTCGTCCATTAAAACCAAAGATCATATCAAGCACAAGCATATGGTACCGGCTGCGCATATAAATTTGTAGCTTCTTAACCTCATGGTAGATCTGTATGTCCGATTCCGACTCATGTCTATGTGCTCTGTTTGGATTTACGATTGACAAGGTTGTTTATGCAAACTGAGATAAAGTTTTTTTTTTTTAAATTTTCACAATGAAAATGTAAAATCATTAAAAGGTTAGATTGGAATTTTAAAGATGTCAATTTAAACGTGTTTTTTCTTGTTACAATAGATTTCAGAAAAGAGTTAGGCTCTTTTAGAATTCAAGGGTAGGATAAAGTATTCTTTTCTCCTAAGTGATACAAAGATCGAATAGGTCAAGCTATCTATTACTTTTAGGAGTAAATTTAGATATTTAAGAGTGTATTTAGCTCAACAGAGCGGAGTAGAGGGGAGGGGAGGGGGGAGGGATTTTAATAGAGAGAAAGAGATGGGAGAGAAGAAGAGGGATTTTATTATTACTTTATTTGGATTAACATTAAGGGAGGGGAGATGATGGATTTTCATATTACCTTATTTAATTCAAGAAGAGAGGGGAGAAAAAATAGTTTTATATAAACAAATTTACCTTATATTATTTTATAAAATATTTTAATAAAATATAATATAGGAATAATATTGTGATATTTAAAAAATTATAGGTATATTAATATTATAAAATAATAATATCACACCTCTCCTCCAAATTCTCTAAATTTTATAAGAGAGATAAAGTTAGGAAGGGGAGGGACCCTCTTAAATGTTTTAATGAGACAAATAAGGGAAGAGGAGTAAAATTTCCTCCCTTTTATCTAAATTACTCATACCAAACAGACTCTAAGAATTAGAATATCTCTTTAAATATTATTATTAGAATCACCGTAAAATTAGTTTTACTAAAAAATAAACCCAAACGATATTCGGGGGCAAAAGGAAGGAGTTCAAAGTGTTGTCCTTTGAAATCTACGATGCCAAAAACTACACCTCTCACGAGCCCAGCTACACAGAAGCTGCAACCCCAGCTACAAAGGGATATATTCATTCTCATTTACGTAAACGACATGACCTTCCACAACTCTATTGCACAGTTGAGATTATTTTCAAATAAACGGCTAAGATTACTTAACGCACAAAAAGTACACATGTACTGTTTTAAATTTATATGCTACTATATGTAATAATTACTTCTCTCTCTTTTTGTTTTGTTTGTTTTGTCATTCATTTAATGTCATGCTATTTTAAATTTTAACTACTTTAAATAGGGGTATTATTAGAAATAAGTAATAATTTACACATTGACATTTAGAAAAGACAAAATCAACATCCAAATCAATTTGTTTGTGGTTTTGGCTTTGTGGCAGAACATAGGAATTCTACTAATATAGTATCCATATGAATACTAATCCTGTCTGTATGCAAATTACTAGTGATATGAGAAGTGGTGGAGAGAGATCGTTAATTTAGAAGTCCCACCAACACACCCAAATTCCATAATCACTGTTCATTCCAGTCTAGGCAGTGAACAGCCAAATTAAACCTTCTCAGACTTCAAACTGAAATGGACATGTCATCATCTTTTTCCATCTAGTTTTATGTCAACGTGTCTATAACCTCATTAGCATCAGCAATATTCACCAATAACAGTACTCTCTTATTTGGTTACATTTGGGAATTCATGTTGCTCTTTCATGCCTTAATTTAAAGTAATTTATTTAACTTTTTTTAATTTATCAAATTAATTATTGGGATCTTATATTAAAGAATAGAGGTAATAGTCAACAATAGTACTATCACAGTCTCAACGTACACCCAAACTTCCGCCATTATATCTTATCTACTTTACATCACTTTAGCATGATCTCTACCACAACGTAACAAAAAACACACTTAAATACGATATATAAAGATGGTTTATGAACTAAGAGTAGGGTAGTGGTTTGAGATAAAGTGGAACTTTTTTGCTGACAGTGAGCCCAAATATCTCCTGCATATCAATGTGTTGAACGTGACACCATTTACCGTAGGAAGCTCCCAGTCAAACCAGTACAAGAGATTTGCGAGCATGGATTCCACAGCAGCAACCCCAAACATCATTCCAGGACACATTCTTCTTCCTGAGCCAAAGGGTATGAAATTGAAGTCTTGTCCTTTGAATTCAACATCGTTCTTCTCAAATCTCTCAGGAATGAACGCTTCTGGTCTTTCCCAGAACACAGCATCTCTTTGAATTGCCCATACATTGATGTACACTGTTGTTTTAGCTGGAATAGTGTACTCTCTGATGTTCAATGTTGATCTTGTTAATCGAGGAGGAATGAGAGTCGATGGCGGATGCAATCTTAGAATTTCTTTGACGACACATTTCAAGTAATTCATTTGATTTATGTCTTCTTCTTCTGCCTTTGACTTGTTCCCCACCACACGTCTTACCTCTTCCTGTGCTTTCTGAATTTTTTGTTGGATTCAAAACCAGCTCCTCCATGGCCCACTCCATTGCTGTTCAACTTGTGTCGATTCCTCCAATAAACATATCCTATATACAATATATATCAAACATATTTAATCAATCACCATGCACGAATATAATTTATTCCGTTAGTTAAGTGGATTCTGGGAGAGACAAATTATGTAGTCTTATCCCTATAAGTAGAAAAGCTTGCGCTTATATATATAGAGAGAGAGACAGAGCGAGGGAGGGTGGAACACAAACACCCACACACACATATCTAGATAGAGAGAGACCATTAGGATGGCTTTGAGGTCGTTGCGGGAGAAACTATTGTGAAGCATATCATCGTCTTGGAGTTGAAGGAGAATATCGAGCAAGCTTTTCCTACTGGAGCATTGGTCACGGCTTCTCTGCTTCATCATGGTCCTACGTTCTTCAATGACACTTTCAAAGAAATCATCAAACTCTCCAAAGATGGCCTTCAACCTTGGAACGAGACCAGTGAGAACATCAACCCAACGAAACGAGGGGAAATAATCTCCAACACTGAAGGCCATAAGGTTAATCATCACCTTCCTCGCTAGTTCTCCAATCCTTGTATTCGCCTCCGTGTTAAACTTATCCCCAAGAACACACTTACACACTATATCATTCGATGCAGCAATCAGCAACTCACTCAAATTCACAGAAACTGCACCACTCGAGTACAAATCATGAAGATTTTCAGGCGTACCTGGAATCGTTTTCTCGACACACTAGATACCCACACGTAACCGGAGCACCCTGTATGGACTCTGGTTCGATTTCACAACAAATGCACCGAAAGAAAATGCAGAAACAGAGCGTCGGAAATAGAGAAATATTTGTCCTGCCACACGCACCATTTCTGTCCGTGTATGTAGATATATATAGCCAGTGGGAGGGGAGTTAGATAACCGTATCTAACTCCCTCATTTCAAATTCAAACTTTCCCTTTCAACGGCTTTCTGTTTTCCCGGTCGGGTTTGATCCACCATGGGTGGATCACCCATTTCCTTACATCTCCCACTCACACATGGTGGATTAGATATTATGGCTCAAATCTCATTTTCTTCCTTCTTTCATACTAGGTGCTTTGCCGTGACCACGTAGGCATGACGTCACCTTTCAGGCATTTGTACTAGAAATCCCCTTTACAGAGACCAACACAAAGCAACCCTTTAGTGCAGCTCGATCAAATAAATTATAGTGCCTTGAATGTCCTAGATTTGCCCGTATACACTTTTCTTATGGCTAATCTAATCCTTCTTGAGTCATTTTATAACTCAGATAGCCTTCCACTTATGCATAGTATCCACACTTATGAAATTAATAAAATAATATCACAAGGGACCGGTCATAGACACTAGCATGGATATGTATATTCTGGCAATCTTTCTTTCGCCCATATATCATTTTGATATGAATCAACCGCTTTCCTAGCATAATACCTTTGGTTCATATATAATTTTAACCATAGGACATATACCAAAGTAGCAATCACTGAAACATACCTCCATAATATTGTCAAAGTCAAAGGACATTAATGAAAGGATTATACCTTTCTGAAACTCACACAACAATGAAGCAGGGATTGATTCATTTGCTTTCCATTTGCGGTTCTTTAGCACATGTGGCATGAATCACATGTTACGGTATTCCTCTTATCCTTAAAGAGTGTACGTCGTTTTGATTCTATCAATCACACCGTTCAGACTTAAGTCTAGACACTCACAGTATCTAAACCCAAACTCTTCAATTATATTCACATAATATGACGTCAATTTTGAAGAATTTGTTATCTGGCAACAGGTTTTATGGATGTTGGTATCCATTGTTCGATCCGTACCCTTACTTATGGATCTCATCTCGACTTACTGCACTTTTAAGCCAAGGCGACACTTATTGTGTTTCTTCTCTACCATATCAGCACTCTTGCTATTTTATTGGTGAACACATGTCTCATCTTTGAATGCTTCTATAGCATCAAAGGCGGTTGCTCGTGTGAGAGAGCTACCTCTTTCAACCTGTACGACATACTAGACATTGTATACTTTTACCCAGACATATAAGTAATAATAAATGATATGATATCATTAATAAAAACAAAAGTATTACATACAGTCTGTAACTTTACATTTTTAACATGCCAATGGCTTTTACATGTTTCTCAAATATTTCTTTGCCTATTGGCTTAGTTAGGGGATCTGCAACCATACACTTGGTTGAAATGTATTGTACAGTTACAATTTTCTGTGCTATATAATCCCTCACAAAGTTATATTTTATATCAATGTGTTTGGTCTTACTGTGATACTTAGGGTCTTTAGTGTAGGCTATAGCTACAGTATTGTCACAGTGTATCAACACCGGATTGGTACTCTCGTTCCCAAATCCTAGGTGCTCGATAAATCTCTTCAGCCAAACAGCCTCTTGCGCTGCTGCAGTGCATGCCACAAACTCAGCTTCCATAGAGTGTAAAGCAATGCACGTTTGCTTCTTGCTACTCCAACATATGGCGCCGTTGTTAAGCAAGAAGGTGTATCCTGAAGTCGATCTTCGTTCTTCTTCATTACCGCCTACATCAGCATCGGAATATCCGATTAGGCATAGATCGCTTCCTTGATAACACAATGTATAGTCAGCTGTGCCCTTTAAGTATCTTAAGATCCTTTTCACTGCTTTCCAGTGTTTCTCACCAGGGTTGGACTGGAATCTGCTAACCAGCCCTACGGCATAACAAATATCTGGTCTTGTACACATCATTGCATATATCAGGCTACCAACGGCACTGGCATATGGAACTCTTTCCATTTGCCTTTTCTCTGATTCAGTTTTGGGACACATGTCAGAACTCAAGGCCACTCCAGTAGCCACAGGGATATCCATGGGTTTGTATTCACTCATATGGAATCGCTCAAGTATCTTATTGATATAATTCTCTTGTGAAAGAGTGAGGATTCTCTTGGAACGATTCCTTCGAATCTTGACTCCAAGTATGTATTCTGCTTCACCCATGTCTTTCATCTCAAAATTTGATGAAAGCCATTCTTTAATAGCTATCACAGAGTCAAAACTATTTCCAGCTAATAGTATATCATCTACGTATAAGGATAATATCACAAAGTTACCCTTAAACCGCTTAACGTAGACACAGTGGTCTTCTTCTATTATCTGGAAGTTATATGAGGTAATCGCCTTATGAAACCTCAAGTACCACTGTCTGGATGACTGTTTTAATCCATAAATAAATCTTTTGAGTTTACACTTCTTGTGTTCAAACCCTTTTTCAATGAAACCTATTGGTTGTTCCATATAGATTTCTTCATCCAGATCACCATTCAGGAATGCGGTTTTTACATCCATCTGATGTAACTCTAAGTTTAAACTGTTTACTATTGCTAGAATAAGTCTTATTGAATTGAAGCGCACAACAGGTGAAAAAGTATCCTCATAATCTATACCTTCCTGTTGTGTATATCCCTTTGCAACCAATCGAGCTTTGAATTTGTCAATTGATCCATCTACCTTTCTTTTGATTTTGAGAACCCACTTGTTCCCAATGGCTTTACGCCCTTTTGGCAGATCAACCAATTCCCAAACTTAGTTTTTCATCATTGAGTCCATTTCCTCTTTTATTGCTTTCTTCCATTCCTCCTTTGCAAGACTTGCTAAGGCCTCATGAACAGTGCGGGGTTCATCATCCCCTTCTGGAGTAACTAAGAGTGCTTCTCCTTCTATTTGGAAGCGTCTCTTTGGAACACTTTCCCTGTTACTCTTTCTGGTAGGAGCAATTTGCTTATCTTTTCTCATTTGTTTCGGTCCTTGTGTTGACCGTTCTTGGCTCCCACTCAGATTGACATGCCTAGACGATTCTGGGTTGTCAATTTGTTCTGCACTGTCCTGTTCCTGAGTCTCATAAAGAGATACAGTGCGGTCAACATCTCCCCTACTGGGAAACTCCGTCTCAATAAATACAGCATCTCTTGATTCTGTTTCAGTCACTGTTCCATCTTCAATTTCACTTATGAATACATATCCTTTTGAGGGGTCAGAGTATCTTATAAAAATATATTTCTTCCCTCTAGGACCCAATTTCCCATGTCTATGAGAATTATCATGGATGTATGCCGCCGAGCCCCAAGGTCTAAGGATGGTTAGATCTGGCTGACGTTTAGTCCATAACTCGTAGGGTGTGGAAGCGACTAATTTTGAGGGCACACGGTTAAGTATGAAGGTTGCCGTCAATAAAGCATCACCCCAATGTGAAATTGGAAGGTTTGCCTGGGCCATCATAGACCTAACCATATCTAGAAGAGTTCTATTTCTTCTTTCAGCAACTCCATTTTGTTGAGGTGTGCCAGGGATAGTTAGTTGCCTAATAATCCCTTTTTCTTCACAGAGCTGTTTGAATTGATCTGAAAGGTATTCACGACCTCGATCAGTGCGTAATGCCTTGATTCTATTGTCCATTTGATTCTCTACTTCATTCATGTATCGTCTAAAGCACTCTAGTGCCTTGGACTTATGTGAAATCAAATAGACATGACCATATCGTGAAAAATCATCAATAAAGGTAATGAAATACCAAGCTCCGTGTCTTGCCCTCACACTCATTGGACCGCAAATGTCAGAATGGATTAATTGTAATGGGTTTTCAGCTCGTATTCCCTTACCGAATGGTTTCCTGGTAGCCTTACCAGCTAGACAGCTTTCGCATAATGACATATCCATGTTAGGGATCACCCCCAACAAGCCTTCTTTGGCCAGTTTAATCATTCTATTTTGATTAATATGTCCTAGTCTAGCATGCCAAATATTCATATCAGGATTATTTGAAGTAATAGCAAAGTAATCATGAACATTAAAATCATTAGCAAGATCCAAAATAAAGAAGCTTTGAAACCGAAAAGCTGAACCATAAAATATTGAGTTGCTACAAATGTCTGCAACTTTATCATGAAAGTTTACATTAAACCCAAAGTCTAGTAAGCAAATTACAGAAATTAAATTCCGTCGGATGTCAGGAGCATGAAACACATCATGCAGTATCAAGGTTTTTCCACTACGCAAAACAAGTTTGCAAGTGCCAATGCCTCGAACCTCGATCCTTGCATTATTGCCAATGAAAAGCCACTTGCTTTGATATGGCAACCGACGGTATTCCACGAAAGATCCTCGATCTCGACTTACGTGGTCTGTGGAGCCTGAGTCAATAATCCAAGAAAAAGAAATAGGTTCTGTCAGAAAAACAGTGCTAGAAACAAATGAGACATGTGAATTCACATAATTCACTGTTACCTTTTCGCTCTCGGCCTGTTTAGAACAGTCACGTGCGAAGTGTCCCATTTTCTGGCAGGCAAAGCATTTGACCTTCTTTAGGTCTAGCTTTTTCTTGCCTCCTTTCTTTCCCTTCTTCTTGTACTGTTGCTTGCCTTTCTTGGGTGGAGGACCGCCTTTCTTCCCATTTTTCTGAGATTTCTTGCCCTTTTTTGATTCAGGCTTTGATTAGGAAGGACCAAAACCTTCGGTCAAATAGGCTTGTCCAGTGGCTTTATAAGCCTCCAGACGTTCATCCTCTAGATCCAAATGCTTAGCTACATCACTGAAAGTAATGATATTTTCATTATGAGTTAGATTAACTTTCATGTGCTCCCAACTGGCAGGGAGCGATCTGATGACAGCTTGCACTTGCTGTTCGTCAGATAGATTATGTCCGGCTTCCTTCAGTTCACGGATCATTATGGACATCTCTCATAGATGTTGCCTCATAGGATTATTTGATTTTAGCTTATAGGTATCAAATTTAATCGTCAACCTTCTAAGCTTAGTTGTGGACACTCCTCCAAACTTATCCTTTAAGGCAATCCACATTGCCTGTGCCGTTCTGTGTGTCTCAAACTCACACATTAAGTCATCAGCCATTGCACTCAATAGGGTGATTCTTGCAATGCTATTCTTCTTTTTCCATGATTGGTAAGCTTCCTGGTCTCTCCTGTGCTGGGCCGTATTGCCAGCCTCAGGTTTTACCATGGCCATTGTTAATGGCTCAATAGCATCCTGTTCTTCCAGAATATATTGGACCTTTCGGTGCCAAATATCCCAATTGTCCCCGTTGAGTTTTTCCCCCTTGTTCAATTCAGCAATAATGTTCTTTGATGCCATTGTTCAATATTGGTTCTGTGACAAACCTTTCCCACATTAATTTATTGAACCATAGAATATTTAAGTGAATTTACATATATATATATATAGCACATGTAAAGTATACAATGTCATGTACTTTTATTAATTTTTAATCAAAAAATAATAATATCACTAGACCCATGATCAGGAGAATACATTTGTACCTCCCATCACACAAGTACTAGCAACGCCATCATTCTCTATCAAAATTAATATAAGTACTTGTCTCATCAAATATTGCTTTTCAGAATACTCATCATCTAAAAAGGCTCCCACTTATAAAAAGTTATACATGAATCATAACATAGATAAAGAAATGAAATGAAACATGTTTCTCTTGCATACAAGGCATGTAATAATAATAAGTCTTTACAAAGAAAGAGTAATAAAATATGTCTTTAACAAAGTAAAGCAATGAAAATCAAAGTAAAAACATACATCATTTGATATGAGTTTGACAATATTCTAACATTGTTTTTCTTAGCTTCTTAAGCTCACGAGGTGGCTTTTTAAAGTTAGATACGAATTCTATTCTTGTAAGCCAATTTTTCTTTCTGATGCGTCCTGAATTGGGCTTTCCTCTAACTCTTGTAGCTCTTATAAATTCCATTATGACTTTCAAGTAGAATTTAGTATGCTTCTTATCAGTCATGCCTTCAATGTATTTACCAATGAAGCCATTAATGCCTTTCATGTTTGTTAACATAGCTACATCTCTTTCAGCTATGTTCATGGCCAAAATAGGGGTAAGAGGTTAGTTCACTTCATCTCCATCCTCAATTCGAGATTCACCGTTAAGAGTAGACACCATCTTGGAGTTTAAATCTGAAGACACCATTAAAGGCTGTAGAGGAAGTGGTTCGATGGGGAATAATGTTTCCAAGCACGGTCCGAAATCATCTTTTTCTTCTGGTTCCTCTTGTGGAACTTCTTCCATCAACTCCTCTGGGTCTTCTTCAGAAAGATTATCAAGATCTTGCTCTGGATCCTCCTCAGGTTCCCCCTCGGGATCCTCTTGAAGATTTTCCTCTAGGTTATTGAACTCATCCAAAAATAAGATATCATCATTTAAAGTATATCCCAGAGATTCAGTGCTAGATGAAGTCATTTTCACCTAAATAATAACACATATTAATTATTATAATTTTCTGGAATTTTTAAACACCAAAAAAACGCCAGAAAATACACTGAATATTCATAAATAGGTCCAAAATTGCCTCCCAAATTAGGCAAATTATATGTCAAAATAAAGATCTTGATTTTAGGGATTTTTAGGAACAAACCGTACCTCAATCGGAGGTCCCACGCTCCCTCACGCGGCCCAAGAAGGAAAAATTTAGAAAAAATTAAAAAACTGAACGAAGCCCACTCTCGGCTCTGGCGCGTGTACTACACGCGCAATTCTGGTGCTGCCACGAGTCACTGCCACGTGTCACCACCAGAATTTCCCCAAGAAATAATTTTGTTTTTTTTTAATAAAAAAACGAATTTTCGTTTTTTTTAAAAATAAAAAAACTTTTTTTTTCTGGGCCTCGTACTGCCCAATTTTTTTTTTTGCGTGACTGGGCTAGACGCAGCCCAGTCTGCCGTGAACAATGCCCGTTTAAATTTTTTTTTTAAATAAGAGGCAAAACGGCTTCGTTTTGAGGATGAACAGTGTCATCCCCTACCTCCAGCCGGGTCTGCACAGACCCGACTGGAAAACGGGTCGGGTCCGACGACCCGACTCGTTTTTCACCTATAACTTCTCCGTCCAACGTCCGATTTTAACATTATTGGAGTCATTTTTCATCATTTTTTCATGCTCTACACAATGGGATCATTTTCAAGTCCTAAATCTTCTGTTTTCTAATGACCCAATTTCAAAAAACGAAATTTTCAATTCGTTTTACATTGAAAATGCTTCTCTTTATCGTTTAAATGCTTGCTCTATGCATATTATCACTAAACAATCACTTTAAGACATATATATGCAAAGAAACAGTGCATAACCAGAAAAAAAACAAAAATACAGAGAAGCATGCGGAAGCGAATAAACAGGCTCTGATGCCACTGAAGGTTTTTGGGCGTACCTGGAATCGTTTTCTCGACACACTAGATACCCACACGTAACCGGAGCACCCTGTATGGACTCTGGTTCGATTTCACAACAAATGCACCAGAAGAAAATACAGAAACAGAGCGTCAGAAACAGAGAAATATTTGTCCTGCCACACGCACCATTTCTGTCCGTGTATGTAGATATATATAGCCAGTGGGAGGGGAGTTAGATAACCGTATCTAACTCCCTCATTTCAAATTCAAACTTTCCCTTTCAACGGCTCTCTGTTTTCCCGGTCGGGTTTGATCCACCATGGGTGGATCACCCATTTCCTTACAAATCATGTATCTTATTCACTAACTCCAAGGCTTCTTCTTCTCTGACGTGCTTGAAGGATTGAACCCTTCTCAGGCTAAGAAGTTCGTTGACACATATTTTCTTCTTTTGTCTCCAATTTTCACCATAGTTGTCAAAACCAACGTCACTACATCCATACTACATCCATAGAGCAAGATCTGAGGACAAATACCTTGGGGACGATCTGGGATGGTAAGGTCATGGGTTCTCATGAATTCGCGGGCCAATTCTGCAGAAGAAACCACCACAGCTGGAGTCTGACCCAACTGTAAAAACATTAAAGGTCCGTATTTTTCCGAGAGGGATCGAAAAGAGTGGTGCGGTAGTGTGCCTAGTTGATGAAGATTTCCGATGATGGGTAGCTTTGGTGGGGATGGAGGGAGATTCAGATTTGACTTGGATTTGCTTGTTCTACTTTTGAGATTGAACAGAAACAGGACAAAAACGATGAAGCATGAAAAAGATAAGAGTGGGGCGTTTAACTCCAAAGTAAAGTAGTGTTTGACGAGTGAGAGGAGAGCCATCGTGATTTCTCTCACAACTTTTAGTTTTTGTTCAAGTAGATAATGATTTTATGAAAGGGGTGGCCGGTGGGTCTATATGTACGTATATTTTGAAGTTAGTTTCAGTACGTGAAAGCAAGTTTTCAAACTTTATTGCATTTACGAGTTACGATATCAGGACCGGTTTCGGTCCCCTAGCCACATATCTATCCTCTAAATACAATTTTAATGGTTTATATTTAAATTTTTTAACTGATAATTTTTAAATAAAAAAATATTTTTTGGAAAGATGACAGTTGAAGGATTATTTTAATTTTAAACTTTTTTCTAATTAAAATAATTTTTAAAAAGTAAAAAATAAAAAATAAATCTAAATATGTGGACTATCTAGATTTTGACACTCATCAATAAACAAGGAAACTGTTTATCTATTTATAAAGATATCTATAAATCAACTACTGAAAATGTCTCTACATCAATTGTGAGATTTGTATCTCATAATATTACAAGTCAACTTTTTATAAGACGAATTTGATCAATTTTTATTGGTTATTACTCCTTCTAGTCCTTAATTAACCAGAGTTTATGAGCAAAAAATTTTTAAAATTCAAAAGGCAATACATCTGATAATCTCTCATGAAATGGAATCTTCATTTAGTTGAGTTATCTTACAATTAAATCAGGCGTGGTTGGATTGTTCTAGCCACGCTCATATCATATCAGCCTAGCTAGCTTGTTGGAGTGTGTGGTTTATAATATTATGATTAATCTTTTAATTAAGTCCTTTTTATTAGTACCGAAGGAGGCGTTTTGTTTGTATTAGTTCAATTACGTAATGTATTTGAATAATGTTTATTATTTTATGCATCATAAGGTTAATATTTTCTTATGGGTTTGCATTCAGACATAATGTCAAGACACGTGCAACAATGAAACTAGTGGAATTAACCCAAATCTTATCCAAAATCTTGGGTACCTTGACTCAGCATATTTTATCATTTGGTGAAGTTAGCGGTGAGACTTTTTTCACACTCAACTTATTAAAGGGTTCACTAAGATGAATCAATATAAATTTTAATAATAATAATAATAAAATATAAAATGTATGTAAGAAAATCAGGCCAAAAAATATAATTAATAAAATAACTATTTAGCGGTGACTTTTCATTAACACATTGAGATCTGACGAATTTTATCTTTATATTGATGTATTCAAAAAATATTAAAAATTATTAAACCCAATATAAAATATCTAAGGAATAGAGAGAATCATACAGTTTTTAGCTTATAATTATGATTATGATATGATTCTTCTCAGCTCCGTGCAATTTTCATGTTTTTATTGTTTTCTACATATTTTCCATCTCCATGCATGTTCCTTTGTTTTTGTTCCTTTTTAAACTTTAATACTTCTCTATTGAAATGTAAGAAAGATAAGTACAATATTTTTGTACTACTTTCTGATTGAGTCATTATTTCTCTCTTGTATAGCACGATGGAAAAGTATTTTAGTTATGATTATGTATAACATTTATATTTCAGTTTGCCTTCTTTATTTTGTTTCAAATATTTTATGTATAATATATTTTTAAATATAAAATACTATTGAAATAATTATCAAACTATGTGACATGTGTGCGAGGGAAAGCAATAATATATTTTAGCGGCTTTTATCGTCTGTGGGTTCAACTGGTGAAGGGGTAAAACATGCAACTATTTGGAATATATTTGATCACTATCACTTTATTGTAGTTACAGTCCTGACACTTGGAGAAATATTATAACTCCTGAGTATCTAGGTTTACGCTTGAGGGTAATAAACGGCTTGCCTTATCCAACATTGATATTACCTAGGAAGAAGAGAGATTTCACCCTACCATTAGATCATGGGTGAACTAAACCCTTTTCTAAAAAAAAATATTTCAATGGCTCAAGAAGGTTGACATTTGGATCCCCTTCTAAATATAATATTTTTTTTAATTATATTTATAAATTAATAAAAAAAATATTGAAAGTAGGTAACTGATCAGGCAAAAGAAATGGATGTGCGAGCTAATTAATCTGTGGATACGATTTGCTGTTAATGTACATGTATAATAAGTGAGATAATTCGATTAGAATAAAACTCGGTCGAATTTTTTAATTTCTGATCCCATTTAGTAGAATTGGGTGAAAGAAATATTTAGTAATGCATATCATGACTCATGACACTGGATTGATCATTTCATTTTATTTAATTTTAATTCAAAAAAATTTGTTTGTCCCACCCAAACTATAATTTGATAACTTCTCTATTAAATAATTTTGTAATATTAGGGAGAAGGAGAATAAAAGTAATTAATTTTTAAAAGATAAGAAGCTAAATTATTTCTGACTCGTAAATTTAAAAAAAAAGATAAAAAAGCTAAATTAAGGGGGAAATAAAAGAATTAAATTAAAGTTGAGCGGTCAAATTAAAATATATTAAAATTCTAGATATCAACATTTTCTTTATCTTACCTTAAATTAAAGTTGCTCTGCTTTTGGCTTGTCTGATTCAATAGTACTGATTTTCAGGGAATACTTACTTACACCGAAGAAGATGTGCTCTCTACCGAAGACTTCGTTGGGGAGAACAAATGTAGATTAGCATCTCATTGGAAGATATTAAATGCCATGGCTTAAACTCATTAAGGTGTTAGGGCAGGTAGCATGCTCAGTGCACGCTGTGTATATTTTGCTTAGCTTTCTGTAGTCCTACAAATTGTAAATGGTTTCCTACTGCATCCTTAGGTGTGGCTATGTAAAGAGATAACAAGACGTGTGTCTCCCTCTCTGATATCAGAGTGACTTTTGTACACTAGTTGTTAAAAATCTCATCACTCCAGCATCTCATGGAAACAGGCTATGTTAGGCTTTGACCTTAACAGATTAAATTTGTTAAGTAATAATTTGGCCTGAGCCTGACCTATGGTATGTTATAGATTTTTTTTTAATTAAGCCTGGCTTAAAAATTGTTTAAAAAGCTTGATTTTTTTTAATTATACTGACAAGCCACCTAACAGGCATTCGTAATAAGCCCCTTAATATGCCTGTTAAAATAAAATGTAAGAATAAAATATATAATAATATGTGTTAATTTAATAGTTTGACTCTTGTATTATATTCAATATGTGATGGGTTTAATACTCACTTATTACACTTTAATATTAAATATATTTTAAATAACAGACTCAGGCCTTCTGACAAGCCTAACAAACTTCGTAAAAAGCCTGAGCATGACCTCTTAAAAAATAGACTTTCAAATAGGCCTGAGCCTGTATATTTTTTTTAAACATGTCAAAACTAATACAGGCTAGTTCAAAGACCCCTGATAGGTCACTTGACCTATTTCTATAGGGCCACTATCAATACACCACGTACTAAATTTTGTAGCATAGACAGTGGGTTGTGGTGAGCTCCTCCTATTAAGGTGTGATTCCTTGCCACTACATGGAGCTTCATGTTTATGAGGAATTAAAATTAACTTAAGTTATTTGTGATTAGCCTTTACATGTATTTTTATTTCTAGCCACCCACAGATTATTTTGGTTTGTACTTTATACAAAAGTAACTAGGGGTATTAAATTTAAAATTTTCTGTTAGTGACAAAGAAGTCAATGATTACAAAAAATGAAATAGTCATAAACGGAACATCAATATTTATACGACAAAATTAAGAAGAAAAACTAGTGAAAGTGCAAAATATTTCCAATTTCTCGCATAAATTAATATGAATTATAGAGTTAATTTATATCAATATTTGCCAATGTGATTTCATTGATGTATCATGTGGCGTATATTTATTTATGTTTTTCATACAATGTGTCGTTGTTTCATCTAATACTTCGTTTGTTTGTTTATTTAATGTTTTATTCCTATTATTGGGTTTTTGGATCCTACGACACCGTAAATATATTATTGATTTCGATGATTTTAAAATATGGAGAGGTATTAACCATTTTCCTTTAAGATTGTGACACAAGCCCATATATCTCCCTATATCCGGCCAGCATTTTTTTGCTTCACTTCAATTTAATTTATTTTAAAAAAATTGAATTTGAAGAAAATAACAATAATTCAAATTTTTTATTTTAGATTGTATCCTTCATATTTTATGAATAATTGTATTTGTCATAGATTTTATATTTGATATTAAGAATAATTTATATTAATTAATATGGATATTAATATTAATTTTTCAATTGCCATGCATCGTGAGGTAATTAATTCGTGCCAATAATGTCAAGGTCGTAAGCTTAAAAAAATAGAAATGATTGAAATCATGACAGAAATCGTGGGAATGCACTGGAATGAGTTGCAATCAGGAGAGTGGGTTTGAGAGGCTCAAGATCACCTAATCCAATGCTAATCTGCTCATAAAATTTGGCATGCATGTATGTTCCAAATTCTAATCCATTTAATTATCCGGCATTTTAATTGATGTTCTTATCAACATAAAGTGGTTAAATCAGACTAGTATTGAGATTCGGGAGAATATTTGCTAAAATATAAGACATCACCCTATCCATCAATTCTAGTTGATATCTAACTTCTATTTTTAAAATCTTATTATCACATGTTTAAGTAATCGACTCATCCATATCAAAGTTTGATTACTAAAAGATGCCTCTCATCAAGGGTCTTTTTTTAATAAGGTGTGATTCAAATTCAATCCACTTATTTTATAGTCTAATTGGTCCATCGCTAGACAAGTAACCTTAATTATGATAAGCTATCTTGGTACCAAGGGTGGTCTCTAATTTTTTGATGATATTCCAGGTTGTGTCTGATCACTTATATTAGTTATGCGCCAATTAAGTATTGCTTTAACTGAAAATCTCACTCCCACAAATAAAGCTGCAATTTACGGGAATTCTGTACATATAGATATTTTGAGTGGTTACTGAACGATGATTCAATTTGACTTAGAGGCTAGAGATTAGTTTGTATAGAAGCGGTTAATTACTTTATGCTTCTTCTAACAAACCTGCATGGGCACAACAACTCAATGTCAAATTAATTAATTACTTCTATTTGTCTCCACAACACGTTTTTATTTTATTTTAGTGTGTGTGTTATATAAAGCAAATTAAAAGATCAGAAAGGATAGATTCATAAATTATTTTTGGCTTCCTATCTTTTATGTTTATGTCTGTGTCTGTGTGTATCCCCAAAAAGTAACACGTCTCACTATTTTCTATATTACACATGAAGTAGGCACCGCTTAACAAAGCAAATCATATTCCTAGAAAGATCAGAAACACACACACACGTAGTGTTTTCCTAGGAAGATAAAGCTTCACAATATTACAAACTCATTTATTCTGTCCTACATAAGACTTGCTAAACAGCACACAACATAACTTTTTGCACAAAACATGACAGACCAAAAGGAAAACATAATTAAGCAGACTGGAGCGAAAATGATATAGGTTGAAGAAAAAGAGGGAGTTTCTTCTTCACTGTGAGCCCAAAGGTTTCGCTCATATCAATCTCATTACACTCATCAGGTGAGCCTTCTGCTGGAAGCTTCCAATCAAACCAGTGAAGAAGATTGGCCAGCATATACTCAGCTGAAGCAAGTCCAAAGGCCATTCCAGGACATATCCTTTTTCCTGAACCAAATGGGATGAATTCAAAGTCTTGTCCTTTGAAATCCTTCTCACTGTTCTCAAATCTCTCTGGCTTGAACTCTTCAGGATTTTCCCATATTTCAGGGTCCCTGTGGATTGCCCATATGTTCACATATATCATAGTTTTTGAAGGAATATCGTATCCTCCTACTTTTGCATCACAGATTGTTTCTCGAGGCACTAAGAAAGGAGCTGGTGGGTGTAATCTTAGAGCTTCTTTGATGACAAGTTTCAAGTACTTCATTTCGTTTATGTCACTTTCGTCCACTTCTGATTTAGACCCCACCACTTTTCTCACCTCTTGTTGGGCTTTCTTCATTATTCTTGGATTTCTCCGAAGCTCTGTTAAAATCCACTCCACCGTCGTTGATGTTGTCTCGTTCCCTCCTAAAAACGTGTCCTGAAATTATACATTCAAATAAAAAAATATTTTATGTGTCCTTGTACTAAATCTCACAATTATCTCCAATATAATAGTTGCATGTTACAAGGGGAGACCCAAAAGACTAGTTTGTTTAGTTTGTTTGGGAGGGGTTATCCCTTAAACTTAAACCTTAGTTCACTTGTAAGGGTATTTGATGTAGGACTCAGAACATTGTATTTAGTTTTCACTAATTGGAATAGAATCAACTGATGCTATTAGGAGGAGAAAAATTTCTCTCGTTAATTTTTAAATACTCAAATTATTATATATATATATATATATACAGAGAGAGAGAGAGAGAGAATAACTTGATAGAAAATGGGGAGAATTAACCATAAATATCTGTATAGAGAATTAATTGCGCTAAATATATGATGTTTTAATACATAAAAAATATTAGTGCTACCTTAAAGGACTTTATATACAGGAAGTATTGATACTTAAATTCAGGTAGTATTGGGTAATTAATTATCCAAACACATATCTATGGGAAATATTTCCTAGAAAATGGCTGAAAGCAATAGATTAAAAAAACTAAGCAAAAATTCAGACGAAAAAAACAGTAAGCCCAAATATTTTGAGAGGGATGAGAAAGGGACCGTTAGGATGGCTTTGAGGTCATCTTTGGTGGGCTCGAATTCAAGCTTATCGCTCTCTTTAAGCTGAAGAAGAATATCCACAAAGTCTTTCATGTCGTCTTCCTTCTTCTTCATCACCTTCTCATGATCTTCAGTCACCTGATCAAAGAACTCATCTATTGCTTTAAACGTGTCTTTCAGCTCTTGAATTTTCCCTGTAAGAACATCAACCCAACCCAACCAAGGAAAGAAATCTCCCGCTATCAACCTGCGAGATGAATCATCATCTTCCTCGCAAGAGTTCCAAATCTTCCACTACTCACCGATGGTTCATACTTCTGTCCAATTATACATCTGAATATTATGTTGTTGGTTGTCGCACTTATCAGGTCACTTATGTTCACAAAGCAATTATCATCACTCGAACAAGCTCTTCGTATCTCGTTCATCATTTCTGCAACTTCTTCATCCCTTACGGCTTGAAAAGATCGAACCCGTTTCAGGCTGAGAAGTTCAAGAACGCAGATTTTCCTTTTCTGTCTCCAGCTTTCGCCATAGGCTGCATAGGCGATATCTTTACATCCATAGAGTAAGGTTCTGGCAGATATGCTATGAAACCTGCTGGCAAAAACTGAGTCTTGATTCTTTATTACTTCTTTGGCCAAATCTGGAGAAGAGACGAGTAAAGCAGGGATTCGACCAAGTTGCAACCACAAGAGAGGACCGTAATTCTGAGAGAGGTCTTTGAAAGAACGATAAGGAAGAGGGCTTAACTGATGAATATTGCCGATGATTGGCAATTTCGGTGGAGATGGAGGCAGATTAGGTTTGTTTTTTCTAGTTCTTGTAATTTTGAACACAAACAAGAAGGTGATGAGGAAGCCGAGGAGGTACAAGGAAAAGGTGGCATAATTCAGTAAAGCCATTCGTGATTCTTCCAGTATATATGGAAGGATTTTAATAACGTCGCTGCAGAAGGTTTAAGTGAGGAATGCAGAATGCTAGTTTATGTATGAAAAGACTTATATATAGATATAGACGCACATACATCTGACGGGAAGATATATATATATATATATATATATATATAGGCGTAGACGTATCTGTGTGTGCTTCTATATCTATGAAAGTTTGTAGAAGCGAGACATATAACCTTGGCACCTTTGGCGTTTTCTCTAAATCTGTATTTATATATTTATAAAACAAAATATGATTAGATCTTACATCAAATTTGAGAAATGGGTTAGACTATATGAAAAAGTCCGAGATTGATTAAGTGAAAAATGAATTGAAGTATATAGCCCTGAGTCATGTTAAAGTGATTTAAATTATTTTAATAGAAAGAAAAACATATACATATTTAAACTCTATAAAAATCTAATAAAATAAACCTATTCGTCATTAATTCTTGAGAATAGAACACAACTTTTATTTATAGTCATGCACACACACATGAACTATGCAACTTTTTAGAGATGTTATATATATACATATATATATATATATATCTTTATGTATATATTGACGATGTTTTGGCATAATTAAGTTTCATTATATATAAGTTAATTTTTATTTTTGGTTTAATTTATAGTTTAGGAGCCACATGAATATTGGGTTTTAAATTTGTTGCATAAAGTTTTTTTCCAAAAAAAAATATATTCCAATTTCTATCTAGAGAAAAATCTAGTGCAACAGAATGGTACGAAATGTCTAATCGAAGGCATAAGTCTGTTGGGGAGATTAAATTATATTAGACCTAATATTTAGTTTTTTTTTTCTGGACCGTTGGAATTTCATCAATTAAGAAAACAGACTAAAATATTTTGGATAGAATTTAATTAGTAGTGTTGAAATGTTGATTTTTCAAATGAAAGGTCCAAAACAAAGTCCAGTAATTATTGGTTACCCTTTCGACTACATCAAGGCATACATATAGGCTTGGGACTAGAAATAGCAATTAACACGAGAGCGATGGTTCCATAGAAAGAGACAAGAAAATTACAGCAATCACATTCATGTACGTAGTAGTAGGCTAGTAGCTGCCAATAATTGCTTGAATAATTGCTTGCAAGATTACAGAAAAATCAAGACAATGATATTAATTTTGAAGGTTTGTTTTTCACAAATTTCACATTAAAAGAAAGAGCAGTGCTACGTACAAACCTTCTTATATCATTCTTCGTATATCATATGAGGACAATTGCAAAGTTTTGTTCGCTAACTATGTAGAATCAATTATCATGATTAATATGCACCTTATAAGATATTTTATTAATTTTTTGTATACAGCCATTTTTTTTAGAATAGATTTTGGTCAAAACCTCAGTTTAAAAAAATTTGAAATAAATAGTCATTTTTGTCCAGAATTAATTTTGGTCAAAATCATGATTTTAAATAAGTTACTGAAAATAATTTTTGAAACAGTAAAAAAGCTTATGGACTATCCAATTACTATTTTAACCCTACTTTTTCTTATACCCTCTCTACTCTCTCATCTCTCCTCTCTTCTCTACACTCTCTCCTCTCTCCTATTTATTCTTTATTATCTCTCGTCTCTCATAGTTTAATCAAATCATACTATTTTTGGTAATTTATTAATATAAAAAGTGATTCTACTACTAATCATCCAAATATTTTTATTTTTAAAATCTATTTTTTTCAAAATCTATTATCCATAATATATTCTTCCTAAAATCTATTCTCCAAAAGCTAGTCCAAACAGACCCTAAATCTTATCAAATATGAATAAATAATTATTAAGAAAATTAGATAGAATCTGATACAATTAAAGTATATTGGTTCATCAGAGGAAACCATATTCCAAACGTAAAAGCATTTGTCGGACTCGAGAAAGGCAGTGAAGTCCATATCGTATATCGCATCAGCTGAAGTGTCAAACATTACATATATGGATACACATGAAGAAGGATATTTGTGTATATTGGTCATCATGATGAACACGTAATCGCTTATACTTGCTAGGTTACAAGTGTGTGTTAATATGTTGCATCAAACTTTACAAAAATAGCCTCTAATCAACAAACACCACCGCAATATAATGCCACATATTAAAACTAAGAAAAACCAAAAAGAATAGAAGGAAGTAGAAATAATAAATTATCATTACATAAGAGCCAACAAAGATTAGTCTAATTAGTAAGAAGTTAATTTACAATCTATAAAATTATGAGTTCAAATATTACTCCTCATAATATAAAAATCTTATTGGGTACAATTTGTGTGCCTATAAATGCTCTATAGACCTAGAAGCATAGAAAAATAAATCGATACATGGGGATAACTGATGCTTAATTAAGAGAAGAAAGAAAGAGAGAAAAGGAAATTGAAGAAGAAGTGAAGATATATTTGGCTTCTGTGGAAACCGAATATATATGCGTCAGTGTTATCAGAATCTCTCTGTTAATGGCAGCACACAGAGCCATGCATGGCCAATAGACTTTGGAGGCTGATGTGTAACGTGTCAACTCGCAAATTAAAGCAACCGTATTTGTTCCAACGTAACACTGCAACGTCATTTTTCGGTGCTGTTAAGATGTGTATGTATTTAACACTATGTTAAAGACATATATACACGTGTGTTTCATTATTAAAGTCGGAGTTATCTGACTCCAATTTCATGCTCTTCTTCATGAATCTAAACACACGTGTCCTTTCATAGGGGTCAAATGAAGCTCTCACAAATATTTCAACACACATAGAGCCAAGGATCTTTGGTGTTCCATTTCCTTCCTTTATATGTCACAATTGAGTATATTTGAGCATCTGACTTATAATTTAAAATTCAATATTTTACATGTCATTCATCCTAAATCACCACATGTATAAAATTCTCTATCTTTAATTTTAAATATAAGAACTAGATTACTAATTCATATAAATTCTAAAAGTTAATTAAATTAATTATTTATAAAAAATATATATTAATTTTTCTTGAAAAACTATTCTTTCTTTTAATCAATAAAATTAGAAAATACCCCCTTAACTGTACACATTAACATGTGCAACCTTCATATAATTTGAGAGAAAATAATAATTGGACAAACATCAGTACTATTTTCATACAAACATACTATATATATGACTGGGTCATTTCTCTTAATAAAAGAGCAATACATCCGTACCAAGCACTCTTAACATTAGGCATCATCGCCCGGTAGAAGATGAAATTCCAACTTAAACACAAACCTCAAAGATTTAACATCATAAAAAAGATTGCATTTTATTTAGCTTTTCCCACATCACATAACAAGAACAAACGACATAAATCTCAAGCTGCACCATTTTTAACTGGCCCGCGCCATCATCTAGACAGGAACCAAGTAGGGTTTTGGTTGAAGATAAAGTGGCACTGTCTTCTTGACCACGAGGCCAAATGTCTCTTCCATATCTAACTCATGATCTTCTCCTTCAGGCAGCTCCCAGTCAAACCAATAAAGAAGATTAGCAAGTTCATAATCAATGGAAGCTAGCCCAAATGCCATTCCTGGGCATATCCTTCTTCCTGAACCAAATGGGATATATTCAAAGTCTTGTCCTTTGAAATCAATCTCTCTCCCTTCAAATCTCTCTGGCATGAACTCTTCAGCCCTTTCCCACACTTGAGGGTCCCTCTGAATTGCCCACGCATTCACAAACACCGTTGTCTTTGGAGGAATATCGTATCCTCCTAATTTTTCATTCGACAGTGTTCTACGAGGGATCAGTAAAGGAAGAGGTGGATGTAACCTTAGGGTTTCTTTGATGACGCATTTCAAGAAGTTCATTTTGTTAATATCAGTTTCTTCTATTATTGATTTGTTTCCCACCACTCTTCTTATCTCTTCCTGCACTTTTTTCATTGTTCTTGGATGATTCATAAGTTCTGACATTGCCCACTCCATTGTTGTTGAAGTTGTGTCATTTCCTCCTAAGAACATGTCCTGAAATGTAAATAAGTCCACTGCTTCCTTCAAATAAAGAAGACAAAACAGAATATTTCTTATATAGGTTATAATGCTCTTTTACTTAATGGCAATAAAAATGTTAACCAATCGAACGCTATTGGAATTGGAAATTAGCCTTACTCTAATCACCAACTGTTCAAAACATTTTACTGAATTATAATAAATCAATCAAATCTTAGTCCTACAATCCTTCATATATAACTTATTTAGCTAATTTAATAAGATTAAATAAATTAGTTAAATTAGTTAATATAACATATTTTATATAAAATACTCTAATTGTTTTCCTTAACTCTTTCATTTTCTTACTTGATTATTGTTGAGGGGGTATTAATCAGAATAATTTAAAAAAAAGTTGATAAATATAGAAAATATGTCTTATATTTAGGATCTAAGATCAACTCTTCTATTAGTTCTCACATTAAGAGGAGTATAATAATATTAACAAAGTTCAAGCAATCAGTTCACCATGATAAAAAAATATGTTTAAATAGAGCAACCTATATATGAAGAAACCATTCTTTGTTTAAAAGTTAAACCATAATATGTTATTTATATAAATCCAACTCTAATCATTAACCATTCTCTAATCAATGTGCGTGCGTGCGTGTGTGTGTGTGGTGGCTCCATATATACCAATTCACAGACAGAGATCTATTTGACAGTACCAATAACTTGGAAATTCATCGATGTATATATATAGTGACCGTGGATCATACCGTTAGTATAGCTTTGAAATTATCTCGGTCGATCTCAAAGCCAAGTTGATCACTGCTCTCTTGAACTTGGAGAAGAATATCAACGAAGTCTTTCTTCTCATCATCGTCCTTCTTGGCTCCCTTGTGCTCTGCAATCACCTCGTCAAAGAGACGATCCAATTCTATGAAATTTCTCTTAAACTCTCTCATTTTCCCAGTTACATAATCAACCCAACTCAACGAAGGAAACATATCTCCCAAACTTATATCACCAAGATGAATCACCTCCCTCCTAGCCAAATCTCCAAACCTACTGCTCTCATGTGTTTCAAACTTCTGTCCAATAATACACCTGCAAATTATGTTGTTCGAAGCTGCACTTAAGATCTCACTTATGTTCACACAGCAACTCTTTCCATTGCTTCTCGTGTAGTTTTTTCTTATGTCACTGATCAAATCTTGGATTTCATCATCCCTTATGAATTGAAACGATCGAACCCTCTTCAAGCTTAAGAGTTCAAGCACACAAAGCTTCCTCTTCTGTCTCCAGCTTTCACCGTAGTTTGAGAAGGCTATGTCATTGCAACCATAGAATATAATTCTTGCAGCTGCGTTTTGAACTCTGTTTGAGAAGTTTACGTCGTGGGTTTTCAGAACTTGTTTGGCTAAATCTGCAGAAGACACGACTAGGGTTGGGGTTTGACCCATTTGCAACAAAACTAGAGGGCCGTATTTATTGGAGAGGTCTCGGAAGGATCGATGGAGAAGTGCACCCAGTTGATGAAGATTTCCCATAATGGGGAGTTTTGGTGGAGAAGGAGGCAAATTATTGGATTGCTTTCCTCTTGATGATAACTTGAACGCTAACAGAAGAGTGATGAAGCAACAGAGAGACATGTAAAGGTTTTGATTTGCTTCATCTGAAATTGGTTGAAAAGCCATGATGATATGCTTCCACGAGTCCATGCATTGATCGAATACCACTATATATAAGCATGCAGGTTCAGCAGATTTTGTAATAACAATTATTTGTATCATTTTCTGATGAATAATTTCGCGGCTCTTGAGTTTTTCTAAAGGGCGTAGTTGATGGAATTACCCCTATACAATGGAAAAAGGATTAACGCCAACTCGATGTTGCATAAGCTTTTGGATCCATCTTATATAATTTTTCTTGGTGTTTACCTCCAGGTTGGTTTTAGGCTTCCAACCCTTTATAGGTTGAGGTGTGTTGCATGGTGACTTGTTTGTTTGTTGCTGAGTTGTTTAATCAAAATGGAATTCATCGATGTATGAAGGAGGGTAAAAAAAAACAGTGAAATTAATAATCTCATAATTTCAATTCAACGTGTTTTGAATATTTTTTCTTTAGAATATAAACATTGAAAAGAAACACTTGTTCTTCCTATCAACGAGTCAATTTTTTGTTTTAAATTTTCATTAAGATATCAAAAACAGAGTGAACACAATAGTCTCCTGGGGTTTGACAAAGGAAAGATGTCGGAAAAAAGTGTAATTGGGGTATTGAGGAAGTTGGTGAGCAAGTATAGGGGCAGAAGACCAGAGGGGGTATATTTAAATAATTCAAAGTTCATGAGAGGCCCTACTATTATTCAAGGGCAAAAAGAAGCATCAAATTGTGGGGCGCATGGGAATACTGAAGCACACATGCAGGATAAAATTAGTGCTGGTTTGCTTCCTGTTAACATCCTTAGGATCCTTTTAGAATGGAAATTATGATAAAATTATGTATTGTAATTGTATGTCATACTGTTCAGTTATGTTAATCTTCCTTTGTCAATGGTAGGTTATTCAGGATGGATTTGGTATTGTTGAGGGGCTAGCTATTAACCACATATCACTTCATCAACTGTAACACCTATGCGTGTTAACCATAATCGTGACTTTCATGATATGGTGCTGCTCAGCAACCCAAAAGACTTATGACAAGACACCAAGTAAAGAGTGGAGGGGTGGAAGATCTGCTTTATTTAACATCATTCTAGCATTAGAGCTGCTAAGATGAATAATTGGCATTCGTATATTACTGCTGCTTGTTACCTTTATCCGGTCTCCTTCATTAATACTCTTCTTTGAGCCAGGCTGTTGGGAAAGTACTTTCTGCTTTGAATAAAAATTGACTGAAAAAGCCTTCCATGCTCTCCCTGAGGTTGGAAAAGGTGGCCACCTATGACCAAATTAAAGCTGTCATCAAGTAAGATTTTATTCTCAAACTGATTCTTATATTTAACGATTATTGGATTGTTGAGGCTTGGAGGGCTTGAGTGCACTGGGACTCTAATTTTTGGGATTACTCTGCTTTAGGCTTGTCTAATTCAATAGTACTGATTCTCAGGGAGGAGTCCCAAGGCAAGCCGAAGGGAATCATTATTTACACCCAAGAAGATGTGGTCTCCACCGAAGGCTTCTTTGGGGACATCAAATGTTAGATTATCATCTCATTGGAAGCTATTAAATGCATCAAATCCTCTACAATCTCTTCTTTAATCGGAGCTAGGAGTTGTACACTAAATTTATTTTTATCAGGTCAAGTATTTTTTTCAAGGCCAATATTACTTTTGGCGAAAACTATATGAAAAGAGATTACAAGTAATTCAGCTTTCTTGTTCGTGTTTTTGGGCATATGATTTCTTCTTTGAAGTTAATAATGAGTTAAACAGGATTACAAGTAATTACAAGAAAGGTGCTACAGCACGTGTTGTTGCCTTAATCGCTCACATGGCTAAAACTCATTTGTTAAAATTAAGAAGAAATCGACCCATAGTATGAGTGACTTTTTTACACTAGTTGTTAACGGTTCAGATCAAATTACAAAAAATAAAATAATCATAAAGGCAACATCAAGAAGTATATTCAAAGCATCTTCTTATATGATAAATTTTTTTTTTTAAAAAAAAAGAACCACCATGACCTAAAACTAGTAAAAGTTCAACATAGCTGATTTATCTTATAAATTAATTTCAACCAGTTACTTTATATAAATCTTGCTAATGTGACTTCATTGACGTATCGTGTAAATTTATTTATATTTTTTATACAACGTGGTTCATTTATTTAACCTTTTATGCATTAAAATTAGTAACTCGATTTAGGGTACATTTAAATTAATTTTTAGTGAATAAATTTTTTAAAAAATAAATTTTAAAAAAATAAATATTTAAATAATTAATAATAAAATTAATTTTTATTTTAATAAATTATTAAAAAAGATATAATTTAACTAAAAATATAAAAAAAGGAGAGAGAAAATAGAAAAAATATAACAAAATATAAAAAAAAAGAGAAAAAATAGGATAAAATAAAAGAGATAAAAGAATACAAATGAGAAAGAAAAAAACATAAAAATATAAAAAAAATAACATTTTAAATCTATAACTTTAAATCATAATTTTAATCAAAATCACTCCTAAACAAATTTATCTATTTACTTAAAATTTTTCCACTAAAATTTTACTTCAACCAACTTTAGCGCGAAACACAATTAATTCCGTAAAAATTGAAATTACGAAAATAACAATAATTCAATTTTTCATTTTACATTGTCTCCCTCTTTACAAAAAATAAACTTGAATTTACATGGCTATTTTAAGTCCGCTGTGTCTTTTCTTGTCCCGCCCATTAATTAAAATTTCTAAAAAGAAAATCAAAATATAAAACATGAGCCATCTGATAAAGTAAACTGCCCAGAGCGTGCCCAACCAACCAAAATATGGCAGATCGGGTTGAATAAATGGGGGTACCATGTTGGCCCACTTTACCAGCCCTAGTGTAAATTGTATACACATGGTACATCATCTTATATTTACAATGAATTCTTAGGGTCAACCACATACATAAATTCATCAGTTGGAAATTATGAGTCGGAAAATAATTTTGCTTAGCCGTTAAAACAGGCTTCCAACCCTCAAAAGGCTATCTCCTAAGGTTCTCTCTTGTAAAGAAGGGATGCCTTAGAGCCTCCCTAGCTGTTAGTCTTTCAGAAGGGTCATATCTAAGTAACCCCTGCAACACGTGTATCAGATCTCCTGCTGAATGGTCCACATGCTGCATTACCAGATTCTGCACCCACCCCACATACGTTATTATTATTGTCAAATATTAAAAGACAATGCTCATGCAATATCCGCAGGAGTTGAGAACTCACCTGAAGCCGAGGCAGCTTCATTACAGCTTTAATACTATCCCTAGTGGCGGCCCCCTCTGGCCAATCTAGTCTGCCCCTTCGAATATACTTCTCAGCATGTCGGCTACACGAGGCAACAAAATTATCTATTACTATCTCAAACACAATCGACTGATATCAAAACCCCAGGGTACAACACTTACTCCACTCTCTTCAACATGTGCTGTGGCAACAGACCTAGCACCCGTTCCATCATTGCAAGGTGCTCCAAATTATCATGAGTCTGAAACAAAGCTTCGCCCTGCAAAACAAACACATACTTGATAAGAAAACCAAAAGGAGGGGCACGTTTGCTATAACACAAGTAACAATATAGTAAATCATACCGTGCATAGCTCTATCAATATGCATCCCACACTCCATATATCACATGGATAACTCCATCCAAGTCCTGAAAAGGCAATACAATCTCATCAGAACCATACAAGTCACCGGACAATATTTAACAAGTCAATTGTTAAATATAGATACCAAGTATAACTTCGGGTGCCCTATAATGCCGTGTTGATACAATGTAAGTCTGATCCTCACGCTCATAAATGGTGCTACCAAAATCAATAACTTTGATAGCACTTGACTTTGGCACTCTCTTGAAATAGGAACTCGGTGATCTGGAAGAACTCTGTTTATCATACATATATAATTGAGGAGATAATGAGAGCTCTGAATTTCCTTCATGAACGCCAGTAAGAAAGACAGGTATGAAAACAAAATACACACCCTGTAGTCAGGAACTTTAACGTAGTCTGGTGAAACTAGCAGTATGTTCTCTGGCTTCAAGTCAGTATGGATCATGCGCAAATCATGCATGACTGCAAATTCATAAAAGGAGAATTCAGACAATTAGCAACAGAGACCACATAGAATCCAAGAATAATGAGATTTCAGTATTGTAAATAAACCAACTATTTTAGGATAGGTTACAGAATCAAATGATAACATTAGCAACACTGATGATATATCAATGCAATTGATAAAATTCAATTAATGCAGAGTGACTATAACAGAAATAAGGCCAAGAGACAACTGGTTCAAGTAAATACTACACACATGCTACACATTCCAATAGTTGTCTGCCAATCTCACGAACAAGATCAATGGGAAATGAGCGATAATTGTTTTTCCGAAGAAAATCGTATAAGCTTGGCCCAAGTTTCTCAAACACCTGTTGAAACCATTTCAATTCACCCAAAAGTCTTAATCCCCAAGTTATCTATGAGAATTGGGGGCATTAATCCATTATAAAACAATCAAATACTTACAATACAGATATGATTACGATAGTCAAACCAGTTCCGTATTTGTACACAACTGCAAGGAATGAACCCATTTAACCAAATGCCACAATAAAAAATTTATATTGCAGTAGCTCATACTGTCAGAATTTCAGTTAAGAATACTCACCGACTGCCACCTTTATCATGTTTAGCAAGCTGTTGCAGCACCTCAATCTCTATCATGGCAGCTTCTCTATACTTTTTTATCCCACGGACAATTTTTACTGCAACCATCTCCTTCCGTTCTCGGTCCCAGCATTCCAAGACTTGCCCAAAAGTTCCTTCCCCCATTTTGCTGTGTATCTTATCTGCAAATATGAATAGCAACAAATGTCAAACATAGATGACAAGATTGTCAAGTGGACTCCAGAACCGCAAAAATACTTCCAATGCCCAATATGGTACTACACCTAGGACATTTAACATGATCAACTTTAATATTCTTCCTAAAATCAAATACGGAGAAAGCGACTAACTAAATGCCACAAATGTATACTTTCACGGAGAAGTCTGTTAGAAAATAAACTACAATTTGACCATGACATATATATATGAATAGAAATTTCTTAATGATAGTAAAGTGTAATTACAGCGAGAAGTTAAATTTTCTCCAAGCGCAAACATGTAATGCCCATCTTTGTCATCATCTCGCCATGGGGGAGAACCATTTCGAGCTACTCCCTTAACATTTAGAGAATTATTTGTATGCTCTGAGGGCCCCCTTGAAGGTGCATAGCTCGAAAAATTTCCAACATCTTGTCCACAAAACAATCCTACCTGAGCCTACACACAGTCATCCATTTATGTACCACTCAGAATTAACAAAACAATATTCCACCCTATTATGATGAACCCTCTCTTGTATTACTTGCCACTATCTCAGATCGTTAGTTACATAAACGAGAGGAATAAACAAGACTTCTGGTACCACTAAATTCATTATCAAGAGCATCAGACAGCAAGTAAAGAGTAGATCAAAGAGGAAAGGCAGAAATCGCAACAAAATAAACAGATTTCTCTACGCAAGAACCAATCAAAATATACAGAATTTTCAGCAGTTCATAATAACCAAAAAGAAAAGACATCACGAAATTATCAAACAAAACTAGAAAAAATTGTTCAAACACAGTACTATGTCCATATAAAGTTACCAACCCGCCAAAATCTTCAAAACTCCTACAAAAGGCTAGGTCAAGATTGAAACATAAAGATCAATTTGGGTGTGAGCAAAAACTAAGCGCCAGAACGAAGGAGGTTGATACAAATAATAATTAAAGGGATACGAAAATTTATATACATAGCTCAAATACGATTCATCTAGGCAATAGACATAAATAAGACACAATAACACGACCTCAAAAAACCAGCAGTTCAAAGGAGCTATAACTGAGATCGGGGCGAAAAAAGGAACAAGCCCCATATCATGAACCAGATCAACTTATTCACCAACTACGATCGGAAACAAAATTCATGACGAAACGAGATCTGGCAGATCTATACAGAAAAATAAAAAAATATATATATAAAATTAGGGACAAAAGCTCCGACCATACCTGAAATATACATACCTAATCTATAAAAACTTCACCAGATCTACAACAAGAAAGCAAAAAACAGCAAGAAATCATATCAGATCTGAAAGTTCAGGACCAAATAAGTTACCTTCGGGGCCTCAGGGATGTCCCAGCCTAAACGCGCCCTCTTTCTCGGCCGACGATCGAGGTGAGTATGAGGAAATTCAAACACGCGCTCCATCTCCATGATCTCGAGTCGAAATAAAGGGTAGAAAGAAGAGAAGATTTGTGGAGGAAATCGGTACGAGATATCTGATTAGCCTCTTTGGGGGTGAGGAACCCTAATTTTAACCTCATAAATAATAACGACGGGGAAAGGCGGTTGAGACGAAATCTGGCCGCCCACGTGTCTGCGAATCGGCATCTTGTTTGAATGGATTGTGCTGTGAAGGGGCGTAGGCTACAACTATAGTTAGATAAAGTAACCATGGTTGGGTTAGGTTAGGTTTGGTAGGCATCGAGTAATTGCGAATATTATTGATTCGCCAAGCGGAGGGCTATTTTAGGTCTTTCGTTTTTTGAAAGAAAGAAAGTTTAAATTTAAATTAAAAGTTAATATAATACGATATGAAAATTATATTACTCACGAAGTTAATATTTATAAAATAATTTATAAATTTATAAATAATATGCTTTCATTATTTTTCTCTTGTCATATATGAATGAAGGATATTTATATATATATATATTTGAATATAGATGATTTTTCACCTTCCATTCCTCTGCAACAAGATTGAAAACGGGATCAAATAAATATAAATAAGCAGTTGGTTGATATAGAGAATACAATTCCATAAAGCAGAGTCTTCCAGGTAAATACTCTATACGCTCAAAGGTTTATATCTTAATTAAATAATAAAAAAAGGACCAAATGTCGAGCGTGAGCAAGTTACCAATCAACATTTAGATTGATTAATGGTAATATACACAGTTCACATCCATCTGATTCTTTATAAATCATCTTGATTCTTCTAATAATTATGCTAATTAAAATCAATCATTATTATTAATTTATTTTTGTTAATGTTATTATTATCGTGAGAAAATACTCAAATGGGTCATGAGTCCATTGCAAGCAAAAAGGAAAATAGGTTTCACTTGCTCTTTTTTTTGTACAGGAGGAGGAGACTAAATACCCAAAATAACAAAAAACTAAATTAAAACCTCTAGGTATATATTGAATCTTTAGTTTCGATGATAATTTTAGCAGGATCTGTATCTATGAGACTAATAAGTTGCATGTATAATATCTTGACAACATTCATGACATCATATTCAATAATTATCTTATTAAATCCTAATTCTGAAACTAATTTTAACCTTTTGTATATAGCTAATTGTTCGGTTTCAATCACACTATAGGCCTGATTGGATAGATTTTTAAAAAAAATGTTTTTGGACAGCGTTTGAAAAAGGGTTTATGGATAAGAGCGTATAAAAAAAGTTATTATAAATAAATAAATATTTTGATAGTTATTATTAGAAGGACTTTTATTATTGATAAATTATTATAAAATATATGAGATAAAAAAATAATTATTATATCTATCACTGTTCGCACTGCTACCCACAATTAAGCACTTCATCTTCTTCCTCTCCATTAATGTTCATCTCACAAGCCCAAACCTCATGTCACTATCACTGTTCTCCCAGTAGATATGCAAACCACCGCTGTAGATCTGCCGATGACCACCACTGACACTATTCATCATCATCATCAGATGCCCCTAACTTCCATAGTTTTCCTCCTATGCTCCCACGACGCCGACGAGAGAGGACAACAATGACAATGAGGGAGGAAAAAGAGGATGATTCCACAAAACTAGTGCTATTGCCTATTTCTCCTATGTTAACGACAAGGAACAGGTGATAGAGAGTGATATGTAGAGAGAGGGGAGAGAGTGTTATAAAAATAGAGGTAAAATAGTCTTTTGATATATATAAGTCATTTTTATTGTTTCATAGGATGTTCTTAGTACATGTTTAGCAAACAAGAAGACTAAGATTTTAAAAGGATTTTTGACCAAATCTTGATTTGGGAAAATTTCAAAACAAAAAGTTATATTTGTTTAAAAATGGCTTTTGGACTAAATTATAGTTTAAAACTAAGTTTTTAGATAAGCTACTGAGACTAATTTCTAAAACAGTAAAATAGCTTATAGACCCCAATTACTATTTTACTCATAATTTTCTCACGCCATCTCGCTTCTCATCTCCCTCTCTTATTATCTATGTTTCATCTCAGCCTCTGTGGCCCTCTTTTCCTATATCTATGGCCATCACTGGGAGAGAGGAGCATCATCGTTACCAGAGAAAAAACAGACTTCATGAAGGAGGGTCTCTATCACCATTGCGTCTTCTCCTCCATCTGCAAGGAAAAAAGTTGTTGCAATGGTTGATGTCGGGCTACGTCTGCGCCGTTGGTCGCCATGGGTCTATTGCTCTCCTCGTTTGTGCTCATCATCACCGGTGGAGGTTGCGCTTTGTCGGTGGAAAACAACAGGGGAGAGAGAGATAAAGAAAATATATATTTTTTATAAAATCATATATTTTCTGATAATTTACTAATCACAAAAGTTCTTTTAGTAATAACATTCAAACACTCATTTATTCATAACCACTTTTTTCTATAAAGCTCTTTGTTAGAAGTCATTTTCTAAAGCCTATCCAAAAGTCCTTTATTTTCACAAACTATTTTCTAAAAATCTATCCAAATACTCCTTTAGTAGCTTATATGAAACCATTATTTGGTCCAAATACCCTTTTGAACAAATATAATTATTTATTTTAAAATTTATTAAAACTAAAGTATGGCCAGAAGCCATTTTAAAACTTTTGGAATCAATCCAAACATACACTAGAAGTACACAATTGATTTGTAAATTCAATAACTCAACTTTCTAAGTGATTACGAATAACTCTACTATAACCTGCCTTTCTAAGGGGTGGAATAAGTATTCCATCAACCTTTACCTTTATCCCCCCAAAGAGAGAGGTTGCGAAACAATTGAATCTGGTAGCACTAAATCCTATATTAGCTTATTCACTATACACAAATCCTTTCCATTTTGCAGAAATAATTTCCATGTTTACATAATATTGCCGTGTTACACTTACTTTTTTGGCTTACTTGTTTTCTTTAACAAATTTTTTTTGTTATAAAATTTTTTAGAAGAGATTTGGGTTCACCTACATTACAAGTACAATGTAAAATCTCAATTCTTCCTAAACAATATCAATTTTGGGTAAAACAAGCCGTTAATTATCTGCAAGCATAAATCTAAATAACCACAAGAAAATAGTACTCAAGAATCGAATACATTGATCATTCGTCTTACCCATTCGCTAGCTTAACCTTATCGGTTTTTCTTTAACAAAATTTATTGGAGACGAATTAAAAGCCATATGGGCCTCAATGGAAGATTTTATTTTAGGTGGGCCCAGTAAACATGGTTAGCTGGATTGAAAGCATTCGATAGTACGATTCCCGCAAACACCCGAACGTGCATGCTATCCTTAAGTAAACTTGGTGATATCTTTCTCTACATCGACTCCAAAAAAAGTGAACTTGGAGTCCTTGTTGAAGAATGAGGCACCTATCATTGACTTTGGCCTCGCCACCTTGTGGGAGTCAAGTTACGCAGTATCCATCTTTCACACTTCTTTTATCTTACTATATTTTTCACATCCCAATTCTATGAATTTCTTTCTATGAATAAAGTTTGAGATTGTTCGTTACATAAAATATCTTAAAGCCATACAATTCAACTAAAGCTTACATATTCTTCTTTTATGTTCTAACAGCTAGAGGTGCAATGTTTAGTATTATATGTACATTTAGTGATATACATAACTCATTTATCTAGTTTTATTTATTTAATAATTATCTGTATTTGCTTTATGGGAAATCCACGATAATATATACAAATATTCAGATCTCGTTGGACAAGAAAAAAACTCAAATTATCATAACGAACACCAGCAACAACGTTGCCACTCCAAAATCAAAGAACAAATGAACCAAATCACAAACGGAAACATAAGATGGTATAAAGTAAAAGAATAAAAATCAAACGGAAAACACAAAAGACCATCAAAACAAGAAAGAACCAAAGCTCAAACCACAAAGAACCAACTCAAAAAGAAAGAAGCATAAGCATCGAGGCATGCATATTGAACTTATTCGTTGCCCAGTCTCTCGTGCCTCCCAGTTGCTCGTGCAAACACGTTCAGGCTTCTCCGAGTACATCCCACAAACATTCGAAGCTAGCTCTTTCAAACTAGGCCGATGATTTCCACTAGTCCCGGGCATGTAAGCCTTTGCAAGTTCCCTAATTACTTGGCTGTTCCTGAACTTCAAACCATACTCATCAAACTTACTGACATCTTTCTCTAATTCAACTACAACGAATGTGAACTTTGAATCCATGAAGAAGTTCTTGAGCGACATGGGAAACTGGCCCATGTAAAAGAGTTGAAGAATGAGGCACTTATCGTTGATGCACAGTTGTAAAGTTTCTGATCTGTTGATCGTACCGAGTATGAACGTGGCCTTCCACTCCACGTCCAGTCCAACAACTTCCTTAGCGTCTCCAACGTATTTGTTTGTGATCTCTCGTACCCATTCATCTGTTCAGAGGACTTACCGGTGACTGTGGCTTCCATGGATTTGCCTCCATATATCACTGTGAATTTAGAGTTGATGGAATAAAGAGATGAGGACATTATTAATCTTCAGCTTCAGGATTCGGATATGCTGCACAGTGCCAAGGCACTTACAATTTTTGGGTATTTATATAAAGCTAGCACGCCTCTTCCTAACCTATTTTTATACTAATTAATTTAATCCAATATTTAAAATATTTTATTAAACTTTAATTTAATTAAATGTTTGGATTTTAATCTTCTGATTTGACTTTTGGTATTCCGAGCTCGAACAATATAACATATATATTTGCCTTAACAATAGCGAAGAAATTTCTGAAATTTTGCGTGAGGCGGATGCGTTTTAGATACGCAGTTGACACAAAAAGGAATTGCTTGAACCATTCTTATTATATACTTCACTGTCTATGTGAACGTGTTCACATTAAACCCTACGGATTTCAATGACCAGATCAATTAACAAGAAGCAGCGATCGAAAATCACAAATTAAAAAGCATAAACACCAAACTCAAGCCTTATAGCAAGCAAGACCAAGACATAAAAACCAAACCACGAACAAAACGCGAAACGCTGCTGCTGGCAGATACATAATAAGCATCAGAACATGTACCCGTTAACCGATACAAAGCTTGTGGCCAACGCAGAAAGCATCGAGGCATGCATAGTCAACTTGTTCCTTGCTCAATGTTCTTTCCTTGCTCAAGCAAGCATTCTTAGGCTTATTCAACTACCAGATTCTTTAAACCAGTCCTGTAACTAACATGATTCCGGTACTTGTTGCTCTGAATCGCAATAGGTTTTTAATGTCTTGGCTGTTCCTGAACTTCAAACCATACTCATCACCAAGCTTACCGATGTCTTCCTCTACTTTAACTCCTACAAAAATGAACTTTGAATCCGTGAAGAAGCTCTTGAGCGACATGTGAAACTGGTCCATGCAAAAGAGTTGAAGAATGAGGCACTTATCGTTTAATGAACATTTTATTTTTCTTAATTAAGGGTAAATTCAATGTGTTCAAGCTTAAAAAATGATTCTAAGTCAGGCAAGCGATCAACAAGTACTATATGAATATTGGCACTTTGGATCATAAAATGTCTGCAAATATTAGTAAGTGCTTGTTTGGGAAGCTCAAAACTGAACTTTAAACCCCTTAAAAAACCGTTGGAGACAATGTAGCCACTTGGTAGGGTTAAGTTACAAAGTCTCCATTTTTCACCTTTTCTTTTATCTCCATATATATCTTTTTCATTACATCCATGATGTTGTAATTTTTTGTAGTTTGAGATTGCTTGTCACATAAAAATTAAAATAGCTTGAAGCAACACGATTAGACATTAGTAAACAAAAACTAATAATTCAACATAAATATACACTTCTATCATACAAAAAATTAAGTTGTAAATAGAGAATAATTTGTGTTGTGTGTGTTTCCTTTTAAATTAAAAGTGCTTGAGGAATGGTAGGGTCAAGTTACGCAGTCTCCATCCTACACCTCTTTTTTTCTTCATTTTCTTTTCATCTCACTGATGTTGTGATATTTTGAATTAACTATGTTTAAGATTGCTTATTTCAAAAAATAACTTAAAGCCGCAAGATTCTTGACTTATGTTCTAGCAACTAGATGTGGAATTTAAGTATAATATGCACAATTGGTGATTTAGTATCATTCTGTATTTGCTTGTTGGTAATTTCGGAGAGATCGAATTAGGGAAAATAGTACAAAAATTTTTGAACCAAACCAAAAGCTAAATATCCATCAACAAGAACACCAGCAACATTACGACTTCAAAATGACCAGATAACAAGAACAACAAAAATACAAATTAAAAGCTTAAAAACATTTAATCGAACAGAACCAACACAGAACATCAAAATAAGAAGCACGCGGAGGACATAGAAACCAAAGCACAAAACACAAAACGCTGGCGGAAACATATATAAGCTTCAGAACATGAAACCCTTAACCAAGAATCAGCTTGTAGCCAACACAGAAAGAGGCATAAGCATCAAGGCAAGCATACTCAACTTGTTCCTCGCTCAATGTTCTTGCCTCCCAATCACTTCGGCAAACATTCAAAGGCTTATTCAACTGCACGTTACAAACTATCATAGCCAAATTCTTCAAACTAGTCCTGTCACAAACATTCCAGTAGTACATGTTCCTCCGAATAGCAAGCTCCCTAATGTCCTGGCTGTGTCTGAACTTCAAACCATACTCATCACCAAGCTTACTGATATCTTTCTCTACTTCGACTCCAACGAAAGTGAACTTTGAATCCATGAAGAAGCTCTTGAGCGACATGGGAAACTGGGTCGATGTAAAAGAGTTGAAGAATGAGGCACTTATCGTTGATGCACAGTTGTAATGTTGCTGATTTGTTGCTAGTGTATGGTATGAACGTGGGCCTCCATTCAACGTCCAAACCAACCACAACTTTTGCATCTCCAACGTATTTGTTTGTAATCTCTTGCACCCATTGATCTGCTACATTGGCCTTATCGGTGACTGTTGTTTCTATGCATTTCTCTCCATATGTCACTGTGAATTTGCAGGTTGTGGGGTTGTGTGAAATTGTTGAATATTGAGATGCTGACATTTTTAATCTTCTGTTTCAGGTTTTAGATATTCTTCTCAGTGCCGAAGTTCTTGTGAATTTTGGCTATTTATAAGTACAACGCCTCTTCCTATTCTATTTTAATATTTAATGTTTGATATTATTAATTAATAATGAATTTTGATGTTAATCTTCTGATATGACTTCTAATATTTCGAGCTCCAACATTAAATCCACCAATGACTTTTTACCCTCCCACCCATCAACTGCCTTAGTGTCCAACGCCAACATTAATTTGATATGCTGCACTGAAACGTCACTTGGAAAATTGTTCCAAAAATTATTCCTCCTGGAAATAGTTACTATTCATTTTCAAGAATGGACTTTCAACATCCTGAATTTTAAGGGTAAATTCAATTCAATGTGTTCAACTGTTGAATTTCTTCAAAAAAAAAGGGGGAAAAGAAACTATTGAATTCCATATGCTAACTAACCGACTTTATACCGTTTATTGAACTTTTTTTGGGCCCAACCTTTAATGAAAATTTGGGGTAGCTTAATTAGTTTAGGCACTTCATATAAGAAAGTATGTTCGTATTTGGTCAAGATATATATATATATATATTCATAGCACAAATGTAACATAACATACTGCCGCAACAATACTAAGAAATCTCTGAAATTTTATCAGAAAAGGGAAAAGAAGGGTGTGTGGGGGAGGGGGAGTATGCAGAGACTGTTTAAAAAGAAAAAAGAAAAAAAAGGCCAATTTTAACTTCGTATCATATCAGATCACCTCTTTTTTTCCCCCCGGAAACCAACTCCTTTAACATTTAATGAACATTTATTTCACTTTTTTTAATATAAGGGTAACTTCAATGTATTCAATCTAGAAGATGATTAGAACGGGTGGAGATTTTATAAGAAAAATCAGAATAAAAACCTAAAGTAAACGATATTTATTAGGAATGATCGCAAAAATTATAATTATTTAGAATGACTAAAAATTAAAATTAAAATTTAAAATTATTAAATTTCCCCTTACTAAAATCTATATATTTTCTCCCTTTAGATATCAATTAAAAAAAATAACACAAACATAGTTCAAAACTCCAGATATTTTATAATTTATTACATATGTTAAAAAATTATAATTATCTATAATAAATTAAAAGAATTGCAGTTTTAAACCATTCTTTGTATACTTTCTTTTATTTTAGAATAAATTTGTGAGTTTTAAAAATTAAAAAAAAATTGAAACCCATGGTCACACCCAAATCCTAATCCATTCTATCATTAAAATCCTTGACAGATCATGAAAATCTTAATGTTTAAGGGTATACATAAAAAACAAATTAGAACACTTAATATTACTTTTTTGGGGACCTTCAACACTTGATCTTTTAAAGTTGTTATGAAAAGTTTTGAAACGTTTAGTTTTTATAAGTCCAACAAGTCCCATTCCACAATAATTTAATTTGATCCGTTAAATTAATCCATGAAACAAATTAACCCTAATTATTAATATAATTTAGTTTAATCGAATGTGTGGTCAAGAGCTACACCTCTTTACTGTGATAACCAGGCCGTGAGTTCAGCTCCAAGAACTATATTGCCACGCAGTCCAAACATCAAGTAAACTTTGTTTCTGAAGAAGGACAAGATGATTCATTAAAGGGAAAATGATATTTAAGTCTCATGTAAGTAATTAAATGATAAAAAAGTCTCAAGAAATGACATAATTAATGTCAAATCCCATGGGATCTCATGAATTTTTTCTAATTGTAAAAAGACATAAATATCCCTGATAGCAGGAATTCATGGGCGCTACTGGCGATAGTGAGATATGGATACCCGATAGTGGGATTTACCCCTCTATCGGGAAAATTCAAATGTTCCTTCTTCTTACAAACAATCTCAGCGCCTGAAATAACAACCTCAGCACCTGCAACTAAAAACCCCATCAGCTGCACTTATAATCTCAATGCCTAAAATAACAACCATAGTACCAGCAATTAACAACTCCAGTCTCTGTAACTAAGAACCCCATCAGCTGCAACTAACAATCCCATTAACAACACTAACAACCCCAGCACCTGAAATAACAACCTCAACACTTGCAACTAACAACCCCATCAGCTGCAACTAACAACCCTATCAGCTACACTTACAACCCCATCAGCTGCACTTGAAGAAGGAACATTTGAATTTCCCCGATGGAGGGGTAAATCCCACTATTGGGTATCCGTCTATCAGGAACAGGGGTTGTTAGTTGCATATACTGGGGTTGTTATTTCAGGTGTTAGAGTTGTTAGTTCAAGTGCTGGAGTTGTTAGTATCGTTAATGAGATTGTTAGTTGCAGGTGATGGGGTTCTTAGTATAGGTGATAGGGTTCTTAGTTATAGGGACTAGAGTTGTTAGTTGCTGGTACTGTGGTTGTTATTTTAGGCGTTGGGGTTGTAAGTGCAGCTGATGGGACATTTAAAGAAGGAACATTTGAATTTCCCCGATGGAGGGGTAAACCCCACTATCGGGTATCCATCTATCAGGGGAGTCACACTGATGCTGATTCCTGTAAATGAAGCCATCCAATCTCGCCAGCGGGATGTATTCGACAACAACCTTCACCTCTAGAATCGAACACAACATGCAAATCAGTAACACAACCGATTGTCGCATAGCCCGCTTGCTACTACTATGCATCCTGTGATCTAAGTCAACGCCGACAACTTCAAATCTCTCATTCAACGAAGGGATTGTGAATTCAGTAACTTTTTTTTTGCTTGTTTGGCGTGAATATCTCTAGATGATCTGCACAAAACTTTGTTTGTTTATACGTATGGAGGATATGCGCTGAGCCTTCTTCCACTTGCCCGCTTCCCCTAAGCAAACGTTTCTTTCAAGCCACCAAGGCATGATAATGGTTGAGATAGTGGAAGAAGGCTCAGCGCATATCCTCCAAACGTAGTGGAAGATTGTTAGTTGCAGCTGATGGGGTTATTAGTTACAGAGACTGGAGTTGTTAGTTGCTGGTACTATGGTTGTTATTTTAGGCGCTGAGATTATAAGTGCAGCTGATGGGGTTGTTAGTTGCAGGTGCTGAGGTTGTTATTTCAGGCGCTGGGATTGTTTGTAAGAAGAAGGAACATTTGAATTTCCCCGATAGAGGGGTAAATCCCACTATCGGGTATCCATATCTCACTATCGCCAGCGGCACCCATGAATCCCTGCTATTAGGAATATTTATGTCTTTTTACAATTAGAAAAAATTCATATAAGATTCTATGGGACTTGACATTAATTATACCATTTCTTAAGATTTTTTTATCATTCAATTATTTATATAAGATTTAAATATCATTTTCCCTTCGTTAAAAAGCAAACTTAACGTACACCGTTCAAAACTAAATAAAGGAGACAGAAGTACAACGTCCATTCATCTGCTGCAGGAAGTTAATGTAAGCGTCCTCTCAACGTCCAATCCAACTACGACTATATTATTTCCAAAATACTTGTTTGTGATCTCTCGTACCCATTCATCTGGTAAAGCGGCCTTGTCGGTGACTGTGGTTTCTATGAACTTCTCTTCATAGGTCACAGTGAATTTGGATGTGGTGGGATTGTACGAAATGTTGAACGAAGAGATGCTGACATTTTTAATCTTCTCTGCCTTAGGTTTTAGATATGCTGCTCACGGCAAGTTTTGGGCTTTTCTTTTTTCTGATATAGATCAAGGTATCTAATGATTAATTTTTTCACTGGCTATCCACAAGATATTTTATTTGCTTAAAAGGAAAATTCAAACTCTTATCCCTTGATTAAAAGATTAACTAGGTTAACTACTAAACGACGACATCTGCATGATTCGAGTTTTGGGTTTTTATATATAGTTATAAGGTCTCTTCCTATCCTATTCTTATATTAACTTAAACTTTGATGTTTGATATAATTAATGAATTTTAATCTACGATTGAGTTTTTAATTTCTCCTCCCACCAACTGCCTTCATGTCCCACGCGACATCGATATGCGGCAAGCCTGCTATGAAACGTCACTTGGAAAATTGTGCTATTGGAAATGGCCTTTCTATGAGTAGTTCCTGTTCATGTTTAAAAATTAGTCTTTAAGCATAATATTATATGTTCAAATTAGATTATGGACAGTAAGAGTGCTTTATTAAGAGAAACAAATGAATATTAACCTCTAGTAATCAAATAAAGATATAGCCTATAATCTACTTAAGAAAATGAGCATGGAACATTTAGAGTGTTGAGAAATTCAATGGACATTAGAAAAAGGGGAGGAAAAAACTTTTCTATACCAACTAACTAACTTCATTAACATTTAGTGAACATTTGGTGTAACATTATTATTGTAGGCACTTAATATACGAAATATGTTAAAGAAAGTAACATTTGTTCAAGATCTATCATATGTTCATGTCACAAACATGCTGCCTTAACAATACTGAAGAAATTCCTGAAATTTTGCATGAGGCTGTTGGGTTTTTGTCCAACACAAAAGGAAGGTCTAACTGGACATACTTGGACATTTTCTATATTAACATGAGCTTGAATTAAAATTCCAAATCTTGCATTTGAACGGTTATAGCCCCTTGAATTGAAAAAAAAAAAAGCAAAGAAGCAAAAGTCAATTCTAACTTTCAACATTTTACGCTATGGTATAACATCGAAGCAGGAGATGGCTGGGATCTTTTATGACTAGGAAATAAGAGTTTGGATTTTACGAGCCTTTGATAGTAATATTTTACTATTTATATCTTTAATATAAAATTTAATTAAAAAAATTAATTTTAATATTAGATATAAGATATTTTTTTATATATATATTTTTTAAATTACTCCTATACTCCCTTAATAATAATCAAATAGAATAAAAAAATAAAAATTAAAAAAATTATTAGAATATTTAAAAAAAATATATATTATATTAATTAATTTAATTAATTGTTTAATTTAAATAAATTAGTTAAATAATTATTATATTAAAAATTGGAGAATATTTTGTATATAGAATCAAATAAACTCACAAGTGCATAATATCAAACTGCAACTTCAAAGGCACAAAAGTGACCTTGGAATCCATGAAGAACCTTTTGAGAGAAATGTTAAACTTGTCCATGTACAAGCCTCTTTTGAGATGGAACCACGTAACATATGCTTCTCGTTCTGCCTGTAAGGCTGTGATGGTCTGCTTTCGACCAAACTCTATCACCAATGGTGGTGCATATCCGTCGTCAACCGAAGGATCCACTCGATGTTGTGTGGCGGCGTAACTCTTGGGATCTCAAAGTTCAGGCTTCTCCGGCAGAAAAAAAGAGTTGAAGTATGACACTCTTGTAATCAATGCAGAGCTGTAATGTCACCGCTGCTGATCCTCCCTCAAACTAAAACTGATTTCCACTTTGTTTAAAAATATAAGGATTTTTTTGTCTTTCAAGATATCATTATTAACTTCTTTTTTTTCAAAAGGGCCCTTCATTAAGGATGAAACATGAAAAAATGTGTTATTTTAAAGGCCATTAACTAACTTACTAAATAGTTTAAATTAGTTAAAGGTGTCTTAAAATTTTAATCGAAAAGAGCATACTCGTTAATGTAGAAATTTGTTCCAGAAAGCATTTCACTTGGGAGTAGTCATTAGAAACGGTGCTACCTTTTCCCTCCTCCAAAACAGCTTAGCATTTTGTTCATTACCCTACCAGTTGCTAAGCTCACTAATTTCTTTGTCCACTTCAACCCCAACAAATCCGGAACCTTAGTCATATGCAGCACAAGCTGAACTATGAGACAGAACTTGTCATCAATGGAAACAAATTCAAAGTGATGTCATTGTACAATAAGATATCACGTGACCCCACAAATTCAAATATCGTGATCATAGAACCAGGAAGAAGTTTCTGTGAGCGTTGAAATTTCTAACTCACTGACCAAGTCAATAAACGAATATTCGTTGGTGTTTCATTGGATATTTCTGCTTCCCCCATCAGAAATTTGATCCAGAGTGCTAAATCCCAGAAGATACGTTCCTCTTTTTTAATTCAAGACAAGATATATTTGATTTTGATTGTGTTTGTCCACAGCCGCCCGAAGTGGGATCCATCTTGAGAAAATAGAGGCACACGCTTTTTCCTATGTATACAGTTATCTTCACTTGGGTTTGTTTGATTAGGAGGTTTTAGAAGGGACGGAAGAGGAGAAGAAAATGTGTTTAGTTAGAAAAAATAGAGGGGGAGGGGAGATTTTTTATCTTTTTGTAATCCCTTCCCCTCCTCTCCCCTCTAAAAGTGGAAGTTTTTGGAGGAGGGAGAAAATTTTATCTAATTTTTGACTAAAATACCCCTAAATTTTTTTAATATTCCAATTATATTTTTAAATCTTTTTTTATTTTTTTACATTTAATTTTTTTAATTATATAATAATTATAATAAAACTTAATAAATATAATAAATTATTTATATATTATATTAAAATATATAATAATTATAAAATTAATAAAAAATAATGTTAAAATTTTAACATATTTTTTATTTTTATTATATATATATAAATAAGATAAATAATTTTAAGATTTATAAATTAAAAAATAATAATTTTGATATGAATATTATAAATAAAGAGATAAGGCTATTTTTATCAACTTTTAATTAATTCCCCTCCCCTTTTAAACCAAACAAAAAATATTATTTATTAACTTCTCCTATTTTTTTTTACCCTCTTTTAAATTAACCTAACCTACTCTTTTATATTGTAGCCTTTTTGTTTGGATCTAATGGTTGCTGTTATTTTTTATTCGCAAAATCATCTTTCTTCCCTTTCTGCTATCCTTTTACTCTTCTCTATTCTCCTTCAGACCTTTGGAGATATTTAATACTCACTCACTCTGTCCATCTGTAAACCTCCATGAAAATGGCCGTGTTGCAATGGCTGAGCGAAGGCTTTCTTCCTTTCATCTTCCTTCTTGTACTGATAAAGCTTCTTCTGCAACAACACAGGTCCAGAAAACACAGATCCCATCTTCCTCCTGGTCCACCTGCCATACCCGTCATTGGCAATCTTCACCAGCTTCGCACCATGCCACACCTTTCTCTGCGACGCCTTGCTGCAAAATATGGACCCATAATCTACCTTCAACTCGGTGAGATCCCAACCATTGTTGTTTCATCAGCTAGACTGGCAAAGGAAGTAATGAAAACCCATGATCTTGCTCTCGCAAGCAGACCAAAATTATTTGCAGCAAAACATCTGTTCTACAACTGCACCAACGTTGTCTTCTCTCCCTATGGTCCTTACTGGAGAAATGTCAGAAAAATTTGCATACTTGAGCTTCTGAGTGCTAAAAGAGTAGACACATACCGTTCTGTTAGGGAACAAGAAGTTGCTCGTCTGGTTTCTCGGATTGCAGAGTCTTCTCAGAGTACTGTGGATCTGACTAAGTTTCTGGGGTTGTATGCCAATGATGTCCTATGTAGGACTGTGTTTGGAAGGGAGTTCTCGGAAGGGGGAGATTATCATCGGCATGGGTTTCAGAAGATGCTTGAGGAGTATCAGGTTCTACTTGGAGGATTCAGTATTGGGGAGTTCTTTCCTTCATTGGAGTTCATGCACAGCTTGACAGGTGTGAAGTCAAGACTCGAGGACACTTTTCGACGATTTGATCATTTGTTTGATCAGATCCTGAAAGAGCATGCCAGTTCCAATGAAATAGAGGAGAATAATAAAGACCTTGTTGATGTTCTACTAGAGGTACAGAGGAATGACTCAGATGAGATGCCTCTAACCACTGATAATATCAAGGCCATCATCCTGGTAAATGAAGCTTACCATCAACTTCTCTAACGAACACATAAAAACTAGACAAAATCAAGAAAGAAATGCATGCTTCTGCTCGCTTGTTATAGGATTTTTTAGTGATTATATCCTTTGGTACCTCATGATTATTTTCCCTAAAAACTATATTTAAAGTTTTGTCCTGTCTTCCTAATCATGTCTGTTACTGCAGGATATGTTTGCTGCAGGAACTGATACAACCTTCATAACCCTTGACTGGGCAATGACAGAGCTGGTGATAAACCCTTTGGCTATGGAAAAAGCACAAAATGAAGTGCGAGGAGTCTTAGGAGAAAGAAGGGTAGTGTTGGAGAGTGATCTGCATCATTTGCAGTACATGAAAGCTATCATCAAAGAGATATTTCGATTTCATTCTCCTGTTCCAGTACTGGTCCCAAGAGAATCCATGGAAGATGTTACCATAGATGGGTACAAGATTCCTGCAAAAACAAGAGTTTATGTTAACGCGTGGGCAATAGGAAGAGACAAAGAAAGTTGGGAAGATGCTGAACAATTCAAACCAGAGAGATTTTTAGGGAGTGATATTGACTTCAAAGGGCAAGATTTTGAGTTAATACCTTTTGGGGCTGGTAGAAGAGGCTGCCCTGCAATTACATTTGCCACTGCAGTTATTGAGCTTGCTCTGGCTCAGCTTCTTCATAGTTTTGATTGGGAGCTTCCTCCGGGAATTTCAGCCAAAGATTTGGACCTCACTGAAGTCTTTGGCATCTCAATGCACAGGAGAGATCATCTCTATGTCGTTGCTAAACCACACTTTCCATGAAAGATTGAGCTAATCCCTCTTTGATTTTGCTTGATGAATAATGGAATAGTTCTCTTCTTACATGATACAGATAGAAACTAGAACAAGAAATTTCCAAGAGGCCAGAATGTAGAAATTCTTACAATGAAATTAGAAAAGTTCTGTGTTGGCGTTTGGTTAAGGCAACAAAAAAAAAACTGTTTATTTTACAATGAACGAGGTACATATGTCCAACATCATTATTTATTAATTAATTTCTCATTATTGTTTGTTAATTTGGGAATATGAAGAACATTTTTTATGAATTTGGAAAACCCCTCACATTCCATCCTATTTTGCGTATCAAACGAGCGATTTTTTTCAAAAATGCAGCCTCTCTGGTTACATGAATAACATTAGACACAAACAGTTAATTAATTAGGTAATGATCCCTAAAACAGAAAACAAAATGACGAATTACCAAGCGTGCAGAAAACACTAATCTGTAACCCCAACCTTCCTTGGCTGCAGCAGCTCTCTGTTGCTCAGTCCAACTAGAAATATTAATTGAAGTCAAAATTTTGATATTTTTTACTAAAAAAGTTTAGAACATATCTTTCATAAGAAACACAAGGACGAACATACTTAAAGAACGAAGGAAAGATAAGATTAGATAGTCACTCAAGGAACTCTGAAACGCCCCCAATTCCAGCAAATTTAAGAGGCAAAGGGCCCTCTATAATAAGATCCTGCTCCACAGATAACAAAAAACAGAAACGTCACCAAATAAGCCCCGTATTTCACATTCCGTGATATCAAAGCAAAAGACAAATCCTATAAAACTAAACTTGGAAAACATGCCTCTTCTTCAGCAGCTTCAAGGCCTCCTTGAACCCAAAATAGATTTGTGTAGCCAGCATTATACAGTATTTCACAAGCAGCTAAAAACCTGCCCAAAAATAACTAAGTTGACTGATTCAAATGGTTTAATATCTGACAGGAGTTCAGAGGAAGTGCCAGATGCATCGCAAAGAAACAGAAAATTTATACTGTCCAAATTAGTAACTCAGTCACAAAAATAAATTACCAGAGAGTGAATGCTGTGCAGCCACTTGCCCACTTAAATATATAGAGCTCACCTCAGTCCCTTCTAGCATGCAACAATTAAGTCTCAGTATCTTTGGGGAACTTCTGCTCAACTTTTGCTAAGAACTGGCTGTTAAAAAACAAAAAACAGTGAAGGAACAATTCAACATACACAGAAAATGAATCGGAAGTATAATGATAGCTTAGGACCCACCTGTCATAAGAAAGTGTGGGCATGCCACTCCACCATCCTTCTGCAAAGCACAACATTAAGTTGAATTCAATAGATTTATACTAACATGTTGAGATTTATAGCATATATCTAGAATGTATTCCAACAGTATCGAGGGATAAAATAATAATGAACAAGCCAACGTGTATTTTCTAATACCCATCACAAAATTTGTGACTTTTCTGGCAAGGTTTCCGGCATCTAGACATTAGAAAAAGGGGAGAAAAAAACATTTCTATACCAACTAACTGACTTCATTAAGGTTTAGTGAACATTTGGTGTAACATTATTATTGTAGGCACTAAATGTACGAAATATGTTAAAGAAAGTAACACTTGTTCAAGATCTATCATATGTTCATATCACAAACATGCTGCCTTAACAATACTGAATTGGAAGGTCTAATTGGAAATACTTGGACATTTTCTATATTAACAGGACCTTGAATTAAAATTCCAAATCTTGCATTTGAACGGTCATAGCCCCTTGAATTGAAAATAAAAAATAATAAGTCAGTTCTAACTTTCAACATTTTACACTACTATACTACGGTATAACATCCAAATAAGATAGTTGGACTCTTTTATGATTAGGTGATAAATTTTTATTTTATTGTATTATTTTTTATTTATTTTAGAGAATTTATCATATTTAATAGGTATTATTATAGTAGTTATAATTATTTTATACTTTAATTGATTATATGAATTAAATGATTAAAATTAATATTTTTTTTATTTTTGCTGATTTTATTATTTCTCTTGATTAAATTGATTTGTATGAAAGTATTTTATTTTTATGTATTTCAAGATATTAGGATAAATAGATAAATAAATGATGAGTAAGATTCACATTAATTACTATACAATTATATTATATAAATAATGTTAATTGAAAAATTGTTAAATTGAAAAAAATATAATAATCAAAATATCTCCAATTATATTAAATTTTATTATATTAATTCATTCTGTTAATATTATACTATATTAGTATTATATTATATTAATTAAATATTATTTAAATTAATTTAAAGATAATTTTTTAATATCTAAAAGTTAAATTAAATCAAAAAATAATAGATAAATATGTTATCTTTTCCTATTTTTTTATTAATTATTTTATTTCTTTTATCTTATTATTTTTTATTTGACTTTGTTATAAGATATTTGAGTTAAAAATATATTATCTATGAAAACATAAAAAAGATGATAATTTAGAATAATACTAAAAATAAATAAAAAAAATTAGAGGCTGTGATGCTCTGTTTTTGACCAAACTCTATCACCAATGATGGTGCATATCCGTCGTGAACCTAAGGATCTACTCGATAGTGTTGGGATCTCAAAGTTCAGGCTTCTCCGGCAGACAAAAAGAGTTGAAGTATGACACACTTGTAATTATTTAAAAGTGTCTTGAAATTTTAATTAAAAAGAGCATACTCGTTGATGTAGAAATTTGTTCCAGAAAGCATTTCACTTGGGAGTAGTCATTAGAAACGGTGCTAGCTTTTCCCTCCTCCATTACGAAAACAGCTTAGCATTTTGTTCATTACCCTACCAGTTGCTAAGCTCACTAATTTCTTTGTCCACTTCAACCCCAACAAATCCGGAAACTTAGTCATACGCACGAGCTGAACTATGAGACAGAACTTGTCATCAATGGAAGGAAATTCAAAGTGATGTCATTGTACAATAAGATATCACGTGACACCACAAATTCAAACATCGTGATCGTAGAACAAGGAAGGAGTCTCTTCTGTGTGAGTTGAAATTTCTAACTCACTGACCAAGTCAAACATCATGAATGATGCACCCATCCAATTAATTAATCATCTAATATGAAATTTATCAATTTGATTACCAAAATTGTTTAAATGATTTCTTTGCCCTGAGTTTAAATGATATTGTATAAAAATATCAAATGCAATTAACTATTATATTTAAAAAAATTAAAATAGCTAACTATTATCCTATAATTGAAAATAGACATATCCATCCAGTTCTTAATATAAGATATATAACATACTTTTCTTAAAAATATCATAACTATCTTCTATTATTCTCTCAATCTCTCTCTTATTTGATTATTATTGAAGAAATATCAATAGAAGTAATTTTAAAAAAATTGATAATTATTGTTATCTTAATTATAAGATCTAAATAGGGGGTTAGATTTTGTCATGAATATAAGACCATAATCTATTTTATCTCATAAAATTATAATTTTTCTCTTAAAATATTTCTATATGATTATACATATTAAGAGAGTTTCTATTAAGGATAGTTCACAAGCATGTTATTAAATAATATATTTTAAAAAAATTAACACACAATCATTACAAATAATTAATTTAACTATTTTTTAATATATTTAAATTAATTAATTCTTATAATTAAAATTAAAAATAATATTATATTTTAAATTAAAATTAATTCAAGTTATATATTAATAATGAGGAGTATCATATTATTTTCCACCTTCGCACCCGAAATCTTGTCAATCTTGACATAATAAAGCTATTGACCGCGTGCAAATACCATGCTGCAGCAGACTCTCAAGAGCACAAGTCACGACTAATTAGAACATATTATTATTATTAATTAAATGTGTATATATACTTTATCTAAATGCATGAATCATGACTTTTATCATCAATTTTGTAATCTCTAATTAAATTTTATTTAAAGAGAGAGAATACACACACATATGTAAGTATTAATCGAAACCTTCACATCATGGAATATTTTAAAAAAAATTCGAATATATTTATTGAATCAAATTATGGTGGGAGATTAGGAGTAATTAATGGATGCAAATTAAAGTTCCTTTATCAACTATAAACAAACAGATTCTCCAGGATTTTACCAATTTTGGTTATGAATTAAATAGCAGATGAAGTGACAGCTGTGCAATTAATTGATATATATTTTCACTATAGATATAATAATTAATATAAATTGTCTTTTCATGACTCTTAATTATTTGTCATTTGCTCGCGATCACAATCAGATCACGCTTCGTTCATATATTTAGACGCACATAAATTTATATTATCTCTCCTTTGATGCATATATGAAATTATTTTGATGAGGACTGGAAAAATTTAAGTTGAGAAATTTCAACGATCACCATTAAAATATGAATCATTATTTTCTGAACAAACCTATTTTTTATAATAAAACTAATTTTTTTCAGTAATAATTAATGTGGGATCAACTCTCTTTATGCAATATTCACGATAAATTAAGTTTTAATTAAAAAAAAAACAGAAAACTTCGATAGGTGAGCGATCTTTAGGTTTCATTCTTCATGCCATTTTTTTTATTTTTAATTAATTATGTGAATATATATTATTATTATTATTATTATGGTGTTGCCCTTCCATCCTACATATTTCTATATTCAAAATTATGTTCCTGTGCTTATTGGTTTAGAACTAAATCAAAAGTCTTATCGTAAAATAGTGTTTAATTTCCTTTGGCTTCTCACGCGCGCGAACGAATCTTCTAAGCACGTTGCCAATTTAATTAACAATGGACTATTTAATATTACTAATTAGTTATATATAAAACATATTTTTGTTATTGAAGTGGGCATCTAACAAAAATTTAGTATAATAATATAAAGTCATATTAGATCTTTTAAGTTTTGAGTTATTATCGGAAAAGAGATAATTATATTAGAAGGAATAATCAAAAATCTTAAAATTATAGTAATCATATGTTTGGATATCTAGTAATAAGATAAAGAAATTGTAGGATACCGATTGATAATATATAATTAAAAAAAGTTATTCGTAGTGTTCATAGTGTGAACAATGTGTAGTTCGTAATATTTTTTAGATTTTATATGGATTGATTGGTGATGTGATGATATTTTGTTCAGTTATTAATTATTAATTTATAATATTTTCCAAGCAATAAATCATAAAAAAATACTTTCCTTTCCTGTGTGCTAGTTAATCCGTGGCCTTACAATCATAACAAAGGGTATCTGAAACATATGTGTTTGTAAAATCACACATTTAATCTTAAAAAAGATAGAATATATCAAGTAATCAACATCAACAAAAAGAAATCAATATTTATATAAATCAATTATCAATTAAGGGACTATTATTCTCTCTCTCTCTCTCTCTCTCAGCCGAGGTTATCAATTGGCTCTTTTCTTACTTTGATTAAATTGATATGCTCTTGACATCCTCTTTCTTGTTCTCCAAACCAATCACACACTTGTTTCTATAACAGACGTTCGATTTCGAGTTAATTAAGGAAAGCCATGTCCGACACTACCGTGGTATACAACGCGTCAACCTCCAAGTACTACGTAATCTCCCAAGGATCAACCATTGAAACCACGCTCACCCACAAAGCCACCGTCGCCGACGAATGGCTCCGTCAGGTTTACTCCAAATACGGCGGCCGCCACACCGTGGTCGGACTGGACACCGAGTGGATGCCTCACAAAGTAACGTCGATGATGAAAGCCGCAATCCTCCAGCTCTGCGTGGAGAACACGTGCCTGATCCTTCAACTTTTCTACCTGGACGAAGTGCCTGAGAATCTGAGGAAATTTCTGGCGGATTCGAATTTCAGGTTCGTCGGCGTTCAGGTGAAGAACGATATAAAGAAGCTGAAGAACGAGTACGGAATAGATTGCAGTAATGGCGTGGATGTGCTTGACGTGGCAAAGAGGGAGTGGCCGGAGAGGTTTTCTCGTTCAGGGCTGAAACATCTGGCGAAGGAGCTGGTAGGGTTAGAGATGAAGAAGAACAAGAAGGTGACGATGAGTGAGTGGCACGTGAGGGATCTGAGCTATGAACAAGTTGAATATGCATGCATTGATGCATATGCCTCTTATTGGATTGGTCACAAGCTGCTAGTTGAAGACAAATTAACAAGCTAAGCAGCTTTCGATGGATGCAGTATTATTCATTTAATATATAATTATATATGTATGTATTATAATGAATCTCATGGATTGGTTTTCTTTTAATGTGCTAGTATCATTGCCCTCATCATCTTTATTATTGTTCGACCCTTGTAGGGTAATTAAGCTGCCATGTTCAATGGATCAAGTATACGATGTTACGTCTTTTGTGGTTATATGTATTATGTCCTGATTTAGGTTGGAGTTGATGGGTGTTATTATTTTGATCTAGTATGGTGTGTGGCCTTGATTGATGAACGAAAATTAGACCTGAGGTTTTATACTTATAAACGAAAGTAAGTGTTTTGATAATTACAATGGTACGTGTACAACTCATCATAGATTCCCCACTAATATATATTGATTATTGAACTTGATTTTTAATCAATAATTTATTTAAAATTTTAATTTTTAATATCATACAGTAGTGTGGTGCGATCATCATACCTAATAGGATAAAATTTTAGTGTTGTTATTATTATTATTATTATTTTTATGATGTAAAGATTTATAAGTTGAGAGTTACAAAGCATCAAACAAGTTAAACAAACAAAAAGCCACAGCAAATCCTCCCTCCGCCAAGACAAGACTCAAGGGGTGGATCTTGCAAAATAGCCATGTTTAATAAAGGATGATCAATTGGATTCATCTTTTTTTTATATAAAAAAAATTAGAAAGGCATCGGGCTCACCCACAATCTAAAGATAAGGTAAAGTCTTATTTCTTTCTAGGCGATACCAATATCAAGTAGGACGGGTTGTCTATTACTTTCAGACGTAAATCTAAATATTTATGAATTAGGATGTTTCTCCAAGTGTCATAACTGGAATTACAATAAAGTGATACTCCTTAAAGATCGAGCACGCTTCAAATGGTGGCATGCATTATCTTTTTACTAGTTAAACTTATAAACGATAAATTATTAAATTCATCTTAATTTGTTACGTATGTGTCCGACATATCTTCAAACCTTAGAGGCTAACGAGAATATGAGATTTGGTGGAAGGGAGGCCCATGTCTTTAGAAAAATTGTGTGCCTATTTTGCAAGAATTTGGGGGGAAAAATTGTGATATCCCACCCAAAGCAGATTTCATAGGAATGGGTATATGTTTTGTTTTTAGAAAAATCAACATGAGACAAATATCAGGGAATAAATATAATCACTAAAATATCAGGGTATTAGCAGCCTCTGCTACATGTTGTAGTGTACTAAGCTAGCTAAGAGGGGATCTATCAAATTAATTGCGGACCCTTTAATCTGTATCCGTTCGAATTGGACATAGCCTTCCTGTCCCATATATGGAGGAGCTCTTAATTAATTCATTAACTAAGGCTAGTTTCGATAGTGGTTTTGTGATCAACCTGAGATGATTCATGATGGCTTTATTAATTATTATTTTTTATTACAAAAATTTTAAAAATGAGGTTGAACTTATCTATTATTCAAGAGTAGGATAAAGTCTTTATTCTTTTTAGATAATACTAATATTAGATAGAACGAACTATCTTTTACCCTCAGACGTAAATCTAGATATGTAAAAGTTATTATACACATTACAATACAATGAAATAATATTGATTTCAAGACCTTACTATGATATTTTCTGTGTTTCATGCATGCTTGCGTTCTTGTCTAGATGCATTAAATGAAATCATCTACTCCTACTTTTTTTTTTAAAATATTTTTCATTGGCTTTCCAAGTTTCTTAATTTACGGTTATTTTATTAAAAATATAGTAAGTGCTAATGAATTGAAATTATGAACAATTAAGTGCGTCCAAATTACGACCTCCCATTTATTAAAAAATTTTCTGGACGCTCGGTTATAAACCCATTGACTAGTTTTCAGTTTTTCAGGACACTTCTAATTGAACTAACATGGCTGTTCTCCAACTCCCTATTGCATTAAAGCAAGTAGTACTCATTTTTGTCAAACTGCAACAATTTTATTATTTTATAGTATCATATAAGCTCATGGTAAATTAATAACAATATCCCAAGCCCCGACCTTATCCACAGAAAAAACCATGAGTTCATCCCCTTGCGACTGCAACATCCATCTCACGGTCGGTCAAAAGATTTTTTTTTTTTAAAAAAAAACAAACTTATTGACCCTGGTTTCTTCATTCCTACATTTTTTGTCCCCTTTAAATACCCTTCTGGTCAATTACGAAGTGTGTTCATTTCCTGCTTCCACACATTCTATTTCCTCACCCCTCCACTTGATCGTGTTTCTTCTTCTCTCTCTTTCTCATTTCTCCGATTTTCTACACTCTTATTCAGCCTTAAAATTCTCATTTCGTGGTTGGTTTGATCGCTGAAGATGACGATCACGGGGGCGCCGACTGTCAAGGACGGATGCCTTATGGCCAGAGGGAAGGAGGTTTTGACCCAAGTCACAAAAGACGTCGTCGTTTCTCAGATTGGTGGAACAGGTTCAGCTTTTCTCGGTGCAACTTCAACGATTTCAAGTTGTCGCCATGTATTCACTCTTGGAATCCTCTAGTACGTCTTACTAATATATATATCTTGATTGCTTTATCACTGTAACAAGCCAAGAATGAATTCACAGAATTTTCTGAAGCGAATGCATGAACTAAATTGCAGGGGATATAAGTTGTTATCTCTGTTCAGAATGAAAATATGGGGGATGATCCCGCGAATAGGGAAGTGTGGAAGTGAAATTCCGATGGAGACTCGATTCCTGCTTCTAGAAGCGACCCAGGATTCTGCTTTGCATGATGAGTTTTCCTCTGATTCAGAAGATTCAACACCAGATAACACCTTCTACCTTCTCTTCTTGCCTGTTTTGGATGGACAGTTTCGTGCAACTCTGCAAGGAACTCTAGCAAATGAGCTCCAGTTCTGAATTGAAAGTGGTTCGTTTCGCTTCTTCTCCTTTTAGCTTTTAGTTCATGCAAGATTTCTATTTGAGGTTTCTGATACGCTTACTTGTATGCCAAACAACATAAATGTTCTGTTTTTTTTTTAACTTTTCAATGTTGCAGGAGATGTTCGTGTCCAAACTTCCTTATTGATGATGTATGTCAATCGAGTACGTATCTTGATTTTCTGGAATTTCCTTATTCTATACTTCAAAAGAGTGAGTGTCGACGCAATAGTAAAGTTGCTACATATGGCTTGTAAATCATAGGTTTAAATCCTGATAAGAGCCTTACTTGCGGGGTAAAACTGTATCTGTCCCTTCCTACACCCTCACCTATGGGAGCCTTATGCACCACCCTTTTTTTCATGCTTCTATCATAAGATATCAAAATTTTCATTTTTTTTTAAATTAAGGGTATAGGAGAAATGCAAAGGAACGTTGAGTCATATTGAGAACAAGAAGACAACTGCACATCTTGACTGGTTTGGGTGGTGCACTTGGGATGCTTTTTACACTGAAGTAAGTCCACAAGGAATCAAAGAGGGTCTTCTTATCCACCAACTTCAGCAATAATGCAACAATTAAATATAAAGGATGTGAAATGACGTTTATGCCCTTGATTCGGCAGTTTCTCACAAGGAGGTTTTTCACCAAAGTTTCTGATCATTGATGATGGATTGCAAGATACAGTCAATGAGTTAGGAGCCCAGTGAGTATCCATCGTTATATTCTTCATCTCAACATTCATAATTCATTTCTATTTCTTACTCTTCATTATGCTTACCTATTTTGAACTATAATAGATTTGCAGCCAGACTTACAGACATAAAAGAAAATAGCAAGTTCAGGAGTACAACCTCGGACACTCCTCCATACGTCAATCTTCATGATTTTGTTGATTCCATCAAAGACGACTTCGGACTAAAGTTAGCTATCTTATTTCTATGAGCATCATTCATTCTTCCCCCTTGTCTTTGCAGATAAACTCAACAGACTTATTAGTTACTGAATTAGATTCTTTAAAGTGATACTCCCTCCCATACTTAATATAGGAGTTAGGTAACTAATTTGTAAATATTACAGAAATTAGTTAAGTTAGTTATTTATAATAAATATGTGTTATTTTTTTACAATACTCTCTTAGACCATGTGCATTGTAACTACCTCTTGATAGAAAACTTCTTACTATGTGTAATTGATAGGGATATTTTGGAGGGGAAATTATGAATTTGAGAGATAGAGTAGATTGAGGTCTTCGACAAACTTTTATGCATGATAGTCAAAATTACTGATAATGACCAAATGTTGCATGTATATATACGTGTGGCATGCTTTAGCTGGTTATTGGGAAGGAGTGAATCCATCATCAGAAGCAATGAAGAAGTACAATCCAAAGCTTGAATATCCAATTCAGTCACCTGGTAACACAGGGAACCTTAGAGATATAGCCATGGATAGCTTTGAAAAGCATGGAGTGGGAATTATTGACCCGCGAAAGATCTACGACTTCTACGATGACTATCATAGTTATCTTGCAAGTTGTGGTGTGGATGGAGTCAAAGTTGATGTCCAGAATCGGATGGAAACTTTAGGTTCTGGATATGGAGGAGCGTTTCGTTGACCAGGAGGTATCAATAATCACTAGAGCAATCTGTAGCAAGTAATTTCGAGGACAATAACCTTATTTGCTGCATGTCGCATAATTCAGACTCTATTTACAGGTTTGTCCTTTTTTTCCTTATTCTCTGGAAATAATAAGCCTCAGAAATTTTCAGGATGTTAGTTTTGACAAGTAATTGTTGTTACATTATGAATTATTAGTTCGTGGAAGAGCGCGTCAGCGAGAGCATCAGAGGATTTTATGCCAAGGGAACCTACGCTACAAACCTTACACATTGCCTCGGTAGCTTTTAACAGTCTTCTTCTTGGGGAGATAGTGGTGCCAGATTGGGACATGTTCCTTGTAAGATATATCTCAAGCTATGCATTTTTCTTTAAAATCATTAAATTCGTCTAATTCTGCTAAGCATGACTCTGAAATCCAATGATTATTGCAAAGCAAGCATGAGACTGCTGAATTCCTTGGTGCAGCAAGAGCAATAGGTGGTTGTTCAGTATATGCAAGGTGAGACAAAAGAGACAAATCATATCATGGATAATTTCATCTGTTGAATAGCTCAAGGTTTCTTGTTTTTCTTAAGTGAAAGCTCATTAAGGTAATTAAGGATCTTGCCATGTTTCAACATATGACAGCGATAAGCCTGGAAATCATGATTTTAAAATCCTCAAGAAGATGGAACTACCTGATGGATCCATCTTAAGAGAAAGATATACGGGTCGTCCTACTCAAGATTGCTTGTTTGAAGATACTGTTATGGTACAAGGTAAGAAAATCTGATTCTCAGGATGAACAGAATTTTCTAATTTGTTGTTCTTCACCGAAATAACCATTACATTTAAAATAATATTCTGCAGTTTGTTGAAGATATGGAACTTGAATAAGCTAACAGGAGGGATAGGAGTGTTTAATTGCCAAGGAGCTGGAAGTTGGCCATTGAAACCAATGGAAACAAAACCTGCTCACATAAACATTACAGGCAAAGTAAGACCATTGGATGTCGAATTTCTTGAGGATGTTTCCGGGGAAAATTGGAATGGAGATTGTGCTGAATATGCAGGCAATGCAGGTACTGGTTACAACTTCATCACATTTTTTTGGGAAAATTAATATTTTTTTTGTTAATTGTAACCCTGATCTTAAACTATATCTTATTACAACATGATCCTTGTAGTTTTGAATTGATTGTAACTTATTCTCTAAATTTTAATTCGATATAATTTAGTTACTATAATTTAACCATTTAAAATATTTAAGTATTGGGATTGAATTCTACTATAGTCATAATTTAGACCGAGTTATATATAAGTTAAAACTACATGGATCAAAACATTAATTCTCCCCATTTTCTTTTGGCCCAATCAAAACCAGTGTCCTGTGTCCAAATTCTCTAGCATGATGGCAACATACTTAATACATATTGCATTGCAGGCTTCCTTTACAAATTGGCATTGAGAGGAAACCTTGAAGTATCTTTGGAGACTCTCAAATGTGAGATATAACACAATATCTCCAATCAGGGTTAGTATTTATTCCAACAGAACAAGTAACAGCAACCTAGTACTGTACAATGTCTAACATGAATCATGTTATGAACAGGTTTTTGGTAATGAAGTCCAATTTGCAGCAATAGGATTGCTTGATATGTATAACTCAGGAGGAGCAGTAGAAGCTTTGGAATCTGCCATTGATGTTTCAGAGTGCATCATTAAAATCAAAGCAAGAGGATCGTCTGGTCGTTTTGGGGCCTACTCTAACATAAGTCCCAAACGTTGTACATTGGGATATGAAGGAGAAGGATTTCTCGTACCGTGCTGAGGATAACTTGTTGACAATTGAACTTGAGGCAATTTCAGAGATATTCCGTTTATATATTGATTGATTATGTCCATCATTGTTACTTTTATCCAATATGTGGAGAGATATTTAGGATTTTGAATTTGATAATATGATTGTTTTTTTTGGTGGTTAAGCTTCCCAATTTGAATTATTGAAGATAATTATAATTAACTATTTTTTTATACTATTAACAAGAGATACTGTTAAGAGTTTGGTGAGATGTGTTTCTCCTAATTTAGGGATAAGTTATAGATTCTTATCAAAATCTTAAATTTGAATTAAAGATAATAGTTAATAAGTTTAAGATTCAGATTGAAAATATCAAATCTGAATTAAAGATAATTTATAATTGATTATATTTAAATAATTGATTTTAAACTTCAACGTATTTTATTTGTTATTTTTTTGTTTATTCTTTCATAGTATTTTTATTTTTTTTTATATTTATCTCATGTTTGTTTATTATTTAATCTCATTATCATACTCTTTCCCCTATTTTATCGCGATATTCTTATTACTTTTCTATACTTTTTTCTCTATTTATTATCTTTATTATAAGGAGGTTTATATTGATTTTTGAACTATTAATTCAAGAGAAAGAGAGAAACTCATGAATTCATTATATATATATATATTCTCTATGATTATTTTTTAAGATAATTATTTAGGGATAAGTTGTTAGATTCTTATAAAAAAATATTAAATTATAATTAAAGATAATCATAACGAACTATCTTTGGATAATTGATGTGATATCAAATTTAATTTAAGGGGGAGTCCAGAAACAAAAACATCACAAGATTCGGCTTGAGGAGTCTATAAATAAGAGGGTGGAGGAGCATTGTTGCTTCACACCACACAACTGAGAACTTACTGTGAAAAAAGAATTTGTCATTCCTTTCAAACCAAATGGGCAACCAAGTAAGTTCCTTTTTTTTTTTCTTGTAATATTTAAATTTCTATTTTTTTTGACATGACTGTTGATTGTTGATTATTTTAGCTCATTCCAATGAAGAAGGACAAAGAGGAGCAGATCAAGGAACTGAAGAAGAACAACCCAGAAATGGATGAACAGGTCCTTCGAAATCTTCTAAACGACCTCGAACAGTTTAATGAATTCCTGAAAAAGAGAACTCCAGAGGTTGACGAACTGTTAAAGGAGATCAGAGCAAGAAAGAAAGATGAAGATTCACTTAAAACAAGGAAAGAAGATGAAGATTCAATCACAAAAGAGAAAGAAGATGAAGATTCTCTCAAAACAAAGAACGAAGTTGAAGATTCTCTCACAGAAAAGAAAGAAGATGAAGATTCTCTCAAAACAAAGAGAAGGAAGATGATGATTCTCTCAAAACAAAGAACGAATATGAAGATTCACTCACAAAAGAGAGAAGATGAAGATTCACTAAGATAGATCATAGAGCGAGTCTTTCCAGTATATGTTAATTAATTTTGAGAAAGTTTCTACCATTTATTTTGTTCGAAATTTATAAATTTTATGAAATTTTATTTTTAGAAATATGAAGAGATCTTAAAAGCAAGTTGCACAAACTCACCAGTTTATCTTTATCAATAAATATTTATTAAAAATATATAATTAAATAATTAAAATTAAATTAATCAACATTCATAATTTATTATACTCAATAAATTTTTTTATAAATTTTATATATAACATTATTAAATACAATTAAATTTAAATAGAAACGTAAAAATAATAAACTCCAATTTAATCAAGTTTATAGTTAGTATAAGTTTAGTTAAATATAATTGACATATAGAAACACAATTTATATTAATTAAAATTAACACTTTTCTCTCTCAAAGATAAATGTTATCTATAACAAATCAAATTATAAGTTATAATTTTAACAAATTCAAAAGGTAAATTATTTAGTTCGATTCTTCAGCTTTGATAAATTATTTTCTTTTATTTTTCCCAATATATAAAGAAAAACTTAGAATTTTAAAATTGATTATACTAGTTTTTTTAATTGGTCATTACTCATTGAATATGATATTTGATTTGATATTACAATACTATAGGTTATCCTTATTAAAGACGGTAGGTCTTTTATTTATTTATTTATTTATTTATTTATTTTTTATCATGATCCTTTGCCATTAATCTATCATTATGCTTTTATATTAAAAAAAAATATTATATAATATATGTAACAACCTAAAATTATATTGTAGCCTCAATTTATTAATTCACGTCAGATGCCACGCCATTCTGCAATTTCTGTTAACTTGACGGCAAAAAACTAAAAATAATATTTAAGGGTTTAATCACGAACGTCAAAGATTTTCAATTTAAACTTCAAAAATATTATGGGTTATATACAATTTTAGAAGTTTTGTGACTTTTATATTTATTTTAATATAATATATTGATTTTGATAATATTTCCTGATATTTTTAAAGAACCTTATTAATTACATAAATTGTTGGAAAAATTAGGGAAAATTCTCATTAAAAATTTTATTAGTAAAAAAGATTTGATAAATTTGTAGGCATATATATAGCCATATAAAACATTGGTACTCTATACAAATTTTGTATACATTCTAATACTTTAATTTAGGTCCTTATGAGGGATAAAATTTGTAATGTGGATTTTTCTCTAATTTTCTATAAATTCTAAATTGTTTTCGGGGTGAAATAAACATAAAAATCTTGAGAAAATGGATTCGTTGGATATGCATGTGAGCAATGTGAGCCTGTTAAAGCCCATTATGGGGAAAAAAAAATCAAAGCCCACATCTTTAGGAACTATCTGCCATTTTTCGGTTTCTGGTTCCCCTCTCGCCTCTCTATTTGGAAGCAGAATCCTTCATTTCCTGTCCCTTATCCTCATCCTCCTTCTTCTAAACCCCCCTCCTCTTCTTCTACTCCAAGATAAAACTATGTCTATCACCTCTATACCTTCCTTCAAGGCCCTGACACTGGCAGAATCACGCCTTCTCTCTCTGCCCTCTGTAATTTCCAACAAAACCCAGCACCCCTTCATCTCCATTCCGTCTAAACCTTTTAAGCTTCAGGCCTCTTGCTTCTATTCCTCCCTCTTTCTACCATCTCTGTCCCTCACTAGGAAAACCCACAATTTATCTGTACTCACATTCGTAGCCCAGACTTCGGACTGGGCTCAACAGGACGAAGACAACACCGTCACTATCGATGAAGAGGAAAATCAAGACGGGGATGACGCAGAAGCTCGTCTTTCGGATTGGGAGGTTGATGGTGAAGGCGCAGGAATTGAGTGTAGCGAGGGCGAAGGAGAGAGTAATGAAGATGATGAATTTTTGAAGGACGGGGGTTTTTCAGAACCACCCGAAGATGCTAAACTTTTTGTTGGTAATTTGCCTTATGATGTTGATAGCCAGAGATTAGCCATGCTTTTTGAGCAGGCTGGAACTGTGGAAATTGCCGAGGTGAGTAACCTTTCGGTAGCTAAGCTTCGTCTTTATGGGTCGTCATGGTGCTTGAGGTTTTAGCTCTGGCGGCATTGTTCATTTGGTTTTTGTGTAGGTTATTTATAATAGGAGCACTGATCAAAGTCGTGGGTTCGGATTTGTAACCATGAGTACAGTTGAAGAAGGAGAGAAAGCTGTCGAAAAGTTCCACCGCTACGTAAGCTGTTCTTATTCATTTTGTTTGCTTAACACAAAGAGCTAGTTATAGATTTTAACGCTTATTTATCCGTCATGGGAAAAAGCCAGCCAATTTGTTCTGATAATGATAGAACAGGAAACACAGACCGGTAAGTTGGATTTAATGATGGAATTTGCCAGGTAATGGATGCTGCTTAGCAAAAGCGGGCTTTTGCAATTTGAGATAAAGTTATTCAGATTACTTTGATTTTGACAAACACACAATAATCTGGTTGAAGTTGAACTGTATAGTAAAGCTAGTCTGAGATTGATTCGATTTTGCACTATGATAAAAATATTGCGCTAGAAAACATTTCTGTGGGATTAAAAGGTGGGTAATAGTAGCAAATAAGATTAGGCCTATTTGTATACCTTCCTCTGTGGACACCCATGCCTCGTCAGAAAGAAGGGGGAAAAAAGGAAATGTTAGCCCTGTTCTTGTTTCAGATACGTTACTTCCATGCAGACAACCAGTTAACCGACTTGCATAATATCTCCTCTCCAATCTCCCCCCCCCCCCCCCCCTTTTCAATGTGTCTTCTCATTTTTCCTGACCTGCAACAGTTATTATGCATATCTTGTAATCCCCATTTGTCGCTGTAAGAAGAACCAAAATCAAATGCTACTTACTATTATTATGGTAGTAATGTATGCTTTATGCTATATGTTAAGGGGCTGAGTTGAAAGTATAGAGATGAGAGGAATGAGGGGGAAAAGTATTTTTGTCTACTGTTACTCATCTTCTAAAGTGGTCAACCCAACGTGTAGAACGATTGGTTTTCAACGCTAACTAATCTTGCAACAGGATGGAGATGACTGGATGTTATCCCGTTATTATATCATTGTGCATGGTAAAAAACTTTTGTTGAAGATTTATATATTACCAAGGAATTAATTAGCTTTCAGACCTGATACTCAGAACTGGTGGCATGTGTTTAATGACATTTGGGTAACTTTCTATTTTGGCATCTAATTACACGTTCAGGTTGGGACTCCATAGCTCATTCAACTATACTTTGAAATTCTTTATTAATGATCCTCGGCTTTTATACTTTCGTAGTGGAGCTAGTTTCACACCCTGCACCTTCTCCCAAAAGTTAAGATGTGTCTTACAATTTATTTACATGTAAAAGTGCAGGCTGCAATGATTGCTTTTGATCTTGTATGACCTTTTTTTGTGAATTTTTAGGAGTTCATTGATACTTATTGTCTTCATTTAACAGGATCTAGATGGAAGACTGTTGACTGTCAACAAGGCTGCTCCAAGAGGAGCACAGCCTGAACGGCCACCGCGGGTCTTTGAACCATCCTTTAGAGTCTACGTGGGCAACTTGCCATGGGATGTTGATAATGGTCGCCTGGAGCAGATTTTCAGCGAGCATGGTAAGGTTGTGAGTGCCCGGGTAGTCTATGACAGAGAGACTGGTCGATCTCGTGGTTTTGGCTTTGTCACAATGTCCAGTGAAACAGAAATGAATGATGCCATTGCTGCTCTTGATGGTCAGGTATCACATTACTGCTTTACTGGTTGATTGAAGTAACATGCATTGGTAATCTAAATGTGCTTTGGTGCTGAATCCTGAAGGCAAAACAGTGTGCGTTTGTGTTGAAATGGATCCTTTGTCAGTTATCTGATATGTTGGTTCTGCTGTTGCAGAGTTTGGACGGGAGGGCAATTAGAGTGAATGTTGCTGAGGAAAGGCCAAGGCGAGGTGGCTTTTGATCGATGATTAAATAATCCCTAAATCAGAAGCTGTTTGCGTTCTTTTTCATTGCTGAGGATAATATAGTGCCAATTTTCTTCCTTGAGTATTCCCCCTTTTTTGTTGTCTTTCTGCTAGCCTGATATTAGATTTATATATGTCACTATTATTATTTTGACGTGTTGATGAATATGATCAAAGGTAGGATTTGGAATTCCGGAGATCCTAAAGTATTATTTTTGTTGCTATTTAATTATAAAAAATGTAATCCACTGGAGCAGAAGACTTTGCTCATCTGTTTGGTCACAGGATGTTGTCGGGGGCACATCAATGGCCTTATATTGTGTGTTTGAAAATTTTTTAAACTTAAATTTTAAATTCAAATTTAAATAAAATTTAAATTTTAAGAAATTTTAAAACAAACAGTTATATTTGTGTAAAATAATTTTTAAATTAAATTATGGTTTAAAATTAAAATTTTAGATAAATTACTCAAAGTAGCTTATAGAATAGTAAAAGAATTTATAGACTAATCAATTAATATATTATCTCTATTTTTTTTTATATCTTTTTTTATACTATTTCTCATCTCTTATTGCTCCTATCTCTTTATTTAATACTCATATCTTTTTTTATAATTTATTAATAATAAAAATATTTTTAAAAATAATTATCTAAATATTCATTTATTTAAAATTATTATTTTTTATAAATTTTTCTTTAAAAACTCTATTCTAAAAGTTATAAAAAAATTTTTTTTTATAAACTTTTTTTTACAATTTTATTCAAACGGCCCATAGTCTAATGTTACGGAAACTTCTATCCAAGGGAGAGGTTGAGGATTCTTTTGGGCGTGTAACTTCAAATGGTTAATGTTTGCCTCTAATTAAACGTAATCATTTAAAGCTTCTCACTCTAAGATATGTGTACAGAATATTTTGAAGTGGCCCTCGTACATCAAAATGGATTTACTAGTTTCCCATTGTGACTTTCAAATAAATAACTATTTTTGAAAAATTTGTGAATGGCTTGATGATTATTAGATTTTATTTTTGCCAACAGATTATTAGATATTAATGGATGGTGTTGCGGGGATTCAGATTTCTTTTAATACGATTAGGATAGAACCTGAGAACAAAAGGGGTAGATTTTCATTCAGTTTAAATGTCATATTTATTTATACATGTATTTTTTAATAACTGGAGGAAATCCACGTTGGTGTGGTAGTGATTTGGTCCCTAATATTTAGCAATCAAGAAAATGGGGCCAACAAAGTCTTAGGAATGCCCCTCAAACTCAATAAAAATTAATATAAAAAATAAAAAATAAATTTATATCTTATAAAGATATGAGTTTAATTCTATCATTGTAATATCTTTTTTAATAAACAATTTCATAAATTCTCTATAAATAATCTATAAGTTCTAGAATATACCTTAACCTTAATGAGTGATAGGGTATACTTTAACCTTAATGTATACCTTAACCTTAATGAGTGATAGGGTATACTTTAACCTTAATGATTGACTAGTGACTGGTACTGAACTACCAAAAACAAAAAAACTAATAACAAAATGTTCCAATGAGGTGTGGAAGAGGAACTTGCCTGAACGCACAACGGCTAATGGGTTGCTTCACCGCCTGCGTGGTTTTCTTGACAGTTTTAATTTTTAAAAGAGAGGAAAAAAACTGAATATTCACTTGTATTATATATAATCTATCCAAATGTATCAAACGGAAATAAAACTGTACAGATGACAGTCATTAGCAGCCAGATTATGATAAAACCACATGATGACCACAAACTATTTATGAAGGGAAGGTGAACATCAACTTCTACCACGCAACTACGCAACTTCTTACGGCAAGTGGGACATCCAAACATTTGTATTTGGGCAGAAGGCTTCTATACCTGAATCAGTAACCTCGTAATTGAGCATCTCGACTTGTGAGAGGGACATAGCGAACAGAAGTCTCACTCCGCACGCTTACAGAACCATCGAAGTTTTTGTCAATTACCTTTAGATCCTGAAATACGTTTCCAACAGGAATCACCATTCTACCTCCAGGCTTCAACTGATCTATGAGTGGTTGGGGGATTTCTTGTGCAGCTGCTCCCACATGTATGGCATCATACGGAGCATGCTCTGGCCAACCTTTCCTTCCATCTGTCTCACAATAATCACTCAAACCAATTAATTGAATTATCACCATTTAATTGCTCACGAAATAATATATATGGAGATTATTGTGTTTGCTTTAGGATTGCAAACAGAACTCATTACCCTATGGCAGGGGCCAATTGGCTGGTTTAGTTTGACTAATCTCTTCGAACAAATCCTAAATCAAAATCATCTAGGTATTTATATTTTACTTTGTTTGTTGTAAAGGCTTGATACAACTAAAATTAATCAAATACACTAAGTCTAATGTCACAGCTAACTGGATAAGAAAGAGAATTTTCTGAATTTTGGTGGCGATATGGTTTAAAAGAAGCCAGTCTACAAATCATACCACCAGCATGCACCGAGAGGGAACCATCTTTCAACAGTGGAGCTGCAGCACTTTTCTGAATATTCTCCAATGAAGAAGAGACTAATTCAGGAATATGCTCCACGCCAACAGCACGACCTTGGGGTCCAACCATCAAAGCAAAGCATGCTGTAAGATACCCAGTCCCTGCAAAAATATTGACAGTATGGATACGGTGAACTTTCATGGAAATGAAAAATAAAAATCTATGAAAAATGATGAAAAACAATCCCTTAAATATTTTTTGTACTTATCACTCATATCAGCATCAAGATTATCATTCCCTATCAAACAAGCAATCTGCATTGCTCCATAAGATATTCTATTCAAGACATGATAGAATGAATTAGAGGGATAAAGTTCATGAAATATACCAGATCCAACGTCCAGAGCACGCATCCCAGGCTGCAAATTCTGCTCCAGCAACTGGAGGCACATGGCATGCATATGAGGTGCAGATATAGTTGCATTGAAGCCTATTGCCATTGGGCTGTCAACATAGGGTGGAGTACCATCAGGAACAAACAAAGCTCTGTCTACACTCTCCATAACCTCAGCTACCTTTTTTGATGATATTACTCCATAGCGTTGCAAATTCTCCACCATTGCTTTGTTCTTGCCAATGCTATTCCCAGACCAGAATTGCTGCAATTTCAGGGGAAATAATTTAAATGATTTTTTCTTTCAAATAGTGATAGAAGAGAGCAAGGTCATGGGGCATAAGCAAGTATCAATACAGATCTTTTTTCTCTTTCCTTCCTCACCCTGGGTGGTGAAAACTAAGAGAGGAAAGGCTAAAATTACGATCTGAAGAAAGGAAGAAACTATAAAAAGCAATCAATTCTTGAATCTTGATGCCAGCATAACTTACTTCCTATTAGAAAATAAATCTATAACCATCAATTCAGATACCTTGCTAAGTTGTTCCTCCAAGGATATTGGGCATGCATTATGTGGGTAACCATTAGAGAGAGTGCAATAAGTCCCACCATAAGTTAGCAGCACAAAAGTGTATGTCCACACTACTTGATAAAATTGGCCCTGACATTCATTTATTAAAAATTCCAAATAAAAGTAGATTACATACAATTCAAGCCAAGGGCGGCCTATCCTCTATATCAACACACAAAAGACACCGCCACTAAGATAACCGGAGTCAATAGTTAAAGACCATTTTCAATTCACATTGAATCAGTGAAAAGCTCTACTAGGCTGGAAAATCAATAAGGCCATTATCCCTGCGAATTACCAGGATGAAGGTCCAAAAATGATTTTTCCTTAGAATATAAAATTACCAGCTAAAATCTCACATTAAAATCCTCCAAGTTTCCAGATCACCGTAGTGTTAAAGGCTCCAATGAGATTTGAGAGAGATCCCTCAATACATGGCCAGTCAAATTTATACGTTTACTGGAATTTCTTGGGTTCTCGTATGTTCAATAGGTTCCACCTCCGTTCAACCGAAATAATTCACGCCGGACCAAACAAAGACTTGAAATCTATAGCTTTCCAACTGGTGAAAAAGGACCCTCCATATATCGATTAACAGGTAATGATCCAATAATTCCATGCAATAGCTTAATTAAACCTTAAAAACCAAAAGTGGATCAATACAAAGTAAACGGCTTCTTGACAGTCGATAAAAAAAAGAAACCAAAGCTAAATTACGCAAGTCAGGAAAAAATAATAACGATCAGCACTTAAACCAGAAATATAAACAATTTTGAGAGAGCAAGGAATCCACTGGTTGCTCTCAGTAGATTCTAATGCAATGATAAACTGAAAACAATAAGGAGCAAGAAAAAGAAGGTACCTGCATCCTCGATGACCGATAATTCCCCGTGAGGAAAGTAGAGCTGGTGATAATGGCTGATTGAGCTAAGAGAGAGCGTGAGGTTGTATGATGATGAAAGAGAGTGGAAGTGAAGAGATTCTTGAGAGGGCGCGCATACGCAAAAGCAGGAGATAGTGGCATTTCTAGCATTCTGGCTGTTTCTCACACTTACCATATTCTATACACGTGTGAACCGATCTTCGTTTAGCTTAATATGGGCTTTTTTTGGTCCAATCTAGGCTTTATGGGATTTTATGGCCCACAGTGTACTTTGGGCTTTGAGGATAACATTTTTGGGCTAGATTTAAATTATAAACAGAGTAGTCTAATACTATAAGTCTATAACTATTTTTTTTAGCTAGGAGTACTCCTTCATTTAGTTATAATCGTGATTTTTAAGGAGGCATACTAATTTTTAAGTATCTAAATTTATATATGAGAATAATAAATTATTTACTCTACTTGACATTGGTATTGTTAAAGAAAAAGAAAAACTTCATTTAACCTGTGGATTGTAGGTGAATCGAACCTTTCTTCAAAAATTCTTGTAACAAAAAAAATTAATTTTGTTAATGCCATAACTTAAATTTTTTATTTAATATATTTTTTAAACTCTTTAAAATTCATTCATAAATTATCAAAACACTTTAATTATAAAAATATGTTTAGGGTGATGATTTTCAAAAAATCTGTTTCAAGACTCAAGCTTTCAACACCACAAAAATCTTTAATTGTTATCAATATTAATAAATGTATACTTTATATTAAATTTCAGTGCACTCACATCTAGTTATCTTTATTAAAACTAATTGAGGACATCACATTTTCCTATACTCCTTTACAATTTTACCCCTGCACGGAAGGTTCCCCATCAACCCATAGTGTGAAGCAACCGACAATAAAACACTGAGTAAAAGGAAAATGAAGAAAACTCTTTCTTTCCACCCTATGTTCTTTTGTCATATAATCATAAACTTTAAAAGAACAGCTCAAGACAACTATGTGCCAGTTTATAAACACCTAAATTAAAATTTTAAATAAACTTTTGGCCTAAATTTTAGTTTAATTTTTTTTTAAAATAAACAGTCATATTTGTCCAAAAGAGTTTTTAGACTAAATTATAATTTAAAACTAAAATTTTAGATAAACTATTTAAACTAATTTATAAAATAGTAAAAAAATTTATATATTATCTAATTAATATTTTACCCTTACTTTTTCTTACACATTCTCTTCTCTCTCTTCACTCTTCTCCATCTTTCTTTTCTCTTCTCCATCATCTCTCATATCTCATATTTTTAATAAAACCATACACTTTTTTATAATTTTTCAATTATAAAAATTTTTTTGATAATAATTATTCAAACACTTATTTATTCATAAGTCTTTTTTTTTAAATTCTTATCCAAACAGTCATATACCATATTATAATTCTTCATAAATAATTAATCTAACCCTAAACCTAGGCCTTTCTTTTGAGTTCAGTTTCTCTTTCAAAATATCAGATTTAGTGTACTTCTTCCAATTTTTAACATATGAGGCAATCATATTGACATGGACAGCCTGATGTCATAAAGCTTCAAATAAAGCTCTCTAATATTAAGTTGTATAAGAACTAAGTAGTAACACCTTTTTTTGTCTCTCATTAGGGTGAAGTGATTAACGAAGCAGTACATATGCATGGCGGGTCCACCATATACATAGCTATATATATATATATATATACTCATTGTCCCTGTGTATAACGTCATCCTAAACATAGTGTGATTAATCACTTTAGCTTTTGTTTTATACTCCACAGCAAGCAAGGTACTTGTTCAATACGGCTTTATTCCACTTCTCTGTGCTATATAATCCCATAGTTATATGCGTGTACGACCACGTTTACTCATATATACCAAACACTTCCTCTTGTGTTGTGTGTTTGTTCGTTAGTAAGGTTGTCGGAGACATGGCGAGCATGAAGGGACGAGCACAAGGTCAGAAGAGAGAGCGTAGGTTGTTCTCAACGTCCGATGACACAGCCATGATGAAGCAAATACAAGCCACACATGACCCTGATGGTCGTGAAGTTGACGTCAGGTCGGTTATCCATATTGTTGAGGATATCCTCATTCACTCCATTGCTGGTAGCATTGAAGATGGTGACCTCCATGTACTCCATCTCTCAGTCTCTCTCTCTCTTCATGACTTTCTATATTATGTCTGTGTTATATATATATATATATATATATATATATATAGATAACACTTTTAGCAGGAAATAATGTTGGACGTGCATGTGTTATATATTCAAAATCGAATGATGTTTTATGAGCAAGATGTATGTTGTGGTTGATTATGTTGTAGGGAAAACGACTAGAAGCCGACGTGGAGAAGGCTGCTGCTTTTGCTGAATTTGACGTGCTTGATTCATTGGCTTTTGTCGTGCACAAAATTTCCTGCGAGGTTCTTCTCTGACTGGAAAAAATCATCTCAACTTTTACGTTAATTACTATATTTATTGCTGCTGTTAAGGATAAACGTTAACCCCATATATGATTACCATGCATGTTTCATATTTCTTCTTTTCTCTTTCAGCTTTTGCAGAGAATATACTTTCCTTCACAAGCATGCCATTGCTTTAAACCAAAAAGCACAAACTCAGATAGCTAGAAAGATACTCGAGCATTTATATACGAACTAAAAAAGCTTAGCTTTTGCTTTCTATATGTCGCAGTTCTTTTACCTGGTCGAATATGCTGCAAGTATAGACTAAGTCGCTTTTGTTTAGACTTACCCTGACCTAATGATTCTTTATAGTGCATGTTAAAAAATATCAACGATTACTTATATTCAACAGGCGAAGCTGTTTCTTCTTTTACTTTATACTATACCTCCATACCTATTTATAAGTCATCTTTTATAGGCTTTTCATGTTTCTATTTAAAGTCATTTTACAAATCTGTGAATAATTAATGTTTTTCCCCAATAGCACCCTTGATATACATTGTTGAGTAATTTTGGTAGAGAGAGATTGAGAGTGATCATGAGTAAGAATTGAGTGTGTTTTTGGAAAGACCATATAATTTTAAAACTGACTTATTTTAACTAACTTCTTTAATCTAGATAAATTAGTTAAATTAGTTAAAGACAACTTATAAGAATGGAAGGAGTATTGAAGCGGAAAAGGGAGATCATATTTCATTCTAAATGATCCCTAAATATATGTAAATTGGCAGTTAACATGCAAGTACTCAGGCGGTGGAGATGCACATGCAACAACAATGGTGGTCTTGAACATCCTGTCTAGTTATCCATGGCATGCAAAAGTAGTTTTAACCCTAGCAGCTTTTGCTGTTAACTTTGGGGAATTCTGGCTTGTTTCACAACAAAGTGCTGCAAATACACTTGCCAAATCTGTGGCTCTCCTTAAGCAACTTCCAGATCTCGCCGAGAATTCGAGCTCTCTGAGGTCGCAGTTCGATGCAGTGAATAAGCTAGTGAAGGCAACACTGGATGTCACAAGGTGCATCATTGAGTTCAAGGAGCTTCCATCTGAGTACATTTCAGAGGACACTCCTCCTCTGTCTGTAGCCAGTGCTCATATTCCTATTGCTACCTATTGGACTATCAGAAGCATTGTGGCTTGTTCCACTCAGATTGCTAGCCTTATAGGCTTGAGAAATGAGTGAGCCTTTCATGTAACTTTATATTTCAGATTGGTTCAATCTCTTTCAGTTTAAAGATACTATAAATGATGTTTTAAAATGCTTACAGGTACATTTCACCAACCACTGAGTCATGGGAATTATCAAGCTTGGCTTATAAAGTCAGCAGTATTTGTGAGCGCCTCAGGAACCAATTGGAACTCTGCCATCAATATATAGGTGAGGTTTTAATCAAAACTATCTGTAGGATAACTGTTCTATACTTAGAATGTACCAGTATCAAGTTTAGGGGTGTGTTTGGGACAATTTTCAAAACCATGGTTTCAAAAGCAGAGTAGCAAACAAGGGTCCAAAACCCAAAATAGCTTTTAGCCCTCAAAACCCTGGTTTTGAACCCAAAATCTTGGCTTTGGAATAAGTTGAGGAGAATAGCTTTTAATCCCAAAACTATGGTTTTCTTTAGAATCTATTCCCCAGAAGCTAATCCCCAATAGCTTTTAAGGCCTATTTGGATTAACTTTTGGAGAATAGATTATGGAAAAAATAGATTTTGGGGAGAATAGATTTTGGAAATAGAGATGTTTGGATGATTAGTAGTAGAATTACTTTTTATATTGATAAATTACCAAAAAAGGTATGATTTGATTAAAGTATGAGAGAGGAGAGAGGGTTGAGAATAAATATGAGAGGGTAGAGAAAAAAATAGAAGAGAGGAGAGAGTGTAGAGAATAGAGAGGAAAGAGGAGATATGATGAAGAAGAGAGATAAGAGAGGACAGAGGGTAAAGAAAAAATAGGAGAGAGGAGAGAGTGTAGAGAATAGAGAGGAAAGAGGAGATATGATGAAGAAGAGAGATAAGAGATGAGAGAGGAGAGAGTGTATAAGAAAAAGTATAGGTAAAATAGTAATTGGATAGTCCATAAGCTCTTTTACTGTTCCAAAAGCTATTTTCAATAGATTATTCAAAATCATGATTTTGGCCAAAATCAATTCTGGACAAAAATAACTGTTTGTATGAAATTTTCCCAAATTGAGGTTTTACCCAAAATTAATTTTATAACCATGGTACCCAAACAGTTAATCCCAAAATCATCGTTCTCAAATATTAAATGAATGCTCAATATCACTACCAATGGGACAAATACAGATTTCTAATGCCTGTGAATAATGTAGAATATTTCCAATATTGAAGATGTTTCCAATGTTTTTTCTAGCATTTTTATATCTTTGAGAAAAAATTGAGGTAGGTTTTGTTTGGATCAAAAAGATTCTCCTCCTTCATTCTTCTTAATCCTATCCAAATGCAGATGACAAGAGACACATAGAGGCCTTTCATAATCTGGTCGGTCTTTTCAAGACAAGTCATGTAGACAACATGAAAATCCTCCGAGCACTTATCTATGCTAAGGATGATCCACCACCACTCGTAGATTCTAAAAGAGCAAGGGTTAGTTAGTTCTAAAACATATCATCTTCTGAAAATACTAACATACATAGCTCAAGTTCTAAAAACAATTTCACTTACTAAACTAACAGTTTAGTCTGGAGGTGCTAAGGAGGAAGCATGTGTTACTTCTCATATCGGATCTTGATCTTTCCCATGAAGAGATTATAATACTTGACAACTTGTATAAAGATGCTAGATCAAGGGCTGAGACACACTATGAAATGGTATGGATCCCAGTTGTGAACAGAGCAAACTGGAATGATCACAATAAAAGGAAATTTGAGCATTTGCAGTCTTCAATTGCGTGGTACAGTGTGATTGATCCTATGATCATTGAACCAGCAGTGATTAAGTATATCAAAGAAGTTTGGAATTTCACAAAGAAAGCTATAGTGGTAGCTCTAGATCCACATGGTAGATTGTCATCTCCAAATGCACTTCACATGATCTGGATATGGGGAAACTTGGCCTTCCCATTCACTCACGAAAAAGAAGAAAGCTTGTGGAAGTCAGAGATTTGGAGCCTGGAGCTACTTGTTGATGGCATTGATCCTGCCGTGCTAGAATGGGTAAAAAGATATTTACACATTATCTAAACTGTTCAGATCTAATTTAAATTCAAATTTTACTATTTCTTTTATTTCTCTCCACCAATCAAGGAACAACTTGGCTCGTAAAATAATTCCCCATTGTTTCGAATTCCCATTCTATACCAGATGGCAGAAGGCAAGTTCATATTCCTTTATGGAGGTGAAGATCTTGAATGGATTCAAACATTCACAACCGCTGTATTAACTGTTGCAAAAGTTGCGAATTTACCATTAGAGATGGTTTATGTGGGGAAGAGTAACGCCAAAGAGAGAATGCAAAGAATGATAACTACCTTCAGCACAAGAAAGTTCAGTTACTTCTGGCCTAATGTCACATCCATATGGTTCTTCTGGGCAAGACTTGAGAGCATGCTGTACTCCAAGTTGCAGCAGGGGAAATCTGTTGAAGATGACCCTATTCTGAGCGAAGTCATGACTGTGCTTAGCTTCGATGGAAGCGATAAGGGATGGGCAATTTTCTGCAAAGGAGGAATCGAAATGGCCAGAGCAAAGGGAGATACAGCTTTAACTTGCCTTAGAGACATTGAGATTTGGAGGGAAGGTATTGGACGTGTTGGGTTTTTGCAAGCATTGAAGGATTATTTGGAGCAACTTCACACTCCTCATCACTGTAATCGTCTCATCCTTCCTGGGACTGCAGGAGGCATACCAGAGAGGGTTGTCTGCGCTGAATGTGGCCGTCAGATGGAAAAGTACTTCATGTATAGTTGCTGTGTGGAGTAAAAGGGAAGTCTTCAATATAGAATTCTTTTTCTTCGGTAAAAAGTGCCTATCACATCATCTACGGACAATATTCAGGAACGGGTGACAAGTGATAAACATTACTTTCACAATATTGATTTCATTAAGTATTGGATTGAGAAGTGGTTGTAGTATCAAGTTCAGTCTTTGTCATGAACTAATAGTTTGTGATACTGGAAATTATGGTTGTGTCTGCTAGTTCTCTAGGGCTCACTGTTTTTAACATTAGTGCAGTAGAGTACGTAGCTAATAAACAGTGATAATGTTGAAGACCACTAATTTGTCATTGTTTAATATATATATATATATATATATATATATATTGTTCTAATTCACTGTGTTCTACCAATTTAAGACCACTAAAACAGTAAGAAAGTAGATATCGCATAGAGGAATTGATGACGAGACAAAAGGTATTCGATGATCAAAAGCAGACAATATTGTGTTTTAAGTATCATCATAAGTGTTAAAAATCCAAAAGCAACTGAGGAAGAATGCTCTCCAAATGAGTAGCTTCCATTTGAGTGGTGCCCTCTGATTCTGCAATTCCAGCTGCTCGCTGCATAGCTTCTACATCAACAGAGTCGTTTCAGTCAAAATCATACGGTACTGAGTACTGAATATATGCAGAATCGATCAAATTTGAAGTCTTTAACAAGCACAAAAGAACCTGTGACAAAAATTCGGAGAAGTTCACTGCTAAGCTTCAGCGCTTTCGCGTTAGCTGCATCACGACAGATGGAAAAAGGAATCTTACGATACCCAATTTGCAATACCATGGAAACACTAGTGTGACGTAATAAGAAGGTCAACCACATAAAACTCAAGTAAATAAAGTGATATAATGCATAAATACCAAATATTGACCTGTTCATCCTGGATGATCCACCTCCTACCTGTAGTAGTAAAACTCAGTTGCCAATTATCTACACATGAAACAAAAGTCAAGCAAGAGATTTTCTGTAAGTAGAGAAGATAACTGATAATTTAGAGCAAGAATGAAGGTCTTTCTTAGGAAGATGCTGCATTGCTACTATTCTAGTACTCACTCCCGGTTAGTAATAGGCTCGTTTGGATAGGGTTTTGGAAACGGGCTTATGAAAAAAAAGGACTTTTAGGTAGCTTATAGAAAAAGGCTTTTAGAGAAGATCTTATAAAAAAAAAGTAGTTTTGAATAAATGAGTATTTGGATAGTTATTTCTAAAAGTATTTTTATTATTAGTAAATTACGAAAAAATATATGAGTATTAAATGAAGAGAGAGGAGAGAGGGTGTAAAAAAAAGTAGGAGAGATGAGAGATTGTATAAGAAAATGTAGGGATAATATAGTAATTGGTTAATTCATAAGCTCTTTTACTATTCCATAAGCTACTCTGATCAACTTATCTGAAACTTTGGTTTTAAACCATAGTTTGATCCAAAAGCCCGTTTAAACAAATATGACTGTTTGTTTTAAAATTTCTCTAAATTGATTTTGCTTATAAAACCACGGTCTTCGTGGTTTCCAAACACATAATTGTACAAGATTCAAGCGCATAATGGACAGACTTGGAATCCAAGTTGTTTGTGTAACGTATCATTAATTATCCAAGCCATGAACAATGAAGGAAAAAGTTTGAAAGGTTTCCTTCGAGAAACAAGAAATAAGCACGAAAGAGAAAGATATGGTACACAGAAATTGACAATATGAACAATACTTAGCATTGACTTGATAGTCCCCCTAATGTTATCCAATACCAATCTAAAACAAATTACAAATTATACAGCCAGCATCGTTATATGTAGATGATCAAAACTCAAAAGAAGACAATATTGTCCATAAGGATCTCTTCAGATGCCTTAAAAATCCAAAAGTAACTGGGGAAGAATACTCTCCAAATGAGTAGCCTCTACTTGACTGCTACCCTCTGATTCTGCAATTGCAGCAGCTCGCTGTATAGCTTCTGCATCAACAGATTTACAGAATAGTTTCAGTCAAAATCATATGAACAAATGAATTGAAAGTGTTTCAAAAGGACAAAATTATTTCTCTTTTCAGAAGGATGAACCTGTGAGAAAAACCCGGAGAAGTTCACAACCAAGCTTCAGCGCATTTGCATTAGCTGCATCGCAAGTTATGGACAAGGAAGTCTTACTATACCCAATTTGCAATACCCTGGTGAAGCTAATGTGACTACACGGGCTCTACCAAATAAAAATGTAAATAAAGTGATATAATGCAATAAATACCAGATTTTGTCCTAATCTTCTTGGATGATCCAGCTCCTGCCTGTAGCAGCAAAATTCAGTTGGAGATCATTGACACGTGAAATGACAGTCAAGGAGAAGATTTTCTGTGAATAAAGAAGATACGCAATATAATGTAGAACTGGAATAGAATGTAGGTCTTGCTTAGGAATTAGTATGATGCTGCATTACAGCTATTCAAAAAGATATTGAATGTTCATCCAAAGTAGGTGAACAGGATCACTAGTCATAAGCAGATCGCACGGAGAATTACTCAGCAGTCACAGCTATATCTGACTCAAACTATAGCAAAGGATAGCGTAACATGAAATAAAATCGAATAGTGCCGTTGAAATCAAGCATATAGTACCACTGACATTGTTGAATTTATGCAAGTATAAGTACAAATCCAAATATCCAAAAGTACAAATATTACAGGTCCTTGGGGTATAACAGCAACATCAAAACCCTAATATTCAATTGTCACCTGAATGCACTAAACCGAAGTAGTACGAGAAAGAGTAGGCATTCAAGTAATACCAAGAATGGCCCATAACAGTCAGAAATACCAGCAAGAACAATTCCAGGATCCCCGGGTTCCGAAATCTCAAGAAGGTATGATCAAAACCATGCCAAAAATATGCTAGAAGTAAAATGCGAAGGGAAAAAAACTGAGACGCGAACCAAACCTGAGAGTCTAAAATATCGTTGAATTCAGCTTTTTCACGCTCTGGAAATTCCGGGAAAAGAAAACAGTAAAAGAAAGAATAAAGAAACATTTCGACATGAACTATAAAAGTAAGGAAGAGGAATAATGAAAGTAAAGATGAGAAGAGAATCTCTCACCAAGGGCCCTTTTGCTCCAGACGGACTTGAAAATGGCGCCTATCAGATTCTGTCAGGGAGCAAATTTGAGGATGAATGTGAATTATTAGTTATTTATTAAAAATGTATTTGAATGAAAGCTGAAATAACTAGGGAGCAAGAAAAATAGCGGTAACTGTTGTAGGCCTTTACAGAGTCACAAGTGACGTCCTCCGTCTCAAGAAATTTGAAGATCACTCAGAAAATTCGAAACAGTGATATGGCAGAGCCCATATGGTAGCCTTATTAGAATCCATCATTTATATATGTCCTTATAACAAGGCCCCTATAGCTCAGTGGTAGAGCGTCAGTCTTGTAAACTGAAGGTCTGTAGTTCGATCCTGCATGGGGGCAAGTTATTTTGTTGTTTTAATTTTTGTATTGGGCCCTCTATTAAATATGTTGCTGGCCTATATTCATAATGGCCCTTCTATCCAAGTATTATGGGCCGGCCCATATTTGGATAGAAAGTGCTATCTTTGCATCTTTACCTGGCTGAAAAACTAATTCAATCATTTTAAATAATAATAATAATAATAATAACCCATCGTTTATAGGTTCAGCTGGCGAGGGTATGAAATATATGACTATTTATTGTGTTATAGTCATGGCATTTGGAGAAGTATTTAACTTTTAAGTACCTAAATTTATATTTGAATATAATTGACAATTTATTCTGACTAATATTAATGTAGTACTACTTTTTTAGACATTTGAATGTTCCAACGGAATTGGGAGTGGGCTAACATTTGGTTACAGAAATGACCACAATTGTTAACAAAGCCTACCTTATCTACTTGTACCAAAAGCCTATAATTTGCTTACTCAACAGAGTAACTCTTTTGTCATTTGCAGAAGTAGCCGGTGTTACGGTGGCCCACTCATCACGTCACCCTTCTTCTCCTTAGCTTCAAGCAACAGTGCACTATGCATTCAAATGGCAATGAAAGCTACCAATGCATGAATAAATCACTTTTAATAGAATTCTTCATCCATGAACATGGTTAGACGAAGATTCAAGAATACATATTTCCTTGATTTCTTTTACCAACTGAAACTTCTACTCTATGCTAAAATTCCATGGGAGGATTCTCTTTAGGCACAAGATCATAAGCAAAAAGAGAGAGAAATTATTATAAGCTCCAGAAGAAATAATATAACCACTAAAATATCTCAATGAGAGTATGATAGAATAACAAAGTGACAACAAGTTTATATTATTTACCTATTATTAAAAAAAATTAATGATTATATTCTTTTATTAAGATTTTATAATTCCTCCTTTTCTCTAAATCCATTTAATATGGGCAAATGAACTTGCCAACTTTCATATCCCAAAGAAATGTGAAATGATTACCTAGATTGAGTGCAAGTTCAAAACTTAGGAAGATTTCTAAAAGTAATCATGTGAACTTAGAATTCATTAGTCATGATCAATTAATGCTAAAGAGATCCCAATTAAACCAACCCCAAAATATGACAAATTATGATATCACTCTTTTTTTTCAGTTCCAGAAAGCAAAACTAACTGGACTTAATGCTTATCTAGTGAGGATTGTGTGTTCATCCTCACCAAACTTCCTCAGAAAGCGATCACGTCAGTTGACAGTTGTAGATAGAATCAGTTATTGAAAATATTAAGAAAACCAAACTGCTACACTAAAGAAAAACAAAAATGTCAATTACCATCTATTGAAATCTGTTCGATGAATATAATCGCATGCTCTGAGAACCAAAGACCAAATAATAATTAAACCGTATTTTTGTTTTTCAAAAGCAAATCGAGATGAATATTGATTGATATTTATTTGAATCATTTTGTTTCAACAAAATAAGCAACCTACATATGTATCCTTTCTTCTCCACAATCATTAATGATACATAGATTGTTGAAGCTTACAAGTAACCTGTAACAACTTCCGTTTATTAGTTAACAGAATTATTTGTCATCCCTCCACTTTCATTCTCCTATATATAGCATCCCCAAGTGCTCTGTTGTTTTCATCTTTCATTGAATCTGATTCCAAGAAACATGGGAATGAAGAAGTTCTTAGGTGTTGCTGTCTTACTAGCACTGGTTTTCGGTGTTGCAGAGAGCTTTGATTTTCATGAGAACGATTTGGAGTCCGAGGAAAGCTTGTGGGAGTTGTACGAGAAATGGAGGAGCCATCACACAGTTTCTAGAAGCCTAAGTGAGAAACAGAAACGCTTCAATGTCTTCAAAGCGAATGCGATCCATGTTCATGAGACGAACAAGATGGACAAGCCTTACAAGCTCAAGTTGAACAGGTTCGCCGACATGACCAACCATGAGTTCCTGAATACCTATGCTTCGTCAAAGGTCAACCACCATAGAATGTTCCGTGGCGCACAACGTGGCGGGAATGGAACCTTCATGTACGAGAAAGTTGATAGAGTTCCTCCTTCAGTTGATTGGAGGAAGAAAGGTGCTGTAACTGCTGTTAAAGATCAAGGCCGATGTGGTAAGCGAAATATTCATGTAAATTGCTCGGTAAAAGAATTTAACCATAAACAAATACCATTAATTTCTGTGTTTTTTTTTTTTTGTACAGGTAGTTGTTGGGCATTTTCAACCGTTGCAGCTGTAGAAGGTATTAATCAGATCAAAACAAAGAAGCTAGTCTCATTGTCTGAGCAAGAGTTGGTAGATTGTGACATTGAACAAAATGAAGGATGCAATGGAGGCCTAATGGAATACGCCTACGAGTTCATCAAGCGAACTGGGGGGTTAACAACTGAAAGTAATTATCCCTATAAAGCCAAAGATGGAATCTGCGATGTACCAAAGGTGGCATACTATGTTCTAATTAAATTTCCACTAAACTGACTAATATCAACGTTAAGATGCTAAAAGGCACATGAATTAATTAATTAATTAACACTTAATATTTCAGGAGAAGCAACCTTCAGTGTCAATTGATGGTCATGAGAATGTCCCTCCAAACGATGAGCAGTCATTGCTCAAAGTTGCGGCACACCAGCCAGTATCTGTAGCTATAGATGCTGAAGGATCTGATTTCCAATTCTATTATGAGGTAAATTTCAATCTAGAGAAAATTAATCTATTGATCTATATAATTTTGACTCACTCAGTTATAATTATGTCTTTAAATTTCGACCAATACAACTCATAATTGAAACTCAATACCTAAATTTTAAGTTATTATAACTCAGTCCTTATAGTTTTAATTATTTAAAATTTCACTCCCCAAATATCATGAAATTTATAACTACTTTTTTAAAATATATAAAAACTGAGTTATATTAAGTCAAAGTTTAAGAATAGATAAGGATAAAAAGATAAATGATCCCTTCAATCTTGTCAAAGCTGTTCAAGTATAACACCCACCAAATACCAAATCCTAGTCTCTTCAATTATTTAGGAGGAGAAAGAAGATAGAAATGATGAATTTGAAAGAAACGTTTACTTGTATTACAGGGAGTATTTAGTGGAGATTGTGGGAAGCAACTGAATCATGGGGTAGCTATTGTGGGCTATGGAACAACTATTGATGGAACCAAATATTGGATAGTGAAGAATTCATGGGGCTCTGAATGGGGAGAGCAGGGTTACATCAGGATGGAGAGGGCTGTATCTGAGAAGGAGGGCCTTTGTGGAATAGCAATGGAAGCTTCTTATCCAATCAAAAACTCTTCCACTAACCCAGGAGGACACCAATCATCTCCTAAAGACGAGCTTTGAATTCTTGTTTCTATTGTGTTATGATATTGAAGTTAATATTAACCTACCCATCAATATCACTATGTTACTACCATAATGAAATAAAACTTGCAGTTTGTATATATTCCATAGCCATAATATCTTTGCAATGAGATTCCAGCACATAAATTCGAACTTATCTTTCCACGGTACAGAACCACATTCTAAGAATGAATGTCCTGAAAAAAAAATCCTATCAATGTTTTCTTTTTGGGGTGATTCCATAACATACGTAAGTATCATGAATGAATCAAAAAAATTTAGATAGGTAGAGGAATCAAGTGGTGGGTACCATCTCTACATTCATGAGTTCCATAAGAGTTCAAGCCATACATATCTTGTTATCTCTCTGTAAATTCTAATTTGAACATAAAATACTTTAGAGAATCCTATGAATTTATGAAGGAATAGAAGATTGTTTTATTTATTTTTGAACGGTGCAGAGACAAGTTGACATGGATTTATGGCATACACAAGAAGGTGGGAAAGCAGAAAGATAACGATGAACATTCAACCGCATCTGATGGGGTCGGTGCATCCTTTTTCTGCAGATTGTTTGAGGCCATGACGGCCACCTTTCTCCAGATATTGCTGGTGGTATTCCTCTGCTCTGTAGAATCTCTTCGCCGGAAGAATCTCTGTCACTACCTTCCCATTCAATTCTCTCTGTTTTGATTCCTTTGATTCCTCCGCTAATCCAGCCTGCGTTTCATTGTAGTAGTATATCCCTGATCTATATTGCGCTCCCACATCATTCCCCTGCACATCATTCATATCTCTGGATTTTTAAATAACAATAATCCAATACAGCTATAAATCTAAAACCTCAGATATTGTGATATAGCTCTCCATCATAAACTCAACAGTTTTAAATGTTGATAGTAAAATAATTAAAAACATGAAATTATTTACAAAAATTTGAAAGTCTAAGAGGTTCGTATATTGCAAATATTGAAAAGGTCACGCAAAGAAATAAAAATAGTATAGCATTATACTTGATACAAAGTCAGCCAAGAACTCTGACGATATCCAATGATAAAAAAAAACTAATTTTAGATCAAGGGACTAAATCAAACTATCAAGACCAGAAGAGGGAGAGAAGATCGGTATAGGAACACACTTGTGGATCATACTGGATCCGAACAACCTCCACGTGGTTAGTATTTCCGGAGCACACCAATTTGTAGTTCGGATCGTGCGTGTGACCCGGATAGTATCCAACTTCAGTCTTGATGACGCCGGCGAGTTGCTGAAAGGCGTGCTCCACCCCCCAGAAGCAACCGGCTCCGAACTGAGAGAACTCATGGGCTGGGCTGTCAGGAGAATCCGAGACCAGATCCAAAGCAGAAGTCGTAGCCATTGGGTTAGTTAACAGGAGAATAGAAGTGAAATATTTAAATGGAGAAAGGCAAGTGACTGGAGAGTGATGAAAGAATGAATCAGGTCTCCATTGACGGTCAGGTTCACCCCAAGCGAACCCAGGCACGTTATTATAAATAGAAGTTAATCTCTCCAATCTTAATACAAAGCCTAGTAAACTAATTAAAATGTATTAAAAAATAAATCAATTAATTATAATAAATATTATATAATCTTCTTAAATTATTCATATATAATGTTAAATTATTAATTTAAGAAATAAATATAAAATATAAAATAAATTAAAATTTTATATATAGAATAAAAATAATTCTCAAACTAACCTTTACATTAAAAATAGAAGTTAATATATATAAAATGTCAAATGAAAAATTAATAAAATATAATTTTGTTAAAAATATTAAAAATATTGGTCTCAAAAATTCAAGGGTCATTTTGGCAAAAAATTAAATCAAAGGTCCACGTCCCCATCGGCCATTATTATTTTTTGGTTAAAGTAGATAAAATTCTTTAGAAGGTAAGTTGCATATAATCTTTTTAATTTTTAAAATTTTAAATTAAAAATATTAATATTTTATGTTTTAATTATCAAGATTTGCTGTTAAAATTGATATTAAAGTTAATATTTTTTGTTATGTTATAATTTTTATATTTTTTATTATATATATTTTATTTAAAAAATAATATTTGATACTTGATATATAATTTTAATTTTTTTTAATAATTAAAATAAAATATTTAAATAATATTTGACACTTGAAATGTAATTTAAAATATTTTTTAAATATTTTAAAAATATGAAATACTTAAAAAAATATTTAAAATATTTATTTGATCATATTTAAATAAAAAATATAAACTACTTTAAATTTACATTTAAATTTTTTAAATCACATGGTATATAATAAATAATATAAAAATTATGATATAATAAAAATTATCAATTTTAATGACAATTTTAGTATCAGAGATTTGTTAATTAAAATATAAAATGTAGGGTTTTTAATTTATATTTTTTAAAATTTAAAAATGTTATGTACAACTAACACAAAGTTTAAGTAATTTTGTGTATTTAAACTTTAAACTCTATACTTATCACATTGTATATATTAAAAGGTTTTCCTTAAGTAGTTTTCTATACAAATAACTAGAAAAAATAATTTAAAAAAAATCAATACACACTTTTATAAAGATTAATATAAACTTTAGTTTATTGACTTTTTTATTTAAAAATTTGATCTATATAATTTAATAAAAATATGAACTATTTTACTCCTTAAAAAATTGAAACATATAGTTTAAAATTTCAAGAATCAAAATTCAAATGAGAGTAAACTCAAGAGAGTAGAGTTTATAATAATTTTTATTTATAAATAACTAATTTAATTAATTTTTTTAATTATTATAAATTAATTATCTAATTTCTACGTTAGGATCTCAATATAAGTAATACAAATAAAAAATATTATAAAATACATCACATAATAGTACTAATAATAGAGACAAAATGACTCAATCACTATAAAGACAATAAAGAAATTAATTAAAAGATCAATCATAATATTATGTGTCTGTTTAAAAAGTATTTGAACCTTAGTTTTAAAATAATTTTTGGTTTCAACATTAATTTAAAAAAAAATAAAAAAAAATAATCATATTTATCTAAAAGGGTTTTTTGACCAAACTATAGTTTAAAACAATAGTTTTAGATAAGCTACCAGAGTAGCTTTTGAAATAGTAAAAAAAATGTATAAACTACCCAATTATTATTTTACCTATATTATTTCTAATACCCTTTCTTTTTTCTCCTCTCTCTTTTTGTCGTCCTCATTTTTGCCTTCGTCATCGCCGTCACATCACCGGGAGGTCATGCTCTGCATAACCGGAAGAAAGAGAGGAGAAAGATAGTGGTCGCTGGTCAACGGTCTTCCTCTGTCACTGTTCGTGCCATTGAGTTAGAGCTGGGAATTTGGGTTGGGCCCGCCAACCTGCCATTTTATGGTGAGTTGGGTTGCCAATTTGGCAACCCATTTTTGTGCGGGTCTTTTTGACCCGCATCCGCCAAGCCCTAACCCGCCGGGTTAGCCCGCTTAACCCGCTTTTTTTAATTTTTTAATTTTTATTATTTATATTATACTTTATTAATTTTAGAGTTTTAACCAAATTAAAATTTATATTATACTTAATTTATGCTAACTTTATCTTATCAAGTCATTGCTTTAAATATATATTTTATTTTATTATTATTTTACTTGTGACAGATTTATATATGGATAGTGATAAAGTTAGAAAAATAAATATTTTGACAATTTTAGATCATACTTTGAATCCAATTAATATTGATACATATAAATTATTTTTTAAAAAAATATATATGAAAATATTTTTTTAAAAAAATAAATAAATAATTTAAAAAAGAAAAAGAAAACTGGCGGGTTGGCGTTACACTAACCCGCTTGAAAGTGGGCCGGTTAAATTCGACCCGCTTTCAGGCTAACCCGCGGTGGGTTGGCCCGCATTGCCAGCTCTACATTGAGTCTCGCCTCCGTGTTCTCCTTTATCAATGTTCATGTAGCATCCATACCCTTTTCATTTTTCATTTGTTCTTCCTCCGTCGTTGCTAGTCATGTGTTCTCCTCTGTGTTCATCGCTTTTTATTTTTCTCTTCTTTCTTTCATGGTCAAAAGAGAGGAGGAAGATGATAGTCAGTAGAACAGTGAAAGAGTGATGATAGGAGATAATTAATTTTTTTCATTTCATATCATTTCTAATAATTTACTAATTATAAAATTTCTTCTTATAATAATAATATAAATATTTATTTATTTAGAATTATTTTTTTATAAAATTTTTTTCAAAAATAATTTTCTAAAAACTATTTTTTAAATTTTTATCTAGGCCCAATAAACCACATACTTGGCTGATATGATAAGAGTGGTCCTTGCTACAACAATCGGACCCCCCCCCCCCCACCACACACACACAAATATATAAAGGCTGATTTTAGTAAAACAACTCAACTAATTGAACATGTTGTCCCGGGAAGCTTCATTTCATGAGATATTATCAAGTGCGTGTATTGCCTTTTCAATTTTAAAATTTTTTTGCTATAAAATTAGATTGCAAAAGTTGAAGTTCCAAATCAAAAAAAAAAAATCAAATATATATGTATATGCTTTTAAATATAAATATATATATAGAGAGAGAGAGAGAGAGGCTGATATATCATACAAAATTCGAACAATGAAGCTTGCAAATGATGTAGCTTTAAAGAGTGAACCTTGACTTACAAATAATTACGGATTTTATATAATATATGTTGACGTAATTACCTGTTTTAATTATTTAATAGAACTAAAGTAATTGTTTTTACATGTTTTTGTTGAATCTGAAAGAGTTTATTTTAAGCATTTAAAGTATAATAGAAGGTGAGGACTATATTATCGGACAGAAGTATAAGGATGGATTTGAAAATTAAACTTCAAAATTATAAGTACTTAATTAATATAAAAATTAATTTTCCTTTATTAGTATTTTTATATTATTTTTAAGATCTTATTATCACATATCAAATTTTGAAGTTAGTGATTATTCCTCCCAATATCTTTGAACTTAATGATCTAAACGTTATTATTCCTATTGTACTAAAATACACAAAACTTGTCAGTTGCACATAATTTTTATAATTTTTAAAAATTTAAATTAAAGATAATAATATTTTACGTTTTAATTATCAAACACCTGATATTAAAATTGTCATTAAAGTTAATAACTTTAGTTATGTTATAATTTTTTATATTTTTTATTATATAGTATGTTATTTCAAAAATAGAATTTGACACTTGACATATAATTTTAATTTTTTTAATACTTAAAATAAAATACTTTAAAAATATAACAGATTTAAATAATACTTACATTTGTAATTTAAAGTATTTTTAAATACTTAAAAATATAAAATACTTCAAAAAGTATTTACAAAATTTATTTGATCATGTATTATTTAAATAAAAACTACTTAAAATTATATTTAAATTATTAATTATTATTTTTTAAATAATATGTTATATAATAAAAATATAAAAATTGTTGTATAATAAAAACTGTTAACTTTAATAATAATTTTAATTATTAGCTTAATTAAATACTAGAGGGGCTTAATAAAAAGTGTCGTGAGCCTCAGCCATGGAGATGGTTGGGGCAACACTTGTTTCTGAGAGCCACGTGGCACTCCCTTTCATCATACATTCATGCATTCTACTTTCTTTCGTTCTGTCACCACCACTCCCCCAATCCTAATCCTAGTTGCCAGCCAACACACAAGTTTCTTTTACTTTTTAACTATATGGGATTTTTAATAGGCTGAATCTATAAAAGTATCTCCTCCAACCTCAGCCACAATAATCATATCACTCTCTCTCACACTAGCTAGTCCTTGTGTATTTCCTCTATGGGCAGATTTGGTGCCATTTCTTCTTCTGTAAGAAAATCCCATCATAAGACACTTCTTGAATTGACACTCCCTTCTCCGTCTTGGCTTTTTCCATCCTAATACCACAGTTTCCGGATGCTTCTTTCTCACAATATAAAAAAATATCTTACATTTAAATAATTTTAAAAATATAATAAATATAAATATAAAAAAATATTTTATACTATAGATATTTTTATTTAATTATTATTAGAGAAATATCAAAATAAGTAATTTAAAAAAATAATAAATATAGAAATATATTTTATATTTATGATTAATATCAAATTTTAAATTAAATTATATATTAAATACTAGAGAGGTATATCTTATATATTTATTCAATGTTTATATTTTAAAGAAAGAATATTCAAAACACGTTGGAATTGAAATTATGAGATTATTATGTTCACTCTGTTTTTTTTTTACCATCCTTCATGCATCGATGAATGCCATTTTGATTAAACGACTCAGCAACAAACAAACAAGTCACCATGCAACACACCTCAACCTATATAGGGTTGGAAGCCTAAAACCAACCTGGAGGTAAACACCGAGAAAAATTATATAAGATGGATCCAAAAGCTTATGCAACATCGAGTTGGCGTTAATCCTTTTTCCATTGTATAGGGGTAATTCCATCAACTACGCGCTTTAGAAAAACTCAAGAGCCGCGAAATTATTCATCAGAAAATGATTCAAATAATTGTTATTACAAAATCTGCTAAACCTGCATGCTTATATATAGTGATATTCGATCAATGCATGGACTCGTGGAAGCATATCATCATGGCCTTTCAACCAATTTCAGATGAAGCAAATCAAAACCTTTGCTTGTCTCTCTGTTGCTTCATCACTCTTCTGTTAGCGTTCAAGTTATCATCAAGAGGAAAGCAATCCAATAATTCGCCTCCTTCTCCACCAAAACTTCCCATTATGGGCAATCTTCATAAACTGGGTGCACTTCTCCACCGATCCTTCCGAGACCTCTCTAATAAATACGGCCCTCTAGTTTTGTTGCAAATGGGTCAAACCCCAACCCTAGTCGTGTCTTCTGCAGATTTAGCGAAACAAGTTCTGAAAACCCACGACGTAAACTTCGCAAACAGAGTTCAAAACGCAGCTGCAAGAATTATATTCTATGGTTGCAATGACGTAGCCTTCTCAAACTACGGTGAAAGCTGGAGACAGAAGAGGAAGCTTTGTGTGCTTGAACTTTTAAGCTTGAAGAGGGTTCGATCGTTTCAGTTCATAAGGGACGATGAAATCCAAGATTTGATCAGTAACATAAGAAAAAGCTACTCGAGAAGCAATGGAAAGAGTTGCTGTGTGAACATAAGTGAGATCTTAAGTGCAGCTTCGAACAACATAATTTGCAGGTGTATTATTGGACAGAAGTTTGAAACACAAGAGAGTAGTAGTTTTGGAGATTTGGCTAGGAGGGAGGCGATTCATCTTGGTGATATAAGTTTGGGAGATTTGTTTCCTTCGTTGAGGTGGGTTGATTTTGTGACTGGGAAAATGAGAGAGTTTAAGAGAAATTTCATAGAATTGGATCGTTTCTTTGATGAGGTGATTGCAGAGCACAAGGGAGCCAAGAAGGACGATGATGAGAAGAAAGACTTCGTTGATATTCTGCTCCAAGTTCAAGAGAGCAGTGATCAACTTGGCTTTGAGATCGACCGAGATAATTTCAAAGCTATCCTAACGGTATGTTCCACGGTCACTATATATATACGTCGATGAATTTCCCAGTTATTGGTACTGCTTCTAATATAAAATTACTCCCCTACAAAATCTCATAATTTTGTAAGATCTATAAGTCCTAATAAAAATTTCCTATATTTCTTCTAAGTATCCGATTTCACTTTAATTTCTCAAAAGTCATTATTATCTTTTCACACATTATCAGATTATTCTCTGACCTTGGTCAACTATTCCGGGAACTCTCCTTGACTATCTAACCTTATTCAAATGACCAAAATGCCTTCGTTTGATTATGATTCAATGACACAATACAGTGGTATACTCAGTGGCATTTTCATAATTTTATATTTTTTTCCAGTTCTTATTATCCCTAACCCACATACTTATCAAAAAATATTACTAGGCCTATAAGATACCATTTTGGGCACTCTAAATGGTCTACTACCTTCATGGGCTAAACTCCCGAGAAATTCCCTTGAAACGTATTTATCAGGTATTTTAATCAACTGTAAATTTTATAATAAATTCTACATAATTTCTTTTTAAACTCTGTCAGTTTCATAAATTCTTATATTAATTATAGAAATTTACTACCAAATTTTATCTAATTCTGATATCCAAAAAATACTATATTAATTTTCCTTTTCTTCAAAAATTAATATAAATTTTTTACTACCTCACATCAAAATTTTATATTATATCATACTGATCAAAATAATTTTCTCTATTTACTAAGAAAATTTGAGACTAATTTAATTCTGGACATTTTTTGGCATTTTTCTGGCTCAACTTTCAATAATTATCATTTTACCCTAAACTTTTAAAAATTATACTTTGCACCATAAAACTTTTAAATTTCTCATTTTAATCCCTCATCTTTATACCTTTATCTAATAATTATTTTTCTTTTATATTCATCATCACAACCATTTTCAAATCTCTTTCCACTATCAGTATTATATACATAGGGAAAAAAGTAGGATGTGACATTTTTACCCCATTTAAAATAAATTTCGTCCTTGAAATTTATTTAGTACCTTAGTCAATCATCTTAGATATATATCATTTTTCTACTTTATGACTAAAGATTGGGGTATCTATCTCTTATCCTCTATCTTGACATTTAGCGGAGTATTTTCTCCATATCCGCAGATATTCATATCTTTGCTATGATTATTCTTCTGTTTTGAATCAACTCAATCAGAGTTGAACTCTACTTTATTATATTACTTGCTTATTTTCTATGCATTTATTTGCATATGGACTCCTCACCATTTTGGACTTGTGAGTAGTGTCCATTTATTTCATATAAAACTCTCTCGAACACTGTTGTATTATGGAGTTTTCATCAACTACTCACCATACATTTAACACATATCTCTTATTATTTTTCTGAGTATCTAACAGAATTTTCTTAATATCTGCAAAACTTTATATTTCATTTTTGTATCATCGTACATATTTTCTTCTTATCATCTTTAATAACTCATGATAATCTAGAGAGAGGACTTATGTCATTATTTTTTATTTCTTTACTTTAATACTAAATAGGAGCACATACTCTAACATGCATAATACATGGCCAACATGTTGCAGGACTATATACCTGCACATAAATGCAAAGCTCTAATATCGAAGCTCAAACATTCATTTTCTTAATATGCACAACTCTAACACTCAGAGCTTGCACATTTCTATCACATAGAGCTTGCACAACTCTATCACATGGAGCTTGCACTGCTCTAACATTTAGAACTTTAGCATATTTTACAAACATACATAATGCTTGGCAGTTTATGCAAGGAGTGAAAGCTCTCACTTGCTACTTCACATGTAACATAACATTTAAATATCTTATCCCTTTCAAAAAGGGATACTCTTTATCTGTTTACAAAATTAACTATAAAGCAACTTCGTATTGTACTTATTGATACATATTTCTCATTTATGTATCACATTATATATTTCTCATGCCATATCTCATTACGTACTTTTCATGCCGTACCATGGCATATATGATCAAATCTGGCTATATCATGATCTATCTTGTCTTATCATGACGTATCGTGAGATATCATAAGTCTAACATTCTCCTTAATTTATAACTTTGCTATCTTTTGAGAAAACACTTCTGAATATTTCCTTTCAAATCTATTTCATTTGAATTTGACATAAGTGTTCTAATCTTTTACCATTCATAACATTTTTTAACTTTTCATAGCTATTTCTATCATTTTACATAATTCTGTGTATATATGCCAAATTTTTGTGGTATTTAAAGCTTAGATTATAATGAATGGATGATTAAGTGATACTACAAGAGAAAGTGTCAACTAGATCTCGGTACGTGAATTGGCATATATGGAGCCACCATACGCGCGCGCACATTAATTAGAGAATGGTTAATGATTAGAGTTGGATTTATATAAATAACATATTATGGTTTAACTTTTAACCAAAGAATGGTTTCTTCATATATAGTTTGCTCCATTTAAACATTTTTTTATCTTGGTGAACTGACCCCTTGAACTTTGTTAATATTATTATACTCCTTTTAATATGAGAATTAATAGAAGAGTTGATCTTAGATCCTAAATATAAGATCTATTTTTTATATTTATTAAATTTTTTTAAATTATTCTGATTAATACTCCCTCAACAATAATCAAATAAAAAAATGAAGGAGTTAAGGAAGATGATTAGAGTATTTTATGTAAAATATGTCATATTAACTAACTTAAATAATTTATTTGATCTTATTAAATTAGTTAAATAAGCTATATATGAAGGATTGTGGGACTAAGATTTGATTGATTTATTATAATTCATTAAAATATTTTAAACAGTTGGTGATTAGAGTAAGGCTAATTTCCAATTCCAATAGCGTTGGATTGGATAATATTTTTATTGCCATTAAGTAAAAGAGCATTATAGCCTATATAAGAAATATTCTGTTTTGTCTTCTTTATTTGAAGGAGGCAGTGGACTTGGACCTTGTTTGTAGACTCAAAGTAACATGTTTAATTTACATTTCAGGACATGTTCTTAGGAGGAAATGACACAACTTCAACAACAATGGAGTGGGCAATGTCAGAACTTATGAGTCATCCAAGAACAATGAAGAAAGTGAAGGAAGAGATAAGAAGAGTGGTGGGAAACAAATCAAGAATAGAAGAAACTGATATTAACAAAATGAACTTCTTGAAATGCGTCATCAAAGAAACCCTGAGGTTACATCCACCTCTTCCTTTACTGATCCCTCGTAGAACACTATCGAATGAAAAATTAGGAGGATACGATATTCCTCCTAAGACAATGGTGTTTGTGAATGCGTGGGCAATTCAGAGGGACCCTCAAGTGTGGGAAAGGGCTGAAGAGTTAATGCCAGAGAGATTTGAAGAGAGAGAGATTGATTTCAAAGGACAAGACTTTGAATATATCCCATTTGGTTCAGGAAGAAGGATATGCCCAGGAATGGCGTTTGGGCTAGCTTCCATTGATTATGAACTTGCTAATCTTCTTTATTGGTTTGACTGGGAGCTGACTGAAAAAGGAGAAGGTCATGAGTTAGATATGGGTGAGACATTTGGCCTCGTGGTCGAGAAGACAATGCCACTTTATCTTCAACCAAAACCCTACTTGGTTCCTGTCTAGATGATGGCGCGGGCCAGTTAAAAATGGTGCAGCTTGAGATATATGTCGTTTGTTCTTGTTATGTGATGTGGGAAAAGCTAAATAAAATGCGATCTTTTTTATGATGTTAAATCTTTGAGGTTTGTGTTTAAGTTGGAATTTCATCTTCTACCTGGCGATGATGCTTAATGTTAAGAATACTTAATTCGGATGCATTCCTCTTTAATTAAGAGAAATGACCCAATCATATATATAGTATGTTTGTATGAAAATAGTACTAATCTTCTTCCATGTATTAATTTTTTTTCAAACTATATGTAGGTTGCACATATTAATGTGTACAATTAAGGGAGGTAATTTCTAATTTTATTGATTAAAAAAAGATTTTTTTTAAAAAAAAATAATATATATTTTTTATAAATAATTAATTTAACTAATTTTTATAATTTATGTGAATTAGTAATCTTATATTTAAAATTAGAGAGAAAGTAAATTTTATACATGTGGTGGTTTAGGATGAATGACATATAAAAGAAGGAAATGGAACAACAAAGATCCTTGGCTCTGTGTGTTGAAATATTTGTGAGAGCTTCATTTGACCCTTATGAAGGACACGTGTTTAGATTCATGAAGAAGAGCATGAAATTTGAGTCAGATAACTCCGACTTTAATAATGAAACACACGTGTATATATGTCTTTAACATAGTATTAACACGTTACATATCTACGTTAGCATATCATTCAAGCAATTATTGGCAGCTACTACTACTTACATGAATATGATTGCTGTAATTTTCTGTCTCTTTTGTCTTCGTTGTCTTCGATGGAACCATCGCTCTCGTGTTAATTGCTATTTCTAGTACCAACCCACCCTATATTTATGCCTTCACGTAGTCGAAAGGGTAACCGATAATTATTGGACTTTGTTTTGGACTTTTCATTTGAAGAATCAACATTTCAACACTACTAATTAAATTCTATCCAAAATATTTTATTCTTTTTTATATAATTGATGAAATTCCAACGGTCCAGGAAAAAAATTAAATATTAGGTTTAATATAATATAATCTCCCCAGCAGACTTATGTCTTCGATTAGACATTTCGTACCATTCTGTTGCACTACAATTTGGATTAAAGAGAAAACCTAATGATGGAGAGAAAGATTGGGTTAAAGTGTATTCTTTTAAAATATTTGAATTTGCTGATTTAGCCCCCAACTTGAAAGGAAGTGGTTAAGAATCATTACCGCTTCAAGAAACTTGCTCCACGTGAACTCCACCAAGTTGAAAGAATTAATGAACCTAAATTATTTTACAACAAGTGACCAAAAATATAGAGTATTTTCAAACAAATTTACTATCTTTTGTTTTTCATCTGAAAACATAAAAATCAAACGGCTGACTCTGTCTCTAAATACAGCACTAACATCATCCCTCCACAATGAGTTGCACACATCTTGTCAAATTTCATCAATTGCAACCTGGGCCAACAAATTACATTAAAAAGCCCAGGAATTTATATGTTGACAGGCCCAATGTCCCCTGTCTACAAAAGAAGGTTAGAGTCAGCATTACTTTAGCGAAGAATGTTTGTGAAAGTTCTTTGTACCAAAAAATAATGTTTGTGAAAGTTCTTATGACTAAACCATCTATCTACAGTGATTTCAACTGATAAAAAAAAGTAAAATATATAAATATTCGAAGTTTGTTCAAGGAGTACTATTTTATTGTGATTTTAGTCACGACGCTTGAGGATGCATCTTAACTCTGAGATGATTATGTTCACACATGAGATTAATTAACGCTCGCCTTACCTTATATTAGTATCATTTAGGAGAAAGATAAGTTTTATCCCATCCTTAGATCATAAGTGAGTCTAACCCTTTTTAAAAAAATATATATATAAAAAATACGACTATAGGCATAAATTTGGGGCAAGTTATTGAAAGTTAGTGAAAAATATTAGTGAAAAGGTCCACTCATGTGCTTAATATATGGAATAATTTGAGAGTTAACTTTATTTTAAATATAAGATTTAATTCTTATATTTGTTATTTTTTAAAATTATTTATATTAATATTCCCTCAACAATAATAAAATAAGAGAGGGAAAAATTTAAGATATATTTTCTAAAATAAGAGAGAGGAAAACTTAATAAAATTATTTCTATTTAGTTAATATGATATATTTTCTAAAATTTTATTTAATCTTATCATTTTTTCTGTTACTTAATTATTATTAGGAGTATTAGAGAGATAATTTAAAAAATTGATAAATTATAAAAATAAATATTATATTTAAAATTAACTCTATAATTATATTATATATTAAATAATTGAAGAATATATATAAAAGGATAATAATAACTACATGTTTTTGACAATATCACGTTGTTTAAGGTGGGGAGTTTCGTTTGCAAACATAGGAGGAGCCAACAAACGCAAGACATGGTGTTTTGAGTTTGGTGTAACGAATAAATCGAATTTGGGAGATTTTCCAGTGCGATTGCGGGGGCAGACTCGAACAATTGAAAATTAACGGTAGCGAATCCTTTTAAAAGTATATTTTCTCAATATCTCGGACGTCCAGATAAACGAATGGCCCATATTATACCACATTAGCAGGCTATTATATAATATCTGAACTGTTCATTTCAAATAAATATTGGCCGTCTATTTTGTCATCTTTAAAAGACGCATGAGTCAACGCCTAGTACCATCACTATCCATGCCTTCGTTGACTGTTCTTCTTCTATTTCTTACCGCTTAACATCCTCATCCTCCTCTTGCCAATTTTGAGTTCCTCGTCTTTAGGTTATATATGCAACGTGAGACAATAATCAAATAATTATTATATCCCAAAACAATGGAGAATATATATTTTTACTTGCTGGGGAGAAAATAAAATTTCTCTCGAGATAAAAATTAAAAAAATATCATCTAAGTTTTTTATAAACAGCTTAATTAAATAGCTAATATTAATATTAAATATAAAATATATTTTTTATGTTTATTATTATTTTTTAAATATTTTTTATTAATAATTTTTAATAATAACTAAATAAAAGAATAATAAAGAGAGTTAACAAAAATAACTATAATATTTAAAAAATGTATATATTATATTAATTAATTTAATAATTTTTTTAATTTAATTAAACTAATTAAATATGTTATAAGATTAAATAAATATATTTTATAAACTATCTAATAAATATAATAATTTTTAATTAAAGATATATATTTTTCGATAAATTTCCTTTTCATCATTTACTGCTTGGTACAATGTTGGGAGCAAATGGTCATATTGGTCAAACACCTAGCTAAAACCCTAAAGGGTATACATTGCGTCCTTTTGTACAACAAGGGAATCCATCCATGACCTTTTTCACCTCAACTTCATATGCTTTGTCAGGCTCCTTTTTCTTTCTCCTACTTCATTCTCCCGCCCAAATCCAAATCCTATCCCCAATAAAGTATGGTGCTACGAGAAATAGCAATAAACACATCAAACTTGGATTCCTATTGTGCGTACATTTCAATGTCCCATTCGTTAACAGTTACTTCGGTAGTTGGCCTTTTTTTCTTAAATTGTTAAATAGATTTATAACTTTGATGGATTGATGGGATGTGATTCTAAGATTTGTATTTGTTTTCCATGGGATTTTCCATTATGGTACTTCCCTTTTACCGTCTCAGTCAAGGCCCCTCTACTTTTGTGTCTGCCATGTGTCGGTGACAGCCTCAGCCAGCGTGAAAAAGCTGAATGAGTATTGAGAACAACCTCGGAACAGAGAGTTCTACATCAACCTAGGAATATGTAATTCCGTATATTATAAGTATAGTACATTGATATTAGTATCAACTCTTCTGCACTCGTTTCCTCTAAGGATCACAGGCAGAGGTTGTAATCTTGAGACATCACAGCAAATCAGCAAACAAACATTACAAAAAGAAAAGCACTCTAAAAACCATTGGGAACAAAAAAGTAAAAGAATGGAGGGAATTCAAGTCAAATCCTAGAGAGATAACTTGTTTTTTATCTTGATTTCCCTCTCTTCTTTTTTGCAATAATCATCAGCATCGAGAACCTTTTCTGCAGGTGAGGGTGCCGGCACCGGAGGTGAGAGAACCCACAAGGGAAGATGGTCTGGCACTCAAGCTAGAAGCCCTAGCATAGCTAGAAGAGGCTCCGGCACCTGATGACCTGAAAAACGCACCGTTTAACAACAAGTCCCCTTCTGATCTCCAATTCCAACCCCTCCATTCATTTTCTGGTGCATCCTCATGCTTTGTCACCTATTTCACATGAAACCATTAGCGTCTCCACTTCAAACATACCAATTTAAGCAAAAATTCAAAAATTAAATAAATACCTCTTTGCTGAATCTGTTATTGGGTGCCACGAATCTGTTGCCTTGGCTATTGATGGTTGGGTTAGCACTTCCTCCAATGGCATACATTTCCCAATGAGTATAGTCATTATTCACCACATGGAAATATCCAAGTCTGCATCTGCTCCATAAAAATCACCAACCGTTTATATTTACAGTCTTTTTCAAATGTTAGCATGACCCCACCTAAACTTGAACCTCACTAATATCATGTCTCGACAAAATTAACAACCTTCATTCCTTTCTCTATCCACCTCCCTTTTTCACTTTCTCCCCCCATTCTGCCACTTTCCACTGCTTAGCTACTCTTTAATTGACTTCTTAAAAACTCGTTGAAATGATTGTAAGTTGTAACTGAATCTTTTTTATGTGAAAAACTCGCTATATAGCTAATTTCGTCTACTCTTTGAACATCTAAAATACTACATATGCGTATATATGTAGGGTGGTTAGTTTTATACATACCTTGGCATTCTTTGAACGAGGCCTTCTCCAAAGTGGTTAAAAGCGATGGTGACTTGCATGTTCTTGTCTTGTGTATAAGAATCGCTGTGACCCAGTAACATGACCTTATCATGGTGCGTCATGTAATTGTTGGAAATGGTTATCGCGGTGGACCCCATAATGGCATCGATTAAACCGTCTTTACAATTCGACAGCGAGCAGTGATCTACCCACACGTGGCTTCCTCCGAAGATGGACACGCCATCGCCGTCCGATATGGTTCTCCAGCCGTAGTGCCGTGGGGAGCTTCTCACCATAGCGTTCCCTCCTTGCTTACAGTCGTGTATGTGAATTCCATGAATTATAATGTTGGTTACGTACTGGATCGTTATGCAGGGCCCACCCGCAATGTGCACGCTCGCGCCTCGTCCATCGATGGTCTTGAAGGAATTCATGATCAACTCCTCCTTCAACTGAATCACCATGTCCCTCGCGAATATAATCCACAACGGTTCGTCTCGAATCACGGCGTACCTGAGAGTCCCCGGCCGTGGATTCACCGGATCGTCATCGCCGGCGTCGGTCACCACGTAAATCCTGCCGTTTTTACCTCCAATGGCGTTCTTCCCGAACCCTATTCCGCAATCGGCTAGCTTCTGCCTGTTCTTCTCCCAATTAGGATCGCACCTCCAGCAATCGTCGATAGGATTGCCAGTTCCACATGATAGGTAGCCCAAATTCCGCCTAGCGACAGAGGCATTGATTTTCCTGGAAAGTAGAAAAAAATCACAGAATGTAGCACATTGATTGTTACTTACCAAGCAAGAAAATATCCGATGAAATCGTGAAAAGAGGATGTGAAGTAGAATTGATAATTACCTGTTTACCTCTTGGACGATGGATTCAGGATCGTTGAAAGAGGAAGAAGAAATGAGGGTTGGGATGAGGAGAAAGCAGAGGAGGAAGAAGGTAGTAGTCATTGTTGAAACAGAGTAAAATGAAGAAGAAGAAGAAGAAGATTGGTGTGAGAAGTGTGAAGGAGGGAAGGAGGGTATATATAAGAAGGGAGGGAACCGCTAAACAGCGAAATTTAAATAAAATAAATAAATATATATTGTAACAAGAGAAAAGGTAAATAAATAAACAGGTGGGCCCATTATGCTTTGTGATTGCTTGTTTTTCCGGATTTAATTGGGTATTTTCGGCTATGAAGGGGAAATAAAAAAAAAACAGAGAGAGAGAGGATGTTCTTGCCGTTAAACGAGGCCGGAATGATGGTAGAATATCAGAAACTTGGAAGAATCTTTTTTAACATGTAAATACTGCAAAGCTAGTTTCATTCTGATCTGGTCAATGTAAGAAAATTCTCAGTTACGGTAATTACGTTTTACTTGAGTTTAATGGTATGGTACTTTTCATTTTGGGTAAAAATGTCTAACGTTACTTTATTAGTAATTGATGAAAATACGTGATGCGTACGTAGGGGCCAATAAAATTTAGTTAAAGGGCAGTTAATTAGGTTTTTACCTACCGTATCAACTAATAAAGTTGGTTCATGACTTGATGGAATCAGAAAGTAATTGTATTGGCACGCGAGTGGCGTACCATATGTCCCACTAAGCTGCTCTACGTAATGGTAATATATGGTAACGCGATGTTGTATTTCATAATTTAATTTAATTTAATTTATTACCACTCGGACTTTGCATAATTTATCGGCGCTTGAGAATAATCGAAGCAGAGCATCACGCTAAAGCAACATGAATGGCCGCTAATTATGTAGGATTAAATATATTAACTGTCTTTTGCCAACAAAATATGTTCAATTATGTTAATGGCATTTGAAGTTCAAATTCTCATATATCCAATTTGATACGACCTCAGCTCGTTCCAAGTGTTGCTCGCAAATTGGTAATGCGCTTTTGTCGTATTATAAGGTGTTAGTAGTATATATATGATCTTAAATATTAATTTTATTATTTAAAATATGAGGTATTTAATTAATTTAAATGAATAAATTAAATTAATTATTTATAATTATTATAAATAATTTTTTAAAAAATATTTTTTTAGAAAAAAATAGCGAATAAATTTTAAAGTCACATTATTATGGGATAAGTAATAAATTGTTGGTTATAAAAAGATGTGTGTTTGGAGAAGCATTATGAGAAATCAAACATGCCCTCCAACTAACGGTATCAAATTCTTCGTGAATTGGTTCATGAGAAAGCATCTTATTGACTGGCTTGCTTGCTCTCATGGGGCCATTCCAATTGCTTTACTTCACTCTGTTTTGATTGGGGATATGAGGGAAACTCACTAGCATGCATGACCGACCAATACCAGGCCTTCAAGGAAAGATACGCTCATCAAATCAGATAACTTTTTGTTGGATAAAAATAATCATTTAATTACTGAAAACAATGTATGAAAATTACGTTTTTTTGTTTCCAAACTTAAAAAGTTGAGTTTAACACATCACAATTATGAACTATAAATAAAAACGACGGTGCTGAGCTGGCCTCCAACTATTTTCTTTTTTGTCCAGGGTTATAAACTTTGGAGAGAAAATTAATCATTTCAACATTATAATTTTAATTGAGTTAAAACTCAATATTTCAACTTTAATTTAATATAATTCAGTCATTAAATTTTAATTTAATTAAAATTTAGTCTTTATATTTTATAAAATAATATTATATATTTCTTGAGTCTTATAGATTAAAATTTTAAATAATTTAAAATATAGGGACTGAACTATATTTTAATGGATGTAAAATTATAAAAATTAACTTTAAATCAAGATAAAATTTAGAGATTGAATTATAATATAATTAAAAATAGAGAGACTACGGAATAATCTTGCCTAAACTATACCCATATTCTCCTAATATTCTATTATGTATATATTTTTGAAACAATGTCTTTGGTCTTATAATAAGATGCTTCAATAATTTTTTGGATGACAATAACAGAATTAACTGCAAGAAAAACCATTGTTGAATTTAATGTGTTTTTATGAATTCACATTTATTATTAGTTCAGTGTACTTTGTATTTGACATTGTAGGGCATACTCGCAAGAGTCACCGAATATATTTTACATTTTTAATTTTGAATAAAATAAAAAATTAAAAATGTGATTTGCTTTATAGATGTATGGGAAAGAAGAGTACGCGGGGGGACGGTGGTAATGATAATATAACTCAGGCATGTACCGAAAGTAAATACACCTTTTTAAACAAAAGCGCGGTTAGTGGTGACACAGCCCCATGGCTATGAGTTCGTTATGTGATTATTAGTTAGTTTGGGGTACACTACAATGATACACCTACTTGCATGCCTCGGGGAATCTTATTTTTTAAAAAAAAACAAATTAATCAGGTTATATTATTATGGAGTGAAAAAATTATAATTTTTTTATAAAAAAAATTATATAAGCTCAGTATTAATTTTTTACTAAAATTATAATATAATTCTAAGGTTTAAAAAATATTTATACTAAAGTTATAATATCATCTGCTAAACAAAAGTTTTATGAGAATCTATCTCGTATTCTTATAAAATATAAATTTATTTATTATTATATATATTAAATTTTTTTAGCTAAATTTTCTAAATTGATATATTGACATTCACAATAATATATGATTATATATTTTTTATTTAAAAGGTTCATGAAATTGAATTGGTTCGCCTCAATCATGATACGGATTTCAGGGGTCCCCGGAACACTTGCTTTGCGTCTCTCTGAAGGGATAACAGCAAACAATTTAATTCAACGAGCTGCATTCCATTACTTCCTAAATCTCCGATTGACTATATTCCATTGTCGTTTTTCCCTTTTTGAGTTCTCTATCTTCTTTTCCTTGGTTTACATTCAAGATATTTTTATATAAACTATTTTATCTTATTATTAATATATGATCTAGTTATATTATAAATTAAGTTTTATATTAAATATTAAAGACAATATATCAATAAATTTGACATATAAAATAAATAGCATTGCTATAGTGTAGTCAATAATTTAAAATATAATATTCTTATTTGTATTTTCCTAAGGGTAAATTATAAAAAAAATTGTTGTAAAATACGATTGATGAAGTGATGAACAGAATATATATTTTGTATTATACTCTCCTATCTATAAATATAAAATATATTTTAAACTATAAATTATATCTTATATTTAAAATAAACAGAATATATTATTTTTTATTATATTAACAATAGGTCTCATGACTTAGTGATCATTTAAATTTGTTAGGATCCAAAAAATATTGGCATCAAGTCACACCTTAATCATTTTGGCTCAAAAAATAAATATGTTGGATTCAGGTCATCGCTTGGTGGTTAGAATTTTCTTATAAAAAAATAAGGGATAATATTATAAAAACAAAAAAAATTAAAAAATATATTATTTAAATTTCAAAATCTAAAATTAGGAATTACTATAAAAATACGTTATTATTTACTTTATAAAAGTAATCGATAGCTTATAAAGTTTAGTAAATAAAGTGAATTAGAATTTTAAAATCTTAAATAATATTTTTTTAAGATTTTTTCTATAAAAATGCTTCAATTTTAATATTCCATTTAAATGACTATGATCAATTTATGATTTTGAAAATTGGTGCTACTTTTTAAAATTTTTTAAATTTAAAATACTATTTTGGTGGGATTTTCTCATGAAAAAAATGAGGGAGGATCACATGAAAGAATGAATGCATTTCAGTTTGTCAAATGAAAAGAAGCCAAGTTACAGTTGTTGACAACATCACATGTATATTTTCAAATGATTGGGCATACATTAATTTAAGGGGACGTAGCTGAAAATGAGGAACGCTTGGACTTGCTCATACGTTGCGTTACCTGATTTGTCACCATGCACTCCATGTGGCACGCAAGGGTTAACCCTTTCATTTTCCAACCTCACTACTTCAACTTTTAATTGGTAACTTATAGACGGAATAAGACTTTTTAATCTTAATTAGCAGTATTTAATCAATTCCTTATTTTCGAACTCTGATAATAAACCCACAAGTTTCTGACATTATTGAAAAAAATATTATTAATCTATTATTTTAATAATAAAATAATCCATGACATTCATGTAATATAAACTTTTAATTTGTTACATCACATAAAAATATAATAACTCGCATTATTTAAAAATAAAACAGATATAAACTGATTTTTCCTATTCTATACAGTGCACGGGGCTAACAACCTAGAATTATTTGTACCCACTTTTGAAATTCAAATGTAAGGATGACTAAAACTCTATTAATAAATAAAAAAAATAGAAATATGAGTTTTTTAATAACAAAAAAATTAAATTAGTTGGGTCGATTAGATTAACTTTCAATCTTGTGATTATCAGTAAATTACCTGTCAATTAGATTAATTTGTATTGACTACAGATTTTAATTTTAATTATAAAATAAAATAGTATTGTCCCAAAAAGATAAAATGAATATGATATAAAAGTCTGTGTGACAGAAGCACATGGCTGGGCCTCAGAAATCAAAGTTGGAAGGCTAAATGTTGGTCCACCGTTATCCCACCACCAACGTGCCTTCCAACCTCTGAAGCGCAAACTTCGCCGGGATTTCAAGGCCCCCAAACAGACAAAAGTTCCATATATGATGCTGACATGGCATTACCAGAACTCATCGTGATGCCACGTGAGCATATGGCAGTTCCTCCGACACTTGGCCCTACGGCGGTGTAGTGTAGGCCTCAGCTGAGAGGAGCTTCCACTTGCAAATACGCCGTGACATTTGTGGATTCTTGTTCGCCTCAGCGTGATACGATTGTCGTTTTACTTCGTCCCTGCCGTTTGTTGTGCGTTTTTAGACCAACCCACACCGTGGCTTCTTTAGTAATTATAGGCCTGGAAACAAGGATCCAATCTAACTTAAGACAGATGTTTAAAGCAACAATATTAATTAATAAATGTATTACTGAATTTTTAATTTCATCTAACTTTAAATTTAAAAGTTAATTTGTAGGATTCAATAATTGAAGATAGCATCTTACTACTTCTATTTATCTATTTTTGATCAAGTAATTCAAAATAGGTTGATCATTTATTCTCTTTAATCATTTATATTGAAATAACCTCTGAATAAAAATTATAAATTCTATTAATATATATAATTTAAAAAATAAAATTATAAATTTTAGAGATAAATTTGATTAAAGTCTTACATTTATAATCAAAATAAATCTCAAAAATAATTTCTATATTCATAATAAGAGAGATTATTGTGTTTTTGTTTATTTTGAATTAAATAATAAAATTATAAATTATTTATGCATGGTCCAAAATTTGGCTTGAAAAAATCCAAACTAGTACGAGCTAGTGATGATGAGGTGGGACAAAGGCAACATGAAGGTCACTGTTAAGCAGAAAGGATAGGATTCAAGTAGAGGCATGGCCATGTTAGTTGGCCCTATTTGCTCACCTTCACTTGTGATTGGGGACGAAGAAGGTTTCCGGTTTGTGACTCTTGCCAATCACACACCAACCTACTCACAACATGCACACACAAACACCTGGTGGGTGTTCATCGCTTCTTTGTGATATTGAGAGGTCTTTCTCCACTTGTGTTTTTCTCCCTCTTGTGCACATGCTTGCTTCACATCAAACCCACTATTTTTTCTTCATGCTCCTTTATTTCTGGTCTTTTTTTTTCCAATTTCATAAATTCCTGGCTTAAATCCTGGATTCTACTATATGCTTTAGTCAAATTTCACAGAGACTTTCTGGTATTTTCGTTGAAATTAAAGCTGGCCTTTTTGGTTTTTACGCTAATATTTTCGACATATACATGAATTGTTTACGAGGCTTGGATTGTGTTACTAAGCATGAAGAGGAAGAAGAAGTGGATGCTAACATTGATTGGGCGATGATGGAATTGTAGGGACCATCAATGGAATAATAATTGAGGATGTCCGTCCAAACGGACCATCATCGTCAATAATAATAATAATGGAAACAGAATAGAAATCGGGTTGATTTTTGAAAATGTCATTTATTGTCTGAAATTATTAATAATTGGATAAAAGAGGTTTTGAGCCAATGGGGAGAGAGACGTGGGAATTGCTAGGGCCATATGAGGCCCCCTCTTGTCAACTACTCAAACAGCACAAGCCTTCCCTCATGTTCCATATATAATCACTATGTCCTTTATCCTCTTGTAAATACAAGGGTCACCAAAAAAAAAATCAATATGAATATATCAGTTTATACATATCCGGTTCTTATTTATGAATATTATAGTATTTTTTGAAAAAAATTAAAATAATTTTGCCACCTCTCTAAATTCACGTAATATAGTTAAATAATCATATTTATTTATTTATTTACTTATTTAACTACTAATTTTAGCCCTTAATATAAGAATTGGTTGATTTTTTTTATAAATTAAAAAAATTAAATAAATCAGTTAATTATAATCAAATCTAATATTTCAAGATAAATCTATATTATATACTCTTTAATCTATTTAAATTAGTCAATTATCTTTTATGTTAATTATAATTAAGTGAATACTTCATAAAATAAATTTAGGAATGCCTAACAAAAATTATTATTATTATTATTATTATTAATCATGAAATAAAAATCGGTTGGAGTCGCGTTGCTGGTCATAAATTAGTATCGCCATAAAATTGTGAATATGACAAGCTAGCTAAATTTTTCTGATTAAGATATAAAATAAATTAAAAATTAAGATAAAAATTTGCAACAAGACAATAAAATTGGATTTTATTTTATTTTATTTTATATATGTAAGCACTAATAACCCCTTTTATGTTCCTTAATTGCCATTATTTAAGTAAGTCCCCAACAACCTTTTCACAATCAAGCATGAACCATTAGGTGTCATACAATTTCTTGATGGGGCTATTATTAATTAAAGACAAAATTAGGTTTCCTGTCAGTCTTTTTCTAACACAGACTGGAAAATTAAATTACCAATTATTATTATCCTTTTCTGTCAAAATAAATCATAAGCATTTATAATAAATGAAATTCTCAATATTATGAATGAATTGGGTTCATATTTGAAAATTTCAACCTTTAATGCCACGCACTTATCTTCTTAACAATGTGAACTATGTGATCAGAATTTTCTTTTTGGAGATTTATATTTAAACTTTTCAAATGTATATAAATAGTTCAAAATTTATTTTTATTTATTGTTATTTTAATTTTCAAAATTTACTTTGTATTTTGAATGGGAGATATTAACTTATGACAAAAATCAATTTTTAGAAAAAAAAAATACACATCTTTGTGAAATTTATAAGATTATTTCCCTTATTTTTAAGTTTTCAAAATTTTAAAATATAAAAATAAAACTTCTAAAATATATGGCTGAGTTTTGGTGAGCACAAAGACAAAGGATCAATCTCGTGAACCTTTTATTTTTTTTTTACGAAAATAGATACAACAAATTAATTTTATATTTATACTATTTACAGGTCATAAATAAAACATCTCACTTCATTTTATATTTTAGTTAGATTTATGAGTAAAGAAACAAAAATTACAGAAATCGACAAGGGAAATAAATAAGACTTCATTTAATTAGTACATTTTTAATATATTTTTCATTTTAACTTTTTTTTTTGTAGAAAGGACATGTTTGAAAGAGAGAGATTGAATTTTATATCTCAAGATTTTAAACTGTTCAGCGATCAGTAAGAAAAATATTCAAAGATATTATATTGTCAAAGTACCAATTTTATGAGAAGAATGAGAAATCTTGTTTGCTAGATTTGCAATAAAATTTCAACTCAATTATTTATTTATTTATTTATTTTTAAATCACTCCGTGGATTTTTTAGTAAAGAATGCAAGGTTGGTACCGTCCTTGATTTGAAATGTGTAGATAATTTGGACAGTTTAAATTAAAACAAGGAACCAAACAAACTAACTATAGATTGTGTGGAGTTCGACTAATTTTAGATTCCATTCAAATGCATAGACTTCATAATAGTTTCTATTCATATTCAACTATTATTTTTGAAGTTTTTAGTTAGAGAGTATTTTATTTTCTATACTGTTCTAGTATTAAATAATATTAATGTTTTCAATATACATATATATACTTATTGAGTATTGACCTTTTTTTTATTAATTTTTTTTTTAAAAATAATTTTATCCATAATTTAAAGACAATAAATTTTTTTTTATCTTTTTAGATAATATTAATATCGAATAGAATAAATCGTCTGTTATTTTTAAGTATCAATTTAGATATTTAAAAATTAAAATATTTTTTTAAATATTATAATTAGAATCACAATAAAATAATATTATTTAAATATTAAATATATTTTAAATTATTATATATTTTATCTATCCGTTAAACTTATGGGTAGGTTTATTGAGTATTGACATTATAAAGAAAAGCAAGAACTTTTCTTCTTTTTCATTAGTGCTTTTCTTATTATTTGAAAAAAGTCCTTCCATCTACTGACATGGTAGGAGAATTTGGTGACGACCATGTGGAACGCTCGAGGTGGCTGCCAGCCTGTACCCAGCGGTGGCCGCCAGGTTAATTTTTGTTTTGGATGAGAATAATTAGGTTATTTAATAAAAATGGACTATTTCAGAATAATCTCTAAAAACTTGACAAGAATTTAGACATTTCGAGGGTTCATTTTAAGATTCTCATGTTCCGTCTGCCAAGAATTAATTAAAATTAAAAGAAATAAAAGTTGTATTTAAATCCCATATAAATATAATTGTTTATAAGCTCTAAAAAATTATATAATTAATTCTTTTAAATTGTGAAATAAATAAATTATCCTAAAAAAATATCTCATTTATTATTTTTTGGCCATAAGATTTTATTTATTTTTCTGGAAATTGTTATTTTTATTATTTGAATTGTTATTTTTTTACTTCTTTCTTATATTATTATTTTTTATATAGAGTTATTATTTATATTTTTTAATTTTTTAATGTTAATTTTATCATTTTAAAATTAAAAAAAATAATTTTAAATCTTGTAAAACTTTATAATTGTTTAATAATTTTTATTTTTTTAAATTTTTTATATAAGAATTAAATATAATTTTTTTCTCCAATAGAACGGATGATATGGAGGTGGGGGGGGGGGGGTAATGAATTAACAATCATTTAGAGCCATGTGAGATGGGTATGATAATAATCACAGAATCTAACTGTTAAATCTAGATGCTAGGTTTAATCATATAATCCCACTAATCAACCTTCCAGAATTATCCCTCCTCATCATTGTGCTCTCTTCTCTTCCTTGCAGGTCAAGAAAACCTTTCACTGTCCCTCGCCTCCTTCCTTTTCCTCTTTTACTTTACCTTTTCTTCATCCATTTCTCTCTTCCCTTTTCATTTATACATCATGCTTTTCTTTCTCTGCCTTTTTTCTTCTTTATAAAAAAACGAGTGAATCTTTCCATGGGTTATTCACATGTTCTTCCTAGATTTTATTGGGTCCTTCTATAACTAAATATTTAATACTACCAATATATTTTTAGTTTTATTCAAAAGCATCAATGAAGATTGTAAAATCCATAGAACGAATAGTCAACCGTTTTTAAACTGCAGAAGGCATGACTCATTTTAGAATTAAGACCAGTCAACCACATTAGATTTGGCATTCATTCATGTGAGTAAATTTTATTTATAACCTTAACTATTAATGTTTGCTATTTTTTTTTCATAACAATTTTTAGAAAGAAGTTAAATTCACCCACGATCTAAGGGTAGGGTAGGCGATACTAATATCATGCAGAGTGAGTCGTCTATTATTCTCAGTCGTAAATCTAAATACCCAGGAGATAAGATGTCTCCTCAAGCACTGTAACCGTAATTACAATAAAATAGCATTTATCAAATATCAAACACGCTATAAATAATTGTATGTCTCACATTTTCTTCACTTGAATTTACGGAGGATGGGTTAATGTTAGCTATTTTAATTTTAAAAAAACGGTTACTGGCTACTTCCATGATAGATCCAAATTATACACTGGACATTGGCGGCCCAATTGAACTGGGGTATTAAAATAGGAAGGGATGGGTCAAGCTTAAAAGGGAAAACCTAGAAGAAGCCCACTACAAACAACTTTTCCATCTGCCTGAACCCTTCACTTTTTGGACTTTGTATTGACAACATATTCAGTAGATTCAGTCCACTGGTTTTTGATTCGTTTCGGCCCAATAATATACTTCGTTCGTCATGTTAAAAGCTAAAACCCAACTGCGGGCGTGAGAGAAATAATTTTTACTAATAGGGTTTGACGTAACGAAAATAACTAATATTTCACAGTTTGAATTTCTATTTAAAAAATATATTTATATTTAGTATCTAGCGTTATCTCACCCACTCGAATAAGAGTGCCTCAGATACATGTGCTTAGCTCACGTAAAAAAAAAAAATTAAAGAAATAATTCTTGTCCAGGAAGTGGGGAAATTTAAGAGATTGGGTTATATAAAACTATTTGAAATGGAATAAAATTTTGTATTATCATTAGAAATAGTATAAATTAAACTCTATGATTACTTTGTAAATGCTTAAGAAGGCCGTGCTCACGCGGACATCAACGTTGGCATTTTGCCTTGTGCACAGAATATCCCTTTTTTTAAATATAAATAAATAAATAAATAAATAAAGATAGTGTGTGCGGGTGTTAACTTATCCAGATGTTTTGTAACGTTGGTCCCATATTTTCTACTTGGCTGGCTATCATTAGGTACTTTTACTTTTTGTTATTTCTTTTATTGTTTTAAGATCCTCCTACATGTCTCGCTTTCATCTATCGCCCCCTCGTTCCTGTCCCATTGTTCTCGTATCAGACTTGGCAAAGCGATCATTTGGTGGGAAAATGACAGATTGAGTTGCTGTGAAGAAACATATTAGCAGGAAAGTCTCGTAGATTTGTGACATACTACAACGGTCCCATGTCTTTAGATCGTGGATGGATGTCCCATTTAAAGTAAGTCTCCGATAAAATTACCTTTTCCTCTCATATTCTCCTTCCTTCCTGCCTCGTCCGTCTCAATTATTATAAATTACCTTTAATTCATTTTCACATAGTCAACAAAATAATTAAATTATTAAGTATATTTTAAATTGATAATATTTTTTAAGTTTGCTTTTATTGAAATTTTATCTCTTTCTCTACGTTTATAAATCATTTTCTCTCATCTCAAAATAATAGTTAATGGCCTTTTAAGTGTTCTTTCCCGAGTATAAAAAAAAACCTTCCAGTGACTTACATATTAATTTATTTTTTCTATCAAGAACTTATAATAGGATAATAGGAACCAAGTGGTAGGATAATAAGAACTCATAGCACCCACAAAAGACCCCAACAATTAATGGGACGATTCAGTTAATACGATCCTTAGGAAGGACCAGATTGTCATTTTACCTCCTTATCTTCTGCTATTATTATCCTGCTTGTCTACTAATTTTTGTTCCCCCAAAAAAAATGTGGGAGCTTTGTTTCAGATGGGACAGAAACACCTGGAGTCTGCCATATTAAAGGAAACGGTGAAAAATTGTAAAAGCAAGGTAAGAACCAGATTTAAAATGTCCCATGGTGAAAAAGTCTTAAATGCTTAACCTGGGTAAGTGTCAGACAAAATAGAAAAACATTTTATATTCAATAATTTATAATTTTATTTTGATCAAATCATTGAAAAATATTATCAAACAATATTAACTATAATTTTAATATAAAAAATGCTAAAAAAGTTTATCAAAACAAATTTTAATAATTTTAAACAATAAATTTTATAATGAGATTATTCTTTGACAAATTTTTTCTTTCATATATATATATATATATATATATATATATATATATAACGTAGATACTACAATAGAATATGAAAGGAGAGAGGAGTAATTGTGGGGAATTGACCGTTGACCTTGGAGTTAGAGGAGAGGAGCAAGGGAAGGCATGCCACATGCATAGTGCAGAGGGAATTATAAAAACAGAGCAAAAAGACGCGAATGGCAGGGAAGAGGGTAGGCCATAGCCATAGTATAGTAGTATATGCAAGGGGTAGGGGGTGGGGAGACAAATCTGACCTACTAATCCAAATTAAATTAAAGTAAAGGGTGGAATAATAAATAAACAAGAAAAGCAGGACGCAATTGAAATCTAGGCAGAGAGGGGGTGGGGGTTTGGTACATATAATAATAAAAGGAGGAGGGGATTAATTAAGGATGATTAGCGGGGGTTAAGGTAATGATGAGAGGATTATGAGTATGATTAAGAGAAAATAAAAGAGTGAGTGAATGATATTAAAGAAAGAGCGAAGAATGGTCCCGCAAGATTAGAGGGAGTCTGTAGGAGTACGAGCAGAGAAGTAGATGGATTAATGAGAGAAGAGAGAAGGAGGAGGCATGCGAGGGGGAGAGAGAGGGTAATGCGTGAAAAGATGAGAAGGAAACGGCGCCGCTTCAGGGGGTCAGATGACAGATACTGACTGGTAAGCATTGGTACATATAGAGAGGCAGCTGCTCATGTGTCATCCTATTCACAACTTCTACGTCCTTCTCATGTCCCCCCGCTTCTCGGGTCTCATCCGCTGACTCATCTATATATTTCTTCCAACTGGGGCCCATCCCCATCTCATTTTCAATGAAAAAAATGGATACTAATACTATTAATACAATAAAATTGTATCTAACACAGTCAAATATCTTTTAAATTAATTTTTATGTATTTAACATCTTAAATAATTTTATTTTTTTATTTAGAGGTCGATTGATCTGACCATGCGACGACAATCATCAACATTTTCATCACCGGGATAACCATATTCTTTGTGAAGGGATGCGTTGATCTTTTCGTTTCAATATTCAGTGGGACTTTTAAAATATTAATATTGTTGAGAAAAATTTGATTACCCTTCCTTCTTTTTTAAAGGTAAAATATCCTGAGATGAGGTATTATCTATCATTAAATACGATCAATCTTTTTAAATAAGAATTCAAATTTTATTTCATTATCCTGTTAGTCAGTAACCTTTTGTTTTCTAAACCTAACCCTTCTATGGATATCTGATAGCCCCTTTCATCATTAATGGAAACTTTGTTGCAATGGCAGCGGGGTAGCTGGAGCAGTAGAAATTGGTGAGTCAAATTCAATGAGATGAGAATGGTATAATTGCATCTATAATTACAAACTTTGAACTGCTCAAACAAATCCAAATTCAAACAAAACACACACATACAAAATCCAAAAGCAGGCACCCAATAATCGAAGCATTTTTCACTCAGGCCCACGAGTTCTTATCTACTGCACCCTTTCTTTTGGGTTTTTAAATATTAATAATTAAATAATTTTTTACCTTTAATTAAACAACAAAACCAGCTTTTTCACGAGCCTCCAACTGTCCCTCGAAAACTGCAAAATGCATATATGTAGCCCCATAGACTCCGCTGAAACGGATGGGCCCTCCCTCCCCCGCACTGTTCAACAGTCATACCTTTTTCACTCTTCAAACTAAAAACTAAACTAACCGAAACGCACCCACCCGCTCAAATTACCAAAATGCTCCCTCCCTTCCTCTCTCTCTCTGAGGCTTGCTGGCCAAGACCCCCTTTCTGCCTCCCCTCTGCTACACCGGAACAAACAAACTCTTCAGTTTTCCACACCACCCTCTTAAATTCTGCACACATCCTCCTAAACAGTGGCTTCCTTAAATGCCCCTCCTTCTTTCTCTAATTTACTGCTTTGCTACTCATCCTCCCTCTTCTCCTTCTCTGTCTTAATCTGTTACTGGTGTTCATTCCCTAAGCTCCTACTATCCAATGCCAACAGGCACCATCACCAAGGCTCTCTGTTTCCAACTTAGGGTTTCTCAAGCATTGTCCCGTTTTCTACGCCACCTCATTTCCATTGTTTTCTTCGTCAGTTTCGAAGAATATAGTAGTTTTGATATTTTTTCCTTTTTCTGCAGGTGTGGGTTTTTTCAACTTTTGTCGTTTCGCATTGTTTTTTCTCATCTCCCTTATTTTATTTCATTAAAATTCGAACTCCAGATTCTCTCCTTCTCTCTCTCTTCCCTCCGGTTCTCGGTCTTGTTTTTAGTTCTAAGCCGGGGGGCAATGGGAACAGTGTAATTGCTCTGGAGGTCAGAAGAGATATTAATGGCATTGTCCTGCGCTTTGCTCTGATCAAAGGTATACTACATTTTTTTATACTCTCTTCCTTTATTCAGTATCGAATGTCCATTTCAACTTTGAATGGCAATTGCAGGTCGCAGTGAGAAATGGACCTAGATGGCTGTAAAAAGGAGTGAGAAAAAGGATATTATGAGTTGCAATGCGAACTTGAATGAAATTCCTCTTTGCAATTTTAAGTTTATCTGGAATATGATTGTTCGATTCTGTGTTTCATTCTGTGTTTTTTTTCGCTTGTGATGTCTTTGACCAGACTCTTCTCTTCTAGGTTTGGATTACGTTGTTTATAGCTGGTGTTGATTATATATTATATAAATATTGAAGACGATGATGGATGGGAGGCGGCATTCAGTTGATATTCCTATTTCGAAAACTCTTATAGCGTTGAGGAGAGTCAGGTCATTGAGGGATCCATCTACAAATTCTATGAGCAAACTTTGCTCTTCGATTGATAATCTACACTGGGAGAACAGTTCGGGCAACGGGATTTCTCTGCGGTTCTTGGACGCTTCTCGCTCTTGTGATTCTGATGATAATGGTGCGTTAAGGTCGAAGAATTTAAGTTGTAGCATGCGCAGAGAGCACGATGCTGTTGATTTTGAATTGAACTGTGGCCATTTCAACTCTAAACTGAAGTCTTGTCCTGAAGGGCAGCAAGATGAAGAACTAGCTTACTCTAATTTGAATCAGGAAGGCAATTCCGGTATTAAGTCGACAAGTGATGGCTGCTTTAGCAACCATAGATGTAAGGAATTAGATATAGCATCTATTATGCCTCCGAGCAACGAGGCAACATCAGGATCATCTAAGTTAGGGACAATTGATCATTCTATGTTGACTAGACAAACTCTATGCAACCATCAAGTGAAACCATCCGAAGTTTTGGGCGAAATTGCAGGTCTTAGAGGTAGTCCATGCCTTTCAGTTGGTGAAGCTTTCTCAGCTTATAGTTCTTCGACGAATATGAATCAAGATGTAGATATTGTAGATGATAATCACAATGGATGTGGAATAAGCTGTTGTTGGTCAAAATCACCAAGGTTTAGAGAATCAAATGTATATTCTGATATAGAAGACCGTCCCCTGATATCCTGGCACACCGATGAGATAGCTCTCTATGGACACAAAAACATGAGACACATTGGTGGTGAAATCAGTCCAAATTTTGAAACTCCAAGAAGTTTGTGCATGAAATTCAGGCCAAAATGCTTTAATGATTTGGTTGGACAAAATGTGGTAGCGAGGTCCCTTTTGGGTGCCATCTTTAAGGGAAGGGTGACCTCATTCTATCTCTTCCATGGTCCTCGTGGTACTGGTAAGACATCTGCATCTAGGATTTTCGCTGCTGCACTGAATTGTCTCTCCCTTGAGGAGGAAAAGCCATGTGGTCTGTGCAGAGAGTGTGTTTTGTTCTTTTCTGGTAGAAGTAAAGACGTTAAAGAAATTGATTCTGGGAGACTTAATCGCATTGACAAAGTAAAATCCCTTGTTAAGAATGCAAGCATCCCTCCAGTTTCTTCACGTTTTAAGATATTTATTGTTGATGAGTGCCAGTTGATCCTTGGGGAGACATGGGCAAGTCTTTTGAATAGCATAGAGAGCCTTTCTCAACATGTGGTTTTTATTATGATCACTCCAGACTTGGACAAACTTCCCCGAAGTGCAGTTTCCAGGGCCCAGAGGTATCACTTCCCTAAAATAAAAGATGCGGACATTGCGAGCAGATTGGAAAAAATTTGCATAGCAGAAGGCATTGATTTTGAACAGGATGCTTTGGACTTCATAGCTGCTAAATCCTGTGGTTCACTTAGGGATGCAGAAATCATGCTTGATCAGCTGAGCTTGCTTGGTAAAAAAATCACAATTTCCTTAGCCTATGAGCTGGTAAGTATAATGCTATTATTCCGGACACATAACACCCCCCACGCCACAAAAAAAAAAAATCCCTGGTATTCAGGCTTGTTCTCTGTTTTTTGGCAGACGGGTATCATTTCAGATGACGAATTGCTTGAATTGCTGGATCTGGCTTTGTCTTCTGACACTTCAAATACTGTTAGAAGAGCGCGAGAGTTAATGAGATCAAGGTTGGATCCTCTACAACTTATATCACACCTGGCAAATCTCATCATGGATATTCTTGCAGGGAAATGTGATGGTGGTGGTTCTGAAGTCAGAATGAGGTTTTCTAGTAGATATAAATGTAAGTGCTTCTTAGTATATTATACCAATTAAGCTTTTATCAGTTTAAGTTGTCTGTTTGATGTTTATTTCAGACTTGGCTTGCCTAGTGGTCTGACTTTACATTTTTGCCATCAAAGCTGAAGCAGACCTTCAGAAGCTAAATCATGCATTAAGAATACTTTCTGAAACGGAGAAGCAATTACGAATTTCCAAGAATCAAACAACATGGTTCACAGTAGCTCTTCTACAGTTAAGCTCTGCTGAACTTTCTTCTGTCGAAGCAAATGATACTAAATTGAGAGATGCATGCAATGGAGGTTTGTTGCGGGCTTGATTTATTTTGATGGCTTATCACAGTTTTTCTGTTTCTTTCCTTATTGGGTGTGATGAGGACGAGTTTGTAGAATGAAATAGTTTTACGGGTGTATATTTCTCTTCTAAGCTTGCCTTAAATGGATACAGATGGTGATTTCTGCCGTACATCATCTACAGGGGATAGCAGGAAGCATCTTGGCTCTGCTCAGTATGATAACAAGTTGTTTAGATTAGGACAACAGGATCACACATTAAGTTCCATATGGCATAAAGCGACAGGGTCATGTGAATCTAACAGACTCAAGACTTTTCTTAGGAAACACGGGAAGTTGTCTTCGCTCTGTGTTAATCACGGTATATCTATACTCTTTATCGCACCTTGTTTATTATTTTCCATTCATCTTCTAAATTTACCATATAATAATAGTATAATCTATTCCCCCTGTTCTGGTCATTGTATTTTGTGCTTGTTCTTGTTGCATGTTTTGAGCGGAATTTTTTTTTATTCTTTTGAAGGAACTTCTAATATCTTCCCTGTAGTTATCAGTGTTAACGCATTTAACATTAATTTATTACAGAAAGGGATGCCTCCTAGCAACTTATATTTATGATCACCTCAACGTTGTGCAATCATATTCTAATGCTTTCCGATATTCTTGATTTACTATTCACATCTTGCGAACTGATATGTATATATACCTATTGCACTCCTTCAATCTAATGAATCAAAACTACTCCACTTTCTAGATCTAGCCATTGCCGAGTTGGATTTCCAGCGTCACAACTACGTCTTTAAGGCTGAGAAGTCATGGAAAATGATTGCCAGTTCCCTGCAGCTTATATTGGGTTGTAACATAGAGCTCAGGATCAATCTTGTGCCTTGTCCTTCTGATTCTAAATATGCCAAGTTGAAGAGGTCATCTCTCAGTTTTTTTAGTTGTTCCCGTAGAATTCATCGAAAAGCCCTCTCAGGCAATGAACAAGGAAGTGAACAAGACTACACTGATCACACCTCACAGAAAGCCATGATGAAGGATAGAACGTGTACATCTGATTGTGGATCTCAGATGCAACAACCTGTGCCTTATCAGGGAATGGAGGTTGTGACAGCTTTGAGAGATGGTGAAGGAAATTTGCTGAGCTCAAGGAAGAGTTTGTTGAATGGTTCGTGTCAAGAGACTTCAAGGACCTCAAGTTCTGGGATTGATTCCTCTAAGGAAGAGGGATTTGATTATGCACACCTAGTTTCATCAAACCCTGATTCAGACTATCAATCAAAATGTTTCCCTCGAACTTTCTGGATTCATAAGAAGAAGTTACGTTCTCCAGATCTATCTCAGTTGGATTTCGAGGGCACCCAACAACAGAAAGAATTTGTTTTATCTATCCCAAATTACACCTGTTCCGAGACATATAGCTATGCCAGCGAACCATGCGTTTTCTCCACCAGCTCTGATAACTGTACCAAAGCCGTCCAAAATGAGAATAGGTAACCTTCGTTTGCTTCTTATCATTATCTTTTCTGTTGTTGTCATTATTTACTGTACTTCATAATACGAAGATATAACCATGTATTAGAAGTGCGCCTTTTTGTAGGTTAGAAATTCCAAACTACAGACTGTCACCAAAAATAAAAAATCTGAATTATAGACGTTGTACTCGAGTTGTGTTCCCTAGCATTTTCTGGATTGGATATTTTATTCCAATGCTTCCTATCAGCTTCTTGCATATAACGCTCTTTTGGAAATAAATATTCTTGAATATTCGATTGGAAAATGCTGCTGCCGAGCTCAATCATATTTTCCTATCTGATGTAAATAAATGGAGCAAGAATTGTTTGTTACCGAGGGTATGATCACTATGGATGATAAATTGACTTAATCATCCATGGAATGAATGTGTCAACAGAACTTCGTATCTTTGGTAGAAGCTACGAAACAATCAACTTTGAAGTCTCCCATTGATCTATTGAGATGTTAAATCTCATCACTTAAATATATTTTCAAACAAGCAGCCTCTTTTATATACTTTATTAATAAGCCTAACTTTAACATAGTTCCTAGCATTAAACTTGAAGGGTTAACAAAACATGTCCATAGATAAAGTGGGTCTTATTGCGATGTCAAGAAACTGCAAACTTCAATATGATCCCGTTGTCTTGTACCTGTAATTTTCTCCCCAGTATTTCAATCCCGTTGAATTAAGTATAGTTGAAATGGGATCTATTGCTTTGTCTCTTCTGGCTTGCTTTTCTTAGTTGTTTAACTGAAAGTCTATTGTCCTGGTTGCAGCCCCAAGTTGGATTCAGATTTGCTTTGTTGGAGAACCCCGCGATCTCCCTTGAGGAAGGTAGGCCTGCTTCAACATTACACAACTCCTTTGGAGCGACTCTTATATAATTAGATATAGGGAACAAAGCAAATATCTAATGGAGGATCCTGTGGAGGATTGATGATTTCCTGTTACCCCAAGGCCCAAATCAGATTTTAAGCTTTGAAGTTTCATCTTCTCTGAAATCACTTGTCTTTTAAAGATAAGTCTTTTGGAAGTGGAGTAATGATTACATTGTGGGATTTGGGGTAAACGTGATATAATCTTGGTTATGATTAGTAAAAAAGTAAAGCAGAACTTGCTCTGGTCTGTGAACTGTTATGGCTTCCTTAACAAGCAAACCTTAAGTGTAACCTTATAATCCAAGACCATTATTATCTGACTAGAAGTGATTTGGGCCTTGCAGTCATGGCATGTGGGGCTTCAGCAGCATAAGTCGCATGCAGCAGGGAGGTTTCTTTCCTGTACCACTGCTAAGTAGCTACTGCAAGACTTAATGGTGGCAAGAGCTCGGCGATGAATAGTTTTATAAATTTGGCACAATTTTGTTGAATCCCAGATGGCATGACACATTTTACATGGAACTTTGTTCTAGTCAATGTAAGATGAAGCAGATGTTGCTGATTTAGATTCCGTTGCATGTGATTTTTTACCCAGGGATGGTTGCTCAGGACACAGCATTAAAAATTCTGCACACGCATCTACATACTCTCCCATTGCGAAACACAACCCAAAGTACCCACTGGGACCACGACTAGCTTCACCATCACCTCAATACTGTTTACCTCTTGGATGAATTTCGTTTCACCAGTTTGCGTACCATTGCTGGTTCTCAAGTAAGTCGAACTCGTTAGCTGAAGTTCTTTGTTGCGCTTTAGAATAAGAGCACATCACTTCTACTCTCCCACCCTCTTTAACACTTGGATTAGGAGTATTTGGTTAGATAAAAATTTCATGAATTTTGAATTTGATCCAAATCCAAGTAAAATTCAAATTCAAGTACTCACTCTAAATTATTTCAAATCTAAATAAATTATTATTACCGTTATTACTCAAGCTTGAGTCATTTTACATTGGCTTCATAATTTGAAATTTTTCATACCATCCAAATAAAATATTTTTAAATATGAAAATTTGAATCTAAATCCATCTATCCGAACGCATTCTAAATGTTTTTGGGCATCTATCACAGCAGATATCCCAGCAAACACAAGCAAATAGTCACCATGGAATATTGGGGCCAGCTTCCCGCTTTACATTGCACCATATCCGCTGCCCACTGCAACCTCTGAAAAGTGTTACACAATTCTCGTTTTCGACTGTTTTTCATCTGAAGCATGGCAGTGGACACAAGTCTGACTCCATAAGATTCCTGGTTGTCCTTAGACTTGCTGAACGCCTTCTTGTGGTCTATAACTATTTAATTAATTTAAATAAATTAAATAAATAATTTAATTATAACTATTATGGTATGATTTATTTAAAATATTTTTATATAGCATTAGTTTATATATAAATTTTAAAGTTAGGTAAATTATTTTAGAAAGTAAATAATAAATATTATATATAAAATATAGTAGGATCTTAATTTAGGACTGAATTAAATTGTAATTAACTTTAATATTAAGGACTAGATGTAGTATAAAAAAATTGGACAAGCACAAAAACTAAATATTATTAAAAAGTTTTCTTATGCATCCATTATCCATATAAAGATATTTAAATTTAAAAGAAGATTATTTAAAAATAATCAGTCCATTGAAGATGACACCCGTTTATTAGTATATAAATAATCAATTAACAGTGATAAGTGGTTTTTATTTCCATATGTTAATTTATAAAATAAAAATAATGAGATTTTTTTCCGATAAAAAATAATGAGAGTATTTAAATAGCTTAAAATATAGTTTCACATGGTTTATCAAAATGCAGCGGGCACCACCGCAAAAGGAAAGATCCGTTCAATCTACTTATTTCTTTTTGCTGAACAGCATGCTCATTCACCATGCGCCATATTATTTAATCATATCTTAATTTTTGAAGGTTTAATAAATTATTGTTTAATTATAAAATTAGTTATTGACCTTGTGGTCTAGTCTAGTCATATAAAAAAGACTTGTGTAAGACAGACGTGGCATGTATCACAATCGCCCCGAAGATATATTATAACTCCAACTTCAAAAGGAGGTGGGTATTTAATTTGCAAGCCGAAAATGAAAAAAAAGAAAAACAATCTCCGTCCAAATGGAAATGAGAAGGAGGAGCTTATTATGTAAAAATAATTTAAATAAACTCAAGAAGTAGTAATTTAGGTTGAACATATGGGGTAGTAAAAAAAGATGCTGTTTTGTTGTGGGTATTTTTTTGACCAGCCAAACCGATAAAAGAGCAGTTAACACGCTGAATTGACAGGTTAGTTTGCTTTTTTGTAATTATTATTATTTTATTTATTAATTTTTAATTTAACTCAACCTCTCAAATATAAACTTAACATTTTTCTAATATTTTATTATTTTAAATTTTGTGTTAAAAATAAAAAAAATAAAAAAGAAATAAAAAAATGGTAAGTTGAACGTGGGCTCACATTGGCAGGAGGTGAGTCTTTTTAATCTAACTTGTCTCTGTTCAACCCATTGTAGGTTAGCTTATTTTTGATAGGTTAGCCTGTATTATTAGCTTTAATAAATTTTTGTATAGAAGAGTTTATATAAAAAAATAATTATGAATAAATTAGTATTTAGATAATTATTATTAGAATAGTTGTTATGATTGATAAATTATTAAAAATTTATAAAATTAAATAATAATAATTATTACTGTTCATTAGAGTCTTGTCCAATCATGTCCCATATTTCTCTCATCTTCTCACTCTCTTCAGCGACAACTTGTAGCAATGATGAACAGAAGAGGACAACTTACAGTGATAACTTGTAAAGCTCAGCAAAAGGTGACAACGTTGTAGGAGAGAACTGGGTGAGGACAACTTGCAGGCTATAGTGACAGAGGATAGAGCTTGAATCAAGGGAGAAGCTTAGGAATTTGGAGAGAGAAAGAAGAGAGTCAAAGAATATGATGTAAAAACAATGACGATAGAGATATATGCAAAAGTAATGATAGCGGATACATAATAGAAGGGACGATGGGGGATAGTGAATGTAAGATGGTAAAAGAAGAAGACACAACAATGGAAGAGAGGAGATGAAGAAAAAAAAAATTAAAGATAAAATAATTATTATATAATTTATAACTTTTTTTTTAAATTATTCTCATATATTTATCTAAAGTTATTGTTTAATTTATAATTTTTTTTTAATAAATAAGATTATTTTTTTTAAACTTTTTAACTTATAATTTAGATTAATTTTTTTTAAAATTGTAGTCGTGGGAGTTACCCAAATACACACGAAAAAAAACTCACTAAAAAAAACAAAGATGAAAATGAAAAAAAACGGAAAAGAAAAAATAAAAAAAAAACGCCGCCAAAAAAACATCCGTCGAAACGATCCGACGATCTCTCCTAAAGAGTTTACTGTTTAGTTTAAGCAAAGGCCAGCCAGGTATCTTCGGAATCTTCGTAGATGGGGAGCGTGAAAATTCTCTGCCGAAAGCTCGTCTTCCACAACGCTGATTCTGGTCCCGGAATTCACTGGCTCGTCGGATCCCCATTTTTCCCGCCATTTACCATCGTCTCCTCTCTCAGATGTATCCACGCCCTCACTTCTTCCGACTCCACTTCCCCAGATTTACGCCAAGAATCAGGTCATCATTCTCTGTAATTCATTTTCACTTAACTTTCCTGCTTGCCTATTTCTCTACGCATTTTCCAAATTGGTTTGTTGTTTTTGCCCCGAACGTTTTCGGAAGAGTACTTAATTCTCGTATTCTGAGCAGAAGAACTTCGGACTTTGATAATAAAAGGATTTGAGATAATCGGAGCCTTGACCTTTGGAAACTCCGATTTCGAGAAAAATGCTCGTAAATCCATTGACGCTGCTCGTGGATTGAGGAAGCTTCTTTACGACGAAGGCCAATGTCAAAATCAACCCGTGGTAGGAGCAGTTGCAGGTTTAGATGCCAGTGACATTCGATTTTTCATCTCCAAGAGCGGAGATGAAACAAGCCTCGAATCTGTTCCTTCAATTGTATACGAAGATCATCCAGAGAAGTATGTATGGGAGAAGGGCTGTTTGCTTCGGTGTGAACTTCCAGTTAAGTTGCCGGTGTATTACGCTGTAAACAAACCCAGTGGTAGGTTTCCTTACGTCACCAATTTGTTTTTATCACTCTAACATGTAATTGAGCAGTTTAGTGATCGAGCGTTATACTGAGATGCTATACTCTAACCTTCAATTTTCGAATCCATTGATTAGCTACTTGATATCAATGGGAGATTAGTGATGGTCTTATTGAAAATGCTTTAGTTGTAGCTCGCGATGCTATTGAAAGAGCGAGACTGTGAGAATTTGTTGCTAAGGATAGTGATTGGGGAAAATGAAAATAATTGTTGGCCATAAAAAGGCTGGTAGTAGTTTAGATGGTTTAATCGAAAAAGAAATTGTGTTTCTAGTTTTCCAACTGTACCTATTAACATCAAAACATTAGTAAATTATCTTAGGCTCACATTGTAGCCAGTGAATAATGAATAAAATTTGTTCCTTAGATGTTGAAAAAGCATTTTCTCGTGCAACTGAAGCTGTTATTGCCAAGTTAAGAGATCCACAAGCAGTGTACGTGTTCAAGACATCAAGCAAAGCCTCTGTCGATCAATCTCCTCCACCAGCCATAATCCGAGGTGTAAAATTAGACTTTAACACAGATCTCTCCAAGGTCTGGCCTTCAGCTGTTGGAGGCGATGGCTTTGATGCAAATTCGTTGACATGTTCTTACTTTTCCATGAAAGGTAAAGCAGGCTCATCAATATTTTCTGTGGAGGTAAGAAGAATGATTGACTTTATTTTTGTTTTCTTTTGTTTGCCCCCCCAAATTTTTCTTACTGTTAATAGCTTTCTTAGTGTTATCTGCTGGAACTTGATGGTGTTGTTGCCTGTTAGTTTGCTTTTATACGTGCTTCATGAGTAGTCAAATGATTATCGTAATCCGTCTAGTGAGACTTTTTTCTGCTTAGAATGCAGATACCATCCAAGTTAGTGTTCTTTTTAATAGCTTAGAAAAGTCCTCAACTCCCGCTTCCCCATTTGCCGAGTATCTTCCAGGTCAGGAATTGAAGGCCATACCTCCTGTCATATATTTGTTCATTGAATACTTGAATTTAGTTTTACTTTCTTTAACATTCTAAATGAACGTTAAATCATTGCTTTCAGTCCAGGAAGAAGCCAGACTACTCACAGTAGACATTAAGCTTGATATACTCTGCTATGCAGCAAAGGAGCTTCCACTTAGTTATGCAGTTTCGAGTTTAGTCATCCCTGGTTTAGCAGACCAGATAAATACACTAACGAAATTAATCTTGCCCAACCTTTTGGCACAACATCCTCAGGTGAGGCAATGCATTCTCATTTATTCTTTTACATAAGCTTTGTTTTGTTTGAATGTTTCATAATAGTTTTTTTTAACCTGACACACATGGAGCTCATAAATTATTATTGTTTTGATTAATTAACAGTTTATTTTATTTGCAGCTACGTCCTTATCACTTTAGCCCTTCTGGGGTTTTGCATCCAATTACTGTTTTCTATGAACTTAGTTTTGGGGAGACAGAATTAAAGCAAGGTATGCTATTGAACTTAGTTTTGAGGAGACACAATTAAAGCAAGATATCCATGCAGGAGTCCCTATTCACTTGTCTTGGTTGGAAAGTAACTGAATAAGGAGTATATTGAGTTGTGCATGGAGGTTTGCAGAGAGGAATATATCTGTTTTATTTTCTTTCGCTTGCTACCATTTCTTTTATTTCTGATTTGACTGAATGATATTGATTTTTTTTAATTTTTTTTTCTATCTGCAGTTGAAGTTAGAAGATCCTTACACTCGAGGCTAGGATTGCCTTATGACCGCCCCCTTCTAAGAATTGCTAATGCCTTGGATTTTTTGAGATTGAAAAGCAGTGGCAGTGATTCCCTGCAGAAGGGTAATAATCATGTGTAAATAAGAACTTCTTTATGATCTAGTTGATGATAATTATGGCTGCATCTGCCTCATTCCAGTATCCATGTATTAACCTTGGCATTTTTTTGGGGACAACATCAGGTTCTACGTTGCTCAGAGATGTACATATTGGAATACCTAGCAGCGGTGGTAAGTTGCCATTTTGCTATAGTGATATAATTCTTCTTTCTCTCATGCTTTTGTGATGGTTTATGTAGTTGCTGGGGGAGTCGTTTCCCTTGTACAAGGTTCCTATGAATACCACCATTATCTTCAGGATGGTTTTAATGATTCGGTAAATTCAATCCTGCTGCCTTCTAATGATTTTAGCATGCTCAACTTATATGTTTACCTGCAGTAGATATTTATCCAAAGTACGCACACTCCATTAGTCATTGCTGAGATGTTTTAGATATTCAGCTTACATAGTCGCGATGGGGATATTGCATACTATTGCTTGGATAAATGATTGCAAGACCACTATTGTCACAAAATTAATCACTTAACGTTGACTTTTTAGGGTTGGGGTTGTGCTTATCGCTCTCTACAGACTATAATCTCATGGTTCAGATTACAGAATTACTCATCCATAGATGTTCCTTCTCATAGGTATTTTTACCTTTAATGATGGACATGCCTTTATTTCATTTTTGCAATAGGGTAGTGCGGAATGTGATAATTTTTTGTAATATTTCTCAAGTTTATCATATCTTCATTTGTTGGCTCTGTTGTGTTTTGGTTCTGTGTGTAATTGATTATTCAAAGACTCAGTAGATTCTAATTCAAATTGATAACTAGAGTGCTCATTCTTGTTGGATATTTACTTGACAACTAATAGCTATATATATTCACGTGTGTCATTAAGCCTGATCTACAATTTTTCAGGGAAATACAGCAGTCACTTGTTGAGATTGGTGATAAGGATCCCTCTTTTATCGGGTCAAAAGAATGGATTGGTGCCATTGAGTTGAGCTTTGTTTTAGACAAACTTCTGGGTGTAAGTATTCCACTCTTTCAACTGCTTGTAAAATTTGAGCTGTAGTAACATTATAGTCTTCTTATGGATGAAGTTGGGTTTTTGGGGTTGACCCAATTGGACATGGCCTCCATCTAGAATTTAGATACTCTTTGATGTACAACAGGGTGCATAAACATATGATCTATATCATAAAAAATATATGTATCATAGAATTTCCTGTGGTTATATCAGAATTCTTTGATCTGTAGCATGGAAAAAGGTTTGCTCATTATTTTAGATAACAGATGCCTGCATGCGTGGTGGAAATGAACAAATATGTTCTTAATCGTTTGACTGGGGTCTCTCTTTATCAGGTTACTTGCAAAGTAATCAATGTTAGATCTGGAGCCGAGCTTCCTGAAAAATGTCGAGAGTTGGCATTGCACTTTGAGACCCAAGGGACTCCTGTTATGATTGGTTAGTAGAAGATGTACTTTCTGTTTTATCTGCCATCCATGTTTCATTGCTTATCTTACTTTTAACGTGGGGAGATTTGAGGTATCGTTAATCACGTCTTTTGGTCATGATCACTTAGGAAGTAATTATGTTGGGCAAACTTTTGCCCAGCTGCTCTGACTTTCTTGGCACTTGAATTTGAAATGCAGGTGGTGGTGTACTTGCTTATACACTCTTGGGAGTGGATTACAATGAAGCCAGTGGAGACTGCGCATTTTTAATTCTTGATCCCCACTACACAGGCACGGATGACCTGAAGAAAATAGTGAACGCGGGCTGGTGTGGCTGGAAAAAAGCTGTAGATAACAAGGGAAAGAATTTCTTCTTACATGATAAGTTCTATAATCTGCTGCTGCCGCAGAGGCCCAGCATGGTTTGACTTTACAGATATTAATGAGGACACCTAATTCCTCCTTATCTGTACTGTTTATTTTGCAAAACATTTTAGATAGTTAAATGTGATTTTGGGTATAGAGTAAATTAGCTTCCTCACTTCTTGAGATTTGAGGCAGTGATGTTCTATAATTCAGTTTCTGCTTCTTTAATACAGTAACTGGGATACGTCAAGGATGTAGTCAAAGTCAAGGATGCAGGCAAACCCTTATCCTCCTCAGCTTGAAAAAGCAAGATATCCCCTAATGGAGGTCTGGAAAAGCTACAAAAGATGTTTTCCGTCTTGGCCTCCACTTGTGGTCATTCAATATCATTGAAATGGGTCAAAAAATCTGTTGTTAACAAATATTATCATCTCACTGGTACACATCTATTTAAATTTTTGTGAGATCCGTTTCAATTCAGTTTATTTTTTGCAAAAAAAAATTATGAATCGACAATGCTACTTTTATATACGATTCAATTAAGAAAAAGTAAGTACTCTTTTGTTGCACATCTCTTGTCGAATTTCCCCTGGTGGTGAGTACGGTGAGATGGAGATGTGGATGTGGATGTGGATGTGGAATAAACAGCTAAAAAAGGGAGAATTATCATTGAATCCTACCTAAACAATTTAATCATTAAATTGTTGGACTTTTTAAATGGTTAAATTGGTCATGTGGATCGCAAAATAATTCCCCGCTAACATTTTCCCCCACCAAAAATAATTACTATTTAAATAACTGACCGCAAATTGTAGGACTTCACAAGCCCCGGCAACAGCTAACAAGTAAAAAAATCAAATGGGAAGATAATCTGTCTGGAGCCATGGCTCTAACCCATCACCAATTCCTTCCTTCACGCACCTTAGTTCGCCCTTTTAATTCACCTCTCAAATTTTCAAAACCCTCCCTATTTTTGTCCTCTAAAACCCCAAACTTGCGCTCGTTATGTGTTGAAGCATTACCAGCAGGTTTTTCTCAGTCTTCAGGCCCCATTTTTCTTCCATTACTCGAAGAAGAAGAGCAGCGAAGGGATGAGGGGGAGGAGGAGAAAGAAGACATAGAAGCGTTTCCAGTGCAAGAATAGGCAGAGGACCCAGCCGATCCAATTTACAGATTCTTCAAGTCTCGCCCTACAACCGCTGACCAAGACCCTTAAAACGAAGGAAAATTAATCCTCCAGAAGAACCGTCGCGTTTCATGGCATCTTGCTTCGGTTGCCGAGTCTGTTGAAGAAACCGAAGTGGATTTGGATTCCAAATACAAATCTGTTGAGGAACAGGAAGAGTCAAGGGAGAAGAAGGAATTGCCTCAGGGCATTGTTGGGGAGATTGTTCAAATTGCAAGAAACTTACCGGAAAATCTGACACTAGGGGAGGTTTTGAACGGTTATGAGGGACGAGTTGATAAGATACAGTGCCTGGAGGTGTTCGGATTTTTGGGGAGGAAGGTCGTCTATTGGATTGTTTGTATTTCTTCGAGTGGATGAGATTACAGGAACCATCACTTGTTACACCTCGGGCATGTAGTATTTTGTTTCCAGTGTTAGGAAGAGCAGGGATGGGTGATAAGTTGATGGTTCTCTTCAGAAACTTACCGTCCAGCAATGAGTTCAGAGACGTTCGTGTTTATAATGCCGCAATTTCAGGTCTTTTATATAGTGCAAGGTATGTAATTCTTCGAGCTTTTACGTGTTCTGCTTGCCCAGAAGTTAACTTGTGTACACATTTCATTTTGATGCAGTTTTGTGGGTAATCGTTTCTTTAGATAGACTTTGAAGCCGAAGCCTTTCCTGTTATTTGTGATAATTTTTCTCTTAGCTTTCTTGGGAAGTTCGTGGCAGTTAAGAAGCCTATGACAGCTAACTACAAATGTTTTGAGCAATTTATTGTGGTAGAATTAAGATATTGCAAATAATCTCATATGTGTAAGGGCCCAGTGCCGCTTCCAAACTTCAAGTAGTGTACAGTTTTAGGAAAAATAATTTGAATTTTTCCATTCTACTCCTTTCTTCGAACTTGATGTTTCAAAATATTTGGGCAGCATTTCCATCTAAAACTTAATATCTCAGGACTTTTTATTGATGGCTGCCTTGTTATCCTAGGTATGAAGATGCCTGGAAGCTATATGCGTCCATGGAACATGGTAATATATGTCATGATCACGTGACATGCTCTATTGTGATTACAATAATTAGAAAACTTGGCCATTCTGCGAAAGACGCTTGGAATTTTTTTGAGAAAATGAACAGAAAAGGAGTCAGATGGAGCGAGGAAGTCTTGGGTGCGTTAATCAAGACATTTTGTGATGAGGGCTTGATTAAGGAAGCTCTCATCATCCAATCAGAAATGGAAACTAAATGAGTCTCTTCAAATGCAATTGTGTACAACACTCTTATGGATGCGTTGTGTAAATCCAATTACATAGAAGAATCTGAAGGCGTTTTTGCTGAGATGAAAGCTAAAGGAATTAAGCCCACTACAGCTATTTAACATTTTAATGTATGCATACAGCAGAAGAATGCAACCTCAGGTTGTGCAGAAGTTGATGGTAGAAATGGAGGATGCTGGCCTGAATCCAGATGCGAAATTGTATGCTTGCCTAATCAGTGCATATGGGAAGCAGAAAAAAATGAGTGACATGGCGGCAGATGCATTTCTGAAGATGAAGAAAGCTGGTATAAGACCCACTTCACATTCATACACAGCTCTAATTCATGCTTTTTCAGTTAGTGGTTGGCACAAGAAAGCTTACATGGCATTCGAGAACATGCAAAGAGAGGGCCTCAAACCCTCTATAGAAGCAAGGGACGTTATATCTGAGTTTTGTAAGATTGGGTTGCACCCAACAGTGATGACATATAATGTGTTGATGACCGCATATGCACGAGGAGGTCAATACTCAAAGTTGCCACAGCTGTTGAAAGAGATGGAGACTCTGAATCTAAAACCCGATTCTGTAACTTATTCAACGATTATATATGCCTATATTCGTGTTAGAGATTACAAGAGGGCATTTTGTTATCACAAGATGGTCAAAAGTGGACAAGTCCCAGATCCCGACTCTTACAAGAAGCTTAGGGCGATTCTGGATGTAAAAGTCGCCAAGAAAAACAAGAAGGATAGAAGTGCTATACTGGGGATAATTAACAGTACGATGGGCATGGTTAAAGATAAGAAGAAGACGAAGAAAGATGAGTTCTGGAAATACAAGAAAAAACATACAAGACAACCCAGTTCTGGTCCCGGTACCACGAGGGAAACTTTGAAATCCCCTTGAGCATTGTAAGTTCAATTTTTCCCCACTACTAAATTTCTCTACAGCATAATGTCGATATTAGGATCTCCATGATTTTAAGTTTGAGGCTAGGTACAACCCGTCCAAAGTGACGTTCTTGTTGGTATTTTGACTTTTGAGTTAGCTGCAACCTAGTGGTAGTAGTTTCATCCTTGTTTTTGTTACAAAGCCCAGAAATAAAAAAGTAGCAATTAAATTTAGAAAAGTGGGTTTGCGGTGCCATAGTCTCTTTCATGAGAAATCGTGTCATGAAAGAGAACACTGAAGACGATCTTTGCCAAGTTTATCAGCCCCCATAATCTGTCCTCTTGGCCCATTCTTAATGATAATAGTCCACTGAAACTTAAGCATTCGTTTGATCTCCTCTTACACAAAGCTGCAATTCACATAATTAACAGAATCCCTGTTTATATTCTCTACCAGCACCTTGGAATGAGATTCCACTTCGCCTTGTCTAATTTGTTTTTTTTGGTATACATAAGTTTACGCCTGTTTAAATTGTCCATTGTGAATGGAATTCCTAGTTCCTAGGTCTACTAATTGCTGTCAGCCGTGGGTCGCGGGACAAGAAATTTTATGGGTTTGGATTCGTAAGAATGGGCCTTGTTGGTTAGATTTGGGCTTGTAACTTGGGTGCCGATTTCCTTCTTCCTCTGGGGTGGGGCAATGATTTTGGATTTTTGGTTTACGCCTAGTGTGAGAACTAAGTTTAGCTCAACTTTTTATAGATATTTAATTTAATCATTAGAGATTATCACTTTTTTGTAAGTTTAATCATGGCGTTTACATATACATCTTAATTTCTAGGTGAATAAATTTATACTTAAGGGTAATTGATAGCTCGCTCTGCTGACATTAATATCGTTTATAAGAAAGGGAGATTTTATTTTGCCCTTATATCATATGTGAGTCTAATTTCTTTTTAAAAAAATTTGTATAAAAAAAAAGATATTATGTTAACATATAGATATGGATATATGGTTGTATGCTTTAAATATGATGTCTTAACTTTAAACTAAGTCATATGTATGAAAATACTTTGTTAAGAGAGGAAAAATTTATTCCCTATATATATATATATATATATATATATATAAATGTATAGATGTAATTACATTTTTCACTAAAATAAAAATAGTTTATATTTATCATTATTTATATACAACAACAAGCCCATTAAATAGGGTCGGCTATATGGATCATACGACGCCATTGTGCTCTATAAAAAATTAAATCTTTTGATAGGTTATTAACTAAGAGATCCTGCTCAATGACCTCTTTGAGCATTCTTTTTGGCCTTCCTCTAGTCATTTTAACCGGTGTCTATATCGTTTGATTCACCCTCTTCACTGGCGCATCCCTTGGCCTTCTTTGTACGTGTCTAAACCACCTAAAACGGTTCTCTATCATTTTCTCTTCAATAGGTGCCACTCCAACTCTTCCCCGTATATGTTCATTACGAATCTTATCTTTTCTTGAATGCTCACACATCCATCTCATCATCCTCATCTCAGCTATCCCAACTTTATGCTCGTGTTGTCCTTTTAAAGCCTAACATTCACTTCTATAAATCATTGCTGGTCTTATAGCAGTGCGATAAAATTTTCCTTTTACTTTATCTTGTATTCTCCGATCACATATAACCCCAATAACCTTTCTCCATTTAAATCATCCGGTCTGAATTCTATGATGAACATCCTTCAAAATTTTACCGTCATTCTGTATAATTGATCTCCAATATTTAAACTTATCTATTTGTGGAATAACTTGATCTCCCAATCTGACCTTTAAGTTATTTCTAACCTGTCTCTTATCAAAATTACAATGCATATATTTAGTCTTATTTCTACTCAGACGAAAGCCTTTTGACTCTAAAATATTTCTCTATAACTTAAGTTTAAAATTAATTTATTCTCTCGACTCCGTTATAAATATTGTCTAACATAAAATAGGTTTTTAAATATGGAATAAATTGAGTTTATGATTCTTAGTATGAACTATTCAATTATTGAGACATTTATCATTTGTAGCGATTTTGTCCAAATAAAATTTACATCCACTAGTTTTACTCATTTCTCAATTGTTTTTATCAGATTAACAGATGACTGAGTATAAAATAAGTTGTACGTACAAAAAGAATGAAAAGACCAAAATAGTTAAGCCTTAAATATATGAATATATAATTGATGGTAAACAATGTAAGAATATATTTATTTAATATAAAAGTTAATTAATTTTTTTAGATAAATTAAAAAAATTATATAAATTAGTTAATTATAATTAATATAAGAGTTAGTTGATTAATTTAGATAGATTAAAGAATATATAATATGAATGTATTTTAATAGATTGTATTTAATCATAATTAATAATATTTTTAATTTTTTAATTAATTAAAAAAGTTAATGACTTTATTTTTTTTGTTATAAAAATTTTTAAAAGGGGATTTGATTCATCTTTAATTTATAGGCATGACAAAATTTCTTTTCCTTTTAAATGATATTAATATTAAATAGAGTGAGTTATCAATTATTTTTAAGGGTAAACTTATACATTAAAGAGTTTAAAATATTTCTCTAAGTATTATGACTGAAAGTATAATAAAATAATATTTTTAAAAATTAAATATATTTTAAATAATTGTATATTTTATCATGTAGTTAATTATCTCTTAATTGTATTAAGGAATGTGAGATAGTAGAACGGAATAAGGTTACCGAAGCGACCACCCAAGAATTCCACAATGGACCAGATATAAGACAAGGTGTGCTATCTTCATCCTGATTGAAACAGAAGAATATAAGATCAAAACTCAAAAGATAGGGATCCAACGTACGAAATCATATTCATTTTATTTTTTTTTTAAAAAATAAATGGCATATATTAATCACTTTGCTGAGTAATTAGCCCAGAATTATTTATGCTTTTTGATGACGTTATTCCGTACCATCATTAAATATTTTACTCTAGCTGGTTTGATTGTTGCCCATTTAGCAAGCATTAATTCGTCATTATTACCGCTCCTTTCTCTGCTTTTGTTTTTTTTTTCCTGCGTAACAAAGAACCTGAATTATCTCGCGTATCATACAAGTGTCCCAACTTTGGATAACATCGGCCTGATTTAATCTTAGCATTAGTACTTAGTAGTATTTTGTATTTGGCCCTCTCGAGTCTTATAGTTCATAAATGACACCGATTCCATGTAAAAAGAAATCATATGTAATAAATATTTGGCCCTCTACGAATCATATGATTCGTAGTTTCGTCCTGTATACATTTATCATTTGATTAAATATTATATTTTGATACAAAATAGGATAATGTAATAATTTTTTATTTTAATATTAAAAGGATATTTTTTTTATGAGATACTACAGAGTATATTCTACAGAAAGTAGAGTCAAACCTCCTTGAGTTTGGGACGGAAAAGATATACCCCTCATTTTGTCAAATTCCTTTTTTTTTTTTTTTTTAACTGTGCTTTTTTCCAGTTTTCTTGTGTGGTCATGATATTTAAGAAGAAAAGAGGAGACCCAGATATTCTTTGGATAATGAGAAATTTGTCTTTTCAGTTATATGATTTTATCCCTTGCCAGCTCCTAAATACATAGTCGTGCAAATTTGTCTAAAATAAAATGGAAAAAATATTACATTTTTAAGTTTCAACGGCAGGAAATAGATTTATTTCATATTATTGAACCCATAATAGATCTGGATTTCAAGTTCATATTGATGTTGATTTTTCAATCATGAGCCTGTAATAAATAAAGAAAAGGAAATATAGACATTATTAGGAGGAAATTCTAAAATGAAACGAAAAATATGAAAAGAAATAAAAATAAAATAAGGATAATGCACTTCCATGTATATCCCCGGCTTTAGGGTTTTGGCGTAGTTTTTGACTCTTGTAAAGCAAAGCTATATATCAGTTGACGCAAAGGCACGTGGCCGCTAAAGACAGGCCAGATCGTTAAAGCTGGCTTTAGCGAAGATGCCACGTGGACACGGTAAGAATTAACAGGCCCAAACCCAAAAACCTTCTGAATGGTGACGTGCCCACGTAACCGTAGCCTCCATATATAAACCCTCGTCCCTGATCCGTTTGCTTTTCGTTCTCATCCTTCTCACTCTACTCTGTGTCACGCCCACATCGATTGGGGACACTGCCTCTGCAGGGAAATTAGATAAACTGAAACCCTCTAATTTGGATCCCTTCTGGTTCGGATATCGTGTGCGTTGATTTTGTTTTGGTTCTTCAGGAGCTTGCTCGCTTGGATCTTCTTCTCTGGTGTTTCTTCGTGTCGAGAGGAAGGGGCGTTATTTGTGTTGGACTCGTAAGGACCGATTTGTAAATCCAATTGCTTCTCCTGTCTTGGCTCGAGATCCGGGCCAAGCACAGAAGAATCGGATTCAGATTTGCATTTGACTATCTTCAACCGCTCACAGGTTCATGTCGGCTTCTTTCTTTGACTCATTTCTGCTTCTTTATTTCTTATTTTAGTTTGCTGTGATATTCTGTTTGGTTTTTGTCGGTGATTGGCTGGGGAAAGTAAAATGAAGCCTCCGTTTAGTGTCGGGGACTCATGTTTGAGAAGTAGAGAAACCTACTGCCTGCACATGGTTTCTTGGCAGATAATTATTTGCCGTGTAACTTTCCTGAAAACTAAGGCGGTGCATGTGCGAGAGTTTATGTTTGCGTTTACTATACTTTTCTTTTTCTTGGTTTCTTTGTGGAGAAAAAAGGACAATAATATTCTTACAGTTTTATCATATTCAGACGATTTGATTTAATGCGAAATTGAATTCATTGAACATTTCCTTTGTTTCTTTTCCCTTTCCATATTCTCTGAAGGAAATAAACGTCACTCTTCCTTGTCGATTCTTACGCTGTTGTTTTGGTTCCTGATAAATTAGTAAGTGTAATTCGTGATTACCTGTGCAGGCTTGAATATTCCTTTTCCTACGGATGGCTTCAGGCGAGGGATTTCTGACAGATGAGCAGAGGGAAATGCTAAAAATTGCTAGCAATAATGTGGAAAATTTATCTTCATCCCCGAAATCTCCCACATCCTTTGTTGCTGACCATCATATAAAAGCTCCTGCTGGTAGTAAGGCCCAAACTGCTGGGATTGCTGTGAGGCATGTGCGGCGATCACACTCTGGAAAGCTTGTGCGGGTGAAGAAGGGTGAGTTCATGGCTTCTTGAGCTCCTTATATACTATTTATTTTTGGATTATGCACAATATTCATGTTTAAGATGTTGAATACCTAGGAAGGAACTATATGTTATGGAGGTACTATGCCCTTGACCGGTAGATGAATCTTTGGATCTTCCTAAGTCCAGTGAGATTGAGTTGACTGGGTACATATGATTAATTTTTGAACTCGACTGATGGAGCTTTTGGGCTTTTCCTTTGACTCTGAGATAGTTACTTGCTTGTTAGTTTAGTAAAAATTGTGGGACTATGGCTGTTGATGGGAAGGGTTGCGTTGTTATGATATAGTCCCATGAATTAGCCTCTATTCTTCAGGAAGTTGATGAACAGAAATATTTTCCGGCCTCTTCTGTATTTATGTTCATTGTTGATATCACCTTTGATAAATTTTCTTTAGCCATGAGAACTCTATGATTTAACCGGGTTCCTTCCAATTCCCCTCATTTTGTTGATTTTGTCGTGCAATAGAAACTTATCAATTATTAGGGGAAACTAAAATGTTCAGCAGATAAACTTGATGTTTTCCTTATTTTGAATGTAGATGGTGCTGGTGGTAAGGGAACTTGGGGAAAATTGCTTGATACTGATGGTGAATCTCATATAGACAGGAAAGACCCAAATTATGATAGTGGTGAGGTAATTGCTGTTTCTGTTCTTGTTGGTAAATCTTCAGTATTGATGAGGTCTCTTCCTTTTGAAGTCAATATGTTCTTATATTTCTTAAATTTCATGTATTTGTTGTTGCTTGTGGAGAATTTTTTCCTTGGGTTCGATTTTCTTCAAGTTTTCAAATGGGTTACATTAATAAGCTTGTAACATTGTTTATTTGAATACTCTTTCTTTTTGTAGGAACCTTATCAGCTGGTTGGGTCTACTGTCACTGACCCCTTAGATGAATTCAAGAAGGCTGTTGTTTCCACCATCGAGGAATATTTCAGCACTAGTGATGTGGAATTAGCTGCCTCTGATCTCAGAGAACTTGGTTCAAGTGAATATTATCCATACTTCATCAAGCGCCTTGTGTCTATGGCCATGGATAGACATGATAAGGAGAAAGAAATGGCTTCTGTTTTGCTTTCAGCATTGTATGCTGATGTGATTAGTCCTGCACAGATTAGGGATGGATTTTTTATGCTTCTCGAATCTGCTGATGATCTTGCAGTGGACATACTGGATGCAGTTGACGTCCTTGCTTTGTTTCTGGCTCGGGCTGTTGTTGATGATATCCTTCCTCCAGCCTTTCTTGCCAGGGCAAGAAAGGCACTTCCTGAGTCATCCAAGGGGTTTCAGGTTATCCAGACTGCAGAGAAGAGTTATCTCTCAGCTCCACATCATGCAGAGCTTGTAGAGAGGCGATGGGGTGGTACCACTCACATCACTGTTGAAGAAGTAAAGAAGAAGATTTCTGATTTATTAAGAGAATATGTTGAAAGTGGTGATACGGTTGAAGCCTGCAGGTGCATAAGGGAGTTGGGGGTTTCATTCTTTCATCATGAGGTTGTGAAGAGGGCTCTGGTACTTGCCATGGAGATCTGTTCAGCAGAATCTTTAATGTTGAAGTTATTAAAAGAAGCAGCAGAAGAAGGGCTCATTAGTTCCAGCCAAATGGTGAAAGGTTTCTCTCGCTTGGCAGAAGGCTTAGATGATCTTGCTCTCGATATTCCATCAGCCAAAACTTTGTTTCAATCATTGGTACCCAGGGCAATAGCTGAAGGATGGCTTGATGCTTCATTTTTGAAACCCTCTGGTGAAGATGGGGATATCCCAGTTGAAGATGAAAAAGTGAGGAACTACAAGAAAGAGGCAGTAACTATAATTCATGAGTATTTTCTCTCTGATGATATTCCTGAACTCATTCGGAATCTTGAAGATCTTGGAGCACCTGAGTTTAACCCAATATTTTTGAAGAAGCTAATTACTCTTGCAATGGACAGAAAAAACAGAGAAAAGGAAATGGCATCAGTACTACTATCTGCTCTTCATATAGAGATATTCTCCACAGAGGATATAGTTAATGGTTTTGTCATGCTTCTGGAAAGTGCTGAAGATACTGCACTGGATATATTGGATGCTTCCAATGAACTTGCCCTGTTTTTAGCTCGGGCTGTGATCGATGATGTATTGGCCCCTCTGAATTTAGAAGAAATTGGCAGCAGGTTACCACCTAAATGCAGTGGTAGTGAAACTGTGCGTATGGCTCGATCACTCATTGCAGCTCGTCATGCTGGTGAGAGGCTATTGAGATGTTGGGGTGGGGGTACTGGATGGGCTGTGGAGGATGCCAAGGACAAGATCATGAAGCTGTTGGAGGAGTATGAAAGTGGGGGTGTGGTGAGTGAAGCATGCCAGTGTATTCGTGATCTTGGAATGCCTTTCTTTAACCATGAGGTTGTGAAGAAAGCTTTGGTCATGGCTATGGAGAAGAAGAATGATAGGATGCTGGATCTGCTGCAGGAGTGCTTCAGTGAAGGTCTCATCACTATCAATCAGATGACTAAAGGCTTCACCCGCATCAAGGACGGTCTCGACGATCTGGCTCTCGACATTCCAAATGCACGTGAGAAATTTGCCTTCTATGTGGAGCATGCAAACAACAAGGGTTGGCTTTTACCTTCATTTGATTCTCCAGATGCCTGATTGCACCAAGCCTGCAGCCTTTTGTGAGCAGGACAGTCATTTTTAGTGCTTGTCTCATGTTATGCTGCTCGCTAGGTTCTCCCTCTTTTGGAAAGGTGCCTGCTGCGCATGGTTGTATAATTTCGGGATGGTTTAAACAGAGTCCTGATGATTCAAAGCAAAAAGGAAAAAAAGGCAGACTCAATGATGTTCCTTGTTAGCTGTTTTCTTTCCTTTGTTTACTTGTCTCTTTTTTTTCCAGAATCATCTTATCGACAGAGATTCGTAATCTTAGTCGTTGTATAAAGTTGGTCCTGTATTTCATTGACAGCGTTTTAGGATGACAATGCATCAACAAGTATTTTAGATGGTAACGTATTATATTTCTCTCCGTTTCTCTAACTCTCTCAATTGTTCGCTATTAACCTCTTCTCAGGAAAGGGAAGAAATTCATGGCTTCATGGGAATAGAAACGCTACTCAACCATGAAGAGATTCACCGTCGTGCGGTATCATGTGATTTCTAAGGATTATCTACGCTCTACTCCATGATCCTGACGGGTGATCCTTAATCATAAATTTGTGTTTTTTTTTTGGTAAATCATCATGGATAGGTGAAAAGAGAAATATTTTAAAAAATAATAATAATAAGAAAAATATAATGTGTGTTAAACTATACTTGTCCTAAATATAATGTATTTGAAGGTTTTGATTTAGTAGTAATATTTTATTCTATTTTATATTCTATATTATTTTTTTTATAATATACTTATATTATGTCTCTTCTATAAAAGAGTACTATAAATCTGTACATATTAATTATAAATAATAAATTAATTAATTAATTTTTTTATTTTACTAACAAGAGGAGGAAGGTTTTATTAATTTGTCCAACTTTATTTTTTTAATTTTTTAATATAAAATATATTTAATTAATTTAAAAAAATTAGTTAAATTAATTAATATAATATTTTTTAAATATATTAATTATCTTTTTTAATATATTTTTTTATTTAATTATTATTAAATGAGTATATATAGAGATAATTTAAAATAAATAAATATAATAAATATATTTAATATTTAATATTAAAATTAATTTTTAATTAATTTTTATATTAAGAATTGAAGTTAACAGGTACATCCAAAACCTTATCAAGCGTGATAGGTGGCATGCAACTAGCCGTTAAGCATTAAATTTATCGGTAAGAGTTACTTATGAAGAACTGTATTTAATATTTTTTTTCTCCATTAACACCATGCAAGTTGATTAGAGAGTGGCTGGTAAAGAAAAAGTTAATTAGAGTGTTATCGAGACGAGTGTGAGAAATGGATCAATTATGAGTCACAGTCCGGTCAGGCCTCCACGTGTAGATTTCTCCCCAGTCGCAACCTAATCTTCGTCTGTGTTATTCAGACCAGTAATCCAGAGGCCCCACCGAGCCACTCTGATCACTGCTCGCCCAGAAAACGCACGAGCGATACACTGGATAAGTTGCATTGGGAATATGCAATTATCATAATAAGAGCACATTCCGTTAACAGCCCCATCCAATCGATCTCCAATGGCGTCCTCCACCACCACTTTCATCTCCTCCGCTTCCCTCTTCTCTCGAACAGCTCACCCAAAATCCTCACTGGCAAACCTTAAGCACAAGGACCATGATCATATTCTCACATCCTCTTTCTTGGATACAACCGCATTTACTTTTAACTTGTCAAGCGCAATAACGGCGCCAATGGGACTGCGACGTCTTCCTTGTCGTGTCAATTTTTCAGCAGCATCTCCACCTTCTTCTACCCTTCCCGCTGCTCTTCTTTTCGACTGTGATGGAGTGCTTGTCGACACGGAGAAAGATGGCCACAGGATATCTTTTAATGAAACTTTCCAAGAGGTACTTACTAAGTGCTTTTCTCTTTCTGTTTTCGTTGCGGCTTTATCTTGTGTCTTCATTTTGATAGTTTAATCAATGCATACCACTAGCCTGAAAAATGACAACTCATTGCATTTTCAATGGGTTTTGACATATTGATCCTCTGTAGTAGCGCAATGGTTAAGCTATTGAGAATGATATAGGGTCACAGAAACTCCGGGAAACTAAAAAGGATAAGTTAATTTCATTTGTTGGCATATTAAGACTTCTAAGTTGCATTTCCTAAGAATTAAATTCTTGATTTGAAGACTGTATATGGGAAATTATTGTGGTTGTTAATACGGTGAAAGAGATGCATGCTTTGTTCATCTTTGACAATAAGTTGGAAATTGGGCCTGGCTTAATCATGTGAGTTACTTTGTGCTAATTCAATTGGTAACACAGAGGGAACTAGGCGTTACCTGGGATGTAGATTTGTATGGGGAGCTGCTCAAAATTGGAGGTGGAAAAGAAAGGCAAGTTTCTTTCTTTTGTTTTTTTTTTGAAAAAGAAAAGAAAAAAAAATCATACTCTCTCTTTTCACTTGGATTATCCCAATGAAAGTGATAACATCTATCTGCCTTTATCACTGGATAGGTCATTGCCATTAGTGAGTATAGCACCTGACATGTTTAACTAAAACAAAAATTGATGGTTTCTGTACTTTGTAGGATGACAGCGTACTTTAACCAGACAGGTTGGCCAGCAAATTCTCCAAGCAGCGAAGAAGAAAGAAAACAATTTATAGCTTCTCTCCATAAGAGGAAGACAGACCTTTTCATGGCGCTTATTGAGAAAAGATTGCTGCCTCTGCGTCCTGGTGTTGCAAAGTTGGTTCCCTATGTAACTTAGTAAATTCAAATAAATTCTTAATATCAAAGCATAACAGCAAATTCCCTATATTAAGTAATAACAGATATTTAAAAGATAATTAAACAAAACAAATTATGCTAAGATCTTTATTCTGAAGATTTGATCCAACAAGGCCACAACACATTATCCACATATTGCAGCTTTTTAGGCATTATCTCAACATGATACATCTCATACTTTGCATGAATTTAAGATTTTGATCACTAAGCTTCAACCTAAGATTGCTCATGGCATCAGTCACTATTGTTTTAGATATCATATTTTCATGTTTTATGTGATAAGACAGATGTCCTCGATTTATAATAAAGAAAAAAGAATTAACCTTTGTAGTATCTTATTTTGTGTTTCTTTCATCAAACATCCAGGTTGATAGATCAGGCTTTATCTCAAGGAGTCAATGTAGCTGTTTGTAGCACTTCCAATGAGAAGGCGGTATGCATAATCAGGTCCAAATCTCTTATATGATAGATCCGTTATGACTGAAGGGAAGGCTGGTCCATTAATCCTTCTTACATGGCTGAGTTGAAATGGCTTAAGCAACCTCTGGGGTCTAACAGATTTTGTTTTCAGCTACCATATATAGAATTTAGCTGTGAAGAACTTTTACGTTAGGATCAATAATTTATATCCTTCAATTGTTTACATTAGTTATTGGGTGAAGTATATGACACCAGTGATTGGATGTGCATATCATATCAACACATTTTCAAATTATTTATTGTTACTACTCTTTTGAGACCTAATCTGTGTGTTGATTCTAGGTCTCTGCAATAGTATCAAACTTGCTGGGTCCTGAAAGAGCAGAAAAAATCAAGATTTTTGCAGGAGATGTGGTTCCTCGAAAAAAGCCTGATCCTGTAATGTTTTCATCCTCTTAATTTTGATATAAGAAAGTGGTAGAATAAGATGTAGACATATAAAATCCAACTTCATTTAATTAGAAATGAATGGAAACTGAAACTTGGGGTTTCTCAAGACCAACATGCCACATGCATGAGTACTGCGTATCTCTATAATAAAGTTTTGGATTATTCAGTAACTTTGTCTGATACAACTTTATGTGGTATACCAACCCCCTGCTATATTCCTGAGTTATGCTGGGATTATTTTCCTGAATTATTGGATATACATTATGGGATATTCTCAGAAGCTAATTGCATATGGTTATTTTTGGCAGGCCATCTATCTATTAGCAGCCAGCACTTTGGGTGTTGAACCTTCAAGGTATCTCATAGGAGTGCATAAGTGACAACTTCTGCTTAATTTGTTAGTTTATCATCCACGAGATTTCATTCAATTCTACAGTTTCTGGTAAGGTTGAGATACTGCATATGCTTCTCATACTGGTGAATTCATTTGCAAATTACAAAAATTAGATGAAATTGATGTTTACAAGCGGGATGCACATTGTCCTTGTTGAACCTTTCACAGCCATGCCTTGTGCATCACCAACAAACTTATTAGCTTATACTGGCTTCTTTTATATCAGTATGTCACATGTGAATGTAAAATGTCATTTATTTTGCTCAGATGTGTTGTGGTGGAGGACAGTGCCATAGGCCTAGCAGCTGCCAAAGCAGCAGGGATGAAGTGTATAGTAACAAAAAGCGGGTAAACTACTATTTTATTGTTATACCGGAAGCAATTGTGTTTAAAGTTACAATCAATTTAAATGCACTCACATATAAATATATCAATATTGGGTTTGAGGCTAGGACCATCCAAACATAAATATAGCTTGCTGTTGCATGCTTATAGTTGTTTAAATTTCTACTTTGTAAGGCATTGTGTATTTCATGAAAATTCTTATCCTTCCTTATAATATCTGTATCACATTGAATTCCTTACATTGTGAGTGCAGCTACACGGCAGATGAAGATTTCTTAAACGCTGATGCTGTCTTTGACTTCATTGGGGACCCTCCTGAGGAGCGATTTGACTTGACATTCTGCGGAAGTCTTCTTGAGAAGCAGTATGTGAGCTAACAAAATTGTGTCCTCGGACTACCATTTTGCATCATTCACCATTGCTATTATCAATGCGATTATGCTTTATTCATATTACCTTTTCATGTCAACACTTGAACCAGAAATGATGAGCTCATGATTCACTGTGTAAAGAGGTTTCGTTGTTTCCTAAGATCTTGCATGTAAATCATCTACAAGTGTTCCTATGTGTGGTAGAGCAAAAATGGTGGCTACCCCATATGTTTTTTTGACTATAAAAACAACAGATAGCTACTTTTGTGGATGGCACGGGTGTAATAAAAGGCTAAGTTTTGAGATATCAATGGTGTTGCACATCAGTATTCAACATGGAAAAACAAATATTTTTTCACTATAATCTCATTGTAATTACTATTGATCTTTTGAAAAATAAATTATTCTTATCTGAAATTTGGACTTTCAGTCAATTATAATTTTTAATCTAAAAGGAAAATAAATAAATGCTTGTGATGCTAAACGTTCATACTAAAATAATTGTGTGACAAAAAATGTGGATATAATTACCAAAAATAGAAATAAATAATTAAAAAAATAAAATTTGCACCAATTTTTTTTTTAAATAGAAGAATTAGGAAAGATATTTGTTTTTATAAATAAATTATTTTTCCCTGAATTAATTTTTAATATATGCATTAAATAATGGTTTGGGAAAAGATTTCAATAAAGGCAAAAATATAAATCTTTTTGGGGCCCATAACTCAACCCTGTTACACCCCAGGAATTTCAGAAACGGCAAGCTTTACTTATCTAATTGATTTGAGTGATAAATAGTTTAATATCATTTAAATAAAATTTTAAATTTAAATTTTAGTATATATAGAAAATTTTTATTAGAAGACTCATTTACTATAGTAAAGTATGTGATATGAGTTGGATCCGGATATAATCAGGATAAAATTTTAGTGAATCGAGTAAAAAAAAAAGAAAAGAAAACAAACGGCAAGCTTTCTTCACCATTTTTAATTTGGGGGGTTTTCTAGAAACTTGACATCGACGTTGGGAATCCTGTCGTTTACGGCATACTAAAATATTTCTAATTATCTGATCTAAATATTAGGCTAAAGGCTTGTTTGGAAAATTACAGAACCTAGATTTGAAATCTAAGTTTAGCTCAAAATTTAAGTTTGAAGAAATTTTAAAATAAGCAGTTATATTTGTTCAAACGGGCTTTTGGACTAAACCATAGTTTAAAACTAAGGTGTTAGATAAGTTGGTTAGAGTAGTTTATAGAACAGTAAAAGATGAACTAACCAATTACTATATTACCCATATTTTTTCTTATACCCTCTCTCCGACTTTTTCTTACACTATCTCTCTTCTCTCATATTTTTTCTTACACTCTCTCTCTTTTCTTTTTTATACCCTCTGTCCTCTTTCCTTTCATCTCTTCTCATTTAATATTCATACCTTTTTTTATAATTGACTAATAATAAAAACACTTCTTGAAATAACTATCCAAATACTCATTTATTCAAAACTATTTTTTTTTTTTCATAAATTCTTTTCCAAAAGCTCTTTTTTATAAACTATCTAAAAATTTATTTTTTTTTATAAGCCTATTTCTAAAATTTTATCAACACAGAAATCTCACCTGTAACTAAATTATGTCTGTGGGGAAGACCCCAAAAGAATCAAACCCTGAATTATTATTTATTTAGGAGCTATTCACATACACTGCCTCACAGTCACGGTGAAGTGCAGAGAGTATGAAGCGATTCTTTCAACCAGTGCAGAAGGATGGGCCATCGAAGAAGCCCTCTCTTTCGCTCTCAGGAGAAGATGGTGAAAGTACAGAAACATCTGGGGAGGAGAAGAAAGAGCCATCAAAATTCTTGACTTGGAATGCTAACAGCCTTTTACTTCGAGTGAAGAACAATTGGCCCGAATTCACCAAGCTAGTCACTAGTTTTGACCCTGATGTCATTGCAATACAGGTGGCTCTTTCTCTATCGCTCATCATACTCGGAATATTGAAAATTTTCCCCTTGTTATGTCTTGAGCTCGAAAGAATATTGATGACGATCGTCATTGCCTCCTTTGATATCTATCAAGAAAATAAGTATTTTAGCTTCTGGATCAGCAAGAAGTTTGTGATATCTTATGTTTGGTGCTAAAAACATCAATGCATTTCGTTTAAATGTAATAGATGTCTGTTTTGTTGTAATGTGGTTGAAATTGCAAACACTTAGCATGAAAGTGGTCTTGCTTTAGTATGTTGTTTAATGATCCAACTGGGGCTTGCTTGCAGTTGATTTACCAGCGGTCATCATCCGTCATAAATGTGCAAGATATTACTCTGTATTTTTGAACATCGTATTTATGCTTCTACAGTTAGTAACTATCATATAAGAATTTTCTAAAAGCAGTTTATCATTAGGAAGTGAGGATGCCTGCTGCTGGTTCAAAAAGCGCTCCAAAAAATCCAGGAGAACTGAAAGATGATACAAGCTCCTCCAGGGAAGAAAAGCAGGTTATGTTGCTGCAAATTATGCCTATAAAATGTGTCTTTTTGTACCTAACTATGTGTAGAAATAATTATGTAAGTTTTTGATTGATGTCAGTACATGTTATTCTTATTGACCTACTAACTTATTCAGGTCAGTCTTGGACTCTTGGTAGGTAAATAATTGGTAGAATTGATTAATATGAAATATCGGGATGGACTCTGATGAATTTTTTTCTTCTTTAAAGTTTCGTTCTCTATTCTCCCAGTTTCTAATTGATTTTCACCACTATGAAGAATTGCATTTTAATCCTTTGTCCTGCATCAGAGCATATCTTTGTTCTTATGTCAATTTGATTGTAGATGGAGTAGTACAGTAAAAGTACGCAGTTGATGTATGCAAGTCCTGAAACTTATTGAAGTAAAGTTGAACTGTGTTGCGATGGTTGTAACTGGAGCCTCTTATTTCTTCTATTTACATGAATAGTTTTATTTGAGGATTCTCTGATCATATCTGTTGCTTCTTGCACCCCAGTCAGAATGTTAAGCAGAGCTTTTTCCAGTGCATTTATTTGTTCCTAATATTATGTTGCTATGATGTCCTGCAAAGAGCATACTGATCTTAAATGTTTTTTGGTTGAAGTTGAACATAACTTGGTCAGTTTTAATTATAATAAAGCAAATTTCCTCATTAATATCCGTTGAATGGTTTTCTAAAAAAAATGAATGTAATGCTATGCATGAGCATCATTGATACTGCAGAATATGTGTAAAGCAATATTCTAATATAATATTATAACGATGCATTCATGGCATTACTTTCTAATGTTCTAGACAAAATTTGCTCAAACATTGCAGATATTAATGCGTGCACTTTCTAGTCCGCCTTTTGGAAACTATCGTGTATGGTGGTGTCTTGCGGACTCAAAGTATGCGGGGACAGCTCTCTTGGTAAAAAAGTGCTTTAAGCCAAAAAGTGTGTTTTTCAATCTTGATAGAAAAGGTATTTGCTTCAGTTTTTCTCAATGGAATTATTCTTTTCTATCTTTCATGTACAAATATGTCAAGCATTCATAAGTTGGACATGAATTTTGTTAGTTCTGAATCATGCCATGATTAGGATATGCATGTGGGTGGTTTTAAAAGAATCTAGTGCTGGATATAATTTGTTGTGGGCATATTATTGCAGTAATCTGGTTCTAACAATCTTTTGTCTTTTGACAATTTTAGACTTTTAGTCACTTTACATTCACAGTGAGCAATTCAACTTGATTTTAAAAATGATTTGAAACGATTGTTTCATATATTAAAAAAAAATAGGTTTGATGTATTTACTGACATATATTTCCAACTGTTATGGTGGAATTTGGGATATGTGTTTTCCTTTACTGCTCATAGAATCATACTCTTTTTTGTGTTGGTTAGCTTCAAATCATGAACCAGATGGCCGAGTAATCTTGGTTGAATTCGAGATGCTTCGGATATTGAACACATATTCACCAAACAATGGATGGAAAGAGGAGGAGAACTCATTCAAAAGGAGAAGAAAATGGGACAAAAGGATTCTGGAATTTGTTACTCAGTATTCTGATAAGCCTTTAATATGGTGTGGGGATCTCAATGTGAGGTAGGCAATCTCTATTTTTCATTCTTCCAGCTTCTCATATTGGGTTTGGATGTCTAGTAGCAATTAGGCCATCCTCTTTGTATAGCAGTGGAATTTTGTGTGCAATGGTTTGAGTTTAGCTGTTTGTTGCACACTTTCTTTCTTGCGTTTTTCTTTCCCCGTTCGACCATTCATTCCATAGCATCTAAGTGTGGAGAGTTTTGCAATTTTTTAAATTTAATTCGAGGGAACTGAATGCATTTTATGAACTTGTCTGTGTGCCAACGTTTGGCTTTTAATATTCTTTCAGATATAGTTAGTTCCTCCTGACACAAAAGCAATAGAATTTTGCTATATATTTTATTGAAACAAAAAAGGAATATTTTTTGGCCTTATCTGATGAAGCTATCTTATTTTGGAGGCCTTTTTTATACTTTTATGGAAGTTGTTTGATCTGGGTTATTCTCTTTCGTTTAGTGCTTCATAACGCTTTTAAAGAGCAGATTTCTTTATTTCTCTCTTCCTTCTCATTAATTCATTGTCTGCAGTCATGAAGAGGTTGATGTGAGTCATCCAGAATTTTTTAGCGCAGCAAAACAAAATGGCTATGTTCCGCCAAATAAAGAGGTCTAAGAAGTTCACTCTCAAAGCTCTCTTTAGTGTAGATTTATCTCTTTTAATTTGAAATTGCTGTCATATTATATTTGATGATTGAAACCAAAGAATTAAAAATGTGTTGATGTTTTAGACTGTGACATCAATTTGAGCCACCTATGCTTTTTGTATGTATATATCACACTTTGGGAAAAGATTTTTCCTTGAAATTTGAGCTTTATCTATCTTATAATATTGCTTTATAGGAGCAGAATCTTTATCTTACAAATAATGTACCCTTATTTTATTTGAAGGGGTGAAAATATTATTCACCTCATGTCTTCTGTTGTGACTTGTGAGGTCACTTTTTGATTAATGATTTTTCTTGTCAAATTCAAATTACAACAATTGGCTCTTACATCTTTTCAATTTTTGCCTTTTTGGCATCAAATAGTGTGTACCATAATTCTCTCTTTTTACGGATGGTGTTTAATCATCTGATATGACCTCTGCAGGATTGTGGGCAGCCTGGATTTACCTTGTCTGAAAGAAAGCGATTTGCTAATATCTTGCGAGAGTGAGTGATCTCTTCAAAGATATCTGCTGTTCCTTGATCGAAAAGTGTTGCTTTTTTGTTTTTTTTTTGGCAAATTGAAGTGTGATTGAAGATGTCTTTTCCTCCATTCTATCTTGGAACCCTTTGCTCTCTCTCTCTCTCTCTATATATATATATATTATGTGTATGTGTGTGTGGGGGTCATCACCTGATTTGTTCTTAGACATAAATTGGTCCGGAATTCAACATTTCCTGGCATATCATCTTCTACCAACACTTAAAACTTGATGTGGTGGCTTGCTGCCTTCATTTGTCTGTTGCTGGTAGTCTTATAACTTTATGATAAGTTCTTTTGGATTCATTAGTACCAATTATTTTAGACCTTGTTATGGTTAAAAGTATTTTAATATTTTGCTTTATAGAATTGAGTATAATGTTTCGAAACAATTTTAGATGAAAGAGGTATTGTCATTTAGCAACTAGAAATAGTTCTTAAACAGTTCATTTCAATAAGCTGTTTCTTACAAGAATGCATATAGCATCACACCAAGGCCATGTTACATAGTTGAACAGGTGAACTTGGATAGTTAAATGTGGAGATCCAATGAAAATAAAATGGTGTTAGGAATCTTTAGGATTGCCATATTCAAAAAGCTTGCATCTGAATTTCACACTTCCAATATGGAATCCAAGTCCTATGCCTAGCAGTTGATCCTAACTATGCCAAACCCTTCACAGCTGGTACCTAGACAGCTTACCCTATCTATCATGGTCAGTTGCAACCCTAACCACCTACCCTCACTCAGCCATGTTGGCTGTCACAACTCTCCAAGGTATCCATATTCCTTTTCATTTATGGCCCGTGAAGAAATGATATCAATCTCATTGGAGAGACAAGGTTCTTGTAGATAGACACTACATCAGAATCACAATCTTCTGCCTTGAGACTCAAATCACGTACCATGCCTTGAATCCTAATAGATGAGATGAGTTTTAAGTTAGGGGCAAGAGGAAATGCAAGCAAAAACAATTTAAGGGAAAAAAAGGCGAGGGTAGTATGTACAAGTTCAGGAAGAATAAGAGAAGTTTCACCTACCTTTGTGAATTTAAAAAATATTTTCCTCAAGTTCCAAACTAGATTGTGAAGCCTATTTCTGCTGAGTACGACTACACATAACAAGGAAAATTTAATAAATAATAGAAGAAATGGAACTGTGAATTACAGATGACTTTCTACTGATAATAATCTCCCCTTGCCCCCTTCTCTTTAGCAGCAGCTTCTTTTATTCCTTTGTTTTCTACTTAATATTATTCTTTATTTTTTCCAAAAATAATAACTGAGATTTCGGAGCATGCTTCAGGGGAAAACTGGTGGATGCCTATAGATTTCTGCACAAAGAAAAGGACATGGAGCGGGGTTTTTCATGGTCTGGAAATCCAGTTGGAAAGTAATATTTCTATTTCTTGTACATAAATAGACCCTAAAATTTGGTTATCAAAATTAAACCTGATTAAATATTATGTTGAACTGTTGAAGCAATGCTTCAAAATAATTGAAAAGGGCCTTTTGTCTCTTGATCATTGTTTTCTTCCCTTTATTTCTACGGAAATACATCTCTGCAAGTGATTTGCTATGAGTTGAAAATTTAAAATACGGGATTTTTTAATTAGCATCTCCTGCTTTAGTCCTGATATTTGTTTCTTTAATAGGTATCGTGGAAAAAGGATGAGAATAGATTATTTCATAGTTTCAGAGAAACTAAAGGACAGGATTTTTGCATGTGAAATGCGCGGACAAGGGATAGAATTAGACGGTGAGTTTCTTATTCATGAGATAGATAATACCCTCGTATTTTCTTATTTTGCAAAATTTGGAACCTGAAATTGAAATATTACATTGTTGAGTGCTGAATCCTCCATTAGCTTATTTCTGAGTCAAGAATCCTAAATCAAAGTGCCTGGCCTTCGTTTAAAGGTAGTTTAGGTGCAGTTTTTTAATGAAACCATGGCAGCTAAATACTTACTTTTCTGTAAAAAAGTTCTGAATGTTATGATTTTACTAACAGAAAGGGGGAGCTTAAATGTTTACCTTGATTGCCTCACAATTTAGTAATATGATAGTTGGACCTGCGACTACGTTTTCCCATTTGTGTTACTCTTGTTGCTTAAATTTTACTGACATTTGCGCAATGTTTGGTACATAGAAAAGTGTTCTCTAGAAAGAAAATGGGAAATACGCCTATCTCATTTCCTTTTTAGAAAACACTTTTCTTTATACCAAACATTGCCTTAATAAATCACTTTTTGCCCTACAAACTCTTAAGCTGCTTGAAATTCGAATTATGCATGTAAATCAGTGATGTTGCTCTTGTCATGTCTTCAGGTTTTGTTGGAAGTGATCATTGCCCTGTTACCCTAGAGCTCTCCCCAAGCCCCAGCTCCCCAAATGTGGATCCAACTTAAACCAAAAAAATAAATCTTAGCTATTTTTTTTAAAGTTGGGTTTTAGTTTTTTTGTCTAAATCCCTAGGGTCTGGATTCTGACTATTTTGTTAAATGAAATGCCATTCTCCAGTATGCTTCTGTGTGTTGGACCATCTACAAATGCTTAAAAATAACGACTAGAGTATGGATTAGTTGCTTTACATTGCCCAAAACCTGCTGATAGTAATCTGTCTACATTTATGATTTTGCCTTCAAAGGCCGTTTACTTGGCTCATAATTTCAGGTGTCAGATAATTTTTTTTTTTAAAAAATTAGGTGGGGGGGACCTAACATTGATGGGAGAACTGTATAATGCTTTCTTCTCCGATTAATGTGCATTTCTTATTTAAAATTAATAATACGCATTGGAAACTTGAATCCTATTCTTGATTGTGCTTTTGCTTCATCTTCGGCAAAGAGGGTTTGCTTCATATGCATTATTAAAATTAGTGTTTTTTTAAGCCAATAAAAATTAGTGTTGTCTCTTGTGGTCTGATTTATACTTTTTAGTTTAGGATGTGGTCTTTTTCCGTAGCTAAAGTTCGAGGCCACCTGCCATTGCCAAGACCAAGGAACTTTCTCAATGTTTCTTTTGTCATTGGCCAAAAAAAGCTACATGCAATATAAAGCCATTTTTATGGTATCATTGGATTTCTATCACTTTTCATGATTCTTGCTAAATAATGTCTTATCTGTTCCATTCATCTCTTACACTCACACACGCAACTTTAAACAAATTAGTTAAAAAAATAATAAATATTAAAGATAGAATAAATTGAGGATGTATATTTATGATTAAAATTAATCTTTTAACAAATTCTTGTATTTAAGATAGGAGAAGTGTCTGTTATTAAATATAATTTTATCTATTTGATATAAGACTAGCCACTTTAACTCAAATTCATCTACTCCGAAGAAATGGAGTTGTTTGTGATAGGGTTAATGTACGTTTATCCGTTAATGTCCGCTGGGTTCATTGCAGGACTAAAATATTGTCCGCACAGAGTTATTTCATGCGATGGTTGCGTTGCGGCGGCCTTTATTGGTCGATTAAGGCCTTTCCAATCATATCACTACACGTGTGGGAACTTTGTGCTGATGTGTCATCTACTGGTTGGTCGTCTTTGACGCCATGAATCCCGTACGTACCAAGATTCTCGTTGAGTACTTGAGTCTGAACAAAGTTATATGTTAAACAAAGTTAATTAAAAGAATCTATCTTTTATTCTAATTATTTTAAATAAAGTTAATCTTTTTGTTACTGTACTTATTTTTTCTATGTATATGTATATTTTATTAAAAATAATCATATTTAAGTATTATTAATTATTAAATATAAATATATTTTCAAAAATAAAAATTTAAATGTTGCTTAATCCTGTGATGAAGACTTAACTATTTCACTATACCAAACTATGCAGGTGTTACCACACTTATTATCCATGAAAGAAATTGGCAAAAAATTAAAATTAAAATTAAATTAACATCAATATATTTTTTTAACAAAAATTAATATCATTGAATGCAATTTATTTTAAATTTTGTACAAAATGTAAGATTACAAGTCCAATTATATGAAGGAATTGAGGACAAAATTTAGGTTTAATAAAATCTATCTAATTCTCTAATTAAATCTTGTGGACTTTTTTTAATAATAAAAATTCATGATAATGATTAGAGAATTTGGCAAAATGAATATATGAAAATGGACTTAAATTTTTCCTATAAATTAATTATATAGATTTACATTTTTTTTGCCTGAAACTTTGATTTACAATGGAGACTTGGAGTAACATTTATAAAAGTAATAATTTAAAAAAAAAAAAAAATAAGAAGAGGAAGACATAAAGGCTATGGCGCTATGCATTGTGCAAGCGGCTGAAAGGGCATGACTGCAAGGAAAAGGTACAATCGGTTCGGTTAGCAGATTATTTTCATATTTATCCTCAAATAGAAAACGCCAAAAATATATTTTAAAAATTAAATAACAAAGTAAGAGAAAAAAGCTAAGGGGCATTTTCCGTAAATAAAAGCAAACGAAATGGCATCTTTACTCAGCACTCCCAAACCCAGAATAAAACCCCACTCGCATGTCTACTTCGTTCCTTACTTGCTCTGCCCCTAAATCTCCTCTTTGGATTATTTTTATTTTCCCCATTTCTTCTTTCATTCCTCTGTTACAGAGGAAACAGAGGAAGATAAATAGAGAGATAGCAAATTAACCCAAAAGGCAAAGAGAAAAGGGGGAAGATGGAGCATGGAATCTGAACAACTTGAGTTTTCTCTCTCCTCTGAGTGTGAAATGAGAAACCCGAGTCTCCTTCACCGAGTCTTCAGCTAGTAAAAATAATGGCGGGTTCGGCAGCTCTGGCACCAGAGCCAAACTCAGAGGTATTTTCATGGCTAAAATCTCTTCCTCTAGCTCCAGAGTACCGCCCTACCTTGGCTGAGTTCCAAGATCCGATATCATACATTTTTAAGATCGAGAAGGAAGCTTCCAAATATGGAATATGCAAAATTGTTCCCCCCGTGCCACCTTCTTCAAAAAAGACAGCAATTGCAAATCTTAATCGCTCGTTGGCCGCACGAGCTGCTTCTTCTGACTCTTCTAAGTTGAAATCCCAGCCTGCATTCACCACAAGGCAGCAGCAGATCGGGTTTTGCCCTCGGAAGCAACGGCCGGCGCAGCGTCCTGTTTGGCAGAGTGGGGAATACTACACTTTTCAGGAATTTGAAGCGAAGGCCAAGGCTTTTGAGAAGAATTATCTGAAGAAATGGGCTAAGAAAGGTGGGCTCTCGCCTCTGGAGATAGAAACACTTTATTGGAAGGCGACAGTGGACAAACCCTTTTCGGTGGAGTACGCAAATGATATGCCTGGTTCGGCTTTTGTTCCCATGAATGGGAGAAAATATAGAGAGGCAGGGGAGGGAATGACTCTTGGTGAGACTGCATGGAACATGAGGGGGGTATCACGGGCAAATGGCTCTCTGTTGAAGTTTATGAGGGAGGAGATTCCAGGTGTTACATCCCCGATGGTGTACGTAGCTATGCTATTCAGCTGGTTTGCTTGGCATGTAGAGGATCATGACCTGCATAGCTTGAATTACCTTCATATGGGGGCAGGCAAGACTTGGTATGGCGTGCCGCGGGATGCAGCTGTGGCATTCGAGGAAGTGGTCAGAATTCATGGTTATGGAGGAGAAATAAATCCTCTTGGTAAGTAACTTAAGGTGGCGCTAAATCAAAGCAAACATCCCTGTTTCTCGGCTCTGTTTAATGTGAACTGAAAATTTTATTCGGCACTATTATCGTGTGTTGCTCCCGTATTATATAAAGTACCATACAACTTTCACATTAGCCATGGTAATTAGCTCCAATGATGGTTGAATAGATCTTTACTTGCTCTTTTATGCGTTTTCTGCTCTCACTTGTATTCTTAAATGCATCCCCATTATATTTTTAGACTTACAAGGATATTGTTTTAATTCAATCAGTTACTTTTGCTGTACTTGGTGAGAAAACCACAGTGATGTCGCCTGAAGTATTTATTGGTGCAGGGGTTCCATGCTGCAGGTAATATGTTGTATTAATACCCTTCAATATCTTGTTATGCCTCTAATGCTAAATCTCTCTTGTAACTAGTAATTTCTTGCCAAAAAAGCCTACTAAATCATTCTACCCATTTTGTTGTTGGTGATACTGCTACCTCTGAATTGATGCTTGATTAATCCATCGTGAAGCATCTTTCATGATTTTCTTTTCTCAATTGCTTATAGGTTAGTGCAAAATGCTGGAGAATTTGTTGTCACATTTCCAAGAGCTTATCACACTGGATTTAGTCATGGTGGGACACTTAACCTTTAAAAGAATGTAGCTCCATTTTGTGGGGATATTTGTGATTGCCATTTATTTTAATATTTCAACTGGCTTTAATCCTTTGGATGATGTGCTGTGTAGGATTTAATTGTGGGGAGGCAGCCAACATTGCGACGCCTGAATGGTTGAGCGTTGCTAAAGATGCTGCTATTAGGAGGGCATCAATAAATTATCCGCCCATGGTCTCACATTTCCAGTTACTTTATGATCTTGCCTTGGCTTTGTGTTCGAGGTTTGTCATTCCCCTCAAGCCAAAATCTTGAAAGAAATATTTCATTTATTTTCTCTAATGGTCCAAAATCATTATAGAAGATTGATGCAGGTATTAAGAAAATAAATTTGGAAAATGATATTTCATACAAGAAGTTAGAAAGTTTTGGGTTGACCACTCTATATATAAACTTATGCATATGCTTAAGTTACGATAAATGTTTTTGTAAGAGCAATTAATACTTTTGATTTTCTTTGGTGAGAGCTAATTTGATATGCTCATGCAGAATTCCTGGGGGCAACAGTGCCGAACCACGGAGTTCTCGGCTTAGAGATAAGAGGAAAAGTGAAGGGGAAACTGTAATTAAAGAACTATTTGTCCAGGATGTGTTACAGAACAATGACTTGCTTCATGGTCTTGGTAAAGGATCTACTATAGTACTTCTTCCTCGGAGCTCTTCTGATATTTCTGTTTGCTCAAAATTACGTGTTGGTTCCCAGCAACTGAAGGTGAACCCTGGGTATTCTCCCAGTGCCTGCAATTCTGAGGGAGTGAATTCCTCAAAAGGTTTTGTTTCTGATGACCTGGTTTTCAGCAGAACCACACAAGTGAAAGGATTTTATTCAGTAAAAGAGAAGTTTGCTTCTTTGTGTGAAAGGAACAGGGTCTCATTAAGTGTAAATGATAACTTATGCTCTTCAAGTTCTGCTCCACTTCAAAGAGACACTGAAAGAGAGACAAGCCAAGGGGATGGGTTATCAGACCAGAGACTATTTTCATGTGTCACTTGTGGTATATTGAGCTTTGCTTGCGTTGCTATTGTGCAGCCTAGGGAACCAGCAGCTAGGTACCTTATGTCAGCTGATTGTAGCTTCTTTAATGATTGGGTTGTTGGTTCTGGAGTAAGCATCAATAAGTTTACACATGCCCATGGAGATGTAACTAAGTCTGAGAAAAACACCTTTGCAGGTAGGATTATTTTTAACTTTTGTTTCTTATATGTCTGTTTATTTGATCTCAGATTGCTGTTGCTGTCCTGGCTTTTTTCAGATCCATGCAATAATGACTGTTAAGCTTTGTTCTAGTTTTTTTCCAGGACTGTGTCATTTGCCCATCAGAAGACCTTATTTATTTTGTCAGTGTCTTGCTATAAAGGCTGCATAGGCAACTATCCTATCCTGATAAATTCCCCTCATAGAGAAGAAATAAAATGCTCTGTAAGCTATAACATGTGATTGATTCCCCTATCTTTCTAGTTTTGTAGGTGAGTTCACAACATCTTCGATTTAGTTAACGTTTTAAGGAGTAGAGAGTAGGCTAGAGGATACTTCCTAGGTTTGAATATGAGAGATGTGGATACCATTATTAATTAATTGCAACTTGCAAGTTATTGAACTCAAACATGCAATTTTTTTTGGTGGGTGGGGGGAGGTTAAAGAGATCCTAAGCTTTCTAATCTCATGAGCTGGCTTTTTGGTTATAGTTTTCCCAAATGCTTTATTAATTGGTATCTTGGCCCTCCACCTGGTCCCAGTAGGAATCATGTAAAGCGGGTACACAAGAATAAGGCTTTGGAGTATGTGGAATGTGAAAATCTTATTGTAAGGCATGGGATTTGAATCCCACATAGAAAATATGGGATTCATGTGGAGTTTATACAGACCTTGGACTTTCTAACTTCATAAGTTAATTTTTGGGATGTGGCTCTCCAAAATATTTCTTAGATGCTAAAATTTGTTTACTCTTGATCATTGCTATTCCACCTTAAATTCTTGGCCTTTTGCTAATGCTCCCTTCATTCTTTTTTTATAAACAAAATTACCTAACTTGTACATACCAATAGAACAATTTTAACTAATATTTGTCTTCATTTTCCCCTATCTTTCCACTTCTACTCTCAATTAATGCTCACCATTTTCTTAACTTTACTCCAGTGTGGGCCAAGCTTTTTTGTTCATTGATTAGGGGCATTTTAGGAAACAATATTAATTACTCAAAGTTTACGAATTGTGCTATATAGGGCCTGTTTGGTTTCTTTGAAACCAAGGTTTTAAAAGCCTTTTGGGGCAAAACCTTGGTTTGGAGAAATTTCAAAACAAACAGCAATATTTGTTCAAACGGGCTTTTGAACTAAACTATGGTTTAAAACCAAGGTTTCAGATAAGCTGGTCAGAGCAGCTTTTGGAACAGTAAACCACGTTTGAACTAACCAATTACTATATTACCCCTACTTTTTCTTACACCTCTCCTACTTTTTCTTACACCCTCTCTCCTCTCTCCTACTTTTTCTCTATTTTCTTTCTTACACACTCTCCTCTCTCCTCTTATCTCTTATCTCTTATCTCTCCTCATTTAATACTCATACCCTTTTTTGTAATTTATCAATAATAAAACCCCTTCTATAAATAACTATCCAAACACTCATTTATTCAAAACCACTTTTTTTTCATAATCTCTTCTTCAAAAGCCCTTTTCTATAAGCTGTTCAAAAGCCATTTTTTTCTATAAGCCCGTTTTTAAAATCCTATCCAAACGGGCCCATAGAGGGACACTGCACCTTCTAAAATTTTTGTCTTTTAATTAGGAACAGAGGGAGTACTTAGATGTTAGAACGTCTATCTTCTCAAAGGTTCATTAATTATGGCACAAAGCTATAATATTTTCTAAAGAAAGAAACCCCTTTCATTTTAAGAAATATTGATTGCAGAAAAATTAGTAGCTCAGACTTCAGATTGCAGGAATCTAGTTGATCTTTTGTCTTTAAGGGGAAACAAGCTAGCTATTGAGGTAGGAGAAGTAACTAACTTAAAGTCTCCATTAAGTATTCCATACTATCATAGTCTTCATCTATTGAACCTTATGGAGAGTTGACTTCCCTCCTTTCCAAGGTCACCAACCATCAAACTTTGTGTAGAGATATTATAAGATATGTAAATATCTTATAATTAGTATATAGGATAAGATATGATATTATTTTATTAGTATCTAGGTTTATTTAGGATTCTCTATTGTATGTATAAATATCCTTTCTGACTATCAATAAAGAACAAGCAGTATTTATAATATCCCAGACCTCTCCCTCGTAGATATTGTCCCTGTTTGCAGCCGTAGCCAAGAGCAGGGCTTTGTTTCCCTGGGTGCAGCCGTAGCCACCCAGAAAGTGCGTCTACAAGGGGAAGGTATCCGCACCATTATAAGGCATGCTTCATTCCCATCCTTGGTCTTGGCTACGGCTGTAAACAGGGATAATATCTACGAGAGAGGGGTATGAGATGTTACAGTATTCATCTAAAATAACCTGGTACCAGAGCCTAGTTAATTCCTGGTGTCATTTATTTTTCTTTTCCTTTTTTTTTCCCTTGGTTCAGTATCGGCTCGGCTCTCTAGGTTCAAGGCTTTATCTTCAGAGCTTCAGCCAGCCCCTCGCCACATGTCGCGATACCACGTCAACACAGCTTTCCCTTGTCGACAACTCTCCCGTGTTTAGCATCGGCTCGACTCTCCTAGGTTCAAGGCTTCATCTTTAGAGCTTCAGCCATCCCCTCGCCACACGTTGAGTTGCCGACCCCTGCTTTCGCTACCCGAGTGTGATCTGACCGAAGACGCCTACAGTCTCAACGAGTTATATGCAACGGTGGGTCCTGTAATGTGCCAACAGTTCCCGACGCTTTAATTTCCACACTTTGCTCCTGATGATCTGCTTCACGGTGACAATGCCCTTCGACTTTGATGTTCCTGACTCCTTATCTGCCATTGTGATTGTACCCTCATGTATGTTGATGATATTGTGATTACGGGGAGTAATGCCTTGGGGATCTCACCACTCAAGTCATTCCTTAACTCCCATTTTTAGACGAAGGATTTGGTTTCATTAAAGTACTTCCTGGGGATTGAAGTAATGAGGAGTAAGAAGGGCATCCTATTGACTCAGAGAAAATATGTCATTGATTTGCTAAAAGAAACTGGAAAACTAGGAGCTGCCTCAACTAGCTTTCCTATACTTTACAATCCACTACTTGATGCTGATAGTAGTATACCATCTGAAAATTCTGTTAAAGCTACTAAAAACAAGTCGTTTGAGAACTCAGAGAGATACAGAAGATTGATTGGCAAATTAAATTATCTTACGGTAACACTTCTTGATATCACTTACCCAATGAGTGCCTTTAGCCAATTTATAGTCTTGCCAACTGTCAAACAATGGAAAGCCTTACAACATGTTGCATTACTTGAAGGGATCTTCAGGTCGTGGGATATTGTACAAAAATTATGGACACAGATATTGAGTATTTTTGTGATGCCTATCATAGTAGATCAAAAGCCACAAGATGATCGATTACATGATATTGTGTTTTTGTAGGAGAAAATTTGGTATCTTGGAAAAGTAAGAAACAAAATGTGGTGTCAAGATCGAGTGTAGAAGCAGAATATAGAGCCATGACAAAATTAGTACGTGAGATAGTTTGGATATATCAGTTACTGAAAGGGTTAGCCTTAAAATCTCATTACCAGCGAAGCTGTGGTGTGATAATAAATCGGCCTTACATATAGCTTCTAATTCGGTATTTCATGAACGCACGAAACATATTGAGATTGACTGTCATTTTATTTGAGATAAGCTCAAGGAAAACTTCATCTCTATAAAATATGTCAGATCCAGTGATCAACTGGGTGATCTTGTCACCAAAGCTCTTAATGGAATTCGAATTAAATATCTTTGTAATAAGTTGGGCATGATTGACATCTATGCTCTAACTTGAGGGGGAGTGTAGAGATATTAAAGATATTATAAGATATGCAAATATCTTATAATTAGTATATAGGATAAGATATAATATTATTTTATTAGTATTTAGATTTATTTAGGATTCTCTATTGTATGTATAAATATCCCTTCTGACTATCAATAAAGAACAAGTAGTATTCATCTAAAATAACGCTTTGATACCAATTATGGTTATTTAAGTGGGATGGGGAATTATTGCCCAAAAAGCTAGCTATTGATATGGGAGAATCAAATCACTTAAATATCTCATTGAGCATCCTTTATTATTCAATGTGGGAGTTGGGCATCTTGTGTTACCTTAGTCTTCCCCACTTTTCAACATTCTGTCACTGTCTTTTGGGACTTAGCTGAGTTCCAAAAGGCTGATTTTGATCTTGTAGTGTTATTCTAAATCAGAAATTAATTTGAATTGTTTTGTTGTATATTTAAACCTGAAACTCTACAAGAGTGTCTTGCCTTTTGTTCAACCCTTAAAACTCTGTCGGCCTGTGATGATCTTATTATTAGAAGAACAAGAAAATGAATACTAATATATATAAACACTCTATATAGTAGGTGAGTAGTACAATTCACTAATGCCTTGTGCAAAGATTTTGTGGTGTCAAAGAAAGAATAAATTAGCTAGAATTTGCTATGTAAGTAACTAATGGGCTTTTATTTCAGATCACCTTAGCTTTGACTTTATGAAGTTTTCTGTTTGAGTTCTCATTTTCAATCTTCCTTGACAAAGATGCGGAGAAAACTAGCTTATTTCTGTTTCTTCATGCAGGATGGAAGGTCAAAACGGCCCGAGACTATGATCTTCCTGATCAATCTGTAGGATACCAGGTACAGGCGGAAGATCAATCACATGAGGTAGCTTTACGTACTAAAGGACTAAAAGAAACATCAGCCCTTGGCTTATTGGCATCAGCATATGGAAATTCATCTGATTCGGAGGAAGATCAGGTTGACCCAGATATTGCAGTTCGTGACAATGATTCTGATGTTATGAACCATCCATCAGGTAGTATAACTCAGAATATGTCTAGCTTGCCTTCTCATTTCCAAGATTGCAATGCAAGTGCAGTCAGGGTTCATGATGATTATGAGCAAAAAGCAAACTCAGAAGGTTGTGATACCACTTCAGGGACTGTGTTTAAGAATACGAGTTGTACCTTAAATTATTCTCAAGATGGTCGTGAAGCTGAAACATCAATGCTTCGTAACTCTGGATGTCCCACTGGTAATAGAAGTGCTTCATTTTTGCCACATTCTGACGAAGATTCATCTAGATTGCATGTCTTCTGTCTAGAGCATGCTGTTGAAGTGGAGCAGCAACTTCACCCAATAGGAGGAGCACACATATTACTCCTTTGTCATCCAGGTGTGGTGTTTGGTGGATTAACTTTTAGCATATTCATGTCTGTTTCTTGCATCTATATTAATTGGTTAAATCAACTCATTGCTGCTTACTAACCTCTATATTTTTGGGTCATTTTTTCATTGAATTATGATTTATCATGTTTAGACTCTAGTTTTCCTCTCCTTTGCTAATTATTTATGATTTTTTTTTCTACAGATTATCCTAAGGTAGAGACTGAAGCAAGAAATGTGGCAGAAGAATTGGGTATTGATGGCATATGGAAGGATCTTGATTACAGAAATGCGACCCCTGAAGATGAGGAGAGGATCCAGTCGGCTCTGGATAGTGAGGAGGCTATTCCTGGAAATGCAGATTGGGCTGTAAAGCTGGGAATCAATCTCTTCTATAGTGCCAACCTTAGCCGATCTCCTCTCTACAGTAAGCAGATGCCTTATAATTCTGTCATATACTATGCATTTGGCCGTTGTACTCCAGCAAGCTCACCCACAGAACCCAAGGTTTACCAAAGAAGATCCGGCAAGCAGAAAAAGGTGGTTGCTGGAAAATGGTGTGGTAAAGTTTGGATGTCCAATCAGGTCCATCCCCTTTTAGCTAAAAGAGATTCTGAGGATGATGATGAGAAAGTCTTACATGGGTGGTCGTTGCCTGACAAGAAAATTGAGAGATCAGAAAGCGCCCACGCAGACAATTTCGCTACTAGAAAATCTGCTAGAAAAAGGAAAACGACTGTGGAGAGTAGAAAAGCTAGGAAAGCCAGTTTTGCTGAGAGAGAATATGTTTCTGATAATTCGATTGAAGAGAAATACAATCCACAGCAAAGGACATATTCTAGAAGCAAGCAAGCCAAATATTTTGACAAAGATGATGCAGCATCAGAAGAGGATTATTCTCCTCTGCAGCGATATGGAAAACTGACAAGAAAGCAAGCCAAATACAGCGAAAGTGATGAAGTTTCAGATGATTCAAGGGATGATAATGCTCAAATGCAGCATGGAAGGAACTTCAAATTCAAAGAACCTAAATTTATTGACAGTGATGTTGTCTCAGATGATACAATGGGATATGATTCTGATTCACAACTGAGGAGAGAGCTTAGCAACAAACAAATTGAAGACTGCGAAAGAGATGGAATTTCAGAGGATTCGATGGGTGGCAGTTCTCTTAAGCGGCGGAGGAAGACTAGTAAAAGGCAGCCAGCCAAATATGTTGCTAAAGATGTAACTTCTGATGACCAAATGGAGGATCATTTTCAGAAGCAGCAAAGAAGGATTCCTAAAAGCAGACAAGCCAAATACCTTGATAGAGAAGATATCATGGTATCTGATGACCAACTGGAGCATCGAATACATAAGCAGCAACGATCTAAAGGCAGGCGAGCCAAATACCTCGCTGCAGAGGATATTACACGTGATGACCAAATGGAGGACCATTCTGGCAAGTGTCTTAGGAGGATTCCTAAAAGCAGACAAGGTAAATGCCTCGTTGAGGAAAATGTGATGTCTGATGAGCAATTGGAGGACCACTTTCAGAAGCCACGTGGTACTATTCCAAAGAGCAGGCAAAATAAACGCAAGAATAAAGTTATGGTTGACTCATCTGATAACTATTCTCATCTGCTGCATAGAACTCCTAAGAGGAAGCAAGTTAAAAGCATGGATGAAGAAGACATAAATTCTGATGATCAAATGGAGGATTCATCTCATCAACAGCGTAGGAGGATTCTTCGAAGCCAGCAATCTAAGTTAGAGGCACGGCAAGAAATGAAACAATCTAACTCTTGCCGTGTGAAAGAACAGACATCCCAGCCTCTAAAACGAGGCGCTCAGCTGCTAGTAAAACCAAAGACTTCTCAGAAAATGAAGCAGCCTCCTCGAGTGCAGAAAAGTCAACCTAATAACTTCAGAGATTTTAACTTGTGTTCAGAAGAGGAGGAAGAAGGTGGACCTAGCACACGCCTTAGGAAGAGAGTACCAAAAGTTGAGGAGCCTGAAGCAAAACCAAAAGGAAAGGTAACCCAAAGGAAGAAGGTGAACAATGCAACAGCTTTGAAGGTTTCCAAAACGAAGGATGAGGAAGCAGAATATGAGTGTGATATTGATGGTTGCACTATGAGTTTTAACTCAAAACAGGAGCTAGCAGTGCACAAGAGAAACATTTGTCCTGTAAAGGGATGCGGGAAGAAATTTTTCTCACATAAATATCTGGTGCAGCACCGTCGAGTTCATGAGGATGACCGCCCTCTGAGGTGCCCTTGGAAGGGCTGCAAGATGACCTTCAAGTGGGCATGGGCTCGTACTGAGCATATTCGAGTGCATACTGGGGCCCGTCCATATGTTTGTGCTGAGCTAGGGTGTGGTCAAACATTCAGATTTGTTTCTGATTTCAGTCGCCACAAGCGAAAGACTGGCCATTCAGCAAAGAAGAGTCGTTAATAGCAAATGGAGTAGATGTTCCTTAGCATGTTTTATGAATTTATGATTCCAAATTGTTCAATTGACAGGGTTAGGACTAGGTTTAGAATTTGAATATCCCTGCAATTGCCATTTGTAGTAATTAGTAATTGTGTTTGCTCTGTGTATTTTGTACCCATTTGTTTATTTCAAGTAGAGCAATTGCTTGGATATGTAAACATGCAAATCGCCCCACGCTTGTGTTTTGATGAATTTCATGCAACAATCATGCATGATGCATGCTTCAACAAAGGCCGCATTCTGAGATCTGTACTTGATTTCTCTTAACGCCCATTCTTGAAAGGGATGCGCTCTTTTTGTTTTCTTTATTTTGGGTACTAGTTAATGGTTAGCATTGCCACATAATCGAACTTTTTTTTTTTTTGATTTGATATCTTAAATTTTGTTGGTACAACATTTTTAGAAATAGGTTATGTTTACTTATGATTGATGAAATATTTTTTCTTTTTAAATTATATCAATATTAGGCAGGATGAACTGTCAATTACTATTAGGATCTAAGTACCTAAGAGTTAAAATATTTCTCTAAGTGTTACTATTTGAATTATAACAAAATTGTATTTCTTAAAAATTGAATATATTACAAACTTATATCTTAATTGATAATTAACTAATACTTATATTCATAAATTGATAGATAATGAAAAAAATTATTGTATTTTTTTGTCAGCAAAAAACATAGTAATCAGTGCCAGCAATATGATATATTTGCCCATGACATTGTAATTTAGGGACATAAAACTTTGGTGTCATGTAATGGGAGGTTATGAATTCAATTCTAGATGATAATATTATGTCGTAAGATTTTGCCAATTATATTAATTTTTTTAAACACGTTAAACAAAATATACATAATATGATTTTAAACTAGATATTTCTCACTGTATTTATAGAAAAAATATATTATAATTATTATTATGATTAAAAATTTTAAATATCATAAAATTAGTTAATAAAATTATTGATTAATTAATATTATGAGCTCAAAAATTTTTAAATATCAAAATAATTTATGATTATTATGAATATCATTACAATTATAAATTTAAAATATTATAGAATCAATTAATAAAATTATTAATTAATTATTATTATAAAACTTAAAATCTTTTAAAAATTAAAAGTAAAATTATTTATTAAAATTATTAATTGTGATTTATAGATAAATAAATTAAAAATATTAAGTTAGATCGATTTATTTTAAACTAAAATAAATATTATAAAATTTTAAAAGTATAATTGATAAATAATGTTAAAAAGTTTTATTGTTATGCATGGTATGCTCGATGATCAATTTATCGTCCCAATTCTACTAAAACATGCCCTCAATGTTTGGTAAGTTTATTTTGGAAAACAAAATACATAGACATATAAGTCTCATATTTATACGTGAATTAAATAGTTAGAGTTTTCAAAATTAAAATAGTTTACCAACTCTCATAACACACATATTAATTAAATCTACTAAATATCATAGAAAAATACATTAATTAAATGCAATACATAACAAATATATGATAGTACGTGATTTGAGGAAATTACCAATATTAGTTCTCTGCATTAAATATTAATATTATAATAATAATAATAATAATTATTATTATTAACATTTAGCAGAATCCCGGCTACTGATTACAAAAAAACAGGTGTCATGATTTGCCTGTTCCACTTGGATGATATAGAGAAAAGTGTGGACATCTGGGAGGATAATGTACTTTGTAGCTTGTACCCGGATTACATACACACACTTTTATCCCATCAAATTAAAATAAGTGAATTTTAAAGAATTAATAATATTAATAATAAAAATTTATTATATAAAAAATTCACATATCTTATCTTATTTGATTCAATATAGATAAATATTCAATTTTTATCATTTTTTAAAATTTTTAAAACTAATTATCTAAATTTTCTAAAATTATTCTTTTAATAATTTGTACTGTTAATCAAATTATTAGAGTATTTTAGATTTATTATTTAATTAATTAAGGATAAGGATTTGTGTCTGATTTTAAATTTCAAGATGATTCTCTGCTCAATAATCAGAAGAAGCTGTATATTTTACGAGATTGGAACTCGGCCATCAACGAAACTTCCAAAGCAATTTCTCCCGCTAGGGCACGACGACGTGCTTAAAATTTCAATTTTACAGCTTAGTTCGAAAATTTTCATGGCAATTCCAAGCGGTTACACTAACAAATACACCGTATAGAAATACGCACGAAGTTACAAGTAGTAGAAACACGCGAGACGGAAAGTAACGCTCTCTTGTTTTCCTTTACGTCACCTTTTTGTTCACACTTCCCTTCTGGTTTTCTTATTCCCTAAATTATAAAGCTTCTTCCTTTCACTGTTGCCCCTTCTCCTCTGCTCTTTCCTTTGTTCTTTTATAATTTTCTCCATTATTAGGTTTCGAAATGTGGGGGAAGAATGGAGTTTTCTGAACCCGAATTAACGGCGGTTTCGAATTCCAAGGAAAACCCAGAATTGGGCTTTCGCTCGGCCTCATCTTTCCCTATTTCTGATCATACTTCGGAAACCTCAGATCTTAATCATCAGGCTGAGGTCGACGCACTTGATGAGGAGTTTCAGAACAAGTTGATTTTGAAGGATAAGGATGAAGAGGGAGAGACTGTGAACAAAGAATATAAATTTGATGGTACTGAGGAGGTGTGTGATAAACACGGTGCTGGGGAATCTTATGAGGTAGATGGGTGGGGTGAATATAACGATAATTGGAATGAAAATGAGGACAATAATTGGACTACGAATGTGAACGGGAATGAGAACGATGAGGATGGTGGAGATTATGATCTAGCTGTCCATGAACTGGAGAGAAAGGAAGAGAGAAGCGGTGATAGCAACCACCAGTATCCGGTGAGGCCTGAAGCTGAAGATTGTGCATTCTATCTGAAGAATGGATCTTGCAAATTCGGATTCAATTGCAAGTTTAATCACCCTGTCAATAGGAAGAAAAATCAGGTATTACTGTCTTCCTTCAGTCTGCATATGGATATATTTTCGTGGGAATTACATTTTGAAACTACACTAAATAATTCACTTTTGCTGACGAAATCTCCCAGCATAAAGTTTCTTTTGTGTGTTTCTATAAGCATTGCAGTTAGTGGAATTGCTGGATTTAGGAGAAGGCTATTTTGATTTTGCTGACTATGCTATGTTTTATTTAAGGGACTGATAACTGTTCTTCACCACGGTTAATTTTTAGTAACCTCCTGTTATTTTTGAAGAACCAGCTGGGCAATATCTTTCTTTTTTTTCAAAATATCAATCGAAGTTTCTTTCTCCTTTATAGCTTTGATTAGTTACTTCTGCAAGGTTCAAACTTTTTCCCTGTTTCAGTGGGTTATATTATGTGGCATTCTCTATTTATTTGGGAGGGAAAAAACAAGATGTTATCTTTAAAAGGATTGGGGGTTGATGATTGAGATTCAATGATATTCTCTTGGTCATCTAATAACAATACACTTTATACCCTGTTTGATGCTAAGAGTTTATTCTATTCTATCTTATGATGCTTTAACTCAATTGAAGGCCGGTAAAGAGAAGTCAGGAGAGAGAGAAGAATCGACAGATAGATTGGCGCAGGCAGAATGCAAGGTTATTGTCAAAACTATGTTGTTAAATAGATTTTATTCATACCATTAAGGAACCTCTTTTAAGCTGTTGTACAATTTAGTCATTGCAAGACTAATGCTGGCATACAAACAAAAAAAGGGCAGCCTAATGCACAAGGCTCCCACCAGGTGAGGTCTGGAGACAAATGTAAGCAGTTTTACCTTGCAAACGGAGATGCTGTTTCCAGGATGCAAATAATAAGAATAATAACACTCATTTTGATTGATTATTTCTGTATTTTTTTTTTCTTGAGACAAGAATGCTAATAGCAATTTTCCCCCTTTGATGTTATGACAGTATTATCTATCGTCAGGAGGTTGTAAGTTTGGAAAAGCTTGTAAATATAACCATTCAAGAGGAAAATGTTCAGTAGCCCCAGTTCTAGAGCTTAATTTTCTTGGTCTGCCTATTCGTCTGGTATATAATGTCAATATCTTTTTTATCTATCATTTATTACTCGTTTGCTTTTGTTATTTAATATATATGATATCATTTGCCTCTTTCTACTATTTCTTAGATTTTTCTGAGATTTGAATAAGTTTGTTGTTTACAATAGGGGGAGAAAGAGTGCCCTTATTACATGCGTACGGGCTCTTGTAAGTATGGAGCAAACTGCAAATTTAATCATCCAGATCCTACAGCTGTCGGAGGAGGTGATCTTCCTGCAAGATATGGTAATGGGGGGTCAATATCATTACAAGGTGCCTCACAGCCATCTGTACCCTGGTCGTCTTCAAGAACATTAAATGAAACTGCTGCTTTTATGCCAATGATGTTGTCACCTGCTCAAGGCGTTTCTCCCCAAAGTTCTGAATGGAATGTGTATCAGGTACATCATTACCAATAATCATCTAGTAAGGGACTTGTGATATCTTATTACTATTATATTAGATGTTTAGTTTACTTATTTTCTACATTGCTATTGAACTTTTATAAGTGGTTGTTTACTCCTTTTTGTCCTGTCTGATTTTGTATAAAAGCCACCTGTCTACCTACCTGAGGGGAGCATGCGCCCACCGTCTGCATATGTTATGAACAACCCAGCGATTGAGAAAAATATTTTTATGCATCATCAAAAGAAGATGCAGGTTGAAGAGTTTCCTGAAAGGCCTGGGGAGCCTGAATGCAGTTACTTTTTAAAAACTGGGGATTGCAAGTTCAAATCTAATTGTAAATTTCACCATCCAAGGAATCGGATTACAAAATTACCCTCTTCTACATGCACTCTCAGTGACAAGGGTCTTCCTTTGAGACCAGTAAGTTTTTATCCCGCTTCCTTGTTCATAATCAAATTCTCTTTCCTGCATTGTGTCCTATCTACAAGAAGTTGAAGGAAATTACCTCCCTGGGAACTAAATTTCATTATGAATTTATCATTCAATGAAATTGTTTTTTTTGGGGGGGGGGGGGGAGAACTGTGTTGTTCTCAATTTTCCCTTCTCTACAGATTGTAGTTAATTTCTTACCAGGAGAGTTAAAAATCGATTCTAAAATCATCATGAAATGAAGTTGATTTTTTTTTCAAAAAACAATTAAGTTTGTGATGGTGAATGGTATATTTAAAGAGTGAGTTGTTGATAAAGAATATTGGCATAGTGTGAATGTGATCCATGTAGTCAACCCCACCTCATGGGATAAGACTAGTTGTTTTTGTTGTTGTAAGTTTGTGATGGTTGAGAATATGCTTTGACTGAAAATTGTGCTTTCAATTAAAAAAGTTCTATCATAACTTGGGATCAAGTTTTCTATGTATAAACATAATATTTGGAAGATTATTCCCCCCTAATGTGTAGCACATTAAAGATCATTGTGTTTCTGATTTTGGGAATACAAAAGACCTTCAGTTTTAATTTTTCACATGGAGCTTAAAAATTCTCTTATTCTAGTATGGCATTTGTGGTAAATTGCAGGACCAGAATGTGTGCACGCATTACAGTCGCTATGGAATCTGCAAATTTGGACCAGCTTGTAAGTTTGACCACCCCCCCGATAAAGCCGTCACCCTCTACGGGGCCTCCACTTGATTAGCAATCGTCCTACTCAAACTCCGCTAGAGTTGAAGTGGCTGAAAATTGAGGGGCAACTTGGCAAATAATGCGGTAATTTATCAGTCTAAACATTTAAAGTCAGGAGCCTTCTAGCCTTGAGAATACGTTTGATCCAGAATTTGTAATTTTCTTAAGATGAATTATTTTACTTCTTTTCTTTTTTTTGGTTCTGCTTAATGGAACAAGTATAGCAGAGAATGGCAATATACAATGTTAAACAGGTGCTTTGTTACATAGGTAATATCAACATCTGTAGATTATTCTGTGTTTCTGTGGTTTTTTGTTCACCAGAATCAGTGTTACAGCATCTTTGGTAGGAGAAAAATTGAAGCGGTAGCGAAAGTTGAAGTGAAATCTTTCCCTTTTCTTATTTGGTATGATGTAAATTACTTACACTTTCAACATTTTTAGTCATATCAGTTTTATCAAAAAAGTTAAGAATTAAGATGACAGAAGTAAAAGTAGAATATTTTAAATTATTTTATTTTATTTATAAAATTTTTAGATAATTTTAACCTTTTTTAAGTTATAAAAAAATATTTTGAACTATTTTATTTCAAATTATAAAAAATATATATAGCAATTTTATACTTATTTTTATCTTATTAAATAAAATTTTAAAATATATTTTTAATTTAATTCTACTTCTATTTATATTTCTATTTTTATAAAAAAATTCTTTTATCTTACCAAATGAACTGTTAGATTATGTTAGGGTTGATTTTAATAGGTGTGAATCTGGATTTTCTAGACTCAAGTTTCTGCTTCTTTTAGCTGCCAATGGAGTATGATAATTGTGGGTTCGTAGAAGTCGTAACGGTTGCTCCTTCAACAGAACTGATTCCGATGTTGGCTGGTGAAACGCAAGGGTTAAATGAAATGGAAAGAGTAATTTATGCCGTTACTTTTAAAAAATATTCAAAACTAATCTAAATTGCTTGCGGAGCAATAATAATTAAAGACAGGTGTAGCCAAAATAGAAGTTGAGAATCCGAAGCCAATTGCAGAACTTAGCTCGATACTTTCCAAATTTAAGACAGGAATAGTTCATAGTCATCTTAAACTGCACCTTAGAGATGGCCATTGGAATTCAAAACTTACCTCATTGATTTGGAATAGTTCATAGTCATCTTAGAGATGGCCATTGGAATTCTAATATTTTAAACTGCACCTCATTTTAAGAATGATCGAGTAAGGTGAGCCTCCACACACTCGTAGAAAAGAAAAACGTAAATTTTGACCTCTTTCAAAGAGACAAAAGCTAAGGTCAAGGAAAAGGGGGCACAAATCACAACACTCACATTTCAATTAGTTAAGGCCTGCCCACCGGCCACTACATTTCTTTCTCGTGTATAAATATACATTATAGTTCACAAACGTCAAGAAGGTGGAAATAACCCATGATCAACAGAATAAAATATAAAAATCAATAAATGATCATACCCTGCTTCACAATGCAAGAACTAGTCGTCAGGGGTATATTTCATCACCATATATCACTTTCTAAGCAAATCTAGACTACACCACAGCAAAGCCACTTTCTCTGCATTCACAATTAATTACGATATTAACAAAAGCTCAGACACATCTTAGAGAGTATAGTTAACTAAAGGAGAAATTCTTAATTCAGCTTAGTGTGGTAACTCAGAATTTTGCCTTCTTAGGAATTTGAAACTTGTCGTCGTCGTCATCAGATTTTCGTGGGGTTACAAAGGTCACTGCATTACCGTTGGTCTTCTTCTCATTTCTGGCCTTGTTAAATATAACAGTGAATCCTTCTGATGTAGCAGGGTTGTTCACGTCCCATTCACCAAATTTTGGCAGTGCTCGACCATTATCCTAACCAAGGAAGTAAAGCTTTAACACTTACAACAAAAATGTCGAGTCTTGAAAGATATAATGCAAAACTTGTCCCAACTCTAATATCTAAAATATGTAAAATTGAACATTCACTTCTATGCGACATCTAAAATATCTAAAGATAGATATACTGATGATATATAACCAAAATTGCCGTTCGTATCATATTAAAATCTGAGGTGTAAAAATACACATAAACCTTTTTAAAGGGAGTAAAAATGCAATTTCCGTTAAATGCCCTTTACATTTATTGCTTTTTATTTTTGTGGGTCCCACCCTCCCTCTCTAGATCTTTCTGAAGAGCTCCGTCTCGCCGGCAGCCTTATCCCATCTTCATCGTCACTGCAAATTTCTGCTAGCCCATATTCCATCTCTGTCCTTACTTTCTCTCCCATTCTTCCCACACCAACCCACCTTCTCTCACCTTCATTCTCCATGGATAGCCCCTTCCAACTAAGATTTGTGTAAAACAACTCCAGATTCTTAATGGTGGGGCTCAGATCCAAACCATGAAAGAGTGAGGAAGACAAAGTTGAAGGGAAGGAGAAGAAGGGAATCGGTCTTCGTCCCTTACTTATTTTCCACAATCCCATTGATGAGCATAGAACAGAGATGGAAGGAGAAATTTCTGGAACCAGAGGCTTGCGCACATGTTCTTCCGTCCAACGTTGAAGCTCGACGGAAATCGTCTTCAATCATGCCGGCCGTTGCACTCTACACAATTAAAGTCTTCATTTTTTTCGTGCTTGGGCTAAGCATTGGCAGAAGCAGAGCTTGGATCTGGAAAGAAAACAAGTTTTCGATGGCGAGGAGCGTGGCTGAGATCGAGAGAAGGTCGCCGAAAGACGCCTTCAGATGCTTTGCTTGTTGATCACCCCATCTAATCCACTCTTGAACCAATCGTCTGGCTAAGAGATGGATCTTAAACTTTCCTATCCAAACTCTTTCAGGTGGAGGTGGGGCATTGTGATTTGGTGGAATAGTAGTAACTTTGGGGGAGGAGAAAACGGTGGTGGTGGCTATTTAGGGGAGGCGACAATCGTGGTGGTGACCATTTAGGGGGAGGAGGCAACGGAAGAAGATCTGCAGAAGAAAAAAAAGGAGAATATTTTTAAAAAATAAAAATTGCCAAGACATTTTTCATTGCCACATCAGCCTCCCAACATGGTCACAGGGATGTACTTAACGGTCAACGTAGATATCTTTAACTGTGATGGCATTTTTACTCTATTTTTAAATCTTTATAGACATTTTTACACCTGAGATTGTATTATGGTGTTAGCGGTACTTTTGGATTCAGTTCATAGGGTATACCTTAACCTCGAGGACGGAATAAAATGTAGGGATGTGTATGAGTTAGATAGGATAACTTTTTTATTTGATGTTTTACTTAAAAAAAATATATAGATTATATTTTATAGTTTGATATTTGATTCTATCTAATAAAAATTTTAACTATTTTAAGTTACATATAGATAAGTTGGTAAGTTGGGTATAGATAGGTTAGATATGTTTAAATCATAATGTATTGTTTATGAGAAAAAATATATAATTATAAATTTATAAAATAATATCATATTTATATCTTTAAAAGTTAAATAATATATATAATTTATTAAGAATAAAGTAATAAAAAGATAATAATTAAAATCTTAAAATTTATTATAAAAAAAGATTGAAATATATAAGGGTTATATATTTGTAGCGTTATTTTAATATCAATAATAGAATATTTGGTAAGTAAAGTATAGAAATAACTTTAATATCTACATAAATATAAAAGTTATATTCGATACTTTAAAAATAAGCTATGAGAGTTATCAATTAGAGTAAAAGGTATAAAATTATAAATAGAATAAGTTAAGAAAATAAATAAAAATATAAGAAAAAAATTAAAATATATATATATAGGGTCAAGTCAAATGGATAAGATGATATATTTTATCTAGTATCTATCTTATCTTATTTGATATTTGGTTCAGCCCTATTTTATCAAAATATATTTTATGTAACTTTTTTGAGGTCGAATCAAACGATTTTTCTGCGAGATCAGAAATAGACATTATGAACACCTATACCTTATACGTATATCTTCTGTTTTTCCCCTCTCGATCAACACTACACAAACAAAAAAAAAAAAACTACAAAAATAAAAGAACCTAAAACATTTTCACTGTTCACGTTCCCGGCCTTCGTTCTTCATCTCAAAAGCCAATATAATATGTTATGAAGGGAACTTAAACTCCAAACATAAAAGAACGGCGACAAATGCAGTAGGTTCAATTAGAATTATGACAATAAAATTGTAGTTAAAATGTACTAAACATGCTCTACTTTAAATATTTAAACTTTGACAATAAAGTGATAAACCTCTTCAAATCTCCAAACCTGGGATTATACACATGCAATCGCCTATCATTTCATTAACAAAAGTGAAACACATCAAATGATTAAAAGGCTAGAACAGTATGTAACCAAAAAAAAAAAAGAGGCTAGAACAGTATTTGCACACAGTTAGAAGGGATTTATCTTCATAAAAAAAATGAAAATTTCCAGATTTAATTAAGTTGAGATATCATCTTTTATTATTGAATTACTTATTAACGAGGAAGGTGATTTATACTAATTTGAAAATCTTTGAGTTCATTGTGAAATTTTAATGCATAAGAAATATCATACATTTTAACCTAATCTTTTAAGATAAGAGCAAAGTAACCAGTCAAAATGCCATATTTTCAAGTCCTCATTTTGTAATAAAAAAACACAACAGAACAAAAAAGTTTCGGCATGCAAGATCCTTGGGTTTGACTAATCCATGTAAATCAGATGCTATCCAATATCCCTAACGAAAACCCAACAAATACAATAATTCAGACCGAATCACGATTGTCAAAATCACATCAAACTTGAACTGACCAGTTCATCCTGACAGATATGATATGGGAGGAAAAATTTGCAGGCAGTGTGATGTTTCTAAAATCAATTTTTTTCCGATCAAAATATATTAAACTGTTAATTATTTAAGCTTCACAATTCGGCATTATATAACTGAATGAATTCTTATTCAAAATAAATATACAAATTAGAATTTTATTAGGAAAAAAAAAACCCTTACATCTAGAGTCTTGTTCACGACTTCAATAAATAAGCCAAAAACCAAGCAACATCAACTAAGAAAGAGACCTGAATAAACCCTTATCTATTGAAATAAAGAACTAAAAGCCTCTAGCATTTTGGATTCTAAGAATTCCTAATAAAGTTGAACTGTAATCTTCAAGAATTTGAAAATAATAGCTTCATGTAGCGAAAATTCACATTCATATCCCCTTGCTCAGATTTAGATGTTACGAGCAATCTATAACTTTTACCTACGCATGTCATGGTAAATTGGTAATCCTCTGGACAACAAAAAGAACTCAGCCTTGTCGACGAACTAACATGTATAAAACAGGTCGATCTTTTTCTTTCCGAATACAGAAATAGAATCAAATGCAGTAAAAGGTGAAGAAATTACCGAAGCCATAGATGAGAATAGCGGTGCTTCAAATCCAGGGATCGGAAGTCGGTGGAGATCGTGAGAAAACCATGCAAATGCCTACTGTTATATGTGTTAGAGAGAAAGGGTTGAGCGAGAAAAATAAGGAAACAGAAGAAACTGTTGGCAAGGCGGGGCCGCGTGAATTGTCCACCGATCGAAACCGTTATTGTTTCCCGCGTTCTGCCGCTACTCTTAAATTTTCTTTAAATAATTGTTTTTTATCATTTTTGTATTTTTTTTAAGTTAAGAAATTACAATCCGCCCATCAGATTGAAGTTTACACCAAAATTCTTGAAAATGATTGAGGGAAAATCTCATCAAAACCCCAAATAATGTGCTATGATGGAAGAAATGAGTCAAAGAACCTTAAAAATTGCTTTTAACATCTGGAGTCTTTGATGATAACTTCAAAATAATATATTTATATAGATAACTATTTTAATTTGTGCGATGATTGCCAACATAGAGAATTTCAAGAAACCCATTACCTAAAAGTAATATATTTGAACACATATTGAAACATTTAAATTGTAATTTTGAATAAAGATAAATATTTCCGTCTATTCCTTCAATTTCATGTCTTTTTTAAGATTCAGATGGGAATTTAACACACAAGTCAAGAAATCCTTATAATTCTCAATATATAATTTCCTCTTTGAAATTGATATAATTTAGCGCTCCCCATAGGATGAGTTGGATTAGATTTAAACTTACCATTAATTTCATGCGTAAAGTGCAAATATCTATGGGTAAATTCTCATTCGTCCCTTCCATGTACTCCTTCCGCCCCATAACACAAGTCAGATGAATAATTTAGGTTAAATATAAATTACGTACAAGACAATTAATATTTATTTGACAAATGTATCTACATAATTATTGCTTAAATCTAATTTATTGTAATTTTCTCTCATTCAAAATTCCATATAATATGTATAAAATTGAAAAAAAGTTGTAATTTTAAGTATTTAATAAGTTAACTATCATTTTTTCTATTATAATGAATTAGTTCAAATGACTTGTATTGTGAATCCGAAGGAATACCTACAATTCATAAGTAATGTTAAAACTTCCAGGATACATTAACGAAGGCCCTTCCGGGTCTCCATTACAACCTTGTTAAGGATTCCCATTTTCCATCAGTGTCTTGTACATGCAGAGAATAGAGATGATATTTTGAAAAAAAGAAGATAACTTTAATTGTTCCCATTCAAGTAGATAGCCCTCCGTTGTACAGGATGGGTGGGGAGAAAAAATTACCACTAGTTCAATTTTACAAACTCATCCTCTTCTCAACTCTAATAATGTTGGACAAAATGATTTTGATCATGATAAGCTACATGACAATGGAAAACCAAGCAAAACTAATACAAAGACCTAATACAAATTCCTACAGTAAATATACAATCATATCTGCAATTAGACTATATAGTGTGCTACAAAACAATTTGCACTCCAACTAAACACCCTGCTGGGCCTGGATTTTAGGTCTCAACATTAGCTTTGTTTCCAGCAAGGATGAGGGAAATCTCCAAACCACGGCTAAATGCTTGATTGAAGAGAAGGCGAGATTGAAAGGTGGAAATGAATGGGAACCATGACAGAAACGCTATTGGTGCAAATATAATCATACCCATCCCAGCATCATACAATCTGGCAAATTCACGCACTGATTCCCACAAGCCAAGACTCCAAACTATCTTCTTCCATGTAATTGCCAACTGCAAGAAAATAAAATAACTCGTGTAAATCTTAATATATATAGATATAACAGCAATGGTAGGACGCACCCAGGTAAAGGCGGTGGTAATGAACAGTCAAGAAACTTCAACTAATATGATATCGATAATGCAGGACGCAAATTCAGATTCAAAATGCACCCAACAAGAAGACTATGGGTATATTTATATTACATTACGAAAAAGAGTAATAAAAGTGATTTTGATAGAGAATAGCTTCTGAAAAAGTTATAAATAAATTTAAAAAAACAAAACTTCATGGAAAACCATGATTTTAGACTTGAAGCCATGGTATTGGCATAGATAATCAATTATTGGATTTTATGAGGTGTTTGGATGGCTTTTTTTTTTTTCAAAAATCATGGTTTTCTCTCCAAATCAAGAAGTATCCAAGCATGCTCTGTGTGTGTGTGTGTTTCGAGTTACATGGACAGAATAAAAACTGTTCATTGATCTGGTAATCAAGTATTGACTTTCCCTCATGCGTGCGTCCTCTTAAAAAAATAAACTACAACAATTGCTCATAGACTTCTGACACTATTCTGAACTATAATCGCAGTCACTTCTCCTCAAGGCACCACGACTTAATACGAATACTAAAATTCCTTGTCCTTTTGTTAGCAGTTGCACAGCATTAGCCCAATGTCCGTTCGACTCAGACAAAGATTGACTGGGACCTAGATGTCATATAAAATCCATTGAACTTACAGATAGTATTGCCCATCCAGTAGGGATAAATGCAAGGATGCTAGCAAAAAGGTCAGCTATTGAGAGATTGGTAAAGGCAACAACAAGGCACAAGGCTGCAACAAGTCCTAATGCGGCAACTCCCTGTGTAAATCGCATGACTAGCTTAAAGTCGGTAGATTTCTTTGGGCTGTAGGTAAAGATCTGTAAGGCAACAAAATATTAGAATAACAAGAAAAGGGAACAAAAATATTTAGGGAAAACAAAGCAAGATAGGTGTGAAACAGTGATAAAACGAGTAAAAAAAGATATTGAACTACTTGGACAAAGAAAAGACAGAGAATAGATTGGGAAATTAGTTCGAACCTTAAATATCAAGACTATGCAAACCAAGACGACCCAGGAGAATCCATAAACCTATGAAGCAATCAATCATCAGAATCCATAAATAAGAAATTTTTACATTAGCATTATTTAAAATATTAAATAAGCCTTCTTAGATGATTACAGTATAATTAGTGGTTAAAGAATTTCATATTACACTTCACATTATAACTCCTAGAACTGACATGAAGTGGTAATTAAAATCTAATGCATGGACCAAGAGAAGAAAGTTTACCGCAAGTGATGTATCTTTTCCTGTAAGCTGTAGCTTATACACTATACCATACTGAAACATGAAAAACCTTAAACTCAAAATGGTCTCTAATATACGGCCCCTCAAAGTGTGGATATGCACCTGCAGATAAAGAGAATTATACAACAATCAATTTAATCAAACTTTATTAGGAATAAGGAACATATAAGTTATGATGAATTGCATCAAGGCAAAATGAGATGAGAGCAAATGTGAATTTTTTAATCTTCACATTATATTAATATAAAATCAGTTAAAAGAGTATTATACCAGTAAAACATTGTAAGAGGAGACAGAATCAGTTAGTTAAGTTGTTTAGTTAGACTGGATAAAAAGCTGTTGAGTTAGATTGATTAGAAAAATTCAAATACATAATTGGCTCGACTAGCGTCAAAATATGTCTAGTCTCCAATTTGTCCCTATTGTATCAGTCTCTCTCTGGCCACACAATGGCATTGGAGACAGGATCATTAGATGGCATGCTTGAGTTCAATCAGTGTCTAGAACAAAATAAAGGTGAGGTGGGCAGATCAAGGCAATCAATCTCATGCACTGAAGATTTCAAAGCTGATAGGGTTGTGAAAAAAGCCTTGCTAATGACAAACGACTATGGAGAGCAACTTGGAGCATTGTCAAATTTGAATGTAAATAGAATAGTTCATTGCCAGTAGTTAGGGCCTTTCAAAAACCATTATGTGTTTCCTATGAAGCACTGTGAAATGGAAGGGCAGAAATGAATGGAAGGTGAAGAAGCAATAGGTGATGATCTTGATAAGTATAGGAAGTACATTGGTACTGCGAAGAAGCGTACCCAACATTATAAAGATAAAGCATGTTAAAATTGACTCAAACTTCGTTTCAGAGAAGGTTGATTCAGGATTAGAAGTCTCTTGTATCCCTAGCCCTTACAAACTTGTAAATGGATGACTTGTTAACAGAGGCAGTGACAAGATCTGAATTTGAAGGATTAAGCTCCATAATAAGCTTTGAAGAACATTTACTGGCCAGAGGGGTAATATTGCTGATATTTGTAATATATAGTACGCTAATGACGCCATACAGCCAGCCAAGAACAGCAGTTTTTAGCAGCTTCATTTCTCATGTTTTTAACGCTTTCCTTTCGTATTTAGTTGGGATGCACATATACGTGAGTTTTGGCACTGCAGCCATGTTGTATGCATTTTTGTTACAATATGTGTACCATACAGATAAATACACATTATCTGGTGCATTTTGAAACAATCTGGATCATTTTCGAATACATTGAAAAAACGACATCATTTTTGCCACTATTTCGACCTTTAGATGACCTAAAATTTCCCTTTGCAAGCGCCATTATTCCCATTTTCCTCTGTCAAAAAACCCTACTCTACTACTATCCCAGATACTTTCACAATCCAATAACGGGATCATGCCTCACTTCAAGACCAAGTGCTATGGTAATTTAACCCTATAGCTTGATGGCTTCAGTTCCTCCTTCTGTATACTAAAATTTTAAACTAACTGAGTTTTGAAGATGGATTGCATTTCGTTACAACTATAATCAGGTTAAAGAGAAAATTAAAAAAAATTTCAACGATCTTCTTGTTTCTCCTCTCATTTAATCTGTTATAATGATCTAACAGGAAGTTTTTGATAGGTTTTAGGCAACCATTACTTGGCTGTACATATGGATAAACAAATAAATACACATAGCACTCGTTCACATTTTAAAATTTTAGTTGGATTTCTCTATTTATATGTTTTTGCCGAGCTTCATTATTGAGATGATAGAATTATATTCTTATCATTTCTCCCCCTGTTCTGTTTCAAAGAATAGCATACTTCTGATTAGTTTTCTTTTCTCCCATTGTCTGGCATCATATAAATGACCCAGAATAAAACAATAGTAAGTGGTAAAATAAATGAGAACCTGTTCTTCATCCCACCAAGGCTCCCAACTATTTTCTCCCTTAACACCTACTCCTCCTCTGTAAAGAAGCCAACTTGTCCAATCATCAAAATCTTCCACCGTCCTGTTGAATGCATAATTTTTGTGAGATGTCGAAATGTTTTGTTTTTAAAGAAAAAAGGCTTTGTTGATGACACAAACAGGAATCAATCAAGATGGAGAAATATTACATAATAAACCAATGGAAATAATTAATTTTAAAGGCAACTTACTTTTGCCACTCAAAACCAGAGGGATTGAAAATGTATGGAGCAAAAAGCCAGGAGATGACAAGGAACCAACTGCTAAAGGTTAGAAGAACAAATGTAACAGCACCTCCCCTTGTATATCCATATGAAATGTAGACTATTAGAAGCAATGCTACTTCAAGCCTGTTGCACATCATATACAACTTCATTCTAGATCCCCAACTTCATTCTAGATCCCCAATTCATTCAACAACAAACAAGAGAAAAAGAAAAAATACTAACAAGAAATAAAATTACTCACGCTTTGACAAAGTGGCTCCGAGAATATAGTCTATAATTTTCCGCAAACTTTATGTGACGGACAACAAACCCTCTACCAGTTGCTCGGTACTTGATAAAAAAGAAAAGAAAAATTACTGAGAGTCTGAGTTTCACAAAAATAAATAGCCGTACATGGTTTTAACTTTCAGAGAAAATGACCATAAAACATACTTTTGCACCCCCATGGAGTATAGTACGCCCAAAATAATGAGTTCTAGTTCCCAATGAGAATGTGAAGAAGACTGAACACAACTGAAGTTGCATGGTAATGAAACTGAAAACAGCCTGGAAATAATTTCAAGACAAGGATAATTATTGGATAAGAAAATAATCCTAATTGTTGAGGAAATTATTTGAAGGTGAACTAACCTTCAGCGATCCTAATTCAAGTATAAAGCCCATTATCATTGGGATTGCAGTGAAAACTCCAATCTGGACCAAAAATTGAGCATTCAGGGCTGCATCAAGTGCTGTATTACCCAGCGATCTTGCCTCCTTTGAGATTTGTTCATCAAGACCAGAGAAGGCCTGAAAGAGATAGAGACATATTGCATGTCAGTATATTCCAGGACAATATCATGTTCATGTTAATCCCAGAGTAGAGGTATAACTAGAGACAATTGATAAACTGATTCCTACATAATAAATTGCCTTTATACAAAGACCATGAGGTTGTTTCCCAAAGAGTTCTGACTATAACATGCAAAACCCAATAAACATACTCTTTGCCTTCATGCAGTAAACGAAGTAACAAATGTGAAAAAGGCCAGTATAGACATTTACAAGATTACAGGTCAGCATGATTGCTAGTAGTTGGTGTTGGGAAATTTTTTAAATTTCACAAAATTAAAGGTTGAGAATCACCCAAAGAAACAATATTCACTCACTTCTCAAAATTTGTTAATATTACCTCAGGTGTAACGATTAACAATTCGGTGCTGAGAAAATCCAGAATAGTGTATTTTCTTTCTAACCATGCTCAATGAGGATAAAAAATAAATAAACATAATGATGAAAAGGCTGTCACATGTTAATGCTCAATTTCTGTTTAGTGTGGCACAATATCTCTTTTGATTCTATGTTGATTTGCTCTCCTGCACTCATGGAACACCCTAAACCCTTAAAGAATAATAGCAAACCAATTAGACAGCTAATTAGAACACTAATGAGCCTATGACAAGGAGCCCATATACTCGTCAATAAGCGTGATAACCAGCAATTTGTACTATAAGACACCTGTTACAAGAGAAACTTTTTCACGACTGTACCATGCTAATGGTTCTAAAATGGTGGCAAGTAAATCAGCTCAACATACTAAAAGAATTTGACAGTATATATCAAAATATTGGACAAGAATATCTACAGAAGAAATTGGTGATAGAATTTGGTGATAGAAGAAATTCATTTAAACAAATTAGCAATATAAACAGCATGAAGCATCCTCCATAGACAATGGACAAATGGCAACATGTTCATTCACACTCGACTGGTGTAAGATGAAAAGCTAGCTTCAACTTCTATCAACTTACCAGGTATACTCTTCCATACAAGAACACGTACACTGTGAGGACTGTCATCTGCATAGGAAATTTTTTTTTGGAGAAATTACGAGACTAATGCTAACCAGAACAAATTTCTCACAAAAACTAAAACAAACGATTTATGTGTATACCATGGTGCAAACATAATAACCAACAGTTGTGTAGAAGAAGGAAAGCATTCTGAAGAAATCAAAAAGTTGTCCGAGTCTATAAATGTCCCTACTAAGCACTTGCTCTCCATTACCGCCCGCCACTTTGCCTTCGAAGAGAGCAATCTGGTTTAACCCAACATCCCTCCCTTTTCCAACCTACAGAAGGAGGCAGTAAGCGGTAAATGAAAGAAGATTATGCAAACCTGCAACTAGTCATTGTTCCCAGTTATATTCAACCTGAATGTATTCATGGTGCGTTATATTACCCTGCCTCAATGTGGAGTTGAAACCTGCAATATGAATATTATTTAACTTCAATATGCCAGATGACTGAATTATGTCCTTGAGCATCATAGCTAAAAACCAAAGGTTATAAAGACATGGCAGAAACAATTTCACGTGGGGTGATAAATGCATGTCAAGTCATGCTTCTGGTAGACAGTGTTGAGAAGTATAAGTATTTAAACTGTAGATCCGGTTTTAGGAGAAGTGTTGATAAGCGCTAGTTTAGTATTAATTAATATTATATTTTTGTTAGTTATTAAATTAATTATCTAAAATTAAGCTTGAATATTATTTAGGATCATATTTAAATATTAAATTATCATATCTTAAAAGAATAAATCTGAAATGTTAAGATTATAATAAGATTATATTATTATATCTTAGAAGAATAAATCTGAGATATTAAGATTAAAATAGATTTTAAGTTTAACATATTAGTTTATATTTTTACCTAAATAAAAGTTTATTTGTATTCTCATTCATTTAAGGATTAATAACATTTTCAGGCCCTTATTTTCCTCTAATTCTAATCTTTCAAATTTTCACATGGTATTATAACAGGAATATTAAATCTTAGTTAAGGCCTAGATGAAGAAGAAGAAGAAAAAGAAAAAGGTAAAGTCTAGAGAGAAAGCATGCCTTCAGAAAGTCTTTTTTTTTTCCTTAAAGTTCATACAAGTTCCCTCTATGATCGTAACTTCACTCAACATCTAAAAGCACTCTCTATGTGTTGCGACCCGTCTCTACACATGTGTTCTCCTCATCAACTATGCTGCAAGTTCATCTCTACCTCTACCCTTGATCGTTCGTCTCTTCTTTAGTCTTCAGAGTTTGAGATTTAGTCTCCATTATTGCCTTTTGTTTTAGGAGTTAGAGTCACAATCTCCTATATTAATCGTATATATGGGAAATTGTACCTGAGATTGCGAATATTGGGTCAATTGTAACTTCATACTCTCACAAATCTCTCTACCTTTGCAACTCTCACCTTTTTCATATTCGCATCCAAACAAAATATCCCCTTATCAAATCTCTCAATATCCTAGGAAGCATAAAAGTGCTTAATGCAATGAAATAGTTTCTCCGTGGGCAACATTGTTTCTCCACTTCACAGAAGTATACCTCTTCTATCTGTGAGTACGCGAATTCAATGTTTCTAATTCACAAGTCCACTACATATCGCAAATGTTATTGTTAGGCCTTCAACATTGATTTTTTTGTCAAGTTCGCAACTTTATCTTAAGATCCAGATTCAAGATATAATCAACTTCAGTTCAGTGGTTACTATTGGTTTAAAGATTCAAAGTTCTGGTTCTTTTATAATAATGCTGCTCACATTTAAGCTACCTCCCATCTTAAAGGCAAGTGTTAAGAAGTACAAGTATTCAACCTGTAGATTCAGCTTGAAGGAAAATATTGAAATGTACTAGTTTAGAATTAATTATTATGTTTTGTTAGTTATTTAATTCATTATCTAAAATTAAGTTTGGATATTATTTAAGATAAGATTTGAATATTAAATTGTCATATTTTAAAAAAATAAATCTAAAATATCAAGATTAGGTTATGATTATATTATTATATCTTAGGAAAATAAATTTGAGATATTATAATTATGATAGATTCTAAGTTTAACCTATTAACTTGTATTTTTGCTTATATAAAAGCCTATTTGTATTCTCACTCATTTAAGGATTAATAACATTTTGAGACCCCTATTTTCCCTCTATTTTTAATCCTTCAAATTTCCATAGATAGCCGTGCCACATACGCAAGTGATGAGAGGCTTATTAGTGTCATTCAATCATATAACAAATGACTAGGCACTAAACCCATAAAGCATTGAAATAAGATAACATTGATACAGAATCTATATAAAGACATGGATCAATATCTAAATTGTGTTTACCATGTGCAAAGTTAAAAATTTGAAGACTTATTGTCCTTAAGAGTATGTGGCGGTGCCAACAAGAATATCATAAGGATATAGAGTCTACATCCTCGCCCCAAAAAAAACCTAGAAAGAGAGAGCGAGAAAGAAAGGAAGGAAGGGAAAACCTCCTTTGAAATCAATACATGTTGAATTGAGTAGAACTCCTAAATTAAAATTCTTGTTGTTCATAGCATTATTGCACCATATAACATTTTATAATCATTCACAATTTAAAATGAGTGACGCCCATCACACAGTATGCTTTAATTAACGTGTATACATATCTTAGAGAATAAGGAAGGATGATCACTCCAAGGGATAATGTTATATGAGAACTAATATTTTGCTATTCTCTACTTGTAGTTCTTATTAGGTAAGAACAAAAATCAAAAGACCTTAAACATTGCTTTTCTCCATATGTATTTTTTAATATATAAGAGTAAAACTCAAGAAGTTGCTCCGGACCAGTGATGACAGGGTGTCCTACAAATGCATTGCCAAATCTAAGGGTGTAAAGCAGTGATAGATTGAAAAGTCCGATGATCTATTTCTAAGGTATATGCACCAATATATACACTGATCTTTGAGATCGCATGACATACACTAAGATTTGAGCTATACAATCAAATCTCTAATAAATACAATTAAATCAAATATGAAATGATTCTTATAATAACAATAATATCTCTAAGTATAATATCCTAATATTATTATATCAATAATACTAATATTAGAATATTACCACACTCCCCCTCAAGTTGGATCATAAATACTAATCATATCCAACTTACCTACAAACCGTTCAAACATTTCTTCTGTTAGTTCCTTAGTAAGAATATCTGTAGTTTGTAACCTTGTAGGTATGTAGGTGAGGCACATAATCACATCTACTTTTTCACAAATAAAGTATCTGTCCACCTCCACATGTTTCATGCTATGTTGTATAGGATTCAAGGCCATGTTTATGGCGGCCTTGTTGTCACAAAACAATTTCAACAGACCATCTATCTTCAAATAGACTTCCTCTACAACTCTTGTTAACCACAGCCCCTCCATAATTCCTTGAGCTAAAGCTCGTAATTATGATTCTACACTACTTTTAACCACTACTTTTTGTTTCTAACCATGTCAAATAACAAGATTTCCCATACAAATGTGCAATAGCCTAAGATAGATCGACTGTCTTCTTATGAGCTTGCCCAATCTACATCAGTGTAGATCTCAACTGATCTATTATCACTCTTTTTGAAGAGTAGACCACGACCTAGGGTACCTTTTAAGTACCATAATACCTTGTAAGCGGAATCCATATATTTCTCCTTTAGATCATGCATATGTTGGCAGGCCACATAGTAAAAGCAATATCAGGACGTGTGTGAAAGAGATAATTGAGTTTCCCAACTAACCTCTAGTATCTTTCTTTGATGCTTGTAATTTCATCCCTCTCTTGCTTGTTTGGTTTTTAATCCTCCTTGCCAATCTTTGCTATAGACTTTTTGTTCTTCTATTTTATGGTGTTAATAGGGACTTTACTCAGTTTACACCCAAGCATACATGTCTCTTTGAGAAGATCAAATATATACTTTCTTTGGGATACATAAATACCATCCTTAGATCTTGCTACTTCCATACCGAGGAAGTACTTCAATTTACCAAGCTATTGACTTCAAATTCACAGTTCAAGGCTACTTTGACTTGATCAATCTCTTTAATATCATTACAATAATATCATCCACATAGACTGATAATAGTGATGAGATTATTATGTCTGGATAGAAACATAGTATGATCAAATAAACTATGCTTGTACCCCTCAGCCTTGAGGACACTAAAAAATCTATCAAACTATGCATGTGGTGACTAACTTAACCCATAGATAGATTTTTTTAGTTTACACACTCGGTTATTTCTTCCTTCTTCAAAACCTGGTAGAAGTCATATATACTTCCTCTTTTAAATCTTCATTGAGAAAGGCATTTTTAATATCCAGTTGTTTAAGGGACCAATCTAAATTTGTTGCCACCGATAGAAGTACCTGAATGGTATTGAGCTTTACAACATGTGCAAAAGTTTCATTGTAGTCAATACCATGAGTTTGAGTGAAACCCAGAGTAAGTCTAGCCTTTCAATATATTTAGAATACAATTAGCAATATATTTAGGAGTTAATACCCATTTACAACATATACATTTTGTTCCTAGAGGTAGCTCCACTGTCTCTGAAGTCTCATTTTTCTCTAAAGCTTGCATCTCTACCAAAACTGCCTATTTCCACTCCGGGATAACTAATTCTTCATGAACATTCATAGGGATCTTAATGTATTCAAGGTTAGTTACAAAAACATGATAACTTGGAGTGAGAGAAACATAAGAAATAAACTTTTCAATATGATGCTTTGTACATGCCCATGATGGTTTTCTCAATGCAATAGGGAGATCAAGATCCTCGATAGTGCTAGTGACCACATTCTCATTAGTCTCACTTTGTTCAGGATCTGCCAACGGTTCGTCGGTTCCAGGATTGGCTCTGCCTCGGAGATATGATGGTTGGGACTCGAGTGATGTTGTCGTGAGTACATTTTTCCCCATCTTTGAGTTTCAGTTTTAGCTGGAAGCTGTAAGGGTTCATGTGGAATGGGAGAAATGAATTCTATAGGTTGAGATTCATTCCACCACTCCCCCTAAATTGAAGGCTTAGTATAATATGACTCGTTCTCAACGAAGGTGACATCACGGGTAACAAACAGGTGTTTAGACACAAGATTAAAATATTTGTATCCTTTTTTAGAGGAGGAATAACCCAAGAAAACATATTTGGTAGCTCGGGGATTGAACTTTGAGGCAAGATGATGAAGATGGACAAACATTACAACCAAAGACGCGGAGCAGAAGAGAAGAATATAAGTGAGAAACAATGTGGGATTTTTGCAACTCCTCAATTGGAGAGGTGAAGGAAAGAATGCGACTGGGAAGGCAATTTATGAGTTGGATGAAGGTTAGGATAACATCCCCTAGAAAAAATAAGGAACATGACACTGAAATAAAACAGCTCAAACAACCACAAGAATATGTTTATTTTTACGTCCTGCAACCCATTTTGCTAAGGACTAGAGTACAAATGCTATTATGAACAAAGGGCAAACAAAATAGAATGAAAGGAATGATTGAAATATTCAATGCTATTGTCGGTGTAAAGAACTTTGATCAAGGTGTTGAATTGAGTGTGGACATAATTATAGAATTCAATAAAGACATTTGAAATCTCAAATTTATCCTTTAAGAGATAGACCCAACACATGCGAGTATGATCGTCAATGAAAGTGACAAAATATTTGGACCAAGTGTGATTAGGGATCGAGACGGACTCCAAACATCACTATGAATAATTGAAAACAGATAAGACAATTTGTATGGAACAGGAGTAAAAGAAACATGATAATGTTTAGCAAGAGCACTAGTATCGCAAAAAAAGGAATTTTTATTAATAGATAAATGGGGAAAACTTTGTAAATAAGAAGCACTAGGGTGTCCCATTCTTTCATGCCATAATTAAAAACTGTCCTCATCAAAGGTTGAGGTAGAATTGCTAATCCTAGAACATAATGCAATCCCGGTAGACATGTCGAGATAATAAAGGCGATCATACTCCTCAACAAAACCAATCATCTTCCCCAATGCGAGATCATGAAAAACATAATGAGTGGAGTAAAAATAAGTCGAGCAGTTTGCTTGTTTTGTCAATTTACCAATAGAAAGCAATTTATAGGCTAGATGGGGAACCTGTAATACTGATTCAAGATATAAAGAATATGAAAGAGTAACAGAATCGATGCCTACTATGGATAAAGGAGTCCCAGTAACAGTAATTATTTTCTTATTTCCTGCAAGAAGGTAATAAGTGACAAATATCATTGCATTGGATGTCATGTGATCATATGCCCTTGTATCCACAATCCACTCGGAGGGAAAAAGGGAAGTATGTAAAGCAATAAGAACTATACCTTTGTGAGCATGGACGTAGACCCTTGAGGTTTATGATTGGCTTGAAGAGTTCTGAACACATTCGCAATCTAATTTAGTTGCTCTTCGCTGAAAGATGTAGATGGCTCAGACAAAGAAGTAGGTGCATGCACTGATTCATTAGAGACATGATTAGCGCGTGGTTTGTTCTTTCATGGTTTCAAATCAGCAGGTTTGCCATAAATGTCCTAGCACTTGTCACGGGTATGTCCCATATTCTTACAATACTCACAAGTAGGTCAAGACTACCAAGGCATCAAGAACATCATTCTTACTTACAAAAGCAACAGAGTCAATGGTACTGTTTAGAATCAATAGGCATAGTCTCACGACAAGACTCCTCTCTATATATCTTGGCATATGTCTCAAGTGCGATGGTAATGTGGTGTTACTAAGGATTCTTGCTCGCACAGCATCAAATTCATCGTTTACACCAATGAGGAAAAGTATCCTACTTTTTCCAATTCTTTTCTGGTTGCGAGCAACATCTATGGGAGTATCTCATTTATTGTTGTCTAGAAGATCTAGCTATTGCCAAAATGCGACCATATCGAGCTAGTACTCTTGCATACCGTGGGTCCCCTGAACACATTGCCACATACTGCGTGACAAAATGAACAAGTGGGAATGATCTTTGGTAGGTAGATACATGAAGCTTCGTCTTATGTTGGGAGACATGGAATTAATCAACAAGGAAGAGGCCAAGTGATTATCAATAGTCCATTGAGTAATCTCAAGAGAAGTCTTGTTCGCTGGTTTTTTTGCATCACCGATTAGATAGGCAAGTTTTCCGTGGCCACCAACTGCATTATTGATCACCTGAGCCCAGTCTTGATAGTTGGTCAACGTAAGTTTGTCTGAGACAATTAAAACAAGGACACTTGTTGCCCCATCGATGCCAGTACTCGTAGATCCAAAGAGAGTGCCAACGTTTTTGCTCTAGTTGGATCAGCTCTGATACCATAAAGAATAGTGACAGCTTGAAAAGTTCGATGATCTATTTCTAGGGTATATACTCTAATATATACACTGGTCTTGGAGATCGCATGAGATACACTAAAATTTGAGCTATACAATCAAATCTCTAATAAATACAATTACATCAAATTTGATATAATTATAATAATAACAATAATATCCTAATATTATTATATTAGTAATACTAATATTATAATATTAAAATATTACCACAAAGGGATATGACAAAGATTTACTAAACATAAAATAAATATAAATTTATTGCATAGAAAACATAAGATTAACAAGTCACACAACTACCAAGATCTCCAGACCAATGACAAATCTCACTCTTTACTCACCAGAATATATATCTTCACTAATATTAATTACACGTGATGCCTTACTAATGCCTCCTCTAGTAACATGGAATACTCGGTCAAAAACATCAGGATGTCCGTAGTGCATTCGAACTCTGCAAGATTTTTATCCAACCAAAGTCATTGACCAATGTCTACCAAGTTATGATGACTTGACTGATACAAAAGATCCCATTAGCATCATTTAAGAGAATGCGTGCAATACTGAAAAATATGCACTGGCGCATGAAATTTTGAAATGAGGTGACAGCAGTGCAGTTTATGTCACTTGTGCTTCTATAAAGGCAGAGCATGAAAAGAAAATCAGAGTCCCAAAACAAAGGACAGAAAAGAACTATAGAAATGCGCATTCATTAATTTTTTTTTCTGTGAATAAACTGATAGAAGTCAGCGTCCTCTTCTAGTGTACACTAGGAAGAAAAGGGTTTTTTTTTTCTTTTTTTTTTTTTTGGGGGGGGGGTTCGTTTATTAAAGTAGTTTTATGAAGTGGTTATTTTCAATCTTATCCTAGCCATAGGAAGGTAATAGAAGTTACCTTCAGTTATTCCTGTTGGTCTATTTAAACGTTTTTAAGGAAGTTATGGCATCAATGAAAGTATTATTCAGATAAGCTTCCCTCTCGTTTAATCTAGAATTGCAGATAGTGGTTCTAGATTCCCTTCTACCTCTCTTATCTTTCTCTTTCCTTAGGTTCTATCATACGCATTCATTCATTAATTTACCTAAAACTTAGTTTTGCGGCTAGCCATGTGATTTTAACCTATTACTTTTCTTTTATGATTTAAATTATTTATTATTTAAATCAGCTACTAACTATATATGAGTGAAGCAGCTTCTCAAAATAGACTAGGACAAGGGCTTCCTTATGGATTTACAAATGGGTTAGAAAGCTCTTTTGAGCTCATCTTTGTTTATTCTTCTAGCTGGCTTGTTCAAGCCTTGGAAGAATTACTTGTCCTCCATTGATTGTACGGCTCTCTTTCGCTCATAAATTCTCTGCTAACATGACAATGTCAGCTGAGGCACATCTTCAAATATGAACTCACATTGATACAGAATGAATATTATAATAGGTCCCAACCCACTACAGACACAAAAAACACCCAAAGAGACCCGGGAGATGCAAAATGGCAGAAAATGGGGGACTAGTGGTCCAGCAGATAAAAAAGAAGTCTATATATAAAAATATACAAACAAATAATAAAAAAGTGAAGGTGCAAAAGAAGTGAGTAATCATGAACGTTAGGAGGAAGCAGTTAAAAAGCTATGAGTGGGTGTATAAAGAAACTAGCTGAGAAGATGAAGGAGGATGATAGGGACCTTATATAGGCAAAATCCCACATCGGGTAGTATGGGATGCTTGATGGAGTATTTAAACTCTTGGCTCTCCCCCACTAACAGCTAGCTTTTGGGGATAGGCTCTCCAAGGGTTTGGATACTGTAGAGATATTGTAGCGATATTATAGGAAATGTAATATTCAGTAATTAGTACGTAATATTCTGTATTTAGTATAGAGGATACGATATGATATTATAGCATTAATTATTAGGGTTACCTATTGTATATAAATACCCCTTAGCAGATCAATAATATTCAGGCATTCTACAAATCCTTTCTCTCTGAATCAACATGGTATCAGAGCTCTAAAGTTTAGGTGCACGTCCGGCTGTTTTTGACGTCAGTTTCCTGCTGTTCTGTGGTCTCTGTTTCCGACAGCACTGTTCACTGCCGTTGCGCCATTTTCCCGACGTCAAGCCACGACACGCGCCAGCCAGGGACGGTCGCACAGTCCAGATTGGCGTTTCACCAAAATCTCGTGGCCGTCTGAGCAGCGCGTGACTCTCACGCGCCACCGTCAGTTTCGCCGGAACTTCCACGCGCCGGCGCGTGAGGCCATCTCCGGTGACCTTTTCCGACGGCGATTCACTCCGTTGGGCTCGTCTCATCTTCCTTAGCATACCCCTGAAGTTTCGTGCCCTGATTTTGACTGTCACATACTGGGTCTTCCGTCTCTGTTCTGTATTTTCCGGTGGCAGATTTGCTGTTTCTGATTCCAGATCAGTTTGTTCGTTGTGGTACATTTATTTGACCCCTGGAGTGGTCGTTCTCTACTGGTGTGAACATTTGTTCTTACGAGGCTCCCTGTGAAGCAACGGTAATCCAGTCCTTTTGGCTAATCGTGTTTGGTTGATTTTATTAACACTAATCTGTTTTGGATGGCTGCAACTAAGTCTACAACAGTTTCTGAGATGGTTCCAGTAGTCACTAAGATTACGGAATACAAATTAACCTGGAAGAATTACCTAGATTGGAGCAAATCTATTCGTATTTACTTCCGAAGTATTGAGAAGGAAGATCACTTGACCGATGACCCTCCGGAAGAAAAAGACCCCTCTCGCAAGTCATGGTTAAGGGATGATGCACGGCTTCTCTTACAAATTCGTAATTCTATTGACAGTGAGATCATGCCCTCTATTACTCACTGTGAATTTGTTAAGGAACTAATGGATTACTTGGCATTCTTATACTCCGGCAAGAATAATATTTCTCGAATATATGAGGTTTGCAGGTCTTTCCATCGCGCAGAGATGCCGGATGATCGTCCTCTTACAGCCTTCTTTATGGATTTCAAAGGCATGTATGAAGAACTCAATGCCCTCATGCCTATTTCTGATGAGAGAAAGGTCAATGTGTCTCACCGAGAGCAGATGGCTACTATGAGTTTTCTTACTGCACTTCCGTCTCGATATGCGGCTGCTCGTTCTCAAATTTTATCTGGGGCTCATCTCCCTTCTCTTGAAGAAGCCTTCTCTCGTGTATTGAGAACTGAACAAATCTCTTCACCAGCTTCTACTGTGCCTACTAGCGCCTTGCTCAGTCGTGGTCAGAATAATACTCGTGGATCACTTAATCCTCGTGGTTCTACACCAGGGGGTTCTAATCCAGAGTCAAAAGATGTGATTTGCTACTACTGTAAGGAACCTGGTCATACGAAACGTACGTGTCGTAAACTCCAGAACAAACAGAATCGCCAGAATTCTGCACATGTGGCCACGACTGCTAATGACACGGTTACCATTTCTGCTACTGAATATGCTCAATTGAAGTCTAGCAATCCTCCTGCTAGTGCTGCTATTGCATCAGGTAATGAGGCTACTGCCCTTGTCTCTTCTTCCTCCAAATGGATCATAGACTCTGGTGCTACTGACCACATGACAGGTAACCGCTATCTCTTCTCTACTTACAATTCTTATGCCAACCCTTCTAACATTACCATTGCGGATGGTTCCCAATCACGTGTCCTTGGTTCAGGCACAGTTAAACCTACCTCTTCTATTCATTTGGAGTCTGTACTTAATGTCCCTAACCTTGCTTTTAACCTTTTATCTCCTAGTAAACTTACTCGTCAATTAAATTGTTGGGTCTCACTTTTCCCTGATCATTGCTTGATACAGGATCTTTTGACGAAGAAGATTATTGGTAGAGGTTATGAATCTGGTGGTCATTACTTCCTTGATGATCAGGGGTCGCGTGCGGTAGCTTGTGCGGGTGGTCTCACTCCTTTTGAAGTACATTGTCGTTTGGGTCATTTATCTTTATCATCGTTAAAAAAGGTTTATCCTCAGTTTCAGCATTTGTTGTCCTTAGAATGTGAGTCATGTCAGTTTGCAAAACATCACCGTCTTCCTTTAGTTTCTCGAGTCAATAAACGAGCTTCGTCTCCTTTTGAGTTAGTACACTCTGATGTTTGGGGTCCATGTCCAGTTGAGTCCAAAGCTGGTTTCAAGTACTTTGTTACATTTGTGGATGATTATTCCCGTACTACTTGGTTATATTTAATGAAAAATCGTTCTGAGTTGTTCTCTCATTTTTGTGCCTTTACTGCTGAAATTAAGAATCAATTCAATATGTCTATTCAAACTTTGCGCAGTGATAATGCTAAAGAATATTTTTCTGAATCATTTTGCTCTTTTATGCTTCAACACGGCATTCTCCATCAATCCTCTTGTGTGGATACACCAGCTCAGAATGGCATTGCTGAAAGAAAAAATCGTCACCTTTTAGAGGTAGCCCGTGCTCTTCTATTTCAAATGAAGGTTCCTAAATCTTTTTGGGCCGATGCGGTCTCCACTGCGTGCTTTCTTATTAATCGCATGCCTTCCTCTGTTCTTGATAGTCATATTCCCTACACTACTCTTTTCCCTTCCAAACCTTTGTTTCCCATTGCCCCTAAGATTTTTGGGTGCGTGTGTTTTGTTCGAGATGTGCGTCCGAGTGTCTCTAAATTGGATCCTAAGTCTCTGAAGTGTGTCTTCCTTGGCTACTCTCGTGTTCAGAAAGGTTATAGGTGTTTCTCTCCGTCTCTTAATCGTTATATGGTCTCTACTGATGTTACTTTTCAGGAATCTGTTCCTTATTTTGCGTCTACCACTTCAGCTCATGTTCCTTTACCTGTGGAGGAGGATACTCTTCTGGTATACTCTGTCATTCCCTCACCATCACCTGCCCCAGCTCCCGTACTGACACCTGGTCAACCACCTTTGTCTCGGGTTTATACCAGACGTCTGAAGGACACGATTACTGCTGTTACGCCAGATTCTACCTTGCCATTATCTACTTCTTCATCAGATCCTGTGACAAGTATTCCTCCGCCTGAGCCTGATTCGGTCCCTACCTCTGAGACCCCTCCTGTTCTTGATCCAGCTCCAGATCCCTCCCTCGATCTGCCCATTGCTCTTCGCAAAGGTAAACGCACTTGTACCTATCCTATTTCTTCATTTGTTTCATATGACCACCTCTCCTCTTCTTCTCGTGCTTTCGTTGCCTCTTTAGACACAATTTCCGTCCCCAAATCCCTTTCTGAGGCCTTGTCCCACCCGGGTTGGCGTACTGCTATGGAAGAGGAGATGGCGGCCCTTGATCGTGCAGGTACGTGGTCCTTAGTTGATTTACCGGCAGGAAAGAAAGCCATTGGGTGTAAATGGGTGTTGACCCCTAAAACTAAGGCTGATGGCACTCTTGAACGTCTTAAAGCTCGTCTTGTTGCTAAAGGTTTTGCTCAGAAGTATGGTGTTGACTATTCTGAGACCTTTTCTCCCGTGGCCAAGCTCTCCTCTGTTCGTCTCTTTATCTCTCTGGCCGCTACTTATGGTTGGGATCTCTCTCAGTTGGATATCAAAAATGCCTTCTTACATGGTGATCTTCTTGAAGAAGTTTACATGGAGCAACCACCTGGGTTTGTTGCTCAGGGGGAGCATGGTAAAGTATGTCATCTTAAGAGATCTTTATACGGGTTGAAGCAAAGCCCTCGGGCATGGTTTGACAGATTCAGTACTGTCGTGAAAGACTTTGGCTTGTGCCAGAGTAAGTGTGATCATTCGGTATTCTATCAGAGAACAAGTACTGGCATAGTCTTACTAGTTGTATATGTCGATGACATTGTGATTACAGGGAGCGATACCTCGGGGATTTCATCACTCAAATCATTCCTTAACTCCCATTTTCAGACGAAGGATCTGGGTTCATTAAAGTACTTCTTGGGAATTGAAGTTATGAGGAGCAGGAAGGGCATCTTATTGACTCAGAGAAAATATGTTCTTGATATGCTGAAAGAAACTGGTAAACTTGGAGCTGCCCCAACTAGCTTTCCTATGGTTTATAACCCGCTGCTTGATGCTGATGGTAGTATACAATATGAAAATCCCGTTGAAGCTGCTAAGAGCAAGTTGTTCGAAAACCCAGAGAGGTACAGAAGATTAATTGGAAAATTGAATTATCTTACAGTTACCCGCCCTGATATCACTTATCCAGTGAGTGTTCTTAGCCAATTTATGATCTCTCCAACTATCCGACAATGGGAAGCCTTAGAACATGTGTTACATTATTTGAAGGGATCTCCAGGTCGTGGGATATTGTACAAGAGTCATGGCCATATAGATATTGAGTGTTTTTGTGATGCTGATCATGGTGGATCAAAGGCCACAAGACGGTCCACTACTGGCTACTGTGTCTTCGTCAGAGGAAATTTGGTATCTTGGAGAAGCAAGAAACAAAATGTAGTGTCACGGTCGAGTGCAGAAGCGGAATACAGGGCCATGGCACAATCTGTATGTGAGATAGTCTGGATATATCAGTTAATGAAGGAAGTGGGCCTTAAAACCTCATTACCAGCAACGTTGTGGTGTGACAATAAAGCAGCTCTACACATAGCTTCTAATTCGGTATTCCATGAACGCACGAAACATATTGAGATCGACTGTCATTTTATTCGAGACAAGCTCAAGGAAAATTTCATCTCTACAAGACATGTCCGATCCAGTGATCAACTAGGCGACCTCCTCACCAAAGCTCTTAATGGGGCTCGGATTGAATATCTTTGTAACAAGTTGGGTATGATCGACATCTATACTCCAACGTGAGGGGGAGTGTAGAGATATTGTAGCGATATTATAGGAAATGTAATATTCAGTAATTAGTACGTAATATTCTGTATTTAGTATAGAGGATACGATATGATATTATAGCATTAATTATTAGGGTTACCTATTGTATATAAATACCCCTTAGCAGATCAATAATATTCAGGCATTCTACAAATCCTTTCTCTCTGAATCAACAGATACCTATCAATGGTATCAGAGCCGGTGGTCGACCATCGGAAAAGGCTACCTGCGGAGGGCCTGGCCGACAGACGTCGACTTTCCGGGGAAGGTGTATTGATAGGGACCTTATATGGGTAAAGTCCCACATTGGGTAGTATGGGATGCTTGATGGGGTATTTAAGCTCTTGGCTCTCCCTCCCTAACAGCTAGCTTTTGGGGATAGGCTTTCCAAGGGTTTAGATATCTATCAGAGGAGAACTTTGGTCAGGTTCTAGGTGGAGAAAGTCACCCTCCAAAAAGTTGGCACAAGATTTATATTTTTTAGGTTATGATTTGTAGCGTTCTAGGATGTGTTCTCTAGAATGTATTCAAGTCATTTTGTTCATCCTATGTGCTAGAAACCGTAACCATTGTTATCACTCTATCAGTGTCATTTGCAACATGTGTTGTAGCAGAGGAATCTCAATAGCCATTGCATCACTCTGTGTTTTTGCTACTATATATCTGTATTCTGCGTAATAGGGGTGTTGGGAGGACCTGGTAATCTGATATATTGTAATATTTGTTCAGCAGAATAGTGAAAACTCAAATTACCCAGTTGGTTTTTTTTCTATTTATATTGTTCTAAATTTTAGTTGAGTTTTAGTTAACTTTTGTTTCGATTTCTATAGCACTGAATTATTAAGAGTTACCCATCATTGCAAGCCCAATAAATTTTTTAGCTTTGAAAAACTAACAAAACATATTACAAAACTTTAGCATCTCAAAAGTATCAAAAGCAACTGAAGAAAAATAATGACTAACAAAGGGAGCTTTTGACAATAAGCCATAAAATGTAGAATATGCAAGCTAGCTCCAGATCAAAGTTCAATGGTCTAAATGAAAAACAATCCATATCATGTCAAAGATGAATTACGAGATGGGATAATAAACTTCATGGAAAGGGATCATTTAAAGATGCTGTTAAAACGTGCACATCAATGAGTTTCATACATTTCATCTAACATAGATTATCTAAATCAAATACAACTCACTTGAGAGGATTTGCTAAGACACGCTGGCCCAAAGTTACAAAGCTAGTTTCTTGATTTGACATGAACCAGGCCAAGGATGAGACACTGCAGAGGTATCATACATGCATTTAGTAAGCAGGACAATTAGAGCAACAAAATCAAAATGGCATCATTTTCATTTTCAAATTTTAGTAGGCCAATGCCAAACCTCCCAGTAAAAACATTCTCTCTCACTCCAAGAATAGTTGGAGGCCGTAAGCCATGATTGCCATGGAATTCCTCAAGAAGATTTCTCATTTTCATTGTCTCTTCTAGATAATTATCCTGTACAACAAAAGAGGTCAAATCAAGCTATTTTCAATTTTCTTTTCTATAGCGATCCACTCATTAATGCACATACTGACAAGATTAAAGAATAATGAAGTAAAAGGAGAATTCAAGAATCCCCTGATAGGATTCTAGTAATTATACTTGAGTTACATCAAGATTTCTCATTGAGAATTGCCAGTAAATGGATTAGTAGTTAGCAGACTTCTTGCCATCTCTCCCTTTGCACTTCTTCCATAAATGAATAAGAAAAATCAGAGCAAGTTTACTCTGAAAATTTATACCATATCAGACCCACCAAAGGAAGGCTGAAATCATAAATGCTCCCATTATATGCATACAAAGTTTAAAATCTCAAAGCGTGAAAGAAACTCTGTAAATGACGGGGGGAGGGGGGAAATTCCTTTCTTCTCTCATTTTGTCCATCGATTATTTTTTAATACTATTTCCTGCTACTCATCAATCCATTATTGTACAATACGCGGATAAACAGAGGTCATTTTTGTGTAATTACCAGCTCATAGTGAAAGTAATAGATTTCTGAAGACATATTTGTACCTGGTTCATGTCAATTGTTTGGACAGCAGCACCACGAGTGAAAACTATAGCATGGTTTTGGTTCTCAGGCTTTCCTTCACCAAGCTTTGGATCCCCAGGAAGTTTAATAGAATATATTTCCTAAGAAACAAGAAGAAACGCTTACAAAGCACCATTAGAGATAACTCAGTTCAAGAACTGGAAAGACAAGCTATCTCAACAAACTCAAAGTTAGAAAAATAATTTAATATGCCACAAAACAGTCAAAAAGACTAAAAAGAACTGAAACATCAAAAAATAACAAAATGCACAACTCCAGAAAAGCAGTCATATTCATAATGACCTTGAACTGACAAAGTATTCTCACTTTTTTTCTCTTATTTGTTTCAATTGGAACGATCACAAGAGAAAACAATACGACCAAGGACGAAAAGGATTTAAAAAATATAAGCAATTCATGTCTTGAAGGGAAGTACCCTCTAAGATTGTTAAATAAAGAAATATATATTATGAAAGTAAAAGATATCCTTATCGAAAAATATAAAATAAAAAGATGTCAACAAAAGAATTGACCAAACAAACAAAATTCAAGAATTACCAATAATTTATATTTAAACAAATTTAATGCAAGCAATCTAATATAAAAACCTTGGAATAAAAACTTCTCCGTTATTTTTAGACAATTTGCCAATTGGAAAACATTACAGAATCGCCAAGTATAGAAGAAAAATCATAAAATTTAAGACTTAGTGAGAGGAACACCATATTGATGAACATGCATTTTCAGTTAATATTCCACTTTGCAAAAGTCAGTTGAGTCGCCCAAACAAACATATATCAAAACTGGTTTGAAGATGGCAACTCCAAACACACATAATCTATCAATCAACGAAAAATTTATCATTACTCATGATAGAAAACGACTAAAATTTATCAGAAATATGAATCTTCCAAAAGAACGATGAACGACCAAAAATACCAAGAACCATTGGAATGACCTCACCATTGATTTTCTTATCCTACTAATGGAATCACAACAAAAAAACATGCAGACGAAAATCATGTGTATATATTTGGTAAGCAGAATAATTATCAGTAGACATACTGATTGTAGAAATTATACCGAGGTAAGAATGAATTGATTTCTGTACATCTATTCCTCTGCTGAATCATGGTACATATATACACAACCAGAATCCCTTTCATGGCGAGATTGTAGGAGCAGAGTCAGGAAACATAATTAAGATACAATTGAAATATAATCCCTGCAATCCCTCTTAATTAATTTTAATAATCTCCTCTCTTAATGAATCCCACTAATTTATCTTCTACAATAATCCATCAAGAGAAAAGGCATATGATACAGGTCCAAAACAGGGCATGTTATCATGATAATTCTTAGAGTTGGTCCATCCTGAAATGACTATATTTCACTCCCCTTCGCAAGGGAAAAATAGAAATGCAACTTTTAAAATGATTATGAATATCTCCACCAAATTCAATGCATAACAACACAATGTCGTATTTTGAGCACTGGCATATAGGTTATCATCAAATACGTAGGATATTGTGCAAGGAAACACTTCTTCACCTGATCTTTTCCATTTATATCAGCTTTGACAAGCTTTGAATAAAATTCCCTTGAAATCTTTCCACCAATTGCACTACTTTCCTCAACATGAATGAAAGCAACACGGAGAGCCTCATTCCTGACAAGAAGAAAAGCATACTTCAAAGAGGCTAATACGCTAATAAAACGGACAATCAGGACAGAACAAGTCCACATCACATTTTAATCCCCAACGAAACTTGTATCAGCACTTCGTATCTTATAGGTATGAAATTCAGTGTCAACATCTCCAATTAGAGCTGTTCTAAATGGAGTGAATAATTAATTGAGGGTGTCTAATTCCGGCGAATCGCCAGATCTGATGTAATCTCCAAATTAATTACAAATATGACCATATCATTAATTCGTCCCAATTATTGGCAACCTCTTTTTCATTTATTCCCAATATTCTCTAGCTGTTGGGCATTTATTGCATACTACTACCTCTAGTCCTTAATATATAAGGGCTAGATAACTAATTTGCAAGCTCCAAAAAGAAATTTAACAGCAAACCAGAAACCAAGTCACAAATTTCATACCTTTGTAATAACAGAGATATATCAGCAGCTTCAGGTGCCTTCCGCTGCTTTTGTTGCCCATAAATTTGGCAGGATACTACATAAGTAAACTTCAAATCTGCTTGAGCCCGTGACTCACGTGACAGCTCAAAACCTTGACTTGTGATGTTGTTTTGATAATAGCCATTCACTGTTGAGGCAACAGATGGAAATAAATAGCAATACAATTATACAACAACAAAAAAAGAAACAAATTAAAAATCACAAGCCAAAAAGGAATATTATAATTTAACTACCTCCAATTGATCTACTCTCCATGTAACTCTGCAACATCAAAGCCCTCCTATAATACATCATACCACGTACTGCATTATAAAAGTTAAACGATCATAAAAATATGCTTGGTAACAACTAGCTAGAAAGTATATTAACAATATGCAATTTGCTATCAAGTAAAGGAATTGTGCGCATTTATAACCTGTCCTGGCTAAAGTCTGCCCACGATAAGATGCCCAAAAACGAAGCTCCAGAGAATCACTCGAACTTTCATGAAGATCCGCATCACCAGTGGACACATCTCGACCAATTCTTTCAAGAAAGTTGTTCCATTCATCTGCAATAGTCATTTATTTCAAGTGCGTTAACAGGGACAAAAATCAAAACCCTTCTTAGATGGCTGTGCCAGCTTCAAATAACTTAGCCTTTACGATAGCTTACAGAAAACCAACATTATCAGTTTTAACAAAACGACCCATACCAAACTTATTGACACCCAATTGGAGTGTGATGGAACCCACTCTATATTGATATCCAAAGGGTAACAAACATTGCCAAAGTATCATCCATGCAGCTGGAAATACCGAAAATAAGCATAAAAACAGACACAAACACTCATGAATACTCTTTCTGTTTGAGATCCTATAGTCTCCCACTTTCGCTAACTGGTGTAAAGGTGTCCAGTTTAATAGAATCGTCAAAGAACTAGAATTCTCACAAGGGCAAAGAAGAGTTATGTGTGACAAAATGGCATCAATAAACATTGCTAAAAATCTTGTTTATCACAACAAGATTGAACATCTGGAGATTGATCATTTTTTCATCACAAAAAAGGTGGAGATGCAGGTTATTGAGTTAATATGCACTCCATTGCAATTCCAAGTGGCAAACATCATAACAAAGGGTGCGCACAGAATTAATTATTCAGACTTGAGCTGCACATTGCATATGCGTAACATATACAACCCAACTAGAGAAACAGTTTTGAACTATCTTGCTTTTCACATGCATCTTTTCATGTGCGTGTCAAGTGTCTTTGGATTCTATCCATTTTGTTTCACTTATTTTATAAGATTATGCCCAGGGCATTAAGATAGATTATTCCCTCCTTAGATGCTTTTGGTACCCTATATGGCCGCAGTCGTGATATATGGTATAAAAAAATATTTAACGTATCACTTTATTCTCTGATTTGCTCATTATCATTACTGTAAGATTATTGTTGAATGGCATGAGCAACCTTTAAGTTGAGGACCATTTGCAGTTTCAAGAGCTTTTCAAGCATTATTTTATTTGAGAAGCATTTGCACTTTCAAGACATTTTACTTTATTTTTCTTTTGTCAACATTATTTTTGACTTATTATTCTGCTGATTATATGAGAATAGTACGGGTTATTATTGTTACCATCTTCCCTTCCTATGCACATGCTTTTCCATTCTGAATAACATGACTCAATGAAGAAAAAGCAATGAGTTTATTCATAATATGTTGAAAGGCGCAGACTTAGGCTCCATTAATTAATATTTATATGCTCATTTTATATTATGTTTTGCTATTTCTTTAATTATGTATATCCTAGGATTAGATATAGATATTACTTCCTGTATTAATTTAATATCTTATCATATCCTATATATATATTAGCAGAATATAACTAAGATATTACAATTAGTAAAGATATGATAATAGGGTTAGTTTCTGTTTTCTGCTCATATAAACCTATTGTGTCCAAGGTTTATTCAAGGAATAATAAAAGACAAATGCACTTTTTCACCTCTGGCTCTTCATAATGAAACCATGTTACAGACCTCAACAGCTTAAACTTTTAAGTGAAAGAATTTATGACTTGGTATCAGAGCCTCAATGAATAAGTTGTCAAGAGTTCAACTCCTACAACATCCATTTTTCATAATTTAATTAAACTCAAGAAATACTGGTCTTACACTCTGCTCACATTTGTAGCCCAATAGCTATCAATTGAAGGTACATGTTAGACATTGTTAGAGATCGTAATAGAACTATTGATGGGATTTCACTTCGCAACTTAACTATTGATTTTTAGTTGTAAGCACCCTTGACAATAATCATTAGTTACAAGACTCGAGAGAAACTTTGTTTCATATTTTAAGATAAAAATCACTACCAAACATAGTCACAAGAACTGAGATTTTAAAGTCTGGAAACAAACATGTTTATTCTTGGGAAGACAGGCTCAAAAGAGAAGACAATACCTGGAAATATCTTTTGCAGATAGAAAATAATAGATATACCATCTTCATTCTCCTTTTGCAATTCAGAGGTACTATAAAGTACAGTTTCACTATAGTATGGTGTGAAGACACTATTTCAAAGTTCAAACAAAAGATAAGGGAAAATATTAATATGGTGGAATACTAGAAATAGGGAGGAAACACTCAGCTGTAAACATCAGGCTTATTGTACCTGAATGGCATCATTTCGCTAACAGGCTTAGCAGGAGGCATGTCCATAAATAAGGAATTGGTGAAAAACTCTAATCTTCTTCTTGCTTCCAGATTTTTAGGAACATTATCAGCTGAGTCCTTTACAGTTAGGAGAAGGTGCACTCGTTTCACCAGCTCCTTCTACAACAAAAACCATTAGTTACTCTGATATGTATACAGAAAAAAAGGAATAAAAACGTGGGATCATATCCATAGCTCTTACAATTTCAGGATCATTAGGCCACTGTATTCTAGAAAAAAGGCGACCCTCATTCCTAGCTCTTGCCACAATGTTCCATGTATGGAGTTGTTCCCTAGGGAATCAACATGTTAGATGATGACAACCTAGACAATAGATACAAATCACAGTGCCTTGAAAATCATAAATATTCAACCAAGTACCTTAAATCGGATGAAAGCAGATCATGAGTAACTTCATATAGATCAAATAAAGCTTTGGCAGCACCTTTAGCAAGTCCAGGATCATTTCGAATCTAACACAGATCATTATTGTCATAAATATAAGAAAAGATACAATCTAAAAACAACACCAACTGCCAACTATTTCAATTCAAACCTCAAGAAAAAGGCAAATATTAATGATCTTTTAACAACTAAAAACAGTATCAAGCAAAAGACTTTAGCGCAAGATAAATTGCCATAGTAATAAAAATAGATTTGAAACAAGCCCTCTAATCAAGTCCGATCTAAATAAACACCATCAATTCAACACTGCCGCTCAATGCTATAATACTAGCATAAAAAGTAAATGGAAAATTTAATCAACTAGGACAATCAGAATGACAGGAAGGAAAAAGTTCTATTGAATTTTGAAACTTTGATGTTTTATTTCCATGAAAGTGTATTCGAAGATTTTGCATTCCTCCAAAGCTTCTTTTTTCATATTAGTGTAACATTTAACCTTCTAAAAACGAAAGAGAAATATAATTGTATTTGAAAAAAGAATTTATTGATGACAGGAGAGAACAGTATAGTATATCACCTCTAATTCATTAAATGATTCAAATACACAAGCATCACAGCAAGTAAAATACTACAAATTGTGGGAATATCCTAATATCTAAATCATTAATATTAGGATATTATTGTTAGAGATATTATTGTTATTATATCATTAATATTAGGATATTATTGTTTGAGATATTATTATTATTATTAGAAACATATCAGATTTGATTTAGGTGTAGTTATTAGAGATTTGATTTTATCTTGGTGTATCTCATTTAATTCCTAAGAATTGTGTATATATATGAGGCATAAGCCAAAGCAATTATCATCGGACTATTCAGATCCTATAATTCTACATGGTATCAGAGCAAGCATAGTCCGACCACTATCCAGCCAGCGCTGTCGCTGCTGGTTCTAGTCTCACCTGCTGTCATCATTGTTTCTTTCTGTTCACCATCGTTACTATGCTGTCCATTGGTGCGTTGCTGTTCTGTCTCCTCTGTCACTATCGCTGCTGTTTCTGTCACAGTGAGCCAACGGCAGTAAAACTGCCACCGTAGTCCGGCAGCTTTCAGTCAGCGACGTACGAGAGTTCCTTCTGTCAACTAGTGACACCCAGCGACATCGGACAGAGCTTCTGTTCTGTTCTATTCAGTTTTCAGACAGTTTCCTCCGTCCTCGCGAAGCACCTTTAGGCCATCTCTCTGCTGTTCCCAAGTCACAGGCTCAGCAATTGATAAGCCCAATAGTTGACGTCCTCGAGCAGCTTCTGTTTTAGTCCAGCACCCGAGTTGCTACAGTATCCGCATTGTTACAGTACCCGAGTTGAGATTCTGCCATGTCATCTACAAGCTCTGACCAGCGGAAGACCCACGAGTTGAGTGCAGGCCTTGATGGGGCATCCAGTGTTCCTATTTCCATTGTATCCGACAAGCTCACCTTGACAAATTATCAAGACTGGGCTCAAGCAATAAAACATACAGTTGATGGGTGCGGGAAACTTGCTTATCTGACCGGTGATGTTAAAAAACCAGCGAATGAAGCGTCTCCTGAGATGCAACAATGGACCATCGACAACCACTTGGTCTCTTCCTGGCTTATCAACTCCATGTCTCCAAACATCAAATGCAGCTTCATGTATCTACCCACAGCACGAGACATTTGGGTAGCTGTTCGTGACTTACTCAGTCACCAAAGACCATTCCCGCCTGTTCAACCTCCAACGTAGTACATGGCGTTGCGTTCAGGGGACCCGTGGAGTGCACGAATACTAGCTTGACCTCGTGGCATTCTGGCAAGAGCTGGATCTTCTTGACGAAGATGAATAGGATACCCCTACAGACGTCGTTCGAAATAAAAAAAGGATTGAAAAGGGGAGAATACTTCTTTTCCTTGCTGGTCTAAATGCTAAATTTGATGCTGTGAGGGCCAGAATTCTCAGCAATTCCATACTACCATCACTTCTGGAAACTTATGCTGAGGTACGCAGAGAAGAATCCAGGAGGCAGACTATGCCTGTTGAATCAAAGCAACCTCTTCCTGAGTCTACAGCCTTTGTTAGTAAACATACCAATCCTAATGTTTCTAGTAAGACTAGACCCACTTGTGACCACTGCAAGAAGGTGGGACATACTCGTGAAAAATGTTGGGATATCTATGGCAAGCCTGTTGATTAGAAGCCTCGTAAAAACAAGCCATGAGCTCACCAAGCCTCAAATGAATCAGCGTGTGTACCATCCCCATCCGAGCCATCCACATCCTTCAATCAGGAGCAACTAAATCAGATTGCACGTATGTTCAGAATCCTTCAAGCTGAACAACATCCTCACGGATCTGCATCCATGGCTCATAAAGGTATAATCCCCATTACTTTACATACCTCTCTTCCTCCATCACAGTGGATTGTGGATACAGGGGCCTCTGATCACATGACATCAAATGAAAAGATGTTTATCACTTACCATCCCTTAGCAGGGAATAAGAAAATCACTACGGCTACAGGCACTCCTTCACCCATAGCAGGCATCGGTTCTATAACTATCTCAAATTCTTTGCATCTTGAATCAGTACTTCATGTTCCTCATTCAGCTTGTAACTTGCTTTCTATTAGCAAATTGACGAAACAAGCAAACTGCTCAGCTCACTTTTATTCTACTCATTGTGATTTTCAGGATCTCACATCAGGGAAGATGATTGGTTCTACTAAGGAGTATGATGGTCTTTACTGTCTCGACACATCTACCGTGAGTGCATTATGGTCTAAGATCACCACCTCTACACCCAACCTCATCTCTGATGAGGAGTTTTTCCTTTTATGGCATAAACGACTAGGTCATCCTAGTGTTCCTTATTTACAAAAGTTGTTTCCCCAGTTATCTATCAATAAAAGTTCTTTTGTTTGCGATACTTGTGCTCTTGCTAAACATCACCGTGTTTCCTTTCCTCCTGTTCCATACAAATCGTCTTCCCCTTTCTCCATTATTCATAGTGATGTATGGGCCCCTCAAAGATTCATAATCGCACTCGGACAAAATATTTTGTCACGTTTATTGATGATCATACTCGCATGTGTTGGGTCTATCTCCTAAAAGATAAATCTGAGGTCCCTAATGTCTTCATCGAATTCTATCGTTTTGTCCAAAACCAATTCCATACCTCTGTCAAAGTCCTTTACACCGATAATGGCACCGAATACTTCAATCACCCCCTTCACGCTTTCCTGTCTGCTAAAGAAATTGTTTATCACAGCAGTTGTCCCTATAGTCCTCAGCAAAATGGGGTTGCGGAACGAAAAAATAAACATATTCTTGAGGTTGCTAGGGCTCTCTTATTTCAGTGTCATGTTCCTTTGTTTTATTGGGGGGATGCCATCCAGACCGCTATTCAGCTCATTAATCGTCTTCCTAGTCGTATTCTTTCCTTCACCTCTCCCATTGCCGAATTACAAAAAACCCACGATGTCTCTCACTTACAGTCTTCTCTTCCGCTACGTGTCTTTGGATGCACTGTTCTTGTTCATATTCATCATCCTCCCTCAAAGTTCCATCCTCGTGCCACTAAATGTGTCTTCTTGGGCTACTCCTCCTCCCAAAAAGGGTACAAATGTTTTGATCCTGTATCCAAATACCTGTTTGTTACCCGTGATGTCACCTTTGTTGAGCACCAGTCATATTATCCCAAGTCTTCGATTCCGGGGGAGAGTTGGAATGAATCTCAACCTGTGGAACCTAATGTACCCATTTCCCTCACACCACATGGACCTTTACAGCCTCCAGAAGAATCTGAACAACAAAGATGGGGAAAAATGTACTCACGCCGACATCATAGAGGCCACGACCATCATATCTCTGAGGTAGAATCAGTTCCTGAACCGTTGATAGATCATGAACATGGTGAGGCTAATCTGGAGCTTCCTACTGCATTGAGAAAACTACCACGGACATGTACGAAGCATCCTATCGAAAAGTTTGTTTCTTATGCTGCTCTTACTCCAGGTTAACATGCTTTTATAACTAACCTTAACAGCATCAAGATTCCTAACAATGTACATGAGGCCTTGGCTGTCCCAAAGTGGAAACAGGCAGTGATGGAAGAAATGCAAGCCTTGGAGAAGAATGGGACTTGGGAGGGAGTGCAGATGCCTTCAGGAATAAAACCCGTAAGTTGCAAATGAGTGTTCACTCCCAAATACAATGTTGATAGTACGTTAAACAAGTTGAAGGCTAGACTAGTTGCTCGGGGGTTTACGCAAACGCAGGGTATTGATTACAACGAAACCTTTGCACCTGTTGCGAAACTCAATACCATAGGGATTCTCTTCTCAGTAACAGCAAATCTAGATTGGCCCCTAGAACAACTTGATATTAAGAATGTTTTCCTCAATGGAGATTTGAAAGAGGAAGTATGCATGACACTCCCGCCAGATTTTGAAGCAAGAAGAAAGAACCAAGTGTGTAGACTGAGAAAATCCATCTATGGGCTGAAACAATCACCACGTGCCTGGTTTGACAGATTCTCTAGTGTTCTCAAGGTTGAAGAGTATCAGCAAAGTTTATCTGATCACACTATGTTTGTATCCTGTCGTAATGACCTCATCACTATTATCATTGTCTATGTGGATGATATTATTATCACAGAAAATGATACTAAGGAGATTGATCGAATCAAGGTAGCCCTGAATCATGAATTTGAGGTCAAAGACCTTGGTAAGCTGAAATAGTTTCTCGGTATGGAAGTAGCAAGATCCAAGGATGGTATTTATGTTTCTCAGAGGAAGTATATCCTTGATCTACTCAAGGATACAGGAATGCTTGGGTGTAAACCTAGTAAAGTCCCTATCAACACGGTGAAACAAAAGAAAAAACAGACTGTAGTGGAAACTGATAGAGATGAGAAAAAGCAGAAAAAACGTGAAAGGGATGAAATGAGAACAGACAAAGGAAGATATCAAAGGTTAGTTGGGAAACTCATTTATCTCTCACACACACGTCCTGATATCGCTTTTGCAGTGAGTGTTGCCAATCAACATATGCATGATCCATGGAAGAAACATATGGACTCGGTTTACAAGATACTACAATACTTAAAAGGTACTCCTGGCCGTGGGCTATTCTTTAGAAAGAGCAAAAATAGATCGATAGAAATCTACACCGATGCTGATTGGATAGGATCACAAGAAGACAGTCGATCAACCTCTGGCTATTGCACATTTGTATGGGGAAATCTTGTCACTTGGCAGAGTCAGAAACATAAAGTAGTGGCTAAAAATAGTGCAGAATCAGAATTACGAGCTCTTACTAAAGGAATCATGGAGGGTCTATGGTTAGCAAGAGTTGCAAAAGAGGCTCATTTGAAGATAGATGCTCCATTAAAGTTATTTTGTGACAACAAGGCTGCTATAAATATGGCCTTCAACCCTATCCAGCATAACAGAACTAAACATGTGGAAATCGACAGACACTTCATTCGTGAGAAAGTAGAGGATGGGATTATGTGCCTCACATACATACCTACAAGGCTACAAACTGCAGATATTCTCACCAAGGGACTACCAAAAGAAATATTTGAACGACTTCTAGACAAGTTGGAAATGGTCAATATCTATGATCCAACTTGAGGGGGAGTGTGGGAATATCCTAATATCTAAATCATTAATATTAGGATATTAGTGTTAGAGATATTATTGTTATTATATCATTAATATTAGGATATTATTGTTTGAGATATTATTGTTATTATTAGAAACATATCAGATTTGATTTAGGTGTAGTTATTAGAGATTTGATTTTATCTTGGTGTATCTCATTTGATTCCTAAGAACTGTGTATATATATATGAGGCATAAGCCAAAGCAATTATCATCGGACTATTCAGATCCTATAATTCTACACAAATGTTCGTAGTAACTTTGATAAAGTACAAAGGAAGTATTAAAAAAAACACAATATAGTTCATTTTAAATCATTAACAGAAATTCTACTAAGAATAGACAATCAGTGACAGACTAAACAAGCCTTCATAATAATACAGAGTATATCATCCACATGGTCCACAGAATAATACCAGGAGTCCAGTCAATGCTGTAAATCTTGATAAAACCAGTGGAAGCTTATTAAGTGATAAAGTGATAACAAGTGAACCCTCCGATATGCTGTTATTGATTTCACGAAAAATCCGCTCTACCCTGTGAAAGAAAATATGTGGGGGGAAAAACACAAATAGCAAAAGACGCTTACAACCTTCAAAGTGTTCAAACTGAAGAAAAAAAACACTAAGACAGACGCAGCCAGCATATTGCTTTTAAATGTATCTTCCAAAATTTTCTCAAAACAGAAAATTTTAAACTGTGATCGTCTGAAACCCACATGCAGTTGCTATCAGAGAAAGCAAACCTATGAAAATTTTGAGAGGCCAAACTATGGAATAATATAACCAAAGCTGTTCTCAGAATTGAACCTGGTTTATCAGATATATACTATAGGTAACATGCGTTCTCAGAATTGAAAATTAAAAGATTTAAAAAAAATCCCCAAGGAAAAACTATTTTCACAACAACTTCAAGACTATGACTTGGTAGGTTCATAGCTAACTTTCCCTAAGTTCATTTAGTAATTGTTGTCTATTAAAAGTTCCAAATTCCCTCTTGTTCTCTTCCTCATACTTTTCTCTAACATAAAACTGAAACTTCTCTACCTCACACTTCTCTCCTCATATTCTATATCTATTAGCCAATAAATGAAATATAAAATATCAGAGAATACAATAGTAGTTAAAATCATGTTCTCCGTCAACTAATGAATTCTAAATTTTTCAATACTTAATCGATATCTCCTAACATAAAGTATACATATAAATCAGAAAATATGATAGAGCAGTGAAAACCATACCAAAGTCTTCCTTCACCATCAACTAATGAATACAAAATTTTCTCAATACTATAATAGCACTCCTGAACTGCATAAGCCATATATTCATCCCTACGTATTCTGTTCCAAAGATCTGCCTGGGTATCTTTGCAGTCTATAGCCAAATCAATTGCCAACAGGATCTGGAAAAACAATACCATCCAAAACTTTAACAGCGCCCCAGAATATTACAGAACTCAGTTCAAAAATTTGTACAAATTGATGCATATTGCACAATAGGCTATACCTTACTACTTAGAAGAAACAAAGGCCATTGAACTAATCTTAGACTCCCCGTGTTGCTAGGGATAGCAAGCAGGTCCAATTCCCTGTGACAAATAAAAGAAACTAAATTATCATGCTGCCTGCTGAGCAAGACTCGCTGAACAGAGTCAAGACAACTTAAATATAGGCAAAGAAGCAAATCCAGGCATTTATTACTTGTTATCAAGAAGCAAACTCTATGATATACCTGTTGCTAATAAAATCTTCTTCACGCAGGCTCTTAATTATCTCATTCCAAAATGGAGCGAACATAGCTGCATATTCTTTGTTATTATCCTGAGATTCCTACACAGAAATGACCACGTGTACTAAAACAACAAACCAGAAAATAACCAAACAAAAGGAAACTAATGCAACAACAAAATTATTATGAACTTTAAGCCAAGTGCACAAGCATATGAAAGTAATGTAATACCAAAGGAGTTCCAGTTTTCTCCATTCAAACAACAGATATTAGTCTAGTAATTAAAGGTTAATAATCCTCTACCATAAAAAGGAATAATAAAAGATAATATTGAATATAACACTCAAATAGGTAACAAACTAACTGCAATAAAAGTGATAAAACGTGCTTTTTCCACTTGATATGTTCGAAATTCACCAATGGTCACGTAACAATGATACTACCTCAAATAAACTCATTTTACAATAAACAATAATCCAAAACCAAACAAGAAATACCAAAAAAATACATTCATAACTTCAAACTGCATTGATCAATTTAAGCTTAAATGACACATCAAACAAGTGACAACATAAAAACTTGAGATAGCATCTGGAAAAAGAAAATGCATACTTGACCTCACCTCAGATGATTGTCTGTTCAAAGGCATCCTGAAAAGCCACATTCAAAGTAACTTCCATTAGGGAAAATAATGAAGGGGGGAATATATGCTTACATTAAAACAAATTCCAGTCCAGCATAAGTCTTATAACATGTCAAATATATGGACACAGGCACATAGCATATGCTAACATGCTTTCATAGCTAAAATGCTATTGTAAGGTTCTCCGTAAAATACAACGCTGTTTAAGGTTACCCTAAAACAAACATCACATTCACTCCCATCATAAATTAAACGATATATAGGAGTAAGGGTGTAAAGAAGCGATTAAACAAACAATACCTCAACGTATCAGTTAAAACATCTTTGAAAGATAAGCAAACCATAATGCAAAGCAAATTGCTCCAGATCAGAAAACCTACCTTTTCATTTGTGGAGGGATCATACGGTTGACAAAGGCTTCTGGGAAACTCTCAAAACGTTTATGCACCATTTCAAGTTTGCGTATCTACAAGTCAAAATTTGACAAGGGCAGTAAAACTAACCATGAAAACAACAAATCACATATGCATTCCAAATAACAATGCATAAATTTTCCCTCAGTAGGTAATTTGGCATATGAGGCTCCTTCAAGGGCTTTTCAAGCAAGGGAGTGCTCTAGTAGGACGCCCCATCAATAAAGTAAAATTTGCATTTCTATAATTTTAGGCTGACCAATGCCCTTACTATTATTTTGTAGTTTTGTTATCAATATCAGGGTTTTACAACTACTGCAAAAAGTAGTCATCAATGACTTGAGCAATTGAATTACACATCCAAGCGCCAATAGTTGTACCATTTATAATTTATAAGAATTACAATATCGACAAGATAAAAGGAAAACAAGTAATAATAATAAGAAGTCAGTTTTTCTCCTATATACCTCACCCAGTCGTGCTCGTGCGCCTATTACACCACCAACAATTGCTGACAAGACTGTGTACCAAATGTGAATATCCATGAGATAAATCTGCAAAGCAATCAAACATTAACACAGCATGACACTGCCAATTACCAGAGTAAATGGCAAATACAGCAATTAGCAACTAGAATAAAACTTGGACACCTGCTTTGGTTTCGAAAACAAAAGAACCTTCACTAAATAGACCAAAAGACTAACAGAAATGCATGAAATTATAATCCGGAAGAAACAATATCCAAAAGAAGCAATTATGCAATCCCATAGGCAATCAGCATGAAAATGAAGCTGAATAAATGAACAATACTTACAGCCACAACAGGAGCCCATAAGCTAACTACAGTCAAAAAATTGTTATTCTCTGCAAAAAAAAACACACAAGTTAGATCAATAAAATAGCATTTTGCCATCTTAATGCTCAGACTACAACAAAAAATCAGAGTAGGAATTGCATATTTGATTGAGCAAAGTCTATCAGCAACTTTGTCTAAATTCTTAGTCATTAACTAACTCCTTTTATTAGAATAACATAACATTGTATGAAACTAGACGGACAACATCACTCTGATTCAAACTAAGGGCCTAACTTGTTTTAGCAAACTAAAATATTAAAAGTGCAGTTAATCCATAACATAACCAACACATACTCTTTGAGATCAAATCATGCCATGAGTAATTCAAAAAAGAGAGATTCACAATGATATTGGTAGGACTGACAAGAGGTTTGATCTGCAATACGAGGAACAAATTAGAGTTACCAAATTGTGCAAGTAAAACCACTCCAAATAGTCTTTTCTGCACTGAAGTTAAATGATAAATAAAACAAAATCCCTAGATTATCATAACCTTGTTATTACTGTGATATTATAATCAAAACACAACACTTGCCTGGAGAAAGTATGCAAAGGTGAATTTGCAAGCAAAGATCACCAACCAGAAGACCACATACCTGCAGAAGTGAAAAAAAAAACAGAATGGAAAAATAACCAGCAAATAATGAATATTATCCTTAGGCACCATTTATAACATGAGAAATGAAAATAAGGTACAAATGACCTCCAAAAGTCCTCAAAACATGCAGTTCTAGTAATCAAACAGAAGCACCAAGGTAAGCTGTGGGAATATCCTAATATCCAAATCATTAATATTAGGATATTATTGTTAGAGATATTATTGTTATTATTAGAAACATATCAGATTTGATTTAGGTGTAGTTATTAGAGATTTGATTTTATCTTGGTGTATCTTATTTGATTCCCAAGAACTGTGTATATATATGAGGCATAAGCCAAAGCAATGATCATCGGACTATTCAGATCCTATAATTCTATATGGTATCAGAGCCAAGTTAGTCCGACCAATATCCAGCCAGCGCCGTCGCTGCTGGTTCTAGTCTCACCTGCTGTCATCACTGCTGTTTCTGTCATGGCGAGCCAGCGGCAGTAAAACTGCCACCGTAGTTCGGCAGCTTCCAGTCAGCGACGTACGAGAGTTCCTTCTGTCAACAAGCGACACCCAGCGACATCCGACGGAGCTTTCCAGAACCGTTTGCTGCCCAGTCGCATCCATCCAGCAGCGACACCAGCAGCAGCAGTGTCACCAGCGACAGCAGCCCAGTCGCTTCTACAGCGTCGTGATTCCAGTTTCTGTCGTACTCCAGTGGCGGCGTGTTCCCAGCAGCATCGTGCTTCCAGCGGTGTTGTGTGTATTGTTCTCTTCCAGATCAGGTCTTGCGTCGGGCAAATGATTTGTAACATTTGCTACAGTACCCGAGTGCTACAGTGACCGCGTTGCTACAGTACCCCCGAGTTGCTACAGTGCACCGAGTGCTACAGTCCACCGAGTTGCTACAGTACCGCCATGTCATCTAGTGCAGTTTTTGATGGGGCATCCACATCCTTCAGTCAGGAGCAATTAAATCAGATTACACATGTGTTCAGAAGCCTTCAAGCTGAACAACACCCTCACGGATCTGCATCCATAGCTCCTAAAGGTATAATTCCCATTGCTTTACGTACCTCTCTTCCTCCATCACAGTGGATTGTGGATACAGGGGCCTCTGATCACATGACATCAAATGAAAAGATGTTTGTCACCTACCATCCCTTAGCAGGAAATAAGAAAATCACTACTGCTACTGGCACTCCTTCACCTATAGCAGGCATCGGTTCTGTAACTATCTCAGATTCTTTACATCTTGAATCAGTGCTTCATGTTCCTCATTTAGCTTGTAACCTGCTTTCTATTAGCAAATTGACGAAACAAGCAAACTGCTCAGCTCATTTTTATTCTACTCATTGTGATTTTCAGGATCTCACATCGGGGAAGATGATTGGTTCTGCTAAGGAGTATGATGGTCTCTACTGCCTCGACACATCTACTGTGAGTGCATTATGGTCCAAAATCACCACCTCCACCTCTACACCCAACCCCACCTCTGATGAGGAGTTTTTTCTATTATGGCATAAAAGACTAGGTCATCCTAGTGTTCATTATTTACAAAAGTTGTTTTCCCAGTTATCTATCAATAAAAGTTCTTTTGTTTGTGATACTTGTGCTTTTGCTAAACATCATCGTGTTCCCTTTCCTCCTGTTCCATACAAACCATCCTCTCCCTTCTCCATTATTCATAGTGATGTATGGGGCCCCTCTAAGATTCCTAATCGCACTCGGACCAAATATTTTGTCACGTTTATTGATGATCATACTCGCATGTGTTGGGTCTATCTTTTAAAAGATAAATCTGAGGTCCCTAATATCTTCATCGAATTCTATGGTCTTGTCCAAAACCAATTCCATACCTCTGTCAAAGTCCTTTACACTGATAATGGCACTGAATACTTCAATAACTCCCTTCACGCTTTCCTGTCTGCTAAAGGAATTGTTCATCACAGCAGTTGTCCCTATAGTCCTCAGCAAAATGGGGTTGCGGAACGAAAAAATAAACATATTCTTGAGGTTGCTAGGGCTCTCTTATTTCAGTGTCATGTTCCTTTGTTTTATTGGGGGGATGCCATCCAGACCGCTATTCAGCTCATTAATCGTCTTCCTAGTCGTATTCTTTCCTTCACCTCTCCCATTGCCGAATTACAAAAAACCCACGATGTCTCTCACTTACAGTCTTCTCTTCCGCTACGTGTCTTTGGATGCACTGTTCTTGTTCATATTCATCATCCTCCCTCAAAGTTCCATCCTCGTGCCACTAAATGTGTCTTCTTGGGCTACTCCTCCTCCCAAAAAGGGTACAAATGTTTTGATCCTGTATCCAAATACCTGTTTGTTACCCGTGATGTCACCTTTGTTGAGCACCAGTCATATTATCCCAAGTCTTCGATTCCGGGGGAGAGTTGGAATGAATCTCAACTAGTGGAACCCATTGTACCCATTTCCCTCACACCACATGGACCCATTTCCCTCACACCACATGGACCTTTACAGCCTCCAGAAGGATCTGAACAACAAAAATGGGGAAAAATGTACTCACGCCGACATCATAGAGGCCATGACCATCATATCTCTGAGGAAGAACCAGTTCCTGAACCGTTGGTAGATCCTGAACATGGTGAGGCTAATCTGGAGCTTCCTATTGCATTGAGAAAACTACCACGGACATGTACGAAGCATCCTATCGAAAAGTTTGTTTCTTATGCTGCTCTTACTCCAAGTTACCATACTTTTGTAACTAACCTTGACAGCATCAAGATTCCTAACAATGTACATGAGGCCTTGGCTGTCCCAGAGTGAAAACAGGCAGTGATGGAAGAAATGCAAGCCTTAGAGAAAAATGAGACTTGGGAGATAGTGCAGATGCCTTCAGGGATAAAACCCGTAAGCTGCAAGTGGGTGTTCACTCCCAAATACAATGCTGATAGTACGTTAAACAAGTTGAAGACAAGACTAGTTGCTCGGGGGTTTACGCAAACGCATGGTATTGACTACAACGAAACCTTTGCACCTGTTGCGAAACTCAATACCATACGGGTTCTCTTCTCAATAGCAGCAAATCTAGATTGGCCCCTAGAACAACTTGATATTAAGAATGCCTTCCTCAATGGAGATTTAAAAGGGGAAGTGTACATGACACTCCCACCAGATTTTGAAGCAGGAAGACAGAACCAGGTATGTAGGCTGAGAAAGTCCATCTATGGGCTGAAACAATCACCACGTGCCTGGTTTGACAGATTTTCTAGTGTTCTCAAGGTTGAAGGGTATCAGCAAAGTTTATCTGATCACACGATGTTTGTATCCCGTCGTAATGACCTCATCACTATTATTATTGTCTATGTAGATGATATTATTGTCACAGGAAATGATACTAAGGAGATTGATCGAATCAAGGTAGCCCTGAATCATTAATTTGAGGTCAAAGACCTTGGTAAGTTGAAATACTTTCTCGGTATGGAAGTAGCAAGATCTAAGGGTGGTATTTATGTTTCTCAGAGAAAGTATATCCTTGATCTACTCAAGGAAACAGGAATGCTTGGGTGTAAACCTAGTAAAGTCCCTATCAGCACAGTAAAACAAAAGAAAAAGCAAACTGTAGTGGAAAATGACAAGGATGAGAACAAGCAGAAGAAACGAGAAAGGGATGAAATGAGAACAGACAAAGGAAGATATCAAAGGTTAGTTGGGAAACTCATTTATCTCTCACACACACGTCCTGATATCGCCTTTGCAGTGAGCGTTGCCAGTCAACATATGCATGATCCACGGAAGAAACATATGGACTCCGCTTACAAGATACTACAATACTTAAAAGGTACTCCTGGTCGTGGGCTATTCTTTAGAAAGATCACAAATAGATCGGTAGAAATCTACACCGATGCTGATTGGGCAGAATCACAAGAAGACAGTCGATCAACCTCTGGCTATTGCACATTTGTATGGGGAAATCTTGTCACTTGGCAGAGTCAGAAACAGAAAGTAGTGACTAAAAGTAGTGCAGAATCAGAATTACGAGCACTTGCTCAAGGAATCATGGAGGGTCTATGGTTAGCAAGAGTTGCAAAAGAGGCTCATTTGAAGATAGATACTCCATTAAAGTTATTTTGTGACAACAAGGCTGCTATAAATATGGCCTTCAACCCTATCCAGCATAGCAGAACTAAACATGTGGAAATCGACAAACACTTCATTCGTGAGAAAGTAGAGGATGGGATTATGTGCCTCACCTACATACCTACAAGGCTACAAACTGCAGATATTCTCACCAAGGGACTACCAGAAGAAATATTTGAACGGCTTCTAGGCAAGTTGAACATGGTCAATATCTATGATCCAACTTGAGGGGGAGTGTGGGAATATCCTAATATCCAAATCATTAATATTAGGATATTATTGTTAGAGATATTATTGTTATTATTAGAAACATATCAGATTTGATTTAGGTGTAGTTATTAGAGATTTGATTTTATCTTGGTGTATCTTATTTGATTCCCAAGAACTGTGTATATATATGAGGCATAAGCCAAAGCAATGATCATCGGACTATTCAGATCCTATAATTCTATATAAGCTAGTTCACAAGCATATAAAACCATTTTGATTAAATCAACCAATGCAATACAAATAGAAGCATCAACAATAAAGCCATTAACCATCTCGTCCAATTAGGGTAATTTTATGGAGACAAGATTTCATAGCTAAGTAACAACTGACCTACAATAATCACCCATCTTCTCATAAAGGCCACGTCCAACGTAGTAACGTTCCTGATGTCATCATAAAAGCAAAACCAACATATTATGACATAGAAAAATAACTTGAAAATTACTCCTAGCCATTAATTAATGAAAATACCTTACCTGATAAATCCACTTAAAGAATTGAAAGAATGATTGATCAAACATTTCAGAAATTTTATGACATGCTGGAAGTTTGAACATAAGCGCAAGGAATAGGCGTAGAGCTGCGTATACACCAAGGACAAGAATGTATATCCGAAAATAGAAAGAGTTATCTGAACTATGATCGTTCCTCTCCTGCAAAACCTTCCTGCAATTGTTGTATCAAAATATATGGTCAGATATCATAAACAAATGGGATGTATGGTAAGCTAAGGGGCAGGATATATGGTAAGATATCATGCAAAATTGATATAGAATCACATTTACAAAAGAACATCTTAAAGATAAGAGCTTACAGGTAAAGATATGTCACAAACACAGAGCTCAAGCCACCCCAGAAGAACTGTATAACTAGTCTAGAAACAGCCATGCCCCTTGCAGTAGTGTATGCTCCAAAAGTAAGCAAAACATCTAGACTACCTATTTCCAACATATAAAAGGTAATATTAAAATTACATGCCATTTAAAAAATCAACAGCTGCAGAAAACACAAACAGCTTACTTTTGATGAAATTCATAATTGCAAATGATGGCCCAATGCTTAGGATTGTCTTAAAAGTATCCAAACTAATGTGTCCATGGTTGAAAGCAATTATTGTTAAAGCCTGCATCAAGCACGAGGACATTCTTCATGTTGAAAATTCATTATCCATGTTCAGACCTAACAGTACTAATGGACGAATGAGAACAGTAACCTGGAACATTAACGCCAAGAAAATCCATAGACGATGGAAACTCCGATACAGGTGTAGAAAAGTTCTATGCTCAACAAAACTGCTTTTACCAGTCTGCCAACCATATGTAGAACAATAAACGGAAACAGGCGGTCGAATAAAGTGAATATACAAACATGCATGAACAAGAATATGATGGTCACCGAACACTTCCCATTCCACTTATTGCCATCATCCAAACCATTTAAAAAATGTTGCATCATAGGTATAATTGAAGGTAAAAGACAAATCAATCCATTCTTCACACCATTATTTATATTTCCTTCTATTTATGCTAATTCCCAGAGCCCCTTGACTAAATAACTGATCCCTAACTTCCCATGGAACAATTCCAACCCCTAGGCCAGAAAGGCTCTTGGAGAACTCAAGTCATAAACTTCATCTGGATTACAAGAGTGGGGAATGATTTTAACTATTTCAGTTACAGTAATAGAAGGTCAATTACATTTTTTTTTTTTTTTGCTATTTTTCTGACATGGAAGATTGAATTAAAGAGAACCACAATAAAACCTTTTAAAAGCAAGGGAAAAAACATCGCAGCGCTTCTTAGGAGTACAATTAAATAAAAAGAAATTAATAGAGGGAAAAAGTAGTATACAGGTAAAAAGAAAATGAACAAGGATAAGCAATACCCAACATTAGCAAAATGGCTTCAGAAATATTTCGCATATTAAAAAAGTAAACATGAACAATTAGGACTCCAGGAAAGTATTATCCATAGAAAGTAAAGGATGAGCAAATAAAGCACCAAAACAAACCCGTTTTGACTTCTTTGGCTTTAACAAGAATGGTGACTCTGTCTTTATTGGCCAACCTAAATCAAAACAAGTAGGTGACCTGCATAGAAGTCCATGTTAGAATTGAGCAAGAAAACACTAGCCAAATCGTCATCTATGCTACTGACCAAAAGTATTCATTGAAGTCATCATAATTCCTCCATGCTGAATGTGCGGCTTTCCCATTATTGTTTTTAGAAGCTTCCTGCATTGTATTATGGATTGTGGCTATGTAAATACAGAATAAAGGTACACAAGAACAAATGAATACATATCTCCTGCTCGCCAATGAAATTATACAGGATTATTCAAGCTTGTCTGAAGTGAAATAAACAAGCAAGAGCACCAAATGCATTATAATAAAATTTCATGATTACAGTTTCAAGAAAAAGTCATAAGCAATTGTTTCTTTCATACAATGAGCAGCTCCAAGTTATTCAACAATAATGTTCTCTTACTAATAATGTGATGCAATAATTGTACCAATAAAAAAATAGTGTGACGCAATAAAATCCAATGTTTGAGGTCCAAATTTTTTTTATATTTTCAACTTCTACTCTATTACATACTTTTCTTGGAAGGAAGCATTAAAATTAGCCTAGTTGTTCTTTTCTAGAATGCGCATGGAATCCATTCCATCTACAATAAAATCTTGACCACTGGGTAATGTTCCAGCCATCAAGTTTAAATGCTATCCCATTCTTTAAAACAAAGCTTGCTCTTAAGCCAAGCTTACCTTCATATGTCCATAATGAACATCAATCTTATAGTTCCTACCCTTAATCTGCCTACGTAATCTCGATCTTAATCATTGCCTCGTAACATTTTGAAATTCCTTAGATAACTATAGAAGATATTAGGAATAAATACAGAGAGATCTCAGAAATCAATAGTAAATGGGAAATCATAGGAATTGATTAGGAGAAGATTTGTTACCGGATATCCCGTTGTAAATCCCACAATTTAGGGACTCATTACTTGTATAAATATAGCATATCAGAATCAATTGAAACATACGAATTCATACAGAAAATTCTAGTTTTTCATTCCCATTGTTTTTCTTCCTATCGCTGAGTATTATGTCTTCAAACATGATATCAGAGCCAGGTCAGTCTATCCACTCATCTGCCGCAGAATCCGACGGCACCGTCACGTCAGACGGTTAGTCACATCTCAAGGTCGCTGGCCTTGAAGGGTCGGCTATCCTCATTGTGCCGGAATGTCTTATCGGTGATAATTATTTGGACTGGAGTCAGTCCATGTTACTCGCTCTGGATAGACGAGATAAACTGGACTTTATCCACGGTGACCAGCCCACCGACGTCGACACCACTACCCCTCATCGATAGAAATCAAACAACGCGCTAGTCGCCTCCTGGCTTCTCAATTTCATGATTCCTGCCCTCAGACAAAGCTTTATGTTTATTACATCCACCAAGGCCATCTGGGTCGCTGTTAAGGAAGCCTACGGAAAACGCCCTAATGCTTCTCTTCTCTTAGATCTAAGAGCGCGTCTCTGGACAATCAAACAGGGGCCACGCCCTCTAAATACATATTACCTCGAGAAGGCATCCCTATGGCAGGAATTAGACTTGTTGCAACACCGTGTATGGCAGAACCCTGATGACGCCACCGAGTATCGTCGAGTTCTGGAAGAAGAGGGCCTCTTTGAATTTCTTGTTGGCCTGGAATCGATATACGATGACGTCCGTGGTCGTCTTCTCAGTCGGGTTCCGCTTCCTACTGTCCATGAGGTGTTCGCACTGCTAAAGACGAGGAAGCTCGCCGCCAGGTAATGCTTCCCTCCTACTCAATCCCACAACCAGTGACCACCACAGAAGCCTCCGCTCTTGCCACTCGTGCATTGGACTCTAAGAAGGAATGCCCATTATGTGGTCACTATAACAAATTGGGCCACACTCAAGATTATTGCTGGGATCTGCAGGGCAAACCGCCAGATTGGAAACCCAAAATGCGCAAGCCCAAAAGTCATGTGACTGAGGCGTTAGCGTCAAATAGAGAAGAGTTAGGCTTGAATGCTGTTAGCCCAAGTCATGTTCCTCATCCTTGGCGACTTCTGCTGGGCCAACCCATATAAGCCCACTACAGATAATTTTGGACAGATTGGCTGCACTTAAAGACCAGGCCCGTAGGTAGCCCATTGCTTCTATTGTCCAAAGAGGTAACTTTTTCAAAGCTCTTACCAGCATCAAAGGTAAGAACTCAGGCCAATGTTGGATAGTTGAATCAGGTGATTCTGATCATATGACTGATCATGCCTCATTATTTATCAATTACACTCCTGCCTCATCTCGGCTCATAGTCAAAATTACTGATGCTTCTGATTCCCTAGTAGCTAGTAGTGGTACCATAAAAATCTTCGCTACACTCACTCCACAATGTTTTGCATGTCCCAAATTTGTTATCTTTCAGTCAATTAAATAAAAAGGAACGTTGCCATACTGATTTCTTTGCTACACATTGTATTTTTCAGGATCTTCTCACGGGGACGACGATTGGTGTTGCTAAAGAACTTCATGGGCTCTATTACCTGAATGACTGTCATCCAGTACCTTATTCCTGTAATAAAGTCTCTCTCTCTAAACCTAGTGAATTAGAGTTATGGCACAAGAAATTAGGTCATCTCAATTTTCAATATCTATGTAAGATGTTTCCTTCTCTCTACTCAAATTAAATCTCAGAATTTCATTGTGATTCATGTGAATTGCAAAACATCATTGCACTTTGTTTCCCAGTGCCCCTTATCGCCCCTCTAAGCCATTATATATCATTCATAGCGACTTATGGGGCCCATTCCATGTTCCTAATCGTACTCACTCCAAATGGTTTATGACCTTTATTGATGATTATACTCGTATCAGTTGGGTTTTCCTCTTAAAGGATAAAACTGAGGTCTGTCAAACGCTTATTATTTTTATAACATGATTCATAAACAATTTGACATGAAAATCCAAACTCTCCATACCAATAATGGTACCGAATATTTCAATCATCCATTAACCATATTTCTTAAACAATATGGCATCATCCACAAAAGTTCGTGTCCCCATAGCCCCCAGCAGAATGGCATTGCTGAACGCAAAAATAGGCATATCTTTGAGACTACTCGAGCTCTCCTCTTCAGTAGCAATGTTCCTACCTACCATTAGGATGATGCTATTCTTACCGGCACTTTCCTAATCAACCGAATGCCCTGCAAACTTCTGTCATTTTAAACTCCTCTCCAAGTTCTTCACAACCATTTCAACCTACCCTACCTTAAGAATACTTTAACTCGACCCCAAAGCTGTCAAATGCATTTACTTAGGGCCTGCTGGGAACCAAAAGGGGTACAAATGTTTTGATCCGGTCAATAAACGCCTCTATGTCACACGTGATGTAACCTTCCATGAAACTATTCCTTTTTATTCTGGGTCCTCAGTTTAGGGGGAGAATTAGAGTGAATCTCAGACTACTCAAACAGAACCTAAACTCACCCTCAACATGAACCTAATCGAATCTATACATTTGAGGAAACAACGAATAAGGTGCCTCAGGAAGATTCTAGATCAGGGGAAACAGTAGCAGATGGGGTAAAGTCTATACCCACAGGAATATGGACATGACAGGTAATACACCTCAAGCGCTTGACACACTCCAATAGTCTGAACCAGAAACAGGTCTTGACCATGAGATGCAAAATGAGGATCTCAACCTTCCAATAGCTATAAGAAAGTAACAAAGGGCATGTAACAGACACCCTATAGAGAGATTTGTTTCCTATCAAGCTTTATCATCAAAGTATTGTGCTTTCTTATCTCACATTGATCAGATCAAGATACCAACCAGTATAAATGAAGCTCTTGACAATCCTGATTGGAGGAAGGCAGTGATGGAAGAGATGGACACACTATAACATAATAAAACATGGGAAATAGTGGAGTTACCAAAGGGTAAGAAAGCAGTAGGCTACAAATGGGTATTTACCCCAAAATATCGAGCTGATAGAAGCCTCGATAAATATAAAGCAAGATTAGTAGCAAAGGGGTTCATTCAAGTTTATGGTATGGATTACACAGACATTTGCACTAGTAGCCAAGCTAAATACCATCAGAATCTTATTCTCACTTGATGCAAACTTAGATTGGCCACTACACCAGATGGATGTCAAAAATGCATTCCTAAATGGGGAATTGAAGGAAGAAGTATACATGAAGATTCCTCCAGGGTTCCCCAGAAGGACGGAAAGCCAAGTATGTAAACTGAGAAAGTCACTGTACGATCTAAAACAATCTCCTCGAGTATGGTTTAAAAGGTTTACCAAAGCATTAAAAGCTCAAGACTATACACAGGGACAAAGTGCCCACACCCTATTCTTCAGGCGAAGAAACGGGAAGATTGTGGTACTAACAGTTTACATTGATGACATTGTCCTCACAGGCGATGATCCCACAGAGATTGATAAAATTAAAGAGGCACTAAATAGATAATTCCAAGTTAAAAACCAAGGAAAGATGAAATACTTCTTAGGGATGGAAGTTGCTAGATCCGAAAAGGGAATCAGCATCTCACAGAAGAAATATATACTGGATCTCCTAGATGAAACAGGCATGCTTGGCTACAGGCGAAGTGATACCCCTATACGGGTTGACAAGATCAAGGATAAGGAAGATATGGGAAAGGCTGTAGATATGGGACGATACCAACGTATGATTAGCAAATTAATCTACTTATTTCACACTTGACCGGACATAGCCTATGCTGTCAATGTGGTGAGCCAGCATTCCGATGACCCTAAACAGAAACACTTAAATGAAGTCTACAGAATTCTCATATACTTGAAGAGCTCTCCCGAGTTGGGACTTTTGTTCAAAAAATCCAACAAAAGAAATGTAGAAATGCTAACTGATGCTGATTGGGCAAGTGATCAGGATAACAGAAAATCTACCTTGGGATATGTTACGTCTGGGGGAATCTATTTACATGGTGTAGTAAGAAACAAAGTGTGGTGGCTAGACGTAACGCTGAGTCAAAGTTCAGAGCAATAGCACTTGGAATATGTGAGGGTTTGTGGGTAAAACGGATACTGGAAGAATTGGGGAGGCTAATGGAATTACCCATCAGTATACAATCAGACAATATTGCTACAATAAACACGTCACACAATCCAATACAACATGACCGAACGAAGCATGTGGAGATTGATAGACATTTTATACAAGAAAAACTTGACACGAATAATTGATCTCAAATATATTCCCTCAAAAGAATAGACAGCTATATACTTATAAAAGGATTAACTCGAGATAAGTTTGAGTATCTAATTGGCAAGTTGGACATGATAAATATCTATATTCCAACTTGAGGAAGAGTGTAGAAGATATTAGGAATAAATAAGGAGAGATCTCAAGAATCAATAGTAAATGGGAAATCATAGGAATTGATTAGGAGGAGATTTATTACCGGATATCCCGCTGTAAATCCCACAATTTAGGGACTCATTACTTGTATAAATGTAGCATATCATAATCAATTGAAACATACGAATTCATACAGAAAATTACAGTTTTTCATTCCCATTGTTTTTCTTCCTGTCGCTGAGTATTATGTCTTCAAACAATAACTAATAGCAAACGACCTATCCCTAATAATATCTATATGAGAGAAGCCCTCAAAACCAGTTAAACAAACTAACTCATTCAACTCAACATAATTTGGTGGGTTGAAAATTAAAATCCTACAAACCAGGCAGGTTAAACCTCAACTTAACCCGCCAAAAAAGTTAAAATACAAAATATAATTTTATATATATCCTTCAACAATTAACTTTATAATGTCTACCACAAAAAACAAGGCAAAAAAAAAAGAAAGTAAATATTCCAATATCTTAGGTTACTATAAAGCCTTTAGCTTCAACAACATATAAATTTTGTCTTATGGATGCAAAGTCACTATTAATACCAATGTCATTTGAAATATCTTTTTAAAAACATGCAGAGGTCTTACAAAAATATATTTCACAAGGTCAGGACATATGGAGAGAGTGAAATCACTCAAAAAGAAAATGAAGAACCTAGACTATAAAACAAAACGATAATGAACCACATAGAACACATGGCATGCTGCACATAAAATGTTGATCAATAGAGGGATGACAGGTGGGCAAATATTAGGGTTTTTTAAGATTCTAATTATAATTAATTGCTTGATATTATGATATATTAATTTGGATTTTGAGAGAGTATTAAACTTTTCTTTGTTTTAATATTATAAGTTAAACAATATAAGCATGGCAATTTTGATAAGAGGCAAATTATAAGGGATTTGGAGGTTAAAATGGGAGAACAAATCATTCCACAAGTCACAAAGATCAAATATTTGGGATTCACTTATACAAAGGATGGTGAAATTGACAAAGATGTTACTCATAATTCAAGCTAGGTGGTTTAGATGAAGAAAGGATGCCAGATTTATTTGTGATCGAAAAGTATCTAATAAGATCACTATAAGACTAACAATGCTATATGGCAGTAAATGTTGAGATTTAAAAGGATAACAAGAGCATAAAGTGCGAGTTGCTAAGATAAGGATGTTGAGAAGGATATATGGTTATACAAAAAAAAAGAGAGATTCGTAATGAACGTATATGAAGTTGCTTAAGTGGCATCTATTTAAGAAAAAATAGTAGAAAATCATTTAAGTAGTTTGGACATATACAAAGAATGCTAATAGAAACGCTAGTAAGGAAGGTAGATCAGGTAGTATGAAGTTGTTCAAAAAAGGGTAAAGGAATACCAACGAGAACACTCAATAAAGTTATTAAGCAAGACCTTTTGGTTAACAATTTATCCAGATATTTAGTTATTGATAAAGCAAATTGGTATCATGCGATCCATGTAGACCCCATATAATAGAATAACACTAGTTCTTGTTGTTGTAATATTACAAGTTAAATGGGCCAACCCACCTAACTTGTGGCTAGGCTCATTTAACTCAGGCTAAATGAGTGGGGTTCATTTCATCATACTTAAAAATATTTCCCAAGCAAGTCTCAACTCAATTAACAAAATTAGCAAGTTAAACAGGTCAACTCAATGACCTTGACTCATTTTGATGACTTTAGAGACCCAATAGCTGAAGCATAGGGTGTGGTGATCACAAGAAAGGACCAACGAATAAAATTCAAAGTTTATTTGAAAGATGTGGGATTATCTTACTTTTATTGTAAATATTTGTATAATTTTATTAGCATTTATTAGCTTTCATTAGCATTTTTTCTCTAGTTTTTCCTCTTCGTATATATTAGAATGTACCATCCTATTCAGATTAATGAGGAATACAATTTTTCTCACAAAATTCTACAAAAGATGCTAATAAAAAAATAAATGAAATCAACTCAACTATAGAAGGGGGAACCAACTAACCTCGGACATTGTCTCATATATAGGACAAATAATTTTCTCAAGAAAGGAAACAGAACCACCGCTAGTGCAGCTTAGCGCAGGACTAGCTTCTCCATGATCCAAAGTAGCGTCCAACTCTTTTGCCATCTGGATAACCATTAAATTAGCTAAGACATCTTTGGACATGAAATTAACAACCTTTCAGCATATTAGGTTTTAGCCTTTTAAAAGTTAAACATTTTAAAGAATAAAATTGATGCAACCCAAGTACACTTGTAGAATATGACAGCTTTTGTATTTCCCTTTCATAAAAAAGAAAAATATGAATGAAAAAGTAAACAATAAATTTACATCATTCATTGACTGGGACGGCCAACTTATTAAGCTGCATGTCTTGTGTGCTAAAAATAAAAATTAAATTGAAATTCTTCTATGCAAGGAAACAATAAGTTTCCCATTTAGTTCTGCCAAAACTTTCAACTTTTATATAATAAACTTCTCAAAATCCCACAGAAATGCTCAATTATAGGAGATCCCGAATAATTTATCAAGTAGTCAGTTAGTCTCCAACATGGTTGAGAGCATCAAATTAACTTAGAAAACAACACTACATTTTGTTTATCAAACACTACATCAACAATAAATGAATAAACATAGGACTAAGTAATTTTCCAATATTTGCATTCAAAAATGCTACAGGGAACAGTCATCAATTCAAACAAAATTACATGCAACTTTCAAGATCTAGCATGTTACGTTATACTAAAAAAACTGAGTGCATCTCTCTTTATTCTTTATGATTAAAGACATATTGAAGAAAATAGATAACGATGCTAAAAACAACAGACAACAAATCCACCCCAAACTATAAATGTAGTGCATTCAGATAGCATGCTCTTAATATGCATTGGAAAATAGGAGACTTACATTGTGGAAAATATAGCAAAGGCATTCTGGAAGAAAACGGACGTTTGCAGCTTCACCCCATATAAGAAAGTACAGGGAAACTAAAAACAGCTTTCTATCCCTGTTAATGGCCTCTAAACTGCAGAGACAATTAAAATCAAATAAAGCATAGTACAATAAGGAAAAGTCATTCACTGTATGAGATAATCTAAGTGATGACCTATTCCATGCAAGTCGGATTCGCAAATATCTGCACCATTTAATATAGTTATCTAGCACCTTCAAGAAGACTTCATTGATTGCTTTCTCATCTATTTTCTGTACAATTCCGCCAAACAAAAAAAGGATAAGTGCCAAAGACGGGTCTATCAGCTAGTCCATGAGTTCTGATGTGCGAATGTCAGGGATGAGAATCATGCACACATGCAGAAAGTCTACCATGACATTCATCACAACAATCTCCTTAATACCTATAATGCAGCCAATGACCCTTTTACAGGACTACAACTGCTTACAGAACATAGATCCTTGAAAAGCCCACCAAAACCTAAACAGTAGTGTTACCAATTAAAGTGAGCCTTGAAGGAAGCACTCCAGGAAGAGTGAATATCTTGTGCATGCAAACATTCATCTACTAAAAGAAAATAAGGTCACATCTGGAAGCAGCTCCCTTGTTTAATAGAATGGGAATTGGAATGAGAACGAGAATGGAATGAAAATGGAAATTGGGCCTGCCATGGGCCTACCAGGGATCCAATTCATGTTTGGTGTGAATGAAGAAATAAAAGTGTTTGAAAATAGAAATACCACCAAAAAAAACATAAACAACACAAATGCACATTGTTTAAAAAAAAGGTTTTTTTTAAAAGGAAAAAGCTTCTTGGTTCATCTTCCTCGTCAAGCACAAGCCAAAGAGCAATGTGAGAAAAACTTTTGAAGACTGATAACATAATAAAGCTTATTCAAATGACACAAAAGTGATGGTGGTGGATGGTGGTGGCAACAAGCTAACAATGATGGCAGCAACAATCTATGGCTTCAACAATGGAGATGAGGAAACGACATGAGCATGTTGAATGGTGATGGTCCAAGGCTTCAATGATAGGGATGTGACAACCTCGAAAACATGACAGTGATGGCAATGGCAGCAATTTGAGAACAAAACGCAAGTGACGACAGTGGCTAAAAAGATGTAAAGATGGCTAAGAAGAGGATGCACAAAGAATATTGAACAAGTGGTGACAATAGCAGTGATGGGGATGAGATGGTGATGGCAGAGATGAGGATATACAAAGAAAGTGATCTGATGGAGGCTTGAGAAGTGGTACTCTGCTCTAGGGCAATAACTTGTTCCGCCAAGGATAAAACCATCATAAATTTTGGCCTCATAGGAAGCAGGGGATTTTCCATCAGGCTATTGGTGGAAGCCTAGATCCATCATTTGAAGAAACCAAAAGTTTACAAGAAGACTCTCCATGCATACCAAACATGACACTGATGAAAGTAATTCATCTCCCTTTCCAAAGTCGCCTTCACAAATACCAAACAAGACCACCAAAATCTAAACAGTTGAGTAACCAATAGAAGTGGCCCTTGGAGGAAGAGCTACAAGACGAGTGAATATCTTGTGCAAGCAAACATTGACCCACTAAACGAAACTCAGTTGTGGATGCGCATCACTTTTCTGCACTTCAATGAAAAGCTCAACCTCTAAAGCAATAAACCACTTAAAACTACAACAGTCTACACACAACAATAGATATCCTTTAATTTAACCTTAACTAAAGTCCACCCAATCACACAATCAAACATAGTAAAGTGTCAATAAAATAAGAGTTGAAATCCCAATTCTAACAAAGAAAAAAGATTGTATGCTTAACAAATGATGGACAAAAAAGAAATCCATTTAAAATAAATGGCTTCGCTGATAAATAATACTGAAAATTTTAGACAAACTTTAGTGAATGACTACAAACAAAAAAAATCTTCAACATCTTTTCAACAATCTCTTCCTAAAGTTATATCACAACCCACTTTCATATCAATTAAACAATTAAAATAATTGAACTATCATGCTATAATAATAAAGAACTACCTAGAACCCAAAACCTCAGTTATAGATAGCAAAAGTACAATAACTTGGATTGACAGAAGCACTCACTGGATCAGGATCAGGATCAGTAGGTATACCGAGGCGTGATTGTGAATTAGCTATCATCAAAACAACATTTTCACGTTGATTCCTTATGTTGTCTTTCTGCAAAAGGAAAATTTGAGATTACTTGCCAACTATTTTCAGCGTGTGCTACAGAATATCCTAGGTGGAGGAAAGTTAAAATTAGTGCTGTTCAATCATAACAGTAGAGTTTGGCCCCAAAAAAAAAAGTCATAACTTATGTCGCCCAGTCACAGTATGGTGGAAACTTGCTCTAGAAAAGAAAAGGAAAAGGAAAGGGAAGTGGAATTTCCCAAATCCTCTCTGCAATCAGAAACCTTCCAATTAAACCCAGGTATTAATGACCAGTTTGCCCTCAGTTTACAATTTTTGAGACCATTTTGCCCCTATCCCTAGTAGCCTCTCTATCATCTATCCTCTCTCCTCCTACTTGTCCTCCATCCCTCTCTACCCTGTCCCTCTTAAAATTCTTAGTCATTCAATGTGAGCTTCAATTTTCAATAATTTTTACAACAGTATTCCATTTACTTTTCTTCACATACCAAACATAGCATTGGACCAACATCTTTCTTCTTTCAATTTCCATTCCTTTAAAAAATCCGTACAGCATGAAAAACAAGCCTACATTCCCTGCATAACACCGTTTTTATTTAGTTTACCTATAAGCCAAAGACTGGTGAAGGGTTTTTTTTTGGGGGGGGGGGGGAGAGAGAAATGCATCAGCCCAAAAGTCAATGAGATACAGTGATGTCACTCAAAAACTGAACGAATAAGAGATAGTATGCACCCAACCAATTACCCATGATAAATGCCAAGAATGAACTTAACATTGCAACTACAGCAAACCTGGAAGCCAAAGACAAATTCTAAAAGATCAAACATGTCTGCATCCCTTTGTCCATAGTTGTTAAAGCCAGCAGGAAGTCTAGGGAACTGTTCAGTATATCTAATTGCAGCTATTGCCCCTTTAACCTGATATTAAGAATAAGCACCCACAAGTTACAAAAATATCCAAGCATAGTACCAATAACGAATTCCAGATTAATTTTACAGTAATCATGGGGGCAACCAATGAACAGACCAATAATACTGCAACTTAATAAACATTAAAGGGTATGACAGAACACGAACGCCACAAATTTCTGAGGACATCCACTTACTTCTGGGAAAAATCTGATAGGATTGGTCAATGACGTCGCTTCCAAGGGAACTATATTGTAAGGTATCAGTTCTGCAGATAATGTTGCACCCGACTCTTTGATTTTCCTCAACTATGTCAAAAAAGAAGAGTAAGAAGAACTTTTCACAATAATTTTGATGCAAGAAATGCCTCAAAGTTTGCCAAGTTCAAATGGAATGCTCAAAGATCCAGTAGGAAAACTAGTAGGTAAATTTATTAACTCTCATAACCAGATGCCAAGTATCTCAAAAGGAGTGATAGATGGGCTTAGTGGTTAATAAAAAGCAAACCAAAACAATATGTAAAACAAAAGAAAAAATAAATAGCAAAATACATGTAATTAGATCATGATTAGAGAATCTACTTTTCCTATTTTAAATCATTATAAAAATAATATAGAACAAGTACCTCCTCCATTATAAGCCCTCCAACACCATCAGGATCAGCATCCTTACTCAGTGCCTCCATGACCTCCACCAAGGCTCTCAAAGTAGCAATTACCTTTCTCATTTCTGATGATCTCAATTCCAACCTACAACAACAAAATAGTTCACAATTACATCAGAAAAGAGCAAAGTATGAACGTCATAAAATGGGACATTTTTCTGCAGTTTTTAGCACAGTTCTACAAGGAAAAAATTGTGACCATTCCACTCACGATTTTATTAACTTCCCTGAAAACCTTCTATTGAATTTTAATTGATGGTAACTGGAAAAAGTAAATGGGGCAGTTTCTCTGCATGCCTAAAAGGCTCAGTTTATTCCTTTCGAATCCCCATAAAGTTTAGATGTATTAATTCCAATAAAACTGGATATAGATAGACTAGAAGTCTCTAAATAAAGAAGCTGCTTTTCAAAATGTGGGACCCACAACATGCGTCAATCTTTCACCAATTCCGCAAGAAACTTATAATAAAGAAATTCAAAGCATCCAGATTATAGTTTATTAGCTTTTCTTAGGAGCTTTGTTTTTAATTTACCCCCACCATGCAATAACTTGTGAAAATGAGCAAACATTCTAGATAAACAGAAAGGCAAGCATAAATACTTCAATCAGCTTTAGCAGCCAATGAGGCATGGAATAATTTATGTGGGTTCAAAGTCATTCAAAGGCATAAAGGTGCACAGGCTTTCTAAAATAGTTTTAGTTGGATATAAATAACTAAATCATACAGCTAGACCAAGCCTTCAGATTTTGATGACACAAAGGGAACTTCTTTTGACAATGACCTCAATTAATGTCCGCAAACTAACTCAAGATCATACTTGAAAATTAAGCAACGGGCTTTTCTAGGCAGGGGAAAACAGAAAAGAAAATCCATCGTCTATCCATCTCAGTAATGAAGGAATTATGTATTTATGCATAAAGGTAATAGCTATATTGCAACTCATAAGTTATACATACTCTCCAAGATTAGAGCTGAAAGTTCCAGATTCTTGCAGCCTTTGCTCTTCTCTTTGAATGTCATCCACCCTGTAACGTCTCTTGTAGCGTTGATAAAACTCCCACAGGTTTTCAATATCACGATTGCGATCAATGCGGCCACCATCCTTTTTAGCAAGTTTTTGCTTATAATACAGAGAAATCAAAATCATGAGAAATTTGTTGACCCATAAAACACCAATTGAAAGAGAAGTTAGAAAATCACATGTCACCATAAGGCTCTCTTTATTATTCAAGTATCACTCAGAATTTGAAGTTGATACCTTGATTACAGACATTAAACCAGTCTTGAACTGAAGAACTCCCCTACCAGCACTGTTGGGATCAAGATTTTGGGCCATGCTATATGCTTGCTCACACACTAAAGTTAAAGCATAAGGTCTTATTGGTATATATCAGTATAAATTAAACAGAAATACAACTAATGCAAGGCGGCCACACGCAGATAAAATGGTTAATCAATGCAATCATCAGAAAATATAGTAAAGCAAAGTTGTAAGCATAAAAAATGTGCGCCCAAACATAGAAAAGGTAAGTCAGAAGATGGTCCATTGAGACACTTGAAAACACCTAATTTTATATCAAAGGCTCAGAGTCAGTGAAATTACAAATTTCCCAGGGTCCAAAAGAAACATTTCATGGAAAATGATACAAAGCAATATAGAAAACAAAGAATCAAAGCAGGAGGGAAAATGAATAAGAGAAGAATGGAGAATTTTGTACGTAAGCGACAAGACACATATGCTTCTATTAAAATTATCTTAGAAAATCTAGTTTTTCCGACCAAAACCACATGTAAGTGGCACACGCAGGAACTACTAAAACAAACACTAAATTAGAGAGAAAAAGTATCAGACTATGCACACAGTTATACAGTGATTCCACTTCTCAAAGGCAACAATTGTAATCACTGTACTGGATCTGCATCCATAAGGTTGAACGGGGCTAAAACATTGAGCTTTCCCTTGCCACAAGGACTCGCCCATTAAATTAGTATTTCATATGAAAAGGAAAGGCATATAGCACCACAAACTCTTGCTACTTAATTCAATTAAGTCCTCTCTATCTATATTTTAAACCAGAAACAGCATCAGCTGCACCACTACTGAACACCAAAATGAAAAGCAAAAATTTAGAAACCAAAATGGTTAGAAATTGATATCATGAAATGAATGCACTCACAAATCCTGGCGACATTTGGGTTCACCGATTGAATCTCATCAGCAGCTTGCAAAATGGCCTCTACATTCGTAGTCTGAGCAAGTGAAGGTGGAACAGCCCCGGCTATCCCACTTGAGGTTCTCTCATGACCTTGGCCGGCGGTTCTCAGCTGCTCCCTTTTCAACGTCGCTCGAACCAGCCTCTCCCAGTTGTCACGAACCCTAGCCATGCCTCCAACACCGATCAAAGCAACCGGTGCCCAAGGTGCTTTCTACGACACCGAACTCGATCCGGAAATGGATTTCCCGATTCCCTCTTCCACGAAAAGACAGCTGAGAGTTTAGCCCGACCTTGTAAAACTGTTTCGAAAATGGTGGGTTTTAGTAAAGATGAACAAAATTGAAGATACGCGTGTCGCCAGAAATGGAGTGACAGAAATCGTCCGAAATGTGATAATTCCTTTTTTTGAATTTCCCCGCTACCTGGGAAAGACCATGACTAGTTCGTATGGCGCGTCCGTTCCCTCAGGACCTGTTTGGTTTAATTTGTAAACTGTAGTTTTAAAAACCGTTTTAAGTAAAATTTATATTTAAAAAAAAATAAAATAAATAGTAATATTTATTTAAATAAATTTTTAAATTAAATTATAATTTAAAATTAAAATTTTAGATAAACTAATTAAAATAGCTTATAAAATAATAAAATAACTTATAAACTAATCAATTATTATATTACATATATTTTTTTATACCCTCTCTCTTACTTTTTCTTATACTATATCTCATATATCATACTTTTTCTTAAACTCTCTCTCTTTTCTTTTCTTATATCATCTCTTCTCTTATATATTATTTCTCCTTATTTAATAATTATACATTTTTTCATAATTTATTAATAATAAAAATACTTTTAAAAATAATTATCTAAATATTTATTTATTTAAAATAATTTTTTATAAGCTATTATTCAAAAATTATTTTCTATAAACTGTGTAAAAGTCTTTTTTTCTTATAAATATATTTCTAAAATTTTATCTAATCAAATATGAATCCTAGTGATTTTTTACAGTCGGAGAACTGTATTAATATTCAGCAAAAAGCAAAAATGTAGAAAACATTAAGTTAAACCAACCCCCATAAAAACTTCTAAAATCATTAATATTCGAAGTCATAAACATGAAAACCTTATAAATTCATTAATATTCGAAGTCACAAACATGGCAGTCCATATCAAATTTTATAGTGTCACTTTATTAATAAAATAATAAATAATATAATTCTGTACCAATAAATAGATTTTGTGTTAAACATAAATTTCAGTCTAGTTGATATATTTGTATCTCGTTCCGTGCACAAATATTCAATAACATCCATTTCTCAATATTTTGTAACAAATTCAACCGGGGCCATTTTGTTGCAAAATCAGAAAACATCATGAGTTGTAGCAAACAAAAAAATGTTTCAATTCCTATGCGTTAGTTTGACATCACAGTCGTAAGAGTTCAGACACTTACAGAAGTTGAATGAAGCACTGTCTATGCATTTTTATTACAATTTTGTTAGAGAGTACTTTTATTTAAATTGTTACTTTCTCAATTTCAAATAATATGTATTATTTATGTGTCAAAAAAAAAACTCTTCTAATTTTTAATATAAAATTTATTTAATTAATTTTATTAAATAAAAAAAATAATATAATATATTTTTTATAAAATACTTCAATTATTTTTATTGATTATCTCTTACCTTTTTTATTTTATTATTATTAAGAAAATATCATATATAATTTAAAAAATAATAAATATAAAAAGTATATATTATATTTATAATTAATATTAATTTCTCAATTAAATCTTATATTAAGAATTAAAAGAGTAATCTATATTATTTCAATTGTTGCGTGGCCTTGTAGAAATCAATATTAATTATTAATATATTAGATTCCATTCAATAACTAAGAAAAAGTTTTTTTATGAAAAGGTTTTTACTCCATAATAGTCCATATTATTATTATCGTTTGTGGTTTTTTATGAAATAGAGTTGCAGATTTGGCCCCAACAGTTAGTAATATTAATAATAGCATGTACTATTTAAATTACTTTAGCTGTACAATTCACTCTGAACCTCTCTGAGATAAATAAGAAAATGCGTGAAGTTGCCTGAATATCTTACTAAAAAGCACACTTTTTCGGGCGGAAAATATAACGCACATTCTTCTTTACTAAGCAACTTGTTCGCACCCGTACGCTTCTGGACATGTTCCAGATGACGCGTCAGTTATTACTTAGCTGGTCAAAAGAAAATGCCTGTTTTATTCCTTAAGCTATAAGCTATACGACATACCAAATCTGGTCCCATTTACAAATTTGCCCTTGTGATTGAGATTCTAAACAAATGAATTTCACTACGCGTTTACTCAACAAAAATATAAATCCTACCTCAAATCTCAATACATGGCCTAAAAATAGTTCCAGCGTTCATATACATGTCTGCATTACGCTCCAGGGGCCTCTGCCATTTCTTGATCCACCGTGTTCGGAGTGACAGGGTCGAATATCATCCCCAAACAATCTCACCCATTTGGTCCCACATGATAAACTAAAATCATATGCAAGTCATAGGTCAGTAAGACTGATTTCATACATCAGAACTTGAAAAATAAAACTACAACCTGTGCTTCCAAATTAATCGGTGGATAACAGTCAGTAATGAAACATACTACTGTTATTATGAGAATAGGGATGGACAACAAGAACAGTGGGACATAATGGATAAGGGCATCATGATTGCCGGACAAATCGAACAGAAGAGGGCCGTACATGATATTGCGCACACTGTCAAGGCCATTAGACGCAGCAGCAGAATTGGAAAGCCATCATGGAAGCTGAGAGAGAATGCCGATACATATAGATGGTTAGGGTAGTGAGAAGGAGACAGATTTTGAGTACTGCATTGTTCTCTATGTTCTCCCTGTGTAGTCTATTCTGCCTGATAGTATTCCTCCTCTTTCCTGAATTCCTAAGTTGTAAGGGCTTATTTCAGCAGAAAATTCTCTATGACTGAGCATTTCCATTACTGATATAAACATTTCTTGTTGAACTGCTTATTCTTATATTTATGTAAATCTCATTTCCGCAGGAGTTGCCCACATGCTTGCATCCATTTCGGAGACAGACGGTGAAAACGACGCGTTTGGCGGTGCTCCTTTAGGATCCAGGTAGGACACAATGGCCAATCCTTTACCTTTACCAATTTAATTTAATGCTCCCAGTACAGCAAGTCTGAATCCACCTAATAGAATAAAATTTAGTAGGATAAGGTTGCTTGTTGTTTTTGTTGCTCTCAGTCTTATCAGAGCAAGACCAGAAGATGTGGGCACTTTTGGGCAAGAGAAGGAGCCCTTGTGTATCTTTGTTGTATCTTTTGGGGCAAAATACCATCTTGTGTTGAAATTGTGAAATAATTATTAGTGTTGTATATTAATGGCCTTTTGTCAGCTCTGAAAAACAGCACAAAACCATTCTGACCAGAGAATGCTTTACGGAGTTATTATATCAGTCCTGTTCCTAGATTCTCTTAGCTTGTTGCTTCTATCTGTCTTTACATGTTAGGGAAAATCATATTAATGCAAAATATATTTTCCTTAAATGTTTAAGTTACTACTTGTGTATTTTTTTAATTAAATTTTTAATTTTACTCTATTAATATCATTAATTTCTATACAGAGAGTAATAGAATAACCTTATATAAGTTAATTGTGCTATACCTCAAGTATAGTTTTCTCTAATATCTTCGTTTCCTTGTCCAAAATAGTAAAAAGAACAGAGAATGCAGCACGCTATGTGCATTAATACTAAATATAGGATTAAACTACATAAATATTACATATAAGCCTCAATGACAGCTTGTTCCCGATTGTCGGTACACCATTTGTATTTCACAATGGTTAAAAACTTTGATCATAACTAATAACCAAACATCATATGACTTCAACTGCCGAATCTACAAGAGTTGTTGCAGACACTTGGTTGTGTTCCTCCACCACCATTTTTCTCATCTTCATCAACCACCTTATTGCACTAACAGCATAATCATATAGACTAAGAGCAATATAAAGCCCAATCCCAGCAATTATCCCATTTGCTATAGAATAAGTAAGTGGCATCAGAATCATTGTAGCAAAAGCAGGCACTGCCTCTTTTATATTGCTCCAATCTATATCCTTCACCATCTTCATCATCATCACCCCCACCATCACCAATGAAGGTCCTATAGCCCAAGGAGGAACACTTGACAACAGAGGGGTAAAAAACAATGAAATCAAGAAAAATACCCCTATTATCACCGCCGTTAATCCAGTCCGTCCCCCTTCTCTCATTCCGGCTGACGATTCGACGAACGTTGCCATCGTTGTAACACCTAATGTAGAGTTCACAATTGTTCCAGCCCCATCAACCAAGTAAGCAAAGTATTCCCCTTCAAAGTTTCCATCTTCATCTACAAAGCCTCCAATTTCTGCCATTGTGTAAATTGTTCCTGTGCTTGCAAGCACGTCCACGTAGAATAGTGTTACTATTGCCACCCAAATTTCACTTTTATGAAAATCAGTGAAGCTCAGAACTCCTAATGTGGATTCAATTTTATGAAAATCAACCACTTTCTTGAAGTAATTGTAATTCTCATCGCCAAGTGGAGTTTCAGGGAAAAATGTCACTTTTGTCCCCCTAAACCATGAAACAAAAGTCACAAACAAAATGCCAAAAATCATACTTCCCTTAATATTTTTCGTTAATCCATAACAAGTAATAAGAAACCCAACAAGCGCAAGCCAGAATTTTGGGTTTTGCATTTTCCCTCCCATGCATTCTCCTGTATCTGGGTTTGTATTGGCACAAGCAGTGATGGTAACTAAAGTAGATGGATCGGGCCCAATAAGCCCAACACCCTCGTTGCCCTGTAACCCCACGAAGGCGATAAAAAGCCCAATCCCGGCCCCACAAGCGAGTCGAATTGAATGTGGTATGAGCTTAGCTAGCTTCCCGCGTAAGCCGAGAGCCGAAGCTAACAGAAACAAACATCCCTCAATACAAACTCCGGCTAGCGCAGTTTTGTAGGATAACGGTCCGGTTCCGTGAAAGCCGACTAAGTTAAAAGCAACATAAGCGTTGGGTCCCATACCTGGAGCCAAGCCGAATGGCAAGTTGGCTAAGACTCCCATAGCCATGGAACCAATCATGGCTGATAAAATAGTGGCCACCACGAGGTCGTTTTTGGTCTTGGAAAGGCAGGTTTGGTAGCCGTTGTTTGGCCGGAGGACGCAGTCTGAGGTGTTGGCTAGAGGGGAACAGTTGGCGGCAGAACAGGTTCCGCCGGAAGCTGTGAGGACGGTAGCGTTGACGGAGATGATGTAGGCCATGGTAACGAAGGTGGCGGTTGCAGCACGAAGCTCTCGTGTGAAACTGGTCTTCCTAGCTTCCAACTTGAAGTGTTTCCCGATGAAGCTTTTCGAAACGGCGTCGTTCAAGCGTTTCTCCGTTTTGCTCCATGAGCCACCACCTCTTATTCCTGCACACAAGTCTCCTCCCATTGTCTTTCTCAGTCTCTCTGTCGGGAATGAGAGGGAACGATTGCAGCAGGGGCGTTATATATGTGTGTGTACTCTGTGACTCTGTGTGTGTGTGTGTGTGTTTGGGGGGGGGGGGGGGGCGCAGCTTAATAACTATATTATATTGCAGGTTAAAAAGGGATTTTTTTTTTTTAACATTTCGACTAACGAAGACGGAATTAAAAAAAAAAATCGAGCATATTTTATGACATATGGAGTATGGATTGGATGGGAATTTTTGTTTTTTATATTCTTTAAAAAATATTGTCTACATTAATTTCTAACGAAATCTGATTGAGTTGACTACAGTTACATTATATTGTTATAATGACTTATGAGAAATGTGATTTTCTATAAATTTCATAATATAATTCAACATTCTTAAAATGGTTTTGTAATGTATGAACGTGAGATCCATTAACAACTGAGAAATGTTAGAACACAAAAAATACAGATAATCAATTAATTAATATTTTTTGAACAAATAGCGGGAAACGTGGACCTCATATAATGCGATTTAATATTTTATTAAAAATAAAAATAATAAAAAACTCTCCGACTTTATAAAAATTATTATCAGAATACATGCTCATCCAATCGTTTGAGTTTTTTTCTTCAAATTGTTGTATTTAATCTGATATACAACATAAAGAATATCTAATATAAAATGGAAATGATTTCTCCACTTCACTTAATACAATATTTTCAGGAGCAAAAGATGTAAAAGAAATGTAGCAAGACCCACAGAATTAGATCACATAAAATAAAAAATACTACAGCTCGATTGTTCGTTGGATTTGTTGGGCATTTATTAACAACCATGAAATAGAAAACCTGAAACATCCAAAACCAAAATCTTTGAATGATCTAAATATCATCTAATACAATTTTTCAAGTCCTTAACTCCATATACATGGGAATCTTATGAAGTTTGTACTTAGCACAACTTTTATTTGTTTATTATTAAACTACATGTTATGGGCCATCCCCCTAAAACATATTATTAACACACACATATATAGTAGGTATACACATATATATATATATATGATTATCCAATATTAATAAAAAAATACTCTCTCTAAATCTCTATTATGAGACTTTTCTCATGATCTATGGCATATACTCACTAATACTATAATATAAAAGTTAATTAATTTTTTTATAGGTTAATAAAATTAAATAAATTAATTAATTATAAAAAAATATAATATTTTAAAATAAATTTATATTATAGTTAACTGATTTATTTATCTTTTTAATTTATATAAAAAATTAATTAAATTTTATATTAAGTACTTATCCTCTATAATTAATCTGATTAAGCAAATTGAAGTATGGCTAATCTTAATTTAAGATAGATAGATAGATATATCTCCCTTTTTGAGTATGTTCAAAAGCTGGCATTCTTTATTGTTACTTGTGAGATTCCACCCTAGCAAATAACATTCCGAGAATGTGCAGGCTCTTATATAGTTATATATATATAGAGAGAGAGAGAGAGATAAATATATGAGTATACATTATAAATATTTGGAAATGGGTAAAAGAGATAAAGCATGAATACTGATTTTGCTGAATGAAAGACAGTTGATTCCTTTAAAATATTGTGAATAATTTGAATACCAACAACAAATATGATTCTACTAGGGGTTTGATACATATGTTGTACAGTAATTATTAATAATTAAATATTTAGATAAATTATTAATTAAAAAATATTATTTAATAATTTAATAGGATGTTCGCTTAGATCCTATTTTAACTGACTATGCTACTTAACTTATTATTTTCACCGATATATTCAATAATTTATATATATATATATATATATATATATTTGAATAATCTCAAGTATTTTTTTATTATTTTTTTAATATTATTTTCACCGATATATTCAATAATTTTTTTATATATATATTTGAATAATCTCAAGTATTTTTTTATTATTTTTTTAATATGTATCACTTTAACCTTTTTCTTATGTTCGTTAATTACTATGAATCTTATCTTATACATATATAATAACATATCAATCTTTACCTTCTCATCTGAACTCTCACTAGCTTCATGCTATTGTCTTTTTAAAGTATATCCACTCCCTATTTAGAATAATTGGAATATTCCAAATTAAAAATTATGCTAATTAAATTTGATAATAATAAGGGGTGATTAGTGTTCACTCTTTTATAACATCCTCTCTTTAAATAAAATGTATAAATAATATAAGAAATTTAATACTGAGTGGGTGGGTGGGTACATGTCTTAAGATTTTGTTTCAATTTAGGTGGTGACCCTTAGCATGTGGCTATCAGTAGGGACACAAGGTAGCTCCGCGTGCTGCAGACGGCCAAAATTATATTGTTTTTGAACTTAAAAAACATTTTTTATATATTATTGTATTATAATTTCTTGATACAAGGCAGCTTTATTAGAAAAAATGATAGGCAACGCATGCGAGAAAGGAGTATAACTAATTATATATTGTTTATAGGACTCTTGAGAATGTTGAAAGTTGAAACTGCGGTGATGGGTTCTTCTTTTGAGAGACGTTGTGGTCTGCGAAAGAGGGGGTTTTACAACGCAGCTTTGAATTTTGGCATTTCTTTTGAGTGTTTAGTCATAATATATTCAAAGCATCTATATTTTCTCTGTTATCCGCACTTTTGATTCTAATTTTGTTATCTTATACTTTAAAAAATGGATTCAAGTTAAAGGGCTCCTAGCTCTATTTTTTCTGTCTACAAAGCCTAAAAATCAAGCCCCCTAATATGTGCAAAGTCTATTACATTTACGTGAACGTGAATTAAAATAAATACGTTTTACCCATTCTCATATTAATCACTTATTCATATGTTTTAGGCTGACAATCTTATATTGTTCTATAAAACTGGTGCAAACATGAGTATGGAAACTAGTTAGTACATGCATGGAAGTGATTATTAGGATAATTTAGAAGTAAACGCAATGTCATGTTTTGTAATTTCGAAATGGGTATGCATGAGATTTCAAGTTTATAGTATTTTTTTTACATTGCCCCGAATTATGTGACAAAAGTAAGTTTGATGCTCTTCTTTTTATACGTGACTCTACCCTTATCTGCTTCTCTACCATAAAAGCATCTTCATGAACTCATTGAACTGTTTTCTAAAGCTGAAAAGCTCTAATCAGCCTTTATACTTCATAAACACATTATCATATCCTACACAAATCGTACTCCTCCCATATGACATTTAACTAATTCAATTATATTAAAATATTTAGTTAAATTAATTAATATAAAAAGTTTTTTTAAAATATCATAATTATATTATTTAACTTAATTTCTCTTTATATTACTTAAGTATTATTAAAAATATTAATATAGGTAATTTAAAAACATAATAAATATTATATTTAAAATTAAAATTAATTTTTTAATTAAGTAATATATTAATAACTAAATAATTATTTTTATAAGAATTAATTAAGAAATTTGTTTTGAAATTTTAGATTTTATTATTGAGGTATTCCCATTGTGTTTTGTGATCTGTGTGTCATGTCAGCCATGCCATTTTAGTAATATGGATTTGTGTCAATTTCACAAAGGTGTTAAATGCGCATTTATAAAAGAGGTAGAAAAAAAATATTGACAAGAAAACGTGAACTTGATCCGTTTCTTTTTGTAAATTGGTAATACACTAGTGCGATATACAAGACATTCTTATTTTCGTCTTTTGATAAGTTTCATTCTAAATAGATCATATGAAATATATAGGGAGAATTATAAGCAAATAACTAGAAAAAAATATTTATTGGACAGGATATGTAAAATTATAATACTTACAAACACTAAATGAATATGAAAATACTAAACTACCCCTAAATTTACTCCTACATTCTCTCCCCCTAAATTACCCCTAAACCTTATAAATTTATTAGACAGGATCTTTAAAATTATAATAATTACAAGGACCAAATAAATTTAAAAATACTAAACTACCCCTAAACTAACTCCTACATTATCTACCACCCCGTCTAAAATATTTGACAGTAGCAAATGAATTCGATTGAAGTTTTATTATCCATTCTCTCTCTTTCGTGGTGTAAATCTTTTCTGCATGTTGGGCTTCCATCGATAGTAATGAATGATGGGCTTCATGCAAATCCATTGTGAAGACAAAAGGTTTCAACAACCTAACTAAATTAATAATCAACCTCAACTTATTATCTTTGAGTTCAATTAACAAAATAATAAAATATACAACTATTTAAAATATATTTGATATATAAAAATATTATTTTATTATGATTATAGTCATACCGTTTAATGATGTATTATAACTCTTAGGTATTTAGATTTATGATTAAAAGTAATAAATAACTCGTCCTACCCGATACTGGTATCACATAGGAGTAAGGAAGACTTTGTCCTACCATTTGATAGTGGGTGAGTCCAACTCTTTTCTAAAAATTTTTATAAAAAAAAACATAATCAATCTCAAATACCAATAAGAATTAATATAAATAGTAAAGAATAATCTCATATTTTATAAATACGCGAATTCGATTCTCGCTATTATCATAAAGACTCATTTAGTATATGATCTCGTAAATTTTCTATAAATATTATTTGAACCCTATAGCTATACTCTGATATTAGTCGGGGATCGGTAATAAACCCGCATCAATTTCTTTTTGTATAAAGAATTCAGCCTCAACTTGATTAATCAGACTTAGTTTTAGTCTTAGATTTTGGTTTGAATGATGTTAACGGTTTCTGCTGAAACATCTTTAGTCTTTATCATTTAATTAGTAGTGTTATATTACGGATTTAAGTTGAGTTAATAAGCCATCGCATCTATTCCTCAACAACTAAATAGTTTGTTCACATTTCTCTTTCACTTGAATTCACTGTCAATACACTTCTGATTCATTTTGTTTTTTTTTATAAACACAGCCTGACAAAAAACTTTTAAAGAAACAAAAGTAGTCGGTAGTTCCCGAACATATGGGCATTGACTTATAGAATCAAACCTGCACTTAGACTTGACTGGACAATGCCCATAAGATCATCAACCCGTGCAGAAATAAAATTGAATTATGAATCCGAAACAAAATACTTTAATGTATTATAAATGAAGTAAATAAAAAAAACTTAAAAATAGATTAATTATAGAACTTTCTAGAAACAATTGTTGACATTTAAAATTATTGCTGCCCGAAGTTAGAAACCTAATTTCCTATCAAATCATGACATCAAGAAGCAAGGATTGAAGAAAATAAGAATAGTCTAAAAATTGACATCCAGAGTATTTTGAAGGAAAGATTTGAGGAAATCGAACCTCTTCGCTATTATAAATAATTTAATTGACCTTCAAAATCTCACCAACCAATCGATCTCCTCGTTGCTCCGACACAAGCAAACTGGCCAACAAAATATGACTTCACCTGAAAAGGGTTCATTCTTGTCTATGAAAATGTCAACTGATAGAGAGGAAGATAGAGGAAAAAACATAAGGTAGGGGCAAATTTGTATTTTTTTAATTTCTATTTTGATATAAATCCTTTTAAATAATTATAATTTTTAAAATCCTTCCCAATAAATATTATTTTTCCCAGGTTCTTACTTATAATTCTCCCAAATATATAATCTAATTATTCAATATTTTCGTATTACGTATAGAATTTATGTTGTACTCAACAAAATGCACAAAATAACTATGTTGAAAACAAATGTAAATAAACTAAATTATTGAAATTTTCTCTACACAACATTTTGATCTGGGTCTCAATCTCCCAGCCGTAGCAGCATACACCCACTCCTTGAATAGAGATTTTCTTTTTTTAAAAAAAAAGAAAATCGTCTATTATTGTCCATATAGATAATATGTGGAGGCCTTTTAAAAAAAAAATATAGAAACTGCGTGGACATAATAAAATATTCTTTTTTCTACTATTTACTTATTATATTTATGCTATTTATTATATTCTATTATAAAATATATATTAGGATATTTTCTCATTAATATAAAGTATAATTTGTAGTATTACTCTAAGATATTATTGTGACATTGTTATATGTGATCATCTCCTCAATACATATATATATATATATATATATATATATATATATACTATATTTATCTCTATCAAGAAAATTATATTAGAGGTATTTATATTTTTATCAAAATTTTAATTTAATATTTATATATTTTTTCTTTTAATTAAACCATTTAATCTTACTTTGTTATTATAATTAACTTATATAACTTTATTTTATCAATACTATTAGTGATTGTATGGGAGTTAATTATGTCAATAGAGCAAAATTAAAGATGTTATTAAGAGAAGAAACACAGAGATACCAGTTAAAAATTTTAAAAAAATATAGGCACCTTTAATATTGTTTTACTTTTATAAAACTTAAAAGGAATCAAATAGATGTTTTAGATTTATAGTATTAACTAATATATTCTTCAAATTTTTAATATAATAATTAATTAGTTTTTTTAGATATATTAATAAAGTCAAATAAATCAGTTAATTATAATTAATATAATAATCAGTTCTTTAATTTAAATATATTAAAGAGTATATAATATGAATTTATCATGAGAGTTCATATTTAATAATAATTAACTGATTTATTTAATTTTTTTAATCTACTAAAAAAATCAATATATATGCTTACTCAAAATAATTATAGCATCATGAATATCCAATCTGCTCGTAATCTTAATATTTTTTTATATATACAAAAATTTATAAAAAATAATTGAACTCACTCATGATTTAAGAATATTGTAAAGTCGTCATTACTTATAGGCGATATTAATGTTAGGTAGAGCAAAATTTTATTTCTTAGGCGATACTAATATTAAATAAGGCAAGTTATTAACTACCTTTAAACATAAACCTAAATATTAAAAAAAATAAAATATATCTTTAAATATTATAATTATAATTATAATAAAATAAAATAATACTAATCAAGAATCACTGTCCTCTTAACCCTTTTCATCAACAGACTAGGCTACGTGTTATTGAGCGGCCTTCTTGCCTAATGTTACTATTAATCTATCTTTGGGCCGAATGATATGGCATATCCATTTTATCCTTATTCTTTGCATTTGATATATTGGACTGCAAGTTTGGGCTTATCTCATTCTTATTTTGTAATTTTTTATTGTTTTTTTCCAACTAACGGTGGTTAATTCAAATAATAAATAACTCGATGTCATTTAAATAATATCTCAAATTTAAATCTTAACATATGTAGAAAATTCCCATTGAAAGACTCACTCACCATAGTCAGATGCACGACACGGATCAGATCTTGATATAGTCGGAGTAAAGCTTCGGTAAATAAGGTGAGCAACAAAAAAAATCAATTTTTCACCCATCGTCGGTGGATTCAATTGATGAAGGGGTAATACATGCGACTATTTAGAGTATATTCGATCACTAGAAAATATCACTTTGTTGTAGTTTAAGTCGCAGGGAGATATCCTAACTCTTGGGTGCCTAGGTTTACGCCTAAGGGTAATAGACGGCTCGCTCCATTTGACATTGGTATTATTTAGGAGAAAGAGATATTTTACCTTATTATTGAATCGTGGGTGAACCTAACCCCTTTCTAAAAATTTTTGTACCAAAAGAAAAAAAGAAATTCAATTTTCCAGTATTGGGCCATAAAATAAAATCGAATCTTAAGCACAGAGCAATTTTTGCAAATTGGGCCATGCCGCTTGTTGATTGGTATTTTCCAGAATTGGGCTTCACTGTTTTCGGCCACCAGTTTCAATTATTTTTATTAAATTTGATTTCCAATTGGGCTAATTATTTGGGCTAGTTTTTAATTTTAACAGATGATGCACTTTTACATTTGTGGGCCAGTTGCAATCTCCGTTTTTGGTCTCTCTTCTCAGGCTTATCCACTAGAATTGGTCTTATTAGCCTAATTACATATTATTTGCAAAAAGAAATATATTTTTCATACTTTTCTATTTGAAAATCAAATAATTTTAAAAACATATTATTATATTTTAATTTCAAAATAAATATTTTTTAAAATAGAGTATAACTTTTTTAAAAATAAACTATACAGGATAAAACTAAAAACGAATAGAAGAATAAGAAAATATATGTTAAAAGTGTTAAGAATAAATATTAATCAATTATTTCTTCTAGGTACATATCAACATGGATAGCACACTTTGAAACCGCCGGCTTTAATACCAATTGATAGTGTGGTTGAAGCCATGTGTGACTCGGTTACATGTGTTCAAGATTTTCAAGGACAAGGTAATACATATAAAAATGATAAAACTGATTTGCTATATGCCTTTTTTGTTATTTACTCACTATTATTATTTATTTTTATTGAGAAGGTAATACATATAAAGCTTAAACAATAATATGATAGTCCAAGAGGCAATGTCACTAACTATGAAGGCCACTTTGTCCAAGAGGCTTAAATATATTATTTAATTAAGTTTTATTAAATAATATTATTTAATTAAAAAATATAAAAATATATAATCTTAAAATTGTTATTATTTTAGAAAATATATTAGTTCATATATAGTTCCCAGTAGAGTCCCTCCCAACCTGCCAGTGCTGACAGGCTGGCTCATTTTTAAGTGAGATATCCTATTTTTTTAATTATTAATATTATTATTTATTTTACCTAAATATTATTTTGAATACTCTTATTATTGAATAATAGTAAAGATGATTACTTATTTGTTGATATGTAATGACATATTATAATTTATTAATATTATATTAATATTTATTATAGTTATAAAATTTATTTTTTTTTATAAAAAATAGAAAATTTTAAGAGTATAACATTAATAATTTTTTATTATACTAATATAATATTAAAAAAATTTTATTAATATTTTAAAAATTTAAAAATAATTTTTTAAAAATATTAAAAATTAGAAAAAATGGGCTACAAGCTACTAGTTTTAGGGCAAGCGACACAATCTACCTTACAAAATTTACCAATATTAACGGGCTAGCCTATTTTTAAGGAGGTCAACTATTTCCCACCTCTAGTTCTCAATCACGTGGTTTTTTGGACAAATTGTGTCCCTAAATTCAATTCCTGCAAAAAAATTTCCACTACCACTTGCTATATATCCCTATTTCCCTAACTTCGACACTCCCTTTGTGACATGTCACATATTATATGCTGGGTATGTGAAATAGTCGAGTGTTCCAGCCAGACAAGATAACTTGGGCACATGATTTTTGAAACAGCTTTAGGTAGCCTTCCTTGCTAATTTTGGGGATTTGAAACTCGTTACAGATTAGCTGTCCGTAAAATATATGACATATGGTTATGTTTAATTAAAAAATTTAACATAATAAATATAAATAATTTAGCCATATTATAGTCTATTTATAGATATGTTTTGTGAAAAATATTCACATCAATCGTAGACACTAATTTTCTTACAAAGTCTAAAAATCAATCTCCCAATCATCTACTGAGTCTTTTATATTAATATGAATGTTATACTCGTTCTCAGATTAATCACTCATTCATATCTTTTATGAGCGAGTTAAATGATTTGTTTTAAATTCCAAAATTTATTATTGTGATTTGTGTGTGTCAATGTCGCGCTTGCCATTTTAATAAACAAGAAAAATATGAGCTTCATTTGTGTCGTCATTTTGTAAACAAGGATATAGTACCAGTGCGATACATGGGGCATTCTTATTATTTTCATTTATTGATAAGTTGCATTTTAAATAAATTTAATGAAAAATATAATCTAATTATTCAATATTTTGATATTACATATAAACAATAAAGTGTATGTTACTAAACAAAATGTATAAAATAATTATGTGGAGCAAAAATATAACTAAACTAAATTATTTAAATTTTCTGAAAAACATAAAATTTTGATTTGGGTCTCAATCTCCCAACCATATCAGAAAGTAGGGTTCTAACTTCTTTATGGCATGTATCAATGAAGAATTGTGTTTAACACAATATAGGAATAGCTACACAAAATCAACAATGTTTGAATATAGGTGTATGCCCGCTATGACGAAATATTGTATATACTTTGATCCAATCTCTTTCTTTTGTCTTTTTTTTTTTTTTAAAAATTAAAAGGGCAGACAGTAGAGCATGATATTGCAAATAAGATCGAACTTACAACCTGCTACTCCGAGGAGAGTTTTCATGTAATTGAACTATAAAGCTTGACCCAATCTCTTATAGTTATAAAAAATAATAGCATAACATGAAAATGTCTTCTGTATTTCCATATTGAAAGGTAACAGATCAGATAATAACATGGATATCTAAGAGATAAAAAACTTCATTCCGCCATTATATTAGCATCTGAGAGACTGAGGCCACCATTAATTTGATAATGAGGTTTTTGATCAATTGCAGTATCACTCATATCTATGTATACTATTTCTTCAGTTATATTCTTACTATCAGTTTATATGGAGAAATGATCTCATGTGAATTGAGAGGAGGAAAATGATGATCACTCTTTGTATATCACAAGTTAATGCTTGGCATTAATGCCAAAATTGAAGAATACAATAAAATACTTGTCAAAAAAAGAAAAACATTAATATACACATTGTAAATTATTTAACATATAAAAGTTTACTCACTCAAGCAGCCTCTTGTTGTGGAGAACAAAAGTCATAAGAATCCATGACCTCAAAAGCAAGAGATATAAGTTCATTTGATAAGAGAAAACCTTCTGGGTCACTCAACCGTATATAAGCCACCTTTCTTTCTTTCTTATTCTCATATTGCAACAAACAAGTGCTGAGTTCTTCTCCAATAATGACTCGTCTATTCTCATCCAAACAAACCACATGTCCACTCTCAACATAAGGTTTATAAGTCTCCAAAAGAGACGAAACAATGAAGCTACCATACGATTCTTCAAAACTCTTCAAGTCTAAACCCATTGAAGTTCTCAGGGACAGCATCACAACATCCATGGCCGTGTCCTTCACATGATGAATCTGATCATTGCAGGAGCAATTTAACAGTCCATTTTCCAAATCCTGCACGAATCTTGTATACTCATTTACTTTCTTGGGTCTCGAAAACCTTAATCCGCCTACGAAACTCGCAGAGCCAAGGCCGAATCCGTAGAAAGGTTTGTTCTTCCAATAGGTACAATTGTGTTTGCATTCATATCCGCTCTTGCAATAACTGCTGATTTCATAGTGGTTGTAATTTGCATCAGAAAGCATTCTTGAAGCCATTTTATAGAACTCTGCTGATTGTTTCTCAGAAGGAAGGGGGAATTCCCCTGGAGTATACCTGCAAACATTTTAATGTTAATCTTCATTTTCACATTGATTCTAAAGCTATAACAAAATATTCAATATTTGAATCATTTAACCCGTTCAATTGTAGATTCAAAAGATCAGTAGATACAGGAATTAGTCTTCAAAATAGCAAACACGTTATACATTAGTGTTTAGAGTAAACTCACATTTTGGCTTGAATTAGACTTATTTCACTCTAGTTCCCCAGAATTAATAAGTCCACGAGGTAATCTATAAAATACATAAACTTGTTTGTTGTAGTGTATACTAATACTTCTCTTAAATAACTCAAAAATACTATAAAGGCTTGCTAGTAAGTTGTAACAAATTCGTTATTTTCAAAAATTGACTTATGTATTCGTTAATTTTAGTACTAAAGGCAAGCAAACCAGATTATTTAAGAATCAAATTTTTGGCTTGTTCTAGTTCTTTAGCTCCACAACACAGAGATTCTGCAAGTAAGAGTAATACTTACAGTGTTCCAAATTTCGTGCCCTGTTCAATCTGCAAATCATACACAGAAACATGAGTGGGCTGTGCATCAATGGCAAGCCTCAGAGTTTCTTCCCACATATCAGTTGTCTGATGAGGCAGTGAAGATATAATATCAATACTCCAATTCTCAACCCCACATGACTTGACAATACCAATAGATTCATTAACCTCTTCCACGCCATGTGCCCTCCCACAAGCTCTCAACAACTTCTCCTGAAATGCTTGAACTCCCAAAGACACTCTAGTCACTCCTAACGCTCTCATCTCTTCCATCTTCCTAGCATCAAACGTCCCAGGATCCATTTCCATTGAAATCTCAGCATCCTCGCACACGCCAAATTTCTCACTCAACGCCTCCAAAACCAACGAAACCAACCGTGCCGGCACGAGAGATGGTGTCCCTCCACCGAAAAACACGGTCTCAAGAGGGGTTTTAGTATTGATATTCACCTTCATTGCATTGATTTCTCTGCAGAGAAGTTGTATGTAGTTAATCACTCGCGGGTCATCGTCGACTTGGGCTGAAGCAGAGCCAAGAGCCACAATTGGGAAGTCACAGTAGTGGCAACGCTTGCGGCAGAAAGGGAGGTGAATATAAGCAGAAGTAGGAGGGGCGAGATGAGAAGCCAGGTCGATTGTGTGTTCCATAGAGACATTTTGTCGAACATGTGGTGTGCTGCTGGTAAATGCGTTGGTGATTACTTGCGATGTCAGTTTGGGAGATTTGAAACTGGGGAAAAGCTCCCAGAAAAGTGGATTGAATGTAGATTTGAGCATGGTGGCTCTAGAATAACAAAGGTAGTTAAAGTTCATGAGCGAGAAAATGGGAGGGACTTGTACCCTGAACCTACGTTTACTCGCGAATGAATATGGAGGATGGATTTTATGCCTTTGCTCCGGCTCTGTCACTAACGCCTATTTGAATATTTTGAAAAATGGTATTGAAAATAGATTTTTTGAAGAATATATTTTGAGTTGAATAAATTTTAAAAATAGAAATATTTGAATGATTAGTAATAAAATTATTTTTTATATTGATAAATTATTAAAAAGGAAATGATTTAATTAAAGTATAAGAGAAGATAAAGGGAAGAAAAAAATATGAGAGAGGAGAGAGTGTAGAGAAAAGAGAAAAAATAGTAGATAGGGTGAAGAAAATGAGAAATAAGAGATGAGAGATAAGAGAGATGAGAAAAGAGAAATGATATAAGAAAAAGTAGAGATAAGATAATAATTAGATAGTCTATAATTTTTTTTACTATTTTAAAAATTATTTTCAGTAGCTTATTTAAAATTATGATTTTAAACTATAATTTTGATCAAAATTAATTCTAAACAAAAATAACTGTTTATTTTAAATTTTTTTAAACTAAAATTTTGTCTAAAATTAATTTTTAAAAGCTGATTTTAAACCGCCACTAAGTGCCTGTTTGGTACCATGATTTGGGAATTAATTTTGGGCAAAATCTCAATTTGAAAAAATTTCACACAAATATCAATTTTTGTCCAGAATTAATTTTGGTCAAAACCTCGGTTTAAAAAAATTTGAACAAAACAGTCATTTTTGTCCAGAATTAATTTTGGGTAAAATATCGGTCTGAAACCATGGTTTTGAATAAACTACTGAAAATAGATTTTGGAATTGTAAAAGAGCTTATAAATTATCCAATTACTATTTTACCCCTATTTTTTTATACTCTCTCTCATCTCTCTTCTTCACACTATCTCCTCTTTCCTCTCTCCTATTTATTCTCTACCCTCTCTCCTCTCTTATACTTTAATCAAATCATACCCTTTTTAGTAATTTATTAATATAAAAAGTGATTCTACTATTAATCATCCAAATATCTCTATTTTTAAAATTTATTCTTCCCATAATCTATTTTTTTCAAAATTTATTATCCAGAATCTATTATTCCTAAAATCTATTCTTCCCACAATCTATTTTTCCCAAAATCTATTCTCTAAAATCTATTTTTTCTAAAATTTATTCTCTAAAAGCTAATCTAAACGGGCCCTAAGTTATTTCAGATAGATTTTTTAGAAATATGTATTTTTCCACTATTAATATATCAGAATTTCTCAAAGTTTTCAAACATATTTTTTTTGGGGAAAAAAAACATAACATATGTTTTTAACTTTCTACGGATCCTATGCGTTGCACATCTATTATGTATTTAAAATATCCATATATAAATATTATGACAATTACACAATAATAAACATTGTTACTAATCTTATAAATTTTTTAAATATAAAAGTATTTGTCTAATTAAATAATTAAAATTTATATAATTTCGAAAAACAAACTTTCCCCTCTCATTTCAAGAAAATTTCATACCTACCCACCTCCAATATTAATAAAAAACCTAAACAAATAACTCTAAAAAAATTATATGACATAAAAAAATATATGTTAATATGAAATAGGGATGCTAGCAAAAATTATAATAATCAACATGCAGAAAAAAGTGTATTAAAAAATTGATATGATGACATTCTCCAAAAAGAAATTACAAAATTCCTTTTAGATTTTTAGTTACATTTGATTTAGACATTACAAAAGATAAATTGAATATTTTTAAAAAAAAATTATAAAATTGTCCAACTAATTCATTTAAATTTTTAATCTATAGTCAAAACTTCAATAACTACAAATTTAATAAATTTAAATTTAAAAAATTAAAAATTAAAAGTAAGCAATAAAAAAGAATATAAAAATATAAAAATAAAGGTATAAAAAATATTTAGTTAAATAGAGTAATTAAATAAAAAGAAAAAATATAAATGACTCGCTCAATAAATACCTAGTATATTTTAAGGATATATTGATCGTTTATAAATATGATGTTTGAACTAAATTGTATTATATATAGTGAATTGATTATTAAAGAAATGGAATTTAATTAAAATAATAATAAAATAACAGTAAATTTTATTTTTAATTACACACCTTTTTTCTTTTTTCTTTTGCTTTTGTTAGACACTTTTATTTAGATAAGAAAAAGAATAACGAAATATATTTTTTTAAAAAAAGTAAAGCAAACTATGGAGGTGTATACTATTTCGCGGCTGCTCCATTGCGAGCAGAAGACGACTCAGCACTCAGCAGCGTGCAGCCGTGAACAGAGAACACAGCGGCCATGGAAGCAGAAGAGGGGACTCAGCAGCCACAGCTAGTGCTAGCTCACAAGCTCTTCCTTCTCAGACAAGGTGATGTGGAAGACATTGAGAAGGTCCGGCTTAAAGATGAGGTGTTTGCGTTTGTCAAAGAAAATGGTATCTCCGCAACTTCTTCATTCTCCATTATATTCACTTCAATTTAAATTCGTCATCATCCTCTGGCTGTCTTACTCAAGTATATTTTCTTTTGATGTGAAGATATGGTCTCTTTATACGAAACCCTAGTCGCTGATTCAATTTTGGACATGGATCAAAGCGTTCTGGATTCGATGCGTGCTAAGATAGATGAGGAGCTCAAGAAGCTTGACGAAAAGTGAGTTAATTTCTTTTTAATGACTGAATTTTAAGTATATTTTAAAAGAACATGAGAAACTCCAGTTAGGCGTTTTGATCAGAGCTTCAGGTTATCGAATTTCATACAGCTTGAATTTTGAGATTTAAAAGCCATTAAGTTCTTTGGTTCGGCGCCTTCTCCGGTCCTTATATAGACGCACATATTTATTGAATAAAGAGGTTAAAAAAGCAAATATTATTTCTCGACATTATAGATTGATGAGACCTTAGTTGTGAATAGTAAAAAATATATTACACACATACGTATTGTGAAAGTTGTTATTACTCATGTCAAGGAAATATCTTGAGATTATAATTCATGTCTGTTTATTTTTCTAATTTAATATTGAATGCGTAGATTTTCTATTCTTTCCTTCCATCCCCGTCTTCTCAATTTGGCTTTTTTGACTGTCTACTTAGTTACTCATATTTGCGCCTCTAGCTTGATGCCTAATTTATAATGTATACTCTATATATAGATCTTCTGTGCCAAACTAAGGAGGTGTTTGTACTCACCACTCGGGGAGATGATCATACATCACTGCATTCTCCTGTTTTGACTTCTTGAGATTCAAAGTTCAAACTTTTATGTAGAAAGTGTCAAATTTAGTAGTCCTCATACTTATGATATTCTGTATGATTGCTTAATCTTAGAATTATCGATGCTGAAGAAAACTTAGGTGAGAGTGAAGTTCGAGAGGCTCACCTAGCAAAATCCTTGTTCTTCATCAAGATCGGTGACAAGGTATATGCCTATTATAACCTGTAGCTTCATTCAAGACAGATGGTTCTGTAATGAATTTTTTTACAGTATTTCTCCACATAAACCAGGAGAAAGCCTTGGAACATCTCAAGTTAACAGAAGGCAAGACAGTTGCGATCGGCCAGAAGATGGACCTGGTGTTTCATACGTTGCAGCTTGGGTTTTTTGACATGGATTTCGATCTTATTTCCAAAAGCATCGACAAAGCTAAAAAGTAATGAATCATAAACGCCTCTCAGTTCTTCCCTCCTTTTTATTTTTCTTTTCAGTCTTGTATTTCCAACTTTTTACACCATGATGGCAGCTTGTTTGAGGAAGGTGGTGATTGGGAAAGAAAGAATCGGCTGAAAGTCTATGAAGGCCTGTATTGCATGTCCACACGAAATTTCAAGAAGGCTGCCAATTTATTTTTGGATTCTATCTCAACTTTCACGACTTACGAACTTTTCCCCTATGACACCTTCATATTCTACACAGTTTTGACCAGCATTGTATCATTGGATAGAGTTTCCCTGAAGCAGAAGGTGATTGATTTTTACAGGGACCATTTATTTTTGGATGTTCCGTTCCATTCTACTGTAGAATTTGTGTCCTGGCAAAATGTTCTGCATATCCCATGTTGTTAATATTAGTTAATCTGAATCAGGTAGTGGATGCTCCCGAGATCTTGACTGTGATTGGCAAAGTTCACTACCTTTCAGAATTCTTAAACTCCCTATATGATTGTCGGTACAAGTCATTTTTCTCTGCATTCGGTAAGTAGATGCCTGCCGTATCCCTTTCCTCTTGATAGTTTCCAACAGTATCATCTGGCAAACACGGCTAGGGTTTCTAGCTGTTAGAATGTAGTTGATTTCTAATCTTCCATCTACTATTGGAATTCATGTTCTTATTTTGTTTCAATTGAAATTTATTTCAGCTGGGATAACGGAGCAAATCAAGTTGGACCGCTATTTGCATCCACACTTTCGATATTACATGAGGGAGGTCAGAACTGTTGTTTATTCACAGTTTTTGGAGTCTTACAAGAGTGTTACAATTGAGGCGATGGCGAAAGCATTTGGAGTGACTGTGGATTTCATTGATCTGTAAGCTGATTAATTATGAAAGATTTAGAAATCTTTTGTAATGTGCGTTCTGTTGACCTTGTTGACTTGTTTAATTTATTCGCTTCCAGGGAGCTTTCACGTTTTATTGCAGCTGGGAAACTTCATTGTAAGATTGATAAAGTTGCAGGAGTTCTTGAAACTAACCGCCCCGATGCGAAGAATGCTCTTTACCAAGCAACTATCAAGCAAGGGGACATCCTATTGAACCGGATTCAAAAGTTGTCCCGTGTGATTGATCTTTAAAGTTAAGTAATCTTTTGCAATTCAGCGTTATAGCCAAAAAAACAATTGTGGAAAAGGAAGATAGATACAGATAGATTCAAGGATTTTCTGTTGAATGCGTTTTACTAGGGGACTTGACACGCTGTATTCCTTTTGATTTGCTAACTAGTGAACAGTTTAGCTTGCTGAGTCTCAGCTATCTCAATCCACTTTCTATTTATCTTGCGAACAAAATTTTATTTTGTTATGAATTTGTGGTGTTTAAATGCTTTTCCTTAGAGCATTGTGTTACTACATTTGTCATATGTTGTTTTGTGACCTCAATTATGCCTTTGCCTTCTTAATGGTTTGTTTTTATCATTTTTATGTAATTGAGGTCTTCCCAAATGAGTACCCTCTATGGTTAAGCCGAGGTTTATGACTTCATATAATCGTTCTGTTTTTTCGTTTTTTTCTTTAATTTAAAATGGAAAAAAATATGACTTCGCTAAACACATAATATAGATAATTTGATATTCAGTTTGTTTGTGTGCCATAGTGCCTGGTTGGGTTGCACCCATAGGCTATATTTGGTACGTAGCATTGGGTTTGGAGGTGTGGGATTGGTATAGGGAATAAGTCAATATATGGTGTTTGGTACGTGGTGTTGAGAATGCCTTGGGATTAGACAATACCACATACATGGGATTAAACAAACCCACCTCTTCCCTTGCTATTGAGATATTAATCCTGGATTGAAAATTTACTTACCAAAATATCTTCCTAAAATTTGCTTAATGCCACACTTAACTTTTTTATTACCCTTCACCTTCATCAATGACCTTCTTCATTGCTTTTGATTCTGTTAGTGACCATCTCCATCTGATGACATCCTCCTCCTGTCATTTCCATCCTCTTGTGATTTCGTCAAGAGCCTTCTTCTCCAGCTACATCTTACCCAATTATTTCTATCTTCCATTGCTATTTCGTTATTTCCATACTCCCTCGCAATTTCATTAGTGACCTCCATCCTCCCTTGCAATATCTATCTTCCATTGTGATTCCATCATCTCCATCCTCCATCACAACGAGGTGGATATCTTCAAACTAGATCTGGATGGCAACGCTTTCTTCCTCCATGATTGCAAATCTCTTCAAATCTAGCTTTGAAGATTTGCTTTGAACCTGTACTATATTTTGAATTAAAATGATTGGGAACCAAATCTGTTTTATTCAATTTGCGTTTGGATATTTTTTCTCTGATGTTGAGTTCGTTCAAGTTCTATTTAGTTTCTTTATTTCATTTGTGTTTGAATCTAGAGATTTCCTTCTTTGGTTTTGAATGCTTATTTAGATTAAAATCATATTTCATTTAATATTTCGTATGTATTTGAATCTGGTATGACATCTTCCCATCTTCCATTTGAGTTTGCTGGAAGTAACAAGGAGTGAATATGATAAGGGCAATTGTGTCTTTTGACTTTTATTTTCTAATCCCATGTTAAACCAAACGTAATTTTAAAGCCTCAATACCATTCTCAATGCCACTCCCAATCCCATTTCTATTCCCAATCCCTCAAAGTTCAATGCTACATACCAAATAAGACCATAGGTTTAAAAGGGTTTCTATTTTAAATTTTGATATAATTTTTTTAAAATAAATAGTTATATTTATCTAAAAAGATTTTTAGATTAAACTATAATTTAAAACTATAATTTTAAATAAGTTCATGAGAATAACTTTTAGAACAGTAAAAATTTATAAACTACTTAATTACTATTTTATTTTTAATTTTTTTACACTATTCTTTTCTCCCTCTTCTCTCTACTCAGCTTGCCATCATCCAGGGAGCTTATTGTCATTGCTTGAGCTCACTGTTAAGGTGGGTTATGTCGTTGTTGTACATCTCTATCTTTGCGTAGGTCGTTAAGTACTATTAGCCATTAGAGCTTGCATTCTTCCTCTGTCACTAATTATTGTCTTCAGCTCCTCTATTGTTGGGCATCATTAGGTGCCCCTTTGTCATCGTCGTCGCATAGATGAACGAATAAGAGGAAAATAAAAGCAGAGGCTTAGGTTGTAAGGATGAGAGTGATATATTTTTTTTAATTTATCTCATACTTTTTATGGTAATTTATTAATCACAATTTTTTTAATAATAATTATCTAAATATTCATTTATTCAGAATAAGTTTTTTTGTAAGTTTTTTTCTATAAGTTTTTTTTTAAAGTTATTCAAATATTTTTTATAAGCCTTTTTTTTAAATTTATCTAGACGAACTATAATAATCATGAATTTTTTGTACAAAGTTCCCATGTTGGATCAACATTCCAATTAGAAGTGTTCATGAGCAGAGTTGGGTAGAGCAACTCTCTTACTTGGTGCCCTGCTTGAAAAAAATATGGGTTGTATTTTGCAACTCGATGCTCGATCTTACCCGATAAAAGCCTTAACCATTTTAGGCTGGGTATGGGTGGGTTAGGTGTGGGCGGGCTAGGCGTGGATAAGTTGTGATGTCATGCTCATATTGTGGAAAATAATCTACAATTATAAACTTCTAAAATAATACCGCATTCATATGTCTTCAATAGTTAAATAATATCTATAATACACTAAAAATAAGGCAACAAAAATATAATAATTAAAGTATTAAAATTTATTGTATATAAAAAAAATTTTGAAGTCTAAGTAATTTATAATTATAATTTTGTATCAATTTTCCAAATATTGACAAGATAAAGTATCCAAAAAAATAAAATAAAAAATTATAATTTATAATGTAATCATATTATGATTAATAAAGTTAAAGAAAAGAAAAAATCAATATAATTATAAATATTAAAAGATACAACTTACTTAACTACTTATATTTTTAAAATGACCTTTTAGTCACTAGTAACTATCATATTTTCCCTTCCAAATATAACATTTATGGAAAAAAGTAAAAAATATAAAAGAATGAGTGCTCATGGGTAGGGTAACCCCCTGCCTAGTGCCCAGCCAAAAAAAATATGGATTATATTTTATAACCTGATATCCTACCTTGTACTATATTTATTGTGCTAGGCAAGATTTTTTTTTTCACGAGCTCAGATAAATATATTAGACTATGAGTTTTATGAATACCCCTAGTTCTAATAAGTGAATAGTTGTGTTGATTGGATTACCCTTCATGCTTACCATTTATGCAGAGTTTTCAATTTTAGACACTTTTCCTATAGCTTATTGACATATTGTTGTTTGACATGTGTCATGAGATGCGTATTCCTAATTAAATTTTCTTTCTTTTGTATCCGTTGCCAATGTCCTTGTATTTTTTTTAAAAAAATAGAGAAATAATGTGAGGTGAATTTTAATTGGTAAATGAATCTCTAAGCTGGAGTGTAAGAGGATGACATTCGTTGCTTTGCTTCAAAGAAAAGCATGGGATTGCTATCTCTTTTATTCAGTCAATTTAAGGGAATTATTGGTGCTACAGCATTTTATATGGGGAATCCATGGCCGTAAATCTCAGATTGACAAGATTGAATTTGAAAGAACATAACTGCCATGAGAAGCGATAAAAAAAAATTGTTGATTAACTGATTCCCAAATATGGATTTCTTCGGGAAAAAATGGAGTTCATTGAAATAACTCATGTGAATGTTGGGCAATGTGTTGGTTAGAATTAGATTCTGTTAGAAGTCTAAATAATCTAGCAAATGAAAGAAGTGTACGGTTAAAGCCTAAATTTAAATTAAGATAAAATCAAGAAAAATTTATTATGAAATATGATTTTTTTTAAAAAAATAGAATTATTAAAAAATCTTTATACGTAAACATGTAACAAGTTTCGATACAAGAATGATAATATGTTTATATTTATATTTTCTCTGAATCTCAATTATTTTTCTTAAAATGAATGAATTTTTAATCCTAGTCCTCTGCCAAAAGTGTCAAAAAGGTGTTGGAACGCTTCCTGAATTGGGAATAGTATAATACAATAATAATCCTAGGCACTGTTGTCAAATGTCAATGCTTTAACGTACAATAATCCACACAAGTACTAACAAGAGCAATAAATAAAAGAAGAATACGCAAAAAAAATAGGCATCACAACTTTTTCCATCAAGGCAAAAACAGGAAAAGAAACAGGAGCCGACATATTTCAACCCTACCCCAACCTTCCCCATCAAGAGGGCCCATTATGTCCTCCTCCCTTCCCTTCCCTTCCCCATCTCTCTTTCTTCTTTGATTTGATACCCACTATGAGCCTATTTAGTCTAGGAGTGTGAATTCAAATAAATAGATTTGAGTCTAAATTTTTTTTTTATGAAAATCGTTTAATATATTTAGGTAATTTTTATGAAATCTTTATCAATTACAATTTCAGCATTTATCATACTTTTAACGTAGGTGACAAAGTGTTATATATCTACATAATATTTATTTGAGTTTTAAATTTTTATTCAAATTAATGCTTTCTTTCAAAAAGAAATATTCTGTCAGATAAATTACTATTTATTATATGCACTGCATCATATATCTCACTAGGATGACCGTTTAGACTAACCAACAAAAGGTGACCCAAATAATAATCTTATTTAATTACTTACACTACTTTGAATATAATAAATTATTTTTAACTCAGAATGGGCTTCTTCTATTAATGAAATATATAATTTTGTCAAAAAATAAAAAATTATGAAAGCAACCTAATTTTTATGGGGAAAAGAAATTTCTTGTAGCAAAATTTATTTTAAAAAATACTTAAAATTTATTTAAGAATATAGATACAATATATTTTCAATAAGTATAACTCTTTTAATTATATATAAACTATTTTTTACTCTATCTTAAACAAAGACATTTATATACAATTAAAATAGGTTGGATATCCTTAAAATTAATGGCACTTGCTTAAAATTTTGGGTTTTTAATTACAGTAGAATAATTAGAAGTTTTGGATTGAGAGATTTTTTAGTATTTTTTTTTATTTTTTCATGAAATAAATAAATGCAAAGTAGGTAAATTTATATATAAACAATACATCTTGGTTAGATTAAGATATCTTAATAAATCTTCACATAAATATGCCGCACGTTCCGTACCGATCCACCTATATTAAATTTAAAAAGAAAAAGAGAAGAGAATGAAAAACATCCAAATCCCTCCGGAGCCATACTTTCTCGGTATGATATGCTATCATGTCCTTAGACACAGATAAATTTCGTCACTCTCAGCAAGGCAGAGCAAGCCACAAAGTCGCTATGCTGCCTCTGCCACGTCTCGATGTCAACGACGTTAAGGAGAAGCTCTCGTCCCACTTCAAACCTTGGCATCGTTCCTATCAGTTCTGGGTTCGGGCCATTGATATTTACACTGGATATAAGGTTTCTGATCAATCAACTTCGTCTCTGCATGTACTGGCTTCAACTTGAAAAATTCGTATTCATTTGCAATTTCTTGCAGGTGTTCCAACTTAAAGTGAGCTTTGAGAAGGATGCACAGAAGCAGGAAGCATTGTGGGAAAAACAGCATGAGCTTGCTGCGGATAAGATATACTCTATGTGCACAGACCTTGGAGGTTTCTTTCTCAAGGTATTCGATCTTATTTCCCATGAATCTCGTCATGAAGTTTCATTAAAGCTCGTGAATGTTGATTCTGAGTGAGCTAGAGGTACAATTAGAACGGGATTTGCTTTCCCCCATTTCATTTGTTTACATGTTTGCTTTGATTATCGTTATTCTAATCCCAAATCGAGTACATATTTCTTTCCCCTTATATTTTATTATAATACATATAAAATAGTTATATTAGATTATTACTTTTTGGAGCAAGAGAATGAAAGTGAGCTGACTTGGGTGGCTTCTGATCTTTCTACTTTATGTAGAAAATTACACCGACTTTGAATTTTAGGGCACTTTTGTTGTCGTGGGATTTTTCTTTATTTCACCGCTGCCCATTTTACTCTTGGTTTTGTTCTCTTTTCTTATTGCTGATACTATATGTGGGGTGTCATATGAATTATAAAACAGGTCGCCCAAATTATAGGGAAGCCTGACCTTGCCCCGGCTGCATGGGTGAGAAGACTTGTTACCCTATGTGATCAGGCTCCTGCAACCCCGTTTCACACTGTTAAACTAGTGCTGGAGAAGGAACTGGGTCGGAATATTGATGATGTGTTTGAAATGTTTGATGTGAAACCTCTTGGATCTGCTTCAATTGCTCAGGTACTTCCATCTGAGTGACATTGACCTGCTATTTCATGTCTTCCATAAAGGATGCCTGTCGTTTAAGTTGCGGCAATTATGTTCTCTCTTCACAACACATGTTTATGCTTTTATTGCATTCTATTGAATTACTTCCCTAGTGTGCTAGAGCACTAGGGAAGTAATTGTAGAAACAATAAATGTAATAGTTATGTGGTCACCAAGTCTATAAGCCACATGCTAGTTAGGTTGGTTATGTGGTCACGTAACTAACCTAATTAGCATGTGGCTTATAGACTTGGTGACCACATAACTATTATATTTATTATTTTCTACAATTACATATCAGAATTATTAATGCAGAAACTCATGCATTTACACCACAATATAGCTTATTTGTCTATACATTTGTGATTGAGGGTAAAAGGCCACATAGAACTGACTCAAGGATTAAGCTTTTGCTCATCAGGGTGCATCTACTTTAAGTGTGTATTTAATGTTAATCACAAGTTACTTGTGGGTTTTACTGTACTTTATATATTGTTTATTGCTCTTATGTAATTCAATCAGGTGACAGAATAATTTAGTCTTCAAGTTTTTTAACCTCATTGGGACTGTGGTTTTATTAAAAAATTGCATATCTAAACCACCCTTACTGCAGTTCATATTCATGTTCTTGTCACGTTTAAATCTCCAGTAGAGTGACATGCCATGTGCTTGCGATAGGTACATAGAGCAAAACTGAAAGGTGATAAAGATGATGTTGTTGTCAAGGTGAGTGTTTCTGACAAGCACTTTGGGACCACAACATCTGTAAGCTTCTTACTTTTGTTTGCATTAATAGGTTCAACATCCTGGAGTTCAGGATCTAATGATGACTGATATCCATAATATGCAAGCTTTTGCTTTATACATGCAAAAGACCGATATCAAATTTGATCTATACTCGGTGACAAAGGAAATGGAAACACAGGTAAGCAGTGTTTCTGTTCTTGATTTTGTCTTGAGTTCTAGTATCCTGTGTGTCTTATCAAATCTCCTCTTGTTTTCCTGTAGTCACAACAGAGTAAGTACCATTAGTAGTCAAGTTAATATTAGCGTCCTTCTTGCTAAATACCATGGCTAGTTTTGAGCTACCAGTTGATAGTATTCTATTATTTTCACATTCTAGATTGGGTATGAATTTGATTTCATGAGGGAGGCAAGTGCTATGGAAAGGATTAGGAAGTTCCTGTATGAAAACAATAAAAGGACTCCTGTTCTGGTGCCACGTGTAGTACAAAACTTGGTCACTAGGTATGTTATACAACATTGCATCTTTATATTGTCTGGATGATAATTTTGGACTAGAGTGCAAAATTTAACCATCATATTCTTGTATAGTTAGAAGCTCCATGTATTCGTTTGTTGCACTTGGATTGCATGGTTATGTTAGAATTGACTTGAATTTTGTCTCTAAAAGCCCAATGTTAAAGGCTTCTCGGTGCTGGCTTTACTAATTTCTTTATGGCTAACCTTTATTTTTTTCATTTTTTCTTTTCATTTTTCTGAGAAATAGTTTCGTAATTTTTTTTGGCGATAATAGTTTCATAAATTTATTAGTTTGGCTAATATTTATTCAGACATAATAACAAACAGCGAAATGCTCTAGGAGCGGAATGGTGAGCAGTCAAGTTGGGCACATAGTTATGGTCTATGCCTATAATTCTGTACTGTAAAAATCTAGGATATGTTAAGGTCAATTTTTTTCACACGTTATAACAACCTCAATATGTGATGGAAAGCGCTATAATTGATAATAACAAGTAAAAACCTTTATAAAAAGTTTCTGATATGTATTTCGTCTAGTAAAGAGTTTATTTGCTATATTGAAATATTCATAGAAGATAAATACATTAGTCATGTGTATTTCATTTATGATAAAGTGATTAGTATTTATGTACTTTTCTACAACAGGAGAGTCCTAGTTATGGAATATATTGACGGGATTCCAATTATGAATCTTGGCAATGAAATCGCAAAAAGAGGCATTAATCCTCGTGGTAAGCTAGCAGCAGCAGCAAAGCAGTAAGTTCCTGAGCCGTTTTGATGCTTTATAGTCCTCCATGTCCAACCTTGCATTTTGTTTTAAGGAAGTGTCATATACTGGGAATTTGGAAGGAGCAATGATGGCGTATTGGACTTTAAGTGTTATGTATACTGCATTTTTTGGACCAGAAGACTTGTTGCTAGATACACATGTCATTGGTGCCTCTCTTTTAAATTTAATAAATGACAACAAATTATGATTTTCAACGTATTATTTTACTATTTGGTTCATTACTTCAATACAATCTTGTGCTTATTCGGTGTCTTCTTTAAGGAGTATCTTTTACTTTTACTTCCATATTTTCCATTCATTATCTCATGCTGCCTCCTATGTATTTTTAGGCCAAAATGCAAAAAAACTCCCCTCAAAACAGGGTGTTGTTAACTGTAGAATTCTGAAATTTCCAGTTTCTAAACAGCTCCAGTTTTGGTTTTTTGTTTCATATGTTAAATAAGGCCAACATAAATAAGAAGTGAGATCCATAATCATGTGATCTCAAATCCCTCGACACAAGCATGGCAGTGTCAACTAATAAGAACTTATAAATGACAGTAGATAACCAAAAATCTGGTATCAAAAACAGAAGGAAATAATACAAAATAAAACACAATCACCTCAGAAATCATGCACCCGTATCACACGGACACCTACACACACTCTATCTAGTTGGTGCATGGATATTGTTTTTTCCCAACTTGTCATTAAGTATTCAAAATTCACTCTAGATATAGCCTTGGTCAAATTGTCAATCACATGGAACCATGTTTATTTTTTTTGTTTGGGGGGTAGGGGGTTATTATAGATAAGATATTAAGATTAATGATTTCAGAGTCTAACTTCTCCTTGGTAAAGTTATAGTCAAGTCCACATGTTTGGCCCAATCATTATGAATAGGATTCTTAACAGTGTCTATAGTAACCATCTTATTGCTTAACGCTCTTCATAGGATCCTTCTTAAAATTTAAGATCAGCAAGAAAATTTCAGTCTGCTTTTTGCTTCTCCATGCTACCAGGTTTCCCCGCACATAAATGCAATACCCTGGTGTTGATATCCTATCAATTATAGAGTTGGCTCCATGTATCTCAATACCTCTCACTTTCTCTCTTGAAATTATAGCTTTACTATGTCATGTTAAGGTACCTTAAAATCTTGTACAAAATAAGATATGCCCAGTTGTATGTAAGCTTGTGAAAATTGCAATATTAATTTTTTTTTATTGAAGTGCAGGAAAATTCTTGAAAGCTTGACTCTAGCATATGGTCAAATGATTTTGAAGAGTGGATTCTTTCATGCAGATCCTCACCCGGGAAACATCCTGATTTGTAAAGGCTCAGAGGCAAGTCTTTTATTGGATAATTTATTTTAGTCTATGAATATCCTCTTTGTAAATTTTAAGACATTTTAATCACCAGGAAATGCATTTGGAATTTAACTTTAGCTGTTTGGTCCACTAGTCATGAATAAACAACTCTGAGGCAGAATATTGAAAATTAACTTTCTATCTTGATGCTTTATATATTGTTTTCACCACCCTTATCTTGGTATCTTTCCTCTAGTCAGGTTGCCTTGCTAGACTATGGACAGGTGAAGGATCTCCCAGAAAAGTTGAAGCTTGGTTATGCTAATCTTGTTCTTGCAATTGCTGATGGTGACCCTATAAGAGCATCAGAAAGCTATAGGTTATGAAGTCTGCATTGCATTCTTATATATTTAAACTTCTTTGCTTATAAGTTGAGACTCGGAAGTGAAACACAAAGTTAAGGGTGAGTAGTTGAGTAACTAACTACATATGCAGCACTTCTGGATATGGGTAATGAAAACATGGAATAGAAGCTAAGGAGTTCTGGTAATGAAGTAGATAGAAAGCGGAATAGACAAGATATATGAGTTGGGGAAAGGTATAAAGGGAAGGGTGTAAGGATAGGATAAATTCTCAACCGTTTAATTTCTTTTCATAGACCTCTAGTCCAAGAGTGCCTAATACCTTTCAACAGATGAATCCTAATTTTCCATAAACCTGGAGGCTGAAACCCTGACTTGAATCTCAATTCATTTTCATTAAAATGAAAGACTGAGACATGAATTGATATAAAAGCTTTATAAACCAAATATTGAAAAATTCAGTAAACGTGGAACATAAAATCTGATTCTCTTGGTATATTTCTTGATCCACTTGTTTCTGTCTTTAAAAAAAATATTCTGATGTTACTGTAACCAATGACTGGCTAGAATGATATATTTTGCATCATAACTGCAAATTGAAGCTCCTCATTCTGGTGGTGGCTGTTTTCAGATCTGAATATTCAGTTTTTTCACTTCCATTTTATAGGGAGCTTGGTATAGACACCTTGAGCAATTGTGAAAATGAGCTACAGGAAATGTTAAAACTGGCACAGACCATGTTTGATACAAAACTTCCTCCTGGGGTGGCGATGTTGCAACCTTTCTCAGAGGACTCTTCGATAAAAAAGATTGCTGTTCAGGTATGTTTAATAATCTGAGCGGGCATTCAGCATTTCTTCATTTTTAGACCACACAATCCCGATGTGGCATGCTATTAGTGTCATGGTGATAATCTTTACTCTGAGGAACTTTGCTATCAAACAGTAGATATCTTTTTTTAAGAAAAAAGGCTGGGGGTATTTATGTTTATGGAATAAGCAGCATGACTTGTTCACACTTGACACTGCTACTTTTTTTCTTCTTCGGTGAAATGGCACTGCTACATTTTGTTCCCTGACTTCCTGTGCTGGTCTGTTGTAGGCTTTTCCTGAAGAACTCTTTTCTGTACTTAGGACAGTGCATCTACTGAGGGGACTTAGTGTTGGTCTCGGAATCAATTATTCATGTGCAGAACAGTGGAGACCTATTGCTGAGGAAGTTTTGTATCAAGCTGGCAGACTTAAAGGTATAACTCTAGGCTTACTAAGATAGATGATGGCATATAAGCCTTCAGATGGATTATGATTTCCAACATCATCTGTGTTGCCTAATAGCATTCATTGCATATTTTCTTCTCCCTTACATTTACAGGTCACTTATGATCTTCATATTCATCATGATATTTAACCTTTTTTGTGTCTGATCCACCTGGGTGTATTTTTGTCCGACTCACTAGACTTTTTTATCTGCTATCTTTTTACAGGTAAGTATGTTAAGCCCAGAAAACGCAGACGAGGTTTTGTAAAAAGATTATTTAGGAGAGACTGATGGCTTCTGACATGACATAGGGGAGGCATCAATCTACCTGCTCTGGTCTGTTGAGAAACTTGTCTATTCTTTGTTTATATTTGCATGGGAATTCATTTATCTCTTGTATACGGTATATGAATTTGACACTGATGGCCACTAACAGAAAACGTAGGGCCTCTTGAGAGCTTGATAGTGCCTTTGATGCTGTATCCCGAATTCATCTTTGAATAGATGCAATTTCAAAATCATTTTTATTGATACATGCATCTGTCTGATTGCCACTTCTTACTGCTGTCATGATATTTTTAGGTGTTGGGACAAAGAATCAATGCGCTTTCCATGTAAAATTTTCTGAATATGTAGTTTTTACTGTTTAAGATCCTTATTCACCTTGTTCGCCATTCTTAAATATAAACCTCGAAGCAATTTTTTGAAGAGATATATAACTCTACCTCTTCCATGTAAGAACAAAAAAAAACAAAAAAAATCTTAGGAGAGAAAAAGGGAAGGAGTCATTCTGCATTGTTGAAGACTGACTAAAGGTATATACATTATTGAATTTCACTTGTTTCTTTTTTTCTATGTACAATAAGAATCGGCTAAATTTACAGTTAGTTTTGTATAAACAATCTTAAAGAAGTCTTAGAATATACCTACAAGGTTATATCCCATTGTATATGCACACCAAACCAGCAGAAATCCTCTTTATTTGATCTGATTGATACTGAATAACCAGCCAAACATGGAAAATTATTGATACTTATTCTCGCCCCATGTTTGAATTGCTCTGAATTCACTAAACATGGGTATCATACAAGTAGTAGTAGAACCAAACACGAACTAGAAACACATGCATCAAACTTCCCATAGACGAAAGCTGGTCTTATTATAAACGCCAAACATCAAGCAAATGAGTCACCAAAAGATTCAGCACTTCCAGCAAGAAGTTGCCACAATTGGCTTTGATTTCCACCCAAGGACCAAGCAACCTTTCTCCTCCACAACAGTATAGCCATCACAAACCTGGTTCTTCTGAAGCCACTGCTTGGCTTGAGTCACCATCTTCATCGGTGTGCCCTGAAACCCGGCCCTACTCATCCTCCGTCGCCACTGGTCCACCCTCTCGTGCCTCTCCACCCTCGCTGGTCCTTCACAGCTGACAATGTTCTTTATCTCTTCTGCAAAATAGAACTGTTCTATTTTTGCTCTCTTAGTGTCATACTTAGGTAACATGGCATCCAAAGAGTCAAAAATAGCAGAGTAATAATGAAGTGCTTCCATGAACCTCCCAAGGAAGAAGGGTCCATTATGGCTCGAGTCCTGTTCAACCATAACCAACACTTTTGGTGAGAGTTTATGAATCGTCTGAAGCACTGAGTTTAAGGCCCCACGACTCTCTTTCACTACACAGTGCAACTGAAGAATGCTATTAACCACCAGAACCTCCTCATCATTCACCTTAATGTCATCAGTATGCAAATTTTCTAAGTTCTTTACCACCACCGAGAATTCAAGGTTAATCCCCAAGTTATGAGCATAAAGTTCTAGTTCTTTACCAATGAGCTTGAGTTTCTCAACACAAAGACCCACCCCTGTAATTCGAAGGAGACGAATCGGTTGGCCAGGGCGGTTAGCCAGGCTCTGAATCAGTCCCCTCCATTGGTGGCCATGGGGAAGGCCAAGAGTCATCCCGAGGTCCACCACATGCACAACGCTGTGGTTTTCAAAGGCTTCCAATATTGTGGCATTGGCTACAAAGTGACCAAACTTAATATGTGGGCAAAGCTCATAAACCAATTTAAATGCTTCTTCCATTTCTTCTGAGGCTATGTCCATAATGTTCATCATTGGTTCTGTATTCCCCATGGCTCCAATCGGTTGTACCATCGCGAGCCGATCAGATAGCCCTTGGGCGAAACAAGAAGCCACTCGCTGAAAGGGAGAGCCAAAGACCAGTGCATTTGATCTCAGTTCAGATAGCAAAGTTGAAGCATGTGATTTATCACGACAAGCCACACCTTCAGCACAATGAACAAGAAGCTGAACAAGTCTCATCCCATGGGCACAATACCGATCTTCTTGTTCGTCAGCTTCACTAACCTCAGAATTGATAATGTCTTTCTGTGCAGCCTCTTCAGAAGCAAGGTATCTCTGAGTAATAGTCCATATATGGTCTCTGAAATGGAGCTTTGGAAGGCTATTCACACTGTTGCTTCTGCCGAGACTGCTATAGTAACAATCTTCACTTCCACCGCTTGAAGAAAATCTTCTGTAATCTCCAAGTGTTTCTGGGATGCTTGGAAATTTCTTCAACCTCTTATTATTATTTCCTTTGGTTTCTTCAGAGAAGGGAAGGGTCCAAGGTGGAGGAGAAGCTCTGGTTTCAAAAACAGGAAGCAAATGAGGATAGGGAACGTCCCCAGCAGAGGAATTATGAAAACCAAGGCCTATTATAGGACTATGATCATTATTATTATCACTTAAATCTCCTTTGAGGGCTCTATAAAGAGGAATCATTGTTGATAATCTTGAGCCTTCCCTTTCTTCTTCTAAAAGATTTTCAAGAAGGCTCTGAAAGACTCTTAGTACAAAGGATGGGTTTTTATATAGTTGAAGAGTTCGATGATTACAATGTCCATTGCCTAGGTACGTAACGATTTGTGATTCTGACGAAACTTTTTATGCTTGATTAAACAGTTGTATCTCTGAAATGGAACATGCATTACTTGGTTGGTACAACATAAGGAAAATGTTATTTCTTTGATGAAATGAAATAGAATATAACCTTGTGTGGTCTTGTTTGTTTCTCATTGTCGGGTTCCTCTTAGAGTTTTATTCTTAGCCCTTTTATGGTATTGGGATTGCTTAACAAGAATCACACCAACAATCAATTTTGAATTATCCATACAACTTGCAAAAAGATGGGAACTATAATAGCACAGTAAAATGAAAGGAGCATCTCACAGATTAATTAATGCAGAATTTCAATCAGTTTTCCATAATTCACGCTAATTACATGGGTGAATATGCTTTTAATTCATTTACCTAATATTGGCCTATATTTTGGGGGCAAAAAAAAAACGATTACATCATATTAGTATTTTTAAACCTATTTTTATTTAAGGCGTGTTTAAGAGTTAAAGGGGAGGAATTGAACCCAATAAAAAGGATGGAAGAAAATAAAATAACGAGACTATATGCGATTGTTAAATGGTAATTTTCTTTTTGTTCTTAAACGGAAATTAATTCATTCTCTAATTGCTTATATTTCCACTTCGCAATTTATGATTTTAAATATAGAGATTTTTTTTTTATTTTTAAATAAAACTAATGATTTAATTATCTTCCATTAGTTTTAAAAAGATAATTATAAGTATCTTATAATAAGAATGGGAGAAAGTACATATACGTACAAATGCATGCATGAATGTTATATGTTGTATGCATATGTGTATATGTGTGTACGCGCGCGCACATATTGCCAAGAATGTCTCCCTATTTGAGTGAGTCCAAGTGCCTTGTTTATCTGCCTAGAGGCAGAGTCTCATAAACATAGCTAGCTGTGTCGTTTTCACGTTATAATATATAATACTAATATTTAATAAAGCCAGAATTATTATCTTAGTCATTGGGAGCAAAATGAATAACAAAAATCGCCATCAATTTGATAATCCCAAGAATTTTCCCTTAGATTTATTGGGTCTTAGTCTAAGAGAGTTCAAATAAATAATAAACAAATGAACCAATTAATAATGCGCGTGTGCCAGCCTAGTATATACCTCTTTATTTATTTATTAATTTATTTTGGTTACAACTTGGTATTTCATTATATTCCACGAATTTTGGCTCCTCCAAGGTTTGAGAATAGGGGAAATGTTCTGATTCGTAATGCGTAAGATAACTTAGTTGGCCTTCTTTTTATATTATTTTTTTCATGAAAAAAAAGGTTCTTGTTTTGGGGTTTTGATTCATCGAGTCAACCAAACATATGAAGACGCGTAATAAGATAATGCCTGGTATAAATATATTACATTTATGAATATAATCATATCCTTTTATTAAAAATATACATTTAAACTTCATTACAATATAATATACCTACATTAAGTCCAAATTTTTTTTAAAAAATAACATCTAAGTCTTATAGAATGAATTAAATTATATATAAATCTTTAAAAATAACATAATAAATGTGAATTTTTATGAGATTTAAAATTAATTTTTTTAATTATAAAAAGACATATTGTCTTTAGTATAATGAATACAGAACCCTATTCTTGTCACCTCACTCAAAATCGAAATCCTAGTGCCTATCACATTATGCAAACATTAGTCTTTCCTCCTTTGTCGTTGCTATTCATGAATGCAAACCCCTAATCCATCATTTGTTGGAGCACTATCATCCCCATGTCACCTGTCCCCCCACCAGAAACCCAGGCCCTAGAGCCGTTTCTTTATTGCAGTTTGTAAACATCATTTCTTCCTCCTTTATTATCATTATTCATAAATCTCAACCCCTAATCTGATGGTCACCCTAGCACCTCTCCTCCCCGTGAGAATGTCACTTCTTTCTCGCAAGGGACTTTGGTCTCATTTAAGTAGATGAGCAGTTGTTATTCTATATTTTAAAGGATTATTAGTTTCTAATGTGGACCTTAGTATGAATATTAGAGTGAATTCTGATCATGATTATTGTGATTCACTTTGGAATTTTATGATTATGGGTTGTTGTATTGCTATTGTTCTTTAGCATAATCAGTCTTATTTATTTAAACTAACTTTACCATCCTAAAGAAAGATCGAGCCTTATAAATCGCAAAAAAATAATCTTGTGTCTTATAGAACATTACTTATATTTTTCACTGTCTTTTTTAATTGATAAGTGTCTTTTCACATTTATTACGCCATTTTTTATCACCTAGATACAAGTTAATTTATTCCGTTAGATATAAATGTGATTTTACAATTCTTTCCCTCTAGATGTTATCATATCAATATATGTGTGCATGTATGATCTATATCTTGGTGCATGGGATTCACATTTTATTTATAAAATGATAAGAGTATAGTTTTTAAATTAAATCAGACTGATTATTGTCACACAAAAAATCAAATTGACTATTGATTAATTTAGTTCTCGAAATATATTTCATTTATCAACTATTAATTTAATATCTAAAATAACATTTTTTGGCAAAGAATAAAAAAAACACAGAGAGAGAATTCCTTTGCAATTAGTTGAAAATATATAGGGGCAAAAAGAATTGGAAAATTAATTAAAAATCAAGGGTCAACTTGACGAAGGAATTTCTATACATCATGGATTTTACTAGCATGTATGCTAAGGAGGGGAATTTTCGTTGCTTCTTAGTGCATAGTAAGTGATAGTAACAAGCTATAAAGTGATGGAATATAATAATAATAATATCAAAATAATTGCCTCTTTCTCTTGTAATGTAGTTATTTAAAAAAATTGTTTAATGTCATGGTTTGCTTAGTCAAGACTCTTTTAATTACTTGCCAGAATCCCTAAAAGCTTGCTGACTAATAAATTACTGTAGTTCATTTATCTTTATGCAATTAGTTAAGAAGAATAGTTAGAGATTTGGACCATATATGATTATACAAAATTGACAAGGATATCTCTTTTTCTATTCCATAGACAAATTAATCCACTCAACATAGAAAATAACCCAAAGGTTCATATAATTTTAATCCAAACTATGCTCTTAATTTCACTCAGTATAGATAGGCGAAATTATTATTTTAATTTGATCTTTTAACTTTATACAATGATTTATTCTGACCTCTTAATTTTATAAAAATATTTTTTTTATTTTTCAACTCTAATATCATTAATTTTATTAACAAAATAAAATACCACCTCTCTCTTAGTATAAACTTTAAGTTCAATACTCTTCTTATAACGCCTTCTCTGTAAAACCTTTATAACATAAACTTTTTGTAACGTAGTACTTTTAAAACACATATTTTTAAACACTTTGCTATGGTTAGTAAAGAAGCATGTTATTACAATAATTATGAATGTGTTTAGATACGTCTTAACACTATAGTTTTATAAAAGAAATTATAATTTTAAGAAAATTCATCCAAACACTTTATAAAATATAATAATTAATTATTATCTATGATAAACTATTGTTTCCAACCTTCAATTATAATTTTTCATGAAAGCTAAATTTTTCTAATTCTTTATAATATATTTTCTACTAAAATTATTTTTATCATTTTTTTCTATAAATTATTTTCCCCTTATTAATTCGAATGTAATCTATATGATTCCGTGCTTATTTGGATAGTATTATAACATTGATTTAAGAAAATTTTAAAATAAACAGTTATATTTGTTTAAAAATATTTATAGACTAAACTATTATTTAAAACTATAATTTTAAATAAACTCTTGAGAATAACTTCTACAATAATAAAATATATTATAAACTACATAATTATTATTTTATTAATATTTTATTTCTCTCTCTTCTCTTATTCTCTTCTACTCGTCACCATGAGTGTGATGTAGTCATATCAATTTTTGCTGTTTTATAGGTCGTCCTTGAGTCACTCTGCTGTGTCATCGTTCTTGTGTTGTGGGTCGCTGGAGCTGACAAATTTTCGATATCGTTGTGATCACTAGAATCAATACAAAAAATGAGGAAGAGCTATAGTCGTTGAAATTAACAACCCTTCAATGGGTCGTCTATGAGTTGCTCTGCCGTGTGATATGGGTTGTTAGAGTCTATTAATTTTTAATGCTATTAATGTTGCTATACTAGCTATAAAAGAGGAGGAAGGAGAGTTTCGCTAGAATTTCTATCGAGTAAATAAATTTTTTTATCTTATATTATTTTTGGTAATTTATTAATCATAAATTTTTTTCTAATAATAATTATCTAAACACTTATTTAGTCAAAATTATTTTTTTATAAACTCTTTTTTATAATTTTTTTAAGTTATCTAAAAATATTTTTTTAAAAACTTATCCTAATTGGACATGTATCTCCTTTAAAGCCTATCTGAATCCATAGGCTAAAAACCTTTAATTGCTCATATTCAGCTCTAGTCCACACGTTGCATTTCAGTATATCCCAAATCTCCTCATATCACTCGATACATTTCAATCACCTTATAGTTTGGTGGCCGGCCCTGATGTGATGAGGTGGCGTACAAAAGCTGGGCCTATGCTCAAATCCAGTTCATGGATAGTTAAAGTGATTTAAATGTAAAACTGACCCATTATAATTATATGTACGACACTTGAATATAAATATAATTAGAGTAAAATTTTAATAAATTAAGTAAATAATTAAAAAATATCTAAGCCTAGAAAATGTCGCCAAACCCATCATCTAATCACTTCATTGACGAGTTTCAATCTGTACTACCATGCCCCAAATAAAACGTCTTAATGTTATCTATATGACTTGCATCTAAAATACATAGGCAGCAATCTGAAAGGAGTTGGTTCAGTGGCATTGAACTGAGTCCCAAGAGTGTTCGAATTTTGAGAAAACATCTTTAGGGATGGGAGGCGTGTACCTAACCGCCAGCTAAAACACCTTTCCGGATTAGTACTAGTAGCTAGTAGTCCCTGGTTCACAAAATTGTGTTAAATTTATGAGGGAATCCACCATTACTATTATTAGACTACGTCTTTTGATACAGCAGCTGGAAATGTCACGAGAAATTAGAAGAACGAGTCAATTATTGCTCACGGATATCCCACGAGGGCTGAGACAAAGCCCCCTGCCAGTCCAATAAGTGGATAGATTGAAGCACTATGGGACCTTTCTACTCGGTTCTTATATTCAGGGACCTTACCACCGCCGCCGCCGCCGCCACTTCTTCTACCTTAAAAAAGTAACGTATTTCTCCACACTCATGACTCAACGCATTCGCATATCTATCAATTACACTCTTGTGAAGATTCTCTTGAACTACAAAAGTATATATAATTATCGTTATATATAAATATATATGAAATATTCAGATTGCTCGGATAAGCCATACAATATTCCGGTTTTTTTGACTTTGTGGGTTGGGTTTGATTGTTGACATATCAGACAGACGTGGCTGATCTCACAACCAAATAGCCAAACTTTTGCTTCGAATTCGAACCCCCTCCAGTTTTCTGAGAGCAACGTGTCGTCCAATATGAACCTCCACTTTTCCACTATGTGACGTCTCTACCGAATCCCTCCCTCCCTCTCTCTTCCCCACACCCGCACCCACCCACCCACATCATCACCATTTTCTTTATTCTCTAGATCCTTCTCACCTCTCTCTCACATCAAAATAATAGAAGATTATGCGGCCAAAGTCACGAGACAGGACCATGGGTCGTACGCCGGTTTTGTAGCGTAACCATAAGTGAGTCAGTGAATGAGACTCTTGACCTCTCTGGCATTAACAATCTAGATCCTTCTCTACGTTTTCTTCCAATTAAAAAACAAACGAACAATTTTTTCCCTACAGTTTGCATTCTCATAGTCAAAGCCTCTAATTTTATCTCTTTATCCGTTCATTTATAATTATTTTTTCCCCTAACCATACAAAATTTTTATCTATAAGTTTTTTTAAATTTCAATAAATATTAATTATTTAAATAACTTTAATCATCATAACAATAATATAACTACAACTCGGGATAAAAAGACTAGACTTTATCTAAATATATTTCCTACAACAGTGCTCAGCTTGTATAACTTTAATCATTAATCAACAATAACATGAATTTTTTGCCAACAACAATAACATAACTATAAATTCAATAAAATGACACATGAAGTTATTTTACTTTCTGAGAAGGGAAATACAAAATATAGAGAGATTTTTTTTTATATAAGAAAGGGATATAATTTAAAAATAAAATAAATTTTAAATAATTTGATTCTACTAAATTCTTTAATTTTATAGGACAACTCCCTAATAATTATGCACTTTCCTCTTATCAAAATAATAGAGAGTCAACCGGGCCAAAAGTATGAGCAGATCATGGGTCATACACCGATTTTGTAGCGTAATAGTAAGAGATGTGAGTCAGCACTTGCTTCCTTAGTGCTTGCCCACTAGCACCGGTCCTTTCGGTCTTTAAATTGAATCAAACCCTAACCCTATTTTCCTTTGCCGTCTTCCGCTGCTTTCTCATTTCTATTATATACATTTCATCTGCTCTGCCTAGTGCTTCCTCCACCCTCTGCAACTATGGGTAATCACAACTATTTCATGGATTTTTTTTTTTATTTTCATTCCTAATTCTACTTTATCTCCTTTGATCTGATTTTCTTTCATTCTCATTTTTGTTCTCATGAGATCAGCCAAGATCAAGATCGGAATCAATGGTAAGTGATCTCTTACTACGATTTACATCCTCTGATTTCTTTTTCTGCTCGTTTGCTCAGATCGGCTCGTTCTTTTGTTATACATACATATACATATATATATATATGTATATATTGGCTTTCAGTTACTTTAGGAAGTGATTCGAGTTCTCCTTTTCGTTTGTGTTTTGGCTTCAAGGATTTGGAAGGATTGGTCGCTTGGTGGCGAGAGTGGCTCTGCAGAGAGACGATGTTGAACTCGTTGCTGTCAATGACCCTTTCATTAGTACCGACTACATGGTATACATAACCGTTATCTATGTCCATGTTCCATCTCCGTATGTGTGTAATTATAGTGACTCAGCTGTGCTTAGCTCTCTTATTGGATTTTTAGTTGTGTCTTGCATCTTTTCCATAGATCTGAATATTTGATGCATGTTCAGCTTAAGTTGGTAGTCTCAGTTGTCCACTTATTCTACATGTTTTGCACTCTATGAATACAATTCCGAACTTGCCCTACTATTTTCCTTTTACATTTTTCTTAATTGGTGCCTGCCAGACCTACATGTTTAAGTACGACAGTGTTCACGGACAGTGGAAACATCACGATATCTCAGTCAAGGACTCTAAAACCCTTCTTTTCGGTGAAAAACCCGTCACCGTGTTCGCGCACAGGTAATGTTCCTTAAATTTTCGAATGGTTGTGCTTGTAAATGTTAACGCTACGTGTCGAAGGTGAAGGTGTTATCCATTGACCTTGTAACCGCGTGCATCAGGAACCCGGAAGAGATCCCATGGGCTGAGACTGGAGCTGAGTATATTGTTGAGTCCACCGGTGTCTTCACAGACAAGGAGAAGGCTGCCGCTCATTTGAAGGTTTGCCTTTGTGCACTTCTCCTTCTCATGTCTTTAGTCTCTGTCGTTTGCTTTTCTCGTTGATCTCATATAAACTTATTTTAAATGTTTGCACAATAATATTTATCTCACTGTCATCTTTCCCTATAAAACATCTCTTGGTATTGAATTGGCGCTGGGTTCTGTAGCTAGCTATTAGCAATGTAATAAAAGCTGTGTGGCATAAACTTTGCTTAGTATTTCTAATTCCATGGTACTTTGTCATGGTTTAGTATTTTGAGCGTGGGTGAACTGACAACGTGTCTTTTTATTTTTGCTTGAGCCAGGGTGGTGCGAAGAAGGTTGTCATATCTGCCCCCAGTAAAGATGCTCCCATGTTTGTCGTAGGTGTTAATGAGCATGAGTACAAGCCAGAGCTCAATATTGTTTCCAATGCTAGCTGCACGACCAACTGCCTCGCTCCACTTGCAAAGGTTATTAGGCCTTTAGATATTTGTACTGTCCTTGTGATGCTATATTGTTCTGTTATGTTGATCTTTGCTTGTCAATTGTAGGTTATTAATGATAGATTTGGTATTGTTGAGGGGCTAATGACCACCGTTCACTCCATCACTGGTGGGTATATCTAGCTGTAACATCTAGCCTTTCTCATTTCTGGATGCTAAGAGTAATTATGACTCTCTTGCCATATCTTCTTGTTCAGCTACCCAGAAGACTGTGGATGGTCCATCCAGTAAAGACTGGAGGGGGGGAAGAGCTGCATCATTCAACATTATTCCTAGCAGCACTGGAGCTGCTAAGGTGAATAATCGGCATTTTTCTATTACTTTTACCTTTAGCCCGTTTCTTTCACTAATAATATACTCTTTGCATAAAGGCTGTTGGCAAAGTGCTTCCTGCTCTCAATGGAAAACTGACTGGAATGGCATTCCGTGTTCCTACCGTGGATGTCTCTGTTGTTGATCTCACTGTGAGGCTGGAAAAGGCAGCCACCTACGAGCAAGTCAAAGCTGCCATCAAGTAAGATTTATTCTCAAAGCAATTCGTATATTTAACTTTTATTTGATGGTTGAGGTTGGGAGGATTTGGATGCCCTCAAATCTTTGATATTAAGCTGGAAAGCTCTTGGGATTGCTACGTTTCTGGCTTTTGTCTGATTCAATAGCACTGTCTTTCAGGGAGGAGTCCGAGGGCAAGTTGAAGGGAATCCTTGGTTACGTTGATGAGGATGTGGTCTCCACTGACTTCATTGGGGACAGCAGGTCTAGATTATCATCTAATTCGAAGTTGTTGATTGCATCAACTTCCATGTCTTGTCATCTTTAGATCCATATGTTTCTTTTTGTCCTTAATTCTAGGAATGATATGATAATCCTTCATTTTTTTTTAACGTTTCATATTGTAGGTCAAGTATTTTTGATGCTAAGGCAGGTATTGCTTTAAACGAAAATTTTCTGAAGCTGATTTCTTGGTATGACAACGAGTGGGGTTATAGGTAATTCATCTGTCTGTCTTTGTTTTTTTTGGCATATGATTTCTTACTATTGCATGGTGGCATGGCATCTTTTAAAGTTGGTCTAGAGTTTAGTGGTGCTTTCTTAAGAAAATTGTGAACCTATTTGATATCTAATTATAAGAGGTAGATAGCTAATCTTTTCTTTTTGTATTGTTGTAGCACACGTGTTGTTGACTTGATGGTTCACATGGCTAAAACGCCTAAAACTAATTAAGGCGGTACTGCAAGTAGTCTGCTTCCTATCATCATGGAAATTGAGAGTTGAGAATAAATAGTTTCGTGCTGCGTCCATGGTGTTGCTGTGTGAAGCGTTAGTTTCTTGGGCCTTTTATCATTTTGATTGCCTGGTTTGTGGAGGAAATGGAGATTCTGAATATTTATACCTCTATTTGTATGTCTTGACTTTCTTAAGATTTCGGACGTTTTTCGTGTCTGTTTCTCTGTTTCTGATCCTTGTGTTTCTTTCAAATTATGTTTGTTTAGCCTAAGGAAAGAATTTCAAATATTTACGAGGTTGTGCGGTATCCCTAATATGTTGAAACAATAAATCTATACCAAGACTGGATAAATTTTCAGTTCCACATTCCTAATTATGTATAAGTACCATTATAAACTAGCGATTTAGTGTGTAGGCAATGATGGGTATTCCATGTGATTATTTGAAGAATGTTTGATAGGAGTATTATTTTGAGATGGTTTTAGTTGTAGTTTCTAAGGAGGTATTTTAGTTTTCAGGTGTTTAGGTTTATGCTTAATATTGATATTGATATTAATTAGAGGAAGGGAGCTTTTGTTTTGAGATCAAATTTTTGTATAAAAAATGTTGGTAATGCTCTCATCACGTTAAATTGCTTGATTGGTATTTTCGTTTCAACATTGGTATTGGCCACCATTTTGTACGCAGACGTTTTATTTCAAAATATATGGATCTTTACCCAAAAATCAGAAATTTCAGTATAAGGTCACAAAAAAAAAATGTGATCATTAAAAAGTTTTAGAAGTGCGTGGTATGATAAATTTGGTCATGATGTTTCGCCTTACTGGCCAGTGTAGAACTTCTCATGTCGAAGCGTCAAAATGAATTGCATATTCAAGCGTTATAATGCACCTGAGCGGAATAGCACTCGGAAGTCGGAACTGATCTTTAACCTTGCCACTTTTGTTTTGATTCTATCCCTTGTTCTTAGGATAAAAATATTTTTAACAATTTTCTCTCATTATTTTTAAATTACTAATAGTATAATATATTTTATGAATTTTATAATTTCTAATAATAATAACATTAGCATTGAAATTGATAGTATTTTTCTTTTCAGCTTTGGTAAGGGATGCAATCTTTGCATTCAAAATTGTTTCTTTCTACCATTGAACTCACCTATTGTGGCGTCCTTGTCTCCACAAGCATAAATGTGGATAGCTTTAGGCCTTTTGTGCCCCTATTCTTCTTTAATTAACCTTGCTTACATGCCAACTGCATCAGAAATCTCCATGTTTTTTTATGGAAAGACAAATTTATTCAAACGAAAAGAGAAGGTCAAACGATACATAAACTAGATTAGCCTCAATTACATTTTATGGGGGATATAAAGCATCTATGAAAGCCCAATCTTTAGACCGCATAAACACAAAACTAACAGACACAAAAAGCACATACATAACAACCAGAAATAAAACTAGAAAGAATACACCAGAAACGGAAGAACACGTAAGGGTGGAAATTTATAAAACTTCAAACCAGCATTGACACTGCATGTATGAAGCCCGAAGTTGAGGAAACGAATGACGAACTGCTTCCTTGGCACCGGAGAAAGTACCAAGCACGAGCCATTCAAGATTGCCACTAAGGGTAAGGGTATTTTTTTTTTAAAAAAAAAATGTCCCCAGTTGAATTATTGTTGATACTTGCAAAAGAATTCGGCTTGAGAAGGTGGATCTTCTCTTTAACCAGGCAACATATATAGCTTGAAAAACATTTAAAGTTAAGAAATGTTGCCTCATATGATGAACAAATAAAACAAAAAGTCAAATGCAATAAAAAAAATTCATTAATAAACCTTGGTTGGTCCTTAATCATAGAAGACATCTTATATATATATATATATATATATATATATATATATATATATATATATATGACCGAAAAGATTATATTCTTAGTTGTGCATGAAAAAAGAGTATATAGAGAGAGAGAGAGCATATTAAAAATGAGATAATTTTGTACGATTATTACATCATTAATAATGTCAGTTATATGTTAGGTCATTCAATATTTATTGTACATTTTATTTTCTTTATATAGTTTTCAATTTAACATTTTTAAAGTTTCAGAAAAATTCTGGCTCTTAAGTACAAAGCAGAGTCATTTGTTTCTTGTCCCTCAAATGTCTCTTTGTTTTTGCAGCATGTGATGTGTGTCCCTACTATTCTCTCACATGATTCTATATTTTGACCCTTCTAATATATCTCCCATGGTTCTGATTTAACTCATTGCTCCCCTGAAATAAATAATACCATGATGCTGAAATATTGACGTAACTTAAAAGGGAAAAAAACTATACTCATTCATACAGAACGAGATTTTGCTGAATTTCTAATCAAGCATATTAGAATTGCTCGAAAGAGGCCAATTAGCACAAGTTTGTGTGATAAGGATGAGGATGTATAGTTCATATCCATAAAAGTCAGAGATAATTTCTATTGACTAAGCATAATCTGGTTAATAGATAATATGTTAGTATATATAAGTATATTTGGATAAGACTTTAAAAAATAATTTATAAAAAAAAAAGATTTTTAGACAGCTTTTAGAAAATGACTTTTGGATAAGAGTTTATGGGAAAAAAGTAGTTATGAATAAATATGTGTTTGGATAGTCACTAACAAAGGGATTTTTATAATTAGAAAATTACTAAAAAGTGTATGATTTTATAAAAAATATGAGAAAGGAGAAAGAATGGAGAAGACAGAAGAAAAATGAAAGATAGTGGAGAAGAGAGAAGGCGTAAGAAAAAATAAAAATAAAATAATAATTGGATAGTCTATAAGTTCTTTTACTGTTTCAGAAGCTAGTATTAGTAGTTTATCCAAATTTTTAGTTTTAAATCATAATTTGATCCAAAAGATTTTTTAGATAAATATGATTGTTTATTTTAAAATTTTTCTAAACTAAAGTTTGAGTCAAAAACTTTTTTAAAATATTGATTTAGGGGTTTCCCAAACAAACACTATATCTAAATAAATAAGTGTATATATATATTTATTTATTTTTAAAAACATGCGATGTATTAATATCATAACGTTATAAGAAGAGACTAAATATATTATATTTTACTTATAGAAGAGCTTATATGCCACTAGGCTTATAAGACTGTTGACTTTATAAATACATTTTTTTATTTTAAAAAGTAGACACTATAATAAGTTGAGGTTATAATAAGGATTAAACATGTGACCTTTAACTTATAAGAAAATTTATATGCCACTAGATTATAAAGTTATTAGTCTTATACATACTTTTTAAATCATAAGGTTTATGTTAATGTGATGAGCTTTTGAAACTCAATTAAGTCAATTGGTTGGAGAAAAAGAGGGAAGATTATACATGAAATGCATGAACAAATCCGAGTAGGTTATTGAACCATGATACATTATATGTATATAGAATAAGAATGGGAGAGGGTGGTGTGGGGTTTTTTTTGGGGGGGGGGGGGGTGGCGAGAGAGAGAAATAAGAATAAGAAATGAGGAAACTAAAGAAGTGGAACTAATAAGAATGTGTATATGTTTGTTCTAGGCATAAGAATTGGGAGCACAGGCTATGCAAGCAAGGAAGAGGATAGCAGAAGAAGCTCCATCTTCTTCAACATTGGAACTGCTTCTCTTGAACTTCCCACTCTTCACTTTGTTGTAATGCATCATCATTATCTGCTGTTTCTGCTGCTGGTTATTCTTCTTCATTGCTTCTTCTGCTCTTGACACCATCTTTTCTTCTCTCAATCTGAGATGTGTGTGAGAGAGAGAGAGAGAACCGGGGGGGTGCATGGGAAACTCATACAGGCAGCTTGTGCTTTTATAGAGTTCAATTGGCTCAGAAATGGCCTTTGCATTTTTAATTAACTCGGGAAAATTTTCAAAAACAATCAGTTACAAATTATAAACAATATCACCTGTTAACTTGTTTTTATCTTTGGTCGCAATGATTAATAGATTAACATAATTGAAGGCGTCAAATCATAGGGAATCAAATTTTAAGAAGAAGATTCGTGATCTAGTTAAATATCTAAAACAGTATATAATTAATATTATAGCTGATGATGATGAACGGGCGTAGAATATATAATAGAAGCAGTATTTCATGGCAAAAAATACAACAGTTCGAATGAGTGCTTAATTGGATTCAGCGTCTTGTCTTTAGGAATAAATGAATTATCTTCACGTGTCGCCATGTGACCATGTGCCCTCCTTCTCGTCTTCTTCTACTCCTCTCTGACCCACTCGCCCAACGGCTCTCTGAAATGGATTTTCTAATAATGTAATGCAAATAGTAAATAGTAAATAGTAAAATGTTGAAAGGTAAATCCCTTAGTATGAAAGCCTAATTTGAATACGAAGAACTTGTCTTCCATTCAATCCGTTTAAAAGTTTTAGATAAATAATTTATTTTAAATTAAAATAATAATATGTTATATATGTATTTTAATAGTCATATTTTATTAGATTAGTTTTATATATATATATGAATATTTTTATATGTTTTAATTTAATTGTATTATTTTGATTATAATTTGATTAATTATGATTATACTATTAACTATTAAATTATTATCTCGATTCAATGACTAATATATTTTTAGTACTTTTGGTAAATACGAAAATCTGTTTTTCAGTATGGAAATATAATTTTAGAAGAAGGGACATTTTGTTGGCTATATTTTCATCAATTATTGTCTTGCAACTCAATCATCCCCAAAACTCTTAAGAATTAATTTAGATGTCGACAAGTTTAATAGTGCCAATTCAGGTACAACGTTCGAAATTTATTAATAAAATATGGGGATACAAATACTCATAGCCAACTATGGGCTCCATTGATCATGTGCCACGTGTGAAATTTAAAGTTAATATAATGCTTATTCTTCATATTTCTTCAAAAATATCTGAATAATTTTTAAATTTACTTTAACTTAACATTCATATGAATTACGTATTTACAATATTGTTTTATTCTTGCTATTCTTAATATAAAATTTAATAATAATTATAAATATAAGATATATTTTTATATTTATTAATTTTATTTTTTTATATTATCTATATTAACATTCTCTTAATAATAATTAAATGAGAGAAGAATTGAGAAAGTTAAAATAGATAATTATAGTATTTTAAAAAATATATTATAATAATTAATTTAATTAAATTAATTAAATAAAATTATGAAATGGATTATATGCATAACGAATGAACCAATGCACAATGTTGTAGAATCCAGCTTTGCTTTGATCTTCGTCGTGCTGGACAGAATCTGATCATATGCCTTTATTTATATTTTATGATTATTGAACACTCAACTAACTATATGTCATTAAAATAACACTTTAGAGTTAAGTATACTTTCATAAATAAATACTCATAATTTTAAATATAGAATATAGTTTATATTATAATTATAAACTATAACTTATATTTAAAATTAGATGAATAATAAATATAAAATAAAAAGAATTAATTTATTAGTCTTTATAATTTCTCATATCCAAACAACATTTGACCTAAAGTATTATTGACTTTGTCTGTTTTACCCTTGTTAAAAATGAGTATTTGTCAATGAAACCAGTCATAAAACGCCATCAGTCAATTACTACCTTTGATTGGAGCGTAACCTCTCTATCGCGGGCTTCCTCTATTATTTTTTTGTTTAAATAAACGATACTGTTTTGTTATAATATAAAATTTTAAATATTAAATATAATTACCTCTAATAAATAATGCCCATATTTTGGCAAAGACTTTGTATTCTTATTAGGAGGCTAAAGAGCTAAAAATTGAATTTGTATTTTTTTCTTGCAATCGTTTAATACATTAATCAATGATTTGTTAGTTATTTGTATTATTTACTTTATTTTTTTAAATTTTTAATATATAATTTAATTAAAAAATTATTTTTGATTATAAATATATTTGAAATCTAGTCAAAGAACAAAGCTTCTGTGGTGAAATAATGGTAGAAAGTAGAGTTTTTTTTTTGTTATACAAAAATTTTTAGAAAGAGATTGAGTTTATCTACTATTTAAGTATAGGGTGAAGTCTTACTTTCTCATAAGTGATACCAATGTCGGGTAGGGCGAGCCGTCTATTACTCTCAGGTGTAAACCTAGGTACTCAAGAGTTATGATACCTTCCCAACCGCTGTAACTATAACCATAACAAAGTGATACTTTTTAGGGATCAAATACGCTTTAAATGGTCGCATGTCTCATCATTTTGCCAACTGAACCTACAGACGATGGGTAGTAGAGCTTTTTTTCTTTAAATACAAAGTAGAGATTTTTTTTTTTATATACAAGAGAGGGCTATAGCCCAAAAGTAAAATGAGTTACACTACGTAGGAATTAAATCCTAAACAATCTGCATCCACTAAATCCTTTAACTTTATAGGACACTTCTCATATGTAATAGAACAAGAAAGGCCTTCTTTTGCGAGGGCATCCGCCACCTGGTTAGTTTGTCTCGATATAAACCGCAATTGTAATTCCCAAGGTCTGCACATGAAATCCGCAATTTGCACAACTAACAAGCTTCCTTGTTGCCGAGTATTATCATCTGCCAACATATCAATGAGGAATTTTGCATCTGATTCCAGAATAACCCTCTTATACCCCTTATCCCATACACTATGGAGCCCTTTAACCACTGCCCATTCCTCCGCATCTGCCGCACTACAACTTCCAATGAAATGTGTGAACCCAAAAATCCACTTACCATGATTGTCTCTTAACACCCCACCACATCCAGCTTTATTATTGGACACTGCCATAGCCCCATCTACATTTAGTTTAACCCACCCCATGGGTGGTGGATGTCAGGTCATATCATCTATAAGGGACATCTGATGTGAATGATCATAATCACTCTCTTGTACATACTTTCTCCAGCCTTGTAAGATAACCATTTCTGGTTGTTCAAGTAGAGATTTTTTTTTTAATAAGAAAAGAAGAGTTATTTTGATCCACCTTTGAGGCCAGGAGTCTTGGATACAATAACTATGGGCCTGGCCCGTTTAGTCATACTGATGAAACCTCCAATGGTCCAATCATTGTCTCTTGGACTAGAGTTGTGTTTTTGTTCAAATGGACTAGAGTTACACTAACTACTTGAACTTGGGCCCAACATTATGTGATAAGAGTGACTCAAAATTAAATCAACTCACCTGAGTATTTGTACAAAAAAAAAAAAATCACACGAAGCATTTTATTCTTAAAAAGTATTATTTTATTATAATTATAATCCTGATATTTAGAGAGATATTTTATTATAATTTTAATCCTGATATTAATATCACCTAAGAGAAAAAGAGACTATGTCCTACCTTTAGATCGTCAGTAAATTTAATATATTTCTAAAAATTTTTATAACGAAAAAAAATAATTCACCTTAGTAAACTTTTAAGCCTCAAAATGATTAGTAGTATTTAGTTATTGGCTAAGGAATAATACTTATATTTTACTAAAAAAATCAACATGCTCACATTATGACAATGCCTCAAATAAAAATTTTTCAAATTGAAAAATATGTATTCCTAGCAAAAAAAACAAAAAATCAAGCTGATGGCTCTAACTCTGCAGGTTTTGGTGAGTTTTTGACAAATATAATTAACATAGACGACATTGCATGTGACCTTAAATTCTATATAAAATATAAGCCCTATCTCTATCTCTAGTTTATACAATTTGTCAAAGTTGATTTAGAAATTTTGCCTTTGATTTCGATAATTATTAACGAACTTGATATCAAATGAATTATTAAAAAAAAATCCATCAGCATCAAATAAACGTTCAGTTTCGACGAAGAAAATATTTTGAACTAGTCTCGAGAAAGTATGACTTTGGATCATATATGGCCATATGACCATTAAAATTATAATAAGACAAAATCGGACGGCTATCAAAAAGAATCAAAAAATTATAATGTTAAAGTTAGAGGTGGACATAGTATCTAAGAGCCCAGTTCACTCGCCCAAATCTGATAAAAAATGGCTCTACTCGATCCAAAAAAATTGTCTAGACATATAAATAGGTTATTTCGATTCGGGCCAAATGTCAGGTAGAATAGGATGCCCTGATCATTTGGCTCAACCTTATATATATATTATATATATTTTTAACTAATTGTTTTATAAATGTAAGTGGACTAGTTATTTTTTTGTCAAGATCTAGATGAATATATATTTAATTGTTTACATTACAAATTTTGCAAGGTTTTTTTATATATCTGGGCAAAATTCGTTGAAATTTTAGTCACTCATCATTTCAATTTTAACTCTCATAGACTAAAAATGTTTATCTGATGCTCTCTTCTTATATCATTATCCAGATCTGGGTGAATATGCATCTAGGTGAATATGTAATTTATATTATAAATTATAATAATTGTTTATTTTATTTTTAGATGTTTTATCTTTATCAACATTTAGGAGATTGATGCAAATTTATAATTATAAACTAATTAAATTTTATTTTTTTTATATGCAATAGATTTTAAAACTTTAATTATTATTTTTTTATTACCTTACTCTTAGTAGATTATAGATAATATTTAACTCTAAAGGATATATGACTATAATATTATTTTATAAGTTTATAATTATAAATTTTTTCTACAACATTAATATGACTTCACAATTTAGATATGTTTAACCTATCTATATTTATTGAGTACTTTTTTTAGACATGATACTAGGTAAAGGGAATACCTATCCAATTATGACCATTCACATCCTAGTTGAAGTTGCTTGCTTCTTATTTATTCATCTTATTTGCCTCATTCTTTACCGTTGTACTGCCTATGATCACTTAAACTGCGACTTTCGTTGCCGTTTGAAACGTGTCTTGAATGCTGATTTTGTTATCATTTCCTTAACGACGAGTTAATAGTTTGAACGTTTAATTCAACCGTATCATTATTTGTCCCAAGACCAAAATACAAGGTTTTTGTTTTGCCATTTGAAAGACACCAAATGGTCTTTTCAATGCATCGTATTCACCCCGTTAATGATGATAACGTAGACATAATCACAATTATTTACACGGTAAGCAAAACCAAACTGTAAGTTACTGAATGATTAAAACCCAAAAGGCAAAATACGAAGAAGGCGCAGTGAAAAGAGGGATGTGCTAAGGTCTACTTTGGATTGTAAGAGGAAAATGTATCATTTTCAAATATTTTCAATAGTTATTATTTAATAATTTCTATGTCCTATTTTTAAATAACTAAAATTATTTTAATTTCTTAATATTCTTTTATTTTATTATACGTATTCAAGGATCCATTCATTGTAATAAGGTGACTGTGTTTTAATATCCTTAATTTTTTGTTTTTTACGGAAAATGTGTTTTACACTTTTACTATTGCTTACATTTTTATAATTTATAAAATTAAAACTATATAATAATATTAATTTAAATTCTGAAAAACATTTACTATAATAATTATTGTCATTTTCATACAAAAAGGCTTTGGAAAGTTGTTAGAAAAGAAAAAAGAGACAATCTTCCTAGAACTTCTCCCTAAAGAGATATCATCACACTTTATAATGTGTTATAAATAATAAGATATTTGAATTGAATCATTAGAAAAAAAAATGATTGGAAGATAGAACCTCTAAATTTAAAAACACATGAACAAATATAATTGAGGCAGAAAAAAAATAAGAATATAATTGGGTTTCCCTCTTTGATAAACAGCTGCGACATTTTAAATCTCTGCCTTTGCGAACTCTCCGCCAATCCGACACTGTAAATGAAAATCAAAATATAGAGCAGTGTCTTCTTCCTTCCTTCTCAACGCTCTCTTATACAGTTACACCTAATTTTTCTTCACGAGAATTGATTGCAGTTTCATCATCTTTCTATTATGTGAACGATGTTGTTTGTAGCTTATCTTTTCTGTTGAATGTTCAAACCCTAAATTGTTTCAATCTTATCCGATTTTTCTTTCCGTAAATCGTTATTTCCTACAATGGCGACGGCGGCATTCAAATCTACGACTAAGAGAAACCCCATAGGAGCTTCATTGGCTTCTTCCACTGACGATTCCAGTTCCTCTAATCGCAGCTACTCCGCTCACCGTCGTGCTAGAAGTCTCAGCCGAGCGCCCCGCCGGGCTCCATCTCACGACTCAGTCAATTTCCCTGATGAATTACCTACGCCAAGAGGGAAATTCGTTAATACTGTTAGAGGTTCTGGGTTTCCTGAGATTAGTCTTGATGATCTTGCCATTGAATTCTTCGAATCTGCGAATCGAGGTCGCGTGGCTTCGAGACACTGTGAGCTTAGTCCTGCGAATGGAGTCACCGCGTCCCAGAGACGAGGGAGGTCTGTTTCGAGGAAGAGCGCTGGAGTGAGCAATGATGGAAGGAGCAATGCTGATCATAGTGCTAACAGAGTTGGATGTTCGGATGCTCAAACGAGGAGGAGGTCGCTTTCGGTGGTGCGGTACCAGATTAGTGATTCTGAGGTGAGAATCATTTGCTTCGTCTTTGTAGTTTTGGTTCCTCACACATATGTATAGCCTTGTTTGTATAGAAGTGTCAAATTGACTTAATTACCTGCTTGCATATTTCGAAGGGATGCATATATCATATCATATATTAAAAATGCATAGAATACATTCTATATTCTCTTACCAATTCTGACAGGAATTTCCCCTGTTTAGAATGATTTTAAGAATGTAATGCGGGAATAAGACTTTGGCCATTAAGAGCAATATGGACCATATCAAATCTAACGAGAAGCGCTCTCTTTTGAGTTATGTGTCTTTCAAACATGTACCTTCCTACAGAGCATCATGGACCAATTTGAGTTTTAGGGTCCATTGATATCTCAAGCTGGAAAGTTCGTTCTTTGGTTGAACAGCCTTGTTCTACAGTTGCTTGTTTAGAGTTTACTGTTCAAGTAAAATTTTGCTTAGAAGGAAATTCGGAAGTGGATAGTTAGAAAATATGGGCTGTATTTTCCCCCTGCTTATTGATTGGCTTTGCGTACTTCTAACACGATCAGGTATTGCCAACTGCACCAAAATCCTTGTGGTAATTTTTTCCCGGCCAATAAATCCTTTTAGTAAGATGTTGATTATGTTTGTTTATTCTCATCCTACTTTATGATGTTCCTAGTATACTTCTTCCCTTTGTCTTGTTTAATTTAATTTAATGCAATTTGTTATTTCCTTATAAAGATTTTAAATGAAGTGGGAGCGTTGAAGACTTTCATATATTTATTCAATAACGGAAAATCTCTTGTTCATACATTTTTCTATGATTTCCACCTATGCCCATTTTCCTCCTCGGAGAGTTTTTGAGCAATTTGATAGGCAATACTTTCTCTTCAATTTGATCCTCATTCGGATGACCTGAATGGTAATTAATTTGTAACCATTTATAAATGCGGAACTTGTTATTTGTTACCATTGCCTTTATTGAAGCATGCCTCGTAATTTTTGGGTAGATTATATTTGGTATGTTCACTTTACCATTTTTTATTAGACACTTGTACTTGATATATTTATGCATGTTCATACCTTTCATGGTACAGAGTGACCTGGATCAGTCTCAAAATTCTAAAAGTCGCGTGAATCTCAGAAGTACTGATGTTGCAAACAAACCGATGCCTAAGACTGTTGCATCTGAACAAAGACCAGTGCTGAGACGGTCCCTTAGCCAAAAAGATATAAGGTCATATGATGGTTACTCTGTAAGTTAGACTAATTCCTGAGGTCATTTTCTTGAGATTCATATTCGTTACTCTGTTCTGAAAGCATTTATCAGTAATTTTCCTGTCAAAAGGCTTAATAGTTAATTATCCTAAATTTCTGACCTGTTGGTTGAAGCTATCTATCTTTCGGAAGACAGTACCAACATCTTTCATAACTTATGTTCTTGCCTTATATTCCAAACCTAATTGACTGAATCTGAGATTGTTTTTGGCTTTTCAGAGTCACTCTTCAGTTCTTACTGATGAAGAAGGGGCTGGTGCTCGCCTCAATAAAAATGCGACTGAGAATATCTGGACTAAGAAGGTTGATATACTTCCTTTGAAGTTACCGTTGTGAAAGGATGCTGCTTCAGTTTGAAACTTCTATATGTTCATCCTCTTATAATTCTTCAGGCAGGGAATTCTGGCATGGAGAGTGGATTTCACAAAGCTACGCAGAAGGATTTAAGACATTCTGTGGATGGAATCAAAACAAAAATTGAAAAAGTCAGTGAAATGTGAATTTGTTTTTTTCTAAGTCTGCTTGTTAGTCTCAATATTCCTTCTTATGCGGGTGCAGATTTGCTGCATTGACTGATCTCTGCTGAAATTTTTTCTGGTTTATTGGGCACCTTCCAAATCAGGTTGGCGCGAAACCAAGGACCTCCCCTCTAGCTCCTGTTGATCGCTTGCTGTCAAACAATTCTGATGTTCTTCATACTGTATCTTGTATCAGGAAGAACTATGAAACAGAACTGGAACAGGTATTAGAATTTAGAAGTGAAAAAACAAATAAAAATAAAAGCACACAGGGTATCTTGATTAGCATTCCGACGACTAATAATTGCTGACTTAATAATCATGCGATGCAACTGTTCCAACTCATCTTTTTAGGCTTCCTTTTATTTTACTTTATATTAGTATTGTTGCTCCTTGTCATAGAAGCAACAATATTTATATCCAATGATTTACTTGTAGATATAGCAAAATAGCGTATGTAATTTATATAGTTGACTCTATCTAGTAAGGTAAAGCTTGTCATTATTGCCGTATATTACTTTTGTTGCATGTATTTACAATGTTGCATGCTATTCAAAGGAAACCGATTTTGTTTTTTTAATTTTCTATCAGAAGTGTTCTTACACTGCAATCTTTTTTGTTTCCCGCTTGATGGATGGAGAAAATGCCCGGTGACACTTCTATAGATTGTTTTATTTCTTTGCGTAGTATTGGTGTTTCGGATGCTTTTGATTGATGGACATTTTCTAATTGACAAAGGCAATTACCATGTTTCTTTGTTTTTGTATTTTTTTAACTGACAGTCAGAGAAGCGTAAACAAGATTTATTGGCTAAAATAGTGCTGGAGGAACAGCGAGGCAGAGAACTTTCTAAAATTGTCAAAGAATTGCTTCCAGATAAAAAGAACGATGCTATACAGAAACCATCAAGAGCCAGGAAGGTGTGTATCTATTTTGTCCTCTGCAGTAGCACAAGTTTTCTATAACTTGCTGGACATATGAACTGTTCCTTTATGTTGAGATATTTGATTGATCATTTAAACAATATTTGTTTTATTTTCCAGAGAAGTAATGACACGAACCGGATGTCTAAGCGCTTGACTGAGGAAGCTGAGAGATATATTGAGGATTTTATTTCAAATGTCGAAGATACCGATATTTCATCACTTGATGGAGAAAGAAGTGACACTAGCTCATCCATTGGAGGACTAATAAAACAAGAATCATTTACTTGCCCATCAATACCAAGATCTCTTCCAGTTGAAATGGATGGGGTCATGTTGCCATGGCTGCAGTGGGAGACTAGTAATGATGCTTCCCCTACAACAAACCTCAGCAAGCCAGAGATGCCAGTAACTCCAAAAATTGCCACTTTGATCCAGGTATCGTGGAATTGTCAGTTGTTGTCTTTTTCCTAAAAAAGGATTTTGCTGATTAAATTCTTTAGTTTACGCACAGGATAACATGACCAAGCTAAGCTAACAATCATATGAATGCCTTTCCATGTTGACTTTATTTAAATTAGTTATCATCATGTACACTTTCATTGATTGCCCGAGAAACATTAGTCATGGGCACAATTATATGCATGCATGTTAATGTGTTAGCCTAGTTACAAGGTGTCCAGCACACCCATATCCTAAAATCTGGACATTCGCATGTGACCGTACATTTGATGCATATCTGTTGCATTTTTTATTAGCGTTTTATGCTTGTTTGAAGAAGAACAATATCTGAATAACGGTATCCATGTGCATTATCTTCCACACCCTTTTTGGACCGAATGACACAGATTCTTAGCATTATGTAAGTGTAAATTTAACTTTTCAAGTTATCAAAGGCATTTAACATCCTTTGTTTTGGATGCTGGGGGAAAAATCAACAATGTGCCAACGATTGTTGTCCTCTTTTTTCTTTTGATACTTATGTGTTCTATGTGTATCTGTTGAAATTGATGTCCTAGGTAATCACCAAAGCACAAGATCAAAGCAATCGTTCTGTCAGCAGCCATGGGAGCTGGAGCCCCAATGGTATTGCAGAGTACTCGGGCAAGGATTTAAGCAGCAAGTTCGGCGAATCCTATGAAAGCGAGACATTGTCTACTGCATCATCTAAAAGACTGAATTATGATATGGATGAGTACCTTGAACTCAAAAAAAGCGAAGATCTTCTGATAGAGAGATGGAGGCAACATCAAAGAATTGATTCAGGCAGTCTCCTGTTATGTAACCTAAGATTATTTTAATCTTCTGTTTTTTAATTTATATGTATAGATTGTCTCAATTCACTACTAGCGATATATATATAGTATTATCTCCGTACAAAAAATTTACTTTGGTCTTAAACAATATACGAAATATTAACCTTCTGTATGGGTTGATTTTTTTTTTTTTGGGAGGGGGGGAGAGGAGGAGAAATTTTAATGAGTCAAATTTTAAAATATATAAAGGTTGAATTATAAAATTTTAATAAAGAGGATATAAATTTCAATTATTCACATTAATCAATTAATCAATTAATCAACATCAATTTGATGTTTTAAAAAAATAGATAATGTAAACTTTTTTACTAGAGATAATTAAACTTATTCGATCAAATTAGATCAAATTAAAACAGATGTATTAAAGTCAAAAATTAAAACAAATGTATCTTCTTAATATGTCAATTATTCTGTCAATAATTCCCATCATCAATATTTTTAACTTATTTCTACATTTTGTCTCAAATAAAAATTTGAGTAAACGAATTGGATGAAGCTAAAGATAGATCATTTGATATGTGCCTATCTAGGTAAAGATAATTTTGTTACTAGGAGAAAACTTAAATTTCCGTGCCTCCATTTTTTCAAATTCTTTAATCTTAACTTATTATATGTCATATTTTTTAATATATTTATTTAATTTAAATTTATATAAAAAAAGATCAAATATAATTGGAGAAGTTGACATTGTTGTACGTAGTATGTTTTTATTATATCTAGCAAAAAAAGGGGAGAATAAAAAAAAACTCTAAAAAATAATAAATACTAAAATAAAATATTATGTTAGTAATAATTAATAATATTTGATATGTTTTTTATAACTATTCTACTTTAATATTTATTATTGTTTGGAGTCTTTTATATCATTTTCTAAAAAAATGTAAGTATCTAATAATTTTGGCATCAATATTAGATTGAATTAATTATTACATTTTGAATATTATGGTAGAAATTTGGATTTAAAAAAAAAAAAAAACTTTATCCGGTAGGAGCTTTTCAGGCGGGACTCACTACTGGTAATCTCCATGCTCCACTCTTGACTCTCCTCTGCTTGCTTGGGGGTGGCAGTAGGCACATCGCACTTGCAGCAATGCAAACTCTCCAAACCTCTTATCTCTTCTGTTTCCCTAAAGCCCTAAACCCTTCCACTCACCGTTTCCACTCTCAACGTCGTTCTCTATTCGTCGGAAACCAACCACTTTCCATCAACTTCGTAGCCAAGTCCTTTAGCTCCGATGAATTCCCCGTCGACGAGACCTTCCTGGAGAACTTCGGTCCCAAAGACAAAGAAACTGAAGATGAAGCTCGAAGGCGTAATTGGATCGAGCTTGGCTGGGCTCCATGGGAGGAGGTACTCACTCCGGAAGCTGATTTTGCTCGCAAGAGCTTGAATGAAGGTGAAGAGGTTCCTCTTCAATCTCCCGAAGCTATCGAGGCATTCAAAATGCTGAGCCCCAAGTACAGGAAGAAGAAGATGGAGGACATGGGATTGACTGAAGACGACTATTACCGTAAGCAATTTGAGATGAAGGGAGAGATACCGCCACCTTTGGAGACGTATTGGGCTGGTCCAATGGTTTTTCGACTCGTACCGCCGAGAGATTGGCCACCTAGAGGGTGGGAGGTAGATATGAAGGAATTGGCGTTTATACGCGAGGCACATAAACTGCAGGGAGAGAGAATCACTCTGGAGGAGTTGGAAGCTGGTGTTAGCACGGAAACGGATGATTTGTGCTTGGACAGGTATAAGATGTTTGTTAAGCAATACAGCGAGTGGGTGGAAGCAAACAGGGATGAATTGGAGGAGGAGTCCTACAAGGTTTCATACGAATACCCCATCTATGTCCTCTTTTCTTTCTAATTCAGACTTCTAATATGTCCACCATGTATTGTCAATCTAATAGTATGATCAAGATTACCATCCTGGTAGGAGGAAAAGGGGCAAGGACTACAAGGAGGGCATGGTTAGATAAGTTGCATTTGTCCTTCTATTTGTTATTCATAGGCTCATGAATTCAATGTTGCATTGTCCTCATTAAACATGCTCTTCATTGTTTTATGCAGTATGAGCTTCCGTTCTATTATCCTGGCCAAGTAAGTCACTGATTTCATGTTATTCTTATGGAGCATTCTGTTGTTGCCTACCAACTGCAGTTCTTGTTCATATGGCAACAAAGCCTCCAATTGTTCTCATTAAGCATGCTTGCACAACTATACTGCTGCTTACAAATTGTTATTTTTTGCCATACCACTTGAAGGAACTAATTTTGCTGATGCAATTTTTTTTTTAATCACTCATAGCATATGAAATAGTTAAAAATTCTTTTGTGCAGATTTGTGAAGGGAAGGTGACGACTTTGCATCTCTATCAAGGGGCATTTGTTGACATTGGTGGCGTATATGATGGGTAAATGTCCATTTCCCAAATGTATTCTTTTTGTGTTCTGGAAATTCATTCTTTATTTGGTGTTGCTTTCCTTGTTGATATTCTTTGATGAAGGATTATTGATACAAGTAGTAGTGAGTAGCTTCCCTTATTTTGATAGGTAGGAAAAAACCTTTATAAGTATCTTTAAAACTGAAACAGTTATGCACTCCGCTTGCCTCCTTTGAGGAAAACAGTATTAGTAGTTTATTTGTACAAAAGAAGGCAACTATTGTCTTATCTCCTCAGTTTCACTTGGATGACTAAATCAGTGAAAATATAGCAACACTACTTACTGAAGCAAGAAAAAACTATTTTGTTTTATTTGATTCCTGTGCACGTTTTAGTGATAAATTTATCATGCCATCAACATTAATTTAGAACTCGTAACCTGGAGGCTTTAGCCTCTGTGATTTGGTCTAGTTTATTCAATAGCTACTGGGTTTCTTCTTCTAATTTATCTTCAAGTTTTCTCCCTCATGCAAGTTTTCTCCCTCATGATTATAATGCCTTAATGTGTTTTAGGTGGGTTCCTATAAAGAATAATGATTGGTATTGGATCCGCCATCATATAAAAGTGGGTATGCATGTCTTGGTTGAAATTACGGTGAGTTGTGCTCGTTTTTCCTTCTTGTCTTAATATCAGTTATGAAATTCTTATGAGTATTCATAGATGTTGTTACTGGAGATCAAACATTTCGCCTTTATTACCATTCACCAGAGTGAATTGGAAATTTCTAGCTGAACATGGTGGAGAATGCAAAATTCTTCATAGAGCTATACTGCATCATCAACATATATATATATATATATTACAAAATTAGATTGCTGCAATTGTTACCCTAATGTGTGTATATGGGGTTTTGTGCCCTTTTCCGTTTAATTTACCGCCTCCTTTATCATTTCTATAAAAACTTTGAAACTCCCTTGCAATTGTAAAGGGGTTGTTCTTGTTCACGATTATAGTTAAATCATGTGCCTGGTTGTATGTTACTTTTTTGTGTTTTGCAGCCTTTTATTCATTTTTTGCTGCTTTGTTCATATCTTAACTTGAAACCTGAGATGTGTATGGTTATATGACTATTAAGTGATCAAGTCTAAATGGTCTTGCATGGAATTCTCTCATTGTATTGTAGATTGCAAAATTCAGCCACCTTTATTCTGTTCCTAAAATTACAGTTCATCATGAAATTTTCTCTTTTTTTTTGTTAACTTATGTACCTTTCACATTTCAGGCAAAGCGTGATCCTTACCGCTTCCGATTTCCTATTGAACTTCGTTTTGTCCATCCAAATATAGATCATCTGATGTATGAAATTTTGTGTTTCTGATGTTACACTTCATTTAACTTTCCTTTATAACTAGGCCAATCTTCATTTTCTTGATGCATTCATATTAACATCTGTTTCATATTTCAGCTTCAATAAATTTGACTTCCCACCAATATTTCACCGTGATGATGATGATAATCCAGATGAAATACGGGTTTGTGCACTCCCTCTTAATACTTCAAATCATCCCATCCTTGATTTGAACACACACACAGACACTCTGCTTTTATAAGGCTCTTTATATTGAAATCCACTGAGGTCTCAACGGGTGATTATTGGATCAAGTGTAACTGATAGAATTCACATGTAGCAAAGTTTATTTCATCAATATATTCTCAGATCATCGCAAGGCTAGATTCTGTAGATATTTTTTTCCATAATGCTGAAACAAATGCTTTAACGTAGTATCTATAATCAGATACTGATGCTCTTAGATCATCATTCCAAATCTCTGGCCTGTTATTCAGTTTCTTATGCAAAGCATTTATTCTCTATTATTTATAAATGCTCACGTAATAGATTATGACCAGGTTCATAATGTTTACAATATATACATTTACTAGTTAATTTGTCATAGAGCTATGGTTTAAAAGTTGTTTATTTCAAGTTAAACTAAAAAATTGCCGAATATAGCATGTTTTTAAAGTCAGAGTTGTCAATTATTCTTTTCATGGAAGTTATTTTTTTTAAAAAAAAAATTGCAGCGTGATTCAGGACGGCCTCCCATTCCTAGAAAAGATCCAGGAGACAAACCAGAGGAAGAACCTCTGTTGTCAAATCATCCATATGTTGATAAGGTGAATTCTGATAACATTTATTCTTTGTATCTTTGTTGCAAGATACAATTTTGGCAGACTGGTTAGTTTATGCATGGGACGCTCCTCAGTGCAATTTTTAAATTTCTTTTTGTTGAAAAATGTCAGTCAATGTTCATCTATTATATTATAGGACTAGGTAGATGTTATCAACATTCTCATTTAAAGTCTATTAGTCTTTGGGTACGTATAACTATGCAATCTGCATTGACATCTCACGTGTGCTTAAAGTATGGTCAGTTCATTATTGTTAAAACGGTAATGGTTTCCAGTAATTTAAAAACAGCCGGAGGTCCTTCTTTCTGGATGCGTGTTTTTAATCTAAGGTGCTGTTACCCAGTGGACTTCCTCATAATTATATGCATTTGTGTAATTGATCAGCCACCTATATTCTCTTATGAGTATTAGCTTAGGCCTCTAGATATCTAATGAGGGTGTGGTACTTTCAGCCATAATGTCTTTTACTCTGTTAATCTGTTTTCTGAGATGAGCCTCCCATTAAAATCCTATGCACGTTCCAAGTGGAAACTTCGTTTAATAAATTTCACTCTTTTATAATTCAAACAAATTCATTGCAGATGAAGTTGTGTTTTATATGACATTATTCTCCGTGGCTAAACAAGTTGCCTTGTATTTTTTATTTTGCTTTAACTGATGGTTCAAAAACATGTGACCTAAATCTGTCATCACCAGCATTCAGCATCCATTCAATGTTGCATGCATGATCATTTCTTGTTATCATCGTTCTCTGCACCTTCATTTTTTCCAGTTGTGGCAAATCAATGTTGCCGAGCAAACGATTTTGGATGATATGGAGATTAATCCTGGAAAATACGAAGGCAAAAAATTGTCAGACTTGACTGATAGTGATGACTTTGATGAAGAGAACTCTGTAGAGTATACAGAAGCTTATTATAAGAAAACTTTACTGCCCAAAGTGATTCTGGTGAGTATTATTACTTTTAAATTGCACTCATCTGCTTGTTGTTGTTCAAATGCTGTTTGAATATTTGGCAGAAAACAAGTGTGAAAGAGCTAGACCTGGAGGCGGCACTTGCTGAGCGTGAGGTCAGCGTTTTTTTTTTTTTAATTGTCTTTTCTTTAATCCAATAGTAACCGAGGATTAGTGGTCAAAAAGAAAAATATAAACTGATGATTAGATGACCCACCTTATGCCTTTGTCGTTGGGAGGATAGTTGAAGGATGAATATAAATGTTTTTTAACTTACAGAAGGCACGATAAAATAGCACCCTCCACCAAAATGTCAACATTCAGATCCTTTTTGATCCACCAACGTTCTGAATGTTGATATTTCTTATAATTCAATTTTATGTTGGAACAGTAGAGATTTTTTTTGAATTAATATTTTGCAATTTGAACGTGTCTTTGACTATATTCAAGTTTCATGTTAAGTATTCCGTGTTGGGATGCAGTACCATAATAAACTGAGGAAGGAAGCAATGGAGAGAGGAGAAAAATACAAAGTTGCAAAATTGAGGCGCAACATTGAGATGGATGAGTATGACTTAATGCACTGGCGTAGATCATTTGAGGAGAGAGAAGCGTTAGTTAGAGACATCAGCTGGTACGGTTATTTTAACGTTGTCAGTTTAAATTATTTTATCAAGTCTCCGCATAATATTTTCTCATGTTACCATTCTGTACAGTCGTAAATCTCTTGGTCTGCCACTGGAAGAGCCTGGAAGATATGTGGATGCTAGCTTTTTTGGCAAAGACCAATATGATCCAGAGAGTCCCCTTTATCGATACGATTACTGGGGAGAACCCAAGAACTCGGAGAAGAGCAAGCAAGAGAGGATGACAGATACCCATAACAAATCAATAGTGGGAAATGGTACTGTGTGGTATGAAATGTCATATGATGACTGCATCAAGCAACAGATGAAAAGAGAAGCCCATTCCCAAGAACCAGAGGAGAAAGCTGACTATGAAGATAAAACACAACATCGCGGTGAAGATGAAGATGACGATGACGATGATGATGATGACGACGACGACCTTGACTTCAGCGCTCTAAGCAATATCGGTATTAACCTATCCGAGCAGCTCCATGTTAATGGAACTGAATCTTCTAGACTGTCTGATGAGGGTATTTTTGAAGACTAATGCTCTACAGTCTACACCTTGCGTAGCTGAAGTAAATTCTGCTCGCTGTATAGTAGGGTTGACAAATGTCCATGTGGGACCAATGCACCGTTTCTATTTGTATTGTTTTTACGCTTAGGAAAATTTTGTCAAGATTTCGAAACATTACAATGACTAGTAAAACAAGAGGGTATATAGCAGGGATGAACAATATCTGTTTGTACTACAAAAAGAGGAGATTCCAAGGTGCAGATGAGGATTGAGTTGGACGGAACTTCTTGTGTGTGACCCCAAATTTCTGAGGTTCCAATTGTGTATTTGGTCATTCCTTTTCTTTTTTTTATTCCTCTTTTAATAAGTGTTTTTTTAAATTTAAATTTGTGTTTTTCTTTGGTGAGATAATTTATCATTTATCACCTAAATCAACTGTTTATTAGTATTTTTTTTAGTGTTACCTATTGTTAGTCATATTTATTTGGGTGACTCAACTGATTTTTGCAAAATAGAATATTAACCTAAATTTAGTTGCCAAGCACAATGAATGGTACAATGATGCATACTACATAGTGTGTTCAAGTATATGCCTAGGGTTGAAGTCTTGTACCCGAAAACATTTTTGCTTCCCAATATACCAAATGGAATCGTGTGCATAAAATGACATTATACGAAGGAATTGCAATAGAATACGTATGGTGTTGGTACCTAACCATTCCTTGATGCCTAATTTAGTCGTGTTCGCCATTTTAGTGGTTAACAGTGATCCAGACCAAATTGCTCTCACATGTAGACAGAAAATGATCATAGTCCAAATATTCAGGACGTTTGGAACATAGCAATTCTCAACCAAACGATGTCCTCTGCAACACCTCGTCATAGGTACTAGTTTCAAAGTGTTCGCCTGACCATGTCTTGAAAAGTAGACTAGTTGAGATGCTATGATTTTTATATAAGTATTGAGTTAGGTTTATTGGAAGCGGACGGTCGACCCACGTGTAGGAAAACTTGATACCATGCGGTCTTAAAGTCGTTAGCTCATTACTTAAGGCATATGTAATATGCAAAAATCACCTAGTTATAAACTTTTGTATAGAATCCCATGTATAACAATTTACTACCAAAAAAATTGATGTGAGCAACGGTAACGTCAAAGTTGGTAGGCTTTCTAATATTAAAAGAATAAAATTTACGTGAAGTTCAGTGAGATGTGTAAAGAAAATATAAAAAATTGCGAATATTATAAAATAAACACGTAATTTGGGACCTGCAAATAGTGTTGTTTTCTGTATATTTGATGTTTTATATTGATATTAATATTGATTGATGAGGACAAGAGGTTGATTTTTACATTGGAGGAGAATAAAGTTCGCTCGCTGTCCGAGAAGTTGACCTCCCCCAATCTGCAAGCTACTTAAAGTTGCTGTGAGTAGGTGCCTGAAGCACCAAAAATGTAGATTGCAGGGAATAAAGCTAAAGCTGCCCTCCTAGCATATGCATCAACTTATGGGTTTGGAGATTGGAGTTGGAAGAAAGTGAGAGAGATTTTGTTCGATTTTCTCAAGCGAACCTGTAAAAATACTCAAAAAGCACCAGCCTACGTGCTGTTATTTGCACGCTGCGACGTGGTACAATTACTCCTCAGTCAATCCTCAATAGGCTTTTAGCAATTAAATGATAAAGTTGCCTACATGTGTGTGTAAAATATCCAAGTAATCACCAATAATGCGGAAGTAAATGAGCTTTTACTAATAATTTTAGCACATGACTATCATAATTTTCAAGTAGACAACCATTTAGAGCATATATAATAATCACTCAAAGGCGAAGAAATATATTATACTTAATAATTAATTATCAGCACATTATAATAATATATAACTAATTTTATGATATATATATAAGCGATTTAGTCTATCAATAAATTAGTTAAATTATAAAGTGAATGAAAACTTGAGAAAGGCATCTTAATGGTAAAATCTCAATATTACTATCAGATACTTGGCAACTTCTAAGAAAAGTTACGTTTTACGCTTGAGGAGACAAATTTCCTTTTTTATATTTACAAGGGGAAACAGCACAATAGTTATATATTTTATCAAAACGATAAGTTTAACTACTTTTAATATGAAACCAAACCCACACAATTATATAGTTATATGCTACTAGTCTTAATCATGATTGGTGCCTTCGCCATTTATCCCTCAATTGGCAACGAGAGGAGGAACAAGGACTCGTAACATTTACGTGATACAAACAACTACGAGTTGGTAATCTACCAATTAAGGCATTGGTTAGTCAATCTAGCTACATGAAAAGTTCAAACCCAAAGGAGACAATTCAGAAACACACAAAAATCCACACATTGACATATGCATTAACAGGATATTCACATTCTTCATGAGGTAATCGAAGATGTAACAAGTTTCAAAGCAGATGAAATGTTTCGTTTTGATTCCCTGATATAGTGAGTTAGGTTAGGTACGGCATCTTCCTCCTTACAGGCTAAGTGCAGCTTTAGCATCTAATCTCCATGCAAATCCACCACTCTCCATCCTCCACACATCACATGGCATCGGCAGCGAACCCTTCTCCTTCCCACGCGTGTACTGCACCTTCGCCCTGCACGTGAACGATCGGTACGACGCCATTTCCCCCACCTCCTTCATCACCAACCACACTCCTCCGCCAACTGCCTCCTCCTTCTCCCCCTCACACACCATTCTCCTGTACGAATCATTCATCCACGTTACTCTCCCATAACCGTCAGATATCAGCCCCGGACACGTGTCCTTGCTCAGATTCACCTTCCTCTCTTCGTCCGTACACCCTAATCCTTCCCCCTCCACCCATGTGTCCGTTACGCACTCCACCGTCACGGATGATCCTCCCACCGCCGGCGGCAGGTACGTGCTTAAAGCACGGCGGCAATAAGGTGCCGGAGAACCTAACTTTAAGGGGGCGAAATTCTCGAAACTCAGCCACATCCGCTTACTTATCGTCATCTTGCTCCGTACTGCATTTGATGCGGAAACAGTGAGATCGGAGGCCCGAAGATCCTTTGTATCGGGAGATAATGGAAGGAGAGGCAAAGTCACCGCCGGCTGACTTTGTTTCAGCGGCGCAAGTTTTCTCCTCCGGTTGCACCGTTGGTTCATACTGCAGTTGATATTCGAAGTATCGTGAACTGTCATGAACTTTCTTTTACCTACACCATGTCTAGAGAAAGCATAGACGCTGCTCTCCGATGAAGAACCGTCGGCAGCCGTACCACCGGCGACTGGTTTAGGAGCTATAGGCCGGAACCTGAGCATTATTTTGTCCACCTTGGACATATCGTGAGCACCGGTAGCGTATTTCCCGATACAACACCCTCCGTTGCCGTCCATGTTGGTATGTTCTCCAAGTCAAAAAACAGCGTTTTGGTCCTTTTTTACTGCGTTTCAGTTCAGTAAGAGGAGAAGGAAATGTAGAATGGAGGGGACTTAAGATGGCTTTATAGGGACGACGAAGGAGACACGTGTGAGCGATGACACGAGTGAGAAGAGGGTGGAACAGTGCGGAGAGATGATTGGTTGAGAATGTCCACGTGGCAAGAAGATGATCGGCCACGCGAGAAAGAGGAGTGAAAGGACGCGAGGGAAAAGCGAATGCAATGTAGACGAGTTTCCGCAGGCGACACAGAAAGAGGCATGGGGCAAGCTAGATTGCCCAAGGCAGCCTAGGACTACGGGATTCTGATGCACTTTAGCTCCCGCATATCTAAATTAATTAAACTAAATAATGGGGTAAATTAAATTTATATTTTTATTATATTAATTTAAATATTTTAAAATAATAATTTTATAATTGTATAAATTATAACTATAAATATGTTGACAAAATTATAAAGAATTACAAATATGCATTGATATTTATTTATAATGTATGAATTCTAATTCTAACTCTAATTTGATAGATTTAAATAATTTAATCAATATTTGGAGTCAGATTTAAAATCTATATTTTATAAATGGATAGTTTACTATTTATATAATTTATGCTATTTTATTCATTATTCGTATTAGTTTGTGCAAGTTGTGAGGGTAGGGGAAGTCGACATTGTGCGTGCAAGTTGGTAGAAGCCCAGTTCTAATTTGCAGTACAATGACAAATATTTTGGAATTTACAGCATTTTTAGGAAATTGTTTTTAGTAGCACGGTTAATTTGATTGCGGGGAATTGACACCATAGCTCTTTTGGTTATTAGACGTTGAACCCATGGCTCTAAACAAGTGTTCTCACGCGCTTTTGTCTGCGAACAAGTGCTCTCATGTTTGTTGGAATTGAAATTTTGTAAATATTTAATTAATGGTTAAATTTTACTAATATGAATGGATAATATCTTATAATCAGCACTGAAATATAAAATCTTATAACTAACACTAAAGGCCTTTTCAAAAAATCTATAATTAAAAGGGATTAGTTACTATTTCTAATAATAATATATACCTTGTATTTACCTAAAAAATATATATTTTATTAAAAATCTTACATTAAAATATTAATTGATATTAATTTCATTCATGGTCTCTTGATTGAGGTGAAAAAATTTAGACTTACAATATGGACCAATAATATACCATATCTTAACAAATACCACCGTATATATATAAGTTTATTTCAACTAAAAATAACAGTCCTTAATAATTAATATAAGTCTATGTAGACTTAAAATGTGGATCAATAATCTACTCTATCTTAACAAATATTATTATATTATTATTTACAAGTTTATCTTGGTGAAAATTTTAGTTATTAATAGTGAATATAAGTCAATTTAGAAGGGTATCAATTAGTATATATCAATTTTATCTCTATTAAAAATTGAGAGAGAGAAAAGAGATAAAAGAAAATATAGAGCAATACCCATTCTTAAATAAGAGAAAATAAAAAAATATATTTTAAAATATATTAAATAACTTATCTAATATGAAAATGAGTCAAGATTGATTTATATATAATATCATAGTAGTATGAAAAAAGATAACCATTAAATTAAATTTTATCTTAAAAAATATAAGTATATAATTACATATGATATGCATTAATTTTTTATAGGATTTATTAGTTTATGTTTCATTTTTAATTTAATAATCCCTCCAAAATTTTATTTTAATTATAAATATAAAATTTTAATTTATTTTATCTCTCAATATTATATTTTCTTAAAAATATTTCTATAAAAACAAACTTAAATATATATTATTAAAAGAATATTTTTAAAAAAATAATAAATATTAATTATAAATAAATAATTTAATTATTTTTTTTAATTTATTTAAATTTATTAAATATATTTTATATTAAAAATTAGAGTTAATAATTTATATTTATGTTGGAACAATACACCCGTAACTTTAAGTTTGAACAGTGTGAAATGTAGCCGAGAACCTTGTAGCTCAATAATATATAGGAGTATTCATAAAGTCTATGGCCTGATATGTCTATTTGAGCTCGTAAAAAAAACCCTGCCTATTTCGATAAATATAGGGCAGAACAGAGCATCAGGTTACAAAATACAGTCCATACTTTTTTCAGGCTGGGCACCGGGCAGAGGGGTTACCCTGCTCTGCCCATGAGCACTCATTCTTTTATTTTATTTTTTTACTTTTTTACCTAAATACTACACTTGGAAGGGAGAATATGATAACTATTAGTGACTAAATGGTTATTTTAGAGATATAAGTAGTTAAATAAGTAAGTTACGTCTTTTAATATTTATAACTATATTGATTTTTTTCTATTTTTTTTAACTTTACTATGATTACATTATAAATTATAATTATTTATTTTATTTTTTTAAAATGCTTTATCCTTATCAACATTTGAAAAGTTGATACAAAATTACAATTATAAATTACTTAGATTTCAAAAAAAAATTTTATATGCAATGAATTTCAATACTTTAATTATTATCTTTTTGTTGCCTTATTTTTAGCGAATTATAGATTTTATTTAATTTTTGAAGATATATAAATATTGTATTATTTTATAAGTTTATAATTGCAGGTTATTTTTCATAACATGAGCATAATATCACAATTTAGACATGCCCAACCTGCCTATGTCTAGCCTAAAATAGTTAGGATTTTTATCGGGTAGCGCCGAATATCGGGTTATAAAATACAACCCATACTTTTTTTGGGTAAAACATCGAGTAAAAGGTTATCCTAACTAATTCTACTTATAAACATCCCTAATAACACTCCACGAGATTAGTAGTATTATTCAGTTATTTAAAAATTAAATTAAATTCACGCTCACCACTCACACGACACAAGATATTTTATTTATTTTCCTGGGGCGATTTCAGAATTTGTTTAAGGGTACCACAAGAAGATAGTACTATTTAAATTAAAAAGATTCTTTGATTCGTAAACAAAGAAGGGAGAGAGCTGTGACTTGTGAGGGGCTGGCTACGAATTTTCTCGATCGCGTTCTTCTTGAGATTCTTGACGCTGCTGCACCTCCTTTCGTTGTTCTTCGATTTCTGTCCCGCCGGTAAGGCTATTCGATACCTGTGAAAATTATCGACGCGAAGAGGCCATATAGGGTTTTGTTCCTGATCTGATTGATTGCTATTCTCCGTTCTTCTTTCTTTTCTTTCTGGATACTTTGATAGCTTCTCAAAACTGATACGGGCCTGCTTTAATTGTGTATGTATTCTGCTGATTCGAAGAAAGCTTTTCGGCTTTTTGCTAGCAATTCAGTTTTCGAAGATATTTTTTGAATTTCACGTTTTGAGTCTTCTGGTGTTTGTTAGGGTTTGTATTAATTGAAATTACAAAAAAAAATCTTTTTGGGGCACTAGGGTTGGAAATTTGAGATTTTGGGCTTAGGGCTCGAATAGATATTTTCCTCAAAAACTGATTACTGATTAAGGGGACTTGTACTTGTCAATCACATGGCAGCAGGGTGGGACAATGTTGTGAGGAGAAGAGAACCTTACAAATATAGTTCCAATAAGGAATTTGATCATTATAGTACTGGTTCTTCTGGCGTGGCAGTGGCAGTGCATCGCTCTAGCAGTCGCGGCCACCACGTAACGTATAAGAACGGTTGTAGATCTTCAAATTTTGAGGATTCAGGTCCTGGACGGATTGAGTCTTATGGTGAAAGGGAAGAGAGAGAGCAGCTCGAGTTTTACGGAAATAATGGCAAATATGCACCTGCATCTGTGTTTCAGGCAGATCACGGTGAAGCACCCCAAGAGAAGAGAAGAAAAATTTCTCCAATTGTATGGGTAGCAGAAAAGGAAGTAAAAATATCTTCTAAGAACAGCTCAGCACAGGTGACTGCTTTCTCTCCCTTTTGTCCATCTCAGCAAAGCTCTCATGGAGCCAGTGGTGTTTCTTATGGTGGAGTTGTTAATCCTGAGTCTCCAGCAGATTTCTCTAGTGTATTACCTCAAGGACATTCTGGAAATGATGGTAAATTTGTTGAACAGTCTGGTAAGAAACATGTGCAAGGTTGGAATATCACAATGTCAAGATGGTTGTCGGATGATTATTCCCCAAGGAATGCATCTGATGATGATTTCATGCATGGAGAAGAGACATCAAGCCCAGAAAGTGGTGAATTCATATGTGAAAGTTCAGAAGGCAAAAAATCTAGATCATCAATTAATAGTGCAGGAGTGGACTGTTGCTGCCCTTCAAGTAAAGAAGTTAATGATTCCAAAAAGGAGTTACTTGTGGACACTATGGATGACGATGAGGCACATAGTGAAACTTCTAATGTTAGTCACCCTTCATCAGATCCTGAAGATAGTGGGGGTTTATTAGCGGTGCAGAGAAGCATAAACAGCATCCAGAGTTGCAGAAGTGTTTTAGAATTTGAGATGATCAAGAAAATAAATGAAGGAACTTATGGTATTGTCTATAAAGCTAGGGATAAGAAGACCGGGGAAATTGTAGCATTGAAGAAGGTGAAGATGAATATGGATAGAGATGGCTTTCCACTGTCCTCTTTGAGAGAAATAAATATTCTCTCATCTTTTAATCATCCTTCTATTGTCGAAGTTAAAGAAGTGGTGGTAGATGATTTCGATGATGTTTTTATGGTAATGGAGTATATGGAGTATGATCTCAAAGGGCTGATACAGATGATGAAGCGGCCCTTTAGTATAGGTGAAATAAAATCCTGGCTGATGAAACTTCTCAAGGGTGTCAAGTATCTCCATGACAATTGGGTTCTTCACAGAGATTTGAAGACATCAAATATCCTGTTAAATAAAGAAGGTGAGCTGAAAATATGCGACTTTGGTTTATCTCGTCATTATGGAAGTCCACTCAAGCCTTATACTCCTCTTGTGGTTACTCTATGGTACAGGTGAGCAGCGTTGGTCTTAATTGATGTTTAATTATGATTTAACTAGCAGTTAATGTACGGTAGTATTCATGAATGTGTATTGGTTGTCTTGCAGGGCTCCTGAACTTCTGCTAGGTGCTAAAGAATACTCAATGGCTATTGATATGTGGTCAATTGGTTGCATAATGGCTGAATTAGTTGCAAAGTCACCTCTATTCCGAGGAAAATCCGAAATTGAGCAGATTAATAACGTAAATTAATAATTCAATTTTTCTTGTATTTCATCCGTTATATTTAGTGAGAACTCTGATATACTAATAAATAGTATATGATTTTCAACCATCTGCAGATTTTCCAAACTCTGGGCACGCCTAATGAGAAAATTTGGCCAGGAGTATCCAAATTATCTGGATTCAAGGCCAACTTTGTTAAGCAGCCGTAAGTTCTTATTTTCCTTTTGAGAAACAAGTTGTTAACTTGTACTTTGTCTGTTCCTTTATTTTCCTTGATGCCAACATTTTTAAGGTTAACCTAATCTAATTTTGTGAAATTTGATTGATGGAGTCATATATCTTTATATTCTATTATTACTCTATGGTATTTTTTAACTGACCTCTAGTATTTCAGGTACAATCTGTTGCGGAAGAAGTTTCCAGTTGCATCCTTCATTGGATCACCTGTTCTTTCTGAATTGGGATTTGACTTGTTGAGCAAGCTTCTAACTTATGACCCTGAAAAGGTGAATGATAGAAGTTGTTATTATGTGATGATTTTTCATTTGAACTGAACTTCAATGCTAATGGGCTTTTGTGGTCCCTTTGCAGAGGATATCTGCAGAAGCTGCTCTTCTTCATGACTGGTTCAATGAAGCTCCTCTTGCTAATTCTGACCTCAAGATCACATTGCCTCCACAGCGCTGCTAGGACTGTAGGACAGGTACATCTGCTGGCTGCATCTGAGACATCTTCAGGAACAGTGCTATCCCCCCCCCCCCTCATATTTGTCTGTCTCACCAAGTTTATGACTACATCTGTAAAGATTAATGTGATTGCAAAGGACAGGGCAATGGTTTCTACTAGACTTTTGGTTGACATAAGTAGAAGCAACTGATTGATGTTTAGATGCCCGAGGTGTGACATTATACCTTTTTTTTTAATGTTCAATCCAAACTCAATGTGTTCTCCCTCCTCCAATACATTGTCTTTGCTAAAAGATGTACATATATTTCAGGATTTTCTGTAGCAAATGATGAAATTCTTGCGATGGTGATGTTCATATTCCCTTTCCTCCTTTTTCCGTATCGGTTTTCTATCAATGAGATGTAAATAATCTGAGAATTTATTGCATGTTGTATTACCTTTATGGCTTATCAAGAGAAAAATATTCTTTTATATCCTTTGCATTTTTATTATAAATGTGAACTGTAGTTTTTTTAACTATATTATGCATTGTTGTTCGTGGATTTAGATTATATTTCAAAGGTTATGATGGAGAAGATGGGTAATGTCCTAAAGGGCAGAGTAATATTGTTTAACTTATGTACATGTAGTCTTCTGTGGAGGCGAAGTTGTTCCCCCGAACATCCCTTTTTAAATCTATTTCAACTCAATGACATTAAAGTATAACGTTGACTGCTGTTGTTAGTCAGTTGGCTAACGTCTGGATGGTGATTTCAGACTTTCTGGTCATTGAGGTATGCAGTTTTTCTTCTCCTTCAACAGGGCCATTACTTTAAAGTTCAAAGTATCTTCTCAGTTAGCATCTTGATTAATTTGACCCTTTGTTGTGAAGGTCCATTGTTAGGATAACTTAATTTGTTCTGAATAATTGAATAATATCTGTTTGATAAATAGCTCCTGTTGGCTTCCTTATCGTGAAGGCTATTGTCCGAAGACTAAATGTTGACCAATGGTTTAGCACGTAATCTTTTGACTGGTTATGGTCAAGTCCTAATTACATGTTCGTCTTTCATATATGATTATTACGCATGTACAAATGCCAAAAGTGATCAAGCTTACATATTTAATCTTGAAACGTACTAATTGAATCTGACAGCGTTTATCTCAAAGGATGGGAAAGAGGAAGTTTGCTCGCTGGGTTATAGCGCATTGTCATTTTACATGTTCGTCTTTTAATGTTTGTTTATATTTAGATCAGAAAGGTATGCGTTGCTTTAATGATGAGAAACAGGTATGTTGCATATCATTTTTTCTATTCTGTTGCTAATTGATCGTTGTTAGGGGCCAGGGTTACTCTGTAGGACGTTTTCCTTCGTTGGGATTATAAAGTTGTATTGTCGTTTAGAAGCTCTTATCCCACAATGTATGGAAAATCTTCTGACCTAGTATTAAGATTGTTTTCAAAGCAAGCTTATCCATGGTTAACATCTGTTGTTGCGATAATTTATGTGGAATTTAATATTTTAGCAAACTGGACAACCGCATGGCAAGTTTTTTTTTTTTTGGTTGGCACAGCGAGTTCTGATGCTTCAGGAATTATGTCATTTGGTACGAACGAACAGCTGAATGTAGCCTTCATTTCATGGCGGCATAGAACTTGACCATAACTAGTCAAAAGAGTCACCTCTTGGATCCATGTTACCGAGGTTATCATATTTTTTTGTTAATTTGTAATTAGGTGTAAGTGTATATTTGTTCTTTTAATTTCATACAATATTTTAGTTTGATCTTTTAATTTGATATGGTAATTTGTTGCAGTCCTTTAATCTTGAAAGTATTTTCCAATTATTGTCAATTTTTTATATTCAAACATTTAATACTGAACTAGCAGCAATGGAGTTAGTGGATTGAAAATTGTTGTGAAAATTGTATTATTACTTTAATACTATATAATAAAAATATTCAAATTTAGTTAAAATTAACGTAGAAACCCATTAATGGTCCTTATCCTATAATTATTACTGCATCAAAATTTTAATAGAATACAAACATTATTTTTAATTAAATTTCGTGCTATTTTTTTTTATTTTGAAATTATATTAGAACACTATCTGCTAAATATAAACTCTTGTGAAATCTGGAAGCAGCGAGAGTTTTGAAGATTTCCTTGTTTTTTTTGGGAACTTTGGAGATTAATTTCTTTGGTGGGCACGAGCATGGGGTCGTTAGAACGTCTGACAGTTGCGTAGTTTTGCAATCATGGGTTAGAATTCTAATCGCTCGTATGCGTGGCCAACACGTTTCACTCGAGTTGGCGGAGGCGAGTTTGTGTATGGACGGGATCAATTTGCTGCATTTGATTTTGTTTCCGTCAACTTTTGCATGGCATATAAAAGACCTCCTGCTTAGAGTAGAACAATAGCAATTCAGGTGGAAGTTGATATTTACAAATTAATCAATGAAGCGTAGTATATAAATTGCAGGCAATTGACAAGACAAAACTGAGCATAGGTAACTTTCTTCAATTTGTCTTTTTATTTCATAGATGTAACTCATCAAATCTCCACTTTGACAAGAGCCGGCATAGTTTTTAATGGGAAAAATCAGCAACGTTAAAAGTCAAGCGGATCCCACATCTCAGTGTATTTAATTCAATTACAAATTAACAATAACGGCTGTTTTCAATGGGCCACAAACAACTGCATTCGGCAAATTTTTTGAGAGCACTATGAAGACAACACCTTCTCGACCTCAGTTGTCACCTCTTTGGGAGGCTTCTCTGCATGAAGGTTAGCAACAAGACCTTTTTTTGAATAATAATCAATAACCTGCACGCCGTATGCAAAAATCAATTGTTGATAATGACCCTGGAAGCAACTTTCAAAATGAAATACCACAAAAACAGAAGAATAAGCAAAGACTTAATAGTATGTACAACCCTGCAATTTCTAACCAATTATTACCAAATTTTTTGTTGTCAATGATCTCTATTAATGGCTAATAATTTATCTAAAGTTTTAAATTTTACTTAAAGCAAATAGCGATGAAAATCATACTGGTTCAGTTTGTCTGTGAAACGCTTCAAGTCTAGATTTCAAGACAGCTGCTGTGTCATCCTTGCGCTGAATCAGGGGTTCCCCAGTTACCTAAGCAAAACAACAAATTAGACAACTCCATTTGTAATGATATGCAATATATTAGTACTTCCTTTAGACAGCTCCTTGTAATGATATGCAATATATTAGTACTTCCTTAATACAACAGCAACTCGGGTTAAGAGGGAATGAATATATAGCTAGCAAATGAAATCAGAAATTTAGACAAAACTACCTTGATTTGTTGAAAGAATTTTAAAAATAAACTGGAGTTTTACTTCATATTTAGATGCTAACATTGTACCAAGTGATAATAAAATCATGTGGACAATTCTTATTCATTCGCATCATATATTTCAAAAACTAGAATTTCATATTATATGCATACATACACACATATATATTAAACCACATATATATTAAACTTACATCATCAACTCCTGGAACCTTTGGTGGGGCAAATTTTGTATGGTAGGTTCTCCCACTGGAGGGATGTAACCAGCGACCAGTAATCCGCTCTTCAAGGATTGCATCATCAATTGCAAAATTGAGTACCTTGTCTAGTTTTGCTCCTTTCCTTTCCAGCATCTCGTCAAGCTGCAAGCAAACAATGGACATTTCAATATCACATTTCTTGAAGTAAACATGCACATATTTTTCTCTTTTGCAGGATCTCATCGAACTGCCAGCAGTATAAGCAAAGAATATTTGAATATCATGTTGCTGAAGCAAGTACAGAGCACAAATTTTTGACCAACAATCTAACATTCCATATCAGTGAGCTGCTAAGACGTGATCGACTTTTTAATACCTTCTGTGCTTGGACCACAGTTCTAGGAAAGCCATCAAGGATGAAACCTTTCTGACATGATGGTTTCTTCATTGCCTCATCTATAATTCCAACAACCAAGTCGTCTGAAACAAGTTCTCCCTGAAAAGCAAACACATAAAGACATGCCAATAATCAAGAATTGTTAAAAAGTGACAAATAATACAGCCAATATTCACGGAGAACACAGTAAAAAATGACCTTACCTTGTCCATTGCTTCTTTGGCCTTGATGCCAAGAGGAGTTTTAGCTGCTACAGCAGCTCTTAACATGTCACCAGTAGCTAAGTGGCACAGGCAATACTCATCCTTTATGACTGGTGATTGGGTGCCTTTCCCTGATCCAGGTGGACCTGCATCAACATATTTCCAAGCTCAGCACTAATATGCAACATAGAAGTGTCAGTTATTATTTGCACCCATGATAAAGTAAATCCAATAATGAATTATTTTTCGGCCAATCCAATTATGAATTAATGACACACTGCCAATAAAGTCATAACTTCTCAGAGCTGATTCAAAGCAGCAAATGGAAAATAGTAAAACTCATACTCCCGTTTCCCCATCCATGTACTAATTTATCATTTGAACACAAACAAACCCTAATAGAGGTCTATGCAATTGTACGCAGAACTAAAATAAAAAGAAAGTATAAACTAAGATTAGAAAAAAAGAAGAGAAGCAGAAATAACTACATGTGGTCACGACCATATCCATAAACTCAAATTCTCTGATCACGTTAGTAAAACTTATCACATGTTAAATGAGTGACCATAATATTAATCTAATATAAGCAACATAGTGCCTGAGTAACAGTAGCTATATCATAATGTAATCCTTGACAGTCTATTTGCAAATAGAAAGAGACTCATCATAGAAAGGGAAATTTCAACTGAAGTAACTTCCCTTATAGAACAGGAACCACTGCATTACACTTCTTATACTAACTTCAGTGAGATGCAGCAGTTTAACTACTTAAATCGAAGAAAGAAGTTCAGCACTCCAATATTTCTATTTGCAGATCAAAAGGTAAGAATAGCTTGATCACTAAAAGAGGTGGCCAGGAATTATAAAAACGCATCACAATAAGAAAATCATTTACTTTCAACTTAGAGAGCTCAATTCTAAGGTATTATCGTTCTGAGTGTTTGAGTTGGAAAGAGGAAACGAAAGAACTTGATTAAGCCAAATATAAACAACAAAATCACCAACAAATCATGTATTTCTAAGAACATAACTCATGCTATGAACCTCTTTCGAGAAGTCTGGCTAAGAGAAACCCATAAAATCAGGATGCATCTAAATATAAACTAAACGCTAAATTGCTACAAAAACTTGGAAACAAATTTTGAACTGTTTATATTTGTTATGACAGCTACCAGGCAATTGACGAGCATGATAGGAAAAACCATTTGATAAGACGTAACATTGGAATACCTTGAAAAATAAGACCTAAATATACAAGAAACTGAATTTAAGACTTTGAAACTCTCATTTATCGTTAAATACTGAAGAAAGAAAATAAAAGTCCTAAAGACATCTCAGAAACAAAACCCATGAACCAGTGAAAGAAAACGTTCAAATTTCTTAATGTCCTCATCCGGTAAGAGTACTACGCCCAATTATCTCCAGCCCTAGTGGTCGCTAGTTTCTGCGATGATTATATCGGTCAATGGCATATACTTAAAACGTTGAAATTTCTAAATGTCCTCCCTACCATACGATGGCGGCAGCAGCTGCTGCAGAAAACAGAACCTTAAACCCAGAACGGGTTGAACATTTTTTTTTTATTTTTTAATAATAATAATCTTAAGACAGATAATAGGTACCTAGTGGAATTCCCAAAAGGAACCCTAGTAACTGCACCAACATCACAGAAACATCTAACTTTCTATGACATTCAAATGGTTGTTTCGGATCTGTAGGACTGTCAAACAAAAGAAAGAAAGAAAACTGGAGAGAAAGAAATACCAATGAGGATCAGACGCTTGTCGGGTTTGGAGGCGCACTTCATTCGACGGAGAAGCTCAGTCATGAGATCCACAGAAGGAACATCTTCCAAGTTAGCGCTCGCCATTTCGCTTCCTCTGCGTGTTATCCTCCTCCTTGGCCTCGCGGTTTTTGATGTTCTGCAGCAGAAAGAAAGCCAAGCAGCAGAATCACGAATGCGTCCGAAAGAGAGAAAGAACAAAGAAAAATATTCTGATGCAATTTCAGCGAAGATTTCCGGCTTCTTTCATTCTCGGACTTCGGATTTGCAACACAAACACTTACCGCCCGTTTTATTAGCTTCCCTTAATTGACTTTTTTACCCTTGTGGTTGGTCTGGGTAGGGCTGCCTGGGTTAGGCGAGGGTTAAATAAAATTTTAAATGTGATCTTGTACAATTTTTTACTTTTGTAGTGCCTTTCTTTTTATAATTTTTTTCTCTCGTGAATTTTTCTAATATACTGAAATTCTCTCTTTAATTTAATATATAAATAAATAAAATACCTCCTCTTTATCATAAAAGGTTATTTTACTAATCAATCTTGTCAATATACATTTTTCTCTCGTGAATGCCACTTACCTGAACTCATGAAGATGTGGTAATTTTTCGTTGACCCTTTTGGGTTGTAGGAAATTTTTATTTTATTCAACAAATTATTGCAATATCATTTTCCTTAATTCTTCAACAAAGATGTGACATAACCTAATGTTATAATTTGATAATTTATTCATGTTAGCTTTTCGAATGTTCAAATGTTATTTGTTAGTTATCAGAAGCACTTCATTTGTCAATGTATAAACATACAAAATACATGAAACCTAAGCTTGAGAAATATTTAATTATTAGACAAAAGCGGTTAGCAAATCCTTTCAGATCAAAATGATGTGCCAACAAATTAAATTACTTATTATCATGATATATATATCGTCATTAAAATCAAACAGTAGGGGTAATTATGACCATAGAAATTTGAAAATGATATTATTTTTTTTTTAAATTTCTAATATGAATCATGGCAAATCAAGGGGTAAAATGATTATAACCAAAAAAGGAACAAGATTATATCGGTATAATACAATAATGATGCCCAAATTTGCCGAAACCAAAACTTTGTGAGGGAGGGAAATCAGACATCTAGATTACTGTAGCACAAAACAAGCATTCAAGAGAGAGAGAGCTATACTACCCTAGACTCCAGAATAATAAGACAAAATCCTTCTACAGCAAAATCTGCAGTATCAAAGTTTACTGATCATCCTCAGTTTTGGATTTCTTCTTCTTCTTCTTGGTCTTAATAGCACCGTCTTGTACTTCTCCATCATTATCTTTCTTCTCTTTCTTCTTCTTCTTCTTCACTTCTCCATTTGCCTCGCCATTATTCGCATCATCTTGAACGGTCACATCCTGCATATTCGTGTCCACGTCCAGTTTCCTCTTTTCCTTCTTCTTCTTTTCTGATCTGTGATCCTCTAATGCATCTCCATTTGTAACTCCGTTGGGCATATTATCAACAGCCATTTCTTCAACTCCATTTGCATCAGCAGATTTTGCCTTCCTTTTGCCTTTCTTGCCAGATGCTTCAGTAGGCGCTTCTGTAGCAATCTCATCATCTGCAATAATAACTACAGATCAGCAAACTTAAACAACTACGCTTGTGCAGAAAAAATTGGGTACTTCTCAAACCCCCATGTATTGTGGCAATCGTGAGTTTTCAGAATCAGACAGTCTTGGAGTTCAAAGGATAAATTAAATGGAGACAGAGAGGTAAAACTAACTTGTGCCATTGAATCCTACAAACCTTTATTTTGAGCACTTTCCATTGCAGCCTTCATGACATCAATATTCTTACGTGGGGCAACTCCCTTGTCATAAAAGTCAAGTCGCTCCTCAACTTGTTCACGGAGTTTCTCTCCAAAAGCTGTACTGTCCCTTTCTGTAACAAGTAGAACGAAGGTATTTCAATCGGAAGGATGTGGTAAGTAATATAGTACATTTCAGAAATTAATAAGTTAGAAGTTAACCAGAAAAGCAGTCAATGCGTGATGCAATTGAACACTTATTTGCAAGATAGCGAGCCATTCGGCCTTTGTTTTTGGCAGAAGCTCGACCAATAAATGATGAATGGAATATCAGACCGTATTTGGGAGTATTGCCTCTGGTTTTCAATGCCCTGAATACACCAAACCAAAATTAATAATAGAAGCAACTGCTTTCTCTATGTAAATTCAATAGAGGTGTCAAAATTGAAGACCAAATTAGCTATAGCCTTGTAGAATACATATCCTAATGCTAATGAAAAGCCAAACATCTTGTAGTGTTACATCTGAAGCACCTTTTAGTTCCTAAGATCGCTAATAAATTCAAGCTTTATTTAACCAAAACAAGAGTTACTAAGCTATAAACCTGAACAAAGCCTTCTCTGCACCAAGAATTTGAAGAGTAGAAGAGGGGCACTTGGCCAAATTAGTGAGGCTTCCGGCATGTGAAATCAAACGAGCCCCAACAACTTCACCAATCAAAGAGGCCAAATTTGGTGCAATATCATTCATCTTAGTCACAAGATAATCATAAAGCTTCCTCCTATACTCAGATAGGTCCATTACCCTCTGAGCAAACTGCTGGACATTAATTAGGTCCACTGGAGACAAATCCTGTCCTGAAGAAAATCAAGAGAGTGCAGGTTTTATATAGAGAATAATGGTTAAGTTACTCAATACAAGCACAATAATCCTACCCATAGATGCTTTGGCAGCTTCCACTATCTCCTTCGCCTTGTCTTCATCCCCAACTATGTCTGTTAAGCCTGGGATTTTTTCCTCAGTCAGCTTTGACTTATCTTCAATATATTTTGCAACTCTGGCATATAGATAGTTGTCATTTACAATCTTCACCAGTTCAGGAAAATGCCACGAGTACCATTCCCTGCACAGATTTGATGAACCAGCATATAGTAAATATTAAAATGCACTAAATAAGTTTTTAATTATTCAAAATCATGCTTCAAATGTCACCAATTTTCCAAATACAGTAAACCTTGTGGAATATCATGATGATTCTGGTTTTGATTAAATATGTACTGTTTTTGTACATTTGTCAAATAATATACCTGACTCTCATGGAAAAAGAATTGATATCTTTATCAAGCGTATCAAGAAGGAAGATTGCTTGAATGACCATATTGTCAACTCGGTTAACATTAAATTTCACTTTTGCCCTGCTGTAACTATGCCCCAGACCAAGTTGAGCTTTTTCCAAATCTCCAGGCTATGGAATTTCAGTAAGTCAAAGAAAAATGAAACGAAATTAAAAAACATAGAGAGACAAATACGATTACATTAAGTCATATCGTACAAAAAACTGAAAGGACCCAGAGAAAAAGCTGACCTTGAGATCATTGAGAAATCTATCAAAATGGAGCCGAACACCTCGAAGCAGCTCACACACAAACTCATTACTTTGACATGGAATTTTGGTCACTTCAGAGATCTGAGAACCAATCTTAGGATCTACTACACCTAAACTGAACTTTGCCTTCTTGCCTTCCTTAACTTTTGGGAGATTAATCTCCAGAAAACTTCTCAGCTCATCGGTCAACAGACCTGAAAGTGAAACGTAATTAATAACAAAGAATCGAAGATTTGCACCTTGAATGGAACCATCAGATTTCAACTTTGTGCAAAGATATACATATCAGTCATCAAGCCGGATGATAACTTTATATAAGCAAATACACAATATTGACCCCAGCCAAGCATCATTTGAGTTGCCTTATAGATACGAATCTTTCATATTTTCTGAAAAATTAAACATGTAAATGAGACCCAAAGGTTTAAATTCAATCTCACGGATGTTTCTCCAGATCAAACAATGGTTGCATGGGATGATGTGAAAATGTGGAGCATCGGATATTAAGTTCACAAATTAAGAAGAATAAACGTTTTCCAACCAACCAAATCAAGGACCAGCCTCTCGAAGATGCCAAAAAACAAAATAAAGCAAACATCAAATTTACAATTTGGAAGTAAACCGATAAAAAAACCAACAAAATTACATGTCTCTCACTAACATGACATGCGAGACACTCCAAGAACAACTAATGCTACCTAAATATTAAAATTGAGATTGCTTTTAGACAGAATGCAAATATGTTGTTCATGAAAGGATGACTACAACACAACTTTGTACCCAGAGTGAACCTAAACATTTAGCCACCACGCGAGCAATCTACAAACACAGACCAATACTAAGTTACTAACACGTAATGGCGCTCGGAATACGAATTGGATCAAAAGTTCAACAAGCTTCACAAAATCTACACGTTCGGGGTCAGAACTGAGGCAGGTTACCTTCAGAAACAGAGTTGCATTGCTTGAGAGCATCAAGGGCAGATTGGAAAGGAGAAAATGCCGCAAGCTGCACGACCTTGCCGAACCGGTTCAAGTCGGAAACAGAGTTCCGAACCGCTTCGGTGTTCTGCCCAATCTCATCGAGGCCATGGGCATGGAATAGGCCGTAGCCAGAAGCGGATTCGTAGAGAAGGTAAAGAGCCATTGAAGAAACAAAGCCTAGAACTGCGAGAACAATGTGTGGGCGGTAGAGGGAGGCAAGCACAAGACCATTAGAAGACTACTGCGGGAAAAGCGAAAGTAGGGTTTAGGGTTTTAGTGCCAAATTGAAGGCGTTGTGTGTGAGGAATATCGTTCGTCCGATATGCATACTTGAGTTTTGACTCCCTCGAAAACGTTGAAACAGATGCGACACTTTTTTGGCATGTATGGTTAGAGGGAAATAAGAGTGAAGAAATAAAATCTTTTATTTATTTTTATTTAATATTTAAACATTTTACTCGTAATTATAAATTTTTTATATAATTTTAATTTTTTTAAGTTATAAAAAAATATTTTAAATTATTTTATTCTAAATTATAAAATAAAATATTTTTACTCACTTTTATCCTATCAAATAAATTTTTAAATTTATTTACAGTCTAATTATATTTTTATTTTTATTTTTATTTTTAATTTTACTTCCATAAAAGGTCACTTAAACCAGGAGACTGAGTTGGGAACCGCAGGTTGTTAATAACTTTGGGTAGGATTCTTATGCTTGTATTTTTTGAAGGTAAAAAAGCACAATTATATTTTTTATTCAAATAATATTATTTAAATATATTCAATACTTTAAAAACTATAATTTCTTCTAAATAAAAAAAATATTTTCTTATAATTTGTAAAAATTTTAAATCAAAATCCTTGAAATTCATAGAAACCACCTTCGGCTTCGATTGGTGTTGGAGTTATGAATAGAGTATTTGAAAACTTTGGCGAGACTGGTTCGAGCAATGGGGAGTAATAGAACTACAGCCGAATGGCAACGATATCCCCCACTTGCAGTGGAACCCAACCCACCAAAATTTGTGAGGGCCTTCGTCTGAAATTTTGTCGTTTTTATTGAATTTTCAAAACGTCGCTTCTCTTGACATGCTAACATATCTTCGAAACCCTTCGTCACCACGGCATTTCTACTCCCAAAGCCACCTAATGTGGAGCCCAACAAGGGTATTATTACCGTGGCTTTTCTATTTGAGAATGGGATCATTGTTGCGGCGGAATCATGGATCACCAGAAAAATACTCTAGAATGAGGTAAGTACCGAGCTTGGGTCATAATGCAGTACTCTACAACATTACCCCACCAATTTATTGTACTATTTACAAGAAAAATAGTTCATATTGCTCAAATGCAAGTAGCTAGCTATTGTACCTACCTATGTACACGATATTAATTCAATAAAAGTTAGGCACAATAATCATCAAAATTGTCTGGTTATTTTTCTCAATTAATTGTGCAGTATCTGATGAGTCTTAGAAGATTGTCCAAAATGCTTGGCACAAAAGCCAGAGAAGTTATACTCTGCAACTTTGGGTTATCTTAAACTTTACATTTACCTCATGGTCTTTTTTAATATTAATGCACTTCAAGTCAATTATTACTTACATTAATGTACTATAATTTTTTTTTGTACAACAAATTTTAAAAATGGGTTGAACTTACCCACAATCTAATAACAAGACGAAATCTCCTTTTTTCATAAACTATATTAATATCAGATAGAGTAAACTGCCTATTATTATCAAGCGTAAACCTAAATACTTAAAAGTTAAAATATTTCCCTAAGAATTGCTAGTATAATTATAATAAAATGATATTAATATTAAATAGAGTAAACTGTCAATTATTTTCAAGTATAAACCTAAATATTTAAGAGTTATAATATTTTCTTAAGAATTACTAATAGAATTATAATAAAATAATATTCTTTAAGAATAAAATAGGTAAGTTTTACTTTTATCACTTGAACCACATATGAGGTTGGCTTCCTCAATTCATTACAAAATCGTCTTTCTCCCTTTTTCCATCTCTTTCGCTCTTATTTAAGTTTACAATACCATAGTAATGGTATTAGAGCGGACGATTATCAACCCTTCCCACTGTAACTTTAAAAGGTTGTGTGCCCGAGTTCTTGTTCTATTATAATTAATTATACATATGCTTTTAATATAACCATCTATAATTATTTATATGCTTTTAGTTTTCTTTAAGTATAGATTAAAGTTTATAAAGATTACGTCTATAACTAATAGTCAAGAGAAAATTTCTAATGAGCTGATAAGAGAATGATAATATATTCTCTATAATTTTATGGGGAAAAATCACATTTAAATCTAACAATTAAATTGCTCAAATTTTGAATTGATTTAAAAAAAAATCCCTAATTGATCTAAAAGGATCATTTCGAAATTTAAGAATGTTGTGTTTTTTAAAATATTATCCCTCATTCTCTTTGTCAAAAACAAAGTTACCACGTTTTCAAAAAATACAAATTACTTAAAATTATATGTTGAATGTTAAATATTATTTTTTAAATAATGATATATAATAATATAAAAAATATAACATGATAAAAGTTGTCAATTTTAATAACTTAAGCTTAATAATCAAAATATAAACTATGGAGTTATTAATTTAAATATTTAAAAGTTAACGAGTGTATGTGTAACAAACTTAAAATTAAAAAAAAAAAGTTTTTTTTGTTGTCAATCTGATTTACTGGAGTTTTACCTTAACTATATTTCGATTCGACTTGTGCTGCGTATCTGGCTATGGTGTGTGAGTCTCCCAACGAAAATGTTCTGCATACGCTAAATATCGAATTTGAAACCTCGCTTAAGCTATATTGAGCCACTTACCACTCGGATCAACTCTCTTTGGTATTTTTTCTTAATCATTATAAGTGGGCTTAGGCCTTTGAAGTCCTAATAAATTAACATTATGTATCTTAATAAATTAACATTATGTATCTTAATAAATTTTTTTAATCATTATGTATTTTAATCATAACAAATTAACAACAACAGTGCAATAAGTGGGCTTAGGCCTTTGAAGTCCGAAACACAAGTTTTACTATAAAGCCCACAATTACAACATGTTTTCCTATCCATTTAAAAAAAGAATAGTTTTTAATGGCAGGTAATAAAATTAGTAACTTAATGCCCTACATGATAGAAAGAATTGAACCCGTGGAAATAGCTTAACTAGACGAGATGTAATTATGCTGAGCTAGTGAAAATATGACAATGATGGTACAAATTCCGGTCAGGTTATCGTAACAAGTGCATATTTGGAACCTCCAAATATGGTTTCTAGAGAAGCAAACTGTTTGCTTTTCTCAAAAATCCAAACAAAAACAAGGTGGCTGAAACAAACAAACAAACGAAATATGTACAAAAATATGTTTTTGATAGAGACGCAGCTTGAAAGAGGATGCTGTACACAAGTTAAAAAAAAAAAATACTAAATCCCTAATAATGAGCCCCAATAAAAAGGGAGGAAAAAAGTAGAATATACATGGTGATGATTTTGACCTCACACTGCTTGTGGCCACGTATGATTGTAATTATATCATACTTCTTATATTCTCAAGCAATGAGTTATTTAATATATTTAAGAATATTAATAAAATAAGATAAATTAGTTAATTTTAATAAATATGATATAATCTTTTTAAAATATTTATGTATAATATTATATAATATATCAATTTATAAGTAAAATAAATTAATTTAAAAATAAATAAATATAAGAGATAAAATAAAATTAATTATTATATCTATGATTAAAATTATTTTTTTATTTAACTCATATTTAAAGTTATAAAAGTGTTTTTTTTCCATACTTAACATTTTACACATGGAATGTAGCTTAAATATAAGAATATAACGAGGGTATGAGAATGTTGAAAAGAGGCTAAAAATATAGTAGGTATCTTAATTTTTAGGTGTCTAAATTTATATTTGAGAGTAATAAATAATCTATCTTATTTGATATTATTATTGTTTAAAAAAATATTTATTATAATATTAAATCGTAAATAAGTTCAATTTTTTTATAAAATATTGTATATAAAAAAAATATGGTAACTAGGTGTGGGGGGGGGGTAGTTTGTTGATGTCTTGACGTGGGCCTTTTCATTGCTTTCCCTTTCAACTGAAGCTGGACTTAGCTATCCCATCCACACAAGCACATGCATAGATGATTTCCACTTCCATCTGCACCAATTCCACCGGACCAAATGCCCGGCTTCTTTTAAGGGTAAAGTCGTGGATTTGATCCTATCTATCTCTCCAATTTAAAAAGAAGAAAGAAAAAAGAAAAATTCAAAGCCTTATGCATTAGCTCACAGCTTTAAAGATGAAAAGGGCTTGAGTGGTAGCTCGGTAACAACCAAGTTAAAAAAGGCCAACCCTTGTTCCTCCCCCACCCCCACCCCAAAACCCATGTTAATTAGTGCAGCGGGTGTTTAATTTATAAAAAAAGCTATTTTTTATTGGTCTAATTATAATTTTTAAAAATATATTTTAATTTTTAAATATTTAAATTTATGTATAAAAATAATAAATAATTTATTATATTAAATATTAATATTATTTAAGAAAAATGAATATTTCACTTTAGCAAGAAAATTTAATTTTTTTTAAATTTCTTATTAAAAAAATATGTACAATTTTTTTACAATAATTTTTAAAATAAAATTAGACTCAGCAATAATTTAAAAATAAAATAAAATATTTTTTAAAATAATATTAATATCATGCACATCAACCAGGCCTTAATGTGTAAATAAAAAATGATTACAAAGTTTGTCTGGGATAATTTTTCAATTCTATTTCCATCAAAATACATGAAAATGAATTCCATCTCATCCCATTTCCACCTACGTCTTCTTCTCCACTTCTCCGTTATGCACCTCCTTCAATCTCCGGTCTGAACATCGTTTTGAGCACTCACCCGACGGAGACCACCAGCAACGCCGATGGTGACCTCCAACAGCCCATCGTTATCTTCACCACGATTTCGCCTTCAAGCTCATCGCCGGCGAAGACCCACCTCTTGTCCGACAGCTTCATCTTCTTCCCCATGTCATCTTTGCCTTCTCCATCTTCATCTTCTTCCCCCTCCATAGATCGACGTCAACTAATCCACTCCGTTGATCCCCGCTGCATCTTCTTTTAGATCTTGGTTTCACTCCTTTGAGCTTCGGCGAAGGTCGCTATGGGTTTTACTCTGTTGAGTTTCGATGAAGGTGGCGCTTTGTGCTTGCCCTCAGGATTGAATTTCTTGAGCTTGACCATTATAGATCTGCAATCTAGCTAGAAAAATTAATTAAGAAATATTTTAATTAATTCCAAACACAAGCCTTCCGTAAGAATCCCCACACCTAATATCACTGAATGGTGTTGTAGATGATGGTTGGCTTGCCTGTCATGCTTAAAAAATTTGAACAGTCCAATCCTTTTAGAAGGAGGTGAAGGATCGCAGAGTATATAACACATAATATCGATTTTATTTTTTTATATATGTAAAATATTTTAATTTTATTAATAATCTTTTTAATTTAATATAATTTTATCTATAATATTTTTAATTAATATAATTTTTAATATTTAAAAAATAAAATTATGTATAAAATTTTATTATATTAAAAAATTATAGATAAAATTATATAAAATTAAAAATATTATAGATAAAATTATATTATAAATAAAATTAAAATAATAAATATATATATAAAAAAATAAGATTATATTAAGTGTTATATAACTGAAATTTAAAAGTATTTTAGTTTTTTTAATATAAAATTAGGGCTTTCTATGACATAACAAACATGCTTTTTGACCCATATCCATATCCATCCTCTTGTCCATTTCCATTTCCATTTCCATTTCCATTTCCATTTCCCCCAAAATCAATTCCAACGTTCTAAATAAGCCCCGGTGCTTCCCCAAGACCACGTGGAATAAAACAAAGTTTCATTATAGGTGTGTTTAGAAATATCCAAAACTTAAATTTTAAACTTAAGTCTTGATAAAATCTAAATTTTAAGAAATTTTAAAATAAATAGTTATATTTATTCAAATGAATTTTTGGACTAAACTATAGTTTAAAATTAAAATTTTAGATAAACTGGTCAGAGTAACTTATAAAATAGTAAAAGATCTTATGAACTAACTAATTATTATATTACCTTTATTTTTTTTACACCATCTCTCATACTTTTTCTTACACACTCTCTCCTATTTTTTCTTACACACTCTATTTTCTTTTCTTACAAACCCTCTCATCTCTCCTCTTATATCTTATCTCTCCAAATTTAATATTCATACCCTTTTTCGTAATTTACTAATAATAAAAGTATTTCTAAAAATAATTATCCAAACACTTATTTATTCAAAACCACTTTTTTTTTTCATAAACTCTTCTCCAAAAACCCTTTTCTATAAGCTGCCCAAAAACCTATTTTTTTTCATAAGTCTATTTTTAAAATTTTATCCAAACACACATTAAAAAAGTGTTGATAATCACTTTTGGCCAATAAAAGACATTATGTCTATTTGATAAGCCCTATACTAAAGTTATAAAAGGATTTATGATTCAAAATTTAGTTTAAAATTTTTTAAAACTAGTAGTCATATTTATTTTTAAGTACTTTTAAGTTAAATTATAATTTTAGATAAATGTATAAGAATAGTTTTTAGAAGAAAAAATGGGTTTATGGATATCAAAATGTCATTTTATCTTTATTTTTCTGACACTCTCTCTTCTCTCTATATCACATATCCTCTTTGTCGCCATTTTTGTCCAACAGAGATGAAGAAAAAAGAATGAGACGAGATGACAGATCATCATCACCGGAGGAGGAAGAGGCGGTGGTCATCGATGGGAGGCATCATCCTCTTTTAGGCTTTTATCCTCGCGTCTTAGCTTTGTCTTCTTCCAGATCTCATGTGACACCGGTGGAAGAGGGATTTGGAAGAGAGACGACAATGGTTTTCTCCATCTGGTCGCTCATCATAGTAAATCTATATAGGTCATCGTAACTAGTAGTCAATGGTCTTTGATGGTCTACAACGGTAAGATGAAGATTGTCTTTATCGTTGGTGTTCGCTATTCACTTTGGAGATGATGAACAGGAATATTAATTAGTTATTTATCTATTTTTTCATCTTATACCCTTTTTAAAAATTTACTAATCATAAAAGTTATTATGATAATAACTATCCAAATACTAATCTATTTATAACCACATTTTTTCTATAAACTCTTCTCCAAAAGTACTCTAAAAATATTTTTTTTCATGAACCCTTATCTAAAATCCTATCTAAATAGACCCATTGATACATGAAATCATCAATAATACTCTAAAATATAAGGTAGATAGCCTTATGTTCTTTAGTTCTCAATTAATAATGGCTTATAGGACTCAAAACTTACTGTTCGGTTTCCAAGAGTTATTTTCAGGTTCTCTAATAATAACTTGATATGTGCGTTTTCTTATAGCTCAAAGCCATATCATGAAAGTTATGTCTCGATCCAGTTCCAAAACATAAATTTGAACATCACTGAATTTAACTGTCATACAACTACTTAAACAGGTAAAAAGGGGGAAGCACAAAAAGATGATGAAAAGCTTGTATTAATCAATACTCAAAAGTCATAACTACATCTACACCAATTGGTTACTTCTTTCTTTTCTTTTCTTTATTTTCCCCCCTAAGAACATGGCACAATGATAGACATAAAACTGAAGTCATGAATGACTAATATGCGTGTCAAATGCCGACAGCTTGATTTTTCTTATTAATATGTGATGGTTCGTATCATTGTAAGATGGGATACTCATGAAAATTACTCCCTTGTGTTACAGCTCTACAGAGGAAAGCTAGAAAATGGGAAGCAAGTTGCAATAAGGAGCCTGCCACTGTCGAAAAAGTATTCATTCAGGAATTTCAAACTGAGGTTGGATTTGCTCGCAAGGCTTCGTCATCCTCATCTGGTATCTCTTTTGTGTCACTGCATTGATGGTGTTGTAGCAGAAAATAATGGCACAAACATATTTCTCATGTACGAATACGTTCACAATGGAAGTTTCCAGAGTTACCTATCTGGTAAGACCATCACTTTTAAGATCACTTTTTGAATTCTGGAAGTCATAACATTGAATGTAACTTTGGCCTCAAGAAATTCAGTTTCTGAAGCTGTTTGATTTCATATGCGAATGCTTAATTAAATTGGCATTGTATGTGTAGGAACTAGTTCTGGCAAGGTTTTCAATTGGTCTGAGAGATTGGCAGTTTTGGTTAGCATTGCCAAGGCGGTTCAGTTTCTGCACACCGGAATGATACCCGGTTTCTTTAAGAACTGGCTCAAAACGAACAATATATTGCTTAGTGAGAATTGGACGGCGAAGATGAGTGACTATGGATTGTCCATTATCTCAGAGGAAGCTGACATGAGTGAGGTATGGTTTCCTGATTCGTTTTCCATTGTTGGTCTTGCAAAACCTTGTTCACATCAGTAATTGCAATTTTTCTTGTCTTTTGCAGGGAAAAGGAGAAAACGCTGGATCATGGTAAATATTTTCATTAATTAGACTCATTAATTCCCTGGTACACAAGAAATCAGATGAATTCTGATAGATTTATCAGAATTTTAGCAGTAGTTGAATATTTTCTTTGGTCCTAGATCCTTCTTTGAATTTTATATCTGTGAGTGATTTTCTCAATATCTGTAATTTCAGGGAAATGAAAAGATTAGAAAATGATATTTATAGCTTTGGATTTATACTACTTGAGGCACTTCTTGGAGCTTCGGTATCTGCTAAAAAAGAAGCAATTTTGCCGAACGTAATGGTATGTATTCATCTTGTTTGGTATACAGAATGAGGAAAATGGAATGAAAATGAAACAAAGAAAAAATAGTTTTGTGGATAAAAATGACCCTGTCTTGGGTTAGAACAGATTTATGACCATATTAACTTGGTTGTTATGCATAATCACACAATAACTGGAAAGAAATTACAAATCCCACTTCATTCAATTTTCTTTTTTCTTCAACAAGATCCTTAGCCTTCATGATGATCTTTGTTAAAACTCTAATGACAAATCATATCATATTCTCATGTAATTATATCAGTTCCCATATATTGCTAGGAGTTTTAAGAATGAGTCATATTATTTATGATTTAGAAACTAGATACTCCTTCTACCCTTTAATTATAAGAGTTAGTTGACTTTTTTTGAAATATTAAAGAAGTCAATGAATTAGTTAATTATAACTAAATCAAATCCCTCAAGACAAATCCATATTATATACTATTTAATCTACTTAAATTAGTCAACTAGCTCTTAATTATAATTAACCTATTTATTTGTTTTAATCTATTTAAACAAGTTAGCTAGCCCTTATTTTAAGGACTAAAGAAGTATTTTTTTTATGATATTTATATTGAAGTAGATGATTTCTTCGGGTTCGGAGTGATGAAGTTTGTTAATTTAGTACACCAAATTAGATTACTGTAAATTGCAGGCTTGTTTTAACGGTGAAGACGGGTGGAAGAAAATATTGGATCCAGTAGTGCAAGCAAGTTGCAGTGAAAGAATCTTTGTTGATTGTGATTTCCATCACAAACAAAAGCATTTCCACCGAATCTTGGAGCCGACCATCCGTTGAGGATGTCCTTTGGAACTTACGGTATGCTTCTCAAGTTCAAGAATCGGCTGATGCCGACCACAGACCAAATCATCAGTAACACAATTTTGAACTTTGGTTTTGATTCTATGACTAGCAAGTATGACCTAGTGGTGAAAAATATACTCTCACCAGTCCTTTACCACAGACCAAATCATCCGTAACACAATTTTGAACTTTGGTTTTGATTCTATGACTAGCAAGTATGATCTAGTGGTGAAAAATATACTCTCACCAGTCCTTTACCACAGACCAAATCATCCGTAACACAATTTTGAACTTTGGTTTTGATTCTATGACTAGCAAGTATGATCTAGTGGTGAAAAATATACTCTCACCGATCCTTTATAGAAAATTTAGTTAATTAATTTATGTAAATTAAAAAAATTAAATAAATAGGTTAATTATTATTAGTATAATAGTTAGTTGATTAATTTAGATAGAGTGAGAAGTATATAATATAAATTCATATTGAGGGATTTAATTTAGTCATAATTAATTAATTTATCTGAATTTTTTAGTTACAATTAACTAATTTATTTAAATTTTTTAATCTATTTAAATTAATTAATTATTTATTATATTAAATACTAGACAAGTACTAAATAGTTAGGGGTGAAGTTCATATTCATTCAGCCATGTACCGAATTTCTTAACTTTTGTGAACATAATTGATTAACATACCAATAATGGTATCTTTCATCCATCCTCTGTTATAGTGTTTGCTTCAAGGGAATGCTTTGTACGGTTTGAATCTTTTGTTTTTCCTAATCTATCTGTTCTTTAACATTCCAAATACTCCCTCTTCCAAATACTAATTATAAGATTACTATCTATTTTGTCTTCCAAAATTATAATTTTCTCCCTAAAGTATCCTAATATAATTGCACATATTAAGATAATTTTAATTAAGGGTAGTTCAAATGTACATGATTAAATTGAATATTTTAGAGATAAGAGTAGTTTAAATGTACATGATTAAAGAGAATATTTTAGAGAAACAAACATACAATCATTACAAATAATCACTTTAAATATTTTTTTTAATATACTTAATTTAGTTAAATAAATTTTATATTAAGGATCGGAATAAGTAACGAACAACTCAATTGAGCAATTGCTCTAATTTCTCTTGAAGCAAATTTAGTTTCGAGAACTTTGGTGTAAGAGCATACTTGGAATCTATATGGTTCACAAAAAGGGACTTCAAAGTTTTAGTCACATCCCTAACATTTTTTTGGTTCCTTCCTTCAAGGTTTCCATTTTGAGTTGTATGTCACGTAGATATCGCCATATTTTATTAACTTTATTAAAAAACATGTATGGTTCATCATAGATTGTTATAGACATGGCGGATGATTATGAGAAGAAGAAAGCAAAAGACAATGAAGAAGGTGTCATCAACCAACGCTAGAAGGAATCCAAGAAGCCATTTTATCCAAATTACCTGCAAAGTCGTGGAGAGAACGCATTTGGGAAAGTTCAGAAAGTTTACTGCACGTTCTTCAATTAGCTAGTGCTTGGTTTCTGCAGGCGAAGTCGTCTAACATAAAACAAATACAATTTCGTTCACTTGAAGCATTTTCAATAACCAGCTAGGCCTCGGATAATCCTATAACTCTGAGCGAGTATTCAATTTACAACAATAATAACAGAGCTCCAACAAGAGAGCATGCATGGAATGGAAGCCGGGTGACATTTTGGATAATCCAAGGAGTTATTGATAACGGGGTTTCAGCTTAAGAAAGTATAGATAAATTAATATAATAATTTAATAATTCTATAGTAGTTGATTTTGATTCTAAAGATAAGATCTATTTTATATATTTTTTATTTTTTTTAAATTATCCGTAATATTTCAATAATAATCAAATAAGAAAGATGTGTATTGTTAAGTAATATAATTAGAGCGTCTTAAAAAAATATATTATATTAATTAACTTACTTCATATAATTAAATTAATTAAATATGTTATATATTAAAAAAGTAATGAATAATATCTTAATGCCACAATAACCTATATAGAAATATAAGGTAACAAATTAACAATAATACATAATATAGCATTATAATAAAATAATAATATAAAAATAACAGAGGAAGAAGAGGGATAAGCAATATAATAATGATCATGACAATGAATTACAGGTCTAAAAACCTGTTACAAGAAAAGCAAAAAGGTCTAATAATCTGATATTAGAAGCAAAGAGGGTGGGGAAACGCTTAAAAGAAGATTAATTTTTGCTAGTCCTATGTTTAAATACAATAGAAATTACAAATTTTAGGTCCTTATCTTCAAATGATGAATCAAGATTGAAGCTCCTGACTCTAACTCTGAACCTTGGTCTTCTTTTTAGCCATTCCTTTAGTGTCCCTTTCTAACAGTCTTTGCTGCATCAAGTCTAACAGATATGACTGCAAATGTTTATTTATCTCCATCACATGCTTTGCCATCTTTGTTGCCCACACACGATTCTCTATGCTTGTTTCCACCTTCATTTGCATGGCCATGTCCACAGGCATCTTCAATTTCTGCTAATATACAAAACAAATTTAAAACTTTACCATTAATCATGCAGTTACATATATTAAATTCTTATTGCCCTGTCTCAATATATAAAACGAAGGACATCATTTTTTATTTGTGTTGTATTACGATGAACCATGCAAAACTGAATTCCACTGGATGTGTAAGAAATAGTGGTTGTTGAAGGGCAAGATAAAAAACCTGGCCATCAAACAATTGTTGGGGCCTATCTAAGGAATGGAGAGTTGTAGTTCCCCTTCCCTTCGATGAGTTGATCGGCTGAGGATACTTGTCGAGAGAAGAGACAGTATACTGATTGGAAGCCCTCCTATGGTTTGATGCAGAGAGCATCGAAGACCGTGGAACAATCGCCAGATTAGTTATTTTCCCTGCTATTAATGAAACCATAAATTTAATAATTTAAGTATATTCTAAGGACACCATTTGTCCGAATGCCTTAGAAACAAACATAATCATACATCTCTTTCCAAGCACTTAAGAAATAAGTTCTGCCATCAGAATGTCAGCCAAACGGTTAAATATTCTGCCATAAGAAATAGTAATTTCTATATATAGGCCTAAATGAATTACAACTCTCTCTACCATAAAAGGGGTAGAATTCTAGTACAAGTTAATAGATTGTGTTACCTTTTTTGACATCGATCATTCGAATAACTGTCCAGCTAATGACATCCCAAATTCTGATTGTGTTATCATCAGAGGCAGATATCAGGCCAGCTTGACTAGAGGTCAGGGCAGTTATAGTTCCACTGCATACTTGACAAGAATCAGACTTACCTTCATTACCTTCTTGAAAGATCTGGCGGGCACAACTTATAGATAACTAAAATATTAGACATTCAATAAAATTACATCTTTTTCTCTATGTTGCTCACTGACATTAGATATAAAGGATGATGGATTAGAAAATGAAGTATTCACAAAGCTCAAGCGTATAAAGCCAATTTTGCAAAGTTAGATTGTAATATGAGAAGCTTCAAGTATCAGGCGTACCTGTGTCCCTTCAATTCAAGTAATTGGTTTGATGCAATACTAGAAAGTTCTTCCTCCTGACCTACATCAAGCTTTCTACCAATTATATGTCCATTTACTGATCCACAAAACAAAAGGCCCTCTCCTTGGTAAAGAAAAATGGAAGTTATTGGCAAATCATGAACATGAGTTTGCACAAGTCGTCCTGAGATAAAGTCCCACACCTATAAGAAACAGAAAATGCCATTTAAGCATGAAGCAGACTCCAATGAATATTAGAATTTTGAGGAGTGACCTGAATTGACTAATCACCTTGCAAGTTCCGTCGAGGGAACTTGATACTAAAATTGAGAAGTAATTGTCTGATGTAGTTAAGAGACCTGTTATGGTGGACTCATGCCCTGACAAAGAATGTAACAAAGAAGGCAGACTTCCAGTTCCTTCCAGATCTAACAAGCTTCAACCAAAATGATCATCACAAATGCATCATTATGGTAGTTAATGATTTTTGTTTTTTTTTAAGAAAAAAACTTATTCCAGAGGTCAAAATTCTCAACAAATAGAAAACTCATACTTTACCTAATCAAAGACCAAACACATATCATACCATCATCAGAACTAGAAATGAGGAAAGAACCATCATCAGAAAATAACAGGCAGTTCAAAGTTCTATCACGAGCCCTCCAAGTCTTGAACAATTTTCCACTAGTCACCTACAGAATACAGATCATCATATAAACATATCAATAATTTTTTTTTTATTTGCAATGTTATTTAGTATTATTTAAAGCCCAGCATTCACTTCCATAAGACCAGCAATACTTTATGGAAGTGAATGCTGGGCTTTAAAAGGACAGCAAGAGCATAAAGTTGGGGTAACTGAGATGAGGATGCTGAGATGGATGTGTGGGCATATAAGAAAAGATAAGATTCTTAATGAATATATACGGGGAAGAGTTGGAGTGGCACCTATTGAAGAGAAAATGGTAGAGAACCGTTTTAGGTGGTTTGGACACGTACAAAGAAGGCAAAGGGATGCGCCGGTGAAGAGGGTGGATCAAATAGTATAGACACCAGTTAAAAGGGGTAGAGGAAGGCCAAAGAGAACGCTCAAAGAGGTCATTGAACGGGATCTCCTGGTCAATAACCTATCTAAGGATTTAGTTTTCGATAGAGCACAATGGCGTCGTATGATCCATGTAGCCGACCCCATTTAATGGGATAAGGCTTGTTGTTGTTGTTGTAATGTTATTTAGTATTATTCAAAAAAATGTCATATGCAAGCTAATATTAGGGAATGGAATGTATTTGCTGATAGCTGAGTTAGCTCAGCAACTTTCCAGAATTAATATATTAAAATAAGCATATGAATACGTAGACTATTGATGAACTAAATAATCAATTAGTCCCACTGTTTTTTTTTTTTGCCAAATGTATAAATTAGGTCTGCTTACATCCCAAAGATAAGCATTTCCCGATAAAGCTCCTCCAGCGAGATATATGCCGTCCTTCGTGCAAGCAAGGGGTCCAATGGCCTCTAATGGGTAGCTCCAAAGAGGTTGTTGAGGCTGAAACCAGAACAAATGAATGAAAATGGAGTTTTCTACTGGAAGTGAGGTTTTGATTTAGAATTTCAGCTCAGGACATTACCTTGTTCAAAGTCCAGATGCCAATGGCTCCACCACCTACAGATCCGTGTCTGTTAATTTGCGACGCTGCAATAAACTGGTCCCTTAAGCAAACCAACCCACTAGAAGGTGAAGCACAGTTCGGCAGGTGAAGAAGATCCTCTTCTGTGTTCATATCCAAAATCTTTAACCCTAAACCCATGCTTTTGTCACCACACACGACCAAAAGCTCTCTGTCGCTTCCCATTATTTCTCCGAGCAAGCAGATAGAAACTCCAATTCTTGCTTCTTTTCAAATTAGAAACAGATGAATCGCATTATTTGTGTGAGATTATTGGCAGCTTAAATCAGAGAATTTGACATCCTCAAGGTGCGAATTCTTCTTCACGTTTTAGGGGTGAAAACATCGTTAGAAATGTGAAGAGCAGGTCCTTCTTGAAAATATGGTTCATGCAGGGGCGTGCGATTCGAGCAGCTATTATCAGAGACTTGATGACACGTAGATTGAAGAGGAGTTTTTTTTTTTTTTTTTTTTGTAAAAAAAATGAAATGTAACTTGCACAAATCATCATCATTTTTTTAATTGTGGTTCTCCGTTACAAAAAATAGCGTCTAAGTTTTTTTTTATACAAGTATTAAATTGATATGCCTCTAATTAACATGATTTTTTTGAAGGTAAACAAGGAAAATTATATCTTTTATTCAAATAATTTTATTTGAATTTATTCAATTATTAAATAAATAATAATATTTTGCCAGCTAAAAAAATATAGTTTTGTTCTTATAATTCATAATTTAGTTTTTGCTATTGTGATCAATTTCATATCAAGCCAATCGATATACGCTTAGTCTAACTTTAGTGTTCATTTTCTTCTTAGTAAAATGACCATGTAAAGTAAATGGCTTCATTAATATAAGGGAAAATGACAAAGATTATGAGATGGCTTGGCGGAAGAGTTTTTATAATTTATATTGATACGTTTTTTGTAAATGACAAACTGTCTAATGATAGTACGATCTGTTTTTATTTTTGTGTCATTTTGGAGACAAAAATATTATTTTTTCTTACACGTGCCATACTTAAATATTTTGCTACGCACGTATCATCCTGCCTCACGTTTGTCGTCTTGGGTAAAATGATAAGAAAGATATTTCTGAACCTCAGGCAAGGAAAGAAGCGGAAGGCCTTCAACACTTATTTCCCGCTGAGTTGAAGGCTGAGGCAGCTTCAAAGTTCTAAACCCTCCCCCTCACCCAGTAACACAAAGTTTCATTTCTGAATTTTGAGAACTCAATATACGTTCAACTATTTTTCATTAGGGGATTCTTCTCTCTCCTGTCATCTTCGATTGTAGTTTTGTAGGGTTGTCTAAGCTAAAGAATGGCTAGCTGTAGTTCTCTTTCATCGTGTCCATACAGCCTTTATTGTCGTCCGAACCCAAAAAGGCGTCCCATTTTGTGCTCTGTTAGCTCTTCTTCGCTCATAGGTAAATGGTGAATTTCGTTGATGATATTTTTTGCGTATGCGATTCTTTTCTTTTCACTTTTCGACTATTGTACTGGTTAAAGATAAAAGACGGAGGGAGAGACGTAGCTGCATGTTAAGTGCTGGATTATGCGAAGTAGGAGATGTTTATTTCTGAAGTAGCGTTTTAGAAGAAATTATTTGCACTTCGGCGCTGTCTTAGAAGCCATCATAACTATTCCAGTGTTCATGTATAGTTGAGGTTGAGGCCAGAGTTAATGATTTTTTATTGGTACTCCTAATAATATTTAAATTAACAACTTATACTGGTCATAGTTCAACTTTATTATTTATGCCATGGAGTAAAAGGCCATTGGATAACTTCTGTCCTGTGTTTTGTCATGCTTCATCCCATATGATGTTGGAACAGTGGCTTACGATTGACTTATTTTCTTTGAGAGGTCAAAATATAGTTGAGGTCAATATTTGGCGCTTATAACAGTGAAAGACTTGTCTAAAATGAAATAAAATTTAAACTCCAATTTGATAAAAATAAAATAAAATTGGAGGTACCTAAGAAAATTATACTTCTTAGATTTTTGTAGCATCTATGAAGAGACTGGAGGAGAAATGTCTGTTAATTTCGTAGGAGTGGACATTTATGCCCTGGATTTTAGTCATGCCCATGTATTTTTAGTTCTACCTTTATTCCATGCATAACTGTACATAGATGCAACTATGAGCTAAATTTGCTTCTGATTCCCCCCGTCTTATTAATTGTTGATGTTATTTACTATTAACTGTATTAATTTGTCTCTCTCATGTAGGTATTGATGGATCTAAAGTACCCCGCAAAAGATCAAGAAAAATTGAAGGTCCTGGAAAAAGCATGGAAGATTGTGTTCAACGCAAGATGGAGCAATTTTATGAAGGATCTAATGGGCCACCCCTGCGAGTTCTTCCCATTGGTGGGTTGGGTGAAATTGGGATGAATTGCATGCTTGTTGGGAACAATGATCGTTATATCCTTATTGATGCTGGTGTCATGTTCCCAGAGTAAGTCTTAGTCTTACAACTCCAACATTGCCTCCCCTTTTCTTGTTGAGCTGTTGTTTATCAGTCTTAATAGCCAATTGAATATGCCACAATGGATACATAGGCATTTACTTAGATATGGAAGACGTTATAAATTAAACACAACTATAATTGTTGTATCTTTCTTATTGGACTTCTTAATAATGGATACATAGGCATTTACTTAGATATGGAAGACGTTATAAATTAAACACAACTATAATTGTTGTATCTCTCTTATTGGACTTCTTAATCTTTTCCATGACGAATACATTTAAAAATTCTGAATCTCATTTGAACTAAAAGTGATTATCAAATCATTGATGGACAGTCATTGGTTGTTCTTCATTCTTTTCCTCTAGTATTTAAATGATCGAAGCTTATTTGCGTTGCATATCTTCCAGCTATGATGAGCTTGGTGTCCAAAAGATTATACCTGATACAACATTTATAAGAAAATGGAGGCACAAAATTGAAGCAGTTGTTATAACGCATGGTCATGAAGATCATATCGGTGCGTTGCCTTGGGTAATGCTTCCTTCTGTTATGACTTGTTAATTCTCATAGATATATGTTATTAAATCTTCATTTATATGTAACTGGATATAAAGCCCGTTTACTGTGCATCATGTCATAATGAACTGAGAGTTAACTTAGCCGCCTATTCTCTTGTACCTATTTTTGCACCTTGAATGCTATGCTAATGTAAAGGTTATGCAATGGGCCTCTGGGAGGCAGACAACTATCAAATAGCTATTTTTGTAATTGGCATTGGACCTATTGACTATAGCATGCTTAAGTGTAGAATTCATGGCTATATTTATTGACTAGGTGTGTTGGACTCTTCTACAAGCGTTGCATGCATCTTATATATGGCTGAGTCTCAAGTGCACCCTCTTTTGCTGTGTAATGCTGATTTCGTTGCTTTGATTTGGTCTCTTTTTAAAATACTGTTGCTTACATAATAAAAGTTTTGAAGGAGGAGGTATTAGTTTCTTTATAACACTGCAAGTCCAATTTATGCGCCTTAATACATACAGAAACCAAGTGTAAGCAGCCTACCACTTCTGTGTCTAGTTTTTAGAGTATAGAATTTTTATAAAAAACAATTCTGCTTACATTTTGAATATTATATTTTGCTCTTATTTAATATCTTCTCTAACTAAAATTATCTCTTGGCTCATCAGGTCTTACCAGCATTGGATACCCATACGCCAATTTTTGCATCTTCCTTTACAATGGAGGTAAATGGCTACAGAAATTTAAGTTTGCTTGGTATTTTGTTGGTAAAATGCCACTTTTTAATTTTTTTTCCTCAATGCATCTTGAAGTTGGCTTTGAATTTCTTGAATCCTTTTTATCCTTTCTTTTGATGCACCGTTTTTTATTTTTTACTGAAAATTTGTAGAGTATAACTTTTGAATGAAACTATTTGTTTGTGTTGCATATTTTGTTCAGAGAAGTTCAGAGATGGTAAATTTTTATTATTATTTTGTTAAACAGCTTATTAGGAAACGTTTGAAGGAGCATGGTATTTTTGTTCCTTCAAGACTCAAACTATTTCGAGCAAGGAAGAAGTTTATGGCTGGGCCATTTGAAATAGAGCCTATCAGGGTGACCCATTCTATCCCTGATTGTTGTGGATTAGTTCTTCGCTGTTCTGATGGTACTATTCTTCATACTGGGGACTGGAAGGTTAGAATTTTACTTTACTTAATGCATTGTTTCTTCCCTTTAATTTCTTTCTCCTGTTGCTTAAGAAGTTGATTCAACAGATTGATGAATCACCACTAGATGGTAAAGTTTTTGACCGTGAAGTTTTGGAGGAACTCTCTAAAGAAGGAGTAACATTAGTAAGTCTACTTGCTCCTGCACTTAAATAATTTACATAGAAATTTTCATTGGACTTATCTTTAGGGAAGAGATGATTTTGGTGCCTATTGGAATGTTTTGATGGTTTATAGGCTAGTAGCAGTAATATATAGTTTCTTGCGTATATAACATTTGCCTGTTATGCTTCCTAATTGTTAATAAAAGATATGATCAAACATTGCTTTTGGGCATTACTTTCCAGATGATGAGCGATTCAACAAACATACTTTCACCTGGAAGAACAATTAGTGAATCCTCTGTGGCAGATGCACTGTTAAGGCATATTTCTGCTGCTAAAGGAAGGGTTATTACAACCCAGTTTGCATCAAATATACATCGTCTTGGAAGTGTGAAAGCTGCAGCTGATTTAACTGGTAGAAAAATGGTATGTTCTCCCCCTGCTAATTGCAAATGATTTTCCAGTTTAAAATGATTGGGGATTAATGATATTTCTTGCACTTATTTCAGGTGTTTGTTGGCATGTCTTTACGGACATATCTAGATGCAGCTTGGAAGGATGGAAAGGCACCATTTGATCCATCCACCCTGGTAATAAACGTCAGAAGAGTTATTTCTCACATTCTGCCTTAAAGTAGAGTTAAAAAAAATTCCAGCCAGGGTTTAGAGAAGTCTAGCGCTGAATTCAGCTTTTGATATTATTTATTAGTGGTTAGAATAAATTTAGTGAAGAAGACAATTGACCATATTTGAAATTTCACCTTTTTCTTTTTCTCTATTGAAAAAGGCACTTTATATTATAGAGAAGAAAAGAGCATAAAATATAAAGGACAATGCAAGACTTAATAAAATAAGGATTTCTAATCCGTCTGCATATATGTAAGGATTGCTCATGCGAGTGATGCTGTAATGCTGTTAAGTATTAAAAACTCTACCAAAAATGTGTTCTTAGTTTATGCATTCAAAAGAATTAGAAAACGTTTTTCAGCATCACAGTGTGGGCTCTTACTAGTTTAAATAAATATATAGTGTTTCTTTTTAGCAAAAGTAATAATCTATTTTGTTCATATTTCAAGCCCAGAAGCTTGCCTAACCGCTTGGACTTTTAATTCTAGTGGCTCTTTAACGCTGCATTTATGACTGCAATATAATTTATTGGCTAACTTTGCAGGTTTAGCTGATTTGTTTTCTATGTTATTTAGATAATTAGGTAATTACCTGTTTGATTTGTTAGTTGCTTTGGTAGTCATCCATCCAATCACCATCTATTTATTTAAGTTTTGTAATTTGTTATATAGCATGTATTCATCTGTATCCTTTTATTTCTATGAGCTTCTGCCAGTCAGACTTGTGTCTGATGCTCTCGTTTTGGTTAAATTTTAACTTCAAATAGGTGAAAGTGGAGGATATTGATGCTTATGCTCCTAAGGATTTGCTGATTGTAACAACTGGATCTCAGGTAACTTGCTTTCAACGTCCTTTAAAAACTTCCTAATTCCGTGGACTACATATATTGAACAAGTTATTGGCATATGACAAAATATATGCTCGTGTCAGGCAGAACCTCGTGCTGCCTTGAATCTTGCATCATATGGTGGTAGCCATTCTTTCAAACTGACCAAGGAAGATATAATTTTGTATTCTGCTAAGGTATGGTAACAGATAAAGCACTAGGCATTTGGCTTTAAGGTTTTCTAAAGATTCTGATTTTATATGTATTTTAAATATTTAATCCTTTTGTCAATGAAATTATGTCAGTCTACAAATTTAAGGTATACTATTTTTTACTTCCAGTCCACATTGAGTGAGAAGTAATAACCTTTGATTTTTATGTATGACTTGTTGCTTATGTTATTTTTTGACAATTTATGTTGTGAAAATTTCTTATGTTACCTTAATCACGCTGCTAGGTTATCCCTGGTAATGAGTCTCGTGTGATGAAAATGATGAACCGCATATCAGAGATTGGATCATCAATAATAATGGGGAAGAATGAGGGGCTGCACACATCTGGTCATGCGTACCGTGGAGAATTGGTTAGTTTGTTGTTGTTCTTGTGGTAATAGTGGCAGTGTCTTACGATATGAAGCTCTTATATTGCTTGTCTTTGATATGGTTTGTCATCGAGTACAATATTATATTGTGCAGGAGGAAGTACTTAGAATAGTGAAACCGCAACATTTTCTTCCCATACATGGAGAACTCTTGTTCCTGAAGGAGCATGAATTACTTGGAAAGTCAACTGGCATTCGACACACTGCTGTGAGTCTTTTCTGATGCTGTTATCTAATAGATAAGAAACTCGTGACATATAATGATTAAATTTACATCGAATATCATACGAACAGTCAACATTTGAAAGAACAGATGTGATTTATGTGCCAGGTTATTAAGAATGGAGAGATGCTTGGTGTTTCACACTTAAGAAACAGAAGAGTCCTTTCCAATGGCTTTGTTTCCCTTGGAAAAGAGAATTTACAGGTTGGGTATTGTAGCATTTTCTTGGCCTTTTGTCAGAATCATCATTTGATAACTTCGTAGTCTTTCCCTTCTTGACATCTTGCAGTTGAAGTACAGTGACGGGGACAAAGCATTTGGTACATCCAGTGAACTTTTCGTTGATGAAAGATTGAGAATTGCTTTAGATGGAATTATTGTTGTCAGGTAGATCTCTTTAAGTCAAATATTGGAATAATTGGATTTAGTAGTGACATCCTGATATTTTTTTTTTCATAGCATGGAAATATTTCGCCCTGAAAATAGTGAGAGTCATGTTGAAAACACCTTAAAAGGGAAGGTAAGAATTACAACAAGGTGCCTGTGGCTTGACAAAGGAAAGCTGTTGGATGCGCTTCATAAAGCTGCTCATGCTGCACTTTCAAGCTGCCCGGTTAACTGTCCATTGGCTCACATGGAAAGAACTGTATCTGAGGTATTGAGGAAGTTGGTGAGGAAGTATAGTGGCAAAAGACCAGAAGTTATTGCTATTGCTATAGAAAACCCTACAGCTGTTCTTGCTGATGAGATAAAAGTAAGGCTGTCAGGAAAATCTCATATGGGTCTTGGGATACCATCAATGAGAAAAGCTATGGATGGACGTAAAGAGGAAAAGATATCCAGTAAAATGCCAATAAAAGGAGGTAATATCAATATTAATGAATATGGAATTCGTGAGGTCCTGTTGCTATACGTCCTTGTGCACATATATATGATGTGTGTGTCTGTTCACGTTGTCTTTCTTAGTTCTTGACCAAAAAAGTTGTCTGTCTTGTTATGCTGCTTGATCTCACTGTTTGTCTAATCAGGGAAACCCAGCCATATCTTTTCACCAATATAAAAATACTTGGTACTTTAAATGAGTTGCTTAGGTTCTTGCACTTACTCATATTGTTTGAGGCATAGTAAATTTTGTTCGTGCGCAGGAGAAAGCCCTTTAAACTTAAAAAGTGTGGCCAAAGCACATGTCCTGTATACTTTGATGTAGAATTTAACTTAGATCAATGGAGGTGGCAAGGATTGAACTCTTAACTCTTGACCCCTTGGTGAAAGACAAGTAATTTCATCCCAAAAGTTTAAACCATTTGGAAAAGGCAAAGGAATGACTTTATTAACATGTTCAACAGCTTTGAAATGTTCTGCATTTGATGATGATGAATGAACGTGGTGTCAATTACATTTGCTAATGATTCTAATGAAATTATTGCACCTTAAGCAATTGACAATGCTTTGGATTTCACTCGTTCATTACATAGATAAGAGAGTATGTATTATGTTACAATTGAGATTTTCTGTATAATTCTTCTTGCGTGATTTTGTTTCGGTATGCATTTATCTAGTGTTCATTATCATCCTTGTTTTTGCTATTGGTGTGTTAGATGATGGCACTGATGTTGAAGGACTCCTACCTGAAGAAGATATCCCTACTCCAAGGGGAGTCGAGAGCGAGTTGCCTGATTCAGAGGATTCAGATGAATTTTGGAAATCATTCATCACACCTTTGACCGCCAAAAAGTCAATCAAAGCGAACAATGGTTATATTCCACGAAAGCAGCAAGAGTCCCAGCCGATAAAAGATGATTCTACAGACTCTGAAGAAGGTGAGTCTGAATCCAAGCCTTCGAAAACAGTGAAGAGAAATAAATGGAAACCTGAGGAAGTGAAGAAGCTGATCGATATGCGCGGGGAGATGAAGGAGAGATTTCAAGTTGTGAAGGGAAGAATGATCCTCTGGGAGGAGATATCTCAAAAGTTGTTGGCTGATGGTATCAAAAGAAGTCCAGGGCAATGTAAATCTCTGTGGACATCTTTGATACAAAAATACGAGGTTTGTTTCATAATATTATCAAGCAAATCATGTCATGCTTGAAATTATGCGATTCATACAAGTCTATTTCACTTAGTAAGATAAGGCTTGTTGCTATTGTTTTATCTCTCTCTCTACATAATATTGTAAGATGACGAGGGTCCTCCATATGCCCATTGTTAACATGTACTTGTGAAAGCAGGAGATCAAGAATGGGAAGAGGAGCAAGAAAAGCTGGCCATATCTGGAGGACATGGAAAGGATATTGTCGGATAACGAGGCACTGGCAGCAAAATGAGTGAGAAATACGATGATGTTATTGAAGTAAGATTGAGAATGGAGAGTGGTATTGAAGAAGATACACTGACGTCAGTTGCATGATTCTTGTGTGGCGTAGTCATGGCGTTGAAGAGAGGCATTACACAGATTTGAGTGAATCATACGGCATCTATGAGAAAGCTTATGAGGGGCTGAGGGGCAATATTCATTGTCTTCAGGGGTTCCTCATTTTCTCTCTCTGCTTTTTGCCCCCCCCCTTTATTTTGTCATAATTAAATTAAATTCATTATTTTGTAAACGAAGCCTATAGAAACTTACTTTTTGCCTTTTGATAGCCATAAATAATTTTATTTATCAAAGTTTATGCAACGTATAGGGCTATGGAAATTATAACTAGTGAAGAGATCAAAAGTTCTTTCAAGTTTTCCTGCGTCTGATTGACTCGCTTAATATTTTTTTTTTAAAAGCTGGAAATGTGTTTTTTTAAGTTGAAAGAAAATTTAAATTTGAGATTGAACTTGTATTATTTGTCAAAAAAAGCTTTAGAAGCTCATAGCCTCATTAAAAATAAAGAAGTCATTGTTTTATAAATATTGGCCTAGCATTTACCAAAATCAAGAATCAAGATTTATACTCTTCCACGGAAGATACGAAAATTAATTTTTACATTTGATTGTTTTTCTTCTGTTCAGTTAAGCAAACATCTTATCGTGATAAGCAGCAGTTTGCTCATAAAAAAAATCATTATGATAATATAATATATGAATAAATAAATAATTATTTATTTTATATGTTTATTTTCATTTTGGACGTGATTAACAAATTTTATCTTTTTTTTAGCCAAATAGATTTCATCTAGACATTTATTATTATTATAATATAAAAACATCTGATCCTAAAAAGGATTTTATATTAATGATCTGACATGTGAAAACCCCAATAGGCCCCTCTCCTCCTGCCTTTCCCCTCAAGCCAACTCAATCAAATGTCCATTTCTCGCTGCAGTCCGATCAAACCCTACAACACAAACAGATCTCTCGTCCCGACCTTCTAACCGGTACGCCTTGTTCATAGACTATGCGGATTGTAAATATAGCATTCTTTAACTTCTTCCCAACTTCGTTTTCTAAAATTGATTTGCGAATATTTTCTTGGCTAGGTTTTCAGTCATGAAGTTTGATACCAGTGGTCTCGAATCGTTTCCTACCCAAATTCAACCCATCGATGGTATAGCTGGAGACTTTTCGGCTGCCCCAGCATTTGAGCTCCCTAACTCAAATGATGTGAGTGCTTATTATTAGCTTGAAATTTGAACATTCCGTTTTTCAGTTTATTTGTAGAGGTTATAGTCAAATGAAAGATATTTAATTCATACATTTTGCAACGACTTGAATCATTAGCGTTTTTCTGAAGGTCTATTTGTGTTTTATGTTAGTTTGATGCCTTCCTGAAAGAAGCTATTCAGATGGTGAAGCCCGCCAAGGGTACCACCACTCTTGCATTTATATTTAAGGAGGGGGTCATGGTAGCTGCCGATTCTCGGGCTAGTATGGGAGGTTATATATGTAAGTACTGAGCTCTTCATTCCTAATTTCACATGTGTTTCAGCTAATTGGATTGTAATAAGTTATTATTTTCAACTGTTATCAATGTGCAGCATCTCAATCCGTTAAGAAAATTATTGAAATTAATCCATATATGCTTGGCACGATGGCTGGAGGAGCTGCAGACTGCCAATTTTGGCACAGAAATCTTGGGATCAAGGTAATGCATGCAATCTTATATCAACCTTTTATTTTTTTGTCTTCTTGCCCTTTGTTTGCTGAGTTTCCCACTTAAGTGCCTGCACCCTAGCATTCCAAAGATTGCTATGCCTTGGTTATTTTGCTGCCGTTGTTACCATAGTAGTTACAAATTGTATAATTTGACTTCATCTGCATTATAGTCATTCCCTCAGAATTATTTGTCCCAGGCTACTGCATGGGCTATAAAAATAAAATAAGTGCCGGTTTGCTTCACGTTGGGAATCTTACATTTGAAGAGGGAAAGAAATAAATAGAAAGTCTTACCTGTAGTTTGTGAATGATTACCTGTAGTTGGTGAATGATGACAAAGGTTGAAGGAGTTTGAAGGGAAGATTAATTGCAGTAAATAAAAAACAATGATACATTACATCCTTATGATCCTTTCAGAAGGACAATTATGTTATTTAGAAACTAAATACTGTCAGCCCATACTTTATTCACTTTCACTTAAGTGCCTGCACCCTAGTATTCCAAAGAATGCTGTTCATTGGTTATTTTGATGTTGTTACCATGATAGTTAGAAATTGTATGATTTGTCTTCATTTAAGTATAGTCATTCCCTCAGAATTATTTGTTGTTGTTACACTAAGTGCTAGTTTGAATTGATACGTAACATCCTTATGATCCTTTTAGAAGGAATTATGTTATTTAGAAACTAAATACTGTCAGCCCTTATTTTATTCACTTTCTCCCTTATTTTATTTTCAGTGCCAGCTGCATGAATTGGCAAATAAGCGAAGAATTTCAGTTACAGGAGCCTCAAAACTACTTGCAAATATTCTATACTCCTACCGGGGAATGGGGTTATCTGTTGGAACCATGATTGCTGGATGGGATGAGACGGTAAATCACTTCTTCTAGTTACTAAATAGGTTTGCCCTACTAATTCAATTGTTTGACGAGGGAATATTACTTTTCAGGGTCCTGGTCTGTATTATGTGGATAGTGAAGGGGGAAGATTGAAAGGCAACCGTTTCTCTGTTGGATCCGGGTCACCATATGCATATGGTGTATTGGACAGCGGGTTAGTTTTTCTCTTGAACTATCCATCAGTTATAGCTCTATTATTGAATTTGTCAACATTTTCTTTGCATTACTAGGTACCGCTACGACATGCCGATTGAAGAAGCTGCAGAATTGGCCCGACGAGCAATTTATCATGCAACATTCCGAGATGGGGCTAGTGGCGGAGTTGCCAGCGGTACTTTATCTTACTATGTCCAGCTCTAGTTTCCCTTTCTTCATTCTTATAAACTAGTGAATGAAATTAGCTATCTTTGAAATCCGTAGGGTGCAACCTACCTGTTTTTATTCCAGTTTACATGATAATAGTATTATGGTTCATTACTGACTGTATCCATCAACTAATTTAGATGCACAGATTGTAGTTTTACATTTCAAGTTCTGACATGAAATCAGCCTTACTGACTTATGACTTGCATATGATTGTAGTTTATTATGTGGGACCAAATGGATGGAAGAAATTGTCTGGAGATGATGTTGGGGAGCTTCATTACCACTACTACCCTGTCACTGCGAGCACAGTGGAACAGGAGATGGTAGAGGCACCTGGAGCTTAATCATGGGTGTCAATTATGTTTTACTTGCCTACTTATATTCAGCTGAAGGATTTATTGAAGTCTTTTAAGAAATTATGTTTTCTCCCATTGCATGTAAAACGTTTACTTGTTAATTATGATAAACTAGATGAGACTTGAGATGATCTGATCGTTTTTCGGCTCCACACTCTTCTCCCACTATAAATAAAATTATGATTGAATTTCAAAGTTGGATCTTCAATTTTTCCATTCAAATTACACATTGACCCTGTAGTTTTTGGCAAACTTTATTTTTTTAAAAAATAAAACTTGAGATAATCTCCTATAAGATAAAAGTTCTGTAAAAGATTGACAATTTATATAAATTTAACTTTTTTAAAATTGAAATTAAAAGATTTAGCGGGCCTCATCAATATCTTATCCAACTATGACTAGTAGATATAATCACTGGACCAAAATGGGTTGTGACTACTAAACACCCTTACAACAAAAATGCACTAGACCAAAACGGGTTGTAACTTGTGAACACCGCCACAACAAATCCAATTTAGTATGGAAAACTTCCTAACAATCAGGGTACTATCCTGAAGTCAAATAAAATGGAGATTGCAGTTTGATAGTCATGTAGATTCAGAAACCAGTGAACCATCCAATAAGTTCTCTCACTTGGCAACCGTCCCCTTTTGATTGGGTTAAACTTAATGTCATGGAGCTATAGCTTCATGCCTTCATCTAATAATTCAGCAGGTTGTGAGGGAGTTATAAGAGACCATCAGGGTCACTGGATTGCTGGTTTTCTGATTTAATAGGTAAATTCAGCGTAGTCGAAGCATAAGAATAGGCAATTTTTAAATGCCTCAATTTAATTTGGGACTTCGGATTCAGAAAAGTAATTCTTGAATATGACGCTAAGACTCGTATTGGTGTGCTACAGAATAAGGGCAGCATTGATGCTTGTAGTTTGGTTTTCAACCAAATCCGTAATATGATGAAATTTAGTTGGGAGTTGCAATTTTAGCAGAGGAAGGATTTTCAAGATCCTACTTGTTCGACACGTGTCTAACTTATCTACGGACCTTAGTGGAAAATGATAGTATGGGATTCAATTTCCCCTAGTGTAGTTGTTTTTAAGTTTTTAGGGCGAAAGCCCTCTTTTGTACCCAAAAAAATGGTATGAATTCTACTATATTTTAGATTGGTGCCCACACCATTTACGGGCCCTAACTAATCCAGATGTTTTGGGATCCAATTCCCCACTTTGGGCTTCTGCCCTTCATATATACCAAAAAAAGTTTATCTGATACTGTCAAGGACTTTGTAACTAATCCAGATGTTTCGGGATCCAATTCCCCACTTTGGGCTTCTGCCCTTCATTTATACCAAAAAAAGTTTATCTGATACTGTCAAGGAATTTGTAACTTAGCTTCTTCTTTTTTTAGTACAAAATCTTTTTGAGAAGGGTTGGGCTCATCTAAGAGTAGGGCGAAATTTCCCTTCCTTCTATATAATATAAATGTCAGATAAGGTGAGTTATCTATTATCCTTAAGCGTAAATTTAGGTATCTAAGAGTTAAGATGTATTATCAAGCGTTACGACTGGAACTACAATAAAATTATACTCTTCAAGAATTGAATAATTTTTAAATAATCCTATGTCTCATCCCTTCACCATTAAACCCACATACGATGGATTGTAACTTAGCTTATGATGGCTCTATAATAATTGCAAATTTGCAAGGTTAATCCTGTTGTCTACTCTTCTATTAAAGAAAAGGTAAGATAATTTGTTATAAATTACATCTACACATTTTTTTGCCAGAAATTATATACACACACATGTTGATTATCATGATATATTAATATATGTTTATTAATGACAGTAAACCTTTATAAAAAATGGGGGAAAACAAAGGATGAAATATTTTATACCGCCAGCAATTTTTTTTCTATATTAGTCTCATTTTTATTAACAAGATATTTTGCCAAAGCATGATTGATCTCCACCGCCGCTGACCCAAAAGTGAAAAGACATGCTGTGTCTAAGCTGACTTTCTTTCATTTGTTGCCACTTGCAAACTAATCCCGAAGACCACGTGGACGTACAATCATGTACCACGTGTCCACATCTTCCTTAAGCAAAGTCAATGAAGCCACAATTAATTACTACAAACAAAAAATCATGATTAACAACACATTGACAACGTAGCCGCCCTATGAATATGATTCATTGACACTCTTGCATTCTGCCGACCGACACGTCTTCCCCTGTAGTAACCACTCTGATCTCACCGTTATTATCGTTTCATACAGTTCCAGCAGTCCTGTATCGTACGCGTTATCCATTTCCATTCTTCTTCTTCTTCTTCAATTTTTTATTCGCTTACAGACAAGTGTATTTCCGAGAAGTCCCATGTTTCCTTATCATGATTGTCCTCGAATTCTCACGGAATCTTCTAGACACGTCATGCCCACTCAATCGCCTCAACTATAAAAGCCCCATCACCCCCAAAATATCCCACATCTATTCACAAACACTACAATACAATTTTCTGGGTTTATTACTTACACTCTCACTTCGATTCTGTAAATTTCACTTCTGTTCAGTGTTTGTTTCTAAATCTCCCAATTTTCTGGGTTTATTTATACTCTTACTTCGATTCTGTAAATTTCACGTCTGTTCGATCAGTGTTTGTTACTGAATTTCTCCCCGGAAGAGTACTTATATATAGAGAGAGAGAGAGAGAATATGAGGGACCCTGCAGGACTGGAAAATGTGGTGAGATATTTGGACGAAGATGGAGACGGGAAGGTGTCGGCGGCGGAGCTGCGGCGGCGGCTGGGGAAGTTAGGAGGGGAGATACTGATGAAGGAAGCAGAAACGGCGATTAAGGCATTGGATTCGGACGGCGATGGGCTGTTGAGTTTGGAGGATTTGGTGGGATTAATGGAAAGAGTAGGAGAAGAAGAGAAGTTGGAAGATTTAAGAGAAGCTTTTAAAATGTATGATTCAGAAGGAGTTGGATTCATAACGCCAAAGAGCTTGAAGAGAATGCTTAGCAAGTTGGGAGAATCTAAGTCCATTGAAGAATGCAAACTCATGATTGATACGTTTGATTTAAATGGGGATGGCGTCCTGAGCTTTGACGAATTCAGAATTATGATGAACTGAAGAGACATATACATTCATGTCATTTTGGGTCTCTGTTCGTCTTATCTCCGTCATTCTTTTGGTTTAATTGTGCGTGTTATGTCCTTCTTCTGTATTCATTATTATTATCTGTAACACTACTCATTCACCCCTATCCTGTATATAGCTTTCTGGCTCTTTATTATGTTCCAATAAAAGTATAAAACCATGAACGGCAAATTGAAGGGACGGGAATTTTCTGTAATTTTTAATAGAAGTTTGGCATTTGTTTTATTCTTCATAGTTAAACCTCTCGCTATATAAAAGACATTTAGATTAGAGATGTTTTACTAAGAAAAATAAATATAAGTCTTCATAAAACATCCAGAGCCTCAAGCGTTCTGTCTTTGACGACTAGGCTGAATGGCTTGGAACGGATATTTATCTAATTTAGTAGATTAATCAAGTAATATCCCTTTCAAGTCTTGGAGAACAAAAGATCTTTCTCTCTTAATTACATTTCTTAAAATTTAAACTTTTTTTTCTTACAAATATGAAGTTGTTTATCATATTAATTAATAGCTTGTTAATAATTTAAAAAAATTAAATATTTAATTATAATATATATGATCTAATCTCTTTAAAATATTTCTTTGTGACATTAGATTATATGTAAGTTTATAAGTTAAATAAAATATTTTTTCTTTATTAAATATATTTGACAATAAAATTTTCATAAATTTTCGCTATTTTAATTTGGCCTTAAGAATCATTGTCAAACATAAGATACCTGTAAGGCTATAACCATGAAAACAACGACGAGGACGATCAGGATGATCACCACGACAATTTAAACATTTATAACTTAACTAGCATTGTTACCTCATTAATATATATCTTGGTTAAAAAAAAGCTCATTAATATATATACATATATAAAAGTTTAATATAAAAAAAAATTATCCTCCATGTTTAATCCTAAAGCAATACACACATTAATATTATTTTTTTAGTTGCCCACCTAATTTACCAGAATTTTATCTCGATTATATCTAAATCCGACTTACGTTACGTATTTAATTATGGTGGGTAAGTCTTTTAATAAAAATTTTCTGTATATATTAAAGCTCAAATTTAAAACTTTATTTAAATGATACTAAATTTTTTACTACTTAAAATAACCTCGATTGATCACTCATAAATATTGTTGGATGCTCTGCAAGCAGAGAATTACGTTCCCACCCAAAACAAAAAAAAAAAACGTATTCGAACTTTTTCTTTGGGCTGTAATATTCGAATTTCTTTAATTTCATGTTATATTATAAGCCCATGAATTACTTAGCTTTAAGGCGTGTGATGTAAATTAGATTTTTTGATGGCGTATATCTATCAAGACCCGTTTCTAAACGCATGATAGAAGTAGATCATCACAGAATAATAAGATAAAGCGATTAAATAAATATTATTAGATTACAAAAATATAGTTGCTCTTAAATACTAATTATAATATAGGGGCATCGTAAATATTTATATATATATATATATATAAGTTATAGTATAATATAATGAGATTCTCGTTCTATATAAAACTGTAGTACCACACCCAAATTTTCATCTCAACTTAGATAGATATCAATATCATATGATAAATCCCACAGTTTAGATAAAAATTATAAATCGTCTCATCTTATTTAATATTAATATTATTTAAAAAAAAAAGATTTTATTCTTTCTTTAAATATTAGATGAGTTTAATTTTTTTATAAAAATTTTATAATAAAAAAAATTCAGAACTAAAAAAAAAATCAAATTGATGTGATTATTGTACTATCAATGTTTGAAAAGGAAGGAAGGAATTGATCGTAATAAAAATTAGAGCGATAAATAAAGGAATAAGCCTGGTGGCTACAGAAGGAGGAAAACCTATTAAACAAGTTTCATCCCCAAAGTTATTTAAATTAATGAATCGATATCTGAGACAAACTAGCATATCCATATTGAATATATGATGAGATGCAAAATGCCCAGCATACTTATCAATTTCTTTTTTTTTTGGTACTTTTTTTTTTTTAAAACCGGAGGACTTTGCTCGTTTCAAATGTGGCTTTTCTACTTCCTCCCGTTATTAAATAAATGAATTAATTCTAATATATATTAAATATTATTAAATTATATATCAATTTATAATTTATAAGTTAGAGAAATTAATTTAAAAAATGATAAATATTAATATTTTAAAATAATTTGTTTAATTATCTTAACATTTCCATTGAACCATTGAAGGATGAAGGAGATGAATAAAAGTTTTTAAATAAAGGGAATAAACACCAAATTTAAAACAAATCGCGGCATTAGATTCGCAGACGGATAAACGTTTAATTCAATTCGCACATTCCATCAAATCACAGAAAATTTGGTTGAACCATAAATTTCTGAAAATTAGTTTTTACCCAATTTAGTGTTTGCATGGGACTCCCGAATATTTGATTTCACCTAACATCATTCATTATACGATGCCGCTGTATGTTACATGGAGAAATCATTAATTAATTGTAAAAAATAGTTGTCAACACGCTTAATCATAAACAATGCTTATGATAACGCATTTGTATTTTAATTTTTAACGCATCAATTGAATAATGTTATAAATTTAATTTTGAAAGACCATGCAGCACATTACCATTTTAAATTAAATTTAGTGAAGAAATCAACATTTTTCAGTCGAGTTGCTGAGAACTTATCCCATGTATTGAGTTCAAATATGAATATATTAATTTTAAAACTTTATTAATTTATTAATGAATAATCTGTAATTAACGAAAAACTTGCCTTACAGAGGATCCTAGTCACCTTTTTTTTTGGACCAGACGCATAGGTATATATATAGGAAGAGACTTGGAGGAGGGAGGCGCATTGGCCGTGACAGAAGAAATTGGGAGGTTCCAGTCGACGACAATGGACCTCCTGATAGAGTCTACCTCCGCAGCTCATTTCTCTGGTTGGCGTCCTTCCACGAAGGCGTCGTCTTCTTCATTGTTATCTCCGACTGATGACGGTCTCATTGGCCCGACGCAGCCATTTGTGATCGGTATATATATATAAGCACCGATCTTAATTGCGATCCTCTGCTTCTCACAATTTTCTATGTTCTCAATGATTCTAGAACTTGCGCATTCATTTGCTTTTCCTGGAAAGTACAAGAACGAACCTATTTGTTAAGCTGATTTTCTAGCTTGTATGAGAAGTTTTAATCTGTTCTGCTTTCTCGGTAACAAAAAGAACAGGATAAAGTGCAATGCTCTTGTCCGTACTGAAATACAAAGATTTCGCTACGCTTCGGCTAGCTTGTATGCTTCGTATCTGTTTGTTTATATGTCTCATTAATTCGCGGCGTTTTTCTCTTTCGGACAGTTTGAACTTTGAATGTGCGAAGAGTTCTGATTTAAACTTTTGCTTACTCTGGCTTTCCAACATTTTCTCTGTGACTGAACAAATCTTAAGAGACAAACTGAATGATATGTGAGATTTATGTGCGCTTTGATTTACGATATGGCAATTGAACAGGTGTCTCTGGAGGTACGGCATCAGGCAAAACCTCTGTGTGTGATATGATCATTCAACAACTGCAAGATCATAGAGTGGTGCTAGTCTGTCAGGTCAGTCATTAAGATATTCTAGAATCTTCTCCAGTAAAATTGGTCCAGCCATTTTTGCAACTATAATTATTGGACTCTTATTGCTGAGCTAGGAGTAAATGATGAACGAAATCATTTAATCTCTTCGTTGCTACTTAGCCGTTCTATGCTTGATTACAAGGATTAAAAACAAACTTTTAGCTTTCTAATCAATGAAATGTTGTTCTTCTAGGACTCATTCTACCGTGGTTTAACAGAAGAAGAATTGAAACGCGTCCATGAATATAATTTTGATCATCCTGGTATATAAACCTTAAACTTTATTTTGGTTAGGAGTGATTCTGAAATCTGTTCTGATATTATAGAGCTTATGTTTTGGTTTTTATAGACGCCTTTGATATTGAGGAACTTGTAGAGTGTATCACCAAGCTCCAATCTGGACAATCTGTTAATGTGCCAGTATATGATTTTAAGACACATCAGCGGTCGTCTGAAAAATATACCCAGGTAGGCTTATCAAATTTTAACCAAAATTCGGGTGGTAGTGTTACTTATTCTCAGACTTGTTTCCTAACAATTGATTCTTTATGATTGATATACTTGCCCGGGTATTTATCCAAAAAACAAAGAAACCAACACGCTGGAAATCACATTTCCATCAAGAGAATTGCTTAGTGTTTGAGTCACTATATGTTCTTTCACAACAATATAATGATTGGAGGTGTTATGCTCTTTACAAAATTAAATTAAAATCAAGGCAGAGGCCTGATTCCACCCCCCCCCTTTTTGGGTTCACTATTTGGCAGGTCAATGCATCTGAGGTAATCATTTTGGAGGGCATATTGGTTTTCCATGAGCAACGTGTCCGCGACATGATGAATATGAAAATCTTTGTTGATACAGGTCTTCTTTTCTCCCATCTTGATATGATTGCAAGCTATACTAGTATCGCTCAAAAGTTAAATAAATCGAAGCAGGCTAAATTTGGTATATAAACGATGAAAAATTCACTAAAGGTCCAGCATATAGAAAGAACCCTTACGTTGTATTGTACCTTGCCCTTTATTCTTCCTATTAGGTTGTAATCCATTGAGAACAACTATTAAGACCTTATAGAAAAAGTTCCACTTATGCAGCGACTTCTGAGCTCTATGCAAATTTGTAATCCTTCTATCTTCAAAACATTACAGCCTAGGTTGAGCTCTTACGCCAGAAGGACAAGGATATTAGAACAAACAGAATAACCCTAACTGATTGTTTTCTCAATTAATGATTGTTGTCTTTTGGATTTTTTATCATCATGGATCTTCTTCTGAGTGGCCGTCTTCGAGTCCTCGGGGAAGGGAGTCGTAAGAGATAAAACAATATGTTAATCTTTGGTCCTTCGTCTATATTTGAAGGGGACCTAATTCATGTGGGTTGAATTATGGAAAATTATGTGTCCAGTAAAGAGAAGAATTGTTCTCATGGTCTACTTGTACATCGTGAGTTTGTGATCTTGATCTTGTCTAGCACTAGGCTCCTTTGAAGATGTTTTGAGATGATACGTGCCGGCAAGTTGCCCAATTATTTCTCAGTAGAAAAGCTCTCAACAGATTTGATATCCCCTGTTTTTATTGTCTTACTTGCATGTTATGTAGATGCTGATGTAAGGCTTGCCCGCAGAATAAGACGTGATACTGTGGACCGGGGTAGAGACATACAGTCGGTACTGGAACAGGAAAGTCCCCCCCCCCCCCTTCTTTTTGGCTATAATTGATCATACTGGCGCATACCGGGACTATCATTTGAGAAAAATAAAACTATTTTGCGTATTTGGAAATCTGAGAAAAATGATCCTATTCTACTAAACTTTTTTTTACCAATAAGGGACATTGAGTGGCTGATACCAAGACCTTTTTAATGATTTTCAGTATTCAAAATTTGTCAAGCCTGCCTTTGATGATTTCATTCTTCCAACCAAAAAATATGCCGATATCATAATACCTCGTGGGAAAGAGAATGTGGTTGCAGTTGACTTGATTGTTCAACATATCCGCACTAAGCTTGGCCAACATAACCTATGCAAAATATATCCAAATTTGAATGTTATCCACTCTACGTACCAGGTGATCTTCATCTCATCGTCGTCGTCGTCCTTCCTTTAAACTTGTTAAATTTTTTTTGTTTGCTTCATTATATATGGTGTATGCATTTCTAATCTTGAAGCTCTCTTACAGATTAGAGGCATGCACACTCTAATTCGTGACAAGAATATATCAAAGCACGATTTTGTTTTTTATTCAGATCGGCTCATTCGTTTGGTAAATAATTAATGACCAAAATGCTTTGATTCTAATAATGACTTGATGCTTTCTACAGGATTTATGTAGAGCCATTTACAAACTAATTTTAGCATTTAACTTCACAGGTAGTAGAACACGGTCTAGGCCATTTGCCATTTACAGAAAAGCAGGTTATCACACCTACAGGTCCGTCTAAGGGTTGTTATTAGTTTCAGTAGTTCATTGATCACATGACCGAATATTTTAATTACGTCCTGCTTTCTTCAGACCGCTGCAGTATTTTTGTTTGTTATTCCGTTCCAGGATCAATTTACACTGGAGTTGATTTTTGTAAGAAATTGTGCGGCGTATCCGTCATTCGAAGGTAATTTCCTAGTTCATCTGTCTAACGTTTGCTCTAATTCATCATGTTTTTATATATTGTCCATAAGCATTTCAAAATCTCGTGCGGAGAATTTTTCTGACGTTCCATTAGCGCGCATTATAAGTATGCTTTGGAAAGGTAAATATATATATTTGTGCAGACAACTGTGTATAAGTTGGTTTAGCTTTATAATGTCTCAGTGGTGAAAGCATGGAGAATGCTTTGCGCGCATGTTGTAAAGGAATTAAAATAGGAAAAATTCTCATCCACCGTCAAGGAGGGGATGAGACCCAGGTACAAGCTAGTTCCCATGTCAGCTTCTGCTTTTGTTTATGTTTTTTTTATTGGTTGGTATTTTGCATTTCTCTAGAACTGGTTCACTTACAATTCATCCCCTCTTCTTCTTCTTCTATATAAGCTTATTTATGAGAAGCTTCCGAAAGATATTTCAAAGAGACATGTTCTCCTTTTGGACCCAGTACTTGGTACAGGTGAATTACCATCTTTTGTTATATATCATCCTTTGTTTTTTCTTAATAAGATCTAATATTCTTTTGTTATTTCCATTCATTAACAATCGTTCTACCTTCACTATATATTTGTTCTTCATTTGCAAATGGACCCTTCTAAACAAACACTTACCGTATCTTATTTTTGTTGGAAATCGTGCCCTAGGGGCCAATCATTGTCTTATGAACATTATTGATTTATGAATTTATTAATTGAGTTATCATATTATTTGCATGTTTACTATGATGACCATCCTTGGATAATTCATGATATTATCCTAAATGTCCCTGGTCGATCATCTATGTGGGAGCACAGATGAAATAAGACCAGTATGACTTTGAAGATGTATAGAGATATAAATCAAAGTCATAAGCACATGTAAGAGTACAGGGTGTTGGACAGACCCGCTATGAGAGAACTGCATGGGTAACGTCATAAGCTTCTCTCATATACAAACCATGTCAATATGCCCTTTGACCTGAGATCATCATGGATTCCTACATGACAAAACGCTCAGCTTTGACCTAGTCAAAAGTCACTTTTGACCGAGTGATCATAAAGACTATGTTCGGGCTTAGTGGTTTTTCATGCGGAGGAATGTGAATGGTCAAGATGGAATTTGTCCCTCACATTCGTGGAGAGATATTACTGGGCCCCTCGATGAGTGAGTCTGAGAAATGTATGGCCATACTGTAATGGAAAGGTAGTTCCATCTCTATAGTCAGACTACTCAGGGATCGAGAAAGTAACGGTCGGGAATAGGAGGATGACATTATCCATGCCTCATCCATGACCAAAATATCGCGTGACAGAAGGGACATGATATGGTTGTATAAAAGGTTACATCGTTTATCGATCCTCATATGATTTGGGTAGTTGTTATGTCTTGCTAGAGACCGCTTGCGACTTGTGGGCTAGTATAGCAAATGGCCCACTGCCAACTTCATATGGGCCTACAGGGTCGCACACAAAATAGCCCAACACGAGCTATGATGTCCAGATTCATTGAATCTAAGACATGTCCAGATTCAATGAAAGATCCAGGTGAATGTATATATATTTATTTATATTTATATTCGTATATATATAAATTCGTATATATATATATATTATATATATGAGATATATGAGATTTAATTTATAAGGATAAATTAAATCCCTATCACGTTTGAATTCGAAATTCAAATTGATAGGATATCTCATATAAGAGATATTTATAAGATTTAATTTATAAGGATAAATTAAATCTCTATCACGTTTGAAATTCGAAATTCAAATTGATAGGATATCTCATATAAGAGATATTTATAAGATTTAATTTATAAGGATAAATTAAATCTCTATCACGTTTGAAATTCGAAATTCAAATTGATAGGATATCTCATATAAGAGATATTTATAAGATTTAATTTATAAGGATAAATTAAATCTCTATCACGTTTGAAATTCGAAATTTAAATTGATAGGATATCTCAAATTTGATTTATGGGAATAAATCAAATATAACTCAGTCTCATCTTTATTTAAAGTTAAATAAATAAGTAATTAAATCTGTGGGACGGATTTAATATTATTTTATTTAATTAGTTTCTTATAAAATTATACAATATATGATATTGTATCAATTCGGAATTAATATAAGATTAACTCCAAAATCCAATTAGGTCAAGTGTAAAAACGCATAGCATCCTTTATATCTGATTGGAGGAGCTACGTTTGAAAATAACACAGAACACAAAAGGCCGAACGGAATCTGCAAAAGGTTTGCAGACAAGAAACTGCCGAAATAGAGACGGAGACTTGTGAAAGCCTTGGAGGGACAGGAGACGCTAGCACGTCGTTCGTGGTTGGAACGCTGTTCGTGTGGATACCAGTAGAGGAAGCCGACCTGAGGCGTCGACTTCTTGTGATCGGAAAGAGACCACCGTCCGCGGAGAGAATCTGTGAAGGTCGCTGAGGAACACTCCGTCGATTTCTTGCGATCAGAAAGAGATCACCACCCACGTAGAGAAGCTGTGAAATTCGCTGAGCAACACTAAGGGTAATGATTCTTTCCACTTGACTTAAACACATACGGCAGATCCTGGCAAGGAATGGAAAATTTTTAAAGTTTATTTCCGCTGCGTGTCTTCCAATTCCTTACAATTTTAACCTCTTTTTCTAATAGAAAATAAATCATATATTCAAAAAAATAAACTTACATGAGGATAGGAATTAGGATATAATCCTTATCTTATTTTTTTTCCATCATCCATATGACCTTGCTACAAAGGTAGAGGTTTATAAAAATCATTACTAACTCATGGGAGAATCTAGCGAACAAATTTGCACACTTATTAGCATTCTTAGACATAATATTAAGAGATATATCAATCCCTCTCCAAGAATTTTCTAGCTTCCTCTTTCAACAATAAGATATTTTCTCTCTCTTTCTCTCTCCATTCATGCGCGAGCACAATTGGATATGTATTGTTACCCCGTTCTCTCTCGTAGAGAGCTCTTATACTTCGTGCCACAGATAAATTGGGTGTCATGTGGAGTGTGCAAAATAGCTTTGGTAGATTCGCATCATTCTTCAAAATTCTAGTTTCACACCGAAGCATTTTATCTTAATTACGAAGCTACATTTCAGCACATTTATTTTTCTATCATTTATTATCCGCATAATAAATTAATAATTAGGTAAACCAAACAATCAGGTTATAACCTTTAGTGATTTGTTCAGGTAACTCTGCGAGCCAAGCCATTGAGCGTCTCATACGAAAGGGAGTTCCCGAATCCCACATAATATTCCTCAACCTCATCTCTGTAAGTTGATTCTAATATTAGAAACCAGGAAAATGGGATTTACCTTCCCAATGTTGCTATATGTATATTCCTCCTTTATTCAAAGCTATATATTTGAACTCTGATTTCAGGCTCCTGAGGGAATACACCGTGTATGCAGCCGTTTCCCATCCTTGCAAATAGTCACTTCGGATATTGAAGCTGGACTAAATGAAGAGTTTCGAGTTGTACCAGGGTTGGGAGAATTCGGAGACCGCTATTTCGGTACTGACGAGTAAAAAAGAAAAAGGGAAAGAAAAAGGAAGGGAAAAAAAAAACAGCGATTCCCTTGACTGAGAAGGTATAGGGTCTAAAACTCGAGGGATATCTGTATTATTCTTTTTTTTTTTTTATTACAAATCTGTATTATTCTTTTAAGACAGCTCGTAACTCCTCAATTGTTTATCATGTTGCAGGCATTTATTTATTGGGACTAGCGATGAGTAATTATTATTTTATTTCTTCATCTTTAGTGGATAATATGGCGGGTTTTATTTCTTCTTCTTTTTTGTACACAAATTTTTTAAAAGGGGTTAAGACTTATCCATAATTTAAAAATAAGATAAAATCTCTCTTCCTTTCAGACGATATTAATATCGAATAAGACGAGACATCTATTACCCTCAAACGTAAACTAAGACACATAAAAATTACGATATCTTCCTAAATATCGTGACTAAAATTATAATAAAATAGTACTCTACAAAAATACACGTTCTAAATAATCACATATCTCATCTTTTCGCCAGCTAAACCCACACAAATTTCACTTTTTAAATGAATTAAATGGCGGCGACCGCAAGCCTATGGCCTTAATCGCTGTCAATGGAAGTTTTTATTTATAACTGGAATATCTTTGTAAACAACTAAGATGGCATACTCGCATTAGCCAATGGCCTAATATTATTATAATGGCATCATGCACCCCTTCAAATAAGAGAAGTTGCGAGTTTAATCGTTACGTGGTATACGCCTTTGCATGTGTGTGATATTGTCCTTTTTCATTAAAAAAAAAAACACTTGCATTATGTTGTTTTGATTATTTTCATTAAACAATTAATATTGATAATAATTAAGCAAAGCACGGACGTATTAACAGCAAATTCACAATCGTGGGTAACAACAATCTTCAAAAGAAATGGGCCGGAAAAAAAAGAACAATCTTCAAAAGAAAACAGTTTTTATTCACAATCCGAGGATTTTTTTGGGGGTAATTGCTTTCATGTATTGCACAAACAGATGTCAAAAAAGAAAAGAAAAGTAATCTTAAGGCAAAGATCGAAAGAAAATAAAAGCTCTAATTTTATGGTGGCCCGCGGGCAGCCTGGCAACTACAGCCTAAACCAAATATCCCAAGCAAAGATAAATTTGGCAGACATGATATATCTTATATATAGTTCTACATGACATCATAGCTAAATCCAATATTTTAAAAAAAATTGTACTAAAAAAATATATTATATGTAGTTTAAATCTTATTTAATTGTAATCTAATTACTTATTGGGATTCAAAATTTTACGAAGATCATAGTTTATAGATACTAATTAGTAATTTGGATTCTGATATTATAAAAATGACAAAAATAAATATATTCATATATATTATCAGTATATATATTACTAGATAAAGTTACCAAGTGGATACAAAGTCACACAAAGCTAGACATAGTAAAAACTAAAAACGAAAAATTTGCCGTTACCTTTTTTTTTTCCCTTCCCTTTTTTCCAACTTCCCGGTTATCAATATAAACTTGCGAAGTTCAAGTCACGCTATGTGATGAATAATGTAATGTAGTTTATGTACAAGTCCCTGCTAGTTATGGCAATTGAGGGTAAAGTCCGTGAATATTCAGACACAAATTAGTTGTTTTCCTATTACTGAAAACGGAAAAGAATAAGGAGAGGGAAGACAAACCGCAAAGAGGAACACAATTTCATGATTAAGGTGATTTTGGGACATTGATGATACCTGTAAAATATGTTGGCCTTTAAGTGACTATAAGCAAAGGCAGCTAACTGTATCATGGATTACAGAAATTCTCGACCAAAAAACCAACCTAGAGGCTGCATAATCCGCGGGTGCAAAATTTAAAACTTGATCGTGTTTTGCCTATCTGCAGGAGCCACACACTGCCACAATGAACGATAGGATGGTATATTGACTGCATCAACCCCCAACGCAGACAAGTTGCGAGCATACTCCTGTCATGAAAATATGCAAGAGGACGTTTATGTTGCCACTAGACGACGACTTAAAAACTCAAGCATAAGTCAACATCTACATACAAAAGTGCTTTGTATACATGCATAGAAATGATTTTCGTGCCTACCTGAATGTCAAGGAACAACTGCATACAGATTTTGTCCGTGTCAGACACATTATGATCTGACACATCTGAACTAGCTCCACCCCGCCTTTGTTGTGCTCCTTGCCGGATTCTCTGAAGTGAAGACTCCGTCTTTCTTGCCTGATCATGATCCCCGTTTATTAGAATGATTCTAAATTTAGAATCCTAAAAATCCAAAAAAAATTAACAGCGCAGATTGACCTTGGACACTTACCACATTAACAAGATCAGCTGCTAATTCGTAATAACGGTCAGTGATTTCAGTTGCAGCACCTGTAAGTACTTTATTTCTGGCTTCACTTGCCAAATATGTTGCAGCCCTCTCCCCATCCAGAAAAGCCTGGAATGCATTGGAATGCCAATAATTAACCGAATGGTGATAAAAAAAGTATTTATCCAAAAAAGCCAGATATAAATCCTGTCCACCAAATTATGTATTTGGATAGGATTTTAGAGAAGAGCTTACAAAAAAAAGTGGTTCTGGATAAATGAGTAATTAAATAGTTATTACTAAAAAGACTTTTGTAATTGAAAAATTATTAAAAATGGTATAATTTTATTAAAAGTACGAGAGAGGAGAGAGGGTGAAAAAGAGAGAGGAGAGAGGGTGAAAGAGAGAGAGGGGGAGATAATATAAGAGATAGAGGAGAGAGGAGAGTGTAAAAGATAGAGAAAGAGTGTAAGAAAAAATAAGGGTAAAATAGTAATTGAGTAGTCTATATGCCTTTTTACTGTTCCAAAAACTACTCTGACCAGCTTATATGAAACCATGGTTTGGTCCAAAAATCCTTTTGGACAAATATGTCTGTTTGTTTTGAAATTTCCCCAAATGCTTTGCCCAAAAGCGCTTTTAAAACTATAGTTTATAGGGAAACCAAACAGGCCCTATATTATGTTGCTTATTAGATGAATCAAAAATCTTATTCATTAAATTATTTTGCACAAATGTAGTATCACTTGTCTCCCAAACACAAATATATAAACCGTTTCGTTATATAATAAAGGCACAAAAGCAGCTATTCCTACCATTTAGGATTAACTTGAGATTGCAAATAGAGAAAGAAACCATCCTGCTGTATATATCAAATGATAAAATTTCCTATTCCAAAGTGGGAGGGTGAAAATATGAAATAAGAAAATTTCACAATTGAGCAATACTGCATATCTTAAGAAACAAACACTTCCACAATCGAACAAAACTGCATACCTTAAGAGGGCGCAATACCCCAGAAACATAGGGGGAATGTCTTACAGGAAGAGGTTTATTAGTCATCCTGTAGGTTGCCGTTATTCCCTTCATCTGTCTCAGGTCCTAGATTAATTTTAAACCAAAATGAGTAAATGAACGGATTAGAAGGAAAAGGAAGAAAATACATAAGCAAAAAGGTATTTAGAAAACATTATATATCCAAATCCAACAACAAAACCAACTTAAACACAATTTCATAAACTAAGTTACCTCAACTGACTTCTCCACAAGTGCCTCCACTACCGTTTTGATGACTAACGGTTTCAAATCTCTCAATGATTGACCACCTTGTAAAATGCTCCGCCTTACCAACTCAAGAACATCGGAGGAACAAGAAGACAGAGTTTGAAGCACATGTTGAAGAAAATCACCATCAACCTGCTCCTCAAGACATCTGATATCATGAATAATCTGCAAAGAATTTAAAGATCAGTTATAATGGAGGTCAAGCCCGATCATGCCTTTTACCTTATATCAAAATTTTTTCATGTATATCTTACAAATATGGTAGGCAAGGCCAACTTTGGCATATCATAATCATTACCGGGGATAGCTTACCTTCAAGAGAATTTATTAGCAATTTATCAATTCATAATTCAGAAAACTCTGGTGTAAAACCTTAGGAAACAAGAATAATGGGGCATCAAATACGAAGTGTTTAACGAAGTAACTCATGAAGTATTACTTGAGAAAACTGAATAAGGATTAAAGAGATGTTAAAATAACTTGAAACAAAAAACAAGTCCAGCAGCGAGTAAATAATATGCTACAATCAAGGAATGATGCATACAAAAATGAAGTCATCTGCAGCAGCTGAAACAGCCCATTCAGACCCTGGGCTGGTGCTCGTGTTCCCTGTCTTACGAGCAGTTAACCCAGTTGACAACCAATTAGTGTATCTGTAAAATTTCAGGAAAATCTGGTTATTATTCCGTAAGAAGAATAAATAGAAATTTGCAACATTACAGTTTAAACTGACCTAGCAAGAAGCTGCAATGTTAAGCGGAGGAACTTGTCAGAACAAGAAAGCAAAAACACATCTTCTCTCCAGCACGACCTCAAACTCTCCAATAGAGTGACACTTTGTTTTAGCGTTAAATTTTGATAGTTTGCTTCACCAGGGTCTGAGTTTTGAACAGGGACAAGAATGGTTGTTGTAAGCACAGAATCTAGAGCTCCTGCTATTTCCTGAAACCTGAAGCAAATGCAGATATCATTTCCATGTCACCAACTACTAAAAACTATGTTCTTTAGGACCATGACCATCTTATAGAAGATAAAGTACCTCAAAGAGAAATATACACCAATATTCCATTGCTTCATGAACTCAGAATAAATGGCTTGAGAACGAAATTTAGCAACAGCAGATCTGGACGGGCAGTAGACTGGCATGAAATCCGAAGTTATAAAATTTAGTAAATAAAATCTCTTAATACATTTAGAAACAAAATCAATAGATGCACAAACACATTAACACCACAAAGTTCTTTCATAACTGAAGAACTCCAATTTTTTATCTTAAGGGGAAGAAGTGAGTTATGAAGAAGGCAGATTTGAGTCTTTTGACAACTACCTTCAAGATGAGCCAAGAAATCTAAGCTTGATTTGTAATTTTTCAAGAACTCAGTTGGTCTTCCAGGAGAAAATGCACTAGGCTTTCCCTTCTGGATTGCAGAGAGAACCTCTTTGAGAATTGAATTGGCCAAGAAGTCAAAAACATGCAAACCAGAATTTTCTGCACCAAAGACCGATCTTCAGACGAATTTAATGCAATCTAGATATACTGCTATTATATAAAACACTGACATTGTGTTCTTGATAGGTGAATATGCTTGATCTATTTGCAAGATAATGGCATGAGTGCACGACCATATTTCAACAGTTCTATAATCCAGACACAGAAAGATAGCTCTTGGTCCAGCCAGCAGGAAATATGGTCAAACATAGTTGAAGATAATTCAATAATTATAATTTTTAAATACCAAGAAAGACTAAGTGATACACGAGTAAGGATTGACAAGGTCCATATAGCTTATGCAGTAAATTAATTGTTCATATTGATAGTGAACACAGATATGTACCAGCTGAAGAAATCTTCAATAAAAATTTACAGTCTTTATCAATGCACTCCTTAATCTGCTCATAATCACTATCAAGTCCATCTGCAGATGACTCAGCAGCCATGGCTGAAAGTCCATGCGGAATAATCTTCTGTATCAATGGAGCCACGATAGTGGTTTGAAAAATTTCTTCTGCATTCTTGGTGTTATCAATGGCAGCATATGCTCGTAAGCAATTGTATATAGCAGTTGCGTCTCGGTGCTCTAGACCATCTACAAAGCAATGGCCCAAGCTCACATCCAATATTAGGCTAGCATTTTGAATCCTCTTCTCCATATTTTCAATAAAAGGCAGGTTCTGTACTGGCATAATTGAGAAAAAGAGATGAGCACAGAATGTACCAAGGTCTAAAAAACAAGACTAAGAAACAATTTTACCTTTCTTTTCTCAATTAAATAGTCCAGATCTTAGAGTTTTCATGTTACAATGAATCATCAATTTGAAACACTAAAACTCGTGATATAAAAATCAAGACGTACATACATGTAACATGTTTTTAACTTTTAAAGACACATATCATGCAATAAGCTAGCTGGCTCTCTACATTTTGGCTCATTTACCCTTGGCTTACCTCAACCAAATTTTAGAAAGCTTTTCCACTATTTGACATAAAAAAGTTAAATGTACATAAAGATGTGGGTCTGCAGTTTCATGATCATGAAATGACAAGACAGGAACTGAATCCGGGTAAGTAAGAGGGGGGGGGGGGAAAGTTCCTCCAATATAGTTCCATTGCGTTATATATACTTAAGATAAGCTCAGAGAGCCGATAATTATAGATGGATAAAGTATTGTGGTTTTGAAACCAATTTTTAATTCCTTTACCAAATATTCAGCTCCCATTACATTCCAACCTGTAGTTTTCAACTCAGTTATTTCAATCGATTTCTTTTTTGTTTTTTTTAAACCTTTGATAAAGTGAAGGAAATTAAAACAAACCTTCGCATGTGTGACATAGAACTTCAGCCGGTTCATCTCACTGGCGATTCTCTCTAGCAGCATGCTTTGAGTTTCTCTGACACTGGTCCCATTCTCAACATGTTGCACAGAAATCTCATTACTCGTGGAGTTTCTCTCCGCCAAATTTACATCTCCATTTGACCAATCAGTAGGCACACTAGGTAGCTCCTTTATTAGTTTTTCAACCTGGAATCATATGTAAAAGAAAAACATATAATAATACAACGGAAATAATATTAGTTCACTAGATATGTTTGACTGGATCCTAAATTGAAAAGTATCTTGAGTAACTTCTTTGTGGCAACTTCTTTCCTCTTAAAAGAAAAGGGACAGATGTTATTTAATTAGTTCAATCTCAAATACTCAATGTTCCAATTTGGAATTAGGAATCTTCTCTTCATTCCACAACCATGCCAATAAATAACTGAGAACAAAATTATCTGATTTATCAGGGTTATTACATTTTGCTACAGAATTGAAGGAATTTCATCTCAGGGGACATAAAATAATATCTGTATCGTGAAACATTTTGCTAACCTAAAGTCTTCCAAATTCCATTTTAACTAGGCACAGTCGAGTAGAAAACATAATGTTTTCAAGTTATTGTGACTCGAGCAAGACCGGTGTCAGACAACTTGAACTCCATTAGCCGCTCAACACTAGAAGAAGTTATGCGATCTTCAGTATGGAAAATTTTCCAAAAAAAATCCCGACTGACTGTACATTCAGGCTTTATATTATAGATCCGCAATGCCGTTATGTCAGATTATAGATGAAGTTCCAGCAAATAGCCCAAAAATCATCCATTCACTGACAAGAGTACTTACCTTAGATACAACGTGAAACGTATCCAGAAGAAGTTCCAAAGTCTCCCTCGCTGAGGCTGCCTCGGATCTTTGTCTTAGCCCGTTCTTCATGGACACGAGCGAACCTTCCACAGATCCCCTGAATTGCTCAATTTTATCTCTAAGCTCTACCAGAGGGGCCCGCATGCGCACAACTGCGGCGTCCACATCGACGAGTTTAGTGCTCAAGTTTACGAAATCGGCATAGTCACGATTAATTAGATCGATGAGTTCGTGATTGAGGGAGGACAAGTAATTCTGGAGCTCAGAGCGAAGAGTGTCAAAAGGGACGAAAGTACGGAGCTCCGAAATATAGGATTCAGAATCGAAATCCGGGAATAGAAATGACGCAGGCTTGAACCACAATGGGTGAGTATCAAGAGGATCCGAGAAGAGGTCCGCGGCGGATCTGGGCGGTGGAGTGTGGATCTGATCCACCATTTTCCACGGTGTATCTATTCAGCGTTTGGTTGCTGAGGAAGTGTGAGAAAACAACAGAAAGCACTCGCGAGGAGCCTTGGACCTCGGTTTGGGGTCCTCTGTCTCTGAACGAAGAGGTAATTAATTGAACGGACGAGGGCAACTTCACACCATAGTCGCCGCCCTTTCAACCGTTTATTCTTATTTAATTGTTTTTGTAAGGTATTAAAAACCAGATCGGACCGGCCGGTTCAACCAATAAACGGATGCCCGTTCAGTTTGATCCAAAATTGGCCTTGTCCAGGGACCCATCGAAACTGTGTGGTTTCACTTTTATCTTAAAAAAAAAAAAACTCAAATCCCACAGAAGTAATGTTTTTTGTCAGAGAGGATTGTAAGGAAGAATATTTTTAATCTCGTGGTATTTTGTTATTATTACAATAAAATTGTTATTGTATTTTCTTGTATTTTATTATAGTTAACTGACATGATGCACTGGCCCTTAAATCACTACCTCCGACCGGTTCAATGTCCAGTTAAATTTTTAATACCTTACTTCTCTTTTCTTTTTTCTTATGATTATTTTTTTGTCAGGTAAAATCATGGTGGAATGAGAATGAATAGAGGAAGAGATAAAAAAAAATACCCTCAAATATGGTGTGTGATTAAATTTTGTAGTAAAATTATCTAAATACCATTAATTTAGAAAATGAAATGACAATTTTTTTATACCAATAACAATAATATTTAAATGAGTAACAACGTTAACTTATTTAAGGTTGTCATTTGTTAAAGTTAACACTTGTTAGACAAGCGAACGTAGAAATTTTTATGAAATCAACCATCATTGTCTTAATTGCAAATGTCATTTAATAAATTAAAATTGTTATTTGTTAAAATGTTATATCAGACTAATCTCTAGAGTCTTCAAAGTGACTGTCATTTTTTAAATTATGAATTGAAAGACTTTTGTGTCTTTCTCCGGCCAAAAAATTAGTTTTAAATATTTGAACATGTTGACGGCAACATATACAGCTATATGCCGATATCTGAATATTTTATTTTACTTTTAGTTTATAATTCTTGGCATTATATAATATACTTAATATAATATATATTTAATTAATTTAATTAAATTAAAAAATAATTAATATAATAATTTTTTTAAATATCTTAATCATCTTCTTTAATTCTTTTTTTCTATTATTTAATTATTATTAAAGAAATATACAATTATTAAAAAAATTAATAAATATAATAATTAAATCTTATATTTAAAACTAAGATCAACTCTCCAATTAACTCTTATACTATTATTTATTAAGAAACTAATACTTTAAATAAATTCTTTAAATAACAAATAAATTACATTGGCGCTAATAATAGAGAATTTCACATTGAAGATGCATTCATTTAACTCTAGTTAAAATTAAGATTGAATTATAATGCAACCACGATCAAAATGCATTACTAATTCCTCGCCAACTTCGATTTATTGTAAAAACTTAGCTACATAATTTGTTATATTACATTAAATTAAAATCAAATAGTTTAAAAAAAAAAACTAATGCAGCTAGACAACTATCTCTCTAATACAGCCTATACGACATAACCGCACCAGAATAAATTAGACAAGGGGGCCCGAAAACATGACGACTCTTGCCATACTCAATGCAGAACTCAACAAATTTAAAGGCGCTAAAACAACAAAGCTTTAAAAACCACAAATAGACTAAAAGATGTCAACTTTCTATAGAGTAGCATTTGATTAAACTCGAACAGTAACAGATTTATCAGCATTACACAGGTCCAATAAAACATTGATTAACTTGCAGACCTAGGAAACAACCTAACGAGGGCCCTAACATGCAATTTATGTACATATACCAGGTGATGGTAATGATCTAGATGTTTATTGTTCCAGCAAAATATTAGTACTGAACATAAGCATATGCACGGGCTCATCAGACTTTTTTATCTTCACGTTTTACTAGTAAGCTCATCAAAATCATAACTCTAGGGGAAAAAATATTTCAATGCGCTTTTTCTTTGTGCTGGCAGCAAGAGGATGAGGGACAAAACAAAAGCTGGAGAGCATGGCCAAAATTCTGAGAGGCTCTACTCCTTTCAAAAACCCACCTTCCCATTTGGTAAGGAAAAATTGTCTTAAGAACCTATAATTCATTTTACAAATGAAATGGCTCGACGACAGCATGCACCATACAAATATTGCATGGGTTAGGGAGATGGAGGCAGTAATGAGGGGAGAAATTTTGTACAGAGGAGAAACTCTCACATGAAATAGCTGAGTGCTTTCTTTCTTCTCGAACCCCCTTCGCCGTATAGTTCATTCCATTGTAAGAGCTCCGTCATATTTACGGATTCAGAGGAAACACTTGCACATACCTGGTCCAAAATAACATGAAAAGTTACTTCTTCTATTCCAGAACAAGGGCCCCAACAGGTGAGGAAGGGAGAGGAGGAAAGTTCAAACAAAAGTTTTCATTGCCATACCCGTTCATGAGCATCTTTAAAATCCTCCATGTTTAAAGACCGGACATCGGCACTGCCACTTAATGCCGGAGGAGGTCTGCCTTCTGCTAGAGCAGCCGCACACTCCTGTCATGAATCAAACATCTCACATCAAAGTAGCCAACCTTCCAATTGGCACATTTGTATAACATGTCCAACTAGCTTGTACAAGTTGCAAAATTATTCATGCAACCTACTTCAACCATCCCTGGCAAAGTCACATACTGCTAATACAACATATAGAAGAAAACCTTACCTTTTTTTCCTTCTCTAATATCTCTTTAATTGGACGATGTGCAGCAGTCACGCAAAGATTCTGCAGTATGAGAGCAAGTATGAAGGCACCCCAAATATCGACAAAATAACAACACTGTCAATTGAACGTATATTGTCATATAATGCTAACGGAAAAGGAACACCCATAACCTTCAGATCACTTCCAGAATATCCATCAGTCATACTGGCAATTGCATCAAAGTCAACGTCAGGAGATAAGTCCTCTTTAGCTAGTATAACTTTCAATATTTTCGCTCTATTTGGAGCATCTGGCAAATTTACCATCAATCTGCACAAGACCAAAGATCACAAAAGATCTACCAAATGCTGAAACTCTTTAGGCCAATAAATAAGAAAGAAGATTTAGTTGAACATAATATTCACCTTCGTGGCAGCCTCCGGATGACGGCCTCATCAAGGTCAAAAGGCCTATTAGTGGCCGCAAGTACAAGAATTCGCTCAGTATCCTTTGTACGTAAGCCATCCCAGTTCACCATGAATTCATTTTTCATCTTGCGCATGGCCTCATGCTCCCCTGGATTTTCCCTCCTGCCCAACATGCTGTCAACCTATAAAAGACACTAGTTAAGACAAATCCTCTTTGAATTAATACCAAAAAGCCACGGCCTAAAAAGCTTACTTCATCAACAAATATAACACTAGGGGCAATTTTACTGGCTAGAGAGAAGACAGCTTTCACATATTTTTCACCCTCACCAAACCACTGCGGCAAAAGGGGGCAAGAAACAAAGTTACAACAAGGACAGCAAAATAATAGAAAGTGTAAAAAAAGACTGAATGAAGCACAGAAATAACCTTAGATGTAATGCTTGACATGGAAATGTTGATGAAGTTAGCACCAGCTTCAGTGGCCACGGCCTTTGCAAGCATTGTCTTTCCTGTTCCTGGGGGCCCAAACAATAAGATACCCTTGCAAGGCTGTACACAACATTTCGACAAATAGCCTGTTAGGTGACACCAAAAAATTGCTTTCAAATGTAATTTCAAAAATAATCTGATAGAGCTGCTGGGTTCATTAAGACATAGAGAAAATCAAGGAAAGCATGAGTAGTAGAAGAGAATAATTCTGCTGGTCCAAGGAATTATCCCAAGGATCCTGACTATATGGAAAAGGAAGTGCTGAACTAGAGTGCTCTAAGCGCAGGCTAGGGTCATGGGCAGAATTAGGGAGTAATGAATGTTATTTTTAGATATATAGCTGGTTTGGGACGCCCAGAGGGAGTTTTAGGACATATTTTGATAGTAAGTGTGGTGCGGAGAGTCTGGCCTCTCAAATGCCAATGGAAGTGTGCTGTATTGTTCTGATTATTGTTCATTCTGATTGTATCAGGGGAATAGGATTTTGGCCAGAAGGTGAAGTCTTCTGTATCTGTAACACTGATTTGGTATTTTGAAACTTCAATAGCAAAACCCAAGGATTTCCCCCATTTATATCTTCTATTATCTTTTCTTGCTGTATTTTCCATTCACTGTTAGCAGAGCTCTATCACAATCCTTTAACTAATTTATGCTAATGGACAAAATGGTGATTCCAGAAAAAAAATAACTGCAATGATTCTGGACCACCATCACCATATGTTCCTAACTTTCAAGATTTTATGAGAGAATTTAAACAACAGAGTAGTTACAGATAATGTGTAGATGCCAGCACCACATACAACGGCTTCAAAAGTAGGTCATTCCAACAGGTTTGAAAAGAAAAGGTAAGGTAATTCGTCTTTATGACCCCGCCCCTTTCTTTCGGGGAAGGGCACCAAAAAATAGGAGTCAATCAAAAGCATCAAAAGATATAAGAAACAAATTCCACAGAATGCAATGGACTCAATGAAGCAACAAATTTTAAATTTGTCAGATGATTTTTCAAGACGGATAGTAACTAAACATAAGGCAATGATGTGTAAAATCAGATCATTTGGGTGGAATGAATAACCATTGACCATCAAGAACAATAACAATATAATTGCAGACACTCAGCAAACGTGATGGGCGGAAAGCATGTTAAACAACACAATGCACTTCAATTCGTAAAGTGAACCTTGGTTAATTGCCCCTTGCAGAAAAGCTCCGGCCTTTGCAAGGGAAGCATCACTAACTCCTTCAGCGTATCCTTGACATTTTCAAGAGCTCCAATATCATCAAAAGTAACACCAATGTCACTAGGAGGAATTACATCAGCCAACAGCCTCTTTTCAAACTCATTTTCTGTTACAACATCCTAGATTCCGCCAACACAATGAGTAAAATCATTAAGACGACAGCCTTCGAATAAACACAGTAGTTAAACTTCCATGACAGAATATCTTTCTACAATCTAGTACAAATGCCTAACAATCACCTTCAGAGACTTCTTCAAGCTCTTGGACTCATTTTGAATGGCCTGCAAGATGCCAATTCCATACTGGATGCTGGTAGCATGGCAAAATGGCAACATAATTATGCAGTTACAGCACAGTAAATATAGTATTTTACACAACTGTTGCAGGCTAACAACTACCTTTCACAGGACAATACAAGCTTTGAATTAGGATTGGCTTCATGGTTCTGCATGAGGTGGTGGCTTAAAGCCCAACCAATTATCTTCTCTGCATCTGCAATATAGCTAACATGGTATAGAAGAGAAATTTGACAAGCAAATCCTAAAGCTTTCATATACGTATTAGCAGAACATACTTTCATTTGTAAGCGCCTGGTCTTTAATGCACAAAGTCTCAAATGCTTCACATTCCATCCCACAACGACTAAAAACCTACAAAAATTTGATGAACTGTATAAGCTAAGAACATCATAATCACAACAGTAAACATTTATACCATGGCCATACAGTTTGGCACAAATCAAAACCTTAAAATTTAGTATCTTGCTGAATCTGAACCTTTACTTGCATGAGAAGACAAAACAAAGGAAGAAAATAAGAGGAAAACAAATGGAGAGAAGATAAGTTATGTTATTGATTAAAATTCTAAATTAAAAATGCATTCAGAAAAATTATTTTACCATAAGAATAATTTGACCAAATAGGATAGGAATAATAACATAGATAGCTGATCCCTCTCCTTATTTCATCTATGATCGGAGAAGAGAAGACTGGTGAGGGCAATACCCATTTTCTCTCCAAAAAAGAAATGAAAAATGTGTTTAACAAACTCCCTTTTTCCCCATTGCTTTTATATATAAAAAGGGGGGAAATTGCAAGGGGAGAAGAGGAAACAAGAAGCAGGACAAGAGGCTATTACCCAAATGCAGTTGATAGAACAAAAGAAACTACCCCTCATAATACCAAGTAAATATTCAAGGTATATTATCTTTCATTCTAAATCACTTATAAGTAATGTATCCTAGTTGCCTGAAACCAGGCCAAAATTTACTTGAAGAGAACACAAAATAGTTGCAAAGAACTACATTACTATAAGGGTAGATGGTCGATGGTCGATGGCAGCATTCAATAACTAGTGTTTGTAAATAGCTTGTAATCTTCCACATTTAAAGTAGATAGAAACTCTTCTTTCTTCACTTTTCACAAGTTTGATAGTGAATAATATTCTAGAATTATCATCACACTCTCTACTATCCCATGCAAAACATATGTTCATTCCTTCATTGTTGCTAGTTGAACCAGAAGAGAGGCATTAGCAAAAATATCATAGTTAACTGCTGACTGATTGTGACTGATACCATTGTTAGTGGTAAATGGAGAAAAGAGGCCAAAATAGCAATATATTCATTCACACGGACCCAGTTACACCGAAGACCCTATTTATCGATATTAAGCTAATTACACAAACTACCCTTTATTAAGCTAATTACACAAACTACCCTTTTACCCCTAATTCCCCTTACTATTCCTAATTGCCATATATCAGTGACCCTCAAATGTCAAAGGAAAATCTGGCAAATAAAGACTTAACCTCATGTCTCACGTCAATAAAAGCTACTAAGTGTAAAGTCACGAAAGCATGCAAAGCACATTAGTTCTACGACCACAGAACAGATCCACATATCACTTATGTACAAGTCTAGACTTCAAATTCATAGGTTCTTCCTCCTCCTTTTGGCTACCTACACATTTTCATGCTTCATGTTTATGTGTGCCCTCTGGAGGCTCATAAAATTGAAAAGTTAATTATAAATTACTTAAATTTCACTGCATCAAGAGGTACACGCTAAGATTCTGATAGAAACAATTGTTCAAAAGTCAAACAGGCCCACATTAGGAACTCACTGTGCGCAGGTGATGCAAATTTGCTTTGATTTTTAGAGTCTCGGCATCTCGATCCAGCTGCTGTTTCCAGGATGCTAGAAGTGCCTCATCCTATGACAGGAAAAAATTATCAACAATATATTATATGAGGCAAGCATGACTGATTACGTGCAATCTAGTGTACAAACCTGTGGCATGTGAACTGTAACTTTATTAGGGAAAAGCTTAGTCAAAGTTTTGTTTGGCTTTGGGACTTCCTTCCCCCTCTCATGCAATCTTCCAAAACTATCCTGAAATAATAGAAGAGAGCGTTACAAAAAAAAATAAAAAGACAATAAAACGAGATATTGTGCTGCTATAGGTGAGAAAACATGTAGAATAAACATCATACAAGACAAAGACACAAATATAAAGGAAAATCCCGTATCTCTTTCCAATGGAGGAGGCAATCAAAACAATAGGAGACAGAGTCATTACCGGGAAAGCCAAGTCAAGAAGGGCAGTCTGATTGCTGCCGAATTTTGTAAAAAGCAAACCCCCTGGATGTGACTGGTAGGAAAAATAATTCAAAATTACAAAAAGCCAATAGGAAACATAGCCAATGACATAATTACGTGTACGCAAATATAGGGTACTCAATCTGTAATTTTGTATCCTACATCAATTACCATACATCTTCCTTGCTAGTTTCTCAATTCACATTAAACAAAAATCTTTAGAAATTAAAATTTCATCCTTTCAAAGAGATTTCATTAGTATTAGTTAGATTAGATGATATACATCAAACATTCCCCGATAATCTAGTAGTTGGCTGTAATGAACTTGTAATCATTTTCCAGAAAAGCTAGGCATTTGTTTGGTCGATCAATTTCCAGAGTCCCAACACAGAATCACAGTTCAGGATCATAACATAGTTTTCAATAAAATCAAAGCAATTATACCTTCTCCTTCCGACTGTCAGTGTGAGTATGCGAGCCTATAACAACCACATTGTCTGGAAGCTTTTCAAGCCTACTTTTAAATGAATATGGATCTCCATTTCCTACAATAGACTTCTCAGCATCTTTCATGAACAAAATGAAAGGTGCAGTTCTGCTCTCACTATAAACAACCTAAAACCAAAAGCAAGATATAGAAAAGCCAGAGTAAAATTAAAGCACAAAATGGTAATAAATATTGTTTTAAGACAACGGAGTGGAAAGAAAGGATACCTCAAATAATGAGTTGATAAGAAATTTGTCCAACTCATCCACACCATTGTTTTCCAATCGAAGATCACTAACTAGGAAGAGTAAAAGAGACATTTATTATCCAAAAAAACATCCCTTCGAGACAGGACTAGAGAAAATCTGAGCAAAAATGTATATTATCGGTGGAATGATACCATTGCAGAAAAACCCTTGACCTCCCTCACAGGCACCTCCAAGATCAACTCCATCAGGTATGGGCTTATCAAATCTTACACCAATTTTTGACAAAGGATTATCGTCAAAACATAAGACAACTTTCCCCCGACTTCCATTAGGTGGGCCCCTACAATGTGCATAAGATATTGCTAAGCAACACTAAAAGGAAAAGATGAAAAAACTTTAAACTTCAAACAAGGGGTGGATATATATAAGAATAATAGAAGAGGCAAATTATGAAGAGGGATGAACTGCATAAAGAGATACTTGAAGTATAGTCTCCCGACAACGTTCTCTATTAGAACCAATGGCTGATTTCATTTACTAATATTTTAAAATTTAAAATGGAATGTCATCTATATGAGAATCAAAGCATTCTCCGCCTTATTCATCGAAGGCCCTTCAACTGAAGGCCCCGTTAAAGCAGTAACAACCTATACAGATCAACACGAATTGTATTGTTTTCTTCCTCACAGTAAATCACCTCAATCTGCTACAGCACTAATAACCACATACAGAAGTGCTATCACCTTAAAGAAAAGAAAAATAGTCCCTTCCTAATAAGCAGTATTATAATTAGAATCAAACATGAATTATACTGTTGACTATTTAAGGCAAAACCCCTAATGAATATCTAATAAACCATGATCATTTAGGACACCGTGCTATGACCAGCCTATTTTGATGAATAAAGTTCCAAGTTTTCATTCACTATACTACTATGTCAAGTCTAAAAGGTTGTGCCAGCATCTATGATAATATAAAGATCTCATCTATAGCTTATGCAATAGATGCAAAACACATACACTTGTGTGTGAATGAGAAACAAGAAATTAACCCCGGAAAATTTTATAACAAATTTTCACCTTGAAGATGTCTGATACAAACCACCAGAAGATGAGCAGCTATATTTCACCCTGTCACCTGCATGATTATATATGGAGAATGAAGAATGCCAAAGTAATATAACCAAGCTTAATACTGATGGTTGAGAAATTGAACAGATACCTATTTTAAACAAACAATTTTTAGTTGTCCCAGAAGTGGAAGGTGTGGCATCCGTCTCAGTTTTGGATTGAGATTCAAGACCATATGAAGTAGGTACATTTGAAGGGCTAGGTGTATCTGTTTCACTAGTTGATGGGTCCATGTTCCTAGCCAGGTCGGCGGCTGTAGAACTTTGCTTGGAGCAGCTGCAGGTTTTTTCAACAATAAATCCATCTTTGAGTAGCTCTGCTTCCTTTGATGATAAACCCTATTTTCATTCATACATCTACCTATTAGGACTTCAATAACTTCTTCGAGGGAAAAAATAAGAAAAGATATTGACATGTATTGCAAATTCATTATCACAGTTTTTACACCCAAGAAGGAAGCTTCATCTTACACCCAAAAGCAAATGGCTATCAAATATGAGCAACTTAGCTCCAAAGTAATTAGCAAGTGCTTTTGCCAGCATCTCCTGATATATTTCCGACCCTGCAAACCATAAAAATTTGCAATTTCCCTCAAACTTGGAACAACTAGTTAAAATGACAGAAACCTGTGACACAAACAGAAAAGGAGGGAGACTGGTGAGGAGAAGCAGTTCAAAAGCCACATACCTGCAGGTCCAGAAAGTAAAATACGTGGGTTTATAGTCGTAAGATCTGATGTGTATTTCGCATGTTCCTTGTGCTTCAGGTGAATAAAGCAAGCTGCAACCAAGACATTTTTTGTGTTCTCACTGCAAAAAACAATATAAAAACAATTAACAGTAAAGCTCTAAAACAATAATCTATCCTTAGAAGAAGCTATAAGAATAACTCCAACACACTATATGAAGTCAATCAAGTCAAACTCAAAGAATAATCCCCATTATATTTCAAAATAAACAGAAATAAGTACGAAAACCTCAATACATGTTTTAAAATGACTGTCATGTTTTATTTATACAATTGTATAATATCTAAAAATATTGGAAATAGTATAAAACAAAGAAAAAAATACCTTAAATAATATGGGAAGTTGTCAAATGACACTTCTATGTCTTTTCCATCCAATATTGCAGCATGGACATCTTCTTTGAACACCGCACAGCGCACAGACATACCCGAGGTTGATACTGCCAGCATATCCCTCGTCCCATTTCTTTCTTCCAATACCTGTTTAAAGATACTTTTGCTCAATTTCAGTTTACAACTAGATCGAGCTAAGATCCTGAAGAAAGGCCTTAGGAAATCAGTCATCCCAGAAAGTTTTACATTGCCTGCCTCCATGCTAGCATCTGGATCGCATTCCATTGGATGATTATTGTCACTTGCTCCAACGTCAGCTGCTTTATCACTCTCTAAATTTGGAGCTGAGTTGCCTTCCGGATCATCAAACTCAATTTCTGTATTATCATGATGAGCAGAATGAGCAGGGGCATCAGTACCCTGATGAGCTTTATTAGTATTCTGAGACGGAGATTTCCATCTCGAGATATCTTTTTGTCTGAAGCTAGAAAGAGAAGCCAGAATGGAAGCCCCAGCAACAGCTGAGGGGTCTCCCGTTCTCCTTTCAAGCTGCAGAAATTTCCCTACACCACCCTGAATTTCTGCACCCTTAACTGCAACGTCAGTATTTAGCTGCTGAAAGATCTAAGGCAAGATAATTCAAGGAAACCACTCATGCAGATATACTAAATCAACGCACAAGGAAATAATGGGGAAGTAGAACAGCATACTCTATTGATCCAAAAGTGAAAATAGAGAGACAAAAGAATGGCAAAAAGATAAAAGGATACATATGAATGATTTCCCAGCAAACCAAAGACCACTTCATCACCCGAGTTAAGCACACAGCTGGTGTTCTTCTTGACAAGTGTCCCATTAACTAGCACAGATCCTTTGCTACCCGTACTCTCTAACAAGGCTACAGCACATCCCTCACGCTGAATAAATTCAGAAACAGCAAATCAAACCAAATTCATATCCTACGTATTCACATCAATCAAGTGTTCCCAAGATTTAATCGAGGAATGGTTATTTAGATTAAAAATTTACCTGGGTATGCTTAATCTTGCATAGATTTCCACTTATAGTCTGGTCCTTCAATGGAAAGTGGCAATTTCTACTGGAACCAATAGTGAAGTTGGGTGTGCAAATGGAAACATTTGGGTTCTGCAGCATATATAAATTCCAATTTTCTTTTAAAAAAAATCAACTGATAAAGTCCCCGTGTTAACAACCACAGTCATTTTGCACGGTGGAAAGAAAAGGCGGCTAACTAAGCAAATGACTGCCTAATTATATTTCTCTTTTCCATTCACTTCACGTCAATGAACATGAATTACCAGAGCAGACTGCGACAGGAGCCTGCACCAAGGCGCCGAGGTCTCAGAACTTGGACTTTGCTTCTGATATATATTCCACGAAGACAAAGAACCCCTTGGCTTATCAGCCACCAAAGTCCGCGAAGACCCTTAAAGGTAAAAAGAATTAAGCGTTGAAATAAAAATATATTAAGCTTATCGCTGAAGTCAAGTGATACGTTAATAGCAAACCAAAGTTTCAAACAGCTAAAAATGTACCATCACCGATCGGCAGCGCCACAGTGACAGCCGCCGCAGCATCACCCTTGCAAGAAGTCAGACCATCACCAGTGCCATCTCCAGCGATCTGAGCATCGCATTCTCCAGGATCAGCCGCCGGCTCAGGGGTGCTTACTTCTTTAGAATTCTCCGCTGCCGGCTTCGGTTTCTCCGACGGACCACCATTTTCAGCCTAAAAATCCAAGAAAACCATTAACCCAAATCTTAAAAAGCCGTCGAAAAAGGAAGGCAGAAAGAAATCTTTGACGTTTCAACATTCGAAAACGTTGGAAACAAACTCAAAAGTGAAGCATTCCTATCCCAATTGATTTTATGAGACCTTTTGACGCTTCGGTGAGGGAGGGTTATCATCCGAAGAAGAAGATCTTTTGGAATTGTTGCCAGAGAGAGATCCGCTACGTCTCGTGGAAACCATGCTTCTCCCTTCTGGTTCTTTTGGTTTTCTCCTCTCTATACCGATGAGAGAAGGATGTGGGGGATATCAAATGATTTTAAGAAATTTTATTAATATTATACATATATCTCTTTTTTATAATTATCTCTCGCTTTTCTTCCTCTTCTTGTTTTTTTTTTTTTTTTGCTACAAATCTCTCGCTTTTCTTCTGTGTTGTCTAGTTGGGGCATGACGGTTTGGTGCCTCCTGGCTCATGTTGCCTGATGGGCTGATAAATCCACTGCACGCGTAAGTTAGAACTCAGGTCTTTGATTGGCACCGTTTGGTGGCGTACGTTAGTGGTACACTCCGAGTATTATTATTGTATACCGGGTAGCAGTTTTATTAGGTCCTTCTTTTCTTTTTCTTTCAAGCGCATTTACAATACTTTATATAAAATTTTAATTTAGTGTGTGTTTGGTTAGTCACCGTACCAAAGTTTTAAAACGTTTATAGCCTAAATATTGATTTAAAAAAATTAAAATAAATAATTATATTTATTTAAAAATATTTATAAATAAAACTATATTTTTAGATAAATTTTTAGGAATAGTTTATAAAACAGTAAAAAAACTTATAAACCGTATAATTATTATTTTAACCCTATTTTTTTCCTATCTCTCCCCTCTCCTCTATATTTTTTCTTCGTCATCGCCTGCCTTCTTATTCTACAGTTAATTGAAATCACCGTTCGCCATCGCCACTAGTTCTCCTTCACTATGAGTCTTGGAGAGAACTTTCGTCGCCATCGTCTGTGGGTCTCGTGGAGGTGGTCTTTGTCTCCTCTATTGCTATTAGAGATATGGACTCGTGGAGTTCTATTGTGGTCAAGGGTGCTAGAGATCATTATTTTTTTTATATCTCATTCCCTTTATGGTAATCTACCAATGATAAAAACATTTATAATAATATCTATCTAAATATTTATTTATTTAAAATTTTTTTCATAAACTCTTCTAGAGAATAACTTATACAAAAGCTGTCAAAAAATATTTTTTCTATAAACCTTTTTTCTAAAATCATATCCAAATGGGCCCTTGATCCCTTAATTTTGTAAAGTGCTTTTAGTATTTTAAATATAATTATTACATTAAAAATGATTATATTAAAATTTTAAATGTTAATCAAATATTCTCAAGTTCTAACATAGTTTTATTTTTAAAAATAATAGTAATTAGCTCAAAAAGTGTAATTTGGCATGAACTTTATTAGGGTTAGAGGATTGAAAAAATAATTTATAAAAATAAGGGATCAAATCCCATTTTCTTGTAGCTTAGTATGTTTTTATATTAACTATAAATCAATATTTTAAAAGGGTTTTTGGCCTAATCATTAGTTTTAAATAAATTTAAAATAAATAGTTATATTTGTTTAAAAAGACTTATGGACCAAATCATGATTTAAAACTATTGTTTTGAATAAATTTTTAGGAATAACTTCTGAAACATTAAAATAGCTTATAGACCGTCTAATTTATTCCTATTTTTTCTAACTCTCTCTCCTCTTCCCTCTTCTCTTATCATCTTTTCTTTATTGATATCGTGTCAGCTCCACAGTGAGAGGAGGTCGTCATTGTGTCTTATTCTTTTTTCTCTTTATGCTGTTAGTCTCTCTCTTTCCTTTGTAAGTCATTTCCCTCCTCCTCCTCCTCCATTTCTCTCTAAGTCATTGCTAGAGATATCTTTAAAGATGTGAGAAGACGAGAGAGAGAGAGAGAGAGAGATGGAAGCAATATGATGTTACCAAGATGGAAGTAGTATGAGATAGAGAAAGAGTTATGATGGAAATTTTGGAAAAGGAAGTGTAAAAACATAGAGATGGCACGTTGCAAATAGTTTGAGTGATTTTTTTATTTTATATTCTTTCTAGTAATTTATCAATTATAAAAACTATTCTAATAAAATTATTTAAAAAATTATTTATTTATAATAATTTTTTTTATAAGTTATTTTTTTATAAGAGTTTATATAAAAGTATTTTAAAATTTATTTTTTTTATAAGACATTTTCTAAAAACTCATGTAAATGGGCTCTTAATGGCATAAAAGTTTTTCTACAAGTGAGAAGTCTTTCTTCGATCCCATTTAAAATCTTATGTCATTAATGTTTCATTTTTAAATAAGGATTAAATTGAAACGTTGTATGAAGATAAATGATTGAACATGGACTTCGCCCCTTTTTTCTTGTGTGTTTTTTTATTAGAAAAATTGTATTTAATTATAGATAAATCTCAAAAAATTATCAAAATACTGTAAAATTCTATAGAATCTATGATTAATTTTTTAAATTATAAAATAACACAATTATTCTTGTAAAAAAATAATTTAAACAGTATGAATAATAATTCTATAAAGAAAAATAATAACTTCAACAAAAAAATTAATAATTTAAATAATATGAATGACAACTTGAACGATATAATAATAATTTTAGATAAAAAATAATAATAAAGGTATTTTTTATAATGGTAGTTATATTATTTTATAATTAAAAAATAATAATTATAGGTCTTTTAAAATTTGATAGTTATTTGATAATTTTTTATATTTTTTTCTGTAATTAGCTTATTTATATATGAATTAAATAGAATTTTTCCTTTTTTTTATATGGGACTGAACATGTCCTCTGTACTCTCTGTCTCGCATTCATTACGTGGAATTGTGTCATCTGGTCGTGGCGCGCTCGGTTGCCAGGAAGCTGTTTGGCGCGGTTAAAAGTTTCATCGGGGATATATCAAGGTATATACAGATAAGAGTTGAAAAAAATATTTATAAAAAAATATTTAGCCAATTTTAGACAATGCATTACGTGGAATTGGGTTAGTGTTTGATATTACCCGAGAGTTTTCGTCTATGGATTGCAGCTATTTAAAAGTTTTTATTTGATCAATATCTCTTATAACTATTAAGAAATAGCAAAATTGTTTAAACTATTAAAAATTTAATTTTGATTGTTAAAAAATTAATATTAACACGATTTTATGCATTCATAGCCCCTGGCGGAAATTTCCAGTTGCCTACGTCTTTTGCACAAAAAAATTGTAGGGCAAATTAGACCTTGACCTTATAACGTTTATTAATATAAAATATTATTTTTTGTACTTAATATAAAAATTAATTTGATTATTAGATTTAATTTTAAATATAAAATTTTAATTCATTTATCTATTAAATTTATAATTTTTCTTTTAAAATATCTATATTAATTACATTGTACATATTAAGGGCCTCAATTCAAAGGCTGATACTTTATTTATTATAAATAATGTTTAATATATCTAAATTAATTATTTATTTTAATAAAATCAAGAGGTAGTATAATTTTTGAAAATAAATATTATGTTTTCCAATTATGATACATATAAAACCTAACTTGTGGTTATGGATCAGGAAAAAATAGCGCCATGAAGATATAGATTTTTAGATTCGTTTTCTATTTTTATTGGAAGAGATTCGTCTATCTATGATGGTCCATCCAATAATGAAAAGTGGAGACCTCATGACCCAATGGGTTAAGAGCCCTCATGATCGTGCAAGATATCCCCAACAAGACTCTCTGATCATGGTCAAGAGAGATAGAGAGAGAGAGCTCCAACGATGAGATGATTTTGGTGAAAACTAATGACACAGTTGCACGCCGAATTTTGGGACCTCTATGCTCCTTTTCTGTTCAGTGCTCAATATATCAGGCCAACGAGCCAGGGATCAAGACAAAAAACACAGTACGAAGAAGAAAATCTAACTAAGATATTTTAATTTAATTTGATCATAATTGATTTTGACTTACTTATATTCTATATTAAGAGATAAAGCTAGTAAAATATACTAATTCACATATTACGGGTTAGTCTATCACAACTTATAAATTGTATTGCCTATCTTATTAGATAAATAAATTGAGTTCGTTTTACCAACTCTAATTAGAAGAGTATATAATTTTTTTTTGGATAGTTTATTATTCTATTGAACTTCTATTTTTTTTTTGGGTTTGCCGTTATTGTAATTGATTATACGTATCAAATTGTATTTGATTGTGATAATCAGATTTTATTTTTAATTCCACTTTTAGGACTTACCAGAAGTATTCAGCGTCGGTCTTTGATAACAAATTTCCTTCAAAAAATTATAATGAAGATTGGATAGATTTCTTTTAACTAATTTGTGTAATTTAAAAAAAAAAGTTTGATTTGTTTTGCATACAAAGAATAAGAATTAAAGGGCCAATTATATAACCGTTGGAGGTGTTGTAGCCTAATGACATCAAACTCCTCTCTTAATTTTGTCGAGCCTGGATTTTTCTTAATAAACAAAAACACATCTACTCACTACAGAATATCATTACAAGAGCCATAATCAGACCAATAAAATCCAGATAAAAAAAAAAAGAGCCTTGTCACTCCTAAAGGGTGAGATATTTTCATATTTCGCATTTCTCCAAAACTATATTTATATATAAGCAAGCCATCTAAGGATCCCACTATGAACTATATCTAGACCATTCAGACCTAATTTGAATTGTCCAGATTTATATATTTTAATTTTTTCAAAAATATTTTAATAAGTATAGAATATAGAATAAAATAATTTCTTACCAGTAAATTTTTTAAAAAAATATTTTAAAAATTTTAAATTTAAACCAGTGAAATTATATTTAGGGTGTGTTTGGTAACACCCTAAACCTCAGTTTGAAAAGGGTTTTTAGCCCCAAACCTCGGTTTGGGAAATTTTTTAACCAAACAACAATTTTTGTTCAAACGGGATTTTGGACTAAACTATGGTTTAAAACTAAGGTTTCAGATAAGTTGGTCAGAGCAACTTATGAAACAGTAAAAGAGCTTATGAACTAACCAATTATTATATTACCCCTGCTTTTTCTCACACCCTATCTCCTCTTTCCTCTCATATCTTATCTTTCCTCATTTAATACTCATACCATTTTTTCGTAATTTACCACTAATAAAACCCCTTCTACAAATAACTATCCAAACACTCATTTATTTAAAATCATTTTTTTTCTATGAGTTATTCTAGAAAAATTATTTTTTATAAGCTATTTATAAGCTAATTTTTTTATAAGCTAGTTTGAATTTTTTTTTTAAATAGACACTTAGACAATGTATATCTCACCTCAGATGTACTAGGCGGTGAAGTGGTCATCACCCTAAACCCATCCCCCATCTAATGGGTAAGATATGATGGGAGATGAACAGGTTCAAAACTCTTATAATATGCTAATAATAATGAAGAAAAGAACAAATAAGCATTTCCAGTAAATTTTTTATTTATCTCGTACAAATCTATATTTTTTATTAATTTAAGCACACATTAAATACATGAAAATATTTATAAATTATTAAATAATTTAATTTTAATCGACTTGCAAAAAATATGAAAGATTAAGGAACAATGTCAATATTAGACACTAGACAGTATTTACAATAAAAAAGGATAAAAAAATCATAGAAAAATATTTTTTTTTCTGGCCAATATAGAATTTTTTTAGGGCAACGAGGAATTAAAACAGTACTTTTATTTTCTTTATTTTTTTGCTAAAGGATCAGTATCAAATTGGCAATCAAAATGTTTTTATGTCACACATAATAAATAATATATTTATATTCTATGAATATGCGGGTTGAATTCTTGCTATTATTATTGTAAATACTTTTTTAATAAATAATGTTATAAGTTTTTTTATAAATATTTTTTAAATTCTAAAGTTGGACCTTATTCTTGTGAGAATCAGTGTTAAACTTATTTAATTGTTTTTTAACAAAAAAAAAAATGTTTATATTTGGATCAAGAATTTAGGGTAGTGAAGATCCGGTTCATTCTTCACGAAACCCAATCGGAGGCCCAAAGCCGGTTCACTATAATTTATAAAACCCATCTACCAGTTCCCATCTAGCATCACTGCCCTAGTCGTCCCCTCAGTCCCTCAGAGCAACGAGCACAGGGATCGCCCGCCTCCATTCACCGTAAGTTCCTCTTTTCCTCCAATATCTCATCTTAGGGTTCCTGTGAGCATGTAATGAAATCTGGTTATAGATGTAATCTCTGCGACTTTTTATTCTTATTTACCGATTATTGATGAAAGTAGAAAGGAAGCAATTTTTTTGTTCTATTTTCTATAAAATCTTTGTTGTACTTGAGGCAAATCTCAAATTCGCTTAGCTGTACACTGAGATTATTGATACATCAAACACTTACATGGAACTCTTTATATGCATATTGTAGAAGCAAGGGAATTATACACATCAGAAATGGCAGTCACATTGGCTAATGTTAACTCTGCCTCTGGCTTGAAAAAGCTTGATGAATACCTTCTCACCCGAAGTTATATTACTGGGTAAGTCATTTTTTTAATTGCTTTTTCTATTCATTCACCCCCCCTGTTTCTAGGCGGCGCTCATTTACTATATCTATTCAGGTATCAAGCTTCAAAGGACGATATTACAGTATATGCAGCCTTGTCTCAGGCCCCATCGGCTGAATATGTAAACGCTTCCCGTTGGTACAAGCACATTGATGCTTTATTGAGAATCTCGTAAGTTCTAATCTCATGCCTAATTGTAGATTAAATAGGGTCATTGGGTGCTTTTGCTAGCTGTACGGGCTTTCAATACCATTCATTTACTCTGCCCTTTATATGTGATGATCTGACAGCTCGTGGCATGTTTTTATGTCTGAGTTTGTGATTTCCCTAATGTTTAATGCATTATAATTTTATACCATATGTCTAAGAATTTTAGTTAATGTTACTAGTTTCCTGCCTCTTATTCGATCTATTCTTTATCTTGGACATACAGGGGTGTATCTGGTGACGTATCTGGAGTCAAAGTGGAGGGATCTATTCCCGCAGCAGACGAGACCGTTGTCACGCCTCCTCCTGCTGACACAAAGGTAAGTATTTTCCGCAATTTTATTCAGGTTTCAAATAATGCATTAACTGGGTTCGCAAATGAATAAATGTAATATTATTTGATTTGAAACTTGTTTTCAAAGTTTGATTGTGTGTATTCATTGTTTTCCTTTTGGTTTTCTTCCATCCTTCTCTTTGCTTGTTCATTTTATCTTTCTTTTTATATGCCTTCTTCTCTCTCTCTGGATATATATTCTCCAGTTAACGAAAGTAGTGAGCCATCTGTAGCTCAGTTATGTGATAGACTGTCATTTGTGTTACCGTTTTTTTGTTCTTTTTGGATAACTCATTCTAATTGTTGACTAGATATAATGTTATTCAGGCCACATCTGCTGAGGATGACGATGATGATGTGGATTTGTTTGGTGAAGAAACAGAAGAGGAGAAGAAGGCTGCTGAAGAAAGGGCAGCTGCCGTTAAGGCATCTTCAAAGAAGAAAGAATGTAAATTATGTTCTTACTGAATTTTAATTTAATTGCCTCCGGGTCCTGATAGTTTCTTCTAACACCTGTTTTATGAGTAATGACTCTTAGCTGATTGGATTATCAGCTGGGAAGTCATCTGTTTTGCTGGATGTGAAGCCCTGGGATGATGAAACAGACATGAAGAAGCTTGAAGAAGCAGTGAGAAGTGTTCAGATGGAAGGATTGCTTTGGGGTGCTTGTAAGCTCATTGTTTTCTTACCATATTACTTTAAACGATAAATATATCATCCTTTATACTTTGCCCTGGACAACCTAAATTCATCATGGACCATGCTGTTTGCAATTCTAATATTATCAATGTGGCAGCCAAATTTGCCCCTGTTGGGTACGGTATCAAGAAGATGCAAATTATGCTTACTATAGTGGATGACCTTGTCTCTGTTGACACCCTCATCGAGGAACAGCTCATGAGCGAGCCAATTAATGAATATGTCCAGAGCTGTGACATTGTGGCCTTCAACAAAATATGTTAGTATTCCAAAGCCTTTCTGTTTATATAGAGATATTCCCGAAGATTGTATTGTGGGGACATGCAACTTATGATCCATGATTGATATTTGGTTCTAATTCTGTCTCAACTTTTGTTGCAGAATCTGGGATTCGGTAGACTGGACTGTCCGGTCAACAGCTGAGAAGTTTCTAGTGTTTAAGATATCTTTAGTGCTACTTCCGCATCTTGAGATGTTTTCTTTCTAGAAGCCTCCCTGTTACTTTTGTAGTGTTATATTTGGTCAAGTGTTGTTTTACTTCTTATTGTTGCTGATGATGTGCATGTATTCGGCGTATGTTTTCCATTTCTTATTTGGAGGATTCAACTTTCAGAGCCTATGGCAGTTTGTTTTTGGGTGAAATCTATTGTGGTTTTTACAGGTCCTATTGTCTGAGGACGGGGTTTTCAAATAATGATGGTAACTGACGATTAATAAACTGAATTAAAAAATGCCTTTGTTCGCACAATTTGAAAATTTTAAAAGTTGGAAAATTTGAAAGTTCAATTGAAGTAATTTTTCATTAGCCATTCCTCCTTATTTAGTCTGAATTGTTATTAGTCCTATTTTTTTGAATTGATATTAGTATTGTTATTATATTTTACATATGATTTTACAATTTTATTTTTTATTTGTAGATTTTATACTCTTGGGGTAAAATATGTGGTAATGTTTAGGTAATCTCTAAATTTATATTTTAAAAGGATTAATGTTTAGGTAATCTCTAAATTTATATTTTAAAAGGATTTTTAGTTTAAATTTTTTGATTTTTTTAAAATAAATAGTTATATTTATTTTAAAAAAATTAGATTAAATTAAAGTTTAAAATTATAAATTTAAATAAGTTATTAAAAATAATTTTTATAATAATAAAAGAATTTATAGATTATATATTTATTATATTATTTTTTTTTTCTATTTCTTTTCTCTCTCCTCTATGCTTATCCTTTGTTGCCTCCATGTTCTTTCTTGCTCTCCTTAATGTTGTTGTCATGCTCTTTTCTTTGTTGCTCTCCTCTATGATGGGTCATTATCGCTATTCAAAGAGAAGAAGCGGTGGGTTGTTGTCACTCTTCTATTTGTCATGGGTTGTTACACATTATGTTGTGGAGACAATAAATAGTACTGATAATTAATTTATATTTTTTATTTTATATTATTTTTAATAATTTATCTATATAAAAAAATTATTTTAAAAATAACTATTTAAATAATTATTTATTTAAAATTATTTTTTTTATAAGTTGTTATCCAGAAGCCTTTTTTTCAAAAAGTATTCAAAAGATTTTTTTTCTAAAAATTATTTTTTAAAAATCTATCCAAACATATTTTGTCAAATAGAATTGAAGTTAACAAATTATTAAACTTGAGTAGAATTAATAAAATTTAAAATTTTTCTTCAAGGACTAGGTGAGTATTTCTACGAGTTATTAATTGAATTAAGTAATTAAGAAGAATATGTATGACAATTGATAAAATTTACCAAGAGGAATGTCATGTGCAGTCACCTGATTGAGTTTGTGGATTCGAAATGTAAATTGCAACATCATTATATAAAAGAGACACCAATGAATTGAAAAATACGGTCTAGTTTTCAAAGAATGTAGATCCTAGAATCAGGAGGAGTAATTGTAATCAGCTGGGTTTCAAGTCAACTAGGACTCTTGGGAAATATTTAGGGATGCATTTGATCTGTGACCGTGTTTCTTCTAGTACTTATAGCTATATTCTTGAAAGAGTAGTCTAAACTTGGCCGGCTGAAAAAGTCGCTCCCCTTCTTTGTCTGGACGTATTACTTTGGATAAATCAGTGTTGCTATCTGTTCCTCTTTACACCATGCAGAGCACATTACTTCCCCCTTCTTGTTGCAAAGCAATTGAACGCATTATTAGGAAGGTTATCTTGGGTTATAGGGATGATCATCGTGGCATTAGTCTTGTCAAATGGAGTGAACTCCGTCAACCCTTGAAAAAAGGTGGTGGTGGTCTCTTCGGACTTGAATCTCAAAACAATGCTTTCTTAGGTAAACTGGTCTACAATCTTTTTGCGCAGCCAGATGCTCTTTGGGTGCGAGTACTCACAGGGAAATATGGCTTTGTTAATGACACCACCAGGCTGCTTGTCCCTCGTGCAGCCTCCTCTTATTTTTGGCACAATCTTAATCGAATATTGGGAGATATTACGCATGGTATTAAATGGGAAATTGGAGATTGTCATAAGATTAGATTTTGGTCTGATTTTTGGGTTGGAGATTCTGGTCCTCTCCTTGAGGCAGCTTTATCACAACCGGTTTGTGACTTCATTGATTCGGAAGGTAATTGGCTAAGGCCTCTTTTTGAGCATTTTTTGCCTCCTGATGTGCTGAAAGATATTCTCAACACTACTGTAAGTAGATCCACAGAAAAACCCTCTTGTTTTTGGCACTTTGCATGTAATGGAATCTTCACAGTTAAACCTGCAAATCAAGCCTCTGAGCCTCTTAACTAGGATAGCTCACATCCACAATGGTTTCAAGTTTGGAAGCTGCCTACTGCGCAAAGAGTTCGTACCTTAGCTTCTTCTCAAGGGCAAACTGATAACAAATTCAGAGATACAAAAGGGGAATATCTCAGAAAAGCCAATGCTCCCTCTGCAATGGAGTTTTAGAAGACATTAACCATTTGTTCAAAGAATATCCTGTAGCTTCCTCGGTATGGAAGAAAATTCTTCCTCTGGATATGTGCTGATTTCTTCAGAAAAAACATCACAATTTGGTTGATTGATCAACTGGGAGACAAGAACCTAGACAACTCTTGGAAGATTGGGTTTTATATTACATGTTGGAAGCTTTGGGAGGTCAGAAACCGCAGAATTTTTACTCAAGAGAAATATACAGTAGATAATATTTTAGAAAACATACGTTTAGCAGTAACTCGTACCATTAAGAATTTTTCTTTTCTTAGAAACTTTCATGTAAATCGTTAGTGGTCTTGTTCTGTCCTTTCTCATAAAGGAGCTGTACAGCTTTATTTCACTATTGAATGAAATCTCCCTTTCACTCGAAAAAAGAGACGCCAATAAAATTGAAAACGGTACAATGTTTTAAATAATTCATTCCCAACGCTACAGTGCACGTACAATTGTAAACCAATGAATGCGCTTTCTGCCCACTTCGCGGCCAACACCTCGAAGGCCAATCCTAGCGTGGTGTATGACACAACATACGGGTGAGGAGGGACTATAATACCATTGTTTAATGTTATTAGAGACGATGGCCAAATTTTTAACAAAACCATCTGAAAAACCAATTTGCAGGAACATACTTTTAATAAAACAAATAGCCCCAACTTGTCTCGCATCAACCTTATCACCATAATATGGTGAGTTTATTGACACACTAAACTAAACTGTTAAAAACAGTTGCTTCCTTCAATTTTGAGGCTAGCCATTATACTTATTGCCAATAGAGTTGGAAATGACGAGAAAAACACTAGCACGCAGCGAGGTAGGTCATAACCCAACAAACTTTCTTTCTGCATAAGCACCTGGTATCTTAGTCAACCCCTAAGGAATTACATACTAGACTACTCTGGATAGAGGCACGACAGGAACCATTAAGGTTGGCACCCCTGCGTTCTTTGGTTGCTAGAACAGTCCCAGCCAGCTGATCTAACCCATCGGGGTTATAATCCAACAAACTTTAGGTGCGGGAAACTACCATGAGAAAGTATCACTAAGGATTCGTGATATCAAACCAACATTGTGAAATTCTATTTCCCAACATTGGGATTTCTGTTAGTTCCTAAGAACTGTCATTGGTTCTTGGGGTTCGAAAGAGCAGAAAAAATATAAATTATATTTCCCAAATACCCACTGCCCTCAAGTGAGACTTAGCCATAATCATTGGCATTTCCAATTATAATTTAATTCCCTAAATTTTGGGAAACAGTGCCCAATGGGCTTCTTGTTGGCTTTTACATGACTGAATTTTCAAGGTAGAAACTAAACGAAAACAAGAATATTTGCATTTTGGTGAAACTAAATGTTGTTCTAATGAGTTTTCACCGTTGGATCTCTGAGATTTGTGTACATTTCTTTTACCATACACATAAAATTCTCGAGATGATCTAATGGTGAAGAAGCTCAAAACACATGCTAAGCAGAAAACATAGAGTAATATTTAACCACACAAAACAGAAACAAAAGAACACCAGTTTTCACTGACCACTGATGCTTGACAAAAAAGTTTCCTACTTCCTAGTTCTAAGATACTACAGTCTTACCTATCCAACATAACGTCTCTAAGGGCAGAGTATTTGTCCCCCCACGCAATGCTTAGCCATTAGCATTTTTCAGTCGTGCAATAAGCTCATCCTACAAATTTAATTTTTGTGATATTAGTAAAGATGAACACCCAGAAAAAAATAAATAAAATGGGCAAGAAATATGAAAATTAGTCAGAAATCACCATATGACAGTTCATATTCCCATCAACTATAATGAAATAGGAGAAATTTGAAGAACATACTACTCTGCAAACTAAGGGTTGCCAGTTAAGAAAAATAAGAACGGTCAAGATTGTAAAATGAGCTACTGTACGCATGCATTTTGTCTTAATACTTGCCTTCTTTCCTTTGGGTGGAAGGCCTTTAGCTTTCAAGAGAGCTCGAAGCCTCTCTACAGTCAAGCTCTGCAAGTCCCTTTCCCTACTAGAAGTTTGACTGTTTGATCCCTCTGCAAATTGGAAAGCCAAAAGGAAGACAAGGAATAAGTTATATATCATGAACCGCAGACCACAAGAATAAGCAGAGCAATACATTTCTAAGGCTCAGCTTAATTATAAATGAATATATGGAAACCACAAACCAACACATGCTTTTGGTATGTGAATTTCATTTGTGAATAAGGATTTACACGTACATAGACAAGAACAAGGACTGCACTCCATATTTAGGCAAGATAAACATCAAATTTGAAAAATAAAGTTGAGACAGCATTGGATTATTATAATTAAAGTACAAGCATACATGATATGCTAAGTGGTGTAACAATTGGCCGCAAGAAATTCTAAGAACAAAGGACACACTATGCACAGAGTGAAACAAAAACAACCATTGACTGGTTAAAAATCCTTTTCTAACACAAAAGTCTAAACTATTACTGTAAACAGATCCACGCATGGAAACAGATTAACACACATGGCAAACATGACTATTCGATATTACTTCTACAAGTATTCAGGAATCATGCTTGAGAGGTGTCATGTCCTAACATCAATATGTACCAGACAGATATAATGCCTCAACTTTACGATGTATCCACGGGAAATTAGGAATAAATGTCATTTTCTAAAAGGCATGATGAGCTAATATCTCAGTGTCAATAAATAAAGAGACCATATGAATTCACCTTGTCTAGAGTTCACTTGACCATTCATTCTCTTTGTTGAAGCTCTGGTATCTACAATCTTTTCACCAGCCCTGATTAAAGATGAGTGAGACAACATTCAAAATCACTTGAATAAGATAAAATATACGTTCAGTACTTGTGAATAAGTAAAAAATTGTTCAAATGAAGGATAACATGTAGTAGGACAAAATCATCGAGAAAGATGTTCTCAGAAGAGAGTAAATGCAGATATTCCTACTGAAAAATTTATTTATAGATTATTTCATACTATATCATTACAAAATCATACTTCCATAAAAAAATGGGAGTGATACCTCTTCCTTGAGCTCTCAGTTCCATCCTTTGGACAGGAGTCACATTTGTGTTTCTTCAGTGTGAGTGATCTAATCAGTATGTTTTGTTGATTCGTCTTAATGTATTGGTCCTCTGGATATGCACCAGAGTCAGAAGTTTTACTAAGCAACAACTATCTAACCTAGAAAACATTCAAATTTTGTAAAACTGCACAGAATAGATAGCTAGCATATATAGGATGAAACCTAAGTTTAAAAGCATAAACGGTGACAGATTAACAAGCTAGAACGAGCGACAACATGCCAAAGTACTAAAAGAAAAATATACGAGCAGACCTGGTGGACAGGTATCACGATCACAAATATAAACCCGCATCCCACCCTGCATGGTTGTTTGCCAAACAAGATTAGAAGGCCAAACTCAAACAATAGGATATAACATCAGGGCTATCATGATAGTAAACAGGTTCAATTTACAGTAGAAAATCCCTACAAATATGTGGATAAAATATATTTTTGAAGTCAAGAAGTGTAACACTTGATTCTAGGTAATGAATATAGGAAAATCAAAATAAACAAATCACTAAGTAGCCGCATTGTTAGAAGATACATGGGAAAAAAGGTTTCTACCATATTAAAGGAGTTAGAATAACATTTATGAGAAATTGCATTCATAATATTACCATACCAAGTTTATGTGCCTATTTACTTAGTATAAATTAACATCTCAATCTTTTCCAACCTTAAACCATTTATGGGAGTTATGCCACAGCACACTCTTTGGTGTTCCTCGAAACCGCTCTAAATAAAAAAGAATGAACATGTGAGAGAAAAATCCCAATTTCTTCTTAGGAAAAATGGTTAATAAATGAATAGAACTACCCATGCGATTAAAAAGAACTAGAGCAATTTTCATGGTAAAAAATACTACTTACAACATCTAATGTAAAACAAATCCAAGGGGGCCTTCCCCACATGGCATACTTCTGCCAAATTTTCCAGAAAACATTCTTTCAGATCCCATAAATTAACAGCACCCCATGTTCCCATCACACAAATTCCCACAAAAGTTTGACACTTTAATTTCCAAGGTCTTTAACTCGACATAACATAGTATTCTGAAGGGGCCGCTGCCCTAATATCTCACGCAAAATGCAATGCCGTCTCATAGATGCCTAAAATCAATTGTAATACTAACGAAAAAATGGAATAACATCAGAGCTGCACCCTACAAAAAACAGAGCATCGAAATTCCGAACTGCATTCGATTATTGATATAGGATCAGTTAGCTTAACTAATTAAGATGAACAACAAGAAATTTAATCGAAAGAAAATACCGCAGGCATATAATCCAATAAATAAACACGGCAAAAACCAAAAACGACAAGATATTACCGGATTCGAAGAAATGACGGTGGATGAGAAGAGGCCTTGGGAGGGAAGATTGGAGAGGAATTCCGAAGCAGCAGATGGAGATGTATTTGTATCCGAAGAGTGAGAAGACGATCCCTCCATTGAGGAACCAAAGAAGAAACCCTCGAAGTGAAACACAGCGCGGGGAAGAGGAAAAGGAGTCGATTAAGGTCCCCGAAAGTTGATAGTGACTGTTGCCGCTCTCGACCCCCGAAAGCTGAAGTTCTGTGCTAGATATACGGAAAATGCTACTCGTCAACAAATTTTGGACTCCCCACGGACCAGATCCCAACTCAAGTACTGCCTTTCCGCTCATATGTACTCTTGATTTCTTTGCTTTTCCAATATAATAAATACGGACGAATTATTTGTGTTTTTTTTATGCCAAAAGTTTTTGTATTTCTTATTCAAAACAAAATGAAGTAAAAAAATTATACTTTAACCATTAATTAATTTTTTAACAATAATTTTTTTATAAATGCCCTCTCTCTCTCTATGTGTATAAACAGAATGCTTGTATGAATAATGGAAGTAGGATTTTTGCAAATGTGTGGTTTACATTTTAATTCTCGTTCAAAAGTAAGGTATTAGTTTTAAGTCATTTAAGACTTAATATTAGTACATCAAAATATACATATTGATATATTTTATTTTGACTAATTATATAATCAATCAACTATGGGATATGTAACATCTTATTATTCAAATTTTTAAACGACTTTTAGGCCCAAAAAAAATAAGATTCATCATTAAAATCCAATTAAATATCAACCTAATGTGTCTTTATATGTGTATATTTAATCAGAATATATTTTAATTGTATCTACATAAATAAATAGCTAGTTGGTGATACAGCATAGTTCCATACGAATATATGAAATAATAACTATTGAACTCTTGCTTTTTAACTCAATACCTCCACTTGTATACATATCAACTCCTTTTGCTTATGCCTGCATTTTAAAAAAATGGAAACTGCTTAAAGATGTTATTTAAGAACAGCATTTCATTCACGGTTTTCTTCTATTCTTTTTAATATACTGAATCTTTTGATCTCAACTTGATGTGGAAGACAAGATTCCACATATATCATCTCAATATCACTAAATTATCAAACAATCCCTTTCCTTTCGCAGAATCAAACAATGGAATTTAATCACGATCGAGGCCATACAAAAGCATCTGGATGACTTTTTAAGTCCAAATCCAAAAGGTTGGAATATATTTGATTTTCCAATTCTCCGGCAAATTCACTCACCTCTGTTCTCCTCAAACCATGTGGCTTATTTTCAATTGAGCACTGATCTTGAACTTTCTCTCTTCTTTTCCTTCAATTACACGCACCAGAAAACCTTTAAAAAGGGCAAAACTCCCAACACCCTTGCCCTTGAAAATAAGAAATCATGATAAGCATTCCATAAATAATCATCCAAGCCAAGCAATTAACTCACCTAACAAAGCCTTTAAAATGTGTGAAACAATCACACGAACAAGTAAAGAACGCAAAATGTACATAACAATATGGCAATTGGCAATATTATCCCTACAAAGTCAACCTGTCTGCTGATATCCATGTGTTGTATCCCGCCAACAGTCACCACAGGACTTTCAGTGTTCCTCTGATTTTTGAGACACTCGCCTTTTCTTTTCCTCGATACCAGATTGAGAAAATCTCTTTCGAAGAACCTCCAAAACATCTTCTACTTTCACTTCTTTATTTGCCAGCAAAACCATGGCATGATATAGTACATCTGCCATCTCTGAGGCAGCTCGTGACTTGTCCTCATTATTCTCAAGTGTTTGACACAACTCATCGGCCTCCTCTCTGTCAGTACAAGTTATGGTTACAATCTAAAGATACAAGTTCTCTGTGTTTGATCTGCGTGTACTCTTCAAGCAAGTGGGATTTATAAGAAAAAATAAGTGGAGTTTAGAGAAAACCCTCACACAAAAGCAATTTCACAGTATCGTCAGAAAGATTTTCTATGTCAACAGAACAACATGATTACAAACACCTTACCGGATTTTAGAGCACAGCAAATTATGGTCAAGCAGTAATCGCTTTGTCCATGAAGGCTTTCCAGTTTCTACTTCTGCTAACTCTGCTTTGCGCTGGGAGATTGTTGACTCTAACGCATACAATGAGGTTAAAGCCAATCTATTTCCTTTCGCCTACACAGATAACCCAAATCAGTGAATCACATAAATAATAAAAGATGCAATAATTGATTGATAGAAGCTAACCTCTTGCTCTTTTAACAAATCAAAGACTGATGTATAATAGCATGTCTCTGACCCAGTGTGACAGGTTGGGCCATCAGGCTTTCCAAGGTATATAATCTAAAACACAATTATTACAAAAGAAAAGCAATTACTTTCCGTTGGAACTATTAAAGACAAAATAATACAATTCAGTATGAAGAGGGAAAAAGAGTCTTACAGAATCGCGATCACAATCAAGGAAGACATCGTGAACATTAATAAAATTATTAGAAGTCTCTCCCTTTGTCCATAATGATGACCGAGACCGGCTATAGAATGTTGCCTTGCGAGAGGATATGGTTGTAGCTAAAGCATATCTATTGGCAAAACCTTGCATGAGTATGGCTCCTGTGTCCACATTTTGAGCTATTGCCACTGCCAAACCTTTGCTGTCCCATTTCACGCTGTCTAGAAGTGATTCAACCTGAAATAAGTTTAGCCTGTAAGAATGTTTCAAGCGACACTCACATCTATACGCAAATTACTGCTATCTCTTGATAAATACTAACTAAAGTAGGACAATTTTTACCAGTTGACTCAATCACTAGGCTAACTCACACAATTTTATGTGATAATAGTCAACCAAGAACCAACTCCTTCTCTATAGTATCCTACAGCTTCAGCATATGTAGAGAACAATTAATCAGAAACACACTACTTGGGAAGCTCACGTTTCAATCTCTCTCTCTGTTTTTTTTTTTTGTGTGTGCACAGCCATACCCATACAGCTATATCTATTCTTGTTTTGGAAGAGGGAAAATCTAAAATTTAATAAATTATCTATATAATGTATTTCAAGATGTTAACAGTAAACTTACATGCTATTTTTGCAAATGTAATTTAAGATTATTTTCAGAAAAAAGAGGTTGGCTCCCTCAAGAAGGAATTGTCAGCTAGGTGAATAAACTGGGTTTCTTATTTTCTCCACAGCTCCCTTTAGCAATTTCCCAGCTAGGCTCCTAAGTAGAAACGAACTCTTTTTCATTCTACTTCGCTTGTATGATCCCATCCTCACATCACAATGTCTATGGAACATAGACGACATAGTGTAGCACCACAAACTTTGTAAGGCTGTTTTTAGTGACCACTGCCTTAGAGAAAAATGGATTCATCCTGTCAAGCTAGTGACCCTTATAAGCCCATTAATGAAGTTTCCACTTCAACAACTAAAATATGGCTAGAAGAATCCAATCCCTATCTTATGCCACCCAAAAACAAAAGATAGGGAATGTGTATTTTATAATTTCAGTTTAAGTGCATATTAATGAATGTAATATAAGGAATTCAAGGACAAAGCACTGACTTGCTTAATGATAATGCAGAAAACGAGAATTTGTGCAGCGTGGTTCACACATAGATTAAAAAAGGGTCAAGCTACTTGACATATTAGTAAATACCTTGGGGTCGATGGAAATGTCTCTCTCTGATTGCTGAATTGAAGCAAAAGTTACATGAGAGTGTCCCCTCCTATCATTGTATTTGCTGCAGTCATATCGCGAAAGATACAGATTGCTCTTGCGGAAAAAAGTCGCAGATTGAAGCATGTGAGCATGTGGAACAGCCATTCAAACACACAGATGCAAATTCACACACTAACACTTGCAACCTTTGAAATTGGAAATAATCAGCTTGCAAAATCAAGGATCAAGCGAAATAGAACTCAAAGATCCCTCGGAGCAATTCAGTGAAGCCGATCTGAATAATTAATTATAGTGAGTAATAATCAACTTTAAATACCATGGATAACAATTAACATTTTACAGACTTTTCCTTCCTTGAGCAGACCAGGGTGGGGAGTGTTCATGCGTGGAGACTCAAGATTAGTGATAGAAATAGGCAAGGTCAATCTTCACCCTTAACAGGCTAGGCCTATTAAGGGTGAAGTCATCCTGAGGCTGACCTGTAGCATGTTACAAGCCTTTCTTTTCAGCTTAAGCTTGACCTATATAAGGGCTTCGCTCAGCCTGAAGCCTAATTGAAGGACTGTTAACTCCGGCCTGATTGAAGGCTTGTTGGCAATTTAATCAATTCAAGATTAAAAAATAACTCAATCCAAATTATCTAAAATAATTTAATCAAAATCAATAAGAAAACACCAAATAAAAGAAAACAATTGTGATTACAAGTACAACAATTTAGAACAAGTAAAAATATAGCTACCAGCCACATTTTCTTCTTCTTGTTCAAAGATCTTGAAAAGAAGAAATCAAATGTAGATTATTATAACACAATTTCACAAGTAATAACTATAACAAATGATATTATTTTTACAATGAAAAATTAGTACCTTTGGTCACAGTCTATCATTTTCCTAGTTATGTCACTTGAAGGTAAATTAAATTTGGCTATATATTCTGTTGCATATACACCACGAGAAAACCAGGCAACTGGCTCGTGAAAATTGGTGATTTGACTCTTTCTAACAAAATCTGACGTTGGCATCTGCCTTTCATCCATTCATATCAAAAGAAAAACAAAAATCAGAGTTTGGGTTTTTTCATATTCAAACTGGTCTTCTCCTTTCCTTCAACATATTGTTTCAAGCAGAATGATGGGAAGAGGGAGAGTAATAGAATATAGCAGATTAAGATAAAATTTGTATACATGTTCATTTTTCTCCAATGATAAAATAAAATACACACAGCGTTTGTCATTTTGTACCCAACCATCATTTTTCACTGGGAAGCCTACATCGCCAACCAAAATCATGTACTATATAATATTCAAAAGGTGGGAAGCTGAAACAAGAAGTCCTAGAAGTTGTTCAAAAGTGAAGTCATATATATTAAACCAGATGAAACCCCTGTTCTACCTGTTCAGTAATTATTATCATCTTGTCACTGATTTACAAGATTTGCCTGTAATATTTTCCAAAATCACAATGATACCAACATCAAACAAGCACTGTCTCATATTGATGAAACGTAAACCTTAACAGTGTAGTCTTAAACTGAACTTCACAGGGACTTACATACAGCATGTATTATCGTAGCGCAAGACCAAAGATTAAGCTTCGAATCGATTAAAGCAAAAGGGGGAGAAGAAGAAGAAGAAGAAGAAGGAAAACGAACCTACGACTGAAAGTGCGGAGGAGCTACGAGCTGACGAAGGGAGGAGGAGGAGCCGTAGTAGATCTCTGCAACTGGACGCGAGCGTGGTGGTCTAACGGAGGAGCGCTGGACGCCGAATTTGTGAATCAGGGAAGCAGCGACCAGCTACGAACGAAATTTAGAGCAGGGGAGTTAAGATGTGAAATTACAATTTAACCTTCTTTAGTAAAAGGGGCCCTAAATCTAATAGCCTGTCTGCCCTATTTTCACCCGAGAGTAAAAGTGCAGATGGATTGACCCTTGCTGGCTAGAAAGAAAATTTAAAAAAAAAAAGAAAATTTAAAAGGAAAGAAAATAAAAAAAAAAAAGAAAATAAAGAAAAGATAAAATTTGAATCATAATATAATTATCCATCTTGCTTACACTAGTAAAAAAAATATAAAGAAAAAAAAATGAGAATTTTGTGTTAGGAGGACAAATAGTAAAAAAGATTTTTTTTTATTCAATTTTTTCTATACATAAAATAAAAATTTATGGAGAAATAAGCCGTGAGACTCACCCTATTTTTTTTATTTTTTTATTTTATTTTTTCCTCTATCTAAATAAGAAAAAACTTATTTCCTCTATAATTTTTTATCATATTTTTCTTTCCTCTCCTCTTTTTCCTGAATTCAAGCACTGCCAACAGTGGCAATATTTTTTTAAAGAAAAAAGTGAAATTGTTGGACTTGGATCCTATTTAACTTGGGCCTTTTCTGGAGTGGGTTTGTTTCATTAAAACTATCCCCACTTCCTCCCGGAAACCCATGAAATCCGTAGGCCATGCTTATGCTGGCAAAAGGGTGAAAATGTAATTATTTATAATGGGTTGGGTATTTAAATATTATTATAATTTTATTCATAACAGGTGAGATATTTTATTTTTTAAATATTTAAATTCACATATTATAGTAATTGACAATTCATCCTACATAATATTAGTATTATTTAAAAATAAGAAAAATTTCATCTTACCCTTAAATTATAGGTGAACCTAACCATTTTTTTAAAAAATTGTACAAAAAACCCATGAATAGTTGAAAATGAATATAATCATCATCTGTAAGTTTAATTGGTAAAAGGTAAGATATGTGATTTTTAGAACGTGTTCGATTCCTATAAAATATTACTTTATTGTTATTCTAATTACAATATTTAAAGAGGTATTATAATTTTTAAATATTTAAATTTAAACTTAAGAATAATTGATAATTTATTTTGTTTAATATTAATATAGTTTAAAAATAAGAGAAATTTTGTCTTATTTTAAATAGTTGATGAGTCTAATTTTTTTTAATTTATATAAAAAAAATGGAAATAAATATAATAAATAGTCATATATAATATTATTACAAGACTTTTCCAGCAGAGTAAAAACAAAAATTGTACTGACTATTAGTCAACTGATTTGATATGGCTACCTTATCGTAAAAGAAGATGATATTAGGCTATTAGAAGCCATGATGAGCTGGCTAAGAAATCCCTCTATAGATGCCATGATATGTTAGGCAAGATATTTTGACAATAAATTTCAAAATTTACATTTGTATTAGCTGAAAAAAAAGAGAGAATAAACTAATAAATAATTAATTTAATAGTAGCTTATTTTGTATAAATAAAAATTTAAATAAATTTAATATTAATCATTTATTAAAATTATGATATAGCTCTAATATTTATATATTATTTATAAAAGATTTATAAAATTACTTATTAAATAAATTATTATAATAATAATTAAATTTGTATCATTATAAAATATAAAATATTTTTTATTATCTATATTAAATCTGCTTTAATAGTAGCTATTGATATGCATAGCAGAAGAAGTGTAGTTACAGTTTTCTTTTACGCCCCATAGGTATTCAGTTATTCGTAGAACATGATATTAACCAAACGGTAAACAAATTACTTTCTTGATCTTACAACAAAAATTAATTGAAAAATAATTATATATTTAGTTGAATTATTGTGTTGATGGTTGTTATGATATTTTAAACATAATAAATATAATGTAAATAAAGTTTTGTCTGTAATTTCTTTTATTTTGATTTAGTCGGTATTATTTTTAGACCACCACAGTACACAATAATTGATTAATTTTACCACGGCAAACAATAATTGAGCTTAATAAAATTGGGTTTCCTATTTTCTCAACGGCTCCCTTTATCAATTTCCCAACTAAGTTCCTAAGTAGCAACAAACTCCTTTTCACTCTAAGATTTTATGATTCCGTCCCTAGATATTGATGTCTATGAAACATTTTTTTTTTTTACAAGGAAGGGCAGATACGCCCAAAATAAATTACACTAATCTATAAGGGGATTAAATCCCAAATACTCTTTTGTAACAATAGCCCTTAGATGTGAATGACACAAGTCTAATATTGCCGTAATCCTTAACTCGTCCTTTGCCAGAGTATCTGCAACTTGATTCTGATCTCTAGATATGTGCTGTAACTTTAAATCCTATGCTAAATTCATAAGACTATGTATTTGTGAAAGTAACAAGCTGCATCTATCACCTCTTAAATTCAACAGCATATTAACCACATTATTAGCATCAGACTCAAGAATGACCTTCTTAAACCCCAATTCCTAAGCAAACTTTAATCCTTTATAGACAGCCCACTGTTCAGTTTCAATAGCGCTACACAAACCTAACGTGCTTGTAAATCCTGCTACCCAACTTCTTGTATGATCTCTAAGAATTCCACCACATCCTGCTCTACTAAGAGATGCTGTAAGAACTCCATCCACATTTATTTTAATTCATTCTAATGGTGGCGGTTGCCAATGAGATGATAATGATACATTCAAATCATTATTTAATTGTTCCTATTGTACCTGTACATATCTTTCCCATGTTTGCATAAGAATTGAGTATGGATCTAAGGGTTTCACAAAATTTGTGTCAAATGTAGCCTGATTTATCCATTTCCATAAACTCCAAATTGAAACCCCCCAAATTAATCTCCAATTACTACTACCATCAGCTCCAAACTCTATTTTGAGATTCATAGCAAACCAATCTCTCAAAGGAGCTCTAAAGAAATATGAACAATACCTGGGGTGAATCAATCTACTCCACACTTGTCTCGCATATACATAATCACGGAGTATGTGTAAAGTATCCTCGGTATCATGATTGCAAAACTGGCAGCTTGCATTAGATAAGGACCATGTACTTCTCTAAGCATTAGTTGGCAATCGATTGTTAAAGGCTGTCAACATGAAAATTCTAATACGTTCTGCTCCTCTCCACTTCCATATGTCTTTATATACAGAACTATATGTATGTGCAGGCTACTTTTCAATAAAGTAATAAGCATTTTTAACGGCTGGAATGGATGCATCCTGTCAAGTTAGTGATCCTTAAAAGCCCATTAATGACGTTGCGGCTTCAACGGCTGAAATATGGAATGTGTATCATGAGTTTCCCTCAGTATTTTGGTTATATTCACTCGTCTTTAGCAATTCTGTACTCGAATACAATAGTTTGAGCTATACTTGTAATAAGATTTTTGTTATACCTCCTCATATTTTTAGCTCTACAATAAAAGCAAGTAAAAACATGACTCATCCACACATTTTGGGATGAATAGCTCCAAGCCGTTCATGAATAGCATGAATACCAGGCATGCTTACTTTCACTTCTTTTTAGTTCATTTTCTTTTCATTTTTTTCCTTATCCACCCTGCTATGAGATAGAATATCTTTAGATCTCTTATCCGTTCTAAAAATATATACTAAATTTCAATTTTTTACTAAATAACTTAATTAAAATAAAATACATTTTCTCCTTTGCATGAACTATAATTTTTTCACTATATCTATAGTTTTAATAAATTATTATCATGTGCTCAATTTTTTTTAAAATTAAAATGAATTTATTAGTTGAAATTGGGGAGAAAGATAGTAAAAGAATTTTTAAAATTCAAAAGGACAAAAAATGCCTCTAAATTTCTAAAAAGACACATTAGGCCTCCTGTATAATCTGTCATTTATAAATTTAAAGTAAAAGATAAAATTATTTTTTAGTTATTTATAACTATTACAATGATATTTATAATATCATTAATGATTTTGATAACTTCAACTAAAATATTTATAACTTTGAAATTATAACTAATTGTTTTCGAGTTTGTAACTCCTACAATAGGATTTACATACCCAAAAATAATTTGTTATAATTTTATATTTGTAAATGTCTTATAGAAAGTTATGAAACTATTACTAAAGTTGTAAATCCTATTGTAAGAATTGTAAACCCGAAAATAATTAGTTATAATTCTAGAGTTATAAATATTTTAACTGAATTTGTTAAAACTATTATTAAAGTTGTAAATAATATCAGTGAAGTTAAAAATTTAAAAATAATTAGTTCTAATTTTAAAATTATAAATAATTTAGGGAGAGTTGTCAAAATTATTATTGAAATTACAAATCTTATTGCAAGAGTTGTAAACGACTAAAGTATAATTTTATCTTTTGTTCTAAATTTGTAAAAGATAGATTAGACAAGAGGTCTAATATGTCATTTTTAAAATTCAGAGATACTTTTTATCTTTTTAAATTTCAAAAAATATTTTATTATCTTTTTCCCTTAAAATTATTGATTGCAAATAAAGAAATTAAAAATATTAACTCAAATTATATTTATTTTTATGTGAATTAGTATTACAAGATTTTAAAATTAACTTGATGATGATGATTGATTGATGATTTCTGAAATTTTATAAACAAACTTTCATTTTAAAAATTAAAAAAATTTGGATCATCTAAATTAAAAATAAATCAAGGAAAGAAATCAGTGAAAAAATGAGAATACGATGATTGGGCCCCTATTCTAATGCGAGTTTTTTTGTTGACATTTTTAACCACATTGTTTTTGGAGGCAAGTTGGGCTTGCCCGCTCAAGAAATTTTTGTTTGCCCCAAGACCATATTTTCCACCATTGTCGAGCCTTCCCTCCGCGGCCAGCGAGAACCAGCGTGCGTGTCCGGCGTTGAGCGTGCGAACGGCGTCGGACGGAGCGGGAACCCTCTCCCCCAGAAGCGGCTTCGGCGGCGGCACTCGAAGGTGGGCGTTTTCTTCTCCATGTTATCTGGAATGTTGTTGGCTGGGAATTTGCGTTCTATGATGCAGATATTTCCTTAGCGTTTGTTCCGTGACATCTGCACCTGTTGCGAACATCTCATATCTGTTGCTTTGTTTAGTTTAACGTGCAACTTTTGATTAACCTTTTTATGACTGATGGGTATTTTGCGTTATAAAGCTACTCCTTCAGTTTTTCTCGGTCTTTCAATTTATTTTAGTCTTATTTCTGGTCTTTTATGCACTCCATGCAGTGAAGATGGCCAATGATGACAGTTTGAAGGCATGGGTATCGGACCAGCTAATGTCAATACTGGGATATTCACAGCCCGCTGTTGTACAATACATCCTTGGACTATGTAATTCATTTAATACCACTTTCTATACTGTTAATTTCTTCTATATTATCTCTAGAACTCATTTTAGAAAATGTATATTATTCCTAGTTCTCATGTGAAATATTTTGGAAATATATTATTGGGGTTGCAGCAAAGCAAGCTTCTTCACCAGCTGATATAGTGGGCAAACTGGTTGAGTTTGGGTTGTCATCAACTGGTGAGACTCGTGCATTTGCTGAGGAGATTTTTGCAAGAGTTCCTCGCAAATCATCTGGTTTGAATGTTAGTTGTTCTATCCGTGAGGCACAGTGAACAGATAGTTATACAGTATAGATTTACCAACATAATATCTTTTATCCTTTGAAATTTATATATTTGGAGCATCTTATATATTTTTTTGCATTGCTATGCTTGTTGTATTATGTGCCAGATTTATCAGAAACAAGAGAGAGAAGCTGCAATGCTGGTTAAAAAGCAAAAGACATACTCAATTTTGCCTACTGATGATGATGGGGATGATGAATCTTCCATGCGTACCAGTTCTGAGTCCAGAAAGAGTGAAGGTCGGAAAAAACGGTTCAGGAAGAAAAATGAAGTGGATGATGATGAAGATGATGAGGCAAAGTTCTTGTAACCTAAAAAGTTACTTTCATTTTCTTTTGTTATGATAAGCTGCTGATTAGTGGCTCTTCTAAGAGCATTTGACTTCGTTTTGACAAAATGGAAACCTGCAGGTAATTGCAAGGGAGGAAAAGGAGAGACAAGTTAAGAGGCGAATTTCACCTGATGAAAATGATGGTTCAGAGGTACTTTTTTGTGTGTATAGATGGGTTTTAATGCACTGAATGGTTTTTTAGATAAAATATGAGATATGTTTACTAGTTTCTACTGATTATAATTTGTGCAATCAGCTGGATTTATGTGTACTCTCAAAATTGGATTTTACTTAAGTTCTATAATTAATGGATTCAACTTTGTATTCATCTCAGCCGTTCTCCCATTGGTTAACTAGACCTCTTACTAGGTGATACTTTGATCCATATGTGCAATACTGCTGGTGAGATTATTGTTGTGTTTCAGAAATGAGTTATGGAGGCTTTGTCTTCTTGTTTATTCTAGCGAAGTCCTGAGATGTTGTTTTCTCATGTGATGCCTACATAAATTTTAGATGAACGTTATGTTAATCTAATGTTGATGTGGTATCAGAGGAAAAAATCTATCATATTATCTTTTTTTTCAGTTAATCACTTAGCAATTAGCAATTTATAGTTTGTAATTGATCGTGTCCTTTTGGGTTTGTTTTCATGATTAACATTGACCTGAAGAAATGTTATCCCTTTAGTAGTATCTTTAGAGGTTAAGGATTCTATTATTCTATTTGATTGTTGTTAGGATTTCTTCGTAGTTTAGTATCAATATCACTCCTGATTAATAGAATAGTCTAGTGTCAATATAAGATTTTAAGTAAATAATTTATAGAATAGTCATAGTTTTGGTTTTTTCTTTTGGATTCCTTTGACATTAAACAGTCACATGCTTTCCTCATCTGTTTCTTCTTTTGTGATTGCTTGTTCATATGTAAACAGTCAGAAGAAGAAAGGTTGCGTGACCAAAAAGAAAGGGAGGAATTAGAGCAACATATAAGAGAACGAGATGCAGCAGGGACACGGAAGGTACTTGTGTATACTCCAACTACCTTTTCTCTTGCTCTTGCTTCAATTGTTGATGTCTGGTATAAACTGTGATTTTATGGAGTCAAACAAAATTCATCATTTTGTTCTTTGTTGATAAGGATATGAATAAGTTAGTGTCTGAGTTACTGGCTCCATGAATTGGCTATGGCTACTAAGGCCTTCACAACCCCCCCTTCCGAAATTGTTGTGCCTATTATATTTTGTTAAATTGATTTTTTAAGGAAAAAACATTATCTTATATACTTACATGTTTGTATGATTAATTTGTCTTAGATCTGACTCACAAACTAGCCCTATGTTAGTGCACAAAATTTTCTTGGCCCAGCTATTACCAGACCTTTATTTTCTTAACTTTCTTTCTATGTTTCATATTTTGATCTTTTTTCTCTTTTTCTTACAGTTAACTGAGCAAAAATTAACACAAGAGGAAGAAGGTATAGGCATTTCTCTATCAGTTTATTTCCATACCTAAAGTATACATGTAAGCTTGCATGCATATTTATATGGCTGTGTAGTTTTTTTGACCTTTCCTCATTCTTTCTTGGAACAGAAGAGGCAATTCGAAGAGCTAGTGCTGCAGAGCAGAATGGTATTGGAAATCTAAGGTTTGTTCATGTGCTATGCATTTTATTTATATACTCAGGAAGTTTTCATTCTAAAGCTGTACTGGTCAGGCCTTGGTAGTTGATGATCCAGGTCTTTGGAAAAAAAAAGTGTTCCTTTTATATGTGCCATACATTCTGTATTTGTCTTTTGTATTTCTCAAATTTTCTTTGACGATAAAAGCATCTCAGATGCTGTAAGGAAGTTTTTCTGATAGGAGATACTGTAGTTTAGAATTAATTATTAATTAATTAATATTATGTTTTATTAGTTATTTAATTAATTATCTAAAATTAAGTTTGAATATTATTTAGGATCAAATTTAAATATTAAATTATCATATCTTAAAAGAATAAATTTGAGATATTGGGATTATGATAGATTATAGGTTTAGCATATTAACTTATATTTTTGCCTATATAAAGCCCTATTTGTATTCTCATTCATTCAATGATTAATAACATTTCGAGGCATTTATTTTTCCTCTACTTTTAATCCTTCAAATTTTTACATGGTATCAAAGTATGAATATTAAATCTTTGTTAAGGTCTCGATGAAGAAGAAAAAAAAAATGTCAAACTTGAAGAGAAGGCACGCCTTCAGAAAGTCAATTTTTTTTCTTTTAAGTTCATAGAAGTTGCCTTCCACTATCGTGACTTCATTGAACATCTAAAAACACTCTCTATGTGGTGCAACGCATGTGTTCTCATCAACTATGCTCCAAGTTATGGGTTAAAAGTAATTAGTGTTAATCACTTAGTTACTTGATGATTCTAATTCTATATAAAGGGTCTTAGTCTATAGGTTAAGAGTGTAAGATAGTGAGATCCTCACCAAAGTGAGGAAGAGGGTAACTTGGGTCTCTTGTCACAAAATCTCATAGGTTATAGGATTAGTTCATCTCCTTCAAGTAAGGTTAGTTTAGTGTATAAACCCAAGTGGGTTACCACGATTGTATGAGTATATTGCTTTTGAATAATATATATGATGGAAGAGGGTAACATGGGTCTTTTTCTACAAAATCTCATAGGTTATGAGATTAGTTCATCTCCCTCAAGTGAGGTTAGATTAATGTGTAAATTCAAGTTTTTTCATCCAATTCCTTTCTTGCAAATGTTTTTATTAGGCATCCAATAATTATGATCTTCGTCAAGTTTGCAACTTTATCTTAAGATACAGATTCAAGATCCAATCAACTTCAGTTAAATAGTCATTATTAGTTTAAGGATTCAAAGTTCTGGTTATTCTATAATGATGCTGCTCACATCCAAATTACCTCCCAGCTTGAGGGGGAGTGTTGAGATGTGGTAGTTTATAATTAATAATTAATTAATATTATGTTTTGTTAGTTATTTAACTAATTATCTAAAATTAAGTTTGGATATTATTTATGATCAAATTTGAATATTAAATTATCATATCTTAAAAGAATAAATTTGAGATATTAAGATTATGATAGATTCTAGGTTTAACATATTAGCTTATATTTTTTATTATATAAATGTCTATTTGTATTCTCATTCATTCAAGGATTAATAACATTTTGAGGCATTTATTTTTGCTCTACTTTTAATCCTTCAAATTTCCACACCTTTGTTCATTGCAAGGGTTATTTTAATTTGCAATTTTCATGAGCATGTGGAGAGACAGTTGGGAAAATTTTACAGTCTTTTCCTTAAACTGCTCACATTATACTGCATCAAATTTACTATTATATTCTATTGTGGGTGCTTCTCATTTATATTCTATTATATTCTATTGAGGGTGCTCAGTTATAATTCCGAATTCGGATATTAACCAGCATATTGTGAACTAATGGTGTTGAGGTAAAGACCTTTGTATATTTTTTTTAAAAATAAGTTTGTAACTCCCCTCAACACCTTTAGGTCACAATCTGATGGTTAATATCCTTCAATTGAGGCTTATTTGAATAAATCTCAATTAACGGGATCCAAATCCCAAAATTTCTTTTATTAAAGAGGGGAAAAAGGAAAATATGAGGAATTTCTTTACAAATTAATTTCTAGTTATCTGTCAATAGGAATTCCTTAGTTGAGTAATGTTGTGGTATTCATGATAGTTTTCTTATCCTTCAAATAGCAACGACTCCTTTAATAAACCATTCTGACTTATATTGTACATCCAACGGCAATGTCTAGAGAGCATCACCACCCACCCCAATAAAAGGAAATGAAATATACAAGTAAGCTGCATACAAGTAATAGACTTAGCTTGAGCATCTTTTTTCAAAAAACTATGGTGTAGATTTTCTCTTTCTTATCAAACATTCTTATTTATGCATACACGAACTTTTTCGTGGATTTTTACAGTTATGTCTTACTTGCTAATACATTTTTGAATTGGCAAAATCTGTTGGCTATATTCTTTCTCATACAAGGAATAAATTTTAGATTGCTTATGAAAAGTTAAGAAATGTTTTATGACACTTCCTGTTTTGTGTTTTTGTTTCAGAAAGGTTTCAAGGCAAGAATACTTGAAGAAAAGGGAGCAAAAGAAATTAGATGAACTAAGGTATGATCCTGCTTCATTGTCTAATTTCTTGGTAGTTCTAGATTTTTCAGCCTGTACAGTTGAATAATCGATTGTGGGCTTTTCCAATTAAGTTGCTTTATCTGCTATAATATTTTCTTTTTTATGATTGGATACGACTTTACAATATAACATGTTTTTATCTCAGAGATGATATAGAAGATGAGCAATATCTATTTGAAGGAGTGAAGCTTACAGAAGCAGAATACCGTGAGTTCAGGTAATCTATTTCTTCACTCGTCTATTAAAGTTTTCTGGTTCAATTTTTTTGGTTACTGAGAGGCAATTTTGTTTTCCCTTTTGAAATGTAATGTATGAACTCTGGACATTACTCTTTCATCATTTTGATGTTAAATTACATTTAAGCTGTGATTGTATTCCCCTCATCTTTATTGATATTTTAGCCTTTTTTACGTAGAAAAAGGAAACTTCAAATATTAAGAAATAATTAATTCCTCTTAAAGTACAATTTATAAAATTGGAAGTTGGGAAACCGTACCCTTAACCTTCTTGATTGTACTTTATCATAAAAGGTTGCCGCTTTGTTTACTATTTGAGACTCAGTCTATTTTTTGCTTTGTCTTTTTTACTTTTTTCCTGCACCATAACATCATCGATACCTTTTCCTTTAAGCTGGTTACCTTCATCCAAGAATGAGGTCACCTTGAACTCACCCCCTTAATAAAGGTCCATTGTACTTTAAGTGTGGAGAAGGGAAGAGGGATCAAAACCTAGATGTCTTGGTGAAGAATACTTTGGAATTGTGTTAACAAACTGACAGATTGAGAACTGAACATATCGGGGAAAATCTGAGAATGAGTTTCTTTACATCATTATACAAGCAAATCTGCCGCTTTGCACATGCTCTTTTTTTTCTGGAAACAAATTTAGGCCATGTGCCATATCTACATCATCAAGTAAATAGCTCCTTTATACTCATATGAGGTTGCATGTTCAACTTGTTTATTTAGGGTTTGTACTTGCATCTGTTGTACTCTGCTTGCGCATGTGAAGATTATAGTCCCCCTATCACAAAGTAGGAGTGCTTGCAAACATGCGCTCTATTGTCTTTAATTTTGGAAAAGTCTCAGTTCATTCTTATCCCTAGGTACAAGAAAGAGATATACGATCTTGTAAAGAAACGGTCGATGGAGGAAGATGATGTGAATGAGGTAATGATACGTTTATAACTTTGTTTCAATTTGCAGGTCAAAGTTCAGTTATTTATTCATTGTCAATGGTTACTGAAATATAACTTTCAAATTTGGAACTGTTTTTCAATTATTTTCTTCTTGTTTACGTTCGCAAAGGTTTCTTTTGATTAGAACTCACTAATGCTAAGACTGTGGAACTCTAGACTAATTCTTGGAATATAATATTAATGTCTCATTGGCAATGAAAGTTGGAATTAAGTTTTTTTTGCTAGTTTTAACCTGTGTATGGAATCTAGGCACTGACATGTGGTTCAAGTTCATTGGTTAGAGTTTAATCTATTGGCAGGATCATCATTATATATGTAAAATTTGAATCCAAAACAATTTATAATTGCTATTCTTTTTGCAAATTGTACAGCTTTTTCAAAAACAAACGTGTGGTTCTTAAAATGTATTCTTACAAAATTTTATCTCCCTTGTGTAACATTGCACAGGGGTAAAATCTAGGGTCTTCCCCCCTTTTGATATCCTCAACTGGATCTGGATGGTCTTGCCTTCATGATGTCATTTTTTGTGTAAAGCAGTAAAGGTGTTTGAGTTAATTACATAGGGTACTTCTTTCCTTAAGGTTATTGAAAGTAGGTATCAATTGTTCAGAGGAAAGGAAAATTGATATTTGCCATATTGTTACTGGTAGGCTAGAGCATCAGTTTACAAATTACAAATTTCACTTGGTAATACTACCCTATTATTTTATAGAAGTTAGGGGAAAAAAGCAATTCATTGGAATATGTAAATCTGCAGTCGTGTAAACAAATTTTGATAAGTGAAGATCGGAACATCTTTATACTATATATTGTTAATTGTAAACTTAAAATAGTTTTTATGACCTCATTAAACTCTCCTATGTCCTCCTTGGAGTGCAGTACAGGATGCCAGAAGCTTATGATCAGGAAGGGGTTGTTAATCAGGAAAAAAGATTTGCTGTGGCTCTGCAGCGCTACAGGTTAATTTTACTTCTCATTAGGATAAGCAGTGGTGTTTCAGTTTAACTTATCATCGTGATTTTAAATTCTAGGAATACATAAATGGATAAATTGATATCTCATTAACAATGTCACCGTAATAATAAGAACTATAGTGTATAGTGCCCTGTATTTCCTCATATTCTTTTGATGTGAGCTGACAGATGTAGTTTCTGACAGTACCTAATCTTTCATTTTATCATTTATAGGGATCCTAATGCTGAGGAGAAAATGAACCCATTTGCTGAACAAGAAGCATGGGAGGAGCATCAAATTGGTATTGTTTTCTCTTGACTCTATCATTATTTTGCTGTGTACTCCAAATAAGTTTCCAGTTATGTTTTGTTATATCATTCTGTATATAAATCTAATTTATGTTTTTTAGGGAAGGCAACGTTGAAGTATGGTTCTAAAAATAAAAGACAAGCATCTGATGACTTTCAGTAAGTTGCTTGTATAGATTTATTGATAGTAGTTGTATTTTAGAGATTATATGGTAATTTGATACACTTTCTTATTGGATGGCCTTTTAGTGTTTACTTTCAATGTTGATGATATGAATGTGTAGTAAATCATGTGATTGATTGGATCGCTCATTTGATTGTGCAAAACTACAAATAATTATTTTTTATGTGCAGGTTTGTATTTGAGGACCAGATAGATTTTATCAAAGCATCAGTGATGGATGGAGATGAGGTATGTCAATTACAAGTTGACGCATGCTAGATTCTGTGGAACTATTCTTGTGTTTGAGTCAGTCTCTCTTTGCAGTTTGATAATGAGGAGATGACAGATTCACTTGAAAAGTCCAAGGCCAAGACAGCTTCAGAGGCACTTCAGGTAGTATTTTATTAGTGACATTAAGTAAGTTTTGATAGCTAGGGCTGGCAATTTTCTTCTTTGATTGCCAATATGCCACAAAGAATCCTTATGCATTAGTTTCAGCTACTGACCATCTTAAGCAAAAAAATGTAATAGAGGAGATTAGAAAGGCCACATATTTAATATTCTTGGTATCATATATCAACTGGAAAGATTGAGTGATGAACAATCTCATTGATCATGTATGAATTGGGCTGTTTTCCATTTATATATTAAATTTCTACACTGAGTTTCTTAAAAAACTCATCAATCTGCAAGCGTACATGCAGTTTCCTCACTCTTAAATGTGTTCTTTATTCAGGAAGAGAGGAAGACATTACCCATCTATGCATTTCGGGATGAATTGATCCAAGCTGTTCATGAACACCAGGTATGGCTTACTTCCACTGATTTTTAGTTCCTTTTCTTTTCATTTTTCCTTATCCACACTGCTATTAGATAGAATATGATTCCAGATCTATGTTCATTCAGAGTGTGTAATCTGACAAAGAACCTTGATTAACTGCTTTGAATAGGTACTTGTGATTGTTGGTGAAACTGGTTCTGGAAAGACTACCCAGATACCCCAATATCTTCATGAAGCTGGTTACACAAAGCATGGAAAGGTATCATTTCATTATTTAATTAGTTTTCAATGGGCTAAAATTCATTGGTGGGCTTTCTGTGATGTTTTAGTCGCAATTTTTATTGTGTGCAAGCTGGGTACACAAAGCTTGGGAAGGTATCTTTTTAACATGTACAAATTTCTTGATGTGTGGTAATTTGTATTTTGTAGTTTATGTTGTGTGACTCTGTCAACTAATGTTTGTAAATTTGGGGACAGTTAACTGACTGTACATTTTATGATGATGAGTATCATAAGATTATGTTATCTGTATCATTCAATGTTATTTATGCAAATTGTAGCAACTTCTGCTTTCCTTAAGTTATTGCAATTTGCAACTAGCTATTGGTAGAAATAAATGGAGTTAGGCTGGTTTTTTAAAGCTTGTTAAACTTTTTAACAGATTGCATGTACTCAGCCTCGACGAGTTGCTGCTATGAGTGTTGCTGCTCGAGTCTCTCAGGAAATGGGTGTGAAATTAGGACATGAGGTAGGATCCCTCTATCATTACAGTTGGTAATTATTTTTATAAAACATTTGCTGTTGAAAGGGTTACTTGTGAAGAATGCTGTGTCTTGGAGCTAATGTTTGCAGTCATCTGGGGGAAACAACCATTTCTAAAAGATTTATTTTATTTATGAACTGTCTTTGTCTTCCTTTTTTCTCTGGTTGAGTCTTTTCAATCATTGTTCAAGTTTTTATTATTCAATTGCTTTAATTCTTGAAGGTTGGTTACTCCATTCGTTTTGAGGACTGCACCTCTGAGAAGACTATTCTGAAATATATGACAGATGGAATGCTATTGAGAGAATTTCTTGGTGAACCTGATCTAAACAGCTATAGGTAAGCTTATATTTGAGTTGCTTCCTGATTCAGTTAATGCGGGACAATTTTTCTCAAATTTTGTTTGTATGTTGCAGTGTTGTGATGGTGGATGAGGCTCATGAAAGAACACTTTCAACTGATATTTTGTTTGGATTAGTAAAGGTGAGCGGAAAATTTGTTTTCTGGATCCAAAATCATTATGTCTTTTATCATTCAAGTCGGTGAGTGGTGGACAACTGGTCTGTTTTTTCTATGAGCATATATGTATAACAAATCTGTTATAATCAGCCTTTTGCAATGATTTGTCCAGCTATGTTTGGGACAGTGATGGCGTGTAATTTTTTTATGCTATTATTGTGCAATGATTCTTATGTGGATGCCTTCCTCTTTATAACCCATCAGAGCAAGATACTTATGTTCTCTGCTTTTATACCACAGGATATTTCTCGTTTTCGGCCCGATCTTAAGTTGCTGATCTCGAGTGCCACACTAGATGCGGAGAAGTTCAGTGATTATTTTGATTCTGCTCCCATATTCAAAATTCCTGGGAGACGATATCCTGTTGAAATACACTATACCAAGGCACCAGAAGCTGACTATTTAGATGCTGCTATTGTAACAGCTCTCCAAATCCATGTAACTCAACCTTCTGGAGATATATTGGTGTTCTTAACTGGTCAAGAAGAAATTGAAACAGCAGAAGAGATCATGAAGCATCGAACTAGGGGTCTGGGGACTAAAATTGCTGAGCTAATTATCTGTCCTATATACGCAAACCTACCAACTGAGCTGCAAGCTAAGATATTTGAACCGACTCCTGAAGGAGCACGGAAGGTAGTCCTTGCTACCAATATCGCTGAAACGTCGTTGACAATTGATGGGATCAAGTACGTTATTGATCCAGGGTTCTGTAAGATGAAAAGTTATAATCCAAGAACAGGAATGGAATCCTTGTTAATAACGCCAATTTCAAAAGCCTCAGCAAATCAAAGAGCTGGTCGCTCTGGAAGAACAGGTCCTGGAAAGTGCTTCCGGCTGTATACTGCATACAATTATTACCATGATTTAGATGACAACACTGTACCAGAAATACAACGGACTAATCTTGCAAATGTAGTTTTGACTTTGAAAAGCCTTGGGATTCACGACTTACTGCACTTTGATTTTATGGATCCTCCACCTGCTGAGTCTTTATTGAAAGCACTGGAGCTTCTATTTGCACTAAGTGCATTGAATAAGCTTGGTGAGTTAACAAAGGTAGGTAGGCGGATGGCAGAGTTCCCCGTTGATCCCATGTTATCTAAAATGATAGTGGCTTCAGACAAGCACAAGTGTTCAGAGGAGATCATTTCTATTGCCGCTATGCTATCTATTGGGAACTCAGTATTTTACCGTCCGAAGGATAAACAAGTACATGCAGATAATGCACGATTGAATTTCCACACTGGAAATGTTGGAGATCATATTGCACTGCTAAAGGTTTAATTATTTGAGAGTTAGCTACTTGAATATCTCCATAGTTAGCGCCTGTGATATCTTAGGCACCTAACTTTAACTGCTTAGGCATTTGATTTTACCTTCTGTTTATGTTCATTTATTGGAAATTTTTACTGTTCAGGTATACAATTCATGGAAGGAGACCAATTACTCAACACAGTGGTGTTACGAAAATTATATACAGGTACTTCTCATCATTTTGCAAGTCAGTACTTGTTACATCTATATCTAGTGGAAATATATTTGGGTTTAGCTTGGCCAAATATTTGGTGTTGCTGATCTTGTATTTAATACCAAATATAGGGCATGAATGTGTTGAGAAGAATATATCTTTAATCATCAGTAGGTCATAATCCTAATGGAACATGTATATAATCGATTGGATATCTTCTGTGTTGCCAATGTACACGATTTCCTACACAAGCAATGTAATTGATGATCTCAATATCAGACTCTGTTACCTTCCTTCATTCCTTGAGTTTGAATTTTGATGGATTGTTCTTTTATGGATTTTCTTCTGATGTGCAGGTGAGGAGTATGAAACGGGCTAGGGATATCCGAGATCAACTTGCAGGCCTTCTGGAGAGGGTTGAAATTGAACTAACTTCAAATGAAGGTGATCTGGATGCCATAAAAAAATCCATAACATCTGGTAAGCTTACAACAGTAGTACTTTATGCACTCTTTTTCTTAGCCTAATTGATCTAATTTTAACCACTGCAGGCTTTTTCCCCCATTCTGCAAGGCTGCAAAAGAACGGATCCTATCGGACTGTGAAACATCCACAGACTGTTCATATACATCCCAGTTCTGGACTGGCTCAGGTACTTTACGGCTGTAACCTGTTGATAACTCGCATAATCTATTTCTCCAATAAATTGTTTCCTTCCTTCTGCAATAATTTGGAAAAAATTTTGCTTGGAAGATTTCTTGTGAATTAAGCAGGACGAGTGCAAAAAAAACAAATGTAGACCCTGAAATTGGCCTCAGTGCAATTTCAATAGAAATTTTACTTCCATAACAATACTTTAAATCTACAAACTAGGTCTTATATTTAGGACCCATGGAGTATCTCATAACTCTTCATAGCTAATTAATATGGCTACTAGGCTCTTAAAAACTTGACTGGTCAAAGCACTAATTCAAGGTTAAATGGTCAAACTTTGATTGAAACAATTGTATTAAATTGGTATATTTTTAATGTTATATATGAAAATGTGGTATAAAGAATTTCAATAATAGTTTAATGATATTGTTACAAAAAAAATCTAAAAAAATAAATAATTTAATTAAATGATGCTTGAGCTTGTTCATAAGCTATGGAACATTCCTGAGGACCTTGTTCTACTCAATTTGAAGCAATTAAAGAATCTTTTGTGTTGCTTAGACATGAATGTGCAAAACACACAAGTTATGACTGCTATGTTCTTGTAATGAATATCTAACTGATACTCGTCTGATTGTTGTTTATGCTTAATTTACATTTCAAAGGTGCTTCCAAGATGGGTTGTATATCATGAACTGGTTCTTACTACCAAGGAGTACATGAGACAGGTAACCCTAACAGTTAATCAGTTCATTTTTCTACCATGACATCTTTGACTCGATAATATTTATTAATAGCTGAAGCTATCTATTGGAACTGCAGGTCACGGAACTAAAGCCAGATTGGTTGGTGGAGATAGCCCCCCACTATTACCAGCTTAAGGATGTTGAAGATGGTATGCACTTTCCTCATACACAAATCTGTTTTATGGGAATAAAATATCTCAAAAATGATACTCCTCTAGTCCTCAATATAGGACCTAATCAGAGAGTTAATCTTGGTCCTAAATATAAGATTTATTGTCTATATTTATCTATTTGTTTCTAAATTATCTTTATTGATACCCCCTCAATAATAATCAAATAAGAGAGTGAGCGAAAGAGTTAAAGAAGATGATTAGGGTATTTTTGAAAAAAAACATACTATATTAACTAATTTTTTTAATTTAATCAAATTAGTTAATATGTCCTATATTAATGACTGGAGGAGTATTTCATGGTGACTAATGTGGATGATGTTCCCTTAGTTATTTTCGTTTATAATAGGGTCATTCCAATTCGGGCTTTATGCTCTGTTTATCTGTATTCTTAATTTTATATTGTTTTAACTAATGTTTTCTATGTAGAGTAACTTCTGTTTAAGTGTGGGTATTTGATTTCTTTCCTTTGAAGAAAAGAAGGAAAAAGAACTGGATTTACTTAAGCCTATGGAATTTGATGGATATCTTGATTTAGCTCAGGTATTCATGTTTTAGTTTATTTTTAGCTGAATTAAACTATTTGTGGCAGCTGCTTCCAAGAAAATGCCTCTAGTAGCGGGACGAGCATAATTGGACAGACAGCTGGCAAATTTCTTCAGATGTGTTGGGAGGATTGAAGAACATTCATCAGGTGGATATGAGAAGTCTTTGTTGCCGTGGGGACAAGACGGTGTAAATAACATTTTGCAGATTGATATTAGCACTATTCACATTGCTCAAAACAAAACAAACAAGCATCCATTCTGTATCTTTAGTTGATATTGTAAAAGTACATGCCCGCTTAACCAGTTCAGGGGAAGTGGCTTGCCTTGTAGTTGTATGATGTCAATTTTCAATTTCTAAAGCAAATCCCAAACATGGCTTTTTTTTTAGGGGGGGTTTTAGTTTCAGAATGTAATTGTGTAACAATAAAGTGTTGCTGAGGTGTTTATTCACCCCACGTGGTTGCATAAGGTCATTTGATTTGGCAAATACTCCCTCCGGTCTAATTAAAAAATGTCACCCTCCTTTATTAACTGGTTGCTGTCGGCCTTTGAACTTGTGATTGGGATTGTGCCAAAGATACCATCCCTTGGATTTTAAAAGGTTTCATGACAATTGAGTCACTCAATCATCTTATTAAAATACTGTAACAATAATTTAAAATTGTAAATTAACGTAAAATGTCATTTTTTAAAGAAATTATCACATTGCGAAATATATTACCTTTAAAGTGAGTTTATTACAATTTCACATTAACAATTTATAACATCTTTTGACTAATTTCATATTTAGAAATATTAAAATAAAAAATATTGTTTCAGATAATTCACTATACTGAGGTTAACCATCTCATATCTAGACTTCATTAAATAGTATAAGTATGCAATTAAATAGATAAATGGATTATTATTATTTGAAGTAAATATTGTATGGAATGATATAATAGAACCGTTTCAAATAGATGTAGAATTTTGTAGTGATTATGTTTATGACTTGAGCTATTGATTTAAGTGGGAGAGAGGATAACCAAATCGGTAAATTGCAAGAAGTAGGCTTACTGAAAGTGGGTGGGTTCTAATTTCAATTCGATAATCAGACTCAATTATTGAGGCATTACATAGGTGATAAATATTAGATAAAGGGCATCCAAATACAAGCATGCAACTACAACCAAATATTTCTCAGATATGGAATGAATAAATATTTATGTTTGGTTTTAAAATAATGCCCTCATCTAAGAATATATTAAATTTTTCTTTCTTATCTTTAAGTTAGAAAATATATTTGATACACGCACATTATCTCAAAAATGAGGTATGCTACATGGTATTAATTTTTCATTTTTTAAATTTATAATAATGTGAGCTAATAATTCTTCAAACTCTGGAAATTGCATGGCCGCATCTAATTAACTCATCAAGAGGGAAGGGAAATTTCTAATGGCATGATATACAAAATTTAGACGATAGAGTGATCTATGTGAATTATGATATTTGTTTTTAAATATTTATTTTTTTTATATCTCAATATCATATATGAATATAACTAATAATTTTAGATTCTTTGCATCTAATAAATGTACGGCTCATTACGGCAATCCATAATGGTGTTGAGCGCAAGGCACGTCTGGCGCATGTTAGCGTAGCAAATAATTATGGCCCATGGTAAAATCGAGATGATGATGAGGAAGATGAGTCTTAAAATATTATACAAAAACATGGATATGGATAAGCATCGCGAATAATTACGTGGAAATAAAGCCAAATTCGTAGACCAGTCAAGTTCATCACGGCAACGAGTAATGTAATCAGAGTCGTCAAAGTTTCCGAAATGTGGTAAGTCAACGATCGAAGATCAAAAGTACAGATTTAACGGTGAGGATGCAGGTATAAGATAGCCGTAGGTTGGTAGTAGATTTTTTTTAAATTATTTATGACACTGTGATGCGGTCTCTTTGTTTGTATTTTCGATCACCGAGACAAGAAACAGAGATAAACCAGAGAGAGAGAGAGAGTAAAGAGTTATGGCGGCTATCGGAGAGAGTCCACGAAGCCCAGAGGCGAAACTTGGGATGCGAGTGGAGGATCTGTGGGACGTTCAGGAGCCACAGCTAAGTCCCACCGAGAAGCTCAACGCTTGCTTCGAAAGCATCCCTGTGTCTGCTTTCCCTTCAGCTCCTTCAAGTCAAGGTGATGATCGTGTTAATTCGCATGATCATGTACTTAAAATGCTTGCAATGGCTGAATCGTTTAATGATATTTGATTTCAAATCAATCCTGATGAAAATTCAATATAATTGATGATTGATATCTATTTGATTGAGACACTCTCATCATCTTTATCTTAGCATCTGGTAGTAGTCTCTCTTATGACCAGTCCCTTTCTTTTCTTATTTTCTTCCTCTGTAACTGGGTTATGTATGATGAACATGTAAAATTTCTGTGTTTCAGTGGTGGAGATAAAATCAGACGCCACCCTACCGGAAGCTGTTGAAACACTAGCACACCACAATATTCTGAGCGCACCGGTGGTGGATGTTAAAGCGCCTAAAGATGCTACTTGGATTGACAGATATATCGGAATTGTTGAGTTTGCCGGAATTGTTGTATGGGTCTTGCAACAGGTTAGCATCCCAACTTACTTACCTTTGTGTAACGTGACGAACTAATGAAGGAAAAAAATTACATGTAATATAATTAAAATGCATGTGGTTTGCTTGAATTGGCACCAGGTGGTTGTTGTTGTAGTAGTTCTCTTTTATTCTTCATCTTTCACACTAAGCTACCGTAGTAATTGCCTTCCTTGACAGTCTGAGCCTCCATCTCCTAAGAGTCCCAGCAGTGGAGGTGCTAATGGGTTCAGTTATGCTCTAGAACTTGGGGGCTTAGGATTTGGATCTGCGGCAACAACTTCTGGCAACTATTTTGAGGATTTAACTTCTTCTGAATTTTATAAGAATACCAAGGTTCTATCCAAAAGCCAAGAATTCTTTTAGTTGGTTTTATTTAATCTTATTCACTAGCTAACTGTTTTAGCCCACAGGTTTGTGATATTTCAGGATCATTCCGCTGGGCCCCATTTCTTGCATTGCAAAGATCAAACTCATTTCTGACCATGCTCTTGCTACTTTCCAAGTATAATATGAAGAGTATTCCAGTTGTAGATCTGGGTGCAGAAAAAATTGATAATGTTATCACACAGTCTGGTGTTATTCATATGTTGGCAGAGTGCGTGGGGCTTCAGTGGTTCGAGAGTTGGGGAACCAAGAAACTATCTGAAGTTGGTCTTCCTGTGATGACACCTGATTGTATCATTAAGGTATGTAACTGTCTTAAGTTGAAGTTTTGTTTCTGCTATAATACAAATGGTGAACCTTATAATCTATAATGCCATGATGCCATGCAATTATTACTGAGATACTGAGATAATCTCTTTTGCTTAAATCTCACACACATATGCTGCATAGCAAAAATACAATAATCAGTCTACTGTGCTATAAGAAAGTATACTTTAATCGCCATGTGATTCTCTGCTTTTTTCATTTGGCCAGAGCCTCTGTTACAATGATTCTAATATTGATTTCCATAATTCTAGTACGTCTGGAGTAAGCTTTCCCAGATCAAGATGTCTTAAACATAAGAATTATATACCTCAGTTCATCTGAATATAGCTTTATACCTGGTCATATTCTTTTTCCTTTCAAGGAGGGTGATAATTATTGATCTCCTTCACAATGGATGCTTTTTTTTCTTGTTTGCAGGTTTATGAGGATGAACCAGTGCTCCAGGCATTTAGATTGATGAGGAAAAAGAGGATTGGAGGGTTACCTGTAATAGAAAGAGGAAGCAACAAGGCTGTGGGTAACATAAGCCTACAAGATGTTCAATTCTTGCTAACTGCTCCAGAAATTTACCACGATTATAGGTTTGACCGAGCATCTGATCTCATCTTTTAAATTATTTTTTGAATTGAAGGGCCAGACACTTACATCCTGAGGTTACAAGCGGGATCAAATTCACGACTTCCGGGGAATTTTTATGCTATTGGGCTACAAAGGCCATTGGCTGCGCATCTCACCTCATGGATTTGACTTGTTCATCTTGCCTATTGTCATTACCAATCTATCACTTTTTTTTATTTTCTATGAGGCATTCTCATTGGTTGCTTTTATAATGACAGAGCTATTACTGTAAAACACTTCCTGACGGCAGTTAGAAGCTACTTGGAGAAGCACAAAGAGGTCTTCCCAATGTTAAGCACCTTGGTTACATGCCAAAAGGATTGCACGATCAAAGAATTGATTCAATTGCTTGACCATGAGAAGAGTCATCGGATAGATGTTGTAACTGATGATGGTGATCTAGAAGGAGTGATCACACTCAGAGATATCATCTCAAGGCTAGTGGACGAGCCCAAAGGCTATTTTGGTGATTTCTTTGATGGTGTTCTTCCTTTGCCTCCCGACAGCCGGGTTTAACACTTCTAAGAATGAACAGCTTTTCAGTTCTTGATATCTAATTTTTCCTATTTGTGTAGGAATAAAAATAGATTGATCTGTTCTGTGGCTTCCTAATAAGGTATAGAAGAGGTGGACTTAAAAAGTGTTTGTGACATGTTCAGTTTGCAAGTTACTTCCTTACGTCTAACCACAGTATGAGAGTGAGATCGCGTATAATTCTGCTGTTTCCATGAAACTATTGAACTCGTTTTTTGTAAAGTAATCTCCTTCTCAACCGTACAAGTTTTCTGTATGATTATGTTTTCTTGAGCCAAACGGAACCATTTTTCTTGAGAGTCTATTTGGGACAAATGCGACTTTCTTTTCCACAAGGTACTGGAATTCAATTCATAATTGCACATGGTTGTATTATGTTCCAGAGGTGGGACAAGGTTGGTCGGTTCTTGCTCTATTTTGTGGGTTGCACAACGTTTGAAGAATGAGCTTGTAAATGCTTCATCTTGTTATATATCTTGTATTGATCTATTGATGTTTTTATCTGTTAAAAAAAAACGAAATAAAATTTATTCATCATCAAAATAAGAATAAAATTTTACTATTATCATAATCATCTCCTTGCATATATAATATGTAATCTAATTGATTTTAATGTCACTTAAATCTATGTTTCAAAATTAATCTAATTATATTTTGAATGAATTGTGTCATCAACGCCATTTCTCTTACAAATTAACATATTATAAACATAGTAACTAATACATATAATTGATGAAAATATAAGGACTCAATAAAAAAAACTCAAGGGCTGGATTAGAAATAAGGTAAAATTATAGAGATTTACAGATTAATTTTTTCTTATTAATATTATAACACATCTATGATATTTCTGATCTTGATGGTGAATCCGTCTTTTTTTCATAATATACTCTGGCGTTTCACGTAGTGATATTTGGTTTCAACGATTGTAGCAATTAATATACGACAGGAATTGAACACATGCATTATTGTTATTGGTACATGAGAGAGTAGAGGCTTAAAACTACGACCTTCTGCTACCTACAACTACATTCATTAGATTATTGCAGCAGACCAGGATTTACAGATTGAGGCTCATTTCAGGTAGTTCAGGTGGTTCTCTCACAACCATCATGCACACAGGCCAACACATCTCTGTAGTCCCTTGATATTGTGGAAGAGTCGTATACCTTCCCATCACTACTTTTCATGTAGTCCCACATCAGATATGAGTGATTGAACGCTGTCAATTTTCCATACCCAGAGTCATGATCTCTGTAAATACTCCAAACAGAGTTTACTTTGCTGAATTCTGACAAGTGGCTTCCTCCTCCTCCAACAACAACATGAATTGTTCCATTCACCGTACCAGAATAATGGGAATTCTCTGAATTCACGCATTGATTCTGCATTTACATACACACAAATCATTAGAAAACTAGTATGAAATTGGCCATAAGTTCAGCATTGCAGCATTAGGAAAAAAGCTAGAGTAAATTGGCAGTTTAGGCCGAAAACCATTTGGTCTAATGATACAAGATATACCTTTAGTGGCACCAGACCTAGAAACTCCTTCAGACTCTAGCCTGCTGTCTAAAATTTTTGAATCATTAGACATATTTAGCATTAGTTCGTAAGAAACTTATTGCCCTTCAATTCTTTGAAAGCACTGGGCTCATCAGTTGACAAAATGACTCATGCTCTCATTAACTTTAAAAATTAAAACTAAGTGAGGTATCATGGTATACAAGTGAGGCTATTCTATTAACCCGATAGATGGGACAGGATCTTTCATAGTTATGGACGTGGCCATAAAATGCTACGTCTTCTTTGTACTTTTGCCAGAGAACCTGCAAACTTTCCATTCCCATGGGCTCTTGGAATTAGCATTCCAAGCCATACCAACTATTAGAGGAATACCCAAGCACAGGATGAGCAGAAAAGATCAACCATGGCTTTTTTCTTCCATCTACTGTTGCAAGGCAACGCTCAATAAATTTGTTGGGGCAATTACGAAAAAAAAAATTGAATACTCAGCTCTTCTGAGGGAAAACTTCAAAAAAAAATTTACATATTTACCAAAATTAAAAGATTAGTATAAATACCATGTGACATGTCATGTCAACATATTAACTAATTAATAATCAAATTTAACTTTTAAAAATGGTCAGAGCAATATTATTATATTTTTTTAACTTTTAAAATAATATTGCTCTAAAAAAAACTTCAAGTAACTAGTTTAGATAGAAATTTTTAGGGTAAAATTGTCCTTTAACTCTATATATTAAAGCTAGGACCTTCTGAATTGCAAAGCAAGAAAAAGCAAAGCAAAATTTTCAAAGATTAATTCTCACACCACAATTTTGCTTCTTCAAAAATCAAAATCATGCACAAAGTTTCCCTCAAGTTTGCTTTCCTGGTTCTACTTATTGGTACGTACAACTCTCTCCATCTCAACCTCTTCTGCTTATGGCTAAATTGTTCGTAAAAACTAAAAGTTTTTAAAGCTTCATTTTTTTTATTGCCATCAGAAAACAGGTTTGAGTTTGTGGGTTCAAATATTTAACCCATACGTGAAGCTAAATCCAGTTAAAAAGGGTTCATTTTCTTAACAATAGAGATGATGTTATTATATGTATACAGGATGTTCAGTTGCGAGGGAATTATGCGGTGGAGACGAAAGCTTGTGTGAAATGGTTAGGCGGTAAAAACGACGTCGTGAATGGAGAATTATGCCGTGCGGGTAGGTGCAAGATTGAGGTGCCCTGCTGTATTTTGCGGTGCCAAATGCCAATGCATGCCATGGCAAATGGCAAGCACTGTGATTGTGAATGTATCCGTCCTCATTAATTTCCAACTACTATATAAAATGCCAAATTATATTATTAATTTGCCATTAACATGTCATTAAAACCATGGTTTGGGTTCATATATATATACATATATGTAATTATGAGCTCAATGTTGTTCCCAGTGTCAAGTTTTCTTCTTCTTCTTCTTATTTTCCCCCAATTTTTACATATATGTGAAATCTCTCACAAAATAATTGAAATTCATCGCTTTAGTGAAAAGAATTGGATTTGGTTTTCACTCAGTAATGACCTATTTAATTATTATTAGCCCATATTAAATGTCGATACTAACAAAAACAAATCATAATTTTTTCATCCTTCACCCAATAACAATCATTTTAATCACTAATGCTTAAACTGTTAATATGTCAAAACCATGCATATTACTAATTCCTCAGATATCACATATGATGCAAATTTTTATTTTATTTTTTCAATAATTATGCATACAAATAAATAATCTCACACATCATGAATTGGAATTTTTACTGTAATTAAAAATGTAAAAGTAGCAGCATTTCTTAGTTTTTTTCGTTTATGTGATATAGTATTATGGTTAATTAATAATTATGAACTCAGGAATTTGATATGAAGTCTAAGAGACAGAAAACTTGGGTGCTATAAACATGCTTCATTCCAAATAAGGGAACATTTATAAACCCGGATCTGAATGCATTATTGAACAACTTACCATATGTGTTCATACGCACACGTGTGTGTGTGAATCAGGAGAAGGGAAAGCTGAATGAATTTTGGAAGAAGCAGGAAAGCTGGCAGAGATCAATGTGGTGAGAGTCCCACATCGCGCAGATAAGAGATTGGAGAGAGGAAGAGAGATTATAAAAGGAAGGGAAGGGGCACAGTTGCAACATACTTACCTGGACGGGGTCAATGGGTGATCATCGAGGCCCATGGCCTAGACCTGTGACCTCCATTGCACTTTGGAGGGGTGCAGGCCTAAGGTCTACCTAAAAGGTGGAGCCTACGTCATAATTTGTGATAGTGGGGGCCTGCGTTCGCGCGGCCCCTTACCAGAGCTAAATCTAAGGTTTGGTTTTCAGGGGCAGCTCATTTAATTAATATTTAGGCCGTGTTCTTACTCATGTATTTGGGCCGGCTTTTACGAACTCCGTAGTTAGCCCGCGTTTGAAAAACTTTAAGCGGCCCATGGTAGTTTGTTATGCTCATTCCATAAGTAGAGTAATTTAGAAAATAAATATAATAAATAAGTATTACGTTGAAGATTAATATTATGCTTTTTAGAATATTACGACTGGATTTAATTACATTATTCTGGTCAATTTTTTACTGTATTTTATAAGATTTACAAAAGCATATAGCAAAAAATTCTAAGTAATTGCCCACTTCCCTATATATTTGATTTTTTTCCTACGTACTTGTACCTTTTAGAAAGTAAGGAATTAATTTATATAATACGATTTTTCTTCGTTCATGCACTAAATTTTTGTTCCAATGAACCATTTTGAAGCATCGTTTCTTAGTAAGGCTTGGCTAATTTATGCAGGTTTTGAATTTTCTTATTTGCATGATGATGCTTTGAAAGTTAGCCATCTTGTTCACCATTCAAATTCTTTTCTTTTCTGTTTTTTTAGCCAAAATTCAATTTCTTTTCAAAACATTCATTCATGTATATATACTCATTTTTCTTTGGCAATATATAGGCATTCTCCCCTAATAAAATCATACAGAATTTGCCTTTTGCATTATCAAAATTTGTCATTAAAATTTCAATAATATCAATCTCCTTAATTATATTTCTGAACAAACATGGGCCTTAAGTATTAGCAGATAATAATTAACAAGTTCATATATATTAGAATCATGAATCAAAACTTAATTTCCAAAACCTTGGGCCCAAAAAATTATTATCCATACCCTTGAAGCGACTATAAATATGTGTGTAAGATGAGCCGAACAGATCACATTGAAAGAAGCAAAGCCAGTAGTTCTCAGAAATAAGGAATCATGGAAAAGATTTCTTACACGCTAGCTCTCCTGCTTGCCCTTATTGCTGCATCTTCATGTCTTGGCAAATATCAACCACTCTCTTAATTTCTGTGATATATATATACTCATGATTTAAAAACTCGAATTAAATTATTTTTGTTAAAATGATTTTTGCCGTGCTTCCGAGTGGAGAAGGAAATAGCAACAAGAATGGAGAAGGGATTGGTCAAATTTTAGCACTGAATTGCACAGGGGTTCGCGATTGCATGGATTCATTATGTGTAGAGCCTTGTACGTAGTGTGGCTGTGCGCATGGGTTGCCTGTGTAGTCTTATTTCTTCCTTCTCATCAATAAGTACCTGGCACCTAATAAAGTTTCATCACTTCAATAAAATAAAATCTTTGGTTTCTATTCTTCTGTGTGTGTGTGTGTGTGTGTGTGTGTGTGTATGATTATGCGTCTAAACCCCTTTAACGTCTGAATCGTGTTTCGATTCATTTTGCTACGTATGTTATCTTCTTTTGCTATTTGGTCTCGTACGTGCATGATTTGAACCAAGCCTAGAGCAGATTCTCTTTTGCTATAGCAAAATCGTTTGTAAAACTTTTATTTGAAGCATTGATATTTATTTATATAGGAAAAATGTTTCTTTATAACATATATATAATTAATTATACTCCTCTGGTCATTAATATAGGATTTAATTATGAAATTTATATTGATAATAAATATAATATCTATTTTTTATAGTTATCAATTTTTTTTCAAATTACCTTTATTAATACTTCCTCAACAATAATTAAATAAGAGAATGATTAAAGATTTAAAGAAAATTAAATGATTATGGTATTTTATAAAAAATATAACATATTAATTAATTTTATTAATTTTATTAAATTAATTAAATATATCCTAGAGAAGTATTCTATAAAAAAAACAAGCTGAAACATGAAGCACATCCCTTGAAAGTTGAAGAGCCACAACAACTTCCAATTTGCTTCACTTTCTTCAAACAACTGAAGCTGGTGATTAAGATTGGCTAAAAAACCGAAATAGGTTTCCTATCGATTCCAATTGCTAAATAGAAAACAGGTTTGAGTTTGCGGCCTTACATATTTAAGCCGCACATGAATTTAAAGCTAGTTCATATATAAAGCTAAGTGTTTCTTTTTTACATTAATATCAAAATAATATGCATATGATATGTGTGTGCTTGCGAGCGCTATAATAAAACAATCCAAACTCAATACATCAGAGTTAAGACTTGACTGCATAGAATTCATTTTTTTTAACAATAATACATGAATCATAGAGATGATATTATTGTATTATACATATATGAGCTCAATCTGAACTTGCTGAAATGAAATGAAATTTGAACAGCAATTTTTTATTAAAATGTAAAAGTAGAGATATCTCTTTCGATACTTTGCAAATGAATGGTAGTGTGTGATGAAGGAATATGCCAATATTTAGAGAAAACAGAAGCACATGCAATAACCACCTTAGCTTATATTTGCAATTTTATGTTTTTACTTCAGAAAGTGATAATTAAGTTCCTGCAAGTTTCAGCTCGCTAACAAAGCTGGAGAAATTAATGCTCAGACGATACGGATGAAGTAATTAAGGAAAGCCACGCCGATGTATGTATATTAATGTGGCGAGAGTCCCACATCGGGCAGGTTACAGGTTGGAGAGAGGAAGAGAGAATATAAAAGGAAGGGAAGGGCCACAGTTGCAACATACTTACCTGGACGGGGTCAATGGGCGATCAACAAGGCCCATGGCCTGGGCCTGTGACCTCCATTGCACTGAGGAGGGGTGCAGGCCTAAGGTCTACCTAAATGGTGGAGCCTACGTCATAATTTGTGGTAGTGGGGGTCTGCGTTCGCGCGGCCCCTTCCCAACTCCAAGCCCAATATTTGTATTTGGATGGTATAGCTTCTTAGTTTTGTCTTTTCTAAGTTTACCCAATTTTGTATATGCTGAGTTTACTTTAAGCCTCCGATACCCAATAGTTTATATACCTTTCAATTTCTAATTTTTCCAGATATAAATGTACCTCGCGAAAAAACGAAGAAAACAACGTAATATTTTTTTGGATTAATATGAAATGTTTTGCCATGAAAAGAAAAGGAAAAGTTGTTTATACGAAGGAAAAATTTTCCAATATTCAATTATTTTATCTTCCCATCTCCCGCATGTTTAGCCATATCTTTCAAATTTATAAAATAAGTGGAACATAATGACTTGGTCGCAACTTAATTACGTACACCTCCGGTTAATTACATTATTTTGATCATTTTCAATGTATTTTATAAAGTTTATAAAAGCAGATGGCAAAAAATCCAAGTATTTCCCTCCCGCCCCTTTCGTTGGTATGTTTTGAAAAGTAAGGAATTAATTTATGAGTATTCCCCCCTTTCCTATTCTATGCCCAATATTCTTTTTCTACTTTATTAGACCCCATTTACTATGTTTTGTCATTAAGATTTGTTTCTTTAAGGGTCAAAATTTTCCATTAAGATTTAAATAATATCCATCTCCTTAATTTCTGTACAAACATCTCCCTTAAAATATAAGAATGTTCCGAAAATGTTTTCTTTGGAAGATAAATAAAAGGTTGATATTATAATCATGAATCAAAAATTAATTTCCAAAACATGGGCCCCACAAATTTATTACCCATACCCTTGAATTGACTATAAATATGTGAACTACATGAGCCGAAGAGATCACATTGGAAGAAGCAAAGGCAGGGACTCTCAGAACCAAGGAATAATGGAAAGGATTTCTTACAAGCTAGCTCTCTTGCTTGCCCTCGTTGCTGCGTCTGCATGTCTCGGTAATTATCATACATATTACCACTCTCTTAATTATTTCTCTGACATATATATATGTATCTGAAAATTCATAATTCATATTTGAATCAAAATGATTTTTTCAGGGCATTCGACAGGAGAAGGAAATAGTAATAACAATGGAGAAGGCATTGGTCAAATTTTAGCAATAAGTTGCATAGATGTTAAGCAATGCGTGCATTTAGTGTGTTCAGAGCCTTGTACCCAGTTAGCGTGTAGTGGGGGCAAGTGTGTTTGTAACTGTACGTAGCGCTGCTGCCCAAACCAACATCTATGCAACTGGTACTTATTACCAATGTATTTGTGACTTCAGTGGCGCACTTAAATGAAGTTCCATCACCTCTGTATAATAAAATCCTTGCTTCCTATACCCCCCCTTCTCTCTCTCTCTCTATATATATATAGTTAATCGGATGACTCATCTAAAATCAATCATATTTTATTTTATTTTTTTAAAAAAATAAATCTCTTCATTTACTTGAGATAAGATTTTATTTTTTAAATTAAAATATTTATATTTCTTAAAAATAAATATTTCAAATTTTGAAGACTGTTGTCAATAAATCCTACTACTTCATTAGCATATGGAAAGTACTGAGAGGAAAATCAGAATAGAATCCAAACATTTTTGGCTATAGAATCCTCCTTCCTTTTTCGTTTCTCATATGAAATGATTGGATAAAACCTTAGTCCGAATGTGAAGTACTTTTTTTGTGTACAAAAATTTTAAAAAAATAATTAGATTCACTCACGATCTAAAAAAATATAGTGAAATCTTATTTTCTACTAAACAATATTAATATCTGAGTAAGTTGAGTTGTCTATTACTTTTAGATATAAATTTAAATATTTAAGAGTTAGAATACTTTTCTAAAAATGATGATTGAAATTATAATAAAATAATATTTTTAAATTAAACTTACATGGGTGTATATGAAATACCTCACATGGGTGAAGAGAGAAAGAGAGGGGTTCATGAGTCCCACCTAACATAAAAAGGGGTTCAAGAGTCCTACCTAACATCTGGGGTCCACCAAATTTTTTCCCCACATCAACTAGTAATATGGGTTGGGCCCGCCAACATACCTACAAAAACTTTTTAAGTGAGCGAATCACTCTCCATCTCATATAGAGTAACTTTTATATCTCTCTATTAGAGATAGGTAAGCGTGAGGCTAAATGTTAGAGCAAAGGAAAGAGAACCCTTTTAATAGATACTTCATCGAGTTCATTCATATAAACCTTGAGATTTAATAAGAGATAATTTCTCGCTTGTTAGTAATATAGGAGAATAAGAGAAAACTTAAAAGTTTGAATGGCATAAAGATATGAACCAAACCTTTCCTCAAATAACTGAAAGAAAATAGCTGATTTAGTTATGAATTACCACTAGATTACGGTGAGACCAAGGACACATAAGTCCTTTAGACTAAGGATACAGAAATCTTACAGGCAATAAAAATGTTATGATAAGAATGAATATGACCTAGTAAGGTAACCACAAATCCAAAGGTAAAGTGACTCCCCTATTTCTATGTAAGAAAAAGTAAAAAAGGGTTGAGTCTATACCCTAATAAGAGGGTAATGTGGCAGCTTAAGTGAAACAAGTAAATGACTCAGGTACTTGAATAGATGATCAGAACCTAGCAGTTGAGGTGAAAAAGGGATATAATGTTTAAAAGTTACCTAGTTAATTGTTTAATTGCAATGTGAGTATGAGGGATGGTTGAGCAAACTATATAATAATGGTATTGCTTATGTTGCCATAAGTTATAATGAGAAATTACATCTCCTTGCAGTTATCATATGATGACACGCATGTTAGAGAATATTTAAATGATTGCATCTCCTTGCATATTATGCATGTTGAGTATGCTATTATAAATGACTACTCTCCTTACGCAGTACATATTGGGTAGAGTATACCAGATGAGAAAGTTATGTTGTTTTGATGCCCTACAACATGCAATTAGATAATTTAACTTGGTGATGATAAAACAATAGAAAAGTGACAAACAAAATAGTTAATTAATTTTCAAAGAATAGAATGAGAATTTATGATCAGATAATAATAATCAATAGGATAGAGAATGAGACTAAAGATGAGGATTACGATACTCAGGACATATCCCTTTAGTAGGGATAAGATATATGAAAGGAAATGAGAAGCAGTTATGAAAGATGATACGGCTCTAAGAAATAGTAGTTCCTAAGTAATATAAGTTAATATTTTTATAATAGAGCTAAATTACTCTTACAATAGAGTAAGATTGTTTTTGAAATAAAACCAAAAGATGGGAGAGTGTAACTCAGATAGAGTAAGGTCCCTCAAATGAGATGAATAGATGATGATTGATATGTGCATAGTAGAGCCTGTGTAGCCCTCTACAGTAATGGATATAGTAAAATTATAAAAGATGAGAATGATATATAAAATTCTTGAGTAATAGAGGAAATGAAAAAAATCCTAATAGATAATATTGACTTCTGTGATTATTTTTGGGGAATTATCTATAGAGTTAATAATTATGTGGAGATGACTAATTTTATAACTTTATCTGTTGATTTAAGTCTTCCAAAGATAAAAATATTCCAATCGTGATTGACCCACCTTCCCAGCTTTACTCCTCCAACACTTGAGAAAATCCTCTCCTTTCATTATTTATAAAAGGTTTGAGGATTTCCCCAATTTAAGGCTTAAAAGTGACGGTTATTTTGAGAAAATTTTGACCCTTTTGTAAATTCGAACAATTATCCATGTGGAAAACCCACGTAAACTACACATACCGCCTCTATTACAAGTCAAAGTGGAAGCTGGTGATTGTGTTTGTGATGCTCCCTTAAGTCCCCACTCCACAAAAGGCACAGCTTCGTCAATGTTGTAGCCACTTGTCCAAGAGAGCCACGATCTCTGCATAACTAATTCAAAATAATATCTTTTCAAGAATAGTTTGATTGGCAGAAACTTACCGTTCCAAGCTTTACCCTAAGAAAGGCGAGGATAGAGTGGAGCCTATGGATTCACAAAGCTGATTGTATTTGAAATTGCCACCAATTTTGGCTGCATTATTTATCACACACGCTTTTCATTTGTATCTTCAAAAGATTGAGAAGGTTTTGTCAAGTACAAAGGAATATAATGCCACAAAACATAGGCACACACATTTGACAATCCTCCTGAGAATAATGCAAATGAGAAATCTGATCTCTGATTGATCAGTACAAATTTGAGAGATGCTTGCCCTGTCTTGGTGTAGTCCTCGTTGGATTCGTCGGCAAACCTATACTGCAATATTGGGAGTAGCCAGTAGAGAGAAAAGTTTGAGTTTTCAAAGTTTGAGGATCAAATTAAAACGACGACGCAATTACCTTAATAGGAGCTGAGCATATGAAGGGGGCCACTGGTCTTGAGTTTTCTTTGTTTTTTTTTTTCTTTTTGTACAAAATTTTTTTAAAATGAGTTATATCCGCTCATAATTTAAAGATAAAACGAAATTTCCCTTTCTCTTAGAGGATACTAATGTCGGGTAGGACAAATCATCTATTACCGAACTTAGATACTTAAAAATTAGGATATCTCCCTAAATACCGCGATTAGAATTATAACAAAATATTCTTTAAAGATCACGTTTTAAATAGTTGTATATTTTATCTTTTTATTAATTAAATTCAAGATGATGGATTTATCTGACTTGTCATCTTCTGGACAAAATGATGGGCTGCCCACTGCACAGAGAACCAGAACCCATTAAATTCCAATTAATAAAAGAAAATGAAACATATCCTGATCAAAAGGACAGACATTACTTGAAATTTGCAGGAGAAAAAACAGCAACCCAGTCATCTTCACTGGGTCTGGGACTCTGAAGTTCCACAGTAACCCACTCAGAATCCTTCCCCTGCAACAACACAGAAGCTTGCATCATCATTATCATCTTCTTCATCAATTTTCAGATGAAGCTTTAATGGTAAAGATGGATGGAGGAGTGACCTTGAGGCCTAGAAGAAGCGGGAGGGCCTTAATGGAGGCATTCTGGTGAAGCTCATAAGTAGCTCTGTCAATAGCTATCTTAGACTTATATTATTAAATGTAAAGAGTATGAATAACTTATCAAATTATATTCATCAAATTATCGTAAATTTATTGCTTTCCCTTTTATCGAAAAAAAATTACCGTAAATGCAATCTCTGTCAAAATTACCAAAATCGTTTGAAATTTAGATTTCGTCCTTCAAATAAACACACTATGCATATCAAAAGGTACTAATATTGTCCAATTTAATGGCGGACCTATTTTATGAAGATAGTAATAAGATAAAATAATATAATTAATATATTAATATCCTACTTTTATTTATAAAATAATTAATAGTTGTGAGTCGCTTTACAAAAGTAAATTTCATTATTTATTTATAGTAAAAAACGCACTAGTCTTTATAATTTATGAATAGTTTGTCTTTTACAAATTTTATATTCTATTATGTATATGGGTCAAGAATTTTTTTTAAATGACCAAATCATTTAGAGGAATTATAAAAAATAAAAACTATATACTTGTCACTTCTATTATTTTTTTAAAAAAACCCTCAATAATCAAGACCTAAACATTAAACCTGAGCTCTTTCCAAAACTAAAAAGGTATGATTGAAGACATAAGTACACAAGAAAAGCTTAAAGCAATGCTCATTATGACAATGAACAATGCGGCAGCTGATGTGATAAGTAAGCACTCTGAAGAGGCAACGTTGTTTCAGTCAACATTATGCAGAAAGCACGAATCGGCTTCAATGGTTTTAAGATTCTCTGTCTGCTTCATTTTGTCTCAGAATGCTTAGAGATTGTTGGGGAAAGCAGCTTCTCCAACTCCACTAAACTGAAAACCAGTCAACATAATATTAACTACTTAAGCATCAACTTCAATTATATAATATAGATTGGATTTAACCAAGAAATTTCCTCTTTGATGCTAACCGAAGAGAAAAGATCTACAAGTTGACTTACATCTCATATCTGCGATACGCTTCATTTCTTTTGGTAATGTACAAATCGCTATCTTTGGGAATATTGTTTAAAGAACTATCTGCAACATAAGCAGAGGATTAATAATACATTAGAGTATAGATCTAGTGGTAAGAAAGTTTAGCCACGTAAAAGGTAGAGAACTCCACATAATTACCCTGTACTTTTTCTTCAAAAATTAATCATAATTAACAGAATTAAATTAAACTATTTCCCATAACACCTACATACTTCAAAAGACGCTCATTTTGAAGATAAGGCACACCCAGCAATGGGATTAGAGATATGATATCCAAAACTCAGAAGAATGGTTTATGCCTGCAAAGGAACTACAAATGCAAATGGGATTGCTGGAAGAAGGGAAATATACTTCACTCAATACTCCCAATCCAGGCAAGAGAAATTAACTCAAGAGAGCTACATCCCAGAAGATGAATAAACACACACACACACACACACACACACACACTGATACAACCCTTACTCCCACGTTGACATATCAGAAGCGAAAGAAAAGGAGTTAGTTGGCATCAGTTACTTAGGTTGACTGAGTCTGCATAGCATTTTAATGTTTTTTTTTAGCTCTTGCATTCTGTTAGCACAATAATAGGACCATTATGTTGTTGAGGTCCACTAAGTCATAGGAATTAGTCAAATCCAGAGAATGTAGGGGCACTTTCTGCATTTCTGTTGGCACTTTCTGCTTTTCTGTTATCCCGTGTATCTCCCTATATATGAAGATCAGTCTTAAGTCTGCAGACACGATGAAATTAATAACAATTCAGTAGTGGAGATTCTCTTTGGCTTCTAAATTCCTTTCAGACGAGATTCTTGCTAAGAGAGTGTTTAGGAGAGATTGACCCTAATTCTAAATTGTTTGCAGAAGATACTGACCTGTTCCTATCACACACACACACAAAAGGAGGGAGAAAGAGAAAGCAGAGAAGGCTAGATGGAATGAGCTTAGGTATGCTCACCACAAATAAGCAGGGCAGCTGCCCAAGCTGTAATTATGAAATAAGAACCAAATTTGATTGCACACACATAGCATTTATGGTTATCTGCATATTATTGTTTATCAGAGCTTTTCAATAATTTCATCCCCTCCCTTCTATTCTCTACCCTTCCCTTAAAGATAAGGTGTCAGTATTTTGTTCGCACCAGATACGTTACTTCAAAGAAATGTGCCATTTTCTGCTTGGTAATCACTACAGAGATGGGGGCATAAAGGTTCAATGAGATGGAAAGTGAAAGAACATTCTTTATTAAATTCTTGAAGACAGATAAGCAATAAGAAGGTAAGACAAACAAGCATACACGGAAGTGGGGCCGGGTGTTTCATTGGCACATCTTTCTGAGCCTTCAGTGAGGTATCTTTGTTCGGCTGATCTAAAACCTGTTCAAGTATGCAAGTAGTAAAAGATACTCTCAATGTATAAGCAGGCAGGTGCCCAGTTATTAACAATTTTACACAACAAATAATCGATACTAGTCATTAATGTCAAAGATAAAATAATTGTAATGCTGATGAGAAAGATATAAAGCAAAACCTATAACGAGTACTTGGTTTAAGATTGACCGACAGCATAAAAGTTCTCCACATGTTCATGGTACAGATTGAACTGTAAATTCAAAGGCCTCAAAACAAAAACCTAAGGACTAGCAAAGATAATGAAGGGAAATTTTGTACCTTCTTCTTTTCCCTTCTCTTTAATATCTTTAAATGGCATTTTTTAATATAGTGCATCAAATGATATCGAGAATGCCTTGAACACAACTTCTCTTGAACCTTAGGGTTTTCAGTTAGCCAATCAGAAATCTCTTTGGACTTAACCACTTCATCCTTATTCAAAGTTTCCAACCATGAATAAACTGGTATCCATTGATCCGTGCGCTGAAATCGAGCATGTGGAACATCAAGTTGATTTTCTTCCTTTTCCTGCCACATTGAAAGACAAGAAAGTGTGAGGCGTTAATACTTAATATGTACTTTTTTATCGTTTATTTATTCATTCAAAGTTCCCCAAGGGCAACATGGTATGAAGAATTTTAAAAATATATATCACCAGAAAACACGTTAAACCCTACATTCTTAAATGAAGCATAACTGCATAAGGTGCTTTAGGTAGGCATCTAATTTCCTAATCTATTATTGTTGAAATAACCTAGTCTTCCAAGATAAACCATTCTTTAAAAAGTTAGATGATGTTTTTATATCCAAACAATCTTCTATTGTCACAAAATAATATGCATATAAACAAACAAAAACACACACACACACATGCACAAAAGGTCCCAATTTTTACAGACCATGTCCTCCACTTACTCTATTTTACGCACAGAAATGGGAAGAAAAACTCTAATTTTTGAGGCAAGCAAATATGTCTTAAGTAAGTTATAATCTTCATAAGTTAACTTTGCCTCATAAATGCAAAGCCTTAAACACAATCTCAGTTTATCAACAGCAATAAAAAAGTGCTGCTACTAAATGGAAACATTAAACTCCGGCTTTCCTATCTATCAAGCAACGGAACATTGATTATCAAAATTCTCATAACTAGTCTTCTGAACCTACAACTTCTACAAGTGGAACCAGGTTAAACATGCCTATTACTGACCACATTATTGCATATGAGAACCTCCTAAAACGCTGTAACGTGTCAAATTATTCCAAGATTTGGAAGAGGAACCGGGAAATAACACAAACTGAAGGAATCCAAACAAATTGAACTGCAGTAACATCAGCCAGGGAAAGGAAGAAGCAAGTTCACATCAGGGTTATTCATGTAGTGTAGAGAAGCCTCCAACCTATTTATATTTTCAGGATATTGCTCCCATCTGGCATCTAAGAAAAAACTCCAGTTTAAAATCTAATCTTAATCACAGGATTAAAATTAATTGCACGTGTCACCCCACAAGCAAATCCAAAATGCGACAGAACCCACATTTAATGTTTCTCCATGGGCTAGTAACGTTTATTATGGACTATCCTGGCTACAAAAATGACAAGGAACGGAATACGGTGATATTATACTACTGAAGATCCGACAAAAAAAAAAATAAAGCAAGGAAATAGACTGAAAATTTAATAAAGAGAGCAATTTGAAGTTCGAACCCCATACGGGGAAAGGGAGCAAGTAGAAAGAAGCACCTGAGGGGGGAATCTCATGCAATTCTGAATGGAAATAAGCCTGTGACAGAGATCAGAACGAGGCATGGATCTGAGGCCCTCGGGTAAAGAAACATGGTTAGAGTCGATCCAGGCTTCGACCTCGGCCATGGTGACTTCTTCAGCCTCAGGGAAAAAAGAAAGCCAAGCTCGAGCCATGGTTTCCCATTCTTCGCTTTGGTCAGTTTGGTTCGGATCGGAGTTTATGGGCTCTTCCGGGGTTACCTCTGCCCCAGGGTTCGACATTTTGCTCTATGCCGCCAAAACAACGGCACACGGCATTTCCGGCTAAGCTAACTAGAGACAGAGTTGGGGGCAAAGCCTAAAACGACAGCGCTTGCTGCTATGTCTCGGTGCCGGATTTCCCTGTTACTCAGGGATTCTATGCGTTTTGTACTTCAGCACTTAAAAAAAACGGAAAATTCAGTTAACATGGATATTTAGTAATTATGAATACAGAATAGTTTTAACGATCTACATTATAATTAATTTGTGGAGATATATAAATTGGTAATACAAATTGATTAATAAGGCAATTAAATTTTCTCATTGAACGAAAGGAAACATATACCATAATAGCCCTGTCTGTGATGGCATCAAAGGGAACAATTCCATCTCAACAGTGTTCTGTTGAATACACACTGTGTTTTAAGATATTTCTATATAAATCATATTGATTGTCGTATTAGTGAGCTTTTTTTTTTTAAATCCAAATTAAGTATTAAAATCTTTTGTTCATGGATGGATTGTCTTTGACTTTCGTTCATCGTCATAGCAAACGATATTATAATTGGAAATTACCTTCTTATCATTGTGAACGGCAGCTTAGATTTAGATGGATTCATATCCATTCGATGGATTTAAAACTTCATGACCTGCACCTATATATACCATTCAGAGCGATTGCTTTAATAAAATATTTACCAAGAAATATGATCTTTAGTCTTGTGCCATTGCAAAGTCCCGCAACTTGATCTATATTCCTCATGAGCATTCTATTGTGTTAAAGAATCTATGTTATATAACTTTTGGAATAATGCGCCTAGCCTTTATTAACTGCACTCACAGAATCGGAGTTGAAATATTCACTAACGTCACTAGGCAATAAAGAACACATATAATAGTTGATTTTGTCAACAACTCCAATATTATAATTTTTAGAAAGTGATTAAATTCATTTATAATTTAAAAATAAAGTGAAATTTTCTTTTTTCTTATATCAATATTGAGCAGGATAAAATAGCTGTTATTTTTAAGTATAAATTTAAATATCTAAAAATTAAATATTTTTTTAAATATTACGATTCAAATTGTAGTAAAATAATCCTCCTACATCGGTAGCACATTCTTTTTGTTTTTTAATGGAGTGCAGTGGGTCACTCGTGTGTAGCTAATCCTAAGAGGCATATTGTACTAATACTAATTGGGCCAAATAAAAGCAGCCCGATTCTTCTTGATATAGGTTCAGATCTTGTTCTTTCTTCTTTCTGTTGACAGTTCAGATCTTGTTCTTGTAAATGGAAAACTTATTTGAAGGTAATTGAGGACTAATTCTACCTACCTAATATTAGTAGTGCTTAAAAGAAAAAAAAAATTTATCTTATAAAGAAAATTTTATCTTACTCTTAAATAGTAAATCTAATCCCTTTTAACATTTTTTGTAAAAAAAAAAGAGAGAGGGGAAAACTTATTTGAAGAGTTAGGAGGGGAAGAAAGAATTGTGTAATCAATATGCCCTATAAATAACACAGGTTATCATAGATCCAATATCTTATATAAATAATTAGAGATGATTAGGTTAGTTTTTCTGTAAAAAAAATCGGTAAATTATACTAATACGATTTGCTATCAATTTGATATTTAAATCATTATATTACAATATCCTTATTTTATCCGTATAAATACTCGTTTAGTTGCGAACTTGTTATAAATCAGAGTGGCTCCGCTTCGTACAATTCGCAGGCAACCAACCGCCTGTACGAATTTCGGACCAGAGAAGAAAACACGCATGGCTAGTCAACTCCTACTGAATCCTGAAAGCACACTAGCAATTCACTGCTATTCATCAATGAGCTCTTTATTTTGCAGTGCTTTCTTCACCCAAAAGTGTAACAATATTACCCGCATCCACCATCGTAAGCATATATCAAAGGACTGTTAATCCAGAGCGCTTTCAAGAGCATTTATACTGTTTTCTGTTCACTTGGGAAGAATTTTGCAGAACACAAAACTTGCTCTGACAGGTCGCCACACTCCAATTCCAATTCCAAATTCACCAACATTAAAATCACAAACATACACACACGCACCACTCAAGAATCTAGTACACCGTTGACAGTTTATTACAGCAGCTAAAATTGAATGGAACTATTCACGATGGAACTTTTTCCACCAAGAAGGCCCATCCCCCATCATACATTGAGTGTGATATCGCCCAAATCAAGCTGAGCAGCAATTTCTTCAAGTTGCTTCTTCACACTCATATCAATCAACTTAGATCCCGAATTCCCATACCTGATTGTGAAGCCAGCCACCAAACTTGGATCAATCAATGTCTTAATTCTCACATTCTTCGCACCAGTCAGCTTCTGCACCTGCTTCGCTATCTGAGCCAAGTGCTGCGATTCCAGCTTCACCACCGAGCTCACGATCGCAAGCTCCGTGTCCGTCAAATCGTTATACACAAACTCATACTCCTTCGCTATGTCATTGATCAGATCGATTCTCTTCGCATCCACCAAAATCTTGAGGAAGTTCTGAGTGTGAGGCTGCAGGCTGGAGGAAGTGGCGATTTCCTCCACAACCTTTTTCTTCTTTTCTGTTTCTATGGTAGGGTTGTTGAAAAAGGAGAATACCCCAGGGTCGGCGAAGATTTCCTCGATTTTCTCGACATCGGCGGTTGTGGAGTCGAGGGCGTTGTTGGCCTTGGCAACGTCGGCGAGAGCGAGGGCGTAGCTGGCGGCGGCGCTGGAAACCATCTTAGCTCCGAGAACGCCGCCATGGGAGCGGCGGCCAGTGTCGGCGGCGAGATTGAGTTGGAGAGAAGAAGGGAAGGTAGAGGCGGAAAACGAGAGGTTGGTGAGGGGTTTAGGGGATACGAAGTTTCTGGGGAGTGGAGAGTGGTTGAATTGGAGTGAGGTTGTGGTATGGCGTAGAGAAGCCATTGATTCTGAGCTATGAGAGAGTGAGAGCGGAGCCAAGTGACTGGTTTTGATGGGAAGAGATGAGATTAACGGCGGAGAATGGCGCATAGCCTATCGTGTGTTGGGGGCTCAATAGCCTCTTATTTTGCGAGATAAGATGCCCCAATTAAGTACGTGGTTTCGATTCGATTCGACGGTGTTACCAGCACTATTCAAGTATTCATCGCAGATGGCTTCTCTCCCAGAGATCACTCTATAAACGCATCGTATTGTATTGAATTATTTTGGTATGCTATTGTATTGAATTTAATTTAATACTTCAGATTTCATAATTTTAAAAGTATAAATTAATTTCTACTGATTTTAAAACAACAACATAAATATAGTGAAAAAAAAACAGAAATTTAATATTCCTCTGATACTATTTTTCAGAGATAATATTTTTTCTTTTATTTATAAATCATATTATTAATTTTTTTTATTATATAAATTTTCTACTCATTAAGTAGAATATATATTAAATAAGAGTTAAATTTAAAAATTATTAAATTTTAAGATATAGTTAATTAATTTTTTTTACTTATAATAAAATATATTAAAATTGATTTATAAATAAGATTAAAAAATATATATTATTTTAGGTTGAAGAAGTAAGCTTTTAATGATACAATCATAGCTAATAAAAGGCTATAAGATACTCCCTTGTGTCACTGTTAAAACTTATAAGGTACTTTAATTTCAATTAGTTCATACGAATTGAAGAATAATAATTAACTTATTAAAACTTTGCTAAGCTAATAAAATTTTCTAACTTGGCCTTATTACCTTATTAATAAGATTTTGAAGGAGTGTAAAAGCATACCAAGGGCACACTTAATATATGAGTGAAATTGATAAATCAGAATGATTTATATTATGGAAAAAAGAGCCATAGAATAATAAGAAATCAAAGGGGTATAATTGGGATGCTTGCGTAATTTTTTGTTAGAAACACGTGTACCATAAAATGGTAACGCTAGTTGTCACGCGTCATTCCCTAGTTGAACTATGGCCAAATGAGACAATCAAAATTCATTCAATTGTGAATCTACCATATATTAATTAACTTAACGTTGATTTTGACACTACACTCTCCCACGCAATTGTCGGATTGAGTGGGGTCGATTTAATAAGAGAGCCTTCATTGTCTTCTTTTACGTTTGCCAATATCAAAATCAATTTTCGAGTCATGGTTTCTTCCGAAAGCGTTATCATTTTGGATGAGATTAGGCAATCTTTTTCTATAGGTCTTGCATCTCAATTATGGGATTCTTCGTTCTTATTGCAGTTCTATTGTTGGGGGGGTGAAGTCAAATGAATGATACCACTTTTGAATTTAATTAGCGGTGGTAGTCTTCTTCATGCCCAGCAAGAGCTACCTCAGAAAGAGAAAACACCGCGTCAAGAGTGCAACCATTCCATTCCACAAAGTCATAAAATAAGCCACATGATGAAGTCATGCCTTGTTTGGTATCCTTCAACCCACTGGTAATGCCCCAAAGCCGCTTTTCTCTTTTTTCTATGGTGCTCCAGTTTTCACGCAGTTTATTTACATCTACACCGTTTGTTTGACTTAAAATTCATCCATTCATTTAAACAACACGGATGAAAATTGCACTCTTTGAATAGGAAACAAAAATCCAATTTTTCTTGAAATAAAATCAATAATGAAAGAAATAAAGAAAGAGGGAGTGGGGCATACAAGATGAATAACTTAGGGCACAATTCGTGGGGAAGGTTATATTCAGTCTCCACTCAATTTGGAGCCTCATTTTCACTTGTGGATTCTAATCTTTAATTTTCTCTTTTTCTCCCAACATTTCATTTCCTTTCTTCTCACTTTCCCACGTCCCTTTCCCTTCCTTGTCCTATTTTTTTTACCCATACTATTCTTCTCTCCATAACATTCATTCATTTCTTACTTACATTTCATTTCTTTCCACTCTCCAAGAAAATGTGTGAAAAGTCAAATAATGTTTTTTTTTGCCAACGTCAAATAATATTTCTAATCAACTATGATTTATGTCTTGCATATACATGTATTATACTTATAAATTTTAAAAATTAAAATTATTTGTTTGTTAAAGAAAATGTCAAGATAAATGTAAATAAGTAGAGCATATTTTATTGAATGACCCAGTGACATGTACAACCCATTATAACATTACATGCAGTCTACAAATAGTACAAAATATATGTGAGGCACTTCGCCAAATACTTATGATTGACATGTTAATTTATACTAAGGAAATAGGAACATAAACTTGGCACGGTGACATTGCAGATACAATTCCTCATATATTCTTTCCTTCTAATGATGCAATCTTTTAGTAATTTTTTTTATTATAATTATTTTGTAATGATTTGTTTATTCTAACTTTTGTTAGAATTATATTTCTTAGACTTCGAAAATATAGTTTACCATAGTTTTGTGGGAATTGTCTACTACAAATTGAATCTTTATGTATTATCGTGATCATCTTATTGTTTGGATTTGGTCTTCTAATCTTGTTTAGCAAGCAACTATGTAAATGGGTTTCTAGAATGTTTCTTTAGAGTTAGATTTCTCTAGTTCAAAATACTCTCTGAGTTTAATAAGTAGTACTAGAGTTATAATATGATATAAAAAATGAACAATATGACAAATTAATTAACTTATAAAGATCAATATGTTATACATAGAGAGTCTCTTAAAAGAGAAAGATATAATTCTGATACCATTTGTTAGATAAAAAAAAATAGCAACAACATCATGTTGATGTATATAATTGAATAATATATCATATATTCATATCCTAACTCAAAGCCTCAAGATATCAAATATAGATTTAAATATACAAAACTCTTATGAATTTGAAGCCAATTACACGTAATCTCTTTAACCTTTTAAAATTTAAATTAATAAATAAAATATAAAATATTATGATTATCATACCCCTATTATTAAAATTAATAATTTTTATATTTTTTATTATATATCAAGTCAAAAAATAACACTTGACAATTTATACAAAATTTTAAATAGTTTATATTTTTTATTTAAATAATACATCATCAAATAAATATTTTAAATAATTTTTAAATACTTTTAATTACATGTCAAATGTAAAATGCTATTTAAATATTTTAAACAAAACTTAAAATTAGATGCCAAGTGTCAAATATTATTTTTTTAAATAATATGATATATAATAAAAAAAATATAAAAATTATAACTTAGTAAAAATCGTTAACTTTAACTATAATTTTAACATAAAATTTTGATAATCAAAACATGAAAATTTAGTATCATTAATTTAAAATTTTTAATATTATAGAGGTTATAACTAACCCATAATTGGGGGTTTTGTGTATTTGACCCTTAAGTATATATGTCTTTTTAATCTAATGACACCTAATTTTTATTAGATTAAAGTATATTTTATATGTATTAGGGAGTCATCCATGTCAAATTAGAGGTTTTTGGATGAATTTATAAGAAGAAATTAATTGTATGCATCATTTGGATATTTTAATTTAAATATCATATTTTCAAACAAAAATAGTTTTTTAAAATATGATATTTGTAAATACTGGTTTATGTTATTTTACCATATTTTTTTTTATAACCAAACTTTATCTAATATAAAAAAAAAATCCACCCAAAATAAAATCCGTCATTCTCCTCTGATATCATTTTATGACAATATATGGAAATTTTTTTTTTAAAAAAATCTTTTTAATATTATATTTATTAAAACTTAAATTAATAAACTTCGTTAATATAATTCATCATCCCACACCCCGTATACGCTGGATAAGGACAAATATTTTCCTAGGAATTCACCGTTCCTTTGAACACTTGCCCATATTTAACATTTGCCAAGAATCTGGCAGGTTGACCAGGTGGGATGAGTCAATGGCCTTATTATTGTCTCACAGGGTCTTTCCTAAGAAATTAAAAAAGGTCTACGAATAAGGTCCTACTCTGCATTCAATGGCTTATTAACACATAAATGTTACTCCGCCGGTCTTGTATTTGTGAGAGGAGGAGGAGTACCTTTTTTACTTTTATTATCTTAAAATTAAATTTAAATATATACACATAAAAAAAACTTAACACACATTTTTTTTTCCACAAGACACACATCGTACCTTAAAACTAAGGTTAAGATTTAGAGTATATTTTTTTTTTTAGAAAAAAGAAGCTATGATATGATTGAGTTTAGAAGTAACTTCGCAGGTGCTCCCAAAAGAAATAATTTCTTCCCCTATCCCTATCTGTACACTGAACAAACGTGATAATAAATTGATTTTAAAAAAAACAAGCAGCAGCTAAAATCTACTTCATCTAGCGGCTACATTCTGAGCGTCCACGTCATTTACCACGTTGCCACCACCTTCCCCATCTCCTCCTCTAACAGCGTCACCACCACCACCGACATCGACGTTCTCCACCACCCACCCTTCAACCGGCGAGCATTCCATCTTGTGTCTTAACTTCCAATCAAGCGCTTGACACCCACGCGAGCAATAGTTCACCTTCCCGCAAACTGAGCATCGCCGGAACTCGTGCGGCCGAGTCTCCGGCCGTCCACACCCAATGTGCGCACACAGTCTTAGCTCATCCCCTAACACCCCACCACCCGACTCAAACCAATCCCTCAGGAATCTGTTCGCTGGATGCACCTCCGGCACCGCCACGTTATACCCGTAATCGCTGAGTAACGGCCAAGTCCATTCCATTCGGCACGCGTCATTACCAAGCCGCCGGTGGACGCGCCACTTCAGCAGGGAGGAGCGGAGCTGAGAGGGAAATGATTTGGAGACGGAGCGTAACACAAAAGCGAGCTCACGCGCGTTGGCTTGGATGAGCAAGCGCCGTCCCTCGGCGATGTTCCGAGTGATGCCATAGCCGTCTTGTAGGCAATGGCCTAGTTCGCGAAGAGCGTCGATATGGCCGAGAAGAGATGCTCGGACACACAGAGCCACGCCGGCTTTTAGATCCTTATCGCTTTTGGATCCACCGCTGCCGTTGAACTGTATGACGGCGAGTGAGTATAACGCTGGCGCGTGAGATCGCGAAGCCGCTTGAGCAATAAGTTTAAACCCGCTCTCCCGATTTTCTAAACAGTAAAATCGGATCTGCAACAAACAAATTAAAATAAACAATTCAGTAAATACCTTTCTCCCCTTTCTCCAGACGGATATGATTAATGATACACACTGACCATCCCGAGAGTGTATAAAGCATGGGCGTTGCCGGCACCAATACATCGCCGGAGAAACCGGTGGGCATGTTCCGACCAGCTTTTGGCTTTCACTGCAAATATTTTTTCTCCGGCTCTGGATAATACCAGACGATTCAAACCCAGTTGATTGAGTCTTTTGCATCTGAAAAAGACACGAAAATCCATTATATTCTATTAGGCATGAAAAACAAAAAGAAAAGAAGGTTAGAACTTTGATGAATGTTGGCATGGTGGAATTTACGTTAACAGAATAGTGAAAAAATGTGAAGGAGAAGAAGCAGAGGAGCTAAGCTTTGAGAGGATGGAGAGGACGAGGTCGTCTGGTAAGGCATCGAAAAAATCAGGTTGATGAGAGTGTTTGGATGAATGTCTGTGGGGTCTTCTCATACTGGCGCATCCAAGAGAGAAGAGGAGAGGAGAGGGCCTCTTATAAAGAAAGAAAGAATGATTAATTAATGTTTTTGGGAGAGGACGGGAAGGGGAGGGCGAAAACACAGGGAAACATGAGAGCCACCTTATATTGAGCAACACAGAATGAGACAGCTACAAAGCTACTGTACAAGGGTGGACCCAAGTCTCATGAAACTAATACAAAATTAGTGCTTGTTTGGATGTGTTTAGCTCCTAAACGGGTTCCTTTAAACCCAGATAAAATCCATCTCACATGTTTATTTTAAAATCACGTTTAAAAAATTAAACTGAGATTTAAAACTACATGAATTAAAGTTATCTTTTTAAAAGTTAAAAACCATGTTTTAAAAACTAAAATTAAAAACCATGTTTTAGTTAACTTTCAAATTTAAAATAAATTAAATAATTAATTTTTTATCTATAATGATAATAATAGTAATGATAATTTCTCTTCATAATAATGTAAAATTATGTTTTTAAGTCTGTTATAAATAAAAAAATACAAAAGTTTTCAGAGGATTATTATGATTTTGTTCAGATTTTGATATGCTAACTTTATGATATTATTATTAATCTAAATCAGAGTATTATTATTAACCCAAAAGTTATTTTAACTTCATGACCCCACCAAAATATATTTAGATCAAATGCATAATTATTGCCTTAACATATAAAGGGTTTAGAAGTATTTTGATTAGCCTGCCTCATTATAATAATTTTCTACTCCTTATTTAACAAAATTCTTTTTGTATGTTATATGATTTAACAATTCCGAGGTTGCATTGTTGTCTTTTCAAACTTTCTAATATTACTTTTCATTTAAAGTTTTTTAATTTAAAGTTAGAATTTAATTTGATTTCTGGTAAGGATGTAATTTTGTTATGTTTAAAACACCTAATCCACCCTTAATCCTTAGCCATTGTCAATTCCATCATCTCAGAAAATTAAATATATTTTAATATTTATTATATAAAAATATATACGTTATTATATTATACACCCCATACTTTATACAGCTCTTTTGATGGTAATTTTGTTGGTACAAAATCTTAACTTCAAGGCTTTATTAAAAGACAAGTGTTACCCCATTTAAATACTGATTATTAGAGAAAATATTAAATTGTTCGTGATTTCATTAAAAAAAATATATAGACATCAGACATAGATATGATAAGTTAATGTAATAAGAGAGATTAAAGTTAATTAATGCAAAATCATTTTTGGTTTGAACAAGTTATTCATAAAATTAAAATCATTATTTCTTGACCTGAACGATTTATAGTGTAATATTTTAGTAAATATCCATCATATATTTTTGGGGCAATTTTTTATTGTTTATAATATTTTGATAAGGAAAAAAATTTAACTCAAGTTACTTATATATATTAGGTTAAGTTTATAAGTTAATAAATATGATATAAATAACTTGACCAAAGTTTTATTATTTTGATAAAAAAAAACTGTGGATAATCATTTGTTTGTGAAAAATTAAAATGTCAATTTAAATGACAAAGAACCACGTTTCACTGGGAAAGTTGAAAAGAATATATAATAATTTCATTATTATAACTAATGCATGTTTATTATTTCTTTTTAGGTTTAATATTATTTTTCATTTCTCGTATTAGAAAAACATGGGTGGTAAATATTTATTTTTATTCCATTATCGTCGCTTGACACGTAAGAGTTTACGAGAGTGCTCATGAATAATATTGGAACCTCTCGCAAAGAACAATTGTTATTGACCTTTTAACTATCGAAATTCTCAGTTATCCAAATATTATAATTGACTTTCTACATTGGCTGCGCATATATTTACAAAGCTTGGTCAATTCATTTCCTGAGTTATCATATTTTTCACTCCAACTTGCAAATAAGCCGGGCCACATCTTTCTTACAATCAAAGAACTGGTTAAGTTCACTAATTAATCGCCCATGGTTTCCTCATTTAATTAATTATAATTTTCTGCCGATTACTTATCAAGCTCATCTGTTGGATTGACTCGTTATATATATATATATATATATATATATATATATATATATATATTTGTCAACTATGGAAACATGCATGAGTATGCATGGGAACGGCCATTTATTCCTCAATTAGATCGACTGAACTGCCCGGCATATCTTTAGAAGTTAATTAATTTACAGTCTAAACCCGAAGTCAGATTTTGTTTTAATTAATTAATGAAATATGTTAATTATTATAATAATTACATATATTAATATCGTTTGGGGTTCTAGATCTGGACAAAAAAACCAACCCCACAAGGAAGAAAACCAGTGGGGGAACTGGTTGGAGAACAATATAATTGATCTTACTTTCACGGCACAACGCATGCAAATAGCGGAGGTTCATATTATTAATTAGGCTTTTTATATAACAAGAAAGGTTTGTTTGGTATTTGGTAAAAAAAAGGAACATGAGAGATTTGATTGAACTTTTTTTTTATTCTAAAAAATCTATATATTCAGTATTAGTTCCCCGTTAAAGTTGATGTATAACCTCAAAACACAGAGAGTATTTACAGAAAATTTACGAGATCGTCTATTAAATGAACCCTTATAATAACAATAAAAATTGAACTAATATCTTTATAAGATACAAGTATATTCTTTATTATATATATCAGCTCTTATTAGTAATTTGATTTAACATATTAAACAAGGGCATGCACCCTAATTTGATAGCAAAATATCGATCTCTTTTGTACCTTTCTTACTTTTTCTTGTATTCGTACGCATCGTGCAAGTTGAACAAAACAACACAAGTTGAAGGGATTAGTGCAAATCGATGAGATTTTACGTGAGACTCACTTTTCATGCATTGTTTATATTTTAACTTTGTATTATATATAATTAGTTTGTGATGATGAAAATCTGAGTTCTGGATAATTATGACATGTGTGAGGAGGAGGAGTTTTGCATATCACGCTAAATTAAAACTATGTACGTAGAGATAATTTTGTGAGATGGATGGATCGAGTGGGGACATGTGGCCAAAAAGAAAGTTAAATAAATGCATTATTCATGAAAAATTATCAGTTTGGTTCTGTGTGGATAAGGATCTCAAGGAGTTGGTGAAACACATATCCGTTTCCTCTTTTCCCAGTCCCACTAGCAACATTGATTAGTTAAATAATTTCCATATATATATATATATATATATATATATATTTATTTACTAGGGTTAGGTAGAAAACCAGGGTTGCCTTTGCATTTGCTCATGATTTCCACATTTTTTTTAATTGTCATGTTTTACTTTCTTAATAATTTAACAACGATGAAATTAATTAAAGGTGTTATGTGTGATTCTTGTTACGTGTGTGTGTGTGTCTATATATATATATATATGGTGTGATTGATATATTGCTACATGACTAACTCAAAATTTCTGGAAGAGCAGATAGCCCACAAGTTTCCTATTTGCTGATAAGTGAAGAACATTTTTTTCCCATTTTAATTGTTTATAATATATATTGAGGGCGAAAAACCTGAGAATGCAACTGAATGAGAGAATATTAGATAAAAATAAGGTTATTTGACTTTGAATTTTGGGACAGTTAATGAAATTAAAATTCCGGCACTACAAACGCGTACGTAAAGACAAATAATTGAGGTACAAGATAGTTTTCATAGTCAGTCCAGATAAAGATATTGTGGAATAATGCATTGAGCTCCTAATTTAGCTCTCGCCCGTGAATTTTTGTCTGTTTTAAAATATTTTATACATGTAAGCATAATTCTATGTTGTCGTGTTTGACAGATATTTTTCAAGATTTTTTTATTGCCAAATTATTAGAAAAGTCATGTATCTAACTGTATGTATGATTAAAATTAATTAATATCATTATTTTTTTAATTTAATTAAATTGATTACTTCTAGTTTTTATATTAAGGAGTTAAGGAGGACCTATATCATACAGAACTAGTAGTTGATAAATGTAGCAATAATTGAATTTATAAGTTCATGAAACTCTACTTTGTCGTGGTTAACGAGGAAGATTAACACTAATAAATCATAATAAATGGATAAGGGTAAGTGAGAGAACTGTGTGTGTCTGTGTATGGTAACGTAGAAGATGAAGAGCCGTGCATAAGTTATGATTGTGGTCTAAATTATATTGCGTGTTACGTACGGGAGTTGCTCCCAGGCTTAGCTTCACTTTTTATTTTTAATTTACAACAATAATAAGAGTAAAGGTGTATAACACTTAAAAGTAATTTTATAGTGATTATTAGTATATTAAAATATTTAAGGATATAAATTTTAGAGATATAATTAATATTATAAAATATTTAAATTATTGTAATTTTATTTTTTACTAATAAAAATATAAATTTTTTGTTTAATGCATAATATATAAAATTTTATTTTAAAGTATGTATAATATTATTTTAATAAATGATACTAAATAAACTATAAAATTTTTTATTTTTATATATAAATTTTATATAATATGAATTTTATAATTAATTCAATACTTTTTTTTAAAAAATATGACACATATAATTTTTTAAATAATAATATGTTAAAATAAAAAGTTTATATGATATAGATTGAATATAAATTTATATTTTTATTAATAATAAAATAAAATTATATTAATTTAAATATTTTAGCCGAAATTCAATACATGGGGAACTTTTAAATTTATTATATTTTTTAAAAACTTATATTTTAATTTATAGCAAATGAAAATTTATCTCAAAGTTAAAAACCTAAGAATGAATCTATTGTTTTTCTTTTCAGCCAGATCCATTCGATCAAAAAGGAAATGCGTGCTTGTGTTAGTGGGTGTTTTATTAATATTAAATTCTATTATCGATATAAATATATTATTAATATATAATTAAATATTTTTATAAATAACTTTTGAATCTAAATATATATATTAATTTTAGTAAATTATAAAGGCTTAAATTACCTAAACTTTTTTATTTACTGTCAGTCGATGATTTCTTATACCTTGATATATTCTAGTAATGGGTACGTAATTTGGATGTTCGTGGGGATTTCCTTTGTCTAAAAGAATGCTATGATCAAGTGGAGTTAATTATTTCTTAGATGATGAAATGAAAGTTGAGAATTTTTAATAGAAAATATGCTATAATTAATACACTAAGTCATTTAGAAGCCCATTAATTAAGATTAGGGTAGGCATTCCCATATAATGTATAAAATATTCAGACACTGCTGACTGATAAGTTGCCCTTAATTATAATTAATGAACAAATTTTGATAGCGTGTGAATATCATGAAATGATTAAATGTCATCGCCAAATCTAGATTTGACAAAAATTGGCGGGGAGGAATTCACGGCACGAGATGATTCATCAAGGTTTGGATACATACACAGAGTGAAGCAGAAAAAGTAAAAGAAGTCAGAAATCAGAAAATGTTGGTCTGGGGATAGATGAAGCTGCACAAACGCATCGCACATAATAAAAGAAGAGAGGTTTTGATTTGTGTGAAGGCAGGCAAGCAAAAAAGCATTTCCCAGATTGAGGCAAACGACGGCGACATTTATGGCAGGCTGAGTGTGTTGTTGAGGCCACATCATACAAAAACATAAACAAATTAAGGTTATTTGTAATGTAAGGTTGCTTGGGCAAGTAAACAAGGGTAGGTTTGTAAGGATTCATGAATAATTAAAATAACACCCCACCTTTCTACTTTCTACTTTCCATTTTTTTTAATTTTTATAAAGTGATTAAGTTTATTTATAATTTAAAAATATAATAGTTTTTTTAAATAATATTAATATCAAATATAATAAATTATCTATTTTTTTAAATATAAATTTAAATATTTAAGAATGATGATATCTCTTAAATATTATTTAAAAATTAAATATATTTTAAATATAATTTTTTACTTTCTGCTTTGATGGTACCACCAAGTGTCCTTTGGGAGTGTCAATTGTTTGTCATGCAACTCCACATCTACATACCTCTATTCACGATTATTACAAGGGAGCTTTCGAGTATAATATTTATTTAATTAATTTAATTAAAATAAAAAAATAATTAAATTATTTAATATAATATATTTTTAAATATTATAATTATCTTATTTAACTCATATTTTTTTATATTTAATATTATTAAAAAAATATTTATATAAATAATTTTAAAAAAATAATAAATATATAAAAATAATATTTATATTTATGATTAATATTAATTTTTTAATTATATTTTATATTAATAAAAGGAAAAGTATTATGTTTATGGTTATATACCTGTCTTGGACATATACTATCAATTTAAAATTATGAATAGATTGAATACATTATCTCCATAGAAAATCTTTTCCACCACTAAATCACAACCACTCATTTATAAAAGAACGTTCATGCTTACTTGTACAAACGATGACTATCAATGGACATGATCGGTCCTATGTGATATGACCCTTAAACATAGAATCTTAGGTTTAGGTACGTGTGTGTACAAAAGTTTTGTTTTTGAAAGTGCTATTTATCGTTTGGTGGCTAACTAATGCTCAATTTGTATGGCCTTACTTTTTTTTTATTAATAAGCAATTTCATTATTTTAATTTCCGAATTTCAGGAACCGTTTCTTTTTCTGGCTTTTAATGTCCAGTGGATTTGGTTACAGTTAGCCAGCCGTTTTGGCAAATCCAGGTTTTTGAAAGCTTTTCGTTCCAGGGGATTTGGTTATGTGCCTTCTTCGTTATTGTCACAGTTTTGCGTCTGCCCCTGCTCTTCTCTGCGTCAACTTTGCCTTCTTCAGTCGTGTCCCTACTCTGCGTCCGCCATGCGCCGTCCTCACCCAGCTCATCCTCCGTCGCAAGTCATCGCTGCAAGTCGCCCTCTCGCCGGAGAAATGCGAGAAGAAGATGAGAAGCGATTGCCAAACAAAATGAGGAGATATGACAAAAGTAAGATGAGAGAAGCTATGACGGGACAACGTGCTGAGCTGTGACAGGAGAAAAGAGAAATAATTAATTTTTTTTATTTATCTTTTAATTAATTGTTAACCATAAAAGTCTAATAATTATTATTAAAATATTTATTTATAATTATTTCTAATATAAATTATTTTTAAAAATAATCTAAAAACTCTAAAAATTTAGTGTGAAAAAAAATGAGAGATTATGTAAGAAAAAATAGAGGTAATATAGTAATTAGCTAATTCATAAGATATTTTATTATTTTATAAATTACTCTGATAAGTTTATCTGAAATTTTGGTTTTAAACTATGATTTAATTCAAAAATTCTTTTGAACAAATATAGCTATTTATTTTAAAATTTTTCTAAACTTATGTTTGGGAAGAAACTAAACATACACAATTATTAATAAAATGACTTTTTTATAGGTAAATTACCTAACATGGTATGAGATAAAATGATAATTATATAATATTAATATTAATTTTATATTTTTATTTGATATTAAAATAATAAATAATATACATATATATGATTTATTTAGTAATTAATAATAAATAATTAAGAATTTATATTTTTTATTATTTTCTTATATATAATTATAAATTTAATTTGAAATATTTTGAGCAATGTAGGTAACTAAAGAGAATAGTTAAATTAGTTAATATATATATATATATATATATATAAACTAAACATCTAGTATAATTTAACAACAATACAAATATTAAGTAAAAAATTTAATGAAAGCATATAGATATAAAACGACTATGAAACTTGACTATAGTTTGTTGTATATTTCATTTAACTAATCAAGGATTCTAAATATTTTTTTTAAACAATAAAAGTCCCAACCTTACTAGTTTTTTCATGTTAGTTATATTTAATAAAAGTTATTGATTATTGATGAATTAGCTCTATAAACAAAACTAAAAACAAAGTTGGTCATCAATTAAAAAATTAAAAATAAAATAAATTTTTAAAAAATATATATCATACTACCCCCTTCTCCTTTTTTTTTCTGTAAAAATATCATTCAACCATCACCACTCTATTGCCACCGCCACGACTGTTGTTTCTATTTCATCCTTCTCCTCCTCTGTCGTGCTGCTAATACATCTCACAAGACTTGGGAAGTACTAATTTCCCTCATTGGGGATCAAAGAAAGAGAGTAAGCACCAAATGTTCACCTTCTCCAAATATAAACGAGCAAGAAAAATCCGATGGGCACCACCAACTCATTCTCCTCCACGTTGGACTATTCCGTCATAGAGGAGCTATCGCCAAAAGATCTGGCTAATGATGACACCGAAATTGATGACAATAAGAAACTCCTGCCTATTCTACCCCATTCATTTGGCTCCAAATGGCAATTTTGCTACTAATACTTCCTTACTTCCTTCTTCATCTTCTTCCTCAATTTTAAACATACAAACGGTGTGCCCATTGTCACTCTCTCTAAAAGTAGTCAATTGTAGAAGTCCTATGAGAAATGAATTAGTACCCCATCTTGAGAACCACGAGATATGAGACGATGCCAGTGTCAATGTGGTAGAGATAGGTGGTGAGGTTGGGATTGGTGGAGAGTGGCAGTGAGAAATAAGAGCGAGTGAGCATTGAGCATTGTCTGTGAGCTGAGAAAATAAAAGAGGAACCAAACTGGGAAGACAACACCCGTAAGATGGAACAGAGGTGAAGACAGGGGCTAAGAATGGAGGTGATAATAGTTGTCAAAGAAGAAAATTGAGAAAGCTAATGCGAGTGAAAATATAGTAGAAAAGAAAGAACTAGAAGCGAGCAGCGCATTAGCTAAGAGAGAGGAAATCAACAGAAAAAGAAAAGGACAAATTAGTCATTATACAATCTAAAATCTCTAAACTTCACTCAGAAGCTAATCGTATATATTTATCTAAAATTATAATTTTAGATTTCTAAGTTATTATTTAATTAAGAAGTATTTTTAGACAAATGATTATTTGAATGGCATGGTTTAGGCCTAAAAATACTTTTAAAAAGTTTAACCAAATAAGTACTGTATCCCATGCATTCTTTGGTGGACCATTTTTATCCACATCGATATAGCTGATAAATCTCAATCCAATAAAGAAAAGTATTACGCATGATATGAGGATTAGGAAAATAATTGAATAATAATTTTTTAAAAATAAATGACACGTCAAATCAAAACAATAAATAAACATGCTAAAGTGTTTGTTCAACGTTGGTGTCATGTAGCACTATATATATAAATAATGTAAGGCCTTTAATTTGTGTGAAGTGGACTCACCCAATTATCTCTTAACCGTCCGAAGTATGGATAGAAATAGGTTAGATAATCAGGTCTCTAGCTTAATTTATATTAGGTCTAATTTAGCATAATCTATTTAAAAAAATACATAGATTTAAATATATTTAAAAGCCTATTTTTCTTAAGAGGCCAGATTCAGGCTTCTTACGAAGCTTATTAGGCGGCCTAGGCCTATTAGTCAAAATTTATTTAATATTAAAGTGTAATAAATGAGTGTTAAACCTACCATATATTGAACACAATATAAGAGTCAAACAATTAAACTAATATGTATTATTATACATTTTATTCTTGAATTTTATTTTAACAGGCCTGTTAAGAGGCCTATTATGAGGGCATATTACGAAAACTTGTTATGAAAGCCTGTTAGGTAGCCTATTAGTATAATTAAAAAAATCAGGCTTTTTAAACAGGTTTCAGGCCAGACCAGACATTTATACATGCCAGGCTTATATAAAAAAATAGCCTATAACAGACCACAGGTTAGGCTCAGACCGAATTGACACTTAACAGGCCATACCTATTAAGGCTAAAGCCTGGCATGACCTAACCTATTTTTATCCCTAGTCCGAAGGGAAATTTGAAATTTCTCATAAAAAAATATCAATTTTAAGATGACGCAGAAATAACGAAATAATGTCACTTCCGTATTATAGAATCAAAAGCATAGTGATATTAATATTGAAAATGATATTTATTTGAGTGACGTTTGCAGAGTTCAAGTGCTACATTATAAAATAGGAAATCAACCACCAACAAACAATACTTTCATTTATCCAATTATAGCCCTCTCCAAACTGGACCCAAACACGAAATCAATGCCCCCAGGAATATTATTCGTTCTTGTTCTAATATAAAAATTAATTAATTAATTTGTAGATATTAAAAAAATTAATTAAACTAATTATTTATAAATATATATATTAACTACACATGGCTTTAAATTTATAAAATTATTTATGTAAAAATAAAATCAATTATGATAGGATTTCTTGTAATCCTACTATTATTACCTAATGAAAAAAAAACATTATCTGTTTAAACTAGATTTGTGTCTTCAGTATAGTGCACCAAAATTGAGAAATCATACACATATTATTATCACATTAATAGCATGATTTACGGTATTATTTACCAAATAATTCAATCAACATTTATTTTTCATTAAATACTACTAAAATTATTTGCACATGATTGGAACTAAACAAAATAGGTGGAAGATATTATAATAAAAAAGAGGCTGAAATTGAATACTTGAATAACTTTTTTTAAATTTATTGGGGCAACTTGAATTGAAAAGGAGGTAGCGTAGAGAGTGTTTGCAGGAAAAGGAAAAATGGATGAGTCGCAGATTCATGACGTTCGAAGTTTTGTCTGCTTTTTAATTACATTTCAATTCATACACACACACACATATATATATATATATATATTTGTTTATCTGTCGTGTATTGGTGTTTCTGTTTCCTCTATCATACAAGAAGCCATCACTGATGTGGACTCCATTATTTATTCATTCATAGATCATCAGACTGATCCCTGTCGGCTGCAAAAAACTGTGTCTCATATCTATCCTCTCGATTTTTTATTATTTATTTTTATATAATTATTTGATTAATTCAGATTTAAGTATTGATGAGTTAGTTAAATTCAGACCATCTTCCCCAAAAGCAAAGCATGTTCTCTGTATTTATACAGACTCTCGCTGTTAGGATTTTATACTTAAACAGTTAAAATCTCTACCAATAAAACAAATACCCGCAGGTATTTTCAAACGATATTCTTGTTTGTCTAATTAAATAGAAAATTTTAATAGGATTAATTGGCCACCATGTTATATGATGGTATTTTTGTCGGATCACACATAATTTCTTTTCCTTTCTCTCGATCAGCTCTGAACCACTCACACTAGCTTCAACTTTGGTGTCTTGCGTTGCGTGTGCACATTGATTTTCTCTTCTTTCTTTTTTTAACTCTTTGAATTTTCTTTGATTAGGGCGTGTGATTGCAGAAACTTCTGGAACACCAGTTTTTACGCCACAGTTATAACCACATATTTTTATTTTTTTTGTGTGTATTACGCTGTTGATGATGATAAAAGATTTTAGCTTCACGTATTTTACTGAAGAGTATTCAGAAGAGAAGACTATTTGGAATTGCGTGTGCTTGTTACTACTGTTAGAGATATTTTTGTTGATGTAAATCAATCCCTATTTGGTCAGCATAGCTTCTGGTGGCAGATAACTTTAGCTATGGCTTCTGACAAACTTCCAAAGTTGTCGTCGTGCCTTCTTTGTGCTTTGTTGTACGCTACAATTGTTGGCGCAAGTTACCTCCAAAGTGAGATCAAATTCTGTCTTGTTTCCCCCCGCCCTTGCTTTCCAGAAAATAAAAATAAAAATAAAATAAAACTTAGATTTACCATCCTTAACTACAAAGTAAGATTTATCCTATTAGATAGAATGAAATATAAAAATTATATGATATTATTATATTCTATTAATAATTAAATTTTTAGATATAAGCTTATTATATTATATTTTATTATTATATTCTATTATTATATTAGATACAAACTTATTTAAATTATTATATTCTATTATTATATTATATAGATTATATGATATTATTATATTCTATTAATAATTAAATTGAGTGAGTTGAGTTTCGTTACAAGCTTCGGTTCATTGGATCAAAGTTTCTTCCTTTCTTTTGGCAATCTACAAGAAAATAATTTATATTTTTTAAGGTAAAAAAATAAAAAATTCTTTGCATGATTAAAATAACATAACCATATAATTTTTGTACGTGTTTTTTAACTGGCATTTGACAATATCGTGCTGATTGATTTACTGGTAGCTACAACAAACGAAACCTTCCGTGGTAGAATCAATCATTAATTGTCGTGTAAACTGGTCTTGCAACAATTAAGACACTCAAAATCACAATGGACACGAAAAAGATCATGAGAAGATCATAACAGGCTCACTTAGGTGACTCTTTAGATTTGAATTATGGGGTCAAGCGAACTAAACACGCTATTTGTAATTCAGATTTCAGACAGATACAATGAATTAAAGAGAATCAAGTAAAATCTTGCTCGCCGCCAGCCATGTCTACATTGGGCTACATTTTCTTTCTACAGTTGCCAGATTAAGACTTTGAATGCACTCAACTCATTCACTTGGGATGCTAAAAACATCTTCCTCGCCAACCTGTGATGGAAAAATCTTATGCCCTTATCACAGAGCAGTCGTCATCATGCAATCACATTCCAAGACAATGATAGCAGACAAGTCGCATGTGTAGCATCAACATCTAGCGTTCCTCGAACTTAATATGGATTTCATTCATCCGCGGCTGATGTTTCCTGACCTGCAAATCAAGGAAATGCTCACAATACCGCTTTATTTATAGCTCTCGTTAACTATTTGCCAGTTACATGAAATTGGCAGTTGCATTTAGTTTCGAACGGTAATAATTTTCAAGGTCAACTGAACGGAGCAAAGCCATTTTACAGAATTCTGACAAAAAAAACTTGGAAGCTTACTTTTACCCCAGCTAGTGAAAGTAGCTTGTGAGAGGCAACATATGCAGCATCTGAATTTTCGAATCTCTTTTCCACGAAATAAATAACTTCAGAAACTCCCGACTGTGAGAAAGAAGTTGGGAAGGAAAAAAAAAGATACAATAAGTCAATTGAAGGGGAAATGCAAACGTTGGACGTTAGAGATGCTGAAGTTTTCCATTCTATCTTCATCTAGATAGATTGAGCGTAGAGATCAATGAGAGAAATTAATTCTGCCACGAAATTCACAACATTGGCCACCGATCATCTTTAAATCTTTCCCACTATGTTTAAGTCAAAGATTCTTCAAAGTGACTATCAATCGCAATAGAATATAATTTTACATTTCAACTAATGCAATGCAGCATTAGCTTTATGGCATGTGCATAGCATTTGTACCTTACACTGTCGTCCACCTAGTCACTCCACTCATCCCCAAAAGTTACATTCTCCAGAACGATTGATCGAAGACAAAAATTGGACAGTTTACTGGGTCAAATTGATCCAGCATGCTATACAGGTCTTAGAGGAGATAGAAGTAACAAAAGGAGGATATCTGTTCTAATTTACTAGCAAGTAGATGCAGGAGGAACAAGTGCTATTGCGGCATTATTGTCAACTTAGATTTTTTTTTTCTGAAAAAAAATATCAACAGCAAGTGTTCATTTTGCATCACAGAGAACAAGGATACCGACCTGGATTATGATCTTAGCACATTCATTGCAAGGAAACATGGTCACATATAGGCGCTGCAAGGATTAAACAAGAATAACTAAAGTGTGAATTCTCTAAGCAGCAGCTGGTAAAAGATCCAGAGTAATGGCAATGAAGAAATTTCCTTATGTTTATGCAGTAGTCAGTGTAAGCATTGCCAGGCTCAGTGCCCTGTGTGTGTTAATGACCAAGTCCAACCAGAGGCTAACAAATGAAAATAGCAAAGGAAACGGACGTATAATCAAATAAGACACCAAATATAAAGAAACTGAGTGCAGTTTGAGAGCACCTGTCCAGCAGCAGAGGCATGATTTGTGTTAAGGATAGCATTTACTTCTGCATGACAAACATAACTACAATGGAGATATCCAAATTTGGTGAGATTTGATGAGCAATATGAAGAGATATAAATACATAAGAATTAAAGTAAAACAATAAAATTACAAATTGAATATAACATGTGATGGTTGAAGCAAGAACAATATTGAACCACATACAGGGTTCAAGAGGGTTCAAGACAGAACGCATCCCATTCTGAACTATGTATGTTTAAGGTTTCTGTGTACGATGATGGTTACAATCAGAGTAATATTTTGAAAGCAAAGGACTTACGGGTACTTTGTCTCCAGAGGATTCCCGGTCCTGGATTTCTGAAACAAAGAGATTATTTAAGTCTTATTTTCCTAAAGAATTACAGCAAATTTTCCGTTCATTCTTTTTTGTTTATACCAACCTTTGCCCAAGGCAGCTTGTCATCTGAACAACCTCTTGGGAATCCATTGTAGCCAATACCTGACACAAAAATAGCAAAGTAGGCCTCATGCATAAATAATTATCTCAGTATTTGACATCTAACATCACAGCATTTAATAAAAATGATTTATTAGCTGATGTAAGACGAAATAAATTCTCATCTTAGCATCAGCATGTTTGGTTATGGAAAAAGTAGAGTAGATACTAGATAGCAACATAAATTCCTGCAACTCAGACTCAAGGTCTACTTAGAAATCAAAGTAATGGGAGAGTCTTAGCGCACACATAAGATTTTGTGAGCTATAGTTCAATGAAACATCTTTAGTCATCAATCCTGATTTTCAGACTCGTTGAAAAAATGAACCACTTTTCCTTGCACTACAATTACTTTATCTTTCAGGAAGAAGGAATGGATACCAAGTATTCGATAGTGGAACCGAATGAACTTACCAAGAATTATACCATCTTGACTCACCAAGCATGCCCCCACCTACAAGAACATTACATAGGCAAGCTCCATCAGTTTTAACCAGCCAAATAAATTTGACTAATTCCGTCTTACTGCATTGGCGGCATAAATTACTCTGAAATTAAAGAATATCATTTAGCTAACCCCAAAAGGTGTGAAATATGACCTGCCTGTTAGGATCTTTGGATCTTTCAGCCGACAAAAAAGCAATTGCCATGAAATAATCATCCCAGGACAAGTATCTGCCATCAACAACCGATCAGAAAATAGAATTCACCCCTAACACGAAAAAGGATCCCAGTTCAAAAGCACTAATAAGACCACGATAATTTCAACAAGTGAGAACCGCTAAACCCTACTATCCTGAGGAACACAAATACAAATCATTTACAACACTGGGAAAAAAATTGGGAAAAATGCAAGTTCAAAACAGCTAATAAGGCTACCATAACTTAAATAAGGGGAAGCCCTCAAACCCTACTACAAGGGAAAGCAAGGGAATTACTAACTCTTTGCGTTTGGAGGGATCGAAAGGGTCTGGTGTAAAGCGGTTTTTCAAAACTGTTCCGTTTTGTGAAGAATTGAATTTTGATTGATTCTGTTTCGGAGAGAAGAAGAAACGGAAGGCAATTGCTGATGCCAAAGCACCGAAAACGGCAGCGGAGGATATTACAGCAACCTCGCGAGAGTTCATGGAGTTCAACTATGACCACAATGGATCGAAACGAAGCTGTTTTCTGGGAAAGCTCTCAGATTGAAAATTACGAGAAATTCAAGACTGTCTATTAGCATTGACAATTAACCATAAAGAAAAATTATCTGAGCGCGGGAAAATAAGGAACGAGCAAGGGAGGAGTGGAAGCGCGCGGGAGAAGCTCCCTCGCAGTGATGACGCGTGCACCTGATATTTCGTTTCTTTAAAATTAAATTTGATTTCTAAGAATAAATTTAATTATTAATATAAGATTTTAATTTATTCTGTCTTATATAATTATAATTTTAAAAAATATTTTTATATAATTATACTTATTAAAAATATTTTTATTAAGGATAGTTTAAATATATATAATTAAAATAATATTTTATAAAAATTAATATATAATTATTATAATTAATTTATTTTAATCTATTGAAATTAATAAGATAAATTTAATAATGAGCACCGATAACATTTTAATATGATACAACTGAAAAAAAATTAAATGATGTGCACAGCATAATGGTAGTTTTTTAAAATATGTAATATAATGTATATATCTTACCTTGAACTTGAAGGCTAATTAAATACAAATAAAAGCAAGACAATTTTTTCATGCATTACATATAGAATGTGAAAATTCATTTGCTCTTGTCATGGAGGTTCAAATATCAAATGAGATGAATATAAATTATAACTAGTAAAATGAGGTGGCTATACAACCCTTTAACTTTTTTTTTTTAATTATTAATATTATTATTTATTTTATTTAAATATTATTTTAAATATTCATATTATCAAAAATTAATAAAATTAATTATTTATTTATCAATATAGGTTAACATATTATAATTTATTAATATTATATTAAAATTTATTTATATTTATAATTATAAAATTTGAATTTTTTTATAAAAAATATAAATTTTTAAGAGTATAATATTAATAATTTTTTAATTATATTAATATAATATTAAAAAAAATATTAACATTTTAAAATTTTAAAAATATTTTTTAAAAAATATTTTTTTTTTAAAAAAAAGTGATAGACTGATATATTGGCGGGCTCAGGTTAATATTTAGCTATTTGTTTTGTAGTGGGCTACATAGTCTAGAGGATGCGACAGGCTGCCCTGCTACAATATAAATGGAAATGTACCTTTTTTATATTATAAGTAATTGAAGCATAGATAGTTGGCTAAAATTAAAGGATAGTGCTGCAAGGATGAATAGTTAATTAAATTTATTTTATTAGTGGGTTTGGAAAAACAAAGTATTTTTTTTTTTGACAAAAAAAATTGTGAGTTGGTTTTGAGGGGTTGACCAGAGTTAAAGTCAAAATATACATCTAAATTTAAAAAATATTTATAAATTATTTATAAATAAAATTTTTATATTAAGAGTGAGATTTAAACTCGCATATTTATACTTATTAACGATTCAATTAACTTTACTGGAGGATAAATAAAGCTTTTGCCACTGGACTTCAGGGCTCTAGTGATCGAGGCATGGGGAGATGAACAAGGCCCAATATTTAGTGGGCTTCAAAGAGAGTAAGGGACAGAGCTTTGTTTTTGCCAAAAAACACCGAAGAGTTTGGTTATTTCAAATAATATTACCCCATTAACAAAATCTGGCTGATAAATTATTGGGTCTTTTAACATTAGCCTCGTTTAGTTCCAGTAAAAAAACATGACTATTGGTATTTTAGGTGCGGTTAACATGTTGTTTTGAAAGATGGTACTGTTTGGATATAATTTTAAAATAGGAATAATAATGTGAAAAGGTAAATTTAAGAAGGGGATGGGGTTTACCCCACCAAATCTGCTTTAGGAGAACCAGAGATTCAGTAAGGGAGGGAGAGGCCACTTTAGTACAATCATTCATTTATCATCATGCTCTCCAACTAAGCGCCCCCCCCGTTCTCTCTCATTCCTTACCTCCCTCTCCCTCTCCCTCTCCCTCTGGTCCCATCATTTTTTAGGTATATCAAATCTAAATAATTTACACGATCTATAACTACTATTTTCCATGATTAAATAATTGAGAGTGATGACTATTAACCAATAATCAAACTATATGGATTGGATGATTCGACTAGTAACACCATCACATAGATTTGCTAACAATTCGGTTCGGATAAAAAAAACTGTTTTTATAGTTGAGTTATATTAGATCGGAGTTAATATGTTATTGAGCTAAAACCCCAAACTAAACTAGGAATCATAACAACTTTTAGAGAACTAGATAGGATTTGGGTCTAACAAAAAAAAAAGGTAAAAATTTTAATAACCTGCAAAATAATTTTTTTTTAAAAAAAAATGTTGACCCTAGAAAAAGTCTAATATATTTTAAAACTATATCTAGCCGTATTCATTGAAAATCTTATATGTTATGGTGTTATTATATTAATAATTAGGTTTATTATAAATGTCTTGCATATAATATGCATATAATTATTTAGTATTAAATTGTGATTTAATTATAACAATCTGTCCAATTGACAATGATGAAAACTGAGATTTATAGACCTTTGTAGTTCTTTCTTAACAATGCTTTTAAGAGCCATAAACCCTAAAAGTAAATCCTTAGCCGTTTTGCATGTGATGGTAATAGATAGATAATTCTCCCTCATTTTGGCGCGAAATGAAATCCAATCGATATATCAGTCAAAATAAATACATAAATGCAGAACAGGCCGCTCTGTGTGTGTGTGTGTATTTATAAAAAGGGAACGCAAGAAAGACTGAATGAAGGGGCAAAGTTCAAAATAGGAGTGATGATGGTGGAAGAAAGGGAGGAGGGAGGAATCGGTTATTTGTCACTTCTCGGCATTATTAATTATTCTATATATGATTGATTGATTGATAAATGACAATGAGATAATAATAATAATAATAATAATATGAATATGTATAGTAAAGATAGTTTAAATGATTGTGTCTTGGAAAATAGTTCTCAATCCCCACTACATTGATCAAGTGCATTCTCTCCTGTTCTTATCGTACCCGCTCTTTGCCTACTTCCATATAATCCAATTGAAGGCGCGCCTTTGCTCAAAATCTACCCATGCTTATGGACAGAGTGACTCCTTTTCCTTTTCTTTTGTCACGACATATAGCTATTGTGTGTGCGAATAACCTAACAATTCCACATCCATACTGGCCTTCCACTTAGGTGGATTATCTTTTTATTTATTTATTTATCAATTTCAATATACAATATAAAATTCAAAATGTTATCTATAACTAATAAAAAAATGTGTTTAAAAATGTACACAGTTTATTCATGAAACATGAATCATATATATATGTAATCCCATTTGTTAAATATTATAAACACATGACATTGGTGACTTGGCAGTGTAACTAAAAAAAATTAACTCATAAAATTGAGATAAATTTGTATATTTCATTTGATTTGAATGGTGTAGATGGAGACATATACCCTACACATTCCAAAGAATGTGCACTAAGTGGGAGGGCTCACCTTATCAAAGGACACACGCAAATCTCACCCAATAACGCCATCCGTTTTCCCTCTCCTTGCCTTATTTCTTTAACGGAATTTCCCACCATACATCACAAATCGCGGGTCACAATTAGGGGTACAACGGTAATTTCAACAACGCCTGCCCTCTTTATATATGCCTACGCGGCTTGCTCTACGACTCGCCCCCCCTGCATAACGCAAAAACACGTTCCTTTTCTCTCGTTCTCTGTTTGTTTTCAAATGGATCGGTCAGGCCACAGGGAGCTTCAGCTTCTTCCTTCTTCATCTCTCATGCCCATGTCCGATTCTCCTTTCTTACACTTCCGATCGGCAGCGTCGACTTCTTCGTCGTCTTCCAACGAAGGCACGCCGTCACTGGACTTGCAGTTATCGATCAGCGCAAGGCCGATACAGCCGCCTGCGGATTGCGAGTACAAGGACGGCGGCCTGAGCTTGGAGGCATTGAAGTGGGAGTCGGCGGAGCAGATTCGGCTGGCGGCGATGGAGAAGGCGTACGCGCAGAGAGTGAGGGAGCTGACGAGGAGGGAGATGGAGATGGCGCAGTCGGAGTTCGCACGTGCGAGGCACGTGTGGGAGAGGGCGAGGGCGGAGGTGGAGAGAGCGGAGAGAATGAAAGAGAGAGCCACCGTAAGGCACATTGGCTCTGCGTGCATGGAGATCACTTGCCAATCTTGCCGGCAAAGGTTCAGGCCTTGAGTTTTGCTATTTTTCTCTCTTCACAATTTCTTCTGATCCATTAAGCACTGCTTCATTTAAATTGCATACAGCTTAGTGTTCAATCTTTCTTGCTTTCAATTTCTCTTCAAAACAACACCATCATACTCTGAGCTAAGAAACCGCGCCCACTAGTTTCCAAATTTTACGACTTAACATGGAAATAAGAGACTTCAGTTCATAATTTTGACCAATTGATGAACAAATGAAACTATAATGGTATGTTATGGATTATATATATAAAAATAAATAATTGAGAAACACCCTGAAAAAGCCTTTATTTATAATTTTCACATACTTATCTGGAGGGCTTCATTTTTCTACTAATTTAGATTCCATAGGACAGATCGATAATTCAGCAAAGACTAGTGTAAAAAAAGTGGCCATTAATCTTCAATATATTATTCCTCAATACCGTGAAATGAAGTTAATCCATCGTACATTTGGAATGCTTATCCCCTGCGTCTAACTGGCGAGTACGTGTAGTATACTTTTATTGAACCTTACATTGAATAACATTGGAACAACTACAATAACAACAAGTCTTATCCTATCAGATAGGGTCGATTATATAAATCACACATCATTTTGATATTTTATCAACAACTAAATATTTAAATAACTTATAAATTAAAAGATTCCTTCTGCTAACAATTTCATTGAGTACTTTAATTTGTTCGGTATTCTTTTACTCATTTTAGAAAGATTTTATATTACTTGATCTACTCTCCTAAATACCAACATATCTAATAATCTTCTTTGTATATATCTAAACTATCACAAGCGGCTTTTTTACAATTTAATTTTATCTCTAATAGACACCACTCCATATACCTAGGAAGTAGGAACCACCTGGAAGGTGATAGAGAAGAAGGAGCCCAACAAGTGTTTTGATGGAACAAGGTCAAGTGGGGAGTTAGATGCTTTACAGTACAAATGCATCAAAACAAAGAAAAAGGCATAGTAGCATGAAAAAGAAGAAATGATATATAGCTGTATCCACTTGTGTTTAACCTCTTTTGCTAGTCACAAAACCAAGCATATCCATATCATTGTCTGGCTTCCAAGTAGAAATTAAAGGGATATTAATTAATGAATCAATCAGAGAGGTGAATTGAAAGATGTTGCCAGAATGGAGTTAGCTTGTTCTGTCCGCAACCTCTAGACATATTATTAGTACACAGATTCATTTTATGTGTCAAAGAGCTACCTAAAATAATCCATTCTCTTTCATATTCTATTATCTACTCAAGCGGCCATCTTTCATTTGATTTGTTGAAAACAACGTTCTACGAACCCCATGCCAGATCCTTTGAATTATATATAACTTCCCATACAATTGTTATCTTAAATCTATGACCATGGGGCCCTCCCTCTTATCAGTAAATAACTGAATTATATTGTTTGGCGACATTTTAGTTAACTAAATTCTTTCTTCCAAGTATATAGCTAAATTTCGTTTAAAGAAACAGTATGTGCTTTTAAAGTTATTCTCTCTTGTCTCTATTATAAGGCACTTCCCACGATGTTATCAGGATTAAGGAGATATAATTAAGTCATTAAATTTATTTAAAAATGATATATTTTTTTTTTTCAAATTTACCCATTGTAAAAGCTCAAATTATGTCTAGAGAAGTGAAAAAGTAAAATTGCATTAAATTTTAAATATGGATAATCTTAAAAAATATAGTTAATATGATCGCTTTGTGACTTGTAATAAAGATAATTGATTCCTTCTAGAAATTAAAGTATCTTATAATAGAAACCAGATAGAGTATACTAAAAATTATTATTTCTTCTTGGATAACTTGGTGAAGACCACAAGGTAGAAATTAATATCAGAGTCTTCAAAAACAAGTCCTTTGGGTAATTCCTCTGAAGCGCCACAAGCAGAGACCACCACTAATTTTCTTACTGTAAAGTTGGATAAGTGATTTTCGTCAAAATCAAATCTTTTAATTTGTTTGCCAGCTCTTCAACTTTCTTTGAATGAAATTAAAAAAAAATCAGTAAAAATGATAGGTGAAAAAGAGATACGGCTCATGAAACATAATGGCCATTTGGTTTAGTTTTTAGAAAAGAATTAAGGGTAAAAATGATTTTAGAAAATAGTTTTTTTTAAAAAAATAATTTTAAAGAAATATGTATTTTGATAGTTATTACCATAATAATTTTTTTATAAGTAAATTATAAGAAATTGTATAAGGTAAAATGATCATTATACATCCTAAAAATATTTTTGTCACCCATAAATTATTTCCATAAGTTTATACAAATTAAAGTTTTAAATCATACTTTATTCTGAAAATTCTTCTAAACGTAGGAGGACTGTTTCTTTAAGTTTTGACAAAAACCACAAAAACACTTCTAAAACCATTTCAAAAGAAATCAATCAAGCACAATGACTATAATGAGTGTACTTTATCATAAAGGAAAGTTAAGTTCACCTGTAATAAAATATTAAATAAGCTAATTACAGAAATTTTAGTTTGAACTAATACCAAATTAATGAAACGACAATGAGTTTTGAATGTCAATCTAGTTAAAACATTACAGTGGTTACCTAAATCATTATGAAATCGTACTCGGCCCGACATGTGAAAAAGTTGAATAATCGCAATGTTACATTATCTTCCATCTTTTTTATTTGGCTTCAATCATATAAACGAAATGACGATCAATTACTTTCAGAAAGTAGAGATCATGATAAAGATGCTGGGCATTTCCAACAGTACAGGACATCAATAGTCATCATGACAAAACCTTAACCTTTTTGTCTTCTTCATGTTGTCCTCTCATGAATGGATCAAGCGACACTGTTTCTTAATGACATTTTTGGAGCACACTACTACTGTATCTGAAGCTTACATGCATGCATCATTCATTACATAGTTCAAAACTACTGTCTCAAATACGCTATTTCATGGACATCATCTCAATCTTCTTTCTATTATTGTCAATGTCTTTCTTTTACAGCTATGTGTGCTGTGTTGGTTGTATGGATATGTTATTGTAATCTTCTATTAACAACTGAATTTTTTATTGTTAATCAAAAGTGTCCTATTGAGTGTCTTTGTTGAGTATTCTCTTTAGTTTTATGTTTATGATACATGTAGGCTTATTACGACAGTCCATGTTGAACATACAGCTTTTTAACGTTGGATTTTGGGAATGTGAGAGGCCAGAAAATTGTGGAAAATGTTGCTTCTGTGAGAATTGAAGATGAGCTTGTTGGGTAGTGTTTTTCTTTCTATTTATGATCAAATGGTGCTTGGCTAAAACTGTTGAAGAGTCACGCCATGTCAGAAATTGAGGACGCTTTATTGATGAAATGAATTAATATGAATGAAGAAAGAGGCAGGCAAACAGTGCCATATTCTGCAGGCACATACGTGTTCTGGCCCAAACTCGCATGCCGATTTCCAGATCTTTGTGAGCTTTATGAGCTTCATTACAAGGAGACTTTTTCTGTGATGGTGTTCACTTTGAGTAATTTTAATTGTGAAGCAGAGAGCAGGTAGAAAAACACCTTGAATGAATGATGCAGCTAGCAGCATGCCCTTCTTCTGTATGTTTACTGCCACATACACATGATCATCATCTGTCACATCATCACAACAATAAAGCCAGTTTGAAGAAAACTACATATGATCCATAGTGAATTCATATCGATATAAATTTGTATATTTTCTTGTCATAATTGAGAAATCATGGGGAAATACTTTTTTTCCTTGATTAAAGGGATACGCACTATTGATTTGAGATAGGATTAAATATGTGACCTTTTATTTATAAAAAAACTTTTATATTATTAGATTACAAAACTTTTAGTACAGGGATTCGATCATTGTTTCTAAGGATTTATTAATAATTTTACATAAGCTAATAAATGTAGTTAAAATTATCTCAAATTGTTTTAGTTGATTAGAGTATGTTTAGTTAATAAGGGAATACAAAGCAAAGGACACTTATAAGCTTTTATATTAAAGATTGAGGTAGGTCTTATATATAAGAAACACTAGAAGGAGTAATATTTTAGGGTCACTACATCAATTTAATTATTATTTAGTATAATACATGTCAAAATTATAGCAAAGGATCAAAGGTCAATCTTAGGGATCAAATCTACAGATTGAAATTACTGAGGCAGTATTTGATTATGGTTTTTAATTTTATGCCCTTAGAGTAGTTTTATGAATTTATTTTTTAAAACAAGTTTTGGTAAGAAAAAAATAAAAGGAAAATCTATTAGGATGATTTGTTCTAAAAAACAATGTGTTCTTTGCTTTTTTCCCCCTATTCTATTGAATTAAAAAATAATGAAACAGGTAAGAATTATTCTGATTTTTTTATTTTTAGTATACATTACTATTTTTTTCAAAACACTTAACTAAAAACTAATTATTAAATATTTTTTTTATTTTAAAAATAAACAAAATCTTAAAGTAAGAAATCAAACATGACCTTGATTACCCCTGAACCTAAATGTTCTCCTTTGCACGATTACATAGGACATCTCCTTTCTTAGTATTCCTATATCTTTAATATAAAATTTATTTAACTAATTTTATTAAATTAAATAAATTATTTAAGTTAGTTAATATAGCATAATTTTTTTAAAATACTATGATAATTTTTTTTAATTATTTTACCTTATTATTTTATTTAATTATTATTCAAAGAGTATCTATAGAGGTAATTTATAAAAAAATAGATAAATATAGAAAATATATCTTATATTTATGATCAATATTAACTCTATAATTAGGCTATTGAATTAAGTACCGAGGAGTATTATGAGTATTATTAATTTTTTTAGTAAACAAAATTTAAATGGGTTTAATATCGATTTCCTATTAAGGTCATAACACAACATTATGATTCATAGAGTATTTATAAGAAACTTATGAGATCACTTATTAAAAAAATATTCATGATAGAAGCTAGAATTAAACTCATTTTCTTGTATAATATAAATTTATTTTTTATTATATGTGCTATTAGGTCTATTATTTATTTATTTTTTTGGGGGTACAATATTAGGCCTATTATTATTAATTCTTCTTCGTAGCCAAGGTGCGGAATGGGCATGCCCAGCAAACTCTCCTAGCTGTATTGGGCCAAGCTGCAGTATACACTGAGGACATTCCTGAAATGCAGTCCCCTTTATAGAGGTAACTGAAGTACTTTTGACCCAATGCGCCTTTTGAGCTAATCACCTTGTAGCTTAGATACATGATATCTCTCATGTAAGGAAGAGATCGTGAATTCAATTCCACTTATAATTTTAAGCATGAAGGGAACATTGAAAAGTTTCTTGAGGAATATCATATATTTGTTATCAAGAATTCCTTCAAAATTAGGAGATCAAATTAAATAGAGAGAATTTCACTGTCTCAAGAGATTTTTGCACACCAGTTGCTTCCTAATATTTTAGTCAACCTAGGTTGCTAATATTTGCTGCTGGATTATGGGGAATTGGTTATGTGCTTAGCAAATTGTTTTATGTTTTTTTTAACCCTAACAGTTTATCTATGTTGGCAATGTGGCTGATCAGGTATTCATACTTGCTTGCTAGTACTAACATAAAATCTACCCTAAAAACTAACTGCTAAGATAGAAAAATCAACTCAGTTAAATATTCTATTAAATATTTAATATTATTTAATATGAAATTTAGTATTTCATCCATGACTATTATGACAGCAATACCGAACAATTTCAAAGCATTTGTGAAAAAGGTCTGATAGTTTTACTATTTCAAGTCACTACCCTTTGTATGTTCGAATGAGTTTTGTTTCATAACTTCAATGTGGGATTCTCAGAGGCAATGCTTGAAGAACGTTCTGCTAGTCTTCATTCTTCATACTAAAGTAATTCCCAAACCAAAGGTCTATGTTTTTCTCTTGTTCATTCTCTCTGCTGTGAGTTGTGATTGTTTTAAGCTCACTTCTTAATTGTAGCCTTATTATCGATATGAGGAGACAATCAAATGAGTGTTAAAGGAATTCTTCTTTAAATAAGTAGTTTCTCGTATAAATAATTAAAATAAATATTCTAGAGAAATCAATGCGACATATTTCTATAATTTATTACTACATTTGACTATTCCGCATCCATGTCGTGTCACACATATTAAGATAGGTAATTATGGAGTAATTAACAGCTTTAATTGGACATGCATTTTTGTTTCCAATGAGAGATTCGCGGAAAGAGCAATATATTATATATAGCACACTACAGAATCAAAGACAAGGCTCGATGAAGAACAACGAGAATATAGGGACAATTGGTCAATAAAAAAAAATACTATAGGAAACATTTAATTTTATTAATTACTTGCAATTACTTACAATTCTATTTATTTTTAGGGTGGAATTCATTGTGTGTGTGTGTGTGTATCTATTTGTAATTATTTTTTTGTGCAAACCAAGTTTAGTTAGAAATTGATTAATCATTGGAAGATTAGTTAATAAGCCACCAATCAAATTGAGGGAAAGAGTTATTCTTATTCTTGACATTTCATGCGCTAATATCTCTTCCAATCATGCACTTCCACTTAGTCATTATTTTATGTTAAATTGGATGCACTTGTTTAGTTGTCTCTATGTGTAAAATAAGTTGTTGGGATGACCTTGTCCTTATCTAATGATCTCATTAAGGCATCTTCAAAAGGCATAATCCCTCTATGTCTTTAAATAACAAGTCATGATTGTATTCAAGAGAAGACTTAAATAATATTTTCATTTTGAGAATATTGTTATTGGAATACGCAGGGAACAAGTGTGTGTATATATATATATATATATATATATATATATATATATATATATAAATCCTGTAAATAATCAACCCCCTCATGTTTTGCCGGAAAATAAATATATAGTCTTATTTTTTTACTTAGAACAAGTCAGATTGAATGTATTATCTTCCACTTACAAGGAAAACATTTTTCATACCACTAAGTGATATTGTATTTTTTCAATCATTAATATATGACCTAATTTGTGGGAGTTGATTTTGGTATGTAAAATCTTTTCTTATATTTATATTTTTTTCTCAAATAACCCCTATTGATATCCTTTTAACAATAATCAAAATAAGAAATAGAGAAAATTAAGAAAAATAATTAAGGCTATGTGTTTTAGAAAAATATATCATACTAACTAATTTAATTAAATTTTTTAATCTAATCATAGTTAAATAAATATGAAGGTCATGTAGAGTATAGTCTTATTCAATAAGATCCAATCATTGTTAGTAACATGTAATTTTTTTCTAGGCACATATAGACTCAATGTCATTGATTGGTTAGTAAAATGTAATCTTAATTTATTAAAGCATGATGCTTACTGATAATTTCTCTCAATCCCGCAAATTAACACGGCTCATTTCTATTTCCTCAATATGTCAAGAAGGTTTTAGGTTTTCGTCTCTCTCTCTATATATAGATACATGCACCAGTAAAAAAAAACATGAAATCATGCATGAAGAACCCATTGTTCAGTAAAAAATATATATAATCTGTGAATGATGAGCTGTGAAAACTCAGCAAGAAAATTGAATCAGTGGAGCAGTTTTGTTGAAATCAGACATGAGACAGTGGGTGTGTTGACATCCCGCCGAAGCTGTAAAGTGGTCATTTTCAAATGAAAATATAAAATTCTGAGAGTGACGTGGCAATTTCCCATTAACAAATATGGGCTGATGGTGTTGCCATTTAATTTGAAACCTTAATCTCTAAAACCTTGCCCTTGCTACTTTTAAGAATCAAAACCAAGCTCAATTTTTTTAATCAAGCCACGAAATTTACGTACGGCCTGGAGAATAATACTGTATGAATATTTGAACCATGGTTAAGTTTTGAGCAACACAAGGTCATTTCATTGTGACTTGTCTTAGTCGGCGTAATCATCTGAGCTTTTAAATTTCTTTAATACTTGTCCATTTCATACACAACTTCGTCAAGGAATTGACATCTTCGTGGGTTTTCCTGGGTCTTCTCTGATATCTTCTGATCTAATTTTTCTCTTCATCTTTTAGACCCAGAAAACCCCATGTATGATCTTTTTGGTCAAGTGGGTTTTCTGATCTTTTCATGATTTCTGCTCGATCTTTCTTAACCCATTTCTGCAGAAAGAGAAAGGTTTGTTTCTTTTAAAAAACATTTCTCTCTTCTTCCTAATATTTGCCCTAGTTCAATACTTTGAATCACACATCTGTTTTATGTTTCTGTGAGTGATATTGAGAAATATATATCACCATGGGAACCAACAGTAAGGAGCAAGTTGCTTCACATGGAGGATCTGAGGTGAGATATAATTTCAGATCATGTTCATTATATGTTCGTTTTTTGTTCTGCTTAATCGGCCACAGCTTCAACAATTGTTATCTTTGTCTTAGGTTACATATCAAGGCATGGTAGAAAGTGAAATTAAAGAGATGAAGATTCCAAATCATCCAGCTGTACAAAAATTGATTGCAGAAAATTCTTCCAAATCTAACAGCATGGTCGTCAAGGTATTAATTTTACCATACTTTCCATTTCCTTCTTCTCTCTCTCTCTCTTCCTTCTTTGTTTCAAGACAAAGATACATGTTTCCATTATTTAGTTCACAAGTCACTGAAGAAAGTGTATTTCTAAGATTTAAGTATCAAAAATTGCATTTTTTTTCCTCGTTAGTTTCCTCATGCTGTATCAGATGCTGAATTTATCTTTCAATTCTTTAAATCCAAACAGAAACCATATAAGGTGATTCCTGCTCACATCATAGCAGAAGCCATATCAACAATTCGTGATATTGATCTGAGATGGTCAGGTCCTATAACCCAGAAAGAAATAGAATATGTTGAAGAATATGTTCTTGCAAAATACCCAGAATATGCAGGACTCATTGAGGGTGATGGGATTGATCTCTCTAACTTCATCATCAACGAGGAGCCTTCATCAGAACCCATAATGTCAGATGATCGGAGAAAGTCACCAAGAGGAGGTTTCAGAGAATCTTCCGCACCATTTTTTGGCAGCAACCTTCGTGAATTGGACAGAACCCAATTAGAGCCATCAAGATTACTCGATATTCTCACCAAGAAATCATCTTTTCCTGGAAGTTTCATCTCCATCCCAGAAATCCAAGCTCACAACAAGGTCTTGAAACATTGTGGGTTGCCTGATGATGAATACCTCGTACTCTTCACTCCTAGTTACAAGGATGCCATGATGTTGGTGGGTGAGAGCTATCCTTTTGTGAAAGGAAGCTATTACATGACCATTCTTGGGGCAGAAGAGGATTACATCAGAGAGTTCGCTTCTTTTAAGGAATCCAAGGTGATTCCAGCACCTAAGACATGGCTGGATCTGAGGATCAGTGGGTCCCAGCTCAGCCAGAATTTCAGAAGGAAGTGTAAGATCAGTCCAAAGGGGTTGTTCTCTTACCCAGCAGATGTGAATGGTACAATGCATTGGGTCTCAGAAGCTCATAGGAATTCATGGCACGTGCTGCTTGATGCTTCAGCTTTAGTTGTCGGCAAAGATAGGCTTCATCTTGCTCTTCACAGGCCTGACTTTGTGGTTTGTAGCCTTGAAAACACTCATTCTAATCCTTCCAGAATCACATGTCTCTTGGTCAGGAAGAAGTCTTTTGACACTTCTCTTGCTTCTTCTCAGGATGATGTTTAATTAATGGATGAACGTGTCATGTTCTTTGGTAAATTTGTGAAGGAAGATCACTATCATCAGGTCCTAAGGAAGTAATCCCAAAAAGTCTTATAACAAAATGAGCAGTATGTGATAATAAGCTGTAATACAAGAAATGATAACAAGTTACATGTTGCCCTGGGATTTTATAGTGATTTTTCCAATTTGTAACGTTGTGATGATTTGGTTTCAGTGGACTCTAACCCTGTGTTTGGATGGAAAGAAAATTAGTGAAGAACGAATTCTAGAACGAAAAACTCTCCTGCGGTACTTCGTAGATTGAATGAATGAATGAAGTTAACATACATATTACAGAGAAATGATGATGGCCACTGTTGTTACAGGTTTGGTGGATGCATTAATCTTAAATGTCAGTTAAAGTGGCTTAATTATATGCTTTCATTAGCTATGGCCAGGTTTGGTTCTTGTTGCCGAAGCTATATTTCGCATGACAATTTTTATTTGAGGAAAATCTACAACATATGACTTCGCTATATATAGCATCCATTGTTCTTCCCTATTGCTACTCAGGTTTGTGAACAAACATATGCTTTAAGAAAATGCTATTTGAGGAAAGTTGTCCATAAATATCTATTTGGAGAATTAATTTCTCAACGGCATCTTATATTGTTTTTATTTGTAAAAAATACAGATCTTCTAAAGGATTTTATGCATAAAAAGTATAGGCACTCAAATTCAAGTATTATTGGGCAATTAATTCTCCTAACAGGTATTTTTGGAATAACAACCACGTTTACATACATTAATCCATCCAAAGAAGCCACAAGAAATGAGGCTTGCTATGAAAAATGAGGTGAATGCCAATTCCCAGAAGCCAGCATTCTCATATGGACCATACTACCCTTCTCCTTCCCTCAATTTTCCCTCCCCTACCATCAAGTGTTTCTTCAACATTCAGTGAGTTAATGCATGCTATGATATGGATTATGGACAATCTATTTTCCAAATCTTTTCTTTTTAATTTTTAATTTGACTGGATCTATTCCCATGTGCTTCACCCTTCCCTCGGCAGATTTTTCAATCCAACTGTGTCTCCCTCACACGCAAAGATTTTTTTTATCTGTTTATTGTGAATGCAGTAAAATTGTTTTTTGGGCTGAATTTCATTGATTAAATCTGTAATATTTCTTGTTCATGGAATATTCTAGATGATTAGGGAAGACGGGGAATTTTTTCTGGTGACCAAAAATTGGCGAATCAATTAAAAATTAATATTAACAAATTGGTTTAATTTTTTTGATAAATAAATTTTTAAAAAATAATTAGACTCATCTATAAAATTTAAAAATAAGATAAAATCTTATTTTTTTAGACGATATTAATTAATAAATAATTTGGTTTAAAGTTAAAAGGTCTCATTTGAGTATTAGTATTGGAAATAACCAACCTACTGACCCAATTTTTTGCTAGGCCACACGAGCCTAATTGTAACCGAAAGTTTTGTATGACGATAGGTCGTGGGTGGACCAAATTAACGTAGGTTTAGTTTTGATGTCTTTATTGTTAAATATTTTGTTATAAATATAGTATATAAATATATGAATTTTTATAATTTTATATATATATTTTTTATACTTAATATATAATTTAATTAGAAAATTAATTTTAATTTTAAATATAAAATATATTTTTTATTTTTTTATTTTTTAAATGATAGATATTTTCTCAATAATAATTAAATAAAATAGAGAGTAGTTAAAAAAATAATTATAATATTTTAAATAAAAATATATTATATTAATTATATTAATTAATCTACTTATTATATAGTACATATTATGCCCGTTGCCTAACTTTGCTCATATTCCCTTATTTATATATCATGTCATTGTCAGACTTGTGAGAATTTTTTTTTTGCTGAAAAAACAACAGTATAATTTTGATATTTTAACTTTGCACAATATTATAAAATATTTTTTTAATCCTGGACTTGTAGTTAAGAAAAGTTTGTCCAAAGATGTAGATTTTGTGCTTTAAGTAAATAAGGGTCTACTTAAGATGGTAATTGCTTATAATTATATTATAATACATTAATGATAGTTCTATTTTCGAACTGGTTATTTGGTCATTACAATAAATAATACTGATAATAATAGTAATAATAATAAATACTAGCCTATAAAAAGACTGTAAAAAATGAGTAAATACTATAAAAAAAGAACCTCTTAAAAATTAAAAATATTTTTATCGAGAAATCAATAATTCAATACAAATGATTAAAAAATAATTAATAGATTTATAAATAATTATTTTTTTTTTAATTTTTATAAATTAATTATCAAACTTTCACGTTAAAAATGGGAGGGAGTATTTCCCTATAATAACATATACCTCAAAGTCTGAAAAGGTTATTTGATTTAAAACAATGCTTAGAGGTATTTGGTGGATAACAATATACTCTGTTAATGAAATATCGGATAATTAACAATAAAAAAAGTTATTTTCTTAAACGTAAAAATTTTAAGGAAACTTATTGCCAACTCATTTAAATATACATCTAAGTCAACATAATAACAATGAATATTTTTATACTCCTTATTACTTAATATAAAATTTAATTAATTTTTAAAAAATTGAAAAAATTAAGACTATATTATATCTCTTAAGATAAATTCATATAATATACTCTTTAATCTATTAAAATTAATTAACTAATTTTTATATTGATCATAATAACTAATTTATTTATTTTTTTAATTTATCATCTTTAATCTATTTAAAAAATTAATCAATAAATGAATTTTTAATTTATCTAAAAAAATTAATTAACAATTAATATTAACGTGGCAACCACCGTAGTATATATGGTATATCACTATCAGGCTCGTCTACAACACATGGAGCTCAAAGGCTTATTCTTGTATATCCTATCGGTTTTAACTTTCAACAAGTTATATTCTTGCAATCTTACCGTTCGATCTTTATCTATTTATTTATTTACTTTGGTAAAACATAGACTGTTTGATCTTCAATAATTATGTCGATTAAATACTATAACAACTAAGTGTCCAAATCCAACAAAAACATTCTCGTCGAGAAATATATTATTACTAGAGCAAAAACACAGAGATTACATTTAAGTTAGTACAGAGAGACAATGCAGCTACAGGATTCTAGTTCTAACTTTTAAGTAAAGATATAATGCAAAAACTTAGAACCAAGATAGCACAACATAGTTGTACACAACCATATTGGCGTGGGAAATGGGAATCAATAACTCGTTCTGCCATCGCCTTCTGTTATCACATCCTTGAAGGTTCCATTACTGGGAATCATTGGCAACACATGTTCTTGATGAGGCACAATCACATCCAGAAGGTAAGGTCCAGGAGTATCCAGCATCTTCTGAATTGCTTCCTTGAGATCTTCCTTCTTCGTCACACGAGCCGCCGGAATCCCACAAGCTTCCGCAAACTTCAACATATTTGGGAAAATCTCAGTCTCCCTAGATGGATCTCCCAGATATGTATGAGCTCTGTTTGATTTGTAGAACCGATCTTCCCACTGAACAACCATACCCAAATGCTGATTATTCAGCAACAGAATCTTCACTGGGAGATTTTCTACTTTTATAGTTGCTAGCTCTTGCACATTCATGGTAAAACTACCATCACCATCAATGTCAACTACAACTGCATCTGGGTTTGCCACGGCTGCACCTATGGCGGCTGGTGTTGGAAATCGTGCCCTAGGGGCCAATCATTGTCTTATGAACATTATTGATTTATGAATTTATTAATTGAGTTATCATATTATTTGCATGTTTACTATGATGACCATCCTTGGATAATTCATGATATTATCCTAAATGTCCCTGGTCGATCATCTATGTGGGAGCACAGATGAAATAAGACCAGTATGACTTTGAAGATGTATAGAGATATAAATCAAAGTCATAAACACATGTAAGAGTACAGGGTGTTGGACCGACCCGCTATGAGAGAACTGCATGGGTAACGTCATAAGCTTCTCTCATATACAAACCATGTCAATATGCCCTTTGACCTGAGATCATCATGGATTCCTACATGACAAAACGCTCAGCTTTGACCTAGTCAAAAGTCACTTTTGACCGAGTGATCATAAAGACTATGTTTGGGCTTAGTGGTTTTTCATGCGGAGGAATGTGAATGGTCAAGATGGAATTTGTCCCTCACATTCGTGGAGAGATATTACTGGGCCCCTCGATGAGTGAGTCTGAGAAATGTATGGCCATACTGTAATGGAAAGGTAGTTCCATTTCTATAGTCAGACTACTCAGGGATCGAGAAAGTAACGGTCGGGAATAGGAGGATGACATTATCCATGCCTCATCCATGACCAAAATATCGCGTGACAGAAGGGACATGATATGGTTGTATAAAAGGTTACATCGTTTATCGATCCTCATATGATTTGGGTAGTTGTTATGTCTTGCTAGAGACCGCTTGCGACTTGTGGGCTAGTATAGCAAATGGCCCACTGCCAACTTCATATGGGCCTACAGGGTCGCACACAAAATAGCCCAACACGAGCTATGATGTCCAGATTCATTGAATCTAAGACATGTCCAGATTCAATGAAAGATCCAGGTGAATGTATATATATATTTATTTATATTTATATTCGTATATATATAAATTCGTATATATATATATTATATATATGAGATATATGAGATTTAATTTATAAGGATAAATTAAATCCCTATCATGTTTGAATTCGAAATTCAAATTGATAGGATATCTCATATAAGAGATATTTATAAGATTTAATTTATAAGGATAAATTAAATCTCTATCACGTTTGAAATTCGAAATTCAAATTGATAGGATATCTCATATAAGAGATATTTATAAGATTTAATTTATAAGGATAAATTAAATCTCTATCACGTTTGAAATTCGAAATTTAAATTGATAGGATATCTCAAATTTGATTTATGGGAATAAATCAAATATAACTCAGTCTCATCTTTATTTAAAGTTAAATAAATAAGTAATTAAATCTGTGGGACGGATTTAATATTATTTTATTTAATTAGTTTCTTATAAAATTATACAATATATGATATTGTATCAATTCGGAATTAATATAAGATTAACTCCAAAATCCAATTAGGTCAGGTGGAAAAACGCATAGCATCCTCTATATCTGATTGGAGGAGCTACGTTTGAAAATAACACAGAACACAAAAGGCCGAACGGAATCTGCAAAAGGTTTGCAGACAAGAAACTGCTGAAATAGAGACGGAGACTTGTGAAAGCCTTGGAGGGACAGGAGACGCTAGCACGTCGTTCGTGGTTGGAACGCTGTTCGTGTGGATACCAGTAGAGGAAGCCGACCTGAGGCGTCGACTTCTTGTGATCGGAAAGAGACCACCGTCCGCGGAGAGAATCTGTGAAGGTCGCTGAGGAACACTCCGTCGATTTCTTGCGATCAGAAAGAGATCACCACCCACGTAGAGAAGCTGTGAAATTCGCTGAGCAACACTAAGGGTAATGATTCTTTCCACTTGACTTAAACACATACGGCAGATCCTGGCAAGGAATGGAAAATTTTAAAGTTTATTTCCGCTGCGTGTCTTCCAATTCCTTACAGTGGTATCAGAGCCATGCCGTTTTGTGTTTAAGTTAGGCTTGATTTGTGATTTATATGATATATGTTATTAGTAGCCGATCATATAATAAGCGTTGTATGTGTGACATATATGGAATCCTTGTTGTGTATGACATAAAAGGAATCTAAAAGGAAATTGAAATCGGTGGTGATGCTTTTTGATTTGATCAATCCGCATAGATGGGGTCTAAGAAAACCGAATTCGAATTTGTGATTATTTGTGAAAACCGAATTCAGATTCGTGATTATTTATGAAACAAAAAACAAAAAAAAATTTCTTCCGGGGCGCTGCCCCAGAGACCCCGCCCGCTAACCGGCTAGCGGGACAGCCGCCCGCTAACCGGCTAGCGGGACCGCCGTAGCTACCTGTTCGTAGCGCAACATAACCGTAACATATGTTACTTTGTAAATGTTTTTTGCCCTTCGATTAGATCTGAATATTGATTCTTGAATGTTTGGGTATGGTGAACAATATGGCTCTAGATTACAAGTGTTGTAATTTTTAAAAATACGGCCTGCGTGTCGTGCCTTCCTCTATATACTCTCAATGTACCTTCTCCTCTCATCTCACTCCCCTCGAATGTTAAAAGAGGTTTCTATATGTAATTTCTCTTTTCTTACTAGAGAGCTCCTCTCATTGGCTTGAGGGGACTTAGGATAGGTGAGCCATATTGTATCACGTTTGAATTATGCATCTTATGATTAGATCAGCACATGCATATTACTTGTATGAGATACGAACTGAGAAACATGCGTTTTATAAACCAGATAGTTAAATTAGGCCCTCTAAAAGAAATCTTAAGTCATAATGCTGTCAATTTATGAACACTTGTCAAAACCTTGATCGCTCAATTGTGGACTCCACCAAAGTGGGTGCTTTTGAGTTATCTTGGGGAGATAAGCAAAGAGTAATGGTGCTACTCTCATAGGTTCATTATTGTTTGACTTAATTGAGATTAACAAAACGGTTTTGGATCTCAAGGCATTAGATGGGATTAGAACATGCCAGATCATATGATGATAGGATCCCATGAATATCTAAGAGTTACATTTGATGTAATTGGTAAAGGTGTTACCTACCTAAATAACTTAATCTAAGCGTCCTGCCAAAGCGGACTTAAGTTTGAGCCAAATATGGATCTTAGCCCACTAACTATTGCATTGAGGGTTGTTTATTTAGTGGGAGATTACTAATTACATTGCATATTTTAATTGTAGAATCATGACGACTAGTAATACTGCTACATTATCGCTGCGATCTGTCCTTGAGAAGGACAAACTCAATGGGACAAACTTTCTTGACTGGTTTAGGAACTTGAGAATTGTTCTCAAGCAGGAAAGAAAGGCGCATGTCCTAGATCAACCCATTCCTGAGGAGCCAGCCGCCAATGCTCCCAGAGCTCAGAGAGATGCTTATATGAAGCATAAGGAAGACTCTGTCGATGTGGGATGCTTGATGCAAGCCACCATGGTTCCGGAGCTCCAAAGAGATCTGGAACACATGGAGGCTTATGAGATGATTGTGCATCTCAAGGAAATGTTCCAGCAACAGGCAAGGCAAGAGAGGTATGAGACCACTAAGGCCTTACATTCCTGCAAGATGGCTGAAGGTGCATCAGTCAGTGCTCATGTCTTAAAGATGAAAGGGTACATTGATCACCTTGAACGGCTTGGATTTCCCATGAGCCAGGAGTTAGCTACAGATTTGATCTTAAACTCACTCCCGGAAAGTTATGACCAGTTTGTTATGAACTACAACATGAACAACATGGAGAAATCTATTTCTGAACTGCATGGGATGCTTAAAACTGCTGAGCCGAGTCTTAAGAAGAAACCCAGTAGTGTTTTGATGGTTCAGAAAGGAAAGGGTACGAAAAAGAAAGGCAAAGGCAAGGGGAAGGGTCATGGCTCATCAGGTAAGACCAAAGAGTCAGGCAAGCCCGAAACCAAGCCTGCACCAAAGAAGGCAAAGCCTCCGAAGGAAGGAGTCTGCTTCTTCTGCAATGAACCGGGTCATTGGAAGAGGAATTGCAAACTCTACCTCGAAGATCTGAAAAAGAACAAGAAGGATAGCGGGGCTATCGCTTCAGGTATTTATGTTATAGACATTCATCTTTCTACTTCCACCTCATGGGTATTAGATACTGCATGTGGTTCTCACATTTGTACGAATGTGCAGGGACTAAAGGACAGTAGGAAGCTGAAAAGGGGTGAAGTTGACCTACGAGTTGGAAACAGAGCAAGGGTTGCTGCGTTAGCTGTAGGCACTTATGAATTAGTTCTGCCCACTGGGCTTTTGTTAGTTTTGAACAATTGCTATTATGTTCCTGCTTTAAGTAGTAACATTGTTTCACTTTCTTATTTGGATAAGGAAGGTTTCACTTCCATTGCTGGGAATAGTAGATGTTCTATTTATCGTAATGATGTTTTCTATGCTCATGGTGATTTGCATGTTGATCATTACATATTAAATTTGGAACAACCCAATCATGGAAATATCTATAACATAACCGCCAAAAGGGTCAAACCAAACGATTTGAATCCCACATACCTCTGGCACTGTCGTCTGGGCCACATAAATGAGAAACGCATTTCCAAACTCCATCAAGATGGATTTCTAAACTCATTTGATTTTGAATCATATGACACTTGCGAGTCTTGCTTGTTAGGAAAGATGACAAAGTCACCTTTCACTGGGCACAGTGAGAGGGCCACTGATTTATTGGGCCTCATACATACAGATGTGTGTGGACCGATGAACACAAATGCCAGAGGAGGTTATTCGTACTTCATAACATTCATAGATGATTTTAGCAGATATGGGTACATCTATCTAATGAAACATAAATCTGAATCTTTTGAAAAGTTCAAGATATTTCAAAATGAAGTACAAAACCAGCTTGGCAAAACAATTAAAGCCCTTCGATCTGATCGGGGTGGTGAATATTTGAGCCAAGAGTTCATAGATCATCTTAGGAATTGTGGGACACTCTCACAATTGACTCCTCCAGGGACACCACAATGGAATGGCGTTTCTGAACGGAGAAATCGAACACTATTAGATATGGTTCGATCCATGATGAGTCGAACAGATCTTCCACCCTCCTTTTGGGGCTATGCCCTAGAAACAGCTGCGTTCACACTAAATCGTGTTCCATCTAAGGCAATCGAAAAGACTCCGTATGAGATATGGACTGGGAGGACGCCTAGTTTATCTTTCCTCAAGATTTGGGGATGCGAGGTCTATGTTAAGCAACAAGCCTCAGACAAATTAGCGCCCAAATCCTCAAAATGCCTTTTTGTGGGATATCCTAAGGAAACCAAGGGATATTACGTCTACAACCCTGCTGATAACAAAGTGTTTGTTGTCAGAAATGGTACCTTTCTTGAACGAGAATTTATCTCTAAAAGAACCAGTGGGAATAAGGTACAACTCGAAGAAGTTCGAGAGCTACAAGACACCACAGAACTGCAGATGGAAAATAGAGAAGACTCACAACAAGTTGTTGAGACTCCTCAAGTCACGCAAGGTCCACGAAAGTCTAATAGGACACGACTTCAGCCTCAGAGATATGGATTTCTGATTTCTGATAGTCGTGATGTGTTGCTCATTGAGCATAATGAGCCGACTACCTATCGAGAAGCTATAGTGGGACCAAACTCCGAAAAATGGCTTAGTGCCATGAAGTCTGAGATGCAATCCATGTACGACAATCAGGTTTGGACCTTAGTCGACCCGCCTGAAGGTGTAAAAACCGTCGGGTGCAAGTGGGTTTTCAAAGAGAAAACTGACATGGATGGCAATGTAAATGTCTTCAAGGCACGACTGGTTGCAAAAGGTTTTACTCAAACTCATGGTGTGGACTATGATGAGACCTTTTCCCCAGTAGCAATGGCCAAATCAATCAGAATCCTCTTTGCTATTGCAGCATATTATGACTATGAAATATGGCAGATGGACGTCAAGACAGCCTTCCTTAATGGAAAGCTCCTTGAGGACGTGTACATGACACAACCTGAAGGGTTTGTGCGTTCCGAGGACTCTGGTAAAGTGTGCAAGCTTCAAAGGTCCATTTATGGACTAAAGCAAGCCTCTCGGAGTTGGAATCATCGTTTTGATGAAGTAATCAAAGAGTTTGGATTTCTTCAAAACATTGATGAACCTTGTGTGTACAAGAAGGTTAGTGGGAGCACAGTTGTGTTTTTAGTACTCTATGTCGATGACATCCTACTTATTGGGAATGACATTCCTACCTTGCAGATTGTCAAGTCTTGGTTAGGAAAGTCTTTCTCGATGAAAGACTTGGGTGAAGCCACCTACATCCTAGGAATCAGGATCTATAGAGATAGATCTAAAAGACTTCTAGGACTCAGTCAGAGTACATACATAGACAAAATACTGCATAGGTTCAGTATGCACGAATCAAAGAGGGGTTTCATACCCATGTCTCATGGTACTCACCTCAGCAAAGATCTGTGTCCTAGTACATCTGATCAGCGAGGTCGCATGAGTAAGGTTCCATATGCCTCGGCCATAGGATCTATCATGTACGCCATGTTATGTACTCGACCGGATGTCTCGTTTGCCTTAAGTATGACTAGCAGATACCAACAGGACCCTGGTGAGGGCCATTGGACTGCTGTCAAGAATATCCTTAAGTACTTAAGAAGGACTAAGGACTTATTCTTGGTCTATGGTGGATTGGATGATGAGCTCTGTGTAACTGGTTACACAGATGCGAGTTTCCAAACTGACCAGGACGACCAAAAATCGCAGTCTGGATACATATTCCTCCTCAATAATGGAGCAGTAAGCTGGAAGAGCTCTAAGCAGGGCACTGTAGCAGATTCTGCAACGGAAGCTGAGTATATAGCAGCATCTGATGCAGCTAAGGAAGCCGTTTGGATCAGGAAGTTCATCACAGAACTAGGGGTGATACCTACCATCTCAGATCCAATAACTTTGCTCTGTGACAATAGCGGTGCTATTGCACAGGCCAAAGAGCCTAGGTCACATCAAAGGACCAAGCATATACTCAGGCGATTTCATCTCATCAGAGAAATCAACGATAGAGGTGATATAAAAATATGCAAAGTAGCAGGAGAAGATAATGTTGCTGATCCTCTAACAAAGCCGCTTGTGCAGGCAAAGCATGAGCGTCATGTTAGGTCAATGGGAATTAGTCAAATTAATGATTGTACCTAGTGCAAGTGGGAGGTTGTTGGAAATCGTGCCCTAGGGGCCAATCATTGTCTTATGAACATTATTGATTTATGAATTTATTAATTGAGTTATCATATTATTTGCATGTTTACTATGATGACCATCCTTGGATAATTCATGATATTATCCTAAATGTCCCTGGTCGATCATCTATGTGGGAGCACAGATGAAATAAGACCAGTATGACTTTGAAGATGTATAGAGATATAAATCAAAGTCATAAACACATGTAAGAGTACAGGGTGTTGGACCGACCCGCTATGAGAGAACTGCATGGGTAACGTCATAAGCTTCTCTCATATACAAACCATGTCAATATGCCCTTTGACCTGAGATCATCATGGATTCCTACATGACAAAACGCTCAGCTTTGACCTAGTCAAAAGTCACTTTTGACCGAGTGATCATAAAGACTATGTTTGGGCTTAGTGGTTTTTCATGCGGAGGAATGTGAATGGTCAAGATGGAATTTGTCCCTCACATTCGTGGAGAGATATTACTGGGCCCCTCGATGAGTGAGTCTGAGAAATGTATGGCCATACTGTAATGGAAAGGTAGTTCCATTTCTATAGTCAGACTACTCAGGGATCGAGAAAGTAACGGTCGGGAATAGGAGGATGACATTATCCATGCCTCATCCATGACCAAAATATCGCGTGACAGAAGGGACATGATATGGTTGTATAAAAGGTTACATCGTTTATCGATCCTCATATGATTTGGGTAGTTGTTATGTCTTGCTAGAGACCGCTTGCGACTTGTGGGCTAGTATAGCAAATGGCCCACTGCCAACTTCATATGGGCCTACAGGGTCGCACACAAAATAGCCCAACACGAGCTATGATGTCCAGATTCATTGAATCTAAGACATGTCCAGATTCAATGAAAGATCCAGGTGAATGTATATATATATTTATTTATATTTATATTCGTATATATATAAATTCGTATATATATATATTATATATATGAGATATATGAGATTTAATTTATAAGGATAAATTAAATCCCTATCATGTTTGAATTCGAAATTCAAATTGATAGGATATCTCATATAAGAGATATTTATAAGATTTAATTTATAAGGATAAATTAAATCTCTATCACGTTTGAAATTCGAAATTCAAATTGATAGGATATCTCATATAAGAGATATTTATAAGATTTAATTTATAAGGATAAATTAAATCTCTATCACGTTTGAAATTCGAAATTTAAATTGATAGGATATCTCAAATTTGATTTATGGGAATAAATCAAATATAACTCAGTCTCATCTTTATTTAAAGTTAAATAAATAAGTAATTAAATCTGTGGGACGGATTTAATATTATTTTATTTAATTAGTTTCTTATAAAATTATACAATATATGATATTGTATCAATTCGGAATTAATATAAGATTAACTCCAAAATCCAATTAGGTCAGGTGGAAAAACGCATAGCATCCTCTATATCTGATTGGAGGAGCTACGTTTGAAAATAACACAGAACACAAAAGGCCGAACGGAATCTGCAAAAGGTTTGCAGACAAGAAACTGCTGAAATAGAGACGGAGACTTGTGAAAGCCTTGGAGGGACAGGAGACGCTAGCACGTCGTTCGTGGTTGGAACGCTGTTCGTGTGGATACCAGTAGAGGAAGCCGACCTGAGGCGTCGACTTCTTGTGATCGGAAAGAGACCACCGTCCGCGGAGAGAATCTGTGAAGGTCGCTGAGGAACACTCCGTCGATTTCTTGCGATCAGAAAGAGATCACCACCCACGTAGAGAAGCTGTGAAATTCGCTGAGCAACACTAAGGGTAATGATTCTTTCCACTTGACTTAAACACATACGGCAGATCCTGGCAAGGAATGGAAAATTTTAAAGTTTATTTCCGCTGCGTGTCTTCCAATTCCTTACAGCTGGCAACCCGAAGCCCATGGCTCCGAGACCTCCTGATGTCAACCACTGGCGGGGTCTCTTGTACTTGTAAAACTGAGCAGCCCACATCTGGTGCTGACCAACTCCTGTACTTATAATGGCATCTCCGTTGGTGAGTTCATCAAGAATCTGAATAGCATACTGTGGAGAAATATTATCCTCGAATGTTTTGTAACTCAAAGGGAATTTGCGTTTCTGCTCATTCAACTCTTCTCTCCAAGTTTGAAAATCTAGTTTCCCTCTAATTTCTCTGCTTTCCAAAATCTGGTTAAGCTTTTCCAAGGCCACCTTTATATCTGCACAAATTGCTACATGAGGCAGCTTATTCTTTCCTATTTCAGCTGAATCAATGTCTATATGAACAATTTTAGCTCGGCTAGCAAATGCCTCGAGCTTTCCAGTGACACGATCATCAAACCTCACTCCAAATGCAAGCAACAAATCACTTTGATCTACAGCATAATTAGCATAAACCGTACCATGCATACCAAGCATCTGAAGGGAATATTCATCACTAATTGGATATGCTCCTAAACCCATCAAAGTACTAGCAACTGGAATTCCAGTGAGCTCGACAAAACGCCTCAATACCTCACTTGAGTTCAAACAACCACCTCCAACATACAACACTGGTTTCTTCGAGTCCATTATCAACCTCGCTATTTGTTGCAGATTTATCTCATCTGGAGACGTGGGTAACCTGGAACTATAACCAGCAAGCTTAGTGGATTGGCCCCAGTTCGGAACGGCAAGATGCTGTTGTACATCCTTTGGAATATCGATTAGAACAGGGCCGGGTCGCCCGGAAGTTGCCACGAAAAATGCCTCACTCACAATCCTAGGAATATCCTCTACATCCATAATGAGATAATTGTGCTTTGTGATAGATCTTGTTACCTCAATAATCGGAGTTTCTTGGAACGCATCGGTTCCGATCATTCTTCGCGGGACCTGCCCGGTGACGGCAATGAGGGGCACACTGTCAAGAAGCGCATCAGCAAGGCCGCTGACGAGATTGGTGGCGCCAGGGCCGGAGGTCGCGATGCATACACCAGGGAGGCCAGAGGATCGAGCGTAGCCCTCGGCGGCGAAGATGCCGCCCTGCTCATGACGAGGAAGGACGTTACGGATGATGTTGGAGCGCGTGAGAGCTTGGTGGATCTCCATGGACGCACCTCCGGGGTAGGCGAAGACATTAGTGACGCCTTGCCTTTCAAGGGCTTCAACGAGGATGTCGGCGCCTTTTCTAGGTTCGTCGCGAGCAAATCGGGGAACAAAAAGCTCAGAGGCGCCGGTGGTGGTGGGGGTGGAGGTGGAGGTGGAGGAGGTGGGGGCGGTGAAGGGGGAAATGTTAACAGAAGGTGGTTTGGGGGTTTGATTAGGATTAGAGAGGGAACTAGAGATCCGGAAGGAATGGGGATGAAAGGATTTGTGGGGAAAATGTGAAAGAGGGAGAGTTAACAGATGGACGCGCTTGGAGAAAAGCGATTCAGAAGAGGAAGAAGAAGAAGAGGAAGAGAAAGGGGATGACGAAGCAGAGAAGGATGCAGTGGGCGAAGCCGCCGCCATGGTTGACATGCAGGGAGGAACTGAGCAACAGAGTAATGGGTGGCGCTCAGTTCAGTTGAGTTAAAATGTGGTTGGGACATGGGAGAGGCAGAGTAGGGTGGCCCCAAAAACATGGAAAAATGAATAAAATATCAATGTTAAGAAATAGTAAGAATTACAGTTATGAGTGTTATTAATTTTTTTGAATTTATATCATTTTTTTAAAAAAAATATTACTTAAAAATCCTTTTGGAATTGCAACTGTAAAAAAATTAGTACTAAATATTTTCAAAATTTAAAATTTCAGTGACAAATTTTTTTTTAAATTGTAACATAAAACTTATAATATTAATGTATTTTTTCTTTGAGGGAATGTCTTCTAAATGGAATTTTGTCTTTATATTTTCGAATAGAAAGGTTGAGGCAAGTGCCAACAAAAGACAAACACGGTGTGCCGCATGCAAATTGTCGTCAAAGCTGTGAAGTGTCGTCTTTGGAAGTTGGAAATTGGAAGTAGGGCGTAGGATGAGTGAGAGGGTAAAATAGTAAATGCATCATTCCCCCCCCCCCCCCCTCCCTTTTTGCATGTAGATCACACGTTTGTGGCAAATCAAGTCGCAGCCTAGGGGTGTTCATGGGCAGGGCTGGGCAGGGCGACCCCCCTGCCCGGTGCCCTGCCCAGAATAAGCATGGGCTGCATTTTGCAGCCCGATGCCCGGCCCTGCCCGGTAAAAGCCCTAACCATTTTGGGCTGGGCATGGGCGGGCTGGGCGTGGGCTAGCTGGACATGCCCAAGTTGTGATGCCATGCTCATGTTGTGAAAAAAATTTGCAATTATAAACTTCTAAAATAATATCATATTCATATATCTTCAAGAGTTAAATAATATCTATAATCCACTAAAAATAAGGTAACAAAAAGATAATAATTAAAGTCTTGAAATTCATTGTATATAAAAAAACCTTGAAGTCTAAATAGTTTATAATTACAATTTTACATCAATTTTCCAAATGTTGACAAGGATGAAGTATCTAAAAAAATAAAATAAATAATTATAATTTGTAATGTAATCATATTATGATTAATAAAGTTAAAAAAATTAATGTAGTTATAAATATTAAAAGATGCAACTTATATACTTAACTACTTATATTTCTAAAATGACCCTTTAGTCACCAGTAACTATCATATTCTCCCTTCTAAATGTAGCATCTACGGAGAAAATAAAAAAAATAAAAAAAAGGGGCGCTCATGGGCAGGGCAGGGCAGGGCAACCCCCCTGCCCGGTGCCCAGCCCGAAAAAAGTATGGGCTGCATTTTGCAGCCCGATGCCCAGCCCTGCCCTATATTTATGGGGCTGGGCAGGGCCATTTTTTCGCGGGCTCGGGTGGGCATACCGGGCCGCGGGCTTTATGAACACCCCTATCGCAGCCCCTTCCAGTATTTCGGGTCAGAGACATCAGCCACTTGGGTCCAAATCCTCTGCATCTCTTGAGTGAGAGGGTAAAATAGTAAATGCATTATTTTACCCCCTTGCATGTATATCACGTTTGTGGCAAATCAACTCGCAGCCCCTTCCAGTCTTTCGGGTCAGAGACATCAGCCACTTGGGTCCAAATCCTCTGCATCTCTTGAGTGAGAGGGTAAAATAGTAAATGCATTATTTTTCCCCCTTGCATGTATATCACGTTTGTGGCAAATCAAGTTCGGGTCAGAGACATCAGCCCCTTGGGTCCAAATCCTCTGCATCCCTTGCATTTATTTTTTCTTTTTAAAAATAAATATTATTGAACATTTCCCTTCTACCACTTGTATGTGATAATACCATACCCATTATCTATAAATTCAACTGATAAAAGAATAAAATATATAATTATTTAGAATATATTTAATTTTTAAAGAGTACTATTTTATTGTAATTCCAATCACAATATTTGAGAAGATATCTTAACTCTTAAGTGTTTAAATTTATACTTAAAGGTAATAGATAGCTCGCCCTACTCGATATTAATATTATTGAGAAAGAAAAAAAAACTCCACTCTATTATATTAAATTTTAGTTGAGCCCAACTCTTTTGTAAAAAAAAATTTATTAAAAGAAAACCTTTCGCTCTCATTTTTCTCCAAAAAGAAAGCTCACGGCCAAAAATCTAAAAAAATGAACACTCATAATCACATTAAATTAAAAATCTACTAACTCACCCCTTCTTGTGCAACCCAAGGCAACAACTGATTTCGATTTTGGGTTCAAGAGATATTTGCCATGTATACATGGTTGAAATCCCATTTCAATTATTTAGATATCTTTAATAGTTTTATTATATAGAATCAACAAAATTTCCAACTGATATTGGAAAAATATTTTAAATTAAAAAAAATTACCTAAATAAATTTTTATCATTAAAAAAAAGTGCAGACCCCCACTCATCTCCTATGCATGTACACGGGCTAAATCCAACTATCAAACCCATCCAGTGGCCCAAATAGGGACCCACTGGTCTGATGATGGAAACTCACCAATTTAAATAGCTTTCGTTAAAAATATTTTTTTAATAAATAATCTCATAAATTCTTTATAAATACTCTCTTAATTTTAAGATTATATTCTAATTTTAGTAGTAGACTAGTGACAAACTTATCTAAATTTTTTTATAAAAAAAAAAATTGAGAAGAGTGTATTACTATATTTGCAGTTGAATAAAAGGCAGCCCCCCAATGGCAAATCGTGGTCGTGGGTTGTGAGATTTTTGTACATAAACTAAAATATCCTCTCGTTCATTTGTTGAATCAAGTTCAACATATTTGTTAAGTATCATTTCTAAATTATACGGATAGAAAATTTCCAAGCACCATTGCACGAGACCAACATCTTTGTGGTCACCTCAAACAATCATCTTCAGTTCAGTCTATCAACTGCAGAGAACGCAAAAGAAACCACAGGTTGAATCAGAAATCATTTTCAGTCATAAGCATGCGCAACAGGGAAAAAAAAAAAACCATGCACAAAAACATATTCCAGAATGGGAATCCCTCTCGGTACAACAATAATAATAAATCTTATCATCGACTATACGAACTGTACCGGTACTAGTTTGAACAAATTTAAATTAACAAAGCCAATGCCATAATATCCAGATGCTAAAGCAGAAATGCATTTTAACCGTCCTCTTGATAATAATTCTCATGCCCCGCAAAGCCATTTATTTTGCTAATGCCCATGACTTCTTAACGAAACATCCTAAATTTTGAGTAGCAGTTGATCAAATATACTACTGCAGCTGGCCGTCAGCAATCAATGAAGGTATGCCGAGGTAGCATTATTGCAGCAAACACGGTTGAAGTGGAAGGAAGCTAAATATATCAACTAGTTCACATCCTTCAAGATGTCAATGTAGTATCCTACGCCCTCAACAATAGGAACAACCAAGCTATAACCTTTCTATTCATCACATTTGAATCATTATGTTGTACAGACAACAGATTGAAGCTAGCCACCCCTTTTTAATGACAAACACAAATACTCTGAAGCAATCAAGTTGCTTCAAGTTCAGCTACTTGAAACCCAAAGACTCCATCTAGTTACTTTTATCTCTGTTTCAAAAAGGAAATATTACAAGTTTAAGAAATTAATAATAGTAAGGAATGGCATATTCTGTGGTAAGCTCTCGTCCTGTAACCTGCAGTAAGCTTTAAACTGAAATTAAATTATCTCCTAATGCCCTCACAGCAAGTATCTCACTAATAAGGGAGGTTAGAAGCCGGGAGTATCTCCAATACACTAAAAAGATATTTATTCCTTGATATGTTAACTAAAGAATAGCTAACATATATATAGGAAATAGAAACACATGAAAGCAACTGAAATTCCCTACATAGTCGGGGAGCTGACTCATAATGGACTAAGCATGATAGATAACGACTCGGCTAATCCTATAATTTAGTGACGACATGATAAATAAAATGGCGAACAAAGTGGAACAGAATAACAAAATGATAACAGAATGATCTAGGCTAAGTCTAATTCCCTATTCTTCTGCCTTAGATATTTCTTCGGGGCCATATCATTCTGGCTGTGCTGATTAGCAAGGAACTATGGTAATTAACTACTACCTTCGGTCCTTAATATAAGAGTTAACTTGTAGTATTATTACATAGAGCAAGCCTCACACCGTGGACCAAAAAGTAAAAAATAATAAAGCACAGAATATAGGAATAAGAATAACTGATCCCAATATTAAGATGCTCCAACTATAACAGAGTTTGCCCATGTAATGCCATCTAACAGAATGACAGCTCATGGTGCCACCTGTAATCAAGAACTGACACCAAAACATCAACATAACAAAGCAGCTTAAACTTTGTCCCCAATTTTCAAACATAAAAACCCTGATGTTCATTTAAAAAGTACCAATCAAACAAAATTTATTACACGCCTATCTTTAAGGCTCAGGGAGGAAAAACAAAAAGAATCTGTCATTCCACTCTTAAAATATGGGGCAGTAGGAAGAAAGGCATGTTTAACGCCTCATTAAATAACTTATACAAAAGTTAAAATTTCTCAATCACACTGAAAATTTTGTGAAGCATGTCGGGAAGAAAAAGAGCATTTGCATTATCAAGAATCTTCTTCATCAACCTCCTTTAATCGTATATTTCCTACCCTGGAGAGGCTACAAGTTTTCCCAATATGAAAGTTTTCTTTTCAAAATAAATTGAGTTAGTCTATTCCAATCTCCCCCAAAATCACCCACTTACTAGATTTCAATCTTGAAATGTTATCTAGTTACCTATCTAAACTTCGTATATATCTAAGGCACAAATCTCCAGCAAACTCAATCTGTCTGAATATGAATCCAGTGCATGCAATCCCACTTAAGTTACTACTCAAAATATTCCATCTTTTTTGGCAACACGTCTCTGATGTGTATTATGTTCTTCTTAAGAGGATAAAATTGTAAATATATCAAATTAGCATTGCCAATTGTGAAAGAACATTTTCCAATATAACATCATTAAATTTACATATTCCATTTCCATCAATCACACTAACAAATATACAATGAATAAAGTGCCACAAAACTTTTATCAACCATACTTTCATTTCAAAGCAATCCAAATACGACTATTGCAGTTGCACATTGGTCAGAAAAAACTGAACATGTCCTAGTAGTTTTTCTACCCCGAGAGCGAGCTACATGTATAACATACGTGCAAAGTCTTCCTTAGTCCAAAAAGATGTTAATTCTTCTGATAGGCTATTTCAACATAAATTTGCCAAAGACATATGCACCCACCCTCTGTATGCATTCTTCACAACCTTCATAGATTTCACTCTTGAAATGTATCCATTCATCTAGTCAAACTTCATATTTATTCAATCACAAGTCTCCAGCAAATTCAATTTCAGCCTGAAAATGACCCCAGTGTCTACAGGTATGCAACCCCATTTAAGTTACCCTTCGTAACAGTCCCTCAAATTTATGGTAAAACATATTAGATAGGTCACATGTTCAATTAGAAACAATGAAATTTTATCCCAAATTTTAACTGAACGAAAGAATCGAAAGAACGAAAGATCAGCAAGGTTTAAATAAAGTACCAAACAGAAAGAGAATACTTTTTATCAAACTCCTTTCACGAAGGAAGATAAAGCAGGCTCCTACCTCTGACCATCAAGATTGCCCTGTCCGCTGCTCCCGCCGCTGCCGTAGGACACATCATCGGGCGCCGTCTGCCACACTGACTGCCACGCTTGCGAAGGCGGTTGCGCGTACAATCCGGTGGGATCCACCGCCGGCCGTCCAATAATTATGCCACCGGGAGGGCCGGCAGGTTGGCCCATAGACGGATAGTGGTAAGGAACACCGCTGGTGGGGGCCTCCATCATTCCATCAAGGGCAGCCTCGTCCTTGATCTCGTCCCTAGGCACAATATCAACCAAGAAATCGAAAATATCAGTGCGTGTGATGGAAGCAGCGATGTCGTTCTTCTGGAGAGTGCGCCTCTTGTTCTCTTCAGCGTGAAGCCAGGATCGAATGGTGAGCTCGAGGATGAAAAGCTCGCAGGCCTTGGCGAACAAAATGGGGGCTTCGGCGGAGATCATGCGGACGTCCTCGTCGGCCTTCATGATCTTCTTGATGCGAGCGAGAGGGAGCTGGTGGTTCTTGAAATCGTTGACATGCTCGATCTCTTGGCGCTGGGTGTTCCAGAAGGTGTGAAGCTGCAGTTGCTGCTGTTGAAGAAGGTGGTGGAAGGAAGAAGGAGGAGCAGGGGGCTGAGGTGGGTATGGGGAGGAAGGTGGGGCTTGCTGGGGATTCTCCATTGTTGATGAATTCGTTGATAGAGAATGATGAATGGTGCGATCGGCTTCTACGTTGACGGTTGCGTCTCGCGATCAAGGCGTATCGAGACATTTTGGGCTACGCATACAGAGAAACTTCTACTGTTGAGTTTTTTTTTTTTTTTACTTTGAATTCCATCAAGCGTCTCTTTATTGTTTATTCGAATATTTTTGAGTGGTCTCCAAAAATACCTAAAAAAGTTGGCCATGAAAAAAACACCTCAACAAATTTCATATGTATACAACATTATTATAAGACTAGACCTATGACCTAGAGTTGGATATTTTGAACTTTCTAAAATTCTCCTTAATATTTTAAACCACCTTTATTAAATTGTGTCCTTGTTTTAATGATGTCTGTCAATATCTCTTTCATATATATAAGTAAATTTATTTGAAAAAAAAAATCTCACTATATGTTTGTTTACATTAGCATTTTTTTAAAAGTGAAGTTTTCATAAATTATAGTTTGTAGTTATTATAATATTATTTATATTTAAATATCTTAAAAAAAGTCATTGGGGTACACTGTTGTTGTCTAAAGGTGTGTTTGGATTAGCTTTTAGAGAATAGATTCTGAGAGAAATAGATTCTGAAAAATAGATTTTAGGAAGAATAAATTTTGGAAAATAGATTTTGGGAAGAATAGATTTTAAAAATAGAGATATTTGGATGATTAGTAGTAGAATCATTTTTTATATTGATAAATTACCAAAAAGGGTATGATTTGATTAAAGTATGAGAGAGGAGAGGGGGTAAAGAATAAATAGGAGAGATGAGAGAGTGTAGAGAAGAGAGAGAAAATAGGAGATAATGTGAAGAAGAGAGAGGAGAGAGAGTATAAGAAAAAAGTAGGGGTAAAATAGTAATTGCATAATCCATAAACTATTTTACTGTTCCAAAAGTTATTTTCAATAACTTATTCAAAACCATGGTTTTTGCCAAAATCAATTCTGGACAAAAATGACTCTTTGTTTCAAATTTTTTAAACCTGAGGTTTTAGCCAAAATCAATTTTGGACAAAAATAGTTGTTTGTTTTAAATTTTTCTAAAATGAGATTTTGACCAAAATTGATTCTTAAAAGCTGTTGTCAAACAGACACTGAACATAAAAGAAAACTGTCAATTAAGCCTTTCTTCCCGAATCAACGATTTAACTATGCCTGCCTCGATCCAAACAACCTCTACATTTATAGAATGATTTATATTTTAAGTATTTTACTATTGTAGTTAACAATTAAGTTACAAATAATTATTTTAATTATTTATTATTATTGTAATAGAATTTATCACTAAACAATAATTTTGACTACTTTTATTAAGATATTTATTACCCCTATTAAAAATTGAGTTACAATTACTTTGGTTATTTATTACTCCTATAATAAAATTTACAACTTGATCAATAATTTTAATCACTTTTACTAAGACATTTACTACTCCCTATAACAACTTAGTTGTAAGTAATTATTTTAGTTATTTATTACTTCTGTAATGAGATTTATCACTTGAACAATAATTTTAACTACTTTCGCTAAGACATTTATTACTTCCTATAACAACTAAATTATAAGTAATTATTTTAGTTATTTACTACTCTTACAATAAAATTTACCACTTGAGTAATGATTTTGACTACTTTCACTAAGACATTTACCACTCTCTATGCAAGTAATTGATTTAGTCATTTACTACTCAAATAATGGAATTTACTAATTAAACAAATATTTTGACCACTATTAAACCCTCCTACTCATTGTTCATCTTTTTTGTCTCTCACTGTTCATTTTACTCTTCTCACCGCTCACTGCTCACCACTCTCGCTCCTCTTGCCACCATATTGCTCGCCCTTACTGTCGAAGTAAGAACATGACTGGAAAAGAGCAATGGTGAACAAGATGATGATGAGAACGATGATTCGATACGTAATGTTTGATGGTTGATAAACAGTGAGAAAGAAGATGAACAGTAAGGAGGAGGGTTTGATAATGGTCAAAATCATTACTCAAGTTGTAAATCTTATTATAGGAGTAATATAACTCAAACAATTACTTGCAACTCAATTATTACTGAGAGTATTAAATCTCTTAACAAAAGTTGTCAAAATTATTATTCAAATCGTAAATCATATTGTAGGAGTTATAAATAACCAAAGAACAATTTTCTTTTGTGTCTAAAATTTGAAAGGACATATTAAGAGTTATCTCCAATCTGTCATTTGTGAAATTTAGAGTCTCTTTTTATCCTTTTTGAGTTTCAAAAAGTATTTATTTGTCTTTTTCCATTATACCTCCTTCAAAAATATAAGATGAGGTTTGGTATTGTTAATCCATTTTATTTTCTATATTTATTATTTTTTTAAAACACATAAATATTTTAAAAAAATTAAATTATATTTATTATAATTAAGTAATGTATACGTGCTTGCATATAAAATACCAAAAGGTACATTCCTCGAATGGTTTGGTTGAAGGGTCTAGTCTATGGAAATAAAAATATATATATATATATATATATATATATATTTAATTATAATGAATATAATATGATATTCCTATAGTACTCTTATATAACATTACATTATGTATAAGTTTATAAGTTTTTTTTACCTTTTATATAAGTTTATAAACTAGATAAATTAGTTTTGAAAAAATATAAATATTAAATATAAAATAAATTAAAATTTTATATTTAGGATCAAATCTAACTTTAAAAGTAGATGTATTTATTATTGTCTAATCTTGGTCAACTCCGTCCTAATCTCAATCGAATCAAGATAGGATTGTCGCGTTTTAAAATTTTTTAGGATGAGATAAAAATTGTCCTAGGATGAGATGAGTAGTGTCTTGTCTTAAGGTATTTTATTTATATATATGTTATTATATTTTAAAATTTTATTACTTTATTTTATATATAATTATAATTATATATAATAGTTATAATGGATATATACATATTATAATTCCTAAGCATATTTATAATATATATATCATTTTATAATTATATTTATAATGTGTGTGTATATATGTAATAATTATAAAGATTATTATGATATAATAATTATATTTTGTTTAAAAAAATGGGATGGATGTTCCAATCCAGATTTGGGATAGCTTGGGGATAGGATGGAATAGAGAACAAAAAATGACATCTTGTTGGTCTGGTGAACACCCCTGCTTAAAACTAATTAATATTTCACTGTTCGCTGTACAAGAAGCAATCTAAAATTTTGAAATATCCGTGGATGCTTAAAGACATTGACTGTATTCTATGGACATACTGTAAATCCTTGGTTTTATTAATATGATTCAGCGTTTCATTAAAAAAAAATGTTTTTGCAAACACACGGCACGTTGGAAGAAGTAACAATGATACTTCTTTTCCATCTTCAAATAAAATTAACTTCTCTCCTTTTGAGCTAGCCACTATAATGTTCAGCCTATTATACCATCCCATTTACTTTAACTTCTAAAAACCAAAAATAATTTAAAAATCAATCTGAATAATAAATTTTAAAAAATAACTTTTAAAATAAAAATAATTCTAAAAAATAAATATTTAAATAGTTATTATCATAATAACTTTTATAAAAATTACAGAATAAAATAATAAGAATAAAAGGGATAAAATGACAATTACTCAATTCAAAAATAATTTTTCTCGTTTAAAAATTAATTCTAAAAGCTTTATCTGAAACATTACTTTAGATACCTAAAAACTATAATTTAAAGCTGTTTAAGTATTTATAGTTTGGGCCCAAAAATGCTTTAATGCTTTTGACATGACAAACCAAACAGGTACTCCATTGTTGCCAAGCATCTCCCTTGACTCAAACTCCCAAAATTTACAGCCACCGAAGAAGCCGAAGGGATACAAGACAGAAACTTCGCTAATCTACTTGACAGTAAATCCTTAAGACTAACACAATGATGTTATTATGACAGTCACTGAATATCAAGGACAATAATACAGAAAACTACCATTGAATATCGAGGATAATAATCTTCAGGAAATCTGGAGAAAAAGTAAAGATGCACATTTAAGTTAGCGATATAAATATGAAGGGCCAGCAAAAGAATAACGAGATGAAACTGGGATTGGTGCGTTGTCTGGCCTGGCACCATTGTAATGCTGAGTCCTGTTATATTCCGACAGAGCTTCGGCAGCGTACAATGAATATCGCCTATCTTGACCAGTTTCTCTCCTCCGAAGGTCTTCATCAGCCCTAGCCAAGGTTCTTTCACCAGCAAAATAAGAACTTGAAGGGATTTCCTCTCTGCTCAAGGGTCGTATATTCAAGTCCCTTGATGACGTACCGTGGTTATAGGCAGGATGATATGGATCATTTGCATAATCACGTCTTGCACCACGACTGTAGGCCTGATATCCGGGCTCATCCAAATAAGGAGGGTTAGGAAGAAGTGTTTCAGCATGTACAGGGACATTGTCCCTGTAGATAGGGATCAAGTGTTCACGGCGATCCCTTTCGTAATCTCTCTCGTAACGATCCAACCCAGGATTAACATGAGATGGAGGATTTACAACACTTCTATCTCCTTGTAAACCATAAGTTCGATAGTCCCTCTCAGTAAGGAATAAATCACGAGCAGCTTCCTCTCTCCGTTCAGTCCAGCGAGGAGCTTCCTCTCTCTGTTCAATCCGGTGAGGAGCTTCCTTTCTTTGTTCGATCCGGTGATCTCTTTCATCAGGCAACACATTATAACTATTCGAATGGCTATTGGCGTAATATTCTCTGGTAGGTCTTTCTCTGTGGGAATGTGGCCTTGATCCCCTTGCAACATCACGAACTTCCCTATCCCGGACAATCAACTTCTGAGGGGAGCGGGCAGGGCGCGAAGTAGAATGAATTTCTACTGGTCGGAATAGCTGTGTCAGCTTCCTAACCTGAATCATAATATTTGAATATAATCAAAGATTGAGAATGGAAGAAAACTAAAACAGAGGCAGCATTTGAATCTCACTTGACTGACAGTAAGTTCTGTTTTGAACTTATTCTTTTCATTATAATTTTCCTTGATAGCCCTTCTGAAAATGCTTTCAGGCAGTGGATAACAATCCTTGTCAATGGAGAATCGCACCTAAAGGTTTGAACCAGCAGCACATAAATCTCAACTTAGTACAATGAAGACAAGAATCTCAGCCAAAACCAGGTAAGAAAATAAATAGGGGAGAGAAAAAGTCACCTGAGCAGGAAACAGACCCTCAAAAGCTCTCGGTTCAAGTTTCATGCCACCAGAAGATGTTGCCTTGTAAATCCCATACAACAGCTTAAGATCAAAATTATACAGAAAAAGTTTCAACCCTGGCTTGATTCCAAAAACAACATCTTTTTTACCAGCTGAAACACCCATGACACGATAATGGAAACAATCTGGTTTAGTCTTTCCATTGCACATAAAGATTAAGCCACCAAGCTTTTCTTTGTTTTTCTCATTTGATTGACTCCTTCCAATTCCACCATCCCTACCTCTACTCTTTTTACTCATGGCACCCAGAGTTAAATTTCCACGTCTTCCTTTATTCTTCATGCTACGCATTTTGTCACCATTGCTCCTATTATGCCTGTCCAAGTTATTGCTCCCATCTCCTTGAATCTTCTCAGGCTGTTCATCATTAGTTCTCTTCTGTCGGGTGCCTTGTGAAATTTTTTTATCTGGGTTACCCAACAATTTCTTATTCTTCCTCCTATGTTTTTCCCAAATCTTCTGAGCAACTTTATTCTTATTGGTCTTGAATCTACTAGCCTGAGATCTCTTCACAATTTTAGGGCTGGCCTTTAATGATTGCGGGGTATTCTTGTCACTTGACTCAAGTTTACTAGATCCTACAGGAGGATTCTCAGCATCCTTCTTGCTATTATGTTTTTCTGATGACTCAGATTTAGAAGATGGATGCTCATGCTCCTTACTCCTAGTGTCCCCTTGAACACCAGCAGTCTTTTTGGCCTTGGATCCACCAACCTGAGACTTCTTGACAATTTTAGATTTGGCCTTTAACGATTGAGGGGAATTCTTCTCACTTGACTCTGGTTGAATAGATTCACTGGGGGCATTCTCTGCGTCCTTAATGTCATCTTTTTCTGATGACTCTGTATACTTCTTGCTTTTATCTATTTCTGACAAATTGGGTTTTGGAGACATATTCAGAGAATTTCCAGTGTCTTTCCTGCTTTCTTCTTGCCCCATATTCCCAGTGTCTCCTTGAACACTTTTACTCATTTTGGTCTTAAATCTACCAACCACAGACTTCTTCCTGATTTTTGGTTTAGCCTTTAATGATTGAGGGTTATTGTTGTCACTTGACCCTGGTTGACAAGATCCTTTTGGGGAATTCTCTGCATCCTTCATGTTATCTTTTTCTGATAGCTCTGCCTCCTTCTTGTTGTTAACATTTTCAGAAGACTCAGATTTAAAAGACACATCCAGAGAATTCTCAGCAACCTTACTACTTTCTTCTTGCTCCATATTCCCCATATCCCCTTGAGCTCCTTTAGTCTTAAATCTCCCAGCCGGAGACTTCTTCACAATTTTAGGTCGTGCCTTTAACTGTTGCGGGGTATTCTTGTCACTTGAATCTGGTTTACTAGTTCCTTCAGGTGCAATCTCTGCATCCATCATTTTGTTATCATTTTCTGATGACTCTTTATCCTTCTCACTGTTGTCTTTTTCTGATGACTCTGCACCCTTCTTGTTGCCATCCTTTTTTGATGACTCTACATCCTTCCTGTTATCATCCTTTTCTGATGACTCTACATCCTTCCTGTTGCCATCCTTTTCTGATGACTCTACATCCTTCCTGTTGCCATCCTTTTCTGATGACTCCTTATCTTTCTCATTGTTATCTTTTTCTGATGACTCTGCATTCTCCTTTATGTTATCCTTTTCTGATGTCTCTGCCTCCTTCTTGCTGTTAACATTTTCAAAAGACTCGAATTTAAAAGATCCATCAGGAGAGTTCTCAGCATCCTTCCTATTTTCTTCTTGCTCCATATTCCCTGTATCCCCTTGAGCCCCTTTAGTCTTTCTGGTCTTAAATCGCCTAGCCAGAGACTTCTTAACAATTGTACGCCGGGCCTTTAACCGTTGTGGGGTGTTCTTGTCACCGGAATCTGGTTTACTAGTTCCTTCAGGTGCAATCTCTGCATCCTTCACTTCATTATCTTTTTTTCCTGACAACTCTTTATCCTCCTTAACATTATCTTTTTCTGAGGACTCTGCAACCTTCTTGCTGCTATCCTTTCCTAATGACTCTGCATCCTTCCTACTGTCGTCCTTTTCTGATGACTCTACATCCTTCCTACTGTCATCCTTTTCTGATGACTCTGCACCCTTCTCGCTGTTCTTTTTCTCTGATGATTCAGCATTCATCCTGCTGTAATCCTTTTCTAGTAACTCAGGTTTAGAAGACATATCTAGAGGATTCTCAGCGTCCTTCTTTCCTTCTTGCTCCATGAAAGGCCAACCACACTAGCTTCCAGAGGAAAATCTTACTGCAAGTAAAGGATATATGTTTTGAACTCCAAAATCTGCAAGGCATGAAAGGAATATAATCAGTGAAGGGGGAAATGAAAAAGGCAGCATTGTGACAAAAGGAGAGGAACAAATAGAAGCTTTTGAACTCCGAAAGGTACTACCAATGACACATTAGATTGATATAAACAACTTAAATTCGATAAGGACAAGGATATATGTTTTAATCAAATGTTCAAAAGAAAGTCATGCATGCATAATAATGCCTAACATGTGCACAACACAGAATTTCAAATCTCAATCACATAAACCTATCTCCCATACCATAAGCTATATTTAATAACTTGGTTTTCCACTCTCAGTACAACATTACAAAATGAGATGATGGTCCAAAAAATGAGGCCTCAGCCTTATCCAACCGAGGAACGAGGGGTTATGTAAAACATAGCAGTGGTGTTGAGACATGATGCTTATGTAGAACCGAACTCTGAATCTAATCGTCAATCCTTTTCTGATTGAGAGCGTTCATTAGGGCATGGTAATAAACAACACCTATTTTAAGAAGAACAATGGCAGTGGACTCCTTATTGAGAGGTTACATGGAGATATGGCAGAAAAAAGCAACACAAAAGGGGCATTCACTGGGCTCCAACTAGCTCAAGATAATGCATAGTCAGCAAAACATTCTTCATACTGGTTCCGAATCCCGTGAGGATATCCATCTTTTTATCCAATAGATGTTCCTTTTTTTCAGTTCTTTCTTCCAAATCTTTTGTGAAAAATCAATTACAGGTGTCAAGAATGTTGAAATGCAAGTACTCTCATGCAGGCAGTTTACCCATTACAATATATAATAATTATTCTCCAATTCAAGTGAATATTGCCCATAATAGTAATGTTCCAAAGGAAATGTTCAAGCTTTTGATTGTCACAGTATGATGGACCTTAGTTTTCAAATTAATGAAAACCTAATTTTGGAATAATAAATAAAAAAGTTGTATCCAATAATAACATTTTTAATACCAATTAATACTAATTTCAAAATTTAACATATAAAATGTTTACTTATCTACTATAGAAACAAAATATGCAATATAATTATTTTAGCAACAAAAAGTATTTAACCATAACTCACCCGCCAAAGAAGTACGGTATAAGCCATGTAGTGAGTATGACAATTGACATGATATATAATACATGAAACATAATGATTTTTAAAATTTGAAGATTCAAACATGTAGGATGTGGGTGTATTCAGAAAATTAACACATGAAAAGTAAACATTTAGAAAAAAAGATCGAATCTAAAACAAGCATTTCTATTGTAAAACAAGATGTCCATAACACAAAAAATAAATTTACGAGTTAAAACTAAAATTTCCAATTCAAATTAAATGCATATCATCATTTTCATTCATATAGTTAAGATCCCATATAAACTCGAGTTGTTTTGGCACATTTTGAAATGTTTCGAACAAAAGGAAAGCAGGATAACAATGCTAGAGTAGCACACATTCAATATGAATAATCCCTCTTTCTTGTTGTATCAGCGCCTCCTATTCTTGTATATAAGCTCACAAATCACAATTTATAAGCAATTTAATTGGTTTATCCTACCTATCAACAATATCAAAGAACAGAAACAGCAAGTAACAGCAGTCCTGCATCAAAATCCAGAACAGAAACTAGGAATTCAACCTTTAAAACTTTAGTACAGCGCTAAATAATCCACAGGACAACAAGAAACTTTGATGGCAGTTCATTGGCATTTTAAACAGAAAATAGATGTGAAAGTCAAAACCACGTCATTTTTTATCCCCACATGCACAATAGAGCGCTGAGTCCACGGTCTGGACAAAAATAATAATAAAAAGTAGATGTATCACACAATCCAGCATCAAACATATCTTTATTTCCTAAAAGAATTCCATATTAAAGATTAATACCCTTCAGGACCTCAACTGTCTTGCAAGTAATCAGATTACATGGTAGTTTTACAAATTTTCTTGTCCTCTTTCATGCCATAATTTATTTGCTCTCATATACTCAATCTCCATAATCCTTACAACAAGTGACATCACTGATAAATGAAAACAATCATTAAGCAGACAGAAAATATATCCCAAGCCACAAAAAACCACTTCCTGCTTCTTTCAATGTGTTATACTTCATGCAAGGTTCTGTAAACTGTTATTTAAACCTCAAAAAATTGGAAAAACTATGAGGAGGCTTCAGTTGGTTGTACCCCCTCATAGCCATGCTTTTCTGTCTAAGCAAAATTTCCCAAAATAAAAAGGACCCAAAAAGAAAAGTTTTCATGCAGGAACCGCTTGGTTGCACCAAGGGAGAGGGAACAGTGCTCGCACATTAGGTTGCACAAAGGGAGAGAATAGGACAGCAACCAGGAACGAACACTTCCTTCCAAGAGAGATGTTGCATGTCAGGGGTGGGGGCAAAGCTGGGTCCAAGAAAGGATAGGGAGATAAATTTGCGGAGCTGCCCATGAAGAAGTAGAACAGGTTGATAAATAGGCATTTGTACCGAATATGACCAGAATTAGTGGAACAGATTGAAAATTTATTTGCATAGACTGATCAAGAGAACTTATACATTATCCGCATTTTCAAAGATTGAAAAATTATTTGCAAAGAAGCATAACAAATTCGCACAGCCAAAAGATCAAAAAATTGTCCATTCTAACTCAAACGAAAATCTTTGACCCGCACAAATGTAATAGCCAAAGAGAACAACCATAATCGGATCAATAAAAGGTTGGATCAAAAGAAAGATTTGGTATAAGGAATCCGAACCTTGAAAGCAAAAATTTCGCCCTCCAACGCGGTCAAATCCACTAAATTCCTATCGCTCTGTCACCGCTGCACCTCCGGCGCCGATTCCCTCTTCTCCGTCAAGTCCCCGCCGATATTGGCCCTTGTGACTGACTTTACCTCGCCTCCGGCACCGCTGCCACCGCCTGCAACGATTTCCTCTTTTCCGTCAACTCTCTCAATCGCCGGCTACACGTGCTGCAGCTAAAATCATCGCACCCGCCAAGCGCACGTTCATTCTACGTTCTATCCAACCTAATTCATCCAGGAGAACAAGAGATGAACAGTTTTTCCCCAATATTCAAAATTAAACCTGTAATATCTTTATCACCAATAATTAAACATCTAATATCAAACAAATGACACAGGCACACACATATACACATACACAAAGGAAGAATAAAAGAGATAGCAGTACATGGGAGAGCAGAATCCGCGAGATTTTCAGAGAGAACGAACAAGCGAAGCTAGACTAAGAGATGCGGGATGTAAGTACCCTAGAAGCTCCATTTAAGTTGGGCTTTTACCTGGATTCGATTTTAAAGCCCACAAATAAAACCTTCGAAGGAATTTTTAATCTTTCTAAATTTAAAATAATAAATTAATTTAATAATTATTAAATGAGATATATAATTATTTAAAATATATTTAATTTTTAAAAAATATTATTTTTTTATATTTTTAATCACAATATTTAGAGAATATTTTAGATTAACAGTTTATCTTATATAATATTAATATTATTTAAAAAAAAAATAAAATTTTACCCTAAAGGAGGAGGAATATTTTGCCTTATATTATAGATGACTATAATTTTTTTAAAAAAAAATCGGTGATTAAAAAGTCACTGACTCTTATTTTCTGAGATAATTAAATATCTTCATCTAATTATCAACTAACTGAATTTGAATGAATTTAAAAGTTGATTAAATATGAGTACTAAATAAATAAGATATGAATAAAGTTTTAAATTTTAATGTTTTGGAGAATATCATCCCAAGTTCAGAAGTAAGCACTCACATGTTGCATTTACTCGTACAATTTCAAATTATTTCTTAAAATTAATAGGTAACAATTCTTTAATTGACATGTATACGTGTTCGGCTTTTGATAAGTTAATCTCTTCTCCTTACACGTCATATTCTTTTGAAGTATATTTTTACTCAACCCATTTGGCTTGAAGGAAAAATCAGAATTCATTAAACCCAAAATGTCATTATTTTTCTTATAGATCCTTCCCCAATTATTAACATATCATTGATTGAAAAAATAATTATGATTTTAAATATAAGATATATTTTTTATATTTATAATTTTTTTAAATTATGTTTTTATATTTACTTAATAATAATTAAATAAAAGGGAGATAATGATAGAATTAAAAAAGATAATTATAATATTTTTAAAAAATAAATTATATTAATTAATTAGATTAATTAAATATGTAAATATATTAAGGATATTGGTATGATAAATTTTGTACTTGAGAAATGAAAATAGATTAAACAAAGAAATAAAAGAAAACTAACAATGTGTTTGTTGGGGGATGTTTTCTTTAATAGTGTTTGGTTTGACGGAAGGAAAGGAAGAGGAAAGACATTATATCAAGAAAATTGCATTAAAATATGCTGAAATGAGGGGTTTCACTATATAAAGATTGCTAATGATTCATCAGAGGATGTTAACTTTGTGATAAGCTTCTGTAAGCATTTTAATATTAATGTCATTAATTTATTTTTAAAATTAAAGTTTCAAGAGAAATGTTAATAGATTAACTTATAAATCGTATTAAAATGATTGATCCTTTTTAAAATACAAACATTATTTATAAAATATTATTAATAATATTTAAAACACTTCTTGCTATCAAAAAATTTATTTTATATTTAAATATATTGTAACGATTATAACTGTTAGAATATTGAATTAGTAATATGTTAAAAATGATTAGTATTAATCATTTAATTACTAAATGATCTTAATTCTATATAAAGTGTCGTAGTCTATAAATTAAGAGCGTGGGATAGTGAAATCTTCACTAGTGAGGAAGAGTATATCTTTAATATTTTTTTCACAAAATCTCATAGTATAAGATTAATTTTATCTTCTTCAAGTGATAATAGATTAGTATATAAACTTAAGAAAGTTACTATAATTATATGAATATATTTGATTCTTCATCTTCTTTTGTATTATTTTTCTCTAATAAAGTTAATATGGTATCAGAGCATATTGTATTAAGGACATGTTATGGATGGTTCGTGCTTTGAACTTTGATGCACGGTTGCCAATCAGATCAACAAAAGAAAAAAGAAAAGGGAAAAGATTGAGTAAAGGTAATTGGCTCCTCTCCATCGTATGATGTCATCTTGCTATATGGAGATTATGGTTCCATCGCAATCTTATGAATGCTCCTGCATGCTTCCCTTCTTGGTTCACCCCATCAAAGCTTCCTACAAAGATTGGTCCGATCGTCATGAGAACTCACCTTTCTTCTTCGAAGCTCTGCTACTAAAATCTCAATTCGTATTCTCGCCGATTTCTTAATCCAATCTTGTGTGTGCCACGACGTTAGGTCTCTCTTCTTCCTCAACCTTCAATCTTATTGCCGTCGAAGTTCCAATCCATTGTCATGTTCCAGTTTCTTGTAACCCAAATCGCGTTCACCCTCAACTATTGAAAGGAATTGGAAGACACGCAGCGGAAATTAATTTAAAAATTGTTCCATTCCTTGATAGGATCTACCGTATGTGTTTAAGTCAAGTGGAAGAAGCATTGCCCTTAGTGTGCCTCAGCGACTTCCATAGCTTTTGGTCACGACGTTCACAGCTTCTCTCCGCGGCTCGTGCTCCCTTTCTGATCGCAAGAAGTCGACGACTCAGGTCGGCTTCCTCTACTGGTATCCACAGGAACAATGTTCCAACCACGAACGACGTGCTAGCGTCTCTTGTCCCTCCAGGACTTTCTCAAAAATTCGTCATCTCCGTCTCTATTTCAGCAGTTTCTTATCTGCAAACCTTTTGCAGAGTCCCCTTCAGCCTTTATGTGTTCTATGTGTATCTCTTTTCAAAACGTAACTCCTAATATCAGATATATAGGATGTTTTGCGTTTTCTTCTACCGAATTGGATTTTAGGAGTTAATCTTATATTAATTTCGAAATTAATACAATATCATATATTGTATAATTTGATAAGAAATTAATTAAATAAATAATATTAAATCTGTCCCACAGATTTAATTCACCTATTTATTTAACTTAAAATAAAGTTAAGACTGAACTATATTTAATTTATTCTCATAAATCAAATTTGAGATATCATATCGATTTGAATTTCAAATTCAAATTTGATAAAGATTTAATTTATCCTTATAAATTAAATCTTATAAATATCTCTTATATGAGATATCCTATCAATTTGAATTTCAAATTCAAACGTGATAGAGATTTAATTTATCCTTATAAATTAAATCTTATAAATATCTCTTATATGAGATATCCTATCAATTTGAATTTCAAATTCAAACGTGATATAGATTTAATTTATCCTTATAAATTAAATCTCATATATCTCTTATATATAATGTATATATACGAATATAAATATAAATAAATATATATACATATATCCTGGATCATTCATTGAATCTGGGCATGTCTTAGATTCAATGAATTTGGACATCATAGCTCATGTTGGGCTATTTTGTGTGCAACCATGTAGGCCCATATGAAGTTAGCAGTGGGCCATTTGTTATACTAGCTCACAAGTCGCAAGCGGTCTCTAGCAAGACATAACGACTACCCAAATCATATGAGGATCGTTAAACGATGTAACCTTTTATACAACCATATCATGTCCCTTCTGTCACGCGATATTTTGGTCATGGATAAGGCATGGATAATGTCATCTTCCTATTCTTGACCGTTACTTTCTCGATCCCTGAGTAGTCTGACTATAGAAATGGAACTACCTTTCCATTACAGTATAGCCATATATTTCTCAGACCCACTCATCGAGGGGACCAGTAATATCTCTCTACGAATGTGATGGACAAATTCCATCTTGACCATTCACATTCCTCCGCATGAAAAACCACTAAACCCGAATATAGTCTTTATGATCACTCGGTCAAAAGTGACTTTTGACTAGGTCAAAGCTAAGCGTTTGTCATGTAGGAATCCATGATGATCCCAGGTCAAAGGACATATTGACATGGTTTGTATATGAGAGAAGCTTATGACGTTACCCATACAGTTCTCTCATAGCGGGTCGGTCCAACACCTTGTACTCTTACATGTGCCTATGACTTTGATTTATATCTCTATACATCTTCAAAGTCATACTGGTCTTATTTCATCTGTGCTTCTGCAGAGATGACCGACCAGGGACATTTAGGATAAAATCATGAATTATCCAAGGATGGTCATCACAATAAATAATATGATAATACAATTAATAAATTCATAAATCAATAATGTTCATAAGATAATGATTGGCCCCTAGGGCACAATTTCCAACAACTATGTCATTCTTTTCTTGGTGCTTCAGCGCGACGATAGGGATTCTTAGTCGCGGCTACGGAGACATCAATATTAGGGATTTTTTGTCCTAACATCACAGGGACTGTCTTCAGCGCTTAACATTGAAAGGTTTCTTTATTTCTAGTCTCTGTAAAGAGGTTTCATGGTTCTCACCTTAATGCTGACCACTCAAGAAATAGATCATCCTTCTTTGTCATATCAAGTTACTTTAATGTTCACTGTGCATCTGATCGATGTGCTCGCGGTTGCAATTTGTTAGGTCACCATTGAGCATGTAAGGGCAAAAGGAGGTATATGAAACTATACAATGTCTAAAGTTGCATAACAGGTGTTTGATTAAATGCCTGAAAGGATATGAAGTGTTTAAAACAAGACAAAAATGAGATACTATAGCCAGATGCTGATCGGTCTAACTATCGATTTTTGTTTTTCTCATGTTCTTGGTGTTCTTGAGATTTTTATAGTGGTTCTTTTCCAGAAAGAGAGAGCAATGGTTTTGTATCAAGGATTTTAGTTGCCTAAAGATTTGGAATTATATGTTAAAATGATGTGAACCTACAAACTTATCTTTTTTACTTTGAATATCGTCAGCGCTTATTCTATTTCTTGCAAATCCTAACAAGAAGAATTATAAGCAATGAATTTTTTCATAGCTTTATATGATGTGGAGAAAATGAACACTTCATCTAATAGGGCAATGAGCATAAAACCTCCTGCTCTAGACAAATATTTTTTTTTTCCATTTGATGAGGCAAGTTTAGTTACAATGCAACTTGTACAAGATAACAACATTATAGTCTATAGATTGTTTCAAGCATGGCCTCAATCACATAACCTCATCCCTTTTTCAGTTCTAATCATTATTTGCCTTGAAAGTCTATGCTAACAATCCATCATTACCTCAAGAAGTCAATTTTAGTGTGTTTGCTTCAAACTTTAATGAGTTAGGCTCATGCATATACTTGATTAGTTGAATCAATTTACAAGCAATTATGTGTTGTGTCAAAGAACCTATGTCATTGTTAGTAGATCATAATTGTAAAGGAGATTATGAATATGCAAGAGTTGGAGCAACTGAGGCAATATGTTATTATTGAATGCTCACATTTTAGGTTGAGGAGAGAATATAAAACAAAAGCTTGCAGATTATGATAGAAAAAGTTTGCGCAGTCTTCATTGAGGATAATGGTTATAGAGAAATTATGTTCTATTGAATATCAAAATTGTATAGTTAATTTCCCTTATTCTTTTGTATTTTGTATTGGCAAGTTGAATACCTAGAGTTAAATAACGTCAGCTTGAGCGGGGTGTTAGAATGTTGAATTAATAATAAGTTACAAGTGATTAGTGTTAATAATTTATTTATTAGATAATCCTAATTCTATATAAATGTTCATAGTATATAGGTTAAGAGTGTAGGATATTGAGATCCTCACTATAGTGAGAAAAAGAGTAACTTTAGTCTTTTTCCATAAAATCTCAAATATTATGTAATTAGTTTTATCTTTTTTAAGTGAGGATAAATTAGTGTGTAAACATAAATAAGTTACTATAATTATATGAGCATATTGCTCTTTAGTATTACATTTGAATTTTTATCTTTCTTCTCATTATTTCTCTCTAATAAAGTTAACGATAACAATTTTGAGTATGTTTCTGCAACACAAAAAGCTAGAAAAATGATAATAACGTTAATAAATTATACTTCTATAGTTTTATATATATGATATATTTTTTATTTTTTTTAAATTACCCTCATTTATACCTCTCAATAACAATTAAGTAAGAGGGAGAGGAAAGGAATTAAAAAAATATAATTGAAATATTTTAAAAAATATATTATATTAACTTATTTTTTTAATTTAATTAAATTAATTAAATATCTTGTATTAACAATAGAAGGGTAACTTATTACCTACTACTACTATCTTTTAATGCAAGTAACCGACATCGATACCGTTAGTTTTTATAACACAAGGATTTCCCATTAAAACAAACCGTTCTATATATATTTGCCTCCAACGTGGGAAATTTATAATCTGATCACCATTATTGCCCTAGCTATCTTGGCCCATGAAACTTACAGGAGCATTTACATCTTTTTATACAAATATATGTGATTTGAAATTCAGATCTTCTAGAAATGAACAAAAATAAAATCCACAACCATATGGCAATTCCTTTAAACTGATGGCAAAAAGAGTAGAGCTTTTGAGCAAGTGTGAATTAGAGACAAAAGAGAAAGACAATGAAAAATTGATAATGAAATTTACTCTTGGCATCCAAGAAAGTTATGCATTATGATTCAGGAAAGGAACAAGATATTTGCAGAATTTGACGAATGATAAAGATAGGGTAAATAGAGGATTTTCTGAGAATTAGAGAGAAGAGAAATACAATGAAAAATTGATAATGAAACTTACTCATGGCATCCAAGAAAGTTATGAAGCATTATGATTCAAGAAAGTAACAAGATATTTGCAGAATATGTGCAGAATTTGACCAATGATAAAGATAGGGCAAATAGAGGATTTTCTGAGAACTATCAGAAAAGATAAACTTCCATCACTGAATCTTGATTAATAAAAGCAAAGGACAAGTCATTTACATCAGCTTTCTAGACTGCCTTGAAGCCACAAATTAGACTAGAGGGCAACCCCAACTTATATGCAGACAGCAAAAGATGCTTTATCAATCTCTAAACCTGTATCTAAAACCTCCTTTGTTTTCCCCACTAGGAAAGTGAAGCAAATAAAGCATATAGAAAGTTCAAACCACTGACTTACACAGATTTAGTTATTGTAATCTAAAGATTTGTTGACTAAACTTCTATATTTGCTACTTTCTGACTATCAATGGAACTATGAATCTCCTCAAGTCAGATCAGTAATTAGCAATTACTTGTCACTTGAATCACTTTCTTTTCCCTTACTCGTTTCCGCCTATATACAATCAAGTTCTCCAGCCTACTCTCCTTTCTCATTGGTTCAGCCATCACCTTTTTCAGAATGTCTTCTGCCTTAATCGGCTGGCAGCTCCCGACCAAGTCACCACCACATGTTGGAATCTCTCTACCCCCCAATCTATCTTCTGAAGAATTTTCAACTGTTGTTACTGTCTCCAGATCTTCTGTTACTACCTGAAGAAGTTCCATAGGTACAGCGGCAGGATCAAGCTCCAAGCAACCTGGAGGGGCATTATGACCATCTTGACTAGTGAGTGAGTAGCAAGGAACCTGGTGTGAGAAACGAAACATCTCCCCTCTTGGAACATTCTTGATCTTCATTGGATCAGCATGCCGGAGAAATACTGTCTTGAAACCGGCAACTTTAATGAGTGGAGCAACATTCACACCTTGCTCCTCATTGTAGTCTTCAAGCACTTCCACCATGTCATATTTTTGTACAATTTCGTCAGGAGTGAGTTCATTCCAATCAAAAGACCAATTTCTATATAGAGCCCAAACATCACCCTTCTTGGGATATATTTGTATCACCCCTCTAGTACCTTTGGTCCACTTAACCCTGTGAGAGAAGGAATTAAGAGAGCCATTCAATTTTTGCTTGCCTATCCAGAAATCCCCAGAAGTTTTTGGAAAGCCATAACTGACCCACTTTATTGGGGCCAATTCATCATTGCTTTTGGAGTTAAGCCAACTCATCCTCATTTTGAAAGGTTTGCTGGATATCACACTATGAATCAAAGCATAGTAGCGAGGCATGCCATCGTCGTCATCATAAGCAGCCCAAACCTGGTTCTGCCCGAATGATTTCTCTGTTCGGTCATTATCAAAATTATGGAAGTCTGGGTCTGGAACACTCATAGACAGAGAATCAGCCGCTTCAAAAGTAGACATATAAGGATCAACAGAGGAAGACTTCTCGGCTGTGGTATCTGAGTCAACAAATCCTGGAATTTTTTCCACACCATTTCTAGAACTTTCATTGTCCTTCTCCTGGCCTTTCTTATCAGGGTTTTCTGAATTGTCTATCTTCCTTGAGACATCAAAATTCAATTCTTTAAGCTTACTGCAAATATCATTCCTCGCCTTTTCCATCAACGCCATCTTCAATTTCTGCTGGGACATATCCCTCATACCGTTACGTTTATAGTTTCCCACAGGATTAATCCTTCCTGTCCCAATATTACCTTTCACAGGTCCATATTCACCAGCCATCCTTATTCCTTCGTTTTGAGATGCCATTTTGTTCTCCACCTCTCCTTTACCACTATCATCTCTATGTTCATCAATGCTCCTTTTTTTCCTTGGCCTATCTTCTTTTAGGGCTGTATTTGAACCAAAAGAAGGCAACTGAGAAGATGGATTGTAAGCAGTTGTCTCAGCAGCATGAGTTTTCCCACGATGGGGTTTTCCCATCATGGTAGGAGCTGATGTATTTGCATAAAAAGGAGGAAACTGAGAAGCTGGATTGTAAGCAGTTGTCTCAGCAGCATGAGTTTTCCCACAATGGGTTTTTCCCATCATGGTAGGAGTTGATGTATTTGAACCAAAAGAAGGCAACTGAGAAGCTGGATTGTAAGCAGTTTTCTCAGCAGCATGAGTTTTCCCACAATGGTCTTTTCCCATCATGGTAGGAGATGATGTATTTGAACCAAAAGAGGGAAATTGAGAAGCTGGATTGTAAGCAGTTGTCCGGGTAGCATTAGTTTTCCCACAATGGGCTTTTCCCATCATGGTAGGAAGTGATGTATCCTCACGCTCTCTCTTCAAATTCACAGATGTGAACCCAAAATCACTAGGAGCTTCAGTAGTAGAAGAAGCTGATCTCAGAACATTGGCAGTACCTCCAGGCATAGTGAAAGGTTTGGACCCATATAAGTTTTCTAGTGAGTTAATGGAAGAAGTCGGTGTCCTTCCAGAAACATAACCATTTTCTGCCATTCTAGTTGGTTTAAATTTCCTTTTCTGTGTCTCTGCACGCAGAGCATTGCGGAATATAGATGGGCGTGGTGTCTCTCTTGCCAAAAAGGGCTTATTACAATGGTGGCACATAAGGTTGCAGTTGATATAAACTGTAGGGTACTCAAAGTGAGTTCTGCAAGCACCACAAATGGTCCAGAATGATTGCTTCAATAACACAGGAGGCACTGAAGTAGGATTAGGATGAGCGGCAGTTGCACGGTCCCTAGCCTTCCAGTTAGCAGTATTGAACATATTAAAGAAACCATTCTGACTTGCTGGTGCAGAAGGCTTCCGGTTTGAAAATTCTTGAAATGAACCCCTTAAGTTGCGCATTTGGTCATAGAACATTTTCTTGTCTTTATCAGAAAACAAACTCCATGCCTGAGAGATAAGTTTAAATGCCCCATCAGAACCAACCGATTTGTTTTTATCAGGGTGCAGAGTAAGAGCCATTTTCCTATAATGCCTTCGAATTGTTTCATCATCTGCCAAGGGATCCACTCCAAGGACCTTGTACCAATCAATTTCTCCATCTATTCTTTTCTCAGCAGAGACATACACCTCAAGAGTAGCCAACAGTTGAGAAAGACCATGAAGACCTGGATACAAGTCTTGAGCTTTCAAGGCAAATCTTTTTGCGGAAGCAAGGTCCATCTCCAGAAACTTCTTCTCTGCAAGCTCCTTAGCCCTAAGGGCATCGTCTTTATTACATTCCATACTTGCTAATTTGTTGCTCGAAATGACCAAAATTCCACATGCACAGGATAGGAGCGCTTCCTTCAAATAGAGAAGCCTAATAAATCAAATAAATAGAGCCACTTTAGCAAAAAAAAACAAAGGAAAGAAAAATTAAACAGATAATGGAACAAACGCCTTTTAATCAACTGAATAACAGAAATAACGATTAAAGTAAACCGAAATTACGTCTAATGCTTCTTTTGATGCATTAATGCAGAACCATTGTGTAAACGACTAAATGATCAGGCAAACTAGATATCTAACATATTCAACCATTCAACACTGAATTTCCACAATAAGCATAACATATTTCATGATAAGAGACTTCCCATGGATTTTTGCATCTGGATCCCTATCAATTACAAACTATATAACGACCAAACCAAGCCATTTCTAGTCAATTAAAACCTTTAGTTGTATGAACAAAGGCCTTTTTGATCAATTGAAAAACATGAACAATGAGCAAAGAACACCAAAATTATGTCCTCTGCTTCTTTTGTTCAATGATACAGAACTCATTATGGAATGGCTAAAAGATCAAGCAAACACAATATTTAACTTATTTCAACTACTCCCACCAAATTCTAACAATCATAACAGATTCTTCATGGATTTTCACTTCCTAGATACCAATCAATCACAAACTATAGAACGACCAAACCAAACATTTTTTGATGAATTAAAACCTGTTGTATATTTTACTGCAAGGAAAAACATTAAGTATGGTAAATTTTCAAAATGTGAGACAAAACAACAGTTTTTGTTGATTTGTTTTATATTTGGGGTACAATTCAAAGCTTGCTTCTTTTTGAAGCGAACGCTCGCTCATTCTGCTGTCGCAACGAACAAAGTATCAAGGAAAAGGATCAAATAAACATCTCGAATAAATACTTTCTTTGAAGAGTGTTTTCTTGGCCAACATTCTTTGAAGAATATAATAATGATGCAAATTTACTATCTTTAAGGATTTTAAAATTCATCCAAGCCTGTGCAACATTATAGATTTTACGTTGAATATGCCCCATTTGAGTATCTTTGACTTTAAACCCTAGATAATATCTATCAACAGCAAACTTCATAACCGAACAGCAATAATGGCGACGATAATCCATTCTAGTAGAGAATTAATGTTAAGAGGGAACAAAAATTCACCTGTTATCAGCGATTTGATGTGCAGTAATGCCATTGATAAGCTTTAATCACAATTCTGATTTTGCGCCCGCTTACACCACCGAAATCATCCACATGAATTAAAAAACCCAACTTTCGAGTGAGTTTTGTGAAAAACTGAAATCCCTTTAACCCTGAGCAATAGGAAGATACGCTCTGTAAAATATGCATAAAAATTGCTTTATATTTATAGCAGGCAATGCCTTATAAATTCTAATTTTATATTATTTTTTTGCCACAGTCAAAAACCTAACTATGGTTATATTTTAACTATGGTAACCGGCATTGTAACAGTTGCTAATTCCCTATATTGGGCATGGATAGTGGAGGAGAATTTCAAAGGATGTATGTATTAATGTTTGTTCATCCCATTTAAAATCATATTAAATTCCTATTTATAAAACATTAAATCAATTGTGTACTAGTAATTCCATTCTTTTTAATTGAAAATATTTATAGATTCCCATTATGAGAAGATATACATAACATTAGTTGCTACTCTGTACATGTATTTTAAACCCAATAGGTAATATATGAAGGGCATTTAAGGACATCCAAGAACAATATAATGATATTCCTCTGAGGAATATACGGTACAGTGTATCCACTATCTATTCTTTTTGCTGATGATTTTGTTTCCTTAGTATTGCTTGACACAGGAGGAATTTGTTCTGATATTCATTCAGATTGCCAATGATTACAGAAGATCAGCCTGGATTTGAAAAATTTAAAATGTAAACAAAAAACACTGTTTCTTCTTTAGCCTTGTTTGAGAAAGAAGCTCTGTACCATTATTGTTCTTTACTTCTTTCTCTGAATCCTTCTGGGAATTTTGTGCTCTGTTTGAAAAGATTGTGTAACCAGAAATGCATGAATGAGTCAATAATGCCCTACAAATTTGCCAACAGACACAACTTTACGCTTCAATAGTTGAAAGATCAGCAATAACTAGCAGATTTTGACTTTAAATTGTGATCTTTCTATGCAATGCACCTTAATCTTCTGATGCATTGACATTGAAACAAACAGGTGTTCGATGTATCTTCCTCCAGAAGTGAGAAATCTACAATGCGGTTACCATAGTGAGATTGCTTGTCTGATGTTGCCCTGCTTTTTGTTCCAAAAACCTCTGTACCATCGATCTTCAAGGATCTCACATGCACATTTGCACCAATGCAATTAATATTATTTAACCTGAAAAGTTTATGAATAAATTATATTATACTCTATTCTCTTATGAGTCTCAAAACAACAATAAGATTGTTATTGTATAACTAGAAGATCACATATTCAAATCTTAAAAATAGTTCCTTTCCTTATAAAAATAAGGCCCTATATATTTATTCCAATCTAGACTCCATTTTAATGAGAATCTTTTTACCCGGCCATACCTTTTTATTACTGCCTCAGGAGATAAAGGAGCTCTGCAATGTTGTACTGTCAGTAGGATCTTTTTCTTTGGACAATTTCATTTTATTTATGTACTGTATTGGAATCATTTATAAGAAAGAATAGTAAAAGTCGTAGACTTGAAGTTGCCATCACAAAGAGACCGGATGGGTTTCATAATCACAAACTAATGTTCCTCCATTATCAGATATATCCTGTAACATGCTAGACAAGTTAAGAGAAATGGTGAAGTTTGCTTTCTGACTTGTCTCACCAGAAAACTTTACACATGGAGAAAATCTTAGAGATTTCTCAAACACAGGGCTCAATGGGGTTCATGCATAAGCAATGAGAGAGAACTTGTTTTACCAAAAGTCTAAATATTAATACTTGAAATATGCAATGGTCTAAATTTTGATCTTATTACTTCACTATTTATGGATCAAATCTGGATTGCTCCATATATGTATGTACATTTATATATACTTCATACACGAGTATTTCTACAAAATCCCTCAAGCCAAATAGTTTTGAAACTGAAACTAGAACAATTTCCCAGTTCTGAGTAGCACTCTCACAAAAACTAAAGGTTATTATTATTAATTCTATCATAAGACAAATGTTGTCAGAGCACAGAAAGGTCAAAATGCCTTCTTAATTTACTTGAAGAGTACGTAACCACTGTTAGTAATCTTTGATGTACGAGTCTGTGACAGAGAGAAGATATACAGGTCAAAAACTCAAACTTGGTCTTCATCAGGCTTGCTTGAAGATTGACATATTCTCTTCTCTACATGGCCATATATATATATTTCTACCTGATCTTAAATCTTCCTTGTTCCATCCTTTTTAGTCTTCTGATGATAGAATAGAAGAGAGTCCATTTCAGGAGGATTGTCATCTCCAATCTCATTAAGAATATAAGACTAATAACAAAACTGTAGGTAAAAGAGAAACCAAAGCTTGTATACCATGAAAAGCTCAGAATGGAATCCTTTTTTCCTCTTTTATTCTCTGATATGTTGTAAGACGGGAAACTTTTGCAGTCCTCTGGTCATGTAGTAACATTGACGTCACTATTCTATTTCGGAAAATGGACATCTTCAGTTGCATTAAATAACCAATAAATCATTTATTTCAACAAATTCCACTGTTAAACGGGAAAAGGAAAAAAATCTTATAGGCCTCTGAAATTGACAAATATGAATCTTGGAATGATTGAAACAAACTATATCTTCATAATTATCACTGAGAAATAAAGCTATCGAGAGAAATGGTATTTGTGATCATGACGTTGAGTATTACAATTAATTTATACCTCTATGCTTTAACGTCTTATTTAAATTTTTATTCATTAGGTATTATTTTTTTTATACAAAAATTTATAGAGAGGGGTTAGGTTCACTTACGATTCAAGGTAAGGGCGAAGTCTCCCTTCCTCCTAGGTGATATTAATATTGGGCAGGGCGAGCTGTCTATTACTCTCAAGTATAAATTTAGATATCTAAAAGTTAAGATATTTTCTTAAATATTACGATTAGAATCACGATAAAATGATACTATGTATTAGGTATTATTCATTAGGTATTATTAAAAACAAAGAAAAGCCAATCACGACCGCATAGCACAGTGGATTTGCGTGTCTGACTTCGGATCAAAAGGTCGTGTAAAATTTTTAAATCAGTTAAATATTTCATGAGGTTTTTCTCTTCAAATATTCTTGCAATCTTGCTTCCCAAATCCTTCACCTTCACCAAATGCTTTGGAAGAAAAAAAAAATTGTTTCCGAAAAGTTACAAGGAATGTATCGTTTTGGTTTTGACTATGATATGTTAACTTCTCAATTGTCTTTATTCAAGAGGCATCCCCAATCTTCAAATTTGTGTTGCGTAACTGGTTCCAGTGAGAATGGAGATGGGAGAAGACGAGTCAGTAAGCAGCATTAGGTCAAGCTCCAAGACGACGCGGGAGCTAGCATTGGAGGGCCAGAAGCATCTTCAAGACACCATCGACAACTCTTTCCAGATCCTTTCTGCTATCAACCACGAGCTCTGTTATGCCGCCTCGTGGTCCAACCCCTCTCCCATTTCTCCTTCTTCTGTCTCTAATGGCGTCGCAACGGCAGATTCACCTTCTGATAACGCCGATAATACCGTCGATGGTGGCGCTACTGGTGGAACTCTAGAAGATGCTCGCTTTCACTATAAGAATTCTGTGAATGTACTCCGGGCCATTCTCCCTGCTATTACCAACTCTCAGAAGGTACCGTTACGAACCCTAGTTTGCATTTAAATTAATACTCTGATTTCGCTGTCCTGGAAGGTACATTTTAATTTCTTATTAATCCTTCGGATTAGTGTTCCGTTCTTGAATTTGAAGTCGTTCGTCGGTTGGAGATACTGCAATACTATTCTGTGTTTTCCCCCATCGAACACACTACGAACGGAAGTAGTAATTCCATAAAGATGTTAGCGACCAAGGATATGGCAGTAGTCAAAATGTCTGACCTGCTTGAAATTTAGAATAGTATACACTAAAGAATATTATTACACAATAGAGAAGTAGTAAATGTTTTGTTTTCCTGGTTAAACTAATTATTTTGGCGTATAATAGGCCAAAGCATTTGATACTGGCTCTGCTGCTAGCCCTTCGGATGAAGCTGAGATTGAGAATTTGGAAGAGCGAGCCTCTTGTCTAAGGAAGGTTGGTTGGAAATAGCAGTATAAATTTCTAATTCTTCACGCTGTCATGTTCTTTTTATTGTATGAACATCGGAATCGTCATTGGCCATAGGTTTTAGTCGACGATTTCAAGATTTATTGATTAAAATCCGTGTAAAAGTCATCTAGCCTCAAGTGAATCTAACAATATGCTTTGTAGAATCCTTTAAATTCCAAACTCAACATGTTTTCTTTTTATAAATATAGGAGCTTGCCAACAAGAATATGAACCTGAAGATTCTCATGGATCCATTGCGGGATCTTATGACTGATATATCCACTTGGCAAAGTCCGTGTTCAGTCTGAAGTTTGGGCAATAATACAACATGCATTTTGAAGGTGGCGCATGGCAATGGAAAAGTTAGGTCGAGGCATCAGTAAGTGTTAATAATGATTCTTGATATTTCAATTAACTCTTCAAGTTTCATTAATTGATCAAAATTATGTTCTGAACCCACGGCCCTTTGTTTTCCCCCCTCGTCAAATCTAATGTTTGAGCATTGAAGGAAAAGTTCTATATCTGGATTATCTGGATATCATATTTTTAATATGCTGTCCTGGGTTCCAATATCCAATCATGGTCTGACAATCTGCTTACATTGTTCTATCCTTCTGTGGCAGGGGCATACGATTTTTTCAGTGGAATTATTATGCATGTTGTCTGCAGGCTGTATTCTGTTGTGTGCCCAGATGGCACGTGCTCACAAATACAGGTCGCAATTTTGGGCATTCGTAATTTTTGTTCTGGCTAGAGCCACGTTTGTTTAACAACCCTCCCAAAAAAAATGTATACGCAGTAAGCACTGCCTTCTGCTGAACCTGTTTTTGAGCAAAGATTGGTAACAATATTTCTCTCATGTTGAATATTGAAGGCTGCATTTTTTTTTTTTGAGTACAAATGGCTATGAAAATAAGAGTCAGTTTAAGTATCCATAAGCATGCTGCCCCTTACCTTTATCAATTCAGAAGTTCAAAATAGATAAGCTCTCTATAAAGTATAGGAGGTTCATCGATGACAGCAAAATCACTTTCAATCGAATTAGTGAATGCTGCATATTGAAATATACCGACTAATGAACTTGACTAATTTTATAAGAGAACAAGGTAAATCTGCAAGTTGTTGACTCAAAAAAAAATATAGATATTTGATTTAAAATTAAGGTAAACTATAAGGACTTGTAGATTAAATCTTAAAAAAAAAACCAACACGTTGGGTTGCGTCTCCAAATTTTGGTGACAGTATGTCACATTTCCATCTTTAAATTTTGCTCAAGTGCAAACCGAACTACATGGATATATGGGTCAAGGATCGTTGACTCTAGTGAAAACTACAGTTATCTTATGCTATGATAGCCGAAGATGGATGACAAACTCTCCTTGCGAATTTCTTCAGGCCTTATAAGACTATAAAGTAATCTTAACGTAAAAGGGGCAAAATGATAACTAGAAAAATAGAATAAATAAAGTGATTGTTAATTTGCTACAATCACTTGAATTTAATATTTTTCCTTTTTCCTCTTTCGATTGGATGAAGGAGAATTTCGGCATCACGCACTTTACTTCTATAGCTTTTAAGTATCTACCCTAAAATATGATTACTTAGGTACAAACACCACAATAATCTATTAATCTTTTTTACTTTTAATTGTGAGAAGAAGATCTGGTAGTGAGGGATGATCTCATATCTACAATAGCAGACTCATCTGCCCCTAGCTTGATGGCCTCTTTACTTGCTCTTATGAATCTTGAGACAGCTCCCTTCACATATCCATGAGCTTCCTTTACACTCATCTTCTTGCTCATTTCATCTGGGAAACTGCTCAAGAAGTGGTCCCCATTTAGAACAGCAGCCAATTGGACTAACTCACTCTGAAACTCTGATAACCCACCATTCTCTTTTGCTTCACTGCTCCGCAGAGGAGTCACTTCTGGCAAAGTCTCTGCAACACAAAATTTCAAGCTTTCTTTATCAGTTTTTTCACCTGTCACAATTGGAGAGATATGTTCATAATTGCGATTGACTAACTAGAAGTTGGCCTCTCACACTCACAACATTCGATGAAAGATGATGTGTCTTTTTTCCCACTTGTTTCTTCCAATAGCTTACATGTTATATTCCTATGTTAATTTAGGATTCATGTTCAGTTATTAAACATCTTGATAACAATCTACCCCCAAACGTGAATGTTTTTAACACAATTGACATAATAAGGTAAGGAAATTGAGTACCAGGGCAATCGGTTCTGGGTGAGGTTAACTCTGAAACAACACTCTCGAATGTTCCAGCCCATGCATCTCTGTGGGTTAAGAAATTAGAAGAAAGATTGAACATCTTCTTAATGGTGGCAGGTACAGAAGCGTGCTCAAACTCTGAGTTTTCAGCTGGTCCTTTGGGGCCACTTATAACTGCAACATTAGATCACATCAATAAGGATACAAGCTAAACCAACAAGAGACACAGCTTAATCGAAGCTAAAGAAGCAAACACATCACCCTAAGATTATGACTTGTTTACTTAACCTAGCATTCTCAATCCGATTATGCTGTAGAACAGTTTTTGAGCTTACCAGTTCCTTTCTTAATCCAAGGAGAGACCATAATAGTGGGGACGCGAACACCTAAGCGATCAAACTTGAAGAAATATGGAGCAGGTCCTGTGTTCCCATCTGGACTAGGAATATTGACAAAAGGGGTCTTAACATGATCAAAAAACCCACCATGTTCATCATAAGTAATCACCAGAAGAGTCTCATTCCATTGAGGGCTTGCTCTCAGCGTCTCATAAACCTGCTTCACTAGCTTCTGTCCATTTGCAACATCATGAGATGGGTGATCATCATTGGCAGGGAACCCTATCAGATCAAAGTACCTAGGCTCAATCACTGTCAATGGAGGAAGCTTCCCGTTTCTAGCATCATTCTTGAACTTCAGATCATACTGATGGAACTTGAATATGTATTTCAATCTCCTTAGGTTTCTATAGAACAGGGTTGTGGGAATGCTCTGGTAATATATCCCAAAGTCTATGTCATTCTCTTGGAGAGAGTCAAATATGGTTTTCTGAGGATACCCTTTTGCTAATTGCTTAGCGATGTGGCTTACAGAACCATGAGAAGTAGCAGAGTACACAAAAAGCCTATTTGGCTGAGTAGGACCCGGAATTGAAGAAAACCATCTATCAAATACTGCAAATTCTCCAATTAAAGCAGCATAAACAGGAAGAGATTCAGGTCGAAATCCTTTCATGACAGTTTCAGAGAGGTTCTGAGACATAGATAATGCTTGTTCCACAAATCCAGTCATGGAAGGAAAGGAAGCAGAGCCGAATACCTGTTGTTCCACGTCTTCAAACGAATGCCCCGGATCCGGATCCACGAACTGCGCGTCATCCGTGAAGCAAATTGCTTCCGGTTTCGGATTTTTTGTGGAAACCGGGTTGCATTCTTCGCCCGTAACCCCATTGATCATTGAATTGATGGCTTTCTTCATCCATCCCAGCATGTGATCGAACGAGCGATTCTCCATAACCAAAACTACAATAGTTTTGATGGGTTGTTGATTCTGTGAGGTAGCAGCAAACACAGTGGGAGTCGGTGGAAGCAGAAATACCAGAGTGAGAAGGAGAAAGAAAATGGAACAAAATGGCTGAAGTGATCTGGGTTTGGTACCTCCCATTATCCCTCGAAAAGATGGATTTTGAGAACTCGGTTTTTCTGGGTTCTGGTTTCAATTTAACACCAGTGAGTGAGGAAGAATTGAATGCGAGGTGAATTCAGATACAGTGCAAAGTTTTATCGCTCGTGAAAGATCCGTGCTTAGTGGGTGTGATGTAGAGAATAGGAAGCAGAGAAATGAAGAGAAGCTTCTAGATTCTGGTAATGTGGGCTACTGCGTGTATGGAGGTGCTACCTTCAATGGTGGCTGCAGATAAGGAGAAGCAGTTAATGAAGTGAGAACGGGAAGTAACTTTCTGGTGGCTATTATTTTACGTTGATTGCTCACGTCCTCCATGGGTGAACATCTTTTTTTTTTTTTTAGTTTAATACCTATACTTACTGTCAGAATTCAGATGGTAAAACGATTGAAATCTTTTTGAACTCTACGACGTGTTTATATGTATTTGCAATCATTAAAAGCTTGAGTAGGGGATATGGAAGAAAGATGTTAGTAAGCTGTCAAATATGGACGAGTCTTGTGGGCCAGTAATAGGCAGAAAGGCATGCATGTGAAACTTGGAATTATTATTATTATTATTTTCACGTGAACTTTTTTGGGTATGATTTGGATTTTGCTGATCAGTGGTTTTATGCATTCCTATGGATTTGATCAATGTATGTGCATTTAACTAAGGAACTTAGGTATCGGTATTAATCTTATCTTGAATAATAATTATTATTCAATGATAATTATAATTACTTTCGAAGCCAAATACATGGCTTATGTATTTAAGGTGACCTCTCCGACAACGACCGTATATATTATTTTTTTTATTATTTTACTTTTGTTAGCTGGATTCTCAATCATTAACAGCATAAAGATTTAATCTTATTTTACTTGAATATTTAATTGAGTAAAATAACAATTAACACTCTAATTTTATTTATAATATATCTATTATTTTAATATTATTTTCTCGATACATTTGGAATCCCTTAATACTATTACTATTTTTCAGTTACATTCATATTAATTTTATTTATAATGTATCTAACACTATATATTATAAATAAAATTAAGGTAGTAATATTTATATTGGCTTACACGAGATACTTTCGCCTGAAGAGATGGACTTGTTCCGTCATTTAAAAGGAGAGAACAGAAATTATACCCAAAAAATAAAATTAAAGAAAAAACAGAAACGGACTAAGCCGAAATGGACCCCGATCAAATGATTCTTTTAAGAACCGACAACATCAGAAAAATAACCAAACTCTGGATGGATGATTACTTATTCCTAGCCCACAATCCCCCAACAATCTTAAAGCTGCACATCCTTTATTTTCACAAATATACAAAGCATCCAAGGATGATGCATCCCATGCGACGCAATAACCAGCACCAGGATGAAATAATGATAAATATATTTGGATTTTTCATGTGCATAAACGCATGCCCTCGTACAAAAATTCAGCACATACAGATTGGCAAACGCAAAGACTGCTCCGCTCTGGCGTTCCGATGAACTTCAGTTTGGTCTCTACTGGAACACAAATCCAGATTCTGTTCTGTTCCTCTCACTCTCATGAAGCACGCTTCAAGTATGTTAACAAGCCTAAGCCGGCAACAATTGCAGCTCCAGCTGCAACAGTGCTGTATGCTGAAGCCCATGCATCTGACCTTTTCGCGTAATCCAAGCTTCCCGAACCAGAACCCCTCCTACGACCACTTGTTCCTGAGTAGTCTAAATGCAACCTCAATCCCTGCAAAAATGTATCTTTCCAAAGTCAACATTCCTTTGAAGCAAACACCCACCATTCCATGTCCAATTCGCATCGTTTTTTTGGTGAATCTTAGTTGGTTTAGTAAAAATCAAAGCATCCTTCAGAACAACAATCCATACAAAACTTGGACAACAATCAGATGCAGCCATACCTTCATAGCGGTTGACCTTGCGTGGTCAACAGCTGCAGCAAGATCACTATCTGAAGCCAATATAACTTTGTCATGATCTTCATCTTCATACTGCGAACAAAAATTTAAACGGCTAAGGTCAGCGGAAAAGGAAAACTTATCGGCCAAACCTTACAATAGTAAATGCTACATTTTCGAAGGTTGAATGATACCAGAATATGGGGCAAGTTATCCGGGTCAATTTCATCACCAACTCTCTGGATGATAGCAGTTATAACCTCTGTTAAGTTCCGAGTATCTGAACTTGCAAGCAACCATGTAAAGTTAATCAAACAGTAATTACTTGCACCATCAACTATGAAAATAAAAGCGCAGGTAGATTAGATCAGTAAGATCTTTGCAATAAAACAAATGAAAGAACCACAGGGAACGAATAAACAAAAGATTTAAACCACCATCCAAATGCTGTCAAAGATAACAGGAAGATCGCACTTAAACTCAAAGCTCTAATTTGTAACACGATATTGCATACCACATGTGAATCGATGCATCCGTCCCTTCTTATCTTGTATTTTGAAGGAAAATGTATTTGTGATGCTTGATGAAAGATACGGAAGAGACTTTGCAATATCTCCTCCGTCCGAAGCCAATTTCAAGGAACCGTCACTGGCACATTATTAATAAACATAAGTACTGACTAATAAGTGCATCAAAAAAATTGGAATCTAGCACCACCAATCCATATATAACCTTCTGGTGTCATCATCGTCATCATTTGGAGTTAATGCCATGGCTGAATCCCAAAACTTCTGCATCAAAGTGCTTGCAGCTTCAGTGTTAAAGCTGCCACTATTTCCAACCTGCTTAAAAAGTATAACGAAAAACAGTATCACAACATAACATTACAGAAATATAAAACATATAAATAATTTTGGTGACATAAAGGGAAACTTTATCACAAAAAACAATTATTTTACTGATATAGATTACTTTAAATCTGCTATTAGTTGTTTGAATTATTCCTGTTAGTTGTGTTATTTATTTAAAAATTATTTTACTGTTCTAGACACCAAGAAATAAAAGATATTAATTCCTATATAAGACCTTAGAAGATATTATTTTGATGACTGTGATCTGATTCTTTTGTAAGTTAATAAAACAAAAGCACTAGAGAACATCTAGGTATCTCTAGTCTGCTTAATCATCACTGAAATTTCAAGAGAATTGATTAAAGCTTTGTGCACTCGCAAGAGTGCATATGTGCAAGTCAACTAATCTAAATTCAAGCAACTTGTATTCCGAATAGACTGAAAAGATATCACTGGAAATCACAATCTAAGGTAACACACCTGACTTGCAGTTGCCACAGCAGCATGAGTAACATGAATCACATCAACTACAGAAACTACATTGCCATCTGTTTCAACAAACCAAATCAAAAGAAATGCTCATGTACAAACGACTTCAACATTTTAGCCAAAGAAAAACCCTCTTGAGCATCACATATATCAGTATGCTACCTCTATCAACCACAGGAAGATGTAAAAATTTTCCATCATGCATAGTGTGAAGTGCATCAACAATTGGGGTATCGATTGTTGCACATTCTGGGTTGGGAGTCATGACCTGCAGAGTATATTGAATGATATTAAAAAAACAGAAAAATGAGAGGGATTGACTTCAGAATGGCCACAGTATATGAGAACAGTGATATGGTTCTACATATTATCTTATTAAGAGATAAGGAAAAATCTATTCATGGCCAAAGCGGAAATGAAAAGAAGTACCTTCTCAACAAGAGTTGACTCTGGTTGAAGATTTTGTGCAATTACCCGCATCAAGATATCCTTTGAACTGAAATACCAAAGGGCTTAATTAACAAAATGATAGATAAATGACCACAAAAGAATACTATTCTGAAATTAGAAGGGTGTTAAAAAAAAAGTCAAAATTATCATAAATAAGTGGAGGGGCAGAAATTTTAAGGGTCCAAAAATTACGTAAGAATGCCACGAGATTTTCCATCAACTGTCACAATTGCACAGCTTGCACGAAGTTCAAGCATCTTCTTTGTTGTTGTCAAAACTGATTCCATAGGTGAAACTGTTACAATCCTGAAAAGTTCATGAGCCTGTTAAAAAGAACCAGGACGGTAGTTGCAAACGTGCAGACATTCAGACAATGTAATTCTTCTTCAATCTAAAGAAAGAGAAAGTATTACCTACTTTGAATTCTCAGAAATGATTGTAGACAAAGAGGGCTTGAACATCCGCTCTCGAAGAGTCTCGATGAATGTGTTAGGGCCTACACAATAACCAAAAATTAAACTCAGCTATTGAGAAGTGAGAGCCTAAGTACAATCAAGATTTATCCAAAAATGCCCCGATCAGAAACCAAAGAGTAAAAAAGGGAATGTTGAACAAACCAGAAGCAGATGTGCCCCAATGTTTTTCAACACCTTCAACAGCAGCAGCAATGGCATTTCCTTTCTCGGCTGCCCTTTCCATGCGGGCAATAGCATCATATAAACACTTTGCTATGTCAAGCAACGCAACCACTTCTCCATTATCTACCACTGGTAAATGTCTGAATTTCCCTGAAACAAGATCAGCTTTCAGCTCTGTATTCCAACGGTGAGATTTCAAGGAGCAACAGTCATGAAAAGGTGTGTGCACCTCCCTGCATGATACCAACCTTGTACCATCTTCTGGAGGGCTTCCACAGCAAGAGTATCAGAAAGGACGAATATTGGATTTTTCGTCATAACCTTTGAAACAGGTGTCTCTTCAAGATTAAGCTCACGAGCAATTACTCTTGTTGCTATATCCTTTAACCACAAAATAAGATATAAACTAATATTGGTTAGATTACAAAACCAGGTGCAAAATCCAAATGTTTCATGTACTTTCTTCAAAGTGAAACAAATATAAATGACTCATACCTTGTCTGTAAGTATTCCACAAAGCAAAGCATTAGAATCAGTTAATAACAGGGCATCAACTCGGCGAGCAGCCATCCGACGGCAAGCTTCAGACACGGTAGTTGTGTCAGGTACTGTCAAAGCCCTTGATAGTCGTAATGATTTCACTGTACGCTCTCCTGTTAATCTGATAATCAAAGTCCAAACCAGGGCCCGGGATGTCATAAAGTGATTTGAATTAATAAAGTCGAACCAATTAATGAGACACGGCAATATAAAGTCAAATTTTATACTCTTGAATATCTGTTTGTAATTATAGCTGACATCTTGAAGAAACTGATATTGTCAATTATGGCACCTGCCAACCTGAATATCTGTTCGTAATAAGCGCAAAGCTACGTGCGAAAATGTCATATTTCAGACTATGAATATATCTCGAAGAAAATTTTCATTTTAAAATTTCTCTATGGCTTTAAAAAATGATCCAGACGATATTGACGATAAAAAATTTTGATTCTCCGATGCATAACTCAGCGAGCAAGAGATAAGGCAGGGAAGTTAACAGAAGCAATTATAAAGAAAACAGAGAACATTGAACAAATAGAGGGCCATCTCTTCGTGAAATCACAAGCATTAATTAGGGAACCAAATTCACCTCTTTAGCAAAAATGTTTAAGAGACCTCAAATTAAAATAGTAACTCAGGAACATACGGTGGGCGCGAAGAGGATAGAGATTTCCGAGAATTAGACTCCGACGCTCCATGCTGAGAGGATTTTCTCCTCCCCTGCACCGACGACAGACTCCTTCGAGAAGAACTGCTTTGACTAGCCATATGCGAACGCAACCGGACCAATTCCTGCGACCATGTCACCATCGAAATACACAATCGAATTTCAAATTAGATTAAGAAAAAGTATTTCACATAGAAAAAAATCGAATTTTTTTTCCAAAAAGAAAGAAAAAATTATTCCCGGTGTCGAAAGTCATTTATGGGGACAAAAATCATTTCCGTCGAATTCAAAAGGAGCCATGTCGCAAATGAAAATCAGAGATAACACGAGAAAGAAACTCACCGAAAAATATAACCCTCAGCTTATGTATAAAATAAAACAAAGAAAGCAGAGAATACAGCTGAATCCCGCGAGAAGTAAATTCAAAAACCGCCGATGAAGATTTTAAGTTACGAAGTACGGGAAATTAATCGAAAATATAGAGGATGAGAAAGGCAATGGATTGGGGTGAATCTGGAAATCGGAGCAATGGCTCAGGGGAACCTCGCCGGCGAAAGATTCCCGGCGAAGCACACCGGCCACTGGTCGAGCGGGAACAAGGGGAAAAGAGAATGGGGGAAGAACGAAAGGAACCCTACAAGATGGGGATTCAGAAACGAGAAAATCAATCCGAGTAAATGGGAGGAATATTAGGAGTACACGTCAGCAGTTCCCTGGCTGAAGAAGAAAAATAACTCAAAAAGTCCAAACCCTTGACAGTTGTACTTAGGGACGTTATTAAAGAGTTATTAATATTAATGAAAAATCTTTGACCAGATCCTCACAAAATATATAAAGCTAAAAAAAATAAAAAGAAAATACGCCCATGCAAAAAAAAGATGGGGACTTGAAAAGAGGAATGAATTAATTCAACATGTTATATCATGGCCAATCATAATTTTAATTGAATTAGAGTTATCTATACTAAACAAAAACCACAAAAGAAATGGATGGCCGAAATTTGGAGTGAGCTAAGAACCACATGAAGGGATGGATACCGCCAAGTTGGACTCAAAATCTTGAGCATCACGAATGCACTAGGACCCTGAATTTTGTTTTGTTTGTATTTTGGTTGTGTGGGTTCTATTGTCATTGGGCATATGTTTGGTAGACAAGAAAGGTTGTTGAGGGAAGTGAAGGAAAGAATGTCCAGTTTGTATGTTTGTTTTGTGGGAAGGTGATAAGGTTCTTAGAACCTGCTTGCTGTGAAGGAATAAGGAGATGCCTCTCCACGTAGGGTTATCTATTTGGCAAGCACCACAGTCCATTCAAAGCATCATGTGATGTGAGCTGTGGCGGGGTCATAAACAAACCACAGAGTGGAACTTTGAATGCTAACATGGGCAACGCCCGAACGAATTTGGGCCTTGCTACATAGACTGGACAGCTGAAAAGCATCAACCTGGAGAACCCGACCCAATGAAACAGAGAAGGCCCAGTTAGCTTACATGTTTAAAACTAATAAGATTTAGTACAGCGGATAGATGGTCTGGGTTTCAACCAAGCTAATGTATGGAATAAAACTTTTAAAAGAAACAAAACCTATTCTAATAATCTCTAAGCCTTAAGAAGATTATTAGTCTCTAAGTTATCAGTTAAAGAATATAGAATCTAAATTTCATGTTTAAATTGGTCAATATTTCTATTTGATGGACTTTTGTCTTGGGTGCATCAGTTGTTAGTCGGAGCTTTTTCTTACAAGGGATCATGAATTGCTTGTAAGAAATAATTAAGAATCCCTACAACTGAGACGGCAAGCTTATGTTGCTTTCTGAAAATTGCTCCTTTCTTTCAAGTATCAGATTTTGTGCAGATGACCCAAGTAACACTTCAGAGAAGTGTCTTGCGTACTTTGCTTATTAGGTTGCTCCCTATTTGTACAAACTCTTTCTCTTTGACTCGTTATTCTTTTAAATGAAACACCTAAAAGAAATTATCCCACCACATATAGTTTTGGCGGCTTCCAAATCAGTAAAAAATGTCTAAGTTCCAATATTTTTATTTTCTGTGTATAAAACATTTTATAGTACTGGACGAAACTTTTCTAGTGTTTTTTACCGGAAACAAGACATGCTTAATTTGATATTATTTGAGATTTTTTTCCTACATCATGTTATATTGACTTTAACATATGAAATTCTACCTATTTTTTATATAAGAAAATTTAGATAAATTTAATATTAATTTTTTACTAAAATTAGAGTATAATTATAAGGTTTAAAGAATGCTTATAAAAGACTTATAAGATTATCTATTAAATAAACTTTTATAATAACAATAAAAATTAAACTCACATTTTTATAAAATAAATTTATTTTTTATTATTTATGTCTAATTTTTATTAGCCAATTCCACTTATTTTGGAGCATTGCATTAATTGTGCTTTTGAACCCGGCTGCAGGATTTTTCTTTTTCCACCTGAATCCCTTTTAGCTAATTTCTTAGACAATCAACTATCCAGCATTGACTTTCCCAAGTTCCTTGCCCTTTCGTGACATTCCCTTTATTCTTAAATATAAAAATTAAATAATTAATATATAAAAATTAAATAATTTAATTTAGTTATTTACAATAAATATCTCTTCATCTTCCTTCGAATGACCCACAAAAATAAGCATTTATGTTTAGTACAGGCAATCAATAAGTATTTGAAAAAAAATTATAAATTTATGTAATAAAATAAAATAAATTTTTATATTTATAGTTAAATTATATCTATTAATTAACTCGTATATTTAAAGTTTGATAAATATAATAAAAAATTGGTACAAAAAGTTTATGTGACTTTAGTTTGAAGACTCATCAAAATTAACATATGTCTACAAATTTAAAAGATATTTATAAATTAACAAAATTCTCAAATTAAATGCATCATTTGAATTCACAACCTTATCCATACATTTGGTAGGATATAAAAGTTTTTTATATAAGTGTAAGAAACAGTAAAAATGAAATAAAAATAAAAATAAATTTTAAAAAATTATTTAGTAAATTAGAAATGAGTATGAAATTTATGTATATAATTTTTAAAAAAAATAAGAAATAGATGAAAGTATAGGGAAAATATTTCTTTTGATTTGAGAAATGTTAAAATTATTGAGAAATTTTATAAATTAGAATAAAATAGTCTAAAATATTTTATTTTTATAGAATCTATTTTATTTTCTAATATTTTAAATAAAATTAATTAAAATATTAAAAATAAAAATAGAAGTGAAATTGAGTTACATGATATCAAATAAAAAAAATATTTAATTTTACTTCTATTTTTTAACTCATAATTCTATCATATCAAATATATCCTATAAATTATAAGTTAAATTTTTATTAACTAAACTAATCTTAATTTATCGAATATCAAAATTATCAACTAAATTATGTCGTGAAGATCATGGCATGACTAGTTTAACCAAAAGAGGAAAAAAATATATAGAAGTGTCCGAATGAGCTTAGAAGGATTGGATGGGAGGCGTTTGGTGGGAGTGATATGGAATATGAACAATGAGCACGCACAAAACTGTCCCATCGTCAACTTTCTAAGGCGGTCAATGGTCATTACTTAAAGGGCAAGGCATTCTTTAGTCTTATTGAGGACCCCACAATTTGGTGGGTCGGTACCGACGGGCCCAAGGCCCAAGCCAACAGCCTCCCCAGCTCCCTAAGTCAATCATCACTCATATAATAGCTTGTCTTACACAGGAATTGATTCAAATGATAAGCGATTTAATATTATTTAAATAAAATTTTAAATTTAAATTTTAGTATATATAAAAAATTTATATTGAGAGATTTAACCACTATAATCAGGTATACAACACAGGTCAGATCCAGATATAGTTGGGATAAAGTTCCAGTGAATCAGATGGGTAATAAAAAAAAAGAGCTTGCCTTACACAATTTAATATTCAAAATGTTTAACCCTATAAATTCAGCTAGTGAAAAAGTAAAATATATAATTATTTAGAGCGTGTTCAATTATTAAGAAGTATCACTTTATTATGGTTCAAATCGTAAAATTTGTAGATACATCATAACTCTTGGACACCTAGATTTACGCCTGAAAGTAATTGACAGCTCATCCTGTCTGATATTAGTATCGTTTAGGAGGAAGGGAGACTTTGACTTACCTTTAGATAGTAGGTGAGCACAACCTCTTTTTAAATTTTTTTATACTAAAATATATATATATATATATATATATATATATATATATATTCACTATGTTTAATACCTAAAATCTTTAGGATAACATAAAAATCATTAGAATAAAAAGAAAAACAAGAGAGGATATTATTAAATCAGCACTTATACTATTTTGAACTTAATTAGTTCTCCGTCTGCGTGTGTATGCTAAAAACCATTCAGTGGGGAAATAATAATATTGGTGACATTCCAACATATTGAGAAGCCTTGTGTGACTCCACAAATGTGACTAATGGCACATCATTGGCTCTTGTGCATTTAACTTTTATATAGTGAGGGATTAGGACAATATGGTCTTAAAGCAGTTCAAGTGGCATATTTTTGTTAATATAAAAAATATTTAGGTGAGTTGAGTTAAGATAGCTTAATAGAGTCCGGACACATTTGTAAACTTAAAAAATATTTATAGAAGAATTTTTGTAGGGCCCTTTCCAAACAAAAAAACACCTTAACATTAGTAGCGAAATTTAAACCTATAACTCTGTGAATGATGAGTCAGCTCTTTACCAATTAGAATAATCTTTATTAATTAAGGTAGGATATTGTTATATATTAATATGAAAAAAAGGATTGGCCACCACCACCATAACTTTAAGTTGTTGGAAGAAAGTGAGTCTGACCATGAAGATCAGAACTAATAATTATTCCTTTTATTTGGTGAAGAAGAGTTGAGCAATAATTGTTTTAAATTCCCTTTATCTGGCTTGGAAGCATTATAAGTTGAAATAGTTATGATGGAAAATATATGGAATAACAAATGAAATATAGACTTGGACGTCTCAACCATTGTAACCTTCTCCACACAGAGTTTCCTTCTATAAATTGCCTCTGCTTTCTTCCCTGGGACACCAACCCTAAACTTGAAGCTCCATTCTTCTACAGAAAGAAAGGCCAAGAAGCAACAACGCAGGATTCTTCTGTATGTAGAGGTAATGATGATTCTCTCTAGAGTTGTTCATGGTGATTATTTTGTTGGTTTGGAGAGAAGATGGGGGATGTTGGGACGGCTCAATCAAATCAAATCTCCCAAGTATTGGGTCCTTTAATTTGATTGAGCCGTGCCAATATCCAACCACACTTTTCACTCTTTTCTCCCAACAAAAAAATTTCACCACACAATATGCCAAATCAAAATTGTTTTTAGTTGTGTTTGTTAATTAATGGGATCCATCGATACTGATTATGTAAGTTTGCAAGTATACTATCGAATATATTAATCTGTTTAGACAAGCGGTAAAAAAAAAGAATTTTTAGATAATTTTTAGAAAAAAAATTTTAGAAAAGAATTTATAAAAAAAGTGATTTTAAATAAACGAGTGTTTAAATAATTATTTTTAAAAGTATTTTTATTATTGATAAATTATAAAAAAATAGTATGATTATTAAATATAGGAGAGACGATAGATAAGATAGGAGAGATGGGATATGAGGGGTGAGAGAGGAGAGACAAGAGGGGGGAGAGTGTAAAAAAGAGATGGAGAGTAGAGAGGGTATAGAAAAGAAATGAGAGATGAGTGAGGATGTAGATGATAGATGAGAAATAGTATAAGAAAAAGTATGGGTAAAATAGTAATTAGTTAATCTATAAGCTCTTTTACTATTCCATAATATATTCTAACTAACTTATCTAAAACTTTAGTTTTAAATCATAATTTAGTTTAAAATTTTTTTTGAATAAATATAGCTATTTATTTTAAAAAAATTTAAAACATAAATTTTGTCTAAACCTAAATTTGTAGAGTTTTCAAACACACAAATAAGCACCCTACTTACATAGAACTTAATTGTCACCAGATCATAAAGTCATTAACAATTTCTTTAGTTATAGAGAATGATTAAGCTCTCAGCATTACTTACATTCTATCATCTTTATTAAGACAATCTTTAGTATTACAGTATTAAGTTCTTTATTGAATATAAATTGAAAGATCCCCTGTGATTTTTTATAAGGATTTTTTTTTTGTGATAATTTTTTTATATGGCTTTATTAATTACTTTCATGAGATTAACGAAATTTAGTAAACTTAATTAACTGTAAAAAAATTTAATAAGTTTCTAAAATCACGCTTTGATTGGGACAGTTCATTGGGGGAAGAGGAGACTAAAAAGTCATTATTTAAACTAAAAGTGAAAAAAGGATAATTGGGCAAGTATTAATATAGAGGGAGTATGATATTTGTTATGTTTTAGCTATCTTTTCCCAACAGTAATGGTCTCTTTTATAATTTTTTTTTAATCAAGAGAAAAGAGGGATACTTATCATCTGTACGTAAACTTCATTAAAATAGAGTTTAAATTAATAAGATCTACTACTCGTTACCTGCGTTGGTGAATGATTTGATGATGATGAAGAAGAACAAGAAGGAGTTGGCGGGTATTTGTATTTGAGATTATTCTTGGAGAATCTTTGTTATTATTGGCATTGCGTGCACCCATTTGTTTGTGCCTATTAACTTTTTCATCGCTAACTTTGGTTCCCAAAGTTCTGGTGAGTAAAAAGGAATCTTGAACTATTTATTTAACATCATAAACACATTTATTGAATTAAATTCTCACCTGTTCTAAGCATAATCATCAGTATTAAAATTATCATAAAAAATTATAATAAAAAACTTTTCATTATCCAAAACCAAGCGCATAGAAACATTTTTGGAGGAGAATGCCTACTAGCATAGGTAAAGGGTATTCATGGAGTTTCTTCTTCTTGTTTTTTCTTAATACAATCAATTTAAAATCACCCCACAAGCGCTAACATGTCACCACTGGGTTCGAGCTCAACATCTCATCCAAGTGTAGTAGGCACAACTTGCTGTTGGCGCTTATTCCTGGAGTGTTGTTGAGTGGAGGAGGAAGATGGGAGAGAGCCAAATAGACAGCACTTGATGAATGAACTGAGCAATGAGGAGGGGCTTCTTCTTGAAACTCGGGCGATCTCACAAAGCTTGAAGAAGACGAAGAACCGCGACCGATCTCTCCTTTGCAGAATATTCAGGCGAAAGGGAGACGTGGGAAGTTGGCATGAAATGGGTATATATTAGTATTTGGAGTTCCAAAGTAAGATTGGCCTCGTGAAGCACAAGCAAATATCAAGCCTCCAAACAAACCTTCTTCTTCTTCTTCAGCCGCAATTATTAAGCTCAGTTTCAAGCTTCTCAGATTATCAAATGCAGTTTCACTTGTGGTTCGTGCAGTTTCCAGATCTCTGTGATAGAACAGAGATGTGTCTCCAGGTCTCAACCCAACTCCATCCACCACAAAGTACTCGCCCTCTCCCCTGTTTCATTCAACTATCTCAATGAGTGGCTCACTCTTGTATCAGAATTATTATTCTTTCTGAATCATTATTATATTATCTTACCCAAGCACTTGATGGAACGAGGTGGATTCTTCTACTTTGTTCATCAGCCTTCCATTTCCTGAGTAATATCTTCTTCCATGAGATACTCCTATGTACAAATCAGGACGTCTGTCACTCACCTGCGCCAAGGTTGAATTAGTAAGGTGATTATTTTGTTATAAGTGTTGATTACCTAATTAGAATGCGGTTTCAGTGTGTAAGGAGATTATTGAAGAGTTACTCCCTCACCTTCTCACCTTGTTTGGGTTTTGTTCATCACCCTTCAAGAAACGGATGTTTAGTGTTATATTGTGTGTTGTTATTGTATGAGCTTATTCCTCTTTCACGATTAATGGCTATCATACTATATTAACTAACTTAGTTAACTTTTTTAATATGATCAAATAGAGGAATATATCAAAAGAAGAAGAATGCATTGCTATGGGTATTTGAACAAATAATAGATAGAAAGATAGATACCGTTTCAAGGAGAGTTTCCATGACGGATTCGAAAGTCAAGATGATATGGAATTCTTCCATGAGATCAGAGAAGCAACTCCATTTGATGTCACCTGTGACGACTGCATCTATTACCTTAAACCTCGGACCAAATGGCACTAAACCCCCTGCCATTGCCATATGAAACCTCGTCTCTCCTACATCTGTTGAATACCCCTCACTTCACCTGAAGTTAAGAAAGTTACGTAGAAATAATGAAAACAGTGTTAATTACCAGGAGACGTGTGCCTATCTTTGGCGAAGACGAGGCCAACAGCATCAAGTTCGAACAAATCAGGAGGGAGAGTGATTGTGTAGTTCTCCCTGTTGAACATAAAGCTGCCTCCACTATCCCCTACCACCACTGTTTCCTTCCCTATTGCATGATCTGCCACGTCATATTACTAGATTCCTCCCAAGATTCAGGGGACTCGCCCATTGTTGCCATAATGTCGTTCGTGTCCATTTTACGATCCTATGTAACAGGAAAAACAGCCAAAAAAAGAAAACATTACTCATGTCATTGTTTTCATCAGTAACTCCGAAAGAAGCATATTTGGGGGGGGGGGGGGGGGGGGAGAATAATCTCACTCTAAATATTATGATAGCAGAAGGTGAGTGATGTCCAGAAACAGAGCATGTGTAGACTTGATTTGTCTCACGAACTCATCAACCCTGCTGATTAAAGGATTCCGATGATCATATCATACAAATAGTCAAATTTATTTGTAAAAATTGCATGAGAGGGAAACAAATTAAACGATGAATCTTGGTAGCTTACATTCTTTGGGTGGATCAATGGGATTGTATCCACTTGAGACCAGGAACATATCCAACCACCAAAAACAAGCCCTCGATTAAGATCACTGAATCCATTATCCTCACGAGGATGAGGGCCTTGGTAATCGAAGTAATCCCACTTCACCTGCACTTTCTCAAAACATACTCTGAATCAAATATCTCTCAAAAGTGGCATGAAGACTCCATTGAAGGTGGAAGGTCACGGTTCCATTCGCTTGTAACCTCATACTGGTAGTGTTCGTCCCTCTAAATTAAAAGACAAAAAAGAAAAATGCATTACCTCTAGAAGTTGATTTGTGAGAGCTTCCACGCCCATCACTCCATTCCCAATATGGGTGACCAAAGGAGTCCTGCTTCCTAGCCTTTGACTCAACTGATTCACAAAGTCAACCCATTAATTACTAACTGCGTGAATTATGAAGAAATCGAAACAGAAATGAGATATTATATAGTATATACAAGAAGGTGGGCCCCTCTTTAGCCGAATTGTTCGCTGATGCAAGCTATGGCAAAGTGTGGACGAATAGGCTTGCTCAGAACCTTCTCAGTAACCTCTTCAACAGCAGCCTGTAAGTCAGGATCAAGAAGAAAGTACGGTAAATAAGGTGAAGTGAAGAGAAGGGTAAGTAGGATTAGTAGAAGAAGAACTTCCAAGAAGAGAGGGATTCAGATAAAGAGCAGAAGCAAGCTTGGGACGTGAGAGAATATGAGAGCAGATTCGAGACCAAGTTTTGCTGACACAGGCAGCATTTGCTAAGATTGAGGCAAGTAATCTGCCCAGAATGTTTCTAAGGATGTCGTCTTTGCAGCGATTGATCGGAGCTGCTTCTCTGCTCTCCATGTCTGATGTTATCATGTCCCACGGTTATGGTAGTTATAATGAGTTTATATAGAGATGATATTTTTGAGGATAATGGCTTTGCCGGGAGTGACGTCAGTGTATCATTAAAGACTCGAGAGTCTACCGCTTACTAGCTTTTAATGAGCTGTAAATGAGATTTAAGAAACTGAACCATTTCAGATTTCCCTTGGGATTCTCTATACTAAAAATCACTAACAAAAAATTTCTTCGACAACGAGACTTACAGCGCATATTTAGGTAGGTAAATTTTGAGGTTTTAAAATAGCTTTAGATCTAAATTTTTATTTAATTTTTTTAAAAAATAAATAATTATATTTATCTAAAATATCTTATGAATTAAATTAATAATTTAAAATTATAATTTTAAATAAACTCCTAAAAATAACTTCTAAAACAGTAGAAGAGACTATAGATTGTCCAATTACTATTTTACTCTCATTTTTTTCTAAGGTCTCTTCTCTTTTTTCTCTTCTTCATCATTTGTTTCTTCTCCTATTTTAGGTTTTCTTCTTTGTCGCTGTCATCAGATAAGCTCCTCTATCACTTCTCTTCCTGTTAAAAAGGACGGAGTCGTTAGGCCTTACTAGTGTCAGCGTCATCGATATCGTGATGGGGGAAGATAGTGTCGACTGTTGGTAGTGGAGAGAATAGGACAGTGAATAAAAAAAATTGAAAGAAATTGAATCTTTTTTTATATAAAATCATACAATTTCTGATAATTTATCGATCACAAAAATTCTTCTGATAATAACTATTTAAATACTCATTTATTTATAATTATTTTTTTTCCATATACTCTTTTCTATAAACCATTTTACACAAGCAATTTAAAAACTTTTTTATAAATATTTTTCTAAAAACATATCTAAATAGTCCCATAGTAAATATTAGAGTGGTATAAAGTAAGTCACTTGGTGGGATATTAATAATTAAACTTTTTCAATTATATTTATATGTCATTAATTATGTGAGATAATATAATATAAATTTAATTTTTTAAAAGATGAATAAAATCATAAATTTATTTAATTTCCAAGTAAATTTAATGATTCAGCCACCTCTCCTTCCTTAATTATGATTAGGTAGTTAGATGTGTTTTATAATAAACTAGAAGGAGAGTAACTCATATTCTTCACGTTTGTTTGGAAATGGAGTGGTAGGTTTTTTTTTCAGACATAAATATGAAGTAAATAATAAATTCTTTGATGCACACATAATAGAGAAAATTAGAGCAATGGGTATGTGAAATGTCAAGAGCAAGTAATTTACAGATTTCCAATTGTTTTAATAAGTATTCATTAAATTTAGATATAGAATCAATTAATGACTATGAATATGAGTTTCTGAATTAGAGCATATTTAGATAAATTTTTAAAAAATAACTTATAAAAAAAATATTTTTAGACAGTTTTTAGAGAAGAGTTTATAAAAAAATAATTTTAAATAAATGAGTATTTGGATAGTTATTTTCAGAAGTACTTTTATTATTAATAAATTAATAAAATGAGTATGATTTAATTAAAAGTAAGAGAGATGAGAGAGAAAAGAAGAGAGAGAAAGTAAAGTAGAAAAAAATAGGAGAGAGGGTGGCAAAGATGTAAGATAGAGAAGATAGTAGAAAGAGGTGTAAAGAGTAAGGAGAGATGAGACAGGGTGTGAAAAAAATTAGGGGTTAAATAGTAATTGAATAATCTATAAGCTCTTTTACTATTCTAAAAGTTAATTTTAGTAGCTTATGTAAAATATTAGTTTTAAACTATAATTTAGTCTAAAAATCTATTGGAATAAATATAAGTGTTTATTTTTTAAAAAAAATAAATTAAAATTTAGACTATAAATTTTTTTAAAATTTTAATTTTTATTTAAAACTAAACTCGCACTTAGTGTACTTATTTTTTTTACTCATGGACATACATCATGAATTCAGATTGAGGTAGAGTAGGTTCCATGAATTAGCTTTAAGAATCAATTTATTTGACTCTCAAATCTGGTCCTGAAAAACAGTTCAATACCAGCCGAATTAACCAAAAGTCAATATATAACAGCTAAAAACTAGCTAATTTAATATTAAATCAATGAATAAATAAAAATGATTTTTTATTTCTTAAATAAAAATTATCTGATACTAACAATTAATTCAAATTCAAATATTATCAAGTTTCAAACAAATTTTAAATATAGTCCTTCCAAGTAATTTTTTTAATGCATATTTTTCTTATACAAGATTTTCCATAACGGATCTTGAATTTATTCCACTCAATCCAGTCATAAGTTATAGATATATCAAGAGGTTGATCGAATAATATGCTAATTTAATTCGTTATTTGTAGAGTCGTAACAAGGCTTTTTGCCAATTTTTCAATAATTAAGTCTTCAACTAATAGACGGCAATTTTTTATTGTCTAAAATTCCATTTTACTTTTCCTTTCTTTTTTTATTTTTCTTCTTAAGTAATAATGTAATCTTTTTTTCTTATAATTTGATTTAAGAAAACACTTAAATCAAATTTTTTACGTTTATTTTGTAAGTTTTATAATCTTCTTTATCATATCTCCTATTTTTTTAATATATATATTTAATTTAATATATAAAAAAATAGTATATATAGTACAAATTGATTAGAAAATTTGACAAAATAATAGTAAGAAACTTGATGTAAGCAAAATCTATTTGTTTATTTTGAATAGATTTTACTTACTTAGCGATTCAAATAAAATTTTAATATTATTTAATATGAAATAGTAATGCTTTTACCTTAAATATGAAATAGTAATTAAACTAATAACAAACAAATTAAGTGATCCAATTAAATAAAAAAGCACAGTAAAACAAAATACTCTATTTAACTTTTTAATATATTATCGCAAGTACTAACAAAGAATATGAAAGTATTAAATCAAAATTCACAATGCTGCAAAACTCATTTCGTTATTTATACTAAATCTTACACCGTTATCCTTTTGATTTCTTTTCCGAGATATCATTTTTATTTTAAATAATAGTAAGAACAAGAAAAATTAGTATTTGTTACATACTAAATTGAATTTTCTTTCCTAACCACGAAATATACTAGGCTTTGTTACACTCTTGCTTAAAAAACATAAAATTTTGGGAGAGGAAAAAATCAATCATGCAATATAGGTTAATAAAAACTACAAACTTCTTAAAAATCTCAACACCTAAAACTGCATTTCAAATATTTTATTTAGAACAAATTATTATACTTTGAAATGAGACATACCTTTTTTTTTATCTATCTGATTTATTAAAATTTTATTCTGATTATATCTAGATCTGACTCGGGTTACACATTTAGTTATGGTGGATGAGTCTCTCAATAAAGATTTTATATATATACTAAATTTCAAACTCAAAAATTTATCTAAATAATATTAAATTATTTACTATTTAAACTAAATCACTTAGTATTTAAACTAATATCGTTGGTAAATGAGACGTAGCTTGATATATGGGCTTGTTCTTCTTGGTCATCCTTGAATAGTAAGGATATATATTAAATAGCGCTGTTAATACGGCTTAATCCGTAGATTGGTAGGTCACAACCCACGAGTTAAACTGTGCGGATTGGGACAATTTACACTTTGGTGGATTATCTCATAATACAATTCAAGATCCTTAACATAAAATTTAATTTGATAATTAATATTAATCTTTAATATAATATTTATTTATTATATTTATTAATTTTTAAAAATTATTATTATTAATACCCTATCAATAATAATAAAAAAATAGGAGTTAAAAAATAATTAAAATTTTTTAAAATATATATATTATATTAATTTATTTATTTAATATATTTAAATTAATCAAATAGTTATAAGAACATGGAAAGTCTATTTATATAAATAAAGATAGATAGATAATTAATTCCTTCTCTTCATTAAAATGGAAAAAACAACAATCAAATATCTAGTCGAGGTTGCCCCTTCTTGGAGATACAAAACGAATGAATCCTCAGGAAAATAATCTCTCCTACTCTCTCTCTCTCTCTATCCCCAATGAAAAGGAAATGGAGGAGGGGCCTCATTCATGTTATACATAGTAAGACAATGGTCACTGCCATCGTGAACCAAGACGGCCGCCGGGTCCACCGTCTCAAGGCCATGATCATGCAGGCTCAATCCCAAGGGTTGGTTTTGCTGCATCATAATCGACATGCCTTGTTGATGAGGCTGCACCATTTGGCTCAAACCATTCCCACTTGCGTGCGGCGTCTGTGGGGATGACAGAAGAGAGAGAGCGCAGTGAGAATCATGGTGGTCGCCCTCGCCGCCGTTAGGTGGTGGAGCTGCTGGCAATAATGGCGTGGCTCTCAGAAACGTTTGGCACACAAAAGCAGGCGGTGGAGGTAGAGCTTGCTGATTGTTGTTCTCCATTGTTGTTGAGTTGTCACCTTGCAAGAATGCCAGCTGCTGATGCTTGTTAGCATTAATGATGTTACTATTATTACTTGCTTCTGTATAGGATGATGACCACGACGACGACGACGATCCTAGATGATCAACCAAGAGATGGAGATGGTGATGATGAGGGTTGTGGTGGAGCCTAACATCTGATGAATTCCAAGGAGGGTGAGCCATAGCAGTGGAAGGATACACGTGTGAGCTTGAGAAGGGCAACAAGTTAGTGCCTGAAAAGTCGTAGTCATTTTTTAATTAAACTGTCACTTTCTTCTGAAATATATCGACATACATTTCATCATGTGCCAAATTCTAGACTTGTATTTTTTTTTCTCACTTGAAAATCAAACTTGGTTTAGTATTGTGGTCATGTGTGATATTTAGGTGCATTCATGCTTAGCTTGATTATCAACTTAGATTGACAATACATATTACATTTAGAAGTACAGAATATAATAAAGGCATGATCCTAGGGTCTTAGTTTTTTTTTAGAAGAATAGTTTCCTTCATATTAAAGGTAATCTTGTCCGAAGTACTGTTGGGCACTAAATATATGCTCTTTAGATAATATGGATTTGAATCTTGATTTCTCACATTTTGAGGGACAAACTCCTTCTGCTAAACCTGATCCTATTGGTATCCCATGGTTTTAGAATTAAAATAACTTTGAAGAGGGAGAGGTGAAAACTAGGAGAGAAAGAGAACAGCATGAAATGTGTAATATTCGGCTGAACAATGGACACATCAGACTCTTAAATACACACCACTCATTCACATATCCTAAATGAAGAAAATTTTATGCTAAGTATAAAATATAAAAAGCCCAGAAAATCACACTAATCACAAATGGTGATTGAATAGTGTAACACATGATACTAGTTGACAGGTATGGTTTTTAATGCTAAGTAACACCAACTACTTTCACTTAGTGAGATTTATTTCTGTTGGGTGGTTAAAAACATGTAATGTTTTTGGTAATTTCATTCAGGCTGGTTGGTGGCAAGAAATAAAAGATATTTTTGAAACCTGAGACGAGGAGTTTAGAACATGTGGGTACTTTTGAGAGAGTGGCCACTAGGTGTGAACATGAGTGGACCAAATGTCCAAATCAAGGAAGTTGGGAGCGCACTGAGAGAGCCAAAATAAATAGTTCTCAGAGGGAAATTCTTACTACTAAGATTTCTGTATCTATGTGGGGAATCTTTGGCCAATGCATGCTCCAAATCAAGCCATATATGGGTCCACACACATATAATGTACAAAGCTAACCTCTCTACCTTGGTAATTGGACAAAAAGCTGCCAGATCTCCCTCCCCCTCCTCCTTCTCCCTGCGGCTTCCTCCTCCGTCGGTTGTGTCCATCTAATCGCTTCCTGCAACTTCTCTTCCCTTCATCAAATTCCTCCAGCGAGTGAAACCTACCACACATCACCCACGTAAGCACACCACACAACTTCATAATAAAGCTAAGCTATTATTTTCAGGGAATATCACATGGAGGTCCAGAGGAAAGAATATAATCACTAAAAAAGTTCTACAACTAATGAATAATATGTAATGATAAGTTCCTCTAGTATAAAAAATAACAACAGGTCAATAGTTGCTCACTCGTTCCAGGATTTTTTGGTGATTATATTCCTTCCCTAGTACCTCAAAGGTGATTTTTCCTGATTTTTACAGGGTAATATGAGGTGCTCTCTCATTTAGACATTTGGTTCAATGTTATTTGTCAGCAAACACTTGTTAATCAGAAAGAGTGAGATGGTAGATCTACTTTCAGGTCAAGAATCAACAAGACTAGCAGTGTAAATCAAGTGGAAAGGATTTTGCTTATGATAAAGATGCTCATGTGGTAGCTCAAAGCAAAAAAAAAGTATATATTTAGCTAGCTAGGGTGCTTTAATTAATTTGAAGGCGTGTATGAGACAGAAAGAATGTTAGTGAAGCTGCAAATGAACAAAAGAGTACAGATTTAAAGGAATCGAAGAAGGGTAATCAACAATTTTGCGTCACAAACTTGAAGCATTGTGTATATATATAATCATACGGCATCATCACCTGCTACACTGTTGACAGAACCTTTGCTTGTTGCGGTTAATTGTGACCACTGGAGTCTTAGAATGGAGTTCGCAGACCTTATGCCGCCTGTGATAGTCCCTGCAATTACTAAGATCTGAGTTGCACCCATCTACAAGACATGACACTGTGTGGCTTCCATTGTTAATTGCTCGAGCTCTCTTGGATGATCCTGAGGAAGACGATAATGAAGAAGAAGATGCCATCATCACTTTGGAGACTCCTTCAACAACATCTTTCCATTTAGAAACTGCTCGTTCATTACTACTAGAATTCCCCACTTGAGTACCAAGCTTCAAATCCACAGAAAATTCCCCTTTATTACTTCTATCATCACCAAATCTTCTGCTTGACCCATCAATTGTTTCTTCTAAGCTGAGTAAGCCTGTTGTTGCTTCATCTAATTCACCCAAATCCCATGAATCTGCTTTCATATCCCACTCCATGATAATGCTTCCCCTATGAAGCTTCACAGATGCATGAAACCCATATCCAGCAATGAAGAACGTAATTAACCAGTAAAACTCCAATTCAGCATGAACAGAAAGTTAAAGAGAGGAGGAAATTATGCAGAACAACATGGCATATGGTAAAAAAACTAGGAAGACAAAATAGTAGTTTTATCAAATAGTTACACAACACATTGGACATTTTTTGCGTCCGTACTTAGAAAAACAAAAAGGGAGAAATCTGCATCCAACACGTTATATGCGTTAATGAAGCAGGGCTCCTAGAAAACTAGAACCAACCCAAAAATGAGAAGGTCAGCAACGAGATATATAAGAAGCAAGCAAAAGCAAGAGAATGAATAGCAAGTAATACAGAGAAGGGGAAGAGATAGAGTACTTGCAGACAATTCACAGCTTCTTGTTGGTTGTTCCTTTCACCCCCAACTTGTTGCCTGACATTGATTCCGTTAGAGTACCACCCAATAGAGAGGAGATAGCACAAATGATAAATAGTAATTTATTGTCAACAAGAACGAAGAAGGAAAAAAGGGTGTTTGAGAGGCAATCCCAAAAAAAAACAACTTAAAGAATAGAATAAAAATCAAACCTGGGAGTCCTTTGAGAAGAAGGAATCGTGGGTTTGTTGAGACAGAGAATGATTATTGAATTTGAGGCCTTCGGGGGAGAAAGAAAGACCAATCAAATGTACGTACTCTGGTTTTTGCAAGTTCAGCTGAATATTATATAATATATTTTTCTCGCCTTTCCATATTTAGGGCTTCTTTCTCTCTTCTGAGTTATGTATAGTAGTAGCTTGTGCCTAAGCAAAGGAAAGAAGGATGATAGTTATATCAGGACAGGCTGTTTGTAGCTTTCAACTTTTTACGAGTCAGGATAGAAATAATTCTTTTAAAAGAAAAAAAAGTACAAGAACGGATGCTCCACGCAAGGCATGTGGCATTGTGTTTCCCGTTTCATAGCATGTCTTTTCTTTGGCAAATTTGCTTTTCCTAATTATAATTATAACATTCATATTCAAGCTTTTTTTTTAGTTTAAACATGGTGTTATAATTTTAAGTTTTACGTACTACACTTGTAATTATATATTAACCTTTTTTATTATTTAAATACATATTTTTAAAAATTAAAGCACCCATAGCCTGATTTATAGAAGAGAATATAATACTTTTTAGTTTAATCTTATATATAAGTCATTTATCTAAAAAATTTAGTTCGAAATATAAATTATTCCTAGGATAATTAATAATTTTTTTAATCTTATCCCTATGAATATAAATCATTTATAAGATAATTAATGACTTATTTTTCAATACATATATTTAATAAAAATTGAATAGCCTACTTTTGAGCATTTTGAGTTTATATAAAACTTTTATATGTGATTTTGTCTGCAAGGACATGAGTTAAAGTCAAGTATGAACACTTTTTTGTCAATAATTTCTGCAATTTATGAGTGACTAATTTATAAATGTATGTAACATGAGTTAGATGTATTCTTGAGTTATACTTCTTCCTATGATCATAATGGAGGTTTGAAACAGAGGTCACCTTAACTTTTTTGAAAAATAATAAGAGAAAATAAGAAAGATGTTTTTAGCATGTTTGGAGGATGATTTTTGAACAGGAGAGTGAAGCTAAGTGAGAAACTAAATGGAAAGAGAGGAAATTTAAAAACAAAAAGATAGAGATTGAAATGGTAACACTAAATTGAAAGAGAGATTTATGAAGGTGGGAGCCCACATGAGGTTTGAAAGGGAGACTGGGAAGCTAAAAAACTAAAAGACATGAAAATCTGTGCCTTTGATTTTTAGCTACTATTAATGTTTTTGTTTCGTGCTTTACAAATGGCTAAGATTCCCTTTAATGCAATAAAAGCCTCATTTTAAAATTACACTTACATAGAATGCAGTGCTGTTATCAATAAGGTATGAAATAGTTAATACATAAGTAAACATTTTAAATAAAATATCCTGAATTTAAATTATCTCTAAACTCCACCAAAAATTGATAAATATATATATATATATATATATAAGAGACATATAATTAATTGATGGATGGTAAAAATAGAAAAATAAATAAATTAATTAAATTTTTAGATAAATATAAAGTATAACTTATAGTTAGTAAGGAAGTATAGGAGGTAGTATTATTTTAGTGAAATAATTGATAAATTAGCTATAAAAATATTAATATAGAAATATGATAAATATAACTAATTATATAAACTCTACAAATTATTTCCCATATTTTTATAATTAGATTATAGGATTGTACTCTGCATAGTCTTTTAAGCTACATGGCACTATAAATCGCTTATATAAATTTTATATTATTATATATAGGAATGTAAGGAAAACATATTAATTCATTTTTTTTTCTTTTTCTTTGGAAAAAACGAGGAAGACGCATAAATGATTGGGATGCAGATATTGGATAGATTGCCGGCCAAGAATGGATGATAGTTGCATGATAATCATCAACTTTCAAGATTTCATCTTCAGGGCTGATTGGGATGGCCTCCTCTTCCCTCTCCTTACTAATCCCATTATCGCACTGGCTTCTTCCATTTTTTTTATATTATTAATTAGTTTACAATTTTTTTTAAATCATATTATTATGTATCTCAATAACTATCTCTCATAAGGTAAATATATTCTTTGACAATCGAAGTCAAAATTTAAAAGATTTAACAGAATGTTATATATTGAATAGATATTTTATAAAAACTGATTTTCAATTATTATTTTGATAATAAAATTTGTGTCAAGATTTTGAAAATAGAGTTAGTTGTGATTTATTTATAAGATTAATTTTGAGGATAATTGAAAATCCAACACTATCTTTTTTTTCAAAAAAAAAAAAAAAAGGTATCCAAACACCCTCACATGTCAAAATCAGTTTTAAATACAAAATCATAGTTATCTCTCAAGTTACCAAACACATTTATACGTATCAAAATTGATTATGGGCTTGGTTTCATTATAAATCATAATTAAAAAAAAAATTGGACAAAACCTAAATTTAAGAAAAATTTAAAATAAACAGTCATATTTGTTCAAACAGGATTTTAGATTAAACTATAGTTTAAAACTAAGGTTTCAGATAAACTGATCAGAGTAGCTTATAGAACAGTAAAAAAGCTTATGAACTAACCAATTATTATATTACATCTACTTTTTCTTACACTATCTCTCATATTTTTTCTTACATCCTCTCACGTCTCTTACTTTTTTTACACCATCTCTCTTTTCTTTTCCTACACCCATTTTCCTCTCTCCTTTTATATCTTATATCTACTCAATTAATACTCATATCATTTTTCGTAATTTATCAATAATAAAAGTATCTCTGGAAATAACTATCCAAACACTCATTTATTCAAAACTATTTTTTTTTATAAACTCTTCTCCAAAAATCATTTTCTATAAACTGCTCAAAAGCCGTTTTTTTATAAACCCGTTTCTAAAATTTTATCCAAACACACACTATGAAGCTATGGCTATTTCATAACCTACAAAACATCCTTATAATTGTTGATATTAATTATCAATCAAAAACTATGATTAAGCTACTATTACTTGATTTTCAATTATATTTTTCATGTTTGAGATGCTAACAATACAGGTGTATATAAGTAGAGTTAGTTAGGGCAATCTCTCTACCTGGTGTCTATCAAAACAAAGTATGTGATATATTTTGTAGCCCAATATCTTACTCTACTCAGTAAAAGCCTTACCTATTTTGGGTTGGGCATTGGTGAGTTGGGTATAGGCGAGCTAGGCATGCCTGAGTTGTTATGACATGTTCATGTTGTGAAAAAAATTGTAATTATAAATTTTTAAAATAATATCATATTTACATGTCTTCAAGAGTTAAATAATATACATAATCCACTAAAAATATGGTAACAAAAATATAATAATTAAAGTCTTCAGATACATTGTATATAAAAAATAAGTCTTGAAGTATAATTAGTTTATAATTACAACTTTATATCAATCTCTCCAATATTAATAAAGATAAAATATATAGAAAAAATAAAATAAATAATTATAATTTGTAACGTAATAATGTGATAATTAATAAAGTAAAAAAAATATTAATATAGTTATAAATATGGACTATATTTTATAATTTGATATTAAACCTTATCTTATATTTATCAGATTAAATATAATATTCTTATTATAGATGTAGGTAGATATATTAGACCATAGGCTTTATACACATTCTTAACGGTGATAAACCACGAAGGCATCCAAAAACCAGTTCTGATTAAATCAATTTTGCTTATGAATTCATTTTATAAGCTCAGTTTTACCCAAAACTAAATCAAAAAATACACCCGAAGAAGAATGTGGCGACTATCGTTGATGTTCTTGTAATTCATTTTAATCAAAATATGGGTACTTGAAAAGTCTAAATTGATTTAATTAAAATATGAATCACTGGGTGAAAATTTCCAAAACCAAGAATTCTTTATTAATTAGCGTTTTAAAGGTTTCATTTGAATTTATAAAATAATTTCTTTAAGTACATTTTTAAATGGAAAATCATTTGATTTTGTACAACCAATAATGGATTCGCGTTGTATCAGTTCAAGTATATGTTTAAATAAGATTTTAAAAAATAATTTATAAAAAAATAATTTTAAATAAATGAGTGTTTAAATAATTACTACTAAAAGGACTTTTATAATTAAAAAATTACTAAAAAAATGTATAATTTTATTAAAAATATGAAAGGGGAGAGAAAGTAAAAAATAGATAGGAGAAATGGTGGAGAAGAGAGAAGAGAGATAGTAAAAAAGATATAGGAGATAGGAGAGATAGTTAAAAATATAGAAGAGAAATGAGAGATAATAGAAAATATAGAGGAGAGAGGAGAGAGGAAAGAGGAGAGAGAGTATAATAAAAAATAATAATAAAATAATAATTGAATAATTTATAATTTTTTTATTGTTATAAAAGTTATTCTGATTAATTTATGTAAAATAATAATTTGATTTAAAAGTTTTTTTGAATAAATATAATTATTTATTTTTAAAAAAATAAATTAAAATTTGAGTTATAAATTCATTTAAAATTTAGTTTTGTCCAAACCAACTTGGGTTTCATCATTCATAAGGCTTCAGTTCGAAGCTTTTGCCTAATGAGTCTCTCTTCCATAATGCCATGGAGAAATGATAGTGGATGAAATTGAGTTTGCGCTGAATGAATAACGTCTACCAACTCTTTTAATCCACTAGTCAAATGAATTGACATATATTAAAATAGGCATTTTTATCAAAAAAATAAATAAAATATATATTAAAATAGGCATTTTTATCAAAAAAATAAATAAAATGGGGCATTTTTTTAGCCATCCAAATCCCCACTTACTATTTCTCGAGATATTGAGTAAACCGATCCTATCAATTTGGTTCACATACCGACCTTATTGGTTATGATGAGATGATACATAGTACTATTCCATTATCTGAGTGTTAACTCTTAAATATAAAATTAATTTTAAATTATTTTTTAATACTTTTTTAATAATAACTAATTAAAAAAATAGTTATAATAATTTTAAAAAATATATCCTATTAATTAATTTTTTAATTTAATTAAATTAATTAAATATATTTTATATTAAAAAATAAAAAAATAAAAACAAATTATTTCATCAATAGACTTATAGACATTTTATTTGATCTTATAATTTTTTTTAAAAAATTAGTTATTCTTAATTAAATCTAACAACAAGTATATGGAATCTAACAACAAATATATGGAATCACGTGTTTTTTATAAAGGATTTGATCTTGCCGAAGATCGATCGAGTAGGAAGAGAAGCGACCGATAGAAAATCTTAGCGATTATCGCAGAAAAGCATTTGATTTCTGAGGCATTATCTATTCATTTAGCAATATTGATATTTCGATATTGATTATTGTAATAATTAGTAAAAATACTTTAGCTGGGGAGTGGTTGCCATGAGCCTGTAGGTACGGAGAAAAATAGCATGTGCCATGTGGCATGGGGCGGGGGTATAGAATGATCAGAAAGAGGCAAAAGAGGGGTAAAGTGGGAAAGATGGAGGAAAGAGAGACGGAGCAATTAATTTTCCAACAACCCCATAAAGTCAGCGTGGCAGCTGTATTTCAGAGGCCACGACACTCCCTCCCCATCGTATGCCACGTGTACCATTTTCTCTCCCCATCTCCCCAGATTTGCTCTGTCTACTCCAAAAATTTTACTACCAACGTCCTGAGCACTGTGAAAAGGACTAACTCTTACTGGACATAAAGAATCAAGATTTATTTAAAAAAAAACAAATAATCAAAATTTAAATATATTTATAGGACGGGGATATTTTTCTATTGCTTATTTGTGCAAATGTTTTTGCTAATTTTACAATATTTCTCCTTTCGTTTTTAATGGTCCTCTCCTCAAGTGTCTTGTAAAGTGTACTACTTGGTCTTAAGGGTAAGGGAAGATAAATTTTAAAATTAAAATTAAAATTAAAAAATTTTAATTAATTTTTTTACTCTTTTATGGTATATTTTTTAATTAAAATTTTAATATCCCACTTATTCATTTCTTCTTCCCCTCCCTCTTATTAGACATTTGGAGGAAAAATATTAAGCATATTTAGATAAAAATTTAAATATAAATTTATAAAAGAAAAAAAATTGAACAGTTTTAAAAAAAACTTATAAAAAAATTAGTTATAGATAACTAAATATTTAGATAATTATTATAATAAAGACTTTTATAATTAATAAATTACTATAAAGGGTATGAGATAAATAAAATAAATTCCTCTATATTTTTTTCTTCTCCCTCTTCTTCCACTAACCTACAACGACGACGAGATGAAAGACCACAATGAACCCAAGTGTAGACCACGGTGTTAGACTATAGCGACTCACGAGATGGAACACGATGTGGACCAAGTAATTCATAAGATTGACCACAGCCACAACAACACACGGGACAAACCACTGCGCGGACCAAACGACCCATGACACTGACCACAATGACTCGTAGACCTTAGTGCGAACTACAGCGACAGAGAAAGAACGAGGTTAGAGCAGAGGAGAAAGGAGAGAGGGTGAGAAAAAATAGAAGTAAAATAATAATTAGGTAGTTTATAAGATTTTTTATTGTTCTATATGTTATTTTCAATAACTTATTAAAAACTATAATTTAAAATTATAGTTTATTTTAAAAAAAATTAGATAAATATAAATATTTATTTTAAAAAATTTTAAAATTAAAATTTAAAACGAAGTTTTTGTTATTTTGCAAATCTTTTGCTGGACTTTCAAAGTAACTTTCATGTATAAATAATATAACTCATATCATATCTCCAAGTAAAATATGACCCAATTTAATTTTAGTTTTAATTTTTGAAACAGAGTTCGAGGTGCCTAAAGACTATTTCTAATCTCCCAATTAGTCACAGCATTCTTTTATCTATTACTATAAAATAAGATTAAATTTTCCAGTGTTAGAGATTCGGAGCAAGTGATCAGATGGCTCATTCTTAACTTTTGTATATGAATCCATCATAAAAACAAAAACTATACTCATAATAAGTACTCAAGGGATGGTTATTATTTTTTGTCAATATTATCCCTCCTTTTTATGCAATATTTAGTTAGGGGTTAATATAGAAAAAAAAAAGTAAAGGAGAGAACAGCGTATGAATGTTTGATTTAGAAAATGGAAGGGAGAGGAGGGGAGGAATTTTTTTTTTGTATTTACTTTCCTACCCTCTAGTAAAAAACTTTGCTCCATATTTTTTTTATAAAATTACCTATAGTAATTTTTAGATATTCCTATGCTACTCTTCAGCCTATGTTTTGCTGATCAACTTCATCTTCACGCATCGCCTCTCCTCCAGATGCCATCGTCATCACCTGGTCCTTGGACCGTCCTTCTTGGATTGAGGGAAGATGAGGTCCACCTTCTTCTTGGTCTTGTTGGCGAGCTTATCTCATAGTTTCGAAGGGTCCACATTTCTGGTGACTGTCACCTTGCAAGAATCACCATCAACTTTGATATTTTCCTCTTGAGTACTAAGACACTATTAAAAGCATAAAACGAAAGGGGGGGATGGGGGATGGGGAAATGGTAGGGGAATTAAAGAAAACAAAGTGTGAAAATTAGAGAAGAAATAAAATTATCTAGAGACAAAAAAAATGGCAGGGAATATTGGAAAGAAGAAATTACACGATATAAAAACCGGGAAGTCATAAAATGGGGAAGACCGAGTGAAATGAAAGAGCGAAAATTGTGCAAACCTTAAAAGCAATTGAGGAAACAAATGATCTTCGTAGCGTAGCAGTTGCAATGCTAGTTGACCTTCAAGACGATGGTGGTAGGACTAGTTTCCCTTTTGTTGGCTGCATCACTCTTCTCCTTTGCAACCCTAACCTCTTTGTTGTAAAAAATAAAAAATTTAATAAACTATAAAGATAAAATAAAGAAATTTAAATAAAATAATAAGAATATATTTATTAATTCATAATAAATTCCTCTCTCCTCCCCTCATAAACTAAATAAAAAATATCTTCTCCCATTCCTTATTTAGTTTCTTTATCCTCCCATATTCTCTACTAAATTAATCTCTCCTATCTTTCCTTTTGTTAAACCAAATAAAGGCTTAATTATAACAAGCTGTTGATCTGTTTTAAAACGAAGGGCAAAATTGGAATTCCACACGGGTTTCTCCAAATTTAAGAATATTAAGACCTGCAAAATTAATTTAACTTGACCCTAAAATTGGGAATCCAGAGAGTAAAGAAGAAAAAGGACGATGCACAAGTGGAAAGTTACGGGGGATTTCAAACATCCGAACATTACATTAGCGCATGACTTTTTCATCAGAAAAGAAAAGAAAAGATTGGGTGGAATTTTACCCAAGGGAAGTAAATGAAGGGGGCATTAGAGGTGTGAAACTCGAGATGATGCAGTCAGTCATTCATAAAGTGATGAGATTTTAATGGAATGCCAAAGGAGTTCGGCCCTTCGGTGGACTCTCTGCTTCCGTGAAGAAGACAGGTCTGTACAAATTATTTCACTCCTGCCCTCCCTCGTCCACTTGATCTGTTATGAGATTGTAAGCGGCATCTACTATCCATCTGCCATGATACTGGGCTATAAGATAACTCCCAATCATTTTGTGGTGACCAGATGAAGGGGCCATTGTTTGGATCAGGACTGATGCTGGGAGATGAGAGTGATGTTTGTTGCGCCACGTAGACGAAGCGAAGTCGCCACAACATGTGCTTCGTAACAGTACGATGGCGACGATTCGCATGTTGTGTAGGTAACTCCCCTGTCTGTCTCTTTTGCTTTCTTCATTTTCTAACAGGGACACGTCCCTACCCTTTCCTAAATCGCTCATGTTGGACACAGTTGCCCATTTACGTGTCTCTCTCCTTCAACTTCCATTTGGTTTTGGGCTTCTCTTTCATCAACAAACATCACTCTCGCCCCGTTCAATTCTAGTAATAATTCAAATCTTTCATGAGATTTCACCATTTTTATCGTAATTTAGGTGGGCTGCTCCCACCACCCCTGTCATTCCACTTCTGCTTTGTGGAATTATGCCTAAGTTCATGTATCAATATCTATTTTACTTATTCATACATTTTAATTAAGATTGAGTCTACTTCACTTCATCGATTTAGATAATGCTATGAAAACTTGGATAATCATTTGCCTGGTTCGAGCAAGACAACTTTTTTTTTAACCCATCTGATTGCACACCTGACTATAGTATAGGAATTTTTTATATATGTTAAGACTCGAAATATCGTTTAAACGATATTAAATTATTTCTTACTCAAACTAACTCTAGTAGGCAACTTAAATTGAGTTGGATATCATTTTGTCCCTCTAATGTAGCCCAGGTAATGTGGCTTTGATTGGGCCCAAATACGAGCCCATGTAAGAATTGAGCGTCATGTTCTAGTTTCCGTTTTGGACCAACGACATCAGACTCTCTATTCTTAATCCAAACAAAAGGGATCTTATACCCGAAAGAAAAAACGCAAAGGGATCGTGACTCACCCAAAACAAAAGAAAAAAAACTGATCAATTAATTCCAAAGGAAATTACAGTTTATACAGTAAGAAGCAAGCAGAGTCACAGATACTATTGTAAAAAAGAAAGTTTATTAAAATCTGCTATATTTGAAATGTATTTAATATAGATATGTCAATTAGTAATTTTAAAATATCTAAAATTAAATTCCTTAATAATTTAGAATTTTTTATTTTTGGGGTTATCCCTTTTCAGTATTAAAAAAAAAAATCCAAGGGAAGGTGTAACAAAAAAAAAAAAAAACATCCAAGGGAAAGGTGGGCAAAGGTCAAGCGAAGAGCTCAAACTTGGCTTGGGAGTTCAGTTTGGACGAAGTTTTTTGAAAGTGAAACTCAGGAGCTGTGTAACAGGCTGCGACTGGGAATGGACGGCGAGGAGTTGACGGAGCTGGAGACCGCTTTGTATGACCGTCAGATTAGGGTATGGGGTAGTGCTGATGCTCAAAGGAGGTACATTTGCTTTTCTCCTCAATTTTCTGAATCTCTTTCTTTCCTTTATGTTTGATTCCCCTCTCTGCTGTACACAACGAACCCTTAGTTTGTAAATTTGACTTGTCGTTTGTGATCCTGTTGTTTTAGACTCAGCAAAGCTCATGTCCTGGTTTATGGAATGAAAGGAACTGTAGCAGAGGTAATTAAACCTCCAACTTTCGTTATATGATAAGTATTTCAAACTAAACATTCAAAAAGTCTATAACTGAATGAATCTCTTTCTTGGGGGCTAATTGGTTGGAATGCCTAATTTTTGTTATTTCTTTTTTCTCTCGTGGCCTAGTTTTGCAAGAATATCGTTTTAGCTGGAGTTGGTAGTTTAACCTTAGTTGATGATCGAGTAGCCAACGGGGAGGCATTGTCCTCCAATTTTCTCATTCCTCCTTATGAGAAATGTATATAGAGGGAAAACCCTTGCTGAGCTTTTAAAGATTTCAATCCTATGGTTCGTGTTTCTGTGGAGAAAGGTTTGCATTCTCACTTTCCTCCTCCCTATTTTTTCTTCCATTTATTCTTTTCCATAAATATCTGTTGTCATTTTCTGTTATTTCCTGGGGTGCAGGTGATTAGTCAGGTTTTGGTATTGATTTCTTCGACAAGTTTGATGTTGTAGTTATCAGTTGTTGCTCACTTGCTGCCAAGATATGATGTTAACAATTATTTCTCAATATATTTATGCCTTCACTTTCACACAACCATTTACCATGTGATAAATCACTACCTGCTTTTGTATTGTTATCTGTTCATCTATTACATTCTTTTTTAGCTATTGGACTATGTTTTCACTGCAGAAACTGGCTAATGATAAATGCTGGAAGCTATCAAAGAGAGTATCTTTTTATACTGTTGACTGTAGAGAGATTCTTGTGGAGAAATATTTGTTGAACTGAAGGACTATCGATATTCAAAGGTTTCTCTCAGATCTAGTTTTGCATAGTTCTCAATTCTGAACTTTTGTTTCTTAATTTTAACGTGTTTGTGCTTTCATTTTTCTTGTCCAGAAAAAACTGGAGGAAACTATTGAATGCCAACTACGATACCCGTGTTTCAAGGTATGTCTTGGTTGATCATAATTTCTTAATTATCCATGCTATTCTTGACCTTGTATTCTATGATCATCCATTTATGCATTTCTTGGAATTGATCCTACCAAGTACAATCCTGATGATGAACTGCAAAGTTCTGGTCCTTCATTATGCTTCAAGTGACCTTACATATTTTTTACGCAAGGGAACATGGCTACAACAACAGAGTAATTCAATTCAAAATTTCCAAAATACGCAAGTTCTAAAACACATTATGGGCCTATTTGTTTTGTGTATATAACCTACTTCGCTTCTGATGATGTGTCGTAGTCATGTATGCTTCACAAGGTTGTCTAATGTTTTATATCTGTTGCTGCAGGATGCAGTATCAGTGCCATGGAAGGCACTTCCCTGGAAGACATCAAAGCTGTACTTTGCCATGAGAGTGTGATAAATTTCCCTGTTTTATACTATAGATTTGTTCTATAAAGTTGTGATGGAAAAGAGAGATAGATGGAGAGAACATAGTTTTTATCTCCAGGCATTTATTTTTAAGAACACCTATGTACCAGGCTCTATCAAAGTTGGTTGTGTATTTTTCCATTTTCAACTCAAGACACGTATTCGCCAATTATTAAAGCATAGAAATCTTATTCTCTCTGGCAGTTGTAGAAAAGTTTGAAGAGGCGGAAGGACGAAATCCAGGAGAGGTTCTAATTGCCGATCTTCCTGGTGTCCTCAAGCTGAAAAAGGAGCTATGCGCTGCACAGGTAAGCTACCTGGAATTTGTTGCACTACTTATGTTTGTGTTAACTGTTCATCATCTTAAGTTCGCTGATTTTGTCAACAGTCTGTCAATGAATCTCTCGTGCCCGACAGTCTTCTAGAAAGATTGGTAACAAATAAAACAGAATTTCCTCCTGTTTGCGCCATAATTGGAGGAATCCTTGGACAGGTATTCCTTAAAACATTCTAGTATGAGGTATTTACCCATGTTATTGTTATCTCCTGTGACACTAATCTGGTTAAGGTGATTGTTATGACCTCTTAGGAAGTGATCAAAGCAATATCGGGAAAAGGAGACCCCCTAAAGAATTTTTTCTTCTTTGATGCTGTCAATGGGAAGGGAATTATATAGGACATTTCAGAACAAAATACTTAAATGCGAAGGGCACCAAAGGAAGATTTTATCAACCATGTGGGAAATATGCAGAGAATTATAAAATTGGTTTGAAGTGGATAAATAGCGAATTTCAGCAGATCTGTAGGCAAAAACTGACCACTCAAGCTGATATTGACATTCTTGTGGCGTTACCTAGATTTTTTCTTTTTAGCAATTTGGATTCGACTTTCTTATGAACGCTCTCCAAGCAAGATTATAGTTCAGAACCAATGCGATAAAGTGTGTTTTTGTTTCTTAGTAATGTGTTAAAAAATTTGGACAGACCACCGTGTTTGAAGATGCTTTGATTATTTTAATAGAAAGAACTATTTACTGTACTATGACTATTTACTGTACTATGTGTTTGTGAATAATAATAATAATGTGGTCGGTGGGTAGATGTATCCAAATCGCTTATTAAAGTGAATTTAAAGAAATGATGGAAGAACGCAATTATATCAGCTTAGACTATTTAAAAGTTAAATTAGTTAAGTATAACTAAATTAAAAATTTAATTTAGATAAATTTATATTATATATTTTTTAAATTAATCTAAATTAATTAATGAATTTTTATATTAATTATAATTAATTTATCTATTTAATTTTTTTAATTTAATTAAATTAATTAGTTATTATATTAAAATAACAAAGGGAGGGAATACAAACCAAGGCACCTGTACCATTTAACATTCATAATGATTATATCAGTAAAATAAGATCTTCATGATCCAAACTAACAAAGAAAATAGTATGTTTTAAAATGTATAAATGTGATAGGTTGTTATCCCGCTAGATCTTGGCTATAATTCAAAATGATTTGAACAATGGAATCTCTGTTAAATGTTCATTGGTTCATCCTTCTAAAACCCCACAGCATGATGAGATGAAAGCGGAAAAGGAAGAAAGCAAGGAAGAGGAAGGTGTCCCCACAATGGAAAGCTTCCAAGGAAAAGAAAGACATGGAAAACAATTATCAACTTTACAATAATTCTCAACACCACTGTGTCTTCTTTAAGCAATCTCTCTTGACAACTTGTTCAATTCAATTAATGAACACATCATCCCCAACAGACCTCATGCCCATCCTTCAACAACAACAACAACCATGGAAGCCAAGGACCAGAGACATGGAGGTGCAAGAGATCCTCCGAGAGCGACGGGAAGTCATTGAGACCGGAAAGTTGAAGGGGCGGCGACTTTTCGAGCCAATACAGAGAGGAACAACAACAATTCTCAATGATGTGTTAGGTGGTGATGATATGGGTCAAGAGAGTGAAGTGAGGTCCTTGTCTTTTGATTATTCCGAGGATGAAACTAATTATTCACCACCACCATCATCCTCTTTAGTTTGTCTGTCATGTGATTCCCTGGACAAAGACCAAGAGGGGAAGGAAGAAGAAGAGGAGGCAATGGATGTTTGCAGTGTTGCAGAGGCAAGAGTTTCTGGTAATGAAGGAAGGTACATTATTTTGCTGGGTGTGATTTCAATTGCTTTGCTTATATTTGCAATTTGTAAGAGTTGGGTTAGAAGATTTGAAGCACATGCAGTGATTTTAGTGCCAACATGAGATGGTGATTTCTCTTTGGTAGTTTATGATTTGGATTATCGAAAATTCTTCTTTGGTATCTTTTGGAGACTTTATTTTAGTAATAACGATGAGTTTTTTAATTTAATGACTGTTGTGGGCTACATGTCAATCAATAATACCTGAAAAACTTGTCTGCAACCAATTAAAAAAACTTGCTGAAGATGGAAACTTTGGCTGGGAGAAGGGGACAATTTTTTTATGAGTTGGAATTAACAAAATTAGAGAAGTAAGATTATAAAATTTTAATAAAGTAAAAAATGTACGATAAATAGTAAGAAAAATTAATTAAAAATTTTTAATCACATTTCTCTAATTTTTTTAAATTCAATTAATATAAATTTTTCCTCTCTTCCCTCCCAGTTTCAGGATATAATTATTACTATTTCCAATAATATTCACGTAGTTAAGATTTGACATTAAGCTATTGTAAAAAAAAAGTTAGAGGAAAATAGATGAAGCAAATACTAGAAAAATAATTTATAAAATGGTAAGAAAATTAATTATTTTTACGAGTTTTTTCCCTTTAATTTTTTTACCATCCAGAAAATACCTGAGTCTTCTCTCGCTTATCATTTTCTTGTTTTTTTTTTCATCTGCATTTTTTAAAAGTATTTCTCAAATTTTTGACATAAAAAAATAGATTATGTTCTGTCGCCCACGGCCCACCATAAAAAAGCAATTTCTAAAGAAGAAAAGCCACAGAAGTAGCTTAGCGGAATTGTCCTAACCATTTGAGGAATCTTGTGATAAAAAAATATTTAAGATATAATTCTCTTATAGGCTAATAGTTTATTTTAGGCATTTAATCCTCCCTCTTATACCCAAAAAAAAAACCAAAGTAAGTGGAATTGTGGCAATATAATCACTTTGGGAACATTGTTTCATTAACCCGATATGTGCATATGTTCAGCTGCCCAAAAAGAAACAAAAAAAGTAAAACCAGACCAACAACGGTCGTCGTCTCTCATCATCAAGTGCAGCCCAAGGCCCAATATTTCAAGTTCCAAATTCATGCCTAAAGTATTAAAATTAGAAATAAGAGTTAGCACAAATAATAATAAATAGATTTATATTCTATAAAAATATGAGTTTAATTTTTACTACTATTATGAAGACTTCTTTATTAGACAATTTTATAAGTGCTCTGTAAGAATTCTCTAAGATCTAGAACTATACCCAAATCTTGATATGGGACTGATATTAAATCTACTTAAATTTTTTATTAAAAAAATCATAGTAGAAAAAATAATATATATATATATATATATAATAGATTTAGGAATTTATGTAGCTATATACACCACCAAAGAGGGGAACTTGTAGCCTATTGGTGAGTCGAGATGATGATGATGGTTATTATTATTTAATGGATTGATAGCCTTAATTTTAATTTTTAAATAAATGTAAATAAAACCAAAAAGCTTTTGAGGGAGAATGATTGAAGTAGAAATAATTCATTTTAAAAAGGAAAGAAGTAGTGTGGGAACAGGATTAATGAGAGGTTTGGAGAGCATGGGATGAGTGGCTGTGTGGTATAACGGTAGGGACTCAAATAAACCCGTATGAGTCCAAAAAATAATAATAATATGAGACCTATTTATGTTGTTTATATAAATTTTCTGAAATCACAGTTATTCATTACTAACTAAGCACTGAATCGTTCAAATATTTTAAAAAGCGAGAGGAGAGGCATAGAGATTAGAGAGAAAGGGGGAGGGGGAGGGGACATGAAGGGAATAATAATAAGGGTATAAGGGACACACACCACCAACTTGTCCTCCGCGTGTGGTATGTACATATGTATGTATTGGGTATTAATTGGTCCAATGTGACATGCACCAACCAACAAGAAGAGTGTAGCTTGTATGTATGTTTATGCCCAACCTCTAGGTTTAATTAATAAAGATATGAGATATATAATTATTTAGAGTATATTTAATTTTTTAGGAGTATTATTTTGTGATAGTTCTAGTCGCGGTATTTGGAGAAACATCTTAACTTATGGGTAGGGATGGAAATAGGCCAAACGGCCTGTCAAGAGCCTCTAGCCTAGCCTGCATTAAGCCTGATCTATTTAAAAAAATACACAGGCTCAAACCTATTTAAAAACACGTTCTTCTTAAAAGGTCAGGCTCAAACTTCTTACGAAACTTGTTAGGCCTGTCAGGCGGCCTGAGCCTATTATTCAAAATATATTTAATATTAAAATATAATAAATGAGTGTTAAACCTACCACATATTGAAGACAATACAAGAGTCAAACCATTAAACTAACACATTATTATTTATTTTATTTTTGTATTTTATTTTAATATGCCTGTTAGGGGACCTATTATGAGGGTCTATTACGAAGGCCTGTTATGAAAGCTTGTTAGGTGGCCCTGTCAGTATAATTAAAAAAAATAGACTTTCTAAATAGGTTTTAGGCCAGGTCATGCATTTGTACATGCTAGGTTTAGGCAAAAACATAGCCTATAATAGGCTACAGACCAGGCTCAAGCATAATTGTCACTTAACAGACCTGGTCTGACCTAGCCTATTTCCATGCCTACTCATGGGTACTTAGGTTTACGCCTAAAGGTAATAAATAGTTCATTTTATTTAATATTGATATCGACTAGAAGAAAGAGAGATTATGTCTCACCTTTAGATTATGGATAGTTTAACACTTTTCTAAAAATTAACGTACAAAAAAATATATATGACCCCTCTTCATGCCTACGTTACATGTTTTTATGTGTAGGCACGTTACATCCCCACAAATCTATCGCTTCATGTGTTGTTCACAATGCATAAACACTGCACACTATATTATTTTCGCTACTAGCTCTTATCATTTTCGCTACAGCTGTGCTTCATTGTTTTCTCCTCTCTAGCTATCATAACTCGAAACTTCAGTAAAAGAAATTAGTTATAGGAGTTAAGTTAATTAATTAACAAATTTTGTAGTTAGTTAGGATAGCAGGTGAAACCAAAAACAAAAATTAATGTTTTAAACAAATATATATTGTTATGAAACATGTTGGAATCGAGAGAGGGTTAAGTCTTGAAAGAGAAAGTGGCGATGATATTTGTTGAGGCCTTTGCTTTATAGTTTCCAAGCACAGTGCAATGATCTTCATATGAGCTCCACTTCCCATAAGTCATTTGTTAAGGGGCTTTGTCGTGTTATTAGATTTCTTTTATTTAATATGTTGTTTGTGGGTTCAGCTAATAAAGGGGTAAGACATACTATTATTTAGAGTGTGTTTGAACCATGGGGAGTATCATTTTATTGTGATTCCAGTCACGATGTTTGGGGAGGTATCCTAATTCTTGGGTGTTTAGGTTTACGCCTGAGGGTAATAGACGGCTCGCCCTATCCGACATTAGTATCGTCTAAGAGGAAGGGAGACTTCGCCCTGCCCTTAGATAGTAGGTGAGCCTAACCCCTTTTCAAAATTTCTTTACCAAAAAAAAAAAAATTCTCTTGCTTACTGTTTTTATCTTCTTTTGGTTTTTTAACACAATCCGTTCGAGCTACTGGCTCGATTCAAACGCCCATAGTCTAACAATATATATAGATGATAGCTACGATAGAGAGTTGAGTATAATAAAATAATGTATTAATTTATTATAATATAATAAATTTAAATTTAAATTTAAATTTTTTAATTATAAAATATGTCATTATTTAATACTTATTAATAGAGTTGTCAAACTCATAAATTTAAATAAACCCCATAAAAGGAATGTAAACTCGTCAGAGTTTACTTTTATTAATAAATATTAATAATTAAATAATAAAAATAAAAATAATTTGAATTAAATATATTTTTAATTTAAGTAATTAAAATCAAGTACATCAATATTCCTAGGTTATCATACTCAATAGATATTTTGTTGTGAATGGACATAGTTTTGTGAGCCATAAATGTAAAAATAATAAAACTAAGTATATATTAAAACAAATTTAGGAGTAAGTTAACATATTTCATTAAGTTAATAAATATAAAAAATGAATCTTTTAAAGAATAAGATTAATTTTTTAATTATATTTTATAATAAAATTTATATGAGTATTAAATACGCATAATAAAAATGAAAGTCATTCAGATAATAATTTTTTTGATTTTTTTTACAATCTAAAAATTAAAAATTGATATTTTTTTTCCTTATTTTGTTTGTTAAAAAGTAATATTATTATCTGGTTAGCTTTCTTTTTCACGTTTAGTAAATATTTTCAACAAACCATAAAATAAGAATGACTTTCATTGACATTCAAAATATAATGATGGAAACTTGTTCACTTTGCCGTTCTAGTTACAACATTTCCATCAAAACCGAACTCATTTGACCAGAATTTTATTACTTTTACCAGCAAGTAATAAAATTCATAGATCTTGAGAAGCACAAGAACGCGAGAGCCAATTAACCACAATAACCATTTAAAGATAACAGTATATATGTTAATTAAGTGGTAATTCTTACATCCCGTCCTTATAAACACAGGATTGAATATTCGAATATTCTCTAGTTCTTTCCACTCCATGGTGTAATTAAATCGGTAATTATACCTGCTATTTGGAATATACATGGATATACGTGCATATATCGTATTATAATCCCCCTAAAAGAAGAAGCAACTCCAATAATAAAAGTATAAATAAAAATTCATTTTTTAACATATTATAATATCTATACTATTTATAAAAGTTAATTTATTTTTTATATATAAAAAATTAATTAATTATAATTAATATAAAATATAATTAACTAATTTAAGTAAGTTGATAAGTATTTAATATGATTTTATCTTAAAAAATTAAATTTAATTATAATTTATTTATTTATTTTATATATTTAAAATAGTTAAATAACTCTTTAGATTGTATTGAGGAATATATTAATCCATCTATAATACTACTATATTATCTTATTTAAAATTATAAAGCCAGAATCTTCATCGGATATTCAGTCATCTAGGAATCCAAATTCAAGATTTGTTTTGTTGAACAGGATGGTCAAATTCTTTATATATATACACACATACATTATATATATATAAAGAATTTTTTAAAATAAGTTAGACTTATTTACAATTTAAAAGTAGGGTGAAATTTTCCTTATTTATATGAAATATCAATATCAGATAAGACAAATAATTTATTATCTTTAAATATAAATTTAAACACATGTATATTTATCATTCAAAACTTTCTAAAAATATGATAATAGTTATTCATATATTGGTGCGATTGCTATTGTGAGTCCTAACTTTTAATTAAGGTTATCTCACAAGTTTAAATAGATTTATAATAAATATATAAGCTTAAATTATAAATTTATGAGAATTTATCTCTACTAATAACTAATTATTAAAAACATTTAATTAAACAAGTAAAATACAGGACTTAAATATATCTTGAACCTGAATTGTTGAAATTAAATCAGTCAATATATATAGTTTATTATATAAAACATAGAAATTTCTAATAAAATTGGTATGTATGTATGAACTGATTAAATATAATTAAATCTAGTAATACGAGTTTAAGAATAAGTTAACAACAATCTTAATCAATAAAAATCATAGAAAATTAGTAAACAATCCAATATGAAATAATATTGAACTTACATCACAGATCATAAACAAAGGGATTCATGCCTGTATCAAACTCAATACAACCTACAAGGCTCATATGATTAACTAAGAAAATCAGAAGTGGCTTTCATGAACATTTTGTGTGTGTGTGTGTGTGTGTACACAAAAACTAAATTGTAGATTAAATGCAAGTTGAATTGGAAAAAACACGTGGGGGGGTGAAGGCATATGCATAAGATAATGAGAGACAAGGGCACATGAAGAAGATAAAAGGAGAGGTAACATGCCAAAGACAGAAGGAGATTGAAATGGAAGAGAGATTCCCTCTCCAATATAATGGAAAATTTAGATCAATAAGGTATATGAATAGGCAACACGTTGGATGTCTCCATTTGAAAATGATAACAATTCATACCAAAAAAAAAAAAGCCTATAATATCGTTGTGTTCTTATAGTCTCTGGCATCATTCATGTCTGCAATCAGAAACATTCATGTCTGAGATTTAATAATGGAGGGTGTTCGCTTCTCACACAGATCAAACAAGGTTTTGTTGGTGGAAGGCACTGACCTACGATATAGGCTCTCACTGTTACTCAAAGATAGAATTATTATGTGATGTATGACCGGAATTTGATCCTGCCCCATCAGTCAACCAACCTATTATATCTCCTCCAAAAATAATATTCCTCCAATCTAAGTTGATGCGTATGAGTTTATTAAAAAATGTTCGTATAAATAGAATAAGTTTTAATTATTTAAACATTTAAATTTTAAGTTTATATAAATATAAAAAATAATTTTAAAAAAGATATTTTTAATTAAATTTAATAATACTTAAATTTAATATAATCAAATAATAATATAAAAATATATAAGTTAACTAAAAAATTATTTTAATTTTAAATATTAGACCTCAATCAATTTTATCTTTTAAATTTTTATTTTTTTATATTATTCTTATTAATTACTTATATTAAGAGAAATTTTATTAATAGGCACTTTTAATATAAATAATTAATTAGATAAGTATTTTTAAAATTTAATATATATTTTTTATAAATAATTAGTATAATTAATTTTTAATCGGATGAGTATAAGATTTGAGAGAGAGAAATTTGGTTTTTATGTTTTTAGGATTATAAAAGGTGATGTTACTCCTCCTTTCTTGTCACTCACAGGAAACACTAATATATTTTTTATATCTACGCTTGCTTTTTTCATCCATAAAAGCATTCCACAGTGTATGGATGATCGATGATTCATTAGTTGACTGGACAAGTGAGGGTGAGGTTCAGGCAAAGGTTTGTGAAATGAGTGGGTACTATTGTTAATTAGGGGTTTATGAGTAATTTCATAATATATTAACGTTGATTGATACTTCTCAAAATTTTAATATAAAAATTAATTAAAAAATAATTTTAATTATAAATATAATATTTATTTTTTATATTATTAATTTTTCTCAAAATATACTTAATGATATTCTTGTAATAATAATCAGAAAAGGAGAGGTAGTTTTAAAAAATAATTATGATATTTTTTAAAAAATATATTATATTAATTAATTTAATTAAATATATCATATATATTATATGTCAAAGGAGTATCATACTTTAATGGGAGATTGATTTGAAATCGTATGAATAAAAAATCCTTGAAAAGAACATGATTTGAATTTAAATTGGTTGAACACTCTTTCCTTTCTCGAGAATTATTTCACTTATTTTCTTAAAATTGAAAAATAAATAAGTTAAATGATTTTTTTAAAAAAATTATTAAAGTCAATAGTAATTTTTTTAAAAAATAAATTATAAATATTTTATTAATTTTGGAAGGAAAATAATGTCTAATGTGATCGTTTTCTTATTGGGAAAAAACAAACGAGACTGGTTCTAGAGGCTATCTCTGTTCTGTTATGTAAACATGTGAGGCTTTTTTTTTGTCATAATAAAAAGTTTTATAAAAAAATTAAATTTACCTATAATATTTTAAATTTTTAAAAATTAGAATATCTCTTTAAATATTATTATTAAAACTCTAATAAAATAATATTTTTAAAAAATTAAATATATTTTAAATAATTATATATATTATTTTTTTACTAATTAAACTCATAAAATAAGAGGCGATTAGCACGTATTGTCGGCTTGTTAGCTTTCTGTCCTTCTCATTTCAGCTGGCACCAGTACTTGAAGGGAAAAAAAACCTAACTTATTCACACACAAAATTAAATAAAATTCAATATTTATTTATTTTAAAATTTTCACTTCCCATTCAACCCAATTTTAATTTTATTTGAAAAATAATTTTCAGCCCTCAATTTCTTTAATATTTTAACGCTCACAATTGTGAAAGTCAAATAAGATATTGTGTCTTTATCTAACTCAGTAATTTTAGATTATGATAATTTTCACCGACAACAACAACATCCTTGATCTGTTCAACAAAACTCGCATTGTTAAAAAGCAATACAATCAGTTTAGACATTTGAGTAAGCTTTTGGCTTATGCTATTTTACGAATAAGTTGGTTAATTAATTCCATATTTAAACAAAAATTGTTGAAACCCATTAACCGATGTGTTTAGCTATAAATTAAATACTTTAATTCAGTTCCATAAGCTTAATTAGATGCAAGACAAATAATTGGTATAGCAAACTCGGTGTGTTAAGTTTGGAATGCAACCAATACAACCCTCGATATGATTTGTAAGTATGCATATATGATAAAATAGATCAACTGATTTTTAATGAAGTGTGTGGTTGAGTAACCTTAAAATTACAATTTTTAGAAGGGATTTTTATATAAATTTTGATTTATTTTTTTTTAAAATAAATAGTCATATTTATTTAAAAAATTAAATTAAATTATAATTTAAAATCATAATTTTAGATAAATTATTGAGAATAATTTATAAAATAATAAAAAAATTTATAAATTATTTAATTATTATTTTCTCATATTTTTTTTACTCTCTCCTACTCGATCTCTTTTTTCTTTCTTTGTCACTATGCTCTGCCCTATGGTATGTCACCTTGGGACTTGTTGGTCTTTGCAGTCCGTGTCATGGTCAGTTTCATGGGTTGATTGCCTTGTCATCTCTATGAGTCGTCAAAATGAGAGAGTAAAAAGATAAACAGAAAATATAGAGGGACTTGTTATTTTTTTTATCTTATACTATTTATAGTAATTTACTAATTACAAAAGTCATTTTAATAATAATTATATAAACACTCATTTATTTATAACTATTTTTTTATAAATTATTCTCTATAAACTATTTTTTTAAAAGTTATCAAATTTTTTTTTATAAACTTTTTTTCTAAAAATTTTTCTAGACGGACCTAAAATATAAATCGTATTGTTGAAAAATCACTGTTTAAAAAATTGATTGGCCAAAATAACTTGAGTTCAAATGATGATATTTTAGTGTATAAATTATTTAGAGTATTAAATATCATAAAAATATATTAGGTTATTCTAATTAATAAAATTTTTAGATTAACCTTTTCCCCGTTTCCCCCAAAATATATAGTAATATTATATAATTTTCCCTTCACATAAATAAGCAGCCTCATTTTTTTCCCACTTGTTTCTATGTTTCAGAGCAGTGAATTTTCCAACCCCAGGTAATTATTAAAGTTTTAAAAATGTATAAGGAAAGAAGATATTATTAAATTAGGTAAAAGGAGAAAAGTTTGTTAAAATATATGTAAGCGATAATGACAAAGGCGAATGGTTAATTCATTGGAGTTAGGTAAATCACCAAATATAAATTTATCAGTCTATATTATAATTAATATTTAATACTTGTAGTTATGATTACTATGATGGAAATTTAAAAAATTTCACCCCACCATCCTCCTCCCAACAATAACAAACGCACTATCTTCATAAAGCCCTTTGTTCTCTTTAACTCCCCGTATATACGTGTTTTTATATAAAGAAGAATTTCATATATGATTTTAAGTATTTTTGATCGTGTTAAAGGTATGATATATCAATAATGACGAGACAAGCTACTAGTATATAGTGTTTAAATAATTAAACCCTAATTACAGAGGGTAGGGGAGGAAAAGAAAAACAGGATTCCGGCCAATTCCGGTGTGCGGTGGTTTGGAATCGGTTCGAAGGCTATTTGGTGGAAATGGAAACTAGAGGGAATTGAATTCATGGATACCAAGCGGCATATAACATGGATTCCAATTCATTTCCCAAGTATCAATTCCCATCTACCATATCAAGATTTTTACTTTTCATTTTTTTTGTAATTACATTTACTATTAGTCTTTTATGTTGATTAATAAAGTGTAATGTATTAATTAATTAATATTAATTAAATTTAATTAAAAAAATAATATTTTATGACAATAAATAAAGTTTGAATTATAATTTAAAAAATTACATATCTATATTTAATATCTATAATACTTTGAACATAGACCCTCAAAAAATATAAAGTTAAAAAAAAAACGCAATGCATTGTCTTATCTAGGGATATTCAACCTTATCTCAATTTGTATATCTTGATCTAGTCTCAATAATTTTGAAATTGGCTCGTCTTATCCCTAGAAAGATAGGGATGGGATAGAGGAAAAGGTCGAGATGGAATGGGTCTTGACCTAACCCTCAAGATTATAATCCTGTTCCGACCTCAGTTTTTTTTATATAAAAAAATATATTATATTATCTTATCTTTTTCACTCTATCTACTCGTCTCAAGCTCTCCATCTCTCTTCTTTTATACTTTATTTGCTTACGATCACAGATCTTGCCAGTCGCCACTCATACAAATATTTTTACTTACAAATATTCTTATACATATATTTTTATTCTTTCTTATTGTTATTTCCCCCCTCTTATATAGGTAAGTTATTATTTTATATTATAGAGGAATGCTAATATTTAAAAAAATTACCTTAATATTTTATATAAAATAATTTATTGAGATAATTTTATTATAATATTTAAAAAAAAATAGGATAAAAAATTTCCATTCCGTCCTAGTTTCAATGGAACTGAGATAAATTTAGGATGAAATAGGATATGAGATGTATTTTATATTCCATACTCTATATTAGAATGAGGTTATCTTAATTCTTATTTATCCTATAAACACTCATAATCTTATCTTATATGTAGCTAAATCTGAACAATTAATTAATATGAATTTTTGTAAAATAGAAGAGACATTGCATTATGCCTGACTGACTTGTAGATTCCATGATTTACGTGAAAATAATATGGAGCGTCGGATTGGGTGGAAGGTTGATGTGATGGGAGCACTGGAGGAAAGGAGTTAGGGCTATGATATGATGTGATATGAAGGGGATAAGCTGTTAGTGGGGCCTTGTCTCTGATGGTGGGGCCTGCTAATCTACGGCCAATGTTAATTGGGGCCGCCCGTGGTACTCCTTTTTGCAATTCTCAGCCTACACCGTTATACAATCAAAACGAATGCATCTCGGCCGCGTTCACACTACCACCCAAACATGGTGTGCCCACGCCTAAATCCACCCAATCCCTACACTTCGTTCCCCTGGTGCAGTTCAGTTCCCTCCGAATATAGCTTTCTTTCTCCTCTACTACTCATTTTGACTATTTTGCCCTTACTCCTCGTTCTAGCAGATTGTAACAATTACAAGGGTGTGCATGCATGGTTCACCGTAAATGATGAATGGATCCGCTTGCCACTCCTAGTCACAAAGTGTTTTATGCTCTAAAATTTGGCTCAATTTCGAGAGAGGGAACAGAACAAACTGTGAAATTGAATTTACATATATTTAGAAAAAAGTATAATGAAAAATTGAAATCATCATCATCGCCCAATGACCATGTGAATTAGTGACATTAAGTTCACTCTTATATATTAGAAATTATCAGTTGGACTCTATTATTTTTTAAAAATTTAAGTTTAATTAAAAATAAGGAATTAGTCTCTTATAATCTAAATAATTAATATTTAATTTTTTATTAAAATATATTAATATTTAATGTCTAACAATATCTTAAATATTTTCAATAAAAAGATATATATGTTTAGTAAAAAAAATACTTACAATCATTGTGATATAGGGGTTAATATGATATTTAGTTGTTTAAATTTATACTAATTTTAATTATAATTCTTTAAATTTTAAATTATAGGTTTAGTCCCTCTATATTTTTATTAAATTATAAATATTAATATTTTAAATATAAAGAAATTTGAAGGGAAACAAATGAAAAAGAGGACAAACTCAAAAGCTCAAAGGCTGTATTATGTTTTATGATATTTTACTGCAATATTTTTTGAATTTGGCAAATGATGATGTTCGAGATGTTTGATAACATATATATATATATAAAGTTATAAAAAGAAAAGAGTTTTATGTGTCTCTTTGAATAATACTAATAAAATAAATTTATAAAAAAAATTAAAGGAGTAATTAATAATACATTATTTACCGACAGATATGTGTGTGGCACGACATTTCAATCAAACTTTTTTTTAGATATTTTGTCGTCTCCTATTTCCAATCACTTCATGGCCTGAGATTTGTACCATGTTTACACGCATTTGGTAATATAAACCATAACGCCTTTGACATATATGCCCTACGTACATTTTTCTCATTAATTCTCTTCTCTTCTATTTTTTTATTGATCTTCCTCATCACTCCACGTTTAATTTTCCTTTTCTATTTTCCCTTTTCTTGCCGACACCTTGAATGCCATCCGTGTTAGTAGATTTTAACCTGCAACTTGTGATATAACACAAAAAAAAACTTAGATTAAGTTCATTACCTCAATTTCATTAAGATTATCATGTATTATATTTTTTGATATATTTATTTAATTTCAATACTTATTAAGTAAATAATAACACATTTTATAATAATTTATAATTTGATATTTTGAAATTCTAACAATATTTTTATAGAATTTTCCTAATATACATTATGGGTCTATATTTTTTATAGCGCCTTTCTCAAGAGTTTCAACTAATCCGACTCTATCAAATTACAACTCATCTTCCAAGAATTTAATCACAACATGTACACACACACACATATCTTCCAGTAATTCACACCTCATCTTCAAGGGATTTTCAACTTATTTTCCAAAGCTTGCAATTAACCTTGTTACAAGTGTAATTTCAATACGTTCCATCTCAAGACTTGGGAAAAATTATTTCTTAAGAAAATTCATATTTTAATTGCAAAATATTTGGAACTTAATGACAGGTACTTTGGGTTGCATATGAATTTACAGTATCATCATTTCCCATGTTCCCTATCAAAACTTGAAAGGTAAGCTGTAAAAACATCATATTTCAATGTCAAATTCTTAGAGTTTACATATATATATATATAAACTATATATTCTCAGTGTTACCTATATTCACAATATGATATATTCTTTGAAGACCGATTCCAGGACACACCAGAGACCACTTAGGTTTTTGCTGACTGCAATCAATACTACACATGATGCGTTTGCTTCAACGCATACATTGTCGTAGGAACCACCACAACTCAAATTGGTACATTATTGGTTGATTGAGTTGGTCTTCGCACTCTCTTTCAAACTATCACACCGGAAAAGGAAAAAAAAAATACAAATGAATTTAACCACACCGTAAAGAAAAAATGCATGCATCTGCCATTAAAACTGTTGACTGGATTATTAATGTGAGTTTTCATCCATTAGGAATCTTTATTTCCTTCCTTGGTATTTTAAATTTTTTTGGTTTTCGTATTGGTATTATCTTACTCCCTTGGTGCTTAATTATATAATTCTTTAAAAAATAGAAAAAAATGCTAAAAAATATCCATTGTAAAATATATTATCCAAAAATATCTAAAGATTAGTGAATACACATCTTCACCTATATATATATATAACATATCTTTAAGTATAAATATTTTTTTTATTTTGTAAACAATTAACAATATATCACATAAAGAAAAATTTTATCGGCTAAAGATATATTACATCTATATCCTTAAACAAATTTTATTTTACATATATTTGGCAAAATAATTTAAAATATAATTTTCTCAAAAAAGTGAACTTTGTTAAAGGAAAATTACTACAACGGATGGGGTAGTTTCCGAAAAGGGTTTTGTATATTGGGATTAAAATTGAGATTGAGAATCTGTACAAAAAGAAAAAAGAAGTTTCCGTGTTTGATAACTATATACTCTTTTTTCTTCTTCTTCTTGTTTTTTTTGCTAGTTGTTAAAAAGAATATTGGGATTCTATATGCAGGTTGAGAGAGGATTATGGGTAGAGTTGGAATGAAAAATGATTGACGCTTGAGTAGCTGCTGAACTTCTGATGCTGGAAGTGGGCCACACAGTAAAAACAGAAAAAATACTCCCAAGGACTCCCGCTGAAATGTCCAAAACGCCCCTAGGTATTGCGTAGACAATGTAACCTGCGGGCACCATGTGTCCCAACCACGCCCCTCCTGCGCTGCACGTGCCCCCTATAAAAGACCATCGCCACCCTCGTCGCCTCTTACATTCGATTCATAGCTCCTAACCCACTCAGCTACTTTCCCCCTCAGATCTGAGGCTTCTTGCCCATATCACTCCCAGCTAATTAACCTAAAAGCCTCCATTTTTACAGATATCTCTACCCCTCTCTCTATATATCTATACCTATCTATACCAGGCTCTCTGTTTCTGTATCTACTCATGGGGGAGGTCAATAAATCCTTCTCTCTGTCTTTCTTTCTGGTTTTGTTCTTCTTTCGAGTCATTCTGGATTGTTTCTCTTTTCTATGAGTTTGTGATTTGGTTTTTGCTTTTTATGTTTCTGTGTGCAGGAGAAGAAAGCAGAGGAGACAAAACCCGAGGAGAAAGAAGAGGCCAAAAAGCCAGAAAACCAGCGTGAAGATAAGAAGGAAGAGAAAAAGCCGGAGGAGGAATCCAAAGACAACACTCCGCCGCCGCCGCAGCCGCCGCCGGAGATTGTGCTTAAAGTTTTCATGCATTGTGAAGGTTGTGCGCGCAAGGTTCGTCGATGCCTGAAAGGATTCCCAGGTGAGCTGAATCACCCTGTTCCTTCAACTTTTATTCCTTTAAATGAAGGAGATGCTTATCTGGTATTCTGGGTTCAGGGGTTAAAGAAGTGATCACAGATTGTAAGAGTCACAAGGTTGTGGTCAGAGGAGAGGAGGCGGATCCGCAGAAGGTTCTAGAAAGAGTACAGAAGAAAAGCCATAGACAGGTTGAACTCATTTCTCCGGTCCCAAAACCACCCACCGAGGAGAAGAAACCAGAGGAGAAAGAGAAGCCGGCGCCTGAGGAGAAGAAAGAAGAGGTTCAACCAGATTCTTCTTTTTGGTCATGTTAATAACGAATTAATGTTCGTGTTTATTCTGGTTTCTTGTTTCTTGTTTGATTGGCAGGCCCAGATTATAACGGTGATTCTGAAAGTTCACATGCATTGCGAGGCTTGCGCTCAGGAAATCAAGAGACGCATACTGAAAATGATGGGTGCGTTACACGTTTTTCTGCAACTTCCTCCAAATATAGACACCTTGAGCTTCATGCAATTCAAGCCTTCTTCATCGTTTATTTTCTCACATTATAATAAAGTGAAATAAATAATTGGCAGGAGTGGAATCAGCAGAAGCGGATCTGAAGAAGTCAGAGGTGAGTGTGAAGGGAGTGTTTGATCCGGCGAAGTTGGTGGAGTTCGTGTTGAAACGGACGAGGAAGCAAGCTGTGATCTTGAAGCAAGAAGCGGTGGAGAAGAAAGCGGATGAAGGAGGGGCCGAAGAAAAAGAGAAGAAGGAGGAAGAAGGAAAAGGAGAAGAGAAGGAGGAGGGGGAGAAGAAAGGAGAGGGGAAAGCTGTGGCAGCGGCGGCGAAAGTGGTGACGGAAGAGACGAAGGTGGTGGAGATGAAGAGTGAATACCAATATTACCCTCCTAGGTACGTCATGGAGATGTACGCTTACCCGCCTCAGATCTTCAGCGACGAGAACCCAAATGCTTGCGCTGTCATGTAGATTGATGAGAGACATTTGAAGAAATGTCAGGGTTATAATGGGAATCAGGGTGAAATTCTGAAACTCGAGAAACTAATTTCTTTCTCTCTCTACCTTCCCTCTCCATATTTGCATCTTCTATAATCTACAGATAAGCTGTGGAATTTTGTTTTGATTTTAACATGTAAATAAATAATACTTTTGTATATTATATAGCTTTTGAATTGAAGCTGTATTTTACTTCATTAAAGTGGAGAAAATAATAAATAATAAAAATTTTTGTTTAAAAATTTTATTCATTATAAAGATAGGAGTTTGAATATTGATATTATAAATTTTTTAATATTAAAATTTTATATGTATAAAAAGATATTAGGTGTTTATGAGGAATTGCTTTTGAATTATAAGACAATAATCCTACCAATAATTGGAAGTAGTTGATATTATTAAAAATTAAATAAAAAAGAAATGCAAGTGATGAGTGATAATTGGTATGGATTAAGAGAAGGATTTAGAAGTGAGGCAATAACTAGGACATGTTTGGTACAAAGGAAATGGGCATGTTTGGTAATGGGAGTTGAATCTTCTAAATAGAAGATATTTTTATTTATAATATTTTAAATTATTTTAATTTTATTAAAAAATTAAAAAATAATATAATTGAAAAAGAAATAAAATATGTTAGGCTTATTTAAATTTATAAATTTTTAGAATAATTTTAATATTTTTTAAGTTATCAAAAACATTTGGATTATTTTATATTAAATTATAAAAAATATATACTAATTTTATAATTATTTTTATCATAATAAATAATTTTTTAACTTAATTCTATTTTTATTTTTTTATTTTTATTTCTATATAAAAAAAATCTTTCCTCCTGACAAAGGTACTGTTACATAATGAAAGGGTGAGTATTGTTGTAGATGGTAAGAGTGAGAGTTGAGATCCAAAGATGAAGTGAATTTGGGGGAATGATTCAGCTTCCTATCTTTTCAATGTACTTTTGGGAATTATGAGTGGTGAAAGGAGAGAACGGGGAACAATGATATCTGAATATATGATATGAGATCCAACAAAATAAACCTTATAATTAACAACCCCTCTCGATCTTAATTAGTTGGCTATGGACATAATTACCAGACCAAAGTGGAATTACCTGCATTCCCTTATCTATTTTATAACATGTTTTAACTAATTTATATGTATCAATAAAAATAATTAAAAATATTATTTTTTTATAAAAAAAATTAAATTATCTTTTATATTATATTTACTAACTATGCATATGCAATAGCACATTTTGTTGTAATGTAATCCCTAACCTAAGCCACCCCTCATCCTGAAATAGTATTACGATTCACTTTAATTAATTAAAAAAAAACAGCTTTCTCACATATCAAGAGAAAGTAAATTCCGATTCACTTTGAAATGTATATTAAATAAATCCTCTGGAGTAACTTTTGGACAAGTTTAAAAGCTCATTTGATTCTATTCTTTATTTTCACATTATTAGAATAATTATGTAAAGTTGTTTTTTCAACAAGTTTTGAAATCAAACGATTAAAAAAAGGGTTAAAACATAGTTTAAAAAATTAGGAAAAAGTCTTCCATTAAATTTTTTTAATAATAAAGATCTAAATTAGAGTTTTGGTATTCTATAAGTATAAAATTTATAAAATATTACTACTTTTTGTATATACAAATTTATCAAGTATTTTTTATTAATAAAATTTTTAATAGTAGACTTTTTTCTATTTTTTTTTAAAATGGTTTTCTCTATTAACGTAATTGTCAATAATAAAAGCTTCACAATATCTACCTTTTCTCTAAGATTTAAACAGAGTTTTTTTTTGGGTTAAATGGGGCCAAGCAGGGCAGTTTTTTAGACGAGGCAATTATTATTTTTTACCAAACTAGACAACTGACTTTAATACGTAATATCAGTTGAGTGGATTTAACAGAGAATTTTTGTCGTACGTTAATTCATGTGAGGCAACTAAAGGGAACTTAAATTGGTGGCCCAATTCGATAATTTCCACGTTACTTTTCTAAACGGATTTTTTTAAAAAAGAAAAGGAAGAAGGAGGAGGAGGAGGAGGGCTTAAACTCTGACAAAGCTGGTATCAGTAAAAGTGGAAGCAGTTTATGGGGGTTTCCTTCTCGACGATAAAAAGTACAGCTACACTCGTGGCTAAGAGCCTAAGATTGTGGCATCCCACATTTAATTTTTTTAAGTTAAAAAAAAACTTACATAATATTTATTTATATATCGTCATGTAAGCCTTGTAATATTTAATCATACTAATCTCATTCAGTCAAACTAACATAATTTCTACATACCCAACTTAAATATTATATATTATCTTATATGTTGTCAATAAATATGTTAGATTAATTTTGTTTGCCCATCCTAAACTGACCCTTGTAATGGGCAACTTAACATGCTCAATCTAATTTATGGCCTGTTTAAAAAATTTTAAAATTTAGATTTTAAAAAAAATTTGACCTAAATTTTAGTTTGGAGAAATTTTAAAATAAACAGTTATATTTATTCAAAATGGCTTTTGGACCAAATTATAATTTAAAACTAAAATTTTTGATAAGTTATTGAGAGTATCTTCTATAACAGTAAAAAGTTTATAGATTATCTAATTACTATTTTACCCTTATTTTCTTCTCTCTCCTTTCTCATTCTTCTCTTACTGTCTGTCGAAGCTTTGATGGAAAAGGTTCAGCTCTGCTGTTGCTGATTGCTGTCATCGCTACTTGGTCTTCGCCTTCTCCACCTTTTGGTCACCGTCGTCACCCTTTGCTGTCAGTAGATCTAGTCACTGTCACTACTTGGGTCAGCATCTCTCCGTCTCACCCTCCATCTGTCATTGCCCTCAGTTCCTCATCAATGTCATCACCCTCGTTGTTGTCCTCACCTCTGCCCGTCGTCTCCACTTTGTCGTCTGCCTCCGTCATCATGAGAGAAAGAAAATAAATGAGGATGAAAATTGGAACACAGGCTAATTTTTTTTTATATCATACACTTTCTAGTAATCTACAAATCACAAAAATCTTCCTGCTAATAACTATATGAATATTTATATTTTTAAAAATATTTTTTTCCCATGAGCTCTTATCCAAAAGTTGTATAAAAGTCGTTTCTTTTGAGAAATTATTTTTTAAAAATCTATCTAAATATTAGTTTAAATTCAAAGCATTATATGATATATTGAAGTTTACTTTCCTAGCTCTCAGGGTGTTACATATCCACAAATCTAACTAGCTAATTTAATCTGCCAGGGTTATTTGTCAGATTAATTATCCAACTAAACTAGTATAAGCTTTCATAACTAATTAGAATTAGGATTACCAAACTATCATTAAATATATATAACACCAAGAAAAATCAACTAAAAGATAAATAGAAAACACGAAGTAACATAGTTTTCAGTTATTATTTTGTTTTTTTAAAAAATGATTCTAATCAATTTTTCACTAGTTTTGATGAGTTCACTGTCTGTTTCTAACAACCCGGCTAACACACGAGTAGAATTCTCAAGCACAATTATTTTTCTTCTAGACAGTTGAAATATTTGTATTTTATTTATAATTTTTTAAATCGTATTTTCAAGCGCTTGCGATGAAATTAAGCAGAGAAGGAAGATTACATCAAGAAATGAATAACCATGGCATTCATTAATCATTCACATTAAATGAAAAGAATAATGGTTAGTATTAATTAATGGGGTTAAATTAAATGTGAATGTGAGGGAGTGGGAATTTGGGGACTCGAGACCAGTGCCAAGGCACAGGGCTAAGACGTAAGTTAATGATGATGGCAACAAATATTAGATAATGGGAAAAGGGAGTGTTCCATGGCCTCAGGCTCACAACATTTTATTTTCTCGAAAAGTTGTTGTGACTGTTTGCGCCTCAAGAGATTCGATTGTCACGTGCTAATCTCATCATTTCACTTGTTCTTTCTCTTAATCACTTTGATCATTCTAATACTGTGGGGAATATTCAATCTTCTTAGCTTCATCTGGTTTGTTCAATTCATGCATGTGTTTCAACAATCGTGGTCCTTTTTCCAAAATAAAATAATAATAAAAAATATGGCAATACATGTACTTTCCTATTTTAGTTCCTATCTTTCTCTCCTTAATTGGTTCTGGCCGACACCAAAGAATCAAATTAAAAATTCACTCAAAGCTCATTTTCGCAGACAAGCTTTTTGTCATTTTTCTAAACTCTGTGTGTGTGTGTGTGTGTGTTCGTGCATGTATCATTATGTGAATAATGTAATTCTAAATAAGGGTAATATACCCATCTTAAAATGGGCACTTGGTCTTGCGTTTTTGAAGCTCTTCTCTGAGTTTCTCAAACATGTCACCCACAACTCATCGCCATATCTTGTATATTTACCGGACATAAATACTAAGATAATAAAAACACTTTTTTAAAACGTTTATTACTTATTTCAACGTATGTCTATTAGTAACAACTAGAGACCCTCTAACATAAACCAGAACAAAACGCTCTTTTTCAAAGGGACCTCTTTGCTCTCCAGCAAACTTGAATCTAGCTCTGTCGTGTTAGTCGAATGAGCTGAAATCAGATGGCTTTCTCAATTCTCAGCATGGTGTTTGAGCGCAATTTCCAAGTCAGGAGGAGTGAAGAACTCTCTAACACCGTTAAAGTTATGTCGCCAGCGAGAGCGGCAACTTTTCTGGTATTCTTGCCTCTTTCGCCGTCAGGGTCGTCGAGCACACTTCCTCGTTCTCCTCCTCTGTCTCTTTCCATGGAAGGAAGTTGAGTTTTAGAAGATGAAGATCTGAAATGTTGACGAGCGTGTGTATGACAATATAAAATTGAGAGGGTTAATTATGCGACTAATGTCAATTTATGAAAGATCAATTGGTCTGATGATATAAAATGACCCTTTAGGGATATCAGGTCTTGGTTCCATCCCCAATTCTCCATTAGACCTGCCGTCCAAATCCAAAAGTAGGTAACGTCAATTAAATTGTAAAATTATCAATAGCAATTGAGTTTAGATGAATGCGTTAACCCTCACAAGTCACTGAGTTGAGTGGCGACATTTATAGTATATTTAGTCCGATGAAAAAGTTGTTTATAGAAATATAAATAAAATTTAAAATGAAAATATAAATAAAATTATATTATAAATATATTTTAAAAATTTGTTTGATAGATTATAAATGAATATATATTTTTTATAACTTAAAATATTTTTTGTAATTTGATTATAGTTAAAGTTATTTTGAGGTCAAATAATATCTAATATTTCACTTTTACTTCCCCATCTCATTTTTTAATTTTTTTATAGAATAAAAATGATATAAAATATTAGAAGTATATGTAAAAGTGATTTTTATTATACTAAATAAAAAAATATTTAATTGTATTTCTACGTATATACTACTAAATATGTCCTTAGTACCTAATGATGTAATGAATAAAATTGCCTTTGAGAACAATACAGACAAGCAAGAAAAACATATAGTTTTTGCAAAATTAAGTTGGGGGAATACACAGTGAAGCGAAATGATGAAGGAGAGTGGGAATTTAAAATAGGAATGAATGCAAATTAAATGGAGAGGGAGAGGAAGAGGAGGCGGGATATGTTTGGTATGCTTATTAATTAATGCATAATATCAAATAAAGCCATGAACAGTTCCTGGTCACTAAATGAGATATTTTCCTCACTGCCCCTTTCTTTCATTTTGTTCCCATCCCAACCTGAACGAACCAGTACCTCATTTTGAATCTCCTTTCATTACTTTATCCTACACATTCTTTTTAATTTCAACCCTCCATTCTTTTAATTTGTTCCTTCCCATGCTTTGGCTAACATCCTAATTGAAATTTCTCATCTTTACCTTAGGGTGTATTTAGCTCAATAAAAAACAAAAGAGGAAAAATATTTTAATAGAGGGAAAGAGAAATAAAAAAAAATGAGATATTTTATTATTAAAGGAGAACATGAGAGATATTTTAATATTATCTTATTTGATTTAAGAAGAGAAAGGAGTGAAAATATTTTTATATGGATAAATTTATTCTTATGTTATTTTTGTAAAATATTTTAATAAAATATAATATATAAACAAAAATATAATTTTATAATTATAATTATATTTAATTTATATAAATATTAATATTTGTGAGTAGAATCTAGAGAATAAAAATGAAAAAGACAAAGAAGAAGCAAATGAGATGTAGGTAATGGAGGGGGCAAAATTTATAGAAGGGTAAGTAATGACGATATTACAAGCTAACGGCAATTGACAAAGGATAAAAATAAACTACAATAAAAATGAGTTGTGGGTGATTAATTGAGCAAAATCTAAAAGAGGACAAACAACAATGATGCTATGAGCTCACAGTGATCAACAGAGAACAAAAAAAAATTACTGTAATGACAAGATGTGGGTAGTAGATGTGATGACGACGACAAGCTCGATATGACGAGTGTGGGTGAAACTAGAAGGAAAGCAAAAGAAGAGAATATAAAGAGTAGAATTATTAAGGTATAACAAAATCTTACCCCTCTCTTCCAAATTCTCCTAATTTCAAAATATTTTCATTTCCTCCATTAAGTTTTTAAGTTACCAAATGAAGAAAGGAGTAAAATCTCTTCTATCCCCTCCCATCTATTTTCTTTAAATCAAACCTACATTTATGCTTTAATAATAGTTAAGTAAATGATTGATATTGCTAATCTTGTGGAAATATATAGAAAGAGATCAATTATAAATATATTTAAGTAAGTTATAAATTAAGATCTCTCTGTTCCCCCCCCCCCCCACAAAATTAGAATCTCAAGGTAAATAAGTATAATTGAAAAATTAGTTGTTTAATATTATTTAATTTATTAACAAAAAATGCTACTCAATATATTTCGAGTCAATAAATAAAAATTTAAAATTTAAATGTTGATAAACTTTTTTTGATTTAAAATATATTTAAGAGGAATAGGCATATAGTAATTTTAAGTTTTTGTATTCGTAAAAGACTAATTTTAATTTTAAAATATAAAAATAATTATCTTAAAAAATTAAAATTAAAATTTAGATATGTTTTGTAATTAATCAATTGTTAAGTCAATGTTCTCTATAAATAAAGTTAACCACAATAAATTTAAAAAATTAACAATATATTTTTTAAATTTAAATAAATAAAATAAAATTTGATATAAATATAAAAAATTAAACATATACTTTAATATATAATAAAAATATTAATTTTGCCTAGGTCTGAGTTAACCTTATACTCAATTCATCTAAACATATATATTATAAAAAAAAAAGTAACTTTTGGTGGTAGTGTTAAGATTGTCATGTATTTAAAAAGAAAATAACATAAAACAATACAAATGTACGAAAATGAATTTTCTTTATTTTTACATTTAGTATATTTGGGGAAAAAATCTAAAGTAAAAGAAGAAAAAAATGATACAGTACAGAAGCAAGGAGTATCGTATCCACTTTTATTCGTCGACGAACCAGCTCTCCACACTTGTCGAGCTGCCCGTCGGACGCCGTCCACCGTTGTCAGCCGTGCGTGGTTGTTCTCTGGCAAATATTGAAGGAGGTTGAACCGTAGGGCTCTCTCTACTCCCAAAATCCGGTGAGATTGTTTAGTTCAATCTGGCTTTGAATTATTTTTGAGTTTGCTCCCGATGTCGGACGCCGTCGCACTGTTCTTGCTTTGTTTTAAACTTTTCATTTTAATTTGGCTTGGAATCTGGTCGCGTAATCGTTTGGATATTGACACTTTTGAGTAAAGATTAGAGTCAATTAATTTTTTTAAAAAATAATAGATTACTAGTTTTTGCTTCAACGGTATGTAACCGGCTGTTCTTCTGCCCACTTCATTTTGATTACTAGCACTTATATGCTTTGTATTGTTTTGTTATGCAATGTTAGACTTGTTGTGTATCGACATTTCTTCATTAATCTCTTCATGTTATCATCAATTTAGAAGATTCTCAAGGTATTTGTGATGCACGCTCTGGTAAATGACTTGGTTCTAGTTGTGTCTGGCAATTTAGAAGCTTGAGTTTAAATTGTTTTTCTTCAGGGACTTGGAGGAGTTTCCTGAATCAATTGGCTTACTAAGGCAGAGGGCATTATATCAACTATGCATATTTCCATGATTTATATAGGTCCGCCTATGTTAATAACCCTACTTGATATCAATTGAAACATTGTAAAAGCTTCATTGCGTGTTTTATTTAGTGTTATCATTTTCTTTTCCACGAGCATGAAATTGGAGTTATGGAAAGAATGAGTTAGCAAGCATGGAGATACTGAAGTTGAGTAAAGAAAACATGTCCTGTTTAATTCCCCATAGACTATTCTTTGTAAATTGGTATCAATGCATTTGAATAATATGATACCTGACTGCTGACTGTTCACAGGCGCACACTTTTATACTGCATCTCTGTATTTTTTTTCTCTTGTATTTATTTGCCAGTATGACTTTAAATCTCTTGCAGTCCTTTGCATCTGCTGTTTTAAAATTTTGGTACAATTTCCAAAGGACTCAATGTAGAAATTCTGTTGAGTCTTCACAGCTGATGATTTTATTGTAAGCATAGGAAAAATCAATTGGTAGGTGATAATATTTTCAAGGAATGGGGATGGGAAATTGGTAGGCGGATTTCCTACTTTAATGGGGGAATTTTTTGCCTTTATATGCAAAAAATGTTAAGCGGGGGTATTAACAATACTGCATTGGTTGAGCAAGGACTTTAATGGGACTGTGTTCACTTTGCTATTGGGGGACAAGGATGGAGAGTGAGATCTCTCACTCATACCTCTTACTTCGCCAACTTAACAAGGGAAAGTGGCTAATTGAATTGAGCCTTGCATTTGATAACAATATCTTTCTTACAGAATTTAGCAAGACAATGATCCATATGCTCAGGCAGGGATTGGAATTTAGTACCCTAGAGCGGGAGGATATTCATCATGAGTTGTGAACTTGCTTTGTTCTTGTTCATTTATGATTTTTAATTAAGTTTACATGGTCAAATTGCAGTTGTGTTGTTATTTACATTATTTATTTTATGCAGAGCATCAATCACGGTACTCTTCTTTTTTTATTTATTTTTTAAAATTATATTTATCTTTGTAACCAGGTGAAGAGAAGCAGATGGGAGCCTACCCACTGTCATTCATCGGTTGAAGTAATTGATCATTCCGCTTATAACTTTGTTTTTGGGAAGGTTGGCATCTTCATTGTGAAGTTCAAAAATGCTATTTCTCCAAACTTCAGCCCTGCCTAGATGCTTCTCACCTTTTTGTGCCACAGAAAGAGATCCCAGTTTTTATCGTTCTTCATCATTTAATATTCACAATTTAAATGTTCTCTCTGCTGATGATACTTCTCATTTGAGATTGTTCTTGCATTCCACCCTACATTGTCATCGTACCATCCAATCTGTACCTCTATCTGCTGCTTCAAAAAATTCTCTTCCTGAACCAGAACCTGAAGCTAGCTCCATTTCCTCTCCCAGAGCTAGACGTAAGCCCAGAAACCGCAGCCCAAAAAATGAGGTGACTGATGTTGACGATAAAAATTCTGCCAAGGTCTCCCTAACGATTCCAAGGAAGCCAAGGCGTGGGCGTAGAAGTGAAGCTATGGCAGTTGAAGATTTCATACGTGATTCAATCGATAGGACATTTGCTTCAATTCGGGAACAAAGCTCTGATGTTTTGGAGAATAAGGAAAACATAATGAAGGAAAGAGTTTTTGACAATTCAAATTCTGAAAGCAGTGATGATGATGATGATGAGGAGGAGGAGGAGGAGCATGAGGAAGATGCTAGCAATGGAGGAAAGAAGAAGATGGTGATTGAGGAAGAAAGTAAGCATTGGCCCCTGGATGCTGATGTTGGTTGGGGAATAAGAGCTTCTGATTATTTTGAACAGCATCCAATTAAGAATGTTATTGGGGAAGATGGTGTTGAAATTGACTGGGAAGGGGAGATTGATGATAATTGGGTGCAAGAGATCAACTGTTTGGAATGGGAGAGTTATGCTTTCCATCCCAGTCCACTAGTTGTACTTGTCTTTGAAAGATATAACAGGTTATAACCTCCGTCTCTCCTGGTATATGCTTTTGTGGTTTTTTCATTTTTTTTTTTTGGTGTGGGTTTGGTAGGGAAAACACCAGAGGAAGGATAAAGCTTGAGATGCATATATAAACTTCTCTAAACACTTTAAAAAGAAAGGCTATGGCAAAGAAATCTGTCAGTTGGCTAATGTTGTCTATAATTTTGTATAATATGAACGAGATTGAGATCCTGAAATAATATTTTAGGGTCCCAATTTAGATAAACTAGCCTTCTGTTATAACATACCAAAGATTTTTTTTTCTTGCCTGGAAAAGGTTACTATTTGCGAAAGCTTCTCTTCCCTTTTTCTCGATGTTAATATGATCAGGAGAATAGTTATTTATGTAGGTGCACTTGATAGCTAATGGCAACTTGTTTGTTTTAAATATTCCACAGGGCGATGGATAACTGGAAAACTTTGAAAGAGCTGGAGAAAGCGATCAAGGTATACTGGGGTGCCAAAGATCGGTTGCCTCCGCGGGTACGATCAAATTTCATTCATCTAGCACCAATTTATATACAACCTAGTTGATTGTCTTCTGTTACATTCTGTTTTGAGTTATTTGATCATAATGTGTTGAACTGCGTGGTAACAGGCGGTTAAGATAGACATTAATATAGAGAGAGACTTGGCATATGCCCTTAAAGCTAAAGAATGCCCACAAATATTATTTTTACGTGGGAACAAGATCGTGTATAGGGAGAAAGGTGAGAATACTTGGGATCTTACTCTTCACTGTTGTTTAGTTGATACCACAAGACACGCACGTCTATTTGTTTGGGGCTTATTCTCACCGAAGATGCCTTGTTATTGTTATTGTTATTTTTGCAGAACACAGGACGGCAGATGAGTTAGTTCAGATGATTGCATTTTTCTATTACAATGCAAAGAAGCCTTCTTGGATCGACGACACGGCATTATATCTTAAATAATGATTAGTTTTCAAGGTTGTCGTAGAAAATTACCTCCATAGATTTGACTAATATCGGAGATTTGATGTCTGGCATGTTCCTTTTGTTTTCCTGGGCCATGTTAAGATGGTAACTTGTATTCTTAGGTTTGTTATTCTTCTTTGATCCCTTGTAAACAATTATTGTTGATTTGGAAGAAAAGTTAAGGTGGTTTATATATAGAAAATATATAAGGAGGGGCAAAGTAATGGAAGGCCATCCATGTTAGAATGGAGAACGTAGGAGCATCTGTAATTAGAGGAATAATCTATCGGTCGAACTATAGTCCATACAAGAAGTGAAAATATCTGAAGATAGTTTCTTAAAATAATAAATAAAGATTGATGCCTGTAAGCAGGTCGTTAATTATTTTGTACTATCGAATAATAATCCAACAGGTGCAGTGCACGTGACCCCAGCCACAAAGGCTAATAAAGATGAAACGAAGGGATCAGAGTATTTCAGAGGGAGTGCAATATTGGATGAGTGAGAAGGAATTGACAGTGGCTCTGATACAAGATTTGGTAATCTTTACCTGTTGTCATGTGATAAAGTTTTTAATTCTAATGTGAATAAAAACAAGAAGAAGGACAAAGGATCTTAAAGGATGTGCAAAACGACTGTGGAAGCAATAATTGTAGGGGATGAATTCTGATTTAGATTCGTTTCCTATCAGAAGCATCATTACCCTCACGATTAATCCATTTATCAATCATGACTCAGTGTCCCATGTCTAATCAAACAAAACTTTGGTTTAATCCCAGAATAATTACCATTAACATCAATCGCTTGCGTGCTTGATAGGAACTTCCCTTGTGTCTCCTCATTATCCTCCCTCCCATCCCATTCCTTCCAATCTTTCTTCGCCATTTGCCCATTGGTAGCATGTTCTCTTCTTTTGCTCTTACAGGGACCAATCAATCACGGCCACTGGTATTCAACACCTTTTTCTGGATCTTACTATTACATATTAGAGTAACTAACTAATCTAATTTCAAGATTTATGACTATTTTTTTCAACACAAACATCTCTTTTAGGACTCAAACTCTAGATTTTATAGCCTTATACTAGTAAACTAACTTTATGTTGATTCACCGTCTAATAATTTCTCTCCTGTTAGATTTTGTGCTCATCTTCATTGACCTCGCCCCTTTTTTTTTTTTTTGGTTTTGCCCTTCATCAGTAAGTGAATTTTAGCCATGAGACCAAAGCAGAATGGGTTAATGATTGATCCCACCTCAGGTCTACAGTGTTAAGCATCCAATGAGCTGATGTTGTGAGGGGCATGGTAGATTAGGATCTAAGCCCAAAGGGAACATCTGCCACAAAATTAGGCTACTTAATTAGCTACCAAATTACATGACCTGGCTACCCAAATCAAGGCCCAACTATAAATATCTTCGCTCACACTTGCAATCATATACCTCAAATCTGGACAAGGCCCAATAACATTAACTAGTTCTTGGGTTTAGCAGAATAAACTAATCCCTCATAATGTGATGAATAAATATTCAAATCACATTAAGAGAAATACCTACATTTAATATAGGATAGATAGTCCAATAAGATGACACATGTATTTAGGCCAAAAAATTGCTTCACCATTAATAAGTGAGGTCTAATAGGCAGGATTAATTTCTAATAACATAATGAATTACGATTTAAAATATAATAGGATGGGTTAATTTTTAATAATATAATAAGTTAAGATTTAAAATTTTAATGTGAATAATATATTAAATATATTTGCTTCAAATAAAAGAATATGTCGGCATTAGTAGAAAAGAAAAGAAAAGAATTGCTTCATAGTGGTCCAAGGCCCACATCATCTGCATTGCTTCTGTCAGCGCCGAAACTTCACAGGCCGTGTTTAATTGATTTAGATAAGCCAATATTTATAATATATTTAATTTTTTAAAAAATATTATTTTATTATAATTTTAATTATAATATTTAAAAAATATTTTAATTTTTAGATGTTTAAATTTATATTTAAAAATAATAAATAATTTATTTTATCTTATATTAATATTATTTAAAAGAAATATTTTATTCTAATTTTAGATCGTGAATAAATTTAATTATTTTATAAAATTTTGTGTAAAAAAAAAAAAAAGGGTTGATAAGAAGGACGGTGACGTAACTTGACTGCACTCTCAATTCGAAGGCTAAGTTTTGTTACAAAAATATGTGCATACTGTTCACAATTTATAAAAGATTATGACTTATTAAAGTAGTTAAAAGCCATACTTAGGGCACATCGTCTGTGCCCTCTGCTTCAATGCTCCATTAAAATAATGAACACGCGGTCACTAATCAAAGCCAGTGAGAGTAAGTGTGAAGTCCTTATCTTCGGATAATCCGCAACCATAAAAACCATCGATCACTCTCATTTGACCACGTGTTACCGACCCTCATGATGACCCAATCGCCTACACGTGGACAAATTAACATCCTCCACATTATATGAGAAATCTACTAAATGCAGACCGCGACGATACCGCAGATGCAGAGGCAGAATCCGATCCTTCCCCTCTCATCTTCCCCGCAATACAAGTAACCCTCTCGTCTTTAATTTGTTACCCCCAATCCAATTAGCTTTCTCTTCTGCGTAAGAATATGGGCAAATTATGGACCTTGATCACCCATCTCCATTCTCTCGCCGGGTACTATTCCGGTCTCCTTTTTGTTCTTTTCTTGTCTATATATATCTTTCAAACTCTCGATCCAAGTGATGGTGTTATTGTCTTTGCAGGCCGGTGCTGACGTTATTGTACCCCTTGTGAGTATTGCTGTGTTTTGGGTTTGGGTTTAGGTGGCTGAATTAAATTATGTAACTGAACAGTGATGACAGGTATGCGTCGGTGGTGGCGATAGAGTCGCCTTCGAAGGTGGACGATGAACAGTGGCTATCTTACTGGATCCTATACTCCTTCCTCACGCTCACTGAAATGGTCCTGCAATCAATTCTAGAGTGGTGAGTGTGAATCTCCCTCCAGTATATAACAAACCAAATCGCTCTTTGTTTTGTTTTTGTTTTGGGTAATCTGTGATGATCGAGTATGCGGTGAACATGAAGGATTCCGATATGGTACGACGTGAAGTTGGTGGCGGTGGCGTGGTTGGTTCTGCCACAGTTCAACGGGGCGGCGTTCTTGTACGAGAGATTCGTGAGAGAGCAAATCAGGAGATACGTTACAGGGAGAGATTCACATCATCAGCACCAGCATGCTTCTTCTTCTTCTTCTTCTTCGCAGTCCATAGCTAAGCAGAAGAAACAGAAGTCGCCTACTGCTGCTAACGTGAAGGGGAAGAAAAAGTTCGTGGATTTCATCCTTCCCAAGAAAGTGAGTTTAATTTCTTCCATTCTTAATTAATGGTAATGGTTTATGTGTTATTTATTGGTAATAAATGTGGTGCTTGCGCGTGGGATGCAGGGCGATCACGACGTGTATTGAAGAATGAAGACGAAGCGGAAATTCCAAGTTTCGTTGCCGCAGCTTTTTTCGGTTGGATATTCCTTTCCCACTTACCTGTTTTTGCATCTTTCTTCCCAACCATCGTATCACCGTATCATATTCGTGTATTTATTTGTACCAAAAAAATAATATTGATGTATTTATAAAAGGAAAGAAATTAACCATGTGTCACATCCAAATCCAATTTAGCAGAGCCTGTAATATAAGAGTCCGGCCCACTTGTTCCTTTATGGGCCTCAAGTCTTTACTTAGCTCCGTATCCCGTCGGGCTACAAGCCTGCAACCTTGGGATTTTCTCGTCTTAAATGAATAATAGTATTTTTTTCGTTTTATCAAAAAAGAAAAATAGTATTTTTTTTTCGGGAATATTTAACTATATATTATTAATTCCAATGAACCATACTAGAGTAGAGACTTATTTCCCGTCGCATAGAAAAAAATACCAGAGTAGAGATGCAACAATAGACATCTTTCCATACAATAGCCAGAATTAAAAATTAATTAAAAAATTGAGAAAAAGAAGGAAAACTTGGTAATAAATTCTTATTATAAAGTTTATTGGCTATAAAGTGTCTGTTTGGATTGCACTATAACTTTAATTTTAAAAGTGTTTCTAGGTTAAATTTTAATTTAAAAAAATTTTAAAACAAACAATTATATTTGTCTAAAAAGTCTTCTAGATCAAATTGTAGTTTTAGATAAATTACTAGGAATAATTTCTAAAATAATAAAAGATCTTATAAAATATATAACTACTATTTTATTCTTATTTTTGCTGATACTCTCTCATCTCATCTCATCTCCTCTCCTCCCTTTTTTCTTTTTTCTCTTTAGCGATTATCACCATCATATTGCTACTACTACTGCTATAATCTTTAGAGCCATTTGTTGATGCTATTTTGCTTCTTCCGTCGTTAGGTCTTCAGTTGGAGATCATTGTCACTGTTCTTCATCTTGGACCTCCATATCTGGTAAATATTGGTCATCTTTCTCCGTCGCTGATATTCTTCCTCCATCGATGATAGAAGAGAATATGAGAGAGAGAGAAAAAAAAAGATTTTTTTTATAAAATTATACAATTTTTAGTAATTTATCAATATCGAAAGTTTTTAAAGTAATAATTATTCAAACAATCACTTATTCATGATTACTTTTTTTCCCATAAATTATTTTTTAAATTTTTTTTAAGATGTCAAAAAAAAATCTTTTTTTTCTTAAATTATTTTCTAAAAATTTATCTAAATGAGTTCAAAAACTTGCGTTTGAGCTTTTATGCTCTATGTATATAAATTCTTCAAAATCTATAATATTTTTATCAATTTTTTTTTCAAAGAAAATTCCTTCAAACCTTGTGGCCGGACCCGAAAAGACAGAAGCCACTTACCACATGGATGGTTGTGGCTAACTTAAATATATAAATAACTGTATTTATTTTATTATTAAAAACAATCGTGCCTAATTAATAATTTCTTTATTAAAAAGACCACATCTCAAGTTGTAATTTAGCAAGATTCTCTGTTTGTTCATTGAAATAACTAAACAAGGTGTTGACAATTGTTTTTTGAAGATGTTGTTTTCATCATATGCTCTCTCATACCTTAAATAAGATGTTACCCTTTTTATTTTTTTTAAAGGAAGGACAACACCCGTGAGATTTTGGGTTTCCATCTTTTAATAAAACATATTAATTTATATGGTTTAAATTTGCTTTTATTAGAAGAAAAATTATTGTAAATATTTTTAACCGTTTAAATTAATCACAAAATTGCAAGTTTTTTTTTTTATATAAGAAATGTTTGAACCCTAAACATCTATCCAAGGGATGTGTATTTCTATAAACATCTCCATATTTACTTTTTCTCAATGATAAGCATTCTTCCAAGAAAAGATCCAGAATATTATTTTTGCATTCAAATAAGCCAAGTGTTTGCAAGGAAAGATCTAGAATGACTACAAATAATATTTCCCACTTGTCATCCAGCAATAAGGCCCCATAATCAAAAGAGATTCACAAATCCTTTACAGAGTGCTTTCTTAGAAGAGATAGGACCAAAATATTTTCATTTGTCAACAAAGCTTTTGGTACTAAAAGAATTGTAGATGATAAAAGGATAATATGGTTTGTCACCCAATACTACAATCCCCAAGTCCATCACTTTGATAAGGATTCTCCATTAGAAAATAAGCCATCGGACGCATTATTTTTTCATAATCTTGGATTTAGCAGCCACCCTTAAAGGTAATGATAATGTCTTCTAAGCTAACCACAAACAAATGCTTTTAACTAAAATTAACTATACATGATGGGGAGATAAAAAAGCTACCTCAAACTCAATCGGAGATAAGGGGGTAAATAGTTATAATATCAAAAAGGGAATTTGCCAACAAAAAACCACGTCACCCTGTCCCATTACTTTATCTAAAGTCGTTAATTCCCCACAAGTAACGATAAACTAACAAGCCAGGTGATTTTACTAATCAACCCCTGCTTTCATCTATTTAATTACATAGTTTTATTTTTGCTCTGCGTACAGTCAGAGAACTCTCAAGTGTAAAGACTTGAGCTCCATGGACAGATACAAAAGGAGCCAGTTTCTCGAGCATCTTTATTTCTATTTCTTGACAGTTTTAACTTGCAGTCTCTTCTACTGCATCACTTCCTGCCTCACTTATCTTTCTTCCCTTGTGAAGGCCGTCTTCTTCGTGTTGATTCCTGGTTTTGCTTCTGTCTTCTTGTGCTCGAAGATGTTGTTTATCATAGGAAACCTCATCATTTTGGCCATAGTAGTAGACTCCAGACTCTTCTTCTCTCCTCATGATTCTTCTTCTTTAACCACTCATCATGTGTGCTTCTATGACGAATACGTCAGCAGCAGCCAAACTCAACGTCCTCAAATTGCAACTGCCCAGTTCAAGAAGATGAACAGGAGGGAAGAAAATGTGGTCTCTGCTTCTGACGAACTTATTAAAAGGGCTGATGAATTCATCGCAAGAGTCCTCAGGCAGAGGAGGCTTGAACTTGGCCATCTGAAACGTGACAGATTCTCATTGGGGTATAATTGAGAATTTGATATGGTGGTTAATACGGTTACTGATGGAAAGATATATATAGCAAGCACCGTAAACGGCTTAATGTTATAATGACTTATTTGTAAGGCAAATTTACGTTAAATCAGTACTTGTCGTTTTGAAGAAATTGTATAAATAATTTCTGGTTCATGAGTGTGCGCAACTTCCTCGCCGAGAAGATTCCATTGACAAAAGCAGAGCAACAAAGCTACTTTGCCCCTGCCTTTTCTACATTCTCCAGAAGTCTAGCGAGCTTACGGATAATCCTAAATTCCTAATAAATGGATTCGCGAATGACTCTAGAAACACTGTCGTTTTCGACTTTGATATCATAATCTTGGTGAGAGAGCGTGACCGGTTCTGAGAGGAAGGAACCCGTTACAGGACAAATTGAAACGTCACCAGACAATAGGCACAGATGCGTTCGCTATCTTTGAGCTACGTGTCGTTTACATGGCATGCATTGGTGCCTCCTTGCCATGTATTCGTCCTATAAACCCCAATTTCTTTCGCTCTTGGTTTCATTCATATCTTTCTCGTTCCTGTTTCTTTTCTGTTGCTCATTCATGGAGCTCATTCACACTTTCCTCAACCTTGTTGCTCCTCCTTTCACCTTCTTTTCTCTCGCCCTCTTCTTACCAGCATATTGGACTCTCAATTTCTTTCTTTGCACCTTAAAGTCCATCTTCGCCGAGAATCTCGCCGGCAAAGTTGTTCTCATCACTGGTGCTTCCTCCGGCATTGGCGAGGTAATTCACCCCACGCCCTTTTCCCCCCTGTTTGTTAGAATCATCATGATCTGTTCTTAACCATCAGTTTCTGTTCATCAATTTGCAGCATTTGGCGTACGAGTATGGTAAAAGAGGTGCTCGTTTAGCACTCTCTGCTCGGAGGGAGAATGCACCGCGTGAAGTTGCAGACAGAGCTCGAGAATTTGGATCGCCGGACGTTATTACAATAAGCGCAGATGTTTCCAAAGTCAAAGATTGTTCCAGAATGGTCGACGAAACTGTAAATCATTTCGGAAGATGTAAAAACTCTCTCCCTCTCTCTCTTGCTTTGATGCCAAGTTAGTACAGAATATTAACCCCAATATTGTACCTGTTTGATGCAGTGGATCACTTGGTTAATAATGCGGCTGTCACCAATTCCAAGTTGTTCCAAGAAGAAACTGATATCACCAACATGAGACCCATTATGGTATAAGGATCTCTTGAATGCATATTTTACTGTGTTTTCTCTTCTCTCAGTTCTTCACTGTTGTATCTTGTATCAGGAAACAAACTTCTGGGGTTCAGTGTACACGACTCGTTTCGCTTTACCACATCTGAAAAACAGCAGAGGCAAAATCGTAGTAATGTCATCTGCTGATGCTTGGATGCCAGCACCCAGAAGAAACGTGTATTGTGTAAGCCCTATGAAGAAGAAACTCTACAATTAGTTAATTCTGTGTAATTTCTGAATTCTGATAAGTAAGTGCTATGTGCAGGCAAGCAAAGCGGCTTTGATTTCCATGTACGAGACATTGAGGGTGGAAGTTGGGTGAGATATAAGCATAACGATAGTAACACCAGGCTACATAGAGTCTGAAATAACTAAAGGGAAGTACTTAAGGGGCGAAGGAAGGGTGGAGATAGATCAGGAACTAAGAGATGTAAGCACTATGATATTGAGAGGATAATAGTTAGGTAATGACGGTTAGGGAAGTGAGTTGATTGAATTGTTGCAGATTGAGATTAGCGCAGTGCCAGTGGGATCAGGGAGTGGGTGGGCAAGAGCAACGGTGAAGAGTGTGGCGAGGGGAGATAGGTATTTGACAGTACCAGGATGGTTCGGAATGTCGTATGTAGTGAAGGTGCTGTGACCAGAATTGGTGGAGTGGGGATTGAGGTTGATGCATATAAGTGGGGATTCTGTCAAAGAAGCATATGGCAAGAAAATTCTGGAAGCCACTGGAGCCAAGAATGTGTTGTATCCGTCTTCCATCCAAAATCCTGACGTTAAAACAGATTGAAATGAAATCTAATGCAAATATGTGTAATAATTGTTATGAGTTTCATGTTTTTCTGAGTGCGTTCGTTCGTGTGTGTGTATATTAGAACCCTTCAAATGCTACGGCTTGAGCTAGGGGGTTTAATTTGTTGTGCATACAACAGAATGAAATAAAACCAAATTCCAGAAATATGATGCCCTCCCCATTGAGCTCTGGAAACCCAGGAAGCAATGTAATATGTCTGATGCCGGTGACCCAATTGGGTTAGATGATAAATATTTCAGTTCACTGTGTTTTGCGTTCCTTCACTTTGAAAATTAAGGAAAAAAACAACCAGAATGAACATACCAGGCGCCTGCAAACTCATTCTATTGCAAACGTACATGGCTACATGCATACCTGTACTAACACTACCATATGCAAGTACATACACATACAATGTATAATCGCTTTTGATCTTTTATTCCATAAATATTTAAATTGATTTCTTAAAAGTATTCTTGGAGCAACGTACCTAATAGAATTACGTTAAATATTAATATTAAATAATAAGCAAATAAATGAAACGAGGGGACCCGTGGAGGCTTATGTGAGAATATAAGTAAAGTCTCACAGTCACCATATTAAAATAGAATTGGGTTAAGAAATTTTGTACAAATGATGACTCATAAACTTCAACCATTCTTTGTAGGAGGCAAATAATTTTTTTTTTGAGGAGCAAGGATAACTGAAGATGGTTTTACCTCTATATACATGACTTGATTTAAATGAGGAAATTATGTGTAAGAGATACAACAATCTACCAACCGTGTTGAACTTTGTTGTTAGTGGGCAAAGAATTTCATTCAAAATGAATCAACTGCTCCAAGAAATGCAGATGCAACTTATATATTAATACTGCATTTTTCTTTTGGTTTTTTTAGGCCAACAATAAGATTGATGCCTGAGAATTGTGATGTACATATATTCAATTATCATGAGTTAATTTAGACCACATTTTTTTCTACAATTTTGTTTAAAAAAGGGTTAGGTTCATTCATAATTTAAGGGTAGGGCGGAGTCTTCATTTTTATTTTTTTTTGGTAAAATTTTTTTAGAAAGGAATTGAGCTTACCCACGATTTAAGAGTAAGATGAAGTTTCCCTTACTCCTAAACGATATCAATGTTAGGCAGGGTGGTTTGTCAATTACTCTCAAGCGTAAATCTAGACATCTAAAAGCTAGTTGTTTGAACCACAAATAAATGATACCAATATTGAGTAGAATATATTATTAATTATTTTTAAACATAAATCAAGTGTATTTGCCTAGGTGTAAATATGAGGGGTTAGAACACATTTTTTGCTTAGGGTATATTTGTTTTCTTCTTCTGTCATGTATATATTGTTTTGTAATGCAACCCAATAACTAGAAACAGAAGCTGATAAAAAAAAATGGAAACAGTAAGCAATGATGGGCCAGATCCATGGAAATAGCCCAACTCAAAGGGGTCATCAGCCGAAACCATTTCTATTCCACTAAGCATAGATCCTCATGGCTCAATACACATTTGTTTTTATCAACTCATCGGGCCCTAGAGTAAGATGCTTCGGTTGTATTATAATATAGGTCCATATTTCTTTTTTAAAAAATATTTGTCAAACTCAAAAAAAACTAATATTACTTTCTTAATTTTTAATATAAAATTTAATTGGAAGTTAATATTGATATAAATATAAAATTTATTTTATATATTTATTTAATTTTTTAAAATTATTTTTATTAATACTTTCTCAAAAATAATTAATTAAAATAAAGAATTATAAGTTAAGAAATATAATGATGATATTTTTTAAAAAATAAATAATATTAATTAATTTAATTAAATTAGTTAAATTATAAATGTTATATATGATGCAATCTTGTGAAAATATTAATTTCATTTAACATTAGCATATAATACACACACACATAGATCGTTTCCGTTGTATTATATTGATATTATTTACTTCAAGTTGCGCCGCAATCTTCATCGTTACGGTCATGCCACTGCTGTTTGGAATAGGGATCCCTATGCCTATGCCTATTCTGTTAAAAAAACCCCCTCACCATGAAGAGACCATTGGTTCATGTTTGCATTTCGCCCGTGTTTCTAAATGAAAACAACAAAGTAAGCACGTTGTATATTAGAAAGAAAGACGTTCAAGGACCATCAGAATATAAAAAATCTCAAAATAACTTAATTCTTATTAACTCCCTAGTAATTATTCTAAAATTTAATTTTTGTTAAATGGCTTAATTACCCTTATGTAAAAAAAAAATCTCTCCACTGCTAGATCTTTGGTAGCCACCACTAGGGGTGTTCATAGGACGGGACGAGATTGGGACAACCTCGTCCCAGTCCCGTCCCGAGATAGGACACGGGATGCAAAATGCATCCCGTGTCCCATCTCGTCCCGACTATATCCCGATCCCTTTCAGGATCGGGACGGGTTAGGACGGGTTCGGGAATTTAAAAAAAATAAAATATTAGATATTTTATGTACATCCTATATATTAGTAACATATAATTAAAATATAAAAAATGATATAAGAAATTAAATTCTCTTTATTATGATTAACAATTTAAAATAATAAATACCATTAATTATACTACAAATACTATTACTTTTTAAATTTTTTCACTTCACCAACTGAAGTTACTGCTTTATCTGTAAAAAAATAAATACATATAAGGAAGAGAAAAATACAATAATCTAATAAATAATATGATATAACTAATACTATTTTCTATTTTTATTTTTTATAAAAAATAAATAAAATAAAAATATTTTTTATTTTTTTAAAAAAATTATTCGGGACGGGACGGGAATCCCGAGGGTCAGGCCGAGACTCGTCTCATCCCAACCCTCTTCCTTGTCCTGTCCCGGGATATCCCGTCCCGACCCTTCACGGGACAGGACAGACCCGTCCCGAATTGCCCGGGACCGGGTCGGGACAACCCGGGATGTGACAAAATAAACACCCCTAACCACCACTACAAACAACTGGAGTCGGCACAAGCAATTGGAGAAGTTTTTGGGAAGTGGTAGCTAATGCAAAATTTGATTTGATCTACTCATACTATTTTTTTTAATTATAAAAATTTACACTATTTCTTTGACCTAACTCAGTTAAACCTCTTGTTTTTTGTTGGGGTGGTGGTGTGACTTTTTTTTGGGTAGTTGGGATTTCGGGTGCTTTATCAGTGACAACTTTTATCTTCAAATTCAATTTAGGGTTTTGGAAGTGTCAGTAGATAGATAACTATTTTACCAATATAAAATTAGTCTAATAGTATAAAATATCACTAAATCTTTTTAAATTTTAGATTCAATTTTTAGAAAAAATATTTATAATAAAAGGACAATAACAAATATCAAAACTAAATATTCTAATAATATGATCCAGTAATAACTTTAGCTATATAAGACAAAAATAACTCTATTATTGATGTTAATAATCTTGGAGCTTTTCATTAAGCTGGAGATCATGAATTGAATCACTATTATAATTTTAGAATAGTAGTGTCACTCACTTTTTTTTATTAATTTTTTAAAAAGTGGTTGGGCCCATCCACGATTTAAGTGTAGAGCAAAACTTCCTTTTCTCCTAAGCGATACTAATGTTGAGTAAAGTGAGCTGTAAATATAAATACCTATGAGTTAGGATACATCTTCAAGTGCCGTGACTTGAACTACAACAAAATAGTACTCCTCAAAAGCTAAACACGTTCTAAGTAGATGTATGTCTTACCCATTCACCAATTAAACCTATGGATGGGTTAGTACCAGTCTCTTTTATGAGATATTTATTATTTATTATAACATATTTAGATATTAATTAGGATAATTAATAAATATTTTTGAGTGTGGTCTGTAGTCATTGGGCCCAATCCAATGTGGGTTATTGACTCATTTATTTAAGGTTAGTTTTTTATGGTGAAAATTAACAATTCAATTTATCGTGCGATCACTTTCTGAGTCCAGAGAGAAACTTAATTTCTTAGCTCACTTTTGAAAGTTTCCCACTGGTGACAGCAGTACACAACTTGCCATCACTACCCCTAATCACCAGCTGAAAGAACCTGCTATTTATTTGACAATGTTCTCTGATTGATAGGTATCTCATTTGATTCCAGTTCTTATCGGATCAATCAAGCTAATGGTGAGAGGTAACTTTAAGTCTTCCGCTGCATTTCATATAGGTTTTATATTTATGTATGTTATAATTTGGACTAATTATATTATATTTGAGATATTTATTTGTCTAACATGTATAATCAAAACCTTATTTAAGATTACCCTTACTTTGTTTATTGATCATTTGTGCTCATAAATAACAATATGAGAGAGAATAAAGGATACATATAACTCATAATTTATTTTATTTTAACTTTAATTCTTTAACCTTTTCTGTTGATGGCGAGAAATTTTGGCATATACGATTGCTGTGAAATCATCGCGAGAGAGTCCACTGTAATGGTAAGAGCTACGGGGTTCCATAGAGATTACGAGAGTCACGGGAAACTGGCGAGAGATTACCGTGACTGTGAGATCGCCTCCCAAGCTTGCCAAAAAATGGAGAGGGCTCATCTGTCACAGTTGTTGATGTCACCTTTATTGGAGAAGGATCACGACAGCAAGTTACTGTCAGGTTCAACGTGAGCTCGCCAGAGAAAGAGTGGCCGTCAAAGTCACCTCGACGCTGTTGTCGTTGGAAAAGGAACCTGACATTGCATGAAGAGACGCCCAGAAGCACACCGGAGTCAACTGCTGGAGTGAAGGTCGCGTCTGACTGTTCTTGCAAGAAATGAGGTGAGAACAGGTCACTGAGTCAGGTAGGTTAAACTGACTCAACGAAGATAGAGACCCAAAACGGTGCATTTCGCCCTTGAGCCGAAACACACCGTTTCATTTAAACCTGGCTATTCATTTTTCAAAATAAAAAAAAAACCCTAGGCCACTTTCGCTGTTTTGGGTCATGAGGAATATTTTTTCCTTTTGTTTTCATTATGGGCTGTTGCTTTTGGGTCGTACAGTGATTTTTTTAATTTATTTTGGGCTGTCAGTTCAAAAAAAAAATCTTGTTGTTGGCCCGTTAAGTGTTTTGGGCCAATTAAAATATTTTTTTAGAAAATATTTTTTGGCCTAATTTTTGAGTTTTTATTTCTAGAAATTATTTTGGGCTCTGTTTTGGACTCTTATGTATCGGCTACTTGATTTTATTTCTCTAAAATTATTTTTGGCTAATTAATTTAATTTTTTATAATATTTTAATTACTATTATATGCATTGTAAATGTTTAAATTAATTTCTCTATTATTTTAATTTTGAAAAAAATGTATTTATAAATTTTAATTTTTATGTTATTTAATTGCCTACTTTTGTATATTAATTTATCTATTGGCAATTAATTTAACTATTTAATTTTTATAAAAAATTTTTGAGTTAAAATTAATTTATTAGACATTTTTTGGGTGCATAAAATAGTGAGAGAATTTAAATTAAATTATTTAGTCATATTTATTAATTAAATTAATTTATTAAATGCTCTATTATATTATGCATATTTAGATTTATATGCACATTATTAATATTTGTGATTAGCATGCAGTTTTATGAGGAATAGCCATAGCATCCTTATTTATTTTTTGTTGCATGCATTAATTAATCACATATAGATTTAAAATATCAATTATAATTAAATATAGATTTATGATTTATCTTTACCCACATGTAGATATCTCATGATTATACATTTAGTTAGGGGATAATTAATTTCTCCATTAAGTTGTGTATATTTAGATTTTCAACATACATGAATGATATTTATGGTGAGCGTGCAATTCTTTGAGGAGTAGCCACATCATCCTTATTTATTGAATATGTTGCATGCGTTCATTAATTACATTTGAATTTGAAATATCATTTATAATTAAATGTATAGTTATGATTTATCTTTATCTAGAGATAAATATCTCATAATTGTATATTTAATTAGGGTGTGATAGAATGACCTCGTTATTTTCTAATTAACCTACAAGTATTAGAAAATTACAAATGTGTTCTAATTCTATCATTTGAGATAAATACATGGCTATGCTAATGTCTTTACCCACAGGTAGATATTGGTGATACGTATTTATACTGCTTGCATGCTACGTTTGAGCTAAGCATGCATACATAGCACAGTGACTTATGATTGCTTCAAATTATTACTGTGAGCTTATTTGTATATTTTTCTATTTTTATTTTGTAGATCCAATTGCTGCCCCTAGGATTATGGCTGATGTAAATAACAAAATAATCTTAGATGGTAGAATTAACCATGTTAATTGGAGAGACGATGTTTTGCTGCAGCTCAGTTTCTTAGACTTAGATTATGCCTTGAGGTTTGATAAACTTCCGAGACCTGATGATACCTCCGATGACAGAGAGACAAAGGAAAGGTATAATATGTGGGAGCGGAGTAACCGCTTGTCTCTTCTGCTTATACAACAAATGATTACTAAGAGCATTAGGGGAGCAATCTCTAAGTGCGACATAGCCAAAGGATACCTAGAAGCCTTAGATAAGCAATTTAAACTAACAGACAAGCAGATGGGTGGTGCCATTATGTCTGAACTATGTGCTGTGAAGCTTATAGGCTTTAGTGGTATGAGGCAACATATAATAGAGATGAGATGTTTGCTTTCATCGTGTGTTATTTTTGGATCTAACTTTTCTACTGTTAACGATGACACTTGGTAGATTTACACTGGTTCGATGATCCATATTTTGACTACTATACATGGCTTTCTGTCAAATAGGTCTCCACATCCAATGAGAAAATTATCCTTTCAGGTAGTGGGAGAGGAGATCCTGTGAAAACGGTTAGAATTTTTCACATAACTTTTTCAAATAATCATGTTTTAGAACTTTATGATATTTTTTATGTTCCCTCTTACAAAAAAAAATTGATTTATATGTCAAAACTCATTCTATTTGATTATTATCTAATTCTTTCTAAGAAATTTATGACTTTGACAAAGTATTCAATTTTAATTGCGAATTTAGGTATGATTGATGGCTTGTTTAAAATTATTTCTGATTCACCTCAATTCCTTTATGTTTTGCGTGGTACTGAGAAGTGTCATCAATGAGAATTCTTATAGCCTATAGCATAGGAGATTGGGTCATATCTCTGTTGACAAAATCAAAAGGTTAAACAAAGACGGAATTCTTCTCTCTTTAAACCATTCAGAGTTTGATTCTTATGTGGACTACATAAGGAGAAAACAGACCAATAAATCACATAAGGGGGCTAAAAGAAGTTCTGAGTTACTAGAAATTGTACACACAGATATTTATTGCTCTGATTTGACTGCACATGATCAAAAGTACTTTATCACCTTTATTGATGATAACTCATGGTACATGTATGTCTACATGCTTTATAATAAAAGTGAAGCATTATATACTTTTAAGGAATATAAAGTAGAAGTATAAAAATAGGTTGAAAAACCAATCAAGATCGTGAGATCAGACCGTAGTAGTGAGTATTATGGCAGATACACTAGTGAAGGACAAGCGGCAGGTCCATTTGTTAATTTTCTTCGAGAGCAAGGTATAGTAGCTCAATATACTATGCCTAAATCACTTGATATGAATGGTGTAGCTGAAAGAAGAAATATGACATTGCTAGATATGGTTAGGAGCATGATGAGTAACTCCAAACTTTCATCTTCCCTATAGAAAGAAGCACTCAAGACAGCCATATACATATTAGACAGTGTTATAACAAATGCAGTGTCCAAGACACCCTTTGAAATCTAAAAATGATGAAAACCCAATTTAAATCATTTTAAGGTATGGAGTTATCCTGTAGAAGTAAGGGTGTACAATCCATAGGAGAAGAAGTTGGACCCTAAGACCATCAAAGCTTACTTTGTAGGCTATGTGAAAAGGTTTAAGGGTTATCAGTTTTATTGTCTTCCACCTTCTAAGAGATTTGTAGAGTATAGAAATGTCAAGTTTCTTGAGAATGATGTGATTAGTGGGAGTGATTGTTTATTAGATGATCATATAGAGCGAATCACTGACATCATTCATGAGGGGACATCAATAATTAATGATCATCCTACTGTTGGAATTGACATTGAATGTGATGTATACCCTGTGGCTTAAGTTGACAATACTAAACAAGATAGACACATACTTGATGGTCAATCTATCATACAAGTAGAACCACCACAAAATGTGATAAAAGATGTCATTGTTCAGCAACCTGGAACAACGTAAGAGGTTGAAATAAGGAGGTCAACTTGAGAAAGAAGACTGGCATTACCTGATGACTATGTAGTGTATTCTGCTGAGGTTGACTGTGATGTAAGTGTTGAGAATTATCCTTTAATGTTAATTCAGGCTCTAAAGAGTGTGAACTCTAAGTTATAGCATGATGTTATGATTGATTAAATGAATTCCATGACAAACAACTATATTTGGGAATTTGTAGAGTTGCCTAGTAGGTCTAAGGCCATTGACTGTAAATAGGTTTAGAAAATCAAGAGAGACTCACAAGGTAACATCGATAGATACAAGGCTAGGTTGATTGCTAAGGGCTTCACTCAAGTAGAAGGAATCGATTAAAGTGGAACTTTTTCACCTGTATCTAAGAAAGATTTATTCTGTATTATCATGGCTTTGGTTGCCTATTTTGATATGGAGTTACACCAAATAGATGTCAAGACTACTTTCATCAATGGTGAACTGGAGGAAGAAGTCTATATAAAACAACTTGAGAGATTTGTTGTATAAGGTAAAGAACAATTGGTATACAAGCTGAATAAATCAATATATGGTTTGAAATAAGCTTCACAACAGTGGTACTTGAAGTTTCATGAAGTGATCACATCATTTGGTTTTGTTGAGAACATCATGGATGATTGTATATACCACAAGGCTAGTGGGAGTAAAATCATATTCTTGATTTTATATGTGGATGACATATTATTTGCTACCAATGATTTAGGACTATTGTGTGATGTGAAGCAGTTTCTGTTTAAAAGTTTTGACATGAAAAATATGGGCGATGCTTTTTATGTCATATGCATAAAGATCCATAGAGATAAAGCCCAATGTATTGTAGGCTTGTCTTAAGAGGCTTACGTTGTCAAAATTCTTGAATTATTCAAAATGCAGAACTGTTCATCTAACTTAACTCCTATTGAAAAAGAAGGTAAGTTTAGTCTAAGTCAATGTCTTGAAATCGATCTTGATAGGAAACAGATGGAAAGGGTCACATATGCCTCAGCGGTAGGAAGCTTGATATATGCACATGTTTGTATAAGACCTGACATCGCTTTTGCTGTTGGTATGTTGGAAAGATACCAAAATAATCCTAGGGAAGCACATTGGACAGCTGCAAAGAAGGTGCTTAGTTACCTGCAAGACACTAAACACTACATGCTCACATATAGGAGAACAGACAGTCTGAATGTGATTGGATATTCAGATTCAGATCTTGAAAAATGTGTAGACACAAACAAGTCTATATCTGGTTACATCTTCCTATTGGCAGAAGGAGCTATATCGTGGAGAAACGCTAAGTAAACTCAAACAGCTCACTCTACAGTGATGCTGAGTATATTGTGTATTTTGAAGCAAGTTCACAAGCTATTTGGATAAGAAATTTTATCGCTTAAGATTGTGGATTCAATCTCTAAGCCAATCAGAATGTACTGTGATAATACAGCTACGGTGGACATAACGAACAATAAAAGGAATAAAAGTTGCAAAAAGTTTGTCAAACTTAAATTCCTTTGCTTTAAAGAAAGAGTTCAAGATGGCCAAATTTTTATTGAACGCATCAATACATTGGATATGTTGGCTGATCCTTTGACGAAAGGGTTGAAGCTAAATATTTTTGTCACACATGTATCTTATATAGGACTTCATTCTACTTTTGATTAGTGTAGGTATGGACAATAAAATTGTATTTTGTAATTTATCATTTTAAATTGTGATTGTATACATTTGTGCTATTGAAATTGATAAATATTGAGATAGGAACCGATGAATATTGAGTTCATATATAATGTGATACCCATTAAGTGATGGTGCTACCTGTAATACATGGAAGGTAATACCTGATAAAAGGAGACTTATCGCCTTGATTCTTGTAGCATGATATCAGTTTACCTAGACAGGGCAATAACATTGAGTATACGGGCCAAGTGGAAGAACGTGAGGTATTTATTATTTATTATAACCTATTTAGATATTAATTAGGATAATTAATAAATATTTCTGAGTGTGGCCTGTAGTCATTGGGCCCAATCTAAGGTGGGTTATTGACTCAGTTTATTTAAGGTTAATTTTCTGATAGTGGAAATTAACAATTTAGTTTATCGTACGATCACTTTCTGAATCCATAGCGAAACCTAATTTCTCAACTCGCTTTTAAAAGTTCCCCACTAGTGACGACAGTACACAAGTTGCCATCACTGTGCCTAATCATCAGCTAGAAGAATTGTTATTTATCTGACAATGTTCTCTGATTGATAGATATCTCATTTAATTCTAGTTCTTCTTATATCAATCAAGCTAATGACTGAGAGGTAACTTTAAGTCTTGTGTTGCATCTCATATAAATTTTATATTTGTATATATTATAATCTAGATTGATTATATTATGTTTGAGATGTTTATTTTTCTAACATCTTAGTCCAACCTACCTAAAATATTTATGGTATGAAGAAGGGACGGGGAACCTTTTTGGGTGCTTGGGAATTGGGGTCAAAAGTGAGTGGTCTAAAATTTATCTACCAAAAAACGGGTAAAACATGGAAGCCACTCTTTTGGGGTCAACATGAAAGGTCCATCGAGCTCCCTGTCTGTAGTTTTGTTTTTTAGGGGACGGAAGGGGTCGACAACAACGCATGGAAGCCAAGTAGAAGAAGGCATGTAATGTAATTCGATCCAGCTGTATGGACCATCCTCATTCAAAAAACACTCCCAACTCTGGACCATTTACCCCACCTTCCTCCTTTCCCTTTCACTTCTCCATCTCTTCTTACTTCCTTCTCACGCTCTTTGTTCTTTTTTCCTTTAAAAACTTATTCTGTTACCTTCATTTTTCATTTAGAATTTATACTTTTTCCTCCCCTTACTAAATATTTTAGTTTTATTACATTAATACTGTTAACTCTTATAATTTTATTATGTTAATACCATTAACCCATGTACATAAGTTAGCTAGAACAAAATTAAGAAAAAGTATAGGCATCTGTAAAATTATTTTCCCTTTATATATATATATATATATATATATATATATGTTGCCTTCCTCCTTATGCTCTTGTTTATTAAAAATGTCTTAAATTAGCGTTAACTATAATAAGCTATTAATTCTCTTTTATTTTATTTTCTTTCATTATGTATATTTATTTACAGTTACAAAATTTCTAAGATTTTCTTTTAAATATACAATTATAAATTATAAATATATTATATTACTAATTAATTACTATCATAGGGCTCAAAATTTTTCAAAGATCAAAATCTTTATTTTAAATACACAGTTCTTTTATATTTTTTCAAATTCAATAGATTTTTGAAAATATATATTTTTATTATAACAGAATAAATTGGAAAAAAATAACTTTGTTTAAAAAACATAAGTTTTCCAATTTTTAGGATATATTTTTTTTGTATATTTCACAAATAAAGAAAAATCTATATATATTTTTTTAAAAAATCTGAAATGTTTCCCTTTAACGTTACTTAAAATTATTTGTAAGATATATAACAAAATCTGCGTGAACCTAACAACGTGACACACAACCGTTGACCCCATATCTTGTGAATTTTTAGCTTCGGTAAAGTGACTGGTGAAATATCCTAGTATTTAGGTTTATATTTAAAGTTAATTTAAGATTCGTCTTACTTAATATTAATATCATTTAAGAAAAAGAGAGATTTCACCTTACTCTTAAATTTTAGGTAAGCCTAATCTCTTTCTAAAAATTTTTTGTATTAAAAAAATTTATAATAACAATTAAGGTTCATAATCTAATCTATGAATTTGTAAACGAAATAATTTAATTATTAGATTTTAATATTATGCACTTCCTTTTCTGAAGTGAAGTCAAATTCACGTGGGACTGGCCTGTGACAACCAACAAAGAAGCAAAAATCAGGAAATGAGTTTTTTTTTTTAAGAAAAAATCATGATCCCTTTATAACTCGTGATATATTCTAACTTATATCAAAATCGAATGTTACTGTTAGTCTTATATTCCAGTATAAGTGAAAATTCATAAATTTTTTATATTTCGATTTGAAAATATTGCAAAACTATGAATAACTACACTTAAATTTAGTCGTTGAAAATTATTTTTGCAACATATTTGAGAATTATGTTTATAATTTGAGATAATTTGTTTAATCAAGGAAAAGCTGTTTGGTTTAAACAAAAAATCACTTATTTTATTTTTTTAAATAAAAAAAGATATTCTTCAAAGTAATACCAAAACTAGAAAATATAGTTTTTTCCCCATCACCAAAAAAAAATTATGTAAAAAATAATAATTGTACTTCCTTTCCATTCAGAATATTCATTAATCCAATCCTTTTCACCAACCTCTCAAATAATTGTAGACGCTCAGTGCTCTTTTCAATCATTTATAGTATTGAAAATACTTCGAAGTATTTGCCAAGTACAAATTAATTAAGTCTCTTTCCCCTCACATTCTCCAAACGATCAAGCTGTATGTCGTGAGAAAATATTCTTTGGGAAATTGCCAATTATAAGATTTCAAAAATTCTAAAACTTAATTCTTATAGTAGTAGCAATAAAAAAAAACCATTAATTAATTGGTCATAACAGAGATAATATATTAAATTAAAGCACAAGCAGGCACTCAAACAAAACTAATCAAAGCACAGATATTTCTCACCATCGTCATATATCACTTTGATTTTCTCCAATGCTAGCTTGCAGCAAATTAAATTTGCACTATATATCATGGACAGCGTAGGGCAAATTGATGAGGTCATGAAGATACACTTAAAGCCAATGAAATGAAGAGTTGAATAAGGTTCATATAATATATATATATATATATATATATATATATATATATATGAACATATCTTCTTATCCTTGATTCATTTGAGACCAAGCAAAAAAAAAAAAAAAGGAAGAGTGAACATATATGAGATCTATGATTAATCATGTGGCAGAAAACGATAGATGGATGGGACTGGAATGAAAAAATAAATAGATGGATGCACCAGAAAACATATACAAGTAATTAATGAGATGATGATGGAAGCGTATTAAAACAGGGAAAAGAGAAAAGACAAATAAAAAAGGAAGAGAAGTGTAAGATATGATTGAAATAAAAAGCATATGAGGTAAGCAAAGGACCCTCCATAAAAGTTGATGCACGACACATGGTATTGAGGCAGCGATTGATGATAAATGATAAGAACACAGCACCATTATGAGGCAATAATTGGCACTTCCCTCAGGTTATAGCCACTAAAATGCCCCTTTTTTTCAAAAATTAAAAAAGTGCATATAGAAAATAAAAAGAGAGATAGGGAGAGCAAGTAAGAAAGAAATTGGAATCATATCTGATGTATCCATCGATGCTGTACTAATTTATCTTCTCTTTCCCTTCTCCATATATATATATATATATATATATATATATGGGTGCATGTAATAAATGATGCATTGTTTATATATAGACGTGCTAGGGATAATTATTGATGAATCTATCAATAATAACAACAACAAATCTTATTCCATTTAGAGGTGGAAACAAATTAGGTAGCATGCCAGAAACTTATGGCTTTATTTGTATTTAGCCTGACCTGTTTAGATTAAGTTAGATCTTTGTATAAACCAGACTTAGGTTAAAAATTAAGAGAGCTTATGTTAGGTCATATGTTAAGTTTAAACTGACTTATTACAATACATGCTTAACTTGTTGAAGGTAAAGTCTAACCTTATAACAACAGTAAATCTTATCCAACTAGAAAATATAGGCTACTTTGATCCCATAATATCATTATGTTCTATAAACAAAGTCTTGCTACCCTTATATTTTATAGTAGATCCCAATAGTCCAGATAAAGGAGGAAGGTATAACATGGATCAAAGAAGAAATGATCTATCAATAGGGAAAAACAAAAAGAAAAAGGAGGCAATATAGAAGGAGAAGAGGACATGGTATTTGATAGTTGACAAACAGTTATCATAATTTAGGGGGGGGGGGGTAGAAGGGAGATTTATGGCAACAAGTGGTTCATTACATCACATAGCCTTATCTCTCTATCTGATATGTATTATTATGAAGGAGTTTTGGTTGAAGTGTGATAAGGGAAACACCAACTAATAACCATGTAATGTGCAGTGCATGCATGGAATATGAAGTTGTGTGCTTTTAACTTTGGACACAAATCATCCATAGGCTGCTTTTTATGGCCAACCTTGGCTCACTCATTTGCGTAAAGCCTTCCAATGCTTATCTTCTCATTGTGACTCATCTGTTTCTCCCATTATCTTCTCCCTCTCCTTCACTTTTTCCCTTTTCCCTATTGGATATTAGTGCCTCAGTGCATTTTTTTTATATTCAAAACATATGATTAGATCGAGTTCTAATCAACTTACTATTTTCATATAACTAATCGGGTCAGATCATAATAACTAATTATTAGTTTATATATATATATTCAACCATAAATGAAAAGGAAAATCAATAGGGAAAATTTTAATAATATATCATATTTTGAAACACTTATGATTTGGCTTTAAAGGTAAGGCCAACCCCTTTTAGGTTTTTTCCTTACAAAAAAATTATAATTTGTGTAATTAAAGGAACAAATAACCTTATACTAAATTAAGTGATTTAATGATGCGGAAAACTTCTATAAGCTCTTTAGTTAACCAAGAGATACATATAACTTTCACTAATTAAAAGATAGGTCAATAATTTCTCCCACGTACTTGCAAAATCAGCAGCTAGCGTTCCTTTATTATGTCTACGTGTGTGGCTGTCTAAGCTTCCCAAGTTATTTAGTCTTGATTGGGACTAATTAAGGTAGAATTGTAGTGACTTTATAAACAGCTTTGACGAAATTTAGCATAACAAATTAATAATATTAAAATATAATATTACGTTTAATCATAAATCAATACATAATTTCTACTGGACAACTGTGTTTAATACGTAAATTTGGAAAATAAGTCAAATTATTCATAATTTTTTTAAAATTTATCTACTTGGATCTAGTGTTACGAGACTCTAGTTAAATTAGAACGATCTACAATTAAGTACTTAGTGGTGTATTATTTACAATTTTAAATAATTATATAATTTACTATAATATTTTAATATTATATATATTGAATATGACAATTTCATAGGTTGGCTTATAGTACCTTTTGTTTTTGGGTAATGATTATCCCTACTTGCTCCAAAGTTCACATTATTTAGCCAGGTGGAACCAACTCCTTCAGAATTTTCTTAGCTAGTTTTATGAAACGAGAGTGAAACACATATTAAAAGGTTTTATGGCTTTAACGGAAGAAATTGATACCAAGGAAAAGGAAAGCTCAAATGGACGACCTTGTTTTCTTCTTTTCCTATTTTCCTCTCTCTCTATGAGGTTACCACTAAAAAGAATATGGTGGGCCAATCATAAATTGTCTAGGTACAAATCATTCAAAAAAATATCACAAACCAAACATGAGCTATTACTATTGTGATTTGCATGCATGGCCATGCATGGGCCTCATCAGCTTAATCAATCTCCCAAACACTCCCCTTTCACTATTCCGAATAGTTTTCTATTCCAGAGATAAGCCGCCACTAAAAACAAAAAGAGAATATTTAAAGCAACAGTTAAATTTAAGTGGGTTCGCTTGAGTGATCCACTTTTACGTTTTATTTTAGCACTTTTCATTTCGTTTTGACTTTTTCCCCGTCACTCATAATTATCACGGGATGATCTTTAGGCCTATATAATTAATATCCATTGTTAATTAATGTTGATTTTTTTAAAAGAAAAAAAGTCAATAATTTTGTAATTATACCAATTATTGGCATGTGAATATTTTTTTTTTATTTTGGGATGAGATTTTATATGTGTGTCAATGGACACGACACGATTGAATAAAGTCAAAAGCTAACACCTCACAGAAACATTTAAAGAGATTTATCTTTTAGCATTTTTTACATGCGTGCATCTCATATATTAAAAATTTTATAACGATTTATTGGCAGTAGTGTAGATCATTTCTCTGTTACATACATAACCATAATGTCGGGTTTCTTTCCATTTATTATTATTTTTTTCACCAACTTGCAACGATGTCGTCATGAAGATAAATTTTACTTTTAAGGTTGCCTTTCTATCTGCCCCCTTGTCGTGCATGACATATGAAAACCCCGCGAACCTTTCTTTAATTTGTAAATAGGAAATTAAACAATATATATGAATCCTTAGCAAGAATGGATAATTAATGATGATTACGTGTAGGGTAAATGAAATTAAATGAAGAAGCTAAGAAAAGGACCATATATATAGTTAATAGGCAAATTCGTAGATTTCAAATTACTAAAAATAATTGAGCATCATCATCGTATATGAGGGCATAAGGTTGACGTATAGAAATTCAGGAAGATAATAAAATAGGAAATCATTTGATACACAGAAATTGTAGGATATCACTACATAAACAACAACTACAACATAATATAATAGGAAGGAGGCCACAAATATATATATGAGGAGAGACCCTAACGACTCCATGCATATAGGGTTAGATAACTTTGACTGTGTCTGACAGTTTACCGTTTATAATATTATCGTACAGGCAAAAGTAACCACACCATTACAAGCATGCTACGTACTGTTTCTTCAAGTTGCTTTGATGCATGCCTCCACTCATAAAAGTAATTTAATTGCTCTTTTTTAGGTTAAAGTTTCATCTTCTTTCTTTCTTTCTTTCTTTCTGCTGCTTCTTGTATAAGTTGTTCTCAGCTAAACTTGCTCTCCTCCAGCGTTAATGTTGTTCCTTTCTTCATTATTGCCCATCTTCATAACATCAATGACATGGCCGTCAGATGATAGCTCTTGAACCTTCACTGGATCTTCTAGAACCACCGGCTTCGAGTTTCTGAACATTAAGTAAAGCACCATCTGAACTATTCCGAACAGAAACCCAAGAGTGTTTGGCAGCTGCAAATAAATCATCAAAATCCGAAGATAATTTGATTAGTGTGTGAAACAAAAAAGACTAATTGATATATATATATATATATATATATATATATATGAATTGAAGCCCATGCATTAATTATTGGTCATGACATTAATGAATTAAGCGTGCCTGTATTTAGTTAAGTTTGTCTTATTACGTATCCCATATAAAGGAAGAAAGGGGAAGAAAAAGTTAGAGGCCCGCAATAAAACAAAAATGAGAAAAGTTAAAAAGCTATACAGCTTTGGTAATTAAATTAAAAATATTAATGAATATGAACTTACAGCAATGAAATAGTCCTTGAGGAAAAGGCCATAGAAGAACCACATCACAGCGTTTGCAGTCAGGAACATGGACAGAGTGAATGGCATGTATTCAACACTCTTGGTCTGGATCACTTTCCTCTGCAAGTATTATGATAATATTAATTAATAATGAAGTGCATGCAAAAAAAAGGAAGGATATTAATCAATTTGAAAATTAAAACAAGTTTCATACAATGATTAAGAGAGGAGCACCGAAGACACTGATGTTGACCACAAGGCAAATCCATCCTATAATCTGATAACGTGTGTTTCCATGTGCAAGATACAGTGTCGACAGAAGCATGGCTCCGAACCCAAACACATTAAGTAACAGAAGGAGCTTAATCGTCGCCAGCTGTAAATATTTTAAAGAAAGAAAAAGTTAAATAGAGCCATATAAAGATAAAAGGATTCACTGTAAAATCATGTATACATATATATGTATGTATGTATGTATGTATGTATGTATGTATGTATGTATGTATGTATGTATGTATATATATACCCTGAGCTTCTTGGGAGCATAGAAGAGGAAAATGGCAAGGTAGATGACCTCGACCACAATTCCATAGGAGTTAATGGTGATGAGGAGCAAGGTTGCGTTGTTCTTGACAAGAGCGTAGTAAATCCAAAGCATGCAGCTGAATAGGGCAACCACATAAGGGTATGACTGAAACCCTTCAGCAGTTTTCTTCTTGTATATCAGGTAAAAAGTCGGCCTGCAATGTAATTATGATATATATATTATGGTTAATTAACCTATACATAACCGTGATTAGTTTGGCTAATTTATGAAAATCAAAATGAAAAAGTTTCGAGACATACATTGGAGAAAGGAACACCATAAATGAGATGATGTTGCCTGCAATAATAGCACAATAAAGACAAAAGAGAAATCACTACTTCATTCCAGAGATAACTAGATAACGAGTCTTTGAGCCACAAAATTTCCCAGTAATATATGTGCATGACAAAAATATGCTTGAGTCCTATATTTCAGATAATAATAATAAAAGCCATGCAACTATATGCTGTGTACGGGTAGAATAACAACAAGAAGCCTAAACTGAAGGAGACGATGAAGCTAAAATGAAGTGCTGATGAAAACGCAAAAAGGAAAAACGAGTGAATAATTAATAATATACCAAGAAGGCCGAAAATGAAAGCCAATTGGTGCTGGTGAAGTGCCATGTTAGATTGTGTTTGGAGAAGATGATCAGATCTCTCTCTCCCGCTGTGTGGAAAAAAAGTGAGATATATTGAATTCTCTCTCTAGAACACAGTGAAGGCTCAAGGCTATGATCTCCTGTGCCTCTCTCTTCTGTTCTCTTCTCTTCTATATCTCTCTCTGTATCCCACGAGTTGGTATAAGAAGAAGGGGAGTGGTATTTATAGGGGGGGAAAAGGTGGTCAAGTTGCAAAAACAAGAATGCGAAGCATCACTGATAAATAATCTTTAAAATTACTTTCCAGTTGTTACTCCCAGACACCTTCCGTTTCCATCTCACCCCTATTTTGCCCTCTATTATATGTAACCTTATTTGGCTTCTATCTCTCTAGGCCACGAACCGTCCCCAGAGGTAACTCTTGTTAACTTGTACTATTACTAGTACATGCACAAAATTCCTGTGGACCCACCACTGTACTTTATGATGTGTCAACCACCAAGTGGATGTTTTAATGAGCCTTACAACTCATTATACACATATAAATATATATTCTTATTAATTAACATAATTTTCTTGCTCTTTCTATACTCCATTAAATGATACTTTGGTTTACCCTATGTTGCTATCTTTGGCATTTCTTACTTTGTTTTCAGGCTTCGTCCTCGTCAACCCTGGTTAGCCGCAATTCAATTCGCTTCCTGCCTTTCTGTTTTAGATGAATTAATTGAAGGCTCTTTGTATATTTTGGGATAACATAGCTAGCTAGCTTCCACCATCTCTTTATTATTCCTTTATTTTTTTAAGAAATATATTCTAGCTATATAAGAACTAAAACTTAATCATAAAACAATAATACATCAACTTTAATTTATTAAAAGGTCACTATAAAGAAGAATTTAATGTTGAAATATAACAAAACATGCATGCTGCTTAGCTATGGCAATGCACCGAAACATCCATCGATCTTTCGAAGTGGTGTTTGATATCTAGCATTGAAGGAGTATACACACACACACTTTATTACATTTTGAGAATCAAATCATAGTTTAGATGGTAAAATGTACGGTTAGTTTCTTTTTCTCTTGTTATGAATGACTAGATAAGCAAAAGTTAAACCTAAAATATCGTATCTTCCCTTTTAACAAGTGATTAATTAGAATCGTATGGTGACTCGGTTTATTACTAACTAAGTATAGAAATCTATAGTACAAATTGAAACGTCTCTCTCTCCGTCTCTCTCTCTACAATGAAGCTTTAGTAAGAATATAGTTATTTACGAATTATTCTTTAATTTTAACTAAGAGAGGGATGATTGTAGCTAGGTAGTAGTATTATATTGGGAAATGATTGAGAAAGAGAGTTGATTGGTTATAATTAAATTAAGCATATATAATTAAAAATAAATAAATGGCCTGCATGGTCTCACAAGTTCCACTTTCGTTATCCATTATGAAGTTGGGTTTGTAGAGAAAAGGGTATGGATCAAGTAAACATTGGCCAAGTCGAGCCAAAGTTCAAAATATTTTTAGACACAATAAAGAAATAATAAAAATAAAAATAAAAATTGAGATACTGATGGAGAGAATCCAAGCCAAACCAAAATTGTGATGGTGCTCTCTCTGTAATGCACTGAATTATAATGGATGAGATTAGCTCGCTACTATATATGAAGATTGAACCCACTTACCCCCAAACTTTTTGAAGGATATATTCTATACACAAGTTTGGGAGATGCACAGATTCGTTCTTCTTCTTAAGTTTCAGAACGCACTATCTTCAAAATGCCTTTTTGATGTGTAATCGCATTTTATGGCTCAGATCTTCACTCGTTTGGCATAAAAGCCATCATTTCAACGGCCCAGATTCATCCTCCTAGCCATCATCATCATATGCAGAATATGCTCTTTTTCCCTAACAAGAAATTTACAAACCCCCTTTGCTTCTTTGACCCTATTCCACCACCAAGCAACTCGCCGTTTAATTAATTAATTTTATCATTACGGTCAAATTATAGGTTCTTGTTATGTGTTTAGCATCACATGGTAATTAATTAATTATGCTCTTTATGCATCTTAATGTTGAACAAAAACTAATGGAAAAGAATATAACTATGTATAGGACTCACTTTTTATCTTTCCAAATATATGTGGATTCACTTTTATGCAAATAAAAAAAAAATCCACGCTGTACTCGCATCAAATATATATTAATTATATAATCATCTTTCCAATATGAAGAAAGTGCATCTTGCCAACATATAGGTATGCCTTATCCAGATTACCAATTGTATATTCTAAGAAAAAAACCAACTTTTCTAGTTAGATTAAACCTTACTAAGGTTCCCATACATTAGAAAGAGGGGGGGGGGGAATATACAAACCACAAAAAGCGTAGAAAAAATAATGAATATTTATATTCATTAGTCCCAAATCATATTCTGGCAAAAGTCCATAGATAAGATTATATATATATATATATATATAAAATAGTTATACATATCCATACGTATATCCATGCATAAGATAAAATAATCCATAATAATCCACGATATTCATAAACTAGAAATAGTGTGACTTATCTGGTTATGTAGTTAAATAGTTTTACATTTCTTATTTTATTATTTTTTAAAATATTGAATAGTTTTACAATATGATTCCATATTAAAATATTTTTTAAAAAAATATTATAAAACTTGGCATAGACTTAGTAAATATCTTATTCCCTACAAATGGAAATGTGGATATATGTCTGATCTTTTGCAATGTAGAAAGGACACGCAGTTTTGGGTTCTTCGGATAGACCCATAAAAGCTTTCAAAAGAAAAAAAGGTCACATAATAATGATTTTTTTTTCTTGCTGTTCTCTCATTAATATATTGAGCAATAAACAAATCATAATAGTCTTTAATTTTTGGAACACTGTATATATATATCCATGACGTAAAAAGTAAAGAAAAAGAGCGTCACTTCAATTATTATTGCAAGTTTTTTTTTGGGAATGAAAGGATATGATATTTTATATGAGTAGTGCTCATGCATAGAATGATTTTTAATAATTTATTTTCTTTCTTTAAATATGACGATGTGAAGTGGCATTGCAAAGCGATAAGAATCCTTTGTCCCTCTGTTTCATTCGATACTAAATCATATGAAAAAGCAAATTCATGTGGCACCTACTTGCGATTTGCATGTATCCAGACGTAATAAAACACGACTTTCATTAAAGAAAATGGTCGAATCTGATCGAAAGGATTAAAGAAAGAAAGTTGAATTACAAGATCAGGTTTAACTTTAATCTGTATTATCGTCAATGATGACGCAAGGGATCAAAAGCATTAATCACTTACTAAAACAGTCCATATGATATATAATATTTTATTATATAATATAGTGCTGGAAGCATTTAGCATTAATATAATAGTCTATATGTAACAGTTTTTTCACGATGTACTCTCTTTTTTCCCTAGTCAAAACAATCATGTAATTATAGGCTAAACAGTATAATTAGATCACAATTAAAAAATAATTGATCGGCAAATCATTGTGTGTAGTGCAAGGTCAACTTTTCACATCTACGCTAAATATTTTCGCATGATTGACTTGAGAATAATATTTGTTTTTGTTATAAAAATTTTTGAAAAAAAATTGGACTCACTCACGATCTAAGGGTAAGGCGAAGTCTCTCTTTCTTCTAGATGATACTAAGATCGGGTAGAATGAGTCATCAATTACTCTTAGGCGTTAATTTAGGCATCTAAGAGCTAAGATACCTCTTTAAATATCATGATTAAAACTATAATAAATTAGTATTTTTAAATAATCGAATACACACTAAATAGTTGCATGTCTCAGCCTTTACCAGCTGAAGCTATTGAGAATGTGTTGAGAATAATATGCTGAATTATATGCACTAGCTAGTTTCTTCGAAAGTGCAGAGTAAAGTATTGGTTTTGACATAATTAGTTTCTTAATTATATGCCACGAATTTTTGCAACAAAGAACATGTAGTCCATATGAAAGCATTTAATGAAAATAGTGCGATTTTGACCAAAAAATTATTGCGATTAATTAAAATATTATAAGCATGATTTGTGTGTGTAAAATATGTACAATGCTTCCCCCCAATCTGAGAAAAATGGTAATAAGTTATCCATAATTTAAATTTAAAAATGTTAGCTAGATAAAAATTTTAAAATTATAATTTTCTTTCTCTCTCCATATTTTTTTGCTCTCCTCTCATTATTCAACTAATTTATGCATGACCTTCAATATGTATTATACATGTTCACAACCCCAAGCTTGTTTTATCTGAAACAAGTTCAAATTAAAAGGTCAATATTATGAATTGAGATTACATGCTTCTAGTGCTATAATTTTGCTATGATTTTGATGTTCTCCCGCTTGCAAACACAGTGTTATGTTGCTTCACTTCTATAATTATTATGAATTATTGCGCTTGTTGTTATAATAAAATTGTCATTTATTTTATCAAGTAGAGTTGAGTCTAATAGAAATGATTAATTTTTCATAATATATTAAACTAAAATTTAAATATATATATTAAAACAAATAGTACCTATTTGTATAGTGCCTGACCATGCCTTAACTAGAACTCCTTCTAATTAAGAGGATACTTATGCACAAGATAGATACTTATGCACAAGATATAAAAAAACTATCGTATTTTTTCTTTTGATGAGTATATGAAAATACTTCGTCAATTTGAGGGACTTTTCAATAGTGCAAATCAGTTTTGCATATATTGGGGTTTATGATTTGCACATATCTTTTGAAATAATAAGTGGAATGGATGTCCTAATACATCAATTATATTCCTGAATAATTTCAATAATTACAGTTGGGTGACGTAAACTCAGCACTCGGCAGGTTATAAAGCTTGATTATTATTTTAGGGATATCTCTTATTTAAAGAATCAACTTAATTATGCAAAAAAAGAGGATGCATTAACAATACTTGAGTGGGCTGCAATCTTAATTACACAATTAACACTTCTAGAAGGAGTTTGGTTGGCAGAAATTAATGAAATAAACAAATTAAAAGGATATTATTAACTTAGTTAATTTAATAAAAGGAAACTTACTATTAAGTAATACTCCCTTCGATCCCTATCATAAGTTACCTCTAACCATCTCATCAAAACTAAAAAATATAGTTAACTTATTAACTTTACCCATATTAATTAAAAGTATAATTTCAATACACTACATTAGACTTTGAGTTACCTCTAATTAATGAACTATCAAGTGACTTATTTATGAACCATCAATTTCTTTTAGAAGGGACTAGGGGTAATAAAGAATACAGTAAATGTTATGTTGTTCTTATATTGGAAAAGTAAAAGTCTTTTTTTGTCAAGAGTAAAGATATATATATATATATATATATATAAATAATAGACACTTTTAAATTAAGTTTCCTTGAAATACAAAAATTAAGAATCAAACTCTTAACCACTTACTTTGAAAGATGAGAGTCTTTATCACTCACTTTAACCTAAGTTAAGCACTTTTTGATCCACATACAATTACTTATTTGACATTAATTTATGCAATGAAAAAAGAAAATAATTTCCTTTCTTCACCCCAAACAATCCCCTAGCTTCTGCTTCTCAGATGTGAACTAAACCTATAACAAGCTTTGGGTTTGAAATTTGAAGGCCATGGATATGCATACCCACACACACACAAAGAGAGATAAATTGGAGAAGAAAAAATTGAAAAAAGAAATTGTAAAGAACATATATAGAAACTACCAGTTCAAGTGGTTGAGCATGTAATTTTTCTCTGAAACAAGGTCTTTAATTTAAATTTCATGTTTAAGGACAATGTTATTGGGAGAACTTTTGCGCATACGTTTTGATCATATTAGTGCGGGTCTAATGTGGTTCACAGAGATCAATCTACATTAAAAGAATAGAAAATATGAATTACGTACTCTTTTTATTGATCTTCTGTAATTTGTTAATTGATAAACACATGTTGATCCCAGTTTGTGTAAGCATTGAATGGGCAAGAAGATGATGAATCATAAATGCACTGTATATAATTAGGTGACATCAGGGTTAGAAAACAAATAAAATATAATGGTTAGTGGTACTTTAGAAAGTCGCGTCCCGCACTGGTGGACAGAAATTAAGATACGAACAAAGCTCAGCTAACCACTCCTACAATCAAGGGATCTGATAAAACAAAACAAAAAATCAGCTTAATAATAAGGAGCCACCACCATTTTTCCTTGCTTTTCCACTTACTTTTCCCATTCCCAAACACCCTCCCAATAATTTTGCTCTCTTTTGATTAGACCTTTGCCTTGCGAACACCATATCTCCCTAATTTTCTCACTTCCCCTTTCCTTTCCCTTTCCCGTTTCAACTATTCCCAATTATTCTGTCCCTTACATAATATCATTGTCCATCTCGTCGACACACAACAAAAAAGAAAATAATAATAAAGAGAAAGAAAAGGTGGAATTTTATTCAACATAATCAGAATCATATCTCTGCCATGCAGACTCTGCGCCTGCGATGTAGCTGGCTGGCTGATATATCGACAATATTAATTATAACAAAGCTTTTATATAAAACCACTATTACGTTTGACTATCATAATATGTGGTTACAACCTTAAACCCTACAAAATGAGAAATACTTAACAAGTAGTAAAGATGAAAATGGAAGGAAGCGTGTTAATTTAGCTACACCATCATGTGGCCGATCCTCGCCACTAATCAGGCTTTTAACAGTTTTGCACGAAAATTCAAGGGGCCCCATGCGGTGCGGTGGTCAGAGAGAGAGAGAGAGAGAGAACAAGATATATCAGAGTCGTGACAAGCTAACCATGACGACAACACGCGCCGGCGCGTTGTATGGTCCCTGTTCCCTCATCAAACTTCGCAAGCCACCATCTTCTGTGGCGTTATTTCTATAATATTCGAGGGTTCCACCGCTGGTCGGGCTTTGTCGCCGACATCGTTAACCTTTGCTTGTTGATCTTGTTTGTTTTGAGGTTGTTCTTGTTCTTGTAGTTGCTTCTCTTCTTCTTCGTCTTTCTTCTTCTGATCTCCTCCGATCTCGATGGTCACCATTTCGTGTTGTTTCTCGGTCCCCTCGCCGACGTTGTTCCTGTTCTCATTAATTACTTCTTCTTTGTTCGCATTCATTATTCCGCCTTTGTGTTCTGGGAGCTTCTCGTCTTTCCCAGGCTTGTTCTTTCTGTACATTGCATACAGAACCATCTGTACGATGCCAAACGATAGCCCTACTACGTTGGGAAGCTGTCCACGCATAAAACCAAAATTCAGAATTTTATTTTAGAATTCTTGTGAAAACGACAAAACAATCAAAATGAATCAGGCAGGAAATAATTTGACCCTCCAGAAATTTTCCGAATTTTCTCGATATTTTGTACTATTATTATTATACACAAGTTGGGGAAAATTAAATATCGAAATAATTAAATACTTACAGTGACATAGATGTCCTTGAGGGCAAGTCCATACATGAGCCACATAACAGCGCTGACTGTTAGGAGAAGGGAAAGAGGGAAAGGCAGGAACTCTACGCTCTTTGTCCTGATGACCACCCTCTGAAAATGAAATTTAACAATCCAAAATTCATAAATATCTCTCAACAAATTAAATAATATTACAAGGCAGGGTAACTAAATAATGAAGTATTTATATAATACTCACGATGATGCTTAAAGGGGCTGCAAAAACACTGGTGGCGAAGACCACACAGATCCATCCAAGAAGTTTAACACGAGAAGCTGCTCCTTTGGCGAGTAAATGAGTTAAAAGAACAATGACACAAAATCCCCCAAAGTTCAACAACAGAATCAATCTTAATGTGGACATCTGCGGAAGTTCAATCATATATTAATCAGAACCTCATGATGAGGTAACTCAGAGAGAGACATGCACTGAGAGAGAGAAAGAGAGACTCACCCTTGCTTTCTTAGGACAGTAAGTAATGTAAATGGCGAGGTAAATGGTCTCTATCACGCAACCGAATGCATTGATGGTGATAAGGAGAGTTTCTCCCGTCTTGAAATAGGCATAGAACAGCCATAACATTGCACTGAACAAAGCTGCTATGTATGGCAACGATTGAAAACCTTCCGTCGTCTTCTTCTTATATACTCTATAGAATGTTGGCCTGCGATGACACCCGCCAACAACGTTAATATTTATTATTGTCTCCGACAAGAACAAAACACTACTCTTATTATGCAAACAAAACAGATATACTTACACTGGTGCTAGGAAGCACAAGAAGGAAGCAATGTTACCGAGAAGCCCGAACACCAAAACTAAAGGACCGTGATGTGCCATGGCCTTTGGAGAGATTGATTGGAATAAAAAAAAAATGTTCTCGCTCGGTGATCTTTGGAGAGAAGGAAGGTTTTTCAGATTAATTCGCGGAGAGAATTAACTAGTCAGTGTTTCTCTCTATTATCTCTCTATGGGACTGAATGAAACATAAGAGAGATGAGGGGTATATATAGGGGAAGTTGTGAGGGGTTGATGCATGGAAATGGGATGTACATGTGTATGTGTGTGGTATTGCATGGACAATATTGAGACCACACGAATAAGTGATGATTGAATTGCTAGAGGTTGCTTTCGATGGCTAGGGGGGGTACAAAAAACTCATGCACCCATCGAAATATTAAAAATGCCAACTCATCGAGAATTATTGGGTGTATGATAAACCAAGTTGTTGCAATGTAGTTCTACAATAATTAACTTGGCCCACCTTAATTTACTTAACCCTACGTCGTGTTACGTACCCAAAATGTTTTCCCCCACTCCTCCCTCACGTGTCCTCGATCTCTCCCTCTCATATTTCTCACTTCTCTTGATCATTTCCTTAATTATTTGCTAATTCCCCCTTCCATTAAAACTCTTCTTCCAAATGTTTCCCCTAAACCCCCTCCATCTATTTTCATCCCTACATATTGGTGAACTTTTTATTTACTTCTTTCTAGATTTCATCCGTCTATTGTTAAAATATTTAAATTATAATATATTTCTTCAATCCTAAATATAAGAAATAATTAAATAATTATTTTAGTTCTACCTATAAGTCATCAATACACTTTATATCTTATATATATAAACTAATATAATATTACACAACCGGTATTTTAGGAATATCATATCACATTTTCTTTAATTAGATTAATTTATTTAATTTTTTAATCTATTTAAATTAATTAAGTAGATATTACGTTAAGGACATGAAAAGTGCAATACTTTTCTAGAATATTGTTACAATTATTATATATGAAGAATTTTTTAAGCCTGAAAAATCAAGAATTAGTATAAATTGTGTATTTTGAAATAAAGAATATTGCATGAATGATTTGGGGAAAAAATTGAAATTGTCTTGTTGTTTACTTTATATAACGACTTGAAAAGGTCTCCCTCCCTCCCTCCCCTTGTGTAAATAGTACATGTGTATATTTTAAGCTTTTAAGAAAGCATCCGGCCATCTCTAATTGAAAGAATAACACCTTTCTATATATAAATAGTAAATGAATAATAAATGAACGTACGGTGACAAGTAATTTTGTTTTTATATGTTATAACAATGTAATCATCTCATCCATACCTATTCCGAATTTAAAGATGGTCTCACAACCTGTATAATTGATTTTGACATTATTAGCGTAGCCAGTTTAAATGTGTATATACTTTTCATCCTCAACAAATTTGGAACTATTTCTTTAATGACCTCTTAACCAAACAAAAATAAAAAAAAAAACTTACATGACCATTTAATTTTATGTAAAATTTCACCCTAATATTATTAGTCACATTTATAAAATATGTCGACTTAAAATTTTAAATATTAACAAAATATATGCAAATGTTAACATATTAAGTTGAATTTTTTAAGATAGCAATAATTGACAAAAAAAAATATCATTTGAGATTAATATCATTAAGACTAGAAGACTAAAAAAATATTTTTTAAAAAAATTAAGGGAACAAACTAAAAATTTGTATAAAATTAAAAGGCCAAATATGCATTTTGTTAATTTTGTTTTACAGCTTGGTTGCAATTGTCGTATTGATTAAAACTTAATATTAATTTAATTTGAACACATGAAACTCGTTTTTTCTCCCCAACAAAGTGCGATTAAAATTAATCGGCGTATTGCGTGTCTATTTTGTGAAATCAATAAAATTTTAAAATGAAAAATATCTGATTAAATTAATGGTAAAAACTCCAACAAAAGTTCACCGCACTAACAGAAAACAAGGGCTAAAATATTAGAACGGGCGTTAGCGTGTTAATCACTTTTTCAGGAGTATTTTGATGCACTGTGGAAGCCGCCAAAGGCCCCTGACCAAAGCCACCCCACTAATAACAGAAGCAAGTTTAATTAATCGGACACCAAAGTGGACACGTGTAATTAAATAAGCCGATGGACAAAATCACAGTGGTTTTATAATGGAGGAACTTGTGCAGTAGTGGGGTGATTCAATATCATAAATTGTCAGAGAAATCTGATATTGCGTTCTATCTCGGACAACTTTTGACCCTTCACGCGTGAACAGTGGAATCAAAGTCGACCTGGTTGATGATTACACGTGTCAACCTCCCTATTACAAGTCTCCTCCATTTCTGTTTTAGTTTAACCTAAAATGGAGTTCCTTTTGAAGCTGTTTGGCTCTACAGTACAATGCGTAGGTCCTTCGTATATTAGAAAATACAGTGAAAGAGGAAAAAGTGAGAGTTTTTTATAGCCTTCTCTGGTAGGTATTGTTGCAGATGTGAGTGGTAGGTTAAGGGAGACATTCATGAGAGGCATGACGAGGCCGAAGGAGATAAGATTGTAATTCTATCCTCACAAACATTATCATTTATTATCAACATGAATTAGGTTTAACAGAAAGATTTAGGCCTATTTAGATTAGTTTTTAGATAATATATTTTAAGAAGAATAGATTTTAAAAATAGAGATATTTAGATGATTAGTAGTAGAATCATTTTTTCATATTGATAAATTACTAAGAAGGATATTATTTGATTAGAAGTAAAAGAGATGAAAGAGTGTGGAGGAGAGAGAGGAGAGGGTAAAAAAGAGAGATGAGAGAGATGATAGATGATAGACCATGTAAGAAAAATTAGAGGTATGATAGTAATTGGATAGTTCATAAGCTCTTTTATTATTCTAAAGGCTAGTTTTAGTTCGTATTTAGAAGTTTGGTTTGAAAAGCCCTTTTGAGCAAAACCTTAGTTTGGAGAAATTTTAAACAAACAGTCATATTTATCCAAAAGTGATTTTGGCCAAAATCATGGTTTTAAATAAATTAATGAAACTAACTTTTAAAACGGTAAAAGAGCTTATGGACTATCCAATTACTATTTTACCCCTATTTTTTCTTACACACTCTCTCCTATCTCATCTCTCCTCTCTACACTCTCTCCTCTCTCTTCTCCACCTTATCTCCCCTCTCTTCTTTTTCTTCTCTGCCCTCTCTCATCTCTTCCACTTTTAATCAAATCATACATTTTTTTAGTAATTTACCAATATAAAAAGTGATTCTACTACTAATTATCCAAACATCTCTATTTTTAAAATTTATTATTCCCAGAATCTATTTTCCAAAAGCTAATCTGAACAGGACCTTAGTAGCTTATTCAAAACTATAGTTTTAAACTATGGTTTTGACCAAAATCACTTATAGACAAATAGCGTTGTTTATTTAAAATTTCTCTAAACTAAAATTTTATTCAAAATAATTTTTTAAACCAAGGTGTCAAACAGGCCCTTACTCTCTCATAGTATGCAAAATCTGACAGTATATTGAAGATTATTATTTTTAATAAAAAAATATCATAGATAAATATCACAAAATATTATTATCTTCAGTCTTAAATATAAGATATATTTAATTAATTTAGGTAAATTAAAAAATTAATTAAGTTAGTTATAATGATTGTGTGTTAATTTACTTAAAATATCATCTTTAATCATATATCTTTAAATTATTTTTCATATAAATTTTTTAATATGTGCACTCATATAAAAGTATTTTAAAAAAATTATAATTTTGTGATATAATATAAATTGAGATCATATATTTAAAAATGAAATAGATTCTATATTTAATTTTTATAATTAAATATGAAGGGAGTATAATTCGTGTTAAGCTATTTCTTGAGATATACATGATTTTTAGTCATGACTGATTGATGCTTAAATGTATAAAATACGGAGTAAATAATATTATGTTAAAGTATTTTAATTAATATTATTATAATGAGTATAATCCGATCCTGAGCATTAGCGGATTGTTTAAATCCTCGGGAGCTCAGATATTTCTCGGCTGTAACGAGCTTCAGGGTGTTGCCCCCTCAGATGCGTGCACGTGTGCTTATCTCCTTTATTATTTTTTTTAATAATACTTTATGAATAAACTAATGGTTAATCTTCAGACCTAAAAAGATGGCGGGCATGAAATCATTTTAAATATATATTGTAACAAACTTAAATATTACTTGTCCTTTGCATGCTTCACCCAGGAAGTAGGTTTATTTCCACTAAAGTAAAAGGTATACGGTCAAGGGTGCGTTATATATTTTTAGGGAAGTAATAAAAAACTAATTAACGCCCATCAAAATATTCTTATAAGATTATAGGTTCAAGAGGTTTTCTTTTACATTTCAGGAGATTTTTTTTTTAATTCAGCTAAAAATTAATATGTTTTCCAAAAAAAATATATTGTAGGAGGGCTGTGCCTTTGTCATACCTGGTTGGTGATAATGCTTTAAAGATTTCGTTCTGGTTCATACATACATATAAGGATTTTACAAGTTCACGACAACCCAATCTAGCTATTTAAGTAAAGTTTAACTAATTAATTTAATGACTACAAATTCATCGAGATAATAATTAAAAAACAATAAACTAATTAATTAACCCAAATGTTCTTCTGCGGAGCAAATCAAATCACTTGTATATTAAATAATTAACCAAAGTAATTAACAAGCCGCTATGGGCATATGATTTTTCTAATCCTAAAGTCACTCAGCTTGATTGATATCATTAGAACACCTTTAAGAAGATAATCATAATTAGAGCAATCCCCAATGCCAATGGGGCAAGTATCCACCAACAAAGATAAAGCATAGCACTTAAAGCTATATAATACTTTAATATTCACTTCAATTAATTAATTATATATATAATATACACGTACGTACTAATATTCTTTTACGTGCCTGATCTTATGTGCAAATTAATTCACCGCACTCAAATTATCATATCGCATTATCTAGATTACCTGAAAGATATCTAGATCACGTACCTGATCTCCTCGTTTAATTAATTAAGACTAAACACAGTTTAAGAATTGTGAAATGTCTAAACTAGAAAGGAATGCAATTATTAGTAATTAACAATGATCAGTACTGCAATGTGACCTCAGCTTTCCTTTTAATTAGGATTGTTTGCCGAACTAACCCACCACGTTTCAAAGTTTGAAATTCATCGATCGATCGATCCTCTCTTTAACCAAAAAGTGAACATATTTTTTTAAGAACGATAGTTACAGCCACGATTGCCGGAGAGATATATTGCCGCCATATCTGTGTTAAAGTTTATTTTTCGAGTTTACTTACAGATTGTGTAAGCTTACTTTTAAACTTGTGTTCAATAATTATATTTAGTGATTTCATATATAAAATTTATATAAAAAGATTAATTTGGTAAATAAATTGGTGGATTTAATTTCAATTATTTGAATTTGAAATATACTTAAACGAAATTATTGTCATTTTTTGCTTTTTAATTGTTTAATAATATATTTTTAATAGTTATTTATAAGCAAATGTTTTAGGAGTTGATGATCCAAGTCCATGTGGAATATATTTAATCTAATACTATATGCTTTTAATCATTCACATTAATTTATAATCATTTCTGTTAACGGCAAGTTTGAATATCTAATATGAACTTTTAATCATTTACATTAATTCGCAATGATTTATGCCGGCATGTGCAGTAGTAAGTAATTCCTATAATTGACGATAACATATCTCCATGATGAATCCCACATGCATGAACCATATAAAAACAAAAAGAAGAAAAAGAGACTCGTGGGGTTCTAATTCTCCAAAGTGTTACGTTGCCCGACCAAATAAAATTTTGATTGAAATTTATCATTAATTTTAAACGTGTGGATCAAATTGCATGAAGCTCTAGGATTAAATCTCCTTCACCCGACACAATATGATTGATTGATTTTTTTCTAAAATAAGAAATAATAACTACATATATATGAACGCGTATATAATCAATCCCCCCGCTGCATGAGTGATTTATATATTTTTTTAAATTTTTTTGTGGCTAAAAAAAAGCCTAAGAACATAGAGGGACACCTGGAAATTGCTGGAATTTTCACAAATGTCAGCGTAATATATGAATTTGGGAGTTTGATTGAAAAGAAAATGGACCAATCCGATGTTGCTAGCTCATACTGGAAACCTTTGTCTTTACGCCCACCTCCTTTGCTTCTCTTTGAATGCCACGTTCACACATGAATTCAGCTTCATCAATAATTATTTTGTGATGGGGATTTGAGATGGATCCGTACTACGTCTATATCAATCTTGGTAAAATTAAAGAAATAATATACATTGGTTAATATAATCATCAAAATTATATAACGTAATAAATATTAATATTACTAAAAAAATTAGCCATATTATAATAATTACTCGTTAATAATCCATATAAATATAAATATTTTCCATATTTGTTGCTCTATTTTTATTCTAAATTCAAGAAATTAATTATAACCTTCTTAAATTCCAATAAGATCGGCAGGTTTATATTTGGCCAAAAATGGATAGGCAGGTTAATGGCCCCGTGTATTCGTCTGGTTAATGATGATCATCAAGTAGATTTGGATGAAATCTCATCAAAAGAATGAAATTTATTATTTTTTTTAAAAATACCAAGAGAGAGAATGTGATTCAATAGATATTTAATTATGTTTTTGATAGAATGCATATTTTGAAGGATAATTTTGTGATGTAAATTAGTTTGGGGGGCTTCAAAATTATAATGAAGTATGGAACAAAAGCATGGGAACTAATTGAGGCTGAAAGGCCCCTTTCACCCCAAATTGCAAAACGTCATTTGATAAGTATTGAAGAAGAGTTACTTTCACCTTTTTGATCCCGAAATTTTTCCTGTACCGTGTAAGGGGGTCAGATCCCATGTCGTATCAAAGATCTCTGGATGGGTTCTTTCACAATCAACAAAATTATGAACAAGCATGCAAATAATTCAAAGGCTCTCATATATATGAATTAATACCTATACGTGTGTGTGTATTATCCGAAAAAATTGTTGAATTATTGGACAAATTTAACTCATCTTTAATATGTGTAACTCATTTTAAATTGTGATTGTAATAATATATATTGAGTTATATATAAATATATTATATTTTATATATAATTAAAGATAAATTCTACAAACTGAAAATATGTTACAGCCAGATTTCTAAACAAAATTTATATATTTTTGGATAATAAATTTTATAAATGAGAATTCTTCAGCAATTTTCCCTAACTTTTGTGCATGATAATAACTTATATTTTCTCAATAAATAATTTCATAATTTGAAAGAATTTAATTTCTGAATAATGATCTCTTATTTTCTTGATGATATGAGGAACTTAGCGGTTGAAAATGACATTAAAGTCCCAGGATGATGGCGTCATGTGGAGGAGGCCGGGATGCCTGAAAAACTCGATCACAGTCAAAAAGGTTAAAACGGTGCTTTCTGATAGTAATTTAAAGACCAGTGATGACAGTTACCTGTATATAGATATAGACAGCAACGTCATTAATAATTAACATAAAATATCAGTACTTTGTAATGTGTTATATTGAGAGAGAGAGAGAGAGAGAGAGAGAGGGACCCGAGTGGCCAAAATCAAACATGCAGGTCGTCCCAGTGACGGCCATGGAAATGTCTCATTTTTATGACTTATGACCTTCTGAATTATTAGAAGCCACTTGGACCATTGAGACGCCGCCACATATATATTATTAAAAAAACATTTTCTGGGACAACACTCATTTGTCATATGAACATGTCTGCCAGCTCAAGCTAAACTAACCTAAAAGCACGTGAAAATATCCTGTTAATGATAACTACTCGATAATTCTAGAAACTTGACCCCAATCATTGTGAAAACTAGCTACTGGTAATATGAATGTGGGTTCCTTAAGTTATGTGAATAACCAGGGTTTTTAGTCCACCAAGTAATCTCCCGTTTAACTGGCATGCATGGTACTTAAGGTAATAATCTTAATATTAACGACAGGGTTCAAACTTTGAAAGGAAAAAATTGCCTAATTAGGATTTTGAGTGAGTTTGAGGGATTGAGTGGAGCAAGAATGGGTCGATTGGTCACATCAGCAGAATGAATTACGAGAGAAGGTGAAGTCTCATTATGATAATAATAAATGGAATTACCAACAAAGGTGGGTGAGTCACTCTGAGAAAGTAATCAATAAAGTGCGGTACATAAAGTTAGTTTCATTTTAATTTCACTCTGATTTTGCAATTAGGTTGTCATTGATTAGTTACACCTACCTCGATTCACTTTTTCAGTAAAATGCTTTGAGGCAACGATTTACTCTTTTATAAGAAAAATATATTTAAATCTCAAATTTTGATTTAGACAATTATAAATAAAGGAAATTTCAGTTGCCAATTAGAGTTACATTTAAAATTTAAATGCTTTATTTGCAAATGAGATTCCTAATTTTTTTTAATTGTTTAAATAGTTAATTAGTATTCAGTATCAGAATTATATTTTCAGCATCACTCAATATTATAAATTAATTTTTAACCAATAATACCTAATATTAGTTCATTCAGCATTTTAAAGTATTTTTTTAATAATAATAAATATCTTAAGTTTGTGTGATCATTTTTTTAGAAAAATACTCCAAGAATTAAAATTGTACCAAAAGTTACTTTATAATATTTAGTGCTATTAAAAAAATATTTTACTGTGTTAGATGCACTAAAATTAGTTTAAGATCATGAGTGATACTAAAAAAAATACTTTAAAATATTAGATACAATATAACTCTTATTTAAATCGATATTTTAACTATTTTTTTTTACAAAAAAGTCATTAGAGATCTAATTATCATTAATTCACTCTTTTGAAAGTTAACTCTCATTATATATCACCGCCCAGCCAAATCAAACAATATATCCCTACATCCATACTTATTTAACAAAACTCTATAACTTATATTTTGTAGCATTTAAATTTAAATGTTGTTTAACTGTGAAGAAAAAAAAAGACTGGCCAAATGAAATATTGCACTGATGATCCAGTCTATTGAAAATTGAAATGTGAAAGAAATGTTGAAAACAATTAAGAAAAGAATTGCATAAAACTCTTGATGAGTCATATCATTCATGTCTTAAGAATAACATGGATCCCAATAAATGTTATATGTTATGTTGCTATCTAGATATATGCTCTTGCCCTATGAATGGATAGGGATAAAACCTAAATCCAGATTGATGTTTCTTCCAGGAAAAAATATTTTTACTGGATATAAAAATATATAATATCAATTATAATCTTCTTAATACATTTTTATAAAAAATATGTAGTATTTTTATCTAAAAACAATTATTTTTATTTTTTATACATCGGAAAGAACAATTATTATATACAAGATGAGTGCTAGCTCGCCAGCTTTTAGTGAAACAGTAGAAATTATATATATTTGATGTATAAAAAAATAAATTATATATACATTTGGGAAAATAAAAATATTGATAAATAAAAAAGTTATAAAAAACCAAAAAAAAATAACAAACTTAAAAGTTATTTAATTAAAAACCCAACAACCTGCTAAAATAAATAAAATATATGATTCTCACGAAATAAATTTAAACACTTTGCTAATTCATTAATATATATTGCTCAGAAATCGTGAATAGTATAACTTTTTATGTCACACACATATTTTAATTTATTTTGATATAGTCTATATCTAATGATACATGGTTTTTGGTAGAGTTTAAATAATTTCCCCAACCAATAGCTTCCTCCGAAAGATATAGAGACAACTAAAATAGGTTTTATATTCTCTACCAAATCCTTTTCCGTGGATAGCGTCACATTATATTTAAGAAGTTTAGCTATCTAACATTTGTGTCGGGCTTTATCGGTTGTATAATGATACATTTATTCTCATGAACAGTACAACTCGTCCTTCAAATTTCATGCAATTATATCCAGATCTATATGTTTAGCAATATCAACTCAGGCCAACGACAACCATATGCACCATCTATATCGGCGTTCCCCGAAACACCCCTCTTTCTCGAGAGGATTCACGTTCAATATCTTCATGAACAAATGTATCGTTAAATCCTCAAAATTGTTTTTTGTTTACTCGTCAATCATCATCATCATCATCTTTGCTGATAAGTCTCTACAGAAAAAAAAAATGTAAACTTGGGAATAAAGTGAATAAGTGAATATATACACGTATTAATGGTGGTGGTTGTTGCTGAGTCAGAAGAGGGTAAGGCAAGAATGAATGTGAGGGTTTCTTTGGAAGCAGGTCAAGGGCAATTAACTCTCACCTCAAATTCTTCTTCTTAGATTCAATTCCCCTCTCAGCAATCCATTTTCGAATTTAAAGCCATTAAATGTCTTAATATCACCAGACACTTTTATTTCATATCAGAATTGTACGAAGGCAGTAGGATTCCAAAACCAAGTCGCTTTCACTTGCCTCGCTTGCCACATGCTCGTTTCACGTACAAACGAACTTAGATCTGATCAGATCAACTCCATTATTGATGACAAACACATACCTCCAAAAAATACATTGAATTCCCATTGATTTTGTTTTTCCCAATATTTTACAAGCGCCACCTAATGCACAAGGTTTAGGCCACCACCAATAGGTAGGATATAAGAAGAGAGATATACATAATCTTACTCATATAAATAAAGAGACTGTTTATAAGATTTAAATCTATAATTTTTAGATCACGTGATTATAATCTTATCTTTATTTTGAGGCTCACTGGTGACCAAAACTAACATTCTGTGTATGACAAACACTTACCTCCAAAAAAATGCATTGAATTTCCATCGCTTTTGTTATTCCCAATATTTCATAAAAATGACGAAATATTATAAGCCTGTATATTTCAATTATGTACTCTTCTGAGATGTATATTTTATTGTGTTTTCAACGACTGAAATGGTCGGAGGAGGTGGAAGGGTACAAGAATCCTAAGCAACGGGATGGTTTTTGCGGGTGCATTATGATGGGAAATGTGAATGGATTGAGGTTAGGGTTATGACTTTGGGAATAATGGTTCCAAAACTGAGGTCTGGGTTCGTCTTCAGAGTTCGAATTATTCTGTGGAACTGCTTTTTGTGGAAGAGAATTCAACGTTTTAGTTGGTCCGTTTCATGTGAAAAATGGGACAAGATTGATTAGGGTTTTTTTTTTTTGTTACAACAAGATTGATTGGGTTGTCTGGTTGTGTGTAAGCCTGAAGCATTCATCTGTTTGTTTGGTTCGTTTTTTCCCTTAGGCCCAAGCCAAGTTGATTCTGGATTTCCCTAAGTAGCCGAACAATATTATAATAAGAAGAAAACAGAGCCCCCATAAAACAAAAAAAAAAAAAGAGTAGGATGTAGAGTGGTTATTAGAGATTATTAGAAAAATTGGATTTTGGGCTTTATGACTTTACTTGGACCTTGCACTATTATTAAAATAGAACAGTCATCAATATACATAAGATTAAAGTTAATATTATATCTAAGATTTAAGAAAATTATTATTAAATCTGATACTAAGAATATAGTTGAGATGTTATTGAATTTTAAAGAAGACAGGTGTGACCTATTAATGTCTCAGATACATAGCCTTATTAAGTTATCTTAGAAATTAGAAATCCGTCATATATCTAAAGAAAAAAATAAACGTATAGATACATTACTAAATAATAGGTTGAATAATATGACAGTGTTATATGAGTGCTATCAATATTTGAAGAATCTTATGATAAATTAATATTTAAAAATTAATCTCTTCTTAATTTAATAGTTTATTTTAAATAAAAAAAAAAACAAAAGAGATTCTGTTGACTGTAGAGGATCCTGAATGCGAAGACCAAAAAAATTGAAACAGATGAATTCTGACAAACCAAGTCATGGAAAAGTTTGATCTTCCATCCATTTATATATCCCATAAAATAGGGAAGTTGCATGAAATAGGATCCACAGAGCAATTTTTTCTCTATCGTCTTCGTTTAATTAAAGACCATTTATTGATAAGGAATAATTACTTTGCATTTTAAGCTAGGGACAAGAACCAAGAAATATAGGTGCCTTTTTTTTTTTGTCATGGGGTGAAACAAAAACAAACACAGTGCACTATTTCAGGTTCGGCGATTTTCTGTAATGTCGAGCTCAAAAAAAAAATATTTGTAAAGAAAGAAGTGGACACAGAATATAATAATGTCGACTAAAATTCAACATGTTTACGTGTGTATTATATGAAATTTGAAAATAATTTAATAATTTAATATTCTTCTAATCTTAAGTATAAAATATATGTAATTAATTTAATTATATTAAAAAATTAATTTAATTAATTAATATAATATATATTTTTTAAATATTATAATTATTTTCTTAAAATCGCTTCATAATTTTCTTATTATATATATGTAAGTAAATAAGTTTATAAAAATTAATAAATTGATAGTATATATTCTTTTAAAACATATTTTATAGGACAAATTAAACTATAAAATATACTTTATTTATCGATTTAAGAGTGGATGTTCCTTATATTCTTATAGTACAAATTAAATTATCATCCTGTTTAGAAGAGTAAAATTTTGATTTGGAAAAATTTTAAAATAAATAGTTATATTTGTTTAAATAGGTTTTTGGATTAAATTATAGTTTAAAATTAAAATTTCAGATAAGCTGGTCAGAATAGTAAAAAATTTATGAACTAATCAATTACTATATTACCCCTATTTTTTTTACACTATTTTTTCTCTCTCATACTTTTTCTTACACCCTCTATCTTTTCTTTCTTCCACCATTTCTCTTCTTATATCTTATCTCTCCTTATTTAATACTCATACAATTTTTTATAATTTGCCAATAGTAAAAGTACTTCTAAAAATAACTATCAAAACACTCATTTATTCAAAGTTACTTTTTATTTTATAAACTCTTATCTAAAAATTATTTTCTATAAATTACCTAAAACTTTTTTTTATATATATAAATTCGTTTCTAAAATCTTATATCATTTTCTTTGAAATCTCCATATACTTAATATACAAATCTTGCAAGTTGACCAGTCTAATCTGTCATCGTATAAAGACATAAATTAAACTACCAACAATTAAAAAAAATGTATGGAGAGGAAAGCGTTCAGATTTTTTTTTTTTATGATGGCCGGTTTAGTTGGCTTTTAAAAATAATTTATAAAAAAATAATTAAAAAATAATTTTAGATAAATTTTTTTATAAGAGTTTATAGAATAATATAGAAAGAGAATAAAATAAGTTAAAAAAGATGAGAGAGGAATAATGATGAATAAAGTCCGTGCAGAAAAAGTAATAGATAACGACATATATAGAATAAAAATGACAATTGGGGATAATAAATAGCAGATAACAGAAGAAGAAGATATGCGACAATAAAAGAAAAAGAAGATATGAGAGAGAGTAAAAAAATAGATATAAAATAGTCATTAGACAGTTTATAAATTCTTTTATTTTCTCATAAAGTTGCCTAAAATTATAATTAATTTATAAATTTTTTAAATAAATAAAACTGTTTATCTTATTTTTTCTTAAATTATAATTTATTTTAAATGTTATTTTAAAATTTTAGTTAAAGGGGAAACTAAACAAACGATGTGTAATTGGGTAAGAATAGAGGAATGAAAACGAAAGCAGAAAAGGAAATTAGTGAGAAATAAAATAATGTGATTGGACAGATAACCAATTGCTATGATATTATATTCACTTTGATATAAGGGATTAAAGTAATTCACTAATCTCCTAAACGCTGTGTCGTTTTCACGTTAATCAGTAATTAATATATTGGCCGCCATATTGTCTAGTTTAGACATTCTGACCCTAGAAATATTGATTACTAAATCCAAGTGGGTCTATTATTTTGCAATCAATTAAAGAATGCACTCTTATTTTTATTTATATATTTAGAAAAATGAATGACATAAAATATGCGAGAGAATATAACTGTCTATGAAATTCACATTTTATAACTATATACTATAAATTATTTCTTCTCTCTCTCTCTAAATATACTCTTTATACTTATTTCGTAAACATATTTACTAATATTTTTATATTTTTTTTCACATATATAGTTACCCAATGCTTACTCTTATTTTCTTCAATGAAATATTAAATCCATTAACTGATTAGAGTATGCTTACTCCTATTTTTGCACCGCATATTCATATGTTTTTACAATTTTTTTTAAAATAATAAATGATACTAAATGCCTGCCTCAAATTGTCCAAGTATTGGAGAATTCAGACATTTAAGATCAATTAGCTATTTCATAATTCTTTTTTTTTAACAAGTTATTTTTATCTAATATTGTCAAATTTGTAAATTTAAGCAAATTCGTTAGAGATATAAACTCGAATATTAAATTTATAAGAGTTTTATTTTTATCAATAAATAATTATTAAAAATATATGATTAAATAATTAAAATAATGACAACAATTTGATTTAAATATATTTTAAAATAAAATAATTAAAATTAAATCCGTCTGCATTCAACCCATTTGTCATATTCCATAAAGAAATTCCTATAAACTTTATATACCAAGTTATTAAACATAATCAAATATAAAATTAAGAACAGTAAGTTTTGCAGCGGAAGTAGTGTTTGCAACGGTTTAGATAAATAACCTTTTAAATTTAATTAATAAGCCAGGATTTGGAATATTCGTGGGGGACGGAGGAAGCCCAAAATCAGTGATTGACCGGAACAACAGAGTGAGTTGCCACGTCAGTGGTGGGGCCTCACTCTAACAGCTTACAGCCAAACGTCGCTCGTCATACCCCCAAGTAGAGAAAGGTCAAACCCACCTATCCAATCAGAAATTTAAGAATTTCAATAAATAATTGGTGGCAAAGCCGCCTTTACCTTTGACTTCCCCACTTGTTATTATTATTATTATTTTACATTTTGTCTCCTCTGCCCATTTTCTACTGCTCCTGCGTTCTTCTCCCCCAGAAAATGAACGCGGCGCAGTCTCCGCCGCTGGGGGTTTCTTACTCTGTCGATGTCGGAGACATTCGTGCTTCTTCGTTCGTCAGAACTTACCGCACCTGGAAGGGCAGTAATGTAAGATATCCATTTCAAGCCTCATGATCAAGTTTTCCCCTTCTTTCTCCCTCTGTCTATCTCTGCTAGTCAATTTTTTTTTTATATTGACCTAAGATTTTTGCCTCCGGAGTTCTATCTGGGATTATCTTCGATACTGGGTGATATTGTTGGCTTCCTTAGATAAGCTGATGGAGTATTTGAATGCGATACTGGAGATGGAAGGCTGGACTTTGTTACAAAATTTATGCTGAGTCGGTGATTACTTTAGGATCCCCATTCTCATATTTCGCATTAACTGTGTGATACTGTCTTTCTGTTGATGTGGGGGGATATATTTTTCTTCTCCGCTTAGTTAGTTTTGTTCATGGTAGAAAGTTTTGAAATTTTTTCATTTATATGACTATCAGCTTTCTTGAATTTTTCATTATTTGACAATAGGTGCCGTTTAGCTAGCTAACCTGTGAAGCAGCTTGTAGTTTACTTTCGAGGGTGCAGTTTGTGCTGCAATCCTGAGATCGTGATTAATCCCTTTCTTTGTGATGTGCTATTTTTAATGACTGTTATTCCAAAAATAAAATACTGTAGCAAATTAAGCATTCTGATGTTCTCCTCAACTAAAAGTGGAATGATGTTAAGAAGAAAAGTTGCGGGACTTGGTTTTTTTATAGAGTACAATGGAGTCGTGATCCATGGAACTAGCCCCACCTAGTGGGATAAAGGTTGGTTGTTGTGGGATATGCGGTTCTATAAATGTAGGTATATAGATGATAAGATCATTACAATCAGATCAAATACAGGCATTTGACATGGGAAAAAATATAGATGGATGATATAATAATTACCCAAACCACAGAAATTATTGAATCTTATTCTAACACTATGTTATCAATCAATGTAGTTGAAATTTCATCAGTTTACTTATAAATTTGCAAGATAATTTTCTTTCATTCATTCCATTTATGCAAGATATATTGATTAATTTACATTGTTTCCAAATAGTATGGCTATAAGATAAGTGCTGTTTCATGTGGTCTCTGTTCATTTTAACTTATCTTATGCATGTATGAAATTCGTCTATTACATTGGCGATCTTCCTAATTTCAATTCTGAATCCATGGCTGTTTGTTCTATTTCCAGGTATTTTTACTTCGGGGAAGACTGATATTTGGACCTGATGTTAAATCTATATTTCTGTCATTATTCCTTCTTCTTGCTCCTGTTGCTGTTTTCTGCGCTTTCATAGCCAGAAAACTGTTAGATGATTTTTCTCATCACTTGGGAGTGCTGATATTGGTCATAGCTATTGTTCTCACAATATTTGTAAGTTACCCGTGACCTAGCCTTATTTAGTTATGATAACACCATAATTTAGTTATCTGTGATCTATTGTTCTATTAGAGGCATTCTGTGACTTCTCACACATAAATGACTGCCGCTATCCTCTGTTTATAGTAGTTGCATGTGTTGGGTTAGCTTTAATGTTAAAAGTTGGAAGGAGAAGTATTCTCGTGATCATGCCAATAACTATGTTCTTAGATACATATACATGATATTGGAGTCGAGCCACTTTTGCAATTATTCTGTTTTTCTTTCTTTGATGATGAGATCGAAATTGAAGTTTTAGAACAATTACACAAGTCAATTGCTGAAAGGCATTCCATATTTAGATTGGGAATGCAGCAATATTTCAGAAACTATCATAAACACTGAAAGAGTTCTGATGATTTCTGCAAATAACGTTAGAAATTACACCTTGATACTGCTAAGATTCAGAACCATGTCCATGAACTTTGTCAATGTTCTGTTAAAAATCATGCTTCCACCCAAGTGCCAGTTGGAGAAACATAACCCAGTGTTGACTTGGCAGTAGAGGGAATAAGAAAATTTGGGAATTGAAGGAGAAGTCAGGTTCCCTTTGAAGGGAAAAAAATTGGAGGGTTCTGATGTAGATATCATTTTTAACGTGTAACTCTGATACATCTATGGAAATATCAATTTTGCTGCGCCATTGGTTTTTACCTTTTATAACTTCAATTCTTTGTTTTCCACATTAAAGTGAATAGAAATGATGCTCCAGTAGATTGGTTTCAAAAATTCATAATTTTTAATTACAGTTAATTTAGTACTGTACTCTCAATTCTTAAATTTTGTTCCCAGGCTCTGACTGTCCTTCTGCTGACATCGTCAAGGGATCCTGGCATAATACCTCGTAATGCATATCCTCCAGAACCAGATGATTCTGATTTTAGTGACAGTATCAACAATGGACAGTCTCCAAGGCGACGTTTGCCAAGGACAAAGGATGTCATTGTTAATGGTAGGCCTGTGAGGACCAAATATTGTGATACCTGCCAGCATTATAGACCTCCCCGCTGCTCTCATTGTTCTGTGTGCGATAACTGTGTGGAGCGATTTGATCATCACTGCCCTTGGGTGGGTCAGTGTATCGGATCGGTAAGCCATTTTTTCAAAATATAATATGCCCTGAATTTCAAAGTGATGTTATTAAGACAACACTGCCTAGGACTCAATGATAAGATGAAACAGTAACATAAATACATCAGTATGAGAAGAATTTAGAATGAATAGAACCAATCCATATGCTTATCGCGTGACTGCTCTAGATATTTTGGTAGGAGGAGAATTTGAGGTTTCAACGTCCATTAGAAATCTTACTATTTGTGTGGTGACAATTTTCTGAATACATTTCTTTCTTTTTTTTTCCTTTTGCTTCTGCCAGAAATAGAACTAGATGACTTTTCCGCATGCATATTGCAATTTTGGCTATTTTCTGATTTCTCGGCATAACCACAAGGACGTAATCCTGTTAATAAACTGTTGTGGTAATAGTAGATATGATCATGATGGTGATAAGTCAGTTTTCTTTTGCTTCTTGACTGCAGCGAAATTACCGGTTTTTCTACATGTTTGTCATCTCCACAACTCTCCTTTGCTTATATGTGCATGCCTTTTGCTGGGTATACATCGCGAGGATAATGAATTCAGAGGAGACATCAATTTGGAGAGCAATGATCAAAACTCCTGCCTCCATTGCATTAATAATCTACACCTTCATTTGTGTGTGGTTTGTGGGTGGACTCGTAGTTTTCCATACATATCTCATCAGCACAAACCAGGTTTGGATGCTCATTCAACTCAAATCCCTTTCCCTTTATATCTTAAACATGACTTATTACTTTTTACTAATTCTTGGAGTTTAGTATTCTATATATGAGGACATGATGTTTATCAACTTTCACTTTTATATGTCCATTTCTAGTTCACTGACATGTGAATGATTAATTCCTTGTGTTTTATTTGCAGACCACATATGAGAATTTTCGATACCGGTACGATATACAAGACAACCCATATAACAAAGGGATACTTGGGAACTTCAAGGAAGTATTCTGCTCTAGCATTCCTCCATCCAAGAACAAGTTCAGAGCTAAGGTTCCCAAGGAGCCGTTAGCTCCATCTAAAAGAATGAATCTTGGGTCTGTCAGCCCTGTAACGAGAAAACCTTCAAGTCGCATGGACTTGGGAAGGCCGGATTGTATCGAGGCTGATAACGAAGAAGGCGAATCCAAAGATGGCTCTAACAAATATGAAGGACTTGTCATGGATAGAGAATTATCTGATAGGTCCCAGGATATAGCCAGGGATCTTCCTAAAGGAGAAGATGGTTCATATGTTGCTGAGCACTCAAACTGAGAAAGAAGAAGCAGAAGGTGGGACATAAGAACTGAAGTTGGGGAATCAAATGGGATAACTAGTGGCAGAGGTGGGTTCTCAACAAAGGCGGCTGTATAGGGTGATACAATTTCCTTGCTGTAAATTAAAGGGAAAAAGAGTTAAAGGGAAAAAAGGTAAATAAAAGATAGATTTGAAATAAAGGTATGTCTTTTGGTGAAATCTGAAACGTGATCGAATCCTGCTTTATTGATAATATATATATATATGTATGTATGTATGATAGTTTCTCTATGAATTTAATGTGTGGTGATATCTTAAGTCGTTCAAAGTAGAATGTGTGCGCATTAAAGTAAGAAAAAGTAGAATTTGCCGAAAGTGATAGTTGGAAATTTGTATGTGCATTTTGCATATTCTCATTCCATTGCTTTCTCTTTCACTCGTATTTGCGATCATGCTTGCTTTTCTTTTCCTTTTTATTAAGGTTAATAAGGTTAACTTCTTGAAGTTTTACGAGCCACGGGAATTTAAATCTAAATATGAATTAAAATCCCAATATGAACCCGATTTTGTGTAGTAAATTAGCTCCACCAAAAAGGCCCCACAATTTTTCCTCATGAAGTATTTCAACTGATCAGCGCATATCTTCGTAACAATTTGTAATTCACAATTTTGCATGTTCGTCTTGCTTAATTTTAAGAGAAAAGCCAAATAATAAAAGCTAGGATTTAAGAACTCGTTTGATTGTGGAGTGGAGTAGAAGAAATATGAATTGAAATCAGTTGAAATTGGTTTGGTATGGTACAAAGAATGAATAATAATGTTTAATTGTTGTCCATTTAATTCAATGAAAATAATAACAATTTTTTTTCGGTACAAAATATAACAAAATAACTAAAATGTCGTTCAATCAATTAATCAAGGAACCCAACAAACAGGGCAAACAGATGCAAAAATAAAATTAATGCGACCCATTAATCCAAACCCAAAACACAATTCTGTACCAAATCTTAGCCCAAAGAGAGCATTGGCATTTATCTTTCTTGCCCTTAACGGACTTTCAGGCCTACTTTTGGGTAACAACCCGGCCCAATATGGCTGGGCCTTGGGTCATCCTTGGGTAGGGGTAGGACATAGGATAAAAAACGAAGTCCAGGCTAGGCACCGATTCAGAGACAAACCCAAACAGTGTTCGATGGCCAGCAAAAGTATTTTAAAGTGCGTGACATCACTGTTCGAATGTTTGAGAGAAGCCTCAAACCTGCATCCATTAACAATGTTCGAGAACCCGAAAATCCGGTAGAAAGTGAAGATGAGACGGAGAGGAGGATGAAGGGGCAACACAAAAAGGATCAACAGTGCCACTGGCAGGCATGGAAATTTCTGCCATTTTATTATGCCATCTTTTGGGGACAAGCATCGTTTTTATTCATGAAAAGCAACTTGTTTTTTTCTCGGAAACACATACCTGGGATGTCGGGACCAAATTGCAGATTCATTACTAAGATGTCAAATAAAATACTTCTGATTCCGATGCACAAATGTTGATGAATTAAAGCTAGGTTGCTCCGAGCCTGTAAGTTACCCTTCATATTTAAGAAGAAATACCAGAAACAAATATCCTGAGGTAATAATCTCGACAAACTAGAAGTTAATTCCAAAAATTGGTAAAAACATTGATGATCAAGCAGAATAATAGGTGTTTAAAAAAACGTCAGTGGTCCATGATCTTCATTGCATGCTCTGAAACCGTTTCATGATAAGAATGCTCAAGTCCATGTAACGCTGTGCACAATTTGAGAGACAAGTAGTTTCACTTGAACTGAACTTGCTTCCAGGGGTGCCCGTGATGCATTTATCCCAGCAAGCACTTGTTAGCTTGGCCACCATTTCATTCACCATAGCTCTTTCCTTTTCTTGCTGCATTGCAGAATAAAGTCTATGTAACAAATACACCATATTACTTTTCAATCAAGCAAGGATAAATCTTCTTCCTTATACAGAAAGAATAAGAAGAAGTATCTCCCATATTCACAGTAAGAAAGGAATGCCTAATACAGGGAGGCACTAGCAGTGATAAGGCGGAGCAACAAACTGTATCTATTTATATATATCAGTATTAATAATATAATATAAAATCTCTAGGTTATCTTAATAACAGTAAGGGAAGGATGGTCGAAATTGCAAATCGTTGTTCAGGAAGATGGCACAAAAAAGTTGCAATCTAGAAAGGGTTCTTGTGATCAGAAGCTCCATTGTGTCAGCAAGAAAGGCATTGATTAATCCAGCATAGGATTCATATAAGAGTTTTGATTGAAAAGGCAAAAAAAAAAAATATCAACAGAAATCATTACATGTACTTTTGTTTTCACTAAATTCGGTTTGCCTTTTAAATGGTCGAACAAAAAAACCATAAAACTAGCACATACACGTCGGGCTGAATAACTGAACGAACATGCAGGCAAGGTACGGCTTTTGACCCAAAAAGAGAACCAAAACTTAATGGGTTGCCTCATATTAGGCTCCCCTACTCGGCATAATCTAATAACTCGAGAATTCGTGGAAATACTACAACATTCATGTGGTCTTCATATCAATTTGTATGTGATGAATCCAGTATACTGGGAAGCCACACGAGTAATTCCCTCAGATGAGCAAGAGACCCAAAAAAACAGAGGTCCATAGGAATGAAAAAAAAAAGTTCGTCGAAATCAAATCTACCACAAATAACAGCAATTACGAGTCCACTAGAAAACTAATCGCATAATCGAAATTCTCATCATTCGATTTGCTCTTTCTTTGTTTCGAGTTTCATAGAAATTCAATAACAAGGAACGCAATAAAAAAACGAATCGAAGACTTACAGCGATGAATTGTTGCAATTCACCCGATCCAAGAGCTGAATTATCCATGAGGATTGTAGGTTGGAGTTCTCGCAGTGAACTTTCCCACCAATCTTCACGAATGACAAAACCCTAAGAGCCGCTCGGTCAAAGGAGGCTAAAACCCTATGCTCTATGGAGACGAGGAGAATCCTCACCCAAACCCAAGAGGCCCACTAAGATATCCTCAATCTTTGTTAGTCTCATGGGCCCACTAAACGATAAGCCTCCAATGCTTGTAGGCCCATTGGCTCCGGACTGCCGCCTTTGTAAGTAACACCTTCTTATTTACCACCCACCATTTATGGGTTCAATTGATGAAGAGGTGAGATATATGATTATTTAGAGTGTGTTCAATTCCTGGGAAGTACCACTTTATTATGATTCTAGTCGCGGCGCTTGGGGAGATATTTTAACTCTTGGGGGCATAGATTTTCGCCTGAGGATAATAGACGATTTGCCATGATCGACATTTGTATCACTTAGGAGGAAGGGAGACTTCGCCCTACCCTTGGATTGTGGGTGAGCCCAACTCCTTTCCAAAAATTTTTGTACAAAAAAAACACCTTTCTATTTACCGATCATTTGTGAGTTTAACTGACGAAATGGTGAAACATTCAACTATTTAGAGTATGTTTGATTTCTATGAAATACCATTTTATTATGGTTCTAGTTGCGACGCTTAAGGAGGCATCCTAGCTCATGAATGCCTAAGTTTACACTTGAAGGTAATAGATAGCTCATCCTGCTCATTGGTATCGCCTAAGAGAAAGATAAACTTCGCTCTACTCTTAGATTGTGAGTAAGCCCAACCCTTTTTTACAAATTTTTGTATAAAAAGATAACATTTCTATTTAACTTATTGTCTATAGATTCATCTAGCGAAGGGGTGAGACATGCGATAATTTAGAGCGTATTCGATTTCTAGAGAATACTATTTTGTTGTAATTATAATCACAATACTTGGAGAGACATCCTAGCTCTTGGGTGTCTAATTTTACGCCTGAGGGTAATTGACGACTCACTCTACCCGATATTAGTATCACTTATAAGAAAGAGAGACTTCGCCTTACCCTTTGATAGTAGGTGAGCCCAACCTATTTTCAAAAATGTTTATACCAAAAAAACATTTCTGCTTAAATTATTGTAACAAAAAAATAATTTTAAACATTAAAAATAATAAGGGCAGAGTTAAAGGCAAGTCCTTTTAGTAAAAGATTTGGGGGTGAATGGCAAAGTTTCTTATTCGTTAAGCATAACTCAGCAGTCAGCGGCCCCTCCATGTTTCTTTTGGGAGGGCCATGCAAACAAAGCATAAAGATCCCTTCGTCTCAAAGGATTCATCGACTTTGAAATAACATTATTTAATTCCAGGCAACTATAGAAAGAAGATCAAACACTAAGTACTGCTTTAATTACGATGGAAATTAATTATTTATTTACTATTATTTATGTTATTGTTGTTTTGTATGAGATTGGGAGAGCCAAAGCATGTGGATAAAACTACATGACGAAGCATGTCGTTTAAAAGACTGTGACTGTGAAAATGAATGGTGTCGTTTTAAAGCAAAAGATTGAACCATGTAAAGTCATTATATATATATATACACCTTCCCTACGATATGCTTTATTTTTTTTCCTTTTCAATTTTACAGGCACTCAATGCATCTTTCCAAAACTGATTTTTATTTTATTTTGTTAAGAGAGAGAGAGAGAGAGAGGAAGGAAGATGTGTAAAGCAACTCTTCCTGGTGAAGGAAAGTTTCATTCCTTTTATCTGAAGATGTTGGAATATAGAGATATTAAAATTAATTTTACAGGTTCTTAAATTACAGCTGATAATTGTTAGTTTGCTTAAAAAATATCATTAAGGTACAATGATATTTAATTTGAAATATATTACAAAAAATATAATTTAACATTTCGATAACTTGCCTTTTGTATTGGATTTTATTTAATTTAAGAGTAAAATAATTGAATTGATGGTAAATTTGAATTAAAACTATAGTTTTTCTTAATATTATACCAAATACAGTTAATTAATTAGTCCTATTTTAAGAAAATAATTCAAATGAAATTTTTTGTGTACATACATTGAGAGTTTAAATAACACTTGCCGGAACAATAAAAATAATTTATGTTATTATTTTTAGGTAAATTTAAAGTATTTAACTGTATTGTACTATAGAATTTTTAAAAGGATTTTAGTATTTACTATAAGACACTCTTTATACACACTGTTAAGGATTGAATCATTAACTAAGTACTGAAAGAATTTAATTAAATGTTAATTGTGTTAAATATCATGGTTAATAACTTATGTAATTTATAGAAGGGCTAACTCGTAAATTAACATTCGAATCCTTATTAGAAAAGAATTATAAATATTTAGTGCTCCATATTACTTTGAGTATAATTTATTTTTAATAGAAAAAATATAAAAAAAATGTATGTAATTTAATCATCTATGAGAAAAATTATGGTAATTTACACTACACAATAAGTTGACAGTTTTGATCGGCCAAAAGCCAACATAAAATGATCTATCTACTCTTTTGATTAAATCTTGTGAATTTTGAGAAGAAATTAATTACTTTTTTCAAGCGTAAAAAATGCTAAATTGAAGCGAACAATATAATATAATATATATGATTTGACTTATATAAAGGAGAAAATATCCCTTTCATAGTTGACTGCCCTGTCTACCATACCAATGAAGCCGCACTTTGGTTCCTAATTTTTTTTTGCTCATATAATGAAAAAAAAATAAAAATTACCCTACCCGCATCAAAGACCAAAATGTGGTTAATAAAGAAAAGTATTAATAAAAAAAACCTTTATACAGACCTAAAGTTGCGGCCATGAGTCATGGATGCACTTATAAGTTCAAGAAACTGACTTAAAAAGGGGGGGAATTTAAAAAGTTTTAGATTTCAATATAGTCATATGAAAATGCTAATCCAATAAGAATCTTCTTTTTTAAAATGTGAAATCTATAATAAAACTAAAGAAGGCAAATAAAAAGACATGAGTAATGGGATATGGTTGTAACTTGTACGTATTATGAGGAAACTTTAGCAAACCCACATAAAAATACTAAAGGCTGACTCATCTCTCATATGCACTTAGACGTCAGAATATCGCAAGCTTTTGCATGTAATATGTTTGTAATTAAGCGTAATTACCTCTTGATTAAGCAAATCTTCTTCTCCCAGCAAAAACAAAAACTAATTTAAAAATATAGGACTATATACTATTAGCAAAAGTCTGTTATCTAAAAATTAAAAAAAAAATCACTACTTAAATTTTGGTATCAAATTTATCTTGTTACACCTAAAAAAATGTTCATTCTGTCATTACTATATGATTTAATTATAGAATTGATATTGATTATAGAAATAAGATATATTTTTTATATTTATTAATCTTTTTTTAAACTACCCTTATTGATACTCATTTTTTGACAATAATCAAGTAAAAGATAGATGGAGTGATTTAAAGAAGATGATTATGATATTTTAGAAAAAATATAATATTTTAACTAATTTAACTAACTTGCTTAATTTAATAAAATTAGTTAAATATATCATATATTAAGGATCGGAGGATGAGGATATCTTAAGTTCGAAGATTGTGATCAATTACCATTTTGATAACTAGTGTCAATTTAATTTTGATTGATTAATTTATAGCTAATTTAATGTATATTTGGATGGATTCATGTGCAATATATATGGATGGAAATGCTCTCTCATTAGTCATTACATACAGATGCCTCCTTTTCAAAGAAAGTATCTTTTTATTGTAAAGATCGTGGTCAGTATTCAATTTAAGTAACAATATACATTCAATGTGTTATTTTTTATATATGTTGCAAAAATAGTTGTTTTAATTCTATACAGACTACAGCAAATATGGTTCAGTGTGTAAATGATTTAAAATTAACAATAAATTTTGTGACATATATGATATTTAAGATCAGTAAAACAATAGATTTTGGCGTTGAAATTAAGCAGAATCAACCAAGTAAACTTGCGTTACATATGATAAGAAACTTTCTCATTGTTATGAAATAGTGATTGTGATTTTATCTGATTAAGCTTCTTGGGGAGACCGAGAATTATCTCATAGCTTTTATCTTTCTTGTTCTCTTTTCATACACAAGTGACATGAATATTTAAATTTATTTTGTATCCAAAGATATAATAGTTATCAATCAAATTTTGTTAGGTGGGTTGGCAATATAGATTATCCGATATTATTATGTTCTATCGAAGCATATTTGAAACTATAGCAAGGAGCAAATTTTGAAAAGGATGTTGGAAACTCCAAAACCCATTGGGCATATTTTTTAAACTATAGTTTTTAATTTAAAGTTGGAGAAGCCTTTGAATGCTTTTATTAACTTTTGCTACCATGCACGTACCCGTGAATTGAGGGATTCGTTGGATATATAGATATAACACATAAATTGCAAAGAACTTCTTAAAATACATACGTTATCGGTGCTAATGACATTAAGAATAGACAATGAGTTTGTTTAGTTTAACTTTTAGATAATAAATTATAGGATATAATTTTGTATAAAAAGTTATTTTAAAAAAATAAATATTTAGATAGTTATTACTAAACCCACTTTTTTTATAGATAAGCTATCAAAAAATGTATGAAATAAAATGATAATTATATAAAGTTAATATGATAATTACATCGGGGATAAATTATTGATAAATTTTATGATGTACATTTTTGTTTAAAGTAACACATAATTAAATAATATATATAATACAAAATTATTATTTATATAATTAATAATTAATAATTATTTATTTTTATATAATATAAGGTTTAATATATCTTTAGAAAAATTACAAAAAACAGTATGTTTAGAAAAATAAAAATTTCACGCAAGATTTTAAAGATCAAAGTTTTATAATAATTATTTATTGATTTGCTTAAAATTATATTTCATTAATTGTAAAGGATAGGATACATAAAAAAAAATATACTCTATCAAGTTCTAAATATAAAATATAGATATAAAATTTAATTTAACCCTAAATATAATATTATAATCTATTTTATCTCCTAAAATTATAAATTTTTTCTAATGTGTCTCTATATAATTATACATATTAAAGATGTTTATATTAAGGTTAATTTAAATTCATATTATTAAAGAGAATATTTTAGAAAAACTAACACACAATCATTATAAATAATTAATATCTTAGCACCAAAAAATAAATATTATATTAAAAATTGGATATAATACACTAGATGACTAATGGAGGGTATTTTGGGTAAAAAGATTCAATCACTATCATAATTACCAACCACACTCTCAAAAGTAAAAAAAAAAAAAATACTTTTGTCAAACCTATAGTTTTGCTCCAAAGCTACCTTTGGAGAATTTTTGCATGTTTGGGTACCACATTTTAAAACTTTGGTTTTGAGAGCAAAATCATGGTTTGCAGGGTACCATAAATTAGAATTAAGAAAGAAAACTATATTGGCCCGTTTGGTTTATTGAATATCAAATAATGTAATGAAATATAATATAAGGTAATTTAATGTAATATAATGATGATTACATGAATTTATTTTGTACACCATTAAATAAAGATGATACATAGATATAAAAATATTTGGTTGGATTACCACAAACATGAGAATATATTATAATAATAAATCAAAAGACAAAATCAACCATATCAATATATATGTATATGGTGAATTAAAATTATGTATTTTTGCCAAAAATATATAATTACTCTATCTACACATATATACACACGCACATAATAAAGTAACAGACCAAATTATCCTAGTTAATACATACAAAATTAAAATTTTTATTAATTAAAATTATGTTCATATATATTATAATAACCAATATAATTTATATATATATATATATATCTATTTAGAAAAGGACCAATAAATCTAATGTAAACCTGTAACTAAGAACTAATTAGTTGAATCTTATATACAATAATAAATTAAAGTATAATGCAGCTTTTTCTGTTGAAATTGTGTGTCTATTATTCAACAAATTAAAATATAATATATATTTTTAATTAATTTTTTAATATATTATAACAACAAATATTATTTTAAATATATTTTTCTAATAATATCATGTCACCGGAGGAGGATGGCAGCAAAAAAGATTTGCTGGCGACGGAACATTGCCTAAAGATGTCGGAAAGCGATAATAGATATGTGGTCAAGTAGAAAAAACTAAACTTAGAGAAGGCAATGCTAAATAATACTTTTTTTAAAATTCTCACACTGCGTTCTAATCCCTATTCATATGTTTAGGCAGTATAACCCCTCTTACATTACTTCATTACAAAATATAATCCACTTTATATTACGGTCAAACTAAATACTTGAATCAATACATTACATTATATTAAGATTACATGTAATCTCCTTTCTTGTAATCTAACCAAATGGGCTCTATATATAAATACATACATACATACATACATAGAAATGCTAATTGTGATTCGATGATCAGAGGTATATATAAGACGATAAAATTAAAAGGGAGGGAATAACAAAAAAAAAAGTGTGGGTTTAATTTAATTGGCCAACATTAAAATTTAGTAGCCTTTAATTAAGGCTTTAACCATTACTACAAATTAAGATTAAATTAAATTAAAGGCAAAGCTATCTTTTTTTCAGTAAAGCTAAGCTTAGGCTATAAATACGTACGTGCGAACAACATTGTCGTGCCCTGTCTGAAGCCTGGTATTAGTCACTTTGTTTCTTTTCTTTTCTTTTTGAGCTAGCGTTAATGGAAAAGATGAATTTTGTTAGAAATGGAGTTAGCAGATTGCCTCCTGGTTTTCGGTTCCAGCCAACAGATCAAGAACTCGTGTTTCAGTACTTGAAATGCAAGATCTTCTCCCTTCCCTTGCCTGCTACCATTATGCCTGATCTCAACCTTTGCAGCTTTGATCCTTGGGATTTGCCAGGTAACTCTTCATTTCCTCTTCTTCAACTGCTTTCCTCACTTTTTGTCGAGTTCTTGAACTCAACTTCAATCCCTGATGGCATTGCTGGCTAATTGCTAATAAACTTGTAGCCTAATAGCATGTAAGCTTTCTTATAAGTAGATGTTGTCCGTGGTTTCAATCCAAGTAACAGTCATTGCCACTAGCTGATAAACATGATAATTTAAGTTGCGTTATTATTATTATTATTATTACTATTATTATTATTCTTTCGCTTGTGTTAATAATCAATGCAAACTAATGGAGTTCAATGAATGTGGGTTTTGCTGTATTAGGTAACTCTGACGAGGAAGAGAGGTACTTTTTCAGTCCAAAGGAAACAAAATATCGAAATGGGAATCGTATGAACCGAACAACCAGCTCTGGATATTGGAAGGCAACAGGATCCGACAAGAAAATCAATTCTTTTTCAAGAAACAACGACATCGTCGGCATAAGAAAAACCCTCGTTTTCTACGAAGGGAATTCTCCAAACGGCGCTAAAACTGATTGGATCATGCATGAGTATCGTCTCATCACTGCTTCTTCCAAGTCCGAGGAGGTCGGAGACTGGGTTCTGTGTCGAATATCCCTCAAGAAAACAAATAATAATGGCGGTGATACGAGGAGGACGAGGAGGAGTCCCGTGCAGAATAATAATAATAATAATAATAATAGTGGACAAGACATGGCAGGTCAACCAAGATTCTTTGACTTTATGATGCTACAAAACCAAAACCTGCATGCAATATCGTCGTCTTGTTCAAGCTCCAATGGTTGTGTATCAGATCATGAAGAAACAAGTGGATATACTGGTTTCTAAATAACGTAACAAACCAGCTCTGGTCACGTCCCTTTTCTTTGTTTGTATATTGTCTCATCATGCCTCATGTCTCTCTGCATCTTCTATGAAGTACAATGCTATCACTTCAGTATTCGGCAATCTTCACCGCGCAAGCTGCCGCTATCTTTATTTTGTTTGATAGGATTATATGATTGGGTTAAATTTGAATATTATTAGATTTAATTGAAAATAATTTTTTAAAAAATAATTTTTATATTTACACATATTCAAATTTAATATTTTGTACTTAAACAATTAAAACTCCTTCTATTAATAACAAGGCATATTGGTAGCTCCTTCTATCTTTATTTCCCTTCAGTTAAAAGAACAAAATAAGAATAAGAATAAGGGCCCATAACAGCTTTGGGCTTAAAAGCCCATAAGAGTTTTAAACTTAAATGTGCTTATAACACTAATTTAATATGATTAGTTACTGCTTGTAGTGCTAAAATTGCCTGGAAATTAGTTAACGGGGATAAAGGCTTGTAGGTTGACATGCTCTTACATAAATATATGCTAAGAAATGAAGAAGATCTACTAGATGCAAGGAAGGAAGATTCGGTGTTATGGAAATTTATTTCTCAACAGAAAGATATAATTGAGTTAGGCACAAGATGTCATATTAGAAATGGGCAGATGGTGAATTATTTTTACTGATAAATGGTTGTTTCCCAATATAAAGTTAAAGGAAGTGTGTACTAGACCACTTACAATTGAGGAGGAGAACGGTAAAGTTGTAGACTGGAGTGATTCGGGGGCTTGGGAGTTTCAGAGACTTGCTAATCTTCTTCCAGCAGATGTCCTTCAGAGACCACCTTTGATGGAGGCAGGCAATGATGTGATAGCTTGGAAGGCTACAAAGGAGGGGATTTTCTCTATTAAAAGTGCATATTTTCTTATTGAGTTTCAATTTGTTAATACATATAGCTCCACTTACAAAGATATTTGGAAATGGAATGGTGCTGAGCGTATTCGTGTTTTCATGTGGATAGCATTTAATAATCACTTGGCAACTAATGTTTGGAGGAGTAAGTGGGGTTCAACTACTGAAATGTGTCAATATTGTAATTATGATACAGAGGATGTTTTACATATTCTTCAGGATTGTATTTATGCTAGACAGCTTTAGAGTAGGTTGGTTAATCCAACCTATTATTCTGCCTTCTTTAGAACTCTACTAAGAGACTGGTTTGCTTTAAATCTGAGGAGAGAATTGGGGTGTGATGGCATTAGCAATTGGAGATCAATTTGGGGAGTTGCAATTTGGAGTATATGGAAATGGATGAATCAATATACTTTTGATACAGAGTTCTTCAAACCTTTAGATCCTTTCATGGTGATAATGAAATCATAGAACAGATTTGTGCAGGTGCAGGAGGAAAACTTAACAAGTGATTTTATTATTCCAACTTTATCTAGTTGGCAACCTCCGCCTCTGGGATGGGTCAAAATGAATATGGATGGAGCTTATACGGCAGACCAAAATAATGCAGGATGTGGGGGAGTTATAAGAGATCAATCAGCAAGATGGGTTACGGGATTTACAAGTAAATTGGGCTTTTGTTCGGTATTGGAAGCTGAGATGTGCGCGGTGTATAAAGACCTTAATTTGGCCTGGGTTTTAGGATTCAAGAAAATTATTCTTGAATCTGATTTCAAGAATGTGGTGGATATGATATGTCACGGGAAGGTGGATAGATGTAGTTTGTTAGCAGTACAAACAAAGAGCCTACTTCAACGGTCTTGGGAACTGAAACTTCAATACATCCCAAGAAGTCAGAACAAAGTAGCAGATGCCCTGGCTAAAGATGGTCTGACCACTACAACAACATTATATTCATGCCCTCCACATTTGGAGTCACTGGTCTCACTGATGGTTTGGGATCTGATCCCCTTATGATATAAATTTCTTGATATCGGGCTTTAGCCCTCTCTTGTACAAAAAAAAAAGTTACCTGCTCATAACACTAAGAGTGTGATAAACATGCTGCTTAACTAAAGAATTAATATATGCAGCCTATTGCAGTCTGAGATACAGAGTCTTTTACAACAACTATGGGACTTGAAGATTTAGCATATTCCAAGAGCACAAAACAAACTGGCGGATGTTCTGGCAAAGAATGGTTTGACTACCACGTCAATTCTAAATTCGTGCCCTTCACATGTGACATCTCTTGTAACTAATGAGTGTTTGGGATTTGATCCCCCAATAGTTTAGTTTTATTGTTTCAGGTGTTTAGCCCTCTTCTATACCAAAAAAAAAGTTACCTATTATCCATATGTTTAACTGATAAAGGAGTGAAATATGTTATCCTTTAGAGTATATTTGATCTATAGGAAATATCACTTTATCGTAGTTTCAATCATAGCATTTGGAGAGGTATAATAGCTCTTAGGTATATAGGTTTACGCCTGAGAGTAATTGACTGTTTACCCTATCTAACATTGGTATTGCCTAGAAAGAAGAGATATTTCGCTTTACCTTTAGATCATGGATGAGCCCAATCTCTATCCAAAAATTCATGTACCAAAAAATAAAAAAAATAAGCATAACTAATAAGAGTTTGCATAAATAGTAAAGAATAAATTTATATCTCATAAGGACGCGAACTTGATTCCCGTTGTTATCGTAAGAGCTCTTTTAATAAGTTAATTCTTAAGTCTCTTGTAAATGTTCTTTGAGCCCTCATGCTATATTTTGACTTTAGTAGAGAATTAGTGTCGAACTTACGTCAATTTTTTTATATAAAGAAAAAAATTAACATGACTATAATTCATTTATCATTCTCTTGACTGAAATTTTAATCTAAGTTGCTAACTCTACAACTAACTTGGAACATGATATTCCCTACGAGTTTTGTTTTTCATGTAATATCAAGAGCTACTTCCCCTGTTTCTCGACGCAAAACAGGGAATTCATTTCCATCATTTGTTTTTTAAAAAACTCAATAAATAGTATAATAAGGCAATTTAAGTTCCTTTTAACGTTTAAGATTATGGTTTTAAATTTTAACTAGCATATTAATTAATGGGATGGGATACACGGGATCAAATTTTGCAATTTTCTTTAACATGAATATGAAAAAAGTCCAAGTATGTTTTTTTAACAAGGGGTGATGAAATAATAATTTATCATATTTTCTTACTACTGATAATATTTTTATTGTAGCGGTTAGTGATTCATTCATATTGTTCGTTTACATTCATTTTGATTTCTGGGAAGTAAATATGTTATATAAATTAATCCGGTTTAATTTTTAAATTATATTATACTCTTTATTATATCTTTAATTTATAATATAATTAAAAAATTAATATTAATCATAAATATATAATATATTTTTTATATTTATCTATTTTTTTAAATTAATTTTATCAATATTCCTTAAATAATAATCAAATGAAAGTGAAAAAATTAAAAAAATAGTTAGAATATTTTAAAAAAATATTATATTAATTTACTTATTTAATCTAATTAAATTAATTAAATATATCTTATATTAAAAATTAAAAAAATATCTTTTATTCTTTGTACAAACAATGTATCCCCAGTTGAATGAAAATATTAAATTTCCCTTGAATCAATACATTTTAATTGTTCATATTAAAATGATTCTAATAATTATAAAAATTAATTGATTTTTTTAGATAAATATAAAAAATTAAATAAATATAAGATAGAAAAAGTTCAGACGCTCCTGTTTTAATGAGTTCATTTTAATTCTCGAATGAATGTGCAAATATAAGTGCACGAGTCAATTTAAAAAAGAATGAATGTGCATTCATGAAAACATAAATTGTATTAATATCCATCATTTATTACAAAAGATCCAATCAATATTTTCGCCTTTTAAAAAAAGTTCACGTTTTAAAAATATAACAATAATGTTTCAAAAATTACTATATTTCTATACTGTGCCAATCATACAATACCATCTCAAGATTATCAAATCTGAATTTTTTTTTAAAAAAAAAAGATTATGATCCGAGTAAGTCTGCACGAATTTAACAAAAATAATAAAATATTGAAATTAAAATTTTACTATATACGTATTGATGAATTTAATCATTTCTGAATTTAGGTCACATAAGATGAATCATTTCTGAATCTAATGCGTGTCTCCAAAGATAAACCCCACTTTTAATTTAGTGGATGAATGAAGAAGTACATGAAGAAAGAATCCGCGTTCTTCTCCTCTCGGTGACTTATACTCCTAGTGGTGGCGCCGTGACTGTACATATAGAGGGCGAGAGCGATAGGCAGGACAAAGGAAAGTGAAAAAGGTACAACCTCTATTCCTCTTTCTTTCTGCTTCCTCTCCGTTGAAGTAAGCAGGCGGTGGTGTCTTCTTCTTCACATACATTTATATTTTGTTCTTTTCCTTTCTATCCTCGCACCTAACTCTATTTATCTTTCTCATTCTCTAGGGTTCCTCTTTTCTGATTCCTCCCTTGGATTGAATATGATCGACTTCGCTCGCGTCCAGAAGGAACTTGTTGAATGCGGCAAGGATGTTGAGGGCTCTGGCATCAGGGTTAACGTCAAAGGCGACAGCCTTGACCGCTTGATTGGAACCATTCCTGGCCCTATTGGATCTCCTTATGAGGGGGGCATTTTCCAAATTGACATTACCATACCTGGTATGTTCATCCTAGTTTATGAATTTTGACACTTCGTTGCGAATTGTATGTGATTAGAAGGTAGGGTTTTTAGTATTGCCTATTATGATTGCCGACTGGTGATGTTTGTTTAATTGGCTGATTACTTAATCTGTTGCTTTTCTGGGTAGCATGTGAACTTTAATAGTTTGTAAGTTTTTATTTATTTGCTTGCCCTATTCCTTGATCGCAGATGGCTATCCCTTCGAACCTCCCAAAATGCAGTTTACAACAAAAGTCTGGTAGGAATTTTTTATGGTCCTCGGTCTTTTTTGTGCTTCATGTTATATATAGGGTGGAGTTTGGTGTAGAATTTTTTTTCTAGCAAATTATGTGTGCGTTGTTCAATATAGTCCTGTAAAATCATTGTTCAGACATAGATATTTATCTTGTCTTTGATGTTGGATAATGGAAAGAAGGTCTGGCTCTGTGGCCTTGTTGTGCACCTTTCTGTTTGACATGCTGTTAATTTCATGAAAATATAGCTTCAAAAGGCCAATGCTGTATCATTTAGTCGTGGTTAACTTAGGTGATAACAGTGCCCCCTTCCTCTTTTTCTGTTATCTCTTATTGAGTATTGATGTTACTGTAAATTGATTGAGTAGAATCATATGCTGACCCTGTTTGAAAAGTCGAATAATGTTACTGGTGAATTCCCCCTCCCCTCACCCCCCAAAAACACACACAAAAATGTTGTCTTCATTTCAATGCAGTCACTATTAGATGTTCTGGCTTCTGAAGAGGTAGTTTTATTGTCATGATTGACTGGCAAATTCATTATGGAACTTTTTTCAATTTCTTAGCGTCTAATTATGTATAGCATTTAATGCCCTGCTGTTGGCAAAGCATCTGCTGATTCATATAATGATTATATTCTATACTGTGTAATGTCACCTGTTGAAGGCACCCTAACATCAGCAGTCAGAGTGGAGCTATTTGCCTGGACGTCTTGAAGGATCAATGGAGCCCTGCACTGACCCTGAAAACAGCGCTGCTTTCTGTGCAAGCACTTCTCTCTGCTCCTCAACCTGATGATCCTCAAGATGCTGTTGTAGCACAACAGGTCTGTATTCTTAATGGCATGTTTCTTATCTATTGCGTGATGCTCTGTCTATGGTTGTGATGGAGACTTAATAGTATGGGATATTAAGTTCTTTATTGAGTAAAATAGGATGCTCAATGGGATCAGATTGGAACTGTTAAATGTAGTAATATTTTGCTTTCCATACTTAATTTTTACTGCTAGATTTCCTTCAATTATGATTGCTTATTTTTCCTATGCCCTCATGGTCAATGTAGTATCTCAAAGACTACCAGACATTTGTTGGCACCGCACGGTACTGGACGGAAGCTTTTGCCAAGGCATCATCTCTTGGGATTGAGGATAAGGTAGAGCTTTTGCATTTTGGGACCTCTACAAGAAAGCACCTTTGCGCTTTACGAGGCAATTTATCTCACATTTATCTCATACAACGCTAAATTACTTAGAATAAGCTAAACCAAATAATTGAATGATGGATTTACATTGAATAAGCTAATCTAAAAAATTGAAGGATGGATTTACATTTAGCTTGTAACAATTGATCTCATCAATGCATGAGATCCACTCTGCATCTTATGAAGTTCTGTTTTTTTTTTTTTTTCGCGCAGACAAATGAATTTTCGATTTTATACTGGTATAGGTAAAGAAGCTGGCAGAGATGGGATTCCCTGAAGCTCAGGCGAGGAGTGCTTTGGAAGCTGTGGGTGGCGATGAAAACTTGGCTCTTGAAAGGCTTTGCTCTTAGCTAGTGTACAAGATATTATTACCTAAAGCGTTTTTTGTTCTGTTAAAGTTTATGATGATATTTTCCCATAAGAAGTGAACACAATTACGATATAGATTCAAAGGTTTAATTGGATATAGTTACTTAATCTGGCAAAGCTTATCTTATAGTTCTAATCTATGGGTGCGATGGATTTTTTTCATGTCACGTCATGTAGAAAATGAAATGCATATGGGAAATGTTTCTGCTTCACAGATTTTATAGTATGGGAGCATTGGCAAACTAACGACTGATGAATTAAGTGCCACTACATACTCGTTTTGACTTCTATCAGGAACATGTTCAAGATGAGTGGAAAACATACCCTTTCTTTTTTGTCTTCTTTTCTGGGCAACAGATTCAAGTCGTTTAGTATCTAATGCAAAGCAAGCGAAGTGTTATTTCAACGTCGTATTTAGTTGGAAGCAATGGTAAGTGTTATTTCAGGTGCAAGTCGCACGCTTGCTCCCTTGCATTAGCCATTGGCTGCAGTGTTGCCAATTTTTAAACTCTCACCCTCAAAGTTGGTAAAAATTTAGTCTATGGTTACAGATGCAAATCTTATGCTAACGGGAGGACTATATTAGATAATTGCCTGTGGCCTGCTCCCCATGGGATTGAGTTTCGGTGATGAGCACCCAAATCTAGATATCCAGATTTAATTTGGACAGTGTCAATTTATTTATTTTTATTTGTTTAAAAAATAAATTATTTTAACATGTATAAAGTCTAAAATAAAAATATTTGAAAACACCAAACTGAGGAGTAGAGAAGCCAACTTTGAACTGGTTGAATAGGATAATATATCATGGAACTGTGCAGGTGAGAGGCGTTGGTGACTAGGAAACAATAAATTAAACTTACTTCTCCTGAATCGTGCATTCTTGGGAATTGCCATAAGCTAGATGGCAGATTTCATGGTGGTGGCCACATGCACCTTAGGCTTCATCTCTCTTTGCAAACTAATTATGGATGTCGTGTAGTGGCTGTGGTTCATGTTCTTGAGGCCACCCAAGAACCTCAAACACTAGGCTCCTGGCCGTCTTCACCAGCTGCACCGACGGAATAGGTAAAGCCCTCACTTTTGAACTCGCCAAGACACGTAGACGGAGATCAGAGAGAGACACAGTGACGTGGAAGCCAAGGTGGTGGAGATTGATTTGGGGAGCATCCCCCGGGAGGAGATAGTGAAGCGGATGGCGGAGGCGACCGAGGGTTTAGATGTCGGCGTGGTGGTTAATAACGCCGGGACGGCAGGTTCCGGCGGTGAGCCCAGGTTCTTTCACTAGGGGGAGTTGGAGACGATGGAGAAGATAATTGAAGTGAACATGGAGGGACTGACTTGGATGACAAAATCGGTGATCCCAGAGATGCTGAAGAAGAAGAAAGGAGCCATCGTTAACATTGGCTACCGTCGCTTTTCCTTCTTACCCTCTCAACGCCGTCTACTCCGCCACAAAAGAGTAAGAGTCCATCTTCTCTTTCTTTAATTATCAGTTAATTAAAAGATAAACATAATAATTAATGTGCCTCACAACACTCCCATTCATATGAGTAGATACGTTTTCAACTGGTCTCATCAACAAACGTAATCTTATAAATCCTGCTTTTCGATCAAAACCACTATGATAGAATGGTATAGCTTTGCAAATTACAAATATATCTTCTCCTTATCCCCTTTTTTCCTTTAATAAAATAATTTTATCCTATTTTCTTTGATTATAAATAAACATATAGAACAGCTACACCTAAACTTTTTCAAATTGAGTGGAGAGTGATAGAGGATTACACCTAAACTCAATTAAAGGCATATTGGACTCCTTTTATGCACAAAATAAAATAAAAGGATGGACAAAATTTAATAACTTCTTTATAATTTCCTTTAATTGAGTAATTTCCTTCTCAATTATAATAATGTTTATTTATTATGAACATAATAAAATTATTATGCTTAAAATCATGCTCATAATTGTCCCCTCACATATATGTTAATTTTGATTTTATTTATATAAACGTGACAAAATTAATCAAAGTGTATGTTCGGTAAAAGTTACATCATTATCTATCAAGTCATTTTATTTTACAAATTATTCCTACAGTCTTTAATATAAAATCTATTTAATTTTTTTAAAAATATTTAAAAAGTCTAATAAATTAATTATCAAATATAATTTCTCAAGACGAATTCATATAACATACTCCTTATATCTAAATTAGTCAATTAACTATTATATTAGTCATAATTAATTTATTTAATTTTATTAATATATCTGAAAAATTTGACTAATTCATATGTTAATGATAGGAGGAGTAATAAATTATAAATTTAAAGACTAATATCTATAATAAATAAAATTATATGCACTAGATAAAAAAGGGGAAAATATAAAGTTTAATTACAAGTGAGATGAAATTAAGTGATATAATGAATATTACACTTTAAAAAAAGCCGAGTATTTGAATTCAAGATTTGCTGTAAAGGATTTAGGTGAAGGTTGAAAGTTTTGGTGATTGTTGATGTTGTTGGCAGGTACGTAAGGATGTCAAGAAGCCTAAGTAATAGATATTCTGGGTCAGGTATTGTTCCGTATAAAATATTAATTTCTATAATTTAATAAAAACTCAAAATGTTTTGATGGGATTGGTGAGTAACAAAATAGGAACCACCATATGCGGCAACGAAGATGATAAAGAATGGACGATTCTAACAGCAGAGGAATATAGCAGACATGAGATGGGTCGGATATGAGAACGAGTGCGAGCCTCATCCCTTGCATTCTCTGCAAGCCATTTTCATCCGACTCTTCCCTCCTTACTCGTCAATTCCCTCTTGCTTCGCTTCTTCACTTGCTTGCGAAATCACTCTCTCCAACCCTCCCAATCTAATGAATTACTCATAATGAGGGGCCTAATCTTATTTAAGTATGTTACTCAGATGCTCATGAATGCGCTGCTTGGGTCTTGATCTTTTGATTGTATTCAAGCTTTGCTTTATCAAAACAAGTGAACTGTGTTGCTTATGAATAACAGTATTACTTAGCTTCTTATGAATATTTTTTCCTGTGGTCTTAAATGCAAAGATAAACTATAGCCCATGGAAGATGAGCCCTTCAATTTTTTAGTACTTGGGACCCCGTTGCCACTTATGAGTAGCGACTCCCCAAAGATAAATTAAGGGGAAAATCAACCAACAAAAGTTGATCTGAGTAGTAAATAGTTCAGTATCGTTTAATCGAATTCTTAAATTTAAGTCTTGACAAAATTTTGGGTTTAAGTGCATATGACATTTTGAAGTTTTTTTTTTTTATGTTTTTAACGGCTGCCCTTCTCAAGTCTTCGCATGTGTGAATTGTGATTCCCTATTGTTGCTTGTATGTATGTTGTTTTCTTTAATTGAAAAAAAGTGGTGAAAAGCTGGGCTCCTTTCGCCATTTACGCTTTTATTTTTTCTTGTTATAAATTTTTTTAAAAAAAATTAATTTTAACCCTAATATAAGAGTAGAGTAAAGTATATATTTTTCTTAGATAATATCAAAATCAATTAGAACGGATCGTCTATTAAACTGAGTCACTTAAGAGTTATGATATTTTTTCAAGTATCACGAATAAAATTAAAATAAAGTAGTACTCTCTAAATAATTTTCATAAGTTAAATCTGGCTGCCATTTTATTTTATTTTTTAACTGGGGTACTTATGGGATGACACAAACCTGGCTTAATGGTGGTGGGCCACTAAACAAGCCCAACATGACAGTGCAATTGAATTCGGAGATCCAGGACGATGCAACAAAAACAATTAATGCCAAGATAAAAAACACAGTACGACCTATCGTCTGTAGGTTGAACTGGCGAAGGAGTAAGACATACTACTATTTAGAGTGTGTTCGAATCCTATAGAGTACCACTTTGTTGTGGTTTCAGTTGCGGCGCTTGGGGAGGCATCCTAGCTCTTGGGTGCTTAGGTTTACGCCTGAGGGTAATAGACGGCTCGCCCTGCCCGATATTGGTATTGCCTAAGAGGAAGGGAGACTTCGCCCTGCTCTTAGATCGTGGGTGAACCCAACCCCTTTTCAGAAATTTCTTTACCAAAAACCAAAAAAAAAAAAAAAACACAGTACGTTGGAAAACTGGGAGAGACAAGCATTTAATTATTGGCGGGAAGTAAGTAGACTCCCACTAAATTTATCAATATACTAGTAATTTATTATGTCTAGAGTATTAATATTTTATCTAATATCCCTAATTAATTAAAAAACTTCATAATTAATATTAACCAAAATTTTCTAACAAAAGGTATTTTAATATTTTATGAGAATAACTAATTTTAATAAATTTTGTTAAAATTGTTATTAGGAAGTTATGATAAGGGCCACCTTCCCTATAAGGAAGAATGCATAGACCAAGAAGAAGGTAAAATCTACGTGTGTAAGAATTATTTGTTCCCATCGTTATCCTCTATTTAATATCATACGAGTACTATTTTAATTTGTTTTTATTAGAGTACTGTTTTAAATTTCAATTATACCCTTTATCTAACATGGGTACTATTAAAAACAAAGCAATAATTATACCTTAAAGTTTAGAACATGACATATATTTAAAAATAAAATAGAAATCCAAATTATAATATGTTAAATTACTATCACTTTTTTTTTAAAATCTTATTACTATATATTTGAACAATTAACTACTATAATTATAAGGTTCATAATTATCTTTCCCCATAAAAATATTGTTTTTAGAACTCCAATTTAAAATTTAAAGGGATGGAGTAGTATCTTATACTATCATAGTAATTTAACTATGTGTTAGTTAAATCCTTCTATTTCCTCTCAAGACACGCTACCTAGTTAGTCTTCCTCTGAGCTGGTATTTTCAAATCATTATATTCTGCCACTCTCTTAAATCTGCTTCGTCTTTAGGGATGTCTAATTTTGTCTTATCAGGATACAACAGAGATAAGAATTGAGATGGGATCGATCTCGATCTGACCCTTGAAACTCTCATTCTGTCTTGATTATAATTTTTTTTATAAAAAATTATATTATATTCTCTTATATTTCTTATTTTATCCACTCATCTCAAGCTCTCCATCTCTCTTCTCTTACGCTTTATTTGCTCACAATCACAGGTCTCTCTAGTTGCCATTCTCATACAGATATTTTTACTTATAAATATTATTATACAAATATTTTTATTCTTCCTTACTATTATTTTTTATTTTATCTAGGTAAATTATCATTTTATATTATCAAAGAATATTGGTATTTAGAAGAAGTTGTCGTAATATTTTATATAGAATGATTCACTAAAATAATTTTATTATAATATTTTTTTAAAAAAATATGATCGAGAATTCCTATCATGTCCTGATCCCAATAAGACTGAGATAAATTTAGAATAGGATAAGATACGAGACATAGAATACATCTTATATATTATATCAAAATAAGACACATGATAAAATTATTCCAGTCTCAATCCATCCCGTAAGCACTCTTATTCATCACTTTCATACTGCCCAATTCATTCAATTTTCTTTATATATATATATATATATCAGTTGGATTTGCTTTTATTTGAAAGAAAAAAAGGGTCTAATATTCCAAACGAGAGACACGTGGATAATTATACTTTTACCATCCTAAGTGGTGTTTGATAGAGTAACACTGATTCATTATGAATGGCAAAAAAAAAAAACATAACAGCCTGGTGTGTGTTAGCTAGCTAGCTAGATTCAAATTGAAGAAACACTCCCCCACCCCCCTCCTTTTTAACAAAATCCCGTATGTTTTTTGTCATTTTATGATCAATATGGATCAGTTATTAATTTCCAAAGGGATAATTGCAATGGGACTTAGCCCCAGAAGGATATTCTTGAGCGAGTTGCCAATTACAATTAGTAATTAATTAAAGTGAGGATGATTTATGCCTAAACTCCTTTTCAAGATAACTAATGCCACTCTGTTAATTACTTTTAAAAATAAGTGTATGTTTGGATATAATTTTTAGGAATTAATTCTGGCAAAAATCTTAGTTTAGAAAAATCTAAAACAAACATTAATTTTTGTCCAGAGTTAATTTTGGCCAAAATTTCAGTTTGAAAAATTTTTAGCCAAACAGTCATTTTTGTCCAGAATTGATTTTAGGCAAAACCTCAGTTTGAAACCATGGTTTTGAATAAGCTACTGAAAATAGATTTTGGAACTGTAAAAGAGCTTATAGATTATCCAATTACTATTTTACCCCTACTTTTTTCTTATACTCTCTCTCATCTCTCTCCTATCATCTCTCTCCTTTCTCCTCTTCACACTATCTCCTCTTTTCTCTCTTTTCTCTACACTCTCTCCTCTCTCTTATTTTTTCTCTCTCCTCTCTCATCTCTTCTATTTATTCTCTACCCTCTCTCCTCTCTCATACTTTATCAAATCATACAATTTTTTGTAATTTATTAATATAAAAGTGATTCTACTACTAATCATCTAAATATTTCTATTTTTAAAATCCATTCTTCCCAAAATCTATTATTTTCAAAATCTATTCTCCAGAATCTATTCTTCCCAAAATCTATTTTTTCCAGAATCTATTCTTCCTAGAATCTATTCTTTCCAGAATCTATTTTTTAAAAGCTAATCCACACACACCTTAGGCCATGGGAAATATATAATAATAATTAAAGAGTCGCACATGGACTTTTTAACTCAAATGGCTGACATATGGACCCCACGTAGAGCCTTTTTTACCATTTTAAGTTCAACAAATGAAAGGAATGACGTCATTAATGCGAAGTAACAAACAAATTAAATACTTTCCCCCGTAACTCATTAAACAGAAGTGACATTGATTCTTCATAAATAAATTAATATGTACTTTGATTTGATTAAAATGATCATTAAATATTTATTTATCTTAAAAAATTAAATTGTGAGACCTTCCGTCAATTGTCAATAATTTTGTTTTGTTGCTCTTTCAATTTATTAAAATTTTATTTAATTATATTTAGATTTAATCTGTATTACGTATATGATTATAGTGGATAAATCTTATAATAGAGATTTTTTACATATATCAAAATTTAAATTTAAAATATTATTTAAATGATATTAAACTGTTTATCACTGAATTCATATTAATTATCATTATGATAATTGGCATGGTAGGGGAAGCATATTAATTTTTTTTTTATTCACCCGATTCATCTAAATTTTATTTTGACTATATTTAGATTTGATCCGCGTCATGTATCTGACTATAGTAAGTGAGTCTTTTAATAAAATTTTTTTATATATACTAAAACTCAAATTTAAAATTTCATTTAAATAATATTAAATTATTTACTATTCTATTAGGATAAATCCTGTCGTGGAAGTATATTAATTTGTTTTTAACGTGAAGGCTTTAACAAGATATGAAGGCCCATACCAGACCAGGCGGGTCAGCTCGAAACTTGGTGACCCGGCCACTAATAAAATAGATTATTAATCCTTTGCTCTCTTCCTAAAAATCAATACTTTGCGTTGAACCTGTGCTTTTGCCTTGGCGATTTTGCTCTCCTCTAAATAAATGTAAATTAAGCCAGAAAAATAGATAACCAAATGTTACAAAACAATATTAAACTCAGATATATAATAAAATATTGAGAGTAACGTATTACTTGAGATATATGTTTATTTATTTTTTTAAAAAAAATTGTGAGAAAGCACGCAGATTATTAATGATGGAGAAAAAAAATCATTGGGAAGAAATTTAAAGGAATTCATAATTCATTCAAAATAAGGGCATGATGAGAGAGAGGAGTCCCTAGTAAGAGAAAGTCAATACAGAGAGGTAAAAGGTGAAGCCACTTCTTTTAGACGAAAGGCATTTTACTTTACTTTTCTTGTTTGATCAATTATGATTTTTGGCAGCTTCATCCCTTCCCGCTCTCAACATCTGATGACCTCATCGGCTCTGTGTCGTTTTGGATTTGGCCCTTCAGCCTCCATTTCACTGACATCCTCTCAGTGGCATTCCCGTCATTTCTGCCTAAACTCGTGAGTCGTGACCCTTACCCTTTTCTTCCTTCCTTTCTCCCTCCTCCTCCTCCTCCTCCTCCACATCCATCTCCAACACTCACTCTCACTTCTCATACCTCCCACCACGGTTACTCCTCAACTCATTTCCGGCTATTCTCTCTCTCCCCCCCAAATCGCCGGTTACTTCTCCGGTTTTTCAGTTACCGTAACACCTCTTATTTCTCGATTCCGATGTGTTTTCTTTACTCTGAGAGCTCCCACAGCTGACCAATGGGTTGCGTGCTAGGGAAGCCGGCGGATGGCGGAGGCAGACGGTCGGATTCCGTACCTCATATTCACCGTGGTCGCGCTAGTCAACGACATTCCACTGACGGAGGTAATCCCGTTTTGGTTAGGAAGGAAGTGGCGGCGAGGGAGAAGGAGAAGCAGGGGACTCGGCATACCGGCGATTTCCCCGGGACTGTGCCGGCTCCGGAGAGACGGAAACCTAGGCTTGATCGATACACTAAAACCGAACATGGTTGGCCGTCGTGGTTGATGGATGTGGCTGGCGACGCTATCAGAGATTGGTCTCCTCGTCGCGCCAGCTCGTTCGAGAAGCTTGCTAAGGTGCTTCCTGCTTCGAAACTTAACTCCATATTCGTTTTATACAAATTGGATTTATTGAATCAGTGGCAGTGTGTTTGTATTGGTTGTTCAGATTGGGCAAGGGACTTATAGCAATGTATATAAAGCTAGGGACCTTCTTACTGGAAAGATAGTGGCGCTAAAGAAAGTTAGGTTTGATAGTATGGAACCAGAGAGTGTGAAGTTCATGGCAAGAGAAATTATTCTGTTGAGGCGGCTTGATCACCCCAATGTCTTAAAACTTGAAGGTTTGGTTACTTCAAGAATGTCATGCAGTCTATACTTAGTATTCGAGTATATGGAACACGATCTCGCTGGGCTTGCAGCTCGCCAAGGTGTTAAGTTTACCGAGCCTCAGGTACGGCGATTTTTAAACTGGAGTGTATTCGTTGTTAATTTTATTTTGCCAGCTGGCCAAGGCGTTAGGTTCAACAATGTTTATATTAGCTATGATCCAGAATGCATTTTCCAGCTTTGTTGTGATTGATATGCGTTTGAGGTTATGATTTTGTTTTGTTACTAAATGCGTACACAAACAACTTCCATTTTCCCTTTCAATACTATTATATATATACCTTAGGTTGATTTTGTTTCCTGATCTGAAAATGAACACCCCTTAACAAAATATATGATTTTTGAAGTAGTGAGATGACTATAAACAAGAATGAAAATTTTCACGTTGTCTTAACTTCTCTTGCCCCCTGCAAACCAACTATATTTTGAGATTTTCAGTATCTTGCTCTATTAATAAAAAGTAAAATATATTAATTTTAATTGTAGTTGTTGTTTGGCTACATCTATTAAGATGTGACCAATCAAAGCCAAAGAATATTCTTCACTTGGGTAAATACATGATACATCTCTTCTTCCAATGCAATGATCACTTGATATTTTGCTCATGCTGAGAATACGTAATAAATTATTTGGTTGCTATGCAGGAATCAATTTGTTTTATCTATCCCTAATTCAAAAGGGAAAAAAAGATTGTACATTATATATGGAGGGTGACTATACTGTGCCTGCAGTTTTTATGTAAATACTTAAAGATATGTAGCTCATTATTTGGTTCATGATGTCTTTATTTACTTAATACTTCATTCAGGACCTGTCTTAAAATAGTGGTGCCTTTTAAGAATTGATAAAACTAGAATGGACAGTCATTCATTGACAAATAATGTGAGGAAATGTCTTACTGAAAGGCTGATTTGTTCCTCAGTATATTTCTATGGCAGGTGAAATGCTATATGAAGCAATTACTCTCTGGCCTTGAGCATTGCCACAGTCGAGGTATTTTGCACCGCGATATCAAGGGTTCCAATCTGCTCATTGATAATGAAGGAATCCTTAAAATAGCCGATTTTGGTCTCTCCACTTTCTATGATCCTGAGAAAAAGCAGCCTATGACAAGTAGAGTTATCACCCTTTGGTACCGGCCTCCTGAGCTTCTTCTTGGGGCTACACTCTATGGTGTTGGTGTTGACCTTTGGAGTGCTGGCTGCATCTTGGCAGAGCTGCTTGCTGGGAAGCCAATCATGCCTGGCCGAACAGAGGTATCACTGTTTTTCTTGTTCTACTAGTAGCTATTGTTTAAACTTTGAAGCTACTAATCAGGAACACTTTTCATTGATTCTTAAAGTATCAAGTTCAAGTCTTGTTGCAGAAATTTTAGTCATTTTGTTCCTCACTTACAATACTCATTGACGCCTTCGGTGCCAGCAGTGGTTTGCATTGCAATTCTATCATCAAAGTTCTCTTAGTTGCCAACCAAAATATGTGGGGCAAGCTGCTTTTGTTAGGCTGTGTTACCTTGATTAGTTCACTTTTTAGGTCACTAAACGGTCATCTTGATGGACTGAAAATATCCATTAACTTGACAAACAGAAAACCTGGTTAAAGGCAGAAAGAAAAGAATGAGAAGCAACAACAGAACCCTAGTTCAATCCTTGGAAGTTACATTGTATAATGTTTTAAGTATGCTTTTATGTTTGGAGATTGTACCCGCTGGTGGCATGCGTTAGATAGTTGCCATTACCAATAAACTTTTAATAATTGAGATTTGCCGTTCAGTTTCCCTTTTTCTGTTTTCACCTTGGAAATAATTTTATTTGCAAACAAAATTGGATTTTGTGCCTCAAATGTACATCCCAAGGTGACATTTGACGGACTTTTGAATTTTCTTGGGCTAGGTTGAGCAACTGCACAAAATATTTAAATTATGTGGCTCTCCATCTGAGGAATATTGGAAGAAGTATAGATTGCCAAATGCTACACTCTTTAAGCCGCAGCAGCCTTATAAACGTTGCCTTTCAGAAACCTTCAAAGATTTTCCGCCTTCTTCCTTACCTCTACTAGAAACTCTTCTTGCAATAGATCCCGATGATCGTGGCACTGCCTCAACTGCTCTATGTAGTGAAGTAAGCTGTCATCTTGACATTAAAGTTATATTTGAGATGTAAATTATTCACATGTACTATCTCTCTACAGTTCTTCTCAACTGAGCCCCATGCCTGTGAACCATCAAGTTTACCGAAGTATCCTCCCAGCAAAGAATTGGATGTAAAACTGAGAGACGAAGAAGCTAGAAGGTTCTCTCATTTCTACATTTGATAACTTCTGAACTATCTTTATTTGGTGCTCATAGATGATGGGTAATGGGTTTATATTTTTCTCAGGCAAAAAGCTCAAAGTGGGAAAGCTAATGTTGTTGATGGTGCTCGAAGAGTCAGAACACGTGATCGTGGCCGGGCCATTCCAGCTCCAGATGCCAATGCAGAGGTGCAAACTAACATAGATGTACGTGAATTATTGTCGTCATTGTTATGTTCGTCTATTTGCCTCTCAATTGACCTCGTATTCCTTATTTAAGTTGATATGCAATTTTGAGTTTCTGTTTCTTTAACTCCTAGTTCAAGCCATTGTATTCTTTTATGGCTGAGGTCCGACCTTTCTATTTACTTTTTCTTGACATAGATATACTGTTTAATTGGATGGTTATTCTCATTGAATCTATAAGCTCCACTAAGCAATATTTCGTGATCTCAATGTTCAGAAGTGGAGAGCTGTGACCCATGCAAATGCAAAAAGCAAGAGTGAGAAATTTCCACCTCCACATCAGGATGGAGCTGTTGGATATCCAGTGGATTCATCCCATAAAGGACCTGTTTCATTTGGTGCCACTGATGCTTCCTTTGGCTCAGCAATATTTAATTCAAAAGTATCGGAAACTGTTAGAAATCAAGCTGCTACAACAAGACCTCACAGTCACAGAGGGAGGAAAACTAATAAAGCTGACACCCAGTTGGCGTCATCGTGGAAATTTATGCGAGCCTTCAAACCAACATCAATAGGCCCATCAATGAACATGCTATTTCGGAGCAAATAATAATCAATTTCTGTAGTCTTTGGCATATCCTGGAATGAGGATCTCATTGGGCCAAGAGGCGGTTTTTTTAATTTATTCTTACTTCTTGCTCTCATTTTTTGGTATTTAATTCTATCTCAAGTATTTGATGTATAATATACAATGGAGATCACTAGATTTGTATATTAAGAGAATTGAATCCAACTGCTGTACAGTTTCTGGGAGCGTTACTCCATGACCTTGAAACTTGAAGGTGTTACTCGAAGTTAGGGAGACAAAATTAAAAAGAATACTTGCAGGGTCATTTTATGCACATTAGTATTAATCTTTTTATGAACGCAACCGCGCTCTACCAAAGAGCTCATTAAGTTATGTACAATACAGAATGACCTATGTCCCGTTCTCATCCTTCATCAAAACGTTCAAAATTATATTCTCTTGCAACCTACCACAAACACTCAATTCATTGATCATATTTTATTAAATAGAATACTCGTTAAATTGTTAATTAATTTACATGTTTAAGAAATAATACTCTATATTTTAAATAACAAGACATTTTTTAGAAGGTTCTCATGTTTCAAAATATAGGTCATTTTATGAAAAATAATGAAACATTCATGATTGTTTCTCAAATATATCTTTCATAATTCCACTTTACCAAATAAAAAAGAGAGAGGTTAGTCATGAATCAAGGACATTATTGTAATGTTGCACTTCTTTTTTTTTTTTTTTCGAGAAAATCAAGATATATACCACTATCTTTTAACTATTCCTATTACTCCTTACAAATTAGTTAAAAGCATCTTAAAAATCGAAATAGACAGGGTAGTTAAAAGCTTAGCTAAATCATTAAAGTTGTCATAAAATTGAAATACTAATTTTTAATATTACCCTTATTAATTACAATAAACCCCACTATCAATTTCTACCCTCTCTTACTACCCTTACCTTACAGTTTCCAATATAGGAATTATATGAAAAAATATTTAATACTCCAACCAACCTATAAGTTGACTAATGAAAGGGACCAAAAACACCTAGAAGGAGCTCTATATATATAGGACTAGAGGTAACATGGATTCCTGAAGAGGGGTGGAGAATTGTCTAACAGGGGATTCATATTCATACTGCACCGGAAAGACCGCAATCGAGCAGCCCTCCTTGGTCTGGACATCAAAGACTGCACATGTACAATGATACTTCATATCTATCCCATTCATAAATTAGAAGTTGGCGCCAGCCTTCCATCAAAAAATCCCTTCCTTTAACAAAATTTCGCATGCCAACATAAAGTCTGGTAAGAGGGGCCAACACAAGCCACGTGCATGTATGCAAGCTACTTGATCGTGATGTAGCGATTTGTCCCATGTCTGGCCCAGTATTCCTTGAGATCCAATGGTATAGATAAATCTTGCCCTTCTGCTGCTACCCTACTGAGCAGTCTTGTAAAGACACTTCCACTCATCTTCCGGCCGCCGATTCGAGAATGGCGCTTGTTTGGAAGCTGTGGCAACGGATACATTGACAAGGAGGTGGTACAACAGGATGACTGCCATCCGCCGTTTCCCCATTTGTAGCACTGCCTTGGTACTCCAGTGCATGTGCAGACAGGGGCTGGCATGGTAGTTTCATCAAATGTAACCAAATTCAAGCCAATATCCTGTCTATCCCACTCAGATTTAATTTTAGTTCCTTCAGAAGAAGCTGACCTATTTAAATCCTCACCCATCTTCTTTCCTCTGCCCTTCAACGCTTTAGAAGCATTTGCCTTGTCTTCCTTTTTTCTCTTTGCCTGATGAGATTTAACGGCTTCAGAATTTATTACAGTAACCGGGAAGGCCTCAGTTATGTTGGTATCCTTTGTACTGTATGCAGCTTCTGCCATTTCAACAAGATGGTTTGAGGAATGGAGCATTCGCTTTGACCCGCGTTGAATTCCACTACCCAATTGGAAGTTGACAGCATTGTCCCGGATTTGAAGGGCAGCAAGGGCATTATCCCGTTCCATTATGGCACTATCCCTCTGAACAAGTGCTTCATCCCTCTGCCTAAGGGCCTCATCTCGAGCAGCCAGGGCTTCATTCTTTTCAGATAAAGCCGCATTTCGTTCTCGGATAGCAGCCTCCCTTTCAGCTATGATGGACATGATTTTCTTATTCATAACTAAGGCATTTGGTTCCTTTGCTTGATGTTGAGGAACCATATTCCACTGCACATCCCAATACAATATAATCAAATAAATAAAGTAGTGATTTCTTTTTTGTTTTGGGGGGGACTAAATTTATGCATTATATTTACCGGAGAATGTGCTCCTCTGTAATAGTCCACCTTATGCCTACCATTTTCATGCTGGCAGCCATCGTCCATCTTGATCCAGAAGATTCAGCAACAAATGGTGAAGTTGATGTCAAGAAGTCTAAAGTTCTCTAAATGAACAATTCATAGCAGAAAGAATAAATGCAGCAGTTAACTAACTACATAACTTGCAATACATACCAAATCTAAATATATTTTATTGAATATTTGAAACTCAAAGGAGGTCCAATTCAGCTGCATTGATACAGCATATTTCATTAAATCCATGCTTGAATTATTCACGAAAAGACTACCTTCCCCCACTGAATATCCTCCAAATCCTTTTTCAACCAGAAATAAAATATGCACACCATCTTTTAATACACAAGGCACTAAAGAACTTTATTACCCTTCCAAATGTAATACACATCCTTGACCAACAGAGTATATTAGAGGGAAGAATTCAACCCAGTATTGATAGTTTTCCTTTTCTTTTTTCCTTCTGATAAAAAACAAACTACCAGAAGTTAAAAACACCACTCCTATAATAATCAACTTCAAGGCAATGGAGAAGAAAACAAGCAGTTCCCGGCAAGACCAATTGACCACGATGACAGAGACTTGTCAGCCATTCAATCTTCATAACAGTAAGCAGTACTGTCCATGACAAAGGGGAATCATACAACACCACCATACCAATTTTCAAGCAAAGTCCTGCCGTAAAAGTTAGCCCTGGGGATGATTTTATGAGTAAATGTCCCTTGACAACCTAAAAACTGCCATCATTGATCTTGACTCGAGACTTTAACCAACAAATAGAGCAGACAACACTAGCATAGATATAAACTCAAAACGAGACAAGAGAACCTCCCAACAATGTTATATAAACAACTTCAGACCAGATATGTTAAAACATTTCACTATATTTTTCTAAATGTTCCTAAATAGTTGGAAAAATGTCATAACTTCTTTAGGTTTTGATTCTAGTTATTTGTATTGATATACACATATTAATACATTCACAGGCTAAGTGGAGCATTTAACACATAATTATACAAGCTGTTGGTAGAAAGTTGAAACATCAATTTTTCATGTTTGATCTTCACACTATGTCCAAAAAGATATCCAGAAAATATTGGATCTTGAAATCTCATCAACACGATGCATGAAGGAAGCAAAGGCATAAATATATACTTCCACCAAAAGAAAACAATCAAAATATACAATCGAGTGTGAGGATTGATTTTTTTTTTTAATTGGTGACCATCGTATAAATGTAACCAAATAGATCTTGAACTCGAGTTCACACAACGTTGATTGAAAGGTCCAATGGTAATATTGAATTTAAATTCTAAAACAAGACTCCCTCTAGTCGACTGTACTTCCATAAACTCCAACCATGATCACATCAGATAATGTGCCCAGTTCTAAAATTTCACTAAAACACTTACATGATAGTCGAGTAGGAAAAATTAAAAGAGAATAATAATGTTTGTAAATTTGTGCCAAATGTTTAAGACATTAAAAACTCGAAATAATCACTAACCAAACGCCACGGTATAGTGAAAGTATAGCTTTGCAGCCTGGATTTGGGATTTAATGTTCAAATAAAGAATCAGAAAGAAACTAAACCAAGTAAATAAGTATGATCGATCGGAACTTGCAGTAGAGCTACGGTTAGAAGCAGATTAGACCTAGGAAGTTAGAAGCGCAAAGATTTTAAAGCTTAGGGTAAAAAAGAGAGGACTGTTAAAACTCAATGAGACAGAAGACTTACAGGTAACGGAGTAGCAAAGCGGCTCAAAGTCGAAACCGAAAGGGTTACCCTCCACTTTGACGAGAGAGAGAGAGAGAGAGGGAGAGTGAAAAACGAGAGCCATTGGCGGATTCATCACTTTCTATGTCAATCAGGCAACAGAGTCTAAACGACATCGTCGTTCCACTCTAACCGCGTTTCGATGGACCGTCAACACTCCCCAGTCAGCACACCAAGAAGCCCTCTACGTTTCCCGTTTCCGCCAATATTTTTTCTTTGTTACTCACCCAAGAACAAGAACAAGAGCAAGAACGAAGTCTCTTTTTTCTTAGGCTATTTTTCTTATGCTTTTTTCTTTTTCTTTCTTTGGGCCAACGTTTTGGGCAATATTGAAAAACAAGTATTTTTTTTTTGTTCCCAAAATTTTTTAAAAAACATTAGAGTTATTCACAATTACTTGAACTGCTTGTTTGGTCTCATTTATGAGAATAAGATTATCTATAAATAAAATAATGAAATGAGATTTTATACTATAAGAATTAAATAAAAAAATTGAATCCTATCTTTTTATGCAAAAACAAAAGAAAAATATTTTAAAATAAATTTATTCTCATCTAAAATAATTTTTTTTATTTTTTTCCTGAACCACGTCAATATATATATATATATATATATATAGTCTTTTTAACCACTCAAAAAAATCTATTCTTATGTGCAAATGAAGATTGTAATAATATCTAACTCTTCTTTTTTCTTTTTTTGTTATAAATATTTAAGTTTATATTTTAAAAGTAATTGAAAGGTCATCTTATCTAATATTAATATTATTTAAAAAAATAATATTTTACTTTATTTTTAAATCATACGTGAATTAATATTTTTTTTATTTTTTTACTAAAAAAACATTAATAAGGCTGTCCACGACAACGATCATAAAGAACAACTGCACATGTAATATTGGGCTATAAACTCTTGATGAATTGTGAATAATAATTAGGAAATATAGTAAAAAAATAAATTTATATCTTATATAAGTTTAATTCTTTTATTATTGTGAGGGTTCTTTTAATAGACAGTTTTATAAATCTCTTATAAATATTCTCTAAATTATGAGACCGTACTTTAATTTTAATAGAATATTAAAGTTAAATTTATCTAAATTTTTATATATAAAAAAAATCACTTGTTTAAAATTGTTCGAGTTACAGGCATTAACGGATACTCGTTTCATTGTTGTTTAGAAGTGTTTTCATGGAACTAACATAGGGGAGTCGCAATATCCAATTATTTTGTATATACACCCCAGAACAACTCGTATTATTGGTCCGACCAAAACACAGGTAAACAGACTCGTATTGATGAATACAAGTATTTAAAAATTAAAATGACTAGATTATTGAAGGCGTTAGATCTAATATATCATAGAAAGGGTTGTTCTTTCGTAATATCGCAAATCAAAATTCCATTTTTTATTAAGAAAAATGTCTATTTTTAATAGTCTAATAATATTTTAAATATAATTATCTTTAATATCATAATCTTTTTTTTGTTATAGATATGATGATCTCTATACACTAACATCTTTTTATACAAAATTTTTTAAAAAATAGTTCATTTTACTCATGATTTAAGAGTGAAACGAAGTTTTTTTTTTATAGGCGATAGTAATATTAGGTAAGATGAACTATCTATTACCTTCAGGCGTAAATTTAAATATTTAAGAATTAAAATACCTCCTCAAACGTCGCAAATAGAATCACAATAAAGTAAAACTTTTCAAAAATCTAATATATTTTAAATAATTTTATGTCTCACATTTTTACTAATTATATTAAGTTATATACACTAACATAAACATGTGTATGTATGTAACTCACGCCCAAGCTCCCTACTGAAATAGATATAAGTGGTTTCTTCTATTTATCTTCAACTAAAGCTAAAGCTACATAGAAAGCAATAAGACCTAGACTCACCCACACACAAAATTAGGCCTCTAATTTTTTAATATATAATATAATTAAAAAATTTATATTAATTATAAATATAAGACATATTTTATATATTTATTATTTTTTTAAATTATCTTTATTTATATTCTATTAATAATAATTAAATAAATTAAATAAGATAAAGAGTGAGTGAGTTAAAGAAGATAATTATAATATTTTAAAAAAATATTTCACCTTAACTAATTTATTTAATCTAATTAAATTAATTAAATATATTCTGTATTAAAATACTTACCTCTAAGAGAATAAATCTTCAAAGTTTTATTTTATGAGGTTTGCCACTTTTAGGCTCAAATTTGCTTTGAGGTTCAATGTAGGGGGGCATGGTTAGTGACTTAGTGTGTGTTTGGCAGCCACGTTTAGGAATAGATTTTGCTTCAAACCATGGTTTCACTGAATGAATGCCAAACAGTGTGAAACTTTCAAAAATCGATTCTGCATCACAAACCATGGTTTGAAGAATCAAACCATGGTTTCAAAAAAATTTATCATACTGCAGCTTTTGCAACAGTGTTAGCATGTTACCGTTGGCAGCTTTTTCTCTTTCTTCGTGTTTCCTCTGTCCAGGCGAAGTTTTTCTACCCTCTTCTCTCCTGCGCTTCCACCTTCGAACCAGCGCCGCTGCGCTTTCACCATGCGCTTGTCTGCAAGCCTTCCGTCCCGAGCAGGCTGCGCTTTCAGTGCTCTGCTTCTTCCGCCCTGCCTAGCTCGCCTCTAATTCCATCCTGCCTCTTTAGTGTGGGCTGTCCCGATCTGCTCTCATAAACCCATCTGAAGACATTGTCGGTGCCGTGCCTTGCCGTGTCGTCGCTTGGACTCGATCTCCAGCGACAGTTTTGCGCTTTGTGTTTTTGTTCCTCCCTCTGTGCCGCTGCGTTTCTGCTCCTCTTTGAAGCAACAAATCTGTATTAGAGGTCCAACATCGCTGTGCTCTCAACAATTATCCTCCCTGCATCTAGAGTTCCAGCATAGCTGTGCTCTCCTTAGCAGTTATCCTCTCTGCATCTTCACTCTCCAGGTTTTTTCGTCTTCTCCTTTGTGGTTCAATTCGTTCTGTTTTTGCTTCTTAATACAGATTTGTTGCTTCAAATATACTTGAAATCTGCTTCTTGTACTTTCTTTTAACAAATTTCTGCTTCAAATCTGCTACCTATGTGTGTGTGTGTTCTTTTTTCAAAGATTTATAGTTCAAAACTGCTGCTTTTGTGTGCGTCTATGTGTGTTTCCCTTAGATCTTTGCTTCGTCCTGTTGTGTTTTTGTTTGTACTTGTTACCTAAAGATCATGTACATTTTCTATAATTTAAATTGTGTTGAAAGCATTAAAAGAATAAAAGTAAATATTGTGTACCGCGAGATCAGTGCAACTTTAGTTTCCACTTTGTTTCCACTTTCATAAGTTGTTTGTTTGTTATATGGGGACATTGATCATTATAGGTTGGAGAATAATGAATGACAGTGTTGGAGAATAATAACAGTGTTAGTTCATTGCTATGCTTCAATGGAGTGTTTGTTTGGATATGCTTATAGTTTGAAATGATTTTGTGCTGCAAGAGTGTGTGTTCTGTGCTGATGTTGTGGAGATCACATTTTCAAATTTTGGGGTTTCCTGAATACACAGTTATATATAATGTGTGAATCGTGTGTGAAGTGTTGTTATGTGCGTGCCATGATGCTGTTCATTAGAAGATTGTGAAAATTAATTATTTCACTTGTGTTTAGTTCAATGGGGAAGGATAAATGTAAAGCTTCATGGGATGCCAGCACCACTAAGGTGTTTATTGACCTCTGTATTGAACAACTTCGCAAAGGTGATAGAAAGGGTACTGTGTATACAAAAAAAGCATGGGCCAACATTTGTGATGGGTTCACAGCAAGGACTGGAAAAGTCTATGAGAAAATACAGTTTAAAAACAAGTATGACTCCCTACGAAAAGAATGGCAGATGTGGAATAAATTGATTAATGAGACAGGTATAGGTTGGAATATGGAGCAGAATACAGTACAAGCGGAAGATGAGTGGTGGGAAAAGAAAAAATTGGTATGACAAGGATATTTTGATGATACGCTCTATTTTCAACCCGTATGACATATAATTGTCATTTATGATTGTTGTTATATGTGCAGGAAAATCCACAATATGAGAAATTTAGAACAAAAGGTCTCTTGTTCGGGGCGGAGTTAGATGAACTGTTCAGTAATGTGGCAGCCACAGGGACAAATGCATGGGCACCATCATCCATGACACTTCCACCACAACAGACAACAGGATACGACAATGATGATAATATAGATATGGAAGAAGGGTCGGGAGATAGCGATGAAGTTTTGGAGGCTCAAACAGGCATAAGTGGGGATATCAATCGAATAACGTTCACTAAATCTCAAGGGACCAGTGGTGAAGGTAGCGTGAGGGGGAAGGAGCCAATATCTAGAAGCGACTCATTAGGGGTTAGGAAGAGGAGTGCAGGGATGAAAAAGAAGAAGAAAGGACCTGCATCAACTAGGATAGCAGATGCACTAAGTGAAATTGTTGATTTAACTAAGGCAGAGGTCGAACATGCTCACAAAACGGCAGATGAAGCATCTGCTAACATACCATCTATTACGGAAGTCATGACACACCTAAGGCAACTTGATGAAGTTGTCGCTGATGATGATTGGTTTGTACGATGCGGAAAACTCATGCTAGATCCTGCAATGAGGGAAATGTATGCTTCACTAATGGGAACGAAGAAGCAACTGTTACTAATGTTACGGCACTTATGTTATGGAGATTGAGACATTAATGTTATGACTATTTATGCATGCGTGTTGTATGTATGGACATATTTATGACTATTAATGACTATTTTCGCTATTTTCGTATTATTTTCTTTGCATTTTATGATAGTCATTTCATAACGATCACCGTATTCAGTGAATTAATTAAGCTCTCTCTGCACAGGTTAAACAAGTATGGGGGACGAAAAACAAAACTTGCCCGAAGCTTATAAGCGACGGTTAAAGAGGATTAAAAAACTTGGCAAATTGGTTGGCAGTTATACAGCACAATATTTGTCTAAACAACCAATTCGCACTAGTGATCACACAGGTAGCAAATGGGTCGATGAAGTATTATGCGGTCATCCGAAGCGTTGTTACGAACAGTTCAGAATGGAACCACGTGTGTTCTTCGACCTTTGCATTGCATTGCAGCAACAAGGGCTTAAACAAAGTCAGAACGTTGGAATACATGAAAAGGTAGCAATTTTTTTGAATATTGTTGGACACGGGGAGACCAGTAGGATGATGCAAGAAAGGTTTCAACACTCAGGAGAGACGATTCACAGACACTTTCATGATGTCTTATTATCTTGTTGTGGACTTGCAATTTCAATCATCAAACCCCAAGATCCAATGTTTCAAAATGTGCATAGCAAAATCAAACTTGACCCTCGATATTGGCCATTTTTCAAAAATGCGATTGGAGCGATCGATGGCACACATATTCCTTGCATCGTCAATTCCAATGAACAAGCGAAATATATTGGTAGAAAGGGCTTCACGTCTCAAAATGTAATGGCGGTTTGTGATTGGGACATGTGCTTTACCTTTGTCTTGGCTGGATGGGAAGGCACTGCACATGATGCCCGTATATTCAGTCATGCCTTGACAACTCCTTCAATGAACTTCCCTCATCCGCCTCAAGGTATGTTTGTAATATGTTCAATTGATTTCTTTTTATATGTGCATATAAATATTCAAAATAATAACTTATCTTTCATGCAGGTAAATATTATTTGGTTGATGCCGGTTATCCAACACCAATTGGATACCTAGGTCCATACCGACGTGAGCGTTACCATCTTCCTGATTTTCGACGGTCAGCTAGATTGGTGAACCCTAATGAAGTTTTCAATTATGCCCATTCAAGTTTGAGATGCACGATAGAAAGAACTTTTGGGGTATGGAAAAATAAGTTCGCAATATTACAACGCATGCGCAGCTACGACTATCAAACACAAGTGAAGATTGTTTGTGCAACGATGGCAATACACAATTTCATTAGAAAAACCTCCATTACTGACCCAGATTTCGCGTCAGAGGACGAAGATGATGATGATCCACTGTAAGATGATGATGGCGATGATGAGTGTGACTTTTCACGGATATCTTTATCTATAACCTCCTCATCTGAAATGGCTCGTTGTCGTGATTTCATACGAGATCAACTTATTTATTATAGACAAGACCAACAGTAGTACATTTTATATTTATTTTATGCCCCCTGCAACACCCAACTAATGAAATTTAATTGTTCCTTAATCGTGCAACATCAGATCTCTATGTTAATCAATCGTATTATATGTTTCTCATTTGTACATACATATATTAAAATATTATATAATTTTTTAAATTATCCACACAAATTAAATTAAAAAGTACTATTTCAGTGGGAAGAAAATTAAAATTCAAGTCAATATTGTAAATTTTTACCTTGGTCAAATACATATATATAGTATTAATTTTTAATCACTTAAATGGAAAAATTGAAAATCAAATTTATTCTTTATGTAATTATGATATTAGTTTATGTCCTTTTTAGTAAATTACCTATGCAAAAGTGATTATGTTATTATTCATCCAAACATCTCTAATTTTCAAAATCACTTTTTTCCCAGAATCTATTCTCCCCATAATCTATTCTTCAGAATCTATTCTCGAAAAGCTAATCCAAACACACAGTCATAAAATCACCCATTCAGAAAAGATATTTATTTTGTTGCCCAACATAGCTATTCCTTTTTTTTTTTTTGTTACAAATAACTATTCCTTTTCTTTTACCCGAAGTGCCTGACACATAAACATGGAAAAATGACAAATTTTGTTAGCCCTCCAGTTTGAAAATGAATTATTTATAAATATTACACATCCTTTTTCTTTTTCTTTTTTGCACAGGAAGAGAAAAATAAAATTAAGAACGTGTTTCTCAGGAGGGAACTATTTGGGTCTGAAATCAACTCCAATCCCCGTGAACTAACCACTCCATGAGAACAATTATATTTCTCATCCCTAGTCTGAATAATAAACAATTCAGTATCATTTAAATAAGATTTCAAATTCAAATTTTTGTGTATGTAAAAAATTTCTATTATAAAACTTACCCACTATACCTAAATGCAGAATGCGATCATATCAAAATATAGTCAGGACAAAACTCCGATAAACTGAGTGAACAAAAAAAAATTATATTTCAGCTGTCAATGCAACCTGGAAAGTTTGTGAACATCTGTAAGGAGAATTCCTCGTATTTTCACAGTTCATAGATTTCGGATTTTCTCGCTTTTTTGTGGTGATGATGATGGAACGCCATATCTGAGAAAAGATTACTGCAAAAACTTTGACATCTCTTCTTGTCTTTTTTTTGTTACCCACCCAGTTTGAGCTTTATCCCAATTATATTTAGATTTGACTTACATCGCATCCTTAGTTATAGTGGGTGAGTCTCCTAACGGGAATTTTCTACATATACTAAAGCTGAAACTCGAGATCTCGTTTAAACAATATTGAGCTATTTACCACTCGAACTAACTCTAGATGCTAATGTGAATGTATAGGCAACTTTCACATACAACAGTTGGCCCATATGAACACTAGGATTCAGTGTTCATTTCAGAAATAACCATATATTAAGAAACGGTCCCCTAACTTTACAGACCATACTCTTTCACATTCTATAAAGATCATTCCAATAAAGAAAGATGATTTCCGCGGAAACTTGTTTATTTATGGACTAAACTCTAGAGCACCAGCACACAAATCCATATATCTAGCCAGGTATTAACGTATTTAAGGTAAGAGGGGTCGGGTCCTTACTTGTTAAGGTAACAGCAAACAGGAGTATAATTTTGGGAAACCCAGGACCATATGCACAAGGTCAGGAACAACAGCACACGTTGCTGACAGCTATCTTACGTGGACCTCCACCAAAAGGCATCCAGGAAATTTCCTCACTATAGTGCTACCAAATAATCTATCAAATAAATAATCTAACAAACACCAATCAGAGCAAAAGACATAGTCACATTTAATCATGAAATTGAGCACGGAATTGTTAGTCCATGCTAAAAGAGGAAATCAACTCGTGTCAAAGCTTTACAGGTATGCATGTGCGGAGAGAGGCAATGTCAAGGATTCAGATTGTAAAATACAGAAACGAAGCTGTGACTTAACAGCCAGGAAAAATGATAACACTCGGAAGCACAAGTAACCAGAATTGCAAGCAATTTGACCATATGAATTAATTATTTGTAAGTTGACCAAGTCATTCTCACTCTAAGCATTAATATGTTAACACAAAGTGGTTACTGGCAACAGATTACCATGGAACTATATGAATCTAATCACTATCGCACAATGTGAGGTAAAGGCCCTTTCAACTAGACTGCAAAGAATGGTTGTCCATCAATTATTCCTCTCCTGAAATCAGTGCACCCAAAAACATCTTCACTACTCGGACTCGCTACATTGCAAAATCAATAAAATTGAAGTGCAATATGAACAGGTAAAATAGACAGAAATATTTATCACTTATGAGTGAGTTTAATAAGACCAACTAGAGTTCGGTTAGTTCACATTGTACCTCATATCTTCAAACAGAGACCTCGGAGAAATCAATCTAACAAAACAAAACTTACCTCTACAGGACAAATAAACTCGAATTATAAACACAAAGAAAAGGGAAAAAGAACTGAATACAACTATCATATATACATATCAATGAATCAATTCTTTTTCCTATACCATCGTTAGGAGTTTGAAGAATCTGTTCACCTTTAGGGTCTTGCAAAAACTCCCCATATCTTACCACTACCAAGGCTATCCAACAGTTTCTTGGCACCTTCAACATCCATCTCAACAAGTTTCTGCGTATATACACAAGCACCGGCCGCCACCATATGTTTCCTGCATTTCTTTGAATGCACAAGCGAGGTCAGCACTGAAACAGGATATTTTTTATCCAAATTCACTACAGAAGGATCCAGCAGCTGAACAGCACAAGCTATACCCCTCTCATCCTTCCGGAAAATTTTTCTATTGGCCGCATACAACATGAGCACCGACAACGCTTTTGTAGCTGCTTCTTTCTCTTCTACAGCTTTGCCATCCAGCATCTCGATCAATGGGGTCATACATCCACATTCACCCATCTCCTTCCTCGATTTTGTGTTGTACAACCCCAAAGCATAAACAGCTCGAGCTGCCGCAGTTCTCACCCCTAGAATTCCACAATTCAACACACCCACAAGGCGGAGTATAAACCCATCAGAAACAAGAACATCAGCAATCGGTGACCTAGAAGCCAGTTGACTCAACAACTCAGCTGCAACCTCAAGACTCCGAACTGTCGGAGCTGAGTCCCAAAAATTCTTCAGGCACTCGATCCCTCCTTCCTTCACAAACAAAAGTTTTAAACTTTCGTCTTCAGAAACTAAATTGGACAAACACCCAATTGCATTTTCTTGCGCTAACGCAGTTCCCGATGAGGCGAGCCCCAATAGAACATCAATAGTGTTTTCCTCGATAAAATTCTGTCTGATTTCAGGAAAGACAGAGAGATTTCTTAAAACCCCTGCTGCCGAAGCTTGGGAACCAGGAGTGCCGGCTTGACAAATCTCTAAAAGCGACGAGATTCCACCTCTAGACCCCATTGCTCTAGCATTTTCTTTGGAGAAACTTAGAGCCTGGAGAGCTATGCAGGATTTCTGTTTTGCAAATCCACTCCCCGAATCGAGAACACGGACCAATTGATTCAAAAGCAACAAACCTTCAGCAATCAAAACATGCTTACTACCATCCACCATGGAGACTCTGGAGATGGTAGCAACAGTCATCTCCTTCATCTCGGAAGAGGCTGAATCCAGTAAGCGAACAAGCACCGGAACCACACCCTGCGCCACAGCTATCATCACATTCTTATCGTCCTCTTCGAGTAAACTCAACAAGGAGTCCATCGCTGACCTCCTGGACTCTGCAGAACCGATCTGCAGACGAGTAATCAAGTTTATGGATTCAGACCGTACGGCCTCTCTCTTAGAAGCGCTGGAAACGGCCGCGTCCTGCAAAACCCCACTCCTGAACAGAATCTCGCAGTCTTTAACATGGCGATCAAGCTTAGCGAGGACCGAATCAATGTCGCTCTGAGTCTTAAGCTTTCCCTGGGATAAGTTGGTGGACTGGCATTCTTTTGCAAGCGAAACGGCATCGTTTAGGGAGTGGGAAATGGACTGAAGTAGCTCGAGTGAGAGAGAATTGGACGAGTAATTAGGAAACTCAGAGGAGAAATCAGTGAGCTGAGTCTGAAGATCGAAGAGTTTGGCTCTAATTAGAGACCATTTACCTTTAAAGTTAACAACGGTGGGAATCTCATCGAGAAGAGAAGAAAGAAGCTGAGTGGAGACGTTGAGAATGTCGTTCTCCGATGCTTTCATGGCGGGTCTCGCAGCTTAGCGAAATGCAGTATAGAAAGGGGAAAAAGTGTAAAAGAATAGCGTTCTAGGGTTTAGTCTTTTAGAGCGTCCGTAGTTCAGAGTTCAGAAGGAGAGAAGGGGGCTGTGTATTGTGTACGGGCGGATTTTGCCAACAGAGAGGAAGAGAATCGCTGATGTAGAACGTCTAGAGTGGGAGGGACACGCGCCTGATAGAGCGTGGTCTCAACTTCTGTGTCAATCAGTTTCGATTCCCGCCATCCATATTTATGGTTAGCGGCAAGCTGGCAATTTACTACAATAAGGTAGTAGTATTATCCAGTTTATTTTTATATTGTCAAAAAGTTTTTTTGACCAATTTATATTGCCAAAAGTTGGTTGCACCCAAAATAAAAAAAAAATAATTAACATGTTAGACCTTCTACTAACTTTTAATGTACGAGTATTTTTTTTTAATTTTTAATAATTAGTATTATCTGAAAATAAGAAATATAAATATAAATTCCTTCAAAGCCAATGTTAATTTCAATGGGTTAAAGGGCGAAGTGTTTATTAATATTAGAGCCTATACCATTCCCTTAAATTAATGGGAGTTATAAACTACAATACGATAGGGTAATTTAGTAGTTATTCTATTTAGTCTTTTAAGCAAATAATGAGGGTTCAAATTTTACTTTTATATATAAAAAGTATCCTATAAATAATTATTTACTTTTAAGTGAAAGTCTCATTAGTCATTATTACTCATAATATATATTCTAATTTATATATAAAAATTAATAGGAGTTATGTATAGTAAATAGTTTTTTATATTAGTTTTTAGATCATGACATCATATATCCAATTTTAAAATTTATAATTATCCTATACAACTCAAACTCAAAACTTATAAAAATTTAATAAAATTTTATATTATTAAATTAATTATAAATATTAAGAATGTAGAGAATCGAGTTAATTATTTGTAATATAATAAATTTAAATTTAAATTTTTATTATAAATAATATTTATATTTAATAGTTTACCGTGCTTTAAATATGATATTAGTATTAGAGTAACACAATATTGCATAAGTAACTTAACGAATTAATTTGAGCATTTGGCATGAATAGAGATTAAGTAATTCATATCCTTATGAATAAGCACGATATATAAGAAACGAAAGAATAATTATTTTTATTAATTAAATTAAAAGGCCATTAGGAACAAGTCATGGCAAATCCTGGATAACCTAACGTCTTGGATGGCGTGCCGAAAGAAAATCTGAGAAACAAGTGAGATTAAGATTTATAATAATTTTATTCTCACCTAACATAGGAAACTTCAGCAACCTGTTCTCATCACTTTCTGAGTAATATTTAAAAAAGGGCATGCACTGATTCACGGTATTCGTTCATAATCAATAAGAATATACGATAAGATAGTTAATTTTTTTAAATAAATTTAAAAAATAAAATAAATTAATTATAATTAATATTAAAATTAATTAATTAATTTAAGTAGATTAAAAAATATATAATATAATTTTATTTTGAAAAGTTTAATTTAATTATAATAAATTGATTTATTTACTTTTATATATTTATTTAAAAATATTAATTAACTCTTATAATTAAAATTAGATGGAGTCTTTCTTATAATTCAAATTAACTTACATATATTTGATTTGAGTGTGCCTAAGTTTATAAGGAAATTTCTGGTGGCTATATCCTCTAATTTGTTTACTAACAATTGAAGAATAATAAAAAAGGTATTAAAATATTAAAATATATAAAGATGTATCCACTATCTTAAATTTATTTTAAATAAATAATTAATATTTTAAAGTATTTAAGGTTTCAATCAATATTTTAAATTAATTTTAAAATTACAATTTACACCCTAAAATATTTAATGATACTGACTAATTTTAAATGGATAATTAATATCATAAAATATTTAAATTAATATAATTTTACTCATTTATTAATAAAAATACTAATTTTTATTTGATACATGCTGCATAATTTTTTTATTTTAATATATTATTATTTAAAATATCATATATATAATATTATTTTAATAAATTATATTAAATAAATTATATTTTTTTTAAATATTTATATATGAATTATATACAATTTAAATTTCAGAGTTTATTTAATATTATTGTTTAAATAATATAACACATATAATATTTTAAATAATAATATTTTAAAATAAAAAGTTTAAATAATAGGAATCATACAAAAATTTATATTTTTATTAATAAAATAATTTAATTATATCAATTTAAATATTTTAAGAAATTTTTATATCTTTAGAATTATTTTAAAATAATAATTATATTTTTAAATATTTTTATAATATTAGTTATTCATATAAAATTAGTTTTAGGTGTTCCTGTTAAATTTTGTCCTTTGCCGACAATCACCCAACTGCCACGAAAGTAAAAAGATAATTGTAAAACCAAATATCCAAATCCAATCGCGTGTCTGCACTAGAGTTTAAAAAGCTTTTTTTTGTTTGACAAAATCTTAATTTAAACAAATTTTAAATAAACATATATTCATCTAAAAATAATTTTAACTAAAATTATAGTTTAAAATTATAATTTTAAATAAATTATTAAAATTAATTTTTAAAATAGTAAAAAAAATTATAAACTATCTAATTACTATCTTACTCTTATTTTTTTATACTCTTATTTTTTTCTTTCATCTATTTTCTCTACTATCTCTCCTCTATCTTCTCTACATTTTCTCCTTTCTCTCGTATTTTTAATGAAATAATATATTTTTTAATAATTTATTAATATAAAAAGTGATTTTATTACTAATTATTTAAATATTTATATTTTTAAAATATATTTTTTATAAAATTTATTTTTTTTAGAATTTATTTTCTAAAAATTATTTTAATCATACACTAAATCAAATAGGATGTGTCGGCAAAAAAATAATAAATAATATATGGATGACCTTTTTACACCGGAGAAATAGTAAAATATTTTATTTTTTTTTAAATATAAAAATTAATGAAAGAATTTATTGATACTAAATATAAAATTTTATTTTATTTTTTAAATTTATAATTTTTTAAAACTATTCCTATTAATGATATAAATTTTAAAAAATTACACATATTTTTTATAAATTATAAATTTAAATAGATTTTTAATATTTATAAATTAATTATTCAATTTCTACACTTATAACTGATATATGATTTAAGAGGATATTATTTCTAATCAGAATTAATCTATAAAAATAATATTAAAAACTGAATCTCAATTCCTTATTTAAAAATAAAATTATCTCCCACTCGTACTAATCTAAATTCAAAATTAGTCGGGTAATATGCTGGTTAGTGAATAAAGAATAAAATTAAACAAGTATGGTAAAAAAAAAAGTGGAAGGGGCGAAGAATACAGGGGCTGTGAAGCACACGGCAAATAAATGAGAGTAGGTGGAGGATAGGGAAGTCGGGAATTGGGCTAAAAGGTAGTCAGAGGCCCATCTTGCCAGTTTAATAATGAGAAACTTTAGGAGCTCTGTGACAGGTAGGAAAGCGAGACTTGCCACGTCTCCCAACTCTAGTTTTGTCTTTTACTCACTCCTCAGACCCCCACGCGCTACTCCACACGTATGCGCACTCTTCCCATTGTTAATGAATTGAATGGAATTATCAGTCAGATCTGATGGTCCTGGACTAATTCACGCGGTATATAGTGCCTAACTAAAGCTTAAAGTAGCCTTACACCCTATTGGGTGGACTCTACGTGGGTTCGTTTCTGTTCTGTTAACTGTCGTACACGTGTCACTTTTCAGATATCTTCTGGTCATTGCCCTTATGTTTAATCATGTACTATCATTGATAAAGTAAATAGTCACGTCATGTTGGCGGCTTTATCAAAGTATAATTTGCAAATAAAAATTTGGGACTCTACAATCCCATGATGTAATTAGAAATTCATAATTAAAAAATTATTAATTTCCTTAACATATCACTGAGAAAACTCGATCTTTGAGTTTATTTTACATTGGATTCGTCCTGCATGAATCATAAGAAATATAAGAAGCGCCTCGTGTTTCATGACTCAATTTATTTTGGGATGAAATAATATTAGGTTTAAAAAATGGATTTAATTATTATTTTTTTTAAATAATATAAAAATTTACTATTGTTAATTTTTCAGTTGTCATATAAATTTATAAATAATTAAATATTTTATTTCAGGTTTCATAATAATTTTTTCTATTACATTATTTCTAAAATTTTTCTTTTTGGTGAACTCCCACATTTCCGTGTGTCTTTTGGTTTTCTTATATTAAAATATGGTCCATACTATTTGTTACGGACAATTTAATTAATTAAGAGATTCCAATTAATGGTACTTCTTGCCTGATAGTCATATTTATATATCCTCTTAATTTGTTTATTAATTGTCAAATGGCTAGAGATATTTTTCTTCTTTATCTGAAGATTCTAGAGGACCGACGGTAGATTAATGGGGCTACAATCTTACTAAAGTCTCATTATATCTCACGAATCCCGCCTGTACTAGGATTGAAATATGCAATCATTATAGTCATTAGATAAGAGTTTGAAATAATGTTTATAAAAAAAATTAGATAATTTTAAAAAAAATAGTTTATAAAAAATTAATTTTAAATAAATTAGTATTTATATAGTTATTATTAAAAGATTTTTTATAATAAAAAAATATTAGAAATGATATGATTTTATTAAAAAATGAGATAGTAGAGAGTATGGAGAAGATATGGGAGAGAAAAGAATTTGTGTAAAAAAAATAAAAATAAAATATAATTGAACAGTCTATAATTTTTTTTACTATTTTAGAAATTAATATTAACAGTATATTTAAAATTTTAGTTTTAAACAATTATTTAATCTAAAAATTTTATTAGATAAATATAATTATTTATTTTAAAATTTTTAATTTGGGTTAATTTTTTTTTTAAATTGTAATTTCTTTATTTCCAAATATACTATGATTGAAATTTTACTTTCAATTGAAAAAATTGCGCTCAGATTCTAATATTATTGTTGGTCAATTATGTGCAAGAGATTGTTATTGCATTTTATCTCCTTCAAGACAAGTAAAATACACTAATATATAATTGATCTAGTAATATAAAAATCTATTAGATATTTTTAAATTTTGAGTTTGATCCCTATATATTCCTCTAAAAAGAAGAGTTGAGCTTTTTTTAATTAATAAACACGTATATTTTTTTATTAAAAATAATTATCTTTTTAAATGGTAATAATGTCAGGGTAAACAAATAAACACGTATATTTGTTATTTCGAATTTTTAGGAGAACAGATAAATAGAAACAAAAAATTTCCTTGAGTATGGTCAGATATATGATTGACGCAATAGTGGAATTGAAGGGCAATAGAGTAAATGTCAACATGGCCATTAACTTTTTTTTTAATAAAAAAAGTAAGTTTTATTGTAAAAAAAATCCACATACCAAAATATAAAGTAAACGTATATTAAAGCAGAAGATGTCAAAAAATAGAAACAAAGTAAAGTCAAATATAACTTAAACCCTATGGATTAAATTGAAGATGGTAATGACTAATTTTTGTCTACTATGATCAAAGAAAAGGCAATAAAAAGATTAATAGTATTAGTTCGAGCAGTAAATAATTTGATATCGTTTAAATGATATATCGAATTTGAGTCTTAATATATGTAAAAAAAATTTATTGAGAGATTCACCCACTATAACTAAATACGTTATACGAATTGAATTTATATATAATTAAAATAAAATTTTAATAAATTAGATAGATAATAAAAAATAATAGTTTAAGGATTAGCTTTAAAGAAGCCTACAATCTTCAATGCTAATGCTACAAGACAAACAGCTCAAATACCTCTATACTAATAAGAAGAGGAGGAAATAACTAAAAGTTAATAAAAACTTTCGATGTGAAGTAAATTATCGTAAATATAAATCAGCCGTCGTTATAACTAAAATTAATCTAAATGACAGAAATATTATCGAAACAAAATAACATAAAACATACGAAAAAATAAAGAGAACTCCATATATAGTGTGTATTTAAAAACACATAAAACCTAAGTTTTAAATTTAAATTTTAGTAAAATTTAAATTTAATTTTTTTAAAACAAACAGTTATATTTATTCAAATGGGTCTTTGAATTAAATTATAGTTTAAAACTAAAGTTTCATATAAACTAGTCAGAGTAGCTTATATAATAACAAAAGAGTTTATAAATTAACTAATTACTAAATTACCTCTACTTTTTCTTACATCCTTTTTCCCTTCTCCTACTTTTTTTTATATAATCTCTTATCTCTCTTATTTTTTCTTACACCCTTTCTCATTTCTTTTCTTATACCCTATCTCATTTCTTCTCATTTAATACTTATACCATTTTTCATAATTTATTAATAATAAAAATACTTTTAAAAATAGCTATCTAAATATTCATTTATTTAAAATTATTTTTATTTTATAATTTTTTCTCTAAAAGTTTAAAAGCTAATTTTTATAAATTATCTAAAAAAATTTTATAAACCTATTTTTAAAATTATATCTAAATATGTCCATACTCTAAAATAAAAAAGAGGCAAACACGATATTGGGAAGTGTTGAGAGAGAACCCCCAACCTCTACAACTCCAAGAAGATGGGCTCGTGGTTCATGGGTTGCTGCAAATTAGTCACAAAGTCAGTTCTTTGTACCAAAAAAAAAAAGTCACAAAAGTCAGTTCTAGCAGTTTTCAGAGGATTGACCGATCAGTGTGTAAATTTAGGTAATAAAAATATAAGATATATAATTATTTAAAATATATTTAATTTTTAAAAAATATTATTTTATTATTATAGTTTTTGAATAACTAAATTTATATATAAAAATAATTGATAAATTATATTATCTAATATTAATATCACTTATAAAAAGGATTTTATATTATATAATAAAATTATAAGTGAATCTATTTTTTTTAATTTTAAATAAAAAAAAAAGATTTCTAGAGGATTGCAGCAACTTGAAGTGTGGTATTAAAAATGCTACACGTACAGACAAATAAATATATTAATTAATTTCAGAAGGCCAGAAGGGAATCTATTGGCTGTGCAGATATAAATGAGCCATGAAGAATACTATGAACGAGATCACATTATCACATTATCATTTTAATATATTTTATTTCTCATATTTAATACTTTCTCTAAATTATCATTATTTTTTTCTTTAAAAATATGTATCCTCATATATATTAAAATAATTTTATTTTTTGTACTATATGATATTATGAATTTTAAGAAGGAAATTATATAAAGAGATGAGAAAACTCACTCCTCCACATTATATTTATTCACTCTTAGTTACTATTTTTTTTCAATATGTAATTTAATGATTTATTATTATAGAAAACCTTGATTCTCTGATAAGAAATGAACCATATATTGACAAGCAAGCTAGAGGCATATCCAATATTCTTACTATAGCTACGTATTATTGGTAAACATATATTAATACAGAAAAATATAATTGGGAAATGAGAAAAACTAAAAATTATATAGACATGATCATGAGATAGATTAAAAAGATGTAGAGAGTGAGGAAAGATGCTAGAAATCTTGAGGAGGAAGCTTGGAATAATAATGCATGTTGTGGTGCGTAATTATAGGGTCCTTATTGCTTTTCATCCTCCTCCTGAAAAAATGTGCGCTATGTGACCACAACTCCTCAAGTCAACCTAGAAAACGAGCTCTAAAGCACGAGTGCAAATCTATTTCAGTTTTATTCAACGAATATTCTTTTTATATTGCCACATATAACCCCCAGAAATGTTGTTAACCCAAACTAATTAAGCATGATTTTTCATAATATGTTTGTATTGGCACACGTAGTTAATCTAAAAAATGAGTCACGTATTGCTTATTTCGGATTTTATGTTATATATATATGAAACCCATGATCATTTGATTGGTTCAGGATTAGGTACAAAGCATGTTTATGAATATCTCATTATTTAGGAATTGAACTATAACTAAGTTATAAGATGTATAGACCAATATAATGAAAGAATGATTAAATTTAAATTTGAGGAATTGGATTGTATCAAGTTAAACTTAAGGAGGAGGTACGTTGTAACCGAGTTAAAATTATAAAAATTAAATAACTAAAAAGCATTTGTCCTAATAGAAGGGGCTTTGGCCAATAGCTATATAAACATAGTGTATCAAGTAAGAGTCAGTATGAATGCAAATAATGTTTTTGGAAGAGCAACCTCTAATTATGCACAACAATTCTTGAAACTAACCCTAACATATAGCGATACCAAATAAAAAACTACAAGAACTGAATAATCAATATGGTACAAAGCAAGGGTTTGTAACTCACAAGTAGAAAAGGGAAAAGAGGGAGGTGAATGTCAACAACAGATTCAGTGCTAGTTGGGCTCTTGTGAAAAATAAAGCTGACTGTGGTGGTGCAGTTGACTCTGCAAAATTCAGCGGTAGGGGATAAGCAAAAGAAGAGGAGCAGGACCAAAACATCAACATAATGATCCAAGTTTCTGGTCCCTTGAAGTTCATTGGAACATATGCTTCAATTCAATCTCTATCTCTTTCTCTGGAGCTGCTCGGAAGAGCAAAGATGATAAGGAATATCATAATAAATCAGTATTTTAAATGCACTGATCATAAGGTGGCTATAAATAAGGGGTAGAGTTATTTGGTGGTAGCATGGAAATTCAATATTCACAAAAACACGCACACAGAGGGAGAGAGGGTGTTGTATGTAGATGAAGAGTCATGTCTGGATTAGCCAAGGATGGCTTGCCTTTTGCATGATATAATCTCAATTCCTTTAGGGTTTTGTCTTCGTTTTGTAGAAGACGAAGATGAAGCCATAGCTAGGGATTGGATTTATCATTTATTCGCAAGCTTCCTTGGCTACTTTGACTGTCTCTTATCTTACATGCTACACCCTTCTCTCTTACCTTCATTATTATTATTATATTATTATTCAAACATGTCACCATGATGTTGCAAATTCATGCCTATTCTTCTTCATTATGGTATGTTTCATTATTTACCAATAATTCTGCTTGTTTCTTCCTTCTATACATGGATCACTAACAGACTTGATCTTGATGAAAACTATTTTATCTTTCCAAGCTTTCTTCAATTCTCCAGTAGATATATATATCAGAGATGACAAGACCTCGTTAGTTAAACAGCATCAGATTGGGAAAGAGTAAAAAATCCTAACCTATGGGCCTGCTTGGTATGATCAAGAGAGATAAAATAGATTCTATTTTTCTTACAAAAGAAATAGAATATGTGATCTACATGGTAGTATTGTCTTATCTGCTACTTCCCTTTTCAAAACTAATTGTCGCTCCGAATTCTGTTTGGCTTTTTAAAATATGTAAAACCCGTCATTTGCTTGACGAGAACGTGTTTTCTTGTCGTTAAAAAAGCAAGTTACTGTAACGCAGTTATAAGAGTTTTTTTGTTTTTAGTTTTAGAAGCGGTGATCTGATGACGATGAAAATCAAGTCATCTCACAGAATTGTAAAATCTTCATAATTAATTAGGTGATTATGTTGTGTTAGATTACCAATATGTGATCAAGAGCAATTTGATGCGTTTGGCTAACAAAAAACGAACAATTTGCTGTGTTAAATGAGCTCAATGAATGGATCACTTCGTTATTGAGCATTTTAGAGCTTTCCAGAATGAGGACATGATTCTTTATATATATACATCAATAGGGTTAGTCCGAGTGATAAGCGACTCGGTATCGCTTAAATGATATTTTGAATTCGAGCATTAGTGTATGCAGAAAATTCTTGTTGAGAGACTCACTTACTATAACTAGGTGCGCGATGCTGGTCAAATCCGGATGTAGTCGGAGCAAAGATCCGATGAATCAGGTGGGCAACAAAAAAATATCTATATATATAATTGTCAAATAGAGTATGTTATAAAAAAAATGATTAATAAATATACATACATCCCATCATCACACCAACCCAACAGGATGACCGTATAGACATGCAAGCAAAGTAATATAACAGGATTTGAATTATGAACCCTAACTATGATAGATATGACAACCAGCCTTACATATTGATTAATGTTAGTAGTATTTTCTAATAAAAGTGTGAATATGCAAGGAAAATTAATGGAAAAAAAAAACTAAGGGAGAATTACTGTATAATATATTTATAAATAATTTAATTATTAAAAAGTTTTACAGTAAGAAAGTAGCATATATAACATTTTGTATACTATGATCACTTATTGTATGATTTTATAATTAAATTAGTTATATGAGATTGTATAGGAATTCTTTATTAAAAAAAGGTAACCTCATGTAAATGTAGGGGTATATATGGATGCATAGATTCTCAAATTGATGAAGGAATTTGATATTTTATTATCTTATTGGCTCGGCCATTGATGGACATGTGCAGTGAAACATTCATATCACCTACCCGATTATATTGTCCTATATCCTGAGTGAATTATGATATGATCTGATTTTGTCCTTGATTAATATATGCGCTCAAATATTTGATATTTCAAAAAATATCATGAATACAAATACCATCACTATGGTGCATGCTCTTGCCCTTGACCTTATGAAGGCATGGAAAAGAAATACAGATTAATGAAATTTAACCTGCTTAGAATAGTAAAGTACTTATAAGATACTTAATAGATAATCTAATTGAAAAGTTAATTTTTAACATATTTTTTATATTTATCAATATTTTTTATAAATTATTCTTATTGATACTCATTTAACAATAATCAAGTAAAAATAGAGAATTAAAGAAAGTAATTATAGTATTTTAGAGAAAATATTGTATATTAATTAAGTTAATTAACTTTATTAATTTAATTAAATTAGTTAAATATGTTATATATTAAGATTGATATAATATTTAAAATGTATGAAGTATTGTCATTTATGGTTTATAGTTGATGGTTTGTAAAGAATTTTTGGCAAGTATTTTAAGGATGGTGATATATTTAAAGAAATATTAGTTACTTTTTATTAATTTAAAACAGAATTTTTAATTTTCAAAATCTTTATTATTAATATCATTAATTGTAGATCATTAATTTGGGCAATAATAAAGGGTGAGAGTGAATCATTAAATTGAGGTATGACAGGTTGTATTATATGCTTTAATTAGCTGCTGTAATCATTAAAAGATGATCATTCATTGAAGTAATACGACCTACGAGCAGCCCTTCGTCTCCTCCCATAGGAATTGCAATATGCCCTCAACCTGAATCATCTCTGCCTGTTCTTTAAATATTTGACTTCTTCAGCTGCTATCTATTTTCTTTTTTTGTTATAATAAATTTTAAAAAAGGGTTAGTCATCTAAAAATAGAGCGAAGTCTCATTTACTCTTAAATGATACTAATATTGGGCAGGACGAATCTTCTATTACTGTCAAATATAAACCTAAGTATTTAGAAATTATAATGTCTCCCTAAATGCTGTAACTGGAACCACAATAAAGTGGTATTATCTATATATCAAATACGCCTAAAATAATTATATCTTACCTTTTCACTAGTTGGTAAAGATTGACTCATGATCTTTAAGATTGTGCTATCAATTTACAAATTTTATTGGTGGACAATTTATAAATATTTTTAAAAGTATTTTTTGAGTCTAAATATATGTCATAATCTTTACAATCCTGTATATTCAACTCACATGACCTAAATCGGATTGAGGGGAGTCATGTGCATTCTAGAGAAATATAGTGTATAATATTCTCAAAATGGTGCAATATTACCTTATTTTTTAATAATAAACATTAAATTAATGCTGGATTTAAAATGGCTCTTGACCCGCATTAATTAATTTAAAATATCAATACAAGAGTACCATTGCACTGGTTTTAAAAAATTATGTTTTATATTGCTCCATAATTTGTTTTGGAATGCTCGTAACTCCTTCGAGAATCCTCATAGCAAAAATGCAGTTTAATAAATAACTATTGTTTTGTTCTAAAAATACCACACTTTTTATAGCTCCAAGGACTCTAAGTTGAGCACATGACAAGGATGTGGCCGAGCATCGTGTGAGAAATAGCACTAATGGATGTAAAATTTATATCAACATATGCGTCACCTAATGTGCATATCTCATTTGGATAGTTTAAATGAACTTTAAATCAAAAGATCAGTACTTATATATACATATATATATATATATATTAAAATAATAATAAATCCAAATAATCCAATCCTCATACAAATGAACGGTCCACAAAAGTGCATCTTATGTACATTTTTCCAAAATGACGTGCCTAAGATCCAAATCCATAAGAAACAGTTCCGAAGTAGGAGATAAATAAATATACTTCAAAAGTGAAAATATAGCTTGTAGTCTATGGGTGTGTGTAATTCAATCACAATCAGACTACCGAACTGTAAATTGATGATTCCGTCAATTTTAGTGACCGTTTTGATTTTCAAAACATTGTCAAAAATGTCAATGATAGATAAGGAGTCTAACTTAACATCCTCTAATACAATTATACACAACTGAAAAAAGTTCAAATAATTAAAACTCAAACTCAGCATTACAGATACAGCAACTTTTCTCCTAGCACAGGTGTAATCACTTCATTGATCACCTGTTATCCTTTAAGTATAGAACAAAAGAAAGAATGATCAAACAAAAAATTGGCGGAAGATGAGAAGCTTCACCATTCTTTTCAAGTGGATTAACATAAATTTTGGCGAAAGATGAATGAAACAGAAAATTTGTAAGGAAAGCCAGTGGTTAGATGCTTCTTACTAGCACGACTGAAACTAATCAAATTTCTTTATAGCTCAATCATTTTGGGACAGTGCAAAGCAACCCATGTCCGGGACTATGCTCCAGAGGATACATTGTTGTGCCCTTCACATACTTTAGATGGTCGAGTACCGCTTTTCTGTGCTTTAAAACTGCTCTTGGATCTCTTTTAACTTGCTTCTTAATAACGGAACATGCACTCAGTGGATCTTCTGATCCTGCTCCAACTCTCCTGTGGTCAAGATACATTTAAGAATCAACGTGAATTTAAATTCCCCTTCCAATGAGGAGCTCAATTAATGTTTGCGCCATAATAAGTAGCAAAACAGTCCTTGTGGAGTGCATGCGCCAGCAAGTGCAGTTTTGCATTAGCGTTAACTATCCACATAATATGCATTTTCCAGATTTGTGAGCAATGTCTCTCACTCTTAAAGTTAGCCAGATTATCTGAAGTTCAAATAAGTTCGTGTTCTGGCAATTGCCAAAATTTCACACTAGGAACAGGAAAGAGACCAAAATTCATCTATTATACTAATTGACCACATAGAACTGCTTCAATTATCACAATTTCAGCTGGTTTAGCAGTTGTGAATTTGGAGAAAAATCCACAAGATAAAATTGTACTTACTATTATAATTAACACGTCAAGCTCCCTGGTAACATCCTTTCAAAAAATGAAAACAAATTAGATATAATATGGCCATAACGAAAATTAGTTGTTTACCTCAAGAATTTTTCTGATGCAATCCTGGCTGCTCTAATAGTATGATGATCTGGAACCCATTTTACAACACGATTTGGATCGGCACGCATGGGAGAATGAATTCTGATAAGCTTGACAGTTGACAATACAAACACAAATTATCAGATAATGCCCGGACAATAAATTCAATGGAGAACAAACATCTTTCTTGTTTATGGCTTATACAATCTAAGTATAAAGCTTCAAAAATTAAGCATGATTCTCATCCTTTTTTTTTCTTTTTTGGATCAACCATAATTCTCATAGCAGGATCAAAAATCCTGCTCATGTATTCTTTCATGAAGCTAAAATTAACAAAAAGCAGTCGGCTTACTCCTAAGCACTCCATCATCTGGTAATAAGCTCTCCCATGCAATGGGGTATGACCTTTACGAGATTCAGAGAAATATCTAGTCCTACAAGAAAAATGAAAGGTTTTTAGTTAGATAACCACACTCAAACAAATAGGCGATTTAACTAGAAATCCTAATTGCAAAAGAGAGAATTACCATTCTTTATATCCAGGATCCACAGTGAAGCCGTACATATCAACTGATTCACATACAGAGAGGGCAAATTCCAGAGCCTTAAGCCCCGTTCCTTTTGCTGCTGAACCAAAGGATGCACCTAGCATGAGATATACTGGATTTGTTATGGGCACTTCCTGCAGAAGACAGAAGCCAATAGATAAATAATTGGTTAGACAATTGACTCCGATAAGGTAAAATGTTTGTGCATGCTTGCATGCACTAGTCAATTTACAGCCAATTATTTCACAGAAATGTAACTGAGGAATCTGACCCGAATCATTTTGCTCATGATGTCATGAATTGTAGTTTTTACTACCAAAACCTCCTTCCTTTGTTCTGCAAAACCAGCACTTTGAATAGAGTTCTAGTCAATCATTAAAGGAATTATACCAAGAGATTTCATATTCATGAGTTTACCATCTAACTCTGCAACTTTGTCAAGTGCTTTGGCAGATCCTCGGTTAAGAAGACGAAATGTGTTCTTTTTACCCACATATTCAGTGTAGTTCTGCAGTTATAAATGAATTTGAAGGGAGGAGGTAAGAACTAGAAGAAAAAGCAGAACACCAGTAACATTCTATTGATCCAGTAACCTGTATTGGGGCACCATTTTCTCTGATTACAGCATCATAGCCGTCTATCTCCTTCCCAAATTTTGTCTTCAAGAGATCTCCTGAATTACCAATGACAGCACAACGTCCAAACTGCCTAGGGAAATATGGTGGTGTCTCAGGAAGCACCAGTGAAAGCTTCTCCATGCATAAGGTCTTGTTCTCACAGCGGTTGCTGTACCAAAGAAAGTTAAAGTCTAACTTAATTTCTGTTTGACCAAGATCCACCAAATTAACCACTATAGGGGTATGGGTAATTTTTAAATATGCAATATAGAAAATAACAGATCAAATATTAAGGAGTCACTTGGTTTGGAGTAAGGGAAGTTAGACTTTTTGATAAATTCCAGTTGCTTGGTTCACTATAAGGCTCAACTTCTCGAGGTTTAAAGTCAGACTTACAGAAGTATTCCTTTGTTGATCCTCTGCCATGCATATTCCTCCCATCCATTTGGCAAGGAATCAATGAATTCCTTGGTAAGTATTGTGGTGCTATTCCTCACCTGAGAAATCAAACCATGATTCAGGGACACGCTATAACTATATGTGAAGCAAACACCACAAAATTCCTTTATTATTCAACTAAAGACAATTATGAGGAAGAAATTAACCTTAACGTAAAGAGGATGGCAGGAGTGAAAGTAATTCTTAATGATTATGGACATATTGATGCATAATCTTTGTTAAAAAAATAAAAAGAAAATAATACATATTAAGTGTCTTAGATTGTCATACTCCGAAAAAATTCAATTAAATAAAATTACGTTAAACAATTTTGTTCGCATAATTCACTTACAAAGGGAAAAACGGAGGGAAAGATCCTTCATTATAACATCAAGATGGCGTTTCAACTATCTCACTATCTTCTTTTTGGTAGTAACCCTTTCACTTGGGGCAAGCCAAGTCAGGCACCAGCATGCATTTGAGCCCCAAAAATTATTTTTTTTTAAAAAAAAAAATCTAAAACAGTCATAAATGTGTTGATAATATGCCATGGCAGTATTAACACACTTTTAAATAGGTTTGTCTATGCTTTATAGGGTGCACCATGAAACCAAATCAGAAAATAATTCATAAAACACATCTTAAGTTGGAGACCAACACATGAAGAACAGATGAAGGTAATGAAAATGATAAGACACAAAGATGAAGGTGCTCACCTGTTCCCATGTTGCCACAGCTTCACATAGATTGAAATCAAAGGACAAAGCCTCCAGTTCACCAGTTTTGGGATCTCTCTGTTTATACAGAAATCTACATAAGTCAACAAATATAGCAATGGACTAGCAATTGACAAAAAGGAACACCAAACTGCATGACAGAATTATAAATTTTAATCCATTTGTAAGCCATATGATATATAAAATATCACAGTTCATTCCTTCGTAGTGAGGAAAACATATTTCTTGAGTCGTAAGATGTCATAATTAACAAATTTGCAGAACCAAATAGGTAGCTTGGAAACAAGTTATTTTTGATACTGAGTCATCTGGAAAATGTACCCATTTTGGGATGGTATCACTAGGAAAGTGTATTGTGGTTTGGCAATAATCTCTGCCCCGAACAGCTGTGAGGCCTAGACCATTTGTACTCTGCATCAAACACAAAAATAACCACCAACCCAAATGTGAAAAGATGATTGAGAATAATTTTCATCAAGTATTATGACTGTAAGATTGATTTCCCACAATTAAAGATCATAAATTTAGCCAAACCTGAACATAGAAAGTAATATAATTCTCCACGCAAAAATAGTAATTCTAGTTTTTACCAATCCTTGGATATCCTGTTATGTTGAATTTTCCTGGCATTTGCTGGGCAATTTACCAAAATGTAAACATTGTCCAAATTTTTTAAGGATTCAGACCTGTTGTGAACTCAATCATTATCCTATAAGCACAGCAGACAGCCTAATTTCTCAAGGGTTAAGCGAACTCAATCACGGCCCTATTATGTTTGCAGCAGACAGCAATTCTCAAATGCTCAAACAACTTATCAAGAAAAATGCGCAAAAATCTAACCAAATACACTTAAAAAAGCAGCGCCTTTTAAATACACGGCAGCACAAGTAGAGCAGTGAATAAAAAACCGGAGGATTCACTTCAACGATAAGAACAGCAAAACTCACCACGCACTGCTGGAAGCTGTTCTGCAACGATAGCAACGCTTCTATCTCATCGTCTGTAAGCTGATAGCTCCCATCTGTCCATCATTGTGCTATAATTAGATCTCAAGCAACTAAACCCTTTACTTCACGGTTCTCGCATTTCTTTTCTTTCAAGAATAAAACTAAAACCTTATTTGATTCAGATGTATGCAGGAGCGCCAAGTTGCTCAAACAAGATATGGAGGGTTGAAGGGCAAGAGAAATGCCAAGTGAGTCAAATAAGATATACATACATACAGAGGGATTAGAGACTCCAGTAATGTAAATGATAATGGCGGCAAATCCAGATGCCAAAGAAAGCAGCAAGCCCAATTGCAGAAGCCTCATCGAATGGTAAATATCAGAATCGGAAACGACGAATAGAGCTGCTCAGCGAAGCTGCTTTATATTTGTGAGGTAAAGACTTGAATCTGGGAAGAGAAGGCGATGGAGGGGATTGATGTAATTGCTCCTTTCCCGAAGTGAAATGCTTGATTAACTCTGCAGAGAAGGGGTCGGAAAGCAGATCCAGTGTTTATCATCAGATCTATTGATCAAAATACTCATACCAAGGATTCGAGTCCAAGTGATTCCATTTACTTGATCGACGGCTTAAAATTTATTGATGAAAAAATGGAAAATGGAGATCCAATTAGGCATTAGGCATTGTTTGATTGAGAATTTTTAAAAATTAAGAAAAGAGTAATATCATGTTAAAAAAATTAAAAAATTTCTTCCCCTCTCCCTTTATAATTCTTCTCTCTAAAATTAAAAAAATTTAAAAATAAATAATAATATTTTAATTTATATAAACTAATGTATCCATTAGAATTTTTAATATTCTTATAATATACTTTTGATATCTTCGCTTACTTTTTAATTTTTATTTATAGAATATTTAAACTCCTATTAACTATATTGGCTATCGTAATTTTATTTTATAATTATAACTATCTCTTTATTCATTTTAAAATTATTTAATACTGCCTCTTTTTTTAAAAAGTATTTTTTATGATTTTATATATATTATAATTATAATCGTTGTAATTATTATATATAAATATAAATATATTTATATTTATTTAATATTTATAATTATAAAATTATAATTTTATATAATTTATTAAATATTTTAAAAAATAACTTAAATAAAATAGGATTAAAATTATTTATATAAAAATAATTTTCTTTCATTCCTGTTCCCTTCCCTTCACCAAACAGACCCTAGGTTATCCTGGCTGACTTTTCAATATTTCCATCCTTTTTCTCAACGTTCTCGATTCTGAAGTGTCCTGCTCCTGCTTCAGCTTGGAGTAATCGCAGATCAGAGAAGCTTCGGCCATGGAAGGTCCGAGCTTGACTTCTTTTTGGGGCTTTTTCTGTCGTTCGCTAACCCGAACCATAGCTCAGCTCGTTTCTGCCAATTCCGAAGGAGACGCGCTTTACACCCTCCGGCGGAACTTATCGGATCCCTATAACGTGCTCCAGAGCTGGGATCGCCCTTGTTAACCCTTGCACTTGGTTGAATGAGGTGGTATGGTTGGGCTGGATTTCATTAACCGCTTCTACCAATAGATGTTTGTGGTCCATTTGCGAATATCCTTTATTTGGATTATTACTTTGGTAACTGAGGTATTGTCTGACCGTTTGTGATTAAAACCTGAAGAGGCCTCTAGTGTGTCATGTTTATTGCCCTGCTGCTGGTAGTTCTCTGTGATATGTTTATGACTTAAAGCTAGAGTGTCCCTGAGAATGATTAATTTTGCGATCAGCTCACCACTTGATGTTGAAAGAGTAACCCACATTACTGAATTGATTGAAAGCAGTCTGGATCCTCTCTCTCCTGGAGTTTATGCTTAACATATTTATGATGCTTTCTGCAGGGATCTTGGGAACTCGAACCTGTCTGGACATTTGGTACCTGAACTTGGGAAATTAGAGCATATGCAGTAGCTGTTAAATTAACCTAATATCCTCTTTTCTTTCGCCAACTGAACATAGCCTTAAATTTAAACCTATAGAACCCCATAGCAGTGGTGCCACATCCAAACCCGATTTTTCATACGGTAAGGAGGGCACGCATTGCCTCAATATTATTTGATGAAGTATCAAATAAATAATTTTTTATTTCATTTTATGATTAATAATATATATAATAAAATTCAAAAAAGTAGTACCATTGCCATTAGCGAATTATAAATTATAAAATAGTAAAACTCATTTCTCATATAATTGAGTATTCACTGGCTATACCTTGTAAGTAATAATTATTCGAATTCATATAATGTATTTTAAATTGTGTATATCTTTATTTTAAAATAATTGCTTCTTTAGAGTCTTTGGTCATAAAAATTTTGATAAAGAATCAACTATTTATGTACTGTTTCGCCTTTTAGTAATAAAAAAATTCCTTAGGTTTTTAATATAAAAGCTGGTCATAGGGTTATATTTATAATCTACTTTATCATTGAAATTTATAATATTTTTCTCTAAAATATTGTTATTAAGTGTATGCATTAAATAATTTCTATCTAAAATATAATATTAAAAAAATTAAAATATATTTATTATAAATAATTAATAAAATTAATTTATTTAATTTATAAAAATTAATTATCTTACCTTTATATTTTTTTGTACAAAATATTTTAGAAAATAGTTGGGCTCACTATTACCTTAATGTATAAATCTAAATACTCAGGAACTCGAATGTCTCTCTAAGAACTGTAACTGAAATCATAATAAAATAGTATTCTTTAAAGATCAAATATATTTTAAATAATTATATGTCTCGTCCCTCTACTGATTAAACTAACAGAGAATTTGGGTATCTTACCTTTATATTAATTATTGAAGGGGCAGTAAATATAGATGGAAATTCATTCTGTTCTGTTCATTTGGACCAAGCCTACTGTTATCTGGGCTTCAATTACCTGTGAATTGCTTCTGATGCAATTATTTTGAATTATGGCCCGGTTTCGTACTGTTTCATGTGTGTTTTCGTTTTTTTCACAATCCTTGACCCGTGAACTGTGTTCATGAGTTCTTTTTTATCTGACTTGATCATACATATTTTAAAATTTCATTTCGATACAGTGTAAAAGCACACATATTTTAAATTTTGATTTGGGATTAATCATTGATTTGAGATATGCAAATTTTAGAGACATTTATTCAGAATTTTCCCTAAATTCTTTAAGTACATAAATCTTACATTAATATAGTCAAACTAACTAATATTACCATAGAGTCTGTCTAACAGAAAAAACTCTGTTAGATTTTTTTACATCTTGAGTTTAATTTTTAAATAAAACATATATATTATGATAGGTAACTATAAATTTTAAAATTGAAATTGAATACTTGATAATATAATACAGTAAATAAAATTAATTAATATTATTAATATAAGATAAAAATTCATAAAATGATTAAAAATTAAACATTTTTTTGCACAGTAGATCGTTATTTTTTTCTCAGTTAAGAGGTAAAATTATGTTAAAATAAAATTATAAACAAGTAGTAAATTTACAATAAAATATATTTTAATTTATTATGAAATATAAATACCTTTAACGTATTTTAAAATTTAAAACTCACTTGTTTTAGTTTTATTAGAAGAAATACGTAATTCTTCTACTTATTTAAAATACTTTAAAATATATATTATAATTAATAAGTCAAATATATTTATTTAAAACTGGTATTTAAAAAAACAATTAACATTATGTGAATATTTGCAAAAGGAAAAATAATATTTAAATATCTTTTTCTTATAAATAAATTTTTCAAAAGGATTCAGGTTTACCCATGATCCAATAGTAAGACAAAATTTTCCTTCCTCATAAGCGATATTAATATTAGGCAGAGCAAGCCATTAATTACCCTTAAGTATAAATATAGGAATTCAGAAGATAAGATATCTTATCAAAACCTATAACTAGAATCACAATAAAATAATATTTTTTAAAAATTAAATATATTCTAAATAGTCATATATCTTATTTTTTTACTACCTAAACTCATAGGCAATGGGTATTTTTTGTCTTTTTACTAAATTCAAAAAACCTCTAACTAAAGACTAATGCCCTCGGCCCAAAATAAAAATTACGTCCACCTATATGGGCCTAGGATGCAGTCAGTTGCGTGCCTCACTTGTCTCTTTCGTTGTAGTCCTTAGGCCATGAAATGAATCTGTTTAAAGAGGCACTTTGGTCCAATATAAGAAGAGCTAATTAAAGTCCGATAAACTGGACAACTAAAAAAAAGAAGAGCTAATTAAAGACTTAGCCCAATTTAGCAAACCTGTGAAAATATCAATGACAAGTAATTAAGCTTTAAAAACCAATGAGGGCTGAGTTGAGTTTAGCATAAGAGGTGATTTCTTCACAACCTGTGATTAATGCAGTGTATCCCTTTTCAATCGGTAGAAAGAGCTAATGAAGTAGGAGTAGGGCTTACCAAACATAAACAAAAAACGATGACAACCGAGTTCCTTTTTGTTAACGTCAGAAAGCATGAATTTACACAAAATCAGTGCATCCTAGCTTTTGTTTTGTTTGTTTTCCAAGTTAAGCTTTGCAAAAGTTGCGATTTTTACGTACTTCTGTGTTCTTTTTACCAAATGAGGAAGTCACTTTATTTGACGCGTGGTGCTAGTTCATGCATGTTGCTCTATTCCCATGTGCACGACATATCTGCAAGAGTTCCATCTTTTAATTGTTCATCGCAGAAAGATCCCTCCATATTATAAACGTAATCCAAAAGCTGAAACACTGTATGTGCCTTGTGCGGGAAGTGAAAACCCAAACGCTAGTACTTGATTTGTAAAGAGTTGCCTATACTACTTGCCCACTTCAATCAATTAATAAATTTACCTTTTTCCTTTTTTTTGTTTTTCTTCCTTTTGAAGGTGAATCTCGACACCCTGGTAAAACTACTGTTATGTAACTTGAAAAGTCTCATGTTTAAACCTTGAAAACAACAAAGTCATTTCCTGTGATAGTAATTAGGCTGCGTAGTTCTATTCCTCTATAACTCGCTTGGACCTTTTTCCTTCCTTTTATGTATATGAAATCAGCAGCAGGCCAATAATGCAAGAAAAATAACATTATTAAAAAACAGGCTTATAACGGCATTAAAAGCCGTCTTCTACAGTGATTTTGGAGAAAAAGTTACAGCTTTAGAGAAAAAATGAATATATAGAAAGTTTTTACTATAAAAACTTTTTAAACTCATGAGGTATTACAATTTATAGACAACAAATAAAGAAATATCATGATTAGCTGTTGTTATACAATATATTACAATTTATAAACAATAAATAATCAAAAAAATAAGAAGAATGAGCAAATCAATAAGTTAAACGGTGACTTACAACTTGCACGATGAACAAAGACAATGAAGACTATGGAGAATGATATTAACTACTGAGATAAACACCGAAACTAAAGAAAAATGTCAAAAAATGACTTTTGTCAAAGCTTGTGGTGATGGGGAAGATAAACGAGACCACAGACAATTGTAAAAAGTGAAATTAAAACTAAAATTAGATCCAAAATTTTTAAAATTTCCTTGAAAAACTAAGGTTAAAAGTCCCATCATATGACTTTTAACCGTAATTTTTATAAAAAATATTATTTAAAGTTTTTAAAATTGAATTTATTTATGAAAATACTATCATTTTTTTCGCAACGATTTTTTTATAATTACTGTAAACTATCGCGGTGATAAATGCAGAGAGCTACAAGACAAGTAAACATCAACTATTAAGATGGAAACTCAACATTGGAAAGGCGATATATATAATTGCTATGTACTAGCTAGAGATATTAATGTTACCGCAACATGACTAGTTAGTCAGTTCATTGTATGTATCGGACACCCTCTACATTCTGACAATACATTCAAAACAAGAGGAGGGACCCTTGGATTTTACTAACTTTACTGGGGAGCTATTTAATTAATTTAAATAAATTAATTAATTATAATTAATATAAATATTAGTTGATTAAATTAAATAAATTAAAGAATATATAATATGAATTTATCTTAAAAAATTAAGTTATATTATAATTAACTGATTATTTTATTTTATTAATCTATATAAATAAATTAATTAACTCTTATATTAAAGATTATAAGAGTAATTTGTGAGGACACGTGTTGGTGACCACCAAATAGCATCACAGGTTAATGTTTGTTATAAATCATTTTTTATATAATATTATATATATATACACACACACACACACACACTTCCCCACATGACACTGGAACTTAAACACACGCAGACGAGTTTGGCTGAGATTGGAACTGAGACGCAAGCGGTGGAGAGGGATGATTTATCAGATGACCATTCATTTACAAAAATATATATATGTCCCTTTATCGGTGCGGAAAGTAGAAGCTGAAAACACTAATTTCTATATACACTTTGTGAAAAACATCAAAACCTAGGTTGCCTTACATATCTATCTTCCCTGTCTAATTGAAAATACACATGTATGCATGTGTATATACATACATGCATATATGATTGATTGGTGGCGATCGAGGACAATGCAATGGACTTGGCACGTCCAAGGAAACAAAGCTTCAGGAAAAATGTTTTCTTTACTTTTCTGATGTAACGAATATATAAACATACGTGTGTAGTTAATAAGTGAAAACACACGTACGGTAGGAGATGTCCTATAGCATACATATAGAAATTTCAGTTCTTAATATAATATTTATTTATTTAATTTAAATAAATTAATAATGATAACTAAATTAATTATTATAATAATTATGTATTAATTTCCTTAAAATATCCATTAATATTATGTATTTCAATTAATCTTGATAAAAATCATATCAATATATATAATATATAGAGATATTTTTAAAAAAATTATAATTTAAAGAGATAAATTGATTAAAATTTTATATTTATAATTAAATCTAATTCTTCTATTTATGTGGTCGGTGAGGACAATGCAACGTGGGGGCCGGCGCAGATAACTGGTTCAAGAAGGTTTTTATTAAAATCACAATATTGTATTGACAGAGCAAAAGTTTAATGCAAGGACTAAATATATTTAAAAAAATATATATAAATAAATTTAAATGAGTTTAATATTAATATTCTACTAATATCATAATATAACTATAGAGACAAGAGAACATTTATAACATATTTATAATATCATTTATTAAATGAACTCTCATTATAAAAAGTAAGAATTCAATTTATATTCTTATAAAATATGAGTATATTTTTTATTATAATAGTAAATTTTTAATAGTTATTTAAAAAAAAAAAGTTGTATAAAAAGAAGAAAAAGAAGGAAATGAATGATCTGATGTTTGGCTAGCTGTGAAAAACGTTTTGTGCCAGAGGAAACTTTCTGACTTTTCTCTCCTAGCCAATGGAGATTGGCTAGCTAGTCCCGACAAAAACTTTGTCACGGCCATTTTGTCTTTTATAGTATTTGTTTGAATTGAGGATTTAAAACTTCAATTAATTATCTTTTGAATTATGATTTTATAGTTTCCAATATAAACATATGAAATAAATTTTGTCTCGGCTTATAGTGCTCATTATCATAAGCAAATACAAACAAGTACTAAATTTAGTTAACACGCATTATTAATCCCACTCGCAATTTTTAATACATAATTACTTAACGCACATTAATTTTACATGTGCGAAAATGAACATAAAGTATTTCTTAAGAACTACAAAAGGTACTACATGTTGAAGCCAACAATAACTGCTCATAGAAAAGATCCTACGATATGTTGTTGTTAATCTCCTTTGATTAATGCAGGAAAGGGAAGCTCTGATTAATACTGGACAGAATTTAGCATCTGATTACCATGTGTTCGTACGTTGTTGTTGAATTGGATGATGAAAATGTTTTCATCATGATAATGCTCAGCTGTGATTAATTGGGAGTAGTACAATGTTGCTGTCAAGGATTTATTATTAGTAACCATTAAAACAATGGATCGATTTCTGTTGTTTCTTTCAATCTGATATGAACAGTTAAGGTTAAAAATGACTCGGCCACAGTTGGGTCAGCAAAAAAGACGATGAACCGAATGGGGGTGGGACCTTCTCCTCTGACTTTCTATTCTTAATAAAACGTACTTTTTCATGTGAACATGACAAGGCGTGCATGGGTTGGAATTATCAGTCGTTGTTTGTCATAGACATCAGTTGTTTAATTTAGTTACAGTTGTATGACTATGATTTTAGGTTTGAATAAATTCCCTTGTTTTAGTTTCCTTCTCTGCTGATGTGTTTGCCGCTAATTTCTGTTAGTCATATTTTGATATGGCTATCTCATATTTCAAACATTAGATCTAATTAAAAATAATTTTCCTAAAAGTGTTTTTTATATTTATTCAAGAGTATTCATGCCCTTTTAAACTTAAAGCACAAAGGATTTTTTAACAAATGCGTTTTTTAGAATTTAAACATGTGTTATCCTCCTTACAGAATCAAGAATGCTTATCCCTCCATCAACAGTTTATTAGTAAAAAAATTAATGCATTTATATAGATATGGAATGGATTGTATTAATACCATATGTGAAGCATAGTTTCTGTACATTCCATATTAATAGAAATGTAGTGAAACATCTTGGAAATTTAAGGAAAGATGACTTTCATTTTTGGATAAATTTAATTGTTACATGTATCATTATGATGAAGAAATAGTATTTGAGAAAACTTGGAAAACATTATTATCAACGTATAATATAGCAAATAATGCATAGTTGAGGGGTTAAAAGAAAATTGGGCATCATGTTATCGTCTCAATAATTGAATAACAGATCGATCGAGGGTGTTACTGTTATATATGTTGTATATGAGCAGAGGAGGAGCACAAAGGAGTTGCCGTTGAATGGTGGAGAATATATGTGATCCAACTCTTCACTTTGGTATTGGCCGATCAAAGATATGACAACCACGGAAGCATCAGAATCTAACTTCGTCTTTCTCATAGCTGTACGGGACACCCCAAGTCCAAAACTAATCAAGTTCAATATACGTTGCAGGACGCGGGAGTGGAAGAATTGGTCGAGTCGCCGGGAAGGGAATGAAGGGAAGCATCGTCTACATTGGGGAAGTCAAGGAGGTCGTCAACAACATAGGAGTTGGCGGTGGCGGCCATGCTGTTGTCGGAGGTGAAGGGTTGAGGATTATGCAAGAAGTAGGCAGCTTCCATGGGAGGGAAAATGAGAGTGCCACATAGGTATAATTAAGAGTGTTAATTTTGGGTTTAAATCCTTCTAAAAATATGACCACGTTCTAGACTGAATAAATTTTAGGGAACAAAATTAAAATAAGTGCAAATTATAAAGACTAATAATCATATTAACACAAAAGTTTAACATAAGAAATAAGAGGGAGACCCGTTTGGGTATCTAGGGGGAATATATCTTATATTCATAAGTATAGAACGTATATTTAAAACGGCGGGAATATATCTTATAGGGTTTTTCCAACATCTAGGGTATCTAGGGGGAGTTGTTACATGGTTAATTAGTCCGAAAGCTAACCCTAACAATGAAATCATTAAGGGTTAAAGGACAAATTTATTTTAAAAGTTTTTAGTCAGACACAAAGATTTTTAGATTTAAGATTATCTCAGAAATATTAAAATAAATCAATATTGTCTCTTATCATTAAAATGTTAATATTTAATGTTAGTTTTTTAATAGTTGAATGTAACAAAGTGGAGTAATCTTGATACATTTTAAAATATCTGGAATAACAATGAATCCTACAAAAATTTCAGAACAACATTACTTCTAACTTCTAAGCCAAAACTTCTAAATAAATTTGCACTTTAACATAGTCTTTAAATTGCTTACTAAAGAACACCAGCGGGAGTAAATAGTAACGATGGGAGGAATCTAACAATCTCGTGGCTTTCAGTTGAGAAATCGTTATTGCCAGAAGCAGGAACCAGAACCAGAACCAGAACAGAACAAGGAATCTAACAAAAGATGTTTTTTATTATTTCTTCGGAAATATCTCTGTCCTTTCGGGTTCTTCTTCCATTAATTTCTCTGCCCCCTCCTCCTTTATTCATGTTCCAAAAATCTAACTTTCATATCTCATGGACCCAGCACCCATATAAACGAAACCAGATTGTCATATTGCAACCGAACGATTCCCCTAATTCCTTTCAATCCATTATAGCATGCGTGGCTTTGGGTTTTTCAGCATCACAGAATCTCTCTTTCGGAAAGACAAAAACCCTTCAAAAAGAGACAACATTAAAGTGGTCACAACACTGATGAATGCGTAGTTTAATAATCATTGATAAACTACACTACAAGAAAATGATCTGATATGACAACTTACACAACATGTTTGTTTATATAACGTCCTAGGGTCTGAACTCTAAGATTGAAAGGACCATAAGTTGGCGCTGAAGTCACAAGGATTAGGAAAGTTTTGTCCTTGGTCTATTCCATCCCACAACTCACCCACAAAATCCTGAAAATTGTGTTATGTCAGAATCAGAAAAACATGGAAAGAGGAAAAGCTTTTTTATATTATCAATTAATGCTTCCAGTAAAAATCTGATTGTTTTGCAATGGCTGGTTATACCAGCTGGGAAGAGAAGGCATCTGATCTCTCTCCTTGAAGAAAAACTGTGACTGAATCATCCAAAAGGCTGTAGTCATGAGCAACATTGGTACTGCATTGTGGAACACATGGTAGAGGCAAAGCTACCTGTGGTGCCATGAGGGTATCTTGGTCCATTGTGAAGTCTTCGAACATGGGATTCACAGAAGCAAGCTTCATCAACAAAAACTGCACAAGTTTTAGAATCATAGATTATTTCTTCTGTTGATCCAAAAACTGTAGACAGCATATATATGAAGAAACTAGTTAAGGTGGAAGTAAAAGCATAAAGTTTAGTTACCTCCACTTGATTCTGAAGGGACTGAACATAATTGATGATTTCGTCTAACACGAGAGCTTTCCCAGTTATCTATTGATTAATCACCAAATAAACCACATTTAAGCTGTAATTAAGCACTAATTAATTAAGCAGAGAAGAGATGATGAACTTAATTAGACAGAGAGATGAACTTTACCTTATCACAGCCTGGCACGAGTCCCTGCAACGTCCTCATCCTCTCGCTTATTTTCTCTCTTCTCACCTATAATCGATATGCACACGGGCGTTTTAGGAATTTCCATAAGTAATGACAACGTTAATTGATACAAAAGCGCGTATTATTAAATATTAATGATATCTTTATTTTACCCTCTCGGCGAGGCTGTGGCTATCCGTTGCTTCACCTCTCCTAGCTCTCACATGTATATAGCCTGTTGGGGGCTCTTGTGTAATTTTTGGCTTTTCCTCTTCTTTCACCACAACAATACTATTAATATTGCTCTTCTTCTGTTTCTTGTTTCTTCCTTCTGTTCTTCCCTCCTACAATAAGCAATAAATGAATCTTGGATCACAATCTCCAAAACTATATATGCAGAAACCTCTTATTAATTAATGCTCTATACCTTGGAAGAACCATTTCTGTTATTTGCCCTCTTCTTCTTCTTGTTCGTGTGAGCCATCGAGGTGTCGGCTGGAGAGTGGGTTCCGGTGAGGGAAGGCTCATGAGAATGGAGAACAGTCATCGTGGACCTTTGATTATTGGTATCAGTATAGAGAGTTTCATTGGAAGAAGTATGGTGAGTGGGAGTAGAATTTAGAAAAGGTTGGTCGCCGGAAGCTGACGAGTCAAGGAGGTAAGGAAGGTGAAAGTGGCAATGAGAAAAAGCTTCCATGAGAGAGAGAGAGATGGTGAGGGAGCTAACAAGAAAGTGATGGAAGAGGAAGATGCAGAAGAGGGGGACGAAGAAGACTGGGCAGAGAAGTGGGTCTATCTATCACAATTCACGACAACATATATAAGAGAGGAGAAGAAGAGGTGGGTGTGTGTGTGTGTATTAAAGAAGGTGGGGTGGCATATAAAATGCTTGGAGAGGCTCATTAATTGCCATGCAGATGCAGTATGAATTTGACTGGTCTAATCTCATCACCTCCCCAACTTTCTCTCTCTTTATTCCCTCAACCCCGTTATAAATGTTTGTGTCTGCCCTTTTCCAAACTACAAATGACAATAATTTCATTTCATAAGTTAGGTTATAATTTTTAGAGGACATATATATTTTATAAGAGATAACTTTGAACCAAGTGGTTACATGATAACATGGTTCAATAAATAAATAGTATAAAAAATAATAATCTCATAACTTTTACTCCCTCTATCACTTATTTTAATATTTAAATAACTGAATTGTTTTATTAAAAAAATTTTAAGATTAATTACAAAAATAAATACGTAGAAAATATACTCTCTGTTCTTTTTTTAAATATATTTTTATTTTATAAGTGGATATATTAACTACAGGTAAAATATATTAAAATGTATTTAATATTTAAACAAACTGAAAATGAATCTTATAAAAAAGGATTTGCCAAATAAAAAATTAGATCTTATAATAAGGGACTAATTTTGTAAAATTTTATGTTTTACTTTTCACCTAAAATACTCTTAGTAGGGTAGTATCAAACTTACTTATCTAGTGTACTCGATAAATATTCTTTCAATTCTTAATATATGATTTAATTAGAGAATTTATCTTGATCTTAAATATAAGATCAATTTCTCATATTTATTTGTTTATTTCTAAATTATCTATAAGATACTCTATCAATAATAATTAAATAAAAGAATGGGAGAGATAATTAACAAGATGGTTATAGTGTTTTAGAAAAATTATATTTATTAACTAATTCGATTAATTTATTTAATTTAATTAAATTAGTTAAATATATCTTATATTAAAGATCGAATGAATAATTTATAATCAATAACATTAAAAAAAAAAGGTAAAATGGGGGGGGCATCAAAACTTAAGTCCCTGCCTACTTTTCTCGGTTAATGTATTTTAGTTTAAAATACCTAATATTTGGAAGAGAGGGAGTACTATTATCTATTCCTTCGTCTGGTTTTAATAGTACAAACTCATTACCTAACTTAATTATATACTTTTTAGGCCTAATTATAAGATAAAATTAACTAATTTTACAATTATTAAGGATTGCTCCTTGATATTCTTAAACTTGTAGAAAGATGTGTGATTTTTCAGTTTTGCAGTTAAGTGGAATTAATGTTCACAATAAAGTGTGTTTAGAAATTAAAAGCCCGCCTTAAAAGACTTGTGGCTTGCTAGCTTGTGTGCTTTGCACTAAGCAGCAAAACGCGAGTTCGAATGGGGCATCAGTAGAAACCCCAGAAATTAAAAGCCCCATACTTGTTATATCAAAAAAAAAGACAAGAAGAAGTACCTTAATTACTTGGTGCAATTAAGGAGGAACAATATTAAAAATAAAGTAATTATCTCATATTTAAAACCAAATAGAGTAAATATTTTTTTAGAAAATAAATAATCCAAGCGATAAAGACAAAAACAAATATGTGGAGCGAAAATGTATGTAGACGGCGTTAGAAAGAGAATCCGATTTTGGATTGCATTTGGACGGTGACTCTTGATCTTGTACGGTACACTGTAATTGCTAATGTCCTTTGTGTATTTATTTCCTCCAAATCATATTTTAGTTGCAGATATTGAGCAAGAAAAATATTATACGTCTTTTAATATATTGAATTTATTAATCAGTAGATAGCATTTCGAATGTTTTAAAACTAATGATGATTATCAATAATTAATTAAAATGACAAACGATCTTATTTTTATAAAAAAATATAAATATAAATTTTAAAAAAATCATTTATTAAGAAAGATAAAAAAAATTTATTTATCAAAATCAACTTTCGTCTTTAGGAAAGTTGGGTAGAAATCAACTTTTTTGTAACAGTTATCTACATAAGCATGAAATTTCAGCATGAATTCCCTTGCATTGTCCATTGAACGGGGACTTAGTTTTTGCATCGTAGGAGATGAACACTATGGGTGTTATGACATCTACACCATTAAATACAATTTCAAATAGTCTATATTTAAATTTTTTAATTGATAATTTTTAAATAAAAAAATATATTTTTTTAAAAAGGACAATTAACAGATTATTTATATTTTAAATCCTTTATTTATTATTTTTTTAAATATAAAATTAGATTGTTAACATTTTATCAAAATCGTCTATACATGATTTCTTTTTGTATAAAAATTTTTAAAAATATATTAAATTTATTTACGATTTAAAGATAAGGTGAAATATTTATTCTTTCTATAAGATATCAATTTCAGTAGGGCGAGACGTCTATTATCGTCAAGCGTAAACTTAAACACTTAAAAGTTATGATATTTTCTCAAACGCTATTATTAGAATCACAATAAAATAATATTGTCTAACGATTGAATATATTATAAATAATCATATGTTTTATCTTTTCATTGATTGAACTCACGAACAATCATCTAGATATGCTACTTAATTGAACGTGGGGATGGGAACTGATTTTTTTTTTTAACTTGAAACGCGGAGTGCAATTTTTTCCCCTTTTTACCTTTTTCAAACAAGAACTAACGGTCAAATAAAGTTTGTATCTAATTGAATTGAGAATTTAAGTTAGGTTTTAATGTATTGACATCCCATTTTTGTTAATATTTTTGTTTATTTTATTTTGCCAAAATGATTATGCACACGATGTATATTTGTGTAGCTGGGAGCGTCGCGCGTTGGAAATTTTAGTGGCTGTTTGGGTTTCACCTGAGCCTTGATTTTTAAAAAAATATATAGTATAAATTTTAATTTAAAATTTTTTAAATAAATAGTTATATTTATCAAAAAAATATTTTAAATTAAATTATAATTTTAAATAAATTATTGGGAATAATTTTTAAAATAATAAAAGATTTTATAAATTATTTAATTATTATTTATTCACTCCTTTCTCTCTCTTATTTTATCTCTCCTCCTTTCTATATCTATCTAGCTCGCTGTTGCTTCTATTCATCGTGCTTACCGTTTATGCTGTCACTTTTGTTCATTGTTATGGAATAGAGAGGAGAGGAGACAATTATACTTTCTTCACTTGTTTTAATTTGCGTGGCTCATAGTGGCACTCCTTCAGTCCTCCTTCTTCGTCGTGTTTTTACCACTAGCTGCAGGGACAGGATGCTCAGCATTCACGGGCGGTCCATTTTCTAATGGCCCGACTGATCAACGAGTAATTAATATAAGATTTAATTTAAAATTTATTTTTATTATAAATATATAATTTTTTAATTTTTTTTCTCCTTCATTTAATATACTCTTGAAATTATTATCAATTTCACGATTTCTCTTTCTCTCCTCACAATTAATTTTCTAGACGTGGAGGTATTTTAGAAACACGACACATTTTATGTAAAATAATATTAGATAATTAATTTAATATTTATAAATTAATTAATTAAATATTATATTTGAGATAGGAGGGATAACATATTTAGGAGTTTTAAAAATTAGTTATAAATACTAAATAATGAATTGAACTGTGAATATTATAGGATAAGTCGTGATGATGAGTTTAGGAAACAAAAAAAATTATATATGAAGTGAACTCAACTTCCTTATTTTATTTGTGTGTAAAATTTAATTTAATACCCCGTACATTAATACAAAGGACTAGTGCGAAGGTGGGGATGGAAAATTTAAAAGGGCTATACACAGATCATCATTATTTACACTGGGGGCAATGCGGTTTCAGTATAGGGTTTAGACGATAGAGCTTGCAAATGACTAATCCTCACGTTTTTTTTCTCTCTCTTCACACGTGTAAGTAAACAATACTCGTATAAAAACTAAATAAATGAATGGTCCAAGAATTAATTAATTAGTGTATGTTTAAAAATGCTTCAAATTTAAGTTTTAAAAGGATTTAATAAAAACTTCAGCTTAACAAATTTTTAAAATAAAAAATTATATTTATTTAAACAGATTTTTAGATTAAACTATAGTTTAAAACTAATATTTTATATAAGCTACTAAAAATACTTTTTAAACCAATAAAAAAATTTATAAATTATCTAATTACTATTTTATCCCTATTTTTTTCATATATTTCCTCATCTTTCCTCTTTCTTTTTCGTCCATCTCTTATTTTCCCTATCTTATATCTTTTCTATCATGTAACATCTTTATTCTCTTATATTTTTAATTAAATTATATTATTTTTAATAATTTATCAATAATAAAAATATTTATATAAATAATTATCTAAATATTTATTAATTTAAAACTATTTTTTTATAAATTTTTCTTCATAAACCTTTTTTCTAAAAATTATCTAAAATTTGTTTGTTTGTAAGCCTTCTTTTTAAAAGATTAAACTGCCCTTAATCAATTAATCAGTTGTACATTTGATCCATTACCTCTCCAAAAGCTGCCAGAGAGGATCTCTAGCACTTGCTGAAGTTTGACACTCTCTTTATTGCTACGTTGTTGTTGTTTTTTGTTGCTTTTGATTTTTTTTTAATTTTTTCTTATTTTAAAATACATGACATATTTAAATTATTTAAAAATTAATTAAATTATTTAATATATTTTATTTTTTAAAAATATTATAATTATTTTTTAAGTTCTTATCTTATTCTCTTATTTAATTATTGTAGTATTAATAAGAATAATTTGAATAAAAAGTAATAAATATAAAAAATAAATATTATATTTATTATTAATATTAATTCTATAATTTATATTTTATATTAAATATGAGATAAATATTTAGTTGGTGTACCGAATCTTTGAATTAAAAAAGATATGTGAAGCCAGTCTAATCGGTAATCAGGATGGGAATGTGTAGGTTAATAGAGGCAAGAGCCGGTAATTTCGCTCAACTAATACGCGTGCAAACGTGCATGACATGGGAACGGGTTTCGATCTACTGCTTATCACAGTGGTCAGTATTATGGTACTCATAGTTTAAATACTGTTTTAATTATTTATATTTAATATACTTTAATTAATACTCTTCTAATTTTTAAAATAAGATAAAATTTGTATTATAAATTACATTATATTTTATATTTAGTGTGTGTTTTGGAGCAGTTTTTAAAAATTAATTTTGGGTATAATTTCAATTTAAAATAAATAAATAAATAATAATTTTTGTCTATAATTAATTTTGACAAAAACTATGCTTTAAAATTATAATTTTGAATAAATTATTAAAAATAACTTTTGAAACAGTAAAAATTAAAATTTTGACCAAAAATACTTTTTAAACTATAGTACCAAATACACGCTAAGTGTTTATCAATCTGTTTAGTATTAGAAACTTATTAACCATGACATTATGATGTTTTAAATTTATTTATCAATCACATTATTCAATTGTTGTAATTTTATTCTTGAATTTTCCCCAACGAGGAGACATGGAAACACCTTGCTTTCCCATAAATCTACCAAGCATGTGATAATGCTCTTAGCCTCACAATAATCCCCTAATAGTAAGGACATGAAAATGTGTTAAGCGCACTAATTTAAGGGAAATTTCCTTAACATCCGTACGTTAATTATGATAATTAATATGCTAAAGGAAGAGTCAATATAATAATTAAATAATTGCTGGCAAAATGACACATTATTCTTTTGCCTATTGCATTTCTTACCAATGAAATTAACTCAGAAAAGCGACTTGTAAGAATTTTGGCGAGCACCTATCATTTTTATCATTTTCACACTCAATATTGTAACGCATGGGGTCACATCTTGTGACTATGATCTCCTTTATTCTTCATGTTATAATTAATCGGCTACTATAAAAAAAAAAGACAAAATTTAAAGAGGTTCCATAAACTTTTTTTCACGTGGGCTTTTGCTAAGTGATACATATATAGAATTCACTATTTTCATCTGGCCACACGACTTTTTAGAGTGGCCAACTCAAGAATTCCAACTGTGAAACGAGCATAATATTCTGACTTTATCAAATGTCCTAATATATATGTTTCTATTTTAAATAATTCTTGTGTGCGATAATTAAAAATTAATTATTTTCAAGATATAAACATTATATAAGTAGGTTTTGTTGCTCACATTAATATATTGGGTCTGCTTGGATAATAGTTTAAAAATTAATTTATAAAAAAATGCTTTATGACAACTTTTAAAAAATGGGTTTTTGAAGAAGATTTTATAGAAAAAAGTAGTTCTGAATAAATGAGTATTTGAATAGTTATTATTAGAAGAACTTTTGTAATTAGAATATTACTATAAAAGGTATATTTTTTATTAAATATAGGAGATAGGGTAGAGAAGAGAGATGTAGCAAAACGGGCAGGGCTCCCAAAAAATGGGCCAACCCGTTTTGGGGGCGGGCTAAAAGGAGGTGGGATGTGCGGCCCCCCCAAAACGCCAGCCTGAGCCCGCGGCCCGCCCTCTTTTTTTTAATTTTTTGATATTTTAAAAAAATATTTTTAAATTTTCAGAATACTAATAAAAACAATAATATTATATTAGTATAATTAAAAAATTATTAATATTATACTCTTAAAAATTTCTACTTTTTATAAAAGAATCTCAAATTTTATAATTATAAATCTAAATAAATATTAACATAATATTAATCAATTATAATATGTAAACACATATTAACAAATAACTAGTTATCTTTACTAGTATTCAATAATAAAAATATTTAAAATAATATTTAGATAAAATAAATAATAATATTAATAATTTAATTTTTAAAAAAATGGGCTGCGCGGGCTAGGAGGGTGGCAAAATACCAACCCTTTCCTGACCCGTTTTAGTGAAAAATGAGCCCAACTTGCGGGTTGAGCCCGTTTTTCCAGTTATAGCAGAGAGGAAAGAATGTATGAGAAAAAATAAAGGTAAAATAGTAATTGGATAGTCCATAAATTCTTTTACTGTTCTATAAGTTAGTCTCATTAGCTTATTTAAAATCTTTATTTTAAATCATAGTTTGATCTAAAATTCCTTTTTGGACAAATATAACTATTTATTTTAAAAAAAATTAAACTAAAATTTTGTCCAAAAGAACTTATAGAACTATATTTTATGTGGTTTTCAAACACATTTTTCTGTAAATGATCATGAATCAAAATCCGAACAATATATATATATAATTTAGTTATCTATTAATTGTATTGAATTTTATTGGTTTTGTTTCTAATCCTTATATATAGAAATATACGTTAAAGCTATATTTGGAGGGGGTGTTACGCCAAAATATTAATGTTGCATCACATCTTGTTTCGTTTGATACAAAAGTGTTAGCATCTAACTAAATAATTATAAGGTATACATAATATGTATATTGAGGACAATAGGATAAGTATATAATAAAAAAAAACTTACACAAAATCACTATTTATATGTGAGGATGATGTGATTCATATTATATTATACAGAACACATTAGCCTGTAATCTAATTTAAATAGAACAAAATATATTTTTTCCTTTTTAATTATGGGTTGCAATCAGTGATTTGAAAAAGATCTTGAGATCGAGGATGGTATGAACTATGAACTCAGACATATCGCCAACGTTAATTAGCTGGCTTACATGAATGTCACATGTGTGTTTCTGCATATATACTTCTTCTAGCACTTAACATAAAAAGTTAATTGAAAGGTTATAATTTAATTATAAATATAAAATTTTAATTTATTCTATCTTTTATATTTATTATTTTTTAAAAAAAATAATTTATTTAACTTATAAATAGACATAATATAATTTAATATTATACATAAATTAATTAAATAAGTTTTATACTTTCCATGGGAGATAGTAATATTTTTTTGTGTGATAGAAACTTAAATGAGTTAGATCCTAATGACTCATTAGAATTAAAACATACCTCTATATTTAAGAATATTTATAAAAATATTTATAGATTATTTATTAATAAAATTATTCTCATATCAATAATAACATACATACCATACCATGCGCCATCTCAATCTCAAGCTCGGTGGCTGCAGAAAGATTATTACTGTAGGGACCAACCCATTTATTATTTCTCCTATTAAATAAGTCAACACACTCAATCTCCTATCTAATTAAGAACTGTAAGGTTAACTAAATTAATAAATATATAATATAAATTTATTAATTTTTTTATTTTAACAAAATTAATTAACTCTCCTTTATATTAAAGAACATAGTAAATTTAAAAAGAGATATAGACTATTATATATATTTAGGAAGAATTATTATACAATTATATATAAACAATTTAATTATTAAAAAATTTAAATAACATATATATAATGATAATATTTAGTGTATGGTATTAAACTAAATATTAGTTGTTGCTCGTTTTTTATAATTTTTTTCGTAATTAAATTATTTATATCAATTTACACAATAATTTTCTCTTATATTTATCAGCAAAGCAATATCCATAATGAATTTTACATAGGCATTAATGCTGGCGATGCCTTATTCTCCCCCGTCATTTCTCGTAATAATAAGAAGATAAAATAGATAGGTACACAGATAAGACTGTGACGAAAGATAAAAAGTGTTTTTTTTTTATTAGGAGAGTAATTTTTAAAACTTATATATCAAGTTCCTTACACATTTTTCATTAAATTCTCTAATATTACTTTATTATTTATTCTATTTTTTTAATATCTTAATTTACCTTAAATCTACATAAAAAATAGTATACATGGTAAAGTATAATTATAAAACTTAATATAATAGATATAAGGAATTTGACATAAGTATTACTCTTTATAAATAATTAATTAAATTAATTTTAAGTAAAAAAAAGTAACGTACAACTACTAGATATTAGGAAATTGAGTTCTTGCTAATTACGTAATAGAACATGTGGCATTAATTCATTTACCTGTCTTACAGCTGACGAAAACGATCGACAACCGAAACCTATCGGATGTTTTTATCCAAAACCAAATCATTACCAATTAACGACATTTTTCATTCGACTTACAAACAACCGTGATGTTGTGACGACGATTGACAATTCTGCACAATTTGCTTCGTAAAATCTGTCACATGCACACACTCGCACTCGCAAAAGCCAAATACAACACAAGTTGACGAAGACAACACCTTACCAACAATATGTATATATATATACGCGGCAATCCATCCCAATGAAAAGATGTATATAATTAGAGATAAACCACAAAACATCACTAACCATATTAATAAAAACAAAAGGACGAAGTACATATCTCGTGGCTGTCTCGGACTTCTTTAATTTTCCTCTAAAATGGTAAGGGCTAGATCTGCTAGGGCTTCTTTCTACCATATATTATCATTCAATTCACCATTTTTGTTATCTTTATTGCACTCCCAACATCAAAATTGCTTCACCTATGTACGAAAGCTGCACCCTTTTTTGTCTTAATAACCTCGTAGATACTTTTTTTTTTTTTGCTCTTAGATATATCATTCGTCCATAAGAGTTATTTGATTAATTTTAATTAAATTAAGAAATATATAACATAATTTTATCTTTAAGGGTTGAATTTGGTTATAATTAACTTATTCATTTGACATTTTTAATCTACCTAAAAAATCAATTAACTCTTATATTAATAAACATATAGATAATACTTAATTAATTTTGGTAGATCATATAATTAAGATAAATCAATTAATTATAAGATGATTTAATCTCTCTAAAATACCCTACCATCTTAACAAACTTAACTAACTACATTCATCTAATTAAATTAGTTAAATAGATAATAGATTAAAGATAAAATAAAAAATATATTAAAATATTATATTTATAGCTAAATCTACTCATCAGGTAACATTTATATCGAGTAGTGTATGTTTATGAGGCATTGAAGACAAGTAGAGTACTGTTTTTGTCCGTACATATAACCTATAGATCAAGGAATATTTCTGCTTGGTCTCATGCAAACTGGCCGTTGGTTTTGGTCCCCAGCTGCAAAGCGTTACTGTGTTTTGTGTGTGATGTTCTATCTACTACAGCGAGCATCCATTCAGTGTTGGTTTGATGAATAAGACAGGGTTGGCTTGTTATAGAAGTTGAATCCCATCTGGTAGGATATTTTGAAACCCCTCAGGAAAGAAAAGAAAAGGAACCATTCTTCTAATAAAAAGCATACAAAAAAGTAGAGACCCATGCACCTTAATTGGAAAGAAATTTCGATTTTCCCAATTTAAAATTCCATCTCATTTGTCTCATCAGTTCTAAACGTTATTGTTCATCTTTAATGTGTAATTCATTTATAAAGTTAAAAAAATTAGTTAAATTAATTTTTATTAAAAAATGCATGTTTTTCTTAAAATAGTATATTTAATCATTTGCATTGGGAATGCCTATTAATAGAGATATCTTAATATGTGTAATCAATAGGGTTAATTACAAAAATATTATAAATTTAAAAGATAAAATAAATTGAGGTATTACATTTAAAACTAAAATAGACCATTTAATTAACTTTAAAAAAATAAATTGAGGTATTATATTTAAAATAAAAATAAATTTTTTAATTAACTCCTATATTTAAAATAGTGGGAGTATGTTATTTTTAAAGTTAGCTTAGTTTTAACTTTTTGTTCCCATTAGTCATAGACGTTGTTGTTGATTTGTTTTCCAATTTTCTCCGCAACCTCTATCAAACAGTGAGTAGAATGGAATATAATACCTGGATTTTACTGGCTGATTCCTTTTTGACAAACCCTTTATTAATTTTTCTTTTTCGGTGGAATGGTCCAAAAGGGTCTTGTCTTGTCTTTATTTTATGAAAAATTTCAAGGAAATACTATAACTTTACACGGTAGACTAATGAGAAAGATAGGGATGAAAACGTAAGGAGACTTAATTTTCGTATGAGAGTTTGTTTCTAACTGGAAATAGATAATTGATTAATGTTGTTTTAATTTATTAATGTTGTCGGGCGCATTTGAACCCTAGTGCTTAAAATTAGTTTTACCCTCTAAAAGATAATCTGCCTTACCCTTCTCTGATATTTAATACTCCCTCCCCCTCATTCTATATATATATATATATATATATATATATATATATATAGTATTGGACAGACTTCAGGATCTAAATAATAAATAAAGTTAGCGTATGTAAAAAATCTTTATTAGGAGACTCACCTATCATAGTTAAGTGTGTGATGGATGTAGTCGGGCAAAGCTCATGTGAACCGGATGAGCAACAAAATATATATATATATATATATATATAGAATTAACCAATAGGGGTTAGTCCGAGTGATAAGCGGTTTGGTATTGTTTAAGCGAGGTCTCGAGTTCGAGCCTTAGCGTATGCAGAAAATTCCCGTTGGGAGACTCACCCACCATAGCCAGGTACGCGACATGGGTCAAATCTGGATGTAGTCGGGGCAAAGCTATAGTGAACCAAGTGGGTAAAAAAAATGTATGGAATTACCAAAGGGGGTTGGTCCGGGTAGTAAGCGGCTTGGTATCGCTTAAACGATGTCTTAAGTTTGAGCCTTGGTGTATATAGAAAATTCCTATTGGAAGACTCACCTACCATAACCAGATGCGCGATGCCGGTTGAATCCGGATGTAGTTGGGGTAAAGCTCCGGTAAATCGGGTAGGCAACAAAAAAAATATGGAATTAATCCATCGTCCGTGGGTTTAGCTGGCGAAGTGGTGAGACACGCGACCATTTGAAGCATGTTCGATCTCTGGAAAATATCACTTTGTTGCGGTTCTAGTCGCGGTGTTTGGGGAGGCATCCTATCTCCTAGGTGTCTTAGTTTACGCCTGAGGATAATAGACGGCTCACCCTGCCTAACATTGGTATTGCCTAGAAGGAATGGAGACTTCACCCTGCCTTTAGAACGTGGGTGAGCCAAACCCCTTTCTAAATTTTTTTTTTCAAAAAAAAAAAATAGAATTAACCAACGAGAGTTGGTCCGAGTGGTAAGAGGCTCAATATCACTTAAACAATGTCTCGAGTTCGAGCATTGGCATATGCAAAAAATTTATGTTGGGAGACTCACCTACTAAAACTAGGTGCGTGACGCGGGTCAGATGTAGATATAATCAGAACAAAACTTTGATGAATTGGGTGAACACAAAAAAAAATGTATGGAATTGGGAATAGGAAATGGATTGCCAGAGTAGATGTTAAAATATTAGAAATTTATTAGTGTTATTTTTAATAAAGAACTGATTTTATTAATTAATTATATTACAAAATTTAATTTAATTAATTAATATAATATATATTTTTAAAATGTTATAATTATCTTTTTAGTTTTTTCTATTTAATTATTGTTAAGGAAGTATCAATATATTTTAAAAAATTAATAAATATAAAAAATATATATTATATTTAAAATAATATTAAGTTTTCAATTATTTCTTATATTATGAAAAAATAAACAATATTAAACCCAAACGGAGTTAAGTGAGACGAAGAAGTGAACAAAGCAAACAGAATCCAAAACCAAGGAGGGAGTAATATTCTAATTGATTCATTTTATAAGGCGCTAACATAAAGAGATCGTGTATATAGATAGGGGGACTGGTTTAAAAATTGGGAGAAAATGAGTGCCAAAGTGATAGTTTTCCCTTGCTATTTTTTTTTTGGGCAAAACCTTAAATTTAAAATTTATGCTTAAACCCTAAACCTTCCTCTGCTAGCTACGATGTGTGGAAGCCTTGTTTGGTAGCTAAGCTTATCCACGAATGTGCGACCTTGGTTGTGTCCATGGCGATTGCTGGCTTAAAATTTGTGTGCAAACCCAATATACAACTTCGTCCCACTCCATTTCAATGCATTCGCAAGGTATATGCGCGAGCTTTTGTGTCCCCTGAATAATTCTTCCTTCTCACATTCCCTCTTCCACTTGTTCATTCCTTTCTTTTCAAGGTTGTGCCGAGATATGCAGCTTCCGTCGAGGCAGAGAAAGTGATAAAAGAAGAAACAAATGTTTCGGTTCTTGAAGAAGGCAAGTAGTGGACTGAATTGTTGGTGAATGCTTTTGTTTTATTTGTTTTCCAAATGGCGGGTTGGAATTTTGTCTAGTTTTGTCGACTTTGATAACTGTGAATGCTGAATCATTTCTCTTGGTTGTATTAAATCGATGAAGGAAATAAGAAGGGCCCAAAGTGGAAGAAATTGGATTCCATAGAGCTTGGAATAAAGACTTCAATGATCGCAAACCCTACAAAAAAGGTTCTTCATAGGCTGAGGAAAAAGGGTACATACTGCCTCTTACTCATTCACTTTTGATTTAGCTCGGTTTGTATAAGAAATGGGGAAAAATTGATGAATGGTTCAGTTTGACTAATTTTATTTATTCTCTACCTCATTGTCATAGATATTAGAAAGAGTTTCTTGTACTTCTATCATAGATAGAATTGCTTTTGATTTTGCAAGGAGTAAAAATCTTTTTGTTATTATTCATTTTTCAATTGCAGTAGTGGGCGATTTAAATGAAGAATTGGTTTCAAACATTTCTTTCCATTTGTCTAATAGTGAAATGAAAAAATGCCTCGTTAAAGTTTTTTAAATCTTGAATTTGATTTTTAAATAAGAAACATATATTAGGATGGATAATTATGAACCCTAAAACTGAAACTAAATACATGATAATATGATATAGTAAATAAAACTAGTTAATATTATTAATATAAGATAAAAATTCATAAAGTAATTAAAAATCAAACAATTTTTTTGGTAAAACAAATCAGACAATTTTACTTAAATGTAAGTTGATTATATGCACATTAAATCGTTATTTTTTTTCTCAGTTAAGAGGTAAAATTATGTTAAAATAAAATTATAAACAAGTAGTAAATTTACAATAAAATATATTTTAATTTATTATGAAATATAAATACCTTTAACGCATTGTAAAATTTAAAACTCACTTGTTTTATTTTTATTAGAAGAAATACGTAATTCTTCTACTTATTTAAAATACTTTAAAATATATATTATAATAAATAAGTCAAATATATTTATTTAAAACTGGTATTTAAAAAAAAAGCAATTAACATTATGTGAATATTTGCGAAAGGGAAAATAATATTTAAAGATATTTTTCTTATAAATAAATTTTTCTAAAGGAGTCAGGTTCACCTATGATCTAAAGGTAAGGTAAAGTCTCTATTCCTCACAAACGATATCAATGTTAGGCAAAATAAGTTATTAATTACCTTTAGGTATAAACATATACACTCAGGAGATATAATACCTCCTCAAACCTTGTAACTATAATCACAACAAAGTGATACTCCTTAAAAATTAAATATATTCTAAATAGTCATATATCTTATTCTTTTACTACCTAAACTCATAGGCAATGGGTATTTTTTGTCTTTTTACTAAATTCAAAAAACCTCTAACTAAAGACTAATGCCCTCGGCCCAAAATAAAAATTACGTCCACCTATATGGGCCTAGGATGCAGTCAGTTGCGTGCCTCACTTGTCTCTTTCGTTGTAGTCCTTAGGCCATGAAATGAATTTGTTTAAAGAGGCACTTTGGTCCAATATAAGAAGAGCTAATTAAAGTCCGATAAACTGGACAACTAAAAAAAAGAAGAGCTAATTAAAGACTTAGCCCAATTTAGCAAACCTGTGAAAATATCAATGACAAGTAATTAAGCTTTAAAAACCAATGAGGGCTGAGTTGAGTTTAGCATAAGAGGTGATTTCTTCACAACCTGTGATTAATGCAGTTTATCCCTTTTCAATCGGTAGAAAGAGCTAATGAAGTAGGAGTAGGGCTTACCAAACATAAACAAAAAACGATGACAACCGAGTTCCTTTATGTTAACGTCAGAAAGCATGAATTTACACAAAATCAGTGCATCCTAGCTTTTGTTTTGTTTGTTTTCCAAGTTAAGCTTTGCAAAAGTTGCGATTTTTACGTACTTCTGTGTTCTTTTTACCAAATGAGGAAGTCACTTTATTTGACGCGTGGTGCTAGTTCATGCATGTTGCTCTATTCCCATGTGCACGACATATCTGCAAGAGTTCCATCTTTTAATTGTTCATCGCAGAAAGATCCCTCCATATTATAAACGTAATCCAAAAGCTGAAACACTGTATGTGCCTTGTGCGGGCAGTGAAAACCAAAACGCTAGTACTTGATTTATAAAGAGTTGCCTATACTACTTGCCCACTTCAATCAATTAATAAATTTACTTTTTCCCTTTTTTTTTTTTGTTTTTCTTCCTTTTATGTAATCAATTAATGAATCTCGACACCATGGTAAAACTACTGTTATGTAACTTGAAAAGTCTCATGTTTAAATCTTGAAAACGACAAATTCATTTCCTGTGATAGTAATTAGGCTAAGTAATTCTATTCCTCTATAACTCACTTGGACTTTTTTCTTCCTTTTATGTATATGAAATCAGCAGCAGGCCGACAATGCAAGAAAAATAACATTATTAGAAAAAAGGTTTATAACGGCATTAAAAATGATGTTTTACAGTGATTTTAGAGAAAATGTTACAAATTTTTAGGAAAAATTGAAGATCTAGAAAATTTTTGCTATAAAAACTCTTCAAACTCCTGAAGTATTACAATTTATAAATAATAAATAAAGAAATATCACGATCAACTGTTATATAATATATTATAATTTATAAACAATAAAAAAATAAGAAGAATGAGCAAATAAAAGAGTTAAACGGTGATTTATGACGTTCACGATAGAGAAAGACGCTGAAGACTATGGATAATGTTATTAATTACTGATATAGACACCAAAACTAAAGGAAAAAAGTCAAAAAATAACCTTTGTTAAAGCTTGTGGTGATGAGAAAGAGAAAAAAAATCACATACAGTCTTAAAAAATAAAACTAAAATTATATTCAGAATTTTTAAAATTTTACTTGGACTTTTTATTATATTTTTTTAAAAAAAATTGTGGTTAAAGGTTTCACCTTATGACTTTTAACCGTAATTTTTATAAAAATTGTTGTTTAAAGTTTTTAAAATGAATTTATTTATAAAAATATTATCATTTTTTTTCACAACGATTTTTTTATAATTACTATAAAATATCACGGTGATAAATGCAGAGAGCTACAAGACAAGTAAACATCAACTATTAAGATGGAAACTCAACATTGGAAAGGCGATATATATAATTGCTATGTACTAGCTAGAGATATTAATGTTTACCGCAACATGACTAGTTAGTCAGTTCATTGTATGTATCAGACACCCTCTACATTCTGACAATACATTCAAAACAAGAGGGACCCTTGGATTTTACTAACTTACTTAAGAATTAATTTTAATAAATTAATAATATTAAATAATTTAATTAATTATAATTAATATAAATATTAATTTATTAAATTAAGTAGATTAAAGAGTATATAATATAAATTTATCTTAAAATATTAAATTATATTATAATTAATTGATTATTTTATTTTATTAATTTATATAAATTAATTAATTAATTCTTATAAACAAAGCTTGAGGAAAAATATTTTCTTTACGTTTCTGATGTGACGAATATATAAACATACGTGTGTAGTTAATAAATGAAAAGACACGTACAATAGGAGATGTCCTAGTGCATACATATAGACCTTCCATTTTTTAATATAATATTTATTTATTTAATTTAAATAAATTAAAAAAATAATTAAATTTATTATTATAATAATTATGTATTAGTTTCACTGAAATATATATTAATAATATGTATTTGAATTAATCTTAATAAAAATTATATCAATATATATAATATATAGGGATATTTTGAGGAGAAATTATAATTTAAAGAGATAAATAAATTAAAATCTTATATTTATAATTAAATATAATTTTTTATTTAATTTTTATATTTGAAATTGAAGGGACTACTATTTATGTGGTCGGTGAGGACAATGCAGCATGGGGGCCGGCGCAGTAACTGGTTCAAGAAGGTTTTTTATTAAAATCACAATATTGTATTGACGGAGCAAAAGTTTAATGCAAGGACTAACTTTGATATATTTAAAAAAATTATTATAAATAAATTTAGGTAAATTTAACATCAATATTCTACTAAGATTATGATATAACTATAGAAGTTAAAGAATATTTATAATATATTTACGATATCATCTATCAAATGAGCTCTCACGATAGGATTAAAAATCAAATTTATATTCTTATAAAATATAAATATATTATTTATTATATATATAAACTCTCGTTAGCTATTTAAAAAAAAAAGTTGTATAAAAAGAAGGAAATGAATGATCTGATGTTTGGCTAGCTGTGAAAAACGTTTTGTGCCAGAGGAAACTTTCTCACTTTCCTCTCCTAGCCAATGGAGATTGGCTAGCTAGTCCCGACAAAAACTTTGTCACGGCCATTTTGTCTTTTATAGTATTTGTTTGAATTGAGGATTTAAAACTTCAATTAATTATCTTTTGAATTATGATTTTATAGTTTCCAATATAAACATATGAAATAAATTTTGTCTCGGCTTATAGTGCTTATTATCATAAGCAAATACAAACAAGTACTAAATTTAGTTAACACGCATTATTAATCCCACTCGCAATTTTTAATACATAATTACTTAACGCACATTAATTTTACATGTGCGAAAATGAACATAAAGTATTTCTTAAGAACTACAAAAGGTACTACATGTTGAAGCCAACATTAACTGCTCATAGAAAAGATCCTACGATATGTTGTTGTTAATCTCCTTTGATTAATGCAGCAAAGGGAAGCTCTGATTAATACTGGACAGAATTTAGCATCTGATTACCATGTGTTCGTACGTTGTTGAATTGGATGATGAAAATGTTTTCATCATGATAATGCTCAGCTGTGATTAATATGGAGTAGTACAATGTTGCTGTCAAGCATTTATTATTAGTAACCATTAAAACAATGGATCGATTTCTGTTGTTTCTTTCAATCTGATATGAACAGTTAAGGTTAACAATGACTTGGCCACAGTTGGGTCAGCAAAAAAGACGATGAACCGAATGGGGGTGGGACCTTAGACCCGTCATCTCCTCTGACTTTCTATTCTTAATAAAACGTACTTTTTCATGTGAACATGACAAGGCGTGCATGGGTTGGAATTATCAGTCGTTGTTTGTCATAGACATCAGTTGTTTAATTTAGTTACAGTTGTATGACTATGATTTTAGGTTTGAATAAATTCCCATGTTTTAGTTTCCTTCTCTGCTGATGTGTTTGCCGCTAATTTCTGTTAGTCATATTTTGATATGGCTATCTCATATTCCAAACATTAGATCGAATTAAAAATAATTTTCCTAAAAGTGTTATTTATATTTACACTTTTTTTTTAATTTATTCAAGAGTATTCATGCCCTTTTAAACTTAAAGCACAAAGGATTTTTTAACAAATGCGTTTTTTAGAATTTAAACATGTGTTATCCTCCTTACAGAATAAAAAATGATTATCCCTCCATCAACAGTTTATTAGTAAAAATTTTAATGCATTTATATAGATATGGAATGGCTTGTATTTCTGTACATTCCATATTAATAGAAATGTAGTGAAACATCTTGGAAATTTAAGGAAAGATGACTTTCATTTTTGGATAAATTTAATTGTTACATGTGTCATTATGATGAAGAAATAGTATTTGAGAAAACTTGGAAAACATTATTATCAACGTATAATATAGCAAATAATGCATAGTTGAGGGGTTAAAAGAAAAATGGGCAGCATGTTATCGTCTCAATAATTGAATAACAGATCGATCGAGGGTGTTACTGTTATATATGTTGTATATGAGCAGAGGAGGAGCACAATGGAGTTGCCGTTGAATGGTGGAGAATATGCGATCCAACTCTTGACTTTGGTATTGGCCGGTCAAAGATATGACAAACACGGAAGCATCAGAATCTAACTTCGCATAGCTGTACGGGACACCCAAGTCCAAAACTAATCAAGTTCAATATATGTTGCAGGTCGCGGGAGTGGAAGAATTGGTTGAGTCGCCGGGAAGGGAATGAAGGGAAGCATCGTCTACATTGGGGAAGTCAAGGAGGTCGTCAACAACATAGGATTGGCGGTGGCGGCCATGTTGTTGTCGGAGGTGAAGGGTTGAGGATTATGCAAGAGGTAGGGAGCTTCCATGGGAGGGAAAATGAGAGTGCCACATACGTATAATTAAGAGTGTTAACTTTGGGTTTAAATCCCTCTAAAAATATAAAGACCACGTTGTAGACTGAATAAATTTTAGGGAACAAGATTAAAATAAGTGCAGATTATAAAGACTAATAATCACATTAACACAAAAGTTTAACATAAGAAAGAAGAGGGAAACCCGTTTGGGTATCTAGGGGGAATATATCTTATATTCATAAGTATAGAACGTATATTTAAAACGGTGGGAATATGTCTTATAGGGCTTTTCCAATATTGATCTTAAGGGAAAAACTTCTAAACAAATTTGCACTTTAACATAGTCTTTAAATTGCTTACTAAAGAACACCAGAGGGAGTAAATAGTAACGATGGGAGGAATCTAACAATCTCGTGGCTTTCAGCTGAGAAATCGTTATTGTCAGAAGCAGGAACCAGAACCAGAACCAGAACAGAACAAGGAATCTAACAAAAGATGTTTTTTATATTTCTTCGGAAATATCTCTGTCCTTTCGGGCTCTTCTTCCATTAATTTCTCTGCCCCCTCCTCCTTTATTCATGTTCCAAAAATCTAACTTTCATATCTCATGGACCCAGCACCCATATAAACGAAACCAGATTGTTATATTGCAACCGAACGATTCCCCTAATTCCTTTCAATCCATTATACCATGCGTGGCTTTGGGTTTTTCAGCATCACAGAATCTCTCTTTCGGAAAGACAAAAACCCTTCAAAAAGAGACAACATTAAAGTGGTCACAACACTGATGAATACGTAGTTTAATAATCATTGATAAACTGCACTACAAGAAAATGATCTGATATGACAACTTACACAACATGTTTGTTTATATAACGTCCTAGGGTCTGAATTCTAAGATTGAAAGGACCATAAGTTGGCGCTGAAGTCACAAGGACTAGGAAAGTTTTGTCCTTGGTCTATTCCATCCCACAACTCACCCACAAAATCCTGAAAATTGTGTTATGTCAGAATCAGAAAAACATGGAAAGAGGAAAAGCTTTTTTATATTATCAATTAATGCTTCCAGTAAAAATCTGATTGTTTTGCAATGGCTGGTTATACCAGCTGGGAAGAGAAGGCATCTGATCTCTCTCCTTGAAGAAAAACTGTGACTGAATCATCCAAAAGGCTGTAGTCATGAGCAAAATTGGTACTGCATTGTGGAACACATGGTAGAGGCAAAGCTACCTGTGGTGCCATGAGGGTATCTTGGTCCATTGTGAAGTCTTCGAACATGGGATTCACAGAAGCAAGCTTCATCAACAAAAACTGCACAAGTTTTAGAATCATAGATTATTTCTTCTGTTGATCCAAAAACTGTAGACAGCATATATATGAAGAAACTAGTTAAGTTGGAAGTAAAAGCATAAAGTTTAGTTACCTCCACTTGATTCTGAAGGGACTGAACATAATTGATGATTTCGTCTAGCACGAGAGCTTTCCCAGTTATCTATTGATTAATCACCAAATAAACCACATTTAAGCTGTAAGTAAGCACTAATTAATTAAGCAGAGAAGAGATGATGAACTTAATTAGACAAAGAGATGAACTTTACCTTATCACAACCTGGCACGAGTCTCTGCAACGTCCTCATCCTCTCACTTATTTTCTCTCTTCTCACCTATAATCGATATGCACACGGGCGTTTTAGGAATTTCCATAAGTAATTACAACGTTAATTGATACAAAAGCGTGTATTATTAAATATTGATGATATCTTTATTTTACCCTCTCGGCGAGGCTGTGGTTATCCGTTGCTTCACCTCTCCTAGCTCTCACATGTATATAGCCTGTTGGTGGCTCTTGTGTAATTTTTGGCTTTTCCTCTTCTTTCACCACAACAATACTATTAATATTGCTCTTCTTCTGTTTCTTGTTTCTTCCTTCTGTTCTTCCCTCCTACAATAAGCAATAAATGAATCTTGGGTCACAATCTCCAAAACTATATGTGCAGAAACCTCTTATTAATTAATGCTCTATACCTTGGAAGAACCATTTCTGTTATTTGCCATCTTCTTCTTCTTGTTCGTGTGAGCCATCGAGGTGTCGGCTGGAGAGTGGGTTCCGGTGAGGGAAGGCTCATGAGAATGGAGAACAGTCATCGTGGAGCTTTGATTATTAGTATCAGTACAGAGAGTTTCATTGGAAGAAGTATGGTGAGTGGGAGTAGAATTTAGAAGAGGTTGATCGCCGGAAGCTGACGAGTCAAGGAGGTAAGAAAGGTGAAAGTGGCAATGAGAAAAAGCTGCCATGAGAGATAGAGATGGTGAGGGAGCTATCAAGAAAGTTATGGAAGAGAAAGAGAAGGAAGAGGAAGATGCAGAAGAGGGAGACGAAGAAGACTGGGCAGAGCAGTGGGTCTATCTATCATAATTCACAACAACACAAGACGTAGCTATATAAGAGAGAAGAAGAAGAGGCGGGTGTGTGTACGTATTAAAGAAGATGGGGTGGCATATAAAATGCTTGGAGTGGCTCATTAATTGCCATGCAGTATGAATTTGACTGGTCTAATCTCATCACCTCCCCAACTTTCTCTCTCTTTATTCTCTCAACCCCGTTATAAATGTTTGTATCTGCCCTTTTCCAAACTACAAATGACAATAATTTCATTTCATTAGTTAGGTTATAATTTTTAGAGTAGATATATATTTTATAAGAGATAACTTTGAACCAAGTGGTTACATGATAACATGATTCAATAATTAGTATAAAAAAAATAATAATCTCATAACTTTTACTCCCTCTATCACTTATTTTAATATTTAAATAACTGAATTGTTTTATTAAAAAACTTTTAAGATTAATTAAAAAAACAAATATGTAAAAAATATATTATCTGTTCTTTTTTTAAATATATTTTTATTTTATAAGTGGATATATTAACTACAGGTAAAATATATTAAAATGTATTTAATATTTAAACAAATTAAAAATGAATCTTATAAAAAAGGATGTGCCAAATAAAATATGAGATCTTATAACAAGGGACTAATTTTGTAAAATTTTAGGTTTTACTTTTCACCTAAAATACTCTTAGTAGAGTAGTATCAAACTTACTTATCTAGTGTATTCGAGAAATACTCTTCCAATCCTTAATATAAAATTTAATTAGATAATTTATCTTGATCTTAAATATAAGATCAATTTCTCATATTTATTTATTTTTAAATTATTCATAAGATACTCTATCAATAATAATCAAATAAAATAATGAGGGAGAGAATTAACATGGTTAGAATATTTTAGAAAAATCATATTTATTAACTAGCTCAAATAATTTATTTAATCTAATTAAATTAGTTAAATATATCTTATATTAAGAATCGAATGAATAATTTATAATTAGTAACATTAAAAAAAAGTAAAATGGGGGGGGGCATCAAAACTTAAATCTCTGCCTACTTTTCTCGGTTAATGTATTTTAGTTTAAAATACCTAATATTTGGAAGAGAGGGAGTACTATTATCTAGTCCTTCATCTGGTTTTAATAGTACAAACTCATTACCTAATTTAATTATATACTTTTTATGCTTAATTATAAGATAAAATTAACTAATTTTACAATTCTTAAGGACTGCTCCTTGATATTCTTAAACTTGTAGAAAGATGTGTGATTTTTCAGTTTTGCAGTTAAGTGGAATTAATGATCACAATAAAGTGTGTTTAGAAATTAAAAGCCCCATGCTTGTTATCCCGAAAAAGAAGAAGAAGAAGAAGTACCTTACTTGGTGCAATTAAGGAGGAACAATATTAAAAATAAAGTAACTATCTCATATTTAAAATCAAATAGAGTTTTAAACTTTTGATCTATAATTAAGATTCGAGATAATAGATTAAAAATAATTAAATTAATTATTTATCATCAATATGCGAACAGTTTGTAATGTTTGTTTGTTTTTAATTCGAGCTCGATTATTGATCTTTAATCATTTATAAATGGATTTGATATTTAAAAATGGTATATCAAAGAAGGATAATAGTAAAAATTAATTAAAGTGGTAGAAAAAAAATGAGATCTTATATTAAGGTAGAAATCAACTCAACAAACTCCTACATTTTTTTTTATCAATGATCAAGAACTCATATAATGGAAAACAAAAGGTCTAAAAACTCTATTTTTTTAAATAAATATTTTTTTAGAAAATAAATAACCCAAGCGATGAAGACAAAAACACAAATATGTGGAGCGAAAATGTATGTAGACGGTGTTAGAAAGAGAATCTGATTTTGGATTGGTTTTGGACGGTGACTCTTGATCTTGTACGGTATACTGTAATTGCTAATGTCCTTTGTGTATTTATTTCCTCCAAATCATATTTTAGTTGCAGATACTGAGCAAGAAAAATATTATACGTCTCTTAATATATTGAATTTATTAATCAGTAGATAGCATTTCAAATGTTTTAAAACTAATGATGATCATCAATAATTAATTAAAATGACAGACGATCTTATTTTTATAAAAAAATATAAATATAAATTTAAAAAAATCATTTATTAAGAGAGATAAAAAAATTATTTATCAAAATTAACTTTCTTCTTTAGGAAAGTTGGCCATAAATCAACTTTTTTGTAACAGTTATCTACATAAGCTTGAAATTTCAGAGTGAATTCCCTTGTATTGTCCATTGAATGGGGACTTAGTTTCAGTATTCATCGTAGGAGATGAACACTATGGGTGTTATGACATCTACACCATTAAATACAATTTCAAATAGTCTATATTTAAAATTTTCAATTGATAATTTTTAAATAAAAATATATTTTTTTTAAAAATGACAATTAACAGATTATTTATATTTTAAATCCTTTATTTATTAGGCTATTTTTTAAAATATAAAATTGAACTGTTAACATTTTATCCAAATCGTCTTGACATGTTTTTTTTTTGTAAAAAATTGTTTAGAAAGGGATTATATTCACTTACGATCTTAAAATAGGGCGAAATCTTTCTTTTTTTTATGAAATATCAATCTCAGGTAGGCGAGATATCTATTATCTTCAAATATAAATCTAAATATTTAGAAATTATGATATATTCTCAAATATTATAACTGAAATTATAATAAAATAATATTTTTAAATAATTAAATATATTATAAATAGTCCTATATTTCATCGCTTCATCAATGAACTCACGAACAGGGAAATCATCTATACATGCTGCTTAATTGAACGTGGGGATGGGAAGTTTTTTTTTTAAAAAAACTTGAAACGCAGAGAGCAATTTTTTTCCCTTTTTTCCTTTTTCAAACAAGAACTAACGGTCAAAGAAAGTTTGTATCTAATTGAATTGAGAGTTTAAGTTAGGTTTTAATGTATTGACATCCCATTTTTGTTCATCTTTTTATTTATTTTATTTTATCAAAATGGTTATGCACACGCTGTTTGGGTTTCACCCAAGTCTTGATTTCTAAAAAAATTTATAGTCTAAATTTTAATTTAAATTTTTTTAAAATAAATATTTATATTTATTAAAAATATATTTTAAACTAAATTATAGTTTAAAGTTATAATTTTAAATAAATTATTTAAAATAATTTTTAAAATAATAAAAAATTTTATAGATTACTTAATTATTATTTATTTCTCTCTATTTTTTATATCATCTCTCCTCTTTTCTTTTCACCTAACCCGTTGTTGCTTCAGTTCATTGTACTTAGATGTGCTTATTGTTTCTTTTAGGTTTTGTTTAGTTAGAGGGTTTTGGAGTAGAGAGGAGAGGAGGGGAGATTTTTTGTCATTTAGTGCTCACCTCCTCTCCCTCCCCTCCCCTCCAAAAGTGAGAGTTTTTGGAGGGGAGAGAAATTTTTTTATTTTTATGACCAAATTGCCCTTCATATTTATTTAATATTCTAATTGTACCCTCGAGCCTTTTTTTCTCACACCCAAATTTTTTTAATTGTTAAAACTTAATAAACATAATAAATTATTTATATATTATATTAAAATATATAATAATTATACAATTAATAAGAAATAATGTTAAAATTGTATCATATTTTTTAATTTTTTTAATTTTATTATATATATAAATGAGATAAAAAAAATTTAAGATTTATAAATTAAAAAATAATAATTTTGATATGAATATTATAAATAAAGAGTAAATAAATTTAAATAAAGAGATAATGGTATATTTATCAATTTCTAATTAACTCCCCTCCCCTCCCCTCTCTTCCCCTTCTGAATAAAATAAAAAATATCATTAATTAGCTTTCCTTATCTTTCTCTACCCTTATTTAAATTAACTTAATATACCCTTAGTTGAATCAAATAAAGCCTTATGCTGTCACTTCTGTTCATTGTTATGGAATAGAGAGGAGAGGAGACAATTATACTTTCTTCACTTGTTTTAATTTGCATGGCTCATAGTGGCACTCCTTCAGTCCTCCTTCTTCGGCATGTTTTTACCACTAGCTGCAGAAACAGGATGCTCAGCATTCACAGGCGGTCCATTTTCTGATTTACCGACTGATCAACGAGTAATTAATATAAGATTTAATTTAAAATTTATTTTTATTATAAATATATAATTTTTTTATTTTTTTTTCCTTCATTTAATATACTCTTGAAATTATTATCAATTTCATGATTTCTCTTTCTCTCCTCACAATTAATTTTCTAGACGTGGAGGTATTTTAGAAACACGACACATTTTATGTAAAATAATATTAGATAATTAATTTAATATTTATAAATTAATTAATTAAATATTATATTTGAGATAGGAGGGATAACATATTTAGGAGTTTTAAAAATTAGTTATAAATACTAAATAATGAATTGAACTGTGAATATTATAGGATAAGTCGTGATGATGAGTTTAGGAAACAAAAAAAATTATATATGAAGTGAACTCAACTTCCTTATTTTATTTGTGTGTACAAATTAATTTAATACCCCGTACATTAATACAAAGGACTAGTGCGAAGGTGGGGATGGAAAATTTAATAGGGCTATATTCCTGTACAGAGATCATCATTATTTTACACTGGGGGCAATGTGGTTTCAGTCTAGGGTTTAGACGATAGAGCTTGCAAATGACTAATCCTCACGTTTTTTTTTCTCTCTTCACACGTGTAAGTAAACAATACTCGTATAAAAACAAAATAAATGAATGGACCAAGAATTAATTAATTAATTAGTGTATGTTTAAAAATGTTCTAAATCTAAGTTTAAAAAAAAATTAGTCAAAATTTTAGTTTATTTTTTTTTAAAAAAATAATTATATTTATTTAAATAATTTTTTAGACTAAATTATAATTTAAAATTAATATTTTATATAAGTTACTGAGAATAATTTTTAAAACAGTAAAAAAATTTATGGACTATTTATTTATTATTTTATCCCTACTTTTTTTATACACCATCTCCTCTCTCCTCTTTCTTTTTTTCACGCATCTCCTCTCTCCCCTATGTTATATATTTCCTATCCTCTATCATCTTTTTTATTTTAAATTTTTAATTAAATTATACTCTTTTTAATAATTTGTCAATAATAAAAATATTTTTAAAAATAATTATTTAAATATTCAATTTTTTTAAATATATTTTTTCATATTTTTTTTAAGAACCGTCTGAAATTTTTTTTCTATAAACTTTATTTTCAAAAGCTTAAACTGCCCTTGATCAATTAATCAGATGTATATTTAATCCATTACCTCTCCAAAAGCTGCCAGAGAGGATCTCCAGCACTTGCCAAAGTTTGACACTCTCATCATCGCTACGTTGTTTTCTTTATTTGTTTAAATTTTTCTTATTTTTAAATATATAATATATTTAAATTATTTAAAAAATTAATTAAATTAATTAATATATATATATATATATTTAAAATATTATAATTATTTTTTAATTTTTTATCTTATTCTCTTATTTAAGTATTGTAGTATCAATAAGAATAATTTAAATAAAAATTAATAAATATAAAAAATAAATATTAATTTATTATTAATATTAGTTGTATAATTAAATAGGAGATAAATATTTAGTTGGTGTCCCGAATCTTTGAATTAAAAAAGATATGTCAAACCAGTCTAATCAGTAATCGGATGGGAATGTGTAGGAATAACGGCAAAAGCCGGTAATTTCGCTCAATTAATACGCGTGCAAACGTGCATGACATGGGAACGGGTTTCGATTTACTGCTTACCACAGTGGTCAGTATTATGGTACTCGTAGTTTAAATACTGTTTTAATTATTTATATTTAATATACTTTAATGAATACTCTTCTAATTTTTAAAATAAAATAAATTGTATATTATAAATTACACAATAAATTATTTTTTATTTAAGATAGGAGAACTACTTTTTAAATAAAAATTATTTTCTAATAAAAATGACAATTAAAAGATTATTTGTACTTTAATTAAATATACACATTAAATTAACTCTTTTTAAAAAAATAAAATGTTAAAAAATTAATCTAAACATCTAAATTATATTTAGACGGTGCATGCATGCATGGTGGTGATAATCTCTGAGTGTTTATCAGTCTGTTTAGTATTAGAAACTTATTAACCATGACATTACGATTTTTTAAATCTATTGATGAATCACAATATTCAATATATTATTCATATAAATGTAAAATTTTATTATTGAATTTTCCCCAACGATGAGCATGGAAACACCTTGCTTTCCCATAAATCTACCAAGCAATGTGAGAATACTCTTTGCCTCACAATAATCCTCTAATACACAAGGAAAAGAGTTCACTAATTTAAGGCAAATTTCCTTAACATCCGTACGTTAATTATGATAATTAATATGCTAAAGGAAGAGTCAATATAATAATTAAATAATTGCTGGCAAGATGACACATTATTCTTTTGCCTATAACATTTCTTACCAATGAAATTAACTCAGAAAAGCGACTTGTAAGATTTTTGGCGAGCATCTCTCGTTTTTATCATTTTCACACTCGATATTGTAACGCATGGGGCCACATCTTGTGACTATGATCTCCTTTATTCTTCATGTTATAATCAATCGGCTACCATACAAAAAAAAAAAAAGACAAAATTTAAAGAGGTTCCATAAACTTTGTTTCACGTGAGGTTTTGTTAAGTGATACATATATATAATTCAATATTTTCTTCTGGCCAGACGACTTTTAGAGTGGCCAAGTCAAAGAATTCCAGCTGTGAATTCACAAGTATAATATTCTGACTTTATCAAATGTCCTAATATATATGTTTCTATTTTAAATAATTTCTGTGTGCGATAATTAAAAACTAATTATTTTCGAGACATAGACATTATATAAGTAGGTTTTGTTGCTCACATTAAGATATTGTGTCTATTTAGATAAGAGTTTAGAAAAATAGTTTATAAAAAAAAAGTTTTTAAATAGCTTTTAAAAAATATATTTTTAGATAAGAGCTTGTGAAAAAAAGTAGTTCTGAATAAATGAATGTTTGGATAGTTATTATCAGAATAACTTTTATAATTAAAAAATTATCAGAAAAGATATGATTTTATTAAATATAGGAGAGATGGGAGAGGGTGGAGAAGATCGAAGAGATAATGTATAAGAAAAAATAAAGGTAAAATAGTAATTGGATAGTCCATAAACTCTTTTACTGTTCTATAAACTATTCTCAGTAGCTTATCTAAAATCTTTATTTTAAATCATAGTTTGATCTAAAAGTCATTTTTAGATAAATATAATTATTTATTTTAAAATTTTCTCAAACTAAAGTTTTGCCTAAGATGACTTTTAAAACTATAGTTTGTGTGATTTCTAAACACATATTTTTCTACAAATGATCATGGATCAATCCGAACAATATATATATATATATATATATAATTCAGCTATCAATTGTGTTGAATTTTATTGGTTTTGTTTCTAATCCTTATACATAGAAATATACGTTAAAGCTATATTTGGAGGGGGTGTTATGCCAAAATATTAATGTTGCATTACATCTTGTTTCGTTTAATACAAAAGTGTTAGCATCTAACTAAATAATTATAAGGTATACATAATATGTATATTGAGGACAATAGGATAAGTATATAATAAAAAAAAACTTACACAAAATCACTATTTATATGTTAGGATGATGTGATTCATATCAGACTATACAGAACACATTAGCCGATAATCTAATTTAAATAGAAGAAAATATAATTTTTCCTTTTTAATTATGGGGTTGCAATCAGTGATTTGAAAAAGATAGAGATCGAGGACGGTATGAACTATGAACTCATACATATCGCCAACGTTAATTAGTTGGCTTACAGGAATGTCATATGTGTTTGTCTGCATATATACTTCTTCTAGCACTTAACATAACATAAAATGTTAATTGAAAGGTTATAATTCAGTTATAAATATAAAATTTTAATTTATTTTATTTTTTATATTTATTATTTTTTTTAAAAAATAATTTATTTAATTTATAAATAGATATAATATAATTTAATATTATATATAAATATTTTAGAGAGAACATGATATATTTATTATAATTAATTAATTAATTTTATTTATTTATTATATTTAAATTAATTAAATATTTTTTATATTATTAATAGGAGATAGTAATATTTTTTTGTGTGATAAAATTTAGATAAATTAGATCCTAATGATTTATCAGAATTAAAACATACCTATAATTTTAAAAATATTTATAAACTATAAAATTATTATTATATCAATAATAATAAATAAACTATAAGTTAATCTTTAATATAATAATATTTATATACGGATGTGACATTGAATTGAAATCTGGCGCTGAAGAGATAAAGGATAGGGACGTAGGTAGGTGGAGTCCATCTCATTAGATCTCACATTTTAAACGTTGTGAAGTGGGTAGCACATGTGTACGGAGAGGCCAAGATCATGTTTTCAAGTACACAGACCCCTCTCATCGACGTTCAACATACATACCATAGCATGCGCCATCTCAATCTCAAGCTCGGTGGCTGCAGAAAGATTATTACTGTAGGGACCAACCCCATTTATTATTTCTCCTATTAAATAAGTCAACACAGTCAATCTCCTATTTAATTAAACTGTAAGGTTAACTAAATTAATAAATATATAATATAAATTTATTAATTTTTTTTATTTTAACAAAATTAATTAACTCTCCTTTATATTAAAGAACATAATAAATTTAAAAAAAGATATGGACTATTATATATATTTAGGAAGAATTATTATACAATTCTATATAAACAATTTAATTATTAAAAAATTTAAATAACATATATATAATGATAATATTTAGTGTATGATATTAAACTAAATATTAGTTGTTGCTCGTTTTTTATAAAGTTTTTTAGTAATTAAATTATTTATATCAGTTTACACAATAATTTTCTCTCATATATATCAACAAAGCAATATCCATAATATATTTTACATAGGCATTAATGCTGGCGATGTCTTATTCTCCCCCGTCATTTCTCGTAATAATAAGAAGATAAAATAGATAGGTACGCAGATAAGACTGTGACGAAAGATAAAAAGTGTTTTTTTTTTTACTAGGAGAGTAATTTTTAAAACTTATATATCAAGTTCCTTACACATTTTTCATTAAATTCTCTAGTATTACTTTATTATTTATTCTATTTTTTTAATATCTTCATTTATCTTAAATCTACATAAAAAATAGTATACATGGTAAAGTATAATTATAAAACTTAATATAATAGATATAAGAAATTTGACATAAGTATTGCTCTTTATAAATAATTAATTAAATTAATTTTTTTATTATTTATAAATTAATTTTAAGGAAAAAAAGTAATGTACAACAACTAGATATTATGAAATTGAGTTCTTGCTAATTACGTAATAGAACATGTGGCATTAATTCATTTACCTGTCTTACAGCTGACGAAAACGATCGACAGCCGAAACCTATCGGATGCTTTTATCCAAAACCAAATCATTACCAATTAGCAACATTTTTCATTCGACTTACAAACAACAGTGATGTTGTGACGATGATTGACAATTCTGCACAATTTGCTTCGTAAAATCTGTCACACGCACACACTCGCACTCGCACTCGCAAAAGCCAAATCCAACACAAGTTGAAGAAGACAACACCTTACCAACAATATGTATATATATATATACGCGGCAATCCATCCCAGTGAAAAGATGTATAGAATTAGAGATAAACCACAAAACATCACTAACCATATTAATAAAAACAAAAGGACGAAGTACATATCTCGTGGTTGTCTCGAACTTCTTTAATTTTCCTCTAAAATGTTAAGGGCTAGATCTGCTAGGGCTTCTTTCTACCATAGATTATCATTCAATTCACTATTTTTGTTATCTTTATTGCACTCCCAACATCAAATTGCTTCACCTATGTACGAAAGCTGCACCCTTTTTTGTCTTAATAACCTCGTAGATACTTTCTTTTTTTTGCTCTTAAATATTTCATTTGACTACTAATATAAGAGTTAGTTGACTAATTTTGATTAGATTAAGAAATATATAACATGATTTTATCTTGAGGGGTTGAATTTGGTAAATAACATTTCATCGGACATTTTTAATCTACCTAAAAAATCAATTAACTCTTATATTAATAAACATATAGATAATACTTAATTAATTTTGGTAGATCATAGAATTAAGATAAATCAATTAATTATAAGATGACTTGATCTCTCTAAAATACCCTACCATCTTAACAAACTTAACTAACTACATTAATCTAATTAAATTAGTTAAATAGATAATAGATTAAAGATAAAATAAAAAAATATATATTAAAATATTAGATTTATGGCTAAATCTACTCATCAGGTAACATTTATATCGAGTAGTGTATGTTTATGAGGCATTGAAGACAAGTAGAGTACTGTTATTGTCCGTACATACAACCTATAGATCAAGGAATATTTCTGCTTGGTCTCATGCAAACTGGCCGTTGGTTTTGGTCCCCAGCTTCAAAGCGTTACTGTGTTTTGTGTGTGATGTTCTATCTACTACAGCGAGCATCCATTCAGTGTTGGTTTGATGAATAAGACAGGGTTGGCTTGTTATAGAAGTTGAATCCCATCTGGTAGGATATTTTGCAATCCCTCAGGAAAGAAAAGAAAGGAACCATTCTTCTAATAAAAAGCATACAAAAAAGTAGAGACCCATGCACCTTAATTGGAAAGAAATTTCGATTTTCCCAATTTAAAATTCCATCTCATTTGTCTCATCAGTTCTAAACGTTATTGTTCATCTTTAATGTGTAATTCATTTATAAAGTTAAAAAAATTAGTTAAATTAATTTTTATTAAAAAATGCATGTTTTTCTTAAAATAGTATATTTAATCATTTGCATTGGGAATACCTATTAATGGAGATATCTTAATATGTGTGATAAATTTAGAAGATAAAATAAATTGAGGTATTATATTTAAAATTAAAATAGACAATTTAATTAACTTTTAAAAAATAAATTGAGATATTAAATTTAAAATAAAAATAAATTTTCTAATTAACTCCTGTATTTAAAATAGTGGGAGTATTTTATTTTCAAAGTTAGCTTAGTTTTAACTTTTTTTTTTCCATTAGTCATAGACGTTATTGTTGATTTGTTTTCCAATTTTCTCCGCGACCTCTATCAAACAGTGAGTAGAATGGAATATAATACCTGGATTTTACTGGCTGATTCCTTTTTGACAAACCCTTTATTAATTTTCTTTTTCGGTGGAATGGTCCAAAAGGTCTTGTCTTTACTTTATTTTATGAAAATTTCAAGGAAATACTTAACTTTACACGGTAGACTAATGAGAAAGATAGGGATGAAAACGTAAGGAGACTTAATTTTCGTATGAGAGCTTGTTTCTAACTGGAAATAGATAATTGATTAATCTTGTTTTACTTTATTAATGTTGTCGGGCGCATTTGAACCCTAGTGCTTAAAATTAGTTTTACCCTCTTAAAGATAATCTGCCTTACCTTCTCTGATATTTAATACTCCCTCCCCCTCATTCTAAGTATATATATGGCAACTTTCATTAATTAAGGATGTGTTTGGATTAGCTTTTAGAGAATAGATTTTGGAAAGAATAGATTATGGAAAATAGATTTTGAGAAGAATAGATTCTGGAGAATATATTCTGGGAAGAATAGATTTTAAAAATAGAGATGTTTGGATGATTAGTAGTAGAATCACTTTTTATATTAATAAATTACCCAAAAAGGTATGATTTGATTAAAGTATGAGAAAGGAGAGAGGGTAGAGAATAAATAGGAGAGATGATAGAGGAGAGAGGAGAAATAGGAGAGAGGAGAGAGTGTAGAGAAGAGAGAGAAAAGTGGAGATAGTGTGAAGATAGTGTGAAGAAGAGAGATGAGAGAGAAGAGAGATGAGAGAGAGTATAGGAAAAAAGTAGGGGTAAAATAGTAATTGGATAATTTATAAACTCTTTTACAGTTCTAAAATATATTTTCAGTAACTTATTCAAAACCATGGTTTCAAACTGAGGTTTTGCCCAAAATCAATTCTGGAAAAAAATGGCTATTTAGTTCAAATTTTGTCAAACCGAGGTTTTGTTCTAAAATCAATTCTGGACAAAAATTGATGTTCGTGTGAAATTTTTTTAAACTGAGATTTTGTCTAAAATTTATTCTCAAACGTGGATGCCAAACACACACTAAGTTAACAGAGTATTGGACAGACTTCAGGATCTAGACAATAAAGAGTGATAATTCAATTCAAAATATATTCTCTTCCAATAAAAAATTAAGATGGTGTTTAAGAATGACTCAAAATATTATTAAAGAATATTTTTTATTTATATATTAAGAATTGTCATCCCATCCAATTGAACAGAGAAAACTAATAGTTTTAAAACATTTGATTGAAGACAATTATATTTAAAATATTATTGAATATTAAATATGAATATATTTTTTATTTATTCATTACGTTTAGAAGGACTAGGTCCTTAACGTAAAACACAATTTGTTGGGAAAAAATATTTAAGAAAAGAAAGAAAGATATACTAAAAAGATGGAAGTGAACGGCCCATTAGAAGCTGGGACCACTGAGACAAGCTTAGTTGGGCTTAGGCTATTGAACGTTCTACAAAATTGGGCCAGAATAATAACAGGAGGGCCCGGGTGATCTATTGTGGGCTTTTGTATTTTGCTTAAGAGAAGCAGTGTATGGTGGGTCCAAGCATATTAATCCTGGAGTCTGGCTCCGTTGAGGTCTCTGTATGTATTGTCATCTCCTTGTGAATTTAAAATGTATAGAATTAGTGGTTCGGTATCGTTTAAGTGAGATTTTAAATTTGAATTTTAGTATGTGTAGAAAATTTTCATTGGAAGACTCACTCACCATAGCCAGATGCGCGACACGGATCAGATCCGGATGTAATTTAGGTAAAGCTCCTATGAATCGGGTAGATAACAAAAAAAATATATGGAATTAACCCATAGTCCATGGGTTCAGTTGGCGAAATGATGAGATATGTGGCAATTTAGAGCGTGTTCGATCCATAGGAAGTACTACTTTGTTATAGTTTCAATCGTAGCGTTTGGGGAGGTATCTTAGCTCTTGAGTGTTTAGGTTTACACTTGAGGGTAATAGACGGCTTGCCTTACTCGACATTGGTATCGCTTAGGAGGAAGGAAGACTTCGCCCTATCTTTAGATCGTGGGTAAGCCAAATCCTTTTCCAAATTTTTTTTTACCAAAAAACAAATATGGAATTAACTAACGGGGGTTGGTTTGAGTGATAAGCGACTCAGTATCGCTTAAGTGAAGTATAAAGTTTGAGCCTTGGCGTATGTAGAAAATTTATATTTGGAGATTCACCTACCAAAGCTAAGTACGCGACGCAAGTCAAATCCGAATATAGTTAAGATAAAAATCTAATAAATCGGGTGGTATAAAAAAAATGTACGGGATTGGGAATAGGAAATGAAGTGTCGGAGTGAATGTTAAAATATTAGAAATTTATTATTGTTATTTTTAATAAAGAACCAATTTTATTAATTAATTATATTAAAAAAATTAATTAAATTAATTAATATGACATATATTTTTAAAATATTACCATTATTTTTTTAATTTCTCTTATTTAATTATTATTAAAAAATATTAATATAAATAATTTTAAAAAATTAATAAATATAAAAAATATATATTATATTTAAGATAATATTAAATTTTCAGTTATTTCTTATATTATGAAAAAATAAACAATATTAAACCCAAACGGAGTTAAGTGAGACGAAGAAGTGAACAAAGCAAACAGAATCCAAAACCAAGGAAGGAGTAATATTCTTATACGGCGCTAACATAAAGAGATCGTGTATATAGATAGGGGGACTGGTTTAAAAATTGGGAGAAAATGAGTGCCAGAGTGATAGTTTTCCCTTGATATTTTTTTTTTGGGCAAAACCTTAAATTTAAAATTTATGCTTAAACCCTAAACCTTCCTCTGCTAGCTACGATGTGTGGAAGCCTTGTTTGGTAGCTAAGCTTATCCACGAATGTGCGACCTTGGTTGTGTCCATGGCGATTGCTGGCTTAAAATTTGTGTGCAAACCCAATATACAACTTCGTCCCACTCCATTTCAATGCATTCGCAAGGTATATGCGCGAGCTTTTGTGTCCCCTGAATAATTCTTCCTTCTCACATTCCCTCTTCCACTTGTTCATTCCTTTCTTTTCAAGGTTGTGCCGAGATATGCAGCTTCCGTCGAGGCAGAGAAAGTGATAAAAGAAGAAACAAATGTTTCGGTTCTTGAAGAAGGCAAGTGGTGGACTGAATTGTTGGTGAATGCTTTTGTTTTATTTGTTTTCCAAATGGCGGGTTGGAATTTTGTCTAGTTTTGTCGACTTTGATAACTGTGAATGCTGAATCATTTCTCTTGGCTGTATTAAATCGATGAAGGAAATAAGAAGGGCCCAAAGTGGAAGAAATTGGATTCCATAGAGCTTGGAATAAAGACTTCAATGATCGCAAACCCTACAAAAAAGGTTCTTCATAGGCTGAGGAAAAAGGGTACATACTGCCTCTTACTCGTTCACTTTTGATTTAGCTCGGGTTGTATAAGAAATGGGGAAAAAATGATAAATGGTTCAGTTTGACTAATTTTATTTAATCTCTATCTCATTGTTATAGATATTAGAAAGAGTTTCTTGTATTCTATCATAGATAGAATTGCTTTTGATTTTGCATGGAGTAAAAATCTTCTTGTTATTATTCATTTTTCAATTGCAGTAGTGGGCGATTTAAATGAAGAATTGGTTTCAAACATTTCTTTCCAAACCTTTGCCAAGTATTTGCACACAGATTGCCGTATAATCAGGAAATTCCTAATTGTAGTAGTTGACATTACAGCTGATTCTGCGGAATTTATTTTCTAATGTCTGATCAAATTTTACCATTACTGTATTAAGAACTAGACGTCTAACTACCTTCTTTGTAACTGATAATTTCCCTGGTTAAATTAATCTCCTACATTGTGATTTAAGTCTTAGTGGTTCTATGCTCATGAGGGATGGACTTCTAGGTGTAGATCAGCAATGCTTAGTAGTGATCTTCAAATGTTAATTAAAGTATTAAACTGTAGTAAATTAAGGCTAATGTTTTGATTTTATTGAGATGAAATATGGCCTACTGATTAAGTGTCGATACTTATGTTTGCATTATTATGTGGATAAAATTTCACTTCTATTTTTGGCTGATAACGTTTTATTTTATTTTTTATGGTGAATGTTCTGATACTGCAAAGTCTAGAAACCCCATTTTCTTCTGCGTGTAGGATATGATGTATACCTAGTAGGAGGTTGTGTGAGGGATCTTATTCTAAAGCGGACACCAAAGGACTTTGATATTATAACTTCAGCTGAGCTTAGAGAGGTTGCCTTCTTCTCATATTTTCTTCTTGTCTTCAAATTCATTATCAACATCATAGACTCATAGTTTATCGGGAGGTTCTTTGGACAGATAGCTAAGTTGAATTAAGAGCAGTCATAAGTACCAGCATAAGTGTTTTTGTTGCCTGTAACATAGATCATGCATAGAAGTTAATTTATGCTATTTCATTTTGAAAGTTCAAACTGCTAAATGTTTCTAGGACTTAATATCTCTTGGTGAATCTTGATTCAATTTGTAGGTGATGAGAACATTTTCATGGTGTGAGATAATTGGCAAACGGTTCCCTATATGTCATGTTCATATGGATGGTACCATTGTTGAGGTTGGTATTTGTGTTATTTTGAAATTTTAACTTCGGATAGAATGATTAATTTGATTGCTTGAATTTACCCTATTAAGGAGGGCTTTTGTAGCAATTACATCAAGCGTGATTTCATCTCTGTTTTTTGGTGAATTATAAGAATTTCATTATCCCTTTTAACTAGGTTTCAAGTTTTAATACTGCTAGGCGCAAGTTGGGTGTGGATCCCTATCATGACATTAAAGGACCCACTGGCTGTGATAAGAAGGACTATCTTCGATGGAGAAATTGTTTGCATCGGGATTTTACAATTAATGGGTTTGTACTCATTGCTTGCATTTAAAAATGGAAGATCTAATTTCTTTTGCACTGCAATTGTCTGCTTTTATCTCTATCTAGAATTTGCTATTTATAGTTTGTGCTGCTTCTTATACTGGTAATTAACTTCATGCTCTTCCAGGTTGATGTTTGATCCTTACGCAAAAATTGTATATGATTACCTGGGAGGAATGGAAGATATTAAGAAAGCTAAAGTGTGCACGTATCTCTTATCAGCAGTGTTTTCTTATATTTTTGCTTATTTTCTATCTGGAACTGCCTAACATAACTCTGCATGAATAGATGCGAACTGTAATTCCTGCAAGGACTTCTTTTCAGGAGGATTGTGGTGAGTTTTTCATTTATCAGTTTACGATGCAATAAAAATTATAATTATCTCCCCCCTTCCCCTTTTGCATAAGAATTGCCTTAGTTACAAGGAATGTCTAACTTCATTTTCTGCAGCTCGCATTCTACGAGGAATTAGAATTGCGGCCCGCTTAGGCTTTGGTCTTTCCAAGGAAACAGCTCATTTTGTAAAAAATCTTTCTTACTCAATTTTAAGACTTGATAAGGTATATGAAGTACTTTTCTCCCCTGTTATTGCCATGCATGTGAATATTTTGCCTGAGTTGTACATATTTTACATTGTTTAGGGTAGGCTTTTGATGGAAGTAAATTATATGTTAGCTTATGGTTCTGCTCAAGCTTCTTTAAGGTTACTATGGAAATTTGGACTTCTCGATATTCTTCTTCCCTTTCAGGTAGATGCACTTCCAATATGCTTCATTTTTAATTTTATACGTCAGTCTTAGTCTGTTTAATTTAGGTTCCCCATTGCAGGCTGCTTATTTTGTTCGTCATCGATTTCGTAGACGGGGCAAGGGAACGAATATGCTATTGGTATACCTCTCAGAAGTTTGGACTTTATAGACTGGGGCATGTTTTCTTAGGTGCAAGGGCATCCAAGAATCAGCAACACCCCCCTCTCCCCCCCCCCCCCCCAAAAGAAAAGGAAAAGAACACCAAAAGAAAATTTTTACTTGTTGGTATCATTTCCTCCAAGTTGTGCGTTGAGTATAAATTTTAAGGTTGGAAATCTATAAAATACATTTCTTCTGCCTTTTGCATTCTTGAATATGCTGCTAATATGAACTGCAATATGATGAGACCCTTGGTTCTATCGCCTAAGGATTAGTAAATAATTATATGTTAATGTAACTAGCATGTAATATAATTTCATAATTTTTATTGCATCTCTTCGAATTTTATCTGCAGTCATTCCTGTCCAATTTGGATACACTCTTCGCACCTGATCGACCTTGTCATAGTAGCTTATGGTGAGATATATGCCTACAATATTGCCCTTTTCTTGTTCTACTTTCTTAGCCATATGCTTTGGAAAGTGTCTAATTTTCCAGAAGAAATTAAGACTAAATTCATCATTTGTTTGCATCATAAGTGCAGTCAAATATCATCATTCTATAGGACAACATATGTTTGAAGGCATAAATTAAATTTATAAGGCCCTTCTCCCTTCCTGGGTCAGTGGTAGGGAATAGTTTCTGAACATTATTTTGATTCTCTGGGTCCCATTGGATTATTATGTAATTTGGGTACAATGAGCAAGATGCATCATGGATCTTTGCTTTCAGGGTCTGTATCCTAGCTTTACATAAAGCACTGAGTGATAAACCAAGGTACGCCTCAGTGGTTGCTGCATTTAGTCTTGTGGTCCATACCGGTGGAGATATGTCAGAAGCAATAAACATAGCAAGGAGGATCAATAAATCACATGATGCGAGGTTTCCGGAATTGTTAGACCCATTAAAGCTGGATGACGAGGAATTAGCAGAAGAGATTATGGATCTTGCAGAGTCTGTTAAAGGTTCTTTGTTGCAGATGACAGATGAGCGATTCGTGTCTCAGGCTATGGCTGACTATCCTCAAGCCCCTTATTCAGATCTGGTGAGTAACTTTTCCCTTAAAACGACTGCTACCGGATAGTGTTATCAAGTAGATGGAATGCCCTAGTGTGTTTTAGGACCTGGACTTACTCAACATTTCAATACTAAAATGAATTGTAACCTGCTCCTGCCGAGGTTGCACACGGGAAAGGAGTAAATGTAAACCAGTATATTGGGGAGAATGCAACATCTGGATTTTTATTCATTCAAATGACGTGTGGCCTGCAAAATAGCAAAACTCTTGTGCATATTTGACTTAGGGACAAAAGAAAGTCACTCTGCATACCCCAAAAAAAAAACGATGTCACTCTAGGCATGCTAGTTCAGTTGATACACGACTTGGTATAGTGAATTCAATTAATAGTAATGGTGTTTTTAGAAGAGCAAGAGCCAATGAAAGTGAACTTGGCTGGTAGGGATTGTGTTAAATGCTTTGAGTATCAATTCATGTTGTAACTTTTTGTTTGATGATGTTGGTAAGCACCACAAATTTCCCAATCAACTGGATATTTAATTATAACAAGCTAATTAATCAGGGTTTAAATGGTTAATATTATTTTGAATGACACTGATTTTGTACTCTTATTTGTGTAAATTTCTCAGGTGTTCATCCCATTAGGAGTTTACCTAAAAGCTCGCAGCATCTTTGACTGTGTGACAGTAAGTGATGCTGCAAAGAAATTTTTGTCAAAGCGTGGCAGAAAAATTAATTACGAGTCCTTAGCTGCTGGCGACCTGCGGGAAATACGGCATGTTTTTGCAAGGATTGTATTTGATGCTGTATACCCATTACGCATTGTTCAGCAACAGTCATAAATGAGCACATCAAGGCTAGTCAGAAGTTTTCTTATAAATTTTTTGAGAAGAATGATGCAGGATGTAATTCTACCAAGCAAATCAGATCAATCTGGAATGGAATCATGGGGAAAGGTTTCATTTTACCATTGAAGAGCTATTGGATTCCTGCAGAAATTACCATCTCCGTGGTCTAATTCCTGCGTTTTTACTTTTTCACGCAACCAGTGATGAAGCAAGGGGACTACCCTGCTATGTGCTGTGTACGTTTAAACCAATCAACCATTCATTAACATCGGCTTCCCATAATGCATTCATGCATGTTCTTGTAAATTGTCCTTAGAAAAATAATAAAATTTTAGGTGATTTGGATTTGGGCTCACCGATATTAGGGTAGGTTCCAATGTTTAAAAAAAATGTTTAGAGATATACTATTAATACTTATTAATTCGTATCGACTAACAAAGTGTTCATATCAATAAATAGAGTGCTTTTGTAAATTGTAATTTGCCAAGTAAAAATATAAGTTCAATATTCAATCTTGCAGTTGCAGGAATGACAAATTCAAATAGGTATAGGCATTCTATTATCAAGGAAGTTTTAAAGATATATTCTTCAATTACTAAAAGTGAACAATATACATAATCTTTTGTAAAGAAGCTATTTATAAATTATAAGCAATGGAAGGATCATTCAGCTTTTTGCAATTATGAAAGAAAAAAAAACCATGTCTAGTTTAAAGGGATTTGCAAATGAAAAAATACAGTGACTTACCAAACTCATCCTCTAGATTTACAAATGAATTGGAAGAAAAATAGAAGCAATACACTTTTTTTTTATATATATAGAATGACAAGCTAAATTACTACTTTACTGGCCACTCAATAGTTTCCCTATATCCTCTCTTATTATATCAAAAATAAAAAGTTTCCCTAAATCTATAATAACTAATATTATGCTTCAGATTCATGCATTAGCCACCACCGTGGCAGCGGGAGTGGGAGCTCCACCAGATGTAGGCCTGAAAGAACCAAAAGCCAACCCATATCATCAAAACTATTGACTTCACAGAATTAACAAAATAAAAATAAAAATAATATTTATAAGCATATCAAACCGATACTATAAAAAGAAATTGATAGAGTGCCCGTTGCACTTACAGTCCCACAAACACTTTGAAAGAATCATAGATTCCCCATTGTGCTCCTGTTAGCGTTCCAATCATAGCTATACGAAGGGGAAGGCCTCGTGTGAAAAGACCCCACAGCCCCAAATTCCTCACAGCCTGCAAATAATCCATCAATCAGAGTTCTCAGTTTTGCTCTGTTTTTCTTCTATGAACTCCCTAATAAATCAAATTTTGGACTTACATCACCAACAGTGGCTCCCTTAGCATTGTTGAGAAAAGAAACAAGGTTATCAGCAGGGTGAGAAACCAGTGCACAGAATATGCCAGCCATATATCCTCCTGCAAAACTCACTCCAAGCTGCACACCTTTGCTGCACTTCTCTCTGGGGGTAGGGATGATATGCTTGTCCATCATCTCCACAATATTCTCAAAAGAAGAAAATTTCATCATCGTATCTGAAAAGCAATCAACGAAAAGCTTAACTCCAAGCACCAGGGAGGCAAAAAGACGAGTTTGATAGTAATATGAGATAGTAAGTTTTAGATTGACTACTATGAGATGTCTAATGGAGTATTTAAGTAGGTTAATCTTCCTATCTCAACAGCTAACTTTTGGCAGAGCGCTCTCTGTGCCACTTAAGTACCTATCAGGGCCATGAGAGATAGAAGAAACCCAACTTACATGGAATCTGACGCCCCCATAGAGGAACAAGTCCCTTGCTCAACCTACATATTGAAAATTAGATTAGACTGGAGATTATAGATACTTAGTATTATAAGATACGAATTTCTATCTTAGGTAGTATGAGATCCTCAATAGGGATATTTAAATTGGTTAGTTTTCCCAATTTTATAATTAGCTTTTTAGTGTAAGGTTTCTCATCTCACTTAGATACCTATCAAAATACTCCTCCAATCTTTAATATATGATATATTTAATTAATTTGATTAGATTAAATAAGTTAAAAAATTAGTTAATATGACATATTTTTTTAAAACACCATAATCATCTCCTTTAACTCCCCTTTCCTCTATTACTTTATTATTATTGAAGGAGTATGAATAGGGTAATTTAAAGGAAAAAATGATAAATATATAAAATAATTTTTATATTTAAAACTAAAATTAATTCTCTAATTTATTGGGAGAAGTATCTAATAAATGATAAGTGAAAATGTGAAAGAGGAAAATGATGAGATGGAATATCTGCATACCCACGAGCACCTTCAGCTCTAACAATGTTGGGGAGACCATCTGCTAAGCCACGAGCAAAGGCAGGCTGAGTTTGTAAGCGAACTTTGACGGCTTCCATGGGGAAGAGGGCAACATCAGCAATCACCTCTGCAGAAGCTGAACCAGCAAGATATATCAATGTCTTGTACTTGGCTGCATACTCAGGCCCAGCAATGTCTGAGTAATACTTCTTGAAGAACTCATAAAATCCATACTTGCAAGCTCCCTGAGCACTGTAACCCACCAAAGTTGGCGCCCATCCCTTGAAAAGACCCTTCACACCCTGCTCCCTCACAATAACTCCAAATCCTGACATGGTGCTCTTATACTTCCCTGGATCGATCTAAAAATAACAAGGCCTCTCAATATATGTAAGGTTTAATTTGCTTAATGAGTAGAGGAAGTTATGAAAAGTTGCAATCAACATATTTCCCGGTAAGGGAAAGCATGAATATAAGCCTATCAACCAACACAGAGTTGTTTCAATAGATGTGATGCTTCTTAAATTGTATATAGTATGATACAGTACGGGCATTATTTCATAAATTGGATATGTAAGATAGAAGCAGAGGAATCAGAGCATACCTGCATGTTACACTTGACGACGTCGAGAGGAGTGACGGCCATGTGGGTAGGACCGGTACACAACGCCCCTCCGACTCCACATGCGGCGAAGTAGGCAGGAGAAAACAACTCAATCTTCTCGTTGGGCGATGGGATCACAAAACTCCTTCCAGGCAATGATGAATTTGACACAACAGAGGATGTTGGCGTTGGTGACAAGCCGTGATTCTTGTTCATCAACGCATCTAGATGGAAGAGCGTCTTCGATGATGACGGTGATGAGTAAAGAAATTCAGGGACGAGAGAGAGACGAGACTCATTGGACGGAGCCATTGACAAGCGCTTCAGAGCGTGAATTGAATTGGGAGAAAAATCTGAAGGTTTGTGATTAAGAAATGGAGTTACGTTTAGAGTTTGAAGATGAAGAGCTCTTTTAAAGAAGGAAGTTGGCGTGTTTTTACAAAGCCGTTAGTTGATCGTTGACCATTGACCATTCCATAGACCATTCGTCATATTCCTATTCTTTTTAGATACCTTGGACATATGCATTGTTCCATATTGAAATTTCCCCGACAATTATTGTTTAAACTATACTAACTTTATAGTAGTTATTATGAATTCAATTTATGGGTAAAGTTTTTTCTGATAATTCAAACTTCAAAGTGTTGCCTGCAAAACAGAGATAATTATTATACACGTGAGTAAAAGCGTTTGACTGAGATTGAGGCGGCGGGGAGTTGAAGGCTAATAAACTCATTAACTACGTAAGCGGCATGTCAAATTTCAATCCAACGTAACTAGGCGGATTACCACCACATAGACACGTTTGTCCAATTTTCATATTTGTGATTATTCTTTTTAATATAAGTGTTTATCCTAAAAATCGAACTCAAAATATAAAAAAAAAAATTAACGGAATTTTATATCACTAAATTAATCCTATGTTAGTATATATAGAATCACTTAATAGTAATGAGACAATAGATGACAATTAAAATCATATAAACTGGATGTTACCAATATGAGGCACCTGGCCTGATGAAAAATGTTGAAGGTCATCCAGAGAGATCATGACATTAATTTAGTTTGAGAATAAAATAAATTCCCAAATTTACACATCTAAAATTATGAATTGCACATCTCAATGTGCCAAAAAAGAAAATCATATCAAATTTTATTTTTAAGATATAAAACATACTAGACTTGTAATTTTTTATGTATTTAGATTTGTAAATTAAAATACAATATAATGCATAATTTTTAATGATAATTTGGCAAATAAAATACACGGTTTACTAGTATGTTTGGTTTCTGGGCATACATTAACATTTTTGAAGTGTGGAAGGCAAAATGTTTTAGTGCTTCAGTTGACTTTAGAGATTTTAGCTTTCTTTCTTTCTTTCTTTTTTTCAAATAGAAAAGCTATGATTTTCCATACAATCGATAGAAAGATATAAGTATAGGACCGAGTATATCATAATTTCTGTTTATCTAGCTGAATTAATCCCTTACATGGTAAAGGGGTTCGGTAATGGAAAAAAAATCAATATTAACTTTATAGTTATTAATATTTTTTATGCATTTTTTTATAAGAATTCAATATATGGGTCGAGTTTTTTTTATCATTCTATATTTAATATTTTGTACAGTAGATACATAATATCTAGAAAAGCCCAGCCTAGAGAAAAATAATAAAGATATAGTGAAATTTGATATTTATTATTGATTGGCCTAAAAATAAGACATTTATTGGTGGTCAATTCAAAGTGTTGCCAACAAAACAGAGATAATTACATATTGTTTGACTGAAATTGGGGAATTAACAACTATTGATCCGCATGATATGGAATCAACTTATATAACTTACAATGTTAAAAAATTCAAATTTTGCTACAAATCTTAATAATAGATAATTTATAAATACTTTTAGACCTCATGACAAAAAGAAATTGAGGCCGCTTTGCGTAGAGTTCAAGGCTAGTGTCACGTTAATAAATACGTAACCCAGCAAGTCTAAATTGAAAATTCACCACAAATTGACTACGCTAATTACCACAAGAGAACACCCTTGCCTGGTCAAAATAGGAGATCCGATTCAGAGTTATAGTTTCATCTCCTATCCAAGACTATGGTAATTAGCAGAAATGTGACACAAACCCTAATCAACAGTCCCTCTAGTGGTCGAAAATTGAATCTGATGACCAATCTTCCACGGCAGAAAGAGAATGTGGTGGCCGGTGGTGGTTATGGGAGCCACCGGCACCTGAAAGTCCAGGCTCTCCATCGACCTCGGCACCCTTTTTCCAGCACAAATCATCAACACCGACAAAATGCAACCCTACCAGGGCCTTAACATAGCCGCCGACATGATCACCCATGAAGACCGATGAGGGGTGACTCACCATTTGCTAGGGACAAAGAACCCTAGCTCCGAGTTCACAGCCTGCTACTTCCGTCACTTGGCTTTACTCATCATCTCTTGGCGATATCTTTGGATGATCCTCGTGGGAGGAGCCAACTCGTATATTGAGGCACTAATCGCCGACGGCGACTATAAATTCCCATCGAGATATGATTTCTGTTGTCTCTGGGTACACGTGTCAATGCCCGTGCACGACCAATACGTGGCCAAACGGGTTGATCAAACGTTGGAGAGTGGAAGATCATACGTCGATCGGAATTTATAGTCTGCGACGTGGATTAGTGCATCAATATACGAGTTGGATCCTCCCACCATGGTGATTGGAAGCTGTCCGCAAGAAATAATGGACTCGATGGCGAGTAAAGCCGTGTGACGGAAATTGGAGGCTGTGACCTCTGAGTTAGGGTTCTTTGACATTTTGAGCCACCCCTCGTCCTTCTTCGTTGGTGATCTTGTTGGAGGCTACATGAGCCTTGGTTGAGTTGCATTTTGTGGGAGTCGATGATCTGTTACGGAAGAAGGTGGTGATGTCAATGGAGAGCCAAGACTTTCCGGTGGCGGCGGCGCTGATCAAGACCACCCCTTCTCTTTCTATTGATTAGGGGTTGTGTGATAGAGAATGGTATAAGAATGAGATAAATGGTGGGGTACGTATTTAGGGAAAGGGAATCGGAAGAGGTCAAAATAATAAACTCTGATGGATGTCGGTCGGCGTATCTGGTCGGCGTTGTTGTAAATAAAAGCAGAAAAAGCCGGCGGGGGGGTGTTGGGCAATGTATATAATATTCTGATAATATTATGAATGAGGACGTTTAAGCGGGTCTTGTTCGAGGGACAAAGGTAGGGAAGTTCGGGAGATGAGCACTGAACGGTCCAGATTTCAGCTTCTTCAGTTCGTATCACGGGACACTGAAAAGAAGTCGTAAAGGTTAAGATATTAGAGTGGGTGCAGGTGTGAAAGTATTGTCATTATTAGTCTTTTGACTCTATATGGGAATCTCTTCAATATTATCCCAAACAGCGCGCGAGAAGGAATTAATCAAATCAAATTTAATTAAAAATTCAGATAAGCAAACCATTCAGAATGTTTAGCTTTTTCCTTTTTCTTTTTCTTTTTTTTTTTGCATTCCAGACACATTAATTGTATTGAAAAATATTATCATGTTTTATTAAAAAAAGACTCAAATTGACAAAATATAAATAACAAATTTGTTGGCCACTTTTTTTAAAACAAAGCTTAAAATATCACGTAGAATATAATATAATCCAATCTACTATAATTACTCATTTGGGGATAATGTGCATATATGAAAAAGCCACAAATAAATATAATTACTAGCTAGGTACCTTTTGACTAGTATTTTCATTAACATATTGGGTTTATCTTTATATACCATCTGGTGACCCAATTGTATACAGCAGATTTTTTGTTGTTATACAAATTTTTAAAAAAAGATTATATCTATCTCTAAAGTAGGGTTACATGTTCTTTTTTTATAGATAATATTAATATTGTATATGATGAGCCTTCAATTACCCTTAAATATAAATTTAAATATCCAATAATTAAAATATCTTTACAAGTATCACAATTAAAATTATAATAAAATAATACTCCCTAATAATTAAATACGTACTAAATAATTATATATTTTATTTTTTTATATATTGAATTCATGGACAATGAATATATAGCATATTTAAACAAGTTTGATACTCATTGGACATGAAACCCATCAATTACCATTAAAAAAGTAGGAGGGGAAAATCTATGTATAATAATAATAATATATGACCGATAGGGTTAAATTTAATATAAAGGATTGGCCCTTCACAAGATAATAAATTAATTAAAATTTAAATTATTGCTATGAGAAAGAGGGAATGCTCATATTTAATGTATAAGTGACTCAAACACACAATCATCTCAATATATTAAAGGTTCAGAAATTGATCATACACTATTATGATTAGTTTATAATCATTTTAAGGTAAATACACCTTAAAACGAGTTGGGTGTTTCATAGAGTTTGTGGTATCATTTTAAGGAAACAAAGTTAATTAGCCTTCGACTAATAACTTTTATAATTGATGACCCAGCGAACGTGTTTTAAGGATACAAGTTTGATTAATGGTATATTTAGAAAATCTTTAAATTATAATTTTAAAAGAATTTTTAATTTTAATTTTAATTTAAAATTTTTTAAAATAAATAGTTATATATATATTTAAAATGATTTCTAGATCAAACTATAGTTTCAGATAAACTGATATGAGTAGCTTTTGAAATAGTAAAAGAGCTTATGAACTAATCAATTACTATTTTACCTTTATTTGTTCTTATACTCTCTCTCATTTCTCTTTTATCTTTTCCACTATCTATCTTTTCTCTTTTATCTCTTCTACCATCTCTGATTTTTCTTATATTTTCTCCACCCTTTCTCCTCTCTCTTCTTTTTAATAAAATCATACTATTTTTAGTAATTTATCAATACAAAAAGTTATTTTTAAAATAACTATCTAAACACTTATTTGTTTAAAATTAATTTTTTTTATAAACTCTTATCTAAAAACTCTTTTATATAAATTGTTTAATTTTTTTTATATAAAATATTTTTTAAAATTTTATCTAAATACATATTAAACTGACCTAGTTTAGCAGCGGTCAATTTTATTAGGCATGTTACTTTACTTTTTTAATTAATTTGGTTGCATGCTATTCTTCTGTTTCATAAAAGCATTAAAATCTGAGTCCTCTGCCAACTTGAGGGTCAAATGAGTCCAAGGGCTAGTTCTGCACTATTCGCTCATGTGATCTCATCTGGTAAAAGAATTGTTTCACTTTTTATATTTCTTTTCCATTTTATTAATCTAACCACGTGTCCTCCATGTTGCTATTTCCTACTACTTGAGGGATAAGCTTAGCGTACAATTGTACATGATTGCCGTCTTCAGTTGGCGAAAAGGAAATAATTATTATTTATTGTATATTTTGATAAAAAAATCTTTTTTTTGTAATTATAATAACAATATTTAAAAAAATATTATAATTTTCAGATATATAAATTAATACTAAAAAATAATTGATATATCACCCTATCCTAACATTGATATTATCTAAAAAAAAAATTTTTTACTATATTTTTAGATTATAGATGAGGCTAATATTTTTTAAAAAAAATTATGAATGATTCAGTAAGAAAAAAAAGAAAGAAATATGCAAAATGATTCGGTGAATTACTCTGTTTTTACCTTAAAAAAAATCAATCTACATATAAAGACTGTGCTTTATGAATTGGCATGAAAAGAATGTATAGTTGGCGAAATAATATCATAAATTTTATTTTATTAAATATAGTCAATTATATAAATAATATAATATTATATTTTATCAATAATAATTTTTTTAAATATATTATTAATTAAAAAATCCATTCTATAACTTCATTAAATTTTCTCTCTAATCTTACTCCATTTATTTTCATACAACACCACACTATTTGGTGCCTTATCAATGGCTCTAACAGTCTTTATTTATTTATATATATAAATCATCTCAAATAATTTACTATTATTTTTTTCTTTATTGTGCATCACGTGAGGTCAACTTTTCTCTATATACATTCACTATGAGTTTCTAACTCCCAAAAAAATGAAGATTACTCAATTTTGAAGAACGCTCAAACAAGTTGTGAGCTTTCGATTTGGTGATTAATCTGATGTACAGTCCCTAGCCATTTCAGGAGTTGATGTTGCAGTGGCACATATTAAAAACTTTTGACAATTAATATTTTAAATCAAATGTTTAAATTCAAGATTATTTTTACTGAAATGATTAATTCATGAATAATATATTTATTTATCTATTTAAAATTATCGATTACGTTCAAAATAAATTAGGTATAATTACTCAATAATCATCCCTCTTCAAAAAAAAACAAGAAGTAAAGATAGGGTGGTCCTGGCGGTAAAGACTAAAGAGTGTGGGAATTGTTAGGGTCTATAGCCCTATATGGGAATCTCTTCAATATGTATACCAAACAGCAAGCATCCACCATTTCCGCAAAAGCCATGAACAGGACATGCATTCAAAACAAGGCTAACAAACGAAGCATGTCTCAAAACGGATTTATAGGATATACCTATTGGTAAGTAGTTTTAACTTATAAAAAGGTGAAATATATGATTATATAGAATATGTTTAATTTTTAAATAATATTATTTTAGTGTAGTTTTAATTACGATGTTTGGAGAGACATCATAATTTTTAAATATTTAAGTTTATGTTAGAAAATAATAGACAGTTTGCTCTGCCCAATATTAATATCGTTTAAGAAGAATATATACTTTATCATACCCTGAGATCGTAAATGAGTTCAATTTCTTTTTAAAAATTTGTATATTTAGAAGAAAAAAAAGAATTATAGGACCTGATTTATAATAAAGGAAAACTAAGAGAAGTAACGGATTAGTTTTTCCTGTTAAAAGAACTCTTAAATTGACAAACAACAAATTTTTTGACCACTTTTAAGCTGAATAACAGGTAGAAGCGTGACTGAAGGACTCAGAAGGGTGACAAGTGTTTGTATGCAGAAATTTTAAACAAGTTTGGTGGACTCCGAGTCCAACAATGGCAAGTGACAGAGAGCAGTGGGAATCCTTAAAAGAGCATGAAAAGCAAAAACCTTCGTATTACAATGGTAAAAGTGTAGGAGCTTTTTCTCCTCCACTTGTGTTTATGTATTATTTCCATGCATGGCTACTCACTGAATAGTTGGAGTTAGAAGCAAGAACGAGAAAAGAAAGACATCAGAAAGAATAAAAAAAAAAAAAGGTAAGAAAAAGGAAACTTCCTTCTGGTTGCAAAAAGCAGACATCCTTCACACTCTCAACACACATTTCTCACAAGACATTCTTAAAATATTCACCCAGACACACCCTTCCACGCTCTTGTCTGTCTCTGCCATTCGTCAATTTACCCCCACAAGTATGAACCAAGTCACCTACCCTACCCCTACCCTTCTTTCTCCCTTTCTTCCTTTTTCACTTTTTGGGGGGTGGGTGGGGGTGGGAGTAAAATTTGGTGCAACACAGTAATTTTGAATTTCTCTTTTGGCAATAAAGTTAAAAAGGATTCATGACAAAAACATCAGTGACCCTAGTGCTCCTCATCATGCGATATCTCCTGCCTTTTCTTAAAGTTGTTTTATGTAGGGACTCTTTTCTTTTTTGCCTTCCTATTTTTATTTTTACGTATAATAATAATAATAATACCCTCCCTAAATTTGTCTTTTATTCATTCAGTTTCACGCTTCTCCCTCATGTGTATGCACTCCTTTGCAAGCGTATTCATTTTTCTGCTGTAAAAAATAATAATCTTTACAACGTTTGTTATATATTTCTGTTTTCACTATTTAATAATAGATATTGTCTTTATTTTGTTTTATTCGGAGACACATAATATTCTTAAATTATTCTGCTGTGCTTGAAGAGAATATAAAAAAAAATAAAAGAAAGATGAATGAAAGTGATATCAAACTATGGAGATGTTATGAATAATTAAAGCATTTGAAGCTTCCTCTCAAGTGATCTCCCAAACACGCCATTAATGGGTTACATGGTAGGATTATTACGATGCCTTCCTTTTTTTTTTACTGCCTTTTTCACCTTTTATTTTATTTTTCTTCTTCTTGTTTTTTTTTTAAAAAAAAAATACATAGGAGTAGCCAGCTAAGGAAGCTCAGATAGAGGGGTCTCCTCTGTTCTATAAGGAATCACTTGGAATATATATATGTACACCAAACAGCAAACATCCACAAATTCCGCAAAAGCCCGACTAATAAGTAACACTGTGCTTTCTTTTCTTTAAAAAAGCAAATAAGGTAATTTCCAGTAATATATAAGACTCATTTTATAATAATATAAATTGTATTATAAATTAAGTATTATATTAAGGAAAAGAGAAATATATAATTTGGAGTAGGTGATTGGTAATGGAGAGGCCTCCCTCTACCAAAATAAAAACAATATTACATAAAAATAAGTATTGTTGTAATTGCATACTATTTATTTATTATAAATTTTTTTATAATTCTATATTTCTTTTTTAAGACCATGCTAATATTTTTTTTAAGAAAATTACTTATAGGTGCCACATAAAGAAATTTAATTACCACGGAGGATATTACTAGGAAATTCACTTTTCCACAAATTTAGGCTTGTAAATTGGAAAGTTTGACTTATGAATAAAATATTTTAAAATATTTCTATATTTAGTTTTTTTAAAATCTGAAATTTAAGAGTGATTTTTTCTTCTTCTAATTCATTACTTAATTAAGATGGGGGCTACTTATTTTTGGCATATAATCATTCATAATCATCGCAACTAGAGGGGCCTTACAAGAACAATTAAATTACCAAGTCACTACACTCTGTTTAATCTATGGCCATGGACTGAAAAAGCCCACCAGCTTCAACTTTTGACTCAACATGTTATTATTTTCTCAATCTCTTCCCATCTCTTGCTTCCAGGAAAGTGTCTTTAGCTCAGACAAAAAATGAAGGGAGTAATTTTAACAGAGAAAAAAAAATAAAAGATTTTATTATTTTATTTTAATTAATATTAAAGAAAGAGAGGGAAAGAATTTTTATATTATTTTATTTAATTCAAGAAAAAAAAAGAGAGAAAATATTTTTATATAGATAAATTTATTTTATATTATTTTATAAAATATTTTAATAAAATATAATATAGAAATAATAGTAAGATATTAATATTAATAATAAAAATACACCTCCCCTCTAAATTCTCCCAATTTTATATGGGAGATAAAGTTGGGGGTCCCTCCCCTCCTCTCCTAAATATTCTAATTAGCTAAATAAAGTAGGGGAGCAAAATCACTCCCCTCCTCTCCCCTTCTTTCTAAATTATCCATACCAAATTGACCCGGAATCCATGTTTCTAATCCTAATTAATTTAATTAGGTCCCAACAGGGCATTATTAATTCACCGTTCCGTACGTGGATAATGCAACTATCACTAATTTTTATATTTATTAAATAAATACTCATTCTGTGTTTCAGATAAATATGTTTCGCTTTTTAAGATACATGTTGTGCTTAATAATAATAATAATAATACTAACCAAAATCATATAAAGTGGGAAATTACTAACCAATTGAACTAGATATCTCACTCGTGGTAATAATATTAAATATCATAAATATATATAATGATAATAAAATTTAAAAAATAGTATAAAAAATACAGTCATATTGAAAGTTTTCAATAATTGATTATAGCATATCAAATAAATTAATATCACTTTCTATATATATATATATATATATATATATGAATCAATTAAGAATATCAGTCTGGCTCCCAAAAACAAAAAAGTGGGAAACAAACAAACTTTGAATGAGTTTAATGTTTTTAGTAGTACACTTTAGAAGTAGTACGAAGATTTTCTCTCCGAATCTAAAGAAAATCACTCTGAAAAGTAATTGGATCGAACAACTCGTCAAAGACAACTGGTTGAGAACTCAAATCTCAACCACCAACAGCAGCATGTAAAAAGTCCGAATCTTAGGCTTAAGACGATCAGAATAAAAGGAGAATCAAAGTGGAATCCACCCAAATATTCTCCCCACAATTTCCTAATAGATCGATCAGCCATGTGTTTGAATTATCTTTCCCTGGAATCTCCGTTTTCAAAACTATACATCTCAGCCATATGAGTAGTACGTACTTACAGAGAATATATAGAAAAATATATTAATAGTTATGGGAATAAGAAGTTTTATATCAAGCATATAAATACACTAATTTTAACATAACTTCTGTGAATGTATCTCTCTGAAAAGCCAGTTTCCATGGAAAAAGAGACTGTCCCGTGAGGAAGCATGGTCAAAAAGACTCATGGAATTTCGTGGATACAGAAAGAACAACGGAGGAGAAAGAGCGAATATTATCATACAAATTGTACCAACTACCTCCAAAACAAATAAATTGTATCCTTTTGCGAATATTCTGATTATTTTTATATAAATTATTATTATCCTATCTCATCATTTACAATATAATGAATTAAAATTTAAATTCCTCTTAAAAAAATATCTAGATTTAATATTTAACAGTGGCTTGTATGTCATTATTTTTAATAAAATAATACATATATTTTAAAAAAATAAAAATAAGAACAAATGAGCGTGGGTGTCTAGGAATGACTTTAAATAAAAGTTATCACATATGGTAAATAATATATTTATATCTTATAAGAATATAAATTTGATTTTTTCTACTATTATGATGACTCATTTGATAAGCGGTCTCATAAGTCTTATATAAAAACTCTATAAATTTTGAAGCTATACCATAATTTTAGTAAGAAATTAACACTAAATTCACCTAATTTTTTTTATAAAAAAAAACTCATCACTTGGTATATGTCATTTCATTTTCATATGATATTGAAATTCAAATTCATACACTATAACGTTCATTACACTTCTGGTTTCCTTTATTCAGAGTAGCTTGCTTGCAAGCCTGATTACTATTTTGAATTAATTAGTTATTAAACTCTGTTGAATAGCGTCTACTTTCTACACAAATTTATTCCATTGTTTCGTTATATATATATATATATATATAATTAACACAATTTAAAATTAATAATAAAAAGTTTTACTTCATCTACTACTCTATATTTGGTTAGTCACTGAAGTTAGATTTTAAAATAATTTATTTTCTAAATTTTAATTTAATTTTTTAAAAAATAAATAGTCTTTAAAAAAGACTTAAGTATCAAATATAGGGGATAAGATTTTAGAAAATTGTTTATGAAAAAAAAAGACTTTTAGTAGATAGTTTTTAAGAAAGGGCTTTCGGATAAGAGTTTATGAAAAAAAATAGTTTTAAATAAATGAATGTTTAGATAATTATTTTTAAAACTATTTTTATTATTGATAAATTATAAAAAAAAGATATAATTATTAAATACAGGAAAGAGTTAAGATGATATAGAAAAGAAATGAGAGATAATGTAAAATAGAGATAGGAAATGTTGTATAAAAAAAGAAAGAGAAGAGAAGGTGTAAAAAAAAAGAGATGGGGTATAGAAGAGAAATGAGAGAAGTATAAAAAAAATAAAGGTAATATAGTAATTATATAGTTTATAAGTTCTTTTACTGTTCTATAAATTACTCTGATAAGTTTATCTAAAACTTTAATTTTAAACTACAATTTAATCTAAAAATTCTTTTAAATAAATATAATTATTTATTTTAAAATTTTTTAAAATTTAAATTTTGTGTAAATTTAAATTTTGAGACATTCTAAATGCACTAAAATTTATAAAAATAACTTATAAAATAATAATAAAAAATTTAGATGGTCTCTCTATTTTCCCCTTTCACCTATCTCCCTTCCCTTCCCTTCCCTTCCCTTCTCTCTTCTATTGTCATCATCACTTCCTTTCTTCTTCTGCCATTCATTGAAACCACCGTTCGTCATCGCCCTTAGTTCTCCTTCACTGTTGGTTGTGGAGAGAACTTTTATCGCCGTCGTCTATGAGTCTCGTGGAAATGGTCGTTGCTGGTCGATGCTAGCTAATGGCTGGAGATTTGGGCTTGTTGGCTTCTATCGTGGTCAGGGCTGCTAGAAATCTTCGCTCATCAATACTGGTTGGTGTAAAGGTGGAGAGAGAACAGGAGAAGAGAGTGGAAAGAAAAAAAGAAAGTACATAGCAGATGTGGGGTGTAGATCGTGTGTAGAAGATAATTATTTTTTTATTTTTTTATAATTTATTAATAATAAAAATTATTTTAATAAAAATTATTTAAATATTTATTTATCTAAAATTAAATTTTTATAAGCTTTTTTTATATCTAAAAAACTTTTTTTTTCAATATTTTTTTAAAAATTTTATCCAAACGGCCCTCAATCTTTTTTGGTAGAACTTGCATGATGAATCTGCTTCATGTATACGAATTTCCTTTTTAATGCAGAACCAGCTCAGCGTGGGGTGATCACCTCTCTCGCATCTCTTTCATCGCCATTTCCAGTCCCTGCAACCAAAACGCTAAAACAGCAATGATAATCAGATTCAGGATAGAGAGAGAAACTCTGCCCCACCATGTGGCCCCACCTTCAACACTCCCTCTCTACTCTCTTACTTCTCTCTCTTCTGTTTCAGACATTTTTATTTAAATTCACCATCCACCTTTCTCTAGTTGTTTCCTACTCAACAACGCTGCTTTGCCCTCTTCTTCATTTGTGAGCTCATGAACTGGCTGATATGGCGGAAATGGAAGGCCTTGGCCTTGGCCATGGCTATAACGGTGTCGTTTCAGATGAGTATATGCTTGGACTCTCATTCTCTTTCCTCGCTTGGAGATGCCATTCTCAGGCTTCCTGGCCAGCCCCAAGTTCGCTTTAAGCAGTTCTCAGGATACGTTGAAGTCGACGATAAGAATGAGAAGGCTCTGTTCTACTATTTTGTTGAATCGGACACTGATCCTGCTTCCAAGCCTCTGGTTCTCTGGCTCAATGGAGGTCAGAAATTTCTCTCTCTTCGATGATCTCTCTGCAATGCTTGAAAATTTCGGGTTCATCATTTTTATTCGGAGATTCTGTAAACTTATGGTTTTTATGCAGGGCCTGGTTGTTCTTCCTTGGGAGTAGGTGCATTCTCTGAAAATGGGCCTTTCAGACCAAGTGGGGAAGTTCTAATTGAAAACAAGTATAGTTGGAACAAAGGTAATTTGATAAATCCATATTACTCATTCCAACTACAAGTCTGGCCAGAATCAAATTGGTTCGTTAGCAAATAACAATTGGGTTTCTTGATTTTGCAGAAGCAAATGTACTGTATTTGGAGACACCAGTTGGAGTGGGTTTCTCTTATGCCAAAGGAAGTTCCTCCCATTTCACAGTAAACGACGAGGCAACAGGTATCTTCAACTAGTATCAATGGCTTTAGAAAGCTCCTTTAAACCCTATTTACTGTGGATAAAGTCACGCACAAAATGTCTGCTTCTTAGGCTTTAGGTAAAAAAACGTTGGGACAAAGCAGTGGTATTTGCTGAAATGCCACACTCAACTTCTTTTTTTTTTTGTACGGTTCTTTTTCATGATTTATTTTTCATCTTTCACTTCCCCATAGGCATTAGAATCAAATGGTACGTGTGCTATTATGCTTTTGATTTTGGCATGTTATGGCTAATATGGCTGTCCTTGAATACTCAAAAATAGTCATTATCTTGTCTTCTGAATCTGAAGTAGTTTTCTTGTATGTCTTAAGCCAGGGATAACGTTGTATTCCTGATACGCTGGTTTAGCAAATTCCCTCAGTACAGGCACAGAGACTTGTTTCTGACAGGGGAAAGCTATGCAGGTACCTGTTGAGTTGAGTCATCCCTACCAATCATTTCTTCATTTTCTTGGATTCAAACAATGAAAGAAGATTACTATAATCATTATTATTTTTTCTTACATTTTTCCCCACTCATTCATACCAGGGCATTATGTTCCTCAACTTGCAAAGCTCATGATTGAGATGAACAAAAAGGAGAAGAAATTCAATCTTAAAGGCGTAGCTGTGAGTAGTCTTAGTTGTTTTTGAGTGAAGCGAAGCTAATTGATACTCTCTTGGATATTACCTAAGGCCTTAATGGTGTCTTGTCTTGTATTGCAGTTGGGTAATCCACTTCTAGAATATGCCACGGATTTCAATTCAAGGGCTGAGTTCTTCTGGTCTCATGGATTGATATCAGATTCAACATACAAAATGTTCACTAAAGTGTGTAATTATTCTCGGTACGTTAGTGAATACTATAGAGACTCAGTTTCGCCTCTTTGTTCGAAGGTTATGCACCAAGTAGGGAGAGAAACCAGTAAATTTGTGGACAAGTACGATGTTACCCTTGATGTTTGCATTTCATCAGTGCTTTCACAGTCGAAAGTTCTTTGTCCTCAAACTGAAGTAAGTTCCCTCTGTCTAAACATAAATGTATTTGTGGGTTCAGTTCTGTTTCTGTTAATTATTCTTCAAACTTGTAACTTCTTTTCTGTTATCTCGAAGCAAGCAAATGAGATGGTAGATGTATGCGTAGATGACAAAGTTACAAATTATTTAAACCAAAAAGATGTACGTGAGGCTCTCCATGCCAGGCTTGTTGGAGTTCGCAAGTGGGATGTCTGCAGCAAGTAATCTCTTCGTTACTTGATAACAAATTCTAAGTGGTTTTTCATTTTACTAATTGGCTTTAAGATGCTTACTTAGACGTTTTCTATGAAAGATGCACAGACTAATCCAATTATAAAGAGATAAGCAAGCTTGTTAGAAGTGAATTTTACTAAAAAAAAATATTCCTCTCTTAATGATTGGCTGCGTCTAATTGTTTTTCTGCAAGTGGCCTGCTATCCTAAGAGCATTGCATGATTGAACTTTGAAGAAAACAGTAATCAGAATAAGCTTAGCTTGCTTAAGCTGAATATAATTTCAGCAAACCCGGTAATAATTAATCTGCATTGTGTTAGTAACAGCATTCTGGACTATGATATGCTCAACCTGGAAGTGCCTACCCTCCCTCTCGTTGAATCGCTGATAAAAGCCGGAGTTCAGGTCTTAATTTACAGGTAGTTAGAACCCAAAAAAAAAACAAAATATCTCCTTGGTGATATCTTAATTGCTTAGCTTAAGGCTCATATCTCTGAATTGCTAAATGGAATCTCATACTTTTCTCACTACAGTGGAGATCAAGATTCTGTTCTTCCTCTGACTGGTAGCCGCACCTTGGCTCGAAAACTGGCAAGGAAATTAGAACTAAATACAACAGTACCTTACAGAGTATGGTTTGCAGGCCAGCAGGTATAAACTAAATATCTTGTTAGTTTTTTTTTTTTTTTTTGCCAACGATAAATATCTTGTTAGTTTCAATTAGTGAGAAACCAGATATTGCTATCTTCCCTAAAAGGTTAACTTTGAACCTAGAGACTTAGAATCTTCTCTACACAGTGACAGTAGGGCGGGTTAAACGCATGGCCCGAGATTTATTTTCCTCAATTTTCAGAAATATATGGATCTTGGCTCCATTAAGAGTCAAGGAGCCTTCAAATTTTTCAGACTTCACTCTCTTAATATGATACAACTTACACACACACACACACAGAATCAGAAACTAATTTATTTATGCAAATCTGCATGCATATAGGTCGGTGGGTGGACTCAAGTTTATGGAAATATCCTCTCATTTGCCACAGTGAGAGGAGCCTCCCATGAAGTTCCATTCTCACAGCCTGAGAGATCCCTTGTGCTCTTCAAGTCATTCTTGGAAGGCGGGCCTCTACCTGATAGAATCTTGGCGCAAAGTTAAGAGTCTTTTTCATTAATTAGTTGAAATTGTAAGTCACCATGCCATTAATTTATGCGATATAATTACGAGAAGTGTATTAACTAATTGTGCAGGATGTCATAGTGAGGTTTCTTTCCCCTTCTTTTCCCCTCTAATGCGTGTTGTCTGCCATCAAATGTAATTGATTCAAGGGTTAGAGAAATTATGGTATAAATGTTGTGAAAGCAAGGTGGGTTTTTTATTTTCCTTGTCTAAGACCAATCTGACTTGACTTCTGCCTTCCATGCATATATATCTTTAGAAGGAAACTGTCGCTTGGGATCAATCATCAAATCAGTCGATAGCTGAACCAGCTGAACAAATAACTGAGCCCAATTGATCGATATCATACAAAACAGGATTGTAATGTTTACGGGGTGATTCGTGAATATGGAATCCGAATGTTGTAAAGGCATTGCCTATGGTTGAAGACAAAATATTTTTTTTCTCATTCTGCTTTGGCTTGGATGTTAGAAGGTTGAATCCAGGGCATTTCTCGTTTATGCCCTGTACAATATAAGCGGGATTATATTGGTGAGCTGCACATGTGAGAAATTTATAAGATATTTTTTTTTGGATTGATTTCATGTCTCATATCATAAAATGTTTTGGAGAAAAAAAAATTCATCATAGCTTTATTTCAAAAATAACCTTAATTAATAAATGTAAATTAATTAGGGGTTAGTGTTAAATAAAGGACATTTTTGAAAACTTATACTTTCTTTCTGAAAAAGTTAAGGTTTTTAACTGTATTTAGTGAGACTTAATATTTTTTACAATTTGCTCTAAAATCATCTCATAATTTTTTTTTATAAGCGATTTTTTAGAAAGGGGTTAAACTCACTTACGATCTAAGGGTAGGGCAAAATTTTCCTTCTTCTTAGGTGATACTAATATCAGGCAGAGCGAGCCGTCTATTACCCTCAAATATAAATTTAGGCACTTAGGAGTTAGGATGCCTCTATAAATATCGTGACTAGAATTACAACAAAGTAGTACTCTCGAAAGATCGAACACATTATAAATAATCATATGTCTCACCACGTTAATTAAAAAACATCTCATAAATTGAAACTGAAGGGGTATTATTTTTTATAGAAAAATAATAACTTATAAAACCATTTTATTACATTATTGGTCTTTACAATTTTCTCTAAAACCAGCTTATACTTTTTTTATATATCTTACCGAAAACAATCTTATTAGAGGCACCAATAGACACTAAAAATTGGTACCTTTTTTAATAAGAATTTAATTTTTTAATTTATTATATTATTTGAGATTAGTCATTTTTACTAAACAAAAACTTATTGATTGGGGGAGGGGTTATGAAGGCTAAGGATAATGTGAAGGCTCAAAATATATCTAAAAATTAAAATCAATTTAATGATACTATAACTAAAGATGGATTGATAAATATGGCAGTATTATATTATTATATTTCTCATTTAAAGGTTGTATGATAAAGAGTATTTAGGATTTAATTCTTTAGTAAATTAGTTTGTATTTAAGATATGTTAGTCCTATCTTATAAAAAAATAAGTTTTATTTTGTCCAGAGAAAAGATTGAGGGTGGGTCTACCGACGTCTTATAATTCATACAACACGACAAATAAACTAATCCTTATTAGTTCTAATAGAATGAGTTTTAGCTGATTAAGATTAAATATTTAAATTTAAATTTATATAAATATAAAAAATATTTTTAAAATAGTTCTCTACGTTGAATTCACAATATTTGAATCTAATCAATTTAGATAGTCATTTAAAAAAATATGATAAATAAAAATAATACACGTTTTATTTTTTATTAACTTTATTTTTTAGTTACCTCTAATTAGGCCGTGATACTTATATATAATTTAGTCAAATAATAATATAAAAAGTGATATTTTTTTCTTCCATATTCTACTTTTTTTTTCTTTTGTGTTTTTGGTACTAAAATTCTAAATCCAATTTCTTAAATATTTTTATTAAGTCTTTGCTGGCAATTTACCCTCTTTCTATTCCCCATATAACTTTATGTGAAAGCAGAAAAGGGTAAAATTTGCAGCATGTTTGGATAGTAAAATACTAACCTACAAGAAAATGAAACTAATTTTCATATAATTGTTTATTAATAAATAACTATATTTATATATTTTTATGTAATAGTTTATTTTCTTCTTTTTTATGCTTGTTCAGTATTGGAAAAGAGGGAACAATAAGATAAATTTTTATGCAATATTTTTATTTGTATGATTTGTATTATTATATAATAATATTCCTACTCAAACGCATTTATCTTGGCCAAATAAAATAGTCCTAATATTACCAACAAATATTAGTCTAATTAATAAAAAATTAACTTATAATCTAAAAATTGAAGCTCATATATTTCTTAATAATTAATTATAAAAATCATTTTGATAAAACTATTTAAATATTAATTTATTTATAATAATTTATTTATAAAGTCTTTTTTAAAAGAGTTTATTTAAAATTATTTTTTAAAAAAATCAATGAGGATTTTTGTAAGTGATTTTTAAATTTTAAAAATATATCTTAATACTAAAGTTTTAAAATATATCTTAATTAATAAAAAAAGTTGACAACTTGACAGGTCATGTACCGTTGCCAGATCTTAATGATTTAGGCCAAATCATAGTAGTAGTATATTTCACATTAACATATTCAAATATTAAATGAGCAAAGATGTAGAGTCCCGTTGTATTCAAGGATTCATGAACGGGACAGCCGTCATTTGATGAAATCAAAACTTCGTTTTCCGAAGCCCTGGCTGAGCCTGACCCACCACCTTTTACAAAAGCACGTCAATGAACTACTCTGCTAAAGATGACACTAGTAGTTGCTAGCTTAGCTTCTCTTTCTCTCTGTTTTTATTTGGCTCCAAAACCCCTGAAATTCCTCTCAAATCCCTTGAAAAAAGCAAACCACTTTGGTTGCCACTCCGTCCGATTTTGACTTCAAATTCTCACAAAACCCCGCTCTTTTTCCATTTTTCTTTTCTTATTTCCTTATGGCAAAACAGCAAAACAACGACCCTCCCATCATCAACCCTCTTCGACATCAGGTTTGCATTTCCGTTGTATCCTTCTCTTCCCCTTTTTAGCCAATCTAATTTCAGAAGGAAAAAAAAAAAAAAAAAGAATGATCACACCCATCATGCTATCTTTTACATGCCATTATTTAAGATATTTTCATGTACATTTGTGATCTTGGAGATGATATAATATTTCGATCTCACTGCACTAGCCTGCTGTGGCATGCTTCGTTGCATTTATAATTACATTTGGGGGTTGCAGGGCAAAGACGAAGATAGGGAATTGGAACTTGGATCGGACGAGCCTGAGGCCCCATTGCCTCTCACTGCTACTTCCCGGGTCTGCTTCTTACTCACTCTCTCCACTGACTTATGATTTTCCGAATTCACCCGTTTGTTAGGGCTTTTGCACTGTGCTATGCGGCAATTGCAAAGATCGATGGATGTGTATACTGTTTGAAACTTGAATATTTACTTTTTCTTTGGGAATTCTGCAATGCACGCAGGTCTTGTATATGTTGGGAGATATCGCGGCAGGGCCTGCGTTTAGGTTTACGCAATGGCTCGAATCGGTTCGTAAACGCACTGCCAGAAATCGCCACTCCGGCTTCCCCAACCGCCTTACGAGGCTTCCCGATGCTATGCCTTCTAGGTTACTCTTCCTATTCATTCTTTTCCATTTGAGTCATTTTCAGCCCAAATTCTGCCAGATTTTGTTTATCTTCAATTACTGTCATCGAGTCAATCGGTCACACTTATGTACAATGCATTTATTGGATGCTAAAGGACTTGCCTTATAAAACGGATGTTAAAGGGGCATATCGTGAGTAGCTTGTACATTTGAAGTTCTCTTTCTTCTTTCACTTTGGCTGATACCCGTAATCAGTCATGGCTAATCAATGATTCAGAATCAGTTAATAATTGTGATGTTGTCTTCTTTTTTTTCTTAACAAACGAACCAACTAATATTCTATAAGCATCAAAGCCTTAGTTGGCGGTAGTATAAAAGGGAATTTATATTTGTGTTTGATTTTTTTTCACAAATCAGAACAGCGTTGTCTCTTCTGAAAATAGTGATTTTTTTTTCTTTTTTGGTTTCCAGTCCAGAAGGATCAATGGACTATCCGTTGTCTCTTCTGAAAATAGTGATTTTTTTTTTCTTTTTTGGTTTCCAGTCCAGAAGGATCAATGGACTATCCTAAATGTCATTCACCTCCCGTGCAAACAACAGAACTTAGTTTGTGGGACAGGCTTGGTTATGCTGCTATGTTGGACATAGAATCTAGCTCTTTTTCTTGGGAGAGGCTATCTTCACTGCATCACACTGAACACAGTAGCAGCACCGAACATTCTGAGGATGAAATGAACAAAGCTCTTGAGGTTTGTATCTTCTATGCTTGCGTACAAGCAAAAATATATTAATATGACACATGTTTTATGTAAAGTCCATCCAGGTTGAGGAGTAATATGTGCACTGACTCTGTAACTTGCTCCTATCATTTTTTTACCTTACCCTGAGAGACAGTTATAGGGTGACACATGATTAAAGCATGTCAATGCATGTAAGGAACTTAGGATTTGCAACATATTTGGAGTGAAATATTGAATTTGGGATAGATATAGAACTTAAAGTATAATAATGTTTATCAATAATTCAAATTGATATTCCCTCCCTTTACTCCTTAACCTGGTAGGGAATAAAAAAATAGTATTGTGGATGGAAAAGCGATGGAAACTGTTTCCTCATTTTCGATTCCTGTCCTTTAGTTTTAAAATTTCCAAACAAGGAAGAAAGTTTCCTTTCCATTCTTTCGACTGTCATGCACATAAACACTCTAAGGTGCTGACACTCTAGGCATCGGCACCTGTCTCTTTAATTTCTATACTGCTTGTCAATGTATGTTGGTACTTTTCCATTTTATACACATTATATTAATCATTAATCATATATTGTATTTTCTGTTTGTAAGAGGGTTTTTTTTTTAAAAAAAAAAAAAGATTGGGTATAAAATATTTATTTTATTACCCTTTTGCCTCAATTTCCACTCAGTTGTGTGCACATAGGTAACTGTAAATTCTGGGGGAGTTGTCTTCTTTGCCTTCTTTAATCGCCTTGGGAGTGATGATACTTCTCCAAAGGAGGAAGCTGCTGTAATAAAAATATCATCATCAAGAATGGCAACACAATCTGAACGCCTTGGATATGAATTTGCCAAGTGGTTGGGAGTCCAAACTCCTCAGGTGTTGCCCTTTCTTTGATTTATGACAACTGTCACATTTGCAAGCTTGGGTTATCAGGCCATAGTTCCACCAAATTCATCTTATTCTATTACTGGGAAAATGCAGGCTAGAGTTATTCACAATACCAGTCCAGAGTGGCTCCAAATAAAGGAAGCTGCAGAAAAAGCTAGAAATAGAGCATTTTCTGAAGGGGATGAATCTGGTGAAATGACTTGTTTAGAACTTTTGGAAGCACTCGAGCTTAGTAGGTGCCTCTTTTGTATGAGGTATGATCCTAATATTGGTTTAATATTATAAAGTGCCACAAGATAGCTGTGTGGAATATGTTTTCTTGCTTCATCACTTTTCCTTTTTCTGGCGTAATTGGTGGGGATATGGCTGATATGCCCATGTACAAGATTGTCTATTGAGCATCAGCATGCCTTCTATAAATCTTCAGAATTGATTGTTGTATTCTACTCATAGGGAAAGTGTGGGAATATCCTAATAATAAAATATCCTAATATCTAAATCATTAATATTAGGATATTATTGTTAGAGATATTATTGTTATTATGTCATTAATATTAGGATATTATTGTTAGAGATATTATTGTTATTATTAGAAACATATCAGATTTGATTTAGGTGTAGTTATTAGAGATTTGATTTTATCTTGATTTGATTTTATCTTGGTGTATCTCATTTGATTCCCAAGAACTGTGTATATATATGAGGCATAAGCCAAAGCAATGATCATCGGACAATTCATATTCTAAAATACCACATGGTATCAGAGCCTTCAGTCCGATAAGCTTCTTGTCCAACGTCCTCTGTTCTGTTGCCTCTGTGAGCAATAGAGTTTTGGGTTGTTTTTCAACCAACAGTACCGACTCGCTACAGTACCGCTGCTACAGTACGCGTCGCTACAGTCCGAGTTGCTACAGTGATCGCGATGCGCAGCACCGAGTTGCTACAGTGACCGTGTTGCAACAGTGTCTGAGTGCTACAGTACCGAGTTGCTACAGTAGCTGAGATTCTACCATGTCATCTACAAGCTCTGACCAGCAGAAGCACCACGGGTTGAGTACAGGCCTTGATGGGGCATCCAGTGTTCCTGTTTCTATCGTATCTGACAAGCTCACTTTGACAAATTATCAAGATTGGGCTCAGGCAATAAAACATGCAGTTGGTGGGCGCGGGAAACTTGCTTATCTGACTGGTGATGTTAAAAAACCAGCGAATGAAGCGTCACTTGAGATGCAACAATGGACCATCGACAACCATTTAGTTTCCTCCTGGCTTATCAACTCCATGTCTCCAAACATCAAACGAAGCTTCATGTATCTACCCACAGCACGAGACATTTGGGTAGCTGTTCGTGACTCTTACTCAGTCACCAAAGACCATTCTCGCCTATTCAACCTCCAACGTAGTACATGGCGATGCATTCAAGGCACCCGTGGAGTGCACGAATACTGGCTTGACCTCGTGGCATTCTGGCAGGAGCTGGATCTTCTTGACGAAAATGAATGGGATACCCCTACAGACGTCGTTCGAAATCAGAAAAGGATTGAAAAGGGGCGAATACTTCTTTTTCTTGCTGGTCTAAATGCTGAATTTGATGCTGTAAGGGCCAGAATTCTCAGCAATTCCATACTACCGTCACTTTTGGAAACTTATGCTGAGGTGCGCAGAGAAGAATCCAGAAGGGAGACTATGCCTGTGGAATCCAAACAACCTCTTCCTGAGTCTACAGCCTTTGTTAGCAAACATAACAATCCTGGTGCTTCTGGTAAGACTCGACCCACCTGTGAACACTGCAAGAAGGTGGGACATACTCGTGAAAAGTGTTAGGATATCTATGGCAAGCCAGTTGATTGGAAGCCTCGTAAAAATAAGCCACGAGCTCACCAAGCCTCAAATGAATCAGCATGTGCGCCATCCCCATCTGAGCCATCCACATCCTTCAGTCAGGAGCAACTAAATCAGATTACACGTATGTTCAGAAGCCTTCAAGCTGAACAACATCCTCACGGATCTGCATCCATGACTCATAAAGGTATAATTCCCATTACTTTACATACCTCTCTTCCTCCATCACAGTGGATTGTGGATACAGGGGCCTCTGATCACATGACATCAAATGAAAAAATGTTTGTCACCTACCATCCCTTAGCAGGGAATAAGAAAATCACTACTGCTACCAGCACTCCTTCACCCATAGCAGGCATCGGTTCTGTAACTATCTCAGATTCTTTACATCTTGAATCAGTACTTCATGTTCCTCATTTGGCTTGTAACCTGCTTTCTATTAGCAAATTGACGAAACAAGCAAACTGCTCAGCTCATTTTTATTCTACTCATTGTGATTTTCAGGATCTCACATCGGGGAAGATGATTGGTTCTGCTAAGGAGTATGATGGTCTCTACTATCTCGACACATCTACCGTGAGTGCATTATGGTCCAAGATCACCACCTCTACACCCAACCCCACCTCTGATGAGGAGTTTTTTATGTTATGGCATAAAAGATTAGGTCATCCTAGTGTTCATTATTTACAAAAGTTGTTTCCCCAGTTATCTATCAATAAAAGTTCTTTTGTTTGCGATACTTGTGCTTTTGCTAAACATCACCGTGTTTCCTTTCCTCCTGTTCCATACAAACCATCTTCTCCCTTCTCCATTATTCATAGTGATGTATGGGGACCCTCTAAGATTCCTAATCGCACTCGGACCAAATATTTTGTCACGTTTATTGATGATCATACTCGCATGTGTTGGGTCTATCTTTTAAAAGATAAATCTGAGGTCCCTAATGTCTTCATTGAATTCTACGGTTTTGTCCAAAACCAATTCCATACCTCTGTCAAAGTCTTTTACACCGATAATGGCACTGAATACTTCAATAACTCCCTTCACGCTTTCCTGTCTGCTAAAGGAATTGTTCATCACAGCAGTTGTCCCTATAGTCCTCAGCAAAATGGGATTGCGGAACGAAAAAATAAACATATTCTTGAGGTTGCTCGGGCTCTCTTATTTCAGTGTCATGTTCCTTTGTTTTATTGGGGGGATGCTATCCAGACCGCTATTCAGCTCATTAATCGTCTTCCTAGTCGTATTCTTTCCTTCACCTCTCCCATTGCAGAATTACAAAAAACTCATGATGTCTCTCACTTACAGTCTTCTCTTCCGCTACGTGTCTTTGGATGCACTGTTCTTGTTCATATTCATCATCCTCCCTCAAAGTTCTATCCCCGTGCCACTAAATGTGTCTTCTTGGGCTACTCCTCCTCCCAAAAAGGTTACAAATGTTTTGATCCTGTGTCCAAACACCTGTTTGTTACCCGTGATGTCACCTTTGTTGAGCACCAGTCATATTATCCCGAGTCTTCGATTCCGGGGGAGAGTTGGAATGAATCTCAACTTGTGGAACCCATTGTACCCATTTCCCTCACACCACATGGACCCATTTCCTTCACACCACAAGGACCTTTACAGCCTCCAGAAGGATCTGAACAACAAAGATGGGGAAAAATGTACTCACGACGACATCATAGAGGCCACGACCATCATATCTCTGAGGTAGAACCAGTTCCTGAACCGTTGGTAGATCCTGAACAAGGTGAGGCTAATCTGGAGCTTCCTATTGCATTGAGAAAACTACCACGGACATGTACGAAGCATCCTATCGAAAAGTTTGTTTCTTATGCTGCTCTTACTCCAAGTTACCATACTTTTGTAACTAACCTTGACAGCATCAAGATTCCTAACAATGTACATGAGGCCTTGGCTGTCCCAGAGTGGAAACAGGCGGTGATGGAAGAAATGCAAGCCTTGGAGAAAAATGGGACTTGGGAGATAGTGCAGATGCCTTCAGGAATAAAACCCGTAAGCTGCAAGTGGGTGTTCACTCCCAAATACAATGCTGATAGTACGTTAAACAAGTTGAAGGCAAGACTAGTTGCTCGGGGGTTTACGCAAACGCATGGTATTGACTACAACGAAACCTTTGCACCTGTTGCGAAGCTCAATACCATACGGGTTCTCTTCTCCGTAGCAGCAAATCTAGATTGGCCCCTAGAACAACTTGATATTAAGAATGCCTTCCTCAATGGAGATTTAAAAGAGGAAGTGTACATGACACTCCCACCAGGTTTTGAAGCAGGAAGACAGAACCAGGTATGTAGGCTGAGAAAATCCATCTATGGGCTGAAACAATCACCACGTGCCTGGTTTGATAGATTTTCTAGTGTTCTCAAGGTTGAAGGGTATCAGCAAAGTTTATCTGATCACACGATGTTTGTATCCCGTCGTAATGACCTCATCACTATTATCATTGTCTATGTGGATGATATTATTGTCACAGGAAATGATATTAAGGAGATTGATCGAATCAAGGTAGTCCTGAACCATGAATTTGAGGTCAAAGACCTTGGTAAGTTGAAATACTTTCTCGGTATGGAAGTAGCAAGATCTAAGGTTGGTATTTATGTTTCTCAAAGAAAGTATATCCTTGATCTACTCAAGGAAACAGGAATGCTTGGGTGTAAACCTAGTAAAGTCCCTATCAGCACAGTGAAACAAAAGAAAAAGCAAACTGTGGTGGAAACTGACAAAGATGAGAACAAGCAAAAGAAACGAGAAAGGGATGAAATGAGAACAGACAAAGGAAGATATCAAAGGTTAGTTGGGAAACTCATTTATCTCTCACACACACGTCCTGATATCGCCTTTGCAGTGAGCGTTGCCAGTCAACATATGCATGATCCACGGAAGAAACACATGGATTCGGCTTACAAGATACTACAATACTTAAAAGGTACTCCTGGCCGTGGGCTATTCTTTAAAAAGAGCACAAATAGATCGGTAGAAATCTACACCGATGCTGATTGGGCAGGATCACAAGAAGACAGTCGATCAACCTCTGGCTATTGCACATTTGTATGGGGAAATCTTGTCACTTGGCAGAGTCAGAAACAGAAAGTAGTGGCTAAAAGTAGTGCAGAATCAGAATTACGAGCTCTTGCTCAAGGAATCATGGAGGGTCTATGGTTAGCAAGAGTTGCAAAAGAGGCTCATTTGAAGATAGATGCTCCATTAAAGTTATTTTGTGACAACAAGACTGCTATAAATATGGCCTTGAACCCTATCCAGCATAGCAGAACTAAACATGTGGAAATCGACAGACACTTCATTCGTGAGAAAGTAGAGGATGGGATTATGTGCCTCACCTACATACCTACAAGGCTACAAACTGCAGATATTCTTACCAAGGGACTACCAGAAGAAATATTTGAACGGCTCCTAGGCAAGTTGGACATGGTCAATATCTATGATCCAACTTGAGGGGGAGTGTGGGAATATCCTAATAATAAAATATCCTAATATCTAAATCATTAATATTAGGATATTATTGTTAGAGATATTATTGTTATTATGTCATTAATATTAGGATATTATTGTTAGAGATATTATTGTTATTATTAGAAACATATCAGATTTGATTTAGGTGTAGTTATTAGAGATTTGATTTTATCTTGATTTGATTTTATCTTGGTGTATCTCATTTGATTCCCAAGAACTGTGTATATATATGAGGCATAAGCCAAAGCAATGATCATCGGACAATTCATATTCTAAAATACCACAGAAAGTTTCATTGACTTGTCTCTGCCAAGAACGTGTCTCACAGAACTCATTTTTATTCTTTTTTTTTTCTTTTTATTTAGATATTGCTTGAATAATCTATATAATTTTGTTTGTTTATTCAGGATGATAAATAGTGGTTTCATTCAGGTTTCTAATTTTTTTAGGAAGATTAAAGGAATGATTCTTGGAGAATTGTGATTGTTTTATTTGAATTGAATTATGAGCTCTCATCTTTGGACAAGGAAGGCTTTTATGAAGTTTTACGAGTTATTAGTTTTGTTAGTTATATAATGCAGGAGTTTCATATAAGCAGGATCAGTTTCCGCCTTTCTCAGTTCGAAGTCACAAAACTATATCTTGCCTAGGTGTTGGCATTGAGGGGATGTGCATGTTTAAATGGATGATTCTTGTATGTCCTTTGGCTTGTGGGAAGGTGTAAATCAAAGTTGGTATTGTAAGAAATGAGACTATACCATTGCTAGGGCATTTATGTATTGAGTGGCTAGTAAATTAAACCAATTCCACTGTGGCCATTTCCTAGGAAAGACAACAGCAATTAACACTATACCCATTGTTTCACTAGTTTTTGGCTTTCTATTTTTCTGTATGTTCTTTATGACATTACTTTTGATTTGTTAAAGTAAAGACTCAACATCTTGCAGTTATATACATGGGTCTCCTTTACTAGAAAGTTCAAGTGCTTTTCAATCTCGGGAATCTGCTGAAAGAACAGCAGCAGCTCTTGGCAGGGTATTGATGCTAGACCTTGTCATCAGAAATGAAGATAGGCTCCCCTGCCGTCAGCTTAGATGGCGTGGTAATTCTGCAAATTTGTTGTTGGCTGAAAAGATGATGTCCGTAACTACTAACTCACTTGAAAAAGCCTTAGATTCTGCCATGAATCAATATAGACCAAGGATGATAAGGGCACTTCAAAAAGAAAGAAGATCAACTTCAGTAGGTATCAGATTGAGTTCTAATAATCCTGGATTGCTTTCACAGGCCTCTGATACCTCAGACATCTCGGAATCACCAAGTTGTAGTGACATGAGCCTTGAAAGTCAAACTAATGGTGAACCACAATATACTGACATTGTGGCTATTGATTCTGGTGTTCCTCGCCGGCCCCCTGCTGGAAAACGTGCAGATGATCAGGCTAATTATCCTAAGTTGGTTGAGTTGCTAATCAATAGTTCTGGGTTTTGCTCTAACCTGTTACATGATATCACTGGAGGAAAATTAGGATCTCCTTCACTAGAAGAGATTAATACAACTACTGATGTATATGCAATTGAGACAGCATCAGTAGTTCATGAGTTCCGTAGTGGTTTCCGTGCTGCTCTTAGAGATCTTCAGGGATTTCATATATTCCTACTTACTCTACACCAAAAGCTTGATAGCTTATTACGGTCATTTATGAACATTATGAGCAAAATATCACCAGGGGAATCTGACAAAGATGATTCAATGGTTCCCGATTCACCTTCACTAAATAATGGAGATGGTATCTGTCCATCTCCAGCAAACAAGGATAGGTCTGTTGTTGAAAACCATCCAGATTATAGTGACTCAGAATCACAAAGAACTGCTCCAAGGGCATCATGGTCAGGGAATAAAGAAAACTCTGATACTGCTTCTCCTATGTCAAGGGAAGGTTGGCATGGAAAGTTCTATAAAGGAGGTGGAGATCCATTACGTAGTAGTCTTCGCTTGACAGCAAAGCTACGCGACTTCCATAAATATGCAAAGGTCAGTCTCATAGGAAACAGAACTTTGTTTACTGGTTTGACGGTTTTGGTCCTGCTGGTCGAATCATCTAAATGGTTAGTTTGGTGCAATTTTTTCTGTTTGACTTCTTCACTAGATCTTAAGTAAACAATCTATGGCATATTGCTCTATCGTTCAAAACCAGACTAGATTATTTGTCTCAAAATAATCTTCTGCTTCTGACTTATTCTACAAAGGAGAAACACCTCCTCGGAATGAAAAACCAAAAAAAAAAACAAACAAAGAAAGCTTCTGGCTATTACTTTAGAGTAGGTTTATAAATGTACCATTCTCCTCCAAAGCTGAATATGAATACTTCTCTGAAAAATAAGCAGCTTATTTTTTGTTTTAAGTAATGCCATACACTCACACTCCTCTTCTATGTGATTGGCAAATTAAAATTGTGAAACGTTTTAAACTAGTTTGCCTTTGCTGTGTAACAACATTTTTTATATTTATATTGTTTTTCCTCTCTTACCATGTATACAGGTTGATGCAGAATCTAATAAAGAATTAGAACAGTGGAATGAAACACTTAAAAGCGATGCCATCAAGCTATGCCAGGACAACAATTTCAATACTGGATTTTTTGAGTGCAGTGATAACAACAGTGTTGTTGATGCATATGAACTGAAGGTATCTTCGACTTGAAATCCTTTGCAGAATTTAAACCGCAAAGACTTTGTCTAATTGCATGGAATGTGCCTATTCACAAAGGATATACCTTCTAAATTTCAGGTCAGACTTGAGCACATTCTTGAAAGGATTGCACTAGTCTCTGAGGCTGCAAATACAGAGAAGCCATCTGCTGTTACAAATAGCCTATTCATTGGTGGAGCACTGGCTGCAAGATCTATATACACACTGCAACACTTCGGCATCACGCATATTCTGTGTTTGTGCACCAATGAAATTGGACAGTCAGATTCTCAGTTTCCTGATCTATTTGAGTATAAAAATTTCTATGTAAGTCAAAGTTTCTTTTTATTTTATCCAACTATTTTGGTCACTTATCTGCAGAAGTTTAGTTTTTGCCTTGTCTGTACTCCTGGCTGGTGTTAAGAACAAGGTTTTCTTGTACATTCACCACTTGTGTAATTACTTCTTGGGGTTTTTCAGTGATTCTATATATGCTTATTCTGAAACCTTTTATTAAACATTTATATGGGATTCAGATGAGAGGTTTGGGGAATTGCAAGGGTGAGACTGATTCTAGGCTTGATAGATACTCTGCAATTTTTAATGGCTCCCTTTTCGTAGCTTTACTTCAGTTCTACAAGATTTGATCTCTTTTGGCTGATGGAGAATAGTGATACAGCAATACGCCTGGGCAATGTACCCAATTGGACATATGGTATTGAAGACCTAAAACTGAAGAAAGTAGAATAAGGGATTTGGGCCGATGCAAAAAACCATTAGAGGAGGACAATACCTATTCAGAATAGCCAAGAAAGGGAGTTCTGTAAATAATACCCTAATGGGGAGGGGGCGAGCTTGCGCAGAGAGACAGAATGTTAGAAGGGATATGTTGCGAGGGGTCTGTGAAGTAGGGCAGGGAAGAATTGGCTTTTGTGGAGAGTCCCTCGAAAACTAGAGGGTTTTTGTTTATTTCTTTCTGCATTTTCTTTTCATTCTGTAAACGCTTGAGTCTGTCAATTCCTATCTTTGTGCTGTTCGGAAAGGCATTACAGCTTCTTTATGATAATAATATTAGAATCCAATACTGAGCTAACTATGAGAAGTCAAATTATCTACTAGGGGGCGAACTTCAACATGTTATTGTTTATGCTTGTGATCTGTGTGCTGCTTTATTTTATTCTTTTTATTTTCATTGGAACAGGTTTGTGACGATGTAGATTGTAACATCAGCAGCATATTTGAAGAAGCCTGTGATTTTATAGATCATGTTGAACAGAAAGGCCAGAGAATTTTAGTCCATTGCTTTGAAGGGAGAAGCAGAAGCGTCACGTTGGTCCTTGCTTACTTAATGCTTAGGAAGTAAGTGAAATATGAGAGAAAAATTGTGTAATCAATGTACAGTAGAGAATGATGCCTACTAATATTCATCGACAACCAATCTGCCTCTTTTCCTTTTATCTTATTTTTTTTATTTCACTTGGTAGATGGAAATTAAAATTAATTGACTTGTGAGATGCCATAAAACTATCTGATTATAATTGAGCATGTAGCAAACGTAAATTTCATCTTCCATAGTTAAGAGTCACTACTAAAGGTATCTTGGTCATTGGCAACCATAAGCTTTTGTGAATTGTGGCGCAGGAAGTTCACTTTATTAAAAGCATGGAATACTCTGAAACGAGTTCATCGTCGAGCTCAACCCAACGACGGCTTTGCAAGGATCTTACAGGAACTGGATAAGAAACTGCATGGAAAGGTCTCCATGGAGTGGCAGCAAAGGAAACCAATGATGAAGGTTTGTCCAATATGTGGAAAAAATGCAGGACTAAGCAGCAGCTCGCTTAAGCTTCATCTGCAGAAATCCCATAAAAAGCTATCATCAGGGAGTGTGGACAGTGCCATGACAATGGAAATCCAGAAGGCTTTAACAGCTTTGAAAATTAGTCGTGGTGGGAGCGTCAGCCCCACGCAAAGGCAGCCTAGTTCAATAGTGGATGAGTGAATGCAAATTGCACGTTCATGTTGATGCATAAAGGTCATCAAGGTTTGTATGTCTTCTTACAGATTTGATTTGTTCCTTTTTCGCCCTCTCTTTTTTGGGATGTAAGTAGATAAGGGATGGAAAGTGGTTACAGCAGCTCCCAATATGATTTTATACATACGTCACAGAAAGTACGTGCATGTTCATGAACGGATGTAACAGAGTTTATATTATATATAATGAAGCCATGGTTTGCACTTGTTCTGGATTCCTTTATTTTTCTCCATATTTTTACTCTGAATAATTATATTTAAACAATATGATGTTATTATAAATTGCTCCCTCCAGCCTTTATTATAAAAGCTCTAACATGTTTTATAATATAACATCTTGTTTAAAATATTAATTTTTTTTACTTAGTATCATTAACTAACTATAAAATTTTTTAACTGGTAAACCAATTCCTATAACTAATTACTCTTATTAAGAATAATTTTGATATTTTACAGAAATAATTAATTGTAACTAACTTTATTAATTTAAGTAAAATTATTATTATATGCTTAATAAGAACCGGAGGAAGTGATAGTAAGAGGATTGTCTCTGTGGACCTCTTCTCTCACTCTCTACTTAGTATTTCCCCCATTAGATTAGCTTTCGATGTTTAATATTTTATAAAAATATTATTAGAATATTAAGTATGAAATGATAAAAAATGGATAAATTTCATCTGAATAGTATATTTTTATTAAAATATTATTATTTAATATTAAATAATAATATTTTTGTAGGATATTAAATCTCAACCATTAAAAGTAAACCCAATGGTGGAGATATTACGTGGAGAGTAAGTGAAGGGGGAGGGTTAGTGGAGACATTCATCTCCCGAAGTAATATACATAAGAAACTTTTGTTTAATGTTTGCAAATTTAATTACACATTAATGGGTCCAATCAATACATCCCAAAGGTGAGCATGAACACAGGTTTAACTTTCTCCATAACGATTGATTAACTACTTTACATAAATCATGAAATGTAGATAAAAATAATTGAAACTTCTAAAATTATTCTCAATATTAATTAAAAAGATTGTTTAACTAGTCCATAGTTTGTTTTGTTGGCGTCTGTTTTAATGAAATGGGAAGTATAAAAACAAATATGTTTAGGGTGGCCCCACAAAAAACTAAACACAGATTTTTTTTAACCATTCGATTCATCAGAACTTTATCCCGACTACATCCGAATTCAACCCACGTCTCCCACCTGGCTATGGTAAGTGAGTCTTCTAACAGAGATTTTCTGTATATGCCAAAAGTCAAACTCAACCTTATTTAAGCGATAGCAAGCCACTTACCACTCAGAATAACCCCTATTAGTACCAATCACAAAGATGTTTAAGATGTTTAGGCTAAAAAACCCGTAGAAAGGGTGAAAAACCTTAATAAGAGGGAAGCGTTTTATCACAAGGACAGAAGGAGCAGTGTTTAAAACTTCATCCATTTGAGAAGTTATTGCTTACATGCATTCATCTCAAATTTCAAAGCTAAAAAGGAGCCTGTGAAAGCAAAATGAAAATCATGATCAAGCCTATCTATCAATAAGCGCTGTTACCACTTCCTTATTATCTCTGCTGAGAATTTTTCCCTGTCATACAAGTATATTTGGGTTTACAACCATTCTTGCCATCTCAACCGATGATACGGTAAAGCTGGGATAATTTGCATCACTGAACGTGTATCTGCAAGATCAAATTATCCCAGCTACCACAAACACGGCCTTTTCCTGTTCACTTCATCTGCTCGGCCATAGCCAAACACTGCTTAAACAGTCAGTAATGGTAAAAATATTTGGTCCACTTACAATTAAAACAGACCGACCATGTGTATTGAAAAAAGACCATGAATAGGGTTTAAAATAAGAAATAAGCACAAGCATCATCTCTATATAGGCAGTCCATTAAGATCACCATTTTATATAGGGATAGCCTCCGGCAAGGTCTCTGGAGCACCGCTGCTTCCATTCAGCACAATCACATTCCCGTCAGAATCGACGTCCACTATAACAGAATCACCCTCTTTGATCTCCCTAGCAAGTATCTTCTCTGCCATGCTGTCCTCCAAAAGTCGCATTATGGCTCTTCTTAAAGGCCTGGCTCCATAACTGGGATTATAACCTTCCTCCACCAATCTATCCCTGAATCTTTCTGTGACTTGAAGTTCAATTTCTTTGGCTTTTAATCTGTCAAAGACTTCCTTCAGCATTATATCAGCAATGTCCTTCACTTCCAGCTTTGTGAGTTGCCAGAAAACAATCATTTCATCTTAACCTATTCAAAGACTCTGGCCTAAAGTATTGTTTCAATTCCTCAGTAACCAAACTCTTGATACAGTTATAGCTGCTGTCCTTCTCATCATAGTCAAGGTCGAATCCTATTCGATGGCCACCTTTCTCAATCACACTGCTTCCTACGTTTGAAGTCATTATAAGAAGCGTGTTCTTGAAGTCTAAAGTTCTACCCTTACTATCTGTTAGCCTTCCGTCTTCAAGTATTTGGAGCATCATGTTGAATACATCAGGATGAGCCTTTTCAATTTCATCAAAGAGGATAACAGTATACGACCGCCGCCGCACTGCCTCAGGCAATTGACCACCTTCAGTGTAACCAACATATCCAGGTGGGGAACCAATAAGCTTGGAGACTGTGTGCCTTTCCATAAATTCACTCATGTCAAGCCGAATCATGGCTTCCTCAGAGCCAAAATAGCATGCAGCCAATGCTTTTGCCAACTCAGACTTCCCTACACCAGTTGGACCAGAAAATATGAAGCTGGCAATTGGACGACTAGGGTTCTTTAACCCAACCCGGGCTCAACGTATAGCCTGACTAATGGCTTTTACCGCTTCATCCTGACCAATGACCCTCGTGTATAGGGTCTCTTCCATCTTAAGGAGGCGATCAGATTCATCTGTTGAGACTTTCTCAACAGGAATACCAGTCCAAGAAGACACAATGTGTTGGATGTCAACTTCAGTAACAACTGGACCTTCATCTCCTGCCTCACTCTCAGCCTTGCTCATCTCCTTGCCTTTCTCAACAAGTGCTGAGATTTGTGCCTTAAGATCCATTTCTCTATCTCGTAGCTACTCAGAAATTTGTGTCATCAATCCATTAATTATTGACTAAACAAGATTCCAAATTATTAGAAGATAAGATCACTTGTTTAAAAAACAAGGAAAAGGTCAATAATGTAATGTAAGTTATTCCGAAACTGGATAAGTTGCTTCAAAATTTTAAAGAAAACTGTTCACTTCTGAAACAAAGCTAAACACTCCCTGAAAACATTAGTTGCCCCCAAACCATACAAGTAGTCTTTAAAATAAAAGACAAAGTCTTGGTTGCGGACAGCTTCTTCTTTCTCCTTGACAATTTGCCTGACCTTGTCCAGCTCTCTAGCTTCTTCAGGCAACTGGAATGACATAAACTCAGCTCAAGTAACACAAAACTAATCAATAGACGAACTACTAGCGAAGGTTAAAATACACAAGATACCTGTGCATGTTGAAGTCGAACCCGAGATCCAGCCTCATCAACCAAATCTATAGCTTTTGTCTGGCAGAAATCGATCACTGCAGGGAACATAATTATTTAGAAATCAGGAATCACTTAGTTAAAATACGTGCAAGAATAAAATAATAAGCTTCAAAGAACATCTAATTAATCTAACGATACTGCACAATTACACTAGAGAAAAAATTTTAAAATAGGAAAAAGGACTAAACGTTTTACCACCAACTACCACCAACATCAGTCCAGCTTTAACTTGCAACTTTATATGCTGCATCAAAAAATGAAAGAAAATAAAAAACAAAAAAAAAATTATAGCAAACCTGATATACTGGTGCGACAGCTGAGTAGCAGCTACAAGAGCTTCATCAGTGTACTGGAGTTTGTGGTGAATCTCATAACGTTCTCTGAGTCCTTTCAAAATTTGTATCGTCTCATCCACAGTAGGTTCTGGTACTTTAACGGGCTGGAATCGCCTCTCTAATGCTGGATCTTTTTCAATGTGTTTCCTGTATTCATCCAGAGTTGTGGCTCCTATACACTGTACAGATCATTAAGCATATACTTCTTTAGTCTAATTTCAATATAAGCAGCAATAGCTATATTTAACTACTTATTAATGGTCAACTGAGTAAAGGCTTGCCAATAATTCTATTACAGTTGGTCTAACACGATCATTTGGATTTAAAGATCAGAAGTGCCTTTGAATATTCCAAATCTCAATGTTGTTATTAATTATTATTTTATAATTCTCACTACGTGCCAGCACTATCCATGAGAATTGGCAATTGATAGCTGACCTAAAGAAGCCTTTTCTTATGGTCAATAATGGTTTCACTTTAAGTGCATTAATATCGCACAACCACAAAAAAAGATTAAGTATTCCATTTGTAAATTATGAACTTACGAGGGCAGTGAAAACATATACCCAGTGATGCATAAAAGAGCAAAACTACCCACATTTGCAGATTAGACAAGTTTGGATAAAAGTCACCCAAAAATAAAAAAGCAAAAAGCAAAAAACGAAGCAAAAATAACTGTTCATTCCCATACATTTAACATTATATCCATTTTGTTCTACCCAATAACAAATATCACCTGTAATTCACCTCTTGCAAGAGCTGGTCTTAATATATTTGCAGCATCAATTGCTCCTCCAGCTGCTCCGGCTCCAATTAGAGTGTGCACTTCATCAATGAAAAGTATTATGTCATCACTTTGTTTGATTTCCTCCATTAGTTTCTTTAATCTCTCCTCAAACTCTCCACGATATTTAGTTCCAGCAACAAGTAGACCCATATCAAGCGTTATAACCTAAATTATTTAGACGAAAGTAACCTATTAGAAAACAATGGGAAAGCCACCAAAATATAACAAGTTATTAAACAAAGTGACATAATAGATCAATATTCAACCATGCATATTTTACAGCGACAAGATTCACAAAATAGCAAGGACAGAGAAACTGCCTTGGCGCTTCTGTTGATCTAATAAAGACGACTAGAGGCGGCATGTCTAAATCAGATAGTCATATGCCAAATACAATTTGGAAGCAAAATCTTTCACATGATTCAGGTTTCAAACTCTTCAATAATGTGTTTAAAGAGTTTTATGAAGGCTAAAGTAAAATTTATATCAGAATCAGTTTACTGCAAAAAAATATAAAGAAAATGGGCCCAAATGCATGCTTAACAACCTTGGTCTTTTGGAGCAATACATTTCTTGTTCCCAACGTGAGATTCTCAATCAGAAAAATAAAAGGAAATGGGACGATATTTCAAATAAGTTAGCAGTCAATCAATAAGTTGATTGTATTCAACAGTACCAATAAAAAGCAAGCAATGCTACTTTAAATTTACACTGCTCTTAAGAGCTATAAATAATTCATAACATAGATGAAATTATTTCTAACCTTCTTTCCCTCTATGGTTTCAGGTACATCACCATTTGCAATCCGCTGAGCAAGACCCTCAGCAATAGCTGTCTTCCCAACACCAGGTTCTCCAATTAGACAAGGATTATTTTTTGTGCGACGACCTAAAATTTGAGTGACACGTTCAATTTGTTGCTGCCTTCCAACAACAGGATCCAATTTTCCCTACAAAGGAAAGAAGAATAGAAATAATAACCTTGTGCACTCATTGACGTATCATATCTCAGTCATCAATAGATACAAGCTTCCATTTACCTCTTCTGATAGCTTGGTCAAATTAGTACCATATTCCTCCAAAGTTGGCATTTTATTGCCACTGCTTCCTGGGCCCACTGTAGCAATGACATTGTCAGCACTCTCACCAACCATGCGAATAACCTGTGCCCATAAACTAAAATTTAATAGCTAACATGGAGGTTAAGATTATCAAAGAAAACACAAAGGATGCAAGGAAACTAGCCAGTGCGAATGTTAGTGGGATCAGCGCCCAGGTTTTCAAGAACACGTGCTGCAACACCTTCACCCTCACGAAGGAGACCCAAAAGCAAATGCTCGGATCCAATATAGTTGTGACCTGAAATTCTCATCAAGTAAAAATTAAATGTTATGGTGAGCTAAGACAACATATAGAAACAGCACATAGAATAGGATGGCTACTGAGATCTGACGTTGACTACCCATAGTTTTTTTTTTCATGGTTTCTCACTTTCTATCCATTTCAGTCTTGCATGTACTAATGAGATATCTCATCCTCTAATAGTAGGCACTTAGCTGACCTCCTAAAGTTGTCGAAAATAACTGAACATGCAAGATCTAATATAATCCAAATGCAGGTACCCAATGTGGACAAACTTTCATTTAAAAAATAGGTACAGAATAGGAAGTAAGGAAGACAAGCAGAAGAAAGAAAAACTGTTGAAGATATTATAAGCTTAATAATTTGATCAGATAAAAAATAGATGAAAGTATCAACAAGTTACCAAGTTGGCGGACTTCTTCAAGTGAGAGTTCCAATACACGCTTTGCTCGAGGTGTGAATGGAATTTCAACAGCGACAAAACCACTACCCCTTCCAATTATCTTCTCCACTTCCACAAGTGAATCTTTAAGATTAATTCCCATAGACTTCAAAACCTTGGCAGCAATACCAGCGCCTTCGCCAATGAGACCCAATAGAATCTGCTCCGTTCCAACAAAGTTGTGACCAATACGTCTTGCTTCCTCTTGTGCAAGCATAATTACTGTAGATGAGAAATTAGTGGGGTTCATCAAGAAGGGAAATAATTGTAATTAATGGAGAGATTGCAGGAATTGATTAAGAGAGATTTTAGGGATTATATTTCCTAATTATGTTTCTTGATTCTTTCCTGATTCTGTTTCCTGATTCTGTTCCATCAATCCCGTCTTGAGAGGGATTGAACTTGTATATATAGATGTAACCATGTATAGCAGATTGATATACAGAAATTAATTCATTCATACCGTGCTGTGCATTAGTGTCTGAAACCTTTGAAATCAGTATGTCCACTGGCATGGTATCAGAGCAGGTTTTGTCCAACGGAGAGTCACGTCCAGCCTCCGTTAAGATTGTCGGCTTTGAAGGCTCGGCGATTGTCATTGTACCGGAACGTCTCACTGGCGAAAATTATCTCGATTGGAGCCAGTCAATGCTCCTCGCCCTCGACGGTAGAGACCGACTTGATATGATCTACAACGATCAACCACCCTTCGATGATGATGGTTCCCGAAGACGATGGAAATCAGAGAATGCTATCGTCGCCTCATGGCTTCTGAATTCCATGCTTCCAGCGGTCCGAAGGAGCTTTATGTTTTTAACCACTGCCAAGTCTATTTGGTACGCCGTGAAGGAAGCATATGGAAAGCGTCCCAATGCTTCACTTTTATTTGATCTTCGAGCTCGCCTCTGGAATGTGAAACAGAGCACTCGCCCGTTGAATGTCTATTATCTCGAGAAGACGGCGTTATGGCAAGAAATTGATTTGCTTCAACGCCGAGTATGGAAAAGCGGTGAGGACGCAGCCGAGTACCAACGAACTGTGGATGAGGAGCGACTATTCGAATTTCTTGTGGGGCTCGACTCGGCGTATGATGATGCCCGTGGCCGTCTCCTCAGCCGCGTACCTCTCCCGTCTGTATCAGAAGCATTCTCCCTCCTGCGTGATGAAGAAACCCGTCGGCAAGTGATGCTCCTCAGCCATGGAACTCCTTCCTCGGCCACTGAAGCTTCAGCCCTAGCTGTCCGCGCATTGGACTCTGGCTCCAGGAGAGAACGCCCGACCTGTGAGCACTGTAAGAAATTGGGACACACCAAGGAGCGCTGCTGGGATCTTCACGGCAAACCACCGGATTGGAAAGCCAAGCAGCGACGGCCGCGAAGCCATCTGGCCAACTCTGCAGGATCAGACGACATGAATCACGATAGCCCAATGGATCACAGCAGCCCAAATATGACATTACCTCACAGGCCCAACATAGCGCCAGCGTCAATTCAGCCTCATGGGCTCTGCTCCGTTGGCCCAACTTCATATGGGTCCAGTGTTAACCCAAGCCCAATTCCTGTTGGCCAGATTTCTAATGGGCTCAATCCTGCTGCTTCAGGCCCAATTGATTCATTAGCCATGATCCTAGAGCGCCTAAACGTGCTAGAAAGTCAGTCCCGTAAACCAGTTGCCACTGTGGTACACAAAGGTAACTTTTTTACAGCACTTACCACTATTAAAGGTAAGACCTCAGGCCCTTGTTGGATAGTTGATTCAGGTGCCTCAGATCATATGACTAATGATATTTCCTTGTTTTCCAACTATACCCCTGCCACGTCACGACTCACAGTAAAAATTGCTGATGCCTCCAACTCTCTAGTAGCAGGGAGTGGTACTATTAGAATTTCTGATACACTCGTGCTGCATGATGTCCTTTATGTTCCAAAATTACAGTGTAACTTATTATCTGTAAGTCAATTGAATCAAAGAGAACGTTGCCATGCTGACTTCTTTGCTACCCACTGTGTTTTTCAGGACCTGTTCACGGGGACGACGATTGGTATTGCTAAGGAACTTGGGGGACTCTATTACCTGAATGACTGTCCAAAATCAGTATCTTATGTTTGTAATAAAGTGTCTCTCCCTCAAACTAGTGAGATGGACTTATGGCACAAAAGATTAGGACATCCCAATTTTCAATACATGTGTAAGATGTTTCCTTCTCTACGTTTAAATAAAAACTCAGTTTTTCATTGTGAGTCATGTGAGCTAGCAAAACATCATCGTACTCCCTTCTCTAGTGTTCCTTATCAACCCTCCACACCTTTTTCCATTATCCACAGTGATCTATGGGGCCCATCTCGTGTGAAAAATCGCACTCATTCCAAATGGTTTATGACACTCATTGATGATCATACCCGAGTATGCTGGGTATTCCTCTTAAAGGAAAAAACTGCGGTCTACCAAACATTCATTGATTTCTATAATATGATCTATACTCAATTTGACTCCAAGATCAAAATCCTCCATACTGACAATGGCACCGAATACATTAACCACCAACTCTCAAATTTCCTTAAGCAAAAAGGCATTTCTCATAAGAGCTCTTGTCCCCATAGTCCACAGCAAAATGGAATTGCTGAGCGGAAAAACAGGCATCTCCTTGAAACCGCTCGTGCTCTCCTCTTTAGCAGCAATGTACCTACTTACCATTGGGATGATGCTATCCTCACCGCCACCTTCTTGCTCAATCGAATGCCATGTAAACCCCTGTCCTTTCAAGCTCCTCTTCAAGTACTTCACCAACACTTTAATCTACCTTACCTTGAGAATACCTTACCTCTCCGCATTTTTGGTTGCACTACTTTTGTTCATCTACATCATCCACATAAACTTGACCCACGAGCTGCCAAATGTATCTACCTAGGGCCTGCAGGAAACCATAAGGGGTACAAGTGCTTTGACCCTGTATCTCAACGCCTCTATATCACTCGTGATGTCACCTTCCATGAGACCATCCCTTTCTATCCATCATCCTCGGTTCAGGGGGAGACCTGGAGTGAACCTCAAATCATATATGAACCTCCTAGTCAAATCCACACTCTTGAGGACACAACACACAGGGAACCTAGAGAATATGATGGGAATCCTAGTTCAGGGGGAGATCCTAGTTCAGGGGGAGACACTAACAGGTGGGGTCAAGTCTATACCCGGAAAAAGGACACGACAGGTAATATACCTCAAGCCACTGACACGATCCAAGAGTCTGAACCAGAAACAGGTCCTAGCCATGAGATACAAGAGGATGATCTCGACGTCCCGATTGCAATAAGAAAACAACCAAGAACCTGCACTAGACATCCTATAGAGAGGTTTGTCTCCTATCAAGCTTTATCTCCCAAACACTTTGCATTTGTATCTCATCTTAATCAGGTCAAGATACCAGAAACTATATATGAAGCTCTTGATAGTCCTGAATGGAGGAAGGCAGTAATGGAAGAACTGGAGGCCCTAGAACAAAACAATACATGGGAAGTAGTCAACTTACCCAAAGGCAAGAAGGCAGTAGGCTGTAAATGGGTATTTACTCCAAAATATTGTGCGGATGGGAGCCTTGAGAAATACAAAGCAAGGTTAGTGGCAAAGGGCTTCACCCAGGTTTATGGTATGGACTACACCGAAACATTTGCACCAGTGGCAAAACTAAGCACCATCAGAGTATTGTTATCTCTTGCAGCAAACTTAGACTGGCCACTACATCAGATGGATGTCAAGAATGCTTTCCTGAATGGAGAACTGAAAGAAGAAGTCTACATGAAAATGCCTCCCGGATTCCCTGGAAAAAGGGAGAACCAAGTATGCAGGTTGAAGAAATCGCTGTATGGTTTAAAACAGTCTCCTCGAGCATGGTTTGAAAGATTCACTAAAGTCTTGAGGAATGAGGGCTATATACAGGGACAGAGCGATCACACTTTATTCTTCCGACACTTGAATGGGGGAATAGTGGTATTGGTTGTTTATGTCGATGATATCGTACTCACAGGAGATGTTCCAACAGAAATTGACAGGGTCAAGCAAGCATTAAATGTGGAATTCCAAGTCAAGGACCTAGGAGAAATGAAATATTTTCTAGGTATGGAAGTAGCTAGGTCTACTAAGGGAATCAACATCTCACAGAAGAAATACATACTAGATCTTCTAAAGGAAACAGGCATGCTCGGCTGCAGACCAAGCGACACCCCTATACGGGCTGACAAAATTACGGATACTGAAGAGCTAGGAAAGTCCGTAGATATGGGAAGATATCAGCGAATGGTGGGAAAATTGATCTATTTATCTCACACTCGACCAGACATCGCTTATGCAGTCGGGGTTGTGAGCCAACATTCTCATAATCCAAAACAAAAGCACCTAAATGAAGTCTATCGAATCCTGAGATACTTGAAGGGCTCCCCTGGACTAGGTCTTTGGTTTAAAAAATCAGAAAATCGAAAAGTGGAAATGATGACAGATGCCGACTGGGCAGGTGACCAAGAAGATCGAAAGTCCACCTCTGGATATGTTACCTATGTTTGGGGAAACTTGGTAACTTGGCGGAGTAAGAAACAAAGTGTGGTTGCTAGAAGCAGTGCTGAAGCTGAGTTTAGAGCTATAGCCCTTGGGATCTGCGAAAGTCTATGGGTAAAAAGAGTACTGGAAGAACTGAAAATGTCAATAAATTTGCCTATCAGACTACAGTCAGACAACATGGCAGCCATCAACATGTCTCACAATCCAATCCAACATGACAGGACAAAACATGTGGAGATAGATAGACACTTCATAAGAGAAAAAATTGACGAAGGGACGATTGATCTCAAATACATTCCCTCTAAAGAACAAGTAGCAGATGTTCTAACAAAGGGATTAACGAGAGACAAATTCGAATATCTAATCGGCAAGTTGGACATGATAAACATCTATGCTCCAACTTGAGGGGGAGTGTAGATGAGAAATTAGTGGGGTTCATCAAGAAGGGAAATAATTGTAATTAATGGAGAGATTGCAGGAATTGATTAAGAGAGATTTTAGGGATTATATTTCCTAATTATGTTTCTTGATTCTTTCCTGATTCTGTTTCCTGATTCTGTTCCATCAATCCCGTCTTGAGAGGGATTGAACTTGTATATATAGATGTAACCATGTATAGCAGATTGATATACAGAAATTAATTCATTCATACCGTGCTGTGCATTAGTGTCTGAAACCTTTGAAATCAGTATGTCCACTGACAATTACTTTGATTGCTTTCTCGGTGAAACGCTCAAACATGGCTTTAGGTACACATCTGCTGGCCCTTCCTCGTCTAGAAGAAGTTGCAATTGTCACCTTGGAATAAAGATCTTGTAGAGGTCTCTGCATTCTGTTTGTGTGGATTCTGTTTGAGAAACCTGACATTCTTAAACCAGATACTCGTAAAGTACAACACATCATTTTTTATCTAGGTGATTTTCTAGATCCCTTATGCTGATGACCATTCCTTTGCGAGGCCACTAAACCAGGGACATCAATTGATTGAGCCAAAAGCCTATACATGATTTCTGAATAGTTGGCTGCAATGATTTGTTAATGGGAAGCGTTAGCCAGCAAGTACCACTCTTGAGTTCAAGTATCATAATGCATTGAGATAAGTAACATGACAAGTTTCACCACCATGATATTTGAGGGAAAAGACATAATGACCTCAGCAAAAAATAAAATGAAATTAGAATGTCATACTAGGAGACTAAAACAAATAAAATACTTCCTCCCAATATTTATAGACATATATTCCTCCTAACTACAGCAGTAATATAAAGAATAGAAGCTTTTCCTTGATCCTATTAACTTGTAAATATAAGGAAATCAAATTTATATCAATAATATTAATAAGGAAATATAAAACTCTAAAATAAGCCACATATCTTCTTAGATATAGTAAGACCGCCACTATCTATTATTTAACAACTTATAGTGATTAATAACTGCATAATTTCCATCATTCCCTAAGCAGATCAAAGTACATAAATAACTATCTTGACCAAAGATTCTTCCTTAAAAGAAATTACTTGTAGAAGAGGCACATAGCTATTCCTACTTTCTACCCTCAGTTCTAATTTCAAAGCAATAAAGATCAGTTCCAACAAATGCAATTGGCGTCAGATAAAAAATTTATGGCATTGACAAATCTCCGCCGAAAATAAACGCAGATAAATTGAACAATCAAACTCTTAAAAGTGACTTCATAAAATCATTTCACCTGAGACAAACCCTCAAAGTTAATTCAAGCACCTTGTACTAATACACAAAGCAGACCACTAGAAAACAACGGTGACTTCAAAAGAAACAAACTCACCAAAAGCCTTGGCAATCTCTGATAACTGATTCACAGAGTCAACAAAAAAGAAAAAGAATTTTCTTTTCAAGAGGAAAAAAGGGAAAAGAGTTTATATGGCAGCCGCGGGGGCGGGGGGGCCATTTTCCGTTTATTTTTTTCTTGATATGGAGTAGTGTGTATCTCAACCCGTTTAAAAGTATATTAAAATTAAATTTATTTAAGCTACTGTAGACATAGGTAATTTATTTGTGAAAGAGAGGAAAAAATTTTAATTTAAATATATTTAAAATTTTAATAATAATCAATGTTTATAAATAATGTAGTATATAATAATAATAAGACAATAATACACATAATCTAATTTATCAAAAAATGGCCTAAGCTTTTCACTTAAAAAGAAATTATGCATTGAATATGTTGATTAAGAAAAATAACATTAAATGTCAAGAAAGTAGACAACAGTCTTTAGGGGCTAAGATTTGTTGAGTATTAAGTATGGATTAAGGTTTTGAACTTACAAAAATGATTACTAGACAGTGGAGGATACAACAAAAAACACAAAAAAAAGAGATGGAGACGAGTCATGAGCAATTGTGAAATAGGAAGAAAAAGTATGCAATACCAAGAATGATTTGTGTAGTTGAGTGTAGTTTTATATTGGACTAATGTCAAAGAGATATTCAAAGGTCATTGTCCCTGTTGTGTTCATTATTCAGAAAGTAAATATAAGACTTAAGAAGATTTAAGTAGAGCTGAGAATTTGAGTCAACTCTATGAGCTTACTATTTTATGATGGGTTAAGTTGTTAATTTAGCAACCTATTTTAGTGTAGGTTTTTTTGACCCGCAACCACGGCGGGCTAACTTGTCATGTTGATAGGTTAGTCCGCTTTTTTTTTTAAAAAAAAATATTATTTATATTATACTTTATTAATTTTAGAGTTTTAATCAAATTAAAGTTTACATTATATTTAATTTATACTAATTTTATCTTATTGAGTAATTTTTTTTATATATTTTATCTTATTGAGTCATTTATATATATTATTATTATTTTATTTATGATAGATTTATGTACAGATAGTAATAAAGTTAAAAAAATAAATATCTTAACAATTTCAGTTCATACTTTAAATATAATTGATATTGATATATATAAATTATTTTTAAAAAATATATATATAAAAATATTTTTTTAAAAAAAGAAGATATATATAAATATTAAAAACTGGTGGGCCGCCATAGCGGGCTCGGGTTGGTATTATATTAACCCACATAAAAATAGACTGATTAAGCTTAGCCCACTTCTAGACCAACTGATAGCAAATCAACCCATATTCGACAAGTTGACCCGCATTTTTATCTCTAGATTTAAGTAATTTATGTCCTGAGAGACAAGTGTTTATGTAAGAATTCTTTTTTGAAAAATGATATTAGTAAATTTTAGAGTTATAAGTGTAAGTGCGTGTGTGCCAGTGTGTGTTATTAAACTATATCATCAAAGGTTGATTTATTAGAAACTAAAGGAATATAACTCAAAAATATATATACGAGTAAGTATGAGCAATTTGATTATATATTTATAGCCTGTCCGTATAATATAGTAAATCTGCCTAATTAAATTTGTCGATCATAAATTTATTTTGGTCGGGCCCAAAGTAAATAAATCCTTTAAGTTCGGGCGAATACACTGGGCGACGAACATCTCGGCACTATTACTACACTATTTTTTGCGAAGAGTATCCAATTTTTACCTTCAAATAAGTCAAAGCCTCAAATTTACTGATTTCTTTTTAAAATATTAAATCTCAATTCGCCCCAAGAAGTGGCGACATCCATGAATGGCGTTGTAAAGCTTATGACTCTATGATTCTCTTCACTACTCTCTCTTCACTTTCTATCTTAACCCCTTTACTCTTTGGATCAAAATTTTAAATGGGTAGAATTTAACATTCTACAAAATTATTATTAAAATATAAAATTATGCAAATAAATAAATTTAAATTATGAAAACTTAATTTAAATAGTATAGAACTATAGTTAAAAGAAAAGAAATAAAAAATCTGTATGAAAATAAATAAATTTAAATTGTGAAAACTTAATCTAAATAGTCTATAACTATCATTAAGAGAAAAAATAAAAAATATTTTTTGCAAAATGTTAAATACTACCCATTTAAAATTTTGATTCAAGGGTTGAGGTGTTTAGACCGGAAGTGGAGAGGAAAAATAGTATAGAGAAGCTAAATCCCATCTATATGGCTTCAAATTGTATGTTAAATTGTTTTTTAAATAAATTTAGAGTATTTACAATGAAAGTAATGACTAATCATTCATACTGTAGATTTTTTAAAGAAATTTTAGTATTAGTCATGAGACTCTTTATATACAATGTCAAAGATTAAATATCTAATTAGACATTTAAATAATCCAACTAAATGTTATCTGTGTTAGATTTCATAATTTATGTCAAATTATATATTTTTCTATTGTGTTGCACAAAGAGGGAAAAATATGAGCCCTATTTAATTCAACCTTATGCTAGGCCTAATGTTACATTACCACAAGATGAATGTTTGATTGCATTTTAGTTTGGTAATAGGATTTACCATGGTAATAATTATTACAACAATTTGGCAATCCCTATTTATACTCCCCATATGATTACTTAATATTATTTATTACATGTTAAAAAAGTTACATTAATTTTTCAATTGTTTTAATCGTATGTTTCCACTTACTATTGCTATCACTCCTATTGCCACAACCGTCATCACCCTCTACCAACACCTTGATAAATCTTGGAAGTAAAGTTTTTTTTTTCGATTGAGGGATATTATAGACTTTTATTTATTATTTTTGTATTATTAAACATAAAAAATATTTTGTTGCTCAATTTTCCTAATAACATTATATTGCGTAGTATTACTGTCTCTAAAATCTAAAGACATGGAAAATCTATTTAACAACAATTGGCTAAAACATAAAATTAGTAATTTTTTTAGAAGTATTGACTCGGATTTATACATATAAATTTGTCTAGAACCTATATGAAGTTAAAAAATTATGAAAATTATTTTTTTTAATATATTTATAATTATTATAAATTATCATTATAGTTAAAAATATCATAAAATTAGTCAATAGAATTACTGATTAATTAGTAAATACCATAATGAGCTTAAAATATTTTAAATATCAAGATAGTTTATAATTATTATGGTTAAAAAATATAAATATCATATAATTAGTTAATAATATTATTAATTACTATCATATGACTCAAAATCTTTTAAAAATTAAAATAATATTTGATTAAAATTATTGATTATAACTTGTAGATAAAATAATTAAAGTATTAAAATGGATTGACTTTAAATTTATTTTTAACTGAATTGAGTATCATAAGATTTTAAGAGTATAGTTGATTAATTGATTGATGATTGTTAATACTTAATACATGCTTCTCTAATTTAAAAAGTTGATATTCTTTTTTTAAGAAAATGAGGGGGGGGGGGAAATAGCCCTTATACTCCGATGGCAAAGCCCCTCTCTCTAATTCTATTATTAAAATAAGAATAAGAATAATAATTATTATTATTATTAAAGAGTTTGTGGATATTCCTCCCTCGGCCTCTTTTGCCAAGTGAATTTTACTATCACTCTAATATTTCACTAATCTTGTAGCTTACCTCCCACTCATATTAATCTTTCTATCTTTTATATATTTATAAAGCTTGTAACGACAGAATTGATTCTTTTTAATATAGAAAACCTATAATGATAAAGTTGGTTATTTTTAACGTGGTTTGTTGAAGATTTGGTCTTTTAAAAAAGTTTGTAACGATGGAATTTGTTTTCTTTTACAAAACCTTGATTTTTAAAACAGTCATTATCTTATAATTATAAATGGTTTGGAAAAGAAAAGCTACTTGAATATTATTTATATAACAAAATTTTATCTAGTCAACTTATTTTTATATTTTTTTCATTCCTATATTAATTATATTTTTAAATATAATAAAGAAAATTATTCTTAAACAGTAAACAAGTTTTTATACAATGTTCCCCATTTTTATTTATAAATCACTTTTAACTAATTTTATAAAATTAAAAAAAAAGTTACTCAGGATTAATTGATGCTTTTGAAATTAGTTAATCTTTCTTTATTTAATTAAAGATATAATACCTTTTAGATTTAGAGTATAAGAGTTTTCATATTTTCAAATAAATGTGTTCCCTAAAATTTAAATTTGTACTTTTATTTTACAGGTAAAACTACTTATAACTCCAACCAATAGCTTGTCGATATTATTCAATGTTTTTAACAGTCCCCTTAGTTAAATATAATAAATTATAACCAAAATTTACTCATTTCTCAATATCCTTATATTTACCATAATTACTCAATAATATGATCACAGCAAGAACAATTGATGTTAAAGAAATTATTAATTGCTCCATAAATTTTGCAACAAAAGATTGAATCGGAGGTCCATCCCAAGTTCACAACTACTTGGAAGAATAATAAAAATGCAACCAATAATGGAAAAAATAATAGTAGTATTCAGTCCAAAGAAATAGTACGTTGGGACACAAATATGAGCACTAAGGCTAAGTAATGGACGGGGTAAACTGGCTCGTTAGTCAGCCTGTGTCCCACCCATTTATTTTTTTATGGGCACGGGTTAGCCCATTTAAGCCCATATTAAACGGGTTGGGCTAAACCTGTTTGGGTTATAATGGGTATGGATAGCCTGTTTATAAAAAATAAAAATATTTTTTTATTTAAACATATTTGAAATTCTAATAACAATAAAAATAAAACAACAATATTACAAACATGATATGATTGTTCATCCTAAAATTAAAAAATAAAATATCATAATAATAGCTACAAATTTATAAACATACAGTCCACAATACTTACATAATATAATCATTTATAATCTTAATTATTCAATTGGATTATGATTATACATAATCTACATTATATTTTCTTGTGATGGTTGTAGATATAATTACCCATATCTCTACAAAATAAATTTAAAAAAGTATATTAGTATGTAATAAATTTAAATAAATATAATATAATAAATTAATAAAAAAAATATATGGGCAGGCTACGGGCTGCCCAATGGTCAGCCCGTAGCCCGCCCATATAATTTACTGTTTAAACTCATTTAAACCCGCCCGTTACGGGTCTATTTTGGACGGGTTTAAACGGGCTCAAATAGTACCAGTTGCAGGTGGGCCTATAGACTATGGGTTAATTGCTCAACCTTACTAAGCACCTTGCTTGCAACCGATATTACAAAAGATAAAAAGTCAAATAAATAATCAGAATTAATCATTATCAAAATTATACATGGAAGACACCGAAAATTTTAGTTTACCTTAACAACAATAGTTTACGATATATCAACGGTCAACCTGAGATAATTCTTTAGACATCTACAGAAACAGAAACACTTTTGTCAAATAAAAAGCGGTTTTGAAATCAGGAAACCAGGCAGGTTTTTAATTTTAAAGAATTCGTTTAAACATGAACAATAAACGGCAAAAAAAAAAAACAACAACAAAAGGAATTGAGGTAGAAAACTAACCCGGTGGCGAATTTCAGTTGGATCAGCACCCATATTTTTAAGAGCAAGTGCCCCAGGAGCTTGATACTCATAAAGGAGACTCCAAAGCAAATGTTCAGAGTTAACATAGTAGTGTCCTGAAATCCTCAACAAGTTAAAGATAAAAGGAAAATTCTAAAAAAACTACTTAAATTTTTAAATTTAAAATCAAGGATTACTATAAAAATGTGCTGTTATTTATTTTACAAGAATATTCAATATCTTATAAAGTATGGTAAATAAACTTATTTAAAATTTTGAAATTCAAGTAGTATTTTTTTGAATTTTTTCAAGATAAAATCTTCACCAAGCTAATACAAAAAATATATATACTCCTTCAATCATTCCTAATTAGTATAAGATATATTTAATTAATTTTATTAAATTAAGATAATTAGTTAACTTAGTTAATATGATATATTTTTTCTAAAATACCCTAATCATTTTCATTAACTCCTCCTTCCCTCTTTTATTTAATTATTGTTAAGGGATCATTAATAGGAATAATTCAAGAATAAGTTGATCAACATAAGACATATGTTATATATACTTATAACTAAAAATAATTTTTTATTAATATCTTATATTAAAGAGTAAATGAATATATAGAAACTCTACCTTCATCGTGAGAAATGGTCACTCATGTTAATACCAAAGTTCTAATTTCCAACTCACCTTCAATTTTTTAATGAAAAGGGAACCATATATAAGTTATTCACAAGCAATGTAGAAAAACTTGTTAGCTTGGTGTAATTTGAAGTGCGAGTTTAAGTTCACGTACGTGAAAGTAAAATACACCAAACCGACAATACTCAAATTTGATGAATATGGTATTTATTAGATTAATTACCATCGCGGGCTTCTCGGAGTGAGAGATTCAAGGCATTCACTGCATCATATGAGAGTGCATATTTAGATTGGTAATATCCATAAAGAGGGCCCCATCCAACGAGCTCGTCAACTTGCACGCGTGCATCTTCAAGCTCGATCCCCATGGACGTAGAACCTTAGAAGCAATACCAGTGCCCTCACCAAGGAGACCCAATAGAATCTGTCCTTCCAACATAAGCCATAAAAACACGTTTTGATTCTTCCTGTGCAAGCATCATCACTTTTTTTGCTTCCTCTGAAAATTTCTCACACCTCAGGGCTTCATCTAAGTATAAACATCTGATAGGCCTTCTTCTTCTTCTTGCTTGTAGAGTTCTCTGCATTATCCTTGTGTTTGTCGTGTCCAAATAAGGATTCATAGTTTCAAGTCCTAAGAAACCTGATAACATTCTTAAACCAGATGCTCGTAAAGTACGATGATTACACATCGTTTTCACCGACCTTGGTGATTTTCCGGATCCCTTATTATTCCTTTGCCAGGCCACTTCTAAACGAGGCACATCAATTGACTGAGCCAAATGCGAAGTCATGATTTCTAAATAACAGCTGCCTTCAATGATTTGTTAATGGCATGTGTTAGCCAGCAAGTATCATAATATGCATTCAGATATTTAGGGCAAAAGACATTGTAAGCCTTAGCAAAAGTTTAGAACGTAGGAAACTAAAACAAATCAACTCATTCTCCTCCTTACCTATTTTCCATATTTATTAATTATTACTTTCTCAACAATAATTAAATAGAAATTAAAAAATTAAAATAGATAATTAGAATATTTTAAAAAAAATATACTACCTATATACTTTAATATACGAGCTAGTTGATTTATTTTTTTTATAAATCAAATAAGGAAAATAAACTAATTAATTATAATAAATATATGAATTATTTAACTAATTAGGATAGATTAAAGGGTATTTATAATATGAATTATTTGTCTTGAGAGTTTAAATTTAGGTATAATTAATTTATTTACTTAGCTTCTTTACTCTATCAAAAAAAATAATTAATTAGCTTTTATATATTAAAGAATAGAAGAAGTATTATAATAACCAATTTCCTTAATTTAATTAAAATAGTCAAATATATCTTATATTAAATATAAAATTATTTATAGACATCTATTGATCCTCATGAACTACAGTAGTAATATAAAGAAATAAAAACTTTCCCTTGATCCTGATATAAATTACAAATGTACGAATTAGGGAAATCAAATTTAGATCAATAAAAGTAATAAGAAAGTAGAAGACTCTAAAATAAGCGTCATATCTTCTTAGATTATATGGTAAGACGCCCTCACTATCTATTCTTTAACAACAATATGTATATATATAGTGATTAATAACTGTATGATTTCCATCATTTCCTAAGCAGATCAAAGTGCGTAAATAAGTCATAACCAAAGATTCATCCTTAAAAGGAATTACATATAGAAGAAGCAAGACAATAGAAAGGAGAGCGAGAAAGAAAAAGGAAGGAGTACCTGTGCTAGTGAGCAGGAGAATGGTATAGGTTTCTCCTTTTTCTCTACAATAACTACACTATTATATAAAAGATATATATTTATTTTAATTATTTTATAAAGATAAAATCTTAGTACTACCTTCGTTTCTTAATGGTTGGCACGTGGGAGTTAATGGAAATAATTTCAGACTTATGGAGCAGTCAAAGGTTACCAGTTGCAGCCCGTATAGTTAGTTAAAGGTACTTGTGGAAGAGGCTTAGGGTTTGTTTGGTTGGGGGGTTTTGGAGGAGAGGGAAGAGAAAAATGTGTTTGGTTGAAAAAAAATTGAGAGGATAGGAGATTTTTTGTCTTTTTGTGATCTCCTCACCTCCCCTCCAAAAGTGAAAATTTTTGGAGGGGAAAGAAAATTTTCCATTTTTATGACCAAATTGTCCTTAATATTTATTTAATATTTCAATTGTACCCTTAAGCCTTTTTTTTATTTTTCTCACACCTATTTTTTTTTAATTGTTAAAATTTAATAAACATAATAAATTATTTATATATTATATTAAAATATATAATAATTATATAATTAATAAGAAATAATATTAAAATTTGTAATTTTTTAATTTTATTATATATATAAATGAGATAAAAAAATTTAAGATTTATAAATTAAAAAAATAATAATTTTGATATGAATATTATAAATAAAGAGTAAATAAATTTAAATAAAGAGATAAGTGTATATTTGTCAATTTCTAATTAACTCCCCTCCCCTTCTGAACCAAACAAAACACATCATTAATTAACCTCCCCTACCCTCCCTTAAATTAACCTAACACACCCTCCCCTCAGTTGAACCAAACAAAGCCTTAGTCAGAGATCTAAAGTGTCCTATATTATTTATATTTTTTAATATAATTAATAAAGAGAAATATTCTTAAATAGTATATAAGTTTTTAAACAATGATCCCTCCATGTAATGAAATTAAAATTAAATTGAAGTTACTTAACATTAATTGACGCTTTTAAATTTGTTCATTCTTTTTTAAAAAAATACCCTTAATTATTAAATATAACTAATTGCTTAATAATATAATCATAGCAAGAGCAATGTAAAGAAATTATTAATTGCTCCATAAATTTTGCAACAATACGTTGAATCCATAGTCCACCACAAGTTCATAACTAATTGGAAGAATAAGAAATATAATAATATTTAGTGGTCAATACTATATTGAATAAGATTTATTTTTAATAAAAAAAATATAGACTTAGAAAAAATAAACTACATCCAAGGGTATAAATGATAGTTGGGTTACAAATCTTTGCACCTTGCTTGCAACCTATATTACACAAAAGAAAGATTAAATAAAATTAACCATAATTAACCATTATCAAAATTATACATGGAAGAGAAAGAAAATTAGTTTACCCCAATAACAATATGGGTTTAAGGCACATAAACGGTCAATTCTGAAATATAACTCACCTCTCTCATTTAATATAACCCACCAAAATTAGTTACCAATGAAGGTCTTTATTGATCCAATCATGTTTTGGGCTCAAGTAACAAGAAGGGATTCTAGTGAAAATGAAATTTTAGTTTAGATTGTACCAAAAAAAAAATAGTTTAGATTAATACAAATGATAAGAAACGTATTCGTATTCTATAAGAATGTGAATTTAATTCTTACTGTTGTTCTAAAACTTTTTTAGTAGTCGATCTCATAAATCTCCTATAAGTACTCTTTAATCCTTTGAGTTGTACTGTGGCCTTGGTGGATGACCGATGCTAAACTCACCTAAATTTTTTTATACCAAAAAATAAGAGAAAATTTAGTTTAACAATAGGCTATTAAATATGTGTAAACACAAATCATGAAGTCTAACACAATTGACATGTAATAGGTGTTTGGATATCACCTAAACCATAGTTTTAAAAACTTTTTTAGCCAAATTATAATTTAAAAAAATTAAACAAACACATTTATTTATCTAAAATGACTAATGGATCAAACTATAGTTTTAAATTATGATTTTAGATAAATTTTTAGAAATAACTTCTAGATAGAGAAAATAACTTATAGATTATTTAATTACCATTGTACTCCTATCTTTTTCTTATTTTCTCTTATCTTTCTTCTGTCAGCATCTTAGATCTCCTCCCTTATCGTCCTCTCTCATTGTCATTGTCCAGATCTAGACCATAAAGATGCTATCGATGGAGGAAGATGAAGGAGGTTCCATCGTCCCTTGCATCAACATCAATTTTGACAGCGTGGGAGCATAGGGGGAAGACTAAGGAGGTTTGTGTCTGATAATTGTTCACTGTTGATGATAAGTTAATAATATTTATTTATTCATTTATTTTTTTACTATATACTTTTTATAGTGATTTATTAATTAAAAAAATATTATGATAATAATTATGTAAATATATATTTATTTATAATTATTTAATTTTTATAAACTCTTTTTTAGAAGAGTTTATCTAACGTTATTTTTAAATAATTTTTTTTATAAATTATTTTTTAAAAATCAATACAAAAGGGCCCTTAGCTGAGTTTCTTAAATATCTAGGGAGTTCGACAAACAATGCGAGTATGTTGCGCAAATTCATGGAATTGTTGATTAACCTCTGTCCGAGCCCTCAATAATATTTCAATTAAAGCTTTAGACGCAAGAAGACCCTGAGGTCAAGTTTTGGTTTCCCTTGCCATTCATTTACTGGATGCATAATTATACGCATTAAAGAATGCATGTTGATTTTAATAATGATTAAATAACTTATTGTGTTCATTACAGAATGGTATACTTTTTGTTTTTGTTTTTTGTATACAAATGGTTTGCTTTTATTTATTTTTTATTTTATTTATATAAATTTTGTTAGAAAGGAATTAGGCTCACCCACAATTTAAAGACAGGTTGAAATCTCTCTTCCTCTTAAGCGATACTAATATTGAACAGGATAAACTGTCAATTAACCTCAGGGATAAATTTAATTATCTCGAATGTTTCACTAAGATATTTTACCAAATGTAAACTCAAGATATATTTTTTCCACTCGATTCATTGAAGATTTGTCCCGACTATATCCTGATTTGACCCGCATCGTATACCTGGCTATGGTAGGTAAATCTCCTGACAGAGATTTTTTGCATATATTAAGGCTCAAACTCAAAATTTTATTTAAACGATATCAAATTGTTTACCACTTAAACTAACCTAGAGGATAAACTCAAAATAATTTGTATACATTACGTGATCCAAATCCTCTGGGCCAAAATCTAAACTGTTTGCACTGCCAAATTATAAAGCATGCCATTAAAAGAAAAGGCTAAGACCATCTTATAAAAAAAAAAAAGAGTAAGACCAAAGGCAAAATAAAAAACAAGCTCACCCAGTATCAAAAAAAGAACTCTCCAAAAGTTTTGACAATTCCCAATAACTGATTCGGTTCAGTTGGCGAAGGGATAAGACATACTACTATTTGAAGTGTGTTCGAACCCTGGGAAGTACCACTTTATTGTGGTTCTAGTCGCGGCGCTTAGGGAGGCATCCTAACTCTTGGGTGCTTAGGTTTACGCCTGAGAGTAATAGACGGCTCGCCCTGCCCGACATTGGTATCGCCTAAGAGGAAAGGAGACTTCACCCTGCCTTTAGATCGTGGGTGAGCCCAACCCCTTTCCAAAAATTTTTATACAAAAAAAAATTTGCACAAAGTTGTAACACACAAAAATTTCACAAAGTTAGAATTCACAGTATATAAAATAACCATAGAGGTTAAATTGTGCCATGTCTTTTTTAATTATCATTAAAGGATGGGAGAGTACCTAAACATAAATCTTTTTCTTATAATAGAACCTATTTATAATTTTAAATTTTAGAATAAAAAGAATATTGGCATAATTTATTTTAATCTTCAGAGAATGTTTATTACTTTCTCCAAAGACTTTTTAACATGAGCAGATAAAATACCTAATTATCTAGTAATTACTTAAATATATATTTTATTATACATAAATTATCGTTAATATCTAATTTTTATTATTGAAAGGGAAGATAGCCAAGTAGCCCAAGTGATCAAGATGTTAGAACTATACAGATTTTCAAAATCACCTCTAATTTTTAATGCTGTCCCTGAGATGGATTTATATATGAAATAAACCAAGAGCCACGATCATTGTCGTGTCTGTCATTGATGTTCATTGCTTCTAGTTCTTCTCAACAACTTCTTCCGCTCTACTTCATCGTTAAAAAAGAAGAAAGGCTTGGCCTTCTATCCGTTCCTGGCCACCTTCCGATTATATCAAAATCAACGTCTACATCAACAAACATTAAATCGTTGCCTTCGTACCAGATCTGTCGATGTACCGAACCATCCCTTACCTTCGAACCAGATGATGAAATCGACCCCACCGAGGATAGAGACGACTGAAATGATGGGACTGCAAGGGAGACAGAAATATCAGAGGGGGGAGTCGCAGTCGACGGCTTCAAAATACGACGCCGACGAATCGGATATGGAAACACTGTCAATAGAGGGAGAAGACCAGCTTGTCTTGATCGAGGGAGACGATTGGACGAGAGGACGACAAACTTGATGTCCGACGGCCAAGGAAGATAGAGGTTGGAGGACCAATTACCAGATTGGAGACGAAGGAGACAGCGACCGCCACCGGAGACGGGGGAGAAGGTGACCTGAGATGGAAGAGGTGTAAGCAAATGGAGGAAGACTGGAGAAAGGAGGGTATTTTGGTCTAAAAAATTCCAGCCTCCCACCTACACGACTTTGGCCAATTCCAAGTAACAAGCAATGCTTTGTACTAAACACTCTTTTATTAGTGGGCTCTCCCAATCTCAATGTCAGTACCTAACTAAAAGGGTAAAATTATAATTATTTAAAATATATTTAATATATAAAAAATATTATTTTATTATAATTTTAATTATAATATTTAAAAAGATATCATAATTTTTAAATTTTTAAATTTAAATTTATATTTAAAAATAATAGATAACTCACTCTATTTAATATTGATATCGTTTAATATGAGAGATAAATTTGTACTACTATTAAATAGTAAGTAAGTATAATATTTTTTTTAAAATTTTTATATTAAAAAAACTTGCAAGTGATGTTGACCCTCAGAACATAACAGGGCAATTTTGAAGAAACTTAAATGCACTTGAATAATTTTAGGGAACAACACTGGACCATGCCTAGGAACTCTGAGAAATGAATGAGAGATAGATGAGGAAATTAAAAATGGCGGAGGGGTGGTATGTCCTACAAGAGATGGAGAAAATTAAGGCGAGTCAGCGAGGTCACGAGGTTATTGAAGAAGCAATAAAGGAGTGTGTGTTCCTTCCTTTCTTTCCCTATGTCCCCTGAGCCCCCTCACTGCGAAAATAACTTCAGATGCTCTGTTGTCTATGTGATGAACTCATGCTCCTATATATATGTTGCCCACCCATTCATTTCTATCCCTCTATCGCATACAATTGCACAAATGGATGGCCTACATAAATTTAGAGCTAGTAAAATAGTTTTAATCCATAAACTCAATCCGTATCACAGAGGGAGCAGGCTCTTCTTAACCAGTGATCTATTTTTTTAAAAATTATTAATATTATTATTTATTTTATTTAAATATATTTTAAATACTCCTATTATTAAATACTAGTAAATATGATTATTTATTTATTGATATATATTGATGTATTATAATTAGTTAATATTATATTAATATTTATTTATATTTATAATTATAAAATTTGTAATTTTTATAAAAATAAAAAGTTTTAAGAATATAATATTAATAATTTTTATTATACTAATATAATATTATAATTTTTTTATTAATATTTTAAAAATTAAAAATTATTTAAAAAAAATATTAAAAAAATGGAGGGTTTACTAACCCGTGAGCTCACCCCTATCAACCCATAGGTTATGGCGGGCTGACCCGCTTGATTAGTACTACATAAATTTTATTTAGTAGATTTCACTTCTCTTTTTTAAAAAATATAATAGGATAGATACTAATAACTTAAAATAAGATAGAATTTGTGAACTATTATTTATATAAAAAATCTCATGTTATTAAACTAAAAAGGTAATAACCTCGCTTCTTATTCATCCGCATATGTTTCCTATAAAGAGTAATTATCCGGTCCATAATATAGATATAGTTTAACTATATATATATATATATTGAGTGAACAAAATATATAAAGTTAAAAAGTAGTTATAACATTAAATATATGAAGGGTTTGTAAATCTTTCCAAATATGCTATTGACAAAAGTCATCATTGTATTAATCATGATGAATTAATTGCTTATAGAATTCAATTGTATGAAAGACAAAATAGGAAAATAAATATTAAATGCTACAGACATTAGTATATTAAAGTATATATATATATATATATATATATATATATATATATATTGAACCAGGATAAATTGGGAGAAAAGAGCTTATATTATTGTGGGGCGTAGTACTAAACAATTCACATTGAAATACTATAAATACATGGGGGGGGGTTTCTTTCATAGCAAAAGCAGTTATATTTAAAACTTAAGGCTCCAATATTTATAACGTGTAAATTGATATATACAACTTATATTTTAATAATCTTTTAAAAAAACTTAATTATAATTTCATTAAATTCTTTTAGATCTAAATGTCATTTCCCCTTCCCTCGAAAGTTAAGCGGTTACTTATCCCAATGCCTTGTTTAGCTGTTTTGTATATATGAAGAATCCGTAGCCAAAAGATTCCGTGGACATGGTAGGCAATTTGCAACATTTTGTATTTTAGAAATTTACTCATGATCAATGTCTAACATGTTTGATACTTATTTGATATAATAAAATTTATTTTTACTTTTATTTTTAATATTTTAAATCATTTTAATTCTATAAAAAAATAAAAAAAAAGATAATAGCAATAAAAATAAAATATTTTAGTTATTTTATTATAAATTATAAAATTTATAGATAATTTTAACCCTTTTTAAGTTATAATAAAATATTTTATATTATTTTACTTTAATTTATAAAAAAATATACATAAATTCTATACTCATTTTTATCCTATTAAATAATTTTTTAAAATATATTTATAGTTTAATTCTATTTTTATTTTTACTTTAATAAAAATAAAATTCTTCTATTATACCGTAACAGTAACAGTAGAAAAAGGAGTAATAATAGTAAATAATGAAAGTGTGTACTAGGTTTATTTTATTTATTTTTATTTACTTCTTTCAATATATATATACTTTATTCATGAAATAAAAAAAATCATATTTTATCATATCATTTGATTTATTTTCATTTTCGACATATCATTTCACAAGCTTTGGATTTTGTATTTAGGGAGAGAGTAACAAGAAAATATAAATATAAGTATCGAACGTGGAAATATGTTTTTGTCCTAAACGAAGAACGAAGGGATGAATATATATGGATAGATATGGAGGATTTTTTTTCTTTGGTTACAGAATTTTTGGAAAGGGGTTAGGCTCACCCACAATCTAAGGACAGGGTGAAGTCTCCCTTCCTCTTAGGCGATACCAATATCGGGCAGGGCGAGTCGTCTATTACCCTCAGACGTAAACCTAAGCACCTAAGAGTTAGGATGCCTCTCCAAGTATCGCGATTGGAACCACAATAAAATAATATTTTTTAAAATTTAAACATATTTTAAATAATAGTATGTTTTATCCTTCGAATCCATGGATGATAGGTAGATACGGAGGATCTGAACATATTAGAAAACAACTGGGGGATACGTGGTGCAGTAACTGCGGTGACCCAAAAGCCCAAGCATTCACGAGATCCTTCTGACTTTATTACTATTACACCACATCCGCCTTTTTATTTTAAAAAAAATAATTTTAATAAAAATAAACTAAAGCCATATTTGGTAAAAAGAGGAGTGGAGGAGTGGATTTATTCAATACAAATAGAAATTATTTTTATTTTTATTTATATTTTTAATATTTTAGATTATTTTAATTTTATAAAAAAATAGATAAATAAGTAATAGAAGTTAAAATAAAATATTTTAAATCATTTTATCTTAAATTATATTTTTTTAAAATAATTTTAACCCTTTTCAATTATAAAAAATATTTTATACTAAATAAATTTTTAAAATAAAATTTTAAATTATTTTTATTTCTATAAAAAATTATTATACTGTATGAAATGTACCGTAAGTGAAAACCCTGGACCCTCACCACAAAAAGAATTAACATAGAGCTCGAATAAATTTAAAAAATATTTATAAAAAAAGTTTTTTTGATAATTTTTAAAAAATTATTTTTAAAAAATAATTATAAATAAATAAATATTTATATAATTATTATTAAATTAATTTTTATTATTAGTAAATTATTAGAAATATGAGATAAAAAAATTATATTACTATTCATATTCTCCCACACGTCATCCCTCCTCTATCTCCCTCTTCTACTGTCATTCCTCTACCATCGTCTCCCTCTTTCACACATCTCACAACTTCTACCTAGAGATAACCAGTTATATCTTTAGGCTTTGAACTAATAACAGTAGAAATAGATATAGAGGTGACACTGATGATATCAAAGAGGCAAAGAAAAATCAATAAGAAGAATAGAGATTTAGAGAGAGAAAATAAGATGATAGAAAAATAGAAATAAAATAATAATTATATTAGTTTATAAATATTTTTATTATTTTATAAATTATTTCTAATATTTTATTTAAAATTATAGTTTAATTTAAAATTTTATATAAAATATAAGTATTTATTTTAATTTTTTTAAAATAAAATTTAGACTAATTTTTTTTAAATTTTATTTTATGCGCAATCCAAAAGGCAAATAATAAAACTTCGGTTTTCCCCATGATGAGATCATTCAGCCGTAGCCATTGAAAGTGGCAGATGAATCGCTTTTTTAAAATCCTCATATTATAATATTTCAATTAAATTATATAAATAAAAAAATAGCAACAACAACATTAAATTTATTATAAAATAATAAAATTTTATAAATCTACCACCACTTAATTAAGGATATAAACTTTTTTTCATATTTATAATTCTCTCTCACATATATCTGCAACTAAGGATATATTTTAAAAAAATATTAATAATTTTGTAAGCTCTTATTATATGAACTAAAAATTTCTTTTAGAATGATTCATATAATACAGACAAGAGGGAGTCCCAATTATCTAAGTAATTGGGCTAATATAGCTCAACTCAACTATTAAGGAGTTGCCATTTAATCTCACTAATAATTTTATATTATTATGGTTTGCCTCTTAAAAATATATAGTAATTTTAAGTAATCCAAATATTACCCTAAACATGATGCAAGTCACTGCTTGAGGTTAACTTTACATTTTAAAAACGTGGTAAGATATAATTTGATATTAAAAATTCACTTACTCAACATTACCTCTTCATTTGTAACTAAATTTAAATTCAATTATCTCTTTTTATGATTTAATTTAAAATCAAAATTAGAGTATAGTACTTCTATATAATAAAAGTATATTCAGTTCAATATATATATAAAAAAACATGTTTAATTAATGTAAACAAATACCTGTAAAAGGGTATATGTAAAAAGAAGCGGCAAATGGATCCACCGTGTCCATCATCTTGGACCACGAGATGAGTATAGTTTGCAGTACCATAAATGCATCTATTTTTTTTTTTTATCAATACACCATAAATGCTCCTCTTTTGCATTGGAAGAAAACGACCTAGCGGTGATCATTCTCTATAAATGTTTTGAGTTTTAGTGTGTATAAAATTTTAGAAATAGGGTTTATAAAAAAATATATTTTTAGATAGTTTATAAAAAATAAAAATTAGAGAAAAATGTATGAAAAAAATAATTTTAAATAAATGAGTATTTAGATAGTTATTTATAGAAATATTTTTATTATTGATAAATTACGAAAAATGATATATGTATTAAATGAGGAGATATAAGATATAAGAGGAGAGATATTGTAAGAAAAGTATGATAGAGGGTATAAGAAAAAATAGGGGTAATATGTAATTGGTTAGTTCATAAGCTCTTTTATTATTCCATAAATTACTATGATTAATTTATCTAAAATATTAATTTTAAATTATAATTTAGTCTAAAAACCCGTTTGAATAAATATGGTTGTTTATTTTAAAATTTTCTCAAATTTAAATTTTGCCCAAAAGAACTTTTAAAACTATAATTTAAAAAAAAAAATCAAACAATCCTTAAATTCATCTCAACGTTATGCTAATTTTTATTTTATTTTTTAGTATACCGAAAAAATTTAAACATTAATATCTAATTTTATTTTCAAAGTCTTTGGCGTGGAAGTTGTAGGTGTCTAATATTTTTTTTAGATCAATATTATCTTAAAAATATTTAAAAATAATAAAATTGTTATAACTATTTAAAAATTAATATTAACTATTAATATGTTTAACAATAATAATATTAGTCATCTTTTAACATATTGATTCAAGAAAAGTTTAAGAATAACCATCATGGTGCACAAAATAGGATATAGTTCCAATAAAATCAATGTTCCTAAGATAGGATGAAATTGACTTTGCCTCGCTTGGCTATTTCCTTATGGGCATTGAGAGGGACAGATGAAATGAAAGTGCCAATAATGTAAATAAGAGTCCAAATATGCACAAAGTTATAAGTAGAGATGAAGGGAAAGGCCAATGGTTTTGCCCAAAATGAAATAAAGCCTAAAAGAGCTTACTGAAAACAAGCCCTTTTGTATGCCCTAAACAACAAAATTTGCTGTTCCAAAGTTGAGCGTTCATTCTCAGAGTTTCTTTAGATTCTTGCAGAGAAACTGCAAATTCAGTTTGAAGCCAAAAACATCTACCCTATCTTGCTTGTTTTAGATGCTAACCTCTTGCTATTATCTCATTTTCTATTTCTTCAATGTGTCCAATTCATCATTACAAGCCGCCAACTTCTTTTTATTATTATTATTTATCGCTTATCTTACTATCTGTAATTTATAATGTTAAAATTTTATTCCGTAGCGTTATGGATAAATAATAATATGATTTAAAACGTGTTTAGAAAAATAATTTATCAGAAGATATTAATGAAACCTCTTGTTAGATTCTATATTGTTTTTAAGACTTTGGTGTGTTTGGGAACCTCAGAGTTTTAAAATGACTTTTAATTTAAATTTTAATTTAAAATATTTTTAAAATAAATATTTATATTTGTTAAATTTTTTTTAAATAAAATTATAATTTAAATCGATGATTTCAGATAAACTAGCAAGAGTAATTTTTAGAACAGTAAAAGAGTCTATGAACTACTCAATTACTATTTGATCTTACTTTTTCTTATACTATTTTCCCTCTTTTATATCTTTTTCACAATCTTTACTATTTTCTTTATTCACTTTCTCCACATTCTCTCTTCTTTATTCACTCTCCTATCTTCTCACTCTTTTTTACACTCTCTCATATTTTTAATAAAATTATATAATTTTTAATTATTTTTTAATAATAACTATACAAATACTCATTTATCCATAACAATTTTTTTATAAACTCTTATTTAAAAATCCTTTTTTCAAAAATTACTTAAAAAATATTTTTTTATAAATCATTTCCTAAAAATCTATCCAATTATTTTAAACATTTATTTATTTTTTAATTATATAAAGTATTGAAATGATTTCATTTTTTCTTACAAGAAAAAGTAATATCATCTCATTATTTTTAAGACGCCACCTTCTTCAGAAGGCATTAATAATTTACGCATCATGCTAATTGCCGAATTAAAATCTAAAGTTTCAAAATTGAAGTAAATCAAAGTTTACCCTATGCAATAATAATATGCATCTTTTAGATTTTCTCATTCAAATCCCCATTTTGTGTTGCTAATGAATTACTTTATTATAGTTTTTATTGTTATTATAGTTTTTATTGTTAATTCCAATTAAAGGGATTACTGAGTAGTTAAATAAGAATATATAATAAATAGCAAGGCAACCCAATCCTGAGTCATAACTTCTTATCTTAATAAATATAAATAATGTGATTACAAAATTCTATCGGCAAAATAAAAGAACTTTTTGCAGGGAAATTTCTCGCTGGATGTGGGAAGCAGCAGTGTACTCTGGTAACGTTCGCAGACAATGCTTTGCTTGTCGCAATCGTTTGATAATTAAGTTATACAAAAAGCCAATGCCCTTTTCCTTCTGCAACGTCCTCTTCCATTAAACCCTCTCTCTCTCTCTCTCCCCCCCCTTCAGCTACTCAACCCATTTTGCTTCTTCTTCTTCTCCCCGAACAAAAAGCCAGAAACTTCAGTCACTGGCGAATTTTTCACAATGATTTCTGGAGCAAGCGGCATCGCTTGGATGGACGAAAACAGGGAAGGAGACGACTCTGCTGCTCCTTCTTCATGGACCAACGTGAACGCTAACATCAGGATCAACAAAAACCAAAACCAGAGCCATTCTGGTTTTGTTCAGAACAAGGACGAGATGGGTTCTCTGTGTGCTCTCAAACCCATGCTTGAAATCGATGACGATTGGTACATCGCGAACCATGGTATCCAAAATCAATCAGATATTATCAGAGACATCACTTTCTCTCCTAACTTCGGTGACCAAGATGGTTTATTGCTGAACCCAGTAGATTCGTCCCATTCATGTTCCCCATCTACCACCGTCTTCAACAATCTCGACCCATCTCAGGTTTCGTACTATCTTCCTCCGAAACCCACCTTATCTTCTCTTCTTAATGTCGTCCCCAGTAACAATCCTTTAGACCATGGTTTTGATGTGGGTTGCGATGTCGGGTTTCTTGAGGCTCAAGCTTCCGGCTCTAACCCTCTGCGAGGCTTCAACGATTTCAGCTCAAATAACAACCAGATAAACCTTCCTAATTTATGCTCCGACCCACAACTCCCAACGTCAGGTATACCGCAGGTAACCGAAAGCAGTTTTTCGGGTTTTCGGGGTTTCGAGGAAGGTCCTGGAAAGCCGCTATTCCTAAATAGACCGATCTTGAGACCCCTCGATTCATTACCTCCATCGGGAGCTCAACCCACTCTATTTCAGAAGAGAGTGGCTTTCCGAAAGAAGCTGGCCAGTAACGATACTCAGAAAGACGGAGGAAAGAGTGAGATCGGAGGGGGCAACGAGAAGAAGAGGAGGATGGGTAACTGGGAAGAGGTGAAAGACGCTAGCTTTGATGGGTCGGGGTTGAACTACGATTCCGATGAGTTGACGGAGAATACGAGGGCCGAGGAGAACGGCAAGAACGGAGGAAACAGCTCGAATGTGAACAGTGCGGTGACTGGTGGTGATGCCGGCGATAAGAAGGGGAAGAAGAAGGGAATGCCTGCGAAGAATTTGATGGCTGAACGACGTCGTCGGAAGAAGCTCAATGATAGACTCTATATGTTGAGGTCCGTTGTTCCAAAGATTAGCAAGGTAAGAAATTTTTTCCCCACTTCTTCCTTTTAATCGATGATCTGATTCTTTTTGAGATTATCTAAATGTTTGTTTTTTACTCTGCTATTTGATCTGATTTTCATATTTTTGGTCGTTTTTAATTCCAAGTTTATCAAGGCAAATTTGAAGTTGGTAATCTGCTTACTTGTCTCCTTTTTCGTTAAGTTTTCATTTGCATCTCGAAGGTTGTTTTTTTTCCAAATAAGTTGAATATGATACTACCCAACTTGATCTGGGAACAACCTGGGTAAAGATTATGTCAGCACTTAGAAGAAGCTAATATAACATTTACTTTTTAATTGTCCTTATTCTATTGCAGAACCGCATCGCTATCTGTCGATTGTTTTGTACTTCTCTTTGATTTGCAGGACTACTGCTAATGAAGCTGATGATTTATCTAACTTCATTTTCTTCAAACTGGATCTGATTTAAGTTTTTCCCTCTGTTGTTTCTTTTATGAAATATCTTTTGCCCAATATATATATTGACATGAGATCCTAAGATCAATGCTATGTAACATGCCTTTGAAACTTTGATTGTTTTTACATGCCTTCGTTTGAATAGATGGACAGGGCTTCAATCCTTGGGGATGCAATTGAGTACCTTAAAGAACTCATACAAAAGATCAATGACCTCAATGTTGAATTGGAGTCAACACCTCCTGGCTCTTCATTGAGTACTCCTGCCCCAAGCTTTCATCCTCTGACACCGACTCCACCAACATTGCCCAGCCGTATGAAGGATGAACTTTGCCCTAGCTCATTGCCAAGCCCTAATGGCCAGCCTGCGAGGGTAAAGTATAGTCTATTCTGATATTATCGTGGACGTATCATTGACATGCATGTTTTGTCCCTTGTCTATTGCTGTGAGATAATATATTGTAGGTGTAATTATGGTTGTGTTGGATATATTGATCACGACATCTTGCTTCCCTTGTCGTCTTGGATGCCTAGATTTGATGCCGATATTTAGTAAGTTGCCATATGATTATATGGTGATACCTAGTTACCACCACCATGGTATCATATCCGAACAAAAATTAATATTTGATGACGTCTAAAAGGCAATCTATAACCATTTGCTACAAATTACCAACTTTACCCTTGCCATAAAGGTAGTTGAAGGCAAAAGGTGTTCTTAATGCATTGAATCTCAAACACTTTAGGCAAGAGTTGCTAGAAAGGCTTCATGCAAGTAAAGCGGCGTGCCGATTGACATGATGTGGTTGTGGTCCATTCTAATCATCGATATCTTCTTTGTTTTGTTGATCATTTGCATTATTGTGTGGTTGAAGTCCATGATGTCTTCATTGTTTTGTGTTTATTTACAAAACCCTAAAAATATAATAGCCTAAATGATCTTTTAAAATAATTATCTTATTTTAAAATAATTAGGCGCGGAAGAGGCGACCCAAGAACATTAGAAAAACTTTATGACACTTGATTGAATGCACCACCTATCATAATGTGAGTGGTGCTAGCCATGTATCGCTCCTCGACATGCACCTTTCATGTTAGGGTATTATTGAAAATTCAAGAAAATGGTGGGTATTAATATCTTAGATTTTACAATGAGATAATAGATTATAGGTGTAATTGAGTAATTTGGGTGCTGGATGAATTGGGATCTTGATCTCGACATCTTGCTTCCCTTCTCGTCTTGGATACCTAAATTTGATACCTATATTTGGCTAGTTCTTATGTGACTTTATGGTGATACCTAGGTACAACCATGGTATGATATCCAAACAAAAATCGATATTCAACACCTAAAGGTGATAGAAACCTTTGCTACAAATGACCACTTTTGCCCTTGCCTTGCAAGTAGTCAAAGGCAAAAGGTACCCTTAACCCTTACCGTGCTGAGTCTCGAAAACACCTTAGGCAAGAGGTTTTAGAAAGACCAATGTGCAAGTGAAGCAAGATGCTAATATATTATGGTTGCAGCCCACTGGAATCATCAATATATATTTTCTGTTTTCTGTTTTCTGTTTCTTTAATACAATATTTTCTCTGTTTTGTTGACCATGTATTATAGTGTGGCTGAAGTCCATGATGGCTTTGCGCGATGTTTACAAAATCCTGAAAACCTAATATTCTAGATAATGTTTTAGAATAACAATCACTATTACACTCTCTTCTCTTAAATCTAAAAGATCAGGTTGGGCTCGAGTTTGGGTTGTTAGTTTCCTATTTTATCCCAGTAACCATTTTTGAACTTTCCTTATTGTTGTCAAACACAGGCGCTTAAGATGCGCCCGAAAGGCCATATAAAATTTCATCAAAGGTAACCAACGCCTCTCATGATATGAGAAGAGCTAGCCATGAATAACACCTCATGTCAGTCTCTTCGGTGCAAAGGCCTTTGAAAACTGAAATAAATGACTCTGATGAATGTCATAGATGTTTTACGGATCTTACATTTCTCATAATGGTATATTTAAAGGGACGTGTGATATGATTGATATGGTTTAGTTAACCAAAGGCCTTCTATAGTTCTATGTGTTTGTTCATGAGATGATCTTGTTGTCCTACTATCAAATTTAGAAATTTTAATTTGTTTACTAGCAGGGTCTAATAGGACAACTAGCGTACCTGTTTCTTAATACAGTCATGTAACTTGTATTTTTTTTTTCACGCCGTACATAGATCGAGGTTCGGATGCGCGAAGGAAAAGCTGTGAATATCCACATGTTTTGTGGTCGCAAGCCCGGTCTCTTGCTTTCAGCAATGAAGGCTTTGGACAACCTCGGGTTAGAGATCCATCAAGCTGTTATTAGCTGTTTTAATGGATTTGCCATGGATGTCTTTCGAGCTGAGGTATGACTCCTTTTGTTACCAATTCCTACAAATCAGTTTTAACTCGTTTAACCACTAGGGAATTTTATATCCCATCTATCTGGAGAATCATGTAACCTTGTACGAGCAACCTGGTATGATGATCATCATGTAACGTTGTAATTTGCCCCTGATATTCTTCTTGTGACTTATAAGAAGATGCCGTTTATGTAGCTTCTTAAAACAATCTTGAACCAGAAAGCATGCAGAAAACTTAACCTTCACTTTGTTTCAGCAATGGAAGGAAGGTCAAGATGTTCCTAGTCCAGAGCAAATCAAAGCAGTGCTGTTGGAGTCAGCTGGCTACCATGTCTCGAACTAGGACTTTTGGACAAGATACAGAGAATTTTAGTTAAACATTTCTTTTTCTTTTCCCCTTTTTTTTTGTGCTTTTTTTTTCTTTCGTTTTTTTCTTCTAGCCATCAAGTTGCAATTTAAACTCTTTCGGATACTAGTACTGTTTTTCTCGCTTTAGAATTCAAATAAACTATGAATGGTATGTAGTTGCATCAGTTTTAAGTGAAGAGAGATTTTCTTGTTATTGAAACAAATTGAGCGCAGCGCGGTAGTTGTGTTTGAATTATTGGACCCGCTCAATCCTTAGTGGATTTTCCCTTTAATGGGCCCAAGTTTTCCCATATTCTTCTATTTTGTTGTTTTAGTTAGAAGCAGTTACTAATGGTTTGAACTTATTATTTAACTAGGGAAGGAGTGAGATATATAACTATTTAGAGTATGTTTGATTATGAAAAGTATCATTATGTTGTTTCAGTCATGACATTTAGGGAAGTATCTTAACTCTTGAGTATTTAGGTTTATATTTGAAGGTAATAGATAACTTGTCCTGCCTGATATTGATATTATCTAAGAGAAAAGGAGATTTTGTCTTATTTTTGGATATATGTGAGTTTAACTCTTTTTAAAAAAAATTTATACAAAAGAAAAGTTACTAATGGTTTGAGATTATGATTGAGATTTAAGTTGGACTTCCTACCAGGTGTGCCTCTTCAAACTGTTGCATTTAAGAGTACTCTAATCTTGTGGGGCCATATAAGGAGCCTAATTTATATCTGAGGGTAATAAATGGTTCGTCTTATTAGATATTGATATTGTTTAAGAAGAAAGTAAATTTTATTCTATTTTTAAGTTGTGAATGAGTTTAACTATTTTCTAAAAATTTTTGTACTAACAAAAAAATTATTAATATCGCTATAAATGCCAAATATAAATTTTTTAACAATATGCCCTATTTATAATTTATAAATAATATATTTTTTAAATTTTAAATATAAATTTTAATTTATAATTAATTTATAATAAAAAATAAATTTTATATTTAACACTATAAAATAGCCTTTATCAAATTTTGTATAAGGTAAAGATTTTTCACGTAGTTAAATAAAAAGATACAGTTTTGATGCGTATGATTCAAAATTCTTAGGTGCACCTATTTTTTTTTTTTAAAAAAAAATATAACATGTTTTGAATCAAGAAGAAAGAAGACAAAAAAAAATCCAATTAAATTTTAAAAGGATAAATTAAGCTTTTTAATATTAAAAAAATAGATTAGACAGGAGGCACAATCTATTATTTATAAATTTATGTACAAAGAACAAATTAACTTTCACTTTTTCAATATTATTTATAAGTTTGACAATACGATTTATAATTTTGCTAATAATATTTATAACTCTGATAATAATATTTGTAACTCCTATAATAGTATTTATAATTTTGACAATAATATTTATAATTTTGACAACGGTATTTATAATTTTGATAATGATATTTGTAACTTTGACAATAGTGTTTACAACTTTGTCAATGATATTTGTAACTCTTATAGTGCTATTTACAATTTCAACAATGATATTTACAACTCCCATAATAGTATTTGTAACTCACAAAGGAGAAGAAATAACTTTGCCAATGGGATTAATAACTTTGCCAATAATATTTATAACTCCTACAATAGAATTTACAACTTTGTTAATGGTATTTACAACTCCCGCAATGGTATTTGCAACTCTCACAACGGAGAAACATCAACTTTGCCATGATATTTGTAACTTTACCAATAGTATTTACAAGTTTGTCAATGGTATTTATAACTCCCACTGGTATTTGCCACTTTTACCATGGGATTTGAAACTTTGCCAGTGGTACTTGTAACTCCCACAATGATATTTACAATTTTGCCAATAGTATTTGTAACTCACACAATAGAGAAGAAACAACTTTGTCAACAGGATTAACAACTTTACCAATGTTATTTGTAACTCCCACAATAATATTTATAACTTTACTAATGATATTTATAACTCCTACTAGTATTTGCAAATACTATTGGTAAGGTTGAAAATCCCGTTGTGGAAGTGGCAAATACTAGTAGGGATTGATAAACTTGTAAATACTATTGGCAAAACTGCAAATACTATTGTGGAAGTTGCAAATAACATTGAAAAAGTTATTAATTATATTGGCAAAGTTGCTTCTTCTCTATTGTGGGAGTTACAAATATTATTTGCAAAATTGTAAATGTCACTGTGGGAGTTATAAATATTATTGGCAAAGTTGTTAATCCCTTTTGTAAAGTTGCTTCTTCTCTATAGTAGGAGTTACAAATACCATTGGAAAATTTTCAAATCCCATTTTTAAAGTAGCAAATACCAGTGAAAGTTACAAATAATATTGACAAACTTGCAAATACTATTGACAAAGTTTCAAATATAATTGTGAGTTACAAATACAATTAGCAAAGTTCCTTCTTCTTCATTGTAGGAGTTATAAATACTATTGACAAAGTTACTTCTACTCTATTGTGGGAGTTGTAAATACCATTGTGGAAGTTGTAAATACCATTAACAAAGTTGTAAATTCTATTGTAAGAGTTACAAATATTATTGGCAAATTTATTAATCACATTGGCGAAGTTATTTCTTCTCCTTTATGGAAGATGCAAATAACATTGCAGGAGTTAAAATATCATTGTTAAAATTGAAAATATCACTATGAGAGTTACAAATACCATTGACAAAGTTATAAACATTATTGTCAAAGTTACAAATATCATTGTTAAAGTTACAAACATCATTGTCAAAATTATAAATCCTATTGTCAAAGTTATAAATACTATTATAGAAGTTGCAAATAACATTGTTAGAGTTGTAAATACTATTGACAAAATTGTAAATCGTATTGTCAAACTTACAAATACCATTATCAAAGTGAAAGTTAATTTTATCTTTACACATAAATTTATAAATAATAGATTGAACCTTTTGCCTAATCTATCTTTTTTAATATTGGGAAATCTAATTTATTTTTTTAAAATTTAAATGAGTTTTTTTTTATCTTTCTCCCTTACTTAAATCAAAGTGTACTTAATTTGAAAAAAGAAAATGGCAGGATATTGACTATCTAATTAACTCCATTTAAAAAAAAAAAAAGGTGCCACCTATCACTACTTAAACATGTCAACTCATTTAACCTACACGGGCCAAAAACAATATTAGCCAAAAAAATATGAAAAAAATGGGAAAATTGGGATTAATTCCCATTTGAGAAATTAAGGAATAGGACCTAGAAAAATGAGAAGTCATGAGGTCCTCTGAAGTAAATAAATAACCACATAAAATGACAACTTTACCCTTTTGACCCTACATTTCTCTTTTTACTCTGATTCATTACCTCCATCTCCCTCTCTTCATACATTGTTTTGTTGGGGTTTTAAAGGGGATATATAAGTGTATTTAATTATAAAAAATAGAGGAGAGAGGAGATAAAATTATGTCTTTATATACTCACCTCTCTTCTCCTATCTCTCATCTAAAAAGAAATTAGAAGGGAGAAATTTTTTTAATCCAATTTTAATCAAATTACCCTTTATATATTTTTAATATTCTAATTGTACCTTCATGAGTTGAAATTGTTTTTTTTATTCTTCTCACACATTATTTTTGCTTTGATTGCTAAAGTCTAATAAGTATAGTAAATAATTTATATATTATATTAAAATATATAATAATTATAAAATTAATCAGAAATAATGTTAAAATTTTATCATATTTTTTAATTTTATTATATATATATATATAAATTAGATAAAAAAATTTAAAATCTATAAATTAAGAAATAATAATTTTAATATGAATATTGTAAATAAAGAGTAAATAAATTTAAATAAAGAAATAAGGATATATTTGTCAACTTTTAATTAATTTCCCTCCCCTCCCCTTCTGAACTAAACAAAAAATATCATTTTTTTCTCTACTATCTTTATACCTACAACCTTTATTACTCTCTCTTAAATTAAACTAACATATCATTTCTAAGTTAAACCAAACAACGGCGAGCCACATCGACGTTAGCGGATGGCAGCAACGCAAGGGGATACATGTTTATAACTTGATGGGGTTTTGTTAGATTCAAAGGATGAGACAAAAGAAAATAAAAAATGGCAAGATTATAGAAAGAATGAAGATCAATGATTTTCTTGCAGGTAACCTGGCCACAGCTCGTGTGTGCATTTTCTTCCGACGATGATTGCCTTTCCCAACTTGGGCGGGACATGACCTAGGTCGTGAACTAATTTTGTTGCTGAAGTCTAAATAATTTGAGTTTTATATGGATATTTTGTTCAGAAAGAGACAGCAGCAACATCAGTTTTGCCGGCGTGTCGTTCTCGTGATTTCAAGGCTAAAAAGGAGGCTGTGAAAGCAAACTGGAGATCATAGCCAAGTCTAACGATGACGTTACCACTTTCTTATTGCAAGTGGATAATCAATTCTATAAACGTTGGTTTTGGCAAAAATCCAATAAACATCCCCGTCATCCTCAAATCAATTAATCAGCTAAAACCATGATTTCATAGATAAAATATGTTTATAATAAAATCTATTTTACTCAAAATCATTGCTTCTAATCAATTTTAACCAAAATCTATTCTCGTACCACAAATCGAAACACAAACAGCTAGTAACGGCACAAATATTTGGTCTCACTTGCAAGTAAAGTATACCAACCATGTGTTTAAAAAAGAAAAGAAAAGAAAACATGATTAGGGCTTAAAATAAGACATAAACGCAAGAATGCTCTCTATGTAGGATGTATATGCTTCATCCTCATCAATGACCCTCTTGTGTAGGGTCTCTTCTATCTTTAGGAGGCGATCTGATTCATCCATTGAGACTTTCTCAACAGGAATTCCAGTCCAAGAAGAAACCGTGTGTTGGATGTCAGCTTCAGTAACAACCATGCTCATCTCCTTGCCTTTCTCTACAAGAAGTAAGACTTGTGCCCTAATATACATTTTTCTATCTTGTAGCTCTCTCGCCTACGAGGAAATTCATGTACCATCAGTCCACTAATTATTGGCTAAACAAGATTCTGAATTATTAGCAGATAAAATCACTTGATTAAAACAATGAAAATGTTGATATTGTACTCTAAATTAATTAGTTTATTTTTTTAAAAAAATTAAAGAACCAAATAAATAAGTTAATTATAATTAATTTAGGTAAATTAAAGAATGTATAATATGAATTTGTTTTAAAATATTAGATTTAGTCATAATTAATTAATTTATTTTTTAATTTATTTTAAAAAATTAATTATAGAACACATCGTAGTATTATAAAACTAAAGAAAACCACCATTCTTTTCTGTAATAAAGTCAAAGATTGTCACCCTGAAAACGTACAACAAAACCAAACAAGTAGTCTTGAAATAAAAGGCATTACCTTTTCAAAGTCTCGGTTCCGGACAGCTTCTACTATCTCCTTCCCAATCTGCATGACCTCCTTGTTCAGTTCTCTAGGTAACTAGAATGACATAAAACCCAGCTCAAGTAAACACAAAACTAATCGATAAAAGAACTGCTAGCTAAGGTTAAAAAAACAATACACAAGATACCTGTGCATGTTCAAGTCGAACCCGGGATCCAGCCTCATCAAGCAAATCTATAGCTTTATCTGGTAGAAATCGATCGCTGCAGTGAACATAATTATTTACAAACTATGAATTACTTGGTTAAAATACACTGCAAGAAGAAGATAACAAGCTTCATGGCGCATCTAATTAATCTGAAGATACTGCACAGGCTAAAGAGGAAAGAAAACTATTAACAATGTACCACACCAGCTTCATTCATGCAACCTTGTATGCTCCATCTAAAGAAAAAAATAAAAGGTAAGAAAGAAAGAAAAAGTAAATTGCAACAAACCTGATATATTTGTATGACAGCTGAGCAGCAGCTACAAGAGCTTCATCAGTGTACTGGAGTTTGTGGTGAATCTCATAACGTTCTCTAATTCCTTTCAGAATTTGTATCGTCTCATCCACAGTAGGTTCTGGTAATTTAACGGACTGGAATCGCCTCTTCAATGCTGGATCTTTTTCAATGTGTTTCTTGTATTCATTCAGAGTTGTGGTTCCTATGCACTGTACAAATCATGAAGCATATACTTATTTAGTCTAATTTCAAAATAAGCAGCAATAACTATTTAACTACTTATTAATGGTCAATTCAGTAAAGGCTTGCCAAGGACTTCATTAACAGTTGGTCTAACTTGATCATTTGAAATTCTAAGATTATAACTGTTTAGGAATTTCACATTCCAAAGTTAGTTATTACTTACTACCTCTAGTCTTTAATATAAAATCTACTTAACTAATTTTATTTAGATTAACAAAATTAGTTAATCTAGCTATTTGTAATAATTGTATACTAGTTTTCCTAAAATATCCTTTTTAATCATGTGCATTTGAAATATCTTTAATAAAAACTATTTAATATGTTTAATCATATAAGGATGTTTTGTGGGAAAAATTATAATTTTAGCAGATAAAGTAGATTGGAGTCACATATTTAGGACCAAAGTAGACTTATCATCTAACTCTTATATTTAGGACTGAGAGAGTATTATTTTATTAATTGTGTCTTTATGCCAACAATAATTGTAATTATCCATGAGAATTGGCAATCGATAGCCGACCTAAAGCAGCCTTTTCTTATGTTCAACAACGGTTTCACTTCAAAGCACATTAATATTGCACGACCACAGAATAAGATTAAATATTCCTTTTGTAAATTATGAACACACACCAGGGTAGTGAAAACATATAACTAGCAAGGCATAAAAGAGCAAAACTACCCACATTTTCATGTTAGACAAGTTCAGAAAGCCACTCCAATAACAAATATTACCTGTAGTTCACCTCTTGCAAGAGCTGGTTTTAATATATTTGCAGCATCAATTGCTGCTCCTGATCCAATTAGAGTGTGCACTTTATCAATGAAAAGTATTATCTCATCACTTTGTTTGATTTCCTCTATCAGTTTCTTTAATCTTTCCTCAAACTCTCCATGATATCTAGTTCCGGCAAGAAGTAGATCCATATCAATGCTTATAACCTATTAGAAGACAATGGGAAAGGCACCAAAATATAATTAACTAATTATTAAAAAATGGACATAATAGATCATCACTATACACTATTATCTAGCAACCAGGATAGAACTTCTAAACCATGCATGATTTACATCCACAAGACTAAAAAAATAACAAGGACAGAGAAACTGCCTTGGCACTTCTGGTGATTTAATAGACACGTCTAAAGGGTGCATGTCCGAATCAGATAGTCATATGCCATATACAATTGAAAAGCAGAATCTTGCACATGATTCAGGTTTCAAACTCCTAAAAATCTTGCAAACCATAATTAATCCTTAACATAGATAAAAGTATTTCTAACCTTCTTCCCCTTTAAAGTTGCAGGTACATCACCATTTGCAATCCGATGAGCAAGACCCTCAACAACGGCTGTCTTCCCAACACCAGGTTCTCCCACAAGACAAGGATTGTTTTTTGTAAGACGAACTAAAATTTGAATGACACGTTCAATTTGTTGTTGCCTTCCAACAACAGGATCCAATTTTCCCTACAAAGGAGGAAAGAATAGAAAGAATAACGGCCTGTGTACATGTTGACACATCATATCATCAGTCATCAATAAATACAAACTTCCAATAACCTCTTCAGCTAGCTTGGTCAAATTGGTACCATATTCCTCCAAAGTTGGCATTTTATTGCCACTACTTCTTGGGCCCACAGTAGCAGTGACACGGTCAGCACTCTCACCAACCATGCGAATAACCTGTTATACACTAAAATTTAATAGTAACTAACATGGAAGTTAAGATTATCAACAAAAAACACAAAGGATAGGAACTAGCCTGTGCGTGAATATTAGTTGGTTCAGCGCCAAGGTTTTCAAAAACACGTGCTCCAATACATTCGCCCTCACGAAGGAGACCCAAAAGCAAATGCTCAGTTCCAATATAATCATGCCCTGAAATTATCATCAAGTAAAGATTAAATGTTATGGCCAGCTAAGACAAAATATAGAAAAACTGAATAGAATCTTCATCATCAAAATGGTCACTTATATGGGAACACAAAAGCTCCAACTCACTTAAATGGTTCACTTCAAATTTTGGACTGGAAAGAGAATATAAAGGTAATTCATAGTGTATGCAGAGGCTAATCATCCACTAGGGCCCATTGGAAGGGTTCCTAAATCCTAATGCACGTATGAGGTTAAACTTGAAAGTTGGAAGCCTTCTGATGCTAACTACTCTAAGTTTTTTTCTGTCCATGGTTTCTCTCTATTCCAGTCTTGCTTGCACTAATATGGTATCTCATCCTCTAATAATAGACACTTAGTTGACCTCTACTAATAGGAAGACAAGCAGAAGAATGAAAAACTAGTAACGATATTATGAGCTTAGTTATTTTTTTTTTAAATGGGCGGGCATTAAGAGCGTAAGTTTACAGGCAGATCAAACCCACAACCTCCAACTTAAAGCACATGGGAGTTTTCACGCCATTAGGATATAAGACCATTGATATGAGCTTAGGAATTTGATGATATAAGAAATTGATGAAGGTATCAAAAAATTACCAAGTTGGCCGGCTTCTTCAAGTGAGAGTTCCAATACACGCTTTGCCCGAGGCGTGAATGGAATTTCAACAGCAACAAAACCACTACCCCTTCTAATTATCTTCTCCACTTCCACACGTGCATCTCTAAGGTTAATCCCCATAGACTTCAGAACCTTGGCAGCAATACCAGTGCCTTCACCAATGAGACCCAACAGAATCTGCTCCGTTCCAACAAAATTGTGACCAAGTCGTCTTGCTTCCTCTTGTGCAAGCATAATTACTTTGTTTGCTTTCTCTGTGTAAAGCTCAAACATGGCTTCAGGTACCAATCTGTTGGCCCTTGCTCGTCTAGAAGAATTTGCAATTGACACCTTTGAATAAAATTCTTGTTGAGGTCTCTGCATTCTGTTTGTGTCCAAAGGATTAACAGTTCGGAGTCCTGAGAAACCTGGCATTCTGAAACCAGCTGCTCGTAAAGTACAACAAATCACTTTCACTGATCTTGGTGATTTTCCAGATCCCTTATTATGCTCATGACCATTCCTTTGCGAGGCCACTAAACCAGGCACATCAATTGACTGAGCCAAAATCCTAGACATTGATTTCTGAATAGCTGTCTGCAAATGCTATGTTAATGGAATGTGTTAGCCAACAAGTAACACTCTTGAGTTTAAATATCATAATGCATTGAGGTAACTAAAATTATAAGTTTCACCACCATGTCATTTAGGGGAGAAGACATTGTAAGCCTTAGCAAAGACTTAGAATGTCATACTAGGAGAACAAAACAAATAAACTACTTTCTTCCAATATTTATAGACCTCTATTCCTCCTAACTGCAGCAGTAATATAAAGAAATAACGTGCAAATGTTCAATTAAGGAAATAAAAAACAACAGTAATAAGAAAATAGAAAACTAAAAAATAAGCGACATGTCTTCTTAGACATAGTAAGAGCCGAATCTATTCTTTAACAACAATTTATAGTGATTAATAACTGTATAATTTCCATCATTTTCTAAGCAGATCAACGTAAATAACTAAACCAAAGATTCTTCTTTAAAAGGAATTACATACAGAATAACTGTACCCACTTTCTACCGTCAGTTCTAATTTCAAAGCAATAAAAATAAAAACTAGTTCCAATAAGTGGAATGAGCGTCAGATGAAAAATTTCTTCGTGCCCGCTCGTGCGCACACATATATACGTGTCACTTCTCAGCTTATAAATAAATAGGGAGAAGACAAGAGAAAGGAAGGAGAGGAAAAGAGAGGCGTACCTGCTTGTGACTAAGAGCGTTGGTGCGGCGGATGCGTGTGGAACAAGGAAAAAGGAAATTCGTACGAGTTGGAGAATGATCTAGGTTTCTCCTTTCCCTGTTTTTCTTTTAATAATCCAATTATTAAAAGATATATTTTTATTTTAATTATATTTTTTTTTATTTTATGAAGATAAAATTTAAATATACTTCTTTAAAAGTTATCCACATATTAAAATTTAATTAAATATAGATAATATTTAAATCGTATAATCTTTTAAGTTATTATTTACGTTCAATCTTTTAAGTTATTATTTACATCCTATAATATTATTTAGAGATATTTCATTTGTCCGTCTATCACTTTTTATACTTTATCAATGTCCGTATAATGAATTTTAAAAAATACCATTTTTTTTGTGCAAAAATTTTTGATTGGACACCCACGATATAAGTGTAGGACAAAATTTTCTTTCTTCATAGACGATACTAATGTCGGGTAGGGCAAGACATCTATTACCTTAAGGCGCAAACCTATACATCTAGGAACTAAGATATCTCTCCAAACATTGTGACTGGAACTACAATAAAATAATATTCCTTATGAATCAAACAATTTCTAAATAATCGCAAGTCTAATAAAGACGTTATATAGTCATTAAATATATACCCTAGGCCATCGGTCGGCAACTATCATGATGACCCTTGTTGTTTGACAAAGACGGTGATTATCCTCGATCAATTATAGTGGCCGTCACCTTCGTCGGGTGACAACTAACAACCATAGTGGTCAGTGGCGACAGTAACAATTGTCATCCATTGTGAGGTGACGACAAATGGCTGTGTTGGTTGCTGGTAGTAATGTAGTGACAATGGTAGTGTGTCATCGTTGGCTATCGAATGATGATCGTGGTTGACATCATTGATTGTGGTTGTAGTAAGTCGTTGTCGGGTGATGATGAACAATAATGGTAGTGCAATTGGTTGCCGTTATTAGGGTGGTCGTTACTAGTAGTTGATTGTATTGATCGGCGGTGGTGACAACATGTGGTAGTCAAAAAATTTTAATATTAAATCACTATTTCATAACTAAAATAAAAAATTATTAAAAAAATAATAAAAAGCAATTTTAGAAAATATTTAAAACTTGTTGTTAGTTTTTTATTTTTAAAAACAGTTTTCAATTTTTTTTATTTTAGAAAATACTTAAATGAAACTAAGTTGCAAATCAAGTTTTTTGTTTTTTTTTAAAAAACAAACAGGATCAAAAGATCTCATTTTGTTACACCCATTTCTGTGTTTATTATTATTATTATTATAATGGATGGTGCTTATTATTTTATTCATATCTATAAATAAATACATTAAATTGAAAATATTATTTAGGAGAATACAAGTATTACTCAAAGATAAGCACATGGTGAAATAAATTTTGAAAGTTGTTGTTCAATCAGTTATGTAGATATATAAATCCCACGAATACATCTGAGAGGAGCCGATAATCTACACTTGACATCCCCGGCCCATTCAAAACCTAACCTTAACAGCAATACCGCAATGCATGAGGCCCAATAGAATCTGCTCCATTCCAATAAAATTGTCACCAATAAACATGGTTTTAGGTACAAATTAATCTGTTGGCACTTCCTGGTATAGAAGAAGTTGAGGTTGACACCTCGGAATAAAAATCTTGAATAAGTAACTACGCTTGGTCACCAGTCTCTGTGGAGTTAGAAATCAGAATTCAAAAGATACCATTAATGGCGATAGTTCTATCTGGTAAACAGCAAGCTTTAATTCCTTGTTCTAAAGAGGAAGATGATCAACTGGTGCGCACTGCAAAGAAGATTAAGAATAAGTCTTCTGAGGATATCGCATATCATGATCAATGGCCTAAACTAGGGGCAGATAAAAATGGGTGTAAAGCTGGGAAACCTTCCTTTGTGGAAAAACTGAAGGGCGTTGATGTTAACAGTGCACAGTCTGATGAAGAAGGTGGAGGGGATGAGAGCTTATTGTCTGATGATTCAATGTCTGAAGAAGTCAACCACGATAAGCAACAGGAAAAGGATGAACCTTTGTTTATGGCTATAGAGGATCCAGCTAGGAACTTTCCCACGTTCTCCTTTTCTGGTAAGATGAAAAAACGGTTGTTTAAAGCGTGGAAGAGAGCAGTTATTGTCAAACTTCTAGATAGGAGTATTGGATTTAAAGCCTTACAGACAAGGTTGCAAGCATTGTGGGCAAAACGTGGTGTTATTAATCTCATTAACATTGGATATGGGTTTTACGTGGTTAAGATGACCAATAAGGAGGATTATGTCCATGCACTCACCGGAGGTCCATGGATGATTTACGATCATTACTTGACAGTCAGACCTTGGGAGCCCAAATTTTGCCCAGAAATAGCGACAATAGACAAGGTTGGGAATAGGATTGGAGAAACACTGAAGGTAGACATGAACACTTCCTACCAACTGAGAGGACATTATGCTCGAATTTGTATCTTGGTTGATTTGGGAAAACAGCTAATGCTAGGATTTACATTAGATGGTGATGAATACTATTTAGAGTATGAAGGGTTGCATTCTTTATGCACGTATTGTGGTGTTTATGGCCATAGGGGAGAAGGATGTCCGACAAGAGGGAATAAGGGGAAGAACATGGAAGCTGCTGAAGAGGAGCCTGACATTGATTAGGTGAGTAAGGATAATACATTAGTGGGAGATATTGAGCAATGGCGAGTTGTTCAGAAACCTCATTGGTAACGAAGGAACAGGGATAGCAAGGCTGAAGGTTATCGGCTGGAACTCAAAGGCTCAAGGTTCCAAGTTCTTACTGATGTGACAGAGCAGAGACAGGAGGCTGGGAGGAGCAAAATGATAGGGGCTAAGGAGGTGCAAGAAGAGCCGCCACTAACGGTTCACTGGGGTAGTGGGAAGAGAAGGACGACGGATAGTAAGAGGAGAGAGAAGGCAGTGAACTCGGGGTATGAACTCTGTGAGAAGGAGGGAGTAAGTCGGCAATAACCTGTGGCATTTATTGAGACTTATGAAGGTGATGTCCTAGTTACAAGGGAGAAAATGACAAGGGATCAGACGGGAAATGATGTGCACAGTGGAGACAAAACGGGAGTTTTAGAGGCAAGTCCATATAAGGAAGGTGGGAAATAGGAAAGGAAGCATAGTGAGTGGAGATGGGTTTAGGCCTACTCCTATACAAGACTTGATGGACCATGACACAGCCTATAATCCATTGACCTTGCGAGTTGAAAAGGAAATGGGCTTTGTAGATCTGGATCCAAGAGACTAAGGAGTAGAGTTGGATGGGCTGGACTCTGCGAATTATATGGTGAGTGAATTTTTGATTCAGGGAGACAATGAAACCTTAATGGTTCCAGAGACGCAGATTGATTAGGGAGGTTAATTGGGTTTTTCAAAGTTAAAAAATGGTTTCTTATGGATAGTATTTTGTACTGGAATACTAGAGGGGCTTGTAATGATGGCCTCTTTAGAAACATACAATTGGTGTGCAGTGGACAGAGGATTGGTATGTTAATTTTGTCTGAAACAAGAAGTGACAAAATTCAACGGTTTTTTGTGCTGAATAAACTGGGGTTTGACTCAGTAAAATGTATTCCGAGTTTTGGTAGATCAGGAGGTCTGATTGCGGCGTGGAGAAGCAACCTTATTGGAGTTAATTTGCTTGAGGATGATCAGCAATTTTTTCACTTTCATTGTCAATTTCCTGGTAAAAGACCATTCCTTCTGACAGCAGTATATGCAGCACCTCATTCTAATCTCTGGCAGATTTTATGGTTGAAAATTAAGAATCTCTCCTCATCGATTAAGGAGCCATGGGTAGTCTTGGGCGACTTTAATGACATTCTGAGTTCTTCAGAAAGAATTGGAGGTACAGGTTGTAATTATGCAAGAATTAACTGGTTTCAATCTAAAGTCAATGAATGTAATCTGACTTATATGGGATTTAAAGGACCTAAGTTTACCTGGAAAGGCCCAAGGAATGCTAGCTTCTCTCGGTTGTATGAGCGTCTGGACAGAGCTTTCGCCAACATGAATATGTTTTCAATGTTTCCATATTGTTACATTAAGGTACTTGCTAGAACCCAATATTCAGATCATAATCCAATTACTCTTCAATTTCTGGATGACATTAGGAAGGAGAATAATAAACTGTTCAGATTTGAGGCTATGTGGTTAACTCATGATAATTTCAAAGAATTTTTGGGAAGTGCTTGGAGGGGGAATAGTAATCTTGATAATTCCTTAGAGATTCTGAAAGATAATCTGGATGTTTGGAATAGGAATGTGTTTGGGCATGTTGAGAAGAAAAAGAATATGCTTATGGCTAGAATTGGGGGTATACAGAATTCTTCTGCATATCCATATTCGACTTTTCTTTCTAATCTGGAAAAGGAGCTACAGAGAGAGTTAGATGAGATCTTGAGACAGAGGGAAATCAAATGGTTCCAGAAAGTTAGAACAATTTGGGTCACACAAGGTGATAGGAATACTCGCTACTACCATTTGAAAGCGAATTTTAGAAGAAGAAGGAATAAAGTTGTTTATCTCAAATCTGAAAGTGGTGAAATTATTGAGGATGAGCTTCATCTGAAAAGGATGGTAGTGGAGTTTTTCAAGATTTTATATAAAGAGGAGAATGATCTTCCAACATTCCTAAGTACTACAACTTCATTTCCAAGGATTGATGATAGTAGGATTTCTCAGTTAGCTAATATTCCTTCTGAGGAAGAAGTTAAACTCGCTTTATTCTCTATGGGTGCTTATAAAGCACCAGGTACTGATGGTTTTTGCCCTGTTTTTTATCAGTCGAACTGGAATTTGGTAGGGAAGGACCTTTGCTCCTTTGTGTAGAATGCCTTTATGAGTCATGAATCTGTGGAAGAGGCGAACAAAACTCACATTTCCTTGATCCCTAAAAGGGATACTCCGGAGATGGTGAGTCACTTCCGACTAATTTCGCTGTGCATGGTGCATTACAAATGTATAACTAAAGTCATTACAGCAAGATTGAGAAGTATTATGGATGATATTATTTCTCCTTTTCAAGCAAGTTTCATTAAAGGAAGACATATACAAGATAACTTGATTGTGGGACAAGAGGTTATGCACCAGATGAAGAAGTGTAGAGGAAGGAAAGGTTTGATGGCTTTTAAAATTGATTTAGAAAAGGCTTATGATAGAATCAGATGGGAGTTTCTAAAATAAACACTTTTTGAAGTGGGGTTTGATGATAACTTTGTGAGTTTGATAATGGCTTGTGTGTCTACAGTTTCCTATAATGTTTTATGGAACGGTACTGAGACTGAATATTTTCATCCTAAAAGAGGTCTTCGACAGGGAGATCCAATCTCACCTTTTTTGTTTGTGTTATGTATGGATAAGCTATCCCAATTAATTAATGATGCTGTGAATGATGGTACTTGGAGACCAATTGTTGTTTCTACAGGAGGCCCATCTATTTCTCATCTGATGTTTGCTGATGACCTCCTATTATTTGGTGTGGCTACGGACCAACAAGCAAACTGTATTATGGAAGGTCTTGATAAGTTCTGTAAGGCGTCTGGTGCTAAGATCAGCAAGAGTAAGTCTTCTATTTATTTTTCTCCCAGGGTGAGTCAAGTTGTCAGAAGAAGCATTAAAGACATGACAGGAATGAACATTTCTTCTGACATAGGGAAGTATTTGGGTTTTCCTATTACTAGAGGGAGGAGTTCTTCACAAACCTTTCAGTATATCATTGATAGAGTCAAATGTAAGTTGGCATCTTGGAAGGAGCATTCTCTTTCTATGGCTGGACGTATCACCTTAGCTAAATCTATGATAAGTACAATTCCTTTGTATCCAATGCAGGTTGCTAAAATACCGCTTAAGGTTTGTCTTGAAATTGAAAGGTTACAGAGGAATTTTATCTAGGGGAAAAGTCATTTGCAACATGGTTATCATCCAATAGGCTGGGAACAGTTGATAAGGCCAAGAATGTATGGGGGTCTTAGTTTTAGAAGGTTATCCTCACTCAACAGTGCTTGTGGTGCTAAAATTGCTTGGAATTTATTGTCAGGGTCCAAGGGTCTATGGGCTGAGGTCTTATTGCACAAGTATATGTTAAGGAATAAAGGAAATTTACTGGTTGCTACTAAAGGGGATTCGAATTTATGGAAGTTTGTGTCATATCAACAGCAACTTATTGCAAAAGGTATGAAATGGACCATTAGAGATGGCCTTCAAGTCAAATTCTTCATGGATTTTTGATTATTTCCATATAAGAAGATAAAAGATTTTTGCATTAGACCTCTCACAAGAGAGGAAGAAGAAAGCACTATAGCTGAATGGGTATTGTATGGGACTTGGAACTTCCAAGACTTGGCAACTTTGGTCTCTTGTATCGTTTTTTAGCACTTAATCTCAGTTTTGCCTCTTATGTCAGATGCTGGTTCTGATATTATGACCTGGAATGCTACTCCTTCTGGATTATTCTCTATTAAGAGTGCTTATTTCCTCATAGAAGAGTTGGATGAAGATAATTATAATTCACTGTATAAAGCAATTTGGAAGTGGCCAGGGGCTGAGCGAATCAGAGTGTTTATGTGGATGGCTTTCAACAATAGGCTACCTAATAACGTTTGGAGGAGTAAGTGGTCATCAGTGTCTGATGTTTGTTCAAGTTGTAATGACGGTGAAGAGGATATTTTGCATATTTTGAGGGATTGTGCTTATGTGAAGAGAATTTGGAAGAAGGCGATTCAGCCAAGGTATATTCCATCCTTTTTTGCTGTGTCTCTTAAAAATTGGTTTGCTTTAAACCTTAAGAGAGATCTGGGAAAGGTTGAATGTAAATGGAGCATTCTCTGGGGAGTTACGATTTGGAAACTGTGGAATTGGAGGAATGCTGAGGTGTTTAATAATAGTGAGGGGAAGCCTCTGGTTCCAGAACTTGTTATTTGGAAAGGTTTGCAATTTTATGCATACCCTAGACAAATCAATGTGGAACAAACAGCAAACCATGGATATCTTAAATGGACTCTTCCACCAGAAGGATGGTATAAATTGAATGTGGACAGTGCTATGTCAAGATCCGGAGGTGTAGCAGGTTGTGGTGGTTTAATAAGGAATTCTATGGGTTATTGGGTTATGGGTTTTACTCATTTTATTGGATCTTGTAGTGCTTTTGAAGTGGAACAATGGGCTATCTTGAAAGGGCTTACAATGGCATGGGATCATGGATATAGCAAGATCATTCTTGAGTCTGACTCGAAGCTCCTTATTGAGATGTTGGTAAGGGAGGAAAATAATCAGATTGGCAACTTACACTTTCTACGTATTAAGAACCTGATGAGTAGGTTGAAGGAGGTTCAATTGGAATATATTCTGAGAGAGATGATCAAATGGCGGATGCACTTGCGAAGATGGGTCTCTCCAAGTCTTATTTTTATACTACTTGCCCTATCCAATTGAGGGATAGATTGGCTTCTGAGTGTTTGGGATTAATTTCCCCATTAGTGTAACTAGTTCATTGGGCATTGCCCTCTTTAGTATAAAAAAAAAAAAAAATCTTGAATAAGTCTCAGCATTGTGTTTTTTATGTCTGAAGGAGTAACAGCTCGGAGTGCTGTGAGAGCTGACATTGTCAAACCAGCTGATGATGATGAATGAAAGTGAAGTAGAAATCATATTCACTGATGTTGGTGATCTCTTATGCTCATGACCATTCCTTTCCCATGCCACTTCTAAACGAGGGACATTGGCAGGACGGACACAAAGTCTTGACTTAGAGACTCACCTAGAAGGATGTTGCTCCGAAGAACAATACGCAAGGATAGGACAGGAAAAATAATACTCACCGAACACAAAGATAAGATTAGATTCAAAACCACGCAAGTGTAGCCTAGCTAATGATTGCCTCACTTCTTCCCCTAATCAAGTGATGTGAGTTTGAATCCTTACTTTAGGACAAGAGAAACAATACTTACCGAATACAAAGATAAGAATAGATTTAAAGCCATGCAGGTGTAGCCTAGTTAATGATTACCTCACTTCTTCCCTTAACTAAGTGGTAGGAGTTCAAATCTTACTTTTAGACATAGAAAACATCTCATGATCACCTATTTACTTTTAAGTGAAAGCTCAACGATAAAAGAATTAGTCATTACTATCTGTGGTGATACTCTTATATATACTAGAAAGATAAGATTAAATTGAGGTAGAAAAGGAGGAAGAAGGCAAGAAGAGTATATGATGCAATAGACAAAATAATGAGGGAAGGCAGCCGAGAGAGAAAGAGGAGTGCGGAACGTGCATGACTACATGACTGAAGGGCGTTGGTGAGGCGAGAATGCTTGTGCAGCGAGGAACAAGGAAATCCTATTTTGTCCGCACCCCCCCCCCCCCCCAAATCCTATTATATTCCACAACACTTTGGCCCAAAAAACCTATTGAATACAACTTAAACAATTAATATTGATGATTTATAATAGTTATTAATTTTAGAAATTCAAAATTTAGATAGAACAATATACATATTGAATCAATTAATTAAAAAAACAACTAATGGTCTGTAAAATATACTCCAATCTCAAATATAGGAGGTAGAATTTAATAGGTTTATCTTGATCTTTTATATATATATATATATATATATATATATATAACTTCAATCTATCTTATTCTATAACATTTATCATTTTTTTAAATTAATTTATTTAAATTATAAATTAATATATAATCATATATTATATTAAAATATTTTAAAAAAATGATATCAAATTTGTTATAATTAAATAATTTATATTTTTTTAATTTAACTAAATTTATTAAGTAGTTCTTAAATTAAGAAAAAATGATAGTACAAAATTTCAAACGTGAACCAAATAAATTTTTAACAAAATATATAACTAGTTGTACTATTAATGAACTTATATGACTAATTTAAAAATAGCTATTATATAAATGTATATGTTTATAATTGATAGTAATGTAACACATTTAATCTTTTAAATATAATAGATTTTATTAATTCTTATATATATATATTATACTACTGTTAAAAAGTATAGAATGTTATAATCTGGATAGAAACATCATGAAAAATATATAAAATTAATATCTAAACGTCTAAACTTAATATTTCACAAATAGATATCGATCCCGTACAATTTTACGTATTTATCCAAATTATTTAAATTAAAAATAATTTTACTTAAAATATGATGATAGAACCAATAACATGGGTCTTGCCTTTTAATATTATCTCATTTAAAAAAATTAAATAGGGAAGAGGGGAGGGGGACGTATACTGTAATTAGCGATACTGTAAAGCTGGGATAATATTATCATATCACCATGGACGTATATCTGCAAGTTCACTTCTCAAAAGCAAGTGGATAACCAATTCTATATACTACTATATGGTAATCAAAATCATGATTTTTATTAATAAGCTTCAACCAAAATCCATTCTCCCACCACAAATGCGCAGACAACCAGTAACGGCAGAAATATTTGGTCTATTAGAAAAAAAGAAACCACCATGACTAGAGTTTAAATAAGAAATAAAGACAAGTCTCTACACATTTTATACAGGGATAGTCATCTCCAAGGTCTCTGGAGCACCACTGCTTCCATTCCACACAGTCACATTTCCTGTCAAAGACTTCCTTCAGCATTACATCAGCAATCTCTTTCACCTCCTACTTTGTGAGTTGCCTGAAAACAATCATTTCATCCAACCTATTCAAAAACTCTGGCTTATTGTTTCCATTCCTCAAACTCTTGATACGGTTATAACTGTTGTCCTTCTCATCATAATGAAGGTCGAATCCTATTCGACGGCCACCTTTCTCAATCACACTGCTTCCTAAGTTTGAAGTCATTATAAGAACCGTGTTCTTGAAGTTCACAGTTCTGCCCTTACTGTCTGTCAGCCTTCCATCTTCAAGGATCTGAAGCGTCATGTGTGAGGAATTAGAAGACACGCAGCGGAAATAAACTTTAAAAATTTTCCATTCCTTGCCAGGATCTGCCGTATGTGTTTAAGTCAAGTGGAAAGAATCATTACCCTTAGTGTTGCTCAGCGAATTTCACAGCTTCTCTACGTGGGTGGTGATCTCTTTCTGATCGCAAGAAATCGACAGAGTGTTCCTCAGCGACCTTCACAGATTCTCTCCGCGGACGATGGTCTCTTTCCGATCACAAGAAGTCGACGCCTCAGGTCGGCTTCCTCTACTGGTATCCACACGAACAGCGTTCCAACCACGAACGACGTGCTAGCGTCTCCTGTCCCTCCAAGGCTTTCACAAGTCTCCGTCTCTATTTCAGCAGTTTCTTATCTGCAAACCTTTTGCAGATTCCGTTCGGCCTTTTGTGTTCTGTGTTATTTTCAAACGTAGCTCCTCCAATCAGATATAGAGGATGCTATGCGTTTTTCCACTTAACCTAATTGGATTTTAGAGTTAATCTTATATTAATTCCGAATTGATACAATATCATATATTGTATAATTTTATAAGAAACTAATTAAATAAAATAATATTAAATTCGTCCCACAGATTTAATTACCTATTTATTTAACTTTAAATAAAGATGAGACTGAGTTATATTTGATTTATTCCCATAAATCAAATTTGAGATATCCTATCAATTTAAATTTCGAATTTCAAACGTGATAGAGATTTAATTTATCCTTATAAATATCTCTTATATGAGATATCCTATCAATTTGAATTTCGAATTTCAAACGTGATAGAGATTTAATTTATCCTTATAAATTAAATCTTATAAATATCTCTTATATGAGATATCCTATCAATTTGAATTTCGAATTTCAAACGTGATAGAGATTTAATTTATCCTTATAAATTAAATCTTATAAATATCTCTTATATGAGATATCCTATCAATTTGAATTTTGAATTCAAACGTGATAGGGATTTAATTTATCCTTATAAATTAAATCTTATAAATATCTCTTATATGAGATATCCTATCAATTTGAATTTCGAATTCAAACGTGATAGGGATTCAATTTATCCTTATAAATTAAATCTCATATATCTCATATATAATATATATATATATATACGAATTTATATATATACGAATATAAATATAAATAAATATATATACATTCACCTGGATCTTTCATTGAATCTGGACATCATAGCTCGTGTTGGGCTATTTTGTGTGCGACCCTGTAGGCCCATATGAAGTTGGCAGTGGGCCATTTGCTATACTAGCCCACAAGTCGCAAGCGGTCTCTAGCAAGACATAACAACTACCCAAATCATATGAGGATCAATAAACGATGTAACCTTTTATACAACCATATCATGTCCCTTCTGTCACGCGATATTTTGGTCATGGATGAGGCATGGATAATGTCATCTTCCTATTCCCGACCGTTACTTTCTCGATCCCTGAGTAGTCTGACTATAGAAATAGAACTACCTTTCTATTACAGTATGACCATACATTTCTCAGACTCACTCATCGAGGGGCCCAGTAATATCTCTCCACGAATGTGAGGGACAAATTCCATCTTGACCATTCACATTCCTCCGCATGAAAAACCACTAAGCCCGAACATAGTCTTTATGATCACTCGGTCAAAAGTGACTTTTGACTAGGTCAAAGCTGAGCGTTTTGTCATGTAGGAATCCATGATGATCTCAGGTCAAAGGGCATATTGACATGGTTTGTATATGAGAGAAACTTATGACGTTACCCATGCAGTTCTCTCATAGCGGGTCGGTCCAACACCCTGTACTCTTACATGTGCTTATGACTTTGATTTATATCTCTATACATCTTCAAAGTTATACTGGTCTTATTTCATCTGTGCTCCCACATAGATGATCGACCAGGGACATTTAGGATAATATCATGAATTATCCAAGGATGGTCATCATAGTAAACATGCAAATAATATGATAACTCAATTAATAAATTTATAAATCAATAATGTTCATAAGACAATGATTGGCCCATAGGGCACAATTTCCAACATCATGTTGAATACGTCAGGATGAGCTTTCTCAATTTCATCAAAGAGGACAACAATATAAGGCCGCCGCCGAACCGCCTCGGTCAACTGACCGACTTCGTCAACCCGACATATCCGGGAGGTGAACCAATAAGCTTGGCTATAGTGTGCCTTTCCATAAATTCACTCATGTCAAGCCGAATCATGGCTTCATCAGAGCCAAAGTAATATGCAGACAGTGCTTTTGCCAACTCAGACTCTCCTACACCAGTTGGACCAGAAAATACGAAGCTAACGATTAGACGGTTCGGGTTGTTCACCCGACCCAAGCTCGGCTTACAGCCCGACTAATGGCTTTTACTGCTTCATCTCTTCCATCTTATGGAGGCGATCAGATTCATCCGTTGAGACTTTCTCAACAAGAATACCAGTCCAACAAGGGACTATACGTTGTATGTCAACTTCAGTAACAGCTGGACCTCCATCTCCTGCCTCACTCTCAGCCATGCTCATCTCCTTGCCTTTCTCTATAGCTGCTAAGATCTGTGCCTTAAGATCAATTTCTCTATCTCGTAGCTCTCCCGCTTACTCACAGATTCATGTGCCATAAATCCATTAATTCTTGACCCAAACTTGATTTAAACGAGAAAAATATCGACACTATTGAGGTATTATCAAAGGCATTACCTTTTCAAAGTCTTGGTTGCGGATAGCTTTCCTTTCTCCTTCACAATCTGCTTTTCCTCCAAGTCCAGCTCTCTAGTTTCTTCAGATAACTGGAATCACATAAACCCAGCTCAAGTAACACAAATCTAACCCAGCTCTAGTTTCTTCATACAACAACTGCTAGTTCAGGTAATACGTACCCAAGATACCTGTTCCAGCATCATTAACCAAATCTATAGCTTTGTCCGGCAGAAATCGATCCCTGCGGGGAACTTATTATTTAGAAACCAAGAATCACTTGGTTAAAATACACTGCAAGAAGAATATAACAAGCTTCAAGGAAACAAACCTAATTTACTGGTATGACAGTAGAGCAGCAGCACAAGAGCTTCATCAGTGTATCGGATTTGGTTGTAAATCTCGTAACGTTCTCTAAGTCCTTCCAAAATTTGTATCGTCTCATCCACATTAGGCTCTGGAACTTTAACGGGCTGGAATCGCCTCTCTAATGCTGGACCTTTTTCAATGTGTTTCCTATATTTATCTAGAGTTATGACTCCTATACACTGTAAAAATCATTAAGCATATACTTATTTATTGTAATTTCAATATAAGCAGCAATATAGCTATATTTTTCAACTTGTTAATGGTCAATTCAACAAAGGCTTTCCAAGAACTCCATTACCGAGTTGGTAGATTACAACCGTTTAGAAGTTTCACATTCTAAACCTTTCTGTTAGTTATTATTTACTACCTTCCTCTTTTCATATAAAAACTATTTATTTAATTCAGGTTGATTAATAAAATTAGTTAAATTAATTATTTATAATAATTGTGTATTAGTTTCTCTAAAAAATAGTCACCCAAAAATAAAAAAAGCAAAAAGTCAAAAACAAAGGAAAAATAACTGTTCATTCCCATACATTTAACATTATATCCATTTTGTGCTACCCAATAACTAATATTACCTGTAATTCACCTCTTGCAAGAGCTGGTTTTAATATATTTGCAGCATCAATTGCTCCTTCAGCGGCTCCAGCTCCAATTAAAGTGTGCACTTCATCAATGAAAAGTATTATTTCATCACTTTGTTTGATTTCCTCCATTAGTTTCTTTAATCTCTCCTCAAACTCTCCACGATATTTAGTTCCAACAACAAGTCGACTCATATCAAGGTTTATAACCAAAATAGAAAAAAAAAAAGTAAACTATTAGAAAACAACGGGAAAGGCACCAAAATATACTAACTAGTTATTGGAAAAAAATATACATATATTATAGATCACAATTATCCAGCAACCAGGACAGATCTTCTCAATCCATGCATGTTTTTTTAATAGTGAGTACGTCTATAGGTGGCATGTCTAAATCAGATAATCATATGCCAAATACAATTGGGAAGCAAAATCTTGTACATGATTCCGGTTTCAAACTCGTCAAAATCTTGCAAACTATAATTAATTCTTAACATAGATGAAAGTATTTCTAACCTTCTTCTTCCCCTCTTTAGTTTCAGGTATATAACCAATAGATGAAAGTATCAACAAGTTACCAAGTTGGCGAGCTTCTTCAAGTGAGAGTTCCGATACAAGCTTTGCTCGAGTTGTGAATGGAATTTCAACAGCAACAAAACCACTACCCCTTCTAATTATCTTCTCCACTTCCACATGTGGACTTCAGAGCCTTGGCAGCAATACCAGTGCCTTCACCGATAAGACCCAACAGAATCTGCTCCGTTCCAACAAAATTGTGACCAAGTCGTCTTGCTTCCTCTTGTGCAAGCATAATTACTTTGATTGCTTTCTCTGTGTAAAGCTCAAACGTGGCTTCAGGTACAAATCTGTTGGCCCTTGCTCATGTAGAAGAAGTTGCAAGTTACACCTTTGAATAAAGATCTTATTGAGGTCTTAGCATTGTGTTTGTGTCCAAAGGATTAACGGCTCGGAGTCCTGAGAAACCTGACATTCTTAAACCAGACGCTCGTAATGTACAGCACATGATTTTCACTGATCTTGATGATTTTCCAAATCCGTTATGCTTATCAACATTCCTTTGGCAGGCCACTAAACCAGGGATATCAATGGACAGAGCCGAAAGCCTAGACGTGATTTCTGAATTGCTGGCTGGAATGATTTGTTAATGGCGTGTGTTAGCCAGCAAGTAACACTCTCGAGTTCAAATATCATAATGCATAGAGATAACTAAAATGGTTAGTTTCAGCACCATGATATTTAGGGCAAAAGACATTGTTAGTCTTTGCAAAAAGTAAAATGAAATTAGAATGTCATACTAAGATACTATCAGAAATAAACTAGCTATATACTTTCTTCCTCAACATATAGTAGTAATATAAAGAAATAAAAACTTTACCTTGATCCTAATAACCTGCAAGTGCTCAATTAAGGAAATCAAATTTATATCAACAAAAGAAAATAGAAAACTTGAAAATAAACGACATGTCGTAGATATAGTAAGACCCCCTCTGTCTATTCTTTAATAACGACGTGCATAAATAACGTACATAGATAATTGTAAAAGAGTTGTGCAAATAAAACAAACTCTTAATAAGAGTTTATAATATCATAAACATAAATAGCTATATATTATTCAAAAACTTCTCTAGAGTTACTCTAAGGCTAAGATCTTATCTCCTTTAGAAACGATTTTATATTAGCTCCTAGAAACACGACTCACCGAGATAATATTTTATTGACGTAGAAAAAGAGGAAGAAGACAAGAAGGCTGAGACGCAGGAAGATAAAAATAGTAAAGGAAGGAAGACGAGACAGAGGAATGGGAGAGAAAAAGAGGAGAAAATTTTACTCTTTCTTAAAGTGCAGAACAAATTTTAAAATATAGAATTTCTTATAAATTATTATACGCTCTTTTAAGTATATACCCTACTGACTCTGAGACCTCAAAAATATGTTACAGACAGTCAGATACCGTCTCTCCTTCAATATATATATATTCTTCCATGTACAAATATTTATGGAACATAAATTTTTTTTACTAGATGGTATGACATCAACAATAGTAAGTGGGATAATCTAAAATAAAACCTATTATAATTTTAAGTTTTAAAATAATAAGAACATAGGTATTTTAATTATCATAAATAGTTTATTGCTTGTTATTACTTTCTCAACAAACTTAATTTTAACTTGAAAGAAATTAAAATACCTAACTATTTGTTAACCACTTATTATTAAATTATCTAATAGTTGTAATCATCTAATAATGATATTTTTTATAAGCATAAATATCCTTCTATTGGAGCTACTATCATACACTAATATTGACACATCCAGGAAAATGGACTTCTAATATAGAGAGGACCTGATTCGGTTCTAACCTTACCACCAAGAAAGGTAATGGGGAGTCCTGGTTATGGACTCAGTCTGCTAATGTCTTTAATTGTGCCTTTTTAGTTTTTTGTTAGTTTTAACTAACTTTTTTTTCAATATTGAAGAAACAAAAAACTGCAGCTATAAAGATGCGTGATTTTATTAGTTATCCCCTTTATTAAGCAGAAATTTGATGTATTGGATCTTTATTCCCGACCCTGAATGAACTTAGACATTTGAGGAAATACTGGAGGGGTGAGAAATTTACCAATGAAAACATTTATAAATTTTTTTACCATACTTTCAACAAGTTTCACATTTGAGGAAATTCAACTAATTGGGTTCGTGAGAAATTTACTATATAATGTGAATAACATTTTAATAATACCATTTAAAAGTGTTGTAAACGACTAAATGTTGGCAAAAGCACTTGCAAAAATAACATACAATGCCAATCGCATCTAAGGACATGGAGTCATTCTGCAACAACCGCAAGAGCAAAGTCATAAAATAAACTATCATGGCTGCATAAAATATACACATTGTAAATGGTAATCCATAATACTTCTATTCTATCCCAATCCTCAATCTGGCATCACTTACTATTCATGAGACAATCGAATACAGATAAACTAATGTTACCAATATGAAGCACCTACCACATAAATGAACTTACATTATGGGATGGGATGGGGTGGGGATCGAGGGCAGGGAGTGAGGAGGGGTTGTGAAACAACTATGTACAAGGTGGGGTGGTTGAAAAATTCAAGGCCAATATCACCTTGCTCAACGCATAACATACTAATACTAATACTATACTAATTCCAAGATGGGTACAAAAATCGGATGCATAATATTAATTCATGCTATATATCCATATTCTGGTTCAACTAGTCCCTTGTCGGTTCACAATAAAGCGAATTCAGTCTTCAGATCCTATTTCCAACTGGATGGCTTTTTAGTAGATCCCACTTTTTACAGTCCTGAATAAAAGGATCAAAATAAATGACATTACAAATTAGGCTCAATTCGAAATCCCCAATTGTCAACAAAGTAAAATGGACAAGTTGCAGAAATGTTGGAGGCCATGTAGAGAGACCATGACATTGAATCCAGTGATAACTGGAACAGAGGAACAAAGTTACCTGGACGCTATGGAAAACAAATCTATAAATTATCAGGCAGCAAAGCTGTTTGATGCAACTGACATTCAACTTTGGCCTCCACACCTTCACTAGCTGACTGATTCTCTTCATTCTTTGAGCTTAGTGTACCTGGGCTCATTTTTTGAATCTCCTCTTTGGGATAGATATAAATTTTGCGAACCATGGCACAGAACTCCCTGCATTGAGTTGTAAAATCATGCGAATGAGACCCCATAAAATAAGCCATACAATTCAGTTAAAACATCAATGGATGTATAGTTTAAAGGTACTTACTGCCATGGATCATCCCCAACAAGCATCATGTCACCCTCATCATCAGTATAGACAATAAGCCAATCCTTTTTAGGAGACATCAATTCACCACCAAATTCAAACAGCTGATCTAGTTCAACAACTAATTCTTCATAGTTGCTGAATTTTGTGAGGTCCACCGACCTACCAAGTGCAATTCCCTTCTTGTGTACCTAGAATTGAGAATTAATGATTAATTTTCTAAATTCCAACTTTTTTCAATTATCAAATAGGAGGGAAAAGGAGAAGAAAAGAGAAGATTTTACTTTAGTGCAACTCCTAGCAGAACCACTTGGTGGTTTTGCTTGAGCCTCGTTCAGATGCGTCTGAGATGCTTGCAATGACTTCTCTGGGTTATCAACAAAAGCTACATCAGCTGGTTTTGAGCCCCCCAATTGTTCCGCTTTATGATCACTTTCATGAGGTTTGCTAGATGCAGGATGCATGTGACCTGGTGACTCGCTAGTCACATTTCTTTGGGATTGGGATACAGATGGCTCAGGTGTAACGGATCCACTGATAAGTGAGAAGCCAAAGAGCTTATAATCACCATCTTTTGACTTGACAGGCTCTCTTGTTTGGGTTGATACTGGTTTTGACATCAACTCTCTTGAACGAGAACTCTCATATTGGGTTGTAGATGGTGGTGGCATCAACGAATTCCCATGTAACTGCTGGATTTTATGACCATGGAGAACAGGGTAGTCACCAAATGCACCATACCTCACATTCCATGGGGTTTGATATGTTACATCACCACCATTCACAGAACCCTTGACATTCGAGTCCAGGAGGTTTAGTGCTAGACCCGAGGGCCCCACAGGCCATGAATTGGCCATCGCATTAAACCTCCCTTCCTGGTCCAACGAAAGCTTTTTAGCAGGACTAGCCAGAGGGCCAGTCTGATCAGCCAAGGGTGGACGAAAAGAATCTCCACTGGCTCCAAAGCCTGATAATAGATCTGAGTATGTTGGCTCATGCCTCCCCATTGACATCCAGCTCTCTGACTCATACCTTCTTGAGGTGGAAACCATATCTATCTTTTCATCATCTACTGCAGATGGCCACACAACAGACTTCTCTGCACTAACAGACTCGTTGCTTTCTGCCAAATTGCCTCTCAAGGTCGAGTATTCTTGACCTTGCAAGACCCTTGGAAACCCACTTGCCAGTGAAGGGTCTTTACTTACTTTAGATGAGGCTGTATATTACAACCACCAGCAAACCCAAAAGTCAGACTACACCAGACTGCAAATGCATAATCCTGTCGAGGGTAAGTAAATCATACCTTCTCGAGTAAGAACAGAAGAGTCAGGGGATAATGGAACCACACTAGTACGAGGCCTTTTAGGCCTGGGCATCGGAAGAGGATTCAAAGCTGGAGGAGCAACAGCAGGCTCTATTTTCCAAGGGGAAACTCTTTCAGGGCGAGGTATATTAGATGTTTCATCCCATCTCACCTGGAAGACACAAAGGGGAACTTTATTATGCCTTACAACACTTTGACAGTCATATATAGTTGCAAGATCAAACTAAAAGTACAACCTTGAGGCATCTCCATTTGGAATTTTGCCACCTGTTGGGATCCTCATCTTCAATTCCAACAATGGTACCAGTAAACCTACAATTTAAGAGGTTATGTCAAAAAAGTCTTCCATTTTAAATAAATTAGTAATAAAACTCGTGGATTACATTATAGGCAAAAAGAAACTTTCTTCTTTTAGATTAGAATTAGACGCTACAAAGTGAAAAAAAGAAAACGTTAAATGTTCATACCTTTGCTCTGGAGCCTCCTCACCTTCAAACCTCATTTTGAATCGCATCCCTATTGTGTAGTTATTTTTTAGAGACTCCATATATTGTTCATATGGAACAATAAACTCAGCTGGACTTGTCCTACAGCAAATTATTGAAAGAAATACTATAAATGTTACTATGGAAAATTGAAAGATAAGCCCTAATATCAGTAACACGCTCATGAACAGTAACATTCATAACACCAGAACATGGCGCAGTTCAAACTGAAACTGCCAAAGAAATTTGAGCTACAAACCTAGGCTTGTAATAAACAGTGAACATTGTGCCAGTTGAGATGGCATGCCAAGCAGTTGCGAGGACACCGAGATGCATGCTATGACAGGAGATCACTGAAGATGGAACATTACCCTGCTGTCTCATAGCCCGCCTAACACCAACACGAAGCTCCCCATTCTCGCCCCTGAACGTTCTTAATTAGTCCCCTCGTAAAAAGGAAGCAAAGTAATAAACCAGCGCAATCTAAAACCCCATTCAAAGTATACAAACCTAAGAAAGATAAAGGCGTCCCCAGCAACGAGCCTCTTGGAGCTGACAAAAACACTCCAACCACTCTGGAGCAAGTGTCTACGTGGTTGACCTGAAGATTTTGTCACCAGTCACAATCAACAGAAAAAATAACAACAGATACAAGTGATTATATATCTAGCAGATTAATCAGCAAAAATTATAAATTAAATTGAAGATTGTGTCTCAATCCCCTGGACACCAAGTTAATTCTCAGCAGCATGTACTCTAGAGTAGGCATTGGCACAATATCCAGCAAGCATATACTACAATTACGAGATGAATTATCAGTTACGAGCAATCACCACGAAAGATATGTCTGAATCGCCACTCATTTCCATGCAGATCCTTTGCCACTAACTCCTGGGTAGGTGGCTGCTTAGACATATCCTGTCAGCAGAGAAGCAGAGAGAATCCCAGTTTAGTTTTGACCCAAAATATTTTAGTGTAGAATGAAAAAAACATAAGAAAAGAAAAACGGACCAAAGGAGGAAGGCATTCATCAGCATGTCGTCTCAGAACCGAAAAGCCACCATGAGTACTTGTATCCGAGGCGGTCAGAGTTTTACAGAAAGAATGAACGTGAAATCGAGGTGGTGGTGGTGGTGGAGGCTCTTTCTCCACGGCGTTTTCATCTTGCTGGCATTTACATCAAAATTAAAATTAAAAAATAAAAATATATGAGAACCATATTTCTTTGTTAATTTCTTCAGATCCTAGGGGCTTGAACGAGTCCAGAACTTACATTGGTCTCAGGAACCAATGTGACCTGGGCAAACACCTCGTCCGTGTCTGGCTCGGCCTGAAATTTCACGAAAGAAATTAAAATAAAGTTAGTCGTCATGGGAAACATTTGGTAATTAACAGTCACAACTCCATAACAGTCGCTCGCTTGCTTTAAAGCTACCGAATAAATAATTCGGCATAGATCAAGCATCATTACCTTCAGCAACACGTGGATCACCCGACACAGGATTTTGGAAGGGAGATCGTATACGGGCATATGCTGGTCCGCCACCTGATTGGTGGACGCCTCAACCTAATGTGGCAGGAAAACAAACACAACACAGATGCTCAGCAGATTCAACAAAATTCTTGTAAATTAGCTGATAAAAAATGCCTTGAAGCTATATCAGACTCGAACTCATCATTCAAGGCGCAAATACAGCGCTAAGGAGCAAAGATATAACAAAAAATCACAGACAGATGTCCGACTCTTGCGAGTTGTGACCCATCTGGGCTCTGATAATAATAAACAGAGGAAATTTTATCAAGGCAGCTAGAAATTCGGATAATAATAACGACTCACAAACGACGAATTATACGAGGCTCGAAAATCGATAGGGAATCACCTGCTCGATATGTCCCTGAGGAAAATAGAAGACTCTATCTCCTTCCCGGGGGACTGTAACAAGAGGACCAGCACAGGCATGCCATAGCTCTCTGTAAAGCGCCGCTTCTGCTTCTGTGAGGCATAGGAAAAATGTTAATAGGCAGTCATCGATTCCAAATATTTCAGGAACCACAAATTTCTGAGGGGAAATAATACTAGTTCGCTAGAGTTACCTTTCCCGGTCAATGAATGAGAATTTTGACCCTCTGTACCGTTCCTAGCATCGTCGTGATTGTTATAACCAGAAGAAAAGCCTTCTCCCTTCCCATTCACACCATTTCCCTTTATCGATACCTCTGATGATGACATTTTTCTGAAATCTCAGAACAGATCTGTCATCTGAGAAACTTTCTAGACAATTCCCAGGTGATATCACATCCCAAGACTCAGACCTATCCCTTCAAAGATTCCCTCAAAAACCCACAGCTAAACAACCCGGCAGGAAATACAGGAAGCAGTGACCAGATAACCAAACCAAAATACCGAAACTCTCAAAATCGGCAAAGCACTAGTTCTCTCGCTTCCTCGTCTAACGTCCTACTCCGCAACCTACACACAGATACGCCACCTTCAATCAGAAACGGAACCTCAACGCTCAGAAAAGAGCTTCTTCAGCGAAAATACCACACAATTCCGACCTCTCTTTCACAATTCTCAACATATTGCTCCAATCGACCCCTAAATTGAACCAGGCGATCACAGGAACACGATATGGACTCTGTCGCTCTTCCTCTCTCAGAAGATAAACGCTATCCGCAACCGAAACGCCTCACAGTATCTCTCTCTCTCTCTCTGGGTAGTCTGAAGGGAGACTTAACCAGAGTGGTCAAACTGTGTCCAAGCAATTCAACCGTGGTCAATCCTTAACCAGTCTATGCCACCGGCATTAACCAGTCGGACACACCGGACACAGCCGGTAATAGCATTGAAAACCTATCTTTCAGTGAGAAAATATTTAAAGAAGAATAAAAAGGAAAAGGCAAGAGATGATGAGGATCATAAATAAAGGCGGCTCTGACGGAGAAGGTACAAACGACGCTAACGTTACTGCGAGAGTTGTCGAGGAGGCATTGGACGGGGCAAGTAACGGCGTGTGTCTTGACGGTCGGGGAAAGTTGCTGTGTTTTTCTTGGGAAGTGGCTTTGTCGTGGTATTGACGGGCAAGTCTGGACGGAAGGCATGGAGTGAGAAGTGGGAGTGCGCAGGGAACAACCCCACGGCGCAAGTTAGCGAGGGTTTCTTTCTTTATAATCAAGGGGGCTCATGGAGAGTTAAATATAACTTTGATTTTGCTTTTCTTTTTACGGAGGTACGATAACAACTTTCGTGCACCTGGGCGCAAGGGTACCAAACACTCTAAAGCGTGGGCAGCCTTTGTCCCCCCATCCCCCCGTTCGCCTGTTTCTTCTCTCTCATCCTCTTATCGTACCGTATCACGATATATTTTCCCTCAGCCTTATTTTTTAACCCTTGAAAAAAAGCCATGGAAATATTTATTACTCAAGTATACCTCAAATTTATCATTGGTCCGTTTTTCTTAAAAACAAGCTAAAACTACATTGATATTTTGCTAACTTATTTTAAAACGGCATACATAGCCCGCCCCTTCTAAATTTGTCAGTGCTAGCGAATTAGCGAATTTTTAAGTAGGTTAATACATTAATTTTTTAAAATAAATTATTATTATTTATTTTATTTAAATATTATTTTAAATATTTTTATTATTAAATACTAATGACGATAATTACTTATTTATTAATACGTATTGATATATTATAATTGATTAATATTATGTTAATATTTTTTTATATTTATGATCATGAAATTTAAAATTCTTTTATAAAAAATAAGAATTTTTAAAAATATAATATTAATAATTTTTTAATTATACTGATATAACATTAAAAAAATTATTATTATTTTAAAATTTTAAAAATAATTTTTTAAAATTAAAAAAAATGATGAACTGTAGACTCGAGCTAATAAAATATCAACACATTTTGAGATAGACTGTGCCCTTTTGAGTCCACCCCTTTAATAGGCTGACACATTTTTAACGAATCAGTCTATATTCTTATCTCTATTTATTATTTAAGGATGTGAGTTTTTTAAGCACGTGTAATATAATATAACTCTTCATTAATAATATAATATATATATATATATATCATTATAATATTTGTTTATAACAGTGCTAAAATATGATACAAGAAATGTGTAACTCATTTTTAATAAATACAACGAAATACGATGTATAAATTTTTTTAAAAAAAAAAAAGAGAAAACGAAACCTTTGTTAACAAAATCTGCCTTGTTTGAATAAAGGAACTGCCAGGCTAATGTATATATGCTTGATATAACTTGGTCAATGAAGTTTTTTTTTTTATGAAGAGTGTATACATTATGTATATTATCGTCAGCAAAAGCTAGAAGCCTTCAAAACATCACTTTGCTTTGTTAATACGAAACTCCTTACACGTCAAGGAAAATCCACAGTCTATAATTTATTTAGCTAATCCATAATTAATTTATGGCCGGCAATTAGGGCTCAGTTTCCATTAATATATTAATAATAACTGTAGCATATTTTAATATAAAATTTGTCTCAGTCAATAATGTTCGTAAATCATGAATTTTATAGCGTTTGGTTAATTGAGTCCCATCTTCCCAAACCAAATAATCATGAACGTTAAACTTCTCCCTTCCCTTCATTATTAATATAGGGAAAAGATATTTGATTAGACCATGGGGTGGAAATTCAATGGAATTTCGAAAAAAATACCTCAAGCAACCCCTAAACAAATTTATCAGTTGCTGATCATTCTAAAACTGTTTACATTTTTGTACGATGATTTGAAGGAATTGTATTCAATTAACTCGGTTTAATTAAAAAAGCATGGAAGTAGTCGCTAAAACGACACTTGAGAAACCTTGAAAGCTTCTAATTGTATTCATTTAAATTGACATAACCGTGCACGTAACTCGTTTTCGAGATTACCCCATTAAAGCACAAAAAGGAATCTTTGTATATGTAAAAGGTATTTAGGAATTATTCAAATTTCGTGGATTTGCGGAATATATGGAAGCTACGTACGTGTGCTCAAATTGAACCCTGTGTTACATGTGTCTCAACTTAAAGTTCTCAACCCAAATCTTAATTTAAAAAAAATAAAATAAATAATTATATTTATTTAAAAATATTTTTAAATCAAAACATAGTTTAAAATTGTGATTTTAAATAAGCTATTAAAGCTAATTTATAGAATAATAAAAGAGCTTGTAGAATATCTAACTACTAATTTATTCTTATTTTTTTCTTATACAATCTCTTATTTCTCTTCTCTCTTATATACTATATCTCCTTTCTCGTATCTCTTATATATTTTTTACCCTATATCCTCTCTCATATTTTTAATAAAATTATGTATTTTTTTAATAATTCTGAACTATTTTTCTGGTAATAACTATATAAAATTCATTTACTCATAATCATTTCTTTTATAAATTATTTTTTAAAAACTCTTTTATAAAAATTATCCAAAAATCATTTTTTTATAATTTTTTTAAAATTTTATATAAATAAATCATATATTAAATTAATGAATACTTCCTCCACCTTTATTATTTTATAGAAAAAATTACTATACAATGTCTATAATTCACCTCGCTATTAATTATGTTATTATAATTATAATTTTTTTTTATTAAATCTCTATATAATTTCTTTAATATTATTCTCTATATTTATAATTTATAAGAGAAGTAATATTTTTACTAGTTACTGATGTGACACCAACATTTCCTTAATATATATATAGATTAATTTTATCACATAAGTTTAAATAAAAATAAAATCAATTAGATTATATATTATAAATTGTATATAGATATAAAAAAACAGTTATGAATATGTATATATTATTTTTAATATTAATAATAAATATATTTTATTTCATCATCTGATTTTAAAAAAATATTTTTTTATTTTGTGGTAACTTATCTATCACTTAATCTAATTTATCTCTTCCCTAATTAACATATTATATATATAGAGAGAGAATAATGTCTATAATTGAAAGAAACTGCGAGTTGCTAATAATAAAAAGAGAGAAAACTAAATAGGATATGAAATTATAAATACTCACGAATTAATTTTTTGCTTATTTATAGCATGAATTTCTCAGAGGGACGGAAGAGATGACAAGAGAGAGAATGATGCAAGACGAGATGAGGAGAAATTGGGAAAGTGTGAGAGTGGGACCCACGTGTATTGTCTCATGAAACATCAATTGCGGGAATCTTCGTCCCCTACGCTTCCAAAATATCATAGCCTCGCCCCGTATTTTGTTTTTTCTTTTTCTTTAAATAAAGTATAAAATTCATAATAGAGGAAATAACACTTGCAGAGCAAATAAAAATAATAATAATACTTTAAAATCCCAAAGGATTGATTAAAGTGGTCTTTTACTTATTATTGAAAAAAGGTCAACTGACAAAAATGCCCCATATCACATTCAAGTTGAAAATGATGGAAATTATGTTAGAAAAATAATATATATATATATATATATATATAATTTGAAAATGCCCCAAGGACGAATATGAAAAACTTGCTCAAACTAAAATGACTCCAACTAAGGCTTACTAAATGTTCAACTAATATTTTCAGGATTTACTGGACTAACAAATTATATGTTTATTTAATTTCATCATATTAAAAGGTCTAAATAAATTGATTTCCTTCTTTTGGGGGATATCATTTTTTTTTTGTTATGCATGATTCTCCCTTTTTTATTTTCTAAAAAATTTCTGACTAATGTCTAATTATTTTATTTTTTTAAAAAAATAATTATATATTTAATGAAGAAATTAAATTTAAAAAATAATAATAATAAATTTAAATAAATTGGATATTGCCATAATCAAGGCACAATGACGATCTAGAGAGAGGTTGGTGGGTGGGAGCCATACAAAGTGATAAGCATGGGGCAGCAGAATGGACAGCAAGTGGTACCGCCAATAATAGCATCGATCGACTCCCTCTCGTGCCCTACCCCATAAGGTTTTCCAACAAAGAAAATAATCAAATTTTACAAATCACAGTCCTTTTTTGAATTTTAATCCTAAATATATTTAATTAAATATACATATGTATAGTCATATATATAATAATTATATTTACAAATTATAGATGATGTAATTTATTTCCAGCTCTGTAAAATATGAATCAATCTATATCCTACCACTAATAAAGAGCTTGAATTTATTTTAATATTTCATAAGTTGTTAGTTTGATTCTTATACCGTTTTTGTAGCTAATATTTTTAAATAAAAATTTGTGTAAATACTTCTACTTTATTTTTTATATATAGGTTATTTGTAGAAAAAAAGTTTGTTTTTATATACAAATCAATTTTAGGATAATTAATATTTTTTTAATTTTATTATTTATTTAATGAAGAGAGTGATAGGGAAAGAGAATGTGCAACATTTTTTAATACTCTTTTTTTAATAAAGATAAATATAAAAAAATTATCAATTTAATAGATTTTTAATACGTGAAAATAAAATATAAGTAATTTATATATACGAATAGAATTATATATTTAAAACTTTTAATAATAAAAAAGATTTCATATATTTTTATACATATAAAGTATTATACTCTCAATATCTCATATACATAATACTAATACTTGAACTTAGATTATTCTATTCAATAAAATTTGTAAAGTATGCATTGGAGCTTTTGTTAATTAAATTTTTGTTTGTTTTTGCTTAAGAAGACTGTTGGGAGAAGTTCTTTTTATTATTTTTTTAAGAACCAATTATTTTGATAGTGGATAATAGATATTGAAGGCAAATAATAGACTATTTTTATTTTTATTTTTGACAAAAAATAGACTATTTCTAATTAAGCTGGTATATTTTTATTTCTAAATAAGTACCTAATTTAAAATGAAATATGTTGTTTAATAAAAAATGAAAAGGAAAATAATGTCTTTAAGACATAAATAAAACTATTTAATAAGTAAAGAGATACTAATTTTTTTTAAAAAAATTGTATATAAAGCATATAACTTTAAATTATAAATAATATTATTTTAATTTTAAATATAAGAATTTGATTAGAGATTTTAGTTATAAACATAATACTTTAATTTATTTTATTTTTTATATTTATAAACATAATACATTATATTATATACATTTATAAATCAATGTATATAATATAATACTATATTTAAAAGATTATATTATATTTATTATAAATAAATAATTTATATAATTTTTTTATTCTGAGTAGGTTTTATATTATGCCATGGACCAATTTATTCTAAATTATGTCCAAATGTATGAATCCCACATTATTATTAAAAATTGATAAAGTAATATATAATATTTTAATATTATTTTTTTATATATAATTAATATATTAATCTTATTTATAATATAATTTTATCTATAATATTTTTAATTTAATATAATTTTACGTATAATATTTTTAATTTAGTATATTTTTACCTATAATTTTATTTTTTAAATATTAAAAATTATACTAAATTAATTTTTTTTAGATAAAATTATATTATAAATAAAATTAAAATATTGATTATATATAAAAAATAAAATTAAAATATTAGATATTATTTTATTTTAAAAGAATTTGAAGTTTTGTCCAAACATCCGAGAATAATTAAATTAAATATTAAAAGTGATGTAAAGAGAAAGAGAAAACAAAGGTGGGAGAGGAAAAGGAGATTAAATTAACAGCGCCTAGGGTGAAGGCTCAAGTGGGTCCCTATAAGATGTCCCCTGTCATTGGGACTTGTGGGCCCACCTTCATTCTGCCCCTCGTCGCCTCGGCAGTTCCCAGAATCCACCTTCTTTTAATCTATTTTTTATTTTTCTTAACTCATCATTTTTTAATTAGGTTTTTTCAAAACAAATCGGCATTATTTTAATATATTTTCCACGTCATCCCCTACTTTTCTGGCACTTGTCCCTGGTCCGTTGCACGAGCTTACCCGCCAACTGGACGGAAACGTCGGTTGCGGATTTGAAACGGGATTTAAATGTAGTTTATTTTTATTTATTAATTATAATAAATTGGAAAAACGGAGCCAATAATGCGGACTATGGTTCTTGTTCGTTTGTTGGCGGGGTAAAGCCGAAAGGTAACCGTCACGTGGCGGTAGAGTCAGTTTGGAGTTTGTAGGGGAACAAATGAGTAGGACGTGGTTAACCAATCACTCAGGTAGCATGAGTGACGTTAGATGGGGATTGAAACGGAACAGCGTTACGGACGATGACGTCACCCCACCCCCAGAATATGCTCACGGAATTTTGGGAGAAAACAATTTTGCACTGACATATATTTCCCCCTAATTTTTAATCTAGTATCATTAGCTCTATATCATAATATAGAGTATTGACATAATAAAATCTTAGGGATTAACAACACTAATATAATAAAATTAAAGAGAGAATTACACAGAAATTCTATAGAAAAAAATTATAAAATAATTAAATAGTCTCAAGAGATTAGGATAATAAATTTTATCTTTATGCATAAATGACAATTTTTTGATCATATAATAATAATTTAAAAATGACATAAATAATAAATAGAATAACAATTGATTATAATTTAAAGTGGTATAAGTAAAAATTATAATTATTGTCGAATATTCTTATTGTTATTTATATTATTTTAAATTGTTATCATATGCTGCCAAATTATTATTTATGACACTTTAAGTTATTATGGTATTTTTAATAACTTATTATTTATATATAAATATAACTTGATAATTATAAAAATTAAATTTATTATCCTATATCTTGCTTGAGACTATTTAATTATTTAATAATTTTATATATTTTTTATAATAATTGTTTTCTCATGGGATCTCTATATAATTGTCCTAAAATTAAATGATATAATAAGAGGGAAAACAATATAAATATCAAATTAAAATCTTAAAAAAAAATATTGATAATTACAAAATAGTTTTTACTTTTTTTGAGCCTGGGTTATTCCCTTCCCTCCCTTTTACCCACGGCTAATCTCTTACCTAGGAAAGAACGGCGTGGTGAATAGTGAATAAATTGAAATGGTCTTCTTTGAAAAATAATTTAGTACGATAAAGGATTGTACCTTTTTATCATGATAACTAAATGTGACCAGTCAATAACCATACAAATTAAATTTCCTCTTAACACAAAAATCAGTTTATCGCATTTATTTACTTTGGAGATTTTATTGTCTGATTTTAAAATATTGATATAATGTGATTATTATAGATTATAATTTATATGTAGATATATTGGTTTAATTTAGGGTCCCACCTTTGTACGAAGAGTTAGTGGGGAACACGGATGCCCACGTGCTCCCATGGCCCCCGCGGGAATGGCATTTCCTTTTCCGCAGCCATTTATTTATTTATTATTTTGTTTTCTCATATTCCCCCAACAAAAAAGGAATCCGCTTAAAAGTTAAAATAAAATCAAAGATTTGGTGGGTAAAATGAAAACAGGAACAGAGGAAACTCGTATGTAGGGCTGTTTATGGGCAGGATTAAATAGGATAATTCCCTAATGTCCTATCTAAAAAAAATATAGGTTATATTTTATAGCCCGATATCTGACCTTACTTTATAAAAGTCCTAACTATTTTGGGTTGAACATGAGCGGGCTGGGCGTGGGCGGGTTAGGCGGGCCCGTTGTGATGCTCTGCTCATGTTGGAAAAAATAATCTGTAATTATAAACTTTTAAAATAATATCATATTCATATGTCTTCAAGAGTTAAATAATATCTATAATCTACTAAAAATAAGGTAACAAAAAGATAAAAATTAAAGTATTGAAATTCATTGCATATAAAAAAAGTTTTGAAATCCAAGTAATTTGTAATTGTAACTTTGTATAAATTTTCTAAATATTGACAAAAATGAAGTATCTAAAAAAATAAAATAAGTAATTATAATTTATAATGTAATAATATTATGATTAATAAAATTAAAAAAAAAATCAATATAGTTATAAATATTAAAATACGTAACTTATTTACTTGACTATTTAGATTTTTAAAATGATCATTTAGTCATTAATTACTATCATATTCTCCCTTCTAAGTGTTATATTTAGGGAGAAAAGTAAAAAAAAAAGAATAAGTGCCTATGGGCAGGGCAGGGCAGGGCAGGAAACCTCTCTGTCCTGCCTCTAAATCCTAAACCCTAAATTCTACCCTATATTTATCAGATTGGGTAAAACTATTTTTTTATGGGTTTAAATAGATATATTAGACTGCAGATTTTATGAATACACCTACTCGTATGTACGATCGGTCGTTATGAATCTTCATTTCAAATTCGACACCGGTTCAATGTCTGTCAGCAAATTATATGACGTGACAACTTTGTGGACTTTAAACTATTACGTGTAATTATGTTAATCTTATGCGCATAGCGAATCAATTCCCATTTTTTTTAGTTTTTTATAATATAATAAATTAAAATTTATTTTTTATTAAAAAATATGTTTAAATTTAATAATCGATAATATTTAAATCGAATTATTACATTAAAAAAAAGGGTAATATGAGAGGTTAGACAAATTGGCCTGTTTTGATGTCTCTTTATGCTAGTAATCAATGTTATTATGCATGAAAGATTCAAAAACACGATGATGCTCAGTATTACCAACAAAAAATGAGTCACTATTGACAGAGACTTAGATATTATTGTGTGACACGATTTTTCGTGCATTGGAATCGGTCTTCTTACTCTCTTCCCCACTTTAAATGTGAAAAAATAAACCCACGTGGGCAGTTATGGTTTACTCTTTATAGAACACAAATTTCAAATTTATTTTCAGACAGGTCATAATGCTTTAACTAAAAATAATTAAGCTAAAATATATAAAATCTTATCTAACTTTATATAAATTACATAAAATCTATTTAACATTTAAAATTTTAAATGAATGATCTAAATGTTTTATATTTTAATATTAAGATAACATCGTTAAAATTATTGTTAAAATTAATAGTTTTTACTATCATAACAATTTTTATATTTTTATTATATATCAATTAATTTAAAAAATAAAATTTAACATTTGGCATATCATTTTAATTCTTTTAAAAAACACTTAAATAACGCTTCCCACTTGACATCACGTCAAGTATTTCTAAATATTTAAAAAATTATTTAAAATGTTTATTTGACTATAATAAAATAAAAAAATATATTACTTAAAATCTATTTAACATTTAAAATTTTAAATTAATGATCCAAATATTTTATATTGTAATATTAAAATAATATCATTTAAATTATTGTTAAAATTAATAATTTTTATTATCATAACAATTTTTATATTTTTTTATTATATATTAATTAATTTACAAAATAAAATTTAACACTAGATATGTAATTTTATTTTTAAAACAAAACACTTAAATAATGCTTCACACTTGACATCACGGCAAGTATTTTCTAAATATTTAAAAAATAAACATTTAAAATATTTATTTGACTATAGTTAAATAAAAAATATATACTATTTAAAATTATCTATATAAATTTTTAAATATTATTTTTTAAATGATATGATATATAATAAAAAATATAAAAATTATAATATGATAAAATTATTAAATTTAATGATAATTTTAATAGCAATAGTTTATTAATCAAAACATAAAATATTAAGGTTTTTAATTTAAACTTTTAAAAATTAAAGATGATATATACAACTGATACAAAATTTATGGGGGATTTTGTGTATTTAAGTCAAATGAGTGTCATAGAAGTTTAGAAAATATTTATCAAATTCTTAATATATAATATAATTAAGGAATTAATATTAATCATAAATATAAAATATATTTTTATATTTATTATTTTTTTTAAATTAATTTTATTAATACTCTATTAATAACAATCAAATAAAAGACGGGATAAGGTGTTAAGAAAAGTGATTACAACATGTTAAAAAAATATAATATTAATTAATTGAACTAATTTTATTAATATAATTAAATAAATTATATATTAAATATAGAAAGTAATAATTATCAAACTATTTATAATTAGATCAAGTAAAAGAAATTTAATATATTTTTTATATAAGGTCTCAATATTTTTTTTTTAATAAACTCATGTTCTATTACTTGAGATGATTATGTTTAAAATATTCTCAATCACTAAATGGATATTGCTCTTTATAAAGTTCAAATATTAAGAGAGACTTACGTATCAACTCCAAATATATAAAATGGCAAATATATATTAAGAACCTAATGTGTAAATTATTAAAAAAATATATAAATTAATATGATATTATATGGGAATATTCTAATAGAAAAATAATAATAAAATATTTTAAAATATGATAAATATTAAAGTAGGATAAATATAATAATAGATTAAATATTATCAATTATAAATTAAATATTACTAACATAATGTCCTATTTTATATTAATCATCCCAACAGAATCTTTGATTCTCAGACTGAATCTAAGCCCATGACATTCCTCATTTCCCCATATATCTAATAATGATACATTAGATTTAACAATTGCAGAAAAAAACAATCTTAAAATAGAATTTCATAGGAAACATCAAAGGCATCATAGATTTTTGTTGTTGTTGTAGTCATCCCTATTCTTTTTTCCTTTTCCGACGAGTACTATTTTTTTTCTGAGTTATGACTTATTATAAGGATGTTTCAAATTAATAATTTTAGTGAATATAAATAGCGACTTTAAAAAATACTAACGATAACTTTATAATAAAAAAAATGATATATTAGATCCAATAATTAAATCAGCTTAACAATTAAAATTTCTCTGCGTAATCAATTTTCATTGATATTCTCTACGATCATCATGATTTCTTCTTAAAAGTCATCATTTCATACAATTGAATTATAACAATATATTAGATTAATAATTTCAGATGGCATAAATAATGACTTTGAAGATTACTAATAAGTAATAATAATTTTTTTAAAAAATCAAAATTACTAACACAATAGTTATTTTAATCGGGTAAAATTTTATTAGATTTTTTTAGGTTTAAAATTTAATTTTTAAACAATATACTATGTTATGAGGGACAACTGTAAACTAAAAAATTAGATCAGTTGATTACTCAAATAACTAATAATAAGATATATAAAAAATATTGATTTATAGTATATAGGAAAGAATATAAATCAAAATTTTAATATCTCACACGGGAAAATTAATGTTTAAAATTAATCTTTTATATTATTAAATTTTAGTAATTTTTTGAACCGCTATATAATATTAATAACTAACTAAGATTAAATTCAAATAATATTATTTTATCAAAAATTAAATTTAAATATTATTAAACCTAAATAAAAATTTTTTAGTCTTATCTTAAAGGAGTATCCTTGTCATCGTACCAACCACTAGTGGTAAATTTTGAATGAATTTTTTCTTTTCTTTATTTATTTATTTATTCTTTGTAAGGGAATTTGACATTTTCAATTAGAACACGGCGCATATGGGGACATGCTCCCTTGCATACTCAGAGGACCACACCACCATTCAGTATAGGCTGTACCAATACCAATTGGGGGCGTTTGGGAAGTAATATTTTATTATATTTTTAATTATAGTGATTGGAAAAATATCTTTAATTTATAATTATTTAAATTTATATTTAAATATAATAAATAATGCACCATATTTAGGGGTGGATAAAAGATAAGATATGATTGGAATAACCTCATCCCAGAAAAAGACATATGACAAAAAATACGTCATGTGTCACATCTTATCTCAAATATATCCCAATTCTTTTTAGGATTGAAATAGGTCAGGATGGGTTCAGAAATTTCTGAACCCTATTTAAAAAAAATATACTACTAAATATTTATATACATTATATCTATTAATAACATATAATTAAAATACAAAAAATAATAGAAAAAATTAAATTCTCTTTATTATGATTACTAATTTAAAATAATAAATACTATTAATTATATTATAAATATTATTATTTTTTATTTTTTCACTTCACCAACTGAAGTTATTACTTCATTTGTAAAAAAATAAATACATATAAGTAAGAAAAAAATATAATTATCTAATAAATAATATGATACAATAAATACTATTTTTTATAAAAAAATGTTGGGACGGGACGGGACGGAAATTCTGAAGAACAGATCGAGACCTATCCCGTCCTGACCATTAGCCCTGTCCTGTCTTGACCCTTCATGGGACGAATCTATCTTGAATTGTTTGGAACCAGGTTAGGACAACTCGGGACGAGACAATTTGAGCATCCCTAACCCTATCTGATATTAGTATTGTTTAATAAAAAAAAAGTTTTACTTTACCTTTAAATAGTAAATGAGTCTAACTATTTTTTTAAAAAAATTATTTAAAAAAATACAGGCTGTACCATTTTTTTATTTTTTATTTTTAGATATTTTAATAGGAGAAGATAAGTTTCAACAAAGTGAAACGAGACAAAATATGTCATTCTCCTGTTTCTTTCCCTCACCCTGCTTTTCATACATTTTCCCAACTTAAAAAAGAGGAATCACCCCCACGTGTTTGCCTTCGTGTGATCATTGATCCATTATCGACCAAAAAAATACAATAGTTTTTTTTATCAGTTTAATTTTTTTTCTCATTTATATAAATTGAATCTACGAGACGATCTTTTCAATTTTTAAGATGTTCTGGGAATAGGGAACCAAGGTGGAATCCTTGTAAATTATATATATATATATATATATATATATATTAAACAAACAATGAAAGGGGGTAGGTCTCCTAAATAGATACAAGTCATTGATATGAACATGCATACATATAAAATCTATGTATAGCAACTTCTAATATTAAATAATGTGACTTATCTTAAATTTTGTAAGAAAGATGCAATCTCCAATATAATCATACCAAACATTAGGTGCTCGCTTGGTTTAAGTTGTAAAATAAATATGAAATGATATTTTTAAATCTATGAAATTGTAAAATACCATGTAAAAATGTTTAAATATTGATTTATAGAAGTGTAGAGACATCTATATGTTGATTTAAAGAAGCTTGAATTCGAATAATACGGTTAAAATTATGTAATGAGAATTACCTGATTTATTATAATATATTATAATTATAATTATATTGAATTATTTAATTCTACCAACCATACCTCTGGATGAACAAAATATATCAAGATTAATCTTAATTCATAAAATCAAATCAAACATGCCATAATTAGTGCTTATTAGTATCTTAGGTGTACCAACACAGAAGTAATCAATGCGTAATGTAAGAATTACTTTAATGAATTTATAAAAGAGAAAAAAAAGAGCTGCTTTAATGAAAAAGAAAAAGTGATACAAAAATTATCTCGCCTATGGCTCATTCAACTTTATTAAAATACCCTTTTAAATTATTCAACTTCATTCACTTTCTTAAAACTCTTCAGATACTTGACAAGGAAAAGGCAGACATTTCAAAGCAATTAGCTCAAATGCTTTCGTAAGCAAAAGATACAACAGAGCCGTGTTTGGCTGTTCAAACACACGTCACAAGATTTTTCTTTTTCTTTTTCTAATTAAAACTAACTAAACACACACCGCCATTTGCCGCATTTCACATTATTAAAATTTCATTTGGGATCGTGCAGCCCTCAACCTATTTCGTGTAAATAAATTGAGAGAGCCTCATAAATTATTATTTTATAGCAATCAATTATTACATAACTTGGGCCGGGCAAAGGTTGAGTAGATGAACAAAACTGGTATGTTTCTTTGGTCTAATGGGGAAGGCAAGTGTAAGGATATAATTATATCATCACAATTCACAAGGGTATTTTTCAGAATGGTCCCCCCTCACTGCTATAAACTAGAAATGCTAAAAGTGGAACCCCTCTTATAAGCTAATCCCTTTGGCTTTTGTTCCCTGAATTGGTCAAAATTCATTACCTTTGTTCTTCCCTCTGCTTCTGCTCAGAGAGAGAGAAGGGAAGGTCAAAGAGGTCGGCCAACTTCTGCTACCTCTTCAAAGAAAAGCTTCCTCATCTTCTCCAAAACTGCTGAAACTTGTTACAAGGCCCATACTGGATAACAATGTATCATTAATAATCAATGAAACAGAATAAGCATGCTCGTGAACTGAACACTGTTTAAATTTGACCTGGTACATGTGGGGCCTATTATATATTTGACTGTACATGATGTTGAAGTCATGGTGCCATTAAAATAACAAGTGGAAGGATACATCTTTGGAAAATGAATAGGAACACTGTGAACAAGTATGAACACGCTCGGGAGTTTGAGAAAGAAACAAATGGTCAGTAAGATAAACGTGCTCAGACCCAGAAAGGGTTTCTATTGTTTAAGTATTGCAAATGGCTTTTTCTGCATAACTAAAGTTTATTCACACTCATCTTAGTCCCCAATAAATGGTTGTTTGAACAGAACTCCCTTATGCTGGCCAATAACCGAAGGAGTACATAATTTCTTTGCCTCTCCAAAAAAAAAAAACGGTACACAATTGAATAATTCATCACTAGTTCACCCCACCTTTAGGCACCATGGAGGCCAGCTGGGGCTCTCTACTATCATCCACTTACTTGTGTACAGCATCCACTCACATTTATCAGTTTCGAGAGAATATTGACTATATGAAAAACTTCTATTCATGTATAAATGCATAAAGAAATGTATCTATATGATAATTCTTATTTCTTGCTCGACTGTCAGGCATGCAATGCAGTTTTGATGGAAGCCAAATCAAAGAGATTTTAAGGCTACTGAGCATATCTTCAGAGGTTAACAATTCGATAACGATGATACTAATTTACATTGGGATGACAAATAGAACGAATAAGATATATTCAGGGTAGCAAATTTACTTGGAGCTATACGTCCACCGTACTCTTCAAGCACGTCAGTTGTCCAATCCTTCAAGTCCTCTTCCAAAAATCTTGGAAGGAAAATGAGCTAGCAGCATACAAAACTCTCACTCTAACAACACAAGAACAGTACTATTCACTGCATTAATTAAGGTGGCCATATTTCTTGTTATAGTCCTCATTATAACATATATATATTAAATCCACTGATCCCGTCTTTGGGTTTATTTATAAGCATCGGCGTGTCACTGTGATAAGGTATTTTTTTTCTTAACCAGCAAGTAATTTCACAACCTGATGTCAGTTTTACAAAACAAAAGAAAACTACCCAGTTAATAGAATGGGACCTAATTGTCCGTACGTATTTATGCTAAACAGTCACATGTATAAGAAGCATCACAAGGCCAGGCTTACCAAACGCAATGGTTCTCCAGTTCTTATTCTAGCATTAGATTCAAAAGGAGTCTTAGGCCTCAATTCTCAAAACTCCTCCCACTCCTCACGTGTAAGCATTCTTACCGTGCCTTGACCTTCAGGTGCATGCTTTATATCTTGCGCTCAAGTAACTCTTGGGACTTGGACTCATCATACTGTGATGCCAACACAGACATAGATCAGATTATAGTTCCATATACCAATGATCTATACAAAGAAAAAGGCGGTGGACAAACACAATGCAGATTACAACAAAACTACCTAAATGCACACTTATCCTCTAATTTGATAATCCACATTCCGATTGTTCAGTTAGTACTTTCATCAAACAATTAAAATGCTATTAGAACATGACCCGGGAAAAAGAGAGCATCTCAATTTGAGGATCTACCATCTATGGCTATGAATGATGCGGGGGGGGGGGGGGGGGAAGAGAGAAAATGTGGTTCGGAGGTCAAGTACAAGAGAGGAATACCATCATGAGGAGCTTGGCGAAGAGCGCGATTCTGGCAGCAGCGAGAATCTGACATTGTGGCAGTGTTGAGATATGATTTGGATTCGGGAAACCCCACAAAGAAATGGTCCTTCTTTTTTGAGGTCCTCATCTTCCTTGTTTTCTCGCTGAGGGGCCATCGTACCTCCCTCCCAACCATGATCAATGTCTGCACTCTGCACAATTTTGCTCATTGTTCGTAAATCCAGCTCCATCGCTCTTTCTTTCAACTCAAAAATGTTGTCTGATGCAATCCAAATGCCAAGTTACTATCAAAATCGTAGCAACATCCAATATGTTGCATATCATCCACGCTAGACTGTAGAGCAGGATTTAAAATTAATTAAAGTTTAAAGTTTAAAATAAAACGTATCCGAGGAAATTTGCCCGGGAAACTCCGCCTCAATAAAAATAAACCAAAATAGAAAAAACGCTTGTGCAAAAATTGTTTGTCATTTATTCAGAATTTTTTTTATAACGACATTTTTTCTATTTTTAAAATCCTTTTATCTAATTTTAAAATGGGCTGTTAAATTGTATCTTTTGAACCAAGATATCTCTATTTAATACACATGATACTTGGAAAAAAAAGTTTAAAAGCATGTTATCAAAATAATTTTCACACACTTATATATTTTAAATTTTTTAAACACGTATATTGGCTAAAAGAAAGAATTCAAATGACTATATACAAAAATATTTAATGACTCAATATTTTAATATAAAGAGAGATAAATTAGTCTATATTAATGTATTTTTAATTGCAAAATATTATTTTTAAAATTTCTATGAATATTCATGATTCTGTAAAATAAAAAAGAGGTTCTTTTAATTAAAGACAAAATAACAGTAGGAGATGGAGATCCAAGTATGCTTTACTCAAAATCAAAAGTTAAAAAAGTACAAATTAGGTGTTTGTTTAGTGTTTATGAATTTATATTTTAGCCCCGTTGTAGTTTTGCTAGGAGATGAGTTTTAGGTTAAGGTCCGGGATTTTGTTTTCTATGGATTCAAATCCAAATCCAAGTTTTATGATTCTAAGAGAAATTTATTTATTAATAAATAATAAAAAAGTAAATAATTATTAGTTTAATTTTTCAAGTCATAAATAATTCATATTAAAAATATTATACATGCTCTTGAAAAACTGCTCAAGATCGATTTATTGGTCCTTATGTTATTGGTTTTAAGAAAAAAGCGCTTTTGCTCAATTCCCTTCAAGCAGTAGAAAGAAAGAACCTCTTGAAGAAAGTTCTCAAGATAACAATAAAATAATTCATATTTATAAAATTTTTATGAAAGTATACTCGTTAATCAAAATCTTAATTCTTCCTTTTCAGTCTACATTCAGCTCTGAATAAAGAAGGCATTCGGGAAGTCAGCGCGATCTTGCGATCGCACATCACATCATCTGATTTGGGATTCCAATTCGTGCCATTCAAACATGACAAATATTAGAAGGGTCTAAAATCATTGAACGTGGAAAAATTGTGTTTAAAAAGCGAACCTATTAAAAATGACACTTTTAAAGTTTTAACCTTATCTGACATGACGCGGTCACAATGGTCAAGAGTTGAGCAGATTCAATTACGTTGAAGTATAACTCACCATCTTATTATACATTGAACCTACCTATAATAATAATAATAATAATAATAATAATAATAATAAACTTGGCTACGATCCATGTTTCAGGGACAACGACTTTGTCCCCACATTAGAAGTCTCCGGCTTTTGCTAATCTCCTACATTGTCTTGTTTTCTAGTGTCGTCACGTGTCTAAATTGAGACAGTTATGTTCTCCTACAATGAATGATGATCATAATCATTCAAGAAGCTTGTTTTCTTTTTGTATGCATACCTTCAAACATACGATACGATGCTCCTATTTCTCCATATATTTGAATAAGGTGGTGGTGTAGCCATGGGTGAAGATTTGGACACATGTGGAGCCCACAGCAAGATGGCCATTACCTACTTCAATCCAGAGCATAATCTTAGCGCACCATTATATATATTTATATATACACAAATGTGATATACGCCCATTACAAAAATTTGAGAAAAAATCACTTTTTTTTCCTTCCCTCAATAAAAGTAATTTTCTCTCTCTCCAGCAGTAAGGCCCAATACGACGACTCCTGCAATTTTCGGCCGGTAATAATAGTTGGCTTTATGGGCTTGCTATCTGCTGGTTAAGAGAGAGAAAGCATCTCTTCCGATAGAATCGGATCTCGAAGCAAGCTCAATAGGAGTATTGCCTTCTTTATCTTCAGCGTGAGGATTGGCCCCTCTACAAAAAAAAAAAAAAAAAGAAAAAAAAGGAAAAAAGAATCCATGGCAAAGTTAATTGCAGTAACACTGGGTTCATATGTGACAGGGGTCCCCTTTAGACTGTACGTATGAAAGACATGACAGAATGGAATAATCATATGATTACTCGAATTAGAGTTCAATTTAACTTAAAGTCAGGTAAATGTCAAGTTTCACCTGCACTTTTCCTACATGGTTCTGTATTAGAACATAATAAATGTGCATGGAATTGGAAAACTATTAATATGAATATTCAGTGAATCACGAGACTAGAGCGTATGTTTTAGTTGGCTTAATTCTTGCAGGGTTTTAGATGAACTCAAAAGTTTAGCAATAATCTCGAGTACTGTTCCAGGAACAGGAGGACGGGCAAAACTAGCAATGCAACGACCAATGGGAGGATTCACTTCCAGAAAAAGGGGAGGGTAAGTAAGACCAGCTGATGAAGGGGCCTCTCCTAGCACTGTCCAGGTGACTGAAGAGTGAAGAATCGCTGGTGCATTATACTAATAACTTGGATGGGAAGCTTTGCCCTGTGTTTGGATGGAGAAAAAACGGAAGAAAAATAAGAGGGAGAGAATATTGTTTTTTAGGAGTTTTCCTCATAATATTATTTCCTCTCTAATTTTCTTCCCATCCAAGCTTACTGTTAAGGATAATATTTTAATTTTAACTATGATTAGGGTTTGATGAAGATAGAGGCTACTACGGAGATAAATGGGACACAGTAACAGCTTGGTTAATTACCATGGACACATTATTATTACCACAGGTTTCAGGTAGCTTTCCCAAGGATTTCGTCATGGCCCGGAGGGAGGCAACTTACACTGGTAAGCTGATGGAGGAACAAAGGTAAAAGAATATCTACCACTTCATGTGACATAATTGAAAATGCTAAATGAGTAGAAACACATGGAACCAAGGAGGGGCCAGCCAGCTGGATCTTAAGTTCATAGGCATGGATGAGAGAGATAATGAGATAATACATTTATTACCTTGTTACAAGCAGTTTTGCAGCTGCCCTCTTGCCATTGATTATACAACAATGCAGTGGGGTCTGACCTCTTGAATCTGGAGCATTTATATCTGCACCATACTGGAGAAGGAGCTCCACCATGCTGGAATCGGCAGTTAGACATGCCTGATGAAGCACACTAGAACTAGAACAATCTTGTCTATCCTCTACCTGCTCATTTTCTGTTTTTCTGGGTCGCAACTCTGTCGGCTGAATTTCCTTTTTTGATGACGAGTCTGTATTTTTTCTTGATGAGCTGTCTATATTACTTGACGACGGCACCACCTCAGAATTACCTGTTAATGGAGTTGAGAGACAAGAAGAAGAAGGCACACCATATGATAATCGCTCAGAGATGGTATTGAGATCTACATCTGACTTGACTATATGTCGGTACACTCCTCTCTTGTCGTTGGCACAGATGCTTTCCCACACCTGGTGAGCCAGTGATCGGATAAGTTCGGTTTTCTTCTTCTTCCGATTAACAAAGACCTTCTCCAAATACTGCAATAAGAGAAAGCATCAAGTTCTTCCTCCCAGACATAAACTCCTGTCAAGTAACACTTCAATAAAATTCCTACCAACTACCGAAGGTAACATTGGGAATATGGTTGTTGCTACTTTGTTTCTCCATAGAGAGAAAAAAGAAGTAACCAGAAACCCACCCTTCTAGAATATTTTAATTGTCTACTCTCAAGGAATTAAGGAAACTTTAAAACTCATTAAGTCTATCTAAAAATTAAAAAAGTTTCCCACTTTAATCATATTAAATACATCCATAAAAACACAGTTTCATATTTTACTAAAAAAGAAAAAAAAAATCTTAATAAATAATCTTGGGTCCTTAATTATTAAATGGACCATAAAACCCCTACTCTACTCCAAGTACCGTATAAATGGGACCGAAGGAAGTAATCAATAATTATATTAGAACAAATATTACATACATATTTGGCAATACAAGATGATCACTTTTTCGTTAGAAAAAAAAGGAATGGACAAAATTTATGAACTTTAATAAAAAATAAATAACGTTAAAATATAAGTTTAAGAGATATATTTCCTTAGAAGTTGCATTTTAATGAAAGAAACAGATATTTTGAAGATATTGTTGTAATGTTTTGGTTTCAAATCAATTAGTAAGTAAAGATTTTCATAATAGATGAGAGGGATGTATAATTTAAAAATCTTTGGTAGAAAAAATAGAGGGTAATTTACCTTGTATCAAAATCATATAATATGTTTACGAAAAGGGAAAATGGCAATTAGATCCCAAAATTTTAATTTAATGACAGTTAGGTTTCCAAAATGTTTTGTTAAAAGATAAATTGAAAATATCGATTCAGAGCAATTTATGAATCAATGGTAGTTAAGTCTTATAATTTGTTAACCAACGAACTCTAACCTCGTCAGCAGGACATTACGGGTCACAAAATAGGCTGCCTAAGAAACATATGGGATGCGAGAATCAATATAACGAGAGCACTAACTTCCTGGAAAATCTCCTTGTGGAATCTTTAACTATGCCAAACTTGTTAAGCTAAAATGGAAAGAGCGTGTTTGCTTTTTCCTAAGGTGGAAAATATAATCTCAGAATGTGTGAAATGCGATAAGGCCATAGAAAGCAGAAAGTTAAGATTACCTTTGCGTGAATGAACCTCTCCTTCAATGAAATAGGATCATCTTGTTCTGGTTTCTTTGCATGAAATAATTTAGTTTTGACCTTAAATGAACTACATTGTAGGAACGCTTATCAGCATAAATTCAAACATCTAATGCTATCATTGGCCACAAATAAATAAATTTTGGCTACTTACGAAACAGGCATATCATCTGTTTGCGAATTACTTGGTGAATGCAACAGCTCTTCCCATATCGAGTTTGCAAAGAGATTACCCAGCGACTGAAACATGCCCAAAACATAAGCGTCCCAGACTTTCACATCTAGTGTTAACGATCTTACCTGCAAAAAATATTGCATGAATTTTAGTTCTGTACGATATCAATATTAGCCCTCTAATAAAGTAAACGACTGCCATTCTCTTTCACCATATATATCATATATGTATAAAGCAAAACTTAAACAAACAAATGCTTTTCCATGACAAGCAGTTACAGCTAGACATAGTGAAAAACTTTCAAGCCAGAAAGTACAAGGCTCTTATGCCCTATTTCTGGCTTTTATTCAGAAAAGAAGGATGAGACATGAGCCATATACAGCGCAAAACGATAAGCTTAAATGCGAAACCTCAACAACTTACTTTAGATATATGTACACCAAGATTACGATGCACACCAGAACATTCTATGCATATAAGAATACCGAGGTTTAAGGATGCCCAGTCCGGATCAGGTTTACCACAATCAGCGCACTTGTCATTGCCGCACACCTTTCTAAGAACGTCAATTGGCTTCTCACTTTTTACAACCTGTTGATGAGATTGCAAACTTTTAGCTAAAGAAAAGTAAGTATAAGTTCTTAAGATGCGCATGCTTTAGACACTACCTGATCATAAACTGGGAGATTGTCCGACGTATTAGTCTTACTTGAAGGGTTACCATCATTGCATTCAGAGTCAACTGAGGGAGGCTGCCATATCATTGTTTTAATAATTATCGCCATCACTAATCACGATTAACTCTGGTACCCAAGAATACACTTAAAAGAAAAATCTACAATGTACCATTTCTATTGTTTGGGCATTCAACAAGGAGGCAATTACTCCTGTTATCTTTTCAACCCAATCCATTTGGTCCGGCATATTTTCTGCCTGCAATTCTTTACCTTAGTATCGTCAGGAGCACGTAATAAAATTCAAATTATGTGTAAAAATAATTTTGGGATACGAACTTGCAGTGTGAAGTTCTTTGTTGGTGAAATAATTCTGAAGCAAAATCTTAAATCCGTCTGCTCAGCATCAATCTTGATTGTTGATGTTAGCAAGTTCACCGCACGACGTGCTGCGGTTTTTTCATCGACAACAGCATGGTGATAAGCAAGACGGCTCAAAAGCCCAGTACCAGGTTCAGTGGGATTATTCTTTGCTGCAGATGGTTGGCCGCCTCCCTGAAATGGTATGATCAATATTTGTTAAACGAAGAAACTGACATGAGCATTATCAGGCATAGAGTATTACGGTTTAACAACTCAGTTGGTAACTTACGTGCGCTTGCAACCAGTTGCCTGGTTTGCGATGGTAGTATAACATTCCTCGACTATCAAGAACAAAATACCTTCTCTTCCATGCCCCTCTCAGATTGGAAGATCGTTTTGACAGATATCCTTGTCTAAGAATTTGAACCTAAAATTGTGTGCATATTTTGAAAAAGATATGCTTAAATAAAGGACTCAAACTGTCGAATGCACATTCTCGGAGGAAGAGGGAAAATCAAATCAGAAAATACCTTTCCATTTGCAGCAGATTCCATTACAGCATCGGCCACATCATTCGGTATCCTAGCAAAAGCCTGCATGTCTCTATTAGGAGAAGGGCCATTCGAGTTGAGCTTACTATCTTGATGAACTTGTTTTTTGTAATCCTGAATTCTTTCAAGAAGGGAAATCTGCTCCGTATTGTAATTTTCTCTCGACTTTTGTGCAATACTCAGAACCTGCAACCTAGCAGAATTAAATATATAGAAGTGTTCCTAAACCCTCTTAAGCATTAAGCTGGCAAAAAAAGCATACAAATCTCAAACGATTGCTGGCAATGCCAATCTTTGAAACAATACCGTGCATCTCAAGAAGGACTAGATTGTAATTTTAGCCACTGACTCGCGATAAGGGAACTTGGACACACAGTAAAGGAAATCATTCAATCAGCCAATGTTTAACAAAATTTACAACTAGCATTTTCTTTGGGTGTCATTGCTGGCTTTCACATCTAGGATCATTCGATGGTCAGAGTTATGATGAAGTAATAATGTTTCCTAACATTTCATTCTAATAAATTGTCATATATTCAATAGCTGTCTATTAGGTGCTTGACGCCCGAGGCTTATAGCTTTTTAGGAAAATTGAAAGAAAACTACATCTACTTTTCCAAGGAAAAATCTATATGCACCATCAGAAGTCAAAAGCAAAGAACTAGGAGCCAACCTCGCTGATGAAAGGTTCCATCTGTTGGAATAGTTGATATCCCTGCAAAAGAGAATTTTCAGAGGCAGCAGTGTGCAACAATATCAATGGAAATGGACCGTGCATGTGATTGAGTCATATACCTGTTGAAAATATCGAAGATGAGCATCCATAATTCCAGGAACAGCCTCCAAAAACTCAAATCTCTTCTTAGCCTCAATATGGTTGAGAGCACCAACCTGGATGATGAGTTATGCTTTGAAGTTAAGTCCAGAACGAATATATATATATATGTATATTATAATCTTACGTATCTTCTGGAGCTAATATTACCAGGTTGAAACGGGCTTCCTCAAATGAGTCCCTTGCATTGTGCATTTCCTGGAATCTCTCTCTACCAATTAGATTTTAAAGGATCATGGCAATCCATGACAAGAAATAGGGTTATCTATAAGACAATATTACGTACTGATGTCATAAAATAAACTCCTCCACGTACCTCTTCTACGGCAGCGACGGTATCCAACTTGGCGCTTTTCCTCAAAGACGTAAATTTATCACGTGCCTGTACCGCAAAACCCAGGGCATGGCTACTATGATCAGGAGACAAGAATTGCTTGTGCTTACAATAGCACTGTCTTTTCTTAAGACCCCATCAAGAATCAAGTTACTCAGAACAGTAATCGCATTTTTTAATTGAAATTTCAGACACAATAGCCTTAGATCTCACCCTCACTTGCAAACCAAAACTCAAATACTTAAATAATTTGAAGATTAAACTCGACTCAAGGGAGGTCTGGCATACTGGAAAATCTTGAAACTTCAACCAGACCACTGAAATATTCTTTTCATCACCTCACACTTTAAATACATCCACTAAAAGTGAAGTAACTTCCCATTTTCTCAAGAATTGAGCTAGGATCATTAATAAACAAAATTGAACTACTGATTTGGAGTCGTTGAAATGAAAATCAAAGCGCAGCCTATGCAGGCCATTCTTGGATCCATATAATTCCTTTCATGCCCCATTCAAATCCAGTTTAATGAAACATGTTGAACTCTTAATACATAAATTGACATAACAGATTGAAAAGGGAATAAATTGAAAATATAATCCTGATATTGTCAAGGAATAAAAACCATGGATGCATATTTTATAATACTGTCCAAACTTCAAAGGCAATTAGGAAGCACCTGTTCATACTGAACGGAGGCTTTATCAAAACGTTTTCGAGCTTCCTGTAGGAATCGCTTGAAGCATTAAAGTCTTGTTTCATTAGAAGAGCTGCGCATAGACAGCTTAAGAAAGGCAGACCAGCGTCATATTTATATGGGCTTGGCAGGGAAAATACTGTAGCCAAGCTCACAAGATATGATGCCTTAATATCGCAAGGGTTTAGAGTACAATAAACAGCAATATTACATATAAATACGCAACAACTTATATTATTCAAATATACCTTGGCATCAAGGATGTCAACATTGAGAACGTGTAGTAATCGGTCATTCAGCATGTGCTCCACCTAAGAAGACACTAGATGGAGTCAAAATGACAATAATAACAACAAGAACAAATAATCAATCTCTGAGTGGGGAAAGAAGAGGCAATGGAGAATATACATAAAAGGAACTTCTAATTTGATCACCACCAACCAATAACTACCAAATTATTCTTATGCTTGCGAGTGATATGACACAAATAAAAATAGATATTACCTTCAGAAACAAGTAAACACCTAAGATATGTTTCAGTTGGCCCTGGGGTTATATAAGGTCTATATGAGGAAAAAAAATAAAGAAAAGAAAATATATAGATGAAAGGAATGAATTTTGATGATATGTCCCTGGCTGAGGTGCCTTTAACTCAATTAATCTCAGCACGGGCTACGTGTAGAGTGGGTGGAGAGACAAAGTCGTTGGTCGGGGATTTGAGGTTTGGAACTATTGGAGTAGGCGAGCAGAAAATTAATCAGAATCTAGCTTCTCGAAAGTTAGGGGACCATTTTCATTTTTGTTTCAATTTTTTCTGTCTGTTTCCCACTGTATTTCTTCAACTCCATCTTCTTCTGGTTATTTTGCGTCCGGATACAAGCAATCAACGCAGCTAGTAATCTTGAAGTTGTCTTCTAAACAGGAATCCATGAAATATACATGTAAATAGTAAAACTTAAAAGAAATTAACGATTCTAGTACAAGAAGATAATGGGATAAGTAAAAGCACTGAACATCCAAAAATTTTATTGTGTGCATTTCTTATAATCATTGGTCAAGCTGCTAGGTACAAGCTAGAAACAAAACTGCGCTAGGACTTGAGCATGAAAAGACACTACTTGCTTTATACATACTATAGCCTGTTCAAAAGCTAATTGCAAATACACTTTAGTATGATAAATATAAAGTTATGTTCTTCAACCAAGAATAACTGCAGGGACATGTTATAACCTGTATAACTGAAGATATACCAAAGGGAATTCATTTACTAGAAGAAGCAGGAGATTAAAAAAAAACAAGTTACAACCGTAATTAAAATAATTTCTGGAAAAGATAGAATAATGAAAAAATGACAGTGACAACATTAGGCAAACCGTTACCTGTGACCGGAGCAGTTCCTTGTATGTACTGATTTCTCTCAAAGCAATAGTGAATTTCGTCATTACAGATCCTAAGAATGATATATCAAAATGAATAACCACAAAAGAAAAAAAAAAGAATTATAATTTATTGGAACTCAATACGGTATGTTCAATAAAAAAACTCTGTTCTAGAAAACCTGAAAAAAGGTAAGTATTTTTTTCTTATAACAAAAAAGGCAAGTATTCTATGGCATGCTTTAATTTAGATTGAGTTAAGCAACTTGGACCATGCACCAATTCTTGTTATGTTCAACCAATAATCCATGTCAGTTCAGGGAAATTATATAACCCTGGGTTAACCACCAATTAAGCATATATTCAATTATTACCTTTACAGAAAATGCAGATGGAGGAAGGAGACCAGTAAGTCTTACCTCCCACAACATCAAAAAAAGGATCACTAGGCCCTCCTCCAAATGTTTCAAGGGCATTTGCAAATGCGTTGTCCCCATCATATTCCCCATCAAGCCCCTCCCTAAAACAAGATCTAAAATAAATAAGAAATAAGAATTTTAAGAACTTGAGGAGCATGACAAAATTTCCAATTATTTTCATGTTTCCAAGGAAGCCTGCATAGAAGGCCTCCCTCGCTTGCAAATTTAAGCCGTTGCCCAACTTCTAACATTATCAAAGGAGATGCATATAAATCAGTATTATAACGACCGTTCAATAACACTAGAATTCCTTGAGCTGCTTTAAAATGAAGTAATCCACGTTTGTCAGTAATTTTAATTGGTCAATATGTAGCATTTGCCTCTCTCCCTTATTCAAGATATGGATATAAAGCCACGTCTTAAATGAAAGACAAACATTACTTGTTGACTCATTCTTATTCAGTAGGCTGGTTTTCTAGAACTTCTATTCCTTCACTGTTAGTTAGCTGGGAGAGGGAGTTAAGAGCCTGGAGTAACAGAGAATAGGTACCGTCTTTGAGCAGAAATAAGTACTCTCAGTTTCAACCTCATGCCCTAAAACGAATTGGAGAAACAAAGTTTGATAATGGCTGGAAATTTGAATATTTTCTTACTTATTTTTCTTTATATTTTTTTTTTCAATTTTCTAAATTTCTTTCAACTTAGGAGGATATTGAAAGTCTAGATTAGGTCATATATACTTCACGTGCTTCTGACTTTCACTCTCTTCCAACAGCTTATAATAAAATAGTCTTACACAATCATCATTCCCGCATCAGAACTCACAACACATGTAAGAGTGTGAAAACCGACTCCAATGGTCACAGAACAAGTTTATTTAACAATTGCATGGAAATGAGCAAAACTCACGTGTACTTTCGGCATCCTTTGTAGAACTTCCAGCATCTGGATCTTAATAACTCAGCACCTTCTTCCAAGTTTAGGATCTGCATCCATAACCATTCATGAATAAGCATCCCACCAGTGTTCAATAAAACCATAAAAGGCATGCCCGAGCATTTTTACATTTAATTCATTCATATCCCTTGGGAAGAAGACCGGTCACGGATGAGAAGCACGATCTCCATAAAAAGCAGCATTTCTCGCTCGTAACAAACAATGTGATATACAAAAGGAACAAAAGGTCGAACAGATTGACATCTCTGAATATTACTCAATATTTATATTAAATCATTCGAATTTAGAATCAGAGCATCATTCCGATATGGCAACAAATTTAAGATGGATAGATAGAACTGTAAAAACACACCACACAAAAATTGACAAGAAATCAAAGAAAACAGAACCTGTTGGCGGAACAACGGTGAATCATCAAGATTATCAATTTGCATTGTCCAGAATAAAAGATGGTGAATAATCAATCCTCTTCGTGTTGATCGTGGTACTTTCGAAGGGGAAGGAATCGCTGTCTATCTGCGAAAGAAAGAGCGAGAGCTTGTGATTTTGTTAAAATAGATATTGTTTATTTAGCGCGCATTTGGAGGAGGAAGGAAGGAAGGGGATATTCAGAAGTCGAATACCTGTAGCGATTTTTCATGGCTGTCGCTCGAAATACGAAATCTCACCCGCCATTTTTCTTTCTAAACTTCTCTCTCTCTCTCTCTGCCGAAATATCATTTTTGGACCAACGGATAACTTGTGATTACACTAAACACATTACATAACACAACGAATCACAAATCACAAATATATATTTATTTATTGTAAATGTCATAGAATATGAGTGTTTATAAGCTAACGGCTTTTGTAGTCCAATCCTCTTAAATTTCTTCAAATAAATCTAATTGCATTGGATTAATTAGTACTCTTACGAATTTTTATTTTAATACCCAGTCTAAATATTTTCATCAATAAAAACTAAAGTAATATAAAAAGAATTATTACTTTATTAAAATTCTAAAACAAGAATTTAACATTTTGAAAAATGGCTACAGCTCCAAAGTGATTTATAAATATTTACATACTCCAAAAATTTTATATAAATTTAAACTCTAATCAATTAAAATATAATAATTTAACTAATTATTCATCTTAACAAATTTATAATTAATTACAAATATATATTTAATGTAAATTTAAATTAAGTAAAAATATTAAAAAAAGTAAGACATATAGTTAAATGATAATAGAAAATTTGAGGAAATATATGTAAATAGCTTAATTTAAGTTTTCTCTAATTAAAAATTGTCACATGATAAAAATATTTGACACGACATGTTTTAGTGATCGAGCATGAATGTGCATACTGGGGAGTACCTAAGAATTCGTCTCTTTTCATAGTTTTTTATCAACATGATTTTGTTAATTGTATTTTATAAAAAGGAGGGGTATTTTTAATGGGTTGAGATAATTATTAGGTAATTTAAGATCATGTTATCTAATATCTATACTATGACTAAACTAAAAAATGATTTTTTTTATCATTTTAACGTGCTTTAATTTTTTTCACTTAAGCGCACTTTTGCACTCTTGAAAAGTGTGTGTGTCAAAATAATCTAGATCCTATCATTCTTTTTTTTTTTCTTTACTTTTTAGTTTTTAGTACTCATATATTATTACTTATTTTTTAATATAAAATATATTTAATTAATTAAATTAATTAATATAATGAAGGTTATTATTTCCTTCGGAGCAAGTTCTACAACTAGCTTTTCCGGATCTACGGCTCCTCCTCTTGACACGTGGCCTCCCGCACGTGCTTCTCCTCCTCCTCCTACCTTCCACACCAACTTCTTCTCCATTGCCGCTCTTTCTTGGTTTGCAGATAGGCTTGTCTCTGTTATTTGCTTTATCTGAACACAATGCAATAGAAGTGGATGCTCAAGCTTCTTCTTGTTTTATTTATTTTTTTTAATTTATGCATTCTTTGTTAAAGAATAGCAATGCCGTATGTTCTTTTACCTGTTTACCCGGGAACAGCTTTTTCAGTTCAACACTTGCCTTCACTGAAAGATCCTTGTCCTTGTCCATCTTGCATTCATCAAAACAAGACAAGAATGTCATTGATGGGTAGTTGTTAAGTCTAAGGTAACTATTTTATATCAAAATTCATCTTTTAAGTTGTAGGTTCAAAAAACAAGTGTGTTCAAATGTTTACCTCGTATAAGTGAGCCAGGCGAAGGAGAACTTGTCCATGGTCCAGCTCCTGCAGAATTCAAGATGCAATATTACATGTTTAGTTGACCAGAAATCTCCCAAATCAATCGTAGTAATTGTTTCCCAGGAAACATGCATTCACCTCAAGTGTTAATATTGCGACATTATCTGGTATCTCGTACGAGGAATCAATTCCTGAACATGTTGTCTAGTGAGAATTTCTCCAATTATCTCCACTCTGCAACAAGGAGAAAAAAAAATTTCCATCAGTAACTTGGAAATTAACCATAGAAAGCAATTCAAACGCTTCATTCTACATTCTTTACACATCTTAATCTAACCTCTTCTGTGAAGGCTAAAAGAAACGGCGAATATATCTCCTGACCAAGCAAACGACGCCCCCTGGCGCCCTCTCCTACTGGATCAATTCTGAAGTAGTACTTACCAAGAACCTGCAACATGGTGAAAAATCAAACACTTAGAACACTTGATATTGAGTTTATATCAGTGTTAGTGTTATGTGTCACATAAACATAAAATCCAGAGGTTAATTTGGATGTTCTTACAGTTAGCCCACTGCACTTATCATTAACGCAAACTGTTTCATTTAGTGTCTTGCCAACACCCCTGCCGTCATCCACAAGTAACCTCCTGCAATGAAAACAACAGACCTTTTGGTGTTGAGTAGTATTGAATAATAGTACTAACTTTGGTCTTAAATATAGGATTTTTTATCAAGTCACAAAGACTATGATTAAAAATGGTATAGTGAAAACGACATACATGTATTTGTTATAAATAATTAATTTAACTAATTTTTTAGTCTCTATAATTTAATTATATAATTCTTATGTTTAAAGACGGATGAGTAGATCAATGAGCTTGTCAACTGGACCAATGTGAAGTTGTGAATAACAGAATACAACTGTGAACCATTAGCTCCAATTGTCTATCAACGAGGCTGGATCTGCCCACTGACAGATCTACTAAGACAGAGAACACTTTGTTCTCACCTCTTAGGTAAATCCCAAGATTGATCTGAAACAAGAAATTAGATTCCATTACACGACCACCTTAAAAATAATGTAGTTTCATCACCTGCATTGCTGTAATACAAGGTTTAACGAATGAAACATACAGGGTAATAATTTCCAGCAATAGGTTGATTGACTTCCAAGTTCCAGTCTTTTCGATAGTTTCGAATCTGAGAAAAAACAAGCATTACAACAATCATTAGCTAAACACATGCATGTGAAAAGTACTAACTGAGAATTAATTGCTGAACTTTGTTGTGACCTACGTACCCTTGTGATAAAATCGCGTCCATTAGAATCGGTATAGAAAGTTTTGTTACTTGCAAGATTTGTTTTAATCCGAGTGGCAACTTCTTTGCCAACTCCATTATCAATATGTATGGGTCCAACCTGGTGTCAAATAGCTCCATCATGATTATTAGCTCTTATAGAAATAAATACTAACAATTCTCATAAGCATTTGCAGTAGAAAATCTCAGGGAAAAATTCAAAATGAAATGAGGAAGATACAGATATATACTAAACTCGACTTCAGCATGCTCTGTCCCCTTGTACAGTCTAGTGATCTGTTCAAAACAAAAACCATGGTCAACGATCGGATATCGATGAGGACATCAAATTTTTTTGTTGTTTTTTATTTAAGAATAATACCTGATATATCCACGAATTTATCTGCGGATGCACCTCATGAATTATAGGTCCCCTCAAAACTGTGAGCTGAAAATTTAAAAATGAAGACATCAACTTTTCTATTGCTACTGAATATATATATATAGGAATAATTTAAGCAAATTAATTAATTACCTTTCCTTCAGATTTGATGTGATATGTACCGTTGGGGCGAAAAATGTATGCTCCTGAGGCCTTAAACGACGTAAAACATTTATATCACTTTCATTAGAAATCTCTATCATACCATAAACAAGATTCACAATAGAAAAAGTTTTATTACCTGAGCAGTCTGAGTGATAGCATTTCCATACCCAGCATAGAAAGTGTATGTTTGATCAACTGATTCTTTGACCTGCCATTGTGAACAGCAATTCATATGAACGTCATAAAAATAAGAACTACCTTAAGTTTGACCCAAATTCAGATTAATTACCTTGCTTCTGGTGTTGATATAATCAGTTAGTTTCCCTTCGTTTTCAGAATAAACTAGTTTCAAGTTTCCTCGGCCTACTTAAAATGATTGAGTCTGAATTCTTGACTTGTATGCTGTAACTGTAAATCTGTCTGAAATAACAGCTGAACCTGCAATTTTTACCAAAAGATGACATTTCATTTACAGGCAAAATATCGTGATTTTATAAGTTGTTATGCATGCATGATACTATCAAGTTCAAACCTGAATGTTTGGTGCTTGATATGTAGTAAGTGCTGAAACCAAGTGGAGGAGCAGTTGCTGAAAAAGCAAGCCAATACTTGGGGTTTACAGTTGGAGACACTCCCAGGTATGCCTTAGCATGGTAGTTTCTTAGAGACGCAGAAGCATTAAGAATTGGTAGAAGCTGTGATTCGACTTCTTTTCCACTTGAATCCCGAACACCGACATTTTCACTGATGACCTAAGACAGATTTGAACATGATGTCATGTTAAACAAAAGCAGCATGAGGTAATTCCACAGAACAAGGTTAAAAAAATAAATAGTAAATAAAGATAAACTCACAGGGAGTCTTATGACATCCTCTCTTTTCCATCAGAGAGGAAAAGAGAGGATTGTAAACAACGACAACCTACATGAGAGAATATATCGATGAGCGATGATAAATTGTGAAAGATCGAATTCTTTGGTTCTAATTCAGGTAAAACCAATTCATCATTAGATAAGATGTCAACTCCTCACCAGGTTTTTCCCATTTAAGAAATCAACTTCTGATGCAGGACAGTAAGTTATGTTCAAAAGTGGACACTGTAATGCCAAAGATAAAAGAGATTAATGAAGCAGACATAAAAGAAAATGCACGATCAAGAAGTCAATCTCAGGATTATTTGCCTGAAGAAATTGAGTTTGGGAACTACTGCAACCGGATTTGGATGTTGTCTCAGTGATGCAAGAAAGTGCTACTGCAACAACTTTCTCAGCCTAAGTCATGAAAATAAAGGACATTTTTTAGGTTAAGTTCAAGGAAAGAAAGTTTGAGAGAGCTAATAGTGAATAGGTGATAAGTCTCATTCTAACTAACCTCGGTGTAACCTATTGAAAGCCGCTTCGCATAATCACTAGCCACATGCTGCTTTTCTGTTCCAGAAACTGCATCATGGTGTTGAGCAATAGCCAAAGCATCTGCAAGAGAGTCAATTTTAGGACCCGACGTGCTCTTTCCTTTATAATAATACTCCAACTGTCTCGCCGACTGTTTAAGATTAAAGGACATTGTTCTTTATCAAAGGTTTCAGATTAGCATATAGAGTTCCAAGTGTCTAAAAAGTGTCATATGCCCTTGATCTTAATGATTATATGATAGCTTGAACGATGACAGTCACAAGAACTTACCAAATAGTAAGCGCTCGTCGCTCTAACATAACCTTTAAGAGCCGGTCTACTCGTAAAATCCCCGGTCCAATACGCATTTATACGATCAGCATACCTAACAAGTACACGTGACACATAAAAAGAATATTAAATCAAGCCAATCTTAAATTGATATGTAAGTAAGTCTGTTAGAGGCCATAGTTGATATGTAAGCCAATCTTATGCGTTATAACTCACGGAAAGTAGTCTTCAGTCTTGATTGGTCATGCCTCATTCGCTGCATATTTTGCATCGGTATAAATCGATGGGGTCGAGTACAAGGCATGAATCCGTCCGTCCTAAGGAAACAAGAACCCGTAGTCTCATTGATATGCCAAACTATGTAAAGGAAACTTGTAAGCTACGCAACAAGTTAAAGAGCAATTACTTGATTGACATAGTGAATAAGCTCATCCATCTGCCGAAACGAACTATTTGCATATTGGTACTTGAAATCTGTTCCCATCGTCCAGATTATATGATTTGTGCGAGTAATATTAGCCTGAAACAGACAAGGACAATCAAGGTGATCCTTGTTGAAATAATCGCTTTTACGCTCTATAATACAAAACTCTCACATATTTATCACATGCACAGCTACTCCCAAAAGGCTATAAGGGTTCCAAGGATCTCTTAATTTGTGTAACCAAGTCCTAACTAATGTATTTACTTACTTGCATATTGTAGAATCTGAGACTACTTTTCTTAACTGTGATATTGCAGCTGCGACGAACTCGTTTACTCGTTCGGTTACATTGTAGTCAAACAAACCAATATCATCCTTCAAGTGATAAAAAGGAGTACATTGGCTTCAGTCTTAGCTTGAAAATAAAAAACATAACACTTTGAGTTATAATTTGGCATAGATTTCACCTGGACAATAGGAGAGTCATCATTTACTTCAAAGTAGAAATCACTAGGAGGTTCATAATTCTCAGGGAATGCTCCGGAAAAGATCTACAAGGATCAACAGTTAAAATCATAGTTAGAACAGTGGTTGACGCCGTATTGTACTTTATATACTTCGATTCCGACGATAAAACAGAACCCAGAAATAGAACGGCACAGAGAAACACAGGGAACGCCATTGACGTGACAGGTTTAAGCACAATTCAATTGATGCCATCATTTGAAGTGGCAAGGTAGGTACTGTGGAACTGAGAAAATCGACCGTATCAAGAATCAGATGATATAATTTGACTTTAATAATCGACTGATGATTTGATGATTCACGTTTTTGTTTTTATATAAAGTCACCGTCAAAGTGGGGAACAATTGGGTTCACAGAAATTCCAAAGCCAAAAATCCTGGATTTGGGAGAGTGTCTCAGCTAATAAAAACAAGTTCTGGATCTTTTTTTTTGTTTTAAACTCGAAGATTCCCACTTTCAGCAGTGAGCAGTAACGGTGACATATATGAGGATCAACTTGTTCGCGCCTGCTCGGAGACGTTAATGGTTATGATCCATCGTGGTGCTCCACGTTATCATGGTCGTGTGACACCAAAGCACAATAAAAATGGGAGAAATACTTAGTTACTGAATCATTTAAAATATATCTAATTTAAATATAATAACTCAATATATTTTAATATGTGGGCAACGTGGTCAACTTTCTTTGATCAGAAGAATAAAATAAAACATTGTGAAGAGATTAGAGCCAAGGCAGAGCATGGTCCTCCACCATTATGCCCCGTGTCTAAACAAAACAACTGCGTATCTACCTAATTAAACAACTAATGGTTCTCGTTTCGCTTCCCTTGTTGTATGAGAGTGTGTGCCTATTCTACAGTCGCATGAAGATTTGAAGACAATTTCCACATACCCTTCCAAAAATACTTTGAAGATGTAGAATGATCCTGTATACATTTCAGAGTTTTTTTTTTTGAAAAAAAAATCAGATTTTAAGAATAAAAAATTTAGAACAAATGATATTGATAGAGTTGTAATCTTATATGGGGCTGACCCGTTTGGACACTGCAAAAGGGTGATAAAAAGAAACTAGACTTTCTTTAGAAACTCTTCATCTGTATTCATGTTTAACATACTCCTTTTTTTAAAAAAAATAAAATAAAATAAAATCTCTGTGGCGGGAAAAATATCTGTATGGGTGGGTCAGAGAAGTAAAGGCCAGCACATTTACAATTGGATTTTGCTATGGGCCTGTTGTACATAAACTTCTGAAAGCCCAATCATAAGCCCAATATTCTGGTTCAATAGTTTTGTGCGTTTGTGTGGTTCAAGCTATGAAATGAAAGTTTACATTTAAATAACCCTATAGTAAAGAATGAGTTCTTATCTTATAAGGATATGATTTATATTTCTACTGTTGTCATGAAGATTTCTTTGGTAGACAATCTTGTAATTCTCCTATAAGTATTTTATAAGCTATAAGGTTATACGCTGATCTTAGTAAGGGACAAGTACTAAACACACCTATATACTTGTTAATATCATCTCCTCCAAATTATTAGGAGAGGTGCTTATATTCCCAAGAAGAGTATCCCCTCTGGCAATTCAAAAATCAAACCATGTTACCAATAGAAATTAAGTTTAATTGAAGAGGCTAGTATTTTACAACATCATGAACTAAACTTTAATTTTAATAGGAGGATGCTTCTACTTTAAAAAAGTTAAACTATGTCATTAACTAATAGCTATTAATTAAGAAAATTTTGTACTCCTTCGAGTGCTATGTGTGCGCGCCTGCTGGCATGGGTCCTTTTTAACCATTTCACAAAAATTAGAGCAGGTGACTGACTGACCAATTCGGTACAATTATTATTATTATATATATATATTATTTGGTCTTTTGTTCCTTCTACAAGTTTATGATCTTACAAGTATTAAATTGGTTTTAGTAAAACTTTTCAATACCAAAGGGATGAAAGTTATTAAGTTAGCTCGTTCAGAATATGAAGATATCAACAAAAACTTGCCATTCGTCCCACGGAGAGAGAGCGGGAAGAAAAGATGAGGGTAGTTTTGGTAATTGGAAAAAGTGAGGTCCTTGAATTGAAATTTCAAAACTCTCTAGGGAAAAGCATGTTGAAGGGAAAAGGGTTAAAAAGGAGGATGACGAAACTGTGTACTTTTTTCCTTGGCAGTTCCTCAGCCTCTTCAAACTGTCACCAAGCTTGGTCTTTCTTGGTCACACCAACTCACCCTTCTCTAAAGAATACTTTTTTAATTTATTTATACATTATATTTCCCTATCATTCTATAAAAATATTAAAATTTGATATCTAACATTACTAATAAGTAACTAGTCTATTTTGTATGAAATATTGCTACCTCTTAATAATTAGTTTCTTTTCATATGCTTTTGGTTATATTATATTTAAAATTATTATATCAAATATAAATGTCATCAAGTTTAAACAAAGATAACTCTCACCTTTTGACTTTATTTAAGGAAATTTAGTGTGCCTAAACTTAAATTTTAAATTTAAGTTTATATAAAACTTAAATTTTAATTTTTTTTAAAATAAACACTTATATTTATTTAAATAGATTTTTAAATTAAATTATAGTTTAAGATTAATATTTCGAATAAACTAGTCAGAGTAATTTATAAAACAGTAAAAGATTTTATAAACTAACCAATTACTATATTATCCCTATTTTTTTTTATACTCTCTCTCTTATCTCCTATTTTTTCTTACACCCTCATTCATCTCTCATACTTTTTCTTACATCATTTCTCCTTTATTATTTTATATCATATTTTCTCTCTCATCTCTCATATCTTTTTATTTAATACTCATACCCTTTTTTATAATTTATCAATAATAAAAATATTTATAAAAATAACTATTTAAATATTCATTTATTTAAAATTATTTTTTTATAAATTATTTTGTAAATTTTTATCTAAATAGATATTTAATCTCTCTTTTCTTAACTCAATTACCATCGGTTTGTTTTTTTTTTAAATAACATTTAGTCCCTAGGAAGCAAATGCATCATCAAATTGAGTTTCGCGCATAGTTATCTCTAAGATTTTCTGAGTCCTTTAGGTTTACCTCTCTCGATCATTGTTCTGTGGCCCCCCTTCATCGTCGATCATTTTGCTTTGAGCACTTCGACATTGAACCGCGGCTACTGTGGAGGTTGAAGCCAGAACTTGGTTCTTGGGGATTTTCTTATGGATGAATTTTTCCTTCGTTTCTTCCAAAAGATTGTTTGGTACTTGATATGTAGCTAATGATTCCTATAAACTCTTTTATTATTTAAAATTATAATTTAATCTATTTTTTTAAAATAAATATAACTATTTTTTTAAAATTATAAAATTTAGACTAAAACCTCTTTAAAATCATAACTTTAGTTATTCACAGACAGCCCCAACATTATATGTAGAGTTCCACTTTACACACCAACGAAACTCATAAATTTTAACTCTTATCAGAGGAGAGTTATGAGTACTTAAGAGGCATGGTCGGGTTTCCACTACCGAAAGGGACACCACATAGAAAATGAGCCACTTGTGTATGACACGTACGCCATTGTTGAGTTGAGGTCCACGAGTGGCTCCAAAATTTGATAAATTTTTTATTTTTAAATAATTAATAATATGGACACTGTATGATTTTTTTTTTTTTTTGTTGTTTGGCTACACGAGTAGGATTTCATTTCTACCAGTCGAGTATGTAAGGTAAAATTGATCACTAGTATTTCTTGGTCCCAAAGGAAATTACAATATTATTACCGCTCCGTCCTTAATTATAAATCTCAATTTTCCTAAACACAAATACCAAAAAAATCCTTAACACCTATAGTTAATATATACACACACGTATTTTTTTTAGTTTTTTTTCTCAATTAAATGTCCACTATTTTTAGATTATTTATAAGAGGTATGTCTATAAACAATTATATTTTTGTCTATAAATATTTTTAGGTTAAACTATAATTTAAAAATATGATTTTGAATAAACTATTAAAATTAACTTTTGAAATAGTAAAATAATTTATAAAATATTCAATTATTATTTTATCTCTCATATCTCTTATTTTCTCTTTATACTCTCTTATCTCTCATCTATCTTCTCTTTTTTATTTTTGGCATAATCTCTCATCTCTCTTATTTTTAATAAAATCGTATAATTTTTAATAATTTACTAATATAAAAAAATATTTTAAAAATAATTATTAAAATATTTATTTATTCATAATTATTTTTTTCTATAAAATTTATCTAAAAATATTTTTTTATAAACTATCTAAAAATGCTCTCCCATAATCTAGAAGATAAAGTACATTACATCGTCTATTTTAAAGATTCACATCCCATGACTTTGGCATCATCCGTTTTTAAAATGGGCATTGTCCTCTCACGTCGGTGAATTCAATAATAAAGGTGTGTTAGCATTCTAACATTCTTTCTCTTTTCAAGACTTATTCAAAAGAGAAGAGAATTCAATAATTCTTAATTTATTATGTATTGGATAAAAAATACTGTGTAATAATATACACACAAGTACATATAAATAATATTTAAGCTTATTTTTATGCAATAAAAAAAATAATCTTATTTAGTTGTAGAAAGCCAAAAAAAATTACCAACATTTATTGGTTATAAGGGAAGGGGTTGTGGTTGGTTTAAGTATAAAATATTAAATTTAAATATATAAATAAAAAACATATTTTTCTAGAGGAGCTGCTCAATTGCTCAGAAATTTGAAAAAATACATAAAAAAAAAATCATAAATGCCATGTTTTATCAATTATTACCAATGTCCTCCCTCATAAATGGAAATAAATTTCTTCATATAAAAATAATTAAATAGTACGCTTAGTATTTCCCTATAACCCAAATAAATGGATTCAAGGCAACGTGTCGTTGATAGGGGGAAGGAAGGAAGGGACGTGAGATCAGAATGGATCGCAGTGTGGTTAATATCAGAATAAAAATAAATAAATAAATAAAATAAAGAGGAAAAAGGAGAACATTGGAGTGCGTGAAAGCTATATATATAATATAGGGAAGAGTGCAAATGATGATCAAATAAGGCCAACAGTAAAACGCTAAGCATCATCATATGTTTGCAGCGAAAGAAAGGGCATCTCTTGTCCCTAAATAAAAACAAAGAACAGAGGCTGAGTTGAAAGATGAAGAATTTATTTAATTGTATTATTATTTGTACGAATAGAATTAAAAATAATTAAAGAAAAAGAAAGAGAGAATAAATGATTGGGCATGTGGGTGGGAAAGGAGATAAAGTCAGAGGCTAATAAGATATGTAAGGAAACGTTGCTTCCCATTTGTGGCATTTTGTTTGGTACAAATAACAGTTGCTTTATCCACTCTTTCACACTATCCAAAGGAATACCCCCCACGCAATAACTTCCCATTTCCCTTCCTATTAATTAAATCCTGTTAATTCATTTCATCATTATTAATCATTACTATATCTATAGTAAATTTAGAGTGATTATGTATCTAAAGAATTAAAAATACAGGGTAAATTTGATAAAACTCTCTTAAGATTCCATTTATACAAATAAACTTTTAAATTTAGGCATATACTTATTTGATTTTTTTAATTTAATTAGGCATATAGTTATTTGATTTTTTTAATTTAAATATTTTTAAATTAAACTATAAATTTTGTTAAAAGTTAAATAAACAGCTATTAAATATTTTAAAAAAATTTAGGACTAAATTAAGGTTTTAAAAATTTAAAATTATTATTTTTTGAATAGGTAAAAGTAACCTGCTACACTCGTCTGGGTTAAGTTGGGAGACATTTGACCTTATAAAAATGACTCAAAAGTAAGATGAATAAACTCAAATCGAGATTATTTTCAGTGAAAGATCAAGATTTTTTCTTAAAATAATAAAAAATAGTCCTTTTAAAGGGAAAAAATGATGATACTTATATTAAATTTCTTAGATCCATTTTATTAAGTTCTCTAATTATATTTAGATATTTATATTATTTTTATATAAATTTAAATTAAAATAAGATATTAAAAATAACAGAATATATAATAAAGTATAATTGGAGAATTTGATAAAATTAATATAAAAAAAATTGACCTATTTTTTTTTTTTAAAAAAACGATACTAGTTCACTAGACTTAATTAGTTCAACTCGTGCTGACTCAAGCTAGTCCCATGTTATGGCTATGCTAGAACTGATGATATGTTCAAAACCTAAACCTAGATAGTGCAATTGCACATTTTGCCCTCCCTAGCAAAATTTAAATTGAGACTAATACACGGCCAATATATATTTCTTGATGCAAGACAAAATAATATTAAAAATCAAATCGAGTTTATAAGTTACAGACAGGAAAATGACTAACATTTAAATTTAAAATACTAAAAAAATATTGGTAAATATGTAACATTAACACTAACGGGGGAGAAAACATGTGTTAAAGCTAAAATTTCCTTTCAAGTTATGTTGAGGCCGACGTGAGAATTAGTAGGAAATATAATGAAGCTTTTCTTCACGTAATGGATGACAAGTGGAAGGTTGGAAGCAGCTTCGATAAAATCTGTGTCCTGAATCCAAAAGATAGAATCCCTTAAAACATTTAAGATAAAAGCCAGTGCTTGCACGCAGTTGCTTGGTTCTTCCATAAAAATTATTTTAGAGGAAGGAAGAGAAGTCATCAAACGGGATTACTTCTGAGCTACTGTAGTTGAGATTTGGAAGGCCAAGGACAATGTGAGATTTGATAAATATTTAACTGATAATTAATTTATAAATATTAAAAATAATTAAATTAGTTATTTATAATAAATTTATTTTAATTCTTTTAATTTTTTTTAATCATGTCTTATAGGATTATATATTTATTGGGAGCTATCTTGGGTAATTAATATGGATATTTAAAAAAAGTATACAAAATGAATTGTAATTTCATATTTAAAATTAAAATAAATATTTTATTTATTTTTTATATTTGAAAAATAAAGTGGGGGAGGGAGTAAGATGGAGGGAACCCCTTGTCATGATATTATTTGTTCTAAAAGTTCTCATGTATCTTAAAAAATCTTGCACTATCAAATTATAAATATAGGCTTATTTTAATTAGATATTTTTGACGAAGTGGCATGGATTTAAAATAGGGATAAAGAAATTGGTAGGTGAGAATGGATTAAATAAAGACAGTTAGACAGAGAAATAAATTTTAAAAAAATGAAATGAATTTATTCCTGGAGTGGAACAGAGGCAGGGTCTTATCCCAAGAAATAACTATACTTAACTGAATTAACTACGACAACTACTTCGGCTTCTCTCTTCCCAAACATTTTCTTGTTCCACACTTTCCTTCTTCTCACCCCACCAAGCAACATTCCATTTTTATACATTAAACCAAAAAAGAAGAAGAAGAAGGTAATTTTACTGTTATTTTATTTTTTTATTAATAGGATTTTTAATCATGATCATTTTTATTTATATAAACCTAACATTGTCCATTAAGCATAACCTGAATCTATGGAGGATAAACCAGAGTGAGGCTCCATTGCTTTGATGACACGTCGGGGAGCCCCGAGCATGTGGGGCCGAAAACGACTTCTTTCATAGTTTTCAACACGTGGATGATTTCGCTCTTGGTTCAAATTTTTCTTATATAATCAAATTTATTTATGATTTTATACCCGCAATGCATGTTAGATATGTATATAATTAGAATAAAATTATAATAAATTGAATGAATAATTAAAAAAATATTTATAGTTATATAATAATTAATATTTTAATTTTATTTTTATATATATTTAATATTTTAATTTTATTCATGATATAATTTTATTTATTATATTTTTAATTTAATATAATTTTACTTATAATTTTTTTAATTGATATGATTTTTAATATTTAATGAATAAAATATGTATAAAATTATATTAAATTAAAAAATTATAGATAAAATGATACTAAATTAAAAAAATTATATATATAATTATATTATAAATAAAATTATAATATTATATATATAAAAAATAAAATTAATATATTAAATGTTATATAACTATTTATTTATTTTTACTATCTAGTAAATTTATAAAGTCAATTTCTTCCTCGCTTCATGCTTATTTTTCCATTTTTGACTTTTCCATATGGTTCATTTTTTCCACGTTCAATATGTTAATTCTATTTTTCTAATTTTGACAACGTATTTTTTTTTAATTTTTTAGATATTACTTTATAGTTCAAAAGTATAGTTTTATCAACGGACTTATTTTCTATAACCATTTTCTCATCAATGCTTTGTATAAGTTGTAACACATAATAATTAATAAGAACTTAAAATCTAAAAATGCAAAAATAAAAAAAAATGTATTTTTTTTATCTTGAATGAAAAAGATTAAAAAAATACAACTCATGAGGGAATTGATAGGAAAACCAACCCAATCAAGTTAGAATTTATTTGATATAAAAAGTAGGTAAGCTACGAAATATAATATAATAATGATATAAAAATTGAAACAAGATAAATCCTCCTTAGACAAAGATTTAACAATACCCATGTAATATAGAAATATTTTTTTTAAATAAAAAATACTAGTCAAATATAAAAATAAAATTGATCTTACATCCCACTTTTATGCATTTGAAAAGAAATTAGCAATGAAAAATATAATAATTAATAAGGATCATATTTATTATTATCCCCATTATCTTTTGGACTACTGATATTGAAAATGATTTGATATTTATTTGAAAACATTAATTGAATTTAATTGCACAGAAAACCCAACATACACGCATACTCACACACCGCGCTCCTATTTATGCTCGCATTCTTTTTTTCGGTTGTTATAATTTGTTGTTACGTTATTACATGTATTTTAAAGCCAACTAACACGCTCTTTTACTTTCTCCCTTTTCCTCTGTTTTGTCTCATTGTCTCTCTCCAAAATCAGAGGGTCTCCGGCGAGTCTAATCTCGCCGGAAACTCACTCCGAGGTCGCCTGAATCTCCAGTTTTTTCACTTTTGAGGTTCCAATTCTCATTTCTTCCTTGTTGGTATATTTAATGCTTGCCGTAGCGATATTTTGGTCGATTGTTAGAATCAACTGAGGAAGAAATTTCGTACATCTCAGACATTTCTGTCTGTTTTCTTCGTAGTAAGAGATAGCCGGCAGCACAATGAAGTGTGGGAGTATATGGAGATTTTTGCAGCGAAGGGCCTAAAATTGATGAGATCCCCTATTTATAATTTGCTTGTGCTCTGAACCGACGCCAAGATTTGTGTTATTTCTCTTTCTTCTCAACCCTTCGGAGGACTAGTTTGTTGAATTTTGCGAAAGAACAGAGGAAGAAAGAGTTTTGGTGTTTGTGTGCCAACGAGCCGGTTTTTGAAATTTTGTAGGTAAGAATTTGTTAAATTGACAAATTATGATTTGTGTATGCATGGTTTTAGTAGTCTTATCTTTTTGAATTATTTCGTTTTGGTGTTCCTGATTTTGATTTTATTATAAAATTTAGAACCTATTCTATGCATATAATCATTATTTCCTCCATCTGAAAATATGGGTTTTTGCCTCTGATCCGTCAACGTTTGAGGATCTTCTTGCAAAATTCTCTTTTTATCTGCTTCCGTTGCTGCCAAAACCAGGGTGAATTAGCGTAAACTTGAGAAAGATGCGGTTTTGTTTGTTATTAAAGAAAAAGAGAGCTATCCGGAAGGGGGTTCTTTGCGTCCAGCTGATTAGGAATTTACTCCTTTTTGTTGATGATTCTATATTATTTTCCTACATTTTCTTCGCTAACAATTCGCTCAGCCAAGTTAGGTTGTTGTTAGGTAAGCAGCGAGTTTTCTTATTTCCTCGGTATCCTCCTCCTCCTTCTTTATTTCTGGTCGTACTTAGTTGAAGTCTTGAAAATGTCACAATTTTTTTGCTAGTTTTATTGCAATCTCGCCTAATTATACCGTTGGACTTAGAATTCAGGAGGGAGCTTTTGCAGAATTTTATCAAGTCTCATTTTTTTGGGTGGTTTGGAGGATGTTAGAAAGGATCAATCACGTCTTAGGTCTTAATAGTTAAGATAGACGAAACTTTCTGGGTCTGGATAGCCTTGGATTTTCTCCCCGCTAATAGCAGTTTTGTGATGCGTTACAATATTCATTCTCATCTGTCCTTTTTTATACAGCCGACTTCAAATTTTCAGCAGATGAGAAGGGTAAATGGTGAATAAAGCCAGCAAGGCAAGTGCTTTTCAGTGCTTTTTTCTCTTTCCCCACTCTCAAGACTCTGAGCCACAGGATGCCTTTTGAAATAATGGATCAGAGGGCTGTATCTGCCTCATCACACTTTTTTGATGACATTTCCTTTTGCTCTGAGGTATTTATCATCCTATCTTTATAATTTTAGTTTGGTCAAGTTATTTCATATGTCTCAATGCCTTAACCTTCCGGACCTGTTGGTTTTTAAACCCATCTCGAACTTCTATTGGCCAGAAGAATGCCGGGTTGCAGAGGCCAAGATCTATTCATGATCACTACCATCAAGGTGAGGATCAACAGGCTTATATTTTGTTCAAAGTCTTACACTGGTTTGTTCATATCAAACTTTCAGTCTAGAATCTGCCAAATCACTAGTGCTGTGATTCCACAATATTGAATAACGTTTCTCTGGACTCTTTTTGCATGCCTCATCGGATAAGGGTCTGGTCTCAATGTTCAATTACAATAAAGCATGTTTGTTCTGGGACTTTTTTTCTTGTCAACATGTCTCTCATTGTCTGTTTTAAACTCCATATAAATGTTTAGTTGCATCCAAGATGGTGCTTATTGGTGCACTTAGTATGCTTAATATAAGGAATTGTCCTAAACTCTCAAACCGATGTATTTATTTCAGTTCATGTTGAAGATTTCGTTGCCTCATCCTTACTGCAATACTGCTTTACAATGCACGTATAATCCTTATCCTTGCTGTTTTACTCGTAAGTTTTTGGTATGGCATCATTTGAAGAGTCATGAGTTTTGATGGTGTACTCTGCTGGATTGAGGATCAGATATGTATTTTGGGGATAACTGTTATCCAGACTTTGTTGCTTTTATCATGTTAGGTTTTAAATGCCATGTTCCCCACTCCCCTTGTATATGTCTGTATCCTTGTATCCATATTCATGTGTAAGCATAAATTTGGCGGTAATTAGTGCATATGGAGAATATTCAATAATTTACTGAATAAAGCATGTTCTGCAATATTATTTTATCTTTTTTAGGAAAGAATGGAATGGCAGCACCACCTGGCAGCATTTTGAATGCTTTGTCACCTCGGGAAATTAGTGCAAAGACTGGCTGGTCAAAGTCACCAACAGGTCTGTCTCGAGTAACCATAGAAAAGCTCCATGCTGGTGATGAAGGCAATGTTGATATGTTTAAAGCCTCCAAGGAAGCATTGAATCATCATCCCAGATCTCAGTCTAATGTGCGTATGCAGCCAGCGTCTAAACCATATGGTTTAATTGGCAATAAGATTATCACTAATGCTGCTTCACGTGAAAGTAGTTTATTCTCAAGCTCACTATCCGAGATATTTACCCGGAAACGTAAGATATTGTTCTAACTTCTAATGCATGCTAAGTTCTGGAACTGCATGGTAGGATTACAGCATAGTCAATCTATCAGCTCTGACGCTTTTCGAGAAAGAAGTACCCGTTATTAGTTTGCGTGCGTATTATTAGAAAATGAGAATATTAGGTGCTGATTATTTTTCCTAATGGAGAAGAATAAAGAAGGGCACTACCCTTGACCCTTGAAACAATAAACATGAAATTGTTTTCTTTTATGGTCGCTCCTTTTTCAAATTTCTGATTTTTCCAAGAGTTATATCATCTTATGTGGTTGATACGCATATCTTGGTGCAGTGAGGTTAGCGGAAAATGATGTTCTGCCTCAACAGCCTGTTACTGTTGGTTCCCTTGAGGAGGAACCATACAAATCTCTTGAAGAAATTGAGGCTGACACTATTGGAAATCTCCTTCCTGATGAAGATGATCTATTTTCTGGTGTCATTGATGACTTAGGATTCAATACTCTTGACAAAACTGGTGATGACCTGGAAGATTTTGATCTGTTTAGCAGTGGTGGAGGCATGGAGCTAGAAGGTGATGGGCATCTAACTTCAGGAAAAAGGACCAGCAGTCCAGATGGAGATCCTGGTTTCTTTGGAGGCTTCAAAGGGAAACTTCCTTTTGGTGAACACCCTTCTAGAACTCTTTTTGTTAGAAACATCAACAGCAATGTCGAAGATTCTGAGCTAAAGGCTCTCTTTGAGGTGGATCTTTATTGTTTTATGTTGGTAAATTTTATGTGAGAATTCTTAGGAAGCATTTTAGACCTTGAATCATATAAAGAGTTAATGCAATTTTTTATTTGTTGTGGCAGCAATATGGTGATGTCCGAACCACTTATACTGCTTGCAAGCATCGTGGATTTGTTATGATTTCTTATTATGATAAAAGAGCCGCACAAAATGCAATGAAAGCTCTTCAAAACAGGTCATTGAGGTCTAGGAAACTCGATATACATTATTCAATACCAAAGGTAAGATTGTTGGCCACATTTGCTGCAGGAATAATGCACATTCTATATTTAGATAGTTAGTATTATTCTTATTATAATATCTTAGTAGTCCTATCATAATGCCTTGTGGTTGCTTCTTATTCTTATATTTGATGCTTTGCTTATGAATTCACACTTGCTGATGTGTTAGGTAAATGCTCCAGAGAAGGATATTAGCCATGGCACATTGCTTCTATCTGGTCTTGATTCTTCTGTTTCACATGATGAACTTATACAAATTTTTGGATTTTATGGAGAAATCAAAGAAGTAAGTTGGTCATTGTTGTTTTGGCCATGTTTTGCTTTTTCTTTATCAAGATGGCATGATCATACTAAATATTAATTTTGCTTGCAGATTTATAAATCTCCAGAAATGAATTATGACAAATTTATAGAGTTCTATGATGTGAGAGCTGCAGAAGCTGCTCTTCGTGCTTTGAACAAGAGTGAAATTGCTGGGAAGCAGATCAAGCTTGAACCCAGCCATCCTAAGAGTTCAAGTGCAACATGGTGGCTATTCTTTTTTCTTCTTTTTATTCAAGTCTATTTTCTTTTCTTGTTTAGCTCATGTTACGATTTGCTTTGAAGCGCACAGCTCTTAATTGATGTTTTGTAGATTATAGGTTCAGGTTTTTCAGCATTCTTTCATACCACCTTTGATAAAATAACATCTTCTGGATAATGTACTGCAACATTCTTTTTTATGCCTTTATCTGCAATTAGTAAATAGTACTAATTAAATTCATTTTAGAAATTCTTTCCTTTGGAGTGTAAATAACATTGGAAAGTCTGTATTTGTAGTTTGATGCCGCAGTCTCAGAAGGGGCAGAAGGAGTCTGATCTTAGTCAGAGTATGGGTGACAACTTATCATTAAGCCAGAATGGTATGTTTTGGGTCTTCTATCTGCTTCAAGCTGTTCATGTTGCTATTTCCTAAGAAAACAATCGGTTTTCTTTGTCTCACTATACGTCATTTACAGCAATAACGCCTTCTGGAGTAATTGCATCTGCCTGCTTGGACAATGGATCTGATCATGGATTTCCAACAGCTATACGACAAACTGTGGATGCCTTGTCCATGAATGTATTGTCACATGTGAATTATGGCATTCACAACACAGTGAGAGGGCCATCAATTCCTAGATTCCATCCTCATTCCCTTCCTGAGTATCATGATGGTATAGCTTGTGGCAGTCCTTATAACTTTTCAAGAACCTTTAGCAATGTATCTGGTAATATGGGTCCAAGGGTGACAGATAGCTCTGACAGCAGGCACACTCTGGGATTTGGTTTGACTGGGAAATTGACGGACTTCAATGGAGGAGGTATGTACATTGGATGCTTCTTATATAGTAAGGGCAATATCTTGAGAGTAAGGATTTATTGAGAGTGTGGATTTATTTGCATAATTTTTTTTATTAACTCCAGAAACTAAAGCTACGATTTAAATATATTGACTGTCTCAGATAATGCTTGACTTGTTGAAATCGATATCTCTAGAAGTAATTGGGGGTTGAAAAAACTCATGTTTGTGCTGCAGTTTGAATTTGAATCCTGGTCTGAAAACTTTTTTTTGTACTACAGGAAATGGGAGCCGTCCTAATCCTGTTGGGCTTTATCACATGTGGAGTGGATCGAATTTGCACCAGCAAACTCCACCCGGTCCAATGGTTTGGCAGAAAACACCATCATTTGTTAATGGTGCTTGCGCTCCTTGTCTTCAACCGATGCCTGGCTTTCCCAGATCATCATCTCATATGCTGAGAGCATCACATATAGACCACCATGTTGGATCAGCACCAGTTGTTACAGCCTCCCCATGGGACAGACAACATTCTTATTTGGCAGAGTCCCCTGACTCCTCTGGTTTTCACATGGGCTCTCTTGGTAGTACAGGTTTTCCCGGTACATGGCAATTTCATCCTCCAGAATTTTCTTCTCACAAAGTGTTTCCTCATGTTGGTGGGAATGGCATGGATTTGTCTCCTAATGCTGGGCAGAGCTCCCCAAATCAGTTCTCACATGTTTTCCCTGGGAGACATCCCATGACTTCTATGTCTAAATTTGATTCTACCAATGACAGAATGAGAAACTTCTATCACCGTAGAAGTGATGTTAACACTAACAATGCTGACAAAAAGCAATTTGAACTTGACCTAAGTCTCATATTGAACGGAGAAGACACACGAACAACACTTATGATTAAGAATATTCCCAACAAGTATGTATATTGCTCTCCTAGCGGTTTTCTTACATTAGTACTCTGTCATCTTTTAATTTACAGCAGAAAAATTGCGTTGTTAAAATTTATCTATTACCCTTTTAGCATTCTTAAATCCTGAAATTGTTTTATTAAAATATGGCAAATACTAACTTAAATGCATGTGTTTTCAGTCAATGATTTTACTCAGGTTGGTTGGCTTTTTATTTTTCGGTTGTTTACTTAAATAATTTTAAGTATTATTAGCCACACAAATTCAAAAACTTTTTTCTCCCCTTCATTATCATGTTCACGCCCTTACACATGTCCATGGCTGTGGTTATTGACATATATTTATATTGGACAATCAATTTATTGTAGAGGATGATTTCTTAGTTTTCCGTTGTTATTTTTTGCGTGGATTAGGTATACTTCAAAAATGCTTATTGCTGCCATAGATGAGCAATGTCGGGGAACTTATGATTTCTTGTATTTGCCAATTGACTTCAAGGCAAGTATTTATGTCATTAATTGGTTGTTTTCTTTATAGAAGGAATCCTACTTGTGTTCACATTTGATTATACAAATAATTGCAGAACAAATGTAATGTTGGCTATGCTTTCATCAACATAACTGATCCTAGTCAGATTGTTCCCTTCCACAAGGTGATTCAATAACTTCTATGTAGCTGGAATTTGAGTTATTTATCTATGTAATATTATTATTACTTTTGGCCAAAATTGATGAAGCTGATAAATTAGAAAAACCTTATGCAGGCTTTTAATGGGAAAAAATGGGAGAAGTTCAACAGTGAAAAGGTGGCTTCACTTGCCTATGCTCGAATTCAGGGAAAAACTGCTCTTATTGCACATTTCCAGAATTCGAGCCTGATGAATGAAGATAAACGTTGCCGCCCTATTCTCTTTCATACAGAGGGCCCAAATGCTGGTGATCCGGTATGATCAAATATTTTTCCTTGTTGACTCTTGTTTTAAAAAGAGCTTATATATTAAATGAACGCTTCCTAGTTTCCACCAGTCATTTCTTCGTACATTTGGTTCTACCTGATGTTCGTGAGAATGATAGGCTGATAGACGTGAACTGCAAGCTTCATTACCTGATTCCTCATTTACTTCCACTTTCCTTTCACCTTCAAACCAACTACTGATATCTGCAGTATACACCTTAGTTGCTTATTGCTTTTGGATACATTGATATTAACCAATAGGAAATGCTTTATATGCTATTTTCTAGATCAAACTGATGTATAAAATATATTGGTGATTGCATCTATGAAAAACATTTTCCTTGAGAAATTCTCGAGATGATTATGGCATACGCCCGAACGGCATAATAATTTAGGGAATCTCTTCTGGTGTACAACATTGACTTCATTTTTCTGTACAGGAGCCTTTCCCTATGGGTACCAATATTAGATTGAGGCCTGGAAAATCACGTGCTAGGAGCCCATCGGCTTCAACTAGTGGGGAGGAGTCTTCCAATGGAATAAGTTCTTCAATGGGCTCTACAAAAAACTCAGACTGACTTAACTTCAGGCACTAACCTTTCAAACTTGCAGCACCATATAATATCAGTGTTTTCACTCCAATAATTTTTGTTGGAGTTGGAGCCAGGAGGAAATGGGGCTCCCAATTTTTGCTTATAGAGAAACACAAACCCAAGTATTTCAGAGGCTGAGGTACATAACCAGAATGAAGTGATTCTAATTCCAGGACTTTTTCTTCATTTCTTTTTTTAATCTTTGCATGGAGTCTTGCTAAATCCTACGAGTAGAGGGAAGAACGGCTTAAGTTCAATTTTGGCTAGCTCTGTGGTTGGACCATATATATCACAAGTTTGGGCAAGTTTCTTTGTGGGGGTCAAGGGGACTTTGCTGTTTTTGTTCTCACCGTCTGTCTTAATGTTCATAATGAATGTAATTTTGTATTTTGAACACACTGGCGGCAGCTTCCTCATGGGATTTGTCTATAGGAATTTGTTGCCACATATATTTGTGTGGTACTTATTTATTCTGACTTTCTTGGTCTCTTTTGTTCATGTACTTCTGTCTCTTTTTCCCTTTACGGTATGTTTGGTATGGTATGATGGAAGATTTTTGTATGAAAATAAAAATAGAAGTGAAAGTAAAACGAATTTTAAAAGTTTAATTGGTAGGAAGAAAATAGGTATAAAATTGATATATATATTTTTTATAACTTAAGATAAAATTGTTAAAAATATTTTTTTTATAATTTATAAAATGTTAAAGTTATCTAAAAAATTTAAAATTAGGATAAAATAGTTTAAAAATTGTACTTCAATTTTTATCAGTTTAATTTTTAGTTTTATTAAAATAATTTAAAATATTAGATGTAGAAATTAGTTTTAGGGAAGCAGAAGAATTTACTTCTTCACTTCTAATTTCTATCTATCAAACATACACGATGTTTTTTAGGCCGTTATCATTTTGTCATCTCGTCTTTAAGTATTAAATTTAGAAATTGAAGGTTATATAATATACTAGTACTTGTATAATCAACCTTAGTGAATAAGAAACTTATTGTAGTTTTGAATTTGGATGTAAACACGTGGCAATCTCTTGTGTTTAGCGTTTCAGGAGATGACTCAACCTGAAAAGATGAGATGATTTTTCAAAATTGACTGGCAGTCTAAGAGGATCCAAATGGGATAGTTGGTAGATGCGAATAAGAAATGAATTTATATCTCATAAATAAATTTAATTTTTTTTACTATTATGAAGACTTATTTGATGAATAATTTTATAAGTATCTTTTAAATATTTTCTAAATTTTAAGATTATATTTTAATTTTAGTAAAAAATTGATATCAAATATACCTAAATTTTATTTTATATATAAAAAAGAATGTTTTAGAGAGAAAATCTAACATTAAATAAGTTTCAATTTACATATTTTTATATTAAAAATTAATAGGCATTTAAACTTGAGTTAACGTGAATCGTTAATGAGACCAAATGATGTTAAAATTAAGTGCATTTCATAAATTTAGGATTAATTGAAATTTGATAAAAAGAGGTTGAACTTGAGCCTATATATTCAAATGGTTAAATTTATTTAGATTGCGGTCGAACTGAATTCCTATTTAAATTTTTTTTCATTAAAAGAAATAGTTAAACTCCCTCTATTAAGATGAATGCTACTCTGCTTGCTTCAAAAGATCCATAAAGGTAAAAGTTTGAATATCTTACCATTAATAAATAAATATATTTTTAATTATTTATTTTTCATAAATATTACTTTAATATAATATTTAAAATTAATTATATTTTTTTAATTTTAAAAATAAAAATACATCCATATAAATCAACAAGGTGGATTAGCGGAATATTAACCCAAAATAAAATGGCGCCACTAATGAAAATTCGTAATGCCCTTTAGCGCGCGCGCCTCCTGCGATTCTTGTGGGAAATCCTAAGGTCGAATTTGATAACTGCAAGTAATTTTCGAGAGAGAAGCAAATGGTACCTAGTATGGAAGATCAAGAAGAGGCATTGGTGGCTTTGATCAATCACCGCACTCACGAAGTCCAACATCTCCGTCAACGCATTTCCTATTATAAATCCAAGGTCTCCTTTTTACCATTTCCTCAGTTTCCTTTCCTGCATTTTTTCCCTCTTTGTGCCGAATAAACTACCCTGTTGGGTTTTCCCTCTGTTTTTTTGTTCTTATTAGCATACGACAGTGTATGTTTTGTCTGAAGTACTAACTTTTGTTTTGCTCAATTAAAACACACTGCACTGATGAAATTTGTAAGGTGTCTTTCAAATTTTATTGTATGTTGGAACTTTCATAGATATACATAGCACCAATAAGTGATATAATCTAATTGCATTGTATATCGTAAGCATATGCTTTTTCTTTTTCTTTTTGTTTAATCTACTTGGCAACTTGGCTGTGAGAATTATCAGCTGATTAAGCTTTTGAGAAAGCTATGCAGCTAGAGGAAGCGGAAAAAAGGTTGCAAGACTCTGAATCTCAATTGGCTCGCCTTCGAGGACAAGCTAATGTGCCACCATCTAGAAGTTGCGTGGTTGATATCACAAAAACTGTGAAGCTGGAGTGCGAATCAAACGGCCCCATCCATATAAATGAAGGTCCTCCGATAGTGCAGAATAATTCTAAACCAAAACTTCTTATTCCTGATGTAATCCCACCATCTTCCCAAAATATACAATTGCAAAGGACTTCGGAGAAAGCTTCATTAAGTACTGATTCTCAATCAAGTCCATCACTCTCCAATCATGCAATTACTGGTGTTAGAGTAAAAGAGGAAAAGTCTCAAGAAGTTTCTACTGATGAGGAAGTCAACGGAATCAAGTATAGAGGCACAAAAAGGAAGTTAGGTAAAAAATTCATTTCTGAGTTTCTATTGCCACTTTTGATATATAGTGAGCCTATTTGTGCTTTTATCTAGATTTTATGCAAGCTATTTTTTTAACTCTTCAAGATTGTTGTTGGTTGACATTTGAATTTCACGGGAAATTTCTTTGCTTTTCAGGGCATGAAGAACACAATAAATTGATTCCTCTAATAGGTAGTAGTACATCACCACGCTCACTTCACTGTAAATCAAGCACTCTTATCCCAAGTCAACACAAGAGGAAGTTGCGTAGTCTTGCTTTGTGTCCTGTGAATGATTATCTTTTTGCGACCAGGTAATGAAATTATTTGGTTTATAATTTATAATTTTCCATGACAATTATGTGCCAGCAATTTATTGAAACTTGTAAGTTGACTCATCAGATGTTTCCAAGTTGATTTTCTTCTCAATTTTTTCCATACTCCCACATTTGATTGCGGCAGGTTTTAGCTCTTAGGTTTATTGTTATCTAATGGTGTATGGGTTTTAACTAGGATTTTAGTTTTAAAGCGAGAAAGCCAATTTGTCTTCAGAGTATCTTTTCTAAGGGTGATCGGGGACAGATCTGAAGAACACCATAAGCTCTGTTATTTTACCCTTGTTCCTTTGCAATCCTTATTCTTCCATTGCAACGAGGATAGAACATACTTTTGGCTGCAAAAGTCATGCTTCTGGAGTCACTAAAATCACTTTTAACTCTATTTACAATCATTTAGAAGCAAGAGCTAGGTAAGCTTATGTCGCACCGGAATCATTGAACTTTATGAAAGTATGCTTGTTTTTATGTGGTAGCTCTTTTTATCCTCAGGTCTAATGTAAAATACCTAAAGATTAAGGCTCCCCCCTCCCCCAACAAAAAAAAAAACCATGGTGTCTGATTCTTGCTACTTTTGGGAATGCTTGCAGTTCTTTGGATGGAGTAATTAAGTTGTGGCGCATTCATTCTAAAGGGTATGACTTATCATTTATTTGCCTTTAATTTTATAGCTCTTAGTGTCCTGCATTTTATTTTAATCTTAGCTTTATAACGTCAATTAATATATGATCGCAAGTTGTATAATTAACATATGCATCTAATTAGGGAATCTGCAACCTGGAGCATCTTTGCATATATAATTTCATTAAGTCCAATGAATTGTAAGGTTTGACAATGTTTTCATTTCTGCTTCCTTTTACCATGCCATTATATCCTTTAAAAGAGACTCCATTGAAAATTAGGCATGATTAGTTATTTTGTTCACTAGTCAATAAAGCCACAAAGTTTGATTCCCTCCTCAAGATACAGAATTTGGTGAAAATTTCATCTGTAACTGTACACTGGGTAGCACTGACAATTGGTTGTTTGAATAGTTCTCAAATAGGAAACATCTAGGGATCTAGCCAATTGCTTAGCTTATAAATATAGTGATTATATTTGATTTTGATCAAATGATATTGATTGCGTGCTTAAATAATTAATTCTTGAATGTGATGAACTGATGTCTTTCGTTCATGCTTTATCGATTTAATAAAATTAGTGACGGCTAGACTACACTCTTACTCTGTTGTTATTAAATGTTTTTATGGATCCATTTTGTAAAAGTTGGACTTTGTTACCTGGTTTATCAAAAAAAAAAAAAATTAGCCATTTACAAATGGGCATTGAGCTATCTATTTTCATATTCTCTCTGGAGGCATTATAGGGAGTGTTCATCTCCTGGTTAGTTCTGAGTGACAGTTTTTTCGTCACAATAAATGAAGTTTTGCATAAGCAATTGATTTAATACTTCCAATTTTTTTAAAAATCTTACATATATTTCATGTTTTTTCTCCATCTTAAACTGTAGATCAGGAGTGTCTTTGCTTAGCTCTACTGATTGTGTATCCCTACAACAGAGGAGATGGCCAGAAGATATGGCTTGGCATCCTGATGGAAATAGCCTGTATTCAGTTTACACTGCCGATGCTGGAGAATCTCAAATATCAGTTATGGATCTGAAAACAAAGCAAGGGGTAAGGCTTATTATCAACATTTAATACTGACAGAAGCAAGATGGACTGAAAATTGTATTTTGGAATCGGGTTAACTGATTGAAATCTATCATATTATTGTTTTCTTTTTGTCAGAGAGAATGTGTGAATTTCTTAGCGGACAAGCCTCATTCTAAAGGTATCATAAATAGCATTGGTTTTATGCCCTGGAAAGATACCTGTTTTGTGACTGGGGGATCTGACCATGCTGTCATACTTTGGAGTGAGGATAGTGAGAAAATATGGAAGCCAAAAACATTGCACAAGAACTTCCATTCATCTGCTGTCATGGGAGTCGCTGGCATGCAGCAGAAACAGATTGTATTGTCTGCTGGTGCAGACAAAAGAATTTTTGGGTTTGACACTCATGTAGGAAGAGAATATTTCAAGCATCAGATCGATAATAAATGCATGAGCGTGCTGCCAAATCCATGTGACTTCAATTTATTCATGGTTCAAACAGGGTAAGAATCATTATTCTGCCAACTTCCTTTGGAGTCTGCTTTGGTTTTTCTCCACATGCTCTGCTATCTTATAGCCAAATTCTTCAAGTTCATGTTCATCTTGAATGCTTGTCCAATCCATTATAGTATCTATATGTATGCTAATTTGAAGATCACCAAGACGATATTTAGACAAAAGAACTTTAAATATCAGGGGAAATATTTGCGCTATTGATTGTCGACCGATTGGGCCTTTTGGGAGATCCCAAAATCATGGTTTCAGAAGCACTTTTATTATGCTAAATTTTTCATACATCCTTGCGTAAAATCACTTTCAAAAAGCTATAATTACATAGGTTGACGTTGTATTGTGAAAGATATTACTAACCATGTTTCCTTTCCCCTCAGGACTCCAGAGAAGCAGCTTCGTTTATTTGATATGAGATCAGGAACGTCAGAGCTACATGGTTTTGGATGGAAGCAAGAAAGCAGTGAGTCTCAATCAGCTCTGATAAATCAGGCATGGTCTCCAGATGGGCTGTATATAACCTCTGGTTCAGCAGATCCAGTGATTCATATTTTTGATATAAGGTATAATGCTCACAAGCCATCACACTCAATAACAGCTCATCAAAAACGAGTATTTAAAGCTGTGTGGCTTAAGTCTGCTCCAGTTCTCATCTCCATATCATCTGATTTGAATATCGGATTGCACAAGATTAAGTGATCTTCTTGGCCCCTCATGAATGAGATTAAGATAGCGGGCCAGGATGGAAAACGGTAGACTTGAGAGAGTATAGGAATTCTTTTTGGGAAAAGTCTCATTTAAATTGGGCGAACAATCAGATTTTGTTGTTTTGACTAGTTTTAATATAACATAGCAATTATACAGAGTAGCTCCAATCTCTTGTGAAAAGTTAGAAAAAAGATCCAAAGATCGATGAAGATGTGATCGGTGTTTTGATGAATGCCTGTGACGAGGAAAATACATGACTAGATGAATATATGTGTGTGTGTGTGTGTGTGTGTTCTATAATCTTATGTAAGGCATTGCTCTTCGTAAATCTAAAGGGGTTGGTAAGTAGGTGAATATATAATTACAAGTACTGACATCATGATTTATCTTATATATAATATCTGTCAGTATCCGTTATCAATTATCAATATCAATATCCAATCCAATATCAAATATAAAAATATAGAGCTCATTCCTCATGATTTAACTATTAAAGGGAGCTCACTTATTAATAACTAAAGATGCCTTCTTAAAAAAATAAAAGATAAAATAAATTTAATATTTTAATTTTATTTTTTAAATACGGATAATATTCTAATTTTATTTATAGTATAATTTTATCAATAATATTTTTAATTTGATATAATTTTACTTATAATTTTTTTTTAATTTGATATAATTCTTAGTATTTGAAAAATAAGATTATATATAAAATTTTATCAATTTTAAAAAATTATAAGTGAAATTGTACTAAATTAAAATATTGTAAATAAAATTTTACTATAAATAATATTAAAATATTAGTCATACTTGAAAAATAAGATCAGAATATTAGTTACTATTTAACTTAAAAATAAAAGGCAAAATCATACTTTAATCTTATAATCTTATACAAAGTTATATTTTCAATTTTTCAAACTATAACACCTTAAAATGATAATTTTTTGTTACAATGATTGTTATTTTACAAATATTATATTTAATATGTCACTATTTAAGAATTTTTTATTAACTTCCAAATTGTAAGATGGGCATTTTTTTCTAATGAAACTAACAATATTATTAGAATTAGATGACTAATAAATGAAAGTTAATATATATAGGAATAGATGAGTTTATATTCTATAAGGATATAAATTTAATTTTTTATTGTTTGAGTCTCATTTAAGTGATATTATAATTTTTTTTAAATATTCTTTTAAACATTAATACCATTCAATCCATTTAAATTATTTTATACTAAAAAAGAATTAAAAAAGTGAGACACCTATACCTTTCTCTCGTCTTTTTGGCTAAGGCAAAAAGACCATGGCATTTTGTTAGAGGTTTTTGGAAGGGAGAAAAGGTTAAGGGAGATATAAGTATATTTAGTTGAGAAAAATAGGAAGGAGATGAGCTAAATTTTTTTATCTTTATGTTCACCTCCCCTCCCCCACCTCCATCTCCTCTTAAAAAATGAGAGTTGTTAGATGGGATTTTTTTTATCTTATTTTAATCAAATTATTTTTTAAATATTTTTAATATTTCAATTGTATTCTTTTAATACTTCATTCTCTTCCCACATATTTTTTACTTTAATTGCTAAAACCTAATAAGTATAGTAAATAATTTATATATTATATTAAGATATATAATAATTATAAAATTAATAAAAAATAATATTAAAATTTTATTATATTTTTTAATTTTATTATATATATAAATAGAAAAAAATTTAAGAGCTATACATTAAAAAATAATAATTTTTATATAAATATTATAAATAAATTTAAATAAAAAAATAAATATATATTTATTAATTTTTAATTAAAAATAGGAAAGATAAGAGAGTGTAGAGAAGAGAGAAAAGAGAGGAGACAGAGTGAAGAAGAGAGATGAGAGATAAGAGAGGGTATAAAAAAAATAAGGGTAAAATAGTAATTTAATAGTCCATAAATTCTTTTATTATTTCAAAATCTATTTTCAGTAGCTTATTTAAAACTATAAATTTAAACTGAGGTTTTAGTCAAAATTAATTCTAAACAAAAATAGTTATTTGTTTTTAATTTTTTTAAATTGAGATTTTAATTAAAATTAATTTTAAATAAAAAATATTATTTATTTTAAATTTTTTCAAATGGAGTTTTTAGAATTTTGTAACTATGCATCAAAACAGTCAATCAATCAAACTAAAAACATCATCTTCCCTCCACCAACCTTTACATCCACAGCCTTCTCTACTCGTCCCTATGAAGTCTGTAATTTTCTGTGACGTGATTGTGGGTGACTTGCGAAGCAACCCAAGAAGAATTATTGTTGAAAAAGAAAAAATAGCCACGCAGTTGAAAGGGTCGAAGCAAAATCGCAGTTCCCTGAGTCGGAGTAAATTACGCAGTGAACAGCTTCCAGATATTGCGGGTATTATTTCTATCCCTTCTAAACTACCATTTTTGTTTCATTATGGATTATTATGGTATACGATTTTGACTATTATTCTTTGTATATGCCTCCCTGAAATCCTTGATCATCTGTCGTCATTTTCTTTGCTTTGGTGACTGATTATTTCAAGAACGCGAAATGACTACGTCACTTTGTGCAGGTGTTAGGAAAGTCAAATTTCATGGGTTTTTCTTTTCTCTCCTATTTTGAAATTTATATTTGGGTTGTTCCATACTGCTTCTTGGAATTTCTCGGGCATCATCGGATTCATGGATTTTCACATTGCACATGAACATGAATGAAGGTATTTGTTACAAGAAGCATGCTTTCATGGGTAAGGTACTCGTAAGTTTGTGTTAGATAATATGATTGTATACCATATTTAATTTCATAACATTTGACCTTGTTTATGTGGATTTCATATTGCATCACGTTAGGAAATATTAAAAAACCTTGGTTTTGGATTTCATTCTTGATATCTAGTCTCTTGATATTCAATTTCTCCCATTATTTCCCCCGTTATTGACAGTATATTCTTTCTCTTATTTCTTCTCACCCTGTTTGTGATCCTGTTCCTAACGCATGCAGAGATTCAATGCCTGAAAAGGAAAAGGCCTTGAACAACCAGGAAGAACTTTTTGGCTTTATATTCATGTGTAATCATGTAACAAAGCCAGAATGCTACCGGTTCCGAGTTTTTGGGCTCCCTGGATGGAGAAAGGAAGTTGTAGAGAAAATACAGCCTGGCACATACCTTTTCTTGTTTGATTATGATTTAAAGCTTCTCTATGGTATATATACAGCAACCTCTAGCGGGAAGCTAAGGATAGAAGAATCGGCTTTTGGGGGAAAATTCCCAGCTCAGGTGAAGCTATTAACCATCGCTTCCCAACACGCACACAGACACCCATGTATATATACATGGCCGTTTATATATATATATATATATATGTTTATATATATATATATGTTTATATATATATATATGTATTGGTCAACCTAATTGAACTTGCCCTCAATTTTTTCAAGGGGAAAATGCCTAACTAAATTGAAGGTATTTCCTGGTGTAGTAGATAATTGAAATAATTCTGGTTGCATCAGTCAGATGGTCAGATGTTTGCAGCATAAATTGTGTCTTCTATGAGAGGCCAACATAATTGTCTAATCATATGCTTCTCCTAATTGCAAAGTTTGGATTATGACATAATAACATAGCATCATGACATCTGATAACAATTTCCCCCTTTCTCCATCTGCCTCCTTCCTTCCATTGAATTTTGTGCAGGTAAGATTTAAGATTCATCAGGACTGTTTACCCTTGCAAGAGAGCTGCTTTAAACACACGATTCAAGATAATTACCAGAAAGACGGTCACAAATTTAGTACCGAACTCAATCTTGGACAAGTAAGCTTCGTCATAATCTCATGTAAATTAATTTAACTACAATTATGCCACTTTTATTTCCTCATCTTCATTAATATTAAATAAAAACTTGTGCTGACGGTATTTACAGAGTTGAAGTTTGTTGTGGTGGTGCAGGTAAGGAGTCTATTATTGCTGTTTCGTCCGATAGGGATCAACAAGCAAATTATTATGCTAACTTCAGCCCCAGCACTGTCCTTGCAGTACCAAACTTCAAAGAACCAGCTTCATCCCCCAGCATGGCCTCTTGCTGTGCAGAATACTTATTTAGCTGGGAATAGCGGTAGTTTTGGTGAATCAGTGCTAGAACCACAAGCTACATATCAGAGTATGCCATACCAATACCATCAACCTGAATTGATCCTTGATGAATATGGGCACCATTCATGGTCACTTTTCTTCCTCCGTGGTAAGTATGGGCAGCAGCTATGCTCAATCACTGCCAGATCCTCAACATAGCTATATCCTGAATCCACAGTCAAGTATTAATTCATCAAAGGTGAATATGGGCAGCAGTCAAGTTCAATCAATATTAGAACCCCGCCATGTGCATCAGAATGTTCTAAATCCACAACCAAATTTTTATCCCTACTTGAATGCGGGCTATGTCAATCCTATTATGCGGTCACATGCTTCGTCATCATCAAATGTTCCATATCATTCTGGTCAAATCGGGGACAAATACATTCCTGAAGCTGTCACCTCCGCCTCTTATTCATATGAAGGGTACATCTCAAATTTTGTTTTAGAACCTTTGTTTAGACCCTTGATGCTGAGGACATAGTTCTGATTATTTACCATAGAATGAAGCAGCTGGCATTTGGGAAGTACTTTTTAACCAGAACAATGGCATTTTTTCAAGTGGGGGGCTGCCTTAAATTACTAGCTTAATTTTTTATCTTTGCAATTTGCATTTTTTCTTTTGGGAAACAGATGCTTTGCATTAGCTGAAGCTGGGTTGTTTAAAACTCTTGGGTGGGCAAAACATTGAATTGTCCTTCCTACAGTCCTAAAAAAGTGCGAATTTGATGTAAAAATTTAAATCTAAATTCGTGTTGAGTCAGAAATTTTCTAATTTCCTGTTGACTAGTCTGTCTGTAATAAAACTGTGGTGATTAAATTGTCGGTTCTGGTGTCGTCGCTGTTACGAGGTCTGAAGCGGTCGAAGTAATAATGCAAGATGATCAACAGACTGGCATAGGAAATGAGCGCTCTGAGCCATCCTTGCAGACGGGGATAAATATTACTCATCAACAAGTGTATGCTGTTCTCAGGTTGCTTCTCAATCACATACCAAATACTGACGGATTCTTGGTCTGGGGAGTTCTGGATGCTTTTTATACATATGCAGCTGCTGCTTTTCAGTGAGTGATGGAAACACATGTAGGATTAGTGTGTCTTCATACGACAGGCCTTATATATAGTTACCTAACCTATTAAAGTTGCTTTTGTTGGTGAATGGACCGTTGACACTTGCAACTCAAAAAATAGTATGCTGAAGATTTCATGTGAATCCTTGCTTACAGCTATGGTATATTGTAACAAGAACTGTAGTGGCAAGGAGGTAGACTTATGTGCCTGAAACTGTGGAGAATTTTTTAGTACGCTTACCAGTCACTATCATGCTTCTCTAGCATGCACGCATATTTTTTAATATCACTCTCTTGAAATCTATATAATTACATCATTATAGAAGTTTAATTTATGGGATATGATGCACTCAATGAAGGTGGACGATTGAGTTGAATCTTCATGAATCAGTGCACAGTTTCAGATACAGTGAAGTTCTGTACAGGGATCAAAATCCCATTGGTTCATCACATGGGTTCATGTGAAGAATGGAGCAAGCAGATGTCCCACAATTCACGTGGTCTCTAGCTATAATTATAAATAGTACGAGGCAGTGTGGGGTTAAAGTAATGCGAAAGAGCTAGTTTTTGCAACTATGTCGATGTGTACAAAACAAAGGAGACGCGGCTTTTCACTTTCGGTCTGCATGGATCCATCATAGCCATGGAAAAGGAATAGGAGATTAGGTGATCATGTTGCCCTTTTAGGTGGTCACTGTCAAGCACGTCCCAACATTACTCCCTAATCTCTGATTAGCTTTTCTGTTCTTCTTCTAATTCTATTCATATTTGAATTCTAGTTTCATGTCTCTAATGCGCTTTTTAGTGACTCCATCAAAAGAAAAGTTGAAAGAAGAAAGAAAATTGGAGACGGTAAATTGTCAAACGTTGCCTCTACCGCCTACTTCTTCCATCTTAACTGGATGATGTTTTCTACTCTTAAATTAGTTAGAAAAAATGGTAAAAAATTGTTTGAGTGGTTTAATATGTACGAAAAAAAGTCGTTGGAAGTGATAATGATATATTAGTCATTATGAATATTTTTATAAAACACTGGAGGAATACAAAAAAGAACACATATTATTAAACGATAGTTTTTAATTAATAATATATTTAAAAATTTAATAGTTGATGGAGTAATATATTACCAATATAGATCTAGGACAAGCCTGGTCTCAATATTTATCACTCCACAATTTTAAGAAATCATAATTTATTTTCTTATTATTTTACTTTTTGCGAATATCTCAATATATTCTAACACTATCTTTGAGAGAGTATTTAGATGGTGCCCAGGCTGAGAATAAAATGCTTTTCAAACATGCACAAAAAATATTTAGTAAGATATTATTATAGAAAAAGATAACAAAAGATATTTTAAAATTTAAAAAGATAAAAAAAATGTGTTAATTTTAAAAATAATATATTGATCATATGTTCAATCTGTCATTTGTAAATTTATGACACAAATAATTTGAACAATAGTTTTTATAATTTTTGATAAGATATTTACAACTTTCTATAACAATATACTAGTAACTAATTGGTTTTAAATTTGTAATTCCTACAATATAATTTACGACTTAATCAATGCTTTTAAAAATTTAGTGCAATTGGATTTACTACTCATAGTTGCAAAAAGTAACTGTCATCATTTATCTTCTATTCTCCCGTCCTTCACCCCTCTCTTTTGTTGATGGCAAGCACATAAGCAACATGAAGAAGCACCGACAGAGTAGGACAATCAACAGTGCAACAAGTAAGAACAATCACTTTCACGGCCACCCATAGTTAAATTGTGCCATTACTTTTGTTCATGTTCGTTGTGCCTTTGTCTAGTGCTAGTATTGTTCATCATTGCTACAACTGTACATGGACACCATTGCTAGTTCTGGCTCATTGCTATTTCTGTCTGCTGCTATGCCTTGCTACCATCGTTGTTTTTAGGGGAAGTAAATACCATTACTCAAGTTGTCAAAAATATTGCTAAAGTTTTAAATCCTATTGTAAAAATTACAAACCCGAAAATAATTACTTGTAAGTACATTGTTATAGAGTTATAAATATTTTAGGCGAAGTTGTTAAAATTATTGCTCATGTTGTGAATCACATTAGAGGAGTTGTGAATTAGAAAGCTATTACTTGTAAGTACGTTGTTAATATCTTAAAGAAAATTTGTTCAAATTATTTCTCATATTATAAATATTATTATAGTAATTATAAACCCCAAAGCAATTACATGTAATTACATTGTTACAAGTAGTAAATGTTTTAGTTGAAATTATCAAAATTATTGCTCAAATAATAAATCCTATTATATTAGTTATAAATGATTAAAGGATAATTTTATCTTTTATCTTAAATTTATAAATGATAGATTAGATGAAATGTCTGATATATTATTTTTAAAATTCAAAAGCCTAAATATTTTTTATTCTCTTTTTCGGCGTATTATTACAGTTCACTTTATTCTAAATTATTTAATAATTTCTGTATGAAAAAAAATTTAAAATGTCAATTGCTTTGAATTACGTTGATACTCGAATCTCCAACAAAGGAATTTTTAAATAAGTATCCATGTGGGCATGAAAGTAGTTAATTTCCCGGTGCTCGGTCGCACTCCTGCTGAAGGCAGTCAACACCTACGCTGAAATCCCATGGGCAACTGCTTCTCCGACGTTGCCGGTGGGCGCATGGCCATCGGCGGGACCACCGGCTCTCTCCTTAATCCTACCGATGGTCCAAATGATGCTGTTGATAACTTCCTAAAGTATCGGGGCTATCATGGCCTCTACTCTCAGATCGAGGTTCTTTTTCTGCTTTGGAACAAGTTTCTCAGGATATTTCGTTCTCTTCCTTCCTGAGTTAGAATTTCAATTCGAGACTAGTTTTTATGGAAGAACCTTTTTGAAGCATAATAGTGGCTTATTTTCTGCTGCAGTTATCTTTTTCTGCTTCAGGCTTGCGTGACCGGGATGTGCTCTCCAAGGTTTCTTTGTTAAGCATTTCATGATTCTGAAGCTTTGTTAGTATAACCTATTTCCATTTAGCCTTTATCTAATCATAATTGTTGATGCTCGAAACGTAGTTTAGTTTCATTCAGCTCAAATTGAGCTTGGCTCTGGTTATATAGTTTAAATGTCTGCTCAAACAATTCTTCTTCTCATTTTTCTAACGTAATTTTCAGTTTTATAGCAGCATAATTAGCTAATGCTTGGTCTGTTCTTTTGGTGTACCTATAGCCATGCACATCCAGGAAAATATGTTAAACCACGAACTACTAAGAACTTAAAGTTCGTATATTTGCTGCACGAGAATTTTGGATTTTGGAGCCACAGTATATTGTTTGTCATTGTTCCATTTATTTTCTGGAAAATAATATCATGGTTCATATTTTTAATACGATCAATATTCACGTGAAAGAAAAGTTAGCATGTTTCATACTTAACTCTTGTTTGCCGTAGAGTGATCCAATGATGGTTCTTTATGCAAAAGGGCAAAGTGGAGCACTTGAGGAACTAGGCCGCACAGAAGTAGTCCTAAATTCTTTGAATCCCTCATGGATCACTAAGCACGCTCTCTTTTACCATTTCGAGGTTGTTCAGGATTTAGTGTAAGTTTAAATATAAAGGATGATATTTCTATTACTAACAAAGTAGATAAGCATTTGTGGTTTTTCCATGAGTTAATAAGTAAATTTTCTTTCATCACAGGTTTCGCATATATGATATTGACACCCAGTTTCACAATGTAGACATAAAGGTATAGTTTTTGTGATGTAATACTTACATAATGTTATTCCGTTGACTAAGATATGGTTCTAATATATAGTTTTATCTTGTAAAAGTGAGAAGTAAAAATGTGTTCAAACAATTGTTGATAAACATATATCCCTGTAGGAGATTGTCTACATACTTCTATCCATGGTGACATTATTTTACTAAGTAGACATTCCTTGCTAGTTCATTAGATGTGATAACATGTTTGTTTGACTCATGCAGATGCTTAAGCTAGAAGAGCAGCAATATCTTGGTGAAGCAACCTGTGCGTTATCTGAGGTACCATAGAGACCATCGACAAATCTACTTTTTGTTTATTAATATCTAACAACTAAAAGAAAACTCATTATATCATGAAAATTTTGAAATATGAATGTGAGAGGTAGGGAGAGAAATCTCAGCAATGAAGTCATTTTGATCTTTTACAGTCACTATCTGACACTATAATTTTTCCTTTGATCCTTCCCAATAAATAATGCATTAGAATGCTTAAATTTTCTGGTCTTTAGAGTTAAAGTGTATTTGATGACTACGGTGTTTTATAGAAATTTTCTTGAAAATAAGGTGCTCTTGTATATATAGTGCCGCACTTTACATCACAAAGTCTTCCGATTAACAATTTCATCTGTGCAGATAATTACAAAACCTGATCGGTCATTGACCTTGGATCTATTCATAGAAGATTCCACTAGATTAAACTACTCTCAGAACTGTGGGAAACTCATGGTGAATGCTGAGGAATGTACCAGTTCGAAGACTACAATAGAGATGATATTCAGGTGTTCAGATTTGGAATATAGGAATCTGTTCTCAAAAAGTGTATGTGCTTATTTTCATCTTTTGGGCAGGCTTTATGAGGAATGGAAGTTATGGTATAACATGCATATTTGCTTATCTTGTAGGATCCGTTTTTAATGATATCAAAAGTTGTGGAAGGCGGCACCCAAGTTCCTATATGCAAAACAGAAGTTAAAAAAAATGACCACAACCCTATATGGAAGTCAGTATTCTTCAATATTCAACAAGTACGAAGCAAGGTATAGATTTGCTTCAAAATTGTCACTTGGCATAGTCAGCATACTTTAACGTGGACGTCTTTAGTTTTCTTTGCCTTTGAAGCATAGAACCATGTCATATTATGTGTTTTCAGATATTATTTCAAATGGATGGCCATTTGTTCAAGCTGCTTTTTCAACATATGAGCATTGCAGCTTATTTCTCAAACTCCGAACAACACATAGGACCTATGTTAGTTCATTACGGAAAAAGCCATTAGAGGAAAAATAGTATAGAAATATCCTTCTGTCATAATTTTGTATAGAATATCAATATATCAATGCCTGTGATCGCTAAATATTTTCTGACTAGTGTTGATTTGGAGTCAGTGCATATTGTTTTGTCAGCGATATAGGTTTTTTTTACATATTGTATTGGTAACAATTCAGTGAGGCTTGCATCGATTTTTACTATAAATATGGCATCCATATTGTACCACTTTTTTATTTTTTTCCCTTTTTTTATTGAAACATTGGCTTTACTGTATAGATATTTTGTAAGCTTTCTCATTTTCCATTCTTATTTTATACAGGACAGCCCATTAATTATAGAATGCTACGACTTCAATAGCAATGGCAAACATGAATTGATGGGGTAATCGAGAGTGTCTTTTAACCTATTTCTCCTTTTTGTCCCTTGTCTGAAATGCATATTGGGGTTATTGTTTCTTGTTTTCAAGGAAAGTGCGTAAATCCTTGATAGAGTTGGAAAAGCTTCATTCAGGTGGTCAAGGAGAAAGTTTATTTTTGTCCACTGCTGATGGAAAAGATAATCATGATAAGGTAAATTTGTTAATCAAGTACACTTCAATTATGAATTTCTCGACCAATCTAAACCATATTAGCTATAACACAGGTCTTAAAGAGCCAAATATATGTGGACAAGTATACTGAAAGTGTCCAACACACTTTTCTTGATTACTTAGCTGGGGGATTCGAATTGAACTTCATGGTGGCCATTGATTTCACAGGTATACTACATGCCAATATCCTCAATGCTTGTGCAAAATTCTTTTTGTAAACGTTGATTTTTGTTCTCTTCACCCTTCATCTAATCGCTATTAATTTTCCAACAACGTTACTGTTTACAGCATAGAACTGCACTTTCACAAAGTCAATCTTCTGGCAGAGTGAGAATTACAAATTCAATATAAGTTCATTAGTCATCTTTTCTAGGTTATTTACCTTTTGGTCTCTTTAACCAATTTACGTCCAAGCCAGTGGCTTGATAGTTCAGCACTCATCCTCCTAACTCAATGCTTAGGTCCAGTCTTCACTAGTGGGCTTGATAGGGTGGAGGGGTCAGGCTGTATCCAGCCTGCTTTGAGGAAGCATTTGTGGGTTTCACAAATGCTAGCCCTTTGATCCCCCTGTTGTCTTGCTCCATTGTTTGGTATGAGATTGACCTTCCGCCTCCATAGTCCCTCTTTTTCCTCTTCTCCCCCCCCACCCCCCCAAAAAAAAAAAACACACAAACACCACCTTTTTGTTAGGAGGCTAAAAGAAAATTCTTTCTGGGTTTAATAATATTTACTTATTCGCTTATTTTACTCTCTTATGTAGATACATTTTTTCTGAAAAATGATGGTTAAATATTGGATTTCAGGGGTCTTATGTGTAACTTTACTTTGGGCTAACTCCTCTTTCTTGCTTACCAGCTTCAAATGGAAACCCACGCCTTCCTGATTCTTTACATTATATGGATCCTTCAGGGCGGCCAAATGCATACCAGAGAGTGAGAAGTGATTTTCAATTTCAAAATGTTTCACTTTTACAACTTTAATTGGTTGCTGAACCATGTCCATAAATGACTTGTCCAGGCTATCTTAGAGGTTGGGGAGGTGTTACAGTTCTATGATTCAGACAAACGATTTCCAACGTGGGGCTTTGGCGCTCGACCAATTGATGGTCCTGTCTCCCATTGTTTCAATTTGAATGGAAGCAATCATTACTGTGAGGTAGAACTGTGAAGCCCGGTCTTGCTTTTAATTGCTAGTTTGCCACTATGAAGTAGTTCTTTAATAACCATGCAAGTTTATATCTCACAGGTGGATGGGATCCAAGGAATTATGATGGCATATACAAGTGCCCTGCTTAATGTTTCTCTTGCAGGGCCAACTCTTTTTGGGCCTATCATAAATAATGCCGCGCTCATTGCCGGTGAATCTGTAGCAAAGGGAAAACGGAAGTACTTTGTTTTATTGATAATCACAGTAAGAGTTAGAATACACTGTTAGTCTTCATTTCATTTAATGTTTTGCATCAGAAGGTTACTGGTGTTATGCCTTATTGCAAAGTCTTTTTTGGTTGTTTGTTTTATACATGTTTCTCTGATATCATCTTAGGATGGAGTGGTAACAGATCTCCAAGAAACAAAAGATGCTCTTATTAAAGCATCTGATCTGCCATTGTCGCTCCTTATTGTTGGAGTAGGAGGTGCCGACTTCAAAGACATGGAGGTATTCTGCTTAGCATTACTTCTTTTTTATTCAAATGCCTTGAAATTATAAACAGAACCGAACCCACAACCTCTTTTATTTGAGGCACTCTTGTTTATTTATGCCACGCTGCTACTTGACTTTGTACTCCTAGTATATAACTTCTTTTGGTGCAGGTTTTGGATGCTGACAAGGGAGAGAGGCTTGAAAGCTTTTCGGGTCGGGTTGCTTCACGGGATATAGTCCAGTTTGTTCCATTTCGGGATGTTCAAAGTAGGTATTAGCATCCAAATTAGGGAAAACCATTATTGAGGTAACTTAATTTCCTTCAATTTTTAATTTGGTACTTGTGCGGTTCTCTCTTTATTAAATCCTTTAATTTTACTCTGTTAGCACTATTAACTTCTGTAAAAGGGCTAATAAAATAAAGTTACAAGGACTAATGGTACTAACAGAGTAAAATTAAAGGATTTAATTAGGAGATAAAAACACTCAAATACTAAATTGAAAATTGAAGAAAACTACAAATACCCCAAGAATGGTTTTCCCTCCAACTTATAGGCGAATGAGGAAATCAGCTTTTACTTATCCTTATCTCTTTTGCAGATGGACAGGTTTCAGTAGTTCAAGCACTTTTAGCAGAATTGCCTACTCAATTTTTATCTTACATGCGGACCAGAAATATTCGACCAAATCTCTAGCCATAATTGATGTTTAACATAAGCATTGTGCGATTTCCAGTAACATAGATTATTAAATTCAGTTGAATGGCTGATAATGATAACTCTTATTGAATGGTTCGCCAAAAAGGCGCGCTTCACAAGTCCAGCTTCCAGTTCCAGGTTCCCCTGTTGCAATTTTGCATGCAAGGGGTTTTCCTTTCTTTAAAGGAGAAATGTCATGTAAGAATTATACCACTCACGGGAAAATCCGAGAGTCCTAAATATTTTAGAACTACAAAACTTATTTCTTTTACAAAAATGAGAGTGTATGTTTGTTTGTTTTAATCAAAGCCAACAACCAATTAAAGTCAATGGATAAATTTATAAGGTTCTTTTTTTTTTGTTAAGTATGGGTATAGGCAATACTATTTGAGATATTGTCGATAGTGATCATCTCTTTCTATAGGAATTATTCTTTTCTATTAAATTTAACTCTAGTGGGTTATAATGTTGCGTTTGGTGAACAAGAGTGACAATTGAGTCTTGTTCCATGTTATTGCTATGAGAGTCAATGGGAAGAAATTTGGTGATGGTGGACTATCATAGGCAGGCCGATCACCCAATGTGTTGATCAAGATTCCATATTTTGACCCAAGAATTTATGTGAGTAAAATGCTATCAGTTATCCAATTTTCTAACATTCTTTTATTAACTTCAACATCTAGCATTTTCCTCGTCTGATGAAGTAGTAGGTATCGTCAGAATTTATCTATTCAACATTAATTCTCTCTCCTATAAAAAGTAGTAGTTTAAAAGTTTTCAAGTCGGTGATGTGTGTCTTTCAATATTTATCACGATTTTTACGCAAAAAGAAAAAAAGAAGCGACAATTATGTTATGCAAGGGAAAAAGTCTTCAAGAAAGAATGTTAGGTTGGATTGATTTTAGTTTTTCTCTTGGCACTGTTTTGTGAACTGTTGCATGAATGATATTATTAGATACCTTTGGTTTAGCTTATGAAAAAAAATTTATAGAGAATAAATTTAAAAAAAAAAAGTAAAATAACATTTTTATAGGTAAATTATTAGAAAATATATGGGATAAAATGATAGATAAAAAAAGATAAGGACAAAATAGTTATTATATAGCCTCAAAAACTCTTTTCAAACTAGTCACACAATCTTATATAAAACTATAGTTTTAGACCCTCTAAAACTATAATTTACTCTAGAAATTCTACTTAATATTTGATAGTTGTTTATTTAATTTTTAGCTCAAACTATAGTTTAGTTTAAAAATATTTTTTAAACTATGGTTTTAAATTAAACCAAACAGCCACTTAGAATGTTCATAGCTTCATTTTATGTTCAATGATTTAGAAAATAATGTTGATTTTGTAATCATATCAGCATAAGAAGTTCATAGTTTTATTCAATTGTTCCATAATTATATGATTTCAAATTCCAACATTTCGCTCATGGGTTGAATGCCAATGCCATGTGCATAACGTGCATTCTATTTAAGTATATATCATAAAATTTGTTGATTTTTTTAGATTATGTTAGCACGGAAAAATATAAGGAGGATGACACGTAGGCCTCCAAATTATGCATGAGACAAATAAGAATCCTGAAATGATATAATTCCTCTGAAGTCTTCAAGGGCTTTCCTAACAAATTTTTATTGGCAAATGACTGTGTTGCCTATAATTTGAAAAACAAATCCCACCAGCCGGAGCTCCGGCAACCATAGAAAGAGGGTAACTTAAAGATAAATGATTGTTTCACTTAGAAAAATATTAACTTCAATTATGTAAAATGATAACGATCACGAACACTCATTGATCCCTTTTAGATTTAATAATTAGAATATTAAATCTATTTTTATCATGTTATTTAAGTATGCAATGATAAAAATCCCTTTTAGATTTTGATCACGTGGCTTAATCTGTTTAAAAATAGGGATAAAAATAAATGCTAGTTAAATATGTAATGATAAGTTTTAATAGAAAAAATAACTACAATTATAATATTTTAATTATTAAATAATTTTTTTGAAACCTTATAATAATTCTCCCCTCTCTCTCTCTCTCTCAATACAAAGGAGACACAACGAATAGACTAGTATATCCCAGGATTGTATGCCCATTGTACAAATCTCAATAAGATTTTTGCAATTTAAATAAGGTTCTAAGAATAACTAAGAGGGTTATGAATTTCATATATGTTTCATAAGATTTGAGTCAATTAGTTAATATAAAGTAATTACTAGCTTCTCTAAAAATATGAACATAATTCACTCATTAATCACGCATGATAATCCTCTTAATTATATCTTCTATAGTGTTGAACGCATGGTGTTTTCTATCTTAGAGTCTTAAAATATGGTTTAGAGCTTTTAGGGTTAATAAATATTATAATGCAACTATTAATTTCTTTCATTTTAAAATATTTTTCTGTGCCATCTTCACATAAGTGCAGGAATTTGATGCTACTTTAAAGATATATATATATATATATATATATATTTCATAACATTTTTGTATCAAGTGAATAAAAACTAATATGATTATTATTATCAATTACGTAATTATTACTTCTCTCCTATTTTTAATAAGATATAGTTTATAGTATAATTTATATTACAAACTATATCTTATATTGAGAAGAGGATGTTATATTAAAAACATATATAACATCACATACATCACATATCCGAATTGTTTTTGCATTCAATTATATATATATATTTTTTTTAATATAGGAATATAGGATTTGGTATTGTTGACTGAGATTCAAATGTTAATGAATTCAATGGAAGGTAGCTCTATCAAGATGTTTTTTCCCTTATTCTCAATGTTCAAATTCTTGATTTCATTTAAAGTTAATTATTGATTTTTTTTCTCAATGTTAAAAACTATAGTTTTAGAGTCAGTTTGGTATGGATAATTTGAGAGCAAGGGAGGGATTTAAAAAAATTTCTCTCCCCTCCCTAACTCTATCTCCCCTCCAAAATTAGGAGAATTTGAAAGGGGGTATATTTTTATTATTTTATAATATTAATATACCTATCATTTTTTAATATCTCAATATTATCTCAATATTATATTTTATTAAAATATTCTGTAAAATAATATAAGATAAATTTGTCTATATAAAAATATTTTTCCTCTACTCCTCTCTTAAACCAAATAAGATAATATGAAAATCTCTCCCCTCCCTTAATATTAATTCAAATAAAATAATAATAAAATCCCCCTCCTTTCCTCCCCTCTATTAAAATTCCTCTCCTCCTCTTTATTAAGACAAACACACCCTTGAATAAGTTTGTATGAATAATTTCTAGATAGGAAAAATAGATTTTAGGCATCAAATGATTATTTTGTCTCTATTTTTTCTTTAATACTCTCTTTTTCCTCATCTTTGCTTCACCCATTCGTTCATGCGTCCAAGCTTTTAGATCCATCTTCCTCTGGCCATGCTGCACGCTCTCCTCCGTTGGAAACAGCCTTCGCCAAGAACAGGATTTTCATTGACAGTGCTCGTCCTTCTTCTTCTGTTGATTGGAGCTTCGTCGAAACGGTGGAAGCTTTTAGATTAGTTGCGGCAGAGCAACAGCGACAGGAAAATTAAGGAGGTCAGTGAAACTGAAGTTTCGTATTGAGGTTGAATCTGAGGGTGGGATTTCATTTGACCATCAAAATTTTTAAGGAATCGCTAGAAGTTGTGGGTTGGTGATGCGAGTGATTGTGAAGAACACAGGATGATAATGACAACAACAAGAGAAATGGGAAGAGAACAAAGGCTGTGTTGTACCATTGTTACCAAAAATAAATTATTTATTATTAATTACCCAATAAAACAAATATATATATGTATTTATATTATTTATTATTTTAATATCAAACAGAAAATATAAATTTAAAATTATACTTTATATAATTATCATTTGACCTTGTAACCTTTCTAGTAATCTATCAATCACAAAAAATTATTCTAATAATAACCATCAACACACTTATTTCTTTATAATAACTTTTCTTCTAAAAAATCTTCTTTAGAAAGTATTATCTAAAACTACTTTTAAATTATTTTTTCTATAAACTCTTACCTAAAAGCTAAATCAAACGGACTCTAAATCCCTTCTGTCTAAACCCAATCACTCTTGGTTTTTTCAATTATGTTGTTAACTATTGTGCATATGTTGTATTAAGTAAGATTAAGTTATTATGAAGCATATGGCAAATGACAGAAAACAAATTAAATCAAAAACTCATGAACTATGCATGCCAAATAATCTACTCTAACTACGTGAGAGTTCACTACAAAATGGATTTTGAGTGAGGAATGAAGATATTTTAACCAACAAATGTTAGATATAGCGGAATAAACTTTCATTATATTTTATCTCTCATTTTTTATTATTTTCTACCTCCGAAGATATGGAGCAGTTTATGATTATGATTTGCTCTCTAATTTCTCCATATTTAGCTTATCTTGCTATACATGTTTAATTTTCATTTAGCTGTGCTGATTTGAAAGTACTTGTATATATACTAGACTCTAGAAGAACCAAAAATTTGAAAACGATTGAAACCCTTTTTTTCTTGCATGCGTATATGAAACCTCCGGTCTTATTTCAATTTATTAATTAATTAATACGACTACTTTCACTAAACTATACTACATTAATCCCAAAAGTCATCCAATAGGCCCGAGCTTAAGTCCCACACATACTCACACGCGTGAAAAACAAAAAAAGCAAAAGAAAAAGGAAACGACAAAAAAAAAAGACAGTTATGTCTCTCTTCTTTCTTCATGTTCTCACTCACAGGAAGACATATAAATCGACGAGGCCAAACTAGGGTTTCCTCCTCTCCCTTCTTTCTTTATTCTCTTCTCTGCTTCTTCTTTATTTCCCTTTTCCTTCTTTCCCTCTCTGCCTTTAGCTTTTTTGTTCGATCCAAGAATATGTCACACTTCTTGTAATTAATTATCTCTTTTGCTTGCTAGATTTTCTTTGCTCATCATAGACTTGAACTTTACACACATATATAATTAAGGGTAAGTTTATGCATATGTGATCTGTGTAGATCATATATAAGAATCAGCTAAAGTGGATCGAAATCATGGAAAGAGATCAGGTTCTTGCGAAGAAGCGCAAGAGAAAGAAGAAGAAGAGCACTTAATGTTCCCAATCTACTCTGATCGTTCTCAGCAAGATATGTCCGCCATGGTTTCTGCTCTTGCTCAGGTCATTGGGGCTTCCCCTAATGTTTATGATCAGAACCATTTATCTGATAATTTGTCTCAGTCCTCTTCTGAAACTAACTCTGAGCACTGTCTTCAAGCACATCAACATCATCAAGGTATATATGTGTTCACATTTACCTGTACTTAATTATAACTATTTCACATGTATATCACATGTGATTGCTTCTTTTTTGTCTTGTTATATGATAATTTCCTTCGTGTTCACGGATTTTCAGTATGAAACCATGAAGAATTATGGCGGCTAGGGTTGTTTATTTATGACTTTATGAATATGTTTATTCTGTTCATACTTGCATCTCCCCATTAAACATCTTATGTTGTCTCTGTTAAGTTTCCGAAATGTTTTCTTCCCCTCTGGCTTCAGTGTGTGCAAATCAGATATATCTTCATCTCATTTCATGAAATTTCTTCAGTAGTCCCCGAATATTTGGTGATGTTTATTCTTTTCCAATCGTGTTCTTTTTCAATCTCAAGCTAAGAATTTCTCTGCCAATTAACATCGTCTTACTGTGTCTCTTCCTCTACAATACAGAGATCAATCAATTAGTTCACCAGTGATTCCACCAGCGTGTCCAAAAAACGGGTCAAACTTATTAGGTCAAGTTCTATATATATATATATATATATATATTACCATTAAGCTTACTCGTTCAAATCACTGAAGCATATATTCTAATTCAATAGTTGTAGGAGAAAATTAATTTTTTTTTACTGTCATGCCCTAGTCTCTGTGTTTTTTTAATCCTGTATATGGCTGTCTCTGAATATGTTATATACAATATTTACTTTTGTGATTGTGGATGAAATGAATTATTATATAAAAAATCTATAAATGGCCATATATATATATGTGTGTACATATTAGTGTAATAAACTGTAAATCATACAGCTCTAGAGTTCATAGAGCCATGTGAAGGGTGCAATTTGTAGTGTAAATTGTAAATCATACAGTTGTAATGTTGATGGAGATTATTGTATTGAAGGGAGCACAGGGAAGAGACACTACAGAGGAGTAAGGCAAAGGCCATGGGGGAAATGGGCGGCTGAGATTCGTGATCCCAAGAAAGCCGCCAGAGTTTGGCTCGGAACCTTCGACACGGCGGAGGCGGCCGCCCTTGCTTATGACGAAGCCGCTCTCAAATTCAAAGGGAGCAAAGCTAAGCTCAACTTCCCTGAAAGAGTTCAACTTCAGCCACCACCTTCCATGATGACGACGAGCACGACGTCGTTTCCTTCTTCTTCGGGTGAATTTTCTTTCCTCACAAACCCTCATCATCAACAACCACAACCACCACTTGTTCTTGCTCCTCCGACGACACCATTCTCTTCACAACAACCTTATCATTATAATAATTACCAATATAATCCACATCTTCTGGGAAGTATTGGTGGCGGCGGTCACAGTTTGTTTAATTATTCTCCTCAACAACAACCACCACCTTATACGTCTGTGTCTTCGTCCTCGTCTTCCTCGTATGGAATGTCTCCCCAGCAACATGAACAAGAACAACTTCTACAGTTTTCCATGCAATTTGGAGCTCCCCCGTCTTCTTCTTCTCATCATCCTCCTTCCAATTGGCCATTTCATGAATTTGATGGTCAACGTTGACCAATTGGATCGATGCTAGTAAATTTAGGTAACATTTTTTAAATATTTACAATCAGATTTTGTAATATATATGATGACAGAGTCCTGATATCTGTCATAATTTTATCAAAAACTCCTGATGGTAAATATTTAAAAATATTACCTAAATTCAATCTCTACAATAAATATACACATGTTGTCCTTCACACATGTTTTTGTTATTATTTTGTGTGTTAAGAAGTCATTTGGTTTAATTTGATGTTATGGTTATTTCTGTTTGATGATTACATGTCAAGTTGATTATCAATATATTTCCATTCCAATGAATTGTCTGTCCGTTATAACCAGCATCCCACGAAGTTGCACTAATTATCAATGGACAAAGATAATTAGTGCAACCAATTCAATATTTAACCTTAATCTTAATTATAAGGATTTAGTTAGTATATGTAAATTCAATCAAAGGCAATCATATTCGACTATTAGCATCATTAATCATGCAAGCAGCTCGATCATCAACGCTTTTCACTTATGGAGTTTTAAGAATTCATTAGGATTAAGGCAAGTTTCATAAGTTAAAGAGCAAGTAAAAGGGCCTAATATTATCATCTTCTGCACTCCTCTGTTCTTTAATATAATATTTATTTTATAATATAAATTATATTATAAAATATGTCTTATATTAACGATCAAGCGAATATAATAAAATCATCATATACTAAGAGAAACACTAATTATAAATAATCACTAAGCATAAATATAGAAAGCGCAAAAGAGCATTATGAAGCATGCGAAAGAGATATTAAAAGAGTGATGTTGGGTTTGTTATAATTAAACATATATATGTGTTTGTGTATTATGCTACGTTATATGCATATATAAAATGTAAAGTATAACTTACAAAATTGTTTGCATATATAAAATGTAAAATGTATATAAAGAATCATATCTCACAACACACAACAAAACATTAGCCTTATTTCATAAGGAGAAATAGATTACTGAGAGATCTGACAAAGTTTTATATTAACTGTCAAATATCTAACACAATAACCTCTTACTTCTTTACATGAAGTAGGCTATTGAGAGATCTGACAAAGTTTTACATTAGTTGTCTAGATAAAGATGCTATAAATATACCTCATGTCCCGAAAATAAGTATGGGGTGGAAAAGGTAAGGGTAATTAAGAGAAAAGATCTGAATACATGACGTATATGCATTTGCTGTGATTTACATATTCATTACACACACACACACCCACGTGTGTGTATAAATGAGAAAAGAGATGGATTGTTAAGGAAGGTGATAGAGATAGAGATACACATGAAAGGAGGTATGAACACGCAGCTGTGGGCTAAAGATATATGAAAAGGATCGAACAGCAGAGTTTAAAGAGAAAACGCGTCTTCTTCATATATAAATGTCGGCCTTCTCCATTCTTCTGTCATTACTCTATCCACTACACCTCTCTAGAAACTCCACATATTTTTTATTTTATATATGCCGGCAATCTCATAATTAATTAAATATCTTCACCCCATATTTTATTTTTATTTTTTATTGTTGCCTCTTACTCCTACAGCCTTAATTAGCACCTTGCAACATCGAAACTTAATTAAATATGACATATATATATATATATATATATATATAGTTAATCTCTTGAGCCATGCATGTTGAATCAAACAAAGCCATGCGCCAGCGTGATATATATATATATATATATATATATATGCATGCTTTCTTTATTGCAATAAATAAATGATGAAAATTTATAATTAATTAAAAAAATGTATATGTACATATTCTCTTCTTAGTGCATGTTAATGAAGTTGTGTGGGGGACTTTATATTGTGTTGCACAACAAAAACAAATGCCCGTATAAACAAAAAGGTAGAGAATCCTTTTGGGAATTAGTGGCAGTATGAACAGAAAAAAGGGAGAGCTGTCGCGCCCCCAACACGTGTAACACTTGCTATAAAAGCATCCTTCAATCATTATTTTTTTTTATATTAAAACTTTTAGAAAATATTTAAATTTATCAATAATTTAAGGATATGATAAAGTCTCCCTTTCTCCTAGACTATATAAATATCGAGTAAGATGAACTATCTATTATCCTCAGACATAAACTAAACACTCAAAAGTTAGGAGCGACACAATTAAAATTATAACAAAATATACTAGTTAAAGATCGAATAAATTCTAAATAATTATATATATTAACTTTTTATCAGATAAATTTAGACACGATAGGTAATCATTATTTTATTAAGTAGTAGTATAAGTGAAAAAACATATTTCAGTATTATCCATATTATATCGCCTCAAAATTCCTACTATATATGTAAAAATATAATTAATTATATTGCATATATCCATTATTATGTTAAGAAGTGCTTTTCTCATTTGAAACTCGACCTGGCCGATCAAAAAAAAAAACGCTCGACATGGTGAACAAGACATAAACTTAATTTAATTAATTTTCATGTCCAATTACCTTGCAGAATAGTCAAGAGACCCAGAAGAAATGCATACATATACATATATATATATATATATATATATATATAGCATAGGGGTGATTATATTCTCAGATAGGTTTGGAAAATTTACCTAATTGAATTGAAATGATTAAATTAATGGATTATATTATGGGACAACAAACGAATAAATTCAATCCAAGCATAAAAAATTCAGATTAAAACTGCGGGTGAATTACGTTGATTACTCTAATTAAAACAAGGGAAAATATAACAGCTTTATATATAGTTAGCAATTGGTTTTCACATCGCATTAGCTTATAATGAAATCAACCCCCCAAAAAAAGACGTGTACCTTAGCTTAGGACCGTTTATCTAATTAATCGAATATATTCTATTAATTAATTGACAAAAGAAATAATTGTTTGATTATAATGAGTAACATGACTAAAAACCAACACACTTTAATTGTCTTGATTTGACGTACGTATGGCTTTAAATTGTATAATACTCCCCCATACTCTACTCTACTCTACCTATCATTGAGTTATATAACTCATTTATAAATATTAAAAAAATAATTAAATCAATTGTTAAAAAATTTGTTTGTGTTTATTTTAAATATCATTTTTAATATTTTGTATTAAAATCATATCCCTCAACAAAATATTTTTAATATGTATAATTAATAAAGATAATTTAAAAAAGTATTATAAATTTAGGAGTTAAAAAAGGGATTAAAATATTATATTTAAGACTAAAAATATCTTCTAACGACTAACTCTTATATTTAAAATTAAAATTGGAGAGAGTGATATACAATTATGATTTGTGTTCGTGTATTAAAATTATTAATGCAAAATATGTTGAAAAAACTTCGTTAAAGCAAAATATGAATTTTGAAGGAATTGATTACTGGAATAAGACGAATTTTGTGTAGTTAGGTGAAAAGAGCATTGCACGAAGACGAATATAGGGAAGCACGAAAATACAAAGGAATATTTGGATCGTAGCAGATTGGTCTCCGAAATCGGCCTTGGTCTCAATTATCAAAGTCTTCTCTAGAGACAGTGATTTTTATTTTATTTTATTTTTGGTTTGTCTTGGGTTTTATGTAAGTTCTATTATTTAGACTTTTTTATATTAAATAGAGTATTAATAATTAGATTATTCCACACCAAGTTTGTGTAAAATATATATAAAATTAGTCAAAATGAAACGATAATCATAATAATAATTAGACTATATAAAGAATTTATTTGAAAAAATTATTCACAAAAATTTAAAGTACTAAAAATCGAATCATTTGATTAAAATTGTCAAGATATAGTTTAAGGATTAGTAACTGAAACCAGAGCTGCTAAAATACAAGCCCTACCTTGGGTGGTAGGTTCAAATTGGCAAAACGTTAATCTGTCCTGTTTAACGTATAAGCTGACCCATTTTATTACCTATAGTTTCAACTGGTGTCAAACCGATTATAACTGAAATGATATATTTAATTAAAATATAAAAAAATTATGAGTAATATTTAAACATAAAAGGCATAATCCACAAGTATAAATAGAATATTAACAATATAATTTTACTTTTAGGAAAGAAAGAAATCAACCTTCTCAACCTCACCCAAAACTCTTGATTAGATTAGATTCTAAATAATAGTTGTAGGTAGAATAGATTTTGAGTTAAAATATATTTGAGTATAATATATTTTAGATTATTGGAACTGTTGATATCCCTAATTTATATCAAAAAATGATTTTGATAAAAAAAATAAGTATTTAGATAACTTATATTAAAATTTTTGTTGTGGTAAAAAAGTGAACGTGGGAAAAAAATCTGGAGATATTTTAAGGTTGGGCTGATAAAGGGTGATTATTTATGAATTTTATTTTTGGTTGTTTACTCAATTTATCAGAATTTTATTTTTATTATATTTAAATTTAATTTAAATCGCACATCTAACTATAGTAGTTGAGTTTCTTAATAAAAAAAATTTATATATATTAAAATTTAAATTTAACTATTCATTTAAATAATATTGAATTGCTCTGAATTGAAATCCCTATTTTGGGTCAGACCCTTGACTGGAGACCGAGTCCACTACTGGAGATGCGTAAGGCAATGCTCTCATCTCTAATTTCAACACGCCGAATTATGTCCCACTTTCGACAGTTACACGCACACGCATTTATTTACATAATAAATAAAATAATAGGAATTTTACTCATCACACAATCATCTCATATCCATTGAAAGTGACCCATTCATGTCATACTCCAACATCTTTCTCATCAAATTAACATAAAAGGTATTTTAAGCTCTCCAAGTTTTACTTAAAAATATCAAGTCTCTTCCACCACTTGACTCAGCCCATACTATTCGCTCTCCTACAACAAAACAATATATTAGAATATTTTCTTAAATTTTACTATTTAAACTATAATAAAATAGATTTTTAAAAAATATTATTTTTTTTATATTTCAATCGCGATATTTAATAAGACATTCTAGTTTTTGAATATCTAAATTTATGTTTGAGAGTAATTGATAGCTCGACTTATTTAACATTAATATTATTTAAAAGAAAAAGATACTTCACCCTATATTTAAGTCATAAGTAAGCATAATATCTTTCTATAAATTTTTGTATAAAAAAAATATTTTATTTCAAGATTCTTATTATTAGACATTTAGTTTTTGAATTCTAGAGATCTAACACAATTTTATATTGATAGCCCAACTTTATATTAGTTAAATATTAAATGCTCTAGCACCACTTATTAGTAAGCGCCACAACTAAAGCTATTTTTAATTATTTGCCAACTATAACGCTTCTTTGGTCAAACTCTATAACTAAGGCCTTTTTCAACTAAGTTCACTTCTGTAGCATTTCTTAGAGAAGTGTTATTGTAATAATGTTAATAGGTTTCCATAGCAAACACCACTCTATGAAATTGAGCCATCGATGATCTTCCCAACAAATCATGTGGCCAAAGTCTCTTTTGTTTTTTTTTTCTTTATTAGATTCAAAAGCTTAAGTGTAGTATAAGACTAAAAGTAAAATAGCGCGTGAAATTATGAGGGAAAAGAAAAGAACGTTGTGATCCGAAAATAATGGAGAAGGAAGCAAATTGAAAGTGAGAGTTATAGGAACGGCTTTTCGGCCACCGAAACTTTAGAAATTAGAGGACCTCCCCTTTCATAAGCCACTCAACAAGGAGAGAGACACATGGAACCAAGTTCTCTCATGTCATGTCCCTTTAAACTTTAAATCTCACCCTCTCTCTTCTTAAACATAAATATCCTCTTGTTCAAAACATTATCAAATTTTAAATATAAATACATCTCTCAATAATAATTTATTTAAATCTCATTATTAATATAAGATTTTTGTTTAAATAGGACTATTTAATTAAATTAGATATAAAGAGTGTCATACTCAATTATATATTTTTTATATTCATAAATTTAAATTTGAAACATCGCGATTTAACGGCTAAAACCCGTTTGACTTGATTTAACACATGTTGATATTGATATAAGAATTTTATTAATCAGCAATCTATGAATATTTTAAATTATGTGTCTTAACCTTGGTGAATCTCTCTACCCCACAACCCAATTTACCTTTTTTTTATAATAAAATAATAAGTTATACTATTTATAATTTTGTAATAGTTTAACTTGTTATAAATTTTTTATATTCTATATAAAATAAATACTATTATATTAAAATATAAATTGAGCTCAGATTTAAATAATTTATATATAATATAAAATATATACCAAGTTTTACAATATTTATACGTCATAAATAATACACGATGTATCTTAAACTATATGCAAAATATATACCCATATAGTCTAGTTACTCACGAACACCTTTTGGATCTGTCATATATCGCTTTCGCATGGGAAAAAAATAAAATTAATAAAGGGGAAAGCAGAAAATAATAATTGGAGACACAAAAGAGACAGGGGAGATCAATTTGAGCATAACCGACCAACGACTAATATGAGAGTTTAAAAGAATATAAACTCTAAATTTGGTCACTTCCCATGAAAAGATGCACAAATAAACGCGTATTCTATTCATAATTAAACAGTTCCTGAATTAATTAATTAATTAATTAATTACCACTAGACATTATATTATTGCATAAATTGGTACTATTACTTTCGGACAAAAGTAATAAGTGTGTGTGTTTATGAGAATTATTAGTGAAATTTAATAAGCATGTTAGGCAGGAAAATGAGCAGGCCATTTAATTTGGCAGCTTTAATTAATTCTGTCTTCTTCCAACGTTGAGTCAATACAATGGAAAACAAACATTCTAATTCTATGCATGCCTACCAAACTTCCTCTATGTGTAAGCTGAAGTCTGATTCAGTGTTCCTCTTTTAATTTTCAACAATAAAGTTAATATTTTAACTGTGATTCAAGAATAATAATTTAAATTTAAATTGTACAAATAAAAAATAACATTTTTTTAAATCATCCAGTTTAGATTTCAATAACACATGTTAATGAGACTTCATTAATTAATAATAAATTTCTCAATTTAACAAATATAATATTTATTTTGTAAATAACAGGATTTGATCTTACAATAGGAACATCCATAAATATTTTTTTTTTGGTATAAAATTTTTTAGAAAGGAGTTGTGTTCACCCACGATCTAAGAGTAGGGCAAAGTATCTCTTCCTTTTAGATAATATCAATGTCCAGTAGGGCAAATCGTTTATTACCTTTAAACGTAAACTTAGGCACCCAAGAGTTAGAATGTCTCTCCGAGAGTCACGACTGAAACTATAATAAAGTGGGAACACACTATAAATAGTTATATGTCTCACTCTTTTACCAACAGATGACGATAAGTGGGATATCCAAAAATATAATAAAGAATGATGGTTACGTTGTTGAGTTGGCGAGAAGATTTTGTTTTTTTTTTACAAATAAGGTCAAGGTTCAAACATTGTGGATGAAAAGAATCACATTTGAGGGAATATATTATTTTCAATTAGACCTATAATATTTGATGTATTCAAGCATTTAAGAAATTAAAATTTTGAAATATCAATATTTGTATTAAGCAGAGCCATTGAAGTCATAATGACTATTAATTTTGTAGGGAAAAATAAACAGGGCAATTGGCTAGAAGAAAATCGAGAGAATATATAAATTTGTTTTTTTTGGGCCAAATAATAATTAAATTAGTGAGGGAGCAATTATAGTTCAAATTTCAAACAGAAAGACAAAAAGTCGACGAGGTTGGTCAATATGGTTGACTTGGGAAGATAGGCGCAGGGGGCTTCGTTCCGAGGAATGATGTTGTCTCGTTGTTCGTAAGTCGCACTTTTCGGCCCTTCCATTCCAATTTTTCCCCTTCGCTTTCCAAGTTTCAACCCTCTCATCATCACTTTCCTTACTTTACACGTTCCTTTTATCATATATTTCAATCCCCGGTTTTTTAGTTCAAGTGTTACTTTCTTCTTCCATTTTATTTTACTTAAATTTCTTTCATTTTTATTTAGATATAATCTTATATACGAAATTACATTGAGAAAATTGCTAAAAAAAATCCTTTATTATAAATCTTTTTTATTTAAAAGTAATCAAAAACTTAAGCTATTCAACGATAGTAACTCATCTTTAATAGTATATAAATATTTATGACTAAAAAAAATTAAACCAGATAAAGATATATTGCACATAAGTATTTAAATAAATTTTAGATATCTTTAGGTATAAATTTTGTAATGTAAAATCTTTCCGCAATTTTCACAATTACAAATATAATTAATTAATTAATACGTTTCTTTCTCCTCAATGCTATTAAATTGTTTAGTAATAAAGTTTATGTTGTTAGAGCTGAGTCCGTCATAAATATCTTGATTTGATGGTGGATTCTATTTATAAATTTTATATTTATAAAATTTTATAACTATAAGTTTTATTTTGGATTTGTTTAAATATTTATTATATTTTTTAATTTTACCTCTAATTAATTATATCTCTCTTATCTATTTTTAATACCTATGACAACTCTTATTAGGCTTAAAAGTAGAAATTGCACATATGAGCAGGTCATCTATTGATCACATTTTAAGTAGAATGAGAAAAACACTCTCTGGTCCATTCTTCAAATTATAAAGCCTAATGGGCTCTGTGGGATAAAACTTCCCGTAGTAATAGTGTAATACCAATTGGAGAAAAATAAACCATTTACCATTAGATCGTGATGAGCCCAATTTTTTTTGCTATTTTTTTTAAAAAAATTTACATAGCAAAAAAAATTGGAGAACAATATATTAGCCTGAACTTGGAATTTATATGATGATCATGGGCCCTATTCTCAGGTTTTGTAATCTTCAATCTCATCTGGTCATTTTGTTCTTGTTTGTGTTTTCCTCGGTGCTCACGCAGTAACAAAGGATACAAGTTCACACGTAATTTTCTGTGCAGGAACTAATCACCGCTGTCAAAATCTTAGAGATGAAACTCTAGGCGAGCAAATGGTTGAAGGAGGAAGGATCCTCTATATATGGACGGCTGAGAATATCTCATGAATCGTATATGGTCTAAAACAGAAAACAAAAGCAAGCCACATGAAACGCCAGAGACAATGTTTTAGACTGCGGCGGGGCAAACGCTTGTTACGGTATATAAAGCTTTCAGACCAGACCATCAAATAACCAGTTCTGTTCTATAACTAGAATTAGAATACGTCAACGGTGCTCCGAATAGATTTAATACTGATTGGTCGTTGTCATACTAGCGAAACACATTTAACACTAGCGTAAGGTCCGAACCAGGTAGAGAGAGAGAGAGCAAATTGAAGCACGTATATATGGGTTACATCTTCATAGCAGTAAAATAGCAGTAGAAGAGAAAAGTGAGAGATTGAGGTACTATACTAGAGAGCAAAAGAACTAGGCGGCGATAACGCTTCTCAGAAGGGCAGGTGAGCGCTTCCGACAGAGACAGAACTGGAAGCTCTGGCGGCATTCCTCTCGCCGTGACAAAGTTGACGGAGCTTGGTGGGTACATACCAGATGGAGAGACGAGGATGTGCATTGAAGATAGCATCAATGTCCCAACCCTGACGCGCGGCGATGGCCATAAGAGGCTTATAACAGGCTTGCCTCCACGCGCCCACGTTCTCGCCTCTTTCCTTATACCTCATCCTCAGTTCATTCGACACCTCCTCGTCTAAACAGTGCAACGCATAGCAGTGCACGTAATGTCGCATCTTGGGCTTGTTTATGTAACTCGCACCTGCCCTCTTCGCGTACCTAAACACCTGGTTTGTCACCTGCACCTCCCACGTGTCAGCTCACAAATCCCCTCTCTCCCTACCTATCTCTAACACATACATATGACATACGAGTCATGTTGGGATCCATCAAGTGCATCGTTTTAACTCCCGGTTCTTTGCGCTAAAACCAGAGACGTTACATGACCCCACAACAAGAAACCCTGACATTCTCGTGTGTATCTTGGAACAATCTCGTAGTCTTGGCAATGTGATAGAGTTTATGTGACACATCATGATTATAATATATTTTTTAAATAATAATAAGTTAAACTATAAAATTTACAAGTCAATATTTTTGTTAATAAATATATAAATTTACACTAATTTAAATATTTTAAGATACTATTTATATTTTTAAAATTAATTTAAAATATTAATTATATTTTTAAATATTTTAATATACTAATTATTCCTCTAAAATTATTTTATTTTTAAATATTTTAAAATATTAATTATTTTTTAAAATTTATTTTACTTTAATTAATAATCTACACGCGACAAAACTAGTCCTGTCCTAAACTATAAATTTTAATAAAATCATCTACACACCCCACATTCAATTTTATATCAAAATTAATAAATTATTTAAATATTTTTTTTAAAATTATATAATATCTAATATCTTAATTTTATTTTTTATATATTTTTAATATTCTAATTTTATTTATAGTATAATTTTATCTATAATATTTTTATTTTAATATAATTTTACCCATAATATTTTTAATTTAATATAATTTTATACATAATCTTACTTCTTAAATTCTAAAAATTATACCAAATTAAAAAATTATAGGTAAAATTATTAAAATACTAATGTATATAAAAAATAAAATTAAAATATTAAATGTTATATAATCTTTTTTCTACAATAAATTATTTAAATATTAATTTTTTTATAATTATTTTTTAATCAAAAATAATAAATTATTTAAATACTATTTTTTTTAAATTAATTTTTTGACCAAAATTAATGACCTATCCAAATATTAATTATTATCCACAATCTATTCTTTTTACCCTGATCAATAATTTTGATATAAGTGAAGAGCACATCTTCTAACTTGATGTATTTAAATTAGTTTTTAAAAAATAAATTTTTAAGAGAATAATAAATTTTGAATTCAATACATTTTATAAAAAAATATTTTTTATTAATATATTTAGATTAACTTTTAAATAATAGATTTTATAAAAATAAATTAATTGTTAAAAATAGATTCCTAACTTCTCCAAAATTTTGAGTAAAAAGTTAATAGTGATAAAAAATAAGTATTTAGATAATTTATTGAGTTAGTAAAAAAAATTAATTGAAAAAAATTAGTATTTAAATAATTATTAATTTTAATAAAAAATTAGTTATTAAAAAATTAGTATTTAAATTATTTTTATAATAAAAAATATAAAATTATGATTTATATTAACAGAATATTTATTTTCCTCAAAAATCTATTCTCTTCTTCATCTATTGTCCTAAAAATCTCCTCCATATAAATATGTTATACCTAAAATTTAAAATCTATTCTTCTTAATATAACCTAAACATGCCTAATAATAAAGATTTGAGTTGAGTTTATATGGGGTAGGGTTTCTTAGAATCTGACCTTGGTGGGGCATTTCTCGCCGCGTTCTTTGGCCATGTTCTGGACTTGGATTAAGAACTCGCGGCATTGTTCGTAGAGGTGGAAGAGATAATCTAGGCCGTTCTTCTTGCCACGTGCCACTTCCCCAGGCTCCGTCACGATGAATGGGTGCTCTCTCTGTCTCTCGCATCCTCCATTGTTGTTCATTCCTTCGTTCAAGTTTTCCCCTTCGCCGTCGTCTTCTGGATCGTCGTTCTCGTCATCGGGGTGGTGCTGGGTCGTCTTCATCCTCGCCGTCTTCCTCCTCCTCCGCTGCTGCTGCTGCTTCCTCCTCTCCGTCGCCGGAATCACCTCCCATGTGCTCCCTCCCGCCTCTCTCTCCTGTTGCCCCACTGGTTCCTCCGACAATCCTATATATTATAAGGATACACAGTTACACACACGTTCTCATCATCACGGTCAACAGAAACACCAGGAATTTAATAGCTTATAACAATAATTATTTAGTACATAATCTACAGTATTGTTCATAAAATATTAAATTAAATAGTGCTATTCGTAAGCCCACTTCAACAACAGTAGTTTAATATAATATCAAAGAAAAAACAACAGTAGTTTAATATAACAGTAGCATGAAGTCAGTTCAATTTTTTCTAATTTTCTTGTAGCGCTCTCTTTCTTCTGTTTCTGTTTTATAATAACTGGGAATGAGAATTAGTCAAAGCCTTCTTACATTACATTAAGCATATAAAGTTTACTTCCCACACAATATTTGACTAATTTCTCCATAAAATGTTTAGAAGGCTGACGATACTTCACAGGAAAAGCAAAGTGTATATAAATAATGACGATAAATGAGTGGATAAGTAAGAGGGTTCACCTTCTTGGGAGAGAGCGTCGAGTGCGTTGGTGGTGGTGGTGTCCGGCGAGAGAAGATTACGACGCCGCAAATCCTCTTCGTCCATACGTCGTCGTTCTGCTCTCACGGCGGCTTTGATACCGTATCGTTCCCCTACGAGGAGATCCCAACGAAAAATCTGAGAGAGGCTGTTCATCATCTCGTCAAGCTCATCGTCCTTCATGTTAACGAGAGTGCTCACCGTGAACCCAAGCTCCGCTATCTTAGCCGCCGTGTAGTAGCGAATCCCATAAGGTTGGAACAACTCATCCAGCCCTCCCACCTCCCTGCTCGAACCCCTCGCAACTGTGGCGGCCGATGGCGGTGCCGGCGGGGCCATGGTGTACTCGAGAAGCGGGGGGCGGTTAAACGCGGAAGTTGAGAGGATGGTGCGTGGGTCCCACTTGAAGGTGCTGGCTGTGAATGTTTCGGGATCCATGGAAAGACAAAACGATAACCGGAAAATGGAAAGGGAGGGAGCGAGAGAAGTACTGTTTGTGGTGAAAGTTCAGTGTACACTTAAAAGGGCAGAGAGAGGGGAAGAACTAAGAAGAGGAGGTGTGGGGTAAATAGTGGAATCACGAAAATACCCTTGTGCATGAGTTTGATTTCCCGACACTAGTTGGGGAATTGTGTGGGGTCGTTATTGGAAGTTCAGAGATGGGTAACTAGATGAAACCGGGCAGTTCCGAACTAACCGATGGTTGTTGTTTTGTCTCTAATGATCTGAACCGTAGAGAACTAGAGCTGCTGCTGGCTGCTGCTACGGCCTTTGGTTCATGCCATTGTGAGCTACAAGATTTGCCACGTACGCGTATGTCTTGGATTTGGGCTACGTTTGACAGCTGATTTGACTGTTAATTACTTATATTATTACATTATTTTTTGAGCTTTCTCCCTTCAAGCGTGTGCGTGTTATTCCATAATTAGCATCGTTTATTCCTACAGAATTCTGCCCTTTCAAACAGGTCAACTGTTGCTTAAACAAATCCAACACTATCTATATTATGAAGTTTAAATTAAATGTCCTAATTCAAAAGGACAAAACAAAAGAGTGTGACTGTGACTCGTTGATATTAACTTGGGTAAATTATTTTCGAGGAATATCTATTTATAAATTAAAAAATGTATCATGACTGAAATACCTGTGAAATAATAATTTATTTTGTTTTGGTAGCGTGCAAAATTTAATACGCATCACATAAAAAATTTGGAAGCACAACAAAAGAAATTTAATAGTCACATTAAAACTCTTACATATGACTATTAAATTCCTTCAATCTTAGTGCTGAATCTTTTACCTATGACCCCTAAACAAGGAAAATTGTTTGTCTTTTGAAAATTTTATTTAAGTTTAATATAAATTTTAATATATCATATTTATTTTTATTTTAGTTTTAGTCTCTTAAATTTTAAATTTTAATTTTTTAAATATTATTCTATATAATTTAGTAAAAATATGGATAATTTTATATTTTAAAGGATTAAAACCAATATAAAAACAAATTTAGGACGCCAAATTTTATATTAACATTTGTAATTATTAAGCATTATTATATATGGAGGATGACTTTAGTCTTACGGAAGATTTAATTTTAGGACTTTAAGATTTTATCTGTAAATGATTTGATATATGTTTTTTAAACATAATTCTCCTTCCTAGTTAATTACACATCTTAATATGTGCATAAATACGATATTGAAATTTTAACAAACTTTAATATAATATGTAAGAGTCACAAAAATTTATTGTTACACGTTTTAAAAATAAGTTACAGTATCGATGATTTTTAAATAGTATAAATTATTTAAAAAATTATTTTTTTGTAATCAGTATAAATTTTATTTTATATGCACATACATGCATATATACATACTTCACTCTCATTTATAAGTCAACCCTCACATTTTTAACTAGAATAAAGAAAAATCTCAAAATTTATTAAATACATTTATAATTAAACAATTTTTTTTATTATTTTTAACCATATTAGATGCACAATTAGAAAAGTTTCATACTTCTTTTATCAACATGAATTAAGATAAAAAATTGTAATAAATAATTAATTTAATATTTTATAAAAAAAAAAGAAGCACGAAATTCCTAATTGTACTTTATAGGAGCGAAGGGAGTATAGACCCAATTGTCTATTCATTCTATTGATTGAAAATTTTAGGAATCGAGCAACGCATAATGATGTTAGTCTATGGACCTAATGCTGAGACATGATTTGAGGTAAGACCAAGTTTTAGAATTTATAAAAATAATATACGTCTTTCAAGAACGTTTATATTATTGAGATGTTAGATTTATATATATATATATATGTACAAGAGAATTATTCTGACATCCTATAAAAGATATAACTATCCTAAAATTTAATTAATGTCAACTAAAAATTTACTATCTTCTATTATATAATTTATCATTATATGCTATTAAGTTGGATTAAATTTTAAAACAATTAATTATCTTTTATAAAATTTTAAAAAGTAATTATCCCTTCATACATTACCCAGAATTTGGATATTAAGACGTATAATTTCAGTTTATTAATTGTAAGGTATACTTATATGCTATGAGTTTTTTATTTTATTATGCGAAAAATATAACTCTTACTTTTAGTTTATTACTTTCTGAATTACAAACAAAGTCCAGCTAACGTGGTTTAGGTCTTGAATACAAATATAGATCTATGTATAGAAAATATTTGGTTAGATAGATCAAATTTATTTTAATAATTTTTATATTTTATTAGTGCATTAGATAAAATGGAATAATTTTTTATAGAAGTAGAAGTAAAAATAAAATAAGATTATAAATAAATTTTAAAAATTTATTTAATAAGTTAAAAATAAGTATAGAATTTTTATATATTTTTTTTTATAATTTATAATAAAATAATTTAAAATATTTTTTATTATTTTAGAAGGATTAAAGTTATATAAAAAATTTATAATATGGATTAAAATAGTTTAAAATATTTTACTTTCATTTATCTAATCTTATTTTTTAATTTTTTTATAGAATTAAAATAAGTTAAAATATTAAAAATAAAAATAACTTCTATAGCACTGAATAAAGAGAATGCTTGATTATATTTCCATTTCTATGCTATATGAGAATTAAGCATCATTGTTATACTTTCCTCCCTTTCCCTCTAAAATTGAAAAAATTTTGGAGGAAATGATAGGGAAAATGATGTGTAAATATCTTTGGTTGGGCACATGGACGGAATTAGATATTTAAAATTTTATTTTTTTATACTTTCCCCCCTTTCTCTCTAAAATTGAAAAATTTTAGAAGGATGGAACATTTTTGTTATAATATTGGCAAAAGTATCTATAATATATTTTTATTATTTTAGTGTTACCCTATACACTTAAAAATATTTTTTTCGGTTACTCATTAATGTTATAAGTATTCATAGGATGGGTTGGAATCAAGTAAACCCCTTCTCATATTCCATCATGATATAATATATGAGATGCATTTTACGTTATGTCATGTCCTGTCCTAAATGAGATCAAGATAGATTTAATTCAGGACAAAAATTCTCAACTTATATTTTTTTAAAACAAATTAATCTACTATATTATAATTAAGCATATACCTTCTCACCAAACTATAATTAAGCATGCTAAAGTTTTTAATAACTTCAAAGGAAATAAAGAAATTAAATCCTCCCTAATATAGTTATTAACTTAAAAGCAACAAATATTATTAATTGAAATACAAATATCATTACTTCTTATATTCTTCTATTTCACTTACTAAAATTATTGCTTCATTTAAAAAGAAATAAAAATATGTTAGAAAGAGAAAAATAAAATTATCTAATAAATAAAATAAATAATATGGTATACATAATATTATTTTATAAAAAATAAATAAAATAAATATATTTTATATTTTTTATAAAAAAAGTTCAGGATGGTAAGAGAGTCACAATGATCAGACAAAAATCCATTATGTTATAACCTAATATATTATTATCCTGATTTTTCATAGGATAAGACAAACCGATTATAAAACATGTTGGACCAAATCGAGATAATTCAGGACAGGAAACTTTAGACACCCGTAATTACCATCAACACTGCTTTTTTTTTTTTATGTATTTTGGTTACTACCAGATAAAATAGTTGTGTTGGATATATATTCTATATTATTTATATAGTTTATGAATGATCTTTTTTTCCTATATAAGATTGTATATAATTAATACAGAAATATATATTTTAAAGTAAATATGTTAGTAAAAAATAGTATGTATATATTATAAATATATTTATATATTTTATAATTATAAAACTAATGACATAATATTAATATTTTTTTCATATTTTCTTAATTGCTTAATTTTATAAGATATTAAAACATATTAAAATGAATGGGATAATATATTAAAATTAATTAAATTATGATTGGAAGTATATATAAAAATATTTTTATCTTATATAAATGATATAATAAATTTTTTAATATTCATATTTTATCCCTCTCCTCCTTTTCTAAATTAAAAAAAAAAATCTCTTATCCCCTACCTCATATCTAACTAACCAAAATTTATAACCTTACCCATCATTTTCTACCTTCCCCTCTTACCGTTGAACCAAACAAAGCTTTTACTTCTAACCATCTGGGGTGGGAGAGAGAAGCAATGATATACAGTAGGAAGAGATGGTGGTAGGGTGGCAGAAGTCTGTGAAAAGGATCAGACCAAATCTCACTGAGGCGTTGGAGCATGAGCAATGCGACAAGCCAGTGCTGCAGCAGCCGCAGAAATATTCATTCATATTCATAATTAATTAATTTAATTAAAATGAAACGAAGTAAAGTAAGTGTCGGATGAAATGTAAGAAATGGCAGAGGCAAGTACGGCGTTTCAGTTGGCCCCTCTTGTCTCTGCTATAAAGCCTGTTCCCCTTCTGTACTTCCCCATTACTCTCCCCCCGACTTTCCTTCTTTCCCACTCTTCCTTCCTTCCTCCTTTTCTTTCTTTTTCTTATTTTCTTTAATACCGTTATCTGACTGATTATATTTAAACATTGCATATCTTTCAAATATTTTTTTTATATTTAATTACTCAAATTCAAAATACCTTATTTAAATAGTTTAAACCTATGCCACTCTAATTTTTTTAATTATCCACCTAATTTATTAAAATTTTTATTTTAATTATATATAAATCTGATCTATATCATATATCTAATTACGATAGATAAGTATTCTAACAGAAATTTTCTGTATATATTAAAATTTAAATTTAATACCTTATTTAAACAATATCAAACTTTTTATTACTCAAATTAACATCAATTAATATATTGCTCTAACTAATTTCGGTTGATTCCCTTGCACATCTCATAGTAATAAAAATAATTTATTCATAGTATAGAAACCTAACCCAATTCAACATAGATCAATGAATTTATCCTTTAATCAATGTGATCAAAAGTTTTAAATAAATTGATTGAATTAAATTTATTTATTTTTATTCTTCCTAAACATGAAGCTATATTGTGTTGAGTTAAAGGAAGAAGAAAAAAAATAGAGAAATAGCAATATGCTCTAGCACATGAATATTTTATTTAATTATAAAAATATTTTTTATATTTAAATATTATACTTTTTAAAATTATATATAGATATTTTTATATATTCTAATTAAATATACTATTTCAATCATAACTAGCTCATCTTAATCTTAATTTAAATTATTATCTTGATCGATCTATTAATTGGTATAGTTTTTAATACTTTGATATTATTACTCCATTCCTTGTAAAAGTAAAAATTAGTACATGATTTATTTTAATTTTAAATATAAAAAAATAATTTACCTTGACTCATAAATCTTTTATGTTCCTAAACTCTTCCAATTAAATACATATATTGTGAGCTTTTATATCAAGGGATCATTTGTTTATGCAAATTATTAGAAATGTTAGTTTAGAAAAATTAGTCCATATTTTTTTTATAAATGATTAATTTAATTTATTTTTTTATTTTTCTATAGGTTAATCATCCTATTAGAAGGAGTATAATAGAGTAATAATCCTTTGGACGTTTAATTGTGAGGGGCACATAAGTCATATGAATGATTTAGTAGGGAATGTAGTAGGTATGCAAATTGAAATAAAGACGAGGAATAGACTTATCAATGTCCGTCCACATGCACCTTACTGAATTCGCTTACCATATGACGTTATCTTATCTCCCTCTGTTGTTGTGACGGCCAAACTGTTCAAGACAATTATTCCATTGAATTAATTCCATAGTATTTTAATAGAAAAAATAATAAAATAAAAAATTTCATAGTATTTTATTTTATTTTTTACAAAAATTTATAAAAAAATTAAACCCATCTACAATTTAAAAATAAAATAAAATATTTTTTTAGATAAATTATCTTTATTTTAATAATAATATGATTGGTCTGTATTGTTTGTAGATTTAGTTTTTAAACTCCTTGATTAAACTTGAAGCATATTCAGAGTTAAGAAAAGAAGGTCCTTCAGTTCCTAACTTTTATGTAAAGCCAAGCCTGGAATGCATAAATTAATCGGGAGTTTTACATTATTTTTAAATATAAAGATTATACCCATTTTATCTTTTTAAATTAATAATTTTTAATACATTTCTATTTTTATTTTAATAAAATGTATAATCCATTTTAAGACTTAAAATATAAATGACTTTTATCCCTCCTAATAACTATATTTTTCAATATTTAAATTGATATATATATATTTTAAATTATTTACAACAACAATAGTGAATAGCTCATTATTTTAAGCTATTTCTATTGTATTGTATGTATTAAATGGGATTTATTTTATGAATAAAAGTAACGATTAAAAAAATATTTTAATAAAATTAATATATAATTATTATAAAATAGTAATAACTAGTTTAATTAATTTTTAATATATTTAAATGAGTTATATAATTTTTATAGACCACTTTATAAGATTAATATTTGTTATTGGTGAGGATACTCCTAATTTCAATTAAAAAATAGGATATAATTTATAGCGTCATAGCATAAAATATAGATTTCCTAATAATTATATGCAGAATTTAAATTTGAATTATATTTTTAATTATTGAAATTAATCATGTTATATGGGAACCCAACTTTTTTTATATCTCGATAGATCATCAACAAATCAAAAGAAGGTTTAAATTTGAATTGACGACAAGCTACACCCTTTTTTTAAAAAAAAAAAAAACTAAGAACATGTTAGCAATTTTAATAGATTAAATATATAATTCTAATAAATATTAACAAGTACATATTAAAATAAAATAATTTATTTAAGAAATTTTGAGAATTTAGAAGAGGAACTTTATCTTCTTTTAAGGAGGGAGTTAACGAGAAAACGACAAGTAATGTACGTGAAGTCTAAGTCACAGGCTAGGGTTCTCAGAACAATTGATAATTTGATACCAACTCAGGTCACTCTGTATTCTCTCCCCTCCTCTTGTTTCTTTTAGGGCCTTTCAGTCCTCTCTCATGCATCTCTTTTCTTCCCACTGATATATTTTCTTTCATGCGCATTTTTATTAAATTAGGAGATGTAAGAGATCATGAAAGTTGCCATGTGTTAACTACTTTTAAGTGCATCAAATAAAAGAAAATAATACGACGACAATTAAAAGATGCATTAAATCTAGTTACTAATGTGAGTTAAGATGGCGTCATATCTCTTATGGCGGTGTTTGAGATTGGCTAGTATGCATGATGTACCTCTTTGGATAACGATGAAACTTATCTTGTAAGAAAGTTTGTGACATAAATTTTGATTTAAAAAGTTTTAAAATAAATATTTATATTTATTTTAAAAAATTATTGAATAAATCATAATTTAAAATTATAAGTTTTGATAAATTATTAAAAAAATTAAAAACAGTAAAAAAATCTATTGATTATTTAATTCTTATTTTATATATTTTTTTCTTTTTTTTCTTTTTTTTATTTTTCTCTATCTTGTTAATGCTTATGGGTGGTAATTATTATGGTTATGGATTAAAAAGATGTGCTTCCCGATGGGTTGTTATTATTGCTTTTGGATTGAGGAGAAGCTAGTGTAGAGGAATAGGAAGAAGGAGGTAAGACAGATGGAGAGTAAGACATTGCTAAAGCCTTTGTCATCATTGTTGAAACCTCTATCACTACTTAAAGTCGCTGCTCGTTGCTCATTATCGCTTTTACTATTGCTAATAGTTGTTATTATCACTATTCATTAAACAGTAGAACAGAGAAAAATATGATGAAATTAATTTTTTTATCTTATATATTTTTTAATAAATTATTAATTAAAAAATTATTTTAAAAATATTTATCAAAATATTTATTTATTTGTAATTATTTTTTTTCATAAATTCTTATCTATAAGTCATTTTTTTAAACCTATTAAAAAGTTTTTTTTTATAAAAATTATTTTTTAAAAATCTAGCTTATATCATTTATTACTAGGGTTGGCCCTCACAAGGTTTGAATTCTAAAGATTTCGTATTTAATGTCTGATAATTTTTTTTCATAAACTCTTATTTATAAATTATTTTTCTAAATCTATTAAAAAGTTTTTTTTATAAAAATTATTTTTTAAAAATCTATCTTATATCATTTATTACTAGGGTTGGCACTCACAAGGTTTGAATTCTAAAGATTTCGTATTTAATGTCTGATGATATTATTTTTAATAAAAAAGTACCTATACAAATATTTATATTGAGTAAAAAATACCCAAGAGAGATATGAAGAAAATGACATCTCTCCCCTCTTTGGATGCTAATATTGCCAAAGTAAGGCTAACTACTCTCCTCTCTAAATGTGAGAATTCAGACCAACCTGCGGGCTGTGAAGAGCGGAGCCTATTGTTATAAAATTATTTTTTAAATTTTAAAATATTAATAAAAAATTATAATATTATATTAATATAATTAAAAGTTATTAATATTATATTCTTAAAAATTCTTATTTTTTTATAAAATTTTTAAATTTTATAATTACAAATCTAAATAAATATTAAAAAAGGGGCTGACACACTATATAACCCACCCCAATACCAGTATAATCCTACCCCCTCTTTATAGTGGGTTGGTTCTATTTTATCAATTCTACTCTTCACATAGTTTTTCACCTCACCCAATGGCAGCCACTGCCAAAACAAAAAACAATAGCAATGGCTATGAGACCATTAACTTGGCAAATACAAGTGGGCCTTTGGGAATGGTCCAAATTAAAATACCATTAACCACAATGAACAGCAATAACAGTTCCTTTGTTATTTTTTTTCATATTGCCTTTAGAAACTTTAGAGCAAAGAATGAGCTCCAACATTATCAGCTTCATGACACGACTTCTCAATGGTTGCGAGTTTTCATCAAAAGCGTTGTTTTAAGATTTAATTCTTCAACCATTTCATTTCTGATATATTTTCTTGCCTAGTCAGTCTCTCTTTATATTGGAAAAAAAAAATAGTTTTGAGCCTTGTTCATCAAGTGCTTTATATATTTCAAAATGAGTTTTATTCACACGTTTAATATGCACATTTTTTAAGAATAATAAAAAAAATAGTTAATCCAGGTAGATGTAATATAGTAATTATCTTATTTAGTTTATTAAATAAATAGTAGGGACTTGAATCTTATTATTGGCCATTGAAAGCATCTTATAGCTAAGACTTTACCTAAAGTGGAAGCCTTACAGTGAGAATTTTTTTTAATAATATTAATCAAATCTTTTTACTATATATTTTAGTTTTTGAATTAATAATTATTTCTTATAACATAATTATTTTTTTTAGGAATTAAATTTAAAATTTAGATAGTTTTAATAAGATTTTATACCGTTATACTAACTCTATATTAATATATGATAAAGGAATTAATTACTATTATCGGCATTGCGTAAATAATTTATTTAAATTTTTATTTAACAAAAAAAAATATATAAGTTTAATATGTTTGTTGATAATATATAAATTTGATATAACTCTATTATAACTTATAATATTTTAGAATTACAATGCAGAAGAATATAAATTTAATATTTTTTAATAATTGAGTTAAATAGATGATTTATTTTAATTTAAATATAAAATTTTAATTTATTTTATTTTTTAAATATATAATTTTTTTAATAGAGTATCTCTCGATGTTACATATCAATCGAGTCTCTACCAAAGTAATCCCAATGCTCATGAGGTATTTGATAGAAATTATCCATTGATTATAAATAAATAAGTTGGTTTCCTTACTGTTATATTAAGGAGAGGGTAGTGAATATAAATTTGATGTAACTCCGCTGTAACTTGTAATATTTGAGTCTAACATCGCAGAAGAACAGGGTGGATCAGCGATGAAAACGACGGTGACATTGTGGAGGGCAGGATACAGAGCCAAGAGATTTGCTTCTTCTTCCGAGTCACATAGCCTATATACCAATGGTTCATTGCAAAAGCTCTTATCCCCTTCTGACTCTCACGATTTTCTCACTGGTATTTTCCCTCGCTCATTTTACTTCCTGAAATGTTTGTGTTTTGTCCCTACCTATCAATTTCTGAAAGAAAATCTTCTTCTTGTTTTGAACATATCTCAGATGATCACAAGGGTCTCTCCCGTGTTCTTGAAGCTTGTAGAATTTCGAAGGATTTTAGAACTGCGGCTAAAACTCACGCAAGAGTTATCTTACTTGGATATGGAATCTACCCATCTCTTGTGGCATCCCTAATTTCGACTTATGCGCATCTTCGTCACAATCATATTACCCAGCAAGTCGTATATTGGGTTTTATGTTCGGATCCCGATCTGTTCACCATGAATTTAATAATCGAAAGCATAATGAAAACTGGGCAATGCGATATTGCCAAGAAGGTGTTCGACAAAATGCCTGTGCGAAATGTGGTCTCGTGGAACTCCATGATTGGAGGCTATGTGAAAAACTCACGCTTTGATGTTGCCTTAAGGCTTTTCAAGGAGATGCTAAACTCATTAGAGGTTGAACCTGATGGGTTCACATTTGCTTCTATGATCAACGGATGTGCACGCCTAGGTGCTCTCAGTCATGCTGAATGGGTTCACAATTTGGTGATAGAAAAACGAATAGAACTAAACTATATATTGAGTTCGGCATTGATTGACATGTATGCAAACTGTGGCAGAATCAATGTGGCCACAGAACTTTTTGAAAGCGCCAAGCGTGACGACATTTCTGTTTGGAACGCAATGATCAATGGGTTGGCAACTCATGGACTAGCTTTGGATGCATTTGCAGTATTTTCAAGAATGAAGATGGAAAACATCTTCCCTGATTCAATTACCTTCATTGGGATCCTCACAGCTTGTAGCTATTGTGGTTTGGTTGAAGAAGGTCGCAGATACTTCAATTTGATGCAGACCTCTTTCTCGATTCAGCCACAATTAGAGCATTATGGAGCCATGGCTGATCTCTTGGGGCGATCAGGGCTCTTAGAAGAGGCTTATGATATTGTTAGGGAGATGCCAATGAAGCCTGATGTTATAATTTGGAGGGCACTTCTTAGCGCTTGTAGAACACACAGAAAGAAGCAACTAGCTGAAATTGCCATTACAAATATAAACCTTATAGAGAGTGGGGATTATGTGTTGCTTTCAAATATGTATTGTTCTTTAAACAAGTGGGATAGTTCTGAGAGAGTGAGACACATGATGAAAATGGGAGGAGTTCGGAAAATCCGAGGCAAGAGTTGGATTGAGTTAGGAGGCACCGTTCATCAATTCAAGGCTGCCGATAAGTCACATGCTGAGATGAAAGCAATTTACAGGGTGCTGGAAGGTTTAATCCAAAGGGCTAAGTTGGAAGGTTTCAATCCATTGACCGAACTGGTTTTGATGGATGTTTCTGAAGAGGAAAAGGAGGAAAATTTAAGTTTTCACAGTGAGAAGTTGGCTTTGGCTTATGGGATCCTGAAAAGTAGCCCAGCAACAGAGATTAGGATTTGGAAAAACCTTCGGATCTGTCAAGACTGTCATAGTTTGATAAAAATTGTGTCAAGGATGTTGAACAGAGTAATAATTATGAGAGATCGTATCCGTTTTCACCACTTTGAAGGTGGCTTGTGCTCTTGTGGAGACTACTGGTAGCTAAAGAGAGTTGATTTCACAGAATTACCTACAAAGTTACATGATGGTGTTCTGTTCAGTGAATGACGACAAAGTCCTCGTACATCTAATGAATGATAAATTGTCAGAACCTATACACAAGCAGCAAGATCTTATTTATACTACAATGATGAGGCGTGAGGCCTGGTTGGTGGGATTTTCCATGCCCTGAGGCTCCCTCAAGAATATCTATCCACTAGCCCTAGTGGGACAGGGCGGCAACGAAAACCCATTAAATTCAGTGTTACAATTAAATAATTCATGGACAGTTAGATTGATTCACGTGGGTGGTGAAATCCACCAAGTAACTACCATTTGATCGTACAAAAGGGTACAAAAGAACATCATATAAATGTTTGACAATGCAACTGAGCTGGGATAAAGACCTGAGGAAGAGTGCATTCCGTTAGATGACAAACCCAAGGGTATCACCAGGCTTGCAATTAATGTTTAATAAAGGTAAAGGTACCATCCCATCTCCTAGTACTTTTAAGCTTGTACGTAGGGAAGGTTTTTGATAATGATCAATACAGTTTTATTATTATAATGTGAAAGATAAAGATGATAGGCAGTAGAATTTGAATATATATATATATATATGTATATATATGTAACCTGATTATCAGGTGGGATTCCAATTCTATATAACATTTGGTACATCATTGGGAGCTATTGAATGCAAAAGAAAATAATACAAATCATAATATGAAACATATGGGGGTGAAGTAAATTAGCTATCCTGGATTGGAACTAATGGAAGTTGGCCTCCATATATCTCTGGGATTTGACTTTCGTCTATTACTTCCATCAGTGTTGATTTGATCTTACTCTTCTCCACAAAGATTATCTGCATACATATTCATCGTCATCACATGCTCGTTAATATAATATATGTCACACACGTAAATTATTCAACCAGTTACAGATTTCAAATGCTACCTTCTTCTTGGTTTTGTTATCTATGAAGGGGTATATCATCTTCCAAACTGTCATAAATATGGTGGACGCATGCAGTATAAACAACTTCCCCAATCTTTCTGGGTAGTAATCCTGAACAGAAAAAAAGAAAGAAATTCAGACAATGATCGGGAGATCCTGCTCATAAAAGAAAGTCTCTGTTCATTCCATTAATTTGGAACCTCAGCTTGTACGGATGTTTTGACAATATTACTACTTACTGTGTTAAGAGCTATCGTTAATAATTAATTATTAATACTAATAGAAACTAATTATAGCCCTTTTGGGATGGTGGGGGGCACTGGGCAATATCTATCATGTTTTTATAATTATTATTTAATATTTAATAATATTTAGCCTTTAAGTTACTTCATTCTTGAAATTATTTTATTCATTCAAGTTTTTAGTGTGCGCGCAAGACAACCACAATTACCTGCAAAATAGAAAGAGCAGCTAAGTATCCACGAATGTCACTGTTTGCATATCTCCAACCTTTAAGATCTCCTACTGCTACAAACTTTTCTTGTCCCTGTGGTATCCTAATACATTAAAAAAAGGAAAATAAATGCATTATTTCCCAATATTCAAGCAAGCTTATTCTAATTACATTCAAAATTTATAATGCAAATTCACAAGATACAAGATAAAGGGTTACCTTGAACACACTTTATCAAGAATATAGGTCACTAATCCTGCATCCACAAAAAGATGCTCGTCACTAAGAAATTTGCAAGGTGAGCTTGAAATAGTGAAATTATATAAAGGGGCGGCTCAATGCATCACTTTTTCACCGGGTGGAGTTTGGGGACAAACGGGTACAAAGCATTCTCCGCAAGTGGAGAGGCAATTTTTAAAAGTTGAATCTATAACTTCGATATCATATAGCAATAATCTTACAAATTACTAAGGCTCACAATCTAAATGAAATTATATAATGTGGCGGGAAAAAAGACCAAAGAAACATACGTTTGAATTCATCGAGGTCGTCTGGGTTTTGATAATGTTTTGCACCAAAGGCAACTACTATAGGTCGTCCTATATTATCGACTCCTTGCATGTAGACCTTCTCGTGGGCCAACTCATTGGGAATCTCTGATTCAGATATGAAACCATTTGGAACAAATGATCGTCTCCATTTCAAGTACTTGATAAACATTGCTGAAGCCTTCTCTATATCTAAATCACGAGCACGCAAGAATCTCCTTATCATCAAATCATCTGCTTCCTGAAATATTATTCTACCCATAAAGTTCCTAGCTAAATGTTTAAAGCATGTAAATTCTCAATTTCTCGCGAAACATATAAGCGCCAGACTAATTAGTTAATTAATTAATCAAATTTCTAGATATAACTCCCCATCTTATTCAAGGGCCAATTAATTAATACTGAAAAAGACTACTCGTGGAAGACTCTGAAACTGAATTAGACGTATCAGTGTCGCCATCGTCGTCTATGCGTCTGCTCTTCGAAGAAATTATTTGGTTAGATTTCACATGAAATTTGAATCAGTTGATTCTCTCCTAACTCAGTGGAAAACTCGAGAAAAATTTAGTGTGGTCCAATAAAATTGGAACGATACAGAGAAAAGATGAAAGGGGGAAAATTATTGAAAACCGAGTCAAATCAATGGAACTGGCTGTATAAAGCTACGAAGGCGGTGAAAGGACAAGATGAGAATCCTAAGAAATGTCTGATACTAATATATAGTTTTAACTTTGAATTAAATGGGAAGCACGAGTTCTGAATGAAGTAATCGCGCCAATTTCAGATAGCTCAAACCCTATACATATGAATATAGGAGAATTCATACTATGATGATGGTAATGGAGTCAGAATTTCGTACTGATCTTGAAAATTAGTAGCCTAAAACAAAAAGGGGAGAAGAAATGGTACCTTAGCGGAAGGATCCTTGGCTTCAACGACAGCTCTCATGAGAGGGATCTTGGTGAGCTCTGCTTGAGTGCTGTTTCCGGCACCGTCTCCATCCAAAACCTCCGTTTTTGCTTCTGCTTCCTCATTTGTGGTTGTATAGGTCGAATCTTCTTCGGACTCAGATGTGGATGGTTTCTTCGGAGTTTTGTTCACTTTCTCTGCCTCCATTGCCGAATCTCTGCCTCCACAGACAGGATCTTTTTATCTGGCTCACGGAGGAGGGAGTGGGGAAGAGTGGCAGAGCCAAATCTGGAACTTGCAGATATCATCAAAGCTGGCTTTAAATAAACGGATTTGGTGGCGGTTGGTTACAAACTTACAATTACTACAAAGCATGTGACTTTCTGGGTTCCCTCACAATCCCTCTAAGTTAAGTAAATATCTCCTTTATTAATTTTTTTTCTAATTTTACTTTAAATATAAAAGTCACACATTTAAATTTAAATTAATTAACTTTTTATTACGTACGGGTAAAATGAGAAGATACTCATCAATCTAATTTTAAGTGAACTTATATTAAGAATAATTTTTTTAAACTGTGTCTTTAAATATAATTTTTTAAACTTAATATAATTTTTTAAATATAATTCTCCCAATTTAGAACCAAACTCAATTGATGGTACTCGCATTTATTAAAAGAAAAATCAACGACGGCTCTGATGTGACAAATTTGGCTATCAGAAACCAAACGCCATAAATATTTAAATACTTGAAATACAATGTCGAACTGTGTCTTTATTTTTCTGTACCAAAATACTGGCAAAAAGGGGGACAAATCTCTATCTAGGATTTAATGCAAAAAAGGCAATATATCTTCAAAATTTTGTTTTGGTAAATAATGTTTTTTTAACAAAGTGGACCAATAAACTAAATGAACCGAAAGAATTATAATATGCAAGGAATTATTTCCTTATTTTTTTTATTTCAACGTCAAGTTGCACTTGCACATAATGTTGTCGATTACTATTCTTTTTATTTTTCAACTAAAAACAATTGATTTTTTTTAAATTAATTTTTCTTCACTAACTTTTAAACCAGCATTTTCTGTACTAAATAGGTCCCTAAAACTTTATCATAAAGAGCATAGATCATAGAAGGCTTGGTATTTTAATAAGATTATATATTATTTAATATTTTAATTTTATTTTTTATACGTGATTATTATCTTAATTTTATTTATGATTCAATTTTATCTATAATTTTTTTACTTTATTATAATTTCACTAATAATTTTTTTAATTTGATACAATTCTTAATAATTGAGAGATAATATTATGTATAAAATTGTACTAAATTAAAAATATTATAGGTGAAATACTATAAAATTAAAAATATTATAGGTAAAATTGTATTATAAATAATATTAAAATATTAGATACATATAAAAAATAAGATTAAAATATTTAATGTTATATAACACATTTTAATAACAAGAAATAATTTCTGCCATATTAATTGCAACCAAACCATTTAAATAGAGAGTGGGCAAATGGTTATAGCCAAGCTAGCAAGCATCCAAGAGGTTTGGTGGCAACTGGCAGAGTTAACGCAACAAAAATTGAATAATATCCTGTGTGTTTCTAAACACAATTAATATGTGTGCGCAAAGAATATACGGAGAATATGTGATTGTGTTGAGTTGTTATTCACTTATTTGTTAATTAATTAAATCGGCAGCGGTGGTTGTGAGACGTCAAGGGTTAAACAATGGACAGTTGATACCTGATATTCACTCCGAAAAAGCATGGACATATTGGCACTAGTTAATTTTCATAAGGATAATCCAAATTTTAAGTCTAACTTATAAATATTATGTGTTTGTTTGGTAATATCCAAAATTTAGTTTTAAAAAGATTCTTGACCTAAATTTTATTTTAAAAAAATTAAAATAAATAATCATATTTATCTAAAAAGGCTTCTGAATCAAACTAATATTTAAAATTATAGTTTTCAATAAGTTCATAGGAATAATTTTTAGAACAATAAAAAAGTTCATGCGTTGTCTAATTATCAATTTATGTTTATTTTTTTTACATTTTTCTCTTTTCTCCTGTCGTTTCGCTCGTTTCCACTGGGTCATTAGGTCGCTCACTAGTTGTCATCCTCCTCCATCGTCAGGATTGCTTGCCAGTCGTCCTCCAATTCCATCAGGGTGGGTTGTTTGTGTCATCTTCTAGCTCCATCATTAAGGTAGGTCGTTGGGTCGATGATCTCTTATGCTGTCTAGCTTCGACGATGTGTGGGTTACTGGTCTTCAACTTATTCCTCCGTTCAGCTCCATCATCTTTAGCTCCTGCGTGTTAGGCTATCATCATTGCGTATTCACCTCCTTCGTTGGCATCATCTTTGTTAGAGAGAGAAGATAAGTAATGTAAACAATTGATTTTTTCCCCTCATAAACTTTCTGGTAATTTGACAATAACAAAAATTATTTTGATATTCAAAAATATTTTTTTTCTATAAACTATTTTCCAAAAATTTCTTTTCAAAAATTGTCCAAAAACTCCTTTTTTTTTTCTATAAGAAACTTTTTAAAATTCCATCCAGGCCCTATATTCCCTAAGAATTAGGAATTATTAGTATTCAATAAATTCAAATGACTTATTTATATTTAATTTTCTTACACATCACCTTTGAATATTTTTCTAAAATAAAAAAAATAAAAATTTGAAAAATATTTTAAAACTAAAATTATAATATTATAAACTTAATTTACTTTGCAAAGAATACAAAATAAAAGAAACCAAATTATTTAATCAACATAAAAGAAAAAATAAATCCTCTACTACCTCTATTTTTTAATATAAGATGTATTTAATTAATTTAGATAGATTAAAGAAATTAGTTAAGTTAGTTATTTATAATAGTTATGTTAATTTTCTTAAAATATCTTATTTAATCATATGCATTTTGAATTATCATTAATAGAAATCTATTTAATATGTGTAATCATGTAGAAATACTTTGGACAAAATTATAATTTAGGAGATAAAGTGATTGAGATCTTTTAATTAGGATCAAATTAAACTCTCATCTAACTCTTATAATTAAGATTGGAGAGAGTATTTTTTTTCTAAGTACAAGTATCTTAATGTTGGGCATAAAATGTGTGCAAATCTCCTAATGAATATTTAAATATTAATTCATCACGTTGTAAGATATTAACTATTTTTGTTAAATTCAATCAATTCAAATGATATCCCTCAAATGTTTTTTTTATAAAAAAATTTTTGGAAAGGAATTAGACTCACTTACGATTCAAGGGTAGGATGAAGTTTTCCTTATTCCTAGCAATATCAATGTAGGGAAAACTGTAAATTACTCTCAGGTATAAATTTAGGCATCCAACAGTTAAGATGTATTTCCAAACGCTTTGTCTAGAATTACAACAAAGTGATATTATCTAGAAATCAAACATACTCTAAATGGTCGGATGTATCACCCCTTTAGGTGATATCCCTTATTTTTTTATTACAAAAAAAGTTTAAGTGAGTTGGGTATTTTTTTCTCATCAAGGTTAGGGTACAATCTCAGGGTTTAGAAAACGTTTATAGGGGCTTATGAGATTATTTTTTAAAAAAGTCCTCATAACAATAGTGAGAATCGAACTCACGTCTTTATAGGATATGAAATATGACTCAAATTTTAATTTATGAGGAATCAAAACGTTCTTGTGGCCCGCGGATGAATCTCTAAATCTATGAAGTCCAAATGTTCTGGACCCAAAATGAAGCCCAAATTTAAAGATAGCCGTAGATGCCTGCAGCATTTACTGAGTTGTCAAGAGCAAGAGTTATAATCATATCCACCTCTAAGAACAAGAATTATAAACTCTTTTATAACCAAAATAAATAAATAAATAAATCAGATCCACCTCTAAAACCGATTTCTCTAATTTCCCCCGTAAGATAACTCTACTCTAAGAATATGTTTGCTGCTATGATTTTTTTTTTTTTGGCATTTCTACAATGAGAATGAAAATACATTCATCATCTGAACAATTATTCTTAATAATCATCTTATTCAGTTACTAGTTAATTGAAATTAAAAACTATTAAAAAAATGTAGGGCATATTTAGTAGTATAAAAATAAAAAAAAAATAGAATTAAATATTTCTCTTAATATAATAAAAATTATTTTCACTTATAATATTTTAAATTATATTAATTTCATAAAAAATGGGAAATAAGATGGAATAAATAAAAGTAAAATATTTTAAATAATTTTATCCTAAATTATAAAATTTTTAGACAATTTTAACTTTTCTCAGGTTATAAAAAATATTTTATACTATTTTACTATAAATTAAATATATATATATATATATATTCTATATTCAGTTATAATTTATTATATAAATTTTTAAAACTTATTTTTAATATAATTTTATTTTTATTATTACTTCTATTTCTATTAAAAAAATATTTTATCCTACTACGTAAAGTACCACGTAAAGTTCAAAATTTGAAAGAGCATATTGTTATTCTTAAAGGCTTAGAACCTAAAGTCAAGTCAAAACTATATAATCTAACTTATATTAAATTAAAATTTAAAAATTAAGATTTAATTGAGTTAAAATTATGTAATGGATGAAATGATTAATTTTTTTTAACAAATTTACTAATAAAAATTAATAAAATGACAATTTTAATATAGATCTTTCATGATTAAAATTGGAAAACCTTTACGTTTAAAATAAATCTCAATGATGCGGCTAAATCAATAATTTATTTTGTTGGTACAATATAATTTTTAAGTATTTATTACGATAGTTATAAAAAAAAGACATCACATTTGGACTTTTTTAACAAACTATCACATTAATGATTATTAAAAAAAAAACTGTTCTTCTGTCACAGCTGTACATTCAAATATTATTGCTTTCTATTTTGCCATACAAAAAATGTGATAATTTAATATCGCCAGAGCTAGAATTTTTGGTCAATAAATTTTCAATAGTAAATGAAAACGAATTGAGCACAAGAGCGTTCCATGGTTGGCGTGTGGCGTGTGGCGTGTTTATGACTCTATGGTGTTCTGAGACTGACTTCTCATCAAACTAGAAATTTTGCAAATTCTTACTGCTCCAGCGATTTCCTCCTTCTTCTATAATCAATCATCAATCATTTCCGTTATTTATTTATTTTTCAACGAATGGTGAGCTCGTTTTTCCTGTTTCTTCAAAGCAAATCCATATTTATTTTTGTGGGTTCGTCTGATCTGTCTTTCTCATTGCTTCTAGGAAGAACCCATATCCCTTTCTTCTAGCTGAGCCTCACAAGCTCAAATCCTAAGAAATCTCCCACAACTACTTCCTCTTGCGACGTCTTAACCGTCATCTTCTTCTGCTGATTAAGCTTAGACTTGCTTTCATTCTTCGTCTCCTCTTTTGAGACCATGTTTGTATAAACCTTTCGTTCTTCCTGCGTGTCTGTGAGTGAGAGAATGCGAATATTAGGTTGTGAGGATTCAAAAATGGATGCTTGGAATCGGATTTTTCTTTGCCTCCTTTTTGCTGCTATTCTCCGTACAAGTGGTGCTGTGCAGCGCGGTGGGAATCAACCTACTGAGAGAATTTCAGGTGGGATTTCTTTGATTTGTCTCTATGTTTCTGCAACTTCTGATTTGAGTTGACTGTATACAATCTATTTCGATTTAATTAGCTTTGTCTTTTTGCAATGCATTGATTAGAGGTTTTGGTTCTGGTCATTTTTGTGTACTAGCTGTTTCAGCCATTTCAATTTGTTTTTTCCAGCGGTGCATTTGAACTCAGTTAAGATCTAATTCAGATTGAGGTTGATTAGGATGTTTGGGTTTAAGTTGCTGACTTGTTTTGTTCAGTAGATGAATTTTATGTCTTACTTCGTCCACTGGCTTACTCATAAAGCATCATTTCTCAAGCCTTGTGTGTGACAGCTTATGCCTTAAATCCAAATTTTGTAGCGGCTATATCAGTATAGGGACATTGAACATACCGGATTTTCTTGATAAAGTTTGTTTTGAAATCCTATAGCCAAACTCGCGCAAATGGTGATCTGGAATGAAATATCACATTTTGTTTTTTATAAGAAAGGGATGTCAAGGTGTATAGTCCATAAAATTGTTCATATTGTTTCCTCTAAGATGATTCATTTTTCACTGTTTCATTGAGGGGGACCTTAGGAATTAGATTGTGATTTTGGAAGAGGCATATAATGCCCTATGAAATGGAGCTATAAGCTTTTACTTGCTCGCTGATTTCCCACTAGCATTAACAATCCTGGATTATTTAGTACATTTTGGAAGTCTGGTTGCACTGAGCCACAGAAGAACATAAAGCATATTTTTTTGGGGATCTCTACTGGCCCTGGCTTTATTTTTTTATTCGATATATCCTGAGGTGATTCTCTTGTATAGGTATAGGTGTAAAATATATTTTCAGGATTTTATTATCATTTTGAACTTGGGTAAAGGTGCAAAAATTGCTATGAGGTTTTACCCATCGGGGTGCCCAACACCATATTGTTTTTTTAGGTTCCAAAGTAACCACAACATTATAAAATAGGTGTAAAAATATTAAATTCTATTAGTTGACCGTTAGAAAGAGAATTTTTTACTAAAATTATTGTCATGGATGCAAATGTGTTATAATTATGACTTAGCTGATATCATCCATCATTTGTCAACTAGTATTAATTTATTATTTTTAAAAAATATTTTTTTTTAAAGAATGAGCATAAGACCTCAATCCCATTTGTTCCCCTAAATTTATAATTTTACCCAAAAGTATCAATATTTTTAATAAAATTTTAAATAATAAATTAATATTAGTTGGCAAATAGTGTCATATGAATCCCATATATTAATTTTCCCCCAAAAAAACATATGTTTGCAACGTTGAACTTTGAGGTTCCCTGAACCCCTCAAAAGGATTTACTGCAGACTTGAGTTTCAGTTTTCAAGTGGAAATTAAAGATCAGTAAATCCATCGTTTTCCTCTCCTTTTTCCGGTTTGCATCTCCAGGTTCTTGGTATTTTGTCAAACAATTTTTTTTTTGGTTTCAGTTAGAGGGCCATGATTACCATTGATTGATATTAATGCAACATCGAGTTTTCATTCTTTACGATAATTTTAGTGTCATTTTTGCTCATGCAGGAAAATTCCGTTGACACTATAAAGAGAAACCTTAAATTACTATTTGGATCTCAAATACCTTTCTGGTCGATGAGATTTATATGCTAACTTCTCTCTTGCTTTGCAAACCTTAGCAAGTGAAAAAGAGGAAAAAAGGGATCAATCTGAGATTGGTTGTGTTGTCTACTCTTTCTGCATTTGCTATGACTAAATATTGCATTGCTCTTTAATCCCTAAAAAAAAAATCATCGGACGCTGCTTGATAAATTTGAGTTTTGTGTTTAAAATGTCTTTAAGACACCAAAATTAAATCACCCTAACGAAGTAAAGGTTGAGGTTGTAGCATTTGTTTGGACTTCAAAGCACCAGGGAAGCAGCCTTGGTTTGGGTAGAGTAAAAGAAGAGAACGATCTGATAATATTAACACACAAAAACACACTTGCACATGCCAGGTTGCTGGAAACTTTAGGTTCTAGCAACTAGCAAGCAGCTTTCTTTACTATTTCTCAAACACCTGATCGAACAATCTCATTGAAGAGATAAACAAAGACTAATTTCATATCTCTTACTCTTCTTTATGATTATTATTTTACAATCAGAATACATATTTCTTCTAAAAATGGGACTGTTAAACTCGTTATGATTGGACCAATTGTAGGTAGTGCTGGTGATGTACTTGAAGACAATCCAGTGGGGAGGCTGAAGGTCTTTGTTTATGAACTTCCAAGCAAATACAATAAGAAAATTCTGCAAAAGGACCAGAGATGCCTCAACCATATGTTTGCGGCCGAGATCTTTATGCACAGGTTTATTTTAGCTAGCCCTGTTCGGACCCTTAATCCTGAAGAAGCTGATTGGTTTTATACCCCAGTATACACGACCTGTGACTTGACCCCGAATGGCCTTCCCTTACCTTTCAAGTCACCGCGAATGATGAGAAGTGCCATCCAGCTTATTTCTTCAAACTGGCCTTATTGGAACAGGACCGAAGGCGCGGATCATTTCTTTTTGGTTCCTCATGACTTTGGAGCATGCTTCCATTATCAAGTAAGAATTTTAAAATATCATGATTATTTCTATATGTATCACAGTTAAATGCCCCTGAAGTTTCTGAACAGTTTGTGGTGTCTTGTAGATGTCACTACCACTGCTTTAGATGATGCATCTATTAATGTGGCCTTTGATCTTGCTATTTTGTTCCAGGAAGAGAAGGCTATTGAAAGAGGAATTCTTCCCTTGCTACAGCGTGCAACCTTGGTTCAAACATTTGGGCAAAAGAATCACGTGTGCTTGAAGGAGGGCTCAATCACCATTCCTCCCTATGCTCCTCCGCAGAAAATGCAAACCCATCTAATTTCCGAAAAGATCCCTCGGTCCATTTTTGTTTACTTTCGAGGACTGTTCTATGATGTTGGAAATGACCCTGAAGGGGGCTATTATGCAAGGTAGGTCTCATCACAACTTTCATTATGAAAAGAGAGTGTTAGGTTTTGTGCTGTTTTCCATTTATTTTCCTAGTATATATCTTCATTAGAAGGCTGTCTTGCATTTATTAACTGAATTTACATGAAACTGAATCAACTTCTTTAGATTTATTTAGTTGGATTATTGAAACCGGTCAAGCACATTGACTCTGACCGCTTTCATGATCTAAACTTTTCTTTTTCATATTCTGATTGAGAATCAAGGAAAAATATGCATGCAGTTCACTGCCATGAATGGATGTTTTCATGATATAGAACATAACTGTACACAAATTTTCTTGGAGACAGTCCTACATGAACAATATAATCACTAAAAAGTTCCATAATAAATCAGCAGCATATAACTTATCACTTCCTGTAAGGGATCTTTGTCATTGCGTGGGGTTCATTTATGAAATTTTTTAATAATTAAATTGCTTATGTCGGACAGCAGAGTAATTCTTCAATTTTCTTCACTTGTCAAACTAATTGTTTCTTGCAAACATACAGAGGCGCAAGAGCAGCAGTTTGGGAGAACTTCAAGGACAATCCACTTTTTGACATTTCCACCGAGCATCCAACAACATACTACGAGGACATGCAGCGAGCCGTGTTTTGTTTGTGCCCACTTGGGTGGGCCCCATGGAGTCCGAGACTGGTTGAAGCCGTCATATTCGGTTGCATCCCTGTCATCATTGCAGATGACATTGTTCTACCATTTGCTGATGCAATCCCATGGGAAGAGATTGGTGTGTTTGTTGATGAGGAAGATGTTCCCAAGTTGGATACCATACTCACATCCATTCCCCCAGAAGTAATACTGAGAAAGCAGAGATTGCTTGCTAATCCTTCCATGAAACAAGCCATGTTATTCCCTCAACCTGCTCAACCAGGCGATGCATTCCATCAAGTTCTGAATGGGCTTGCTCGTAAGCTGCCACATGACAAGAGTGTATATTTGAAACCTGGCGAGAAGATCTTGAATTGGACTGCTGGTCCTGTGGGTGACTTGAAACCTTGGTAACAAATTATAACAGTTTTCTTCTTCAGAGCCATTTGTGATTCTCATTCACATGCCTTTGGTCAATACTTCAAATGTTCATAGGGTTGGGTTGTAATTGAGAAGCCAGTTTTTCTTTGATACTGTAAATTTTGACATTTTCTCTGACAGAATATGAAATCATAAAATCTTTATTTTGGAGCTCTGTTTCTCCGTATTTTGTTTGTCACATGAGCTGATGATCTACATGATCGCTGCGAGTTGGATTTTTTATTTTTATTTTACAGCTACCTATACTTCTTCTCAACTTTTTAATTTGTTACCTATACTTTTTTCTAATTTAATCAAATCTTTTAATGTATTCTGTTATCTTTTTTTTTGCCATAATTTTATTCTATTATCACATTAATCCTTAGAATTAAACCGTATGTTGGCTCTTTATAGGCTTTCCAAAAGTACAAGGACTAATTTAATTAAGTTAAAAAAATATATGTATTAAGTTAAAAATTGAGGAAATGTTGAGGTGTATGCAAAATAGTTTTCTATAGAAAATATTTAGAGCCTATGTTGTTTTTTTATAGGATATTATTTTTGATTTTTCTCTATATTTTTTTAAAAAATTCTATATTATTTGATCTATCTTTTTTTATTGATACATCCTGTGATATTCTTTATATATATCTAAATCATCTCAAATAATTTTTTTATACAATAGATGACACGCTAACTCTATCTCATATATAAGTTATTTAAAAGGAATATAATGTGAAGGAAAAATATCGTGAAGGAACAAATTTAGATAAAAAACAATACAAAAATATGAATTATTTTTAAACCTCTCCAATGCAGTAATGCCAGTATCAATCGCCAACGTGGGATAATTCAATTTTGAACTTGCAAAGAGACATTCAAACTTGAAGGAAACACCCATCTCGATAAAATAACAACATATTCAAAAAGGACATTTGTTTATAGAAATATTGTGGAAATGATTTTGTGCTTGTGCAATGAAGCACGTGTTGTATGTATTGGAAGGAAGGTCTGATATATTATTATGATGGAGACTAACTAGCTAATTCCACACAACCAGATGCAATTTCAGAAACCAAACCAAACTGAATATTAAAACAGAAAAAATATTGAGTTTTTTTTATTATTATTAAATTTAAATTGTTTACATGTAATTAAATTCAATTAAAAAGTATGGTATCTTCAAAATAAGCTCACAACGCACCGTTTAGCACAACACAATGACGCCAATTTGGAGCAAGTCTCTGTATATATATGATTCCAATTCTTGCTTTCACATATAGGACTTAATTGTTGAAAAATCAAATTAATTAAGGTACTTAAACTAATTCAGTTTCTTATGGAAATTCAGTAATCCTTTCTCAATCCATACGTTACGTTTACACATGGTATGGCTCGGCCATCCTTGATTTTTATTTGCTTTAACTAGGTATGAAAATAGGTTAAGCCTTGGCTTTAATAAGTCAAGCCTGTTAAATGATAATTCGGCCTGAGTTTAGCCTGTGGTCTATTATAGGCTATTTTTTTTTGTATAAACTTGGCCTATACAAATGCCTGACCTGGCCTGAAGCCTATTTAAAAAACCTGATTTTTTTAATTATATTGACAAGCCACCTAACAGTCGTTCATAACAGGCGTTCATAACAGGCGTTCATAACAGGCCTTCATAATAGACCCCCTAACAGGCCTGTTAAAATAAAATGTATAATAATACATGTTAGTTTAATAGTTTGATTCTTGTATTGTGTTCAATATGTGGTAGTTTTAACACCTATTTATTACATTTTAATATTAAATATATTTTGAATAACAGGCTCAGACCTCCTGACAGGGCTAACAGGTTTCGTAAGAAGCCTGAGCCTGACCTCTTAAGAAGAACATGCTTTCAAATAGGTTTGAGCCTGTATATTTTTTAAAACAGGTCAGGCCTAATACAGGCCAGGCCAAAGGCCCTTGACAGGTCGTCTGGCCTGTTTCTATCCCTAGCTTTAACAGATTTAATTCTCGTTTGTTTAGTTGATTACTACATCGTTTTTTAAAATATTTATTATATTTTTATGATTATTTTTTTTGGCAAAAAAATTTTTGAAAAATGGTTGGGCTTACCTATGATCGAAATGTAGGGCGAAGTCTTCTTTTCTTATAAGCGATACTAATGTCGGGTATGGCAAACTATCTATTACTCTCAGGCATGAACCTAGACACCTAGGAGTTAGGATGCCTCTCTAAACGTCACGACTGAAATCACAATAAAATAGTACTCTCTAAGGATCAACACATATAATATTTTTATGAATATTATTCAACATGTATAATATAATGTCAGAAAAGAAGTATGGATATTAATACCCAAAAAAAAGTATGGATATGATTTGTTTTTCTTTTTATGTTATATATATACTATTTATTTTGTTCTTAAATATATATGGGTATATCTCATACATAGTTAAAATCATATTCACATTACTTTGTTTATAGTGAAAAGGGTTTTATCCGTTTAAATATGAGGAATTCAACTTTTAATTGTACCGGATAATACTCAAATAATAAAGAGAGAAAGTTAAATTATTGATATTGTTTTTATAAAGAAATTTCTCAAGTTTCTCTTATTAAATGCATTATTTTTAAAAACAATAATCTCTTTTAGATGCAACCTCTAAAACTACTTATAAATAACTGAAAAGTGATAAGTGATATATGTGGGTAATGGATAGTTGAATAATGAACGGCGACAATTTTTTTTAAAGAAAAATAAACTACTAGTAGCATTTTTAAGAAATGAAAATATTAGGTTAAAGTATTATTATTTAACATTTTTGTGTGAGCTATTTAAAATTGTTTTGTAACAATTTCTATTAATTGAATCAATAATGTTAGAGTTAGGAATTTTTTTATTATAAAAAACTAAAAAATTACTTATTAGGTTCTTATTTATAAGAGTTAGAAATTCTAGAGTAGACTAAGTTTAGAGAACAAGTAAACTATAGATGTGTGAGTCCAAATTACATCTTTTACAGTCATATATGATCATGTATTTGTAGAGTAACACAATAGAATTGATTGTGTGGCTTGCAATTTTTCAATGCAACAAATGCAATTACTCTTGTAATTAGAGGTGTCCAAACCTGTCCCGTCCCACTCTTGGCAATTTTAAAAAGGTTTCGTCCCGTCCCGAGAAGGACTAGGACGGAAAATCATCAGGACATGACAGAGAGAAGGTAGGGACGGGTCTCGATCTGACCTTTGGGATTCCCGTTCTGTCCCGACCCCAATTTTTTTTTATAAAAAATATATATATTATATTTTCTTATCTTTCTTACTCTGTTCACTTGTCTCAGGCTCTCCGTTTCTTTTCTCTTACGCTTTGCTTGCTCACGGTCACAGGTCTCGCTAGTCGCCACTCTCATACAAATATTTTTACTTACAAATATTCTTATATAGATATTTTTATTCTTCCGTACTATTATTTTTTTTTCTCTTATCTGGGTAAGTTATCATTTTATATTATGGAGGAATGTTGGTATTTAGAGGAAGTTGCCATGGTATTTTATATAGAATGATTTACTGAAAATATTTTATTATAATATTTGGGGATTTGAATTCTATTATTGATCTGAAAATTTTATTAGTAAGTAATCTATAAATACTTTAACGAGTGAGTCTTGAGGTTTATCTTTGCTTTGATAAGTTCTAAAGATTCAATTCATCCAAACTTTTATTTACATTTTTTTTTAAAAGCTAGCTATTAAAGTGGGAAAATCAAGCTATCTAAATGCTTAAATGGAGGGCTTAAACATGTTACATGCTTTTGTGTTTGTAAACTACAAAAGATCCAGATTATAGTATGCAAATGGGATCCTCTATGGATAAACTTTTCAGCAGAATTTTGACATGTTTACACGTTTTCTTTGCCGACTTTTTTACAGAACTTTTTTAAATTAATCATATCTGACTAAGAAATTTTCTGGATTTTCAATGAAAGCATGCAAGAATCATAACTAATTTGGATTGATTGTAAGAAAAAGTTGACCGTTCATGGGAAAGTTGACTGAAATATGACTGTGTTACCATTGTTTGGTGTGTCTGCAGATTTCAACCATACCAGAGCAAGCTCTGAAAGCATTTATGGACCATGATATTGTTTCAAGAACCCTAGACGCAGAAGTATCAGAGGCACAGCGCATATACAACGCAATAGAGAAGTTGGGAATTGATTGGAGTGGGGTTGGGTCACAATTAGAAACTGAGGTGCTGGATTCTTTCACAAAATGTTTTGACAATGCTCTTCAATGCCCGCACAAGAAGCCTACATCTATTTAATTCATCACTGTTTAGCCTGCTCTTGTTTTCTCTATGATCACCATATAGCATAATGGGAGAATAATTCTTTAATGATCTGTTATTTCGCTACAATGACTTATATTCAACAACTTTTATCCCATAGATGGGTCGGGTAGACTTGGTATATTATTAAATTATTTTTTGTGCTTCATATGATGTCTAAAAAAGCAAATTGAACTATTCTTTTAATATATATAAAATTGAATCACTTGCTATTAATTTTATATAATATATATATAAAGAGATTGATAGATAGATATTAAATTACTATTTCATTTTTTTAAAAAAATAACTTAGGTAATCTCGTTGGAAAAGTTAATTAAGGGGTATACCATATTTGTTAAAAAGTACAATTAATATGTCAGAATTTCTTATAATTTTTTTGAGTTTATTTCAAGGATTAATTCTATCTTAACCTTTTAAGATTAGTAAAAAATTTGATTAGGAAAACAATAATTAACATTGTTTTGGAGATCATCCATTTACAAATGACTTATAAATTATATCCGTCGGTAATTTTATTTAGGCAATGGAATGAGTAAAATGGTTCCCCCTTTACCAGCACAAATAAATTGTGATCATGTCGTCAGGTTGAATTAGTGAAGCTAAGATATATAATTATTTAAAATATATTTAATTTTTAAAGAGTACTATTTTATTTTGGTTATAGTCATGATATTTAAAGATGTATCCTAATTTTTAAATATCTAAGTTTATATATAAGGGTAATAGACGGCTCGTCTTGTGTGATATTAATATAATTTATGAGAAAGAGAGATTTTACCCTATTTTTAGATCGTAAGTGAGCTCAATTTTTTTAAAAAAAAATTATGTAAAAAAACAATAAATTGTGATAGTTGAGGTGTTAATTGGAAAATATAAATATAAATTTTAAAAAATATATTTATTTTTAGGAGATGGCGATAATCCTTTACACTCTAATTGTAGGATACCTTTTAATAAATAAAAAAAAAATGGTTTCTCCTCCAAAAAGAAAAAGAAAATTACATACAAAGATTGTCATTCAACGACAAAGGAGCCAAAGAAAGAGAGAGAGAGAAAGTGAGAGGAAAAGGGCTAGTGTGTGTGTGGGAGTGTGAATGCCACGCTTTCCGCGTAGGCTTCAGAACCATTCTCTTATCTTCTGCTTCCCCCTCCTCTTCCTTCAGTTCTGTATCTGTGATACAGTCCTAACCCCAACCAAAAATGGCCATGCATTTGCAGGTTCCCACATCCACCTTTCCCACTCCCAAATCCCTTTCTTCATCATTAGCCCCTCCTTCCAATGCTGGTCTTCGATCGCCCTCCGATCCTTTTGCTCTGAAATCATCCTTCTTCTGTGGCACTGTTAATCTCTTGCTTCTTCCCAATCATAGCAACCTTACTTCTGCAACTCCCAGGATTTCCATGCGCGTCGCTTCTAAGCAGGCCTACATCTGTCGTGATTGCGGGTCCCCTCTCATCTTTTCCCTCATTTTCATCATCGCATTATCACTATGATCAGTGGAATTGTTGTGTGTATGCGGTAATTTTATGGTTCTCCGTTTTATTGATGCAGCTATATTTACAACGAGAGAACTCCTTTTGAGAAATTGCCTGATAATTATTTCTGCCCTGGTAACTCTCGCTCCTGATATAAGGATTCTTTTCCCTTTCAATTTTGGTCAATTGTCGAGCAAGAGCATGTAATTTTATCATGTTGGTAAACAATCTCGGTTTGTTCTTCATTCTGAAGGGGAAACAGTAAAATAGCCCCATCCACAGATTTGTATGTCTATCCTGAGGGAAATGGTCGACATGTTTTAGGAGATAGACCAGATCAATACATATCATGTTTACATTTAAATACTTTAGGGGACATATGTTGAAAATTCAGGTTAAAATGGGTAGGTGTTAGAAATGAAGGGATTATTATGACCCGTAGGTGAGAGATCACTCCCGCTTATAACCTCGTATGTTTTCCCCTTTAATCGGACAAATAAAAGGGAATGAAATTGAGTTGATGAATTGAAATGTGCAGTGTGCGGTGCTCCAAAACGAAGGTTTAAGCCATATGCACCAGCAGTAACAAGGGATGCAAATAATGCAGATGTGAGAAAGGCAAGGAAAGCTGACCTTCGGAGAGATGAAGCTGTTGGGTAAGAATACGACTAATAACAAGTCTGATGTATATTTGAATGATGTTCATGATGGCTAGCATTACAGATTGATTAGGGGTAACAATAATGTAATATCTGTGTGCACAGGAAGGCACTCCCTATTGCGGTGGTGGTGGGAATTGTAGCCCTTGCTGGCTTATACTTCTATTTGAACACCCAGTATTAATATATTTTTGCTTCAATGCCTGAATTCTGAACTCCCTTATTTCCCCACTTTTTTATTTTTCTAGTTCAACTTCCCTTTGGTTCCTTTTCTTCATTTTCCAATGTTGTAAGCATAAGAATTGATGCAATAACACTATATCTTCTCTAACATATAATATTCATTTTTTGAAAAATTAATCTACATGTCCTCGTAGTTTCCCTCAATTTTAAATCATATTCTTGTACTTTATCTTGTTTGAATTGAATCCTTACTGTTTGATTCAATAATTTAAATTTATAGACTTTATAAAATTTGAAGGTGGAATGGTGTTAAATCAAACGAAGAACATTTTATAAATTCCATAAGAATTTATTAATTAAAATTAACGGGTTTGGTACCCAAGATAAGTTGTCTACAACCGATCCAACTACAAAAAGCCTAATTCAAATAAAATAAAATATAAGCGAGAACCTGTGAACCAATAATATATCTTCTCCCAAATTTTCCTCTAGCCAAAACTTGTTATTCAACGACTTGACCAGAATAAAATATAGGACAAGCTTCATCAGTAATTGACAAAATGGTTACGTAACTACATGGCCTCAACAGCATTATTACATGTTGCCCTCGTCAGCTTGCCAAGCGAAGCACCATGTTCAGAAGCTTCTAACAGATGGCCATCACTTCCTTCATCAGCCTCAGTAAAGCAGTACAGAGGAGCCTGCCACTTCTCATCCTCAAGCACTGCTCCCACCTCAAATGTCATCACATGAGCAATCATTCCTGCATTCCAAATTCAACCCTTCTTCACAAATATGCCAATCACGCAGTTTATTCAACAGATCAGCAATGAAAAAAATGTTTTTGTCCGAATGGATTTGATCTTCAAGGTAATCAATCATGTGAAGGATAAATGTGAAGAATTTATACTATTAATTAATACATAGGGCGTAATCTTACAAGCTTAATTTCAATTTCAAACGTATGAGTGATTGTGGAATGAACGCTACAGTACCTGTGTAGAAGATCCACTTCACAGGCCTGCGTGTGAGGACGTCTTCGTAGTACCAGATGAAGTCGACTTTCTGCCACAGATTGCAGAGGAAGTTATCGACGTAATGCTGGCCCAGGTAGGTGGCGCCGTCGAGCCAATTAGGGCGGAGAATTCCGACGGGGAAATGTAAAACCCTACATTTCTCATTGGCAGGGTCGAGAGTATAGATGTAGGAGGTACCGTTGTCCCATTCGAGGTCGTATAACAGCTCTCCCAGCTGATTCTGGATGATGTTGAAGTTGCGACCGTTGGGCCAGTCGTACCAGAGATCCACTTTCTGTAGTTTTCCGTCGGTGTTGTTCATGAACAGAATCGAGTGGAATTGAAGAGGCCAAGCTGTCGGAGTAGGATCCTCCGTCGGGTTCGTCGTCGCTGCCATTGAAGGGAAGTGAAATGAGGAGAGAAGGAGGAGTAACGCTGAGAAAGAAATAGCTTTTACTGTAAACGCCATTCTCTTCAAAGAATTTGAAGCTCCCATGGCCAAAAGGGAACGAAATTTACAGAAGAGAAAGGTGAAAAAATCGAAGATAAGAAATAAGAGGCCGATGTCTTTCAATTAGGCAAGTTCCTTTCCTCGAACAGTGTGAAGGATGAAAAACAAAAAACGTCGCTAACGAACTTCGATTCATGTATACGTGTAAAGTGGAATCAATTATCAATTATTATTATTTAATGTCTTAATATGGGATTTGGACCCTCTCATTCTCATGTTTTTGCCTTACTCGTTATTTTATCGATTAAAAAATAAATAGTTTAAATGTAGTTTTTTATATAATTATTATTTTTTATTTTAAGATAGTCTACACCTAAAAACGGTTAAATCAAATTTTTATAATTTATCTTTTAATGTAATATTATAATATAATTTTATAAAATAATAAATCTCAACCATTTAATTTTTATAAAAGAGAAAAATAAAAAAAAGTATTAAAATTTGATCTTACAATTAAATAAAAAATAATAATTTTATAAAAGATTACAACTTCACAATATTTTCTCAATCCTATAATGAGAATACGAAGTTGAGAGAAAATAAAAAAAAATGATGAGATTGTCCGTTTTCTTCTGTAATTATCCCTATTTTTTGTTATTTTTTCCCTAATTATCCCTTCCATTTATCTCTTTCTATTGGTAAATAAAATATTTAAACTTTAAAGATATTACTCCAGTAAATTAGTGTGAAATTATTTAAGGGTATTTCATTAGAGTATATATATCAAACACGATTATTTTTCAGTAAATATTAGGTGCCCAAAATGTTTTTTGTTTTTTAAAAAATCAAATACAGATATCGATCCAGAGAGTTGTAAATAAAAATGTCAATTACAAATTGATGATTTTATTTAAAATTTAAATGTTTTATTTGGAATTGAAAATCTTAAATTTATATTTGTTTGAATCAATATTTGCAACTCATGTTTTGTAAACAAATAATGGAACTTAACTGTTATTTATTAATTTACTCTTTTAAAACCTAACAATCATTCTTCCAAATTCTAATACATAGCTTGAAACTAAAAGGATTAAAAAGTATAGAAAGATAAAATACTACAAAAAAAAATTGACCCATTATCTCTAAACATCATCATTATCCCAAAAGGTGGAGGATAATCCCAGTTATCTAGTTCAAAAATTCACTTAATCATAAATCATAGTATTATATCTTTCACATTATATCGATCACACAAGATATATTAAGAACACGTTATTCATAAAAATATGTAATGAAACACATTTATAAATATACCTATCCTTTCTTTAAGCTTTAGTCAAAAATAAAAAATCCAAAAGAAGGAATAATTTACCTGTGGAAAACAAAATAAATACATAAATAAATAAAAGTGTTAAACATTATGCAGAAAGCCAGAAAGCAAGTTGAAAGCGCTGGCCAACTTATGCTTAAAATGTCATCAAACTGTGAACCCCACAATCATTGAAGGGCTTGTAATCACCTTTTCAGATATCATATCAATGCATTCATATCATTTTCATCTCCAATACAAAAAACATGAACAAGTATCGCTTCCCATTGCCACAAACCAGATAGATTTCTTAGCTTCTCTCTGGCAGCAACTTATAATTGAAGCGTGCTTCTCTTAGAACTTGATCTCCCTTCTCTCTGCAAAGAACTTACCAGTAATAGCTTGATCAGGAAGAAGGGCAAGCCATACTCCAGTATCAGCACCTTCTTCTACTGTGACAGTTCCTGCATAACCTGTGAGAGCAGTTTTCACCCAACCTGGACAATAACAGTTCACGTATATCTTCTCTCCATCTTCTCTCTCTGAAAGCTTCTTCGCCATGAACCTCGTGTACGCGTTCACCGCGATCTTTGACAGCGTGTAGTCTGTTTGTGATTGAGGCCACCCTCCTTCCTTCCATGTTCCATCCTCTACTTGTTGCAGAAATTTGTTTACTATCTCATCTACCACTTCCTCTGTCAGGTTGTCCACATCACTTAGTTGTGCCCTCACTTCTTCATTTTCCAGTTTCTGCCACTCACTCAATCCTTAATCATCAGTTTTAACAACCAGATATGACACTATATTTATTTATCTACTAATAATCTTTATGGGAGGTTATAAATAGCGATAGACTAAATTAGAGCAGTATCCCAAAAAAACCTAATTCACTGCTCTTTCTTTGAGGTTTCCTTTGATTGGTAATGGCTATTTCCTAGTTTCCATCAATCATTGTGCCTACATGCCAGTCAGAAGACTTCCTGATATATTTTTTTTTTCTGCCGGTGTTCTTTGCTTACAGTCCTCTTAATTTTAGATCGTGAGCTATGATTGTGATGAGGTATTTGTATTTAAACCTTTATTGTGGGAATATATATATATGTTTGGTTTTGTTATAATTTCATAACATGAAGATAGTATAGTACTAGTTTTAAATATAAAATTTATTTTATATATTTATTAATTATTTTTATCGATACTCTTTAAATAATAATTAAATAAAAATATGAGAGAGAGAATTAAAAAAATAATTAAAATATTTAAAAAAATATATCATATTAACTAATTTAAACAGTTTTTTAACAATGACACAATCTTACATCATATACATTCATTGCTCATATATATATATATATATATATATATATATATATATATATATATATATGTGCTAATAAAGCAGTGTTTTCAGGAAACAGGATAAAGAGTGATCGAGTTACTTACATTTCGCTTGCTACTTAGTCGACTGAGACGAGTGCTGACATTTACAATGCGAGCACAGTGAGAAGAAGCCTTCATCAATGGCATCATCGCTTCAATCATCCTCTTGGTTCCGAAATAATTCGTTTCAATCACCATTTTGGCATTCTCAACAGAGTTATCAGATCCAAAGTTGAAGTTAACCCCAGCATTATTTATCTGCACATATAATAATCATCTATATATATCAAGGCAGTTCTTTTCTTGATGATTTGAAATGTAGTTAAGCAGATTAGAAGAACTTCTTGAAACTGACCAGAATATCAATACCGCCATATTTCTCTTTCAACCACTCAGAAAAATTGCTGATTGATTCAGAATCTAATATATCAAGCTGATGACAGTCTATGTCAAGCCCGCCTTCTTGCAACACCTTTGTGGATTCAACGCCCACACTTGCGTCTCTCGATGTGAGAATTACAGTTAATCCATGGCCTGCAAGTTGTCTCGAGATCTCAAACCCTATTCCTCTGTTTCCTCCGGTAACCACCGCAACAGTTTCCTTCGACCACCACCTGCGTACGTACGAATCCTCTCTCGTTTGTTAAAACTATAAGAACTGCAATAACGGTTGAGAAACGGATCTGAGAAAGAAAAATATACGAACCTCTGGTGATCAGAATAAGGGATGGTTCGGAGAAGGGAAATCTCTTGGCGTCGCTTGTCCTTCTTGTCTTTGGATTTCTCTTTCTCTTTGTGCCCCATTTCTGTGTGTGTTACGTACTTGAAGTTTGATTCATTCCTTCAACTAATTCATTTCATTGTGGCTTTGGGGAAGAAAGAGAAGGAAGCAGCTTCTATCAATCACAAGAAAGTCGTGGTCAACGCATGCCACGTGGCTGGTCCATGCACCTCGGTCAACGTCGTAGAACTATACTTCAGGTCTTCCGCTCCATCCACAACCATTAATTCCCCTCTTTTATATATTTCCACCTCACGTCTCTAATATAATATTATAATATTTAGTTAAAAAATTAGATTTAATTCTAAATATAAAAATTTATTTTATTTTATATATAATATTTATATTTTTAAACTAATTTATATAATTTATAAATTAATATATGATTTAATATCATATATAAATTAGTAAGATTAATTAATTATGTTTTATGTTAAAAATTAAGATGAAGTATAGTATTATAAATACACGTACAATAATATTAGTTATTAATAGAAATGCTGTTGATTAAGTTTGACAATATGTTATTAAAAAAATAATATATTTTTATTGACAAATTTGGTCTCTAAATAGGCTCTATCGGTGATTCAACCTAACATTTTGTGCATGTGATGACTAAAGAGTAAAATACTTTTGTGTATGTGATGACATAATTCCACCTAACATTTTTGTAAAAGAATCATTTAGTGTGTAGCATGTTTTGAAATTTACAATTTTGTATTCAAGTTTTATAAGTAAATATTTTTTTTTCTATCCTAATTTAAATAGGATGATCATTTTTATAAGTCTTTCTCCAAAATTTTTAGGTTCTCCCTAAGAAATTTATAACTATTGCAAAAAAAAAAAACAAATTTACTTATGAATCACATATAAATTGCAAATTTTTTAATGTTTTTAATTTAAAAAAATAACTTTGTAAATAACAATTATATTTAAAGAGATTATAAAATTATGGAAGCTTTATCTAAATCTAAAGTAGTCTCTACAATAAAATGGCCATGAAAAAGTACTCTAAAGCTCCAAGTTTATTTCTTTCATTAAATATAATATATTTTCTTAGAATAACACTAAACTAAAAAAAAATCCACCTAATGGGCGTTATATTTAAAATATGGGATATTTCAAATGTAATATATTTAAAAATTTTAATTTAATTTTAATGTTTCATACTCTTATCTTTGCTTTCATAGTATTTTTTTTATTTTATTAAGTTGTTTTATAAATTTTCTGAATTTTAAAATTGATATTTTATCACTTTAAATTATTAAATAAATAATTTATAACAGCTATTTTCATTATCTCATACAAAATTATTTCATCCAATCCTATTAGCAACAACTAAACTGACATTTTTAATTCTAATAAAAATAAATATATTAATTAATATTCAGTCAACCAATGGATAACTTAATTATTTTTTTAATCATATTGATTTAACTATTTACAAGTTTTAATTATTTCAGTTAATAAAATACATACCATATCCAAATAAAATAAGACAGTAAATCAAAAGCTGATCTTGTATTACCCATAAGGTGAGAATTTCCTTTTTTATTTTGACCAAGATATAATAAGGATTTTGAAACTATCAAATTCCTAATTTAAAAATTAATATACCGATCCCCAAACTTTGACTCATATTAGAAGTCTTCAACTTCTGGATCATATGCTTTTACTCGGTTTTTAAATTTCTAATTCGGTGAAGCTATATATAAAGGTGTTCAAGGCTCCGAGCCCATTCATGATTCAACCCAACCCACATCTCACATATGATAATATTGTGATAGTACGGTAAATCCGTCGTCGTGGAACACAGGAAGAGGCAAAACCATCAACATTCAACTGTACGGGGGCAACGAATTCAGGTTTCAGATTGTTGCACTTGTGTGGAAGAATATCCTATAAGATCCTCTCTCTTCTGTCTTCCACACCCTTCACCTTTTCTCTTTTACCCGTCTTTATTGTGGAAAAAACCCCGTCAAATTCAAGACTCTGCTTGACAAATTGCGTTAAGATGGGTCTTTGATTCTGGACGACAATGTAAAACTTTCTTCCCTGTGCTTCCATAATTCTCGAGGAAGAAGACGGGGCTAGTTTAATTGGCTCATTGTGGACCAGTATACATAACGCTGTTCTTAAATTTACTGATAATTATTGAAGCCGAAGTTAAAACTGTCCCCAATAGCAAGTTTCAGTTTCAGGTAACTTCTTCGTCGTGACGAGATTTTATCCTTCAATTCAATCGCTGTCACCAGCGGGATTTTTCTATTGATATTTCTAGAACACGAATGTGTAGTCACTAGTCAGGTGTCTATCGGAGGTCTTGTTTTTTTTTTTTTTTACCTGTACATTTTGGACCCTATTGAGTTCGGATAGCTGCATTCGAACTTGAGTTTGAGTTCAGAATCCATTGGGAGTTTCTTTCTACAAAATTGAAGGTATATAAGAATGTCTGGGGCTGGCCAGGCTATGGATGTCGATCGTGTGGGTTATTCCAATGTGGACCCGAAAGCGAAATCCAAGGCTTTAGGGAATTCCACTGTCGCCCAAGCTAGCGATCATGGCGGCGTAGGCGGTGGTCGTAGCAATTCCGTCAGGAAAAAGGGATCGGTTTCGATTGATCATGTCCTCTTTGCTTTACGTGAAACCAAAGACGAGAGAGATCTTCGAATTCGTAGCCTCTTCAATTTCTTCGATGCTGCCAATAATGGGTATCTGGATTATGCTCAGATTGAGGCTGGCCTGTCCGCCCTGCAGATTCCGTCTGAGTATAAGTACGCTAAGGAGCTCTTTAAGGTCTGCGATGCCAACAGAGATGGCAGAATTGATTACCATGAATTCCGACGATACATGGACGATAAGGAATTAGAACTTTACCGCATCTTTCAAGCTATTGATGTAGAACACAATGGCTGCATTCTTCCTGAAGAGCTTTGGGATGCCCTTGTTAAGGCTGGTAATCTTCTAGCTGATCCTCTTTCTCTGCGTATGCGTGTGCGTTTGTTTTTCCCCTCTCATTGTATTCAGTTTTGTTTTTGTCATTGACTGCTATGATATTGCCTTTCTTCTGTTACGGCTACGTTTTTGCTTTTACTTGCACCAGGATCTTAATTATTATAATAGTCGTTTCTTTTTTTCTGTATGCTTCTATGCCTTGAAGTTTTTGGGTGATGCAGTTTTTTTCCCGTGGCTTTGTACCATTGTCCTTTTGCTTTAGTGAGTCAAGACATATTTACATAACTTTCTCTCTCCCTAAACTTTCATTGTCTGTGGCTTTAACATCACGCTTGAGAAACTTACAAAATGGGAAGTTGAAACCGTAGTAGAAGTGTTTGAAAGTATAGTGATGCTTGTTTGGTGGTGCACACTTTACATTCGCTTCAAACAGGTGTGTATACTGTAATTAAGATAGGAAGCTTTTCTCTTATTATGAGAAACCTTTTGGTTTTTTATTTTAAATCTGAAAATTAATCTTTTGATCCGCATGGGGGGACCTGGTTCCATCTTTTATGGTGTATTCTATTGTGTATTCAGCGACTTCTTTCCTTGATTAAAATTTTTCACATGGAAAAATCTGTCTTGTTGCTTTAATACATTTTAGAGATTCCATTCTTATTTGCTTTTTTTAGATGACTTCTCCATTGTTATTTCAATTCTTTCTGTAGTATATTATTCATGAACCATGGTTGCTTCTATACTGCAGGGATTCAGATGGATGATGAGGAACTTGCTCGCTTTGTGGAGCATGTTGATAAAGATAATAATGGAATTATCACTTTTGAAGAATGGAGAGATTTTCTTCTACTATATCCTCATGAAGCAACTATTGAAAATATATATCAGCATTGGGAGAGGGTATACCTTGTAGACATTGGAGAACAGGCTGTCATTCCAGAAGGTATCAGCAAGCATGTGAACCAAAGCAGATACTTCATTGCAGGGGGAATAGCCGGAGCTGCTTCTCGTACTGCAACTGCTCCTCTCGATCGCCTGAAGGTTGTCTTACAAGTTCAGACAACAAATGCTTCAGTTATGCCAGCAATAAAGAAGATATGGCAGCAGGATGGTTTACTAGGCTTTTTCCGAGGTAATGGATTAAATGTTGTGAAGGTAGCACCGGAAAGTGCCATCAAATTTTATGCATATGAAATGTTGAAAAATGTAATCAGAGATGCTCAAGGGGATGCAGATATTGGTACCACAGGAAGGTTGTTTTCCGGCGGTATGGCCGGGGCTGTTGCACAGACTGCTGTCTATCCAATGGATCTTGTTAAAACTAGGTTACAGACTTGTGCTTCTGAAGGTGGAAGGGCTCCTAAACTTGGGACACTGACAAAGGACATATGGGTTCAAGAGGGGCCTCGGGCGTTTTACAGAGGGCTTGTTCCATCTCTTCTTGGTATAATTCCTTATGCGGGCATCGATCTCACTGCATATGAGACCTTGAAAGACATATCTCGAAAATATATTCTTCCAGATAGTGGTAATGATAAACACTGTATCCTTATGAATTGGCTTTATCTGTTAAATTATTAATTTTCCCCCTTCAGATTCATTTGATGGACTCAAACTTCTCTTTTATCTTTTTTACTGCAACAGAACCTGGTCCTTTAGTACAACTGGGGTGTGGAACAATTTCCGGAGCTCTTGGAGCTACGTGTGTATACCCACTACAGGTTATCCGTACCAGGTATTGAATTATTTCAATGTTATAGTTATTGTTCACCTTCCCCAACCCCAAAACAAATAAAAAACAAATTTTTAGTTGGATCTGCTCTGATATTACGTTTTCGCAATTTTCAGATTGCAGGCGCAACGGACCAATACGTCTGCTGCTTACAAGGGAATGTCTGATGCATTTTGGAGAACTTTTCAGAATGAAGGGTTAAGAGGCTTCTATAAGGGACTCCTTCCTAATCTTCTCAAAGTTGTGCCAGCTGCAAGCATTACTTACTTGGTCTATGAAAGCATGAAGAAGAGACTAGATCTGGATTAGATATGTTATGGCTATGGCCCGAGGCCACCGAGAAAATTTCAATGTTAGGAAGATTTAGAATCGTTGGTAAATTTCCCCTTAGATATCTTAAATCACAATTTTGTAGCCAGAAAATTTTGCTCCATATGTACCTGAGCTAGAAGTTGAGTGAGAAATTAGGGTTATACTTATACCATGCCTCGATGTTTGATATATGATTTTGTTTGCTTTCTTTGGTTATGCCATTAAAAAGGAGGTAAAAGAAAAAAGTAAGAAATTGTGCTTCTTCTCTCCTTACCTTGTTATTGACATGAATATACTTACGAGTAAATGAGATGGATAGATGTCATTCTCTGTCTTTTTCTCTGTTCTTCTTTTGGTTTGGTAAGAGAATAAATGAATATTGAGATTGTTTCTGTGACATTACTGCACCTCTGTATTTCTTCTAAGTGAAAAAAACCTCTAAGATTATTATTATTTTCTACAAGGAGATGATATAAGAAGGTATAAAATTAAAAATATAAGCCTTTACCCAATAAACAGAAAAATCTAAGCTGTTTGAGAACAGCCAACATTCATACAGTTTATTCATACAGTTTATTCATTGCTTCCAACAAAACAGGTAGTAGAAGCTTACAAACTCTAATTTCAGTTTCTGCAGCTTGGTCATCTTAAGTAATAGTACAGAAAGGTTTCTGTGTGAAACACTGAGAATGGCTTGTGTATTATGAAGAAACACTCGGAGCGGGTGAAGAAACAGATGGGAAAACTAAATGATGAGCACCATGACCTTCAAGATTCAACAAAACAAACATTGATTTTGGATGGGAACTGCAAATACTGTCTGATGTATGCCAACCAGTACAGCGAGATGCAGCTTGATGAATGGAGGAAACTGGAAGAAAGGCTTTGCCTTCCCTTTGCCTTTTATGACTTGCCTTCTCTCCACTTCTCTCTCCTTACCAATCACAGAGAGAAGAGAGTTAGATTATAAGCACAGCATGCAAGTTCTGAATTCAACCATCACCTTCTTCTTCATCATTTTCTTCTTTCTCCATAGCCTACTTGTTCCTGGGTTGAGATCAGGTTTCTGTACTGGGAAGGAAATAAACACAACGGGATTCTGACCTGTTCTTCCAACTATCCTCTCTAAAGGCTTTTATATACTTGGAGTTGGGAATTATTTTTTTAATTGGATCTGTGCTATTCCTAAAATTGAATATATTTATATATATATATATATATATATATAGTGCATTGAAAGAGACACAAAAAATGGCAAGTATAAAGATAAAATGTGAATTATACACATAATATCACTTTTATTGATTACAAATATGAATGTAAGGGATCAATCTAAAGTTTTTTTATCAGTGGAATTCAAGAATATCAAGAAAAAAGTATAATAAAAAAAGTAGACAAAATAGGACAGATCAACCAAATCAGAAAACATTTTATAAAGAAAATTATTCCCAGAATGAATTCTATCATGTCCATTATCCCATTTATGAATATATTTATTCTTATTGCATTAGACAAAAACAAACACAGGGTCCCTATTTTTAGTCATGATGATATATATCAACGTTAAATTACTTTCAGCATACTCATCCCTCACTAATGATATACACTTGACTTAAAATGTTAATTTTTTATAGCACTTTATGATATAGTTTTTTCAACTAATTCAACAAGCCAGATCCTATAAATGAATGCAACGATAATAAATCTTATCTGACTAGATAAAGTTAACCACACTGATAGTATAATATTATTATATATTATCAATAATTAAATCTTTAAATATGAGATAAAGATAAATTAAATAACAAATAAAGGAATATGGAGTAAAACAACAATCATAGTAACAAGAAGAAATCTTTAATTAAAAAGAGTGAATTCATGTCATATAACAATAATTTTTTTATTTTGGCCAAAAGCATGATAATTACTATAGTATTAATAATAATAAAAGGTACTTAAAGATGTCAAAAGAAGCCAAGTGTAAAGAGAGAATAAGGATATGGACAAGCACTTCCAATTTTTTAGGGCAAAATAAGTTGGCACATGGCACCGTCCATACCCTTTATAGATGCACTAAATCAAGCAGGTCACAACATAAAATAAATGAATAGTATTTCGTGCATCGCAAAAATCTCGCATGGTAACGTGGACCAATCTCAGCTGTTTATTTTTAGTTATGATGCATCATTATTTAAATGAACAGCTAAGATCGCTCTACACATATCATGTATATAAGTCTTCAACGCACCAAATCACCAAATATATTCTCAAGATAAGCAAAGAATGCAATATTCTAACTTTTTTTGGTTTCTTTTTTAGTCAAAGAACAAGCTTCTTCATGGAATAGCTTGGGGATTATGCACAAATATAGTATTAATGAGATCTGGCTGGGAATCTCACTCATTTCCGAGAGGTAACCATTTTTTAAACCTTTTGACATAATTAAAAAAAGATTGATCTCTAAACAAGAACCTCTCATTTCCTGGTATAGCCCAGGTAGGTAGGGTGGGTTAACGTGGTTTAAGGTAGGGGTGTGTATGGGTAGGATTGGGTAGAATATCTCTCTTTGATGCCCTATTCAAAAAATGCATAGGTTATATTTTGCAACCCGATACCCGGCCCTATCCAGTAAAAGCCCTAACAATTTTAGACTGGGTATGAACGGGCTGGGTATGGGCAGGTTGAGCATGCTTAAATCGTAATGTCATGTTCAAATTGTAAAAAAAATCTACAATTATGAATTTCTAAAATAATATCATATTCATGTGTCTTCAAGAGTTAAATAATATCTATAATCCACTAAGAATAAGAGAACAAAGATAATAATTAAAATCTTGAGATCCATTGTATATAAAAAATAAACGTTGAAATTTAAGTAGTTTATAATTACAACTTTATATCAATTTCTCTAATATTAACAAAGATAAAGCATCTAAACAAATAAAATAAATAATTATAATTTATAATGTAATCATATGATAATTAATAAAGTTAAAAAAGAAGAAAAAATTAGTATAGTTATAAATATTAAAAGATACAACTTACTTACTTAACTACTTATATTTTTAAAATTACCTTATAATCACCAGTAGCTATCATATCTCCTTTATAAGATAGAAAAAATATAAAAAATAATAAAAGAATGGATGTTCATGGGCAGGGAAGGGTAGGGCAGCCCCTATGCCTAGTGTCCAGCCCAAAAAATATATGTGATATATTTTATAGCCCGATATCTAACTCTATTCTATATTTATTGGGTTAGGTATAATATTTTTATTATGAATTAAGTAAAATATAGCAGACTGTGGATTTTGTTCACAGAACTAATTTAGAGGTGCGTGGTAATCTCATATAGGAGTTGACTTTGGTTTGGTGATACAAGATTAGGAACAGTAAATTTGAAATCTGAAACTTTAATATTGCACTAAAATAAAAGATAACAGATCCGGTGCTTATAGTCTCTCTCGCCTATGTGAGGGCTTTCCCTCTCCCTCTCTACATTCTTCTTGAATGGTGAGAGTTTTCTTTCTCTTATTTTTATACGAGTGGATGTCAGACTTCTCCTTTCCTGATGCTTTTTATCTTTTATTTCTCCTTTTTGTGTTGTTGACCTTCTAGATGTTCTTTTTCTACAATAAACAAAATATATGGGATTTGATCATGACACCTATTACTTTGCTAGTAGTTTAAAAGTTGATAGATCAAATATTTTGACCGAACGATTTAAATTTATATTTTTCTTGTTAGTAAATAAAATATTTTAGAATGTTAGATATTTTTAAGAAAATAAATAAATAATTAACTGAATCCAAATACAGGAAAAAGTAAGAAATGAGTTGAAACTTGAAAGAGTTTTTGTAATAGAATGCATTCATACATCGTGTACATTACTCTAAGAACCTGGATCATCAAGGTGGACGTGCCGGAGTGGTTATCGGGCATGACTAGAAATCATGTGGGCTCTGCCCGCGCAGGTTCGAATCCTGCCGTTCACGGATTTTAATTATTAATGCATCGGCCATTTGAATATCTCTTTGAGACGACGTGCTTCTATTCGTTGAACTACCAACGCGATTCCTACCAACTTTCCGTTGAAAGAAAAGAGTATGGCCTATTTGGAACCACTTTAGACTGTAATTTTATAAATTTTTTTAGATAAAATTTAAATTTAAAAATTTTTTAAAATAAATAGTTATATTTGTTCAAATACACTTTTAGACTAAATTATAATTTAAAACTAAAATTTCACATCAGAGTAGCTTATAAAACAATAAAAGAGCTTATGAACTAATCAATTGCTATATTACCCCTACTTTTTCTTACACGCTCTCTCTCTCATATTTTTTCTTATACTCTCTCTACTCTCTTATACTTTTTTTATATTATCTTTCCTCTCTTTTCTTATACCCTCTCTCATCGCATCTCTTATCTCTCCTCATTTAATACTTAATTTTTTTTCGTAATTTACTAATAATAAAAGTATTTTTAGAAATAATTATCCAAACACTCATTTATTTAAAATTATTTTTTTATTTAAAAGTTATTTTCTAAGTTGTTCAAATTTTTTTTATAAATTTATTTCTAAAATCTTATTTAATTGACCCTATATTCAAAAACTTTGCTTTCAGATGCGGTGTCTTGATTTTATATTTTATTTCAATCTATTTAATTAAGAAGAAAAATGATCTCTCTTCTAATTCCAGTAAGTTGAGGGGCGGTCTTTCCGTTAATTGAGTAGGTAGGGCCGTAGGGGAGAGACATTTACTTGATGTGAGCTGGTCTTACTAAGCTTGCTATAAGTAGTAATTAATAGTTGCTTAATAAGAAGACAGAGCTAGCTAGCTAGCTAGCTAGTTAATTTAGATGATTTTGTTATTAAGAGGAATAGATTAGTTAAGTAATAACAATTTGGTTTTGTTAAAAATTGATTTGACTTCTTCACTACCCAAGAGACAACATTTTAGTGGCAGCAACAAATCTCCTTAGCTGATAGGTGTTAATGTCCTGTGGGCTGTGGCAGTTGACTAATGTGTATAGCTAGGGTTGGACAGGATAGCCCTCTATCTAATACTCTGCCTAAAAAATATATGGGTTATATTTTACAGCCCGATGCCCGGCCCTGTCTGATAAAAACCCTAATAATTTTAGGCTGGGCATGCCTAAATTGTGATATCATGCTCATGTTATGAAAAAAATCTGTAATTATAAACTTCTAAAATAATACCATATTCATATGTCTTCAAGAGTTACATAATATCTATAATCCACTAAGAATAAGAGAACAAAGATAATAATTAAAATTTGAGATCTATTGTATATAAAAAATAAGCGTTGAAATCTAAATAGTTTGTAATTATAACTTTGTATCAATCTCTCCAATATTGATAAAGATAAAGTATCTAAAAAATAAAATAAATAATTATAATTTATAATATAATTACATGATAATTAACAAAGTTAAAAAAGAAGAAAAAATTAGTACAGTTATAAATATTAAAAGATACAACTTACCTACTTAACTACTTATATTTCTAAAATTACCTTATAGTTACTAGTAGCTATCATATTCTCCCTTCTAAGATAGAGAAAAAAATAAAAAAAATAAAAGAATGGTTGCTCATAGGTAAGGCAGGGCAGGGCAGCCTCTATGCCCGGTGCCCAGTCCGAAAAATACATGGGCTATATTTTACAGTCCAATATCCAGCCCTGCCCTATATTTATCGGGCTGAGCATGACATTTTTATTACGGGTTAGACAGGACATAGCAGACCGCGGACTTTGTGCTCAATCCTACTCATTGAGGCAAAATCTTCACTTAAAAGACAAAGGTTCATTACAAATTTCATAAATGATCAATGCCCATCCTCATTTTCTTTAAACACAATCCTTTATTTTTTTTAACAAAATTGTCAAATATATTATATTTTTTAAAATAAAAAGATAACTTGTTTTACTAAGCACGTATATTTTACTGTCACATGCTAAATACTGATATCTCTTATAGCAAGATTTAAATTTTAGTTCATTATATTTCCACTACATCCCAACCCCATATTGGTAAACATAATTTTATTGGAACAAAAATAAAAGGATACAAACATGATGGGCTTCCTTACACCATTAAAATACAAATGAAGCACCTATAAACTCAGACAAGTGTAAAGGTACAAACAGACTTAAACAGAAAAGATATAAAACAGAAGTCCAAGCAAACAAACAACCAAAAGAAATGAAAAGAAGAACAAAGGAACAAAAGCTAGTATAAAACTCAAGCCGTAGCACTGCAAGAAAGGAAAACAACACTAGCACTGAGTAAGGCGATTACATCTACATGCATCACAAGCACTATAACAATGTGCAGAATGCAAACTACCTTAAAAGGCCACTAAGGGCTGAAATATATCCTGTAGTATAAAGAAATTGTGACTAGGGAAATCCTAAGCAAGAAACTGACTCGAAGTTAAGAGAAAACTAATGTTGTGCTTAGGGATAGCAATAAGCAATACCATATTAGATATTGGTTAAATAGGCCTAAACTTGTAACAATAATTTAAAACTTGAGTTCAGTTTTTTTTTTCAAATTTAGGTTTAAATATTTAAAAGGCTTGTCAAACCTAAAGCCTTTTTAGAGACATACCCCTATTTTAAGTTTTAAAGATTATAAGTAGGATTTGAGGATACTAAAATCTAAATTTATTAGCCTTTTAGTAATATATTTAAAATATAGATATAATTAAATAGACTAAGTCTTATCAAACTCTAATCAGATTAGATCATAAACTCCCTATTAATATGGTATGCCATATTTCCAAATAATTGTGCTCCATATTGCAACATGACCCACAATAACATATTATATAAAAAGGGATTAGTATATTAACCCTATCACACGACTCTATGATCACATATAGATACGCAAATAAGTTAACGTAACAGAACGTGGATATACCAACTGTAAAATAGCTAGCTACGGTGACCAACTATACATATAAATAAACTAGAATCTGAATCAGATTGAGGACAAAGATGAGACAACAAGCAACTTCCACTTGTCTAAGTGAAAAGTAAAAGCAATCGTTTGCTCGAACTGTTGTGAAATTGTGGTTGAAGTAAGTGAGCCTTTATATATTGACCTGAGTCTTTGTATTATGGACTTGCCCTTTTCACACTCCGACCAGGGCACATATAAAAAAGGAGGCTTTGTACGCCTTTGAGCACGGAGATAGTTTCAAAATATATTTCTTTTAATTATAAAAATCTCCATTATGAACTTGCTTTTATGCTGACTGGTCGTGGAAATATGTCAACTTTTTTATATTCGATTTTACAGTTTATAAAAATGGCAATCTTGTAATACCAGCCATCTCTCTATCTATATACCCTCTCCTCCCCCCAACACCCCCCCCCCCAATCAATATGAAAGAAAAAGAATAAATCATTCACAAGAACGATTATAAGATACGCTAAAGAAACGTTTTTAATTCTTCAGATGTTATAATTAAAAGAATTTTTTTAAGATAAAAGAAAAATCTTCAAATAACGCAGTTGGCAATTTTTAATCTCGAAGAGGAGCTGCGACAGGAAATAATGCCATAATAGCCACCGTGCATTTATGCGGCTCAGAAAACACTAAGCGGGATTTCGCATGCCAATGCGAATGGTGCTAAATATTCCATTCTAACCTTGAAACATTAAAGAAAATAAATTGTACAAAGCCAAGTATCTCAAATACCAATTCTTCCCAAGAAAAAACAAATGAGAGAGAGAGAGAGAGAGAGATGGAGAAAGAAAAAGGGCAGCTCAGCCTAAATAGAATGTCTGATTTTCTAATCACGAAATGTCTACTGATTTCGCACAAAATTTATGTGTTTTGATGGATATATCCCCTGATTGATTCCATGATTTCAATCATCTCGCTTTGTTCTCCTGCGTGGAGCCGCAGATGTTTCCTCCTCCTCTTTGTTTTCTTCCTTCGCTTGACTGCTTTGCTCATTGGAAGCCTCAGCAGGCTCTGCATTCGTCTTCTTTGCCTTTGCCTGCATTTCAAAGGAAAAGCCGTCAGGAATTTCCTTATTTTTAAACTACTACGCCTACATCAAAGAGAAACAAACTAGTTCCACAACTTACAGGCTGCTTCTTCCCGCCAAATATGAGCTTGAAGAAAATTGTCAAGAAGACAGCAACGATGGCCACAAGAATTCCAATAGTCACATTTGGTTGCTTCTCTCCCTTTTCAATGATTTCCTGCAGAGAAGAATTGAGTTGAGACAAATTTTCATCCGAGAAAACAGAAAGACGTTAGTTTTTCTTTTTACTTACTTCTATCTTAGACTTGTAAGCGCTTAGGAAAGGAACGTCTGCGATCTTGTACAAAACATCGAATATCTTCTTCTGCAAATTCAAAATTTAATTCAACGCAAGAGAAGGAAAGCAAAAGAGGGTACAAAACCAGAGATGCGAGGAGAAGGGTAGAAAAAGTTAAAGAACAGAGAGAAACCAAGTAAAGATTGTCAAACGCTGTTATTACCTGGAAGCCTGAGCTTTCACTGGCAGTCAACTCTTCAGCCTTCAGCTTCTCCTTTTCGGCGTTAAACTTAGGCTTCCATGTCGTCTCCCGATATGATTCAGCAACCTTATCATCGTCTGCTATCAAAACGTTGTCGAACAGAATGCCATCTTGCATAGTCCAGATTTCTATGCCAATTGTGGCAATAGGCTCAAAGTCAGGTTTCTCAAGTTCAAAGTAATCAGGATTTGGAATATCCCTAGGCTTCCAAATACCCTTATAATTGGGGTTATCAATAAGAGGGGCGTGCCATTTTCCTTTATAAGCTGGGTTCCTCTTCATTGGTCTCTTCCACTCACCACATCCGGGAGCCTCTTCACACTTAGGGTTATCAATCTTTGGAGCCTCCCATTCACCATCCTCATCATCATCCCAATCTTCTGGTTTAGTGGCTTCAGGATCATCTATCTCTTCAGGCTCATCATCCAACCATCCTTCAGGCTTCTCGGCTTCTTCATCTTCAATTTCCATGGGTGCATCCTCATCCCAGTCATCCGGCTTCACTGCATTTGGGTCAGGAATTTTAGCTCTCTCATCCCAGTCCTCAGGTTTTTTGTCTTCAGAATCAGGGATAGTTTTTGGAGGGATAAGTGCAGGCTCGAAGTCCTCGGAAGACAAGAAATTAGCCGTTTTCTTTTCCTCGCCGTCAACCAGAATTTGTATCTGATTGTCAGGCTTCAACACAGCTGTGTAGACATGAGTTAGTTTGTCAGATGGGACAGAAGGAGGGAACTTGAGATGGTGTTCCACGTATTCTCCACTTTTGGGGTTCTTATGCTTTAAAATGAAGTGAACCTTGTTTGTGGCCCCACACCTATCAGGACCAAACATAATAGAATACGGAGATTCATTGTCAAATCCCTTCGGAGTCCATCCATCCTCCTGTGGTCGAAGATACTTGAGATATGCACCACCACATTCAAGGCCATTCTGTAGGCGAACCTCGAACTGGAGAACAACTGTCCCGTCCTTAAGACTCACGGCTTTGTCAAGCTCTTTTACGATAGCATATTTCCTTGCTGGCTCACTGACAAGAAGACCATGATCATCGTGGTCCTCACTCACAGCATGCTTCCAGACACCTAAACCAAAATACAAACCAAGATCAATTTCAAACTTTGGGTGAATCAGACAGAGAAGGAGTTCATCAGATGAATTTCTGTTCATACGAGCATTTAATCAAGCCAAAGAAATATCTGTTTACAAGTACTTCAAAGCGCATTCTATCATAACACAACTCAATTTAAAAATAGATAACAAATAAATAGCTGCCCCACTAATTTCTGAGATATAACACCCATTCCAATATAAAATGGCCGGTCTGACTTTTAGAACACGCGTCAACTCTGAAGATAATTACTAAGAGATTTCTCAAGTTTATCATAACATCTAAAATACTTCCAAAGGGCTAATGCCAGTTGCACAATGCTTGAACACAGACCAACTCAATTATTGAGCTTGTAGTAATAATTGAAGAAGCAGCCTAACCAGAAACATTCATCCTTCGATATAGGTTCACAACAAATCCTCAACATTAGCTAACTATTTTTTCTCCATTTACACTGATCTAAATTAAACACTCAACTTTTCCATATCACAGATTTTGAAATCTTCCACTCGTTTCCGTTTTATACATATTTCCAAAAAAAAAAAAAAAGGCTTTCGATCTGTTGCCCTGTTAAACATTTTCTAAGCAAACAATTATGTCTAGCCACAAACTTCCTCAATTTTGAGGATTCAAACTTAGAAGTGGCACGAGACTAAGCTGGACTATAAATTATTTTAAACCACTAATAATTCAGACTTAGAGGCCGCAAATCAGTTATTCGATAAATGGTGATACATAGGTGCGTACATAGCTTGTTTCAACTTCGATAAAATAAGTTATCAATACCAAAGAAACATGTCAGAATAATATTTTGAAAACAATAACTACAAACCGTATGAACTGGAAAGAATTTTTTTTGGCACGAGATAACATTGACAAAAATCCTCGAACGACCACAAAAGAAACCGAAAAAAAAAAGTAAGAGATGGAAGATACGTACCATTGTAGTCCTCCTTCCCGGACACAATCCAACGGCCTTCAAAATTCTCGTCAAATGACTCGTAGAAGATCTAAACCACAATAAACGCCAACAGTTCGCCAATTAGACTTTTATAGAATCACAGATCAAGCTCAACAGAACAAAAGAGAAGAAAACAAAGAAACTACAAATTGAGCTCCCATTACCGCATCATCGTTATCATTGGAAGCAGAAAGCAACTGAATCGAAGAGCAAGCAAATAGCAGGAGCATCAAAGAGTGCCCCATAAGGATCCGTTTACGTTCCCCCATCGCTCTCAATTCCTCCTTCTACCTCCCTGGTGAATTCACAGTGAAACCCTAAAACAACGACCAAACACCTTCTGTGTGCAAAAAGGAAAGAGATCTGTAAGATCTCAGGATGCAAACTCCGAAGATGAAGTTATTACCGGTTTGTTCTACTTTATAGATCTCCGTGAGACTCAGTTCGAGCTGTCTCAGCCAATGGTTTTACATGCCACGTGACATCGCCCAATAGCAACCTGCCACGTAATCATTATGCATCATAAGCCTTTGCATAGGAAACCTGGGATACTATTCATTTTTCTCTTATTTACCAAACTTAGAGGATTTGAATGGGCTCCATGTTGTAAGGCCCATGGGCCGGTATATTCATTCATCAAGCTTGGACGAGCAAGAAGGGGATAGTTAAGACTTGGACTCATTGTTTGGGCCAGGAAGAGTTGGACTTAATCCCCACCCTATCTATTTTGCTTAATCCTACGAGCTTTTGAAACTGTTTTTTTTTTTTTACTCATTATCAATAGGTTCAACTAATAAAGTATGAGATATACGATTATTTAATACGTACTCGATCTTTAAAAATTTAAGAAGTATTATTTTATTATGGTTTCAGTTGTGATACTTGGGGAGATATCCTAATTCCTAGGTATTTAGGTTTACGCCTGAGAGTAATATATGACTCACTTTGTGCGACATTAGTATCGTCTATAAGGAAATGAGACTTTGTTCTGCCTTTAAATCGTAAATAAACCTAATCCCTTTCTAAAAATTTATTGTACCAACAAATAATAAAAATGTGTTTTTTTGTTGTAACAAAAAAAAAGTGTGCTTTTGCCGTCATAAAGATGCAAGTTCGATTCCCATTATCGTTGTAAGAGTTTTTTTAGTAGGCAATCTTGTAAGTCCCCTATAAGTGTTGTCTGAGCCTTGAGACTGTGCACTGACTTTAGTAAGAGATCTATATTAAACCTATCTAAATTTTTCTTATATAAAAAAAAGTACATTTTTGTCGACAAATATTTATGTAGTTAGTAAGAAGTTAGTTTATATCCTTTAAGATTATAAGTTTAAATTTTATTGCCAATATAAAAATTTTATTAGTGGACGATTTATAAATACATTTATAAATATTTTGAATTTAGAAGTATGTCTTAGTTCTTTTAAGCTCCTAAGATCTAACTCAATTAAATATTTTCTTAATCAAGGAAGAAGTTTTTTCCCCAATGATGGATGTTCATATCTCCATTAAAAAAGATGATTATAGGTGTGTTTGGAAATACCCAAAAGCTAAGTTTTAATAAAACTTAGATTTTGAGAAATTTTAAAACAAACAGTCATATTTGTTCAAACGGGCTTTTAGACTAAACCATAATTTAAAACTAATATTTTAGATAAACTAGTCAAAGTAGCTTATGGAACAGTAAAAGGATTTATGAACTAACCAATTACTATATTACCCCTACTTTTTTTTACACCCCCTCTTTTCTCTCATACTTTTTCTTACACTCTCTCTATTTTCTTTTCTTACACTATCTCTCCTCTATCATTTTATACCTTATCTCTCCTTATTTAATATTTATATCTTTTTTCGTAATTTACCAATAATAAAAATACTTCTAGAATTAACTATCTAAACACTCATTTATTCAAAAACTATTTTTTTTTATAATCTCTTCTCCAAAAACTCTTTTATATAGTTGCCTAAAATTTTTTTTTCTTCATAAATCCGTTTATAAAATTTTATCTAAATACGCATTATATTTATCATATGATAGTGCTATATACTTTTATACTTTAAACTTTACACAAACGAACTATGTTGGGCCTATATTAGCCTAAAAAATAACTATGAATTGATTTAGTAAAAAATCACAATATAATAAAATTATTATTTAAATTCGATAGAGATGCCTTATTTAATTGAGTGTCTTAAATATTATTATTTCTAATAAACGGATAACTAGCGAAGGCTATGAATCCAAATGTATTTTAACGTGCTATTATGTAAATTCTGAAAGGCAAACGTCTTCTGAACTCCCTCCCATCAAGAGCTCGTTACAACAGAAAAGCTCGCTGTTGAGGGGCAGAGCTCAGAAGAACTTGGGTTTCGAGAATGGTTAGACAAGGAAAAAACAGAGAACTGGACAGAAACAGTGTGTGTTGTTGTTCACTTATATATTCTCCTGATCCCAGCAAGTTAATTCCAAGACATCAAGAAATCATTTTTCTATGTTGTCCTACACCAATTGAAGCTACTCTCAATGAATCCTCTAATTCCTAGACTCCTCCGCTTCAAGGAGGACCCTCCACCATGGTCAAACAAAGGAATTGCAAATCTTTAGAGAACAGAGTAATTTCAATGAAGCTGTTTTAGTTGTCCCCCAAAAGATCAGATTTTAAATGACACAAAATCAAATTTCTTATTATAACTCAGCAAAATACACAATTTGTTTTATTAAATTACCCTCGTAAGATGAGACAGACATCCCACGAATTTTCGCGTCTCATATTTGTGGGAATTCTTGTGGCTGCTATTTGACGTAAACATCAAAGCCATGAAACTCAATTCTGGCTCCAATTTCGCTCTATAAACTCAACAGTATTGTACAAGACATATACTTTAGTTTTTTCTCTTTCAAAGATGTGGCATGAATCTAAATCGATGCAGAAGAACAGGGTCTTAAAGAGTTTGCTTATCTTCACAAAAGTGTATATATGTTACAAAGTCTTTGGACACACAGCACAATTACATTGCTTTGTGTTCATGGCTCAGGAAACAAAAGTGAAAAAGTAAAAACGTTCATACTAAAAAAGCCGAGATTTTTCTTTGGGCAAGGTTTTTATATAGGTACATACAACTTCAGCACTATGATGTAAAAATCCATTACAGAGCTAGAAAGGATCAGAGTTGAGAAGTATCAACTCCAACAGATTTGAGAGTTTCAATTTTAGGAGGATGGGCGAAAGCATCGTTGCGAATAGGATCAGGTAGGATGTGCTGGTCGGGGTTCTTATCCTGAATGTGTGCTACTTTCATAAAGAAAGATCCCTTTAGGTTCTTCTCGGCCTCCTCCGCCATGTGTTCCGGCTCCACCACCTCCGGCAGCGTCTCTCTCCTTTCCTTCTTCACTCTCACCGTCGGCGAACTCAGCTGAAGTCACGCCGTGTGCCCCATCGACAACGCTATCATCCCCACCTCTACGTAGACCGGCACATAGTCCCCTTTAGCCAGCGGCTTCCGTTCCTGTTGATGGTGCTGATGAGCGTAACCATAATCAGCCGCCAGCGTGTATGGTTTTGTCTTCGGTGTTGTTGCCGTCGTTAACCTTCGAATTCACCTGTTCAGCAGGGCTTTTCCGAAACCCATCTGCACCAAAAGACACAAAATGAGATGTTAAAGGAAAAGAAGATTGCAGAATATAAGAGTGAAGAACTTGAGATGATGAACATACCGTAGACGTGGAAGCCATGATTACTGACAGAGATGAGGGGATAGAAGTTGATTGAGTAGAAGAATTCATGTTAGTCGTATCACTTCAAATGTATAGCACAAGGGAAAAATGAGTATATTATTTCATCTGAGAAAATATTCAATACATACATTAATACATCCACTAACGAGTCTTATATAGTCACATAACAGGGCCAGCTAACACATTATAAGAAGCCCACTGTTATAGAGGATTCATTGGCTTTAGGCCATAGAACCAACAATAACTCCTAACACTAAGACCTACTCCTAACAAGTAACAAGTCAGAACTCAGAACCAGAGAAGTAATCGGTAGCTTGTTGCAGTGACCACTGAATATTCTAAGAAGTCGGTAATGGTATATAAATGAAGGGGAAGCATCTGAAGAGCGGGGAGAGAGGAAGTTCTGGAGGCACGTAGCCGTATGGAGAAAGCGGAGGGACACTTGCCGTAAAATTTATCTGGCCCCGATAATCTCCAAAGCCTCTGGAAGTGCCACGTATATATGATGGCAATAAGATAATGTAATGATGTGAGGGGAGAGATATTTATCAGAGAGAATCTTAAGGAATTTGTAATTATTTAGAATAATTAAAAATTAAAATATAAATAAAAATAAAAATGCATATTTAAGGACATTTTTTTATTCCCTTAATTTTATAAGGAGTATTTTCTTTCCTTCAACTCTAACGTTGTTGACAAAAAATATTGAGGTTGAAACTTTCAATGTTGATTTTACTTTTACTCCAAAATATAAATGTATAAATATTAAATTGTCTCCACCCAAACCTTCTACATTACCTATAATCGAATCACAAGTAATATTTTAAAGACTTTTAAAGACAAAAACCAACATAAGGTCTATTTCAAAAAAAAAAAAAAATCAGTTATTTTTATGAAAAAAATATTTTTTATAATATTTATGAAAATTAATTTAAATAACCAAACATGTAAATGCCCCAAATGCTCTTCCAACAATTGGTTGGCAAAAATACCATAAACCCGGCATAGGTAACTATAAAAAAACTAAAAATTACTAAATCACTGTTTTAATATTTTACAATAAAGTAATGCTAGAGCCAGAACTAATGTAATAAAACCAATCATCTTAATTAGCAGCGTTAATGCCACGGGCAAGATATATGCCATCATACGTGAGGTAAAATCAATACGCCAGTTATGAAGGCTTTTTCACTTTAATTTTAATAAAACCATTTCAATTTTTATTTTTATAATTAATTTTTGATACGGTTTTATTGAATTATTTTCCATTAATGTGATTTTTATTTAGTAATTAAAAGAAAAGATAATTCTTACTATAGTCTCCCTTCTTCAAGTAAATTATCAAGATTTCACTTCCAAGTTTAAAAGAAATATTAATCCAATTATTTAACAAAGTTGGTTCCCTTTTACACGTTATGTATATAATATAAATTTATTTTTGTTAAACAAGATTAATTCAATTTTCCTTGCATTAACGATAAGCATATATTGCGGCCAAAGAGTGATAAAACAGTTCTATGCTATATATTTCAATTCTATATTCAGAGCAAAATCTTCCATATGCAAAACCTAATTAAAAGAAGTTCCTCCTCATTCCTCAAATAAACTCCTATTGAAATTTTTTTAGGGCACGCGTTCGCGGAAAAAAGTATTGGATCAATTAATTTTCTAAAATTGTCATTTTACTGAAGCAGTGTATTGAGAATAATTACGTGTCATAATGTTCAAGATCTATCATTACTTCCCCTGGCCCGGAAAGTGACGGAGGACATTTTTGCCATTTTGAGAATTTTATGAAGGGGTTTCTATCAGACCATGAATCCAAATATTTGTCTCGTATTGCAATTGTCGTTAGATGGCATCGTCAGAAACAAAAGGTATAGAGACAATAGATATGCCTTGGATACGCCTCACTGCAGGCTCAGAATTCGGAAGTCTGAAATACTATTCACCAATCTTTTATTCCGCTATTTGCCCAAAAAAGAAAAAGCTTTCCTTACTACCGCCTCAAGGTGGGACACATGCTTGTTGAACAAGATCACAAATTCTTCCTTTTTAATAACCTTTTGGACACTTAGACCCCTAAAACATTCTTTTATAGATCATATCACCCGAAAGATCAAAACGTTATGGCCACAATACCTTTGCCTGGGTCCTTTTTAGGATGAAAATCAAGAAGTCAATTCTCTTACTTTATAAAAAACTCAACAAAACCCATAATAGCAGGTTCGGATACTTTTTAAAATTATAATTTTGATAAAAATCATCCAGACATTTCATAACATCTAATAATTGATTTAATATGCCAAAACTATAATTATAAAGCTAAAACTATAATTTTCCATGAAACTAATTTTTTTCTATTTTTTCCACAAGTTATCATTTTTGTTCGGTAAGCTATTATCTAAAAATTAATCTAAACACACCCCCATGAAGCACAAGCATAAACCGAAACATGGTCTCTAAAATCCCCCATGGTAACAATGAACTTTGCCGCATGTACCTTATTATGACATTATAGAAAAAAAATTGTCCGCTCAACCTAACAGACAAAATTTCAAAAAATAAAATAAAAACAAAAACAAAGGCAAAACAAAACTAAGGTTCACGCACCGCATTTCCTTTACCCTCGCTAAGTCATCAAAAGCATCATGTTCATATGCCCTATACCTGCACTCAATTTCTCTCAAACATATCTTATAAATTACTCCCATCATTACGTTACATTCATTTTCGACCACCGGCCTTTCTTGGCGGAGGAAGACTGTCTTCATCATCTGACTGGATATCTCCGTACTGCCATATTCCGCGCCTACCAGTTTTCGCTTCTTCCTGGAACATCTCCAAATTATCAAGAGCAGCTTTTCTTTCTGTTCTATCCCACCTATTTCTTTTCTCAGTCCTAGCAAGTCCTTCCTGGAATTCCCACAGAAAGAAAGCAAAGTTCAGAAAATTGCATTTTGTAGTTTATGCATGTTTAGGGTATGCCACCCTAAACACGTGCAAACAGCATCTAAAAGCCACCTAGACTAGCTCAGGCTAGAAGAGTGAAATGACGTGGGGTAATATCAAAGCTTTAAACCTTCTTGATATAATGGCATTAATAAAAAAACAAATGGCTCTAAAAGCTAAAGAATTAGCTACAAGAAAAAACCTGAAGCATGGAAGCATTGATGCTGATCTCAGCATCCGCGGCAACAAGAGTTACACTGAGAATTGTGCCAGTTCCCTGTCCTTTCACTTTACCTCCTGAGGTATCTTTTTCCTCAACCTTGGCCATGAACTCTTTTCCACTGTAAGTCATCTCACTCAGATATTCAGCAGCTTCTTGACCAAAATCATCCTCCACGCTTGGAACCTTTATGTATGCAAGACTGCACAACTGAGCAAGACCAGGTGCAGCAGACACAGAGGGATCAACTGGACGTAATTGACTGTAAGTTACTTCCTCTTGATTTCCATAATCAATGTAGAATACTTCAAACTTGTCCTTAGGGGATTCAACTAGTCCTCGAGGAGTATTGACAACCTACAATACTCAATTGTAAATACGCAGGATGATGAAACAAAGGATTCCAAGTTTGAATTGTAAACAACATGTATTTAAGAAAGGAAAAGAAAGAAAAAGGTAAGTAGCATATAGAATTTCACAAGCAAAAGACAGTTTAGTGAGAAGTGATCACAATAAAGGAGATTAAGCAATGCACAAAATATTTGGCATCTCGTGGCATTACCCTAGGCAATTAAACTGCACAAGGTTCTCTCAAGCGAGATTGTGTTTAAAGAGTTGGCCTTGTGATGTAATCTACTACCCTAATTAATCCAGGAATCATTATACTAAGGCAGGAAGGAAAAAACACTACAACATCAAATCAAAATTCAAAATCAGAATGATATTAAACTAGCATCTTACTAGGGAAAATAAAATAAAATAAGATATAGGGTCAAGAGTATGTTTTATGGAGGAACTGGAATACAATAACTCAACCATCAGGAGATTTTCCCCCTAATACAATCCCTATTTAATTGTCAAAATGTTTTCAGCATGAGCTTGCATACACAGCTAAGGCTTCAGGCTAGAACTCACCATTGCCCTGTACCAAGAATTGTCTGCCTGAAAATGACAAAGGACTATGTCACCCTTCTTTGGATTGAAAGTACCAATCACAGGAGGTTCATGAAGGTTTAAAGAAGCAAGTTGTTGCTGAATCAATGCTATCTTTTGATCACCAACTGTCTGTACATAGAATTTACCACCTCCCAAGATTTCGGAAACCACAACCTGACAGTTCATAGAAATAAGATAAGTAATTCATGTTTTTAAACACAAGGATCACTTATGCAAAGTGTATCCAAAGCACCTTAAGCACTTCTTGCTGCTTGTTTTCAACAGCTGCACCATTGGACATTTCCTCCCCTTCAACATAGTTCTCCCAAATCTGCAAAACAATTCATCTTAGAATATTTGAAAGGGGGGAAACAGAAATAAGAACATAATAGTTCCTTTCTTACTTTCAGCTTTTGCCTCCTAGCAGATTGTTCAGCTTGCTCAAGAAGGTGAAAATCAGGAATTCTGTCACTGCCAAAGGAGGTTTGAAGTCTTGCAAGGCCAGCTTCAAGAAGTACAGCTCCCATATTGGTCCTTGACTCCCATAACGATCCCAAGAAAGTTCCAGTTCTATCAACAGTTTCCACTTCAATCTGCACAGAATATGTATTGTATAAAGAAAGTAAAAACGAAGTAATATTACATTCACAGAGAACTTGGACTACCTCAACATCTCTCTGCATAATCTTTCGCCTCATCAGTGCAATTGCTTCATCAGAATGCGGCTCATCACGACCAGGACATCTGACACCAGAAAATGAAAAGGCAATGCTGCAAGTTTCTTTAGGAATCAACAGCTTGAATCGATGTCCACTGAGGACATATTCCACAACAGCAGGAATTTTTCTACTTCGGTGCAGGAAAGGTAAGAAATCTCTGGCTCTCTTGGCCGATGCCTAATGGGGTAAAAGTTTAAAGTTACATTTTATAACATTGAAAGTAGAAAGAAATTTAACATAAACCATCACTATGCTCACTATGGTCAAGTCAGTTATATGCATGACTGGAGGATCCTTGGCAGAATGGATCCCTTTCTTTCCAGAAATGGCACGCGATTCAGCAGCAAGTAGAGCATCATAGTAGTTTGATCTCTCCTCAAAGTCACGATGTCTAATGACAGTTCCAAAACCACGAACAACCACCAACTCTGCAACATTTACCCCAGTTTGCTGACCTCCAGCAGAAGGAGCTGATGATGGGGCATCATCACCCTCCACCTTCACAGGAGACACTAGGAACACAGATCCAAAATCCATTACTCTGGAATCTGCAGGCCCTGAGGGAGCTGTAGGTCCATCTACTGGGCCAACCTTCCTAGAATACTCCATTTGAACATTCACCTGGAAACAAGAGTAATCAATATAAATGAAATTTCTGAATTACATCATAATAAAACATCATAACTTATTTTCATACTTGACGACCAATGAGTCGTGTTCTTAAAAACTCCTTTGCTTCACGAGCATAAGGAGCTGGCTTTTCATCCCGACGAGGATTGCCTATCTTTGGACACCTGATACTTGACAGGTTGACTCGCCGCTCTGCTAGCGGACTTCCATATGGGATGGAATCATCAGCAACAATTACGCAATCCCCACTTACAACCTCTACCACCTGGAAATGTCAACTTAAAGTATTATAAGATGACATCAACACTGGTTATTTGTCGTAAGGATATGTTGGGACAAAAGTTCACCTTTCCAGTAAAATTCTGGTCATGAATTGCTTTTGAATTTGTAGCTGGTGGTACATAATTTGTCCAAATCCTTAACCTGCTCTTCTTTGCCTGAAGCTCTGCATTCTTCAGCCTCCGCTTTGCTTCTTCTTCCATCATATTTGCACTCCATTCAACATATTTAGCAAAACCCTGTATTGTAGAAGAAAATCAAGTGAGTATTCTCAAAATATATTTTATTCACTGACAAATTATACTAGCAATATTTACAGATGATATTTAAGTCAAGCAGAATACATCAATAACAGAGTGCATATAGAGTGTATATAAACCATAGAGGCTTAAAGAACTCTTTAATAAATCCCTTACAGAGAACGGAAACCCAGCAGGAACAGCAAGCATAATGTGTCCCTTTTAAATCCAATGTTCAGCACATGCTTAGAAACCAATAAACATAAGATTCCTTAAGCCATCTATCGTGCCCATCATTCAGAGTTTAAGCACTGCCATGTCCCTTCTAAGGACCCTACCACAATTAAGTACATATTCAAGTAGCTGCTAGCATGATAGAGTTTCCATAAACCAACCAAAAAGGTGTGCTGTAGAAGAAGCTTATTATATAAAATCTCAAGTAGAATAAGAATTGACTAAACAAAATAAATTATCGTAATATCATTACTCAAACGAAGCACATACATTTTCCACAAGCTCCAATGCTAGATCCTTAGCTGATTCACCATCAGGATAATACACTGAACCAATCAAATTGCTAAACTTATCCACACCTTCCAGGACAATGCGAACCTACATATGCCCACATAAAATTCAGAAAAATTGCAGAAATTCACAATGCACTACATATATCTTGTAGAAGCAGGCCACTCACATCTCGGTTCAACACCCGCATCTCGGTGAAAAATTTGGCATCTGGTGCAAAAGGATCGGCAGCAGTTTCAGTGGACGTTGAAACTGCAAGTCTTTGGGCAGATGTAAGTGGAGCTTGAGATTCTCCCGTAACATCTCCATTAGTCCCATCAGCTGCCAACTCTGTTTCAACAACTGTTTCTGTTGCAGCTCTCCTTCCCATTTGTGGAGCCTAATTCAAATTGAAAACAAAAATATATATGATTAACATGCACAAAAGATTTGTAGTAATAACCAAAGCATTGTACAAAACTTGCCTGAATACCAGCCATGAAAACTTGGACAAACTGAAACCCTGGAAGTAAATACACGCGAAGGGTACTGCCATCACGAACTTGCTCAACAATTCCTTCCATGGGACGGCCCTTGTTCTCAGCTAACAAGCCCATAGCATCCAAGTTGCTAGGGTCACCAATGGCAGAAGGGGGTAGATTTCTGATAGATGCCTCAGCAGCACCAGGAACCTGCAAGCAGCCACATCATCAAATATAGCATATGCATAGCATATTGCTTTAAATTCATCAAATAATGGTGCTATAAATTCTCTATTTTCTATCCCATCCAAGAACCATCCTATGGTCATATAAAATGTGTAATGAATCAGGATTTTCATGAAATAAATCATATCTTACAAGATTGGAAACATGCAATTACTGATTTTCACAATTTGTAAATGAAATGATGCACACAACATCTAACGGAACAACATTTGCTCTGCACCAGTAAAGAATCTTAACATTGTCCAGGGAAATTATAAGCAAACAAATTTGCCAAGAAAGCAAGGGGAAGGCATCTAAAGATGATACGCTAAACAAAATTCAGGGGTAAAAATAACCTCTACAGAATTCAATAGCCCAAAATAAAGTCATTTATACTAGTCAAATATCTGATCAACAAATCCAGAAAGCGAAGTTCAGAAACAAACCTTGCTCCACCGACCAAGGCCTTCTTGTTTAGCCTGTTCCTCCAGTCGCAATAATTCTGCTAGGTAAGGACTCACTTCTGCTTTCTGTTGCCCCTGCTCTCTTACCTGCATCAACATGACAACAATTATACAATTCAGAAAGGCGTGAATAATTTAAACATAAAAAATCTTGACGGAAGCTCATAGTTTTTAAACCTTGGCCCAGCCTTCCCCAACAACCAGCATTGCAACATTTTTGTCAGAGAGAAAAACAGTGCCAAAGTCACGATTAATAGATGGCACATTGTAGTCAACTCTAAAGGTCACTTCCTGGTCAAAGAATACATCAAGTCAGACTTAATATGCATTATTCAAGGAAATACCACCAAAGCAGCCAATCAAGACAGCAATCTTTATACGGCGCACCTTCCCTATGCATAGTTTCCTTAGAAACTCTCTACTTTCCCATGCAAATGGCTCATCTACACCACCTCTACGTGCCTACCAAAGAATAATATAAATCAGTACTCAGTCTTGCCCGGTTATAAGTTTTAGAGTATAAGTTCACATAAAACATACATCAAAAGTAATTGCTGGCAACATTACATCCACAGAACAGATTCAAGAGAATGTCAGCTTGAAAAACATACCAGTCGAGGAGCAATCAGGGATGACAAAGTGATGCTCTTTTCAGGCAGAGGACCAGGCTTGCTGCTGGCCATGGCCATAATGACCAAGCAGTCCCCTGAAGGAACAGCTTTCACTCTTCCCCTGTACCATCCCGTTGCAGCTGCCATTTCAACAGCTACCGAATGATCTACGGCCAAGCGAGAGAAAAAAAAGAAAGATTCGGAACGTTATCTCTAAAATTAAAAAGACGAAACTTTATGATATATATATATATATATATATATATGCATATACAGACTTTTATATTCCTATCCAAGCACAGATATAGATAAAGGCAGTCACCCCTTAAGAAAATGGAAGAAATCAACCTGGACGATGCAATACACTAAGCAGATGTTAATTCTACATTTTGCTACCAAAAGAACACTTAGATCCACTACAATAGAACCGGAAACATCACAAATCACCACAGGCATTCACAAGCCTCAGAGGTTGAATGCAGCGGACTGGTGCATGACACTATCGGGATCGGATCATCACTCGTCACAAAAACCCACAGAGATGCCAAATCATGAATGTTTGTTATGAAACAGAGTAAGCATATGAAATTTAAATCCGTTAATTCTCCACAACAAAATACAATTCAAAGCTCAAAAACCACTAAGATAGTGAACTGGAGCGCATGCAAATGTATAGATTGAATATCAAACCAGAGATCTACAACAATGGATTGCTAGAAGAGGAGCTATACCTTAAAACAGAGAGGTACAGAGGAATTTGGCTCAGACTGGTCACTTCGGATCTATCGAAGCAACGTGAACCGGACCGAATACCAAGTACAATTCGAATCACAACCTGTGGTTTTCAACAAATGATGAACAGAAAAGAGATCCCAATCTCGCTACGGCCAAACCCGGGCGGCGGATCAGTGAGAGAACCAGGAGCATGAAGAGAGACTGAAATCAGTTCGGAGTAGGAGGTTAAATATAAAAAGGACGAGAGCTGAATTGTAAGCCGGCAGTGAGATTACCCTCGCTTCAGTTGCAAAATTACGCCATGTACCATTTAAATAAAATTCCACCTCCTCTTATCGTAATAATGGGAGGAATATATTTAGATAAGAGTGTAAAAAACCGTTTATAAAAAGATAATTTTTTAAAATTAAAATAAAAATATATATATAAAAAATTATTTTGTAAATAAATAATAATTTAAATAGTTATTATTAAAAAAATATATTCAAAAAATTATTAAAAATAATATATTTTTATTAATAATACGAGAGAAGGGAGATAAGAGAAAATATAAAAATAAAATAATAATTTATAATTTTATATTATTATTATTTTAAAAATTATATTTAATAGTTTATTTAAAATTTTAATTTTAAATTATAATATAATTATTTATTTTAAAAAAATTAAATATTAAAAATAAAAAAATAAAAAAAAAATATTTAATTTAATTTTTATCTCTTTAGCCTTCTGATTTAGAAGAGTAGCCGAAAATGTAAATAAAATATACATAACTGTAAAAAAAATATATATCTTTAATTTAAAAAAAAATATTTTATCATAAACATGAATACTCAATAAAATAATATATAAAATATCTATTTTTTTTATTATTTTAGAATATTTATCTTTTATCATTATTATCATCTAAATTTAAATTTAGATATATACATATATAATAATTATAACTTTTTTTAAATTAACGTTGTCTGCTAAATTATATGTTCGTCCTATCTATCCCTCCGCCATTTTTTTCATTTATTTTTTTTAAATTATATTTGAAACTGTGACTTCGTGATCTAAACGTATTATTATAACCTTCATATTAAATATACGAAACATCTTGGATTTTCATCTGATTAAAACAAAAATCGTAAATTATTCTTTCCAATAAAATAACAAAATTAACATATGAATGGTTGCCATGTTCTTCTGCAGCCTAAAAAGAAGAACCCCAAATCCCAATGAGAGACTTATTGCAATTTGGACACAATTTCATAAGTTTTGCATTGGGTGAAGATAAGAAAAAAATTACATGTTACTGAATTTGAATAAAAAATATTTCAAATTTCAATAAAAACATGTTTTAATAAAAAATATTCCAAATTTCAATAAAAACATGTCTTATGATTTACATATATTTCATTTTTTATATTTAACAAATTGAGCATTTTAGGATTTCCACCTAACAAAAATAAAAATCATAAATTGGGAAACCAAAATATTAGCATTTGTATTTAACAAAACGAATCACGTAGAGATAATGGTCATTATGATCATTCCCCTTACTAAATTTTAAAGTTGCTTATTATTTGAGGTATTAGTAGTAAATTGATCTAATGGTATTTTTTTTATACAAAAATATTTTTAAGGAGTTAAAGCTGTGGAATTTATCCACGATCTAAAGATATGGTAAAATCTCTATTTTTTTTAGACAATACCAATATCAGGCAGAACGAACCGTCTATTACTCTTAAACATAAATTTATACACCTATAAGTTAAGATATATTCTTAAACTTCGCAACTAGAATTACAATAAAATGATACTCCCTATAGATCAAATACACTATAAATAATCGCATATATCACTCTTTTATCAACTGAACTTATAAATAATGAGTGATCTAATGGTGCTAATAAATCATTATTATTCATTAGGGTTTAAAGACAAACTGCGTGTGGGAATAACAACAATTATTATCATCACCTATTATGTCTATATTGTTCAAAATATTAGTAGTTGGGTTGTACTAACGGTCTTATCCAATCACTAATCGTTAGAATCATAAAACTTTCCTAAATTCCAACTGAAAATGGGTCTCAACGGTCACTGGTCTATATAAGAGATCTTACAGTGCAAAAAAGAGTTTGTAAAAATATTTGCAATAAAAATTGAGCCCATACTTTTAATATGAATTGTATTCATACCAATAACCAATTTCACCTGATTTTATTAATAGTAACTGCCAATTAGTAATCATCAATTCTAAATATAAAAATTTGGTAAATTATATTTCTATTTTAAGTCATAAATAATACTCCTCTAATTTTTAATATATAATATAATTAAAGAGTTGATATTAATTTTAAATATTATATATATTTTTTATATTTATTTTTTTAAAATTATTCTTATTGATATTTATTTAACAACAACTAGTAAGAGGAGGAGAGAATGAAGTTAATAAAAATGATTAAGTATTTTAGTAAAAATATAACATATTAATTAATTTAATTAACTTTTTTGATATAATCCAATTAATTAAATATATCTTATATTAAAGATAGAAAAAAATATAATTTATACTTAGTTGCATGCCTTTCATTCTTACATTATTTTTGTGTTACTTGTTACTATCTTTTCTAGCAATTTTTTGTTACTATGTGTGAACTTTAATTTTAAAATTTTTGTGAATCAAATATTTGTTTAACCTAAACCATCAAGTCAAATTAAACCATTGGTATCAACTATCAACAGATATATCCTGCAATGCTTTTGGACTTGTGAGTTGCGGTTTGTATTTGAGGATGGGTTTGAATTAGATTTTAGGCTAAATAAATTCAAAAATATAGATTTTAGGTATAATATATTATAGAGATATATTCTAAAAAATATATTATGAAAAATCGATTATAGATATAATAGATTCTGAGTATAGTAAATTTTTATTAAAAAAATATTTTTTTAATTTAAACTATAGTTTTGGATTAAATAATCCAAACACTCCAAATAAAAAAAATCATAAAAAAATTATATTTAAATAATTTATTAATTTTTGTGAAACTTCTATATAAGAAAGTGTTTTTGTTTTCAATGTTTGGTTTAATTTCTAAAGAATAAATTTTAGAGAAAATTAATTATAAAATAATTTTGTATGAAAAGTTATTTTTAAAAAAATAAATATTTAAATAATTGTTATTAGAATATTTTTTTATAAATAAATTATTAAAAATGACATGAGATTAAAAAAAAGAAAAGAAATAAAAATTTAAAAGAGCAAAATCGCCATTTCATATTGAGAATCTAAAAAAAATAACGCGATTAGCTTTTGAGAAACCATTATTTAAATTAAAGAAATCATAATTTTATACTATAATTAATTCTAACATTTCTATAAATATTTGAATACTTGTAGACTTAAATTATAATTAGTTTAGGTCCAAAAACAGTTTTTTTTTTAAAGTAGACATACACTTAGTGCTTTCTAATTATGTCTATTTCCTCTTTTGGATGAGAACGAAAGTGCACGCATCCAAATCATTATTTGTTCAGAACTGAAATCAGAATTCTGTGGAGCATATCATTTTCAATATCACACGTAATTTAATGATGTTAATTTGCCAAAAATTGAATAAAACTTAATGCTGATTGAGACGAGCGTCAAGATTAATTAACAACAGCCACGCAAATCAATTGATTAAATTATGCTCCAATTCTCAATTGGACCTAAGGCACTGCCATATATTAAATGTACAAAGAAAAACATAGTACAACTTGCTAATTAAAAATTCTCCATTAAAATATTTATTGTCCTAAGTTACTTCAAATTTATTTAAGGACTAAAGTTTTTACCTACAAAATAACTCTTATTTAATTATATATAATTTATCTTTAATTTTATACAATTTTTTTTTTAAATAATCAAGAAGAGTTGTATTTATTGAAGATAATTTATAGGCATCATATATTATAGATAAAATAGAAAATATTTATATATACTTGAATATATATTGCACACAATTAAATAAATATTGTATCTGATGAAAATAAGTTATATCTGCTCAAAAATTTAGATACTTTCAAACAGTATTTTTTTTTAAATAGGAAATTTTAAGCAATTTTCTCAAAAATATACCCAAATCTTAATTATAGCACTGCTAAAAGAAAACAAGGAAAAAAAGCTAGCAAAAATAGATCCAGTTAATAAAAAGTTTATTTTTGATTCATAAAATTATGAGTCCAAATTTTATTATTGATGTGAAAATTTTGTTAATGACTAATCTATAAATATTTTTATAAAAATTATTTAAATTTGGAGGTATACTTTAATTTAGACTAGTCCTTAAAACTTAACTCATCTAAATTTAAAAAAAAAAAAGAAAAGAAAAGAAAAGAAAACGCGGAAAAAGGAAGGAAATGAAGAAAACTAGGTTATAATGGAGTGGTTAGAACTTGGAATCTAGAACCTAGATGCACAACACGCCTACAAGTTATCTCTGGGTTTCATGAAAGCAAGTCTGCACCATATATGGACAAGATTAGCATTTAGCAGAAGCCACTATCTCTATGTAGCTTGTTCTCATACACCTCTCAGCTGGACATCACAATCTTTGAGTGCAAACTACCGTCCAATAGCCTTCGTCCTATTTGTCACTTTTTCCCCACTTCCATCCTAGGAATGTCAAGACATTTATCTCAAACTCTGTGAGCACCCGCGAGAAAATATGTGATTGGCTATATGGGATTTATAAATATTATATTCTCTCAGTGCCTACATATAATACAATATATTCTATGATGTTTTACTTTTTTAAAAAAAAAAATACCCATATTTAATAGTTTTACCTCAACCCTTAATAAATAATATTTTCAAAAATACCCATATGAATATATTTAATTAGGTATATATTTAGAAAGAAAAAATTATTTAGACATAAAATGAATTTCTTTCTTGATCTACCTAATTTTGACAACTACATATTTAAAAATGGAGGCAGTACTACAGAGATTTCTAATGTCTACACTTTCCAACAACACTATCCAGTACGCCACGCTAAGCATTTTGCTATCCTCGGCTCCAACTTGGATTTTATTTTATTTTTTCAATCTCAATTGGCATTATCCTCTTAACAATCATTTCCATTACCATAATTACTGATTCAAAACGGGAAAAAAAATTTCTCAATTGGCATTTTCCCTCCACGTTCAATAAACAGTGGTCTGAGAGCTACACGTTTATGCCATAATTTTCCACAAAAACCTAGGTGCTTATATATTAGTGGGTCACAATTATGACTCATCCAAATTTGGAACAATACAATTTCAAGTGTGGTTGTTTGCAAGTGCAGGTGCTTTATAAGCAAGTGCATACCAATTACAGGCATAACTATGGAATATTGGGAGAAATATCTCATTCTTTACTAATTTCAGGGCTTTTACTCCACTTTGGGGTCCTTGTGAAAATGATCGTGCCCCATTAATATTCATATTTCATTTTTGGCACTGTATCGTTCAAAGACGCAAGACCCTGGGAGGGGTAAAAACATGAGAAATAGCATCATTTGGACCAAGATCATTGACGGGTGGACGCTGCTTGTGGTGATTGGTCACTGATTGGTAAGCCATTGCCAGTGCCAAAGCCTGCAAAATTAGAAGAAGCACAAGAACATTGTTACATAAGAATTCAAGATATCAAACTCGTACCTAGATATATATAAATTACAGAAATATGCAATATTGCATACAATGTGATCGTGGTCTGGGCGAGCGTAAATCCCGGTGGTGATGGTGATTCTTCGCCTGCTGCCACCAGCGGGTGGTTTGGAGATGTTCTTGAAACCTGTTGGAACTACTATGACAGGTAAACCTACAAGATTTCCTAGGCAAACTTTCTCCCAGTCAGTCACATTGCCGATGAAGGCATCGACCGTGAAACTCTCTCTTATCTCTTTTATTAGCTTCCCCCTTGCTCTTTGTGCCTGCAAACAGTAAAACGTGAAACTATGTAGCAAGTTATATATAGCATTCAAGGATTATAGCTGTTATGAAAGAAGAGCAAAGACCAAGAATTTGAAGAATCCATATTTTGATTCCAAATATTTCAGTTGATTCAAGATTCTACCATGTTTCTTCACCAAGGTGTAATATAATACTCTTCCAGTCTTTAATATACAATCTATTTAACTAATATGATTATATTAAATAAGTTAATTAAGTTAATTAATATAACATATTTTCTTTAAAACATCCTAATAATCTTTTTTAAATCTCTCTCTTCCTCTTTTATATGATTATTATTGAAAAAATATCAATAGGAATAGTTTGAGAAAAAATTGATCAGTATAAAAAATATATATTATATTTAGGATAGACATTAACTCCCCAATTAAGTTCTTAGACAAGAGGAGTACATGAGAACAAACATTGGTTACAATGCAGAAAATCTAAAACTATTAAGCTCCTGTGGTAGGAAGCTGAATCAGATAACAAAGAACAAACCTGTAGGTAATCCACGGCGGGGATTAACCGTGCACGGCGCAGTTCAGTAGGCCACTGATCTTGAGCTTCATACGCATTATCTTGGCCTGATCGTTGCCACCCATCAAAGTGCGCCAGCATTTCAACATCCATTGTGAAATTTAGTATACCTTGAACAGAGTCAACTGTGTAATTCAGTTGAAAAGGTACCATCTTCACACCCTTTGAAGCAAGGACATTAACAACCTATAATTGTTATCCCAGAAGTATGCTCAGCTTACATATTATACTGATAATATATATATATAGAAATATCTGATACTAAACCTCATCTGTAATCATGACATGAGACCTAGCCGCAGATTAAGTGAAGCTGAACTAACCTCCATTTCAGCATCATCAAGATATCCAACTGTCAGGTTGGTAATGTCAACTGAGAAAGGATCATCAATGTGGCTCTCTCTTGAAGAGGTATCATCCGGATCCTTTCCCCGAATAATATCTAGGACTATAGCACAATCGGTTGCACTTCTGCAGAAAGGGCCTAACTTATCCTACAAGAATTAAATATTACAAGTAAGGTCCAACATTTATTGCATCTAATCATACAAGTACAGGATATTGTAGGTTAGTTGTACCAAGCTTTCTGATATGCTCATGACACCGGTTCGACCAACTGTACCAAAAGTTGGTCGCAATGCAGTCACACCACAACGAGCAGCGGGATAAGTGATGGAGCCAGCTGTTTCCGAACCAATAGCAAATGGAACCATACCTGTAATACGAAAAACAAAGTCACCGCACTGGAAACCAAAAGCAAAGGAAAAAAAAAAAGCTTCTTAACCAGTAATTGGGGGATCATATTCTGACGATTGAGTGAAATTTTTTAGGAAAATACGAGCTGAGGTGCTGGCAGCCGGTCCAGCAGATGAACCGGTAGAGAACTCTTCAATATTCCATGGATTTCTAGTTCTTCCACCGAACCAGATATCGTCATATGCCAAAGATCCAGAAACAAGCTTTGCAACAAGAACAGCTCCAGCAGCCTTTAGCCTAAATGAACAAAGTCAGCAACTTTTTGTTTTAAAGATGCAGTGGCTGCAGATTTACATTTTGGAATCGATACCTCTTGTAGACCCAAGCTTCCTCATCAATAACTTGATCTTTGAAAGTTTTTGAACCCCATGTAGTTGTATAACTGGGAACCGATATTATATCCTTCAATCCATATGGAATTCCATGAAGAGGGCCTACCAGGAAACCCAACGTTAATTTAAAGAAAAAAACACTGAAAATCAGTACACATAGAGCAAAACTAATTCACATGCCAACTTTCTCGGCTTATAGGCTCAATTTTCTGTTATAGGTCTTCCTCAAACAGAGCAAGGACTTTTTTGATGCCAACTAAATTGTTCATTCTTTTCTACCCCATGGCCTTAATTACTCAAATATTTTATCCTTTTTCCACTGACTGATATTGTTTATCCAAAAGGAATTATCAAACATCTTGTTCGAAATGTAAGAATTATAATTGGTTGAGATACAAGAGAGAATAGTTGAGTAATCATCACATTATGTTGCAAACCTCTATGGAGTTGCATATGGAAAAGAAAGAAAAGAAGAAAATCGAATCACTTGGAGAAATTCACTCGCTAGAGAAAGAGATGTTTACCAAGATAGACTCCTTTGGCCAGCAACTCATCAGCTTGTTTCGCTTGCTTGTGAGCCAATTCTTCAGTATAAGTGATCACAGATTCAAGAACAGGATTGAACCTGGTGTAATTTTCATATCACTTCGTTAAGTAAGAAAACACACACAAACCCACACCCACAAAAGAAACACCAAGATGTCAGTGTTCTCAATACTCTACTCTTTCAGTCTCCGAAGGAAAATCTGTGTAAGCTCCTGAGAAGTGATTTGTTTTGTTCTAATGAGTTCAGCTAATTCAAGAACCTGGTTTAAAAACACAAAAAAAAAACAAAAAACAAATTACAAGTCATTAATCAAAATAACAAAATATAGATCAAATTCCAATCACTTACACTCATGAAGGCAATGTCTTCATCAGATTCTGGTCTCCGAGTCCCATAAACGTAAGGATAGTTAAATGTTTTATTTGTCGTCCATCGATAGCCCCAATCAGGATTGAAAACCAAAGCGGGTGGGTAATGAAGGCCTCCATTTTCAGAAGCCACAATTTTCCTATTTGCTTGTATAATTGGGATATTGAGTTCATGCACACCTTCATTAATCTCTACAATCTAAAGTCAACATGAATTATTCACACTTCATATTCAGTTTTCATCACCAAGTAATTAACACAGAAAGATCAAATGCACAAGTAAACGAAATGACCTGTTCATCATTGAAGAAGCTGGCATCGAGTAAACCTAATGAATGTCTGAGGCAGGAAACATCAATGTTCTTCCCTTTACTTTGGCATTTGTTCTCATGATCCTGATTGATTACACAGGGAAAGAATATCAAAAATCTATGTAACGCATACAAGTATTAGATTACAGTTCTTATTTTTTATTTCTGAACTTACGGTACTATTTCTATGTTATAGCCGGTTCGGAATATTACTAGTTAAAGGCATAATTAAAGCTACAATTGAAACTAACCTGAACTATCCCACATAACATTTTCCATATCCGTTTAAAGTTTCTCATTTGTTGCACATTTTTTCAGGACTACAAAGAAAAATAACTATTCTCCAAATAGATATAGCTGCAGAGAAAGGAAAAGGAGACTAGTTCCAAGAATAAACCCATTTCAGGGCACTAAGCTTAGTCAACTATAACTAACTCCAATCCGACGGAAATGAGAACATTCCCCAGAAATGCAGGTAGAGACAATCCACAATTCATAGTCTCAAAATTTTTAACATTATAGAAGAAAAGGGAGAAAATAAAACAAAAAAATCGGATTCGTTGAAAAAGAAGGAAACAGAAATAATAATACTACCATGGATGTGGCGGTTGCGTTGGTCGGTAGATGATGAGGTGGCAGGAGGAGAGTGCAGGAGGAGGCATCGGAATACAGAGGAAGAACATGGCAGCATAGTAAGGCAACAGCGAACTGGAAGGTGGGTGTGGCGGCGGCGCCACCTGTCAGGCGTGGAAGCTGGGGAGGAGGACACTTGTCTCGCGGCATGGCTTCTTCCTCTTTCGATCGGTTTCCAGGCCGGAAGGCCTGAGGATTGGAAACCGGAAATTGCTTTAAACCCTCAAAGTCAACCATACCGGTTTACTTCTTTGCTTCATGAGCGAGCTCCCAAGTAAGACAACTCAATGCTTCAGGGACAAACAAAAATCTCGTTCCATGCATGGGCGCCAATTTTTGTAAATACATGTTTCCACTATTCCTAAATATACCCACTCTAATTTACTTTTATCAAACGAGAAGTATTTTAAGAAAATTGATACGCACAATTTTTATATAATACGAGTAGTATCAAATAATTAATTCCACTTACTGTTGAGTTTGAATAATAACATCCAAGTGCTTTGAAATAATCCTGTAAATTGAATTCTTACTGATATTCCTCACCTGCTCCGCACTTGGTTGAATGTTCTTCCCGGTCTTACCACTTGAACATTATGCAAGGAGGGGCCAAGTCCTAACCAATCTGATATCTGTTTACTTAATTTTTATTAATTAATAAAATAAACAGGTGATTAGGAACGTCCATCCATTACAAGCCATTGATTGTTATATATAATCATTAATAATTAAATGCCTTTTCCCCGCCCATAGTGAAAGAGATTATTATAATACTATCATCTGTAGGGGGGCGTCGTGTTGATTCCGCCATTGAATATATAATCTAATTCGGCACATGGTGTATCCCTGCTCTAGCTTTAGTGGATGAGGCAGCTTCGTTTTGTTTGTTTCTAAGCTTATCTCTCCGGATCCTCAATTTGTCATTTGCACATCCATCTCTTCTAGATGACAACTTCCTAATCCTATTTTTCTTATTAGGTATTGAAATTTAATTCTTGCAGAAATAAAAAAATCGAAATGGAAGGAACCACGCAAATTATATACCAACTTTAATAATTAAGTGAAAATGATGGGGTTGATTCTTATTTAACCTCCCCAGTCCACGCCGTCTGAGAGATATAAGTATTCGATATTACGTCACCAAGTACAATTAACTCATTTATATTACCTATTGCCAATAACTTCACTTTAATTATATGATTAACTATTAGAAAAATTATATTTAAATCATATATAAATAATTTAGTTGCACAAAAGTCCTAAAAATTATTATGAAATTATACAGGATTTGAGATTATTTTTTTTAAATTATAAAATAACAAAATTGCTCATATAAAAAATAACTCAAGTAATAGAAATAATAATTTTATAAAAAAATAATAATTTAAATAATATAAATATCAATTTTAAAAGAAAAAATAATAATTTGAAGGTGAAAAAATAATGATTGAGATTTTTTTTAAAATTAATTTTATTATTTTATAATTTTAAAAAATAAATCTTAAATCATAGGACTTTATAATAATTTTTTAAAATTCTTCTATAATTAATTTTTTTTACAAGACTTCAACACAATTTTACCTATTTTCACCCTCAATTGTATTGTTCTCGGTTTTATCGTGAAAATATAAGTAATAGAAATTCCGGCATGCGTGGAAGGGTCAAAATTGTAGGAAGCATCTTGATCAGCATCACAGCCTCCTTGTCAGGAGGAGGTGGCAGGGTTGGTATATATTGGCGCGTGATCATTAGTTACAGTCTTGGCCATCAAAGTCAACACACATTGCCGTGTAATATTCCAATTCCATCTCTTTCTTTCTTTGCGAATAAAAAAATGACAGGATAAACTTGGTTTTTTTTTAAAAAAAAATCCAAAATGTTAACAAAATTAAAGAAACTTATTTTAATTTCACATAACTTATTTTTTAAAATTATAAATTTAAATAGTATTATGATTTTTAAATTTTAAAAATGTTTTATTAAATTTCTCAGATATTTTAAACCCAATTAAATTATGAGCTTATACTCACTGGGTGTAAAAAATTGATTGTTGATGGTCTGTGTATTTATATTATAACCTTTTTTAATAAATTTTTTATCACATATGGATATATAATTTTTTTTTTTTAACTTAGATCGTTATCCAATTTTTTTCTTAAGAAAATGAAAGGCCACCGAACCTAACCCTATAATAATCAGTATATAAGACATTGTTACTAACTGCATTCCCATCTTTCTCAGAATATTCTGATCTCATAAATTTCCGCGTTTGAATTACTCCATTAATTAATTCCTCAGCTCGAAGGAGAAAGAAGGCAAAAGCAGTGATCCTCGTCTCGTCGACACAAAAAATGGAGGGTCTTCTGCCTTTAGTTTACAGAGCAGTGAAGAAAAGTCGAACTCGCCGGGCATACGAACGTCTCCGAACAGTTTCTTCTCCTCTCATAAACATGGCCGAGATCTATCCTCGCAGCTCTGCAGATAGTAATCTCTATCAGTATGAGATGCCAGGTTCAACCCAGATGGTGACCGAACTTTATGCAGACAACAGCAACAAGGATCGTCATCACCGGCGGCACAAATCCATTGGAGATTTCACTTCCGGTGACCGGTTCTCGTCTTCGCAGCGGCAGTATACAGCCAGTGCTGCTCCGAAGCCTCCCGTCCGGTTTAGAAGTCACAGAAGAATGTTCTCATGCATCACCGCATAGTGTGAGATCCTATGCGATGCTTAATTATTTGTGCTCGTTCAAGTTAATTTACATATGATGTTCACGAATTGGAGATCCATTGAATTCTTCCACGATGATGATGCTTGTAATTGTTCAAGTGTATATGTATATTAATTTGCTCTGTTAAAAAGCTGAATTTGTCTGTGTGATATATAATAATATTAAAGAAAAAGAGATTGCCTTCAATAATTTTCTTGCCATAGTTCAAGGCTGGTTCGGCTTTTCTAAGTTTCTTCATCGATTTGTGAAGCTCTTTTCTAGCTAAGGCACGCATATGTTGGAATACTTGTCTTTACGGGTGGTTTGGTTTGTAAATAGAATTATCAATTATAAAAATAGAAAGCAAATGAATATACAAATTATGAAAAATAATCCTCATATTTAGAAAAAAAAATATAGATAATATTTATATGAAAATAGTATGTTATTGTAATTTTTTAATCTGTTTAGTGTTTACAGCATCTTACTCCGATAAAGTTGTCTTAAAAGGGCGTGTTTAAAAGGGGCTCAGCTGTTAAAATAGTAATTAAAATTTATAATAATATAGATATTAAAGAATAGCTCGTATTTTATAAGCACGCGAGTTCGATTCCTATTGCTCTAATGAGTATTTTTTTAGTAGGCAATCTCGTAAGTCTCCTATAAAAATTCTCTGAATTTTAAAATTGTACCATGACTTTGACGAGAGATTGGTGTCAAATCTACTTAAAAAATTTTATATCAAAAAAATCAGAATAACAGTAATTAAAAAATATGTAATTAACATAGCCGAGCAATTATTGTAATTACTAATTAAGGAGATATAGTTCTCCCTAAATCCTTCCGCATGTGCAAATGTAATTACACGCTTTAATATATTATCGTGTAGGCAAGGGCAAATGCCAGAGAAATAGTTTAACGAGGGAGTAAAAATGGGATAAATATTTTATATGTAATATATGCTGTCAAGTTACTTTACTTTGAAAAAGGGAAAAAGCATTGTGGTGAAAAGTTGTTGGATAATTATTTTGATTTGTTTCTACCATAGGCATGGGATTCTCTCCATCTGAAGGGACATTAAAAATGGGATTAATTTTCCACGACATTTTAACAAACTAATAAAAAAAAAAAGCAAGTAGGATACGCAATCAAAGTATTGACGCCTTTCCACTAATATTTTCCCTGTTATTCTTTTAAAAAATAATAAAGAAATTAAATCATATTAAATAATTAACTTTTTTATGACTAAACCACAATGCTAGCATGCCTTATGCTAATAGTATTACACTAATTAAATAAAAACACAAAAATATTAATTTTCAATAATACCCTGAATGGATGAATATATATTTTTCTGATAAATATTAATATATTTTGACAATTAGTTATTTAATTTGTCAATCATTATCTATTTCTAGAAGTAGTAGTATGAGTTAACCTACTTAAAATAAGTCGACCTGTGTGACAAGTTATAAGTAGGTTGGTATTTAATCAATTTGAGTTTGTTAATGTTTTAAAATTTATTTTTTTAACAAAAAAATTATTTTTAAGAAATGACAAGCTGACTAGGGGAGGAAAGAGGCTAAGTTTCAAACATGTTAAGAGACTCAAATGATTGGATTAAGCCTTTCTAAAAGTAAAAAAAAAAAAAAAATTAAAAAAATAGGCTAACTCGTAATAAATGCGAGTCAAAAAGACTCTTATAAAAAACTGTTCATCAATTTCATATGGAGTATGTAATTCAAATGACAATGCCATTGACATTGAAATGGAATAATTATCGCCATTTAAGTCATGTGTGTTTAAAAATTATCTAAATTTAAATTTTGATAAAATTTAAGTTTTAATTTTTTTAAAATAAATAATTATATTTGTTTAAAATATCTTTTGAATTAAATCATAATTTAAAATAAAAATTTTAGATAAATTAGTTAGAATAACTTATAAAATAGTAAAAAATCTTATGGATTAACTAATTATTATATTTACCATACTTTTTCTTATACAATCTCTTCTCTCTCTTCTACACCTTCTCTCATCTCTTCTTTATTTTCTACACCCTTTATCCTCTCTCATATCTTATCTTTTATATCTCATCTCTCATATATTTAATAATCATACTATTTTTTTATAATTTACTAATAATAAAAGTACTTTTGGAAATAATTATCTAAATATTTATTTATTAAAAAATATTTTTTTATAAACTATTCTTTATAAATTATTTTTTAAAAATTACTCAATTTTTTTTTATAAATCTTTTTATAAATTCTTATCCAAACAGCCCATGACCCATAAGTAGTTGGCTAAATTTTATAGTTTTTTTTTCCAACAGTTGAACTCCTTGAAAAACTATACCATTACACCTCCAAAAGTCCTTACTACTTATATTGTATATGCATGCATTTTGACATGTGAGAAAATAAAGAACTAAGCATATACTTTATGTGGTCTTAACTCCTAAGTCCTATTATGTTTGGAAATTTATGTGAAGATTTTAAAGTGGTCCACTGGTGTCCTGGCACCAGTTTTGTCTTCACTAGTTTTTGGTGAAAAACCTGACATAGGCGTGAATTTTTCTTACACTCCATTTGGTACGAACAGAAACAAAAGAATAAAGAAAATAAAAAATATATAATTTATATTCTTAATTAAATTAATTAAACAATAAGTATAAGACACAATAAATATCACTATTTAAAATATATTTTTCATATAAAATTTTTTTAAAAATAATTTAATTCACCTACAATTTAAGGATAAAATAAAATTTCTATTTATCCTAAATGATATTAATATTAAACAAAGTGAACCATTACTTATATTTTGATATAAATTTAAATATTTATAAATTAAAATAATTTTTTAAATATTATAATTAAAATTATAATAAAATAATATTTTTAACAATCAATTACACTTTAAATCCTCTAAATCATATTTATTCAAACGGATTTTTAGATTAAACTATAGTTTAAAACTAAAATTTTAGTTAAGCTGGTCATAGTAACTTATGGAATAGTAAAAGAATATATAAACTAACAAATTACTATATTACCTCTACTTTTTCTTATACCATCTCTCATCTCTCATACTTTTTTTCTCTTTTCTTTCTTACACATTTTCTCCTCTTATCTTTTATCTCTCCTCATTTAATAATCATACCATTTTTCGTAATTTACCAATAATAAAAGTAATTTTAGAAATAACTATTCAAACACTTATTTATTTAAAATTATTTTTTTATATTTTTTTTTCAAATTTTTTTTCTATAAATTATCTAAATTTTTTTTTATAAGCTTATTTTTAAAATCCTATCAAACAGCTTTTAAAGGCACACAAGTCGTGAACCCGCTCTTGTTGGATCTGAACCTGCGTTAAAAAATATACTCCGCAAAATAAAATTAGAGAGACAGGGAGGTCATTGTGTTTCAGTGAGAAGACATCGTATTACCCATCGTCCGTGGGTTTAGCTGACGAAAGGGTGTGGCATACTACCATTTGGAGTGTGTTCGAACCTTGGAGAGTACCACTTTGTTGTGGTTCTAGTCGCGACGCTTGGGGAGGCATCCTAACTCTTGGGTGTTTAGGTTTACGCCTGAGGGTAATAGACGGCTCATCCTGCCTGACATTGGTATCGCCTAAGAGGAAGGGAGACTTTGCCCCGCCCTGGGTGAGGCCAACCCCTTTCCAAAAAAATTTGTACCAAAAAAAAAAGAGAAGACATCGTACTTCAACGTGAAACGTATCATTATTTAACGTGTGTTTATATAAGATTTTAAAAATAAATTTATAAAAAAAATAATTTTTTAGGTAGCTTATAAAAAAAGTTTTTAGAGAATAATTTATAAAAAAAATGATTTTAAATAAATGAGTGTTTAGATAGTTATTTTTAGAAATACTTTTATTATTGGTAAATTATGAAAAATAGTATGAATATTAAATGAGGAGAGATAAGGCTTTGTTTGGTTCAACTGAGGGGAGGAGAGGTTAGGTTAATTTAAAGGAGGGTAGGGAAAGGTAGGGGAAGTTAATGAATGATATTTTTTGTTTGATTTAGAAGGGGAGGGGGGAGATGGGTTAATTAAAAGTTGATAAAAATACCCTTATCTCTTTATTTAAATTTATTTATTCTTTATTTATAATATTCATATCAAAATTATTATTTTTTAATTTATAAATCTCAAATTTTTTTATCTCATTTTTATATATAATAAAAATAAAGAAAATAAAGAAAATGTTAAAATTTTAACATTATTTTTTATTAATTTTATAATTATTATATATTTTAAAATAATATATAAATAATTTATTATACTTATTAAGTTTTATTATAATTATTATGTAATTAAAGAAAAAATTAGGTGTGAAAAAAAATAAAAAAAAAGGTTTAAGGGTATAGTTGGAATATTAAAAAATGCTTGAGGGTAATTTGGTCCAAAAGAGGCAAATAAATTCTCTCCCCTCCAAAAACCCCCACTTTTAGAGGGGAGCTAATGGAGGGGACGGGAGCACATAAGGACAAAAAATCTCCTCTCCCCTCCCCTCAATTTTTCCCAACCAAACACAATTTTGCCTCCCCTCCAAAACTTCCAAACTAAACAAATCCTAAAAAATGAGAGGAGAGATGAGAGATGATATAAAAAAAAGAGAGAGGGTGTAAAAAAAATATAAATAATATAATAATTGGTTAGTTTATAAATTTTTTTAATATTTCATGAGGTACTTTAATCAATTTATTTAAAATTTTATTTTTAAACTATAATTTAATTTAAAAATTTATTTAAATAAATATAATTATTTATTTTAAAATTTTTAGATTTTGATCCAATCATGCACTAAAAGGAAGTGACGAATGACGATGACATTTCCATTTGAACTTTCGCCCAAACAGTTGAGAAACTTTTTCGCGCCAAACCAGAGAGACGGAGATATCTTCTAAGAAATGGTGCAGGTGTGCTTCATTCTGGACCTTCGGAGCTTGGCACCTCCATTGCTTAGAGACCTAAAGCAGGTACTACAGAAGAAACTGCTCTCACAGCCTCTGTATCTCTAAGTGCTTTTCTGCTTCAGTGCTCAAGCATCTGATAATCGATTTTACGAACGAAATCAGTAGGATTATCTCTAACCGTATAAATTACAAACAATCTTATACTTTAATTGATTTCTTAAGATGGATTGAATTTCAATTCTCAGTCCCTGCTTCAACTTGCTAACTTCTACGCCGTTTCAAATACTTCCTCATCGCCTTGTCGGAAATCGAACTCTCCCTCAGATAAGATCGGTCTGTGTTACGTCTTTAAAAATCGATTATCTTCTTCTGATGAGGTATTGGTTCCTTTGTACAAGTTATTGTTGTTTTCTTTTATGAACATCCGATTTGAACGATTAATTCGAAGTACACAATACGTGGTTGCTGCGATCCGTATGAGCGAGAGAGTGAATCTGCGTGTAATGCAGTTGAAGATCGCTTATAATGCCGGAGGAAACTTCAATCTACGCGATTTCCACCATGCTGTTAACAGCTTGCCCACCGATGCCTTCCTGCCTGATAATGATAACAATTACGGTGCGTTCTCTCTCTTTATACCTCTCTTGTTTGAAGAAACGCAATGACTTCTTGGTTGATTATTTTCAGATGTAATGCTTTCAACTGTTTTGAGTGATCGAGTATTGTACTCCTGGCAAGGTAAAGATATTGAGAGAAAAGCGATAGTCATAACTTCATTCTTGCCTGAAGATGTAGACTCTACAATGCAAAAGTGCTTCATGGTAAGTCAGTGATTACATGAATTTGTTTAAATGGTAATGGAAATAGTTCCTTTTGTCTAGTAATCCAACGGCTGTTCTGTATTTTTCCAGGATGCTGCGGATAGATGTGTTTCGGTTGATTTTGCAGTATTTCAGCAGAAGTCAAGCCATCTAAGTGATACGCGTGGAAACATTAACAACTTCCGTCGTTGCATTTCTCATCTTGACAATTGCTCATTCCAGACTTACATCCCTGGTTAAGTACTCAGTCAACATTTTAAATCTGCTATTGCTGTTTGGATTTTGATAACTATTATTTGTATTTTTCGATACTAAAAGAGAAGATACAGGTCTCTTATTCAAGCGCTTACTAGTTAATATTTGAATCTGAAATTTCTGGAAACCTTATAAAGGATTGCAGATTTCAGAGCAATGCACAGTCTTGTTAAAAGATGGCTTCAGGTTTTACAAGATGACGCGGAGGAGCCACTCCAAGCACGTCTCATTTTTAAAGAAAATCTGTTAGATTCAGTGAACCACATATTTTGCAACCTGTATGCAGCTGCCATTCCAATCAGCAATGGCTTTAGTCAATGTCAGGTAATATGTTACTCACAATACTCATCTGCATCAACTAATCACTCCAATTTTTGGCTAATGTATAAATTTATTCGTGTTCAAAAGTAGCGAGTTTGGGTTGGTTTTTTAGACTTAGACACACATAGTTACCTGAATAGATTTGGACATAATGTATAAATTTATTTAAGCGACTTCTTTCCCTTTCAGAAATTGCCCAAGAGATTCCTTTAATGGATGGTAATTTTTACCCAGATTCTTGGAATACTACCTTTTTTAATAACTCCTATTTCCTCAAATGGACAAATCCACGGATTTTTCTAGGAATTCACTTCTAGATTATTGATATTCTCCATTCGACATAAATTTAGTCTTAAGAATTTTTTTTATTAAGAGTGATTTTATATTTTAACAGACTTTTATACTTTCCAGTTTATTAAACATAATATGTTAAGGATTTACAATTGCTCTCAGGCTATAAAAGATCCAAGATCAGCATAATATTCTGTAAATATTTCTTTATCATATTTAGGCGATATATATTGCCTTTAAGCTATTGAGTATGCATATACTGGGAGCATTTTATTGCTCAATTTTGTATTTCCATCTATCCAGAGGAAAATCCATTCCGACAATTATATTTTACTTTACTCTAGGCAGATTAAGGACATATTCTTGTCATATCTTCAATGAGATGAGCTCTATGTCATGGTACTAGACAGCTACAGCTAGAGCATAAGGGCAAAGATGTCTTTATAACCTCATAGAATCTAGTCTGTGTACATTTTGGCATTAGTTACTTTCATTGTTAGTCTGATTTTAAAATAACTATGCCATTTAATTGTTCTGCATCATCTATCACGAAATTGCATTGAATTCAGCTGCTATATCATTTGAGTTTTTAAAAGTAGAAAAGAGAATCATTAATTATGGGAACCTTATAGACATGCAGATGTCATGGCATTCTGCTAGGAGATGCGGAAACAACCAAGTTCAACAGATTTTCTTGTCCAGTCACAGGCTGCAATCTGGAAGCACATGATGTTATTGAAAATTCTGTCAGGGTTGGGGACAATACAGTTCTGTTTCTTCCATCATTCCATAGTTTCCTGGAGCTCCCGCAAATTAATTCACGAATTGACATGACAGTTATCAAGAGGACAAGCTTGACTTCTGTTAATGAAGGTAAATATAGCTTTTGGCATTTCATATACATCTTTAGAATCAGAGCATTATTCTACATGTGCATGTGTTTTGTATTTTAAGCAAATTGCAATGTCAACGTGGAGCGCTTGATGAAGGTACTTAGTCTGATAGACTGATTGAACAAACACTTTGGCCCTTCTAGCGATTAAAGTAATATACATTACATAGTATATTTCCTGTTTGAAGGAACTTCTGTCTGATTGACGGGAAAGGAAGAAAAGATCTTTCAATATGTGTCTTACGCAAATGTATTCCTAGTATTTTTATTTCAAATCCCTTCGTGGTTGACCATCTTTTTACCCTCAAGCAATGCCAGTTTTGCACTTTAATTCAGGTCTGATAATGGGGGCTTCCTTTGTCGTGAATCCATCCCCTTGTCATGTGGTTGAATCTAGTTCCGACGATGCTGATCAATCGGACTTGAATGCTTTAGGTGTGTACTAACCCTCAATTCCTTCTTGAATTCCAACTTAACAATGTCGGCATCACACCATAGGCATAACTTAGTTGTCCGAATTGTTCTTCTCCAATATACACAAGTCAAAAGTTCTTCACAAGATATAAGTTTCCTCCATTATTGATTTGACAGTTTTTCGAGGCCTTTCTAGTGTACTGCACTCAATGGACCAAGGTTTGATATGCTCTTCGAATAGCGATTTAGAGACAATGACAGGGGTTCCTTTCCGTTGCTATTATATTCTGCAGCCATCAGATAACGGGCCAATGCTGCTTAGGGTAATCACTAAGCCTCTCTGTTTTCTTTGGCCACTCACTAAGCCTCTGTTGCTCTTTCTTGCTCTCAACAATTGTTTCATGATATCTTCGATAGCATGTATACTGTATGGCTCATATATCTTGATGATGTTTTGTTGTCCCTTTTTAAATCCGTGTAACCAATGTCCATAAACATGCAGCGTCTTGCAGGTGCAGAAGAAGTATTACGAGTTCCTGATAATCGATTAGTTAACTCGTCTGTCAATAAGGAAATTGAGAATTCTGTTGAAGCCTGTTTGTTGAAGGTTCGATTTAAACATCTCCAAGATGTTTGTGTCTGTCCCCGCACACACGCACACTTTCTTTGCTTTCCTTTTCCAATGAAAGTTCGATGCACACATATACAATGTACTATTGACAATATTCCCCCAGGATCAATTCTAGAGTGTCTGTCTCTAAGGCAAGAAATTGTATTCGGCCCTTTCTCTTTTTCATGTTCTGCTGGGAGATTCACACACACGAACTTGTGTAGAAGAATTTTGGTTGTTCTGCGAGTTTATGAATTTCACATAGCGGGACAAAAGTCTGTTTTAAATTTTAATTATCACAGTCCTGGAATAGTGCATTTATCACTTTGATGGAATTAACTAGCAAAACACATATTGAATTTGAATTATATTTGATTATGTTGCTGGAATTTTGTAACGATGACAAGAAAGTTATGCATGCAGATTGATCTAGCGCATTACGATCCCTTGCTGCATGAAAGAGGCTTTCATCAAAAGCTAAACTTGCTTGTCAGAGAAAGCTTACAGTTCGGGTGAGTGAACTTCTCCATCCATCTTGACGTGTGCCACGAATGAGCTTAAAAATGCACTTGAACATGAATGGCCTCCTAAGAAAATAATAATAATTGTGAATCAAAGGACAGCACATCAAAGAGCAAATGCTGCCCGGTATAACAATAGACGATATCTTTTCTGTGGATAGACATTTACTGCATTATTAAAGATTTGAACTTGCTTCTCAACCTTTCCGAAGAAAAAGATGGCCTTATACCGCTATGCGCAAATTCTTTCACAAAATGCTATTGATATTTATCATTATCAATCATTGTAGTCTGTACCAAAACCAGTTCCTCAATTAAGTATTCTTAGTTCCCTCTACATTCATTGATTGTGTTCTACATGTAGGTCAATATTTCCTAAAGAGGGAGATGTAGCCGTTGAGCCAAGCTCAGGTGAAAAGCCATCTTTAGAAGTGACTGGGAAAGCAGAAACAATCATACTTGTGGATGAAAAAAGCTCGGCATTGGATCTTACAACCCAAGAAGACAATGTCATCGCCTGTATTACTAAAGAATGGGAGCAATTGGTCGTAAACGAGGACCCTATGATGTATTCTCCATCTTGCATGCCCAAACCCAAGTTGGATAAAAAATGTGTTTCGCCACGTGATTGTAATAGGCAGCTAGACAGAGAAACTTCAAGGATTTTAGAGAGATTGGAGGTTCCAAGACCACTAAAAGCAAAGTCGGTGTCTCCTGTTTCAAATGCAAATGTGCCGACAAAGAAACCTCTCATACCATTCCAGCCAATTCAAGCTACAGAACCAGTCTCTATTGGCAGCCTGCTAATGAAACCAAATTTCCAAAGGCTGAAAAGGAAACATAGATGAAAAGAAGGCTACTGCACATGCGTTGCTTGAATAAATGATTCAGAAGTCAATAAGGTTAGCATGCACTGCTTATTTTCTCTCTTTTTAATTTCATGCATCGAATTATTTTTTGGACAAATTTTGTGTCGGTCGCTTCACTTACGAATCTGCTTTAGTAAATATTAGAGGTGTGAAAATGCTTGATAATTTCAGTTCATTTGTTTATTAAAACATGCTACAGTATTAGTTTAAGAGTTTGATTCTTTCTTGAGATAGATTAAATATTAGATAGAGTGAAACGATAATGAAAACCTTATGATAAATTATTTGTAAATGCCAAGTATATCAATCTAATTATCATCAAATAAAAGTTAATTATAAAAAAAGTTGAATATTGTCATAAGTCTGGCCATAAAAAATAGATGGAAACAACAAAGATCCTTGATTATTATTATTACTATTTCTTTAGGGGTACATTTAATATAATTAGTGATAAGTTCGGTAGTATGTTTGACTTCTTTGCTTATGAGGGGCCATTTAGTTTTGGAAGGGAGTTGGAACGCATCATACGCGTAAAGCATATATAGCCGTTGTTTGTGGATAGAATCGAGGGTGATGTCAACACGTTTCTTTAATTTCTTCCGACGGAAAAGAGCCAACAGAAGAGGACAAGGAAAGGCATTTGCCAATTGAATCCACCCGAACAGTATAGGGAAGCTTTATAGTTTATATACATAAAGCTTCCTTGTGATTATATATATATATATATATATATATATATATATATATAGTGTGTGTGTGTTTTTGTGTAAAGACTAAAAGTGTTTGGTTGGATGTCCTTGTGGTTAGAAAATTTTAGGTTTTGGAGAGGACAGTGCATTTTAACTATTTCCTCTCCCATTCTCTACTAAACCAAACACAAATTATTACAATCCCACTCATTCCTTTGAATCAAAATCCATTAAAATCCTATTTTTTTTCCTCTTCTCCTTCATTTCATTAAAATCCTATTTTTTTTCCTCCTCCATTTCATTAAAATCCTCTACTCCTCTCCCCTCTATTAAACCAAACAGGGGGTAAAGAGCCCATTCACATTTCACATTACCAGGAGACTCCAAGTCTTTAGTTTCAGAATAAATCATCAAGTACGTCTGAAGAAATCCCTCTAGATCTCATATATAAGGAAAATTTAAGGGAATTTTATTGGTATTAATTACAAGAAAAAACTACCATATTTACTATTAATGTACATTTAAGAAATTCTTCCAATTGTTTCCTCATTCAAAATGTATCGTGTTCATAAGGAAAAAAGTTTAAACATTATATCATGGGTAATTGGGTATATCAGGAAAAAAATCAATTTGAAACTTCATTAAGAAGAATAGCTAGTTTTAATCATTTTTTTAAATCATGAGATAGTTGGTTTTTTGGAAAAATACCTCTCCAAATCCTTGTACCTTAATTATGTTTTATTTTTAGTCTTATAGTTTATTTTCATGATTCCTTATCACTTTTATTTACTTTGTTAAACATTAGTATTTTTATTTTTAAAAAAAAATACTCAGAAGAAATATGAGTTGGCTTAAATGGTGTTTATTTTACGGAGATTGACTTCTCACCGTTAAACTCATAAAATGACTTAGAAAAAAAATTAATTTGGACAATTTTTAAGATATGACCATAATACCAAAAAATCCTGAATTTCTATGATACGTTATCAATGAAAATATAATAAAAAACACAAATAAGTACTATATTGGATAATGGATATAATATTCTACCAACACTCTTCATCTGGATTCCCGAATTAATTTATTAATTAATTACTAATTACAAATAGTAGAGGATACGATTTAACAAACTTAGTCGGGTACATTCCAGTTGGTATATGCTCCGAATCAGCTTTCTTCCAATACCTTTACAGAGGCTCCAATTATCCAATCACTTTCGCAGAATAGCTTTTTGTAATTGTTTCCGTAGCACTGTAGTAGTGACTGCTCCCACATATGCATCACGCTGACGCAACGATGCCAAAGTCATCCAACCACACACCTTTTGATTTTGGTGGCCTACTCACACCTTAGTTTTTTATTCCCACATCTTCCATCGTTACATATATTATGGTAAAGGTTACATGAAATATACATCACAAAAAACTTCACATTGAGGTAGTGGCCCATCATTATCATCGAGGAGAAGCACTAGAATCTAGATCATTCCCACAGCTCTCTTTAGAAATTTTCCTTATGGAAGTCGAATTTCGTGCTTGTCCTATGAGAGAAATCCGAAGCTAATTGACGAAGCTCTACAGTGAGCGCCTGAATCCCACAGTAAAACACCCCTGCATGAAGTATGTTTTTTGTTAGTTCGCAGACACAAACTTTTTGGATGTTACTTTCTGCATTATCTATCTTATCTTTCTAGCATTATGATAACTCTCTGGACATAAAGATGTTTTGTTTAAACAAAAGGATCTTTGGAAAAAGGCGAAAAAAATATAAAATTATTGAAGTAACGCTAATTAAAGACTTTGAAATTGCGAAAAGAAACTTTAGTTAAAGATGTGGGAACTCACCAACTCGGGCTTGTGGATGAGCAAGCGCAATGCGCTTGTACACACTTCGCCAATTGGGTTTGGCAAAGTGAGTGATGACACGAGTGCCTGAGACAATGTCGACGCCATTCTTTTGGTGGTTTAGAGACTGTAGCATAGCGATAAGAGCAGAGCGTGCGTCACCTTCTTCATAGACACTAGTGCAGTAATTGTGGAGCTCAATCACTCCACGATGGTCTGCTTCAGCTGTCTCATTCATTACCCCTTTGAACCAGTCAAAAGAACCTTGTTCTCTAGTCACCCAATAGAAGTAGGCCTTTCTAGTTTTGAACTCGCTGTGCCCAGATTTCCTGTGTTGGGATTTACCACTTGCTCCTTCTTCTAACGCCATCTCCTCTTCTTCTTCCATCGCCTTGTAGTTATTAACTATGTCCTTCACTATACTGATCATTGGGGTAGCTCCAATTCCTAATCCCACTAGTAAAACCACTTCATACTTCTGATAGTCTTGAGCTGGTGCTCCATATGGACCATCAATCAGAACTTTAGGAAGAGAGCTGCGTATTGTGGTCAGAAAAATAAAATCTCGATTAATTATTAAACAAACACTTGTTAAATAAGTCTATGAAAATCTTCAATGCTTAGTAATCTAGTGTGGAAGCTCAGATATTAAATAGCTTCCGTATGTTTTTCACTGATAGAACTACTCAGGAACCTACTTTAAATTAGCATGCTTTGGGTGGGATGATTACTTAGTGCTTTACCCTTTTATCATCTGGGTTGCGTAAATGACTGGGTTACAATGATATAGTTATAATTATTGTTTTGCCCACTAAGATATATGCAACGTTAAAGGTGGCCCCGGTAACGTAGGCAATGATCAGTGTCACTCAAAAAGCACAACCAACCAAATTTGGACCTTTTAAGTGTAGAATATGCTTAATCGAGTATTCCAGTTCAAACTAGAAGTAGAAACGGATAGGAGCAATCCATGTACTGCTTCAATTATTGGGTTAATTATCCTGAGTGTGACTGAATTCGTTGTCGCGTGTTGATAAGTGAAAGCACAATACTTTCACCAGCAAGCCACATGTTCGTTATCCTAGTTTCAGTAAATCTTTTGTGAAATTCCAGACGATAGTTTTCCGTGTTAGTTGTAATGTAACTATCTAACAATAATTAAGACTTTGGGTAAATGATTTCCCCTCTTGAGATAGGCCTTACCTTGGACTGCTATCTCCTAGCACGCGTTCAGCTCTTAGAAGCCCACTCTTCCCATCTGGGGGAGGTCGGCATGCCTGAAAGAAACCAAAGCAAGAACTTTGAGTAATTATAGAAATTTTATCTCAAGCAAAAAGCATTGAAACCAGATATCACCTCTGAGAATTTTGCTTTTAGGCTCCGGGTCCAGTCACCTGCTGTTCGAATATGAACACTAAGGTAGTCATCCCCAGGGGCTGAGGTTATGGAGAACGGATGCCTGAAATCCAATAGGACCTGAGGAATTAGATTCTGGGAAAACAAACAACGGAGATACTATGTTTTCTTCATACCATTCAAACGGAGATACAGCAGCACAATTGACAAACATGTATTGTCCACTCCTGTATCTAAACCCATGAGGCTTTGACACGTGAATTGCTAACACATTTCCAGGATAAACAGCCACCTTCAAGTTTTGGCATTGAAATTGCAGTGAGACATATTTCTAAACCTTTATATTCTACTTATAGGCTTGGCCAAAAGAAAGGCCTTATTTGATAATTACCTTTAATATTCTCACTGGCTTGATGCTGGATCTGAGTGCTCTAATCAACCTTTCCAATACATAGATGATTACAGGAATAGCCAAATACATCCAGGTCTACAAAACACACGAAATGATTAAATTGTGTGTAAAATTCAGTTAAAGAAGGATAAAGGAGGAAGGGTTGAGTTTACTCAAGGTGCTGACCGTTTTCTTGTACCATTTCTTGGTCAAGTAAAGTTTCTCTCCATGCACTATCAACATGGCATACACAGCAATGAAGAAGTGATGGGAATACCAAAAGGCATTGAAACCCGTAAGCTTGTCGAGGGGTTTCGGTAGCTTTACCCTGCCTCTCCTGAACCAAGGGGTGGCCAGGGTGAATGCTATTGCCATTAGCACTATCATTATAATCCCTGTCACTCCTTCCCATGATTTGACAAAATGCCAATAACTAGTAGGTTTAGGTCCGAAATATTGCACCATAGACATGTACTTCTCATTACTTGCATCAAGAAGGCGAGGAAAATCACAAGTAAGATGATAAATAGCATGTATACCAACGCCAAATGTTACTCCAACAGCTATCACCTGCAAAACACACCAATTTGTTAACTAGAAGAATGCATGCTGCCTATTGCCTTGTGAAATTGTGAAACATGCTAGTTATCTCTCTTCCTCTATTCTAGGCACACTGTTTTGTGGTCTGAAAGGAACAGTTAGCAGTTCAAATTACCTTGTGGAAGTTGAGGTTGTCATCAAAAGGAACCACAACACCTAGCCGGGTCTTATTCCTGATCCAGGTAATGGTGTTTCGGCAAACAGGTAACAAAATAAGAGCCATGTTCAATTTTAGTGTCTCAGCTGCACCTTTCGCCATGCATACACAATGGCCCATTACCTCATACACGTCGTCTCTTTCTCGATACTGCACGTACTTGTAGGCAAATAGACCTGCCATCACACCCATCCACAGTGCCAGTACCCAAGCTCTCTTCCAATTATCCTGTAAGAAGTATGAGGTGTCCCTGTACCACTGCCTAACAACATTTTTGTCATAGGTAGGCATGAGCTTTTGGCTCAGCATTTGGCTCAGGTACTTGCTATCTCCCCTTTTAGAATTTTCAGGTCCAAGCAACAATAATAACTCAAGGTTCTCTATCTGTTTTTCCCCGGTAAAAATCATCAAATGACACAAACATGTGGCTGAGATGAGGGTTATGTACAGTAAATACTTGTGCTGCATTCTTAAGATTAAAGGTTAAGTGGTTACCATGATAAATCCTGTTTCATCTGGGTCTAGTTCTTCCATAATCAAAGCTGCATATTCTTCTGCTTGTTTCTGGATATTCGCGAGTTTGTTGGTAGTGGCGCTAAGCAAGATAATCTGAAAAGTGAATACAGAATTGAGTGCCCTGTGGAAGAAACATATTGTGAATAAAAAAATTCCTTACCTCTTTGATTTCTTCCTCAGTGATTCTGCCATCTGCATCTTTATCCACCCTGCATCCCAAATTAACAGCATGGTGATTTATTGAAGCCTTTCCGAGCATTGAACAAATTCTGGATTTATATTAACGCCAGCTAAGAATTACATGTCAAAGAATGTTCTAAGCCTAGAATCGAAGCTCTGGTCTGAAATCTGGTCCCAAAAATCCTTCAGATGTGCCTTGTTAATGGAATCCCCCTGAATTCCTCTCTTCCGAGCGAGAGCATCAAACAGCTCCAATGCAAAAGCCTCAGATTCCTTGCTCATTCCTTCAAATACAAAACAAAATCCAAATCCAAAACCCAAAAAGTATATTCACAACTTAACAAAAGGACGGTGAAGAAGAAGCTAGGTTTGCAATAATAATACCTATACATTTTCCAAATAGAGCACGACGAAGATAGCCATCTGTAGAAGCAGTAAGCTTATCAAATTGCTTCTCAACCTCATCCCATCCTGCACAACCATCAGTCTTACTGATAAACTTGAGTCCCTTAAGAGCATGAGCAGCTGCAGATTTAGACCTATCATAGTGTTTCACTGGTGCTGTTGGCTTTGAAAATGAAGCAAAACGCTTCAGTTCCTGAGACACATGCTTCACTTTAATAGAAGCATTACGAACAAGTGAAGCACCAAATGATGTTTTCTTCTCAAGGCCTTTAAGCAAACCAGATCTCTCATCTTCACGAACATCCCCACCTGCAACAGTTTTAACACTGTGTAAAGCAACAGAATCTCCTTGTATATCCATTGTGACCTCAACATAAGCTCCTTCTTCTCCATCCTCTGTTTTGTTTCCAGTACTGCTGCTAGCAACATTAATGGCGGTGCTGGATTCAGGAACACTGAACTGAGGACTCTTCCTTCCGACCCTTTTGTTCAAAGGTCCACTTAAGGGACCACTATGAGGTACCCTTTCACCTCCAATGAGTTCTATGTCCGATTCACGATTACGAAGATCTGATGAAGTTCCTATCACCTCGTTGTCTGCTCCCATTTTCTCAGATTCTGATGCAGATTCTTCTGTAATGATGTATTACACGGTGCTACACTCCAATCACTTTCTGATTTCTCAATGATAAGCTATGATATTAGGCTGCATTCTATCTTGAAGGAAAGATGGTTGGACATATTTGTAGGAGGACACGGATTGGTGCTGTGAAAAGGGAAGAGGTAAGACAATCAAATATCCTTTTGTCGATTTGTAGTTTTTGAGTGGAATGAAACTTTGACAAAAGAGGGCGGCAAGACGGAGAACAGGAAAAGGAAAACTCCAACGTGATATCAAGCAATGATTTTTTTTCCCCTTTGTATATCCCTTCTAAGTTTAAAAAAAATAAAACGAAAAGGTGAGGAAATTCCGTGATGGGAGGGACACATTATATTATTAAGTGACCCTCTTCCCAGTGTGGATCTGGACGCATGTCATTAGCACATTAATTTTTTTCAAAAAGAGAGAGCTTTAGGGCAACGTGCCGGTAACAAAGGCATTGAAATAAACCACGCCCAGTCATCATAAAATTTCTGTTGACTTTGCACTTAACTCTATAAGGAGAAAAAGTCTCCGGAAAATTAAACATAGGTCGAATTGTGTATTTACTAATAATAAACTTTTACATTTGTAAAAAAGAATAATTTTTTTGCAACCTGTTTTTTATTTTGAATTAAATAGGTATACATTAATAATCTAAAATTATAAATAAAATTAAATCGATAAATTATCCCTAAATCTTGCTATTAATTATCCCTAAATCTTGCTATTAATTATTAAAATTCACATGGGAGATGTACGTTGATGTGATCCGGTTCACATACCTAACATTTTTGTGATCCCATCCCAAGGAGGTTATGGATGTCGGATGATCAAAATGGAAAAAATTTAATCAAGAAAGCGTCTTGGAGATCTTATTTTATTTTATAAAAATAATTACAAGGCTTTAATAATTATTTTTTGTCATTATTAGTTTCTGTCTATTTTATTACCTTTTATTTAAATTCTAAAAGTAAAAGGAGAAGAAAAAAACTTTTGTCTGCACAATTAGTTTTTTTTTTATTTTATATTCTATTAAATTAAACTAATCATTGAAAAGAATATTATTTTTATTCCTTAGTAATGAAAATGCAATTTAATTAATCTAATTTTTCAAGTGCATTAAGATATGTAATTATATGAAGTTTACGCCTTCTTTAATTCTAAGGTAAGGACAACAGGCAATCCTAGAATGAGTACCATGAAATATGATGGCTCAAAATGTCATTGAATTGTGTAATCTTCGAATTCGTCACAAACTCGTGTTTGTATTTGTTAATTTTCTGTTGTATTAATTTTACAGATTACCAGATTTGACGTACGCCTTTTATTATTTCAAATTAATTAATCCAAGAATCCACTTATTTTAAAATATTTAATGTTGATTACAATAACGTAGCGTAGCTTTTTTTAATCAAAGAGTAATGCATTGATCTGGTTAAAAGCATTATTAATTAGATATTTGAGAAATCTATGAGTATTATATATAACCAAGTATATTTAAGTCTTTTTATATAAAATAAATTAAGTAAGTTTAATACCAATTATCTACTAAAATTACAATATAATCTTAGAGTTTAAAGAATATTTATATAAAATTTATAAAATTATTTTTTAAAAAAATTATCATAACAATAATAAAAATTAAATTTATGTTATTATTATGAAATATAACTTATTTTTTTATTATTTATATTAACTTTTATCAAATAAGTAGATTTAAGTTAGCCTGTAGTGTCATCAAGTTACGTTGTTAAAGAGTGCCAAACCACCTTTTCAGTTTTCTCTGAACATCTGTCCATAAAATAAAATAAATTTATTAAACTAAAATTAAAAAAAAAAAGATCAATATATGCTTTTGTCTTGATAATTAATAACCATATAAATTTGTAAAGATACTTTCTTTAAAAAGGTGAAATTTATATACACTCCAAATTATATTTTGAAATTGAGTTATATGTGGTTAAGTTATGTAATCAGGGACAGATGGATTCTAATAATTAATTATTCAATTAAAGTAAATTAACAAAACAGATGGAAGAAAGTGGGATGGTTTTTCCTTCGTCATTACTCTGCTTCACGTGCTCATTCCAATATTTTATATTTTTAGTCTGCCTCCTTTGTAAATTACGATTGACTTTGCTTTTCCTCTCTACCAACCTATCATTTTTCCTTTAATCAAATTATTAAAATAATTTATAATCAATACTCTATCTTCCTAAATATAACACTAAGTTAAACATTTAATTTTGTCCAACACTTTAATTTTCTTTATCTCCCCCTATCTAATATTTTTTTCACGTTAGCCTCAATAATTTTATTGATTTACTCCTTTTTTATCCTCTATATTTAATATCCTATTTATAATAAGGGTATTTTAAAGAAAATAACAGAATTTTTTAATAATAATATTAATATTAATAAATAATCAATTTAATTAATATATTTTTTTAATTTTTATAAATTATTCTTTATCATTAATATATAACATAATTATAAAGTTGATATTAATATTAAATATAAGATATATTTTTTATATTTATCAATTTTTAAATTATTTTTAATAATATTTTTTAATAATAATTAAATAAAAGAGAGAGAAAAAATATTATTAAGATATTAAAAAAAATATATTAATTTAATTAATTTTTTAAATTTAATTAAATTAATTAATTTAATTCTATATTTAAAACACGAGGCGGCGAGTAATATATCAAAACCAGTAAACCACTCATTGGAAAGGGCGGTTCAGTAGGTCTAGACTCGTAACAACCAACTCATCTACTAAGTCCCACTATCGTGGTTGCTGTCTTTTATTTTAAAATTAGTAATATATTATTAAGCTAAAAATCTTTAAATCTGACATTATCTTTTCAAGACTCTGGAATTTAAAATATAAAATTATAACATTTTAATTTAAAATAAAAGAGGCATACAACGTTGTCTTTAACTTGTGCCAGAGGTTAGTAATTGTTATATGCATTGATAATTGAACTATGGGGGTATTTCTGTCACTTCATGTTCATGGATTGCTTTTATCTTTCTTCGTTTTTTTTTTCCCAATAGGAAATTGATTAATTCCTGAATTTTACATGTGATATTTTCTTTGGACAATAATCTGCCACATGGGAAACCAACGTTAACAACTCCCTCTTTAGATAATCTACATGATTAATAAAAAACACTCTTTATTAAATTGTAACAACTAGGGGTTTTTTTTTTTCTTTAAAAGCCTTTAATTGCAGGGATGGAACTTTCCATTGCTTTTTACATTATATTAAATATATTTTCTAATGCTCTCTATCATCTTGCATGATTTTTGACAGCTACTCAAGTTGTTTTTCTTTTGGGTCTATTCGCAAGTTGTTACTCCCTCCAATTATAAATCTAAAAGTTGGACCACTTATATGTGGGTTAGCTAAGAAAGTGATGAGTATATGATTATTTGAAATATTTTTTATTTATAAAGAGTATTATTTTATTATAATTTTAGTCACAGTGTTAAAAGAGACATTCTAATTTTTTAGTATTTAGATTTACGCCTGAGAATAATTGACAGCTCATCCTGCCTGATATTGGTATCGTCTAAGAAGAAGGGAGATTTTATCTTGCTCTTAAATTGTGAATGAGCCAACTCTTTTCCAAAAAAAATTGTGTAACAAAAAAAATCTAAAATTTGGATAATTAATTTATAAATATTAAAAAAATTAATTAAATTAATTATTTGTATAGGATATGTGTTGATTTTTTGTCAGATATCTCATTTAATAATTTGTAATGTGCAATGAAAATTACCTTATATAAAAACTCTTTTTAATATGTATAATTTATAAAAAATAATTTAAAAAAAACTATAAATATGGATGACAAAGTGAGTATAAACAAATATTTAAATTCTTTTTGAACTGAAAACAATTATTTTAGTAAGTTCTTACATTTAGAATATTACCGGTTCAATTGTTTTGGTTCCAAATCAACTATTCCTCATTTATTTTGATTATCACATTTATTTTCATTTATATGCCATTTTAAAATTTAGAACAATATTAGTTATTTTTTTAATTATGTCATTATCTATTTTAAATATATCAACTGCATTTGCTAAGTTTTTATTTTTTTAGTAACTGGATTAGTTTAGTACAGTTTTTAATCTATTTGATTCCATTTGTATCCGTAATAGATCATACTAATTAATGAGCATTCCTTTGAAAAATATCTTGTTATTTTTAATAATTATATATAAAGAATATTTATTTTTTAAATAAAAAGCAAAATTCTTACTATTTAAATCACATTTTTCATAAATATGTTTTTTACTAGTTTAGTAGGTTGCTTATTTAAATTTTGCAGCCAAATTTTTGAAATGAAAAGAAACCATCCATCATAATGGAAATCGGTTTAGGACGGTTCTTTTTATCTGATTTGGTTCGGTTCAATTTAATCGGTTCAATGTGTCAAAGTATGAAATTCACAATCTAATTTTATATTTAAAGAAAAAGGGAACATTACATTAATTCGATGAGCTTTTTCACAACGTTCATTACTTATTTTTTTTTATAAATAATTCATGTTGTTTGTTCTTTAAGTGTCCATCAACCCCGTAAACCAAAAAATAAAATTATGGATTTTAATTTGAAAATGCCAATAACAAAACAGATTTATGATGTGCACTTGAATTTTGAAATGATTATATGCCATTCTAAAGATTCTTCGGATTGCATCAGTGGAATGATGCCAACTATATCTTAATACCCTTTGACTTTGGCTTGGCCTTACTAGTTCAATCAATCATAAAACAAACCATAACATAATGCAATTTGGTTTACTCCTCCATACTTAATATAAACTATATTTAATTAATTTAATTTAATTAAAAATTAATTAATATGATATTATTTTTATAACATTTTAATTAGCATAACATAATGCAACAATGGGTTTATTTCTATCTCTTCTCACGAGAGCCTTCAATAAATTGTTTTAGTTTTGTTACTTAGTTATTTCTTTTTCCTTTTGTTGCTTATCCGATTCACTAGAACTTTATCTCGACTATATCCGGATTCGATCCGCATCGCACACCTGGCTATGGTGGGTGAATCTTCCAACGAGGATTTTCTGTATACCGAACTACTTATCACTCGAACCAACTCCCATTAATTAGTTATTTCTTTTAAATGAAGAGAGATGCTCCCAATAAACTTAGAGGATTTTATTTCAAAACAACCACAAGAGATGGAAGGAGACAAGAGTTTATGGCTACGAGTTTTGGAGAAAGTGTTAAATGTGAAGGAATGTTAGCTCAAAATAAGATTGATGGAATTTTAAATTAGAGAATGGGGAGCTAGAGATACAGGAAAAATAACTAAAGGCGAGGGAGGATTTATTGCCACATGATTTAAAGGCGAGGAAGAAGAACAACGCATTAAAGATCAAATGAGAATGCTATAGAAGCGAAGATTATAAGAAAGAGCATGCTTAAGCCAGAAATATAACATGTTTTCTGTAACGATTTTAAAGTGATATTGCCACTAGCTATATTTGATCATGCACCTTCTTCGATTCCAGTGATACTACCACTTTGGTTTTTGCAATCCCTTATGGGTATGAATCAAGATCATTTTAAATTAGAGTTCTAGGCTTGTTTATCCCTTGCTATAACGTATTAGGTAAAGACAGGCATGCCTCTGATATCACTCAACTAGTAGTATTAGATATTGATTTTGTGTTTGTTCTGTTTAATTTGATTATCTTTTAGAATAATGTTTCACTTGGTTTTGATAAACTATGGAATAGTTTAAATCTTTAATTTGATTGTATTTATATTTTGAATTGAGAAAACAAAAAAAGGAAAAATGCACCTTTGTTAAATGGGCCTAAAGTTGGTGGACTGGGCCTTAAAAAATGATGTTACTTTGCTATGTGGGTTTAAACGGGCCATCTCCTTTAGGCCATAGGCCTTCAAGGGTCGGGCTGGCAAAATGTAATCTCATACACAAAATTTAATTTCATTTTAATCTAAGGTGGTGGGGTAAAATTTCATAATCTTTTGGGGGCAAATAGAAGTTAATTTGCTATAGTGAGCTTGCAGTGAAATTTTTCCATAATTTATTCCTCTTTTTTAACCCAAAAAAAAAATGCCACTTGGCAGGTAAACGTGATAGAGATTAGAAAAGATGCTGTGCATAAGGTAGGGGTGTCAGCAGCGCATTCTCAATTGCCTTCTACTGTGTGCCAATTTTTCCCACCTCGATTTTTTTTTCATGTTTCTTTGGATCATTTTTACATAAAAAGAGTGACATTTTGATATTTTATGGATAAAAAATGGTTTAATTTTCAATTTTTTATAATTTTTTAAAGATTTAATTTAGAGTGTTAACTATTAAGCTTTTAAAAAATCATAAAAAATTAAAAACTGAATTATTTTTTGTTTATGATATATCAAAATGTCACTCAGTTTATTAAAACCTAATGATATAAAGAAACAAGAAAAACATTTAAATTTTAGTTTTATTTTATTAGGTTCAGTAAAAGTGAGAAGGAAAAAGAAGGAAGACAAAAAGGATAAAAAAGAAGAGAAAGTAGGAACATTAACAAGTTCTTAGTTAAGAAATATAAGAACAAGGTTTTCGCCAAAAAAGGATACATCTTACTTGATCACATTCTGATTTCCACAAGAGAAGCTTGAGGGACACAAATCGTATCTTAATGCACCACACTGTGGTGAGTTCCTTTATTGTAGGAGTTTCGAGCCATGAATCCATTTTAGAGAAGCACAAAAGCCCTAGGGACCAACATAGTGTTCTGAGTTTGATCCTCTTTACCAAAGTTAATGTATGTAGGGAGTAAAGTGCACTCAAGACTGAGTTTGTAAAATGCTGTTGTGAACCTAAATCAATCAACAGATTATGAGTTACTGTATGTTAGATAACTTTCCCAGTCATTGTTTTTGAAACTGGATCTAACAGGGTGGAAGAGTTTCATTTAAGAATGCATTGACCTAACTGGATAATATGCAAGACAGAAAATTTGTTTCCTATATACTTATAGTGTAAGAGAATAATTTATATTTTATTATACCAGGAAAAAAGTGCGTAACTTGGCATACTTTGGATACTGAGTCGATCCAAATGAGAAAATATAGGAAGAAACTCAGTTGAGTGATTATACTGGGAAAAAAACAGTTACTGGGGCTGAGGATCTACAAGGAATATGAGGGCCCTAAATTTGATTAAAGCAAAATTTATAAGGGACATGAAGCACCTGATCTACGTGCTAGTATATTACAAGAGTACTATCACAATTATTCCATTTTTTGATTTAATTGAAGTATCTCTAAATTATTTTAAAATTAAAACTAATTTCTTTCAAAATCTAAGAGCATAAAAAGTTCTTATTTCTCTTAATAAATATATTTTTTTAGTAATTAAATATATATTCTCTTCTTTATTATAAAAGTGAGATGGTTTGCCATCTCAAAAAATTATTCCATTTTAATTGTTAGGAACACTATTAGGACTTAATATTCAGTTTTGGTCATTTAACAATCTACCTCCTAATCGTTGGAGGTCAGCCAAATTTGGTAGACATGGTTCGTATATATATATTCTTCCTCGTATGTTTATTTATGATTTGACCACCACCTTCTATTAAAAATAAAAAAAAGGTAAAAATATACTCACACGCTTTTCACAGCTTTTGTGAGTCGTAAATCTGGGAGAAAGAAACATGGCAAACGGTGAAAGGGACATCCAAGTAAGTACAAGGAGTACCTAAAACTTTGAAATTACAATACTACTTTGCGTAACAAAACTTGATTCTGTTTCCCCAACAAAACGAGGATGTTTCTCCCTGCAGATTGATTATAAATCTTCACAACGAGACAACCGCCCCATGATCCTCATGTTGATGTGTTATCCTGTTAGGTTGGCGAAAGAAGAATTGGTGGGAAACACATTAAGAGGCCTGACGACAAGATTATATTCTACGCATTAGTTGGTGTTCGCTTTGAAGTCATCGTTGCTTAGTTTGATAAAAGTCATCATGCCATGTGACATGAAATAACAGTTAGCCTTTCTGCTCTCAGTGAAGTCTCTTGTTTGTTTCGTTCACTTCATTGCACTCACAATGAATAGTAATACAAGCAGTCATCAGTACCAAAATACTCCAATTGAATGCAAGCAGTCAGAATGAATACATACACCTTTAATGAGTTCCTTCCATATGAGAAACAATAAAAGCATAAATCTTTGTCAGGAAATTAAGTGTCCTTATGGTATATTAGAGTTCATTTAATGCTTCTAACTCTCTGACCAGATTCTAGACATCACCCAGATTTATAACCAAACTCATTTCAAAAGCATTAATTAATTTACCTTGGCAAAGTTGATAGCAATTTTTTCCATGGATGGAGTAACATTGTAGTAATGTCTCACATAGTCCTCCACAACCACCTTCCTGTAGTTTCCTTCCTCTGCAGCCAAAGGCTCAATTAGGGTTCTTGGTGGTGGGCTATAGAACAAAGCAATGGACCCTCGTTTTACATCCCTATGGGTAATAGCCCTATGCCAAGTGCTATGGACAATCCCATTGCTCATGATCTCAAGCAAGTCTCCAATGACCACTAGCAACTGGTCTTGTGGCCATGAGACAGTGAGCCAGGTCTGGTCCTTATTGAGGACTTGGAGGCCTTGGCTGGAGCCGAATTGAGTTAGGATTGTGAGGGCACTGAGGTCAGAGTGCTGGTTAAGACCAATGGCTAGGTCTGGTCTAGGGCATGGTGGATAGTAGTTCACTCTCACCTTGATCTCACTGTCTTTGGGATCAAAGTACTTGAGGAAAACATCATGGCTTTCAATAGACAAAGCCTGTGCCAAAGCCACAAGCAACAAGTCCATTACACTTCTTGCTTCTCTGACATATCTTTCCATTGCTTCCCTGTAATGAACAGAATACTGAAGACATTAGTGTATAGTCAAACAAGATTCCTTTTCATGGGCTAGCTGGGAGTAAATTAAATTGAGATTATACTCAACCGATACTTAATATAATATTTAATTATAAAATTTATCTTAGTCTTAAATATAAGAACTATTCTTTATATTTATTAATTTTTTTATCTTAAATTATTTTTATTTTATTAATACTCTTTCAACAGATAATTAAGTAAGAGGGGAAGTGAGAAAGTTAGGAAAAATTATTATAGTATTTTAAAAAAAATTATATCATATTAATTAATTTTTTTAATCTAATTATGAGTATAGGAGGAGCAGTTCAATTGAACAAACAGTTATATCAAATTATCCCTTCTTTGGAAAGATTCATTTTCAGCGTCCAAACCATGAAATTAGAGGAGGTACCTGAAATTGGTTGGTTTAAGGGGCCAGACACGCAGTCCTCCATCATCCACAACAGGAGGAACTGCCCGAAAAGTCAATCGATCGATCCAATCCAAAGACTGATCTTCGGACCTAACAAAGTTTCTTCCATATCCCATATTATCTATGTCACCATAAGTTCCTACACAAGCTTTCTTCTCTGGAAAAGGCAAGTCAAAGAAGCTCCTCACCACATCCCTAGCACCATCCAAAACTTCCAAGGGAACCCCATGATCCACAATCAAAAACACACCTAAACCCCTCGCAGCGTCGGCTAACTTGGCTAGCTCCTCTGCTCGAACCATGGAATCAGACCCTTCCTTCAATGTGGCTAAGTTGACCGAGGGGATTTCCTCGAACACATGGTGGGCAAATGTGGTTGAGTCTGGCCTCTTGAACATATCAGGCAAGTGTTTGAGTCCTTGGCGAGCTAGTTCTTGAACCACAGGGACCTTCACGGTTCTAAGCCTCCCTTTGTCATCTAAGAAACTGGTTTGGTGGTGGTAGCATGAGTTTTCGTTATCTGTCTCCATGTTCATAATTATTCAGCTTCAGATTCTTCTTAAAAATCGTGATGGTGAATTTGTGATCTACACATGACGCTAAATTCTCTCTGTTGTGTTTACTCTTCCTCTCTCACTGTTTAGTATCTAACTTGACAGGAAGCAACAAGCTACCTAGCGATCTTAGAAGCTCAATCACCTTTCAAAACCAAAGCTTTCCAGAGTCTTAGTAATATGTTAAAAGGAGAATCCCTCCCCCAACAAGCCTTGCCTTATTGGCACTCTTCCACGGACAAACACGAGTGGATAAGGTTTTTAAGATCCTGCCACGTCAGCTGCCGCTGGGCTTTGTCTGCCATTAATAATTTGCTTCAAGGGTGGAGGAAATTAATAAATTTGGGAGTGTCACGTGTGTGAGGGAATTGATTGCGTAATTTGCTAATGATGGTGCTCTCTGTTTTAATCACACCCTCCCGAGTTCCGATCATGCTTATAAGGAGTGCCACGTGCGTGAGGAAATTAATAGTAATTTGCTGTAAGGGTGGAAGGAATTAATAAATTTAGCTATCGACTTACGTGGCAACTATAGGATTGATTTCGAAAAACTAAGTACACCAATACAAGCAATAAATTTACCATTGCAATTAATAAAGAATAAAAAATACAATAATTTATAATATATTTAATTTTTATTAAATATTATTTTATTATGATTGTAATCATAATATTTAAAAAAATATTCTAACTCTTTAATATATAATTTTATGTTTAAAGATAATTAATAAATAATCCTATGCAATACTAATATTATCTATAAAAAAAGAAATTTTACATTAATTTTAAATCACAAGTGAATTTAATCATTTTAAAAAAATTAGATAAAAAAATTAATTTATGATCAAATTTCACAGCACTCCAAACAAATTAACTTCCACTGGTCCTTACAAATTTGAAAATTTCACTGCACATAGGACTAAAATAAAATTAAATTTTATGGATAAAAATATATTGATGCTTTTATATGAATTTACAACAGTACATATAAATCTTCAATAAACATATAAATTTATAATTATAATTAGGGAATTAAAAATAATACATAAACAAATTAACAACTCTCAATCTCTCATTACCCATATTAATTCCCAACACATATTGCCTTATATTATTGTAAATTTATTATAAACTAAGTTAAAAATATATAAAAAAAATAGGAGTTATTAATTTATTGGAAATTTATTAATTGTAGTAGTAAATTAATACATATCTTTCCATTGCTTTCCGGTAATGAACCGAATGGGGAAAGACGTTAGCGTATAGTCAAACAAGATTCCTTTTCCCATGGGCCAGCTGTCAGTAAATTGGGATTATAGTTGCTGGTGGGAAAATTGATTGGCCTACCAAAAATAGGTCAATTCATTAAGGGGCGGGTAAAATGAATTGGCATTTTGTCAATTCTAGCTCGTGGCTTGGTCTTTTTTTTTTTAATATTTTTAAAAAAATATTTTTAAATTTTTAAAATATTAATAATTTTTTTAATATTATATTAATATAATTAAAAAAATTATTAATATTATACTCTTAACAAATTTTATTTTTTATAAAAAAAATTTCAAATTTTATAACTATAAATCTAAATAAATATTTATATAATATTAATTAATTATAATATATTAATATATATTAATAAATAAGTAATTATATTTATTAGTATTTAATAATAAAAATATTTAAAATAATATTTAAATAAAATAAATAATAATATTAATAATTTATAAAAAAATTGATCTATTCTATTCTAAAATAAGCTGATAAAATATTAGCCTTAGCCTACCCATTGAGAAAACGTCCCAGCTCTAATTATAGTTCCGTAAAACACAAAAAAACTATATCCAATTATCCCTTCTTTGGAAAATAGAAAATTTTTTTGCCCACTAATGTGTAGTCATTTTATGTAGACTCATTTTTTAATAATGTAAATTAAAAAGAAACAGCACTATGTTTGGCCAATTAGGATATTAAATCTTTAAAAAATTGAAAATAACACTATTTTTTATTTATAAAATGTTAAAATTTCACTCGATTTATTAAAATGTAATGATAAAAAGAAATAAAAAATTATTTAGGAAGTTGGGAAAATTTGAGGACAGCATATATCCCTAATCCAATATTTGAAGGCTACCAAAAATGGCAACAAAGGACCGCAAAAACAATTTGATGAGAGGATCTTCTTCGTTCAAGAAAAGATTTTAAATGGATGTAGAGAATACGCAGAAGCTATACGAATTAAAAAAACAACGATTATAACCAAAAGATATAACCAAGTTTACCTTTAGACAGCATATAATACACTATTCTTCCATCTTAAATATAAAATTTAGTTAAAATTTTATTTTAATAATCTAATTTATTTATTATATTTATCATATTTATTAAAATTATTAAAATTAATTTATCTAATTATAAAATAATATATAATTTAATATTATATATCAATATTTTGAAAAAAAATATGTTATTTATATTATGATTAAATAATTTATTTAATTTTATTAATTTTATCAAATTAGATGAATAATTTTTACATCATAGATAGGAGGAGTGTAAAATAGCATCAAAATTCTTCCATTTCCTTTACTCTATATTTTTTATACTATTTATTTGACACTATTATTCAAAGAAATTTAATCAAATTTTATACTATTAGATTAATTCTATATTAATATCTTTTACTCTATATTAATATTCTTTTATAACAAAGAGGCTTTAAAAATTGTGGACGAGAAGGCAAGTTAATAAATCATGATCCAGGACTCTTATAGTATATTTAGTATGATAGAAGAGTTTTTGATAAAAATAAAAATATCAGTGAAAGTAAAAATATAATTATATTAAAAATATACTTTAAAAGTTTATTTAGTATATTATAAATAAGTATAGAATTTATGTATATTTTTTTTATAATTTAGGATAAAATTATTCAAAATATTTTTATAACTTGAAAAGGGTTAAAATTATTAAAAATTTTATAATTTAAAATAAAATAATCTAAAATATTTTATTTTATTTTATTTTATTTCCATTTCCATGCTAATGCCTCATGATTATGAGCCCTTGCTTGTGTGCAGTTGCTGCTGTTGTTAAGGACACTTTTTGTCCTTTTTAGTAATATTATTAATACAAAAATAATAAAAAGCATATATTAATTAGAGTGAGGAAATTTTTTTGAAGTTGCATAATTTTTGAAAATTTACACTCATCCTAACAAATTTTATCTATCTTTTTTTCACTCCACGAATATGAATATAAACAAGGTGCTCCATATAGTGAAACTCAATGTTGTTGATGAGAGTCTTTTTTTTCTTTCAAGGATATTAATGCAATACCACAAATTTATGATAGCAAATTAGTAAGAAAAATTAGCTCCGTGGAGAAAATCTCAATTTCGAGGGAACCAAATCCCTTCCAAAATTTCTCAACTAAATATGTGTTTAACTCAATAGAAGAAAGAGGGGGGGAGAGAAATTTTAATAGAGAGAAATAGAAGATAAATGATATGAGAGATTTTATTATTATCTTGTTTAAATTAACATTAAATGAGGGGAAGGGAGAAATTTTAATATTATTTTGTTTGGTTCAATAATAGAGAGGAGGAAAAATATTTTTATATAAATAAATTTATCCTTATATAATTTTATAGAATATTTTAATAAAATATAATATATAGACAAAAATATAATTTTATAATTATAATTATATTTAATTTGTATAAATATCAATATTTACGAGCAGAATTTGGAGAACAAAAATGAAAAGGACAAAGAAGAATAAGCAAGGGAGATGTGAATAATCGATAGAATATAATTTAGAAAAAGGTAAACAAAGTCGATATTATAAACTGATGGCAATTGATAAATAATAAGAAGCAACTATGATAAAGACGAATTATGGGTGATTAATAGGATAAAATCGGAAGAAGGGTAAACAATAATGATAATATGAGCTCATGGTGATCAGAGAATAAAAAAAATTGTTATGATGGCAAGATATGGGTGGTGGATGATGACAAGCTCAATATAGGGAATATGGGTGAAATTGAAAGGAGCACCAATAAAAAAGAGAAGATAAAGATAAAATTATTAAAATATAATAAAATATTATTCTTTTTCTCTAGATTTTTCTAATTTTAGAGGGGAGTATTACAAGAGGATAGGAGGGAGAATTTAAAAAAAAATTTACTCTCCCATTAAATTTTTTAAATTGTCAAAGGAGAGGAGGGGTAAAATCTTTTCCATTTCTTTCTCTTCTCTTCCTTCTATTTTTTTTAACTAAATATAAAGTAAATGAAATGAAGGGAGGGGAATACTTTTCCTCTCCGATCCCCACAATACCCTCCAACCAAATATAGAGAACGCGAGGAGAGAAGAATGGGACGAGAGTTTAGTCAGGTTTTAAGTCATTTGTCATTATATTTTGGATGACACTAATTAAAGGCTTATAAAGAATCGGAGGGAGAGACCTGAACGTCAAAGGAAAAGCCTTCAAAAACTGAGAGATCGAAACTAAAGCAAAACGTTTTGCTTCCTTATTGGCGGATGCAATCACTATTCTGGCTTTCCCTTTACTTTGCATTTTGTCCTGTGTAAAATGTTGCCTCTGAGCCCTTTCCAATGCTCTCCAATTAGCTTGCGAAATTGCCGGCTTTGATTAAAAAACAAAAATAGGAAGTTGATGGTAGTGCATTTATCTTGTGAGAGACTTTTGGAAAGGAATTCCTCTACTCTGAAATTGTAATAGCCTGCATCATGAACAAATCCATCCACATTTGAAACAAGTAGTGGATGAGTTAATGGCAACAAAAGTAAGAATATCTGAATAATATGGAAGACAAAACATAATTTCCTTATTATAAGAAAACAAGTCACTATATTTTCATACAATAACATTATGAGTGGAATATTATTATAACGAAGATATCAGGAAAAAGTCTGTGAGTTCGAATATTTATTTATTTATTTATTTATTTGGTGGAGTAAAATTTTCAATGTGTTATAGTAAATATTTATTTATCAGGAAAAGTTTCTGAATTAATGAATATATATATATATATATATATATATATATATATAGAAAGCATGGCATTTTATTAATCCCTAACATGTGCATGTTTGGAAAGTTTCTGGTATGGTATAGCGAGCCATATGGTGCATGTTCTCCATTTTTGATTGAGAATTGGATGGGAGGGCCACATATTTGGTTAAAACTTGAAACAAAATTGAGAAAGGGTGCTCCCTGCTCCCATTCTTATAAGCGACTACTATTATATTAAAATTATGTGGTCTAAAATATTAATATAAGATGTGTATTTATTTTTTTAATTATACCATTATTTATAAAAAAAATACATAGAAGACAATAAGTAGAAATTTATTACAAAGAGATAATATGTATGAAATTTTAATAGGGTAAAAATAAAAATTTTAGTTTAAATTTTCAAATAAAAATAATTTATTGCCTGTATTTAGGATCATTTTAATAAATAGATTGTTCTTTATAAAGAGAGAGAGAGAGAGGAGGGAGTATAGGATACTTATAATCCCTTGTAGAAAAAATTTGGTAGGAGTGCTTAAGTTATTAATTTAATCTAATTTCAAATTGACTTGTACTCCTTTAGTTTTAAGAGAAATTTTTTAACTATATTTATAGGTCATATCATCAATTTTTGTATGTGAATATACGAGTACAATTTTAGTATTCATATAGATTTTATTCTCATAGGATATATCATTTTATTTCTATATATAAATTACTTGTACTTTATTATTAAATATTAAAAAATATATTAAATTGATAAAATTCATATTTTCTGTTATTAAAAAAAGGGTATTGAAAAAAATGTTATTAATTACCCTATAAGTTTTTTAAATTCAATAAAGATCTAATTGAAAAAAAAAAGATAATTAATTATCCTATAAATAATTTATATTTATGATCAAATTTTCTCCTACTATTATCTAACATATAAGAACATAATAATAATATATATTAAATGGAGAGAATGTTAGAAAGTTGTTATTCCTCTTATCTATTTATAGGGTATAGAGGGAAGAAATTTTTTAATATTATTTATAAGTTATATTATTAAAATTTTCATATAAATATATAATTTTATCTTTCTCTATTACTCTTTTTATTATTAATATAAGATATATTTAACTGATTAGATTAAAAAATTTAATTAATACAACTTAATTTTTCTATAACACCTTAATTATTTTCTTGATTTTCTCAATTTTTTTTACTTGATTATTATTGAAGTAGTACATATATGGGTAATTTATAAAAAGTAAATAAATATAAAAAATATTCTATATTAAAAATTAATATTAATTTTTTAATTAAATTTTATATTAATGATCTGTTTGTATGATCAAACCCCTCACCCTTAGAACTTTTATTATTTTAATGAAGGCCCCTTGCCGTGTTAGCATGTATCTCCATTATCCCAATGAGGGGAATTGCTATGTCAGAGTAATTAAGAATCAACACATGGCATCTTAACTGAAATATATAATATTTATATTTATATTTATATTTATATTTATATTAAACAAAGTTGGAGCTCTTCCTATTAAATCCTCAGATAAGTTCCCTAACAATCCCACCATATTTTTTAAATGTTTGTAACAAAATTTCGCTTTTTGACTTTTATACCATCCAGGATCGGTCAAAAAGTTAAAAATAGAACTATAACGATAAATGAGCTAAAAGAAAAAGAAAAAGAAAAACAATAAAACCACAGGGGTAACAAATAAAAAATAATTAAAAAAAATGATGAAATCATGAAAGCTACGTTCCCATTTTAAATAGAGAAATAAAAAAAATAAAACTATAAAGATACGAGTAAAAACATGAGTACCAGGTTGACACTATTTTCTAAGACGGCATTTGACTTTTCCTTCAAGAATATCATAGATTTGAATGGAAGTCCCATTGATGCACCGCAATTGAAACTGATCTCTCGCTTACCAAGAAACTGATCTCTTTGCCTGTCTGATTATTGATAATGAATTACTCGATAATAACTATAATTAACATTTTTCTAAATTACTATAAATGAATTCATCCCCACTTGCATTTTTTTTTGTGATGCTAACAAATGTATTTTCTTCTTAATGGGTGGTTTTTGGACCACAAAATAAGGAGTTTAAGAAAACTTTCTAATCACAACATGACTTTGCGTAAGAGAACTTAGTTCTCTTTCCCCCCAAAGCAAAGATCTTCCGCAACCATTGCCCCCACAGGCCCCAGATTTTATTTGAATTAGTGGCCAAAAACATACATTAAGTCTCTGAACCGTTAGCTAAGAGCTAATGATTAAAACCGGCTTTGCCTTCCAAATAAAATCTTTTCTATATATACTATTATTGATTAAAATATATAATATTATATTTAAAAAATTAGTTATCTATCAAATATATTGGGATTTTGATAGGAATTATAATATTGTCATATTCCTGAAACTAAGTATAATGGGGACACTAAGACAAGAGAGAGAATCTTCACATACGATGGAGAAACTTCTCGCAGTCGAGAAAGGTCTTTAACGTTAATCGAGGTTCGGTTCGAACTCATCGTTTAACTTTGATAAGATGTTTATGTTGATGTCACACGAAAGAAACCCTGGTCGTTACCAAAAAGCAGAAGAAAGGAAAAATGATGAGTGAGGTTTTGGATCTCAATGACGTGACTTGAATGCTTTGTTCACCTCATTTCTTGCTTGCTTCTTCTTCAATCCTTCCCCTTCCTTCCTTCCTTAAGTTTGTTTCTCTGATAGGAAAATGTTAAAGGTTGCTTTCTTAGTTGTTGACGGATTCGAATCAAAATAAAATAGAAAATTTCTAAGCTCCCCTGTGAGAGAGAGTCATCAAGAGAGACTCTGTTTTTTTCTCCTCCGCCTTTTCCGGTGAGTATTTTTGGCGGCACAGTGCAAAGCTCAAGATGATACCAGTTTCTTCATCGTTAATTCACACTCGCTGCGGATTCTACCCACTTTCTATCGGATCATCTGCTTCGAATCGATCTGTTCATGCTCGTGTCCAACGCAAGGTGATCACTCTCAAGTTCAGTCCAATTCGCTCTCTGCGATCAGAGCCTTGTACCAGTTCTACTCAGACTATTGCTTCTTCAAGCTCACCTTTCGTAAACGGTTCGTTCTCTCATGGAAATTTTCTCGTTTCTCAAAGAAAAGGTCTCATATCACTTCGCAGCAACAGGAAGATGAAGAAGAAGAAATCTCTCACTGTCTGCGCAGCGTTTGAGAAATTTACTGAAAGAGCCATAAAAGCTATTTTGTTTTCCCAAAGAGAAGCTCAAGCTCTTGGCAAAGAGGTGGTTCTGACGCAGCATCTTTTACTGGGATTAATAGCAGAGGAAGAGAATTCTCCTGATGGGTTTCTTGCTTCTGGTGTCACCATTGATAAAGCTCGAGAAGCAGTTCAAAACACCTGGACTCTGAAAATTTCTAGCTCTGCTGCTACTACTACTACAGTTGCCAATGATGGTGAAGGTGATGATAAAAAAGATGTTCCTTACCACCATGTCCCATTTTCCATTGGCGTGAAGCGAGTGTTTGAGGCAGCCGCTGAATATTCCAAGCTTCTGGGTTATAATTTTATTGGTCCCGAGCACTTATTCCTTGCTCTGTTCAAACTTGGTGATAAAAACGCTGCCCTAGTTCTCAAGAGGTACTTCATCATGTGTCTTTCTATATACTGTTTGGAATTTCATATATTCTTCTCTACGCACAAACAAATTGATTGCACATACTTGTATTCTTTTTCTAGTTTTATTGTTAAAACGTGATCCAAGTGTTTCTCAGTTATGCTTTTAGATTTCTTTTTGGTGTTCAATAGATGATGCCTCTAGTTGGATCTGATAAGATTTCTCAATTCTTTCCAAAAGCTAATTCTTGGAAGCGAATCAGAAAGATATCTCAGCCCATAAAAAAAAAACAAACAAAAAAAAGCTAAGGTTTCCTACCGAAATCAATGTTTTTTGGTTCAATGTTACAGTAAATGTTAATTTTTTAACCGCTAAGGTGATTTTGATCCTTTTTCAACACTTTAGAACAATGTTGGACCCAAAATTTTTTGGGCAACATAGGTATGTACGTTGGACCCTCTAGCCCAAGACTGGATGGTATTTTGCTGAGTTGGCCAAAGATGAAGAAAGAGAAAGTAGTACTTAGAGAGAGAGGGTGTCTCTGGCCTGTCACTTGCCAGGGGTACATTAATCTTGTTTTTCATTTTCCTGCCTACTGAAATCAATTATGCCAGATGCTGTTCTCCTGTTTTCTATTTACTGTGGTGGTCGAGCCTCAGGGTTATAGTAGTAGCAGCGTTTTTCATAGAAGCGATGGGTTCTATCAGTGCATTCATTTCTTGCAGTGCAAAAAGTCAATGTGGTAGTGCTTAAGATAATAATCTCAGGCTGTTATTTTGACCCTTTTTTTTTTCCAGTTTGGATGTGAATCCACACCACTTGGCATCTATAGCATTCTCCAGACTACAAAAGGAACTTGACAGAGATGGAAGAGATCCTAATATGTTATCCAAAGGGATGGTCACTGCCTCCTCAAGAATCCCTGACCCATCCAAAGGTAGGAAACATTCTCTTTAATTTTGCCAAATTTGCCTACTTTTTATACTTGAGGGCAGACAAGTAACCAAACATTCAAACTCTGTTTGTTTGTCAGATCAAAGTCCTCTATCACAATTCTGTGTGGATCTCACTGCTGGTGCGAGTGAAGGACTGATTGATCCTGTTATTGGCCGGGAATTCGAGGTCCAGCGAATTGTGCAGATTTTAGCTAGAAAAACCAAAAGCAATCCCATTCTTCTCGGTGAAGCTGGTGTTGGAAAAACAGCTATTGCTGAGGGTTTGGCGATTCGAATTGCTCGCGCAGATGTTCCTTTTTTCCTTTTGGTGTGTTTCTCCCCGAGTTCTTCATGTTCTTCTGTTTTGTGCCATTTGATGTGAATTAATTAACGGATGTGTTTCAAACTTGTGTTTCTACAGACCAAGCGTGTCATGTCCTTGGATGTTGCATTATTGATGTCTGGGTCAAAGGAGAGGGGAGAATTGGAGGAACGTGTTACAAAATTAATAAAAGAAATAATAGAAGCAGGTGAAAACATTTGAACAAAATAAAATTGGTTAAATAGAAAAAAAAATTGCTTTGGTTCTCATTAGTTTTCTTCTAATACAGGTGATGTCATTCTTTTCATTGATGAAGTCCATACACTTGTTCAGTCAGGGGTAGCTGGATCAGGAAAACAAGGAGCTGGCCTTGACATTTCTAATTTACTGAAACCTGCACTTGGAAGGGGTAAATTTCAGGTAATTTGCATTTTACTTATATCTGTTCTTCTTTAACTTCCAACTGTTCTTTCAAAATGGCCAGATTTTCGGGTTTGAAACCAGCACCATAATTTTGTTAAACTATAACTGAGAGTAAGACATGAAAGATTAACATTCACTTTTGTCTTTACAGTGCATTGCATCCACAACCTTAGACGAGTACCGGTTACATTTTGAGAAAGATAAGGCATTGGCAAGACGGTTTCAACCTGTTTGGGTTGATGAACCAAACGAGGTAGTTCTAAATATTCATGCCTTTTATTATTCCATCTATCTTAAACAGTTAGTGCTAATTTTCTATTTCTAATTTTGAGATCGTGTAATTATGTACAGAATGATGCAGTAAAGATACTCATGGGTCTACGCGAGAAATACGAGGCACACCACAAATGCAAATATACTCCAGAAGCTATAGAGGCTGCAGTGCATCTATCAGCAAGATATATAGCTGATAGGCATCTTCCTGATAAAGCTATTGACCTCATTGATGAAGCAGGAAGCAGGGCTCATATTGAAGCCTTTAAGAGAAGAAAGGCACAAGAAATTAACATACTTTCCAAGAGCCCAGCTGATTACTGGAAAGAAATTAGAACTGTTCAGTCCATGATTGAAATGGTAATAATGGAACTTCTTATTTACATTGTTAGTTTGTGTCTGATACATGTCATGTTACTTCAGGAAGGCAAACTCAAATGCTATGGCACTTCGGATGATACCAATGAACTCATTCTAGACTCCTATTTGCCTGACACAACCAATGATGAGGAGTATGCGATTTTAACCTAAGAATAGAAGGATTTCACTTGAGCTTTATTTTGATTTCAAAATTCTAAGTGGCAAACTTGTTCTGTTCTTTTAGACCTACCGTTGTTGGATCTGATGAGATAGCTGCAGTTGCTTCCCAGTGGTCAGGAATTCCTGTTCAGCAGCTCACGGCTGATCAAAGACTGCTTCTAGTAAATCTTGAACAACAACTTCACAAACGTGTGGTCGGCCAAGAAGAGGCCGTTTCTGCCATTTCTCGAGCTGTTAAGAGATCACGGGTCGGCCTTAAGGATCCTGATAGGCCAATAGCAGCAATGCTCTTCTGTGGCCCAACTGGGGTTGGCAAAACTGAACTCGCTAAATCTCTAGCAGAATGCTACTTTGGATCAGTAAGTCGTCTTCTTAGATGCATGTAATATTTCAGAAGAATTACTTGAAATATTAAGGAAGGGATTTAATTACAAAAAAATCACAATGACAAGCCACGAGGACAAGCGAGCAACATAAACTTACACTAAAATTTGTCATTGTACACTTTTTAGTTGTTATTAGACTTTTGGGTGATTAAATCCTTTTATTGGGACTTTATAGTAATTCTCCCTATTCCTTTAAAACTTGTTGTATAAGATTCCTCATTGGTGTGATCTGAACTCCATGCAAATTTCTTCATAATTTGTTACCTAAGACTGAACTCATAAAATGTTGAACATAACAAGGAGTTAGAAATATTTTTATCTCAGGAGGAAGCCATGCTACGATTAGACATGAGTGAATACATGGAAAGACACACAGTAAGCAAATTGATAGGATCTCCTCCAGGTTATATTGGTTATGGAGAAGGAGGCACTTTAACAGAAGCTATCAGAAGAAAACCATTCACGGTGCTCTTGCTAGACGAAATAGAGAAAGCCCATCCAGATATATTCAATATCCTTCTTCAGCTGCTCGAAGATGGCCATCTTACTGATTCTCAGGTCTGTAAAATGCTGCTATGAACCTAAATCAATTATCATCAACAGATTATGATGAGTTACTTAATTTTGTTCTTGAAACTGGATCTAACAGGGTCGAAGAGTTTCGTTTAAGAATGCATTGGTGGTAATGACTTCAAATGTGGGGTCTAGTGCCATCGCAAAAGGTCGACACAACTCAATAGGTTTCTTGCTTCAAAATGACAAAGAAACTTCATACAATGGTTTGAAATCAATGGTTTTGGAAGAATTAAGGACATATTTTCGTCCAGAACTGCTCAACAGAATAGACGAGGTGGTAGTGTTTCAATCCCTTAACAAGACACAGGTTCGTTACCATCTGTTCATTGAAATAAAAGGAGTCTTACTCCCTTCTAGTCCTAGATTTAGGAGCTAGATAACTACTAATTTATAGAGATTAAGAAAATTAATTTAGTTAGTTATATACCTTTTCTAATCATTTGTTTGGTAAACTACTCCTCTTGATACATACAATCAATAAGAAGAGTTTAGGAAGAAAATGATAAATTTGAGGGGAAAAGTGAACTCGGTTTTACGTTTGGAATCAAAACAAACTCCTCAAATAGCTTATATTCGTTATATTACTATTTTAAATGCTGACATATTATATCACTATTTTTGAAATATTTAGGATTAAAGCAAATTTATCGAATAGCTCTTACATTCAGGATGGGAGAGAGTATTGTGTTACTCCTCTAGTTCTTATATAAGAGTCACTTAACTAATTTAGGTAGATTAATAAATTTAGATAAATTACTTAATTATAATAAATGTGACGTGATCTATTTAAAATACTTTTGCATAGCATTATATTATATATTAATTTATAAGTTAGATAATTCAGTATACGGAAAATGATAAATATGAGAATTAAAGTATATTAAAGTTTTACATTTAAGACTAAAGCAAGCTCCTCCAATAACTCTTTCATTTAAAGTTGGAGAGAGTATTATGTTACTATTCTAAATGCTAACATATTATATTACTATTTTTAAATGCAGCTTCTTAAAATATTGGATTTGATGATTGGAGAGGTGAAGAAGAGAACAAAGTCTCTAGGAATTGATTTAGAGGTATCTGAATCTGTGATGGAGTTGGTGTGCCAGAAAGGATATGACCCTACATATGGAGCAAGGCCTTTGAGGAGGGCAGTTACTTCACTCATTGAAGATCCTTTGAGTGAAGCAATCCTTGCTGGAGAGTGCAAGCAAGGTGACACTGTCCTGATTGATTTGGATGCTCTTGGTAACCCATTTGTTATAAATCAGTTTAATCAAATTGTCAACTTATCTTAATACACAACTCAACCCTAACCCTGTAAATAACCATTCTACATGGCTTATGTACACAATTATTCTGTTTTCTTTTTCTTTTCTTTTTTTGTAAAAGAAATTCAAGCCCCTTATTTGAAGTTTGGGCAATTAATTTAATTCACTTCTGTCTATTTATTGAGGACACATCGATCATTTTTTTTTTTCATAAGGGAGTCATCAAAATGAAAAATAGTAAATTTAAATTGAATTTATGATTTTTTTTTTCTTTTATTCAACTAATATGTACTTGTTTGTTTTTAAGTTTCAATAAAATCAAGAATCTCTGCTTGACAAGTATGATGCTTGAGGGAGAGAATATAAAAAAGATCATGATGCTGGAAGTACCAGAAATACATGACATCATGAAATAAGATTAGAGTGTTGTATGTGATTCGAAAAAACATTGTGCTGCTACATGCTATTTTATGTTTTAAAGAATTAACTTTCTTGAACCTAACTTGTGAAACAACTATTTCCTTATATATATATATATATATCATGCCACGTGGATATTATTAGTATTCAATTAGTCAGATGGAGTGACTTTTAAAAACATCAAGTACTTTTTAACTATTTTTTAAAATTATGTGAATTAGTCAAATGTCACTTACAAATATAAATAGAAAAAGATAAACCTATCCAATTTTTTCTTTTTTGTAAAAAAATATAAATAAATTTAGCATACGTTCTCTACTAAGTTAAGGAATAGTTATATGAGAGATTATTTATAAGAGATTTATAAAATTATTTATTAAAAAAAATTATAATAGTAGTGGGAATCGAATTTATATTTTTAAATTTTTTTTATATAAAAATTTTTAAAAATGAGTTAAATTTACCTATAATTTAAAGGTAGGGAATTTTTTTTTCCTTTTAGGTAATACTAATATCGGATAAGGTAAATCATCTATTAATTTTAATCTTAAATTTAGGCATCCAAGAGTTAAAAAGCCTCCCTAAATACCACGATTAGAAACACAATAAAATAGTATTATCTAAAAATTAAATATATTTTAAATAATTATATATTTTATCCTTTTATTAATTTTTTTTTACAAAAATTTTTAGAAAGAGGTTGGACTCACTCACAATTTAAAGGTAAAGTGAAGTTTCTATTTCTCTTAAGTGATATTAATGTCAGGAAGGATGAGCTGTCTATTAATCTTAGGCATAAATTTAAACACCTAAGAGTTATGATACCTCCTTAAATACTGTAATTAGAACCACAATAAAATAATATTTTTTAAAAATTAAATATACTTTAAATAGTTATATATCTTATCTTTTTATTAGTTAAACTAATAGATATTGTGTTAGAATGATTGGTTCCTATCTTTATGCTATATGAGATTATTCTTTACCTTTCATGACTCATGAGTGATGGGCTGATGGCGATTCGGTGCTCATTGCCTTTCATGCCTAAGTTTCCATATCTTGTATGCTTTTTTAATCATAATTATATATCTTATATGCTAATAAAACATAAATAACGCCAAACAATATATATAACATAACTTCAAAAATAATATTCAATATAGCTGAAAATGCTGGTTTTGATAATAAAGAAAAAAAAACTGATTTATACTAATTACAGAGAGTTTATATTTTCAATTGAAATTAGACTTGTGCAACATTCCATTTACATAATGTTTCTAGAATTTTTTTAATATTGTTTAATTATATTAATAATTTGAACTAAAATGTATGATCTTAAAATAAAGGGGATATATATCTAATTAAGGTATAACAGAGGATTTGTTTTATCATAAAAAATTAATTTCTTGAGAAAAGTGGTTCTCAAACAAATTTTTATAATTTATAGTAAGTATGTATATTTGCTTTGATTCTGACATGAGGTATACGGTTAATAATGTGTAAATATTTTTATTTTTATATTTTATATTGACATTAATGACTATATCATATTAGAATTAAATTAATTCCTTTATTACTTTTGCCTTAAAATTATCTATTCTTTTATTTCTAGGTGTCTTTTCTAAGGTAAAAATAACTCTTATATGGTGTTAAGCGTCGTCGTCTTAACAAACCGGGGAAAAGATTTTGTTTTTTTTGGACCAATATATCTCGCTAGATTGTTAATAAGATTGTTAGGGTTCTTCCTCTATGGCGATTCCTTCAACTGTCATGAATTCTATTCCAATGGCTGGTAATGTACATGTCAAGGAGGAATATGAGCCAGTAGCGTCAACTTCACTATCTCTGCGATCGATAACTTCTCATCAATTTCCCATGAAGCCTGTTAAAGGAGAGCAAGACAATCTTACAAACGGTCATCTTCCATTGGGGGTGTCGTTAGTTTCATCAGCGCAAGGAGATGATAACCGTGCGGCTGAAATTACGAAATGGGTGAATGAACTCGGGAATTTAGCTGTTGCTATAAATGCTTTCAAGAGTAGGTATGATGAATTGCAAAAGCATCTGGATTTCATCGACAAAGCCATTGGCACGAGGTCCAAAGAGCTTTCTCTGCCCTCCAATACAACGCAGAATACGGCTACAGTGTCTTCTACTCCTTTGGCAGGAGGCAATGTTCATAGTACGGAGGAACCCGTGAGTGCCCAACCTACTCCGGTGAAAGAGAATGAATTGGGTTCAAATCAGAAATTGAAAGGGAAGATTGAGAATGGCGACGGAGGTGGGCCCCTGAATGATGTTCTTTCACTTTGCCGAACGATGTGCAGCCGTGGCCTCCGTAAATATGTAGTCTCAAATCTATCACAACCAGAGAAACTCCATGAGCAAGTTCCCGAGGCTCTCAAGAGTGCCCCGAAACCATCGAAACTTGTGTTAGAATGCATTGGGCGGTTTTTTCTCCAGGGAAGCAGAGCCTACAACAAAGACTCCCCCATGATTCCTGCTAGACAAGCTTCAGTTCTTGTTTTGGAATATTATCTCTTGTCCGGTTGCACTGGTAATGAGAAAGACATTGATCATTCCTTGAAGGAAGAAGCTAGCTTGGCTGCATCTGCCTGGAAGAAAAGGCTGATCGTCGAGGGTGGTGTTTCAAAGGCTTGTGAAATTGATGCAAGGGGTTTGATTCTTTTCGTTGGTTGCTTCGGTGTTCCAGCTAGTTTCCGACACGAAGATATACGGGATTTGATTCGTTTGAGCAATCCTAGGGAAATTATGCATGCCCTTCGTCAGTCTCGTGGCCTCCTTAAGAAGGTTTCAGGTACTGCTTTTTGTATTATTTCATTGGCGTTATTGTACACGAGCCTCACTGATTATCATGTTCAACAATTTGTATCAATTTTATTACTAAGCTATATAATTTTATAGCTTCCCACTTAGTTTGATTATAAGGGGGATAAAAGAATAATCATGAGAAGAAAAGGAAAAATGTTCTTGGTTGAGACTAGAGTTCCAAGACTCTAGGATGGAATCTATAGGACTCGTAACTGGGCTAACAATTTTTTGAAGGTTTGTGCTACTCTATTAAGATATTAGTTGTAACGTTCCTCATTGTCAAGTCATGTATAATTATCGCCAATCAAGTTTTCTGAAGAGGATACAGACAACTATGGTATTATTGCCACTCGAAATCGGAACTGTAGTTGCAGCGAAGGGTTGATTTTATTTTGTTGACATACCGAAATTGCTGCTTATGGTTTTTGAAGCTAAGTCCTCCCAGGTTATCCATTTCAACTGACCTTTAATATATGAGTTACCTATCTTAGGTCCCATTCAGCTCTTGGGGGTTATTCAATATAAGAAAATTCAATACCTTAGTCACCTTCATTCGCAGAAGCTGAAGTGATGAACAGTTCTTGAATCTTGCCTGGAAGCCGGGCCTTACCTGCAAGCAGCAGTGAAGACTGTTTAAGAACTAAATGAAAAACAAGGGATAGTCCATGATTTTTCTAACTATACTTGTATAATACTTCGAATAATTAATATTGATCATCAAGATTCATTCGGAGAGCCAGGAAGCTGCAATCGTTTTAACGGAATCTCAATGATTTGCCCCCACACAATATCTCTTGCTGGAGCTTAACCTCTGATCATTGTAGGTTTTTTTTTTTTTGGGGTGTGGGGTTTGGGGGTGGATAAAAACATTCTAGTTTTGTTCTGATAGTTTTGATGTAAACTAGTCTGGCATCCCCCTGATTTTGTTACCTGCCTAGATTAGAGTCCAGGGATTTACAGTTCTTGAGACAATTAGTTCTACTGGTTGCACTGGCGGAGGTGTTTTATCTTCTAAGTTATTATCTTTCTTTCTTTTTTTATGGTTTCTGTTACCTTCTTGCTCAGCACCCACTTGTTACAAAATAGGATTTTCTCCTATTCAATGTATCATATTAATTTTTGTTTTCCTTCTTGAAATATGGAGACTATTCCCAGTTATTTTGGATGCTACATTGGTCATGACAATTTGTATTTTGTGGCATTACTCTATGATTGATTAATTTATTCTTCTGGAACGATGATGAATAAGGTGTTGTTTTTTAATATTCTGAAGCCTAAACCTTATATAACCTTGCTATTTATAACTGCCACAGATATTACTGATGGATTGATGAAGAAGGGAATGGTTGTTGAAGCTATTGATTTGGCATATATATTTGGATTTGAAGAAAAACTTTCCCCTCAGACAAATTTGGCTTCATATCTGAAGAAATCTGAAGATTCTTGGAAGAAAACTAAACAAGAAACTCGTGGTTCAGCTACAGCATTGGTATGGGCTAAGTGCATTGACATTGTTTATCGGTTGCATTGTTCTGTTATGAATATTAACTATGATGATACATGTTAATCTTTCACAGAAGCTAGCTGATGAAAAATACTTAGCTGCTCTGAGGTCTATGGTAAATTGCTTGGAAGGTCACAAAATTGATCACACAAAATTTCTTCCCGAATCAAAACTAAAGGAGAAGATAAGCAACCTGGAAAAATATATCGATAATGCCAATAGAAAAATCCGAGATATGGTGGCGGCAAAGAGAAAAATGGATGATTCTTCAAACAAATTGAAGACTCCAGAGCCAAAGCGATTGAGGCTGAATTTGAGAGATCCATCTCTTGTATCATCTCCAGTCTCCTTCTTGCATGAGGAAAGGATTAGTAGTAATGTGGATGGAAATAGCTTGTATGATGGTTCATTGACGGCACATATGCTGAGTAGTAGAGCTTCAAGCCATTTAAATAATTACTCTCCTGCATCATCTGTACAACTTGGATCTGCCGCAGGGCTTTTGCCAGATTTTGTCTTTGGAGGTACATTAGCAGCTGGAGGTGGTAAGCTTATAGATGCTGGAATTGGAGGTGGTAAGCCTATAGATGCTGGAATTGGTGGTACAACTGGTTCATTTTCTGGATATCACGGAGATACAGTAGTAGACAATGTTGGGACACTGCTGAATACCAATGACCTTCTTTACAGACGGCTTGGAATAAGGGAATCTGTATTATCTCACAAGAGGTCAGTTGGACAACCCGCATCAGCACGAGTAAGCAGTCTGTATCGGGTGTCACCATCCATAGAGAGTTTTGCAGGTTTGCCAGATCATCCTTCTTTGGGTTCTATTAGTCATATTGGTGGCACTGATCTATATAGTTTCGCCGACACCATTTACGAACTGGACTCATTCCCGGCCAGTAGTTCTGCAATGGCCACCAACGTGCCACCTGTTCTTCCTACCCATGGTTCCTCATACATGTACTAGATATACTCCAGATGGATATTTTAGTTCAACATACCAATGTTGAAAACTAAACTAGTCGCATATTTCTGTGGATATTTTGCTGAGCTGGTCTTCAGTCTTTTATTTTTACTTATGTATACCCTAAGGGAACAAAGCTGTAGATGAGTACAACGTTAATTATATTTCTCAAAAGTTATCCATTTTAGAGTATTTTGGTGTTACTGGGTACTACAGGTTTTCTAGCTTCATTATTATGTAAAATGAGAAGATCTAAAGTCCCTGTAGCAGCCAAACCTGGCTGTGGGTGCCTCCACTGGTCTGATAATTGGGCCCCGCTTGATGTTCATAATTACGACACTTTTGATCTCTCAAATTGATTGGATTCTCATGTATGTACGTACTTATAGTTGGTTAATTTCCGGTAACAATGGAATAAACCAAGAAAAGAGCCTTGACAATGATGAATCTTTTTAATGTCGGCACAGGGAAGACAGATTTAGTCATTTTGACTAGGTCATTTTCAACACCTCGAATATTAGGGGTATGGTATTATATGTTTAAATATGTTATTAATATAAAACATAAGGTTTCATATCATAAACTTCTAATTGGTTTGTTTTGATTAATTCGGTTAATTTTATTTGGTTTGATTTAAGGGAGAATTATAAGGACCAATTTCACAATTTTATTATTGAGAAGGCCCTCAAATTTACAACTTACACAATGTACTTTATTTTTCTTCTTATGAAAACCTATTGCATAAAAACAGGTGTGGTTGGCATAAAATTCAAACTATTCAAAATTAGCAAAATGCACATTATTCTAATCATGGTAAATATTTTATCATTTTCCGTTATATATCTTTTCTTCCTCCTCAATGTAATCGAGGAAATCTCATATTAGACACTAATAGTTATGACCATCAGATTAAGTTTTACAAGTCAAACAAACTTAAACTCCTAAAGCTCATGTCACCCACTGATTTGTAAAGGTAGTTTCCTTAGAACTTCCTGTGTTACTTTTTAAGCGGTTATGTTGGGTTTGAAATAACAATATAATGATTCAACAACTTCCCCAGAAAAGCTCAAATGAGAGCTTGAGAAGTTGCAAGATAGCATGACCAAACATGACATTTATTCAAGCAGTTTCTTGTTTTACAAGTAAAAAAAAAAAGGCATTACATCTTTATTTGTTATTTGTTCTGTTATAGTTCCTCCTCCTCAGGATAAAAGAGAACTGCTTTCAACTTTGGAAAACGTGAGGAGGAGAAGAAGAAGAAGCAGCAGACGTAGGAAATGGACATGCTGTTTTGGAGCCTTCTCTTGATATTCGTGAGTGGAAAGGTTGTGGTGGGGGCTCCTCCTTGTGCTCCACTTTTCCCAGCAATGTTTGTGTTTGGAGATTCTCTTATTGATAATGGCATTAACAACTTCCTCAGTTCTCTAGCAAAAGCCAACTACTTTCCTTATGGAATCGATTTCCCAAGTGGCCCAACTGGTTGATTCAGTAATGGCAAAACACTGATAGATCTTCTAGTAAAACAAAAATCAAACAAACAAACCAAAAAAGAACTTGGCTTCTATTTCTTTCTCGTTTTTATGATCATTTTCTGGTTTATAGGTGAATTGCTGGGACTTCCTTATCTTCCGGCTTTTGCAAATACTCTCTCAGAAGTAAGCAATGTTTCTGCTGGTGTAAACTATGCATCAGCAGCTTCTGGGTTTCTTAATGAGACAGGATTCAATCTGGTAATCTCCGGCTGAATTCTGACCCAAACAGTTTTTACTCTTAAAAGGTAGTATTAAATAATAGTTTTGCAGGGAGATCGTGTTATCATTAGCCAGCAGGTCCGGGATTTTGAAACAACCTTGAAGCAGCTGAAAAACCAAATGGGTGACAGCAATCTGAGTCAGCATTTAGCAAAGTCATTGGTTGTTGTCCATCTTGGAAGCAATGATTACTTAAATAACTATCTCCTACCAGAATTATATGGAACAAGCTTGATCTATAATCCTCAAGACTATGCTGACAAAGCTTTTGCTCAAAAGCAATATTTTGCCTTGGAAGTTTGTTTGAGTTCAATGTCCTCTTAGAAGATTCAAAATATAGCAATGTTATTCTATCTTATTAAAAAACTAATGTTAACAGTTAAAAAATTGGTATTGACTATCAATATTTTTAATAGTAAGAGGAAATATTGTTCAATTTTAACACTTTTGGGGGCAACCTTGAACTTAAAAAAAAAAATCCTAGACAACATTATTCCTGAGTGAAAATTTCTAGAAAAAATTTATACCTTAACCCTATAAAGGTATCAAGTTATTACTATTAATTGATGATTATTTTTTTTTTCAGGACTTACAGAGTTTGGGACTAAGAAAGTTCTTGTTGGGAGCTCGGTGCATACCAAATCAACTAGCCACAGGGCTTATACCACCAGGACAATGCAACTTTGTGGTGAATGAAATAGTTTCTATGTTCAATAATAGGTTGAAATCTTTGGTCAAACAGCTCAATTCAGATCACCCTGGCTCCATTTTTGTCTATGGCAACTCTTATGGAGCTTTCAGTGATATAATAAGTTACCCAAACACATATGGTAAAAAAATGTCCCTCATTGTTTTCTTGTATGTTAATCTTTTGATCCCTATAATTTCTTATTTGGTTGTAAATTAATCCCTAAATTTTAATTTGGTGTAACTCAATTCCTATAATTTTGACTCAATTGTAACTCATTCTTTAAACTTTATTTGATGAAACTCAGCTCTTATACTTTAACCATTTAAAAAATTAATACATATATTTCATGAAACTTAGAGATTATAGTATTATATAGTTAAAATTATAAAGATTGTATTGCAATGAGTTAAAGTTTAAAAACTAGTTATAGCTAAGTCAAAATTAAAGAGATTGGGTTGTATTAAGTTAAATTTTAAGAACTGAATTACAATTGAGTCAAAATTATAAGGATTAAAAAATTAATTTTTATTAAAATTGAAAAGTAGTATACCTCATGACAAATGTGTTTCTCATGCTCATGTTTTCTATACACTCCAAAACAGTAACCGTTGATATGGCTTTAATTTTTGTTATTGTAAACAAACAGAGCCTACATGTGATGAGACTTGTTTGGACAGGGCTAAGTGTGGTAGATAGAGCATGTTGTGGAGTTGGAATGAAACAAGGACAAATAACATGCTTGCCTCTGTCAATTCCATGCCCAAACAGAGACCAATTTGTGTTTTGGGATGCCTTTCATCCAACTCAAGCTGTTCATCAAGTTCTTGCTCATAGGGCCTTTTCTGGACCTCCCTCTCATTGCTTTCCTGTTAATGTTCAGCAAATGGCTTATATGTAGCTACTTACCTTCACATCCCAACAAAGATTATATGTATGAATTGATCTAATCAAAGAGACTAATTAATATGATTTGTCATGATCCAAGTTTTGTGAGGTCTTACTTCTTCTTTTTTTGGAGTGGGGGTCAGATTTGTGCCATATATATAAACATATATTCATGGTTATATATTACCCAATATCATAATCTTATTTCTCATATACGTTTAGTTTACTAATCTTATTTTTAGTGTAATTTTACTCATAATATTTTTAATTTGGTACAATTTCATCTATAATCTTTTTAATTTATTACAATTTTTTATATTTAAGAAATAAGATTATATATAAAATTGTACTAAACTAAAAAATTATAGATAAAATTGTTCTACAAATAATACTAAAATACTGGATATATATAATAAATAAGATAAGTATATTTGATACTATATAACTCTTCCTTAAAAAAACTTCAAAATTTATTTCACCATATGCTAATGTTCTACTGATATTTGCATTCTCTTATATATTTTTTTATTTTATCAAATCCAAATTATTATTGAAGATTTATATAAATTTTTAATAGATATTTAAATAAATCATTTAGATATATAAATAGAAAATTTTATCTTCAAAATATGCTTAATTAGTTTTAAAAATATTTAAACTTTAAATTAAATGATTACTTGTCTCAATTAAATTATAATACCAATACCAATAATAGTAATAGTATAATTACAATAATTAAACTAAATTAATAACAATTCAATTAAATTATAATACTATTTCAGTAATTATCCTTACTATCATTATTAATTATAGATTTAAAAGATCACAGGTTAATTACTTTTGGCAAAAAAAAACAGTATAATATCCCTAATGACAACAAACTCAGCCATCACTTATACTTGTAGTAAAAGCAGCTTACGTGTCACTGTAGCACCAATCCATTTGCTTACTGTTGTTGTTATGATGATCATCGAAGTTTGCGTGGCAACCCACTGATATAAAGGCTCACCGCCTCACTGTTTTTCTTTACGATCCCTTTTTTTTTTTTTTTAATTTTCATTTTCGTTTTATTCCCCAAAATATCTCTGCAAATTTCTCCTTTCCCTTCCGTTAGGCTAAGGCAAATATTAGTATATTACTTCGATACTGCGATTCCATCACCCGCTACTCTCACTCTCTCTCTGTAACCTCGGGCACCGCAGAGGAGAGGGATCAACTCTCCAACGATGGCGCCGCCGCCGACGACCGCTACAGTGGAAGGAGGTCAAAGGCCCCAGGGAAGACAGCAGCAGCAGCAGGGTGGCTTCGGACAAACTCTCACAGGAATTATTAGGATGGCCGTATTTTGGTATTTCGCTTCCAAATTCTTCTCTCCCAAGAGACCCACCGAACCTACTGCTCTCATGTCTAATCTCTTTCAGAAAGGCGAACCTTTGGTACACTCTCCTCTTCACTCCGCATCTTTACGTATAACTTTTATGATCTGATAGGCTGTGCTGCTTCTAGATTTAGAATAATCAATACTCAGTAGCAATTAAATCGGGCGTTGTCTTCACTTTAGGTTCTGTTATACTTTTTAATCATTGTCAAATCAATTATTTTTCATTCCCATAGTTTTAAATTAGCGAACTGTTTACGTATGTATACAGCTTGATGCAACTATGTGTTTCTTCGTTTGCTGATTCAGTTGTCCGCGAACTACAATCTCATATACAAAGTTTTTATAAGATTTTGCGACTTATAAATAATTCGTTTCTTTCTTATAGTTTAACCTCTGTCCTGTCGTCTTCTCTGGCTTCTTGAAAATCTTAGATTCTTTTGGTATCCTGCAACTCTTGGCTTCATAGCCATTGAATGAACTAGGATATTTGCTGCTGTCAAATAACCCTATAAAACTGTCATCAAGTGGCTACTTGTTTACCAACACCATCTAATTTATAGATCTCTACTATCTAATATGGTGCACGCCTTAACCCAACGTTTTACCATGTTTGAAAGTGCACCCTGTTCTTGCTGCTTTAGTAAAAATGTTCACATCCTATGCAACTTCATTTGGTTTCTTGTCATTTAAATTGAGCTTTTTGAACATATGCCATTTACAGGCTTGAGTCTTAAGTCTTAACTTGGCAGATACTTTTAATATTAAATTGTGGCTGAAGTTGCCTTGTCGCAAACTATGCTGTGCATCCTTTTCTTCAAGATAAAACTCTTAATATAAAACATATTTACATTTTTATAGGAAAATATGTTTATTTACATCCAAAAGGACCATTGGATCTGTTTTTTTTTTGGCTCAAATTTATTTTGCAACCTATTGTAGGTTTGGTTCTTTCATAATGTAAATAAAAGGGTTTGGTCAATCATGTAGCTTTTTGTTCTCTTACTCGAGTTCTATTTAAATGCTACTTTGTTCAGGATATGTGGCTATATCTCTCAGAGCATGAGAAGTTCAATGACTTTGGCAGTGAAAGTGCTCTTGTGTGGCATGAAACCAATATACCATATACTGTTTGGGGACCTGAGAGTACCCGATCTCTTTCTTTGAAGTATCACCCATCTGAGGTATAACTGATTGGGAATGCTGCCTGCTACATTAATCTTGGCTTATTTGCATGGCCATAAGTGTAGAAATTGATGAGTGTTCAAGTAACTTCCATGGCATAGCAGATTTTTTTGATTAGACATTCATTTTTCAGGCTCTGAAGCACAATGGGAGTCTATATGCTCATGTTTTCTTTGCACATTCTGGATATTCACCTGACCCAAATGACCCAGAATACCAGCCTCAAGCAGCATTTGGAAGGACACATGGTAAGATCTTTGGCTCTCCACCACTTGAAGTCACTTAATATATAAGTTTAAAATTGATTTATAAAGGCTCTCTCATCTCATATCATGGATTTCAGCTGTTGTGATATACTTGCCCAAGTCAAAAGCAGATAAAAGAAGGAGTCTCTTGGGGAATTCAGAAGATTCTAGTGAGGGTCAAGTGACATCTGAGGTTGATGACACCCAAGATGATTTAAAGGACAATGGCCCTGTGGAGTGGGTTTCTTATTGGAAACCAAATATTACGATAAACTTGGTTGATGACTTCACTCGGTATGTTTCTTGCTGTTGTTTGACACTTCTTGTTTCACAATATACTAATGTGTGAAATTCTGACCAGCAATCACTATTCTGGAAGGAATTATTTAGCACCAGATGATCAACATAAGAGTCTGTCAGAAGAAAAGGCCTTGGGCCCTGTTTGGTATGGGTAATTTGGGGGGGGGGGGGAGGGGAGAGGAGGGGAGGGATTTTGCTCCCCTCCCCTTGTTTGGCTCACTAAAACATTTAGGAGGGGAAGGAAAATTTTAACTTTCCTCCTCTTGTTTGGCTCACTAAAACATTTAGGAGGAGAGGGGAACTCCCCAACTTTACCTCCCCTCCAAATTTGGGGGAATTTGGAGGGGAGATATGATATTATTATTTTATAATATTAATATACCTATAATTTTTTTAATATCCTAATATTATCCCTATATTATATTTTATTAAAATATTCTATAAAATAATATCAGGTAAATTTATTTATATAAAAATATTTTCCTTCCTTTTCCTTCTTGAACCAAATAAGGTAATATGAAAATCCCTCCCCTCCCTTTCTTTAATGTTAATCCAAACAAGGTAATAATAAAATCCCTCTCCTTCCCTTTCCCTCTATTAAAATCCTTCCCCTCCCCTCAGTTGAGCCAAACATGGCATAAATGAGAGTAGAATAATTGAATACTTCTTTGGCCTTTGGTCTTGTATGATGCCATTATCTTAAAAGTTCGATTAATTTAGAAATATCACATTTGTTAGATTCTGCCTATGCCTGGTTCCCATTTGTTAAGATTTACCCAAATTAATTGAGCTCCAATTTGTTATTGGTCATAGAAAGTGTAATGTCATTGAAGGCCATGTTTATGAATTACTACATCTGGGATACCATCTTTTGGTCTTAGAATTGGCATTCATTTAAGAGCATGGAGTTGTCATTTTTCAATATTAAGTTGACACTTCTATCATTGAAATTATGCTCGTTGTCATCGTAGTCTGTTTTTGTTGCTTGTTTGTTGATTCTATTTTCTTGATCTTCTACTCTGACAAAGTGTTTGACTGGCCTGCAAAAGAATTGATTCCAATGATTATATCCTGTGTTTTAACTTCGTTATAATTTTCCTTGTCTGCAGGTACCCAAAAAATGGTGCCCCACCAAATATTGCTCCTCGTATCCTTTTGGCATTTCCATCTTTTTCTATGTTCCTATATTTCGTAAATTTTGGCCTTTTTCTTCAGTATTTAAAAGAATGCTATTGGTATTATTTGAGATTAGTGTACTCAATATTTATTAATAAAAAAGTTGCAGATAGTGCATTTCTCTTTTTATTTTTCAATTTTAAGGTCCCTTATTTGACAATTTCAACATGCTGAGATATTTTAATGTTTGTGCTAGTCTTTTCTTATGATATAATCTTTTGACTATGGACTGTAAGTTAGCCAATTTAGAATTGAATTTCCTTAATTTTGCATGTCCAGACTTGAACATTGATCCTATCTCTGAGAACTATTATCCAATTGTTTTTTTCAATGAATTCTGGTTACTCAGGGATAAGTTGATGCCTTTAAATGAGACGGTAACTGAGTTACCTCTTCATTTGGAGGTAGGCCACATTAGCATGACAAAGTGGCAATTATTCCAGCAGATTGATCAGTCCTTCCATATTCACCGTAGTTATGGAAGCATGCTTGAAGGCGAGGGTGATGAGCTGAAGGTAAGCGTTTTTAAAAAAATCCAGTGACGCCTCAAACTTCATACCCTAGACGTTCTTACTTCTTAGTCTTTTCATCTTGTTATATTATTTCAGGCTTTGCCTGCTGTTGCACATAGATTCTTTTGGTTCAACATATATATCCCTTTGCTAAAAAGAAATAAACTTCATACCCTAGATTTCTTCCTTTTTATGTATTATGAACTTATTTTGACAGACCTTGCATGTTGAGTGTTGAATGACCTGACGTTTCTGCATATCCTTTATCTTTTTTTTTTTTTTGGCATTTAATAATTTTCAAACTGCATCTTTTGGTAAGTCGGTATCATCACATTCATGTTCTTTACTCTGTTTTTCACCTTTAGTTTCATCACTTACATTGTTGTTTAGGTGCTTTTACCTACAATTACAGTGCATTGTAGGCCTTCTAGGACATTTTGCTAAAAGAGATGGTGTCTGGTGTATATAAAAAAACTAGGAGGATATATCCCCCCATTTACCGTTTTTAAAATTTAAAATGAAATTTCTTTAATGTTTCAGGAGGATACGTCATCCTCTCACCTTTTCCCCCTTTTTCTATTGAGGTCTTTTTTTTAATTGAAAGATAACTTCCGCAGTAATTTACCGTTTTTAAAATTTAAAATGAAATTTCTTTAATGTTTCAGGAGGATATGTAATCCTCTCACCTTTCCCCCCTTTTTCTATTGAGTTTTTTTTTTAATTGAAAGATAACTTCCGCAGTATCCATTTTTTTTGTGGTGGGGGCAAGTTTTCTTTTATAGAAAGGTCGCTCCCATAGTATCCCTTGTATTTTGCATGGGGTAATAGTTGCTCATATGTTCCATAGAACTTTAGCCTGCATATGCCTAGAGCTAGGTTTGATGCATGAAAATTAGCCCACGGAATTTCATTAAATTAGTCTCACAGGAGGTTTCAGATGTTAGGTGACATATGAAGATGCTATTTTTATCAAAATTTTTGTGCCAGATATTATAGGCTCCTTCTTTTGGATTGATATTGAAGACAAGATTTATTATTGCAACTACGTAAATGCTTTAGAACCTGCCTTTTAAATCTTATTCATTGTTATCTACTACATTAACTCTTTTGCAACCATACCTTTATTGAATCTTGAGAAATTCTACCATTTATGATTGTCCTTGATCTCTGATTATCTTGTGGTTTTATTTTCATCGTTATTCTGCACAGTGGCATGTACATCTCAGTTTGTGATATTCCTGAAACCATCAAAGGCATTACCTTAAATGCATATTGTCCTCATGGACATTTACTTTAAAATGTGTATCTCTGGCTTTACCTTGGTTGGTCCATTAGCAGTTCTGTGCATTGATTAGTTTATTTCATTAATTACTGATTTTTTTTTTTAAAATCAGAGGGTATTCCTGGAAGGAAATCCTTATCTCCTGGGAGTTACCATGGTTGTTTCTCTACTCCATTCAGTTTTTGACTTTTTGGCTTTCAAGAATGGTGAGTTATTTCGTATGATAAATTAACTATCTTAGTGAAAGCAGCACCAATGAGGAAACTCTTGCATGGGTTGCTTTTAACAACTTCTTGCCTTCTTCTACAGACATCCAATTTTGGAACAAAAATAAGTCTATGGAAGGACTCTCTGCAAAATCTGTTGTTGTTAGCTTTATTTCTCAGCTTATTGTCTTCCTTTATCTGCTCGATAATGACACTTCGTGGATGATACTTGCAAGTTCTGGCATTGGTTGCATAATTGAGTTCTGGAAAATTGGGAAAGCCATGCATATTGAGGTATCTTCTGTAATCTTCACATTGTATTTTATATACGTGAGCGTATTTGATCAGTGTGTACTGTTAAAGAATATTAAAATGACACATGGTTCATGACATGTATACTGCATGTATCGTTTGTGGCATTATGATGTTCTTCATGGTATTTTTCTGGAACAATGGAAAAACCTCTTATTGGTTCCTGCTTTTAGGGCTATTTTTTGACATTACTTTCTAGCTTGATCTAAATCTTGCAATGCTCAAGATCTGTTATTTTTCTATATTGGATGTCTGCAATAAGCAATATATATTTTTTTGTCACCAGGTTGACAGGACTGGGAGGATACCTATGTTGAAGTTCCGAGATCGGGAATCATATGTACGGAATAAGACAAAGGAATATGACGATATTGCAATGAAGTATTTGTCCTATGTCATGATTTTCCTTGCTGCGTGCTTCTCTGTTTACTCATTGAAGTATGAACGCCACAAGAGCTGGTATTCTTGGATTCTGTCTTCACTCACAAGTTGTGTATACATGTTTGGTAAGTACTCTTTCATCTGTATTGATATTTCATTTAGGAGTGGCAAATGGCAAATATTGATCTTTCATTTAGGAGTGGCAAATGGCAACTTGCAGCTGAGGAGGTTGGCCATAGATCATTAACCCATTGAATGTGTTCTCAAAAAATTTGAAAATAAAGAGCTCAAACGACCCATCACTCGTTTACTTGGGTGTGTCCTATCAAGTCAATCAACCCATTATTTGAGTCAAGAAAAGGCAGAAGCAAGTATAACTAAGGTTAATTATGAAGTTAGACATGAGTTCTTTTGTTTCACTTTAATGACTAAATGGATTCTACTTTAATCCTCAACTGCTGCATTTCATGCTTCCTAATTGTTAATGCCCTAAATTTTAGGTGAATCATTTTGCCAAGGGAGCTTGTGATCTTTTTTCTTTTTTATGATGAATTTATCTACTGCTATGGACATTGCAAAATTTGTAATATATGCACCTTATGTTGAAAAAATTGCTGCAGGTTTTATCATGATGTGTCCTCAGTTGTTCATCAACTACAAGCTTAAATCTGTTGCTCATCTTCCTTGGAGGCAGATGACTTACAAGTTCCTGAACACAATCATTGACGATCTTTTTGCCTTTGTCATTAAAATGCCAACATTACATCGGCTGTCTGTTTTCCGTGATGGTAAGATTGGTTCCTTATCTCTGCCATGAGTTCAGAATTTTGTTTTATCATATGCTAGGGTCTAGCCTGAAGAAACTGCTAATGTTAACGGGTCATCTGTAGTTTTATCTTTAAAATGTGATTTATTGTTTGGGATATATGTGATTTGATTTTTCTATGTAGATTTTGCACTATGCAAGTGAGTCTGTTTTTCATATGGAGTGTATTAACTTCTGTGTTGTATTAACTTCTTTTACTCTTTTTCTTGCAGATATTATCTTTCTCATATATTTATATCAAAGGTGGATTTATCCGGTGGACAAGAAGCGTATCAATGAATTTGGTTTCGGAGGTGAGGATGATCAGGCTGCAGATGCTGCAGCGATAGATGCTGCAAAGGAGGAGGAGAAGAAAACTAACTGAGAAAGTTTTCTATCAACTACGTTAGAAAATTTCACAGTAAACGTTGTAGAATATAATGGGGAATTAACTCGTTTTTCACCTCCCCTTTTATTTGATTTTTGTTTACTGTTTGTTTTCTTTTTCTCCTGCAAGGCTTTTAGTTAGGCCTTGACTTCCGAAGTGTTTGCTAGAACAGAAGGATAAAGTATATATTGATTTGGGTCTTCATTTCGGGTTTTGATAGTAAACAATTCTGTTTTTTCAGTTTTCGTGTTAATTGTGTTATAATTAAGGGCCTTATATTAAATAATAGAGTAAGTATTTTATAAGAAATAACCAATTTTAACTACGTTAATTGATATAAAATTATTATTAGGTCTTTTATAAGAACCGGAGGGAGTGTAACGGATTTTTTCTGAAACAACCCAGCGACAAAGTGGTCAAGGTCAACTTCCACGTTGAATAAAATCAATGGATGGTGAGGGCTGAAACCAAAAACCAAAAACGCAGAACAGAATCGGAGCAGAAAATGAGTGAGGATTTGGAGTCTGCGAGGAATACATAGAGAAAGGAAGCGATAACGCATCAAATGCTGATGGATTGCCTACCAGGTTGTGGGAACCCTTGATCATGAGCGGCATCAAGATCGATCTTATCGAACCTGGCCGCGTCCTCTGCTCCATGAAGATCCCCAAACGTTTAATTGTACTACGCACGCTTTCTCATCCTTGCATTATTTGAATTATTATGTAATTTTGATCGGTTAATTTTGTTCTTGTTCCATCCTTAGAATCCTGGCAATACCTTGCACGGTGACGGCAACGTTGGTAGATTTGGTTGGGACGGCTGCAATTAGCAAGGCGCTCCGCAATTAGGAGTTTCGGTGGAGATCGATGTTTCATGCTTAGATGCTGCTTATACCGATGTGAGTGTCTTTTCTATTCCACTTTGTTATTCAATTGTTTGTTAAGAAATGAGTATTCAATTGTTTCGGTGGAGATCAATTGTTTGTTCTTCATCCGTGAGGCTTAAGTGGGACAATGGTTTGGGATGTAGAATGGTTTAGGCTGGATACTTAAAAGCTCAAATCAGCTCTACTCTCAAGTTTTAAGATCAGTCAAATTTGATGGTTCTGGCCAGTCTGAATTGTTCCTAGTTTCTTCTTAATTAACTTCACCTTTTAAGCCCACTCACTTTGATATTGTAATATTTAGTTAGTGGTGATTGAAATGCCATCATTTTTTTAATGAAACTTCCAATCAATGATTTAGTCGCCCAACGTATTACACAATCCACACCACTCCTTCTCATCCCATTATTCATACCTCACTTCACTCCCTTCAAAATTCCCACCAAGTTGTAAAGTAAGATAACCCTTTCTTTGGTGTGAAGAAAAATACTAAAGCCAAATTACCACCACTCGGGGGCTAAAGTCCCCATTGCATCATTGCGCACAATATAAAAGATAGGCCGCTAAATAGTTCTACGCTTGCTTTACTGTCACATATTGGTAGTGTCTAAGAGAAATGCTAATTTGCATACAGCATGCCAAAGGTAAAAAATTCATTGGTTTCAGTGGGAATTCCCATCTTGAAAAGCTCGTAACATGATCCCTTTTTCTAAGGAATCATTGATACTGAGGTTTGAACAAGGTCTTCTACTTCATCCTAGAATAAGTGCCTTTGTTCCTTATAGGCTGTGAAGGTCATTATGGTCTTTCAAGCAATAAGAAAAGTTCATGTTACCTAGTTTCCATATTTCTTCTAATCCCTTTCAAGTGTTTTCGAGCCGTTTATTAAAATAAACATATTACTATATCAATTTGCTTAAGAAAGTGCATCTTCAGATTAGTTCATTGGGTTCCTCCAGCATGGTGGGTGTGTCTTCTCTGTTCTTGTCTCACCATGAAATAATAACTTTACTGACTCCAAGATTCGTTACGCCAGATAAATAAGGAATCTTTCTGAGTGGGATCTCTTCTAAACGTAACTTACTTCATGACAAATAAAAGAAACCATGAAACATATCTAGCATTTGGAGAAAGCAACCATGACAGATGCAGATTTTGACTCTGAAACTGAACGGTACCAATTTCAAAACAAGTTTGTTGCTGAAGTTGGTTCTAAATACCATTTTCCGTTTAATTGTAGCCTAGGTTGACCACTGTTATGGACAAGCTTTTCAAACCTTCGAACCTAAGGGTGTATGTATACCCAATCATTGGAAATCCTGACGGATAACATCTTCAACAAGACGTAGTATGTTCAGGATCAATGCAGTGTAATTTGAGGATTAGATTGTCTGAAATTCTTGGTTGGGTTGCATGCAATGCATTAACCAGACAGTTTGGGATCCAATTCGGGATTAACATGATATTAATGTATAATTTTCACTGAAGTGATATTAGGAGGAAATTGAGATTGAAGCCAGGACTCTACGCATTGGAAAAGCTGTTGGGGTTGTCAGCATTGAGTCAAGGAAGAAGACTGGTAATTTTTTTTGCTCATGGGCGTCATACCATGTATCTTGTTTCCAGTAAAATGTGAAATTCTTCAAACGCATTTGAACAAGTGTTTTATTGTTTCCATGGTTGCCTCACGTGGGGTGCGTCCCCTGAACCTTCCTTCATAAGTATGACCATGACCGAGAAATAGACTTGTATAGTATTCGGTTTCAAATCCTTCTAATGTAATATCAAATTTCTTATATATTTTACTTTATGCATACTGAATGAGCCATAAGTGCTTACTGTTAATTAGGTATCAAAACAGTGATTTTTCCCAACCGATCGGCCCATTCTTTTTTGTCACCTTCAAATGGCCCGTTTCAGTAAGTTGACTTCCAGAGGGTTGAGAAAATTAGAGATTATTACATCCAAAACGGCATATTATATCTACTAAGAATAATTTGAAAAAAAATGACTTTTAACACAATGAGAGAATATTTGTGATTTAAGAGGAAAAATAAATTTATTTAAGTTCAACTTTTTATTACATGGCACAGGATAAAAGGATTTTGTATTGAAAAAAGGTACATCAGAAATTCTCCAATGTTGGATCATCTTTTTTTATAGTGAAAAACATAAACTACATGTTAAACGTTAGTCATAGCGATGCCCACTAGGCCACTATGAGCTAATAAAGCATTTTCTCATTGCTCATTCATTAGCCTCCGGTACCAAGAAATTGACTAAAGTACTTAAACTAAAGAAAGAAAGATCAAATGTGATAGCCGACGACTTTTTCAAGCCTGATCATGTGGACCTCATCAAGTGGGCGAAAAGTCCACAAATAATGAGTCAAATATATTAATTGACACAAAATTTGGTCAGAAAGCTACATCGTTGAGATTTAATGCCTTTTTATTTGTTACTTTTTTTCAAGTTGTTTGATTAAAATAACTACTAAAGCTGAGAATCATTGGAACCTTTGCCTATCAATCCAAAAGCATCCCTGAAATTCAAAGTCTTCCTCATTGTTCTCCTTCCAACACCTCCATTCCCCTTTCTCATCATTGCTGCAAATTCCCCATAATCTATTTGCCCATCCTGTAACACAAAAAACCACCCCCTAATTAAATAATATCCCCAACCAACAACTTGTCTGCTAATGGTTTCTCATTTCTACCGGAAATTACATCTAAGGACCCAGATCATAGGAGGGCAATCTAGTGAATGAGGTTCCCATTAGGTAGAACCTAGGGAGAGATATAAGTACACAGTTTATCCTGCAAGTAAAAAGTTTATTTCTAAAATTTGAACCATAACCCCAATACCAAATGACAGCAGGTTACATTGAAGCTCACCACAGTTATGACCGAGTGTATAGAAGATTTAAGCTGCATTTTAAAAAATTTGGGTCCATAGACGTAATTTTGCCGGGTTCTAGTTCTACAGTGGCAGGTATGTAGGCAGACGTATAATCTAGAAAAGTCAGTGATAGTATAGAATACTAAGTCCATATTGAGTAATGTGTGATACTTAATAGAGCATTTAAGTAGGTTAGTTCTCCCACCTCAATAGCTAGCTTTTTCATGTAAGGTTCCCCATTTGATTTAGGTACCCATCAGATTATTAGTGGGGTAGTGAACAAGGAAACTTCTGATAGCAAGGAATGAGAGTTACTTACATTGTCTTGATCGATTTCCTTGATTATTTCATCAATATGGAAATCATTAAGACCAAACTCTTTACAAGCCTGTTGAATCTCATCAACAGTTATGTAGCCACTTCCATCTTTGTCAAAGTAGGAGAAAGCTGATAACAGATTCTCTTCCCTCTCCAGCTTATTCAAGTGTATAGTAGCAGCAATGAATTCACCATAACTAATGGTCCCACTATTATCAATATCAGCCTATCATATCATATGCAAAGTCACAAGATGCTGTCAAGTTCTTAAAGAAAAATGGATTAAACTAAGTAATAAAGAACTATATCTTACTGCATCCATAAGATCCTTGATTTCTGACTCCATAAGATCGGATCCTACTCGCTTTAAACCGTCTTTGAGCTCATCAAATGTTATGTTTCCGCTGTTGTCGGAGTCAATCATTTTAAATAACTCCTTCAGGCCACCGATTTCTTCCTCAGAGAGCCTCTCAGCTATAACCTAGGATCAGTATGAACCATAATACACGTGTCAAGTATTTGAATTCATAGGGTTAATTCTGATTTCATCTTTTCCTCACAACAACGCCAATTATCTATCTAAGTATACTACTAATATTATAAGAATATCCATGATTTATGATGCTCCCATTTTATTTAAAAAGTTGGGATTCAGACCTCCAGTGAATCAATATTATCAGCAGAAGTGCAATCAGAACACAAAAGGGAATAGAGACAAAAATTAGTCACATTCCTTAAATTTAAGCATACGTGATAACCATCTTGGGAATCTGATGCTTAGTGAAACTCCCCGAGGCATCAAAAGATGCCAGTTTATAAAATTAAGGCAATTTCTTAACCATGCAAGACAACTAGTTATGCCACATCCACCAAAATCCATATTACAAAGTGATAACTGATAAGGGCTCCTAAAAGCATGAGCTATTTTTCTGGCAAAAAACATCTTTGGCATATCCCTAAAGTTTGAGGTCACTATCCATTTCATCCCAAATGTTTATTCTGTGTCAATTTCATCCTGCATGCTTGCCAAAATTTCTCAATGTCATGCTAAAAGCTAATTCTTTCAATAAATTATACTCTTTCTGGTCTTTAATATAAGCGTTAGTTGATTAATTTGGGTAAATTAAAAAAGTTAAATAAATTAATTAGTTATAACTAAATTCAATCCTCAAGACGAATTCATATTATATACTTTTTAATCCATCAAAATTAGTCAAACATTAATGATCCAAGGGCGTAATATTTAAAATTGAGGCCATGTTGTTACACATTGAATGTCAATCATCACAGCATGCTGAAGTGGGTTATACATTCATGCATGGAGTCCATACTATCTAATATCTAGTCCCTAGATAAAAGACACTCCTATTTTTCTATCCATAACTCTAATATGGAACTAGAAATGGAAATATCACCATGTAAAGTACCTTGATTCAGTAACCTTTAGAATTAATTATTACAAAATGATGAATAACCCCATTACAACCAACACATTTCAGGGTAGAGAATAAACTTGAAGTACTCATGAAACCGCAGCACATAGAAATAAATTTTTCAAATTAAAAATATATAATGAAGCCTTACTCGCAAAGCCATCTTTTTGAGCTTATTCATTGCAGAGAATTGCTTCAAGCGTGACAAAACAGCAGAATCAAGAGGCTTATCTGGTGCAATGCTGTCATCAACAATCCATGGGTGACCTGACACAAAATCAAATTAGCACCACAGCCTGGTAAGAGTTTAGAATTTTCCAATCCCACGTTAAAAATCTTATATGGCTAAAAGCAGTAGTACTGCAAAACCGCACATCACCATAAAGTGTAAAATACTTACGAAGTACTTCATGGGCTGTAAGCCTTTTTTTGGTATTTTGATCGAGCATTTTTTGAATTAGATCCTTTGCACTGTCTGAAATGCTAGGCCATGGTTCAGACTGAAAATCAATTTTTCCTTCCAAAATCTGTCGGAAGATCCCTGTTTCAGATTCTGTAGGTGACAGAATTTAGGTAACCGCATTAGCAATGAGGAATACATGAAATTTAGGAAGCAAAACTCAAACTATAATTTAACATATCGAAGATAGAAACCTACCAGCCCAAAATGGTGGCACCCCACTAAGTAAAATGTACAAAATAACTCCTGCACTCCACACATCTGATTCAGGTCCATAATGTTTGCGCAACACCTCTGGCGCAACATAGTACGGGCTTCCAACAACATCAGAAAATGTTTCACCTGGAGATCATATCACTTTGTTAGGCATACACAGCATGAAGGAGTTTCCGGTTGATTTAGCAATAGTTGAAATTAAGTACAGTAAGGAATATTCAAATTCAAATAGTAACTATAATAAATGCTGCTAAGTTCACATTTAACTTTTAATGGCTAAATACATTTTGCTGTAAACTGAATTGATAATTCATTCAATGATGATAATTTCAGTGCACCAGCTCCCAACACTCAATGAACTGTTGAAAAATATACCTTTTGCCAACCAACCGCAAAGATGCAGCATATTCATCTTTTTGGGAAATTTTGCATGATAAAATAATTAAACATAGAACATGTTTCACATTATACTCACAGGGCACCTATATAGCCAGTCATCTTCAAGCGTCTAAAGATCTAAGCTTCTAGCGGTTTGAAGTCCTTAGACACAAAAGAGAAGAGCATAGAAAAAGGTTTTTCACTCCCCTAAATCACATTAACCAGATTAGTAAAATCTGCATTTGCTAACTTTGAAATAAACATGTAAATCGGGCATGGAGGATTCAAGATCATTGAATAAATTTGCACATGAACGTCTTTCACATTAATAGAATGATAAGTCTAACAAGGATCTATCCACAATGATACAAACACAAAAAAGCCAAACCATTTCAGACAAAGAAATAAATCAAGAAGAAACCTGGCTTGTAAAAAACAGACAGCCCAAAATCAGTTGCCTTAAGTTTGGCATCTTCTTCGACGCTATCGAATAAGAAGTTCTCTGGTTTGAGGTCTCTGTGCATAACCCCAAGAGAATGACAAGCTTCAACAACCTCAACAATGGTCCGAATGATCTTGGCCGCTTGCCTCTCACTGTAATGCCCTTTCTGCACAATCCTATCGAACAACTCTCCACCTTCGCACAGCTCCATGACCAAGTGAACAGAAACATAGTCCTCGTAGGTACCATGAATTCTAACCACGTGAAGGTGCTCAGACAAGTGGTGCATTATCTGAATCTCCCTCCAAACATCATCGTAGTCCTCTTTACAGATGAGCTTGCGCTTCGGAATTGACTTGCAGGCATATCTGCGACCCGTGGACTTCTCTGTACAAAGGAAAGTAGTACCAAATTGACCTTGACCCAATTTTCTGCCCAATGTGTAAAGCTCTGTGAGGATTTGGGTCCGATAAGGAAGAACCCAGGTAGATGTGCTCGATTTCTTCATTCTTGTGTCCTTGCGAAGTTGCAATCTTTGTCAAGGGAGAGACGAGAGGGGATGAACAGAAATGACAGAAACCTAAAAACGCTGACCGAGTCTTCCTTATTGAGAGGTGGGGGTACACACACACACACCCAACGATCTTATTGCATCCTATATCCTCTCAGGCAGGGTATATGTCTGTGTTTTTCTTTCTTTCAGATATTTGTGTGGGTCTGCGTCTTCAGAAGATTTCGGCTTTCATAATCTGCTTTTATTACTGCTTTTTCCTATGGCCTCCAATCCAACTCTGCTGCACTGTTTGAAGTTTCTTTTCTTTCACCTTTCTTTTTCTATCTCGTTTTTTATTCAACGAGAGGGATAAGTGATGACCACGCCCCCTCCTCGCATGGCCTCATGATTCATTTTTTTTGAAAAAAAAAATTAGTTAGGTGTTGATTTTCTTTTTCGGCCTGACAGGGAACCTTTTTTTTTTTTAACTAGGCATTGAAGTTATAAATGGAATGTTTGGAACTTTGTCTTGACTGAAGAAAACTTACCTTTGGATATTTTTTACCGTAATATATCACTTTACTAAATATGAAGCTTTAAAAAATGGATCATGAAAATTGAGAAATTTGATTTAAACAAAATATTGAGTCAATTTTGCGGAACTTAGAATTTAATTTAAACATTGAAAATGGCGATTTCATCAATTTAAGGGAAAAATTAGGATGCAAATGAAGCATTTATAAAATATGGGTCACATATTCACTAATTGGTCTAAAATTAAATTATAGATGCCTTTTCACATAGTAATTTCACGTTTCTATCATTCTATTGCCAGAAAGATTTAATTTTTTTAAATATGGGTCAGACTTTGTGTGTTAAGTTAGATTTCCTTTTCCATTTCTTGATATATATCCAGGAATCAGGATAATATTCTTAAAGGCTAGATGGCTCTCCACTTGATGAACAATTTTATAATTCCTATGAGTCATATAATAATAGAATGTCAATGTATTAATTAAAAATACTTAGATCCAGTCTTTAATTTGGTAGAATTATCTGTTTCCCATGCATAATTACAGGCAATCATTACTCAGTTTTTTTTAAAAAAGTTATATAAACTAAAATTTATTAAAATCATTTAGACTTAAGGAAATTATTTTAAGAATAAAATATTTTTACTACCCTTCCTCTAAGTATTCATATGTTAATACTAAAAAAGTTTTAATTGTTGCAGACAAATATACTGTTAAAAATTAATATAAAAACTTTGCATTGAAATATTTTTTTTATAAAAAAATTTAGGTGAATTTGATACTAGTATTACCATCAAAGCTAGGATATAGCTCCAGAATTCAGAGAGTATTTATAAAAAATTTATAAAATTATTTATTAAATAAGTTCTCACAATAAAAATAAAAATTAAACTCGTATTCTTATAAAATATAAATATATTTTTTATGATGTGTTAATTTCGTTGGCTACATTGAAATAAATTAATATAGAGAAGGGAAGTAAATTAAAAATTCTGTAGCATGAGGAGAAAATAATTTTGTTTAGGAAAACAAACATGAGATCAAGATTCAAGTTCCAATTTTATCAAGATTCAAGTGCAATGAATTTTTGTCACTGTTGGGGAACAGTGTCTTGTTTTGTCACTTTAACTAAAGAAGACGAAAGTTTGAGTTAGACAATAATGCTTTTTAAAATTATTTGTTTCAGTTTTCCTAAAGGAATTATTGGTTTTCGCAGACTGTATCACCTCACTTTTATTTTTTTAATCATTTTTTTAGCCCTCAAATTTCTTTAACATTATCGCCATTCAAAACTTTATCCCAAAGTGACCATGGGAACACTATTATTATTCTACATTATTTTCTTGCCCACTTGTATTAGTTAATACGTAAATTGATGTATATAGTAATATTTCCTGAATTCATTTAAAAATAAAAAATTAAATTAGGTTATTCAGATTTTTTTTAGAAATTAATTATATACATTTAATATAATTAAAAATATATAAATACATTTGAATAATAAATTTTAAACAAATAAGATATTCTGCTTAAATAATAAAAATTTACTTTACACGTGCCTATCCCTATTTTAATTGATTCTGAAACATCAATACTCTTCTAGGGATTTTTTAAAAAGTTATGTAGACAACTTTTGTTTTGGTATAAGGGATAAAATTTCTTAAGATTAATCTCTTTCTTAATATATGAAGGAAGATGGAGGAGACGGGGGATATTGAACTGATGGTATTGAATAAAGATTTGCAGATTTTCCATGTTAAAATTTAGAAAATGATTTGAATATTCTTAAATTTCAATGTCCAAATTTGAGAAGTAACTCCGAAATCCTTACGTCGGAACTTGTTGGCTACACAAGTTTTTTTTTTAACCTTCCAATGTTAAAAATTCAGAACATGAGTTTTAAAGACTAAGTCGTAAATTGCAATTTAACAATCTTCCTAAAATGAAGTTACATATATCTTCTAGTCCAAAAATGTCTAACCCCATTATTTTATAGTTGCAACCCAACACACCATCCCAAGAAATCCCATTTCCAATTTTCCATCTTTATATCAAAAGTGAAGTTTTTTCTCAACCAAACACTTCCCCGACTATTTTGACCATACTAATCTTCCGTATAATCTTCCAAATCCAAACGTTAAAATAATGTATTGGAGTTCTAAAACAACCTCAACGTTGCATGCATCATGCAATAGTTGCACAAAATATTATTCCTGGCGCCAAGGAGAAGAAACAGAAAATTCATATGTGTGTGTGTGTGTGTGTGTGTCAAATAAAGCAAAGCATGTGATTCTCTATATTCAAATATGCCAACTTTGTCTCCCAAAATAGGGCTAGATACAGAATTCAAAAGGTTACTCTAACTAAAATGCGTTAAGGGTAAGCTTCCTAGTTCCTAAAGACCTATCCCAAGGTACCAAAATCTTTCCAAACCCAAATCCTCCGGAATATCTCTACCTTAAACCAAACTTCACTGTAACAGAGGCCAGTAAAACTCAAAAGCATATGAACAATTCGCAGCTCGTTACAAAGATCAGACTCAATTTCTATGAACAATCATTGGTCAGATTGTCAATTCTGTACACTAATCTAAAACCTAAGGGAATACCGGTAGTTAATATCCTATCCTACTTCCTAAAGGAATACCGGTAGTTAATATCCTATCCTACTTCCTACCTTTGATATGTCAGGCCGTGGTATACTTCGGCACCAGCATATGTACGGAATTTGATACCTCCAAAAGCTGCTGCTCGATTTTATCTTTCCATTGAAACAGCTCCATCAACATACCCTGCAAATAGAATGTAGTGGATATTTTAGCTGTACAAAATTAAATTGTAGTAAAAACAGTCATATACATGCATATACTGCTGTCAATATCACCTGAATTAATATGAATTTGTTGTTGCGTCGAACTGATTTTGAACTGACAATCATGGACGAACAAGGAGTCACATCAGGTGATCTTCCTCTTGTCTCTTGGTAATGACTTCCAGCAAATTGCTAATATCAAGAGGTTAAAAAACACATAATAAGGCATGCTTATAGAATCTAAGCGCCATTATTTCTCGGTGATTTATCTGTTCTACAATTTTTATTCCCTGAAGAAGAAAGCAGAGCCTGGGGGAAGGGGGTGTTATGTTAAGAGAGTGACTTCAAATATATTACCTCGTTGCATCATTCGGTTCTTTATCGCGTGGTGGAGATCGCAAGGGTAAGATAGGATCATGGAGTATAACCTGTAGCTGAACATCTTGCAGTTCCGGACCACCTGACCAAGTTGCCAGTCCATCTCCCGGAGTATTGTCTAGGTTGACGTTTTCTAGCCAACCTTCCCATTCTTCTGAGGAAAAACCCGTGGTAGTTTGTTCCTGTGGTGACTGAAGATCGTTCAATTGATCGGCTATTTCTGCAAGCTGTTGATCAACTTTAGTTTTCCAAGTGACCAATTCACCATACATTCCCTGAGAATGTATAAAAGCATTAGAATAGAGTTATAATGCGTGTTTGGATACACTTCTAGAAAAAGGCTTATGGAAGAAAAGAGCTTTTAGGTAGCTTTTGGAGAAGAGCTTATGAAAAAAAGGTGATTCTAGATAAATGAGTGTTTAGACAATTATTATTAAAATGACTTTTGTAATTGAAAAATTACGGTATGATTTTATTAAAAATATGAGAGAGGAAATATGGTGAAAAAGGGAGATGAGAGAGCGTGAAGAAGAGTGAATAGAGAATAGAAAGGAGAGATGGTGGAGAAGAGTGAATAGAAAAGAGAGAGGAGAGATTGTGAAAAAGATAGGAGAGAGGAGAGAGGGTGTATAAAAAAGTAAGGGTAAAATAGTAATTGAGTAGTTTATAAACTCTTTTACTGTTCCAAAAACTATTCCTACTAACTTACCTGAAACCATAATTTGATCCAAAAGCCTTTTTGAATAAATATAGTTATTTGTTTTAAAAGTTCCCTAAACTAAGGTTTGGGCCAAAAGCCCTTTTAAAACTATAGTTTGAGGGTTTTCCAAACACACCCAATATATGAATAGACATAACACCTAGAAAAAACCTTATCTTCCTTTTAAACAAAACATGAATCCATCAAATTCTCAAAAAGGTGAAGGAGTGGTTGTTGTGTATTGCTTAGCTACCTGCATACCCTTCAAAGAAGTAATAATCCCAGTCAAGCGCTCTTCAGTCATAGCTTGCAGCTTCACCGATTCCTTCTGGGTCCCCTGAAAATACGAATCAATATGAGATATCGTCAAGTGCTGGAGACAGGAAGCCATTGATATTAAATAATACAGCACTCACTTCCATCAGGTTATGTTCATTTTTCTCTTGCTTCTTCAACATTAACTCCTGCATATCTCTGGCAATGCAAATGGAAATTATTAAAGAAGCATATATAATGCCAGCCAATACAAGATCAATTTTGAAAATCTAGTTTTGACATTCAATACCTCTTCATTTTGGCCATTTCTATTAGAAGCAACTTCAGTTCACAAGAAGAATCAGTATTCTGAGAGGAGGCATTGCCTGCACTAAAATTAGGTGGTAGCCAGTAAGGATCCTGCACCCCAGCATCCCGACGGATTTTATCTAGGTGAGCACTCTCCAACCAGTACTCCATAATTCCTTTGGAATTGTGCCACCGTCGAAACCGTTCAGTCCCTCCAGGTGCTACTTTACCATCAATTTGCTTCAGTAAGTGATCTAAAAGTCCAGTATCACCAATGTCCTGACGGGCTTGCTCTCTTAGAGCATGTCGTGAAATTGGGTTTGCAAAATTCGCATCCGCAGCCTTTAATATCTCCCACATTCTTTTCTCAGCCTGCTGATACCTATAGCACAAAATTGCCGTAATTTACTATGTGGTGCTTACAAAGAAGACATCAATAATAAAAGAAATATGATTTACATTCTTTACCTTTCAGCTGACCATCTATTTCTATTCTGACGCTTCTTTGTCTTAAGCTTGCTAATACCTTGCCCCCGTTCTCCATCTAACAGTTCTTTCATCTCTCCAAGATGATCAGGGCTAAGCTGCTTTCTTCTCTTACATTTTGGCGTGAACATAGTTTTAATTTTAAAATCTTCTTCATTTTCATCTTTCAAATCCTCTTCCTCTTCCTCATCTCTAGAAATTCTTGATGAGAGTTGACTTTTGTATCCCTTGTGCTGATCAATGAACATACCTTGATTACAAGGACCACGCTCTTCCATACCAGCACCTCTTCTCAGTCAAAACTCCTTGCCTTACATAAATATTTTGGATGATTAAAGTCTTCTATTAAGCAATGAAGAAAGGAAGAAAACTGTACAATGTGCAGCTAGTAACTATTTAAGATCTAATACACGTTGTCCTAGAAGAATATCAATTATTTTGCCCTCAGTCCGTATCTACTGGTTAAGAAACAGAAGATAACTAACAAGGTTTTGATTCAGGTCAAGAGAAAGTGGAAAACAAGCATTAATTGGGCCATAACCAGAAGAAAAGATTGAAACACCCGTATTTGGACCAAAAACGTGAACATTAAAAAAGTGTTCATCAGCATGTACTGCTTTATTGCAAGAGTAGATAATTTACATTAAAGAAAACTTGCCAGGCAGTGTCAATCAAGAAAGTCCATGAGATTCCTAGTGCATGCTAGCTTTTCTTTTTTAGCATAACAAATTTACTGATATATAAAACTACGGGTCTATGTCAAAAAATAAAATCATTTTTTTTCCCCAAGATATTTCTTGTGAAAGGTCCCCAACGAATGAGAAACATAATATTGATGATTTCTTGATAAGCATCATGGGTCATAGATAGAAGATATCTATAATATACAACTCGTACCAATACAGTGGCCCAGACATCATTAACTATAAGGAATAAGACAACCACTCGGTTTCTTGCCGCACACGGTGTGCCTGAAAAGCCTCTTTAACTAAAAAGCTGAACAATCAAACTCTGGGTTTGTCGGGACACACTAGGTTATATGACGTAGCTAAAAAGCAGAACAATTAAACACTGTAATTAAAATCCATTTCTGTCATCCTTCCGCAGGGATGGCTCAAACCCAAACTCAAACGAAAAAAGAAATCAAACAAACAAATTCAAAGGAAAAAACTAGAGTTTTAGCATTGAGAGAGCAGTAAGCAAATTAGTATCGGCCCAAAACCTAAAACCGTACGAAACTCAGCAAAATCAGAAAGGGAAATTACTCAAGGGACAATGCACTGACCTTAACAAACAATCAACATTGCTAAAACCCTTAACAAAAGAATAAAATAAAATAAGAATGACGGAACGAAAGACCTAGGTAAGAAGTGTGAACTACAACGCTGAAAGGGAAAACACTAAAAAAATGGTGGAAGAAGAAGAGACAAAGGTTTAACACACCAATGAGGGGATTAGCGGAAGGCTGCGCCGAGAAGGTTGTAGGGTGGCCGACGCAGTCGCAGGGAAACAGAGGCACACATACCCAAAATCTGTGAAATAACGTTTCAAATTGACCCCAAAAAAGATATTGGCCCAAAGAAAAAGGACCAAAAATATAACATTTAAATTGAAATTTTATTTATATTGGTAGTAAGAAAATTTTTACTATGGCCATAAATTATGGGTGAGTTTAATTTTTTTAAAAAAAATTTATATACCAGAAAAAATTAGAATTTTATTGATTTTTGGTCTGAATTAAAATTGGAGGTTTAAAGTAAAATTATTATATAAGTACTATCTTAGATCATAAATTAAAATTTTCAAAATAATAATAACTTTAAGAATCATCGATTTATGTTGAGCTTGTCTCAACTACAATATAGCTTGTGTTAGAAAAGAATCTTTGTGGGATTAATGCACAAGTTGTTGATTTCTTTTAACCAAGATTATTTTGATCTGAATTTACATAATGTAGCACCCTTACCACTAAATCAACCATTTAAGACTTAAACTCATCAGAGGCTCAATTAATTAGAAAATTAAGACCCATGTTTAATTAGACACTAGCCAGAGAAAGGCATATTAGAGACATAGGGACTTAAATCTTGAGCCCTAGACTAAAAACCAGAAGCAGCCTTCAAGTATGCCTATGAAGAAGCAACCTTCAAGAGGGTTACTGGTCAGATCAAGTTTAACAATAATGGTGGTAAGTTCTAGTAAGCACGGTTTTGAGTTGCCATTCTGATTTAAGTTTAACAAGAGGGTTATTGGCGTGATCATTATGATTTATTCTGCATCAGTTTAGTTCCATTCTCCTTCTGAATTTACCATTTCTATCTTTACGTATGTATTTTTGCAAATACAATCATCTAATACTGGACCCTACTAACAAATTCAAATTTGAAATTAAGTCTGCAAGCAGAATTCTTATTTCTCATTTGGAATTGATTTCATACGGAATAGGAGGGAATCACATAATAATTAGATTTACCAGAGTTCTTGTTACGCTAATTCCCAGATTTTAGAGGAAGGAATTGCTGTTTCATGTTTAACCATTGAATGTCAAAGAAGATAACAAAGCGACTTTTGAATACTTCCATCGTATCTGTAGTGTAGTTTGTCAGATATTGGAAAATAGGGGTCCTACTCCACAAATATCAAAAAAGAAGGTATTGAAAGAAAAAAAAAAAAATCTCAACTTCTGACGAGAAGGGCTGGTGTCCTAAAATCCATGCCTCGCACCCAAGAATGATTTAACATTTTAACATTAGACAAAATTCTCTAATCTATAAAATGGGAAGAGAGAAACCTGAAACATACTATAACAAAATTCATCATGATATTTCCTCCTTCTGCTAGATAGGTTCCGCCAGTAAAACCTTTAATTTAGTCATCAATGCATTGCCTGAGGTAAATCTCTGTTCCTCATTTTTAAATTAACCTACTCAGACCTGTTTCTTCTTTTCAAAGCCAGATGCAGTAATACGTTGACGCTTCCTCCAAGCTGGAATTTTACCAGGGAAAGCCCACCTTAATAGTCTCTCCCATGAATAGCACGCCAAAAACATAAGAGCAGCCCAAAGCAACAGTTTATCCCTTAATCCCTCTGGCAGTGGCACCAGCTTCAGCCAGTCATTCAAGTCTCTGAAGAGATCCGATGTGATCACTGTGAAGAAGACGGCCGCGGCAAAGAGAGCATACCGGAATGGTTTATTTTCTGAGATGCTCTGGTTGAAAGGATGGCCCATATAGTTCACAGCAAAAGTGGCCACCTGAAGCATCATGCTCACCATGTAGGAAACGGTATTCACCAGGTTGGGATGAAAATCAGAATCTACTTCGATGCATTCCTCGGGCATGTGTTTCTCAGCCTCTTTAACCGAAGAAATCAGAAAAAACAGGTGAATTGCAAATTGTCCTAGGAGAGAAAGCAAGACATAAGCACAAAAGACATTGGGGTGAGGACGTTCAGCTGAGAGCGTGGGAAGAGGGCGGGCGTGTGAGATGAAAAGGAAGAAGGCAGCAGTAAACACCCCGCTAATCGTGGCTTGTATATCACCAAGCTTGACTCCATCCAGGTACATGACACTCAACACATATGCAGTAGCAAGGCAGTTAAGGCCAAGAATTTTGAACATCTGGAGGGTAGTCACAAGAGTACTGCGACCTTGACGAATTATGTCAGTGGTGGGAGCAACAGATGCATGCTTTGCAGTGAAAGGTGATGCCATTGAGGCATCACCGAGCTTTACTGTGGGAGCAGTACGACCATCTCCTTCCTCATTAAGCTCATCCATCATTTTCTTAAGCTTCTGTCTTTGCATTTCTGCAGCTGTCACATGACGGTTACTCGAGTGGCTAATGGAATCTGATCGTGAAGCACCTTTGGCCTTTGAAGTGCCTTCTCCGCTAGAGCCAACAGGTTTTCCAGATGAATCGAGTGCAGACTTAGATTTCTTTGGCTTGTTAGATTTTGTACCATCTTCCTTAGACGAGTCTGAAGAGGAGCTTCCACTTTGAGTTGGAGGTGTCGCATTCAGAAGAGCAACCCCTACATGGGCCTGAAACAGAGAAGTTAGCCTCTTGCTGGTTGCTGTTGCCTTGCCATGGTAAAAGATGCACAATGGCAAAAACCTTAACAACCATACCAACTGAAGATGCAAGACTAAACAAGGGCCAAAGGGTTAATACCAACAATAATATATCAGTAACAATTGAAGTTGCAAGACTAACCAAGGGCCTAAAAGGTTAAATATCCCCAACACATGTTACGATTAGAAAATTGGAAGATCCAATTGATCCTGTAAAAACATACTGCTTTTAAGCTGTTATCAATAGCCATCTATGTCACTGATAAAATGCATTCTCCTTCAGACTTCAGCAAATAAATGTACTAAAAACGTCCATCATATTGGTAAGTACGAAGGTTGTAATATGTCATAACAGATTGAGATAAAAAATTCAACTGAGCTCAATATTCACGAAATATAGGAGAGCTATTGAGTATAATATCATCAAACACGATATTACCTGCTTCAAAGCTCCAACATCATTTGTACCATCTCCACACATCAAAGTTATCCTTCCTACTTTTTTAAAAGTGGTCATGATAAGTTCTTTCTGTTCAGGAGCCACTCTAGCAAACACCTTCACGTATGGAATGACCAGTAGACTAGCAGAAGTTTGTTGCAACATCTCAATGCAATCACCTCCAATGCAGAGATCACGACTCTCTGATAAAGATTCAACCTCTTTCACACTGAAATCAATTATATATGTTAAACAGCCTAGAAATTTTAACTGAAATAAGAACAAATAATGGCAGAACAGTAGAGCAAGGACTTAAGTTCAACAATCTGAAAGCAATGAATGCTATTTTATGAAGAACCTAGTTCATAACGATCTTATTTGAGAGGGACAAAAAGTTTTAGTTGAGAGTTAAAACAAAGGGAAGAATACCAGTTATGTAACCAGAAAACAGAGAATTTGAAGTTACCTGTAGGGGACTATTTCAGACTCATCAGGAGACATCCAGTTATACCCTTCGCCATTACTTGCTGGACCAAGAATTAATGTCGGTTTTGATATTATATGAACTTGACCAGCAACATGGCAAGCTGTCAAAGCTTGATCACCAGTGATCATAACCTATAAATGTTCAGAAGATATTCTTGTAAATTTGATAAATTACTAGTTAAGAAGTGCTTGTCCACCCCAAAAAAACAAAAGAAAAACAAAATAATGCTGCACTTGTAAACCTGGGATCCAATCAGACGGAGCAAAAATTTCCAACAAAAATGTTCCTTCATTGTAAATATTATTTTGGGATAACACTTAGCCGTAAACTCCAAAGAAAGAGGCAGAAAAGTCAGAAAATATTTTCCATCCTAGAAGCTGAAACTTCCATCTTTCTTGCAACAGAGGAGGAAAACATTTTTTTGGGGACAGAGAAGCTCATCCGGATAAACATGCTTACCAGGTCATGCGATGATCCTTTCAATTCAGATAAAATTGAGGCTGAATCCGATCTAATAGGACAATTAAACACCTAAAAATAAGCCGTGCCACCATTAAGCACCATGTCAATGAAAAAGGAAACTCTCAAAATTAACTTCAAAACATTGTATGAATAAGGTAATGCATTGGTTACCACAAATCCTGCAAAAGTAAGCCCGCTCTCCACTATATCCCTATCCAAGCCTCTAGCTTCACTGACCTTCATGCATTCAGCAAATTATAAGCAACAACTTAAAAATGCATGCATATGTTCAATCGCATGCTAAAACAGCAAAGATGGTAATTGTTAATCAAGAAGGAACAATAAGAGAGAGGGATTCAATAGACAAAGAATTCTTACTGTCATGTCAGGAAGAGACTTATAAGCAAGGGCAAGAACACGAGACCCCTGACGTGTATATTTTTTGTAGGTCTCAACATATGATGGTGGTCTATCAGTAAGCCTATCTTGAATAATTTCTGGGGCACCCTGAAAGAATTTACAAAAGAATTGGTTAGTTAAATATGAAAAGAAGTTTCAACGAGAGGAAAAGCCCGGCATTAAGAACCTCAAAGATGCATATATCAGTTTTCACTTCTGATCAACAGTTCCAAAAGTGAAAAGGACAAAAGTGCATAAAATGAATCAAGAAGTAAGCAACTTGTTTTAAATGTAGACACGATACTAGTCAATCATAAACATCCATAGCAGGTTTTCACAACAAAGAAGTCAGGCAAAATCGTTTGAGCCAGCTAAAATTTCCAGGCTCCCCAAAAAAACTTAATCCCATGGCAACGGTTACGAAGTCTAGTCACAATTTGGAGGAGTGGTATAATGCGTCTGTCAAAAACAATACAAAAAATTTATAAATAAACACAACCAATTATAACACGTAATGCAGGATAAGAAAATAAAGATATTGATTATTTTAATCCTTAAATGTATTTTATTATGAGGGATAAATATGGATTTGTAATTAATTATATTGGGGTTATTTAACAATAGTTTAACGTTATCAATTTTGATGTTTGGGTCAACACGTCCATCACAAATATTTTCCTATCACATAACAAGAGAAGAACCAATGTGAATGTGCAGAAAATGCAGGGAATAAAATATGTCATACCTCTGTAACCAAAAATACAAACACACACAATACCTCAGATGATCAGCACAAATTAAGCTTGTCAAGGTATTATATCAAGAAGGACCTAACTGAGTAAAATGCATGAATTGAAAATTTTGAATTTAAAAATCCATTACTTGGCAAGAAACCAACCTTAACAAAGGCCAAAAACTCCTCTTGAATGCGAACAACAACTGCCATTCGTTTTAAGTGAGATGAAAAATGGTGTCGCTGAACAATTTGGACAGGATTGCCATTCCCCCTGCAATTAAGGTGATGGGTGATAGAGGAAAGGAAAAGAAAAGAAAAGAAAATATAAAATGTTATAGAAATTTGTGTTCTCGTCATTTTCCTTAACAATTGCACTCTCTTTCAACGTTATAGAAACTGATAATGGCAATAATCAAATTAAATGAGTCCGATACTGGTTCAATATTAAACCAAACTTCACACGTATTAGCTGGCAAAAGAAAATTTTCCATTGAAACAATACAGAGGAAAGGTAGAACTAAAATCTATAATAGCAGCAATGTTTCACTTACTTTTTTGTAACAGCCTTCTCGTCAGATTTATAACTCCAATCTATTCCCTTTAGTGCTGCCTTCTCAAGAGGATCGCCGACCTATAAGCATTATAGATTTTATGAGAATATAGTATAAATCAAATAATGGAAGACAGCAGAAAGGTAGTGGAATGCATGTCCTTCTGCTCATGCAAATCCATTGCGCATGATAATAATCAAGCAGAGAGTATTTCAACTAGAATCACAGGAAAAGAAGATATTAAAAGATTCCATTGCCAATTTGTTTCTCCAAAAATGGCTACTTTTATCTAAGATATATGATTAGTATAAAATTCAAGAAACTATATCTAAAATCTAAATCAATTATCCAGATGTCATGTCACAGAAGGGAAAAGGAAATAATAATGACAATACAAGGACTTGGCTTTCAGAAACACGGACATACCAGCTTATTATCAACAAAAACCAATGCATGACAAGAAGCCAGGATTTCTACTGTACGTGCAGGCACTCTATTCACATCAGACTCTAATTCTGTAGACCCTGCCACCCCAACAACTCCAGAAAACTCCTATAATATAGAAGAAAAACAGTTAATAAGCAAAACAAGGTCTCAAAAGAAAATTGAATGCCGTGAATAGATGCAGTTACCATGTCATCAGAGGTAAGTGTTCCAGTCTTGTCAAAACAACATATGTCAACCTAGGGCAATAGATGTACAATAAGTTCAAATAAACAATGTCAAGATATAACATGTGCAATAAAGTTAATGATGTAAGAACAGAAGCATGGTAGTAGCTGTCTCGTCCAGGTACCTTCCCAGCAAATGGTATTCTGAAAGGTTCTGTGCAAAATATTCCACGCCGAGCTAGTGCAATTAGGGAAGTATTAACCGCTATTGACAATTCCATGGGTAATTCAGGAGGTATCACTGAAGTGATAATAAGTGAACAGCTTAATATAAGCTTATACTTGCTCCTCGTGGGATCTTCTAGCCCCTGTAGTATACCGTATACCAAGCCATATAACAGTTTTTAACAAAGACCAATTGATATCACAATTTATAATTCATCTGTGAGGAAGCACTACCTTAACAAGTACATAACCAGCAGCTACTAAAGCAAACACGACCAAGAATAAAATGAACAGCCCACTTTCCCAGCTATTGGCAGTCACCTATAATATATGCATTCAGAAGAGAAGAAACAAATTCAATGGACACAAAGCAATAAGTTATAACATCTTAAAATACTTAGGCTTACTACGGTCTATATCAATTTACCCTTCCAGTAGAGAATAAGATTGTCCGCATCAGCTTTCCTTGGCTAGTTTCAAATCCCGTTCTTATAACAACAGCCAAGCAGCCACCATCAGGGGTTTTCAATGGAAAAGTCTGACACCAACAAGAATGTTAATATAATAACAATGAAAGCATGTGCAACGCCTGAACATCAAAAACAGAATATATAAACAGCATAGTCTTAAATCACCTTGTCAGGAGTGTGCTGCAAAATTTTAGTTCCGCCAAACAAGACATGGCTTTTGTCTCGCCTTGCTGATAACTTTTCCTCGATGCCTTTACCAGCAATTGAAACCTAGAAGGATGGTTGTTTCTAAATGAAAATTATGCGAGGAGATTGAATTTTGGGGGAAAACAAACTACCATGACTATCTATATTTTTAGACAGTCAATCTTTGCAATGAAGATACTAACAGCTAACGAGAATCGCCCTTCCAGAAGGCTTGCAGCAAAGAAAAACAGTAAACAAAACAAAGCACGGCCTTAGCAACAGAGAATAGCAGTCAGTCTATGACCAAACAACAACAACAAGCCTTATCCCATTAAATAGGATCGGCTACATAGATCATCCGACGTCATTGTGCTCTATCAAAAACTAAATCGTTAGATAGGTTATTGACCAGTCTATGACCAAACAATACAACAAAATTGATATTATTCATATTCATTAAGTTCATTTTTCAGATCCCTGATTAAGAAAAAAACAAAAAGAAAAAAAAAATCATTACTTTAGCCCTTCAAGATATGTAACAAGCATAAAAGCATTTCAGAACCCTTAAAAACTAAGAAAAGTAACTACTGCCAACAACCCCTGCACTAGCACACAAATGGAAAGCAAATCCAGCAATGAAACATGAAATAACTGCCTCAAAGTGTTGAAAAATAACCATCCCCACAACACTAAGCACACGCTTTAAAGTCATAGCATATATCCATTAGAATATCACATTATAGAAAAGCATTTCAGAATAGAGAAACACCTTCCACTGAGGAGTAGACTCGCCTGTGAGAATTGCTTCATTTACAATTGCACTTCCAGCCAATATAAGCATGTCTGCAGGTACAGACTTCTCTTCTCCATTCTGACCTGAAGAGCGTCCAATGGACACAACATCCCCAGGCAAGAGATCAGTACCAGAGAGTTTTACCCACCTATAATTCAGACCAAAATACAAGTATACGAGTAGCTTTAGAGACCATTCCATTAAAACCCAACATGAGCTTATTTAGAATGCAACAACATACTTGCCACAGCGATGTGCCATTAAGATCTGACTATCAACACTAACACGCCTCAACTCAGTTAAAGTCTTCAGCCGGCTTTTTGCCATAGTCGACTCAAACATAAACAGCATAAATAGGGTAAACAAACTGTAATACCAATATTCATCCAAGCACCAGAGACCCACACAGAAAACCTGTCGAATTTAGAAGATCAAAAAAAAACACAAAGAGCTGCATGAAGATTAAGAACTAAGGAAAAACTTTATAACCCCGAAAGGAGAAAGAATACCTGAAATACAAAAAAAGGCTCCATGCAGTTCTCTTTCAACAATTTCTGAAAGGTAGGTTGAGGATAATCAAATCTAGAAGACGAACAAGCATTATGTTAGACTTAGAAATCAAACAGGATGTCATAAGATATTTATAACCATTAAAATGGGGAAACACAGCCAATAAAAATATAAAAGCAAAAAATATTGGGGTAAAGGATCTAGCAACAGCAGTCATTAAATAAAAGCAGCATGCACACGAGCATGAAAATTCAACAGTAAACACACCTGCAAATTTGGCATCCAGCATTAAGGGTTGCAGAGTCAAATGAAATCTACAAAAGTGTAAACAACAAAAATAAGAACCTACACGTTGCGCCCCCATTTCTCATTGGCAGCAAGAACTTTAGCTTCAGTGCCATGGCCAGTACTTCTGAGATAATAACCAAATGTTTCCTTGGTAGGGTAAGAAAGCTTGCAAAACGTTCCATTCTCCTTTGAATAGACAAAACGTTGTTTCCTGAAGTCAAAGTAAATCTCTTCTGAATCCAACTGCGATGAAGAACCTCCAGCCTGCACATGCAAAAGTCAACAAAGTAACACGCAAAACATGGGTCATAAAAAGGGGGGAGAGAGAGAGATGCTGTGGTCAAAATGTATTATGTAAGGCCAGAAACAGACAATATCAATAAAATGGAAACTTGATTATACGATTGCTGATTTCAAATTAGTTGGTTGTATTTGCAGCAAGGAGAAACCAAGTTGAAAGTATGTAGTAACTTAATAAGACAAGTAATCAGCATTGCAAACTAAGGCAGCAAATTGTGCACAATGTGCGTAACCAAATGAGAATATGTAATGAAAACATATATTTAACTGGGTCCACAGAGATTGTCACGTAGCAGAGAAATTTGACTCCAACCTTACCCAATCTCATACATTAGTGGTACATAAGACATCTACTTTTTATTCCGACCCCGCAATTAAAATGTGTTGGATATATACATATAGAGAGAGAGAGTAAACTAAAAATAAACTCAAATTAAGCACTAACCATTTCAAATAGGGAGAAGCAGATTTTATCCCTATGAACTACGATTCACACACACACACAATTATATATATGTACGTATGTATGACTGACCCATTCAATCCGTACATATGTGCATATGCATTTGAAGTGGTACATGAACATCAAATTGTAACAAAGTACCAACCTCCCAAATGAAAATTGTGTTCAGCGTTTGACAGGGTGTCTGGTAGCATTTTAAAGTTCATAGGGTATATCATTATATTTGATTTGATGTTCATGCACCAATCTTACAATTAAGCTATATTTTATGGAAATATAATGTACTTTCCCCATTATAAAATTATGTAGGAGGAGGTATAAGGATTAAAATAAGTCAGCGATGTAAATAGCAATAATTATACAGACAGAAATATAGGATCGTAAACTAAAACTGAGCCTAGAATCATGTAACTTGTTCCTCTTATCATTCTGCAATCAGCATAACTTCCAAACTAAACATTTTGCATGTTCTTGTAACCCCTCTCTCCCCTCTATATTTATCTATCTAGCTATCTATTCTATCAGTTATCATTTAACTGAGCTGTAGCCCTAAGAAACAGCCCACCCTATCTCGTGCCAAAACAAAAGAAGTTTAGTGTCAAAGAGTTCATCGCTATTATAAGGGTAAAGTAGCACCCAACATCCAATATCCTGATCTTATTTCTCAAGTGCAATCAATATCTTAATTTTATTTGTTGCACAATTTAACCTATAATCTTTTAATTTGGTGTAATTTCACCTATAACTTTTTTAATTTGGTGCAATTTTTGATACTTGAGAAATAAGATCGTGGATAAAATTGCACTACAAATAAGATTAAGATATTAGCCGCACATGAAAAATAAGATCAAAATATTGGGTGCTACTTTACCCTTATTATAATGTTACATAAGTGAGAAATGAAGTCTCACTTCCCACACAATAGAAATGACAATCAATCACTTGAAACATCTCTGACACCTACCGTTTTTCGAAAATTAAGCGGAACAACTTCTTTAGAACCTGAAAACTGAGCTGGTGTTATTTTGCATGCATCTGCATCGTGAATATTTTTAACCTGCGGACGCAGAGAAGGATAAATGATATTATCTTGCTGTTTTGACTTCATCAGAGTCTAAAATATTGGACCTGGCTTTGGAAATCATCATACCTTGCTGTAATGGGCAAAAGATTTGAAATCAACAGACCAAACCGTGAACAACCAGAACAGAATGTGAAGAGCTACAAGGCCACCCAATACAATGGCAGCATCCACAAAGTCTAGGCTGGGAAGAATTGTTGTTGGCCACAGAGCATATATAATAACGAAAGGCCAAACATCCAAGCGCCATGGCCAATGCCTCTTCCTCAATAAATCAACTTTATCCATCACCTTGCCACCTACTCTAAAACTTGACATTGCCCCACCACCGGATAGACTTCTCTAAGCTTTATATCTATACTCAGTTTCTTCTGCTCAACAGAAACCTCAAATACATAAAAAGTCATGAAACGACGATATTGGACGCTGGGATTACAAAAGGTACAGTAAATTAACGAAAATATTAAGATAAATATATATAAAATAGTTGACAAATTGGGGCATTTTTGTAACGATTAGGGTTGGAGTAAAGGCAAGCTTCTGAGATCATAAACTGGTGCCCAGATCCGATCAAAATTTTCCCTTTCCTTCTTCTGAAGGTGAATGCTAATATTAACTTCAGAATTAAATAAAAATTGTTATATTCGTAATTGTATTCCACGATAGTTGACGACGGTGATAAAATGTTGGAGAATAAGCGAAAGAAAATACAGTACCCGGATCAGAGACGGTGGACACAGCAAGTCGCTTGGATTTGGAATCAGATACTCGCAGCCTTCAATACAACCTACCCAGAAAAAGCTAAGCTTGCAGGCAAGTAACCTTTTTCTCTTTTGTTCTTTTTTTTCCTGTGCCTGCTTGGCCTAGTTCCCGATACCCCTTGAAGGACTTCGATTAATCCCCGTCGACATTTTTTTACGTCGCTAAATGTTAATCTTAATTCAGTGAATCCATTAACTTTTTCTTCCATTAAAAAAAAAAAAAAAAAAAAAGGATTCCGATCATGGGTGGAGCATTTTAGCATGCATAGACTCGGATGCATTGAATCTACTTTAACAGGTAGAGAAAATTACTGAAAAACCCCTTCATTTTTTAAATTGATTGCGTCAAGTATATGAAATTGACTTTATTACGTAGTGCAACTTATTTGGTTATTTTTAATAGGTGCAATTTATTTTTAATGCCATTCTTCTTCAACAATATATAAAATAGAAAATATTTATATATATAGAATATAGTTGCCCCACTCATGACTACCTAGCTATTTTTGAGCCATTTCTCCTTAAAAATAAAATAAGAAAGAAAGTGAGAAGTCCAAAGACTTGAGAGAAAATTAAAACAAAACGCTATTAGTTTTCTTTTTTCTTTCATATACTGTTCATATATCCTCGACCAAATTTAATAGAGAATTTATACTTATTATTTTTTATAAATCTTAATAATTTTTTTGATACAAATGCTAATATTATTATATTTTTTTATACAAAAATTTTTAAAAAAATAATTGGGTTTACCCACAGTCTAAGGTCAGATAGAGTGAAATGTCTATTACCTTAAGATATAAACATAGGTATCTAGAAGTTAGAATATCTTTCTAAATATTGTTACTAGAATCACAATAAAATAGTATTTTCTAATAATTGAACATGCTATAAATAGTCGAATGTTTTATCTAAAAAATAGAATAAATTCTAAACTTTTTTATTAAAAAAATGTAAATAAGTTTTTTGGTATACAAAAAAGAAGTGAGGTTGAAGGCTTTCAGGTCCATTCAGCCCAATGGGCTCGGATAGCCTAACTGTGTGAGAGAACACAAGCAAGAACCAAGAAAGGCTTGCACAAGAAATAAACTATTATGTTTATATTTTATAAAAATATAAATTTAATTTTTATTATTTTTATAGAAGATCCTTTAGTAAAAAAATCTTATAAATTTCCTATAAAAGCTCTCTGAGTCTTAACTCTAACATTAGTAGAGGATTCGTATTAAACTTACCTAAAATTTTTAATATAAAAAAAAAGATTAGTATAGCTGGTAAATGACTATATCCTTTAAACATAATGTTTTATATTCGAATTAGGCCGTGTGCATAGAAAAATATTTTTTATGAGAGAAAAAACCACTTCGATAATCTCTATACTTTTTGAAGATTAATCTCTAAACTATCGGTTAAAGTATACTGCCTTATTTTTAAAAAAAAAATAAAATACTCTTTCAAAATAATAGTATAAATTATAATGTGGTGAATCAAAATTCGAATCCCCATTATAAAAAATATTCAGATTGAATATCTGATAATATTTTGAGTATGATTATTTTTAATAAAAATATATATATATATATATATATTTAGCAAAAATATATAAATAGATAATAGCGTGGCAACTATGACCCCTCATCTGGACCTTTCTTAGCGTAATGGATCATAGAATAATATCATCAAATAAAAATTAACAAATTATTAATTAATATGAAAAACGATACTATTACATAAGAACACGATTTCGTCCTAAGAAGCACACTTGTTATAATCAAACTCATATAACCCCATAGATCAATCTTATATCAAAATTAGAGACCCTAATCCTCATACGTTTTTAAAGCTTCAATTCAGATAGAACACTGCATTTCAGATCAATAGACATTTTCCAGTACTCTCGACTTTTTGATTCCTTGTAGCTTTCGGTTTCTGCTTTCCTACTGTTGTATAGCTAACATTGTAGCCCGGTGCTAGTACTCGATTTTGTGTTTCGTGTTTTTTTCGCTCAAAAAAGGAAAGAGGAGGAGTGAACCAATGGGGAGAAAAAGGTTTCGAGAAGAATAATAATTAAACATTTATTATCAAGTCACGTCAAGAAACAGTATTAAATTTGGTAATCAGTCATCCCATTTTTGTAGTTTGGCCCCAAAAAATATGTATTCTATTTTCATACAATCTTTAATGGCAGTAGAGGTGGTAATTTGGGTTGGGCCCGCGGGCTCAACCCGCCAACCTGCCATTTTATGGCGGGTTGGGTTGCCAAATTGGCAATCCATTTTGATGCGGGTCTTTTTGACCCGCACCCGCCAAGCCCGCACCCGCGGCGGGCTAACCCGCCGGGTTGGCGGGTTAGCCCACTTAGCCCACTTTTTTTTTTAATTTTTATTATTTATATTACACTTTATTAATTGTAGAGTTTTAACTAAATTAAAGTTTATATTATATTTAATTTATACTAACTTTATCTTATTGATTCATTTCTTTAAATATATATTTTATTTTATTTTTATTGGTAAGCATATATTTTATTTTATTATTATTTTACTTGTGACAGATTTATATACGGATAGTGATAAAGTTAAAGAAATAAATATTTTGACAATTTTAGATCATATTTTAAATCTAATTAATATTGATACATATAAATTATTTTTAAAAAAATATATATGAAAATATTTTTTTAAAAAAATAAATAAATAATTATTTTTAAAATAAAAAAAATTATTTTTAAAATAAAAAAAAACTGGCGGGTTGGCGGGCTAGCCCGCCAACCCGCCATGGCGGTCACGGGTTGGAACAATTCCAACCCGCATAAAAACGGGCCTCTTTAGAGAGGCCCGTTTTAAACCCAACCCGCCGCGGGTTAGCCCGTATCCGGCGGGCTAACCCGCATTACCAGCCCTAAATGGCAGGTTTGATGGGCAAAAAAGGAATTTTACTCAAACATATAGCGAGGGCTCGAGAAAAAAAAAAAAAAGCCTCTTGGTTATTTGCTAGGGTAGCCATAATAATCACTCTTCCATTAAAAAATTACTTTCATCAGATATCGAAATAAGCTAACCATTCATTAAAATTCAAAATAACTGAAGAAATTAAAATAATCCTTTTTTTCAAGAATTTTACTCAAATATTTTATTTTTCATTTATGACAAATAAATTATTAATTTCACTATCCAACACTTTTTTTATATATATAACTATATAACTTGTTCATATATAAATATTATTAAATTTAATTAGAGATAACTCTATCAAAATATTTTTTGTATCTATACTTTTTTGAAATTGAGATATTGTGCTTCTTTGGATATATATAAAGCTTTTTGTCCAAATTTAATTTAATTTTTTTAAATAAACAGCTATATTTGTCTATGATAACTTATAGATAAAATTGTGATTTTATATAAGCTTTAAAAATATATTTTAAAATAGTAAAATAATTTATACACTGTCTAATTATTATTTTACCTATATTTTTTTATTATCTCATCTCCTCTTTCTTCTTTCTTCTTTCTTCTTTCTTCTTCGCCTCCTTCTTTCTCTATCACCGTTGGTGCTTCTTGACTTCTCATCATCTTCTATTCTTCTTCTGTCATCATGGGTCACCTGGTCTGTCATCTTCTATTCTTCCTTTATCGTCATGAGTCACATGGTCTGTAGTCTTCTCTTATTCCTCTATTAGTGCATTTTGGTTTCACATAGCCTTCTTCCGTATTTGTTATTGCCATCGTGATATGAAGATGAGAGAAGAGAAGAGATTTCTCAGAGGAAAATGTTTTTTTTTTTCAATTTCATCATTTATAATAATTTATCAATTATAAAAATTATTATGATAATAATTATCTAAATACTTATTTATCATAATTATTTTTTTATAAATTATTTTTCATAAATCATTTTTTAAAAACTATTCAAAAATCTTTTTTTTATATAAATTATTTTTTAAAATTCTATACATTGTGTTTAAATAGCTACCAAAACCAACTTCATACTTTTTCCCACCATATTCATTTATATTCACATTCTCATCTCTTTAGAAGCTTTTGGTAGCAAACCACTTGAGCCAGCTTATATTTCATTCATACGAGGTAGCTCTCCCAAACATATTATCTACATTTTTATCATACTACGGACCAAAACCAAAAGCTAATGATGACTAGGGGATTAAAATCATTTCCATTTGAGCCAAAAACTATTATACACACACACACACACACACAAACACGACCTTAAATAGAGCTAAGCAAATGCTCCACGCATAATTTGTCTGTTAATAAGTTCAGATGATTTTACATGGGGTTAAGAAGGAAGACGAGAAAAGTTGAGATGTTACAATTGCAAGCTCGCAACACATTAATATAGCCAATGCACCAAACCTTTTCCTTTCAATGTTGTCTAAGTCGGCATTATGGCTATTGAATGGAAATCATTGTTTCTTTTTTTCCTTTTTGTCATTCATATCTAAAATTTGATCATTTAAAGATTTTGACAATTATGAGGGTGGGTGCAGGTTTTACCCTAAAGTCAACCTCCCTTTTGAGAACAGTTGGTTGAACATGGAATTTCCTGTTAGACTTAAAATAAATAAGCATTTTTATTTATATACAGATATTTCCACTTCAAAATTAATATCAATTAAGTTTTTTTTTATCAGAAGGCAAGCTGACAGCCCATCCTTTAGAATATTGGATAAGCTAGCTGCTTCACTGCATGATCTCAAAATTCAATATCAAAACGTAACGAGTAATTTAGTGTTTGTTTAGATTAGGACTTCAGATCATTAATCAAAATAAGCACTAAATGTGTGAATTCCTGGCTACCCTAAAAAGGCATGTCTATATAACTATTTTCAATCACCTTCAATCAGGACAGAGGACGTATGAGAGGGAATAGCAATAATGTTCATCACAGTCAAATTCAAAAGCCACACGTTTTCATCCTTATTTTTATAAAGATTTTAATTTACCCACCTTGACGGATGGATCGGAGTAGGCTCTATAGTTACAGCAGCATAACCTCCATGGCATAGGCATAGTTAACTGTTAAATATAAAATAATATTTTATCAAATATTAGCTTATTTAATTTTGATATTTTTAAAAAATAATTGAAGGAAAGTGATAGTAATGTCAATAAACAACATAATTAGGAGTGCCTCCAACTAAGTCACCCCTACTAATTACAGCATAATGTCAAATAACGAAATTCTGATCTGTAGAGTATACCAATGCAGCTAGTTCTCCAAGCAGATCTGACATGAAATGCTGATACCATGCAATATCAGGTATAAGCATGAACATTGTTATCTTCAAATTGACCATCCTTGAATTCCGTCCTCATTATATAACCTTCAAAACATTATCAAGATATGTTCCAGATATCCGGAGTAAGGTATATATTGTTGCTTCACATTTGTGAAAAAGATCGAATCCTTGTGTGAAAGGAAAGATAATTGAAAATTATATAAAACTGAGTACATAATAATATAATATAATATAACGAAATCTTAATTATAAGAATTATACATGTGTTATATTTGTTTTTAAATAAAATATCTAAATTTATTTTAATTTTTAAAATAATTTTTTTATGTATTCTTGTATGTTGTATATATTAAGAGATATATATATTAAAAGTAGTTTAAATATAATTATTATAATTAATTTTTTAGTCTATATAAATTTAATTAAATAAATTTTATAATAATTAAGAATGGAAATAGTATTAGCTTTTTAAAGTATTATTATTATTACAACATCACCAGAAAATATTAGTGAAAGTCTTTAAAATTTTAAAAAATTATCAGAACGATTCAACATACCTGGATCTTCACGCTTAGAAAACGGAACTTTGCTTTAAAAACTTTATTATGATTTATGAGGGACGGCCGGAAAGACTTTTGTTGAACTTGAAGCTAAGTTTATTGGTTGTTTGGTTTTATTATCATGTTTGAAGGGACAAAGAGGATGAACAGAGGAACACAGGACGAGGAGCAGGGGGTTTGTGCGAGGAACGATGCACATGAAACCATCCGTACGTTTACAGAAAGAAGCAGCCCCAACCACGCTTTCCTCCTCCTCTTCTTCCTTTCAATTCAAACCCATCTTCAGGTACAAACAACTCTCAATCATTCCTCTCTCTCTCTCCCTCCCTCCTCAATCTCTCTCTTGTTCCTCCTTTGCGTGTGTCCTGGCTCTTCAAACTAGAAACAAACAAATCTCCCACGTTCCTAGTTCTCGAAACTGTTCAGATCTAACACAGACCATCATGTTGTTCCTCGGAAAAGAGCGAAACTTCCCTTTCTCTCTCTGTCTCTCTCTCTCTCAATATCAATCTCCTTCTACGTTTCGGTCTTGATCCCATAAAGCTTCTTCTTCTTGTTTCTTTCTTTTAATTGAGGATACGTTGGATATCTTTGTTACTCAGGGAAAGGAAGAGAAAATAATTAGTATTTGTTTGTTTCTTCTTTTTTTCTCTTTTGTGAGACGATGGGTATGTGTTGGAAAAAGCATACTCTTCCATAAAAGAGCCAAACCGAACCCTACCCCATTTCTCTTTTATCGAACGCATTACTTGAAAAAGATATATAGTTGCCTTGGCTTATAAAATACATACACAATACTCATCATCATGGCCTCTTCTTCGCGCTCTATCAACCATAACCGATTCCTCAAATACATCATCGATGAAGAAAAAGGACCAAATCCAAAAGGTGCAACACAAGAGATTGAAGAAGACGATGATGATGATAACGAAGAAGAAGAAAAAGAAGACTTGCTGCAGCTAAAATTGGGGTCAGGATCTGCAACCTTGTGCAGGAAAACATCAGTGGGTAATAATAATGGTGAATCAAACCCAGTAGTTCCAAATCCAAGATCTGGCTCATCACTAGGGTTAGGGTTAGGGTTAAAATTATGGCCAAACATGGAGAAGCAGCAGCAGGAGGGTTCAGAAATGTTGATGGGTATGGAAGAAGTAGCAAGAAGATTTATTGGAAGTTTACCTTCACGGCATATGGATCCACATGCTCATCATTCTCATCATTACTCTCAAGCAAATCCCCACCACTCTGGTTTGTGGTTTACGCTACACTCTTCTACCAACCAGTAAGCAAAAAAATTTTCCCATCTCTTCATCATTATTCACGCACTTAACTTTCAAGCACATATAGTATCAACATTAACGTTAAATAAGTGAAAGATAAGTTTTTAATTAATAATTAACTTTACTTACATTTGGGGTTTAATAATCATTGTTGCTTTACTTGCTCCGGTAATAAGTATTCTGTTGTTCTCTTGTGTTGTTCATCATCATTACAAGACACACAACACAAGCAACCTGAGCTTTAGTTTTTCAGTTTCTTTCTCTGTCAGTACATGTAGCTAATTATATCTGTACTGTCGGCTGTTTTTATTTATTTTTGTCTCTGCGTGAGGGATGGAGTTTGGTTAGATGTAATTAATGAGTTTTTATTTTTTTTAATTTGGTCTTGGATAAAATGGCAGAAGAGGAGAAGCTTTGCCTCAGGTGCCAAAGGCGTACATTAGAGTGAAGTAAGTACTGGTGCAAGTTAGCATATATATATATATATATATATATATGTATATGCATGCCTGATCATATCATCATATCCGCAACATATATATTTTTCCATTTCTTAATGATGATGTTTATTGAAATGAGTGAAAAAGCTGGCTCTAGCTTTTCTTCTTTGCCTTTTTAAGTCATGGCTCTAACTTTCTTTTCAATGTTTTTTTCTTTTGTCCTTTTTTTTAAATTTGGGAAAAAAGGAACCAAGACATGACGATCTTCATGGTGAAGAAGTATCTGGTTACAAAACTTGGTCTCTTCAACGAAAATGAGGTAAGGATGCTTCTGGTTTGGTTTCTGAAATTGATTGAAACGATGAATAATGTTTATATCGAAAGCATGCATGCACACACACACACATATAGGGGGATCGAAATGAAATGACAAGCTCGCTCTCATTACGTGGGTCATGTTGTGTGAAATTGTGAATGATATCTTTCTGCTTCTGCAACTACCATGCATTTTGACAGAGAGAGAAGAAAGCCCTAGTTAGCTAGTACTGGTTTTTGGGTTTTACAATATAGTCTGAAAGCTATACCATTCATGATGAACTAACTGCCAACAAGTTTTCATCATCATCTTCTTTTGCATCAACCTCCAAAGCTAAACAACTTTTAATTATTCTGTTAAAGAATTTTGGTACATATTAAAAAAATAGTTGTCTTGGATTCCATAAAGTTTACAGGAAGAGAACTATATATTCAAGGCACCTTAACTTGGAAAAATATTGTAAGAAAGCTTTGCTGATTATGATTTTGAGAAGCTTTTAATTTGTAATTTTTTTAAATAGCTGATCGTGAGAACAATATTTTCACTGTAAATTCTGTTTTTTAAGTTAAAGTCTATAGTTTTAATTTTCTTATTAACAGCTCATTTTTAAGAAATTGTAAGGGAGCTTGCTGATTATGATTAAAGTGAGGCAAAAAAAAAATTGTAATCATTAAAAAAACTGATGTTGAAAAAAATTTACTATACATTTTGTTAAGTTAAATTCTGTAGATTTAATTAATGTTCTCTACTAATTGTTCTCTTTTTTAAAAAAATATTAATGTACATGAGATGATGAATACTAGATTATTGCCCTGGCCTCACAGAATATCCTTTCGAGATATATACAAACAAATAAACTTAATTTCCGTCATTTTCAAATCGAAAATTGAAATTTAATATCAATATAATTAATTGATTTACCATCACACTAAAGAATAAATCACAATAATTTATGTAGGAAGATTTTTTTGGGCCAAATTTTATTTAGGAAGTTGATTCTATATAAACATTACTTGGATCAGGATACTTTCTTCCCATGCATGCGTCAGAATGTCAGAGGGATTTGATGAAATTTGTTACCCAAGAGTGGCCGGGTATTAGGTATATATATATATATATAAATGTAACCAAATAATATTATTAAAGTAACATTAATTATAACTGACTAACTATAGGTATTGCATGTGTACGCAATGGTTTTTGGATAGAATTATTTTGATACATTCCCATTGACTCCGTCAATTGCTTCATTAATTGAATGATGTATCAAAAAAAATTATTCAGAAGGCTTTAAAACCTAGAAGTCTGCCAAGGTTAGACATCTTGTGCTTTCGGCTTTTGTTCTTTAACGTTTGTAGACTTGATATTTTTCTTCTTCTTCTTTTTTGCTACCTCTATGATCTGCCCATTTTATCTCAGATTCTGGGGATTCAATTAATTAGGTTCATCAGAGATATTGTTACACTCACACTCAGATTAGTGCATGGGAATGTGTGCGTGGGGGTGTATATATATACTCCTCGGGTCTTCCAGTTTTTAATATAATATATAATTAAGAAGTTAATATTGATATTAAATATAAGATTTATTTTTTAAATTTATCAATTTTTTTTCAAATTACTCATGTTGGTACACGCCCTCAACAATGATTAAGAGGGATAGAAGAAGTTAAGAAATATGATTATGATATTTTAGAAAAAGCATGTCATATTAACTAATTTAACTAATTAACTTTCGTAACCTAATCATATTAGCTAAATATATATTATATTAATAACAAGAGGATATATATATAGGCTGGGAAATACAAGGCTGGATATTGATGTTCAAGTTTTTACACCATAGACTAAATTTCATGCTGAAAGTATTATTGTTCTATTTCAGAACTAGCCCTAACAATTATGATGCTTGTAACTCTGATGCTCTTGCGAGGGATTAGAGAGCTATTTCTTGTAATATAAACAAGGAACATACTGTATGATAGTTCACGCTTGGAAACAAGCAAAAAAGCTGAACTCATGATGAGAACACACGTAATTATCTACTGTTTTGCAGGTTGAGATTTTATGCATGGGACAGAAATTGCTGAATGTTCAAAGCTTGAAGGTGGTGAGGGACAACATTTGGATACCTGCACTTATTGATTCTTTAAACTCAGCATCTAAACCACTAGCAGATTCGTTTGGCATGCCTCCCCAAAATTTAATGCCATTACTTTATCAAAAATATGTCATCTCAAATAACTCAAATCATTTCTAGTTAATTAGGCCTAATCATAATTTTGTCTCTCCCAACATATCTTTATTTATCGAACTACTACTATGTTTTAGATACTTCTTGATCCTCATGTGATGTAAAAGTAGTGCTCTCTCTCTCTATGTATGTTTTTGTGAGCATTTTCCTCACTCTCTTTGAAGGATCAATAGAAGTAGGTTATGATTATTTTAGCATATGATAGACCCTTCCCATGACTTATACTCAGTCATTAATAATAAGAAATCACATGACCTAATTATATGGTTGATTTAGAGGGAGAGTTAAAGAAAATAATTAAAGTATTTTAAAAATAATATGTTATATTAATTAATTTCTTGAATATAATTAATTTAATTAAATATATTATATATTTAATATTGGAATATTAATTTAATATCAATGGTAGACACTCATAGCTAGTTAGGTCTCTTCAAATTAATCTATATCGCTGTCACTCTTTTGCTTTTTTATTTGATATAGCTATGAGGTTCCTATTCATATTAACTAGCCAGTGTTTTGGCTGGAGAGCTCGGTGCTCCTGATAAAGCAACTAATTTTAGGTTGTCACTTTCTTTAAATTAATGCTCAGATTTGTACTATTAGTAGAAATTGCAGATTTTGGTTAGTTTAATTTGGTCCCTTGCAATCACGTTGCAAAGTGGCTTCTTGTTAGGCTTGTGGATTTGAAATAATCTGCTTCACCACAGCTATATACATGTATTAATAAAACATATATTGCATAATTAGGCTTGTAAAATATTAAATTTCTAAATTAGTCTTTCTTTCATCTAAAAGGAAATTGGAAGTGTAAAATTGAAAAAATAACATATTCATTTGAAAATCCATTTATATCATACCCACCTATGCACATTATTTTATAATGACATTATTGGCTGATTCGCAGAGTTTGGGGATGAGGCATGAGTTTTTTTTTTAATTAATTTTTATTTTTCTTATTTATTTGGGTTAATTGTTGAATCAAGTTATTTTTTTAATAGTACCTAGCATTTTAAATTAATTACTTTTCCATATATCTATAATTTTAAATCATTTTTTAATAGTATACAGTATTTTAAATTAATTTTTTATATATCTAATCCTCTAAAATATTTTTTAGTAGCAGTCAATATTTTAAATTAAATTTTTATCCACCCAACTACTTGAATTATTTTTTTTAATAGAAATCAATAGTCTAACTTTGGGGTGCTTATTGCTATTGAGTATGATGCACAAAAAATTAATTTATAATACTGAATGATATTGAAAAAAAAAAAACTTCAGTGCACTGTATACATAAAAAATTAGTTAATTTATAATAATGGGTTTAGCTTGAAAAATAATCCACAGCCATGGATACAATTGAACCCAAATATAACCTTACTCATTCTTTTATAATATTTATATTAGAACTATTATTTTTTAAACTTTAAACTTTAAAAACTTGTCATCTCACTTGTATATAAACTATTTTTGTATATTTTTTTAAAAAAAATTATTAATTTTAATGTGTTTTTAAAGATATTTTACTTCTCAAAATATGATAAAATTAAAGAATTGAGTTAAAAAACGAGAGAGACACGTCCTTTCCTTTATAATAAATATATGAATTAATATATATATAATAAAAATAATATATATTTATAATATATAAATAATGTACATTATTATATTATACATGCATGCGTACATAGTATAAAGAGAGGTATTTTCCTTATCAGAAGTGCGACAACAGTTTTAAATCTCCCCTCACCCCCTCATAAAAAAAAAACAACTAAAGACTACCTTAAGGGCAATCATGAATAAAAATAACATAATTACAATAACAAAAGGAGGGAAGAATATAAGATCCTTTCCATGGCATAGACAAACAGAAGTAAGAGAGAAATGATATTCTTCAAATCTGAAGAGTGGTATAAGAGCTTCTCAAAATCAACCACTGGTATTGTAAAATTAAACAAGAAGATATTTGATATTTTAAAACTAAATCCAAATAAGGACAGTCAAATTTTCAATTTTTTTTTATTTTATATGTCTATAATAATCATGATAATTATAAATTTGTATCTTGGATAATTATCCATGCGTAACCCTAATTTGCAAAAAAAAAAAATATCAGAGAAAACAGCTTTGAAAATTAAAGTAGCACTTCACGATGACATATCATGAAAAGATAAATCATTAAAGATTACTTAAGGGTGGACAATATCATGACCTCTTAAATAATGCTAGTGAGATTACTTATACCCATTTACTGATAATTATGCACGTAAAGATGAATTATGCATTCATTAAGAGAATAATTTACAATATCTATAAAAATCATTTTTATATAAAGAAGTCCTTTATATATATATAATATGATACATAAACAAATCAAAAGGGTAAAGGTACATCCAGCAGTTTAAACTAATTTTAGAAGAGTAATTAATATCCTAAAATATTTAAGAGTGTAATCAACACCCCTGAACTAATTTTAGATATGTAATTAGCGTCCTAAAATATTTAAAAGTATAATTAGTATCTAAATTTAAATTTGTATAATTTTATCCCTTCGCTAACAAAAACGATAACTTTTATCTGACACATGCGATATAAATTTTTTTATTTCAACACATTATTGTTTAAAATAACATATAAATCATAAAATTTCTCAATCTTTATATATGAATTATGTATACTGTTAAATTTAGAGCTTATTCAGTACTATTGTTTAAATAATATGACACATTTTACCTTTTAAATAATAATATATTAAAATAAAAATCTCACATAATATAGGTTAAACATAAATTTGTATTTCTATGAGTGAAAATGAGAAATTGTACCAATTTAAATATTTTAAGATGCTAGTTACATATCTAAAATTAATTTATTAATTATAAATTTAAATATTTTAGTTACTATTTATACTTTTAAAATTAATTTAAAGTATTAATTATATTTTAAAATATTTTAAAATTAATTTAGCGAACTGAATGAACTTTATACAAACCAAAAAGACAAAAAGTAGATTATTAGCAGGGATTTTGGAGGCCACTTTTAATGATTTTGACAATGTTTGGATTTTCCCGAAACCTTGTTATTTCTTACGGACCTGATCCAACACCAGACAGCCCATGCGCCCCTATTTACATATTCTAACAAAAAACTATTTTATTTGTAGTTTACTATTTTTAATTATTTATAAAAATAAAAATTATTAATTCATATAGTTGTGATTTAATTTCAAAATCTATCCCTTTTTTAACTAGCACTATATTTAAACAGTTAATAATATATACTTTTTGCTGGCAAATTATATATATATATATATATATATATATTAACTTTCTCTCACTGGCCAACTAATTCGGTCAATATAAAATTCAGGCTAAAGTGTAACTGATAACACCAAACTAAATTATTTAACCCACTCCCACGCTCTTTAGGCACGCGTGGCCAACGCCACCACTCCTATTCATTTGTGTATTTCTTTCCCTTTTTTGGCTATCCCTGAAAATGCATTATTTACAACATTAAAATACAATTGTTTTATGAAGGGATGAAAACTAACAAAACCAAAATATTATTATTGAATTTGGATACATAGAACCTAAAATGATTATGTAAAGAGAAATATAAATAAAATAACATATATAAATAAAAAAAATTAATTAATTTATATTATTCATTATATCAACTCTTCTTAATAGAAAAAAAATCTAATTTTTGTATCTTAATATTATTATCAAATAATTTTTATAAAAATTATATTGCGTACAAATAATCAATATTGCTGCCATGTATTAGTAATTCATAGGGGTTTAGATTTACCTCGATCTATATACCATATTATATACAAGTTTTAATAAGCCATATTATTTATAAGGAAAGTTAATCCCTCAGTTTCTTCTAATTTTTAATTATATTTTTATATTTTTATTATATACTCATATTTACTTTATATATAATCATTGGTTCCTATAGGATTGAATTGCTCACTAACAAAATTTAAAATATATTTTTTAAGAAAATATTACATTAATAATAAATTTTATCTTATATAATTGACTATGTAGATTGAATATGATATTATATTCTATTAAAAACTAAATTATTAATAAGTTATTAATTAAAAGATCCTGTTTAATAATTTTGTTAAATATTCTCTTTAATTTTTTTCTATATTTTTATTAAACTTTATATCGCTTGATCTGTCTTTCTCATCGGTGCATTTGATGATTTTCTTTGTATGAGCCTAAATTATCTTAAACGATTATTTACTATTTTCTCTTTAATATTTATCACTATAACTCTTCCTTATATATATTTATTACAAATATTATATTTTTTTAACTATTAATATATATATCTCAATATCTTCATCTTAACTACTCTATTCTATCTCATCATCATACTTTTAAGAAAATAGAATGATAGAGTAAAATATATTTATTATTAAAATAAAAATCATTATACTCATAATCCTCTTCTTATATTTTTTTTAATATTGATAAAATAAAAGCACATACATTATATATTAGCACACAAACACACACTAACACTAGTATAGATTTGAACTTGTAACCTCACCTACAAAAAGAGGTCGGTGTTAAGTGTCTCCTGGGCCAAAAGTTTTTTTGGTTAATCCTCTTCTTACATATATATATATATATATATTTATAATAAAGATAATTATAATATTTTAAATTTATATAATACAATTAATTTAAATGTATTTGTGTGAAAATCACGTTATTGGCCATTAACACTTTTTCTTTTATAAATTAATATATTATTATTTTATGAATTAAAATTTATAATTGAGAAAACTATATAGATGTAATAAAAAATAAGGTAAAAGTATATGAGGTTGCAATTAATTTATCTAGTTATAAATATAATTTATTTAAATAAATATAATATAAAAAATTATATTTGTAAAGGCCCGAGGGAACACTTGAACAGGCGAGGTAGCGACGCGCTAGAAGATCAGAGCGTGGGTGAGAAATTCTGATACATCAATTTCAATGGGGCCAACCGCCATAGGGCCTATGGGTCTGGGGTCAGACAAGGTCATTGGGTTTTCCCCCAGCTTTTTTTAGAGCTTCGCATCCTGTCGTTGCTGCCTCTCTTCTCTCACACTCACTCTGGTACAAAATCATTCCTCCCTTCTCTCACTCTCTTCCTGTTCCATACCATTTAGTCTTTCATCAGAATCACACTAAAATTGTAACCCATTTTCTTGCCCATTTTCCAGAATCACCCAGACAAAAAAGATGCCCTCTTCGTTTTTCTTTCCCATTGTCTTAAGATCTCCCGCTTTCCTCACGTTCCCTTCCGCTCAAGTCCCGCATTTTCCTTCTGCTTCTGCTTTCAATGCTGGTCCTTGTCATCTTCCAGACCCATTGCGACGTATTGGTTAAAGAATGTGGGTTTCGTGGTTTTGGGAGATCTTTCAATCAAATCCTACCAAGTTTTCAGCTTTTCTGGGTTTTGTTCAGTATCCTTTAGCCGGTCGCAATGCAATTAGGTGGATTCACTTTTGACCTGTTCTTTTGTTTGCAGGAATTAGTTAATGGTTTTATGGGAATGGTGATTAGCATTATATTAATTATGGCTTGTTCTTGTTGTTTGTGCTTTCCTAAATGGGATTCCATTTAGATAAACTATTCCATGGGAACTTGGGAATCGGGCACATAGACATTTTGGCTCTATCAGTGTAGCTGTATATTCCTCTTCTTTTCAGTTTTCTCAGGCTCTCAGCAATGAGATCGGATTAAGCAAATGAATTCTAGTGATATTTGTGACTCGTGTCAATTCTCTTAAGTATAGGGACTATGCATTTTATTGTTCTTTTATGTTCAGCCTCTTGATATTGGCATTCGGTTTGCAGGAAGAAGAAATCTATTCAACCATCCTGGTTTATGATAAAGTTTTGTTTCTTAGTATTACTTTCACTACAACATCAGTATTCGACATTTCGATTTGCTTCATAGTGAAGTTTTTATATGGTTTAGACCTGGTCTGTATTAAAACCTGATGCTCTTTGTTGCACAAGTGCCTTTTGTGTTGTCTATTCTCCAGACTGTGCATGCCTTGATAAATACCATATTTTTCAGGATAAAGACTTTTCTTAGCACTTCATTTGATTAAGAGATAATTGTATAGCTGTTAATTAGATTTATATGGTGCATAACATGATTGATTATGTGCTTCAGGTTATCCCCAAAATGACTTGGACTTATCTCCTGGGAAAAGCTTGGATGGAAGTTTCAGGAAGTCTAGTTCTGGTTTGCATCAATGACCCTTCTCTTGCTTAGATTATTCCACCTTTATGTAGTTAAGGATATTCTGTGTTCTCTCATGCAAATTGCAGTGCATCCATTTATGGATTATTTTATGAAAAATTAGAAAGTGGTCCGTTATTGTATGAGAAGTGTCTTGATAATTGTCAGTGGAAAGAAGTTTTGCTGCTAAACAAGCTTGTACTAGTCAATGCACACCCACAAGTTCTCCTTGTTGAGTTTGTAAACTTGTGCATCATGCATCATTTATCTTAGCATTTTTACAGAATGTAACAGCTGTATCATTCAAATCATCCTAGGAATTATCTGTTTTTGGGTTCTAACTATAACTAGTAGCTACTTTATTTATTCCTATTATTAATGAGTAGTGAAATGGTTTTCTGTGTTGTAGTTATCTCAGCTGCTCATAGTGTCTCTGGAACTTTGGCAACTAGCAACTTCTTTCCTATTTCGAGAAGAGTGTACAGGGGGCTCAAGGACTGTGGAAGAAAACTTGTTGACCTGGAGATTTTCACACAGAATCTCAAGGATTGGGTTTTGGAGAATCTACATGTTGATTCAGAGGAAAGGAAACAATATTTCAGTTCTCCTTTCACAACTAATGAGTTGCGTAAGCTTGATTTGGCATTGGAGGGGGTTCCATTTCAACAACTGGTACGAATGCCAAGCTTATCCGAAGTTTCTGATGATCTTATAGAAGATCATCTCATTGAAGATCAGTATTTAGCGGCCGAAGATTTCCTTCATGCCATTATCATTGGCCTCTGGCGTACATTTTGGCATAAAAGTGGGCCACTGCCACTATTTGTGTCTTGTTCCTCTCATCCTGGTTCCAAGTTCTACAGTGTTGAAAAGGCAATATCAAGGGGAAGGCTAAAGGAACTGCAGGGTTTAGCTCTGATGGCAAAAACTGGGTGTGATTTGAAAGTTAGATGGGATCAGGTAGTATCATTTGCATTGTTTAGCCCAGAAGTAATCTCTGAAAACGAGTTGAGAGTTTCTTCTCGCACTATCTGTGAAGCTCTATTTTATGGTTTCCATGTTCTTGTTAATCGTAGTTTGAGCAAGATTAACTCTGTCAATAGTGATTCTGTCTTCCTTATAGTTCTAGATTCCAAACATGGAGGGGTGGTGAAGTTGAGTGGTGACCTTGGCAAACTTGATTTATTAAACTCAAGCAATCCATACCAATCTGTGGCTGAATGGTTCAAAACCTGTGCTGAAGTTGGTGTCACCCCAGCAGAACCGATATGGAACCGACTAGGAAATGCAAACTGGGGGGATATGGGAACCTTGCAGGTACTCTTGGCTACTTTCTATTCTATTGCCCAATGGAAGGGGCCACCAAGAAAGTCAGTAGCTTCACTAATCTCAGATCATGGCCTTCGCCTTCAAAAGCGCAGGACCGAGTGCTGCATTATTGAGAGTGAAAGTGCACTGATTCCTTACCAGGGATCGGCTAACTATGAAGCCGGAGAGATTGTTGAACTCGACCAGAATGATTTCTTTCTCAGGAAGCAAGCGTCATGCCTGAGGCTCAAGCAAGGTGATGTATTGCTCTTGGATGATCCACAACAAGGTCAGAGAAGTTTCCAAATTCAGGAGTCTCTTGTAGGAGGGAATTATTTTCTATATAGTGCTGTCTCTCTTGGTCATACCTCAGAGTTATTGACTTTATACGTGGGCGCCCATCCCTCTAGACTTGAGCCTTCTTGGGAGGACATGAGTCTCTGGTATCAAGTACAACGTCAAACAAAAGTACTAAACATTTTGAGGAATGAAGGAATCATAAGCAAATTTCTGCCGGAAATCATAGCCTCCGGCCGGATTTTACATTCTGGTCCCTGCAAGAAAGAGAGTCCTGGAGGGAGATGTGATCACCCATGGTGTGGGACCCCAATACTTGTGACGTCTCCAGTAGGGAAGCCACTTTCATCTGTAATTGCTTGTGAAGGACAGTTCTCAGCCGATGAAGCAATTCGCTGCTGCCGGGACTGCTTAACCGCTCTAAGAAGCGCAGCCATGGCTAATGTCCAACATGGTGACATTTGTCCAGAAAATATCATACTAGTCACTGAAAAGCACGGTTTCCGAAGCCAATACATCCCCATATCTTGGGGTCGAGCCGTGTTGGAAGACAGGGACAGCCCTGCCATAAACTTGCAATTCTCATCTTCCCATGCTCTTCAACATGGGAAACTGTGTCCCTCATCTGATGCAGAAAGCATTGTCTATGTCCTCTATTTTATTTGTGGAGGGACGATGCAGCAACAAGACTCCATAGAATCCGCTCTACAATGGAGGGAGAGAAGCTGGGCAAGGCGAACGATACAGCAATATCTCGGGCAGGTTTCTGCAATTTTGAAGGCATTCGCTGATTACGTGGATAGCCTTTGTGGGACGCCATACCCAGTTGACTATGATATATGGCTGAAGAGGTTGAATAGAACTGTGGAAGGATCATCATCAGATAGAGGTAAAATGATTGAAGAAGTGGCCATAACATTGAGATTAGAGGATGCTGCAGGATCTTCTGGAGCTTCTAGGCCTTGATATGATGCTGGAAAAGGCTGATTTTGGTGGTTTGTTTTTGGTTTTTTTGTAAATTGCAAATTGGAGATTTGGAGATTCAAATGCATTATTATAGATTGTCATATTGTGCAGGATTTTCGACTAAATTGGAATTGTGTACTGTCAACAAAACAGTATGCTATTTATAAAAGGTTAAATCTTGCTTGGTTTCAAGAATATTATTTGGATGCGAAGAAGGTTGTGTAAATTATGTCTAATTATATTGTTCATACATCCAATCTTTTGCTTTCAAAGATACATAACCTTCTACTTCTTCCTTAAAAATTTGAAATTCACCATATTTCAGTAAACAAAATAGTAGATACTTTGGCAAAAGATAAGCTAATTATCACATACATCAATATTATATTCCTAACCTTCACATTTAACATCTCTTATTAGTAATCAATCCCCAAATATATCAGTTTTATTGGTTTCAAGTATTCAACTCTCACTTGTACCAAAAACAAAAAAATATTGTGTAGGACTATTTAGATTGTCAAGTATCATTTTGGCAGCATTTGGTGTAAAAAAGGTATTTTCTTGGGAGTGATTACTGTTTTGCTGATGGAGAGTTAACAACAAAATTGAAGTCTGTATGAATAACCGAGTATATGCTAAATTTCACCGTCAATTTCAATGCATATTGCTTCTTATTTGGAAGCATGTTGAGGGTTCTGAAATGGTCTAAGTTATAAAGCGAATGTTTTGTCGTGTACGCTCTCTGATTTTATTTTGTTTTACTTTTTGGTCCTTTAAAGTAAACCAATCTCTCCCTCTTTGTCTGAAGTGCTGCGACTCTCTTTTTGTATTTTTGTTTCACGTTCAAACTCAGGACTTTACTTTAAAGAAAAAAACGTTTTTCATAAATTGGCTGGATATTTTAATCCCGAGATATTATGTTTAAGCTTGAATTCTGAGAAGGGAAAATTTCAAACCTAGCCAGCATTTTTATTTACTATTCCTCGGTACTTAATATATATTATTTATTTAATTAATTTAATTATATTAAGAATTATGATTTAATTATTATTTTGAGACCAAACGAGTGTTAATTAACCATTATATTATCATAAATTTTTTTCTTAAAATCCTTTTCTCTCTCCCTACTTCAATTGATTTTAGACATTTTTCTTTGAAACTAGAAATTTCTCCACCATTTGTTGGTCATTTAAAATAACTGTGATTATGATTTCATGGTCATTTATAATAAAAAAATATTACTACTCTAATTTTTAATATATAAATTAATTAAAGAATTGATATTATCTTAAATATATAAAATATTTTTTTAAATTATTTTTATTGATATTCTTCTAATAAGAATTAAGTAGAGAGTGAGAAAGAGAATTAAGTAAAGATAACTATATTATTGTAAAAAAATATGTTATATTATTAATTTAATTAATTTTTTTAATTTAATAAAATTAATTAAATATATTTTATATATTAGGGTGAAAGTGTAGTATGTACATGCTTACATAATTGTTTAAAAAAGAAATAATTACCATACGGAGTTCCCAAATTGGAAAATTAAATACAGATAAATGTCCTGAATTTCATTTAGTACTAACTAATAGGTCCCAGAGAATTTAATATTTACTATTTTAGGATTAAAATAATAAATAATTTTCTGGGGAAAAATGTTGCCGCTGACACTATGACTCCTTGCCATGAGGAAATGGAATTTCTTCTTGCACGCCTCTGAAGAGTGCGTTGTCTTCATAAACTCTTTCATCTCTCAACTGCTGGGCACAAGGCCTTTTTTATCAAGAAACTTGTGCTGATGGGGGAACTGGGAGAATCCTCTGGAGAAAAATCCTCAGATGAAATTTGGGCTAGACTTGGTAAACGTACAATCTGAATTTCTTCTTGGGTTGTTTACGCAATGCATGCAAAAATCAAACTCAGATATGCTACTGCATAGTTTCAAACTGGGTGCTCCATATTCTTGCGCTATTTCTTGATAGGAATTCGTTGTCTACTTCACTTGAATCGGATTCTCTTGAAACCCTTAAAAAATTATGAGGACGAGGGGGATTCAAAAAAGGAGTGTTTTTTTCTGTCCATTTAACATATCCAATGGCAAAGACTCTATTTTCTTATTCAGAGTTCTTTTCAAACTTATAAGTGATTCCCATAATTTCCACTACTTCAGTACTAGACTACGACTCTGGAGTTTAGACTATGACGTGGTCGTTTATTGTAACCTTGTTCGGAATGTTTCTCTGATATCAATTTTTGGCCAGTAACACAACCGTCTGTTTTATTGGACTATTATACATGCGCATTTGTAAGGATGTTTCGGGTGGTGAACCAAATGCTAGTTACAAGCATACAATCATATTTGCTTGACCTATTTTATATGAACAAATGAAGAGACTGATTTATTTCTAAGTTTCGAACTTTTTTAAGGTGCTCATTTTGGTCAAACTCTTGCCTTTTTTGCAGTTCCATCAGACTCAAAATATTCAGATGTAGAGATAAGGTCAGATGAGAAAGTAATATGTTCTGAGATCACGTCTTCTGGTGATAAACAAAATTGGTGCAAAATAATAAGGAACTCTGATTTATGTTCTGCCACGATTGAAAACCATAGGTACTCATGCCACCACATAATATTGTTAAGTAGTGAGTTAGTCCTGCTCCTGATACTCTACGGAATCTGTTGTGATTTGCTGAAAGGAGAAAACTTAAGTTCACTTTCCTAGATGTTTGTTAATTAGGTTGTTTAATAAGAGTTCCCCAACATGTTATAGTTTATTGAAAAGCATGATATCGAACACCTTAAAAATTGCACCAAAGTTCAGTCCTTAAAAATGCTTTACTGATAAGACAAAGGAACTATGACGTTGAACTTGAAGATGCAATGGATGTGGCTTTCTACATCGTTTGTACATGTCAATAGACAGATGTCATTTAAAACTGCCTTTGAAGCAGATAAATGTATACATGTCTAAAACTTCTCAAGTGATGATTGATATTAGGAATAGCAATAAGACCACTTTTTCTCTTTGCATGAATTGGGATCACTATGATTTGCTTCAGCTATATGAAGGGAATGCAGCAGGGCAGTGGGAAGAATCCATACATAGCCTAAGGAATAAATGATAATTTATAGTGTTACATTCTTTTCTTTTCTTTTTCCTGAAGTATTGAAAATTCGAAAGTTTTCCTCCACCTTTTCTCTCCTTATTTTGGGCTGTAATTGGCTGTAGTCAAAATACTATACTAGTTGATGGGGCTGATGTCCGCAATGAAGACTCCATTCTTATCAAAGATGGAAGTGAAATTGTTTCAGGTCCTGGTAGAGAAGGTGTGAGTTATTCTTTTTAATACCTTTTCTAGTGTAACAATTCTTTTGCATATTTCCTTGATTCAATCATATTTAGTTTCATTAAGAACCATAGACACCAGGCTACAGTATATTTATTGATTCTTGTTCAACAAGGTTGTATATCAAGTAAACATTCATGTATCTTTTAAATGTACAGAATCATAATTTTTAGCTTACAAATTGTTGCGATCTTAACCTTAAATTAAATTGTATGTTAAAATTGTAATTGGCACCATCAAGTGCCAAACTTGGGCTTACCTAAAGGTATTTGGTTCTTTTGTTCTAAAAGAAAATTTGTTTATGTTTATTGTAGAGTTGGACAAGTTTCTTAATTTAATCATTCATTCTTTGGTGCCATTTTTTTAATTGTCTAGACTGGTTTTTAATTATACATTTCTCTCTCTCTTAATGCCGTTAGGGTTTGTCAGCTATAAATTTAATATCATGTCTAGCCCAGAAACCAGCCAGAGGCAGCTAAAGGTTGATAATTGCTGATTTTTTCCCTGCTTCTTTCAATGCATTCTTCATTACCATTCCCATTCCCATATGTAGCAAAGCAATGTTAATGACCATGTTTGGTTTTGCAGATATGTTTGGATGTTGACAATGCAAAATGCAGCATCTGCTTAAACATATGGCATGATGTAGTTACTGTTGCTCCATGCCTCCATAATTTTTGGTGTGCTTCTTATCCTTTTCATCTTTTTAGATGTACCCTTTCATTTCATTGACTTCTGTTTGAACTGCTATGTGACATTTCAGCAATGGTTGCTTCTCAGAGTGGTTGAGAAGGTCACAAGAAAAGCATTCAGCAGTACTCTGTCCCCATTGCAGAGCAGTTGTAAACTTTGTTGGTAAAAACCATTTTCTACGAAACATTGCAGAGGTAATTTTATGCAGAATTATCTGACAGAAACCAACTTAATTAGATTAAATATGGTTAAGCATGTGAGTTTTCTACGTGAATATCTGCAAAATAGGGACCAAATGGTGATATTGAGTGCGGATGGGAGGGGAACTTGATTCAGATTGTTGACGCATAAACTTTAATTTCTCAAAATAAACTGGCTCAATTATCTATTTGTTTATGTTGACCAAATGCAGCAACAACAACAACAACAACAAGCCTTATCCCATTAAATGGGGTCGGCTACATAGATCATACGACGCCATTATGCTCTATCAAAAGCTAAATCCTTGGATAGGTTATTAACCAGGAGATCCCGCTTAATGACCTGTTGACCAAATGCAGCATTCCTGCTTATATTAGTTAGCTTACAGATTTGTGCATTTGAAATGGAAAGGGCCTTTTATATATATATTTTGAAGTTGAGCTATTGTGATACCTAAAATCTTCAACCTATATTGATCAATCTATACTGGCTTTCCTTCTATTCCTGATGTTTTAGGTGATGCTGTCATTGTGCTGTCTAGTAGATTGAGATTTGATATACTTGTACAAGAGCATAATTTCTTGTTCTAACAAATTCTTAATAAAACCTGATCTAATTTTACTAAGTAAAGTTGATATTAAAGATGATATGATGGGCATGATAGTAAAATTTGATTACTTCCTCACTGTACCGGCATATGCTACATCCAGCTGTTTTGTTGAAGCTCTTGTTCATTTTAATTATGTGTTTCATATCAGTGTGTGTTGGCCCTCGTAGTTTGATCAATTCCTTTTCTTATCGTAGTTTGATCTATTCCTTTTCTTATCTCTTTTTTTCTGTCGTTTTTTCCTTTTGGATAGGATATACTAAGAGCTGATTCTTCCCTTAGACGCTCGGATGAAGAAGTTGCACTTTTAGAATCATATTCATCAATACGATCAAACCTTGTGAGTAAGATTATTTACTTTCCTTTTATTTTAAATCCTTGAAGTGAAGTACTAGTGTTGACCTTACATGTTGAAGAAGTTTGCTGCGTATTTGAAAAGGCAAGATGCTATTAACAGTTTATTTGCCTCATTGGACATGCCATGTTAAATAAATATTTTGATTCCTGCCTAGTACACAAGATGGTTGATAAAGCGGAATTGCCATCCTGCTCTAATTTTTTGCATTGCTTGTCTAGTCATACTTGGTCTTTAAAACAAGAATGAACTTGATATTTTGTTCTTGTGTCTAGTTGTATGATATCATGCCCATATCATGCAATCTTTTTTTGCTGGGAGTTTAATTAATTATAAGTAGTGTTGGTATTGGTCATTGGCCAAAAAGAAAATGTTAGCCAGATAATGGGCCTTTCCCTGGCTCAAGGCTGAAGCTAAAAGCAATTAGACCCCTTTCAGTTTTCAAAAATTGTTTGCCACCATGAATTTAGTTGGATTTCATGATCTTACATTGATGATTAGTCATTTGAAATTGTATTTGGTTAGGTCATTGGATCTCGAAATAAACGTCATCCAAAGAGGGCCTACTCACCATTGGATGAGCAAAGTGATGACACAAACCTTCAATGCCCGCAGTGTGGTAATATAACTGTCATATAATATCACATATGGAATACCCCAGGACAATACCACTTGTGCAGCATGATACTTGTTGCCCCTTTTAATACTTTTTTCCACTTCCTGTCATTTCCTCATCCCTTTTGTTTCTGCCTAGATTAGGGAAGGATTTTTGCATTTATCGCGTGCCTATTTGTCTATATATATGCTCATTATTCTGACTTTCTTGGTCAATTTCATAATTCAACAAGAGGAGAGGAAATTTTCCTAATTTGTGATCTTTGTTATTTCGTATCTGAAGCTTGTTGAGTTTATTATAATATTCAGTCGCTGAAGTTGGTGAGTTTCAATGCAACCCAAATACTGTTCATCTTCAATGTCAAGCATGTGGAGGAATGATGCCTTCCCGTAATGGTTTTGGCGTTCCTCAATATTGTGAGTTCTAATTTGTTGTGACTTAAATATGGTGCAATAAATTTTATTTATTTATTTTTTCAGGTTCTCATATGATTGATTTTAGAGGGGGGGGGGGGGTGATGAAATATTTCTGTTTGTAACACTAGCTTGTAGACTTTATTCTAGGTTCACGGAATCAGTGCTTATCAATTTTTGGGTTGAGAGATGAACTAGAACTCAGTGAAGTGCATTTGGATAATAATAATTAAACAGAGTGGACCTGTATTTTCCATTTTGCTTGGTCCTTTGTAATGAGGTCCAATTTCCCAACACTTGCCAAAGATTTTCAATTCCCTTTCCTTGCAGGTTCAGGGTGTGACAGAGCATTTTGCGGAGTATACTGGTCTGCTTTAGGGATAACCAGAAGTGACTCTTACCCTGTCTGCAGCCAGGATACTTTAAAACCTGTATGGATTACTTTGAACCTTTTATTGTGCACAGTCATATCTGAAAGAGCATAGTTTTAATCTTTCAATAATTAATGCCTTCACCAGTTGGAACTGAGGCTGTGGAACTGACATGGTCTCTGAATCTAGAATATCATGTATATGGTTTTTGCTTTGCAGATCACAGAACATAATATCTCAAGAATCCCTGTTTCAGCGCATGAAAAGAATTTACATGAACAGAATGTATGCATTTAGTGGTCCCGAATGCTGATCGTTGTCAATTTTAGACTTTTAACTGATGACGTTTTTAATATGATCGTTATCTTCGTGGTTTTCCAGATTACAGAGAGTTGTATTAGGCAAATGGGGAGGACATTGCAGGATGTTATTGCCGAGTGGATAGCAAAGCTGAACAACAGAGAAATTGGTAGAGTGATATAATTGACCAATAACAGTGTACCATATGTGCATTTTGGGGTTTTAGCATGTGTTTGGATACTCTTTAAGTCCGTAGTTTTGGAGAGAAAACCATGGTTTTGAGAAAAACCGTCTAAGCACCTCATAAAGTCCAATAATTGATTATATATGCCAAAATCATGGTTTTTTCCATGAAGCTATTCTTTTCTACTTCTCCATAACCTATTCTCTACTAAAATCACTTTTTATCACTTTTTTCTAGAAATTATTCTCCAAAATCTAATTCAAACAAACTTTTTGTTTAAATTATTATGCTCAATCATATAACTTTTTTTCCCTCCATATTTTCTTCTCTACATTAGTCTATTGGATGTAGAGTCATCTAAATTAGAGATAATATTGTGTTCTTGTCAGATAGAACAAGGTTGCAACTGAATCACTCTGAGATGATAACTTCTAGGACACTTGTATGCCGGTAAGCTTCATACTCAATCTAAAGTGGATTTATGTAGATATTTATTTATCAGGTTAAGTCCTACCATTTTGAACTATAGTAAGAGCTGGTTTTAAACCATTCTATGTAACATGCGAGTAGCTTCTGAAGGATAGAACCTGAGGCTTATGCTGTAATGTGGATTCTAACTTGGGGAGTATGAATAACCCACTTAGAATTAATTTTGGCTCCGTTGGTTACTCAAACATTCACACGACCTTTTTGCAATGATGCAGTGAGTGTTATGAGAAGTTGGTATCGTTTCTTTTGTACTGGTTTCGGGTTTCTCTTCCAAAACATGTAAGTATCATTATGCTAATCAGCAGAGTCTGAATCTGAATTATTTTCTGTCTGATATCAAGTGGATGTGGTTAATTTCCCTCCCACTAAATATAATTAAGAGAAAATTAATCATTTGACTTTATTACAACAAGACTCAATCCTTATAGTTTTATCTATTCAAATTGTTTGTCTCTACATTTTAAAAAATAAAATGATAAGAACTAAAGTTATTTTTTTAAACTTAGGGATTGATATTTTAAATGATAAAACTATAGATACTGAGTTGCATAAATTTAATGTTTAAAGAAGTTTTAATTGAGTCAAAATTATAGAGACAGTTGTATTAGGTTAAAGTTTAAGGATTGAGTTATAATCAAATAAAAATTACATATTAAATTCTTGGCTTTATTGGTGTCATTATTAAAGTATTTGGCCTATGAAATTCTTGCATATGGATTAAAACAACAGCATCAAGAACTGATGATTCATTTATCATATCTGTTTTTTTCTTCTTGTTGGTACTGCAAACAAAAAAAAAAAAGTTACTGCCAGCAGAAGCAGGAAGAAGGGAAGATTGCTGGTATGGATATGGATGTCGGACACAGCACCACAGTGAAGAGCATGCTCGCAAACGAAATCATGTGTGTCGCCCCACTCGAGGTTCTCACGCCTAAATGTAAATATTTCTTATTCAGGATATCACATTTCCGATATTGTTGGATTAATTTTTATAATGTTTGTCGTATTGTTTTTTAGACTTTTATCTTATATTAGCAATATTAGTTTCATTTTTATTTTATACTTTGTAACACGTCAAAACCTTCCAATCACTTTGTTTCGGTTTTTCAAATACATATTTTTCTAAATAAAAAAAGAAAAATTTAATTATACATTTAGAAACATTTTTTACATATTAATTAAATTTATTTGAAACTTTAATGGGCATATTATGAATCTTAAAATTTAAAAGTTTTGGGAAGAATTGTATAGGAATAAAATATATACATTTAAATTTCATCATGCCTATATATATATATATATATATATATATATATTTATATTTATGACAAGTTCTAGTCTTCCAGGTTCTCTCTGATTTTTCTTCATAAAGAAATATCTATCCGGCAAAATCTAAGTGTGTTTAGGATCAATTTTAAAAATAAATTTTAACATAAAATCATGGTTTTGTGAAAAAAGTGCTAAATAAGATTATTTTTTGAAAAATTAATTTTAAAAAATAAACCATGTTTTGTGCTTTAAAATCATAGTCTATGAGAATTGCTTTCTCAATAATTTTTTGACTGTCACATTCCTTCAGTTTGTGTGTATAGGTTTATTTAAATAATTTAAATTTTTATTTAAAAAAAGCAAAAATAAATACTATTTAAAATCTAAAATTTTAATTTTTTATTTTAAAATTTTGGGGAAAAGATGAATTTACTAATGAAAGATATCATTTTCTAAAATTTTAGACGGTCATCTAGATTAGTTAACTCTAATAAAATTTTTAGTAGGAAAAAATTAAAATTCAGGTGAAAATTGTAAATTTTTATCTTACTCAAATACATATGTATATGTATTATTTTGGTAGGAAAAAATTAAAATTCAGGTGAAAATTGTAAATTTTTATCTTACTCAAATACATATGTATATGTATTATTTTGTAATCTTTAAATAAAAAAATTTAAAATTAAATTTATTCTTTATATAATTATCATATTAGTTTATATTTTTTTTAATAATTGTCTATGGAAAAGTGATTCTATTACTAATTATCCAAACATCTCTAATTTTTAAAATTATTTCTTTCTTAAAATGTATTCTTCCCAAAATCTATTCTCTAAAAGCTAATTCAAATACTAAAATCAATCGCACGAGACCTTTGAAATATCTGGTAAGAAACTCCATATTTTTAATACAATATGAGAAGATGAAAATAAATGTGTATAAAGTTTTTATTTAAATTATTTGTGTATATATATTATATTAAAACTTCTATTATAAGCACTATTAATCATAAAAATTAAATTTCTTTAAAATTATTTTATGTAAAATCATATTTATATGGTTTTCATATTATATTTTAATTATATGAATGCATACTTCAAAAACTATATTTTTAAACATGATTCAAGTCATAGTTATTATATTAATTTCATTCTATGTTAGACATTCTGACACTAAATGTTAGAATATTTTATTTTGATCATAAATATTTTTATTTTAGAAAATGGATTAAATTGATTCCATTTATTAATGTTTGGTCAAAATTGGAATCGAACTTGTGAATATATGTAATGGAATGGGCATCCATCACATGATTACCCCCTTAGCGTCGTTGGTTTTAGGAAATCAGTAGAAAGGGTTGGTGTTGGTGTTCAATACTTGCAAGCATCGGATTCATCTCCTTTTGAAATATGCTTTATCTATGGTACGGGCATCACATTGCCATTCCTTGAATTTATAAATTAAATACACCAATTTAAAAAATAAATGAATTTATACGTTATTTTTCTGAACTTTAGGTTATGTACATATCATTTTTCTTAAGTTTTTGAAACTTTACAATAATTTTTTTTTAAATTTTTATATTTATTTAGATAACTCTTCCGCGGGGGGTAGTTCGTTTATTACTTAGTTGTAAAATTTGTAAGGTTTATATGCATATAACTCAGAGTTTAAGGATATTATATATACACAACAAATATAATTTAAGAGAGTATATAATTAATGTTTGATATTTAATTACCTATACAAAGTTAAAAGTTTAGATAATTTCATTATTAAATTTTAAAAATTAAAGAGATTATTTGTGTATGGTTCAAAATTCAAAAGAGTTGTGTAATATGCCTATATATATTTTGTATAAAAAATTTAGATAGATTTGATACCGGTCCCCTACTAAGATTAGGATACAGTTCTAAAGTTTAGAGAATATTTACAAAAGTACTTATAAGATTATATATATATATATATATATATATATATATCAGGAATATGCTGAGTCTCCTCTTTCATGCATATGTTTCTTTTTTGTATAAACAAAAGCAATGGTCCACTTTGAGGAAGAATTTGGTGGCTCTCTTTGTTCCCCTTTTTAATTGGATGGGTTAGTGACATAGGTATGTTCATTGCTTGCAATGAAGGGGGTGGGGGGAAATCAATTGGGTCAACAGTTTGACCCATGTACGTTTAATAATTAAATGTATGCCGCCTTATAATTATGCCTCTGAAATTATGTTGTGAATTAATCTTAATTTTCTTAAATATTGAATATTATTATACGATGCTATGTTCTTAGTTCTTTCTGGAAATAAATATATTACATTTTATTATATCTAGTCATTGTATATTCAAAATTTCTGCCACATCTATTATCAGCCTGATGATCAATTGCCTATTACTTTTTTTTATTTATTTTTTGGTTTACTTTATCTAGTTATGACTCGAAATTTCTAATTCTCTAATTATTGAAAATATTTACTTCAATGGTTACAGATAATAAATATAAATAAAAAATTAGAAGATTGATATAAAAATTGAAAACTCATGTAAATTGTTCTTGTAAGTGTTTATAGTTGCAGAAATAAATTCAATAATTTCGTATTATAATTTTTTTGCCAATTAAATGGATTTTGATATGTTAAAAATTGATTGTTTTACATTCATTTTTCGCTATGATGAGGCGCACAAAAAAACTCTCAATATTTTCTTTCACTTGTATTATTTTTTTATATATTAACTGAGATACCATATTCAAACATTATAAAGCACACTTGTATTATGATTTTGATAAACATGCAAATTAAGAATGGAAGTTGGTCTCGGAAGTAGTTTGAATAGGTCATATTACGCAAAACTGGATTGACCGGAACAATGGGTCCAAAGGTTAGTGGTAAAGCCAATCATAATTAAAATAAAATAATCTTAACAATAAATATTTAAATTAAAAAATATATTAATCTGCAAGTAAATGAAGTATTTATGTATAAATCTAACATGATTCAACAAAATAGAGTTATTAAATTATAAATCTAATGAATTACTATATCTTTTTAATTCAAATATATAAAATCTCTAAGTCCATTGGATTGATCGGGTTGCACCGAATTCGACCTTGGCCGCTTATTTTTTTAATTTAGTTTATTGATAGGATCAGACAAGTGACCTGAATTACCATATCTCCAGCCATGTTTGGGTTTCAATATATATATATATATGGAGAGAGAGAGAGAGGTTTCAAATTGAATAGATGCATATGGCATGAGAGGAAACTTGAAAGGAAAGAAAGGCATGAAATCGAAAAGATAGAGAGAGAATAATTTAGAGGTTTTGGAAAGAGTGGTGCAGATTCATAACTTGTGTTTGAGAGAGAGAGAGAGAGAGGGAGGGAGGGAGTTTCAAAGAGACATAAGAATCATGAATGAGTAAATGAAGGGGAGTATGGAGGTACGTACTAATACATAGTATGTTGGAGGACATATATACACGACAGCTGAACTGAAGCAGTGAGAGAGAACGCACAGCAATAATGGTAGAGAGAGAGAGAAGATGAAAGTGAAAATGAGAGGAAGGAATTAGGTAGGGAAGCAAGTAAAAAAGTCAAGAATGACTTTCATTTTACACACAAACACGCATATATATATATATATATATATATATATATATATATATATATATATATATTACCTATCCTCTCATTTTCATCACTTGCCATATGTCTCTTTGCTCCTTCCCCCATATTACCTACTCCTTCTAGAATCTCCATATCTCTCTCTCTCTCTCTCACGCATTATTAAATATTTTATTCACAAATTTCTATATTAAGTTTCTCTTTTCTTTAGAAAAATAAAAAACAAATTTTTGTGTTAGCCCATGTTAACTATGCATGGTTAGAGTGAGAGGAAGGAATTCCAACTCTTAATTAGCTCAAACAATTAACGTTGGAAAATGATTATATAAACATATTATTTACTTACTATTAAATTTTATATTTTATTATTATATTAATGGTGAGGATATTGATAATATGCATTATGTTATGTTGTTTTACTAACAAATAGGTATTGAAATTTGTGTGAAAATAGATAACAAATTAGAAAGGGTTGGTGGGTTGTGACGTAAGGGGCTCATATCTACCAACCCCTGGCTTTGTCGATATTTCATTCAGTATCAGTCATATCATTCTATGTTCTTCCCCCATCTCATCCTTACGTTAGGAATAGCGAGGTAGGCCCCACTTCCCCCTCCCCACACCAAACCGCCCTCTCAATCACACCCTCTCCTTCCGACGATTTTAATTTAATTTGGATTATTCTGTTTATCCGTTTACCTTTTCTTCCTCCTTTTAATCTTTTATTCTCCATCCACTGCTTCTTAACAACTTGTCACCTCTCTACCATTCAATTTCTTAAAGCCCTTTATCTCTTCATACTCACATTTCCTAATCCTATCTTTCATTTCATACCTTACCTTATATATATATATATTATTCCCTCTCATCCTAATAGTATTTATAGTATTTTTTATAGATAAAAATTTATTGATAAAATTTTAAAATAGAGATTTTTCGCTAATTTTTCTTTTTTTTCCTTTCAAATGTTTACTTTTGTATTTTTCTAATTAATGAACTAAACAATCTTCTCTAATTTATGAATAATTTTTAAATCATTTTATAATTTTAATTTTGACTGAATATGTAAAGTGGTATTATTGATGGGTACTTGTAATAAATACCAGAAAAAGTAATTAATTAATTAATTACTATTATTAGTTACTTGAGTTTTTGAAGGATCAAACTAGTCAGACTATTACTATTACTAATATGAATCCATCTTTTTCATTCTAGATGGATGATGATGAGAAAACTTCAAACCCATACGCTTCTTTCTCTTTTTATCTTGAGACTCTCTTTGTTTCTCTGTTGGGTGGGTGTCTTTCTGGTTGTTTCTCTCTTCACACCTTGATTTTTTTCCCATTCAAATAATCTCTCTGACGTTACGTTATATTAATTAGTTAAAGTAGTCGTTGACCTCTCTCTCTTTTGAAAATCTTCGTTTGATTAAGAATGTTCCCTTATGTATATATATTTATATATTGGACACAATACATTTCCCCTTATCTATATGAAATTACAATATTTAGCTAAATATTATTTCCCATTATTAATTGGGAATGAATTTAATTAGCAATCTAAATTTTAAAAGGTAGGATACCTTTTACTAAATAAAAAAATATTTTATAATTACGTATTTTAAAAAAGGTAAAGAATTTATGATTGGTTTACTTTTGTTTATGGTGAGGTCAATGATTAGTACAATTTCAAAACATTGACGCATTATTATACGTAGCAGTGAAAATTTGTAATGACAAGAAGCAAAGAGACAGAGATCTGGTGGATAGATAATAATTCTTAATTTTAGACGGTGAAAGGTCATTCAGCTGTCTTACCATGTATATCAGATTACCTTTCTGTTACTTTCATTTTTCACTTGTCTTCTTCCTCTGACAAGATATGGTAGCTTTCCCCAACTTATTAAAATTATCCTCTGATAAAAACTACACCGGTCAAAATTTTGCAAATAATTCATTTAACAAAAGAAAGAATATTGAAGACTTACTAGAAGTAGGGTACGTAGAAAAAGGAGAAGCAGGATATCATGGAAAGATTAAAATTATGTATTCTCTCCAAAATATTAGTAACTTCGTTCTTAACTATAGGAACTAATTAAGCAAGTGATTTCCCATATCCCCTAATCAATGGTCAGAGCTTAGAGATCAATCATATCAAAATATAGAGATAACAGAGATAGATTTTGTATGATTTGGTTTGAACCCACGCCATGATCATGTTTATTGATGATAGGGGGTTTACTTGGGCTCTAGCTCTCTCCTAAATTTATAATTTTTCCCTTAAAATATGTCTATTAATTATATATAGAGGTTTCACTAAGGTAGTTATAATATATATGATTAGAAAAATTATTTTAAAAATATTAAAGCATATTTATTATAAATAATTAAGTTAATTAATTTTTTTAATATCTGTAAATTAGTTATTTAGTTATATTATAAAGAGAGTGGAGTGGTTATTATATATTGCGGGCTTAATATGGAAAAGAAACGAAAAGATCGACAAAATCTCACATTTGAACTTTGAAGCCACAGCAAGAGGTTTAATTACATGTATCACGACCAAGTTAGGAAGGAAGGGACGAGAGATCAGTGCATATGGAAGGGCTATTTCCATTATAATTGTTACTAACAAAACACAACTAAAACATTACAGTAAGTAGTAATAATTAGCGTTGGGAATTAATTAATTCTACTATAATTAGACTAGCAGTACGTATGCTGTCTAACAATTGAAGGAGGTGATGGAAAATCTGAAAACGTTATCGTCTGATGCAGCAGTAGAAGAAGTTGGTGCAGTAGTAATTACTGAACAAATACTATTCCTCATCGCTTTGCACCTACATGCTTGATTATTACCTCCACCAACGACGATCTGAAACCCTAAACTGCAACACAAACACACTTCTTCTTCTTCCTCACGTCTTCCTTGCCCTTTTAAGTTGTCTGAGGGGGGAACGACGAGGGTTTTATCGTCGTTAGAGAAAGAAGGAAGTCCTATGGAGAGCTCCAAGTTGAGTTGTTGTTGATGATGATGATGATTATCAGAATTGTCTGATTCGTCTGTTGTAATCCCACTGCTGCTATTACTGTTTGAATCTTCCCCTGATGATGAGACTAGCTTCAGTTTAGGGTTATTCTTGTCGTTAGTGATACTTCTCTTGTTACCGCCGATCGCCGGAGTGGTGGTGGTGGTAGTGGTTGCTGCGGCGGCGGAGGTAAGTGGACGGTGCGTTAAAGGGTCGATTCCAAGGCTGTAGAGTTTACGCTTGATGTGTGTGTTCCAGTAGTTCTTGATCTCATTATCGGTTCGACCGGGTAACCTAGCTGCTATCAGAGACCACCTAGAAATTCGCGAAAAAGAAAGTAACAGTGAGAAGAAACAACGTTAAAAAGGAAAGAAGAAGAAGGAAATCAACCCCATGTCAGAATTTGAGAAAAGGAAGAAAGAAAGAAAGAAAGAACAAGATGCCGATATATATCCACTTTTGTCGACATAGATTCGTAGGTATCGGATTCTGGGTTTTTGGTGGAGAGTTGAAACATATAGAAAATCAAATCAAATCAAAGAAAGGATAGAGAGAGGTGTATATACTTGTTTCCGAGTAAGCTGTGAAGATTAATGATAAGGTCGTCTTCGTCCTCAGTAAAATTGCCTCTCTTAAGATCAGGTCTTAGATAGTTAATCCATCTGAGCCTGCAACTTTTCCCACATCTTAGCAAACCTACTCAAATGATGGAAGATTAATCAGGAACAAACAACATACACATACATATATATAGAGGGGGGGTGGAGATAGAAGAATGAGTTGAAGATACCGGCGGCTTTGGGGAGGGAACGCCAGGAGCCTTGGCCGTGGAGGGAGATGTAGTTGATGAGGCGTTGGTCTTCTTCTTTGGTCCAAGCGCCTTTGTTGGTGTGTTGTTTTTCGCAGCAAGGAGATCGGCCCATGGCGGAGAAGGACGGAGAGAGAGAGAGGGAGAGGGAAGGCAAAATGGGGGAAAGTGGGAGAGAAAATGGGGGCACAAGAGAAGAGAGGGCATATAAATGGGAGGGGCTATTGACTCGGGGCCACTTGAGGGAGAGAGAATTTCATGTTATGTTTCTGTTGAGTGTGTGTTTGACCGAGTTGGTGAGAAAGACGAGGGGTTACAATTTGAGTTAGTGCCGGATTTGGTAGGTAGCTCTACTTTTCCTCTTTCTTTCTCCTCCACTTTTTCTTTTGTCACTAATTATACTCTTAATTTAACCAGTAGCGTTATTCTAACTATTTAAGCTTCAACAGATTTTTTTTTAAATATGGAATTCAATTTTTTAAAAAAGATATTTATGTTGAGATAAAAGGGGTAACTATGGATCTTAAACAGGATACTTAATATGATTTAATTAATAGTATACAAAATTATATTCTTAATTTAAAATTATCATGAGGTCTTAATTAATAATAATGAATTTTTACTATGTTTGTAAAGTTTAATAATTTAAATTAATTATAATTTGAATATTTTATAAACAATTACGTAGTTCTCCCCTCGTCCATGTAAAAGTTTTTTTTTTGCCAAAAATATAAAAGTTAGTCAGAAAGTTAATTTTATCCTAAATATAAGACATTATTCTACTTTATCTCTAATATTTATTTTTTAAAATTAATTAATTTAATTTAATGTATTATTTAATTGAAGAGTTGATATTAGTACTAAAAATAAAATCTATTTTTTTATATTTATTATTTTTTAATTGTCTATATTGAATTAATATAGATAATTTTAGTATTTTATAAAAATATATCATATTAATTAAATTAATTTTTTTAATTTAATAAAATAAATTAAATAAATTTTAAATAAATAATAATATGGTTATAATCTAATATTGCATGCAATATTTTATGAATATTAAATTATATTTTTTATAATTAATTAATTTATCTAATTTTTTTAATTTATTATACTTAATTAAACAAGTTGAGGAATATAAAATTAGGCTTTATTGAGTCTCAAATAGATGGTGGCACGTAGGATTAGGGGTGTTCCATCAACTCACAGCAGATGAGGAAAACATATTAAACATTTATATTATTTATCATATTTTTAATATAAAACTTAATAATTAATATTAATCCTGATATATAATATATCTTTAACAAATTTATCTATTTTTTTAAATTATCTATATTAATAATTCCTCAATAATAATTAAATAAGAAATGAAGAGAGGAAATTAAGGGAGATTGTTAGGCTGTTTTAGAAAATATATACCATATTAATTTAATTTATTAATTTAATTAAATATATATTATATTAATAATTGGATCTGTATTTCATAGCGTGGTTTTTTTGATAAAAAAAAAAAAAAGAGTTCATGCTTTCGACCTTGGTTAAAGGCTACTGAGCATTTTTCAGTAAACTCAACTACTATTAGATTTTAACTGTGTGTGTGAAAATAATAAATAATATGGGTCATTTACTGATAAAAAATAAAAAGGTTATCCTAGATGAAGAAGAGGTGTGACAAATGCTTTTCTTTCTTTTTTGCGCATGAACAATTGTGTTATTCTGAAAGCTTTTAATTAATCAATAAGCTTCAACTAACGTGTTGGCTCAAAATAGATTAATTATTATTTATTTAACTAATTTAATTAGATTTAAAAAATTAGTTAATATAACATATTTTTTAAAATACCCTAATCACCTTCCTCAACTCTATTTCTCCTTTATTTAATAATTATTGATGGAGTATGAATATAAATAATTTAAAAAATAATAAAAAATATAAGAAATATATTGGATATTCATGACTAATATTGACTGTCTAATCACCTTCCTCAATTCTATCTCTCACTCCCCCTTTCTCTTATTTAATTATTATTGATATAATATAAATAATTTTAAAAAGTAATAAATATAAAAAATATATTGTATATTTAAAATTAATATTAATTACCTAATTAAATTATATATTAAAAATTCAATAAATAATTTATAAATATAATCAAATAAATTACTCTCTACCTTGTAATAAAGGCTTCAATAAAGCGACCTCAAAGGACAAGAAGGAGATTGTGCAAATCCATGGAAAGAAAGAGGCTGTGGCTGAAAAAGGCTGTGATGAAATCGAAGGACATTATTGACATTTTATATTTGGTAGGTTCTCATCAAAAAATCACTTTTTATTTATTATGTTTAATTGTAGTTTTTTTTTTACCAACTTTCTTTGGGTGTGAAATGGTCTTCCAACTTTCTACTTTGTCTCTAATTCCCTTATTTTTCAATACTTGTTTGCTCCTAATGGACAAGAATTCTAGAAGCCTTTTCTTTCTCAACTTCCTCCACTTACCCACCCCATTGTCAATTCAAGTCCATCTCATTAACTAACTTCTACCTACCTTCCATGATTGCGAGTTTTTTTTCTTTCTTTTTTTACCTTTTAATTAAAATAACATGGCCCAAATTTAGGCTTCGATTTCAAATCTTGCCAACTAAACTACTAATTGATTAAAATAACATTTCCTTTTCTTTCTTTTTTGTTTTATTGCAATTACTGTTATCTATCTTAGCTTGATGCGGGGATTATAATTTTATGTAATAATATCAAATTAACAAGTTATTCAAAACTTATTAAATTAGTAAAGACATCTGCTCAAGAGTCTAGTGATTCTCAGTTGTGATAGAGTTGACAATTTATGATTAAAATAGTATAATATAATTAAAAAATATATAAAAATATTCATATATGACTCTAAAAAGAATAATATATAAATAAAAATGTACTAATCAACAATTAAATAAAAATATATAATATAAATCACACATAATCTAATAAACAATATTATTAAAGTATAAATATAGTGAATTGTTGTTTTTTTTACTTAAAATGACGTTGATTTAAGCTTAGCAAGGATAAAAAGAATATAAAATTTAATACAAATAATTTATCTAAAATTTTTAATCTGACCGATAAAAAAATTAATTTATTAAATTAACTGGGCTCATTTGAGTTTAGTTTTAAGGAATGATAAATAAAGATGTGGTTACTAACTTATGATCACGAGGGAATAGGTGGAATATATAAAATATGGGGATTTGGAGCCGGCTTTGATGAAGAGGTTGGTAAGGTTGGAAGGGGCTTCTAGAAGGACTTGAACAAAATAATATAATTAAATAACAAGGATGTGGAGGAATCTTTTTTAGGTTGGTTATCCGCCACCCTTTTTCCACGGTTTTCCCACCTCATCCATTGCAGCTGCTGGGCCACATTCGGGTCGACTTCAAAATTTATAAAAAAATATAATTAATTTTAAAAAATTAAAATGTATGATTTCTCATTTCACTCATATTTTTTTTATAATATTAACTAAATTTTATTATGAGGTATCATAATTTATTTCACTAATATTATTTGAGAATATTCCCTTGAGGCTGGCATTAGTTGAGGTGATGAGTTTAAACCCTCTCAATATTTATTTAAAAATAATAATTGTAGGTAATTTTAAAATTTCAATAAAATTAATCAATTTTAACTAAATTTTTTAATATAAACAAAGTCATTAATAAATATTTATATGAGAGATGGTATATTACTCAGAACAAATTAATCATTTAATTTATATACTTTCAACTCAATTATAACATAGGGATATTTAAAATTTAATTTGTATCCATCAAGTTTTAGCATTTGTTCCCGTCGCTTTAAAAAATTATCTAGTCTAAGTTTTGGAAAATGAACTCAAGGAATGGAGCATAATTTATTTTTATTATATTTTTTAAAAATTAAAAAAAGACTTTTAAAATTTATTAACTGACTAAAATTTAATAAATTTGTAATTCTATCCCTAATAATAAATATACTTATTTTGCCCATATTTTTATAACGCATACCAATATTTAATAGGAGGTAATTAAAGAAAAATGGTCAATGACATGTTCTGTAATAAGAGTCAGAAGTAGAAGAAGAGTGGTTAAAAGCTTAATTAATTTTTCCAATTTCAAATGATGAGTAGAATTCGAAACATGTGGTGCTCTAATCATGCCCTCGCCACTCATGGTCATGCTTTGGAACATGATAATTTTCCCTTTTTCTTTTTAAATTACCTTTCATATCTATTTATAAGATCATCTTATTTGAATCGGTAGATCTCTTTTTATAAAATTCTCTTTAATTTTATTTGAATAATAAATATTTTTTACTTATTTGATCCTTCATTAATTCCTCATATATTATCTTTATTAGTCATTCATTTAACTATAATATATTTAAAAAAAGAGATATATATTTTTTATATATATTTTTTTAATTAATATAGAAGGAGTTATTTATAGGAGTAATCAATAGATGAATGGGTCTAATTTTTTTGGTGGCATGGTATTCATATGTTTGACTATGAGCAGGAGTCTAAATAATTGTGTGTGACTATCATCACGGGGGGATTTCTAGAATGGGCCCACCCGACAACGTTCGATTAGGATTTAGGAAGCCTCAAAATAGCAATCAACGACACGCCCCACTCTATAACTACTATTCAACGGCATGTGGCCTGCAAAAATATTCCATAATTACTTAAATCATTAAAACGGCATCTTTTTTTCTTACACACAATTCTTGTTCCTTCGTTCCCAACCCTACCTTCGCATGATTCACATTCATTGTTCTCCCTTTTTCTTCGTCGTTTTAGGCTTTTACCAGACCCATCCCACATTTCCCGAATCAGATCCCTTCTTTCCGACAAAAATCAACATTATTTTAACACTCTTATTATTTTCTCTTCAAACTTTTCCTATCTCTTCAATTCCTAAGTTTTACTTTCTTTTAATAAGCCCAGTTTGTTTGTTTTTCATTTTTAATTTATAGATATTTAAATAGAGACAAATTCAGCCAAAACTCTTTTTTTAGACACAAGTGTCATCCTATTTCTCCTAGAGACAATCTTTTATTCTTCTGGTAATGCTATGTTCATATTTTATTTAAAATACTATCAAATATTAAATATATTTATGTTTTCAGATGAGAATTTTAACTTTAGTTTACTATAAATTCCGTTAGTCTATTAGAGATAATATTATTTAATCTATTCACCATGTCCTTAATATAGTTAATTAATTTTTTTTAGATAAATTAAATATGCTAAATAAATTATTAGTTAATTATAATCAATATAAAAGTTAGTTGACTAATTTAAATAAATTAAAAAATTTATTATATAAATTTATTATTTTGAGGGTTTGAACTTAATAATAATTAACTGATTTATTTTTTAAAAAAATAATTAAATCTCTTATTAAAAAAAAAGTACTATCATACTCATACCTTAAATATGGACAACCCTCTTTATTAAAATTCAAAACCTAGTTTCCCATTTTTTTTGGGTAAAAAGTTTTCTAACATTTTGAATGAACCTATTACTATTTCATAACTTTTTTTTATTATAAAATTTTTTAGAAAATAGTTAGATTCACTCACTATATAAAGACAAGGCGGAGTCTCCATTCTTTCTACGTGATACTAATATATAGCAAGACGAGTTATCAGTTACTCTTAAATATAAATTTAGATACTTAAGAGTTAAGATATCTTCCTAAATACTGTAACTAAAATCACAATAAAATAATATTCTTAAAAATTAAATATATTTTAAATAATTATATATCTCACCTTTAAACCTACCTCAATGGAATATTCAACAACAACTTAAGTACTTAACAAACATACGAGAAACTCACAATTGGGCCTCAATTCACTCCATAAAGGCCCATACCCAAAGAAATGAAGCTAGTTAATAAATTAAATGGTTATACATATTATTTAAAATATATTTGATTATTAAAAAAATTATTTTATTGTAATTTTAGTTATGATACTTAGAGAAACATCCTAAATTCTAGATATTTAAGTTTACTCTTGAGAGTAATAAACAGCTCACCCTGCCTGATATTGATATCGTTTAGGAAGAAGAGAAATTTCGTTCTATCATTAAACTGTAGATGAGTCTAATATTTTTAAAAAAAAATTTATATAAAAAAATAAATAGTTATGCAGAGATAACGTTCAGATGGTGAGATAATATAATTTTAAATTGAAAAATGGCAACGCATATAGATATGTAACTCTACGTTACTATTATAAAAGGACAATTAAATAGCACCATACATTTTTATTATTACTATTTCCATTATTAAAAGCTAAACTTAAGGGGCCTTCCGAGGATAGAAAATATTTTTTTTTAATTACAAATATGTTTAAAACTTATTAATTACTATTGGTTTTCTTTTGTTTTTTGTTTTGGTGACTTACTATAGGTTCACCTGTTGAGAGACAAAAACACACCTAATTCTAACATAAATATATTATTTTATTTATACGAAGGATTACATTAGGCTGAGGACAGCAAGAACAAGACAGAAGACATGCATGGACGTGAAACAAAGTACAACTATAAAAGAGGAGGCGGCGGCGATGTTGGGAAAATCAGCAAGGGACAGAACAAAGACAGCGGCGGCGGAGACCTTCACACTCGCCGAAGTCGTGACCTTCGGATTTGCAGACACTTACGCAGTTGAGGTTTCTCACGCATGGGCCTTTGAACCTTTTGCTGGGTACCCGGCATTTGTGTCTCCATATGGCCTGGGTCTCCGTCGCCATCCCTTCTGCGTTATAGATCAAGAGAAAAACAACATCAAGATGTTACTTCACCCTATAAATTAGTGTAAAATGTATATATGATTGATAAGTGAAATCAGAATGTACCAGAAGCTAAAAGAAGAAGCAAGACGAAGAGAACTCCATAGCCAACGCGAGTCTTCTCCATGGATGCAAGTGCAATAACTCGAGTAAGAGGATGGAGATGGTAGTGGTGACATAGAATGGGGATGTATTTATATATATATATATATATATAGAGAGAGAGAGAGAGAGACGTATGTGAAATAGGTTGTACACGTAGGTTGTTCGGTGGCGGTCATGTGACCGACAAGGGAATTCTAAGGCAACAAACCAGGTGAGGTGGCTCAAGGCCTCCACGACAGGCATCTTCACCATGCACATTTGTTGCCATCAAGTTAACCTCTTTCACAAGCCTTATACAATTTATAAGTACGAGACTTCTCATAAATTTTAATGAAATACTAATATCTGGGATTGACTTATTAAATAAACTATATAAACGCAAGGAATTTTGACATTTAAATAATTTAACTAATTTTTTAATCTCATCAAACATAATATAACTTTATAATAAGCACATCAGGATGTAAAAAGTTAAAACAATTAAATCCAGATATGTGTAATTATTTATACTGATGGAAAAACTCCAAAATATTAGATGTCAAGTTTCAGAGTTATCCATATATTGTCAATCGCTTCGCAGCAAAAGTTGCATACATTTTTTTTTGTACAAGATTTTTTAAAAATAGGTTAGGTTCATTATAATTGAAAGTTAGGGTAACCTCTCTTGTATTTTTAAGTAATATCAATATTAAGTAGGGCGGACAATCTATTACCTTCAGATATAAATTTAGGCATATAAGAGTTAGGATACCTTCCCAGTATTTTGACTGAAACCACAATAAAATAATATTTTTAGAAATTAAATATGTTCTAAACAATCACATATTTTATCCTTTTACCAGTTGGATCCATGATCATTGAGTTGCATAAAAGTTTTTTCAAAATAACGAATCTAAGCTTGGGCTTATATATATCCTAGTCTACAGATACTTGGGTTTCACAAGTAGTTCATACGCCATCGTGTAAACTCACTATACACAGTTATATGCCGTATATTTGACATTGAGAAGGAAAACTATATGAAATGAAATTGCTAGAAAATCCCTCTTGCTTCTTGAGAAATTGAGTTTCGCTAAATGCGCTAAGAAAAGGCTCTACATTCATAATAATTAGATTATATAACAACATGAAATTGTATCAACATCTTAATCAGGAATATATTTGAGGCGTTATTATCCCATGAGGGACCTCTGGGTGGTGCATATACAAAAAGTTATAATTTAAAAAATATATAAATGATCTAAATTAAATATAGACTATAATTTATAGAGTTTAAAAGCCATCCATATATACTGAGTGTTTTTAGCTATACATTGGAAAACTACTCATTCATGTCTTCAACGCAGCAGTAATTTTCAGAAATTAAAAAACTTGATTAAATTATTTATAAAAAATATATATTGATTACAATAAAATATTATTTGCAATCATTTATATTAGAACTGCACTTTAATAAAAAAAACTCCTTAATTGATATTATAGTTAATAAAAATAATTTAATAAAAAAATATAAACTTAAGAGACTATGTAAATTAAAGTTTTTATTTGGAGTCAAAATAAATCCATTTAGTATAGGAGTATCATGCTGAAATTTGATTTAGAGCTTTTTTCCCTTCCCTTTTCTCACCGTTCTGTTTTCTTGCTATTGAAGTTTTGACATAGAGCTGTTATACAGTAGCTGAGTGTGGTTCTTGGTAAAGTGCTACAATATTTATTTAATTAAATAAATTAAATTCCTTTCTTTAGTGCTGTAATGCACCTGTTAAAAAGCTCAAGGCGAAAACATGTTGATTGATTCATCTTTTTGTCATTTCCTCCTCGTAGGAAGAGGACACACTGCAGCATTTGAAATATCACTTTCAGCTTCTGTTGTCCCCTCTTTAACCAGCGTCTGTCTCTAGCTCTTCTCTTTTGTAACAGAATCTCTATCAAACATGTCACCATATTATTTTTCTTGTCTTTATTCACACCTACTTTCATTTCCTGCCTTAAAAGCCCCAAAATTATAAAGCCTCTTCTGATCCAAATATATACTTTCAAATAATTGAATAGTTGATATTAATATTAAATATTAAATATATTTTTTATTTTTTTAAAAAATTATTTTTATTAATATTTCTTTAACAATACAACAACAACAAGCCTTATCCCATTAAATAGGGTCGGCTACATGGATCATACGACGCCATTGTGCTCTATCGAAAATTAAATCCTAGATAGGTTATTGACCAGGAGATCCCGTTCAATGACCTCTTTGAGCGTTCTCTTTGGCCTTCCTCTACCCCTTTTAACCGGTGTCCATACTATTTGATCCATCCTCTTCACCGGCACATCCCTTGGCCTTCTTTGTACGTGTCTAAACCACCTAAGACGGTTCTCTACCATTTTCTCTTCAATAGGTGCCACTCCAACTCTTTCCCGTATATGTTCATTACGAATCTTATATTTTTTTGTATGCCCATATATCCATCTCAGCTACCCCAACTTTATGCTCTTGCTGTCCTTTTAAACCCCAGCATTCACTTCCATAAAACATTACTGGTCTTATAGCAGTCCGATAAAACTTTTCTTTTACTTTATCTGGTACTTTTAGATCACATATAACCCCAGTAGTTTTTCTCCATTTAAACCACCCAGCCTGAATTCTATGATTAATATTCTCCAAAATTTCATCATCCTTCTGTATCATTGATCCCAAATTTTGAACTTATCTATTTGTGGATAATTTGATTTCCCAATCTGACCTCCAAGTTACTTCTAACTTGTCTCTTATCAAAATTATAATGCATATATTCAGTCTTAGTTCTACTCAGACGAAAACTCTTCGACTCTAAAGTACTTCTCCATAACTCAACTTTGAAATTAATCTCTTCTCTTGACTCCGCCATAAGAACTATAGCATCCGCAAAAAGCATGCCCTTAGGGATTTCTTCTTGAATAAGCTTAGTTAAAACATCAACCACTAGATTAAATGAATAAGGACTCAAGGCTGATCCCTGATGTAAACCAATCCTTATGGGGAAATCTTTTGTTTCGCCCTCAGACGTTCTTACAGTAGTTGTTACCCCCTCATACATATCTTGTATTACCCTAGACGTTTTATTTTAATTTTTTTTAATATTTCTTTAATAATAATCAAATAAAATGGAAAAAAAATTAAAAAAATATTAAAGTGTTTTAAAAAAATATACTTTATTAATTTAACTTATTTTTTTAATTTAATTAAATTAGTTAAATATATCATATATTAAGTTATCTATATAGCTTATTTAAAGACAACAAAATAATCCATGCCAACCAAAATACATCTAAATAAGTGATATTATATAGTACAACACACTTAGATTATGTATCTCCTTTTTCTCTTCTAGTGGGGTCATGACAGTTTAAAATTATGCAGTATCCAATATATAGATTCCCCACCATATATAATAAGAACAACGTATAATTCCACGGAATTAACATTCAATATTCAAAATTACTGGCTCTTGAAACGGTACAGCAGCTTTTTCTTCTTAGAGCTTGGGTTATCAATGGTGACAACAACTTTGCCAGGTTCACTAGTTTTGAAACTGTTAAAGATCACTGGTTCGTCTGATGAAGCAACCTTTCTGGTCTTCTGGATCATCACCGTGTAGCTTCCTTCAGAACTTGGCACAAATTCTACACCATAACTTACATCCCACCCTATTACTCTCACCTCCCAACACAAATGGCATTTCTGCATAATTCCCAAGGCAAACAAAAAACAAATTTAGAAACTTCAATCATCAACAAGCAAACCCATTATAAATATTGATGAGAAATTTGGAATCCTAGGAAAGATTCCTTGTTACAATATGAGGACTGAGCATGGGATATTAAGCTCCACCTTAAGTAAATCAAATGGCTTTTCTCCTACATCAAATAGCTTTTGAAGTATCAATGGGAAATACTTACCTCAGTAACTGGGAATTCCACAGTATGTTTTGATGCTGGCCGTACTGTAATTTCTGTGACAGTATTATTGGTATTTCCGAATTCTCCATCTTTGCTACTTAGTCCTCCATACTTGACCGGAAGTTGCTCTGCTGCTATGTATCTGAAATCCACAGGCCACACAACACAAACTGAAATCATGAAGGGCTGAAAGTGAAAAGGAAGATGAAAGTTTTGAACTTTGTGATCCTTATTAATTACCTTAAAAGGATCTCTGCAGATTTGGAATGCCCAGCAAACACAAACTTGCTCTTTGTTCTCTGCGTCAGAAAAGGGCTTATCATCCTATTCACTGCCATGTACCACCACGGCACATTGATGAACACCTACATTTAAAAACAAAAACATTTGAACACCTTTTACCTTAATTGAATTATATCAAAAGGTATATGAAATTTAATTACAGTGGTGTATGTATGTACTTGTTTGGCTACAAATTCAGGATAGTTGTCTTGAAGCAATTGAAGGGCCTGCTTGGTAGCATGTCTAAGCTCCCACTTACTTGGTCCAGGAGAATCTTTGAGGTCATTGACCTGGACAATGGTGGAGATTCCACCTGGGGTAAAATCCAATTCCCTGATGCTCTTTTCCAGGAATTGAATTCTCCATCTCAGGAACTTCTCTCTCTTTTCCTCATCTGAAAATGTCTTCTTGTAGAGCTCCTTGTTCTGGAATTCTCCATATATGTTATAACACACTGGGTGTCCCACCTTATCAAACCCATGCATGTACACCACCTTCTCTAAATCATCATCACCCAACAAGTTCTTTTCATTCACCAGTTCCTCGATTCTGAACTCTCTTCTCCATCGGATTGTGTTCTTGATCATGGTGAATGCGTCCTTCACTTTCAAATCTCTGGCTCGAAGAAACTTCAGCAGAATCACATCGCTCCTTTCATCTGCAAGCAATGGTATCCCCCAGATGGATACCTCTTCTTCCTCTACTTTTGAAACAGAGGCAGAGACAGTTCCTACGTTTTTTGTTTCATTGTCGTGAATAACAACCTGGGCAGGTTCTGTCTTGTCTGTTTCTTCCTCTGCTTTTGTGGGTTCATCTTCCTCGTCGTTGGTCGTTTCAACTACTGGAGTGTCTGGCTTTTGTTGTTTGGAGGAAGCAGAGAAGAGATGGTTGTCAAGTGCGTCTTGTACGAGGAGCTTAAGATCTTGGAGAGCCTTCTTCTCATGAGCAGGAAGATCAGAAACTTTGGTACTCTCTTCCTTGAAAAAATCAGACTCGTGCGTCTTCTGATCATTGTCATTCTCTGGACGATTCTTTGAGTGTGGTTGAGTTTTGAGAGACTCTGTAGTAACATCATCAAGCACCACTTGTTGCAGTGAAGTGGTCTTTGAAGCCTCCTCAGCCATGGCTGTTTCTGGGCAAGTACAATGTTTTACAGTGGAGAGAGAGAAGAGAGAGAAACAAGAAATGGAGGTGATCGATGAGATTGAGAAAAAATGGAGGCAGTTATACAGAGGGAGAGATAGTACTGTTGGAGGGATGAATCATGAGGGAAACTGTGAGGTAAAGTGGAGTAATTATGGAAGCGAAATTGCATTTAGCGTATGTGGACAAAGAATCCTAAGAAAGAAAACGCAGGTTTGATGATATTTGGTGTTACTTTTTACAAGGCTGTCTGTTAAAACGGACAAAAGATTGCATAACGTGGGGCCCCGTCTTCACCACTGATTCTGATTTACGATCTACCTTTCGAACGGTGCGATTTTATAGCATGTCAGGTCCTGCCATGCACGCATAGTTTAGATTTTTTTTTAAAAAAATATTTTAAAGTGTACAAAACCTAAAATAAAAATAATTCCTTAACTATGAGTTTTTTCTTAAAAAGATATTTCATTGAAATTTTAAACATTTATTATCATCTTACTTATTCATTCTTGTGTCTTATCAATGGCGTTGGAGGTTTCTTTCATATATTTTTATGGAAATACGGTAACTGTTTTGTAAAATAATGAAACTCATAAGATTAGATTTGATAATAAAAAACTATTATTTTTGGCCCAGAAAAATAAAAAATAGGTTTATTTGCACAAATAAGTATTTTGAAATAATTTTTTGTCAAAAATTATGCTTTCAGTTTGCCAATATTTTGCAATATGATCAAGGAAAGATAATTAGTTTTATAATGATCTATTATCTTAACCGTGTGATTTGAAAAAATTTTTTCTAGGTCCTGCTTTAATATATCCGACTCAAGGAATGGATCGGAAGTTCATGGGTCAAGAATAAGGATGGGACCAAACGCAGAAAGGGATAATGAAGATGAAGAACATTCTCAAAGACTTCCCCCAAAAAGCCTTTCACTTCAAAAAAATACATAAATCTATACACTATTATCTACAACATATGTACTCAAAAGCCTCATCCGTATGAATACTCTCAAGGGCTTTGTAAAAAATACAAAGACACTTTTGATGAATACCTATACAAAGACACTTTTGATGAATACCTTAAATCTCATGTGTTAACTTTAATGGTACGTGAGCCAGATCAGATTATTTAACAGTATTTATCGGATGATATGACATGTAATTTGTTTTTATGTTTTATTAATTTATCCTAAATTAAAATTTAGAACTTCGATAAAAGGACAATTCTGTCATTCTACTAATAACAATCCCTAATCATAGGGTAATACAGGATTTTAGGAGTAAAGTTGTTGATAATTTATTAATGGGTATTACAAGATCTTAAAATTAAAGTTTATGGGTATAAACATGCTGACGTGTGAAAGCCGTCCAGTGACCAAGTCAAAAGTGAATTTATCAAATTAGGGGGCTGTATTTAATTTGAAAATTATTTTTCACGGCTTGTGGATTTAAATTTATATATATGGATAAAATCTCCATATCTATATATGAGATTTTCTTGGGATATTATCCTCTAAAAATTATAAGGAGATTGAGGGGTTATAAAATAACGTCAATACAAAAAAAAAAAAAAATTTGGCGATGGCAGGATTTGCCTGCTTTCTTAACAAATTAAAGAAATTTATAATAGCTTAAAATTATTGGATCGTCTATGAATTTCTAAATCTATTTTCTTCATATAAATAAAAAGATATAGCTACAAATAGAGGGATGATCGTATTGCTAGGAATGAATCGAGAGCCCATTGAGCTGGAACAAGGATGGGACCAAATGCAGAAAGGGTAATGCAGCTGAAGATCATTCCTGAAGACTTTCCAGAAAAGTCTTTCACTTCAGAAGAATACATGGCTCTATACACTACCATCTACAACATGTGCACTCAAACATATGATTACTCCCAAGAGCTTTATGAGAAATACAAAGATACTTTTAATGAATACCTCAAATCTACTTTGTTACCATCCTTAAAAGAGAAGAACAATGAATTCTTACTCAGAGAGCTTCTCAGAAGATGAAACATCCATAAAATTATGACTAATGACTCTCTGGCTTCTTACATTATCTTGAACGCTACTTTATTACTATACACTCCTTGTCTCCTCTCAATGCTGTTGCATTTTCTTGTTTCCGTGATTTGGCCTTTGTTAATGTAAAATATAAAGCTACAGAAGCTATGATCTCTCTGATCCATAAAGAACGTGAGGGAGAGCAGATTGATCGATCATTGTTGAATAATGTTGTTGATATCTACGTTGAGATTGGTATGGTATTGTGTGAAGGATTTTGAAGTGCATGTGATTGATGATATTTGTACTTGCTACGCGAGAATGGCGACAAACTGGATTGAGGTTGACTCGTGGTCGGATTATATGATCAAGGTTGAGGAATCCTTGAAGAGGGAAAGGTATAGAGCTGGAGAGGCTGGTTACTTAATTACACTCTAGCACAGAGATTAAGTTAATAGGGAGACTTCAACATGAATTACTTGTGACCCACGCAAATCGATTACTCGAGAAGGACAATTCCGTTTTTCGTATGTTATTAGGAGATGATAAGGTTGAAGATCTCTCTAGAATGTACAGATTATACCATGAAATACCTAAAGGTTTGGAGCCTATTTCTGATATGTTCAAGAAGCATGTTACAGATGAGGGCACAAAGTTGGTGCAACAGGCTGAAGAAGCTTCTAGTAATAGTCGGACAAATTTAAATTCTGGTGTTCAAGAACAAGGCATTGTTAGGAAATTCATTGAGCTTCATGTGATAAGTATATGGGGTATGTTAAAGGTTGCTTTATGAATGACATTATCTTCCATGATGCATTGAAAGAAGCTTTTCAAGTATTCTGTAATAAAACTGTAGCTGGAATTCCAAGTGCAGAACTTGTTGCTATATTCTGTGACAATATTCTTAAGAAGGGTGGTGGAAGTGAGAAGCTAAGAGATGAGGCAATAGATGAAAACCTAGAGAATTGAAGGTGGTCATCCTTCTTATATATAACACTGATAAGGATCTGTTTGCTGAGTTTCAACGGAAAAAGCTCGCTCGCCGGCTACTTTATCGCTTGAGTGCCAATGACGATCATGAAAGAAGTTTTCTGTACAAACTGAAGCAGCAGTTTAGTGCAAAGTATACTTTGAAGATGGAGGGGATGATCACAGACTTGACAATAACTAGGGAAAATCAAACAACCTATGAGCAACATCTTCATGAAAATCCACAAATAAATCCTAGGATTGATTTATTGGTTACCATTCTCACCACTGGATTTTGGCCTAGTTACAAGTCTCTTGGTCTGAATCTCCCTTAAGAGATGGTCAAATGTGTGGAAGTTTTCAAGGGGTTTTATGAATCAAAAACAAACCACAGGAAACTCTCATGGATTTACTCTCTGGGAACTTGCAACATCAACGGAAAATTTCAACAGAAACTCATTGAACTGATAATTTCAACTTATCAAGCCGCAGCTCTTCTGTTATTCAACAATGCAGATACTGCCGCCGGTAGATGGGAGGAAAAAAGTGGTGGAAGATGTTAACAAAGATAGGAGATTTGCTATTGATGCTGCGATTGTGAGGATCATGAAGAGCACGAAGATTTTGGGACATGAACAATTGGTTTTGGAATGTGTTGACATATTGAGTCGTATGTTTAAGCCTGATATTAAATTGATTAAGAAGCGAATTGAAGATCTCATAAATCGTGAGTTTCTCGAAAGAGTGAAAAAAAATTCTAACACCTATACGCATCAGGCTTGATGAACAATAGGCATCTTAATTAAGGTTTAAGATTTCATTAATTATATTATACCTAGCTAGCCTTTCGTATCTTTCCCTTCATCACTCTCCCCTTTCCGATGAACATATATAACCATGATGATCGGTTTACCGTTGGTTCGTTATCTGTGATTTCTCCTTATTCTTTTTTTTCAATTCTATATATTTGGGGGATACTGACATTATTGTTACTCAGCATCATCTAGCATAAAAAAGTATTCTGGAAAAAAAATTTGGTCCAAAATAGTGCAAGAAGTTGACAGGATAATTAATACTTGTTTTTTACTTTTACACCTTATATAAAAGAGACATGTGATAGATAATAATTAAGATAATAACTAATTAACTAATTTAAATCATATAATATGAATTCATATTTAGATTTAATTATAATTAAATAATTTATCTATAAAATTAATTAATTTTTATGTTAAAGAATAAAATGGAGTATATATATCAAAGAAGATATTGTAAATATTTTTTAATTAGTTTCATATGCATATTATTCCTTGATTTTAATATACAATATGAATATACACTATTGAACTGAAAACGCATGAGGAGCAAATTTTGTATTGCTATGAACTAGGAATGGATGAGGGGTTCATTATTGAGGTGGAGAAAGTGATCACGAAGTTGAAGAACATTCTTGAAGACATGCTAGAAAAGCCCTTCACTGCAGACAAATGATTCTATACACTAGAATAAAAAAAATATGTGCTCAAAAGCCACGACGATATGACTACTCTAAAAAGCTTTATGAACGACTATTCATGAATACCTTGAATCTATTGTGTTTTCATTCTTAAGATACACGCACCATGAATTTTTATTCAGAGAGCTTGTCAGAAGATGGAGCAATCACAAACTTATGACTAAGTGGCTCTCATGCTTCTTCAGTCTTCTTGAAAGCTCTATTTGTTGTTATATTAATAAGCACTCGCTATTTCCGCTTAATCTTGTTGCACTTGTTTGTTTTCGTGATTTGGCCTTTATTAAGGTAAAAGCTAAAGCTGCAGAAGCTATGATCTCTCTGATCCATAAGAAACGTGAGGGAGAGCAGATTGATCGATCATTGTTGAAGAATGTTGTTGATATCTACGTTGAGATTGGTATGGGTTGTTATGAGCTGGATTTTGAAGTTCCTATGCTTAAAGATACCTATACTTACTACGCAAGAAAGGTGATGAACTGGCTTGAGGCCGACTCATGCCCGACGGGTTATATGATCAAGGCTGAGGAATCCTTGAAGAAGGAAAAGTATAGAGTTGGAGAGGCTGGTTATTTTCACCCTAGCACAGAGAATAAATTAGTAGAGACAGTTCAAGATGAGTTGCTTGTTACACACGCAACTCAATTACTTGAGGAGGAGAACTCTGTTTATCGTGGGTTTCTTAGAGATAATAAGGTGGAAGATCTCTCTAGAATGTACAGATTATATCGTGAAATTCCTAAAGGCTTGGAGCGTATTGCTGACATATTCAAGAAGCACGTTACAGATGAAGGTACAACATTGGTGCAACAAGCTGAAGAAGCTTCTGTAATAGACAAATTCTGGTGTTCAAGAACAAGTCATTGTTAGGAAATTCATTGAGCTTCATGATAAGTCTATGGCCTATGTTAAAGGTTGCTTTATGAATAACATTATCTTTTACACGGCATTGAAAGGAGCTCTTGAAGTATTCTGTAATAAAAGTGTTTCTGGCAGTGCAGAACTTGTTGCTACATTCTGTGGCAATATTCTTAAGAAGGGTAGTGGAAGTGAGAAGCTCGGTGAAGAGGCATTAGATGGAACCTTAGAGAAGGTGGTCAGCCTTCTATATAACAATCATAAGGATATGTTTGCTGCTTTATACCGGAAAAAGCTTGCTCGCCGGCTACTTTATGACCGGAGTGCCAATGAGGATCATGAAAAAAATTACTCAGGAAACTGAAGCGGCAGTTTGGAGCACAGTTCACTTCAAAGATGCAGGGGATGAAGCATAGGAAACTCTCATGGGTTTACTCTCTGGGAACTTGCAACATCAATGGAAAATTTCAACAGAAAACCATTGAACTGGTCGTTTCAACTTCTCAAGCTGCTGCTCTTCTGTTATTCAACAATACAGATAGATTGAGCTTCTCAAATATCATGACTCAGTTAAAGTTAGGTCATGAAGATCTAGTTCGTGTACTTCATTCTCTGTCTTGTGCAAAATAAAAGATACTTTCCAAGGAGACAAGCACGTAAATCTTTGAGTTCAACTCAAGATTTACGGATCGAATGAGGAGAATCAAGATCCCTCTTCCGCCGATTGACGAGAGGAAAAAGGTGGTTGAAGATGTTAACATAGATAGGAGATATGCTATTGATGCTGCGATTGTGAGGACCATGAAGAGCAAGAAAGTTTTGGGGTATCAACAATTGGTTTTGCAATGTGTTGGGATGTTGAGTCGTATGTTCAAGCTTGACATTAAAGAAATCAAGTAGCGAATTGAAGATCTCATCCAACTAGAGTTTCTCCAGAGAGATGGAGATGATTCTAACAAGCATAGATATCTGGCTTGAGTACAAGTGAGATTTTCTTCTTGTGATTATTTTTCCCCCTCCCATCCAGATATTCTGAATGCAAGACTTAACTCATACGTTAGTTTTTTGTTCTTTTTTTAATATAAAAAAAGTTTATATGGGTCTTGTCCCGGTCCCTCTACTAAAGTTAGGATACAGCCACAGGCTCAGAGAGTATTTACATAGAACTTACGAGATCGTCTAGTAAAATAACTCTTACAATAATAACAATAATCAAAATCACATTATTATAAGATATGAGTTTATTTCTTATTAACTGTGTCAACTCTTATCGTAATTTTTTTTGTTCTTTTGGAATTATTCAATTATATCCTCTTTTTATGGGCATGAAAAGCCCAATCATTATTTTAGTCTTACGATACTGTTAGTCTGCATGTGCGATATGTCCCTTTTTTCTATTCTATAATTTTACATTTAACATTTTATTAAATCTCATACATAATTTGGATAATATGATAATTATTATTGTCATTAGAAAGAATTAAAACCCAAGGATGTGCTGTTTTGATTTTTTTTTTCATTTTGCACAGATATGTCCAATTAGAGGCAATTATATATGTTCAAAGTATTATATCCACGTTAATTTGTCAATGTTATAAGGGACTAGCCCTCTACTTTAATTTTTGAGTGGCAGAAGTTGTAGAATTCTTGAGCTGGAAGACACTCAAGGTCCACTCCAATACCCCTGTGATATGGTAGTATGTGTTTGTACAGTCATCTTTATTGTAGACTCGTTTGATTATTTTGCCTTTGTTCCTCATTTGTGGTTTAATTGAAGCCTTGTAATTTCATGTACTCTATAAACTCTCTAATTACACACCAGTGCAGCAATTTACAACTCTGTCAAATTTGGGGGCGCTTCTTGGAGAATTTAACCAGTTTCAAGTGGTATTCTTATCTCAAGTCACTAACTTTGGGGAATTCTTGAATACATAGCCGAAAGGGTATCTGGAAATCTCCTCAAGTTGTTAAATTTATTTAGCTTTCATCTGAAATGCCCTGTATTACCCTATGGGAAAGTGAAGAGGGTGGGATGGCGGAATCCATGAGTTGCGGTGGGAGAAGATGAAAATGTAAAGGTGTTATTTGTTTTTCATCCCCTCGTTTGTTTATTCTGGATAAACTGAAAACCGATGTCGTGTATGTTCCCGTTAGACTATTTGAAATCTCAAATTCGATTCATAGGAAAGACACAGGAGAGGTGAACCTCACTTCAATTTAATTAAGAGAATAATTCTATAACCTGTTGAAAGACCCAATCAATTATTTCAAGTAAAATATAATGTAAAATTATAAATCCAGAAGGTGGGTCCATTTATCGTAAACGTGGGTCCCACACAGAAATGGGTTCACCCCACCTTGTATTACATTAGGTGAAGCGATTGAAATCTTTCAACTTACACGACAGAAACATTCAAGAGGGCATCGATTGGGTGTGGAAACAGATTAAAAGCAGAGAATTTTATTCACACATATGACGATCGAATAAATTTAATTCAGTCCAAGATCAAGCTTCAACAATATCCCCTCTTCTGCTACTCCACTAGATAAATACAACGATCAAATTCATATTATTAAAAACAAGTTAAAAGCAAGAAATTAAACTATATTATATTTACATTTCACAAGTAATCGCATTGTGTAGGAAGGAAGGAAATGGTCTCCTTCTGAAGATCATAATTCACCAAAACGTTCTGTTGTTGAACATTCCCAAATATAGATAAACCACTCGAAGCTCCCATGGCTAAGCAAGCCACGTTGGAGCTTGAATCAGCCACTATGTAGTTCTGTGTAGGAAGCTCCAAATCTGCACCTTTGAAATGGAACACCAACTTACTCGGAACCTTAACCTGTGATGAATCTGAAGGCAAAGAGAAGCAAAGATCAAGCCCAGTTGAATCTGAAGTGTCCACTGGTAAATTGGTTTGTGATCTGAACTCTTTCTTCAGTGCTTCATAAGCTTCTTGTTCCAGATATGAAATAGTGGTACCAGAATCTATGATTACTCCTCCACTTCCATCTCCTTTGATATCAAAGATCGATTTATCAATGTCCAATCGAGTTTCTCCCACAGAAATTCCTTCAAGAGGAAGATAATAGAAAGATGAGAGTGTAGGGTTTGTGAGAAGAGAAGTAGTGATGGGTTCTTTCGAACTAGGAAACGATCCCAGAAACAGAATACTTGTTGCAGAATCATCCATGGAAGTTAAACAGTAGGAAAATCTGGGTTCGTTTAGCTGAGAAATCAGAGACAAAGCTCCACGACCAAGTCCCACGAGGCCCGAGGCCTGATCAAGCCCGTCTCCTTCATTATCTTCTCCACAACCAAACCCTATATTCTTAACAGAAGTTTGATCCTTCTTGTTCTCTCCAAAGGTGAAAGTTTCCGAGGCTAGAAAACCCTTGGTGAATGAGGAGTCACCATAGGAATAGAGGTAGTTGCAGGTATTTTTGTTGCAAGAAGATGAAGGTAACGCAGAGCAGAGATTGCTCGAACAGGAGAGTGGAGAGAAAGAAGATGAGTGTTTGGGATCGAAGATTGGAGTTGGTTGATTGTAGCACTGAGAACAAGGCTTACACTGAGTCCAAATTAGATCACTTCCAGTGTCTAAAACAGCAGGATAAGATTTGGGCGGGGTTCCTATAGAAAGGGTTAAGAGATAAGCACCTCTTCCGGCATAAACAGGAGCTTCCAAATGATCAGAACTTTCTGGGGTTGAAGACGATGAAGAAGAAGAAGCTGCGAGAACCATGGAGTTGAATCTCTGTAACCTGGCCTTCCCACGCTTGATCCCATGTTGAAGACGCTCGAGTTCTGTGAGGTTCTTAGCCGAATCGACGTGCCAGAGATTGAACCTAATGGGTCTGATGCTGGCCGTCAAAGCACGTGATCTGGAGGTAGAGGATGAAGGATAAACCAGGAGAAGGAGAACAAATAGAGGCACCAAGAAGAACAAAGACGACGAGGAAGATGAAGAAGCCATATGAGAGGAGTTAATGGAGGAGGATGAGAAGTGAAAGTGAGGATTTTAAGTTACAGAGGTTGCATGAGTGAGACGGAGCGTTGATATCAAGAAAGAAGGAATGATGATGAGTGAAACCAAGAAAGGGTTATGCATAAGCAAATGAGTCTTACACGGTTTAGCTTCCTACAAGATTTTTAGGTTCGATAATTCCTTTGATGCCGAAGTATGTGGCTAGCTTTCAGTAGAATCTGTTTCTTCTTAATTAGTGCTAATATTATTACGTTCATCCGTCTTTATTATCAATATTTATATAATTACACATCAATTTTCGATTTGAATTTATGTCTTGGATAATAACTAAAATTGAATTTCTTTTATGTTTTAATTTTATAAAATTATTTAATTGCTATAATATTATTTTTTTATATAGCTATTTGACTGTGTCAAATTTAAAAATTATATAAAGCCCAATTATAATAGCTCTCATAAGAATCTATTTTATCTCTTAAATTTATAAATTTTTTTCTTAAAATCTAGTTTTTGATCCAAATAATATAAAAGATAATTTAGAGAAACTACCCCACAATATTTATAAATAATTAATTTATTAATTTTTTTAGTATTTATAAATTATTTATTTAGCTTCTATATTTAACATAGATAGAGTAATTTGCAAAGGTTAATTTAATTCGTAACAAAGAATTAAAAGAAAGATCTTTACATTACAATAAATAAAGCCATCAAAAGTGTAAGTTTGATGGCTACAATTCCTTTATATATATAGTAATTTTCTAGCAAAATATATACATATATAGTAATTTAATGTCACTAAATCCACAATTTTTGAGAAATTATCTGTATTGACTCTTCCAAAACGTAATTGTAGGATCTTCATGCCATACATAATTAGAAACAACTTGCAGATTCGGTTGAGTAATCTCTTCACTAGACAAATAAAAACTAATCTCAAAATTCATATCTATCTATTCACATCATTCGTATTTAAGTACTCAATAATTTACCAATATATTAGCATCATTTAAAGTAATAATACGTACACAAGAACAATCATTACATGATGTGTGTCAATGCGCGTAGTCTTTCTTCAGTAGAGAGATTGTTTGAATTGCACGCATGGATGGATGGCGAAAATAGCAATAAGTAGGTTAGTAGATCGTTTTTTCAGTTAGGTGAGAAAAGGGTAGACAAAGATTTTGTCGTTATCTCTCTCTATTCTTAATTCCTTCGTTTTCACTATCTATTATATATTTATGCCATTAGTCAACCTTGCCACTTCTTCTCTACCTTAATGTAATGATACATCACAACAATTCCTTATCCTTTATTGTACAGTAAAGCTTTATAATAGTTTGATCCAAAGAAGAATGAACAACCTAAGCTTTATACTCTCTTTTGCCAATGACATCTCGTTTCCGGCATTAAAAAAAACAAAAACAAAACCAATTCCATAGAATCCACCTGTACGTACGTACGTACGTACGTATGTATGTATGTATGTATGTATGTATGTATGTATGTATGTATGTATGTATGTATGCATTAACTTGATCTGCGAAATCAGAAGCAATATGATTTTGAGTAATATTGCATTCTGATATGAAGTTTGTGGGAGTTATATCTATTTATATATTCATGATTTATCCTACAAAACTAACTCTTTGTGAGCTCTAAAAAGAAACTTCACACATAAATCTAGAAAAAAGCTAGCAAGTCAGATCAAGACTTTGGCATTTGATTCCATGATAGGCTCTTCATCTCTGTTTCAGCGAATTTCAAGTAATCGTATGGGACGAATAAGCTCTGATTTCTCCAGAAATTCCTCTTCCTTACGCTGACTCCTTTCAAATTTATTTTATTTTATTTAAGACTCTTCTTAGACGTCTCTTCTCTTCTCCCTTGACCTTCTTCCTGTAACAATATAATACGACACAAGTAATATTTAATAATTTAGAATTAATTACTTCTTAATTAGAGATATGACATATTATTTTTACTTGGGCCGCTAGTTTTCAAGGGCCTATAGGCATGGGCTGAGTTTACATACACTGTCTATATTTGGATCATTCAATAATCCTTCCTCATTCATAACTTTTATAATAAAAGAATATGATATATGACTATTTATAATATATTTAATTTATAAAAAATATCATTTTACTGTGGTTGTAATCGCAGTGTTTAAAGCATTTTAGTTCCTAAATATTTAGGTTTACACTTAAAAATAATTAACGGCTTATCCTACTCAATATTAGTATCGTCTAAGAAGAAGAAAAATTTTTCTACCCTTTGATCTTAGGGTTTAGGGTTAAGAAGAAGATATTTGTAGTGAATAGATGATATATACGACTATTTATAGTATATTCAATCTATGGAGAATATCACTTTATTATAGTTCTAATTGCAGTGTTTGAGAAAGTATCTTAGTTCGTAGGTACTTAAGTTTACACTTGAAAGTAATTAATAACTTATCTTATTCAATATTAATATCTTCTAAGAAGAAGAAGAATTTCCTTATCCTTTAATTTTAGGTAAACTCAACCTGTTTTTCAAAAAAAAATTATACCAATTATTTTAAGTACAACATGGTATCGGAGTTCTCCCTTTTTTTTTTTAATGATGCGTGTTTCATTTGCCCTAGCTATTATGGTACCAAAGCCATAAGATCGAGAGGGTTATACCACCATATGAGAGAAGACCAAAATGACAGAATTTCAAGAATCTCCCGTGATCCTACAGTGCAGAAGATGAATCTAAGAAATGAAACCTAAAAGAAACAATCGTGTGAGAAAATACCTAATAGCCGAAAAGAAAGAATCCAAGCAGGTTGCTGCTGATAATTTTAATTTTAATAATAATTATAAATATTATGCATGTTTCTGAAAACTACCCAGAGAAGCATCCCTTCACCAGTGGTCATAATCAGGAAGTAAGCTCCAATTACGATATAACATTGCTTCTTGATTTCTCCAAAAATTAGTTTAACTGCAAAGATAAACAAAAAATTGTCTAAAATGAATCAAACTAAGGACTCTTTTTTATTAAAAACAATCGACCATTTTATTCGCTTTTTAATAATTTTAACCGTCCTCATTCCTCGCTCAATATAGAGGTTTAGACTAATTAGCGTCACAACCATGTAATGCACAATATATTTTTTACATTTAATATAATATAATGCGTTAATGTTCCTCATAATCTTATAAAATGTATAATTTTTTTAATGTAAGAGCCCAGTCATAAAACACACACACACACACACACACACACATATATATATATATATATCATGACATAACTACAATATAATAGTTTGAAATGTCATCCTTATTATCAAAATAATACTCCTCCAATTCTAAATAGACGAACTAATTAATAGATATATTTTGATTTTAAATATAAGATTTTAATTTATTTTATCTCTCTCATATTTATTAATTTTTTAAACTAATTTATCTAAATTATAAATTGATGTATAATATAATAAAAGATATGAGTATTTAAAAAAATAATATTAAATATATTATAATTAAGTAATTTCTTTAATTTCTTTAATATATTAAAATTAGAAATTGTGAATCAGATAAGTAAAAACTTTGACTTAATTGAAAAATTATCGGCATTGAATGAATGAATGTTGATTGGTCATAGTCTATTACATTTTAAAATTGAAATGAAAGTTATTTGGGAAAATTTTAGAAAAGTCCCAATGAAAAATTTAATTAATAAGAAGAAGGACATAAATTAGATATAAAAATTTATCAAATTCTTCTCATCAACTAAATTTTTAATGGGGCACTTTTCTCTAATTCCCTCAAGTTATTTAATAAGATCTTGTCTTAACTCTATTTTTTGTCTTCATTATGTTGTAAATTCGGAATTAGTTTTTTAATCAGTTATCGAGTTTTGACTAAAATGACTAATATTTCAAATCAGTTAGCCCAATTTACTGATTAGCCACAATTTGCTAAAATCTTTTTGTTAACTTGATCACTAGATCCCGTGCGCTTTTCAATGACATTAACATAAATAGTTACCACGCTCTATATTGATATTGTCTATAGTAAAAGATACTTTATTCTATCTTTAAATCGGAGGTTAGTCTAATTTTTTTTAAAAAAATTTGTACAAAAAAATCATAAACATTTACCGTGGAGAGAAAATACAATCAATGATCCTCCTTCCTTCCTGGTTTATATAAGCTTTTTTCAGAGACGTTGCAACTCTTTGTAAGGTTTCATTTTTCATTAGAAAGTCACATTCTTTACGGCAAAAGATAAAAAAAACAAAAAGAAAGAAAGAAGTCATATTCCTTCTTTTGCAGCCATACAGGGAATCATCACCAAACAAGTCAAAAGAATATAATGAGACCCTAAAATTGTGATTAAAATTACAAACCCTAATTTCAATTCTTTTTAGTATCAGGCTCCTCCACCTGAGGTAGATGAAATTCTGTTCTCGCGAGTTCATCAATCATCTTATACATCTCATTGCTCTCCTTTTCAGCTTCTTCCTATACCAAACAATAATAATTCTCATCAATTCATGATACGGAAATCAAATTATAACAAATAATAATTGGTCACTGATGATTACTGCATAATTGGCCCTTACAGCGTATAACTAGCTAGTTATTGATGAACCCTAGTATCACTTAGGTGAGAGAAGAAACCATATAGCATTTCATTGGGAAGAAAGTTTGCTGGAAATCCAGACAAAAGAAAGTTTCATATAACATTAATATAACTGTAATAACTATCAATGTGAGTGACTCATATGGAAGAAAGTTTCATGATATAATTGACAAAAAAAAAATCCCAAATTATAGTCTTTAACTTAGCCTTGTTAACCCTATAGGCTTATTGCCAGTAAAAATAAAGGTCAAAACAGAAGCCCAGCAAATTAATCATATATATCGCAAATTTAAGGGTATCTCTAAATTAAGTTTTAACGAGTCATTAGAGTTTATATATATATATATATATATATATATATATATAATGATCGAGTTATCCACATTCTTGAAATTTGTCAATTTCTTGATCATCAAATTAAAGTAGAAGGCTTACTTGTTTCCTTGTTCTTGCATTGTCAGTGGAAGTATCTTGCTTCTTTTCATCATCTCCAGAGTTGGCTTCAAGATCCAATTTCTTTAAGTTCTGTGCCTTGCTCATTATTTCGTCAACCTTCTCTATCGCTGACTGTAACTCCTCCTTCACTATTTTCGCTTCTTCCCTTCTTCTTATCGTCTTCTCCTTCAACGATTCCAACTTCTTCCGTTCTTCTTCCTCCTCCGGCCTGATGGGAAATCCAAAGATTTCAGAACTTCGATATATGACATTGATAAACAAAATCAAGACTTCTTTCACAATAGATAGGGATTCTCAAATAATACCAAACAGAAACAAAAATCGGTCGACTAAGGACCAAATAACCGAGTTCTTGAGAGATTATTTTGAAGTTATGACGAGAGGACAAATATTCGGAGGGTATACGGTGTAGTGTCTGTAATGAGAAGAATATCACAAAGCAAAACTCAAGAAAATCAATGATTAACCAAATAACCTTACCTCATATTATCTTTTTCCTCTGCTAATTCTTCCAGTTGTTCTCAGTGTAGATGTTTGCGAAAAATTAAAGCTCATGAGCAGATAATGAAGTCTGATATATATATATAGCAAATACCTCAAGATGTGATTTGATGATGATGAGGGTGACTCACCGGAGAAGCGGGAGGATAAACATTGAAATAGGGGATCTATTCGAATTATCAGAATATTTGTCTTCATTGTGAATTAATTCTCAGGGTAATTTTAATATTTATTATAGAGAGAAAATTTAGGCGTTTCACTTATATTTAAGTATTTTTTCCCTAAGAAAATGAAAAAAATAAGGGTTAATTTGATCCTTAAAATTTGATCAAATTTTTATTTTAATCTCTATAATTTTAAATTATATTTTTTGATCCCTATAGTTTTCTTCTATCCAAAATGTTAGTTTCTATAGTTTTATAAAGATTTGGATATGACTTTTGAGTTAGTTAAAGATATTAAGTATATCAATAAAACTTTTTAAAAGTATAAGAACTATAACTAAAATTTGTTAAAAATATAAATAAAAAACATCAATTTTTAACAATAAAATATTATTTATAACATATGAATTCATGCTCTATTTTTTTATTTTTAAATCTAATTTCATCAATTTAAGAAGGTATAAATCTTCTTCAATTATGATATATTTTAGCTATATATAAATAACTTTTATATTAAAGATTTTTGCACCCACTTAAGAATATGTTACACACAGAGCTATACCATTAAAAATAATTACACCATGTACTTGGGACAAAAAAAAATTGTCAAGGACTTTTCTTCCATTTTCCCTATAAAAGGGAAAATTGAGGAATTTTTTATTTATATTTTTAACAAATTTTATTTTTGTTCATATATTTTTAATGAATTTTAGTTTTGATCTTTATATTTAATAGGATTAATAAAGTTAATGTTGTTAAACTTCTATCCAAGTTATTTTAAAATTATAAGGACTAACATTTTAGATTGAAGAAACTATAAAAATAAAAAATATGATTTAAAACTATAAAAATTATAATAAAAATTTAGTCCAATTATAAAGGCTAGTAACAATATTAACTCAAAAATAAATTTTAAATTTTTCAATAGAAGTTGATATTATGTTTAAAAATAATGGATTTTCCATTATTTTTACCTTGCAAAATTCACAAAAAGTGATAATTGGATTTCCAATCACAATAATTGATTGGGTGACAAAAATAATTCTCTGTCATTTATTACTCCTTTTATTGTTAAATATATCTTGTAAGTAAATTCTATCACTCTAAAATATGATTTAAAGATTTAAAGCAAACATATAACTCCGTCGGCAAAATAAAAACAAACATAAAACTAACAATTGAATTGAATACTTAAAAAAAAAAAAACCAACTTAGGATTACTAGTACATTTCTATGATTTTTTATGAATTAAAATATATTTAGTATTATGAAATAATTTTAATAATATAATTGGTATCTTACCTATTTAAAGGTATATTGACATTTTGAAATTATTTTTCTTTCTTTTTTGTTTTTTTTTTCCGCCAATCAACACTCCAGCTAATTTGGGTGACGGCCAGATACAACTACGATAAGGATGGCGACAGTAAGGACGAAACGACGAGATATAGCGATAACAACGACAGCAAAAATGAGTGAATGAAGGACGATAAGCACGGCGGCGATGGACATTCTCCATTCAAACGCAACTCAGACTCCATTCAAGCACAACCAATATCGATCGAAATTCAGTTTCCTTGTGGCTCTCCCTCAAATCCCCACGCACGACACAAGATTCTCTGGTTTAATGGTTTACGAATCTGGGTCCAAAACTATCAGCTTTGGCCTGAAGCTTCGCTCAAAATCGAAAAAGAATCGGATCTAAAGATGGACGCTGTCGAGCTTCAGCCATTGTCATAAAGGTCGCTGTCGTCGTTCGCTGACGGAGGTCACCTGGTGGCTGGTGGAGGTCACCGAGTTGCAGGGTGCAAGAAGATGTTAAAAATTTTGAACTGTGCACCATTTTCAAGAAGAAGTTTCGACAGATTTCTTTATTTTTTTTAATTTAAAAGGGCTTTTGCTATTTTGCTAAATTAAAAAAAAAACATTTGCAGATGTAGATTTTAAAGAATGATATGAAAAATAAAAATTGCATAGATAAGGGTTAACGGAATTTCTAAGGAAAAATTAATAAAAGGTGCTGACTATACTAAAAAAAAATTTAAATGTCAATTATGTTTTTAAATAATTTAAAGTGATAATTGTATTACTAAAATTATTTTATAATATTAGATCGCATCTTAATTTTATTTATTTATATAAATTTCATTTTATATGATTATTCATTTTATACTATTTGTTGATGATAATTTATTTTTTTCTTTTAAATTTATTGATACCATAACACTGTTGGTAATTATAATCTCGTTTATCAAATATGACTATATATAATTGTTTAATTGAAGAGTTTTAATGTCTTATACTTTTAATGATTCATTAAGTTTACTATTTCATGTTAGCCAATTAGTTGACTGCTGTATTTCATTTTCATCTTTTCCTGCCTTTTATCATAGTTCCTTTTCATATATCTTAAACCAGCGGTCCTTAAATGCTTTTATTTTTACCAATTATCAACATTAATTCTTAAATACAACAAAAAAAACAATTTATGGAAATCAAGATAAATGAAAAATATAACTTTTAAGTACCACTTTTAACTGGTACGATTTAACATTTTTAATCAATTAAAATACAAAATCTATGACAAAATTCACATACATAATTAATATGATCTTTTTTTTTTTTATAACAAAAGAAATATGATCTATTTTCAAAAGAAGATTTAGCTGAACCAAAGTTTGCTTTATGTCAAAATGGCCTAACCACTTTATGCTAACTAAATTGGGCCTAGTGGCCTACATTACATTCTAATAAAATTACTTTTAAGTCCATGCTTGTTACCCTAACCATTATGAACTGAAAAAAAAATGTACGAACCCATAATCAACCAATAAAAAGATGAGATATATGATTATTTAAAACGTGTTCAATCTCTGAGAAGTACTATTTTATTATGGTTTCAGTCGCGACGCTTGGAGAGGCATCTCAGCTCTTGAGTACTTAAATTTACGCTTGAGAGTAATGGACAACTCGCCCTACTCGACAATGGTATAGTTTAAAAGAAAGAAAAATTTCGTTCTACCCTTAGATTATGAGCGAGCATAACCCTTTTTTAAAAATTTTTGTACAAAAAATATGTACGAGCACTAATATCAAAATGACAAAGTTTATCCAAGTTTGATTTAATTATAACAATGACAATGAGAGTTAACATATATGGTAAAAAATAAGATCGTACTCCACAAGTATACGAGTTTTATTTTCACTACCATTATGATAGTTCATTTGGTATACAATCTCATAAGTTTCCTATAAGCACTCTCTAAGTGCTAAGGCTATATTATGGCCTTGTAGGAGACTAGTGTTGAATCTAACTAAATTTTTTTTGTATAAAAAAAATTATAACAATAATTAATGTGATAAACATATTTTATATATTTTTTTAGATTTATGATAACAATTAGACATATTAACGTAAAAATTCAAATCAATTTTGATGAGTAATTAAACATATAAAACGGCAAATAAAATAAAATATATATTATCCCATATTAAATAATTTCTGTATTATAAATTTTGAATTGATAGAAGAAAAAATTGTTGAAAAACTCCCCATTATAAATTGCATAGCCTAAAAGTATCTAAAATTTGTTTAAGGATTGAATTGCATTGTAATTTAGTAAATAATATATCTTTAACTATATATATATATATATATATATATATATATATTTTGGTTACAATCTTTAACTATATATAAAGTATAAGATATTTACATATAAGATGTAATAGTCAGTGAGTGAAAAATGTACTTATGGTAAATAATATGTACAACATGATCAAGAGCTTGAATTTATCCTCTAGTATAACAACTCATCTCCGTAATCCTTCACCCTTTTCTTCTAACTTCTATTGGATATATGAACATTTACTTACTATAAGGTCAAAAATAGTTTGTAAGGTATATAAGCTTTAATTAGAACCAAATTACAAGCTCATCAAAATTAGAGTAGTCTAAATAAGAGGCCTCATCTTGCAGTGGAAAGCTGTATGGCCTCTTGAAGAGTGGATTCATCAGCCCAAGCAAAGTGATGGGAAATAGATGAGAATTCCTGATTACTGATCTCTTCCAATTGCGCCCACTCTGCCCATCTCTCTGCTAAACCCACTCCCTGCAGCATGTTCACTACCTCTGACATGCTTGGCCTGTCCTCTGGCATCCCTTGTGTGCAAAGCAATGCGACTTGCACTATTGTTTCCACTTCTTTTGGATCATAACTCTCCAGATTCCTATCCACTATGTCCTCTAGCCTGTTCTCTCTCAGCAGCTTCTTTATCTGTTGGTTATCCATTGAATCCGAATCTGTTAATTATAAACTCATATATAATCTAATGTTATATAGGACTGTTCACGTTTATTATGATTAAATAATTTATCTAACTTTCTTAATCTATTTGAATTAATTAAATAATTCTTATATTAAATACTAGAGAAGTATGTCCTAAAAGGGCAACAGAACCAGTCATAAATAGTATACATGTGTGGTTAGATAGAAAGCCATACATGGTCAAGCAGAAGAACATCCTCCTCCTCTTCGAGCCGGGACAAGTCTATGGCGCGCTGACCGGTGACGAGTTCAAGAAGAGTTATGCCGTATCCAAAGACATCGGTTTTCTCAGATGATTTTCCTGTGGACAGATATTCTGGGGCAATATGACCCATTGTGCCTCTCACTTGAGTGGTAACATGGGTCAATCTTGTATCAACAAGCTTAGCCAATCCAAAATCTCCAAGTACAGCTTCAAAGTCATTGTCTAATAAGATGTTTGCAGCTTTCAAATCCCTGTGTATAATCTTGGGAATACATTGCTCATGGAGATACTCCAAGCCATGAGCTGTACCAAAAGCCACACGCTTCCTTGCTGGCCAGTCCAAGCCTTTCTCACCAGGTTTTAAATCTGAAGCAGCATTGAAACAAAATGTTATTCATGTTATTCACTCGATTCCTTTAGAGATTTTCGCTTGTTTTTTCGTGTAATGTAGAGTAAAAGAAGAAAACAGGCCTAATATGTACCTCTCAAGCGATATGCGACGCTTAGATTTTCCATGAAAGGGTAAACAAGGATTCTCTCAGTAGAGGTTGTGCAGAATCCAATTAAGCGAAGGAGATTCCTGTGAACTGCAACACTTATTAGTTGAACTTCTCTTTGGAACGCAGCCTCTCCACCAGGATTATTATAATCAACTAGACGTTTGATTGCAACTTTGGTGTCATCCGAAAGTACTCCTTTGTAAACTTTTCCAAAGCCTCCTTGGCCTATCACATTGCTTTCACTGAAATTTTTAGTGGCAAGTTGTAGCTCTCGCAAGGAAAATCTTCTCAGTTGTCCCAAGGAAATTTTGCTCTCATCTTCACCTGTAAAATTTTTTCCTTAAATATGTATGACTTTTAAAACATTAGAAACCTAAGAATATATGTGCTGCAAAAGTTACCTGAAACATCAAAGAAAACTTCATTTTTGTGTCTCTGTATGTAACGGTATCTATATGCAAACATAGCCCCAAGACAAAGAAGTGCTAATGCACCACAACTAGCAAAACTTACAACCACTGCAACTTTTGATTTGTTGGTAGAAGCTGCAGGAAAAAGGTCAGATCATGTATCTTCTTTCTGACTTAGATAGTCAAGTTATGTGGTGAAAAATCATAATGAACCCTTAATATAAGAGTTATTTTATTAATATAGGTAGATTAAAAAAGTTAGATAAATCAGTTTACTTATAACAAATTTGACCTGATCTCTATAAGTTAGCTAAATTAGTTCGAGGAAAAATGATAAATATAAGAGATAAAGTGAATTATGATTTTATATTTATGACTAAATTTAACCCCCTAACTAGCTCTTATATTAAGGACCGAAGAGAGTAAAAAGAAACCTGGGGTAGCAGAATTCGAAACACAATGCCGTTCTAAGTGAGATCCACAATGAAGTTGTGTATTTGAAAAGCTGAAATTGATGATTGCAATAAAAACAAACCATGAATAAATAAAACTCAAAATTGTGTTTGTAACTTAATGAGATGCGCATGGTTAAACAGAATTCAAACTTTTGTGCTGGAATTTACTTGAAGCTTGGAACTGAAAAGAGTTGCATTGGGATGTCTCCAGTTAGACCATTAGATGATAGATCCCTGTGAAAAAGGAAAAAACTAATCAGAACAAAGAAGAACCATGTTAAGAAGATTTCAAACAAGAAATACTATTATGAAATGAAGTCCATACAATTCTGCTAATCCACTAATGTTAGCAAGAGTATCTGGTACGGGTCCGGATAAATCATTCCCTCTCAAGATCCTGAATCGCACATGATATCATCATCTCTTTCCGTCAAATACCATTTTTCATGCATATAATGAGGGGAAGGAACTTAAAAACGGAAAGTCCAGCCTTACAGATTCTTTAGACTTTGAAGTTTGCCCCAGCTAGCTGGAATAGAACCACTAAAATCGTTGTCTCCTAGATTGAGATATTGAAGTTGTGTCAGATTGGCAATGTAATCAGGTAACGGGCCTGTGAATTTGTTGTTCTGCAATTCTCTGTGCAAAGAGAGTAATGGCGTGTCAATCAATATACACTACAAAAATTTCATGCAATCTTCCAGTTTGAGAAGTATTTCTCTGAACATTTATTTTCTGATTGGCATGTCTTTGGAGAATGAACAACTTTCAAAAAATGACCATTCAAGCTTTTAACAGGGAATGAGAATCCAAAAGAAAAGTTGTCAGTTATGGGTTCTGACCAAATTTCTAATATTTCATTCCATGTACTAGAAATTGTGCGAGGGGAAAAAAGAAGGGCTTCACATGCAGAATCTCAAAAAGCAAATCCACACACAGCCTGAACTTTAACAGTAACTTTTCCTTTTTTATTTGATAAAATATTCAACATTTTTAACACACTACTTCTGACATTCTACACAAAAACAGAAACAGCATTATCAAATTTTCCAAACGCAATTTCATCAAGATGAAAACTTACAAGCTAGACAAATACTTCAATCTGGTTATTGAAGGGGATATTGTTCCAGAAAGTCCATATGAACCCAGGCTCCTGCAGATTTTGGTACATTCATAGGCTAAATTATAGCAAACTTCTTGCTGAAGAAAAGAAAGATCCTATGTGAATGAACTTACAGAGCTATAACGTGTCCATTTCTACAAGTGACATGGGACCAACTAACGCATGCAGACACAAAAAAATAGTTCCAATCCGCCATTTGATGGTTGGGATCATGGAGAGCGTTCCTAACTTCAGCCAAAGCTTCACCTGAATATTATCAGAAAAGAAAAGTCTAAGAAACAAGTAGAAAAACCAAAGATTTGGTAATGACAAGGAACAATATAAGATTATTCAGTGAAGCAACATTAAGTTTCGTGCATAATCTTCAAACAACATATGCTTCTGAAACCACATAGAAATAAAAAAGTTTAATTTTAGCGCACCTTCCACATCAGGATTTGTGATTGCAGAACTGAGTCTCAAGACACCGAGGAATATCAGTAACCTTGTGATTAATTTTAGAGTATCCCCAATAAATTCTGGGCGAAGCATGTTGTTAGGCTCTTTGATGTCCAAGAAAATTTCAGCTAGAGACTTCCTGATTCCTTGGAGAAAGGGAAAAACAGAGAAACATGTATGATTAAGACTGTACTTTAGAGTTTTTAAAGTTTAAACTCCATGTAATCCGATACCGTTATAATGCAACGTTCTAATATCATTCAAACATTATGATAAACGCAAAAGCTTCACAAAAGCTCCGAATCAAAGAAACACATATCAATCCATGTACTCATTCGAGCGTTAGCATAAGAAGACATACTTATTTCTTCTGGGAAAGCGGAGGAGACTTGCTAGCTTGAGTCCGCCATGAAAGCTGGAAGGAGAGAAGAAAATGAAGAGCTTTATTGCTGTCATGATGATGAGTATCAAGATTAAATGAACTTGAGTGATGGGATTAGTGCAAGGGACCCACAAAGCAATGAGGAACACGATTGAAAAGGGAAAGAACAAAGAATGGGCAAAATAAAGAAGGAAGAAAAACAAGGAGAATTTCTGAGTAGCCCCTATGTCTATGTGTGGCTAGGTAAGAATAACCATAAGAGAGCTACTTGATGGTGGAAGTGGTGGCACGAGAATGAGAATCCCACTAAATTGTGATTTGGGTTTTGATAATTGTCCCTCCTGTCTTTCAAGTGCTCAAAGCGAAATGGCATATATGATATGGATATATATATATATATATATATATATATATATATATGTATAGATGTGCCTGGTTGTGAAATGAAGATTCCACTAAAATGACTTTGGATTATATTCTCCTGTTTATGATAATGCCAATTATTCCATTTTTGGCATAGGCATATATAAATACTTTTTTTGGCCAGTAAATATTTAACTTCTAAAGAAGGAAAAATTATTCATTAGTCCTAATTTTTTTTAAAAAAAATTAAATATAGAGAAGTCTCTAAATTTTGTTTAGTACTAGTAAATTTTAAGGGAATTAATATTTACAAGTTCACTTGTAAATATTACAACTTGTTTTATAAATATGAAAGTTTGAGTTGTAAATATTAAATTCTTAAAACCGGGTAGTTTTAAATAAAATTTGAAATACTTATTTATATTTAATATTCTTACTTGAAACTTATCAACAATTCTTTAAAAATAATATTAATAATAATAATGATAATGGTGAGTTGGTAGTATAACTATTGAAATAGTAAAACACAACTTACAAGAATGAATAATCCCCTGTTGTTATAATTTATTATGATCAAATCACAACGGGCAATGATGAGGATAAAGTTGACCCAAAAAAGCATATATTAAAAAAGATAACTTGATAATACTATAATTTAATTAAACTACTTTTGTTTTAAAGTTATTTTAAAACAAATTACTGTCCATGCCTACTTAAGTAGATAAATATTCATGTCACGACTCACGAGTTTAATTTTTTAAAAAATAATTTTTTTTAAGAATTTTATTTTTGAAAGAACATTAATAAAAATTAAATTAGAACTTTAAAACATTCTTTAAGATTAGGCAGAGAGGTAAATTAGACCACATATCGTACAAACACTCTGTCAACCACTACATCCTTCTTTTTAGAAGAATAAAAAAAATCCATAAAACACCAAAAATAATTTATCCAATTAAAAAAATAGCTTATAGTTTATAATGCCGTGGATTCAAATTCTTTTTGTTAATATAAAAAAGTAAAAACCTCCCTTATGAGTGATATACATGTGTCTTTTTTTTAATCCGGAAATACATTCTACCTCTGGGGATCAATTAACTTCAACTTTTTGATAAAGGGCAAAAAATTGAAAAACAGTGGATTATACACGTGGAAAGCTGCAATAGGTTGGTGGAAGTACAAATAAAGAGCAAATATAATAATAGATGAACCAATGGAGAAATAAATAATATTGAATTCAATTATATTTAGTACTTTATGAGATGTTGGTGGAGGTGAAGCACGTGGTGTTGGATAATTAGGCGACAGTGAAAGTTTGAAGCGCATGTCGTAATTTGGATTTTTCAATATTTCCAAATCCATAGTAACCCCAAACGACAACAACCAGCAAAAGTAGATTAGCATCGATAAGCCACATCTCTAAACGACATCGTATTTGTATTTGACAAGTATTTTTACCACTTTTTAAATTTTTAAATTTCAATACAAAGCGCATCTGTTTGTAAATTACTATCTTAACCAATTTTTTTTAATATATGAGAATTAATTAATTAACTCCTAAGTGTCAGAAAAAGCGGCAGATTGATTGATCTTATCTTTCTATACACTTGTTGAAGAGTATAGTTGCCACAATATCAGAAAAAATCTTCCATTTAAAAAAGAAAGAAAGAAGTTAAACTATGCTTTATATTTTGAATTTAAAATTTTGCATTAATTATTTACCATATAAAATTTTTAAATTTTACAAAAAAAATAGTCCCTAAAATTTTTGAAATTTTTTATTTAAAAAATAATTTTTTTCTATTCATGACTTATAAATAATATGATTTGATATAGACATGATATTTGATAAAGATAAAGGAGGAATAATAAAGGGTGAGGAAGCATATAGCATATAATATAGAGAAAGAAGCAATTGGGACATAATGTTTTGTCCAATAAGTTTGTGAATCTTTTGAAATTCCACCATTTGGGATTTGGATTCCCTGTATTATTCAAAAACGGTGGAGATGCTTTGTTCTCTTTCAGTAATGTTGATGGGACACAACACCCTTTCTTCTGGCAAATATTGCCCCCTTCATCTAATTCCATTTCTGTTCATTGGCCATATTTATTATTCCTTCTCTTTTTCCTATATATTTGTTTATTCCCGATATTTAGCTTTTTTAAAAAAAAAAATTTACAGCCTTACCATCCCATTTTTTAGTGGTTATTGGACAATTTTAATTCTTTGATAAAGTATCAGATTTTTTTATATATGATTATGAATTAATATATTTAATGTCAGTAAAGAAAAATGGATTTTCTCTATTGACTTTTTTATATTGACCTTTTTCCTGACATATCTTTTATATAAAAAAATGACTCTGCTTATTTTGATGGTAAAAAATTACAAGCATATCATATGACTTCTCAATTAAGAGAAGCGAGCAAAAACATTTTATGGCAAACATCCCTCTATAAAAGTATACTTTTTACAAAGTTAGTCCCTAGAAAATCAAACATTTTCTTTTCAGCCCAACCAGTTGAGGTTGAAAGAGATGACATAGCAAAAATTCTAAATGATGCGTGGCACACACCACCAAAAGAGATTAATAAATAAATAATTGACACATGGCTGACGCGTGGATGCCACGTTGACAAAAACAAGCAAAGTATCTAGAGCATGACACGTGGCGAACATTGTTTTTTTAAACGCAGTCAAGCTTATTCACCACATACAGGATCAAAATCATTCGGCCTTTAGAGTAAAAATATTAACTTTGTAACCTATATATTATTGAGGTATGCATAATTTTTTTTCAATTTTTAATTTAATACCTATATGTTTTTATTTTCTTATTAAATCCTTTAATATTACTCTATTAACACCATTATTTTATATAACTTTACTTTGTTAGTATTGTTAACTTTTATATACAAATTAATTGTGCTGATAGAATATAGTTAAGGATTTATTAAAGAGAAAAAATGGATATGTATCAAATAAAAAATTAAAATAAACCATAGATGCCTATAAAATAATTTTCCTAAATAATTAGAAGAACTTGATGAGAAATTAATGAAATTTTTTTCTTAATCATAGATATCGTCATATTATAAATAAATATATTAGAGATACTGTTAATCACTAGATACAAACACTTTTATTAAAAGATATTGAAATTTTAATTCATTATGTTATAAGGGATTAACTCTTTCTATTATACTTCAAATTATTGGTGTTGATAAATAGTAAATTAATGGAAATTCTTAAAATAGAATGGTTAAATTTATCAAAAAAATACAACTTAAAATAAACCAGCCTAGAGGTTATACATGCCCAACATGAGAAGTTTTTGACTTTGTCATATTTAAATAATAAGATCTAGGTATCCATCCCTCATGGATTTAATTGGTAAAGGAGTAAACTATATGACTATTTAGAATATATTATATATTTGAGGAATATTATTTTGTTGTGATTCTAATCGCAGCACTTAAAATATATTTTAATTTTTAGGTATATAAGTTTACGCTTGAGGATAACAAACGGATCACTTTGCTAAACATTAATATTATCTAAAAAAAAATTATCTTATTCTTAGATTATAAATAAATTTAATCTCTTTTTAAAAAAATTTATACAAAAGAAAGCAATAAGATTTAAGTCTAACTAAAGTAGTTTGAGGAATTTTTTATTACATGGCAGAAAGAAAAGCACACATGGCAAAAGCAAGGCACAATTAGTGAAAGCCCATACCAGCACGACACTTTATTTTTTAAAATAAAGTTTAAGTGATATATCTCGATAGTTAAAAATTAATATTTAGAAGAAGTAAGGATCATTAAAGTTAATTTGATGCCTTCCAACTAAATTTTTTCTATGCACATAATTTAATTCAAACTCATAATATTATATTTAAAAAATATAATTATTTACTAACTATATTATTCTTTATTAGTAGTAGGACACTTTGTTTTAAATTAGAATATAAAGTTTTGAAACTAAAAAAATATTAAAGTAAAAAATGTCCTATTTTATATGTGATAGTATCTTAAATATAATTATTTTTAATAATTTTTTTATTTAAAATAAAAATAAAATGCTTATGTCCATTTTTGGGGTCAATTATTTCAAGTTTGAAACTTTTTCAACTGAGCCCTTTTTCAACTGAGCCCTTTATGTAGTTGACAATTGCCGCTGAGGACATTGGAGGCTTGCTTGCAGTGGTATGCGCGAGGGTAGGTGATCCGCTCCCGAGTGAATGCCGCTGTACCAAAGAAATCGCAATAAGTAGATCCCTGCCGTCTGCCATAACGAGGATGGCAAATGGCAATAAATACTCTCTTCCTCTTCGCTCTTCTAGATAAAGTTATTAGATACTTTTTAATAATTTTATTAAAGCAATTATTTTTTTGTGATAATTGATTTTTATTATTAAGGACTAGATGCTCTAATGTGTTCATCACTTCATTATAAATTTAGGATTACGAAAATTAATTAATATTAGTTTATGGTATTGGAGTTTTTTTTTTAAAAATAAACTCAATTTGCCTGATTACAAGAGGTTGTGTAAGAATATTATTGATGATATTAAATTACTCATAGCTATAGCTAGATTTTGAAACATATATAGGTGGTTAGCCTTTGTTGCGTCTTTGTACTCTTTGATTGGTAATGGATATGGTTAATTTCTTATATTTTAATTTTTTAACCGTAATAATAATTTATAATAATTATAAATAATTATCAATTATATCATATTTTTTCTTTATTATCTGTAAAAAAACAAATCTCTAGTTTACTCTTATATTGGGTTGATTTCTCTCATCTTCAACTGAAAAGACGAATTTGAAAATTGTTCATGTTTCAATTACTTTAAAAAACCCATGATTTAATTTACCTAAAGGGAATTTTAGAACTGATCAAATAGTAGTGATACTACTGACCCAGTAAACGGCGGTGAAACCAGCAATCCCAGAAGCTGGCAGCGCTTCTGTCGCCCGGATCAGTGCTGGCGAATATGAACCCACCGCCCCACAAGCTGAATTCTCCGACGGTGTATATAGAAAATGTGTCCATTCAATACACACGCACAGACACATATATATGCATATACACGACACTTAAATGCTAATTACATCCTAATTTTCCTTTTTAAAACAAAACTTAAACCAACTTGTCACGATCACAATACAGAAACATAAATAAAGAATCAATGTGCGGTTTTTGGTTGAGCTTGTTTAGAGGACTTGAGTGGCACCACTTGATGCTAAAACTCCATGGTGGTGATGAGTAGGATCGTCAGAATATATACTCAACTTCTCTCCATCACCCCACAACGCATAAGCTTCTTCTCCGTGAACGGCGTCATCTCCGATCTCCAATTCCTCCTCCGACATCCTCAGAGGAATTATAAAACTTATGACCACACATATGATGGATGTCACCACTAGGTTCCATCCTATGATGAACAGCCCTCCCACGATTTGTTTGCCGATCTGGACACCGCCGGAGCCGCCGTACACGCCTCCTCTGGAGTTGGTGACGGGGAGAAAGAGAGCACTGAGGCGAGGCTCTGCAAAGAGGCCGGTGAGGATGCCGCCGAGAAGTCCTGCGACGGCGTGAGTGTGGAAGACGGCGAGAGTGTCATCCACCATTTGGAATATCTTGAGTTTCTTGCCTAATATCATCATGCTCCACCATGGCACACTACCTGATAGTATCCCCATCACTATGGCTGCCCATCCTTGAACCAGACCTAATCATATTTCAAAAGTAAGTCCAATTAAATTTGTACAAAATTTTAGACCACGTAAACAATGGAAGCTGTAATTAATATTAAAATCTGTGAAAATCATTCTCTATTAATTACGTATAACTAAGTTAAATATTATAATTAAGATTAAGCATATTAAATTTCAGTTTTCATTATTATAAAAATATTGATTCAAGTTCAGGCCAAACAGAGATGACTTTATAGTGACAAATCAGGATTTGTAAGTATAAAAAAATCCGTACAAGTCGTGGGCAGCGTGAAATTGACATACATTAATTACTTAATTAATTAGTCAACACACACACATATATATAATACAAATTAATTAAGTAGAGTATTTTCTATGGCCGCATGATGATTGATTACTTGTATTGAGAATATATTATAGAAATTGAATTGGCCTGGTTAATAGCACAATCGCCTATCAACGTGGTGGAGAAAAGTCAACTAAGACAGACCAGAAAACTGGAATAATAATGCTAGCTGACAATAAAACAAAACAACGACGTTGTCGGCCGCCAAAATAGGGAACGTACCGGCGCCGGGAGTGATGCAGACGAGACCGGTGATCATTCCCTGAACGGCTCCGATGACAGATGGTTTCTTGAAGAAGATGACGTCAAGCCACGTCCACACCAGCACGCTGGTGGCGGCGCATATGTTGGTGTTGAGAACCGCCATGGATGAGTCGGTGTTGGCCGAGTAGGGATCGCCGCCGTTGAAGCCCGCCCATCCCAGCCACAGCAGCCCCGCCCCCGCCAGCGTCAGCAACACATTGTTCGGCGGAAACCTCTCTCTATCTTTCTTCGACCTCGGGCCCACCTACACCATTAATGTTAAACACAACACAGCATCATCGTCCATACCTAGTTCTGTTCCATGCATTAATATCTACATATGACTCAGTCAAAGTGGGTGAAGCTCGTGTATGTTCATTCCCACACACGCACATATAATAAAAGAGTCTCCGTTTGCCACAAGCCTCTTAATGCATTTGACCTTTCTTCTCTTTCCTTAATGTCAACATCATCATCACCGGAAACTCTAGTATCCACCAGGAATATACTCTCAAATCTCCATACTAGAGAGTTAGGTGTGTACTAAGTAATTAACGGTAACAATAGTATTGTTCATGCCTGGCCTATTTTCATAACCTATAATTTAATTTACTTAAAGGAATAAAGTGAGAATAATAATAGGGATAGTACAAACCCAGTAAGCGGCGGTGAAACCAGCGATCCCAGAAGAAAGGTGGATGACGTAGCCACCGGAGTAGTCCATGACGCCCCAGTGAAACAAGAACCCACCGCCCCACAAGGTGAATGCTCCGACGGTGTATGAAAACGTCAGCCACAACGGCACAAACATCATCCACGCTTTGAAATTCATCCTCGCCAGCACCGATCCGGCCAGTATAACCACCGCGATGGCCGCGAACACACACTGAAACCACACCATCGTCGCCATAGGGTAGAACGGCTCTATCTCCGGCGTCTCCGGCTCCCCGTTCTTATGATAATGCGGGGTTGCCGGCAACGCCGCCTGGCGGACAAGAAACTTCTGCCCCAACGCCGGCCCAGCCGTCCCCCAGAAGGGCAGAAGCTTGTCTCCGAAGGACATGTTGTAGGCCCAGGTGACCCAGCAGATGCAAACGGCGGCGAAGGCATAGAGAGCCATGAAAGCAGAGTTGACGGCCCATTTCTTCTTCACAATGCTTCCGTATATAATCACAAGCCCCGGCATACTCTGTATACCTACCAAAGTCGCAGAGATCATCTGCCACGCGTTGTCCCCTTTGTTCAACCAGTCTGGTACGGCGACGCTCGTCCATGCCTGATACGCTATGGGTAAAGAATTCACCGGAGGGGAAGCCATAGCCCTATTTCTCTCACTATATAATTCTCTTGTGTCCTTTCGAGTCTTGTGTATTTATGTGGCTGTTTGGTTTTGTAAAATGTAGGTTTTAAAATAGCTTATACCCTAAATTTTAATTTTAATATTTTTAAAATAAATAATTATATTTATTTAAAAACACTATAGATTAAATTATTATTTAAAATTTTAATTTTAAATAATTTATTAAAATTATTGATCTTATTTAATCTTGAATTGGGATAAAGATAATTTTTTATTATTTTTAAAATAGTAAAAGAATTTATAAATTATCTAATTATTATTTTATTTTTATTTTTTATATTCTCTCATCTTTTATTTTATATCTCTTCCCTTCTCTGTCCTCTCTTTTCTCTAATTGGTTCTATTTTTAATAAAATAATATTTTTTTAATAATATTTTAATTATAATTTTTTTAATAATAACTATTTAAATATTTATTTATTTAAAAGTATTTTTTTTATAAATTCTAAGATTTTAGGGTTTGACTGTGGTAACTCAGTACCTTGTGTCAGAGGTCAGGAGGAGACAAGTGTGATGGAGGCCGTGGATAAGGAAATTGACGGTGGAAATGAGAGGAGTAATAAAGATTGCAGATTCTGTGAAGGAAGGAGGGTAGAGAGTCTGGTATTTGTGGGAATAATGTTTATGAATTAGGGGGTAGCTAGTTGAACTTGAGTATTTAGCTTCAAGTGGGATCTTCGTCCTTGAGGAATCTTTATGTTCCTGTTTTAGGGGGACCTCATGCTATACGTTTTGGCATACATGAATGACCTAAATTTATAAGTGGAATGGGAAGAAGCAGTTATAAATCTCATACATTAATGACTTTATATGTCTATGAGAGGTAATGGGAAGAAACAACACGTGAATGCAGTTATGAAGAAGTAAAGAAGAAAGAGTTGGAGATTTTACAACAGGTAATACATGAAACAGAAGTCGCTTTTTATATGGGTTTGTTGGTTATGGATCTTATTGTGGTCACTTTTTGTTTATGTAGACAGTAGTCTTTTCATATTGTAGAAGTTGAGATGTTCATCAACTTCAACTTCTTGATTATTGGGTTGGAAATTCGGAACGACATTTTCAGTGTATTGTTGAACTAAACGTAAAAACAAAAATCAACTTGTGGCTGCTGGGATTCGAGCACTGGTCTCCACGGCCACAACGTGGAATTCTTACCACTAAACTACAGCCACGTGGATGAAATGGTTTCTATACATTATGTATATGATCTATATCGTAAGCTTTAGCAACAGATTGAATGGTCGTGTTTTTTCTGGTCTCCCTTTTTTGCGGATTATATTTATTTCTCTTATAAAGACATGTATGAATAACCGATACAACAAGTTTCAAGTTGTATCCTAATAATTCCATCGTCATGCATGATGCAGAAGATGACCATTCATATTTTTTTGCAAAAGAGTACGTGCCTGTTTGTTTTAAATTAAAATTAAAGTTTTAAAAATGTTTGTAGTTTAAAATTTAGATTAAAATTTTTTTAAAATAAATAATCATATTTATTTAAATAAATTTTTAAACTAAATTATAATTTTAAATTAAAATTTTATATAAATTATTGAAAATAATTTTTTAAATAGTAAAAAAATTTATGACTTATCTAATTATTATTTTATTTGTACTTTTTCTTTTACTCTCTCTTCTCTCCTCTATTTTACATCTTTTCCATTTTTTTTATATTTTATCTACTCTCTTATTTCTCATATTTTTAATTAAATAGTACAGTTTTTAGTAATTTATTAATAATAATTTTTTTAAAAAAATAATTATTTAAATATTTATTTATTTATTTAAAAAAAATTTATAAGTTCTTCTCTAATTTTTTTCCCAAATTTTTTTTTTAGCTTTTGAAGCGTATTGAAATCTGTATTAAAAATTGGAAAATTAAAAATTATACATAAAAAAATAAATTGCATGAACAAAGAGGAGCCATAACAATCTAAAGTAGCCTCTTTAAGTGTATAGGGAAACAAGTAATTTTGGACCTAAATTTTAGTTTAGATCAAAAAGTACTCAAACAACTATCAATACGGGAGAATCGATTATGGGGTAAACTATCGATTTTATGATTTTAAGAGCCTATTTGAATAGGATTTTAAAAATGGGCTTACGAAAAAAAAATATTTTTAAACAGCTTATAGAAAAGGGCTTTTAGAGAAGAGATTATGAAAAAAAAAGTGGTTTTGAATAAATGAGTGTTTGGATAGATATTTCTAAAAATACTTTTGTTATTGGTAAATTACGAAAAAATGTATGAGTATTAAATGAGGAGAGAGGAGAGATAAGAGGAGAGAGGAGAGATAGTGTAAGAAAGAAAATAGGGAAAAAGTAAGAGAGAGGAAATATGGTGTAAGAAAAAGTATGAGATATGGTGTAAGAAAAAGTAGGGGTAATATAGTAATTGGTTAGTTCATAAGTGATTTACTGTTCCATAAGCTACTCTGACCAATTTATCAAAAACTTTAGTTTTAAATTATAGTTTAGTCTAAAAATCTATTTGAATAAATATAACTGTTTATTTTAAAAAAATTTTAAACCTAAATTTTGCCCAAAAAACCTTTTAAAACCTTAGTTTTCAAGAAAACCAAACAGTCACTAAATGATGATTTGGGTTAAGCTAAGCTTTTACTACCAGTTTCTTTTAGCATTTTCTAGATATTATACATATTAAATGACCATTTTGCGGCTATATATTTTGTCTAATTTGCTGTCTCCCTTCTCTCTCTTTTCTGGCTTCGTCGACCCTCTCTCTCTTGCATCTCTTGCTTGCCATCGTGCTCTTCTCCATTGTTGTCACTTCTTCTTGCCTTTTGGGTGGTGGAGATCAGAGCTTTCTTCTCCTCTGTTGTGGTCTTCTTGGCGTGCTATGTTCTTTCTTTTTTCTCTCGCTTGTCGTCGTGCTCTGGCCTTCTCGGCGGTCTCTGATCTCTTTCCTTAAGATCTTGTCGATGGTTTTGGATGACAAAAGTGAGTTTGGGCATCTTTCCTTTTTGTTAATAATCACTTTGATATTATTATTATTATTATTTTAATAACAAAAAATATAAATTTAAAATTTTATTTTATATAATTATTATTTTATTTTATATTATTTATAATAATTTATTTATAAAAAATTATTAAGGTAATAATTATCTAAATATTTATTTTATTAAAATTATTTTTGACATAAAATATATTCTATAAAATTATTTTAAAATTATTATTTTTAGAATCTATTATGTAGAAACTAAATCAAACAAGTTTTTGAAAGAACGTAGAAGGTATGATATGATTAAGTGTGTTTATTTAAAAAAAAAATAGAGGAAATAAAAGGTTAAAATTTGTTTTCTTATATTTTCCCCCCTTTTTTCTCTCCCTTCTCAAAGTGACATTTTTTAGAGGGGTAAAAAAACTTTAGTTACATATTATGTAAAATGTCCATAATTTTTTTAAATATTTTAAATCCATCTATAACAATTAAAACAATAAAACCTTTTTTTCTCTTCAACTTTCGCGCTTGATTTTGATGCTAGTAGAATAATATAATAAAATAAATTATATTTATTTTATTACTTTTTATGTTTTTTGCTTCTCACTGTTCCATTTATTTTTTCTCTTCAAAAATCAAATCTTTATATCACTTTTTTTTTTCAAATCTAAAATTACATTTTGGCTTAAAAAGAATCTAAATTGTGTTTTCTTAAAAAAATGTGAATAAAATATAATATCTCTATAATTTTAATTTAATATAATTAAATATTTAAATTTTAATTTAGTGTAACTCATTCTCTATAATTTTAATTTAATTATATTTTAATATTTAGCTAGTTATCAATTCATATAATTTAACTATAAAATATTATTTTATATATTTTTAAAAAAATAAAATTATATATTTTTTAAATCTTTTATAAACTAAAAATTTAAATAATTAAAATTAGAAAGACTAAATTATAATAAATTAAAATTTATACATTATATTTTAATTAAATAAAAAAAGATTAAATTTTATTAAGTTAAAATTTAAAAATTTAATTTATAATTATGGGAAAATTATGTAATTAAAAGATTATTCGCTCCTTACAATTATTAAGAAAACATCTATTTATAAGGTGGGATCAATTTGAGCCAAAGACATTATTTCTTAATTATATTTGAATTATTTAAACTTTATTTAAAAATTTTACTCATAGTTCCTATTTTTTTAGTTATAAACGGAACTTTATTTTTATACGGACATGTGACGTGTCCATATGCTATTTGTAAGGATCTAAATGGCTACGTATTGTAGCTTGTACGAGACGAGAAAAAACAAAAAAGTGGGTTAATCCATAAAACAGAGACTGGCAGGTGAGATATACACAAGACGAGACGACGGGCGGTACGCTTTGTGCTTTATAAACGAAAACGAAAACGAAAACCGAAACGTCTCATAACGACCTTGTCTTTTTCTCTTTTCACTGTCCGCGCGTCACTGTTCCTAAAACTTGCTCAAAATTTCCTTTTGCTCCATTCCTAATCCTTGTTACTTTGACCCAGCTGGAGATAAGCCGAACATCCGCCAGATTTCAATTTCACCAAAATTCATCCAATTTCAAAATCGAAAAAAAAGAAAGATAATCAGCGAACGGTGAAGGAGGGGACCGTGGGTCGCGTTCCGTGTGTTGAGGGCCAGCAATAAGGAATCTACAAGGAGTTTATGCGATTCTACTTGTTTTATAGGGTTACGAATTGTATGAATTTGATACGAGTTTTAGCCAATCAAGGAGGAGCTTCTTTTATCTTCGTCGTCCTTGATTTTGTCGCCGAATGTGATTATATTCATAGATAGACTACATAGATGTTCTCGGGCAATTTGAAGGGGTTTGTCTTGGCCGTCGTTTCCAGTGCTTTTATTGGCTCCAGCTTCATTATTAAGAAAAAAGGTCTCCGACGGGCCGGGGCCAACGGCCGTCGTGCCGGTCAGTCCTCTTGAAGACTTATCAATTGCATTTTGTTTATGGTGCTGATCTTTATGTTCTGGGCATGACTGTTTCTCGTTCTCCATTTATGTTAGGTGTTGGAGGATATGGTTATCTGCTCGAGCCTCTCTGGTGGATCGGAATGATTACGAGTAAGTTGCTGTTCGTATTTGATCTGATTTTGTAATTAATTAAAGGTAAGTCGAGAACCCTAATTGATTGATGTCTTACTGGTTACTAATTTCGACTCTCCTTTTCTTTTTTGTTATTCCCTAAAGTGATTGTCGGAGAGGTCGCCAATTTTGTGGCTTATATTTACGCCCCTGCGGTGCTTGTGACACCACTTGGTGCTTTGAGTATTATTGTCAGGTAATATTTATTTCCAATGATTCATGATTGATTTCTTGTTTGATTTTGACTTTATTATAACCTATTGGATTTACTTACCGGCTTAATCTTTTTGGTAAACACTATTATGGATATGGATAGTGCTGTTTTAGCACATTTCTTGTTGAATGAGAAGCTCCAAAAAATGGGCATGTTGGGTTGTCTTCTATGCATCGTTGGATCCACTATTATTGTACTCCATGCTCCTCAAGAGCAGTCTATTAGTTCTGTACTCGAAATATGGGAATTGGCCACTCAACCAGGTATCCTTCTGAGGTTTGATTCTTCTATCCAGTATAGTGTCTCTAGGCTGCATGAGTCATACTAGATTTTTTTTCTTCTGATAAATATTTTCTGTCTGGCGTACAGCTTTCCTCTTGTTTACAGCCTCAGCTGTAGCTGTATCACTGGTATTGATCATATATTGTGCCCCCCGATATGGCCAAACTAATGTTTTTGTTTGTGTCGGGATATGCTCTCTGATTGGGTCTTTGACGGTAAGTGACCCCTCTAAGGTAGCATTAAAGATGTAATGGTTTTATTGTTTGAATTATTTCTTTGAATTCTGAAGTTGTCTAAATCTCAACCCAAATGCCATTGTTTGATTTACATTGGTAATGAGATCCCATATTTCACAGGTCATGAGTGTAAAAGCTATTGGCACTGCAATCAAACTTACATTAGAGGGCAGAAACCAGGCTGTATACTTCCAAACATGGATTTTTGCAATGGTTGCTGTTACCTGCATCATAATTCAATTAAATTATCTTAATATGGTCAGTTTCTTGTAGTATGATGGATTCTCTATGTCAATATTGATTTTGCCTATTTCATATGCTTTTTTGGCTCCCTGTTGCATCGTTCTGTATTATAATTAATGATGAATGCCAGTGAAGTAGAAGATCTCTTTAGGCATGTTAGTTTGTTTTGTCTTAGCCATGTTAAATGATACAGGCTAATACTTCGCACATTTAATGAAGAAACCAGGTTAATTCAAGAAAGAATGACTATCACCAAAGTTCAGTTCTAGCTATCAGCTCTCCTGCTAATATATGCTCTCTTACCTTGTGTCCTTATATTTATTTTTCTTTCAACGTTACATTCAATTCATTCAAGGTGACAGATGAACATTACCACCGATATCTTCCTTCTTTTTCTCCTTCCATCTTTCCTCTCCTACCTTCCACATGTTCTATTCTCCCTTCTACATCAAACTTAACTCAAATTTTGGTTTTCTTACATTTGTGGTGAACAAATAGTTTAATTCACAATAACTTATCGAAATTTATGATAATCGTGGTTCAGATTATTTTCAATATTCATAATTTTTTTTGCTTAAATTAAACAGATGAAGAGTGAATTAATACTGCAGTCAAGTTATTTCTATAGCCTCAAAGAAGTAAATATATTCACAAGGAAGCTAAAGAAGAGGCTTCCAAGTTGTAGTTTCTTATTATTTATTAAGTGCTTGAGATTTAAAAAAAAAAATTGTAATAATCACTTTTGTTGAAAATTACCAGCTTAATGTGTTGATTTTCTGCTTTACTAATCATGTGTAGATATATTTGGTGGCTGTAACATACCATTATAAGCTTTTTTGCCACTTTTTCATACTTTGACCACTACCTATTATCATATTTCTGTGCATCTGTTTTCGCTCATTGTTGTCTTTAAATTTAAGTCACCAATAGGAGGAAGAAACCTTTTCTGGTGGTTGTGATTCTAGGTGTTCGAGTTGTAAGCAATCTATGCTATGTTTAATCTGATTACATGCAGAAACTGATGATTAGCAATTTGAATTCCAATGATTTAAATTACTAGTGTCAATGCCTGCCCTTCAATTGTCCCCATTTGCTTGTATTTGATGCGACCAACTCTTGCATGGTTGCAGGCACTGGATACTTTTAACACAGCAGTTGTTTCTCCCATATACTATGCCTTGTTCACATCTTTTACTATATTAGCCAGTGCAATCATGTTTAAGGTTGGTATTTTACCATAACATAGTGAGAAAAATATGTGGGAAGGAGAGATTTTATGGCTTATTCATCTAATTATAATTCCTTCATATATACACTTCTTATTTAGGACTATAATGGTCAAAGTGCAAGCAGTATTGCGTCAGAGCTTTGTGGTTTTATCACTGTTTTATCAGGAACAGCTGTATTGCACAGTACAAGAGAGCCTGATTCTCTTGCCAATACAGGTAATGCCTTATGCCTTTTACTTTAGTTTGGAGGACTTGGAGAATGTAAATTTATCATGGGCATATGTGTCGTTAAAAAGAATTCAGCAGCTATCATTTTACTAGCATCATTGGTTCGCTTGATTATTATGTTGTTGGTACCTCTTAGGCTAAAACAACATTTTTAATAATGTGAAATTTTGCTTTTAAATTCCTTGTTGTAAACTACTTGCTTCGTTATGATATATATGAGTAATCATATTACGAGAAGATATTTGATAGTTTTTTCTTAATATGTTATAGAGTAAAATCAGCAAATCCGTCAATTATATCATGTCATGTGTGCAGAAAAAAGTCATTAGACAGTCGTTTGTTGGACACAGACATTGATATGGAATAACTAGAGTTTAACTATATGTCAGAGAATGTGTGCTAGTCATGATCCAATCAAAACAGTAACCATTCTGTTATGCTCTTCCATTGGAGCTCAGCTGTAGATGGCAGAAGTCAAATGCCGTGAAGGAGATTAGAGGCTTAGTAAAATTAAAAGGGAGTTGTGAATTATCGGGTCTATTCATTCTTGAAGGGTTTGGAGATATAAATCAGTGTTTATCATACAACTTCGAATTGATTACTTGAGAGAAATTAACATTGATTGAAAGCACTCCTTGCTTCTTTAATACCTGCACTGTTTTAGTTTTAAGGGTGGCTGCTAATTACTAAGTTTAGCAGAGAAACGAAATAGAGTGAGAAATACCCGTGATTAGACTGACGTTGTCAACAGAAATGTGGCTATGTGTACTGCCATTAGAGCTACAACCAAGATACAGAAAGAGGGGCATTGGATGGTTCCAACAGTGAGGAACCAATTGTTTACGTAATAATTTGTTACGAGTAATCTTAATTAAATGATTGGTGAGGATATTAACTAAGCTCAAACTGTGGCAATATAACTGAAAATGTACTTTTCATTTTCTAACTCCAAGCACTTTGGTTGTGTTTAGATTTTGTATATTTGTATTAAATTCTAGAGAACTTGGAATGATAAAGTTGCATCTTTTTCCATATTCGGGAAGGATATGTCTTGACTACTCTCTTGATGCAGATTTGTACACACCATTGTCTCCTAAAGTGAAATGGTATCTCCAAGGCAATGGTGAACCTTGGAAACAAAAGGAGGAAGATGGAGCACCATTTAATTTAATCACAATAGTACGGCAAGACCATTTCAATTGAGAGGAAGAGATTTATAACTGCTTAAAGTCAGGTCCCTCCTGTGATATCCTGCCAATGGGGTTCAAGCCGTTTTACGATGTTCCATCAATTTGGTTTGGTTTAGCAAGAGGCTTACATTGTTCAGGCATAGAGGAGAGAGTGGTGGCTCTTTCAGGGGTGATTAAACATTGTTTGCATTTTTTGGTTTACCAGTTCTGCTTCACTCTCCCCAATGCTTTATTATACATTTGTGCAATGGAGAAAATTCCCTGGTTCTGGGGTTGGCCAGAGGTGGTGGTTGCTAATGTGGCTTTCATACTTTTGTACAGAGAACCTATCAGTTGTGCAATTTTCTCTGGCTTTGGTAAGTTGGGAGCCTTTGTTACTGCAGGGCCCATGGCTTGAACAGATCCGGGCTCACCAAATTGGTGCTGTACCCTTTCTATTTTTTTGTTTTTAAGTGATGTTCTACTGCCCGGTAGGGGATCTATTTTCAATTTTGGTCCCGTTAACTGCAAGTAAATAATTTATGGCTTCCGATCAAATAAGGAGGATGTACATCTGAGATCTGACGGCCATGCATATTTTTGTTTGTATTGTATTAATTAAGTTATTATGATTGTGTTACCAGGAGCGTGTTTTCCCCGCGAAAACTATATGTATATGTCCTATTTGTGTGTATATATGTAGCAGATCTTTGTTTGTATTGTAATTACTATATTGATTATTCACAGGAGTATTTTGATTGGGACTAGAACACTAAATTAAGAACTTTTAATTTTATAAGATGGAATTTTAATGCGTGTACTAAAAATCAATGTAAAATATAAAATTGATTGATTCCAAGTATGGCTCCTCTTATGTGAAGGTTTTTTTTTTAACTTCTCTTCAAGATTTTGGTTAACTTAGTAGGAGGTGGGAGATTAATTTATGAGAAGGTAGAGGAGGGCAAAAGAGGTAAGTAGGGGAGAGTATGGGATATTTTTTATTTGATTTAGGAGATGAGGAAATGTGAGTTTATTATAACTTAATAAATATATTTTTATTATTTTGTTTAAATTTTTGTATTATTATTTTATCTTATAATTTATTAAATTTTTTATTTAAAATTTTAAATTTTATGATCAATTAGACCATTACTACTACTACTAAAGAATAAAATGATAAACTAAATTTTGTTGGCAATGAAAGAAGTTGTCTTAGTCTTATAGAGTAATAATATAAGAGCTGTCTCCGTTTGATGTGGGCATTGCCGGCAAAAATGGGGGAGTAGCGAGGACAATAGTAAATGACAGTAAAGTATAACTAAACATAATAACGTCACAGATCTCAAGTACTCGTGTCACGTGCTCCGGTGTGTGTTTACGTCAGAACTCATAAGTTCCCCCACAGATAAATAACGTCGGGCTAATATACGAATTTAAATTTAAATTTAAAGTAAAAAATATGTTTCTGTTTAATATTTAATAATATTTTTAATAAAATTGTTTCTAATTAAAAAAATATCTGTTTAAAAAAATAAACACAGCTTTTCCCGCCATGACGATGAAAACTTGAACGTGAGCCGGAGCTGGCACAAGTCGGCCAATGATTCTTCTAATAACATGCCTGTAATAGGATGGAGGAATTTGCTAGCTCCCTGATGCCTTCTTTTTAACTTTTAAATTATAATTGTTGCATGGATTTCCACAAAGCTCACGCGCGCGCGCTTTCCATGAAAATTGTGTATCGAATAAATCCCCGCACATTTTTCATAATCAATTTTCATAAAAATTAATAAATTATCTAAATATTAATTTAGAATAACTATAATAAAGAATCTATAATAAGTTATATTTATTGGGAAGAACAGTAAACATTTTAATTATTTATAAAGATTAAATATTAAAATAAAAATTTATAATTATTAAATTGCCTTTTACTAAATTTGTTATATTGTCTCTCCTATTTTACTTTTAAACCTTGTATATTATCTCCCACAGTTTATTTTAAAACTAACATAAAATTTACTTTTTACCAAAATTAAAATACCCAAATGAGCTATTTTACAACTTTTATTTTCTATTAACATTTACATAATAATTTATTTAATATGTCATTTAATTATTAAAATAAATATATATCCATCTTTATCACTAAATTTTTCCTAATTTATATTATGTGATATAAAATCAACTATATTCACTAAAATAAAAAATTAAACACATCTATAACATCATAATATATTAAATTATTGAAATTTTGATAAAATATATTAACATTATATGATTTTTTATTTTAAAACTCACAATTTTTCCTAAAATAAGAATAAATTATACTGTAATTGTTTAAAATTTTTTACATATGTATAACCTTTCTTATATATATATAATAAATTATAAAAGATGTGAAGTTTTTTTTAAAATTATATAATTTTTTATTGTCAATTAAAGTTTGTGTCAATTTTAAAAATAAAATTATAATTTTGATAAAATTAAACAAGGTCTATGTTATTTTTTTCAATTGATATCTAGATAAGTTGTAAATATTGAGATAAAAATTGTTTAATCAATATTAATTTTAAAAATAGGATGCAGGATAAAATATAGGAAATTTTGGTAAATAACAATTTAATAATTTTAAAATTTTATTTTAATATTTGATTCTTGTAAATAATTAAAATTTTTATATTTATTCCTAATATATATTATTTACTATAGATAATTTATTCTGATTCTCCCTACTAATTTTTTCTCATAATATATTTTTCATCAAAACTAATAAACTATCTAAATATAAATTTTTTTACAATCATTTTTTTACCAAAATAAATAAATTATCTAAACATTAATTTGTATCCACAATATATTTTTTTTTACCAAAAATATGGTTTTGTTATAAATTAGTGGGAACAAGTTTTAAATAGTGTGTTTGGATTAGTTTTTGTAGAATAAATTTTATAAAAAAAAACTTGATTGTTATAAATGGTTTCCCTATATTTTCTAGAATCGTGATTTTGGGTAAAAAAAATTGATTGTAAGAAAAAATTAGTGTTTAGATAATTTAATAGTTTTGATTTGGTAAAAATTTAATAGTAGAAAATGTGGGGTGTTTAGATTATTTGATCCAAAATGATAGTTTGGACTAAAAATATTTTTTCACAAAAATCTATGCTTCTAAAATATAGTTTTCTAAAATTTATTCAATGCAAGAATATGTTCTTCTAAAATCTATAGTACTAAAATATATTCTTTTAAATTCTATTATATCTAAAATATATTTTCTATAATCTAATCCAAATACACCATAATACTCCTTCCAATATTACTATTAAATATTATTAAATAATTTTTCTTTGTTCTTTCTATAAATAACAACTATCCAAATCTTTTGGATATGAGTGCTGGTTAAAATTAATTAAAAATAGTAAATGTGCCCAAACTGAAATTTATTTTTTAAATATATTCTTATTTATAAGGATAATGGGTAGGGGAGATAATTAGTAGAAAAAGATATGTGAGAAAATAAGTGGGATATATATATATATAATTAATTAATTGGAGGGTAAATATAAAAAATGCATTAAACTTTTTTGACAAATATAAATTATTGTTTATGTGCCTATTTGGATAAGTGGAAAACTATGGTTTATAAGGACTTTTGACTTAAATCTTAGTTTAATTTTTTTTTAAGATAAATATTCATATTTGTTTAAAAGAGCTTATAAACAAAAAAAAGTTTATAGATTATCAATTTACTAGTTTGCTCATATTTTTTTCATTCTATCTTCTTCTCTCTTCTTCTCTTTGTTTCTTTTCCGCTCTATGAAATCGTCTTGTTCGTTGCTAGAGTCGTCATTCATATCTACCATACAGTTCATAAGGAGTCGTCATCCATAAATTGCCACTAGGAGTTATCGTCTATGAGTCTCCTTTATAGTTGATGTTTAGATCTACCGTCTTACTTGTCAGGAGTCGCTGCTCGCTATCACTGGTAGCTAGAGGAGTATACTGTTATACATTCCTTTATTAGTGGTGATTACATAGGGTAATTAATTATCTTCTTTGATACATATGAATAGTTCCCTTAAAAAAAAAAAAAAAGCGAACAGATATGCAGAGTGGCATACTCGTCAAGTGAATCAATATAATATGCTGGCTTGAGTTTTCTTTTAATTTCCTTTATCTCAAGCATTTCCCCTGTAATTCCAAAAAATTAAAAGTTTCAATACCGTATAATAAACAACTACTTTTCATCTTCATCTTTTATATATATCCCCTATCGCAAGGTAGCTAGACATTGATTAATGGTGCAAAGAACTTTTAAAAGTAAGCAGTTTTTTCTATAATTTATTCATATAGTGGTTGTTTGAGTATTGACAATCTTATTTACAACTTGTCTAATATGAGTTCTTATATTTATAAGATTTAAATTCACAATATTCAAACAAAAGTTTAAAATTCTCTTTACTCAACCTAACCACTATTAAAAGAAAATTTAGATGGTTAAATTTTGTATTTAATATTATTTTTTAATCATCATAAATTTAATTAGAAAAGTAATACTTTCTATATCATTAATATACGATATATTTAACTAATTTTATTATATTAAAAAAATTAATTAAATTTAATAATATAAAATATTTTTTTTAAATTGCCATTGGTTTTATTAATGATTCATATATGGATGGATTGTTAAATTATTGTTATGCTTAATTATTATTTAGAAAATATTAATAAAAATAATTTAAAAAATAATCAATATAAAAAATATATTTAATATTTAAGAATAAGATTAATTCATATTTTTAAATATCTACATCTCACACATGAGAGGTTAGCCCTAAAGCGTGTAAAATGCACTAATTTCTTTTCTTTTTTTAAATATTACTCTAGCATTGCACAGAAAGCGTATACAGGAGAAAAAGATTTGATTAATGAGAGTTAAACTCAATGGGGGGCTAATTCTTTTAACTAATGTTTAAATTTTATTTATAAAAACCATATGTCTAGAATATATCTGTCTCATATAATAATATACAAATATATAAAAAAAATTTAAATTTATACATATAATACTACCTCTAATTTAATTTAGTCATAAATATAATACTTTAATCAATTTTATGTATAATATTTATTATTTTTTTATTTTTTTATTTAATTTATAAATTGATATATAATATAATGTTACACATGAATATTTTAAGATAATTATGTCATATTTATTATAATGAATTAATTTATCTGATTTTATTTACCTACTTAAATTAATTAACTAAATATTATATTCAATATTATGTTTTCCAAGACAATCCAGAAATGTAGAGGAATATTTAGTTTGCTATTGGTAATGGTGGACTTGATTATTTGTCTACTTATTTTATACGATAATTAAACAGTTTCCCCATTTTAGATATATTAAAAAAAAACTATCAACACACAAATACACGAATTAATTTTTTTTTACTAATTGTAATTCATATGCATAAAATTAAAAAAATATTTTAGAGAAATTAATATATAATCATTACAATTAACTAATTAAAATAATTTTTTTAATCTATTTAAATTAATTAAATATAAATAGGTAATATTATTCAATCGGTAAGGAAAAGTAAAATAAAAACTCGATACGGTCAAGAAGGCTCAGAATTCATATTGCCGGATTCTTTAAAAAATGTAGACTTAAAAGGTCCACATTTTTTAAATAAAAAAAATTATTAGTCCATTATATATAAATTTTTTGGCCAAAATTATATATTACTGCTGTAAATTCTCAAAAAATTGTTATTATTTTGATTTGTTGAATTTGTTGAAAATTTTGAATTTCCTGTACACAATAAAAATAAGATAAATATTAATTTTTTAAAACGTAATCACATGAAATTATAAAGATTGTATATTTACATGTAAAAACTACTAAAAACTCTATCATTTAGGCTCCATTTTCTTCTTCTTGTTTTTTTTTTTAAAAAGTTTAGGTAATAAAGAGAAAAACCAACCGTTTAGAAAACCAAGTCTTCAACAAACAGTAGTGTCATAGAAACCTGTTTCCATCGTTACAAACTTTCAAGAGAACTAAGTTTTCAAACATACCGCTGTACCAAAAAAAAAAAAAAGGTTTTCAACGTACCGTGCTCATTCCGAAGAATAGTGTCAAACGTGAAACGGACGCTGTCTTTTTAACATGTCAAAGTTGGCGCGGGTTGGTCGGGCCCAACCATTTGAACGGCGTGGCGTGGCCGGTAGTACGAGGGAGGGAGGGAGGGAGCAAGGAAGGAAGAAAGAAAAGCGAAAATGGCAAGAAGACTGAAGAGAAAAGAAATGGTTGAATCCTTGAATACTGAGTACTGTACACATTGTACAAAGGAAATAGACAAATAGACAAATATAGCATTCTCATTGTGTGCCGAGTAATCCAAACCAGTAATCTCACCTCATCTTCCTACTTTGAAATTGTCTTCATTTGTTCTCTTCTTGATTATTTGAAAAAAAAAAATTATTTCCCTTGTACCCCTTCTTTGTTGTTACTGTCTTTTTATATTTTCCTGGCGCCCAATCGGATGTTTACTTTGGACCTTTTATTCCTCATTTTCAAAGCTTCAACCCTTCTCCCTCAGGTCTAGTTCTCTCAGTCTTCCTATATTGTTTTGTATTTCAAATCAAACCAAGTATCAAGGAAGACGAATACAGGAACATTCTGGGTGCTCTATATTTATCACTGTTATGATGGATGAACTCTGAAAAAGTTCAATTTTTGCTCTGGTTATCCGAAGCTATGGGGGCTTTTTGTTCGAGGTCAGTTAATGATGACAAAGCGATTTCCCAGAAGAATGATGACCATTTTGATGATAATAATAATAATAAATCAAATAAGGATGCTCAGTCTAGTGAGCTCGCGAGTTCACCTCAGAAAGTTGAGGATTTGCAAGAACCCGCTGAAAACAGAGGACGGATTAGCGCAGAGACAAGTCCTGATGAATTCTATGATGGAATTCCACGATTTGCTGATTCTTTCCTGCTCAATTCTCTGTCAGTAAGGTCAAGCCAAAAGGTTGGTTTACCCTTGTCAATTCCAAATGTTTTTGCATACTGTTAATAGTTTTAGAACGTTCTCTGGTTGAGTGTAAAACTAGTCATGATGATGAGGTGGTTAGTGATATTATAATTGGTAATGCCGGTAAGTGCTATGACCTTTCTATTTCAGCTCTCAGAGGTGAGCTCACGTGTAGGCAGGGCCAGTACAGTTGGATTTGGAAGGGCAGTGGAGGTTTTGGACACTCTTGGTAGCAGCATGACAAGTTTAAATGGTGGCAGTGGATTTATATCTGGAGCTTCAACAAAAGGGAATGAAATTGGTATCTTAGCATTTGAGGTTGCAAACACTGTTTGGAAGGGTTTCAATCTTATGCAATCACTTTCTGATAAAAACATAAAACATTTGAAAGAAGACTTGTTTCTTTCTAAGGCTGTGAAAGATTTAGTGTCAAAGGATGTGGATGAACTTCTAAAAATTGTTGCAGCAGACAAGAGGCAAGTTTTGGGTTTGAGTCAGATTTCGTATGTATGACTTCTTGTTCAAACAATTAGGTCACTTTTATTGGATAATCTCTACAGGGAGGAGTTGAAATTTTTTTCTGATGAGGTGGTTCGTTTTGGAAATCGTTCAAAGGATCCTCAGTGGCACAACATGGACCGTTACTTTGAGAAGTAAATATAAATTGCTGATTGCGCCCACTTAGTTCTTTCAAGTTCTTTCTTCGTTTTCTTTTTCACTAGGATCCTGTTCATTGTACATTCCAGAATTGGCAAAGAACATAATTCCCAAAGACAATCAAATGATTCCGAGGCAGAGTTGATAATGCAGAAATTAATGACTTGGGTTCAATTTACTGCTGTGAGTATTATATTTGTCTAAAAAGAGAATGGTTGAATGGTTGAACCTATCATTTGCCTTCACTGAATTTAATCGTTCTGTTTTGTGTACAAATTGCTTTCTATTGTGGGGATAAACTAAAATATCATAATTTCCGAATATGTATATATAGCAGAACTCTTGTTACATGTTGTGTTTTGTTCAAAGAAGTCTTCTATTTTTCCAATGATAAATTACTAGGAATTTTGTTTTGCCAAGTTATTTTATTCTAGAAGGATTTGGAAAATAATTTTTTTTTAATGGCATCAGGAATTATACCATGAGCTACATGCTTTGGATAGATCTGAGCAAGATAGTCTGCGTAAACATCTAGAGGAACAAAAATCTAGAGCAAGCCAAAGAGGTGATTGCATATTACTAGTGAACTATGTGCAACTCTTGTTTGTGGAGCTCTCTAGGACCTTCTTTGCAAATTGCAAAGATTGAATTTTTTACTGAAAATTGTGATAAAATCATATAAGGTGATAAGCAAGCGATATTGGGGCCTGGACTTAGAAGTCAAAAGAAGCAAGTTAAGCATTTGAAGAAAAAGTCACTTTGGTCATGCAGTTTGGAGGAGGTAACTTTTGGTGGTTGTTTTAGATCAATGTGTATCTCAGATTCTCTTTGGTTATATATCTGTCTCATGTGGGTTTCAGTTCTATTCATAATCTTTTGGATTACAGATAATGGAGAAGCTTGTAGACATTGTCCTGTTTTTGGACTTGGAGATAAACAATGCCTTTGGCACTGCAGGTTCACCTACTTGACCTTGAGTTCTGTAATGAAAGCCACATTTTTTTTAAACAATAATTATAATTGTATTTATCCATGTTTGCTTGCAGATCATAAACCGGCAATTTTATATGGAAGCAATCGCCAAAGATTAGGCCCTGCTGGCCTTGCTTTACATTATGCAAATATAGTGCTCCAAATTGATACTCTTGTAAGTGAATTCTGTCTAATATTTATTTTTCATTGACTTTTCTTAATTTTATGGGGTTTTGATATCTTCACCCAGATGCAAATATAATAGATTTCTGTACCCTCTTCTCTCATGGCATATGAGCATCAAATATCTTCTTTCTTTCTTCTCCTTAGTTTTGAAGTTTGTGCATGAATGTTGATGCTCTTATTGAATCATGGCCGTTAACTTTTTATCCATTGAGGAATCTACACATGGCCGTGCCATATTTATATTTTCGTTACTTGCTTTGTTTCACACATGCTTTATGGATACTAAAAAAACCTGCAGAGATTGAGTTACACTCAGTTAAAATTTAAGGATTAAGTTACAACTGAGTAAAAATTATAGGGATTAAAAATTAGTTTTTCCTATACTTAAATTACTTTGGTTCCTACTTATTCTAATTAATGCCTTTGCTGTCTTGTGTTATTGAGGTTTATAAATAGAGCATTGTACTCAGTCAATGTTGGCACTGTCAGGTTGTGAAATCTAGTTCGATGCCCGAAAATACAAGGGATGAATTATACCAGAACTTGCCTCCTAACATAAAATTAGCTCTGCGTTCCAAATTACCATATGGTCATGCTGCAGAACATGTATGATCTCATCTGCTACTTACTTCATTCAATTATCACACCAAACATCATAATTACCTGAATGCTAATTAAAGTTGTTATTCCTTGTGTTTGTGTTTTTGCTCCTTGGTTGGCTGCATGCTCTGTTTCCTACAGCTCGCTGTAGAAGATATCAAAGATGAGATCCAGAAAACATTAGATTGGTTGGTTCCAGTTGCCACAAACACAGCCAAGTAAGATGCCTGTGTCTTTTCTTCAAATGACTTCTGAGTGATTTTTCTTTATGCATCGATTTAATTTGTTCCATTTATAATAATCTAACTCCTTTTATTTGTGTTTCTCCAAAATTTATTCAGAGCGCATCATGGTTTTGGTTGGGTTGGGGGGTGGGCCAGCATTAGGTGAGTAACAAATAACTGCTTGTCTTTCTTTTACGTCTGTTTTCCATTCTGTTTTCACTCATACATCAATCTTGCAGCTCTGAGGTAAATTTGAAGACCTCACAGACCAATGCAATGCGGATCGAGACATTCCATCATGCAGATAAGGACAAAGTGGAAAAATATGTACTTGAACTTCTCTTATGGCTTCAACGCTTGGCCATTAAAAGTGGAGCCGGCATTGATGTTGTCGGACTGAGGTCTACAATGAAGTGTTCTCATCCACCTCTGGTTCCTCCACAAGAAACACATCGGCAACCTACAATCGCCGACCCGGCATTACTAACAATCAGTGAGGAAAACATGCTTCAACTTGGAAGCAAGAAAGGGTTGAGTAAAAGCTGGGACTTTGATAGGAGGGAAGTTAGGCTGAGAGAGAATAACAGACTCACCAAAAGTTGGAGTCTTTCTTCAAGAAGAAGAAGAAGCATAGATATTTCCTTCAACAGGATTTCACCATCTAAGCTTCCTGTGATTGATTTTGGCGTTGACAAAGAGAGAGCATTGGATGTTATAGACAGAGTCGGGGTTATGAGGTGAATAATAGTTTTCAGGTATTCATTCATGATTTCCATTGAAACAAAGGGAGAAGGGTGATTAGGGGTTGAATGCCCCTCCAAACACACATTTTACATACAATATCAGGCTATGGCACTTATCTGATGCCTCTTTTCTGGAATACATGTATGATGAGAATTTTTATCCTCTTCCGGTAATTAATATATGACCTAATTGATGAGTTGATATTAGTCTTAAATATAAGACATTTTTTTATATTTATCTATTTTTCTCTCAAATTATCCCTATTAATACTTCATCAACAATAATGAAAGGAGAGAGCGAAGGAATTAAGAAAAATGATTATGATATTTTAGAAAAAACCATGATATATTGATTAATTTAACTAACTTCTTTAATCTAATCAAATTAGTTAAATATATATTTCTTTAAGACTAGATAAAAATCCAAGTACATGGGAACACAGCCTCAAAAGTTCGTTGATGATGAACGTACGGACACACACACACACACACACACACACACACAAAATAGGGAGGCAGATTGTTCATGCAAATTTAGCTAATTTTGGCGGTGGAGGATTAGTGAAGAACACATCGAGGAGAGAATGAACGCAGGTGTATTTGTGGTGAGGATATAACTGGGAAGCCTCTACGTCTTCAGGGATTCAAACATCTTTTGTGCCCCTCTCACGAATATGTTGTGAAGTATGGCCACTGGTATATTCTCTGGAAAATCCAGTGCTGCAACCCCACAAGTCAGAGCATTCATTTTAACTTCGCTGTCCAAAGTAATTTGGAACCAATATGATACATCAAACTTTAGAGAAAGTATGTTATATTAAGAAACCTCTGCATGAAGTCCTCATGAAAAAAAAAAATGGAGGAAGTAGTATTATATCTTACTTTCACATAGCTTCATCATGTCCTTTTGAGTTACATTTAGCCGTTTGATTGCACGATTTGTCCTGTTTTCCCACAACGTTATCAACTCCAACTGGGAGATAATGTTCCCTTGTGGCCTAATGATAACCACAGGGTTCTCTGCTCTCTCATCTGTTTCTGCTTTCACATGTGAAATGCAACCTCTTCCTCACAATTCAACACAGCTGCCATGTATAAATATCTCAACAGTTTCGTGATTACTTAGGTATGTGCATGATATAATAATGATTATAGGAACGTACCCTTGGCTTCACCAGTGCCATAAACAAGAATGTGTTGGCGTTTGAGATCATGTGGGTGAAGCAGATAATTGAGGAAGTAGGCTGCAAATGAGTTAGCAGAGACGTAAGTGTAGGGGATTCCTGCTTCTTCTGTTGCCCTTCTTATCTTCCTCTTGTTTTCAAGAACAGCCTCGAATGGTGGAAGTGCCTTCACTCTGTCCACTTCATTCCCATATTCTGAGGGAACAAATCTCTGTCATAAACATATAACATGATAATTCTCAACACTCATACGTTCTTGTCAGATATGTGCGATGAACATGTTACAGCTGATAATATATATATATATATATATATTATGTGGATATACAAGAAACCTTGACTTTGCCGGCTTGTTTGATGGCCTTGATTAACTTGAGTTGCTTCAGATGCTGAGGAACAGCAAGCGTGGAAATGACAACATCAACCTGTTGAAGACAAGACACTAGCTTCTCCTCCTCATCTAACTCCCCCTATATATATGTGTGTGTGTGCGCGCATAAGAATGAATGAATTTTACATATTCATATATATATATATATAAAGGGCGGTCTAACACAATTCTCATCAAGTGGAGTTTGAGGAACCATAGATGTACGGAGTATTATCTCAATATATATATATATATCACATGTACATGTAATAAGAGAGAAGACTAAGGAGAAGGAATACATGGAAGACGGTGAGCCCGAGAGCTGATAGGAAGTATGAACGGGACGAATGAAGCAAAAGTGGGATGACCCAAAGAAAGGCTTGCTCTAACCATGTAATCCCCAAGATAACCTGTTGCTCCAACTATCACAATTTTCCTCTTCTTCTCATCAATATTCTCCATAGCTCTGATAAAACGTGATTCTTTATATATATATGTGTGTGTGTGTGTGTGTGTAAGCAACGCAAAACAATGTTGTTGGGAAGTCTTGAACATGGGCCCTCTGACTCATTTATTTATATTAGTTGTTGTGTCAGATCTGTAACTATCAGATTCAGACCTCTCCATAGTTAACATACGTAGTGTCAGATTCCGATCAATGTCAGCCATAACATTGGCCATCGAAGCTTTTAAGGATAGTGTGATGGGAATCACAAAAGAAATAAGAAGCCCCGAGAATATTCACCCCATGATTTCGAAAATCTATTTTAAGATTTAGGAATAATTTATTCTTTTTAGGATTTTATCAATTATTGTTCTGCCCATTAAACACTAAATAATGCAGGCTAAATTGAACACAAGTCATGCTAGCTTGTTTCGGGCTTGTTGGGATCATGATCTATTTGTCAAATTGTCAGTTCTATAATGGCAAACATTCTAAAAGTCAGGAGGGGGCGTATAGAAGGACAGATTTCTTTGAACTTAAGGTTGATGGTTCAGTTGTAAGTTCGGGTAGAAGTGGTTGCGGCGGGGTTCTTTGTGAAGAAGATGGTAGATGGATTGGTGGTTTTGTACCAGCTATAACAAAAATTATTGCAATGTTCCAGGGGTTTCTTTGATTAACCACCACCTTCTTTTCCAGAGGCGTTTTTTTTTTACCCACCCAATTTACTAGAGATTTACTCCAACTACATCCGGACCCGATTCGTGTCGCGTACTTGGCTATTGGGGGTGAGTTTCCCAACGAGAATTTTTTGTATATACCAAGGCTCGAATTCAATATCTCGCTTAAACGATATTGAGCCGCTTGCTACTTGAACTAACCCCTGTTGGTCCAGAGGTGGCTGTTGATGATGGAACATATGTTTTTTCCCCTTTGCTTGTACTCTAAGGATCTAAGCCGGGTAATATATATCAGGCCCAATGGCAAGGCAACATTTTTTCTATAAAAACTTTTAGAAAAGGGATTAGATTTACCCACAATTTAAATATAGGACAATATATATTCCTTATTTACCCACAATTTAAATATAGGACAATATATATTCCTTGATACTCAGTCTGCCTGACAATAGATCTAATCGGAACATACACAATTATATTTTAGACTACTTATTTAGAACACAGAGAGGCTTTTTTTTTTCTTGAGTTTATAGTTTATCAGTTATCAATTGCTATCTAACTAGTAGATGTATGAAGGTGAGTGCAAATAATCAGAAATTTATAATTGTTTGAATATTCTAACACCTTGAAAATCAATCCTTGTAATTTTTCTATTATGTATGTTAGTCCTCATGGCAATGCTTTATATGTTTGTGGTTTATGGGCTATTCTATGGTTCAGCTCAAATTAGGGTCATTGAGGGTTAATTTATGTTTAATAGTTTCCCTTGTTATAAATAGTAGCTTTTAGTGTTTATAGTTCTTTATTTAGTATATGTTTGACTTTAAGGATGGAAGAAAAGTAAGTAGGGAAAATTGGCTTAAAAAAGGATTCGATTGCCGTACGTTATAAATACTGGGTTTTGCAATTGAAATGTATAGCTTAAATAACTATTGGTTTTATTTGAATCTTATAAGAACACTGATGGTATTTAAGCTACTTAGTATATGAACGCTAGATAGATTTATGTGTTAAAGTTTACAACAAAAGGTCCATTGCTTATGGCTTTAAACTCGTTCGGCATTCATATGAGAAAATAAAATAGTTCAAAGTAAGACTATCAGGAAAAGCCTATGATCCTATGTATTTCACACCACATATCAGTATGACTATGACAGAGTATCAGCATGCAAGCTGATCTCTAAACGAAGAAATTTCCTCAATATATAGTGCAAAATCTATTCCTTTAACTCGTATCATATGATGATCTCTATTATAAGACATTGCTTGTATAGCGTGCAAAATCCCACCCTTTTCTTCTTCCTCTTCTTCATCTTCGTCTCTTCCCTATTTGCGTTACCTAGTTTGCCTTTCTGTAGTTTGGGTGCCTTCGCTTAGTTGGAGCTTCCCATAATTGTTTTATCTATGGTTACCATCCCAGAACATTAACCAATTTTATTTTCAACTCCTCACTAAAGTTTGATAAATTCGCTCCTCAATTTTCTCTCTCTCATAACTATACGAATCAGTGTTTGAACAAGGCTTTAAACAATTAAACTCCCTTGCTAGTTAGATCATCATCATCATCATCATCATCATTCAATTCAACTCAATAATAATGTATCCTCAACAGAAATCTTTAATCTTCCCCTGAGGAAAATAAATAAATAAATAAATAAATAAATGCATCTTTCCTCAAGGTCGTAGACGGAGATCTTAATGCATCGAAAGGTCAAACTTCCCTTGAATGTTTTTTACAGCTCAATATGAGTTCATGATGTTATTGACTCCTTAAAAAAAAAGTTCCTCTGCATCTCTCATAATTCTAAAATCCAAGGAAGGATGACGAGCGAAAAAGGCTGTGATTTAAACAAGCAAATTACAAGCTGATTTCCATATTGTCTATAAGCCTCACTTTCCCAAACAATGCAGCAACACAGAAGACAACAGGAACCTCAATCGATTCCACAGCCTCCAAACTCTCTTGATCCACAATCTGCATGCACAAACATGTGCAAGTTTAATGGCACAATCACCTAGAAAACCCCTCATGTAAGCCACATCAATATATAAGTTACCACTAAGGTATCCATTTTCATGGTTGATAATATTTAATCATCTATTAGTCGAAGATCTAATAGATTTAAAGAGAAAGAAGTAATGGAACAATCTAGACTAATTACCAGCCTGCCATAGAATTGTATGCTCCAAAAGAATATATTAATGCTTAAATTTAGTCACTGTATTTATAATTTCAACCATTCCAAAATAAATAGAGAAAGATTAAATAGATTTTAACATCTTACCTCGGCATAGTCAATCCTTCCACCAGCTTCAGTTATGGCTTGGATGACCAAGTTTCTCAACTTATTACAATCTATTTGGCCATTTGCTGCAGCAGATTTTGCTGCCAGCAATGATTTATTTATAGATAGTGCCTGCAGATGATTGAAGGACAAGAGATTATAATTTTAAGTGCGGATTGAAGATAGATGGACAAAGAAAATACTGCAGCTGACTCCGAGATACAGAGTGATTAGTAATGAATAACGAGTCATATGTTTTTTTCTACATTTTTTTCCCGTGGTAGAAGCTTAATATGCAATATCCGGTAATCATAAAATAAGATTTAATGAAAGATACCCGCTCCCTCTCTTGAGGTGCAAGATGCACGTTGCGCGAGCTCATTGCCAGGCCATCATTGTCACGTATTATTGCAGAACCTATCACTTCAATGGAAAAATCAAGATCCCTAACCTACAGGAAATCATCCACTCTATCCATTATTAGCAAGAAAAGTTTTAACAACAAATATCATAACCAATTCAGTAGGAAAATATGAGCATAACGACCACCATTACAGTCCGTGATTTCCTAAGAATGTAATAATTTCACTCTTATAAAATATGATCACTCTATGCTTTCTTGCTAAGCCTATGACTCCATATTTCCAAATAAACAACGAAGTAGCTCAAACCAGATAAAATTTCACATGCATAAACAAGAAAGCTATAAAAATCTGTTTGAATAGCATGTGGGCTATGGAAGTGAGTGAATCAAAGAGTACTATCAAGTGCCCCTTGAATGAAAATGATAGCAGCCCAACACTGAGAACTTATTCTAGAAGACAGAAACGACCTCAGGAGAATGCTGCACCAGACAATTGAACCATTATGTCCTATTACACTTTCTGTCTATTTAATTTTTTAGTTCTGTTAGTTGCAGTTTATCTGGTTTCAGTTGACAATAAGTGGGATACCCACGACTAGAAGCACTAGGCACGTTAGAGGCAGTTTCCTATTTTTTCTGTCACGTACGCATATCAGAAAATACCAAAAAGAATACTCTGTAATTCATTATAAAATGGCCAATGGCCCGATGGAATGAAAGGCATGATTTTACAGAGTAAACTACTGACATCTTCTTTGGCTTCTAGCTTATTTTCTGTACGAGATTCTTGTAGAGAGAGTGAGCAGGAGAGAACAGTACTTACCAGAAAATCTGGTAAGCATACGTCACTTCCACTGGCAAATTGAATTAGAATGCACGAGCAATTCTTGAGTGCAGCCAGGTAGAAAATTTGAATGCAATGTTTATACTTAATTAGTTCATTTAAAGGTTTTTTTTTTCAAACAAAATAATAAACTGTCCTTTAGATTCACAATTCAAAACATAGTAGGTAAACGGCATAAATAAGGCTACAGGAGTTATCCTTTCTTTTCGTCCACTTTCCAATGAAGTAAACAAGGCACGAATGATTCACAACATATTCTTACCACTCTCTGAATTATTCGCCACTGCTGATAATCCTTTTTGCCAAACAAAGCAACATCAGGCTCCACTATATTAAACAACTTGGTCACGACTGTAGCAACTCCTCTGAAGAAAATAGGCCTGCTCTTTCCACAAAGACCCTTTTCCAAATTATCAACCCTGACCCAAGTCTCATGCCCCGTACCCTTTTGCTCAATGCAAGACGACACCACTACATTATTAATCACACTTGCAGGTTTCTTGTCGGTGTTAGTTCCACCGTGGTCATAGAGATTGTGGGGGTGGAATACCACATCAACACCACCAGGAACAGCCATCAGCTTTCGGACGTCGCCATCAAAATCAGAAGGATAATCAGATAGATCTTCAGTTGGGGAGAACTGTCCTGGGTTTACGTAGATTGAGACGGCGACTACGTCGGCGTGATGGTGAGCTTCCCTGACGAGAGAAAGGTGGCCTTCGTGAAGGAAGCCCATGGTGGGCACTAAGCCAATTGTTTTGCCTTGGGATCTCATCGTCCTGGACCATTTCCTCATCCGATTCTTGTCCGATATTATCAAAGGCTGTGTTGCTGCCATTGGAAGTGATGCAGGTTGTTTTTTTTGTTGCCCCAGGAACTGATGCAGGGTTGAAGGTTCGGGGGAGCTTACTTACGTTTCTTTCCTTTTCTAAATGAAGACGCTGTGGATTGCAAATTTATATTCGGCCCCGGGAATGGCCATCAGGATGTATTGTTTTAAAAAACCTCTTGTATTTGTATTTATATCCGAGCAATTCAATAAAAGAATAATGTTTTTCAATAAAATTGATTTTTTTAATAGTAATAATAACTTTTTCCTTGATAAAAAAACAAAGCAGCTTGTAAAATTGAAGGGATTTGTAAGAAGTCAAAACTGACCCTAAAAGCACTGCTTATGGGATCTACCACTATATGTTTGGTAGAGTGAAAATAAAAGAAACGATAGAAAGTTCAATCGAGTAATTTTTGTTTCTATTATAAAAGTTAAGAATTGATATAATAAAAATAGAAGTAAATTTTTTTAAATAATTTTATTCTAATTATAAAATTATAAAATTATTTTAATTTTTTTAAATTATAAAAAAATATTTTAAATTGTTTTATTTAAATTATAAAAAAATAACTATTAATTCCATATTATTTTTATTTTTTTAAATAAATTTTTAAAATTTATTTCCATCAATGCTTCTACTTCTATAAACAAACTCTTCTGTCTTCCTAAACTTACCCTTTGATGTGCATGGCAGGGCATTAGCCCCTCTTCATTTCAATCAAGTTGACTGTTTTTTCTAATTAGTAGTAATAACTTTTACCACCATGCTTGAAAATCCCTAAATCCACATCATATCGACTAAAAGAAGAACCACGATAAATGAAGAGAGAAAAGACAACATCCAAACAGAAAAATGGCAGTAATTGGGAAAAAAGGCTGAACTTATATATTGTTATACCAAGGAAAACACGCAAGAGAAGGAGGAGGAGGATGACTTTGTTCGTACCAGTAGGAAATAGCTTTGCTGAAGCAGTAGGCGACGTCAATAAGCAGTGTGAGGTATGCCCGAAATGAGGTGGTGAGTGAGGCAGAGAAGAGAAAGAGATGGGGACTTGCCACTGCAGCTTACTAGGGATTCTTAGTGACAGACAAGTGAACTGTGAAGTGAATTAGGGATTCAATTCAAATGAGTGCTCCAACCAAATGCCACCGTCTAAACCTTGTAGTTCTAATTTGCTATAATGTATTTCAGTTTTAATTCAAAAAAAGAAATTGAACGAGTATAGAGGAATCATCATATTTTAAGAAAATTACAGCAAAGAAATTATTGGTCCCGGAGTTAATAAATTGAAGTTCAATCACAAACGGATTTCATCGAACACCTTTAATCCAATCTTAACAAGTTACGTCCAAAATTCCTCCATCTAGAAATCAAGATTACAAGACTTGAATTTAAAACATTCAACTAGGTAGAAGATCCTTAGATGCATTATTGGACTCTTAACCTTCCATCCACCTCCTAGGGGTCCAGGAAGATTAGCCACACAATGCAACTAAAATTGCTTCACCATTTGTACCAAAACAAAAAAATTGCTTCACCAAGCACCAATTGATTCACTGCCATATGTAGCTAACGTGAAGGAGAATCACGATTGAGGTAAAGGAAAAAAATCAGCCATAGAATTTGTGAATTGATGGAAGGATAAGCCAATACTAGGAAACCGAGAGAGAATGAGATGAAAAATGATGAAAACGTGGGGAAGAGTAGTAGTTATGAATCTGTGTCCATCCAAAAATGAGGTGGAGATTGGATTCTGGAGAAAAGAAAAGGCCAAGATCGAGTTGGAATTTGAGGGAACGAGTGTGAAGGGTGAGTGGAGGAAATGGAATAGTTATTCCAGAGAATGGTTAAATATTCCATCATCTAATATTCCAGAGAATGGTTAAATGAAGTTAAATCTCTAAAATCTTTAATTAACCATCATCTCATATTCCATCATCATCTGCACTAAGTGAACATAATCAAAAAGATGAGCAGGCCATAATTACATTAAGGAACTCCACTACATCATCCAAGTTTACAAATAATGGCAACGAGAAATATCAAGCAATAACCTACAATGAACACTTTGAATTTTCAAAATGTACAATGGAATAATAGAATCAGACACTTGTACTATATATATACAACAACCAACCATCTGTGTCTCACAGTGTAATACAATTCTCAATAGCTTACCCCTTCTTCATCAGGTGGAATCACGGTTAAAAGAGAATACTTCACTTTCAGTGATATTTTACCATTCTCCACAAACAGCCTTGCCCCAGACACAACCCAGTAGCCTGGTGAATCCTGCGGTCCTCTAGTTATCTCTGTGGTATCAACAAACTTCAAAAGTTTTGGTGTTTGTGTCGGCACGGGTGGTCCATTAGGGTATAAAGCCGAGTTGATGTGAACGTCGGCTGGGCTAGGAGCTGGTTTTTGCGCCGACGAGAATCGAGTGCTGATCAGGGTTGAGATCATTCCAGATTTCTGAGTCACGCCAGGAGAACCGTCCCAGTCGGCAGCTTTAACTTGGGTTGCGCCCATGACCTTAGCAAAGTTAAGTCTGAGATAAAGAACTTTCTTCAGGCCATGGTCTCTGACTTCAAAGCGCGCGCCGGTCACTATGGAGTTATCCTCATCTGATTGAACTGGGGCTGTGCACACATGAGAGAAACTCTTCCATTGAACCTTCTCAAAGTACTTGCGTTCCAATGCAGGGTCCAAGACATTCCCATTCTTATCATTTTCGAGTTGGAATGTCTGCGGCTGCGAGGAAAGATGCTGCAAATGGATTGCCAGGCGATTGCTTTTTTTCCCTTCTAAATATAATCTTAGGCCCGTCACAGGTTTCTCGCCCACATCAACCTTTTGAAGCAATTCATCCAAAATCAGTCTAAATCACCACATTTTACAACATATTAAACAAGAAAGATCTCTAAAACTTTATGTTATCAATGTAGTCAACAACAACAGGCCAATCATTTTGAATCTAAATAGTTGAGTCATGATAAGGTGGCTTAATTGCCATTCATTCATTCCACCCAAACAACAACAACAAGCCTTACCCTACAATATGGGGTCGGGCACGTAGATCGCAAAATGTCATTATGTTCTATCAACAATTAAATCTTTAGATATATTGTTAACCGAAAAATTTAACTTAATAATTTTATTGAGTGTTCTATTCATTCTACGTCCAAACATTAGCAAGATGCATGATCAAAGTAGTTAAAGGTGCAAACACTCTTTAAATTGCCAGACCTCAAACACCATAAGCAAGGGGTGCTAAAAAGGTGCAAGTCCAAGTTGATTAATTGTAACTAATATGAGAGCTAGTTGACTAATTTGGGTAGATTAAAGAGTATATAATATGAATCTATATTAAAGGGTTAGATTTTGCTATAATTAACTGATTTGTTTAGTTTCCTTAATCTATCTAAAAAAATCAACTAGCTCTTATATTAAAGAATGGAAGTAGTAGCTTCATACATTCTGAATATGCAAAAGAAAAAAAAATCTGACAGCTAATGGCATAGGTATTATCAGCATGACTATCCACCGGCACTAAAGAAGCGATATACAAGTCAAAGAACCAAAAGTAACAAAATCTCAATTTTGTTTTTATAAAAGAAAAAGTTCACATAGAACGAGGAGCATTACCGGTGTTGTGTTTACATGGAGCTTAGGACCCATGAAACTGAATTGCAAAGATGCCATACTTTGTGGCTTTCTATCAGGACCAAGGGCAAGCTCACCAAAAATTGGAGCCCATTGTCGTGGAAGCTGGAACTCCAAAAATTGATGCAGTTCTTCAATTGGGGGTTTATCTGCAGTTGCAAGTTCCAATGAATGATGGCTCTTTTTACCAGAAGAGAGGTTTATAAGTTTTTTTATTCAACGGATTAAGAATCAGATTATATATCAAATTGACTTCAAACAAAGTCATACCTCCATCAACAATGAAAACATAGCTAGATCTGTAACTTCCTTATGATCATTCCTAATGAGTTTTCACAAAGTTAAATTAGCAAAAATTTAAATATTAATTCATTTTAACCTCCAACAGTTGGCATGTTTCCACTATTCCACCAGTTCCATACTAATAATTTATAAACATGCATAAGGCACACATGATATTATCATGAACAGAACAATTACAGATTTCCATGTATTCTGATCATAATCAAATATCTGAGGATTCTTAACAAAACATCTATTTGTCTGAATGGCGGTAAATCTGAGGATTCTTCTCCATTTCACAGATAGGTCATTGGTTCAGGTAAGCCACAATGAAACTGATGTTGCTACAACCCTGATACCAAAATTTAATGGCACCGGTTGTCTCGGTGGCAGCAATTTGTTTGGAGTGGTAATCTAATTATAATTATTCTTGTTGTTCCACTAATGACATCAAAGGTTATGAGTTTCTAACCTACTGACATATATAAAAACAATTTCATATGCTTTACAGCCAAAAGTAAATACGCAAATGATTAACGACGTTGTGCTTACAGCGGAGATAGAGGTTTATTGCATGAGTTAAAAATCCACTCCCATTAACTCCACTAAGTAAAGATGTAATTGGTATGAATGACATTGAGATCCAATCGGGTTGCGATGAAACAGTTTGGCACCACTCTGTGTGGATCGAATTTCTTTTGTTATTCCCACCTTTCCTTCTGCACATGAACTTAATATCCTGAACCTGTGGAAGGTTGAAAAACAAAAACCTAAGTCAGTTAGTATTTCTAACATGAACTTGTTAGTATTTCTTCTTGCTATTTTCTGGCTAAACAAGCTAGTGAGAGCAAGCTTCAGCAGAAGACATCAGCATGATGATCTTCTTGGATTGAATAATTAGTTCAATGATACATAGGGGCAATTCTCAGAATTCAACCAAAGAACATGAATAGTTTGATTATCAAACACAAAATAATGTGTTGAAGGAACGAAGCTTAAGAGACATGCATATTACTCCTTTCGCTCATTAATATAAGAGTTGGTTGATTTTATTAGGTAGATTAAGGAAACTAAATAAATCAATTAATTATAACTTAATCTAAACCTTCAAGACGAATTCATACTATATACTCCTTGATCTATCCAAATTAATCAACTAACTCTTATATTAGTTATAATTAACTGATTTATTTGGTTTCTTTAATCTCTCCAAAAAAATCAGCTAGTTTTTATATTAAGGATTGGAGGGAGTATCTATCTGCATGCCATAAAGCAGATAAATAATTGAAAAGCTGGATAAAGGAGTCAATTAGAAATTGTATGAGCCAAAAAACAATTATAACAGGAACAAACAAATCATACGAGACAAGCATATTATCTAGCGGCATTCAGCACGACATAAAACAGATAAATAACTGAAAAGCTTGGTAAAGGAATCGATTAGAAATGTATGGAGCCAAAAATCTATTACAGTAGGAACAAATGTAGTGTTAAAAGCAGCTCTGTTTACCTCAAGAGAGTAGTAGGAACTAGATGTAACCTTCACACCGAGCCCATTCTCTTTCAAAAACTGCGGACAAAGAAGAAGAGAGAAAGACAAGTTAAGCTATCTGCATTATTAATCAAGTTCTTTTCTTAAAAAGATATGCGTGAAAGCTGTTAAGTGCAGTAGCTTTACCACATATGCATGACATCTACCCATACGCATGACTTCTATAAAACAGTTCCCTTATCTCATTTGATTTGTTTTCCTCATCTTTAACAATATCATTTAGGGAAAAACGGGTTCTTTCACAATCATTGCTCTTTGATTTTCAAAGATTTTGGAGAAGGAAAATGAAGTTAAACTCAATAAATCTGAAAATATTTCTCTGTCATCTTTCAAGTTCTACCCGTCAATTTCCCTAGACTAGATTTTTGGGTTTTTCAACCTTACAAATATTATTGAAGAAGTACTAACATTATCTTTGCGGGTGCAGAAAAAATTGAATATTTCATTTTTTTAACATAAGGGATTGAGATCCAGGATTCCCTGATTTATGACAAAATATAGAATGTTAGGTGGTGGTAATTCATTACCAATATATTCTGACGTTTTTACTGGAAATTTACAATTCCATTAGTAAAGGATTCAAATATTCTTTTTCATTATTTATCAGAGATTAAAGTGTTGTATGAAATTTGGCACATGGCCCACAACTTCCAAATCAACCCTGGGTTCATTGATGCCATCTGACTGCAGACTAATACATTTTTAATTGAGAGTTCTCAAAATTCACTCAATGGAGACAGAAGACAAATAAAATTTTAATCCAAAAGTTTCAGACCTGTTCCTTCTGATTAAGTTTTTCATCAGTTGTGTAATATTGTCCAGCACCATTTACAAAGAACTTGCCAGCCATCTCTTTCAATTTTTGCTGTAAATCGGCGGGTTGGAGAGTAGATGAGAATTGCTGCTTTGCATATATTATATCAGTTCCCCCAACTTTCACCCCAACTATGACATGCGTTCCAAACTTCTCAATGAACCTGAAATTATAAGATAAAAGGATGATTAGGGTTTTGCAGGTCAAAAGTTTTAAATGACTGGATTGACTGTAGTGATTGCCAAAGACATAAAATGTGTCCATTGAACTTCTATGGTTATGCGGAAAGAAATGCAGTTGAATTGAATCAACCACAACACAAATTGCAAAATTTCAAAGGCTGTAGGCTGATAACCAAGGTGCAAGATGGAAAGAAACAACGTTTGAAAGGGCTCTGCAAGAGCTAAGCACAATTCAGAAGGATAGAATTAAGCTTTGCATACTTAGAATGCCTGACTCAACTTCCATTTGATACACAAAATAATATATGCGCGCGCGTATTATAGAAAATAAAAGAAGTGATTTTGAGGGGAAAAAATATCATTCTAATTCATCAAAGTTAGAAAAGTAAGAATCCATAACATTGAATAATGATCCCTCAGACATAATATATATTATACAAAGAAGAATGGAAAAAGAATATCTTTCCCTATTACAAACCAAACAGCGCATCCTTATCAGAGGTACTTAACTAATTTAATTAGATTAATAAAATGAGATAAATTAATTAATTATAATAAATGTGACCTGATTTTTTTAAAATATGCTGGTGGAATATTAACTTATATATTTGTTTATGAGTTACCTAAATTAATTTGGGAGTAAAGTTAAATATGGGAAACAAAATGGATTAAGGTATTCTATGTAGTATTAAAATTCAACCTGTGACTTAAAGACTGGAGGGAGTGCATTATAAATTAAGGAAAATTGTAGTGGCAAGAGAGCAAATTAAGCATACTAGCGAGAAAGATTATTTTGCTGAACCGTCAAAGTACCTTGCCAATGCAGCAGGATCCCATGATGACGGGACAGCCTGTTTGACATGATCACGAAGAACAACCTGGGTTTTCTCCAAGGCAATGTTGTACAAGCTTACGGATACACCGTCAAAAGCAAGACTTTTTGTAGTTGCAGCTTCTTTCTGCCAAGCATCTGATAATTCAAACGCTGCGTTGAAATACCCCGATGGAATCTTCCCAGATAGTGATAGCTCCTGATTGAACTGCTCTGACATCTAGAGCAGAATATACAGTGCTTTGTTAGCCTAGGAAAAAAAATCTCAAATCTCAACGGAGAGGGAAAAATCTACAGTTAGATAGATTATATCATCTCCTTATACAAGCACTTGCAAGAATTTCAGTTCTCGACACAAATAATTTACTTAAAAAGAAAAATTCGAACTCAATATCAAGATAACTATAAAGCTTTCGAATACAAAAGGTACCTTATGAAAAGAGAGGACATCGGAGCATAATCTCAAACGCTCCCCTTTATCACATTTAATTGATTTGGGGACATTCGGCACTGAAATTCCATTTGGGAGCTTAATGGTCTGAACTTGGCCATTGTCTATGGCAATTAATCTTGGGTCAGGAGAATTTCTCTTGCAGAATTTGGGCTTGAGATCATTTGTGAGATCGTATCCCAGCCCAATGGAATTTATGGAAGCTTCAGCGAATTGCTTTGCGCTCAAGGCCTTCGCTGACATTTTTACCTTACCACTACTATCTCATCACCTTTTGATCAAATTCAAAGCAGAGACCAACCAGAGCAGGCTCAGAAACGCAATATTCCCTGAAAATGTTCCCAGCAAACCAACAAGACAAAACAAGAAATGGAGATTTGTTGAGAATCTACCAGACTATAGAAGAAAGGGTCTACGATGGATGAGGTGAAGAATATTAAACATGATTTAAATATCGATTTCGGTTTTCGGTGCCACCAAAGTATAGGCAAGATGGCTGGTCAAACTACTATAAAGGTCTAAACTTTGAGCAGAGAGATATTTTTTATTATGAATTTATGTGCCACATTGGTAGGTGATGGCTTGTTTCCAGAGAAAGTCAACCCTTGAGGGCTGCTTGGGGCAGCCATGCCTTATCATGGAAGGGTTATACCAATCCTTGCACTTCATCCAGATACATAAAACCCTTTTTATCCTTAACATATTTACCTGAATTATATTAGTATAAAATTAGTATAATGACATAAGATGTAATTAATTTTTTTAAGTTTAAAATTCAATTTATAAAAGAGATATACACAATTCTAAAACTGTATATTTAATAATAGAATTTAATAAAAGGTATAAAAAGTATGACAAAAAAAAATCACTTCCTTTTTGAAAACTATATAATATTATTTATCATATTTTGATCTTTTCTCTATTTTTAATTATTTTTTTTACCCTCCAATTTTATTAACGTGGTGGTTGTCGAAGAGTTGAATTGTAATTGATTTATAAAAATAATTTTGTGTATAATTGAAAAAACAAAATCATGTTTTTTTTAAAAAAAAAAATCAAATACCCTTCATATATGTCAAAATTAATCATGAACTTGAAATAATGGTTATCTCATAAGTTTTCAAATATCAAAGTCAAAATCAATCCTAAATCAAAACCATGGTTATTTCATGAGCTGTTTTTTTAATTCTACTATTCAATTACACTTTCTTAAAAATTTATCCAAACGACCTAAATCAATTTTACTCAAAACCATACTTATAAGTCTCTATTTTATCTAATGTTAAGCCAAATACACTTAAAATAATATACGAGAGCTGTTTATGAAAAATGCAGTTGAAATTCTTATAATTGATTTTAACGTCTGGGTTTGGATAAATTAAACATGTTTTTTTCTTGTCAAACAAATTTTACAGTACATTGAACTTAACAGATATATATTCTTGGATTCTCAAAGGAATTTTACGATACATTGAACCAGGGTGGGTGGATTCTGGCTGCTTGCTTCATAGCTCCTTTTGGTTGAGTTGAGAAAAATAAGTGACCGATTTGAATAACCATAACAATTGGAAATGGTATTTTCATGTTTGTGTCCCTCGCAGAGTTGGTCTAATGCCGTATCCGACTTTTTTCTTCTTTCGAACCAGTCAAACAATCTATCTGCTTCCAATCCGAACAACTGGCTCCGATGTGCTCTGCCTTTGACCTTCCTCACCCTTTGTTAATCCAAATCCGTCTATCCCACTTGGACCAGGGAGATGGGGTACCCTTCAAGCGGAACCGTTCAAGCATTACGGGGAGTTGGGCCCTATGCGGAGGAATGTAGAGCTTTTTGGTACTCAGGTTATTCGAGACCATATTCAAGCGGCCTACTTTAAAGAAAAGCCTTTTCGCTCGTGAGCCGTACTGATGGCGGTGGGAGCTACCCTTAGTTCTCTTAACCTGAAGCTACTTCACTTCTCTTGAAGCTAGTTAAGAGAGTGGCAGTAAGCGTGACTTATCTGTCAACTTTTAGCCATCTCCTTGCTCTATCGAATTACCTTCCTTTGTCGTAAATCTGAGGAAGATGAAAAAAAAAACAGGGCACAACCAAAGGCAAGGCAAAGGGCGAGAACAATTGGTGGTTCCTCTAGTATGCATTTGAATTTGGATTTTGATTCTGCAAATTTGGTAGCAAATATTTTGATTAAGAGCATTTCGATTGAGGGGCAGAAGATTCGCCGGGGTACTGGTTTGTATCTGGAACAAGGCTCTGGCTTTGTGGTGTGGGAAAAAATATCTGATGGGAAAGTATTCACTCTTGAACCTTGTTATGCAGAGCGAAACGGAACTTGCTAGCTGACATCAAATATGTTGTTGCGATGGATGATTAGAGGGAAATAATCAACTGTGGCAAATGCTCTATCTGATTTGGTTATGGAGTTGTTAGAAAATATCTGGGGAAAGAGTTTATCAGTGAAGAAGAAAAGAGGTTATCAGAGAAGAAGACAAGAAGGTTAAGTACTCCACTATTGCTCTATATTTAAACGGTTCACTTTTGAGATTTGGGAATAGACGCATCATGATATGAGGGAACAAGAGGTTCAATACACTTTGGTAATTGAATTATGAAGTTGATGTCATTCCTGGACGCCGTTCAGAATGTCCAAAATGGTTTCCAAGATGATTTTGTATACATTTGTCGCTTCCAACATAATGAATAATGGCAGTTCAAGAATTCATCGCGGACATATTCTGAGGAAATGAATGGATTGACACCCACACCAGCAGAGGACGACTCCCCGTTAAAAAATCAGTAACAAAATCAATTTTCAAAATTCTTCACAATCCATTCCATCTGGCAATCTGAGATAGACTATATAAGTAATGGAATAAGCAACTCCTCCGTATTATTGAAGATTTGTCAGTCACAGGTGGAATAATTAATTAATTACAGAGGCTTAACAGTGAAGCAAAAGGGAAGACCAACAAGAGAACAAAAGAAATAGCATTGAACATCCCCTCAGGTACTCTGGCATGTAAGCTGTACAACTTATTAAGAAAAAGAGGGGGAAGGCCTGGTTTTGGTTCCTAGTTTCTTCCTCCAACAAAAAATAATGGTTTCTTCTTTCTATTAACCTTTCTTCTCTGGTAACACTTCATATTCAATGATGGCATCGAGTGATTCACGTCTTCGAGCAGCCCAGCAAGCCGTTGAGTCGATTGGCCTTGGATTTGACCTAACCAAAGACATATCTTTCAACAACTGCAAGTGGGGTTCCAGTTTGCTTGTGATCAATGAAGATCAGAGACATAATCTGGAGATTCCAGGCGGGGTTTCAATTCCAAACGTCCCTATCTCTATCAAATGTGTTAGAGGTGAATGTCTAAGAATCCACTCCGATGTTCTTTCCTTGAGGGAGGTATGTTAGTTAGTTATAGTTGCAGAAATTCACGTTTAGCAAATCAAACATGTCTGTCTTTATGGTCGAAAGTCCTCTTTTCATTATTTTGACCTTATATTCTGTTTCAGATGTTGGAGCAGTTCAACCAGGAATTGTGCGTTACAGGTCGCACTGCATCTGGGAATTTCCTTGCTTCATTTGGGATATCTGATCGTTGGATTGAAGATTTTGCGAGCATTAAATCTCTTGCTTATGATGGCTGGTTCCTTAAACGCTATACAATCGAACTAGATAAACATCAGCAAAAAATTGATGATCGTGTCAAAGGAGCTATTCCATCATCATGGGACCCTGATGCTTTGGCTAGGTGAGATTCTCTGACTCTGTACGATACAATCACTAATGCTAGTTCTATGATTTGGTGCTAGAGGAGCAAAGTAACTTCTGTGCAAGTTGAAATTTTCTTTTCATTTATTTACAAGTTCATTAAGAAACTTTAATGGGAAGCTCTCACATAAAATGCTATCCACTTTCACCCTAATACTTGTGAAAAAAATGTGTCATGTTTATATGGATCGTGATTTTGTTGAAAATTGTGGCAACTCTTAAAAAGCGCACAATGATAACACTGATTTCTATGAAATCATGCAAGGTTTGTAGAGGAGTTTGGAACTCACGTTGTAGTTGGGGTGAGCATGGGAGGAAAGGATGTGTTATATTTGAGGCAATCACATTCATCAAACCTCCAACCTCCTGATCTCCAGAAGCTTTTGAAGGACAACGCTGACATGAGGTTTATGGGTTCTGCAGAAAATGGTTGCTTGACTTCTGAAGATATATGTTACAATGAAGAGGTATTGCGCACATGTTGGTTGTATTAGTTTTGTTGAAAGAGATCAGCTTGGTATTTAGAGGTCCCGAGTCAGATGTAATTTAATTTGGTGGACCTTGCATCCACACTTCATTAAAAAGAAGGGGGGAAAAACTTTGTAATGCGTAGTGCCTATCATGAATTGATTAGCACAACTTGATAAATTCTTTCATATGGTTGCAGAATGTGGTTATTAGAAACATTAGAAGCGGTGGAAGCACTGAAAAGCTGAATCATAAGGAATGGCTTGATACTGTGGACTCAGGGCCCGATGTTATCTCGATGTTTCTTCTTTCATGGAAATACCTCTTGCCATCCCATGTTCAGGGTCTCGGAGTTGGACTTGTGCTCCATGCCATAGATCTATATCTTCGATGTAAGCAATGGACACATTTGTCTTGGATTTCTTCAAAATGATATGTTACAATTAACAATCTCCCTCTGAAATTGAGCTGATTACTCCTGAAACAGATAGGCCTCCAATCAAAGGGCTGTCTCAGTTTTTGGGGTTTCAGCTTCCAAGAGCCTGGGCTCCTTCTCTAGGAGACAAATTTCTTGAATCTCATTGGAAGCACCAACTCAACACCTGGCTAAAGTTCGGTTTCTGTGGTCATAAGCTTTACATAGACACAATTCCAGTAAGTTCTACATCCATTTCTCGTGAATCTGAATTGTTTTCTCATGCTTTGTACAAGCTATAGAATACTGAACCTGAGAAGATGAAGTGACGTACTTTTGCTTCCTTTTTTCCATCCTTTTGCCATCACCCATCAATATGGTAAAGAAGGCATCAGTAAATTGAAGAAGCATGGTTTGGAATTTATCATTTTTCTCTTATAAGAGTTGAGTCATACAAAAGTAGCAAGTGGGAGTCCAACTTTTGTACACTGCATGGTGCTACTAACAAACTGCAGTTCCCATGCTTCTCTTATTTCTTCCCCGTGTTTTTAAAAGTGATTCGATATCAAATTTTATTAGATTACCAAATATACCCTCTCATGTGAAACTATCCAAATAATAAAAACTTCAATGCCGTGTTGACTGAAAAATCTATTACTAATACTTGTTTGAGTATTAATGAATTCAATTTTTTTTTTTAAAATAAGATCTCAAGCCCCAGCTCGGTAAATAGAGAAAATAAGTTTGAGAAATTTTTGTTCCCCTGATGAGTTAACTTGGTTTGACTTGGCTTAGTTGAGACACATTGTAACGTATGAAAATTGGCAGACTTCATAACAACAACAATAGAGAAAAGAAGTCGGGATGTTGTGTGGAAAAGGTGGGAAAGAGGGAGGAAGAGAGGAAAACAGGGGAGATAGAGAGAGAGGGAGTGAAAGAAGATGGATAGACTTAGGGGGGGGAGTAACAGGGAGAGAAAGGGGCTCAATTCATTAATCTCATAAGCTGATTTCAATTAGTGCTTTTGTACCCTTGTATAGACTTGCCATTTTATACATCCTAGTCCCTATATCCAACTACCTAACGAACTACACATTAACCCCCTTAACTAGCTCCCTCTCATTTATTTACTACATAACACGACATCTCATCTAAAGATTTCGAGCTTGATCTTTGCAACTAGAGGAAGTCTTGAGAAAGTTTTGTTACTTTAATGAGTCGATTTAGGGCCAATGTGTCTAAGATAAAAAGAAAAGAAAAGAAGAAGAAGAAGAAGAAGAAGTGATTTTAGTTGGATTTAGGGCCGATGTGTCGATTTAGGGCCTATATCCAACTCCCCCAACTAAAATCCCCTTTTTTAAAAAGAAAAATAAACTGGCCCTTTGATTAGTTGAGATTTGATGGAACTTTTGAAAAATGGAAGACCCCAAACAAAAGAAATAAACCACGAAATATGACATGTCCTTTTTTCTTCAATGGCAGGTCGATGTGGGTAACAGACCAGTAGTAGGTTTGAGATTACAGTTAGAGGGGAGTAGAAGCAACCGCTTAGCAATTCACTTGCAGCATCTGACTTCTCTACCCAAATCCTTCCCACTTTCAGACAATGAAAATGCTTATTTGTCATGTAACTCTTATAATTGCACATCCCATAAAAAAGTTCGCTGGAATAGCTTTGCATATGTCTGCACTGCACCTGTGGAGTCAGATGATACTCTCTCCATTGTCACCGGAGCTCAGTTACAAGTCGAGAATAAGTGCCTCTTTCTACGCCTTCGCTTCTCCAAAGTTCTCGGATCTACTTTGCAGACTAAACCAGAATGGGATCCGAATCTCGATAACTTGAGCCCCTTGAGCCACTTGAGCCACGAGTCATTGGGATTCCGTGGATTATTCACTAAAGAGAAACAGAAGAGTCATCCAAAGCCAGGAGATGTGACTATTTCATCTGCCCTGTATCCAGCGGGGCCACCAATACCGGTGCACCCGCCAAAGCTTCTGAGGTTTGTTGACATGACGGAGTTGGTGAGAGGACCAGGAGATTCGCCGGGGTATTGGGTAGTGTCTGGAGCAAGGCTTGCTGTGCAGTATGGGAAAATATATCTGATGGTTAAGTATTCACTCTTGAACCTTGTTATGCAGAGTAGTGAAACTGAAGGCTTATAGTGTTGCTTCAGTGAAACTGATGTCAAAACATGTTGGTGCTGTGGCAAATGGTATTAGATGTAGAGTTGTCGCTTAATTTTCAGTTTAATCAGTCCTAACCAAGAATATGCTTTGTAATATGTTGGCTTTTATGTAATAATATTCAATAGTTCTTTCTAAAATATGAAGTGTAGAAGAAAATTTGATGTATACAGAGATAGATTAAAGAAACTAGATAAAATAGTAAATTATAATAAATATAATTTAATTTTTTAAAAATAACGAGTAACATTATATTACTTATTATAAGATCTATGTTAGAGTATAATTTGAACTTTAAAATGTCTTATATTAAATATTAAAAAAATAATTTATAAATTAAATAAATTAATTTAAAAAATAATAAATATAAGTGATAAAATAAATTGACGTTTTGTATATAAAATTAAAATCAAGTCCCAATTAGCTCTCAGGGAGTAATACTCAAAATCATCTTTCAGGTCATGTTTGGTTACAAGAATGCTGAGGAAATGAGTCATTTTGTTTGGTACAAGAAATCAGTCTCTTTTGGACTTTGATACCGTCCTAACTCCTAATTCCTAAAATAATCTTCACCCCCACAAAAATTTATTACTGTTCCCAAAATTGAAGGTACAGCCATTCTCAGAAATATTCAATCCAACTTGCTTCCAATCCGAAATGCCAAAAAAAAAACAGAAAAAGGCACTACTGAAGGCAAGGCAAAGGGCGAGAACTGGTTCTGCAAGTTTGGTCGCAAGAACCCCAAGTTTTTGTCGAAGGGAAAGGACGGGAGAAAAAAATTTCGTTCTTGTAACTCTTATTTCTATTTATTAAATATCCAAAAAAAATTCACAACATTCTCAATATCATACTAAACAAATTCATGAAAGCATTTAATTGCATTTCATATTTATTTCATCATCATCATTTGTACTCCCTCTATTTTATATTACTTGTCCCAAAAACAATTTTGCGGAGACCATTAAATTAAATAACATCAACTTTTGAAAAATTAATTTACTTTTTTAAAATGTATTTAGTCTTCTTTAAATAAATGCATACGCTCAAGAAATAAAACAAAGGGCAAAACAGGAAATACAAAAATTAATACAGTTTTGTAAACCAAAATTGACAAGTATTATGAAACGTGGAAGGCATTTCTCTGACAACTAACATGAAACGGAAGGAGTAATAATCAGGCAAACAATTGCAGAGAGAGAAATTAAAAGTGTGTCATATATTAAAAGAAACTTCTATAATTAAAAATTTTTGTGACTTTATTCTTCTTTCAACTGCATCCTATGCAGCAGGGTAGAGAACTCGTTTTACTAATGACGGCTTATTTTAAGAAGATGCCAAAAAATTACGTGAGCCGAAAGTTAAAAATGAAATGGAGCTTCTTATATGCAATTGGTTTGACCTTGAAACACTCATAATGCGGACAATTATTCCAAAATAATAATTATGATACACCAAGATTCTGACATATTTCCCAATTCAGATTTATGTTGCAAGCCATAAAAGAAGGAATCATATCACCTTTTCAAGTTTCAAAACCGCCATGAAGGCTTCTTGAGGCACATGAACTTTACCAATTGCTTTCATCCTTTTCTTTCCTTCAGCCTGATTACACATATGGTACTACACTCAGGGCCAATCTCATGTACAAAACTATAAATCACATGCAGATTTTGTTGGCTCATTCTCACAAAAATAATTTTACAAGTGGAGTCAGAGATGACAGTTGTTGCGATATGCAGAATTTTAATTAATCCTTTTCATTTCGAAACATTATTATGTGAACCCGAAACTTTCTCTCAATCACCTATCCAATTGCAAAATATCGATTAATGGCCTCAGCCACCAACAAGCGTCAATACAATACTCCATAAAAGATTGTATGACATTCAACAAAATTTGAAGCGTACATGTTTCTTAAGTAATTTCTTTTTTCTTGAAATGTCCCCATCTAGAAGAATGATATCAAAAGATAAAATATAAGTAAAGAGCAATCGGGGTAGTTACAATAGAGTAAGGAATATAATGGGGAACATAATGATTATACGAAAGGGAATCTTATTTTCTTCATATTTGCATGGATATCCCCCCAAATGCATACATTAAAGGAATAGGAAAGCCTTTGAGAGCCCAGGTAAAAGTTATTTGACGGGGGGAAAAGAATTGCAATTCAAAAAGTTATGCAATCTTATTTTACCGTAGCATTTAGCCAACACGTCCTTCCTTATTGCAGATACGGCCTTACTAGCAATCACTTTCGAGCCTATACAAGCCTGGCACAAGATTGCCAGCATATGTTGCAAAGGTTAGCTGAAGGGGAAAAGTTAAGATTCTAAATATTCAGTTAGAAATCTAATGGATAAGTTGTGTCAGAGGTGCAGAAAGAGAAAGTAAGCCACAGCCTGAAAATTCCAGCATACAAGGCTAGAGAATCAGATTTTTTTATTTTTTTTTTTTAAATTATACATGAAAGGAGTAAAGAGCATATAGATCTTACTTGAATTGGAACTTTAAACATTTGACGTGGTATGAGCTCTTTCAACTTTTGAGTCAAAGCTCGTCCTACTGAATATACCTGAAAATGTAATCTTCAATTGAGTTTCTGATAATACATTGGCATGAATTCAGGAAAGTTAATAACGACAAGGTATCTTTTAAATATAGTGATGAACAGATATACGCCAAAACACAATGTTCTTACAAAGGATAGCCAATTGCAGATTAAACCACACATTTATACCATAAGTACATTCAAAATGAAGTGGGATGGCATGAAGTGAGCAAGAAATGCCAATTACCTCATCTTTGTGAACAATTGTAGCCAATGGCTCCACCGGCTCACTGTTTATCTGTATTCAAGTCTAATTAAATCCCTTTCTCTGTACCTGAGCCAGCAAACAGAGTATTATAACACATTCACAGTTTCCATAAATCTCATCCAATGTATTATGATTTCTTTAAAAGTCACATGTATTAAAAGTCAACAAAGGTATTATCATCTATTGGATAATAGTTTGATATTGCCAGTAATGACATGTATACTGAAAGGCCAGTTAGAACAATGCTGCATTTACTTACATGAAGCAGTATATATTGTATAATATGAAAAGAAAGGGGATAGAGGTCGAAATGGAACGCCTGCAGTTACAATTGTCTTTGGATTCTTCCAATACCTTCTATAAACGACAGCATATCAGTTCAGTCACAGCTCTAGGCATATCTCCCGTATCTAATGGATAAAATAAGACCATGTTTATTATGAAACAGAGCCTTCATAGACATTTACCCAATGAAAATATATTCCATGCTAGCATAACCTTTGCTTCTGGACTTTAACTGGTCAAAGAAATCACCAGCCATCTGCAAAATTGAAATTCACAGAGTAAGACACAAATAGGCCAAAAACAATTAAATATTAGTACATAAGCAGATTTTAGAGTGGAGACAAAAATTTAAAGCAAGAGAAAACCTCCGCTAATGGTAATTCATAGGTGATTGATGCTCTTCTTTTCAGTGATAAATTTCATTTCTTTAAATTGCACTCTTCTGTCTTGAGCCAATTCCATTAGTGGATCAATGTAATCCTTTGGTCTAAGCATCTTAATCTGCACACATTACTCAAAAATAATGTGAAATTTTACAGCACTCAATATATTCATCCTGGATTACTTCAAATATTCATCAGGGAAATGGATTTTACAAAGTACAAGAAATAACCTTAACAAATGGCTGTTCAATTGACTTCCTTTTTCCAGGTTCAGGGAGTAAAGAAGGATTTGAGCATTCAACCTTCAATAATTGAGATTAATTAAGTTATGGTATTAATAAAACATCTAACTAGAAAACATAGAGGGTATTCAATTTGCATCAATAATTTAGATACCAAAGTTTACATAATGAAAAGTGAGTTTAGGATCGAGAAGAAATTACAGTATCACCATTTAAACAGTTCACTCTATATACAACACTTGGAGCAGTTGTTATCAGGCTCAGATTGTATTCTCTCTCAAGTCTTTCCTGTAATATAAAGTTTTTGTGAAGGTAATTTCAAGGTTCAGCGGGTAGATATGGGTTTGAGCGTCCAATCTATAAAACGCAGGTATCTAACCTGAACAATTTCCATATGGAGAAGTCCAAGAAACCCACATCTAAAGCCAAATCCCATGGCACTTGAAGTCTCAGGTTCGAACTGGATTCCAGAAAACAAAACAGACTCTCTGCATCAGTTTATTATTGATTCTACCAAAGTAAAGCTGGAATGTAAGAAAAATGGATGCTAACTAGGAAGTAATTTAGTCAAAATTGAGTTAGCTTGTAAATTCATGACAAATGCATCAGACATCAGGAAAGATTATGCATGCAGATTGCCCATGGTAAAATGCATGAAAATTCCATGAAAAGCAGATTAACAGGCATCCTTCTTCGTAGCAGAAAGCTCAACGTCTATCAAGCAACAACAGTTAAAAAGATTAAAAAAACAACAGTTACATGCTTATATCACATAATTCATATACCTTCAGTGCAGCATCATTGAGTTGTAGCTTCTCAAGTGCATCACGTAGCTCAGGAAATCTGACAACGAAGTAGAGGAAAGTAATTAATTCCAGGGCACTTAAAGTGCCTAAATCCATTATGTGGAATTGGGGTGGGGGTTGGGAAGCAAATGAGAGATAACATACTGGTCTGCGTCAACAGGAAATAGGCCACAAAACACCATTGGAGTGGCTTCTTCATATCCGGGACCTACTCTGATACCATGTTAATTTTATTAGAAGGAAATAATAAGAAGAGAGATAAAAAATTATATGTATTATTCAAAAGTAATATGCTCTTACAATCATAGTAACCCACATAGATTTACACACTAATATATCCTCACTTAAGGGAGATAAACTAACCTGAAGATTTTGAGGGAAGATCAAGAGGATTACAAAATCTCATACACTAAATCTAGATACTAGAACTCTTTATATAAAATTTTAAAGTTATCTATATATAAGTGATTAACACTAATCTAATTAATTGTAACAATTAGATTTAAGCAATATGGTTCATTTTCAAACACGTAACGCATTCGAGGTGCCTGCCATAATCAAGTCTAGTTAAATGTTGTATCTAGAATTACATTAGAAAATGCAGGAATGTTGCTTAAATGAGAACCAACAGGATAAGGTAAAAATAAGTGAACCTGCTGCTCAATTGTGATGCCTCTTTCTCTCTCTAAATCCATGTTATCAAGAAACTGATCCTTCATTTCTCGCTGTTGGACAGTACCAGTCACTTGAAGCAACTTATCGGCTAAGGTTGATTTCCCGTGGTCAATATGAGCAATGATGCAGAAATTCCTTATATTAGAGATAGGAACCTGGAAATGGAGAAATAAAATCCGGAATAAGAACATTTCACTTACAAACGTTTCAGACTAAATTCCAGCTCAAACCTTTGAAAGACGGTCCTGGCCGAATTTGGCGGCAAATTAGAGGTCATAGGCGCCACCAGCAACCTGGCAGCACACTCTGAACCTATTGGCGCGAAAAGTGGGCGAGAAGGAACCATGTTTGGAGAGAGAAGAAGATAAAAAAGCTTCGAGAGGAACAAGTTTGAGTGAAGATGAGAAATGTAATCTGCTAGTGGTTCTTGGAGTTCTGGTTTGTCTTGCTCGCCGCTTAAGATGTGGGAGGGGGCGGAGGGGTTAACTGAGTTTCACCGCTTTTTTTATATATATATAAAAAACATTTAGGTGTGTTGAGGACGGACAAAGCAGCGTTTGTAGGGAGTTACGAAGATCTCGTGCTAAAAAGAGTCTTCACCTATTAAATTCGGACTTTTATAAGATATAAATTCATTTACTATTATCTATTCTTTTTAACACGATGTTTTTAGTATAAAAATTTAAAAAAAAAATAATTTATCTATTATCTTTTTTTTATTTTATTTATTAAAATTTTATTTCGATTATATTTAAATTTAACTCATATAGTTATAGAAAATAAATTTTTTAATATAAATTTTTTGTATGTACTAAAATTTAAATTTAAAATTTTATTTAAATATTTATAATTTATTATTAATAGGTCACCTATTATCTAATAATAATAAAGCGAAATCTCCTTCATATCAACGGATTCTAAGTCCACGTATTTTGTGTCTGCTTTTTAATTGCCAGGTTGTGGAGCCCATGTTATTTTAAGTGGGCCTGGTTCAAAGTTCAAGATCTAAACGATGTCGTTTCCTTTGTACTGAAGCCCAGTCTTGTTTTCCGTTATTTCATCAAGGCCCAATTTATAAGCACACCGCAATGAAGGATTTCTTTTTGACACTCTTTTTATTTATCATTGCATCTATTTTGAAATGAATCATTCTACTAATAAAACACAATTAATAAATAGCTAAATCTTTTAAATATAATATTTTAATTAATATATATATATATAATATTTTATTAAAAAAGATAATATCCACTTTAATGATCTCTAATTCTCATAAAAAATTATTCCTTAACTATTGGCATGTTTATACATGATAATGATGTCAAAATTTGAGTTTTAAGCCTTTGATTTCTCTCAGGCACAAATCATATGATCATAATATATATAGAGGGAGCTAGTAATCTATGTCTAATTATTCATTATTCAATATTTAGTAAATGGGGAAATAAATTTATTTTGAAATTTAAAATTGAAAAAAAAAAGCTTTTTGACCAAGTAAAGTCAATAATTTAATTTTTTTTATTCTGAACATTCAATTACTTTGAAACTTGAAAGAAGTACCTCAATTTAACCAATAATATTTAAATCGGACTTAATAATATTATTATATCTTAGATAAATGTATAAAAAAATTACAATTTGAAATATTGATGGCCTTTTTCCTTAAGACAACTGCATAATCATTAAAAAAAGATGTTAAATACAACGGGAAAGAAGAAGCTTTGTCAATAATTACAATTGATAGTGCCGAAATCACTTTACCTGAAAGTCAAGAAAACAGCATGAGGAAGAAGAAAGAACTCAAATAACATTTTAAAAAAGAGAAGTGTGTTGAAAATTACACCAATTAAAAAATAATAATACGACTGGGATTACTTTTAGGTGAAGTAAAATGGCAATGGCGAGCAAATAAAATAAAAGAGAAAAAATTTGGATAATAAAAAAAATAAAGAGAAAAGGATAATAAAAAGCTATTGTCAATTTAAAAATAATAAAATAAGTATATAAATATTTAAAATAATAGATTAGATAGGAGGTTTAATATGTCCTTTATAAATTTAGATGAAAATATTAAATTATCCTTAGAATTATAAATAAATTTAAAGAGAGTTGTGAAAATTATTATTGAAGTTATAAGTACCATAGTAAGAGTTGCAGACCTGAAAACAATTACAAATATGTTGTTAAAATTACAAATGTCCTAAGGAGATTTATCAAAACAATTACTAAAATTGTAAATCATATTCTAAGAGTTGTAAATCCGAACACAATTAGTTTTAATTTTATATTTATAAATGTCTTATGGAGAGTTGTGAAAACTATTAATAAAATTATAAATCATATTACATAAATTCCAAATCTGAAATCAATTAGTTCTAATTTTAGAGTTGTAAATGTATTAGAGAAAGCTGTCAAAACAATTACTGAAATTAAAAATGTCATTAGAAAAATTATAAACTTAAAAATAATTAGTTTCAAATAGTTGTAAATGTATTAGAGATAATTATAAAAACTATTACTAAAATTGTAAATCCTATTGTATGGGTTGTAAACCCTAAAATAATTAGTTGTAAATATCTTAGCTGAAGCTGTAAAAACTATACTAGAATTGCAAATGTCATTACAAGAATTATAAACCCAAAAGTAATTAGTTCTAATTTAAGAGTTATAAATATCTTATGGAGAATTGTAAAAATTATTACCGAAATTTTAAATCCCATTGTAAGAATTACAAACCAAAAGCAATTAGTTTTAATTTAAGAGTTATAAATATCTTAGAGATAATTGTGAAAACTATTATTGAAATTATAAATCCCATTGTATGAATTGTAAATTTGAAAACAATTAGTTACAATTTTAAAGTTATATATGTTTTAGCTGAAATTGTTAAAACTATTACTAAAATTATAAATGACATTGTATGCAAACCCGAAAATAATTAATTTAAATTTAAGAGTTATAAATGTCTTAGGGAGAGTTGTGAAAATTATTATTGAAGTTGCAAATCATATTGTAGAGCTTGTAAACTCAAAAATAATTAGTTATAATTTTAGAGTTATAAATTTCTTAGTTGAAATTGTCAAAACTATTATTGAAATTATAAATACTATTAAAGGAATTGCAAACCTGAAAGTAATTAGTTTTAATTTAAAAGTTGTAAATATTTTAGAGAGACTTGTAAAAACTATTACCGAAATTATAAATCCCATTACAGGAATTGTAAGCCCCGAAAGCAATTAGTTTCAATTTTAGAATTATAAATATTTTAGCTGAAATTGTCAAAACTATTACTGAAGTTACAAATGACATTAGAGGAGTTTCAAATCTAAAAGTAATTAGTTTCAATTTAAGAGCTGTAAATGTCTTAGAGAGAGTTATGAAAACTATTACTGAAGTAAATCATATTGTAGGAGTTATAAATCTGAGCAATTAAGTATAATTTCATAATTATAAATATTTTAGATAAAATTGTTAAAATAATTATTAAAATTGTAAATGTTATTGCTAGAGTTATAAACTCATAAGCAATTATTTTTAATTTAAGAGTTATAAATATTTTAGAGAGAGTTGTAAATATTATTACCAAAATTACAAATTTCATCGTAGTAGTTATAAATATGAAAATAATTAGTTATAATTTTAGAATTATAAATATTTTAATTTAAATTATTAAAATTATTATTAAAATTATAAATATTATTAGTAAAATTATAAACTCGAAAGTAGTTAGTTTCAATTTCAGAATTATAAATATATTAAAGAGAATTGTTAAAACTATTACTGGAATTATAAATCTATAAATAATTAAATTATAATTTTATTTTTTGTCAAGCACGTGACTTTTTTTTTAAATTTAGAAATATTTTTTTATCTTCTTAAATTCTAAAAGTTTTTTATTATCTTTTTATTAAAAATAAATAGACAAGAGTTGGCAGATTTTTGTCGAGGGTTTGGGATTTTCACACCTCACGAGTGACAGTCGCCCGACACACTCAAATAACAGCGCCACAAACTGGCAGCACGGTTCCGATTCCGATGGATCTTATTTTGCCCACATGCCAATTCTTCCTATTTCTTGTTCAATCATAATTTAAAGCAAGCTAATTATTTAATTAACAAATTCTCTCTCAGGTTCATTCGTATAACATTATTTTTTTTAGAAAAATGTTTATATAATAAGTTGAATTGTTAGTTTACTTATTTTTTATTATTTTAAAATATAGTTTAAATACATAAAAGAAGATAAGGAAAAAATTCGTATACAAATCCCACCTCATTTTCCATTAGATATTTGTTAATTTTGTTTCTTTTTAGGGTTTTTTTATAATTTCTTCAATTATAGGTACTGGTCCTATATTTATAATTTATAAGAAAAATAAATCATTTTATAGGTTCTTACAATGATCCAATTTTGTATACATGTGTGTTTTTATCTCTTAATTAAATATTTTTATTTTATTTTGTTAATACCGTTGGCTCCTGAACATAGGTTAATGCTAGTAATATTACTGTAGCTAATAGTATTAACAGAGTAAAAATAGAGTTTTTATCAAGAGATAAAACACACAAAATCAAATTAAAAATTAAAAGAAAATATAGGTACTTATAAAACAATTTTTCTTATAAAAAAACTTTATTAGTAACCAATAGCGTGACTCTCACTCAATGTGACATTGAATTAATTTTATCACATGTATCTAAATAAAAAAAATTAAATTAAATTAGAGATTATATATAGGAAAAAAGACAAAAAAAGCCCATTTGAATTTTAAAATAATAAATTGAGCTTCTGAATATTCAAAAGGACATATTGGGCAGGAGGCCCAATCTGTCATTTGTAAATTTATGTGCAAAGACCATATTACCTTTCACTTTTCTAATATTTTGACAATACGATTTACAATTTGGCCAATGGTATTTACAATTCTGACAATGATATTTACAATTTTGACAATGATATTTATAAATCGTATTGTTAAAGAAGCTACAGTATCAGTTACAGTGTTTCTCCCAATTACCAAAATTGAATTTCTCCCAGTTACAAATACCATTGTCAGAGTTGTAAATACTATTGACAAAGTTGTAAATCGTATTGTCAAATAAGCTATAGTGTCAGCTACAGTATTTTTCCCAATTGCAAATATCATTGCCAGAGTTGTAAATACCATTGGTAAAGTTGTAAATCGTATTGTCAAATAAGCTACAATGTTTATCACCGTTGCAAATACCATTGTCAGAGTTGTAAATACCATTGACAAAGTTGTAAATCGTATTGTCAAATAAGCTACAGTGTCAGCTACAGTGTTTCTCCCAATTGCCAAAATTTGATTTCTCACAGTTACAAATACCATTGTCAGAGTTATAAATACCATTGACCAAGTTGTAAATCGTATTGTAAAAGTATTGGGAAAGTGAAGGGTAATATGGTATTTGCACATAAATTTGCAAATAATAGATTGAGCCACTTGCCTAATCTGTCATTTTAAATATTCAGAAACCCAATTTATCTTTTTAAAATTTAAATAGTTTTTTTTATTTCTCCCTTATATATAGATACAATGGGACGATGATGAACACAATCATTTCTTATATATTGATAATAATTATATTTTATTCAATCATTTTATTTTTATTTTTTTTAATTTTATATTTTATGACAATCTAAGTGTTATTTAGTTATCTACATCAACTCTAATTAACAAATTAAAAGTACAAAAACTAACACCAACAACAAAGGAAATTGTAAGATCCTAATAAAAAAATTATAAAAAATCTTATTAAAAATAAGATGAAATTACAGGAATGAGGTATTAATTTTTTCAAAAAACAAATTTAACAAAAAAGTATTTGGTGATGGAAACCAATGAGGGCTGGGTGTGGTGTGGGTGACAAAAACAAAGAAAGGGTTAATGTTTAGTTGGGTGTCATATCTGGTGGATTCAGTTATGAGGCACTCGGCGTTAAGGCTGGAGCACTGGAGAGTCATCTGAGGAGTCTTAAGTTACGTTATTTTGTGTGTGTAGTGGATGCCCAACAATCCACATTACGGTCCAAATCGGTACTAGTATTTGCTTTTGTCGTATATCTTGGTTCAAAAAAGTACAAAAGGCACATGCCACGCCATTATTTTTAGTCTCTGCTTTTTCAAACTCTGCCTTCCCTCATTGACACTGAAAGGACATCACCCAAAAGAAACACTCCCCACCTCTCTCTTCTGCTTTCTCTTCTTTTCATGTCCCTCTCTCTCTCTCTGCCAAAGTTTTTAAAAAAAAAGCCGTTTTGAATGAGGGTACCAGAGACACACCCAGACCGGGGGGTCCTCTGCCTCCACCTTTTCTTTCTTCATATTCAGTTCAGACCAACCATGCTTCTTCTTTTTTTTTCATATTCCTAACCAAACCCCAGAAAAAAAAACAAAAATGAATTCTCATTTCTCAGTTCCATTATCCATCTTTGACTGTACAATTTGAACCCCCCTCCTCTTCCATCCCTAAACCCTATAGAACAATCTTCCACAAGATAAAGCGAGGAACAAAAAAATATACAATTTTTTCACCACATGTTGTACGAGCTAAGTTGTTGTCAATCCCTCTCCCCCAAATTAAAAAACAAAATCACGTCCATGCCTGTCTTTTTTCTCCTTCCCGTCTTTTTCCTTTCTTTGTTTTTTTTTCCAAATAATAATGAAAGAACGGATACACTCTACTTTAAAGCGTTTGAAAGAGCTTAAAAGTAAATGAAACAACCGATTTGACAGAGCTTGGGGACATTCCTCCTCTACCCATTTTCTTTTCTGCCATGGCTATGAGAAAAATGTAGCCATCAACAAAAACCTCCAAACTGGGTTTGCTTGCAGCATTCACTGACATATTTATATACCCTGCAGTAGGGTCCTCTCTGCTGAGATAGGGATTGTGTCGCCTTAAGCTCGTTCAAAATTAGTCATGGGTTCAATTCTAGTAGTTGTCACTTTCTTTTCCTGCGTGTCATTTGTCCTCTACAAAGATTCTGCGTATGAAAAACCTAAATCTTTTTGAATATAGCTTGGGATCAACGGCTGAGATGGAGGTGGGATCCACTTGCAGGGACTTGTATGCATGTTCTAGCTTTTTGGTAATATCATAGCCTTGGAGAATGTCAATGATACCAAAGAAGAGGATGACATCCAATATCTCACCACCATCATCGCCACCATCGGAAGGGGATGAATTGCTACTTCCACCACCATTTTGCTCCAATCCTACCCTACACACTCTCTCAGCTCTGGCAGGCGTGTTTGTTCCTAGCCGGATTAGTGGCTCCCTGGTAGATACATCAAGAACGATTATACTTTAAATCAGAAACCAGTAATGGAATATTTAACTCAGCTAAAAATTCACGCTACTAGCCAGCTGTTGGATACAGATATTCATGGAGATAACTTTCTTTACAAGGCAACCTGAGTAACATCTACTTGCCATATGTATATAAGAGAATCCACTGACATAAACTATTTGCATAAACAAGATGCAAATGACCTAAAAAAAAACACAAGGCAGAAGAGGAAGCATCATGTCTAACATTGCAAGATATCTATTTATGATTCAAGTCCCAGCATCTATCACTGCTTCATTTACCTACCACTTGGCTAAGAACAAAAGCTTTGCACTTATGAGGAAGATCAAAATTGACCCCACCAACAATTATTGTCAACAAAACTGACTTCTGTTTTTCCTAGACAGCACATGTCATCTTCAGTACATCTCATGAAACAGAACAAAACCATAGCAAGAGATCGCTCACTAGCCCACTTCCAAATCATATTAAAAATGGAAGTTAAATATAGTGCTCATTCATAGGCTTCTGGTTGTTTGTTTTTCAGTTATGGCCATTTTCCATTGTTTATTATTTGCATGTCAACGTGCCGTTTTGATATTTTAAGATAAAAGTATTCTACTCGTGTTTGTTGAAAACCTGGGTCCTTGTGCTCTAAAGCTCAAGCACGTGACACACGCAAGGAAGTGAAAGGGTTGCCATCAATGGGGCCCAACCATGAGATTTTTGACTTGGTTTATACAAAAAGAACTAATAGGTTGGAACTTTTATATAAACCAAAATTTTACAACGTTTAGCATATAATTGAGTAAAGATTTGTGAATAGGGAGAGATTTTAATAGAGGGAAAGGGAGGGAAAATAAGAAGAGGAATTTTATTATTAACTTGTTTGGATTAACATTAAAAAAGGGGAAGGGATGTATTTTCATATTATCTTGTTTGGTTCAAAAAGGGAGAGGAGGAAAAATATTTTTATATAGATAAATTTACCTTATATTATTTTACAGAATATTTTAATAAAATATAATATAGGAATAATATTAAGATATTAAAAAAATTATAGATATATTAATATTATAAAATAATAATATCACACATTCCCTCTAAATTCCCTCAATTGTAAAGGGAAGACAAAGTTAGGGACAGAAATTTTTCCTCCCCTTCTAAATATTTGAATAAACCAAACAAGGCCCTCTCCTTCTCTCCCCCTCCTGCCAAACCCCCCCATATCAAAGGAACCCTTAAACATTTGCTTTATATAGTTAAAAAAATATGCAAGGATAATAATGCTAAAACTTAAAACGGTTTATTTGATACAGACGACTAGGTACGGGTGAACAGAGACATACCGGCTACTAGGTATCCACCTCATGTCCTGCATCTCATCGCCAATAAAATTTCTCTTTCCTGATGAAGCCATAAGCCAGCATATTTTATGTTTCCGGTAATTCAATCAAACTCATCACAGAGCATAAGACAAAAGTATAAATCAAGATAAATGAGGTACACACCTGAACGCAAATCATATGGTGAACTTGTCTTTCCATCATCTGAGTAATCATCACGAAAATGAAGACCAATCAGAAGACTGTAATCCATGATTCCCTCTGACTCTAGGAATTCACAGTCCCTATCCAGTTGCCTGTGTTGAGTAGAACCATTACATAAGACAAATCTAAAGTACAAAAGGAAAAATGTAAAGCAGTATGCACCTTAAAAACTATACCATTTAAACTTCTGAAACCAAGACTGTTCCAGTCGGAAGACAAAATTAAGGTCGAGGTCTTTGAGGGTGGTGGTCTCATCAATTTCTTCCTGGGGCTTATCTGTTGTACGACCATGAGAAGAACCTTTGAGGTCGAACCTCCTATGGATCCGGTACTCAGAACAGAACACATTGCCCATTACAATAAACCTGGTCTGGTTTTGCAAATAATTTGTTAATTTGCGGCAAACAATTTAGAAGATCAATCACTTTACAGAAAAATTTCCATCTTAAACCATACCTTCTGACCTCCAATAGGCTTTACACAATGAACACCAAGGAATTTCGTAACAAGAGAGTTCTTGTATTGACAAACATGGTTGTAGTAACTATGAAGCATCCTGATGAGCACCTGACAAGGCAACTAGTTAATTATGGGATGCCCAGAGACCAGTAACCATAGCTCATTCTGAAAACGAGATCTTACCTCACCAGAGATGCCTATAATTTTCTTTACAGAATTAATGCATCTTCCAAGTATGCCTATACTTTTCTTTACAACGTTAATGCATTCCAAGTCTAGAGGTTTGCAACTAACCTTGACTTCCGACTTCTTCACGGTTTTAATAATGAATCTGTCATCTTGAGTAAGGTAAAAGAAACTTCCACTTTTCCCAGGAGATGACATCTCTCTGAGTGAGTCATTTCCGCAAATAGCCAGCATATAATCCGCCGGATCTATTGCAAATAAATCCCTTAAATGTCTAAATGCCCAAAAAAGAAGGAACCAGGGAGATATATGCATAATTAGTCGATAGCCCAATTTTCCATACATGGAAATAAAAAAATACGAATAATTCAAAGGAAATTTATCTTCACCTGAAGACGATAGGACAGTAGTCTTTCCACCTGAAGTCCACTGACTGATGCGGAGGCGTAAACTTAGATCCTTCTGGTGGAAACCTTGTCCAGAACTTCTCCTTCGGATCAAAATCTCCCTGCCGAAGTTCTTGCATAACCGAAGCATGCTTCCCAACAGAGTACCTGGAGAAAAACAATTTAAATTTAATTCCTCGAAAGATTATAGCAATTCAGATAAGCTAATGGACAAATACCTGATACCCAGTTGAAGATTAAGCATCAAATCGTAGTTCTTATGCCCCTTCGATACAGTTTGACCTGGTCTCTTGAAATCGCCATCGGCTGACCGACATGGACTCTTCTGGAACTCGCCGGTGGTTGCTTCCTCTCCATGAACTGATTCACTAACATCACCGTATAACTCAGATGGCTCAACGATATCGCAAGTAATATCTCCAGCTTCTCCATCAAGTTCCCAGATGCAAATCCGCGGGAAATTTACATTCCTCGATCCGTCCACTGACGACCTCTTCCTCGCCGTCGTCATCATCTCAGCATTCTTCTCCCAATTCCCAGTAGAGCTGCTTCCGTCAGCCCAAGTGAACACTCCCTTCCCCTTCGGAACACCGTTCTCCCAAAACGCTTCATATCGATTCCCATTTGTCCAAATCAAAACTCCTTTCCCAGAGATCGCACCATTCTTCCACTCGCCCACATACTCATCCCCATTCTTCCACACGTACCTACCTTGTCCATCTTGCAAATTGTTCCTCCACGATCCTTCGTACACATCCCCATTAGCGTAGCACTTGTCACCAAACCCATGTTTCCGATCAGCGACCCAGGTCCCACGGTACATCTCGCCCTCGGTACCAATGAATGTGCCGTACCCATCTATTCGACCCGCCTTGAATTCGCCCTCGTAGGTAGCCCCAGATGGCCAAGAGAACGTTCCTCTGCCACAGGCTTTGCCTCTCTTCCAATCACCTTCATACATGCACCCATCCGCCCACCGATATTTCCCTGTACCGTGTGGCACATTCCGCAGCAAAGTACCAGTATAAAGGTCCCCGTTCAGGTCGGCTTTCTCCACGGCGCGGGTGGTGACGTTATTGACACCAGAGGCAGGGACGGTAGGTGCCACGCGCCGCAGGCCAGCCTGGGTCCGAGGCCGACTAAGCACCAGATGGGGAGGTGGGACCACTAGCTCAATTCCATTCTCTTTTAGTTCAGTTTTTTTCTTATTCACTTCGTTGGCAGGTGTGCTGGGATTGATGCCTTCTTCAGAGGGAATGAGGAGCATCTGTTGCATATTTTTCTCGGTGAGCTTGCGGGGTAATCACAACCCACAGACATTCGGCGGAAATACAGCGCCGGCGAGAGAAAGAGAGACAGAGAGATGGAAACAGAGATTACCGTGTGGGGTGGAGGCGGTGGCGATTGTGAGAATCAGAGGAAGCCAGAAAGAAAGATGAGAGAGTGCGCGTGCGTGGTGTTTTTGTTGGGAGCTTGACTTTAATGGCGAGCCATGACCTACGTCCTTCTCTCCTCGGGGTGTCTCGTAGATTTTGGCTTTGTTCGCTTAATACTTCCTTTCATGACACAAAAGGGGTCTTGGATGCCCCGCCATCCTTATTTCACACATTCGTATAGGGATTATACAATTTTGTTCTGGTGGGGACCAACAGGTAAAAAATAATTTATCCTTCTTAAAATTGTAATATTTTCTTTTTATTTTGTGAATTATGAAACATCTAACTATCAAAGGAGCTAGATCATAAGGAATTTAAAACTGCCAAATTTGAACCCTCCAGGTGCTAGTCTCAAGTTTCTAATTGCCATATATATAATTAATATTAAGCATAATTTAATATTTTGGCTGAAATCGTAATTAATTATAATTATAATTAATTGAAAATTAAACATAGAAGGGGTAGTTGTTAGTGTAAGATTAAGACACATAATGGCGTTACGGAATAGTAAAACAGTAGAAGTGAAGAGAAAGAGAGAGAGATGAAGAAGGTGGCTGTCACGTAACGGATGACAGTGTTGATGCGCGTGAGGGATGATTCTGAAACTGAATCACAAGAATGAATTTGCGGACAACAATAAAAGAAATACAAGCATAAGGGCGTGACATTGGATTTGTGCGCCGCGAAACATAGCAGTTAGCAGCTGTACTATACTATACATACTAGCCAACAAAATGTGGCCCACTAAATCCCATGCAAACCATAAAAACAACACATTGGTTGTGATAATTAATTTAATTATCTTCTCCATTTTTGTTTTCGGCCAAAATACGTTCCTTGTGGGTGTTCTCGTTCTTGTCTAACTTGAGCCGCTGTTTTATGTTACAGTAATGTTTTAAAAATAAAAAGTCTAGACTTTCTAATTATAAAAATGTTTTTGTAAATTTTGGACAAAAATAGAGTAAAATAAAACTAATTAAAATGGATGAAATAAAGGCAAATGAAAATTAGGGTAGAGAAATGAAAGGGTGCTTCTTTACCTATGCGGATGATATTTACTATTTATTAAGGCTTTAATCAAGCAGGGTTTGACCAATTTATCCCTCCATTTCATCTACGGACTTTGGTAGACAAAGAATTTATGAGATTCAATCTCCCCTAATCTATTTTATTTTTTATGGCCTTTAACCCTTTCTTGTATCAAGATAAAGTCTTCCGTCACAAAAGCCAACACAGGAATTGTAATGATATAATAAAATAATTCATTTACAATTTTTTTATAAGAGGAAAAATTTATATTTATGGATTAATATTTTAGAATGGATAGGTCAGATAGAGACATTAAAAATAATTAATTTTACATAATTATGTCTTATAATACTTTTGAAAGTTATTGAATAACAAAAGCGTGTTTAGATAAGAATTTAGAAAATGATTTATGAAAAAAAAGGGTTTTTAGGTAGCTTATATAAAAGGGTTCTTAAAAAAGAGTTTATGAAAAAAAGTGGTTTTGAATAAATGAGTGTTTGGATAGTTATTTTCAGAAGTACTTTTATTATTAGTAAATTATAAAAAATCGTATGAGTATTAAATGAAAAGAGATAAGAGATGAGAGGAGAGAAGGTGTAAGAAAAGAGATGAGAGAATGTGTAAGAAAAAGTAGGAGAGATGAGAGATGGTGTAAGAAAAAGTTAGAGAGAGGAGAGAAAATATAAGAAAAAGTAGGGGTAATATAGTAATTGGTTAATTTATAAGTGATTTCCTGTTCTATAAGCTACTATGACCAGCTTATCTGAAACTTTAGTTTTAAACTATAGTTTAGTCCAAAAGTCCATTTGAATAAATATGACTGTTTGTTTTAAAATTATTCTAAACTTAAATTTTAAGCTAAACCTAAATTTTAAATCAAGATTTAACATTTTTCAATCAGGCACGTAGAATAAATCATGGAAAGTCATTCATTCAGGGGTTATGAAATATATGCCATTGAAGCTGAAATAAACTATTAAAAAGATTATTATTGAGGGTAAGAAATATTTACAACAAGTAAATCTTACACGTAATTATGCACTTTGAATATATTATTAACTGTCATCATATCAAATAAATAAATAGAATAACTGTCTTTGTAGATTATAAACAATATTCATCACACAAGAGTGTCTCCACTTTCAAACTCCATCAATGTGAGTAGTACATGGGTATTCTATGCTTCTATCACTTGTATTGGTGGGTCTTCGGAAACTACCTAATAACAAGGAAGCAAGAATCACTAACCCCTATCAACCTGTCTTCACACCCCCCCCCCCTCCCCCCCAAAAAAAAAACTAAGAAAAGGAGTAGGTAGGCAGAGATCAAGGCTAGAATTTCAAAGGATTTAGTCAAATATTTTCATCAGTACCATTAAACTATAGACGAGGGCAGGATTCCCAGTTCCCACCCTGTAACCCCCAACATACCGGTACGTATTGCTGCCTTGGCTTCCAACCCTTCTTTTGCGTCGTCAATGCCCTACCAGTCACATACAACCATACGTGTTCAAGTTTTAAAAAAGAAAAACACAAAATGAATAGAGCCCATTGATTTATTCAAGCTGCGTAACTTAAAAGTACTACTCCATAAGAGTTAGTTTAGAAATTAGTATTAATAATAAATATAAAACGTAAGTCTATTTTTTCTATGATATTTATTATTTTTTAAATAATTTATTAATTTATAAACTAAGATAAATATAATTTATATTAGAATATTTTAAGGAGATTATATTATATTTATTATAATTAAGTGATTATTTAATTTTTTTATCTTAAATTAATTAAGTAACTTTTAAATTAAGTCCGTGAAGAGTAACTCACATGAGTGCATCATACCTGCTGCTGTGCTTGTTCCAGCCGCGACTTCTCTACATTAACCGCTTCATATGGTCCATTCTCCAAATACCGTTGGTCAGGTCTTAGCCTCGAATCTGTAGGTGGCAGCTTCTCCTATTTGTGAACTCTCACTTAAAAATTAACAAATATTATGAGCAAAGGTCTTATATATAATATAGATAGATAGATAGATAGATAGATAGATAGAGAGAAAGGGCAGTCTTCTAAACAGTTACCCTGAACCCAGATGTGATTTCATTTAATGTAATTCCGAACTGTGTGAGATTATATTTCTGGGGTGTTCGGGTGGTTCGCTGCGCTTCCATAGAAGATGATGTTTTGAGGAGACAACGGAGCCTTTTCCTTTCCTAGACTTGTCTCCAACTACATAATGCAAGCTCTCGTCCCACTTCCCTCGTAAAAGTTGCCACTGTTTTACCTGTCTTACACTTGGCCGTGCACCTACAGCAGAACTTAAATGACACAGACGAAGTTATAAAATATGTCTGCAGAACAGAAAGAATCATGCAATTCAGATAACTCTATTTAGATAATTGAAAAAGCCAACAACTGTGCAGTTTTATCCTTGACAGCAAACAATGATTTCAGTCAGTGTGAACAGACTTCTGCATCATATTTGCAAATAATTCATAGATCAGTGTCTTAAAAACAAAGTGTGAAGAATAATGTACACCTCAATTTTCAGACTTTATGCAAAGCAGAAGGCCCCCTATTTAGGATAATAAAAATCCGTTTCTACTTTTTTATGGTTTTTTCCATCTCTGATTCAATTTCCTGAAGTCTGAAAACCGTTCTGGTTGACTAAGTTACAGAGAGAATTTCTTGGAACAACGACGGTGTTCAGGAGATCAATGAAGGTTGCCTACGAAAACTCTAAATAATAACTGTCTCCTCCGTCAGACTGTATCAAATTCGTTAAAGTCAGATAACCAAGAAGGGGAAGATTACATGCTAATACCAAGATAATGATACAAGTAAAAGGTATGCAAGAATATAGCACATTTAAAACAACCAGTGAGATCGCACATCCAACACAAAGGAACAAGGAATTATATAGGAGATGTAGAAAGGGCACCTGGTGAGGGTTTCTTCTCCAGAATCAAGTGGTGATCTAACTAACTCAGATCCATCATTTTTATAAATGATTGGTGAAAGCATGTCACTTGAATCGAAGAATGCATCGTAGTCATCATCAGAATCATCATTCCAGTCAAGCTCATCAAAAGAGTCGCTTACACTCCCCTCTGTAATATTGTAAGAAAAAAATGGTTATGCCTCTCCTAGAAAGGTGACCTGGCAAACCTAGTGGAATTTATGCAAAATCACATCCCTTCTATCAACTCTTCTCTGTTCCAAAGCAGTATTACAGAACTATAACGAACAGGATCATGCCCAGACTGGGCCATATATCTCTCCAAAGAAAAGGCAATACAAAATATAACTGACGAAAGAGACAGTGATTGTATAATTCTCTTTTGCCCATGCTTAGTAACCCAAATATACCATTGAAGGCAGTAAAAAAGAGCCTAAAAGCTAGAAAACAATGTGCAAACCTACAGTACGTAACATTGAAATCTGTGTGATAATTTCATAAATACCGAAAGTAAATTGTTTTCTTATGTTACCGTCAATTCACCACAGGGAGCTCCCAAACCAGAAAGAATCATATAATCTCTATTAAGTGGGAAAATGAACGATATGAATTATTTCATTTGACAAATAAACATAGATCAGAGTGTTTCAACTTTCACCGACAATTTCTTAAACCGGAAGCACAACATTTCATTACTCTTTGAAAGAGAAGTGAATAGGGGTTCGTATAAAGGAATCACACTAACCGCTGTAGATTGATCTAACGGAATTTCCATCCTCCTTTGACTGCTTTCGGCTTTCATGGACAAAGACACAAAGGTGTTCTCCAAGTCCATCTTTCTGTCTGTAAAATGTGGGGAAAAAATCCTTATCATGGTTCAAGTAATCAAACAATCTTGAGAGCACGAGGAGATAGGAGAGAAGAGGTGCAGAACCATAATTCATCCTAGTCGTTCCCGAAACCTCATGGCATGCATCTTAGTCATTCAGAATCCGTACAATTTTTGTAAGGAACAGATTTTTTATCAGATTTGTAATTCTGCTTCCTAGCTTTCCATCAATAACCGAACTCTTCAGAAGAACTAACAAAAGAACCCGAAGAAAATGCCTAGAACTAGTTACCGGCACCAGTTCAACACATGATATCATTTCAAGAGAGAAGCATTGTCCCATGTCAACAAAAGAGAGACGTGCGCGCTGTACTTGAGACTCCAGATAAGCTTACCTCTAAATTGCGTAACGCGTCCACTAGTTGCATCTGATTGTTTTTGAGGGCCACGATCTCCTTAAACATATTGGTAAGTTGGTCTCTCATTATGTCTTCACTGTCCTGAATAGCAGCCTCACTGATACCCTCTTCTAGGAGGCGCTGCCTCAATTTCTCGGCGGAAATGACGACAGAATCTGCGGGAGCCATAATCTCAGCATTTGACAAACGAGGAAACATATCCTTTGCGGCCAGCAATGCCTCCACCCACGCTTCCTTGTCCTCCCTGGTCTCTGCCCGCAACTGCATCCTCTTCTTTGTTCGTGTATGTATAGAAAACCTCCTCTCATCTGATTTACTCTCTTGAATTGAACAGACCTACACAAACGTGCACACAGCATTCAAAATTCGACGCATTAAACGATACACACCACATTATGACGGTAACATTGCGAAACAAAAAATATAATATTTGAAATATAACTTAAGAGAGCCTACATATCAAATATCAAGCATCGATGTTACATGGATTAATCACAAATATTCATCAAATTGAAAGGAAAAATTGGGCGCAATTAAGAAACGCCATGAGATGGATTTCTCCGACGGGCTTGCAGTGGCGAGCTGATCGACCGCAACGATTTTTTGTGCAACTGAAACTGTCTAAACCAATAAGCAGGGACCCTGTTTCGACTTCACGACTGAGCACTACCTTAAGGGGACCGTTGATTTTGTACTAAGAAATAACGCCCTCGAGGAGAACGAACCTCCGAGGCTGCCAACCTCGACCATAATTGATCCACTTGTATAAGATACCGGATATTCCATTTCCGACAACGTCGTCGATCCTTACGTCCCGCTGAACCCCCGGCAATTGAAGTTGCCGATAGATTATCGACGACGCGGAACGCTGTGCTGAACTTGAGGGAAGCTCATCGTAGGAGAGGGATTTGGACCTTTGGTGAAAGAAAGAGGGTCAACTGGAGAGGCTTTTGGATGACGACGGCGTTGAGGGAAGCCTGTGATTAATTTCCGAACGCCCGGAAGCGGACGATGAGGTCCGAATCATTCTGGGATGTTCCTTGTGGACGATGTGGAATGGACGCAATAGGAATAATGCGAAGCAGCGACGATGCAGGAAGGATCAGATTATTGTCAGTTTGTCTCAGGAGATGTAGCCTCTCCGCAGAGAAGCGTTATTGGCGGCAAAAGCAGGCGAGGGGACTCCCCGCGAAGATCGTTTGATTATTTATTTATTTATTTATTTATTTAATTCCCTCTTTTATATTTTTAAATGTATGGGCCAAAGAAAGATTTTAAAATTTATTTACTAATTAATTATAAACTAAAAATAAAATTAATAAACATATTAACGGATTCATAAAAATAAATACACCCACGAACAATTTAATGCATGTCAAAATAAATTATCCCATGTAGATTATAATATGATAAAGTTTAACATTAAAACTTAATTTAAATTTGGTAGGAATAAAAATTTAATAAAATTTAGAAAGAAAAAAAAAGTGAAACACAAGCAAAATATTATAAATATAAATAATATATATTTAACTAATTTAATTATATTAAAAATAGTTAAATTAATTAAAATAATATATATTTTTAAAATATTTTAATAATATTTTATATTTAACTCTCTTTATCTCTTAATTATTGTTAAAGAAATATTAATATAGATAATTTAAAAAAATAATAAATATAAAAAATAATTATTATATCTAAATTTAAGATTAACTTTTTAATTGTGTTTTATCCTAAGCAAATTATAATGAAATGAAGGAGATGATTGCATGTGCTAATTAAAATGTATTTAGTAAACAATACAAAAGAGTGGTGAGCATGGGAATTAAAAATTTAAAATATATCTAGAAATTAAAATAAATTTATGAATACTTTTGTAAAATAAAGTTTAAGCAGCACGTGACAATTTTAAATTCATGTTCTTTACTTCTATTGATTTCTAAATATTTAAGAGGTAATTCTTTTATAATTTGATTATTTGGGTTACTTTTAGGGTTTTAGCTCTCTCCTTCAGAAAAAAAATTGAGGAAGAGGGCTACCACAAACTAATCTTTTTTTTATAACAAAATTAAAAAAAGGATTAGATCTATTTATAATTTAAGTATAGGGTAAAATTTCCTTTTTTTTCTAATGATATTAATATTTAATATGGTGACTTATCTATTATTTTCAGACGTAAATTTATATATCTAAAAATAAGAATATTTTCTTAAACATCGCGATTAAAATTATAATAAAATAATATTTTTTAAAAATTAAATACATTCAAAATATTTATTTTTTTTATTTTTTTGTTAGTTAAATCTCACGAATACAAACTATCCTTGACTCAAGAGAAGTGTTGATTTGTGTTCAATCGAAGTCTTCATTGTTGACCACATTGGATCAATGACTCTACATCACTAATGATGGTCAAGCTTATTTTATTTTAAGCTATATTAGAAAAAAATTAGAAAAAAAATGAGGGGATGGAATGCAATGAAGATTTTTTTTTTAAAAAAAAAAACGGTAACTTTTTTATTAGTTTTGAAAATTTTCTCTTATAATATTATTTTCTCTTAATTTTATTTTTAAGGGTTAAACTGTGTAACGAAGAACCATACAAAGAATGGATAGAAGATGAGGAAAAATTTATTAGAAAAGGAAAATGAAGGCCAGGGCGGAAAGAAAAATTGCACGTTGCTAAGTGAAAATGAAAGGGGGATCGAAAGAAATATAGATTGTATATACCAGGATGAAAAGCAGTTATATTGATATATTTATTTCACAAATTTTTATTAAAATATTAAAATAGATATTTATTAGTTCATTGAAAAATTGTAGCATTCTTGAGAACTTCACATCAATCTTATCCGTAATCAATTGTTTTCGCTGTAACTTTTATTATTTTGTTTTTGAATTATTTCAGAATCTTATATCATTACACATAATTCGTTATCTATTGATAATTATTATACTAAAATAAACTTAAATTATTATGAATATTTAGTAAAATAAAAAAATTAAATTATATATATATTCATTCAAAAAAAAAAACCCACGAAATTTATCATGCCATGGAGCCTAAGTGATCAAATAGATTCTCTCCAAGTCCAATCCCCAACCCAAAGAATAAAATGGGCCCCGAGCCCACAAGTTGCTGGTTGTTTTCTGAAATAGATGTATAGCTGAACTAATTGGGATCATTTAAATAAGGTATTGAATTCAAATTTTATCATATATAGAAAATTTTTATTAGGAGACTCACCCACCATAGTCAGGTGAGTGATGCAGGTCAAATCTGAATATAGTCAGGACAAAACTCTAATAAATATAATGGATAACTAAAAAAAACAGATGAATAGCTTAATGGGATGATAGCAATTCACATGAAGCATTACCCATGGTTCAACTTACTGATTTTGAGAAAATATTATTTTATTATAATTTTAATTACGATGTTTGACGATGTATCATAACTTATAGATGTTTAGATTTACACTTAAAGGTAATAGACGGCTCGCCTTGCTCGATATTAGTATCACTTAAGAGGAAAGGAGATTTTACCATGCCCTTAAATCGTAGGTGAGCACAACTTATTTCTAAAAATTTTTGTAACAAAAAATCACATGAAGCGTTAAATAGTTTATGAGGGTAATAGATAGTTCATTATATTGAAATTGTCTTAAAAAAAAGGGGAGAATTCACTCTACTTTTAGATTGTAGATGAGTTTACCCTCAGTTTAATTTTTTTTTACAAAACAATATGAAGCGTTAAATATATTTTTATTATCATTTATATGTGAGTTTAATTGGTGAATATAAGACATTTTACTATTTAAAATGTATTCACTTTTTAAGAGTATTATTTTAGTATAGTTTTAGTTATAATATTTGAGAATATATTATAATTATTGATATCTAAATTTATATTTAAAAATAATAAATAATTTATTTTATTTAATATTAATATTATCTAAAAATAATAATAAGGAATTTTACTTTCCTATTGGATTATGATGATGAGTTCAACTTCTTTATGTAAATTTTTATATCAATATATATATATATTTGTTTCCCACAAGGAGGGACGGGCCGTACAGAAAGACAGTCTAGAGAGAGAAAACGTGGGAGACCTCTTCGTTTAGAACTCTCAGAATATACCAACGAAGACCCCTCTCCGCTTCAATATACATTCTTGATTCTCACATTCCGCGGTTTCACTGTAAGATCCTCTCTCCTCCCTCTTTTAAACTCGCTCTATCTTCTCTCTCCACCTTTTCACTTCACTGCTGTTTTTTCCAACTGCTCGCAAACTGGTTCTGGCGGGAACGAAGGTTTTGCGGGTAGTCGGCTATTTAAGATTTTTTCCATTTTTCGTTTTGCTCCTGTTTGTCGATGAGGGTCGCCATTATTTCTAGTCATTTTTATTTTACTCATCATGCAGTGCTTCGAGTATGTTGCGGTGTTTGCGTATATTGGCGCCTAACTGTATTTGGTTTGAGATCGCAAAAAATGCATATTCTAGGGTTTCCTTTCTATTACATCGTATAGTGGCATCTCTTTTTTAATGTTTTGATGGGAGTCTCAATGTTAGGCGTTTTTATATTCAAACTTCAATGTGGGGTCTTGTACTGTCAATTTTGCAAAACAATTTTAATTCTTTTTGTAGCGAATAATTTATGGACTTGAAACCGAACTGCATGAACTCTTACCTGACATTGTCTTTTTTAAGCTAGCTACATTGCTTATAGATTGAAATATCGCAATGACAACTTAGGTTGCCCTTTCAATTCTTATTGGTTGATTTGACTAGAAGTAACTTATCAGTTTCCTTTTACGGGACATGTTAGGGTTCTGGCACTGGAGACACTCATCGCTAATTAATGAACATGCTTCACCAGAGTGAAGTGTTTTATATTCTAGTTTGAACACTTAAATTGGACTTTTTTTCCCCGCGTTTACCAATCGTTAAGCTCCTTTTATTAACGATCTAGGAGGATTATTTGAGGTCTCATACTTTATGTCTATCATATTAATACTCAACCAATTAAACCATCTTTAGTACTGACTTAGTTTTTGACTTAGTTTTTAATTCCAACTAGATGCTGGCCCGTTGGTCTAATGCTTTGTACGGAGTTTGGGATGAGCTGCAATGCACGACTTATGATTAGCATGGTTTTCTATAGATTATATATGTTGATATTGATGATTTAAGTGGTTCTTGAGTTCAATTGTTTCAAGCTTGTGCGGGAACTATATGATTTATATTACTGAAATTGTTTTGCCAATATCTCTATGCAGGGTGGTTGTCTCTGTTTGACAGCATATTACTAGATGCCTCTTTTAAAAAGGAAGCCTTTTGTCTCGGCTGAGCCACCTAAGGATTTGGAGCCACATGAACTTGTCCATCAAGTTCGATTTACAAAAGAAATTTTCCGAGATTATCAGTATCCTTTTTAATTTACTGATATTGATGTTTTATATTAGTGATTCTTTTTCTCATTTGTAATTTACATTGATGTAAATAAACAAAGAGACACCATCCACCATTTCATACTTGGTCCCCTCATTTAGATGACAACTTTGGGCGCCTTAATGTGAAATAGTGATTATCTGAACCGTATAAATTTGTATCGCCAGAGAGTTTGGACATGTAAAGTCACTGGGAAAAGTAACTTGACTTATGAAGAGGCTATGGTGTCAGAAAAGTGTGCCACTGAAAAAGTCCAACAAATTCCCAAAGAATTAATGGCTCCTGCACTAAGGATTATTCAATTCAGTAAGAACTATTCTTATCTGAGACAGAGGAATATACGTTGATATGATGATAGATCTGTTTATTATTCTTATATTATGGCATATTGTATGCATGATTTCCTTTCATTATGTATGATTATATTGCTCTGTGCATTTGACGAGTCTAAAGTTTTCTGGGTATATGATGTCTACCAGTCTGCTGAATTTTATGGGAACTGGATGTGGTTTATAGAGGTATATATCTGAAGGTAAGATGCTTGTGAAATACATTGCAAGCGTCTATACTCGCTTAAACTTGATGTGGTTCTTAAGAGTTAACTCACCAAACAAATTTTCTGTTCTCTGAAAATGAATGATCCACGAAATGGATTTATTTTTTCCCAATAATTATTGTTTAAACTTGTTTGAAAACTGACAATTAAAAAACAGTGACAGAAACAAACAGGTCCTGTGTGTTTGATCCAAGTGCGCTAGATTATGCAACTTGTTGGATTTTCATCAAAATGCTTGTATTGTATGTGTGTGTGCTGCACACCATGAATGAGGTTTTGTTTTGGCAGACATGCTTCCTTTGAGGGACCTCGCCGACGCAATAGCTGAAAAATTGCAGGAACAGCTGTATGTGGGTGCTGAGCTGCATGGAAAAAAGGATGGTGGGGAGCATCCCTGCAAAATATTGAAAGTCATGCAGGAAGGAGTTGATGAATCCCGTTATGAGGTAGCTTGGCTTGACAAGAATAAGAGAACAATAGAAAAGGCAGAAGTCAGTGCCAAGGATTTGGTGCAGAAGAAGTTTCCTTTTAGCAGGAACATCTTGAAATCTTTTATCCGGGAATCTACATATCGTAATGCTCCATGGGTGATACATGATGAATTGGCACAAAATTATGGAATCTCAACTGATATCCCAGAGGGATTAAAAGGAAGAGCTTTCTTCAACAATGGACTTTTAATTTACAACAAGAAAAGGAAAATTGAGGTAAACAGAAAGAGAGGGATAGTAGTTTCAGCTTCATTAATCTCTCTGATCCATGCATAAAGAAACAAAATTTAATTGATAAAAGAGAAAGAAACAGTAAACTATCATAGGATTAAATGTCCTGTATTTTCTTGGTTGGTTTGTTAGTGATGTGGTTTTTTTGGTATCAAATTTATCATGTTCAGGATGTAAATGGAGAAGCTGAAAATTGCAAAAGGAGTAAGTCGGATCACTCAGTGAAAGGTAAAATTTAAAGGTTGATGTCATTTTGTCTGCTTTTAGAATTGGTTTTGCTCCCCTTTAATTAGAAGTTATTTTGTAGCAGAATTTGTGTTCACTTTGCTTTGAGCATTTCCATTTCATCCACCCCTTTCTCTTTCGCTTTCTATGTTGTTGGGGTTGGGTTGTAGCATGTACCATGCGATTAGCCTCTTGTATTTTCTTTTAAACTGGGAAGCTTTCTCTCTTCCATCTTGGAGATAATGAGTGTTTGATAAATCTGTATTTCAAATCATATTATTGATATACTGAAATTACAGACTTACAATTTGTCCAGTCAGTCTTGATCTTAACCTTATTGTTATCACAATTTTTCAGAAAATGGCCAACGTAAGGAAGCACCTATCAAATATCCGATTGACGATTTATTGGTGAAGCCTAGACCAAATGATCCTGAACGTCCTTCTCCATCAAGAGACTTCATTGTTCCGACCCATTGTGTGGGGGATCTCTTAATGGTTTGGGATTTTTGTACTTCTTTTGGTAGGCTGTTGCACTTGTCACCCTACTCTCTGGAAGATTTTGAAAACTCAATCTGCCACAAGGAAAGCAACGTGGTTCTCCTTGTGGAATCTCATGCAGCACTATTGCGGGTGCTCATGAAAGACGATGGTGAGTATGCTTCAGCTGTACAGAACAGAAAACGGAAGTTTAAGGTCAGCATCTCCCTTGTATATATCTTTCTATTAGCAGTTATCAGTATATATTTTTTTGTGTTCCATGCACATGTTCCAAATGAAACTTTCCTTGCAACCTGGTATTCTATGCAAACTTAGTTCTTTCTTTTATTAATGATATGACAGTATTTAATCCCATTTCATTTCCAGATTACCATGACTAATTGGCAAGAATATTTATGCGATTTTCTAGAAATGATCAATGTTCCTGGATTACAGCAGTTTGAAGCTACCATAAAAAGGGGACATTATGGCCTCGTTGATATCAATGCTAAGCTAGAAATCGTGTGCAAATTGGTCAATCGAGTTCTTGAAACCTCCATTTTTAGGGAAAAGTTGGACGAAGTTATTGAACAGCGGCAGGCACTTGGTGCTACTAGAAGAGGAGAAGCGCTAGAAGATGGTAGAAAAAGAAGAGAAGAGAAGGAACGGTTGAAAGGTGAGTTTGATAGCAATGGAAGTATGGATGGGCACTGTCAAATCAATGTAGAAACTGTCTCAGCAAAAAATAATTACAGCAAACAGAACGGAGACATAGGAAAGAAAAGAAATGGAGAGAAGGAATCATCTAGGAACGGGGATGCTGCGGGTCGAAGGTCAGTGTTTATATTGTGAATTGTAGCTGCGTGCCTTTGGGTTTTCTTTTCAGTAGTTATCTTGACTTCCAACATAAAATTTGTTCTAAATTTATGAGCAGTATGGATAAGCATTCAAATTGTGCATCCAAAAAGTCATCTAAGAAGCTGAGTTTAGAACTGAAAGAACTAGCAGAAAATGAAAATGACTCATCCAGAAAGGAATCACAGAAGCAATTAAACTGGGAGAAGAATCCATCAGAGAAGAATAATTTTGAACAGAGGGTGCAGACTACCTCCATTTTTTTTCAATTTATTTAGTTTGTCTATTGGACTTCTAATGATTCTGTTTGTTGCAGAGAGAATATTTTGAACGAGAGATGGAAAAACGATTTGTTCGTACAAGTCCCCTAGGTAAAGATAGGCATTACAACAGGTATTGGTGGTTTCGCCGTGATGGGAGGATATTTGTAGAAAGTTCTGATTCCAAGGAGTGGGGCTACTACAGCAGCAAGGAGGAGGTACTGAATTCCAATGGCCTGCTATATATTCTTTTCCTTTATGCATGAGACTTCTAACTTTTTATTGTTATGCTTGAATAGCTTGAGGCATTGATGAGGTCACTGAATCGCAAGGGTGTGAGGGAAAGATCATTGCAAAAGCAGCTGGAAAAATATTATAGTAGAATATGGTGAGTTAGATTTGTTTTCCAATTGAAGATTTTAATGGAGTACCTGTAGAACATCTTAGTCCTTGATTCCATTTCACGTAGTGGAATATGATGACCTGAACCTAAGTAGAAACCTTCAATTTGGACTTTTCTCCCAGCTGTACACGTTTTATAGATGCTGTTAGTGGACAAAAACAATGATGGTATACAACAAAGGAATACCGTTGTTTTTGTTTAGTTAAAGTTTCTACTAATTCTCATGTATAATGGTCGCCAAAATGAGCTGATAGTTCGGAGTGGCTGACCTTGACTGGAAAAAAAATTATTAGAAACTGTTATTGGTAAGTTTGATTAATTTAACATTTTGAAATAATGACCTCGATTACCATCTTGATTCTCTTGAAACCTGTGTCATAGTTCTGATCTTCTAGTGATGACATATAAACTTCCCATCTACCGTTGAGTTTACTTTTAGATGTTATCAATATATTTTTGTTCACCTAAGTTTTTCTTATCTGTTAACTTCATTTTATCTATATTCCATGTTCATAGTACGGAACTTCAGAAGAGATCAAAGGATCAGATGCAGAAGATTGCACTAGATGAGTCTGTGCTCCGAAGGTCAACTCGTGTTCGAGCGCCACCTAGAGAAAATCCTGCCAATGCTTTCCTCAAATATGTTAACAAGTGGAAGGAAGAGTAGGTGGTGCATTGAGGCCTTACATCTGTCAAGTTGAGCTTTTCAGATTGATGAAAGCTGGGACGTTCTGCTCCAAGTGTCTTTTCATTTGTTTGTGATTAGATATGAAGATTAGTAGCAAATGATTCAGTTGGTCCAATGTCTTCAGAGGAATAGGAGAGGATTAAGCGGTAGTTTAATCTATCATCGGATGATGGACAAGCATGAATTTTATGCTTGATCCTTAAATTTTGTACATGGAGTACGCCATTTTATTAATAATAACCGTAGTAGGTACCAAAACAATTCATGTATTTGCCCTGTTTTAATTGTTACTACTACCTCTCTAAGTTTAATTATATAAGCTAGTTGACTTTTATGAATAGATGAAAAAAGTTAAATAAATCAATTAATTAACTAATATAAAAATTAATTACTGTAGATAGATTAATAAATATATAATATAAATTTATATATAATTGAGTTATAATTAATTAATTTATTTAATTTTATTAATTTATTTAAAATAATCAATTAACTAGAATATATTTTGTTCTCCTGCATGGCTACTGCATTTTATTGTTGGAAGTGGAAATTTACATGGAACCATCCATGTGAATTTATAGTTGCCTGCGTGATGTGTAAGGGGATTATATGACGTTATGTTTCTCATGCAATCCGACGGGAATTCATTCTACAGTTTAAGGTTCAATTCCCCCAACATTTGTAGTCTTGATGCCTTATGATTCGTCTATAAATGGATGAAAACTACAGGCATATTGAAGGTCAATTGAAAGATACGTGATATGGTCAAATTTATTTTTTGTTTAGGGAGAGTGAGTGTCCAATTTTTGTTTGGGTCAAAATATGTCAGATGTAAACACAAGGGATTATCTAGACCTTGCATGTTCCTTGAGTACATATTTTTTATGGATCCTTACCATTGTTTACAACACTTTATGACTCATGATTTATAAACAGTGCTGTTTTATATGGAATGGATTTTAGAATTTACAGGGGACCTCTCAACAAAGGATTTTGGTTCCTAAACGTCTTCTTTTATCAAGTATTTGAAACTTCAATGACTTCTACAAAAGGAGAAAAGAGAACTCTTACAAGGGAGGGGCAGCTGCGGCCCCAAAGGGGGTGGAGATTATTTCTTCTTTCTCCTTTTTTGTGCCTTCGTCCTTCTTTTCCAGGGCTGCATGCAGGATAAACCCCTAGAAGAGAAGACGAGGGGTGCTGATGCTTTCTTAGCCAGTTAAACAGAAAATGCAGGACTTCTCATTCATGTAAACAGAATGCATATTCATAAGATGTCAATTATGAGCACTTCAGACATTCAGATATCTTTAATCTGCAGGATTTAACCTTGAGATATCTAAATGCACCTATCTTGAATAAACGAACCAGAAGTGACATGCAAATACTTACTTCATTTAAGTACTTTGAACACATCATTGCCATTAGGAACTCTGTTATCAGTACAGCAGAATATGAGCAAACAATATCCAGCATGTGTTCTCAGGCCACCAGTTCCTTGCCTTACGAGCAAGAAGAGAATTCTTGTCACAACTCATCGCATGCAATGTAAAACAAGCTCGTCCGACAATTTTTCCCATTTTGAGATCTTCAAATGCTTTGCCAGCCTCCTCAAAGTTGTATCTTCTAGAAACAGTATTAGAAAGATTGAAGATACCAGTTTCTGCCAGTCTGACTAACTTTGGAAGATCTTACCTTGCTCTACCTCCATGCGATTCAATAACTTTTATCTACTCAAAGGATGTTGTGATGGTTCGTTGGAATTATGAAAGGCACCAAAAACAATTATCAGTTTAACAGAGAACTTCATAGCATTACATAAAAAGAAAACTAAACTTAGTTTCTGTAGTATGAACTCGAAGGTCATCTTCAACCAGATTATTCATGTGAATGCAAGATATTTCAATCAATGGATCCAGCTAAAGCCTTAAACTTGGCTTAAAAGCATAACACTGGCAAAAATAAAATTCATGTGGTGGTTCATGAGTATCACTTTAAGTTGAGAAAAAATAAATAATATTCCTCTAATCCTTAATATATGACTTACTTAACTAATTTTATTAGATCAAGGAAGTTAGTTAATATAGCATATTTTTTTCTAAAATAATCTAATCATCTTTCTTAATTTCTTCCCTCCCCCTCTTACTTGATTATTATTAAGGAAGTATCAATAGGAGTAATTTGGGAACAAATTAATAAATATAGGAAATAGGTCTTATATTTAGGATTAAAATCAACTCTCCAATTAGATCTTATATTAAAGAGTTGAGGAGTACCTGTTATTTACTAACTTTTAAGAGTTTTAATATTTTCATGTTTTTGCAAAACAAGTTTAAGTTGAATTGAGTTCTTTTATATTTGGTAGAAGATTTTGTGTAAGTGTTAGGAGAACATTAAATTTTAAAAGTGGGGAGTAAAGTTCCAAACAATTAGAAAAGGCAAGCTTGATTTGAACGGTGAAGGTGTTATCTCGACCATTATAGTTGAAACTTGAGAGTATACGGAGTCACTTATTAGATAGAAAGATATACTGCATACAAAGAATATGCACCTTTCTACGAACAAGGCGATTTATATCCACTTGTCCTATAGCACCAGCTTGAACTAGTCCAATGATCACAACTTTTCCTCCATCCTTCACACTTTGTGTGCACTGGGAAAACGGCTGTGGTTTTCCCAGGGCTTCCACAGCAACATCAACACCTTTTCCACCAGTTATTTCCTGTTGAAATCAGTGTAAGCAAAATAAAGGCTCTCTTCAGAGTGAAAGAAATCAAACATCCCGTGGATGAGGCAATTTTTTACTTGAAAAATTGTGTGCGCTGTCCTACTAACTCCATACATTTGGCTTTGTCAGAAAATAATAGCAAAAGTAATAACTAGTTATATTGTCAGAAAATAAGCCCCAAATGCTCTAGCAATCTGCAAACAGCTAGAAAGGAGGATAAATTTAGAGAGAAAATTCAGCCCAATGTTCTGTATCTGAAGGGGTAAATTGGAATACCTATATTCTCTAAATCATTTTGCAATACCTAAAGGGTCTCCATAACGAAACATAACTATCACATAGCTAAACGTATGATTCCCAACAAATTTTTCAATAAATCTGTATACAATCTAATAAGACAATGAGAAACAATCTCATCCATATAGTAATAAGTTCTGAATGCTTAGGCACAACCATATAGTGTAAGATTGGATGTGCTCCAAGGTAAATGAAGTGTCAGTGAGAACAAGCCCAGATATTCAGTCACTATAGTTGAGTTGCCATGCTTTATTTGTTGTCCTCATAACTTATTGTAACGTAAGGCAGATGTAATTGACAAAATGTTAAGTTGTTAGCTAAGTATACCTTAAGCAAGCATTACCAAAGTGAACCAACAGAAAGGCGGTGTGACTGCTAGGTGAAAATTAGACACTAATCAGGAAAGTAATTTCTTATACCTAGAACCAACACCCCCCGTTGCAATAACAGCAACAGAATCCCCAGGACGCACCTCAGCTGCATGGGCCATAGCACCATATGCAGTAAAGACCGCACATCCTAGTATTGCAGACTCTGTATATGGCAATGAGTCTGGCAATACAGTCAACGCATTTGCTGGCACAACACAGTATTCGGCAAGACCGGCCATACTATACATGTAGACTGGTTTTCCTATAAATTATTAATTATTTTCAGTATTCAATAATGAAGGGTACTGTCAAGGAGTACGTTTAAAAATGAATAGCATGTATATTGTACTCAGGTATCAACTGGAAATAAAACACCAGGGGGGGGGGGCAGTGAGTTAATCCTGTGCAAATGCAATCAAAGGAACATACTTATTTCAGTGAAAGGAGCTTGAATTGTTGTGGTATTTCGTCAGTTCGTCACTCATGACTAATTACAGTAATGTGTAGTGACAGTAAAAGGCAGAGGTGGTCCAGCTGGTGCTACTGCTTCTAGCAGCAAATTATGAAAATTTGTACTCTATTATAAGCTTTCAGGCGATTTAGTAATTCATAAAATAGTTCTGCTGCCAGAGCTAGCAGTAGATTGGAAACAAGAGTGTAACTAAATGGCCATTATTAGCCTTAATAACATGCAAAGCATACTCACCACTGCTGCACAGAAACAGACGAGTTTCACCATCGTAGAGGGTTCCTTTTGCCCGGCTATAAGCAAAGAAAATTTCACATAAATCATCATGGCCCTGTTTAGTAGTGGGATACTTGTGACAACATTGAAAGCGATCAATAAATCAGACAAATTGCTTGATGCAAATATGAGATGTTACCTTTGAACAGTAAGAACAGTGGCCACAAGGAAAAATGAAGGAACCAACGACTCGAGATCCAACTTGAAGCCTACGACACAGGAAAGCTTAATTATTACGAATTTTTACTTTCCATCTGCATTGACCGAAGAAAGTATGTTTTCAGGCTCTGTCCCCCTTGTATCCTTATTTTCTCACCTTTCTTTTTGGCAATTAAAAGAGAAATCATAGACAAAAGTGACCTAGAGTAACTAAAAGAGTTTATAGAAGGAACCACACACACACACAAAAAACCATAACTGGAAGCAATGCACCTTAACATAGGCATCAGAGTCAGGCAATAAAACTCACCACACACAACCAACCCGCGTTAATCTAGTTAGGTTTGAAAATCAATTTTAAGCAAAACATTTATTCAGAATTGTTTTTAATCAAAATTATAGTTTAAAATTATAATTTTGAATAAGTTATTGAAAATAGTTTTTAGAATAGTAAAAGAGTTTATAGATTATCTAATTACTATTTTACCCCTACTTTTTCTTATACATTCTCTCCTCTCTCTCCTCTCTCCTATCTCTTCTTCACCCTATCTCCTTTCATTTTTCTTCTCTACACTCTCTTCTTTCTCCTATTTATTCTATACCCTCACTACTCTTTCATATTTTAATCAAATCATACATATTTTAATAATTTATCAATATAAAAAGTTATTCTACTACTAATCATCCAAATATCTCTATTTTCAAAATCTATTCTTCCCAAAATCTATTCTCCATAATCTATTCTTTTTAAAAATTATTCTCTAAAAGTTAATCCAAACACACCCTAAGTAAAAGGAGTTTTTTCCATTTAAGGGCAAAATCTAGAGTTTGAGTTTATTTAAATAGAGAAAACGTCTTTAGGAGAGCTATCCTAATTGAATCCAACAATATTTAAATATAACCCAATTAAGTAGCTACATAATAAGAAAAAAAGCGCAATATACATTTTCCAGATCTGCAATATATTCATAAGTTGTCAATTATGACCACTTCGGCCATTGAAATATCTTTAATCTGTAGGATTTAACCTTGAGATATCTAAATGCGCCTATTCCGACTAAATGAACCAGAAGTGACATGAAAATATTTATTTTATTCAAGTACTTTGCACACATCATTGCCATTAGGAACTCTGTTATCAGTACAGCAGAATATGAGCAAACAATATCTATCATGTGTTCTCAGGCCACTAGTTCCTTGCATTACGGGCAAGAAGCAGAATTCTAGCCACAAATCATTGCATACAATGTAAAATAAGATTATCTTATCTCAATGACAGCTCGTCCGACAATTTTTCCTTGGTTGAGATCTTCAAATGCTTTGCCTAACGGAGAATTTCATAACATTACATCAAAGAAAACTAAACTTAGTTTCTATAGTTTGAACTCAGAGATCATCTTCAACCAGATTATTCATGTGAATTAAATATATTTCAATGATTTGATCAAGCTAAAGCCTTAAACTTGGCTTAAAAGCAAAACATCGACATAAATAAAATTAATGATCACTGTAACTTGTGAATAAATAAATAATACTACTAATAATTTTTAATATGAGATATATTTAACTAATTTGAATAAATTAAAAAAAATAATTAAATTAGTTATTTTTAATAATTGTATATTAGTTTTCTTAAAATATTTTTTTATTATATGTATTTGAACTACTCTTAATAGAAACTCTTTTAGTTTGTATAATCATGTAAAGATATTTTAGGAAAAAAATTATAATTTAAGAGATAAAGTATATTGGGATCTTGTATTTAGATCGAAATAAATTTTATATCTAACTTTTATATTTATAATAGAAAAGAGTAAATTTAAAGATAAAATTTATATTTAAAATTAAATTTAATCTCATAATTAAATCTAATAATAAGAAAGATAGGGAAAGAATAAAAGTTTCAGTTAGTAAAAATTGGAAGTTAGGTAGTGACTAGGTCCTTAATCCTTATTTAATAATATTAGTTATCTAGTCACATCTTAAACAGTCTCATGAAGAAACAATTGTCAAAACTAGTTTTTTATATTGAAGATATTGAGATGGATTGAGTATATAAGTTGACTTATATTTATATAACATTTTATTTTGACCTTTGAATTTTATAAAATATTTTTTAGTTTTCTAACCTTAATACTATTAGTTTATTAATAAAAATTGTATTGAAAATTTTAAATATTAACAAAATAATCTAAAATATTGATATATTAAAATTGATTTTAAAAACTAACAACAATTGACAAAAAAAATCATAATTTAAAAAAACAATACTAAATTTAAAGAATTAAAAAAAATAAAAGATAAACTAAAATGCTGTATAGAATCATAGGACCAAATATATAAGGGGTGTGTTTTGAAAACCCAAAACAATAGTTTTAAAATAATTTTTAGTCTAAAGTTTAATTTAATAAAATTTTAAAATAAATAGTTTTATTTATTTAAAAGTATTTTTAGATTAAAATATAATTTAAAATAGGGCTGTACACAAAACCCACCGTCTGATATATCCGCTCGAGCCCGTAATAAAAATACCCTACCCAGCCCGATAAATATAGGGCAGGGTTGGGCATCGAGTTGTAAAATATAACCTATGTATTTTTTAGGCTGGGCATAGGGCATAGGGGTTGACATACCCTGTCCATAAACACTCATTCTTTTATTTTTTTTTATTTATTTTATCTATCTTATAAGGGAGAATATGATAGCTTCTGATGATTAGAAGATAATTTTAAAAATATGAGTAGTTAAGTAGGTAAGTTGTATCTTTTAATATTTATAACTATACTATTTTTTTTTAACTTTATTAATTATCATATGATTACATTACAAATTATAATTATTTATTTTAGTTTTTTAGATGCTTTATCTTTGTCAATATTGGAGATATTGATACAAAGTTATAATTACAAATTATTTAGACTTCAACTCTTATTTTTTATATGCAATGGATCTCAAAATTTTAATTGTTATTTTTGTTGCCTTATTCTTAGTGGATTATAGATATTATTTAACTATTGAAGACACATGAATATGATATTATTTTATAAGTTCATAATTGCCGATTTTTTTCACAACATGAGCATGACATTACGACTTGGGCATGCCCAACCCGCCTATGCCCAGCCTAAAACTGTTAAGGCTTTTACCAGGTAGGGCCGAGCTTTGGGCTACAAAATGAAGCCCATGCATTTTTTAGACAGGCATTGGGCAGGGGGTTGCCCTATCCAACCCTGCCCATGCATACCCCTAGTTTAAAACCATAATTTCAGATAAGATGGTAGAAGTAGCTATTGGAATAGTAAAAGAATTTATAAACTACTTAATTACTATTTTACCTTTACTTTTTCTTATACCCTATCTCCTCTCTCTTCTATCTTTTTCACAATCTCCCATCTCCCATCTCCCATCTCTCTTCTCTATTCACTCTTCTTCATATTCTCTCCTATCTCTTATCTCATATTTTTAATAAAATCATTCCTTTTCAAGTAATTTTTCAATTACAAAAATCCTTTTAATAATAATTATCCAAATACTCATTTATCTTGAATCATTTTTTTTCATAAGCTCTTCTTTAAAACCTACCAAAAAAATATTTTTTTTCTATAAGTCATTTTCTAAAAGTCTATCGAAATATATACAAAATAATATATATATACACTTTTACTCTTTTACTAAACTTATAACAAATTATTTTTTATACATTAATTATATAAATTTTAAAATATTACACTTCATTTAAAAGTAATAAATAGTAATACTAGCCCAGCCAAGGGCATGTTTCTAATTGCTCACCAAGGGCAAATTAGCTTAATAAATAACCTATTTTTTATGGGTTCAATTGATACATGTTAACTATTTAGAGTATTTAATCTTTATATAATATTATTTTATTGTGATTTTAGTTATGACGCTTGAAAATGTATCTTAAATTTTAGATATTTAAATTTATATATGAGGATAATAGATAGCTCGTCCTATCTAATATTAATATCGTTTAAAAGAAATAGAAATTTTGTTTTATTTTTTAAATCATAATCAACTTAATTTTTTTAAAAGAATTTGTATAAAAAAAGCTTAATAAATAAATAGTAATACTAGCATATCAACTTTCTCTGCACGTGCAAGAGGGCCGGGGTTATTTCACTGTTTGCTTTCTCTGCTTGACATGTGTCCCACACGACCACCCCAGTTTTAAGCTTTTTGAAATCTGATACCATCCAAGGGCTAAAGCTAGGCAAAATAACCCTCTTAGTTAATAAATAAAAGTATAGTCTATATTTTATAATTTAATATTTAATTTTATTTGATAAAAATTTTAATTATTTTAAGTTAGATATAAATAGGCTAAGTATAGATAGATTATGTATACCCAAATTATAATACCATATTTATATTATAAAAAATAATATATAATTATAAATTTCTAAAATAATATATATAATCTACTAAAAATAAGATAACAAAAAGATAATAATTAAAATATTAAAATTTATTATATATAAAAGAATTTAAACTCGAAATAATTTATAATTATAATTTTATATTAATTTTTTAAATATTGGCAAGGATAAAGTATATAAAAAAATAAAAATAAATAATTATAATTTATAATATAATTATATTATAATTAATAAAATTAAATAAAAAGATAATATAGTTATAAATATTAAAAGATACAACTTATTTATTTAATTATTTATATTTTTAAAATGACTCTTTAGTTGCCAGTAGTTATAATATTCTCCCTTTTAAATATAGTATATAGAAAAAAAAATAAAAAAAATAAAAAAAAATAAATACTTATAATAGGGCAAGCAATCCCTTATCTAATATCTAATTTAAAAAAATATAAATTATAATTTATAACTTAATATCTAGTTCTACTCTATAGTTATTGAGATAGATAGAAAACCATTCCTATAGGGTAACCTTGCGCCGCAGGTTACCGTATTTTATGTTTTCAAGGTGAAGCGGAAAATAGAGTTTACGCACTATAAATACAGCACTATTACATGTAAAAATTGAAATTAATTTTTAAAATTTTAATTTTAATTATTTTAATATCATGTGTTTTATCAACAAATGATATATCCATTAGTAAATGTAAGCATTAAAAATAACTATTTTCCAAATGTTTTTTAACATAAATTTTACCAATATTTAAATTAATCTCTCATTTACATATTTGTTTTATATTTAATTTTTAAAATTCTCTTATATTTTGTATTTCAACCTTTAAAAAAGCTGTCTACACAGTATAAGACAACTTGTGAAAATTTACCTATAACTTGTGAAATGGAGAGTGAAAACTTACCAATAACTTGTGAAAAGGAGACTTTCTCAAACTGTGAAAACTTGTATAAACCGACGATTTCATTTTCATTTTTGTCAATCATAAAACTATATTTATTTAATTCTTAATATAAAATTTATTTAATTTATTTAATTAAATTAAAAAAATTAATTGAATTAATAAATATAATATATTTTATTAAAATATTTTAATTATTTTTATTAACTCCCTTTTTTTTACTTATTTATTATTGACGAATATTAATAAATATAATTTAGAGAAATTTAATAAAAATAAGATATATATATATATATCTTATATTTAGAATTAAAATTAACTTTTCAATTAAATTTTATATTAAAAAATTAAGAACTATTTTTTACTATATTTATAAAATTAATTATTTGTCTTTATATTTTTTATTTAGTGTAAATAAATTTCTAAATGTTTACGTAATTATAACTCAACTTATGAATTTTAATTTAATATAATTTAATTTTTATAATTTAATTATTTAAAATATTAATTTTTATATTTTAAAAAATAAAATTATATTTTTTTATAAAATTTTAAAACTAAAATTGTTTTAAATTATTATAATTATAGAGATTTAGATGATTTAAAGTTTTAAAAAAATTGATTGAGTGAAGATTATTATGATCGAATTGCAGTTATAAAAAATTTAGGAATTGATGTAACAAAAAAAAAAATCTGGAATTGAATTATAATAAAAGCTAATTAACACGTGTCTGCAAATAGAAGATGTAGCATGAGGCATGAATAAACTGACGGGTGATTTTAACAAATGCCAGTGCCATCATGTTCTTGGAAAAGAAGTTTTAGCCTTAGGAAGAGAGGGTTCAGAGAAAGGTTTCAGAAGAGAGGGTTCAGAGAGCGCAGGGACATCCATAGCGGGCGGTGCCGCTTTTGTCCATTACCTTCTTCACTCCTTCACTGCACTGCTTCACCCCTCAGCGTTTCTAAATCCTAACCATTTCCTCTTCCCGTGATACAATATTTTATTCATTTTTTAATTCCAGTTTTCAAATAAATTCTTAATTATATATTCTGTGTTTTCTTCAATCTTGCTCCAATAACAAAATCCCCCTCCTTGCAATGAAGGAATTGGTATAAATTGTTCAAAAAAGCTTAAAGCTTAAAGCTAGCCGAACAAAAGATAAACAGCATTCTGTGAAAAGATAACGACAGTAAAATACGTTGGGCAGCATTTGATCTTCCAGGTAGTTCGTTTCTCCATTGAAATTCTGAAGCTCTTTAGGGCATATCAGTGCATCTCGGTTTCTTTCTCGTTTTCTCTGTCGTTGCATCTATCTTCAGAAGTACGTCTTATTTTTAGCTGTAATTTTCATTCTATTAAACCTCCTAATCTTTGCTTTGCCGTTTATCGGAAGTGTTGGTCTAAAGTAAATTTTCTTCAATTATGAAATCTGGTTGGTACTGAGTTTCTTGTGGGTTTCATTTTTTTTAACCATGGTTAAAACTGCCTAACTTGGGTAGAAGAGTTTGCTGTAGGTTTCTCTGTCTTAGTTGAGATCTGAGAGCATGGTTAAGTTACGTTGCTTCCGAGCTTAGTTATAACACCCAAAATATTAATTTGCAGCGGGAATGAAAGTACTAACCAACGTGAAATTAATTAATCTGAGAGCATGGTTTCTCGACACTTTTTTGTGTTTTTTTTTTTTTGAAGAGGGTGACGATATGGTTCTGGACGTACCATTATCAATTTTTGCTTTTATTTTCTTCAATGCCATTTATTTGTTCTGGCTTTTGAAATCTAGGAAAGTGTGAGTTAATTTGCCTTTTACGTTTTGCTGGTTTCAGGATAGTTTATGATTCACTAACAGTTCCCTCTTTGGTTGATCATACTTCACTCTGGCATTTAATATGGCACTGCCTTTCTGACGCAGCATGTAAGTTTCACTGCCATTTCGGGTCTGTTTATTGTCCAATGAAGAAGGGTTATGTTTTATGGTACAAGTTGAGAATGTTGTTATATCAGTCAAGTGAATGATATCAATGGAGTTTTAATCTATACTTTGCAGAAAGATGAAAAGTTAACTGTACTGCAGATCAAACTGTTATTTTATTAACTAGCTGCTAGCTGCATCAATAACAATGAAAACATGTCTGTTATTAGGTTTCCTAAGATTTGCATTATTTATTATTTAAGTTTTCAATTTTTTTATTATTATATAGAAGATCTTCCAACAGTTTGTCTTCTTGTAGCCTTTTATGGACAACTGCTACAGGTTGTGTTTATTTCTTCAGCTGAAGCTGACAAAGCCTCAAACCTTGCTTTGCTTCTCATCTGCATCTCCTTCTGTAAGTGTTCTATTTGTAGTTTGATTTGAATCTGAAAGAAGATGGCAGCCAAGCTTGTCAAAGGTGCAACAAGTGAAAAACTGGCTGAAACTGATTGGATGAAGAATATTGAAATATGTGAAATAGTTGCTCATGATCAAAGGTACATCTTGCTTCTAACTCCTTTTATGTCGTTGTTTCATTATGATTTGTAACTGTCCTAGAACATTGTGAAGAGAAATGAACATTGGATATATGTTCATGAAGTTATTCTCAACAGTATTATATGAATGTATAAAACTGGACCATTACACTCTGCGATGTGACTCTTTCCTGTTGGACATTTTTGCTGTCCGTAATTTCCCATGAAATGTAGTCATGCCAAAATTTATTGTTTTACTCTTGGGATTCATTCAGTTTCTTCTTGACTGCACTTCTTGTCAAAGTCTTGGCTAAGTGGTGAAAATCTGGTATTTTGATGCCTAACATACTTAATTTTCAATTCTAATAATGTTCACCACCATGACCATCCCTGGATTGATTCCTGATCCTGGACGACTCTTGTCTGGATTTTGAAATTTGGAACATAGACGAGTCTGTTGATCTGCCACAATAATTTTAGTACCAACGTTTTAACCACTGTATATTTTTCTGAATATGCAGGCAAGCTAAAGATGTTTTTAAGGCTATTAAAAAAAGACTTGCTAGCAAAAATCCCAATACTCAACTTTATTCAGTCATGGTGAGTATAATCACTTTCTTAGACATTTGATATTATGTAAATTTGCATGACGTACCCGATACTACCTATACCACAAACAATAAGCTTCATTATACCCTATAACTTTATTTAACCAAATTGTTGTCCTTGTTCTATGGCATCCTACTAAATCATCTGTTCATATGTTGATTTTTTAGTTATTGGAAATGTTGATGAACAATATTGGGGATCCTATTCATAAGCATGTGGTTGACGTGGGAATTATTCCTATTCTAGTGAATATTGCGAAGAAAAAGGTGATTTTTTGCCTCTTAACATAAGCTCATCTTTTGGGAGTGTTTTCTTTCCTTTTCTTTTTTGGCTACCTCAATATTTTTGGCCTTTTCTCTGCTTGCAGTCAGATTTGCCTGCTCGAGAGAGGATTTTTCTCCTTCTAGAGGCCACACAAACATCCCTTGGTGGCGCTTCTGGAAAGTTTCCCCATTATTATAATGCATATTATGATTTAGTGGTAGGTGCAAACATGCGAAGTAAATCTAGAATTATTTGATTTATTGGCGGTGGCTGGGCTTGTGTCATGGCATAGTAAGAAGGACGAGATTTCTTTAAGCTCCATAACATTAAAAATCTTAGTCACGTAATACGGCTTTTGGTTCTTATTGAATGACAGCATAGGTTGTAAAAAGCTTATTTAGCATGCCTTAATCACAAAGTCCAAAACTGCTATCTCAAGGAGAAATATTTTTAATTTTGTATTTGAAAAGGATTATTAAAGTGATATAAAAGGTTGCACAAGATATTTAGATATTGATTTTTTTTTTTTTGTACTTTTATGTAATTTTCGAAGCCCCTTTTGTATGTTTTATTTTGTTTCTTACTTGCTAACAGATACTTCTCACCCACACGGAAGATGGCTTTCACCATCTTATATTGTATAATTTCCCCCCCTTTTGTCTATGCTTAAATCATCGTAGGTTTTCTGAATAGTTTGAACTGCAATCTATTTATACTTTGTATAGAGTGCTGGTGTGAAATTTCCTCAAAGGGAGCGTGTGGTCCAATCAAATCATCCTAGTTCACAACCTACTAAGATCGGTAACGTGCTGAACAGTGAGTGGGGATCACCTAGAGAAGACGACGTTGCTCAGCATGCAGAGTCACAAACTGTTTCTGAATCTAGGTGACTTTGGCTTTGTGGTTCTAGTATAATATGACAACATATTTGGCAACCATTTTATGGCAATCTCATTTTTCATACACTATGTAGTCAACTTGCATTTGGTCAATAATATAGAGTCCTCAGCTTTCCTGACCTAATGCATTGAATTGGATAATTATGACATGAATTTTTATTGGGATAGAGATTATGATAGTATGAATCAGAGAAGCTTCCTACTCTGGAGTGAAAAAGAGTGAAAGGAGAAAAATGCCAAAATTTAATTTTGGGTGGATTCGTTATCTCTTGTGGATTTTACAAATAATAGGAGGAATTGATTTGTGATAAGGGACCTCTATAGGGAACTGTTGGAGAAATATCCTTCTAGAAAGTTTGTTCTTATTGCCATTTTCATATAGCACAGTACGTGACTTAATCCAACACATCTTGTAGTATTATTCAAAAGGCGAGTAATGCATTGGAGGTTCTAAAAGAAGTCCTTGATGCTGTTGATGCTCAGCATCCGGAGGTATGCCATTGATCTGTCATCCCTAGAATTTGTCATGCATGTGCACTTGCTCTGGAAGTTCATACTTTAATATAATAACTTCAGCCATGCCTAACTTCAGCCATGCCTAACTTCAGCCATGCCTTTGTCGTCTTCTTTCTTTTCCCCTCTTCCTGATGCTGATCCTATTATATCCAGATATTTCCATGGGAGTACAATGAAATACCTAGCTAGTACCAAAATTTGTAGGCACAAAGCAGAAAACGAGAAAACATCTTGCTGATTTGTTCTAGATCAGAAGCCATCTAAAATACTAAGATAGCTTCCTTCTACAGAAATGTCTCAAGCAATGATGCTGCAACTTTTTTTTTTTTTAAACTTTCTAGGGAGCAAGGGATGAGTTCACCCTTGACCTTGTAGAACAATGTTCATTTCAGAAGCAAAGGTTAATTCAACTTGTGATGACTTCTCGGTGAGGACACAAGGCTGCCTTAAATTTCTCATTTCTGCTTTTGGCCTATATAGAAAGGCTTTTAGGTTTATGACCTGTATGTTGCAGAGTATTGGGCTTAATTCTGAGAAAAACATTGGTACTCACATGCTTTTGACCCTTGTTTTTTTTTATAAAATGTGGGTAGAGACGAGAAGATAATTTCTCAAGCAATTGAATTAAATGAGAAGCTTCATAAAGTTCTTGCAAGACATAATGACCTTCTTTCTGGTGGAGCTACAGCAACTGGTAATTGTTTTGCCCATGAAGAACCAGAGGAAGAGGAGGCTGAACAGCTGTTTCTTAGGTGCCTTGCTTGTTCTTTGGACTTGCTATCAATTCCCCTTGTCATGAAGGGCGAGACTTTTTTTTTTTGGTCCAACCGACCAACCCCTTGGCATTATTGGATTTTGAATATCCATTTATCTCTGATTATGTCTGGCAGATTACGGAAAGGGAAGGCTTGTGTACGGGCTGAAGATGAAGAGACTGCACCCCAGTTTCCTCACTTGCGTTTGCTTGGAGAAAGACTGAATCGTCCACTAATAAGGCCACTCTCTCTGGAGCCGTCACGAGAAGGTAGTACTCGTTCAGTTCCTGCTACAATTCCGCCTCCTCATGCAAAAGGCGTCAATAGAGAGCCGCCTCTTGTTGCCATTCCACCACCACCTGCAAAGCACATCGAGGGTGAGAGACTTTTTCAGGAAAAGAAGACGGAGGGTTCTCCTCTGGCTAGTCACATGAGAGGCCTCTCTTTACATAGTTTAAATGGCAGCAGCTCTCACAGTGGAAGCTTTGATTCCAGTGACTAGACTTCTGGAAGGGCCTCGTTTAACGTCTATACATCCCTTTTTTATCTTTTAAATGTCGAGTTTGAATTTTAAGCTGAGAGGATACTGATTTCTGATTTAGTCTTGGTGGTTTAGTTTTGGTGAGTTATGTTATAAGAAAGGAAGAACACATCCTCTTGGGTTCATGAAGTGCATGTAAGCGGTTTACTGAGATCATATGCCATGACCTGAGATTTGTAATTATTGCTATTATTAGCTTTGTTTAAGTCCTTTATTTTCTAACTTGTTGGGATCTGTACATCTGCACCTCCCCACTTCGGTGCTTTCTAAATCTAGTAGGGCCAGGGTTTGCCTCTCAGCGTGGTGTCGTGAGCTACCTTGAAATTTTGTGTTCGGTGTGGATAAAGTTCTGTGTAATTTTTTCATAATTTAAATGAAACTATAACTTAAATTAAATTATAATATATATAATATAAAATTTATTGAAAAAAAGATAAATAGGCGTAAGCTCCTTGGCCTATTTTCATCCTTATTGGCTTGAGAAGAAGCAGTTATATATTCTTCACTAACCATGAATCATAAATATAGTAAATGATAGTAAGAAACATAACTGGTTTGGTAATAGAGGATTTTTTTAGAGGTTAATTGTCAATTTGTTAAGTAACAAAACTACTTGAGGTAAGGCTCATTGAGAAAAAACGTCTTGTCGTTTTCAATGGTTGCATACTGTAAAATGGGATAAGATATCTAATTCTATCTTGAGATAGACATGTCCAATCTTTCTTCTTGCTTGACTTTTCAGGCTGTACATCATTGACTCCTCTTACTTTACTTCCCTGTTGTGCGTTTCTTATAATTGGTTCTTCTGGCAAAATAAAAATTTACCTCTTCTTCTTCCTCTTCTCTGTAGAATGAAAGAAACAATAGTGTTGTATCCAGCTCCAAGTTTTGCTCATTTGGTCTCCGTTGTAGAGCTGGGAAAGCTTATCTTACATCACCAACCCAATTTATCCATCGTCATCTTGGTCCCATCTATGTCTTCTGATCATTCTACTGCTACTACTTCATCATACATCAATGATCTCTCTCTAACTGCGATTCCCATCTCTTTCGTTTATCTCCCTTCCCTCCAAGTTACAGTTTTTGATTCTGTCGCCATGAATGCTCTTAATGTTCTTGAAGCTCTGAAAACTTTATCTTCTTCCTTCACTATTTTGGCTCTTGTGACCTCAGCTCCTCATGAAAACTTGAACACCCACATCCCCACATTCTGCTACTTCACCTCATGTGCTTCTGCTCTGGCTTTCTTTCTCTACTTGCCTACCTTCCATAATCAGACCACTAAAAGCTTCAAAGATCTCACAGATACTACTCCTTTGGATTTTCCTGGTTTGCCTTTTCTCAGTGCTTCTCACGTCCCTGAACCTGTACTGAATCGAGAAACCACCTCCTACAACTTCTTTCTCAGTTTTGCTTCTTCTCTTCTGAAATCCAAGGGAGTGATCGTGAACACCTTCAATTTCCTTGAACCGCGTGCCGTTGAAGCTATGATAAATGGTGTTTGTGTCCCAAATGATCAAACCCCACCCATTTTCTGCATTGGACCATTGATCACGAGTGCGAAAGATCATAATCATGCTATTGCCAGTTCCTCTTCTGATTGCTTAGCATGGTTAGATAAGCAGCCAAGTAAAAGTGTTGTGTTCTTGTGCTTTGGAAGCAAGGGTGTGTTCTCTGAAGCTCAGATAAAAGAAATAGCCATAGGTTTAGAAAGGAGCAACCATAGATTCTTGTGGGTAGTGAAGAGTCCTCTGGGTCTGGATACAGAACCTAAATTGGAGGAAATGTTACCAGATGGTTTCTCAGAGAGAACCAAAGACAAGGGTCTGGTTCTGAAATCATGGGCCCCACAGAATGCGATTCTGAGGCACGAATCAGTAGGTGGGTTTTTGACACATTGTGGTTGGAACTCTGTTTTAGAAGCAGTGAGCTATGGAGTGCCAATGGTGGCTTGGCCATTGTTCGCAGAGCAGCATATGAACGGTGAGATTTTGGTGGAGGAGATGAAAGTGGCGATACCTGTAATGAGGGATGGAAGCAGAGAAGGGTTGGTGGGAGCAGAGGAGGTGGAAAGAAGAGTGAAGGAATTGATGGAATATGAAGAAGGGAAGATTCTGAAACGGAGGAGTTTGGAGATGAAAGCCATGGCCATGGCTGCTTGGTCTTCAGGTGGCTCATCTTCAACTGCATTTCACGACTTGCTAAGCTCTTGGAAGCATGGTTGACCAAGAGGAGACCAAAAGAAAAAGGAACACAGTTCTTGCTGCATCGAGGAGGCTTCTCCGATAACATTTGTTTTGTTATGATTATAATTTCCATATCAGAGAAAATTTTGGCAAAACTAGTATTACGATGATACACTAAGAGAAGTGTCTTTGTAATTTTAACTAATTTTTATAATTTTTATATCAAATATATCAATTTTTCTAGTTATAGCCATTAGTTTCTATATATTTATAATTTATTAGAGCTAGTGTAAATGTTCACTAAGCATTATGTTAGCTTTTACAAAATATAAAAATAAAAAAAAAATTAAAATAAAATATTAGAATAAAAATTATTTATTAACCAACGAGTGCTTAAATCAACTGATAATAGGTCATTTTAGTTTAACTAATAATATCATATTTAAATTTTAATTTATAATTTATAAGGTCATGACATCAAATTTTATTATGAGATGATCGGCAAATAATACCTATATATATATTATTTGAGTTTATTGACATATTCATAAATTTTTTATTATAAAAAAAGAAAATAATAATATATTATGAGTGAATATGAGAATTAATATTAATAATTAATGAAATTTTAAAGATTATAAAAAAATCACAATAAACTGATTAAAAATAAGATGAAATTACAGATACTTCATATTAATTAATTTTTTCTAATATTTATAACAAAAACTTGATTTTTTAATGGTATATAACGTGAAATAAATAATTATCCGAATTCGATGAAAAATTGAACGATGAATGTTGTTTCCACGAGTAGCCCCACTTTTGCGTTTGGATTCTCCAATCATCTGAAGCTACAGAAAAACGAAGATAAAGTGCCTCACATTATCATGCCACGTGGCCTTACTCTACGTCTCACGTCTTTCTCACATATAGCCACAAGCCCCCTCGCAAAACCCATTATCTCTATTCTCTACCAGAAGCACACTACCATAGTAGTCTAGAGCTTGTCCAGACAATGGCAACCTCTACCACCGGCGCCGTCGTAAGTAGCTCCTTCCTCGGCAGACAAACCACCACAAGCCTCCGGTCGGCGCCTAAGCTTCAGGCAATGTTCGGCGTCGGAACGAAGAGTGGCAGCCGTGGAATCCGAGGTCGCATGACGTGCGTGGCGGCGTTCAAAGTGAAGCTGCTAACTCCAGACGGCCCAAAGGAATTCGAATGTCCCGATGATGTTTACATTCTGGACCAAGCTGAGGAGCTCGGAATAGATCTTCCGTACTCGTGCAGAGCAGGATCGTGTTCCTCTTGTGCAGGGAAGTTGGTGGAAGGAGATCTTGACCAGTCCGATCAAAGCTTCCTGGACGATGAACAGATTGAAGAAGGGTGGGTTCTTACTTGCGCGGCTTATCCTCGATCTGATGTTGTAATTGAGACCCACAAGGAGGAGGAGCTCACTGCTTAATGAAGCAATTTTTGCTTCTTATCATCATCTTCAGAATTTCCTTAATTTCATGTTTGTATGAATCATGAATGAATATATGTATTGATATGTTTTGTTGCCTTGTTTTGTCAAGTTGATTTAAGCGTCATCTTGTAGTTTGTAGTTTGTTTCTCTGAGACTGGATGATCAATGAATGAATAATGTTATCTCATAAATCTGCTTCAGCTGCAAATTTAGATTCCTGTTTTTATATATCGTCGTATGATTTCAATAATGTCATAATATGGAATTGAATTTTGAACCATGGTTGAATAAGCATCTTAGAATAGAAGGGATGTTACTTCATGTAAAGCTGCACATTGAATTGAATCGAATCTGCGTTAACTTTTGGACTAATGATTAACGAATCCCGTACATTGTTACATATATTTCTATCTGTCGTTCAACATTTTTCATTTCTTTTTTAAAATGCAAGATTGCCATGAAATTTGCCATTCTCGTTCTGAAGGTAGAACGGAGTTACGAATGTTTAATTGCGTAAACCAAACACAGCTTAGAGTTACTAGCCTACATATAAACCAAAAAGGGCAAATAAACCATGCAAAAGGGTCAGTTCAGGTCATTCTTTTGTTTTTGTTTTTTTTTTTAAATTTTAAGAGTAGATAATAACAGCTTAAAATTATAAACAAATCAAACCTACAATCTTGAAAAATTTTCAAGCCACTAAATGATTTTAATAAGCTTTTATACTACTAAATTCTAGTTCAGGTCATTCTAACTATGCGCGAAGGATCATCTTTTCCAAATTCCAATGCACAAAAGCTCCCTACAAGGCTTTTACGTTATTATCGCAACATTTCAAAAACCACATGAAAATAAAACCTACAACAAAATTAGAGAAAGTAAAATGAAGGTTTTAACAACCTCCTTTTTGTTCCTTTTATGTTTTTTTATTAGAAACATATGACTAGATCATGTCAAAATTCAAAACAAAGGGCTTACGTATAAATAAGGTATACGGCTTTTGACCTTCTAAACCAATTAAGTTAAATATTCATGGGAATGGATACAGCAGCGTCAACTAATAATTTCTCCATAGATATCATCATTACTGCATTTTCTGCTTTCAGTGTAGGTTTCCCAAGTCACGAAACTCAAACAGCAATGCTTATAACAAAACTAAAGCTCAAGCAGAGGCATTTTGTTACAATTTTACTATACATTTCTCCTTTTCTCTTTCTATTCCATCCGCAAATAGTGCTGTGCTTAAAACTTGACTTCGTAAAATCAACACTTGATTTTCAAGCAGCACATGATGGAAAGGAATTATATGCATATACGAACAAAACTAGTCTCCATTGCCTTTAATGGCGATTGGCGGGAGGATTCGTTCACCGAAACAAGGGCAATATTCCCCACTGGTGCAGAAACCCCTTGCCCGTAGTGACTTCTAAAAACAACAGAAGAAGCACGGCCAGCATAGCTGCTCTTCCGTTCCATGTTTCTGCACTTTTTGTCCAACCCCATTCCCATACCATTACCGGTGGCGGTAGCTCCCGGCGTTGAGAATCATATGCTGCCAATAACTCTTCTACGCTTCCCAGTGGAACCAAAGACTGCCAAAGAAACAAGGTTTTCAATTACATCATCACAAGTACAAGGCACGCACGCAACTGACAATTTGATAATGCCAGATCAATTTACTTGATGAGAAGACATTTTAGTGGAGAATACAAAGTATAGGAGAAGTGAAATAAGTACCTGCCGCGCTTCAAGATTTGAAACTGCCATGGCACCAACATATGGGAGAGACTCAATTACAGCATCTGCCAAATCTGAAATGAAGGTGGGTTCACATCCTAGAGCAGGAACACGGCCCCAGTTTTTTATACCAGATTCTAAAGCCAATTCTTTGTATTCAACATCAATTTCTTCTAGCGTTTCAATGTGCTCGCTGACAAAGCTGTGAATATAGCACATAAATGACAGAAAAGTACGAGATAAAGAAAGAAGTCAGAAAGTATAGGCGTAAGGTAATATAACAAAAACAAGAAGGCCAATATTACCTAATTGGCACAGCCAGCAGACTTTTCACTCCCTTCTTTCCAAGATCAATTATCGTCTCATCCGTATAAGGTTTTAACCATTCCACTGGCCCAACTCTACTCTATAAAAATGATCACGCTTGAATGTCAGTTACACAAATCATGCCTTGAGGGTAGGATGACAATGCTAGGTCTACAAATAGATTACTCATGCAGAGATAGATCTATCTGCACCACCAATTTCACTTGGTTGAGAAATTTAATGTAATTCAAGAAAGCTGCCCTGAGGAGTATTAGCAGGGTCCTGAGATTTTTCTTGAAAAAGTAATCGGGTAGATTACTTGCAAAGAGCTTTCCACATGTAATAATGACTAAATTATGTTGACAGCTAGAAAATCATCGCACAAGATTAGTCATTCTGAAAATAGCTTCCAATCATGAGTCCAATTGAGGACTGCATATTAGCAAAGTAATATAAAGTATAACAAGAAATAATAAGTATTTGGATTAACTTTTTGCTCTAGAAACAACTGTTCTAGCATTATTCCCATTCTGGTGGTTAGAATTTCCATATCATATTACATATATTTAGATATATTGCCGGCCAGGAAACATGCAAAGTTTCATAGTATAAACCAATCCTGCCTATTGGTTTATATGAAATCAGAATTACAAGAGATAGAATGACCCAACAAAGTACCTGATAAGCAAGGGTATAGGAATTAGTTATGTTCCTTTTCTCTAGTTCTTCCATGATCAAATCCACACATTCCTCCATCTCTGCCTTGTATGGGTCACCGGCCTCTTCCACATATGCAAGCGGTACTCCATGTGCACTAAAGAATATCACCACCTGTTATCAGAATTTCAATTACTAAGGAAAGTAGGCATACAGACAGACAATTGAACGACTCCCAAGCACAAGCATAAGAAGAATTCTTCAGGAAAAAACTTAAAACGACAACATATAAGGATGTAAGAGAACAACCATGTTTTGTTGATAGGCATACTTTTTTCTCATTAAAACCAGCCAAAAAGGTTAGCATACGGCATTTCATAATATCTCAGACACAGAAGGTAAAGTAAACAAGTATGTTATGTTACAGTGGATACTAAGATGTTATGTAGAACTAAAATGTTGACTACATGAATTATGCTGTCAATATTTCAATAAAATATGTGAATGCTAACAGAAAATACACCACCAAACGGAACCCTTTCATCTGAATCACTAAATCATACAACATGCAGTACCTCTTTTGGGTTGTCAAAACCATTTAACTCGTTTTCAATCAAATTTGCCATGGCCTTTATGTATCCTTCACGCTGGTACCACGAAGGTATTACCGTGTGCTGCATGTTGACTAGATACTCATCCTCACTGAAGAATCATTTAATATTTAATAATTTACAATTATAACAGAATGTCAGTCTATATCTTTGGAGTATCATGATGTGATAACTTAAAGGATTTTTTGGTGGTTACCGGAATATACTCTCCAGGAGACGTAGGCTTGAACCACTGGTTGATATTGAAAATTGTGGATAAAGTGGAAGAACAACAAGCTTTGTAATTCCATCCCTTTTAATCTAAAGGATATGTTTTGAAGAAAAAAATTACTTATAATCAAACAGCAATGAAATCACCAAAAGAAAAGTACAAAAAAGTAAAACTCAAGAACATATCCAACAAAATGGGATTACATCCCATGTTTAAATTTTTACAGGCTTTTCTTTTCAGAGATGAATCTTGCAGCAATAAGTTTTAACTTAGATAGATATAAAAATAAAAGGGTAGAAGATTCAGAAGTAGCAAAAGTTCAATAAAATGTTGTTTAGTGTTTATTTTGTAATCTAAAATCAAGTTAACAAATACCTGTTCAATAGCTTCTTCAGTGAATGGATGCCAGTAACGCATGCCAACATACACCTTTGCAGGGACATTCTTTGCCCAAAGAGATTTCCTCAACTCTTCAGCCTACAGAAGACAGCATTAATAGAGCCAGGACAAGAATACAATCAAACAAAAGAAAGATTTTAAAGCCTGTGAAAAAAAAAATAGTTTCTGGTGAAGTCAAAATGTTGATAATGTTCCATATCATTAGTAAGCATTTGAAATATCAGTCTCTCCAGACTGGTTAAAATTTCAAAAGTTTACTTGAAATGGCAGGAAAGAATTAATTGAAATATAGATGAAATAGAAGTATACAACTTAACAATTTTAAATTTTTCATGAGACATGATTCAGCCTCAATAATAAATGCAGAAAAAGAAAGCTTAACTTAAGGAGCTTGGAGAATAAAAATGTACAAAGCTGACTTCTTTAATAAGCTCTACATTTCTTCACCATCAACTATTGTTTTTTTCTTATCTATCACATTTTAAATCATTAATACTTTGAAAACTGAAAAAAGATCAACCACATACATCAGGCATATGAACAATCTTACCAATATAAATAGTTCACTTATTGATAACTGATATGTCAAGTTCTCCATAATCCAATGCAGCATTTAACCAGTTTAGAGTAAAGCCATAGTAATTACTAATTACGATGAAAATCATGTTTTGTGAAGTGTCATGCCTGTGCATCAGTTATACGTCTGAGAGGAGAGCCACCACCAATTGAAGCATAGCCTTCTTTGCTCTTTGGTGCTCTTACAACAGACACAAATTGGGCTAACGGCTTTTGAAGGAAACCAAACAACCTTGGCAACCGTATAATATCCTACATAATAACGAATAAGGAATAGCAAATTTTAGATTAATATCAATTTCAAGGGATTGAATATTACTTTTTTCTAAAAAAAGGGATTTCAGCCTAGAAGTCGTGTGCATGAGAGATAGAACATTACTGGATCAGCAAAAAGGTTAAACAAAAATGGCTGCACATCATCAAGAGTCTCTGGACCTCCAAGGTTTAGCAATAATACACCAATCTTATCGTCGCCAACAAGAGGTGTATCAGAGACAGTTTGAGTTGTTGCAGTTGATAAAGCTCCCGCTGGCAACAAGTGCTTGTGGAGTGATTGCTTGGAAAACATGGATTGTGCATCAGACCATCCATGAGAACATCTGGTCATTACGTAATTTTTTAAGGCACTAGAGTTAATAGGAGCCTCCACATGGGCCCTAGAACAGCGATACATCTTTTGGGACGTACGGATTGCCTGTGGCAACAACCTGTGGGAAAATGAATATTAAGACCTTGAGAATATTTTATTGATCTTGAGATTTGATAATAAAATATGACATAGAATTTACTAAATTAAGTCAAAGGAGTACTTTTGGCGATAAGATTAAACCAAAATAGTCAAATACCAGGCACAATGAATTGAGAGGCTTATAACAACACAAAAACATTAGGTAAAACAAAAAGCAAGAATAATTGGGCTTGAATGAATAATGGGAAGCAAATCATCCATCTAATTGTTGAACCAAACTAAAGCATTCAAGAAGACAAACAAAAAAACCTTCTATAAAAAAATTAAAAATTGCTTTGTATTGTAGGACGGAAAATCCTCCAATCGTCGGCAACATGCTTCCAGTAGAAAACGCGCAGCTTGATGAGGAAGCACTTAATCTCAATAATTAAAACTTGAAAAAGCCAGTACAAACATTTCAAAATTAAGATCAGAAGATCCTGCCTATTGTTTATGGTCAAATGAATATACTCGTCCCTTAAAAAGTACACAACGAGAACCAAGGAAATGACAATGCACAAACGAGTGGGAGCCATCTGACTTACGAATATAAAATTCCGGGGGGAGGAATACTTACAGAGGAAACTTGCAATTACGAGAAGCATGAGTGAGGAATGGAGGAGGCCGAAACGCATACGAGGAAGAAGAAGAGGAAGACGATGAAGAGGGGTGAGTTAGAGAGTGCATAGCTTGAAATAACTTCGTGAATCAGCACAACCAGGCCGCAACACTGACCTTTCCTTCGCTTACTGCTTTGTTTGAAGCCCTAAATAAGGGAAGAAAAGCCTTGAAGGGAAAATTCCAAACTCAAAAAGAAATAATGAGAAAATTTTAGGGGGGGAAAAAGAAGAACTTCACCTAATTCTGACGATTAGGAATTACAAGGCGCTGCCACTGAGCCTGTAGGTGAACTCTGAATGAAAGATCAAGTAAAATTTTGAAGGGTGTACACAAAAAAGTTTTCTTTCTGTGTTTGGTCTATTTTCAGAATACCAATGGGCAATAGGAGAAAATTTGAGCAAATGTTGAGATTCTTCAGAAACCCAATGGAAATTTATTGTCGAGCTGAGATTGAAAGCGACGGATCGGATGGAAATAAATCTAGACCACCTCTTCCTGTTCGTTTATCTACTCTCTCACATTTTTTACCGCCTCCCATTTTTTAGGAATTTTCTTTTTATTTTACATTATCCAGTATCTCCTCCAAGACCCTCACAGTCCGTTAGGAAAAGTTTTATTTTCCTTATTAAAAAAGTATAAAATAAACAAACATCAACCTCAATCAATATTAATGTTAAGATATGTTTGGATTAGCTTTTGGAGAATAGATTTTAGAGAGAATAGATTCTGGGAAGAATAGATTTTAAAAATAGAGATATTTGGATGATTAATAGTAGAATCACTTTTTATATTAATAAATTACTAAAAAGGGTATAATTTGATTAAAGTATGAGAGAGGAGAGAGAAAAAATAGGATAGAGGAGAGAGTGTAGAGAAGAGAGAGGAAAGAGGAAATAGTGTGAAGAAGAGAGATAAGAGAGGGGAGAGAAGAGAGAAGAGAGATGAGAGAGGGTATAAGAAAAAAGTATGGGTAAAATAGTAATTGGATAATCTATAAACTCTTTTATAGTTCCAAATTCCATTTTCAATAGCTTATTTAAAACTATGGTTTCAAACTGAAGTTTTGCCCAAAATCAATTCTGGACAAAAATGACTGTTTTGTTCAAATTTTTTCAAACTGGGGTTTTGTTCTAAAATCAATTCTGGGCAAAAATTGATGTTTGTGTGAATTTTTTTCAAACTGAGATTTTGCCCAAAATTTATTCTCAAATGCTAAATCCAAACACGCATTTAATAGTTTTATATAAAATATATAACAAAATATTTATGTGCGCAAATATAGTTGTAAAAGCTATAATATAATTAAAAAATAAAATAAATTAGTCTTCTATCTATTTTAGATAGTAACTTTTTTTTTTTCTTCTATAAATTAGGTATTCACCACCAGTAGCGATGAATAATCCCTCACTGCAAGGGTAAGTAGCTAACTATGATATGTTTTGTATACTTAAAATAGGATTCAAACTCCCGTCACTTCATTAAGAGACCAAATAAAATAACCACTAAATCACACTCGCTTGAATACTTTTATTGATTTATTGTTTAAAAATCATTTAGCTTATAAAAAATAATTTCAGTGCATTTAATTGTGTGTTTCTTAACTAACGCAGAGTTAGTGTAATAATATAACGTCTTACTAGATATTTTTGAATCTCAAATTTAATTCTTCTAAAATATATATTAAAAAAGATAACTACAAATTTTAAAATATGATCTAATAAATAATATAAGAAAATCATCTGTTTCTTATATTGGATGATGATAGAAAGGGTTATCACATATATGATAACATAAAGACAGCTTCTTTTTTTAAATTTTACCAGTATATAACGCTATTAATAATCGATTAATCTGATTTATGAAAATATAGGCTCACAATAATAAAAGGAACTCGCTGCCTCAAAATATAGTTAAGCTGAAACTGACTTTTATTTGTAGGGAAACTCTCTTGTCATTAAAGTAGAAAACTATTTACTAATGAAACGGTTGGCATTTGAGCAATGATGTAGTGGATACTCGATGATGATGGTTGGATTGTGGAACTATACCTGTGCTTAACCCATAAGCCTCATAATTCTAATTTGTAGTTTTGACATTCTTTGGGAGCTTTGTAGATGTGAAAAGTGAGGTTTTCTCTGTCACAAGCTTATTCTGATTTTTTTTTTGGATACAATTATTCTAATTTATTAGTTTCAAGTCATCGTTAAAAAATTTAAATAAATTTAATATCAGTCTTTTTTAAGGTCTGGGTATAGTCTCAATTCTCAAAAAGTATTTATAGAGGACTTACGAGATTATTTACTAAAAAAAATCTTATAATAATAATAAGAATTAAATTTATATTGTTATAGAACATGAACTCATTCATTATCAAATCTTGATGTTAGATAAAAATAAAAATAAAAGCTTAAAAATATAAAAAATGTAGGCCCAATTTTAATGTGGGCCTTACTATAAGTAAATTATTTTCAGACTTAAAATGCTCCAATTATTTGTACCCAAAACTAAAAATGCTCCAATTTTTCAATGGAACTATGTTGGATCATACCTCAACCCTTTTTATATTAAGCCCAAAACAAATATTTCAGAAAATGACAGTTATGTCCAAAAGATTAATTTAAGGATAGTGTGGTGGCTAAGAAAAATTGTACACCTTTAATACTAAATATTAGAATTAGTTAAAAAATTAATTTTAATCATAAATATAAGATATTAATTCACTTTTAATCTCTCATATTTATTATTTTATTTTAAAATTTATTTATTTATTTAATTTATTTATTTTATCTAAATTAAATAGCACGTATATATACAGTTTTAAAGTCCTTATCCACATGTTGACATGATGTGTCTATGTGTCATAGGCTCCCCCATGCGCCTTTTGATTAGGTAATTAAATTTATTTCATTACGAAAGAGAAGAAGACAAGGACGATTTTTTTAAAAAAAAAAAAATAACGTCAAGGGTGCATGGTTTGGTACTTTTAAAAATAAGATAGGAGTAATTTAGTCGATACAAATTTTCTCTCCCCAAAAAAACCCTAATTAGAGTTCATTACATTATATTCCATGCAACAAAAGTTTTAATATATATATATATATATATATATGCGCGCGCTGAAAAATCACATTCATTAGCTATATTAAATTACTTATAAAAAATAAATTACAACAAAATAAAAAATCTCCCTACTACATTCCACGAGGTAAGTTCTAGTTATAATAAATTACATAAACAACATGGATAATTTAATAAAAAAAATGAACAAGTAAACAATTATACTGCTTAACTGACTTGAAATTCTCCACTGGCATGAGCCTCCTTGACCCTTTTGTCATATTCATCTTCTTCATCCTCCTCTTGCTTTACCTCAGCTTCCTCATCTTCTTCATCTTCTTCACCTTCCCAGCCAAAACCTTTGATAGGTCTAGATACTGGAGGTGGGTTTCTAGCTTCTCCCACAATTTTCATTATCTCCTCCACACTTTGAACAGGAAAGCTTGGGTTGTCTCTCTGATAATAGGTAGCTTGAGCTGATTCCGTTAGCTCCCTTGGAAGGCTCTTTAAAAACCACGGGTGGTTCTTGATTTCCTTTAGAGTTATTCTCTGCAAGAAATAAAGAAAATGGCCCCATAATTAGCTCCATCATAGAGAAACAAGATATTTATAAGTGATCCCATATGTAGAGCATTAAAATATTTTGCAGCATCTTGTTCTATAACAATCACAGTTTAATTATAGTTGCATAAAACAAGGCATAATATTGGCTGCAACCGGGGGAAGATGTAGAGGTAGAGGTATGAAAACTAGAACAATAACTTTCTGCCTTTTATCCTTAGTATAAATATTCAACAACAGTGAGGCTTGTTTTACAACCAATTTTTCTGTTATCTTCTATTCATTGTCATGAAGGTCCATAGTTGACAAGAAAACACGACAGTTAACAGATGCATACTTGTAGAACATGATAGAGTCCATTTGTGATACAACATGACAGTTCAATACAATTTCTATAACAGCAAAAACTAAGTCAGTTCAAAAATCAAAAGTTACCTTCAATGGATTCGCAACAAATATACAAGAAAGGAGGTGTCTGCAATCTTGAGATATGTGGACATAATCAGGGATTTTGTATTGGACAGCCATTATTCGCTGCAGAATATGACAGAAAAAGGAGACATGAATGATGAATGATGTGAAAATTACATTTGAAACAGCACAAAAATCAGCATCAATAAGGCTAACATCACATATCTAACATACCTGAATTGTTTTCCTGAAATTCCTGGGGTCAGCATGGTCCTCAAACGGATATGCTCCAACCAGCATGACAAAGAGAGTCACCCCACATGACCATACATCAGCCAACTAAACAATGGCAACAACAGAAAAACATAACCATACTTACAGTTAAACAAGGAGAACATAACGACTGAAAAATGCCATTAAGATAATCAAAATCACTTCTTTGAGTTGTCTTGTAAGAGAAACAATGCAGCAAAACTAGAGATAATTAATTAATGAAGTATAAGCGCGCCAAATATATATATATATCTTCTTACCTTGCCATCATACTCGCGCCTGGAAAGGACTTCAGGGGCTATATAAGCAGGAGTTCCAACAGTTGATTTGGGCCGTGAATGCAGCAAAGATGACTACACCAGAAAAAATATGCAGTCCAATAACTATTATAAGTCTGTTATAATATAATTTATAACCCTGGCCAAGTTATTATTCGAACCAATAAAATGTGATGATATTGAATACAAAACCTTGGAATAACCGAAGTCACAAATCTTCAAGCGAGGTGCAGGGCTTCCATCTAGAAGAGTATTTTCCAACTTCAAATCTCTGTGGCATATTTGCTAAAAAGGATGAAGGTAAAAGCGTAAGTTATATCCCAGGGTACTTTGAGAAAAATGTGAGTATAGTTTACATTAATTCTTAGAAACTTGCGTATGATATGATTTATACCATGGCATGACAGAAATTGACACCAGAGATCAGCTGTTGAAAGAAATATCTAGCCTGAAGGGGGAAAACAAAGGAAAGAAAATGAGAGATTACAACAATAGTAATAGTAATAATGACATCGAAAGCAAGAAGAGTATGTGAAATTAAAATTATTGACCTCATCTTCACTGAACCTGCCAGCAGTACAGATCCTCTCAAAGAGCTCTCCTCCAGCTGCATACTCCATTACTATAGCCAAATGTGTTGGGGTCAAGACCACCTGAAAAAATCAGAACCAAATTGAAATTAGAGTTAAACAAATCACACATGGTACCCAACGATGATTGAACTAAAAACTAAAAAGTAAATAATAAACTGCTTGCCTCTTTGAAGCGGATTATATTGGGATGTCGAAGGGACCTGTGGTTCATAATTTCCCTTGCCACATTCTCATCAATCTGGGATTCAGATAGAAAATTCTTAAGAATCACAGAAGTAAAAAAAGGAACATTTAATCACAAAACAAGGAAAGAAGCTAGAAGCCTTTCTTCTAATCTGGTTGACTGCGTAGAATTACGAAGGAAAAGCAGAACATAAATTTTCCGTAAATCCCAAATTTCCAGTATTTCTAAAGCACTTGATTAGTTCTGAGACAAACCTTGTGGCCACGCTCGATGTATTTCATGGCGACGAGTTCCTTGGTCTCCTTGTTCCTCATGAGCCTGGCGACCCCAAAGTTGCCAGCCCCCAAATCCTTGACGGTCTCGTACTTGTCCATATCGACGGATTGAACAGTGAAGAAATGGCGAGCGAGCGAGCGAGTATCAGAATCAATTCAAAGCAGCACTTTGGAAATCGAAGGAGGAAGGTGATTTGGGGAGTGGGAATGGAGTGAGCTCAGTTTATAAGGAGAGAGAGAGCACGTGGGATAGTGTGAGAAGAAAACGTTAGAGCTTAGAAAAATGGGGAAAGAGTATGGGAATCCATGAGGACCAGATTGAATCCAGTGAGGCTGCGTTATCAGTTAGCTTGCTTTTGCAGTTGCAGTTATTTTTTTACATTTATTGGTTCTGAATCCTGAAGTTTGTGAACCCTATATAAAAAAAACGCGCTTTCTCACTGGTTTTTGTCTCTAGCTTGGGGAACAGCGTCGTCTTTACTGCCACCTTCTTCACAGTAACCAACTGCATCTTTCACTTTCACAGCCGCCAAATATTGACTCACTGCTAAACAACATAAAATTATTTGATTTACCAAAAGACATGGAAAAGGCGTTGACGAGAGAGAGAGAGAGTTCGTTAGGGGTGGCCGACATGGAGGAGAGGCACCGTCGGAGCAATTTGATTGGCCATTTTTCTGCTGAGAGAGAAGGCCAGGGCAAGGCATTAGTTGCATCTAATGTTTTTAGCTTTCATTCATCCCACAATTCAATTCTGAAACTTCAAAAGCTGTCCTCTTGGCCATGTGCCTCCCCCCGTTTCTTCACCGTTGACTTTGGAACCAGTTAGCTATTAGCATGAGATAGTATGTACTATTTAAAATTTTTAACAGATGATTTTTAAATGGAAAAAATTATTATTTGAAATAAAATTTAAGATTTCTTATTTATAGTATGTATGTCCACATTCCCTGAACGCCATTATACTAATATTTTTTTAAATGTGTAGACATCCTCGGAGTTCGGCAGTTAATTCGTCTCCGTCATCAATTCAATGCTTGATTAATTGTACGATTTTCTTGGTTTTATATAATTGTTTTTTTTATAAAAAATTATATTTCTATTATTTACTCAAGGGTAATTAGTTGTTCCTCTTATTATTTTCTTAATTATATATATATACATTTCACATTTATAAAATCACCTTTTTATTTTCATTTCTTTTATCATTTGGTTTCTATGTACTCAGCATGCCCATGCTTAGTTTGGATGGGGAGAGAAAATGAAGGGATAAAAAAGTTAGAGGAAAAAAATTTCATGAATGCGGGGAACAATAAAAAATAACTCATTTTATAATGATAAAATAGTACCCCAAATGAAAAATAATTTCTCTTATTGGAGTTAAATTCGTAAACTTTTTTATTATAATTGAGTATGAACCTAAGTAGTAACGGAAAAAAAAAAAGCAGAGATAGAACACGATTGGCACACAGAGAGATAAAATTAGGTTAATTTAAGAGTAATTAATAGTTCGTCTTATTCAATATTGATAAGATGATATCAATATCAGATAAAGTAAGTTATCAATTATCTTTAAATATAAATTTAGACATTAAAAAATTATAATATCTTATAAAATATCATAATTATAACTATAATAAAATAGTATTTATAATATATTTTTTATACAATACTCATAAGATATTTTGTTTTTTGGTACAAATACTCATAAGGTATTGATTCCAACAATGAAGCTATTGGGCTAAAATTTGGACCTCATGGGTTTAATTGGGCTTCAATAACCACGACATGACCTGCCTCGATTTTTGTTTTGGACTCTCACGTAAAAAGAATAGAGATCTTGGCAGTCAAATCTGATAAAGAGGGTTAATTATTTACAACATAGTAAAATAAGATTTAAATTATTACTAACAAAATAGTACTCGATAATGTCTTAGATAAAATGGCCTGAAAAAAAATTAAAGATCTCGTGAACACTTTGACATAGTGGGTGTTTATAAATTTTCTAAAGACAAAACATAGATTTTGAGAAATTTTTAAATAAATAACTATATTTGTTCAAAAGGACTTTTGAATCAAACTATAGTAAAAGAGTTTATGGACTAACCAATTACTATATTACTCCTATTTTTTCTTATACCCTCTCTCCTTTCTTTTCTATACTCTCTCATCTACACCCTCTCTCATCTCTCATCTCTTGTCTCTCATCTCTTCTATATTTAATATATATACACTTTTTCGTAATTTACTAATAATAAAAGTACCTCTAAAAATAATTATCTAAACACTCATTTATGTAAAATCACTTTTATTTTATAAGTTATCCTCTATAAGTCATTTTCTAAAAATTATTTAAAAATTCATTTTTTTAAAAATATCTTTTCTAAATTCTTATCTAAATGGGGTGATGACATCATGTTTAACTTTGTTTTGACTCATCCCACCCCTATTCATTTATTTAAGCATCGTTACTATTTATATTTCGAGATATAAATATTTTTTTCATGTTAAATTTAAGATTTTTTATTATATTATAAGTCAAATTATTTAAAGGGGAACCATTTTGTAGATATATATACTTTCTCTTAATTTGTAATTCAGTACTTATATGTTTTTCTCTATATAATAAATTATTTAATTTTGTTCTATTAGTATTGTTAGCCTTCTAACTTTGCTCTATTAAAAAAAGAAAAATATATAAAATAAATTAAAATAGATAAAAAGTATAAATGCTTGTAAAATGATTTTGGAGAATAAAGAATATCATAGTGGCTTTCATAGTCTTCAAAGCCAAGAATCCTACAACTTGTGGGAGCCAAAAAGCAGCACATCCTTACGTTTTATTTACCCCAAATGTCCAAATCACAATAACTATACTAGCAAGAAAATTCTAATGTTATATTTGAAAGAAAAACAAGTGATAGTTATTACATGACATATGAAATAATGATATCTCTTGCGATAAGAGAACAAATGGAGAGAGAAACAAGTCAAATATTCAGTCTTTATTAAGAAAAGCAAACAGGGTATAATTATTTAAGTTATAAAAAGACAAGATACATATAAGTAAATATAAAAGTATTAGATAACATGAATGGTGTTTATCAAGCTAGATATCTATACCTGTTAGAATCATTTTGATCCCTTTCCAGAAACTCTCCATGGATAAGATCTTCAATTCGCTTCTCGATTGCTTTAATGTCAGGTTTGAACATACGACTCAATACATTCCAAAACCAATTGTTGATGCCCCAAAACTTTCCTGCTCTTTATGATCCTCACAATCGCAGCATCAATAGCAAATATCCTATCTTTGTTAACATCTTCCACCACCTTTTTACTCTCATCTCACGGCAGCAGAGGGATCTTGATCCTCCTCATTCGATCCGTAAATTGCAAGTTGGACTCGAACATGTCATTCGGAGATATAGTTTTCGTGTTTGGCTCTTTAGAAAGTATCTTATATTTTGCACAAGACAGGGAAGGTAGTACACGAACCAGATCTTCATGGCCTAATTCCAACTGAGTCCTAATCTCTGAGAAGCTCAATCTATCTGCATTGTTGAATGACAGAAGAGCGGAAACTACCAGTTCAATGGTTTTCGGTTGAAATTTTCCATTGATGTTACAAGTTTCCATTGAGCAAATCCATGTGAGTTTCGTGTTTGCTTTGTTTTTTTATTGATAAACACCTTGAAAACTTCCACATACTTGACCATTTATGAAGGGAGATTAAGGCCAAAAGATTTGTAACTAGGCTAACTGATAATTCAATCCCCGGATTTACCCGTGTATTTTTATGAAGATATTCTTCATAACTTGTTTGATTATCCCTAGCTAGCGCCAAGTGTGTGATCATCCCCTCCATCTTTGAAGTGTATTGTGCGCCAAACTGCTGCTTCAATCTGCACAGAAAATTTCTTTCATGATCGTCATCGGCACTCTGGTCATTAAGTAGCCGGCGAGAGAGCTTTTTCCGGTGAAACTCGGCAAACAGATCCTTATCAGTGTTATATACAAGAAGGATGACCACCTTCTCTAGGGTTTCATCTACTGACTCATCACTCAGCTTCTCACTTCCACCACCCTTCTTAAGAATAATGTCACAGAACGTAGCAACAAGTTCTGCACTGGGAATACCAGAAACGCTTTTGTTACAGAATACTTCAAATTCCATTGCCTTGTGAAAGATAGCGTTATTCATAAAGCAACCTTTAACATATGCCATATGCCTATCATGAAGCTCAATGAATTTTCTAACAATGACTTGTTCTTGAACACCAGATGATGATGATGAGCCACTATTTTTTGCTGATGCCTGACTACTACTAGAAGCTTCTTCAGCTTGTTGCACCAACGATGTAACCTCATCTGTAACATGCTTCTTAAAAATATCAGCAATACGGTTCTCCGAGCAACATACTCGAGTAACTGAGTTGCGTGCTTGGCAAGCAACACATTTTGAACTGTATCTACTAATTTCTTCTCTGTGCTAGAGTGTGAGTAACTAGTCTCTCCAACTCTACACCTCTCCCTCTTCAAGGATCCCTCGGCCTTGATCATATAATCTGGGCATGAGTTGACCTCGATCCAGTTTGCCGCCTTTCTTGTGTAGTAAGTACAAGTATCTTTAAGCAAAGGAGCTTCAAAATCATTCTCACAACAATCGATTGCACCCATACCAATCTCAACGTAGATATTAACAACATTCTTCAACAATGACCGATCAATCTGCTCTCCCTCACATTCTTTATAGATCAGAGTGATTATATCTTCTGTAGCTTCGGCTTTTACCTTAACAAAAGCCAAATCACGGAAGCAAGAAAGTGCAACAGTTTTGAGAGAATGAAGCGAGTGGCGATTAATAAAGTAGCGTTCAAGATAATGGAAGAAGTGAGAGAGCCATTTAATCATAACTTCGTGGTTGTTCCATCTTCTAAGAAGCTCTTTGAGTAAGAATTCATCGTTCTTCTCTCTTAGGCATGGAAACACAGTAAATTTAAGGTATTCATCAAAAGCGTCTATGTATTTTGCATAAAGCTTTTGAAAATATTTGTACGGAGGCTTTTGAGTGCACATGTTGTAGATGGTAGTGTATAGAGTCATGTATTCTTCTAAAGTGAAAGTCTTTTTTGGGAAGCCTTCGAGAATGTTCTTCAGCTTTGTTGTCCCTCTCTGCATTTGGTCCCATCCTTGTTCCAGATCAATGAACTTCCGATACATTCCTAGCATTACAAAATTTAGCTTCATGTTTTTCAGTTTAAGAGTAAGATATACTAAAGCAGGAATTGGAATTTTTTTTTAAATCACATGGTTAAGATAATATATAAAGTAAAATAGCTATCTTAACAGACAAAAAATATTGTTTGATGCGAATGATATAGTGCCATTACAATCATAGAATCAAATTTCAATTGAATAATTTATTTATAAATTTTCTCAGGAAATATGTAAGTGAAATTATTTGCAAGTTATGTCCTTCGCTGATGTGTTTGATAAATTTTAATTTGCATATTAAAATCATCTTTTCCACCGTCACAAACTGAAATCCCCAATTTCTATCCCAATCAAACCTAATTATCTCTTTTTGGTGATCCTCTTGCAAAATATTAGCAAACTGAAAGCATATATTATGACAAAAAATTAAATTTAAAATACTTGATATAAATAAACCTAGTTCTTGTGGGGACAAGCGTAATTTTAATTTCAAATAATAGAATTTCTTATTATCAAATCCAGTCGTCTGAGTTCTATTATTTCCCAAACACATAAGAACAAGATGAAATTGTGGAAAAATCACCCACTAAAATTGTTTTAGTGAGAAAACCTAAATCAGAATATTGATATTTGCGTATGTATAAAATTTAATAAATTTGATCTTATTAATTAAATTTTTAATGGGGATTTTCCCAATTTTTCTCAAAAAATAAAAACTAAATTTTCAACGATGACCACAGAGAAACTAAATAGGAAAAAAAGATTGAGGAAAAAAAGAATAAGCACAGTGCTGAGTCTAAATTGTAAAATAGTGAAGGATTAAGAAGAAAAAGAAGATAATTTTTTTAAAGATGATAACCTTTGCCTGGACAATTCCTTTTTCACAATTTTTTTTCTGAGTTCTCTGTTTTCCGTTTAATTTCGCTCTTGCTTTTGCTTTCCTAATCTAACCCTATTTATAAATAATTTAAAATTATATATTTTTATTTGCACGAGGAAAAGAGATTTATAAAATCTTGGATGAGAGATTATTCAAATCTTTTTAGATATTATTAATTTCTTTAGTTTGTTAAGAAAAAAGAGGAGATCCTCCAATCCTTAATTTTCTTGATTATCGTTATTTTTAATCCCCTCAATCTCTTCTTAAAATTTTTTAGAGGATAATATCCCAAGAAATCTCATATATATATATATATATATGTATATATATGTACGTATGTATATGTGTCTGTGGAGATATTATTTAAATCTATAAGCGGTGAAAACTAATTTCCAACCCCCTAATTTGATAATTTATTTGTTTTATTGAAAATTGGATAATCCCTATAGATATTTGACTCTCCCCGATTTTTCTTTCATCACTTTTTGATTTTATATTCATATCTATATATTTAGTGTTATTTTTAATTTTTATTATTTTTACTCTATATTCAAATTATTTTAAAAAAAATAATATATTAAATTATTAAATAATTTTTTAATTTAATTAAATATATTTTATATTAAATATTGGAGTGATGAAATATAATTTTATTTTTGCTGTGATAGGAGACAAAGCAGAAATTCTCAATCCTCATCATCAACATGTTCTACCCCAAAGAAAAATGGAAGATATGAGTTTGAACAGAAAGGCGGTGATGGGCGTAAAATAGTGAGTGATGGATATGAATCAGGAGGTGAAAGTGGGGGGGCGGTCGAATATGGTGGGTCAGAGTCACATCCAATGGCTCAAATGCTTCTAAGAGATAAGTAGGCTCACGCATTTTAAACCGACCATATATAATTATATAGCGATCTTGTCGTGATGAAGCAACATGAGAGTATCAGAATTTAGGTATGTATAAATATAAAAAAATATTTTTTAGGAAATTATCTAAATTTAATAATATTTAAATTTAATTTAGTTATATAATTATATAAAAAGATTGTGAACATGTCACTGCCTATGATTGATTGAGAGAGAGGGAGTCAATGTGTTAACTGTATGTAGTGTTCTAGAAGGAATATTGTCCTTTTGACAAGTATGGTATTAGTATTCTAATTGTAGGAACGAGAGGTGATCCTCGTTGTCATACATAGTCAATTGGACATTTAGAGCTAACAAAGTAGGGCGGGACCCAATGCAACAAGATAGCAAGTCAAAGAGAAAATGGGAGAGGAATCTGATGATGAGACGGGACATGGTAGGGAAGCTATAGGTAGGCAGAAGAAGAGAAAACCATGATGATATATACTTATATATATATAGAGAGAGAGATTGTCAAAATATTGGAGAGAGAAAGAGAGAGATATAATTTACAGGGTACATTGTTCTGGCTCGAAGATTGAGGAATTTCCTTTCTTATTACGTAACAATGATGTCATATATTTTAACTTATTAATTAGCTTAATTTAATGATAAATTGTTATTGAGATGGTAACTAGTAATATTAAAAATATATATATAAATTCAAATTTTAAAAAAAATATTTTTTAGGAGAGATAAAAATGTATTGTGCTTTAACTCTATATTTGGATATAAAAAAATTATGGAGAAAATAATACTATAAGATAAAACTCTAAAAAATTAGTAAATTAATGGGAGAATTATTATATATTTCTATATAAATAATTTAATTATTGAAAGGTCTGTTGAGTTATTGATATATTATACGGTAATTGTTGCTATATATATTAATCTCTTCCCTGAAATGAATAAATTCATTAACAGCATTCTACAAGCAACAAGGCAATAAGACAGCTAATTCTACTTCTCTTCATTTCTTCAATTATATTCCTTCATCATGATTCAAAATATCTCTCTCTCTCTCTCATTCATAAAGAAGAGGATCAATCAGTCAATAGTCAATTCATTATAAGTAAGGTCGAATAATAATGTTCAAACGTTGTTATGGATAAGAAGAGTCACGTTACCTGCTGATATTTTAATAAATCACAATAATAATGAACATAAAATCATTATATAAAGAAAATGTGATGAAAGTTACACGAGTGAAGAAATTAAAGACGAATATCCAAAACTTAGGAGCAGGGCATGTGGGATTTATTTGAAGGAACGAGAGTGAAACGTACGAGGAATTTTTGGGAAGGAGTGCGCCCCCACCTGCCAATAGCTTGATGGCAACCGCTATGTATGTTAATACGGGCATATTTAGATAAATTTTTAAAAAAAAATTATAAAAAAATTAGATAATTTTTAAAAAATAGATTATAAAAAAATTAATTTTAAATAAATGAGTATTTATGGTTATTCTTAAAAAAAAATTGTAATTGATAAATTATTAGAAACTATATGAGATTAAAAAAAATCATTGAATCCTTTTAATTGCCAACACATAATGTTTATCTTCTTCTTCCAGCATCGTTAGTGTGACCTTCATGATTCATCTTCTTCTCTCTTCTTATTTTTCTCTCGTTTCCTTCTTACATCTGATAATACACACTGTTCATCACTAACCATAGCTCCTTATCCATTGTCACTTTTGCTATTCATGAGTTCATTCTAGTTTCATCTTTGTCAGTATGATTTTATGGCGAATGAATGAGGTGCTTGACAAAGGGGGGATGGTTTCCTTCTCAATGAACTTCTATGATGACAATGGCGAAAGCCATGTGATGACGACTGCAAAAGCCATAGGCACATCAACAGACGGCAAGAAATGAGGAAGAAAATGAAGGTGAACAGTGGTATCAAATAGAATAGAGGGATAGAGGAGATAGTATAAAAAAATAAGGATAGAATAATAATTGAGTAGTCTATAAACTCGTTTATTGTTCTATAAGTTATTCTCAGTAGCTTATTTAAAACTATAGTTTGGTCCATAAATATATCTAGAGTTTTAAAAAAATTTTAAACTAAAATTTAAGGTAAAAATCTTTTTAAAACTGAAGTTTTATGAAAACCAAACAATCACTATATATGTAAGTATGCGAGTGTGTATGTATGTGTATATATGAGACGAGTTCTAATCATTTTTTAGTCTTTGAGCGCACTCTTGTAATCCTCGTATTTATTGACTGAATCATCTAAATAAACCTTTTCATTTAGGGTCTATTTAGATAAAATTCTAGAAATAGGTTTATAAAAAAAAAGATTTTTGAACAGCTTTTAAAAAAGAGCTTTTAGAGAAAAGTTTATAAAAAAAATAATTTTAAATAAATAAAAATTTATATAGTTATTTTCAAAAGTACTTTTATTATTAGTAAATCATAAAAAATAGTATGAGTATTAAATAAGAAGAGATAAGATATAATATGAGAGAATGTGTAAAAAATAAAGGAGAGATGGTATAAGAAAAAATATGAGAGAGGAGAGAAGTTATAAGAAAAAATATGAGTAATATAGTAATTAGTTAATTCATAAGCTATCTTACTATTCCATAAGCTACTCTGATCAATTTATCTAAAATATTAATTTTAAATCATGGTTTAATCTAAAAATCTATTTAAATAAATATAATTATTTATTTTAAAAACTTTTAAAATCTAGATTTTACCAAAACTTAAATTTTAAATTTAAATTTTATATATTTTCAAACACACATTTAATTATGTTTAAATGACGTCAAGTTGACGTCTTTTATTATTAAAAGGAATAGTGGGTCTGAATAAAATTCTACTTCTTAAATTTGTCATCTATTTTTTTTTTATAATTTTTAAATTATTTTTATTAAGAGAGTGATGCTGTTTACTACTTCGGTAAACAACTCATTGATATTGTTTAAAATTTTTAAATTTAAATCTTTAAAAATTATATTTAAATTGTATAGTTCTCATTGAATGATGAGACTTATCATGGGCACACAAATGTAAACATGGTTCATCTGCTTTGTCACCCTCCCTTTTTACTTTGTCATCATATGCTTTTCAAATTGAAATCTTCTCCTCTCATTATTATTTTTCAAGGAAAAAAAAATAGTGTTCCAGCAACTGCTTGATAGTTGATAGATAGAGACTCACCCACTTCTCCTTCTATTTTATATATTTATCTTCTATATAAAAAATGCATGCTTTTCGGCCTTTTCATAATTATTATTATTATTCCTACCTGTAATTCCATCCCTATAATTTCATCAATTGGTTTACTTGTTGCCCATATCCCACTTTCTCAGTCACACTACTGGATCCTTCTTTATTAATTTGTTTTTTAATATTAGCCGTCTTTAGTTCCTTGGTGTGATAAGAAATTTAACTAACATTTCAAGCTGAAATTTTATAAATAAAAAAATATCCAATTCTTATATAATATATATTTTTTACATGCTTGGAAGTTGAGGCTTCGAGAGAAATTTGCTAAAACAACATTAAAACTTTAATTCCAAATCTATATATTTATATATTATTTAATTGAATGGGTTTCTTCTCTTTTTTTAAACAAAATTAAAAGCGTTAATTTAATTTTTTGTTTGGGATAAATAATTAAACCCTAAACCCATCAACTAATCGTTTCACGTGTGTTATTATAGTAAAAATAGTTAATTTCTCATAATATATATATATATATATATATATTTAATTATAACAGTATTTTGAATATAATTATCTCTAAATAATATATATGAAGAGAATTTTGATTTATCTCCTTTCCCTCACAAATTTGGCGTGCTATTGAATATTGAAGAATAAGATAGAGTCTAAATAATGAATAAGATCATAACCCCATCATCAATTATTCTATTATTTTACTAATTGAATGTAATATAGTTTTTACTGTATATTAATTTAAAAAAATAATATTTTTGAGAAGATAATTCTCCTCAGAGTTATATATATATGTATGATTTTTTTAAATTTTAAATTATATGCAAATAAACTCTGTTAAATTAAACTATAAATTATATCTTATATTTAAAATTAAAAAAATATAACTGTTGAAGCCCATATTTGAGTTACAGTGCATTTTGCGAATTATTATCTATTTTTATGAGCACAATATAATTATTAAAAAGTATCTTGCATTGTTGACATGTGATAAGATAATTCTTGCTCTCTATATATATATATATATTAATCTCTTCCCTGAGATGAATAAATTCATTCACAGCAATCTACAAGCAACAAGGCAATAAGACAGCTAATTCTACTTCTCTTAATTTCTTAAATTATCTTCCTTCATCATGATTCAAAATATCTCACTCTCACTCTCACTCGTTAGTCAATTCATTATAAATAAGGCAGAAAGAATAATGTTCAAATGTTGATATGGATAAGAAGAGTCACGTTACCTGCTGATATTTTAATAAATCACAATAATAATGAACATAAAATCATTATATAAAGAAAATTTGATGAAAGTTACACGAGTGAAGGAGCAGGGCATGTGGGATTTATTTGAAGGAACGAAAGTGAAACGTACGAGGAATTTTGGGAACGAGTGCGCCCCCACCTGCCAATAGCTTGATGGCAACCGCTATGTATGTTAATAGGGATATGTTTATATAAATTTTTAAAAAGAATTTATAAAAAAATTATAAAAAAAATAACTTTAAATAAATGAGTATTTATGGTTATTCTCATATTATTTTTTGTAATTAATAAATTATTAAAAATTATATGAGATTAAAAGAAAATTATTGAGTCCTTTTTATTGCCCGCGCATAATGTTCATCTTCCTCTTCTAGTATTGTTAGTGTGACCTTCATGATTCATCTTCTTATCTCTTTTTATTTTTCTCTCATTTCCTTCTTGCGTCTAATAATGCACACTATTGATCACTAACTATAGCTCCTTATTCGTTGTCACTTTCACTGTTCATGAGTTCATTCCAATTTTATCTTTGTCGATATGATTTTATGGCAAAGGAAGGAGATGCTTGACAGAGGAGGAATGGTTTCCTTCTCGATGAGCTTCCGTGATGATGACAATGGAAGTGATGACTGTAGAAGCTATAGGCACATCATATGCTTTTCAAATTGAAATCTTCTCCTCTCATTATTATTTTCCAAGGGAAAAAAAATAGTGTTCCAGCAACTGCTTGATCGTCGATAGATAGAGACTCACCCACTTCTCCTTCAATTTTATATATTTATCTTCTATATAAAAAATGCATGTTTTTCGGCCTTTTCATAATTATTATTATTATTCCTACCTGTAATTCCATCCCTATAATTTCATCAATTGGTTTACTTGTCGCCCATATCCCACTTTCTCAGTCACACTACTAGATCCTTCTTTATTAATTTGTTTTTTAATATTAGCCATCGTTAGTTCCTTTAATCCGGTGTGATAAGAAATTTAACTAACATTTCAAGCTGAAATTTTATAAATAAAAAAATATCCAATTCTTAAAGTTAATTCTAATCTATATATTTAAATATTATTTAATTGAATGGGTTTCTTCTCTTTTTTTTAAACAAAATTAAAAGCGTTAATTTATTTTTTTGTCCGTGATAAATAATTAAACCTTAAACCCATCAACTAATTGTTTCACGTGTGTTATTAATAAAATATATTTTTGATGACATAAAATTGTCGTGTTTACTAAAAAGAAATAACACATATTTAATAGAATTGTGTCTAGTATAAATAATTAATTTCTCGTAATATAAATATATATATTTAGTTATAATAGTATCTGGATTATGATTATCTCTAAATAATATACATGAAGAAAATTTTGATTTATCTCCTTTCCCTCACAAAATTTGGCATGCTATTGAATATTGAAGAATAAGATAGAGCCTATATAATGAATAAGATCATAACCCCATCATCAATTATTCTATTATTTTACTAATTCTCCTCAGAGTTATATATATGATTTTTTAAATTTTAAATCATATGCAAATAAACTCTGTCATATTATATTAATTTGCCTCTAATATATATAGCAAACAAATTAATAATAATATATATATTTACATAAATATAAGAGTTTATGAGAAAATATATTAAATGTAAAATTTTAATATGTCAACGAGGTTTATTACACGCAACTCAAAATTCAGGCGATATATAATTTAAGAGACGTATATATATAATGTAATTATGTCTCGTAAACTTTTTAATATATGCAGCTTAAAAATATTTTCACTCTCAAAATATTTTCAAATTTTAGAAAATGTATTTATTGTGAGAAGTTGAAACTTTTTATTTTTTGAATATACCCTTATCAAATAAAAAAGATATAGTCGATAACAATAATTCTAAAATGATCATAATTTTATATCAAAATTTAAAAAATGAAAAAAAAAACAACCCATGCCATAAATAAAATAAAAAAAGGATATTGTGTAATTGCATAAACACTCTCTCTCTAAAAGAGCCTAGATGCATGGCATGTATGTATGGGGCATGTGGATGGAACTATCCCACTTTTGTAATATTGATTGAAGTTTCGTTCTTGTTATATTCTTCCCCAAAAAAGCGCAATATTAGAATTTAGTATAATGCTTCTTTGTTATATATAAAAAAAATAAAAAGGAATAATGCTTTGATGGGATTGCCAAATAAATGCAACGCACGTTCAAAATACTTCAGTTTGAGAATGCTTCAAAAGCCAGACACTTTGGAGCATTATTTGTTATTATTATCTCTGAAAATCCTCACTCTGTCTCTCTTTATGTTGCTATCACCAACATCTTTGCTTTATCTTGTTTTTTGTTTCGAGAGAGATAAAGATGTGTGTTTGTAATAAGGAGATGAATTCGACGTCAACTTAACATCATGTACCTCATTGCAAATTAACGAAACTTGCTGGTGTAAGATATTTATTATTATTATTATTATTATTTATTTAGATATTAATTAAGATAATTAATAAATATTTCTGAATATATCACGTAGTCATTAGGTCAAGTCTAAGGTGGGTTAATGACTCAGCTTATTTAAAATTAATTTTTTTATTATGAAAATTAACAATTGAGTTTATTATGCGATTACTTTTTGAGTCTAGAGCGAAACCTAGTTCTCAACTTGCCTTTAAAAGTTTTCTACTGGTGACGGCAGTACACAAGTTGCTATCATTGTACCTAATCACAATCTAGAAGAGTCTGTTGTTTATCTGACAGTATTCTCTGTTTTATATGTATCTTTTTAGATTTCAATTCTCCTCAGATAAATCAAGTTAATAGCGAGAGGTAACTCTAAGTCTTCCGTTGCATCTCATATAAGTTATATATTTGAGTATGTTATAATCTGGATTGATTATATTATATTTGAGGTGTTTATTTTCTAACAGCTGGTACTTTTAATTTTTAAATATAATATTTATAAGTTACAAATAATGAGACTTATTTTTAATTTTTTTTATAAAACATACTACCTAAACTATTTAACTTTACTTAATCATATTGTTTTTTAAAAAATAAAAAAGCTTCTGTATGGGATATATATAATAGTAGAAGTGATACGTATCATATCTGTACGCATTCTCCAACTTTGATCATGGCCGTTGACTCATGAGTGCATTCCCCCTCACCCTGGCAATACCCATCTGAAACTCACCCTTCTGTGATTAATCTTTCCTTTTCCTTTTCCTTTTGAAATTCGAGGGAAAGTAACATTTTGGCATCCAATCAAAGTTTGTAGTCCGAGGCATACATTTTAATTTGGAAAAGTTTACAGTTATATTTTACTTTAGCCCAAAAAAAATTATCCAAACAAAACTTACCATTAACTAATATTACTTATGATTAATAATATTTATAAAAATCACAATTATCTTAAATTATAATTGTTCGTGCTGATTCAAATAGACACTTTGTAGTGTAAGGCATGAAAACTCTTCTATAAGTGAGATGTGAATTCGATTTTATTTATAATATTATACGAGTAGCAAATACTTTTTTAATTAATTAAGTAAAAAAAGTCACATGTGAAGATAATAAAATGGATTGCTAATGGGGAAGTGATGTGGCGATAATGTAAGTTTGGTCGCTAAATTAGTGAGGGATTTGCTTCTAGTAGTGGTACGACCAAGTAAGTGCCAAAGTGTACTGACTGTACATTACTAATATGGATATTAGATTATAAGAAGTGCTTTTAGTTAATTAACCTATGCTTTTTCTAAACATGCTTGAATTTGTGGGGCCAACGCTCACAATTAATTAATTGATTAACAGCTAGTTTTAATTAATAAGGATCTAATAATATATGATTTAATTATAAAGCTATATTTTTTATATTTATTAATTTTTTAAATTATTTCTATTGATATTCTTTTGACGATAATCAAATAAGAGAGATATAGAATTAAGAAAAATAATATTAATATATTTTAAAAAATTATCTTATATTAATTTAACTAATTTAATTAATTAAATATATAAATTATATATTAAGAACTAGATAGGAGTATTATGTATAAGGATGATATATTAATTAGGCCATTGATCTTTAATATTCTTATCTCAAAGAGATTCCACTGTGGGATGATATCTAGCCTAATCCTGTATTTTAAAATAGTACCTTATACTGTATATTCTCCAAAGAAAGTTCTAAAAGAGACAATGGGAAGGAGATCATAAAGTATATTTTAATTTTGTAGCTAGGTCTCCTCTCAATTCTCACACAAGCAAAATTTGTATAATAAATTATTTTTCTGGTTTCATTTTATAAAATATTTTATTATTTTTAAAAATACACTGCTGATGGGATCTTTTGGGACAAAGGGGCTTGAGTTGAGGCTTCCCTCATATGAAGATGAGAGGGATACAACAAAAAGAAAGAAACTTTGATGACTCATTTTAAGAGTAGTGGACACTATAAAAAGGCTTCACTATTGCTATCTTATGCATGCCGCGGACAAAATGTTATTAAAACAAATAATAAAAAACCTCTATTTAAATATTTTATTTATTAAAATGACCTGATTGATATATTTTTTATTTACAGAATGTATCGGTATTTTAAAAAAAATTATATATAGAGAATACTGATATTTAAATTTAGATTATTTTAATCACTAAAATTTTCACTGATTTTCTCAATGTTTGAGGGGGAAAAAGTTTAATTTTGAATTAAAATTTCTTTTTCCCCTTACACTTTGTAGTCTTAAAATTACCATTCCCCTTATCATAAATGTTTATTAAAAAATTATCCAATCCACGAGTTAAGAATAGTATAACTTAATTAGTTTTTAAATTGTGTATAATAGACAGATACATGTAAATTAATAATATTTTGTACGAACAGGTAATTAGCTTGCCACAAATAACGTAAGAACAAGTAGGATTAATCTTTTGTGTATTAATTAAATAATCCAAACTATATATTTTTCAGTTAATTAATTGCTACCCATGAGGTAGAACAACTGGGCTAATTAAAAAAAAATGAGAAGTATGAAAGGATTGATGAAAAATGTGGGAAGTGGGAAGGTAAATAAAGTGAGAAATATCAAAGAAGGGTCATTTTCAAGGTCACCACTTGTTTTGCCATAATTCTCTTCTCAGTTGGAGTTAGGCCTTTATAGGCAACAATAACTTCAACCATCTTAGTATATTATTATTAAATGTAAAATCATATTTTAAGGGAACAATCTTTTGTTTATTTTAATAATAATAATAATAACACTCTTAACTATATAATTATATCTATTAATATCGAAACATAAAAATAGAATTTATAAAAAGGTCAACATATTCATACATAAATCATGAATATCGCTTGAGTTGTCTCAAATTTTGTATGAAGTAATAATATTTTATTACTACTGAAAACCAATAATATATGGCATAATTATTACCTGATATTAAATATGATTCTCTTTAGTTTTCGTATGATATTTTAATATATATATATATATATATATTCTTAAAAATATATTAATTAAAAAAGTTCATAATAATAAATGTCCAATTTTTGTCAAATTCGAGCCATGCCAGTAAGCCTATTGACAGGTTTCAATATGGAAGTCAATAGAGTCACGACCTTAATTTGTAAATTTGTACCAAAGTGCCATGAAACTGCGGTCTTAATAAAGGGAGCTTTTCATCTTTCATATATATATATATATATATATATATATATGGCTTTTATTTTTAATTTAATTTAAAAATTTAACCAATATTCAACATTATGAATTAATTTAGACATTAATAGCCACTCAGACTCCAAAGAAAAAAAATATATAAAATATTAAAAACAGGAAGAATATTAAATAATACGACGAATGCATTTCTGAAAGGCCAAATAATATAGAGAGTCATTTCTAATGAAGAGGTAAAGTTAACGTCAAACCCCACTATTCCACTCCACCGCCACCTTATTCCGTATTTCGTACCATCCACACACACCCACACATCTTATTTTTTATTTCTTTTATTTATTCACAAATACTTTTTGTTATAGTCATTTAAAAAAATTTTGTTGGTATTAAACTGTCCTTAATTTCATATTTTGGGGACCTAATTCTTTTATTCTATTCCTTCTCTTATATCTCCCTATATATATATATATATATTCCCTCTCTCCCTCGTTCTCCAACCACTTCTTTAACAACAAACTTTGCAGTATTCCTCTTCAATTCTTTCTTCTCGTTGGTGTTTATCATTTGGAAATTATAGTGATCGAGAAGATGATCCAGGAGGAGCATAACAAGAAAATGAAAGTGAAGAAAGGATGGCTGGCTGTGCAGGTTGGTTTGGAGGACGGAGACGACGGCGGCACTCGCCGGTTTGTTATACCCATATCCTATCTTTACCACCCTCTCTTTCGTCATCTTCTTGATAAAGCTTACGAAGTCTATGGTTACCATGCCGATGGCCCTCTCAAGCTTCCCTGCTCCGTGGACGACTTCCTCCATCTCCGGTGGCGAATCGAGAGAGAACCCAACCAACACCACCACCACCATAACCACCATCACCTTCCTCACGCCCTGTTCTTTCACTGTTGATCTCACACATGACTCAGTCCTCTCTTGACTCGATCGAAGAAGAAATGTTTGTATCTTGTAGTGAGCTTCTCTTCTTGATTCTGGTTAATTTCATAGGTTCAAGTTTTGATTATTAGGCTACTTGGTAATCGATATTCTGCAAGAAATCTCAAGAACTCGGAGATAAGATGGTCCATATTCACTGTACATCATTTTAAATTACCCTATTTACTTTTGTTTTTGTCCTTTTAGAATAGTATCAGAAGAAAAAAAGAGATGGAGAAACTGAAAAAATAACTGAGAGTGCAGGCGGGTAAAAGGTTCGTGTCAAGTCTGAGATTGAGAACGGTATATTTTTTAGTACTAAGAAAATTTAGATGAATTATATCGTAGCTTACGTAAGTTACAAGTATGTTTGGTATCTTTTATATTGTGTGGTGCTGAGCACAGTAGTACAGTAGTCTCCGTAAACGATGTCCAACCATGATGTTTTGTTGTTTAAGGTTGGTGGGTTGGGTTCGTATGTGCCAGAGTCAGAGTGCCTGTATGTAAGGGTTATCTTCTTCAATGTGGCCATGGATTTTTTATTTTCCTTTTTTGGTATTATGGATAAACTTTTGATGTTAAATAAAATGCGCTTATGATGTTTAACCCACCATCTAAATTTAAATGCATGTAAGTTAAGTAATGAATCTATATTCGTAAAGAAAATACACACTCTCTTTTATATTTATTATAAGACATATTTTCAAAAAATAAAAAGCACCATTAAAATTTTTTATTTAAAAATAAAGATAAGAGGTTAATTAATTAAATAATTTAAAAATAATTTTAAAAAAATTTACCCACATTTAAAATTATCAAATTTTAAAATTTAAATAAGAACAATTTTGAAAAGATGTAATTATTACTAGTCTACTCAGTTAAAGTCGTATGTGGTTAATTTAAAAAAAAAAATTAATAACTGCAGCGCGGGATCATTAGAATTATTTCGGCGGCAGGCGATTGGAAAGGGCGTGTCCTGCATTTGGGATGCCAACGTGGGACCCTGTATTTGGGGGTCCGAAGAGCAGAGAAACGCATCGAATTAAAAATTTCACTGTCCAAGGCAGACGTTATTTTACCATATAAAATCAAAGGTTCCAAACCTGTGACTACGAAGCGGAATCCATCTGCGCGAAGTCATATCTATCAGTAAGCTCCTTCTCTTCTTCTCTAGATATCTCGCTATACGTAATCTATATTCTCCGACATCTAATCTGAGTTTTCTAGCGACTTATAGATTCTCTTTATTTTGCATGCGACGAGATAATTCTGATTATCATCATCCCTTTTCTTCTTTTAGGCGCTTCAACCTAAATTGACTTCGTTGCTCTTGTTTTTTTCATGATTGGATGAATGGCCAGATCTCAAGGATATGGAACCTGATGATGTAGGTGAGCAATTTACTATGCCTGGGGAAATTTGGGATTCAGCGATGTAATATTTGTTCTTATGCTTTGATAACTAATCAACTAGGCTTGAAAACACTGCCAACTAATATAATATGTTAGTTGGTTGAGGTGGTAAACGTCTCATCATCCTCGTGAGAAGGAGAACTCAAGTTTGAGTATCAGAAGCGCCACATTGGGAGAGGCAAAGACCTTTGCGCTCTAAAAGCCTGTTTAGAAGAACTTCTAAAATCATAATTTTGGCTTAAATCAAGGTTTTAAAACCAGAGTAGCCAAACACCATTCAAAGCTTAAAAGTGATTTTAATACTTAAAACCATGGTTTTGAAACTAAAACCTTGGTTTTGATATAAGCGGGAGAGAATAGCTTTTAACCCCAAAATCATGGTTTTTTTCAAAATCCTTCCTCCAAAATCTTATCCAAACAGAGTCTCCTAAGAGATTGGTTTTAAGTGCAAAGTAGTTTGGGGATACCGTCAATAATAATAATAAAAAAAAAAACTCTACCACTTTAAATGCCAATAGTGTGTTAGAACCTAAATCTATGTTGTCTATTTATTTGCAAAGACTCCTAACTATTATATTAGACTGTTATCATCTGAATTAACTGCTCAAGCGTAATATTCATATTCGAAAAGTTTATGTTTCAGAAGTATGATATAGTAAATAAATCATAAAGACTAAAGTTCACCACTTCACACTGACTCATTTTGGTGTAGGTGGTAAGTTACTCTTATTCCTTAAGTAAGGTTTGATTCTCAACTTTTATGTATGGAGTAAACCTCCAAGGGGTTTACTCTTTGCCAATCCTAAGTAAAATTAGTCTCTCTTGAAGGATATTTTTGGTGTCTACCGAAAAGAAAAGTTCAGCACTACAACAGATGTGGCAGCCTAAAACTATTTTAAGATACAGATTAATGCATCTATGCAGTCTCCAGTGTGGGATTTATTTATTTATTTATTTTCATTTCCTGCTGCTGGTGTCTATTTGAATTGTGATTGATCGGTTTTATCTAGATTATAGTTTAAGTTCAGAATATGCTAAATCACCTTGCTTCAACTGGTCATCGCCCTTGAACCAGCACTTAAGAGATAAGATGTCTTAACTCTAACCTAGTTGGCTTGAACAAACATCAAACTCTACATTTTCCTACTAAAATACCAAGCAAATAGTGGGGGTTCTGCTTGAAATAAATTCATGAGTTCATCATCGTCATTTCTTGATGCATTAATGAAAAAAGCAAATAGTGAGGCGGATGAAAAGATCCGAGGTTTCAAGTTGATGGCATCTGCAGCCACCTTGCCTTCCTTAAATAACCATTGAAGGCATCTACTTGGTTGAAGGGACATTACTCTCTCATCAAGTGAGTCAATGCCTTAGGTGTGCCTGTTGTCATTTTTAAGCTCACCACGTCTAGGATTTTGGGGAATGCAAGTGATTCTAGAGAATTTTAGAGAAATTTATCATAAGATGCCAAAATGACACTGTTGAAAACACAAAGGTGGAAAAAACGAAATTGAGCCTGACCACATGGTTATCTGTGATGATTTTTAAGTTCTTTCATTTTATTAACTTTCTTGATGATTTAAATATCACTCTATTGATCTATGAAGTAAGTGATTTGTATCTTTCAATTGTTATGCTAGACCTGCTGACAGAGGCAAAGAAACTTGAGTCCGAGGTATTATCTACTCTCAAGTTTACTCCTGCACATGTTTCTGGTGATCTTGATAAGCTGCTTAAGGATGCTTATGCAGTACGATGCCCAAAACCTATTGATTATTTCAATAGGAAGGATTTAATTCGGATCTTCAATATTATATCAAAGGAAGTATATGGTAACTTTTTATTACAAAGTTCATTAAATTTCATCCTGATTGTACATTTGCAGAGATAGTAATTTTTGAAGTCGTCTTATGTTCCCCTTTTGATATGCCTGCATATATGATGCAGTTTAGCACAACACTGAATAGTGAATATGTCATCTTTGAAACTTCCAAACACAGCCTAAACGTATTGCTAGATTTTCTTCTAAGAAGTAGGATTTTAAAATGCACTCCATGGTTTATTATATCTGGTCTTTTTCCCATGCTGGCTCTTACCATATAAACAAACTATATCTCTTAATGAGTCTTCTTATGGACTATCTAATCAAATTACCAGGTTATTTCTACCATCTTGATCGATGTGCCTTTGTTGCTTTTTTTTTCCCTTTTAAAGAAAGTATTTGTTGTGAGAGAATAATCTTCATGGTGGCATTTAATATTTTACAGTGTTAGAGATAATCCAATATTGGCATTGTCGCAGTAATTCTTTCAGACTTTATAGATGGCATCTGAAACATCAAAAACACGATTATTGTACTGTTATTTTATCACCTGATTCTGTTTATCCTTTTCTTTTCAGGAAACAGTAGTACCGCCCCAGTTGTGGAAGGATATGGTTCTTTTGTTATGGATATGTTCTGTGACGGAAGTGATTTGGATTTGTCCATAAATTTTGGAAACAATTCAAATGAAGTTCCTCGGTTGGATAAAATTGAAACCCTTCGAAAGTTTGCTAAGAAGTTTAAAAAATTACAAAGTAAAGTTTTTGCAATATAAATTTAGTGTACTTTACTTGTTGAGTTTTGTTGCTTACGAACTTATTCAGTATAAATATTTATATACTGCACTTTATTTAAGAATTGTAGCTATCACTTGCTTTAATGCTTTGGGACTAAAAAAGGGACCTAGTTAGCAACTGAATACATTTGCCATTATTTAGTAATTTGGCCTTAGAGCTATATCTCATGTGAGCTTCCTGTAAAGATCATGCATTTTCTGTCAATTTTCAACAATACTTGTCATTGTCTATAGTCATTCTGAATTCCAATCCCTGTGAACAATGAATGGGTTGGCCTGTGTTGTATTTGGAACCCTAATCAAATCAGTGTTAGAAAAATACCAATGGTTGGTTATTAATTGATATTTATATATCGAGGATTCTGAATGTAAACTGGATAGTTGACACATTTAATCTCATTGATTGTGGATGAGTAGATCTTATTTCCTTTTCTTTGCCACACATTTATAAGTTAAAATTCTACCATTTTTTATGATGAAATTCAAAATATTGACATAGATGACTCGTGTATTGTAGGAAAAGGAATTGTTAGAGGTGTACAGCCCATCTTGTCCGCCAGGGTGCCAATTGTAAAAGTTATTGATTGTGGTACCGGCATTGAATGTGATTTATCAGTAGAAAACAGGGATGGCATTGAGAAATCTCATATTATTCATGCAATTTCTCTTATAAATGAAAGATTTCAGAAGTTAAGTTTTCTGGTAATTGAATATACCCTTGTCATTCAATTAAAAAAAAAAATTAAGCATATGTTATATGCTACTGATTTATTTGTGAGTTTTAGGATTGATGATACTTAAGGCTAAGTTTGAAATGAGAAGAAAACATTTGGCATATGGCTAAGTAAATTAAGTGGTGATAAATCATCATATTCTCTTGACAAATACAAGAACTCTTTATAAGATGATGAACCTAAAGCACAAGGCAATTTTATGGCCACATGAAATTGGAGTAAAAGCCAGTACATTCTAATGTTTGGACAATGTGGAATTCAGGCCAATTGCAAGATTAACCGTACCTTTTAGAATGAAAGGCTAGGAACATAGGCACTAAATAATTTAGTAATCCTAGTTTCCTTAACTTGGCTTACTTTGGCAATTTTCTTTGTGTTGCTTTTTTGTGTGTGGCAGATGAAATGCTGGGCAAAAGCACACAACATCAACAGTTCCAAAGACCGGACTCTAAACTCTTTATCTATTATCTCTCTGGTAGCTCTTCATTTACAGGTATTATTACATTTGTATCCTTTTTGTTTGGTAAGCTGATATATATTATTCGAATTATAAACCTTCAATATTAGAGTTGGATTTGGTTCTATTTCCCAAGGAGCATATTTGGGTTTGGAATATCTTTTCTTCAGCTGTGAAATAAATTTCGGTGAACATAAAGTTGTGGCTTCTGACATTGAAATGCCACTTGATTCCTAGAACGGTTCCTTATTGATGCCTGGTATATATGACGGTTCCTTAGTGATGCCTGCTCTATAAATACATATAATTATTTTTCGTTTTATGTAAATCTAATACTTTGTTTATCCTTATTTTTTATGTAGACTCGCAATCCTCCTATATTACCTCCCTTCTCTGTTTTGCTTAAAGGTGAAACTTCTGCTCACAGAACATTCTCTTGAGATTTGATTTGTTTAGTTAAAACCTACGGTAACCATTAGCCTTTATTATCTATTTAAAGCAGCCGTATCAATTGGACAAGACTAAAAGTTTTACTAGTAGAATTTCTCTTTTCTTGTTTAGTAATTGCACTGTTGGACTTAAGTTGTTTGCGTATTTCTGATAAGTAACTTAAATTGGCTGATCAGTTTATACTGAATCTCTTTCTGTAAACATGAAAAATCTGATTTTTTTTTTTTAATTTGATGTTTTAAATATTTGATAACAACTGTATTCTGCCTAAGTTTGTCATGATAAGTCTGGAATCATATTCAGGATACCAAACTCCTGAAACTTAAAATGTTTTCTTGGCTCTCCATTTGAAACCTTAAAATCAAATTTTACAATTGCTATTTTGATTCTTTAGAAATCTATGTTTTTCAAATTGATCTTTTAAAATTCACTTTGACAGTCGTCTGTGTGTATATATATTATATATATATATATATATTTATATTTATATATATCATGTTCCAGATGGATCTGATCCAGCAGCAGTGAAGAATGTTGTTGACAATTATATATCCTTTGGGGAGAAAAACGTAGAGTCATTGGCAGAGCTTTTTATTACTCTTTTTGTCAAGGTATTTACTCTACTCTTTTGTATGTGGTTTCCTAATCATCATAATGTATTTCACGTTATATTCCTCTGGTCTTTAATATAAGAACTAGATAACTTAGATACTTTGGGAAAAATGTTATAAATTTAGGAGATAAAGTGGATTGAGATATTATATTTAAGAATAAATTTAAACACTTAAGTAGCTCTTATATTAAGGATATGGGAGAGTACCACATTGTAGGTTGTCTCAATTTTGTGACAATTATTTGATGACATCATTCCTGCTGTAGCTAGCATCGGTTGAAAAGCTTTGGGAGAAAGGCCTATGTGCCAGCTTGTATGAAGGATCATGGATTTGTAAATCATGGGGTTCTCGTTCTTATTCAATAAGTGTAATTGAATTCTCTCCTTCTCTGGGTATTGAGAATCCTGCTCTCCGGTTAGCGGAGTTAATTTTTTACTGATTATTTCTGTCTACTACTAGGTTGAGGATTTCACAGATCAGTCTCAAAATGTTGCTAGAGCAGTTGGAACTGATGAGGTAAAAACAATCTACACATGCATCCGCGAATCTCTCCACTACGTCTTGGATTATCTGAATGGAAAGATGTTGGGAACTAAGTTGATTGATCTTTTGTTTGGTGGAGATTCTGCTTCTACCACTGCTCTTGTGGGTTCTGGGGACATAGACAAAAATATGAAGAATCTTCCTATTTCAGAAAATCAGCCTCCGCCAAAAAGGCAGAGACTTGTGGAAGATTTAGACACAAAGCAGATTCAGAAACCTAGTGAAGGAAACTATCCTGTCCAAGGTAATCAAAGAGCTGAGCCATGGAAAGGTTCTGTGCCAGCCCATCAGGGTGGGACCTACCAACCTTCTCCTATTTCTGGTTCCTATAATAATTTGGCTCATGGTTATGTTCCTGGGACAGCTCCTTCTGCTGCTTCTGCCCAAAATCCACTAGGTTTTGGAGGTTCTTTTAATTCCCTCCAACTATCAAATCTTGTTCCTGTTCTGAATTCCATTGGTTATCTTGGAGCATTTCATCAACAAGCTGTACATCCAAATCTTTCTCTTGGACCCATTCAGTCGCACCGTCATCTCGATAGTAATAACCTATATCAAAGAGGACCATCAGGTTCAGATGCACAGAAGTGATCAATTTCCTTTTCTGGGCTCTCTCTCTCGTTTCTTGTATGTACATTGTTCCTAACTGATTAGGACCAAAGTCAAAGAAGAATTCACTGGTACACTAACAAAAGGCAGCAGTATTACAGGGTGGTGAAGATGTTGACTAGCATCTAAACGTTGGAAGCTGATGTGGTAGAAATCCTTTTTATGACATGAAAGACTGAGGATCTTAAAGGGTAAACTTCTTGATCTCTAGCATCTAAATCACAGAAATTTAGTAAGCAGCAGAATTACAGAAACAGAAGGGCAACTATTTGTATGCTGCCTTTGATCTGTTTTTAGGGAATTCTAGCATTCCATTGAGTGTCTTTAGATTGGATAATTTAAGAGGGAAGATTAATTTTACAGTTACTTTAATTGTACCATTAATTGATTCCCTGTTGGGATTAACTTAATGGATTATGAAATTTCAGAGGTGATTTAGTCAAATTATTTTGCTAGACTTCAAAATCTCACTTAAGTAGGTGGAACATGAAACTTCCCATTTTCATCTTTGAGAGATTGGTTTCTTGTAAAAGTAATACTTTTGTCTTTGTAGTTGAAGAGTTTCTTGCAAAATATACTAACATTATGGGATCAATATAACTGACTCTATTGAGAGAATGTGATAAAGCTTGTTATTATTGTTGCATACATCTTAAAAATTTAAGTATTTCTATGATTATAGGTGAAGTTATATTCATACACATGAGTTCCGAGTTGTTATTTAGCGTGTGTTTGGCAATCGATTGCAGGAATAGATTATAAACAAAACCATGGTTTGAGGAAATGAATGCTAAACACAATTTTTTTTAAAAAATCGATTGTCCACGCAAACCATAATTTGAGTCTTCAAGCCATGGTTTTCAAAAAATTTATTACATAGCAGCTTTCCTGTATGACCGTTGGTAGCAGCATTCACTCCCTTTCCTTTTTTTTTTGTTCGTTTTCCCTTTAACCGTTGGCCGCATTCACTGCTTTTTATTTTAAATTTCTGTGTAGCTTTTCGGTTCACTGCCACAGTATTTTAAATTTTATAAAAAAAACAAAGACAAATACCTATTTAAAATTTAAAATTTTAATTTTTTATTTTAAAATTTTGAAAAAAAAGATGAATTTATCAATAAAAGTTACAATCTTCCATATTTTTGACAATAATCTAGATTGATTAACTCTAATAAAATTTTCAGTAGGAAAAAAAATTAAAATTAAGATAAATATTGTAAATTTTTACTTTACTCAAATACATATGTATATGTATTATTTTATAATCACTTAAATAAAAAAATTTAAAATAAAATTTATTCTTTATATAATTATCATATTAATTTATGTTCTTTTTAATAAATTGTCTATAGAAAAGTGATTCTACTACTAATTAGCTAAATATCTCCAATTTTTTAAATTATTTTTTTTCTCAAAATGTATTCTTTAGAATCTATTTTTTTTAATTTATTCTTTAAAAATTAATCCAAACGCACCATTAGATAATATGGAAGCTTGCGTTTAGGAAATGGGGAAAAATACATAAATAAAAGGGGGGGGGGGGGGGGGGAGATACACTCATGAGGCCTCTTTCTCCAATTGCCGAATGAGTGGCTCATTGAGCATAAATCTTCTCCAACAGTAGAAAGTATAATATTTACCCATTTAACCTATGAAATTAAAAAAAAAAAAGGTGTTTTTTATTTGAAAGGCATGTTAGCAAATATGATGGGCCCACAAGATTTTACAAAAGCATAATGGGAAATAACTCCCATTAAAGCAATAAAACATGGTGGGTTCCGCGCCACAGTCTGTACTTCCATGATTTTGGTAAACCGAAATCTTGTTTTGGATCTTTTCTTAATTATTAATCTAAAAAATTTAAATACTAAATTTTCCCTCATAGACTTGATATACATGTCATTTAAATAATATTTAGTATTTGACATGTAATTTTAATTTTTTTAAATATTTAAAATAAATTACTTCAAATACTTAAAAGTATAAAACACTTAAAAATGCATTTAAAACATTTATTTGATTGTCTTTTTTAAATAAAATTATAAAATATTTAAAATTACATATCAAATGTGAAATATTATTTTCTAAATGGTATAGAATATAATAAAAGGATAAGTTATGATATGATAAAATCTGTTAACTTTAATATAAAAAGTTACAGTATAAACTTAATTAAAATATAAAATACTAAATTCTTTAATTTAAATTTTTAAAAATTAAAGGTGATGGGCAACTGTTGCATAATCCAAGACGGTCTAACGTACATTAGCCTTCATTTATATATATATATATATATATATATATATATATATATATATATTCAATACCACTTGTTAATCTAGATTCAAACATAATAAATCCCAAATAGAAATAATTCTTCCCATATAATTTTTTCATCTATAAATTTCAAATTATCCACTTCTGCTATTCAGGAACCGGAATGCTCGATGAAAAATTTTCTGGTAGCAGCTTCTGTATATTTATGAGGCCGCTCACACAAATACCCAATAGCATTTACATAACACCGCATTTCCTAATAAACAACATCGTTCAGTTAATACTCGTCATCTTCCATGTCTTCTGAATCTTCTCCATTTCCATCCTCACCTTCAATGTCCTCTGAATCTTCGCCATTTCTATCTTCATCTTCACCTGCACTATCTTCTGAATCTTGATTCTCCTGCGTCTTGTCATCATTTTTCCCTTTGCCACCATCGTTTCCTAACAAGAGAGAGTAATCCAATTGAAGAACATATATTTCATTAACAAGAATACACATTTAAAATATCATGATTAAGAGAAAAGAAGAAAGGTGGCAAATGAAAATATCAGAACGTGGTCTCATGTATATGCAAACCAGGCACGCACTATGCAATCATCTGATTAAAATAGAAATCTCTAATCTACAAGAGATCCAACAAGCATCATCACTTCTCTAGCAGTGATTTCTTTCAACATCAATAATTGAAGAACGTATTAATGGAGAAAATATACTAATAGCTAATAAAAAATAGGTTAAGGTGTGAAGGCCAATGCTCCTATTTATCAATTTACCATGCCACGTAACAGATATTTTCTTCGCACAGGAAGGTAAAAGTAAGAGATACCGTACCATATTCACTGAAGAGGACTTCACCCGAACACAGCCCTTTCTCAACCTTGATTAGTTTAAGTGTCATCCTGGGTCCAACCTCTTGAAGCTTCACCGCACTTTTTGTAGAAGCACGATTAACTCTACCAAGATCACTTGCCAAAGTCACTGTTGCTGCTTCATCGTCTGCTTCACTCTCTGATCCATAGCCAGCCCTTCAAAAGCACAAAAAACAAAACCTTAAGACCAAGAACAAAAAGGAAGAGGAATATTCAATATGATCAATTATTTTCCATGCGTAATTTTTGGCTCATTTCCCAATTCCTGTTCTTTCTCGGAAATAAAGATTCTCGTTTTAAAAAAAGGGAAAATGGATCTGTCAATCCTAATAGTTTTACCTAGTTTTAAATCCAGTCCTTGTAGGTTTTTTTCTTTTCTTTTTATTGGATCCTTATTGTTTGTTTAGTTTTGTTGGAAGATCCTCCGTCATGCCCCGTTAATTTAATCTGACAGGAGCTTATGTGGCCACGTCTTTCCTTAGCTTCTTTCTCATTGTTGATGTACTCTCTACCATCCTCTTCTTTATCTCATTCTTGCAACTGTAAATACCCTCCTCCTCCCCCATTCTCGCTCATATAACTTCGCCTACTTCATCGTCGAGAACAAGAAATCATAAAACCTCCAACTTGGTTCGATTTCACAACAAAATATCGAAAGACCGCAACGGAAATCATAAAACCTCCAGCTTCTTTATCTCATTCTTGCTAGCATCGATCAGAAACTTGACGCTATAATAGCGTCTGCCGCCATGAGTAGAGACAGTTCATGTCAATTTTGGATCACCTTGATGAGAATTTGAAATGGGAAGACTTCACTGAATGGATTGATGAACAGAAAGGGACCCCACCACGGTGTTCGAGAAAGCCGATGCTGGAGACTCGCCGGAATCTGAATGCGGTGGTGGCCAGAGGTCCGTGTGGGAGGAACAAGGAACGATTCAGAGACAGCAGAGTTGAGCATGGCGACAAGACGAAAACAAAGAAAGAACTTATTGTTCTGGGAAGAGTTTCTCATGGTGGTTAAGATAGTAGAGAGAGAAAGGAAGGGGGGAGAGTGAGTGAGAATGGAAGTGGAGCATGGAGGAAGGAGAGTCGGGGTGTGTTGGGAAAAGGCCGGCAAGCAAGTCCGTTTGAAAAGGAAGGTACTATTATAGCCAAAACGTAAGCTTGGCAAGAATGGAGGAGATGGAAGCTACTGCTAAAGGAGATCAAGACAACGATGGTGGAGAGAAAGCATATGTACTGTACGAGAGATAATAGTGTTCGCTTTGAAGGAGACTGAGTAGGGGATGTAGGGAGACGTGTGCCACATAAGCTCCTGTCAGATTAAATTAACGGCATCATGATGGAGGGTCTTCCCCCAAAACTAAACAAACAATAAGGACCCAATAAAAAACAAAAGATCTAGAAGGACTTGATTCAAAATTGGGTAAAACTATAAGGATTCGCAGATCCATTTTCCCAAAAACAAAAAATTGTGCAAGAGTACAGTTCAAGAAATATCCCACGAGAAGATCCTTGAAAAACCATTTGGTCAATTCATATACATAACTGTCCAAGATGCCAATTTCAAGTTCTCGGATAAGTAATTTGATAGACCTGGAGATTCACAGAAGATTTATAAATCATCATTTCCCCTGTAACCCAACTTTATTTTTGAGTAATAATATTATCAATCCCACTTTGTCTGTTGTCCATTTCTGGTTTCTTTCTTGTTATAAGCTTAGGCCCTATCACAATTCATAAAATAAATAAAGTATACAACAAGTTCTCTGGTAAGTAATTCAGAAAATATATTGCAAAAGGTCAGGAAAACCTAACTACAAAAGCCATAAATAAATCATATTTAACCCTCTCCCCAACCATCTTCGAAAGATTAAAAACAATAAGATGTAAAGCAAGGGTCTTACTTTGTGATAAAATCACTCACATCATGCAGATTCCTTAAATCAGGGACTTGATGGTTTTGCACAAATTTTCTTATTCTGCGAGAAACACCTACAGGTTGTAATCTTATGGAATAATGCCGAAAATCAATGAGCTTCGTGTCCTTGTTGTAATTAAGCAGCACAATTCTCTGGCAAGAGGAGAGTTTAACCTGAAACAAAACATTAAGTAATGATAAAAGATGAAGGAATTGAACGTCAAGCTAATCATTAAATATGCTGTCGGGTTTAAAACTTACACTTTTAACATCAATTGTTGGGAATATGTTCTGAAACATGTTAGTTGTAAGCTGCAGAGGAAGGTCTCCACTCACAAAACCAGAAAGCACAATCTACCAAAATAATTAACCAGCATATTAAATAATAATTTCCTCAACATTCTACTAGCAAACAATAAAATCAGGAAATAGAACAAAAAAGCAAGTGACTTTCAATGAACAGCTGTGGATAAGATATTTTACCAAAGCTGAATTTTTGAAAAGATCTTTAGGGCACCGAGGACGCAACTGAGATTGAGCAATGTCAGCTGCCAATGAGTATTCATTTATTTTAAAAGTAAGAGTAGGGCCTTGAGGGGTTGTTGCAACCCTCAAATAAGGCGCAGTTGCAGTTTTTGACAATATCAGGAAATGTGTAACACCCATAGGTCCAGCAACATTCAGAAAGTCTTTTAGATTATTTCGTTTCTTTTCCTACAAACAGAAGAAAAAATGTATAGTCAACAAAAAAGGATTTAACTAATGCTATATGTGCAAATACATGAAAAGTGCAGTCTGCAGATTCCTAATGAAATAGATCTTGGTGCAAATCAATAATCAAACTGAGAAATAGCAACATTTGCAAGCTTCAAGCTACCAATAATTTACTTAAACTTCCAATAGTGGCTATATTCCTAAGCTTAAGTCAAGAAGCAATTTTCTTTGTAGTTTAAATTCTTCATAGCATGACAGTCATTTCCTACCAAAATTCCAAGAATGCACTTCCATATAAGTATACAAAATTCATTCTAAAATGCGCAGAGAGGTTTGCCCATTTGTTAGACTTGTTGCAAGCACGCGGATAGTACTTCACAATTAAAAGTAAATTTATTCTTCTAATACTTCAATTAATCTAGGATAGATGACACATACAGCAGAATATGAATAGAAAATTAAAAAAAAAAAGTTAAAAAATTCACCTTGAGGTTGAGAGCAGTATAAGGCAGCATCAACTTTCTCAGGTCCATCTGAAGTTGCCTGAGAGGACCAGGCAACTTCCCTCTAGAAAACACAAAACTCTTTGGGATCTTCTTTCCCGTAATAGGATCCACAGATGGCTGCTGTTGCTGCTTCTGATTCTTGATGACAAGAGGCTTCCTAAAGGGGCTCTTCTTTTTCCTCTGTTTCATTCAAAAGGATAACGAGCGAGCAACAACAAACGGTTAAGGCAAAGCTGAAGCCCATAAAAGAGAAAGCAAGAATATTTAGAAAGAACAAGAGGACGTAGTTCATCTTACCATGGTTAGCGGAAGAGTGACTCTGCGGATCTCAAATTGACAGAGTCTGATAAGGTAAAAAGAGTTGCAGCAACACTGTCAAATTGATAATCCAAACCCAGCAAAGTTTCGATTAAATATTCATGTATAAGTTTCAATTAATTGCATAATGGACAGTGACACAAAGTTTAGTCTGGACCGGAGAGGACACATAAAAGGGCCACCAGCCACCAGGAGGAGGAGAATGGAAAAGGGGGAGAGAGGGCAAAAACACACCTCAGATAGAAGATGGGAGAAGAAGCCGCAGGTGGTGAGGCAGGGATGGCGGCGCCAAAATGACAGAACTTTGAGCTCGGCTCAAACGTCCATCCACGGAACGCACATGGCCCTTTCACTCAACGTAACTCATGAAACGTTTGGATACCTCGTCCAACGGCCCAAAACTCGTTTTACAGAACTTAATCCCAATGTTATTAAAATTGGGATCATCCACCAATTAGATTAATCTGAATAATAAATAATTTAATATTATTTAAGTAAAATCTAGAATTTAAACCTTGGTATAGATAAAAAATTTCTATTAGGAGACTCATCCACTAAAACCAAATATACAACGTGAGTCAGATTTAAATATAGCGGAGACAAAATTCCGATAAATCAGGTAGATAAAAAAATAAATAAATAAAATTGGGATCATCCCTCAAAACACCGGGTCATAATTCAATAGTTAATACTAATTAAATTGATTATAAATAAATTAATACATAGATAATATATGCTTAAATAAAAATAAAAATTTAAATTAAGAAATAATAAATATATTTTCCAAAAGATAGATTTGTAGCGGATACAAGAAAAGAAAATAGTAAACTCATAATTAATAAGGATAATGGTTCTTAATTTTCCAAGGAATGTATGATTTGTTTGTACAGAGAACTTGAAAGCTATCCTCTTTTCTTATTTTTTATACTTTGTTTTTTTGCTGAAAATAATATGATTTGTTTAAGAATAAGTCCAACACAAACCCTCATTCACAGTGATTCTTAATTCTGTTTTCCCTAGTTTCCAATAATCACAATGAATACAAATGAATACTTAACGTAATAAAGCATTGCCATAAACGAGAACATGGGCCTTGTGCCATAATATAAATTCTGCAAAACCTGAAACAGGAGAGAAAGAAACTAATTAATGAAAACCCATCCTCCGTGGGTTCAACTAGCAAAAGGGTGAGACATACTACTATTTAAAATGTGTTTAAACTCTGGGGAATACCATTTTGTTATGATTCCAGTCGCGACGTTTGGGGAGGCATCCTAACTCTTGGGTGCTTAGGTTTATGCCTGAGGGTAATAGACAGCTCGCCCTGCCCGACATTGATATCGCCTAAAAGGAAGGGAGACTTCGCCCTGCCCTTAGATCGTGGGTGAACCTAACCCCTTTCCAAAAAATTTTGTACTAAAAAAAAAATGAATCTCGTGAAAACCATCGTGCTGGCATTTTCATTGCTCGTCGTAGCATTAGATTATTGCTGAGAATGAAGAACAATTTAGATAAGGGTCTAACCCTAACCCTAAGTTGCACATATTATGCAGCAAATAAAATGAAGACGACGGCCGGAGTCTTGGTAACAACCAAGTGAAAGAGTCCAGTTTGTATCCTAAAGTTCTTGATTTTTTTATATACAAATTTTTAGAAAGAGATTAGGTTCATCTATGATTTAAAGGTAAAATGAAATCTCTATTTTTTTTAGGTGATACTAATATCAGGACAATAATTACCCTTAAGGCTTTATTTGGTTCACTTTAAGGGAGGGTATGTTAGGTTAATTTAAGGGAGAGTAGAGAAATGTAGGGGATATTAATGAATGATGTTATTTGTTTAATTTAAAAGGGGAGGGGAGGGGAGTTAATTAAAAGTTGACAAATATACTCTTATCTCTTTATTTAAATTTATTTACTCTTTATTTATAATATTCCTATTAAAATTATTATTTTTTAATTTATGAATCTTAAATTTTTTATCTCATTTATATATATAATAAAATTAAAAAAAATTAAAAATATATGATAAAATTTTAACATTATTTCTTATTAATTTTATAATTATTATATATTTTAATATAATATATAAATAATTTATTTTGCTTATTAAGTTTTATTATAATTATTATGCAATTAAAGAAAAAATTAGATGTGAGAAAAATAAAAAAAAAGGTTTGAGGGTAATTTAGTCAAAAAAGGGATAAAAGTTTCTCTCCTTTCCAAAAATACCTACTTTTAGAGAGGAGGTAAGGGAGAGGAGGGGAGCACAAAAAGACAAAAAATCTTTCCTCCCCTCCAAAATCTCCTAACCAAATAAAGTCTAAGTATAAATTTAGATATCTAAAATCTATAATGACTATTTAAATATTATAACTAAAAATATAATAAAATAATATTCTTAAGATTTTTTTTGCTTTTTTTTGGGCTAAGATCAAGTGAAAAGTTCTTGGTAATACTCTTGTGAAAGTTTGACTAGAGACTCAAATAAGAATGGATTATGGGCTTTCAAAAGAAATTAGAATTTATTCCCTCAACTTCTGCTGGGCTCTTAACACTTTTGAGATAAATGAAGTAAGGAACATGATATATTTATATTGGAAGTGTTCAATTGGAGAATAATATTTTATTATCGTTATAGTCGTAGTTGAAGAAATATTTTAACTATTAGGTGTCTAAATTTATGTCTGAGAGTAATAGACAGCTCACTCTGCGTGATATTGGTATTGCCTAGAAGGAAAAAAGACTTTACTCTACTTTTAGATCGTGGGTGAGCCCAACTTTTGTTTAAAATTTTTTGTAAAAAAAAATTATATTAGGATATAGAAATCAGATATACCACATGGGAAGTTATTCACCTAATGGAAGACATGTTATTTTGATCATTCACAATTCTTATAGCTTGTAAAGTTCGCCTGAGAGCTTATCTTTTACTTTAGCATGTTTGTTTTTCTTCTCTTACTGACTGCTTTATAATTTTCAAATTCTAACTGGAAGAAAAAAATACATTTTTTTTTATCCATCACATGAGGAGGAATTCGTGATGTGATAATGAGCCTAGATGAAGTATGGGCCGGGTAAAATGAATGGGCCCAAAAGGATGTAGAAGGAGAGTTCGAAGATATGTATTTACATTATTCATATACTACATAGATATAATATATACATAGTGCATACATTAGAGTATAAAACTGACCACGTTGGCAAAAACTGTGAAGATATGCAATTATTTCCCCAACGGATCCACCAATGCCCATTTGTGTGTGCAAGAGGGAGAATGTCGTTGATCATTGTGGGCCCCACTATAACGACCAACGTTGCACCAACAAATCGTGCTACTTTCGCTCAGAACGCTAGGAAGTTCCATCTGGATTCCGGTTGTATGGTAGGAAGGAAAGGTTTCGTGCACTCATGCGTAGCCCCATATATTGCTTGCTGGTGCTGCTTGCACGCTTTGGCGGGGGTTGAAACAGGAGTGAGTTTTTGCATGCTCTCGATTTCCACTTTTCTGTTTGCCTTTTTAATTTGAACAAGGTTTTAGCTCAACTCTTCCAAACTCCATTGAAGACATAGCTCTCTGGTTCTCTCTATCTCTCGTCATGTTTTACTCTCACCAGCTTCTTGCTCGCAAGGCTCCTCTCGGTCAAATTTGGTATAGGCTTCGCTCTCATTTTGTGTATCCTCTTCATCTCTTGCTGCCATTTGAACTTCCATCTTGCTGCTGCTAACAATGTTTCTTTGACAGTGTATCTGCAATTTAACCTGGCTTTCTCTTACGCTAGTTGCTCTGTCTCTGTCTACTTTTCAAGTGCATTTTAACTTCGAGTTCTCTGGCAAATGAGTATATAGGATCGTAACTTCTCTGTCTCTGTGTTCTTGATTAAGGATGGCCGCGACTATGCACGCAAAAATAAACCGGAAAGGGCTAAGCAAGCTTAATATTATTAAGATCTGGTAAAAAAGCAGTCATCTGAGCTTCCCTCTTCTTGTATTCACGTATTTTTTATTGGACCAATTCTCTGTTGTTATTTCCTCTGTTTTTTTTTTATACAGCGAAGAGATTTTGAATCCATCGGTTCCCATGGCTCTCAGACTTTCTGGAATTCTCATGGGTAACGCGTACATTCTGTCTCTCTTAATTTCTTTCTACAATAATTTTAGTTTCCGTATCCATTGATAGGAAATCTCTTCTCCTCGCCGTTGTGCTCAGGAGGAATTGTGATTGTTTATGAAAGGAAAGTGAAGCTTCTTTACGGTAACCTGTCAATCCCTTTTAGCTGCTTATCAATTCGGAGGATCACTAGTCAATCATAAAACATTTGATCTCTGTTGTTCTCTTTTTTAAATTTTTAACTTGTCTAAATATGTTGGCAGATGATGTTACCCGTCTTCTGGTACGAAGTTCAACTTGCATATATCCTGTTACTTTATTTAACCTTTAATCTTTTCTTCATTAAAACGTTCTCCATTTCAATTGTCTTAGCTTGAAATCAATTCAGCATGGAAGGTGAAGACAGTCCCAGATCCTACAATACTTCCTAAAGGAAAATCCAAGGCCAAGTCAGTCATTCTTTCTCCAAATTGTTTCATTTTTCTTTCTAAAATTTGAGATTAGCGTAGGGAAAATAACGGCACAACTTAGTTAATTAATAGACAACGTTTGTGTTTTTGAGATAATTACTCGTTTCAAAGGGAAGCAATGAAAAGCAAGAAAGGAGACGGTTAGCTCCTAGAATATTCATTTCTATATTTTTTGTCTGCCTTGTGTCCTATGCAGGAGAGAGTCTATTACTTTACCTGAGAATGAAGACACAAATGTTGGAGACATTGAGCAATTCCTTCGGTTTTCTAACACAGAGAACACAATGGAGTTTCGACATGCTTCCTATATTACCATGGTGCCTATATCACTTATTTACTTGGGAGTTTTCTATTGGATGGTTTTATACTTTTATCCAATCATGTAAAAGAAGATGAAATCATTTTTATGATAACAGCCTCATGGCCGTAACTTATCGTGCTATTTAATAAGGTATGTGAGTAACAATCTCTCTGGGAAACGGACTTAGACGACTTAACTGGGAATTTTCTTTCAATAAAAACAGAAATTACCATCAGAGGGGCTAATTGAGATCTTCAAAGCTTAACTCAGGAGTAAAGTGAGGATAATCACAATATGGTGATTGGTGAAGAAGTTTTTCTAAAAAACTGTTTGAAATCCCCCACACAACTTGGAGCTGATCTATGAAAATGTTTTCATGTTTTTGCAGCGACTTGATAGTGTGGACGAACCCTACATTTCTAATGATGCAAAGGAGCAAGATCCATCCCAACCTCTTCATCAAGGTTTTTCTACTTAAATCTTCTTAGCATTTACATACCGTGCAATTCTTTCATGCTCATGTATCTTGACTCTCATCATTCTCAGCTGACGCAGAGAATATTACCTTATCTGAACGTTTTGAATCATTCCAAGCTGCGGATCCATTCTATCGCTTTGAAAGGTTATTTAGTTTTGCTGTGCTTATTTTGCTTACACGTATTCTTTTTTCCAGCAGCTTTTCATTTTGCCATTTTAAGATGAAAGATTGTACTATACATGTTCCTTAGAATTGAGATACCGATATATGTATCTATTGTCTAGTTAGATGAACCCAGCATTAAGATAATTGATATATTATCACCTCACACGTTACTCTGTGAATGCTGGGGCAGGTTTGATATTGAAGATGAGGAAACGCAAACAAACTTTACTTATGGAGAGAACATTCAACAAATTCCAACACTTATACCCTCCCCTCCTCATCAAGTTGATCCGACAGGAGGTGATTGACACAACTGCTCATAAACAATAAAATCTTTCATAAGGCAGTTTTCCTGCCTTGTTGAAATCATTGATATGTTAGGGACATACACTATATGTTATCTTCACGTGCAATTTCTTCTCGTAATTTCTATTTTATATACCCAAAATATTGACATCTAAGACAAAAAGGTATAATAATAACAAGAATAAATTTAATTTCTTCAAGCACAATTTCTTGTCACATCACTACAAAATTGCTTATGTTGCTGTGAAGGATACATCTATGCTATCTAATCTCAGCAACATCCGAATTCTGTAAATATGTTTACAATGCTTACCAGCTTATGGCGTTGTCTCTTCCTTCCATTGGTTCTATCTGCCTCTATGAAATTGTGAAATCATATATGTTTGAGAATTAAAAGAAATTTTATTTGAACTATTAGAGTCACTTGTAGAATTTGGATTGTCAGAAACTTTAGACCAAAATACCTAGCCTGTTCTACCTAAGCAATCCTACATCTTGACCTGTCTCTCTCCTGAAGGAGTTAAACAACAATTAAACAAAAGTGAGGTAAAATATATAGTGATCATGTTCTTCATATGGTAGTGTAATTTTTGTAAGAAATTTGGCTTGGAATTGATGAGGTCTGGCTTCAAAAGTGATATCTTTCTGTAAGAATTATTTTATTGTCCCGGGGGATGAGTAGTCAATTCTTGTTATTTTAAATGTGTTTATGCGAAAGCATTGTGGCTGTATTATTACCCACGAAATAGCTTGTGTCAAGAAACTATAGATTTTTTTCTCCAAGTTTAGAAAATATTATTATATAAATGTAATATAGTCTCGTTCCTTCTCGTCAGAGGATGCACTTCTTTGAAGTTGACCCAACATTTTGTTCCATGGCACTATTTGTTTCTAGTCATGCATGCATTCTTTTCTGTTACTGGTATTCCTATTGGAGACTCATTTCCCAACTCTGTTAATTTATCACTTCCTGACAAATGCTACTTGGATTAAATAACTATTGTCAACTTAAAAAAAATGCTTTGCCCATCTAACTTCTCTTCAACAGACATAATTCAAGACCAACATCCAGGATCTCAAGCCAATCAGCAATCTAATCAATTCATGGAAGAAAGACAGGTAGCATGACCATTTATCCATTCGTGACTCCCCCTCCCTGAGGCAAAGGAAAAATGACCAACTCGTTGAGTGCAAATGAAACAGGAACAGGGAAGACGAGGCCCTGCGAAAAGGAAAAGAAGGCAACCAGTAAGAAATGCAACGGATTTTGAGCAAACCATCATTCCTGTTCATTTATATCAGTCATGGCTGCAAAATGCTTCTGATATTGTCTCAAGAGGAAAGAAGAGAAAGGTTCATGATTTAATATAATATGCTATCTGTCCATATGTTTTGCGTTAGGATGCATAAGCATGTATAGTTTCATAGTTTCAAGCTAACATTCGAGATACATAGATGAAGAAATGGATAGTTAGTTATTACATTATTTTATTAAAAAAATATCTCATGATGAGTGGAGAGTCTAACATCGTAAATATTGGATATGAAATGAATGGATGGCGGGAATAATTAATTACTTATTTATGCAATACAATCCTGTTTCTTTTCTCTATTGCAGCGCTCTGATATCACATCTAGAAGAAAGATAACTAACCTCATGGAGCTGCCACCGGTTGTGCTAATTGGTAATTTATTTACAAGTGGAAATAGAGATGTATATTATCCGCCTCCTATTCTAGAGTTATGGTATAAGAGCACTCAACCTTCCCAGGAGTCACCATCAGGTCAGTGTAATTTTTAACTTTTTTCCTTGTGTGTGTGTGAGCGCTTGAGGGCGGGGGAGGGAGAGTTTTAAATCAGTTGTCCAACAACTTGCATAACATTACCATCTTAATTCAATGTAGAAAGGACTTCAATACCCCAGCCTCCAGAGCCCTCATTCTCTTCACCTCCAGGATTACATCAAGACGATTTTGTTGGAATTGTAAGCTACATTCATCAACTTTCTGTTTATTCATTTTAGAAATATAATTTTCACTTATTTCTCTTGTATGTTCCCATGTGAAGCCCATTGAAGACTTTCACAGTGGTTCAGATGGTCTATTAGCTTCGGTAGAGAAGCAACGGGACAATGTTCTTGGTGATACTGGAATATTCATGGATGAACTGAGGGCTAACCTTGACAATGGTTCAAGAGCAACTAAAGCAGCTACTCCTAAGGTTGCGTCAAGAAATTCTGGTATATCTCCTACGTCTTGGTTTAATTATTCGGTTTTCCCTTTCTCTAGATTACGTCTTGAATTGTCTCGTTTATGATTAGAGGACATGCCGTATAATTTGCTCTTTCCTGTGTTATTTTAGGAGATAGTGCGGAGTACTTCCCAAGATCAGTATCTGAACATGGTCTCTCCTCAGATTCAGAATTATTTACGGGAAGGTAAAGCAATTATCGAATAGCTAATTATCAAACAGTTGAGTAAAATGACAAATAGATACAGTGTATGTAAACCGTTCATTATTGTTTCACGGAGAGCAGTGCGGAAGACTGGGGAATGGGTTGAGTAAAAACTCCCCTGTGGCCGGAAAAATAACAGACGAAGCTTTACTTAGATAGGGCTTTGATTTTATTGGTATTGATTTTTTCTTAGTGATTGGAAAGGAGGGCGCCTGGGTATGTTACAAAAAGGGAAGGCAGAGATAATACTTCGAATGGCGAAACGAAGGGCGCCTTGATTCTCTGAGCCGGTCTGGATTTTCAACGCCTCGGGAATAATAGTCTGCATCACTTATATGATATCTCTTGCTCCCCTTACTAACACGTTCTATTTGTTTTCCTTACCTTTCTTACATAACATAAGATGCATGCATACTTACAGATTTGCTGGTCCTTCTTTGATCAGAAAAAGGATTAGTCATTCTATCTTTTGATATCCGATGGCCATCTAGAGTTAAAGAATTGATCTTGTTTAAAAACCTGTGGTTATTTAACGTATAAGTACTGTTAACAGTTTAAAGAAGAAAAGGCATTCACCATCTAGATTAAGCAGTAGAGGCCTAGAGCCAGTGGCTGAGAATGCGAACTTCAAGTTTGCAAGGTTGTCCGATTATGGTCTTACACCTGATCCAGGTATATATATGTTTTAAAGATTTTCTAATGATTTAAAAATGTTATGTGCCTAGGGTCTACTTGGTGCATTTGTCAGCCTCACTAGTTTATTTGCAGAACTATTAGTGGAAACGGGACGCACGCAAACGCAAACGCAAGTGCAAGTGAGCATCAAGAATAATCCTATGGACAATATGACTGATTCTATTAGAACGTACGATTATTTAATTTTAGGAATTTGTTCAGTAATCTTCAGTAGAATAAATAATTAAGGAATATTTCTTACAAACAGGCATATAAAAGCTCATTTTGACACGCGAGGAGCTCCTCAAGTAGAATCCCTCGATGTCCTTGCAGCTGGAATGACTCGAAAATCTGCGGCCCTGCTTTTCTATCAGACTTGTGGTATATACATACATATGGCTTCACATTCGTGTTTTGATATTTTGGTATTTTGGTATTTTTTAGCATCGATGTTCCGATTATCTATATATTGTCACTATGTTGTGGATATGTAGTTCTTGCCTCCCGTGATGCCCTGAGAGTGGAGCAAAAGATGCCCTATGGGGAGATCCTCATTTCTAGAGGATCAAAATTGTGATGAAAGGTTTTTACTACCTCCTCCCTTGTGTCTCTCCTAATTTTCCTCCCTATTAATTCCCCGTACGACTCTTAAAAATATAATATTGTGAAAGAACACAACATGGTAATCACATTTCCAACGTTATCCTTGTCCAATCCATGCTTGCAGGTCCTGGCAAGAAAATTTGGTCGAAAGAGCCTCAAGCAACGCTAATTAAGCCTCTAATTATCTTTCTTAACGTATAGCACATAACCAAAATGTTGCTCCATCTGAGATCCTTCCCATTTTGTTATTCTCAAGGGTTTGAAACTCTTATTTAGTATTTTGGTTTGTGATATTCGGTTTTGTTTTGCTAGCTGTTAGCTTTATTTTAGTACCTGAAGTTTTAGCCATAGATACATGGGTTGCACCCCTGTTTTAAGATGATAATTTCATCTTTTCCAACAACAACAAAAAAAAGGACCGTAGCCTGAAATATACTTCAATATTTTCAAGATTATAGGAAATGATATAGCCTCTCATTCTTGGATCTCTGATCATCCACCACACTCTAAGGTGGTTTATGATGAAAGATTAGGTAGCCTTATAATATGTATATATTTGTACTTTTTTCATTTTTTTTTAATGAAAGAACCCATTTCCCATTGGAAAAAAAAAAGATGAACTAGCCTTCCCATTGAAAAAAGAAAGAAAGATGAACTAGCCTTTCAGTAAAATAATGAAGTTACGAGCCTCCAAATTGACCATCGTAGCTTTTAATTATCACTTGAATCAGCATCCAAAATGTAAAAATCCACCATATGTAAAAACAATGGCTCGGCAATTTTTTATACTTCTTGGCCACTATCAAAGCGTTGAGAATTGACAGACTAGAACCTGTCAACCAGAGATTGGTTCGGCGATTTTGTTGTTATCAATTACAACAATATTATATATGTAATATAATCAGTACAACAAACGATAGAAATTTCAATTCTGGAGGCTCTACATACAAGTAACTGATGCGTGGAAATAAAAGTTGAAAAATTTGTAAGATAACAATATATATATATATATATATATATATATTAAAATTTAAGATATATATGTAAGATAACTGTATAGTTTTACCTCAAGAACATATTCGTCTTTCCCTTATTTATCTTTGATCCTTGGGTTTATTTTAGAATTTAATTTCCTGCTTTGATTCAAATTAATTCATATATAGGTCCTTGTTGGCCGAAAAAGAAATCATAGGTCCCTGTTGGCTCATTGGCTCAAGACTAGTAATATGACTAATGAGGAAAAAGCCAAGGATCATAACATTAAAATTTAATTTGGGTTGGTTGATCAAACCTGAATGATGGATCAATTTGTGTTATCAGCTCTAATTAAAAGTTTTAAACAAGTCAATTAAATTAATTTTTATATTTTTTTTCATAGCATAAAACATTGTAATTTTAAATTGAGAAAATAATAATCTTGATTTAATAATACTATTTAGTAGTAGATTATGTGTAATTTATATATAAATATTTTTTTAGATTATTTGTGAATTAATATTTTTTTACATATATGGATATATTTATATATTTTAATTAAATATATTATCGGATTCAACCCAATTAAATCCCGGTCACCTGTGAAATGATACTCCTATTTACCTTAACCAAAAGAAACGGAAAGAGGTAATTAAAAAAAAAAAATCCATGGAGCGACCGAGGAAATTCGATGGCGAGGGTTAAAACGGTCAAATGGAAGCAGCTCTACATTCTTCAGCGCTTTACCGCCATAACTTGAAGCCGTTGCACAGGGGTAAGCCATCAGTTTCTGTTACTTCTCTTATTCTCTGTTCAGTTTTGCTTATCAATCCTTAATCAATTCGCAATCATCTGAGATCTACTCTCTTTGTGATCTTTGTTTAAACTTTGAAAAATTATCTGTCCTCTATTCTTCTTGATTCTCCATGAACTGCTTCTAAATTACGAGCGAAAAACAAAAAAGAAAACGAAATGAGGCATCGAATTGGATTTCATTTTGCGAAATTTAAACTCAGAGCTGGACTGGAGTTAGGTTTAGGGCTTTTGAGAAGATAGTTCGCTAGTGCGCAAGGAAAGAGGTCTGCCGCGCTGTGGGGCAATGGCGATTATGGGAGATTGGGTCATGGAAGCTTAGATTCTCAGTGGAGACCTGCGACTTGCTCTGCGTTTCATAATCAAAGCCTAAAAGCCATTGCATGTGGTGGTGCACATGCTCTCTTCTTAACAGCTTCTCCTTTCATTACTCTCTCGCTTATAACTAACTTCGTTCTCTGAGGTAGAAATAGTTTCAATAATATTATTATCCTTTCTAATTGAGAAAAAAGCTATGCTTGCTGATGTTATAGACAGATATGCGGCACCAGAAATTTGCTTCTTCAAAAGTGCTTTTGAGTACAAAATTTTCTTGAATGTCATATTATATCATTAAATGCTCCGCTGTAATTTTCTTTGTGCAATTGCATACAGCAGGCCGTCTACTGTACAAAATGGTTGAAGAATTCCATGATGTATTCCGTTAGTTGAATACTAGAACCTTTAGAACAAATATATTTTATGATAATAAATGACTAGAATATAACAGTCTTTTAATTGTTGATGACTTTTGAAGATCCACTGTAATTGTCGGGTAGAGGCTCACAATTATCCTCCTGTCACAGACGATGGATGTGTTTATGCCACTGGTCTTAATGATTTCGTACAACTTGGCATATCTGAAAATAAACAGTACTCAGTGGTAGAACCTCTAGATCTCATACATGTAATTTTTTAGCAATGTTTTCACATTCATAATAGGTTGTGCTGTTTTTCAATTTTTATTAAGTATTTTTCCTCTTAATCACCTCTTCATTCAGTAATTCCAACTGTATATTTAAAAGAAAAAAAGACGAAATTTAAAATAACAAAAAGAACCTCTGAATTTTAAAAATGATAGATTGGACATAAGTCTCAATCTGTCTTGTCAAAATTTAGAGGCAAAAAACAAAATTGCCCTTTGGTTATTTATTACTCCTGTAATGGGATTTACAACTTGAGTAATGATTTTAACTACTTTCACTAAGACATTTACTACTCCCAGTAACAACTGAGTTGCCCGTAATCATTTTAGTGATTTACTATTCTTGCAATGGGATTTACGACTTGAGCAATGATTTTGACCATTTTCGCTAAAGATATTTACTATTCCTAGTAACAATTGAGTTGCAATTGCTTTAGTAATTTACTACTCCTATAATAAGATTTACTATTTGAATAATAATTTTGACTATTTTTACTAAGACATTTATTACTTCATATAGCAACTGAGTTGCAGGTAATTGCTTTGGTCATTTACTACTTTTACAATAGGATTTATCACTTGAGCAATGATTTTGACCACCATCAAACCCTCCTCCTCACTGTTCATCTTACTCCTCTCACTGCTTACTACGCTCCCTCCTCTTGCCACCATCTTGCTCGCCGTCACCGTCGACATGAATGCTAGGGTTTCCCTGCCGCTGCTATAGATCGTCTTCCTCATCTTCAAACAGAGAGAGTAGCTGCGCAAAGAGAGAGAAGGAGTGGAGTAGAGCACTGAGGTCGCCGGAGAAGATGACTAGAAAAGGGTGAGGGTGAGAAAGATGGTAGTGAGAATGATGATCTGATGTGTAATGTTTGATGGTTGATGAACAGTGAGGAGGAGGGTCTGATGATAGTTAAAATCATTACTCAAGTCATAAATCCTATTGTATGAGTAGTAAATAACTAAAGCAATTACTTACTACTTAGTTGTTACTGAGAGTAGTAAATGTTTTAGTTAAAGTGGGCAAAATCATTGCTCAAATCGTAAATTCCATTGCAGGAGTAGTAAATGACCAAAGGGTAATTTCTTCTTTTGCCTCCAAATTTTGAAAAGACAGATTGAGACTTATGTTCAATCTGTCATTTTTGAAATTCAGAGGCTGTTTTTGTCCTTTTGAATTTCAAAAGGTTTTTATTTATCTTTTCCCCTATTTAAAATATAAGGAAATGCTATGAACTTTACACACGTGATACTTTCACTACCAGTGCTATTATTCTCAGAATTTATATAATTGTGGATGCATAGTAAAATTATTATATGTTCTCAACCTTCAGAGCTTAGTCTGCTAGAGTTTGCTGATTTCATGTGTTTTCGTACCTCTTGCGACTTTGATGTTTGTTCTGTTTCTGACTTCACCAGTTACACAACTCACACATACACCCGTAGTTTATTTTCCCCCTAATGATTGGTATACCTGCCCCAATTTGATTTATTGGAAATAAATCCCTTAATTGTTCATGTTGATGCAGGAACCAATTCAGGGTTTTGGATTGAATAAGGAAATTGTGAAAATCTCTGCTGGTTATAATCATTCTTGTGCTATTACAGGTCTGTGCGATCAAATTTCTGGAGTTGCTGTTATCAACCATACCATTAATAACTAGGCTCAACCACTAATATTTGAAGAAAATTTGCAGTTTTCAATGGCAATTGAAAAATTTCTGTAAAATAGCAATGACAGATAGAAAACTGTAATAGCATGCGAAATTCATTATTTGAAAACTCTGAAATTAATGAATGTAATCTTGCAGTGGAAGGATAACTAACGAATGTTGATCAAATAAACCCATAATGAGTTTTGGTATCAGAATATGACAGTTCTTTTTTCAGTGGATGGAAAACTGTACATGTGGGGAAGGAACACGAGTGGACAGCTTGGACCTGGAAAAAGTATGGACAAAACCTTATATTTGGTCATCTTATTTGTAATTTTGTAGAACTAGAAACTGTTACTAGAAGTAGCTATTCAGGCACTCATAAGAAAATATTTGAAGACAGCAGATTGCTTTGAGTATATAATTCCTTTTGTGAAATGCAGGAGCTGAATCTGTAGTTCCTCTGCCAACTAAAGTGGAATGTTTAGATGGAATCAAGATTAAAATGGCGGCTCTGGGTTCAGATCATTCCTTGGCTATTAGTGGTATGCAATTTAACATCTCTGTTTTGCTTGTTGTTGAGGCTGTTTTATCTATTCATTTTTTGATTTTAGTAATGTTGGTACATGAGAATGGATGCTTTAATGAGATTGCAGTGTAAATCTCCAAGTTGTCACGTGAAGAAGTTTAAAATTTATAGATCAGAGTTCTGAAATTTTCCTTAGAAATGGATTTGAAATTTTGGTTTTTGGTTCAAACAGTCTAAGCCAAAACCTCTCCCTAGTAGGAGCTAAAAAGCTATCAAATGATTTTATAGTGGCATGGATATGTCAATGTACTATGGTGTTCCCATTGGCCACATTCCTGATGCAAACAGTAAGTTGTAAGCTGTCATAGTTACATGACTTGAATATTATGAAGTAGATTTGCACAAACTAATACAAATACCGCCCTGCAAATCTTGTGCACGGTTCGACTTAGTTATGTTTTGGATTTCATTCAGGAAACAAAAGAGGGGTTAGAGGGCTGCATATGACCATTGCTTCATTCTTCTTATTTAGATATATGAAGCTACAACATGATGCCTCCATGTTTGACTACTCACTCAAATCATTGCCCTCACAGAAAATCTTAATGCTTATGTTTAAACCTTGGGTACTAAAATTCAAATTCACCCAAGGCCAATAATTTTTTTTTTTTGGTTTTCCTTAGATCTGGTGATGACTGCATCAATATACTGTCTTGTATAGGCTGCATATAGAATGTGTTAGCAGGATGCAAATAGGTTCAAATTGATTGATGGGTGCTCTTAATTCTTTCTTGATCTATGCCGGCTTTGTGCTTCTTCATCGTGCTATTATATTACTTCTTTTTATTTTAATTCTAAATATAATTGTATTTCATCTGTTCCTTACTTCATATAGCACGTTTGACTCTTCATATTGCCTTCTAAATATCCTTCATATCTTCAAAATTTGTTCTCTTAGATGGAGGAGAGGCACTAAGTTGGGGAATGGGAGGGTCTGGTAAACTTGGTCATGGCCACGCGTGCAGCATTTTAGGTTTCTTAAAAAAGTAAAGGTTCCATCTTCTTCTTTTAAAGAAAGAATTACTTTCTCTTTTGTTGCATTAATTGATATTTCTGTTTGTCTTTAGTTTATATTTTATTCAAAGTCAACGAAAAGATGAGAGTTAGTACAACTACCATCAGTATCACCAGAAAGATCTCCATTGAAATGGCTATATCAATCATTATTTTTATTTTATGCCATGTTTTAATTAATGCAATCAGTATATGCCAAGGCTTATAAAGGATCTTGCAGGAGTCAAGGTGTGCTGATGAATTTAATATATTAATGTTGTTCGTTTCCAGATGGATATATTAACTTCAAGATATTCATTGTTATCTCTCTTGTTTTGGCTTGAATATTTATATATGCCTAGGTTAAATATGTAGCTGCTGGGTTGCAAACTTCAGCTCGTACAGATGGTATTTGATGATGACCTTCTTTAATTATTTAAAAATATATTTTATCTACTCTGTGCATAACCTTGCTTCTATCCTTCATTTATCCTTTGATCATATCTTCATTCATGTAATTTTGTGCAGAGAATGGTTCTGTTTACATATTTGGTGAAAAAGGGATTGAAAAGTTGGTATGTTTGAAAAGTGATGTTTTTTTTTATGCTTGCATCTTTTTTATCATATATTTTTGCCGTATGCAACCTGTAATGAGTATTGATATCTTCATACAAAATATTTAGCGCTTTGGAGGGATGAATAATGCAACAAAGCCATCATTGGTTAGTGAGCTTGCATTCTCCAAAGAAGTTGCATGTGGTGGCTATCACACCTGTGTGCTGACAAGTAATTCATCAGTTTCTCAGATTAACCATGTGCTGATATAGCGATCGTATTTTATTTATGGTTTCATTTTAGTTCTGTTTTCCCTATAGGTTCTGGAGAGCTTTACACTTGGGGTTCAAATGAAAATGGCTGCCTTGGCATTGGGTAGCTTCTTGAACCATTGCTTGAACAATTTCTGTTTCTAAATTCATTTTTTGTATCTTCATGCTTATCTTCATTTTTTTTAATTCTTAGTTCCTCAGATGTTATTCCTCAACCTGAAAGGGTTCAAGGTCCATTCTTGAAGTCCTCTGTTAGTCAGGTTTGTACTGTTATTAATCCTTACAGTGGATTTGATATTGTTTGGAAGGGAAATAATAAGATTAAGAAAGTTGCAAAGATAGTAGTTTGCAATATGATTTATCAGAGCAGATTTTGGGCACTAGGTTTTAATATTATTATTGGACTTCATTTTCTAATCTAGCTAGCTTGCATTGGTTGATAGAATTTGTTATTTGTTTTACGAATGATTTTGCTCTAAATTCAAGGGGAAGTACAACTTGGGATACTCTTGTGTTACTGCCGATATTTTAGTCTGTATTTAATAATCAAATTACATAGAGAAGCTGAGCTTTCAGAACTAACTTGCCGTGTGAATTTGCATGATCTTGTTCCCATATCTACTATGTACATTGGTGTTATGACTGCATTCTATCAGTGAAGCAGATGCATTTTTTAGTTTATCTGTTTGTGTGCCAGATAGAATCATATAGATGATCGCATACTAATATCTGCTTTGATGCATTATTTTTCAGCACCATTGGTAATCTTCTGTTACTTCAGTTTGTAATGCAAACGAAGTATAGGATGTGCATTGACTCAACACTTAACATAAATGAAATGGGCAGTGGGTGCAATTTCTGCATAAACTGTAAATAGAAATGTTTGACATGTGATGATCAAATCAGCATCAAACTCAGGTTTAGAACTTCCTCTCTCTCTATCCATTTTGTATTTCAGGTGTCCTGTGGTTGGAAACATACATCAGCTCTTACTGGTAAGATCCCTCCCCCACTTCCTTCTGAAAAGAAAATTTTCATAGTAATTAAATATATAGAATTTTGTCTGATTATATATTGTTGACGTCATCTTTATTCCCTCATATCTTGGCATGTTACATTATCCATTTTGGTGTTTCACTATTGCTATTAAAGTATCCTTTGGAAATGCATATTACTTTTGCCCATAATAGTTTTTACAGCATTATATTTTACAATACTTATAATTCTTTTATCACTACTTTCTATATAAACTAAATATATATTCTAAACAAAAATCTTTTCATGCAACACATGGGAAATAAAATCAAGTTGCTTATAGATTTTGAGGTACTTTAAATAATAGCATTAACAAATCATTTGCAGTTAATTATGGGTCAAGCAGCAACTTTATGAAAGCAATTTTATTTGTTGAAAGAGTTTGGTGGCAAACAACTGTAAGGATAAATGAGTTTTTTTAAAGAAGGTTAGACAAGTTTTAGTGGTCAAGACTTTCTAAGCATATTTTGGATTATAAAATGTTAGAATAGAAATATAGAAAACCTTTAAGTGATCAAACCTGGTATATATTGGGTTCAAGTGGAAGTGGAAGAAGTCCTAAACTGGGTAAAAATGGACTAGAGGAAAGGTGTATATGTAAAAGGACTCAATGTAATTCCTTGAGATTTTGGGTCAAATAACAGGGTCAATCCCACTTTTGTATAGTTTCTTGAAAGAAAGCTCACTGATGATTTCTCTGATATCTTAGGCTTTGCCGGACTCCAACAGTATTCAAAGGAGAAGATTAACGTCTAAATCCATTGGCAACAAGAAACGAGAAGTCAAAATTGTATTTACATGCTATAAGTGCCATTAAGTCATTAAGTCCTCCAGTCGTTCGGTGCGGGAAATTGGGAATTCCTGAGTGCCCCAAAAATTTTAAAATTAAGGAATAAGTTCATGCTCTAATAGAATAATGATTTCATATTTTAGGCATTTTAGTTTTCTGTTATATCCATGAACATTCATGATACCCCCTTGACCATAGGAAGGGAAGTGTTCTGTTTTTCAACAATGAATTGAAGACTTGGAGTTAGTCATCACTCACACAAGTTTCTTGCCTAGTGGTGAAACTCATAATCATTTTTCTCTGGGTTTTTTGGGAAAGTAATTAATCTTTTTTAAGAAAAGGTGTAAAAGATGCTAAACCCTGGGTTTAGTCGGCATGGTCTAGTTCTGCTTAGAGGAGTGGCCTTCCAGTAGACCTATGTTATAGCCATCTGTTTGCAGGGCACAACTGAAGAGACAGCTCTCTTTCAATTTACTGGTGTTTTTAAACTTTTTATTTGTTTTCATTCAAACTTGATATTTGTTTCTTTTGCTCTCTTGATGGTTGATACACGTGCTTTTGATGTGAGTTGTATTGTTGTTGGAGAGAACTATATTATTTTGTCACTCATCCTGAATTTCTTCTTGTCTTTTCAGAAGGAAAAATCTTTACGTGGGGCTGGGGAGGTTCTCATGGGACTTCTTTGAGGATGGACATTCTTCGGGTGGACAACTGGTTTGTCTCTTCATGCCATAATTATATTCCTTTTTTTAGGAATACCCGTGCGCACACATTATGGATGCAACTAGGACATGGGTCACAAGATATATTCAAGAATTTCCTTGTGTCACTCTCCAAATAATTATTTGTAATTACCAAATATACACCAACATGCATGCAGGCGAGCTTTCTTCAATTTAAATATTGACGTATTCTTAGTGCTGGGAACGTTTTGGGTAATCATTGTACAATGCACTACTATTGGCTAATTTAGAGAATGTCTAATTAGGTTACAGTCAGACCAAGGCATTTCTTTCATCAATTATTTTTTTTTATTGTTTGGCTTTGTAAGTATGCTATTGTCTGCCAATATGATTTGACTTCTTATGCTTTCCATACAGGGTCACGGAAGTGATGTGGACTAGATAAATCCAACAAAGGTTTCTATTGGAGAAAATATGAAAGCAGTGCAAGTTTCAAGTGGGTTCAATCATACAGGTGCTATAATTGAATATACCTAGGTTTGGCTGCCCCAATTATATATAGTTACTTGTCAATAGTCAACAAAATTAAACAAATATTAACACAGCAGCTATGCCATACATTTGTTCATTTTATTTATATTACTACCATGTATCTTTCATAAAATCTCACTGGATGAACAAAGGATACTTCTTACACACGCAACCGTCTCTAGGAAGTGGCAGCTTAACATAAGTGAGGCATATCCATATAGTTCTTGTATGTAATTTTTGTTTCACAGGGAGACAAGAGCATGTTATGTATATGTAAATAAAGGTTCAATGATGTTCGAATAAGAGCTGTGTAGGTCAGTGCTTAAAAAACGAAAGAAGACGGATAGCTCATATCATTCTTCCATTGTGTAATAATTTTATTTTCAGCTTTATGGTTTATCCGTCTACTACTTTTTAGCTGGTTTGGTTATTTGGGATCTGTTGGACTCAAAATAAAAATCACTTTTATTGGCCCCTCAAAATAGAATGACAGTTGAGTGGGAGGTATTCTAATAAATAATGGTGAAGCAATTAGAGCTAATGGTCACGGTACGTGCAGATTCTTCCTCCTGCACTTGGTTTGGAAAGGTATCCTCTTTTCCCTTTGTGATCTTTCTGCTCATGTTAGGTTAAGCATATGGATAACCTCGAACAGTGGGAAAATCTTACAGTATTCAGTTTCAGTTTATTATTTACTTCATTACGGCATCATCATGATGGTTTTAATTGCGTAATAGCGTAGCAGTGACAACTCTGTCTCCCCTATAAATTCAATTTTCTTTCGTCAAAGGAATTTACTTACTACTTCGTTATGGATGTTGTGATTATGCAATCAATCACAAGCAAATGTTCTTTAAAAACATAAAGCTCGATGGGCGGGGTCAGGAGTTTTATGTGAGAGGAGGGAAGGCAGTTTCAGATCAGAAGTGTGCATTAAAGTTGTCTTAAACATCTTTGGATTCCATGGATTGCGACATGCACACATCTTCATACATAAAAGAAAAGGCATAATAAATGCCTGCAGTGATAAGTCAAAACATTGGGACATAGCTTTCCTGTGTTAAGTCTATGCCTCGAGAATTGAGATCTTGAGCCCATTTCAACACCATTACCTTGGCTTTCACCGTGTTCTAATTGTATTTTCACTGGTAATGTTTAGTATAAGCATGAATGAAGAGGAGATATGAGAGGCACGAATTTACCGTATCGGAGTAGATTCGTGTTCGTATGGTTGGTGGGAATTGCATTATGATTAAGCCATAATTGCAGTAGTGGTGGTGGTCCCTACATGAACAGGAGAACTACACCCGGAAAACCAATGGTGGTCCCCCACGTACCCCACCTGTGAAGACAACCCTGGAGTCCACGTGCTCTTGTCTCGGGGGGATTGGCCCCACCATGAATCCAGGGTACCAAAGAGCATTTAATGGGATCACGTGGCAACGCCTGCAGCGTACGATGCGAGGAGAATCTGAGCCGTCGGATGTTCCCCGGGGGTTTGACTCCCAACCTAAAGTACATATTATATAATTTATTTATTTATTTATTTACCTGGCATTGAGAGAGAAAGGAGTAGTACTATACTACTACTACTACTGGGTACTGGGTGGGCTGGCTAAGAGAAAAGGAAAAAATTAAATGTGAGATTGTGAAATATGTGAGGGGGTTGGTTGGAGGAGGAGTAATGGAGTGTATTGGTAATTGGTAATTTCTGCTCCTCGTTAATCGGGCTGTGTTCCTCGGTCCCCGATCCTACGCTCCCGCTGACACCGACATGTCCGGGGTCTACAACATGCGAGCACCATGATCGTCCGATCACTCCCACTCGACGGCTGGGATATCATGATTCCCTATTCGCCGTCTTTCGCATGACGTGTTTCACGGAAGACACTGTTGATTGTCACGGCTATACCACGGATAGATGCATAGATTGACGAGGGGCCAAAACCAAAACCAACCCAACCAAACAAACAAAAAACAGAAAGATTGACCCTGGGTGGGGCGCTCCCATTTTAATCCAAATTAATTATTAAAACACAAAAATATGTTTTTCTCTTAAAATCAATATAATATTTTATTATCCTTAGGTTTTAGTTTTAATTCAAATATTTTTTTCTATATATATATAAATTCAATGTCTATTTCACTGTCAGAACGGACAAGTGTACTCCATGCATTTATGGACAGACATTATGGAAATTGAAAAAAAAATGTATATTATATATTTATTGTTGTAACAAACATTCTACATTATTTCATGAATCGTGAGGCGGGTGTAGACTGATAAGTTATAACGGGAAAAGGAGTAGAAGAAACAGGAGTATGCGTGAACTGAACAGGAAGAAATAATGGCAGTTATATGTAAAAGGACTATATCCAAAACAGAATAAATTATAGGAGATTAATTTTAGAAATTAATAATTGTATTTTTCTTAAATCTCTTATTTTATAAGCTACACTTGCAGTCCATTCATATTCAATTTTTTCACCTGATAAAGTCGATTTTTTTACATATTTTCTGAATATATGGTTTTTGTTCTCATCCTTATAGTGAGCATAATTTGTAATGTCAATTTAGCATTGTTCTTACCATCATAACAAAATGAGGTCATAAGATTCTTTTTGAGAAGGCCCTATCTAAAAAACTGACCTGAATATTTTTTATACAAAATATTCGTATTTTATAAATTTTGTATACACATAATTTTAGTACTATGATTTAGGTCATCCCAAAAAAAGTTCAATGAAACACTTTTTCTAATTTTTTTGTCATAACTTACACATCCATTTCATCCTCTATAAAGGGTTGGAATTCGCAGCATACCCAAGGTAGAAGTGAGGTGCTTGAGGTTACAATTTTATTATAATGTTATGTAAAGAATTAACTTGTTAGTAAGAAAATTAGCCATACAGCTAACAAATGAGCAGGAACCAGGAAGTCAAGGAGAGAGATGGATAGAGAGGAGCATGATTGAAGGTGTAAGTTGGCCGTGCGGGTAAGGAGTGGCACAGAGGAGTTTGAAAGTAGGAATTGCAAAAAGCTCAAAATAATAAGGTAATGATGAAAGAATCGCATTGAAGGCGAGACAGAGTTTTGTCTCGTGTCAAGTGTTGTTTTTTATATATATTTTTCAAAATACCCTTTTTGTCATCTTCTTCCTCTGCCTCCTTTTGACTGTTGCTAGCAGGTCACAGGTCGTAGGGTTCACCGGCAGCACCAGGTCACCACAAAAGCTTGGGAATTCAGAACAAATCATAGCCTTATTTATATTTTGATATAATAATTAGTGGGGTCTCTCAAAAAACAAAAATTCAACTCTCACTCACTGAGGTCAGGTCAACAAGTACGATGCTTTGGGGTGATGTGTTTATTAGTTAAAAAGCCGTTTTGCATAAGCTAATTTTAGGAACATCTGAATGGAAAATGCCTACAAGGAAGAAGCCCACCAATATTAGTGAGTGAGTCAGTGCTCTCTCTCTCTCTCTCTCACCCTAGCTATATATAAGAAGGTACATTGTGAGGTTAGGGTTATGGGGCAAAAATATGGGTAGAGAGAAAATAGGCTTGTGTGTGTGTGTGTGTGTGTGTGTGTGTGTGTGGTTGAGGGGAATGTTGGCTGGCTCGAGGCTTTGCCGTAAAGGAGGTTCTCACTCAGCTGAAGAACCATTAAGGCTTCGGACCAGGCTTCATTCCCCTCAACTTTCTCCTCCTTTCTGGGTTTCAGGGTGATTTCTGAGTTTAAATTCCAACAAACAGATCATCGATTGATCGCAAAGGTTAGGTTGAGAGGAATGTTGTCTGGCTCGAGGTCATGAACAGGAGTAGTTCATTCTCTCTTGCAGTGACTGACTAAACCCTAAAATGATTCTCGGACCAGGCTTCATTCCCCCCATCCAACTTTTGCTCTATCTGCTTAACTCTATATTCTTCATCATCTCCTCTGGTAAAGTAAGGCTTTTTCCACTGTTCTTTTACATATCTTATATATAAATTTGCTATATACACAAAGTTAACCTCTCTAGTTTTGCGTATCAGATCATCCCGGAGAAAAAAGGATTTCAAGGTCAGAATTGAATTATATGCACAACGATCACTCACACACACATATGCATGTACTTAAGCTTGCTTGGTGTGATTAATTAGACGTTCATATTTTTGAAGATTTTCACTTCATCAGCTTCAATTATATTTTTGGAGCAGAACAGATCTATCTGGTATTCTTCCCCTCCCTCCCTCAGCTTATCTCTTTCACACACAACTAGAAGTCTGGTATTCTGTTGTTTATCAAACTAAGATTTAATGCGTTGTTATTAATTTAATGGCTAAAAAATAATCACCATCGAATGTTCACTTCACGTGGACAAGATAGGTAAAAGCATATGTACTACTGTGTAACTATATCATGAGATAGATAGATGGATGTGAAATTCTTTACTCAAGTCTACTTATTAGCTAGCTTAGCTAGGTATTAGCTCAGCTGCCTTACCTTCTAGGGTTTTGAAATAATTATCCTTCTTCTCTCTGAATCTCTTTCAGCTTTTTGGAAGTAACCCCCTTTTCAGACAGCCCAAGATATGAATATTTTACAGAAACCTCGCAAATCACCCTGAAATATTGAAGCATCAATTTCATGAATCTGAATATACTATACAGGTAAATCTACAGTTTCCCTGTAAAGGCAGTCATAGCCTTCTTAGGTAAGTTTCACTCTCCCCTGGCCACTTTAATAATATCCCATAATTTGCCGTCGAACACTTATTACTACTCTTCAAATTATATTATTTTGACGTAATCTGCCAGTATATAATATAATCAACTTTTAAATACTGTTGCTTGCTTGCTTAGCTTGCTGCTGAATTTATTGCCTTTTTTGTTTTGTAGTGAAATAATGCCCCTTCATTATTGAAGACGCTAGCTGGTATGAAGAAGCTGCTGCTGTATTCTGATGCATGATAAGGCATACATATCTCAATCAACAGGAGTGAATGAAGATGAATCACTCACTACATTATCACTATATATAGTTGTATATGTCAAATTGCTTATTGTTTTAATCAGATGTAATTTAATGGTTCCAACAGAGACAGTAATTAATAATAAAATGTTCCATGCTGTTGGCCGCATGCAAACCATTTCAATTTCAAGTCATATATCTGATGTCTATGCACCCGGTAAAAAAAAAGTAGTGATCTGATCTGATATATATATATATATATATGTGTGTGTGTGTGTGTGTGTGTATTACTTCTCAATTGTTCATTTATATTAAAAAAATAGGTCGGTGTTATTTTTACCAGAAAATTAAAGAGAAAAAAAAGTATTATTGTGAGGGATATTTTGGGAATCCCAATCCCAAAGGGTTGGTGGAGCTGCTGAGATATCTCTGAATGATCAATAAAGGAGTGAAGAAGATGCCATGGAAAGAGATGTGCCGGAACAGTTAGCGAGAGAAATGTATAATATCGGAGAAGCTCGCTAGGGATTCTCTTACACCATGCAGCTTCCCTTATCATTACGACCCTTGGATATATATATATATATATATATATCTGCAACACAAGCTGATCGATGATGCAAACTAGACCTGGAAAACTGAGAAAGAAATAAGAACGAAGAGAAGTTGTGCGTTTTGGTGTAACATATTTATGAGGCTTTCAAAGTTGTTGAAAAATCAGAAGCCATCTTTGGAAAAAGCTGGGTTCAGCAATATATATATATATATAGCAGCTTCTTCTTCTTCTTCTTCGTTACCGTGGAGTCATAGTTAGTAAGCAGAGAAAGGTGTGTTTTTGAGAGAGGTTTTGGAAAGGGAAGATGCCCTAGTGAGTAACAGAGATGAGTAAAATAATGACGACTGTCTGACGCGTCTTGGGAAATGAAACGAAAGAAGAGAGAGAAGGGAAAAGACGATGTGGTATTAGTAAAGAAGGGAAACGAAACTATACTACCTTATGTGTGTTGACAGCTTCTTCCTCATTTTATTATCATTTTCAACTCTCTTCTTCTTTATCCAGTCCCTTCAACCAACGACTCTCTCTCTCTCTAAAACACACACAAAAACAGGTTTTCAACTTTCCACTGCCTTGCTAGCCACTCAAACTTTTTCTGCATCATACAAGTACATCACGTACCCTAACACTAGTCATCCATCTCTATTCTGAAATTAGAATCAAAGTTATTGAACAAATAGTGTTTCTTATCTCTCATCTTATATATAAACAACAAGGATAATGTTTATTTATTCCACTCAGGCTAACTTTTTCCTGCCATATTCACAATCTAATTTTTATATAAGATATTGGTCATATTTAATAATTTTATTGAGTATTATGTTCATTTTTTTATTAGTTTTAGAAGATTTTATACTATTTAATCTAATAATCTTAAACCATTGTCAACTATTCTCTTATTAATAGCTATCACTCTTATATAGTAATTTTATCCTTATATCTTTTTGTCTTAATATAACTTAATACTTATAATTTTGATTCGATTAAAACTTTATCCTTAAATCTTAACTCATTATAACTTAACTTTTATAGTTTTAACTATTAATTTAAAACGCTAGTTCTTAAACTTAATAAAAATATATAGTTTTATTTTTTAAAATATATAGACTAATATTTTAAATAGTTAAATTATATAGTGATTAGATTAAATTAAGTCAAAGTTTAGAGATAAAATTATAACTTACTCAAAACTATAAGAAGCAAAAAATAAATTTCCCCTATAATGAAAATAACTACCAAACACACAACATTCCACTTAAGATCTTTCATGCTACTAGAACATAGGGCAATTGGCATTATAAGTCACCTTTTAAAAGAAATTAATGGTCCTTACTATAGGCACTTAATAAGATATTAAATTTTTATAATATCTTTCCTATTTGAAAATATTAACTATATAAGAGATAACGTAAAACAAATATAAAAAAATATTTAAATATTGGGTAAATAAAAAAATTATTCAATTTTTAGATAAAGTTAGTAATACTTAGTAACCACCATTTCTTGATTCTGATGAGGTAATTTTGAATGAGGGATATAATTAGAAACATGCACTAATTATACTTAAAATTGGGTAGTTTTTTTCTTATCGTTAAGACCAAGAAAATTTGGTAAGTTTTGTTCTAATTGAGATAGGAGGTACTACTTCAATTAATAGTTGTAAAACATCATTCTATTTTACCTTGGTACAGTTTTCAGCTTTTGATATGAATGTGAAAGCGCATCCTAGTTCTCGAAAGGAAATATCTATATTCTGGAAACGTGATATATCACTCTTCCTGCTTATAAGTCATGTTTGAATGATGTCTATATTATTCCATATCTGGCCTGGAAAGCAGATGGCAAGGGAAAATTAAATATAATTGATATATTTGTTGAATATATGAAGTGTTTATGACCCATTTAGTCAAAGTTAAAAACACGATGTGAAAAAGCAAAAAGGTAATGTCAGATAGTAGAAGGGAGGAGCATGGAACTGCTAAATCTCAGTTAACGGTGATGCCTCGTTCCTACTACTACTCAACCTTTACGGCTATTAAATAATTTTATTTCTTTTAATTAAATAATTTGTCACTGAAATTGAAGCCCACTTTTTTAATGAAATAATTTTATGTTTAAAAATATTTAATAAATAAAAAAACAAGATAATTTAATTCTTTATAAAATTATGTCATTTCTTAAATACATAACATTCAACTAGTAAGCAAGGAATTCGAAACGATTGAAGCTTTTAACGAGCAAACTAGATAATGGGTTGCAAAATACAATTCGTTTATCCTTCGGAACTAGGCATCCAGCAGGGCTTTACCCTACCCAATCTTACCTTCGTGCAGACTTAGTTTTTGTCCTGTCATAATGTTACTTATGTATGAGTTAATTAATTAATTTAAATAAAATAAATAAATAAATTATAACTAAATTTAATAATTTGAGTTAAATTTTATGTTATATATATTTTAAATTATCTAATTTAGTTAACTAAAATATTTAGTATTATTCTATCAGTTTTACCTCTGTTTTCTATTTTACCATATATATATATACTCTTAAGTCTTCCTGTTACTTCCACTTTTTCGTCTAACATTCAACGTCCCTTTCCATCCTCTCTCTCTCTCTCTCTCTCTCTCTCTCACACACACACACACACACAGATTAAGCTGTATGAATATCTAGTGGATAGTAATGATGCCTGATACGGGTTTAAGGGTGCAACGAATGTATTGACATTTGACATTACATTATTATGGCCGAGTGACAACCATGAATCTATATATAATTGCCCAAACAAAAAGCCACGCTTTTATATATATATATATATATATATATATATATATATATATATAATGATATGTTATCTAAGAATTGGCATTTACAATGTCAGGTTTTTTTAGTATAAAAAAATTTAAGTAAGTTTATTATCAGTCTTTTACTAAGACTAAGGTATAGTCTTAAAGTTTAGAGAGCGTTTATAAAAGATTTATGAAATCGTCTATTAAAAGAGTCATCACAATAACATTAAGAATTGAATCCGTATCCTTATAAGATATAAATCAATTCTTTATTATCTGTGTCAACTCTAATTAACAATTACAAAATCAGTTGATCATCTGGTGATTTCATTTTTTTGGTTTAGTATTTTAATCAAAGATTTGTGAATACAAACATGCCAACTAATAACTAGCTAATAATGATTTCATTAGACGAAGGTTAGAGTATTTTTCATTTTTCTCTGGCTAAATTTATAATTATAATAATTAACTAGATATGAACTCCTAACATTATACATAATATAGAAAGCGTGATTTTCATAACTTATACATATCCAGCAATGAGCTGTACCCTTCATATATAGCTTATAAATAGTGCGGTTAATATGTGAGTAAATAGTGCGGTTGTGTGATTTCTCTACAAAATGTGAGTAAATAAGATTGACTTTTGAATAACAAATTTTAGAGAAACAAGAATCCAAACTAAGGAGAAGCTCGGTACGTGGAGAGGAGGGCAAGTTAAATTTTATAGAAAATGGACCATTAATAATTACTTGGCTGAGTCCGCTGTATGATTTATGTTTAGAGTTGAGTTCAGTGTTAAGGGTCTGGATTTTTTTTCCAAGTATGTATCTCATATTAAAAATAATCATATTCAAAATAATATCATATATTAAATATATATATATATTTTTTAATGGGTATTCAAACCTTAAGTCTTCATTACTTCTGTTAGACTTAACTCAGGTTAGATAAGGGTCTACAATAGCTATTAAATAATTTGAACTTCTTTAAAACATGTTTGGATGTTGAATTTACAGGCCCAACAATGAATTTCGCATCAATAATTAGTGAGCCGAAAGAAGAGCAAAGGAGGAAAGGACAAAGGTTGGAGCAGGAATAACATAAGTAGCCGCAGCGTGAAGAAAAGGGTTAGGGGGAGAAGGCATAATTCAACTGTCGTACGTACAAATAATTCAACAACTTGCATGTAAATTTTGTAAAAACATGTATAAAGGCCTTCACATTACTTGCATGAGCTTCTACCCACATGCGTGCAAGAAATCACAACCTGTGTCTGTCCATCTATATGTTCCAACACAACGTGTTACAATTTACACAAACGCAAATCAAACTCATTGCCTATATATATATTACAATCACTCATTTGTAAGCAACTATGTGAATTGTTGAACTCTCTCTCTCTCAGTAAATTGCAAATTTCTATTTACCGTGGGTTCTCCAACAAAAAGTATTAGAGGGGACAAAAACCCATAGCATGGGCAGGTCTATAAGCAAGCTGAACGAGAGGATTACTTACTGTACGGGGCTATTATCAGAGAGGTGAGACCTATCTTTCAGAAAGATGGATGGCCATCTGCTGGAGGAGAACCTTCTTCTGAGATGCATTAATAAGGCCCTTACTCTCAGCTTCCAGTATGACATCTGTCATAATCGCAGCGGCGTGCCCTCTAGGCTCATCCTCTGAAGTCCTCCTCAACATGAACGCCTAAACAACACATAATCAAACCTCTGCAGCAGTGACATCATCAACAATAACAAGTTTTATCCCACTAAATAGGATCGGCACTATACTATTATATTATATAAAAAACTAAATCTTTAAATAAATTATTAACCAATAGTTTTTGTTTAATAACTTTGTTGAATATTCTCTTTACGCTTCCTCTATCCTTTTTTACAATACTCCAATATTGCTTTTATCCACCCTCCTCACCTCTACGCTTGGTGAAATTATTTGAACATTGATTTTTTGTTTTCCCCTTTGGTAATCCTACGGAGCCAACGACCAAAGAAAGAAAACAAGAAACTAATTGACACTAGGCACTATGCATCTCTAAGGGGGAATTTCAAGATAGTGTAATTAAGTCATAGCTCTGGCTTAATAGTCAGTCAAGCTTCTAGCCTGCTAAAAGCCTACAATATATTTTTATGCAAGATTAGTAGATCAGGCATATACGACTGCAGTTAGCATATGCCAGTATAATGTACGTTGTTTAATTGTTTAATTTTTACATCAAATGTTGATAGCAAATAAACAGAAGTGTGAGAGCATGATTGGAACACGTCCCATCTCAGCATTAACACATTGCAGGAGGGACAAACAGAACCCCCTGTAAATCAGATCAATCATACAACATGTAAGTGATCAGGCAAAATTTTTTGCTGTTATAACAACCCTGGACAAAGTTCACGATTTCCAGCCCAACATATGAATGTGCCGTAAATTTGAATGATGTAGCGGCAGTCAGTATTAGTGCTTATCAAACTTTATAGTGGAAAAATGAATATATCCAGCTGAACACATGCACACATAAGGTCAAAGAATATTAGAATCAAATTGCTACTATCACTTGAAAGTATGTCATACCTGCCCACGATGAGATATCTCTATGCAGCCGGGTTGTTGGATAAATGGTTCCCCGTCAATTTGAACAGGGAAAGAACTTGAGGAGTGTATTTTAATGAATTTACCTTGGGCCAACCTTCTTGCTTGAGAAAGACCAACCTATCCAAAAATCAAGCATTATCACATTGGCATGAATTTACAAGGTCATTTTTTATTAGACATTAGGCATTTTGGAAATTATCATTTACATAAATACATATATATATCTTTAAAGGACATCTAAAACAATTCATTAAAAAAAAGGATATTTAAAACTTTTACATATCATCCCACTACATTTCATCTTGATGTATTTGCACCAATTTTTCACGCAAATGCATCAAAACAAATCTGAGAGTTTGTCCAATTGAACATTCTAAAATAGGTTACTTTAAATCATATATAAGGAACTAATGTTCATTAGGCTAAGCCTAAAGAAAGAAGGATTTCATACCTGAAGTTTGCCTAGGTGCCATGCTCCACATACACATACCACCTCAAGCATTTTATCATGCATCAACTGAAGACTAAAATCATCATCATGCTCATAGTCATTTTGCCAAAGATTTACTCCACCCATATAGCTCCCAATATTAAGCACAATTAAGCCCTCCGAATCCTTCATGGAAGAAGTAATAAGTGATTCCTGAGAGATAATTTGAAAAAGTATACTATTCAAGATGCATATTTTTAAGTACTGAAAGATGTTTACTTTGGGAATCTCAATGTCTTTCCCATCAACTTCAAGCCATACTTGCCACGGCAAGTCTGCACACGTTCTGTCCATTATATCTTTAGCTCCTTCTTTGGCATACCGTAATTTATTTAAAAACTGTGAATGGAAATTTCATCAGAAAACACTACTTGCACAAAATAGATAAAACAAAAGGCCTCTCCTGAATTGCGGGACTTAAATAAACCAGAATAAGAGAACAAATGAATAGACAAAGACGCTTTGACTTCAATAAACAAGGGCAAGAAAAAGGGTTTAAGCAAGTTGCATTGTTGAAATGTCAAAAATAATACAGCAACCGCCCATTACTTTTTCAACACGGTCTCTCTTTATTGTAGTTTTTAGCTAAGATACATGAGAAGGACCTTCAAATAACTGTCAGGAGGCCCTTTTTTCAGTTAGTTCCATCAAGCAGCCTGACGCCCAAAAAGTTGGGATATTTAGAATAATCACAGCCTTCTATTGTTTACTATAAGTAGCAGTGATTTCAAATATTTTTCAGCCCTGGAGAGTTTGTGCTTTTCACCAAGTGCTTTAAAAGCTGCCTTACATTGACAGGTTGTAGTATGAACAAATATCTTACATCTATAAAATACCAAGAAAGAACAACCTGTACCTGACTGCAAAATTTCTCAGGATATACTTCCCGAGTAACATGAAATTCATATGCAACCTTCGCATCACACCCAATTCCTATAAAAGTAATTTAGATATGTCAATAGTTCTCAAGAAAAACATATTGGACAATTGTTTCGGAGAAGTACCTAGGTAGTTCATCATGGATTTAGATTTCACTTTTGTTCCTTTTCCTTCTGAGTTTTCTTCTGTAATATTTACAGCCCAACGGTCCAACATTGTAACTGCCGCATTGCTAACATCTTGCAAAATCATGGTCAAGCCACCTCGTCCATCAAGGCCAGAGAAGCCTCCTCCCCAATTCAGTACCCTTGATAAATCGTTTCCAGTACCTAATGGGAGAATTGCAACAGGTGGAGGTGACTCAAAATTGTGTTTTTCTATTGCATCCAGGACCCATGCAACAGTGCCATCACCGCCACATACCAACACTCTAAAATATTGTACACTCTTGAAAAAATCCAACCCCACCTCAGGACCTTGGGAAGCACTTAACTCAAATATCTACAGTGGAGAAAAAATCAGCTCAGGCTCATTAAGACCATGGTATGAAATAAATATATCTATTATATAGCATTGTAGATTGAGTATTTCCATAGATTATTTGCTTTTGAAAAGATATTTAGCGGAATTTAGAGAAACATTAAGCTGTAGGATCATCTACAACAAAAGAAGGAAATGGTAGAAACGAATGAAATTCCCATTTCAAGACAAATTTGATAGGCGAAAGAAACATAATGCAGTATATGGTGTTTCTCAGGTTCCACTATCTTAGAAGTAGAGAAAATCTATCACATCTCACGTATGCTTAACCTTAGCCCATAATGAAACTTCGTGTCTATTCATTTTGGATACTCATGAGTAGTCAAAGATTATTACTTAATTTATGATATGGTAATTAATAATGTTATAGGAAATTTAGCTAGTTAGCTAGTTAGTCAGCTGTTAGTAATATAGCCGCTATCCCAGCGTATAAAAGGAGGGGGTGTTTTCTATATTCTTTGGCTTTTCTGATGTTACTGAATACCCGAAGTTTCTCTTCATTCTGTCTTCTACAACACTCTCTCTGTCCACTATCGATCTATCTTCTTTCAGACGTATCTAAATTATTTTACATAATATAATACAATGCCTGATATATTTCAGGCAAAAGAAATTAATAAATACAAAGCGTGCATATATGCTCAACTAAAACCTTCCAGAATAATGAGCAAAATGTTAAGATAAAATACATGTCAAGTCTATGTGATACAAATCAAGAAAAAAAGGACATAAAAAATAATTGATAAAAAGCCACAAAGCTTTGAGGAGCTAATTTTACGTTATTGGCCTATCAGGCTATATTAAGAAGGAATCTAGGAAATTCCAGAATTTTATTCTCTCTTTATATTCAAACAAAGAAAAGGAAATTTCAAACACATTCACAAATCATATGATTCAATCAAATATTCACAAAAATAAAATGTGTGTGAAAAACATGAATAGTTTCATAAGGTAAGAAGTTCAAGCCTGGGTGAGGAGATACCTGAACAGGATTTAGTAGCATGTTCAATCTCCTTCGAAGAGAAGACCCAAGCTGTCCACCACTCCTGGCATTTATGAAAACCAAGAGCGGTCTTGCATCAGGAGGCAACTCAAACAATGTGTACTTCTTAATTAGACTGTGTGTGGCAGTTTTAACCTTTTCTTGCATAAAAAAATTAGTGTCCCTCATTTCCAGCACTCTACCATTGTTCATGTGATCGAACTTGTTCTCGCAACTGGATTTCTTCACATCTGACAAGCCATTCAATACATATCCAAAAGTTGCCTCAGTAGCAGAGGAATTCCTTGACAAACAATTGGTGGAGCAACTACCTCCATTCTTATTACGATTGCGACGCTTTTTAATTTGACCACGAACTGAAGAGGTTACGATTTCTTGTGTAATAGTACTTACTCTCTCTCCTTTTAGATCTTCGTCAACTTCTTTGACACACAGGGGAGAGAGGATAATTCGTCTCAGAGGGCCCAAATCACAAACATTACCAATATTTCTAGCCAATTTGGCATGACATTTTACATGAATGAGGCGCTGACACCAGCGGCAATGCCAAGAAGGAGAGGCATTGACAAATGGAACACCACATATTTCATCACAGTAAAAACAGAAGCCAGACATCTCCTGATTATCATCCACATCAACCCATCTCTCTGACCAATGGTGTCGCACGTGGCTAAAAGCAGCCTGTGCCACACATTTGCAATCCTTTGCAGCAAACTGAGAACAATAGAAATGAGCAGCTACCCCGCAAACAGAGCAGCGATGGAGAGGAGTACGTGGTGAGGCTGTAGTGCCTAAGTTATGAGAAGGCCCAAGTGAAGTCAGGCAGACACAGCAAGTTGATGGTTGTTTCCCATAAGTGAAATCTTCAAACCATATATGATTTGATAAAGGAACTTTCAGCTTTTTCCAAACTTTTTTCTTGGCTCTAGCTGCAGCTTTCACCCAATTTAGAGACGTCCTTCTCTGCCACTTGAGAATAGCATAAATGATGGCTAGCAGTCCAAGTGATCCAGTGATCAGCCATCCAAATATAGATGGACCAGAAGCATCATGGCTAGTAAACAACCTCGTAAATGAGATAGCCAGAGACGTTGTGGTAAAACTCATGGCTGTTTGATTAGACTTAGCTCCCAAAAGATTATATGCATGGAGCCTGCAAACAATAGCTTGTCACTCGGACTTATAAGCATAAAAGTTAGCTGCCAGCAAAAAATGGGCACCAAAAGTTTTATGAACTTAAAACCGGTGCCTTCATTACTATAGTCGAAAAGCATGGGAACAATACAAGATAGAATAACAAAAGGTGCTGCCGTATTGTGCATGACAGAAAATTTAATGTCAGATGAGTCTACTATTCACCTATATGGAATTTAATAGGTTGAACATTACCTCACACCACTGAGTTAGAAACAAAGTACCATTAATTATTCATTGACTACTAATAAATCGTGATCCTATGAAAACAGGAAAACAATGTAGGAAGAATCCAAGCCAGATGAGGGCATTAAGGTGAAGTTAAAATCCAAAGACTCACGAAATAAGGATTTTTATACGCGTTTAAACACAACTGAAAATTGTACCACCTAAAAATAAATCGAGTATAAACATGAGAAGCAAATCTGAGACCAAATAACGTCATGATCAGATCATATAATAACTCCGAACCCAATACACAAAGAATTTAGGTCAGATGAGAGGCATTCGATCTATGCAACTCAATCTAAAAGACTGGAAGCCAATCGGAAGTAATTAGAAAAAAGAAAGAACAAAGAACAAATACCAGAACTAACGTTGCAGAAAAGGATTGAAGAATGGAGTTTAGCACGCAAGGGAGAGAATACGGAGATTCCTATCGGAATGAACGAAACGCCGGAGATGCAGATGCCAATTAATGACTAATATATTAACGTATATATATTTATTATATACATATTGTGGCGTATGGGAAAGACAGGTAATGACGAGAAGAAGATTTGTGAAAATTTTCATTCGGCATTTGCTTAACTGAAAAGTAAGAGAGAAGATCAGAAGAGGAATAAAAAGGCGGGATTTCAGTTGCATAACACACGGATGCTCCTTCGCAATAACCCGCGCAACCGAACGAGTTTTAATCTCAATTTACCCTTTGCCCAGCTAAAAACTCTTAATTTACCGATATGTCCTTTGGCGTTTTTAAAAAGAAAGTGAATGTAAGGAAGCCTATGCAGTTATTATATATCTATCTTTCTTTCTTTCTTTTTTTGTCGTAAACTGGTTATTATATTTATTTATATATTTTCGCCGTAGAAGCAGGATTGAAAATGAAAAAAATGGGTCGAGTAAAAATTGAATATGAAAGATGATAATCAAGGAAGGGGCGGGCAACTTTTTTTTACTGTTTAAATTTATGTTTATCTCATAAAATATAAAATTATGATGGAAAAGTCAATATTGTAACTTTAAATAGTCAATTCAAATACGGACTAAAACCATTTCCCATATATCTCTTTTTAGCCACTTGAGATATATGATTCCCAACTTCCTAAGAAGCGGGGTGGAATGTTGTAGAATCAAGAGGTTCTTGATAATAAGAGGGGAAACAATATACTATCTAAATTCTATTTAATCTAAATATAATAATTTAATATATTTTAATTTTAGTTTATCAATAACTCATGAAAATAATTTTTATTTTATTTTATTTTTTTTTAAAAAATAAACTTTTTACATAGGTTTCTATTCTTTTAAAATTAAAATTTAAATGATTAAAATATACCTTACTAATTTTAGAATCTCAATTGAATTAAAATTTATATTACACTTTATTTATATTAACTTTATCTCATTTAGTCATTATATATATATATATATTTTATTTTATTATTATTTTACTTGTGATAAATTTATCTATGAATAGTAATAAAACTGACAAAATAAATATTTTGACAACTTCATATCATGTTTTGAATCCAATTAATATTTATACATATGAATAATTTTTCTTCAAAAAATATATATGTAAATAAATTTTAAAAAAGATATATATAAATATTTTTTTAAAAAAATAAAAACGGATAGGTTGGTGAGTCACCATAATAAGTTCGGGTTAGTATAATATTAACCTGCTTCTAATCTAACCCGTAATGGATTAACCCATATCCGTTAGATTGGCTCGTCTTACCATCTACTAGCCATGATCCATAACGTACTAATAAACAAATTTGACTAAAATTATAGAGATCCAAAACATAACTATCCGTTTTATTTTAATTTTTAAACTAGACGGTATTTTTTAGTCAATAATTTAGTTAGAGACTAATTTTTTTAATATATAGATATCTTAAAATAGATTTTATCTTTCATAATAAAACCTCCTCCATGTAAACCACTTGATTCAAACCCTATATATTATAGTTTCCCTTTTATTTTATGGAGAAGAATATTATTAATAATTATAAAATTAATTTCACATTGTTGAAGCTTGAAATATAGTTCATGCCACTTGTACATTGTGACATGGTAAATAAGAAAGGGAAGGATACATAGCAATCAAGTAATAACATACTGATGAGCATCAATTAGTCTAGCTAAAAGACCTTTTGATAGTCCAAATATTTTGATACTAGAACAATAGAGAACCTTCTTAAAAGATAGCTATTCCTTGAATATTTCTTCAGATGATATATGCATTTTGTTCTTGCTAAATTACATATTTTTTTGAAAAAAAAAGTTACAATCTTTACAGTGCAAAGACAATGCTTACTATTTTTTTTTTTAAAAAAATAACAGTAATAATTATTTTTTTATTATTTTTAATTAAGATATGATCTCAAGATAAGGACAAACGTTATGCATGTTGAGATCGGGAAATTGCATGTCATATCAAGTTTAGCCTATTGAACCTAATTTTCGAACTTGGCAATGCAAATCTCATTAAAATATGAACTACTACCTCCATACTAATTATAAAAGCTTTTCAACTTTTATATATATATATATATATATATATATATTTAAAAAATTAAATTAATTAATAATAATTAATTTAAAAAATAATTAATTAATTTAAATAGATTAAATAGTATATAATATAAATTTATTTTAATGAGTTAAATTAAATTTAATTATAATTAATTTATTAATTTATTTTATTAGTTTTATTTAAAAAATTTAATTAATTCTTATAATTTAGACTGTATGTTACCACCTTAAAATATAAACTCTCTATTAAAGTAAAATTAAAACAAACAAGCATATACACATGCTCACGTTAGAATCCATGGCCGCAAGGCTAACCGCCATGGACGACGACGAAGTAGGAAAAGCCACAATGTTTCAATCGAGCATTCATGCTCCCGCTCAAGTTCAGGCTCGCCGGAAGGGCACCGGAGTGAAGGTGTGGCTCGTCGTGTCGGAGACTGGGCAGTCCCACCTCGAGGAGGTTGAAAAGCACTACATCATGAGGCGTACCGGCTTACCGGCTCGTGATCTTCGTGCTCTCGATCCAATTTTGTCGTATCCATCCTCCATTCTTGGACGCGAGAGAGCCATCGTCATCAATTTGGAGCACATTAAAGCTGTAATTACAGCCAAGGAGGTCTTCTTGATCAATTCCTCTAATACATTGTTTGTTCAATTTGTTCAAGATCTTCAGACTCGCGTTTCTACTAATAATGGAGCGCCTCTTCAAGTAATTCTAAGTCCTTTCTTTCGATTGTCATCATCCCCCCGTGGAGATACTTTGATTTTCTTCATAAATTTATATTCATTTCCAGGGATTAAAGAACATTTCTGTCAATATAATTATACCTCATCACAACCAGTACGGAATAACACTGGTATACAATCGTTTAGATAAGCTTGAGTTCTTTCAAGAATCAGAAGAGAAAATCAAAACAAAACCCCTGAGTTGAAAGAAAATTTAGTTTTAACGTTTATGATCTTTTATTTCTTGTCAGTTTTTACTATCCAATATAACTGTTTAATTATAATACTAGTGAGGATTTATGAACTCTGAACTGCATTGTGCAGATGAGTAAAGAAAATGATAATGAGTTCGCAGCCAATCAACTGCCTCCTTCCCTGCGTAATCGTCATCATTCCCAAAAGAATTTAATCAAAGGAACGTCTGGGAGTATTAAGAGTGCAGATACGTCAAACATTGATGTTCAAGAGGATAGTCATAAGATTTCGGATGTTGAGCCAGTGGCTGCAGCTCCTAAGCAGTTGCCTTTCGAATTTAGAGCACTTGAAGCTTGTCTTGAATCTGCATGCAGGTGCCTTGAATTTGAGGTGTGTATTATAATTATTTGTTCATTTGGCACTTCCATATCTCTAATCACGTAGGCACAATGGGTTATTTCTTTTCCATCAAAAAGTGAAATTCATGTTTCTAGATAAAAGATTCTGCCTCGAAACTTGGTTCTGTACTTAACTTCTTTGACTCTGTATCAGACTCAAACACTGGAAGAAGAGGCTTACCCAGCTCTAGATGAATTGACTTCCCAAATTAGCACACTCAATCTTGAACGCGTGAGACAGATCAAGAGTTGTCTAGTTACACTTTCTGGTCGTGTGCAGAAGGTAAATGAATCTGCCCTCTCAGACAAGTGTTATCACATATTAACCATTTATTATTGGAGCATTGTGGATATTCTGTTGCCTTTTCTTAATTCTCCCTGTCACTTGAGCTGGTTCATGACTAGATAAAGATTCCTAGATGGCCTTCCATTATTCAGTTGTTTATTTCTTCTCTCTCTTCTCGGATTTTGCAGGTACGAGACGAACTCGAGAACTTGTTAGACGATGACAATGACATGGCTGAAATGTACTTGACGCGAAAGCTTGCTTCTCGCTCCCTATATCAATCATCGCCAAGAGAAGTCTCTTCAGTGGAAGAAGATGACCATAGGTGCAAACTAATAGCCAAACATATATATATATATATATATATTTTCCAATTTAGAAAACTTGAAGCATGATAAATAATGTTTGACTCAAATTTTGTTCTGCCTACAGAGCTGAAGATTCCAATTCAGAAAACACTGACATTTCTACTACTGTTAAGCCCGACGTTGAGGAATTGGAGATTCTCATAGAAGCATATTTTGCAGAGTTAGATGGCATATTGCAAAAACTGTCCGATGTACGCATCTCTCTGAAATTCTCTTTTCCTAATCTCACTTCCAATTCTCTATATAAAAGATTTTGTACTCGGACTGATTTATGTATATGCCACTGGATAAAGATGAGTGAGTACGTGGACGACACAGAGGACTGCATCAACATAATGTTGGATGATAAGCAGAATCAGCTGCTGCAGGTATCAGTAAAACTCAATACAGCAAACTTGATACTAGGTGCCGGCATCGCGGTGGTGGGTTTGTTTGGGATGAATATTCATATCAGTTTGTATGATGGAACAAATAGACAATTCTTGGGAATAGCGTGGGGAATAATAGGAAGCTGTCTGGGATTATATGCTATTGCTGTTGGATGGGGTAAGAAAAGATATTTGTTACCTTCTCAAGAGTGACATGTATGGATATTAGTTTTGCCAATGGGAGGTCATTTGTATTTTGCAAGTCTTTGGTTTGACCTTCCATTGTTGGCACAATGGGAAGTGTAGTGGAACAAAAAAGGGTGGTTATCCATATTTAGCACATGCCTTGGCCAAGGATGTGGGAATGGGATGCTAGCTAGATCATAAGAAATGACCATCTTTAACGTGGGGATTAAATTTGTGAGAGAGAGCTTTTATCAACTAGGGATTAGGGAAGCATGACAAGGGAAGAGAGAGGGGCTACTTTGAAGTTTTAGAAGGAAAAATTTAAGTCTTCAATGATATTTTTGTTTTCAAACTATTTCCTTGAGTATTTTTTAAATACCCAAGTTAACGTTAACCCTTAACTCTAAAAATAACTAGGTTTAAGGCATTTTTATCCTTAAAGTATTTATTAAAGAGAAATAGATAATTAAAGTTTAATAATATGAAACAATTTGATCTACTATTTTTTTCATTAAAACATGTAAAAAAGGTTTAGGATAACGGGAAATACTTTGAGACAGAGTACCCTTTTTGTCTCAAAAATTTATATACAGTAACATTTTAAAAAATAATAAATATTAAAATATGATAGTTATTAACAATAGATTAAGTATTATTAACTATAAATCAAGTATTATCAACACAATATCATACTTTAATATTTATTATTTTATAGAGTTTTTTTTATCATTTTTCTAAATAATATTGCTAGACTTTTTTTTAATAAATAATTCACAATTATTAGTATGAATTTAATAACATATATTTGACTTTTGAAAGTATTCTTTTTAGTATGACAGTTTACAATATCTAGACGGACAATGAAGTGCTTCCCCCGCACCACTATTTCTAAGATTTTTCTTTTCTAAGACGCAATTACACACTTTTTTAAATTATTCATGGACAGAAAATGCTTTAAGTCATTTTCTTGTCATTAAAAAAAAAACTCCAACTTATATTTTCAATCGTAAAATAAGTGTATTATATAAATTTATTACAAATAGTTTATATAAATATCTTCAAGCTAAAACAAAATTATATAAATATCAATATCATTATCAATATATATTATCAAATCTTAATAAACCTCACCATTTAAAATATTTTTAGTTAATAAATTATAATTATAACAAAAAAAATTCCCGGGAAGCTTGCTGGCTGTTGCTATGCTAGTTTCTCTGTAAACAAATAGCCATACCCGGTCAGTGACTCTAGGTACGTCACAGGCTCATGTTCACCACACCCTCACTTGAAATGACCAAAACAACCCAAGCACTGTGTAGCCAGGGAGAATTTTGGGCCGCCAACTTAACCTCACGAAACGACAAAATCCAAACTCGTGGCTATGAATAACGGTAGCTGTAGCTCCGGAAGCAGACAATGCCCCCCACTTCTCACTTCTACTTCTTCCATTCTGCAATGCGTATTGATGGAACTCATGTAGTTTTAACTTCCCACATGAGCTCATGATCACTTGCAGAGCTTCAAGCACCAATCTTGGAGCTCAATGCCCTCCATGGTTACTGTCGAAAGCAAACCCACGATTTCTGAGGATCTCTTTTCCAGGCAAATGTTCTCAGCTTAAGAATGGTTTTGTGTTTTCCTCGATTAAAAGGGTTCAGTGGAAACCCAGAAGTGACTTCTCTGTCAACAACCATTACTGTAACAGAAACCCGGGGAAGGAAGGCAATGTTAGGCAAGAAGAGGATGGTGAGCGTGAGGTACATTGTGAGGTCGAAGTGATATCATGGAGAGAACGGAGTGTTAAAGCAAAAATTTCAATAGATGCAGATATCGAATCAGTTTGAAATGCCCTTACAGATTATGAGCATCTAGCTGATTTCATCCCAAATCTTGTCTGGAGGTATTGAAGATGAAAAATTGTACCTCTTGTGTATTGTATAGTACTATGTCAGTGGTTTTTTTTTGGTTGATTATAATTCATTATCTTTTTTGGGTTAGTGGGCGAATTTCTTGCCCTTATCCAGGAAGGATATGGTTAGAGCAAAGAGGCTTCCAAAGGGCAAAGAATTAATTATTTACTTATGAAGCCTAATATAGTAGTGAACCAGTGGTTATTTAAGCCACTCTAAATATTTCTTTCAATGTTTATTGGATTTCATGGTTAGATAGGGGATAAGGATAGAATATCTAAGTGAAAGAAACTTCTAATATCACAAGCATTTGTTTTAATGCTTCAGGCATGCGATCGAGAACTTCACTTTTCCATGGTTGATGGAGACTTTAAGAAGTTTGATGGCAAATGGTCCTTAAAATCTGGAACAAGGTAGAATCTACTTCTATAATCCAGGACTTCAAAAACAGCCTTGCCTCAATCTTAAGATACGATTTTCTAATTATTATTTCAAAACTCATTGCACATATCAAGATTTCCCTGTTCAAAAGGGATTTGTGAGTGTGGCTTGTCAGTCTAATGAAGCTCACATTGAAAGGTTGAATGAAGCTCTAGTCATTGGCAAGGCCTTTGCTTCAGGGTTTTATTAGTAGGCATTTATGATAGATACTGAATATTGATATCTGCTGATTTCACGTGTGGTACAAGGACATTCAAATATAATTTTGAGTATTGTCATTGAATGTTTTGGCTGGTACATTTTGCTTTAGTATGGACCAAAATGCAAAGAAGATGGGGATCGAGGGGAATAAGAATGAAAAACAACTTATACATTGTGTAATAACGTGTCTGATAGAGTTACATTCTTTCAGTCATCTCTTCATTTATTGGCTATTATTATTAACATAGAATTATCAAACAACATTATCAATTTACTTTTCTATTTTCTTTTTTCACTCTAATTCTGTTTCTTGTAGGTCATCAACAACTATTTTGTCCTATGAAGTTAACGTGATCCCAAGATTAAATTTCCCAGCTATTTTCTTGGAAAGGATTATCAGGTCTGATCTTCCTGTCAACCTTCGAGCCTTAGCTTATAGAGTTGAATGGAACTTGTTGGGAAATCAGAGGCCTTCAGTGGCAGAAGATTACTTGAATAAAGATTCCGTGGCTATAAATGGGTCTACTGCCAAAAAGATGAATGGTACTTTTCATGAAAGTGATCAGTTGTCTTCTGTAGAGAGCAAAGATGGTCTTGCCGGCTCAATCTCTGGCTCCTTGCCTGTAGCTTCCAGTGAAGTCAACAGCAACTGGGGTGTGTTTGGAAAAGTTTGCAGACTTGACAAGCCTTGCGTGGTGGATGAAGTTCACCTCCGCAGATTTGATGGACTTTTGGTAAAAATTTAAAATTGGTATGAGTGGCATTATTCAGTTGATGGGCTTTCCCTTTTGGCTGTCAGTAGTAAAATTATTTTAATGCGAAGGAAAATGGAGGTGTTCATCGCTGTGTTGTTGCAAGTATCACTGTTAAAGCTCCTGTCCGTGAAGTATGGAATATTCTTGCTGCCTATGAGAGTCTTCCTGAGTAAGTAATTTATCTGTTTACTTTATTCTAGAGCTCATCAAATTCTATTGAAAACTGCAGTAAAATATATATGCATCTGATGTTTTGTATTCCTAACTTGATTTTACATGAAATCACTGTGTAGGATCGTTCCAAATTTAGCAATCAGCAGAATTTTATCCCTAGACAACAATAATGTTCGTATTCTTCAGGTATGTGGCAATGTGAATGAAGTTCTGTTGTAGGAGTGATAACCTTAACTGTGCATCAGTTCTAGTTTGTTTATGAGCACTTCATTAACCTAACCAACCAATTTTTTACCTGTACCATCCATTTTTTTCGTATAAACCCTTACTATCTATTGTCAATGAAACACAATTGATGTAATTTCTGGGTTTAATCAATATGCAGGAGGGGTGTAAGGGTCTGCTTTATATGGTACTTCATGCTCGTGTGGTTCTAGACTTGTGTGAACATCTTGAACAGGAGATCAGTTTTGAACAGGTTGAAGGGGACTTTGATTCATTTCAAGGAAAATGGATTTTTGAGCAACTAGGGAATCATCACACTTTGCTGAAGTACTCTGTGGAGTCAAAAATGCGCAAAGACACATTCCTTTCGGAAGCAATCATGGAGGAGGTTTGTCAATATTCAAGTTTTTTATTTGGTAATCTGCCTAGGTTATTTCTAATATTTTAATTAGTCTAGCACTGGAAAAGATGCTCACACACAATGCAGTCCAACCTCAGATCCACGTTCTGATAGGAACTGGAAAGAAGCCGAATTATCTAAAAATACATTACTTTTTACAGTTTTTCTATACTATGTTTAACCTCTTGAGGAAGTAGGATATATTATTTTGTATATATCTCTGTTCTTTTTTAGACCTTCTACCCTCTACTAGTATTAGATAAATCCTGATGTGTGAGCTATGATTTGAATCCCTGAATTGTTATGATGCATTCGTCATTTATCATTTAAGGTTATTTATGAAGATCTCCCATCAAACTTATGTGCAATAAGAGATTACATAGAGAACAAAGAGGCATCCAATTCATCAGAAGAGAGTGACCAGGAAAGCGATTCAGATTCAGCGCATCAAGTTGTTTCATCTGACTTTGAAGAAGAAGATGGATATAGTTCAGCTGAGGAGATTTCTAATGATGATGTTGAAAGTTCATCATATCAACAAAGGCCTAGGGTTCCAGGCTTAGAGAGGGAGATTGAAGTTCAAAAATCTGAAATCTTGAAATTTATTTCAGAATATGGGTAAGAGGGGTTTATGCCAATGAGGAAGCAACTGCGTCTTCAAGGTAGGGTGGATATCGAGAAGGCTATAACTCGCATGGGCGGTTTCCGGAAGATAGCGACGATGATGAACCTATCTCTAGCTTACAAACACCGCAAACCAAAGGGTTACTGGGACAATTTTGAAAATTTGCAGGATGAGGTAGGGTGTAGAATTTTCAATTTAGTTGCCTGAAGTAATACACTTGACTTTTCTCAACTCCAATGTTCTCATTTGATTCTCTACTTAGCTTTTCCCAATATTTTACCTAAAGCTTAAACAACATAATAAATCATCAAATCTATGGCCACCATGACACACCATTTACATTTTTTCATTATATTCAATTCTTGTAGTTATGACATAATTGACACCTCTGATCAGAATGTGCTCCATTTATTTGTACAGATTAGTCGATTTCAAAGGAACTGGGGAATGGATCCTTCATTCATGCCCAGTAGAAAGACATTTGAACGTGCAGGTAGGTTCAATATCGATTTCACGGCTTGGCATAACTCAATTTTGCTCCCCTTCAAGTCTAAAGAAGAAAGATTCCCTAGCAGATTTAAATCATATTTATATCGAAACTATTGCCATTGGTTATATAAGCTTCTCCATAGTCAAATGGCACAAAGGCTTCCCTGATAGTGGGAAATCGTTGGTTCGATCCTGCTCTTGTAACCTCATACTGTTAGTGTCTGTTCTCTAAAAGAAAAGCTTCTCCATTTCTCATTAACTGATAAGGCATGAAATTTCTCACAGGGCGCAATGATATTGCTCGTGCACTAGAAAAGTGGGGTGGTCTGCATGAAGTTTCTCGCGTTCTGTCGCTTAAGGTGAGACATCGAGGCCGACAACAAGGTGTGTTGCCAAAGACAAGAGAAGTGATAATGTAGAATCATCAGCTCATGCATATAATGAGAACAAGACTCCAGCTAAACCATGTATTGCTCAAGATACACATAAGTGGCTCTCAAAGCTAAAAACATATGGACATAAACTGGGTAGAGGAAATATCGCTTAATTGATACCCTCTCTTTTCTCAGTTTCATGATTCTTCAACTTGTAATTTTCCTGCCTTTTTTATGTTCTGATTTAAATGAATCTATTTAACTATTTGTTTCATCCATTTTAACACATAATTCTTCAACTCATATATTAGTTACTCCTTGGAATAATTTTTTTTTTTTTACCAGCAACCATGTCGCTTTCGTTACTTATAAATATCATTAACATTGTATAAATAGCTGAATGATAATTTATATAATAAATATTAATTAGTATCTATATCACAAGTATTTTTTTTTTCTTTTAACATGTCATAATATAAGGAAAAATTATTCTTGTAAAATATTGATAACCCGTGGAACATGCTTAGTGTATTGATATGGTTTCCGGGAGAGAAAAAAAAAAGAAAAGATTTAATAATCCAATAAATATTGTCTTGGAGGATATTTTGGCTTTTCTCCTTTGTTTACTACTTCAAATGTAGCCGTAGTTAATTGGTATGTTTGATAGGAAGGAAGGATTTTTTATGAAATAAAAATAAAAATAAAATTTAAAAATTTATTTAATAAAATAAAAATAAGTATATAATTGATATATATTTTTTTATAATTTAAAGATAAAATAATCTAAAATATTTTTTTATAAGTTAAGAATTTAAGAATTTTATAACTTGGGATAAAATCATCTAAAATATTTTAATAACTAATAGTTTAAAATCTTATTTATTAACTTTTTTTTATAGAATTAAAATAATATAAAATATTAAAAATAAAAATAAAAATAATTTTTATTATAAAAAATTATATTTTTACTCCCACTTCTCTATTTCTATTATACCAAACATACTCTCTTTATTTCCTTTCTTGGTACAGCATTTATGATGTACGCTATATTTTTTTTGATTAATATCATTTGTCCCTTTTATAAACGGGAGAGAGAGAGAGAAGAGGAAAATTATAATGAATTTCACTTAAAAGAAGTTGATAAGTGAGATTATAAAATTTTAATAAAGAGAAGATATAAAATAAAAATATAAAAAAATTATATATAAAAAAATATAAGAAAAATTAATTAACAGCTAATTTCTTTTAAACGTAACTTATTAAAATTTGCCCACTCTTCCATTTCTCTCTTACTAAATACTAAAAAATTAAGCTTTAAAGTACATTTAATTTGATTTGATAAAATAAAATTTTAATAAAATTCATAGATCTGGTGTAATTGTGAGAATGGTAAAGAAATCCACAGGTATTAATAACGCTATAAAATGAAATAAAAAAATTAGTTATATAGCCAAACTAAACGCAATCTCGTCTGGGAGAAGAAGCAGATCCATTTTTTCCTTCGTCGACGAGCTAGCATTCCACGCTTGGTCGAGCTCGCTGTCGGACGCCGTCAAACGTTGTCAGCCCCGCGTGGTTGTTCTCCGCCCAGTATTGAAGAAGGTTTGAACTCTAGGCCTTTGTAGTGTAGTCGTTTGAATACTGACGATTTTGCAGATGGAGTAATTTTTTTTTTTAACTTTGATTACTATTTTTTGCTTGAATGGTGTGTGATTGGTTATTATACTTCTGATCTCCTCATTTTGATCTCTAGAGACTTATATGTTTTGGATTGTGTGATGTGCAATGTTGGATTTGTTGTGTATTGGCATTCTGCTTGTTAATCTCTTTATATTATCATGAATTTAGAAAATTCTGAAGGTATTTGTGATGCATAATCTGCTCATTGATCTGTGATCTTAGAAGCTATTGACAGAAACAACCAATTGCTCACCTTACTCACCCTAGGCAACACTTTCATGATCATAAACTTCAAGATGAAATTGGAAGATGATAAATTGCAAGGGTGTTATCATATGTTATTCTTCAGTGCCTTGTAGGAGTTTCCTGGATCAATTGGCTTGCTAAGGCATCTTCGTTAAAGCATCTGGAACAAAAATATAAAGGTCACGATATCATCTATTCATAATTCAAAGATTTCAGCGCGGTCATCTGCATAATATAGGTCTTGCTATGTATATGATTTGGAATGTTTGAATGCTGTGATTTCTTTCGCTCCCTTTGGTTGTCACTGATTCATATCTATACTCCAGGGAATTAGCAATGGCGACCACTGCTTGTTTCATCATTGTTAGCAGAAATGATATTCCTATATACGAATCTGAAGTTGGGACTGCTACTAAAGTATGGCTCTTGATTTTAAAATTTAATCCTTTTCCTCTCAATTTACTTTCCTGCTAATCATTGTCCATTTCCCAATTGTTGAGGTTGATGGATCACTTGTGAAGTTGTGCCTTAATGAAGTTATAGCTCTTTAGAAGTTAACAACCGAATGAATATGTAATGAGGATTTCAGTTTACACTTCATTTGTACTGTCTGAATATTTTGGTTTTGTAAACAAGAAAAGTGAAAACTGTATGCAAAGAACTCAATTGCAGAATTTCCGCCAATTACTTTTCTCATACTCTTTCCTCTGAGGTTTGTAAACAAGAAAAGTGAAGACTGTAACTTTTATGCTATCCAATGACAGAGAGAAGATGCTGCTCAGCTGCATCAATTTATACTGCATGCTGCTCTTGATATTGTGCAGGACCTTGCATGGACTACTAGTGCTATGTGAGTGAAACTTTCTGTCATTTTGTGATCTAGTTACCAAACTGGCTGTATGATTTGTGATTGGAGCTTTAAGTGTATTATTTTCTAATAATGCTTGTCACTCCACATTCTTGATGCAGGTACTTGAAATCAATAGACAGGTTTAATGATCTGGTGGTATCAGTGTATGTCACAGCTGGTCATATCCTCTATATTTGAGAGCAAATTCGTATTTGATATTTTTTACATGATAAATAACAGCTAAACACTGAATTTTAAGGACCATGTGATTTTTTCCCGTATACTTGTACCAATACCTCTTCCCATTTCCCCTAATCCCTCCCAAAAGCAAATGAATCAAGAGTAAAAGACCCTTTCATTTTAGCTTGTAGGTTTCTCTTCATGCATGCTAGTTTAGTTTGATATTTTCCTTGACTTATCATACATACCCGCTTTATGTTGCTTCATGACTCTCGGAATGATGATGGCATTAAGAGCTTTTTCCAGGAGGTGCACGAGCTTTACATTAAGGTAATACCTTCCAACACATATATATTACTTCTCCTTGCTACATTTGTTAATTTGGCTTTAGAATATCAAACCGTTTTGTAGTGTGTTTTACAATACCATGCTTCTCTTGACGTGGGATTATGAGAAGATCTTGTTTTAGAATATCAAACCGTTATGTATGATATCATTAGCTCTCAGACTATTTTTGTGGGTTTATTGACATTCGGTTGACCATATTCTACTTCTCATTCCAACTGACATTTCTAGTTTTTATAATAAAAAGTATGCTCTATACATATATAACATTATTTTCTTGAATGTATTGACATCCAATTAAGCATATTCTACTTGATGTCGAAAAAAGGCACATTCTGCTCTAGTTTCCAACTTTTCATTTCACTATTTTTGTTAGTTTAGACAGCCTCAATAGATATCATGAATTTTATTTTAGCAGTGATTCAGATGAATGTCGAATTCCTTTAAAAGTTAAAAAAAATTCCGTTCAACTGGTTTATTATTCTAGGATTCTATCGTCTACTATATCGTTCTATATGCAGATATGATTGACCATAATTTTATCAGTTAAAAAAAATAAAATTGCAAGTGTCGTTTTGATTGTTCATAATGATTAATATAAACTTGATTTGGTCATGATGCTTAATATAAAAATACTGTTCTAGTTCTCTTCGTTAGAAACTTCCGTTTCATGGTTTACGAGACTCAAAAGTCATTTGTATGTTTGGGACTTCGCAGATTCTTCTTAATCCCTTATATTTGCCTGGCTCTCGAATCACATCATCACATTTCGACACAAAAGTACGAGCCCTTGCACGAAAGTATTTGTAGAGGCCACCATTGAGCTCTTGTGAACAACTTGCGAACTCACAACTTTGCTGCCAGAGCCCCACCTTGTTCATTCTATATTTTCTCGAAATAGTTGTATTGCATTATTATTTTTATCTTTATATGATTGGGCTGTAAGGGTAGCTCTTTGCTTGCTATCAGTAAAATGTAGTGTTGACTTTGAAGTGGAGTGCATGGATAAAAGATTTTATTGTAGTGGCATCCATTTGCAATACATGCTAAGTTTTTTTTTTTTTGGTACAATACATGCTAAATTTGAGTAGCTTGGTACTTGCAAAGACTGTCTTTGTTTTTAGTTGCCAACCTATTCACCGGAGTTTTGTCCTAATTATATCTAGATCTGACCCGCGTCGCGCACCTAGCTATGGTGGGTGAGTCTTCCAATGGGAATTTTCTGCATACGCCAAGGCTTGAATTAGAGATCTCGTTTAAGCGATATCGATCCACTTACTACTTGGATTAATTTCCGTTGATACTTGCACTGAAGATTAGTTAAAGCAACTTGACAATTCAGTTTATTAAGTGCCTTGTTGAGCAACTCTTTCCTTGTTATCCATCCGCTTACATGGTTCAATGATGGTAGTGTTCGCTTTGGAGCCAGTGCATTGGTAAAAGATGTTATTGTAGTGGCTTCCAATTGCAATACATACTAAATTGATGATTGCAAACAAAGCTTTGAATCTTTTTTTTTTTCATTTTATTTTTAATCTTTGATTATTTTGATAATGTCTACAAGCACAAATCTCATATATGGCCTATGGGACCAAAGTTTCTTCTTGACAAATATCTTTATTGAACGATGATTTTATTTGATTTTGAGGGAAACTAAGTTCATTTTGTTTATTTTCATACCCAAAAAAAATGGAGGAGTTCATATGTGAATCAAAAGCCCTTCGATGGTTAAAGTCCAGTTGTTTTAATCAGTTTGTACTATTATACAACGTTATAAGTACATAAAAAATTCAGTTGGTAACGAAAAATTCTTGTAACAAAAAAAAAAAACGTTATAAGTACATAAATCCAATTGGTATCACTGTGAAATGGAGAGATCGAGAGTGTATAGAAAATCTAAAGATTATTGGACATTGTCAAATATTCCAAATTTTCAAATTAGTAGACATTACAATATAAGAAGGGGCAAAAACAAAGATATTTAACAAAGCTATATGAATATGATCATTGGCGACCAGGATCCTCTGCAATCACAGTTTTGACTGCAAATTATCCATACCCAACCATTCCAAGAACAAATTATATTTTCCAGTTCGACAAAATTTTAGTACAGATGGTTTCGTCCTAACAGGGAAAATTACCATAATACAATATTTCACATTCTCAGCTCCATCAAAACTAAGAAAGCCTAGGAAACAGAACAATGATACACAATTCTATGCATAACAAACAAAAAAACAGTTTGGAAGTGTGTCAAAAAGTAGCAGTTCAGACTTCATAGCCATGCCTCTCTCCGTTTTTGAATGGGATCAGATGAAGGTATCTGGATCTTGATAGAAAGAAGGTTGCAGGGCGCTTAATTTGATATCATAGACTCTAGAGTCGGAGATGCCATCCCAGGACTCAAAGGGCAAAGAACAAGCATAACCAATGTGATTCCCACACTTGCGACAAAGAAGCTTGGTTCTTCGCTGAAACAAGCCCCAAGATCGCTTTGAATTGAAAAAAGGTACCCATCGAAGCTGTTCGACCATAGTGAATCTGCTCTCGTCCACGGAGAAGAAGGAGATTATACCTCGCTTTATCGATTTCTCATACCTAGCACCAATAGAAGAAGTGTTGCGATTGCACGAGTTCAAGTTCAGATGATACGCACACGAGCCGCAGCTGCATCAATCAGAAACAATCAGCTGGCACCAAAGCTTCCTAGTTTCAACTTCACAGTAATTTTCTATGCTTATTAATAAGTACCGATGTTTGAGAAATGAAGTCCTTTCAGAAACCACAAGATACGAACCGTATCCATTAGAAGCAGCTCACATTACAAATTTCTCTCTGAATTTAACAGTAATAGCTAGCAGAAAAGCTCCGAAATTAAGAATTCTTTTACGCTATAGAGTTCAACTTTAAACATATATACAGGAGGATTAGAGAGAGAACCTGTAATTGACATCTCTGATGTACGAAGACAAGTGAAGTTCTTGACATCCCTCGAGCATAGCGCCTGCTGCGATCATCAGTTTGTGTCTGAGCTTGGTTTAGTTCAGTTCCGAGACGCTTCGATTTTATAATGGAAACTTCATAAAGGAACAAGAAGCCATCGGTCGATAACGGTCATAAAACAAGGCAAGGGAAGAGCGTGTTCAATGTGGGCCGGTCTTGGCCCAAGTAGATTGAAAGAAAAAGGATTTAGGCTTTATTTGGTTTAGCTGAGGTGAGGGGATATTAGATTAATTTAAAAAATAATAGAAAAAGGTAGAAGAGGTTAACTAATAATATTTTTTATTTAATTCAGAAAGGGAGGGGAGGTTAGGTTAATTTAAAGGAGGGTAGAGAAAGGTAGGGGAGGTTAATTAATAATATTTTTTATTTAGTTCAGAAGGGGAGGGGAGATGAGTTAATTAAAAATTGATAAATATACCCTTATCTCTTTATTTAAATTTATTTACTCTTTATTTACAATATTCATATCAAAATTATTATTTTTTTAATTTATAAATCTTAAATTTTTTTATCTCATTTATATATATAATAAAATTAAAAAATAAAAAATATGATAAAATTTTAATATTATTTCTTATTAATTTTATAATTTTTATATATTTTAATATAATATATAAATAATTTATTATGTTTATTAAGTTTAATTATAATTTATTATAATTATTATGCAATTAAAGAAAAAATTAGGTGTGAGAAAAATAAAAAAAAGTTTAAGGGTATAATTAGAATATTAAAAAAAATTTGGGGGTAATTTAGTCTAAAAGGGATAAAAAGTTTCTCTCCTCTCCAAAAACCCCCACTTTTAGAGGGGAGCTAAAGGAGAGGAGGGGAACACATAAGGACAAAAAAATCTCCCCTCCCCTCCCCTCTATTTTTTCTAACCAAACACACTTTCCTCTCCCCTCCCCTCCAAAACCCCTAACCAAACAAACCCTTAAGGAAAGCAAAACAGAAACGAGGCTATATCAGGATCTAAGATTAGTACTGAATATATCTAAATTTTTTTTATATATATATAAAAAAATTTAACATGGACCAACAATGTTTTATATTGTAAATTTTTGTTATCAGATTTGAAGAAAAAAAGCCGACAAAAGTTAGTTTAATTAGTAAAGAGTTGGTTATTAACCTATAAAATCATGAATTTAAATCTTATATGAGGGTATTGTGAATGAATAATATGTAAATGCTCTATGAACTTGGAGACATATATTGGCCCTAGTTAGCCCACTAGTCAATTTACCTACATTTTTTTATAAAAAAATTCCAGAAAAAGTGTTTTTGTCTCTTTTGGTGGAGTGATGGAAAGCAAATCTATCACCGTAATTTTTTACGACAGTTATTATTTTATTGTCATTGTTTTTAAATTATGCCTCTTAAAATGGATATTATTTTTGTGTTAGTAAAAAACTGATATTTTTATTTATAAAATTATTGATTATTATATTTTATTTCATTAGTTAACTAACAACTTGTTAATCTTTGATTGGTCATTTTAGTATTTTATTACAAGCTCTAATAAAAATTCTAACATAAGTTTAACAATGGGAAATTAACTAAACCAACTTGAAAAATCAATCAAATTCTCTATGGAAGCACCTGTTTACTTAACAACTCTGTTGAAAAGAACCAAGCTTTTGGTGTGTAGTAATCCTTCTCATCTCATAGTCAATAACTTTATAGTTTATAGTTTAGTGTTATGAAAACTCTATTATAACTAGAAAATCGTAGGTTTGATCTCACCTATAATATCATGTCATTAATACCTATCCCTCCAAGTTAAGAAGAAATAAAATAATTGATCTCATAGGATGGGTAGGTAATAATGGGGTTGTAATTGTAAGCATGAACAGAAAACGAGTGCTTCCTGCCAATATAGACAAATTCAACATAGGTAAAGGTTGTTGAAATTAGTTTAATACTGTGGAATACATTTTGAGGGTTGCTGCTTCCCTTGCTTAAGGTTTGGCCCCTGTTGACAAATAAAGAGAGATAAAAATTATTGATATTTGCACTTTCTTTCTGAATCATGTTCTTCGTAACAATGATCATGTGAACTAAAAAGCCCAGTTTGATTGCAAAAATGGGCAAGAGATAATAAAGTAAATGAAGGATAATTTAGATCAGGCAAGCAGAAACATTCTATTACGCCTGAAGTGGAACCTTTTGCATCCCATTTCTTCAAATTTTCTGGACTAATCATGGAAATCGTATTGCATGCTTTTCACTAGCTTCTGCTTAGTTCTTGAGCCTTTTTTGGCTTTTAAACCCCACTTTCAGACGGCCTCCATTGTTCAGCCTCACACCCCGGTGACGTCGAAGCATCTGCCACCAATGAAAATTCTTCCTATTGCCACGTTTGGGATTCCTTGACCCTTTGATCCTAACAACATTAGAAGGCTTTCGTTTCTTAGAATGTCTGATGTGTCTCAGAAGTCCCTCCACTAGTCCATGAAAATGCCCAACCTGTTTTCCATGTGACACTTCCACAATGGTGCCTCCCCTTGTCTTCTCAGATTTTCCTTTTGCTTGCAACTTGTGCTTGTTTTTGCCATGGAAGATCCTCTGCCATATAGAATGACCATGATCCGCCTTACTCATGTTACTATCATCTCCACCATCGTGATGGTGATGATGGTGAAGATGGTGGTGGTGGTGAAAGATAAGTCTAAGCTTATTTTTCAGCCTCCTCAAGCGTCCAACCGTTTTCTCAGGACCTCTTCTATGCCAAGATCTGCCAGAACTGGAACTTCCCGTTCTATGTGAAGAGTCAGCATCATCATTTTGAGAATATGCATCACTACTCTCGCTTGAGCTATCCTCATGTGTCTTGCTAACCATCTTTCCTGGAGAATCACCAATGTCCTCAGATTCACTACTACTATAAGTGGCACTGCTTTGATTCGATGTCAAGCGGGCAGGAGAAAAGGAGCTTGAACTGAACTCTTCTTCTGATTCATGATAATCTGATGATGAATCCCTCATCTTATGAGCCCCTCTATTCTCCAGAACTTTCCTGTCTCTGTAACCATGAGGGGGCATTTTAAGCTCACTGTATCTCCAGTGAGGTAGAGCCTGTCTTGGTACAATATGATGAAGTGGCTGCTTCTCTCTCCTGTGAGTCTCTGAGTGAGCCAGTGGGTTTCTTCTGGTTGGCTTGTCTTTATTTGTTGGACCTGTTGTTATGGAATTCAGAGGAATCCTAATTCCCTGTATACACTCATTGGCCTGATTCACCAAGTGGTCATTCCCACTCACTGATTGATTTAATGACTGAAATCTGTCTACCATGGCCATGCTCTGTGCTGGAGGTCTAAATTCATTCTGGCTTAGCAACTTCTCTCCTCTTGAAGCCAACATTGTAGCTCTGCAAACCTCACCCTTTTGGCTTCTTCTCCATATTGTGATGCTGTTGTCCTTTTCTGGGTCTACAATCTGATTTTCTACCTTACTAGCTTGCTGATTCATTAATGCATTTCCTTCTAAAAGATACTTTCCATAACTAGGTCGGTTTCCTGCTCTTCCTTCATTTTTCTGTCTTATGGGACTTTCTGGATTTGTTGTCTTATGGATACTCTTGTTGCCTGAACCATTCTTTTTGGAATAGACTAAACTTGAGTAAAGCTGCAAAGCCAGTATACGAGATTCAATTTTTTTTATTGCAGTAAACAAGTCATTGGATATGTCTTCCTCCTCATCCTGAGCTTCAACCATGCTAGAAGAAGCACTTGGATTGCTTTCAACTTCACAAACCCTATATGTTAATGATGTTTCACTCACTTCTCTAAGCTCACCAGCTTTTGAGTCAAACGTGTCTGGGGATTGTTTTGAGTGTTTGCCCACGTGAAAAGTGCTCACACTGTGCTGCTGTTCATGATGACTACTCTCTTTAATAGGAAAAATTGGCTTCTCATTAGATAGATTTCCAGCCTTGACTAAGTTCTGCCGCATTATACTGCTTTCTTCACCATGATTGAAGAGTGATTTTCTTATTGCTTTTTCTTTATCAGAGATGTTACAATTAGATAGCCTTGGACCTGCTTTCTTAGCTGGTGACTTTGATTGGAGATGTTCATCCTTTCGCGAAGGAAATCTACTGCGTGTTGGATATTTTATAGAGCTGTGAGAACTGTTGGCTGATAACAAAGGCCTTAACTGGAGACTGGTCACAGGCTGAGGAGGGAAGGGTGTCTCGGAGATACCAGCTTCTGTTGCTATGATCTGTCAAGTGAGCACAAAGGAATATAAATCAAACAATGTAATTGTTATTTGTATTCCTGCATCTGCCTATATATTCAGGTTCATGAAACTGAAATCATAATAAAATAAGTTGTTTCCTTATCCCAAAAAAAAAAAAAAGAATGTGCTTCCTTCTTTGAAGGGAAAATAAAAGAAAAGATGAAAAGGATAAATAAATGATGTTTTCTGCAAATAAAAGATGATGATTCGCCTGAACCTTTAAAATAGTCTCGAAAACCCTTTCAGATGCTACTTCCAGCATATTTTTCAGTAATTCTTGAGCTCTCTCAATCAACTGGCCAAAGACAAAAGAATAGAATATTGAAGGAGCTGCTGGTCCTAGAGTGCTTCAATAAGCAACAAGTTTTAATACAGAATCCAGCTGTGCATAAATAGAAGAATAGCATTGCATAATTTAAGTTCTCATAAACTGTCACAAAAAATTTAGGCTCAGAGCACTCAAACAAATGGCCAAATAAATGAGAGAAATGACCTCAAAAGATTCATAGAAGAAAATAATGCTAGGCAACACACACTTTCATCAAGTTTTCCTATGAAATCTCTCCCATATGTCTGCCTCAGGTGAAAATGAAGCACATTGTGAAAATAAGAATTTATATTCAATTAGCATTCGGTATAGTATGTGAAAATATTTAATCATCTAACGTCAGAACCTATTAGAAGTCAAAAGAGTTTATCAGATAATGGAAGAGTTAGCAAGCGCAAGGAAATATACCTTAAAAGGAGGTATAATTAAAAATGTCCGAGAAAAGCACAGTACAAGAAGAGAAACGTTAAAAGGAAAAGAACACTTACATCCTCTGAAGTTGTATTTTGCTGGCCAAGACTATTATATTCTAGGAGCCGATACAACAGTCTCATAGCACGGAGATTAATTTCTGCTTCCTCAAGTTTCATCTTTCTTCATTAAGACACCTAGGTAACTGTCGGAAGTAGAACAATCTTTAAAATCTACCATGACACAGAATTATGGGGAATAACAGGTTTACCTATATTCGATAAATCATACAAACAGTAACATTACATCAAAAATCGTACTAACATTAACCGTGACCCTCTAATTCCTGTTATTTAAGCAAAGACACGGTCCTAATCAAATAATCCATGATAATATCCCCGTTTTCTTAAGCATTACAAAAGTTAAAACAACGATAACTAACTCCGCTCGTATGTGTGAAACTAGCACGTTTTCCATTTGACGACACAACCCCTCCATCAACAACACTAATCAACAGGCGAAATAGGCTTAAAAATTAGACTAAATTTTTCGAATTCCAGTATACTGGGTGGAATTTTAGACTGAAGGAAAGAACAGGGTATCATACCGCTGAAATCCAGATACGGGCGGTGCCTTTGACTCGGGAGTGAAAGAGAAGAAACTAGGGTACGGACGAATTGGGATATTCTATGGTTATCAAATGCGGATAAAGTCTAATACGAGTGGTAAAACTGCCATGCATGGCGCTGGTGTGAAGGGTGAAGATGAAGAAACGAAGGCAAAGTATCGAGGAAGAAAACGATACATGGAAGAGGAATCTCCAATTGAATGAGAGAAAGGAGGGCAGTAAGAGACGTTACTGCTTCTCTAATTTCAGTTATGCCAAGTTGCCAACCTCGTTTCGTATTTCGGTCTCCAGAACGCCAATAGGGAGGCCATTCCCGCCTTAAAAACCAAGCTTGTAGTAATCTTTTGTTTAATAATGTGTGTGATAAGTGGCATGAGTCCTCCATGCGGATTAACCTGCATATTTCGTTTTAAAACTATGGCTCAAAAATACTTTTAGACCAAACAAAATTAAATAAACAGTCATTAAATCGAGTCCTAAGTTTTAGGTGTATCATTTTAATCCTTTAACCCAAACATTATCAGTTTCAGATAATAATTTTTTATAATAATTATTAACATTTTAAAAATTAAACTTAATATGATAATGTTTAAAAATATTTTGTCAGTATTTAAAATTTCAATAACAATATTTTTTGTTAACAGTTTAGAAAAACATTTTATAAAATTAAAAAGTCAAAATAAAATTTAAAGAATCAAAGGTATACTTCAATTAAAAGAGAGAACGTTGTATTCGGCCAGGAAAAAGGTGTAAAGTTATAGACACCAGATTACAAAATTGATGCACTAGCAATAAAATCTACAGAATCGCCTCCCCTTCAGGCATGCTATGGCCGAAAGAAACAAGGATGGAAATTTCAAGGCCACTCAACAAATTATAGTTGAGAAACTGAATCATAATCAAGTTTTTTTTTTCAGTACAAAAAAAGTTTAAGTGAATAACGCATAACCAAGTTACTTAAACGATCAAAAGATAAATTTTTCGAAGGGCTGTGACATCATGTCAGTTATGCACAAGGGCTTGACATTTGTACGTATTAAATTAAAAATGCCAAGATTTTATCTTTACATTGAGATAGGGTTACTGATTCCAACTACATCAAAAAACAACGAGAAGAGTACTTACATCTCTTCACTATCTCGGTATCTCCCACAGCTTAAACCATGGTGTTTAATTTAATAAAAAAACAAAAAAAAAATACTATTTCGGTGTATTTCATTTTCATTGTTTGGAGCGCTTCAAGTAGACCAACACGCCAATGCCCGTTACTACAACAGCACCCGCAAGAATACCCGAGCTTAAAGACAATAAACTGCTCTTCTGTATTGCAGCAGTCGCGGATCCCGATGTTTTCAAATTATTTGAATTGGCAAACTCCAAATGCAACCTTAGCGCCTGTTACAAGATTACCTGAATAATCAATCCATAGAAGGGCTAATCACATAAATGACAGAGCTAATAAAAGTAGACACTTCTTTACCTTCACTCCAGTTGATCTAGCATAGTTAACAGCAGCAGCAAAATCACCATCAGTTTCAAGAAGAATCTTATCACCTTCATCATCCTCATACTAGACACAAGAAAACGCGCCCGCCAGGGGGGGGGGGCGCCAAGAGTCAATACTATAACTTATAACCAACGCATGTGCATATGCCACAGATGAAAAGGGAGAGGGAATTAAATTTGCATTACACACCATAATCAGAGGAAGTTCTCCATCGTTAACATTACCAATTCTTTGCATTATAACAGACGCAAGTTCCTCTAGATGTTCAGCTCCTGAAAAACAGATTAAAAAACACACAGCTTCTTAGGTAATTTGGGAAGAAGTTTCCTACAAGGATTCAAGGGAGCGGCGAGGAAGTTACAGAATTACATGAACATGATCCAGATATCAATGTACAAGAACGTTGAGTGTAAATATCCATTAAAGAAGACAGAATTGCTTAGTCCCCAAGTTCTTGCTATGATTTCTTTAAGCAAAATAGTCACTCACCACAGCTTAATCGATGTACACGGCCCTTAGGATCCTCAAATTTAAAGACAAAGGAATTCCCAAAGGCAACAGATGGATATGTTGACTTCGCAGTCTCTGCTGCTTCTGAAGCCATGAACCCAGAGACATCACTGCATTCAAACACATATCACATGTTGCTTTAGAGAACAAAGCACATCTTATATTCGAACAGCACGTATAGTACCATGGGTTACCTATGAGTGTCATAATCATCCGGTGGGTCTAAAGCAAGAGCAGAGTCCCAAAATGTTTGCATTATTGTATTTGCCACATCATTAACAGCTCCAGAGCTACTTTCAACCTATAAAGAACACAGTAATAAGATAACATCACATGTATAAGTGTGCCAACATCAATATTAAACAAAAAATTTATAGTTAGCCACATGATACAACTCATTCCTAAGAAATGTGCAATGCACAGGGTCTACACCTACTTGCAACAGAATGCATCAAATATTCACTTGTGGCTCTCAAAATACACAATATAATACATACTTCAGTGCTCCTATATAGGAAAGGATACAATGCACGTCTCAATTCTCAAAGAACTTGGACATGCTAAACAGTAATAAAACCATTACCACAATGAAGCAAAAAGTGGAATGCAAGGTTTAGGTATATGGGGGTAATTAGTCCGAAAAATCTAAAGAAGATCCCACAAAAAAATATTTTGACAGTTCAAGGAGCCAAAACATATATCATGATAAAATACGAGCGGTGAGTCTTCAAATAGAGATGGAGATGGAGGTTGCTTCAAAATTTGATAAACTTCGGCAAAAAAAAAAAACAATTAAATCATGAAAACTGTGACAGCATACAGAAAATAGTATTAGACATTTACCATTTACGAAAAACAAATGAACTAGAACTGAGTCAAAAACTAGATAATCTCCAGCCAGACGGTAATATAAGATATTGTAAGAATGCCCATTAAAAGAGAGTTCCTTAAAACACTTTTAAAGGTACATTGACACCAGATGATGAGAAGTCCTCCTTCAGCAATACACAGCCATCAATAGGATGCAGGCATACAAACTCTCGAGCAACTCATGCCAGATACTATATTTATATAGACTGTAAAATAAATGCATTTCCCATACTCTATTTGTTATTATTTACAGATACTTTAAACAAAAGTTACCATTGAAATTGCAGCATGAGTTATCTGCAAAACATCCACACAAGCAGCAACATATCCATCTGCACGAGAAATGACATCACAAATGATACTTAATACCTACAACATAAAAACATCCTATGATATGAATAAAACAAAAGTCACCTCTGCCCACAACAGGAAGATGCAAGAACTTTCCATCATGCATCATATGCAGTGCGTCAAGAATTGTTGTCTCCGATGATGCACATTCTGGGTTTGGAGTCATTACCTGATGAGAAAAAGAGAGATATAGAGTAAGGCTTTTTTCCACTAAAGTTACTTCATAGAAAGATAAAACAAGAACAACCTTTTCCACTAGAGTCAACTCAGGAGATAGATTTTGAGCGACAACCCGCATAAGGATATCCTTTGAACTGCACAAAGGATTTACATAAAAATAAATTATACAAAAAACCCAAACTCTAGTTCACAATCACATATTTTACAAGATTTCTAGGCTAAAAAACATGCAGTCAGGAATACTATTCAAAATTAAGAACTTCAGAAGGAATATGTTTATGATTATTACGTTAGTATCCCCTGAATCTTGTTTCCTGCAATAATAACAGTTGAATTAACACGCAAATCCCGCATCTGTTTAGCAGCTACATAGACAGGATCTGATGCTGATGAAATAGCAACCCTGGAAATACGAAAAGTTACAAAACTTGGTGAGGCATAGATTGGTGAAACATACAAGAAAGCATAAATATGATGTGGAAATTACTTTGTATTGTCACCAATAATAGTTGACAGTGAAGGCTTGAACATGCGCTCCCTCAATGTTTCTATGAAAGCATTTGAAGCTGATTAAGATCAAAGTCAAAACAGAACGTTAGCATCATTACAACATAAAGGATGAATAGACAATCACAAACATGTAAATAAAGCCATTCATTAACCAACCAGATAAACCGCCTCCTCTCTGCCTTTCCACCCCTTCAACTGCAGCAGCTATGGCACTCCCCTGCTCAGCAGCCTTCTCCATCCTAGATATGGCATCATATAGACATTTGGTAATATCCAGCAAGGCAATGACTTCACCATTTTCCACAACAGGTAGATGCCTGAATCTACCTATTAGTTTGGGGGGGAAGGTTAATTATATCTAAATTAAAGAATTACTTTATCGTTCATAGCTTCATTGATTTAAGATGTAAACATAAAGAGAATCAATAAGACATAAACATTGACTCAATTCTTGCAACAAAAACTACTTAAAGAAAATGAAATAGTAGAGTAAAGAAGGAATCCTTTTATAAAAAGAAATAAGCCCTAAGCACACGGTGACATTGCCATTCAATATCATATTGTACAAAGAGCAAAATAAATACCATAACTTCAATGACATCATCTTGGGCCCATTGAGAGGATGAAAAATAACACGAAGCAAAGAGGACAACAAGTCATTGACTTCACGAATAAATAGGAAACTATAAAAGCAAAGGAACAGGAAGCTGCCAATTTAAGAAACAAAAAATGAATGGACAAAAGGTGAATGAAAGAATAGATAAACTGAAAAATGAACGAATAATTGCCTATTCATTTATGCAGTCTAATAGTGTGAGTAATGAAAAAATTTTCAAAATGACAAAGTTGTCACCCACTTCTAAGGCCCCAACAGGTTTACCGGTGTAATTATTATTATTAATGTTAGGATCAGTGGATACGGATCAAGTCATCAGTATCCAATGATGTTAATAGAATCAGAGCTCACTGGTATGTTGAGATGTCAGGGGATTATAACATTCTCCGCTATTTCAACTACCAGAATGGTTTTCTCCAAACATGTAATTTTGACATAGACAAACTCAAGACATGCCTTCTACATGAAGTGACATCAAAAGCTATTTCCATTTTCCTCACTGAAGATAGTCTCTTTTGTACAGTAAATACTGTTCTATTTCTATATGAACGAAGGTGAGCAAGCTAAAAAAACTGTCCTGTCTTATCGCAATATGAGAGCTGCCTTCTTCGATGGTTATCTTAAAAAGACACAAAGTCCTTGTTAAGTAAACATCTCATTGCAATGCCAACACCTAATGTTAGAAACAATTCAAGATACTTTACTGCCAAAACTTGGGCCATGACAGACCTAGGAATTTGCCAGCAAAGTCTGTCTCTAATTATCACCAGTACTGTCACAAGCCCTTTATTTATGCATGATTTTCACGCAATTAACTATGAACATCATAATAAAGGAAAAAGTAAAATGAAGCTAACCCTGAACCATCTTCTGAAGGGCTTCAAGAGCTAGTGAATCTGAAGTAACAAATATAGGATTCCGCGTCATTATCTTTGACACAACTGTCTGCTCTGGCCTTAACCCCTCAGCAATGACTCTAGCAGCAATGTCCTGGCCAAAAGGTATTCATACTTCAAACATCTCATAAAGAAAATACTTACGAGCACTAATGTCAATAGACAGAGTAGGAGGCAGACATTGGTAGGTCCTCCAAACCTTATCAGTAATAATTCCTGAAAGCAAAGCATTGGAATCAGTTAACAAAACAGCATCAACTCGGCGAGCTGCCATTCTTCTACATGCTTCAGACACTGTCGTCCCTTCAGGAATTGTGAGTGCTTTTGACAACCGAAGTTTCTTCACCGTCCTTTCTCCCCCAGCGGCCCTAAAAGATTTCATCAATAAAACCAAATTAAACAAGAAAACCAATACAACAATAGCCTTATCAGCAGTATATGAAACCAATCCATTATGTGAGCTAACCGGCGCAGGGCAGTGGCATCACTCTTGACTTACATCAGTTTATAGAGAAATTCACCAGTTCTATGTAATCAATAAGAGAACAATGTTCCAAAAAAAAAACACCAGTCCAAGCAACAACATATACATCAACCATACTGAAGAAATATAGAGATTGTAACAGAACAAGAGCATTAATCAAGAATTGATAATAAAAGCTCAGAAACCTACGGTTGCGGAGGCGGAGAAGAAGGTTTGGCGGCAGCGCCATTTCCATTGCTTCCATTTTCAAGCGGCGCAGACTTCCTGGAAGCCGTAGATGGTGGGCGCTTCTGGCTCGAACTGCTCCTTCTGGAACTAGGAGTAGGAACTTGACTACTCATCTTCCCACAGAATGAATCTTCTGCTCTGGTTCTGATCAGCGAGACGGAGAGAGGGAGAGAGATTAGGGTTCTTCCCTCTCCACGACCAGCTGTGGCTGTGGATGAAGCTGTGGCTTCAACAGTTGTACCCTCTTCTTCCGTCCCCGTCAGGAGAAAAAATTAAATTTGATTATATATATTTTTTCCCACTCCGGAAACGTTCAAACGATTTTATTATTATTATTTTTATGAGATGAGTAAATAAGAGAACCCGCGTTTAAAATAATAAGAAAATTAAATTAAATAGGACATTTGAAAATCGTACAAGGGCTGTTTTGGAGGCAAAGTGATGCCAGTTGGATGCCTCGCCCCTTCAACCTCCGCTTTTGGTTGTGGTTTGTGTTTTTGACATATTTTTTTTTATTATAAATTTTTTTTAAAAATATTAAATTTATCTATAATTTAAAAATAGAGTAAAATTTTTTTAGATTATATTAATATTAAACAAGATAAATTACCTATTACTCTTAGATATAAATTTAAATATTTAAAAATTAAAATATTTTTTTAAATATTATAATTAAAATTATAATAAATAATTTTTTTAAAAAAATAAATATATTTTAAATATTCATCCGTTTTTACCGAGTGAACTTACCGGTCTGTGCTTTTGACATTTGATTGGCGGCGGGGGAATCATGAATATCTTATATGGCCAAAAACATATTTTGTGAAGATAAACCTTAGTTGGAATGGGAAAAAAAAACGGAATCCCTTATATGTAATTAGTGGCAAAAAAAACTCCTTATGCTAAATATAATATTTATTTCTATATATTTATTTTTTTAATTCTAATTTTTTAAATTTTAAACTATATATTTTAATCTCTTAAATTTTTTATATAAAATATTAATATTAATAATTTTATAAAAAATTATATTATTTTATCTCATGAAGAACTAAAACACATAATTTAAAACTTTTAAAAGAGACCAAAATTAAAATTTATACAAATTAAAAAAATTGAAAAAATATATTAACACAATAATTTATATATAATTATAAAAGTGAATAAGGGGAGGAGATGGGAAGAAAATTTAAAGATAAAACTCGTCTCTTACATCATGAACTTAAAATCATGAATGAAAAATTAAATTAGGGTTCCAAATGATGAGTGGAAGTAAGCACTTAGTAAATTACATGTATAACCACATTTAAAATGCGGTCAGTGTGTGATGCCCCTTAAATCGTGCCAATGCTCAGCACACAATTCATTCAAAATACGTGGGCTGACCTTTTAAAATGTTCGAGAGCAATGAATCTATTATATCCATTTATTTATATTATTATCTCTTACCAGTTTTTGACATTGACGATGAGGATAATGATTTCCTGGTCTATCGACATCCTTGAAAGCATATGGAGAAGTTATGCAATACACTTTCCTTTGCTTTTAAACAAGGGACAAGAGCCAAAGTTCTTCCTTCGTACAGGCCAAAACATGCAGCTTCCTTTTAATTAACCATGTGACTGTATTTACAAAGTACAAACTAGTAAATTAGTCATAAACATTTAGATCATGTTTGTATGTATGTTCGTTATGACATCTTTTACTGATCCATGCCGATGTCCTTGCTCCGACTTTCTCGTTTTCAACTTCGTGGTCTCAATCAAACTTCCAACTAAATCACTTTCCCCCCCATTTCTCCCATCCCCTCTTAGTCTCTTGCATGATAATCTGGGGGCCGTGTAACGTGAGAACACCTATAACGCGCTGATATTACAAAATTAATAAAAAAATACAAAATCATATAAAAATCCTATTTTTCATGATTCCGTGCCCAGAGTTTTTTTTTTCAAGTTTAATAATATGTGCGGGTCTATATACACAGCATATATGCAGAATAACAATATTTAAGAAATTACAATTAACGTATGCGTATTACCTTTTTAATACAATATATAGTATAATACTATAATAATAAGTGGGAAAAAATAAGGCTAAATTATACATAATCCCATGAGCCTTAAACCATATAGAGACAATGTTCATAACCTCTGGAAATTTATAATAAACCCCTCTAACAGGAATGGGCCGAAAGCTAGTTCCAAATACAATTTGTTTGGGGGGATTAGCTTATGCATGCAAAAAAAGACACTTATGCATGCAAGGCCCATACAGTCCACTTCCTTAAGGAAGGGTTGGAATTTTTCGGGGGGGAGTGGGGTCCACTTATACGCTGACGGAGATCCTTCAAAATGGTAAAATTGATTCATAGGAGGAGGGAGGATTATGAAAGCTGGTTTCAATCTCAAATTGCACATGAATTGTTAATCTTATCCTCCATGGTTAATTTCTTTTCCTTTGTATTTTTTAGTAAAAGGTTCATTTCATAATAGTTTTTTATAGTTTTAATATATATATATATATATATATATATATATATATATACTCCAATAACATGCCAAAGAGACCCATGACAATCGATATTACATTACACTGAGCGGAATCCCATTCATTTTTGCATGCTTATCTTGCACGTAATTGAACCAAATGGGTATTGAATATTTTTGTGTGATTCTCTCTTGAAATATGTTGTTCTCCAGATTTTCTGGTTCTCTCACTAGGCAAATGTTCAATTTGTTCCCTTTAAAACTTAAAAAAGAAAAGAAGATCATGACTTAGCTTTATTTTCTTAAAAAAAACATATATGCTTGCCTTTTAACTTTTAAATTTTATTATAATTATAATTATAATTATAATTAATATATAATTTATTTAACTAATTTAATTATATTAATTAAATTAGTTAAAATAATTAATATGATATATTTTTTAAAATATCTTAATAATCATCCTTAACTCATTTCTTTTATATTTTACTCGATTATTATTAAGAGATTATCAATAATAATAATTTTTAACAAAAATATTAGATTCTATATTAAGTATAAGAAATATTATATATTATATTTAAAATTAAAATTATATTTTTAATTAGATTATATATTAAAAATTGAAAAAGTAAAAAAAAAACTAAATAATAGAAAAATGTTATAGAATCAAAATGCGTTGCCTTATTCAACCAAAAAAAAAAAAAGCCTCCCCATATGGTAGATTTTATATTTTATAATTGTATTTGATATTCATTGATGGTTGTACAATTGAAATAATAGTAATTAAGGCTTTAATAACTATTGTTGGTGCTTTAGTTAACATTTTCTTGTCAACACAATATTAGCTGAATTCACCCAAACTTAAATAATTTAATCAATTATTCCCCCAAAAGTCCGAACAAATATGGTTTTAGGCCAAACCTCGCTATTAAACCGTTGGTTGTTATTAAATTAAAATTGGTAGTAGTTGGCAAAAAACTAATAATAAAAAAAATGCACTAAATTTTCAAATAAGGTATAGACACAAAATTAATTTCTTTACTTTTTTTTTATAAAATAGTTTAGGCATATTCGGCATCAATTTTCACTAATGTCATAGCATAGCCCCATGGCTCAGATATCACCTATAAGAGACTTATAATATCACCTACCAAATAAGCCTTCACGACAGTAATACGAATCAAACTCGTATCTTTGTAAGGTATGAGTCAATTTTTTATCATCTGCAACAACTCTCACTTGTTATGAAATTAATTTCTCTCCTTCTTTTATAAAAAAAATTAGATAAGTTAAGCGTCAATCCCCTACCAAGAATAGGACACAACCCCAAAATTTAGAAAGTACTTACATAAAATTTATAAAATTATTTATTAAAATAGTTCTCATAATAATAACAGTAATCGAACTCATAGAATATAAATATATTTTTTACTATATATATTATCTCTTATCAAATTAATTTATGTATCCCTTAGGAATCATGATACATTGTTTCTCCATTATTGACTCTTAAGTTAGCCCAAGATAGTAATATTGGTGGAACTCTGGCCTATTTATTGTTTTGACATAATTGGTTAATATTGATTAAAAATTAAAATAAGCGTAGCGATTACTATCAGAATTTGCAAATAAGATAAATATAATACTTATTGATGAGAGAAAAATGTCAAACTTTGTATGCAAATTTTCTCGTTGGACTCTATCTGGCCACCGTTTTTATTCTCAATAATATTTTCTCACCTTTTTTATGAAAAGGAATATTCCCATGTGATCTATTATTGAATACATAATTGACTTGTCACAATGAAAAATACAAAAAATTTCCACTTATTAATAACATGTCAATTATTTTATTCTCCTATATGTTTTGGTGTTAATAATTAATTTCTTTCCATACTAATATAAATAATGGAAACTTAGCCAATATACATGAAAATTTATATGTTTTACGAAAAATTGACTTGTATGTCTCTACATGTGAGTTTGGTTTGTAGTAAAATTTAAGTTTTAAATTTTTTGAAAAATAAATAGTTATATTTATTTAAAAATATTTTTAGATCAAATCATAGTTTAAAATTAAGGTTTCAGATAAGCTGGTGAGAGTAGCTTATGAAATAATAAAAGAGCTTATAGACTAACCAATTACTATATTATTCTTATTTTTTCTTATACCCTCCCTCCTCTCTCTTCTATACTTTATCTCCTATCTCCTTTTTTTCACTATATCTTCTCTCCCATTTCTTTTATACACCCTATCTCATATCTCTTCTATATTATCTTTCCTCTCTTATATATCTAATCTCTCATATATTTAATAATTATACCATTTTTTTCATAATCTATCAATAATAAAAATCTTCTAAAAATAACTATCCAAACACTTATTTATTTAAAACTATTTTTTTATAAACTATTCTCTATAACTTTTTTTAAAAACTACCCAATTTTTTTTTTAAAATCTTGTCTATATAATTTTATAAATTAGTCTTTATATTTTTTATTGAGTCTTTATTATTTATTTAGTTTTAATATGACTCCTTCAATTATTGATACTGTTATCAATTAAGCCAACACACCGTTAGTTTGAGTCGGACTTGATTGCCGGACGTTTCCAACCCCACCCACCCTCTCCTTCCCCACTCCCCTTCCGTGCTCACTCTCTCTCTCTCTCTCCTTCGTTCATCAAGTTCGTCCCCTGTTTTCACGGAATGCCCATAACGTTACCTTGCACTTTATCATTTTCCAGACCAGATTACTTCATTGACTCTCTCTAGCATAGTGGTGTAGAGCCCAAAGCTGGACCTCTGCACTGTTGGCTCCAAGCTCTCCATTGTTGGCCTTTTATATGCATCTCGTCTACCCAAAGCAAAGCAAGGGTTTCAGTTGGCCAAATCTTTCAAACACACCCAAAAAGGAAAAGTTTCGATTTTAAAATCTCTTGTCTCTATTCTTCAGCAATTTCATCCCCTCCATACCACTAACTAGTTAGATAGATACACCAACAAAAGTAACCCGGCCACTTTGACTTTCTTTCTCCTCTTGATTTGTTGAATCCACAGATCTAATGCTTTTATTCACACTTCACTTTCTTCTTCCTTCCAGATCATTCTCCTCTTCAACCTGGGTACTCAATAGCTAATCAATAGCCAAATTATTGGGTGAGATCTCTCTGCAAGAAGAGTTTCTCATGGTGATGAAGCTAGCAGAGAGAGAAAGGGAGGGGAGAGTGAGAATAGAAGGGGACCGAGGAAGAAGGAGGGCGGGGTGTGTTTAGAAAATTCCGGCAAACAAGTCCATTTCAGAACTAATGTTGTCAGCTTGACAGTGTCCATGATAACAAACTCTTACTAAATTTAAGCAAATAATAGGAGACATATCGTAACTAATATGTTAGATTTTATTTTTTTACAAGTGTTTAGTATTTTCATTTTATTTATAATATAATTTTTTATATTTAAAAAATAAAATTATACATAAAATTATATTAAATTAAAAAAATTATAATAAATTAAAAAAATTAAAATTAAAATTATATTATAAATATAATTAGAATATTAGATATATATAAAAAATATAATTAAAATATTAAGTATTATATAACTTAATAATAAAGACTCAATAAAAATAAAAAAAATTATAAGGACTGATTTAAAATTTGATAAAATTATAAAGATTAACATATCAATTTTTTTCTATTTTTTATACACTTATATAAGGTGCCAAGTGCAACTATCTTCATATAAGTATGAAATTAGATTAATTATTATCTTCCAATTTTGACTGGATTTAAGGCAATTTTTAATAGTGTAAGCTTACACATTAATTTGGATACCTAGATGATGTTTATTTGTTTTAATGCATATACAATTTTTTTTTATAAAATCCTTGAATATATTAAATTTGATAAATCTATAGTTTATTTTTTAATATGCCTTGAATAATATAAAAATTGTGATTTTTATATGACCTCAATTTATATATACTTTTTTTTGTGCGTCTCTAAATATTAGAAGAAATCGAAATTAAACCCACCTCATTCACAACACAAGGTTGTTAAAAAATTATTAAACTAGTAAATAATTAATCTTAAAAAATGTTAAGACAGAAATTACTAATATAAAACTTATAATTGTAATTGTTTGAATAATTTAATTGTTATTTTAATTATTAATACTTTGAGTTGAAAATTTAATCCATACTTTTATTTTTTCAAGAAAAGAAAACTCTTATTACCAAACATAAATTTTATAAATTACTTCATATTTTTTAATATAATACCTAATTAATTAATTTTAAAAAATAAAAAAATTAAATAAATAATTTAATTATAGTTTAGATTAAGTATGATTAGATTATATATAAATTTATAAGTTAAAATATTTAATTTAAAAAATAACAAATATAAATATTATTTAATCTCTTTACATTAATGAAGTGAGTCTTATATTATCCAACCGCAGTGGTAAATTCTGTTTTTGGCACATTAGATTTAGTGTGAGAAATAAGGCTTAGAGGCTTAGATTTTACATTTGAATTGGATGATTTATTGACTACAAATAATTGCAACAATCTTCTCGAGAGAGCTAAAGATTTTGCTCTCACAAGTCACAATGTTGTTGATATTCCGCAATCAAAGCGCACAACACTAGTTCAGATGAAGGAGTTTCACACTCACTAGTCGCAATCACGGTGTTTGTTCTCTTCCAAGAGTAGTTGTGAAATTGTGAGTTATACTGCTTTTGCTAGACAAGGACGATGCAGTTACGGATTCGAAGCAATTATCAGAGGTACAAAGCAAAATTAATAGTAGTAGAAGTAGAATGAGAATCGTGTTTTTGAATGTTTTGTTAAAGATTGTAGTGAAATTCGTCGACCAATGGCGCGGGAATAACGCGCCCTCTCTTTTGAAAAAAAAAAAGCTGGAATAAATTTACCTGCAAATCAAATCTTGACGATACGAGAGAGAGAGAGAGAGGAGAGATAAAACTAGCTGTAGCTTCAAGACAATCACATGGTCTTACCCCTTCTTCCTCTGTCTCGATTCTGAATTTATTTTTTCGTCCCTTTGGAACAAATCTGTTGGATAATATTTCTGAAAATCATCCTCCCGAGATGTTCCTTCAATCCTTACAATCCCCCTGACATTCTTCTCAGATCTCCGGAACCTGTCTCTTTTCGCATTCTGTTATATGTGTCTCGTTCAACCTCTCACCGTGTCCCCGGGATGAGGTATTTGAATTCTTAAAAGAATAGTTCAATTCAAATGCTTTTCGCGTTGATTACTCTCTGGGATTTCCAGATATTTTATGATGAGTAGATGAAGCTTCTTTCTTCGTGTTTCCCTTTTGTCTGTGTTGCATTTGATATTTGAAGCCGGTCTCTGGATTCAGGGTTCACTCATATTTCGATAACGCCATTTGTTCTCAATTCTATCGAATGGCGTGAAATTGGGGAAAGTCGGTAGGTGTATGTCATGAGTTGTTGGAATTTTGAGTCTCAAGTAATATCCTATTACACATTAGTTTTCAAAAGGGTATAGCAATCGTCTATCTTGACTGGATTACGTGTTGCTCATACTGACATCTTACACTCCCTTTTAAATATTCCCACTTTTGGGCGGTTTTACCAGAAGTTAAAATCGAATTAGATGGATTGGGAAGTGAATTCTAAGCAAAGCTGATAACTACATTTTATTTTATTTTCAATTTGAATATGCGTCTGGTACTCTGATTAAACAGTTCAGGCTGATATCTTTTTTGTGGGGTGCGTTCTGCTTACAGATTTTGACCGCTCTGAGTTTCGTATACCGATTGAATCCATTCATCAATCAACTTTACCCTGATCAAGTGTCAAGTGTCTTCTTACTTCAAGCCAAGAGATTGAGATTCCGTTTGCAATGAAATTTCGTCATAAAGGATTGGGGATTTGTGTAAAGAAATACTAGATAAAGTCACTGTGAAGTAATAGACAGGTGCTGCTTTGTGTTAATTGTAGATGGACCGACGAAGTTGGCTATGGCGCAGGAAGTCGTCTGAGAAGAGTCCTGGTGAAACTGAGAGTTCAGGATCAATATCGTCTCTTTCAGAAAGATTATCTGATGATCAGGTAGGGCAGTGGTATGACTCTGTTCTGCCCATCTTTCTAGCTAGTTTCTCTCTGTTCGGCATTTCCGTGAAATGAAAAACTAGTTCCAAATAGCTCTCTGTATCTGCTGTCATAAGTTTTGTCGGCCACGATCATTTTCTAAAGCATATAGGCTTCTAGCATTGTAGAGAATCGTTGGGGTCTGATATCTGTGGTTGTTCAAGTTATCGTTATGTAGGAAAAAATATGACAGACTCTGATGTTTCTGCTATGTTTTCCAAGGTATATCCAACGCAAGCTACTCTATCACCAGAAGTCACATCTAAAGCTACACCCATTATTGAAGAAGTTACTGATGTGAAGATTCTAACAGAAAAATTATCTGCTTCTCTTCGAAACATTAAGGCCAAAGAACACTTGGTAAAGCAGCATGCGAAAGTTGCTGAAGAAGCTGTTACAGGTACTATTTTTTCAGACCTCCTTTCATACCACTGGAAGTAATGCTACCTCATTATGTTTATTACCACATACATTGGAACCAGTCAAACAGATACTGAAAGTCATAATCAACTTCTGCAAACCATTTAGTCATCATTTTGGGGTCATGTTGATAACGTTAATTCTTTATATGTATATTCTATGTTTGTTTCTCCTTGAATATATTATACGTCAGTAAACATTAATGATATGCACATGCCCAGTACAGAAGACAACCGTTGAGTTAGTTCACGTCAAAGAAAATATTTACTCATTATCCCTAAATTTTCCTAATTTGATTTTCGGAGTTTTATGGAATGAGAAAGCTGTTGATCTTTGGCAGTTCCTACTGTCATTGCATTGATTGTTGGTTACATTTTTTGCAAGTGTGTGCCAACATTTTTATGGTTTTGATGGATGAAAGTTTCGAGTGAAAGCTAAAATTGTCTTTTCCTGACCCATGAGTTAAATTCATGTTAGGAGAATCCAGTAATACATGCTTGATCTGTGAGCATGTGACAATCATATATTTCTTCCCTACTGGATTTTTTTGTGGACGTCCATCCATAATTCTTTGAAGATCTTACTACCACCTTGGTTTTCTCTCTTTTCTCGAAGGTTGAAAGCTTAAATTTGCAATTGAGAAAAGTTCCTGATATTGGCTTTTGGCTGTGTTTAGGATGGGAGAAGGCTGAAAATGAAGTGTTGTCTTTGAAACAACAACTTAATGCCGCAAATCAGAAGAACTCAGCACTTGAAGATCGGGTTAGTCATCTTGATGGGGCACTCAAGGAGTGTATGAGGCAACTTAGACAAGCTAGAGAAGAACAAGAGCAAAAGATCAACGACGCTGTTGCAAATAGCTCTTGTGACTGGGAATACAAAATATCTGAGCTTGAGGCTCAACTTCAAACAGCTAAAGCTGAAGCTTCTGTGTCAATTCGTTCTGATCTTCACCTTAGACTTGAGGCGGTGGAGAAAGAAAATTCAGGACTTAAATTTGAACTACGATCTAGACTTGAGGAGCTAGAATTCAGAATCGCTGAAAGAGATTTGAGTGCAGAAGCTGCTGAAACAGCAAGCAAGCAACACCTGGAGTGCAAAAGGAAGGCGGCTAAGCTTGAAGCTGAGTGCCATAGACTAAAAGCCATAATTTGTAAAACATTATCTGCTACCGATCACAAATTTTTTACTGCCTCTTCAGTTTATGTAGAGTCCTTTGCAGATAGCCTGTCAGAATATGGAGAGAGGCTACAAGCTATTGAAAGTGATGTGCGCAAATCAGGGGGTTGGGAGATGAATGAATGTGAACCAAGTCGTTCTGACTCATGGGCATCTGCTTTGATCACAGAACTTAATCAGTTTAAGAATGAAAAGGCCATCGGAAAAAAACTTATGGCCGCCCCTTCAGTTGAGATCACTCTCATGGATGATTTCCTCGAGATGGAAAGACTTGCTGCATTGCCAGATACAGAAAGTAGAAGCATTTCTACTGAGACAAGGCTGGCATCAGATCAACCTAATGATGACCACAATGCAATGAGAGAAGAATTGCAATCTGTAATTCAAAAGAATGTTGAATTGGAGGAAAAGCTAGAAAAGATGGAAGCAGATAGACTTGAGAAAGAGATGGCCTTTTCTGAGTGCCAAAAGCAGCTTGAGGCATCACAGAGTCGAATAAAGGAAGCAGAGTTGAAGGTGGCAGAGCTTCAAACTAAGTTAGCTCTTGCAAATAAAACAAATCAAGGAGCTTATGAAGAACTAAAGTCAACCAAAACAAAGAATATAGAAACTGAATCAAAATTAAGAGTTGTTCAAAGAGAAGTAGAGGATTTGGTTTCAAAAATTGGTTCATTGGAGAAGGAGCGAGCTTTGTCTGCTGAGAGTGTTGCCAAGTGTGGGAGGTTGGAAGATGAACTATCAAGGATGAAGCATGAATCTCAACTCCACCAAGAGGCTGAGAAAATACACAGAGAAGGTGTTAACGTTGAGTTGAAGTTGAAGCAGGTCAGTTTGCTTAAACATATTAGGAACACTGAAAACATGCTCTTAATTTGCCATTCTGCATACATGCATAGACAAGAGCTAATTTTTTTCCCAGAGACTATTTAGACTAAACAAAAGTCCTAAATCACATTAGCCGGCATTGAAGCCAAAATTTATAGGAACCATAAATATGTGAAACTTTGTTGGAACCGCATTAAGCTAATGTCTTGCATCATCCATTTAATTGTCTCCTCATCTTAACTGCAGGAGAAGGAATTTGCTTTGGCTGCTAGTAGATTTGCTGAGTGCCAAAAGACCATTGCATCTCTTGGTAATCAGTTAAAGTCCCTTGGAACAATGGAAGACTTCCTGCTTGATTCAGAGAACCCTATGGACCTAACCCATGAAGTTACCCCACATGGTGCTGATCCCTTGAAATTGCATCATCAGTTCGATTTGCCTAAAAGAAGTTCTGAGTCATCAATATTGTTAAAATCATCTGGTACCCATGAGAAAAGCCGTAATGGTTTTGTTAAGTTCGCCCCTAGAAGTAAGAGTGTAACCAGAAGAGGAACTCACTGAAAAGTCATACTTAAAATGCGTTTATTCGTTTTCGTATAGTCTCTTGGATTCAACATTTATGAATCCGAAGTTTTACGTATTTTACTTTTAAAAGCACTGATTGTAGAAGCATAAAAGTTGCTCAAACCATATATATGTAGTTATGTGTAAATTCCAATATTTGTAAAGAAAAAAAAATGGTTTTGAATTTTGATGACTTCTTACCTTACAGCTGTCTTTGCTTGCTTCTTTAATTCAGTGGTCAATTCAACAATGAGAAGACAAGTATCCCATATATCAGATGGAAATTTTTAGGTCTAATCTAGCGCTAGGGTCATTAAGACAAGTTGATTTTGTTTTTTGTTGATTGTTTTTCACTGCTTTGATAGATTCTATAAGAAGTTACAATATTTGTCATCTCTATGATTGTCTGTTTGTAACCAATTCAAACTTGAAAGACGTAAATGGATTCTGTCTCTCTCCTCTTGCCTTATAAGAAAAGATAAGTGGGGTCTATAGTTGATTGGGTCTTTATCTTCTGCCTATATTTTCCAAACAACAGAGCAGGTTAAGTAGTGGAGAAGATTTGATTGGGAGGTCACAATCCGTAGGAACTAGGAAGTGAAATTACGATAAGAACCCCTCACAGAAAAAGCTCGCAGTTTGGATGATAAGCTAGTGATTAGCGAATGAAGTAAAAAAAGTAAATGGCGTTTGAAAAAGCTTGTGTGTATGATAAAATTTTTTAAAAAAAATCAACAAATTATTTTTAAAATTTATAATTTACTCTTATTTTAATATTACTGAAAATGGAAAAACTGAAATCCCTGTATTAATGTTTTCCCTTGACGTTAAGTTATTGTCTCTATCTGTTTTTTTTTTTTCCAGAAAAAAATTGAAGTTATATGGCCTGGATTCAAATTTAATTATATTATTATTTTTAATCACACATACATCATACTCACAGGGTGTTAAATCCACAATTTCACGCTTAACAGACACTTAAGAGAAATACTTAGTACTATTAGACCATGAGGCCACCAGCCAATTCAAGCTTAATTAACCTTCTTATCTTGAAAATTATTATTACTATATCTCCCATATATTGGGGCAGGGTTTTGAAATTTGAGAATGAAGTAATTTCAAGGCAACTGCATGATGATCTCCATTTCCCCCCTTTCTTTTTATCTCTTTCAAATCAAAACTCCATGTTCCTCAGCTGATCTTATAAATAAGCCTAAAGAACTTCTTAACAGAAACTTCCCTCATGAAGGGAAATAAACAAGCCAAAGAATCCCAAGAGAAACAAAGGCTTCGACTCTGTCAGCTTCAAAGAACATGCCTTGTATTATTATTACTTCCTTCTTCTTCTGATATATGCCTTACTTTAATCAATCTTTGCTTAGCAGATCATAGAAAACCTCTGGCTTTCTATGCTCTGACTCACAGATGGCCTGGAATTACGGAAGTACCATGTGTTAGCAGGTAAAAGATGAAAATACTATTTTACTACCCCAAAAATGAGCTTATTTTCACTTTCATTCTTTGTAAGTATATATCTTTTCAATTTGGTTCCTCTAATTAAAATAATTTCAATAATGTTGACTAGGTGAAAACTTAAGGTGCAAGTTAGCATTGTTAAGCATGCTATGAATGTATGAGTTAGTAGTTTATTAGGTTTGATATTAATTTTTGAAAATCACTTTTATAATTATAAGTGTACCTCTCTTGAATGACAAAGTTTTTCGTTGCTGGTAAAACTACACCTTTATCCTCTAACAAATATAAGGTTTTAGTTTAGTCCCTTAATTTTATAAAGTATCTTTTCAATAATCTAATTCTAACACATTAAAACTAAAATTAATACCTGCCAACATTTAAAATTTTAATATCAGCATTTTTTGTTAACGGTATTGAGATTAAATGACTGAAAAGACACTTTATAAAATTAATTTATCAGAATGAAACTTGTGTTAAATTAAAATCAAAAGCATACCATTACTTATTTTTTTTCTAGAAGTTAAAACTAGACAAAACATAAAAATGTATTATACCCTGAGTTTGAGATCACCCGCACAAGAGCAATTATTTATTGTTAATGCAAAACTTATTAGTATAGGAAGATTTTACTTCACCTGCATTGCAAATGCCAAGTGAATAATTGTTGCTTCAGACCAAGGCCTTCCAATAAACTGAAGACCAATAGGCAAACCCAACTTATCATAACCCACCTGTGAAAAGGACAATTTAGATTTCTTATAAAAAAATCAACTCTTGCAAAGAAAAGTGAAAAAGTGACGGAGAATGTGGGAATTTCTTACTGAAACAGTTACTGCAGGAAGTCCCAAAAAGTTTCCTGATATAGAATATCTAACCAGTGCAGCTAAAATGGCAGGAAGCAGAATCAGATTTTGTTAGGTGTTTGTAAAAATTAATGTCATCAAGTTTTAAAGTTTCATGTGCGTGTCTACATACATACATATACACACACACATACCTCCATTGACGTAATCAAGCTCACCAGTCTTGAGGGCATCATCTTGAATGGAATATGCAGTGACACTGTTTCAAGTTTCAACAAATAGCATAAGAGCAATTTCGTACTAATCAAATGAAAGACATCATCATGTTCAAGTTTGAGAAATTAGTACGAGAATAGAGAAAAGTGGGACAAACCCTGTGGTTGGTGAGACTATAACATCTGCCTCAGCAAATATCTTCTTGTGAAACTGTAACTGGCGATTCCTATACACAACAGAACAAATATGTTAAACTTACTTTTCAACTGAGACTCATTTCTAACATGATTATATTGGTGACAATATGATGATACTTAAGTGAGATGACGAATCTTACTCTAAAAATTAGTTGTTAAGGTAAAAGAATCAACCTATTTAAATACTTCATTTAACATCCCTATATCTCCCATGTCTCGGTTAAAATATGCTTACTTTAGTTTCAAAATTGGTCAATGACAGAAAGTACCTAATTTTCTGAGCTTTTACATACTCCTTGCTGCTGAAAGCACCATAGATGTTGAGACCTACTCTTGCATCCCATCCTTGTTCCCCGACGTGCTTTTCACGTATCAAATCGAGTGATGTGCTACACTCGGATCCGATTGTTAAATAATGTGCCAGCCTCATCACTTCTATCTCTGGTATGGTCACTTCTATAGTCTTTACATGTTTCAAACAAAATTAAGTTCTCAGGTTACCTTGTGAATGTTACGCAACTAGTCTTGATCAAGTCAATCATAAATACTCACATTGATATGGTTTTACATTTATGTTCTGATTAGGAAATTGATTTTAGATATTAAAAATGTGTTTTTTAATTATTATTATTTAGGTCAGTACCTTCCAGCCATAATGTTGCTGAAGTTTGTTCAAAGCTTGATAGCAGCATATTCTTACTTCATCACTGCAATCATCAAACCACTAATTGACCAAATTAGTGGTTAGCCAACAAATGATATATCAGAAGTCAGAACCAAGAACAAGATACTTCTTTAATATATATGAATGAATTGTTGAGATTTAATGGAGCAGGTTACCAACCTTCCCATATTTCGCCAACTTGATGTTAGATATGGACTTTGTCAAGCCCAGCATTGGAAGATGCACCTAAGGTCAGTTAAAGAAAGATACAAGTTAACACAGCCTAATATTTATTTTTTAGGTATTGGGTTTAGAACTTTCTCCGGACCAAGACTAAGCCCAAATTAGTGTTATAAGAGGCCCGATATTGAACCTTAAACAAGTGCTTACTGGGATATTGGAAGGCTTATGAGAGGGAATTTCACCATTGATAGCAGCATAACTGTTAAAAAGCAAAACAATAAAAGTTGTGAAAAAGTAAGTTGAGAGTTACTTGAAGAAAGAATGTAAAACAGGAAAGTGTAAATATTCAGGCTGATCCCGCTTGTAACTTCGTGCTGTTAGCACCTGTCCCATTAATTAAGAAAAGAAAAGAGTAATACTAACACTATCAGCGCATCTTCGACAGTGCCTGCTAGTATTCCAATCATCCCCACTGTCCAGTTCAGAGGAAGAACTCTGAATGTAGCATAAGAACACTCTTTTAAATCATTATAATCTTATGGTCAATAATCATGGTACAACAACAAACAACGTGGGATTACTCACCCAGAATGAGGTACACGACCAAAAGTCGGTTTTAGACCAACCACCCCACAAAGAGCTGCTGGCATTCGCACCGATCCTGACCAAGTTTTACAAGCAAATTAGTGACTAAGATAAAAATTTTAGATGCTTTTCCTTTATGATTGAGTCCATCCATGAATGGTATTAGTTAGCATACTAGAATGTGACCAAGAAAGGTACACCTAGAAGATTAATATCACTATGCTGTTTTTCTGGTGTTCATATATAAATAAACAGAAGGACAAAAACTGTTTTTTTAGCTCATATAAGATGCTGTCATTGTCAAATGAACCTGCAGGGCCGTAGGGATACTTTGTCTTTTTAAAAATTTACAGTAATTTTATCCTTGAAGCTGAAGAAAAAAAAAATCTTATTCTTAAGGTACCAATATGATATAGAAAAGGATAAAAACAGAGCTTCTGATAAAATATTAGTACCTCCCCCATCAACACCAAGAGCAACAGGGCAAAGTCCTGCAGAAACAACTGCAGCAGATCCACTAGAAGAACCTCCTGCAATCTTGGTGGGGTCATATGGATTTCTAGTTGCCCTACAATGTAGTTAGTTAAACAGTGTGCTCTTTTCATAACTAACCTCAGAAGAAGTCAAAAAGCAAGGAAATTTTGGTTATGACCCATGATTAAGACATTAGTAGAAATAACGTATTCTCTTACCCATAATGTGGATTAATCCCACTTGTTCCAGCTCCAAGTTCATGCATATTGGTTTTTCCAACAATTATGGCCCCACATAACCTCAGACGCTTAACACAGCAAGCATCATCTTTACAATGCCTTTCTTTGTGCAGCCACTTTGTTCCTCCTACAAGACATTTTTTTTATGGTTTTTTGTCTTTTAGCTTCTTAGTGAATAATTATGGGAAAATCACTATGAGGTCAAGTAAGGATTCTAATTACCAAAAAGTCAAAATAATAAGTGAGTAGCATGGACCTGCTGTCATTTCTTGTATTAAAATTTGTCATTACATGCTGCTTACTTATTGTAAAACTTTTTAGTTATTACATTCCTTCCTTATAATCTCATTGTGATTTTCCCATAATTATCAGATGATTGAGCATTTGAATACACCGGAAAAGGCTACCTGTGGTTGGATATGGCAAGCAATCTATTTCATCCTTGATAGCAACAGGAACACCGTCTAGCACAGAAATAGGTTCTCCTGCGAAAAAAAATCGTGGTCTTCTGTAATTCAAGCACTATTTCAGCTACTTGAGTTCTCATTTCAGAAGGCCAAAAGCCCAAGAAAAAATATTCAGATTTATGAATTATCAGTTTTTGGGATTATCAGATTCCATCAATGTACCTCTTTCATATCGAATAGTAGATTCCTTTGCTTGTCTCAGTATGTCTTCATTATTGGAGGCAATAAAGAATGCCATCTGGTAAGGGGCTTTTGATGATTTACTAACAGCAGCTATAAATCGTTCTGCAACCTACAAAATGTCATACATACATACATACATATATATATATATATATATATATATATATATGACGATCACGGAGACATAAAAAAGATTAGATTTTGAAGAATATAATAATTTAAAGCAATTTTTTAAGTTCTACCATGTGAATACCATAAATGGAGTTAAATCTCCTGAAGTGTAGGCTTTGTGATAGTTCATTATTGTCCAGCGACAGAAAGAAGGCTTATTTTCTGAATATGTAGGCAAGCATTCTATTGCATGTTGAACTTGCCGTGCTGGAGATAAATCAGATTCTAAGCATTTTACTTCATGTTCTTCAGGATCTGCCCAAAAAATAACTTTTTCAGAGTGAACTGAACCAATGACCAATCTCACAAAAGGCAATTAAATTAACTCTTCAGAGTCCACATCTCTAAGAACTGGTAATCATTTTGCATCAAAAAGAAAAATTAGAACTTAATAATGCAGATAATTACAAACCTTCAAAAGCATGCAAGGGAACAAAGAGAGGAGCCTCTTCCAATTCTGCATGTGTAATAAGCTGCAAAAGAAAGACTCTTGTGAATGACAAGTATATCCAATAAAAATGAACCGTTCAAGTTAGAGAGCCCAAGGCCTTATAAGGCCCGAGGTAACCTCCCCCATGTGGTACTCAAGACAGAATCTCAGCTTTCATGTGACAAAGGATGGATTAAGAGCATACCTTGTGAATGAGATTGTTTCCTTTCAATATGTACAATAAAAGGGCTCCAAGTAATGGAATCTCCATAAGCGTAGCGAAGATTTTTACCAAAATTCCAGTCATGCGAGGAGCTGTAAGTGAAATAGGCCATTATTAGTACTTGGTTTCAGTATCAGCAACATCCGACAACAGCCTAAGACTCTGATACAAGCTTCAAATTCATAAGCTTGAAAACATGACATCAGAAATCATCTCTTTTTCTTCAGAACTAAAAGTAATTTCATATTGAATGAGCAAAAAGAAGAATATTCATAATTGGGTAGTCATCATCAACCTCCTCTGTTTCTGAAGCTATCGTGCATAGCTCAACCAAAACGACAACAGCTAGCAAGGGAAGAGAAAAACAGAGAATAAAGTAATCTCAAAGCATGAACCTTTGACATTGGCTTGAAGATAGAATTCATCACTCTTGGGTCCTAAATCAACTTCTTTGACGGGTCTGTAAACAAGAGGTTTGATTTTGAACAGACCCATGATCATACGAGGATGTCCTTGGGAAATGACAGAAGACAGAGAAAGAGAAAGAACCGTTGGTTTCTACATAAATGAGAAACAGAGGAAGAAGAAGAACGAGTAGGCGGAGAATACAATATATCGAGACAACAAAAACACAGACGAGGTCCATTATATAATCTTTGTGCTTATAAAACTATGGAAGAATGGGGTCTGGTTCTGGTACTATGATGACAACAAGAAAACATGTCGTTTTCATGAACAAGGTGAAAAGTACTGTACGATTAAAGCAGAGATTATTAGCATTATACTCTTCACTGAGTTATTCCATGTCCGCCTAACCATTTCCAAATTATTAACTGTTTTTTTCTCTGTACCCATCCAAGTTCTTGTTCTTTTGTTTACTAAACTCATTTGACTTGAGTGTTTATACAGAACATTCATTTTTTTTTTAAAAAAAATAACACACAATTCGAGGAAATACAATAAATGAATAGTTAAGAAATTCAGTAGAAGCAATTTTGTAAGACAGAGTATTAAATAAATTCAGAATTTTTTTCTTGTGAGAATTTATAATTATTACTGGATGCCATCACGTTGTTTTTTCTATTGATCAAGTGTGGAGGCAGAGAGCTAACTAATGAAACAAACTTCAAATATCAAGGCACAAGGGAGCTTTTATTTATCTGATTTATTACTACTGGTGTCGTGGTAAAGTCAACTAAATGAACTTCCCCAGAATTTGAATTTGATTCTTACCTTTGTACCTAGTTTCTATGGGGTGTTCCAGCTGTTTGTGACAGCTAGTTGTATCTGCAAATAGCATGGCTATGTGTAATGAAAAATGCCAGCTTCAACAATTTGTTTTTATAGAGGTAATTTTTGTTGGAACATTATCAAAATGAATATATATATATATATATATATATTTAAAAGTCATCTCCTAATCAATTAACAAATTTTGTATGAAGGATTGTCTGAGGAGTTAAAATATTAAAAGTCACCCATGTTCTCTCTCTTTAGTTTCTAAATACTTAATGTAATACTCAAAGGTGTGGTGACTACCATTCAAAGATAATTAGTCTAACAACAAACTAGCTAAACTTTAAAATTTAAAAATTAAAGTTCAAATGCCATGTTGTTAAAAAAGACCTATAGTAGAAGCATCTATCTAGACGTAAAGTCTTAATCTGAATTAATTGGTTATTTAGATATTTGATAATAAGATTAAAAAATAATGTCAGACACTATATGACTAAAAGGATGATAAAAGAAAAAAGTACGGTAACAACCACTTTGTGAAAGGTTGTGTTATTTAAAAAAAAAACCTATGGTAGAAAGATGGTACTTTTCATGATTTGTTTTTCTAAATAATGATTGGTTATTGAATTTTTTTAATCTAGATCAAGGTATCTATAACTGATAGCAGTAACTATTCCTCTCACTGTGGGACCTTTACTTAAGGAGAAACTGCTAGTTGCAATATGCTTGTCATGTTTAAGGGTAGGATTATTCCTAATACTTAATTAAAGGACTAAATGAGATAACTACTATACTATACTCGCGTGGTTAGTTATTGAAGTTATATTTGTTTATAAAACAGCGTATGTTTATAACTTTTTAATTAAAGAGATATACGTCGAGATATACCACTTCAAGACTCATTGTCTATAAATACTCTTCACCTAACTCCATTTAGATTGGAACATAAAAATTCATTGCCTTTGTCTTTGAATGTAACATAGATAAAGTCAAATTATCATTTTGTAAAAGTTATTATTGTAGTAGTTTGAGTTTTGACAATGCAAATCATACTCAAAGATCTCTATTGTATTTTAAAAGAAATTCACTATTAACTTAATTTATACCCAAAAATCAGAATAGATGAAGGTGAATTAAATTAAAAAGAAAGTGTCACTATTACATAAAAGACTTTTTATGGCCGTTAAAAAGGATTTTTATGACTATTTTAGAGGTATCGTTAGTGCTAACGATTATACTATTAAATGTCGTAAAAAGTCATCAAGCCAACATCTACCATCAGCCACAATGGCTATACTCTTCAAAAGCATCATATCAGATTTGGAGAAAAAATCGAAGATCTGGTGAAAAAATTGATGATCTATAAGCTTTTTCTATTGAAACTCTTCAAACTCCTTCCATCAAGTTTTTCTATCATCACCCATCGTTAGCCACCACATCTAGCCTAACCAAAAGTATTGAACCAGATATAGAGAAGAAATCGTAGATTTGATGAAAAAATTGAAGATCTAGAAAATTTTTTACATTAAAACTCTTCAAACTCATTCTGACAAGATGACAAAGAGAAAAGAGAACTTACAAATAGTGACGATGAGCATGACAGTGATAAAGTGGGTGGTGACACCAAAAACTAGAAAAAATTATTGATATTTGATTATCGTTGAAGTCTGAAATAGGGTAGAGGTGATAGACCACGATAATAAAAAGTGAAATTATAAAGTTATTCATTAATACTTTAGATTTAAAATTCAAAACTTTTGATGACGATATTCTACAAACCTGCTATTGATACAATTTTTTACAGCTATTTTTAAAAGTAAACTTTTAACAATTTAATTATAAAAATACTATCGTTTTTTTTAGCATCGTTTTCTCATCTAGCCGTCTTGTTAAAACTGTATTTTCTAAAAGTGTGTTACCTATGTTTTGAAGAGATCGTGCACAAGTTTCTTCTTCATTTCTCCTCCTTCCATTCTTGAAGAACCATTGCCACCTACAATTTTCTGCATTCCTCTACCTTATTTAAGATATATTGAGTTTCTTCCCTTGAACTCAACTTCTTTAGCAGGAGCATGGGGAAGGAAGAATGTTAATATTGCAAGATGAAATGAGAGTGACAGAGAAGCAAGCAAGTGGTCCTACAAATGCAATCAAAAGACAGTTTGGGGGTAATACTGCAATGTGATATGTCCATCCATCTTAGAAACGACGTATCCATATTTTAGAGTTAATATTTGGGAAGGACGAATGGCCCAACTTGTTCTCATCCCTTGGGAAAGAGCCCTTTGAACCATTTTCTGTTATAAAAAATTATAGGTTTCAACAGTTTTTTCGGCCTATGAATGGACCACCTTTATTAATTCCCCCAAGTGTTGGGGTAAACCCACCCTACACTTTTAGGACACCCAGATAATTTGTTGATTCTTCAAGGATGCTATATACTCCCTATGTTGGTTGGTTGGCGCAAGCGGTCCAAGGGCCAATTCTCTATAGGATATGTGTATATCGCTCAAATTCAATTTATTTGATAGGAATGGATCGTGGGAAGATCCCCTACTCAATCGTGACCAAGAGTGACCTTACTGACAAGTTGCCAATGTAGGTTGGTGCAAGTGGCCCCAATTCTTCACTAAAAGCTTATTGAAAAAATTGTATTTAAATTTTGTAAAATCTTGAGAAATTATTAAACAATTATAAAATTTTATAGAATTTAAGATTAATTTTTTTAAAATTATAAAATGATAAAATTGACTCTAGAAAAAAATAATTTAAATAATAGGTATAATAATTCCATAGAAAAAATAATAATTTAAGTAAAAAGAAAAAAAATTAAATAATAGGAATAACAACTTTTTGAAGAAAGAATAACAATTATGAGTAAAAAAAATAATAACTAAAGTATTATTATTTTACAATAATAGTTCGATTATTTCACAATTTAAAAAAATTAATCCTAAATCTTATGGGATTTCAAAGTCGTTTGGTAATTTTTTAATATTTCTCTACAATTAAATTTTTTAAATGAGATTTAAATATAATTTTTCCAATCTTATTCAGTGACAACCGATTGTAGGGAAAACCGTACCTTTAGTGGGTCATGGACTCTAACTGCTAGTGGTTAAACAACTATCCTGCACCAAAAACCCTAATGACAAGCTCTTAGGAGTGAAGAAGGTACAAGATGGATGTCCAGATGCTAGACTAAGTTTCTTAGTTGAATGGTAATACAATTCTTTTTAACAAGAATTTGAATTCATGTATTCCAAATGAAATGAAATTCGATTCGCTTAAATTATTCACATTTAATTTAAACACGGCGCCATAATCCAAGATTACACTAATTTCGTGGGACAGAGAATGGAGTGGCGAAGGATTAAAGACAGAATGAGGTTTGACCTTTTTAGCAAATGAAGTTCCTCAAGTCACCACTAACATTGCTCATTAATTATTACTAATTAGTTCTGAAAATGATGCTTATAACGCACGCAAGCACTGTGGTTTAGTTAGTTTTAATAATAATAATAATAATAATATGAATGCCTCTTCATTATATGATAATTTAATTAATTAACGAAGGTCAAACCAAATCTTTCTAGAAAGCAAGTGGATCCTTCTACGTGATGGTAAATAAATTTCACCCTTTAGGTGCCCTGCCCTGTACCAACACTCGCGACTTGCTTCAACTTACTCTTATATAAATATTCTATCTCTCTCTCTCTCTCTCTCTAATACAAGAAATCTCTGAATAAAGCCATGTAAGGTCACTTCAATTTATAAGAAAGAGGTGGATTGTGCGTAAGTATAACAATTAATTTTTTAAATTTTAATTATTATTATTGTTGTTGTTGTTGTTTTTGTGGTTAAGAACCATATTTATTATAGAAATTTTTTTATTCAAAATTAAAAAAAGAAGAAGCCTTGATTGAAAAAAAATTGTCATACGCTAGATCATGACACATCTTGATTAATAGAAAATTAATGGTAAATTAGCAAAGAAAGTAAAAGGTGATTTTATTTTTCTTATGGGAAATTACCTTCGTGAATGTATATGTCATGGAATTATGCTTGATGCGTGCATAATACTGACTCGACGATAAACATTATAGTGTGTAATTAATCACACTACCAGCCAAATTACAAAAGATTAATTAGCTATTTTTTTAATTAAAAAATAATAATAAAATACTTTATTAGAGATTAGGCTTAAGTGCATGCACTTGAATGGAGTACCGGTACATGCAATTCAATTTTTAATAATAAAGTGACTGTTTGATTTGCTTGAAAATTATAATTTTAAAAATATTTTTAGTCCAAATTATTAAATAAATAATTATTAAATATTTTTAAATATTTTTAAATTAAACTATAATTTTAGAATTTTAAAAGTATAGTTTTAAATAAATTTATATAATTAGTTTTTGAGTGAAAAAAATACTTTTAGGTTATATAATGATCATTTTATCCTTGTCTTTTTTCTTTATCATTTTATCCCATATTTTTTTTATTAATTTACCTATAAAAAATTATTGTGATAATAATTATTAAAACACTTATTTTTTCATAACCACTCTCTTTTCAAAAATTATTCTCTAAAAATTATTTTAATTCTATAAACTCTTTTTTAAAAACTAAATTAAACATACCCAAATTCTTACGTGAGCATTTACAAGCTATATAAATGTCTCAAATTAATATTTAATAGCATATTGCCGGTCACCATTAATTATCTAACCAATTATAACCATTCATGACATATCTATATCTATCTATATATATATATATATATATATATAAAGGAAAAAAAGATTCTTTGAAAAGGGAGGACATTAATAAAGGAACTTGTTGTGCACTGATGATGACGTTCTGGTTTAGTTAAACTAAATTAATAATAAATTTTATTTCATATTTTTATTGATGTCTATTAAGTTTATTTTTCACGAGACAATATATGATAATTAATTATGTTTTAATGTGAGACTATGAGAGTAAGAGCATCTAAGTTGATATCCTTATGTTTTAACTTAAAATTGTGATAATTAGATTATTTTATCATTTTTTATTATATAATTCTGGAAGCTAATCTTATTTTTAGTGAGGACTTACCAAGGTTAATGAGTTACTAACTTACTATATGATTTATTTGAATATAATTTTCAGTTTATGAATGAAATCTTTAGGCCAATTATCCTTACTTGTATTTATTATAAAATACCATAGGTGAGTTGAGTATAGATGATGGTAAATTTGGTGGACTTATTTTAAAAAAAAAACAAAAGTTTAAAAACAAAAAAATTACAATATACTAGTAGCATGCAACTAAAACTCAATTTTAGTCAACTGGTTAAGTTCAGTTATATGTTTAGTTTGATCAAGAGTTTTGGACATATTAATCAAATTAAATTTTATATTTTTTTATTGAGCCTAAAATATTGTTTTGAATTAAAAAATAGTAGTAAATTAAATTTGTATTTTATTGCCTTTGTTTTGTTGAATTATTAGTGGTTTATATATTAATGTTCCATTTAATCGTATAATGTTTTTTTATTTAAATATATTCTTTTGAGTCACATGAATATTTTTTATTATTTTAATCACGATTAAATTGGTCCTAATTAAATCATAAACCATAAATTATTATATCAGCCAGTTCAATAGCAAACCAATCCAATTTTCAATACATTTTTAGTAAGTATGAATACAACTTAGAACAATGCAAGTTTAAGTCTTACTGTGGATTACTAACTTTTTTTTTGTATAAATGAAAATGATAGTAACTTCAAATAATTCATTATGCATAATTAACTTAAATTATTTAGATATATTGAAAATAACTATAAATGTAGCTATATATTTGTAAAACAATAAAACTGACTTATTTGAATTAATTAAAACAACAAACTAATTTAAAATAAAGTTTTATTTCATTTAAAATCAAACTGTTTTGGCTGTCTTAAAAGTTGGATGATGCTATTAAATGTTTAAGAGGAAGATATTGTGGGGCAAGTAATTGAAGTAAAAAGAGATTGAAAGAAAGTTTGATGATATGAGGATTGAGGGGTCCCTCTTTTTTATGGACATTAAAGGAAAGTTCATGATGTGAAAGTGTCCCAATCTGATGTTATCTATAACCAACTAAGTCTCACAGCCACAAGAAGAAGAAGGACAAAAAAAAAAAAAAAAAGACAGTTGGAATTATCACTCAAATTACTTGAGCAAGACATTAATATTACAATGGGAAATTTTTAAATAGTTTTAAATTTATTTTTATAAATGTTTTCCACTTCTTTAACCATAATAAACGTTAAAATTTTGTCAAAATATTATTAAATGATGATATATTAAGTTTAATTTTATAAAATAACAATGATTGATACAAAAAATCATCCCTTGAATTAACTGAATTGGGATTAAAAAACTGAAAATATATTTTATAATATTAAGAGACCCAACTGAAATAGTTTTTAAATTAAAGGATCAAATGTTTACTTTTCTCTTCTTCAATTGTTTTTTAGTTAATCATTTACCGCTAATAAAAAAGGAATATTCTACTAATTCTTCCGTCCCTATTTACTTATCCTCATAAGAAAAGAGTAAGAAAAAAAACAATATATATATATATATATATATATATATATTATGTAATAATTAGTTTTTCCTTTCAGTTTCCCCCTGCATCTAATTTCACTCCATTTTAAATCTTAATTATTTTCAACGGGGATATTATTGAAAACAAGTAATAATTATTATATAGTGAAGTTTGGAATAAATTTCATATTTATGGACAAAATGGGAATTCAAATTTTTTTTGTACAAAAATTTTTAGAAAGGAGTTAGACCCATCTATGATCTAAGGGCATGGTGAAGTATCCTTTTCTCCTAAGCGATACTAATGTCAGATAAGACGAGCCGTCTATTACCCTTAGAGAGGATCTAATAAGGAGACTAAAAGGCTTTTTGGTGTGAGGGATTCAGAGGGAAGAGAATGTGAGAAAAAAAATAAGTTAGGAATTTAAAAATAGAAGAAGTTAAATTATAATTTTTTAACAAAGAGAAAAAGTAAGATAAAAGGATAAAAAAACTAATTAAAATTTTTTAACCTCACTCTAATTTTTTTTTTAAAATTCAACTCATAAAAATAAATATCTTGTACTAAACAGCCTCTTAATAGTGATCAATCAAGTTTGAAGATATCCAATTTAATTCAATATTTCCTTTAAATATGCCAGTCAAAAGTCAAAAGTCAAAAGTCAAAAGTAATCCTCACAGATGAGACAGAACCACTTTTCAGCAGATCAGCTGAAAATCATGGATCTTGAATCTTGAATCTTGAAAGGGGCATTGCGCTGCTTCCTAATGCAATTACTATCATAAGTTCATAAATTTCATGATAAGGTCATCCATAATCATCAAGATTCGATGTGATTACAACTTATGAAGTCTAATTTAATGTTAGCCAGTGAACATTTTTCGATTTTCAGATACGATTACAATATTTGTATTAAAGTCATTTTCTTGCTTAAATGTAATGATGTATTAGTCTCAAATATCTCACTCTGTCCATGTTGCCATTTCGCTGCAAATCAATTTCATCTCACAATTTGTAACCGAAAAAAAAATTCATCTCACAGTCCTACCAAACTCATTCACGTCGAAATACACATATGCACATAGACATCAAATATCAATATAAAATGAGAACTTTTTTTTTTATACAAAAAATTTTAAAAATAGATTAATCTTACCTACGGGCAAAATAAAATCTCTTTTTCCTTTAAAATTAAAAATTATATGAAATGAGAACTATAAAACTTATAACTAGAGTTAAAAACATGCTGATCCATCTCTAATGGACTTCGCCCATAAGGGCTCAAATCCACAAGCCTTATTTCCCATATATAAGATATGGCAGGTAAACCCTTTATCATTTCAAAACCAGTTATTAAAATCCAACCCTTACAAAATAAAGGATAACTTGGGCCCATTTTTCCTGTATCTTGTATTCTATCATAAAAGTTAGTTAATTAATTTAAATAAATTAAAAAATATATAATATAAACCTATCTTGAGAGTTTAGATATAGTTATAATTAACTAAATTATTTACCTTAATCTACTCAATTATTTAGCAACTCTTATATTAAGGATTAAAGGTATAAAATATTATTTATAAGTTATAAATAGTCACAATTAGTATGCACTTCTAGAGAGCATAGTTAGTTCGAAGAAATGTGAACTTTATAAAGGACAAAGAATATAAAAGCTTTTAAGGGTAATATTTGTAGTTTAGGCTAGATATCAATATGTGTGTGTATAGTATTAGTAGTTTAGGCTAGATATCAAACACGTATTTTCACACAATTATCTAGCATCTCACATTATTAGACCAGATTCAAATATTGCAAGAGATTTTATACACAAACTGTGAACATAAAAAAGAAAAGGGAAGGCAGCTATGGCCGATGAATACTATACATAGAGGACTATCTTCACAGTGGAAGAAACGCATATATGAGGAAGCTAAGAACCGGAAAGAACCTTGGTTAAGGTGCTCTGTAGTGAAGCCACTGAATCAATGGCAGATTTTGTGAACCAGCTGATCCCCACTTTAAGCCTATGTTCATCTGTTGGTAACCTCAACAGATATGCTAGTTTCCTTGCTGTAAAAATAGAAATAGAAAAGCTCAATGCTTTTTCATCTCTTGAGAAAAGGACAAAGAATGTGAATAAATAGAGAATGAGACAAACAAACCTGTATGCCCAATGGGACCTTCTAAGGTCAGCCCCTCAAAAAAACTGGGAGAAATGGCAGCATCATTTCTTCCCAGTGTCATCATCTCCCCCAGATTCTGAAACCTAAAAGCCATTACGGAAATGTTTTCACATCATGTAAAAAATTTTGTAAATTACGGTAACATTGAAACGTTTTGTTTTCATATGACAGATAATAAGCTTGACCAAGGTAATATATATTTACCTAAATGGCAAAAGTGGACGGCCATTGATCGCGGCCCACAGATTCCAACCAGCGAAGTCCGCTTGCTGAAAAGCAACCTGCGAAGCAGCAGATAACAAATCAGCAAACAAAATAGTACGTTCTCAAGATTTACTGATGTGTCATAATATCATCATATTGGATGAAAAGTTAACCTGAGCAGTGGCTGGAAGGATCCTTCCATGTGAATCTCTTATTGCAGAGGAGTCGCCCAGAGCAAATATCCGTGGGTGGCCCTTAACACGAAGAGTTTCATCTGTTTCTGCTTGCCCCCGGGCATTAAGAGGAAGTGGATATGATAAATTTGAGGGTTCTATCTGAGTAAGAGAAGATTTAGAACCAACAGTCCACAATACCAGATCTGCTTCTAGAATTATCCTTTGTAATCCCCTTTCGGTAGGTTGCAGCTCCAAAACATATTTATCAGAATCATCAACAAGAGCTTGATTTCCCTCGTTTTCACCTTCCCCTGTCAGGGTATCTGAAGACTCAAAGTAGCTCACCCCCCGAATGCACCGGACTAGAAAGCCCAATAGAAGTTCAACCTTTCTGGATGAAAGAACCTGCCGCCCATAGTATTATTAAACCTTTTAGAAACCAAAAAACATCACTAGAAATAATGTTACTTTGGTAAATTAGAGGACTTTGAACTGAGATGTATTGTGACACCATGATTGAAGAAACAGTATAGCTACGTTCAAAGAAGCTGCAGAATAGAAAACAATGGGCTTTGCGTTGATTATCTCAAAGCTTCACATATCAGAAATCTCTTTAACCTCATCAATAGCTCACAACCTTATGGGTAATTCATGCGGAAAAAATATCAGTGATTTCAAACTGCAACAATTAATTGGTCTTTAAGACCTGTTTTCTCAGGCATCACCTAGTCAAGCAGATGGTAAATGCAACCCTAAGATTCATAGTCTGACTATAGAGAAGAACTCCTAAGCCCATCTCTTTGGAAACAAATACAGTAACCATCTACCATTACAGAAATCAGAGTTACATAACATGACTTCAACCCAAGCATTCCTACTTAACTTAAAGCATTATAGTATAAAATTCACTCAACAATTAAAAACATTTTTAACATTTTCAATAATGCTTTCACATGAAACTGTTAGCATTGGTTCTGTGCCATTAAAACATAGATATTTATTGAAAAAAATTTAGGAAAAGCCAATTTCTCACTGAACTCATCAACTAAGGAAATAGTAAAATATTAGAAAAGAGTAGCCCATTGCCTGTAGTATTTTGAGTTACACAAAATAGACTAGCAAATAACATACAGTTTAAACTTTAAACTACAATTTACTCACTTTCAGTGCAGCTTCTCTATTGCCAGGTGGGGCAGTTGGGCAGATCAAGTTTTCAGCATCAATTGCTCTAACAACCCCTTTGTCCTTTAATCTCTCTGCCACTGTAGCAGCTAACTCAACTCCAGAGTAACCACAGCCAACAACTGCGACACTGATTTGGATATCCTTACCGAAGTATTTTCTCTCCAATGTTTTTAAATTAGTATTAACTTTCTGTGCCACAAGAAAACCAGCATGTAAGTCTAATATTAGAGGTTTCAAGCTACAGATGACTACAATGGTCCTAAGACATTGAAGAAATGGTCCACCATCTTCGGTCATGCACTCACAATTGCATCCTCTACTGTGGAGAATGGCAATGCAAACTCAGTTGCTCCTGGTACGAAATCAAGTTTACTTTCAGCTCCCAAAGCAAGAACCAACCTGGCTGTCCAGAGTGAAGAAATGCAAGTTCAAACCAACAGAAGTGATGATACAACATATACAATTAAAACTACATTACTTCATTTAAATGGGAAATGGATTTATTTTTCCTTGTCCACATTATTCATATATAAAAGGGAACATTGCAGCATATGGCATCATAGTTGGATCCTTCCTCTACATCCTAGTCAGCATTTAGAGGTATGGCCTTCAGCAGATTCACCAGGATAGCCCAGAAATTCCCTAACTAGAAGATTGCTGTTGTTTCGCAAATTTAAGTAACTAGGCCAAATAATCACGTCAAAAGGGAAGATCAAAACTTATTATTTTGTGTATTATGCATGCAAGAATTGCCGCCACAAATCAATAAAAGGGATAATTTAAACGAAGCAAATTTTACCAGTCATATTCTATAGAAAGGCCACTTTCAAGATGCACGGTTCCTCCACAACTAGATGTTGGCGGTCCATCCATTCCCCAATTATCAGAGGGATGCAGAAGTTTAACTCTATCTTGCAAAAACTGGACGCTAGTGTTTGCCAGCAAATCTAAGAATCGGGGAGCTATTTCCCATTCATCCACTTCTGCATATCATAACTCAACGTTAAATCAACTATGAAATAAAAAACAAAACTGTAATGGTTTTTTAGCCAGAATACTGCCTACCTCCAGACAGAAGCTCGTACAACATGGGCTTGAAAACAAAACGTTCACACTGGTCAACAAGAAGAACCTGTTTCATGTCAAAGTAAAGTTTCCATTCAGGTTTGTTATAGCATGTTCCTCAAGTCCTTGAAAGTTGTGATATATCAAAGCCTATTGCTGTCTACTGCAATATTTGAGGGCAATGGAAAAAACAAAGGCTCCATTAAGGTTTAACAATGTCCTAAAGTATCCTTCTAAAATGGATCACATATGCGGGAATGAATTAAAACATTCAAGTCATCAAAGATCAAACTCATCAACAATATACTTGCGTGCATACAGAGATTGCAGAAATGAGTTTAGGTGGAAAACAATTTGAATCTTTTATTGCATTCACAACTCTGCCTATAACTATAGCTGGTCACAAGCCTGGATAAAGGAAGAAGGTTGTATTAGGCCTTGATAGCTAACGTAAAACCCATTGAATCTGTTGAATCTCGTGAATATTTATTGCATTCACAAGAGAAAGGGGCTGTAAAAACAATATGACCAAGAGCAATGTCTAGGAGTTTTGAAAGACTATCATGCCAAAATATAAGGGGTCTATGAAACTTGTCAAGTCAGGTGAAATGAAATTCGAATGATAAATAACCAAAACATACCTGTGGCTTTTTGTCGTCAGACCACACAAGTGATTCCAACCTTAATGCAGTATATAAACCGCCGAAACCACCACCCAGTATGCACACCCTAGGCCTCTGTAAAAGAAGAGTCACGTTGATCGATACATTGGAACTTAAAAATGTTTCATCATCTTAGAAACACAAAAGGTATAAAAAACATGTTTTTGAAATGCCAATTTTAGTCAATTATGCGTGCATACAGAGACCTTAAAAAGGAAGCTTGATACACTTAAGACATGGCTCCTGGTTGAGCTTGTAATATCCCATCCAGCATCCACCACCAATTCTCAGAAGCATGTAATATTATGACCGTTGATAGATAATTTTAAGAGTTTTTTCTTTTCTTTTTTAAATCTCATCAACAATCTAGAGGGGGAATAATGATGTTAAGAACTGCCAAATTAAAAAACAAGAGACCAAAAAATTGTTTCTTTTTGTTGAAATATATGTGACGACAAGTATGAAATTTGAAAGTTCCAACCCTCGTGTCAGGCCAAGCGAAGTTCCTTAGTTTCTTTTCACTCTCAGATATCTCCACAATATTTCCATTGCTGCTATTTGTCCCAGAAGAAAACAATCGTACTTGCAACCGTTTCCTAGGAGAATTTGTAAACAAGAAAGAACGAATTCCCCTACTGCTCGAAAAGGCCGGAAAAATTTTACTCTGTTGCCTTGTCCCGCCTGAAACAGCCAGCCAAACAAAACACTGTAATTAGGATATTTTATCATTATTTTTGCAACCATGCAAAAAGAAAGCACCGATAACTTACAAATTTACTTTAGCAAGTTCGACTTCTTTTACTTTTTCTCTTCTCAAGTATCGGGAGTGCTTCATCAGATGATAAATAACAGAATATGAAGGAAGAAGGAAAAATTGCATACGCTGGAGAGCCAGAAATGTGGCTGAAGCAGTTGAAGCAATGTGTGCCATGACGAGAAGAATAGAGTGGCATTCAAATAAAACTCTATCTGCAGTTTAGGGTTTGTCGATGAAGCAAACCAGCACGACCAGGAGCGAAACCAAAGAGGCTATGCCCATGTATGGCTTTTCTGCTTCCACGATGCGCTTCCGTTGCGTCGATGGTGAACCGCGTCGTATGATCGTAATCCTGTAATTCGGTATTCACTTTGATTAACGGGAAACTTGGTATAATTTCCTACGGGGAAAAGACAAACAAACAAAAAAGCCTTGTAAAATTTAAAATTTTAAATAGGTTATATGAATTTGTAAAAAAATATATTGATTCCAATTATCATTCCATCCTTCTAACATTTTATAGAAAGGATGAAATTGACTTTGAAAGTAGCACATTTTATTGTGTATGGAATTTATAATTTTTATAACGGTTTTAACTATTATAATTAAAATATTTATTAATGTATTTAATAATTTAATTATAAGTAATTATTGAGATTAATTACTACTCATGTAATGGAATTTATAATTTTTGTAATGATTTTTAACACTATAGTGAAAATTATTATAAAAATTATCAATCTCATTATTGGATTAGTAATTGAATAATTTGGGTGCAAAATATTATTTGGTCAATTATTACTTGTCTAATGAGATTTATAACTTATATAGTAATTTTAATCACATTAGATAATACATTTGTTACTCTATTAAATAACTTGGTTACAAGTAATTACTTGAGTCAACTGCTACTCGTCTAATAGAATTTATAATTTTTGTAATAATTTTGACCATATTAGATAAAATATTTATTACTTCGTTAAAAAACTTAGTTGTAAATAATTATTCGAGTCAATTATTATTCGTCCAATGAGATTTATAATTTTTGTAATAATTTTTATCACATTGGATAAGACATTTACTACTCTGTTGAATATATTATTTGTAAATGATTATTTGGGTCAATTACTATTCGTCTAATGCGATTTACAATTTTTATAATGATTTTAACCATATTGGATAAGACATTTACTACTCCATTGAACAACTTGATTGCAAGTAATTATTTAGATCAATTATGACTCGTCTAATAGGATTTATAATTTTTATAGTATTTTTGACCACATTTGATAAGATATTTACTACTTCGTTGAATAATTTAGTTATAAATAATTATTTGAATCAATTATTATTCGTCTAATGAGATTTATAACTTTTGTAAATAAGTAAAACTAATAACCTTCTTTTATTACTAATAACACTTTCAATGATATTGACCATTTTATTAAAAATTAAATTGTTTATGATAGTAATTACATTATATTATGATAGAAGATGATTTTAGAGAAGAAGAATTAGCATCCTCAAAATAACCAAAGAAAGTAGAAATAGTAAACTAGAAGATAAAATCTATAAATTCTTCTATCAATTACAAGTCTATGAAAATAAATTAACTCTCTCCCCATCAAAACTAAAGAAAGCATAAGTGCTTGACAAGGTGATTGTGAATGAAGATGTTGGGGCCGGAGATACAGATAAAAGGTGGTGGAGTGGCATATGGGAGTAAATGGCTAAGGGTATAGGAGATGAAAGAAGATGATCCGTGAGAGAGCTGGTCCAAGTTTGGTGACAACAGTGGCTCCTACACAATGTCATTAAGGAGAGCGCCAAAGCTCGAGCGCCAAAGTCACAGAGGAACACGACAAAGACTAGATCTACTTATATGTTATTGTCGCTGTTGTTTGCTCCTCACCTTGAAGGATCGAGAGAGGTGGCTCCACTAGAAGTGAGGAAGTTGAGGAAGCGAAGGAACACGACCGAGAAGATATATGCTTGTATGATGTCGTCGCTATTATCTTCTCCTCACATCGCTACTGTTCTGTATTTGTCTCGAGCTGCTTCTATCCATGGACTCCGAGAGAGAAGGGGAAAAGAAAGAAGGATCTATAAGGGTATGTTTGGCTCAATAGAGTAGAGAGGAGGGGAAGGATTTTAATAAAGGGAAAGAAAAGAAAGGGAAGGAGATGTATTTTATTATTATCTTGTTTGAATTAAGATTAAGAGAGGGGAGGGATTTTTATATTACCTTATTTAGTTCAGGAAGAAAAATAAAGAAAAATATTTTTATATAAATAAGTTTATCTTATATTATTTTATAGAACATTTTAATAACATATAATATATGAATAATATTAGGATATTAAAAAAATTATGGGTATATTAATATTATAAAATAATAATTTTATAATTTCTCTCCAAATTCCCCTAAATTTAGAGGGGAGGCAAAGTTGGGGAGTTTCCCTCCTCTTCTAAATATTTTATAGAGTCAAACAAGGGAAGGGAAACAAAATCACTCCTTTCTTCTCCCCTCCAAATTCCTCATACCAAATAAGCCCTAAGAAAAAGATAATAATAAAAGAAACAAAGGTAATTTTGTCCTTTCCCAAACATTTTAAAAGGACCAATTGGAAATCGTGACTAATCTATATTTTTATAAATTTATATATTTTATTTAGAATTTTGAAATTCATATGGCATTTTTCTAACTTTTTCCCTTTCCTATTTTATATTACTGCATTTTTTTGAAGTTCCCCCTAATTTCTCGATCTTTTTAAGTCTGCTCTAATATCTATTCCTTTAAAGCCTGCTTATAAGCCTACTATTAATTAAGCATATCTATTTATATTTTAGTATTATGTATATAATATATAGGGAAAATCTTGGGGTAACTGTAGTTTTTTTTTAATTTTTAATTTAATATTTATATATTTTTCTCTACTTATTAAATCTTTTAATTTTACTTCGTTAATAGTGATAACTCATATAATTTTATTATGTTAGTATTATTAAGCTTTATATATAAGCTAATTATACTAATCAAATAAAATTAAAAAATTTAATAAGAAAATAAAAACACATGGATACCAAATTATATATAAATAAAAATATACTTTAAATTGATTTTATTATTTTATTTTAAAACTTCATTTTGGTTTTATTAAATAACTATTATCACTACCTCCCTTATATAAATATAAATATATATATTAAGTTATATATATATATATATTGAAAATAGGTCAATATTCAGCTTAGGAGGGCTTATCTAATAAAAAAGCAAAATTCAAGTGCATGGTTAGGCTTATGTAAATATCCCAAACCTATCAATATATAATGTGTTCCAAAGTCAAATCGTCCTAAGGAGCCAAAATTCACATAACCTAAAGAAAATATACCATCGGATGTATTAGGCGCCTTGAGATGCCAAAATGGAAAGGCATTCCGTAGCTAGTCTCGTCCAACGATTAATTTGAGTTCTGCTCTAATCAGGGCCAAATAAAAGGGGGGGGGGGGGGGGATCTCAAACAAGACAGCATAAATATGACAAATAGTGGAAAATGAAGAGAATAATAACACAAACACCGTGATATTTTTCTTTATGAGCACATGTATCCTTCTAAAAGTAGTCCAGTGAAGCACTAAATACAAATACATGTTCTATTGATAATTTAAACATTAGTTCATGATATTATAAAAAATTATCCTATTTTACTGTACCTAATCCTATTGGTAACATATAATTATATTGATAAGGTAATGTAATTTATATACAATCCATTATCTCATTCACATTTCTTTATATTATATTTTTACCATCATCCAGGCAAGAAGGCCTAAATAAAATTATCAGTTGCAAGAAGAAACTAATGCCACATCAATTTTCTCAAAAGTACATGTGAAAATAGATCATATCTTTAATAAGGGCATATAACTTAATTTGATTAAAATCTGGTAAAGTCTAACCTATTTAGCAAATAGGTCAAGTTTAAGGTATATTTAAAGGGATGTTGGTTTAAATATGTTAAGTTTTTTTTCCTTAAAAATCTAACTTATTAACCTGCAAGCTTGACCTATTTAATTATATATAGACTTTAAATAGGCTCAAACTCTATATAAAATTTTCTATTTATAAATATATAGGTTTTGAAATCTTCTGTTTATATAAAATTTAATATATTCAAAGCTTATCTATGACTTTTAAAACTTAAATTATTATGCCTTTTTAATAATTTTTATTGTAAGTAGAGATCTTTAAAAATATTTTAGGGCTTAGTAGACCTTTCAAAGACTCAAATTTGAGACATACAGGCTCATGCTTTATATTCTTATTGTATTTTAAGACTTGTTTAGCCAAAACTTGACCTAAATCCCTACTCAAAAGTAAGGGTCTAGTAGAAAAAGACCGTCATCTTCTAATGTCACTCTAAAATCAATTTATACCCTCCTTCCAACATAACCAAAAATTTTCATACTAGGGTCGAATATATCCTACATATTAAATTTTACACACACACCCACATTTCTTGTCAAAGTTCGAGTGTTACCGGATCAAGAAATGTTATGGGACGCAGCTTTTGGAAGTCTAAGCAGCTCATAAGCTTGCAGATTTTCTAAACAATAGTTCTCCATTACCTCGAAAATATGAGATAAACCAGCTTGTAAGCAACTTGAAGCAGTGTCATTGACCCGTCTTATAACCTCTCGATGTTTTACTCTCTGTTCAACCAATCTTTTTCCCAACATTGTTAAACTCTCATCAAATCCCTCCAGCAAAGGAACTTCAGCTTCTACGTCATCCCTCAAAGCTGCGATAATAGAAGAGAAATTGCGGTGAAAGCTCATGCGATTCTTCTTATGCAGGGATTCAAGCCTGTCCTCATAATCCCTCAAGAGGTAATCTACTCTAGTTTTTTGTGTTTGTTCCTCTTCCTGCTTCTCATATAAATGGTGCAAGCTTGAGGCAAAATTATAGAAGGCTTTTGAAACTCCCATTTCTGAAATTGAGTCAATTGTATGGTACCAGTCATTGCATAAGTTGAAAATTGGAGGAGCTCCATTCCTGCCTGGAGAGGAAGGAGCAGTCCCACTTACAGTTTCTTCAGGTTCTTGGAGCATACACCTAAGAAGCCACTCGTTCAAGTACTTCACTAAGTCCTTCTGTGTGTTAACGAGATTACTAAAGCATATACTCCAGTTCAAGATCATCCTTTCCAGTCTTAAAGTAGCCCGTGGGTTTGAATGATTCCTACTTGGATCTAAAATATGTATGTGACTTTTGGCCTTCTTGATGATTTGGAATTGTTTCTGGTGGCACGAACCCATATACTTCCACAATTTGATTAATCTATAAAACAACGTTGAGTAATCATATCAGGAGAAGATCAGATAAATCCAAGTAAATAGATGCACAAATCTTCCTCCATTTTATAATTCAGATATTATTGAATCTTTACATCAACCTTGTTTTGCAATTATTAATTTGACAAGTCCTGGAAACACGAGGATTCCCCTTTTATTTTAGATTCAAGTGTGCTTTGCTTGTAAATTATTATTTGGAATTAAACATTACATGGACAATCAAGGTCATAGAGACATCAATAATTCGGATAGATACCCAACAGACGAGGTAAATCCACCAAATTAATATGCAAGCTAGGCATATTAAATTACTAGATATAAAACCACAGCAAATGCATTGCACTGCAAGAAATGCCTAACATACTGCCTCAAACGAGCATTGTAGAGGATAAAAGGATCGGTCCCTAGTGCCTCATAGAAGTAGAGAGAGAGAATTGACATGTGGTGTCCAAGAGATGGGGTGATTACCTTATATAATCTTTCAATGAATTTATAGATAATTTTAGCAGCATCAGGTATTGATAGCATATGGATCCATATAATATAATGAGAGAAAAGTTATCATACCCTTCAATCAATTTATAGAGTTCAGGAAGCAACTTGTGATCCCTTAACTTGTCTATCTCTCTTGATACCCCACTAATAGATTCAACAGCTACATTAATTTCAGATTGCATATGTCTGACAGAAGCCCAGGTATCATTGATCTTATCTGATTCTGCCCCGCGACCATCCAAATCTTTGAGCCTCTTATATCCCTTCTCATACAGAATTCGAAGTTTTTCTTCACCCTGCCATTTGAATTAATTAAACGGGGAAATCAAATTTTAGTATTTTACACTACCAAAGAAGAAGGCGTACACTTTTGTAAGTTCAAGTGAGTTATTACCATAACTTCCCTGTAAAGTCTTTTTTCCCACACATACAGCTGCTCCAAAGTGGATGAAAGGGCAACAAACTCTGCACAAACATGTCCTTGGTTGTTTATCTTGTTAGTACTGCCCAGCAGCTGTCCTTTACGAGTTATTCGGTCCAACAGAATATGTGGAGGGTGCGAACGTTTCGGTACTGAAGCAAAAATCAATCCCAGAACAGGAGAAGCAAAACCTGCAAAGGACAAAATTTGCTGAGTTTTAGTTCTTGCCTCAAAAGATGAAAGTTATTTAATTGCCATTGCAGCCACCTAAAGTTACTTACAAGAATATGCAATTTAAAACTTCTGTTTTTCATCCAAAAAAACAAATTACTGCTGACTGACAGAAATCCACAAAAATGCCAGATTATCTCATCACTATTCACATCAGACAAGTACACTGCACATGAAGTTCTGATTCATGCATTATGATGCCCCTCATAATTCACTGTTGCACATCAAGAGACGATTTCTGTATAGGTTCCCCTGGATTCATACAAAAAGGTGACACATTTGACTTTCTATTAACAATATCCTAATTTATATTTTAATCAGATACCATCTATTTATTAAGGATATATACATATTACAGTCGAAATTCAAGCAAATCCTAACTGCTTTTCCTTCAGCAAACAGATCCTCGTGGAGATAAAATGAGCAGCAGGAAAAATTTGGGTTATTGGCTCGATTTGACAGAATATACAAGGACATGCCCATCGAATAATCAAGCACAATTGCTTAAAAATGAAACATTTACTTTGTTATGTAATATTTTAAATTTTTACATTATAAAAGGGATGATTATTCTTCTAGCAACCGAGACCATGCCCTGTGTCCCACATGAAATTGAGTTGGTGAGAAATGCCGACTTAGATTTTAGTTGCTAGTAGAATGGACTGCTGAAATCTCGCATTGTAAGATTCAAAAGACTGCCGAACAGAATGCAATGTTAATTTAAGCCAAAATGTTGCATTTCATCGTTCAAAGAACTGACATATCCAACTGATCTCAGTCAAATTGAACAAATGGCCCAAGTTTTGCTTACTGCTTTCATCATTTCAGCACCATGAATTTACAGCTCTGCTCTTTCTTCCTTTCCTATATCTTTGTTTCTTTCCTTTTGTCTCCATATCGGCTTTATTCTACACTTTGAATCACAGGATTCAATAATCAAGTTCTCCTGTGCACACCATTGTCTTAAGAAGTTAGAATAATGTCTCATTTGGGTAGTCAATGGAAAAGGAATCGAAATTACAAAAAAAGTGAAATATCCATTATACCCATGAAATCATTACCCAAATGTTTCTTAGATGTTAGCGACGTTTTTTGAAGCAGGGGCATTAGTGTCACTTTCTATCCATAAATTTACTGTTTTCCCCCATTCTATTCCCTTCTCTGTTCCATTCCATTCTGCGTGCCAAATGGGGCCTAATAGTGGCATCACATTTTATGTATATTTTCTAAAATTTCTCTAAAGCAGTCCCTAAAATAAGAAAAAATAAGTCATAATACCAGAGTATTATTCATGGATATTTTAACATTTGAACAGAACAAAGGCAGAAGAGGAAAACAACAAGCATGTCATATGTGACAAAAATGGATAACTCTCAAATTTCCTACCTTTTAACCTGGCGCTCAAGGAGTGATGCGGTAGCTTGCCCACCTCAATAGTTGCAGAGAATTCTTTTCCAAAATCAAATAAGTATTCAAATTCATCCTTTATATCTTGTATTGCTTCTTTAAGACCCACTCTACAACTAGTAACTGGTGAGGAAACACAACTTGTTCCTAGAGATTTACTGCGTAGTACAATTGCTTCTTCTGCATCAGAACTCTCAAATTCCATTATCCTAGGCTCCAAGTTCTTTGACGCAAATACTTCAGAATCAGCTTTGATCTCTTCCTTAATGATATTGTATCTATCCTTAGGTGCTTTTTCTTCATCTAAGAACGCATCTCTATGAGACCTTAATTGTGCAGCACTAGAAGTGCCACCAACTGAGTTGAGATTCACTCTTTTCAACCCCTTCTCATCAAATCCTGTGTGTATTGAACCTTGTTCTGCTTCATCTTCTAAATCAGGAATTCCTTCTCTCTCCCTTACTTCTCTCACATCACAATCGCTACTATTGGACCAATTGTTATAGCTGTAACTAAAATGAAGATTTTTATAATGACTATCATCATTCAAGCTGAATAAATATGAGAAATCCCATGTAGAGACTTGAGGTGGAGAAGGAGTAGGTGAAGCAGTGGGTGGAGGATTCTGATCAGCTACATGCTTATGGGACTTTGGAAAACTGGAGGGTATAGCCTTAGAAATTGCCTCAGCAGGATAATGTAGATACCTATCATCATAGTAGGAAAAACCCTTTGAAGATCCAGTTAAGCCCTGATTCACAAGCTGAGGATACCTGTGACGACTTTGTGGATTTTCCCATTTATTGTTAAACGAAAACCTCTGATTATATTCAATGTGCACAGGATCTTCATGCAACACGTCCTCATGAGTACAAGTATTCTCTTGATAACTATGATGGGGATGACTTGAGGGCACACTCCATGATTGCCCAGGAATCACCCCTGGCACCTCATTTTGTCCGGTTTTCATGCCATTTATACTCAGATTGGCTGCAGATTGGTCTTGATTCTCTGTATTAGTGAGTCTTGGGACTTCCATGTCACTGTGAACATGGTCAGTTAGTGAATCCAAATCCACATTAGAGTCAGAGGATGGAAATTCCAGGTGAGAGGCTTCCTCAGATGGCTCACAATCAGAACCAGAAACCTGAGAAGTGTCATCAAAAATTACAAACTCATATTCCACATATTGGTTAAGGGCATTGCCTACGTCTAACAAGGAGTCCAAATACATGACATAGGCTGAAACTAAGTCATACCGACCATATGTAGCAGCTTTGATAAACTCTTTTCTGTCTTTACACATACTCACCAGTGGTGAAGTTTCAAGCTTTGACAACCCTTTGCCCATATCACCAGAAACCAAGAGATAACAGAAGAAGCAAAATGAAAAACAACTAATCTCAATCCTGAATGAAACTAAGATTCAATCACCCAAACTAAAATTGCTAACTAATACATCCAACTCGAGCGTGCCTCTCACCACTAGAACTACAAAAAGTGCTGAGAAGAAGACGATATGACCAAGACCAATCATGAAATTACGTAGGTTTTCCCAATGCTCTCTAATCTTAAAGAAAAGAGAGAGATACTACTAACAGGAAAGAAAACAGAATAGGAAGCACATATAAGTTATACGCAGTGAGATTAATGAGGAGACTCACAGATACGATCTTTAAGAGAAAGAGTGTAATTAATTAAAGGGGGGAAAAAAAGGAAACTTACAAGAAGATACTTGACCAGCAAAGATTCGTCAAATCTGACCGTTTAAGTGGCCGATAATACAGCTCAAAATCAGGATGAAACAGGGAAGTTAGAAATCCAGGGAATAGAGGAAATCTAGAATGAAGACCGAGAGATTTTGTTATTTCCATTATTTTGGTGTCGAAATGTTGAATTTGAATTCGGTTTCGAAATCTTCGGGAGCGGAAAAGCCTGCTAGGTTGGGCCTGTCGTTGGTGATCGGCGCCTCAGAGACACCATTCTCGTATGCGAGGGAGCCACGGGCAACTTATATAGTTTTGCAATAATGAGCGGGATCCCCACGTAAGTCACATGCCCGTTATTGTTTGATTTTCAATTTCATTGTCGATTTTTTTTTATAAAAAAAAAACACTCGTGTCATTATGTGGGAATGAGTGTTAATGTTATAAAATATCTTGCAGTTGGAGTATTATGAAAAAAAAATTAAAATGGATATCTGGACCTGGTGGCTTTAGCAAACACACTTCTCCTTAATATTAAGGCATAATTCTTTAATATAAAATAATATTTTATATTAAAAATTAAAAATCAGAGTAATAAAAATTGAGTTGACTCAAGCAATATGCTTATGATATAGATGTTAAATTGTGTATCCTTTTAGAAACAATAGTATTTATAAAAAAAAATCTACTTATAATATTTTTTTATTAGAAATAATTGTATTCCCTCGTTCCTAATTAAATGTAAGTATCAATATATTAGAATTTGCTTAATATAATTAATACCCTAATCTATTTAAAATTGAGCAATTGACACCTAACTTAAATTATCCTTAACTTCTGCTATCTCTCGTACTATTCATCATCTTCATTAGAACAAAGCAGCATCTGGAAGCTTCCATAGCTCCCTTCCATCAGAACTCTTCCCCCCCCCCCCCCCCTCTCAATTCCAATAACCTCTTCCTTTTTGCAAGTTCCCATATTCATCGTTTCTCTAGATCTTCCTCAACAAAATTTATAAGTATAGATTCACCCATTTCTTCCTCAAACAACCCAAAAATTCATTAAGAAAAAATCTTGTTAAGTCAACAAGAACCAAATCAACTAAACTCATTCAAATGGGGAGAAAAATACGAAAGAAAAATAAAGAACAGATCTTGAGAGTGAAGGCCAAAATCTACTGTCACAAAAACATCCGTTGTGATGCACACAAATTTCCCAAGCCAAAAGCTCATACCAACAAATTTGACTCGAAATATTAACCGATTTCGTCATCGGCCACAGGCTCTACTGGAGCTACGGATTAGGGAGTTGTAGCAGAGCTTGTAACCAATGACAGTAGTTCTCAGATATGAGATGACATGGATCGAAGATAAAGAGACCTAAAGAAACGGATATGGGAAGCAGGTATTGCTAAACCTCCTAGCCTCCACTCCATCGAGCTGTGCCATTTATTTTCCCAGGATTACAAAAGATCACCATTATGCTATAAAACTTGGTGCTTCTGCATAACTGTTCAACATATGTCGATTCCCTTTTATGGGAAAATCGGTGAATTCTCTTTACTTGAAAATTTTATTTCTAGGAAGGATTTGAGTTCAAGTATTGATACTTTTTTTATATAAATTTTTTAAATTATTAATATTTTTTATATATAAAAATATATCAAATTATTTTTACAAATAAAAATTTTAAATAGAGATTTTTTACTTATTTTCTCTTCTTTTGAGATGCTTGAAAATTTCAGGTGGCTGCAAGAAGGATAATTGCTGGTACATGGGCATGTAATTCAGGGCAAGCGTATATTTATGCTGATTACATTATCACAAAAAGGGAATTTGCCCCATCAATGGTAAGACTTTGTCTTAATGATACAAGATGCCTTCTTCAATTCATATTTAGCGACATTCTTGATAAATTCTCGCTACTCAAACTAATTTTTTTTGTTATAGGAATTTTTAAAAAAGAATTAAGTTCACTCACGATCTAAGAGTAGCGAAGTCTCATCTCTTCTTAAAAAATACAAATATCAAGCAATTTATTAACTTTAGACATAAAATTTACTCAAACTGATAAATGCCCTAAAAGATGAATTGGAACACTGTTTTGGGAACAATCGAATCGAATCGAATGGCATGTCACGAGTAGTAAGCGACTCGATATCATTTAAGTGAGGTTTTGAGTTTGAGCCTTAGTGTATATAAAAAATTTCCATTGGAAGACTCACCCACCATAACCAGATGCACTACGTAAATCGAATCCAGATGTAGTGGAGGTAAAACTTTAATAAACCGGATAGGCAAAGCTCTAATATAAGATACTAATCTATTTTGTTTCTTAAAATTATAATTTTCTTCCTAATATATTCTTATATGATTGCACATTAAGAGTTTTATCAAGATAGTTCAAATACACATGATTAAATATAATATTTTAGGAAAATTAACACATAGTTATTAAAATTAACTAATTTACCTAATTTTTTAATCTACTTAAATTAATTAATTAAATCTTATAATTAATAACAGAATAGTACCATCCATGAGTTTAACTTATGCACATATAGTTTCTACTTTTGAAGTTACACTTGTTTTGTTGCTTCATTTTAGTTTACTGCAAGAATCATGGCATTCACAAAAAGAAAAGAATAAATAAAGAAAATGCAAATCCCAAATTGCAAGGAAGACCAAAGCATCTACCATGACTGACATTTAACAGTTTAATTTAAAATTCTTAACTGATAATTTTTACATAAAAATCCTTTCTAAAAAATTGATAATTAAGGTATTTTTTTATTTTAAATTTAATATTCAATAAAATATTTAAAAAAAATTAAAATTGAGATTAATTTTGAAAGGTCCAAATATTGGAAACCACTCCCCATTTTTAAATATTCATCAGAATTGTATCCATTATCCAACAATAGTCAATACTACAATATTATAATGAATTAATTACTTATAAAATGTAATCTTATAAAAAGGATAAAATGAAAAAATAAATATTAACTACAATATTATAAAACTAAACTATCATTTCCGATAAGTTAAGAAAAAATAACTTATATTGCAGACCAAAGGAACATACGCTACTTTAAGCCAAAAAAAAAAACTAAAATAAAAATTTTTGAAAGATCCTTTTCTCATCCCTGCATGGCAAAACGCAAAAAGTTAGCCAAAAAGGAATGGCAACAAAATCTGTAGAAGTTTCGTGGAAATTACCAATTTAACTATTAGCTAGTTACCATCCTTAACCCAGACACCCACACGTGGGCCACCTCCATAGGTTCTTGCATGGTACCTTCAAATAAACTAATGAAAAAGATGTGAAGAACGATTCGCGCGAGAGAGGCAAAGTATAAGAACAAATGATCCTCCATGTTCGAAGAAATCCCAATTCTCAAGATGAGGTTTTGTGCTTCTTTAATCCCAAACCCAAATGAAAGGGAAAACGTTTTAGCAGAGAAATTTGACACCAACAAGCAATTCCCATGAATCCTTTCTTGTTAACTCTCACAAGAAACTAAACACAACAACACAATCATTGGGATTTTATACTCAACCCAATCTCCATTTTTTTTTCTCTCATGCATTTTATCAAACACGTGTTCCTCGCAGTTCTTGCAAACTCAAGATATTGATATTTTGAAACAGAGAAGAAGAAGAAGATTGAAATCATGAAGACTGGGAAGGTAGGATTGCTGCTGGTACTCACTGTGCTTCTGTTGAACTTGTCAGCTTCTTCAGCTTGGTTTGGGAATAAACACAAAAATGTAAGGAATTCCGGTTTCCCAGGTGAAGCGTCGTCGTCGTCGTCTTCATCATCATCGGTCCTAAATCGTGCTGGGTCCGCCGTTGTTTTTCAGGTTCACGGCAACGTTTATCCTGTTGGGTACGTAAACTCTTCTTTTCTGTCTCTGCCTTCATCATCTTCTGGGCTATAAAACACTGATTGTTCAAAAATAGTCTTATGGCTTACACATATGATGCTTCGAATTACATGTAAAAAATAATTCATGTGCGTTCTTATTTCGTTGTATTCTGCCTCTCATCATGATCAGGGCTTGTTAACTGCCAGGTTGCTTCTTGCTTTTCCCATTTGCTAAATGATGGCTTTGACCATTAAAAGAACTAGAATCTTAATGAGACACTCAATGCCTACCACCTTTTGTTTCCCTTCTATATCCTATTACTTTTAAATCCTAGTAAATTCCGTTCATATGGTTGAATGGTGGCCAAATAGAGGTAGTGACATAAATATAAGTACTGAACAGAGCATACGTCTATTGTTTTTCTTGGAGTTTATTCTTGTAAGGAAAGAAATAGGTAACGATGGAAGACACGAAAATGAAAACTTCTTTCTGGGTTTCTTCCTTCCTCATGCAGAATCAAGAAATTAGTGATCATTATGTCACCGTTACTTTCACCATTTGCAGGTTTTACAATGTTACTCTCAATATCGGCCAGCCACCGAAACCCTATTTTCTTGATCTTGACACTGGTAGTGACCTCACATGGCTTCAATGTGATGCCCCTTGCTCCCATTGCTCTGAGGTATTTATCATTAACAATATCAATATCCATAAGATTCCCGTCATGTCCCGAAAGATACTCTGAAAAGTTCTTTTCTTTGATGTCACCGAATGAGACTTATGAACAGCTCATCATCTTTGTTGGTTGTTTTTCAGACACCCCATCCGCTTTACCTGCCAAGCAATGACTTAGTGCCTTGTGATGATCCCCTCTGTGTAACCTTGCATCGGAGCAATGACTACAACTGTGATTACCCAGATCAATGTCACTATGAAATTGAGTATGCAGATCAATATTCAACCCTTGGTGTACTTGTCAAGGATGTCTATCATCTCAACTTCACAAATGGAAAACAACTTAAAGTTCGAATGGGACTTGGGTTAGTTCCTCTGCAACCTTACTTCACCTCAATCTCTTTCATTTCCAAGTTGTCTTATTTCAGTGATTTCTGTAAGCAATGTCTTGAGATAGACTTCTCTCTAGAAAGTTAGGTTTTAAATTCCTGGGACTAAACTAAAATACATGACCGTTAAAAGTATGAACCTCTTGAGGTATCCAGTGTAGTAGTTGGTACCACACATTTGATCTTGCTATACCTGCCAAATGGATTACTCTTCGTTGTACAATAAAACCTTCGTAAGTCCTTGCTATATCTACCACTTTTTCATGTTTCTCCGTATGGAATATGAGAGGAAGATATTCAGAATTCATTTAATTCTCGTAGTAAGGAAAATCCAGAAAACAGTATAGTAACTAATTCACCAACTTGGTGGCATTTTCATTTTCAGATGTGGATATGATCAAGTTTTTCCTGCTTATTCTTACCACTCCGTTGATGGAGTACTTGGTCTTGGCAGAGGAAGAGCGAGCTTGATATCTCAGCTTAGTAGTCAGGGCTTGCTTCGGAATGTAGTTGGACACTGTTTAGGTATATACGGCGGCGGATATATGTTTTTCGGAGATGTTTCTGAATCTTCTCATCGAATGACTTGGACTCCTATGTCTTCCATAGATTCGTGAGTAGCTAGGCAGGCCACATTGATTTTACATCTTCCTCATTTGTACTTTCATCATACTTTGATCTTATATTCTAATTCCTGTATATATGTTTGTTATTTTGTGTCAGTAAACATTACTCAGCTGGGGGAGCTGAACTTCTTTTTGGCGGGAAGACAACTGGAGTTGGAAATCTCCTTGCAATATTTGACACTGGAAGCTCTTACACTTACTTCGACCTCCACGCTTACCAAGCACTTATCTCTTGGGTTAGTTTTAAGCATTTCTCACTACACTCCTCAGTTAGATGGGTAGGACGTAATCTAAATAAAGCCAAGTACAAGCAAAAAATATCCTACAATTCAAAGTAGTAGCAAAAGACTCAAATAAAACTCCTCTCGCCATAGCTAGAGGATTGGGAGCAGTAATCCTCAAGGCTCAAAATCTAAAATAGGGACAACTGAAAATACACAACACAGTCAAAGAAAAATATGGTATGTCAGGGAATTTTCTAGCTAGTGTGAGGCACAGTAATGACAACTGGAAATAGCTGCCACCAACTAAAAACTCCTCAAAAAGTGTATGAGATGTTTCCTTAATACTAACTCATTCTACCACTATCTAACAACCTCCCATCAAGTTGCTTTTAATTAAATAATAGTTTAAATAAGATTGAGTAAAACTCAAAATTTAGACTAAGTCAAAACTATCTAGCGAGTCACGCTCATGATATTTTATTTGAATTGAATATTTAGAATATATAGATATAATTTAAACATCTAAAATATAATATAATAAAGAAATAAAATGTTAAAGATAGGCTTAATAAGCTTGGGGAAAATATGAGATTATGTAGAGTTCGTCATGTTGGGGTAATTAAAGATGCTTGTTTCTTCAATTGCAGTTAAAGAAGGAATTGCATGGAAAACCCTTATTAGAAGCTCCTGATGACCAGACTGTACCTATCTGTTGGCATGGAAGAAGACCTTTCAGAAGCATAAATGAAGTCAGGAAATACTTCAAGCCTTTGGCTCTGAGTTTCATTACTGGTAGAAGGTCTAAAGCTGTATTTGAAATCCCTCCTGAAGCTTACTTGATAATATCAGTGAGTCCACACTTAACCAATATCTTCTTCAAGCACATCCTTGTATATATGTCACCTGAGTTATTTTTTTAATGCTATTTTTTTATTCTTCCAGAACTTGGGAAATGTTTGCTTGGGCATTCTAAACGGCTCTGAAGTTGGCATGGGGGATGTCAACCTAATTGGAGGTATGTCTTTGTCTATGTTTTCTTCTCAGCAGTTTTGCTATAATTCTGTAATTACCCATTTGGATTAGGGTAGAGAAGTGATTTCACCCTATATGAGGTAAATATGTGAGAGGAGTTATGTCAGGCAAAGCGTGAAAACAGTTATTTTAAGTGCTCCCAAACAAGCCCTAAGAACTCTCCATTATGAAGTGATCTTCTTGTTTATGCAGACATATCCATGCTGGACAAATTGATGGTATACGACAATGAGAAGCAGATGATTGGTTGGTCACCAGCAAACTGTGACCGTGTTCCAAAATCCAGACATTTCAGCATATGATCATAATAGCTACTTTGTCTACTCATAATTGTATATCTTTGGGATCATCAAGAGAGCAGAATTCTGCTGTCTGGTTAATAAATGTATCAAGTGCAATATATATAAATATGTTTGGTTATGAAGATAGCTTTCTGTATATTTTTATTAATAGGGTAAACATTGAAAAGCTCTCTGGGAATATTCCCTTGTGATTATTACCATGTAATTATTGATCATGTTACTCTAGTTTGACTCACTGAGGATTTGTTGTAAGTAGGTGGTGTTTTTTTCAAAAGTGTTTTGAGCATTTTTGAAAGCATTTTATGTTAATTTTGCCCATAATGTCATTTTGGTTCAAAGTGGAATCTTTTACTTTTGGAAATGTCAAACTTGGACAGCTGAACAATTTGTCTTAATCTCCCCAATTTGGGATATTTCAACCCATGATGTTCAAAAAGTAAAAGCTTCAGTGCTAAGAAAAGCAGAAATTTACAGCTAAGAGTTACCATTCAATTGATGAATAAAGTTATCTATCACAATTACAATTTATGAAAAAATTCTGCCACAGTCCCCGTGGAACAAGAATTTCCTACAGAATCATCCTTACATATTAACAATATGGTCCTAAATTAAAAGCTTTTCAATTGCATTCTTCTTCAATCATATATCAGTTAACCGCGTAAAATACTAATGAAAACTCATCGACACATATCTGATGATGAAGTTTTACATAATATTTACACATTCAAACACATTTATATCGTTCGTATCTAATTCTCTTTCCTTAGAATGAATTGAATCAAGTGGGACCCATCATCCTTCAAAATGGCTTCTGTAGAAACATGAACATGTCCTGCAATGGCGAGAGCTGGTTCATTTGGTACTGTACAGAAGAGCCAAAAGGATCTTGTCCCGAGAGGTAATTCAATTCAAAATCGAACCCATCAACTTCTTCTCCTAGCCCTAGCTCGTTCCACTTGGCCTCGCTCTGTACCTCCTTGTCGCACGTGACGTCCGGCGAAACCACATGCTCCGAGCAGCTCGAGTCCGTGTGCAGCCTCGGCACCGAGTCTGAAGTGTCCATATAGAATTGGTCATTTGTGAACGCCGATGGTTCTGCCGCCGCCGCCGCCTGCACCTTATTGTGGTCGGACGGTTTGATTTCCGGTTTCGTCTCATGGTCATGGAATTCCGATAACTTGCCCGCCGCTTTCTGATCCACCACATTGTATTTCTCAATCGTGCCTTTCTTGTTGTAAATTCGACATAACACCCAATCATCAAGCTGCCATAACATCATAAAAAACAAATAATCTCAGTCTATTATATATTTTCAAAAATATATTGAGCTCCAATTTTAGCTTAATTAATTTGATAACTTACCCTTGGGTTCTTTTTCTTGCCGGCAGATCTGTCGACGTTAGCGAGGCGATATTCATGCATGATCCAATTCGTTTTGATTCCATTGGGAGCCTTACCGGCGTAGAATACGAGTGCCTTCTTGATTCCCAGTGGCTTCGGCTTACCAATCGGCTTGTCGGCTCCAGTTGCTTTCCAATACCCACTTCCAGCCGCCCGGTTCGGCCTCGAACCGTTCGGGTATTTTCTATCCCTCGGTGAAAAGAAATACCATTCTTTCTCGCCGTACAACGCCATTTCTGTTCATCCACAATCAAAAGATTCAAGATCAATCAAATAAATACTTCGAAATCTATTTTTCCATCGTGAAGTTGCGCTGTTTCGAAATCTGAAGGCATCTGAGAAAAATATCCCTAACTAAGAATTGCTCTGTTTTGTGAAGATTTAGTGTAAAAGGTGAAGGTGAGAGAGGAGGAGGTAGGTATCATACCAGGAAGCTGCCATGGATCAAATTTGTAGAGATCGATCTCTCTGATAATGGGAACAGAAATGGACTGAGAGGCACATTTCCTACAGAGATAGTGATTCACCAGCTCCTCGTCCGTTGGATGGAATCTGAACCCAGGTGGTAATTCCAATTCACCATTCATTCTTCTTCTTCTTCTTCCTCTGTTCTTCTCTCTTTCTTCAGCTTCTTCTTCTACTTCTCGCTGTAATTCCCCTGCGTCTTGAAACATAGAACTCACGGGTTCGCTGGCGTTTTATAGCCGAAATTTCAATAAATAAATAAAAATAAAATGAGAAAGAAATGGGGGCTTAATTTGGCACGTGGGTGGAGGGGAGGTGTATCTAGAAGTAGAAGTATAGAACGGGGTGGAAGAGGGGTGGAAGGGTAAGTGTCTTAATGAAGGTTGACCGCAGCCACACGTGGCGGGTGATGACTGGGTAGGAACACGTGTGGGTGGCCCACATCAGGTCATGGCTTCCGTCATTCGCCCTATGTTTTTCCAACATGTCGGCGGCTCTATAGTGATTGCTCATGGCTCTCTCTGTATGAGCGCCTGCAACCCCATGTTCTTGAGGATCCCCAATCGTCTACTGCCGCGTGGAAATCGGTGGAATTGGCCCCACACTGGTCAACCGAGAGCACAGAGTGCCCCATACTTTGAGCCGCACATGATCCTAATTACACTTTTATGCTAGTATTATTTTTTAGTTAAGGGGCAACGGTACCCGTATATTTTTTTTCAAAAAATGGGCCTACATGTATGGCAGAAAATATTAAAATATTTTGCAACCATACCCATGCATTGTTGATATTTTGCAAAAGATATATGAAAATCAAAAGTAGTTGCAGTGGATCAATTCCATCAAATTTTAAATAATATAATTTAATTAAAATAAACTAATATTTAAATAAAAGCATTACTTCTTAAATAAATAGAATATTTTTATATAAGTCATACATATCATTTTTATTTTTTAATTCAAAACTTTATCATTTGAGGTTTAGCAAGTAGGGAAAAACATATAAAATATAATTCGATCAGTCCTGTCAAGAGCTCTTAATTAAATTGATTAGTGAACTGGTTTATTACTTCATTGATATGAAGTGGAATTGAGTTAACTTGTAATATTTTGATATTAGGAAAAAGGGTTGGCGCTTGCCTTAAACTGGAGGACACTTTTTGTATTTTTAAAAAGAAGAGCTTTTCCATGGGTTATGTTTGTCATTCTCACGTTAACTAAAATTTTAGGTACAACACCAAAATATCTTTGTATAAATCGATATAATATGTTAATACTAAATACACGGTAGTATACACAAAATATTTATTAATAGAAGAACATTTTGTTTCATGGTTGGTAGTATGATGAAAACTACTTAGTGAGATTAATGTGACTAATTAAGCACGATTAATTAACGGGGCATTATGTTCTATGATCAGTGATGACCAGTTCCAATTTTCTAAAATTCACGTGCCAGGATCTAGCTAGATTTCATTTTGTTAATTGAATTCATTCATGAGTTTCTTGCTTTGCAAGGAAACTGACCAGAGAAAGAAGAATAATCTACGATATATTGCGCACGGACAACGTCAAATTATTTAGTCTTCATATTTGTACACCGTCAAATGCGTTCCTGTTCAGTTCATGACCTCTTTTTGTTTGGTCATGGATTATTATGCCAACAATCAGCATATCTATACTTTTTTTTGTTAGGTGTAAACATTTTTTAAAGAAGATTAGGTTGATCACGATTCAAGGCTTTTTTTTGGGGTATACAAATTTTTAAAAGAGAGTTAGGTTCATCAAGATTAAAAGATATAGTAAAGTCTTATTTCTTTATAGATTATATCAATATTAAGCATGGTAAACTGTCAATTAATTTTAGATATAAATTTATGTATCTAGAAGTTATAATATCTCCTAAAAAATAACGACTGGAATCATAATGAAATAATACCCCACAAAGATAAAAAAAACTTCAAATGTTTAAATGTCTCACCTCTTCGTAACTGAACCCGGACAACAAGTATCAATATATGTATAAAGGGTTAATATAAAATTTAGCCTCTCAAACTTATATGAATTTTAATTTTATTCTCTTAAATTTTAAATTATGATTTTTAGTCTCTCAAGAGAAAAAATTATTCAATATTTTAGGTGAAAAAAATAGATAAATCAAAAACTATAATTTAAAATATGATGAAGTAAAATTAAAATTAAAAAAAATAAGATACCAAAAATTATATTATTCCCGTTAAAAAAGTTCTTAGTTTTCCACAATGAGTAATTAATTAAACTATTTAGGTAGTTGACGGATATCTTTGAGAATAGTTAAAAATAAAGAAACAATTGTGCATGATACCCAAGCCACATACAAAATAACACAAAAAATTATTAATAAGTTTTTTGAATATAAAATTATATTGACAAAGTAAAATTAATTAATTTAATACAAATATAAAAAAATATATATTAAATTAAAAATTAAAACACATATATATACTTATAAAATAGTTTTACTTTACAAAAATTAAGATTATTAGCAAAATTTAACCATTTATTTGGTTGAATTACATTATTCCAATATAAAAAGATCCCATGTTAAATCCACCTAACCGAAGGCAGTAAAAGAGACCATTGCTTATTTCAATTTTCATGGATATAGTCAAAAACATGTGATCGTGGTCGACTTAATAAAAGTCGAAGAATGGATCATTGTAATAAAAGTTGCTTGTGATTTGATAAATTGTTTCTTGCCTTTAGTGGATCCATTCTTTTTGGAATATTTTATTGGGAAATGGCTGAATATGATGACTGGCGACTGCTCCTTTTGACCCAACTAGATCGGGCATATTTGATTTGTGAAATGAAATAAAGTTCTTGAAAATAGAAATAAAAAAATGATGACAAAAAATTAATAAAATAACAAAATGTAATTTTTCATATATAGAATATGAAGCAGCATGTCCTTTATAAAAAAAAAAAGTAATTGATTCTCATAATTATAATAACATCATAAATATTTTAATATAGATTCTTGTGTGATAACTCAATTTACCAACAATGGTTGAATTAGGTGGTACGAAATTATTGATTTTTATTAATGAAAATGATAATTAATTAAAAGATATATTTTAAAAAAATTAATATATATTTATTAAAAATAAATTAATTTAATTAATAATTTTATATTTATAAATTAATTATCTGCATTTAGAATTTAGAATATGATTAAGCATAAAATAATAGAGATATGAGAATATATATATATATAAATATATTATATAGTGTAAGATTATGTTCATGCATGTGAACATTAGCATATTATTATAATAATAAAAAGTTTTTCAATGTGATAATTAATGATATCTTGTCAAGTTGACAGATAACAAGCTAGACGTTGACATACACTTTAGTAAAAGTGGGAAATTGCTATAATTAGATCCCAAGCTAAAGTGGGTTCAAGGTGGGAGTTGGTGGCCTACGTGGATAAGGATGTTCTGTTAGTCTAACCTAAGGAAGCTGCCTCGATGTTGCCTCCCATTGAATCTTATGCGCCCATGAATTTTATTTAATTATCTATCCATATCATTTGTTAATACTCGTATTAATATAATTAAACCGGGGTTAATTATTTAGGAAATAATTTTAAAATCATATGATATATTAAAAAAAAAAAAGCAGAGTTTGAAAGATTTTAAAAATATGAAATATCACGAAAGCCTTCTTAAATTTAAATTTTAAAAAAGTAACTTTGTAAATTTTAGAAACCAATAAGTTAAAAGGAGAGTTAATTAATTAGTGGGACGTGGAATAGATTGATTTGTTTATATTTTCAAAATGGTTGGGTGTTCGTTGGGACAAATTGGGATCGCATGCCCCCAAAATCTTAAAGCTGCTTTGACTTTTTTTTTTTTGGGTGTCCACAGATGTCATATCCATTGATTTCATAAACCAATTCCTTTATGGGGGGTCAAAAACTTTATGAATATAATATCACCATCATTTTTTTTTTAAATACTTCCTTTGGTCTTCATGAATTTTCGTTTGGGAATATAGGTAGAAAGTTGTTATTTAAAAATTTGATTTATTATATAAAAATATCAATATTTTAAATAATTTATATTCAAATAAATAATACTAGTATTTAAACTAAATGATGCTCCAAATAAAAGGAATAGAAGGTGTACATAAGTCTGAAATTGATGAATTTTTTTTAAATAAGATTATTTAAATCCTAAATAGTAGTCCTCTAATATTTAATATAACTAATTTAAATATATAAAAAATTAATTAATTAATTAATTATAAAAAATATAACTTGATTTTTTTAAATATTGATAAGTAATATTATATCTTATATTAATTTATAAATTATATAAATTAATTTAAAAATAATAATAAATATGAGAGATAAAATAAATTAGATATTATATTTATTATCAAAATTAATCCATTAATTAATTTTTATTTTTAAAACTAATGGAATATTACTTATATTCCTTTGATATTTAATTATATTAAACAAAATAATTAAATTAATTAATTATATATATTTTTTAAAATATTACAATTATCTTCTTTAATTCACTCTCAGAAATATCAATAATTAAAAAATTAATAAATACATAAAATATATTTTATATTTAAAATAAAAATTAACTTATCAATTGATTTATATATTAAATATATTATTCTTTACACTAATCTTTAGAGTTGAAAAGTATGTATAAATATATTTATATGCACTTAGCAATAAAATCACCATACTATTATTGAGATTTGAATTTATAATATTATAAAATTACGAGAAAATTAGACTCAACCTTATTCCTTATTCTTGCTATCCACTCAAATCAGGGTGTCTTTGGGGTCAAGTGATGTTATTACTTGGGCATGAAGTCTATGGGGCCACTGTTGCCACATGTTGGCGGATAAAGCGGCCGCCATTTTGTCCAGTGTGGTTAGTATTACTGTTTATCCTGTATAAATTATATATTTAATTATTTTAATTAAATTAAAAAATAATTAAATTAATTAATAATATATATTTTAACTATATTTTTTAACTCATTTTTTATCCTTTTAATTAATTATTATTAATGATATCAATTGAGTTATCTAAAAAATTAGTAAATATATAAAATATATCTCATGTTTAATATTAATATTAATTTTTTAATTAAAATTTATATTAAAAATTAAAAAATATTATTTATTAATAATTAATATTTGGGGGAAAGTGAAAGGAGAAAGTATGAAATAAAGAGAGGAAGGGAAGATGCAGCAACAGGTCCAAGTGAAATGAACTAATTTAATGGGTTAGTAAAATTGTAACCTTCTTCGAACCTTCCTCCCTCCCTCTTTCTAGCTGCCGCTTTTGACTCTCTTTCCCTCTTCTCTCTCTACTCTGACCATATTTCTTTATTTTTTAATTAAAACTCTCTTACAATATATTTTAAATATAAAATTTTAATTTATTTTATTTTTTATATTTATTATTAATTTATTTAATTTATAGTTCATAAAAAATTTATCTAATTTATAAACTGATAAATAATCTAATTTAATATTTGAGTATCTTAATATTATTATATCACATATATTATAATTAAATATATTTTTTTAAATTATTTAAATTAAATAAATATTTTTTATATTTAAGATTAGAGCAAGAGTATTTATCTGATTTAAAAACTACTTAATTAATTTAAATAAATTAAAAAATAAAATTAATTAATTATAATAAATATGATTTAATAAAAGAAATAAATATAGTATAATTATTTTAAATTTTTATATATAAAAATTAGATTATACATCAGTTTAATTTATAAATTAGTTAAATTAATTTAAAAAATAATAGATAAAATATATTAAATTTTTATATTTATAATAAAATTAGGAGTAAAAATTAATTTTTATCCATAATAAAAAGTTTAACTCCTTGAGTATTTTTGGATGACACGCCCACCAGAAGAAGATAAATAATGCATGGGATATGCAACGGCGCAGCCATAATTCGAACCTGAAATCTTTATCAACAGGAAAGCATCCATCCAGTCACCACTTTTTTATGTGATTTAAGAGTGTTCAACACTTGAATATTATCTACATCACTCCACTCTTTACTTTTATTTAATTAAAAGTGGAGCTGCCTCTTTTTATTTAATTTTTTTAAAAGAAATAAAGAAAAATAAAGATATGCTCATTAAGACATACATGCTTCCTTTTGTTTTGTTTTTTTGGTAATGAGACAAATTTAGTTATAGGATCAATAAAATTATTAAATAATCATCTCATTAATTTTTATTGTCATAATTTAATTTCCAGAAATTATATTTTTTTACAAATTTATTTTTTATTCATTAGTACTTCTCTTGTGTCAAATTAACTCACTAACATGAATAAACTCTTCAAATTAAATACAAAAAAAATATGATACAAGAAATTTAAAATGTAAGTAGGAGAATACGAGTTTAAATCCTGAAAAACATACTTATTCAAAGAGATAAAAATATTTTATATTATAAATCTCACAAAGAATATGCCCTGATTAAATAAAAAAAAGAAATAAAATATAAAATTAATCTGAGAGTAGCTTGATCAATATGCCTGCGTAATAATTTGCTGGTTAATTACATTGACTGTAGGAATAGACGAAAAATAAACTTAGAGGCCAAGCACTAGATAGTGGTAAATTGGAAAAGGCTTAGAGAGAGAAAAAAATGGAGGAGAGTTTTTCCCATTTTATATTTCTATACATGAGTGTACACATGACTTTAATGTAAGTTTTTATTTATAAGCTTTAAATCATTAAATAATAATATATAAATTACATTGTACCTACGCTAATATTACAATGTATATTTCTCGAAATTAATTAATCTTAATATATTTAATAAATATCAACGCTCTTATATTTAATAATTTAATTTATGAACTGAGGAGGATTTAAGATAGAATAGTTTGTGAAGGTCATAATCATCTTCATTAAAATTTTAGGATAGAATGATTCATGAATGTAATAATTATGTTAGTTGAATTTCAGGAGTTCCAGAACATTCACAGGATATGATACTCAATATTTATCACACACTTTATTTTTTTTATATAGTTGAATTTAAATTACACTCTCTAGCCAAAAAATACAAATTACTTCATGTCTACAACCTTACTTAGCCAAATTTTGGATTTGAGTTCCAATTTAATAAAAAGGGATCATTCCGTAAGTACTTAAAGTTGAAAGATTTATTAGAAGAAAAAAAAAGATAGATATCAAATTAAAATTTTATTTAAAAAATAATGACACTTGCAATATTTTTTCCGTTTAAAAATCACTCACAAGCAATATGAGCCTTGAAAACGGCAGCGTGTTGGGATTCATTTTTAAATGAAAATTGGGGCTACTAGGTCTTAATTAATTTAATTTTAAATTTAACAGGGTATCATTATTAAATTTATCTAAATTTTTTTATATAAAAGAAATTTAGTTCTGAATTCAAATCGTATGATAGAAAAATGAGATAGTTTACTCCCTTTATGCGAGAGTGTGTGACCTTTTTTTTTGCTCACATACTACAAACAGTAAAAAAAATATTATATAAAAAACGATTTTATTTTCACCATATCTAAAAAAAGATGATTTCTTAAATAATTGGGGGGGGGGGGGATGAAATTAGGTTATTTACTTTGTGAATTTCAAAGTATCTCTATTTGTGTTAGCCGGGTGTGAACCAATGCATATGTTAAACCCATATTAATCTTTAAATTAATCTTATTATTTTACTTTTATACAATTAAGTTAATAACTGTATCTCTTAATCGATAGTTTAAAGATTAATCATATATAGAGATTATTAAAATAAATTATTCTCTTTCAATAAAAAATTTTCACTGTACACATGGCCTGATTTGAATATAAAATATTATATTTAAAAAAAATAATTATTTATTAATTATATCAAATTTTATTTTTGGAATAACTGGTGTCTTTTGGTAGGTGAAGTCGCCTTTAAGCAATCGCTTGCTCCATCTTTATGTTGTGTCTTGATTTTCATTTCACAAAAGTTTCAGTAGGGTTTATATTACTATTCATTTGGCAACCTTCCTATGGGGAAAAAGATAAATTATATACAACAAATTAAACATATTTTATATTTAATTTCCTGAATATTTTATTTTTTTCCTACTAATTTATTTTTTATTTATTACTGGTACTTTTTTAGTTTTCTTGCATCAAATTAACTCACTAACATGAATAAACTCTTAAAATTAAATATTTAAAATAGGATACAGTAAAAAAAATATGAAGTTAATCTCAGAGCTGGATACTACATTTTAACCTAAAATATTAGCTTTAAATGGTGTTTAGTGGAGTTTTTTTTTTTTTTAAGTGTACTAGTCCTGAATCTTGATACCACGCAAAGGAGGAGGCTCCAACTATTCCCTGCAACAAGACATAGAAGTGGGCTCGATGTTGCCTCTTACTCTCCAACAAGACATAGTAATTGTTCTTCCTTTCCCCTTCAATTTGAAGTCTCAGAAACGAGTTTGAGATTCATGGATTAATGTTCCGTGTGAAAAGGATTCAGGGGCATTTCTTGAAAGGAGATTTGCTGGCTTAACCAGTTTTCAGATTCAGTGCAGCGATGAAGAAGTCTTGCGATCTTACCAATTCTACATGGGGATACCAGGTTCTGTCTTCTTTCACATTTCTATTTTACTACTTTATTTTACAGTGCAGTATATGTAATTTCCTTTTCTGATATAAGGTTGGATTAGTGGGAGAGCATCTACAAGTTTACAAAGAACAAAATTGCGGAAATGAAGCACAATGGAGTCAACTTGGAGATTTCAATAATCAAAAGCTCACTTGGTATAAGGTATATTATGCCTGCATGAAGTTATGATCAAAATTAACACCATTTTGTTTGACTGAAATCAAATGAAAAAGATGGGTTTATTGAGGTAGAAAATTAAATGAAATAGCAAAAGAATTTCAGTTAAATTTAAATAAAATTTGCGGAGTGTTCCCAGGAAGTGGGGTTCTTTTTAAACTTTTTTTTTTGTATAAAAAAAATTTAGGTGGGTTTGACACTGATCCCTCATTAAGGTTAGGATACAGTTTCAGAGCTCAGAGAATACTTATAGGAGACTTATGAGATTGCCTACTAAAGGAATCCTCATGACAGTAGTAGAAATTAAACTCACATCTTTATAAAATATAAATCTATTTTTTACTATTTATATTAACTTTAATTTACAGTTCTTTTTTAATTTATTTGTGCCTAGGGGATGAAATAAGGAGAGACCTTGGGGGAGGAAGTGAACTAGTGAAGAGGGAGAGATATTCATGTGGGCTCTTAGCCTGTCTTTTTGGCCCTTTGGGCTTTAAGCTTGGTGGAATATGGAAAGTGTGATACCGTGGAGTTCCCATGAAACGGAACTTTGGAAGTTGTTTTTTTCATGATAGATTAAAAGTATTTAATATATTAACCAACAAGGTTGGATTTAATAAAATATGCTATTCTCTTATAATATAATAAATTAAAATTCGAATATCTATCTTAAAGAGATTCTCATATTTAATATCCCATAGAATAGTACGGCTTATCAACTTATTATTTTGTTTAGAGGAAGGACCTAGAAATTTATCTATAGGATCTAATGCTCATATATTTGTTCATAATAGAGGTCGATCAATAACACATATTGTATTTATTCATAATAACAGTGTACATGTGTTACTACTGTAAATACCATGGACTACTACTGTAAATAACTGTGTACTGGTGCTGTAATTGTAAACAGAAATAACTGTGTATTACTACTGTAAATACCATGGACGTCAGTATCCTTTGTTTACCTTTAAGAAAAAGGAAAACACAACAGATGGGGTCAAACAAGGGTAAATGTGTAGTTGCAAGTACGCTTAGGAGCATAAAGATTATGTGATTTACATGGAGATATAACAAGATGGCAGACTGCATTTGAGGCACCTGAGGGAGATGACCCAGTTGCGTGGAACCTGAGCACCAGGGGAAAAGGTGAAGAAGCTTGGGTAAATGGCGAAAGCATCGGTCGTTATTGGATCTTGTTCCATGATACAAATGGCAACCCTTCTCAAGCACTTTTGAGTTATTTACCGTCTCTCTTTCATTTCGTATTATACTATTCATATATTTTGCATTTATGTTGAGAAACACTGGGTCCAATAATAGTTACTGCTGTAATTAAATATGGACATGTTGGGATAATTGATAATAGGTATCATTTGCCTCGGTCCTTCCTTAAAGCATCCGGAAACTTTCTGGTTGTGATGGAGGAAGCTGGTGGGAATCCTCTTGGTGTCTCCTTGAATACTGTTTCTGTCACCACTTCACATGAACCCTTTTCCAAATTATCTTTTCCTTCTGCTATTTTTTTTTGTAAAAAATATTTTGAAAATGGATTGGTATCATCCATGATCTACAGGTAAAATAAAATCTCTATTCCTCTTAAGTGATACTAATATGTGGCATAACAAGTTTCTTTTTACTACTTAGTTTAATTAATTATATAATTAAGCAAAAGTTACAGTGCAACACACATTGCATGGGGAACATGTAATTGGGCTTTACATTAAGAAGTGGATCATTTATTGGCTTTGTTTTTAATATAATTTTTTCAAAAAAGAATTAGAGTCACCTACAAAGGATAAAATAAAATCTCACTTTCTCCTAAGCCATATTAATATCAGTCAGGGCGAGCTGTCTATTACTTTCAGGTGTAAACATAAGTACTCATAAGTTAGCATGTCTCTCTAAATGCTATAACTATAATTATAACAAAATGGTACTCCCCAATTATCAAATATACTCTAAATAATCACATGTCTCATTCTTTCGCTAATTGAACATATAGACAATGGGTGGATTATTTATTAACTAATTCCAAAATAAATTACTATTCTCAAAGCAGATCCTAGGAATTCTTGGATGGCATCCATCACAATATTAGGGGCTATTTGGAGAAATCCAAAACTATGGTTTAGAAGTCCTTTTGGATAAAATTTTGGTTTGAAAAAATTTCAAAACAAATAACCATATTTGTCTAAAAGGGCTTCTAGGCAAAAAATTATAGTTTCAGATAAGTTGACTAACTTTTAAAATAGTAAAAGAACTTATGGACTATCCATTTATTATCTTACCCATATTTTTTCCCACTCTCTCTTTTTCTTTCTTCTCTTATTCTCTTCTCCTTCGCCCTATACTGCTCTTGTTCGTGTCACTGTCATTGTCATTGTCACTGCTCGTACGTTGCTGTAAGCTATGGGTCGTCAGTCGCCGCTCGTCTATCGTTACTCATCGTGGGTTGTTGCAAGTTGAGGGTGGCTGCTCGTGAGTCATTGACCGCTGTAATCTCATCTTGTTGGTCATCTCTATCGCTTCTGTCACTATCATCGCTAATTCTATTCCTAGGAATGGAGGGAGAGTGAAGGAGAGAGAAAAAAAGAATTTTTTTAAAAAATAGAATCATATATTTTCTAATAATTTATTAATAATAAAAATTATTTTATTAATAATTATTTAAACGTTGATTAATTTATAACTATTTTTTTTAAAAGTCATATTTTTTTAATTTTATTTTTAAAAATCAATCTAAACACACAGTATATTTACTCTTCGATTTATGCATCCACCTTGCACACTTTTCTAAGATAATTTTCTCCGTTTCAAACAGTTAGTCCAACTTTCTCTATTATTATTTGTTGCCAAAATAAAATTTTCTAATTTATTTTTCCTGATATTTTTTGTTTTGTAAATAGTATCATATCAAATATTTTCTTTTTATATATATACTCCAACGTATATATATATATATAAAACAATATACTATTACTATCATATGAAATTCTCAAATCCACTTTAAAATTTTTTAATAATTAAATTATATATCCATTTTATTTGAATAGCGTGAAGTTTTTAATAAATCATGGAAGATTTTGATATTATCATGAGAATTAATTTTTTTAAGTATATATATATCCTCATATTAAAAATAATTTTATTTAAAACATTGTCTAATATTAAATATGGGTACCGAGAATGATTTAATAAATATTAATTTGTTATATTGTACGTGATTAACTCATTCTACAATATCCAATGTGTGAGAATTAATTATTTTGATTTGATTGGAATGAAGAGATGAAAAGGCTGAAGCTCAAGTTCTAAGTGAATCAAGAGAAAATAATATATGCCAGAGAAAAATAAATGAAGAACATGGCATCACGTGGGGAGGGGAGATGGCGGTCAGGTTGTTAAACAACAGATATACGTTGCATTGCGTTTAGGGATCTCCCAGTATCATCCGACATGCAGAGATCCATAGGTTAAATTGGCAAAGAATAAAACATGTAACTATCTAAAATATGATCAATTTTTAGAGAGTATTAAAAAAGAGGAAACAGATTCCCCCAAAAAAAAGAACTTGGTTCAAACAGCGAAGGAAGGAGGCGTAGATGTAATTGAAACCTATGTCTTCTGGAATGGACATGAACTCTCTCCTGGAAATGTGAGTTGGAAAAACTTATTTAGATGTTTTGAGATACATGCACCTAGAGCATATTATAATATGTTGTCAGATATGAATTTTTTAAAGCTCAATTTCCACTAAATATTTATTGTCTGGCAGTATTACTTTGGTGGTCGATTCGATCTGGTGAAGCTTGTAAAGATTGTCCAGCAGGCTGGGATGTTCCTGATTCTTCGGATAGGTCCATTTGTTGCTGCAGAATGGAATTATGGGTATGCAGTTATTATGCTTGCTACAAGTTTTGTACAGGACACCAGCTAATTTGGGTTCAATACTTAACATTGGCTGTTATTTGTGTATATCATGGCAAAATTAATTGATATTGAGGATTGTTTCAAACTCAATTATGGCTTCAGAATTCTAAAGTACAGCTGTATGTGACAGTGGGGTACCAGTATGGTTGCATTATGTTCCGGGCACAGTATTCCGGACTAACAGTACGCCTTTTATGGTATGTAAGGGGGATTGTTGATTTTAACTTATATTAAGGTTCAAATATCTATTTCATAAATTTTATTGAAGTACAATAACTACCATCACTCTGACTGAGTTTGATTGTCCTTTGTGTCCAGTATCATATGCAGAGATTTACAACATATATTGTGGACCTTATGAAACAAGAGAAGCTTTTTGCCTCACAAGGTGGCCCTATTATCTTAGCCCAGGCAAGTATAATTTCAAGCCTTTGGATTTATTCTCAGCGGTTCTGCCACTTTATCCAGTGGTGGCCACTAAAAATTCCAGTAGTTTCGAGTTCTTTTTCTTCATTGTGCTTCTCTACTTGGTCCTCTGGACATATTTGATGACAACATCTAAAATTACAGATAGAAAATGAATATGGATACTATGAAAATTTTTATGGAGAGGGAGGAAAGCAATATGCCATGTGGGCTGCTAAGATGGCTATTTCTCAAAACATCGGTGTCCCTTTGATAATGTGCCAGCAATGGGATGCTCCAGATCCTGTGGTGAGGTTATATTTTTGTAGAACTAATTTTAAAAAGTTTTCTTGTTCAAGTAGCATTAGTATGCTTTTATAGATTCATTTCATCTTTAAATCAACATTCTTAGCTAGCCTTTTTTTTTGTGTGTAAATACTATATAAAAGTTAGCTTCTCTTCCCCCCCTTGCCTCTGCCTCCCTCAGTTGATATATTTATGCGCTAAGTGGCTTTTTCATAGGCAACTGCACATATGAACAAACGAATCATAGTCTGACTATTGACGATTTCTCTGCAGATTGATACTTGTAACTCATTCTACTGTGACTCTTTCATGCCTACTTCTCCAAAGAGGCCCAGAATTTGGACTGAGAATTAACCAGGGTGGTATGTTGGAATTCATCTTATCTGCCTCTAGTATATTATTCTTATTTGGAATCTAGAAGATCATGTTATTGTTACGAATACCTGCAAATTTTGAAAATTTAGCCTTTTTGGTTTCTTTATAGCCCTATTTATTGGGTACTTCCCCCCTCCTTTGTTTGCTTAACCAAATGTAAGCATTAAAAAGTGAGCAAAAGGATAATTATTGGTTATGATTTAGTAAAAGAGGAAAAAGGTCCTGATAATTTCTACTACTTTGAGGTTTAAAACCTTTGAGGCCAGAGATCCTCACAGGCCTGCTGAAGATGTTGCTTTTGCTGTTGCTCGCTTCTTCCAGAAAGGTGGAAGTGTACAGAATTACTACATGGTACAGATGATGGCTCTTTTTGTTTTTTTTAATTCCTTTTACTATTATGATTCTAGGTAATAGAAGACATTTCATTCATGAACCAGAAAAGTTTCATAATAAACTTAGAACTTGTTGATATTTCCTTCAGCTTTCTGCCATTGTTTGAAGTTGACCTCTTTTTCTCATCTTCGTGGGTTAGTATCATGGGGAAACAAATTTTGAGCGAACAGCAGGTGGTCCATTCATTACTACAAGTTATGACTATGATGCTCCAATAGACGAGTATGGTAAGCTGTCACAAGTCTCTCTCCCTCTCGTTAAGAAAAACTAAGTTCTTTTGTGAGGAAATTTATCATGAGCGAATTCATCATATAATCACAGGGTTACCTAGACTTCCAAAATGGGGACACCTTGTGAGAGATATCACAATTAATTGTGATTGATCAGACCTGATTATAGGGGAGTAATTATGAGAGATTTAGGGGATTATCACAATTAAATGTATTCTATAATTTGCTATCTGTTTCCTGATTATGCGTCCCCAATTATGTATGCATATGTGTATATATATGTATGTAATTAGAGAAGAAATACAGAACAGCGAATTACCTTCATTTCTGTGCTGTCTATTTGGTTAAATTCTGCCCCCCTTTTAACATGGTATCAGAGCGGGCTTTTGGAATGACCTCCGCCGAAGTCAAAGTTGCCGGCGTCGAAGGATCCACTGTCATCATCGTTCCCGAGCGTCTCACCGGAGATAACTACCTTGAATGGGCTCAGTCCATGTCCCTCGCACTAGACGGCTGTGACAGGTTGGAGATGATACAAAATGACCCACCTTCCACCGACGATGTTGGTGTTCGCCGACGGTGGAAATCCGAGAATTCCCTAGTAGCATCATGGCTTCTCAATGCCATGATTCCGTCTGTGCGTCGCAGTTTCATGTTCATACCTACCGCCAAGGAAATCTGGAAATCGGTGAAGGAAGCATATGGCAAGCGACCAACGGCGTCTCTCGTCTTTGATTTGCGCTCCCGGTTATAGAATGTCTGTCAGGGTGATCGTCCCCTCAACGCGTACTACTTGGAGAAGACCAGCCTATGGCAGGAGTTGGACCTGCTGAAGCACCGAGCTTGGAAGCACCCTGACGACGCTGCTGCTCACCAACAAGAAATGGAGGAAGAAAGGTTGTTTGAATTCCTTGTAGGTCTCGACCCAGCATATGAAGAGGTCTGTGGGCGTCTCCTTGGACGCGTGCCTCTACCCTCGGTCCCTGAAGCATTTACTCTCCTGCGCGATGAAGAATCGCGTCGACACGTGATGCTCATCGACAAGGTGTCCAGATCAACACCAACGGAGGCTTCTGCGCTCGCAGCTTGTGCTCCAGACTCTAGGAGGGATCGCCCTGTCTGCACCCATTATCACAAAGCAGGCCACACCATGGAGAAATGTTGGGATCTCCATGGGAAGCCTGCAGATTGGCGTCCTCGACAGCGCAAGCCAAGGGGGAATATGGCGGAGGCGGCCCACTCATACAACACCTCCGTGGCCACCAATCTGCAGCCTAATACTGCGCCTGGCCCAATTGAAGATGCCTCAGCCCAATACTGCGCCTCTGGACTCCCTGGCTCAGCAGCGGCCCAAATCCAACAATATGGACTTCCTGGCTCAGCAGCGGCCCAAACCCCAGATTGGTAGATTGGCCCAAACTCCAGCAGCCCAAATCCTTTAACCCTGATTCTGGACAGATTGGCAGTCCTTGAAAAACAGACCCATAAGCAACCAATAGCGACCGTTGTGCAACGAGGTAATTTCTTTCAAGCTCTTGCCACTATTAAAAGTAAAACTACAGGCTCTTGTTGGATAGTGGACTTAGGAGCCTCCGACCACATGACGAATGAGACATCCTTTTTCGCTACCTACACACCGGTAAAATCACCTCTTACTGTTAAGATTGCTGATGCATCTGACTCTTTGGTTGCTGGTAGTGGTACAATCAATGTTTCCCCAACTCTTACACTGCATAATGTTTTACATGTGCCAAATTTGAAGTGCAATTTATTATCTGTCAGTCAATTGACGAGGGATGCAAGATGCCATGCTAAATTCTTTGCTACCCATTGCATTTTTCAGGATCTACTCACGGGGACGACGATTGGTGTTGCTAAGAAGTTTGATGGGCTCTATTACCTGGATGACTGTCATAATTCAGTACCCCACTCATGTAATAAAGTGTGTCTTCCCCGAGCTAGTGACTTGGAGTTGTGGCACAAACGATTAGGGCATCCAAATCTTCAGTATATGTGCAAAATATTTCCGTCACTATGCTCTAATAAAAAATCCGATTTCTCATGTGATTCCTGTGAACTTGCCAAACATCATTGGACCCATTTCCCTAGTGTCCCCTATCGCCCATCTAAGCCCTTTTCAATCGTTCATAGTGACTTATGGGGTCCCTCTCGAATCCCCAATCGCAATCAGTCAAGATGGTTCATGACCTTAATCGATGACCATACCCGGGTAAGTTGGGTTTTTCTCTTAAAGGATAAAACCGAAGTATATCAAACTTTTGTCAACTTCTACAACATGGTCCTTACCCAATTCAATACAAAAATCCAGACCCTCCATACTGACAATGGCATTAAATACTTTAATCATCCTCTATCTGAATTCCTCCAACAACACGGTGTCACCCACAAAAGTTCTTGCCCATACAGCCCCCAATAAAATGGCATTGCGGAACGCAAAAATAGGCATCTTCTAGAAACAGCCCGAGCCCTTTTGTTTAGCAGTCATGTCCCACATTTCTATTGGTCCGACGCTATACTCATGGCCACCTTCTTAATTAACCGAATGCCATGCAAACCCTTGTGTTTTCAAACTCCTCTCCAAGCTCTCCAGCATCATTTTCACCAACCTTATCTAGAAAATACCCTTCCTCTTCGAGTCTTTGGGTGCACTGCCTTTGTTCCTCTCCATCATACCTCCAAACTTGATCCTCAGGCTGTAAAATGTATCTTTCTAGGTCCTGTTGTTGCTCAAAAGGGGTACAAATGCTTTGATCCTGTCACTAAGCGTCTCTATACCACATGTGATGTCACCTTTCATGAAACCATTCCTTTCTATCCCTCTTCGATTCAGGGGGAGACTTGGAGTGAATCTCAGAAACTTCAAACTGAATCTGAACCACTATATTTCAATCAAGCACCTGATAGCATTTACACTCTTGATACACCAGCACAAAAGGAACCTAAGAACCAGGAAGGAAACACTAACTCAGGGGGAGACACTCACAAATGGGGACAAGTCTATACTCGCAGAAACAAGACAGGTCATGCCCCTCAAGTGAATGACGCACACCAAGAGTCTGAACCAGATACAGGTCTTGAACCACCACAAGAACAAAATGGTGATCTTGATCTCCCAATAGCCATGAGAAAGCAACGCAAATCATGCACTAGACATCCCATAGAGAGGTTTGTCTCTTATCAGGACCTATCATCTAAACATTATGCTTTTATCTCTCATCTGGATCAAATCAGGATACCAGAACATATAAATGAGGCTCTTGCAAGTCCTGCATGGAGGACAGCCGTGATGGAGGAAATGAAGGCACTAGAGGAAAATCAAACGTGGGAAGTAGTAGAACTACCAAAGGGCAAGAAAGCAGTTGGATGTAAATGGGTGTTCACCCTAAATATCTTGCAGATGGAAGCCTTGATAAGTATAAAGCTCGACTAGTGGCTAAAGGTTTTACCCAGATCTATAGTACGGATTACACTGAGACATTTGCACCAGTTGCAAAATTGAACACCATCAGAATTCTACTATCACTTGCAGCTAATCTAGACTGGCCACTACATCAGATGGATGTCAAGAATGCATTCTTAAATGGAGAATTGAAGGAAGAAGTATACATGAAGATGCCTCCAGGATTTCCAGGGAAGAAGGAAGGTCAAGTATGTAGACTGAAGAAGTCACTATATGGCTTGAAGCAATCCCCTCGAGCATGGTTTGAGAGATTCACCAGAGTAATTAAGAAGTTAGGCTATACACAGGGATAAAGTGACCGCACCTTATTCTTCAGACATGCAAACGGGAAACTTGTGGTATTAGCAGTATATGTAGATGACATTATTATCATAGGAGACAACCCAACAGAAATTGATAAAGTTAAAAAGGCTCTTAATCAGGAATTTCAAGTAAAGGATTTAGGAAAGATGAAGTATTTTTTGGGTATGGAAGTGGCCAGATCTACGAAAGGAATCAGTATCTCACAGAAAAAGTACATAATAGACCTTCTGGAAGAAACAGGTATGCTAGGTTGCAGACCTAGCGATACTCCTATTCAAGTTGAAAAGATCAGAGACGATGAAGACCTAGGAAAGGAGGTAGATATGGGGAGATATCAACGTATGGTAGGGAAGCTGATTTATCTATCACACACCAGGCCAGACATTGCGTATGCTGTCAGTGTTGTGAGTCAACACTCTCATAACCCTAAGTAGAAACACTTGAATGAAGTATATCGAATCCTCAGATACCTCAAAGGCTCAGCTGGTATGGGCCTCCTATTCAAGAAATCTGACAAAAGAAACGTGGAGATATTCACAGATGCTAATTGGGCAGGTGATCAAGATGATAGACGATCAACTTCAGGGTATGCTACCTATGTATGGGGGAACTTGGTCACATGGCACAGTAAAAAACAAAGTGTAGTTGCTAGGAGTAATGCTGAAGCTGAATTCAGATCTATTGCCCTGGGAATATGCGAAGGCTTATGGGTAAAACGAGTTTTAGAAGAATTGGGAATGCTACTAGAATTACCTATGAGACTACATTCAGACAATATGGCGGCAATAAATATGTCACACAACCCCATCCAGCATGACAAAACAAAACATGTGGAAATAGACAAACATTTTATAAGAGAAAAGATTGATGCTGGAATAATGGAACTCAGACACATTTCCTCCAAAGAACAAACAGCAGACATACTCACAAAGGGATTATAGCGAGATAAATTTGAATATCTAATTTGCAAGTTGGACATGATAAATATCTATACTCTAACTTGAGGGGGAGTGTGGGAGAAATCACAATCAATCAGGATATCACAATTAATTGTGATTGATCAGACCTGATTATAGGGGAGTAATTATGAGAGATTTAGGGGATTATCACAATTAAATGTATTCTATAATTTGCTATCTGTTTCCTGATTATGCATCCCCAATTATGTATGCATATGTGTATATATATGTATGTAATTAGAGAAGAAATACAGAACAGCGAATTACCTTCATTTCTGTGCTGTCTATTTGGTTAAATTCTGCCCCCCTTTCAACACACCTAAAGGAACTTCACAGAGCTATCAAGCTATGTGAAGGTTTATTGCTTAATGGAGAATCTAAAAACATATCCCTTGGTCCTTCCCTGGAGGTAACTTTCATGCTTTCTATGATTTTCCTGTCTACTAAAATGGATTATCGTCTTGTTTAGCTGTGAACTATCATGGCCAAATCATACTTTATTGCAGTTTGTTTTCAAGCATCTTATATGAATTTGAATATGCTTACTTTATCTTGGACACTCTTCGCTTGCTGCCAAGATTCTAGGATACTTCAATCCTGTAATCTCATGATTCAAATTTTTAGTTCAATCATGTCATTTCATTCATATTCCATGTTATATAGTGTCTATTTGCATTTCAATGTACCTTATGATCTGTTTGTTTTTTAGTTGGAAGACATTGTTCTAACCATGCTGCATTCAGGCCGATGTATATACTGATTCATCAGGAGTGTGTGCTGCTTTTATTGCTAATACTGATGATAAAAATGACAAGACAGTTGAATTTCGGAATGCATCATATCACCTACCAGCATGGTCAGTGAGCATTCTGCCTGATTGCAAGAATGTAGTTTTTAACACTGCAAAGGTAATCTATAGCTTCCTTCAAAGTAATAAAAGCCAACATGATATTAGCCACTTTATTACTCCTCTAAAAATTTTAGTTTTTGCTGTATGTGAATGTCAACCTGCTGTAACTGAAACTGATGTCTGCAGCGGAGCCAATGTAGGATGGTTTTATTATGAAGAATGTTTCGTACAGTTAAATTGATTGACTGAGGTCTCCTGGCACTAAATATCATAATTTACTTTTTTATTCACTAATGTACTTTTAAAGTACTGATCTAAATGCAATATAATTACAAATTTTATTGATCTTTTGTGCAATTCCTTCTTCTGGTCCCTTCACTTAGACATGTGATATTCATCAGGTTAACTCCTATTCAAACATTGTTGACATCGTTCCAGAGAAATTACAACTGTCACATGGAAGTGTAAAGACTTTAAAGTGTGACATATTTAAAGAGAATGCAGGGATATGGGGGAATGCAGACTTAGTAAAGCATGGCTTTGTTGATCACATTAATACCACTAAAGATACCACAGACTATCTGTGGCATACAACAAGGTTTGTTTCAATATAAAAAATTGTTAAGAGCGTATGATCAATTGAAATGGACCTTTTACTGTTTCAGTATATTATTCTCAACTCTTGTAGCATCTAGAAATGCCAAAGAATGAAACGTGCATATTTTACTGTCTTTGACATGAGAAGTAGAATCATTTGCATATACTTTCTTTTCTTTGAATAGAAGTTACTAAGATAACTTAACATTGTCTGCTATAACAATGAAGCAGTAATGTAGTTGATGAACATCATAGCTGAAGTGTTCCCTTTTCTATAGCTTACACGATTCTTATATATTTTCTATAATTCGAATTCAATGCATATCAAAGGACCTCGTTGGGTTGCCATGCTTTAAATCTAGGGCATTTGCTATAGCCTATCAAGCAGCTTCCTAGTATTTTTGGAAACTCCATAAATGATTATAAGCTCCTTTACATTTGATGGAATGGAAATGTATAAGAAATTGAAGCATGCATAAAATATAGATGTGCAGTTAAAATATTGTTTTAATTTTTTTTTTCCTTTATGGCAGTTTATTTGTTGGTGAAATGAAGATTTCTTAAAGAATGGAAGTAAACCAATTCTTCTGATAAAATCCAACGGTCATGCAGTTCATGCTTTTGTGAATCAGGAATACCAAGGTTACCCTCTCTTCTATTCTGAATTTTTTATCCCTTGGGTTAGTTTATTTATCAATAAATTATTGTAATGTGATCTTTGCAAATTTCTTATCATCATGCATTTAGGCGTATGCCAATGCCAATGTTCCCCCCCCCCCTATTTCTTTCTGCAATTTTATGATCCTTCATTCGTAGATCAGGGTGTTACAACTTTCCTTCTGTTGTTCTCTTTAATCAGCATGCATAAAGCACTCAATGTTTAGAGTTATGTTAGTTTCTCTTCGGTTTACATGAATGCAGATATTATTTTCTTGGTGATACGGAGATTTTAATATTTTATTACAAATGTTCTCTCGTTTTCTTTGCTCTTCAATTTCAGTTTCTTAACTTCTTGTTTTATAGGTTCTGCAACTGGATATGGTACCCATTCACCATACACTTTTAACCATCCCATTTCTCTCAAGGCAGGGAAAAATGAAATTGCCTTATTGAGCATGACCGTTGGCCTCGCAGTGAGTGTGTTACTCTGTTTAGAACATTCCGCTTTATTCAATGACTTTTCTAGAGGCGTGTTGTTGGTCTGGTCTCCTTTAAGTAAATGCCTTGAAATCTCATTACTAATTCCTTGTAACTTTCAGACAGCTGGCCCGTTTTACGAATTTTCAGCAGCAGGACTGACAAGTGTAAAGATTAAGGGACTGAACAATGGGACATTAGACCTGTCTTCTTATGCCTGGACTTACAAGGTATATTTTTGTTTCTGCATAGATTAAAATATTTGCTCGTCTAAGTTCTATTTGTTAGAGAAAATCATTGACTTTGACTGCTCCTGTGACTTTTTCTAGCCCTTGATGTCTTCAATTTCCTGCTTTGTTGCAGATTGGGGTGTACGGAGAACACCTAAAGATATACCAGGGAGATGGTTTAAATTATGTAAACTGGACTTCTACTACAGAACCTCCCAAAGGGCAGCCATTGACATGGTACAAGGTAATGACTTTTTTTGACATCAGTTGTGTAAGCACCCAGAGGGTGAGTCTCGGCGCAACAGTAAAGCTGTTTCTATGCATCTAGAGGGCATGGATTCAAATCTTGAAAACAATCTCTTCACTCGCGGGGGCAAGACAGCAATTTGTCCCTCCCTATACCCCTTTGTGCACTGAGCCGCCCTTTGTTTTCAGTTGTGGAAATTATAAAGAATTCTTTCATTTGGCTACTGTTGTGTGGTGGAGAATCTTAAAAGGGACGTTGTTGGTCATGCAGGTAATTGTTGATGCTCCACCAGGGAATGAACCAGTTGGGCTGGACATGTTACATATGGGAAAAGGTCTAGCTTGGTTAAATGGAGAAGAAATTGGAAGATATTGGCCTAGGAAAAATTTACATCAAGAGTGTGTTAAAAAATGCGACTATCGAGGCAAATTCAATCCTGACAAATGTGACACTGGCTGTGGAGAACCCACCCAGAAATGGTAAAAATCTGTGAGCTAAAGACAGTTTAATCGAAGTGGACGAATTAGATATTTAGTAATCTCTGTCCAATTTTTTTCCTTGACTTATCTTACTTTAAAGACCTAGTAACTAAAAGTGGCTGGAATAGAGTTTTCTTGCCAAACTGCACAACACCAGTAGAACTAGGCCAAGAAGAGTGATATAATGGTAGATCACAAAGCATTTTAAATCCTTAACAGACTCTATAGTAGATCAAAAAACAAAAATACTAATCATGAATAGTAGATAGAAGAGGAAATGATTGAAAACTTCCTAAATTTTATACGTCGTGGTCAGGTTTTTCTGGAGGCTTTGCTTTTTTCTTTGAAGCCATGAATAATTTGTGTGATAGTTGTAGCCCATAGATTTAGTTACTTGTGCGGTATTTTAACTATGCTAATCTGACATGTGGTTTAGAGTAGAAATAATCCGTTATACAGAGTCAGTTATCATCTGTTTCTTCTTTTCATGAAATATTGTGTACTTTTTCCCCTACAATCAGGTATCATGTTCCAAGATCTTGGTTCAGGCCTTCTGGAAATGTTCTTGTTATTTTTGAAGAGAAAGGTGGTGATCCAACAAAAATTAGTTTCTTAAGACGCAAGGTTTCTGGTACATGTGCCCTTGTGGCAGAGGATTACCCCTCCCTTGGACTTGATTTTGAGGGTGAAGATAAATTTGAGAAATACAAAAATACCCCTTTTGCCCATTTAGCATGCCCCGAAGATACTCGCATATCTGCTATAAAATTTGCTAGCTTTGGAACTCCTTCAGGAACATGTGGGTCCTACAGCATAGGAGATTGCCATTATCCAAATTCTAGTTTACTTGTTGAAAAGGTACGTGTTTCTGGAATTTGTTCTTTTACATTAAGTTATTCTCTTAAAACATCTGATGACATCTTCAGTTCTAAAGCTACTGTGTGAGACGGGATGATATATTAACATGTACTCATGCTTGTTTTACTCTTTTTGTTTTTGAAGATTTTATTTTATTTTTTATATGTTTGATTGCTTTTGCAGGCATGCTTGAACAAAAAGGAGTGTGTTATAAAATTGAATGAAGAGAATTTCAAGAACAACCTGTGTTCTGGTTTAACTAGGAAACTGGCAGTGGAGGCAGTGTGTAGCTGATATTAGCAATTCTCAAGAGTTATTGCATTACGCCATTTATATAGAAGCTTAGTTGAATAGTAGTAGCAAGATCAATATAGTTTTGCATATTTTGTCACCAACTTAGACTCTTCCTTCTCTTCCTGATTAATAATAATTTTAGCTCAGTTGAATAATAATAATTTTAGCTGTTTGGTGCATTCATTTATTGTGTTTTCTGCTCTTGCTGTGAGAAGGAAATGAGTAAAGTTCTTCTCAGATATTGAATCGTGCTGAGGTATGATTCATGATTTGATAAACTCATAGGGATTAAATCTAGATCGTAGTTTTTTTTCCTAAAAAAATTAAAAATTAAAAATATATTATAAAAAATAGTTATGTTTACCAAGACTAAGCAAATGTGGAATGAGTTGACATCATAAATCTTTATCATTGATTATCAACTTTATTTCCGACAAAAAAAAATAAATAAATAAAGTTTTGATTAGTTTAGTCAATTCGAAATTGATTTTGAAGATTACTTGAACTAGTATTATGACTGCTTATTTATTTATTTATTTTTACAGTCAAAATGCCAGTTAAAACAATTCGTTTTCAGCATGAGTTGATTCTTCAAGTGTTGGTTTGGCTTTAACACTTACTAGCAATGGATGAATACGTGGGCAAACACACAGGAAACTTATTCTCGAAAACTGATTCCTAAAACTGGATTTCACCAATTCAATTCCACACCAATTACTTTTAATAATAAATACTAGTTACACTAATTGTTTTAAATCACAAGTTAGTATTTGTACGAGTGGCTTTGCATGAATTATAACTAGATATTCCAAGAACACATCCAAATAGATCCAACCGGTTTTATGCTTCTGCTTAAGACTCAGAAACATAATGCTTGCTTGCCTCTTAAGTCTCAACTAAATAAGATTTAACTGCAGATAAAAAAGTAGTTATGCAGTCAATTTGTAAAGATTTACCATGCTTGTCCTTTTGCAGTCCTGTAAAATGGTATTTCATAACTTATTCTCTTCAATTAACACAACAAAAGGGTACCATTCTAGATGACACGAGATTATCCTCATCATACAAATTGGCGTATGCCGAGTTACAACTTCCAAAATCCTAGTGGGAACCAATCTGCTCAAACCACATTCATGCCTTCTTAAAGATACTTTTCTTGCCTCAACTCTGTTTGCTTGAACCTCATATCAACGCATCTACCAGGAGCTTCGAAGACTATATTTCCTCCTCAAGGCAGAAATTTGATTGTTTTACAAAATTTTTATCGTCCAATTGTCTGCAATGCCGACATTAGGCTTGCGGATGGTCATAGCAAGTGACCCTTGCGACCTTTGAATCCAAAGAGGGGCATTCCCAATTTCAACCTTTTCTTTGGATGGTTCAATCAGGGCATTCTTTGAGCGGGAAGAGTATCCTAAGAGGATAATCCTCTCAATGACAGCATTTGAATGATATTGAACACTGCCCTGGGAAGCAGGTGCAAGATTCACAGATGTAAGCTTTCTATCTGCGAAAACAAAACGGCGATGGATATAGGCCCCTTGCAGGAAACTAAAGCTGCTGCCATCATCGATATAGAGTTCTCCTTCAGCTGCTTGAGAACTGTTCAGAGCTATGACCTGTCAAAGTGAAGTGACAATAAAAATTTCACCACCTATCACGATGCAAACAAATAGTCTACTTTCCGTTACTGTCAACAGTCTCCTTATGGTACTGGGAAAGGACTATGAATAAGACAAGAGAAGCCAAGACATACAAGTTCGAATGGTTTAATAAGCAAGCTACTCAGGTTTGGCTGACAAAATCATGAGTCAAAACATAAGATCAAATCGACTTAAGTTGTTCAATACTTAAATGACAAAATTATATGAATTGGCATGCAGTACATTAAGTTATACAAATTCTTTATGCTCCTCATCCTCTTAATCCTAGAACAAAATACACAAACCATACAATTGCACAAATCCTATTCATCAGATAAATTCTACTGTGGTCAGGCGGCAACAGAAATATTACACAGCAACATTTTTTGAAAACATTCCTGAGTGTTCAGAGTGGTAGGGAATTAACAAGACCAAACTCCACGGTAACACACACACACACACACATATATGACAGAAGAGTTTAAATAAAAAAGCCAAAGGTGCAAGAACTCCTATATATTGAAACAAACGAAAGAATTTCAGTGATAAAGTTAGACATTTAACCCCCACCCATGCATCCATATTTAGAAGGTTTACAGCAAATCAGTAACAAGTACCAGAGTATAAGGATCATTTATCATCTGTGTGGAACTTCTTCGGAATCGATCTTTCCTTGGTACAATGGTACCAGCCCTCTGGAAAGCAGGGATACTCTCCTCAGTAGTCTTCAACTTGTGGGTCAATCCTCCCTTGTACACAGTTCCAGTTCTTAGATCATGCCATGATTGTTTTCCAGGTAGATAGACTGATACTTGTTTAGCTCGCTGGAAGGAAGAATTATAAAACTTAATTTAAAAGCCGTTGACAAGAATAAATGAAATGAAAAGGATATGCAAACAATATACTGAAAGGCATTAAAGAAGTACTGGTAAGTGACTAGGGCACCTCAGTATAAATTCCTTGCACTAAAAGGCTGTTTCCAACCATGAAAGCTTCATCATTGCTAAAAGTAGCCTCATCAGATGGGAATTCCATCCACAATGGTCTTAGGACAGGTGTACCAGTCAAGTTAGCCTCTCTGAATAAAGTGTAGAAATATGGGAGCAATGCATAACGAACATGTATCGAATCCTTTATAACTTCTGTATTCTGTTCTCTGCAATAACACAGGGACCATTAGTTAACAATCTTCACAGGACTAGTGTACCACCACAGGATAAATTTTAAAATCAAGAGATGCAAATGTAAATATTGGGACATGCAATTCAACTTCTCCAATTATTAATGTGGCAGTGCCCGGATGGCAAATAATGGATTTCAGCCATCTAACTCCTATGTTTTATATGGAAAATAACCCAAAGGGTGGAGACCAAACAAGAAATTTACACCAGAAAATGGTATAGTACATCAGGGGACAGGTTTACGTATTTCAGAATATGGCTGATTTACAATAACATTTTATTTCACATGTAATATTAACTATTTTAATAAAATCTACACTATATTTTGGCAAGGGGAAGAAGAAGATCATGACAACAATTGTCTAACAAGTAACTTGTAAGATAGAGCAGTCAGGTCTTGATAAGGGAAAAGAAAAAATTACCAAATGTTTGTAGCTTTGTCGAACAAATAAGAAAATAAAAGAGTATAATGAAAAGCCAGAATGAATAAAAGAGTATAATAAAAAGCCAGAATGGTATTTTGGTTTGGTGCAGAGGAAGAAATCAAAGTTATGCAAACCCTACCCAAACAGCCATGGTTCTCGTCTTTTAGTGTCATGATGGGCATGGGCCCTGAAGAAAGGATAGAAAGCTCCTAATTGATACCAGCGAACCAATAACTCAGTTTCAGGATTCCCAAAAAAGCCCCCAACATCAGCACCTGAAAGATGTAAATGAGATATCAGCATGTAGTAAATAAAAAATGAAAATAATAATAATAATAAAAGAATGCCAACAACTGCAAGAGCACGTTGACTATAAATCCCAACCTGAGAATGGCAGTCCCGTAAGTCCAAGGGTTAATATCATTGGAACTGAAACTCGAAGGTGATCCCAATCTGCTGAGTTATCTCCAGTCCAGACTGCTCCATACCTTTGAGTTCCAGCAAAGAATGCCCTGGACAAAACAAATGGCCTGTCTTTCCCCTCACCACGTTTCACTAGCCCATCAGCTGTTGCCATGTGGAAGTAGTAACCATACACATTATGTAGGTCACGATGTTCCACACCTCCATAGTGTAAACAATCTCTGGGCATTGTCACCTGGATATAAGTCAAGAAGCAAACCATATATTCAGTCTTCTTATCTAGAGGTGGACATAACACTTAAGTGACATGTTAGGAAAGTAGATAAACGCTCTTCCCTTGTGCGTATTACAAATAAACCAAAAGGTTTGCTATCTGCTTCTAGATTGTGATATAACCTTAAAGCATAAATTCAGTAGAAGCAAGAATATATGTGCCAATAATTCAAGGTTCAGAAGTATATACATCATCCAAGAGCTTTAATGAGACAGAACAGACATCAAAATAAGAACTTACAGAATTACATGGAGAAACTATCCAACTGTTATTGTTTGAGATTAGAAAATTAAGAACAGCATGAAGCTTATACTAGCATAGTATATAATATTTCCTAGTTAATGGTCAAGAATTAACCAGAATTAGGATTATTAAAAATTACAGTATTATTGACAAAAAAAAGGACTACAGTAGTATGCGGCATTCATCAGATCTGTAGGATCAGTGAAAATTTTAATCATAAGAGATATTAATCTTCATCACATGTTAAGAGATACGATTTTTCATTCCATAATTCATTCCAGCACAACCCTTCATTGACTAAATCCCAACCCAAAACTCATGACCCATGATGCAATTTTATTTATAATTCTTATATGTATGGATATTATATCTTACACAGCTCTGCTTTATGTTTTTAGTGTACCAAATGCAAAAAAAGAAAAGAAAAAAAGAATGTCTCTATGCTAGTTAAGAATGAAGCAAATAACAATACATTTATGAAGAAAAACATTACATATATTATAATAATAAGCATGAAGTGAAACCGTAAAAAAATTGTATCTTTGAAGTCATTTAGATACCTCTGGACCATTGAAGACCGAGGGCTCATTCATGTCATTCCATATATAAAGTGAAGGAGTTGAGCCAACATAATTTTGGTAAGAGAACTTATCAGCCCACCATGACCGTATCTCTGGATTTAATGCGTCAGGGTATGATGACGAACCAGGCCAGCACCAGCCATCGTAGTCATTGCCTCTTGCATCCCTTACATAATACCCTTTTGCGGTGGCCTCCTTGTGCAAATGAAATGACTCATCTCGCTTAATGTGAGGATCCACAATGGTAACCATGTGCCTACCTTTTGCAGCCAACTTCCTCTGCATCTCATCAGGATGTGGGAAAAGAACACTATCCCAGGTAAAATACTTCTTCCCATCTGTGTGATCAATGTCAAGCCACAAAACATCATAAGGAATGTCATGCTCATCAAAATTTGAATCGACATTCTCAACATCCTCTTCATCCCGATAGTTCCACCGGCACTGATGATATGCTGTTGAGAATAGCTGTGGCATTGCCGGAGCACCAGTTACAGTTATATACTGTCGCATCACATCCTTGGGCTCAGGACCAATAAAGAAGAATGCATCCACAATACCAGCCTCACTCATCCAAAAGGTATCAATCCTGCTTTGGGACGAAGGAAGCGAAATCCCGGACTCTGCATCCCACCCAGTTCCTAGAACATCAATCTGCATTTCAGCTGCATTCAACCAAAAGAACCCCGATGTTCTCCCAGACTTCCCATGTGAAATCATATAAGGTATCGACCCATAAAGTCCAAATGGCGATTCATGAATATACTCAAAAACATCCAAATTAAACAATCGATAGGGTTCTGATTCCTCGACCTGAGGACCTCTCGTGGGCTTTAAAGCAAAGCTGGTGGCATGCTCGGGAATTCCATACACAAAATCAGCCCCATAAAAGGAGACATCAAAACTGATCGATTGAGGGCCATACGGCCTAGTGTCTGTATGCGATCGGAATCTCTCTTCCCAATCATCCTCTTCCTTTTTCTCCCTCAGCTGCTCAAAATCAAATAATCCATGAGAATTCAAGGAAACTACTCGATTACCGGCTCTCTCACGCACATAAACCTCAAATGGATCGTGATGAATGACCGCTTCATGACCGTCCGATAAATACACAATTGAAGAAGGACTAGAATCTGCGCCGATTGTCTCTGTTGAAACCCTCTGGAGCCAAAGCTTATTGTTCGGAAATTCAGACACAATCACATCGGGAACCTGGAAGCGCTTCTTGGGTGTCCACAGAGAATGATCTTCGTCAATCTTGAGCCGCATTATCCCATCTTGGTACACGGATAGGGTGAGAATCAAGGGCCTGATTTCACTTTGACCTTCTACAATTTCTGGGTTTTTCGTAACAAGCTTGGCGACGAGGTCCCCATCGGAAATGGAAACGTCGCTGGCGACAAGAGAGCAGGAACCCGGCTTGCGGGCTCGAGCTCGCTTGCAAAATGGGGTCTGGTTACAGTTTCTAAACTCATCCTTTTTCCATGAGAGGACGGAGCTGAGATGCAAACCGAGGAGGATGAGAAGGAGAAGATGAAGATTGAAGTTTCTCATAGCGGTGTGCTGGTCAGCTGAAGAACATAGCAATGAATTGAAGACCAAGAAAGTAGGAAATGCTCTTTCGTGGTTATGTGCCGGTAGTGAAGGGGAAGCGCAGCTCAACTGGCTTGGCACTGTTTTTTGTTTTATACAACAATTAGAGGATACGGGGGAGCCGTGTATTATTATAATGTATAAAGTTAAAAAGAGCTATGAATTAATATATTTCTTTAAATATTATAATTAAAATTATAATAAAATAATATTTTTTAAAATTAAATATATTTTAAATAATTATATTTTTTATATTTTTTTAATTAAATTTATATAAGACGGATTATTATTTTTTTAATGCAAAGGAAGCTAATACTGGTTCCTTATTAATTTTGGGCGCTAATTGGGTACCTTATGATTTTAATATTTGGGCTGAATGAATAATTCATTATCTATGAACACCAAAGGAAAAAAAAAAGGCAAAAATGCTTCTTCTTCTTTTTAAATTAAATGCACATTTGATTCTTGAACTCAGAAAATTTCATTTTGATCCCTGCATATAGTGTTTTTTTAATACTTTGACAGTTTAAGCCAACACCGTTAGTTTCATTTAAAAAAATATTAAAATTAAAATTTAAAATATTAACAATATATTATCAAATGCTAATATATTAAATTTAAATTTTAAAAATAACAATGATTGTCATAAAAGATAAAACATCATCATTTAAAACTAAAAATATTAAAATTAGATGATTGAAAATATACTTTACAAAATTAATTAAAGGACTACGCTAAAACTTTACATAAAATTAGAGGATCAAAGTGCACTTTTATCAAAAGAAGAGGTAGAGGTGTTTATTGTGTTAAATTGATTAAGTCACCAGCCTGTCAAATTTATGTAGATAATTTCCTCCATTAGTCGGTCGGCAACAAACAAGGTGACCCACATGAATGAAATGACAGTAAGAGCAGATACAACAATAATAACAATAAGCCTTATCCCATTAAATGGGGTCAGCTACATGAATCATACGACGTTATTGTGCTCTATCAAAAACTAAATCCTTGGATAGATTATTAACCAGGAGATCCCGCTCAATGACCTCTTTGAGCGTTTTCTTTGGCCTTCCTCTAGTCCTTTTAACCGGTGTCCATACTGTTTGATCCACCCTCTTCACTAGCGCATCCCTTGGCCTTCTTTGTACGTGTCCAAACCACCTAAGACGGTTCTCTACTATTTTCTCTTCAATAGGTGCCACTCCAACTCTTCTCCGTATATGTTCATTACGAATCTTATCTTTTCTTGTATGTCCACACATCCATCTCAACATCCTCATCTCAGCTACCCCAACTTTATGCTCGTGCTGTCCTTTTAAAGCCCAGCATTCACTTCTATAAAGCATTGCTGGTCTTATAGCAGTGCGATAAAACTTTCCTTTTACTTTATCTGGTACTTTTCGATCACATATAACCCCAGTAGCCTTTCTCCATTTAAACCACCCGGCCTGAATTTTATGATGAACATCTTCCAAAATTTCACCGTCCTTCTGTATAATTGATCCCAAATATTTAAACTTATCTATTTGTGGAATAAATTGATCTCCCAATTTGACCTCCAAGTTACTTCTAACTTGCCTCTTATCAAAATTACAATGCATATATTCAGTCTTACTTATACTCAGACGGAAACACTTCGACTCTAAAGTACTTCTCCATAACTCAAGTTTAAAATTAATTTCTTCTCTTGATTCCGCCACCAGAACTATATCGTCTGCAAAAAGCATGCACTTAAGGATTTCCTCTTGAATAGACTTAGTTAGAACATCCACTACTAGATTAAATAAATAAGGACTCAAGAATGATCCCTGATGTAGACCAATCCTTATGAGAAAATCTTTTATTTCGCCCCCAGACGTTCTTACAGTAAGAGCAGATAGACTTGAACAAATTTAAATACAAATATCCTAATAATTCTGAATTGCATGAGCATATGATTGTTTGAGTAACCAATTAACTTACAAAATTAAATCAATGGCGTCCTCAGAAACTATCATACAAACAAAACTTATGATATACAAAAAAGGGGGCTATTCAGTCCCCCCTAAATTTTTCTATCCGACGAGGATGAGGCTTTTCGGAGGAAAAATACTTTATAAGCTGCCTGGTACTGGCTATCTTTTTCCTATCAGCGAATCAAGAAGTGCAGCTTCTTCCTCCTTTTAGTATGGCAACACCAAACAGAGAAATTAAAAAGGTCAAACTCAAAGTTTGCTGAAGAAAATGGTGCTATGGAAGAATAAATCACATACCACCAAGGCATTGAACTCAGTTTCCTCATCTATAGCGCTAATGATTGCTGGGTCCTCAAGCAGTTCCTGTTCTCAGATATTGATGTTAGCAACTTCTAACATTTTATGAAAAGCAAAGCTCATATCTCCCATGCCTCGCACTCCACATGTAAGCATATTCAAGTAAAACAATTTGGCAGAGGATGAGAATGGACATGATATTATTAAAGTTGAAACCGCCGATAGAATTATAGAGAACATCAACATAGACAAGATCTTAAAACAATCCCTTGATGTGGCATTTTAACCTATGAGGACTTCAAACATATAGAACATAAAATGGAACTGAGAAATAAAACAATGACCAAGTTCTAAAGTTCAATGCATATATCCACTTACATCATCAGCAATTTGCAACATCCCATTCTTGTCCTGTACAAGGAAGAACAAATTCAGAGAGTTATGCTTTGAAAAGGCATGTTTCTCCTGGCAATCAAAAGACCTTTAGCAGCATATTGATAATGGTTCTTGGGAAATACTCTCCAGTCAACCACAAAATTTCTTTTATGAAAAGAACAACTGTCCCAAATGAGATTGACAATGATTACTCTCAAGTCAACCACAAAATTTCTTTTATGAAGAACAACTGTCCCAAAAAAGATTGATGCAGCTGCTTTTGAAAGAGTGGACAAATTATTCATAAACTTTTAAGTACAGAAGCTCACCTTCACAGCAACAAAAAGAAGTGGATCAGATGGTGTATAAATCATGTAGTGCCCACCATCCTGCAACCAAAGGACTACAAGTCAATAAGCGAAAAACCTGATAACTTATTATTTAGCTCAATTAAGTACTAAATCAGGCCAAAGGTTGCTTCAGCAAATTATTAATAAGTAGATGACCAAAAGCACTTTAAATTAACCTTATTAATAACAAAGGCGTGATTCTTATTGATAAACACAATGCATAAATCATAGGTGATCAAGCAAATTCAGCACTCAAGCAAATACATTAAGCAAACCATGCCAAGAGGCTAGCTCATTGGAAACCAAGAGAAGCCTTTGTATGGGTAACAACAAGCAGTCATTTTAAATGTGCATAAATTACTGCATCTGTATAGTCATCTTATAAGTTCGATTCTATTCCTTCTTCTGGCTTCTAGAGGTGTTAGGAATTCTATTTTAGAAAAACAAAATACGTAACGATTTTAGAAACCACTCTACATTGTGTTTACACTAGCACGCAAAAACAAAAAAAGTATTCTGTATAACTATAACATGTCAAACATATCCAGATTCTGAAAAGGCAAGCAAGAGCAAGGCTCTTGCTAATGAGAAAAAACGAAAAAGAAAATATAATCAAGAATAAACAAAACAAAAATACAATCACATATTTGAGTAATTTTAGGTGGTCTAGTCAAGTTACCGTATTGAACCAAGTAATTTCAACACCTTCAGTTGGCAAGCCATCCACTTCTTTACCATCATCTGCAAAATAAGCACCCTGCATTAATACTTAGCCAAACATCAAAATTAGTTCAGCAACAGATTGCCCGTTTAGCAGCAACTGACTAATCAAATTGAGTTTATCACCATCCTTAGTGCCTCAAGGAGAGCCAAAATTACGCAATAACTTGATAATAGCTAACAACAGATTAATTTGGGCTGTTAAATACACACACATGGTGATGGGATAAATGAAAAGTAAGTGGCAATAATTAGTAATTACAGAGTTTATGGTCTCCACATCAAAATCAGAAACACGGAATACAACTTTTGTTTCTTAGTAATAAACTGAATATAACTTCATTTCTCCGATTCCTGAGATTATACATTAGACAAATATTAGGTGTCCTTGCATAAGTAATTTAGTGAAAAGAGCATTACCTGTGTGAAAGTCAAATATGTCCTCTTCAGAGTAGCAAAAACCACCACGTGCTGTATAACAAAATCTGATGAAGACAAACCAGAAATATTCACCAATCAAACACACTAATTAATTTCATGGCTTTCTAGATGATGGTAATATACAAACATACCCGCTATAAACTAGATACATGTTTATCTTAGCTAGTGCATAAGCAGCAGCAGGAAGAATAGATTCAGCTTCCTCGTCACTGACCTAAAAACACAGAAGCACAATATGAATTGTTATAAAATGGTTCACCAAGAAAAAAGAGACCAGGAATTATCTTTTCTTCTCATAAGAAGCCGTGAAATATTTTATGTGGATGGGAGACTTCAAAATCAGTTAGGCCTTATAATGTAAATAAGGCTAGCACATGATAATCTCAGTGTCAGAAGTAAGTAGTATGCTGTAACAACATATTATTGAGTTAACAGTACTGAATAAAAGGAACATCAGATAAATATCCACAAAAATTAAGACTTTGACAGCAGAATACAAGCTTACCGCTGACCATCCCTCACCATTTGTGCTTTTTAATATTTGAACAGGCCTGCGGTAAATTTACATAGCCCATAATCAAGAAATTATTAGAATGAAATGATAGATAAGCCATACAAGTCCAGAAATATCAGCTCGGAATTTTTTTATTCTTTTTTACTTACGTATCAACAGGACAGAGCAACATACATTCGTCATCTTGAGAGCTTCTGAACACTCTTCTTATGACGCATTCTAAGGGAAAGTTGTTAGCTGGATCAACCTGTTAATGATTTATCCAAAAGTTTTACATGTAATGTAAGAAGTGCAGTGAAACCCCAGCCAAAAAATTAAAAGCACAACTTTCAACCGTTATGAAAGCGCCAACTACATCGACGAGTAATACATACTAAGGGCACTAATGGTATGACACAAACCTAATGTCAAGGTTCTTTCAGGGCTCGTTTCTGAAATCGAATGCTTTCGCCAAACTAGATTTTTTTTTTTGGGGGGCATGACAAGGTCATTAACTATCAATTTACTTCAGCTTACTTCCTCTTAGATAATTTAGCTTAAGGGAAACTACTTCTACTCGCACATAGAAAATTGTAAGATAGGTTCTTAAAAGAAAACTATAATTCAACGCAAAATCAAGTAAATTATATTTAAAATAAAAACACACCAGAGTCGCAAGTCGCTTGTTGGAAGCCAGGAGAACCTTGCCTTGATCGTCTACAACAAAACCAGCTGGTGGTTTCGGCAGTGGAGTAGGATGGTAAGTGAGAGAAGCATTATTGGAATTGGAACGGGAACTGGAAGTGGAACTAGAAGGCCCGTGTGCAACCACGCTAAAATCATCCACAATTTCAGCATCACTCAAATCCGAAACCCGAGAATCATCAGCCCCATCCTTGACCTTCTTCTTCTTCTTCCTACTGCCCGACGAAGAAGAACGGTTCTTCACTGGTTCGGTCTGCGACTTGGCGGCACGGCATATGATAACCCGAACTCTACTCGAACTGAAATTAGTGGTCGGATATGAGATTGAAGCCGGAGAAAAAAGTAATGGCTGCTTGAGGTGAGGGCATATTTGGGAAAAGTATTGAGGTTTCATCGATGAAATTGGTAGTGCCATTATGGTTCACCCAGTTATCTCTGCAGCTCCTTCTTCCTCTTCCTCTTTGCTTGCTTGTGGACTATGGTTGTGCCGTTGGCGGTAGAAAGATCTGAACGATGGTATAATTGTCGTTATTTCCTTCTTTATTTATCTATAGTTATTTGATCCAACGGCCCTTTTCTTTGCATCTAAAGATCTTGCGGCGTCCATGATACCTGTTTCCCTGCTTGCCTGCTCGTTTAAATTGTGTTTTTCTAATTATTTGCATTGACCGGTTTTAATTTAATTTTTAATGTTTAATTTATGACATGTTATGGCTTTTTATTATATTTATCAATTACATTTTAAAATATTAAAAAAATAAAAAATAAAGATTAAAATTAAAATAAATGACTAAAACTTATTATAGGGGGATAACTAATAGAATAATAAAATTATATTTAATATTGATATTATTATATGAGAAAAATAATAATTATTTTTTAAAATTTATTATTATTTATTTAACATTTAAATTCCATTGGAATACATGAATAAATATTAGAAAATAAAAAAAAAAGTTTCACAAAACTCAAAAGAAAAATTTAAATAAAGATGTAAATAAAGGGGGAAAAGTTATATAAAATCAAGAAGAAGGAAGATATGTTAATAATATTATTAATAATATTTAAAGATATGGCTAAGCTTTTTTTTTTAAAGAAAAAAAGAAAAAGCTAGGGCCCCTGAATGCAATTCCTATTGATTACTGAACCATCACTGGGCTTTGATCCAAACGTCTGATGTCCCAAGACATTTCAGTCCAATTTATTAGGACCCTAAAACAAGAAAACGTAAGGAGAGGCTAGTGGGCTTATTGGTCCAGGTTTCTCATTGTGGTCTGGGAACGGGCTTTTGAATTGGGCTAACCCAATCCAACTATGACGTCTGGTTTTTGCAGGCCATTAGTTTGAGGACAGAGGAATATCTCATGCCGTCAAGTTAGAATTCATTGGCCGGTGAATCCGGATGTAGAAAATATTTGTTAAAAGATTCACTTATTATAATTAGTTATATAATGTAGGTTAAATTTGAATATAGTCAAAATAAAATTTCGATAAACGAGGTGGATAATAAAAAAAAGAATTCATTGGCCGATGAATTCAAATATAGTCGAGATAAAATTTCAGTGAATTGGGTGGGTAACTAAAAAAATCAAAGAATTCATTAGCCTAGCAAAAAAAGAAAATTGGGCTAACAAATGAGAATTGACACAGTTGATAAATAACACGGCTCATATCTTATAAAAATATAAGTTTAATTCTTACTACTGTCGTGAGGACTTTTTTGGTAGACAATCTTTTAAGTTTCTTATAAGTGTTCTATAAATTCTATAGTTGTATCCTAGTTTTAGTAGAGAATTGATATCGAATATACCTAAACTTCTATATAAGAAAAAAAAATAAGAATTCATTGGGCTAACAGACCTAAAATATCCAAAAATTCTATTTTGTGCCCAAATACGATTTCTTTTAAGAGCTACCCCTATTTAAATTTTGACATTGCTTAAATCGTATATATATACACCATAAAATTATGTACTATTGACTAATCTAATAAATTTTTTTGTAACAGTTAATCGTGTAGGATTTTATATTTTTTTCTTCTTTACTAAGATTAAAATACTTGATTTTGAGTTAAAAATTTGTAATTTTGTTAGATTATATGTTTGATTTATATATGAATATTCTATTTACTTATTAACTAATATTTTTTATTTAAATTTTGCTCTTTTTAGAGTTATATGTTAATAATTTAGTATAACTTACTTAAATCATGATTTTCCTATTCTTAATATAAGATATAATTAGGGATTTGATATTTATCTTATATATAATATATATTTTTTATATTTATTAATTTTTTATAAATTATTCCTATTAATACCACTCAATAATAATAATATAAGAAAGAGAATAAGAGAATTAAAAAAGATTATTATAATATTTTAATAAAAATATGTCATTTCTTTATGTGGAAATATGTGAGATATCGTGGTGTTGTTTGGAGAGGGGGGGGGGGGTTGACTACAGTTACAGAATGTGGAGCTCATATGAAATCATTTTATAGAGAAGATGCTCCCTGATTCTCTCCAGAGGGCATGGGCCCACATAAGGCTTCCACATACAATACGGCATTGACATCTAAAAAATATTATTTTATTATAATTTTAATGATAATATTTAAAGATATATCATAATTATTATAATTATTAGTTACTTAAATTTATTTTTAAAAGTAATAGATAATTCACCTTACTTAATATTAATATTGCCTATAAAATATAGAGATTTTATCATACCCTTATATTATAGGTAAGTTTAACATTTTTTTTATTTTTTTTGTACAAAAAAACATTGGAACCAATACAGATAAGTGTAAAACCTCATTATATATCTTTTAAAATTTTAAATTCAAAATTTATAATTATTAATATAAAAAATAGATCAATATCATTCTAACAATATTGAAAAATAAATAAAATAATCTTAACTATTAAAAAATTAACATTAATGCATAGAAATCGCTTCCTTATATACAATACTATTGTAGTGTTCCTATTTCGTAACATATTGCATCTCTCTCTCCTTTTTCTGTCACGCGCCCACACAAATATGAGTTGGAGGTTTCAAGAAAGCAGAACATTTGCACCTAAATATATTGGTAACATTCTTTATTTATTATCTGTACAATGAATTCAACTTATTTAGTGCTAAAGTCCAAGTGATGATGAAGATTTTGTTGAATAATAAGCATAATCACTCACATAATAATGATAAACCGAATTACTTAGGCAAAGTGATGATATTATTTATTTATAAAACAAATATTAAAATAATCACATCTTTAATTTCAATATATCTAACAAAGTAGGCAATCAATCAAGCTTCAGGGTTTTAAATGACCCGACCACGTGAACTGATCAAATTGATTATTCCTCCTATCCTGAAGATAAAATATAGATTTTTTTACAGAAATTAATAAAACTAAATAAATTTATTAATTATGATAAAATTTAATTTTTTTAATATAAATCTATATAATATATTACTCCTTAATCTATTTTAATTATTTAACTAACTGTTATATTTATTATAATTAATTAATTTATTTGACTTCCTTAATCTATCCAAAAAATCAACTAGACATTATATTAAGGACCAAAATAATATTATATATTACCATATATATTTTAATAAGTAGATTGATTAATAATTAAGTTGGCTAAAATATTATAACTATCCGGTGGCATTTTCTTAGGCTATGTTTGGTTCAATGGAGGGGAGAATATGTTAAGTTAATTTAAAGGAGGGTGGGAAAGAGTAAAAGAAGTTATGAGTATGAAAATAGGAGATGGGAGATAATATTTCTTATTTAGTTTACAATTCTCCCCTCCATTCCCTTCTAAAAACCTTCAACCAAAACAAACAGTGCCTTAAGCAACAATTTGTTTGCATATATATATATATATATATATATGCATGATCTCTAATGTATATATATATACCTACTTGAGGGTTAAATCAAATTAAATTATATAGGTAGGATAAAAGCATATTGAGATTGATGAGAGGATCGTTTACTGGTATGGCTGGCGACAGTAGGACGAAAACTGATACGTTGTACGTAGATATTTATTCCACTGAATTTTTTGGATTAAAAAGTTTCATAATACTATATAGTATATATATGTTGCCCTTGAGCTTATAAATATACCTTCTTAAGTTATGAAACAGTTCTGATTTGTATATTTAAGCTCTCTTTAACATTAACATGTGCATACAATATATATAAGATTCTTTGAGTGCGTGCTTGCGTGTGTTTCATATGATGAGTAAATATCAATCTTGATATATTATGTACAAGTAAAGTACAACTTTTATAGGCATAGCTAATTAAACCAAATTAATCATTGATCAGTCTTTAATTATTTAGTCCCTGTACGTAGAGGTAATTTTCTACGAGACGAAGATTTGGATGGGTCACCAACAACGAGCAATGATCAAGCGAAAAAAAGAATATTGGAAAAATTGTTGGTAGGAGTGCTTCTCTGAAGAATATAAGAAGAAGGGATGAAGAAGAAAGTCGTGCACGTTGTTTTCAAAAAAATGCATCTCTTTTGTCAGAGAATAACTCGGAATATTATTCTTACTGTTATACGTTATTGTTATCATGTAGCGCATATATATATATATATATATATATTCGCTATAACGTCCCTCGCTTCTCTCTTAGAATCTCTCAATCACGTTGGCACGTTTTCATCGCCAACTCTATGTAATCCTAGATTCATGTATATATATGAAACACAGGAGGCATATTGTTGCCGTGCCTGGAGCGTACCTTTACACCCAATACTTTCGGTCCTCTCTCTTTCTTCTTTGTTTTAGAATATTCCAACAAAAATGGGAGCCAAGAAAAGGAAAAATGAGCTATTACTATTACTAGGATTTCGTATGAGAGAGCTACAATGCATCATCAAGCAAAAAAAAGATGGGGGTCCCTTCCCTTGTCCTTGTACTAGGTCTCCTCAGCTAGACGGGTTCGCTGCACATCCTGAGGAAATCCCGGGGGAGATTCTCGGCGGTGGTTGAGTTAGTCCATCATCCGGGTTTCTTGGGATCCTGGCGTTGAACATCATTGTCTGACCGTCGGGGGAGTCTGACGAGCCAAACTTGGGAAAGACTGGGCCGTGTGGCGTAAATCGAGCTACTTCTGTTAAACGTTTGATGACAGTGAATTTGTGTGTGTGTGTGTGAGAGAGATCATCAGTACTCAATCTCCACGTCAAAAGCTTCAATATTTCCCACTCTCAGTGGTTCATCTCTTCCCTTAATTTTTTCCATTAAATTGACAAGAATTTTGACATATGGAGAATGTGTGTGTAAACAAAACGAAACAAAAAAAGATTCACATATTCCATGTCAGCCATATACATAATTTGGAATCAAGAAATAAGGCTCAAGCTAATATTCTTTCTTACCCAACAATTCTTATCCTCCATATAAAATATCATTATCATATATATTCAAACTCTCCCTACTCCCTATCATATTTCAAAAAAAAGTTTATTTTACTCCATATATATAAATTTTTAAGAATATCAATATTTTTTTATATGAAAATATATCACATCATTTTTACCCATATAATTTTTAAACTCTTTTTACTTTTTCAATAGTTTGAATAATTATTGCCATCAATTGTCAAATGAAATCGATATGCTTACGTATGTATTATTATAGCGATGATGTTGACTTAGATTGGAGTTGTACTGTGTCTACACATTAGCGACGTACATAGGTATCTGTATATGGAAGCTCTTTCGCATAATATATTCCTGTACATTGCGAGACATCCGCACTATATATATATATATATGCACTATCATTCTAGTTCAATTTGAATTCATCGAAATAATTCTGTTATATATAAATAATTTTAAGATATAATAATTAAAATATAAAAATAATCCATTTATTTACAATTAATTAACACTGTTGGTGCACACTCTATCAATTCTCTACAACAACAACAACAAGCCTTATCCCATTAAATGGGGTCGGCTACATGGATCATACGATGCCATTGTGCTCTATCGAAAACTAAATCCTTATATAGGTTATTGAGCAGGAGATCCCGTTCAATGACCTCTTTAAGCGTTCTCTTTGGCCTTCCTCTACCCCTTTTAACCGGTATCCATACTATTTGATCAACCTTCTTCACCGGCGCATCCCTTGGCCTTCTTTGTACGTGTTCAAACCACCTAAGACGGTTCTCTACTATTTTTTCTTCAATAGATGCCACTCCAACTCTTCCCCGTATATGTTCATTACGAATCTTATCTTTTCTTATATGCCCACACATCCATCTCAGCATCCTCATCTCAGCTACCCCAACTTTATGCTCTTGCTGTCCTTTTAAAGCCCATCATTCACTTCCATAAAGCATTGCTAGTCTTATAGCAGTGCGATAAAACTTTCCTTTTACTTTATCTGGTACTTTCCGATCACATATAACCCCAGTAGCCTTTATCCATTTAAACCACCCGGCCTGAATTCTATAATTAACATCCTCCAAAATTTCACCGTCCTTCTGTATTATTGATCCCAAATATTTAAACTTATCTATTTGTGGAATAACTTGATTTCCCAATCTGACCTCCAAGTTACTTCTAACTTGTCTCTTATCAAAGTTACAATGCATATATTCCGTCTTACTTCTACTCAGACGAAAACCCTTCGACTCTAAAGTACTTCTCCATAACTCAAGTTTAAAATTAATCTCTTCTCTTGACTCCTCCACAAGAACTATATCGTCCGCAAAAAGCATGCACTTAGGGATTTCTTCTTGAATAGGCTTAGTTAGAACATCCACTACTAGATTAAATAAATAAAGACTCAAGGCTAATCCCTGATGTAGACCAATCCTTATGGGAAAATCCTTTGTTTCGCCCCCAGACATTCTTACAGTAGTTGTTACCCCCTCATACATATCTTTTATTACCTTGATATATGCCATACGTACACCTTTCTTTTCCAAAGCTTTCCAAAGCACCTCTCTTGGCACTCGATCATATGCTTTTTCTAAGTCAATGAAGACCATATGCAAGTCTCTTCTTTTAATCCGGTACATTTCCATTAACCCCTTAATAAATAAATCGCCTCTATTGTAGACCTACTTGGCATGAAACCACACTGATTCTCAGTAATATCAGTCTCTAATCTCAACCTGTGTTCAATTACCTTTTCCCACAACTTCATAGTGTGACTCATAAGCTTTATCCCCCTGTAATTTGCACAATTTTGAATATCCCCTTTATTTTTATAAATAGGAACTAAAGTACTTTTCCTCCATTCATCCGGCATTTTCTTAGAACTTAATATCACATTAAAAAGTTTAGCAAGCCACATCACCCCCATTTCACCTAAACACTTCCAAACTTCAATAGGAATACCATCAGGTCCAATAGCTTTACCATTTTCCATTTTCTTAAGCGCCTCTTTAACCTCGCCAACACGTATCTTACGGTAAAATGCCAAATTTGGTTCAACTTCTCCTGTTAAATCCTCTAGCTCATAACTCGACCCTCCTCCCTCGTCATTAAACAATTTGTAAAAATAGGTCTCCCACCGTTCTTTAATATCACTATCTGCAACCAAAACATTGCCTTCTTCATCTTTAATACATCGTACTTGATCCAAATCCCTCGATTTCCTTTCCCTATTTCTTGCAATCTTATAAATCTTTCGTTCTCCCGACTTTGTCCCTAACTCTTTATAAAATTCCTCAAACGCCTTAAAACGAGCTGCACTCACCGCCTTCTTAGTGTCCTTCTTAGCTAAACGATACTTTTCCCAATTTTCGGTATTATTACACAAGTGTATAGCTTTGAAACAGTTTCTCTTGTACTTAACTTTCGCTTGTACGTCCTCATTCCACCACCAAGTCTCTTTATCTTGTCGACCAAAACCTTTAGATTCTCCCAAAATTACTTTAGCAACTGCTCGGACCTTCTCAGCCATTTCCTTCCACATCATATTAGCATTTTCCTGCGCCTCCCAAATCCTTTCATTTAACATAGTTCTCTTAAAAGTTTCTCTCTTCTCCCCTTTTAGCTGCCACCACTTGACTCTTGTATTTAAAATATGTCGCCACTTTTCCTTCCTACACTTAATTCGCACGTCAAGGACCATTAACCTATGCTGGGTTGTCACTCCGTCCCCTGGAATCACTTTACAATTTGTACAAAGTCTTCTGTCATGACTCCTTACCAAAAAGAAATCGATCTGTGACCTGTGGACCCCACTCTTGTATGTGATCAAGTATTCCTCCCGCTTCTTAAAGCACGTGTTGACAATCTTAAGGTTGTAAGCTAAAGAAAACACAAGGATAGATTGCCCTTCATTATTAATTTCTCCAAAACCAAAACCACCATGAGTCCCTGCATATTGCCCTGCTTCCTTACCAACATGACCATTAAGGTCCCCACCAATAAAAATCTTTTCAGTACGTGGTATGCTCTGAATCAGCCCCTCCAAATCTTTCCAAAATTTTTCCTTAAGATGTGTTTCTGTTCCCACTTGAGGTGCATAAGTACTAATAACGTTGATTATATCCCTACCAACAATTATTCTTAAAGATATAATTCTATCATCAATCCTTTTAACATCCACCACATTCGTCTTCCACTCTTTATCCACAATGATACCAACACCATTCCTCGTACCTGTTTTACCTGTGTACCAAAATTTGAACTCATTGAATTCCCGAGATTTTTCTCCAACCCATTTAGTTTCCTGAAAGCACAAGATGTTAATCTTTCGCTTTACCATTTCGCCCACCACCTCCCACGCTTTTCCGGTCATAGTTCCAATATTTCAAGTACCAAATCTGATCTTTCTCTCCTGAACTAGCTTCTTTAGCCGCCTCTGTCCATAAGAGTGCGGTAGCCCTTGCTCATTTAACACTACATCCGGGCGATGATGCAGCGGCCCTTGCTCACTTCTCACTGTACTCGAGCCATACAGCGCGTTACTTACAGGCAACGACCTAGTATTAGCACAATTTCTTCGTATGTCTATGTTCATAAGATTCGACGAGTTTTACGTTGGCTGTCGGGGTCTAACACAACCCTCCTCCTTTACCCGGGCTTGGGACCGGCTATATGCATAGGCGGAGTTACTCTATCAATTCTCTAAAAATCAAATTTTATTTCACCTCTATTTAAAAGGTCTGTTACGTTGTGATCTCTTACCTTTCATATCATTAAACTCCCTTCAATATGTACTAATATATTCTTTTAATTCTAAATATAGGATCTAAATAGGAGTTTAATTTTAATCTAACTTTAATCCACTCAAACTCCTTAAATTATTAGCTATTAAATTAAGGGCCAAAGTAATAATATATACAAGAAGAAGAGCTTGTTTCACTTGCATATCATGAGAAATTCAAATAATTGCTTCAAGTACAATATCAGGAACTACTACTTGCAGAACCTAGATATCCATAGGCTTATATATATATATATATATATATATATATATATATTCTCATTTAGTTCCTATCTATCTATCATTTAATTTATATCACATTGATTATTCTTCATTATTTATTACATGGATGAAGGGATCATTTTAGAATTCCAAATGAGACTAAGGTATCTAGGGACTATAAAATAATAATTGGATTATATATAGATATATTGAACACAAGTTTCTAATTCGTTTCCCTTTATTCTGTCTCTTTATTAACTACTACTGGTTTCTTAAGGGCAACCGCCTCTATAAATACCCACACACTCATTTCCCTACACTCAAGATCAGTTAATTAGTTTCATGCAAGAGACGACATGGCTTCAAACAACCTTAGGCATCCTCAAGCTTTCGAAGACATCGAGAAGTCCCTAGAAGTTGTCGAATCTCCCTCCAAATTCTATGACGACAATGGCCGTCCTAAACGAACTGGTACGTAATATCTTCTACGTTGGTCCTTCCCACACGCACACACACGCACCCGAACGTTGTACCTATAATAATGGAATATTGAAGATGGTGAAATGGTGATGATGATGAGAGTGCAGGAACATTATGGACGGCTAGTTCGCACATAATAACGGCGGTGATAGGATCAGGGGTGTTATCCTTAGCGTGGGCCGTAGCTCAGCTCGGTTGGATCGCCGGTCCTTCCGTCATGCTCTTGTTCGCCTTCGTCATTCTCTATACTTCTTCCTTGCTCTGTGATTGTTACCGTCTCCACGACACCGTCTCTGGCAAGAGGAACTACACTTGCATCGACGCTGTTTCTTCCATTCTAGGTACTTATGACATTATTTAATCTCTGCTCTTTCATTAAATTAATTAATTATTATACTATTAATTAATGAATATGTTTGATTCGTGTGTGTAGGTGGAATTAATGTGAAGGTGTGTGGGATATTTCAGTATGTGAGTCTTGTGGGAGTCGCAATAGGATACACAATCGCCGCTTCTATCAGCATGATGTGAGTTCTATATTATTGTTTACACACACACTCGTATTTATGAGTAATTAAGTTATTAGATAAGATACTATTGTTTGATTATATTACCGTTAATTGATTGTGGCAGGGCGATCAAAAGGTCAAATTGTTTGCATAAGAATGGCATAGAAAGGGGACGCCATGTGTCAAGCAATCCGTACATGATAGGGTTTGGGGTAATTCAGGTATTTCTGTCTCAGATACCAGACTTTGATCAGATATGGTGCTCTCTATAGTTGCTGCTGTCATGTCTTTTACCTACTCCACTATTGGCCTCTCTCTTGGAATCGCCAATGTTGCAGGTTAATTAAATAATTATTTGGATAATGCTTTATTATTAATTATTTAAATTTTACTCACATTGTGTGTGTAAATTAAATAACCCATGAGATTTTGTCCTAACTTGGTTGAGATATTTTCGTGGGTTACAATCATATTGGGCAGAAACTGGTAAAATTAAGGGCAACCTCACAGGAATAAGCATTGGAACTGTAACTCAAACCGATAAAATATGGAGGAGTTCCCAAGCTCTTGGTGATATAGCCTTTGCTTACTCATTTTCTGTTGTCCTCATTGAAATTCAGGTATATAAGCTCTTTTCCTTTAAAATATTAGGAAAAATAATTTTTTTATCATTGTAGTGTTGAGTTTGACTCAGGTATAATATAATCTTAAAATTTAATTTGGCTCAACTTAATTCTTATATGTTAATTCGGTTGTAACCTAGTATGCACTTTGTCTCGATATATGTAATTCAATTCATATAATTTAACTATTTAAAATATTAGTCATTATATTTTAGAAATTAAATTTTAATTAAATCAAAATTGTAAGAATTAAATTGTACCGAGTTTAAGTTTAAAAATTGAGTTATAATTGAGTTAAAACTGAATAAAAAGATTAATAATTTTTTCAAAATACTAGCAACCATAAAATTATTTTTAAAAAAAATTACCAAAAGATCTAATACAAATGAATGTTGTGAATATATAATATAGGACACAATAAAGTCTCCACCATCAGAAGCAAAGACAATGAAGAAAGCAACAAAGATAAGTATCGCAGTGACGACGACGACGTTCTGCATGTTGTGTGGTTGCATGGGCTATGCTGCTCTCGAAGACAAGTCACCTCCCAATCTTCTCACTGACTTCGCTTTCTCCAAACCCTTTTGGCTTCTCGACGTAGCCAACGCCGCCATAGCCGTCCACCTCGTCGGAGTCTACCAAGTTTTCTCTCAACCCATCTTCGCCTTCATCGAGAAACAAGCCTCACAGAGATTTCCCAGAAACAAAGTCTTGAACAAAGAATTCAAACTCCCATTACTTCCTGGTTTTGCTCATTACAATCTGAATCTGTTCAGGTTGGTTTCGAGGACGTGTTATGTGGTACTCACCACAGTGGTCTCCATGTTGCTTCCCTTCTTCAACGACGTCGTGGGGATCATTGGGGCATTAGGGTTTTGGCCTTTGAATGTGTATTTTCCGGTGGAGATGTATATTAAACAGAAGAAGATAACAAAATGGAGTGGGAGGTGGGTATGTCTGCAGATTCTGAGTATGGCGTGTCTCGTTGTGTCCGTTATGGCAGTTGCAGGATCATTTGCTGGTGTTTTCCTTGACCTCAAGAAGTCGAAGCCATTCCACTAATCAAACTGTTAATTTATGCATTATCTCGTTTGTTTGTGTTATGATTTGCGATTTACTAGTTCTTTTTTATTATTAAAAGAGATAATATGCAAGAAACTCGCAATGTAAGGCCAAACAAGGGCGAGAAAAATATGAACTTATGATCTAGACATGAAAATTGTTAGATGGGAGGTCATAGATTCTCAAACCTTTAATATTACTTCCCCCGTTAACTAATTAAAAAATATATATAAGTATGCTGTTGAGGCACAAGGTTAGGCATGTGTATCATTAGTAATTATAAGTTTTTTATTTAAAAAAAAAATCGCTGCAATGTTTACTTCCTCATTTTGTTTAACTGCAATGTGAAAGCTTTAGCTTCGATCAGAAGTACATTTGGAAGCTGATAAATAGGTCATGTATATGGTTAGAAAATCAGGTGTGAAGATATCCCAAACCTATAAAGCAAGCCCAAGAGCCTTCTTCACCCTAAGATCTGCAACTCCACATTTGCCTCTGAACATGTCACATACAACTAATTTTTCTAGTGATAAATATCTAAACTTTTAATAATAAATTAATATTAACATACTAAATACCATCTAAATAACTTTATCCTTTGTTGATTTGATAGAGATTATCAGACTTTAATTTATAGAGTTAGAGGATAAAAAATTCGACCCCTCGCAAATATAGTCTATAACCAATTATCGATAGGCGTACTGGCATTGTGTTGAATCAAACCAGACAGTTTAGAAGTTGAAATTCTCGACTTTTTTTCAAGTTCCCTTCAGTTTATTTAGTTCATAAAGATTAATGGGCAATTTTATCTACTCAAAACAAGAAACTATATGTAAGGAACTGAAATCCCAAATATGATGCCTCATATTGAAGGTTAAGGTATAAAAAACCATAAACCAGCACTGAAGGGGACAACCTTTCTTGAACAGGATCTGTTCTATTCTATAGGCTCGTACCTATGAAGAACCCAAACTGGATTGATGACTAAAGACAAAGACTAATAGGCCAGAGCGTGATTGCTGGTTTGGGTTGACTCACGGTTGAGTCTGCCTTGCTGTAGAGGATCGTTCTCATGTAGTCTTCTATCTGAGATGGCCACTTGGTTGTCTCACAAGCTCCTATGTATTTTTTTTTCACTTTTTTTTCTCCTACAGAGTCGTAAGATTTGTCAGAGAATTGCTATGCAGAAATCCCCTTACCTTTATTGTTCTTTGTCATAATTATATTTGCTCCTTCGATAAGTAAATTTTCAGTATTCTTTGGATTTCTTTGTCTGGGAAATGCGATTTCATTTTCATTTTTTTTCCTTCGGCTAATGCACAAGTATCCCTTTTTTTTTTCAAAGAGAATCTTGTTTGTTTGAAGTACTGTTAGACAATAATTGTGAATACCTATTTCAACATACATTTGAATTTTGATTCGGTCACACTGTAAGAAATTAGTCTCTTCCGCGTTCAACCTCATACTACCTGGCTAGATTGGGCCAACCCAACCCAACTTCGTTGTCTATCCAATGAGAATATTTTTGTTTTTCTTTTGCAGGACATTAACACGATACATCACGCATTATATGAAATATTCAGTGAGCTAAGGAAATCAAAGTGTGCACAAAATTATGCATCCCTATTTAAGAAATAAATTAATTATCAACACGCAATTAAATTAAAGAAACTGAAACGAGTAAAACAAATAAAAAAGAATCAATGATGAGAAGCATGCGGGCTGGTGGATGATCAAAGTATGTACAGTGGGGTCGATATGTAACAATTATTAAAGAAGCTAAGTGATGGATATAGAGAAGATGCTCACTTTCTTTGAGCATTTTCATTCCCCAGCTTCATTTCAAGGCATATGGGCATTCCAGATAAGAGTTCCAGAAGCCATTCAAACAACAGCTATAGAGAGAGAGAGAGAGAGATCTAGCGTAAGTGATTCACAGATAGAACAAAAGTACAAAAGCCTACAAATAAGGGTTGGGTTATGCTGAGCATGAAAGAGGATTGATCGGGAATTTGAATAAAACATCTGGAGCCATCTTCCAGTAGATCAGGCTTGTGGAAAATCAGGACCTGTAGTTGCTTGATTCAGCTGCCATAAAAATAATTCTTTTAGAGGAGACTGATAAGTCCATGGTAGTAATCTCTGGTCAATCTTTTATACACATTTATTTTTGTGATTTTAAATAATCTAACTTATGAGCATTCTATTACTAAAGAAAGAGGCCATTAGATGCCCAAACAACTGTAATCAGCAGCTACATAAATCTACTTGTATAGTTTATGATATGACATCCTTTTAACTAATTTTTTTAATCTACAAACACAACACTAATAGTTAAAATCAGATTTATATTGTGCTATAGCAATTCTTTGGACTCAACCGCTACTGATATACCTTAACCAACCTTAGAAATCTACCTCTTCCTCCTGTCTTTAATATAAGATTTAATTAGAGAATTAGTTTTAATTATATTTATTAACTTTTTTTCCAATTACCCCTACTATACTTCCTCCACAATAATCAAATGAAAGATTGAAGAGAATTAAAGAATATGATTAGAGTATTTTAGAGAAAAGTACCTCATATTAACTAATTTTCTTAATTTAATTAGATTAGTTATAAATAATTTTATATTAAAGATCGGATGAGTATTATTATTTTTTGTTTATGAGTTGTAAAAGGAATGAATAATTGAACTCACTATCCGATATTTTACACAGGTACTTTGTTTAATGTGCAAGTGACGATGAAGACTTTGTCAAATAATCAATAAACGTTTGAAAGGGAAGGATATAACCAAACATTCACACCCTCCTTCAAGTTGAAAGTTGGGAGAAAAGTAGCGAATAAAGTGTGGATTGGAGAGAACCCACTTGAACTGATGAACCAATCAGATTAGCAACTGTAAAAAGAGATTAATTAAGTTGGCTAAAAGATAACAATATAGTGGCATTTTCTTAAGCAACCATTTGTTGCGTGCTTTATCTTATTCAACTTTTCACTTTTTTGCTGCTTCGGTTTTAGCCTTTTAATCAAATATATAAATATATATATATTGGATAAAAGCATGAGAGCTATATATATCAAGGACGGTTGTTTGAATGCATGACTGGTATGTTGAATAACCGCTACTACTAATTAATTAGAAACTGTTGTTTTAACTGCTACTAATTAATAAGCCCAGAATAAGGTATTATATTTAATATTAAAGTAAATTCCTCTATTAATTTTTATATTTAGGACCATGAATATAATACAAACAAACACCACAAGCTGAGATCACGACTTGAGCTTATATATAGTATATACCTATTTTGATATCTAATTAATAGTTAGAAGGCAAATTCAGGATATATCTATATACAAGCTTGAGGTGGGTCCACCCAAGGCTTAAATAATTATTTTGGTATAATGGGCAAGCTTCATTCACATTTAATTAATAAAAATACCTATCGTATATGGGTTTAACTGGTAAAATAGTGAGATATATAACTATTTGAAATGTGTTCAATTATTAAGAAATACTATTTTGTTGTGGTTTCAATCGCGATACTTAGGGAGGCATCTTAACTCCTAAGTACCAATGTTTACACTTGAGAGTAATAGACTGCTTACCCTGCTCGACATTGGTATCGCCTAGGAGGAAAAGAAATTTCGTCCTACCTTTAAATCATGGGTGAGCCTAACCCTTTTCTAATTTTTTTTATAAAATAAAATAAAAATGTATATGGACAAGATGTTGATAGAAGAATAAGGCAAGTTTTGTGAAGATGCCAAACAAGTGTACTGTGTCCCTGACGTAAACCTAACTTTCTATATTTTGCTATAATTAATTAATTAATAGCTTCAATTTCATGTGGTTCTTTGCATTTTGATTCATGTTCAAAATTATAGGGAGACCCTAAAACAGGGGAATCACCATCTCATGTGATGATGAATACGATTGAATGTTTATAGCATATCCGCATTAATTGATCTTCCATCTTTAATTATTCTTTATCATGACTCTTGCATTTATATATATATATATATATATATATGAGCACCCCCACCACTTCAAAAGCTTCGATATACCTTCCACTTTCAGTGGTTCGATCCTCTTCTCCCTTAATTTTCACATGATTTATTCAATTTGAGATTATATATATAGAGGAGTATATATATATATATATATATATATATATATATATATATATATATATAAACAACAAAAAAATCATATATTTGAGCTCATAATTTTGAATCTATAGGAAACAACGTCCAACGGTTCTTCTACACCTAGAAATTCTTATGTATCCAAACTCTCCATCTCACAAAGATTTGAATAATAACTTGAAATCTTCACTTGAGAATTGAGATAACTCAATTACTATATATGGCTTACGGAATAATTATATAATAACATGCTTTGACAATATTCGTTGTGCCTTGTTTTTTCCTATTCTTGTCCTTGTCAAATGGAATAGGTATGCGTGCTTACGTAAGTATATATTATTATTATTATTATTCGTAACATGCATTTCGTTGTCAAATGAAATTGGTCCAATGGTTTGACTATTAATTTCTTGAACCTCATTTTATTTTAAACTTACTAATTACGGTAATAGGATTTCATTAAGACAGTTATCTTCTTTCGTTGTCGGCAACACAGTACATGAGCTTATTAAACGTAGAAAACTGCAGAATCAATGTCCTACTATAGTATATATGGTGAGGATAAAACCTAACCAAGGGAATCAATACATACTATAAACTAGTAGCAAGTAGTCACACAATTTTTTACAATTCTACATTTTGTTACCTTTCTTGTTTCAAAAGAAAAAAGACAAGTTGTTTCTAGACAAGCAGTAGCAATATTGGCTAATTCACAAACAAACAGTGCCCTTAATATTGTTAATGGGGATTAGATTTAATAAAAATGGTTAGTCTCTCGTGACGAAATAAAATTCAAATCCTTTTAATAGGATAAATATGCTTAGGGGGAGAATGTGCAAGTTTCAATATCATTCTCACTTTTTTTCTCTTGGACAATGAGATACTTCATAATCAATTCCGAAAATACAGAGATACATACCAATTATTAATTAACTAAATTAAAAGGTCAATCAGTGATATATATATATATATATATATATATATATATATATTCATTGGGGCCATTGATGATGAGGAGCTTGACTAAACCACTTGGCCCATATCTGCGTAGATTCATGTGGAGCCTTCAAACCACTTCAGTCTTTTTTAAATATATTATCATTTAGTTCTGATCTATCTTTTAATTTATGCCATATTATTCTTCATTTTTTATTGTATACATGATGGACTACTATATTTTAGGATTGCAAAAGGAACTAATAAAAAAATAATATTATCCTTAATCCTTAATATAAAATATATTTAATTAATTTTAGTAGATTAAGAAAATTAGTTTAGTTAATTGTAATAATTATATGTTAGTTTATCTAAAATACTCTTTTTAATCTTGTATATTTAAAATAGTCTTAATAAAAATTATTTTAATATGTGCAATTATATAGGAATAAATTATAATTTTAAAAGATAAAATTGATTAGGGTAGGGTGTTATATTTAGGAATAAAATAAACTCCATTGATTTCTTACATTTAGGATGAGATGGAGTATTTACTTGCATCACATCACTTATATTGAACACCAACTGTGTATAAATACCAACTTATGCATTTCCCTCCAGTGTCAAGATCATCATCAAGAAGAGACTCTTTGTTGAGTGTTTCATAAAACATAAATATGGCTCCAAATAACCTTAGCCAACATCAAGCTTTCGATGATGTCGAGGACCCCTCTCAATCCTACGATGACGATGGCCGTTCTAAGCGAACTGGTACGTAATCTCCTACTTTACGTTGTTCTTTCACACACACACATACACACACCCCAACGTTGTACCTGTAATGGAATAATTGAAGATGGTGAAATGGTGATGATGAGAGTGCAGGAACCGTGTGGACGGCGAGTTCACACATAATAACGGCGGTGATAGGATCAGGTGTCTTATCCTTAGCGTGGGCCGTTGCTCAGCTCGGTTGGATCGCTGGTCCTTCTGTCATACTCTTGTTCTCCTTCGTCACTCTCTATACTTCTTCCTTGCTTTCTGATTGTTATCGTCTCCACGACGCCGTTTCTGGCAAGAGGAACTACACTTATATGGACGCTGTTGCTTCCATTCTAGGTACCTACATATATATACTTCTCTTATATATAAATTTACAATTTTCTGATAACTCATTTGATATTTAATGTTTATGTTTGATGCGTGCAGGTGGAGTTAATGTGAAGATGTGTGGGATATTCCAGTATCTGAATCTTGTGGGAGTTGCAATAGGATACACAATCGCCGCTTCCATCAGCATGATGTGAGTTCTCTCTCTCTCTCTCTCTCTCTCTATATATATATATATATATATATGATTAACGTTATAATCTTTTGGACACTTAGAGGATAAAATATTTTTACTTCTTTTAATAAATACACTTGACAAGTGTTTTTATTAAAATAAAGGTGAGAATATGGGTTGGACCTAAAAAAACTGCTTATCCCTTACCCTAAAGTAATTTTAAAGTTGAAGCTTAACCCTTTAATTTTTTAATTATTTTTCACTTATTTTCAAATAGACAAGAATAAAATACTAGATGCCTTAAAATTCCTAATTCAAATAATAAATATTAAGAAATTAGAGTCTTAAATTTAAATATTTAAACCTATTTATTCTAGAACATGTTAGAGTTAGCCCATTTGAGCTCACCTACCTTATACAACCCTCCAATCTCAAGTATGGCCCTTGATTTCTACTATTTATGGTTACTAACTTATTAGATAATCAAGATAATATGGTTTGATTAATGTTAATTAATTGATGATTTTTGGCGGAGACAGGGCAATCAAAAGGTCAAATTGTTTGCATAAGAATGGCATAGGAAAGGGATGCAAGATGTCAAGCAATCCATACATGATAGGGTTTGGGGTAATTCAGATATTTCTGTCTCAAATTCCAGACTTTGATCAGATTTGGTGGCTCTCTATAGTTGCTGCAATCATGTCTTTTACCTACTCCACCATTGGCCTCTCTCTTGGAGTTGCCAAAGTTTTAGGTAATTTATTATTCAATATATATATATGTGCTTCCATAATTATTACACTAATAAATGATTGTTTATCTATTATTTTGAATGCTAAGTGGAATACTTGATTATATTGAGCAGAAACTGGTAAAATTAAGGGCAGCCTCACAGGAATTAGCATAACTGGGACTGTGACTGAAACCCAGAAAATATGGAGGAGTTTCCAAGCTCTGGGTGATATAGCCTTTGCTTACTCATATGCCGTTGTCCTCATTGAAATTCAGGTACCCTCTTCTCCTTTAAAAGAATAAATATAAAAATTTGCAAAAAAAACAACGCTATATTCTGGATTGGTCCCAAAAGTTTACATTCATTTTCAGTTTGGCCCTTAAATAGAATAATAATGAACATCTTATAATAACATCTTATGAACATATATATACATGTAGGACACCATAAGGTCTCCACCATCAGAAGCAAAATCAATGAAGAAAGCAACAAAGATAAGTATAGCAGTGACCACAACGTTCTACATGTTATGTGGCTGCATGGGTTATGCTGCTCTCGGAGACAAGTCACCTCCCAATCTTCTCACTGACTTCGCTTTCTCCAAACCCTTTTGGCTTCTCGACGTGGCCAACGCCGCCATAGCCGTCCACCTCGTCGGAGCTTACCAAGTTTTCTCTCAACCCATCTTCGCCTTCATCGAGAAACAAGCCTCACAGAGATTTCCCAGAAGCAAACTCTTGAACAAAGAATTCAAACTCCCATTACTTCCTGGTTTTGCTCCTTACAATCTGAGTCTCTTCAGGTTGGTTTCGAGGACTTGTTTTGTGGTACTCACCACAGTGGTCTCCATGTTGCTTCCCTTCTTCAATGACGTTGTGGGGATTATGGGAGCATTAGGGTTTTGGCCTCTGACTGTATATTTTCCAGTGGAAATGTATATTAAACAGAAGAAGATAACAAAATGGAGTGGGAGGTGGGTTTGTCTGCATATTCTGAGTATGGCGTGTCTCGTTGTGTCCGTTGCGGCAGTTGCTGGATCATTCGCCGGTGTTTTGCTTGACCTGAAGAAATATAAGCCATTCCAATCAAATTATTGATTATTTATCCCTTTTGTTTGTGTGTTATGTGTTGCGTAATATGCAAGTGTAAGTTTTTTTTTTTAAAAAAAAAAATTTGCTGCAATGAGTTTAATGTCTTGTAAGTTGTAAATTCTTGTTTATGTTCAATGTGAAAGCTTTAACTTCGATCATGAGAAGTGTATTTGAATTAACGTAATTACAGGCTCCCATATATTTAACTAATTGTGTTTTCGATATGTGATGATTAGTTCGTGTATATCCTTAGAACCAGGTGGGATCATACCATAAACAGAGGTTCTAAACTCTTTTCGACGTTCTTCTGCTTTGAAACGGTTCATCTCAAAGTATTCCTCTCTCAACTTACACCAGTTTAGGTTCTGCATTTAATTTTTCTGAATATTTTAAATTATTTTCATTTTGAGACTTACCGAAAGCCAAAGTGAAGCTATTGACTCCACATCCCTTCTTAAAGACTTGTATTAATGGCTTCAACGCCTTATCAGGTGCTTGTCTGGAATTTATGATATTTTTTCAGGTAAGCCTAATCTCCTTTAGACCCTCTCTATATATACTAAGGATTTACTATGCTTAACGAACCCAACTAAATGTCAACTTGTAATACTTAATACTCTTTCCAATCATAAGAGCTAAATATGAAATATATTTTAATTTTAAATATAATACTCAAATTTAATATCTTCTAAAATTTTAATTCTCTCTAAGTATCTTTATATGATTGCATATATTAAAACGATATCTATTAAGGGTAATTCAAATATACATTATTAAAAAATATATTTTAAAAAAATTAATACATAATTATTACAAATAATTAATTTAACTTATTTTTTTAACCTACTCAAATTATTTAAATAGATTGATTTCTCACTTGGAATTAATGAATATTTATGATTTATGTAGCCATGGGTGTAGCAATGGGAATATCCGTTACTTACAAGTGACTCCTCCAAATTATGAATTACCAGGCGCGTTTGTGTGGGAAGCCAACGAGCTCTCATTGTTGATCAAGGTATTGAATATCCGACTCCACGTAGCAGCTCCATACGGCAAGACGTATGTTCATGACTAGACCAAATCTGGGTTATCATTCACTTGAATAAGCACTTTTCTTACAAGTGATGAAAAATATACAAACTTGTATGTAGGTGATAGAGTCAAACATTATATGTAATGAACACCACTTATAAATACCACTTCAGAATTCATTTGTATATGTTAAAGAAAGCTGGCGTGAAGAATGATAATAGAATACAAGTCTCAGCTCAACCGTCAAGACGTCAAGTGTTCCCACATATTGATCTCAATTCAAAGGATGGGGTGTGTGTGTATTTTGAATAAATCGGACTATATATATATCATAAGCAATCAAATTGACATACAAATTAAACGAAAAAACAGATCACTCATGAGCCCTCGCTAGAGTAAATGAATAAAATTGACATGAAGAGGGATCCCCACAAGCGCAAAGATATTTTACATGTTGACACAACAGAACAATACCACATTCATAAACAAGTGTGGAAAACCCCCAAGTAACAACCCCCTGGAACAACGTCAACTCCACCAACCTTCCCGGATGGAAGCAATATTTTGAGCATTTGAACTTCAATCCACACACATGCAATGGGGAAGGAAGCTGATAAAACCGACGTCCGATGAACAAATTTCTTTCAACTCGCTGAGCTTGTCAAGAGATTAGAAAAGCTCCTCTGAATTGAACTTGTTCCATGCTTCCTGTTTCAAATTATCAAACTTTTAGGCGAGGATGGTTTTCTCTCTCTTTATTTTCCTGTCTTATGAGCAAGCAAACCTATTTTATAAAAGCCACTAAGAAATAAAATAGCTTACTCCCTTCTGGTAAACATTCATGCCACTGGTTACTAAATTCATTGTTTCAATAAAAATCAAAGATTAAAACAAGTTGTAAACTGTGCAATGGTCTGCAGTACCTTGAGTAGATCAAAAACCTTCTCTGCAACATATTTCTGTTGTAGATTGGCACCCTTCTGCTGCACCTTATCAGGATGGATGCATAATGTAGCTTTCCTATAAGATTTTTTAACTGATGCAGCTGTGATCAAATCAGTTAAAGAAACTGGCTGCCAACCACATTCAGGCCAAAGCACCTAAACATTCACGTAGGAAGAAAGTCAATGCAAGTTGGCACAACTTGTAAACCAAAAACCAAATGAAAATTACAATTCCACTGTAAAAGCACAATAAACTAGAGACCATTTTGCTTCTTTCAAAAATCGAGCCCAATTTTCCAGGTGTAATAAAAACCTTTTGAAAACAAGCTTATTTTCGTCTCATTTCCACTGGATTTACAGTCAATAACAAGTGCATGATTATAACATGGTAAAACTTTATTTTATTTTATGTGTTGACTCTTGTAAATAGAATAAGTTCTAAGAATACTATCGTAATTTGCTCCTAGCTCTAGCGATACAATTGTAAATTCCTTAGCATTTGACGTATATATAGAATCCTCAACTCTTTTAAACGACTTAGAGTTTCTTTCAAGGAGAAGAATCATTCTCATTATTTCCCTAATCAATTAACACAATGCTCTCTTTATGCAAGCTTTTACTTAAGATGTGCAGGGTATAATCCATGAGAAATAACAATTGTTATAATTTCTTAGCAAACAATATGATCGGAAATTGCTCCCGGAGGGAATTGAAATATCAAAAATCCACATGTTAAGTACATACATATTGTAAAGTGGAGAGCAAAGCACGCAAATTCCCCTCTTTTCCTGCAGCCCATCGCTTAATTTCAATATCCAATGTTTCAGCAAGCCTCTGAAATCAATTCATAGGTAAAGTTAAATGATAAGACTAAAATTTTCGCCAACAACAAAGATAAAACTAAAATCTTGACATGATCACAAGTTTGCAAAACTTGATGAAAGGAGCATTGACAGGAACAGCTCAGAATAATAAGCACTAAATCAGAATATATACTATCATCATTAAACACATACAGGTAAACACTATGCAAATTTTCACCCAAAAAAAATATAGTGGATTAATTGGTCAAAGAAAAGCAGTGGATAGGAAAATAATTTTCTGATTGAAAATAAGACAGGTACATGATAATCCAATAGACCCTGAGGCCTGCCAGATGGTTGGTAATCAAGAAATAAATAAGACTAAAAAAAAATTACTTACATGTCTCTCAGCTTGCTCTCTTTGCGTTTGCAAGTCTCGCTGATTCTTCTCAGCCAATGCTTTTGCCTAGCATAAAAGGACAATCGCCATTATGTCAACAAATATGTAAAAAGATCTCATATACCTCACCTATCCTTTCTTAAAATAAAAATGAAGATATCTAAGCCAGATAAACTAAAGGAACACATACTGCTCGCTCCTGAGTCCTCTGGTGGCGCTCCAACCTGGCTCTTCTTCTTTCTTCACTTTCCCCTTCAATATCTTGAAACTCTCCTGATGATGGAGCAGCTTCATCCCGTAAAAGAGAGGGTGCAATGAGAGCCAAGTAAGCGATATATGACAAAAGAATTCAAAACACTGCCACATCAATAAACATCACATTAAAAATGTTAAACTACCTCCAAAAATTGAGGAAAGGTCATCAACAATATTAACTGACGATGATGCTTTCTTCATGCTTGTAGATGCCCCAGTTGATTTCCTTGTAACATCTGCCTGAAATTGGGTATCAAATAAAGAATCCTGAAAAAGTTCAGGTTCAAAATATTAATACGTAAACTTGCAGTAGTATCAGACAAAGTTTCACAGAAACAGGTTCTCACTGAAGAGCTAGCCCTAGGAGGCCTTGGAGCACTGTTAGCTCTTGTACCCATGCCAAAGAAAGATTCAAGATCATTTTCATTCTTTTGTTGATTCCTCCTTGCAGCAGCTGCAGCTCTTTCTCGGGCTTCTGCAGCAGCCCTTTCTCGAGCCTCAGCAGCAGCCCTTTCCACAGCAGCACGTTCTGCTTTAGCTCGTGCTTCAGCCTCAGCCCTTGCAGCTGCTCTATCTCGTGCTTCCCTCTCTTTTGTGTCAGCTCTTTCCCTTGCTTCTGCAGCAGCCCTTTCAGCCCTTTCCCTTGCCTCAGCAGCAGCTCTTTCACGGGCTTCAGCTTGTGCTCTCTGAACGGCAGCCCTTTCAGCTCGCTCTCGAGCTTCAGCATTAGCTTTTTCAACAGCTGCCCTCTCAGCTCTTTGACGAGCTTCAGCAGCTGCTCTTTCACGTGCTTCTCTTGTAGCTCTCTCTACAGCCTGCCTTGCCATTTCTCTTTCCCTCTCACGTCGCTGTTTTTGTCTTTCTTTCTCCTCCCTTTCCCTTTCAAGTCTTCTTTGCTCCCTTTCCTCCCTCTCTCTTTGCTGCTGTTCACGATCTAACTTTTCCTGTTTTTCTCTCTCCTCCTGCATAGCTCTCTCATCCATTTCAAATAGCCCAGCTTCTCTGCCTCTGGAAGCTTTAGTACTCTCTCTCTCCCTAACTTCTTTTGCATGCCTAAATTTGGCTTCAGCTCTATCCATAGCCTCCTTCATAGCAGCAGCTGCTGAATTCATCTCTAATTCTTCATTGGGAAAACTACCTTCATGCTCATCATCATAACTATGACTCCTGTCTGCAGCAAAATCCTCGTGTTCATCAAACGGAGATGTAGAGGAAACTCTTGCTGCAGCAGAAGACTTAGGACCCTGGGAGAATCCAGTGGAACTAGGGAAAGAAGAAAATTCATTAGCCTTCCTTCTAACATTGGTAGCTTCTGATTTAGAAACAGGTCTTGGAGGAGGAGGTCTTGAAGGTGGGGGAGCAGAAGTAGGCTGTGTAAAAAGAGGAATCTCAAATACTGTCAGCCACACGTCATTAAATGATTCCAAATTTTCTTCAAATTTTGGAGATGTGTCCACCTGAATATTGGCCCCTTTAAAATCATCATTATCATATGAAGGGGATGAAGCCCCGTGGCCAACTGGTTTATTAGAATCAGATGAAGATGAATATGTAGGCCCATCAAAGGGTGTCTGTGGAAATCCCCAATCATGGACAACAGGAACCTTGTTTTGTAAATGTCTCTCAGGACTCTTCACAAAAGATTTCTCATCTGGCTCTTTATCTCCAGCCCAACCTGAGTTTGTATTAGTCCTTGGAGAACTGGCATCCTTTCTGTTATTTCTCTCTGATGAGAATGAGGGTACTGATTTTCCAAGCCCATCAAAGGGATCAATATCATCATATACTCTGCCATTAGAATTTGATGAACTATCGTTCTTTGTGCTTCTGGAACTACTAAATTTACCAATTTCTTCCAATGGATCAGTAAAGTGGCCTGCAGATGACTCCATTGGAGTTGAAGATGATTCAAATACTTTGAAAGGGTCATCTGACACACTGGAGGTTGTTTTAGATTCCGTGGTAGTTTGTTCTGAGAAACCAATATCAGGAGCAGCCCTGTGAATAAGGCAATGCATAAAAGTTATGGCTGATATGTCAATCAGTATGTTAAAATACAAAATGCCATAACAACCAAAACAAACCAATCATCAAAGAGGAGCAGCAATAAATGTTACCTGTATTTAACAATTTATTCAACTTAAATATAACACTGCAGGTTTTACTTCTAGTGTCAGTTCAAATTTATACATGACATTGCACTTATTAATGGTAAACAAAATTGCAGAAGATATCCCAGAGTGCTTGACATAGGTTTATCACATAAAAATGTAACAAGTTTTCCTAGATAAGGAGTTCCTTATCACGGATGAAGAAAGAAGAGGGATTATAATATTCCCATTTCAGAAACCACCAACAAAGCCATTTCTTTTAATGATATTTTACTCTCATCTTGTCCACTCTTGGTGATGTCAAAGCAGTAACATCATAAGCATCCAAATAACTTCCACTTAAAACCTCACTGCATTACTTACAGCTACTCACATAATCATGAATACAAGAAGGATGAATCATGATGTCTTTATTCCAAATTATTTAGGGCTCTCTAATGCAAATATCAGCTGGATAGATTATTGCAAATATCAATGTCGCGTAGACAATACATTTCGACCACACATGATGTAATAATCCATTTGCATGTACATATATAACTTCAACATATATCAACATTTACTGCATGATTAAAATAGTGAGCTCCTAGAGTCACCAAAAGCAAATATTTCACTCCCAAACAGACTGCACGCTTCATAGAAAGTATTATAGTCCACAAAAACAGGTTCCACAAATCAGCCCTATTGGCCAATCCCAGTATAACGATCTTCAAGTAACAAAATCCAAACAACTAAATAAACTTCAGACTGGCATAAAAAACACACAATTATTAAAATATTGTAAATCCCTTGATAACATTGATAAATCAAATTTAGGGATTCTAATACCTCATTGAGTTGTAGTAATAACTAACAGACAAAGAATTTTCAACATGTTCATAATGTAAACTGGTGGATTTTCATATTCAAGGGGATAAGTATAGAAGAATGCTCTAAAAGCCTTCCTGAGGAGAAACTGTCAGTAGATAATCTCAATGTGATACATGAACGTTTAACATTTCAGGTTGGACTGCAAATTTATTCAGTTGGAAACATGAATTGAAACTGAATCACGATACGGACGTTTACTTCAGAAAAAACTTCCTTCTCTATCTGAGCTTAAGATCAAGATATCATCAAACGCATTAACCCCCTCTGTAAAATAATTCCGTTATTATTATGCACAATTGACAATATAACATATCATCGGATAGAAAGAACTTGTCAAAACTCACAAGCAAAAGCTTCCATTAGAAGAATTTAACAATCCCAGTGGATTATTTGGATTTTTTTTATTTTTTTCTGCTTTAATAGCCTCTGAAAATTTGAATGACAATCTTTTGGCATTTAGGTCGCTGAGACACTACACTGAATGGCTATATGCTAAAAAGCAACAAAAATATGGCATACTCGATCACTAAGTAGAATTCATCCCATTATGGATCTAAAATGCAGCTTAATGTACGCTTTTAACGGCAATAGGCAGACAGACGAGCACATGGTAAGGGCACGAATTTTTTGCATTTTCAGGCCGCTATATCAACATGCTAATAAACATAGAACCCCATCTCAGTTTATGGAAAATAACGTTGTTACCATACCTTTCACTATGGATTCCTCTACCTTCAAATCCACGTATCAAACCGTCAAAATATTGATTATCTTTCTCATCCTTCTCCGATCTCTTCTCATCATGCCCAGACTTACCAAACCCACCAAGAAGATCATCGAATGCGCTACTACTTACTTCTGGGGCCGAAGATACCGATGCAAAAACATCCTCATAATTAGCTTTAGACGAGCTTTTTAACCCCGGGACGCCGTCAAAAATGTCATCGTCATAGACAGGTTTGTCATACACAGGGAGATTCACAGACTTGGAACCAAAATCGCTGGACCCAGGGTACATGGAATCTAAATTGAATGACGCATCAGCTCCGCGACTCTCCGATTTGCTCGAGTATCTCGCGGAACCCCCCAACAGATCATCGAAACCACCAGTATCTTGATTCTTCTGATTATCCGACGATTTAAACGGAGAATCGCCATCATTCATAAAATTACCACTGAAAGAATTAAAGCTACCAGTGGATCGAGAAGCACCGTCGAAATTAAGGCTTCTACTGTTGGTGGCATTCGAAGATGCCTTGGATGCAGCCATTGGCGCCGCTTTGCCCTGCGGTTTGAACCCAAAATCGGCGGCTAAGAGACCGTCGAAATCGTTCATTCTGATTATCTGATACTTCCGGCGAAATTGGGGTTACCAAAAAGCAAAAATGTTGGGGAAAATAAGATATGAAACGAGGATCTACAAGGAAGTAAAGCGCGAAATAAATTCAATAATAGAGATCAATCATTGAGAAGAGAAGAAGCAGAGATCTCGGCGGTGAGGGAAGAAGAGCCTGGGGTTCCAGCCTCACGGTGGACTAAGAAGACACGAGAAAATTGAGAAATCCGAAGTTTGAACCTTTCAGAAAAACAAAAAAAAATAATAAAATTATTTTCTCCAAGCCCTTGGTTCTGTTCGAGCTTTTCTTCCTTTCTCCCTCCTTGCGCCCTTGGCTTTTTGCCTTGGCTCGTTGTTATTAGGGAATTTTCCTTCCTAAAAAAAATGATTATTTAAATTCCTCTGACTATTGAAATGAAATTTGAATTTTATATTTCGGACAAAAGAAAATGTAAGATTAATTTTATATGAGATGCAAAGGCAAGAACACGCACAACACTTCAAAGCTTCCTTCTACACCTCTACTTTATTTTGTCTCAGCATTTTTTTTTTGCCTGAGTTTTGTCTCATCTTCAACATTTATAATCTTTTTTGCTGAATTTTTTAAAAATAAACAGAATTTATTTATAAATTAAAACCCATTTTTATGAATACCATAACAAAAATTAATCTAATTACTAAATATAGTTATTATATCCTATTACATGTTATAAAACATTCAACACATTTTTTATTGGATATCAAGACCTAATATAACCCTTTTTTTTTTACATGAGCTTGAGACTGACTAACAAATATAAGTAAAATTATTTAGCAGCATATTAGGATATTTTAATTAATAATTTATTTAAATATTTAGCTATTGATAGGGTATAGTGAGTAATAAACAACTTCATTTAACCAATACAAAAATTCTACAAAAGAAAAAAGCTAACCAAATACAAACGCAACAAAAACTATGAAAATATGGATATGTTTAGATAAAAGTTTTAAAAATAATGCTTTTGATAAAAAAAAAATTGAATAACTTTTATAAAGGATTTTTGGAGAAAAATTTACAAAAAAAAATGTTATAAATAAATTATTATTTGGATAGTTATTACCAGAAAAAATTTTGTAATTAAAAAATTATCATAAAGGGTATAATTTTATTAAAAATAATGATATAGAGTAAATAAGAGAGGAGAGAGAGTAAATGAGAGATAGTAGGGAAGAGAGGAGAGAGAATAAATGAGAGATAATAGAGAAGAGAGATGAAAGAGAGTAAATGAGAGATAATAGAGAGGAGAGAGAAAAGATAGTATAAAAAAATAAAAGTAAAATAGTAATTTAATAGTTTATAAAAAATTTTTATTACTCTAAAAATTAGTTTAAATAGTTTATTTAATATTTTAATTTTGTTTTATCTAAAAAAATTTTTTAAATAAATATAACTATTTATTTTTTTAAAAAAATAAACTAAAATTTATCTTAATGATATGTTTTTTCAAACCCACAGCATAACTGTACAAACGTATACTCCTCTTTCCCAAATTTCTTCAGCTACTCTATTTCAATTGTAGAATTCAGTAAAGATTTTTTTGGGTGTTCTTTAAGAAAAATTATCTCTGGCAGTGTTAAAAGACTTATCTTTCTTAAGATAGAAAGAGTAAATGATAAGCCTCCGACAAAATCACGAACCAAATTTCCAATCACTTGTTTGAAAAAGGGATAACCCCTACCAATTATATCAATTGAAGTTGATTTTTTTTAAAATTAATTTTATTATTCGACAAAAATGTTAATTTAATGGGCAAAAAAACAAAAATATTAATTTAGGATAAGTAGCGTATGATAATAGTACTCGTATTACAAAAAGCGTAAGAAAAAAGGGTGATTTGTTGGGGAAATATTGGCTGATCAATCATTATTGATTTGTCATTTTCAATGAAATTAAGCATTAGGTGCTGGGAGACATCTGGCTCTACATCTAACAGTCTTATTTATTCAATTATTCGATAATAAAAAAATATATTTATATTTTATAAAAAAATAAATTTAATTTTTTTATTATTATAAAAATTAATTTAGTAGATAATCTCGTAAATTTTTTATAAATATTTTTTAAATTTTAGGACATTTCTCTAACTTTGATAGAAAATCTATATCAAATTTATCTAAATTTTTTTATAATAAAAAATTAGTTTTATTCAATTCAGCAGCGTTATTAAACCATGTTTGGATGAGGGATTATTAAAAGTTCTGTTTCATTCACTATTATACTCCCTTTTTTATATATAGATATCAACTTTTTTTTAAAGCATAAAAGATAATTACTTGAATTTTATTAAAATTATGTGCATATCGTTTTTGCTTCAAAATTGTCATAATCACCTTTAAAAAAAACAGTGAATAAATTACACAAAATTATTTGTATTTTCAAATGATTTTAATACATTTTAAAAACAGGAAAATCCATGCACTTTTAATATAAATTTAGAAAAATTGTATGTAATTTATTATTTATTTGAAAAGAAAATTTTATGTTTTTACAAAATGTATAAACTATCTTACAAAATTAAATTTATTAAATTCTAAGAAAAAATTTAAAAAATATGTATAATAATTTATTAGAGATTGTATTCTCATAATTTTTTTTAAGAATCAATGATGATAGCAAAAATTAAGATGATTCTATTTGAGATGCATGATTGTCACTTTGCCCGTTCTTCTTGGCATAACTTGAAATCCCAAATAATGCAAATCCAATCCGGAAAAGTCAAAAGCTTGCCAATCTGTCAGGCTAATTAGTAAAAAGTGAGAATCTTGTTCATTCGTCCTCTATTTTTAAATGGTGGTATTATTTGATCACATAAAAATGTATTTTGATCATGTATTTTTGGAAAATAAAAAAATTAAAATTTGTTTTGAAAAAAAACATCTTTATTATGTTTTATTACCTTTGTTCGATAAAATTATAGAAGAATTAAATAACGTCGTATTTTTATTATGTTGGTAATCTTTCACCCATCACTTCACTACTTCAAATGTGTTTTTTCAAATAATGATTCAAATAAAATTTATAACTTTTTATTCCTAAAAGCTCAAAAATTACTATACCCAATTATGATAAAAAAATTAACACTGAAAAAGTGATAGGGATAACCTGTTTTGGGCTTCTAGTACTGATTATAACAAAAAAACAGATATAGAGAAGAAATTAGATCTAATTAGAAATATTAGTCTCTTATAACTAAAATTTAAATTTCTATTAAAAAATTATATATTTAATATTCAATAATATTATAAATAAGATTACTTTTAATAAAAGAATATATATATATTAAAGAACAAAACAACAGAGACAGAGATATACTAAATTTAAATACATCTCTTAAGTTCGAATATTAATTACCATATTATAAAGATTAACATTTTCTATGATACTCATACTCAAGCGACTGATACATAAAGATCATTCTAAATGGAAGAGTTCCACAAACTTAACGCAGTGGATTAATGGCTATTTGGTCATGCCTTCAACTTGAGAGGAAGTGTCCCAAATAAATGCAGTGCAATGACCCAGCGAAACACAACATCCTACCAACACGTTGAGATGAAGATTAATTTAAACCAAGCTATGCTAAACGTAGTATTCCCTAATAACTAGACACAGAAGAAGAAGATCAAACGCAACACTCATCAAACATGGCTTCAATTTACAACCATCATGGTTTATCATCATCAAAGCTAAAAATATTTAGTACTTAGTGGCATATGAGAAGTAGAGCTGCACAGTTAAAAATTTAGCATTCAAAATCGGACCCTTTTGACATCACTTTCAGGGACGCTTGCATCAAGCCCATCTCCCCTCCCTGAACTACCACTTTGTCCAGAAACCTGCCAAATCCATACAAGTCAGCACCAATCTCATCTGCTTTCTGAACTTCTCGTGATATAAGAAGTCATTTTAAGGCACACATTTTCCAGAACTAGGCAAAAACTCTAAACAATATGGGGCAAATCACTGAGGTCCCATGGAATGATTGTAACTGCCACAGCAAAATGTCTTACAACAATGAACAATATATTGGGTACGTTCATATTGTTCACTTGTTATTAAGACTTTTTAATCCTGAAGACCTCATAGTGATTTTTTCAACAATATATTATAGCTTGCCCTTTTTTTAACGAGTTCAAATCTTGGAAATAACATATTCGCTTACAAAGGTAAAGTTAGGTCTATCTATCCCTCCCCAGACCCCACCTTATGGGAATCTTGTGTACTAGGCCGCCCTTTTTTTATATATATTCTAGATCGCCCTAAATTACAGTATATTTGAATACCAACACAAGGAACTCACAGTTTCATCTGGAACGACTGCATATCTCTCTGATGGTGAGACCCAAGTTCTCCCTGTACAGCCACCGTAATGCAGGTTGATTTGAGAAACGGTCGGAAATGGCAAAGGCCAAAAATAATGATGATAAAAAGTAATGCAAAGAACAACGCACCAGATAATGGATCAGCCTTTGAGGAAGATTCTATGTGCTGCCCACACGACCCATCAACACTCAAGAGCTCAATGATTGTAGGTACGTTCCTACAAATTCGAAGATGAGCAACAGTTTCAACATTGATGAGCAACATAATCTCTAATGCTTAAAGGGCTAAACTTACAAAGAATCGTAATTCCACCATGTCAAAATATCCAACGACGTTAACTAAAAGCAAGGATTTTATGGAGAAGAAAATGCCAAGATGGTAACAACACAAGGTCAATCTCGATCATAAAGGATTTCATGACACTTGATAAGTCTCAACAGATTAGGGGTAGCAATGAACATCAAGGAACCTCTTCCCAATTGATTTGAAAATCTAATCATTCAAGTGTACACAAGACAAAGGACCTTTTTACACTACTCATAAATCAACTGCTTCAAACAATGCCTTTTAAAACCAAAGAGAAGATATACGAATTGCCTACAATAGACAATTCGATGGTCTCAACAAAATTATTCAGGTGCACATGCAATTACCTGTCAATAGTTTCACCATGTCCAAGTTGTCCATTGGTGCCCCTTCCCCAAGAATATACATTTTGTCTATCAGTAACAGCAATGGTATGTCTCCATCCGCATGAGATCTGAGCTACTTTCTACCAATACAAACAAAAAAAAAGAGCAAAAAATATTTTACATACATCAAGGTTTTTTTACCCATTTCTTATTATTTTAGTATGGGGCAAGGAGGCAGGGTGTTGCAGTCTCAAGAAGATACCTGATCAAGGGGAAATTTCACTGGTACAGGAGAGCAATGATCAACATTATCACCCACTCCAACCTGTCCAAACTGCATTTAAGAGGAACACAAGAAGTCAAACACGTTGAGAAATGAAATATGTGTTATACTATATTAGGGAATACAAGACTTGGAACTACTTTCTTATTAGGAAAGGAGTCTCGAATATATTATGCCATCTTTTCCTAAATAAATTGCCAATTATTATTAAAGTAACAAGTATCTCTAGTTAGTATAATGAAATATAACACTATAGGAGAAGAATAAAAAGCTTTCCCCGACCTTATTCCAACCCCAGCCATAAAGTTGTCCACAAGATGTTATTGCCATACTGTGCCTCCAACCCCCTGATATCTGAAAGAATTCAGGCAAAAAAATTCAGAAATGGACAACAACTATAATCACAATGTCGAACACCAAAACTATTGCTCATAAAATTGCAGAAGATTCTGGTTGACCAATTTTTTTTTTAAAAAAAAAATAGAGGACATAATCAGAATTAGTGTGACACAACACAATGAAGCTGTTATTTACTGGATGAGACTTAGCCGCAGTCTACTCCATTCCAAAAAATGGTGCTTGTCATTGGGACTCGGAATAGAGGACCAACTAAACAGGAGTGTAGAGAAAATCCCAAAAATCCCAAAAGATCTTCCGAACCACTTAAATTTCCATGAAGTCAGAAATCCCAAAAAAGATAATGTGCGGAATATGATTAAGGGGCAACCTGAGAGATAAATTTATCGCTCAAGGCCTGAAGCTTATGGGGCACAAGGTGGTCCTCAAAATCCCCATGTCCTAGCTGGCCATATTTACTCCACCCATATGTGTATAGTCCTCCAGAAGAAGAAACAGATATTGTGTGCCGCCAACCACAAGCAACCATGACCATCTTGTCACCCTGTAACTTTCAAACAGACAAGCAATGGGTACTTAGGGACAAAAATAAATACTATATAGAGCAATATTATCCGTCTATTAGTATGGAGGCACACTAAATGCTTTTTAAGTCAACCTACAAAACATTGGTAAGAACCCTTGAAATGCTTCATCTTCTGTTTTACATTGCAAGTAAAACTTTCTCAGGAATCAAGCACTCGATAAAGTCATCTATCATTCAAATTATGGCCAAGATCATCATAGACTAATCTGGAAAGACGAGATGATACCAATTTGAGGACATACATGAACAGAAGAAACTTTTTCAGGAAGCAAGCGATCAAATCTGTCTCCCAATCCCAAGTTTCCATATCGTCCCCAACCCCATCCAAACAGTTCCCCATGTTCAGTGACAGCTACACTATGTTCCGCGCCAGCAGCAACCATTCTGATAGGTACTCCCTACAACAATGTAAAATTTCACATTTGTGTGTATAAATATCTAAGATTTTCTGCAGAAAAATGAGATAGATGGCGCAGATATTAAGACCTTTCAATCATTTTTTCCCTTTGTCAAGTTTTATTGTTCTCGTTGCTTTCCTTGTTATCAGCACCAAGCAAAATGTAAAACTACCACTGATACTTTTACTGGAGGGTAGTTGATAAGTTAGAAATAATCCCAATTATTCAACTCCACAATTTTTTTAATACAAAATTCAATCTAGTGGTTTCTACCCGATAGTGAAAGAACAAGATAGGGTTGAAGGATGGTGAAGATGCTAACATCAAAACAGCTGTTGCCTGCAATAAGTTGTTGAATGCATACTTCTTTTTATTCACAAATAAATGCAAGAACAAAATGATATTAATAAAACTCTTTCACCTTGCAATCCCTTTTCTGGATATTGTTTTACTAAGGATAGAGTCAATATAGATGTGAGGCACTTGTTGACATTTTATAAGCTCAGATGTGAGACAAACACAGTAAAACACCATTACTAGATGGTCATATTGTTTACAGGCTTGATAACTTCCACTTCTATAGAATATTGAACCTTTATGTCAAATTACAGTAGCCTAAACAGTCCAATAGTTCTATTCACAGAGTAAAGCTTATTAAATAGATTACAAGGTGATCAATCAATCATTAAGATTGAGATCGGATAGTGATATGCTGAGATCTTCTCCCACAACCCTATCTAAATTAATATTCCTAATATCTCTCATTATATCCCCTCATCCCGCACAATAATTCTATTTACAAATATATATCCTATTTACATAATTACCACACTTCATCATCTAAAAGTGTACAAATCAGGTGCCAATTTTTCTCACTATACAGCACGAGGCATGCCAACCACCTAGAACATTTTGTTCGCATCTAAGGGACCACTCAATATGTTCTAGTAGTGTTAAAAATATGAGTAAAAATAGTTAAATGTGGCTATTAAACCATTGAAACCACTCCAAGCTAAAAATAAAGTCATTAAAAACAATTCTTCACCAATTAAGCTCTTGAAAGGCATAAACATTGATTAAAATAAAGAGGTAGTCTTTTATGTCAATTTAGAAAGAGGCGTACATGAGCAATTTAGTGTATTAAGAATACAGTGAATGCAACTTAACATCTTATATTGATGCTCCCTGTCTGAATGTTTTACTATACACCCTCTAGGTAAACAACACAGAAAGCAGTACCTGAAATGTTTGAATTTTTTGTGGCACGAGAGAGTCCTCCGTGGTGCCAAGTCCAAGTTGACCATTCTGATTCCTCCCCCAGCTTCAACCAGGAGAGTAAAGTCAAGAAACTCCGAATAGGCGAATTATTGTAAAATACTACAACAGTTCTAGCTATAGATGAAAATATTTGTCTTAAATGATCAAGAAGTTTGGTTTATATGCTCTCAAATCAAAATTGAAGAAAAAATGGAAAGGAACTCTATCCATAGAGATAAAGAAAACAGATGTTCCGTAAAGAGTATTGCTTTACAGGTTCTAATCATAAATAGTTCATTAATCAATTCTCTTCAAGAGATAGAAGACAAATACAGAATAATAAAAGACAAGAGTTGGTGGAAATGGGCATAAACACCAAAAATAAGCTGAACCAGAAGAACTTTGTTTGATTCTTCCTCCTCATTTTTGGTCAAAATTTTCATTCAGATGAGGAGAAAAAGATATGATGAAATAAAAAAAACATGAATCATAAGATTCAGCTCATGTTGCAAAGCAACTCAATGGAATGGAATTTTCATCTTCAATCAATACACTCAATTATGCAATTCAAACTTTATTGACCAAGTAAAAGTAACTTGAAATTGGAAAAAAGGTTAGAACCAACAAACCAATAATGACCAAATTTTGAGCAAGAACTGCTCACCTTTGCACCTCGCCTTCCATGGTAACTGCCAAACAATGGCTGTCCCCGCAAGCAATTTGCCTTATCCTGAGGCCCTGCAACGCTTTAATTGGCAGAGGAGTGAATAAGTCACTGGAATTACCATGACCCAACCTTCCAAAGTCACCCCTGAAAAATTAGAAAAAGCAGAAGCTGCTTACGATTATTCATAAAAACCCAACAGTATGATGTCACCCAATTAACAGATAAACCGCGGAAGAATGAAGTCCTGTTGATGATATCAAACTTGACTTTTGCCTATCATTTGCAGGAATTATCTTATACATAGTGATTACAGAGCCCTAAAACATGGCAAACTTTCTCAGTTAATCAATTAACCCACCTAGTGAAACAAGGCTTGTTGTGTTGAGAAATCTCCTCGCGAAGTTCATTTTAGGATGCTATCCTTCTCTTCCAAAATATGAACTTTATGATAGTCAAGTGTAGATAGATATTACTGACAATTTTAGACATATTATTGATGATTGATTAAGGAGCAAGTATCACAAAAAAGCTGCAGCATCTGATAAATCAGTGCATGGGTAAACTAGTTTGATTCCAGTTTTAGTATTGATGACAACACACGCTAGCCAAGGGTAAAAAATTGCATTTCTAGGGAAGGTAAGTTTTCTGTTTTGGGAATGTCAACGTTTAGAAAATTAGTTTAAAGATAGAGAGCATACCATCCCCAACTGAATACTTCCTTGCGGGACTCTGAATATGCAATCGTATGGTCAGCTCCGCAAGTAACAGATACTATTTCTTGGCCATCCAGTGAACTCAGTTGTGTAGGGAAAAGTCGATCCTCAGCATCGCCATGGCCCAATTGCCCATCCTCTCCCCGTCCCCATGAGCAAACAACATTTCCAGCTGTGAAGGATCGGCAATGAGCAAGCCGTCAGTTTAAGTGAAGAAAATTACAAATCAATACTATGCAAGGATGCCAGCTTTTGATGCAAATAAAAAGAGAAGAATGACGAAGCTAGCAGATGTGTATTTTGTGGTTGATATATTCACCACCTATTTTTTTTAATTTTGGGAACAAAATCCAGTCCTTGGCTCTTGCTACTGCTCAAAGAGAAGTCAAAGCACAAACTTGAAATCTTACCAATAATTGATCTACGGCAATTGATTGGTTACAAAACAGAGTGAGGTGTAAATAAAGTGGGTTATCTTATCTAACAGCAAGGTATTCCCAAGAGAGGCAACAACGAACTCCTCGTTAAGCCACAGTCCAGAAGTTCAAGTCAATGCCAATGGCCCCAAAACATACTTTCGAGGTCATATCAAAAATGATTTCCGATTCCACAAATTTCCAAAACGATCTACCCCAAATGAATGTACAACAAAATTCTTAGTTCAAAAAGCGAAAGAAGAAAGAATTCGGCGCTTACAGAGTAGGGCAACGGAATGGCTAGCACCGGCGGAAATCAAAAGAACGGTTCGAGGAGGAGCAGAGGCATCACTCATGACTTCCTCTTGAGCCATCATGATGAGTGGTTGAGGAATGAGGACAAAGAGAAAGTCGAGAAGAAGGAGGGAGGAAGAAGAAGCATAGAATTTAGGTGGGGATCAGAAGAACACTGAGAATGAAGATATTAATAGGTGGCCAGATATGCGAAAGAGTGAAATGGATGGGACAGTGTAAAGAGATAGTTCAGAAGAGTAATAAAACCACTTCACAAAGCAGAAGGCTAAGCTTAGTGACGAGACAAGTCGAGAAGAGAGAGAAAGATTGGGTGGTGAGGCAGGTAATGAAGAAACAATGGCATTGAATGCAGAGGGGCCCATCGGTTCGGACATTTTTACTCTAGCCGGCGAATCGGATGTGCTTCGGCGCTCCGTTTAATTTCGGTGCGCTCCGTCAAGCTTCACCTTCTCTGTCCACCACACTCCTCCTCCTTCCTTCTTACCGCCTTTTTTTAACCCTTTGTGAATCTCTTCCCTCTTACCATTTTTTGTTATCTCCAACGACTCTGGTAGATATGTATATATATATATATATATATATATTTTTACAAGATTTATACACGTGAGTACGTGACTAACTTTAAGTACTTTAAAAATTATTTTCACTGTCCAATCCATAATGTAAGAAATGATTATTTTAAATATATTAAAAAAATTAAATAAATTATTTAATTATAATATATATAACATATTTTTTTAATATTTTTATATAATATTATATTATATATTAATTTATAAATTAGATAAATTTATTTAAAAATAATAACTTATATCATATTTATTTCTCATCTAAGATTATATATATATCATATAAAATTATAATATTTTAAGGGTTAAGACTTTATTTATATGGCATTAAATCTCGACTAGTACATAAATTTATTCATTTTTCCATCTGTTAGTACTTTCTGATGAATAATGTGGACCCACTTTTGCTTTCTCGTCTGAGCCCTAGGGCAGGGCAGGGCAGCTTATTGGTTATTACCGAGCGGGGCGCATGAATGTGACGCTTTTCTCATGGGAGAAATATTTATATATTACTTAATTACATCATCTTATATTATCAGCTGATTTATATTTTAAATAATTCAAATATAATAACTCGTTTAATTTAAATTTTAATTCTTTTATCTTTTTATAAAAGATAAAAAATTATTAATAATTAAAATAATAAATATAGATAAATTGTTGACAATAAATAATATATTTTAATTAATTAGAGTACAATGTGGTACTTTAAGGATATATAAATATTTCTTTTTTATTTATATTTTAAAAAGTTACTATTAAAATATTAGAGTATAAAAAATAATTAAATTCTCAGTTCTCACCTAAAGAGCAGTGTCTTTGTCAACAAATAGAAATGCCGTACTTTTTTAAAAAATTTAAGAGGCATTTTGAAATACCTCATGATCTTATCATAATAATAATAATAATTACTACCTCCGGTTCTCCCCCCCTGCCCATTCGAACTCATCACCTTGCAATTATGAACGGAACAACCTTACCATCAAGCCACAAGTCTAATGGCAGCGAAGTGGTATTCGAAAATTTCAAAGCAAATTGTTCAGAAAAGTGACTAGATGAAGTATTTTTTGTAATATTTTTATTAAAAGAATATAAGGCATTTTAGGGTTTTTTAGAAGTATTTTTATCCCTAACTATAGACAATTTTACTTTATATTTTAATCTTTTAAATTTACATAAATTTTAATTTTAATTTTTTAAATTTTAAATTATAAATTTTAGTCTCATAAAATTTAAATTATATATTTTAATAAAAATAGTATATATTTTTATTAAAATTAGGAGCTAATATTTTTAGAAAAAGAAAGAAACTTAAAGAACCAAGGCGCTTGTTTTCTTCATAAATTTTTTATCTAAAACACAGATGCTGCTTTGTCTAAATTGCACTACATAAAAATTATTTTAATTTAATATTTTTAATGTTTTTATAGGGTTTTTTTATAATTTAAAGCTTGTCGAAATTCATGAAAAAAATTATAAAAAAAAACTTATGTAGACCTTCATGAAAAGAATTTAAAAAATGAAAGAAAAAATTTAAATAAACAGAATATTAAGGCTTCGTACAAATTTCCAAATTTATATATTATATTGAGATTGATTAATATTAATGGCCGAACTGATATTTTTATATGTCATATTGATTATTATCATTATTATTAGGTTATTACCGACACGGAAGTCTATATTGCATGTGAAATTTGGAAAAGGACCCCGGCGTGTTCCACGCCTGACTCAGACCGGGGCCATGCAGATATTTTTTTAGCTACCTCAGTGTTAAAAGTGTGCATGGACAAGACAAGATAGTTTTCTTATTTAATATCCTATCTAAAAAATATATAGACTGTATTTTGTAGTTCGATATCCGACACTATCCGGTAAAAGCCATAATTATTTTAGACTGGGTATTTGTGGGTTGGGCATGCCCAAATCATGATACCCTACTCATATTATGAAAAGAATCTGCAATTATGAATTTATAAAATAATATTATATTTATATATCTTCAATAATTAAATAATATACATAATTTACTAAGAATAAGACAACAAAAAGATAGTAATTAAAGTTTTAAAATCTATAGCATATAAAAAAAGTACTGAAGTTTAAGTAGTTTACAATTGTAATTTTATATCAATCTCTCTAAAATTTACAAAGATGAAGCATCTGAACAAAATATATGATGGTTACCACAGTTTAAAAAAAATAAAGAAATAAATCAATTTAGTTATAAATTTTAAAGGATACAATTACTTACTTGACTACTCATATTTATAAAATTACCTTTTAATCATCAGTATTTATCATATTTGTTCTATATAAAATACTATAATTTATAACTTTATATATATAAAAGAGTAATTAACTGGGCATGGCCAAATGGACAGGGCAATAACCCCTATCCGATGTCCGGCCTGGCCCGAATATTGACCCTGCCCGAAATTACCCATTTTACATTGGGCCACTTTTTAGCGGGCAGGACAGGGCATATTTTATACGGGTTCGGGTGAGCTTTGCGGGCTCTGGACTTCTTGCACAGCTCGACTCGATGTCATTTAAGAAATATATGTCTCTATATTAATTATTATTATTTTTTATCTTAACTATAAAAATTAATAAAGAAAAATAATTTAATTAATTATAATAAAATTTAACCATTTAAAATAAATTTATATTATATATTTTTAAAATTATTCAAATTAATTATTTAATTTTTATATTAATTATAATTAACTAATTTATTTTTTATATTTATTAAAAATAAATTAATTATTATAATTAAAATAAGAGATGATACTAATTAATATTATTTTGGCTCAAATACGTCTTAAACTAAATTTATAGTTAATAACTGAGTCAATCAACCTGTCAAAAGTCAAAACAATGAAAGAAACTCTCCTATTAAAGTTAGTCAATGAATTGAACTAGCCATTAGGAAGAATGAGGGCCCCCACAAAATAGGTATTGGTATTTCAAGGTCATACAATTATATGAAATTTTTCTATAGGTTATTATGTTACACATAATTAAAAAGTTTAATTTTGACAAATTTCAAGTATACATATTTTGGCAAAAATATTTATAACAAGAAATCTTTGAGTAATTCTTTCTAAATTTAAAAGATAAGAAAACAAGTGATAGAGAAGGTAGGATTAAATCTTAGAGTGGGACTCTTTTTTAATTTTATACAAATATCTTTTATTTTATATATATTTAAAGATAAATTATATGAAGTTAAAGAAAAGTTGTACTTATTAAAAATAGGCAGTATATATATTTTTAAATAAAAATTAAATATTTTTAAATAATAAATTGTATGAAGGAAAATTTCTCTCAGGGCACTTAGTTCTAAATTTAAAAGATAAGAAAATGAGTGATTGAAGAAATGGGTTTGGGTTAGGTAAAGTGGAAAGACTTGAGAGAAGGGAAATCAACAGGGTGTGAAGTTGTTTGTTGTGGGTAGATAAGAGAGACAGAGATAGAGGCGAAACCAATTTCAAAAGGTAGTTTTGTTAGGTTGAATTATTACCTTCACTACCTATCTATATATGGCTAGGGTATATATACCTTTCAAAAGTCTTGAGCATTTATCCTTCACTCTCCTCCCACCTATCACCCTCCTTATTTACCCTTAATCGTTTCAACTTTAGTGCCCAAACTTTGAATTTAAGATACTAATGTGATTCTTAATATATAATTTATTTAATTAATTTATAATTAAATTATTTAATATAATATGTATATTTTTAAAATTATTATAATTATTTTTTAAAAAAATTATTTAATTATTATCAATAGAATATTAATAAAAATTATTTAAAAATATAAATATAAAAAATAGTCAAGTTTATATTTAAGACAAGGGAATATTTATTAAGGGCAAGAATAAAACTTGAATAATTTAGAGAGAGTTAGTAGTTTAAATAAAAATTAAAACTTTTTTGATAATTAATTTTTTTAACTTCATAATAATTTTCTCTAAAAAATCACAATTCCATGAAATACATGGTCAAATTTGCCCTCCAAGATCGAGAGAGAGAGAGAGAGAACATATTTTTTAAATACTCAAATTCATTAAATTCCTATATAAATATACAAACCATGAATTGGAACGAAGTAACAACAAAAACTATTTAAAGGATAATTACAATTTTGTTAAAAAAATTGGTATTAATACAAAATAACTAAAAGTAATCAATGAAGAAGAAGATTAATAAAATAAGTCAAAAAGTGACACTAACTAAATCTATAATATTGCAAGATTTTTCTTTTGTGTATACTAATAATTACCCAATAGTCATACTCATTAATTATAGGGGGAAAAAATAAAATCCGTATCAACCTTTTATCTAATAATAAATAATAGTTATAGTCATGCTCCCTAAAACTTCAATCCGATATATATATATATATATATATATATATATATATGTATATATATATGTATATATATATCATAGAATTCATAGCACATGCATAGTTATGAGCCACAGACCATAGTTATGATTTTATCAGCACAGATAATTATAATTTTATTAATTAGACACGAATAAAAATATCAAAATTAAAATTGGAGACTTGATTTGGGGATGACATCTTGTCATGGTGGCATGAAATCCTACCTCATAATTAAAGGGGAGCTCACTAGTTCGACTCACAATGTGTATGAGTTAGTTGTGTAATAAAAATGATTTTATTTTATTATTGTACTCTTAATAGAGACAAAATTTATAATAAAGAAAAACTTAATTTATTAGTTTTTATAATTTTATATGATTTTATATCTTTATAATTTTTTTATTAGGTCCTTATAATTTTTTTAGTTAAAGGCCTCAGACAATATGCTCATAATTAGATTATAATTAAATAATATGTAAGTTGTCACAAAATATAAAAATAAAACAATAATGGTGGTTTCTACGCATTTATAAGATAATGAATCTAATTTTTAATATAGTAAAATACATTTTGTTATATCGACAATTAACTAATTCAAAAGGTATCTTTGACTGTTGGGGATTCAAATGAATGAATCTCACAACTCTATTAAATATTTTAAAATTTTCATGTAAAATCAAACAGAATAAAAAAAATTAAAATAAAATGATGGGATAAAAAAGAAACAAAATTATAAGAATATGATTAAAAATGGTATAAAATTATAAGGAGTTACATATTAATTTTTTAAAAAAACTAATCTTTCAAAAATTATATATATATTAAATTGATAATAAAAAATTGGGAATTAATAATTAGTTAATTATAAATTTAAGGGCAAAAAAAATTAATAGTTGATAAAAACACCCAAAGCAGAGGCCAGAGATATAGAGTAGGTTGATGAGACTAGTCCCATATATTCACATGTGCCATATCATAATTTCAAACAAACACAGCTTGGAACACCAATAATTGGGGCACTACCCCACCAAAGACACAACCACATTCCCGTGAACGCCCTTCCACTAGGCTTCGTTTGAAGGTATAATAAGGGAAAGTAGGGAAGATTTTTTATTTAGTTTAAAAAAAAAATTGAGAACAACAAATGAAAAGTTGATAAATATATTTTTATTATTATATATATATATTCTTAATTCTTTTACAAAATTTAAGATAAAGTATTTTATAATATTTTAATTTAATTTTTTTATATGTGATTAATATTTTAATATTATTTGTGGTATAATTTTCCCTATAATTTTTTTAATTTAGTACAATTTTACCTATAATAATTTTAATTTCATGCAATTATTGATAATAAAGAAATAAAATTATAAGTGAAATTATACTAAATTAAAAAATTATAAATAAAATTATATTATAAATAACATTAGGATACTAGTCGTATATAAAAAGATAAAATTATGATATTAGATGTTATTTTATTTTAAAATTTATATCAAAATTATTATTTTTTAATTTATATATGTTAAAAAATATATAACATAGTATTATGCAAATGAGCATGCTTATGATATTTATATGAAAAGATCACCTTCAAGTCCTAAAAAAAATATAATTATTAAAAAATTTCAATAACAAAATAGTATCAATATGTTATTATCTTTTATATTAAAATTTATTATTAAATATTACTCATATATTTTGATATTTTTTTATTATTACATTTGTTTCAAACAGTCTCTCACAATGATTTTCCTTATTTATATTCATTCAATCTCAATAAAACAATAATTTTTGCTGCTTCAAATATACTAAGTCAACTATCTGCCTATTGGCGGATGTCTATGATGAAGTTAGTTAATATTTAAAATTAGATACATATTTTATATTTAAGATTAAAATTTATTTATAACTAAATTATATATTTATTATTAGAAGAATACATGTTTATTTAGAAATATTTTTTATTAATAATTGCGCAATAATCATCCTTCCTGATCTTTCAATTTGATGGAATTCTGAGCACAAACATGTTCACTACATCATTTGATAGTTCTTTTTTCACGCGGATGCTTTCTCATTCATGTTTTATCTTAATTTTGTTTTTATAGATTAGTGATGCTCAATTTCTCCGTGAAATCTGATTGATTCTTCCCTCTCTCAATATTTCAACGATATTCTGTTGCATGAAAGGACTCACTCACATTTCAAATAATTCAACTGTCCTTTTTGTGACTATTTTCCTCAATCGCACCAACTCTTGAAATAAGAGAACTTGTACATAGATTAATATGAACGAGCTTGATCAAGGCTTCAGATGGAGTTTTGGAAACATCATGTAATAATACCAAAACATGCTATTGAGAAAATTTGGTTTGTGAAAAATCCATTCCATGGAAAGTGCTATCCAAACGCACATCAACGCAAGACCAATCTTGTTTGTTCACGTGTATTGCGGCTTATTTATCATCTGCTGAGCGACAAGTACGGCGTCGTTTCAATGGGAAGGCACGCAGCTCGTTGTCTCCACATCGTTGATGTGGCCCCATTGCGCCCTTCAAATTTAGCCGGATCCAAATTAAAAGGTACCGCCACACCACCCAAATGTTCCTTCAGCAGTTGATAAGGCCGGTTTGGACCTATAGTGTTTGTGGCTTTAATTAATAAAAAAATAAGATATGGTACTATTTATAATGTGTTTGATCTTTAAAGAATATTATTTTATTGTAATTCTAATCGTAATTTTTAGAGAGATATTTTAATTCCTAGATATCTAAGTATATATCTGAGGATAATAAACGACTTGCCCTACCTGACATTAGTATCGCTCATGAGAAAGGAAAATTTCGCCTTACTCTTAGAAAATGGGTGCGCCTAATCCTGTTTCAGAAATTTTTATAACAAAAAATAGACTGGTTTGGTATGCTTTTTTCAAAAAGAGATTAAAAACAAAAAAAAAATCAAATATCTACTTAAAGAGATACTCATATTTAGTATCTGATAATATTTTAAATATAATTTTTTTAATAAAATGATAGATATGTTTAAAGAGAAATACAATATACATTTTATCAAAAGAAAAATATAATGGCTGAAGACCATTTGATACAGTGGCACAAAATATTCCTTTGATGGCACTAAGCTTCATAGGCTATATATGCCTGCGCTTCAAATTAAAACAAAAATACAATGTACTACATCATACAACATGCATATACTTTGTTTTTGTTTTTTTGCCTTGACATACGTACTAGTAATTAGAAAAAGCCGAGTGCAATTTGGTATGGGGATTTGGAGGGAAGGGGGGAGAAAGAAAAAAAAAATACTTCTAAGTTGAATTTAAAAAAAAATAAAGAAATGAGGTTATAAATTTTTAATTAATTTTTTTATTTTTTATCTTATTTTTTTTATTAAAATTTTATAACCCTAATTCTTCAACTTTTTTAAATCTAACTTAAATAAATTTTCCTCCTCCTTTTTTTCTCCAAATCTCTCTTACCAAATAGTCCTTAGGTGGTAGGTTAAAGGAAAGGAGTTACTCTCTTATATATGCATTTTGAAAAAAACCAAACACAAGAAGAAGTGGAATGGATTATGGATTACTCTATGTATTTCAATTCGTGAGTTTTTTTTCAACGCATTTATAAAAGTTGATCTGCTTGAGTTTTTGACAAGAAAGCGCGAGCTTTGTAATACATCGGCAATGTGATGACGTTGTAGGAGCTCTAATGCTAGTTGACTTTGACTTTGAAATTTAAACTTAAATGGATTTTACATAAAAAAAATGAATAAAATTAGCAATTGACATTGAATAATTCCAGTGGGTGGTTAGCCCTACACTCAAGGGAATTAATAATTTGCTATTGCAATACGGTAAAATGCCTGTCTGTCCAAAAAAAGAGAGAGGAAGAAAGTAGGTAAATTCTTTCACCTATGTCATCTTTTGCCATCAAAAATACTATTTTAGTCATAGATCTAGTTTAAACTTTAATTTTAGTTATAAATATATTATTATCTTAATTCAATTTATTTTTATATTTATGAATTTTTTAAACTATATTATCTAACTTATAAACTAATATATAATATTTTTTTATTCTTTAATATAAAATCTAGTTAACCTTTTTAAGGAGATTAAAAAGAATAAATAAATTAATTAATTATAACTAAATTAAACATCTCAAGATAAATTTATATAATATATTACTTTTTAATTATCTAAATTAGTTAATTAGCTATTATATTTGTCATAACTAACCAATTTAATTAATTTTTTAAATTTATATAAAAAATTAAATATATCTTATATTAAGAATATGAGAAGTATAATGTTACGTAAGAGTATTGTAATGAGATAATATCACATATGCTATATTTAAATAATTTATTTAATTTATTTAATATCCTTAAATTAAATAAAATATTTTATATTAATGACCGGATGAGTAAATTATTGTGACATTATGCTGTCATGATAGTATAAAAAATTATATTTAATTTATAAATTAGATAAATTAATTTAGTCAAAAATAATAAATATAAGAGATAAATTGAATTAAAATATTATATTTTAAACTAAAATTTATTCTCTAATTAGATTTTATAATATTCATTCAACTTTTATTTTTTTTTACAACACTTTATTCTTGTAGTAGTAGATTGTTAAAATTAAGATCACGATACAAATTTATGTTAAGATAAATTGAATAAAATAATTCCAATTAATACACTTGAAATTTTTTTATTGGCCAGAATTAATAAACTTAAAATCGAACCATTGTTATGACTTGTACGTGAATCTACTTTGTAACATAGTCACAGAAAGAAGACCCCTAAGATTATGAGACTCTAGAATTCCCCTTTTTCATTCACCGTTTGGACAAGTGAAGAGCTAACTTTAAGTCCTCCTTTACAAAAGCCATCTTCTCCCACTAAACACAGTACAATACATTCTTTTAGCTTTTAAGTGATTAGATGATGAAAAAGCTCATAAATCCCAATGACAAAAGTATACAAAGGACAATAATAAATATTTTTTTAGGGTCATTGATTGGCATTAATCATGCCCATTTTATAGAACAAAGAAAGGTGCTTTGTTTGTTACAATAGTTTCAAAAGGTAGCACAAAAGAATATGTAATATTTAGTCCACTGGTAAATTGACTATATGCTTGTTTAGAGTCACACAAATTCATAGTTTTATAAGAATTTTTAATCTAAACTATAATTTTATAATTTTTTTAAACAAATATTCCTTTTAGTCCATAAGTATTTATGAACTAAATCATAATTTTAAATAAGTTTATAAGAATAATTTTTTTATATAAAAAATATTTATAGATATCAAAAAACTATTTTATCCTTATTTTTTTAACACACTTTATTCTCCTCACCGCAATTTATGTCTGACAAAAGTAAAAAAAGAAGGAGGAGGCGAGATGGCAAGTCGTGATCATTAAAGGAAGAAGAGACGGTGGTTGTCACTATGAGGCATTGTCCTCTTCTAGGCTTCTATTGTCGCGTCTAGTCTTTTTTTCTTCTAGATTTTATGTGACATTCGTGGAAGAGGGATATGAAAAAAAAGACGACGGTGGAAAAGGAAGGATGACGGTCAAAGAGAGATAGCGGTATAGCGGTAGAGTAGGAGGGATGTCAGTGGAAGACATTGCAGGAAGAGGGATGAAGAAGGTGGAGGAAAAGGGTTGATAAACAATGCACTTTGCTCATAATTATTGTTTGAACTAATTTTTTTCATCTTACGTATTTTTTAATAATTTATTAATCACAATTTTTTTTATAATAACCATCTAAACACTCATTTACTTATAATCATTTTTTTTATAAAATTTTCTAAAATAAATCTATTTAAAAATATTTTAAAAATATTTTTTTAATAAATTTTCATCTAAAAGCTAATTTAAATGAGCCTTATATTCCAAAATGAAAAGATTTAAGTTTTATTTTCACCTTATTAATTAAAAATTATCTTTTTAGAAAGAGACATTCTAATAACAAAGATTAGATCTAAATTAGTCAATATCTAATAACATGATTAAGACAAAATATCGGTCTATAAAGGGGCATGGGGGAAAAACACAAAGGAAGATGTACGTTTGTTGTTTTAGAACAGAAATCCCAGGAATCGTAGAGAAAGTTATCAGCAGAAAACGAAAAAGGTGTAATTTGACGCTTACTGCAATAATGGTAATTAAAAAAAAGTTAAAAATAATAAGACGAAGATGAGCTGCCCCCAAGGTAAGTAATTTGTAAAATAAGGAGGTCAACACGAACCCAAACAAAACGCAAACGCGTTTATTTGTTTTGTTCGACTTGTGCGTGTGTGAACGCTATTATTATTTAAGAAGTTTGATAATAAGAGACAATGACCCTGGCATGACTTGAACCGATCCCACAACGCGTATTTGAAGTCACTCTCTGATCGCTGTGCCCACGAATTTTGTACCATTTCCCCCCATTGTTTTTATTAATTAATTTAGAGATAATTAAATATATGACATTTTTTTATTTTTAACAATAACATAGGTATTTTTAAAACTTTTATAACAAAAAATATCAGAAAGTGCTGATGTTGAATGATTATCTTTGATTTTTCAGTTCACTCTATTGCCCTATAGTTGGCAGCACAAAATTACAACAAATAATATGCTATATTAATTACACTAAAGTTATCCTTTTTTTTATAAAGAGTATTCCATCTAGCTAGTCCAAAATATAAGTAATTTTAAACTAATTTATACATATAAATAAAGATAATTAAAAAATTTAGATTTATCATAAAACTCAAGCAATTTTTAATAATAAAATTAAACTTCAACCTCACATTGATTTTTACTCTCATTGCTCTTATTAAATAGTATCATATGTGAAAGAAAAATATTTAATGCTATTTAAATCTATCCAATACCTTATAAAAAGATTAATAATACCTTTTAAAAAATTCCCTATTTATACTATGATCAATTAATTAACTTAGATTAAGCACTATTAAGTTAAAAAGTTATTATTAGTCTCTTCCACTTAGTAATACACTCTACATTACTGCTATATCATATTTATTTTTAATTTGTTGTATATATATAATTCTTTAATTTTTAATATAGATTTTAATTAAAAAATTGATCTTATTATAAATATAATATTTATTTTTTTATATTTATTAATTTATTTTTAAATTATCTTAACGTATATTCAAGTAATAAAAAAAAATAAAGGGGAATAAATAAGTTAGTTATGCTATTTTAAAATATATATATTATATTAACTAATTTTTTAATATAATTAAATATATTTTAAAGATAAAAAGAAATAAATAAGCCAGGAGATATTAGTTCATGTAGCAAAGGGGAAGGGAGATGTGTAGATCTTAAAGGTTAAACTTTTTCTATGGTGTCAAGAAAACGAATAGATAAAATAAATATTGATTTTAGAGATGAAAAATGAATGCGTTGTCTTTATTTAAAAACAAATAAAAAGTACATATTGATAAATAATAATTATAGGAAAAAAGAGTATACAACTCTACATTGTACGAAAGAGATAAGGTTTTCCTCCCCCGGTTCCCATCATTTCAACTTTAAGTCTAGCTCATCAGTTACCGAGAAAAAGAAAATATTTCTTTCTATTTTTAATATAAAATTTATTTAAAAAAATTAATTAAATAAAAATTTAAATTAATTAATATAATATATTTTTAAAAACATTTTAATAATTTTTTAATTCTCATTTGCTTTATTATTATTGAGATAATATTAATATAAATAATTTTAAAAAATTAATAAATATAATCTTTTATATTTAAAAATATGATTAATTTTTTTAATTAAGTTTTATATTAAAAAAAATGAAAGGCATGCGCAAAAAAGAAAACCGGTAATGATAATAACTAAAGTGGAGAGCCTAAATTTCGACAAATCACCACCATGTCAAGCAAAAGATTTGAAGAATTGACAATTAAACTGTGATTAACAAAGTTAGGCTCTTAATTGTATATGTATTCATTCATGAGACTACATTAGGAAGACTCATTCAACGTTCTCATTTCACTCCCTTTCATTCAAAGCATCTAATTCTCTTTCCTTCGTCTTCCTCTCCTCTCTCTCTCTCTCTCTCTCTAAAGACTCTTTTGGAAGAATCAAAAGCGATTATTCCATCGTCCCATGGACGTCGAAACTTCACCGTAAGTACTCACTCTTCTCCTATGACTCCTTCAATTCTCACTCAATAACTAGGAAATTTCTAGCGATGAATTAATCGCCCAAACCTCTTTTCATTTAATTTGCTCTCTTCTTCTAGATTTGAGTCGAGCGAGATGCTCGCCACATTCCTCACCTCCACGCCGTTGATACCGGAATCATGGGGATTGTGCAGCTCTGCCAACGCCACCGCGCCAGGGAGTTTTCTGACGGAGCAAATCGGCGACGTCGAGTACCTCGCCTTTTCCGGTATCCAAATGGCCGGAGGTTCGGGGCCGAGCTGGGGACAGTTGGTGCCTTTGGTTAGCGTCGGCGACGTTACTCTGTTTTCGTCGTCGCATCTGAGCAAGGAAGGCGAGGACGCCGTCATGGTGCACGCCGGGATGCTCAATCTCTTCTGGTCAATTTTCAAGCCTTTCCAAAATCAGGTGGGTAATCGATCTCAATCAAAGTTCCATACATAGATGAATCATACTGCATCGTGAGATGATCTTTTTTCATATGACTGCACACAAGTTTGTGTTTGCGCGCTCAATCATAACTGTTTTTGGTTAGGCGATCAAACCAAGAGAAAAGCTCTTAGCTTGCTATTTTCATCGATCAATTACGGTATTAGATTTACCCGTAGCATGGCAATTAATGATCAGATTATTTGAGAAAATTAAAGAAAAATGTGAATGTGAAAGGGAAATAATACCAGTTTTTTTTGGGTAAAAATAAGTAATGATAAATATTGTGTGCGCGGGGTATATATCTTGTTTAATTTCAAATAAATAAATAAATAAATCATTTTCTTGTAAAACAATAGGCCCGTCAATGCATAAATAAATAAGGTACCTGTCACTCCACACAACACACACATAATCTACCAAATTAGTTAGTGGTTGATACAAAAAAAAATTAAATTGAACCAAAATAAAATGCTAAAAATAAGAATGAGAACCAAAGTTAAAGGGCTAGAGAAGAATATGAAAAATTATAAAAATATTTTAATATTTTATTTTAGAAGTATATTCGAAATTCAACACAGCCAAACACATACAAGTCTTAAACCGGGGCCATTATATTTGGAGACAATTAATACATGCATATATTTGTGAGATCGAGATTCATTAAAGGATATGTTTTTTCTAGAACGAATATTCGCTTAATATCAGTATTACACCGTTCTTAACTCTGCTTTGTTTTTGAAAAAAAAAAATTGTTCTTGCTAGTTGATTGGAATTTCTTTGTGATTCTTTCGTGTGATTTGAATCCCCTCATTGGAGTTCTCTCAGTTGATAGTTGTTAACCATTAGATTATGATTAAAGATTTTTGCTTGTCTTTTTAAAACAAAGTTGTAAATCCTCTTCTAACATCCGCATATCATAATCTAATAATTAATATATTACTTCTGTTCTTTAATATAAAAATTAATTTATAATATAATCTAGAAATTAGTGTTTATATTAAGGTTAAAAGAGAATATTTACTAAGCCTCCGGATCCAAATCCTTTGTGCTGTCAATATTGGGAGATAAGAATGTTGATAAGGCGATTTTAGCTTCTTCTTTTTTGTCGTTTTGCATGATTATAGATAACTTTAGTGGGATTATGGGTTATTGCTAATTGATATTGGGGATAGAACCATCCCAGAAGATGTCAAGTAGGAAAGTTTAAAGCGCCATTTGCCCCCACCACCGGTGTGGTGCCTCTCACTTTCCCACAAATTTCTCAGTGTGTTCGTGTTTTGTGTGTTAGCGTCAGTTAAAGTGATATGGCGAACACAAAGAAAGAAGCTAGTACAAATGAAAATGATTATTCCTTCAACAAATCTTATCGAAATGAATATAAAAAATATTATAATTATTTTTCTTAATTCCATTACCTCTCTTATTTAATTAGTGTAAATATAATATCAATATTTTTTTAAAAATTAATAAATATAAAAAATAGATATATTATTTAAAATTAAATTAACATCCTAATTAAATCTTATATTAATGTCGAGAGAAGTATCACTTAAGAGGCAAAACTATATATCTTCAAGTATAAAAGTACTCTTTCCAATCTTAAGTCCGGATAGGAAGGAGTACATCTTTACTCCTTAGATGTTAAAACTGGACATTTCTAATCAATTGTGGCAATTGGAGGAGGTAGTAGATACTTTAATCCTTTAATTTTTTGTATGGAAAAAAAAAACTCTCATTGGAGACCCCTGCCCCTTTAAGGACCATAGTTGAATTTTTGGTAATAGGATTTGGATACAAGTGGTTGCATTGTAACAAAAAAATAAAATTGGTCTAAGGATGTAATGAAAAATATTTTAGACTTTAAAGAACCGTAGAAGCTCTCCAACTTCGAATACACCAAACATGCATGTACCCAATCAGTATTAATTACTTTCGAAGCTGTCGGTTCTTTTGCCATTTTATTCAGCCAAGTTTGTGAAGACCAGAAGAATGACTTTGAAGTGCAGGTGATATTTCAACCCAAAAGTTCCCATTACGACACACGTGTTCGTTGGAATTATAGCTAGGGATGTGTTGTCATTAGCAAAGCTAGAAGAAGCAAAGACGACTAGTTCTTGTAAAACCCACCACACAACAACCTCGTCTTTTTTCTATTAGGTGTCTTAGATATGGACGCAGGAACATCACTTTCACCCATCACCCAAGAAGCCACCAACCAAACCACCTTCATTAGTGCCTGAAACTTGCTAAATATATATCACGAATGGGTCTAATATTCCAATTAGAAAGCATAGACTTTTACTTTATCTTCGTTCTCTTTCCTTGCATCACCAAAGAGATAATGCTATAAATAAATAATTCATAAAGGCAAGCATCTTTCCACCCACAAACAAAACAGAGGCAAGCATCAATTTTCAACTGTTCTTGGTCAATAAAATGGAAATTAAAGCATCCATAGTGCATCATCATCATCAAATTATTTCTATGTTCCGTTCTTATTGAAGCCCTGATAATTTCTCCTCATGTTAATTTAACTTGTACCGTTATTTTTTTGGGGTAGAGTGATGGGGTTAGTCTATTGTTAATATTTCCTTTCTCATGGTTCATTACAAGCTGTGAACGTTAGTTAATTTTCAGGCTCTGTACATATTGGTCCCACCTAATAGTGAAATTATGTTGATTCATGCGAGTGGAAACTACTGGAATGATGTTCTAGTGATTTTCAGGTTAATTCTAATTTACCATTCAATAATACCGGTTATTTAGACTTAGTCATCACGTTAGCGATTGGATTTATCGGGTCAAAGAAGGGGGCGTTGACTTGCTTGTTCTGCTTTATATGTTCTTCTTTGTTCAATGTTTTGGGAGCAAGTCTCAAATAATTGATTGTGCGACAAGAGAAAAAAGCCGTGCCGCACTCGCCAATCTCATGACCACGAGACCTTAATTTCCTACGCTTTATGATCAACTTTCCAAATTCAAAGCGGTCTTTGATTCAAAACTGACAACTTGAATGAAAAGAATAAAGAATGCCGTATACTAACTTGGGACCAAGATCTTTCGACCTGAAGAGACCATTCTATTGTAAATTATAAAATAAATTATCAATTTTACTATTTAAAATGGTTAATTAATTTGTGTGAATTGTTGCTGAATCTTTTTTTTTTTCTCTGGATTCACATTCCTAACTGTTGAATTCTTCTTTTACAGATGATGACAATCATGGGGAATCCCAATCCCAAGTCAATCGTCATCACTGGTCACTCTCTTGGAGGAGCCATAGCTTCTCTTTGTACTATTTGGCTTTTATCTTACCTCCAATCCATCTCCTCCTCCTCCATGTCAGTCTTATGCATAACCTATGGTTCACCATTGCTGGGCAACGAATCTCTCTCCAAAGCCATTCTCAAAGAAAGATGGGGTGGAAATTTCTGCCACGTGGTATCAAGGCATGACATTATGCCTAGGCTACTCTTTGCTCCTATAATCCCTCTCGCTAGTCTGATATCTTCCCTGCTTCAGTTCTGGCAATTCTCCATGACTTTTCCTGACTTGGGGAACTTTGGGGCTCAAATCTCTGACCAAGAAAAAGCTGATCTTTTCTCATTTGTAACGGCTTACTTGAACAATGCTGCAGCATCACAAGATGGAGAAAGGTCTTCGCCAGCCTTGTTTCACCCGTTTGGAAGTTACTTTTTCGTTTCTGATGAAGGAGCAGTGTGTGTGGATGGAACAGCCACAGTTATAAAGATGATGCATCTGATGTTGTCAACAAGTTCCCCAGCTTCTTGTATCAAGGACCACTTGAAGTATGGAGATTATGTAAATAAACTGTCTCTGCAATCCTTGAACCAGAGAAACTCCATGAAGGTTAATGTCCCTAATTCAAGCTATGAAGCAGGGCTAGAATTGGCCCTTCAATCCTCTGGAATTACAAGCCAGGTAAATACAGATTGTATCTTCATTTCTCCCTCGCCAATATCATATAAACATTTGTGACCTGGAGGTCATGCGTTGAAATTCGGATTTCGGGTGTCAGATGCCCCCTTAGCTGCTCCTCATTTTTGGACAAATTCTCATGTGTTTTTTGTTTTGTTTTGTTTTGATAATTATATTCTACATAAAATGATGAAATTTAATATCTTTTGGATAAAAAAGGTGCAGTTTTCAATTGTTTACCATTCTTTTAAAGATTTAATACTCTAAACTAAAAAGAAACTACACAATTTTAGAATATTTTTCTTTAAAAGATAGTAAAAAATTGAAAACTTCACCATTTTTTGCCATTATATATCAAAGTTTAATGATAAAAAGAAACAGAAAAAAAATATTAGGAATTTCGTTTAATTTGAGGGGGCAGCTGACAATCTAGATTTTTTAAATTCTAAAAATAGTCTATCAGCTTGTGAGAGTAAGGTTTTGTATATCTATTCTCCTTATATCTCATTTGTTAGAGGCCTTGTGCATCATGCCCCTTTATTGATAGATAAACATAACTCACTGTTTCTAATAGAAGGTAATTTTACTTAACAAATTACTTTTAATGTAACCTGCAGGATCCAGCCGCTTTACCTTTCAAGCAATGCCTAAGTTCAGCCAGAAGAAAGGGTCGTAAACCAACTCTAAATGCTGCAAACTTAGCGGTTACATTGTCCAAGTTTGTACCATACAGGGCTGAAATAGAGTGGTACAAAGCATGGTGTGATAAGTCAGATGATGAACTGGGCTACTACGACTCCTTCAAACGAAGGGGCTCCACAACCACAAAAAGGGACATGAAAGTCAATATGAACCGTCACAAACTAGCCAGGTTCTGGAACAACGTAATTGAAATGTTGGAAAACAATGACCTACCTCATGATTTCAACAAGAGATTAAAATGGGTCAACGCTGCTCACTCCTATCAGCTCCTGGTAGAGCCATTAGACATTGCAGAGTATTACGGAAAGGAGATAAACAAAACAAAGGGACATTACCTAGAGCATGGACGAGAGAGAAGATATAAGATTTTTGACAAGTGGTGGATGGAAAAAGAAGCCGCCATGGAAGAAACTAGTAATAATAATAATAATGAGAGGAGCAAGTTTGCGAGCTTGACTCAAGACTCGTGCTTTTGGGCAAAGGTTGAAGAAGCAAAGGATTGGTTGAGTAGAGTGAGAGGCGAACGTGATGTGAACAAACGGGATTTGTTGTGGCTGAATATGGTGAAGTTTGAGAAGTATGCAATGGAACTCATTGAAACTAAGGCTGTGTCCGAGGATGTTCTTGCAAAGAACTCAAGTTACAGTTTATGGGTTGAGGAATTAAGAGAAGTTAGGGAGCTGAGTTCAAAGGTTAGGACATTTCCCAGTCCTTTTACTCGCTTTCTGGATGGGGAAGTTGTTCCTTAGTTTGTCATTTGGAATAATTTGTAATTGTAGCCGTATGTCTAATAGAACTGCTTGTTCTAATTCAAGGCTTTTATTTCATGTCTCATCACTGATCTATCTCGCTTGGATTTTTTTTTTTTATTTGGAGACTGGGTGAGAAATGTTTAAAAATTTTATTAACTAGAAAAACTTGACTTCAAGCACTGTTATTTCTGTGAAATTTTTAAAATTCAGGCTAATTTTTATATATAAAAGCATATCAAGTTTTTTTAGTCAATAAAATTTTTAAATAGGAATTTTTTATTAATTTTTCCTTTTTTCCCACATTTTTTTATGAAATTTTCTTAAAATTAAAATTTGTTAAGCAATTAATGATTCAATCATATAACATTAACTTCGAAAATATTTTAATTAAAAATTGATCCTGATATTAAAATTACAGCTTAAGATTTCTCTTTAAATTATGTGTGTGAAAAAAGGTTTTGAAGTAAATTCGATTTAAAAACTTAAAAATAAACCAAAGTAATTATTAATATATATATTTTAATAATATACATGCATATAACTACATAGCATGTTTGGAACTTACACTAAAATTCACGGCGAGCATGCTAATATATTGTTATTAGTTAATTTGATCTTTTTTTTTTTTAAAAAATAATACTTGCATTCCACCTATAAATTTCTGTTACTATTTTTAAGGAACAATTAAAAATTCATATCTATAACCTTAGTTCTTTAATAAGAAAGGAAACTCAGTCACCATATATCCAAACTAAAATAGAACCTGCAACCTGCCTCTTTCGATTAATAGTTGTATAAATGAGGATTGCAATATTGGCCTTACAAGATATAAGTAAGAAACAGAGTTGGTGACAAGAGAGTATTAATGAAGAGCACATAGTAGAATACTTGTTCAGAAGAATGATTATACCTTACCATTCTGAACATCGATATTCGTAACAGGTCCCTTAAACCATTTTCTTGCATCCAACAGCCACCAAAGCAAAATTAGACCCAAACCAACCCCTAAAGCAACGGGAGCATAGTTGAAAGTGTCCCATGTAATAGGATACAATGTGGGCAACAGGAAAACAGAACAAGTGTAACAAATCCACAGAAATGCTATTAAGTATATTGTTCTTCTTGCTCTGCCTAAGTAAAAAGGCCCTGGCTTGAAGTCCTTCTCAGACACTACCATTCTTGAAAATATTGGAACTGCATCCCCGCCAACCCATCCTATGGTACATATTGATGTTATAGCAGTAAACACTACATTCACTTTCAGAATTGGGATTCCCAGAAGAATGCAGATTGCTGCACATAGCCACACGGCGTTCCCCGGGACTATGTTCTTCGGGTGTAGTTTTCTCCATAGATTTGAAAATGAAACACCCTTGTCTCTTGACAGAGCATAAACCTGAAATGATTGTGAAAAATTGATACGTCACTTTTTTCAGTGAATGTAAATTTCAAATAAGAGATGAGGATAGTGCGCATGATTAATTACATACCACTCTCTGGCTGCACCAGTGGTGATTGAAAGGCCACCAAAGAAGAATGAGCCCCATATCACAAATAGTAAAATGATCGCTCCAGTGGAATTTCCAAATCTTCTATGAAATGCATCATACAGTATTTGTGCTGGCACAAATGCTCCTTCTGTCCCTTTGCTTGGATCATAAAGGTAACCAAAATCCTAAAGAGTTTAATATTTGGACTAGCGTTGGTAAGAGAGACTTTTATTTCAATTAACTTTTAAAAACTGAGATAAGGATAAAAGTCAGTTAAAGTAATATAATTTATATTTAGATAAATATTTATAAAAAAGGTCAGTTGAGTCTTTTTAGAGTAATTTTATCTTTTCTTCTCATTAAAGCAAGGTGGGACCCACTTTTTAAAAAACCCCTTTTCTTTCTTCCTTATTAGTGTCATTTTCCCTTCTCTCTCTCCACGGCAAATGCAAACACGACTGGAGAAGCTGAAAATTTGAGCTTATAACATAGCGTGACTTTTTAACCAAAAGCTCATTTTCTTTGCCGTATATCTAAACATCTTTTCCCCCCTTCAATTGACTTTTTGGGAACAAACTGCAGTTTGGGGCTTACACCATACCAAACATGCACAAAGGTTACTATTTTTTGTTTCCCCCTTAGATGGAAGCTAAACTGTGTTTTACTTTTCATTATGTGACTATTATATTTATTTGATATTCTAAAGGATTTAGTATGCTGATATGAAAATATCCAAGACCACCCTGATGTAATCCAGAGATAAAGTTTAATATGTTTACCTGAATGCTGAATGTAAGAGCCAAAATGTAAGCCCATCCAAACACAGAAATGATCCCAATGCTGCCCTGAATTGCAATTGGTCCATTCTTATCTGCTCCTTTGGCTTCTTAAGTGAGATGAGCTGCTGCATCATATCCATATAGAGAATACTGACTCACAAGGAATGACAGAATCACTGCATATGGTTTGCTTGATACTCCTGTTGATTCTGTTCCCATTTCAAAATGTGTGAACACATATGAAGCAGATTTTGTGGTTAGTGCTACCAATGGCAGCATTATCACTATCACTGTCCCACCAATCACCTGCCACAGAATCAATGCTTTTCTTAACCTACTTGAGAATCTTTGAAGTCGTATGACACAAAAATAAGACTCGAGTTTTTGTATCACTTATCCGATATAACATAACTCTTTATGTTATATATGAATGCTTTAAACTTGGAGACTTAGATCTCTTCCAAAGAAAATTGAGAGAGAACCCTACTTATCAGTATGGGCTTTACTACTATCTCTCTCTCTCTTTTCACTTCTTGTTAGTTAGAGAAAGATATATATCTTAGGGAAAATTAATCATTTGGTTTCTATAGTTTTGACTCAATTACAATTCAGTCTCTAAATTTTAATTCGATGTAACTTAATTTCTATAATTTTAACTTGATTGAAACTCAATCTTTAAAATTTGACTCGATATAACTTAATCCTTATAGATTTAACTATTTCAAATTTTAGTCTCTACATTTTAAAAAATAAAATTATAGGTTAAAATTGAATTGAGTTTTACTGAGTTAAAAGTCAGGAATTGAATTGAATTTTAACTGAGTCAAAATTATAGGAAATAAATTACACTAATTTAAAATTTATAAACTAAGTTATAATTGAGGAAAACTAGAGGGAACAAATGATTAATTTTCCCTACATTTGACAAAGTTAGAAAATTGATTGTGAAAGACTGTTACCTGCCACCATATTGAAATCATGTCGATCAAGGCAATAACTTCTAATGCAAATGTGTTGAGAGCTGCCCATATAACAGTGAGGCCAATGTACATACACAAGAAAAACCATTTTGGGGCAAAGTAACCTCCAACTTTATTTCTGCGCGTGCAATGTACTATTATACTCTGCAAAGTATGTGTCCTGCATATGCCTTCTCAATTTTCATCCATATGAATTAACAGAGTTAACATATAAACAAGAATCAAAACTTCTTTCAAGAAATTTCGTCGAAAGGATAAAAACTAAAGAGTTCGTACCTGAGTTCCAATCCCAGCAATAAGCCCTATGGTTTCAAGCCAAGCACAGCACCATGAAGCAAATGATCCCCATTCCCATCCTGCTAAATGTGCAGCCCAGAAGTAGAGTGAACCAGTTGTCTAATTTCATGGAAATGGACGTGAAAGTTAGTTTTGTGAAGAAGAGATTCTTAAAGCTGTTCTAGTTTATCAACTATCAATAGATAAATTCATTCACGAATAAACACTATGTAACAGATGGATTGGGTTTCACAAACAGTGTGTCAAAAATGGTTGCATATAATGCATTTGGAGACAGGTAGAGAGAGAAAATGTTGTTGAATGTAAAGTTGTGATGTGAAATTCATATAGTTACGGTTGGATTCTGGGTCTAGGTCCGCCCTTGAAGGCCGGACTATTTAATTAGGAAATAGAAAACCTTTATGATAGAATAAAGAGATTAAATCAGCATTTAATTCAATGAGTGAATTGAGGGACAAGAAAAGGAATATTTCCTAAAACGAAGAGTAGGAAAAGTTTCTTAATATGTGAGATTCCACCTTCCTAATTTCCCATCCATTTGACGTTACAAAGAGGGGGTGCTTCCCTCTCTTATTCCCCGTCCCAGCCGTTGAGTTTTTCGACTATCTCTCCCTTCCTCTCTCTCTCTTATGTGGTGCATTTGCTGTGCTACTATGGTTTAGGCTCTAATAGTATAAACTGTGCGAGTGCTCCAGTGATTCGACTCGGACCTAATGCTTGGATAAACCATGAAGGCAAGGAATTCAATTTGAAAAATGTTTATTCAAAGAAGCTGAGTTTATGACAAACCTTAGTCTTGATTCAGTTATGAACAAGACATAGCAAACACATATTGATCTAGTATCTTTTTGACAGTTCAATGATGATCAACTTATGACCTCCCACAAAGTCTACCTTTGATAAACCAAACTTAAGTATCAATTTAATATTTAAAGTGGTCACAGAAAGAAGAGAAGAATTGTAGATTGAATACAGGAAGCTGCAGTTTGTGAGAGAAGGGACAAACCGGAAAGGAAGAACATATTTCAGCCATGGCGATTCCAACGAACCAGGTGAAGAAAGAAACCACAATCCAGACCCAAACAAGAGTTGCAGGGCCTGCATATTGCAGGCTTGAACCATAGAGAGAGTGATTCCAGTGAAAATGGTCATCGTTGAGAAGGATATTGCTAGAGTTTTGAACATGGTCTGCACAAGCAAACGAAAGATACAAACTTTAACTCATCTCCCAGAAATTCCATAGGATCAGAAATCTAAGAACAGGAAGATGAAGATGAAGAAGAAGATGATACCATTTCTCGTCTGAGTTCTTGCTTGTAACCAAGCTCGTTGAGTCGCTTCTCTCCTGAATCCATTGCAGCTTCTTCTGTCATCTTCTGCAGTATGTTTCCACTCTCTCTGAACCCAGATTCTGTGTTCAGGTTAAGTGGGATCTTTTGGAATTTGAATATATATGAGAAGTAGGACAGACAAAGTCTTCCTTTCTCAATAAAAAAGCATAATTTTATAAGGGAAAGGTTTCAAAGAGTTGGCACATGACGGCACATTAATGCGGTTTCAGACGTGCTCTTTGCTGCGCTTTGTAATATAGCAATTCTGACATTATAATATATATACTACGAGCAAGATTTTTCTTGGCTGTTTGCATGTGGGCATTTCCACATGTTTGACTTTTATTAGTTGACTTAAATAATTATTGAATTCACCTGGATATTGATTGAAAGTTCGTTAGTTTTAGTTGTAGTTTAATCATGGTTAAGCCAATCATGATCAAATTTATTTTTATATAAAAAGTAATCTGTAAAAGATGACAAAATACTTTAATCAATACTTATCAATTTTTACTAATAATTGATTTTTTTAAAAAAAATCATTGATTTTTTATCAATTTTATTCATTTTGATGTATTAGGTATGAGATTACAAAACAGACCAAGACTTTTCAATTACACGAGTGTTTATATATATATATATATATTCATTGATGACTATTGCCTATTGGCAACATAATATGTGAAGAAAAGTCATGTAAGGAACACGATGAAGACTGAAGTTAATTTTGCATCTTTTGATGATGAGAGCGGTTAATTTTCTGCATGAGTGCTTTTGTACAAAATTTTTGTTTGATGAATTTCATCGATACGGTTTTAATTCCAAAAATTAAAAAAAAAAAACCATGGAAGTTACTTCAGTTTCTGAAGTGTCACGTCACAACATTGAGCACGTGCTTGCTCTTCCGTTAAACAGTTGTAAATTCCCGCTTTTCCAGAATTCATATGATTTGCGCTATAGAAGAAGCATGAATACTGCTCTGTGAACGAGCAAGATGAATGCTTGAAAGATCAAATATGAGGTGACCGTAACTGTAACAGAGATGGTTAAAGTGATATTTGTGACATCTTGTGAGGGCGATTTCGGGAATTCGATCAAACCATTGTGGTAGATAGGGATAGATGTAGGGAAGGAGGCTACGTGGAAGCGACTAACAAATGGACCAAAATTAAGGCGGCCCGAAGGTGCTGCCATGGCGCGGAGAGCGCGAAAGAAAACTCTGAAGTGACATTCTCGTTTCTTACGAAAGCTTACTTCGAGCAGGAGGATTTTTCATTGCATATAGATTTGAAATTTGCTAAAATAATGGCTATGTTTTTGCGATTCCATTCGCACCCGCGCTGCTTCTCTGTAAGTTCTACTTTTCTCTTTCTGCTTGAGACAAATTTTGGATTTTGGCACTTCTGTGAAAGTCCTTGAGTAGATTGGAGCTACTGGATAAGAAGGGGTCATGATATCTTGCCTGCTGTGTTTTAATTTCTTTCTGTGGCTGAGTTCAGTTGAATTCTTTCACGCGTTACTTTCAAAGGCAGGATAATTTTCTCTGTAAATGTGACTCACTAGAAAACTGCCATCTGGATAATTTGGAGTATCTGGATCCTCACAAGTGAGTTAATGGAAATCGTCTCTAGTGGAAGAAGCTGTCCGTTCAGTTAATTGACGGTTTTAATCCGTAATTCAAGATTATTCCCGCTTCTATTTCTTCTGTTCTGTTGTATCTCGAGTATTTGTGAAGACAATGTGGAATATTTACGGTTTTGTACTACATGCTTGAAGTTGAGATATCACTATACAATTTTCCTTAGGATACTATTCTGGATAAATATTGGAGAGAAGAGCGAATAGTTAGCTATCAACCCCTTTGTAAAGGAAGCCATGAAAATTATTCACTCCTTGATTAAATAGCATGTTAGGATTGGCTTTCTGCTATAAATAAATTCTTTATTCAATAACGAGTTTATTATATGAATATGCAGTCCTTTAGGATTACGAGGGATGTGGTAGGGAGTTTTTTAACAGGCAAGTATACTTGATGTTACATATAAACTTCATCTGTGGAACATGAAACCTTTCTGTTTCTATCACAAGATAGTGGCAAACTTGACTAATTGTTTGCATTTTTTTTCCTGCTATCCATAGATATCGTTCAATCAAGTTATAAAAGTTGGTACTTATCAAGAAAAGGAAGAAGACTAACATCTGTCAAAGGCTCTGTAAAGTTTGTGCAAACATCATGTCGACTCTCTGTTCCTGGGATCCCACCTAGAAATGAAGCAAAAACCCCCTCTAATATATTGAGGGATAAGAAGGCAGTTCCTGATGCAGATCCTCCTAGTATCAGAGATGTCAATCTTTTGTATCAATTTTTTGATAATAGGTCTATATACACATACTGGTCAATTTTAAAATTCTATACTCGTATCTATACATTATCAATCCTACCATACTTTTTGCAAAGTTTAAAGGTTTCCTAACTGGATATCAATCCTAACATACAGTACCAAGCTCATGGTATTGACTGGAGCTGGAATCAGCACTGAGTGTGGCATCCCTGATTATAGAAGGTTCTGCCCCCTCTTTCCATTTCAATTTACACTATAACAAGCCTAATCAAAATGTTCATTAAGAATAATAGTTCCTTTTGTTCCTATGCTCAGCTTACTATTTGCTAGTGTTATTTGCAAAATTTGTAATTAATTCGGCAATTGTAGTGGTTACTTAGGACTTTGTAATTTTTGCAGTTATGGCATTTGAAAAATAAAAATTTATGGCTGTAAAACAAGGATTGAATTTGTTACTTACAATGCTGATGTATATCTTACTGTTTGCCTAACAGTATGCTATCCTATCTATTGCAGCCCCAATGGAGCTTATAGCACTGGTTTCAGACCAATAACTCATCAGGTGATCTGAAGGCATGTTAAACCAAGGCTGCTCCTTTGTGTGCCCCTGAAGTGTCTAAATGAGATAGTATAGGACACATCTCTTGCATAATTTTATGAAAATAAAAAAAACTTTCTTGCATATAGAAATCATGTGTTGATTGTGGTCTTCTATGATTGGATCATTTTAAAGAGGAGAAAAGTTATTGTTTGAGTCATATGACAGTATAGAAATTTCAATCTTGTCAAAATTGAGAATATATAAAAATGAACTAGAAGTAAAAAGTGAACCTCAACTGGAGATTTGCACCAAGATTAATATTGGGAAAAAAAAAAAATCAAGGATAGACTTCAATCTTTCAGGCCTCATTTTTTTTTTTAAGTTTTTTGTGAATCTCTATTTCCATGTTCTCCTTTCTATTGACATAATTTGTAAGCAGGAATTTGTCCGTTCTAGTCGAGCCCGCAGGCGATATTGGGCCAGAAGTTATGCTGGATGGAGACAATTTACTGCCGCTCAACCAAGTGATGCTCATCGTGCTTTGGCTGCATTGGAGAAAGTTGGCCGAATCAATTTTATGATTACCCAAAACGTTGACAGGTAACGATTATTTATTTACTTTCCCCAGCTTGTAAAGCTTGCATAACACAAGCAAGCTTACCAGGGATTTTCTTGTATCTTGTTCTCAGGCTGCATCATCGTGCTGGCAGCAATCCTTTAGAGATACATGGGACTGTATACACTGTCAAGTGTATAGATTGTGGATTTTCCTTTTGCCGAAGTGCATTTCAGGACGAACTGAAGGCCCTTAATCCAAAGGTTAGTATTTTGCACCTATTTTTCAAGAGTAATGTATATGATCAATGAAGGCTTGATATTTAGAGATGCAAATTTTATTTTTAGGATAATATTTATTATCACTTGATTAATGCTGAAAAAGGAACTTGCAGCAGACAATGTCATGATACCCTCAGATAAATGACCATAATGATCCCTTAAGTTTGATTAGTGTAGAAACATAGTTAACACTAGTTGATCAGCACATGGGGTTGGTTGCATTTTGCTGGTGATTTTGTCTCTGATACTCCCCTTTTTTTTAAACATGAGAGAAAGTGACTTCTTAAAAGCAATACTCCAAGTCACTAGGTATCTGATAGAAGCCGGAGAGGAAAAGGACTAGAAGAAAACAAGTGCAAGGAACTCAAAGACCAATGTCTTCCATAGGATAGTCCGTACGGAGAGAACTAGATTCCAATTACAAAATGAATTGTTCAAATCAAGCTACTAGTACAAGACCCAAAATAGTAATTTATACCAATCCTAGGAAGTTAAATATTTCACTGGACAGATCACAGATGGTACAACTACAAATTATGCCATATGTGTGATAGAAGAGCATAATGATGTGGGCAAGCGGTGGAATGGGGTTATCCACTAAGTGCTGCCACAATCTTTGTTATTATATCTTACATGTGTTCATTGCACAAAAAACATGTCATGTATCACAAGCACACAGACATAGGTATATTTCATTTTGCTTCATCCTTTGTGAATGTTTCATTTGATTGATCTTTTGATTGTACAAGTAGGAATCCGTGTTTCTCAATACATGAGTCAAGAGGGCGGAGTACATATACTCATGAGTTTTCATTTTCTGACGAGCTAATATTTGAAAAGTAATGTTACATTATTGCAGTGGGCTGCTGCAATTGAAACCTTGGACCATGGTGAACCTGGGTCAGACAAGAGCTTTGGCATGAAACAAAGACCTGACGGTGATATTGAGATTGATGAGAAGTTTTGGGAGGAGGATTTTATCATCCCATGCTGTCCAAAGTGCAATGGAGTTCTCAAACCTGATGTACGCAATTTTGCTACTCACTTGAAATTTTGGCTGCTACGATTTTAGTCCAATTGGCTTACAGTAAAAGACTATAAAATTTATGTATGAAACAGGTTTTTGGCTAGTTGCTATTGTCATATTAATTCCTTTAAACAAAGGTCTGTTATTTGGTTATCCAATATGTACAAATGTGTCTGATGATTTCGAATTGGGCACTACTAGCAAGATGCCAGTTGCTGTCTAAGTAAACTGTGAAATGGTTACAGTCTGTTTCGGTGTTTCACTTTAAAAGTTTAAATTTCTTGAAGGTGGTCTTCTTTGGTGATAATGTTCCCAAGGACAGAGCTGATATGGCAATGGATGCATCTAGAAGTTGTGATGCTTTCCTTGTATTAGGATCATCTCTGATGACAATGTCTGCTTTTCGACTTGTCAGGTAGACTAAATATTGCCTTGTTCTTTCAGTTCTGATAAAACTTCCCAGTTTTAGACGTTTGAGTTGAACTATTGATATAGTTATGGTTATCGATTGAAGGTAACAACATTGAATGTACGATCTTACATAAAGTTCAATAATGATATAGTTGTGATTTTGTTTCCTTTTTTTTAGGTGATAAGTTGTGATTTTGCTTTTGAGAATACTTTATAATAGACATTTATAAGTATGATTTATGTAGCAAACTCTATCTAGTGGAACCCCTTCCTGGGGAGTATCTTTTCTTCTCTCATCAACTCCTGAACTTCTAACAAGGAAATATTTTTCCTTTGCCCCTGGTTCTTTTGTCTGTCTGCATATCAAACTGATGATGAGGTTTATAAACTCAACTTTCACAGGGCAGCTCATGAGGCTGGTGCTGCTACAGCAATTGTAAATATTGGTGCAACGCGTGCCGATGATCTTGTGCCCTTGAAAATCAACGCCCGATTAGGCGAGGTATGGATTTTTAAATCACCTTCACTAGCAATTCTCCATATTGGAAGTTGCTCCGCCAAACCTCATGACCATGCATTACTGCAGATTCTTCCAAGAGTACTTGACATGGGATCCATGGGTGTCCCTGCTGTGTAGCAGCTTTACCGGACGAGTTTTCAAAGGGTACATACATATTCCTTGCCACCCCATCTAAATCTTTTTTGTCCAGTGGGTTCTTCCATTTGCAAAATTGAATGAAGTATGATTTAGGCTATATGACCTTTAAACTTCCTGCCTCAATTCTACAAGTATGGCCCCTGGATTTAACAGCATATAATTACTCTGAACTTGAGGACACAAGGAATGATTGAATGCTTTGATACTTGCAGGAGTTTGTATAGACGCGGAGAAATCTGCTGTGATAATTTATTCCACATTGAGTAAAAGTTCATTCTTACATTCTTGGCCATCACCCGGTCTAAGTTGGATTTATAGGCTCCTTTTTTAAATTAAAAAAAAAAATGATCATGCCAGTCTCCTATGCAATGTAACGAAACAGAGGATATGTAACAGATATTTGTTTTATACTTGATAGAAATATACAATATATTTTTCAGGCTGGTATTTGGAGAGGGGTGTATCTGCTTCCCACCTGTCCATATATGAACTTTTCTTTTTGTTTTTTGAAGTTAAAATTTTTATTTTTTTTAACATTATGCATGAGTTATAAGAAAAACAAGTAAATTCATTTCTAAAATTGCGCCCGCTATGCTCTTTTTAAAATATGATGATTCAATCTATGAAAAAAATTACACATCATATCAATTTAAAATTTACAACATACTATGTTAACCACCCATAAACATTCATACTCGTATTTAATGCTAGGCAAATAAGTTCACCTGGCTATTTTAAAGAACATGACAGGAAAAAAAAACTAAGCTAATTTTAAATACATCTATGGGCAACAGCTGAAATGCCAAAAGTCGAGCAGGTAAAGGTGTAATGTAGAACAGGCAAAAGCAACTCTCAATGACATATTGCTCTTGACAATAAGGGAAATCACTTATCACTAATTAAACATACAAAAGGGAAGTCAAGCGTTTTTCAGGCATTAAATAGAGGTTCAATCCCAAATCCCCAAGACATTCTGGGACACAAGGTCTTCATACTAAGATAATTACAAAATATTGCCGTGTCTGTGCCGCTACTATCCCCAATAACTAAAAGAAGCATCCAAGTTAGCATTAAGATTATTGTATCCACTTGATCTCCCTTCCTAGGAATCCTCAGTCAGAGCATTGTCAATCTTATCAACATGATCCCGAAGCACTTTCCACTACAAAACATTTGGTTCTCAGATACCCAGATCGTAAATAAGAAAAGAAAGGAAACCAACAAATCAACATCAATAAACTCTCGGGATTTACCTGGTCAATGCTCAGTGAGATACCTGAAAACAAGCGTATATATATCATTGTAGCTCATGTTTAAAAGCACACAAAAATGTTACAACTAACAAAAAGCATGTAGAATACTGACCAAGGAAAACAAGAGTTCAACTTATATGTTCTATATGCCCCAACAGAGGGCCATTCTTGCTTATTTAAAATATCAGGTATGAACATGGGCAGTGGACATCAAGCACAAACGCGTGCCCCAGAACGCAGCCAGACCAAGTTTTATTAACATGAAAATCGAATACACGCGCATCAATTTATTAAAGGCAAAATGCAACCTTTTTCTTAAGAGAAGATTGAAGGTTAGATAGTTTGATCTACCAAGGAAGAAAGCACCAAAATTGGAGGGAACCAACCAACAAAGGATGGCTATCAAAGGACTGCGGTCAATACAGCTCAACCATATTAATTAAGCCAACCCTTGCTGGTTGAAACACAAGGGGCTTTAAGAATATAAGATCATTACAAAAAGAAGGCAGAATCCAGGGGGAAAAAGATTCTTTGGAAGGGTAGATGCAAGCACCTATAATTTGTCAGTTGAAATTAGTCCACAAAACCACATACTATAAGCTTTCCACAGACAGTTAGCATGCCATGCCGATGGTTGTGCTTCATAAGTGATCCAAGAAATACTCTATCAAGTATCAAGAACTTTTCAGCTCCCATAAACAACTAAGGTTCAATGTCACAATATGGGTTTTCAGCCAGAAAAAAGAAATCAATGACAAATTTTAAAGTATATGCAGATCTTTTATTTCAGCGTCCTAGTATTGTAACTGAAGCAACATTTTGAAGGCTACAAATCTAAGAGCAAACGGTTTCCAACGACTAAAGGCACATTCATCCTGATCTCCGAACGTAAGTGACGATTATCAGGCATCAATAATCGATAATACCACAGAGACTGTTTAGTTGGTAATAAAAACCGGGGGGAAATGAAAAAAGCATCCATACAATTCAGTGAGAGAAAAAAATCTCTTCAAGGCAAGCCTAAAAATGAAGGTTCAAAACCCTAGAATAAGTATCAAGTATTCAATAAGTTCAAAAACCTTTCTTTCCAGGCAATTGCTTCCCGTCCTTAACGTAAAATTCCCGAATATCCACCCAAATCCTGCCATTCCAGTTCCTCACAGTCACCCGTCTGTTCTTAGATATCTGCGGAAAAAAGGAGTAAAATTAACAAAACCCTAAGGTTAGCTAAGTTAGTTATCGTGGGCTGATACGGAGGAAGGGGGCACCTCGCAGACGACTATGTTATCAGAGTCAGCTGAATCCTTCTTCTGGAACTTTTTGGGGGGCGCGTGGCCCTCAGAATCGCCATCGGAAGCGTGATCCTGCTCGTCCTTCCTCTTTCCTCTTTCAGACATCTCTGGAAGTGGAAGCAGTAGCAACACACACAGTAAAGCAGTCACTTCCTAAATCGCAATCCCAATGCTTTGTGAGAGAGATGAAATCGAATAAAAGCCTTTTCAAATTACCGAAATAAAGAGGCGGGACTAGAATTCGCGAACCCGGTCGGAAGGCCCGAACCCGAAGGAAGTAACGAAATATAAAAAGCCTTCTCAAATTGTTAATTAATATGAGTTTATTAAAAAAATTAAATTAATTAATTAATTATAATAAATATTACTTAATCTATAATATTATATGTATATATATAATTTTATAAATTGAGTAAATTAATTTTAAAAAAATAATATACATTAAATAAATTGTATTAAAATTTTATATTTATAATTAAAATTAATTTCTATTAACACGAGGATTATATAAATTTTTTTATTAAAACCTCATTTTTATTTTTTTAATTTGGCATTTACTCTCCTTTTTCCCAAGTGTTAAACTAACTTGAGGAGGGGCTCAAGTATTTAAAAGTTTAAATTTAAGTTATATACTTATGTTAGTCATCATTTATAAATAATAGTATAACTTCTTATACTTTTTTATAGATATATTGATATTTAATCAGTTAAACAAATCTAAAAAATCTTAAATAATTGTCCCTCTTACTCTACGTTTAGTACTCTTAAAGTATAATTTTCTCATATCAGAATTTAATTATATATTTTGGATAGAGTGATAAATTAGTTAATTAATTTTTATATTAATTATAATTAATTAATTTAATTTTTTTAATTTATAAAAAAATTTAAATAATTTTTATATTAACTAGGGAGGAAGAATATATAGATATTGATAAGATTTTTATTAATTTTGTATTCTAATTTATTATATACAAACATACATAGAATAAAAAAAAATTAAAAGTTACTGTGAAAGAACATTCGTTTGATTTTTCAAATATTAAATTAAAAAATTATTAGTTTTCAAATAAACAATATATATATAGTTAACAAATAATTAAATACGAATACGAGTATTAAATATTTAGAATTAATATAAATTAATCTTAAGATGATGAACAAACAATTTAAAAACAGAATTGGATAGATCAGTTTTATGAGTTGGCTAAAAGAAAATTTATCTTGATTGAATTTGATCCATCTGTGCTCCACTTTCTCTATGCTGGCCAAGGGTGTCTTGTTTGCTTTTACGCCTCTGTGAAATCCCTAAGGCTATTCCAATCCAAGTCCTCCACGCTGGATTCTGGTGTTCTCTCCTCCTCAACTGGAAAATTTCTGTTATTCATACAAAGAAAACAGAAAAACCTACGACGGCTTCATCTGTGTCGGGAAGCTAGCCCGGCTTCCTCTATGATCCCATCAATCTCTGGTGGTATAAGTTATAACCTTCTCTGTCACAGAACTTACAAAATTGATGGGAAATTTATTTGTTAAGAAGCCGAAAGTAACCGATGTGGATCGAGCAATCCTCGCGCTCAAGACCCAGAGACGGAAGCTTGCTCAATATCAACAAAAGGTTCTTCTTTTTTTAAAATTTTTTGTTTTAATTCTTCGGAGGCATCGATCTAAGTTGTATGTGTTCATTCTCTATCATTTGTTTGTGTAGTCAGTCAAGGATTTGGAGTACCGAAAGGGGAGAATTTTCAGGCTTATATGAGGGAATTTTAAAATTATAAAATCCATTCACTGTTTTAGATTGCATGCTAATATTAGATTGCCTTGTTATGCATGACTTCATTCTTTCTGTTAGCTTTGTTGATGTATTTTCAACTTGACTCAAAATGTCTTTTACAGATGTCATGCTTAAAGTAGTTTTGCTATGACAGTTAGATTGTAACACAAATGACAAAGCACGAGAAGTTCGGGCTAAAATTGATTATATGAACTTGTTGTCCTCTGCTGAAATTATAATGTGTAGGTTACCTCAAGTCACTGACCTTGGTGTTAGGCCCGATTAAAATTGGCCCACGACTCCCTGCATGATGAGTTTGGGAAGTGAGATTAGCACTTAAGGATTTCAGTCCCATCTATTATGCAAGGATTAACGAAGCGGTTAATAAAACTGCTAATCAATATTATTATCAAATTGATCTAAAATATTAAATCTATATCCTACTTCACTATTTAGAAGCCATAAAAAATGTAGCTTCTTTCTCAGACTTTGTGCAATGCATGGGGAAACCTACCTAGAGAGGAAAAATATGTGGTAGATTGAGTTTATTTTGCTGAATATCTATAACTGGGAATTTTTTTCTGCATTTGGGTTGTTTTTGACAGGACTTTGACAGACTTTGGCTGTTGAGATAGCAAGGTAGATACAATTTGTTGTCTTAAACTGGACTTATGCTTGTACACTTTTGAGGAAATAAGCAAGAAGCCTTTTTATTTCTTTTTGGGGATCATCTTTCTTAGCTTGAATGATAATTCCCTTAAAATTTCTATTATGCTTCTTTATGTGAGAACTTGCATCTTAAGCACTGTGGTTCACATCAAAATACTTTATCCTATGTGTTCTAAGCTTTGTGCATTAAAGGTTTGGAATGTAGATTTAAAGCACCTGCCATAAAAAGATAAGTTTAAGCAGCTAATATTACAGAGTTTTTGTTCTTTAATTTGATTGGAAGTATTGTTCTTTATTTTTTCCCTCCATCGCCACTTGTGCTTTTCATAAAACAAGGAAGATTAAGAGTTGGGAATTTGAGCCACTGTCACTATGTTTTTCTCTATATTCTTTCCCTTTGATACAGCTTTTATTGTGCTCCGACTGACTGTATGGTCTAGCAAAAGAACTCTGTTAATGATCTCATGTAAAAAGTAAAAAACAAATAAAAAAGGAGCACTGTTATTGAAATTAATATTTGCTAGTGTGTCATCATGAGTACATAATGACAAAGGTCATACATTTCATTTTGTGCACTAATATGGCTACAGCATGTTTTGCACTCTGACATGTTTTGCACTAATAAGTGCACGTATAGGGAAAATTCTGTAGTGGGGGTGAGGTTACGCGTGTTTGTGTGGATGCCATTGTATATTTGTACAATGCATGCATATATCGCTGTCATGAAGTTTACAGGGACAATTGCATTTCCTTTAACAACTGTGGCCCATATGGCTTGCCTAGCAAATGCATCATATGCTTGAACTTTCATAGAAACTATATGAGTATGTTGCACCTTATTATCGGCAAGTTATTTTTGAAAAATAGCGCAGCTGAACTGGATGCCTGCACTTTTTGTTACAAACTAGGAAGTGCAGCTGTAGTTATACATCTGAGCTAATTCGGTATCCCCAGAGTTGTATAAACTGCCCAGTCAACAATTAGAGTGTTTCATTTAGAATTCCTAACATTGGAGTTGTGTACATTTACAGTATCTTATTGGATATTTGACCTTATTTTCTTTTTCCAGCTTGATGCTGTTATTGAAGCCGAGAAGCAAGCTGCAAGAGACTTGATCCGCCAAAAGAAGAAAGACAGAGCCTTGTTAGCATTAAAGAAAAAGAGGACACAAGAAGATTTGTTAAAACAAGTTGATGCCTGGCTTATAAATGTGGAGCAACAAGTAATAATTTAATATCAAATTTTGTTCATTTTTCTTCTTAATAATTAGATCAAGACCTGTTTAAGATGGCTTTATAATTGTCTAATGGTATATAATTTGTTTAATGCTCCTTCCATGTGTTATTTTGAAGTAATGAATGGCATGTTAGTTATTGGTATTTGTAAAGCCCCATTGATGTACTATCATTCACCACAGTGCCACAAGGCTGCTTTCTTTTAAGTTGATTTTTAGCATAAAAGTTTCATGCTGATTATCCCTTTGGTTCAGTTGGCAGATATTGAAATAGCAAGCAAGCAGAAGGCTGTGTTTGACAGTTTGAAGGCTGGTAATGAAGCAGTTAAATCCATACAGAGTGAGATAAACATTGATGATGTTCAGAAACTTATGGATGATACTGCTGAAGCTAAAGCTTATCAAGATGTGAGCTTGACATCACTTTTATCCCCACTTTTGCTGCTTTTTTTGCAAAACCATTGCACTAGGTTTGGGCTAGTTTGGTTGAGTTTTAAAAACATACCTGGGAAGTAGTATTTGGCAATTTATATTTAAGTGCATTTTTCTTTGACATTTCCTTCTCAGGAAGTTGTTCTGTTGATATTGGATTCTAACTGATGGGTGGCATATTTGTGTTGTTTTTGAAGGAAATTAATGCAGTCTTAGGGGAGAAGTTATCAGCAGAAGATGAGGAGGAGATTCTAGCAGAATTTGAGAACTTGGAAACTCAGGTACATGGATACTCTTTTTCTTTTTCTTAAATTATATCCTCTGGCCTACAGCTATATTCCGATATCATCCAACCAACGTTGTTCTATATTCTAATCGAACTTCTGATTGATCTCTAGTGGATGATATTTTTGTTAAGATGGAATGCGACCTTTTTATTGCAGTTGGCTGTATAAAGTAACTCCCGGTTATGCTTGCTTGTGTCCTAAAACGATTCAACTTGTCTCTCCATGACCTAAAAGTACTGAACTCATGAATGATTTTATGGCATGATCAATTCCAAATTAGGAATGTCATTTGAAGAAATAAAATCATGATCCTTGTGAAGTAGAAGACTTAGCTCAGTCGAAAGAGGCATGAATGTTCAATAGATGATATTGTGGCCCGATAATTTGTTTATTCTACAATGATTAACATAAAATTAATTTGTTTTCCGTTCAGCTTATGGTTCAAGATCTTCCTGAAGTTCCTACCACAGAGCCTGAAGGCATCAAGGAGGAATTGGACCTTCCTGACGTCCCAACCAAAGCACCTGTTGCAGCTGCAAATGATGCTGCAGTTTCCACAGAAACAAAAGGTATATATATTTTATCACCTATCTCTCATTTTTCCAAGCCTACAAAATTTTGAAAATAAGCTTCTTGTGTGTGATTGATGGTGTCACAGTTATGGAGGAACCAATTCCGGCTTGAAGAGCGTGGCGTCCAAATTAGGCAGTGTCTGGCTTATATATTCATGTGCTATTCCAAATTTATGCAATTGCTAGAATTTTGGTTAGCTTTGGTATTTTCAGACCCCCTGACATTGGATTTGTACAGAGGTGCTTGCATATTTTACCAATTCAACGTAAATGATAAGTATTATGGAGAACACCAAATATTTTATTTCAGTGAACAGATCCTTTCCAGTGGAAAGGCGAGAGGATTTTGTGAAGTTTAAACGTTTGGTTCACAGTTATGCTTTCTGAAGGAAACTAGTGAATCTCTGCCCTTTAAGACTAAACTAGTGAATATCTGCCCTTTAAGACTAAATCTAGTGAGGATTTCGCTCCATATTTTCAGATTTCAATCTCTGTTCTACATCTTCGCTTCAATTTGGCCCTCTTCTGATTGTTTCATGGTTCTTGTTTAATAAAATACTTCGCAAATTCCGATCCTGGAAATCCGCTTTCCAAGGTTTTAAGTTTGAGAACAAAGGCTGTGATGCATAATTTGTATGGAATGATTCTGCCGTCGAAGTATGATCTAGATGCATAATTTGTATAGCGCAATTGTGATGCATGATTTGAATCTGCTGTAAATGAGACTGATTTAATTAAAAACTTAGCTTTCCGGATTTGCCTGTTGCAGCTGTCCTATACATTCTATTACCTTGTACTCTTTCACATCTTCAAAAACCAAAATGTAGATCATGTCACTAGACAATAATGGGTTTTCTATTTCCATGGCGATCATTCAATAGGATAGCAAATAATAGGATTACAGTGAGACTGTACATTGCTTGACACAAACAATGCCGCATCATATAGCAATTACCAAATGAGTACAAATCATTATTGGGATCCTGTATAACGTCTACCACTTCTAGTACAAAGTCATACAGCATCATATACCTGTAAGGTTGTGGGGGGAAAAGGCTTATTCTATTACAATAATAATCTTTACTGCATCATCTGATATCCCAAAGATTGCCTCCAACTTAGATTTCTAGAAGAAAGTGACAAGAAAACCTTGACAGCAGGAAAGAACCAATATGTTTACAGTAAAGCCATTCTTCAAACTTGTTATGATGTGATCCGCTGGGTCCCAGCCCATTAAGATACTAGTGTTGTTCTTTCCTGTCAAAAGAAGAAAGCAACCCAGCTTAGAATATGCGTTCAGGGAAACTAGCAGATAGGGTCAACCATCTTAAGATTAGTGTATGAAGTCCTCTCCCATCATGAATTTTCTGGACTATGAAATCAATCTAACAAGGGAATTTTAATTAACCAAAGAGGCATATAGTCGTATCTATATTGATGCCACAGATATTTTATAAAATGAAATGACAAATTAATGCGGTACTGCAGGCATGTTCATGGAAATCCCTCCTTTCCAATCTGATAGATGATATTTGATGGAAACTTGTAGACTTATTTCAAAAGCCAAGTTTTACGGAGCGATTGTACTAGGTTACGTGTGAATGTTATTGAACATATAATCATACACAAAAAAGAAAAAAATAAAAAGCATAAAACGTGAAATGTCCACAACTCATTCCTAGAATCTTAGGTATCAAAAAGTGACAATTTACCCTAACTCAAAAAAGCAGTCACCTTATATATTGACAATTAATCTCTAATTATTGGTATATAGGGTCAAAATGCTACCAAATCCTGAAAACTGGGGTATTTACAGGCCTATACAAAAGAATAGTATAGGATACTCGGCAGAATCGCTTGATTAAGTATAAATCAATAAGGATTTTCATTTCTTTTAAAAAGACATTTTTGAGAAAATGAAAAAGAAAGCATTTATAGGTCTTCAAATTCTTGCAGTGGCTACCTTCCTAATTTATTTTCTGAGAATCAAGAACAAATTTGTGTTTTATTCAGACGTGACAACACACACAGACACAAAAAAAAAAAAAAGGAAGCATAATTAATCATCAAGGTACCCACTGTTTGCAAAATAAATTAGAGAAAAAGGGTTTGACATGTCGGGGATAAGGCAAACCTTGGTGAAGACAAACAAGGGGAAGCGGTTTGGAAGCCAGCAAATACATTTGAGTAAGACTTCGTCAGATAAGAGAAATTAGCAACAGGAGCCAGAGCAGGTACCATTTCACCTTTCTTCAAAAGTTCATGCAAGTTAAGCCTTTGCAAGGTCAAAACTGCCCTTGACTCTTTCCAAATAAAGGCTAGGATACCATTGTGAAAAACAAAGAGGGAACCAGGCTTTGATCCTGGGTATCTAAACCCATAACCGGTCGCAATACCGTCTCCCACAAAAGCATGCTCAACATTTACAGGAAAAGAATCCACATCAGCATCCCAAGGAAAGGGTTCAGATGAAGGCTCATTGGTATTTACTATAAACATTGCTGAGCCATTGGGATGCAAGACATAGTGAGTTCCTTCCAATATTTTGGTTGCAATGAGAAGCTGTTGTCCCTCGGATTCCTCATAAGATAGCAGCAGCAGGAAAAGAGCCTTTCCAGGCTTGTCTTTGCTAGGCTTTCCAGGAGGCCAACCAAAAGTCCCTCCCCAGAGACCGGCATATTCTTGGTCAACTTTGGGAACTGGCATTCGCAGTTTATAAAGAGCAAATCGGTTGTCATGCATATTCGGCCATGCTCGATAAGAAGATAACTTTACAGTTGAGGCATGCAATGTTAGTTTAATTGTGTCACTTGATCTGAGAAATTCTTCAAGTCGCGCATGCTTACTCTCGCTGCTTGAAGTAACCTTCTCAGAGATTGCATGACAGCCATTATTTGAGCTAGATTTTCCAAGGATATGTTTAAGGCTATGCAAGAAAGATCCACCAAGACTTTTTCTCTTGTTGGAATGTGTGTAATTAATCACCTCGGCTGAAGGTCTAGCAAAAGCCCATGAACGAATACTAGCTTGAACTTCATCCAGCTCTGATTGCACAGCACCGACTGCCTCTTGGGAACTAGCTTTCCCATCAATCCGAATACTACCAGAATTAAGCTTGTACATTTCAATAAGGAGACTTCTTCTTTCTGACAAGAGCAACAAATCTTTCTGAAAGTTGTCCTTGTCCACACTAAACCTAGGAAATAAGGGTCCAAGTGCCATAGCAGGAACCTTTTGCCGAACTTGACTAGTAATAATCTCAAGTAACTTTCTTCTATCACTAAAACCTAATTTGCTAAAGGGAACCATCAACACATTATTTCCAGTCCTATGTGACCTAGATAGTCCACTGTTTGAACCGCAAATATTTCCTGATAACTCACCATCTGAGTGGTGTACCGTGCTCTTACTCTGCAACAAAGTATCACCACATTTCTGTTGTGTGGGCTCAACCTCAAGCAATAGCACATTGCAAGTTCTTTCTATTTGTTTGAGTAAACCAGGATAAATATAGTTAATTCCGTTCTCCCTTCCATGTAGAAAAAATGTGATTGAACCATCAGAGTCTCCAATAAATTCAAAGACTGGTGCCCAGAGAATCGGACCATCCTCCATGCCCAATGGGCCAAGCTCCTGAGGAATAACCCGGCACCCAACAACAGAAACAAAACCAGGAATGACATAGACTACATTACCAAGTTCAGGATTCTGATGAACCCACATACCAACTAATGGTTTAACACTAATAAGAAAACGGCAAAGTGCCTTATAAGAGGACACACCTTTTCGCCACTCAACTAAGTCGTTATGGGGTAATATGTCAACCATGCCACACTGAGTGAGCCAGACATTTTCAGAAGCCGCAAGAGCGTATAAACTCCTGCAGCAAAGGCTGAGATTACATACATCTCTTGGCGAGAGGAACTGGGAGATGATGGAAAATAAATCATCAGTAAGAGTTTGAAGCAAGCATGAATCCAAGGGTTTAGGTAACATAATGATCAAACCAAAATTTGATTGTCAGATATTCAAGTCCAAAATTTACACTAATCAAGCATCAAACGCAGCCATGGCCGGATGCAGACAATTGTAATTGATCAAACAAGAACAGAGATCCGAACCAACCACCAATTGACACCCAACGCAAACCTCAATAGTCGCGGGTAGCAAGAATCAGTAACGGAAACAACGAACAGGAGAATGAATTGGGCGGTCTCAGATTTTGTAAAAATCGAATTGAATCGGTTTGAATTGCCTCCTATGTACTGGAATTCTCATGTTATTGGGACTGAATAGAGAAAGAGAATTCAGCATCGAGAGGAAAGCAAAGAAGAATTGGGGATGGGACTGAGGACTGAGAAGCCGGATCCTGTAAAGTGACGAAGACGACGCCTTGCTTAGCAAAAACGCGCCGTTTCATCTGGTTGATGCTTCACAGTTCACACGCAAGGGACGATCAGCGTCAGAAAGGTCAAAAAAGCAGTGCCAAGTGGCGGAGCAGAGGAAATTCTACCTGTAATGTCTGTGACAGCCAACCAATGTTGAAATCAGCTTAAAGCAGAAGCCAAGAGCCCAAAATTCCAAACTTTGTGACCCCACCACTGGGAACTGCCCATTCCACTCGTATTTCAACGACGACTTACCGAAGACAAAGACCCATGACTCATATTTCCCAGGTCAATGTCATCATGTGTTCACGAATTTTCGTGTGATTTAATTAAATATTTTAGGACATGACATGCTCCTAGTGCTTTGAAACTGAGGTGATCTACATGTTTGTTAAGTTGATAATTAAAAAAAAATGGAAACTAGTTTCTACCCCTAAAACTTTTTTATTAAACAAAAAGGTTAAGTTATATTCCACATTCTAAATTTTTTTCCTTTTATAATTTTTTTCATCGTATTCATTGGTATTGAAAAAAAATAGTTTAGGAGTATAATTATATTAATAGTAATTTAAGATAGTGAACCCTACTAAAAATATATTTTAAAATATTAAATATAGTACAATTTATTTTAGAATATTGAGTTAGATGCACCCCTTAAAAAATAAATTCATATAATTTTAATCAAAATATTTAGAAATGAGATATGATTTATATGATTATTGTTGAATCTTGTTACTTAAGAGAGACTAAATTTTGTGATTTTAAAATTTAAAAAAACTCTAAATATTTGAATGAATTAAAAGAGTAGAGTTTATGATGATATCACTAAAGAAATAAGTTGATAAGAAAATATTGTATAAGTCGATTTATACTAGTTTAGCCTAATCTACTTAGCTTATTTCTAGTCCCTAGAGTTCTTCTAGGTATTCCATTATCTTCAAAATTTTGTAAGCTCTTTATACCTCAGTATATTATTATGAAAATCCCTCTTACTCCCTTTTACAACTCATAAGAATAACACTATTGAAAATTCCTCCCACTCCCCCTTATACCCATAAGATAATCATCCACTCAAGAATATCACTTGAGCAATTTAAAAATAGATTGATACATATAACACTCTCTCTTAATAGAGAAATTTTTATACACACTTAAGCTTAAGCTCTCAAGATTCTCTCTTCTAAGAATATGATATACTCTTAACCAAATATAAGAAACATAGTGAAATAAAGACTATCACTATATATGATGGTAGTGCATTGTAAACATCTATTGTTTTATTAAGTCTTTCAACTTTTTTAACTTTCTTATTTTAGTTTCTTCTTCTTTTATACTTCATCTTCATAATTTCATTAAAGAAGCAGTTGCGATAGTCATTTACTGAATATAGCCGTTATTGCTGACATGGATATCTTATGACTTTTGGCACTTTATTGATCTCTTCATTTGATCTTATTTTAGCTTGTAGATTATCTTAAAAATATACTTTAGAAAAGATATATAATCAATATAAGCATATAGTAATTGTTTTCAAATAATTTAAAATTAAAGATCAAAATCTGATAAAATATAGTTTAAAATTTAAAATTCTTTTCGTAAAATAGCTTGACTTATCAAAAAGGTCTTTGATAAATTATTAAAAAATTATATTTGAAACAGTTTAAAACTCATCAAACAATTCTTCAATAGTCAACTTTATCGAAAATAACTTCAATAAATCTTTAAGAAATTGCAAAGAGATAATTCATGATTTATCAAATAATTCTTTGATAAATGTCCTTATTGATAAACTCTTTAAAAAATATTATTTCAAACATATATTTTTAGATTTATCGATATATTGATAAACTCTTTAAAAAATATTATTTCAAATATATATTTTTAGATTTATCGATATATTTCACAATACATTATTTATCGAAGGGTTATTAGATATATGATTCTTTGAATAACTTATCGATAAATGTTAAAAAATATTCTTTCAAATCTTTTCAAACAGACTTTCAAATATTTAGATTTTTTTTCTCAAATTAGCATGTAATACATTTAGAAGTTATATCTCATAAGATCATTCATCAAATAAAATCAATAATATCAGTTAACATATTAGAACAATTCCATAAGATATAATATTATAAGTTTAATGAGATCATTAAGAATTAAGCATGTCATAGAACAAGTCATAAGCATATAATCATTCAACAAATAAATAGGCTATAAATCCATAACGATTAATCATTTAATTAAGTCAAAGTAATTCATAAGCTCATTAAACTCAAGACTATCTGTTATGTCCTGAAATTTAAGCCGTGACCGGCATAGAATATGAATAAATTTATATTCCTTAAACCTAAAACTTTAAATAAAACGTTTGAAATGAAATTATAATCTATTACAATTTTAAGTCAAAAGGCAAATTCTCTGTAGGAATTTTGGCAAGATCTTTATTATATAACTGATCTCCCGATAATCCTATAGCAGACTGCAAACGTTCAAATCGTCTGTAATATTTTTCTAAAGTCACCAGAATCTTATCTATAGATTATGTAGAACAACTATCTTTTCAACAAAACAATACAAGTATTTATAAATGATAATTACATCAAAAGGAGGTTTGTCAAATCAGCGCTTCAGTCGAATGTTAGGCTCTTCATTGCTCAACAGGAGGAATAGGGTCAACTGTACTATCTGAAGTCAAATAATCTACTCGTGAATAATGTCCCAAAAATATGATTTAAAATGCGGAAATAAACAATGCATCAACATGTTTAAATATAAATCATAACGTTTTGTAGTTTGATGCAAATATTTCTGTAAACATTTTAATTTCAAGAAAACCATTTGAAATAACTATCTCAAATCAATCATTTTTCTGTAGGACTTCAACAGAACGTAAATAGGTGTGGACACACAATCCATAAGGGTAACTAATCAATCTAGAGCGGCTCAAAGCCACAAAAATAGGCGTGAACACACAGTCCACAAGGGTAAATAAACAATCAGGTGTGGCCTGAAGCCACGAATAACAGGTGCAGGTATGAGACCTACGAATAACAGGCACGTGTGCGAAACCTACAAATAACAGGTGTAGGTATGAAACCTACAAATAACAGGCACGAGAATAAATCCCACGAATAACTTACGCGAGTACGCAACTCACGAATATCCATCGAGCTCGAGTATAACCAAGGTGTACCAAGGACTAACAGTATTGCTGTTAGTAATCAGCGTTCTGTATTCTATCCTTTCTAAAACCTTTCCAACATACGTGTGGTCCATTTCACATGTAATGACTATAACATATTCTAATGCAATAATCTTTCGTAAGAATACTTTGAATTTCAAAACTCCAACATGAATATTTAAAATCAAATATCAAGATACTATGGGAAATATATGAAATTCATATAGGAATATTTAATGAAGAAAATTAATTCAATATAATATTTGTCAAAGTCTTTTTCTAAAACTTCTTAATCCATTTTCATACATAATCATAATCTTTTTATAAATCAATTGAAAAAAATCAATTTCTAACAATTAAAGCCATGAATTCGTAAACTTGCTTTTCGTAAATTATATTTAAAATTCAACATTTTTAATGAAATACATCAAATAATAATTTATTAAAAATACTATTTTAAGGGATATTATTCACTCACCTACGATCCTTTAATAAATTTACTCTTGCTCTATATTTCAAAAATATCCTTTCTTAAATTTCCTAGATTTCCAAGTTAAAATATTCCTTCAGGAAATACTCTTTATTTACCACCACCACAACAATCTCATATATACTTACTAATATTGAAATATTCCCACAATTCCTCATATCACCATTTCTATTTTCTTTATAACACTTGATTATGAAACCAAAATCTTTATATATCAGAAAGTTTTCAAAATATCATTATATACACTTTAACATTTCTTTAAACACATAATTATAGGCATCCAAAATTAACCCATAAAACATCTCATTTCAGAATGAAGGAGACACAGGAAACAACCACACTTAGCAACTTAAGCTAGGTTCCAATTTATTAAATTTAACTTCTAGCTTCTCTTCACAACATTTTTCCTTGCTTAGCTCTGATTTAAATTTGTCAGAATCACTTCCACAAACTGAGAAATCAAAACAACACATGCTCAAGCCAAGACCCATGATTTTAGCTAGATTTCAAGTATAATGCTTGACTATCATATTCCCAAAGCTCCAACTTAACCAAATTCATGACACCCACAGTACCATCTAATTTACTGACATGTATATATCTACACCTATACTGACCAAACCATTCCCCTTGGCTCAAAACACGCGCACACCAGCAGCAAGTTACCATCTATCAAGACATCAATATGCATATACACAGCATTCTCAATATCACACGCGCACAAACAAGCTGCCCAGACACAAACATCACAGCACACGCATTCACTCATCCACCATTACTACATCTAGCTTCAAGGTCGAATAGGAAGGCCAAAATTACAGCCAACAACAGAGGAGGGAAGGTTCACTAACTTACCACATACAGTTCAACTTTAACAGAGGTTCCACAGCCTAACATCAACTATGCTTCTGCCTTCCTTCCTTTCTTCCTTCATAGACCTGACAAAAGCAACTCCGCTCACCCCACGGCATACTGTAAGAAACAAAGAAAATCATCAGGAATTGCTACAACGACCAACCACACGCACACCAAGCTGCTCAGGGAAAGAATTAAAAGTTAGTTGCTATGGAGTGACGGGCAGCTTCCATAAACTCCAACAGCAGGCCACCAACTCAGGCAATAAGAAAGAAAGGGGTGGGAGATTTTGGATTTGCTATAGTATCATCGATGCAGGTGACATAAATAAGGATGGAAGTAGGCAAAAGGATACTTACCGGAGTTCAAGCCATTGATTCCTCTCATGCCCCAACGCCCATTCACCTTCTTCACCGTCAGTCGCCAATAGAGAAGAAGATGCACAGACCCACAGCGACGACAGAACAACCAGGCATCGGCTGCAGCAACTCAGATAACAGGGAACAACGTCAATTACTCAGCGGCAACCCAAACATGTGAAGCTTCACTACACAATTCCTCTGCTTTCACTCTCTCTGTCCTGCTGTCGATTGAAGCCAAAATGGAAACTAATATAGCGCCAAAGAGGAATGATGATGGCTGGCGATGATAGAACAAGGCAACAGAAATACTTGCGGAAGCAAGTCTGGTCACACGGCATTGTTGGCGTGAAGTTTCCCTCCCTACGCTCCCGTTACTCTCCTGCGTCACTGAGGATTTTTAGGGGAAATTAAGAAGCGTGTATGGTGTAAGAAGGAAAAAGGAAAGCGGGATATTTCTGTAACTTCACATGTTGAAAAAAAATCAAAATCCCGCTGAATCACAGCTGCCAGGAATCAAACTCGCCCCACCAAAACCATTCCTGCGTCTTCAACCACTCAGCTACTACCTGTTCTTTGAATTTTTTTACAATGAATATATATATATATTCTTTGTTAATGGAATTTTATATATATAAATATTTTAGAGCCATTATATTATCAATAAAATATATAGATATAATGCAATTGAGCTTTTCTTATCAAATATCTCATTAACAAGAGGTCTAATTAGATAATTTCATATATAAGAATATAATGAATTTCATTTTGATGAATAATATTTTCTTAATTGATCATTCAAACAAATTAATAACATTAAAAGCAATGAATCATCTTCAATCAATATTTTAAATAATCAAATCATTATCAAAACATTTATCAAATTAAAATTCTAGTGATTTAAATTTAAAATAATTTATTTTTCTTTCATTCATTTGATCTTATAAATTTATAACTTAAGATTCTAAAGATAAAATTGAGAAAAAAGCAATTAGATCACTTGTAAAGATTATTTATCAAAAAACTCAAATTCAGTGATTTGGACAGTTTTAAAAACATTTTCAAAGATCAATTTTTAAACATTAAACATTTTAATTCTCTGATCATCATGATAAACAAATAAGATAATCTTTTATTAAAAGTAAATAGTAAAATATGGGGAAGATCATCTATCAGTGTTTTCAAAAATTATGAAACTCTTATTTATTTATTGAAGAGTTATTCGATAACTATTATTATCGAATATTCTCTCAATAAATGGATCTTGGAAATCGGATGGTGTTAGTTAAAAATATAGTTCTATTGATCGAAATCTTTATCGATAAATCCTCTTGATCGATTATTTTTTTCGATGAAACATTTTATAAAATTGTTTCATAAAATTAAGTCCTTACAATGCTTATTAAAAGTTTATTTGATAAATTCACTTATCAAATAGAGTTTCGAATAATTTTAATTTTAGAACAAATACTCAAAATTCAGAATTTTCGTAAGTTTAATTTAAATTGATTTATTAAAATTTTTATCAATAAAAGATCTTATCGAATATATCTTCAATAAATACTTTTTAGAAATCATGTTTTCTTTCAAAAGTTATTTTTTATTTATCAAATAATTACCTTATAGATAACCTTATCAATACATGCTCTTTATCAGATAATTTTTTAAATATTTTTTCAATTAATTATTATAATTAAAATATTGAAATCTAACATTATAATAGTAGAAATTTTAGTCAAGGTTAATCATAACTTGAAAAACTGATTTTGTGATGAAAATTAAACTTCAAGAATATTAACTAAAATTTTAGGATCAAAACTCTGTTTTCTTAAAAAAATAGTCATTTAGTTTTTATATTTCATATTAACTTTTATTCGAGTCTTATGTTTTTTTTTGTCAAATCAATCCTCCATATTTATTTATTCATGGTTAGAGGGTTAATCTTCATTTTTCTATTACGTTAACAAACTTTATACCTAACCTCTGTGGATAGGCCAAAATTAGCCCACTGTTGTATGGAACAACAATATATACATACAATAATTTTTTTTATTTATTAACATTTGGTTTATAAATTATAATTTTTTTAAAAAAAATATATTATGTAAATTGTTAAAGAATAAATGAGTCAAAATTCCAATTAGTATTAACATATTTATCTTAAACAATTTTTATTGGTTGCAATGTACAAATATTTTAAAAAAAAAAACATTATGTGACAAATATATTTTTATGACAAATATGGAAAAAAATAGAAAGTCATTCAATGTCGAAACCACCTAAAATATCATCCTTATCGTAAAGTTGAAAATGTAAGTATCAGTATTTGAAGACAGCTTTTACATCATTAAGAAATCAATCGATCTTGGCAAATCTTGGGGCGTTGTCCAAAGAGGAGAAATAAATTGATATTTTTATTTGTAATGCGTAAAATTATAATTACATTTGGATTAATATAACAACCATTTTTTAATATTAGTGCTCAATGCTAGTAAGATTGAGTTTTTAATATAATAAATTTCTTGTCAAATCCCTGATATCTAATGTGTGATAAACTATGGTTTGAAAATTGATTTTGAGTTAAATTATAATTTAGATTAAAAATTAAATAAATAGCTATTAAATATCTAAAAGAGTTTTTAGATTAAATTATATCTAAAGATAAAATAATTACTAATGAATAAAAAATAATTGAATCCATATTTAATTGACAACAAAGAGATGAAATTTAAAGGCTTGTGACACAATTTTTTGTGTGGAGAATGTCCATACAAGCGAGGTCTTATGTGCACTACAAACAATATGGTATATTTAGAACCATAAGAAATATTTTATGTATCTTTGGAGACCAGGTGGAAAAAAATTGCACATATTAATGGTAAAAAACGGCCAGCCTGCTAATAATATTGGCGGGCTAGAGCCCCAAAATAAGTTAGTATTTTATCAATCTGAACCCATTTTAATTTGGGGGTGGGCTAACTTGTGGCTTACCTTTTTTTCTTAAATTTTTAATATTTTTTTTAAAAAAATAAATTTTTAAAATACTAATAATTTTTTTAATATTATATTAGTATAATAAAAAAATTGTTAATATTATGCTCTTAAATTTTTTTTATAAAAAAATATCAAATTTTATAACTATAAATCTAAATAAATATTAATATAATATTAATTAATTATAATATATCAACATATATCAATAAATAAGTAATTATTTTTATCAGTATTTAATAATAAGAATATTTAAAGTAATATTTAGATAAAATAAATAATAATATTAATAATTAAAAAAAATAGATTGATAGGCCGGGAGGGGCAGGTTCGAGTTAGCATTTTCTCTTTCAGTATATATACCTTGTATAAATATCAAACTTAAAATTTAAAAAAAAGTAGAAAAAATTTATATCAATACTAATTCTATATTAATTTTTCGTTTAATAGTTGGTTGTGATACCTCTAGGTAGGTACTGGAGAGTAGAGCATAGGATACCGAGAATATCCAGAAATCCGAACATGAGTTTTTTTCTTTTTGGTTACATAATAGGGCCTAAGCCTAATAAGAGTTTTTTTTTGTTTTGATAAATGAATATGAGAGGTCATTATTTTGGGTTCAGCCCAACTGGCAGTACAGCATCTGTGGGCTAACTGCAACATAACTCACATAAGATTACAAAAATTATTAATAATATATATCAATAATTAAAACATGCTACCAACATGCTAATGATAATTTATACAGATAATAAAAAATAAATTCATATTCTATAAATACATAAGTTCAATTCTCACTATTATTATAAGAGCTTATTTAGTAGACGATCTCATAAGTCTCCTATAAACGCTCTATAAACAATTGGACTGTGCTTTAGGTTTAGTAGAGGAGTAGTGTCAAATCTATTTAAATTTTTTTATATATATAAAAAGAGGTTGGGTTCAAGAAAAGGTGTTAATCCCTTGAAATATGGTAAATCGATGTTTGAACCCCTACTAAAAAAGATTATCACATTTAGCATCTGACAGTGTATTGAATATAATTATTTCCCTAATAGGAGAATAACCATGTTGAGAAAATACTCTCTTCATTCTTAATATAAGATTTATTTAACTAATTTAATTATATTAAAAAAATATTTTAATTAATTAATATGATATATCTTTACTAAAATACTATAGTCATCTTCCTTAACTCTTATCTTCTTTCTATTACTTAATTATTATTAACGGCATGTTAATAAAAATAATTTTAAAAAACTTAATAAATATAAAAATAAACTTTATAATTAAGATAAATATTAATTTATTAATTAAATTTTATATTAAAAAATAGAAAGAGCATATATATTTGTGTGTGGGTGGGCTATTTGGCCCAAACAATTAGTAACCCAAGTCACTAGTATATCCAGCACTCCAATAAATTATTAATAGGAGAAAGACAAAAAATCTCTTTGAATTTTAAAATGATAAATTGGGCTTCTCAATGTTGAGACCCAATCTATCCTTTACAAATTTGTGTGCAAATATCAAATTAGCCTTCATTTTCTCAATGATATTTGCAAGTTTGACAATACGATTTATAACTTTATTAATAGTATTTATAACTCTGACAATGGTATTTACAATTAAGAGAAATATAATTTTGGCAATTGGGAGAAAGACTGTAGTTGACACTGTAACTTCGACTATGTGAAGTTGTAAATCCCATTGTAAGAAGTTGCAAATCCTGTAAGTGAAGTTACAAACACATTTGGTGAAGTTGCAAATCTCATAGAAAAAGTTACAAATCATATTGATAAAGTTACAAATCCCACTAAAAGAGTTGCAAATACTATTAGCCAAGTTGAACACTAAAATACTGTTGCAAATCTCATTATTTAAGAGAACTTTACAAAAATTGAGCATTGAAAAGTGATTAACTAAGTCAGAATATCAATCAGTCAATAGTTGGAGTTATTACAAATACCATTGCTTCTTCTCTGTTATGGGAGTTATAAATATCATTGTGGGAGTTATAAATATCATTGGTAAAGTTAAAAATCCTATTATGAAAGTAGTAAATACTAGTAGGAGTTATAAATACAATTGATAAATTTGCAAATACCATTGGCAAAGTTGTAAATACTATTGTGGGAGTTGCAAATAACATTGGCAAAGTTGTTAATCCCATTGAAAAAGTTACTTCTTCTCTATTGTGGGAGTTATAAATATCATTAGCGAAATTATAAATAATATTGTAGAAGTTATAAATATTATTGGCAAAGTTGTTAATCCCTTTGGTAAAGTTGTTTCTTCTCCGTGGTAGGAGTTGCAAATACTATTACGGGAGTTTCAAATACCATTGACAAAGTTCCAAATCCCATTGTGAAAGTGGCAAATACCAGTGAAAATTAAAAATACTATTGACAAACTTGCAAATACTATTGGCAAAGTTACAAATATAATTGCGACAGTTACAAATATCATTGACAAAGTTGTTAATTCCATGTTGTAGGAGTTGTAAATACTATTACGGGAATTGTAAATACTATTGACAAAGTTATAAATTTTATTGTAGGAGTTACAAATATTAATGGCAAAATTATTAATCCCATTGGTAAAGTTATTTCTTCTCCTTTGTGGGAGTTGCAAATATCATTGTGAGAGTTATAAATATCATTATTAAAATTGTAAATACTATTATGGGAGTTACAAATACTATGGGCAAAATTGCAAATACTAGTGCCAAAGTTATAAATATCATTGTCAAAATTACAAGCATCATTGTCAAAATTGTAAATATTATTTTCAAAGTTATAAATACTATTATAAAAGTTGCAAATACCATTATCAAAGTTGTAAATACTATTAGTAAAATTGTAAATTGTATTGTCAAACTTATAAATATTATTGAGAAAATGAAGGCTAATTTAGTCTTTACACACAAATTTATAAATGATAGATTATACTTTCTACTCAATCTATCATTTTTAATTTTGTGTTTCTTCTATTATTAGTCTCACAATTATTGTAAGGTATAGAGCAAAACTTTGACGGAGTCAAACAGAGTTTAGTTTGAGTCTTATAAATGAAATAAAAATTATATTGAAAGAGTCATCTCCTATTATAATTTTTGATTTAGTTAAGGTATCTCTACTATCTCCTATTATAATTTGGTAATACTTAAATTTGTATCATTCCATAAGGCATGATGTCACCAGCTTGTCATCAGAAAATTTATGAAAAAATTTATTTCAAAAGTTAAATACGAATTTTATAATTATAATTGAAGGGGTATTTTTTTTAAAAAAATATTTTTCTTTATATATCAAGGGAACCGCCAGACTAACGCAGCACGTGTGGGGATTGGTAGTGGAAAAAGCGCGCCATTTTCTCTGTCTTGCAGTTGAACTTCACATGTCGGCGGCAAATTCCTCCTCGAAGTCCGTCAATTTTGATAATAACGAGTTCTCTGCAAATTGCCAAAATTCTATACTTCAAATCCCAAACCCTAACATGACTCGAAGTCCATCATCAACATTCACGCAATTCGAGGATAGTTCCGCGGCCTCATTCTTCTCTGATTGCGCGTGGTGCTTTAATTCGAGCAGGTTCCGTAGATTATGTTCCATAAATCATTTAATATTATACTTCCCTTCTAAAAGGCTTCAAATAGCCTGAGTTTGATTATTATGATGATGATGATTGATGAAATCCAAAAGGCAGTAACTGAATCTTGTTGAACCTAAGAGATGTTATCTGTGAAAGTTGGACAAGTAAATTAAATTCTCTAACCTAGAGGGAGAGGACCTTATAATTTCCCTCTCTTTACTGAAAATTGCAATACTTTCATCTTCATGATTTCTTCTCTCTCCGTTTTCTTAGATAAGATTCTTCTCATTTATATTAGCTAACGGCTTTACTTCAGAAATCGACTTAGTTTTAATGCCATAATTTATACAGATTTTTTGGAATCAAGTTCTGTCATTTCATCAACGAGGTTTCACTTGGTTGGTAAGGATTTGAAAAGAAATCATATATGTTCCAGTGAAACTGGTATGAATTTCATTTGCGAAACTCTAATCAGATGATCAATCTGTCCATGATGGCTTTAATCCACATTCAGTAGTTTCAGTGTAGCCATTAAAGGATCTAGAGGTGAAACATTATCAAGTACTATTGAAGGATATTTTTTCTCGGGGTAAAATACACTAGACAAAAACTTGTTCAATCGGTGGTTGCAAGAAATGCATGGTCTCTTGTTTTTGTTTTTTTTTTTTTGCTTGAGTGCTCTGAAGTCATCATTTGATCTTTATTGTAGCAGCTAATCGAAGTTGAACTTCTAGTCATTGCATCTTATGAACAATTTAATGATGCATGGGAAACCATAGTGAAGGAAACAATAATTTACGCATGCATTAACATAATTTGCTCATAATTGTGCCATGGCTAAGTTTGTGTTTTCTATAGCCATTTATATTGGTCATGAAGAAGCATATATCTGTTGTTGATTTTGAAACTTAAGATGAGCAGCCAATGCATGCAGTGCACTGAACATTGATGACTGAAATACGTTGCATGATGATACAAGAGTTGATGCGTATGCCTTTTAGATGAATACAATTTATTTAACGCCAAGTGATGTTACCTATAGATATAGGACAGCTACAAAGAAGAATATCCTCATTAGTAGTCTGAAATGGAGAGGACTTAAAAAGAAAGAAGAAGAGAAATGGTTTTCTTCAAGTCCTTTGACTGATAAACTATATTTTGATATATATGTTCTAACCTATGGTAGCTGCTTCACCTTGTTATGGTGTGTTCTGGATTAAATTATATTTGCTGAGATTGTAGATAAGCACATAGTAGGAGAAAAAGTAATCCTTCTTAAACAAGGAAAACTAGAAAGTAATAGCATCATGGCTCCACTTAGGACCTTCAAATCCTACAGAAGGATTGATTTACCCTCAAAAAGAGAACCATAATACAAATTCTGTTTATATTACACGGCAAACAATACTAGAGAAAGATTAATAGAGATTCTTACTTTCGTAGTTCCATCTGCCACCCAAAACACTCACATGTATGAAATTGTCATGCAACAGTGTATAATTCCCTCCTTTAAAATAAGGAGCATATCATACCTATTTACCTATATTTTTCTTTATGTATCTTCGTGTCCTACTTGTAATGGCCTTAAGCTTATCCATTAAGGGTGGACCGATAGGCCTTTTTTTATAACAAAATTTAGGATCCGTTTGTAAAGGTTTTTTTAAAAAAAAATTATAGAAAAAAAAGCTTTTGAACAAATTTTTTTAAAAAAATAGAGAATAATTTATAAAAAAATAATAATTCTAAATAAATAAGTGTTTAGATAGTTATTACTAAAAATATTTTTATAATTAGTAAATTATAAGAAAAAATATAAGATAAAAAAATTAATTATACATCTTATCACTATTCATGAATTGTTCACCACACTGTTTATGCACTGTCTTCTTCTCCCCTTCTTTTCCTTGTCTTTTTTCTCGTTCAACAAAGGTAGTTGGACGAAGATAGGATTGACTGACGGAGGGGAGGAGTGATTATGGTGGAGCCAACTGGAAGAGCGATAGACAAGCGACATTGACGAAGAAGAAAAGCAGAAGAGAGAGAAGAGAAGAGGAAAGATAGTGTAAAAAATATAAATAAAATAATAATTAGATAGTCTATAATCTCTTTTAACATTCCAGAAACTATTCTTAAGAATTTATTCAAAATTATGATTTCAAATTATGGTTTAATTTAAAAAATTTTTTAGGTAAATATTATTGTTTGTTTTAAAATTCTTTCAAACTAATTTTAAGCCATAAACATTTTTAAAACTGTACCCATCATTTACTATCTAAAGCTCCAAGTTAGTGTTAGTTAAACTTAAATCCAACTTCCCTCGGTTATAGAAAAACAAAGCATGTATAGCTCCTACTAGAGATATGGTGAAAGCTTCTTCCATTAGCCAGAATACATGAATTGCCCCATCTCCTCATGTAGCTATCCTCTTGATGTTGTCTCAATTGCTGGCTATTTAATTTAGTGAAATACATTTGATTTTGGCTCATTGTTAACACTAATTTTTTTTTATAAAAAAATTTAGATGAGTTTAATACGGATATTTATCTAAAATTAAAGTATAGTTTTAAGATTTAGAGAATATTTATATAAAATTTATAAAATTATTTATTAAAAGAATCTTTACAATAATGAGAATTAAAATTACTTCTTTCTTTATGATATATGAAGCTGTTTCTTCCTATATTGTTAACACTAGAATTTCATAATTCGTCACTGCATGCTTGAATTTGGGCTCTGTGAAAGACCTTTTTCTTGTTACCCGAAAGGATTCAGAGTGTAATATACGGAGGTGCTTCAGAAGTGGGAGGATACCCATTATTTCTGAGTTTAACTGATAAAAATATGAGATATATAATTATCTCATGATATTTAAGGAGATATCCTAATTATTGGATACCTAAATTTACATATAAAGATAATAGACGACTCGTCCTATCTGATATTGGTATCGCCTAAGAAAAAATAAGATTTTGCTCTGTCTTTAAATCATGAGTGAATCTAATTTTTTTTAAAAAATTTTTGTAAAAAAAAGAGAGGATATTAAACTAAAATATTTAGGATAACATCGCTTTGAACCTTGAACTTCGTGCCTTAAATTGTTTATAGTATGACACGGAATAGGTTGTCACCAAGAAACATGGGGCATGGGAAATGGCCGAAGGGATTGCTCATATGTCGGTTGTCACAAAGCAACAAGATAAACATATATTCATACCAAAAAAAAATAAGATAAACATATTATAATACTTTTTTTTCTTATTTTAATATTTTTATTTAAAATATAATACATGTCTTAAATATAAAGGATAATAGAAAGATTTATTTTAATTATAAATATAAAATATTTATTTATTTTAATTTTTAAATTTATAATTTTTTTAAACTCTTCTTATTAATTACATATATTATAGTTTAAAATAATCAATATATATTTTTTATAAATAATTTTCTTATATTTATAGATTAATTATAAATATTTTGAATATTTTAAATTAGTTATGTACTCCTAATAAACCTGTAGGTAATCGAGTTTATAGTAAATTTTATTGTTCATAAGTTAAAAAAAAAACTAAATAATATTAGGGGTGTGCATGGGTAGGGTTGGGCAGGGCAGCCCCCTGCCCGGTGCCCTGCCCAAAAAATACATGGGCTGCATTTTACAACCCGATGCCCGGCCCTACCCGGTAAAAGCCCGAACAATTTTAGGTAGGGCATGAGCGGGCTGGACATGCCCAAATTGTGATGTCATGCTCATGTTGTGAAAAAAAATTGTAATTATGAATTTCTAAAATAATACCATATTCATGTGTCTTTAAGAGTTAAATAATATCTATAATTCACTAAGAATAAGAGAACAAAGATAATAATTAAAATCTTTAGATCCATTGCATATAAAAAATAAGCGTTGAAATCTAAGTAATTTGTAATTATAACTTTGTATCAATCTCCCTAATATTGATAAAGATAAAGCATCTAAAATAATAAAATAAATAATTATAATTTGTAATGTAATCATATGATAATTAACAAAGTTAAAAAAAATTAGTATAGTTATAAATATTAAAAGATACAGCTTACCTACTTATATTTCTAAAATTACCTTATAGTCACCAGTAGCTATCATATTCTCCCTTTTAAGATAAAGAAAAAATAAAAAAAAATAAAAGAAGGGGTGCTCATGGGCAGGGCAGCCCCTATGCCCGGTGTCCAGCCTGAAAAATACATGGGCTATATTTTGCAGCCCGATGCCTGGCCCTACTCGGTAAAAATCGGGCTGGACAGGACATTTTTTTTTACGAATTGGACAGAATATAGCGGACTATGAATATTATGCACAGCCCTATTTAATATGACTTGTGATATTTAGAACGGAGGGACCGACATTTAGGTAGATAAATTCAACTCGAGTGGGTATATTACTGTTTAGTGAATGTCCTTTCTTAACAGCATTGTTAGTGAATAATATAAATATATTATTATTAATAAAAATTAACATAAACAATAATAAATAAATTTATTTTTTATAAAGACATAAATTTAATTTTTTTTATTATTATAAATATATATTTAGTAGATAATTTCATAATTTTTTTATAAATATTTTTAAAATTTTAAAATTTTAATTTTAATAGAAATTAGTATCTAACTCTTTTAAATAATTTTGTTTAAAAAAAATATAAATATAGTGTTTAGATCCATTTTTTTAACAAATTGAGAAATGTAGGGCGGCTCATGGGTGGGTCGGCTACCATGAAACCAAGATTTCTAAAATCTAAATGACCCATGCGATCAAGAGAGACTGAATAAAATACTCAAGAGTTTATACTCCAACACTCCTACTAAAGCACGTCTCAAAGTTATCAAAATCAGTCCTTTTACCAACAAGCCAGACTCGTCCTTATGAAAAAACACTTAAATTTAAATTTTTAAAAAATTATTTATTAGAAAAATAAAAATTCTTTATATTCTAAATCTCAAAAAAAAAAAAAATAGTCTAAGTTCAAAATAATTTAGAAATATTCTTAATTAAGTAAAAAAAAAAAAACTACTCATTTGTTATGTTCTAATTATACTATATTTCATCAAGGTGTAACTCTTTAATTGGATAAAATGATATCTTCATTGCCTTGGTCAACTAAAATGCATCAAAATGAATTATTATTCTCCTTTTATTTTTTTTTTTAAGATTGAAAGATCTTACGTTTAAACTATGTCAAATTAGTGAACTTGGATTTCTAGAACAAAAGGTATTATTCTATCATCTTCCTCCTGTATACATCTTGTGCTTATACTTTCTGACGATAAAAAAATATACATTCTGAAATGTTACCCTTTGATTTTAAAAAATAATGGACACAATATATAGCCTGCATGAAATTCGCATATTAGACAAGAAAATACTGCTGGAAAACACTAATAATCATCCTCCTTATTCTATTCTTGAAGACCCCATCTCCGAACCTATCTCGGATTTTAAATGATTAAAAAAGAACATTGAAAGACCAAATTGTGATTATTGGCCAATAGCTTAACCAAAACAATACAAAGAAGAGTTTTTTAGGGTCTTCTCTCGGAAAATAGTTTCAGTTTAAGCAGGCCAGAACCAAAAAGAATATGGAGAGAACCAGTACTTTCGGCTTAACCTCCAGGTTTGATTCAAAGATTGTGGGCTTTGCTTTTCCTTTCTTTATAAACTCACTTTCACTGGGATTTATGTGTTTAATTGATAAAAAAATAAAATATATAATTATTTAAAATATATTTAATTTATAAAAAGTATTATTTTATTATCGTTATAATCATAATATTTTAATAAATATCCTAATTTTTAAGTATATAAATTTATATTTAAGGATAATAGATAATTTAATTTGTTTGATATTAGTATCATTTAAAAAAAATAAAAATTTTATCTTATTTTTAAATGGTGAGTAAAGCTAATATTTTTTAAAAAAAATTATATAAAAAAAAAATCACTTCCAATAAAAAGAAATGTGTAAAAAAAGGGGTGCTTATCTGACACAATTCCAACAGGATGCTGCCATATTTTTCATATCTTTTTTTTTTTCAATTTATTCCGAGGGGGAAAAAAAGGTGTATGGAAAGAGAAAAAGAAAAAGGGTAAACTGTTGTATTATTCTATAGTTGACAAAGGATTCTCCCACTGGCTCCGTGGAGTGCAATTTCGACCGCATTCTCACAATAAAATTGCCTTTTTCCCTCTGCTTTTTGAATTATTCCTTGTTATTCCCAAAGACATGTTGTTCTGCTTTTCCATAAATTTAATTGTAAAAACGAACTGTATTTTTATTTTTTTTTATCATGTATACTTTATTTATAAATTTCAAACATGAACTTTTGGGGTAACAACGTCCGGCACCTTCTGGTTTCAAGGTCGATCTGGTTCAATGTTTATTATTATTATTATTATTATTATTATTTTTCACTTAAGAGAAGGAAAATGCATAGTGTCATTGTCGCATAAGGCCACGGGCTTGGTTGGTGAACTTCTCCGATTGACTGATTATACTAAATTAAATTAAGTTGAATTAGATCAAGTGGTTTTTTTAAAAGAAAAATGCATTATTTACTTGATTGGGCAATGGGCTGGGGCCGCTGTCTTGCATCCAGTATGACTCGGCTTGACTTGTTAGCATAAAATATCACTAAAAACTTGAAGATTTAAATTGGTAAAAATTATCAATAAATGTTATATAAGAAAGGATTATTTCCTTGTAACTTAATGAATTAAAATTTAAAATTTTATTAAAAGAGATACTTATATTTATTATATATAATATTTTAAATATAATTATATATAATAAAAAGATGGATAATACATGTATCTAAAAATTTTAGAGAAAATAATTAATTATTCTTCGTAATTTTGAGTTAGTAAAACTTCAGTTTGAACTTCATGAATTTTTATATTATTTTTTAGATGATATTATCATGTATCAAGTTTTAAGATTCATATATTCTCTTCTCAACATATATATCTTTTATATGAATAGAATTCAAGATTTTAAAAAAATAATAATAAAATTTTATACTATTAGACTAATTTTATATTGATTCAATTCCTTAAATTTTGAATTGATAGTTATAACTTAATTTATATAATATTAATTATTTAAATTTGTAATCTTTATAAATATTAGAAACTAAAATTCTTTGTTAAATGTTAAGGACAAATGTTTTAAATAATTAAAATTATAAGAATTAAAATTAATCAAGTGAAAGTTTATATATTTAATGTTAATTGAGTTAAAATTATAAAAATGAGTAAAAATGTAATGGTTAAGTTTGAATTTTTGATATGGTCAAAACTAGGGATTAAATGCTTGATTTTAAACAAATGGTTTTAGACTACTGTGCTTTTAAAATGTCAGTATTTACATCATCTGCCCTTTTTCATTCTTTCGCCCTCTGAACTGAACCCATATTTTTTTCATTTTTATTACATAAATTTTATGTGTACAAATAAATAATGCCTCTATAAACAATTTGAGTTATAAAACTTATCTTGACCTTAATAAGTTTGGGACTAAATTTGGAACTCAAATTTCTTTTAGTATAAAAACAATTAATTAAAAATGTAAAATTTTAAATTTTAACTTTCATTTAGATTTGGCTGGTCAGATAAAAAAGCACACTAGTATTTCCATTAGAACAATTAGAAGAATTTCATAGGTGAACCCCATCCTTATATAGGGATAATAGAGTCATTTCCACTCAAGTTAATTTACTAAAAGTTTTATAGTTAAAATATATAATTTTAAATTTAACTTATTGAATGGGGCGTGGGATTACAAGTGGTGGGGTAGAGAGCATGGAATCGCAGTCACCCGCCACGTTAGTAGGAATATTTGCGCCATGTGAAAATGGAGATTAAGAACTAAGAAGGAGGATTATTTAGATATACACGTCATTACAAAAGGTATTTTATAATTATTGTCAGAATTATTACTGAAAAAGTTAAGTTGACAATTGGCTTGATAGACGATCTTCACTTAATATTATTTTTTTATTGTAACTTCATGCGAAAACAATCCCTTGCTGATTTCAAGGGATAACTATAGAGTGATAATATATATATATATATATATATATATAATGATGAGAATATTTATTAAATATAACGAGAGAAAAATAATTTAGAGATTCTACACTCCCCAGTACAATTATATAATTTTTAATTATATATTTATAATTTTTTATTGAATTCTTATATTATAATTTTCTCAATTATAGATATTAGTCTATATATTCATAATTTATAAAAAAATATTAATAGATGATAATACGTCTCTCACCCAGTATAAAATTAGATTTAAATAAAATAAAAAGTAACTGGATTTTAGATTATATATAGATATAAGTTGATAGTTATTATCATAATATTTTTTTATTTATATATTAAAAATAAATAATTTTATTTCATCATTTAAAACAAAATATTTTTTTTATTTTGTGCTTAGGTAATAACTTATATATAACCATAGAATTATATTAAATATAAATCTTCTTATTTTAACACGTTCCAGATCAAAGGCGATCGCTCTTTTTATTTTTAATATTAATAATATAAGTATAAAATTATATTCCCCAGAAATTACCTGTCCCTTTTTATTTTTATTATTTATTTTTGCTGAGAGGATAGGGTTGACGAGTGTCACATGTTTGGTTTCTTTAAGAAGCAGGCAAACAAAATTCCCAAGCTCTGTGAGGCTTTTAATTCTAAGTAGAGAAGTAACCATCTATGTAACATTATTCTTTTCTTTCCCAAACTATGTATGTTTCACACTTTTTGGGCACATGGGGGCATGAGGCTTCCTCATTATTATTATGAGGTTAACAACAATGTTAATTAATTATAATTATGAGCCACCCCATTCACTTTTTAGAAAGAAATAATTTAAAAAAATAAAAAAAATGGAGAAGGTTCATTGGATGGGGGAAAATAAAGAGAGAGAAAAATGTTAACATAATTATAATCAGAACAACAGTATAATTTAATTAAAACATACAAAAATATTTTATATAATCCTAAAAAATATTATCTAAATAAAAAATATTAATCTATAAGTAAATAGAGATAAATTATATATAATTAAATAAAATAAAATAATTAAATTATAAATATGACATACTGGTGTTTATTGTAATTTCTAATTTAAAATGACATCATTTTATGTTTAGCAGAAGAACATAAAATCAGCTTGACTGATTGGTTTAAAACTCTTGACTAAATCAATTAAAGGATCGATCCAATAGTTTACCAATCTAGACGGCTGAATTAAATTTTCAAAAGCCAAGGAATTTCTAGGCGAGTTGCCCACACAAAGCTTCTTCTCTATGTGCTTTATTAGAACGGTTCTTACTTAAATGGGTCCCACCTATATCCACTAATACCAAATCCCTTTGTACTGGAGTGCTCATTACAACCACTTTCTTCTCCTTCTGCCTTTTCCTCCTAGTGGGATGTTTTTTTTTTTTTAATTATTATTTTTTAATTTCTTCTCCTTCTATCCGCATCAAAGCAGAAATAAATTTATAATTATACTCTAATATTTTCTTATTTATATTTATCTTGAAGGGGTAGCATTTTAGAAAACTTATATTTAAATTATATGAAATTAAAATATAAAAAATACAATAAATAAAGTTTGCATGAAATTTACTTTTATATAACTTTTTAATATACAATAACTATTGGATTAAATTTAAACATTATCAAATTCAATTAAAAGTTATTATTGCTCTCATTGTTATTCAACTTTCATTTACTTTTTTTTTTCTCTATCACATTAATTTTCCCTATAATTAGAACTTTTGAAAGATTAATTAAATACGTGACAATTTCCCCTTTTTTTCAGCTCTTGAATTGATAGCTCTTTGTTATTTTTAAAGTTAAAAACTCTCAGACTCGAGTTTTAAATTGATTATATATAATTCAATTATTGGCCAAAAAATTATATATAATTCAATTGCATAATTTAATATAACTTTAGAGCTAAATGTGAGAAAGAAGAGACGAGCTATGATTACATAATAAAAACAAAATAATTAAATGTAATAATATATAATTCGATATCCAAACGACATGAGACCCCAGTGCATTAATTACTCGAATAAAAAAAATAAAAGAGGTCGTTGTATTATTTAATATATATATATATATATATATATATATATTTTTATGAATGACAAAGAAGTGAAATCATTCCCCTAATGGACCCCAAATTAAAGGTAGCCCCTCCAATGATTTGACCCATAACACCGTTTATTGGTCACTCAATTTTATCCCTCAACCAACTTTCGTGTGCCACATGTTCGGTGGTAATTAAAGCCCATATTACATTGTATATTCCTTATTATTATTGATACATTTATTAAGATTAAAATCCATTCAAACAGCTGAAAGTAATTTTTTAAGATGCATAAAAATATCTTAAAATATTTTTATACATATCCAACACTTTATAATATTTTTTTAAATATTTTTAGTATCTTAAAATATTTTTTAATATATCTACTATCAAGATAAAAAAATATTTTAAAACGTTAAATATATCTAAAAAATACTTTAGATGGCTAACTACTAAATGTACTATAAGATATTTTATAATATTGGATACACTTCATAAAAATATTTTAAGGTATTAAAAGTATTTTAACCCTATCTATTATATATTTCCTTTTTTATGCTATATACGATATACAAATAAATTAATAAAGTCATGTAGATAAAATATTAATTAAATTAATTAAATATATAAAATATATATGTATTTTAAATATATATTTATTTATATGAGATGAATAAGAGGTAGATGAGTAAAAGTAATGGATGAGAGAGAATATGTAGAAAAAATAGAGAGAATAAATAATTTAAATATATGATAATTATTATATAAACATGTAATAGATGTGGATAAAAATAAAAAATAATTAAAATTTTAGACATATATAAAATATAACCTATAAAAAAGATAATCATTTATCAAGTATTGTGTAATATATATATATATATATAAATAGTTGAAGAGAGTATATCCGAATTTAATATTTAATAATACTAGTAGTTGGAGCCTCTTCGTTTTGAAATGTTCTTCGACTGTGACATCCCACATTTTCAACTTTGTGTATTTCAATCTCCTCTATGACATTCACAACAACTCATCCTCATCTTTATACCGTTATATACTCCATCTTTGTTGGTATTTATATTAATTTTAGTTTTTAATCTAAATTATTATTATTTTTTTAAAATAGAAAACATTAAAATTAATTCAAACACACTGCTCCACAAGATCCAAGTTATCGTGTTTTTTTGCGGAAAATCAGTTATTTTATCATTTATCTGCGACTTATATTATTAAAAAATAAATAATAAAAAGTTATTTCTCGGCGATATCCCTTACAGCATTTTAGCCGTTAACGGACTTCTTGTTTGGAGGCAAAAGACGAGGCACCGGGCTGAGGCGGGGTCCACTTAGCTAACGGTCCCGATAAATTGATGTAATGAGAAAAAAATGATCCGGGAAGCACTGGAATATTCCTCTCTTCGGAGACAGTTTTCACCATAGCCCCCATCGTCGAGCAGGATTCGTTTTTCTCTATTCCCAATACAGAGAGTGCCTGAGAAGGGTGAGAAAGGAAGGAAAACGACTGGGCTAGGGCGGCGGCGTTTCCAACGTCTCCTTCTCTTGGAGGTACCACTTGCGAGGTACAGTGGATGGAGAGGCAAATGAAGCTGACCGGAGACACTATGGCGTCCGAGGAAGGCACGTGTGACTGCGACGGTGGTCGGACGGTTGTCGTTGGGGTGAAGTTGGATCCTCGGAGCAGGGAATTGCTCACATGGGCCCTCGTAAAAGTGGCGGAGCCCGGTGACCATGTCATTGCGCTTCACGTCATCGGCAGTATGCCTGGTCTCTATATCTCTCTCTCACCTTCGCTTTTGCTTTGATTTTGGGTTATATTTAATCTGATTGTTTTGGTGCAGCGGGTACGGGATCGCTTCTCTCTCTTGTAAATACTTTTGATTCCGTTCTCGCCGTTTACGAAGGTTTCTGCAACTTGAAGCAGGTGGGTACTGCTTTCAGTCTCTCATTATTTTTTGGTTTCATCATTTCGTAATTTCGTTACATTATTTTAATCGTTTGCTTGGATTCTGGGGAAATGCGAGGTTTCTCAAGATTACTTTCGGGTGGTTGTTAGAATTCTAGATTCTAAATTGTTGAGAGATGAGAATGACATTGTGGACATCTTTTCACCACTAAAAATCGTTATACACGCTCTTTTTAATTGTGAGTTTTGAGCCTCAAGTCCGCTGAACATTCCCCAGGTTGATCTCAAGCTGAAAGTCTGTAGAGGTGAGTCGGCTCGGAAACTTCTTGTACGGGAGGCGAAATCGTTTGGTGCATCAACCGTAATCGTGGGGACTTCTAAAACGCATCACACAATCCGGTCTTCGGCATCCGTTGCCAAGTATTGTGCGAAAAAATTGCCCAAATGTATCTCTGTCTTTGCTGTTGACAATGGCAAAATAGCGTTCCACAGAGAGGCTACAAAAATATGTGGTGATCAAGGTTGTACCTCTATTCCTGTATACTCCTTCTGGCATTTTTAATTCTTCTGTTTTCGAGACATATGCTATTTTCAAATTCAATTTGTTGAAGGTATAGTGCTATGTTCTCTATGTTTAAGCTTGTAGCCGTGATTAGTCGATTAGAAAAATTTGAGAATTTAATACAAATATTTATTTTTAATATCATGGCAGTAAAACTAAATGAAGGCCCAGCTTTGTTAAGAAAATCCTTCACGCCCTGTACAAAGACAAATCTCAGGAACTGTGAATTTTGTGAGCGGGTGCTAGCACATCCAGAGAGTTCTGCTATTGAAGATGTAACTGATGATCAGGAAAAGAAAGATTCACTAGCTTTAGTACCGCTCCAGAAAATTGGCAATGGTCATAGATGTGCAACTGTGGTTCAGGAATCAAACCAGTCTAAACATGGTTGGTCTGTCCTTCGCCAGGTATTTCTGCCCAAAAAGCACATGCAGAAATCGTATGTGAGCAATCCATATGTTTTTCAACGGGCAGTTAAACAGACCAGCTGGCATTCATCTGCTGTAGTCCATCCAGATCTTAAACAAATTAATATTGACAAAAATGGCAGTACTACCCTTGATGGGCAGAGTGGTGCAATTGTGCCATTCAGATCTGCTGCTAACTCTGGCTTGAGTAACTTCCGTGAAGAATTGTCCAGCTTACCGGAGAAGTACTCATCTTCATGCAGGGTGTATAGTTTCCAAGAACTCGCTTCTGCAACTGCTAACTTCTCGCCTGGTTTGTTTTCATTACACTAACTTTCCTGCCCCTATTTTGGTTCTGATTATTTTTTTGTTTGAGATATATTTTAATGACGTTTTCAGAAAATTTGGTTGGCAAAGGTGGCAGTAGCTATGTTTATAAAGGATGTCTTCCAGATGGCAAGGAGGTGGCTGTGAAAATTTTGAAGCCATCAGAAGACGTGGTCAAAGAGTTTCTTTTGGAAATTGAGATCATCTCAACTTTGCATCATAAGAACATAATATCTTTATCTGGGTTTTCTTTTGACGACAATAATTTGCTTTTGGTTTATGATTTTCTAACAAGAGGAAGCCTAGAAGAGAACATTCATGGTAGATATTTACTTGGCCTTGTCTGCTTGGAATTACATAATCATCATAGTCTCCAATTTCTTTCTTACTCATGTTTTTTTGGCGAAGGTGATAAGAAGGACTCTAATGAATTCAGTTGGCAAGAGAGGTATAAGGTGGCTGTGGGTGTTGCTGAGGCATTGGACTTTCTGCATAATGGCTGTATACAGGCTGTGATCCACAGGGATGTAAAATCTTCAAACATCCTTCTTTCAGATAATTTTGAGCCTCAGGTGCTGTAGTTACCTTTTTTTCCATTGATTGGTTACTTTCTGTTTTGACTATATTACATTAGATTCCATCCATGCTTGTTCTATAAGCCTTGTGTTGTTTGTCCTCAGCTCTCCGATTTTGGACTGGCCAGTTGGGGTTCTTCTTCATCCCATGTTACTTGTATCAATGTGGCTGGAACCTTCGGGTGTGTATCATGTCCTAGAGTCCTCTATGGACTGCTCGACTTTAAATGTTTTATGGTGCTGAACATTTTCTTTTCTGGCAGATACCTGGCTCCAGAGTACTTTATGCATGGTAGGGTAACTGACAGAATTGATGTATACGCTTTTGGTGTTGTGCTTCTTGAGCTTCTTTCTGGCAGGAAGCCCATCAATAACGAATCCCCTAAGGGCCAGGAGAGCCTTGTAATGTGGGTAAGTTTTTCTCCTGTGTTATAGGCTCATCATATAAAACTTTGACCTAAAATTAAACAAAATGGAGCGTCTACCAAAATAATAGTAATTGAGTATCCTTTGAGACCTGGTCGTAGTGTATCAAAGTGTTGAAAATGAATGTGATTGTGGCAATATGCAGGCAAGACCAATTCTAAAGGATGGAAAGCTCTCCCAGTTGCTTGATTCAAGCATTAGCGATCCTGAAAATTGGTTGATTGACAGAATGGTTTTGGCTGCTACCCTTTGCCTCAGACGATCACCTAAATGTCGACCTGAAATCAGCATCGTGAGTCTCAGCTTTTCAAATCCACCCCTTTCTTAATTTCATGCCTTTTTGTTGGCCATGAAGTTAAAGTTTGATGGTTTTTCATGAGCGCAGATATTGAAACTTCTGCATGGTGATGGGGAAGTCACAAGTTGGGCAAAACAAGAAGTTGGCGAACCAGAAGAACTTGACGCATTGGATGGTGGACTGAACAATATTCAGTCGCATCTGAACCTTGCTTTGCTGGACCTGGAAGATGATACAATTTCTGTAAGTAGCTCTGAGCAAAGTGTCTCATTGGAGGACTATTTACAAGGAAGATGGAGTCGCTCATCAAGTTTTGATTAAGCAATTCATTCATGGTAGCTCTAACTTAAAGCAACTATTTTCTCTCTATACGTTTTATATCATCCTTGGTCTTTCCCTTAGATTTTAAGAGACTCTGATGACGCTGACTGGGTCTTGGAAGAGAGGTCCCAATAAGAGTTTAGCCCCCTTCTTGACTTTGTAGCTATTTTCTATGAGATGGGTTAATGATTCCAGAGTCCCACGACTCATAAAAAGCTTTCGAATCGTATTCCAAGTTTCAATGGTCTATTTTTGTAGGCCACTTGAGAGTTGAGACCAATGAAAAGAGTATATATTCCTGTAGGGTAGATCATTTTTTGCTTCTTAGTTTAAAGTGTCATGTCTATATATTCATGGTCTCCTCAGATGTGGCATGCCCTTTTTCATTTTTGTTTTTGTTTTTCTGGCAACCATTAGTCTGTGTTTTTTTTTGGTTTGAAGAGCTTCTCACACAAAGGTACGAGAAAGCGCAGCCCTTTTATTTTGATATGGCATGACATTTTCCTTGGATATCATGTATTGAGTGCACAGAATGTTGATCTCAGGTCATTCAATATCAAATTTGTTTAATAACACAATAACATGCAGTTTTTTTTTTCATGAAAAAGATTTCTTCTTACAACAGAACAAATGTTTCCCAACCGGCAAATTAGTGTGGCTTGTTGTTAATGAATCACGCCCACAAACACACTTTATGATAATTAACTCAAGGGTTAAGGTGGATTTAGTATCACACTATAAATAATTTTTTATGCCTTAGTGATGTGAAAAATATTTAGGATGTTGGATACACTAAAAAAACACTTTACTTTAAGGTATTTGACATATTTAAAAAAGTGTTTCAAGATGTTGGATACATTACATAATATTTTAGGATATTAAATATAGTAAAAAAATATTTCAAGATACATCCTTAACTAAGTCATAAGATCAACAATAAAAAAAGCCATAGCCGTAGACTCAAACTATAGTTAATGGACATATGTAAGGTAAGCATACAAAAAATTAATTTTAAATGTAAGTTACCTATAGGTTAATTAATAATTTTTTTTTGTAATTTTATTTATGCAGAATATAAGTCACTTTCTAGAGTAACTAATAACTCTTTTAACTCTTATTAATAAGGGCAAATGTATGCAAGAATAAAAAATAAATAACTTATATGTGTGACTACTATAACAAGTTAATAAGGCGGACGGAGCAAAAATTAGAGATCGAAATATAATTACCCGAAGATTGGTAATAAGGCGAACATTTATTTAAAAGAAGTCAAAAGAACTAGTAATTGCCACGCAAAAAATTAAAAATCTAAACTGTTCATAATCCTTTGGAATTCAGTACACTCAGAACGAGGTGTGGAACCCATCATGGGGCCCTGGGTAGCCCCAATTATCCACTCCTGCAATTGTTCCAAACTTGCGGACTCTCAGTACTTTTTGTTATTTATTTTGGGAAACCGGGCCGGATTTTTCATTTTTATCATTCTTAATTTCGACGTACTCTTAAATTATAGATAAATATAATTTATTTTAAAAAAAATTATATTAAAAAATTTTAAATTTGAAACCAAAGAAAATTGATAATAATAATAAATAATGAATTTATATTTTATAAGAATACGAGTTAATTCACACTATTATTATAAAAACTATTTTAGTAAGCGATTTTGTAAATTTTTTATAAATATTCTTTAAATTTTAGGGTTATACCTGATTTAGTGAGAAACTAATACTCAATCCACTTAAATTTTTCAATATAAAAAAATTAAATTTAAAAAAGTATCTTTCTAATTTTTTGGAATTCATAATAAAATTTGTCAAAATTTACCTGTATGACACTAAATCCTACTTATCTAATTCTATTTATAAAATATTTATGATATATTTAACTAAAATTAAAAAAAAACATTATTAACTTTATTTGAAAGTTTAATAACATTCTAATTCTACTCCTATTTAATATATAAACTTCTAAAAAAAATAGTAGTCTATATAATAAGTGAAGGATAACATCATATGTTCACATAAAATAGTTAATAATATGATTTATAAATAAAATAAAATAAAATAATATCTATGTGCCTTATTTAGATTAGAAAGTACATGAATGTTCCACAAGCCAATCAACCTTAAATAGCACCAATTAAAAAGAAGCCCACCATTCAGTCAAAACTTTGAATGGCAATATTTTGGCTAATTAAATCAGAGTCTATTTCTAATATTTAAACCGATTACTTCAGAGTCAAATGCAATAACTTTACTCTGAGGCTCACGAAATTGTTGTAAAATATGAGTAACCGTTTTTTTCACAAGTTCAAATATAAGAATACCTACGTCTTTTATTTGCCCCAGTTTACGTTATTTTGATAGACATAACAAAGCAAATAAATTCTGAACCTGATGCGATTTTTTTTGACATTCACAGAATCTGATCCAAAAATTGAACCTCCAAAGTAAGGACACCAACATCAAATGTCAGAACCAACCTGAATAAGATCAAGCATCTTGAGACTCCCAGAAAAAATAAGTACATGATGCCCCTGTGGAATCAAATTACCCTAAAACAATTTGACAACTAAAAATTTAAACCTTCATCTTTTATAATACAATCTGCAAATTTAGGTTCAGAGTAAAGTAGATGGCAGAATTCAAGGCACAAGGCAAACATCACACACCTCAACCCTCTACCTTTTTCTTTCCAAAAGAAAATCCAAATTTTCCAGATTTTATAACAAAAACTCAATCATGAAAAGTACCCCAAACATGCCTAGAGTTGACTAAAGTAATAACAGAAGGAAATCCTACTGTGAAACAAGACTACTAATAGGGACAAACACGTTTATGAATATATAGAACATGTACACCAAACATGCTATAAAATAAAGAGAAAATGTAAACCAACAGTTATGAAAATAGACATCATTTAATGGGTTTTATAACAAGCAAACTTATTCTAACCTCATCAAGTATCGAATAATCCCATGTGGGGCTGTCTTGGATTTTCTTATCATAAGATCGCAAGTGCTTGTGCTCTATGAATAACTTAGAATAGTCACGAACAATGACGCCATATGTTGTGACGAGAACACCTCCATCCTAAAACGTAAATACAGGAAAATAAGACTAATAGTAACTTTGAAATAAAGACATCGAAGTAGTAGGACCAAATTTCTCAACTTTTAAGATGAAACTGTTATATATCCATGTATTGCTTTTGAAGTTCCATAAAATTTTCATAATCAAATGAATTTCTGACATGATAGAAGCTTAGGCAGCATATGTAAGATGCACTTGATGAATGAAATATTATGTTGAAGTTTTATGAGATTCAGCTAGCTCTTCTCCCCTAGTTCTTTCTCTCTCTGGTTCTTCTACCTCCTTTCTGCCTCTCTCTCATCTCCCTCAAACACTTTTCTGTTCGTGCTCCCCCCCCCCCCCCCCGGTTTTCATTTTCTCTACCATAAATCATCACTGTTTCCATTAAGCTGAGTGTGTGAGTGTTTTACATCACTTAACTTCAGTTGAGCATTTAGAACAAGTATATACAGTACCTGATGTATGCAGTAAAGTCCTTCCTCTCGGGCTTTTTTCCAAGTTCCATGATATCTACAGCAGAGCAAAAGTTAGTGAATTTTTTGGTAGCAGACACATAATTAGGTCTGTGAGTGATATGTAATATGTTCAAATGAATAAAGTGGGGCAGCCTCACTCTCTTGTCTTCTCAGAAAGACCAACAACAGATAGTTCATTGACCCAATGGGGAAGCAAGTTTTTTGGTGCCACCACCAATGCCCTTTTAATCAAACGTGAGTTGAATAAACCAGCGAGAAATCTACAAATTTGCAAGAGGAACCCAATATTCATGAACTATGTACTACTGATATTGCAAAACAAATGGCCAAGTGTTCATTACTTACCGGCATTGTTTTTCCCAAACCCGTGTCATCTGCCAAGATTCCTCCTTTTCCTTGGCAATGCAAAAACCAGAGCCACTTCCAGCCATCCCGATGATTTTTTAGCAACTTTTACAATCCGGGCCATTGAATGTTACAGAACTGTCTCTGTCAGAGGCAAAATGATCCAATTGAACCGAATCTTGAGTCATTTTCCACGGATTCAATGCCGCCCCCAACACTCAGTGTAATGTGGAATCAATATCACACGAAAACGTGGCTGAATAATATATATTGAAATGGTAAAAGCTTAACGAATACAGCTAATAATGGAAAGAAATCGCAGAAAACGAAATCAGAAATGGCAGGGAGCAGAATGAAGAAAGCTGCAGAGAGAGAGAGAGAGGGAGAGAAGATTGCACGATCATTTCATTCCGCGCCACTCCTAACGGCTTTTGTCTTTATTCCCACAGTATCCACGTCTTCTTCCTTCCCCTCACCTGTCGATGCAGGCGTTTTGGATTTGGGCTCACTGTTGGGTCATCTTCTGGGCCGACTTCATTAATCCGTGGTCATCACACTCTGTTGCCATGCTGCATAGGCGACGTTGCCCTTCCATGTTGACGTGAATGAATAACAAAAGGAGAATCAACATCAGTAGGGGCAAAAATGGTGGGATACTACCATCTTCTTCACTTCTGGTGTCGTTGGATCATAAAGCTTAATCATGTCGCCACGTTGGTACGTAAGTTATCTTCACCATCTGCGAAAAGAAAATCCTAATCCGATCCAACCAACTAATTAATGTTCATCTTACAAGAAACAGCATTGCATGCACAGAGAGAAAGAGAGAGAGTTAGGTACCAGAGGGGTTTTATGAGAGCTTAATTGTAAGGAACCAAAAGGTGTTGGAGGATTCCATCATGGCTGGGGTTGGAGCTCATTGGGCTGTTGCCTGCCATCTTCATCCACCGTTTTTTTTTAGTTGCCTACCCGATTTATAAAAACTTTATTTTGATTATATATAAATTTAACCCATATCATGTATTTGATTATGGAGAGCGAGTCTATGAGTATTTCCTGCATCTGCCATGTTTTGAAGACAAGGAAAACCAGATACCAACTATAAAACTGTAAAAGGCTATGACTCACTTTATACAACGGGCCTCAGCTTCCCCCGCTTTCATTGGAAATATTTGGAGGCCATGAAGAGAAAACAATATACTCCTCTCCTTTGTAATAAAAAAAAAATATACTCCTATCATCCTCCAGATGGAGTTGATATTCTTATCTTTTTAATATTTATTAATTTTTTAAAATTATTTATATTAATATTCTCTTAATAATAATTAACATAAAAAAATTAAAAAAAAATTAAAATATTTTAAAAATATATATTATATTAATTAATTAATTAAATTTATTTATTTAATCTAATTAAATTAATTAAATATATAAAACAGGTAATATAAAATTACTACTTTAACCCTTAGTATAAAATCCACTTTATAGTCCAATTTCTTTATTAAAGTGGACTTTGATTATCTTACTTTTTTTCCCCTTAAATGTGTAATACCTGCTGCAGAAATAGACGGCCTTGCTTGAAAAGCAATTAACCCAAAAAATTAAATAATGATAAATAATGAATTTGCCATGTTAAGTAAGTAGCAAATAAAAATATAAAAAAAATTAAAGCCGAGTATTGGATGGCAAATGAAAATTGCAGATCTATTTATCGTTATTTTATGGGTTTATGACTGCCTCTAACTTAATATCAAATATGGGAATTTTTACAAGTAATATGAGCTTTTGTAGAGTAATTGAAATAGAACAATTGACTATATATAAATATTTCAAACTAGATTAGGAGTTACGATTTAAAAATATTATTCTTGAATATAATTTTAAAAATTTTATTGATATTCTATCTAATCTAAACATTGATAGATGCAATTTGTTATTTGCGCATATATAGAGCCTTCTACCGCGTTTATGGGATGTCAAACTCTAATATATCTTAGAATTCAAAACAAACTTACGGATACTCTAACTAAATATAATATTATATTTTTATCTTCTATATTTAGAATCTCTTGTATTTAATGAGTGTTTGAGATCCAATCTCCTATTGAATTAATTTTAATTGTTTCATGTGCTTTAGCTATCACTTGTAATAAAAAAATGGGAATTTTTACATTTAAATTTTTCGTTGTTTTCTTTTCTACCAAATAATGCCCCAGGATTAAGTAAGTAGCAAGTTGTTTAACGTTAAAATTTGAAGAATTTTTAATTTTTAATATAATGCTGATAACCTTAGTAATATTGCTTGAGTTGTGGTAAAATGTATTTTTCTGCTAATTGTTACAAATATTCTTGCACATGTGGATGCCCATAAAACTTATACCTCTTAGGATTCCTCTTAGGATTCCTTCTCCCCTTTATGCCATAAACCTATAACTTCCTCAATGAATGACTTGAGAGGGGTTTCTTATGGTTAATGGCATTTTATTCCTCTTTAATCTTTTGTAACCTTATGTTTAGTCTTTAATGGGTGTGGCCTATAAATAGTGGCTATGTAGAAGGCATTTGGACAATTGAATATATTAGCATAAAGATGAATTCTCTCTTGTTCCTCCATTTCTCTCATCTCAAAATTCTTGTCTTATTATTCTTTCTATTCTCTCACTTTCTTATTTTTATAACACGTTATCAGCACGACATTGCTCTGAAAAATTTAAGATATGAATTCATTATCAATTCATATACTATTATATTCAATTATGTACAAATGATATTAGTTTTCTCTTTATATAAGTATCATATATGTTTTATTTTCTATTATCATCTTACTTAATTATTATGGGCAAATATTATTTTTATATATTTGTTATATATTTTACCGTTATTTATTATTCTTTTATATCCATTTTAATTTTTGTTGTTAGATATGTGTGTGTGGGTTATCTTTATTATATTTTATTCTTATATAAAATATTGTATTATTCTAATTTTTCTTCTTCTTTTGATATATTGATATAATATTATGATTGATTCTCTATTTATATATATTTACATATATGTGTTGTTTACATGTTTTCTTCTCCCTATATATTGTTTACATTTTCAATTCCCCTCCCTATATATTTATTAATTTATATTTCAATTGATTTATTTATCTTCTTTGTATTCTTAGCATTATTATATATTTACTACAGTTATATAATGTTCACTTATTTATATTATGAAATACTTATACTATATTACTATTTATATATGTGATTTATGTTATTTCTAATTCTATGTATTGTAACATATTATTTATGGTGTTTTTATGTTATTTAATTTATTTTGTTATATTTATTTAATTTATATTACTTATTTTATTTATATTACTTCTATTGTAGTATTATTTTCTCTATATTATTTATGTTGTTTCAATTCTTTTGTTTTGTTTATTTAATTGCTTATGTATTACTATATATATTTTATAGTTATTTATTTTTTTTATTTTTTTTATTTATACCATTTATATTTTGTTACTTTTATTGAATTTATATTTATGCTGAATATATATTGTTTATTTATTTATGTTTTTATTATTATATTTTTCTAATGAATTTTATCAGAATTCTAATTATTATTATTATTTTAGTTCGATCTATGGCTAATCTGACGAAACTCGAGTTTACTGCTCTTGACATCTCGGGAAAAAATTATTTGTCTTGGGTTTTAGATGCTGAAATCCACTTAGATGCCAAAGGTCTAGGAAATGCTATTTTACCTAGAAATAAAGCAAGCAATCAAGACAAGGCTAAGGCCATGATTTTCCTTCGTCACCATTTACATGAAGGGCTAAAAGCTGAATACCTAACGGTGAAAGATCCGTTAGAATTGTGGAACAATTTAAAAGAACGATATGATCACCAAAAGACGGTAATCTTGCCCAAAGCTCGTTATGAATGGCTGCATTTGAGGCTGCAAGACTTTAAATCTGTATCTGAATATAATTCAGCTGTTTTTAAAATAAGTTCTCAACTGAAATTGTGTGGTGAGAAAATAACAGATGAGGACTTATTAGAAAAAACTTTTTCAACCTTTCATGCTTCAAATGTGCTCCTGCAGCAGCAATACCGTGAAAAAGGTTTTAAAAGGTATTCTGAGCTAATCTCATGTCTTCTTGTGGCTGAACAAAATAATGAGTTGTTAATGAAAAATCATGAGATCCGTCCCACTGGATCAACTCTATTCCCTGAAGCGAATGTGACTGAACGCACTGATTTTTATGCCCGTGGTCGTGGTCGTGGTCGCGGTCGCGGTCATGGCCGTGGCCGTAGTAGGGGACGTGGCAATTACCGTCATCATGGTGGTGGAAGTAATTATAATCCAAATACCCACCAAAAGAAGAAATATAATGAAGGGCAGAAAAAAGATAAGGGTGGTCCCTCAAAAACTGTGAAAAATTTATGTTATAGGTGTGGTATGAAAGGGCATTGGTGGCGTACCTGTCGTACGCCTGAGCATCTAGCAAAGCTTTTATCAAGCCTCTATAAAAAAGAATTCAAAGAACATTGAAGCAAATATGACTTTCCAAGATGATGATGTTGAGGCAAATTTTGCATATAAGAATGATGATACCAATGAGCTATATGATGACCTTGATGCTATGGCACATTTAGAAGTGGTTGATTTCTTTGAGAATCATGATTAGAGAAATAAATTTAATTTATATTTTATCTATATTTTATCTTAATTTAGTTATGCTTTATTTATGTTTATTTTTATTTTCTTCTTTTAAGAGCATTATTGCTAATAATATATTTTGATACATTTATTTTCTTTTGATGAAGAATATGGATGTTCCTTTCTCTTTTATTGGGCACAAGAATGAAGATATATGTCTCATAGATAGTGCTACAACACATACCATACTCAAAGATAAAAAATATTTTTCTCATTTGACAATGAATGGTGTAAGCATCAATACTATAGCGGGTAATACAAAACTAATTGAAGGCTTCGGAAGAGCAATGATAATATTACCCAAAGGGACAAATTTTGTAATTAATGATGCTTTATATTCCTCTAAGTCTCAAAGAAATTTGTTAAGTTTTAAAGATATCCGCCGAAATGGGTATCATATTGAGACTATAGATGAGAAAAATATTGAATATCTATATATTACAATTGTTAGACATGGAGAAAAATGTGTTCTTGAAAAAGTACCTGCATTATCTTCTGGTTTGTACTATACAAATATTGGTATAATTGAAACAAATGCTACAGTAAACCAGAAGTTTACTGATAAAAATACATTCATTATTTGGCATGACCGGTTAGGCCATCCCGGATCAACTATAATGCGAAGGATTATTGAAAATTCACATGGACATCCATTGAAGAGCCAGGAGATTCTTCAATTTAAAGATTTTTCATGTGTTGCTTGTTCTCAAGGCAAACTAATTACAAGACCTTCATTAACAAAAGTTGGGGTAGAATCCCCTGCATTTCTAGAACGTATCCAAGGAGATATATGTGGACCTATTCATCCACCATATGGATCATTTAGATATTTTATGGTTTTAATAGATGCATCTACAAGATGGTCACATGTGTGCTTGTTATCTACACGTAATTTAGCATTTGCTAGATTACTTGCTCAAATAATTCGATTAAGAGCACAATTTCCAGAATATGCAATTAAGACAATTCGTCTTGATAATGCGAGTGAGTTTTCATCGCAAAAGTTTAATGATTATTGTATGGCAATTGGAATAACAGTAGAGAAATCTGTTGCTCATGTCTACACTCAAAATGGTTTAGCAGAATCATTAATTAAATGCCTACAATTGATTGCTAGACCAATACTTATGAGAACAAAACTTCCCATTTCAGTTTGGGGACATGCAATTTTACATGCATCAACAATTATACGCATCAGGCCAACAAGTTATCATAAATTCTCCCCATTACAATTGGCTTTTGGTCAGGAGCCAAATATTTCTCATCTTAGAATTTTTGGATGTGCGGTATTTGTCCCAATTGCTCCACCACAGCGCACAAAGATGGGACCTCAGAGAAGGTTAGGAATATATGTTGGTTATGAATCTCCTTCTATAATAAAGTATTTAGAACTGTTAACAGGAGATTTATTTACGGCACGTTTCGATGATTGTCATTTTGATGAGACAAATTTTCCAACATTAGGGGGAGATAATAAGCAGCTGGATAAAGAAATCACATGGAAAGCATTATCGTTGTCTCATTTAGATCCTCGAACACAAATATGTGAGCTTAAAGTTCAAAAAATAATTCATTTGCAAAATATTACAAATCAACTGCCAGATGCATTTACTGACTCCAAGAGAATTATTAAATCTCATATTCCAGCTGAAAATACTCCAATTTGAATTGATGTCCCAGCAGGACAAGTAGCAAGTGCAAATGAAACTAAACCACGTTTGAAGCGTGGTAGACCAATCGGTTCCAAAGATAAAAATCCTAGAAAGAAAAGAGTAAACAATCAAGATGGTCAAATTGAGGCGGCTCGTCTTATAGGAGATACCCAGGACATAACAAATCAAAAGACCCCAGAAGAGGTCCAGGTACTTGAAAATAATGAAGAGATCTCGATAAGTTATGTCAATACGGGAAAAATGTGGAACCGAGAAAATATAGTCGTCGACGATATTTTTTCATACAATGTTGCTGTTGAAATAACTAATCAAAGTGAGGATCTTGAACCTAGGTCAGTTGAAGAATGTAGACATAGAAATGATTGGCCAAAATGGAAAGACGCAATTCAAGCAGAATTGAATTCACTTTCAAAACGTGAAGTTTTTGGACCTGTAGTCCAAATACCAAATGGTGTTAAACCAGTTGGATATAGATGGGTTTTTGTGCGAAAACGAAATGAGAAAAATGAGGTTGTTAGATATAAAGCACGACTTGTGGCACAAGGCTTTTCGCAAAGACCTGTCATTGATTATGAAGAAATATATTCTCCTGTGGTGGATACAATTACTTTCAGATATCTAATCAGTCTGGCAGTGCATGAAAGACTTGATATGCGTCTAATGGATGTTGTTACAGCATACTTATATGGTTCTTTAGATACTGAAATTTATATGAAAATCCCTGAAGGATTTAAATTTCCTGAAGCATGTAAGAATCCTCGAGAAAATTATGCAATTCGTTTGCATAAATCCTTATATGGATTAAAACAATCTGGAAGAATGTGGTATAACCGTCTAAGTGAATATTTGTTGAAAGCAGGCTATAAAAATGACTCAATTAGCCCATGTGTTTTTATAAAAAGGAACATATCAGAATTTGTTATAATTGCTGTCTATGTGGATAACTTGAATATAATTGGAACTCCTGAATAGCTTCAAAAAGCAGTGGATTGTTTAAAGAGAGAATTTGAAATGAAAGATCTTGGAAAAATAAAGTTTTGTCTTGGTTTACAAATCGAGCACTTAACAAATGGAGTGTTTCTTCATTAATCAGCTTATATTGAAAAAATATTAAAGCAATTTTATATGGATAAAGCACATCCATTAACTACTCCAATGGTTGTGAGATCGCTAGTTAAAGAAAAAGATCCTTTTCGCCCTCAAGAGGAAAATGAAGAACTTCTTAGTCCAGAAGTACCATATCTTAGTGCTATAGGGGCACTAATATATCTTGCTAATTCAATACGACCTGATATTGCATTTGCTGTGAGTTTATTGGCAAGATTTAGTTCTTCTCCAACAAGAAGACATTGGAATGGAGTTAAACATATATTTCGATACCTTCGAGGGACAATTGATATGGGATTATTTTATTCTAATGAATCCGGATCACAATTGATTGGTTATGCAGATGCAGGATTTTTATCAGATCCACATAAAGGTAGATCTCAGACAGGATATTTATTTACTTGTGGAGGTACAGCTATATCTTGGCGTTCGATAAAACAAAATTTATCAGCTACTTCATCAAATCATGCAGAAATCATTGCAGTTCATGAAGCAAGTCGAGAATGTGTTTGGCTAAGGTTAGTAATCCAACATATCCAAAGAATGAGTGGTCTACTTCCAGAACAAGAGATTCCAACAGTATTATATGAAGATAATACAGCATGCAAGCTCAATTGAAAGGAGAATATATCAAAGGAGATAGAACAAAACATATTTCTCCAAAATTCTTTTTCACTCATGATCTTATGAAGAATGGTGATATAGATGTTCAGCAAATTCGATCATGTAACAACCTTGCAGATTTGTTTACCAAGACACTACCAACTAAGCCATTTGAGAAGTTAGTGTATGGTATTGGAATGCGTAGATTCAAAGACATAAATTGACAACGTCATCAGGGGGAGTAAACACGTACTTGATGTACTCTTCATTTTAAGGATTTTGTTTTTCACTGGGTTTCCCTGAAATTTTTTTTGATAAGGCAACCTAAATAAATATTGTGTACTCTTTTTCCTTCACTAGGTTTTTGTCCCAATGGGTTTTTCCTAGTAAGGTTTTAATGAGGCATAATATCTGTCATGGACATCTAAGGGGGAGTGTTACAAATATTCTTGCACATGTGGATGCTCATAAAACTTGTACCTCTTAGGATTCCTCTTAGGATTCCTTCTCCCCTTTATGCCATAAACCTATAACTTCATCAATGAATGACTTGAGAGGGGTTTCTTATGGTTAATGGCATTTTATTCCTCTTTAATCTTTTGTAACCTTATGTTTAGTCTTTAATGGGTGTGGCCTATAAATAGTGGCTATATAGAAGGCATTTGGACAATTGAATATACTAGCATAAAGATGAATTCTCTCTTGTTCCTCCATTTCTCTCATCTCAAAATTCTTGTCTTGTTATTCTTTCTATTCTCTCACTTTCTTATTTTTATAACACTAATGGAATAATACCAATAACGAAAGTCAATATTATTTCCCTAGTAAATATTATTTCAGACAAAGTTATTAGCTATACTAATTTTATTAAAACGCAGAAAATCAATACCCCAATAACGAAAGAAGCCACAAAGCTATCTACACGCACTCATGCATGTCTCTGGCCACGAAGCGTTTCCCTTCTAAATAAAATAAAATAAAATGAAAATCAATAATAAAAAGCAAAGTAAACCTACGTCTACGTGCATTCATGTCACCTGCAATCGATGTCCATGCTCAAACAAGAAAGAACAACAAAGATTAAGGAGGACAAATGCAAAATGGCAATGAAAATGGAGTTAGGGAGGGAAAGTTAACTGAAATATATCAACGATATCATAAATATTGTATCAATGAATCACTACGAAATTCTAAGTCTCTATGAGAATTAATTATACATAATTAAATAATTAAATTCACGTCCTCTATACAATCCCGATCAAGGTATTAATTATCAATTCTTAATTACTCAATCTCCTAAAAAACTGCTAAAAGGGGAAAAAAAGAAGAAAAAAAGAGAAAATGTTTCATTGAAACTTCTCATATTGTTGCTGGATTATGTGTATCCCTGCTTGAATCTGATAAAATATGAGCATGAGGTAGGGTCATCGTTAAGATCCTGAAGTATACTATGTACCTCAGATCACTCACAGGCTTAGGCAAGCAAGCCAAAGAAGAAGATAATCAAAATGTGAAAAGAAACCGGCGATTCATCTTCCCGGAAAACAGAGTCCGATCGGTTTAATTTCTTTGCATGAAGGGGAAGATCAGCCGCAAAAACTCGGAGAAATTTTTTCCCCAATTCCATCACGAATTCATCATCGACTTCGCTAATGGCGTTTCGCTCTCGTTTGAAAGAGACGACGACGTCCTATGCAGTCCGCCGCGCTCCTCTTCCGCTCCGGTTTCTCCGAATTGGACATCTCCCTTGCCATTTGCGTCACCACTTGCACCCTCAATATCTTCATTTGCCGAGTAATTCCTCTGATTTCCCGCTCTTCCTCCTCCGTCTCCACCTCCACCCCCAAACCTAACCCTAAATCCAAAGGCACGAGAAACGATTCGGTATAAGAAAGTTAAGATCCAAAACGCCCATGGAAGGCAAACCAACATCACTCCAGCCACGGGCAACCAAGACGACACTTGGTCCTCAGGAAGCAACACGTAAGCCACGAGGCAGGTGCCGCCGGCGACGACGCAGATGAACAAGATACAAGTGGTGATCCATATGTACGCGCGGCCATAGCTAAAGTCCGGTACAGGCATTGATTGGATGAGAAGGAGATGATGAAGAACGAACAATATCAAAAACGTGAAGTACAACAGATCATGGATTCTTCTTTATCATCGTCCATTGCAATCCACCAACATGTCTTATTTGAGAAGAAGGTGGATTTAATGAGATAAAGGTTCCATTAGATGTGGATTTTCCAGATTGTGTTATCAAATGGTGATGGAAATATCGTTCAAAATTGTTTTCACCAACGAGGAGGTATGTGAAATGAAATTTGCTCACAAAAGAGTGAAAGAGAGAACGTAGCGGGTTCCATTTATGGATGTGCAACTTGGGGTTTGAGTTTTCTATTAATTCAAATGGCCAACCCACAATTTGATGTAACATACCCATATTACTCTATTCCTTTCTAATTATAACAGTTAATTTATATTTTTAAATATATTAAATAATTTAAATTAATTAATTAATTATAAATAAATATAATATTTTAAGATACATTTATATTATATACTCCTCAATCTATTTATATTATTTATAATTAATTGATCTATTTAATTTCTTTAACATATTTAAAAAAGTTAATTAACTCTTATAATTAGGATCGTAGATAATAATTATAGTCTTTCGTGTTGTTATTGTAATCAAACTTAAAATTTATTTTTTTTATTTAATATTATTTATTATTTTATTTAGTTTTTTTATTCTATCATCATATCCCATTTGCTAATTTTTTGTGTGCTCCAACTTCCTATCTAAAGTCGACCAATTCTGTCATGCCCAGAAAAAGTCAACCATTCTAACATGATATCACATAAAGAGGACCTTAGAAAGTTCATACAAAATTTATAAATTAATATCAGTTGCTTGTATTCATTGTTCATATAGAGAATGATCAGGCCAAATAGGACACCAGACAAGGTACTTTAACTTGTTCGGCATGGTATATATGTATTTTACTTAAGAATATTAATATTAATTGATTTAATGGTGTCATTTTTTGTGACATATTTCATATAATAAATTAATTCTGTGATTGACAGGAAAAAAATTCATGATTCTAATCTTTTAATTTTATATGAAAGTTTAAATTTCTTGATATCACATGAAAATAATATATATAAAACGATGATTTTTTATAATTTCAAAGAACGTTATTTTTTATGCCAATATATTTTTAGGAACATATTTTATATGAATATAAATATGTCTAGTTAATAAATAGAAATTTAGTTTTCAACATCATCATTATTCTTTTGTTTTAACTGAACTAAGCCCAACCGAACACTCACTCTATTGGGCCTATTCGGGGCCCTGAGACAAGCTTGGGCCAGAGTACCGATTGCTTTTTGATGCCTAATGTGAGAGCAACCCACCCACTCGACTCCTAGGAAGCATAGATGAACAAAAATTAAAGCGGTGATAAAAATATCCAAATCTCCTGTCCCAGCAACAGAAACTAATGCAATATCATACCAAAAAAAAGAAAAGAAAAGAAACTAATGCAATATAAGAAAGGGACAAAACATATAATTATTTATATTTAAAAAATATTATTTTATTATAATTCTAATTATAATATTTAGAAGGCATTATAGCTCATAAGTGCTTAAATTTACATTTTAAAGTAATTGATGCTTCACCCTACTATTAGATCATAAATGAGACTAATAATTTTTTAAAAAATTGTAACCAAAAAAAAAAAAACTATTGCAATATTCAAAGCACTTCTCTTAAGTATTTGTTCTACTCTTTTGGCAAAAGATAAAGTATCCGTTCTACTCCTTCCTATTCTGATTACAAAAACTAATTAATATTTTTAGATAGATTAAAAAAAATTAAATAAATCAATTAATTATAATCAAATCTAACCCTCTAGATAAATTTATATATTTTTCTCAATTTATTAAAATTAGCCAATTAACTCTTATATTAATTATAATTAACTGATTTATTTATTTTTTTAATCTATTTTTTTAAAAAAAAGTCATTTAACTCTTATAATTAATTATATAGTAATAACATTTAACATTTGATGCCTTTATCAGTATCTGTTAACTAAATAGGCATATTCTCATTTGGTATCGTCGGGGGTAGGCGCCGCTTTGTAAACTGTGACAACAATTTTGCTAAACTCCTTCCAGTATAGTCATTCTAAAAACTATCTAGACAAACATATTCTTTCTGTTTTTTTTTTTGGTACAAAATTTTTTAAAAAGGGGTTAGACTCACCCACGATCCAAGGACAAGGTGAAATCTCCCTTCCTCTTAGGCGATATCAATGTCGGGCAGGGTGAGCCGTCTATTACCCTCAGGCGTAAACCTAGGCACCCAAGAGTTAGGATGCCTCCCCAAACATCGCGACTGGAACCACAACAAAGTGATACTCCCCAGGGTTCGAACACGCTCCAAATAGTAGCATGTCTTACCCCTTCGCCAGCTGAACCCACGGACGAGACAAACGTATTCTACTTCCACTAAAAGAATTTTCTTTTTGTTTTTTTTGGGAGGGGGGTTTAAAAAATTTAAGTTACCCGGTGTAAACAGTATTCAGTTGGCTTAACCAAGAACTACATGTCTCTGAACTACAATAAATTAAAAACAAAAAGTATCTATGAAACTACTTCAGGCACCTCGTCTTGGGCATCTGTTCTAATGGCATTTAACATTTGGAATCTCTTTTGTTCTTGAGCTTTCCTCCTATTGGTTTCAAGCACAATAAGTAGAGCCGTAATATCTGCAGGGCTCACCCCACCTACTCTGCTTGCCTGACCAATCGTTTGTGGCCTCACCTGAAATCATTTCAATGACATTCCATGGTTCAGTATCAGGAAGGGAAAAAAGTTGCAGCTATGAGAATAGATTCTTATTGGCAGCAGAAACTATCAATACTTTGCAACAGATCTTCTCTGAATTCAAGACTCTTAATGTAAGTAGGAAATGGGGGAAATTTTAGTTAGATTTAGATATAGTGAACATTTTCTGTTTTCCCCTTCTTATTCATTCTCCATAATCCAAACATGCTCTTAAAGAAAAAGAACGGTCAGATTCAAACGTACATGAAGGAGAGGTCTGATTTATTTATTGTATTCCTTTCATGAGCATTAGTAATATAATGACCAGGTTCATATTCCATGAGACTCCTAAGGATCTCATCACTTGTTTTCTCTTTTCATTGTGAGAATGAGTAGAAAACTTTAATAATTGCCCACATATATAACCAAGCATGTTACAAACCTTGGAGAGTTTTTCGCGTGCTTCAAGGGACAAAGTTGTCATTGCATAATAGTCCAAGTCCGCAGGGAGTGGTCTATGTTGTTGACCGACCATCTGCAGGTAAACCAACACAGCCGTGTAATTATACATTCAATGCACCTCTGATATGTTAAAATGTGCGAGTTTTAAATGGATTCAAGATTCCTTTAATTGACATATATAGCCCGTACCTGTTGAAGTTGGCTTTGCTGACGCAAAATGAAGCCTTCATACTTAATATCAATCTCGACACATTCTTTCTCCATTCTGGATAAGTTGCTGTTGCCAAAACCATGCTTATCAAGAATTCCATATTGTATGTGTGGTTTCTTAAGAAGGCTCTCCAGTGTTGAGGAGTCCCTCACTGGCTGACCAGATACATTCATGACATCAGCAGCTAAATCCCCTCCTGGATAGAAGTGAGAAGGATAACAATGACAGTTATGAATAACGAGATATAGTTTTTTATAACAGGAAAAGATTTTATTACTATGACAAAGTAGAAGATTGGATAGATAAGATACGGTAATTCTGACTGAAAAGGCAAAGAGAAAGGGTGAGCACTTTCTAAGAGAGTGGAAATTGTTGTGAAAACCTCTGTACATTTCTACATGACATTAATTTGGATATACCCATTGTATATAAGTTCAATGACGGTATTCACAGGCAGGTGCAGCCAAGATTTAAAGGCTTAAAAAATTTTGCACATGCCCTGCAGTTTATTAATAATTTACTACAAAAGGCACATCCGTTTGTTCATTGCAGATTATAGCCAAAGATCAAGTTAACGGTAACCACCAGCTTCATTTTCAATTAGAGCTTAGAAACCTTCAAACTTTACTACAATAATTAATAAACCTGATATTTTTCTATAATTAGCAATGAACAAATGCATGTGCCTATATCCCTTTCCTTTCCTCTCCCTCCCATCTCCCAAGTATCCCTGAGAGGATGAGCTTCTTCCACAGATACTGCTTCAAAGAGTAAGGGGATATCCAAGAAAAGTAAATAATAAGAACCTGAAATCCTAACACTTTTCAATCTCTTCTTTTCCTCAGAAATTCGAGCCTGCTTCACCTGATACAATCTCCAGCGTCTATCATCTATCAGCCCAACTTCATGACCCAATGGAGTGAGACGACTATCAGCATTATCAGATCTCAAGAGTAATCTATGCTCTGACCGGCTAATATGGAGAAGGCAAATTTAGAAATATGCAATTGTCAAAAAATGAATAACGCATCCCTGAGCACGAAATTGTAACTTCAGCTAACTTACCTTGTCAACATACGGTAAGGTTCCCGCAAGTCCTTGGTAACTAGATCATCAATTAATGTCCCTATATAACTGCTCTCCCTTTCAAGAATAACAAGTGATTTACCATCTGCATGTCTAGCGGCATTGATGCCAGAAATTATGCCCTAAAGAGGAAAAATTGTAAAATTTGAGAAAGCTTGTCAGATAAGCAGGATGCCCAAATAAACCAGGGTAGTTAAACTGCTTTCTCTCAAGATATTACTGAGAACACAAAAACAAATAATTAAATAAATGAAATTTAGAAGAATAAAGGCATAATACCTGAGCTGCAGCTTCTTCATATCCTGTGGTTCCATTTATTTGACCTGAGAAGAACAATCCTTCTATTTTCTTCGTCATCAGAGATCTAGCACATTGATGAGCAGGCAAAAAATCATATTCTACGGCATATGCAGGCCTCAGCATTGAACAGTTTTCAAGTCCAGGTAAAGTTCTCAACAAAGGTAACTGTAGTCTCTCAGGTAAACCAGTTGAAAACCCCTATGAGAGCAAGAAAAGGTTAACCCCGTATATTTTATTCTATTGCAGGTGGTATTCAATGGATCAACAAACTATAATTTAACAACTGTAAGGTACTGACTCATGAGTAACCACAATACAAATAATTTAGGAACTCCAATCTTATATTAAACACGATCAAAGATAGCCAGATTAAAACTGAGAAAACAATAAAAACCAAAGGAGCTAAATTGGAAACCACGAGGACTTAAAAAGTTAACTTGATCATGCCTCCCAGGCTTAACTCTAGCAGTCAGGGCGCGTGAGAATTTGGGTAGAAATCCTAGGATGAAGTTGCATAATGATTTTCGATGTACCAAACAAAATTAGCTTGATCATGAACATCTGGTACAAATTTACAAGGAGAAGTGCATCTTACATTTTTTCCAGCAATGGAATACTAAGTAAATATTGAACTTGATTATTTACCCTTTTCTGTACGCTCACAGCCAGAATGGGAATACTTCCATCTCAGATAAAAACTGTTAACTCTAAGTTGCCTTCTCTCAGTCATTTGCTTCCTTCAATCTATCACACCTTCATCCCTTGAGACATTAAATGCCTATTCTCTCACTCAATCTCTCTGTTGGTTGTTCATAAAATCAGTAATATTTTAAATTTCTGACGGTCTTTCAAGAGTGAATGGATGACCAACGTTGAATCTTCCTCATACTCCAGCCATAGACAGTTTCAAGCTCCTCGCATTACTATCTCTTGGGGTGTACATATCTGTTATAAACCCGTAGTCTTTTTCTTTACTTCTTATATTATCTAAATTAATCACCAGCATACAAGATAGAATTACATCTTTTAGTATAGTTTACGATTATGATTCATAGGGAAGAGAGGAAAACAAATACCTGCACATAGAGCTCAGGCACATGTCGGCCCTCTGGTTCAAGAAATATCTGATGAGACTCCTTATCTTGAAACCTTACAATCTAAAGTGAACAATATTTTATGTCAGAAAAGACTAATAGAAATAATTCCAGTGCAGCTGATGCTGCAGAGTGCAGACTTCACCTTTTCCAAAAACCAGCTCTGAATGATTTTTGGACTGAATATTAAATATGCTAGTATAGAAAATAATGATATGAAGAAAAACATGATTGTGATTGTCTCTCTCCATGGAAAGTGAAATACTTTTGAAACACACCTTATCTTCAATGGAAGGACAGTACCTAGGTCCTTTAGCTTCTACCCATCCTCCATAGGTGGGAGTTTCTTGTAAGTTATCTCTAACTATCTGGTGAGTTCTACTGGTAGTGCGGGTTAAATAGCAGCACATTTGTTCTCTTTCAATATGGACATCAGGATCAAAACTGAACCAGCTGACCTGTCATTTTCAATCAGCATTCCAGGAAAATCCAAATGTAATTTATTAAAACTAATGAGACTCAAATAATTGCATATTCAATCAGCATTCCAAGAAAACTTTATTTGAATCAAAACTCAATCTACTAAAGATACATATTGGTCTAAAAAACTACGAAACATACATATAGGTTCAAATGGAAGCACCTCTTCATCTCCATGCTGGGGTTCTAATCCAGAAAAATCAACTGTGCGAATGTCCACTCGGGCTGGGGTTCCAGTTTTTAATCGATCAGTTTCAAAATCAAAGCGCTGCAAGTTCTCAGTTAGCCCATGTGATGCAGACTCCCCAGCTCTTCCAGCAGGCATAGAAGTCCTACCAACCCAAATTTTACCACTCATAAAAGTCCCTGTGGTGAGAATAACAGAGGGAGCATAGAAATTCATTCCAAAAAATGTGCAAACACCTTCCACATTGTCATTCTTCCCCACTAAAATATCTGTGACCATAGCCTCTCGAATAGAAAGGTTAGAGGTGCTGCAATAAAAATTAAATAAATGATGTCCAGTGATGAAAATAATAAACAAGCAAATGCATAAAGTATCTGACCAAACAAAAGGCAGCTAGGGGCCAAATTATTTTAGGAGAGGTTGGTCTAGAGTTCAGATTCCTATCTCTACCAGTCGTCCTATTTCTTGCTACAAACTTGAAGAATAAGGAAAAATCTCTCATCACATAGATAATGTTTTACTTACTTTCTTACTAATTATACTTAAGATTGACAATGAGAGCATTTCTGGAAGCAACTATTAACAATTATGCAACCATAAAATTATGAAGAATCAACCTAAACAACATAAACATGGGAATTAAAAAGACACTAGATAAAAAGTGAAAGAAAATCATCATGGGTATAGGCAAACACTGGAAAATCAGTCAATCCCTTCCATCCTGTTAACCATGGAAGTGATTGAACAAACAGATTAAGAGCATAAAACATGATGGACAAGCAGTCGATAACTTTATATATGCATATCCTCCTTGCTAAACAAGGGTTACAAATTACAGAATTGAGAAGAGCGTAGCCTGTGATATTAATTTGAATAGAAGAGATATCAATCTTGAGATATTAAGTATTTGGCTTCTAAAGCAAATATGTTGGACCAGTGAAAAAAATGATTTGCTAGTTACAAAGAAGAAGAGCTACTTTTTCTTGCATTCTTGAATGAATATCATATGATGACAGCAATGCACAAGTATTAAGTTTTCTGCATTGTCTGTAGATGTAAATAAGCAAGTGAATATAGAGAAGTACAGCTTATGACATGTATTTGATCATGTTAAACGCACACTCTACCACAGACCAAAGAGCGCTGTCCTGGCTCGCAAAGCTAGACATATACAAGGTCATTAGTTACAGAAAACAATTTTATAGACCCCTTTCTACTCCATTTTTCGTTTGCATGTCAAATCTTATTATAGCAATAAATAGATACAGGAATTGACAAATAAAAACCAAAAAGGTTATGGACGTAGACTTGCCTTTCTACTACATTTTTCATTTGCATGGCATATTCCCTTTTATCAGTTTGAGCGCGTAGTGCCCGGACTGCAGGACCTCTTGAGACATTGAGTATACGCTTTTGTAAATAGCATCTGAACATGAATATAAACATGAGCAGCAAATTACCTGAAATCACTTTTATGAAAGATAGATGATACTTCAAGGGCCCCAAAAGAAAAACTGGAATAATACTCGATGAAATAGCCACCACTACGTACAAGTGTGTGTGTGAGAGAGAGACAGAGAGGGAGACAAATAGATTGACACTTATGTAGGAGTGAGAGAAATGGAGACAGATCAATATAAAGATTCCAGTTACTATTTTACAATTGCAGTCATGCAGAACAGCATCCTCAAATTATAGAGCAAAGAACAATAAATCTCATGCTAAACAACTAGTAGTACACTGGAACTTAATAAATATTTCACACTACCTGTCAGCAATCTTCCCTATTTCACCACCTAGCGCATCAACCTCATGAACTAGTTGAGACTTAGCAGGTCCACCAACTGCTGGATTGCAAGGCTGCAACATATAGTCTTCATTAGAAACTCTTCAAGTTTTAGAATTGAATTACGCATCTTGCATTTTGTGCTTAACTGTGCTTAAATTTATGGGAGGGAAGGGAGAGCACATGTGGAAGTGAACTCAGATGAAAATTTTCAAACATAGATAAGTTGCTTTCTAGAATTATTAGTTACTATTAAAATATAAAATAAACCCTTTCGACCTTTAACTTCTTGAAATGAAAATGATTTCAAATTACAATTCCTGATGGAACAAGAACACAGCATTGCCATGGCCACTCAATCGGCACTGATAGAGAAAACAAAGGTTTTGATGAACCACGAGATTTAAGTATCAAAATGTCAGCAAAAAAAAAATGCGAATGACATTTGACCAGGTACCAGGTACCAGTACCAGTAACGCAAAAGGGCATACAAGGTACGCAAAATGCTAGTAACCTGCCATGCAATTCGATCAATATTTAGCGTGAGAAGAAGAGTTTTTGCCCCCAAGCGGGCAGCTGCAAGTGCAGCTTCACACCCAGCATGCCCTCCTCCAACTACAATCACATCATATTTTTCATCTGCTGCTCCAATATAATCCAAATCTGAAAAATTCAGAATTAGTAAGTCTTGGATTAAAATAGAATCTGCTCAGAATCCATCAGCTAATTATTATATTTTTTTCATTTTGGTGAGAGAGAAGAAGGTCGAAACATCAAAACATTGAGAAAATTGAGTATCTAAATAGTGACAAATTTAATATGAATACTTCAAAATTGAAGTCTGAAACACGAAATAGTCGAACCTGGAGAGCTGGAACGAGTAGAGAAGCGGCGGGATAAAGTGTGGGAAGAGGAGAGTGGAGGGCGAAATTGGTTGTGGAAGGTAAGGTGATGATGCTTCAGAAAAGCGCGAGAAGGAGAGGATGTGGATAAGAGTGTTCTGCAGAAGTAACGGCCAAGGCCTGAGAGATTGAGAGCAAGCAGCGTCGCTGCTGCCATTCTAGCCAGTTCTCTATCCCTTCGTCGGCAACGTAACGTATGAATGTGGCAGATTCTTTTTCTTTTCTTTCCTTCCTTTTCTCTTTTCATTAAAAAGAAAAAAGAAAAGAAATGATGAAAAATCAGCCCAGGGGGGAGTTATTTTCTTACTGCCATTTTGGTAAGTAGAAATTTTGATTTTAAAAATAGTTTAAATTTTAATTTAAAAATTTTAAAATAAATAATTATATTTATAAAAAAAAATTAAATTAAATTATAATTTAAAATTAAAATTTTAGATAAATTATTTAAATTAATTTCTATAGTAGTAAAAAGAGTTTATTGATTACCTAATTATTATTTTACCCTTATTTTTTTATATCATCTCTCCTTTTATCTATTTGTTTATCTTATCTTATCTCTCATTTCTTTTCTATCCTCTCTCATTTTTCTTTTTTATCCTTTATTTTTTTTCTAATTTTTAATAAAATTATACTCTTTTTAATAATTTTTTAATTATAAAAATTATTTTAATAATAATTATCTAAACTCTCATTTATTTAGAACTATGTTTTGCCGCATCCAACAATGTCTGTGGTTATAGAGATTTTAGAATATTGTGGTTATAGATTTGTGGATTTTCTGAGTTACTCAAGAAATCACAAGCTTTGTTGATCCTGAAAAGAAGGGCACGAATTGGTTCGACAATGGCAAACAGGTATTTTTGAATATGATCACCCCCTCTACTCATGAAGTGATTTTTGTTGTTTAACATTTAAGTCAACGGTATTGAACATCAATATTTCCAGCATTGGTCTTATTTTCTATTAAAAAAACATATCCATGTGCTTTTTGAGACCCCCACATTAATAATAGTAATTTTATTGTCCAAAAAACCCCAAAAACAACACTTTCACAAAATTGCTTTTCACACAACTTTTTTTTTTTTAAAAAAAAAAACTCTCCCACACTTACCTCGTATAACATAAAATTATTTAAAATAAAATAATTCAAACATACACTTAATCTTCTTAAAATACCTCAGAAACTCAAAAGACACAATTAATCCATCAAACTGAAGTATACATACATATACATATATATATATATATATATATAATTACATTTATAGTAAGATCTATAAAGTTCTAATAATTCATATACATTTCCTATCCTGCAAAGTTCTCTCATTGATCTTCATACTATTGGCCAAAACCCTATACATGATATTGACTTCATCCTAGTTACTAACCTAGGGCTTCCCATGAATTACAAAACAGTTTCTAGGCTAAGCTCAACATTTACCAAAATACAAAATTCAGATACTTTCATTGTTTATAAAACATATGAGAAACAATCTTTGCTATATCACCAAGGAGTATTAGCCATTACTTGAAACTCAGCCTCCAACCTCTCAGGGTCCGAATTTTGGAAATCAAGCTCTGCATCAAGTATACTTATGGTTTTCTTCGCTTCCTCGAGCTTCAGTCCAAGAACTTTCTTTTCCTCTTCGGCTTCGTTTTGTTTCATTCTTGTCTGTGTGAACAACTTGGATTTTGAAGCTAAACCCACGAGTTGTTCTAGCCTAGAGAGCAAGAAACTGACATTCATGCCGAAGATTTTGAGGCCTTTTAAATATTTATGCCACACTGCAAAATTATCTGAAGAGGCTGTGATCTTTGGCCCTAATGGCATCGGCAATATTAATGGTCTCACATATCATTCCAACAACAAGTTTACAGTTCTGACCTTCAAGAAGATGCCCGTGAAGAAACATTCCCTGTCTACAACACAGTTCATGGTATTTGGTCTTGAGATGTTTCGATAGTTCTGAGTCAAGTACTAGACCATTGACCACAACGTTGAAATTCTCAATACTTGTGACTTGTTAGAAAGTGATTGCAGATTCTGATAACCTAATCCCATTCAGAACTTCAGAGCAAATATTTTCATTTACATCACTAATATTTTCAAGTTAATCAGATGGCAGCGTGTTAGCATTATCACAAATCATTGTGCTATTGCTTGGATCATTTTCTCGAGGAACATCTAGAAAGATAAGATAGCAAGCAGCAATTAGAAAATAGCAATGTCAGAATAAGGCAAAAGAGCACTTTTGGTCGTTTAACTTCACACAAGATTTCATTTTGGTCCTTACTTTTATAAAATATCTTTTTAGTTCGCTAACTCTAATTCACACCATCAGTTTCATTAACAAAAAATGCCTGATATTGAAATTTTAAAATGTTAACAAAACATTCACAAATGTTAAGATGTTAAGTTTAATTTCTTAAAAAGACAATGATTGACTCAAAAAATCATAATTTGAAGCTAATGATATTAGGGGTAAAGGACTAAAAAAATACTTCATAAAATTATGAAACCAAGTTAAAAATTTGCATTAAGTTAGAGGACGAAAGATGCATTTTTTACCTCAAACTAAACAAAGAAATGAGAATCCTAGGAAACTTACCAGAATCAAGTTGCTTTGTGCAACCATCTAAATACAGAAGGCCGAGAGCACCATCTACTTCGTTTGACCCATGAGATCTTATGATGTACACCTTTGGGCATGAAAAACACTAAAAATTACCAATTTGATTCAAGCAATGAAGCATTATGACAAATTCTCACTTATTAATTTTCTCATACCTTGAACTTGCAAGGGTGAATTAAATGGAAAACTAAAACATCCCCCTCAAGTAAATTGTGAGAGCTATAGAAAAGCCTCTCCATCCACCGCTTAGGCCCACCTTCTCTGTAGGATATTTTGTTTTGTATTCACTTCCATTCTCATCTTCCAAAACAATCATACTATCAACCTTTGGCAAATTCGTTTCACAGAAATCTTTAGGAAGACCCTGCCACAACAAAATTTAGTGCTAAGTGTATCCTTTTTGTACTTGTTACTCCTCTAGTCGGAAAAATAAGACGTAATTAACTAATTTAATCACATTAAAGCAATTAGTTAAATTAATTGATATAATATTTTTTTTCTAAAACATCTTAATCATCTTTCTTAATTCTCTCCCTTCCTCTCCAACTTGATTGTTATTGAGGGAATATCAATAGGCTAATTTAGGAAAAACTTCATAAACATGTAAAATAAATCTTACATTTAGAACCAATATCAACTTCTCAATTATGTCATATATTAAAGACCGGAGATGTACCATATTTTTCAATAAAAACATAACATATGAAAATATTTTTGGAAAAACCCCTTATTTAGTTAAGTTAATTATTTTAAAAAAAATATGTATTAATTTTTCTAAAATACCTCCTTTTGATCATTTGCATGGGCAGCTACCCCAATAATGGAAACCCTTTAAATATGCAATCAATAGGATGTTTTAAAAAAATTATAAATTAAAAAAAAAGTGAATTAAGATCTTATATTTAAAACTAAAGTAATCCTTTCAACTAACTCTTATATTTCAGACTAAAAGGACTATTTTTGTTAGTGAACCTAATAACAAACACTAAATAACAGTGCTTAAGTTTCAAGCTAAGGAAGTTTACCAGCCAAAATCCACCTGAAACATGTGATGGGAGCATGGACCTGATAAGGCTTGGAAATTGATGTGGTATATTTGCTTGAACCTCTCGCTTGCTCAAAAGCTTGAGACTCATAATCAACGGTTGATCGCTTTAGCCTACATAAATCATGAGATTATGTAGCAATGCAAGTAAATGAGTACTCCCTCCCATACTTTTTATATAAGAGAATTAACTTGTTCCTATTTAAAAAGTTGTTTAAAATTAGCTAGAGACAATAAATATATAAAAAAAAAACTGTAACTCTTTTACCAAAAATACCCTTATTTATTGGGTGGGTGGGGAGAGTGTGAGTGAAAGAGGAAAAGTTAACTAATAGAAAAAAGATATTCCTTAACAATTTACCTTGATAATAAATGTAGTGATATCAATATGAGTAATTAAATGAGGGGAAAATGGGAAATTAACAAAAAAAAAATTTGAGACAACATCTAAATGTCTCTTATAAAAAGGAACAAGTTACACTAAAAAATTGTCTCTTATAAAAAGTAACAGCAGACGGAGTAATTATTTAACGGACCTCAAAGCTCTTTCTAGGTTCTTTCTTGTAACCTGATCAAATTTCAATCCAATAATAAGACAACTCATGCATTGGACATCAAAACAAATAATGTAAGTAAAATACCAAACAAACTTTATAAGGCTAGTAATTTCAATATATATATATATGATGGAATAAATAAAAAGTCTATTTAGCTTGGCAATTTCTTATAAGTTATAACTAACTATCATTAAAAAAAATAAAACTTTCATTATGGATAAATCCCATTTTTCTTCTTCCACATAGACAGCTCTTATCTACCTGCAAAAGCTCACAGATAGAATACAATTTTTGTCAAAAACAATATCATAAATCAAAACTTTCATTTTGTGGATTTTCCTGTTTTATTTTCATGATCAAACAAACACTAAAAACGAACACCATAGTGAGTACTTATGTCTACTAATTTTGAAGATCATTGTAGTGTTTGTGTCTATACCTTCTTTTCTACTCTGCCTCTCTTTACCTGAAATGCAATATATTGTATTATTGTAGTATTTGAAACATAACAAAAAAAAAATCTGGAAATTAGAAAACAACACCAGAGACCTTTGGAGGAGTGGCTGAACATTTTGGCTTCATATTGAATTTTTTAATAGAGCCCATGGATGAACAAGTTTCCGTGTGAAAAAAGGTGTTATTTTACATTAAAAAATAATAAAAATTGGAGCCATAATTCAAATATGTTTTCTTGCAATACGAAATATAATGGCTTTGCATGAAATGCAAATATATGATATTGTCTATGTTAATCTTAAGGTCCAAATAATCTGAGAATGACATAAATGTATACCTAATTGCACTCATTAAAGACTTAAAGTTACTGTGGGAGACTGGGGTCAAGGTATATAATGGTTACAAGAAAGAAGCATTCAACTTGAGAGTCATGCTGTTTGGTATATTCAACGACTTTTCAACACAATATTGAAGGTTAACTTGAATGTCCTATTTTTGAAGATAGTGCACATCCGATAAAGTTACAACATGGTATGAAGAATACCTATATGAGACATCATGGATGGTTACAACAGGATCATCCTTACTCGTGTTTAAGAATCTTTCATTGCGAATTTAGAAGAATGTAGGGGGCACCTTTACCCCGATGGGAGAGGAGATTTTTGAAAAGATAAAAGATTTAGATATCAAATATGGCACACCTTTTGAGATATATTATGACAAGTAGGTGGAAGAAAAGTCTATTTTCTTTGACAATTTCTTGATATTATGTATATTGAGAAAAACATATGTGAAAGTATTTTTGGCACATTACTCCATATTCTAAGGAAGACTAAACATGACAAGAAAGCAAGACTAGACATGGTTGAGATGAGAATAAGGGAGGAATTGGCACTGCAGGAGAAGAGAACTCATACGTTCCTTCTTGCAGCGGCTCATACACTATTTAGAAAAAGAAAAAACTTAGTTTTTGTGAGTTTCTTGCTATAGTCAAAGTGTCAGAGGGTTACTCTTCAAATATTAACAACTTTGTGTCAATGAAAGACTTAGAGATGAAATTTTTAAAACCTCATGACTACCATGTTTCGATGGAGAATTTTATTCCAGTGACCGTATGGGGTATTTTCTCTGATGAGGTACGAGTTATGATTATTAAGCTACGTTTAAAGCGATTAACCCCAACAAATTACCAAGGTTACAAAGTCAAATCATAATTACATTGTGTGAGCTTGAGATGTATTTTCCTCTGATATTCTTTGACATTATGGTCCACTTCCTGTTCACTTAGTTAGAGAGATACAAACATGTGACCTCGGATGTATCCATTTGAGTGTTACATGAAGATATTAAACAGAGTATATGAAAAATCAGAGTCGCCAAGATAGATACTAGGTGGTATCTGGTAATACTCCCTCTCTTCCTCTTCCCCTATATAAGGTGGGTATCAAGAATAAAAGTTGATCCAAATTATAAAGAGTTTAGTAAAAATATCAAATAATGTTCTAGTTTTACCGAACTTAAAAGAAGACATTACGAAGGCTCCTCTCACTTTGAGTAAGTCAAGCTACCTCCCAAACAAGCAAACCTTCCTTGTCTTCCTCATGTAAAGCATCAATAAAAACGAAAGCAACTCAAGCTTAAAGGTCTATTTGGGAAAACTCTAAACCATAGTTTCATGAGCACTTTTACGCTAAGCTCCTCTCATTTACTTATTTAAAATCACCTCCAAAAAGCTAATACAATAAAAGAGGAATCTTGGCAGTGAGCCACGAAAGTCCCCTTTACCTCCCTACACTTGTGCCTCCATTTCACGTGAGGGCCACGCGCCCCATAAATTTAGTCTAGAAGGGGTTCGAGGAAGGTACAATCCAAAACATTTAATCGTCTAACATTTTCAAACTAATATTTAAATATTATCATATTAAAAATAAAAATAATTTTTTAATATAATTTTTTATTCATTTTCTTTTACCTAAATAATTAGTTTAAGTATATTTAAATAATTAATTATATTAATTATTTATAATAAATATATGTTAATTTTCCTATAATACTTTTTATAATAATGTGCATTATAACTATATATTAATAAACAATTTTTCTATGTACAATTAATATAAAGAGTTTAGAAAAAAAATTATAAAATTAGAAGATATAATGAATTAAGGTATTATATTCAATATTAAAATAAAAACTCTTAACTCTTATATTTAAAATAAAAAATTAATATAAATATTAGATAATTAATTTAAATATATTAAATAAATTAATTATATTAATTATTTATAATAAATATAATTTATTTTTAAAAAATATTATCTTTTATTATAATTGTTATTAATAGAAATTATTTAATTGGATATTTTATGAAAAAATTATAAATTTTTTAAAAAAGCCAAATTTTAAATTAAATTAAATTTTTTATTTAATTTTTATATTAAAGATAGAATAGAGAAACTATTAAGTTGATTTTCTTCCCTTAAAGCTTATATACTTACCGGGGCAGGCAACAGCTAATAATCTTAGGGCTTAAGGAAGTTGGATTATGTCATGATGGCACATCATGTGTGGTTTAGTGGCTTACTGCCAATAAACAGCTGTCACATGAAGAAAAAGGCCACATATCAAGAAACGTGGCATTGATGTAGAACAATAAGACGTAAAATGAGATGTGTATTTGAATAGGATTTAAAAATAGATTTATAAAAAAAATATTTATGTATAACTTATAAAAAATAGCCTCTAAAAAAGAATTTATAAAAAAAAATAATTTTAAATAAATAAGTGTTTGGATAATTATTTTTAAAAGTACTTTTATTATTCATAAATTATGAAAAAGGGTATGAGTATTAAATGAGGAGAGAGGAAAGATGAGATAGGGTATAAGAAAGAAAATAAAAAAAAAGTAGGAGAGATGGTGTAAGAAAAAATAGGGGTAATATAGTAATTGGTTAGTTTATAAACTCTTTTACTGTTCCATAAGCTGCTCTAATCAGCTTATCTGAAACCTTAATTTTAAACTATGGTTTAGTCCAAAAGTCCATTTGAATAAATATGACTGTTTGTTTTAAAAATTTTCTAAACCGAAATTTGGGCCCAAAAGCTGTTGAAAACCACGTTTAGAGTGGTTTCCAAATAGGTCTGAGTGCATGTTTGGTTTTTATAAAATTAAAGTTTTAAAAGTCCTTTTAGGACAAAATTTTGGTTTGAGGAAATTTTAAAACAAACAGTTATATTTGTTCAAACGGGTTTTTGAATTAAACTATGGTTTAAAACCAATGTTTTAGATAAATTAGTCAGAATAGCTTATGGAACAGTAAACCACTTATGAACTACCCAATTAATATATTACCCATATTTTTTCTTACATTATCTCTCCTCTTTCTTACTTTTTTTTATACTATCTCTACTATCTCCAACTTTTTCTTACACATTCTCTCTTCTCTTTTCTTATACCCTCTCTTCTCTCTTCTTTCATCTTTTATCTCTCCTCATTTAATACTCATACATTTTTTAATTTACCAATAATAAAAATATTTCTAAAAATAACTATTCAAACACTCATTTATTTAAAACTATTTTTTTTATAATTTTTTTTAAAAATCTTTATTTATAAACTATTTAAAATCCTCCTTTTTTTCATAAATTTATTTTTAAAATTCTATCTAAACACACAGTATATCTATAAGCTCTTTCTTTCATTACGATATATTTTCTTTTCATAATTAGGAGTATGGATAGCGAGCAGGATTTGAATAATTGGCCCCCTGATTTTTTTTAAAAAAAATATTTATTCATTATTTTAGCTTTCTTTTTATTGTCATTTAATTTCATCTTTGGTGGTTGTTTCAACACCAATCTCTTTATTATAATTTTTTTAAAAAAAAATCTTATTATAGCCCTCATTAAAATTAGAATATGTCTATAAATTCAAAAAATATTTATATAAATATTTATAAATTGTCTATAAATAAGATAAAAGTGGGATTTAAATCAAAAAATTTTAAGGTGATTCGTTATCAACATTAATCTCCTATGAGAAAGAATCAATCTGATTCTCAAGTTGCATGGTACATTGAGTAATAATTTTGGATATATGTAATATTTGGGTAATTTAATTTGTAGCATAATGATTCAAAAGCTCAAATCTTCTGCACGGCTAAAAGCTAAACGCCAAAACCATTTTCATTTTACTTCCTATTGTTCTACATAAATGCCACGTTTCTTGATATGTGGCCTTTTTCTTCATGTGACAGCTGTTTATTGGCAGTAAGCCACTAAACCACAAATGATGTGCCATCATGACATAATCCAACTTCCTTAAGCCCTAAGATTATTAGCTGTTGCCTGCCCCGGTAAGTATATAAGCTTTAAGGGAAGAAATTCAACTTAATAGTTTCTCTATTCTATCTTTAATATCAAAATTATCTTTTAATATAAAAATTAAATAAAAAATTTAATTTAATTTAAAATCTAACTTTTTAAAAAAAATTATAATTTTTCCATAAAATATTCAATTAAGTTGTTTTTATTAATCACAATTATAATAAAAAATAATATTTTTAAAAAATAAATTATATTTATTATAAATAATTAATATAATTAATTTATTTAATATATTTAAATTAATTATCTAACATTTATATTAATTTTTTATTTTAAATATAAGAGTTAGTTAAGAATTTTTATTTTAATATTAAATATAATACCTTGATTCACTATATCTTTTAATTTTATAATTTTTTTCTAATCTCTTTATATTAATTATATATGGAAAATTGTTTATTAATATGTAGTTATAATGCACATTATTATAGAAAATATTATAGAAAAATTAACATATATTTATTATAAATAATTAATATAATTAATTTTTTAAATATATTTAAAATAATTATTTAGGTAAAAGAAAATGAATAAAAAATTATATTAAAAAATTATTTTTATTTTTAATATGATAATATTTAAATATTAGTTTGTAAATGTTAGACGATTAAATGTTTTGGATTTGTACCTTCCTCGAACCCCTTCTAGCTAAATTTATGGGGCGCGTGGCCCTCACGTGAAATGGAGGCACAAGTGTAGGAAGGTAAAGGGGACTTTCGTGGCTCACTGTCAAGATTCCTCTTTTATATATATATATATATATATATAAATCCACGACCACGATTCTTGTAACAAGATATTCATCGAAGTACAGGTCATCCTCAACAATCATGAGGGCCACTGGTGATCAGATCCTCCTCCGCCCTGTAGGCACCTTCAGCGACGTCACCCGCAGCCGACGCAGAATCAGAGAGAAGATGTTTGCCGATATGTTCAACGGGGCCAAGTCCGTCGACGCTGCCAGCGAGCTAGAATCGGGTCAGGTGCTGGTCGTCCGCCGCCCGACTGGCTCTTTCAGAGACGCAACCGCTTCCCGAAGCAGAGTGAGAGGCGAAATTCTCGCTGCGATTTTCAATCGGAGCTCATCCGGTGGAACAGTCGGCGGGAAGTCGTCGGATATGGTCATCGTCCGCCTTCCGAACGGTTCCTCCAGTGATTCCCTCCTTCACTGTTTCGAATTTCTTGCCTATCTGTTCAAAAGCGAACCTATGGACTAAGAATTGGAACTCTCTGATTTCTTCTTCAATCTACAGGTTATTAGTTTCGATTGTTTTGCTTAGTATCGTTCTGGTTTCCATTGGCGATTGTGAATTTGTTCCAATTATCCTTTCAGTCAAAAGGAATTGGAACTATGTTTCGCTTTCAATGTTGAATTGTACATGTTAATGTAATATAGTAGCTAGAAAGAAGCATCAACTAAGAATTGGAAGTGGTTTCAGTGATTTGCTTCATTACGTGTTTGTGTTATGTCGCTTGATTTTAATTTAATGTTGATGACGACGCTGATGCGAAATTGGTTTCCCCGATTTGCAACGATGCTTTCCTATTTTACTTTCGATATTGATGAAGAAGTATTCAGTATTCACTTGAATTCAATTCAATTGAATCTTCTGACTCGGAATTTTACCAAATGAATCTCTGTGAAGGCTATACTCGGAATTTTCGTTGAAGGTTATGGTATGAGTATTTGGTGTTTCTCATTACAGGCCAAGGCAATGTTAAAATGGGATGATGTCAAATGAAGGAAATATAAAACGGAAATTTTACCAACGAATGTTAGGTTTAATAGAAAGTATTAATTTTTTAAAATTAATTTTTATTGTAAGATATATTAATTTTAATATATTTAATATTTGACAATATCAATTTATATATTTAGCAAAAATAAAATGAAAAATTTGAGATAAATGATACGCTAATCAATAATGTTCATGCCTGTTTTTCACATATTTTCATCATATATTTTCATGGCATTATATATTAATTAACTACAATAATTTAGAAAAACAAAAGTAGGATTGGTTTTTAATTTTTATAAAAAAATCATCAGTATGTATAAGATATAAACTATAAAAAAAAGTTATTTTTTTAATATGAATTGATATTGCATGCAAACAAAATAACAAAAAAAAATCATGAATTTCATATAATTGCTCAAATTTTATAATTATTGTGAAATGCGATTAAGAAGTCCTCACAATTACCGGGGATGCGCCAAGTCCTCAACTAATGTAATGAATGGGCTTAATAATGATATGGGCTGAGATATGAGTCAAAAGACATGATTATTATTGGGTTAAGGAGATATGGGGTTTGCATGAAAGAAGAAAAGAAGGGTATAGCTGGGTCAGAAGACATTATTACTGTTAATAAGAATTGATATATATAGAAAAAAACGAATCCGTATTCTACAAATATATAAGTTCGATTCTCACTATCTTCATGAAGATTTATTTGATAGGCGATCTCGTAAGTCTTATTACCTTCATGGGGCTATGCCATAGCGTTGGTAAGGGGACTAGTACCGAACTCACCTAAATTTTTTTTATAATAAAAAAAGAAGAAGAAGACATTATTACTGCTAATAAAAGTTGACATAGATAGTAAGAAATGAGTTTATATTCTATAAGGATATGGGTTCGATTATCACTGCCGTTGTGAGGGTTTCTTTAGTAGGCTATCTCGAAATTTCTTGTAAATGCTTTCTGAGCTCTATGACTATACATTGACTTTAGTGATAGACTAATGCTAAACACACCTAAATTTTTTTTGTACCAAAAAAAGAAGAAGACATGATTACATTGATCCAAGCTACATATATAAAAAATATTTTGTTAGAAAAAATAAAATATACTTTAATGATTTTTATTTATCTTTAAGAAGAACTAATCTCCAAAAACGCCTAGACTGTACTGACCACCGAAATACATGATTACTCGTTGTCCTTGGCAAGTAATATTTCCAAAAAAGAGAAAATTATAATGGACGTATGGTCATATGAAAGATAAAAGTAAAATTCAAGATCCAAAATGATCATATATAAGAGTAAAAGTCACTACATACAGTATAAAATTGAGTGAAGGAGATTTCAACATATAATAAAAAGATTCTAAAGATGCCACTATGGGTATGTTTAATTTAATTTTTAGAAGAGAACTTATAGATAATAAATAATTTAAAAGCTCTTATAGAGGAGAGTTTATGAAAAAATGATTATGAATAAGTTGAGTGCTTAGATGATTATTATCAAAATAATTTTTATTATTGATACATTATTAAAAAGCATATGAAGTGAAAAATAAATAATCCCTTTTCTGTACACCTTCACCCCATGGCCGACGACAAAATCATCATCATCGCTAATGGTCATCTTTAGCTATGGAAGAGAACATGAACCAGTGATGACACGGAGCAACACCGTCGACAACTAAATCATCATCTTTAGTGATGGAGGAGCAACATGGACAAGACGTAACCATAGAGTAGATATATATGAGACGCGAACTAGAGCAAATATGGATCATCGTTGTCGCTGTCTACCATGATCATCTTCTTCTCCTTTATCACTAATCTCTGGAAGATGATGAGATGCAACGGCAGACAGGGAGCATTGTCTCTTCCTGCTCCAATGATGACGAGGGAGACATCGATTGAGGAGAAGAAGACGACAAAGGTAGACAATGATGACGAAGAGTGAGACTGGCGAAGAAGATAATGAAGAGGAGAGAAAGAATCAGAAAAAATATGGAAAAATGGTCATTGGAAAACTTATAATTTTTTTTTCACTTAAAAGCTATTTTTAGAAATTTATTCGAAATTATAGTTTGATCCATACTTTTTTTGGATAGTCAAATATTTTTTGTTTTATTTTTTGTTCAAATTATAATTTAGTCTAAAAAGATTTTTTAAATCATGGTTTATGGGCTTATTAGACACCCACTATGTATAAAATACAAGTTGAATAGCTAAAATAAAAGGTCATTTGTGAACACAAAATACCTATTAAACTTAAAAGAAATTTTCTTCCTTTTATAAGATTGCTAATAATACTCCACGATCCTTAATATAAAACTTAATTATATAATTAATATTAGTTATAAATATAAGATATACTATATTTATCTATTTTTTAAAATTATTCCTATTAATACTCTCTCAATAATAATCAAATAAGAGATTGAGAGAGAAAATTAAGGAAGATAATAAGATTGGATTCATGACATTTAATCTACTAAGTATGAGTGAGAGATATTAGAAAATGGGATATTCTACCCTTAGTGGATTAAGCCCAAGTTCATAAGAAGCAAATGTGGATAGAGCAATTGTGAATACTAGCTGTGGACACTAGCCAGAAGAGAAAAATGTGGGAGATCACAAAACCCATTCCCCATTTATTCTCACAAAAGATGTGCGTGTGTGTCCATAGAAAAGAAGAGACAAGAAGTGTTTTAAAAAAAGAAGACATTCATTTTTCCTCTACTCCTCTTTTTCTAGTGCTCTCTATTCATCTACTTTTTCGTAGAGATGGAAAAATAAGTTAACACGTCAAAAATGGGTTAGCCTATTTTGGGAGCAGGCCAAAAAGGGAGCAAGCTATGCTGCCCACCCCAAAAAATGTCAGCTCGAGCCCGCCCTATTTTATGGGCGGGCTAGCCCGCGGCCCGCCTTTTTTTTTAATATTTTTAAAAAATTATTTTTAAACTTTTAAAATACTAATAAAAAATTTGTAATGTTATATTAGTATGATTAAAAAATTGTTAATGTTATACTCTTAAAAATTCTTACTTTTTATAAAAAAAATCTCAAATTTTATAACTATAAATTTAAATAAATATTAACATAATATTAATCAATTATAATATGTCAACACATATTAACAAATAAGTAATTATATTTACTAGTATTCAATAATAAAAGTATTCAAAGTAATATTTGAATAAAATAAATAATAATATTAATAATTTAATTAAAAAAATAGCTCGCTTAAAAATGGGTTAACCCACCCTAAAATGGGCTGGCAGTTCCTGGCCTGTTTTGGGGGAAAATGGGTCCAGCCCGTAAGTTGATTCCGTTTTTCCAGCTCTACTTTTCTATAGGTGTATTTGCTATGTAATGTGAATGTGAGCCTATCTAAAGTGTTCTAATTTTATTTAGATATTCAATGAGTTAAACAAGAATTTCAGGTCCGAAATCTAACAAAGGTGATCTACTCTCTTCATTATAGCAACGTCGGATCTAACTCTCAGGCCATCGACCATTTCAAGTCTGCGTACGGAGATCTCCTTCCTGAACGTACTGGGTAAGTAACACATATATGATGAGGAAACTTGATTTATCGATTTAAAAGCTTAGGGGATCTCCCATCAATATACTAGATTTTTTTGGGATTAAGCTTTCTCTTTAAACTCGTTTTCATAATAAAGGCATTTTCAATGAGAGGTCAAAGTTCATAGAAATGGTTACTCACTAAGTATCATGACCAGCCGAGTGAAGTGCCATCGGCTCTCAAAAGGGTTATATAGTTACTAGTCATCCAAATTTTAATATAAAATTTAATTATAAAGCTAATTTTAATATTAAATATAAAATTTTATTTATTTTATTTATTATTTTTTTAAAATTATTATTATTAATACTCTATTAACAATAATCATAATCATAATTAAATAAAAGAGAGATCAGTAAATTAAAAAAGATTATTATAGTATTTTTAAAAAAATATATCCTATTAAATAATTTAAATAATTTTTTTAATATAATTGAATTAATTAAATATGTTATATATTAATTATGATTAGTTTTTTAATATTGAATTTTCCCTTTAAACGTACATTGATAACATTTGATTATTAATTTTGAACAAGGTGATTTGATTTTTGTACAACAGGAAAGTGTATGAGAGCTACTGTGAAGCGATGAAGAAGCTGTGTAAAGTGGGAATGGAGGTAATCTGTATATATGAGTCTGGGAGTGGATCGATCACACTTGAGGAATATTTCAAAGACGGTGGAGACATATTGGGGTAAAGTGCAGATTATACCGTCCATGAGACAATTCAAACCTCTCCATAGCCAAAGGTCCTCACAGTGACCCCGTCTGCATCACCATTCTCCATCAAGATCAAGATGGTGGCTCGAAGTTCTCATGGATAACAAGTGGCTCGTCTGTCAACGCAGACCCAATGGCCGAGGCCTTTGTTTAGATTAGAAGGATATATTAGAATTCTATCTTTCTATCAAAATAAAAATAATTTAAATTAATTTGATAGAATTTCTCTAATTAATCAATGTCTGACTTCTTACTTATATTATGACAATTGCAGAAATTACTACTTGGTACGCAAAAATACAGTTTTAACCGATGTCAAATATAGTATCTTGGCACTAGTGTTCCGAAACGCTGTTAAGCCTGTGAACAGTGGTCTGATATGTTCCATTTCACTCAAATCCATGATACGGCTCATACTGATACTCCGAATCGATTCATCGAGTGGCTTCCCAACAAGGATTCTGTTCCTGCTGCTGAAGATGCTTAATTAGTTACTTTTCCTCAATTATCGTACTTTGTTAACTGAACAATCCAAGTACTTACGTTGTTCTTGTTGTACGTGTCCTCCGAATTATCTTATGTTCATGTCTGTATGTCCATGTTAATTGAGAGTCTTGCTATTAGGGGTGTGCATGGGTAGAATAATCTCTTTGCCCAGTACCCTGCCTACAAAATATATGGGCTGCATTTTGTAACCCGATGCCCAGCTCTATCCGGTAAAAATCCTAACTATTTTAGGCTGGGCATGGGCGGGCTGGGTATGCCCAAGTCATGATGCTCTGTTTATATGATAAAAAAAATCTATAATTATAAATTTATAAAATAATATTATATTCATATGTCTTTAAAAATTAAATAATATATATAATTTACTAATAATAAGACAATAAAAAGATACTAATTAAAGTTTTAAAATCCATAGCATATAAAAAAAGTATTGAAGTCTAAGTAATTTACAATTGTAACTTTAAATCAATCTCTCTAAAATTGATAAAGATGAAGTATTTGAAAAAAATATATGACGGTTACTACAGTTTAAAAAAATAAAGAAATAAATCAATTTAGTTATAAATTTTAAAAGATACAATTGCCTACTTGACTACTCATATTTATAAAATTATCATTTAATCACCAGTATTCATCATATTTGTTCTATGTGAAATAATATAATTTACAGATTTTGATATATATAAAAAAATAATTAATTGAGTAGGGCCAAATGGGCAGGGCAGCAACCCCTGCCCGATGTTCGGCCCGGCCCTAATATTGGCCTTACTCGAAATTACCCATTTTACATTGGGTCACTTTTTATCAGGCTAGACATAGCATATTTTGTACGAGTTCTGGGCTTCTTACACATCCCTACTTGCTATACACCATCATAGGGTTGATGTAAGAGTCATATAATGAATAAATTTTTATCTTTTGTGCTATATGTGAGCATATATTTATCTTTATAGATGTTATTTTTAATTAAGCTGAAATCATGACCGTTACAAATTGGAGATTAGTTAAAATATTAGTGTATGGATGGGTATTAACTACAAATTAACTCAACAAAACTTCCCATATAACTTGAACAAAATTCAAATCAGTATATATGAGGACCTGACTATATACTGATTTGAATTTAGACAAATATAACTTAAGCCCAATTTCTAACCATTAAATACAAATATTAATATAATTTTTACAAAAGAATATCCTTATCTGCATTTTATTTTTATATTTTTTTAGATTATTATATAGACTTATATAATTTTTTTCTATAGATAAACAATTACACAATTTATTTTAGTGACGCTCTTAAAATTTTTTAACGAAAAATAATTCTTTAGATTTTGAATACAAGATAGATATATTTTTAAAGAGGAAATTACCATATATATTAGGGGTATGCATGGGCAGGACAACCCCCTGCCTAATACCCTACTCAAAAAATATATGGGTTATATTTTATAATCCGATACCCGGCCCTACCCGATAAAAGCCCTAATTATTTTGGGCTGGATATGCTTAAGTTGTAATGCCCTACTCATATTTTGAAAAAAATATGTAATTATGAACTTATAAAATAATAATATATTCATATATTTTCAAGAATTAAATACTATATATAATTTACTAAGAACAAGGTAACAAAAAGATAGTAATTAAATTTTTTAAATCCATGACCTATAAAAAAAATATTGAAGTCTAAGTAATTTGCAATTGTAATTTTGCATCAATCTCTCAAAAATTGATAAAGATGAAGCATCTGAAAAAAAATATATAACAATTATTACAGTTTAAAAAAATAAAAAAAATAATTTAGCTATAAATTTTAAATGATGCAATTAACTACTTGACTATTCATATTTGTAAAATTATCATTTAATCACCAATATCCAAATAGTATAATTTATAAATTTTAATATATAAAAAAGTAATCAACTGGGTATGACTAAATAGGCAGGGCAACAACTCCTGCCTGATGCCCTGCCTGCGCAAAATTGCCCATTTTACATTGGGCCACTTTTTATTGGGCTGGACAAGGGTATTTTTTGTGCGGGCTCAAACGGGTTTTGTAGCTCTAGGCTTCTTGCACATCCCTAATATATATGATACTTTATGATACATATAACATATTCTATCATTTGTATGACTATATTTTTTTGTCAAAATATTTCTACATACATGATTTAAAGACTTAAAAATTAAAAAATATTGAAATAAACAAGACATATATTTCTATATACGTATTATATATCATGTTATGTCAAGTTTTAAAAAATATTGAACTCATCATAAGTTCACTAGTTGAGTTTACTATTTTCACATTTCCAATTTATAAAATTGTATTACGCATTCTTAAATTCATACTAAATGTTTAGATTTATTATATTTAGAGGCTTATATGTGAATTTCATAGAAATTTATCTATTGAGCATAATAAACTATAAATATTAATTAATTTAATTTCAATTATTTAGGTTTGAAATATATTTAAACAAAATTATTGTATTTTTTATACTTTAATTATTTAATTACATATTTTTAATATATATTTATTGATAAAAATAAATTCTTATGAATTTACTATTCAAGTTCATGATCAAGTCTCCTCTTAATCACAAATTTATTTAAACTTGTGTGCATTGTTGTCAAGCAAGCTCGTGAGTTCATTATGTGAATTTATTGATTTTATATTTTTAACTTATAAAATTATTTCAATTTTGCTTAAATTTATACTAACAACAAACTCGATTCACAAATTCACTCACCAAGTTTATTGTTTTATATTTTTAGCTTATAAAAATATGACAATTTGCTCTTAAGTCCTCGCTAACTTTATAAATTTAATTATGTTTATTGACTTTATATATAAACTTTATAAAAAATTTTGTGTTGAGTATAGTAAACTATAAATGTTGATAGAGTTAATTTTTATTATTTGAATTTAAAATATATATTTTTAATAACTATTTATTGATAAAAAGAAACCAGTTATATATGTCTCTGAATTCATCTTCCATGTTTATTTTTCTGAATATAGAAGTTCTGAATTAATTGGTTAATTTAATTAATTGCAATTATTAAATTTTATTCTAAAAACATCTCTTAGAATCTTAAAAAACACGAATCACATTTTCGTTCATGAACCATGATACATCCAGTGAACTGATAAACAACGTTAATATCTATCAAGAACAAATTCGCCCTCTTTAATGAAATTAACATTGAATCTGGTCAAGTGGCAAGCAAATGCATAAAACATTAAAGAAATTCATTCTGTTTCACTGAACCTAGTACGTACGTAGTCAACCACAGACACAAACGAATGCCAATATTATTGCAAGAATGTATTTAATGTCAATAAATATTAATTTTCCACAGAAGGAGAACGATGTGTGTATATAAAGGATTCATTAGCCTCCAAAACATACACAACCAAACCTAATTAGCCTTTTGTCACAGAAAAAGAAAAAAGCTAAGAGAAAACAACAATGGCGGAGACGAGAAAGTACGATAATGGAATGATGGTATTCGACACAAGCTTGCTGAAGCAGAAAGAGATGCCGAACGAGTTCGTGTGGTCGGCGGAGGACTTGACGGAGACGGTGAAGGAGGATCTGAACGAGCCACTGATAGACCTGAGCGATTTCACGACAGGCGGCGACGAAGCCGCCATGGCTAGGGCTTGCGAGCTGGTGAGAGAGGCATGCGTGAAGCACGGATTCTTCCAAGTGACCAACCATGGAGTCGACCCGCTTCTGATTCAAGCCGCTTACGACGAGATAGGTTCCATTTTTGGGCTTCCTCTTGATGTGAAGCTGAAAGCAAAAAGCGAACGTGGCAGTGTTCAGGGCTATTCTGGTGCTCATGCTGATCGATTCTCAACGAATTTGCCATGGAAGGAGATTTACTCTTTTGAATATAGCAACAAAGGTTCTGATTCACAAATCGTTGAGCATTTCAAGTCTGCGTTTGGAGACAACCTTGATAAACACATTGGGTACGTTAGGTTTCTTTCTGATACTGTAATTTTGAAAGTGTTTTAACGCATGTTTGGTTTTAGAAGTACCATAAATTCCTTTTATATATTTATCTAAAATCACTTCTCAAAAGTAAATCCAAATACCCTCAAATTCAAGCCTAAAATCTTCTTTGGGTTAATTTGGTGGTTTTGGACTGTTTTGGTTTTTCTTTAAATTTGAAACTTTTACTAATTTTTTAATATATTATTTAAATAATTTTTGTCAAACTGATTTTTTAATATAAAAATATATCTAAATATAAATTATATTATACTAATTAATTTTTATCTTAACTTTAACATAAAAATTACTTACCAATATTAATCTAAATAAGCCCTTAGGCTCTTCGGTTTGTCAAATTGACTTCCTCAACTCAAAAGGTTAATTTAGGGCAAAAAAATTATGTTTGAGATTATTTTGGCAATAAATGACTTATGGGTCTATAGAGTAAGTTGAAATTGAAATAATCATTTATAGCTTTCAGCTTTGTTTTCAAATTTACATGATCGAAATTGAGTTTTTAATATATTATTTAAACAAATTTATGTCTAAATAAACTTTCTATAAAAATTTATTAAAATATAATTTCCATTACATTAATTGTAATTGATTTTTACTACTTTAATTTGTAAAAATTAGTTAAAATAAAAGGGCAACTTTGTAAACGTGATTATATTATTGTTGAATGCAGGGAGGCGTATCAGAGTTTCTGTGATGCGATGAAGAAACTGTCTGAAGTGATAATGGAGGTGTTGGCGATGAGTTTGGGAGTGGAAGGAACATGCTTGAAGGGATATTTCAAAGACGGAGGAGGCATCATGAGATTGAACTTATACCCTCCATGCAACAGCTCCAACCTCACCATGGGCACTGGCCCTCACAGTGACCCTACCTGTGTGACCATTCTTCATCAGGATCAAGTTGGCGGCCTCGAAGTCTTCATCGATAACAAGTGGCTCGCCGTTCACCCCCGCCCTGAGGCCTTCGTCGTCAACATCGGCGACACTTTCCAAGTACGTACCTTATAATATGTACCTACAGTACATATATACATATATATACTCATTATCCATATGATAAGTCTCCGACTAGCTACCTCACACCAGAAGTAAAGAAAAGCGGTTGACTCATTAACTGTCTGGAAATGGAAATGAAATATTTTTTTCAACTTTGCCTATATTTAAGGGAATACAGCAACACTTTCTTCAAGTCTTCTCCTAAAAAATTCTGATAGGAATAGTATTTGGAAAAAAAAGTTAATTATAACCCATCAAGTAGTTTATATTGCAGACCAAAAAAGAATCAATTGTAGAAAGCGCCTTACATTTAGGATCTTCCCTAGGCTATGTACATGTATTTGTCCCTCCTTAGACCCTATTTAGTAGGAGAATTGTGCACTAGACTGCCCTTATTAATTACCATATCTTGTGTGTGAATACTATAGGCGTTGACAAATGGGAAATACAAGAGTTGTCTGCATAGGGCATTGGTGAACAGGGAGAAAGAAAGGAGATCACTGGTTTACTTCACTGTTCCAAACAAGGACAAGACCCTGAAGCCACCTGAAGAGCTCTTCTTGGGAGAGAAAGAGGAGAGGAAGTACCCTGACTTCAAGTGGTCTGATTTCTTCACTTTCACCCAATACCATTATCGTCCCAACACTCATACACTTCCCAACTTCATCCAATGGTTTCTCTCCTCCAAATCCAATGATGAGACTGCACTTCCATCTTCTAATAATGCTTAATCAGTTTTCTCCAATGGCGATTCTGTTCCGAATAGCCGAACAGCTTATCGAATATGTTGAATAATGTGTTCGCGTCTTGTTTGCTACGAATAATCTTCATGTTCCTGTGTGTGTCTGTTACTTGACAGTCTTGCTACCCAGGTTGATGTAAGAGTTTATGATGAATACATTTTTATTTTCTAACGTGAGACATAATTACAGTCAGAAAAAGTACCAGCACAATGTTGATCGAAGGCCAATAGTAATTTAAGCCGCACCATAAAATCTTCATGTTATGAAAGCTTATAATATATATATATATATATATATATATATAGGAATATGTATAATGTGTTTTTCTTTTTATTTTAAATGGGCAGAGGCTAATGACCATAGATTACATACACGATCCAACCCAGGACTTTCCATTTATATGAGATCTTGGCATATGTATAACATGTTAATCCAGGTCGTGCGTACGCAACTCACTCAATCGCAAGTTGCAACACTACTAATTAAATAACAAAATTAGAAGTGGAAAATTAAATGTGTGTGTGTGTGTGTGTGAATTTCTAATGCTTTCTCTTTGTTATTATTAGAAGAGAAGAAGGAAAGCCGATTTTGTTAGATATGTAAGAATATATATATATATGTGTGTGTGTGTGTGTGTGTGTGTGTGTGTGTATTCATATATACGCGTACGTGCGAAATTAATCTACATATAACAAAATTGCAAAAATTAATGTAGTGAAAAAAAGTGTAAGTGTGAATGAATGAATATATACATACATATATATATATATATATAATTACCAATGCCCCACTGAATCCATATTGTCTTGGGGCTGTAACTGTTTTTGAATTGAATTTGATGAGAAAGGTAACGAAAATGTCTGATCCGTTGTCACATAAGGATGAGGATGAGGCTGATGAGAAATGAGACTTGTTGAAGAATATACACTATTATTTAAACCAGGTAGGTTATTATTATTAATATTATTAATATTAGCATTATTATTATTATTATTATTGTGTTGTAGCCTTTGTTGTTGTTGATGATGATGATCAGAAGAAGAACGTTGTTGTTTGGGAACATTAAGCTTCTCTCCTATCTCTCTATATTTCTGAAGGTAAGATTTCAAAGGATCAACGTAGTCCTCAAAGCCAAGCGTTGTGATGGCCCAGATAATGTCATCGCCATTGATGGTCTTTCTCTTTTCTCTCTGACACTTATCGGAGGCCTCGCCGGTGACGAAGCTGATGAACTCGGAGACACATTCTTGGACAGTTTCTTTAGTGTCCTTTGAGATTTTGCCATTCGGAGGCATCACTTTCTTCATGATCCTCCCAACATTTGCAATGGGAAGGAATCTATCTTGTTCTTTGTTTGTTGTTGTTGGTGTTGTGCTGCATGATGATGGTGATTTTAAGCAAGGGCTTTCAGGGCTGCCTGTGTTGTTGCTTGGCAAATTTGTTGTTGTATTATTGCTGATGGGACTTTCATCTTTCATTATTATTATCGGCTCTTAGCTGTTTATTATACACAGAAAGATAGAGAGAGGGGGAAAGAAAGAGAAGAAAGAGGCATATGATATGAGGTTTTAGAGATGAGAGAAATGGAATTAAGGGTTACAACGAGAAACGAAAAGTGAGGCAAGAAAATAGGCATGCGTCGAGGTTGATTTTTTTTTTTTTCACCATTCAAACCTCGGACTCGCTCCAGATGTGGATCGATATTCACAACTGAAATATATTGTTTATTTCACAATCAAAATGATTCCCTAAAGACACACACACACACACACACACACATACATACATACATACATACCTCGTTTTTTTTATGTTGTTTATAAATAAATGCTTCTATAATTTGCATATTCCAAATAAGTGATTCTAATTTCAATAATACCAAATACCAAAATGGAATTTTAAAATGTTTATATTTTTACAATGTTGTCCCTTTTTTTAAAATCAAAAGGCCCCAACCACTCACCGGTATAATAAATCCCAGATGCTGACACTGGAGCTCCGGTGGCCGCCAAAAGCCCTCGTTGATATTCCAGTGACCCACGACACAGGACCTCTAGAGCGGCCAGCTGGTGTTGAGAGTGTTTGGGGCTTTCTTTGTTTTTTTAAAAGAGTAAGTGGTAGTATTATGAGAATACAAACATTTTAGAGTTCTATGTTGATATAGTTGATTTTGGATTATTTAGAGGCATTTATTTGGAATTTTCCACTTTTTTCTTTTGAGCGTTCTTGTTTTGTTACTTTCGTGAGGAAAAAGAATATTCGTCGTTGAGCTACAGGGCGAAAACATAATTATACATATGCAGGTGCTGATCTTTTATAATGCTGTTCTACATGTCCAGATAAGTGGCATCTATAATATTTCAACGGACGTGAAACATTGGTCCTCTAGGAGCTATTTCCAACTTTGAATGAATAATCATATATTGTTGGACGTATTAATCATTGTTATTTATATTTAAATGTCCTATCCTTTCTCTGGCGTATATCTGCCTGTATGTTTTCAAGAATAACAACCATTAGGCTTCTAAACCAATCACCTTTACACTTGCAAGAATGCTATATCAGGTTCACTTCCCCACCATTGGACATTACAGCACAAGACAGCACCCTCTAAATAAATATCAAAATGAAAAAACCAAAGAAGGACGCAACACTTAAGTGCCTAACTAACACGATACATGACTTGTGTGGAAGTACCAATTACACGAGATTTTTCTTGCCCTTTTTTTTTTTTTTGAAAAAAATCAAAAGTTACACGAGAATTCAGAGCAACCAAAACCCACAAAATCACCTAATTTCTCACATCTGCAGCGCCTCCATCATGATCAGGCGGCAAGAGCATACTCAAGTTTTACCGATTCTGCCGGCCGCCACATGGACTTCTGGACAGAGAGCAATCCCTCCTTGTCGTTAGAGTAAGTCATGCGAACCTCCCACTGCATTGACCTAAACAAGCTTTCAAGCTCGGTAATAATATCAACATTGTCACGGACAATAAGATTCCCCTTAGGCCTGAGAATCCGATCAGCCTCAGCAACAATAGCCACGAAATTGCACCTGCATAACCAAGTCAACCCAGATTTTAGCAATCTGACTACTAAATGTTGTTGGCGATGAATGTGAAAAGATAGCTATTAATGAATGCCACACCTTTTCTTAAGCTTTGAAAACAAATGATCTGCATGGAGGAGATCATACGTCCTAGGGTAGGTACTAAAGGATTCACACCAATCATGATATATTCCAAAAAGACCACGTTCGTATATAATGGGAAGAGTATCTGCCGTCTCAATCGAAACCACGTTCATGACCCATATTTTCAAATCCCTCAAAGCTGCAGCAAATCTGCAAACCATATCCAATGGGCGTAGCAAGATGTCAGAGATATTAATCACAACTATTATAGCTCAAAATGAGCATAAACTGAAACAATGAATACTGCGATTACCCTCCATAGACAGATCTCATATCCATGACATTTCTCACATTTGACCAGTCAATTCCCATCCCATTAAGATAAGACTTTGACACTACACGACTCCAGTGTTGATAGTCAGAAGCAAAATCATCAGGGGCAGGCTTCCCATATACTCCAACTTGGGAACTCGCCAACCAGTATGGTGCTTTGGTCAGTCTTGCTGGCCACTGTTCAGGCCATTGTGATCCACGTTCAGCTGAATCCACTGGCACTTTGTGCATGCAAGCTTGCAATGGAATATTCCTGTCGCACCAAAGAGATTAGGCATTCACAATACATTAAAAGTCTACAAGTTTATTGGATGAAACCTTTGCATATCAACGTTTTTATTTGTAGCAGAAATGAAAAAACACCAAATCCAAATGTATTCAAGTTTCCTTGCTTCAAAATATAGTATTAATGAATCAGTAAAGCAGAAATACCATGCTGCATTAGGATCATCGGAGTCTGAACACATAGGAGGCACGTTCTCCAAACGTTTCTCGTAGCACTCGTTAGAAATTGGCTTCCTGTAGATAGCAATACCCACGCCATTAACTTTATCCTTGGTGATTGACACAACTTCCCAGCAAATAGCTTTTGTTAGTGCCTTCATGGCTGCAAATGAATGCATAAAACTTAATAATTGTTATACACCAAAATTTAAATGGTTAAAGGAGGTAAATGTAAGTACTATACTATCTACCATTCCAAATTTCAACATCTTCAGGAAGCTTCTGATAAATGGGAGTAGCAGACCAAACAAAGAAACCACCAGGTCGCAATAGACGATTCAGCTCCAAAAGAAGTTTACCACCTGCAGCAGTACAAATTTATAAGCATCCCAAACAAATCCCTGTTGTCTTCTTACATTGAATTCATGCCATTACTATCTACACGAGTTATCTTAAAACCTCATTGCCTAAAAAATGGCATGGATATTTTAAAGCATAAACGCAAAACAAAAACATTATTCTTTCTCCATACAAAAACATATCAATTAACATAAATTGCCTAATCAGCACCATAGAAGTTTGGGCATTTGAGTACCTTCTATATGCCAAGGAACTCTGCATCTAGCACAATGGACAATATCAAATACTCTCCCAGGGAAGGGAAGCCTCTGTGTGCCCATCACAGCAGATATAGCAGGAATTCCCCTTTCAAGTGCAAATTGCACTTGTGCTTCATGTTCGTCTTTAGGAGCAAGAGACATGGTAAGTACATCCCTATCAAAGAGAAATCCTCCAAAGCTGGCAACACCACATCCAACATCCAGTACTACTCGTGAGCGCTTTCCCCAAGCAATATCAGGTACAGACTGCATCACCAAGATTCCTTATGTTAAGCAAAACGACCAAGAACATTCATGATCTACAAGATAGATGGAGACAAACAAAAAATACAACACTTGAAGTATGTGATAGTCAATTAGTTTGTGAAAAGTTTTTGATATCTAATAGGATTGGTAGATGCTACAGTTGTCACTGGCCAGGCAATATAAAATTTTGGAAAGTAAAGCACAACGTCATCCCAATATAAACTTACAGATGTATTAACATCAATATCAACAGTTAATGTCAATGCCAACAAGAAAATAGAAAATATATCTTACCTGTTGTATAAAGTCAATGTAATGAAGTGCCCCGTGCTTAAATTGGGTTCCACCACCTGGAAAAGTGAGGTACTCGCCGGTAACTTTCACCCAATTTTGGTGACCCTTGACTTGAGCAAGCTTGGTGTGAGGAACATTGTAATACCATATCTGCAGGACAAAAGTTTATTATTTTATGGAAGAATAAATTTTCAAACACTAAATGACAATTTCCAAGCTTGTCAGTCTATTTCTACCTTCTCTCTGCTTTTAGGCCACTGAATAGGGCGTTTATATCCTTCGGGAAGAGAAACCAGGCAGGTGGGAGGTTCTTCAGGACAGTGCCTCTCTCGATGTTCATAGTGCTTAGTGCTCCGAAGACTCTTAATTGCTTTCAAATTGTCAAGGCATGGAATGTAATCAGGCCCAGCAGTAACTTCGCAAACTTTCCAATAGTATCCACCTAGATGTTTAGAGGATTCTCGAGCCTCCTTTTCATTCTTTGACTCTAATGCTTGAGTTTTAAAGGACCCAGTTTGAGTTGTATTTTCATTTAGAAGCTCAGACTGAGCTCCAGAAGGGTATACCTCGTTGGAACTCTGGTTATTGGTATTCCCATCGGTATTCTTCTCACCAGAGTTTTCATCAGATCCTTTGTTATCATTTCCTTCCACCTTCTCCTCTATCTTACTATCTTGTGTTTCACTTGCATCGTCTGATTTCTTCTCACTTTCATCTGAACCAGAGTTTTTGTCATCATCTGACTCAGATTTTTTCTCATTCTCATCAGAATCAGATTTCTTCTCAGGTGAATTTTCTTCAACCTCTTCTTTATTGGAAGTTTCATTACTGTCTTCATTTTTCTCTGAGACTTCAGGGTTTGATCCTGAATTTTCTGTCTTGGAATCAGTGTCTTCTGTTCTTTGATCTCCATCTTCTTTCCTGGCATCTTCTGAAGACTTCTCTTCAGACTTTTCCTCTGTCTTCTCTTGGTTTTCTGACAACTTATCGTTGTTATCAGGGTTGACATTACTGTCCCCCTTGGTAGCATCCTCAGGCAAATCACCTGGATTGTCTTCAAATTGCCGAGTAGTCCCTTCATTACTTTCACTCACCTGTTCTTTCAACCCACTCTGTTCTTTGACGTCCTGTTCTTTGATGTCATTCTTGTTCTCCTGAGACACATCCATGTTTTGGACAGGAACTACAGAGGATGATGTCATCATCCAAACCCCAACCAAGCACAGGGCAACGAACACAACAATAGTCACTGTGGAACAGTAACTCGAAGCTGATCTTCTATTGTCTATTCTAGTGTATTTCCCAGTTGCCATTTTGTTGGACTGTAGTACTTCTTCACAAGTAGTTTAGACCTGGACAGGAACAAAACTTAGTTGAACTGCAATAAAATACAACATCTCACAATTTATAACAACAATGCCAAAACTTAGTTGCCATGATCTACCTAGTCAGTTGGCACCTGTGCAAGACATGAATTCAAGTGGCGTAATATTATACACGAGTGAGAGGATCAGAAGGTATCAATGATCATTTTGCATCTCAGCGATTGAAATTCAACAGAGATTCGTGAAAATAATAAGCTACGCAAATCATCAGATTAAGACATATCCTATAGATGCAAGTACTTTCAAAGCATACAAATACTAGCTACACTGATGTGCTCCAAGCTGCGAAGGCACGCGTTCGAAAGCAGTTCCCAGAAAGAAAAGGAAAGAATACAAATAAATCACATTGTGAAATCAACGATGATTACACAGATCTACATAATCCGAAGCATATTCATCAAGAATAACAATTCATACAGTAGCATCGACAATCGTCGACAGATTTTCATAAGAAACCAAAAGAAGATCAAGAAGAATAGTAGCTCAGATACGAGCACAACACATCAAAACAAAACGGAAAATAACACCAGAAAAAAGAAAGAAAGAAAATAAGTTCAAATTACGCGTTTAAATGAAGCATTTGAACTGAGCAAGAAAAATAAATAGACAAATACGAGAAGAAGATGAATGCGTAACTAGATCTGACACGCGGAGACAAAGATTCGGCATACCTCTCGTTCGCAGATCTGAGTAGGAGAAAGGAAGATCCTCACTCCATTGTGGTAAGCAAAAAGATGAGAAATGACAGCTGCGTTAAGCGAGTGTGTGACAGGGGAAGAGGGGGAAAGGAGAGATTATATAGAGGAAGTGAGAGAGAGAGAGAGAGAGAGAGGGACGAACATGAGAATAAGGCAATTTGGTCCCTAGCGATTCAATGTCTACAGGATTCGCTGAAAATGAATAATAAAAAATACTGACGATGAGAGAGAGACGAGTATGAGGAGAGGTGAAATGATGACTGAGAAAGAGCAAAGGACAGCGACAAGGCGCGTAGCTAAAAACAGAGTCGGTGAACGAGTTACCGCCACGGGAAAGCCGTGAAACCGGTGGTGTGAATTGGGATACATCAAAGGTCTTCGCCAGCTCAACAACAGAATATCAATACTTTCTTTTTATGGAAAATTAAATTTACATGAGGGTCTTAGATTTTATTTCATAAAAATTACTATTAAATTATAAAAATACTCATATAATCTCTAATATAAAATTTATTTAATTAAAAAATAATTAAATTAATATAATATATATTTTTAAGCATCATAATTATTTTTTAATTATTTTTCTCTATTTTATTTAATTATTATTAAAAAAGTATTAATATAATTAATTTAACAAAAAATAATAAATATAATAACTAAATTTTATATTTAAAATTAATACTATTTTTTTAATTATGTCTTATATTTAAAATAGGAATAATATTATATATTAATTTTATTAATATTATATTAGTAAAAATTATATTATAAAAAGAAACAATAACTGACCGTGCGTCATGAATATTGCTGATAGCCTATCAAGATAATTATAAACCACGTCTTAATATTATAATATTAAATTTATTTAAATAAAAATTTAAAAAATTATTTATGAAAAAAAAAAGATTTTTATATATTTTTTAAAAAAAAATTAGAGAATAACTTATTAAAAAAATAATATTAAATAAATAAATATTTAAATAATTATTATTAGAAAAAAATTGTGTAATTAAAAAATTACTATAAATTATATAATTTTATTATAACATAGAAAGAATAGAGAAGAGATGATATAAATGAAAGATGATATAAAAAAAGTAAAGATAAAATAATAATTAAATAATTTATAAATATTTTTATTTTTTTATAAACTAATTTTAGTAACTTATCTAAAATTTTAATTTTAAATTATAATTTAGTTTAAAAATTATTTTAAATAAATATAAATATTTATTTTAAAATTTATCTAAATTAAAATTTGAGTTAAAAACATTTTTAAAATTAGAATTTTAATAGTTTTTAAATAGTCACCTGGTTATAGATGTTTCGTGTTATATAAACAATATTTATCTTTTTGTTTTTTTGGTAATAAAACAAAATGATATTAATAGAAAAAGAAATAGTTATCTAACTATCTTTTTGTTGGCAATATTTATCGAACTGATTTTTCATTTAACTAGAAGCTGTGTTTTGAAATGGTCTTATTACCATTTCTTATAGTTTTTTATTTTGTACATTAAAATGTTAAATATTGATATATTGATAATGATATTAATATTTATAAAATCATTAAAAATGATATAATAGTATTGTGTTTGGCCCATGGTATCCAGATATCTACATGATATATTAAGACGTCATGGTTCGTTTTGCAAAATTAATTTCGTAATTTATTAAAAAGAACCGCATTTAGAAAGTATCAGGAAAAGCTCTTACACAGGGAGAGCATTCCCTGTTTAAGCTGCATGCATGTGGCATGTTTAGATTTAGTGCCTGTTTAAAAACTTACAAACTCCTATTTAAAATATTTAAAATTTAGGTTTAAATAAATTTTAAAATAAATAATTTTATTTATTTAAATAAATTTTTAAACTAAATTATAGTTTAAAATCAAGGTTTTAGATAAACTGGTCAGAGTAGCTTATGGAACAGTAAATCACTTATAAACTAACCAATTACTATATTACCCATATTTTTTCTTATATCATCTATCCCCTCTCTTATTTTTTCTTATATCATCTCTCCTCTCTTCAACTTTTTCTTACACTATCTCCTCTACTTTTTCTTACACCCTCTCTCCTCTCTCATACTTTCTCTCTCTTTTATTTCTTATACCCTCTCTCCTCTCTCCTCTCATCTTTTATCTCTCATTATTTAATACTCATACCCTTTTTCATAATTTACCAATAATAAAAATACTTTTAGAAATAACTATCCAAACACTCATTTATTTAAAATCACTTTTTTTTATAATTTTTTTAAATTTTTTTTATAAACTGTTTAAATTTTTTTTTTATAAATTTATTTTTAAAATTCTATCCAAATGGCCCTTAACCGAGGGCAAGTTGATTCGTTTCCAGATTCCACTGAGACGTGATTTTATTAATTTCCGTTTTGCAGGTTACCTTATGAATAATTTACCGTTAGGCAAACTTAAAAACGGTTATAAAGGAACATTTTCTTTTCTTTTCTTTTCTTAATGAAGTATAAAGGCCCTTTCTTATGTAGGCTTTTTAAAGTGTTATTGTATAGCTTAGTGCTACAGTACATTTAGATTTTCTATAAAAAAAATATAACTTTTAATCTCTTTAATTTTTTTATTTTTTTTAATTCATCAAAATTTAAACAATAAATTTTGATTCCTTAAATTTATTCTGTTTATAGCTGTTAGTTTTTTTTTATAGTTAACGGTATTCAATATAATGATGTGGCATTAATACTATTAATTTTGGCATGTCTATATAGCATTTTTTTTATTTTGAATTTTGAAGGTAAAAAAAATTGTTATCCAGGTACTTTCTTTCCAGCGACTTTTGTCTTCTTCAATCGAGAAAAATTAAAATTAAAAAATTTAAAAAAATAGATACAAGTGATGTAAATTTTTTTCATAGATTAATAGACTTTTTATTTAAATATTATCTTTTTCCAATTTGTATATGAATATTATTATATATTTAAATTATATTATATTATTTTAATTATAAGTTAATTAATTCGACTACAGTTACACTACTAACAATAAAACTACTATTTTAATAGGGTCAATGGCCGGTCCAATTCTTCTTACTTTAGTTGTAAATTCACAATGGTCATGTGAGAATGGTAATTGAGATACAGGAAAATTAAAGTTTAAAATAAACAGGCCAGTACTTGGACGGTCTTGGCGTTGAGGTGAGCCTGTCAATTTTGGAAGATATTTTGGGAGAAGATGTGCCTTGATTAATGCTCAAGGAATCGTTGAGAAAAAAAATATAATAACAAATTAAAATTGAAATTTATGTATTTTTTATAGATAAGCCTAAACTATCATGCTAAAAACGATAACTAATTCTCTTACCATATCTTTTTAAAATAAAAATGAGTAGACTCTTTTTATAGATTATTTTTTAATTTGTAGTTTTTTATTATTATTTATAAATTATAATTTCTCTTAAATACTTAAAATATAAATTATAATAATATAATATTTTTATTTTAAAAAATAATTATTTAAGAAAAATAATAAAAATATGATAAATTTACTCAATTAAATACTAATTTAATATAAAAAATATTAATTTAAATAGTATAAAAATTATATAGTTAATAATTAAAATTTATTAAAATAATATGAATAAAGATATAGATTTATGAACACACGATATTAAACTCGTAGTAAATATCTGGAAAAACTCCACTGAATATGCCCTGTACGCATTAAATGAGCGGGAACATGCAGAGGCCAATGATGATCGATAATATAAAGGGAGTGCTCAAAAGGTGAAATGAACAGCAAACTGCACGGAAAGAGAGAGAGGGGTCTCATAATTTCGGGCTTCAATAGGTTAAATTAATTAATAATTTGCTTTGTACTTTTATATCCAATTACGTATGGATCCGGAAAATACAGAGGAGCAAGAGAACTAATTTTGAAGCAATGCCACGTTTCTTTCTTCCCTTGGTTGATAAAATCATAAAATGAAACAAAACAAAAGTGTTATCAATGAACTCCATTTCATTCTTATTATAAAATATTATTTTAAGAGGAAGGAATAATTTTTATTAGAGTATTGATTAAGGACCTATTTAGATAATAGTTTAGAAAAGTATTTATTAAAAAAAATTTGAATAATTTTTAAAAAAGAGATTTTAGATAAGAGTTTATAAAAAAATGATTTTAAATAAATAAATATTTGAATAATTATTTTTAGAAGTACTTTTATTATTGATAAATTATGAAAAAGTGTATAATTATTAAATATTAAAGAGATTAAAGATGAGAGATAAGAGATATAAGAAAGTGTGTAGAAGAGATATAAGAGATGAAAGATAGTGTAGAAAATATATGAGAGATGAGAGAGAGTGTAAGAAAAAATAAGGGTAATATAGTAATTGGTTAATCCATAAGTTCTTTTACTATTCTATAAGTTATTCTAACCAGCTTATTTAAAATATTAATTTTAAACTATAATTTAATCAAAAAAATCTTTTTAAATAAATATAAATATTTATCTTCAAATTTAAATTTTATCCAAATTTAAATTTTAAAATATAGGTTTTGAAAAAACTAAACACACGGTCATTCTTTCTAATATCATATATATATTTAAAGGTATTGAAAATAAAAGAGAATCTAATATAAATTTAATTTTTTTATTTAAATACGGAAATTTAAAGATTATTTTGATTTGAGAAAAAGTTAATAATTTAATTAGATGTGTTTTATAATAAGAATTGAAGAGAGTATATATAAAATAAAATAATAATTTGTAAGCTTTAATAAACACTATAACATGATTCTTTTGTCAACATGCAATTCTTTTGACATAGTTGCGGGATTAGATTAAATTTGAATATTATTAAATTAAATTGAGCAACTTTCTAAAAGGTATTTTTGACTTTGGTATAAATTCAGATTGCCAAATTTTATTTTTCTATAATTAATGCCTATTATTCCTGTTAATGTGCAATTCTACCTTGGAATAATAGTTCCATACATGTACATGGAGCTCATGTCTATGAATACATTTTATAATTATATGTTAAGTAATATGGAATTTGATTTTTTTGGCAACAAGTAGTATGGAATTTGGCTACAGAATTATGCACGCCCTAACTGGCGGTGCAAATGTCGGTGGGGGCATGATCTGGTATAATATGTGTAGAAGACGTGAAAACCATACTTGGCCGACCACCACGTGTCATCTTCCGGTATTCAAACGCTCCCTCTCAATTCGAAAAGGAAACCCCAGAAATATTTATAAAAAAATAAAATGGGAAAATTAAAGGAAGAAATTGAAGACAACTAAACAAAGCATGGGAATTAGTCTAATTGAAAGGATTAACTCCTCATAATGTGCATGTTTAGATTCTTCTAAAATTAAGATTTTAAAAAAATTTATAGATCAAATTATCGTTTAAAATTATAATTTTAAATAAACTCTTAATAATAACTTATAGGATAATAAAATAATTTATAAATTATCTATTTATTATTTTATCTATATTTTTTTTTCTCTTCTTCTCATTCATTTATTTATTATTCTCCCTACTTCTCATCTAACTCCTTGTTACCGTCTTACTCTTATCAAGAGTCGTTGTTTAAATCTGGTTATTCGAAGAAGAAGTAATGAGTTTAATGGGTCGTTGAGAGAAGAAGAGGAAGTCACTATTAGAGAAAAATCACTTGTAGCTCACCATCACTTCTTGCCACTCGCTTTTACTGTTCACTGCTCGCCATGTGTTATTGCTCACTGTTGTCCTTTAGATGATGAATAGTTATTGATTATTAATTTAGTTTTTTATCTTATACCCTTTATAATAATTTATCAATCACAAAAGTCATTATAAAAATAACTATATAAATATTTATTTATTAATAACTATTTTTTTTATAAATTTTTTTCTTTAAATCCTTTTTTAAAAGTTATATAATTTTTTTATAATTTTTTTAAAATATATTTAAATAGATTTAATATAATAAATCAATATTTAAATTTTTATTAAAAATGTGAATATATATATATATTTATTTATTTACGTGCAAGTGGGAGCTGCCGAACAGTTGAATTGTACGGTCAGCTCAAATCTGGTATGGAAACACAATCACAAAAATCCGGTCTTGAAAGGAATTTATCCTTTCTAATATCTTTTTGGTGTCCCTCCAACGAGTAATGGATTTTAGATAGAATTGTAAAAGGAGTAGAATATTTTGTGTCATTGTTTAAAAATCAACAATTTTATATAGTGAATAAGTGTTATCGTGGTTACGATCATTACAAGGAGACCAATAATGAGTGGCGAGAATTATGGAAAACAGCCAAAAATATTTTGACTTTCTCTTCATTACTTTGACTAAAGATTATGGGTATTCACAGAATCAGTAGGAATCAAGACAACCCCATCTTATATCCTATCTCGATACAATATACAGGACACAAAGTATGTCATATGTCATGTCCTATCCTAAATTTGTTCTGGTTTATTTGGGACGGGACATGAATTCCTAATTCTATTTATTTTTTTAAAAAACATTATAATAAAATTATCTCAATAAATTATTTTATATAAAATACCACGATAACTCCCTCTAAATACTAACATTATTTCATAATATAAAATGATAACTTACCTAGATAAGAGAAAAAAATAACAGTAAGGAAGAATAAAAATATATGTACAAGAATATTTGTAAGTGAAAATATCTGTATGAGAGTGGAGACTTGCGAGACCTGTGACCGTGAGCAAATAAAGCATAAAAAAAGAGAGATAGAGAGCTTGATGTGGATGGACAAAGTGAGAAAGATAAAAGAATATAATATATTTTTTTTTTATAAAAAAAATTGGGGTCGGGACAGGATAAAAGTCTCGAGGTAAGGTTGAGACCTATCCCGTCCTGACCCTTCTCTCTGTCTTATCCTAATAATTTTTTGTCATGATCCTTCTTATAATAGGATAAACCCATTCTCAATTATTTAAGATTAGGTCAGGATAACTCAGTATAGACAATTTTGACTACCCCTACTAAGGATAGGGGCACAAAATCAACAAACAAAGAAGGACATTTCACTCATGCTAGCCTAAAAGCTATCGCTTAAAAAAAGAGATATTTTATTTTATTTTTAAATTATAAATAAATTTAATTATTTTTTAAAAATTTTTATATAAAAAAAAATAGGGCAACCTCATCACAGAAACATAAAAAATATGCCAGCCTCACTCTTTTTATCAGGCTTCCAACGCGGAATTTTTTTATAAACCTTTACCAATGTGATATTTAATATTTTTATATTATATTATTAAATATCTAAATAATCAACTAATTTACATCGAGGTTTTGCGATCAACATGACTCTCTCCATTGATCCTTTTTAACATGATGGGTTTAAAACAGAGTTGTCCTTTAATTGATATACTATTAGACTAACTATCATTGAATTTTTAACATTTAATTTCTAATAAGCATGATAATATATCAATGTAACAATTTTTTATGGATGTACATTCTATTATACTATTATAATATTTAATATAAAAATTAATTAATTTTTTATATTAGATTAAAAAATTAAATAAATCAGTTAATTATAACTAATATAAGAGCTATTTGATCGATTAATTTAAATATATTAAGAATTATGTAATATTAATTTGTTGTAAGGGATTGCATTTGGTAATAAATAACTGGTCTATTTAACTTTTTTAATTTATTAAAAAATAATTAACTCTTATATTAAGAAGTAGATGGAATCAAATGATATGGATATAGACATGAGGTAATATAACGTGGGTGTTTGACAAGACCTAAAATTATAGTTTTAAAATGACTTTTGATCTAAATTATAAGTTTAAGAAAATTTAAAATAAATAGTTATATTTGTCCAAAATAATTTATAGATTAAACTATAGTTTTGGGTTAGTTCATGGGAATAGCTTTTGGGTGCAAAAATATGAGCTGCCTAATTACTATTTTATCTCTATTTTTCTAATATTATTTTCTCTTATCTCTTCTCTTTTCTATCTCTGTGTCTTATTCAGTTTGCTGTCATTGTCACCTCCACCATTGTCACTTTCGAGGTCGCCTTCATCATCATTGCTTCTCCTCCATCTGTGCTTACCGTCATTGTCTAGATTTGGGGTCTCCTCTACTGTCGTCATTGGTTTGCAACAGTGGGATGAAGATGATTGTCACTGTTCGTAGATCTGTAAGATATGGACAGATGAAGATAATAAATAGTAAATAATAATTATTTTTTTATTTATTTTTTAGTAATTTATCACCTATAGAAATTATTATAGTAATAACTATCCAAATATTCGTATATTCAAAATCATATTTTTTCTCATAAACTCTTATTTAAAAAAAATATCTAAAATCAATTTTAAATTATTTTTTTCATAAATTTTTCTTCAAAAATCAATCTACACGGCCCATTAACAGAATTTGTTACGTGTTATTATTTTACAAATCATCAAAATAATAAAATTAGTCAGGCTTCCATTTGCCTGACGTGTGCGTTTCCTATTCCTAATTTCCTATAGTGCTTCAAAGAACCCACCCGTTCTTTTTTTTTTTAATGAGGGATAAGCCCCCATAAAAATCATTAAATAGCTTGTACTATCAACTTACAAATTGTAACTTTTTTCCTACACAAAAATTTAACTTCTGAGGTCTATTTTATCCTCGTATATAGCAAAAGACAAATAAAACATAAGTTGATCTTAGGATAAAAATCTTTACTAAGAATGTGAATAATAACTCCAAGGGAACGAATTTCCAAGAATACGATCCAGAGCTGGCGCCTTATTAGGTGGCAATTCTATAGGATGTATGACAAATGACAAGGTGAGGAACAAGTCATCAGCATACATATATATATATATAAAAATATTAAAATTAGTCATAATAATCTAGCCTGAGATACTCTTTCTAGTCCTTAAGTGAAGCCCATTTTTTTTTTTTTAAAAAAGTGTCTATTGTAAATCAATAATTGATTTTTTAAATTATTCCTATTTAAAGTGTGATGTAATTTTTTTATGGCTTTTCCTCCCCACTCAATTTTCATTTTTCAACGCAATGCAAAGTGAAAATTTTATTTAAACATTAAATTAATGACTTAATCCTTCATTAAAAGTGAAAAAATAGCACTCAAGATATTTAGTCTGAGGATGAACTAATTAGATAATAAAGTACTAACAAGTTGTGGTATAAGTGAAAACGACTCTGATTGTTTAAGTATGAGGTTTTGGATGTGAATTTGTGTTAGTATAACAAATATTATTAAGAGAGTTATTTTTAATTAAATATGATATTATTTAAATTTAATTTAATTAAATAGACATATAAAAAATAGATAAATAATTAAATTTATATTTTTTTTATACACCATGGCGAAGTGAATATTTTGGACAGAACTTGGACTTTCTCTGAGGTATTTTGGACAATCTCTTCTTCTTGATTTAGGAGCATTATTTTAATTTAATTAATTAAACAATAACGATGCAATCAGCAAGAACATGCACCGCAAACCTTTCAATAATTAATTGCCACGTCACGCCACTAGATCTCAGGAGAAAATTATTGGTCATTGTAGCAAGATATAATTCCTAAAATAACCTCCATTCATTTTGCTATATATCGAAAATATCCCTCATCGCACGATTATTGGTCTATCCTGTCCTATGAACTCGCAGCCAGTTCTGCGTATAGACGACGGAACTTGCCAACAAACACCACTCATTCGCTCAACTCTTTCTCCTCAATTGGATCTGCGACTGTGATAACCGATTCTCCCCAAAAGGCCACACTAGTAATTTCAGGGGCGACTCCACAGTGCGGGTTCGTTTTCTTCTTCTTTTTTCCTCCTTTTTTGGTTTTGGCCGTCTACAGTTTGTGCCTCGTTTAATTTCTATATCAAGGATTTCTTTTTTATACTCAATTTGGTTTGAAATTTAGCTTCTTCTTCTTTTTCTTATCACCAGATTATTGCGGCTGAGTGCATTCATGTTCAGGCTTCGTATATGCAACTGAAGCCCAACGCTTCTAGTAATTTCTGAGGAGAATTGGAACTGTTGCTTCAAATTTCCTTGGGTATCTGGTGTCTGTACTGCAATCATTTAAAATTACCTCTCCAGAAGCTCCTCCGGGATCTGTAAGTTTATTTCAAAGCGACTTTTTATATGTATCCGAAGCAATGAATGTTGCGTTATGAATGTTATGAATATTTTGAATTAGTCTGTCAGATACTTGGAACATTCGGTGAGCTTGTTATGACAACAGAACTTCTGAAGTCTGAACTGTTAAACTATGGTGATTATTTATATTTCTACATCAAATTCACAAATTTTACCTACACTGAATTTTTGTATTTGAATTGGAGAATGGATGCCTGTGAATCTTGGCTAGCGTTAAAGTGGATACGTTTGGCATAATAATTCAAATAAATTTATTTTGACTTCTGTTACTGGGTAACTCAATTCACCTCAATAGATTAGACAGCATGGAATCTTGTTGTTTTGGGTGAGGACTATAGGTCTCCTGAATTCTGAAGTACGATGGTGGGCATGTTTAAATGGAGAGTGAAATTTTGAGGTCTAGCTTGACAGGAAGGGACTATTTAGTATTTAACAATAATAATTACTTATCCCTTCCATGGTGGGCAAGGATGGGGAGGGGTTGCTGAGCTTCCATTTACTAAGTTTATGTTCATACTTCACACCACTTCTTACATTGTCCAGATTTATTAGATCTGTAGTCTGTCAACTATTTGAAGTCTTAATTTAATTTTAAAACTAAATTATCATGGTGCTAATTATAAAACATTTTTTTTTAATATTGGTACTTAAAAAATGGTTGCATGCACCTACTGATGTGGACACAGTAATGTCCAAATACATACAAATTTACTTTTGTTATGAGTGCAGCTTCATCAGTTCCAGTACATTTACTTGCTAATTTTTATATACTTCCATATGTTTTTCTGATCCTGCTCTTCTTATCTTCTCTCTATACTGGCAAGCCTCCATAGTTAATTATGTTATATTATGTTGTGGATATTTTCTGTATACTGACCCAAGCCAAATATCTGTATCTTCTGTAGCATATAAGCAGAGATGAAAGGAGGACATACGTTTGGCTTGAGAGGGTGGCATCTTTTTGTAGTCTTTGTTTCTCTTTTTATAGTGACCACATTACTGTGGACATGGGAGAAAAATCCACTAGCTATAACATTACATTCAGCTCAAGAGTGGTATCACAAACCTTTATCAGGTATGTCTCCCTAGAAAGTTTATATACGTAAATAATGAAGTATGTGGTCTTTTTGGGATTGGGTGAGGCAGGAATGCCATGTGGTTTAGACCATTCATGTTTCAACCCAACCACTGACGGCAAAAACTTTAGGTGGAAGCAGATTCAATACTGTAGATGTGCTTTTTCTCCCAATGAATAAGATTGAGAGGAATAAGATGTTTAATGCACAAAATCTGAAAGAAAACATATCTCCTCCCTCTCCCCATGTCTTGATATTTGAATATCCACTTGTTAAATCCTTATTTTGGGGGGGGGGGGGATTTGTGCCTGGACTTGGGTAGGTGTATTGGTTAATGGTTATGATGTGTGATGCCGTCTTGCTGGATATGCTTCTTCAACTTTATAGGAATCTTGGAATCCATATAGCATAACTCCAATCCCTAATGTAACAGTGAACAAGATTGAACTTACATTTGCAGTTCTTGCATCTCTTGTAGAATTTGATGGTCATTATTCCTATGGCTGTTAACTAACTTTTACTGTCACCTGCAATATGTTCTGTATTATATCATGTTCATGTTGCTGTTTTTATCCATTTCCAAACTTGCACCTTTTGGTTTCGAATTGTGCTGATTTCCCCCTTCCTCTCAGGAGTGCTTGTAGAAGCCCCAAATAATTCAATGGGAGATTCAAAGCTGACAGAAAGTGAGGAGATATCTTTAAATACTAGCAACAAAAACGAAACAAAGGTGCAACTTAATTATGTGGATTCAGTTTCTGTACATTCTGCCCCTTCATATTCTCCTGAAATACAACACAGTCAGGGTGTCAGGTCTTCTTCAGGAAAAAAAGGTCTATTCCTAGTATTCTTATTCAAAATTTGAAATTGTAGTGAAACATTTTTCCTCCTGCATAAATGTCTCTGTTGTTATTATTAGTATTACTACTTTGAAAATACATATTTTAGTGTTTTCTTGTGTAGTTGTATGATTGATTCTGGCTTTGGATTTCATAACTCATTATTCTGCTGGAATATTTGGTCGTTTGCCTTTCCGTTCCCTCACTCAAGTTGTGCAAGACATATCATTCCCTCCACCATGGGTACTTTCTTTACATCTTTGTCAATAGCCTGCATGAAATGAATATGGAGAGCTTTTCTTATGCAACCTCGAGTCTGATATTGTATTCTGAACTGGATGTTATTGATTTTGCAGATCATATTTTTTTAAATGTTAGAAAATAAAAGTAAGCTCTTGATAAGAGAAGCTCTTTACCAACGCTTTTAGAAACATGTTCATTATTATAGCCCCGTATTTCTGTATCCTTTTTGCTTTTTATGACCATAACAAGCTATCCTATAAAAACTATAAATATAAACGGCTGATGGTCAAGATAGACCAGTTTGAACCTTAAGAAACTAGAATACTATTCTTCTGATTATGCTTGAAATTCCTCTTTGTGGACTTTTTATCTTCAATTAGGGTGTGTTTGGTTTAGCTTCTGAAGAGTAGATTCTGAAGAAAATTGATTATAAAGTGATTTTGGAGAATAAATTTTGTATGAAAAGTGATTTTGAAAAGGGATTTTGTATCAGAATGACTTTTTTGATAGATAAATTATCAAAAAAGGCATGAGGTAAAAGAGATAAGAGGGACAACAAGATGACAAAAATTATGAGGGGCAACATTGGCATTTCACATTTATATCTGAAAAATACCTTGAAAAGCTGGCGGGAGATGATTATCAGAAACCATGGTTTCAAATGTCCCAAACCATGATTTTCCCCATAATCAATTCTGCCAATAAGATAGGTATTTGGCTACTTTTGGACCCAAACCATGGTTTGTGTCCAAAAGCACTTTTTTTTACACAAACCAAACACACACTAAACTAACTGGCCAGATTTAGTTTACTGGTTCGCAGATTCTCTGTCTCCATTAATATAAGAGCTGTTGTATTCTTGTATTTGCAGTCTGTAATTATGCAAAGGGTAGATGGGTTGCAGACAAGAGAAGACCATTATATTCTGGATTTGGCTGCAAAAAATGGTTATCCCCAATGTGGGCATGTAGAATGACACCACGACCCGATTTCTCTTATGAGGGATACCGTTGGCAGCCAGAAAATTGTGACATGCCAGAGTTTGACCGGTCTGCATTTTTGAGAAAGTAGGTATAACCCTTTCTTTTTTAGCTGATCTAGTTGTGAATGTATATTACGTTATTATTTGGTTGTTTATTTATTCATTGGTTTGCTTGTTATGGTTTAGCAAACTTTTTCTTCAAACTTGAGGACAGAACTTGCATTATACTCCTCCAATCCTTAATATAAGACCTAGTTTGTAGTGTAAAAAGTAGCAGTAAATCTCTTTTAACACACTGACCGTCAGTATGAGTTGCCTATTGATTTTTATATAATGTTATAGGCAGCCAATCCAAGTTCTTCCTTTATAGTCTTCAACTAGAAAATTCTGATTCTTTGGTGCAAAAGTTTGCCTCTGTTTTTGAATATTAAATTTAGAGAATTTAGATTGTGGCTGAATGGTCTTTAATTTGAAGCGGAATCTAGAATGCAGGACAAAACAATAGCATTTGTAGGAGATTCGTTGGGCAGGCAACAATTTCAATCTCTGATGTGTATGGCCACTGGTGGTAAAGAGAGCCCTGATGTTGAAAATGTGGGATGGCAATATGGTCTTGTAAAACGCCGGGGTGCTCTACGTCCTGATGGCTGGGCTTACAGATTCCCAAAGACCAACACTACAATCTTGTACTATTGGTCAGCTAGCTTATGTTATCTAGAGCCCCTTAACATCAAAGATCCACTCACCAATGTTGCCATGCATTTAGACCGTCCAGCTGCATTTCTGAAAAAGTTCATCAATCGTTTCGATGTCTTAATTCTTAACACAGGGCACCACTGGAACCGGGGCAAACTTAATGCAAACCGGTGGATTATGTATGTAGATGGGAAGCCTAATGAAGACAAAAGGCTCGCCGAAATCGCGAAGGCCAAGAACATTACAATCTATAGTGTAGCTAGATGGGTGGATTCACAACTCGTCTCCCATCCCCAACTTAAAGCATTCTTTAGGACCTTATCACCAAGGCATTTCGTCCATGGAGATTGGAACTCTGGAGGTAGCTGCGATAATACCATCCCTTTGTCTGGAGGAACCGAGGTCGTACAAGATGGATCTAGTGATCTAACTGTTGAGGGTGCATTAAGGGGTACGAAGATTAAGATGCTGGATATAACTGCTCTTTCTCAATTAAGGGATGAGGCTCACATGTCTCGCTACACTATTCGAGGAACTAAAAATGATAGCGATTGTTTGCATTGGTGCCTACCTGGAGTGCCAGATACATGGAATGAACTCCTTGTTTCTCAGTTATAATAGCCTTCCAAAAGTGTTAGCACTTTCCTTCTCCTTCTTACACGACAAGAAGACACAGGCTGACACAAGCAGAAGCCTCCATTCTTTGTGGTCTTGGATGACCAATTATAGGAAAATCACTATGATGTCCCAAAAAAATGTAATCACTAAAAAATGAGTAGTGTGCAATTACAAATTTTAGTATGAAATAAAAATAGGTCAATGTTCCTCACCTGTAGTGGGATTTTTTGGTGATTTCACTCTTTTATAGGATCTCATAATAATTTTTCCAATTATTGTTTGCTGTTATTGTATTTTATGTTTTACTTTCTCAGGTGATAAGAATATAGGCAGAGCATGTAATTCCAACCTTTCTCATTTTTAGAGCTGACAAATAGATGGATTCGGGATAGATTCAAATTACAGTGGAGAGAGCATAAAGCTTCATGAGTTATGTTGTATCTAAGTGTGGAACTTGCATAGCGTCTACTTCACTTGATGTTGTGTTAATGTATTGTTCAATAGGAAAGGAAATAAAACTCCTAGCCTGTTTTACTGTGTTGCAGGAGTATTGAACCTGATTTTGTAGTTGTCAAAGGGTGGGTTTAGATTAATTTTTAAAAAATAATTTCTAGGTGATTTTGAGAATAACTTTTGAAAAAGCAAAAAAATTGGCTTCATGAAAAATAATAGTTTTAGCTTTAATAGTATAGTTTTGACATAAATAATCAATTATTGAATTTTATAAGATGTTTTGATGGTTTTTTTTTTTAAATATAGTTTTTTTTCTCTAAAACTATAGTTTTAAGAAGTATTTAAACACACTCGAAAGCTTGATTATAATAGTTTTATATAAACATAAGGCAAGCATCAAAATAATAATAAAGTTGCTGTAACATGATTTAAATATTATATATTTAAATTTTAAAAATAATTTTTTTATTCATAAGGGTAAAGCTCAGATTATATATATTATAATTAATTAATTATTTTTTTAATAATTTAAATTAAATAAATAGTTATTATATTAAGAATAAAAGGAATATTTATTTTAATTACATATCTTTATACTTATTATTTGTACCACAAATGGTCAAGTTTATATTCGTATAACAGTAAGAAATGTTGACTTCTAATCTATCTTTAATTGAAAGAATATTTTTAAATAAATTTTGACTTTAAAAAGTTTGATAACGAATTTTTTTTAAATTATATATTTATCTTCACATAACTTAAAATTTAAGAAATTATTTATACATATTTTAGAGTTTTACACAAAAAGAACAAAATTTAGAAGGCTATATGCATTGCACACTCTGGAATGACGGAAGGCAAGATGGTTATATCCGCAAACTTGGGAGTTTAACATATTTATTATTCGTATTAAATTTAAAAATTAAATAAGTTATATTTATGATTTATGTATCAGCATTACTCCTTTAATTTTAATTATAGAATTAATCTTAATTATAAATATAATAAATATTTTTTAAACAATAATTAAATTTAAAAAAATAATTAAAATATTTAGATAAAATATAATATATTAATTAATTTTATTAATTTAATTAAATAATTCTATATTAAATAGTAGAGGAATATTATATATTTTATATTCATAATAATAACAAATAAGATTAATATAATATGATTATATGTTTTATGTGAAGGGGGGAAAAACCTAAAAAGCTGTGTAATACAGGGTCAATATATCATTCATTTTATTTGCCCTTATTTTAAGATATTTTGGGTCAAAACTCTTTGTTATTGTTAAATACAAATAACTGAGTGTATATATCCTTATATCACATATCCATATGATAATTCGTATAGATGTTGTATCAAGGGAATTTAAAAGTACAGATTTGTAAATACATTTTATTGGAACCAAATTAATTAATTTAATAAAATTTTGAAATTTACAAACTACCATAGCTAATAAAACGATCGCCGATCGCGCCTCCTCTTTGCGCTTTGCGTTTTTGCTCCTCCCTCTGCGCCGCCGCGTTTCTACTCCTCTAGGAATTCCAGCGCCCGTTGCTGTGATCGCCTTCACCGTTATCCTCCGCTGCATCTTCACTCCCCAGGTTTTTCCATCTTCTCTTTTGTGCTTCATTTCGTTCTGCTTCTGCTTCTTCTCAATACAGATTTTTGCTTCAAATAGACTTTAAATAATCTGCTTCTTGTGTTTTCTTTTAACAAATTTCCGCTTCAAAACTGCTTCCTTTGTGGTTGTTCTATTTTTTCAAAGATTTCTAGTCCAAACCTGCTGCTTTTGTGTGCGTATGTATGTTTTCCTTAGCTTTCTTCTTCTTCTTCTTCTTCCTGTTGTGTTTTTGTTTATTCAGGTTAAATTAAAGATGCTTAAAGTTGTTCTAAAGATTATGTACATTTTCTATAATTTAAATTTTATTTAAAATATTAAATGTATATTTTAGCTTATAAATTACGCACAGCTGATATTCTGATGCTTCAAAGCAACAAACAAATGGGTCCTGTTTGTCTCTACTCTTACACTTCCTCTTTCACTTTGATCTTTCTCTCCATTTAGAAGTTTGCAGCGAATTTTTTCTTCAAAAAATTTTACTTTCCTTCTGTCAGCAATCCCATTTGTCTTTCTCCTAATTTTTTTTAATGCTCATCGTAATAGATACATATTCTTCATAACAGCTATGAGTATTGGAGCTTGCGCAGAGTTATCGCGTTGCTTTGCCGGTGTTTCCATCAGACCAAGGTCTAACAAGTACAGTGAGAGTTGTCAATGCACAAGTAGCCGCAATGGTGGTAGATTTGCATCCGTACATGGAGCAGTTGAAGAATTGAGAACTGGATCAATTGCTTCTTCGTGCAGCCGCATAAAACCTATGTCGAGGAATAGTGTTGTAGCACGTGCTTCGAACAATAACCAAGGTCTTACATACAAGGATGCTGGTGTTGATATCGATGCTGGTTCAGAACTTGTAAGAAGGATAGCAAAAGTGGCACCTGGAATAGGAGGCTTTGGTGGTCTTTTCCCTCTTGGTATTTTCTCTTTCAACCATGGATTAATCCTTTTGACAGGTTTCGATAAAATAAGACTAACCAAATAGTTTTTGGCTAGGTGATTCATATCTTGTTGCTGGCACTGATGGAGTGGGTACTAAAGTGATGCTGGCTTTTGAAACTGGAATTCATGAGACTATTGGGATTGATTTGGTTGGCAACTGGATTTCTTTTTTTTAACAATAAAAATATCATGTATTGGTTAAATATTTATCTTTTGACTATGCTCTTTACTTTAGGTTGCAATGAGCGTCAATGACATTGTTACTTCTGGGGCAAAGCCACTATTTTTCCTAGATTACTTTGCCACAGGCCACCTTGATGTTGATGTTGCTGAAAAGGTAGTGATGGATGTGCATATAGTCGCATAAATTAATCATAAAGTTTCTTCATGTACAAGGAACATCAACTAATTATTGATTTATCAATTGAATAGAAGTTTATCATATTCACACCTAATTCTTTTATAATTCAGGTTATAAAAGGAATCGTTGATGGTTGCCAGCAATCTGATTGCGTGCTCTTAGGAGGCGAGGTATTGAAAATTTTTATAATTTACTGTATTATTTGTAGTTGGTATTTGATTTATTGTGCATTAATCTTGCAAAGCCATTATCTGATGAAGAGAAATGTAGGCCTCACAAGATAACTAAAGCATTTATTGTTAAATTATTTTTTCCTTGTTGAAGTATAAGTCTCCAGTATGTGGTTAGAAGATGAGCAGTTACAAGTTCTGGGATTAGATGTAGTCCTGAGTTTTGTAGTCCACACTCATCATTTAGATTGACATTTTAAACAATCCTCTATAGATTGTTGCTTATATTTTTCAGTTTAATTAATATAGTAATGTTGATGACTGACACAATTCTTCTGACCACGATCCATTTCAAGTTTGCTTATTTTTCATCATTGTTAACAATTTTATAGCAGAATTATTAACTAATATATTAATTTATTGTTTGAAACTTTTTGATGCTATAAATGGACCTTCTTGCACATGGTCACTCACCCACTTTTAATCTGACGTTATATATGCTAAGATTTTTAACGCTTTTACTGAGGCAAAAAGTTGATTTCATATCTTTTCAGACTGCAGAGATGCCCGGTCTCTATAAAAAAGGTGAGTATGATCTTAGTGGCTGTGCGGTTGGCATCGTAAAGAAGGACTCTGTGATCAATGGGAAGAACATAGTTGCTGGTGATGTTCTTATTGGTCTCCCATCTAGTGGAGTTCATTCTAATGGCTTCTCTCTTGTACGGAGGTTAGATTTGGGTGAAGAAATCCTTTAGATTTTTCAAATTTGTTTTAGTTAGCTGTTTTATTCTTGACTGATCTGAATAATATATATCTTTATAGAGTGCTTGCTCAAAGTGGTCTTTCATTGCAAGATCAACTTCCTGGTGGTGATGTTTCAATAGCAGAAGCTCTAATGGCACCAACAGTTATTTATGTTAAAAAGGTCTTTGTCTTTGCGACTTGTGATAATGCTTGATTTTTTTTTTCCTTAAGACATTTTTACTGACAAGTGAGTATTCTTTCTTAATTTCAGGTTCTTGACTTAGTTAGCAAGGGAGGGGTTAAGGGAATTGCTCACATCACTGGTGGCGGTTTCACAGATAACATACCTAGAGTGTTTCCTGAAGGCCTTGGTGCCAATATATACAAGGACTCATGGGAAGTTCTCCCTGTATTCAAATGGCTTCAGGAGGTAAAAATGCTGCTATTGTATTTCCATTGAAATTGATTTTGTTGAAAATTATTTGACGATAATTTATATATTGATGATTTATTACATTCTTATTAGGCTGGAAATATAGAAGACAGCGAGATGATGCGAACATTTAATATGGGCGTAGGGATGGTACTTGTAGTAAGCCCTGATGCATCAATTGAAATACTTAAGGATAGAGGCGAACTGGATAAAGCCTACAAAATTGGTGAGGTTGTAAGAGGCAAGGGAGTGAGCTATAGTTAACTCAGGTATTTTGACTATAATCATATGTTACCTTTTAAATACATTTCCCTGACATAAATTTCACATTTTAGATCAGGTAACCGGTTTATTTGGAGCCTTGTTTCCTCTATATAAAAGTTCCCGAGTTTGCAACATTTTTTTTTACCATGCGCTAATAATTGAGTTGCTCGTAAAGATGTTCAATTTTGATTTTTGTATTGCAAGTCATTGAGGTTCAATGATCATGTCATGTATTATAAAAACCTAATCTTAGTGCCATGGATTCCTATCTAAATCTAATAAAAAAGCCCCTGTTTAAGTTGACGTGTATAATGTCTTTAATTACATTGAATGAATCATATTACTCGAGTGAGTTCGTATAATTTATTACCCTAGGTATAGTTACAACTAAAGTAACAGAACACATAGCCTCTAATATTCCTTCTCACATGTAAGGTGAAGTATCTTTGACAGTCTTTATATTTGTTCCTTGGCCGGCAAAATTGTGTGTTAGAGGGGGCTTGGTCGGAGTTTCCACAGTTTGATCTAATCAGGGAATATGACAAAATAATTCTTCTTTGCAACTTTCTCCCTCGCTTAGAGAAAATTCTGCCCTTCTTCGCCCCGCCCCCCAAAAAGAGAGAAAGTAGTAAAGGATGGACTTGGAGGAGCATCTTTGGGATCAAAATTAGAAATTGATGAATTTCAACACCTAAATCTCCTCAATTTGAATCAACATTGCTGTCTTAACCTAGATAGATGTTTTTGTTTGAAGATTTAAAGGGCAAGTATTAATAGCATATAAAGTTATAAGTGGGTTTGAACCTGACTTTTTTTTCATAAATAAGTTTTTATGCTACTACCTACTAGACCATAGGCCCATTGACAACTCATGGATGTTGACGGTTGGAATATGTAAGCGAAGGAAGATTAAATGATGAGGGTCCTCCATAGGGGCAACCATTTCCACAAACTCACCATTCAATTATCAAACTTAGAGATTACAAATGTTTCAACCACAAAGTATTTAGAACGTGTTTTTTGACTACTCTGGCTTGGCTTGCGACTTTGTTCCTTTAAATTGTTTGCCTCCACTTTTATTATAATACATGCATACATTCTAGGCCAGAATTTTCCAAGGTTTGGTTGTACACGGTTACTTTAGAGGTAGTGTTGAAATAATATGTTCTAAATTACCAATGGGAATTGAGTCTAACAGAAGGGTTAGTCTCTATAACATGGTGAAAAAACTACGCAAAAAATGTTTTAAATTAAAAAAAGTGACAATTTAAAATTTTTAAATTAAAGTTGGATAATTCAGATAATTTTGTTATTGAGATGAATAGAAAATAAGAGACTGTAGATTATGAAGAAAACAGCGATGAAATAAAAAAGAATGAGCTGATTTTACCATCTCATGTTGAATTAATTATTGGTAACGGTTGAAAGTGATTTGCACCTTTTAGAGCTGCTGAAGTTAAAAATTTTCTCAGAAGAAAAAAAGAACAAATATCTCTTTGGCAATAGGAGCAAATATGTCATTAATTTTCTCATATTTAATTATTAATTATGCTTAGGGGTAAATTAGGAGAAAATAATTTTATGATTTAGACCGTATTTCAAGTCAAAAAGGGGAACGTAATGAGATGGGGTTGGTTGAATCTTGTGTTAGGGTCGTGAGCGGATGTTCTTTCCCGGGAGCACATTCCGGGTTGAACACCTTGATGAGTACAGTGTACTGATAAGATTGATTAGACTGATTTTGAATAGTCTATATTTAATTTAATTTAATTTTTATATTTTAAATACTTTTTGTTCTAATATATATAATTTAAAACAAAAATAAACTTATAGTTGTTATTTCACTCAAAAATAAATTTATTATTTAAAAAATTAAAAAAATTAAATTTAAACTGTTAATATTACATTTAAATGATTCAATACTTATTATTGTGACGAGGACTGAATAGTTCAAGTTGAAGTTTTCATTATGCAGGACAGCTATACACTTAATTTGAAACACCCCACAACCCCCAAAATTCCTTGCAGCATGTGTGCTTGATTTCTCATAAAATTTAAAATTTAAGTTTAGTTGAAATTTACATTTAAATTTTTTTAAAAATAAATAATTATATTTATGTAAAAGAATTTTTAGATTAAAATATAGTTTAAAATTTCAATTTTAGCTAAATTAATCATAATAGTTTATAGAATAATAAAAAAATTTATGAATTAACTAATTACTATATTATTTTTTTTATACTCTCTCTTCTCTTTTATACTATCTCTCTTTTCTTTTCTACAATCTCTCCTCTTTTTTTTCTTTTCTATATTATCTCTCATCTCTCATTTTTTTTCTATACCCTCTTTCCTCTCTTATCTCTTATCTTTCTTCATTCTTATATTTAATAATTATACTATTTTTTAGTAATTTATCAATAATAAAAATATCTTTAAAAATAACTATCCAAACATTTATTTATTTAAAATAATTTTTTTATAAAATCTTTTTTAAAGATCTTTTTCTACAAATTACCTAAAAAATTTTTATAAATATTTTTTTAAACTCTTATCAAAACGTGCGTTGAAATTACTTTGACTTCTTCTCACGTAAAGCCAAAATACAACTTTTGACAATCAATTTTCCACAACGCGTTAGGTTGTAACTAACACTCCGTTGGTCTCAATTCTTATTATAAAGCATTAATTAATAAATATTTTTTATCTTTTTTATATGATATTTATTTGGTTTTAAATAGCATTAATTATTATTTTTTATATATACTCATATTTAATAAAAATAATATAAGAGAGTAAAAATTAACATAATAATAAAATTTAATATAATTAATAGGGATAATATTAAAAATTATTTAAATTTTAAAATAAATTTAATATTTTTAATTATTTTTTAATATATGAAAATTAATTTAAAAATAGCCTATAATAAAGATCAAGATATAATACATGCTCGGTGTGATAAAGAGGAGAAATTTCACCTCACTTATTCTTTATATTTATAAATTGTTTTTATGTCTCTCTCCTCTTTTTATCATCCCAACAAGAATTAAATAAGGTTATAATTAAAAATAGTCATTAATAATTTTTTAAAAAAATTTACATTTAGGGTCAAATGTTTTTTTTTTTAAATGGACCTCTAATAAGTATCGGAATATTATATAGCCAGCTAAAATGTGTTTGAAAACTCTTAAAATTTATATTTTAAATTTAAATTTTAAAATATTTTAAAATAAATAATTCTATTTTTAGACTAAATTATAATTTAAAATTAATATTTTAGATAAGTTAATCAGAATAGTTTATAAAATAGTAAAAAAAACTTATAGACTAATTATTATATTACTCATATTTTTTCTTATAACCTCTCCCCTCTCCCCTTTCTCTTATATACCCTCTCTTCTCTTTTTTATACTCTCCTATCTCTTATTTTTTTCTATATTATCTCTCATATCTTATATTTTTTTACACTATCTCTCTTCTCTTATCTCTCTTTTACACATTTTTTCATCTCTCATCTCTACTCTCTCATATATTTAATAATCATACAATTTTTTATAATGTATTAATAATAAAAATATTTTTAAAAATAACTATTTAAATATTTATTTAAAATTATTTTTTTAAAAAAACTTTTTTTAAAAACTATTTATTTTTTTTATAAATCTTTTTTTAAACTCTTATATAATCGTGCTAAAAAAAGATGACTTGACGCGGGGAAGGACAAATGTCAAAGCGTGTGACACAAGCACAAATATATACATCATTTCCGGAGAGTGTAAAACGGTAAATTGTCAACAATATGGGGCCCTCATTTAAATTGACATGTCCCACAGCAAACAGTCTCTGCTCTCTTGTATATATCTCCCACCCCAAAACAAACACAACAAGCTTCCATTATATATAATATATATATATATCAATGGCAGATAAAAGGTGGAGAGATTCTGCAGATGATGAGCAGAAGATGAAGAGGAAGAAGAAGGTGGCGGTGGCGGCGACACCTAAGAGAGGCAGCATCAAGTTTCGTATAGTTTCTACTATCTTCAACTTCTTCAAACCTTTTTGCTGCTCTACTTATTAGCCCTCCCCTACTTTTTCTATTTAGTGTTTAAATTCGTCAACAGTCCTTAGTCTCTTGTATATATCTCCCACCCCCAAAACAAACACAACAAGCTTCCATTATAATATATATGTATATATCAATGGCGGATAAAAGGTGGAGAGATTCTGCAGATGAGGAGTAGAAGACGAAGACGAAGTCGAAGAAGAAGGTGGCGGTGGCGGCGACACCTAAGAGAGGCAGCATCAAGCTTCGTATAGTTTCTGCTATCTTCAGCTTCTTCATGCGTTTTTGCTGCTCCACTTCGTATTAGTGGCACCTCAATGTATTCTAATTTATAAGTTGTAGGGATATAAAGTCTTGTTGAATGATTATTCTTCAATATTTATATATGCTAGCTAAATTTATAATATATAATATTATCTCACTTCATCCAATAGCTAAATTTTTTTTTAGGTATATCTAATATTCTAAAATATTTTATGGTATAATTTTGTTTGTTAAAATATTTTTTTAAGAATAATTTTAACACCACCATTCACTATATATATATATATAATTCACTCATAAGATGCCACAATATTTGACAGAAGTAGCACCCTTTATTACACATTAGCATGGTCTACTAGAATAAATTTTAAAAATTGAGTTAAGATGAGTTAAATTATAAGAATTAAATTATAAGCTCGATTAAAATTATAAATATTAAATAATTTAAAAAAAACAAATGGATCTACATTTTGTGTTTAAAAGATTAAATTAAAAAAATGTTTAAAAAAATAACTGACTTCAAAAGTAGACTAGTACAGTATTACGGGTGCCCAATTGCCGGTCAACACACTGGAGATGTATTGTTTGGGGATGATCGTCAACATCATGGGACATATGCGTGTACATTGAATACAGGCTTTATTAATATTTTTTTTTAAAAAAAAACCCAAATAGATTTGTCATCTTAATAAATCTCATTTATAAAACAAAAATTAAATTAATTTCTACTTAAAGGTTCATATGACAGTGCAATGTACTTCGCCTCAATATTTTTCTGTGTAGAATTAGGTCTTTTTGACCGTCTATAATGCTCACATTATCTACCAATCCATGAATCTGCACCCCTCCCAAGTACTTTTATAATTGTTCTGAAAATATCTTAATTAAGACTCTGGTTCACTTTTTAATATAATATTTAATTAATTTTTTTATAAAATTTAAAAAATTAAATAATTAATTAATTATAATTAAATCTAACTATTTTAAAAAAATTATTATATATTCTTTAATTTATTAAAATTAATCATCTAACTCTTATAATAATTATAATTAACTAAACTATTTAATTTTTATAATTTATTAAAAATTTAATTAATTTTTAATTAGGACTAGATGTAGTAATATAATTAAATCACACACTCAAACTTAAAGTTAGAAAAAAAAAAAGAGGTTTTATTCCAATCATAATAATTCTCAGGTTAAAATTTTTTAATTAATTTTTATTATTCTTTTATCTTATATATTTTTTATTAAAATTTTATAACTATACTTCTCTATATTTTTTAGAAATACAACTCAACAAAAAATTCCCTCTGCTCCTCTTCCTTCTAAATCTCTCATATTAAATAATCTTTTAGTTAATTAATATATAATTGATCTAGTGATATACAATTTTATTGGATCTCTCTAACTTTCCAAAAGCCAATTGATAAATATTACAAGGTAAAAAACCATCTCCTTAGTTATCAGAATCTAAAAGTAGTCGTTGGTTTCATTTACTTTATTTAATACACGTGTTACATTAATTTTTCGTTTCGTATCATCACGTGCTTAATTCGATGACTTTGCAACAAAAGTTGGGTTAGCCGTATGTTTCACTCATGGTTTAATAGGATGTACTCTATCCGATTTTGAATATAAAGTAATTCTTAAAAGTATTATTTAGTTTAAAATATAGGCTAATATGCAGCATTAATAGATTTTCTTCTCATTTTACTCTTTTTTTTTTATCATTTTTATGAGAATGTTTTAATGTTTAGGGTGTGATCGATTAATTTTCAAATTTATCTCATAGTTGGAAATATATGTGTATTAATTAAAATTTTATTTTTAAAAAATTAAATAATTTCAATTTTGAATTTTACTTCACCAGAGATTAGTTCTAGTAAAGATAGAAAAATATTACATGAAAATAATTTTAATTTGAAATATGACTTGATTAAATAAACTGACATTGTTTATTGGCTAACCTCACTTGATCAAATATTCTTAAATTGAGACTTCTTGAAAAATTGGTATATGCATCACTTGCTGGAAATTATGGCAGGTGAGGAATTTTAGGATTTTTGCTTATGAAATTTACACGGTTGATGAGATACTTATTAGCATTAAAACCAAGGTTATATATCCTTTAAAGAGTTTTTCAATTTTTAGTAACTTATTTCATTAGTCTCTTTGTATAGATTTTATAGATTTTTTATGGTCTTTTTTTGTCTGTCCATAATGCAACAATAGTATTCTTCTACCATTTTAAGTGAGTGTTATGAATAAAATCAAGACGTACCATCCTCTTTCCCAACAAATAAAAAATTGTGGGGCAGTGGGGATAAGAAATGATAGGATATTATGAGAAACTAATAAGAACATGTATTTCTTTTATAATATGCACGATGCAGAGAAGATATTGAACACGTTTTTTAGTTAGGAGTTGAATTGTATATGAGAAGAATGAGAATAGTTAATGTGAAAAACAAGAAAAATGGGTTGTGAGTCAACCCGCCACAAAACGAGTAAGTTAAAAATTAGCCTAAGTCATCGATTGGGTGGTAGGCTGACCTTTTTTTAAATTATGTTTTTTTAAAAAATCTAAAAATGTTAACACATAATATTACAAATATAAATATAAATAAACATTAATAACATAATATTAATCAATTATAATATATCAACACATCAATAAATTAGTAATCATCTTTATTAGTATTCGATAATAATAGTATTTAAAATAATATTTGAAATTGTAATAGTATCATCAACACTACAATCACCTTCCTCTTCTTTACACTCATCTGCCACATAGCACACAAAAAAAAAAGCGTTAATAAGATTGAATTAATATATACAAGAACAAGATAAATAGGCAAATAAATCTAATTAAATTATCATTCCATGAATAACCTAGCATCCAATTGCGAGTACAAATGATAGCTTCAACATTTTCTAGAAGAAGACAACTCCAATACTTTGTGATAACTCGTGAACTAATACTAAAAATTGATTCACTTGTAGATGTGGTGATTGGAATAGATAGTACATCATATGCCATCTTTGAAAGGAAAGGAAATTGAGCCGCATTAGTCATCTAATAATTTAACAAATTAAATTTGACAGACAATCTAGGATTGATAAACTCATATTTGTAGTAATTTTTAGTGTGTTTAAAGTGATTTTATTATTAATTTTATCTCCATTTATCAATATATCGAGCAATTATTAAATAACTAATATTCAGAACAATTGATAATTAATTGATATCAATTTAGTGCTTAAAGTGAACAAATAATTTGTTTATTTTAATTTTCTATCATAGATCAATGGATTAAGGGAGAATGACAGTTGGACTTAAGGAGTTGATGACATGTGACAGCATATGGGCTACATCCAGGAATTGAGAAATAGATTGCAAGTGGGAGCTCATACATATGCTGGCACGTGGAGAAGCATTGTTCACGCACACACACATATTGCACATAATCACATTAGCAGCAACTTATGCACTCCACACATCATTCACACCATTTCAGCTACCCTTCACATCTTTCCATACCTATATATACACACCATTCCAGATCATATGGGGGCGCTTGGAGCTGAACACATAGACCCATTTTACATTAATATGTACTCACTTCATTCTCACTTTCCATTCCATTGAACTGCACGCACACACTCATTTCGTTACTGCTCTATTTCCATCTCCAATTTCTCTTTTGCAACTTTCCTCTGTTCTAGTCAATAGAACCAGAGGAAATTTCTGCAGTTCATCTTCATTTTCTCCTATCATTTTTACCATGACTGCTGCAGTATTTTTTTGTTGCTGTTGAAGTTTAGATAGCAATGCAAGGCTAAGCTACTATGCTCTCTTAGAGATGATGCTGAACTAGAATCCTTGAACTAAACAGAGAGTTCATTGTGTCTTTAATTCAGAGTTAATTGTATCGAGTTGATGTAGTTAATTATGTAATTAATGATGCAATTAGAGTAGTAGAGGACAAAGAAGTAGAGAACCGAGTTGGATCTCTTATTTCTGTATAACTATCATTTGATTGATTTGTATCTTTGATCGAGTTGAACTTAATTGTGATTAATTAAAGTGATTATGTTTAATTCATATTCTACTATTTCTGAGTTGAATGATTCTTAGTATTTTTTAATGTCTGCGAGTTGTAGTTTTGATTGAGATTTAACTAGCGAGTTATTAGCTAACACATTCTAATTCAACTGATCAAATCCTCATATTCTATGGATAATAAAGGTAAGATAATATCCAACGGAACACGCTTATCATTTATTCATCTAATCATTATAAACACTAAAAACATAAATAATAGCATAGAATTTACTTTCAGTAGTTAGATTGAAACTCATCAAACACAATCTCTTTAACTTGTTAATTTGTGGCTCATTAGATTAATTAGAAACTTCTACATCTATTTAGGCTCCTTGTGAATCGACCTAGGTTAGTCTCCACTTACTATTGGTTAGCTTAATTTTATTTGATAATTAAAATAACAGTTATCAAGGATCAAGTGTTGCTTCTTCCAAATAATTGTCTGGTTATGACTTTTGAAATACCACAATATCTTTATACTTCGTTGTAAAAAAATCTTGCATCATATAACTTAAATATTAACATTGATAACATGACAATCATATAATTAAGTACTAACATTAAATATCTTAAACTTACTTCAAAAGTATCCAAGTAGTTACTTTCATCATTTAGAGAGGACTCAACAACATTTTATGGGAAAGACATTGTTGTTGAGACATGGATATTAGAACTTGATTTATCTTTGACAAAAGGGACCAAGCATGATGAACATGATCCCATGGTTTTGTATCCATCGAAAACATAGTATAACTTTCTCCTAATATGTTCAATCTTTTATTCATAATTTATGGGCTCAAGTTTTGCATAAGAAAACTTTACAACATCAAACTTCATCTGTGGATCAAGAATATTTGCCAATGCAAGAATGACACTACAATCACCCCAATATTTGTCAAATTTTTGAAACATCCTCTCAGTCATATCTTGAATCAAAAGATCATCACTTTCCATATGTTGTTTCATTAGTGTCTCAAATTTAGATATTTGCATGAAATACATGTTAGCAGTCGGATAAGATGACCCATAAATCAAATTTATAATCACTGCAAATGGCTTTAAAAATGCGTACATAATTTCCGCTCTAGTCCACTCTTCAAGTGACAGGTAATGTCTATAATTGCTGTCATGCAAAGATAAGTTTACAAAAGCACGAAGATATCTGATTGCACTTTTATAATGTCTCTGAAAATTTTTAGATTTCAAAATACATTTTGTATATATATTAATTGATGCAAAAAAGCTTCAATGTGGAAGGAGTAGATTAGTGGTAAAAAGCAGAGAAGTTATTCAGGCGTCCCGTATTCTATTCCTGGAGGCTACAGAAGTTGGAAATTGATTTTTTTCTCTCCAGCATGTGAAATTACGTAACTGCCCATTCTCCTTTTTCTCTGCTAAAACCATACCTGTTCGCCATTTTTCTCAGAATTCCCTCAGTGGCACAGACGGATAGAAGCAGCAGGGGAAGCTTCATGCCAGTGATGCCGTGTGGTCAGCTCCTACAATGTCCCATCTGGTCCCCTGCTGTGCCGCTGTCATTGGTATGGTCACGTCGCTCGGCTAGCTCCAGCTCCTTGATTTATAGACCTATCGATGGGAAGTAGAGGGGGTGGTGATCGGTGAGTAAGAGAGAGTATAGGGCCGACGCTGTTTGAAGCTATCGAGCTCAATCTTTGTCTCCGTCATCCTACTAGCTGTAGGGGCCATTGAGATTTCAAAGCAGGGTACTATAGATTATCTCAAAATTCAGTCGCCTCTCGATGTCGGTGAAGTACTATGCTTAAGGGGAAGGAAATTGAAAGGGCCAGAGTTGAGTGCAGTGGTGGTAAGGAAAGAAGTTTGGTAGCAACGTCTGAGCCAGAGCTGCAGAGTTGTCGATGGTGATCGGTAAGTGTAAACTATATTTTCTGTGTAATGGATGCTGGGGATTGGAAATTCTGTGATTGAACTACTGATTGAGTAATGAAAGATTTCTCTTCTGTTTGGACTAGTGTTCGCACCGACAAGGTATTTTGTTGTATGTTTCTCTATTTATTGTGGCTAGGAAGGATGTTAAGCAAAGGCATATTTGGCGTTAGGAGGTTGTGATGCTTCTGTTAAGTTTGAATTGTAGGTGGTAAGTATTTCAGTTTTTCCTTCCACCATTTTCTTCTAGCTATCTGTGTAATTTGGGGGTGCTCTGTCCGAAAGGTTGAAGCTTATGAGAGTAATGTTTAGTTGTTGAGGTTAGTTGATTATGAAAGTTGTTGAACGTGATATGTAGCCTAAATCAATGAGTTAAATTGCTACTGGTGTGCGCTGTGTGTATGCTCATGAGGGAAATACAGGAAGGAAAGGGGAACAGAGGTATGCCGTGATGGGTTTTGTTGGATTGGATGGAAAGAGTATATTTATAGCTACTGTGTGTATATATATATGTGATGGCATGATTTGGTATTTAGAAAATTTTGCTGCTGTTTTGATGTATGTTTCCCTTGATGTGCTATTGGGAAAGTTTCATGGCACACACACACACACACAAACATATTTTAGCTGAAGGAATTTATTTTGGGGAAATGATGTGAATATTTCAATAGGCTGAGGTGTGTGTATTAGTGCTATATATGCATGTGTGTAGGCAAATGAAGGGTGAAGCTGATGAAAGTTTATGGTAAAGGTGAAGATAGGAAATGGCAATTTCATTGGAATAAAGAAAAGATAAAATTTAGCCTTTGAGATTTATAATTGTTGGTAGAGATGATGAATATACCTATGTATGTGTATGCCTAGAGATGAATTGAGATAGTTAACAAGTTGTGTAAGGTTGTGTTCAGGGTTTAAAAATAAATAAATGTTTACCTTTGTGATTGGTTGTAGATTAAGAATAATTGCGTTGGGGAGACTTTGAATTGAATGTTAATATATGTATTGTTCAGGAATACCAGGGATTGAGAGGTGGAGATAATCGATAGTGATGGGTTGAAACTGGTAAAGGTTTTGGAACTTGTCAGGTGAGTGAATAACGTTCCCTACAAATTTATATTTTCAAATGCATTGTCATTTCAAATGTTGAATTTCAAATATGAATTTCGAAAAGCAAATTTTACAAAAGTATGGTTTAAATCGTTAGAAATAATTTTCTTTCGATTGGTTTACAAATGAACTATGATCATGTATGAAAATGAACGAATAAGCTTTTAAAAGGAGTTTGACAAAAGTTGCATTGAGATTATGATTATTCATGAAATATATTCCTATGCGAAGTTCATATGTTTATTTTAAATGTACATGCTGGGGTTTTTGAAATTCAAAGTGATTTTTACCAACAGTTATGGCATTGAAACGGTTGAGATTATTACATGTGAAATAAACCCCATGCATGATGGAAATATTTTAGAAAGGATGGAATACATAACGCTGGTTGCTAACAGCAATACTGTTAGCCCTTAGTGCACCTTGGTTACTCGAGCTCGACAGTCAGTGGTAGGGCCACCAGAATTATTTTCTGAGATTCATTCTCGTGATAGTTAGTGGCCTTGAGCCACCAGAATTATTTCATGGGATTCATTCTCGCGACAGTTAGTGGCTTCGAGCCGCTAGAATTGTTACTTACTCTCGTGGACTGTGTGTCGACGTCTATATTAGTGGCTTCGAGCCACCATATTTGTTAGTTACCCTTGTGGACTGTGTGTCTACGTCTATTTCTGTTTTGTTGAAGTCCTACAGAAAGATTATGGTTTTGAAAGTATTATTTTTAAATGATTGGTTTGAAATGGTTCTTTCAGATTGGTTTGAAATGGTTCTTTCAGATTGTTGTTTCCCCTGAAATACAAATATTTACGGAAAGGTTTGCATTAGTTTATGAAATGTCATGAAATACATTTTCAACATGATTATGCAGTGTTTATTTCTGCATTCTTTTAAATCATATTTTTAGGACGTTATTCACAAGTAGATTATTTGGCCTCAGATAGTGCAGGTGACCCTGATCCTCCCGTTGAGTAGTAAAGAGCCTCGTGGCCGATCCGAAGCGTTTTTTTCACAAATACTATTTTTGATGTAATTATCCTTTATAAAGTATTTTGATTATTTTGATAAATGAGTAAATGCTCCAAATAGACCTTAGGAAAAAAATTATGTTTTGGAAAACGTTATAGAAATTTTGAATCTTTGCAGTCTGTTATAGGAGCATCGGGAGATTGGTTATATAACGACAATCCCACCAAGATTCCTATAGAGAACTTGCTTTTGATTTATGAATAAAAATTTATTATGATTTTGTTTCAAATGTTTTATTAAGGGTTTTAGACTTTCAGAATGTGAAGTTATTTATATTTTGTGCCCGTCACGGTCCAAATTTTGGGACGTGACAACTTTGAAGCATTATATGTGTCAAATTCCATCTAGTCGGAACATCTAACCTTAACCCTATTGAATTGTCAATGCCCTCAACTTGTTGAACACACTTCTTAAAGTTTGTCGATCTCAAATATGAATGCTTCACATATCTAATATTGTTTATAATCTATTGCATAGCAGCACTTGCTCTATGTCAAACTCTCCTAAACTATGAGATTCATCAGGCACAACATCTCCCATGAAAAAACTCCCCATTATACATCAAGCCATTACATAAATTCAACCTATCTTTTAGTAAAATTTGCATATTATCGTTTGCTAAGACATTATCCGAAGTAATAGAAAATATTTTAGTTTGAATACCCTAGTATATAATGATATCATGTGTCTTATTTGACAATTCAATACTAGAGTTTGGAGGCTTCGTCCTAGAAAATGCTATTATCTTGCTATTAAGAGTCCACTTCTCATCAATAAAGTGTGCAATCAAATAAAGATATCCTTCAATAGCTAATGAAGTCTAATAATCAGCAGTTAAACTTACTCTACTAGGACTCATCCCTAACTGATTTTTTAGGTTCTCTTTTGTTTTAGTATAGAAATTTATAACATCAACCATAATAGTTTTTCTAGTAACGGGCCTATAGTCAGGATTTAAATGAGTAGAAATCTCTAAATGCCTCCTACTCAACAAAAGAATATAGAAAATTATGTCTGATAATACAATAAGCCAACATATCTTGAACTTTATTCTGATCAAATTTTCTAGCTTTAACATTCCCTACATGGTCTAACATCATGGCACCAACATCTTTATATTTAGGGATTGCTGCACAAGTATTTATATGATGACGAAGTTGTGAAGTCCCATAATCTTTACCTCCCACAACATATAGTTTTTTATACCATTTATATTCAGCCTTTTCTTTGCCTTCTATTTTAGCCATTTTAGTAAAATAGGTCCAAACATCAAAGCTAGTTTTCTTTGGTTTCTTACTTGGATTATCTTCTACAGAAATAAAGGGGTCAACTTGTCCAGATTGATTTTTCATGTTAATTGCATTAGTATTATCATTAGTATTCTTTCTTTTATGCCCCAAATGATAATATCACCCGAATCCATCATTACTTTGTTCAAATTATACTGCAAAAATCAACAAGCAAAACAATACTTCTTCAATCAACAACCAAGCATATCAAAGTAACCGATGCCACGCAACAATAAAAGAAAGGCAAGAAATTGATGAAACTTATTCTTAAATACTCAAAACGATAGTTTACTCCTTATTCAATAGCAAAATTCTTAACTGTTTTTACTTCCTGGATACAATGTATTAATATAAGACTAAAAAGTTTAGCAATTCATCTTTACAGTTAAAGACCTCACCACTGCTAATTTTCCAAAGCAGCTCATAAAATGAATAAGAACAATTCTCCCAGCAAAACGATGAGTATATAACGGCGGTTGAGGATGGCGAGGCAATGAATGGTGTAGAGATCTTGTCATCGCGAGCAATGGGAGTGATATGATGAATCTTTACTCGAAGAACCTTCATCATTTCTGATGTAAAGTTTTCGTTCTTTCTTTCTTCTTCTTCTTCCTCCTGCCTTTGCTCTGAACACTAATCGGCCAACTGAAAAATCTTCAAGTTCTTAACCTTTCGGACAATGCTTTAGCTAGATCGACCCCAGAAAATCTCATTCATGAATCACTATATATACTTCTTGTCATCTTCATTTTTGTGTTTAACAAGTTTCACAAACGCACACACGAGCATGTATGTATATGCATGTGTCCACATGTCGAATATATATTTATATTTATGCTTCTGTTGGTGTCGTTATCATTTTCTTGCTCTACATATAATATACTCCTCCGTTTCTAATTAAATATAGATATAGGTTGAGATTGTCTGATTCCAAATCTAAAATCTTAATCAAGTTTATCTATTCTATCTCTATTATATTTATAATTTTTTAAGGACTAATTTATCTAACATATTAATTGATATTTAATCTAATATTATATATAAATATTTTAAAATAAATATAGTTAATTAATTTATTTAATTATTTTAATTTATTTAAATTAATTAAGTAACTTTTATATTAAAGACTATAGGAATATATGTGTGTATATATATTCTGCAATATCTTTATTTATTACTCCCTTTGATGCTTAATATATAAATAGATAAATTATTCATATTATATACTCTTTAATTTACTAAAATTAGTCAATTAATTTTTATATTAATTATAATTAATTAATTAATTTAATTAATTTAATTATTTAAATTGATTAACTAACTCTTATATTAAAGATATAAGGAAGTATATCATTTGTATTCATGTTGATGTTTGCTTAATCTAAAATTGATGTGCTGGTTAAAAAAAAAAATTTGATCGTCAACCTTGATTAGAACAATAGGACAAAAAATATAAGTATAATAGATTTATTTCTTTTATTGCTTTTTTTTTAATGTTTATCTTTCTCTTACAATACAAAATTCTAACTACCAAGATTTAAAAATACGCAGCCAAATGTTGCCGTTTTAAATTTCCCCCCCCTAAATCTCCTAAATCCAATTTTGTAAAGTATGTATGTAATTTTTGTTGCCAACTTATATGTAAATTTTATATTCCATATTTTATTTTTCTTTATTTTTATAAAACGTGAAGTAAAAGTTTTTTATTGGCTATTAAAAATAATTTTATTTGAGACAATATTATGACTAGTCTCTATTGTTAGAACTAACCCTGATGGTAATCTAGATTCTTCTTTATTTACTTCTTTTTTAGTACAAAAAATTTTTAGAAAAGAGTTTAGCTCACCTATGATCAAAATGTAAGGCGGAGTCTCCCTCCCTCCTAAGCGATATCAATATTAGGTAGACGGGTCGTTTATTACCCTCAAGTATAAATCTAGGTACTAAAGAGTTAGGATGTCTCTCCAAGTGCTGCGACTAAAATTATAATAAAATAATACTCCTTAAAGATCGAATACACTATAAATGATAACATATTTTACTATTTTTTTTTGTATTTAATCATTGTTAAATTTTAATTTTTTGTACAAAAAATTAAAAAGAAAGATTATGGGCTAGCCCATATAAATCCTTTACGCAGGACGGATGCTATACAGAACCTTGTGTTTAGTTCCCTCTCTTGTATCCAAAAAAAAAGAGAAAAACTCGTGTTTAGTGGAGAAAAAAAGAATAAACGAAAAGTTCGGGTGTAAACATGTAAGCTTCAAATCACTCTCCTTATTTTTCGTTCGACGTCATCGGGTTTGCTGGTATTACTCTTTCTTATGCTGCCAATTTCATTCGTTTGTAGTTTTTACTTTCTAGTTTCAGTTTTTGTTTCTCTTCCCAGGGAAGCCAAGTGTTGACTTGAAGGAATCTCTGGGTTTTATAATTAGATAATTTGTCTTCTGATGGTAATGATATCGTGGGATTGGAATGAAATGTTTCTATTCGAATGTTTTTTCAAGTTCTGATGGCAACAGCGGGATTCATTTACTAAACTTGTAACGATATGTTAACCAAAGCATCCTGCAAAAAGAAGTCTTAAGGGAGTAATTTGCTTCCAAACTTCCCCAGATAGCCAACTTTAAGTTACAGAAAATATAAATATATATCACATAAACATTGCTGCGGATTCTTTCTGACTCAAGTTGTTCGTGTTTCGTTACAGCAATAACTGACTGTAACTGACAAGGGACCATTCTGAATGGCAATGGAGTTTGAGGACTTCGAACCCATTTTTTGCGAACCCAAAGTGGAGTTCTCAGCTCAAAGTTCCTCTCCTTTGCCTCAGTTTTTGCTACACGCATATGCTCCTGTTTCTTCTCACATTGTAATTCATGCCACTGATTTCCACTCTGGTACTTGGGAAGCTCGCCTTTCAATTTCTCGACTTGAGGACATTGTGAGCATTCTAATTTGCCTTATGCCTGCTTCTGCTTCATTTTCAGTTTAAAACTTTTTCAAGATAATCAAAAGCTTTACATTGCTATTGCCAAAATATTGATAGCTAATGATTTGGTTTGTTTTAGAGAATATATGTTAACCATAATTTTTTTCTGTTTGATATTCTTGTTTTTATGGAAAATGTCAATGAGATAATGCTTTTGATCCTGAGAACATACCTATATATCATCTTAATGTAAATTTGCTTAACATTTCTGAAGCATCGTCGTGTTGTTTGATATTAGCATTTGTGCAGAGGGACGTCACTGGAATAGGGGGCTCTTGGTCAGAGTTTTTTGACTATTTCACAGCTTCCATTAAGTCAGCAGATCAGAAATTAATTCTAGAGGGAAATTCAGTTCTGACGGTGATATCCTTCTTCTCTGTTTCTTGCCTTTGAAAATTTGAAAGTAATTATTCTTTAAGAAGATATATTTTGTGGCGTTGAAGTTAATGAGTGTCACGAAAGTGCTACTTGTAGATATAGGCCTCTTGTTTTATCTATTGAGGGAATTGTGTCATTATTAGTTTCAAAAGAAAATTACTCATGGTCTTTCCCTGCCAGTGTTGGGTATTTGTTGTTCTGTATGGTCGATAATTTGTGATCATGGTATACAATTTGTCTTTTGTTATAAGATTTTGTGGATGATATTTCAAAGGTGGTGGTTATAACTTTAAAAATAGATTGTGATTTTATGTTTTCTACAATCTTGGAATATAAGTTATATTTAGGCATCTATTGTTTGTTTGAAGCACTATGATCCTTGTGAAAAGGAATGTCATGCTGTATGTGTTTAGAAGTAGTTTTATGGTGGCACACTTATATGTGGGTTTTTTCTCAGGTGTTTCTCATGGAAAAGCAAAATTAGTTGCTCAGAAATCAAAAGGAATGCCTGTGATTAGCATTCCTCTTACTAAACTTGCAGACTCTGCTGCTAGAGAAGCTATGTCAAATTTATCCTTGAAGCTCTTCAAGGCATTCAAAGGCATCCAGAACTCTCTCAAAGAAGGTAACACTTATACCATTCTCCATACATACTTTCTTTCTTTTTTCTTGAAGAAAATGTGTAGATGTCGATCTTTTTGTGCTATTCTCAAATTAAATTTGGCACATGAACCTTATATGTAAACAAAACCCCTTGAGGCTGAGCAGGAAATAGTTCTTTACTGGGGAAAATATGTTGCATTGTGAGCCTTTTCTTCTTTCTTTCTTTTGGCAAACTTATCTGCCAAGATTGTAAGTAGATCATGATTCGTATGGATAATATGTACTTAAACTGTTCTAATAATTGGTCATGCTATTATTGTTATTTGCCAGACGGATCAATAGCAATGATACTAGGGTCTATGGATATGTATTTGTATACTTAATCTTTCTCCTTACTCTTTTTTCTGCTTGTTGAAGAAGATTGAGTAATTTAGTCTTTGTTTAATTATCCTTGTGGTATTGTTTCTTTTTCAATGTTAGATGTAGCATTTATTATCCTGCACTCTTTAGTGCTAATTGGAATATGGAATATATTTCTGTTTTGAAATATATAACTAATTTTTTAGTCCAAAGTTATGATGACATTGGTAGGACCTGCAACTTTGCAGTATTAATAATTTTTGTGCATGTTCGTGCCACTGGTCATGGTCTCATGGAATTGTTGTCTATCAGACTCTCATTGCATGTCATCTGCCTCAACATTTCATCACGTTACTTATACATGTTTCTTTATTAGATTGGAACAGAGTAGACTTAAATTTTGACTCAAGTTAGTTCTATATTGGTCTTTGCTGGAATTAACTTTCCGCTTCATATATTATGCCTTCAGAGCAAGAGCGCAATGAACTGTTGACAAAGGCGCAAGCAGCTGAAAAGGTACAGTAGCCACATGAGGTTTACTTATAAACTAGAAATGCCTATTTATGTAGATTACTTTTTTTCTTATGAATGACTTTGCATTTCATCTAAGTCATGGGAACTTTTGGCCATCTTATGCCTTTAGGATTGAAAAGAATGACATATATTTTTTAATTTCTGATGTTTAGAAATGAAGTTGACACTTGTAAAGTTATATCTTATATAGGTATTGAGAACTTAGCAAAATTGAAATCTGTTTCCTTTGTGGAACCTTTTCTGCTTATTGGTGAACATCTTCTGTTTGTCAGGAAAAAAGTGAATTGGATCAGAGGCAGAAGTTTCAAAAGATTAGTGCCTTGGAGAAAGCAGGTGTCTCTACTAATGGATTGCAAAACTCTCCTGGTGAGTTCTGTGTCCAACTAAAGTATGTCCTTCATTTTTGCCTGCAAGTGAAGTAATAGTTCATAAGCTATTATTTTACATATCTATGCAGGGTTTACTGACTTGTCCTTTTAGTGTGTGTTTGGCACCATGGTTTAAAAAGCCTTTTTGGGCAAAACCTTAGTTTGGGGAAATTTTAAACAAACAACTATATTTGTCCAGAAGTGATTTTGGCCAAAACCATAGTTTTGAATAAGCTACTGAAACTAACTTTTAGAACAGTAAAAGAGCTTATAGACTATCTAATTACTATCTTACTCCTACTTTTTCTTACACACTCTCTTCTTTCTCATCTTCATCCTATTTCCTCTCTCCTCTCTCCTCTTTCTTCTCTACCTTCTCTCCTCTCTCCTACTTTTAATCAAATCATACCCTTTTTGGTATTTTACCAATATAAAGTGATTCTATTACTAATCATCCAAACATCTCCATTTTCAAAATCTATTATTCCCGAAATTTATTATTCCCATAATCTATTCTCCAAAAGCTAATCTAAATAGGCCCTAAGTATAACTAAAAATGTAGTTTGTTTTTAAGGCACAAAATTCAGCAGACTTCTTCTGGTTACTGTAGTATGATCTTTAGGTATATCCACATTTTTTAGGCTGTCTGGTTACATCTTCAAGGAAAATGAGAATAATGGTCTTGAATCTACACTGTATCGAGACTCGAGCATAAATAAATTTTAGGTGAATGAAATAAAAATAGGTTTCCCCTGACCTTTCTAAGATGCATGCATATGCAATATTCTGATTTTAATCAAGCTTTCTTTGTTATGTAAAACATTAAACATCCCCCCCCCCCCCCCGCTGCTCCAGAATGGCTTATTCTACATGAATAACTCTTAACAATTTTCCCCTCTTAATTGTTGGCTTCCAGAAAAGCAAGCAACTCGAGATATAGGCTCTACAAAAATCAAGAACCGGGTGGTGCCAGTTCATCGCAGGCAAGAGTTAATATTAGTATTATTCTAACAAAACTTTTTTAGTCCTAATACTATAATCATAACCTAATAACTCAGCATTTTTCTTGTGCAGGACAAAAGTAAGGGGGCCACAGTTGTGCGACATTGATGACTCATAACTCCGAACTCTGATGTCTTGACAAGTTAGTCAATATTCAATAGGAGTTGTTGTCCACACTTACAGCAACCTTGTATCATGAGAACAATGATATTTCAAGCGAGTTTAAAAAAATCAGTGTTTCATGTAATTGTTAAACTTTAAATGAAAATTTTTAATTGTTTCAACACGTTTATTTAGTTTTAATTTGATTATTGCCTCGTGATGGCACTTTGTGTATATCAATCTTTGATCATCAGATAGTAAGGCGATTTCAATTCAACTGGAATAGAGGATTAGGACAGAAGTTCTTAGTCATAAGCTCTATGGACTGATGACTAACAATTTTTCAGGCGATACATTGCTAGAAGCATCGAATTATACTATATACTCTGGACAGTTTCTTCGTCCTCCCTTCCATCACATGAGATGAACAGATTTGATTGTCAAAGAATCCAGTGACTGCTACAACTCCAATTAAAGAATTCATGAGTACCTCAAAAGTTTCTACCTATGTTCTTCCATCCAACACATGTTTTTAATCCTGTGGCACCCTTCAAGCATCCCTGTTTAAATCTCATCCTGATCTTCCCTGTTTCTTTGTTTTTGAGAAAACAAGGAAGGGCCAGCAACCTAGTGAGAAATTGCCATCAGCGTACCTGGTGAAATTGGAAGCAATATATGCATCAGTTGGTAATATACAACTGGGAATTTGTTTTATATAGGAATAGGATCTTTAATGATCTGCCCTTTTAAATCAAATTCTCTGAAGAAAATTACTTCAGTACCTGCTTTTACTGCTTCTCTTACGACTATTATTGGTACTTTCGTCTGTGTGACCTTTCAAGTCGCTTCTGTTATCTCCTGTCTGAGAAGACTTTATCCTCTGCTTTTTGCCTATATGTGAGTTGTGAAATGATGGTGTTGGAGAAAGCTTGGAGACATTCCCCACTTTTGCCTTCTTCCAGTCTAAAGAAGATGGAAAGAGCATCTTGAGGAGGAAACTTTCATTGTCCATGCTTTCAACCCTCAATATCTGATTTGGTTTATTATTATTCTTCTTCTCCTTCCCCTTCTCCTTTTTATCCTGCTTTCTTACATGAACTTCATCGACACCATTTTTGATCTTCTTGTCGATGAAAGCTTCGTTTTGAACAGGTTGCAACGCTTGCTGCTGCTGCTGCTGCAGCAGCACCAGATACTGGAAAGAAAGTTCAAAGGTTGACTCAGGCAAGTCTTGAAGCGTCTGCATAAGCTCCTTCCTACTTTCTGCAATAGCTTTGCTTCTTGAATTATGAGAAACACTGTAACAATGGTGGCTACTAGGGATCAAAGTTGAATGCTTAGATTTAAAAGTTGTGCCTTCTCCAGAGCTCCATCGAAGTGGAACGCAATCATTTCCGGAGGATTCTGTATTTGATGAACACCAGAAACTGAATTCTCTGTCTCCTCCACTTCCATGACGGCTCTGAGCATGGTAGCTTGGTGTGGAAGAAGAGACCTGGCGGTTTCCCACGAGTTCTTGTGTATGATTTAGCATGGTATGATAATTGAATGAGAGCAGAGTAGAGAGAGCAGAAGGTAGTTATGAAGAGGAGGGAAGATAGTAAGGTGAAGATTGAAGGAACGGAAAAAATTAAGTCAGTATCGTTTTCTTGATGGAGCTTGTGAAGCAAATTGTTCAAGTCATTGCCGTATTATTTGGGAGAAGTAAATGGTCAGATTTGATCAATTTTTCCACACCTGTCTCCATTTGGAATTCGTTCACAGAAAACTGGCATGGCTTGGATTCTACCTACTCTCTCTCTCTCTCTCTCTGTTTCTGATGTCAAGCTTTTATTTTTATTATTTATTCAATTTTTATCTTAGAGGGTGACGCAAGGCTAAGGTTACTGTTGTGTGATATGGAAATCAAACTCTACAAGTAAAGTTATATATATTTGTTTTTCCTTAAATCATACATAGTAGAAATCTTGTATACTAACTCGCATTTTTTTCAGTTTGTATTGACACCTTTTATTAGATCATAACACTTATCTCTGATTAACATTTTAAAGATTAATCCCTTTGATATATATAAAGATTATAGAAATGGATTTTGTATTTTTTAATAAAGTATTTTTTCATGTTATCGATTTAATTCAAACATAAAATATCATGATCATAATATATCTATTTACCAGTCAAGTTTTATTGTTTTTTATACTGTTTTTTAATAATAAATAGCTTATGGTCTAAAAATATGAAAGTTTTTTTTTTTTATAAATGAAACGTAATGGGTCGCCCTTACATGAGAAGAACACACAACTGTGCGTACCAATTAATAGTACCGTGGCATGGGAGAGAACCCATTTGTGATGATGTCACCTCTTACCTAAGCATAAATGTTCCTAAAAAAGACTCAATTTGAAAATAAATGAAAAAGAATTATTTTTAATGATATTTTTTTTTATATAAAGGGGTAGGTAGGCACCAATGAGGATGGTCTCTACTTTTCTTCATTTTCTTCTCTTCTCCTCTGTCCCATCTTCACCTATAAATTAATTGAACAATAGTTGAGATTTAAAATCTTATAAACAATATTACATAAAAATAAAAAAAATGTTAAAATTTGATCTTGATAGTTTACAACTGTAAACTACCTAAATATATATAAAAAATAGTTTAATAAGATACTGAATCAAAACTGTTTATTTTTTAAATACAATAATGAGAATGAGATGAAAAGAAAAGAAAATGAGAGAAAGGGATAAGGCAAGAACTTAAATCTGAGTTGAGATTTAATATTTTAAAATAGTATGTTGAAAAATTGATCCAATGATTAAGATGAGAAAAGAAAACCAAGAGGAGGGAAAAGAAAAGGAGAGGGCGAGATGCAGCTTCTATTCACTAATAATATAATATTATAAACAAAATCATCACTTAGAAGCTTTTATTTTAAGGATATACATTTTATTTTTTTTAAGTAAATTTAAGATATTTATTACCAAAAATAACAATTAATTCTATCGTATTGTAGATTTTTTTTTAAAAAAATTAATACTAACTATAAAACTCTCTCTCTATATATTACTAGATATTGAATTTTTAATTAAATATTTAAAAAATTCAGGTAAATAATAAATGGGTATTATACCTCCAGCATTTTTAGGTGCAACCATCTCTAGCACATTTAACCGAAACTACTCCCCAGAGTTAGTAAACATGAGCGACCAATGCTGTTTTAAATAAGCTATCCTATAAGACTGAAATATGAATTAAATTAAAACATAACTGGATATCATAGATATTAATTAAAAAAAACTTTTAAAAATTGTATTAATTTTCTAATATTTAAAATAAGTTGCATAATAAATCATAATTGGATGCGATTTTTTATAGTTTTTATATTTAATATTAAAATTAACTGTAATAATTTATTGTAACTAAGCATTACATTTTTATTTGTTTGGATAGCATTTATACTGTATTTTTTTTTATAAATATTTTTTAAAAAATTATTATTATTTAGAATTATAATTATAAATTCTTAAAATTGCAGTAATAATATTTGAAATACAAAAGTAATTTTTAAAAATTTTATAATAATCAATAAGTTTGACATTTAAAATATTATAAGTAACATTTAAATTTTTAAAATAAATATGTTGGTTAATGGGTGATTAGATATAATTTTGCGTAAAACTACGGAGCCGGCCTTTTTTTCTTTGCAATACAGAATCGCAACATAGGAATGCAAGAAGCTTGGTGAGACAGAGAACGACACGGTTTAAAAGAAATGGAGCGGAATGGATTTATATTATTCCGCTCCGATTTTTCCTCGCTACGCTTCAGTAACTCTATTGCATTAGCAACATTTGACGGTTTTTTACAGAAAGAGAAAGCAAGCGTTATTCTTCTATTCTTGCTTAATTTGATTTGAAGACTTTGGATAGCATCGTGTAGGACTTGACATTGCGATAGACAAACATATCAAGCTTGCTTTCTGGATGATTATGGAATGGGTAGGCATGGTTTCGTCAAACAATTGGTTGGTGACCTCTCTTTCCTCGACTCTTCACCCTTTGCAAAGCTTTTGGAATCTTGTATCCGATCAAAATCTGGAACTGACACGCGTCGAATTCATGCTCGAGTCATTAAGACCCAGTTTTCCTCAGAAATCTTCATCCATAATAGGCTGATTGATGCCTATGGGAAATGCTGTTGTTTAGATGATGCGCTCAAACTGTTTGATCATATGCCCCAAAGGAACACTTTTAGTTGGAACGCCATTTTAAGCACACTGACAAAGTCTGGTAATCTTGATGAGGCTGCGATGATCTTTGACTCAATGCCGGAGCCTGACCAATGCTCATGGAATGCCATGGTATCAGGCTTTGCCCAACAAGGTCGCTTTGATGAAGCTCTGAAACTTTTCGTTGACATGCACAGTGAGGATTTTGTACTGAACGACTATTCCTTTGGCAGTGCTCTCAGTGCCTGTGCAGGGTTAGCAGATTTGCATATGGGTGTACAAATCCATGCTCTGATTACAAAATCTCATTTCTCATCTGACGTTTACATGGGTTCTGCTCTTGTTGACATGTATGGTAAATGTGGGGAGGTGGCCTATGCTCAGAAAGCTTTCGATGGCATGGTGGAGCGGAATATAGTTTCTTGGAACAGTTTGATCACATGCTACGAGCAAAATGGTCCTGCAGGTCAAGCCCTTCAGGTTTTTGTAGGGATGATGAACAACGGGATTGAACCAGATGAGATTACTCTAGCCAGTGTAGTCAGTGCTTGTGCAAGCTTGGCGGCTGTTAAGGAAGGTTTGCAAATTCATGCTCGTGCGATGAAATGTGATAAATTTAGGGAGGACCTTGTGTTGGGTAATACATTGGTTGATATGTATGCAAAATGCAATAGAGTAAATGAAGCGAGATTGGTTTTTGATAGGATGCCACGCAGGAACGTAGTGTCTGAAACCTCAATGGTTAGTGGATATACAAAGGCAGCAAGTGTGAAAGCAGCCAGATTGATGTTTTCAAAAATGATAGAGAGAAATGTGGTATCCTGGAATGCACTTATTGCAGGTTACACACAAAATGGAGAGAATGAAGAGGCAGTCAAATTGTTCCTCCTCTTAAAAAGGGAATCCATTTGGCCGACCCATTACACATTTGGAAATCTACTTAATGCATGTGCTAATCTTTCTGACCTGAAGCTGGGTAGACAGGCTCATACTCACATTATAAAGCATGGGTTTCGATTCCGGTCTATAGGAGAGCCAGATATTTTTGTGGGGAACTCTCTCATTGACATGTACGTGAAATGTGGATTGATTGAAGATGGGTACGAAGTTTTTGAGCGCATGGTAGAAAGGGATAATGTGTCCTGGAATGCCATGATTGTGGGATACGCACAAAATGGTCATGGCATAGAGGCTCTTGAAATTTTCAGGAAAATGTTGGTTTCTGGAGAAAAACCAGATCATGTAACGATGATAGGAGTTCTATGTGCCTGTGGCCATGCTGGACTGGTTGAAGAAGGGCGCCATTATTTTATCACAATGAGAAGCAATCATGGTCTAGAACCGTTGAAGGATCATTATACATGCATGGTTGATTTACTTGGTCGGGCCGGGTGCCTCCATGATGCCAAAAACTTGATCGAGGCGATGCCATTGCAGCCTGATTCTGTTGTATGGGGATCTCTACTTGCTGCTTGTAAGGTTCATGGCAACATTACATTAGGGAAGTATGTAGCAGAAAAGCTCTTAGAGATCGATCCTATGAACTCAGGACCTTATGTTCTTCTTTCAAATATGTATGCTGAGCTTGGTAGATGGAAAGATGTCATGAGAGTCCGGAAACTGATGAGACAACGGGGAGTAATTAAGCAGCCTGGTTGCAGTTGGATCGAAAATCAGAGTCATGTGCATGTTTTCATGGCGAAAGATAAGAGACACCCTCGGAAAAAGGAAATACATTCAGTATTAAAAGTTCTCATGGAACAGATGAAGCGAGCTGGGTATGTGCCAGAAATTGATAGTGATGATTCCATTGAGGAGGAAAGTGACTTTGAACTAATCTTGCACGGTGAAACGGAAATGCCTTTAGATGCTGCAATGGGATGAAATATCTAACTTATTTGATTATTGTTTAAGGGAATTAATACTCAATTAACCTTTCTGGTCATACGAGTTGGAAGAAGACCAGAGATTAATAATGAATTACTGGTCCTCGACACTTTTCAAGGTACACAAATCGGTAGCTGTTCTTGAGCAGACTCTTCTAGTTACGGCAGGTTTTGAAAGCAAAAGTTTTTTTTTTTCTTCTTGAAGGGAATACTGAGGTATCTGAGCAGACAATGGTTTCATATTGTCTCGTTGTATTTTTATCATTTGAAATAAGCTTACCCCACAAAACTGGTAAAAAGTTATTCCTTCAATTATAACCCTATTTCATTATCTGTTTGTTGAGAACAAAACTGATGGATTAGGTAATAGGACAGGATATGTATACGAAATGAAAAATGTGAGCGTTGGAGGAATCTAGATGGAAAAGAGAGACACATGCTGTGAATTAAGTATTTATTAAAAAAAAACAGAAACCAACATATATCAAGTTAGTACAATTTGCTGGTACTCACCAAACCTGTAATAGTTTATATATTTTTGTTCATATGACATATCTTCTTTGGTTGCTATATGCAGAAAAATCCAAGACATGTGAACCCGCAAGAGAGTGGCGCAGTGTTGTAGTATGCCACAGTGTTCCATATGATGACACCTTAGGAGGTTCTCTGCGAGCATCTATATCTAAGAATTATATAGGAAACCAACCTGTAAAACAAGATGAAGCACACCATGACCCCAACATTCTTCCATTTACTCCTTTGGCCACCATACCCTTCTTCTTTAAGCACATTTTCCTCAGTCATCACACACGCCCCAAACATGTACTCTAAGCACTTACCTGAGTTGGAGAACTCGTTAATCAGAAGCCCTTCAAAGGGATACTTAAACAGTGATATATAATGCATGAAAATCCAGTATTTTGGAATTTCTTGTTTTGATATGAAGTAACCCGAGAACAAGAAGAATGACCCGATGACTCCAGCGATCAATGAGTTCCCCACAATAAAATTAGGCACCAGAGCACTGAAACACACCACAACTGAGTTTGCTGTGTAAAGAACTAACCAAATCAGCCACAGGAAGTGCAAAAAGGCTGTGAAATTCCGGTTAAGACCAACAAGCCAGTATAAGGGTGCTGTGAATAAAACGGCTAGGATTAGTAGGAATGGCAAGTAAACTAGGCCATTAGCAATAGCATAGGATGATACTCTGTAGCTTCCACAAGAGGTCTCCTTCATTAGAATCTCCCTCTCTTGCAGGAAAATTGGCAGAGCTTCTACGGTGCTTGATAATAAGAACGATAATATAAAGGCAAATAAACCTACCCTTTCTTCAGCACCGTCTAGTCCATCCTTGAGATTGCAAAAGATGGAGCCCAAAACGAGTCCTGAAATCAGCATCTGGATCGTCCTACATGCAAAGAGCTCCTTTGTACGGAAGATGTTTTTGAAGAACCTGTGGCTGAGAATCATAGTTTCTTTCAATCTAGAATTTGCAAAATCACAGGTGAAATCCATTCCAGCGGTGATGGTTTCTTCATCAATTACCTTCGATTGTTGAAAGAGCTGCTGCAGAGTGAACTTACCACTTCTACTCTCACCTTGAACATCGCTTTTCTTTTGGTGCATTGTTGCTAGTAATTGTGGAGGCGTTTGTACTTGAAATCGCTGGCACTTTTGCTGTTTCTCAATCGATTCAATGGACTCAATGGCAAATTCAACTACATTAACATGAAGAGGAAGCTCTAAACCCATTAATCTTAGATTGACACCCAACAAATCCGCAGTTCCATGGTGTAAAACACAGCCACCGGCTAACAACAATATAGAATTGAGCAATTTTACAATTCTGAACCCAGGTTGATGGATGCTTAGGATTACAGTTCGGCCCCTTGAATCAGCCATGACCTTTAGCATTTCAATGATCTGCAGAGCGGATGTGCTGTCAAGCCCAGAAGTTGGTTCATCCAGAATCACCACTTTGGGGTCGTGTATAACTTCAAGTCCAATTGAAACTCGGCGTTTTTCCCCACCGGATATCCCACGGGCCCTGTTATCTCCAATTCGTGTATTAGCAACGTGGCTGAGTCCTAGCTCCTGAATCAGTGACTTTACTCTGCAGCAGAGTTGATCTTGAGGAAGCTTTAGCCTTAGCTTTGCACTAAACATCAAGGTTTCTTCAACCGTAAGTAAGGGAAACAGAATATCGTTTTGTGTAACATACCCTGAAGTCTTCCTGAACAGAGCATTATCTACAGGTTTCTGGTTCACCAAGATGGACCCACTTTGTGGGGCAACTTCACCAGCAAGAATCTCAAGCAGGGATGATTTTCCAGCTCCACTTGGCCCAACAATGGCGAGAATTTCTTGCGGCTTGGCTCGGCAGCTCACATCCTTGAGGACATGCCTTACTCCACCACTGCATGCTCTTTCAGGTTTTTCTCCTTCTTCTCCTCCTTCTGGTTCTTGGTCTTTCTCTTGGTCGATTTGTTTTGGAACTTTGCTAAAGATTTTGAAAGGGTTCTCTGTTTTCTGTGTGCGGATCTTGTAGTTGATACCTATCGCTTCAACCTCACACCCTTGATTCTTCATTGCTTCAATATCTTTTCTTCTACTCGCTTTGTTTTCCGATCCCATTTGGTTTTGCTTCTCTTATTTAATCCGAAAGGTTTTAGCCCCAGCTACAGACTCTGTTAAACAATGAGTGGTAAGAAGGAATTTCCCTGCAATGACACTAAAGTCCTCGAACTTGTATCTATAGTTCACGTGCACTAGTTCTTGCTGTTTCTCTAACATGACATAATTCGTCATAGAAATTAGAAAATACAATAGTTCATTGATTAAAAAAAACCAACACTTCATTTAACCTTTCACGTTGCTATTCTTGGTTTCTCTCCCTGTTTTAGATGGACGGCTATTATGCTATTCAGGATATATATATATATATATATATATATATATATATATATATATTATGGCTAAAAGCAACTATAACACGGATGTGTTAATGGCTTTTGAAGAAACTACTTACTGACACGGGTTACAGAGTGGCCCTTCAACGTGTTTGGGGGATTTTTATTTTAAATTTACAGTTACTTGTCCTTTGTGCATAAACTAAAACTCTTTTTACCTTCATCTTCCTTCTCTAAAATCTATCTTCTTTCCTGAATCTTGATTAGATCAATGTTATTTTCTTTTTAGGAAAATCACTATATAGTTCTAAAGAAAGAATGTAATCACTAATAAGTCCTACAATAATTGAATAAGGATAAGTTGTGGTGTAGGGGATGATGTTATACTTTTAGTGATTATATTTTTTTTTTTAAATTTTTTTAATGATTTTCCTTTTTCCTTTTAAGGTCGGAGGTAATATGGGAAATTCATAGAAGATAAAATAGTTTCTGAAGCTCTGAGCTATTTTGCCTCTAGCCTACAGGCACTAGTTGCCAGAAATTTGCTGTAAAATCCTAAGTACAGTCCCGAAGAAATTTGGAGTGACATGCAAGGAAACTAGGAAATGGGAATTAACCAAGTGGTGGCCCCATGGGGACCTCAAGTTTGTGGCTGCAATTTCATGATGCTGCAAAACCAAGTAAATCTTCCACAAACATCCCTTTTAAGTTGACAAGACCATCAATTTTAATCTATCTTTATCTTTAACCACTAGTTAATCATACTAATTTCTTAAGGTTCCAAGTAGCTCTAAAAAAATAGAGAAAATGATAGAAAAAGATTATGGAAAATGATAAATTTTAAATCAGGTTTATTATCAATAATAGATTAAGTATTATTAACAATAAATCAAGTATTATTAACACAATGTCCTACTTTGACATTTATCATTTTCTAGAGTCGTTTTTTGTCATTTTTTTTTTAAAAAATTTCATTCTCATGAAAAATAATAAAATATGGCATCCATCATTTTTTTTAAAACCAAAATATAAATGCTAAAAACTAAAAAGGCTACCCAAACGTTCCAAATCTGTGGATATAACCTTAACCTTATGAATTGTAATTGTGATTGCTTTCAGAAAGTTATGAAAATTCAGTATTTTGGAATTTCTTTTCTGTGGTTATTGAATAATGTGATTCTGTGTCATAGAGGAAACACCCGTGAACTCTTTTCTGAGGTGGTGATTTAGGACCTCTCGCTTGCCACCTTGGCCCACCTATGAACAACTCATATAATCTCATATTTACTATTAAGATTATGAATAAAAAAACAATATGTAATAACCAATTCCTCTTAGCCATGCCCGTGAACCTTTCTCTCACCTGTTTCATTGCATCATTCAATTATTGAACCTCCCACCCATGTACCCCTCAGTATATAATATTTGATTTCTCAGCAGTGTTTTGTTTTATATGGGAAGCTTAGTTCCTGTGTGTTCCTGTTATAATGGTTCATATCTGTTTCTACTCTTGTATTTACTGTAATAATAAACTATTCATCTGATAAAAAATATCTACATTTCTTTCTCTTATTATTTGAAAAATATTCTATTCTTTATTTATTTATATTATTTTTTAGACAGTGAGCCTTGAAGCAATAGTAAAGTTGTTATTATGTGATTTGGAAATTATATATTCAAATTCTGAAAATAGTCTCTCTATAGTGGGGTAAAATTGCATGCAGCATGCATCTATTACTTTTCATACCACATCTGATGGATGCTTTGTATACTAGGCTAGTATTTTTTTCATATATATCCCAATTTAATGTGGTACTTGTGATTATGAATTGCTTCTTCTAAGCGGGATCTGATGTATCCGCACTAAACAAACAAATATTCTCAACTAAGGCATCTTGTTTGTTGTAGCTTTGTGGAGCATGTTGTACCATAAACTGGATACATGGATGATATTTGATTGCCACATGAGCTCAATGAAGGCACTTCCAGATCAGAGCTTCTATGATTCCGATGCATCAAAATTATCACCTTGTATTATTGAAGTTGAAATTGAGAGTTTTGAGTTTCCATTTATGTCTAGTGAAGATTGGTACTGTAGAGTTATATAATGCCGGCAAATCATGTAAAGAATAATATTCCTTATGAGGGATTACTAATTATTACTATCTTGTTTATTTTCTATGGAGGTTCTGTAAGGCCATTGTTTATTAAGCTCTTGACTTAGGATCCTACTCAAATCTCAAAGTAAAATCATTAGCCTTGAATCTATGATCCAGTAATATTTATGTCGTTATTAGCTCATTATTATTATGATTTTTTAATTAATTTTTTGCCCCTCTCATTTAGAGTCAGAAATTTGGAATTTACGAAAATGACATTGGCACTTGACAGAAGGAAGTCAATCCATTCGAGTCCATTGCAAACAAGTTATATATCTTCAAGATTTATATATGTTGGTTTGAATTAGAAAATTGTATTGAAAATATCAGACCACAGATTAATATAAGACCCAGTAAGCTGGCTCCAGATATTTATTTCTGACCCTGATTAATTTGAATTAATTTAATGTGTAGTTTGAAGGAGAATAATGAAACTTAAACTGGGATTGATTTAAAATTATATTTATCATTGGAACAGAGCATTATAATCCTTTTTTTCATCTTGGCTGCTTTCTTCTGCCAATTTGTTAATATTAAAATCTTTTTTGGTCTTTGGTTGTTGGGGCAAAGTCAATGCTATATCATATAATCGTTTATAAAAAAATTATCATTGGAACAGTAATTATAAATTTTAAAAAATAAAACTTATTTTAATGATCTCTATATTTCAGATCTCAAAGTTAATTACTAGGAGATATTACTTGATTTCTACAAAAGAAAAAAAAATAAAGAAATTGGAATTCAATGTTTAGGGATTTGAATTTTAAAATTTATAATAAATTTTAAACTAAATTGTGTGTATAGAAAATATTTTATTAGGAAATATAAAATATATTTTGGTAATTTCTATATCTTAGGAAGATTAGTATTTAACTATCGGTTATTACTTCGATTCCATTAAGTTATTAGTTGAAAATTCTATAAAGAGAAACGTGAGAGGAGTGAATTTACACTCTAAACATTATCCACATAAAAGGGCTCTTGTTAGTACTTATACTCTTGCAATAGCTTGGAATAGTGGATTTACATGAGTTAGAGCTAACGATGGACCATCAATTAGTAATACAAGTTATTAGAAATAACAAGATTAATACTCTTGAAACTCTTAGCATTGTTCAAATGATTTTTTAAGAAAAATTAAAAAATAATTTATAATTATTAATATGCTATATAAAAACAAAATAAATTCTTGCTATTTATTTGGACATATGTTATGCTATTTTCTTATGATTTTTTTATAAATTTAAATACATGTTTATATTAGGAGATTCCTTTGACTAATAATTAACTATTAATTAATAAAATAAAAATACCTAAAATATACGTCTCTTTTATTATGTTTATATTAAATTTTGTTTTAGTCTTTTAAATTTTGAAAATGTACTTTTAGGCCTAACACTGTTAATTGTGATTCAGATGTTGTGATGCATTTTTTGGGTTGTTTTCTTCATAATGATTGTTGTCAAGAGAACTTTTTAATTGATTGTGCAATGTTAATCGAATATATTGGTTTTAATACCTTAAAAGGGTTTGTGATTTAAGAAGGGTGAGTACTGGTCTATCCAAATGCAAGAAGGTGAAACCATGAACGAGTTATAATGAATTAATTGTAGAAGAACTAAAGAATATGTGATTATGTTACCAAAGAAAATGTTATTACCTTGTAGTTAGGCTAAAAAAAAAGTAATTCTGTGAATTTACTAGGGAATGCTTGACTGTCATTGACAATAAAAAAAATACTGTGTATTAAATTTACTAGGCGATTGCTGTATGTATGCTTTCTTTGATATCAAGTATAACACTTACAGTCCCTTATATCTGCAGTGTTCTTTATGAGAATCTCACGGCAGGGATACAAACCTGCAGGATACTCAGTACCCAGTGATGATGCTGAAGGATTTAAGTACTTCTATAGGGTTTCAAAGAAGACTTTTGAGTACATATGTTCCCATGTAAGGGAGGATCTCATATCAAGGCCACCGTCTGGGCTCATCAACATCGAGGGAAGGCTTCTTAGCGTCGAGAAGAAGTTGCCATTGCCACCAGAAGACTAGCATCCGGGGAATCTCAAGTTTCAGTTGGAGCTTCCTTTGGGGTTGCGCAGTCCACTGTTTCTCAGGTAACTTGGAGATTCATTGAGGCAATGGAAGAACGCGCTAGACATCATCTCCAGTGGCCAGATTTCAATAGAATGGAAGAAATCAAGTCCAAGTTCGAATCATCCTACGGGTTGCCTAATTGTTGTGGAGCCATTGATTGATGCAACACACATCATGATGACCGTTCCTGCTGTCCAAACCTCAGATGATTGGTGCGACCAAGAGAACAATATTGTTGATCATGAAATGAGATTTATTGATATCATGGATTAAATGGAAAGGCAATAACCTCAACTGGAGGAGACAAGATAAGAGAGTATGTAGTTGGTGGATTTGGTTACCCTCTTCTTCCCTGGCGCGTAACTCCTTATGAAACTGGCAGTATCTTGAACACCCAATCCAGTTTTAACGATAGACACCGCCATTCAATTTTTTTTAATCACATTTCTTTTCTTCTTTCCCATGATATTTCCTTATTTTTCAGGGAATTTTCTCCATGAAACCCTTTTATTGAACTTATATTTTTAACATGTAATCTCTATGTTATGATATCATGGTTTTATATTGAAAACATATATATTTTAGTATAAAATTTAAGAAAATGTATTATTGGTGTAATTTTTTTAAAAAAAATTAATAATAAATCCCTAAAACCTGGTAATAACTTTAAATTTTTAAAAAATAATTTAAGTATTAAATGCGCTTTGTTTTTTTCTATAGTGGTGATTCGAAAGTGTACCGACCACAAGTTCCCGTGGTGGGTGTGGAGTAGACGCTAATCTCCATCTCCATGCAGCTCCATGCTGTCCCTCGCGCTCCTTGTTCCTCTGGTAATGTATCTTTCTCCTCCGTAATTCGATTCTGATTGAGCTATTAACTAACTAGCTAATTAGCTAACAGCTTCCCTCCCTTAGATGAACTGAGACTTAAAATCAAAGCAAATCTTTGTTTGATTTGTTACCCTTCAATATTTTGATGATTCTGTTATTATCAATCCTTCTGTTTCTAAAATAGAAGAGACGGTTAAAAACACCTTTTATGACGATAATTGAATTGAGGATGCTTGCGAGGGAGCCCAATGATGGGAAATCAAACTTATTATCCAAAATTATGTTCGTGTTATGAGTTACTCTCTTCCTTATCATACAATACAAAGCAGTTTTCTCTGTGCTTATTATGCTTATTTCAGGAAGAATTTGTTATTAAGTATTTCTTGAGAAGTAAGAATCGTGCTTATTTCAGGAAGTGTGTTCTTTCTGGTGGGTCGTCAACTAAGCAAGTGGAAGACTTATAATGGATGTAATTTGGATACTAGAGTTTTTATAAGTAGGCTGTTTCGTAAGAATCAGAAGGGTAACAAGAGAACTCAAAATGCATTGTAGCACCCATATTCAGCGGCAGTAAGGAGTGATTCCTTTATACCTTCTAAAGAGCAACTAAGTGATGCGCGATTGATATATTCCGTTGCTCCAGCCATGGGCCACAACCAGGTAAATTTTTCTAATTCCTTCATTATTTCACCATTTTTTATTAGAATCAAGACCCGGTAACTAGATAAGATTCTCGCAAAGTTGTAGATCTGCAATAATTTTAGGGGTTGATTATAATCGTTTTAAATTCATGAATCTGTCCTCCTATCTCATTTCTTTATGTTGCTTCAATCTTTTATCTCATCACACTATTTAGATTGTAGTCCGTTTCTTACAGGAATCTCATCCTGAATCACATTTAAGGGTTCCTGCAATTGTGAATGCTATTGAAGAAATGAAGCTCACTTCAAAGGTTCTAAGAAATGAACCCTGCACTTACAATCCTTTTTTTTTGCAGGAATGCTTTATTGTTTTCCTTTAGTATTGGTCTTTGCAATATCTCCTTAACCAGGTTATAATGTAGAAAGAGTGTTATGATTAGTCATTGTTATATAGTGGTATCTTATGGTATAATATAAAAGTACGCCGATATCTACAACCACTTATTTGATTGATGTAATTAGTTCCGGGGTTCTGAGATCATTTGAACTTCAACACTTTGAGCCTGCCTCAGTAGATGTCGTTGCAAGTGTTCATGCAAGAGCCTTTGTATCTGGCCTTGAGAAGTTAGGCTTTTTATCTTTTAAGTAGTTCTCCTTCACTTCAATCATTCCTTTTTTGAGAGGCTATATAAGTTATAATAAATTCTTTTAGGTTGTTCCTGGAAAGTTAGTATGCTAAATTGCTGATATCTTTGAAATTGCCGCTGCCTTCTATTACGCCTTTCATTTTCGTTCTCCCCCCTGGAATGCATGATACTGAAAATAATTTATTTGTTGGATGAGTACTTTGACATCACATGCCTTGCACATGGTTATTTATTCATTAATTTGATTTTATGCATATTTTATTCTGTTTTAGTTGTAAAATGATATAAAAGAAAACAAAAATTATGGATCAATTTTAGTATGACCTAGTTTTCACATCCTACTACAGTCTCTTGGCACTGTTAATAAAATAATGCTCCTTAAGCATTTACCTTATGTATTTCATGTGACTTTAATAGAAAATTATGCTTCTAAGTTTTGATGGTTCTCCTATCTGAATGTTTATAGGCTATGGATCAAGCTTCAGAGAAAGGACTTATTTGCACTGATGGCTCTGGACCAAATATGCTACAGCCACTGTAACACTCAAGTTTTTCTTGTCTTTCTTTTCTTTTTCTGTTTTCAAAGCTTATATATTTGCAGAAGATCATTCTATTCAACACACTTTATATGTTGTTGTAGTAGGGGACACATCTATCCTACATGGAGTACTGTGATGTGTTAATCTGCTCGTTCTCTGATGCTGGTGCTAATAATGCAGACATTCCGGGAGTCATTAGTCGCTGCTGGAGCCTGATTAGCCTTAATAGACTCGGTGGTGACGTCTTCACCTGGCATGACCATCTATTAGTGATAATCTTTGTGTGTTTTGGGGAGGGGTAAGTGGGTCTGTGGGTGGATCGTTGGATATATACATTCACGTTTCTATGGTTGTGCTTGTGGGCATATTGGAAAATTTTGTCTATTTGTTGGGAAAATTTAAACCTACATCCCTTTGGACTAAATGTTGATTCCAAAAGAACATAATGCCGCCATTCAATTTTTGACTGTTCCACACTAGCAGTCAAGTTGATTTAATTGATTTCAAATTAAGCGTAACATATTTTCTTTTCTTGACTTTGTAGTTCCTCTTTCTAAAACTAATTTTAGCTAGGATTTTTTTAGGCTGATCTTGACCCTATAGATGTATAGTTTGATCTATGTATCTTTCTTGCTAAGCAGGAATGGGGAGGGAGTTACAAGTATCACAAATTATGGAACCAGCCTCTGTTGGGGTTTCTTCCATCCATTCTGAACGCGTTGGATAATAAAGTTTAATGTTTATTTTCATATTCATGTTGCAGCTTGATCCACCCACTGTTTTTGCTTTGATAAGACCGCCTGGACATAATGTTGTTCCACAATGGCCTATGGGCTTCTGTGTTTTTGGAAATGTGGTCATTGCTGCTCGTTATGCCCAACATGTGCATGGACTAAAGCGCGTGTTTATAATTGATTTTTATGTCCCCTATGGGAATGGAACAAATGATGCTTTCTACGATGATCCAGATATATTTTTCCTCTCAACTCACCAAGTAAGACAAAAGTTGGTTCAGATTGCTAAATATAATTCACATGCTTTATTGATTCTGAAGGCTCTTATGAAAACTTGGCTTTTCTTCCCATGATTTTAATTTTAACTGTTGAGTTTTAGAGTCCATGTCACTCAGGAGTTCTCTTCAGTTGTATAATTTCAGTTCTCAATTGTTGTGAAAATAAGCTTTACTGCTTCTATAATTGTGGTGCGGTTGAAGCCTCAAATTGGACTGTGACAACTGACGAGACATGTCATTAACCTGGACATGGCAACATGATGAAACCTGAAGAGTCCATATGTAATTTAAAATGTTGAAATTTAAAGTGTCGAATGGTGTCTCATCATATCTAATACGAGTGTCCAACATGAGTGAGATATGGTCTCAACTTTTTTGAAGCTTTCCTGCAGACCTGATTAACAGGGTTGAAATAGACGTATACTTTATTTCTTTTAAGGAAAAAAACTGTACGTTCTGATTCATGTCTTCTTTTGTTGCCATTAATTTGCCTGAAATCTATTGAACCAAATTTCATAGCTTTTTCTCCAGCACTCATTATAAGCTTAACTTGAGTGACTTTGCATCTTGGAAAGCCCTTAATCTATGGCTATATTTGTTTGACCAAAAAAAAAATTTATGGCTATATTTGATCATTTTTATGGCTCAGGCTGGAAGCTACCCTGGTACTGGTAAGTTTGATGAGGTGGGAGCTGGAGATGGAGAAGGAACCACATCAAACCTGCCTTTACCAGGAGAGGATCAGGTGATACTACGATGAGAACTGTGTTTGATGAAGTCATTGTGCCTCCTGCTCAAAGGTTTAAGCCAGACATTGTTCTTGTTTCTGCTGGGTGAGTCTTCTATAAAATAATTCATGTCAGAGCAAAGATCGGATGAAAAATGAGGCTAAAGAGTGAGTTGAAAGCTTATTTTATTCATCTGAACAACTCAATATGTAATGGCTCATTAATGCTACAATCCCTATGATTATGCTATTAGGATATTACAATATCTACACAAAAAATAAAATATTGCTATTCTAACCAAAAACGCTAAATGACTTTAGTAACTGGCTAACTTTCATGCTTTCATACTTGTTACATTAATGAATTAAAGACACTGGCAAACTGAATCCAACCATCAAATTTGGATTAGATCCGTAAAGCAATAAATAAACTCCATCTTATTATTTGCTTTTGATTTGGAATTTCTTTTGATTTCATTTGTTTAGATATGATGCCCATGTTTTGGATCCACTAGCCAATTTACGGTACACAACGGGAACATACTACATGCTTGCGTCTAATATAAAACAATTAGCAAAACAATTATGTGGAGGCCTATGCGTGTTCTTCTTGGAGGGAGGATACAATCTCAAACCTCTTTCATATTCAGTGGCAGACTCATTCCGGGCTCTTCTTGGTGATCGGAGTTTGGATAGGATCAAGGCCATACATTCCCTGTGACGTTCCAAGTGAAAATCAGATCTTGCTTGTATGTAATTTTTTCCTTTTCTACATCTGAATCACTTGATGTATTCATATGCGTGTGCATGGTCCCACTTCACAAATAGTAGCCATTGTAATGGATTGCTCCCAAAAAAGAATCAAGTTGTTTTGATATCTTCCTTATGAGTAACTATTTTTCAAGAGAAAATTAATCTTTTAATCCCTATAATTTTAATTTATTTTTAAGTCAATTTTTAAGTGACTGGGTGTAACTAAGTCTTTAAACTTTGATAGGAAGAAAATTAGAAAGAAAAGAATAATATGAGAGAAAATTCTTAGGTATTGTTTAGTTAGGGGGTTTTGGAAGAGAGAAGAAGGGGAAGTGAGATATAATTGTGTTTAATTGGGAAAAAAAGGAGGAGATGGGAGATAAAATTTTTTGTCCTTATGTGCTCCCCTCCCCTCCCTTACCTCCCCTCTAAAAGTGGGGTTTTTTGGAGAGGAGAGATTTTTTTGCGCAATTTTAACCAAATTGCTCTTTATATATTTTTAATATTTTAATTGTACCCTCTTGAGTTGAAATCTTTTTTTTTATTCTCCTCACACATGATTTTTACTTTGATTACTAAAACTTAATAAGCATAGTAAATGATTTATATATTATATTAAAATATATAATAATTATAAAATTAATTAGAAATAATGTTACCTATTTTTTAATTTTATTATATATATAAATGAGATAAAAATTTTAAGATTTATAAATTAAAAAATAATAATTTTGATATGAATATTAATTAACTTTTTTTCCGTCCTCTTCTGAACCAAATAAAAAACATTATTTCCCCTCCTCTACCTTTACATTTACAACCTCCCCTACCTTTCCCTAGGTAGAACCAAACAATGCCTTAAATATAGTAAAAAAAATCACCATTTTAGAAAATTTTTCTCCCTAGTAGTCACTCCTCTCTATTTTCCCCTTATTTTTCTCTCCATCCAAATATAGCATTAGTCCCTAAGCTTAATGGAATATATAAGTTTATTTTCTAAAATATAGGAGTTAATATTTTAAATAGTTAAACTATAGGAACTGAAGTGTATTGAGTCAACGTGCAAAAACTGAATTATGGCTGAACCAAAACTATAGAAACTAAATTGTATAAAATTAAAATTTAATGTTTGTTCTCCAACTAATCAAAATTATAGAACTGAAAAGATTAATTTTTCTTTTTCTTTTAATCTCTTATCCGTCTCAGAGGAAAATCATGCAATTCCTAATGTGCAGGTAATCAACAGCTTGGAAAGAAATCTTGCAGTGGGGTCTTTAATCTCAGTGCAAGACAGCCTATGGAGGTGCCTGGCATGAAAGCAACAGAGTCTTAATGTAAAAGCTTTGTAACAAGAAGGACAAAATTTTCACATTGTAAAGGTGCCTTCTTCACAATTTGCTTCCACATATTATTATTGATTATTATTGGACTTTCTGGGGCAGAAGATAAGTTTCAAGGGCCATAATTGCGAAGGCTAAAAACAGTTAAAAACATGTGTCAGATCAATTTGGTGCCGACCAAAGGTGACCTAACGAGAAGAACTTGACGATGCCACAGTCCACAAAAACATATACTTATGTTTTAGATAAGCATGATTATGGCTTATGAAACTGATACTAAACCATAAAGTCGTTGACTATGGTTGGCTAATTGTTTACGTAATGGAACAAGATTCCCACTCTAGTTTTGTTTCTATTTATCTTATTCAGTATTAGAAATTTTTCAGTATAGATAGAAGAAAAGGAAGTTTAGCAAGAATGCAGGTAATTAAAGAACAAAGGTGATGATGATAGCTTTAGGTACACGACTATTATAATTTTATAAGTACTAAGAAATGACAAATTTTAAACATGGGAAGCAAAGTGGCAAAAGAAAAGAAAAACAGAGCCTATTTGCAAGAGTTTGGCAAGTATGAGACTTGGCCGTAAAATGATCTATTAATTCATTCTCTTCAAAGGAACCTTCTGGATCCACGTTGGCACAATTAATTTGACTGGATCTGACTTCCTTAATAACTTTTATTTTATATTTGGGATTCAGTAAAATTTATTAAAGGCAAGCTATCCTAGTGGCAACTTTATCCGTCACACTTGGATAAGGACCTGGGTTTGAACCTAGCATTGGTATGTTTGTATGTGAGTGCATTTAAATTGATCGTGATAAAGAAAGAAAACGTAGAGTAAGATTGTAAAAGAGAATATTTTTTTAATGACCAAAATACATGTGGTGAATTGTGATTGGGAGGGTGGGGATATGATTATATTGATAAGCACAGAGTTAAACTTGATTATTACTTCTTCCATATGAATTGGTTCCACAGATGTAGTGGGAAACCACTTGGTTTCGAAAGGGAAAGACAGCTGCTTGACGTTTCTGTGCATCATGGATTATGCTTGCCTGTATAAGACAAGAAATGATTTGGGGAAAAAATAGTTAAAACTTTAAGAAGTAAATGTAAAATTTTTCCTTCTCTCTAACTTAAAATGTCAAATTACAGAAGCCGGTTTGGTTTTGTTAGGTTCCAGGACCCTACTTTCTCATGATGGATAGTCCCCATAGCGCCGCCTTTTTTGTAGCAACTTGCAATTACTTCATATGCTTTCTTTCTTTTGAATCATAATCAACCAGATAAAGCTTTCTCACTTCTTTCCCTCAACTATTATATATATAAATATATATATATATATCAGCAAGCTAGAGTGATGTGTCAAAATTTTGGAAACATTATGGGAAGTGAAAGGGTGAATCTTCCACCTGGCTTTATCTTCTCTCCAACAGATGAAGAACTTGTTCTTCACTTTCTTTATCCCAAGGCTTTTCTTCTACCCTGCCATCATCCCAATATCATCCCTGAACTTGATCTCTCTCTCTTTCACCCTTTCCAACTCAACGGTATGTTTGAAGTCTAGCTGATATAATATATATATATATATATATATATATATATATATATATTGTGTTTGTGAATCTTTGTTAAGCCCTGTGTATGTATATGTGTTGTTTGTATCAGGGAAGGCGTTGTCAAGTGGAAACCAATTCTATTTCTTCAGCAAGTATAAGAAAAAGAGAGTGACAGAAAGTGGGTATTGGAAGGAAATAGGTGCGACTGAGTCAGTAGTCTCTGCTGCAGGCAACAAAGTTGGGATCAAGAAATATTTAGTATTCAACAATGGAGAAGAAGCTCCTCATGGTTCTGAAACCAGCTGGGTTATGCAAGAGTATCATCTTCCCTCTTCTGGGTTTAACAATACTCGAGGAATCCTAAAACCTGTAAGTTATTTAGTTTATACACACACACACATATATAGTTAAGCCAATTCTAGTATATAAGTGCATGGAGATTGGAAATTGATAAACTCTTGCGTTCTGTTGATTGAATCTGATGATAAAGGATAAAAGTCAATGGGTGCTGTGCCGTGTCTATGAAAAGAAGAGAGATTCTGAAGATGATGATGAAGGTGGAAGTACGGAGCTTTCATGGATGGATCAAATGTATATGTCAACGTTGGATGATGATGAAGATGATGATGGAGAAATTAGCTTTCCCTAATTAGATTCAAAGCTAAATTACATGTACAACAACTAGTTAGTTACATTATTTGTTATTAGTGTCTTTTCAATCTCCTCATACGCTTTCTATCTTAACTTTGCCAATGTCAAATTTTAATTTTATTTGTCTGATAAATTTATATTTTTTTTAAACCCTTCATATGGAGTGCATAAATTATATAGCTCTTTTTTTTTTATCTTTTCAATAATTTTTTTGCACTAAAATACTAGAAAACACAAGAAATTAATTTCCCTCGTCAAGATCCACCTTGATTAACTCAAGTGGAGATTGATCAACGCTATATACGTATCTAAACGATGTGACATTTTCGCCAGGCAATCTGCTGTGACGAAATTGCTGTCCTTAGAAATATGTTTAAGTAAAACCTGCTAATTCTTATGTAAAACTAACATGGTGTCCTGGATAATGTCACAGCTCTAGATTTGTTTTATTCTATTTTTGTTATTTGTTTTCGAACTAGTAAAGTCCATCGAGGTCAATATGGGCCTTAACAGGCCAGAGCCTGTTTAACTAGAGGCCCATAAGAAGCCCACTTGGTCTAAAAACCCTAATGCGAGTCTTTATAGAAATACTTGAATTCCAGAGCATCTGAACGTGGTCGTCTCTCTTTTCCTGCCTTTCGGCAATTCTCTGTCTCTGTAATTTTGCTGCCTTGAACCTCTTTAAGCGTTTGTTTGTGATCCCTGTTCATGATTCGACAACGAACACCACGTTTCGTCGAATCTAACATTGACCAAAGACAAACGTTTTAAGATTCAATTTTGGTTGAGATTTTTAGGATGAGATAACTGGGCTATAAAGCAAGTTCAGCTTCTTGATTGGATCTCGATGTTGAAGACACGGTCCAGTCAATAATATTCACAAACTTGCGATATCCAATTTGCCAGTGTCACTCGCCTGATTTTGATTTCTGCTGATATTTTAGGCCCTTTCATCACTGGCACATCTCTATTCCTCTGATTTCTCCAATTTTCTTCAATTTTCTATTGAACAATATTAAGGGTTTTGTTTGTTAAGCAAACGCACTCTGTCCCAAAACCGTGTTTGGAGCTAATGTTTTGAGGCAATTTCTTCGTTTGCGAAAGTAGTAATCCAGCAAACTCGATCACTAGGGAATATTATTGTCTGTAGGTTTAATTGGTATTGTCTGTAGGATTAATCCGTAAGATTATAAAGATAATAATATAAAAAATAAAAAAAATTATCATATTATTTGTAGATTTAATTGATAAGATATAGGACTATATACTCTATCACTATAAAATATTATTTTATTATTATTTTAATCGTAATATTTGGGTAGATATTTTAGTTTCTATGTATCTAGGTTTACGTTTGAAGATAATAAACAATTTGTCTTATATGAATATTGATATCCAAAAAAGTAGATTTTACCCTATCTGTAGAGGGTGAACTTAACTCTTTCTAAAAAATTTTATAAAAAAAAAAAAAGTTTATTTCAGCTAATGGAAAGACTAAAAGATTATTTTTTTTAAAAATCAAATAAGTCACTTTAGTTGACACTTAATTGAAATTAAGAAAGAAAAACCAAAGATCCGCCAAAACAAAAGATCCGTCTCCCCTAACATATATAATTAGAATGCCATCAATTGATATTTCTCTCTCTTGTAAATCATCAGCAAGTATATGTCTCCGATTTTACTCTCACAATAACATCCCAATCGTGGCGTTCCTTAAAATAGACGAATTTTGTGTACAACATACGCCTCACAAAGCTCCCCTTCCAATTATTTTCAATTCTCATCCACACAAACTAACAACCCCTTTCGTAATGTTTTTCTCTTCATCCATGTTCTTTCGATCCCTTTCTCTCTTTCAATTCCTCAGCCCCAACAACACCAACGGTCAAATCTCTTTCATTGCCCCCTCGGCAATATGGCGATGCATATTAAACTTATCTGGTTTGACTCATGAAATAAGCTAGTTAAGCCTCTCTCACCTGGGGTTGTTGTTGGAATCATAATAATAACATTTGAACATACGAGGAATCAGAAAAGTTAAACCTTGGAGTACGTTGTGGTTGGGGACAACGGTGATCGAACAAATAAATAAATAAAGATGGCGGATGTAAAAACCAGTAGTACTGGCGACGATATCATCTGCTACGCACCAACTCTGGTCACCACGAATGGCTTATGGCAAGGAGACAACCCTTTGGACTATTCCCTTCCTCTCTTCATCTTACAGTTAACCCTAGTCGTCGTCACCACTCGCATTTTCGTCTTCCTCCTCAGGCCCTTTCGCCAGCCTCGTGTCGTTTCAGAAATCTTGGTCAGTACCCCACAACACAACACAACCTCTCTTTTATATAGAGAGGGTTAATTGGTCCTTATAGTTTCCTTACGTTTTGATTTTAGTTTTTATAATTTCAAATGGTGGTTTCTCTCATCCCTCAAATTTTATCGGTTTTAAAACCTTGTTCCACTTATTTTCATCCTAACAACCTGGAGGTTGGATTTAGGATTAAAGGTGTTAACTTTGCTTATGTGGCTTCAGATTTGCTCATGTGGATTGCTGAGGTGGAAGTTGACCTGTAAAAGAAATTAGGATTAAATCCACTCTAGGTCTCTATAAAAAGGATTTTATTTTAGTTTTAGTCCCTATACTTTTTATTATTCATCCCTATATTTTGTCATCTAAAGTATTGGTACTTGCAGTTTTATAAGGATGTGAACTTAATGATAAGGACCAAAACTAAACTTATGAAAAGTATACCTGAAATGGGTTTAACCATATAAAAAATGTACTTAAATGCAAGATGGAGGACAAAACAACCACTCTACCAAAACTACAGGGATTATGAGAAACTACAATTTTTGAAACTATAGAAACTATAAAACTGTGACCAAATGGTATATATTAACTCATATGTGTATGTGTGTGTGTGTGTGTGTGTGTGTAAGGCGTTTGAAGTCATGAACTCAGAAGAATATTAATTAACTGGTGTTTTTTTCAGGGTGGAGACGTGGAGTAATGTTGGGACCATCGGTGTTTGGAAAAACAGGGAAACTTGCGGGAGCGATATTTCCTTTAAGTGTGATGGTTATTGAAACAATGGCGAATGTGGGTCTTCTTTACTTTCTATTCTTGGTAGGTTTAGAAATGGACATCATGGTTATAAAACGAGTAGGTAAAAAAGCAATAGCCACAGCTATAGCAGGTATGATCTTACCTTTCGCCATTGGAGCTGCTTTCTCCTTCCTTCTTCACAAAGAAAGCGAAACCAAAATAAACCATGGAACCTACATTCTCTTCCTCGGTGTCGCTCTCTCTGTAACTGCATTCCCAGTTCTTGCCCGTATTCTTGCAGAACTCAAGTTGATCAACACAGAACTCGGAAAAATCGCTCTTTCTTCTGCTTTAATCAATGATATGTTCGCTTGGGTTTTGTTAGCTTTGGCCATAGCCTTTGCTGAGAATCAATCTGCTTCACTGGCTTCTCTTTGGGTTCTCATGTCAAGTGCAGTTTTTGTAGGGTTTTGTATATTTGCAGTGAGACCAGTTGTTTCATGGCTGATCTCAAGAACACCAGAAGGACAAGCTTATAGTGATTTTCATATTTGTTAGATTCTTTCGTGTGTTATGATTTCTGGATTTATCACTGATGCGATCGGGACTCATTCTGTGTTTGGAGCTTTCGATTATGGTTTGGCGATTCCTAATGGACCACTTAGCAGTTAGCATGACTTTGGTTGAGAAGCTTGAGGACTTTGTTTCAGGACTTCTGCTTCCTTTGTTCTTTGCCATTAGAGGGCTTAAGACTAATATTGGAGCAATTAAAGGAGTTGCCACGTGGGCTATTCTCTTCCTCGTCATCTTCCTTTCTTGTATCGGATAAGTCATTGGAACCCTCGCCGTCGCCATCTATTACCAGATGGGCCTCCGTGAAGGTACTTCCATTGGCTTGCTCATGAACACCAAAGGCCTCGTCGAGATTGTTGTCCTTAACGTAGATAGAGACCAGAAGGTAAATTATCAGCTATTATAGTTATGTGCCGTATTTTTAAATTTTTTTTGTCTTGTTCCCTATATTTTTTTCGTTCTTTTTCGTCCCCCATATTTTATACCATTCAAAATATTAAATAATTATTAAATATACTTTTAAAATTTTATAATATCTAATTTAATTAAAAATATATTTAAATTTTTTCTTATTAGATCATTATAATCTCATTTAATTTTAATCAAGTATTTATAATTATTTTTTATCAAATCTTTATAATTTTACTTAAATTTCAGCTGCTTATCTTGTAGTTCTTTTTTATTATCAGTCACTTGAATATAGAGACTTTAAAATTAAGTAAAATTATGCAAACTTAATAAAAAAAGAAAAATAATTATAAAAACTCAATTAAAAATAAGGTAAAATTATAAGTTATGGTTACTATATGTATATATTAATTCTGAATCAAGTGATTATATTTATATTTGCAGGTGTTGGATGATGAATCATTTGCGATCATGGTGTTGATAACATTGATGATGACGGGAATTATAGTACCACTCGTGTCGTTGATTTACAGACCATCAAGGAGGATTGTGTCTTACAAAAGAAGAACGATTCAGACAGCAAAACGAGATTCAGAGTTGAGAATCCTTGTTTGCGTCCACACTCCGAGAAATGTTCCGACCATAATCCACCTTCTACAAGCTTCGAATCCGACGAAGAAATCACCTATCTGCGTCTACGTCCTCCACTTGGTGGAACTCACCGGCGCCATTAACAGAACCCAAGCTCAATCCGACCACATCATTAGTGCCTTCGAAAACTTCGAACAACAAGCCGGTGGTGTCTCTGTTCAGCCGTTAACGGCGATCTCTCCTTACAACACCATGCATGAAGATATCTGCAACCTAGCAGAAGGTAAGAGAGACGCCTTCATCATCATACCCTTCCACAAACAACAAACCGTCGACGGTGGAATGGAACCCACCAACATGGCCTTCCGTACTATCAATCAGAACTTGCTCGCCAACTCGCCTTGCTACGTCGGAATCCTCGTCGACCGAGGACTCGCCGACGCTAACAGATTAACCTCCAGCCAGATCACCCACCACGTCATGGTTTTGTTCTTCGGCGGCCCCGACGACAGAGAAGCGTTGTCATACGGCCGGGAGGATGTTGGACCATCCGGGGATACATCTCACAGTGATACGATTTGTTCCCGGAGAAGAAGCAATGGAGCAACACTCTGGTGCGAACAAAGAAAAAGAGAAGCGATTAGATAAGCATGTTCTGAAGGAGTTTCGATCGAAAAGTGAGCACGGTGATTCATTGGAATATATGGAGAAAGTGGTGAATAACGGAGAAGAGACGGTGGCGGCAATAAGGTCGATGTATGATATACACAACTTGTTTATAGTGGGAAGAGGACAAGGGGTTATAACTCCGTTGACGGCCGGGCTGACGGACTGGAGCGAGTGTCCGAAATTTGGTTCCATCGGGGATTTGTTAGGGTCGTCGGATTTCGCCGCCACGGCGTCGGTTTTGGTGGTGCAGCAGTATATCGGTTGGTTCGGAGACGCCTTGCGGACGCCGGAGCACCTACCCCATAAGGAGTATCACCATCATCATCATGATCATCTGTCGCCAGTGGATAGATTACAAACTAGTGCGTTCCTTTCAGAATCCATGTCCTTGCGATGATAGATCAATTTGAGTGCTTTCTTCTTGATTTGATATTTTTGAAGATGCCGGAAAATGCAACATTAAATGATCAAAGAAAGATGCTGTTAATTAAGCCGATGATCAGTTCCTGAAAGTACAACAATTCATTGATTCAGTTCGTGAATGAAGAACCGTATGTAAGTGGATTGTAATCTTTTACACCAAAAAAAAGGGGATTGTAATTTGTAAATTAATTCAAATTCGAATAGAAATTATCCCTTCAAATTAAAGTTCTTTATTTTTGTTTCTTTTACCTCTTGATATATTGGCCATGATATATATTTTTTTTCTTGACGTATATTTGCCATGGCTTAAGCACTGTTTTTTCTTGAGACTGGAGAGTTAAAAAAAAAGAAAAAAGAAAAAGAGCACCGTATTTTCCTCGACCTGCAACTGATTTAGAATTCATTTTTCATTTTTCACTAATTACCTCAACCTCTATTTACTCTTCAGTTCAGAATTGCAGATAGAGGTGCATAAATTATAATTTATTTACGTTTAAACTTAATATTACCACCCAAAAAAAGGCGAAGAAGAAGAGAGTAAAGGAGTGAGTATAAAAATTTAAGCTTAGTGAAAAATATATTAAAAGATGGTAATATTTAAATATTTTTAAAAATAAAAATTGTTAATATTAAAATTATTTTTTTAAAAAAATAACTCTAATAGTAAATTATATAAATTTTTATACTTAAATATACAGCTGATGGGGCCTACGAATGGCTTGCAAATCTCATTTTGAACCCATTGAGTCCTAGAGGAAACATCAACAACGATTTCTTTTTTTCTCATCTTTCTTTCTTTCTTTCTTTTTTTCAATTAGAAGAGTTTTTAGTCACTCACCTGACCTTAATAACAATTGATATCTAATATAGACAGATATCTCATGCACTTTCTAATATTGTAAACTAGAAATTTAAAGACAAAGTAATAATAAACAAACTTTCAAGTGGATTGCCCAGCATCACAACAAATGCCATCATCCACAGTGATATTTGATAGTGAAGCTTTCGAGTTTGAACATTCCAGGGCCATACAAAAACTGTTCAAACTTGCAGGCACTTCCACTTGCTTAATTGTTACTACTTTGCTAAGCTAATTTTGATTCCTTGATTAATTAGTGGGTTTGACTTCAAGCAAAACCACCTGTGTTTTATTTTCTTATTTTATTGCGTATGCACCTAGTCATCCTAGGTCAGCCCTTGTCATGCGAAACTCCATAGACCTAGATTAATGCTGATTCGAGGCTTGCCATGACATTTTTTCAGACAGCATCCCTACCACTTTAAGCTGTTCGACACCTTTGATTAAGAAAACCACCCCTGTTTTTAATTGCCCTGTTTGTTCATTTTGTTCATTCAATAAATCTTAATTCGAGGGTTTAAATCATTGGGTTCCATTATTTTGTAAATCCTCAAAATCCTATTTAGCTTGATACCATCATACAATAGTTTCCCTAAACTACACAGCACAATAAGCTTTCTTGTTTTAATATCAAAAGGATCTGACAGTCATTTTGCTTAAAGATCCTTTAGTTCATGTAAAGATGCTCAGTAGCATGGTCCTTGCAGACCCAGAATTTCTAACATATAAAGAAATAGACGGGACCAAAACGAATGACACAGACATAGCTTCTCAATTCAACAATTGAATAGAGTCCAAAAATCATATTTTAGAGAGAATATGAACAACAGCATTCACAGAACTAAGAAGCTCAAATTGCTTTTAATGTTTACAAGGCCCTAGCCAAATTATCTCTCAAGCTCCTTCCTAGAGGATCAACATGCTTACAATATTGGTCTCCATATCCAGAATCATGATGACCTGACAAGGCAACATCTTGATGCAAAGTATCTCCACTATCAATTATTATATTATGAAGCAAGCAACATATTAAGATAATACTTGGCAATTTCCTCTTATCTGGTCTCCACATTACCTTACTGAGGATTCTCCAACTGCCCTTTAACTGTGAGAAAGCTCTCACGGCAAGCAGCCTCACGGCACGGTGCTTATCGTTAAAATTGGACTGGGTGTTCGAGATACTATCTGTTTCATAAGGAGTTATAAGCCAAGGAAGAAGAGGGTAGTCAAATCCACCAACTACATATTCTCTAATCATGTCTCCTCCAGTTGAGGTTATTGCCTTTCCATTTAATCGGTCCCCATTCTCGCAGAGTCTGAAAAATCCTGAACATTTCAATAGCCGGGAAAGTGGCATGCCTCCTGGCAAACCTGTCATGATATCGATAAATCTCATTTCGTGATCAACGATTCCTTGTAATAACATGCTGTAATTGTTCTCCTGGTCACACCAGTCATCTGAGGTTTGGACAGCAGGAAGGGTCATCATGATGTGTGTTGCATCAATGGCTCCACAACAATTAGGCAACCCGTAGGATGATTTGAACTTGGACTTGATGTCTTCCATTCCATTAAAATCCGGCCACTTGAGATGATGTCTAGCGCGTTCCTCCATCGCCTCGATGAATCTCCAAGTTACCTGAGAAACTGTGGACTGCCCAACCCCAAAGGAAGCTCCAACCGAAACTTGAGATTCACCAGATGCTAGTCTTCTGAGGGCAATGGCGACCTGCTTCTCCACACTAAGAAGCCTTCCCTCAATGTTGATGAGCCCGGACGGTGGCCTTGATATGAGATCCTCCCTTACAAGGGAACATATGTACTCGAAAGTTTTCTTTGAAACCCTAAAGAAGTACTTAAATCCTTCTTCCTCATCACTGGGTACTGAGTATCCTGCAAGTTTGTATCACTGCCGTGAGATTCTCATAAAGAACATTACAAATATCAAAGAAAGCAAAAGGTAATCGCCTAGGCTAAAGCTCATTAGCCTGAAAAATGAGGTGAGAGAAGAAAACCCTTACATTCAATCCATAGTGGTTTTTCTTGTTAATAACAGTCAAGCATTCACTAATGAATTCGCAGAATTACTTTTTCTTAGCCTGGCTAAGAGGTAATGGAAGATTCTCTAGTTCTACTACAACGAATTCATTAACTTGTTCATGGTTTCACCTTGAAGCACTTGGGCAGACCAAGCTTCCTTCATCGATAAAAAAGGGGGAAATCACAAAATATTTTAGCATATTGAAACCCTACATATTCCATTAACATTGCAGAACAATAGAAGCAATCGATTAAAAAGTTGCCTGGGCAACAATCGTTCTAAAGAAACATAAGAACAGCTGAAGCGGAATATGATTGATGAAGTTGGGAAAATTGAAGGTAAATAGAAAAAGCGAAAGAAGGGAACCTGGGGCAGTAGAATTTTTGTGCCAGAAGCTATCCCACCAGTCTGTCTCACTGGTTCTGGGTTCAATAGGAACAACACTGAGCTGTCTGCGTTTCTTGAGTTTCTTCGTTCCCCTTTTAATCTTGCTTGATTTCTTGAGAGGCGCCATTATTGATGGAGAAAGAGTAACTCTACTCACTATTCCCAAATCCAGTGCAGAAAATAATTGTATGGAAATGTAAAGGAAAGAGGAACAAGTGCTGCGAATGAAAAGAAGCCGATGACTATCCAAAACAATAACAAGCACTAACGGGCTTATGTGCTACGCAGTATGGGCTTTAGAATCTAAGCCCATTTCCATTTTATTATTTTCTTCAAAAATTTCAGATTCATCCTTCACACCTATTATGCGTAGGTTCAACTGATAAAAGTATGAAATATAGGATTATTTAGATTATATTTAATATCTAAAGATTATTATTTTATTATAGTTCTAATCGTAGTGTTTGGGGAGATATCATATCTCCTATGTGTCTGAGTAATAGATAAATCGCCCTACCTGATATTGTTATTGTTTAGGAAAAATGAGAATTCATCTTACCCTTTGATCGTAAGTGAGCCCAACCCCATTCTAAAATTTTTTTTATAAAAAAAGAATAGATTCATCCTTCATTGCTAAACGCTAATTACCATTCACATCCTTTATTATAACGAAAACTATCCGCAAGGTTGTTTCCTCTGTACCTTTAATCCGGTCTTCCTCATCAATCATCCACCTTGTTGTCCTATCATCAATAGAAGCTTGGAAGCTTCACTCAGGTACTCTTTAGTTAGCCAGATACTCTTTAGAAGACACTAGTACTTGACGAATGAATGGGGTATTTAAAAGAAATATATGTCCTTAATATGAAAAAAATAGTTAATTAACTAACCTAGAGTCTAATAAAAGAGGGTAAACTATAATATTTGAATATGATTAGGAGAGGTCCCCATTTACCCTAATTTTAGAAAGAAAATGAAGAGAGAATACTAAGAAAAAAATTCTAAAAATAATAAAAAAAATTACTATTTTGAGGAGTTTTAACCTCACAAAGTATTCTATCTCTATTTTTTTCCCCTCCAAACATTAGTACCAAACAGTGTTATCTTAAATATGATTGTGTCTAATAAAAAATACATGTGTCTAATAAAAATAAAATAAAATAAAATAAATTAATTAATTATAATAAATGAATATAATCTCAATAAGATACATTATTAATATTATATTATATATTAATTTATAAATTAAATAAATTAATTTAAAATAAATTAATATTTTAAATTTAAAATAAAATATAACCTCTAATTAGTCAGCCCTGTAAAGGGAGGGAGTATCATTTAGAAGATGCTTTGATTTCACATTAGTAATTGTACAACCCTTTTCAGACATAATGGATGGTGGTCCCAATGCCAACAAAAAGCAACAATATCTAATTGTGACACAAATTGTAATTCGAATGCCATTCTAAAATTGAGAACAAAACCAATATATAAACCCTATAACCTTAATTCAGCCTAACAGCCTTATTATGACACACACACACACACACACACACACAGAGAGAAATTGCCAACAAATTGATCGTCTTCCCTGCTATAGGGCCATGGAACCAATCACGAAAGTTACAGCAGCAATGTGTCTGCATCAACAAATCAAGTCACTCACAATTAATAGGGCAATATTTGATTGATTAACATAGGCAACCACTTCATCACACGCATAACTACCTTAATCTATCCGCCCAGAGTATTTCTCCAGTGTGTTGCACATTTACTCCCTTTTACGTTTAATATAAAAAATTAATTAAGAAATTAAATTTAATTATAAATATAATATCTTAATTTATTTTATCTCTTAAATTTATAATTTTTCTCTCAAACTATTCCTATTAATTATATATATTAAAAAGTTTATATGAGGAAAATAACATTTTTAAAAATTAAACTAAATTTATCATAAATAATTAATATAATTAATTTTTTAAAATATTTAAATTAGTTATTTAACTCTTATATTAAATAATAGGAGAATATATTATATATGTTTTATATATATTTTTTGTTATAATTTTTTTTAAAAAAATGTTGGATTCAACTGGTAAAGAGGTGAGATATACGACTATTTATAATATACTTAATTTTTAAGAAATATCATTTTGTTATTGTTCTAATTGTAATGTTTAAAGAGATGTTTTGGTTTTTAGGCATCTAGATTTATATTTAAGAATAATAAATGACTCACTCTATCTAATATTAATATTATTTAAAAAAATATTTTATTTTTAAATTATAAATGAGCCTAATACGTTTTTAAAATTTTGTGTACGCAAAAAAAAAATTGATAGTTAAAGAGGGAAGGAAAGAGAGGAATCATGATTCATTATTGGAATGAGAATAGAGTTTGAGGGGTAAAAGAGGGAAATGAGGATTGACTTTATAAAAGCAACGACCGCAGGCAGCTTTAACAAGGCTAATAAAACACACACACCTAACATTTGTCAGAGACTCTCTCTCTCTCAATCCTCTCTTTTTCTTCTTCTTTTTTTTTGGTATTTTAGACAGAGAATCTCGACCGCTCCGGGTTTAACGCAAGCAAAAGCAACCAACCCCACATAATTGTGTGGGAGCTTCTTTCGTATAAATTACCACTTCACTTCGATATCTCTGGAGTCTCATTTCAGTTTTACAGAAAATGAACTTCTATGGATCTGTTTCACAAATTGTCAAATTTAAATTTAAAATTTAAGTTTAATTTAAAATTTAGATTTAAAATTTTTTAAATTAAATAATCATATTTATTTAAATAGATTTTTAAACTAAATTATAGTTTAAAATTAAAATTTTAGATAAACTAATCAGAATAACTTATAAAACAGTAAACTACTTATAAACTAACTAATTATTATATTATTCATATTTTTTTATACCCTCTCTCATCTCTCATATTTTTTCTTATACACTCTCTCTTTTCTTTTTTACACTCGCTCTCCTCTCTCCTCTCCTCTCTCCTTATTTAATATTCATACTTTTTTTCGTAATTTATCCATAATAAAAATACTTCTGAAAATAACTATCCAAACACTCATTTATTCAAAACTACTTTTTTTTATAATCTCTTTTCTAAAATTTCTTTTCTATAAACCTCTCCTATTTTTTTATATACCCTCTCTCCTTTTTTTGATGAACTAACTAATTATTATATTACTCATATATTTTTTATACCCTCTCCTATTTTTTCTTATACCATCTCTCCTATTTTTTTTATACCCTCTCTCATCTCTCATACTTTTTATTATACACTCTCTCTTTTCTTTCTTACACCCTCTCTCCTCTCTCCTCTTATCTCTTCTTATTTAATACTCATACCCTTTTTTGTAATTTACCCATAATAAAAATACTTCTAAAAATAACTATCCAAACACTCATTTATTCAAAACTATTTTTTTCTAAAATCTTTTTTCTAAAATCTCTTTTCTATAAATCTATTTTTTTTATAAATATATTTTTAAAATTTTATCTAAATACACGCATAACAACAAAGAGTGTTGAGTGAAAGCGAAGAATCATGACGCGGATGGCGACGTAAGTCCCCTCCTAAAGTGCAGCAAACACAGACAGACACATCAACTTCATAACTACCGCTTTGCTCCCTATTATACATTATTTGAACAATAAATTTTTAATTATTTAAAAAATTATTAAACCACGATTTTATAATTTTACTCATATTTAATTTCTATATTCCTATTAAAAAAGAGAATGATTTGTGAAATATATATAGGGAGAGAATTTTAATATAAAAATAAACTTAAAAAAATATTATCAATTTTAAAGATATTTAATGACTGAACTGAAATTTTTTAGTTTTTTTCATTGCACATAATATCTCAAGTCAACCCTTTTCACAGGGAACTTTACGAAGGCTAATATGAATTTGAGATTTAATAAGACTATTTTTTCCAGACAATATCCTTATCACCTACGTTATTGTGTTCTCAATTACCAGATTCAAAATCGTTGGTTAAATTATAACGACCTATTGTTAGTCCATATAAGCTTTTTGCTGACTATATTTCTTAATTTGTGAGAAATAATTGAAAGTATCTTTGAGCCCAACTTTTAAAGAAAAAGTAATTTTAGATTAACTTTTTTTTAAAAAAAACTAATTATAAATAAATAAATAAATATTTAGATAAATATTATTAAAATAATTTTTTTAATTAATAAATTATCAGAAAAAGAAAAATATATGATAAAAAGAAAGTATAAATAAACTATGCTTACAGTGCATCAACATCTCTTAGCATGTTTTCCTTTGCGACTCTTGTTCACTGTTCTCCCTTATCTTCCTCCTATTAAATCCCAATGACGCCAACACTAGCCACGCTTCCTCCTGTCCTCTTTCGTCTTCCTCCTATCTTTTTCCTCTTTGTCCGTGTGAGGTCTTTCTTCCACTTCCCTCTGTCGTCTACTTTTTCTTAGTGTAAATCTGGAGTCATGTATGATGGCAAGGGAGGAGATTGAGGGCAAAAGTGAGGAGAGAGGACCAAAAATGTGACTCATGCTGCATGACTTTTCAGACGAAAAAAAAATGGTAAAAAAGAGAGAAATGAGAGTATTGAAAAAAAGAATAATAAAATAATTGTTTTGATGCACTTGAACTTCTTTTTCCTTCCAAAAGTTATTTTAAAAAATTTATTTAAAATTATAGTTTAAATTGTAATTTAGTTTAAAAACATTTATAAATTAAAAAGACTGTCTATTTAAAAAATTTATAAAATTATAGTTTGGGTTAAAAATTTAACCAAATGTCCACCTTATAGTAGAGATTGAAGTCGTAACACATGAGATGAGTTGTGGAAGGTACGCAGGTAGATGGAGGAGCATGGGATTGTGACATCTACATCCCAAAGTAGAAGGCAACATGCCAAAACCCGAAGCTTCATGTTAATTGTGATGGTGGTCATGATGGTGGTACGCTAAAGCATGAGCATTCTGTAGGGACCACACTTGGCTCCTTCCAACCTCCTCCTTCCTTTTTTCTTTCTCATAATCCCCAATCCCAATTCCCATGTGCACGCCTTCTTCTTCTGCAACTCTCCATCTCCACCGTCATTCTCGGCGACACCCTCCATCATTATTACTTCCTTCCTTCTCTGCTTTCTCTCTTTCTCCCCTCCTCCTTATCTGCTCCTCTTATTCTTTCTGTCCATCCACATTGATACGCTTGAAGAATTCACCAGGTATCATTCTGATTTCTTCTTTTTCCTAAATTTCATGTTATATACAGCTTGTAATTCTAACTATAATATCATTCATTATACATTGTAATCTGCTTTAAGTTTTTTTAACATTAAAACTGTGTAACTTCTCGTAGACGTCACTTTTATTATTTATTAACTATTTAATATCTATTTAAAAATATTTCATGAAAGGGCAGAAAGAAAAAGTACAAATGTGATGAACCGTACATGTATGGAGAATAATTACCTTCGAGTGTAACGGAAATTCAATTCCAGACAGATTTTGTGGGATAACGTTGCATTACTTCTCGCGCGAATTCGTACCGTTGCTTTTAACTCAATCAAAGAAAGCTTCCATGGTCGCAAATTGGAATATTTTCTTCGGAATAATAAGTCGGCAACCATTTCTGATAATTTTGGTATCGCGGAACAGAATCTTACCACTACCCCCGCATCAATCAACTTTGATTTCTCCAAATTCCACGCATACACCTCAAAATACCACCTCAAAATTTACACGTCATCTCGCGTTTCATCCAATACAACTATCTTATTTCTCAATTCTCAGCGGTCTCAATCTGAATGTCCTCTTCATGCAGCAAGACTTAATTAGCGGCGGAGTCTGTTTCAGTATATAAATGGAGTATCAGATTCATGTTGATCCTGAATATGGTAATTAATTTCAAATTACTTATTAATTACCATATTTTCGTTCCGCAAGGCTTTTATATTTCCGTCCACTTTTTTCTTTACTTTTCTCATTGTCAGTACTTGAACGTTCAGGTTCAGGACGGACCCCATAGCTCCCCATAAAGCACAAAAGCGGAGCGGCAGACAGAAACACAGAGCACAGTGTGCGAAGAAAGATCTGGCCACCATGGGGTGATCTATCAAAATGCAAAACAAAATAAAACAAAAATAGAAAAACAAAGAATAGCAGCTCAAGTGGTTCGTCGCCGCTGGTAGTAGTAGGAACGGAACTGTGTAAACTTTTTTTTACGGTGAGTTATCTGTCTACTGAATTACTTAATTTTTACCATTCGTTATGGAAGATTCTTCGAGATTTGATCTCTCGCATGACCTTAACCTCTTAGTTTCCACACTTTGTTCACTCACCGTTTGATTTCTCCATCTTCAACCACGCCCCCAACACCCGCCCCCCCCCTATATATATCTATCTCTCGGTATATTGCTTCACTGAGTTTCGATTTCGAATAATATGGACACGGTTTTATCTCATACATGGTCATAATAATGCTGGCTAAAAATTGAAGACACATGGCTAATTCGTTATTTTGTGACGCATTTGAGTACAATGTTTCAGTGTTGGTCAGGTTTTGATTCTTGTTTGTTTTTCCATTGTTCTAATTGGTGAGTTTTGTCTTTGATCAGGTAGTTTGTACTGATTCCACCATATCAGATATATTTCAGCCTTCAGCCTGGGTGGGTTCAATTGATCAGGTAATTTTCGTGCAGTTTTTAATAATTTTCCCTTCTGCATTGCTTAATATCTCATCGTTTCTGTCGACTTTAGTGCTTGTCGTGTCGCTCTGATCTTATTCCTCGATTTTTCACAGAAGTGAAGGTCCTATAACATCGGAGGACAAGCAAGTGTTACTGTTGGCTTGAGCGATGGCGGTTGTGGCCCATGCAGATTCTAAAGGGATGTATTCGTGGTGGTGGGACAGCCACATTAGCCCCAAGAACTCAAAGTGGCTCCAAGAAAATCTATCTGGTAAGCTTCATGCTTCTGTAATTCTGTTTCTAAACGTTGAACACTGTGATAGTAGCTTACAGATCTTGAAATGCTTTCTGTTATTCTCTTCTTGACAGATATGGATGTGAAGGTGAAGCAAATGATCAAACTTATTGAAGAAGATGCAGATTCCTTTGCGAGAAGGGCAGAAATGTATTATAAGAAACGCCCTGAGCTCATGAAATTAGTTGAAGAGTTTTACCGAGCATACCGTGCATTGGCTGAGAGATACGATCATGCCACCGGAGTTATCCGTCAGGCTCATCGCACCATGGCTGAGGCATTCCCCAACCAAGTTCCTCCGATGCCGCCGGATGATTCTGAGCCGCGTACTCCTAAGACGCCCAACCCTTCTTCACGCGCATTTCTTGACTCAGATCAATTTCACAAGGATGTTTCTGTGACCTCTCCGTCTCACTTCCATGATATGAAAGAACTTGATTCTGTTGTTAGTGGAAGGGGTTTAAAGCAGTTCAATGATCCTTTTGAATCGGGTGAACAATTGAGTCATGGAAAATTTGCAGAAGGGCGAGCTAGGAAGGGGCTTAATTTTCTTCATACAGAGGAGCAGAGTAATGATACTGGAATTCAAGGCTTGTCTGAGTCTGAACGGATGGCTAAAACTGAGACAGAAATTTTGGCCTTGAAGAAAGCCCTAGATAAATTAGAAGGTGAAAGGGAAGCTGGCTTGCTTCAGTATCAGCAGAGTATGGAGAGACTGTCAAATTTAGAGTCAGAAGTTTGTCACACGCAGGAGAACTCTCGAGGACTCGATGAACGATCAAGTAAAGCGGAAGCCGAAGTTCAAACCTTGAAGGATGTGCTTATCAGATTACAGGCTGAAAGGGAAGTTAGTCTTGTTCAGTACCAGCAGTGCTTGGAGAAAATTTCGAATCTCGAGAACAAAATTTCTTCGGCTCTAAGAGATGCAGGAGAATTTGATGAACGAGCTACCAAAGCTGAGATAGAAGCTGACTCACTTAAGCAGGACCTTGCTAGACTAGAAGCTGAAAAGGAAGCAGCCCTTGATCAGTATAAACAGTGCGTGGAGACATCATCAAAATTGGAGGAGAGACTAGTGCAAGCTGAGGAGAATGCAAAGAGGATTAATGAGCAAGCTAACAGAGCTGAAAACGAACTCGAGGCCATGAAGTCGGAAATTGCTAAACTTTCAGGAGAGCATGATGATGCTGCTCTACGTTATCAGCAGTGCTTGGATATAATTTCCAGCTTAGAGCATAAACTCTCTTGTGCAGAAGAGGAGATGCGCAGGCTATCTTGTAATGTACAGGATGAGGCTGAAAAGTTAGAGAGTTCTGAACAGAAGTGTCTTTTCCTAGAAACATCTAATCAAACTCTACAGTCTGAATTGCAGTTCTTAGAGCAAAAGATGGGCTCTCAGAGTGAAGAACTTAATCAGAAGCAAAAGGAATTGGGTAGGCTATGGACTTGCGTACAAGAGGAGCGGCTACGATTCAAGGAGACTGAAACTGCATTCCAAAATCTCCAACATTTGTATTCTCAATCTCAGGAAGAGCTCAGATCTCTTGCTGTTGAGCTTCATAATAAGGCTGAAATGTTGGAGAATGTTGAATGCCGTAAGAAGGCTTTAGAGGATGAAGTACAAAGCGTCAAGGAAGAAAACCAAACTCTGCATGAGCTCCAATTTTCTTCATCTTTGTCCATTAAAAATTTGCAGGATGAGATATCAAATTTGAGGGACAAAATAGCAAAACTTGAACAGGAGGTTAAACTGCGGGTAGAAGAAAGAAATTCTCTTCAGCAAGAAATTTTCTGTCTTAAAGAGGAGCTCAATAATGTCAATAAAAGACACGAAGCTATGATGGGCGAGGTGGGGTTAAATGGACTCGATCCACAGCGCTTTTTATCATCAATTAGGAATTTGCAGGATGAGAACTCAAAGCTGAAGGAGACATGTGAGGCTGACAGAAGAGAGAAAGCTGCTCTTCTTGAAAAACTAGAGATCAAGGACAAACTTATGGGAAAAAATGCTGTATTGGAGAATTCCCTCTCCAACTTGAACAAGGAGTTGGACAACGTTAGAGGAAAAGTAAATTTGTTAGAAGAAGCATGCCAGTCTCTACTTGTGGAGAAATCTACTCTTGCTTCTGAGAAGGCCACCTTGTTTTCTCAGTTACAAGCTACAATTGAGAAGCTAGAAAAGCTTTCAGAAAAGAACAAACTCCTGGAAAATTCTCTATTTGATGTAAATGCAGAACTTGAAGGACTAAGGGTAAAGTCAAAGATCTTAGAGGACTCGTGCGAGTTACTTGATCATGAGAACTCAAGGCTCATTTCTGAGAAAGACACTCTACTTTCACAGTTCATCACCACTCAGCAAACAATGCAAAATCTAGAGAAACAACGTAGTGAATTGGAAATGAAGCATTTGGAATTAAAGGGAGAAAAGGAATCTGCACTTCGAAAGGTAGAAGAGCTACTGGCTTCCTTAAATGCTGAGAAAGAAGAGCATTCCAGAATTGTGCAAATCAGTAAAATTCACTTGGCTGAGGAGGAATTAAAAATTCATATTCTACAAGATGATGCAAAATGGCAGAAAAAGGAACATGAGGAGGAACAAGATAGAGCTGTAAACGCTCAAATTGAAAATTTCATCTTACGGAATTCAATCCAGGATCTTGAGAAAAAGAACTTCTCCCTTCTAGTTGAATACCAGAGACTCTTGGAAGCGTCCAAAATGTCTGAAGAACTGATGTCCAAATTAAAGAAAGAAAATGTTCAAAAGCAGGCTGACATGAATTCTTTGTGTGAAAAAACTAGAATACTAAGGAATGGGTTGCTTCAGGTTCTGAAGACTATTGACATCAACCGTGAGCATTTCTACGGAGATGTAATTGAAGAAGAGCAGAGGCTTCTGAACCCTAAACATTGCAAACTTCAGGAGACACAAAATTCTTTAGGTACAGAATTCAACAAAAGCCAGCAACTAGCCATTGAAAATTCAGTTCTTGTTGCGTTACTTGGGCTATTGGAACCAAAGGTACAAGAGCTTGTGACAGAAAGAACTGACCAGGATGAGGAGTTGAGGAACCAATCTGTGCAATTCATGGCATTACAAGCAGAGGTACAACGGACATTGGAGAAGAATGAGGAGTTGAGGAACCAATCGTTGCAATTCATGGCATTACAAGCAGAGTTACAACGGACATTGGAGAAGAATGAGGAGTTGAGGAACCAATCTGTGCAATTCATGGCATTACAAGCAGAGTTACAACGGACATTGGAGAAGAATGAGGAGTTGAGGAAACAATCTGTGCAGTTCATGGCTTTACAAGCAGAGTTACAACAGACATTCGAGAAGAATGAGGAATTGAATTTGACAATAAGCAAGGGAGAAGAGAGAATGCAAGTAATGGCAACTGAGATAGAGAATTTACGGAGGCAGCTGTCAGACTTGGATGAGTTGTACAGTGACTTAAAGGAAGAAAATTGCAAAACAGTTGAAGAGAAAACATCCTTGATGAGAACATTCATGGATCTTAATGAAGAGAAAATTAACCTGGAAGAAGAGATCCGTGTCGTGATTTGCCAGACAATAGCTCAATCCGTTATGTCTCTGATATACCAAAACATTGTCTTTGAAAAACTCCTGGCACTTGAGGAGTTAGGTGAAGATCTTGATGAACTTTGTTCAAATCATAATGACCTTGAAAAGGAGGTTAGACAGTGCGAAACTCTGGCAGGCACAATCTATACTGAATTGCAGATTTCTACCATCAATGAAACCGTACTTAAAGGAAAGGTCTGTGAGCTAGCAGATGCATGTAAGAACCTTGAAAATGGAAGGAACTCCAAAGGTATGGAAAGTAAAAGGCTGAAAGAAAGAGTTAGCAAATTAGAGAGTGAAAATGGAAGACTACGTTTTCAATTGGCCGCTTTTGGCCCAGCTGTCAGCGCTTTGGACAATTGTATATCATCACTGGAGTCGAAGACTCTTGTACTTGCAAAATCTCATGACAACGCAGAAGAAAAGGTATTGACAAACTTAGATAATCTCTGCGTGCGTGGTTTTATGCGAATGGGGAAGGGAAACCATGGGACAGGTTTTGGGGTGACTTAGATGCCCCTACCTGCACTCATGGTTATTTTTGCCCATGAAACTGAGTAAGCCGTCGTTTTGGGTTGGTTCTAACTTAATGCGTTGGGAATCTTATTGGGTGGTCTTACTGCACTACTTCCCTTCAATTCTCTTTCACAGAGCTTTGGAAAAATATATTTGATTTTTTTTTTTAATCTGCAGTTAACATGTCTACTTTTCCTGAGTATATTATTTGAAATCTTGGCTTCTTTTGGTCATGGTTAAAGTCTCTCGTTGTCTATGCAATTATGCTCTGGTGGAAAAGTCAACAGTGGGAAATTTTGGAAATTAGTTTGATCCTATTATTATGGACTTTTCTTCTAATCATATCCCTAAACGAATGGCTTTGATTGCCATTCACTTAAAAGATGAAGCATGATCCTTTAGGTTGCCTTTGTCTGGGTGAAAGCTGATTAGCTTTGTCTATCAAATAAAAAATTTCATTATTTGTATTTGATTTTCATACATTGCATGAAATATGAGAAATAAGCTGCAATTTGTTAAATTTTTATATTATAAGAGATGTTTATATACTATAATATATACTACATAGTATTGTTTCCAAATATTGCATGCATTTCTTTTCTTTTTCTGGATATAATTTAATTTAATGGCTTGCATTCACTCTTTCCAGGCTAATAATTTGGTGAAAAACCAATCCACTGAAGGCAGTGCACAAACAAGCAGAGATCTGATTACGGCACCAGATTCCCTTCCAGACTTCCAACTAATGCAGAAAAGGATCAATGCAATTGAAATGGCTGTGAAACAAATGAATGGAAGTTTCAGACTAAAAGACAAACTCAAGGAGACTCAAGAACTAAAATCTGGAAGCAGCCGGCCTCTGGAAAACATTCAAATCAGCAAGCATATTACTCTAATGGATGAAGCAGAGGATAAACTCACTGATGAAAAGGTGATGGGGAAGTCAGAGCCAGCAATCCAGTACGCAGACAATGAGGTTCTTCCCAAAGACATCATGCTTGATCAAATGTCTGAATGTTCGTCGTACGGGCTAACCAGGAGAGAAACTCTTGTTGATGATGATCAGATGCTCGAGCTATGGGAGACTGCAGATAGGGATAGTAGCAGCATTGGTCTAACTGTTGGAAAGGCGCAGAAAATGGCTACAAGACCATCGAACCACCCCCATCATAGAAGAGCAAGCAAGGAATCCAGAACTAAAATTCCCTCCACAACAGAGTCATTGATTGAAAAGGAATTAAGCGTGGACAAATTAGAGATCTCAAATTCAAGAAGATTCACCGAGGCCCGTGAAGAAAACAGCAAGCGGAAGCTTCTAGACAAACTCGATTCCGATGCACAAAAGCTCACAAACCTTCACATCGTCGTGCAAGACTTGATGAAGAAGGTAGAAATCAGCAAACAAATCCCAATGGGAAAAGATATTGAGTACGATACAGTTAAACGGCAGCTCGAAGCCTCTGAAGAAGCCATCACGAAGCTGTTCGACAGAAACCGGAGATTGGTGAGGAAAGTAAGAGATGGAACGGTGTCGTTTGGGGGAAAGCGAGGAGGGTCAACAGATTCAGACGAGAGCAGCGGAAGCGTGAATAGAAGCAGGAGGAGAGCGGCAGAACAAGCAAGAAGAGCATCGGAAAAAATAGGGAAGCTTCAAATGGATGTGCAGAGACTGCAATTTCTGCTTCTCAAGCTTGACGAAGAGAAAGAAAGTAGAGGGAAGGCAAGAATTACTACTGATCGAAGTGCTAGAGTGCTTCTGAGAGATTATCTTTATGGGGGAACGAGATCAAGAACGATCCATAAGAGGAAGAAAGCACCTTTCTGTGGATGTGTTCAGCCTCCCACCAAGGCTTAGTTTGAGCTTTAGAAGTAGCTGTCTTCAAGAAATTTAGAGGCAGTTGATTAGCCATGTCTAACTGATAACATACATTTTTTAACAAAAATATATTTTATGCCCTCCATACTTGGTTTATTTATTGTATAGCCTTGGAGTTTGGAGCTTAATTGAACATATTTTGCAACAAGGAATTGAATTGAGTTAATTCATTAAATCGTAAAACTGAAGAATGCAAATTGTAAAAGGAACAATGCGCCTTGATGGGTTGAACAAAGAGTGGATTTGACAAATCGCCAGAGACAATCTCTCTGGGAACGAAAATCGATGGTGGGAATCTTTGGAAAGACAAGCAAGTATGTTGTTGGGGAAAATGTGACAAGACAGAGCAAAACTGAAATCGTTGACTGCTGTTTTTTAATCATTTCACTCTTCAATTAAAATAAATCACATTTGTCACATTTTACAAGAGTTGAAATTGTTCATCACAGACTGGATTTTGGGTGTAATATTTTATTAAATACTTCCCACTTTATAACATTTAAGTGTTTTTTTCTGCTTTCTATATAGCATGTTGGCGACAAAAAAAAACCTATATATGTATCCACCTTTTTTTTTATGTAACTTTTTTCTTATTATGAACCTACTGACTAATTTTTCACTATTATATTCTCTTATCTCTTAAATATAAAATTAATTAATTTAAATAAATTAAAAAAATTATATAATTATAAATAATATGAGAATTAGTTAATTAATTTAAATAAAATAAAAAATATATAATATAAATTTATATTGAATATTTATATTTAATCATAGTTAATTCATTTATTTAGTTTATTTAATTTATATAAATTAATTAAATAAATTTTATATTAGTAATAGGAAGAATATAAAATTATCAATGCGCTCGTTAAACCTTTTGCTGTTATAAAGGGTACATATCATATAATATCATATTTGTATCCACCTCCTCAAATATAACAAAATTAAAAAAGTTGAGCTATGAACGACATTCCAAATTGATTTGGTACGAGAACTTCAGAAGGTGCCATTCTTCTTGTCTGCTTTAACTGTGAGTTTGCCATCTAAAACCAACACTCCAGATACAGAGGCGACATATAACACTTCTTTCAAATATGTTGTTCCTTTGGTCAATTTAACTTACAGCAGAGACAAATAAAAAATTATATGGAACTTAATGAATTACATTTCAGTATAAATAAACGGGAAAATCGTTTATTTACATTTGTGCATGCTGATTTGCAGCTTCTATAAAAACGCCTTCATGTAGCTGGCATAGCTTATATGCGTATAGACTTCGTTCATAGAAGACAAATAGATGAACTTACCTATGTCTCCTTTCATCTCATGGTTGATATGATCTATCTATATCTTTTCTGTAAACATAATCTATTTGGGAATCTTTCAGAAACAAAGTAGGGAGTCCTAGGATAGTGTAATGAAGTGCTGCAGAGAACTGATCAAACTTGGTGGCCAGTGCTTACTGTCTCTGACATAAGAGAGGTCTGAAAAATGTGGATCCAGCAGAGTAGCAATGGTGAACTGGATTTCAGCAAGTAAAGGAGCATGCTTATCTGTGTACAAGGCTGCAGCAAGAGCTGCATGAACTTCTGGTTTTAGGGGGGAAAAAAATACAGTATTAGAACAAGGTGGGAAAATTCCTTCTGCAAAACATCATTCAACAATGCAGATGTGTTTACCCGGATAGCCTTTTAGCGATATCGAAACATCTTCCATCTCTGCTATTGCTTCTTCTCTGTCACCAACCTCATACAGCGCAAGTGCTCTTCCTACTCTAGCATAGTCTGACAATGCAAAGTCTTTGTAGTTTTCAATAACCTATAACAAGTTCATATTTATATATACTTCACATCACTAAGAAAATCAAAACATAAATTTCAATGATAAACTCAATGACACTTGGTGTTATGTCATGTCAAACATGTTACTCATGTTTGGCGCTCCACATCAAAATTAATTTCTTTCACGAATGTCATTAAATTGTGCTATAGGCTTCAAAAACAAGAAGTATAAACAGGGTTACATTGGTTTTTCAGGAAATGAAGCTATAATTAGCCTAAATAAATGGACAAAAGAAAACCAAATCAGCCCAATTACTTGAGGCAAAACATCCTAGTCCAAGATGCCACAATCAATTGCACAGCATACTCCTATACAGATAAATACTGAAAAGAGACAAAGAATGTTAAGGCATACTTAACAAATAAAAGGAGTAATTAAACCATTTAGTCACTAGAAAGTATAACTCCTTACACCCTAATTTGATTTATTCATTTAGCTCCTGGAAGACAGTTTGTATCTTGTTCTTATTGGCATATGTTAAATTAACGAGATCAGGATATACTAATGAATTGTAATGTATATGATCAAATTGTGTATTTAATCTTAAGGAAGAAAGATTGGGGAAAAGAAGAGGCCATGGTCACTCATCAAATTTAAGAATTATTTTTTATATTTTGTAGTAATACAATCAAATGGCTCCTCTAACTTCAACAGCCTATCAAATGAAGTTATAAAATGGCAAAAGTGATGAAATACTGTTACCGTAGTAAAGTAGGAAAGAGCGCCATTAAAGTCACCCTGAGCCTGCAATTCCCTCCCCTTCTCCAACAAATCCACAGCTTCTGAAATTCTCTGCGATATTACAGCACTCGAACTCCTTTCAACCGAAGTAATAGGATCAAATTGATCGGCGGCATAGGAAGACGCAGACTGAAATTTATGAGGAAGGACAAGGAAACCAGAGAGTGGGAGAGAGAAGAGAAGCAAACGTCTGTTTGGGAATTGGCGTCTAGAATTGGGACTGTGGCAATTGTGAATCATGAATCTGGGGTTTCGTCCAAGAAGAGGAAAGGGAAGATAAGAAATGTGTGGCGCTTTGCAGGAGGAACCCATAGTTATGAATTACGAACCAAAAACTGAGGGATTCTCTGTGCGCTCCCAGCGTTGAGGCTGTGAATGTGATGATAACCTCATTTTTTGTATTTTATTCCGTACTACAACGTCCTCACATATAATAAATAAAAATCCTCGACCGAAAAAATAAAATAAAAATCTTTTGTTATCAAATAAACTAAAAAAAACCCATACATTAATGAAATATTTTACTATTTTGAAAATAGTATGAATTATTATGAATTTGATATTTTATATTGATTATGATATTCATAACGATTAAAATCAAATATTATATATATATTTCTTTGATCTAAATATAATAACCATTTAATTAATTTAAAAAAATAAAATAAATTATTTAATTTTAATAAATATGATATAATTTTTTTAAAAATAATACTTTATGTCATAACATTAAATTATACACTGTTTATAAGAAACAAGCTTATCTATTAATTATTTCCTCAAAAAAAGAATAATGGAAAGGTGGAGGAAAATCATTGCATAGAAATGATGTAAATTATTTGAGGCAATAATACGAATTAATCTGCCATTTATAGGATGATTTAAAAATGGGTCAATTTTAAGAAGTTCACTTTTAAACAGATTAATATTATACTAACTCAAGTCTACTATGGTGCCTAACTCGCCAACCTACAAATTTTTATTTTTATTTTTTTTAAGTTTATTTATATATATATATCTTTTTTTTTAAAAATTATTTTTATATATGGGCCTATTTGTTAAATCTCTAAACCTAAATTTTAAAATAGTTTCTAGCCCAAATTTTAGTTTAAAGAAATTTTAAAACAGTCATATTTGTCCAAAAAAAATTTCTAACTAAACCATAATTTCAGCTAAATTTGTCAAAATTACTTTTATAATAGTAAAAGAGCTTATATATTACTCAATTACTATTTTACTTTTATTTTTTCTTACACCCTATTTCCTCTATCTTTTTCACTATCTTTCCTATCCCATCTCTTTTCTATATTTTCAACTACATCTCCTCTCTTTTCTATCTTTTTCACTATATCTTCTCTCTTCTCCGCTCTCTCCTCTCTCCTCCTTTTTCACCCTCCCCTCTCTCATACTTTTAATAAAATTATACACTTTTTAATAATTTTCTAATTACAAAAATCTTTTTGATAATAATTATCTAAACACTCATTTATCCAAAACCACTTTTTTTTTCATAAACTCTTCTCTAAAATCCTTTTTCCAAAAGTTACCCAAAAACCTTTTTTTTATAAACTCTTTTCTAAAATCATATCCAAACACACTATTTTTTTAAAAAAAATTATTTATATGTATCAATATTAATTAGATTTAAAACATAAACTGAAATTGTTAAAATATTTATTTTTTTAATTTTGTCATTATCCGTAGATAAATCTATCATAAATAAAATAATAATAAAACAATGTATATATATAAAGAAATGACTCAATAAGATAAAATTAGTATAAATAAAATGTAATGTAAACTTTAATTTAGTTAAAATTCTAAAATTAATAAAGTGTAATATAAATAATAAAAAATAATAAAATAAATAAATAAAAATAGGCTAACCTACCAACCCACACTATCAACGCACCAAAAAAATAAAAAAAGAAACATCATTACATTTCTACATTTGATATCACGAGCCATGACAACAGACAAAAGCTTAGATGTGAGAAGTTAAATATGTGAATGATGACTTGAGACGCTAAACAATCAACAAACAAACGCGTTAATAAAATCTGATTCTGGAAATGTAGAGTGCAAAAACTTCAACAACAGTTACCAGTGGATGCATCAGCTTGAGGAGTGTTGTCATTAAAAACGTTCTTTTTAAGCCCCTTAGAGCCCTCTGCTAAGAGGCTAGGCGTATCCAGGATCTGCAACAATATGCAACATCACTTTAATCATTTTACATTATTCAGATCTTGATCCTCACGAAAAAAAATTTAATGCATATTCGCAGGTTCAAAAGCAGCTTCCATCCTTTCCATTTGTCTCCTTTCAATTTTGTTTTCTTTCTAAATTTGACAGTAAAATATATTGTGCATATGAAATGTACATGGTATCCACATAAAAGCCCCAAATGTGCTAAGGAATGGGCAACATACCTTCAAAACAAGCTCTTCAAAACACTGCTGTACATTGGTTCGAGTTTTGGCACTGCATTCAATGAATAAGCATCCATATTCTCGGGCAAAGTCTATTCCCTCTTTCTTAGATACAACTCTATCACCCTCCTGAAAAACAATTATCTCACCCACTTGCACATTTAATACTATTATGGAACGCAACAACATATCAAGTACAAAGTTCAAATACAATTCATTAGTCAGAAAAGAAACAAATATAGAAGTCAAATGTATGTGTGGTGACAAGTAAAATTCAACAGAATGTTTTTTAAATTGTTGTCCTACAAAGATCTAATTCAGACGATAGTTTGTCTTCTTAGTATTTACACTACCTCCAATATCGTTTTGGTGTTGACAATATCTCCAAGCCTCATTAATTTCTGATCTAATTCACACCCGTTTTTCAATTTCTACACTAAATTATCTGATATAATAGGGATGAGAGAACGTGTCAAATTAGTAATTAACAAAGTGGTGCAATTTGCCAAAAGTAATATTGATCGTTGCAATCATGATATAAATAAGGAGGGCAACGAAAGACGAGCATCCCTGAAATTAATCCACCTCAAAAGGATATTATAACTTATATAAATATTTTAGACACGAAGAGAATAGGAAAAAATGAGCTTTGCTACAAATTGATTACAAACATGAACAGAGGCATGGAGAAACAGAGAGGATAAAAGAGAAGGAAATAAAGTTTTGACCCAGTTAGCAAATGTATATATGGATGGAGAAGAGAGAAGTTTTACTCAAGCCGTTTTAAAATTGATGTTTATTTGATTAGTTGGAATGCTATCTCACATTAATATTCAAAATTCATAGCTAATGCTAATGTACTTTCTCTCTATACGCATCCAACACCTTTATGCTTATTGGAGAGAACTGGAAAAATTAAATAGCAGGAGATTTCCTCCACCCTTTATTCTCCGAGTCAGTTTTAGATTTGCTTGCCTCTAATGATACCCAACAGTTCTTCTATCCTCCCTTTATGCTCCAATTTATGCTTGTAAGTTTGTTAAAAGATACCTTATCCACTTTGTTCCCAACAAGCATCTTGATGCAGTCCTGATTTGTTGAATAAAGATCTATTTCCTTTGCCCATATTTCAGATAAATTTGTAAATGTTTCTCGTCGAGTTACATCGTAAACTGCATCAGTAAAAAATATATATATATATATAAAGATTAGCAGCAAACGCAAAACTTAAATTCTTTTTTTCCTTTGACCTTCAAAAACTGAAATTTTAGTAGATAATAAGACCGGAAGATTCAAAAACTGGAGGGAAGAGAAACTTGCCCATAATGATCCCCTGTGCCCCTCGGTAGTAAGAACTTGTTAGTGTTCTGAATCTCTCCTGACCAGCTGTATTATTAGATAAGAAAAATAAATAATCAAACATGGTACAACAAGATCTATCCATTATCATTTGATCGCAATATCATCAATCTTTATAAAAGGATCCCTTGAAAAACAAAAAGAAGGACTATGTTACTTATAAAATAATAGTTAATACCTGTATCCCATATGGCAAGCTTCAGATTTTTACCGCCTAAAGCCACGTGCTTGACCTTAAAATCAACACCTACGTGTGGATAACACATAAGAAATAAGATATGATAATGGAATACCAAAATAAGATCCAAATCAAGGAACAACCCCAAAGTATTGATATACACATTGGATTCGATAATCGTACCAATTGTGGGTGTGAGATCTTCAAAGGTATCAACAGTAAAACACAGGAGCAAACTACTCTTCCCAACCCCGGAGTCCCCAATCATCAACAACTTAAACATGTAATCGTATTCGGACTGACCCGAAGTCGAATCCATCACGATTCACCTTTGAATACCAAATCACCAATCAATGAAACAAATCAATAGAAGCAATAGCAACAGACAAGCGTAAAATGCACAATGCAAACATCCGCCTCTTGGAAAATGCTGCGAGAAGCGATACCAAAATAAAAACCTAACAAGAGATCCTATTTCTGAAATAATCATCCAGGTGACAGGAAAAAAGAAATACAACGATCCGAGAATATTATCTTCCTTCTGAGTTTAGGCATGCATAATTCGAAACGAAAAACATAGAGACGGCGATTTCTGTACCTTGAAAAGTGAAAGAAAGAAGGTAAGAGGGAATTCAGGAATGATAGAAGAGAGAAACTTGATTAAGCGGCATGAAAACGAGCCCCTTACCGAGGTGCAGGGTTGCCGCTTAATTTTCCTTGAGACTTCCACGCCGACTTAAAATTATTACTAGTATGATATTTTTTTTTTTATATAAAATACTATGAATTGGTCTCTGATACAATATTTTTATAAAATTCAATAAATGTTATAATATTTTTGTTTTTATTTAATCTAATGCTTGGCTTTGTTGGTCTCTCTGTTATCCGGTAAATATATTAATTAAAGGATAATTATAAAGAGTTAAAGAAAATATATATTTAACTAATTTTTTTAACAGTATCTTATAAAAAGAATTAGAGAAAATATTAATATTAACGAAATAAAATGCCCCAAGAAAGCTTCCCTTCTCCGGTAAATATACTCAATCCAAGCACGCATTTTACTTTCTGATTCTGAATCACGTAGAATGGCTAAAGATTTCTTGTTCATATTTATGAGCGAAATCAAATTACCGGAAGAATCGAGCTTTCATCATATCCAGTGTTTCCCTGCTTGGTTCTTGCATCCTTTCGGGAAAACTACATTTCATGATCCTACAAAAGCATTAATTATATTTAAAGACTATTATAAAGTATGAAAATCTCACAAAATAACCCAAGAGTAACTCTTTTTTTTGTTATAAAAGAAAATTACGTGAATTTAACACTAATCCTTGTTAAGACTAAAATATAGTTATAAAATTAAAAAAATATATAAAATTATCTATTAAAAAAGTTTTCATTAAAAATTAAATTTATGTACTTTTTAAATTTAAAGTAATAGAGTATCACTTCGTTATCGTGGGTTGCAAATTACTGGCTGGAATTAGAAATGTTGCATTTAGAACTTGTACTATTCCAATCCTGGAATTAGAATAATTTGTCCTTCATTTTCTTGTTTTGCGGAGATTTTTCCTAATAGAATTAGTTTCTGCGGTCATTACACTGTTAAATTGATTTATCAAATGGGTATTTCATAGAATTAAAATTTCACCAGACATTCTGCACTGTATCGAACCCCTGATATTATTATTTAATATTTAAATTTTTATTGAAATGTGGAAAAAAATTTTTAAAAAATGAGGGTAGCCATATTATTTATTTTATGTACCAGTAATCAAATATAACTTTCCATATTTTATTTTTTTATTATATTTAGTGAAATCAAGTAATCAAAATATTATTTGTTATTATTTGTTATACAAGTAATTATATTTACTTGTATAACAAATTATACAAGTTATTTAACAACAAAAACTCATGCATGACAAATTTTGCAGAAAAAAAGTTAAGCTTGTTTAGTTTAGAAACAATTTTTAAAGAAAAGGAAAAATATCGTGTTATTCTAGAATAAAAAAATTAAAATAAGAATCAAGTCCAAATTATTGTTATATCATAATGAAAGATAACACAGTATAAGAAGAATGCCAAAATTAATGTTACGGATAATTGATAAACTAAACATGAGAAGTTAAAAACTAGATAATAAATAAAAAGATTTTAAATATTACGGGAAATTAATAAATTATCCCGTATATGACTAATGGAACTGACTAATAGTTATCGAAGATTTAGAACTTATTTAGATTAATTTTTAAAAAATAGATTTTAGGAAGAATAAATTTTAAAAATAGAGATATTTAGATGATTAGTAGTAGAATTACTTTTTATATTAATAAATTATCAAAAAGGGTATAATTTGATTAGAGTATGAGAGATGATAGAGGATAGAGAATAAATATGAGAGAGGAGAGAGGGTAGAAAAGAAATAGTAGAGAGTGTAGAAAAAAAAAGAGAAAATAGGAGATGTGGTGAATAAGAGAGATGAGAAAGGAGAGAGGGTATAAGAAAAAGTAGGGATAAGATAGTAATTGGATAGTTCATAAGCTCTTATACTGTTCCAAAAGTTATTTTCAGTAGCTTATTCAAAACCATAATTAGTTTTGGTCAAAATTAATTCTGGATAAAAATTGCTGTTTGTTTCAAATTTTTCTAAACCAAAATTTTGCCAAAAATTGATTTTCCACCACTGCTCCCAAATAAGCACTTAGGGCCTATTTGGATTAGTTTTTGGATAATAGATTATGGGAAGAATAGATTTTGGGGAAAATATATTTTGAGAAGAATAGATTTTAGGAATAGAGATGTTTGAATGATTAGTAGTATAATCACTTTTTATATTGATAAATTGACAAAAAGGGTATGACTTAATTAAAGTATGAGGGAAGAAAGATGGTAGAGAAGAAATAGGAGAGAGAGAGAGAAGAGAAGAAATAGGAGAGAGGAGAGAGTGTAGAGAGGAGAGAGAAAAGAGAAGATATGGTGAAGAAGATAGATGATAAAGGAGAGAGGAGAGAGGAAAGAGGAGAAAATATATAAAAAAATTAGGGGTAATATAGTAATTGAATAGCTCACCGGCTCTTTTACTATTCCAAAAGTTATTTTTAGTAGTTTATTCAAAATTATTATTTTAAATCATAGTTTTAGCCAAAATTAATTCTAGACAAAAATATCTATTTATTTTAAATTTTTTTAAATTAAAATTTTATCCAAAATTAATTTTTAAAAGTGACTCCCAAACATGCAATTAAAAAAACATCTACATAAGAGGCGATCTTTTTAGTCATTATATACAACACATTATCCTTCGGCTATATATTTGAAAAACTGGGATAAAAAAAAAATGCTAACTCACGGATACGTCACCACCATAGTCCTAATCAATAAACCCACTATGCGGACAGGTTAGCAAAAAATAGTCAACATCCCAGTCACATGCCAACTCAATGAACACATCATCACCCTTGCCTAGTCAGGACAATAACTCAGTAGACACGTAAGGCAAAATTTCTAGTCACGAGCTACTCAGCGTGACACTAAAGCGAGCATGTCACCAACATAGACCTTATCAATATGCCACCTTAACAATCATGTCATTAGCTGGTCTACTCAGCATGCCAACTAAGCAAACACATTACCAATACAAACCTAATCATCATGCCACCTCAACAACCACTTATCAGCCTACCACCCTGACAAAAATGTCAGTACCACATACCTAGTCATCATGTCATACCACCTGACATGCCATCACCTTAGTCCTAACAACTAAGTGAACATGTCAACACAATATTCCTTGTCATCTTACCACCTTAATGACCACATCATAAATCCATCTAACTAAACGTGCTACCTCTTTATATATGGCATAAGCCTGACCTAACTAACATGCCACCTCAACAACTATGTCATCAATCGATCCTACTCATTGTAACATCTCATCAGACATGTCACTATCATAGGCTTAGCTAGCATGTCATGTCAATAGACATGTTATCACCCCGATCCTACTTAGCATGCCAGCTAAGCAGACACATCAACACAATATACCTTGTCATCTTGCACCTAAATGACCATGTTATTAATTGATCCTACTCAATATGCCACCTCATTAAATACATCATAACCCTAGCCTAGTCAGCATGAGGACTTGATCAATAGGTCCTACTTGACTTGCCACATCAGTGACATATCATCATAACTAACCTAGTCCGCATGCCAACTTATTGCACAACGTCATGAATCTGTCGTACTCATGTGCCACCTCAGGTGACACGTCAACACTCATTGTATGGTTAGACTTAGTTTGTCAGCATGCAAGCTCATCACTCTCACTCTATAGTTAGACTTAGTTGAATTTTTGGGCATTGGACCCACACATAATTTGGATTTTTTTTAAAACACCTAAAGCCGGAATCCCAATGTACTCGTGTACCGAGAAAATAAAAATGATAAAAAAAAACTCTTTCACAAGAAAATACAAAAATTAATCTGTAGCTTTGTATTCGCACGCCTCATCATATTTTTGGGTATATCAATCTACACGAAAGAAAAATACAATCTGTTGATTAATAATTTAATTATATAAACTATGCTATCAATTTTCAATGATGTTGGAACGATTTATTTCTATTATATGTTTATTCGAAAAAAACTTCATGTATAAAAATTTTTATACAAAAATTAATGTAAGCATATATTTAAAATCTAATCATGAATCTTGTTTGATTTATAAGCAGGTATCATATATATATATATATATATATATTGATTTCTTTTATAACTTCTATTAAAAACTTGCCGAATATAAAAAAAAATGTTTTGTAGAGTTATTTTTAAAAAACATATAAAAAATATGTGTGTGTGTGAAAAATTAAAAAAGTTAATACTAAAGCTAACAATCATCATTAAACCAAAATGGGGATGCTCTCCATGTTCAAGATGTTGGACATAATCGTCAAATCAAATGTAAAAATCATAATCGAATTTCATTTGAATGGGACGATCACAAAAGTTTATCTAAAGTGATGCGTAGTTCAGGGGTCAGTGGTTGAAGAATACCTTAAATTTCACAATCTTCGTTTTAACGTCAACAGCAACCCATGATTTTGAAGCATGTAATTGCACCACCCAACCTTATCAAATAGTAGTAATTAAATTTAAGAATTAGGATTAACAAAGAGAGACGCAATAAACACATTTACCTGATCCTTAATCATATCTATCACTTCTTAGCTATTTTTAGTTATTTGTAAAAAAAAGAGCCATTACTGTTCATAAGATATATCTGACATTTAAAGGAAAAAACGATAGGCATCGTGTCTCCAGAAAAGAACAAAAAGTAATAGCCCGACAGACATCTGATGGTCTATTAGACCAGCAAGGCTATACCTATGTGGTAGTAAATGTTTGATCTTAAAGAGACAAGAAGATCATTACATAGGATAGTGTCGTGATGAATGCAATTTTATAAGATAAAAAATAATATTAATAATAAACATATAAGGAGAAGTCTAGGCGAAAATGATAGAAATTTGTTTAAAATAGTTTAAATATGTATTAAAAAATTTGTTGGAGGCATAGTTAAAAATAATATAAAATTTTATAAAAAAAATGAAAAAAAACTAAATAAAATATTTAATAAAATTATTAAATGAAATATTTTAATTAATAATATATTAAAAAATTTAATTTGTGATAGAGTGCGATGGTGTCTGCCATTCATATAATCAACTCTATTTAATACTATAAGGTTTATTGTCATTTTATGTTTACTTTAAATATTTGATATTGTATTATAAAATATAATTTTTTATATTTGTCAATTTTAGGAAAAAATGTTGCATGAAATTATTGTTAGTTTTTGCCACGATAAAAGACAATTTTAGTTCAAAAGTTTAAAATTGAAGGGTAAAATTTATGAATTATTTGGTATAACAATACTTTGGAAATTAATGAAGCTGCAAATGGATGAAAGATTTGAGCATCAGAGCAGATTCCTCTAGATTGACCTTATCAACTGACTCAATCTTAAAGTGTCAATTGATTTTCAATTTTGCTTGAACAGAAAGAAACTACAATTTTCTTTAATAATAAATAAAATATTACAGAGTGCTTCAACAAATAACTGTGAAAAGAGGTTTAATAAACTTCATGTACACTTTCATTTCTTTAAAAAAAATATCACATACTCTCTCTCTCCGTTTTTTTTTTGGTAAAAATATCACACACTATCTCATTATACTATAATATACAATTATGGATGATTAAAAATCAATACAAAATGTATACTTTGCTTTCTACATAAAAAGTCAGAATCTTGTACTTCACATCCCATATATCTCATCCTAAATAGAACCATAGCCTACAAATTGACAGCATATCTTATCTGAATTTGACCCGTTAAAAGTGGATACCTGTTTTTTCTCTGATAATTATTCAACAACTAAGCCATTCCTCAAATAGTATCTGCCACTATAATAACAAATGTTAACTTTAAAATAGTGGGCCCACAAATGTAATTTTCACATTACTGGGCATTCAGGTTTCAGAGATAATGAATGGCCAAGCCATCAAAGATCAGTCTTTGAATTACAGGTATAGGACTTGAGTGCAGGACCCGATGAATATGATTATGTTTCTTCCAAGCAATGCACTTTCTTAGTTGCAAAAACCAGTAGTGAACTCCAAGACTGCCCATAACTTGTATTTCTTGCAACTCCATGACTAACACATCAAGGCCTCATTGTGACCATATATTTTTATATATATATTGGCAGAGGACTATTTGATCTTCCATTAGATACAATAGCGCAAGAAGATAATCAACTAATTGGAGATTCAAGATGAAAAACTTTTCCCTTGTTTCATTTGTGTTCTTCATTGTCTTCACCAGCATCAAGGTTTGCTTAGCAGATTGTGATAATCTACAAGACTCTTGTCCAGCAATTCCTCCAGAAAAGCAGACCATATTCATCAATGGTCTTCCCTGCAAGAACCCAGAGAATATAACAGCTCAAGATTTTAAAACCTCAGAATTAAGCAAAGCTGGTTCTACTTACAACATTTTCTGTTCTTCTATGAAGATTGTGGGTGCTTCAGAATTTCCAGGTCTGAACACTCTTGGACTCTCCATTGGTAGAGCTGATATTGACGCAGCTGGTCTTATAACTCCTCATTATCATCCAAGAGCTACTGAGATCATCTTTGTCACCAAAGGTAAATTGGTGGTTGGATTCCTTGACACCAAAAACCAGCTTTTCCAGAAGTTTCTCTGTGCAGGTGAAGTCTTTGTGTTTCCCAAAGGTTTATTCCATTTCATTCTGAATCGTGGCTTTGAAGCCGCTACAATTATATCAGTGTACAGCAGCCAAAATCCAGGGTTGGCATCATTGACTTCTGCACCATTTGATAACACATTGGAATCATTAGAGAAGCTAAAGATGAGACTTACATCTCTCTCTGCCTCAGAAATTCACAATGTTCACGATTTGAGTATGCCAGGATTGAACAACGTTTACTTTTAGCTGCAACAAAGTATTGTCACATCAGTTCCAAAATTATAGTGGAATTGGATTTTTTACAGTTTTACTATTTATTGAATGAATGTGTAAATGTATGTTGGGGAAATGAGTTCGTGGGTAATGCAAATCGTTGCGCCACATTTGTATTCCAATTTGCCATTTTAAGACAGGTTATGGGGCACTCTTGAGAGCAGGCTCCCACATTGTTTGCCGAAAGTACTAAAAAAAGTAATGGAGATTCAATGCTCTCAAATTGTTCCATAGATGCCTTTTTTTTGGGAGATTTTCTTAATCAGCATTGATATCCATTAGGTTTCACTAAATTCGCAACAGAGGAATTAAGCTAAGAACTCGCAGCAAATGTATGAATCTTTCAACTTCAAAGGATATGCCAATAATCAGTCTATATACAATGTTCTTGATATGAAAATTAGGAAGATAAACAGCATGGAATTAGCTTACACCATGCTCGAACGAACTTACCAAGTAGGTCATCTTAATCGTGATAATCTTCTTCTCTTCCGCCTCCTCTTGCGCACATCGACAACTTTTGCTTTACTGTTACCAGGAGGAAGAGCTAAAGTTGTTGATCGTTTGCCAATGTGGGTTCTTAATCTCCTGGCAACCCATTTCAAAGGCATATTGTTAACAACAGTGCTAATATCACTAGAGTTATTCAGTTCAACAAGTTTTTGAATTTGATCTAGCATCTGATGGGTCCAAGCCACTGACAGATCCAGGGCAACTGAATCATCCATTGGTTTTGCCCACAGATCCATCAAAACCTCTTTAAAAGACTGAAAAGACTTGGGTGGTTGATAACCTTGAATATTTTCACAAATCATGTTCACCTTGATGACATGCTTGCAAAGATTGCCTTGCATTGACCAAGAGTAATCACAGAATGCAAATTCTGATCCCGGATTCCATACTAAATGCGTTCTGCTGCTGTCTTTCCGGGCTTACAACTTTTGCAAAGAGAAGGTCTTTATCATCCAAGGTGATGGCAGAGTCAGGAATTTTTAATGCACGATGCCATGATGTAGAGGCAATATATTCCACCCCAACGTTCTGGAAAGAATCACTTTCATCAGCATAACGGTCAAGCTAGTAGCTTGAATGCAATCAACTCTTTGCAGCGCTCCAAGATGCGAATCGTCAAAAAGTTTGGCTTGCCGCTGAAAACTTTGATCAGTCGAGCTCATAGTGCCATCGAGAAACAATAACTATGTTAGGATTACTCACAATTCTTACTCAGATAGAGTGAAAAATAAAAAAAATCTAGATCACAAATTAATTACTTTAAGGCTCTTTATGCCAAAGGTCGAGTCGGCCATAACAAGACTGTGGTGACCAAATCGGATCATTTGTTGCAACTGCCATTCTGTTTGGATCCCCAAGATAAAAGGGCCAGACTCTGAAGCATCCTGATAAAAACATACGGACTTTTTATTTCGCTCAACTCACATGCATAGGCTAGCTTGATCATCTAGATCCAGTTCATGGGTGGACCTTTTAATTATCAACCCTAGTCTGTGGACGTATTGATAAGCAAGGCTATTGACTTTTACATTTGAACCACAATAACGCTCAATCCCTTCAACGTGTTTCTCCAAGATATTCTCTTCAGGAATGCCCAGATAAATCATAGACATTGTCTGCCGCTGAGTTCCATTACATATATATGGAATTTTTTTGGCACCTGGTCCTATGGCATCTCCATCAAGTGGACCGTGGCAGACAAAACCAGACTTGTTAACAAGGTGACTGTCATTGTATCTGATAAGGGCAAGTGATGGACGGGCGTAAAGTCGTTTGATCGCAAAATGACAAGTACAACCCCTCATTGATTGAGATCTAGCAGCACGATTTCGAGTGTTAAGTCAATATCCCCGACTAGGTAATATCCCTCCACCTTCCCCATAATTTTCTGGACCAAATGAACACCAGTACATTCACAAACAGCAATTTACAACATAGGTACCGTAAATATGCATGAGGTAATGGTCAGTTTTCACCAAAATAGCCAATATTTAAAATTATTTAGTTGCTATTCAGATGTGAGCAGTTGCTTGCTAAAACTAGACAATAACCGAAGCATAAGGCCAAAAATAGGATAGTAACTATAAGAGCAAAGCTATAGACAAAGAATTTGATTCTGTGAACATGCTAAAACATTAGGCAACTTAAAAGGGAGGCATGGTTTCACACTTTCAAAGATCCTAACTCAATAAAAGAATGAAAACGAGCATAAGTTTTCAAAGCTAAAAACTGTCACAATAAATCAAACATTTGAAAAATTGAACGAGTTTAGAGACCTAGAGGCCTATTAGAAGTTAAACTTACTTCCTATACTCCAGATACTCATCGTCCTTGTATTCTTTTAAGCTTCCCCTGGACCGTTTTCTTCCTCTCTCAATATGAAACCGTGTTGGGCATTGCATATTGGAGCATTCACCAATTATGAAAGAATCAACTCGTTCGTAAGGAATAAGAGCAACATCATCATGGTGCTCGCCATTGCCAAACTTGGTCCATGTCAAATCCGCAGAACAAAACTCCTTCAGAAGGGTGGTCTTGCAGAGGAATATCGGCAATTGATTCAATTATAGCCATGTGCTCATAGCTATAATCCGCCCCCGCTAATACCAGATATTCGGAGCCACGACTGTAAGACAAAAGTTAACAATAAACCAAACAACACGAAACTGAAAGAGGCTCAAAGCAAAAATTCAACAGCTCTGCACAGCACAAATAGAAAATAGGACTGCTTCTACAGAAATTAGCAGAAGTGCAATACAAGTCCATGAGGCATGGAACACAATATAACCAATATGACGTAGAGGATAGCCTTTGGACATATTAAATTAAATATGAATATTGCAGATATTTCTCAGCAGCTAAGCTACGAAACACGAAATGAATATTTGCAAAAAAGAAAATCATTTTTTGCATACTGTAAAGGTGATGGCTCTGTTAGGAATTCTTGCTGCAGTGACTCTGCCCATCCTTGCGGTTGCGGGAGAGCCAGAAGACGGGTTTAGGGGATATGAGAATTTAGTTTCATCAGGGAGTTGGAAATTGGAATGATGGGAAAATCGTTATTTCTAAAACATTTATTTTTTTTTATTTGGTATTTATGTGGAAATTGTAATTTTACTTATTTATATTTTCCTTTTTAAAAAAATAAATCACATTTTCTTATTATAAAAACTTGTAGAAAAGTATTGAGCTCCTGGTATAAGATAGAGTGAAATTAATATTTTTTTTAGGTGATATTAATATAAAGTAAGTTGAGATGTATATTATCTTTATACATAAATTTAGATACACAATAATTAGAATATCTCTTAAATATTATGAAAAAAATTATAATAAAATAATATTATTTAAAAATAAAATATATTTTAAATAATTATATATTTTATTATTTCATCTGTGAAACTCACACAGGAGGGGGAGGTGGGTTAAACATTATATTCTTGAGAGGGGCCAGAGAGAGTAATAAAACGCCAACTAGCCTGCTGGGCCTGTGGCTACAAATGTATCGTCCAAGTTGGTATCTCACGGACCAATATAGCCCACAAAAAAAGAATAGAATATAAACTGATTATTTGAGTTAAGTCTAATAAAATAATTAGTTCCTTATAATATAAAAAACTAAAATTTGAACCTTCATGGATAGATATGTCATCATTTACTACTTGAAAATACATCGAATATGATTATTTCTACAAAGATACATATACTTAGCAATATATATAAAAACCAAATTGAGGTTAGATGACTGAGTATTTAATTTAAATAACCTCATATATTAATATTGAATTTTCCTATTCTCACATCTTATACCACCTCCATCCCTAATTGTAAAAGAAAATTGAGAGTTGTGGTATCCCTAATTTTTAAGGAACTTTATAATGTTTTAGGAGTAATTAAAATAGTTTTTTTCTAAAATAACATTGGTATCTATGAATTGGATAATCTTTTCTTATGAATAGGGACGGATGGGATAGTAATTATTTTCTCACTATGTGCTATGAGATGATTAAGAATATATCTTACACGTATAAACATCATCATTTTCTTCTCAACTCCTGATGATTATTTAAATCTTGTTGAAGTTGTTTTACCTGGATTTTGTGGAAATTTATGTATGATATTTCCAATCAGAGTTTAGGCACTTCTCTTACATTAATATTCATCAATTTCATAACAACAATAACAACGAGACTTACCTCATTACCGTGCCAACCTTCATATTAAATCAAACCTTATCAAGCGTTTCAATACATGTGACTACTAAATTACATGATACAGAACCAAACTGGAAAAAGGTTGGTGACAACGTTTTTCCTAACCCAACGACAACAATTGGCCCATGGCAAATTTGCAATACATGGCAGTTTTCTCTTTTTCTCCCTCAGGAAATCCATATCTTACCCAAGAAACTCCTCTATTCCTATTCTCTCTCAGTAAAAAAAAAAAAGATCAATAAAAAAATTAAAGAATTAGAAGTTTTGAGACTTAGTTTAGCTTTTGAATTTCAAGGTTGATATCTCTCCCTCATTTTGGCTCTAGCAAAAAATACTCCTGCCAGAAGACCTGCAAAATTGCACTTCACCTTAAGTGGGGCCAACATATATGTAATCCAATATATCCAACCCAGTACATATGTTCTATGTGTAATAATTATAATAGAACTCCTCCCCCCAGAAACATAATAATAATTAAACTTAAGGTTGCATAATGCGGGGAACTAACCAAAGAAGATGCTAACAGAGTTCTCCAAACTAGTAGGAACTTTAAAGAGCAGGATGCCAGCAACTGAAAGAGGGATTTTGTTCAGTGAACCTACAAGGCTACAGATTGCAAAATAAGTGATTAGATATATTAAGAAACAATTAATCCAAATTACAATACTTCTTAGATCTATAGCATGGAATTAGAGACTAGATTTATTAAAAACTGACTGCACCAGCCCCAATATCGATAGTTCCCTAACTCATCATTAAAACAAAAACATTAATACCTAATCAGGTTTTTTTAAATGTTTCAGGAATGAATTACTCCCTTCAATCCTAAACATAAGAGCTAGACAAGATATTCACTTTAGTCATAAATATAAGACCCAATCCACTTTATATAAAGTTTTGCCTAACGTATCCCTATTGATTACACATATTAAGATGGCTCCCAATTAAGGAGTAGCTCCAATACACATTTAAAGAGGATAGTTTAGGGAAACAAGACAAATTTGTTATAAATACCTAACTTAACTAATTTCTTTAATATTCACAAATTAGTTATCTAATTCTTATATTAAAGACTAGAAATAGTATTATCTATTAGTCTACTTTACCCTTGTTACAAAACATATTTTTAAGATTCTCGTGAGAAATCAAACATAAAATATGCAATAACAGTAACTGGTAAGTGAGTACAGCATGGCTACCTTTGAACCTACCTGTAAGTTGTAGCACTAGTCTGATGAAGAAACCACATGGAAGTAAAGCTGATAGCTAGACCCAAAAATCCGCTTAATGTCATTACCAACCAAAAGCTAGGCAATCTCAGAAGTGGCCTGGCAATTTATTTCAAGTTTTTTATATTAATGAGAAGATAGGCCCATGGAAAAGAGTATGAATAGAATTTTAATCATCAAAACTATTCCGGAGATTCAAGGGCGTGCAATTGTTTAAGCATACATGTTAACAAAAGGAACAAAGCAAAGGGCAAACTTCAAATATACTCTTGATGATACCTTTTAACCTGTGAAATTAGACAGGCTCCTCAGAATATGTAATTATGTAAATTACCGAATATTTACTTCACTTAATAAAAAATGAGAGAAAACTCACGTTGTTAAGAGATAATCCACCTCGTTGAAAACAAAAATCATAACGAATCCCAAAGGCAAAGAAAGGCTATTGTTCAACAAAACCATTGAAAACTCATTTAAGTTTCCAGATTTTGTAACTAGCTTTGCTGTATCCATGACCTTACGCAGCGTCAGCTGGAGCAACAAATTAAAATCAACCAAACCATTAGTAAACTTAAAGCTAACAATTAATGCTCATCTAAATATATAGACTTGAAAATCGCATCTGACGCATTTACACTGAAACCAAGCTTTGATACCCATTGCTGTTTAAAATAATAAAATGCAGCAGTAATTAATGAACACGAGTTTGGAAATCATTTGAAGCAAGAAACACATAAAACTCAAAACGCATTGACTCTGCTAGCACCAGGGGTGTCAGGAATATTTTTATCTTTGAGAAGAAAAGCTCAAATGAATTTACTGATAAATTCACCTATTGAAACATATCTTCTCATAAATTTACTATGTCACTCGATCTAAAGAAGGATGTCCTTAGCACTGAGAATGAAGGAGAAGAACATTATGTAACAGAGACATTTTCATCACAAACCCGCATAGGTAAGCAGATCACATCAATTTCAGTTGTTCAGATCATAGGAGAAGCAGCCACAAGTATTAGTGATCCAGCATATAAGACCATTATACTTATCATACAAATGTGGTGGAATTTAGCAAGACAAAGACATAGGTAAATTTATGTAAAAGTAATGGGAAAAGATATTTGATCACTGATTCTTTTGCCCTAATTCAATGAATTATATATGGAACACAGCATTGTAAACAGAACAAGCAAAACTTAGGAAATTTAATGAATTTAATGAAGCTACATGTCACAACTATGCTGACAGAAATTTCATTCAATAATCATCTGGACGAGAATGGGAAGCGGGGAAAAACTTAAATCAGGAGAGACTTAATAGATCAACAGAGCTTAAGGTTCAAGTCAGCTATACTCACAGAATATGACGCAGTTAAGAAACAGTTAACTATCTGCCAAGCATAACCAATTGCATGAAAAGAGAGATCAGTAATCCCGCCAGATACTGCAGAAATGATCTGCAAAAGAAAATGGAACACTTTTTTCAGATTATTACTTTGATTAATCATATTTTGTTTTGCAAAATATGATCTGCAAAAACTAGGGGATCATGAATGGACAAAAAAAAAAAAAACAGGATCACGAGATTCGCACATCAAGCTCTTCAGAATACCATTAAAAGCAGAGCAGCCCAAACCCTGCTGTCATGATGCTTCCTGAATAAATACATCTCACCAAGGGCTGTTATGATATTAGTAACATTCTTCAGGATCGTCACCATTCCTACATTGATGTATTTCAAACTGCAACATAGAATAAACCATTATGAGCAATAAAATCCAAGCAAGAGAGTGGGAGAAATGAACAAACTAAGCCTTTATAAGCTATAATTACTTGATTAACGTGTCTAGAGAATATAAACTGACTCTGGCAGAGGCATAGATGGTAGATGACATGCTTGGCAATAAAAGGTTAGCATTCTTTTGGACCTTGACATTCGCCAAATAAGAATAAAGTTTCCGTGAATATCAACATACTTGTGCCCATTTGATAATAACACCAGGTCCACCCCCCCCCCCCCCCCGGGGGAAAACAAAATCTCGCTGAGCACTCATTAATTTATCCGTTAATATTACATGATTTTTAATACCTAACTGTAAGGAAAAATAGGAACAAAAAAAAAACACAAGAAGAAATAAAATTTAAAAGAACTGGAAAAATAGTCATAAAGTATCCACATCCCTACTAGAAAAATATCATATGGTACAAATACCATTCAGAAAGAGAAAGAAAGAGCTTTATTAGCCACAAGGTTCAGAACTACATACCTAAACATGCTAGTAACGAGCATCCCAACGAATATAACGTTCACAGGCAGCCAGACCTTAATCAATTTCCATCTTAATGGCTCTGTTGATATTAAGCCCAGAAGGCTTAACATAGAAACTACTATCACTGAAATGAAATTCTGCATCCACAAGAGTGTCAAAATCCAGTATCAGCTTCGTCTTCACTAACTATACTAGTTACCAGATACACTTACACTGCACAAACAGCTACAAGAAAATTAAGAAGAGATTAAAGTAAATTACCTGGTATAACATCAAGGATATTCCAGCATTAAAATCATAACTAGAAAGTACGAGCTTGTTGATCAATATCATGCTGCAGGAGGACAGGCAATATGCAAATCCAGACAGGAGAGCTTGATTGTGGACTCTAACTGACCTAGCATTTCGATGAATTTTATCCCGTTCCTTATCCGGCTTCCCTTTTTCCAAGTCAAACTCATCACCAATAGAAGGTTTCATTTCATGCCAGAAAGGGCGTAATCCAAGCAAAAGTAAATCTCAGTGGAATGGGATCGGGCTATGGCTTCAAGAGCAATTTGAAGAAGGAGTGAAGTAACAGACAGTGTAAACGAGCATCACGTTGCACACTAACACGGCATCCACGATGTGGAGCTCAGGATCGATCATATGAACCGCGCACACCTTCTTCACAAAACCATTTGTAATCAACACTTCAAATGAGAATTAAACAATATAGGAATTTGGATGATGAAATATGAGTGGAGGAACAGTGAGAAATTATGAACTCAGGAAGAAGCTACAGGAGGAATGGTAGATTTGAGCTTTGAAGATGAAAAGTCCTGGCTTGCTTCTGACATCTCAACTCCTTGTATCGTCGCCGCAACCAGCCTTATTGTGAATCTTTCACAGTTCCAAATTACTATAAATATTTACCGAATGGCAAAGATTTGCTTTCGCGGTATCGAATGGGACATAATTAAGCATCAACATCGCAGACAAGTTTGGTAGTCTTCCAGGTATTTTGGAAAACGATGCGCCGAATGTTTTTTGGGCACATATTTTAAAGAAAAGAAAAGGAAAGGAAATTTAATAAATTAAATAATTTCATTTTACACAATTATTTTGTTCTTTTTACTATTATGTCAAATTTAAGTACTTATATAAAACAAATTAAAAATAATTATTTTAATATTTGTTAAAAATATCTTTAATTTGAATTTGTAATTTATTAATTTAAACGGAATATTTTTATCCTTTAAAATGTTGAATGGAATATGTGGTATGGATTACAAATATTTATCATAAATTTAGTTTTAAAATAAAAATTAAATGAAAAAATTCACATCAAATTTAATTTCAAATTATTTAAAAATATAATTAAAAATTTGGATCAAACAGTATTAAGCGAAATCAAAGATCAATAAGTCAATAACTAATATCTAAACTATCTTGATATGCTTGGTGGGTAAATTAATCCACATAATTATTTGCTTTCTTGGATGATATAATTAAGGATTAATCAAATTCCGCAACATAAGATCTTTTGATATTAATATAGAGTTTTTATGTGTAAGGTATTAAATCTCTCAAAATTTTAAATCCGATTCTTAAAGAATATTCTTATATTACCAGAGACACTAATAAATTTTAAAATTATAATACTTAATAATAATATTTGGTTAATATTATTAAAAAAAATAAGATTTTCTGATATTATTCATAGAGTTAATAAGGGGATAGTTCTAAGAGTGCTCAGGGTGATACCTTCAAACAAATCACAATAAACATTAATTTAGGGAGGGTGCTTTTTCCTCCAACAAAGATCAAGGCCTTCAAAAATAATCGTATTTGGATGGTGGCCTAAATAGTTGGTAGAGCCCTTCATCCGTTGTGGTAGGTACCATTTGGAGCCTAGAAATTCATCCTAGCAACAATTTGAGATTATCTATAAGAAATTCAATTGCCTTTAAGTGATATAAATGAGGGGACAAATAATAGGCATGTTAGAAGAGTTATTTTCATTGAATGTGATAATATTTACATTTAATTGAATAATGTTAAGGAATATAAAAAAAATATAATTAAAAATTTACTCTATATTAATAATTGATAGTCCAGTACTAAAATAAATCATGAGAATAGTATTTTGGCAGCAGCCATGGTAAATCTACCAGAGTTTTGATGTGATGTTATTGTAATGAGAATGGGAGGGAAGATGTTTGACCCCAAAATATTAAATATGTGCGAATTGATAAAATCAGAAAATGGGAGAAATCCACTGAGTTAGTGGAATATTCATGGCATGCCAAATTTGGGGATGCTTTTCGAATGTTAGTGACATTGCATCTTCCCTAATCTTTCCGTTACCCTCCAACTTGAAAATGTTGGCTTCACAACAACCAAATGATATTAATACGCCAATTATTTTAATGGCAACTTGGTTTCCCAGCATTTTTATCATGTGGCATTCACTTCAGCGGCATGCCGAACAGGACATCCTCAACCTATATGATATTTATTTTTTTAAAATTTTTATGTCTGTTGAAAATTATAATTATAATGTCTTTTTTGTTTTGGAGAAAGGCTAAAGAAATTATTATAATATCTTTTTAATTTGAACAAAATGAATAATGAACTCATAAATCTCTATTACGTCTATTACAATAAACTCTCCGTTTAATTATAATGTCCTGTTTAATTTAAAAAAATATTAAAATATTCTGCATTTCTTTTTAAGGCTTTTCTAGGGGAATTTATGATATCAAGCCTACCAGGGAGGTTGGGCTAATGACTGGACAAAAGTGGAAAATAATTAATTTACAAAAATTAAATAATTAATTTATAAATAGTAAAAAAAAATTCTCTATTCCCTTTCTTTCTTTCTTATTTTTTTGGACAACACCTAGAATATATTTTCTAATCATATACATTATAACTATCTATTGATTGAAACCCCTTATTAAATGTTATAAATAGGAATATTTTAAAAAATTATAGATCTTAAAAAAATAAATTAAAATATTATTTTTAAGATTGAAATAAATCTCATCCTTATCTGTTGTTAGGAAGACAAAATGATATTTCAATAACTAAATCTCTTGTCCAACTCCAAGTAACATTTATAATTATTTGAATTACCAATCTCCTTGATATATTTGTTAACACGCGAATACAAATACATCACATATTCAAAAAACTACATCATAATTCGCACATTTTCTTAGACTTGAGGGATAATCGTTCTCCTATCATGATGCCATATTTTCTTAGATTAACGTGCAGGGCCGTTCACCGAGTTTACATAGGGATTGGATAGCAGAGGAAGTAAAGAACACGGAACATCAATAATGTGTATTTGCATCATAAAAATATTGGGAACAATTTCAGAAATAAAAAAGGAGTTGTTCAAGAATTGATCTGTTTGATATAGTCGGATTGCCTGGCTTCAATGAAACATTTTATTCTCTCTGCATCTCCAACCATCACAACTTTCCCCTCCTCCATGTACACGGCACCATCAGCATAGTTCAATTCTTCTAAACGATGAGTCACCCACAATGCTGTAACCCCTGAAGAGGTATCCAGAGAGTTCCTAACTGCTTTTATAACACCAACCTAAACAGATATTGAAGCAAACAATCTGTTAACTGATTGCTGGTCTAGCACGGCATTTTTATAAAAAAAAAAAAATAGAGAGGCAGGTAGTAGTGGGCAACAACTACAAGTGGAATTGAATTCATAACCTCAAACTTTTAGGAGAGATTTTATGCCACTAGATTATAAGGCTATTGGCATTAGACAGCATATTATTAATGAGTTGGAGCAGTGAAAAGTGAACCCATGCTTTAAAGAAGCAGAGCTGTTCAGAAATTCAAGCCACATTTCTCAGAGTTGTAATAGGGCTAAACTAGACATTGCCCCACTGACAACGAGTGCTACTGATATTTCTGAGAGTTGTCATAGGCTTAAGGAGCAATTTTAAGCCTAGAAGCAAGGGGATGTCCCCATTTATTATTTTTCTTTTCAATGTTTCTAATGCTCTACGCAGGAGAGAATCTCATTGCAATAATGGTTTGTTGATTACCTGGTCACTTTCATCTAAGAACGTTGTGAGCTCATCCAACAACAGAACTTTACAAGCTTCTGCTAAAGCACCAGCAATGGCAACCCTCTGCTTCTGACCACCACTTAGAGTTTGAACAGATCTCTGAGAATTGCAGCAAAGGGAATATTCATTCATAGTAATCCCTCAATGTGTATTAGCGTTCAGAGTTGTCTATGCCCACAATACCTGCATGTAGTCAGACATGCCCACAGCATGCAAGGCTCTTGATACCCTTGATCTCACTTCATCACGGGTCAGATTGAACTTGCCAAGACCAAATGCAACGTCAGCTTCCACCGTAGGCATTACCACCTGCAGCACGTGTAATGCTTCGCACTTCTCAGATTAAGACCTATTTTCTATTTTAACAGGATAATTAAAACCAAGTTCCCATTTTTATAATTGTCGATCCAATTTTTGATACAAATGCATTTTGCAAACTGCAAATATTAACATTCAAATAGTAAGTAAACAACACATAAGGGCATGCGGAGGAAGAGTATCAATGTCATAAATGTGAAAAATACTGTTGTTAAGTGGAGATTAAAAAATTTTAAAATCGAGGTGAACTTTAACAGTTTGCTCAGCATGTCATTGTGTGTTGTTAATGTGATCTTATGAAAAGTTATACAAGACATAGAAAGGTTGCCTGGTTCTGAAAACAGGCTTCATCTTTTAAGAGTTTGTGCGTAGGTTAAGTACAGCTCAGTTGCAAATTGCAGTCTCCAGGTGCTTTTGCTAACTAGTTATATATACGTAAAATTAGACATCTAACAATTTCCAATGTTAAAAAATCAGTCCACAGACAGAATCACAATGATTGGCAATATAATTTGAAAACGAGTTACACTTTTTTCTAACTTGTCACGTTGATATACTTCCCTTCCCTCAACTCAAAATGCCATCTCATTCTGTCATACAGCCAAACTTCGTATTCTCATGGCAAGCAAGTGAACAATTTTTCTTTGCAAATATGAAAAATAGGAGTTTCATAATCATCTAACACCCAACACTTATGCTAAGAACAAATATAACAATGAAGTTAGCATACCTGATGATCTGGATTTTGGAAAACAAAACTTTTGGGCCCTTCAACGTAAATTGTTCCTGAAGTAGGATTTAAGAGACCAGCTAATATCTGCACATCAAACTCAGAATCACTGAGCATTCTGATACTATGCCAACTCCCCGTAGCATGTAAACAACTACTCAAAAGATAGCGAACCAGTTGGAGGCCGAGGACCTATCAATCTATTGGGGTTCCACAGGAGGGAAGAGGGATTTTGTGTATACCTTTAAGAGGGTAGATTTGCCGCATCCATTGGGTCCAAGAAGCATCCAAAACTGCCCAGAAGGAATGCGAATTGAACAATCCCGAAGAATGGGCACAGCTTTCACCTGCCTTGTGGGGAACGAGAAATTCAGATTACGACCCTCAATAGCAATATCATTCGTCCTTTGGCTCCTGGAAATTTAAGCACACAAAAGCAATCGAGTCAGAATAAAACATGAGCAAACAAAGCTCCAAGAGAAAAAAAAAGATCAGTTAATCAGTTAAGTGTTTGAAGAATTGCCCGACTGAAGAATGACAACGAAAATGAATGAATTTAGATCTGTATAGAAGGGTGAACCTGATGGGACTTGTAGAGTAAAGAGGAGCAACGAGACGCTCAGAGAAGCGATTAAGATAGGAGAGATTCATATCATTCCGCGTATATCTATGCTCCTTTGCCTCTTCGTTTTCGAATAGCGAGCACGTCCGTGAGAATGAGAGAGTCTAACAGGAAACAAACAAGAAACGCCTGCTCTTTCTCTGCAATTATAGAGAAACGACGTCGCATGGATTATTAACATATCTCTAGGTTTGTTTGGAATTTAAATTAATGTTTAAAAATTTGACTCTTATTTTTTATTTTGATTTTAAAATATTTTTTAAGGTCTATTGGTATCTAAAATATTTTGTGGTGTAATTTTATTTTTAATATATTTAAAACAGAGAAATCTCACCTAAAAACGTCCTTTAATCCAGAGAAAGAAAGCCTGACTCTTAAACAGTACCAACCACGATCTCTCATTACCTCACTGCCTCCATCTCCACCACCGTCGCCAATCTTTCCAATCTCTGCTTGATGCCCTCAGCCCTCAGGAAATCTTCAAGGAACAACAACGTCTTGTTCTTCATTAATGGCTTCCCTACCAGACACTTATAAATGTACATTTGCAACAAATCAGAAGCAGAGAATAACGACGATACAACGAAGAGACAGGTTCTTTCTTGTTTTTCTGTAATATGAATCCTTCCGCGAAGAAAAAGGAAGAAAGCAGAAGCAGATGAGAATATATACAAAAGCAGAAACTAAGAAAGGAACAGAAAGGAAGAATAGAGAAGAAACAGGGCAATGACCAAATGCATCCCATTGAGTGCACAAGAACCATAGCGCCTAACAAGCTAATAAGCACTACCAAAGGGCTCATTATACAAATTGAAGTTTAATCGGACAGATTTTTCGGCCTCAAATTTAATGGGAATTAGCTATAACTATAAATTGAGAGCTAGGATCCATTAAATTCAAGGAAAAGGAGAACATCCGAAGCCATTATCGGTTCGGGTTTATCCGGAATCGAATCTCCAGTCCTCTGTTCTGCCTCTCTTTCACTTTCGTCTCCCAATCTCGCTCTCTCTTTCCTCACCTTCTCCCAATCTTCTCCCCGACGTCTGTCGCTCTATAATCAATGTTGCCTAGTGAACAAATATTCAATATTCGACTATTTCTCGATATTTTGTAACACAGTCAACGGGGGCTATTTTGTTGCAAAAAACAAAAATTATCAATGTGTTGGGGCTAAAACAAAATGTTTCGATTCTAATGTGTTAGTTTGATATAACGACTGTAAAAATTTAGACACTTCTTAGTTTAATGAAACAGTGTGTATGCATTTTATTACAATTTTGTTAGAAAGTACTTTTATTTAAATTATCACTTTTTCTGTTGCAAATAATCTGTATTATTTCTAAAGCTGGGTGGCATGCTCGTAGAAGTCAATATTAATTATTAATATATTAAATTACATACTATAAATAAGAAAAGGTGGCAAAGAAAGAAAAAAGAAAAAAAAAGTATTTATAATAGTCTTTGTCGGGAGTAAATCCTTAATCTATGAGCTGAATCAAACGCAATTCTTAACCAAATGTAGAAGAAATTTTTTAATTTTATTTTTATTTAATCCTCGTTAAAAAGAGGGGGGGGGCAAGAGAGAGAAATAAATATGATTAGTAAATGTTAATAAGAAAAAATTTATAAAATTTGATCAATTTACTACATATTTAATGATTTAATTATAATTTTTTAGTATGTAAAAATTAGTTAAAATAGACTCAATAAGATAAGAACAAAAGTAGTATTAAATATAAAGTAGATTAAATTATTATATTTTAGATTAAATTTAACCATAAATTAACTCTAATATTAAATATTAGAGAGATTAATAAGTATTCAAAGGCTAATTAACAAGAATAGTTCCAATCAAAATCAAACAATGGGTTTTTTGCTGTAGTAAACTCCATTGGTACAGCTTTCGCTGTTCTGCTATCATCACCCTTTGCGATAGAGGTTTCTTCACCACTACCCATGTTCTCTTCTTCATTTGCCTGAGTAAGGGTTTCTTTGTAGAGCTTTTGCATATTGCCAAAAGCTTCCCTTGAGAATAGATGACATTCCGATTTCCCAACATGATAAACAGCAATAATGAAAGCTTCATATCACTATTGAGATGCTAAACAACAATGCAAAACTACAATTTATGCATCACTTACCCCTGACCACTAATGATGTTGCAACTATACCAGTCTTTCTTAATAGCTTCATAAATTGCTAGTTGTGCCAATTTTGCACCTTCTTTCCTTTTCATTTTGGGGTGGTACCTATTAGGCCTTCAACAGATATCATTTTCATAAGGTCAGTGCCCTCGAGTGTTTAGGAGGTTGATTAACAAGTTTAAAAGCTTTAGTGCCGTTCTCTTAGCTGATATTTTGGTATCATCTGCCCAATCAAACTTTCACTAAAAGATAAAATCAACAATGAAATTGCTATTAATAATTTTTTAACTCATTTTTTTTCTTAGTAAATAAAAATTAGTTGAAATATACTCAATAAAATAAGAACCAAAGTGGTATCAAATACAAAATGGATTAGAGGGAGTAACAGGTATTTAAGGTTAAGTACCTTTGTATTTTATTCAAGTTCGCTTTTATGAGGGCATGAAAATAATAGAAAACGTGGTTCATATATTTCAAGATAAATACCATGAATGCATGATGTTGTGTAAAATTTTAAAAAATCTGGCAACTTTCTTGTACGAGTTATAAGGTGTTTTAAAATTTTAAAACAGGTACGTTAAATAAAACAAAATCCATTGAGTAGTTACGTATAATATCTTTGCCGGAATCATTAATTTGAGACTCTGCAGTAACTATAAGATAGTATGCAATTGACCTAAAGATCAAGGAGTTATGTGGATTTTAGTTTTTATTTTAAAATAATATATTGATTTTGGGAATATTTCCTTTTAATCTTTTAAATAACCTTATTAATTATTTGTTATGAGATTAAAGAAATTAATTAAATTTAAATAATTATTTTTAACACCATTATTTTTGTTAATTGAAAATGTAGACTTAGCAAATGATTGTGTAATTTTTTCTTCTTCTTACAAATGATTATTCAATTAAACGCAGATAATCAACCAATATTGGTCTGAGTAGTAAGTAGTTCGGTATCGCTTAAGCGAGATCTCGAGTTCGAGACTTGGAGTATGTAGAAAATCCTCGTTGGGAGACTCATCCACCATAGTCAGGTGTGTGGCGCGGGTCAGATCCAGATATAGTCAGGGTAAAACTCCAATAAATCATTTGGGTAACTAAAAAAAATTAAATGCAGATAAAAAATGGTTAAATTTTGTTCCTAAAGTCAATTTTTAGTCATAGACAAACTATATGTTGCATCATCCATAATGAAAAGTATTGATGAAACCTTATTTTTTTCTCAAAATATATTATGTTGTGAAACATCTAAACACTTCAAAAATTATTCTATAATATGAAATCGAGGGAGGTAACATTTTTATTTTATTTTATTTTTTTGAATTAGATGGTAGGCACTAATAGCATAAATAATAAAATAAAGAGTGAAAGAGACATATAGTTAGGTTTGCTTAATTGATTTTAATTAGAAAATTAACATATATAAGATAAATGAGCAAATATAATTATAATATGCTGCTTAAAACTATTTAATTAATTTAATTAAATTAAAAAAGTTAATTATATTAGTTAATTATTATAAATATAATATATTTTTTTAAAATACCCTTATTTAAAATAAAATCTACCATATCATAGCATTTAATATTTTTAAACTATTTTTTTATGGATTCAACATGATTTTTTACCATATGTTAGTTTATAGATTTAAAAACGCATTAAATTATTTTATTAAAAAATAAAATAGTAGAATTTTTCTGTTTGTCGCATTCATGAATTTCTCTACCGTAGCAAGTACGACTCTCTTTATAAGATATATATACATTATTAAGTTATTGTGATACTAATTTATTATCAAAAAAATATTAATATAAATATTTTAGAAAAAAATAATAAATATGATAAATATGTCACATATATTAAAGATTAAGATTAACTTTCTAATTAAATTATATATTAAATTAGAGGAGTATTGTGAATAATGAGCATAATTTTCTACTATAACTTTCCAATTTTTATCTTTATATTTAAATAAAATTAAAAATATTATTTATCAATAACTTAAAAAATATTATCTAATCAAATTATTATAGTTTAGTATTTTGATTATTTTTAATAAAATAAAATATCTAGATTTCTTAATTTAGAATTTATGATTTGATTGATATTATTAGTTAGGAAATTATTAGGATTTAAGTTCAGATTTAGATATTGATTTGAATTTAAATTATTATTATGGCTTTATAAAAAGAGTTAAGGCCCTGAGTTATTCCTTAAACTTGATTATTGAGTCATCTCTTCTCTTTATAGTCATTTTTCTCATTCATTTTCTTATACATATAGAATGTAACTACTTTTTACTCGTTATGTATGCTAATATGATGTTTGTGAGTAATTTGATATATATATATATATATATATATAAATCTATTGATATTGATATAATTATATTGAGAAAACTTATTTTATTATTTTTATTGAAAATAATCTTGTAGAATTTAAAATTTAATTAAGAAAGTTTGAATTGAGATTATAAACTTATTATATATTGATATTAGAATTTAAAGAAAGTTATCTTGAGAAAAAAAAATTGGTGATATTTAACAAGCTATTGAGATTTTAATTAATATAGACTATTTTGAGAATTATGCATTGGGGATAGGTGATGATTGAATTGTATTTCTACTACATGATATAACCTCTATTGAAGTTTGATAGTTAGTTTTTGTCCGACCTGTTTATCAAAGGACGTGTCACACCTGTTTATTGAGGGGAATGAACATATAGTCCCATCACATGCTCTACGGATTTTGACCTATCCACATCACTTGATCGGTTAGCTTTGAGTGGTCAGTTATTACTAGCTCATAGGTTCGATTGACAAAAATAAAGTTGTTCGTTTGGTTTGAGGGGAAGAGTTTGGGTGAGTTATTCATTTAATTTTATTATAATAATATGTTATATTATATATATTATATTTTGTGAGGTCCCACTTGACATCTCATGAGCAGATGTTAATATACATAATGAGTAGGATTGATAGTTATTGAGACGTTTGTCTCACCCTATTATTATTAACATTTTTAAGTAATAGTCTTATCTTAGTACCCTAGGAAAAATTTCATAAGTTTGATTAAAGTTATATTAATTGTATATCGTTTTCCTTTGAAAGTATGTGTAAAATATTTATATATTATCATAATAGGATTTATTTTGCACGCTTATATATCATATTACTTTATTTATATTTAAAAAACAATATTTTATAACTATGGTAGAGTTCATCTAAGTTTTAGTTAAATTCTTTTATACCATGATTAGCTCTCTTGAAATAAATTAAATTTATTTATAATATTATTTTTAAATTATATTAGGTATAAAATAGACCTAAATAATTAATAATAGTTATATTTCAGGAGTATTTTACATCTACCATTTCTATAAATATATTGATTAATATAAAAATTAATCACAAACTATTTATAATAATTCTAAAGTCAAACAAATTGTTATATGTATTGTATCCCACCCTTTAATTGGCTCATACATCAGTTGTTGCAAAATATCCCTACATGGCAAATTGTCTCTTAATAAATCAATTGGTAGTTACAAAAAAATGGTGCAAATTAAAATATCCCTACATTGTAAATCTTTGAACAAACTAATGGTAAAGTAGTTGATTAGCTAATAGTTAAGCCATTGGATCTCTTTATACGAAATATGGTATTTAAAGGGCGATTAGGAATAGACAGCAAATTTTTGAAGTATGCTATAGATTGAATCACAAGATGCATACTCCATATAAATTGAAATTCCTTCTAACAAATTAATGAATCTTATTACTGAAATTTCTCCTACAATATATGAATTTATATATGAAGGTTTTGGGTTTACCTGAAATCCTTTGCTTGACTCACTGGATACCCACACGAAGACTAGAGCACTACAGAAGGCTCCCAGTCATGTTTACATAGCAAATGCACCAAAAGAAGAAAATGGAGAATGAGAGCATCAAAAACAGAGGAGGAGGAAACATTTTTTTCGTTCAACCACTTTTGCTTTGTTATGTCTGCATATATATAGCTTGTGGGGGGGAGTTAGATAACCGTATTTAACTCCCTCATTTCAAATTCAAATGTTCCCTCCCCTGCTTCTCATGATTGGGTCTGATCCACCATGGGTGGATCACTTATTTCCTAACATCTCCCACTCACACATGATTGATTAGTTATTGTGGCTCCAATCTCATTTTTCTTCCTTCTTTCATACCAGGTGCTTTCCCATGACTGCATAGGCATAACATCTTCTTTTGGATATTTGTACTAGAAATCCCTTTTTAGAGACCAGCACAAAGCAACCCTTTAGTGCAGTTCGATCAAATAAGTTATGGTGCCTTGAATGTCCTATATTTACCCATATACACTTTTCTTATGGCTAATCTAATACCTCTTGAGTCAGTATATAACTCAAATAGCCTCCACTTATGCATAGTATCCACACTTATGAAATTAACAAAATAATATCACAAGAGACCGGTCACATACACTAGCATGGATGTATATATTCTAGCAATCTTTCTTTCATCCATATATCATTTTGATATAAATCAACCGCTTTCCTAGCATAATACCTTTGGTTCATATATAATTTGACCACATGACATATACCAAAGTAGCAATTGCTGAAACATACCTCCATAATATCGTCAAAGTTAAAGGACATTTATGAAAGGATTATACCTTTATGGAACTCACACAACAATGAAGCAGAGATTGATTTACTTGCTTTCTATTTGCGGTTCTTTAGCACATGTGGTATGAATCACATGTTACGGTGTTCCTCTTATCCTTAAAGAGTGTACGTCATTTTGATTCTATCAATCACACTGTACAAACTTAAGTCTAGATACTCATAGCATCTAAACATAAACTCTTTAATTCTATTCATATAATATGACGTCAATTTTGAAGAATTTGTTATCTGACAACAGGTTTTATGGATATGGATATCCATTGTTCGATCCATATCTTTACTCACGGATCTCATCTCGACTTATTGCACTTTTTAAACTAAGGCGACACTTATTGTATTTCTTCTCTACCATATCAACACTCTTGCTGCTTTATTGGTGAACACATATCTCATCTTTGAACGTTTCAATAGTATCAAAGGCGGTTGCTCGTGTGAGAAAGCTACCTTTTTTAACCTGTACGACATACTAGATATTGTATACTTTTACCCAGATATATAAATAATAATAAATGACATGATATTATTAATAAAAATAAAAGTATTACATACAGTCTGCAACTTTATATTTTTAACATGCTAATGGCTTTTACATGTTTCTCGAATATTTCTTTGCCTATTAGCTTGGTCAGGGGATCTGCAACCATACATTTGGTTAAAATATATTGTACAATTACAATTTTCTGTGTTATATAATCCCTTACAAAGTTATACTTTATATCAATGTGTTTGGTCTTGCCGTGATACTTAGGGTATTTTGTATAAGCTATAGCTGCAGTATTGTCACAGTGTATCAACACCGGATTGGTACTCTCGTTCCTAAATCCTAGGTGCTCGATAAATCTCTTCTACCAAATAGCCTCTTGCGCTGCTGCAGTGTATGCCACAAACTCAGCTTCCATAGAGTGTAAAGCAATGCACGTCTGCTTCTTGCTACTCCAACATATGGCACCGTTGTTAAGCAAGAAGGTATATCCAGAAGTCGATCTTCGTTCTTCTTCATCACCGCCTACATCGGCATCAAAATATCCAATTAGGCACAGATCGCTTCCTTGATAACACAACGCATAGTCAGTTGTTCCTTTTAAGTATCTCAAGATCCTTTTCATTGCTTTCCACTGTTTCTCACCAGGGTTGGACTGGAATCTGCTAACCAGCCCTACGGCATAACAAATATCTGGTCTTGTACACATTATTGCATACATCAGGCTACCAACGGCACTGGCATATGAAACTCTTTCTATTTGCTTTTTATCTAATTCAGTTTTGGGACACGTGTCAGAACTCAAGGCCACTCCAGTGGCCACAAAGATATCCATAGGTTTGCATTCACTCATATTGAATCACTCAAGTATCTTATTGATATAATTCTCTTGTGAAAGAGTAAAGATTCTCTTGGAACGATTCCTTCTAATCTTGACTCTAAGTATGTATTCTGCTTCACCCATGTCTTTCATCTCAAAATTTGATAAAAGTCATTCTTTAATAGCTATCACAAAGTCAAAACTATTTTCGGCTAAGAGTATATCATCTACGTATAAGGATAATATCACAAAGTTACCCTTAAATCGCTTAACGTAGACACAGTGGTCTTCCTCTATCATCTGGAAGTTATATGAGGTAATCGCCTTGTGAAACCTCAAATACCACTGTCTGGATAATTGTTTCAATCCATAAATAGATCTTTTGAGTTTACACTTCTTGTGTTCAAACCCTTTTTCAATGAAACTCATTGGTTGTTCCATATAGATTTCTTCATCCATATCACCATTCAGAAATGCGACTTTCACATCCATCTGATGTAACTCTAAGTTTAAACTGTTTACTATTGCCAGAATAAGTCTTATTGAGTTGAAGCGCACAACAGGTGAAAAAGTATCCTCATAATTTATACCTTCGTGCTGTGTATATCACTTTGCAACCAATCGAGCTTTGAATTTGTCAATTGATCCATCAACCTTTCTCTTGATTTTGAGAACCCACTTGTTCCCAATGGCTTTATGCCCTTTTGGTAAATCAACTAATTCCCAAACTTGGTTTTTCATCATTGAGTCAATTTTTTCTTTCATTGCTTTCTTCCATTCCTCCTTTGCAGGACCTGCTAAGGCCTCATGAACAGTGTAGGGTTCATCATCCCCTTCTGGAGTAACTAAGAGTGCTTCACCTTCTATTTGGAAATGTCTCTTTGGAACACTTTCCCTATTACTCTTTTTGGTAGGAGCAACTTGCTTATCTTTTTTCATTTGTCTCGGTCTTTGTGTTGACCATTCTTGATTCCTACTCAGATTGACATGCCTAGACGATTTTGGTCTGTCAATTTGTTCGGCATTATCCTGTTCCTGAATCTCACAAAGAGATACAGTTCGGTCAATATCTCCCCTACTGGAAAACTCCATCTCAATAAATACAGTATCTCTTGATTATGTTTCAGTCACTGTTCCATCTTCAATTTCACTTATGAATACATATCCTTTTCAGGGTTCAGAGTACCTTATAAAAATATATTTCTTCCCTCTAGGACCCAGTTTTCCATGTCTATGAGAATTATCATGGATATATGCTGTCGAGCCCCAAGGTCTAAGGATGCTTAGATTTGGCTGACGTTTAGTCCATAACTCGTAGGGTGTGAAAGCGACTGATTTTAAGGGTACATGGTTAAGTATGAAGGTTGCCGTCAATAAAGCATCACCCTAATGTGAAATTGGAAGGTTTGCCTGGGTCATCATAGACCTAATCATGTCTAAAAGAGTTCTATTTCTTCTTTCGGTAACCCATTTCTGTTGAGGTGTGCCAGGGATAGTTAGTTGCCTAATAATCCCTTTTTTCTTTAAAGGGTTGTTTGAATTGTTCTGAAAGGTATTCATGACCTCGATTAGTACGTAATGCCTTGATTCTATTGTCCATTTGATTATATACTTCATTCATGTATAGTCTAAAGCACTCTAGTGCCTCAGACTTATGTGAAATCAAATAGACATAACCATATCGTGAAAAATCATCAATAAAGGTAATAAAATACTAAACTTCGTGTCTTGCCCTCATACTCATTGGACCACAAATGTCAAAATGGATTAATTGCAATGGGTTTTTAGCTCATATTCCCTTATCGAATGGTTTCCTACTAGCCTTACCAGCTAGAAAGCTTTCGCATAATGATATATCCATGTTAGGGATCACCCCCAATAAGCTTTCTTTAGCCACTTTAATCATTCTATTTTAATTAATATGTCATAGTCTAGCATGCCAAATATTCATATCAGGATTATTCGAAGTAATAGCAAAGTAATCATGAAAATTAAAATCATTAGCAAGATCCAAAATAAAGAAGCTTTGAAAACAGAAAGCTGAACCATAAAATATTGAGTTGCTATAAATGTCTGCAACTTTATCATGAAAGTTTACATTAAACCCAAAGTCTAGTAAGTAAATTACAGAAATTAAATTCCGTCGGATGTTAGGAGCATGAAGCACATCATGCAATATCAATGTTTTTTCACCACGCAAAATAAGTTTACAAGTGCCAATGCCTCGAACATCGATCCTTGCATTATTGCCAATGAAAAGCCACTTGCTTTGATATGGCAACTGACGGTATTCCATGAAAGATCATCGATCTTGACTTACGTGGTCTATGGAGCCTGAGTCAATAATCCAAGAAAAATAAATAGGTTCTGTCAGAAAAATAATGGTAGAAACAAATGTGATATGTGAATTCACATAATTCACTGTTACCTTTTTGCTCTCGGCCTGTTTAGAACAGTCACGTGCGAAATGTCCCATTTTCTGGCAGGCAAAGCATTTAACCTTCTTTAGGTATAGTTTTTTCTTGCCTCCTTTCTTTCCCTTCTTCTTGTACTGTTGATTGCCCTTCTTGGGTGGAGGACCATCTTTCTTCCCATTTTTCTGAGATTTCTTGCCCTTTTTGGATTCAGGCTTTGATTAGGAAGGACCAGTACCTTCGGTCAAATAAGCTTATCTAGTGGCTTTATAAGCCTCCAGACATTCATCATCTAGCTCCAAATGCTTAGCTACATCATTAAAAGTAATGATATTTTCATTATGAGTCAGATTAACTTTCATGTGCTCCCAACTGGCAGGGAGTGACCTGATGATAGCCTGCACTTGCTGTTCGTCAGATAAATTATGTCCGGCTTCTTTCAGTTCACGGATCATTGTGGACATCTCTCGTAAATATTGCCTCATAGGATTATTTGGTTTTAGTCGTGGACACTCCCCCAAACTTATCCTTTAAGGCAATCTACATTGCCTGTGCCATTCTGTGTGTCTCAAACTCACACATTAAATCATCAGCTATTGCGCTCAGTAGGGTGATTCTTGCAATGCTATTCTTCTTTTTCCAAGATAGGTAGGCTTCCTAGTCTCTCCTGTGCTGGGCCGTATTTCCAACCTCAGGCTCTACCATAGCCATTGTTAATGGCTAAATAGCATCCTGTTCTTTTAGAATATATTAGACCTTTTGGTGCCAAATATCTCAGTTGTCCCTGTTGAGTTTTTCCCTTTGTTCAATTCAGCAATAATATTCTTTGATGCCATTGTTCAATATCGGTTCTGTGGGAAACCTTTCCCACATTAATTTATTGAATCATAGAACATTTAAGTGAATTTACATATATATATATATATATAGCACATATAAAGTATAAAATGTCATGTACTTTTATTATTTTGATTAGAAAATAATAATATCACTATGCCCATGATCAGGAGAATACGTTTGTACCTCTCATCACACAAGCACTAGCAACACCATCATTCTCTATCAAAATTAATATAAGCACTATTCTCATCAAATATTATTTTTTAGAATACTCAAAATCTAAAAAAAAAGCTCACACTTATAAAAACGATATACATGAATCATAACATAGATAAAAAAATGAAATGAAACATGTTTCTCTTGCATACAAGGCATGTAATAATGATAAGTCTTTACCAAGAAAGAGTATTAAAGCATGTCTTTAATAAAGTAAAGCAATGGAAATCAAATACAAACATACATAATTCGATATGAGTTTTACAATATTCTAGCATTTCTTTTCTTAGCTTCTTAAGTTCACGGGGCGACTTTTTAAGGTTAGATACAAATTCTATTATTCTAAGCCAATTTTTTTACTCATGCGTCCTGGTTTGGGCTTGCCTCTAACTCTTGTTACTCTTATAAATTCTATTATGACTTTCAAGTAGAATTCAATATGCTTCTTATCTGTCATGCCTTCAATGTATTTACCAATTAAGCTATTAATGCCTTTTATATTTGTTAATCTAGCTGCATCTCTTTCAGCTATGTTCATGGCCAAAGTAGGGGTAAGAGGTTGATTCACTTCTTCTCCATCCTCAACTTGAGATTCACCGTTAAGAGTAGGCACCATCTTGGAGTTCAAATCTGAAGACACCATTAAAGGCTGTAGAGGAAGTGGTTCGATAGGAAATAATGTTTCTGAGCACGGTCCGGAATCATCTCTTTCTTCTGGTTCCTCTTATGGAACTTCCTCTATCAACTCCTCTGGGTCTTCTTTAGAAAGTTTATCAAGATCTTGTTCTGGATCCTCCTCAGGTTCCCCCTCGGGATCCTCTTGAAGGTTTTCCTCTAGGTTATTGATCTCATCCAAGAATGAGATGTCATCATTTAAAGTATATCCCAGAGATTCAGTGTTAAATGAAGTCATTTTCACCTAAATAATAACATATATTAATTATCATAATTTTTTAAAATTTTAAACACTAAAAAGCGCCAAAAAATGCACTGAATATTCATAAATAGGTCCAGAATTGCCTCCCAAATTAGACAAATTATATGTCAAAATAAAGATCTTGATTTTAGGGATTTTTAGAAATACACCGCACCTCAATCGGAGGTCCCACGCTCCCTCACGCGCCCCAAGAAGAAAAAAATTAGAAAAAATAAAAAAACTGAATGAAGTCCACTCTCGGTTGTTGGCTCGTGCACTGCACGCGCCAATCTGGTGCTACCATATATCGCCACTAGAATTTTGCCAATTTTTTTAATTCAAAAATTTTTTTCATTTTTTTTAATTAAAAAAATGATTTTTTTTTGGGTAGGCCTCTGTGAACCCAAAAAGTTTTTTTTTGTTGGGATTAGGCTGGACGCAACCCAGTCTTCTGTGAACAGTACCCATGATTTTTTTTTGTAAAACGGAGTCATTTTAGGAAAGAATAGTGTCATCCCCTACCTCTAGCCAAGTCTGCACATACCAAACTGGAAATCGGGTCAGGTCCGACAACCTGACTCATTTTTTACTCATAACTTCTCCGTCCGACATCCGATTTTGACATTCTTAGAGTCATTTTTCATCATTTTTTTTGTGCTCTACGCAATGGGATCATTTTCAAGTCCTAAATCCTCTATTTTCTAATGACCCAATTTCAAAAAATGAAAATTTTTAATTCAGTTTACGTTGGAAATGCTTCTCTTTATCGTTTAAATGCATGCTCTATGCATATTATCACTAAATAAACACTTTAAGACATATATATATAACAGAATAGTGCATAACTAGAAAATTCAAAAATGACAGAGAAGCACGCGGAAGCGTATTACGTTGCTCTGATACCAATGAAGGTTTTAGGCGCACCTAAAATCCTTTGCTTAACTCACTGGATACCCACACGAACACTAGAGCATTACAAAAGGCTCCCAGTCATGTTTACACAGCAAATGCACCGAAAGAAGAAAATGAAGAATGAGAGAGTTAGAAACAGAGGAGGAGGAAACTTTTTTTCGTTCAACCACTTTTGCTTTATTATGTCTGCATATATATAGCTTGTGGGGAGGGGAGTTAGATAACCGTATCTAACTCCCTCATTTCAAATTCAAATGTTCCCTCCCCTGCTTCTCATGATTGGGTTTGATCCACCCACCCATTTCCTAACAATATATTATGAACATTGACATACCAATTCACTCCCATAGTATTTCATGATATTGGGATGTGAAAGTTGAGAAAGAATATTTTTCTCCTGCCAAAAAAGAAGAAGTAATAATTAATCATTATCCTAATGTTAGCTGCATATAGATAAATTCCAATCAACTCCAAATTGTACAAATAGCTACAAAACTAGCTATAGGGTGTTTGGGAGAATCCAAAATTCATGCTTTGTAAGATAAAACTCTTCTTATATTTAATTTTGTTTGTATTACACCATTAGACCAATATAGAGTTGATCCCATATATTTAATTTAGATAGCAAAAAATAATATTTTAAAAATATTTGAAAGGTGATTAGGAGACTATTTCCAATCTTTACTATTACAACTTCCTATATCCAACATAAATAAATTAATGTTAGGTAATCGTTCATATAAAATAAAAATATGCAAACTTAAAATTTCACTAAACAAAAATCAATCATAACGTACCCTTTTATATTGACTGCTTGGAAGATTTTTTGTTGCCATTCTAGAATTGTGCATCCTAATTAAACTCCATATATCCACCGCAATTGTATAGCCATTTTTTGTTGTTCTTTAATATCTTTGAGAAAGAAAATATAAATAGTTAATTTTAAAAAAGGGTGAAAAGGTTAATGCACATCACTTAAGAAAACTATATTTTCAAAGTATGTTATCGATTGAACGACAAGATACGTGAGAATTGAAATTCCTCCATTTCACTGCATATATAGCAAATAAATTAATAAATAGATCTTATTAATTAATTATGAAATTTCCCATACAATATGCCTGCTTGCACACATGACTTTATTATGAATATTGACATACCGATCGCTCCCATGGTACTTCACTAATCACGATATTGAAATGTGAAAGTTGGGAAAGAATATTGGAAAATTTCACAGATATACTATTTGAATTGTAAAATACCTATTAGAAAATATGGTAGTTGTTAATTCTTTTTCTCTCATATTCTCTCAACGTAATATTGGAAAGAATATTGAAAATTTTCACAGATATACTATTTGAATTGTAAAATTTTAAATTAATATTTTGTATAAAAATATTTTGTTATTTGCTCATCAAGTTTAGTTAATACGTATTAGAAAATATGGGAGTTGTTAATTCTTTTTCTCTCATATTCTTTCAACGTAATAATTATATCTAAATTTTACTTTACCAAAAGCTGTTTGGTTAGTGCAAAAAGTTTTACAATATAACTAATCAATATTTAAATTCTCATTAAAAATGTGTTTATATTTAATATTGCACAGTACTAATAGGATATGTGTGTTGTTGTATATTTGCTTATTGTAGTTGTAAATTCAATTATGAATATAGGGAATGAGAGTTATTAATTCTCTTATCTTTTCATATGAATTTACTTAGATTGTAGTTTTAAATTAAGTTGTTGACAATGTGAAAAATGAGATTTGTTAATTATTTTGTTCTGTTATGTTGTAAATTTGTTTGTGTTTGCGATAAATTATATTCAGGCGTACTGTTGTAAATTTATATAAAGGCACCAATGTTATAGTATGACAGTAATTATTTTACCTAAAATAACCTTATTTAAAATAAAATATACTATATTATAGTATTTGATACTCATACTGTTTTTGGAATTTATTGATTCACAAAGTTTACATAATAATATTTTATGTGTTTGGTGCAAATTTATAGAGTTTTTTCAAACTAATTTTTGATGGATTCCAAATGAAATTTTTACCATCATAAGATGCTGGTTCATAGATTTAACAATTCTTCAATTATTTTATTAAAATAGAAAATAGAATAATTTTTCTATGTGTGACATTAATGAATTTCTCTATCACGTGAAGTTAGTACTACTCTCTCTAATCTTTATAAGATATATATGTGAATTATTAAAATATTGTTGTATTTATATTTTAAGAAATATCAATATGGGCAATACTTTCGGAAAAGAATGAAAAATATGTTATATATTAAAGATTAAAATTAACTTACTAATTAAATCTTATATTAAAACTAAGAGAGTATTATGACTTTTAGCGAGCATAATTTTCTACCATTTTTATAAGTACATTGATTCACATGATATGATAATCCTTAAATACTTGTTACATGTATTATTGTGTCCCTTACATAAAAAAAATGTATTATTGTATCTCATCCCTTAATTGGCTCATAGGTCAATCAATCGGTAGTTACTAAATAATGTTGCAAAATATCCCTACATTACATATTCGAAAATAAATGGGTGATGAAGTAGTTGCTGAGCTTATGGTCGTGTCATTAGATCTCTTTATAATTTTGACTCCAAATCTAAAAGGTGATTAGGGATAACTGGCAAATTTGTGTTATTTCTAATATTTTCCATTATAACTTCCTATATATTCAACATTAATTGATAGTTTATCCTTCATATAAAATAAAAATATAAATTTCACTAAACAAAAATTAATCATAACACAGGGTTTTATATTGACTATTTGTTGTTATTTCTAGAATTGTGGATCCTAAACTCTATATATCTACTGCAATTGTATAGCCATTTTTATTGTTCACTATATAGCCATTTCTATTGTTCACTATCTAAAAAACACATTAAATATCAAAGTTTAATATATTTTAGAACTAAGAAGAATAAGAAAAAAAAATAAAGATAATAAAGGGCATTCTTGTTTTTTAAAAGAATTTAATTATATAACTTTTGACATATATTAAAAAAAAGAAGAAGATGACAAATTTTACCTCTCGTGCCATCCAATATAAGCTTCCCTTAAAAGAAAGAATACGGGGCATGTTTAGATAAATTTTTGGGAAATAACTTATAGGATAAAAGGCTTTAGTCAATTTTTAGAAAATGGTTTTTGGAGAAAAGTTTATAAAAAAAAGTAGTTTTTAATAAATAAGTATTTTGATAGTTATTACCAGAAGGACTTTTATGATTGGTAAATTACCAAAAATAGTATGGGATAAAAAAAAGTTTGCATTGTTCACTCATAATGTTTACTGTTCATTTTTCTTCTCTCTTCTTCTATTCGACTGTAACTATGAATCTTTTGCGTATGTTCTTCCTCTTTTTCTATCCTCTGTCCCTCAGGCGAAGCAGTGACTTTCAACGGCGACATCAGCAGAGGCACACATTCTAAATCTACTAGACATCGTCAACATCTTCTCGCTTCACTCTTTCTTCTTCCTCCATCATCAGCGTATCCTCTTCTCCTAGGGAAGAAGCAGCATAGACGAGACGATAATGAGAAGAACTAGAAGATATAGAAGAGAAAAGAGAGTGTGTACGAGATAGTAGGGGTGAAATACTAAATATGTAGTTCATAAGTTCTTTTACTATTCCAGAAGTTAAATTCAATAGCTTATCCAAAATGTTAGTTTTAAACTATGGTTTAGTTCAGAAGCCATTTTGGATAAATATAACTGTTTGTTTTAAAATTTTTCTAAACCAAAGTTTAGGCCAAAAGCCATTTTAAAACCTTAATTTAAGGTTTCCCAAACAGGCACTACATCAGAGAAGAAGAATTTACTTGATTCAAAGCAACTATAAGTTAGAAATATTGATTTTCATCCTCACTAATAATACAACCGTTCTTAAAAAATTATATAAAATAAAGAAATTAAAACTAGATGCCACTATAAAAGCAAATATTATTAAGTATATACATGTGTTATGTGTTACTCATTTGTTACTTAATATAGAACCTAATTTACGAGTTGATCTTAATTTTAAATATAAGATTTATTGTCTATATTTATCAATTTTTTTCCAAATTACCCATATTCTTACTCCCTCAATAATAATAAAGTAAGAGAGAAAATGATAGGGTTAAAGAAGATAATTAGGATATTTCAGAAAAAATATGTCATATTAACTAATTTTTTTAATCTAATCAAATTAATTAAATATGTTATATATTTAGGATTGTAGGAATATAAGATATTAAGTGTTTGAAATGATAAAACATGATATATTATGTGTTGTTTGATCAATTAATCAAACTGAAATACTAAAGAAAATGTTGCAGAAATTTTAAAGAGCACATATTATTTCTATTATAAATTTTTTCTTGTTGCCCACCCGATTTACTGGATCTTTGCCCCGATTATATCCGGATCTGACCCGCGTCGCGTACCTGGCTATGGTGGGTGAGTCTCCCAATGAGAATTTTTTACATACACCAATGTTCAAACTCGAGACCTCGCTTAAGCGATACCGAGCCACTTACTACTCGGACTAACTCTCCATTGATATTACTATTATAAATTAAATGAGATATGATATCTAGCACTTACACATTATCCAAAATCAGCAAGTTTAATTTCGTATTTTGGTCCATTTAATATCCCTGACAAAGAAAAACATAAAGAGAATTAACAAAAAAAAGTGAGAAATTCTGGTTTCTAATAATCCAACTAAGTGGAAAAGAAAGCTAAGTATAGGGACTAAATAACTAACATGTGAACTATGTTTCTTCAGTGCAAATAAGATATATATGTGAATTATTAAAATGTTTTTGTATTAATTTATATTTTAGGAAATATCTATATATATGGGCAATACTTTTAGAAAATAATGAAAAATATATTATATATTAAAGATTAAAATCAATTTACTAATTAAATTTTATATTAAAGTATTCTGACTTTTAACGAGCATAATTTTCTGCCATTTTTATAAGTACATTGATTCACATGATAATTAAGGACAATCTATTTATAATAATCCTTAAATATTTGTTACTCGTATTATTGTGTCCCTCACAAAGTCAATTTTTGTTCATGGACAAACTTTATGTTGCATCTAAAGACTTCAAAAATTGTTCTATAATATGAAATCGAGGGGAGGTAACATTTTTCTTTATTTATTTCTTATTTTTTAAAATTAGAGGGTAGGCACTAATAGCCTAAATAATAAAATAAAGAGGGAAAGAGACATATAGTTAGGTTTGCTTAATTGATTTTAATTAAAAAATTAATATGTATAAGATAAATGAGCAAAGATAATTATACTACGCTGCTTCTTAGTGTAAAAACTATTTAATTAATTTAATTAGATGAAAGAATATAGTTATATTAGTTAATTATTATAAATATGATATATTTTTTTTAAAATACCCTTATTTAAAATAAAATACATCATATCATAGTATTTAATATTTTTAAACTATTTTTTTATGGATTCAACATGAGTTTTTTACCATATGTTAGTTTATAGATTTAAAAATGCTTAAAATTATTTTATTAAAAAATAAAATAGTAGAATTTCTCTGTGTGTCGCATTAATAAATTTCTCTACTATAGTAAGTATGACTCTCTCTATAAGATATATATGTACATTATTAAATTATTATTGTACTAATTTATTGTCTAGAGAATATTAATATAAGTATTTTAGGGAGAAAATGATAAATATGACATATATTAAAGATCAATATTAACTCCATATTTAAATCATATATTAAGACCACAGGAGTATTGTGACTTTTTAATGAGTATAATTTTCTACCACTTCTATAAATACATTGATTAATATAATAATTAATCACAATCTATTTATATTAATTCTAAAGTCAAACAAATTGTTACATGTAATATTGTATCGCACCCTTTAATTGGCCCATACATCAGTTGTTACAAAAAATATGTTGCAAATTAAAATATCCCTACATTGCAAATCGTCTCTTAACAAAATCAATTGGTAGTTACAAAAAAATTATGCAAATTAAAATATCCCTACATTATAAATATTTGAACAAACGAATGGTAAAACGGTTGATTAGCTAATGGTATAGCCATTGGATCTCTTTATAAACAATATGGTATTTAAAGAGCAATTAAGAATAGCCAACAAATTTTTTGAAGTATGCTATAGATTGAACCACAAGATGAATACTCCATATAAATTGAAATTCCTTCTTTTCCCTGCATCTATAGGAAATAAAATAAAAAATTAATTAATCTTATTACTGACATTTCTCCTACAATATATGACTACATATATGAATTTATATATTATGAATATTGCCATACCAATTCTCTCCCATAATATTTCACAATATTGGGATGTGAAAATTAAGAAAGAATATTTTTCTCCTGCAAAAAAAGAAGAAGTAATAATTAATCATTATACTAATGTTATTTAGCTGCATATAGATAAATTCCAATCAACTCCAAATTGTACAAATAGCTACAAAACTAGCTATAGGGTGTTTGGGAGAATCCAAAATTCATGCTTTGTAAGATAAAACTCTTCTTATATTTAATTTTTTTTTATATTACACCATTAGAGCAATATAGAGTTGATCCCATATATTTAATTTAGATAGCAAAAAATAATATTTTAAAAATATTTGAAAGGTGATTAGGAATAGTCAGCAAATCTGTACTATTTCCAAACTTTGTCATTACAACTTTCTAAATCCAACATAAATGAATTAATGTTAGGCAATCCTTCATATAAAATAAAAATATGCAAACTTAAAATTTCACTAAACAAAAATCAATCATAACGTACCCTTTTATATTGACTCCATGGAAGATTTTTTGTTGCCATTTCTAGAATTGTGGATCCCAATTAAACTCCATATATCCACCGCAATTGTATAGCCATTTTTTGTTGTTCTTTAATATCTCTGAGAAAGAAAATATAAATAGTCAATTTTAAAAAAGGGTGAAAAGGTTAATGCCCATCACTTAAGAAAACTATATTTTCAAAGTATGTTATAGATTGAACCACAAGATACATACTCCATGAGAATTGAAATTCCTCCACTTCACTGCATATATAGCAAATAAATTAATAAATAGATCTTATTAATTAATTATGAAATTTCCCATACAATATGCATGCTTGCACACATGAATTTATTATGAATATTGACATACCGATCACTCCCATGGTACTTTACTAATCACAATATTGGAATGTGAAAGTTAGAAAAGAATATTGGAAAATTTTACAGATATACTATTTGAATTGTAAAAATTTAAATCATTTATTTTTATAAAAATATATTGTTATTTGTTAGTTAATACTTACACTACAAAAAAAATGATTTTCAGCGGCGACGTTTGTCGCCGCTGAAGGTTTCAAAGTCATCGCTGAATTCCTATAGTGGAGACATTTTGTCGCCGCTAAGTCACCGCCTATGAGACTGTCGCCTATACATATTAGCGATGACAATTGAAAGTCGCCGCCTAAAGTGGAATTAGCGGCGACAAAAGTGTCGCCGCCTAAACGTTATTCTGCGGCGACAAAGTGTCGCCGCCTAAAGTGGTATTAGCGGCGACAAAACTGTCGCCGCCTAAAGTGAAATTAGCGGTGACATAAATGTCGCCGGCTAAAGTTGATTCTGCGGCGACAAAAATGTCACCGCCTAAAGATACAAAATTGATATTATTTTTTAAATTTTTTCCTATAATTTCTGTAATATGAAAAAATACAATATAATAATAAATAACTAAATAAACTATACTCTAATAATATTAATAAATATTTTCATTATCGTATAAAATATGAAGACATATTTAAAATTTAAATAAAATTGTTTAATTTATACATAAATTTTATATAGAAGGTTCAATACTATGACTAGAAGTAGCTGCATGTGGTTGTCCCTTCTGCATCAAGGCAGAGAATTGAGCTTGTATTCTTTGCTCCATTTGTTCCATTAGTATTTGCTCACATTGCACACGCTCTTGTTATATCTTTTCACGCTCTTCTTCCATCTTTGCACGCTCTACTGCACGCTCAGTCTCCATTTTTTCTCTCTCCTCTTGAAATTTTTTATCAAACTCTTCCTACAGTTGGGCACGCACACTTTCCACAACTGAACTATTAGTAGATTGAGGGCGATTTCTCTTTCTTGAAGGTTCTGCTCAATACCCTTTCCCTCTTACATACCCTGACCTCTCACCAAGAACTGTCGCCAATATTTCCTCTGAAGTCATTCGAGCATCACTCTCTAAATCTTGGTCTTATTGTTGAGAAAGTTCGTGTATACAACTCTATAATAAAAACATAAAACTATTAGATTAAAAATAAAAGTAAATCAAAATAAGATATTAAATAACAATGCGTACATGAAGCTGTTCAGAGTGTGGGTCAGCCCATACTACTTGTCCGTCTAATGTCTTCCTAGTATGCGTTATCTCCCACAGCTGGTCAGGAGGAAGAGGTCGTCCAGTAGTAGGATCTCTCTACAAAATAATAACATACAAGAAAATACAAAAATTATATTTAAACAAAATAATTGAAAGTTTAAATTATAGTGATGATAGATTAAACTTACTGTAGCATACTCAATCTCTGCAAATGATCGAGGACCACAAGTATGTTTAGTCATTTGTTTTTCTTAATTTATCATGTTCCTTATACTTTTGTTCTACAACAAAATGTTGTAACTAATAAGAATTTAATAATTGAAAAAATATAATTTATTTAGAAGGATAGTGAGATACCTTAAATATGTCAGACTTAAAATATATTAATAACCACTCCCAATCTTGAAAACTAATAGTTTGAGGAGGATCAGCTAACCTATCCTCATCAGTCTCATATTTCTTGTAGTGAGAGTGCAAATTGTTCTTCCAATTTCTGAATGCATTTTGTAAAATAATTGATATAGCTATATGAAACTTTTCTTCAGTAATTTCATCAGCAGGTTCAAATTTATCCTGAAACAAATAAATATAAATACTTTATATAATAATACAAATAAATTAAAATAAGTATACAAATTTGACATAAATACCTTTATTTTTAAAATCATATCTTGACTATATTTTGTAAAAATATTCTTCCAACTAGTTCCACCATCCCTGAAAGAGATTGTGGTTCTAAGAGTTAAACCACAATAATTAGAAAAATCTCTTGCTTCTAGACCAATTGCTCTTGACATGGAATCTGAAAATTTGACTCGAATCTTCATTCCTTGTGTAGTCTTTAAATTCACATTAATAGACTTGTAAACTCCTCTGCGCTTGTTGATTGCAGTAGAAGAGCCTATCATTAAAGTTGAATTAGAATAATTAAATGTTACAAGCGATGTAAATCAATTATTAAAAAATTGAAACAAACTTACCTGCAGTGCTATTTTGAGTAAGGGGAGTAGGAGGATAGTTGACAGGCATTTTCTGAAGTTGCTGTTGCAGTAATAGAGGTGAAATAACAGGTCTTGATTGAGGTGTAGAGCATGTACCTCTGCTATTTGTGTTATCATTAGATCTAACAGAAAGACTTTTCCCACCTCGACCTCTCTTTAATCCTGACATATCCTACAAAAATATACATTTCATTTAGAAAAAAATAATGAATCAAACAATAGTCAATATAGATAAAATATACCATATCAATTAATTTCATTCATTTGAATCTTCCGTCGCATTATCACTTTCATCAATATCTTCTGATTCATCTGTTTCTTCTATTTCAATGTTTGTGTCACTTTCTGCTTCAGTATCACTATCAAAGTTGTCAAGAAAATCCTCTTCATCACTAAATCTAGTATTAATGGCATTATTTTGATGAATTTGTGATGGTTCTCCTTGAGCTAAGATCTGTGTTTGTCCATCTTTTCCATATAAGTCAATGATAATATCATCAAGTTGTGTTGGACTCGCACGATAAATATTTAAGTCTACCACCAATTGTTGATAAGGTTATGTATCAACCATAGGATCATGAACCCCACTATCATCAATAGCATTGTCAGTTGGTACATTAAACAAATTGCGTGGGTTTGTTTTGACAACAACGAGCCAACCGGGTGCAACAATGTCATCCATATAAAAAACTTGCTCAGCTTGAGATGCTAGAATAAATGGTTCATTTGTTTGTAATGAGTATCACGTATTGATACTTATGAACCTGTACTTATCAACCTTATATCCTTTGTCATAATGAGCCACATCCCACCAATGGCACTTAAACAAATATACTTTTCTATTGCCTATGTAAAACAACTCATAAATATGCTCTAGCACACCATAATATTCTTTGTCAGCATTAGTGTCATCACCCTTAGCTAGAATACCACTATTTTGGGTTTTTTCCTGTTGCACGATCTTTTGTGTGAAAACGAAATCCATTGCCTATGAACATGGAATAGCGATTCACCATCGTCAATGGACCAATTGATAAACTTATGAGTTCATCACTAACATGGCTCTGTTTAGACAATGATGTCACTTTTTAGGACAAAAGTTATATGTTAGATATTTTATATAAATGTAATTGCGAGAAATATTAAGACTCAAAATGTTATAACTTACTCGTGAATAAAACCATTGAGAAAACTCATATTGGCTTTACTCACTCCTTGATCCATGCGCTTCAAGCTCTGTTGCATATTCCCTACAATATATGATAGCAGTAAGATACAAATGCAATATGACAAGTATATTTTTGCTCTAGTCAGGCAACTTACTCCATAAATGGCCAAACTTGTTCACAATTTTGTAGCACATACATTCTTGCTTGACAATATTCTTTATAAGGAAGAGAAATTGACTGACAATGCCCCCTAGCTTGACCATTTATCTTAAATATTGTAAAGTCAAGGTTCATATCATCATTGGTGTCATCATTCCTATGTGGCACATTAAACTTTGTAGGAAAATCTTTCAAATATCTTGAACAGAATGTGAGACTTTCATCTGCCAAGTATCCTTCTGCAATTGATCCTTCAAGCCGAGCTTTATTACGAACATACAATTTGAGTGTCCACAAATACCTAATGCATTAAAAGTAATTAACATTCCATAAATATGAATTATAAATATACAATGCAATTGATGAATGTTACCTTTCTATTGGATATATCCAACAATATTGAACTGGTCCACCAACTTTTGCCTCCCTTGCCAAGTGTATTGGTAAGTGAACTATCACATCAAAGAAAGCAGGTGGGAAGATCGTCTCCAACTTGTATAATGTCAATATTATTTGACTTTGGAGTTTGTCAAGTACTTCACAAGACAAAGACTTCAAACAAAGATTTTTGAAAAATCTTTCCAACTCTATAATTGGTTCACACACCTTAGAAGGTAATAACCTACGTATTGCAATTGGAAAGATCTGTTGCAATAACACATGGTGATCATGACACTTCAAACCAAACAATTTTCGCTCTTGAATGTTGACACATCTTGAAATATTAGATGAAAAAGTATCAGGCACTCTCAAGTTAGCCAAGAATTTTAAAAGGGATTGTTTGTTCTCAGGAGACAATGTGTAAGGAGCAAGAGGAATAGAAATATTATTACTATCTTCAACTGGGTGCATATCACTCCTAATACCTAAGTCCATCAAGTCGTACGTACTTTTAACTGTGTCCTTCGTCTTTCCAACCAAATCCATCACCGTGCACACAATGTTATGAGAAATATTTCTTTCTATATGCATCACATCAAGATTATGCCGTATTAGCAAATACTTCCAGTAAGGCAACTGGAAAAAAATACTTCTTTTTCTCCAATTGTAAGCATTATTCTGTGTATGACGCTTTCGTTTTGTACCCTTGTCAAATGTCATATCACCTAAGTGTTGAAGTTGCTTAAGCACTTCATCTCCAGTCAATGCAACTGGTGGATCCATATGCTCTTCTTTACCATCAAATGATACCTTATTTTTACGTCATGGGTGATTTTGTGGAAGAAAGCGTCGATGCCCCATGTAAGACAACTTGCTCCTTATCGAAATACAATGCGTGTCTTTATGGCAGCATGGACACGCAAGTTTACCTTTAGTTGACCACCCTGAAAGGTTTCCATATGGGGGAAAATCATTTATAGTCCACAATATTGCGGCATGCATGATAAAATTTGATTGACAATACGCATCATATGTTTGTACCCCTACTTCCCACAATTGCTTCAACTCCTGGATCATAGGTTGGAGATAAACATCTATTTTATCACCTGGACACTTTGGACCAGGAATAAGAAGTGTCATCATAAAGTATGGGCTTTTCATACAAAGCCATGGTGGCAAGTTATATGACACTAAGACAACAGGCCAGATACTATGATTGGCACACATATTCCCGAAAGGTTGAAATCATCACTTGCTAAACCCAGTCGAACACTTCTTGGATCAGCAGAGAAGTTAGGGTACTGGTTGTCAAAGTGTTTCCAAGCTAGAGAATCAGTTGGATGCCTCATTACCTCGTCATTTGAGTGTTTATCCTTGTGCCACCTCATTTCTTTAGCTTTATCTCTTGACATATACAGTCTTTGTAACCTTGGTGTTATGGGAAAATGCCTTAAGACTTTATGTGGAACCTTCTTCCCTTTCTGTTTGTTCAAATTCCATCTAGGCATACTACACTTAGGACATGATTCTGCATTTGTGTGCTCCCCCAATACAATATGTAATCATTCTTACAAGCATCAATTTTATGGTAATCTAAACCCAGATCAAGAATTATCTTCTTAGCTTCATAGAATGAGTTTGGCACTAAAGCCCCATCTGGGAGAACTTCTTTCAACAAGCCCAACAACACATCCATAGATTTATTACTCCAATGGTTAAGACATTTCACTTGAAGAAACTTTACAATGAAAGAAAGTTTGGACATCTTGACACAACCTAGATAAAGTTCAGTTTCAGCATCTTTTAACAAGTCAAAGAACCTTTTAGCCTGCAGATTAGGCTCTTCGCTCTCATAGTCACTAGTATTTGTATAATTCACACATGGAACTCCATATGCATCGCATACCATCCTTGTAAAATTTTCATTATCAGTAGCACTTTCTACGTCGTTACTGGAAGTTCTACAATCTGTCTGAAATCTTCTAATTTTCCCATGCAACTCCCACACCGTATAACTATTCCAGAAACCCTTACTCAATAAGTCTGTCCTAACATCTCTTCTCACTTTAAATATAACATTCATGCATCTTTTACAAGGGCAACGTATTTGATTTACCACGCCAGGTTGACTAAATGCCCAATCTAGAAAACCATCTACTCCTCTAATATATGATAGGTTGCCTCTGTCTCTAATATGTAACCATCTTTTATCCATTTATATTCCCTAAACATACAACAATAAAAGCCAATAAGCATATCAGTATATAAATAGTATATATATATTAATATGATAAATAGTATTAGGAGCTTCCTAAATAGTATATCACTAAATCTAAGAGATGCTAGTCTCTTTGTCCTTCTCACATACACAATATCTATGAAATCTAGTCATATTAGAGTTAAGGAAATATTAAAACAGGCTTATTTTAGTTACTTTTTGTACTCTTGTAATAAGCATAAATTAACATGCATCTAAGTAGATAACTTTTAAAGTACTTAATTATACAATTGTTATACTAGCTAAAATAAAACTAAAAATACAAAGCTAAATCCAACATTAAATCCACACCAACCAATAATTCAAAAACCAAAGTCAACAATAATGGTCAATAAACAAAATCATTTAAGCTTCACTATGCAAGTGGATACATAGTCTAAGAAACATTAGTAATGTTACATTGATTTAGACTATGATTTAAATACATTGATTGGCATTTTTGAGAAAGCAAACTATTTTTTCTTTAATGTTACATTTTTTTCTGCCACTATTAGCGTGATTTCACGCATGCAGATTTTATTTTCTTCACTCTCCCTGGTTCACTAGATCTTGCTTCTACCTTTTTTTTGACAGTATCTAAGTAGTTACTCCTACTTTAAATCCAAGGATCTTAGGTAAAATGGCTGGATGTTTCACAAGGGAGGTTTTAGGATATTGTCTACTTTCTCATTTAACAATTTATGCATATTTGCGTGATATCCATATAGCCCAAATCTGGGGTGAAAGTTATCATAGGTTGCAATGATTAGATACCTGGGTTTGTAACTGAGATTATAGGCTATGTCTATAATGACACACTAGTGGCTGCTGTTTTATTACTACTATAAACCAGGACAATGGTCTCATATTAATTAACTGATTATTTATTTATTTTCAGTCACCACATGTTCTGAGGCTACTGTCGCTTTAAATCTTCTACGAGAAAAGAAAGGCTGCTTTGATGTAGTACTGAGTGATGTTTATATGCCTGACATGGATGGGTATAAACTCCTAGAACATGTTGGGCTGGAGATGGATATTCCTGTTATTAGTAAGTGTTATTGGTCCTGTATCTAGAATTGCTTAAATCTACTTCAATGACTAAGACATTTGGGATAAATTATTCTCCCGTCCTTGAGTAATTAATCCAAATTTTTAAATTCCAAATTGTTAATATTCTGCAGTGATATCCGCTGATAGTAGAACAAGTGCTGTGATGAAGGGTGTTAGACATGGGGCTTGTGACTATTTGATTAAGCCTGTTCGTGAGGAGGAATTGAGGAATATATGGCAGCACGTTGTTAGGAAAATGTGGAATGAAAATAAAGAACATGAAAATTCTGGCAGCTTGGAAGATAATGACAGGAATAAACAAGGAAATGATGATACTGAATATGCTTTGTCTGTATCAGAGGCTGTTCCAATTAGGTATTTAGCATTCAAATAGAAATATTAGAGAGCAGCGAGCTATTTCCCAGCAGCGACAAGCATGATAATTTCTTTCCATTTAGCATTTACAATTCAAACAAAAATAAGAGAGTAGAGGATGATTTGAAACCTTCACGGCGTCTTTGTGTTCTTTGAAATCTACTCTTCACTGCGTCAATTTCAACAGACAAGGCAAACCACCAGATGACGCGGCAGCGACTAGCGAGATGAGGGATGCCGACAATCAAAGCACTAAACCACCGCCGTGAGCTCATGATGAGGCTGCTAGGGCACAGAAACTACTAAACGGAATAGAGGAGCATTGAATTTAACCTCGACGCAGGAGTGCACCACCGCCGTGAGCTCGTGATCAGGCCCGCCGACGCTCTGCTAGGGCACAGAAATGGAAAAGAGGATGAAAGTGAAGTGAAGCTGACTGCGCTTTGACAGGGTAAATAAATTGGGCTTTAGCGGTGACAATAAAATGTCGCCGCTGAAAGGACTTTCAGCGGCGACAATTTAGTCACCGCTGAAAACACTTTCAGCAGCGACCCTTTATTGTCACCGCTGAAAGTGTAGACTTTTTGCTGTGACACCCGCGAGTCGTTGCAGATACTATTATCTTTTGCGGCGATATTTATTGTCGCCGCAGAAAAGTGGAGTAAAAATTTTTCATTTCCCACCTTCGGCGGTGACAAAATTATGTCGTCGCTAAATGTATAACTTTCAGCGGTGACAAAAAAAGTCGCTGCTGAAAGTCTAACTTTTAGGGGCGACAAAAATTGTCGCCACTAAAAGTTATTTTCAGCAGTGACTTTTTTTGTCGCCACTGAAAAGACGTCGCCAAAAACCAAATTTCTTGTAGTGTTATTAGAAAATATGAAAGTTGTTAATTCTTTTTCTCTAATCTTCTCTCAATGTAATAATTAAATCTGAATTTTGCTTTACTAAAAAAGGTTAGGTTAATGGAAGGAGCTTTACAATGTGAAGAATCAATATTCAAATTCTAATTAAGAGATGCAATTATATTTAGTGTTTGACAATACCAATAGAATATATGTAATTGGATCTCTTTGTAAATTTGACTCCAAATCTAAAAGGTGATTAGGGATAACTGGCAAATTCGTGCTATATTCAATCTTTGCCATTATAACTTCCTATATATTAAACATTAATTGATAGATTATCCTTCATATAAAATAAAAATATAAATTTCACTAAACAAAAATTAATCATAACACAGGCTTTTATATTGACTTCACGGCAGAGGTCTTTTTTTTTTTTTTTGCAATTTTTATAATTATGAATCCTAAACTCCACATATCCACCGCAATTGCATAGCCATTTTTACTGTTCGCCATCTAAAAAAGACATTAAATATCAAAGTTTAATATTTTTTAGAACCAAGAAGAATAAGAAAAAAAAATAAAGATAATAAAGGGCATTCTTGTTTCTAAAAGAATTTAATTATATAACTTTAATTTTGACACACACACACACACACACATATATATATATATAAAAGACAAATTTTACCTCCGATGCCATCCAATATAGGCTTCCCTTAAAAGAATACATCAGGGAAGAATAATTTACCTGATTCAATGCAACCATTAGTTAAAAATATTGATTTCCATCCTGACTAATAATACAACTATGCTTAAAAAACTATATAAAATAAAAGAAATTAAAACTAGATGCGACCATAAAAGCAAATATTATTAAGTTATGCATGTGTTATGTGTTACTCCTATTATACTTAATCTAGAACCTAATTTAAAAGTTGATATTAATTTTAAATATAAGATTTATTTCTTATATTTATTAACTTTTTTAAATTATCCCTATTATTACTCTCTCAATAATAATCAAGTAAGAGATAAAATGATGAGATTAAAGAAGATGATTAGGGCAATTTAGAAAAAAAAATATTATATTAATTAACTTCTTTAATCTAATCAAATTAGTTAAATATGTCATATATTTATGATTGAAGGAGCATAAGATATTAAGTGTTTGAAATGATAAAACATGATATATTATGTTTTAAAATACTAAAGAAAATGTCACAGAAATTTTAAAGAGCACATATCATCTCTATTATAAAGTAAATAAGATATGATATCTAGCAGTTACACATCATGCAAATCCAAAATCAGTAAGCTTAATTTCACAATTATTATTAAGTAGTATATTGGCTCATTTAATATCCCTGACAAAGAAAAATATAAAGAGAATTAACAAAAAAAGGGAGTAATTCTAGTTTCTAATCAACAAACTAAGTAAAAAAGAATTAAGTATAGAAAATATGAATTAAGTATTGCTAATCACAAGATGCATACTCCATATGAAATGAAATTCCTTCTTTTCCCTGCATCTATAGGAAATAACTTAACAAAATAATGATAAGTGGCTCGAGACTATTAGGAGACAATTATACCTAAATAGCTAAGGATATGTTTCTTTGGTGATACGGGTTTTATTGAATGGATTCACTAGAACATTAGTCTTTGAGGTAGGGTCTTGGAGGTTTCTTGGCGTATATAGTTTGGTGTGTTAGCGCGCCATATCTAGTTGAACAGAAATGAGGGTGCCTTTCACCATAGAATGAAGGGGTCCATTTCTATTATCAATCAAGTCAAAGCTGTTATTGATTGCTCTAATGTGAGTTGTCCTAGTCTTATGTCTCCGTCATGTAAATCTATGAGATGGCAGTTGCCTCTTGTGGTGTGTGTTAAGTATAACGTCAATGGTACAACTATCAATGGGAGAGAGGTCACGGCTAGTGCAGATGCTGCAAGAGACCATGAAGGACGTTAGCTAGATGGGTTTATGTTTCATATTGGACATGGTAATATTTTTATATATATTATACCGTTAGATTAATTATATCGAGTTGATCTCACATATTTAATTTATATAGCACAAAATTATTTAAAATAAATTAAATCAAACTGGCACATTGCATTGGCTAATCAACTTTTGTGTGAAGTAGTAGACAAATATACTTGAAAGAGTTGTTGAAGGCATTTTCTTTAATTGCCCATATTTGTCTAGTTGGACTGGAAAAATGTAAAATAAGCATTTTAGATAAGTAGACCAAATAAACAAAACAAAACGGACACTACTATATTGTTACAATGCAAATTAAATATATAAATTCATTGACATCAATATTCTTGCTTGTTAGAATAATAAATTACATGTTAAATCCTTTATAAACACGCCCAAATCCTCCTTGCACTAAAAGCTTTCCTCTCTTCCACTTGGGCTGGTTACTGATGACAGTATATTCTTTTACTTCAGTTGCATGAGCATGTAACATTGCAGGACTATAAGGAAGGAAACATAGAAAGATAAAGTAAATTTTCAGAACTGTATTACAAAAAATATATAAAGATACAATAATTAATTCATAACAACAAAAATAAAATGAATTGAATGATTATGAATAAACAACCTGTTAGCATTAGGTTGATGACGAGTGATTTCATCATGAGAATAGGAGTTAGAAGAGGTAGTATCAGAATCGAAGGGAGGTAATAGTAAATATTATGGTAGAAACAGTTATCATAGTGTAAAAAATAGAGGTTTCAGACAACAGAATACTTCCAACTGGAATTTATACCATTAGACTTATATAGAGTTGATCCCATATATTTAATTAAGATAGCAAAAAATAATATTTTAAAAATATTTGAAAGGTCTTTAGGACTAGCTAGCAAATCTGTACTATTTCCAAATTTTGTCATTACAACTTTCTATATCCAACATAAATAAATTAATGTTAGGCGATCCTTTGTATAAAATAAAAATATGCAAACTTAACATTTCACTAAACAAAAATCAATCATAACGTACCCTTTTATATTGACTCCTTGGAAGATTTTTTGATACCATTTCTAGAATTGTGCATCCTAATTAAATTTCCACCGCAATTGTATAGCCATTTTTTGTTGTTATTTAATATCTCTGAGAAAGAAAATATAAATAGTTAATTTTAAAAAAGGGTGAAAAGGTTAATGCCCATCACTTAAGATGACTATATTTTCAAAGTATGTTATAGATTGAACCACAAGATACATACTCCATGAGAATTGAAATTCCTCCATTTCCGTGCTGCATATATAGCAAACAAATTAATAAATGGATCTTATTAATTAATTATGAAATTTCGCATACAATATACATGCTTGCACACATGACTTTATTATGAATATTGACATACCGATCACTCCCATGGTACTTTACTAATCACGATATTGGAATGTGAAAGTTAGAAAAGAATATTGGAAAATTTTACAGATATACTATTTGAATTGTAAAAATTTAAATCATTTATTTTTATAAAAATATATTGTTATTTGTCAGTTAATACTTATTAGAAAATATGAAAGTTGTTAATTCTTTTTCTCTCATCTTCTCTCAATGTAATAATTAAATCTGAATTTTGCTTTACTAAAAAGGGTTAGGTTAGTGGAAGGGGTTTTATAATGTGACGAATCAATATTTAAATTCTCACTAAGAGATATGTCCATATTTAATATTTGACAATACTAATAGGATATACGTAATTGGATCTCTTTGCAAATTTGACTCCAAATCTAAAAGGTGATTAAGGATAACTGGCACATTTGGGCTATTTTCAATTTTTGCCATTATAAGTTCCTATATATTCAACATTAATTGATAGTTTATCCTTCATATAAAATAAAAATATAAATTTCACTAAACAAAAATTAATCATAACACATGCTTTTATATTGACTACACGGCAGAGGTCTTTTCTTTTTTGTCATTTTTATAATTATGAATCCTAAACTCCATATATCCCCGCAATTGCATAGCCATTTTTACTGTTCGTCAACTAAAAAAGACATTAAATATCAAAGTTTAATATTTTTTAGAACCAAGAAGAATAAGAAAAAAAATAAAGATAATAAAGGGCATTCTTGTTTCTAAAAGAATTTAATTATATAACTTTAATTTTGACATATATATAAAAGATAAATGTGAGAAATATAAAGAGAATTAACAAAAAAAACGTGAGAAATCCTAGTTTCTAATCAACAAACTAAGTAAAAAAGAACTAAGTATAGAGATTAAATAACTAGCCTATGAACTATGTTTTACTGTGCAAATAAGCAAAGATCGGAGACAATTTGTTTGGTAAATGTTGAATGTAGAGTTCTTCAAGAGGACCATACTTTTGAAGTATGCTATAGATTGAATCACAAGATACATACTCCATATGACTTGAAATTCCTTCTTTTCCCTGCATCTATAGGAAATAACTTAACAAAATAATGATAAGTGGCTCGCGACTGTTGAGAGACAATTATACCTAGACAGCTAAAGATATGTTTATTTGGTGATACGGTTTTTGTTGAATGGATTCACTGGAACGTTGGTCTTCGAGGTAGGGTCTTGAAGGTTTCTTGGCGTATGCGCCATATCTAGTTGAACATAAATAAGGGTGCCTTTCACCATAGAATGAAGGGGTCCATTTCCATTATTAATCAAGTCAAAGATGTTATTGATTACTCTAATGTGAGTTGTCCTAGTATTATGCCTCAGTTATATAAATCTGTGAGATGGTAGCCACCTCTTGTATGGTGTGTTAAGTATAACGTGATGGTGCAACTATCAATGGGAAAGAGGTCACGGCTAGTGCAAGTGCTGCAAGAGACCATGAAGGACGTTGGCTAGATGGGTTTATGTTTCATATTGGACATGGTAATAGTTTGCAAGCAGAGGTATGGGAGGTGCTTTGGGGCTCAAAATGTGCATATGATATGTAGTGGCGATGAGTTGTTATTGAAACTGATTGTAGAGAGCTACTAGAGATCCAAACTACTGATTGACAAGAGGAATATCCGGATAATCGTCTTCTTGAGGAGATTCAAGGGTGGACCAAGAAGATTGGGATGTAAGCCTGGTTTGATATGGACAAGATGCGAACACGCTAGCAGATTCATTGGCTAAGTTTTTCCTGAATGTAGCAGAAGGCATAAGCTTTTGTTCTTCCCCTCCCAATTTTGCTACTAATGTTCTTGTTGCTGATGTAGTTCAGTAGCGTTGGTTTGTCAGTAACCAAAAAAAAATATATGCCTACATATATGAATTTATATATTATGAACATTGCCATACCAATTCGCTGCCACAATATTTCATGATATTGGGATGTGAAAGTTGAGAAAGAATACTTTTCTCCTGTAAAAAATAGAAGAAGTAATAATTAATTATTATCCTAATGCTATTTAGATGCATAAAGATAATTCCAATAAACTCCAAATTGTACAAATAGCTACAAAACTAGCTACAGGGACTTTTGAAAGATAAAACTCTTCTTATATTTAATTTTTCATATATATTACACCGTTAGACTAATATAGAGTTGGTCTCATATATTTAATTTACACAGCACAAAATTATTTAAAATAAATTAAACCAAACCAGCACATCGCATTGGCTAATCAATTTTTGTGTGAAGTAGAAGACAAATATACTTGAAAGAGTTGTTGAAGGCATTTTTCTTTATTAATTGCACATATTTATCCAGTTGGACTGTAAAAATGCAAAATAAGCATTTTAGATAAGTAGACCAAATAAACAAAACAAAACGTGCACTACTATATTGTTACAATGCAAATTAAATATAAAAATTCATTGACATCAATATTCTTGCTTGTTAGAATAATAAATTACATGTTAATTCCTTTATAAACGCTCCCAAATCCTCCTTGCACTAAAAGCTTTCCTCTCTTCCACTTGGGCTGGTTATGATGATAGTATACTCTTTTACTTCAGTTGCATGAGCATGTAACGGTGCAGGACTATAAGGAGGGAAACATAGAAAAATAAAGTAAATTTTTAGAACTATAGTACAAAAAATATATAAAGATACAATAATTAATTCATAACAACAAAAATAAAATGAATTAAATGATAATGAATAAACACCTTGAGTGATTTCATCATGAGAATAGGAGGAGTTAGAAGAGCTAGTATCAGAATCGGAGGGAGGTAGTAGTAAATATTATGGTAGAAACAGTTATCAGAGCGTAGGAAATAGAGGTTTCAGACAACAATATACTTCCAATATTATTCTTCTTCCCCTTCCCCTTCCCCTTCCATTCACATGCTAAACACATTATCTGTTTATTGCAGGTAGTTTTGTTCGAGAAGTCTTATGGCACTTTTTCTTCGTTTAACTTAGAAAAGATTTGAAGTTTATGAAGGAGTGTGAATCTACAAAATATTTAAATTTTTTAGTTCTTTTAAAGATAGGTATTTTTTTTAGATAAACTTAAGGCTAATTCTAAAAGAAAATGGATCATTTTTGAAATTTTATATCTTTATCTTGTTTTCTTATTTAAAAATTGAATTAAATTAAAAATTAAATTTAAATGTTTAAATTTAATTCAAATGACTAATTTTAAATTAAATAAAAAAAATACAAATCACATAATTTTTTATTTTCCTTATTTTTTGATAGTCAGATAATTCTTACTAAGAGATCATATAACTTGTTGATATTCAAAGTATTCAGATTATACTCGAACATGATATATTGATACATTCTGTTGTAAATAGATTAACTAGTATTTTATACATATTTTTATTTTTTCCATTTTTAATGAAAAATCCACTTATCTTTTAAAATATTTTAGGATTTTTTGTTTAATATTTTAAAATTGATAAGACTTTAAACAAAATTCTCACTAGTTTGAATATTATTTTAAATAGTTTTATATTATCATTATGCATCAATATATTCCCCATGTTTCAATTAAATAAAAAACGTGCCTATTACTTTACGTTATGGAACTTTATGATGTCAAATGCTATTCCATGAATATTTTAGGGGAATGATATTTGCCCCTTAATCTAAAGATTTTTCCATTAAGTGTACTATTGCTTTGAGAAATAATATATACTCTATTTAATTTTTAATATAAAATTTAATTTAATTAATAAAAATAAATAAATAATTATAATAAATATGATATAATCTCCTCAAATTATTTATGTATAATATTAAATTATTTACTTATTTATAAGTTATATAAGTTAATTTAAAAAAAATAAAAAATAATAAATATAAAATATATTAAAATCTTATATCTATGATAAAATATAGCCCTTCAATTAATTAACCCGTAGTAATAATTAAGACTACTTACAAAAAATGTTTAGAGACAAAAAATACCTATTAACCCTTGAAAGAAATATTTTTTCCATAATCTATGCAAATCACGAGGACAACTCAGTTCGCATTATTTATGAAAATTTTGATTTTTTTTTTTTTTGGGATTGGATGAAAATTTTGGTTTTAAGTATTAACAATAACGTGTCTATTGTCATTTTATTTTTTTTATTGAGAGAAAACAGGCCATTGCTTACTTTTTTTTAGTTGACATATGGAAGAAAATCGAGATATATATGCAAAATCAAGGAATTATCTCTTGCATTTGAAGGTTCCTTTATATACCAAATTTGATCTGGGGATTCTGATTAATTATAGTCAATTAAAACCAATTGATGTAACAAAATCAATAGCCTTTTTCCAACATGATTTCTTTTCTTTCTCAGAGTTATCACTAATAATAAAGCTTTTTTATAATTCATAAAAAAGTCATTCCCTCCTTTCATATTATAAGATTTTTTTTTCTTTGTGGGCAATTTCAAAATAAGTTCATTAATGAATCCTTATCGTTTTCAAAGCATTATGTTTTGAAACATCTAAACCCTTCAAAAACGGTCTTATAATATGAAACTGAGGGAGTAACATTTTTCTAAAAATACTAAAAAATTTATTCTTTTTTATAAAATATCTTTTTACCTTAAATATAAGAGTTAGTAGAAAAATTTAAATTCTAAATATAAATTTAAATTTAATTTATTTTTTAAATTTATAATTTTTTCCCTTCACATTATTTTTATTGACTTCATACGTATGTTATGAAAGTTTTCTACCATTAGGCGGCTTATAATGTAAATGAATTAAATAGAAAATTATTTTAAAATTATAAATAAAAGATTTAATCACCAAAAAATATAATAGTAACTTATGAGTGTGCATCTTTTTACCCTAAACATAAGAGTTAATAGAAAAATTTATTTTAATTTTAAATATAAAATTTTAATATATTTTATTTTTTAAAATTTATAATTTTTCCCTCTAAATTTTCTATCATTAAGGCAGTTTCTAATGTAAATAAATTAAATAGAAAATTATTTTAATGTTATAAATAAAATATTTAATCATCAAAAATGTAATAATAAATGATAGATATGTAATAATAAATTTTAATATAAAAAATAACAATAAATTTATACTATTTATTTAATATTGAGCTTTTTAAGTAATTAGATCTTTTTTATGATTTTATAATAATTTTCCTATGACTAAAATTTAAAAGAGATATTTAAAAAGATTATCACACATTTTTATTAATAATGAATTTAAGCAATCTTCTCAATCTACATGCAGCTGGCTCCTGAACAAAGAAAACAGAAAGTTGTTTGAAAGTAGAAATTGCCATTGTTATGAGCTTCAGGTAGAAGAGGATTGACAGGAAATTGACAATCTGTTGTGTTGAATGCAAAGGAAGAGACCTCCATTGAATCAAAACAGCACAGTCAAGCTCATCTTTCTCATTTTTCTCCGAAATCCCCTCTCTCCAGTCTCCATTAAGCCACGTGTCAACTCTAACTTCTCTTTCTCCTTCTTCACCCTCCAAAATCCACATTTTCTGTTTCATTCTTCAGTTTCCTTTGCCCTTTCCTTGCTCTGTTTTACAAAATTCCAGTTGGTTCCAGCACTTTTTCTTTTTTGGAATTATTATTTCTCTCTTCTTCATTCCTTGCCGTTACTACTGTTCTAGAGTTTCACGCATATTTCCATTGAAGCATCGTTTTCTCGTCTTGACGGCAAATTACATATCTCACTCTCTGATTTTTTTTCAATTTGTAAATCTTGTTGCCTATATTTTCTTCGCGCTAAAAAAAGTTTCTGTCATTTCCTCAACCCCACTCTCTCTCTCTCAGTCATATCATAGATCATAAAGTGCGTATAGAAGAGTCGCGATTTAGTTCGGTAAGTTCTTTCTGTTCGTTTGAATTTCTTCGACCTTCACGTACGGAAATTTAGGCTTCACGCTTTATTGATTTTTCAATTTGTCAATTTTGGTGGTTTGGCTTCATGTGCTTCATAGATAAGTTCTGGTAATTTCAATCGTCTCTCTCTTTTTCTAACTCTCTCATACATTATCATACATTACAATGTGCATGCATAATGGAGCATGAAGTTTTTGATGCCGTCAGTTTGATTTCTGCGAAAACAATCTGAATGTTGAGTTGTTTTCTGTATATTTTAAGATGCACGCTGAGGATAGATGACGTTGATGATCGATCGTCTGGACAGAGACGACGAGGAGAAGAAAAATAATTGATTAAATCGGGGCCTGGAGGTGGTCGCCGACTCCAATGACGAATCACGAGTTGGCTCCGCAATCACTGACGAGACGGCCGTCGAGAAGCGCTGCCACCACATTCTCCACCGAGGTCTTTGATAATGAAGTCGTTCCTTCCTCCCTTGCCTCCATCGCACCCATTCTCCGAGTCGCCAAGGAGATTGAGGTCGAGCGCCCCAGGGTTGCCTATCTATGTAATCAATACGTTCACAAAATTCATTCAATTTGGAACCCTCCTCAGCATATTATCGCACAAATTAATTCGATATTGGTCTGTTTATTTTAATTTGGAAGGTCGCTTCTATGCTTTCGAGAAGGCGCACAGATTGGATCAAAGCTCCAGCGGGCGTGGCGTTAGGCAGTTCAAGACTTTACTTCTGCAGCGATTAGAGAGGGTAAATAAAACCGTTCCTTTTCATTTCTCTCTTGTGACAATGTTTATTTTTAAATGTTTATTTTTAAAATTCATCTTAATATATGTGTTTTAACTTCATGTACTTGAAATTTCTCTCTTATTTACAATGTTCCTATCGATTATCTTTTTCTTACAATTTTGTTTTTCCATTTCCCCCTTATTTTAGAGATATTTGATTGGATTCGAATTCCTTAATTATTCTCGCTCTATTTTAAAATTTTTATTTATAATATATATTATTATTTACTTGCTCCAACTAATTTATGCAACAGTGACGGGGACAGAGCTGATCATAAACCTAATAATAATACTTATCCCCAAATTTTTCACCCAATTCACAATAGTTTGTATTTAAATCTATCTATTCATCGGATAAAAGAATCTATCTATTCATTTTTTAAGTCAACGAAGTTGACCGAATTTTAGTCAGCCATAGCTTTGACATGCTACAGTTATATTGGCTTAGAAATGACATGTGAACAGAGAGATTCGTTGTGTAATTTGAAAAGGGTGTGGGTAACTGTTTCTTTTTCCCCCTCATTCCAACTCACCATCCGTCCAATTCCAGGACAATGCATCCAGTCTTGCCTCTCGTATTAAGAAGACAGATGCGAGGGAAATCCAGGCTTACTATAAGCAGTACTACGAACAATATGTCAGAGCTCTAGACCAGGGGGAGCAGGCAGACCGGTACTTACATGCTCGAATTCATATAAGAATAATAAGATTATTTGTTTTTACTTTGAAGCTTGAACATTCTCTCTGGTTCTCATTTATAGAAGTTTTCCTTAAATTGCTTATACGCTAAGTAGCAAAGTTTGTTCGCTCCTTCTTTTGCAGAGCCCAGCTCGGCAAGGCTTACCAGACCGCCGGTGTTCTTTTCGAAGTGCTTTGTGCGGTTAATAAAAGCGAGAAAGTTGAGGAAGTAGCTCCTGAGGTAAGTCACATTTCAGATTCGTTTTTCGTGAATTTTTGTGTGTGTATATTCACGCATTTTTTTCTCGGAACATCCAAATCTTGGAGATGTAACAGCTATAAATTTTGTGTAAGCAGATTATCGCGGCTGCTAGAGATGTCCAGGAAAGGACGGAATATTATGCACCTTATAACATTCTTCCCCTGGATTCTGCAGGGGCTTCTCAGCCTGTTATGCAGCTTGAAGAGGTAATCCTTCTGCAGTATCCCTCTTGGATATGCCTTACTGTTTCATTTGGCATTGTATTGAATCCTTTGGCTTTTCCCATATTAGATCAAGGCAGCTGATTCGGCACTAGGGAACACTCGTGGCTTGATCTGGCCTAATACATTCGAGCCTCAAAGGCAGAAAGCTGGAGATTTAGACCTGCTTGATTGGCTTAGAGCCATGTTCGGGTTCCAGGCATGTAATCCGCTCCAAAGATAAATGGAGAGAATAAAAAATTTATGCATACCTGAATTTTTTATTTAACCTCCCTATATTATTAATGCATTTGGTTTATTTGGATCCAGAGGGACAACGTTAGGAATCAGAGGGAGCATTTGATTCTGCTTCTTGCTAACAATCATATAAGACTGATTCCCAAACCTGAGCCGCTCAACAAGGTACGTAAACCTTTACTTCCTCCTATTCGTTGAAATCATTTTAGACTAAAATAAGACTGAGTTAAAGCAGAAACACGGAATACGAAGTTAATTTTGCATTCTCTAGTTAACTGAGTAGCCCTGCCTTTTTCCCCCATGTATTAAATTTGCTTTTGGTCAAATGCAGCTTGATGATCGAGCAGTTGATGCAGTGATGAAAAATCTCTTTAAGAACTACAAAAACTGGTGCAAATTTTTGGGACGAAAACATTGTTTACGGTGAGATATAAGCATGCATGCATAAGCGAACATTTGTGGCATTTGGCTTTCTTATGCGGTTCGGTTGTCATACAAATTTCAAGAATCAGAATCTTGCGATGCCAAAATTGACTTGTATGTCATATATCTTGGTTTTTCACAGACTTCCTCAAGGTCAACAAGAGATACAGCAGAGGAAGTTGCTTTACATGGGTCTTTATCTTCTCATCTGGGGTGAAGCAGCTAATGTTCGCTTCATGCCGGAATGTATCTGCTATATATTCCACAACGTAAGTACAAACTTCCTTAATCTTCTAATTTTCTTATGCCAGCCCGAAATTTCCTACCAAATGTTAATTTATCCTGGAAGGGTTTATTGAATTTTTTCAAAATGTGCTAACAATATCTGACAATTACTTTAGATGGCATATGAGCTCCATGGTTTATTGGCCGGAAATGTCAGTATTGTTACTGGTGAAAATATTAAGCCTTCTTACGGTGGCGACGATGAAGCATTTCTGCGCAAGGTTATAACTCCAATCTACCGAGTAATTGAAAAGGTACGTTGCTGTCCAACATTTTTGACATACTTTGGCAAGTACGTAAGCAAGTTTCAATAATGCTGAATAGCTTTCCAGGAAGCCGAAAAGAGCAAAAATGGAACAGCTTCTCACACAACTTGGTGCAACTATGATGATCTAAATGAGTATTTCTGGTTCGTTTGGCTTTAGATCTTCATGGAGAACGACTTTGTTTGATGGGTTCATCAGTTCATTAAATGTTCGTTTGTCTTGGCATTCTGCTGCAGGTCATCTGATTGCTTTTCTCTGGGATGGCCCATGCGTGATGATGGTGACTTTTTTAAATCGACTTCCAACATGGCACAGGTACTAGGTACTCATTCTGTAGGATCGCAGCCTTCATAATAAAATACTTTTTCGTTCACTGAGTACATAATTTCTGTATCAGGGAAGAAAAGGTTCTCTGGGAAATTCAAATTCTAGAAGTGCTGGAAAATCAAATTTTGTTGAGACCCGGACTTTTTGGCATATTTTTCACAGTTTCGATCGTCTTTGGACCTTCTATTTACTGGGTTTGCAGGTATATTATTCAAACAGAAGGAAGTTTTGATGTTTCTCTCCCTTGATCATGCTTATGACAAGGCTTGCACATTCTTATTGCAGGTTATGCTTATTATTGCATGGCAAGGAATTTCAGTGGCGGATATCTTTAAGAAAGATGTCTTGTATGATCTGTCAAGTATATTCATTACTGCGGCCATTCTGCGCCTCCTACAAAGTATGATATAAAATTTCATTTAAATGACTCTTATGCTACTATCGGATCACTTGTTTCATGATTAACTTATCATTTGATTGAAATTCTCTGAAATCATCATACAAGCAGTAGAAACTTCACAAGCCATAGAAGCACAAAAAAGTATAACATTGAATTTTATTCGTGTTTATGGCTGAGATTATAATAAAAGAATCTAAACGTCTTACTGGAATAAAAAATGCGCTGACAAGTTCTGTTAACTTCAACTCTTCATTTTAAAAATAAAGCTTGGAAGTGGATTCTATATCTTTATCCTTGACTTTTTTCTGCCTTCATATTTTTGGTCCTTGTTCACATAAATTTACTCCATCCTTTTAATATTGGCCCAGGTATATTGGACTTGATCCTGAACTTTCCGGGTCATCATCGATGGAGATTCAGTGACGTGCTAAGAAATATTCTTAAAATCATTGTTAGTCTTGCATGGGTTATCATTCTTCCAGTCTTCTACGTGAATTCCGTTTACCATCTCCCACCAAGTATTAAGAAGTTGCTTTCCTTTGTCTATGAAATGAGGAGCATTCCAACATTGTATATCCTGGCAGTTGCATTATATATGCTGCCGAATTTACTAGCAGCTGTTCTCTTTCTTTTCCCAATGCTCAGGCGTTGGATCGAAAACTCTGACTGGCATATTGTTAGACTTCTCTTGTGGTGGTCACAGGTATAGCTGCAGTTGAATTATGCTTACGTAACTCATTCCCTGGAAAATGTAGCCTCTTTCTTTCTCTCTTTATAAATGTTTTAAACGTTTTTTTAAGGTCACTTTTTGTTTGTTGCGAAAGCAATGCAAATGTATATGCAACACTAACTAGACATCAGTAGGGGAAAATGTAGAAGTACAATCAATTTTGTTTCTTTTCTGTTTCTTAATCACCATTAAAAGAGAAAATCATACATGTATAGAGGAAGCAATCTGGAATTCATGAAAGTCTTGCCGTAGCCTATTCCTAAGCAATCTGAAAGCTCTAAGTTTATATTATTTTCTTTTGATCTTCTTAATAATTCTTTCACCTCCTGCAGCCAAGGATTTACGTTGGAAGGGGAATGCATGAAAGTCAATTTGCTCTTCTAAAGTGAGTTTTGCAGAACCCTAGTGAATGATGGTAAAATAATCTGTAGTCCTTCCCCGGGTTTTTATTACCTTAGAATTGTTAAATTATCTGGTCGTCTTCTTGTCTTTCAGGTATACTATTTTCTGGCTGCTGCTTCTTGCTTCTAAATTTGCCGTAAGCTTTTTTATGCAGGTAAGTTTGATTATGTGCAGTATTTGTTTCATCTATAACTGTTCATGAGAAGCTTTTTGGAATGTTGGTTTCCATTAACCGTTTTCTCTTCCATATATAGATAAAACCTCTAATTGAACCCACAAAGGAAATAATGAGCATTCAGCGAATTCATTTTGCTTGGCATGAATTTTTCCCTAATGGTAGTATATCTTCTTTTTCTTTCTCATGATTTGAATGTATCTAATTGCTTAATTTCAAAGTTATTTATATAAATAGTTTCCTTCCTATATATGCAGCTAAATACAACTACGGGGCGGTTTTTGCGCTATGGTCTCCTGTACTTTTGGTGTGTATTCCATGTTTCCTGTTTTTGTTAGAATATTTTAATCTTCCCATCAGCGATTTGACATGTTCAATGTAGGTTTATTTCATGGACACTCAAATATGGTATGCCATATTCTCAACTTTCTATGGAGGTGTTGTTGGGGCCTTCGATCGTCTAGGAGAGGTAAATATCAACTTTTTCCCCAACCTTTCTTGCTATCCTATATAGGTTTTATTCATTCTGTGTAGACCGGACCTACAATTCGGACCCATTCATCTATATTAGAAATTTAGGGGACACTGTTGCAAACTTAGAAATCTGGACCATTACTCTTTTCCTTATGTTACTATTAGCAAAAAAACTAACTTATGTCAACTCCTCAAATCCATATCTGTATAACAAAATATACAGAACATTATACTATTTATAAATTATGAATATGAATAATATACAGCTTCATGTAAGGCATGATACTCACGTTGGAGTTATACAGTAGAATATCCATTGTTATTTTATAATTTTGGGGGGGGGGGGGGGGGCGGGCTTCACATTGCCTTAAATTCAAGAATACTATGAAACTGCAGTATTTCAACTGCGACTTAATGTTGAGCTATGTGCTTATACAGATACGAACCCTGGGCATGCTAAGGTCAAGGTTTCAGTCATTGCCTGGTGCATTTAACACATGTTTGGTACCTACAGATATGAAACAGAAAAAGAAATTTTCTTTGTCAAAGCGATTTGCTGAGGTTGCTTTAACATATTTTTTTTGGTCTTCAACGTTTTGTTGCTAATTAGATTGCTGTCATTAATATTTCATCTTTACTTAAGTTCCATGTTGTATAGATTTCTGCAAGTAGAAGAATCGAAGCTTCCAAATTTGCCCAGTTGTGGAATGAAATTATTTGCAGTTTCCGTGAAGAAGATATTATAAGTGATAGGAAAGACCCGATATCCAAACTCTACCTAGTTGCTCTCTCATACCATCTTTTCCTTTGATGATCTATCACTTCAGTTAGAACCCTCAACCAAACTATGTTTGCATATTACAGGGAGATGGATCTTTTTTTGGTTCCTTACTCCTCAGATCCTAGCCTGAAAATTATTCAGTGGCCTCCCTTTTTGCTTGCTAGCAAGGCATGTATTTGAGTTTCGTATTTTTTTTCTCCCTTTTCATTTTTAAGAATTATTTGTTGCTAGTTCAGATAATTTACCTTTTGAGTTTTGGCAATCTTTACAGATTCCTGTAGCAATAGACATGGCCGTTCAATTTCGAGGAAGGGAGAGCGACCTTCACAAGCGTATATTTGCAGATGAATATTTGAAGTGTGCCGTGATTGAATGCTACGAATCTCTTAAAAATGTCCTAAACACTATGGTGGTCGGTGAAACTGAAAAGAGGTGCTCTTTGGGTTTTTTTTTTTTTTTTTAATTTCTTAGTGTTCGCCTTTTGCTATTTTTAGTTTCCATTTCATTATGAACTATTGCATTCTTTTAAGTGCCATTTTATCGTTTTGGTCTGTTACAAAATTTCCGAATAAACACGAACTGTTACCTGATTTGCACGCGGATAGCAATTGGAGCTGTTTTCTATATATGTGTATATATCTATTACACATACATTCATGCATACAATATATTATTAGATACACATACGTTGAATGCATGTATATGACTTGTAAAGTACTCGCATATGTACTTTTTTTTCTTTTCCATGTTACCTGTCAAAAGGAGGGCAAAGTAGAAGGGGTTGATCTACCTAATTTATTTGTGTTAGACCTTCATCTAATTTAAGTAATAATTAATAAGGAGAACTTCATTTTGCATGACCAAGGATTTTTGCTTTTGGATGAAGAAAAGTATTAGTTATCAGGTTTTTGTTTTTCCTCACTTTCGTCATCAGTATATATTAGTGAAACTGTAGAAAATTCATTAAAATCGCATCATTACCTGGACTTCTGAGCTCATTGGGATGAAACAGGATAATGGCCATCATCATCAACGAAGTGGAAAGTAATATCTCAAAGAATACTCTTCTTACAAATTTCAGAATGGGGTTTTTGCCTTCCCTTTGTAAGAAGTTCGTGGAGCTCGTGGAAATCTTGGTGAGCCATTTAAAAGGAAAAACTTATAGCTTGAAAGGTTTCTTGTCTCAGATGAAATATTTTATTTGGAATTTCACACACTGTTCATTATTGTTATAGAAAGCCGCAGATCAATCCAAGCGAGGTGCAGTGGTGCTCTTGCTGCAAGACATTTTAGAAGTGATTACTCGTGATATGATGGTAAACGAAACCAGGTTTGTGAACTTAATTGCACTGAACTGGTGAATAGTGTACTTGAAGCATTGTTAAACCATTTTTACTTTTTGGCCAATAGTAAAATCATGTTAATGGGTCCTCAAAAAAGATAATAATCATCATTTATTTTGATGCGATGCGATGCTCTGCAGTGAGTTGCAAGAACTTATACATAATAGTAAGGACACTGGAAGGCAACATTTCGCTGGTACTGATGAAAAACCAGCTATAGTATTCCCTCCTTTGGTTACAGCAAAATGGGAGGAACAGGTAACTTCTTCTTTTTTTCCTGGACCTCACAACTGGGTACTTAGTTGATTATTACAATTTTTAACGTTCTTTTTGTACATGATATTTTTACCAACTGACCACTCTCGTTTCAGATAAACCGTATTTATCTATTACTAACGGTGAAGGAATCTGCCATTGAGATTCCAACTAACCTGGAAGCACGCAGAAGGATTGCGTTCTTTACCAATTCGTTGTTCATGGATATGCCACGTGCCCCACGAGTTCGCAAAATGCTCTCATTCAGGTGTGTCACCCGATTCTAATAGATAAGAATGGGCTCAATAATATATGACTGCGTCGTACTTCCTGTCAACTGTTGAGCATCATGCTTTTTTTGACATTCATTGGACATGCTCAAAGCTTATTGAATCTTAGCCATCAGGATTTTATGATGTCCTATTTAAACTAGAAGAATACTAATTTTCTATGCATAATTTACTGTCCTAAATAAGTGGCTAACTTCAGATATTATAACAAGAATTTTTCTTGTTTACAGTGTCCTAACTCCATACTATAGTGAAGAGACCGTCTATTCTAAGACTGACCTTGAGGTTGAGAATGAAGATGGCGTGTCAATCATATATTACCTGCAAAAGATTTACCCAGGTTTGTAACAACTAAAGCAGGAGAGCGAGATTTTACTTGTTGAATGAAGAAAGGCTGGCTATTAATCTTATTTCTTTTTAATAGATGAGTGGAATAACTTCATGGAGCGACTGGACTGCAAGAAAGACAGTGAAATATGGGAGAAAGAGGAAAATATATTGCAGCTTCGTCACTGGGCTTCATTAAGAGGGCAAACTCTTTGCAGAACAGGTACATATATGATGAATGCTTACTAATTGGGTTGATTAACAATTTCACTCTTGTATTTATTTATAAACTTATTGCCGCAGTCAGGGGAATGATGTACTACCGCCGGGCTTTGAAACTTCAGGCTTTTCTTGACATGGCTAATGATCAAGGTAAAAGAATAACTTAGTGCCGTACTGTACTAGACTGTCATACTTAAGCCTCCCTCTATGTGTTATCAAATACGTAGTGCAATGGCTAATTATATTTTCTTCTTATTTTCTTGTCATCAGAGATTCTTGATGGCTATAAAGCTGTTACAGTTCCATCGGAGGAAGATAAAAGGAGCCAGAGATCCTTATATACCAATCTTGAGGCTATAGCTGACTTGAAATTCACGTACGTTGCTACCTGTCAGAACTATGGGAACCAGAAGCGCAGTGGAGACCGTCGTGCAACAGATATCCTGAATTTGATGGTTAAGTATGTTCTCCTATATATTGATAAATGATGTCGGGTTTTAGAGTGCATATATTTTTGCTTTCGATTTTCTTACATGCACTTGGTATAAGAATCTAACTTTTGGTTCTTCAATTGTAGCAATCCCTCGCTTCGCGTGGCATATATTGACGAAGTTGAAGAAAGAGAAGGTCAAAAAGCACAGAAGGTTAATTATTCTGTATTAATCAAAGCTGTGGATAATCTCGATCAAGTAAGTACATATTGAACACGGGAAAAAAAGCAATTTATCTACTCATCTTTAACTAATTGCTTTTATCTTCTCTGAAGGAAATATATCGAATAAAACTTCCGGGCCCAGCTAAGTTGGGAGAAGGGAAACCAGAAAATCAGAATCATGCCATCGTTTTTACCAGGGGGGAAGCTCTTCAGGCTATTGACATGAACCAGGTAAATTATTATGAATTTGATACTAGTAACAAGTAGATAATAGTTACATGGTCTCTACTTAGATGGTCTACTCGCCGATATTTTCTAGGATAATTACTTGGAAGAAGCTTTGAAAATGCGTAACCTACTGGAGGAATTTAATGAGGATCATGGGGTGCGCCGACCTTCAATATTAGGTGTCCGTGAGCATATATTTACTGGCAGGTCTGATGAATTTTCATCTACATAAGAGTGAGCACAATCTCTTGTTTGGATAATATCTTTAATACTCCTAATAAGAATCACTTGTTACAGTGTCTCCTCCTTGGCTTGGTTTATGTCAAATCAAGAAACAAGTTTTGTCACAATTGGACAAAGAGTTCTTGCAAGACCCTTGAAGTAGGTTTTTCTCGTATCCATTTCATTGTATGAGTAACAAAATATGAATCCCAGCAAGCACTTAACTAAAAGAACGAGCAAGAAATTATAATAGGCACACTATGAATTATTAGAAACACGTTTTCGGGCTTATAATGGGCTTGTTCAATTTTAGGGTTCGGTTTCACTATGGTCACCCGGATGTTTTTGATAGAATTTTCCACATCACACGTGGAGGAATGAGCAAGGCTTCTCGGGGCATCAATCTGAGCGAGGATATTTTTGCTGGTAACATTCATGATACATGTTTCTCATTATTAACTATTATCTGGATTTCTTTTCTTGCTTCTTATGCCTTTTGCCTCTAGGTTTCAACTCAACACTCAGACGCGGCAATGTTACTCATCATGAATATATCCAAGTTGGTAAGGGTAGAGATGTTGGGCTCAATCAAATCTCACTTTTCGAAGCAAAAGTAGCTTGCGGTAATGGAGAGCAGGCATTAAGCAGGGATATCTACCGTCTGGGGCATCGTTTTGACTTTTTCCGCATGCTATCATGTTATTTTACAACTATAGGATTTTATTTCAGCTCAATGGTAATTTTTTTTTTGCTACAGTTTCCGCGATGATGTTACATGCATGTTCTTTTACTTATTAGGATTGAGTTTAATATTTGACACTCAAACCAATGTTAATGGTTCACTGAAAAGATTGATATGCCAATCAGAGTAATTAAGGGAAATGGAATGTTATCTGTCATCCCAGCTGATAGAGAAATTTTGCAACAATGATAGCTTATATTTTCCTTATGTAATCTATATAATCTGTCCTAGTCACATACTTGTCTTTACTACTAGCTCCTCTTCTGCGTCTAGTGGCACTAAAGCTTTCTTTCTCTTATTTGCAGATGGTGGTCATCATGGTTTATGCATACCTATATGGCAAACTGTATCTATCTTTAAGTGGACTTGAGAACGACATAGTTAAGTATGCTAGGAGAAAGGGTGATGATGCTCTGAAGGCAGCCATGGCTTCACAGTCCATTGTTCAAATAGGTCTTCTGATGACTGTCCCTATGATCATGGAAATTGGACTAGAGAGAGGATTCAGAACTGCTTTAAGTGACTTCATAATAATGCAATTGCAACTAGCAGCTGTTTTCTTCACTTTCTCACTGGGAACAAAGGCGCATTATTTTGGTCGTACTCTCCTGCATGGTGGGGCGAAGTATAGAGCAACTGGCCGTGGTTTCGTGGTCCGACATGAGAAGTTCGCAGAGAATTACAGAATGTACTCCAGGAGTCACTTTACAAAGGGAATGGAGCTCGCCATATTGCTTATATGTTATCGGATTTATGCATCTGCGGCTACCGACTCTGTATCATATACCTTGATCACATTGTCAATGTGGTTTATGGTGTGCTCTTTTTTATTCGCTCCTTTCCTTTTCAATCCTTCTGGATTCGAGTGGCAGAAGATAGTTGATGATTGGGATGATTGGGCAAAATGGATAAACAGTCACGGTGGCATTGGTGTTCCTGCAAACAAGAGCTGGGAATCGTGGTGGGATGAAGAACAGGAGCACCTGAACTACACTGGGCTTTTAGGGCGAACCATCGAGTGTATTCTTGCCCTGCGCTTCTTTATCTATCAGTATGGAATTGTCTATCATCTAAGTGTAGCCAGAGGCGACAAGAGCATAATGGTGATTGATTATGCTCGCTACTATTCCAGTTTCTTATTTTAATCTCAAGCTCTTAAATCTGATACTTAGCCTCTTCCCCTTCTATGATTGGGTGTGAGAATTGTTATGATTTGACTATCATTTTCTCCAGGTTTATGGTCTGTCCTGGCTAGTCATAGTAGCTGTCATGGTCATCTTGAAGGTTGGTATCCAGTAAAAACTTTTAATAGAGTTCATTTTCTCTGCTTGAGCGTAGTTGATTATTATCTGATCAATTGGTGGCATATCTGAAATTGCAGATTGTCTCTCTGGGGAGAAAGAAGTTTAGTGCGGATTTTCAGCTGATGTTTCGTCTTGTGAAATTCTCTCTATTCATTGGGGCCATTGTCATTCTGGTCGTCATGTTTACTCTGATGGATCTCACAGTCGGGGATATCTTCGCAAGCCTACTAGCCTTTATGCCAACAGGATGGGCACTCGTACAGGTGCTCGTTTAGTAGCCTTGTACCTCTTTTTTTTTTGGATTACATTTTTCTATACACTTGATCTTAAATAATCCTTAACTACAAGCTAGACAGGAAAACTAAAGCTCCTATATAAAAAAACATTGTCTACATGTTTGGCATCAAGTTTGGCCCCCAAACTGAGTTCCCGTACTCAAAAAGCCATTGTCAGCCTAAACTTATGTTTAGGATATTTTTTAAGAAAAATAATTTATAACCTAAAAGTAGTTTTAAAGTTAAAGCAACTTTTTGTGTCTTATGACTTTTTTTTTTAGATTTGAATATTCTGAAATTTGCTTTTTAATATTATCATCTAAATAAATTTTTATCAAATTGACTTCTTTATAAAAGTCTATCTAAATATAAATTAAGTTATACTAATTGACTTTTATCGCATCTTTAATTTGTAAAAGTTAGTTAGGATAGAAGTCATTTTTGTAAATGCTAAGCCATGTATCCTTTAGCTAGATAATGATGGGTTTGGGGTTATGTGATGAACAGATAGCACAAGCATGCAAGCCAGTGGTGAGGTGGCTAGGGATGTGGGGATCGGTGAGGGCATTAGCAAGGGGTTATGAATACTTGATGGGGGTGGTGATCTTTGGACCAGTCGCGATATTGGCTTGGTTCCCATTTGTATCAGAATTCCAAACGAGGCTTCTGTTCAACCAAGCATTCAGCCGAGGGCTTCAGATCCAGAGGATTCTTACTGGTGGCAAAAAGCACAAGTGACATTCTTGATGAATGAGGCCCAGTCACAGACAGAGACACATTTTGAAGATCGAAAAAGCAAAATTGAAGCAAGCAATTATTATGTTACGTGGCCAAAGCACTACATCTACAGATCCACTATTTCCATTCCAGTGCCACCTCTCTGCACTCTGCAGCTTGCCGGGTGAGAGAAAGAAAAAGAAGGATGTAATTTTTGTTAGCTTGCTTCTTTGTATTGGTTGGGAAATCCCACGATTCTTTTGTGTCAATAGATCAATCATTGAATGAAAAATCCCAAGTGTCACTTGAGTTCACACACTATACAAGTAATTCCTTGCTCCCTAGTTACTGCAGCATCCATCAAGAGCACTAGCCTAAGCAAAGCCGAAAAGTAATCTCCCACCTAACAAGTCTTGTAAAAAGGTACAGAAATGATTTTTGAATAGAACATGATTTTTTTCGAACTATTCGGTCTTCAACTTGTTAGCATACGATGTACTATATAAAGACAAATCGCGATGTTTTAATCCTGGAAGTATTATAACTATTGTTGTTAAGGGAATTAGTAATGGGTTAATTGTTTAGCTTTGAAATTTAAAAATGAAATAATGAAAAATATCTCAAATTTACCTCAATTTGGTCTTTAAAATTTAATTTCTTATCAATTAAGAATCTAAATTTTATAATCATACTCAATTTGCCCTTATAATTTGAAGACATAATATTGAACCTTTTAACTTAAGTCTTCATGAATTGTAGAAAATAATTATATGAAATTTAGTGTGAAATTTTAAAGACTTAATTGATAAAAATCAAATTGTAAGGAATCAATCGATAATTGAGACAAATTTAAACAACCAAAAATTTCATTACCCCTTTAAAACTCAACTCTTTCAATGTGAGGTAAATAGATATCACTATGTTAAGGAAACTCACTTTCTTCTGGTACAACGAAACTCACTTTTGATAAACTAAATCTACTTAGAAGTTAGAAGCAACACATGGGTTTTTATTTATTTATTCTTTTTCTGGTTGGGAATGATTGGATTTGGAAAAGTGAAAAAGAGAGAGGGATGCGTTGCGAAGGCAAGACGCAAAGCCATGAAAAGGGTTTAGGAATTCATTGTCTGCACTTTGCCATTAAAATATATTGAAATGTTTGGTTGTAGCATTGGATTTGGAGGCTGCCAGCTGCTTCCCAGAGCACTTTTAATTTTATTTTATTAAAAAAAAACTCATATTACTACAATCCGTCTCCAAAAAATGAAAATCTTGAAGAATCTTATAAACGATTCTAAAGCCCAAAAAAATTAATGAAATATTATCGTTTGAAATCCTAGAGTAAAATTTATTACAGGATTTTATTTAAATAGTAACTCCTTAATTTAAATTTTTAAATATCAATATTCCTAATTTACAATCTTCAAGTTTAATTTGCAATAAAAAAAAATCCCTGCATAAAACAGGTAATTTGTTACTGAATTTATCAGAATATAGTAAGAATAATTTATAACTAATTTAAATTATTTAGACTTAATTTTTTTATTTTCATTTTGAAGTTAGGAAAATGCATGATGAACAGATGAAGTATGAAGAATTGAAGACATTCTCCCAGATAGTGTGATTTTCTACAAATATTATGTGTATTGTTTCCTATAGATATAGTAGTATGTCTTAAGAATGCAGTAGATCACCCATTTAGCTCCCTTTTCATCACCAACTCAAAACCAACAACACCATTATGGGCTTCCCATAAACTAATAATACGCACACACTTCAACAACACACTAGAGAGTATCATTTTATTGTGATTCCAGTCATAGCGCTTGGGAAGACATTCTAACTCTTGGATATTTAGGTTTATGCTTGAGGATAATAGACAGTTTGCCCTGCCCGATATTGGTATCGCCTGGGAGGAAGGGAGACTTCGCCCTGCCCTTAGATAGTGGATGAGCCCAACCTCTTTTTACAAATTTTTTGTACCAAAAGAAAATGTTTTTAACTGTTTAATCTTTTATCTATAAACTAATCCAATTATTTTCCACCCACTTCACGTTAATGTAAAATACCTACATTAGTTAATTCTCTACTGAGATATATTCTATTATAAATAATTTATTTAAATGTTAAGAGAGATTATTTACATAAAATTAGAAAAATAATTTTATAATTTAACTTATACCAATTATCAGTGACTAATAAAAAAGTTTATATTTTAAATATAAAATTTTAATTTATTATATTTTTTTAATTTATAATTTTTTTAAACTCTTTTTATTGATTGGATATGTTTAAATAGTTTTTCTTGGAGATTGTAATTTTCAAGGGAGATGATTAAAAGTACTACTTTAAAAAAATATACATTTTTTATAAAACATTTTAACTATTTTTTAATTTTTTGCAAATTCATTTCTAAGAAATGCATTTAGGATTGGTGAGTATTGGATATTAATTAATATCCAGAGTACCAAAAAGACAACTAAATGTGAGTTTCTCACATTACACAAAATCTTAAAAATAAATTATACCGTTGCAAATTCTATTTTAATTTTTTTTTTTAAAATTGAAAGATGAAATAAGGGAAACGAGACTTAATAAATAGTAATAAATAAACTCAAAGTACAAAAAAAAACAATAAAAGCCACACCCAACAAAACAAACTACCATACACTCTCTAACTCACTCCCCGGTGAAAAGCATCTCCCTCGTGACCTGCAACGATGCCACCATAGCTCCTTTCCCTTCTCCGTTCTCTCTCCCTCCCCAAGATTCCTTCCATGGACCATTCATCCCGCCGCAAGCCGAGCTCCCGGCGGCTGCCTCACACTACGTATCCTGCTCGACGGCGAGCGTGGTGCTGCTCGTTTACAGTCCCACCTTCTAGCCCCGACAACCTTTCCGTACATCACTCAAAACCCCATCATACCAACCCGAATACTCTCTCCAAGCCCAGTTTTTCTGTCCCGACCTCGCCTCAGAGCGCCAAATCCGGGTTCAGCAGAGTGGGTCGGATCGACCCGCGTCGGATCTTGTCCCCTGGCAGAGTATCGCCGATTGATTCTGATCCCGCACTTGATTCTGTCCAAGATATCATTGTTGTTCCCTCTCCATTGGCTGATTCCATTTCCACGCCCAAATCACGGTCTCAGAGCTTCCGTGCTCCCTCCGGGCAATTTCAGCCCCCGCCGGACAGTTCTGGCTCTGTTAGCGGCACGAAGGATTTGTTTGATGTGAGGTTGAATTTGAAAGGTAAGAATGGTGGGTGCATGGTTCTGGAGCTGAACTCTGATGTTCTGAGCGCCAACTCAGAGGTCTTTGCTGAATTGATAGCGGATCACAAGAAGGGATCGCCGTCAGGAGCTTTACCTGGGCCGAAAATCTGTAGAATAGAGGTGCCAGAGGTGGAGAATATTGGAGTTTTCAGGGAGACCATTGAGCTCATGTTTGAGGATGAAATTACGAAGCGCCTCACAAACATTGGCGTTTATCGATCCATTGACATTTTGGAGGTTAGTAGCTAGTACATTTTGCCTCAGCTTACTATATGCTTATCTTTTCTTAATCGTTATCTTTCCCCAGATTTTCTGTTGAGTTGTGTGCCTCGTTTTAAGGGCTTTGAGCTTACTGTTCTATAATCTATCCCTGTATATTAAATATTTTTCATTGGCCTTGTCTGTGCTGCTTGCTTTTGTTGAATGACCTTTGTGGGACAACGATGCCACAGTAACTTGTCAAAGCATGTGTGAATATCTAAATGTAGTTTTCAAAGGATAGATTTCTGGGAAATTTAATTTGTACATAGACTTCAATGCTGTGTTCATTAATCTTAGATTTAGTTACCAGTTAGAATTTGGAACCTGTCTGAGAAAGATATGGATAAAGCTTGGGGTCTCAAGACAAGTCAAGTTAGAGATTGGGAATGTTTTATTGCCATGCATATTAGCAAATATTCACCATACAAGTATAATGGAGAGGAAAACGTAGGAGTTAAAGTTCCTGTCCAGGATAAAAGTTTCTTTTTCCATGTCGAGTTTTTCATTGCAGGGCATAAATTGTTTTCACTATGACTGGTTCAAAGAACGGCATAATATCGAATAGAAACATCCTGTACCATGAATAAAGCAATATAGGACGAAAAAACCAAAATAGAAAATATGCAATTGAACCTTGCAGTAATAGAAAATAAAAGTGCTGAGCATTGCATAGGTGTGTCTATTTAATCTCTGACATGATTGCCCTCTTCCATTCCTAGGTTTCAGCAGGTATCAAATTTACCAAGGCTGTTCTGTCCTGTTTGAAATACCTGGAGGCTGTTCCTTGGACTGAGGAGGAAGAAGAGAAATTGAGGAGCCTGTTTACTAGGCTTAAGTTTGATGATGCGACGACCAGAGACATTTTAGGAAGACTATACTTAAATGATTCAGTAGATTCTGAACCTAATAGTAATATAGCAGGACAGCTTGTTTGGTCCATCACTTCTTGTGCAGATAACAATGCAAGAAACGAACTTAAGTCACTGGTCAAGAGTCTTCTTTGCAGAAGTTCAGTCTATGAGCAGAACCATCATGACCTTAGCAAGGAGGATTTGTATGCTGTTTGCCACTCATGTCTGGGTTCACTAGTCAGCCTCTTCGAAGAGGCCACTGACAACTTCCCTCCTGAAAGTTCTGTGAAGAAAGGTGTTGGTAAGCCTCCGATTGAACGCATCTCCAGGCAGGTTGATAACATAAACTGGTTGCTGGAAATCATGCTTGATGGGCAAGTGGCGGAAGACTTTGTCAATATTTGGGCGCATCAGCAGCAACTGCTCAAAATGCATGAAATCGCATCCCCCATGATCAGATACGAACTCAGTCGAGTTTCAGCAATGCTACTCATTGCGATGGGTACCCGAAAATTGCAATGTAGGTTGGAAGCCAGATCAGGGCTCCTCCAAGCATGGTTTGGACCAATGCTTTTGGACTTTGGTTGGCTGCAGAGATGCAGAAAGGGACTTACAATAAAGACCTTGGAAGAGGCTATGGGTCAGACACTTCTTACTCTTCCACTAAAGCAACAATACATGCTGTTCATGGAATGGTTTCGTTACTTCTCTAAGCATGGCACTGAATGTCCAAACCTCAGCAAGGCATTTCAAATATGGTGGCGCCGATCATTCTTAAGAGTCTCAGAAACTGATGCCATTGAATCAAGGTAGATAGCATCATAGTAGTAGTAGTATTGGCATTTGTGATTTTCTACCATGTGTAGATTTTCAGTTAGGTGAGAAGTTCTGAACTATGTAAACTGAATAAAGCGGATAAAACCCTTTAAGAGTCATTGTATTAGTTGCTTGATGCTTAAATGGTATCAGAGTTTCTATAATTTTTCTTCCATTAATTGCTGTGGAAGGCTATGCTATTGAGGCGCTGGTTCTGAGGTTTCATCGTTATGGATTTGCAATTGAGTGGCAGCTTCTGTAAATTAAATTAGGTTAAGGTGCAAAAATACCTATGAGCTTTTCCTAAATGTGCGCCTGGCACCATAAATTTTATTTGGGGCAAAAATACTCCAACTCTCTCTCTCCCCAACTCCAACTCCAACTCCAACTCCATTGCCCATACCTAGCCAGGAGAAGTTGCCGTTGCCCAAGAGAAGAACATGAAGAATATCGGACGAGTCATGACTGGAGATGCAGTAGGAGAATTTCCGGAGACCCATTTGAGTGACAAGCTATAGGGACCCACGCTTCATGCACATCAACCCGATGCACATCAACCCAAGCAGGGGGGAAGGAGACGGCGTTACAGAGTTTGTTGGAGTCACAGGAGACGGGTATGGGGAAATCTGGAGTGTAGGAGGTGCAGGGAGTGGGGGGAAGATGAAGAGGAGTTGACATTGGAGGATTTTGTATTATGAAGCCATGAAAGTTCACTGCGAGTATCAAGAAGCATGGTGCATGGTGACATTCTGAAGGGGTGAGCCCACTGAGAGTGAAATAGTTAAAGTGATGTTTGGAAAGAGAGCTTGTGGGATGAATGTCTTTGGGTTTGAAGTCTTTTGGTTCAATTGGGGAGGGGAAATGATGAAATATGCGACTCCAAATACTATGTTCGATTTCTAGAGAGTATCACTTTGTTGTGGTTTCAGTCACAACTCTTGGGAAACATCTTAATTCCTATGTGTATAAGTTGATACATAAGGGTAATAGATGGCTTACTCTGTCTGATATTGGTATCGCTTAGGAAGAAAGGAAATTTCGCCTTGCTCTTAAATTGAAATGAGTCCAACTTCTTTCTAAAAATTTCTCTATCAAAAAGAAAACAGGTGAGGAGGAAGAAATGTGAATGAAGAAGAAAAGGATGAGAGAGGGAGAGTTGAGAAATTGAGAGGGAGGGAGGGAGCGAGAAGGGACAGAGATGTAGATATCTTTATCCCTAAGTAAAGTTTATGGAACGAGACGTATATTTGGGAAAACTTTATAGTTAGTTTTACACTTTAACCTAAATTAAATTATCAATCTGCATAATTTTTTGGGACTAATTGCATTTGTTGCTGCACGAAATAAGTCTAAAAGCAACTTTTAATGAAACGGGGTTGTATCAACAGCAAGATCATCATGACGTAAGAGAATTACCAAAAGGTAATCCGGAAAAAAGAAAGGAAAAATAAGGATATTATAATAAAAGTTCATGTTCATGGGTCAGTTTAGGCTTAGGAGAAAGGGGGGAGCAAGCAAAATAAGAGGTTGAGGAGGAACAAAAAGTGCAAAAAATTGAATATTCAATGTAATAAATGTTAGTTGGCCAAAGAAAACAAAACGTGGAACAAATATTAGAAAAGTTGGTCGATCTACATGGTATAAACTTTAACTCTACTTTCAATATTTTGTTTCTATGCAATCAAACTGTTAATTGACCCATTTAATTATATATTTTTAACTTAAAAAATCATTTAGATTACCAACAAATAATTCTAATGCATATATTTTTTAAAAAATTTAAATCATATTTTAAATTATTTAATTATACAAACATATTTATGGAGTAATTTTTTTTTTTAAATTTTAAATATAAAAATGGACTAAAATAATATTTCAAACACGCGTAATTTGTTTAAAAAATTATAAATTTAATATAATAATGGATAGACTAACCAATGTTATTTAATATAATATTTTCTAAAATATTTATTTAAATATTGAGATACTTCATTATTTAAGATTATTTAAATGGGATGGCAAAAGAAATCTTTAAATTGAGGGGAGAGAAATCCCACAATTAGATTATTAGGGTAAATTAATAATTTTACATTTTTAACATAATTTCATTCAATTAATAAAAATATATATGTTAGAATCCTTAGCAAATGTTCTCAACGTACGTTAAAAATTGAAAAGTCAACTTCCTAGGCAATGAAACTTCCTCGGAAGTTAATTTCCTACTTTCCAAACGTGTATATATCTTGTTTGGTTGATTTTATATTTGTGAGGACGTTATAATTTTTTTTAAAAATATTGCTCCTATTTTTTTATTGAAAGGCAAAAATATTTGTTTTATTTATACCATGTAAATATATGCAAAGCAATAGGTGATAATTTTTTTATTATTTCATATCTATTTTAAACCAACTTCTCTTTCGTGAAATACAATATTTAGATACAATATTTAATCTTTTAAGTTTATATAAATTTAATTTTATTCTCTTAAATTTTAAGTCATAAATTTTAATCTCTTAAAAGAGAAAGTGATCCAAATTTTATTAAATTATAACTAATATTTATAAAAATATTAACTATTAATTACGATTATAATGTGTGTACATGTATCCACGTAAAACTGATGAAATGCAACTTCAAATATTACTTTTAATTAATAAAAAACTATAAAAAAAAAAAAAAGAACCAGTTTGAATCGAGTATAGACCAATTCCCCCCAATCTTGGATCAAACACTAGCCTAGTTTCTAATCCAATCGGTGTTGAACCAATCAATCCGATTTTTTTATCATTGAAAATTAGTTTTATTATTTTAATCTTTGCAATCATATATGAATTAATATTTGTTTCTAATCTAAGTGTTGCAAAAACAAACAATTAGACACTCGAGACTTTTTAAATATTTCAATAAGTTTTGGAAACAAGACGTGTATTCACAATTCATCAATGCCATGTATAGCATAAATGAAATATTTTGACCAAAAAATGAAGGTACTAAATTGTAAATCCACAAGTTAGAATCTGCTTCATTTTACATACCTTTTCCAACTAGATTTACTTCTCAAATAATCCAAGTCAACTAATAGTGGCAATAAAACGCTGAACTATGCATACTTCAGTGATCTCAGCAGGGCATATAAAAACTGTTCATTCCACAATATCCACAAGTGAGAACTAGCTTTGAACATTCACTTCAGCTTTTATTATCATACAAACGTTCAAATAGAAATAAGATTATGATAAACTTAACAATGAAAGATGCAGCTGCCAATAATGTCTCGTCCTATTATGAACTTTCACAAATCACATACCCTTACCCTCCTTTTTCTGGATGAAATGGGCCCCACTTTCTGGTTCAGGCTGGTGGGGGACCATGGTGTCCAGGTCACGCAACTCCAAGAAATCCAAATCATCATCGAACATCAAGGGCATGTTACCTGCAGCTTGGATTTGGTTTGAATTGTTGTCAAGGTCTCCCAAATCCTTAAATATATTATTAGCATGATACATTTGGTTTGCATTTGTATTGTCAAGGTCCGCCAGGTCCTTAAATATATCATTCCCATCCAACCAAGGTTCGCCTTCAGCTTCCTTCCCCACAGCAGAATTATCATTCTTCTGAGAAACACACATCGTGTTAGCATATTGATTCGGGAAAAACAGGATTAAGCAAGCATACTTTGCTAAAAAATTCAGCTTTCTATTTGTGGTAAAGACTAGCTTACAAGCACACTACTGAAGAGGAAAGAGAAAGCTACAAGAATGAAGTTGAATCCAAACTCAAGAATATATAATGAATCACATTTGGGCTTTAGAATGGAGAAAAAGTAAAGAACATCCAGGTGTAAGTATCAAACAAAGTATTACTCAAGCACACAGCAAATATTAAATGGTAAGACAATGGAAGCTAAAAATGGCATCTGCCAAGCAGAAAGCCTGCTACAATAGCTTGGCAGACAAAAAAACAACTAGCACCACCAATGTTAGCTACACAATCCTCTTTTCAACTTCGACATTGTCACTAGGCTTTAAGAGGTAATCAACAAGATCTCCAGAGATAATTGAAACATCGTCTTTCAACACGTGATTCCAAATAATCTACTCATCATCTGTATTGATCATGTAAAGATTCAAAACGTATATTCATGAACAAAAAATACGCATGATGTCAGATAAAATATTGAAGTCAATACAAAACTAAAGCGAATGTATAACAAATGAATACAAAGTAAATGGTGGAAGAAAACGGGAAAGGAAACTATAAAAAAATCTTCAAATGCAAAATGTAAGGGCAACACCAAGTTGTCTAGAACATGCCATTGAAAAGTAACTGTACTCCGTTTACCAACAAAAAAAACCAAGTACTTGCGACCAGAATTTACAAAAGAATGCACAAGAGAAAGAAATAGTTGGCGCACCTCAGTGTTATTTTCAGCCATAGCCACTGTGTCATTCGCTATGAAACAATTCAACAATGCACCAACATCATCAACAACTGGAACTTGAGACCCATTAGTGGATATAACTTTATCACTTGGAACCGAAGGATGCATAAGACATGAGCCTGGTGGTGATCCAACACATGTACTTGCAGGGGGATGACTATAAGTTGCCATAGAACTGCCAGGTGTATTAGGATGAATGGTAATTGGTGCATGCACGCCAACTAATGGGAGAGATCCTACACCATCAATTTTATCGTCGTCATTCCAATCTTCATCATTGAATGGCCTTCCATATTGTGCACCATTCCTAGGACCAGGACCATCTTTTTGGAAAACCTTACAAAGCACATAGGAATCCTGCAATATGCATGAACCAAGAGAACCATTTAAAAAAAATTCACTGGCATGACAATTCAAAATATACAAAAACACAGAAATAAAAAGAGAAAATAGTGTTTCCATGTGTCAAATATGCAACGTATCAATTTAAAGGCACCACATGGTGAGTGCCTTTTGATGCAGACATAACCCTTATTACCCAAGTGACATCTAAACTTCCATCGTATCTTTTCACATAAATCAATTTCATGGTCTTAAGATGAAACAACATAGAACCTCAGTTAATGCCATAAACAGGAGGCAGCATCCCATCCAAATAGTTTTGCATCAAGATATGCTCATTAACAAAAGTTTCTTCCAGTGAGAATTTGGGATATCAGGTCAGGAAGGAACCCTACAAATAATATTCACTTGAGAACTAATTGTTACATACATTTCCTCAATCACAGTAGTAAGAATACTCCACAATATACAGCAACTATGTAACAAGACCCTATTATTGCCCATTATAAAACAGAAAAGAGAAAAGAAAACTCCAGTTACCTGAGGAATGGCTTTATCAATCAGATCCTGATCTTCGAGCCTAAATTCATGCATAACCCAATCAGTTCTATCTCCTTTAGGAGCTCTACCAGTGTGAAATATCAGGGTTTTTATCATTCCCACAAGTTGATTCTTGTAATGAACATGCCTATCCCTCCCAGTAGTTTTCCAGTACCCAACTTCGGTAGCACGATTCATTCTGGCCCCACTGGCATATTTCTTTTCTCTGGGGCAAAAAAAGTACCATTCCAAATCTCCAGTTCTCAGATAAGATTTATCTGAAAACAAAGAAGGAAAAATTAAGACCAAGAACGAAGACCCATTTAGAAAAAAAAGACCCTAACAAGGTACTGAGGAAAGAAAACACTTTGTTCGCGTACCTGGGAGATCCCATGGAGCGTATTTGTATATTTCTACTTCTGCTATCACATTATTCAGGAATTTCTTACCCATAACCTTCCTCCTCAGGAAGTATCTAAGGAGCTCAACATCAGTCGGATGAAATCGAAACCCAGGAAACAATCTCGTCGTAGCCATCAATAAATCTACAAAGAAGCTTCAGAATCTAGCAACTTCAACGCCCTACTACTATCTAAACAGAAATTTTTCGCCCAGGCAGAGGAGGAAAATCTAAGTCTACACAGACCTCGAACCCCAATAACACAAAAGAAAACAAAAACAATCGAATTGTTTGGGAAAAGAAGAATATCAGGAAACCCCGTGTATGTCAAGTCCAATGCCGAAACAAAATCTTCCCCGAACACCACAGCCTCCCCCGGTTCATGAAGCAAAAAAGGCACTCAACAATGGATGTCGATTCCTTTTGGAGATAAAAAGACATCTGCACAATGGAACCCTACAATGGAAATCATTAGACGCAGAACAAGGGCAAATCTTTCGCATCGAAAAACAAATTTCACGAGAAAAACTGGAAATTTCTGCAGCGATTAGTTCTGGGCATGATTGATTTCACTTGCGACTACTATTACTAGTCCAAATAAGCGGACTTGAACCATAAACCTCAGAGAGAAAGAGGGCGGGAGATGAAGCACGAAGCTTACCAGGGAAGGAAGCGGGCAAAACTCTACAAAAACACCAAATGCTGAACTCAAAACGACTGAATCGGGAAGAGGGATTTTATACTCGAGGAGTGAGATACTGGACCCTCTCTCACCGCGTTGTTGTGGTGTATTTAAGGCCCGGTTTCCTTACAAATTTCAAAAATGGCCTCCCTTTTCTTGTTTTCTTAAGACTATAGCAGGAAATCCGAAAGAATTATTGCATTTCATTTCATAATAAATGAATAATATAAATATAAATTATTTTAAATTTTGATATTACATATAAAATATAAAGAGTATTTTATTATATCTAATGTTATTGTATTGAATATTTTTTATACTTATTTACTTTATAATATCATATATCTAATTTTAAAATTTATAGTTGTCCTTTTAAATATATATATGTCTTCTCTCTAAGAATTAAATTTAAATTCTTGAGAGATTTAATAAGATCTTATATCGTTAAATCAACTCTATATTAATTTATGTATTGAATTTTACAAGTGAGAGTTGAGACTTAAAGATTCTTTTAATTCTCAATTATTATTATTTTTGTTATTTAGGCATGTGAAGAATTATTTTCATTTCAAATAAAAGAAAAAAGATGTTCAAATTAGTTATAGATCAAACATATCCTCAAAATTGAATATTATAAAATTTAAAGGTTGAAGTTATAGCCATATTTGCATTTTAACTAAAAAGTTTAATTTCATTTTTTATTAATAAAAATTGAATAAATGTATTTAAATATGATTAAGATTTTAGTACCAAAAACTATTAGAACTATGGTAAAATAATTTAAAAGTCCTTTAAGCATTTTCATCGTATCATTACATTTCATAAAATACTGTATACTCTAATATGAGAAAACCAAGTGTATTAAATTGTGGACGACAAACCAACCATGTCTTAACTATGTTTAAATATTTTTTTTAATATTTAAAACTTTTTTTTGTTATCATATTTAAAAATAATGCACTGTTAGTATAACTTCAAAAAAGACAAACAAAACTTGGATACAAAATATCTAAATTCCTTAGACATCAAATTCTATTTTAATTAAACTATGTTTAAGTTTGGGAATCAATCTCCAAGTTTATTCCACAATGAGAATCAAAATAAAATATTGATGATGGCAACAAAAAAAACTCTAAAGAGAACGTTTATGAATGTGATGAGTTGGATTTAAGATTGAAATTTATTGTATAAATTCCAAATTCTCAAATATTTAAAAAATTTAATATTTCACAGTCAATCAATCTTTGATATGAATTAGAATCTGATCAATCTAAATTTATTGTAAAAGTAGCTAAATTAGTAAAAAGGGCCCTTTTTCTTGTAATAATAATAATAATTACAACACCACCAAAGGATAATAGGAAACATTAACCGCATATTGACTTTCTCTCCACTTTCCTTAAATAAAAATCCTTACATGTTCGTTGGATTAATGAGTGGATTTTATTGGATTTAGAACCCCTTGCAATGCTAGAAAGGTTAAGAAAGATGATAACGAGGAAAAGGAGCTACGACAACCACCATATAGCAACATAATTTTGGGAAAATACAACATCGTGTTTGGTGTATTCGGGCTTATATTTTTTTAGTAGATAGTAAATACATCTATAAAAAAATAGAACAAATTATAAAAATAGGTACAAGTAGATAAATAATTTATAAATATTAAAAAAATTAATTTTATGAAATTAATTATTTATAAAAATGTGTATCATTTTCCTAATATACTCATTTTAGTTATTTACTTTACAAATTACTCTCTTAATAAAAACTCATTTAATGTATACAATCAATAAAAAATTAAAAAATATATATAAATTTAAAAGTTAAAATGAATTAAAATTGTATATTTATAATAAAAATAAAATAATCTGTTAGCTTTTATATTTAAAATTAAATTAGAGGTAATAATCTTTCCTACTCTAATTCAATCATCCACTTTCTCTTGAAAGGGGGGAGGTGGGGATTTGGACATATTAAATTCAATTTTAAATAAAATTTCAATTTAATAAATACAGAGTCCAAAATAAAATTAATTTCATAATTGCCACTCAAAAAATTTAAACTTGCATTCTGAAAATTTTAGATCTGGATTGTCTAAATTAAATTTTAACGGTTGAGATCTTAAGCAGCAATAACTATAACTAACATTGAAAGTGAATAGTCAAAAGACCATTTTTAGGGCATGAAATGCATGTAACTGTACATACTGCCAAAGAAACAACTGAAATCCATCCAAAACTGCATACTCGATTGATTGATTGATTGACATGGTGAACAAATTTCAACCGTCAAAATAAACAGGATCAAATACACATGATGCAATCAACATCATCAAAGAATTTGGCTCACAACCTTCCAGTGTAAAGCATTGAAGAATCAAACTCTGGCAACAGCTGAGTCAGCACTTCCCCAAAAATGGAGGTGGGTTCATGAATTCTCCCAAAAATTACCAGGTACCATATGTTCAACATTTCAAAGCAACCCCAAGCCTGTGGACGAACCAATCACAGTTTACATCAGCACTGGTCTCAACAACCAATTAACATGTGGTCTCTACTTCCTGTTAGAATCACTGTACAATGTGCACTACTGTGGCATTGAGGAGGTTCCTACAAGTTCTCCAAGAAGCAGAGTTTCTCATGGCATGAAACGAGATTAAAAAAATAAGAGAAGACCCCAGGCCATAAATTAGGCCACGTAGGCTGTTGAAATCTCGATCACCCCATGAGAAAAGAGGCTACAAACCGCTGCCAGTTAATCCTTCCCTCTGCCAAAACTGTGCAAAGCTTGGTCTAGATGAAATAAGCTGGTGATCACCATTGATGTATCATCTCATAATATTCCATTCAAAACTCTTTGATAGTAATCATACTGCCGTGTTCGCCAAGCATCAAGGCTGCAGCTAATCAGCGAAAGCACCAAAGCGACACATTGCTGCCAAGCCAAAGGGGAAAAAAACGAAAACAAAAAAAATAAAAACTCTAACAAGCAAAGTCAAACCGTTTTGTAGTCAAAATAAAAACAAAATTCGGACCTCTTCTGTTAAACTGAGATGAAATCGTTTTCGCAAGTTCTGTATTGTCCGTGGACCACCTTTAAAGCATGGGAAGCCCGAGTCCTGATCCCAACAATCAAAGAAGTTCAAGGCAAAAACAGCATCAATTAGTATTTCCAGATTTTATCCTCTCATACCCAACATGAAAAGGTACAGCAAAAGACACACAAAGGTACATGCACATTTGAGAGTCAAGATTATAAAATACTTAGTACAGGTGAAACTTTGGAATCATTCATTAACTAAATGGGTGGCCTACAACTGTAAGATTCAAAACAAGAATCATTTACAAGCAAGGGGGGAAACATAAACTTCTCTCTCTAAATCTTCTCTACCTAAAGAGATGCAAGGTAACCTACTTCCTTGTCACAGTAGACTGCAGTCTCTCAATCTGGTTTATAACTTAGGTTTTTCTCACTGTGAATCAACCGAAAATCACAATAACCCTATATTTAAAAATCAAATATTAAATAGATGTGCAGCAAACCAAAAAAGGCAGAGGATTTAGCCTCTCATTATTCAGCTTGAAAACTATATGCCACTGAACTGAAGTTATATAATTTATCTAAAATAGGCATGCTGACCAATAAATTAAATGGATGTCAATAGGGGGCAGCATGAATCAGGATTGGCTGAAAGACCAAAAACCTAGACCATAGCAAAGTGTGCATTAATCTTATCCTGAAACATTGGAATTAGTATTACAAATCTCAACAGGGCATTAAAGGTGGGCAGACTACATTGAGGGTGGAACAACAGGAAGCTATCAACTAAGTTACCTGCAACATCTCAACTAGAAGCATAATGCGCTCAGCATGTTTTTGACAAGGAAGCCTTGAATGCATAAAACCTGGAACACAATGGGCAATGCATCAAGACATATTTAGCTGAAAATAGCATAATCCAGCAATTTCAGGTGAGATCTCTCTCTCTCTCTCTCTCTCACACACACACACACAGTTTCATTACTACCTTGAAATAATCAAATAACTCACTTGGAATGCCTTCAGCATCAGAATCCATGACCTAACACAATCCTATCATCAATGTCAATGTATGGAGAGCTGTTACCAGATCAAATCAAATAAACATAAATAACCTCAGATTTACCTCAAGAAGCTCTCGAGTTAATTTGAAAGGAGCACTTTCAAAGTTAACACGACCAGGGGAATTTGAAAGCATGAAGCCAAAGTCAATATGTATGATATGACCTTCTTCATCCATTAAAAGGTTCCCATTATGCCGATCCTTAATCTGTACAACAAGAAACAATAAGTGAGTAGAACATAAACTCTTCAATGACAGTGAACAACAAAAAGTAATACTTGAGCATCTGTTTAAGCAAGAAACACATCAGACACTAGTAGAAGGGAATGCATGTATAAGCACTATATAAGAGGTTTCACACCTGCAGAAGGTAGCAAACGAGGGAATATCCTGCCATACTCTCAACAAAGTTCCTCTGAATCAAAGAAAGACAAACGACATGAAATAAACATGTTCCAAAACCAAAAGAAATGCATGTGAGCAGGTCTTAAGTAGAATATATACTAGTGCAGCAAATGCGCAGTTCAGAATTTATTCTACATTAAATCAGCTGCATCATTGCATCTCTAAAATTACCTGGGCAAGTTTGAAACTTGGAGAATTTTCTTGATACTTGGCGACAAAGAATTCCCGTAAACTTGAAATGTTGGAATATCTGCTTTTGATAGAATGTATAGAAGCCTGAAAACACCAAAAATATCAGATAAAAATGTCAACAATTTAGAAATTTCAAAAAATTTGGCAACCATAGTTACAGCATTACCGTATCTGGAATTGTTTCAATAAGGGCTGTGTATGAAGAAGCGCATAAAACTTCATAAGGCCTCAACCAGAGAGGTAGACCAGCTTCTTGGAATATATCTGACATCAAAATCCACTGATTTTAAGCAACACATTGTAAAGAAACACAAACAGACGAGTCTTCATCCTGGAGTAATCTGGCATCACAACATGGTAAAATAAGATCCAATCATTTATCATCAACAAAGTACACCCAACTGGTTCACAGACGGCTTCACTTTTGGTTTTGCACATATTTCCATTTAAACCTCAATCAGAGCCCTCTAGCTTCTCACAAGAATCTTGCTGTGCGGAAATACTTGCTTTAGTAACTTGTTGGTTGAATGTGCACGTGCTCTTTTATTTTTTTGGTTGCAAATTTGGTGGTTGTCATTATCCATTAGATTGACATTTGCAACACAAGACGTGTTTTATTAGAGTATAAGAGATTTTGGTATCTGTATGTTACCTAAAAACTTTGTTATTACATATATATCACAAACGATAGGATCTTAAGATCTTTGAACCAATCTTAAAGTTTGATCTATATTGACCCCAATCCAATCTTATGTAAGATCTCAATCTTGACAACATTCAATCTTACTTGAAAACAGATGCTAGAAATGTTTTAAAAAGAAAAGAAAGAGAACAAAACAGAGCATTTGAAACACCCATCATGATGGCGCACTAGTTATTATTCCATTGAGAGGCAGAAAGGGAAAGAATTGAAAGACCACCCACCATAGAAGTGAGAAATAAGTTGAACTGCCAGATGCTCTTGTCTGCAATCGTCACCACTCTTTACAATAACCTATTGAGAAAAAGGAATAGTAAGATTCAATGACTTTTCAAGACATTAACAATTAAATGATAGGAGCAAATTCTTTCAAAGAATAAAATTACTCACAGATCGCAAGTCCCAACCAGGAAAATTCCCATATATTGAAGCCTTTCGAATTCTCTCTTTCTTTGCCTCCCAAAGTTCACCAGACAAAGCATCACTGGCCTTTGGTGTACTCCCATACGGCTTTTGGATAAAATTATGTCAGATATGAGAATTTGTGATTCCTAAAGTGAAAAATTAAACGAAAAAAGTTAAGCAATACCCTTGGTTGTGCATCTGATGACTCTTGACCCGCACCTTTCAATGGGAATCCAATAGGTGCTTCGCCTTTCGCTGCGGCAGCCTACCAAAAGTGGAAATTTCAGCAGCAACATTGAAAATTGTATGCATGAATGGGAACATATTAAATTGTCAAAATGGTAACTGAGAATGCAGTTAGAAGAAGTTATTATCGCACTTTACAAGCATAATTTGCCTATACTATAGGTGATAACGGAAGGCAGCTAAACATGTAACAAAGAGATAGATACAACTGAAAGACAACATTGTAACCTACAGTTTTCAATTAAACTAAGCCAGGTAAGGCACGTCTACTGTGCTATAGTACACTGCAATCAATGGAAGACAAAGAACAAGTAAGATTTTATGGAAGCTACTTGTCATTAAGCAGTATTCTGAGCTAATCCAGAAACATTTTTCCCCCGGGGGGGAGTAAGAAATGTTTCAATACACACTAGTGTTTCAAGTTGCCTCATATTATGAATACCACAGTATCAGCAATGTGAGGACTAATACATATATATAACAAAGCATACTTTTTACTATTCATTCAGATTCATTTCTATTCCTTGTGTCTTAGTAATCCACAATATTATAATTTTAACTTTCTCTATTATCTATCTATATATTATTATCTATATAAAGATGACAATTGGCACTGTTCCTTACATTACTGTTCCTAATGTTACATCGACCAACAATAATTTTATGCAGTATTGTCATTTTTTTTAACTTTATTGTGTATCTCTTATTTCTTGTTTTTTAAAAGTTTAAATATCTCCTTACAATGTAGGGGGACAGATATTCCAGTTCATCATAAAAACTTGGCTTCATAAAGGAAAATAATGTGAATCATAGCAATAGTAGCACTCAAAATCACTCAAAGGCTCACTTTGACTTCCTCTATTGCCACTGTACTTGGAACTTGACGATGTTCCTTCCACCGTGGTGGTGGTTGATCCTAAATATCTCCCATTCTAACCCCAGGATCAGCGGTCAAAACAACTCAAACCCTCTCCAAATCACGGCCATGTCTTGATGATGATGCTTCTATTGCACCCTCTTTAAGAGTTGAAGCATGACTATGACTGTTACCGCATAGATCATGCACTTCAGACTTCTCTACTTGGCTACATAATTGTGTTTCTACAGAAAGATTTACACTGACAAATATAACTTTCTCCCCAGATGTATGGGTAATTGCCTCGTCAATCACTTGAGCAGTTGATCTGGACATTCTATCATTGATATTTCGATACACCTCATGTGTAGTCCCAAAAGGATATGCCCAAGGGGGTGGTTTTTGCAAAAAAGCATCTCCATTTACCAAAGCAATTCCACCTTTAGAGAGTTTCTGGGAATAGGATGTCTCCTTGGAATTGCTATATTATATATTTTAAAGGAAGGAACATACATCAGAAATATAGAAAGTATGCTTCTCACTTTACTGACTACTTACACAATGCTTGAAGATTATTATCCAGTAAATAGTAAATACCTTGGCATTTCACATTTCAAAACTTCAACACAAATCAGGTAAGGTGCCTTCTCCCTAGAATTTAAGGGAACAGCTTCAGCTTCAGGTATATGAAGCACACGATATATTCCCTTTCCCAGGGGAAAACAAACTCCTAGAAAAATTTTATAAGCGAGTTCATATCAGAGAAAGAAGACAGAGGAAACTGCAAATAATGGGAAATGTAATTTTCCAACTGTCCTGCAGTAACTTAATAATCCGCCTTAAAAATGATTTTCAGCAAAGAACTAACAACTAAAACTCCATAATAGGAAAATAACTTGTCATTGATTGGTCCAAAAAGAGCCTCTGATAAAGATGAAAATGGTGATTTCTAAACATTCATTCCTCTAGAGATAACATATTAATACATTGACATATTTTCTAAACCAGCATTTCATCTGCTCAGCTGCCAGATGCAACAAATACCGAAATTCCTAGTAAGCTTAAATGAACTCCCACAAATAATAAATATAATAGTTGGCAAGTACCTCCTGTCTTTTGCGCCTCAGCTACATGTAAATTTATCTCTGTGAGTGACTGAAAACACAGAAGAAACAATAAAAATCTGTGCCAGAAATATGAAAGTGGGAAAGAAAACTGAAACGTGTACGGAACATATGCATATTTCCGTATGTATCTACATCAATGAAGTGAAAAAAGCAAAGAAAAATTAAACTGTAAAAGAAATAACCTGATGAAGAGAACTTTTGCGATCTTCAATTGGAAATACATCCACTAACCCAACTGATGTCTCACATAATGTCTGTATAAAGTCTAGTGACTCATGATACGCCACTTTACGGAACTGTGATGTACTGTGATTTGGAAGTGGAGGCTTTTTATTTGATTTTTCACTCTGTTGCTTCGGTGATCCAGGACACTTCTGCCAATTTGATATATCAAATGAATTGATGAAATATAAGAGTAAGAAACATGCAGCAGAAACATTACCACGTAATATTTGGAAAAATTACCTTTTATTTGATATTTAAAAGCATAAAGGAAATAAAAATAGACATTCAAAGTGCAATAACAGTACAAGTACCTTTCCAGCTAACCCATAAGTCCGACAGTGGGTTTTGTCATGCACGATGAATCATTTCCAATTGAATAATGCATGCAACATATCTTGCTTTGAATACAAAAGTTACTGACAATACAACCATCTATTTGAATTGATTTTCAGAAAGAAGCATAGTAAATGAATGTCTAAAATCTTAATTTCCATAATTCACCAATGATAGATTAATTGAATCTCCCTGTAGGGTAAGTACAAACAACTGCTAATGCTAAAGCGCAAGATCAATTAAACTGAAGAAGAAAGAGCAATATAAAGCCAAGGACAACTGCCTAGTTATAATGTCACAGGAAAGCAAGTGGTTTTAACAGAGCCATGAAAAGAAATAGACCTATATTTTAGTTATGTTTGCATTCAATAGATACTATCCTAGATTAATAATGTGCTGATATTGACACCAAATTTAGTGCTTGTGTAGGCCCATCTCAAGTGCATGTCAAGTAGAAAGCATTTTTTTAACCAAATTAAAAAAATCAGGACCAAAACATATGAGAAACCAACATAAAGGCAGAATCTTCAAGTAAAACTAAGTTTTGCAGCATCCAAGTTTTTATTGGAAGGCATGATCAAAAGTGGCTCTGGTCCTCAATACAATCATGTATCCATCTCAGCAAAATAATAAAAATAATAATAACACAATAACAATGATCAGCATGAGAGTCAAGATGGACCTATGAAATGGACCGTGTATAGCTAATTTAAGACTAAAAAGTAATCACTAATCAGCTATGGGATACTAGATATTATTTACAACTACTGGTTTGCTTTCACCATGCAAATAAATTATATTTCAAATCAGTATTTAACAGACCTCATTCTGCTTCCTCAACCCCAATAGCTCTGAATCTTCAATTGAACGGTCACGGTCTGTGAACAATTTGCCAAAAAAATTCTCTGTACCTGGACTACTTTCTAATAATCCACCAGAACTGCTGTTTTCATTGGCTGGACTACTTTTAGAATCTTCATGGTGCACACGAAATAGTCTTTTGAACAAAGGAACATCAGAAGCCTCTTCTTCCTCATCATGGTAGGCACTCTCCTCAATTTTTCCATTGGCATCTCTCTTACCCTCAAATACATCCTTCAAGAATTTCCTAAAAAACCCTTCTTTATCCTCCTCTTCAGTTGATTTTATACATTTTTCTTCAGAGTTAGAAATTTCTCCATCATCAGTTGGATCGTTGTTGTTCCCCCTATCATGTAATTTTTCCTTGAAAAGTTTGCAAAAAAATCCTTCCTTCAATTCATCCTCTACTGATTTAGGATGTGCTTTGTCTTCAAAATCATTCTTACTATCACGAGACTGTCGCTTGAAAAATCCCTCAGAACTTGATATTAGTTCCTCATCCTCACCTTGGGGGTCTCTTAGGAAACTTCTAAAGAGTCCATCTTTTTCAGAGTCGTCTTCATTATTATCAGATGATTTCCGAAACAGAAATGCATCTCGTTCTTTTGAACCCTACTCATCATCACCTTTGCTATCTCTTAAAAGCCTCTTGAGCAAACTATCCTTTTCAGAATCACCAACGTCTTTCTCTGCATACTTCCTAAATAGCAAGGCATCCCAAACTTTTTGACCAGGAATGAATTTCTTGAAAACGTTGCTCTCATCAGGAGACAACTGATTACTATCCTCTTGCAAATTGTTTCCAGTAGAAGGTGAGAATGATAAAGACTTCTGAACAGGAGGTGATGATGTAAGTGACAACAAGCGATGTTTTGAAGATAGCAACTTATTCAAAACTTGGTTTTTACTCCCAGAATTAGAAGGTTCACTTTGAGGCCTTATCAAAGGAGGCCACTCATCCATTAAGGTGGCTGCAATCTGGCACTTCTCCAGAATCCTGCTAATTCCCTCATTATCATCAGAGTCCTCAAGCTCTGCCAATAAAAAACCAGTGCACCTTCAAAGCTATCTTAATTGACTTTGAGCACATGTCTATAACAAATTTATCCAGGGAAGGGCTTGGCTTATGTATCATCATGTAACAAATTTGGAACAAATAACTCTCAATTCCCTGTAAGGGAAGGGTATACATTCGATTACAGAGATAGTCAAGTACCCCAGAATGTTCATGCTTGTACAAATAGCTAACAGCAATCCACTCGCAGAAGAATGCCAAGTCAAAAAACCTCATGAGCCACCCATTTTCACCAGACTCATTAGACAGGTTGGGCGTCGATGTGATTTCCCGTGGCTCATCTGTCACTCCACGGGTCAGCCCTAAAAGCCTCACCATCCTCAGTTGACCGTCATCAACCCTAATTTACCTCTCGAGGGGAATCGAGAGAGCACTTCCCTCGCCGTATCAAAAACACCTCGATTTCAAATAATTCAGCAACTAATGCATGCTAGTATAAACCCTATAAATCCCAAAATGATTCGATGAAAACCCTAATTCTCCCAGAAATCAATATTACAACTCGAGTGGGTTATCTGATTCAAACACCAACAGTGCAAAGTCAGGGAACAGAGATATTGAGCAGAAACCCTTATACCAGTTACGCAAATGGAAGGAAAAAATACTGTGCTTCGCTTCGATAAAATTGGGAACCAAATACAGCAACTGCGCCAGAAATTATCAGGAAATTCTCGGAGAAATCACAACCCTTGCTTGAATTCCAGAAATGTGAATATCTAAACTGTGCATACAGAACAAACCGCGAATTTGAATATTGCACAAGAGCGGGTAAATGAACCGAATGCCCAATAGATCTCTGCTGCTTCTTACAGATGAAGTAGCTTGACAGCAATGGTTGTGGTGGCACGGTGGCGGTGTTCTCAGATAGACACGGACGAAGGGGAGTTACATGGTAGTTTTGTGGTACTCATAATAATTAATATTAATAATAAAATTTAAATTTTGCTTAGAAGCACCTACTTGTAATATAAGCTATGCATTCCCGCCTTCTAACTCGATTCCTTTCCTTTCAAATCCGAAATAATATTTTTATTTTTTTTTCAAACAATTAAGACTTTTTTTACTTTTATTTGTTTGTGATTTTTTTAAAAGAAAGGTGAAATAATATTAATAATTATCTAATTTAATTTCCTGATTTGTATCAGGCTTTTGTTTGTATTTTCCATTTTTTTTAAAAGAAAAAAATGAAATCAACGAAAGTTGTATTTTGGTTTGTCGGATCAATAACCAAAAGCAAAGATGTAATCAAATGCATCTACTCTTTCTTCAAACACTAATACAAGGTGGGAAGTGTAACTGACGAAGTGAGAAGTAAAGCTAAAAGTAAAATCTTTTATTTGTTTTATTTAATATAATAAAAATTATTTTTATTTTTATTTCTATCTTCACTTCTATTTTTAATATTTTATTTTATTTTTAATATTTTATGTTATTTTAATTTCATTAAAAAAATTATAAATTGAGATATTAAGGTGATAAAAGTAGAAATAAAATTTTTTAGACTATTTTATTTTAATTATAAAATTTTTAGACAATTTCAATTCTTCACAAGTTATTATAAAAAATATTTTCAATCATTTTACCTCGAGTTATAAAAAAATATAGATAAATTTCATACTCATTTATATATTATTAAAGAAATTTTTTAAACTCATTTTTACTCTCACTTATATTTTTATTTTTATTTTTTCTTCTATTAAAATTTTTCCATCTTAATAAAAGTGATTTGCGAACACAGATAATTAATAAGAAGATGGAAGAAGATGCATTGGAATATAATATTATTGAAATCATTTAATTGATTGAATATCAAAATGTGGGGCTCTGAAGTCTGAATACAGGTGAACTCGGTGATATAGCTTAAATTATATGAAATACTCTAAACAATCTCACCTGGTGAACTTAAAAACTATGACTAAACATGTAAAAGTACTATTTATTACTACTAAAATTTGTTACTTATTATCATGGGTCGGGCTTCTTTAGACACACGTTGGGATTGCACATGAATTGTCATTATGTGAGTTTAACTAGTAAAGAAATGAGATATATGATCATTTAGAATGTATTTTATTTTTGAAAAGTACCACTTTATTATAGTTCTAGTCGTGGCGTTTGAGGAGGCATCTTAGCTATTGAGTGTTTAGATTTACGCTTGAAGATAATAGACGGCTCACTATACCTGACATTAGTATCGCTTAGGATAAATGAAGACTTCACCCTACCTTTAAATCATGGATGAACCTAACCTCTTTCCAAAAAAAATTATACAAAAAAAAGTTACATTATAAAATAAATAATTTATTAATCACAGTAATTAACTTTATTATTTACATAAAAATGATGGTGTTTTGCACAATATGTTTATAGGTTGAATCCACATTTAAGATCCATGATTCATAAAAACTTTATCATATATATATAAGTCTCAATATATACTTTGATTTATTTATTGAAAACTGTTGAATCTTAATTAGATATGTAAAATTTTGTTATTCATATCCTTTGATTAATTAAACAACATCTAGCTAATTTGTGTACGTTTAAACACAATAATTTTGGTTTGAAGAAAATCTGATGTGGTCCGAAAACTAAACTACAAGGAATCTTTACAGAATGAATTCGATATCGATAGCTTTGCAACTCGATTGCAAGGTGGTTATTAATTTCCTAAGTTTGGTAACTAATAAAAGATTAGCTAATGAGTGCAAACAAAAAAGCAAACTACTCATTCCATATATAATTCTCCGTACGTACTTTGTACTCTTTGTACTTTGTAAACACATCAAGTGTACGGTACTTTGCATATTTCATAATACGTGGTTCATCTTCGAAGCATCTTAGATCATGCCTGAACCCTAATTTTAAGTGCAGGGTCCCAAATCAAATGCATATATCTAAAAGGAAGAGATTAACTACAAGAAAGAATATCGTGGATATTCTGTAATCTATATAATAAAATACCCCAGTAATTCATCGAACACAAAGCATGCATTTTCTGCACCAAAAACCAGGTTCTTCACCTTGAGTCGCTAAGAAATATGGAAAGAACATTACTACTGGGACTAGAAAACAACCCTCAAATAACTCAAAACCAAAGACACACACTACTAGCGAGCTTGCATTCTATAAACAACGATCAACATGGGAGAATTCGAAGTCACCGAGGTTGTGATTGTTGGTGCTGCGCCTTCATGGTCTTGCAACTTCAGCTTGTCTCACACAGTATTCAATCCCTCACGTAATTCTTCAGAAAGATGACTGTAATGCTTCTCTTAGTAGAAAACACACATACGATCGAGTCAACCTTCATCACGCCAAAGAGTTATGTTCTTTACCCTTGATGCCTCACTCACCTTCAAGCCCCACATTTCTCACCAAAACTGAATCCCTTAACTACACCGACAACTACGTCACTCATTTCAACATAGGCCCTCGTTACTGTCGTATGGTTGATTTCGCTGCGTACGATGACGCTAAGAACAAGTGGAGGATTGAAACCACGAATAATACTAAAGAACGAGGGTGTCGTCGTGAAGCTTAGTTTGCCAAGTATTTGGTTGTGGCGAGTGGTGAGAATAGTGAAGAGTATATTCCTGAGTTCAATGGATTGGACAGCTTCGAAGGTGAGATAGTTCACTTGAAGAATTATAAGTGTGGTTCTAAGTATAAGAGGAAAGAGGTTCTTGTCGTTGGTTGTGGAAATTCTGGGATGGAGATTGCTATGATCTTAATGACTTTGAAGCTCGAACTTTCCATTGTTATTAGAAACCCGGTGAGTTTTTCATTGATATATATACACATACATTTCATTGGAGAAGACATTATTAATAAATGATCACCTGATGGTGATTGTGCTTTTGTATATATAATGATTAATTTGTGTGCGTAGGTTCGTGTATTTATGGCAAACTTGGAGTACGGTGATCTCTCCAGACATGGTATTCATCGTCCCGAAGAAGGACCTTTCTTCCTTAAACGGGTCACTGGGAGGTCCCCTGTCATTGACGTTGGTATCATTCAAAAGATTCTTCATGGAGAGATTGAGGTTTCGTATCATGGACCATTCAAATTTCTTCTTTATCTCTCCATGTGCAAATTGAGTTAGTGCTTGTTTGAGATTCCATTTGGAAACTCAAAAAATGACTTTTAAGGCTTAAAAGCTATAGTTGAAGCCAAAAATGTATATTTGGCGTAGTTTTAGAACTCAAGATTTTTGGTTTAAAAGTCAGTTAAAGATAAAATAACTTTTTCTAACTTTTAATTTTTTTATTTTTTCTTTATATTTGAACTTTTAGAAGTTACACCTACTTCAATTTTTGTAAGAATTAGTTAGGATAAAAGTCATTTTTATAAATATTAATCTAAATAATCCTTTCATAATAGCATTTCAATGCTTCCTCATATATACATATATATATATATATATATATATAATTGTGCGTTGTGTAGGTCAATTTCTTCCGGAATAAAGAGAATTGAGAAGAAGGTGATGTTGGAGAATGATAAAGAGAAAGATTTTGATATGATCGTGTTTGCTGCTGGGTTTAAAAGCGTAGCTAATAATATGTATATGTATATGTATATATATATATATATATATATATTGCTTTTATATATACTGTTAATCAATAAAGTTAATATATTGTTAGTTAGTATAAGCAACGATTAAAGATTATTTGATTAATGCAAGACTTTTGAGTATGTTTCGAACGAGAAAGGGATGACAAAAAATGAAGCTCCAAGGCACTGGAAATGAGAGAAAGGGATATACTGTGCAGAACTTTTAAGGAAAGGTCTCTTTAGAGTTTCCATGGATGCAAAGGCTATTGCAGATGACATCAATCTAACTCTAAAGTTGGCGGCTCAGGCCCCATCTCTGGCATGAGGTTGTGAAATTTGAGGATTTTGGAAACTTTTAAAATAGTTCTGGATATTTTTCTAATAAGTTCCCATCCAATACAAGAGATTATATCATATTAATAAGGTCAGAAATCTCTTTTCGTTATCCATGTTTGTTTTACAATAAAAGTATCGAATAAAAAATATTTTGCTCGTTATTATATTGTTCATGGTTTATTTCCCCTCATACGTACTGACGGTTCTCTGTTAAATTTTGTGTGCAATATTATTATTTTCTTATTTTTGTTTATTTTAATTGTGAACTCTTTCATTTTACTTAATTAAACTCAGATAAATCCTCACGGCTCAACGAGTGCCACTAGAATTTCCATTTTTTTTAAAAAAAAATTGAATCAAAGTTAAATTAGAGTGAATCAATGTGCATCTCATCATCATGGTTCATCCGATTTGATTTGAATTTTTCGCACCAGTTCATATATGTCTTTTTTGAAGTAATTGAAATTTGTATATTACTGTTTTTTTTTTACAGTTGAATAAGTGCGTCTAAATAATGTTTTATATAAGAAAAGAAAAATCAACAAAAACACTAATGATTAAACTCCAAGAAAATAGTGACAACTCATCACACACTTTTTTTTTTTAAGAAAATAAAACACAACATATACTTTTGCATGGCTATATTTACTTGTCACACACGATCTTTACCACAACATTACATTCTATCATAAAGTTAGTTCTTCTCATAACCTCAAGGCTATATTTAGTATAATAAAAATAGAAATATAGAAGGGTTCTCTTTAATATAATAAAAATTATTTTTAATATTTTAGATAATTTTAATTATATAAAAAAAAATAAAAAATGAGATAATAGAATTGTAAGTGAAATAATATAAATAATTTTATCTTAAATTATAAAATTCTTAAATAATTTTAATTCTTTTTAAATTATAAAAAAATAGTTTAAATCATTTTATCTTAAATTATAAAAAAATATATCAATTTTATATTTATTTCTATCATACTAAATAAATTTTTAAAATTTATTTTTAATTTAATTTTATTTTCAATTCCATCTCTAGCTCTATAGCAAAAATTCTTCTATCCTATTAAACATATCACAAATTCTTTGTTAAAAAATGATTACAGTCAATTCTAAAATATGCATTTAGCCTAGCTTAATACTTATTTCAGTTGACGATTTGAAGCTCCAAATAATTTTTTTATTAGTTTTATATTTTATGAAATAAATATGTGAGATAAATTTTGTCTTAATTTATATAAATATATTTGTTATAAACAAATCCAAAACATGATAAATAAATTTGAATAACAATATCCTCTTATTAATAAGAACTCGGTAGATGTAATAAAACTCGGCCAAATAAGTTTTTATGAGATATTCTTGAGTCAAATTTAGAAATTGTGTTTTTGCCCTAATCAAATTTATAATTAATTTGCTTCTCTACTACTTATATACAGTATAATTTTTCCTTCACATTTGTTAGAAGCATCTTAAACTCTTTGGAATGGTTAAAATGTAATAATAATAAAATTGGATTTGGAATATCTTTTTGGCCGAAAAGAAAATTGGAATTAACACCGCGGAAAGCGAACAAAAACCCCCCAACAACCCAGAAGGTAAAAATCACCTGAATTCCCTCGCAGTTTCCCGGCGATTGGTGGGATGAAGTGTAAGCAAGCAAAATGAGATAGAGGCTCATAATTCTCTTGCGCTAAACATGAACTCTCAATTTCCCAGTACCGTCGACATTCTTCACTCCTCAAATCCCTTATCTAGCTCAAAAACCCTCTCAGACCATTCCCTGCAATCTTTATCTCGATTTTCTCATTGTAAACGCGTTCTGAGGACCACATTACGGTATAGTAAGCCTAGCACTAGTCACAGGCCAATTAGAATAAGTGCTTACAAAGCTTCGGATTCAACTTCCAGTCCACTTACTGTAACCCAGAATGAGGAGGAAGAAGATGCTGACTCCGTTAAGCTATTCGAGGTTGATTTTTTCACTCCCTTTATCCCTTTCTCTGTTTTTTTGCGTTAAATGGGAACAATGAAAAAAAAAGTGAAGAGTGCAACCTAGTTCTGAAAAATGAGAGCTTGGTGGCCCGTTTACGCAGAGTCCCTTTTTCTGGCATTTTGTAAATAACTAAACTACTGCGGGACTGTAAGCCACATTGGTGAAGTTTCGCTGCTGAATTTGACATTCGGAGGAAACTAGAGTTTCTTGTAGTAGATACATGGGCAATTTAAAGTAATGAACCTTCTACGATTTTTCGACAGGAATGCTTCAGAAATGGAGTATCTGTAAAAGGAAGGGGAGTTGGAGTTCTGCCGGACTCTGACTCCACCTCTGGCATTAGAATGTTGCTCTTTTTTCCCCCATGCCTTTCATTGATCCTTGAAAAGTTAAGCTTCTTCCCTTTTTCTGTTTTTGTGTGTTTTTGGGCGGGACTTCTTGGTTTGGACTTTTCAGATCAGTTTACATATGACGGGACCCAGGGGGAGAAGTTTTGACTTCCGTATGTAATGTGGTCTTGGTATGGAACATGTGATTATGAATTATTCATTTTTAATGGAATACTTGGAGTTCTCCTTCATATGAGAAGTAGTAGTGGTGGTTAGAAAACTTTAAAGTATAGGCTTTGTCAATTTGAGAGCGTTTGGTACTAAGGGTTGGCCACATTTGGTTTGACATGCTTTCGAGAGAAGAATTATGTGTGTATTTGGGAAGAGCTCAAACCTAGGTTTTAAACTTAAGTTTGGACAAAATCTAGGTTTTGAAAAATTTTAAAACAAATAGATATATTTGTTCAAACGGGCTTTTGGACTAAACCACGATTTAAAATCAAGATTTTAGATAAGTTAGTCAGAGTAGCTTATGGAACAGTAAAAGAACTTATGAACTAATCAATTATTATATTACCCCTACTTTTTCTTACACTCCCTCTCCTGCTTTTTTTTTACACCCTCTCTCCTTTCTTTTCTTACACCATCTCTCTTCTTTCATCTCATATCTTATCTCTCCTTATTTATTACTCATACCCTTTTTCATAATTTACCAATAATAAAAATATTTCTGAAAATAACTATCCAAATACTCATTTATTTAAAACTATTTTTTTCCCATAGACTCTTCTGTAAAAGCTCTTCTTCTAAAAGCCGCCAAAAAATCTTTTTTTTTTATAAGCCCGTTTTCAAAATCTTATCCAAATTGGCCCTATATTGGAGACAGATATTTATATGGAACTTTTTGGTTTTCAGTTTCTCATTTTGCCCTTGCATCTTAGAAGCACAACTTTCTCTTATTTGGTGCAATTTGTTGGAAGTTTGTTACATGTTCATCTGATGACAAGGATATCATATTTTGAACTTCTAAAATACTGAGAATAATATAAATATGATGTCTTTCAGAAACTGAAGGAGGCTGAAAGGAAAAGAATAAATGACTTAGAAGAATTTGAGAACAGGGCTAATGTGCAGTTAGAGAGGCAGCTTGTCATGGCTTCATCTTGGAGCAGAGCTTTATTGGCTATGCGTGGCAAACTAAAGGGTACTGAGTGGGACCCAGAGAACTCACACAGGATAGACTTCAGTGATTTTCTGAAATTACTCGAGTCAAATAATGTCCAGTTTATGGAGTACTCAAATTATGGTCAAAACTTATCAGGTAGATTATTTATTTTTTCAGGAGTATTATGCTTATCCAAAACCTGTTGGCTAATTACTTTACTGAACACTGACTTCTTACGAGTTTGGGTTGGCAATTACATATGAGGTGGTCGCTGCCTTTAAGGCTATGTTTGAACGGAGAGAAAAGTGAGGGGAAAATAGGAGGGAGGGAATACTAAGAAGGAAAATTTCTTAAAATAGTAAAAAAATTTACTATTTTTGGGAGTTTTCCCTCCTAGTATTCTTTCCTACCTAATTTTCTTCCCATCCAAACATAGGGAAAATGTTGACAAGAAAATATATTAGAACAAACTATAGTTACTATCTTTGTTTTCAGTCCATAGGATGGTTCATCAACATATCACAGCTCACTGTGAACATCATGTTATGATATTTCATGCTAAATATTGAATGTTTGATTGAGTACATTATGGTTGATCAAATCAGTTCCATATTCCTCGCTATTTTTGTATATTGCATTCTTATCTATTTAAATGTAGGAAAAAACTTTTGAACTTAGCCTTATAGGTGCTTGTTTCCAATCAAACTAGCGTCGATTTTTTATGTTCTATAACAAACTCTTGTTATTAATATTATTAACACTTTAAAATCCACTTGTTCTGATTTGATGGACAAAAGTATGTTTAAGTATATAAGTTTAAGTGCCTAAGTCTTCTCTTTAAGTAAATCTAAATATTTCTGTTGCAAACTAAGGCTTTGTTTGGAACTTTTGGAAAGGAGGGGATGGAATGGTAAGGGGAGGGATAGAGTGAGAAAAGATGAACACATTGTAAGTGATAAAGACGAACTCACTAATGCTGTGTTGCACTGAGTTCGATAATGATACAAAAATGTGTTAGTATAATGCTTAAACTGCTTTTCCATGTTTGCTGCTCCTCACAACCTCATTTTGAATAATAAATTTTCTTTTGGGTGAAAGCCTCATGTTGAATATTTATTGACTCAATTATGCAGTGATTCTACCATATTATAAGAATGAAAATTCATCAGGAACTGAAGGGAATCCTAAGGGTATCGTCTTTCGGCGTCATGTAGTTGACCGGATGCCAATTGATTGCTGGAATGATGTTTGGAGAAAGCTGCATCAACAAGTTGTTAATGTTGATATCATTAATGTGGATGCTGTACCTGCAGAAATATACTCAACCATTGCAACAGCAGTCATTTGGTCTATGCGGCTTGCCCTAGCTGTTGGTTTTTATGTATGGATTGATAATTTGATGAGACCAATATATGCAAAGTTGATACCTTGTGATTTGGGAAAATCTAGTCCACACGCTAGGCAGCCATACGAACTACGTACACTTGGATCACTAGGCAAGAGCCGGTAGGTGGAGAAATTTTCTTTCTCCTTTACTCATTCCACTTTTCAGCTGGAGCTTGACTTTTGTTGCATGTTGAGGTTTTAGCTTTTTCATGTGTCCATTGTTCTACTTGTGGTTATGAGAAGTAAAGCGTGTTTCCTATTATATGACTTTTGTTAAAGTTATATGCTTTTTTCTTAGGTAGTTCTTTAATATAATCAATTCATCATTTGGAAAAAATATTGTTCAAGATTTTTAGAGGTAGTAGAACCATTTATGGAATGCTCTTCATTTTCTTTTGATTAGATTAGGTGAAGAGGGGTGAATTTTTCTTGGCCTGCTGCCTATAATTTACTTTGGAAACTTATTCTGAACTTCATATACTTTTTTCTTAAACCATGTCCAAAAGCCAGATCAGTCATCAGTACAGTTACTGTTGACATCCTAAGCACTAAACAACTAAAGGCACTATTATGAACTTAACCTGTGGGCTTGCTGTAGCTTCACCATAAAGTGAAAAATCATCTGGAATAATAGCCACTTTCAGCTATGTCTTTAAACGGTTTCAATTGTGCTGCTTATTATTTTGATATTCACTTGTTTACAGAATCACAGTGGGCAGTACGCTGTGCCTCCCTATCTTGGATTTGCCTAAACATTATTTATTGTGTTTCTTTTTCTTTATTATATTTAAGAGAATTGAAAATGAAAAACATATCTGTAAGTTTTTCAATCTTTAGAATTTTGCTGATGCTTCTTTGATTAGAAAGTTCAACATTTTCATAAATTTTCGAGGCATATGAACTTTGGTCTTCAAGTGGCAGGTGCATGATAACTGATGATATTTTGAAATTAGTTGGAAAGTCAAAGAGCAGAGAGAAAAAAGAATTTCATAACAATGCTCATTATTGAGTTCTAATTTTTCTGCTTTCTCTCAGGGCTAAATTTATATCTGCAGAAGAAAGAACTGGTGTTACATTTGATGATTTTGCTGGCCAGGAATATATAAAAAGGGAACTACAAGAGATTGTCCGAATTTTAAAGAATGAAGAGGAGTTTCAAGACAAAGGAATTTATTGTCCAAAAGGTGTGCTTCTCCATGGGCCTCCTGGAACTGGCAAAACATTGCTGGCTAAGGCTATTGCTGGTGAAGCAGGGCTGCCTTTTTTTGCAGCAAATGGCACTGATTTTGTAGAGGTGTTGCCTATTCTCCAATGTTATTCAGTGAATTGAAGATAAAGTTACAAGAAAGAGAATTTAGTTTTATCACAAAATAATGAAGTAGAATTTGGGAACTCAAGTTACAGTTTATTGTTGAAAGTTCAACTCCAACATCATGAAATCTTCTAAAGGACATGGAAGAGATTCTGCATAAGCTGGGCAACTAGAAATTCAAATAACTAGATGTGGGCTTGTGTACTCCATGGAGTCTGAGAAATAAGCTGAACTGCTTAGGGCCTAAACTCCCATAAATTCAGTATGTGCCGGCTCTAGTCCTTTTTATAAGCTCCAATTAGTTACTTTACATAAGTTAATTAAGTTAGTTAAAACTAGTTACTTTTTGTATAATCTCAACATTACCCTCAATAAAAATCATTAATTAGAGGAGTTTGGTTGGTTAATTAGGAAATTTTGTAGTTAGTTAGCGATATCAATTGAAAAAAATTAAGGCTTTAGACAAAACATGTCATATAATGAAATATACAGGAGGTCCTTATTTAAATTAAGGACTTGAGGGAGTGTATTTTGGTGATGAGTAATTAGCTGACATTTCACTGCCTAAGAGCTAGTCCTTCTCATAAAACACAGACAAGTGTGGCATAGGAAAAAGTATGATAACTTGTTGTATGTATTTCTTATCCTCACACGGTTCTTTGAAAATGCAAGTATTCTTTGTTGTATCTGTTGTTATTATCTTAGTAATTCAAGTTAAAATGCAACTGGGCAATTTAATTTCTTCTCCCCTTAGATGTTTGTAGGGGTTGCTGCATCCCGTGTTAAAGACCTTTTTAACGATGCCAGATCATATGCACCTTCCATCATTTTTATTGATGAAATAGATGCTATTGGTAGCAAGCGAGGAGGACCAGATATTGGCGGAGTAAGATAACGAACAAACTTTTCACTCCTATGGCTATGGATGTATAGAATGTCAAAGAATTGTATATTTAACGTTTATGTTTTTAGAGCATTTTTAGGATTAGTTTGTAATTATTTCGTTACATTGTTCTTCATATATTACAAAATTTTCCTGAGATTCAAATCATTCTACAGAGCTAGTTTCGTTATGAATTTTTTATATATCTCCCAGTTAAATGCAACTGCAAACAGATATCAAATTTAATGGCCTTCAGTAACATTGATAAGTTGATACTCCCTTGTTTCCACCAATGAAACCTCGGTTTGCAATTGCTTTATATAGGGTGGGGCGGAAAGAGAACAAGGCTTACTTCAAATTCTGACTGAGATGGATGGATTTAAAGTTTCTACAGAACAGGTATGCTTCTAAATAGTTTCCAGTATCGTACGGATTTTTTTTTCTTGATATGCTAAACTTGAATTTCAGGTGCTTGTAATTGGGGCAACAAATAGATTGGATATTCTTGATCCTGCTCTCCTGAGGAAGGGTCGTTTTGATAAGATTATCAGAGTTGGTTTACCATCTAAAGACGGAAGATTGGCCATTTTAAAGGTTTTTTGGGGCATGATCTTTATACACATTTTGGGGTACTGGCTTTCTTTTAAGTTTTTTTAGCTGATTTTTCTTTTATGGGTTTTAGGTGCATGCCAGAAATAAATATTTCCATTCAGAACAGGAAAAGGAGATACTATTAAACGAAGTTGCTGAGCTCACTGAAGATTTTACTGGGGCAGAGCTACAAAATATACTGTAACTAATTCTTAATTGAGTCATTGGTATCTCTGTGTCAATCTAACATGCAGATTGATTCATCATGAATTATATGGCAGGAATGAAGCTGGAATTTTGACAGCCAGGAAGGATTTGGATTACATTGGACGGGAAGAGCTACTTGAGGCTTTAAAAAGGGTTGGTGGTTTACCCCACTTTTTTTTTCTAAATGGGCAATAATTTTTCGTATAATTGCATTTGATACATTATTCTTTTTTCCTTGAAATTTGATGCCCCTTAATGATCTTATGGATTTACAGCAAAAAGGAACATTTGAAACTGGGCAAGAGGATAGTGCTGAAGTTCCTGAAGAATTGAGACTGAGATTGGCTTACAGGGAAGCAGCTGTTGCTGTTATTGCATGTTACTTTCCTGAACCCTACCGCCCTTTTGTTGAGGTTGAGGCTAGATATTTCTTTGTTTTGTTTTGTAAGTTCGTTGTATTGGAGAAATGGAGATTCACTACCATTTTTATGGTTTTGCAGACCAACATAAATTCCATCAGCAGCCAACCAAATATGCAGTATACTGAAGCTTCTGGAAAGGTTTTTGCAAGGAAATCAGATTACGTTAATTCTATCGTGTGTGCTTGTGCTCGTAAGTTTCTGTAAACTTCTGATTTATCATCTTGTAGATGTTGTTTCTTAAAACAGTTCAAGCTTCTTTTTGCTGTATAATCATTAATCTCAATACTGTTTACAGAATCAGTTGTTTGGGTTTGAATTGAGATAGTGATTTATCATCTTGTAGACGTTCTGCAGTTTGATTGTTGGTTTGTCATCTCTGATCTTTTGTGCGCACCCCTTTTCCCCCATTTTTTTTATGATTGTAGCAAGAGTAATTGAGGAGGAGATGTTTGGGGTTGCCAACTTGTGTTGGATCTCTACAAATGCAACGTTAAAAGCTTCAAGGCTTGCTGAATTTTTAATTCTGCAGACAGGAATGACTGCATTCGGGAAAGCATTGTACAGAAATGAAAGGGATCTTGTGCCTAATGTATGTGTGGAGTCCAACTGTAACGGCTACTTTTACAATATGTTTTCTGCCACTTTACAGAAGTGTTTATATTACAATTATAGCAAGACTTATGGTAAAGCGTTTACCACAGCTAACAATGAAGCTTGAAGCACTCCGGGATGAGTATATGCGTTATGCAGTGGAGAAGTGTTTACAAGTGCTAAGAGAGTGCCATTCAGCTGTCGAGACAATCACAGGTCTCATTCTGTGTTTATTTGTTCATTAACAAGATGGGCTTTGTCTTTCAGCGGCGGCTTCATTTAATTCACATTATAATAGTTAAGATCTGAGATGTAACAGTTAGGTTTACTACAAAGTAGGTTAGCAGGTTTTGGTTAAGTTTCATGTAAGTTCATGAAAACTGACAAGATTGTTCTACACTCACCATTGTGCAGATATTTTGCTTGAAAAGGGACAAATTAATGCTGAGGAAATCTGGGAAATTTATAGGAGAGCTCCTCGTGTAGCTCAGGTGCAATTTTACTTTGTGGGATATGATTGTTCTTTTCTTTCAATTGCCTACTATCTTCAATATTTTATTTATGACGTCAATCTTTTTCTTTATTTCTTGCTCAGCCTAATGTAAGTCCAATCGATGAATATGGAGCACTGATTTATGCTGGACGATGGGGAATCCATGGGATCTCTCTTCCAGGGAGGGTTACATTTGCACCAGGCAACGTTGGGTTTTCAACCTTTGGGGCACCCCGCCCGACTGAGGTGCATGCAAAAGCATGTTTTCTTAGTTTTAGAGTTACCTTATCTTCTCATTTAGCTGACAAACGCTTTTCTCTATTTCCTGTTTCCTCCTTTTCACTGCAGACCCAAATTGTCAGGGATGAAACTTGGGAACTGGTAGATGACATCTGGGATAAGAGGGTACAGGAAATTAAAGAGGAAGCTTCAAAGGAGGTTCAAGAAGACGAAGAAAAACCGCAACTTTTGATGGCAAGCCATTTCCTTTGAGAGAAAATTGTCTCCTGCGGCTTCAGGTTCATGGGCATCTTGTCACATTTTGATAATCTTTTGTTGTCTTTTTTTTTTTTTTTTGGTTCTCTTGTTGCGGGAGTGTAACTTCAGTCTCTGTGCATCTGCCATCAAATGGGGAAAAGAATCTGATCACCATTAAACATCTCAACTTGATAATCTGATCGATTTGCTTGCTTGCGCAGCATTTTGAAACTCGTTCTCAAAAGGCTTACTTAGGAGGGAACAAGGTCCATAGTGGTTGCAGAATTTCATTAAATTTTGTCGGATGTAGCATTGACATTGAGCCACAGAAGAGGGACTAAGGCTTTCCGTTTGAGCTCGAGCGAAGTGCTAGTCTCTGAAAGAGTTGTGGCTACTCAAATAGTTCTATTGGTCTTTAGCTTCAGAAATCATATTTATTACGGGGATACGTCATTGGGGTATAGAAGTCGTCCTTGCAGTGCAGCAGATAATTGCATGTATCCCCAACAAAATCATCAGTGGAATTACGTTCTACAGGAATACTTTGTTTTGATTCTAAATTTATAATGATTTTTAGATTGTCTCCACACAGGTTTCTATTGTATTCTTAGTCTTCTATAGCAAAAGTTTCAAGGAATCGCATTGCTGTAAAACTAAATTATGTTTTATACTGCTTGAGGAAGGCGGGGTTCTTGTATCATTTTTGGGGTGTTGGAATAAAATATGCATATGCTTTACAAAATGATCATGCCCAATGAATTGTGATCTCCTTGGCATAAAAAATTGATTTTGATAAATTCCACAGCACCAAAACCTGCCCTTTAGGTAGTACCTTATCTCTTCATCATTTGCATTTACAGAATTAGATCTTCTAGCAGCCACCTCCTTAGATGCATAATGTCTCAAAGCTCAAGTTCTTGCTTCCCATCCTGAACATGAATTGGAGAATTATTTGAAAGTGGCTTTATGTTTTCAATGGACCATTAGGCATACAACGAGATGATTTCCCCACCTTTTAAACTTGCATATATATGCACTGGGCATGTGGCATGTGTTGGATATCTATAAAGAAGACTAGTGGAGGTGTCAATGCGGAGGCATATTAGATCATATGGAATCTTTTAAAAAGGGATGGGGAAGATGTGATCAACAATTTATTTAAAAGTCTAGTTTTAGATAAAATATAATGGTACTATGTAATTTATATACAGAGAAATGTTGTTGTGTATGAAACTAAGTAATGATTTGAATTCTAGTTTTCAATATTTGAATTCAAGTTTTTTAAGCTTTCTTGCCATGTGTGATTTATATATAGAGAAATGTTGTGTGTATGAAACTGAGTATTGATTTGAATTAAAGTTTTCAATATTTGAATATAAGTTTTTAAAACTTTTTTACCATGTCCAATATTAATATTATTTAAAAAAAATTATCTTTAAATTATGGATGAATTTAAATTCTTTTTAAAATTTTTTATACCAAAAAATAAATTTTTCTAAGCTTTTTGGGAGAAAAAAGTGGATTTAAAAGATGTGCATCTATCCCATTACTTTGGCAAAAGAAGGGGTTAAGGTTGATATTTATCTAAAAAGTTTTTGTATAGGAACTGTAAAAAAGTTTTCCTTGCATCAATTTTGTTTTGAAAGTATTAAAAAAAACATAGTAAAATAGCTGTTAGAAAATTAATATTTTTATATATTAACAATTTATATGCAAAAATTTCACGACAAAATTAAATATTGACTCAAAAGTAAATCCAAAATGGTAGCCAATAATTATAATTTCTGCTCATGACCTTGAGTTAGGTTATGTTTATTGAATATCTCTAAATTTTTATGTAAACAAAAAACAAAAAAGAAAGATCTTTGAAAGGAACAGACATTGGATTAAGAGTCTGAAATGTCCCGTGACTCTTGCTCTGTCTATATCCTATCTGACAAACAATGCCTCATGAGTAGCTTAGCTTGCTACCCTCCAAGTAAGCACCTTCCACAGTACTGCTAAATACAACCACTAAACAACACTTACCATTGTCATTAAAATATACCACAAGTGTTAGCTATCCACATGTAATTATGGATTCGTGAATTTTTCTTAACCTGAATTCAACATCTACTGAATCTGCATTTATGACTACATTTCTAGTGGAGAAATATCGTCTAATCTAGTCAATAATTAAAAATTAATTATTTTTAGATATAAAAATTAGTAAAATAAATTTTATTTTTTTAATAAAATATTTTCTATAATATATAAAGGTGTCTTGAAGTTATTTAGATTTAAAATTAATTATTTTCAAAATATAAATATTTTTTATATTTTTTAAGAGATGTATTTTTTAAGATTTGAGTTAGTAATCTCTTATTTATAAGAAATAAAGTTGTTTATTATTTCAACTAATATTTTATTAATTATTTAATTTTTTAATTATAATGGTGATGGTGATTTTTTGTTGTTGTTTTGGCCAATTTGATTATGATTTAATAATTAATAGATTGATGGAGTTCAAAATAGTTACTCATGTGCGATTGTGTCTTCTTGAATGTGGAATATTGTTATTGGAACTCTGCATGTTTATTGTTGATGAAACTCAAAGTGTATTTTGTCGTTTCTTTTTGAAAGTATTGTGAGGGGGAATCATATTCTATTCATATATTAATACACTCGTGACAGTTATGTTCAAGATCTCAATCCAATCAATCAGCTAGACTTAAAGAGTCAACCTACCTATTTAATCTTAATCTCTATTTTTTCACTATGTTCAACCATCCAAAATTTAAACTTTAATTTGGCATTTAAAAGAATTTTATATCCTCAAAGATGGGGACAGGTTGATTTTTTTTTTTTTATACACAATACTCAAATTTAAAAATTAAGGAAAACAAGTTCAACCACTTGAATCAAGGGATTTATAAATAATTTTTCATCTCTTTCTAAATATAAAAACTAATTAAAAATTTATGTTTATCTTTAAATATAAAAATTTATTTTATTTTATTTCTTAGATTTATATTTTTTTAAAATTATTTCTATTAGTAGTATTTATTAAAAAAATTTATCGAGAGATAATTCTATAGATTTTTAGAAGAGATTTTATTGCTGTTAATGAGATATTCTCTATAAATTTCGTCCAAGATCAAACTCTTGATTAGCCAACTGTGTTAGCCCTCCCTATTGTTATTAATCTCTATGAGAATGCTAACAAATGTTTTATCACATGCCTTCTTAATCCCCAGAAAAGAAAAAGAAAAAAATTCCATGACAATCCAAAAGCAACAAAATAAAAAATATTTATCTGAGACACACAAGTGAAGACGACGTAACTACATCTAAAGGGGAAAAAAGGAACCATATAACTCTCCCTCTTGGCTTCATCATTGCCTCAATTTTCTATACACTAAGCACCTTCTCTTTCTTCTTCTTCATTGTTTCCTCGCCATCAGCTCCTTCACATCACACTCTCTGATAATGATGGCCTCTAAACTCTTTCTTCTCCTCCTCCTCTCACACCTTCTTCTTCTCCTTCAACCTCAAGTATTTGTGAAAGCAGACACCAAACTGATCCGAAAAACTTGCAGAAATACAAAGTACTACAATCTCTGTTACTCTTCTCTGAAATCTAACCCCACAAGTCCAAACGCAGACCCAAAGGGTTTAGCTGTGATCATGGTTGAGATTGGAATGGCCAACGCAACAGCGACTTCCTCGTACTTGTCGTCTAAGTTGGTTGGCCCTTCAAACGACACAATCTTGAACAAGGTCCTCAAGGAATGCTCAGACAAGTACAGTTATGCTGGTGAAGCCCTTGAAGCTTCTGTGCAGGATCTGGCTAATGAAGAATATGATTATGCTTATATGAGAGTCACTGCAGCTTCAGATTACCCTAATGCTTGTCACAATGCCTTTAAACGCTTTCCCAGTTTGGTTTATCCTCCAGAAATCTCTCATAGAGAAAAGGGGTTGAAGCATATCTGTGATGTTGCTTTGGGGATTATTGATAATCTGAATTGGAATTAGCTTGTTGAATCAATAATGTCTTCTTCTCTCACTGTAATGCAGAAACATTATATCTTGTGTTCATCTTTCTGAATCTTATAATTATCTTATAAGCTTAAGTTGTATCCTAGCGTTTTCTTTCAATGCCATTTGTTATAATTTTTGGGATAACTATTAGTATTATTGACTGATTTAGATCTGATGAAGCACCATGGCATGCCAAATTAAGATATATCTTTCCTTCTCTTCAAGAAACTCAAACTAAAAACCAAAACCTTAGTGAAGGGCATATACTGTGTTCCAAAAATAGTCTCTCTGCATATACTTCATAATCCATTGATAGGAATCTTGTACACTGTACTCTTTTAAACTATTTCTTTTGAAGGGCATGGAGTCTTTTTACTTAATCCAACTGTTTCCTGTGTGCCCGGGAAAGCGTCTTTGCACTTGCGGAGTCCTTCTCCATACTCTCTACTTGGAGCGCTGGCCCACAATTTTGAAAATATTTCTTGTGTGTTTGGTATTTGCATATTGGAAAACAGAAAGCTTTGATCTAGTGAAAGAGATATGCCTCTAGCATATTAGGGCCTACTTGGTTATGGTGCTATGAAAAGCAGAAGATGAGGATTATGCGTGTTGAACATCTCCCACTAATAGCAGTAGTGTGTGAGTTGTACAAATTAGTTGAGATGAGAGATTGTTATGGGTCCATGGATGTTACTGTTATGGTCAAATAAACAATGAAAAATCATTAGAAATCCTATATAAATAACTTAATTATCTAAAAATTTTAATAATAATTGAAGAGTTAACTTTAACAAATTTTAGTGTGGACATTGGATACTTAAAACTTTTTGATAATTAAGCCTTTTATATAAGATTTCATAATAATTCTCTAATAAACAAATTGTTTGTGATTGGTTCCTTGCACTGTGTTACGATGTATGATGAACCCCACCTTTTTTTCAAGAGTTGTCGTTTTTCTCCTTGAAATAATTGATCAAAGCAATGACTCATCACCTCTTTTGAATGCGTCTCATTTTCCTTCTTCTCGGATAAAGAACTAGGACTAGAGTAGCCCACTTATATCCTGGTAAAGTTGGAGCAGGTTCGTTTGTGAATCTCTCTCTCTCTCTATAAGCTTTATATGTCATCAAAGAGAGGAATAAATTAAAAGGTACTAGTAGAATGGGGCCTGAACATGATGATTGAGCCCTACCAACCCGACTCCAATATCCTGTGTGTTGTTGGAGTTCAAAGTACTGTGAACAAGATTAATCATGAACTTGTCCTACCACTAATAGTAAAGAACCTCTCATTGGATTGCGTCTTGGATGATGTGAGGATTAAGAGAGAGGAACACAGAGAGGAGTTATGGAGGATCCTGCAAGATCATTCACAGTCCAAGCTAACTGCAAAAGTGACATTGTTTTCAGAGATGAACAATCTCTCTCATACACAGAATTTGCAGATTAAAAACTGAAAGCCAACTGTAAAATGCTTCTTTTAAGGCACATGAACCTGTGCGTAAACTGAGAAGGGGCCAAGGTGCTTAAAGCTTCAAAGATCCGCTGGTAAAAGAACCAATGCTAACATACACACGTGAGAGTTTTTACTAAAGGCTGGATCATAATAAATCTTTAGATAACTTTCTTGAATATGAAACTTATTCCCGTTATCCATATCTCTCAGTTTATACAAGTAGTTACGAATAATGCTAATAATTTCTCACACTACGTGTAACTATGATTTTTTTTTTTTTGGTATGACGTGTAACTATGATTGATTCCTGTTCCCCTTTTACTTTCGGCAAAGCTTTTCTTCTTTATATTTTGGGTCTTGCTAAGATCTTAGGCTAAGATTTGGGCTTCACATCTTTTTACTTTTGTAAAGCTTTTCTTCTTTATATTTTGGGTCTTGCTAAGATCTTAGGCTAAGATTTGGGCTTCACATCTTTTTACTTTTGTTTTCCTTTTTTATTGGGCTTGTTTAAATGACCTCATTTTGTCTCAAGTCTTAATCTAAATTAAACAGCCCAATTACAATATGATAGGCCCATGATTGCTTTTTGGCCCATGATTACTGAAAGCTGAAAAGCTTTTTCAAAAAATGGGGTATTAACCATAGTAGCAAAGGGAGATATACGATTATATAAAATATATTTTATTTATAAAAAATATTATTTTATTATAATTTTAATTATATTATTTGGGGAGGTATTTAACTGTTAAGTACCTAGGTTTACATTTAATAGTAATAAATAACTTGTCTTATCTTATATTAGTATCGCTTAAGAAGAAGGGTGACTTCACTCTTGAATCGTAAATGAGTCTAACCATTTTTTAAAGAAATTTATATAAAAAAATGGGGTATTAACTATAGTTGAGGCTATTAACAAGGTTACGAACTAATATATTTTTTTATATAAAAAAATTTAAGTGATTTCAACATTTTTCACATTAAAATCAATATATAGTTTTAAAGTTTAAGAAACACTTATAAAAAATTTACGAACTAATATTTTAATTTTAAACTAATAAAAATTATTTTAAATAAGAAGATATCTATACTTAATAAAAAAATATATTATATAATTTTTTAAAATAATATTAAGGTAATTTCTAGTTAATATTTTAGGGAAAATAGTTAATATTTTTAATTTTCACTTTCATTCCTTAAGCATCTCTTACATTTTTTTAAATATTCTAAAGATGGGATTAACAAGTTGTCCCTATCAAGATGAAATATATATTATTAAAATCAAAATTACTATATTTTTATGGCGTATTAATATATATGAAACTTATCTTAATATATGGAATTTATCGTAAGCTATTTATAAAATATTAATCATAGCAATTATCTCATCGTGTTTTGGTTCACATGCACTTTTTTTAAAAAAAAAATAAAAATAGAACAAGCATCAGCAATCGAATTAATAAGTTAATTGTATTTATTTTTTTCAGTCAAATTCTATCTGATTTTGACGTGAAATGAAAGCATCGTACAAAAAGAGTGAAAGAGAGAATATAATTAAAAATTTGCAGAATGATAATAGAATTGATTGACGAGGTTAATTTAGTAATTTAGTTAAATATATTATAGAAGCCCCTCAGTTCTTGCAGAAGTGTTCCCGCCAAACTGAGAGAAGCGAGCGAAGATCCCGCTTTGGGCTTGTGCTGTGCTGCTTCTTCGTCTTCCCAAAGCTGAAGTCCTCCAAGAAACTGAGGAATGAAAGGTGGAACTTTACAAATAAACTGGCATGAAACTAAACCAGTCCTATCCCTTGATTTTCACCCACTCACCGGCACTCTGGCCACTGCTGGCGCCGATTTCGACATCAAGGTCCTTCTTCCAATTACTATCTGACCATTCTTATTTCTCAACATTTTTACTCAAAGCTTAAGCAGGAAACTAGTTTTTCGTGCGTAAGCTTGATTTTGTTTATTTGTCTTATTGACCCTTTGATATTTGGGATTTGGGGTTTTCGTGGGTCGGATTAGGACTGGGACCTAGATGGTTAAAATTTTCGGAAAATGCATTTTCTTGAATATTTATGTTTCGGGATTTTTCCTAGTTTATACAGAAAATGTCGCTGAGCTCCTCTCTATTTTTGATTATGTGAGTTACATTATTTGGTTTGTGTCCGAACAAGAACATTGTTAATTATACGACGGTTAATGGTAGATTGTTGTTGTTATAATTTTGTAAATATTAGTGCTAATAGAATTGGTTTACAGTTTCATTAGAACAGAAGAAACTGCTACTATAGCGTTCTGAATATTTCATAGTTTTTAAGAAATGTGTTTAAAATTATGTCTTCATATCTAAATGTCTTGTTTTTATTTATAAAGATAGGATGCTTGAGCTGTACCTTTGATCTGGTACAATTGAGGTAGATGCATCGTAGACATCTTTTATTTGATTATTTATTTTAAAAATTTTTACTCGCCTTAATTTGTAGAATAATTTGAACCAAGAAATACCATCTTTGTAAGGTAGGAGGAGATACTATTTGGACTACGTAGACAGTATTAGTTCTATTGTTGAATCATAGGATACCCTGGTATCTGTAACCTTTGTTCAAGTTCTAAAATATCAGAGTGAGACATTTTCGATTATTCACCTGCTTGTGTTTAAGGGCATTGCTTATGAAAGATGTATATAAGATTGAGTTTTCCTTCTCTATCTGACACTGCTTCAATGAATGAACATGTTAAAACAATACCTCTTGAAAATTTCAGTATCTTTTATTTTTTGGATTTCACCAGGCTAGACTAACTATTGGTTGTAACTTGTATTTCCAGCTTTGGTCTGTAAAACCTGCAGAGTCACAAAAGAAACTACCTGTAGTGTCCTATCTGAATAGCTTGTCTTACCATAGTTCTGCAGTCAATGTAATTCGTTTCTCCTCTTCAGGTATGTCAGTGTCATTGGTTTCCTCTCCCACTTCCTCCACTCAGGATTAATAGCAGTTTCACTAAATAATTTTCTATTTATTAGTGATAAGAAAATTTATCCTGGACCATAGTATTGGTTATTTTGATACATCGTGTAGTGTCCGAGCTATCTAGATCGTAAAATGTTATCTCTGTATACACTATACCACGGAAATGGTTTCTATAATTCTACTTGCCTTTAGAAACCTCTAGAAAATTACAAGCAGCTTTAACTAGAGTTGATAGTTCAAAAATTCTAGTTTTAGTCCTTTGGCCCTTTTCCTAATTACTTACAAAGACTCTGAAGCACTCTTTACTCCTCTTGGTTACTGTTAGATTTTTATTTTCCCCAAGAAAAAATTGGGTGATGTTATCTGCTGCTAAGAACAATATTTTGCTTGATGTAGGGGAACTCTTGGCCTCTGGTGCTGACGGTATGTCTTTATCTGCCATATTGAAATGCTTTAATTGTTTTAGATTTTGGTAATATAAATAGGTGATGTGTCTGGACTGGTTTTCCTTATTTTCAGGAGGTGATCTTATAATATGGAAGTATCATCTGACAGATACAGATCAGACATGGAAGGTCCTCAAGATGTTAAGGTAAGAGGCCTTTGATTTGATTTACCTGTGAGACCTGTATATATTATAAATTAATATAATGTACAATAGGCAGTATTTTGGTTTGATATAATTTTATTTTATGTGAATTTTATATTTCTGCATCCAACTAAGATTTTATATTCTGGTCAACCAACTAATATTCTATCCTTTTATTCATGGTCATATTTTCAGTATTGATGTATGACTACTTTATTTTTGAAGGCTATAGAATATAGAAACAAAGACTAGACTTGATATTAAAACTATAAATTATTATAAAACTACTCATCAGCCCGAGGGCACTAAAACGGTTTTCCCTTTTGCTTTTCATAATTTTAAGCTTTAATAAATATATTTTAAAGATCAGTAGCCCTACCCCCACCCCAAAAAAAAAACTCATTTTTAGCCCATTACTTTACTTATAAAGAATTTTCTGTGAAACAGGTCTCATCACAAGGACATTCTGGACCTTCAGTGGTCTCCTGATGGCACATTTTTAATTTCTGGGTCAGTTGATAATAGTTGCATTATATGGGACGTTAACAAAGGTGAGAATGGAAACAAATAATTGCAGCATGTTTAAATTAGTGTGCCTTAACTCGGGTAGAAGGCAGTTGAAATGTTTTCATTGTAGCATCTGCTGATCATATCTTTGTTTATGTTACTGATTGTAGTTGATTTTTATGTCTCAGGCACTAATATTCAGACGCTGGATGCCCATGCCCATTATGTTCAAGGAGTTGCATGGGATCCTCTAGGGAAATATGTTGCTTCTCTTAGTTCTGACAGAACTTGCCGAATTTACCTTAATAAACCTAAAAAATCTAAAGGAAGTGGGAAAATCAATTATGTCTGCCAGCAAGTTATTTCCAAGGCAGTACATCCATTACTAGATAATTCTAAGGTTAAGATGGATTCAATCATATTCTGTCTTTATATGTATAGATTGATTTATACATGAACCTTACAAAGTTTCTGGAATGCAGTCAACAAATTATCATCTTTTCCATGATGAGACATTGCCGTCTTTTTTCAGAAGACCAGCCTGGTCTCCTGATGGCTCGTTTCTTATTGCGCCTGCAGGTACTAACTTGAGCAAATTCCGATTCAATTTATTTTTGAATTTTTGTCTCTTCATGGTAATATATAATTATATTTCTGGTTTTATTGGTCAGAGGTTGTGATTAGCTGTATGTGCAGATTCTTCTAGATGGCCCATCCTTTAGCTAACCGTAGAATATTCTACAAAAAAATCGATAGTGTTCAAGTTGATTGAATTAGTAGTTTACCTATACTTCTAATAAGTTTTATTTGCTTCAGCCCAATAAGCATCCTCATTTTTGTGGTTTCGGATGGTGAAAAGGAATACTTATCTCTAGATAGTTGTAAATTTTACCTTTGCAGTTTGGCCTGACTTTTTGCAGTCGAGTCCCAACTTAATATGCTTTCTTTAGTATTTGATGGTGCTTGAAAATAAAATTGTATCATGTTGGTTGGTTTCTTCCTTTCAGGCTCTGATTACCTGAACAGTTGTTAATCTATGTTATCTATTTTTAGAAAGGAAAAAATTACAAGGCACTTCACCTATTTCAGGCTCATACAAAACTACTCCTGGATCTGAATCTGTAAATGCCGCTTACATATTTTCTAGAAATGATCTCTCTCGGTAAGTCTACCATATTTTTCTCCTTTAAGCGATGAAATCTTTCTACTTCAAATGCTGAAGATAGTTTGCAAACCCAAAACATCTTTTGAAAAAAATATATTTGAGATTACTTGTTATACTTTAATACCTAACCTGCTATGCTATCTTCTATATTCATGGACCAAGTTCCAAAGGCATTTTGTTTGTGATTTTCCTGATGTGCAGGCCTGCCGTACAGCTTCCTTGTGCAAACAAAGCTGTGGTTGCTGTCCGATTCTGCCCTGTTAATTTCAGCCTTCGGGGAACAAATTCAGGTAATTCTGTGCTTGTTACTTGTACATTAGCTCAGTTGCAGTATATATGTTTATATATGATTTAGGGGTCCATTTCTTAAATAATGTGGAACCCAGCTTAATTCTGGCACTGTCCGCTAAAGTGACCTCAAAAGTTGAACTACTCTGTTATAGAAACATTCTGCTTGTCTTGGAGAAGGTATATCCTTACTGAGGCAAGATAATGATTGTATTTATTTGTGCAGTTGGGTCATTTAAACTTCCATATCGCCTCATTTTTGCTGTGGCCACTTTGAATTCGTTGTACATTTATGAAACTGAGAACAATCCTCCCATAGCTATATTGGCTGGTCTCCACTATGCAGCAATAACAGACATTGCCTGGTAAATGTTTTGGTGGCTACCAGTTCCCTTTTCATGTTTTGGTTTAAGAATTAATGCAATTGCATGCCTTTGAGGAAAGTTGTTAACTGCTTCCAGCGTTGTTCAAAAGGTCACCTGATGCTCATTATTTGGCATTGTCCTCTCAAGATGGTTACTGCACTTTGGTGGAATTTGAAAATAACGAATTAGGAACACCTGTCTCATCATCAGGTACCCCCCTTTTCTTGCTGCTTCATCATATCTTCACTAATCTGAGGTTTCTAACATTTCTGTAACATACTGATCTAGGAGAAAAGAAAGTTTCTGAAAAGGATAAGACACAGCCGAAGACATCTGACTATTTGGTCATTGAAGCTACTAGGAATATTAGTGCAGCTGGAGGAAAGGCTGATGACATGATCAATGAATCAACTAGCAACGTTGGTGTAAGTAATGAAGGAATCAGGGAAGTTGAATCAGAAGAGCAAGGAGACGACATGGTCACAGAAGTAATTGGGAATGTTGGGGCAGTTGTGGCAGAAAGCAGGAAAAGGGAAGCGGAACAGAGGGTTGACTACATGGTCATTGAGGAAACCAGCAATGTTAGTGGAGTTGAGGCAGCTGGCAGGAAAAATGAGGTTCAAGAGAAGGCTGATGACATGATCATTGAGGAAACTAGCAATTTTGGTGTTGTGGCAGCATGCCAGCAAAGTGCAGCAGAAGAGAAAGCTGTCGTGGTCATCGAAGAAACTGGGAATGTTGGTGCTGTTGTAGTGGATAGCAGTAAAAATGAAGTTGAAAAACAGCCAGTAAGTTCAGATGGTGTGAAATCAAATGAGCAAGACAAGATTAAAAAACATCCATCTGCTTTGGATGTTGTAAGAAAAGAAGCTGAGGAGAAGAGAGAGAATCAAACATCTAGTTTGGATAAAAGGGAAGCAGAAGAAAGGGTAGCTTGTAGTTCAAGGGGAACAACATCAAATAAGACAGGCAAAAAGCGTATAACTCCCATTGCGATTGATCCATGAGAGAAACAAAGGCATGGATCCCCTGCAGTCATTTTATTTGACAACAGGTAGTCATGAAATTGACCTATCTCTAGCCCCTGCCAACCAAAAATTTATCTTTTATGGCTTCCAAATTGCTAGTTTTAGAGAGAGAATTCTTGCAAGGAAATGGGTAAGCTACATACCGTCACTGCCATTCCTCAGTCCATGACCAATGGCAGTGACACCAATAACTATTCTGCCAAGTAAACCGAAAGTTGCTGCTGCTGCTGCTATCACTTCCATTTTTACCCCCTGTAACCAATCACCATAGCTAAACATAATAGTACTTGCAGTGCATAATGTGAGTTTCAGGGGCTAAAATAAGGGAAGATTTTATGATTGCAGCCTGCAGTGGACTGAATGAATCCATCTCACAAAACACCCTGCGTGTCTATCTCGTATATTTTTTGGGCGGTTTACATATTAAAGTCTTACTGTTTCCTTTTTTTTTTTTTTTCTTGTTCTATGAAATATGAATTGCATCTGGTTATCTATTCTTTAACGTAGATTCCAGTTCGATATTTAGAGAACTCAATCTTCATTGGGATGGGTGCTACATTCCCCAAACGCCCCCCTCCCCTTCCGGGGGAACGACAAAAAAAGTAAAGAAAAAGCATTATATGCGTAAGTAATGTAATTTAGCATGGCTTTTGCGTGCATTGGGTTACTTTAACTTTACAGTTGTGTGAGTTGAAAGAATTCATGCTGTGATTGTCAAATTATGATACTTAGTATTTCAGTACAAACGTGAATAAAAGAAAATTGAATGAATTTTGTTCGAATTACAAAGGAAATGCCATAATATAATCTATGAAGTCGAACGGTACTTGCCAATAGTAAAGAAACTGAGTAAGGAAGTAGTATTGAAAGCGCTGAAAAATTTGGATAAAAGAAATTTGCTGAATAATTATTAATTGTCTAATCTAAACTTGATGAACGTATGATATCTTTTTGAGGTTAATGTTCTCTCTTAGATATTCAGACTTCATTCAAGCTATTCAATGTTCCAACAATACCATGGGCCAGAAATGGTTCAATTCTGTTTTATACTTGTCACACGCTTTCTTCTCAAAGCATCGGATTCACTCTTAAAGCTAAAAGAACATTGTCAGTGAAGGGGAAGCAACGCAGCTTTCATTCAAGGCAATGATCAAAATGATGCGTTTAAGACAGGACAACTGAAAAATGAAAAAAACCATGCAACTTAATGATCTTTGCACGCGCATTTCTTGTTGCGTTTTATGGTGGACAATAACATCATCATGAGCTTTACAAGAGCCATTACATCCAGACCAAATAATTACATCCAAAACACTGTTTCCATTATGAGATAGATATAGAAAATTGGACAAAGAATAAAAGGGTACAATATATACCTTGTTCTCTGTTACACTAAGTTTCGATGAATCTGGTGGCACTGAAATGTGTGCTTTGTTGCTTGCTTTTAGAAAAACAGGTAAAATCTAAAGCAGCAAAGAAGACTCATGGAATATGGTTTTAGGTTAGTAGCTATCGCTGAATGAACAGTAGCAGCCCAGCGTCATAATGTCAGGTTGTGAGTGAGCTCTGGTTCATCCATAGAATCTAAGAGTATGCTAATCAAAATACAATGCAAAGAAAGCCGAACTCTAATTTGCAGCCGGAAATATAGTCAACCTGAGGACAGAAGTTATTGACAAGAATAAGCTACTACAAAAACACATGGTACACATAAGAGAATAAAGTAAGAAACTGTTTTTGAGACTGGATCAAGAAAAAGGACTGCCAGGCCAAATTGTTATCTTAACTCTCAGAAATTTAATTTGGAAGCAAAATATAATGATCAAAGCTCGAGTAAGCTCAAATCACGCCACATGCTGAGACTGATTAAAAGAAGAGAAAAAACATTAGGAAGTAATTGAACTCACTCTGTGATTTCTTCATTTGCTGGAAAGTAAATTCATAATCAGTAGATAGTTGTGAAAGGATAATTTCATTCCACGTATCAGGTACTCCAGGAAGACACCAGTGGCTACAATCTTGGATAGACGGATTATCACTCCAGTTACCAACGTGTGCATCACTTCGAAAAGCTGTCAAAGATGTGACATGGACAACATTGATGGGAACTGAGACGTTTTTTACCACTTCGAAAACTATGTCCGAAAACAAACTTTGGTCCCTTCCATCAGTTTCTAGCATGGGGTACTGGGTCACGGTGCAAGTCCAGTGGGTTTGATCATCACTGATGCAGACAAGGAAACTAGATCAGTAGGGTCGACCAGTGCAGATTTAAACTAGAAAAAATTCATTTTTCCGATTGAAAGCTTAGGGAAAAATTGATATTTCAAAAGGTTATAACATTTTAGCATAAAGGAAAACACAAGTTAAAGTGAGCAAAAGCAGCCAGTGATGCTACAAGCATACAACAATATAAATGATGTCTTAATGGTGAGAAAGGCGAAGAAAGAGAAAATAAAACACGGGTCTTATATTGGACAGGTTCACAAGGAGTAAGAGTGGTTTAAAAAAATCATATATAGGAAAGAGCCTAACAAATTTGAATAGAGTATCATGTTATCAATTAGGTAAGAATACCTCCAGTGAGATGGCTCATAAGTCCTAAAGAAAACACGTGTTCTGTTTTTGTTGATCTTTCTCTCTATCCATGATGCCCAAGTGCCAAGTGCCATTTTGAAGGCAACAGGAATTGACATCCCAATTTTCAATGACCTTCCAACTTGGAAATAGCATCCCCTGTGGATACAGATAAATACAAGGCATAAACAAAATTAAAAACCATACTGATCTTGATGGAGGAAAATACACATCAAACATCACAAACATAATTCATAATCTCATTGTATAAAGGTATATATGCTAAAAATTATGTTTACAAAAAAAAAAAAGTCTTTCTGCTTTCAATTGAAACAGAGGATAGTAAATAAAATATAATTTCAATAACGCTAACCAGTATATAATATCAGGATGAAAACTAGATCCCAACCTTCCTTTCAAAAAATTTTACTGCTTATTTTCTTTTTGGTGTTAAAGACATGGCTATGACAAACATAACCAAATATTATAAGTGAAACCAAATAAAATCAATATTCAAGTTAATGAAGTCTCATTCATCTCAATTGTCAAGTATCTTGAATGTGAACACTACTGCAGAAAGGTGACAATCATTGGAAAGGCAGCAATCAACCCAACATCTAAAAATACATTTAACTGCTATAAGCAGCATTTTGTCAAAATATTTTCCAGCTCTGGTTTACATCATGAAGTTCAACAAACATTTCTTTCAATCTTCTTAAACAATAGCATTTAAAAAGTACAAAACCATGTTGATGAAGTTAAGAAAAATAATGATGGCTATCACGAGTCATTAAATTGCTTTGAGAGTTTTCCCATTTGCTAAAGATTTCTAAGAAAAGTAAGAATGAAGCAATAAACCGCAGAAGAAACACCTATTATATCAAATATGTCCATAAACATAATGACACTAAGTGTATTGAATGTAACAAAGAAAGGAACTTACGAGTCAAAAAGCTTAGATGGCACCCACCAATGCCCAGTGTTGAATATAAGAACATCAGAATCAGCCCACCGGTTACTTATATCATCTAACCTGTCCAATCGAAGTGTTGATTTAACCCTCTTTCGTGCATGCTTAGGCGCCGGACCGGGTTGTACCAGGAAAACCGATCGAAAGAATTCAACGGTAAAATTGAAGTCACTAAACCGAACACCTAAGAATCTAATTCTCTTTGATATCTCATGCTGGTTCACTTCATAAACACTCTTTTTATCCCTCACCCCAGCCATCAGCATACATATCAGTGATTCCCATTGAGTCCTACTCATAGAATCGCCAACAAAAACAATTCTCTTGCCTCGAAACATCTCCAAAATATTACTTACATTAAACCTCGGAATATCACAATCATGGGGTTGCCATCTCCAATTAAGATAACTCGTGTCTTCTCGTCCATTAGCGAAGCAATCGAATCCTCGTTCTACAAAAGGACACTCTGACGCATTATACCATGGATAAGGCGGGGCCTGGACCCACTTTCCCTCATAAACATCACAGCTTTTTAACGATCTGTTAAAGTAAGAGACATGCTGGTCATGAGAGATAGTGCGGCTAAGTTTAGGAAGTAAGTACACATATCCTCCACCAATGGCAACGAAGAATGAAATCAGAGACGCAATAATCACAAGCACGTGAAAGGGAAACAACCGGGAGAGCCAGAGCCGTCTGAATCGGCTAGCTTTAGGACTCGCAATACTGAGAGACCTTCGATTGAAAGAAGTTGGTGCAGGGATTGGAATACTCCGATTCGAAACACTCATAGTCCCAAATCATCCGCCGCAACGAGCACATTACAGATTCAAGTTCAACTCAGCAATTTGTAAGATGCGATAAACGGCCTCGATGGTGAAATTCAAGAGTCAGAAAGGAAGTACGGTGGCCGTGAAAGCGATGAAGAAATCTGTGGGAAGGTGGGGACTGGGGAGCGGTTTGAGGTTTGCAGAAGAGCAGGAAGGAAACAACAGAGGGAATGAGAGCCTCCTCAGTACAGGAAAGTACGGAGGAGAAGGTCAAAGGGATCAATTAGCTAGAGGGCGACCCTTCTAGTCTTCTCCAATCTTCCCAATTCTGATTCCTGACTCATGTGAACTAGTGTCGTGAAGTGAACACCCCGATGCCCCGAGCACCGTGATGAAGTTATTTTTCTACTTCTATTCTTAATATAATATTTATTTAATTTAAATAAATTAAAAAATTATTTAAATTAATTTTTTATAATAATTATATATTATTTTTTAAAATATTATATTTAATTATATACATTTAAACTATCTTTATAATTATATAAAAATATTTTTTAAAAAAATTATAATTTTAATAAAAAATATAGATTGAATTTTATATTTATAATAATATTTAAAATATAAGAGAGTAAATAATACCAAATATTCTTTTTTTTTTTTCTATACAATACTAAAATAGTTGGATTCTATATAGTAAAATGGGTTATTCCTATACGAATTAAAATGTAGTTGGTAACCAATACGCTGTTAGTTAGAAGATAAGTAAATTTAAATTTTAAAAAATATATTTATACTTTATTTAAATTTAATATATTTATATTTTTAATTTATAAAATTATGTCAACTAATTTTTAAATTATTATTAATAATTTAATTATAAAATTAATATTAATCCTTAATTAATTTTTATATTTAGTAGTGGAGGAGAGAGGGTTAAATTTATAGTAAGCTGTATATGAAATCCACTTAATCCATTTAGATTATGAATAATATGAATAAGTGATATAAATGAAACAAAACTCATTTTAATATAGCTAAATCGTGCCTCTTGTCTCTCGATCAACTTTTTATCTTACCTCTGTCGTTTTTTTAATTATTTTCTTTGGCAGTTATTCAATAGAAATTGAAAACGTACATATAAACACAAAATCCTCTTTCAATTTGTATTTATTTTTAAACGAAATTTTTAATGTGAAAATTTATATATATTTTCAAATTATTTTTTAGATCCACTTTTCAAATTACATATTTATTTAAAAATTCAAAATCAATAATAAAATATGACCTTTATGTTCGCCAACTATTTTTGACAAGGAAAAGACAATAGAGCTAAGAAATAAAATAAAATGTGTAAAAAATACTTGATGGCATTATCAAGTTTTGAAAGCCTATATCAAACATAATTATTGACCAAAAAAATTATTTAAATAGAGAGAAGCAAATTCCTTGATTTTCTGAGAAGAATGATGGGAAACCATGTGTCTAGTACCTTTAAAATCTATTTATCTCCTTTACAAAGTGTGTGTTTGGTAAGTTTAAAAGTTTTGGTTTTAAAAGGGTGTTTTGCTTAAATTTTAATTTAAAAAAAATTAAAAATAAATAATTATATTTGTTCAAAATGATTTTTGGGTTAAATTATAGTTTAAAACTAAGATTTTATATAAGCTACTTAAACTAGTTTTTAAAATATTAAAAAAATTTATAAATTATCTAATTATTATTTTACTCCTATTTTTTTTCATAACCTCTCTCATCTCTCTTTTCACTCATCTCCTCTCTCCTCTATCTTTTCCACAATCTCTTCTCTATCTTATATCTTTTCTACCCTCTCTCATCTCTCTTCTTTCTTTTCCACCTTATCTCTTCTCTTATCTTTCATCTCTCATCTCTCTTATTAAATCATAACTATTCAAAGACTCATTTATTCAAAACTATTATTTTTTTATAAACTCTTATCTAAAAGTTATTTTTTATAAGCTATTTTTTAAAAATTTATTCAAACGGATCCAAAAATTGACAGACGATAGTCACATCATTTTATAATTTTTATTTGAACTTTATTTACTAAAATTATGAATATATTTACACTTTAATCCTTTTACATATTTTGACACAAGGGGAGCAATTTAAATAAAATTAATGTTTTGAGCTGAAATTTAATTACTTTGGTATGTAACTAATTAGTATTTTCACACAAGCAGAGATAAAACTTATCTCATGTGTATATATATATATATATATTTCATAAATTGTAAAATTATGATTAAAAAATTAAATTAGAATTTTAAAATATGAATCCAAACATGCACTTAAGTTGGCTGAGAGGGGTGGAATCAATCTATTGAATGGCCACAATTAAAAGATGATTTGAAGCAAGCAGAATTTCCACTGTACCACAACGACGTGCAATAGCATATGATTAATTGGTATGTTTGGTTAGGATTGTGTATGCGCAGGGGCTAGTCAGGCAGCCTTCTATCTGGTTTTTTATCCAAAAAAAAAGAGTATAGGCTTTATTTTACAGTCTAATATCTAGCCTTATCTGGTAAAAATTTTAACTATTTTAGGCTGGACATACCTAAATCATAATATCCTATTCATATTGTGAGAAAAAATCTACAATAATAAATTTATAAAATAATATCATATTTATATTTTTAAAAGTAAATAATATTCATAATCCACTAAGAATAAGATAACAAAAGATAGTAATTAAAATCTTGAAGTCAATTATATATATAAAAAAGAAAGATTGAATTATGTAATAGTTGATATTTGTACCGTTATCGCGATACTAATAATCGAATATTTAGTAAGTAAATCATAGGAACAACTTATGTATATACGTAAATATAAAATTTATGTTCAATACTTTAAAAATGAGTAAAGAGAATTGTTAGCTAAAGTGAAAAGTATAAAATTATAAATAGAATAAGTTAAGAAAATAAATAAGAATATAAAAAGAAAAAAAAAATATATATATATATAGGGTTGGGCTAAATAGGTAAGGCAGTATACCCTGCTCAATGCCTTCCCTTCCCTAACACTTGGACTGGTCTAACCTTGTCCAAATATATTTTGGGCAACTTTTTTATGGTCGAGCTGGACGATTTTTTCTGGGCTCAGGCGAACAGATCGAGCTACGGGTATTGTGTACATCCTAGTGTTTGGTTTCCTTCTCAACCCACCATTTTAGGCTTTGTTTGGTTCAACTTAGAAAAATATATGTTAGATTAATTTAACGGAGAATAAAGAAGGGTAAGGGTTGTGGGTGTAAAGGTAAGAGAGTGAAGATTATATTTTTTTATTTGGTTTAAAAGGGGAGGAGAGGGAAGTTAATTAAAAGTTAACAGATATACCCTTATTTCTTTATTTAAATTTATTTACTCTTTATTTACAATATCCACATCAAAATTATTATTTCTTAATTTATAAATCTTAAATTTTTTATCCCATTTATATATATAATAAAATTAAAAAATATGATAAAATTTTAACATTGTTTCTCATTAATTATATAATTATTATATATCTTAATATAATATATATATAAATTATTTACCATACTTATTAGACTTTAGCAATCAAAGTAAAAATCATATGTGAGGAGAATGAAAAAAAGGTTTCAACTCATGAGGATATAATTGGAATATTAAAAATATATAAAAGGTAATTTGATCAAAATAAGATAAAAAAAATCTCTCTCATCTAAAAATCCCTACTTTTGGAGGAGAGTGAGCACATAAAGACAAAAAAATTTATCTCCCCTCTCCTCCATTTTCCTCAACAAAACACACTTATATTTCTTATCCCCTCCATTTCCCTCAAAAAAAACCCCAACCAAACAATGCCTTAGACAAAATCATGGTTCAGGACAAAATTACCAAAAACCTCATATTTTTTATAATTAATTTTTTATTAAAATCAATAAATTATTTAAATACTATTTTTTAAAATGAATTTTTTATGAAAATCAATAAACTATCCAAATACTAATTTTTTCTTACAATTTTCAAGAAAACTAGTAAATTATCTAAATACTAATTTTTATTCATAATATTTTGATTAACTTTTGGATAATAGATTTTTAATAAATAATAAATTTTATAAAAAAATTATTTTTTATTAGTGTGCTTATATTATATTAGTTTTTAGAGAATATATTTTATAAAAAAAACATTGATTGTTTAGAAGTAGTTCCCCTACCTTTTCTAAAACTATAGTTTTAGTAGAAAACATATTCTGAGAAAAAATTAGTATTTAGATAATTTATTAATTTTGATAAAAAAATTGATTGTGGAAAAAAATTAATATTTAGATAGTTTATTGGTTTTGATAAAAAATTGGTTGTAGAAAAAAATTAATATTTAAAATATTTATTAGTTTTTGTAAAAAATTGATTATAGAAAATGTGATGTGTTTAGATTATTTTATCTAAAATCATAGTTTAAATTAAAAAATAATTTTTTCACAAAAATCTATTCTATTATATCAAAATTTATTATTCTAAAATCTATTCTATTTAGAATTTATTTTACAGAATATATTTTACCCAAAATCTATCTTATATAATCTAATCTAAATACACCCAATGTGTGTGTCTGCATTTTGAATTCGAACGGTAGAAAATAATCAAGATACAAAAGATCAATCTGGGATCTTAAACTGTGTGTATATGCCGAAAGCTTGCTGGTGATATATATATGAAGAAACAAACAAAACTGAACCCTAAAAACACAATATTTTCTTCTTGTTATATTAGCATCGTGATTCTTCCCATTTTTTTTCATTATTAAACCAGAAAGTATAACACGCTCTCTCTCACAAACACAGATGCTTCAATAAAAACTACAACTAAAAAAGAATCAGAACATAAACATTTGTTATAAGAAAAAATTGATATATTATTGCAAATTTGGCAAAAATCTGAAATGAAGATTTATAATAAAAAATTTGTAAGTCCATCATAAAAATGTTGTGTCGACGCTCTAATTTTTGACCACTTTTTTCCTTATTAATTAGTCACACATTTCTCTCTCTCTCTCTCGGGTTGTATGCACAAAAAAATCGAACACTTTTATATGTGCACAAGCACCAACAAGCGTACCAAAGATATTTGTCATTAACTGATATTCAGCGTTCAATTCAATGAAAGCAGAAAATGAAGAGAGTACTGAAGAAGAAGAAGAAGAGGAGGAGGAGGAGGAGGTCTGGTTCAGTGCAAAGTTGCAGGAATTAGGTTTAATGAAATCTAGCAAGAAGCAGATCCCAAAATTCTAAATGTAAAAGCTGATTTCTGACCCCTTTAGGGCTTTCTTTCACATCATTAAAATTCAAACAACACACAAAACCATAATCCTAAGTTTCAGTCTCACATATTTATAGAATCTTCTTGTGCTATGCTACACACACGCCTGCAACAGCAGGCGTGTATTGAAGCAATGATACACATTCACAGAGACGAAGCTTTCATATATATATATATATATATATATATATATTATATTTATTTAGAGATATTGATTATTAAATTGAATGATCGTGATCACAAGTCATAGCTTATTTTATCTCTCAAGGGAAAAAAGGTAGGCCAAACAAACTTTCCTGCCAACTTACAAATTATAACTCAACACACTTCCATCATTCCCATTATAAATTCTATATATATATAATACGTAACTCAACCCAACCGTTATGATTATTCTCATATTCTACACAACCCTTCATCAGTCAACAATATCCTAACCACCTAGTTCCCCCCCCCTCTCTCTCCCCTCCCTTTCGAACAATATTAATTAATTACTTGTTCGATCTTTTTAGTTTTTACTTCCCTTACGTATTTATACGGTAATCGACGTCATACATATATACCCTAGCTAATTATTCACTAATTACCTCATGGTTAAACCCTGAGGAGCTATCGCCGGCGTTGAATCCGTTGGAGGCGGCGGCGGGGAGTGTTGTGCTTGGTACGTAAGGCCAATAGGCGAGAGTGGTGTTATTACCGGCGGTGGTGATCGTACCCATAATATTGTTGTAGTTTGGTGGAGATTGGAGCAACCTGATTTGTCTCTTCAAGAACTTGACGTAGCGAATGGCTTCGTCGAGCATGGAGGCGGTGTCGAGCTTGGTTCCTCCGGGGACGAGTCTCTGCAGGATACGGAATTTCTGGCTGATCCTCTCACGGCGGTGACGGGCGGCGACACTCTGAGGGTCGTCGCTGATCTGGACGTTCTGCCGCGTGGGTTTCCGGATGGTGGTAGGGTCGATGTCCACTGGCTGCAGAACGGCGATCTTGTACATCATCTCCTTCTTAGCTCCAAGCTCTTCTTCTTCTTCTTCCCCTTCTTCCCCTTCTCGTTCCAAGTCGATGCCAAACATGCCACTGACGATAAAACCTGAAGATGAAGAAGACGAAGTCGAAGAAATCGGCCAAGTAGAAGCCATATTCCAAGTGGGATCATTATTATTGTTGTTGTTGTTAATACTAGTGGTGAAAGAGGGATGAATATTGAGATTCTGGTTGGTATTCATTGTGATGGGTAGTTTCTGAACTGAAAAATTTTCAAACACCAGATCGATGATGTGTATAGATACAGAAGTATATAGATAGGTAGGATATTGAAGGAGGTAGGTTGTTTTCTGTGTCTGATTGGTATGGAGGAAGGGCTTTTCAGAGCAAAAGGGATACAAGATGAATGAATAAAAAGAAAAAGGGTTTCATATGAATGCTTTTCTGCATCAACCAAAACAGAAAAAAAACCAGTAATAAACTCGAGACGGGTAAAAAAGAAAAAGTCGTGTAGCTAGGGTAAGAAACAATTGGACTGTGTGTGTACGTAGTGGACACACCTCAACTCTCTTTCTCTCTCCAATTTGCCTAATTTATTATAGGGCTAAGGTATAATTTTGACTTAAAAATTTGGCATAAAAATAAGTTATGGGTATTTAGAAGTACTTTTTTGGATCAATATTATCTTGAAAATATATATAAAAAAAAAAGAATTTTGTTAACAGTGAGTAATGATATTGATCTTATTTTTTAATATTTTTAAAGTGATATTAATTTAAGAAAAAATTTCAAATACCCACGTGTCCTATGCAGAAACTTTCCAGCACAAACATATACATATGATTTCACTATTTGGGTACAAACATTAATTCTCTTTGAGAAATAAAAAGTGGCTAGTTTAACTCGGGGATTATGGGGAAACATTAACGGTTGACTGACGAGTCTTCAACCTCAAACCTTCAACGTCTGTCCAACTCCATTCAACTTAAGGTCCAATTTTGTCTTTCATGTAAGAGCCATAGTATTTTAAAGTTTTTCTTGAATCATAATATCACTCCAAAAATGTTAAAAAAAACATAATAAAGTTTTAACGGTTAAAAAGTGACCATTAACTTGATATATATAACATAGTAACAATATCTTCTATAGTATTGATATAAAATCTCTCATATATTATTTTATATCTCTCATATAAAATCTCTCGTATTGATATACTACTAGTCCTATTTATAAATTATTTTTAATATATTTTATATAGATTAAGTAAAACCTTAATCCTCATTAAATATTACATAAAATACAATAACTTTTCAACTTTACCCATATTTAATATTCATTACAAACCATAAAATGGTATATTTATATGAAAAATTTCGCTTTCTACTCTATAAATATGATCAAAATAATATTTCTCTCTGTGCTCTATAAATATGACTAGAGGAGTAATAATTAGTGATGAAAAATATGGTTTATTTTTTAATTTTGTGTGTATGAGATCTATATTTGTCTATGGATAATGAACCCTCATAATGTGAATGTTTAATAATGAGAAGACATGATTGGTTTAAATATTTACTGCTCTTTGTGAAACTTTTGATTAGTCGATTAGGGTTTCAGCATGAGTGTTTCCTAGCTAAAATGAGAAACATAAATTATCTACATCTACTGACACTAAGAAACCCAGTTGCCTTTTGATTCATCCCTTTCCATGGGCTGAAGAATTTACGGTAATTTAATCATAAGAAGAAAGATTCAAAGTCATAATTAATTTTCAAGAAACATCATCGTTTGAACATATCAATATTCTTGAATAGTAATCATTGATATTTGATATGATTGTGTTCAACAATTAAGAAATTAGTCAAGAACCATGTAATTAAGGTGGTTCCGTGTTATTGAAGCCAATTAACTTTAAAAAATGAAGAAAATTAATTAAGTTGATGTCATTTAATTTTTCCTAAAGTAGAAGGTTTTCCATATCCGAAGAGATTGTCAATCAAACTGCAAAATTGAAAATCTTTACATGCATAACCTAATTTAATATCAAGGAAGTACCTAATGTTGATGTCATTTAATTTGATGGATTTTTTTATCAAGAATTTGATAGATATGCTAACTACATTTGACATTTCTCGTGGCGTCCATCCAAAAAGAATTTAAACAACATAAGAAATTCGTGGAATTTTAGTATCTTTGTCAACTTGAAGGTATCATTACCCCAAAATGAAATATTGAACACACTATATACATATACGAAGTAGAGTACATAGCATTCAGATATTTATACACATAGAGTAGCGTGAATCTATCATAATAATTAAAAGAGAGACAGCTTCAATCAATTTAAAACATAATCATATATGAAACAAATTGGATTGAACATATGGAATCAGTCGCAATCAATTAGGGTTATTAGAGATCACGTATATATACACATGAGGACGCAGCCATATACTGAACAAGTTCTGGAGGCCATTTTCTTCTTCTTCTAAATGTGTCCCGAGGGAAAAAAAGAGAATAAACTTGAAAATAGAAGCAATAGAGAGAGAGAGGGCAAAGTGGAAAGATAGATATAGGAATAGGATGTTTTAAAGGTTGTGTGGGGATGTGTTTCTGATTTATCGCAGGTACCACAAGTCATATATATATGAAACTCTGAAAAAACCCTAATTCCAACATCATCATCAGATTCATTAGTGCGTGGGACAAGGTTGTTATGTTTGGGTGTGATCAGTAGTTCTCAAGTACAAACACGCACAACAACCTGAAACTGATCATATCACTTTCTTCACTGTATCAATGTTATGATCCTATGTATGGTGTTATACGCTAGCCCTTGCGCATGCACAAAAAGCAATCATATTTCATCACTTGGTGGCTTTATTTCCATACTATAAAGAGTAACAATAGTATTAGCCCTAAGAATAACGTAACCCTGGGTTATTCCTTTTGAAGAAGTTGTAAGAACATCTTTGTAAGCAAGATATGTTCAATCAGTCGGTGTAAAAATATCATTGTTAGAAGAATCAGATAGCTATAAAAAAAATGGACGATGTACATTTAATCAATAGCTATCAATTCAGTTATAGTAAAACTAATACATTTGGAAATGAATTTTCTTACCAATTTAATAATGGGTTCAACTTTATAAATCTAAAATATTTAATGCCAACACAGGATTAGGTAATTTGTTTATTTTGTGCACTCTTGAACGCAAACATGAGAATTGAAGTTACTTGGACGCATGTGTGTTTTGTTTGCTTGCTCCAACTTTAGGGAGTTGTAGCTAGTCAAAAACAATGAATCATGAAAAGGGGAATTATAATTGAGGGAATTACAATGAGGTCCTAAAATAAAGAGTTTAATTATCCAAAATCTCCAATAATAACTAAAAAATTAACAATAGGAAATTCCTGTATAAGAATTATCAACAAGTTTATACTATTTAAATTTTTTTAATAATTAAATCTTTTACTTAAAATTTACAGCAATTCACCCATTATAATTTGGGAGTGGGTGCTAGTGCCATTTAATATTGCATTTAAAAGCACTGCCATAAACTTGTATCCAAATAGTATCATGGTGAAAGCTACTTTGATGAGACTTTTTGTTTGATAACCCAACAAAAGAAAAAGGCCGTATATAAGGTTATATGTGAAGCTGAAATTATATATATATATATATATATATATATATATATATATATATAAACAACGACAATAAGCCTTAATTCTATTAGGTAGGTGGAGTTAGATAAATAGATCACATGACTCTATATTGTACTCTATCAAAGATTTTTGGACAAATTGTTAACCAAGAGGTTTAGCTTAATAAAATTGTTGAACGTTCTCTTTGATCTTTTTCTACTCATTTTTATAAAATTTTAAATTGTTTGATCTAGCCTCCATACCAGTGTATCCGATGACATTCTTTTTTAATGCCCAAACTACCTCAAATAATTCTCTACTAATGAGTTAATTAACAACAGAAGAAAAAGGCCGTATATAAAGTTATATGTGAAGCTGAAACTATATATATATATATATATATATATATATATATGTGCATGTATAAAGTTATATATTAAAAAGTGTGTGTGTGTGTGTGTTGGCTCATGAGTTAATTAACCGTCATTTAACTATATGGGTTTTATATGATGCCTGTTTTCTTGTTATAATATTTGAAATTTGTTGAAAAAAGACCACGTCAAATACTAGTGATTATTTTTTAGTTACACTTTCTTAACTGATAAGGATTAATTTCATGCCTTTTTTAAAAGGAGAAAACTTAGATCCAATCTCACTCTACATCAATTTTGTCAAATTTTCTAATATTATATGTGCCCTATTTTTTGTAATATTTTTATTTAACTTAAATTCACATGAGAAAATATGATTGGAGAACTTAATGAAATAGATGTAACGAACTTGATTTAATATGTTTCTTTTCAAAATACAAACAAGTTTTTAAGAATTGTATAATTTAAGAAAAAGTCAATGAAAATTTGTATGATAATCTATTTTTGACTTTCAATAAAATTCGTGTAAATTTTCAAAATAGAAGGGTTGTATAATTCACCAAAATTCAAAGAATGTGGTTGTATATAAGGTACATTTTATTATTTTGATTATTTATAAAATTGGAAAAAATGAAAGTTCATATAATTTTTTTTTTAAAAAAATAGAAGCATAACTTGCTCATTAAAAAAAAATCTATTTGTGTGGAAAATGGTGGGGGTGTAAAAGTCATAGGGATTACTTTTTGAGAGTAGTAAAAAAGGAAGAAGGGTTTCAAGAGAAACGAGAAGCAGCGTACCAAACAAAGATAAAGTGAGAAGTTTCATAGATTTCCATGTTTGGGAAAAGATACACAAAACGTGAGGCTATGTTTGTCCCCTCCATCAATGGCCGTCCAAACCTCTTCTTTGAACTTTCCCTTCCATTCTAATTTTCTAACTTCAATTGTCTCGTCTGGTTAGCATGGGAATCCAAAAATTTTGTTCATATGTCCAGAACTGATATTACAATACCTTTTAGGTAAAGGTGGATATTTCGTTTTTTAATTTTATATCAAATTTTAGTTTATATTTTTTTTATCAATAATCAACTTAACTAATTTTCTTAAACTCTATAAATTAATGATATATTTTTTATTACTATAAAGTATTATTAATTAGAATATGTATGTATGACTCTCTCCTATCAACAAGTTAATGAAAATTAAAAATTAATTATAAGTACTATATTTTTCATGCCTTGATTTTTATTATATAGCCATTGACATAAATGGAGTAGCTTCATGAATGATTGAATTATGGGTAAGTGAAAAAGAGAGGATTGTACAATTCAATTCTTAACTAAAAAAGAGGAAGCATTCATAAAGCAGCACTCCAATTTTGATTATATGAATCTACTCCTCTCTCTCTCTCTCTCTCTCTCTCTCAAAATCACCCATATCATCTTGCTAGGGGCATAATAGACTATGCACATCCAAAATTTGTAATTTTGTATTTGCTATGTTGTTCCCTTTCAACAATGTCTGATGTATGAATTGTTCACCATAATTTTGGTAAGAAATTTTATAATTGCTTAAGGACTTTTCTTATATGTATGTGAAAGTTGTGTTTTTATCTTCTTTTATTAGTTTTTTCAATATTGATAAAATTTATATCAAATTCATTACATCCATTTTCTTATATTCTTTAATCCCACTTTACCATATATAATATTTTTATTTAACTTAAATTTATTAAGTACACATGACAAAATATAATTGAAGAATATGATATAATAGATATAAAAAATTTGATATAAATGTAATCCTTTTAATAATTCTATTTGCACCCTCACTTTGGAGACCATGTAAATCTCTAGTTTCTTTAATATCATTGTCTTTTTTTTAAAAAAAAAAGGTTATATAAGACCTAATATTTTTATCTTATTTCTCATATGCATGTGATATAATTTTACTCATTATATTTTTAATTTAAAATAATTCTTGATACTTGAGAAATAAAATTATGTGTAAAATTATACTAAATTAAAATAATTATAGATAAAATTATATTAAATTAAAAAGATTATAGATAAAATTATATCATTAATAAAATTAAAATATTTAATATATATAAAAATAAAATAAAATAAAGATATTTAGTGCAATATATTAAAAAATAAGTGTCTTTTACTGCGCAAAAGAGGCTTTACGCAGAAGAGGTTATACACGTCAATGCAATTTATTTTTTGGGTCCAAATTCTTTTCGATTTGTCCATCAGTAATACAATCAGGATTGGAGACCCACAATGGAATAACCTTACTACTGAGTAATTATCTTAGCTATATATCTAAAACTTGATCACGAGACTAAATTGAAATGGCTCACAGCTAGTTGATCCAAGAAATGAAGATTAATAAACCCATTCAATATTATCAAAAGGAATATCTATATTTTTTTAAAAAAAAATAGATATTCTTTTTTATCCTAAATATAATATCTATTTAAGGATTTTGACGTGTATGATGTTTTTTTACAACAAATCTTCTGTTTTTTTAATTTAGTATACATCTTCTATTTTGAAATTGATAAATAGGACTCAATTGTCATTTATCTTGAGGAATAAATTGCATTTATATATATATATATATATATATATATATAATTTCTTTACCATCAAGACCAAAGAGTCTGAGCCTTCGCATATGATGGCATTCTACAATTTTCCACTCTCAAATAACAAGTGGTTAAAATCAAATCCCAAAAGATCATAAATTTTCATTCACGAGAGAATAATGTTAACCATTATTGGATAATTTAATCCAAAAAGCCATCAAGAAAATTCAACACATGCCACATTTCTAGTTAAGCAAAGCTAAACTTGCTTCTGCAAATAATTACCAATGAATGAAAGTAACAACATGATTTATATATCACAAGCTAATTGAAATTGTCCATTGCATAGCAGAAACATGACTTGTCTTTCTAGGGAGCAGATCTTGATGCAGCAAAACCTGGCCTGCTCTTCCTGGTACGAGCATTTGTATGTGTGCGTTGTCCTCTGCAGGGTAACCCATCCACATGTCTGAAACCCCTGTAACACTGAATACTCACCAACCTTTCTATATCTTTCTCAACACATCTTTTCTGGTAACATCAGAAGTAAATTGTGTTATACAAATACCGAAGAAGTCAGAGAAATTTGTGTTAGAAATAGTCACAGAGATGGTACCAAGTCATTTCCGAGCAAGTACTTGGAAAGTAGTTCTCGAAGGGAATATAATTCTCTCTTACTTAGGTCCTTGACATATTTGTTCTCAACCCCAAGCTCACAGACAATATGGTGAGCTTTGGAACGGCCAATTCCATGTATGTGCTGCAGGGCATACTGAAGGCGCTTGTTGTCAGGGATCTCCCCTCCAACACCACCTCCAATGTTTATATATTGTGCTCGTACACCATGAAGCTGCATTAGTTAAGGGAATAGAAAAAAAAAAGAGATGAGATTGATGCTCCATTTGGTTGCCGAGAATTGAAGAGAAAATTGAGTAGACAGGTGATATAGGATCCCTAAGAAACTGGATTTTTCATCCAGGTTTGGATGAAATAACTTAGAAAAAAATACTGATCCAAGGTTAGCAAGAACTATACAACAAGAAGCTATACCTTATTTCATTAGATAGGGTCGGCCACATAAATTGCACGATACCATTATACATTATCAACAACTAAATCTTTAGATATATCGTTAGCCAAAATATCACATTCAATAACTTTCTTAAGAATTTTTTCAGTCTTCCTCAGACTCTCTTCTTAGGACTCCAAATTGTCTAATAGACTCTCCCTACTGGTTCCTTAAATGACCCTCATTGTATATATCCAAACTACTTTAAATAATTTTTTACTATTTTCTCTTCAATAAATCCTACGCTAACTCTTTCTCTTATATATTCATTATGAATCTTTTATTGGATGACCAGAAATCCATTTCAAAATTCCTGCTACCCTCACTTTATATTCTTATTATCCTTTAAAGCCTAATATTAACTACCATATAGCATTGCGTCTTATAACAGTTTAGTAAAACTTCAGATCATCCAGTGATGATGGATTTAAAACATATAACAGCACTAATCCAAGCTAAAAGTTCTCTTGGTTTTCAAAAAAACAAAATAGGAGGGTAGACACTCACTGATAAAGTTTGACGAAGCTGGTAAACAACGTCAGAAACAATCCCCGTAGAAGCACGCACACCAAACATTTTGCAGAATTCGTTGTTGCAAGGTCCAACAGTTATAATGGAAGAGGTCTGTCCTAGAAGAGATGACACCGCCACCACTTCCTTTTGGTCCGTTCACAGCAAATCAGCAAAAGCCTTGTGCCTGTATGTTCAGCATTCACAGTGATGAAACTGAGAGCCTGAGCTGATTTTAGAGAAAAGTCTCTTTTTCCTGGTCAATTAGAGGAGATATCGATGAGAGTGATCTTCACTTCTCAGGCCATCTCTAAGTCTCAGGCCCAATATGCTTATATTCGCTTAAGCTATACTTTGATGTTCAGAATTGTTCAATGGTCGGGCCATATTTTTTCAGCCAAAGACCCAACCTGAACAGGCAAGGCATAATCCTCTTAAGATTGAGTAACGCAATAATTTTCAATTTCAAATCAAATATACTTATAAGATTAGCACTCCTTCTATGGCTTTTTAAACCACATATCTCATACAAGTTGCAACTTGACAGGAATAACAACAAAGAAATTTGCAAAAAGGAAAAACAAAAGAAGAAAGCAAATCAAAACCATTTATCTCTATTAAACATGTCACCAAGCATACGAGTCTCAATTTCATATAAAAATGTCAAGTTGTTTGCTTAGCAACACCCAGGTCTGTGCAAGGGCCGGACTGGGCTGACCCAGCCTAGCATAAGTCTCAGGTCTGAGGTTTTGACCTGTGGTCCTTATCGGCCTAGTCTGGGTCAGTTAACTTACCATGGCAGGCAGTGGTGGTTCAGGCCAGACCAGGCCACAAGACTTTTTTTTGTTCTTTTAAAAATCTCTTCCTATTAAACCTTTCTATTGCACCATCTAAAAATTTGACAGATAAAAGCTTTCCTCAACTGATTTTACACAAAAAAATCAGAACTGCATCTTGCAAGGCGTTGATTTGAAAAACAATGCACAATCTGATAGCCTGAAGGATACATTACGAGTACAATTCCCAAAGTGTCCGTGCTTCATGTATAAATGAGAAAGAACGGTAGATTTAATGAATATAGATCAGAAATCTACATACCAGAAAAACAAAGAAAGTTCATTCGGAATTAGTGACATTATTACCCATCTTGATCGAATTGAGATGCATTGACTCTTGACTAAACAAACAATGGATGCATGAACCATCTAAGCAAAGTTACTTGCTTAAAATAAGATAGAGCATTCAAATAATAGCATATACACATGTTGATGATTATCAAACCATACATTCGTATACATGCACCAGATAAATAAAATTCTTATTCTCCTGTAATACTCAGCAAACTGGTGTAAGTGGCTAATAAAACTAAATTTTCGAAACAAAGCGAACCCAACCATCTGTATTCTGAAACGACCATTTTAACATTTGTTTCTGGAAGCTAATGTACATTACATGTATCTAAGTATTTCTGGGGGGTGTGTTATACTTGAGAAGGTTTTGTAGGAGGAAGAAGAAGAAAGAGAGAAGAGAGATGAGGGGTTATTGGAGGCATGCTCGATGAAATGGTGGAGTCGTTGTCGGAAGTACGAGGCATGACAGCTATCAATATTTTCACGCGAAAACATGTAACCAGGAATCTTACTGCTAGCAATATCTCCACGCGACCCAATAAATGAGTTGAAGAGGGGCATGTAAGGTACCTGAAGAAAAAGCAGTCGCCGGAGATGGCGAGAAGCAACCACTGCCGAGAGTATTGAGAAGGAGAACGCCAAGTTCGTCAAAAAAAAAACCGATTGATCCAGTTTAAATGGTTGATGATCCAGCCCATAACCCGTTTTAAATCGGCCTGAAGTATTTACCCGTTCCCGTTTTAGGTGGAAAATAAACAGAAAAATACGGGGACAAAACGAGGGAGACCTGGATGGGTCCAAACTTGAAGCCGCGATCAACATTACTGTTTTTTTTCCCACGGTACAAAATTTTTTTGTTGGATATAAAAAAAATTTAAATAAATTAAATAGTTCTACATTAACGTCATATTATAACTTTAAAGTTTAAAAAACACTTATATATCACTTACATAATTATATATTAAAAGAACATTCACAATAATAATAAAAATCAAACTCATATCTTATAAAAATACGAGTCTATTTTTTACTATCTATATCAACTATACTAATTTTATTTTTTATTTACGTCTAATATTTTAATTTTTTTGTGATTTATTTTACACATAGTCTTTTTAATTTAGTATAATTTTATTTATAATCTTTTTAATTTAGTACAATTTTATATACTTGAGAAATAATATTATGTGTAAAATTATATTAAATTAAAAAAAATTATTAGTACAATTATATTATAAATAATATTAGAATATTTGATGCATATGATAAATAAAATCATAATATTAAGTATTATATAATCTAAATAAATCTATACTGCAATATCTTATTTTCTGATGTTTATTATGAAAAAGAGAAAACAAAATCAAACATCTTAGATCATTTTATCGAGGTAATAAGAATTAAGCGGCATGTCTTATTTACTATATAAAATTCTTCCATGATTCTTTAAAACAAAATTGAGTGGGTTTTTGTATTTTGTAACGCATCAAAGAACGTTTTTATCATCTTCTAGCCGTTTGATCTCACAAACGGTCAACCAAATATCATCTATACACCAAAGCTTGCATGTAGCTTCAATAGAAAATAGAAAAATATTTACACATTCCATCATATAAAATAAATTATATTTAATTAAAATACAAAAAAATGATGAATACTCATATAAAATAAAAGAATTCATACTTGATTTTATTTTCAAGAAAAATAACACTTTTAATTAAAAATTAAAAACTCATCTTAAGTTAGGGCGGTGTACAAAGCCCGTAGCCCAGTATGCCCTACCCAATCCACAATAAAAATACCCTACTCAACCCGATAAATATAGGGTAGGGTTAGGCAGCGGTCTGTAAAATACAGCCCATGTATTTTTTGGGCTGGGCACTGGGCACAGGGGCTACCCTGCCCTGCCCATGAGTACCCCTTATTTTTTTTATTTTTTTTCTATCTTAGAATGAAGAATATGATAGCCACTGGTAACTGTAAGGTAATTTTAGAAATATAAGTAGGTAAGTTGTATCTTTTAATATTTATAACTATACTATTTTTTTTCTTTTTTTAACTTTTTTAATTATCATATGATTACATTATAAATTATAATTATTTATTTTATTTTTTAGATATTTTATCTTTGTCAATATTGGGGAGATTGATGTAAAGTTATAATTACAAACTATTTAGATTTCAACGCTTATTTTTTATATGCAATTGATCTCAATATTTTAATTATTATCTTTGTTCACTTATTCTTAGTAGATTATAGATATTATTTAACTCTTGAAGACACATGAATATGATATTATTTTAGAAATTCATAATTATAAATTTTTTTCACAATATGAGCATGACATCACGATTTGGACATGCCAAACTCAAAATTATTAGGATTTTTACAGGGTAGAGCCGGACATTGGGGTGTAAAATATAGCCCATGTATTTTTTAGACATGGCTGGATAGGGCAGTCCTCTACTCAGCCCTGCCCATGCACACCTATATCTTAAGTAAGTTATAATATTTTTTTTAAAAAAAATAAAATAAAATATGAATTATCACATTTGAGATGAGTCACTAAGTAACTATATTAAAATATATTGAGTTATTATATTTTAATTAGATATATTTTTATTAATATAATATTTATATAATATATAAGTATTTCTTCAGTACAAATTAAGAGCTTTAATCAAGAGTAAGGGTGAAAGAGAGAGGCAACATATTTATTAAAATGTGTTACATTATAATAACCAGTAAATATGTAACCTATAGAAATCATAAAATAAAATAATTATCAAGAATGAAGTGAAGTAAGAATCTCGCTAATGTTACAAAAAGCCGAATTATTGATGATTTTTAATTATTGCTTATGAATGCAATAAGAATATACAATGATTTTGAGAATATGATTATATTTGTATTTGTTCATAAATTAATAAGGCCATTGATGGAATCTTAACAAAAGGGGATGCATTTTTCATGTTTTGTATATGACGCCATTTGATATAATTTGTATATGTTACGTTAATGTTGATATATCATACCTTTGATGATTTGCCAATGGTGGTGTCCACACTAAATAGCGTAACATTTTTTTTTTCCCTTTCTTAGTTCTCACACATTATAACGTGGTGTAGTGGCGTGCGGCTCAAGGCCTTTATACGTGCCGTTGCTGGGATCACATTGGTACTTACATGGTTGAATAATTGAATGTAATTTTTTATGAATTTGACAGTTTTTAATTTCATGAACCTATCAGTGGCCAAGGAAAAGTGTTTTTTTTTTTCCTCTTCCAAAACGCTCGAGTGTCAAAACCTTCGTCTTTAGTCTATTCTTACCGACACACAGTGATTCTCCTTTTCCCTTATCGTTTTCATTATCCCAGATCTCGCGTTGTATTCAATTCAATCTAAATTTAGGTCTTCAATTTCTGATTGATCCCTCCATGTTTCTGAATCTGAATCCCCAATTCCACATCATCACCTTTACCATCCCTAATTTTCAATGCCGATTACCAAACGCATCTGACCTCGCTCTGTGCTTTTATGGTCTTGATTTTGAAGCCGTGACTTATCCACCCCTATGATCCCAGATTGGCCATTTTTAAACCTCCAACACCAAGCACGTCTTTACCTGGCCCCGTGATCATTTTCTCCACTAAATTCAACCTTTTCAAACACCCCCATAATCAATTCGTCGTCTTTTGTCGCCTATAAATTCCCCAGCTTTACTCTTCCACTATGACCACTCCTCCCAGGAATTCACATTCCTTCTTCTGTCTTCCGAATTCTTCTTTCCTTCTCTTTTCCATGGCCTCTCTTCTTTCCCTCTCCCTACTCTCCTTCTTCCTCTTCCTTTCTCTCTCCTCCGCCGCTCGCCACCACCGGAAACCACCCACAACCACCCCCTCTACCTCCTCCTCTGTGGTCGTCCAGAACGCCTGCAAGGCGACTCGCTTCCCTGAACAATGCCAATCTTCTCTCACCAAACTCCCTCCCGATCCCACTCCAGTTCAAATCCTCCAATCCGCCTTGTCCGTGTCGTCGGAGAATCTCAAGACGGCGCAATCCATGGTTAAGTCCATCCTCGACTCATCGGCTTCCAGTATCAACCGCACCACCGCTTGCAAGGTCTGCATGCAGGTGCTCCCTGGCTCCGATTACCGCATCGGTCTGGCCAATGACGCGCTGCCGCGTGGCAGGACTAAGGACGCTCGCGCATGGATGAGCGCTGCCCTGCTTTACCAGTACGATTGCTGGTCCGCCTTGAAGTACGCCAACGACACTCGCCAGGTCGGTGAGGCGATGGCCTTCTTGGACTCACTCACCAGGATCTCCAGCAACGCGTTGAGCATGATAGCGTCGTACGACGTCGTTGGGAATGACACTGCGGCGTGGAGGCCACCATTAACGGAGCGTGATGGGTTCTGGGAAGGATCCGGGTCGGGTTCTGGGTCGTTGGGTTTCAGGGGTGGGTTTCCGGCGAAAGTGAAGCCGGATGTTACAGTGTGTAAGGATCGAGGGAATGGGTGTTACAAGACGGTGCAGGAGGCTGTTAACGCTGCTCCGGACAACGCTGGCGACAAGAAATTTGTGATATACATAAAGGAAGGCGTTTATGAAGAGACTGTTAGGGTTCCGTTGGAGAAGAAGAATGTGGTGTTTTATGGCGACGGAATAGGGAAGACCATCATCACAGGGTCTGCTCAAGCGGATCAACCCGGAATGACGACGTACCTTTCAGCTACCGTTGGTGTGTTTCATATTGAAAGTCTCCTTTTCATCCCCTTTTCTATGGAATCTTGAGCTTGTTTTTTTACTCAAACTTTGATTTTTGATATTAATTGGATTTTTTTTAACTCTGTTTTTCGGCTTTTATATGAATTGGAATTGGAATTGGAATATTATGGCTTTATGAACCCAAAAAAAAAAAAGCTTTGGAAGTTTGCCTTTGAAGATTTTGGATTCAGTGGGTGGTTAGTACACTTCCTGAGCTCACTCTTGTATGACAATGTTTAGAAATTTTTCGTCATGATAATGCCCAATCACCTAGATATGATTTGATTTCTTCTTGATCTTGCCTTGAACAATTCTTTCTGAGAAAGCCTTTTTCTGTTACAAGAGCATGGGTATGCTAGAATTTATATGAAGAATCTGTCATTTTGATCTATTTTGAGTTCTCCCTATATAACCATTGATTCGAAAGATGAAAGCACAATTCATATTTTAACAATGGACTTGAATTGAATTGTTTTGGCAGCTGTTCTGGGTGATGGATTCATGGCCAAGGGTCTCACATTCCAGAACACAGCAGGCCCTGTTGCTCATCAAGCAGTGGCCTTAATATCAGACAGCGATTTCTCTGTGTTTGAAGAATGCGAATTCACAGGCAGTCAAGACACACTCTATGCTCATTCCCTTCGCCAATTCTACAAATCATGCCGCATCCTTGGCAACGTAGACTTCATCTTTGGCAACTCCGCTTCCATCTTCCAAGATTGCCAAATCCTAGTCCGGCCCCGGCAAGTGAAGCCGGAGAGCGGCGAGAACAATGCGGTCACTGCACATGGCAGAACAGACCCAGCTCAAACCACTGGCTTTGTTTTTATGAACTGTTTGATCAACGGGACTAAGGAGTACATGGATTTGTACCATAGCAAGCCTCAGAAGCACAAGAACTACTTGGGGAGGCCATGGAAGGAGTACTCAAGAACAGTGTTCATTAACTCATTCTTAGAAGCTCTGATAACTCCCACCGGGTGGATGCCATGGAGTGGTGAATTTGCACTAAAGACGCTTTACTATGGAGAATATGCCAACACAGGACCTGGTTCTGATCTGAGTCAGAGAGTTCCATGGAGCAGCAAGGTCCCACCTGAACACTTATCTGCATACTCAGTTCAGAATTTCATCCAAGGAGATGAGTGGATTTCATCATCCATGATTAGCGCTTTAGATTTGTCATAGAGACAAAAGGGGCATCTCTGAATGAATTGCTTCTTGTTCTTGCATAACTTTTTTCTAAATAATGATTAGTGATAGTAATATAGATATATAATTACTGATACAAATCGAGTATATATCGAGTGGAATTCCTTGGTATGAAACAAGATTCAGGCTCTACCACGTTGGTTCTGCTGCTATATATGACCTAAAGTGGTCCATGCTGTTTCTTAATATTGTATAAATGATGACATGACCATTAGCGCAATGGCAATTGAGGAGATAAGGGGGAAAATGAGAAGAGAAGTCATGTATGTATCTTGTGTGAAACAAGTATGATTTTGCGGTGTAAAATATGAGGACAAGCAAAAGGGAATGGATTGTGATGTGATGATAAATATAAAATTTATTTTCTATATTTATCAAATTTTTTTAAATTATCCTTATCCATACAATGTCTTGTTGGAGGATGTACAGGTAAGATGACAAAAACAGCAATTGATTCCTTTTTTCGGACTTGCAATAAGTATTAAAATTGAAAATGATTGTGTTATTGGTGCAGTCATGCTCTGCCTCTCGAGAATAGTCATTTACTGAAAAACTACAGTGGGAGGCAACTGACTAGTAAGTAGGACAGTGCCTGCAAAAATATAGTTATATTGATAGTCATATCTTTTATGAAACCATTTTGATTAGAACTTTGAGTTAGTAGTTGAAAGATTGAGTTTTTATAAAATTTGGGTTAAATTGAGTTTAAATTTAAATATTAAGTTATACTCAAAGTAAAATTTATAGGGACTAAAATATTAGTATTCATCAAATAAGGAGGGAGGATAATATAGTCCACAAAGAAAGAAAGTGGGGTGATATGGAATCCTATGTACTAATAATATATCAAGAAATAGTAAAGAGTTGACAAAAAAAAAAAGCAGGTAAGGATTGTAGTGAAGGTAAGTGGTCGTGGAGTAACTGCCCCATTTGGACCCTCTTTTCCCCCTCCCATTTCAACTTGTGGTCCAAAGCAAGTACGAAACTAGTGCCATGTTTTGTGTGTTGGTTCAACCTCCACATGCCTTCATCTTCTTTATCCTCAATTGAATTACCTTCTTTAATTTCAAACTAGACTACAATGCATGTAATTTGCATATAAAATACTATTAATTTCCCTTAGATTTATAATTTTTTTCATCAAAGTGGTCTATTAATTACACATAGTAAAAAAAAATTTTTTGCTATAAATGAGGGATATAACCAAAATACAAGAAAACTGTTAAAGGGAAACAATACCTAAACTTTTGTTAGGAACTATTGTCTTCAAATAAGGGGGATAAGTTCCCATAAAGGATGAAGTAGGTAAGCGCTACTCTTATGCTTCCTTAAAATAAAAGTTATTTTAACATCATATGCTCGCTTTAACAATGAATAGATCTGTATTATCAAAAGATTACAAACTTGATTATTATCCATTTGTTGTATAGAGACATCAACATTCTTTATATTTAACTCTAGTATAATTTTCTTCAGTCCCATGTCCCATGTCAGTGACAAACCATTAAAGATTATCTATTACTCAACTTCAATAATATTATAAGGTCCTATAGCATGCATGAAACTCAATCTAATTCCCAACCGAATCTCGAGTGACACCTCTACATCTAGCTTTAGCCTGAGACTTTATTAGAGATTCATCCACATTTAATTTAAAAAAAATCGCTACATGAAGCTTCCCACTTAGTTGTGGAGAAATTTGTGATGCTCTAAACACTATGCTATTGTTCACACACAAAGTTATGTTAGACCTATTTCAATATTTCATCACATATAGTAACAATGTATATCATAGAAATATTATTAGGAACACAATATATTTATTATAATCTACTAATTTAACTCATTTTTTTAATATCTATAAATTAATTATCAAAATTTTATATCAGCGCTGGGAGTATAATATAAGATTCAGGCTTTCCTATGTTGGAGTTGCTATATGAACTAGAGGGGCCCATATTCTTGTTCATAGGTTTTGCATAAATGAAGAATGATCTTATCAATAACGTGATGTCAAATGGAGAACAGAAGATAAGGGGATAAAAGGAGGAAAGGGGACCCATTTATCTTGTGGGGCAGTGTAATATGAGGACAAGCAAAAGGGAGTGGAGTGTAATCACTAATGATAAAAAGAAGCCATCAATCATGCATCGCAATCCCTCGTTAAACAATGCCCTTCCAGTCTAATCTCATACAATAGTAACTTTTGGATAACAAATTTATACATTAGTTACTTTTACGTAAAACTACAGGGTATTAACTATTTCTCTAATTTTTAATTTAAGAGTTATCTATTTAATTTATGATAGAGTATAATAAAAGAACAATCAAAAGGGTGTGAGGTGATGACCTTTTAATTTAGTGGCATAAGAACTTCTTTATAAATAAAAGATTATCCATTTGATCAGTTGATAATTTTAAATTATTATCTACTATTCTAATATTCAATATAGAAATTAATTAAATAGTTAATATTTATCTTAAATATAAGACATATTTATCATATTTTTCAATTATTTTTTAAATTACCCTCAACAATAATTAAGCAAGAGATTAAATGAGAGAATTAAAGAAAATAATTATGATAGCTTATTAAAAATATCATATAAATTAATTTTTTTAATCTAATTAAATTAATTAAATATTAAAAAATTGTGGTGGGGAGTTAGCATGGGGTGCAAGAGTCCACAAAGTGGTGTTAAGGTGGAAACCTATATACTTTGCAGATGATGGATATCATAAAATAGTAATGAGTGGACAAAAGCTGGTTAGTATTGGAGTGCATGTGAAAAGAATATGCATGAAGTAGTTGTGGAGGGGTAACCGCCCCATTTTGAAATTCCTAGTTCCTACTCCCAATGGATGCTCCGAACCAACTAAAGAACTACTTCCATATCTGTGTTTGTCCAACCTCCACATGCCTTGTCCTTTATTATACACTACCCAATCAAAAGGTGACATCTTAATGAACTAAATCCTACATGGCAGTCTTTGAGTAAATTTTTAAAACTGGCCTATTTGTTTCAGACCATTAAATTGAAACGGAAAATAAAATCATGAATCCTTGAACAGGCTCTTTCACTGCAGAATCATTGGATTCATTTTAGCCTTTGTTCAGCATTCGACAGCTGCTGAAATGAAGGCTCTGGTCTTAGTCCCACATCGGGAAGTGAGTCCTTGAGCAACGAAAAGAGCAGGTATAAAATATGAGCGAACCCCACTCTCATAGCATACCTTTCTCGGCCTTTTGGCTAAGATCAAGTGTAGTATCTGTTCTTATCAGTTTAATATCTGATACGTGGGTCATTGGCTCACATGATATTAAATTTATTTTTGTAAGGGGAGGGTCCACTTCGGTAGCTTGCTACTCGGCCCCTCAAGCGTCGCCCTTGCCTTGCACTGCTGCCTGGGCCTGGCGCACCCTACCAAGCCAAGTTTAATAGTAACTTCATGTTTGATATAGCTAAGTAATGTACGATGTGGTAGTTATTATAGATATTGAAGGTGAGGAACACCAGGAATGCTGATAGATGCCCTTGTTCAACTTTCGAACTGCAGCGCCAAAGCTTATGCCAAGAGTTCAGAACAAATTTCTTTGATGAGTGTAGTTATTACTTTAGTTTTAATATCTTAGGATAAGAGTATTATTCTTTGTGGAAAAATATTGCTACTAAATATGACTTTATAGCGTAATTAAAACAGACGAATTATTGGGACCGTTAGCAAGGTGAGAACTGTTTATTTAATAGAAATTATTTATCGTACAAATTACCAGCTTCTTTACACCCATGCCTTATTAATATGGCCCTTCTTCGTTCCACAAAAAACAATTGGAATTGTAAATGGGATTTACCATTTGTTGATTTTGTTGGCTGAGTAATGTTGAGATGGAAGCTATATATTATATAAAACATTAGAGCTGTCACAATCAGAGAGGATAAATGGATGTGGACTGGAAGCAGAAAAAGTTCATACCCAGTTCAAGAAGGTTACAGGGTTTTGAAGAAAACACAATTAAACTCCCAAACAAAATCAGGTTGTTTCCTTTGGAGATCAATTCTTTCATTGGCACTCTCATCTTTTGAAAGCTTAAAAAAGAAAAGTTGCGGTAACTCTGATCCAATGCCCCTTTTGTGGAAAGCACAGAATCTCTTGAAGACTGTTTTGTTTATTTGTTCTTTGATTTTTCTTGTTGATGAACATAATAATGTTTCTTATATGGAAAACTGGATTCAAAACTGTTTCTTTAAATGAAATGTTTAGAATCATTCTCAAAATATTTCATACCAAGGAAAATGGAAATAAAACGTAGAACAGACCATCTAAACAAAAAAAAAAAATGAACATGGATGTTATAAAAAGATGGCATCTACTCCTCTCTATTTCTTCTTTATTACAAAATATTTCATACATCATCCTATTCAAGACAAAAACAACATGGTGATTGAAAAAATTCAAATTTTTCTTCATATAACCATTTGGGTAAAAAAGTTTCTCTGCTGTTGAATTCTAATGACATGAGGTATAATAATCTGATTACACTGAAGAAAGGCCCCCTTTTTTATGATTAAACTGAAGGGTGAGAAGAATTATCTAACAGTTGACAAAACTACAAAAATGAATTAAACTTGACAAAGATCACAGATTAGAAATAGAAGTTGGTTTTTTTGGTAGTAGCAATTGCAGGTGGTGTTGGATTATAATAAGACTCCACATCTGTCCAATTCGTCTCTCCCCAATGCCTCAACATGCTTTTCCAGTTACACAAATTATCAACACATTTCTTCAATCTCCAATCTTTCACCTTAATTCTCCAATGTCCATCTGTGTAATTTGCTTTCTCAGCTTGCCTTCTATCCCACTCTAATTGTGCCTTTTGCTTTGATTTCAACAGACAAAACTGCTGCAAAACCCCAGGCATGGCATCATGAACTCTCCACCATCTTTCATGAGCAACATCGCTCGCAAACTCCTGAAAGATATCGAAGTTCCAGTTACAATCATAGTCCCTAAAACACAGCCATGGCTTCATTCCAAGATAGTGAAGCACATAGAGAATTGGAGGGTCTGCTCCAAACAGCATTGTCTTCATTTGTTTCTTCTCTTCTTCATCACCAACCCAGAAATGCTTCAGAAAGTTCATGTGCCTTGGAATTCTATGCCACCAGGTGAATATCTCATTCAAATATCCTTGATCTCCTCCATTGTAGGACTCAATCTCATTAATATGATCCATCAGAAGCTGGAATGTGCAATTTGATGGCTCAACCACCATAACACCGGAGTTAAAAAGTGATGCATTGTTTCCTGTTGCTGTAATTTCTGGCATTCCAAAGAGAATATCTATGTTTCTTAGTATAAGCAAATCTGCATCAATGAATATGATCTTGTCATAATCTGTGAGCTGCCATAATCTGAATTTGCTGTAGTTCCATTCATTGTATGCATCTTTCTCAGCTTTAGGGTTTCTGATTCTCTGAATTATTCTTACTTTCCATCCTGCTGCTTCTAAACCACTTCTGTGATATCCACTTATGGTCTCATCAACAAGGATCACAAGGTCTCTAGTTGATCCAGACATGCGAATGCTTTGTGCAGCAGCTATGGCTCCACAAACATAAACATGGGCTGAATGAAGAATTGTTGCATAGGCTTCTCTGTGTACATTCCCAGCATACACCAGCTCTGCTTCAAATGAATTCAAGCACAATAACATTGAGTTCCTCAGTGTTCTACTATATAAAAAAGGCTAAATTATGCATAACCCCTTGAACTTTGGAACATATACAGATAACCTCCCAAACTTTGGAAACTTTACAATGAAACCCCTAAACTCTTATATTTATAAATATAAGTCTCATACAATTAATTTTGTACATCACTTATTCACACACAACTTAAAGTTTAGGGGGTTATCAACATATCAATCAAAGTTTGAGATGGTTATATGCACACAAAAATAAAGTTTAAGGGGGTATGTAATTGGTAGTTGGGGGTTATCTACAAAATCCTGAATGCTTAGGGAACTTTATTATTAAGCTTTAAAGATTAAGGGGGTTACTTGTACATGGTACAAAGTTTTGGGGGAGTTTTGTGTAATTTAACCTATAAAAGTGCATAACACTGATAAACTTATTAGAAAACTCAATCCCTAACTCTAACTCTTATAAAATATTCATTATCACGTCTTAATTACTGAAGAATCACGCATTAAAATATATCTAAATTTTGTCCTTCAGTCACCAGAAATACAATGTTCCTTAGTAAACCTAATCATTGACTCTTAACTCCATAAAATATCCTTAATTCAAGCAAAAAAACATAGAATTCCTTAGAGTTTTACTATAAAAAATGCATAACACTAATAAACTTATTAGAAAACCTAATCACTGACTCTTAACCCTATGAAATATCCAGTGTTCATGTCTTAATTACTGAAGAATCTGATGACAAGCATCTAAACATATATCCAAGTTTTGTCCTTCATTCAGCAGAAAAAGGGTACTAAAAGTGAAGCAGTAGTAAAAGAACTGACCTTCACCCCTCATGGGAATTGCAAGTTCACAAGATCCTACTGGGAGATGAACTTTTTGTTTTAAGACACTCAAGTTTGGATTGTACAGCCATACATTCCCTTCATGTGCAACAAGTTCATTGCAAGTAAAGAGATTTGGAATTGGAAAGCAATTGGTAATGAAGAGCAAATGCACAGTGTAATTTCCTTTAAAAGATGCTGCAAGCCCAGCTGCAGCAAGCTGCAGGTGAAGCCTAGCAACATCTCTAGACCAATTTGAATTTTTTGCCCCCGGGCGACAAGGGAGCTTCACTGCTATCAGATTAAGCCTTGTTCCGGGAGACCTAAGACTCGGTAGAGAGGGACAAACCGGAACTTCAGTTTCTTCTTCCTCATCAATCCATTCTGGGTATAGTGACTCCCATGTGACATTTCTTGCTGCATACTCAAGATGCAAAACTATGTTTTTAGCATCAGGCATAAGTTTCTCCCATTTCTCTACTTCAGAATTGTTGAAATTCAGAAGACCAACCCCTTGCAATTCATTTTTTCCAGTCATCTTCCTAGTTACTTCCAATATATCATTCCAATCAATGTCCTCATTCGATATATATCGAGTATCTGAGCCACCCCATATCCACCTAATCACAAAGTAAATCTGGCATAAGAAGAGCAAAGATATATATAAATAGGGGACTTGTCCCCAATTTTCCTAAGTTTACTGTTGAAAATTTTATTAGTAAGAAGAACCTGATAAATTTTTATATATATAAAGTACAAGTACTTTACAAATATTTTACATACAGAGTACCGGTACTCTGATTAGGTAATTATTACCAATAAAATTTTCAATGGGGACTTTTTCCCAATTTTCCCTATATCTTATGGTTGTGCAGAGAAATACATACCCAGAACCTGAGCTTGATAAGTGGTTAGTGTTATAGACCTCTGGAGAGTAGAGAAGAGTTACAAAAGTGCCAGAAATGGTCAGTAATAGGATGAGTTTTAAGATAGAAAGTTTGCATCTTGAGCTCTTTTCTTGGCTTGTTAAATGGAAAGATTTCTCCACATCTTTCGTCCTACTTCTTGGCAATCTTCGTTTCAAGTCTTCACTGATCATAGAATAAACAATCATTAGATAATATTATATATAAACTGTTTATGGATTTTGTTCCTCTCATAAATAGAACTTTTGGCAAAATAGAGGAGTTGCAGATTAATATGTATTTTCTTGTATCCGTATGATGCAAACAATAATTCCAATAAAAGTACATTATAATTTGATGTGTCTCGAATTGTACTTGAGAAGTGAGATTATATGATATGAAAGTGGTTGGGTTCCTCTGAATAATGTAAATGACAAATATTTTGAGATAAAACGTTATTGTCATTTCCTGAAGCTATCAGATATTGTAAGGATGCCAGAAAAGCCAACTTTCTTATTGAAGAAAAATCCTCTTGAGTTAAATCCTAATACAACCACCAGATTTGAGAATCAGACATGAAGAAGAAACTCTAAGAAAACTTTACCTAAAACAAACAAAACTTCATGTAATAGATTTAAAACGTCAAATGCAACATATATTAATGACAGAGATCAGTAGCACATACAAATTAGGTTAATATGCTTTTGGTGATAGTATCTTTATATTAAGTTTATCAGTGTTGATATGTTTTGATATCTTTGTAGATATGATAAATGTGATGAAACAGAAAGAGTTTAGCTGAATGAATATGAAGAGAAGAAGAAGGAACTGACATGGAAGTAGGTAAACGGTGTCTAGCTTCAACGCCATGTGTGGAATGACCCATTGTAGCTCTCATATTAACTATTAAGCCACAGGGGCATGCAGCATCTGATCTGAACAACGGCCAACCAAAAAAAGAAAAAGGCAGCCATTAACAACAAAAAAACTAAATCAGAATCCTCAAGCTGAAGAGCTTTGGTTCATGCATGTTACTAAGGGAGGCATATCAAAGAGAAATAAAGAATATCGCAACATAATAAATGATACATCTTAAGAAGCTGGCGATGTCATTTTCATAGAGAAGCAGTTGAAGCAAAGGAACTAAATAAAGAGGATGAAGTACAAAAGAACCCAGAAAAACTGGAAATGTAGTTGAAGAGACACCTTTTGGAGATAAGCGAGAGATGAGGAAGGGACAGTTGATGGCATAGTTTGAGAGACTTCGAGTCAATATAGACAGACAAAACAAGTTGAATCGGTTACTTCTTTTGCAAATTTTCCTTTATCTTTCAGTTTCATTCTAGTTCCCACCTACTCTCTCTTTCTCTCTCTCTTATTATAATTCATGAATTTTTCTTCATCTTGCATGATAATCCTTTTTTCTTTTCTTTTTATTGGTCAAACTATCAAGCGTCGCATGGAGTATAAAAGCCATCTTTACAATGAGCAATTATTTAGACCTTAGGGAGCTATTATCATGCAAAAGATTTCACCTTTACAATCTTTTTGTCAGAATTGTTCACCAGAAAACTCATCATAGTTTAACTAATTCCTAGGCAAACATGAGAAAAAGCGTTTAATTAATTAATTCACCTTCTTCTGATTAATCAAAATAGCATATTAATTGATACTTCAAAACTGAAATATATATAATTTTTTGAAAACATCAACTCGAAGCCTAAAAAAAGTAAATAGAAAAATTGTCGTTTTGTGTGAGAGAGAGAGAGTGGTTGCTAGAGATTAGGTTAATGAAAACAATTGTTATATTTGATTTAGAGTAAAGATAACCCACATATCTCAATCCAATATCACTTCCCAAAAAGGGATATTTAACCCCATTTTTTTCTTCCATTCCAAAAATAAATTCCCTTAAAAAGGGAAGGTTGACGTCAAAAATTTTACCTTTTGATCTCCTTCTCTGAAATATTCTTAGGGTTGATCCTAATATCAAAGAAGCAGTTAAAGTTACAGGTCAGTAAAAAAAAAAAAGCAGCAGTTAAAGTCACTTATCAATAATATAATTCCTTCTAAAGTTCATCTGCATTTGAAGAAAGCGGGTGATAACATGTGGCACCTAAATTAGCTAGCAAAGACAAATCCAAAGAACAGATTACTATTTCTTTGGTGTTTTCTCTCATGGTTATGGCAAAAGAGTGGAATGGAGAGGAGTGGTCATAATTAATCATGTTTTAAATTGATTGATATTGGTTTAAGTGTCCATTCATATACTGTTTCACCAAACAATTGGGTTAAGCATTCAAAGAATATCGTCAAAACCACAATAAAAATGTTGATTTAACTGATTTAGAAAAAAAAGATACCAAAGGAACATTGCACCAGTTGGCCACCCCTGTTCCCATCTACCTTGTATATATGTTTTTGCACTTTAGTCTTTGCATTTAAGTTACGACTTATAGTTGAAAGCCTAAAAAACAGTGTTGACTGAAAGAAAAGAAAACCTATTATAAGAACATAATAGAAAAATATATCCTTTTTATCATATATATTTATTTGAGTCGTTTAGGGATAATGTTATTTATAGATATTGAGTGGAGATGTTGAATGGTAGAGTATAATATTAGAGGGGAGAGGAAGGGAATATGAAGACGTGAGAGTGTATTTTGATTGAATTGGAAGCAAAGTAAGTGAAGGTGTAAAGGTGGCTTCTTTCTTTCTGGGGTTGGCCCTACCTGCTATTTGCACTAACACTAATGCACTTGTAGACAAAAAAAAAAAAAACACTAATGCACTTTGTGCTCAACATGAATCGCATCTACGTATTGCTCTTGTAAGGAATTTGATTTTTGTGACTGCCTACTTCTTACCACTTCATCTTGATCCTTCATTTCTATACAATTTTGTATTCGAATCAAGTTTGGCATGAGTTGGAAATAATAATTTTAAAAAAAATTACGTAATTTTAACAAAATTAAAGAATAACAGTAATGTTACTATCTTTTTTATTTGGAAGTCACAAGTTCAAATACAAAATGCAATCTCTCTGCTTGCAGGGTACAACTACATATTTCTGGGCAATACTTTGATTTCTAACTAAAAGACTATAGGATTTATTTTTGAAGAAAAAAGTATGTATTAATGCTAAAGTAAAAATTACATAATTCAACTATTGAACATAGGTTAACCTGTTAAAATTAAAACACCATAGTGTCTTTATTCATAAAATTATAGAACAAATGTGAGCCGTGAACTAAGCTTACTGGCAACCATTATCCAATTGAAGTTCAGCATGTAGAAGGATAAGGGATGACGAGAGGAATTGGTGCAACAGCAAAACTTAAGACTGCTTCATCTTGAAAGGCAAGAATTATAAGCAACAGCAACAGGGAGAAAGTACCACATAGCAGGGACCCCTGAGATCTACTGTACCACGTCATTGCATAAAGCAGATCAAGCATGTCATCCCCATAAAACCTAACATACAGACCATACCATAGAGAAGAAGATAGAAAGTTCTTGTTTTCCATCCAAGTAACCTAAGGGACACACCCTTTTATGTCACGTCCAGCTACATCAACTATTTTTTCTGGTTGAGAAGGGGGGGAGAGAAAGAGGACAAAATAGATCTCTCAGATATTACTTTTCCATTCTCATATTAGAATTTCAGACAGATTATTTTACAAATCAAAGAACCCTTTCCCTCCAAGACAGAAAAAAATTGCTTTATGTATTGTAGAGTATAAGAGAGAATTAAAACAGCAAAAAGGCATTCTATGAAGGAGTATCAGCATTACATTAAAAATAATCACACGTCAGAGTCAGATTTCTCTTCTTTCGGTGGTGCATGCTGCCTAGTGAGAAGGGATCTTGTCCACGGATCAAGAGGAGCTCTCGGCGGTGGTTGAGGATTTGGTGGCTTTGACTGCCTCAGCTCATTTTCTCTGTCAATAAACCTGTTTCAGAGTATAAAAAATAATTAATCAAGATTTTCAATGTCCTCATTCTAAGCTACCCACAAGGCTCGATAGTTTAAGCTTTAAACTTCATAGTTCCATACAAATGAGTTGTGATTCAAGACCTTACTCAATGTAAGCCATTGGTGCAGCATCCCCCACTCGAATTCGAGTCCGAAGCACTCTAGTATATCCACCTGCTCTATCCCTGGAAACATAATTTCTGTTTAGTGTTATAAACTAAGATTCATAAATTGACCACTTAAATTACGCCCCATTCAACACTCACTTGTATCTGTAAGCCAGTTCTGTAAATAGTTTGTGAAGTACATCATCTCCACGCACAAAACTGGCAGCACGCCTTGCAGCATGTAGGGTACCCTGCAATAATTTAGATGGGGGACAATACCTAAGTTCAAAAGGTTGAAGTAAATGTAATAAAATATTTTAAAAATGAGTACTCTGCAATCATGTTCAGAGTCAATACCACAGTAAAAGATGTCAACGATCATCCGATTGTCATAAAGTATATTGACTAATACACATTTAACTAGCTATTATGTGATCTTTTAATATCTTCGGATACATCTAAAGCCGACGAAAACACTTGTACTCAACTTTGCAACCTCAAACTCACAGAACAAGAGTAGCAACTTAAAAACGATCAGAAGTGAATGGGATTAAGTAATAGCTTCATAACCCTTGGAACCAGAAAAATTTATTCCCTTCTTCACAAGAAATTGCCAATCTAAATAAAACTTCTCAATTCAAGCAGAAATACATACTTTGTTCAACACGGAAATTAAGGAAATAGCTGAACTCATTCTAGAAATTTTGAGAACCTTGAGCGTATCAAAGTTTAAGGTGAGAAACAAGGTTTCCGAACATAACCAAAATATATGATTGTCCATGGTAGGCACATAATTCCTTGCCCAAATATGATATATTACATTAAGACAAAATGCCAATAGCAATGACCAATAAATTCTGTTCTTTTCCTGTCCTTTCCAGGACCAAAAAAAAATCCCCATAAACAAACATGAAGGATTTATATCGCATAAACAAGGGGTTACGAACCTCTTTCCCAAGCTGTACCATGTTATCTGCAAGTCTGCGGACCTCTTTGGCCTACAAAAGAAATACAAAAATCACATATGCATCATTCATTCCTGCCAGAAAATTGAAATGTTAATAGCTGAACTTCTATTGCTATCATTCGATCTGATTTTATTATTGTAAACAGAAGGACATACAATATAGCTCAGTAAAAATATGCATTAGCCAAAACATTCTGATCATATAACAAGCAAATACGGTTTTTTAATGCTATTGCAATTTTAACAAAACAAATTGAGCTATATCTATCACAACATAGCTAAAAACATTTGATGAAAAGAATCAGACTATCAACCGCGAAAATCGAGAAATGACAAGCCCGGAACAGGAGGAATTACCTTGGCAACAGTGGTTTCGATACGTTCGTGCTTCACCAACTGCGACACCATAGTTCTAGATAAGAAAGACAAATTAATTGCTACTAATTTAGCAAATTTTCAGATAAAAGTTTAGATCAATAAGAAATCGATCTTTGAACTGGATGAACAACCTGAGCATAGAAATCCGATGACCCGCGGGTCGACCTAGCTTCCTGAACTTCGTCATTTTTCAGTGGAACAAAGTAAGTGATGGAGCAGTGTGAAATGATAAACCCCCAGATTTCAGTGTCGAATAGAGCTGGGGACGAAACAAGGGTTTGAGGGTTAGGGATGACAGAACATTGGGCTTTTGGGTGTTTTTTTTTTGTACGAATGTTTTATTTCGCTTGGATAGGCCGATATTAATTCAATATTTCTTTAGTGGGCTAATCACATAGATTTGGGCCTATCCCAAATACTCTTAAACTTGTTTTGATAGCCCAATATTAATTTGGCCTCTCGTTGTTGGGCCAATCTACTAGATCTAGGCCTATCCCTATCATCTCCAAATTGAATAAAAAGATAATTTTTTTCAAAATAACAAAAATGTTAATTATAAAGCCTAATACAATTGATATTTTGTTAGATTCTTTCCAGTATCTACTCAGGTGTTTGATTTTTGGCGATATACATGGAGATGATTTTATGATCAGTACTAAAGTCCCTTCATAAACAAAAATGATATATTGTTTAAATATATATATTTATTAAAATTTTAAAATATTTATCTAATGCTTAATATATAAATTATTTAATTAATTAAACTAGTTAATATGATATATTTATTATAAAATATTTTAATTATATTCTTTTTAACTTATTCTCTTATTTTTTATTTGATTATTATTATAAGAATATTAATTTAAAAAATTAATAAATATAAAAAATATTTTAAAATTAATTTCTGAACTATACTTATATATATGTATCTAGGTTAGGGTGACATGGATGTGATACTAACTATTCTCATTAAGTAATTTAAAATGATACGAATTGGATGTGGATGACACACAATCATTGAAACATATCAACACGCAAAAACTATCAATCAATATTTTTGAAAAAAGAAATTGTAACTAATCATGGTACCGATGCTGCTTAGGTTTATTTGGGATTATTCCACAGAATATATGGGGAAATTAAATAAAAGAAAAGGATGACAGATTGTAATAAACAAATATTTACTGGATAAAGAGAGAGAGAGAGAAGTGTCAAAAGGGGAAAGAGAGAGAAATGTATGAAATTGTGGGAAGAAGCCACCTGGATTGGCATATGGCCACTGGTTTCCTGGCTTACTCTCTCATCTGTTTGTGTGGTCACTCTGGACAATGTTTGTTCATGTTTATCCTTTTCTTGCTGTCTCTTCCTTATTTGTACTTCCTTCACATCACCTTCTTTTCCCTGACACAGATATAATATTAAATTATTTGCTCATACATATCATCCTTCTCTCTTCCCGGCTTCACTGCTAATTAAGAAAATATGATTTGATTATTGAGGTAATTTTCTTAATAACATATAACACAGAGACAGATGGATCAATAGCATCTCTATAAAAGCTTATGTAAGGTGATGTGTCTGGGATCTAATCCATCTAATCTTTTTTATATATATAAGGAAAACAAGAGAATTAAACTTAATAAATATAAAAAATTAATTTTAATATAAAATATAAAATATATTTTTTATATTTATCTATTTTTTTAAATATTTTTATTGATACTCTAATAATAATAATTAAATATAAAAAAGAGTGAGGTAATTAAAAAAGATAATTATAATATTTTTTAAAAAATATAATATATTAATTAATTTTTTAAAATTTAATCAAATTAATTAAATTAATTTTATATTAAATATTAAAACAGTAGTATATTCCTTTAGCATTTGTGTCAGTGTGCGTTTGAGCTGTTTTGTACCTTCAAGATAAGAACGTACTATTGTTTGTCTGTTACAATTCAAACAAAATAATCAAATATAGCAATCATTTAATGCATGTCATAGGTTATGGGCCTATTTTGTTTGTTTGCAACCTATTGTTTAAAAAAAAAATTAAGCAAAAATTTTAATTTTAAAAAAATTAAAAAAATATATTTATTCTAACCAATTTTTAAATTAAACTATAATTTAAAATTAAAATTTTAGATAAGATAATCAGAATAATTTATAAAATAATAAAAAAAATTTATGAACTAACTAATTATTATATTATTTATATTTTTTTTACACTATCTCTTATTTCTCTAACTTTTTTTTATACCCTATCTCTTTTCTTTTCTTATAATATTTCTCCTCTTATATCTTATTTCTCCTCATTTAATACTCATACTATTTTTTGTAATTTATTAATAATAAAAATACTTCTGAAAATAATTATCTAAATAATAAAAATAACAGAAAGAAATACGTGTTCACGTTTCCGGTGGAGAGGGATCAGTTTGGTCATTCATGCTACTTTTTGGCCCACACTTTCTTTATTGAGTCAATAGTTCGTTTGACGTGATAAATCATGTGACGGCACATACAAAAATGAATCATGCCCAACCCATCTTTGATCCCTAACGTTTTTCTTTTTCTTTTTCAAATTTGCTATTTTATTTATTATTTTCACGTAAAACATAAGGTTTGGAATATGAAAAAGAGCTGGAGCGCCGTTTATTACAGAGATAATAGTACTATATTTATTAGACAATTGATTGAATTCTATCTATTAAGAAATTAATTAAAATTAATTAGAGATATTAAATATATAAAAAATTAATTTTTTACAAAAATATTCTTATTATGGGTAGAAAGAGTGTGAGTAAAAGGGGGAAGTTAACCAAGAAATGAATGAAGTTCCTTGACTATTTATCATGATAATAAGCACAATAATATTAAAATGAGTAATTTTTAAGTGTATTTTATAAGTAGAAATAAATTATGCCTAAAAAATGTGTCTTATAAAAAGGAATTAAAGCAATAGAAAATTATTCTTCTGATTCTTTATATATAACATATTTAATTTATTTAATTAGATTAAAAAATAATTAAATAATTTAATATAATATTATTTTTTTTAAATATCATGACCTTCTTCATTAAATTTTTTTAATATTATTGAAAAATTTTAAAAAATAAATAAATATAGAAAATTAATTTTATATTTAAAATTAAAATTAATTTTTTAAATAAATTATATATTAGAACTTGATATGGTTTGAACAAATAAGATCATTTGATGGATTGGTTAAGAAGGTAAATAAATCAGTATAAAGTTGTCTTAAAGGATACGGAGAAAAGGAAGGTTGAAGATAATTTTTTATTAATAATTCTTTTAAATATTTTTTAAGATAAATTTTTAGTATAGTAATATAATATGATGTGATCTATATAACTAATACTATTTAGAAAAAAAGTTTTGTTATTATTATATTCACCAAGGCAGATTCAGTGTAATTATTTGTCCCTCTTCTACAGTCCGTGTTCAAAATCATAACGTGCTACTATAGATACTCCTTGTATTTCTCTAAATCATAACGTACTACTGTAGATACTCCTTATCTGTTCCATCCTTGTATATCTCAAGCATCAAGAACTGTATCTTCAGATTCAGAATAGCTCCAGGATTTTTATTTTTTTGGATCTTCCTTTTTTCTGTCATTTTCCATGGAAACCAACAAACCATAAGTAAAATACGCATATTCCCTCTCAATATACCAACCTAATTATATATAACATGTTATTGCAAGTAAAAATTTTGTTTTATTAATTATCTTCAATTACCCTATCATGTCCCCATCTGTCGCCACTCACTGCATTATTAACTGCTAATTTCAATTTCCACATCCAAATCCCACTCCTCTCATATATAAAAGACGGGGTCTTTCCACAACCCCAAAACGGTTCTTGTCTTCTTCTTCTTCTTCTTTCTCTCTTTCTCTTCTGATCACAGGGAAGAACAGAGATGGGTAGCTTAGAGGAGGACGAGCTGGTTCGGATGGTACGAGATTTCATGGAATCAGAATCTCCCTCCCCCACGAATTATTCTTCTTCCTCGAACTGTCTCGCGTTGAATCATGGAACCCATTATCTTATTCTGCAGGTTTCTTCTTCTTCTCAATGAATATTCTTCGGATTTTTGTTTTCTGTGTTGTCTGATTTTGTTGCCGATTTTGTGAATTTAGGATGTTCTCCGGAGTGAGACATCGTCCGAGGCTAAGGTTCTGAAACATGTTTTGAAGCATATGAAGGGAAGAAGAGATACAAAGAGAAGCACGAATCTAAGAAAGTGGCTTGTCAAGAACCTCAAAATCGATGGCCTTCATGCTTCTCTCTGCCAAACATCCTGGTACACTTCCTTAGGTTGTCCTGCTGGTGGGTCTTTCTTCCTTCATCTTCCTTAACGCGCTTGCTCTCTCTCTCTCTCTCTCAATCAACCATTTCGGCTTCTTCTTTCTCTGTGCTGATTTGGATCATTACAGTTTGAGTTCTTAGTTCCAGTTATACAGTCAAAATGTGAACTTGTTGTAAATCACCTTATAGCCTATAGTATGAAAGCTCCCTGTCCGTACGTGGGAGCATGTTTGATTCCGTTTGTAATCTAATGTCAGTAGTACTCATCCATCTAATTAAAAAAAAAAAAAATCTGAACTTGCTGCTAAGTTGAGATATGGGTTGCATAAAAAATCTCAGCGCTTTTTAATCTTTTTGTTCGTTTTGTTGTGTGACAGGTGAATATGAGTTTATTGAAGTGATGAATGAAGAAGATGAGAATGGAAGAACAGAGAGGCTAATAGTAGACATAGATTTCAGGTCACAGTTTGAACTAGCAAGGCCAACACAAAACTATAGGGAAATGATAGAATCAGTGCCAATAATATTTGTAGGGAATGAAGAGAGATTGTGTAAGATAATATCCTTGTTATGCTCTGCAGCCAAACAGTCCCTTAGACAGAAAGGTCTTCATGTTCCTCCATGGAGAACAACCAGTTACATGCAATCAAAATGGCTCTCTTCTGCAGGGTCTCGTAATAAAGAGCTTGAAAATCCAACAACAAAGGATTATAATAATGAGTTAGTAACAAGAGATAATCATAGGGATGATGCTTCTGCTCATGAAATTGGCAAGTGGGTTCCTCCAATGGTGAAGCCTAAGAAAATGGATTTTGCTTCTGCTTCTTCCGCTTTGTCTTGTCAGTTCTCTAACATGAGCTTAAATTGTTGCAACTTCTAGCTAGATTGCAGAGTTCTTATATTATAGGCCGAATTTTGAGTCTGCTTTTTGTGGAGTGAATTCAATTTTTTCTCAAGGCAATAACCTTTTCAAGTTTTTGTTTCATGTTTCTAGAATAATAATGTGTTTTGACCAAGCAATAATTGACGGTTTTGACAAGGCAAGAGATATGGTTTGATACTAGTATTTAGCAGTGATTTCATTGTTAAGTGTTTTATGTGATTGTATAAACATAATTTGGAAGTGATTATGTAATATTTTGATGGTAATATATATTGCTCATTCGTTGAAGCACATTTAAACTTTTGGAACATTGTAGAGAATAACATTAATATAAAGTCTATCTTTAGAAGATTAAATTAAATAGATATGTTAAACAAATAAAAACTAAGTATTATTTTAATTTTAATATAAAATTTATTTGATTAATTTAAGTAGAATGAAAAAATTAAATTAATTAATTAATTATAATATATATAATATGATATCTTTAAAATAATATGAGTAAAACCGTTATGTATGAAAGTGGAAATGAAATTACTCATTTCCTTTGTTTTTTTACAATGAAAATTACTTTTATTTCAACATTTAATATTTTAAATCATTTTAATTTTATTAAAAAAGTTAAAAAATGAGATAGAAGAAGTGGAAGTAAAATATTTTAAATTATTTTATCTTAAAATAAAATTTTTGGACAATTTTAACTTTTTATAAGTTACAAAAAAAATAGTTTAATTTATTTTATCCTGAATTATAAAATATATATATATTCATTTCTAACCTACCAAATAAATTTTTAAAGTTTAACTTTATCCTAATTCTATTTTCACTTCTACTCCTATTTTTATTTCTCTTTTTATCAAAAATTCTTATATCCTACCAAATATACCGTAATGACATGTTTGATAGCATAGAAGTGGAAGTAGAATCACTCATTTTCTTTGTTTGGTACAATGAAAATAACTCTCATTTATAATATTTTGAGTCATTTCAGTTTTATAAAAAAAAATTAAGAAATAAAATGGGAGAACTAGAAGTGAAATATTTTAAACTATTTTATCCTAAATTATAAAATTTCTAAATAATTTTAACTCTTCTCAAATTATAAAAAAATATTTTAAAATTTTTTACCTCAAATTATAAAAATATATATATCAATTTTATACTTATTTTTAAATTATTAAATAAATTTTTAAAATTTATTTTTAATTTAATTCTATTTTTACTTTTACTTCTATTTTTATTTTTATTTTTATTAAAAACTTTTTTATCTTATTAATATATACCGTAAGGAAGTCCTTCTATCATAAGAGACAATCGTTTTTGTGGTGAGACTTTTTCTTTGCTTGTGAAAAGTGGAAAAATAGAAAGGAAAAGGAGGAAAAACAAAACAAAAGCTAAGAGAGAAAAAGAAGGGGAAAAAAGGAAATGTATTAATTTATAGGGGTAAATAGAGAAAGAAAGAAAAAAGAAATGCTAAGGATCAAGCTACCGAGAAAGAAAGCGGAAGAGAATGATCCAGAGAATCAAGTAGTCGTATTTTATTGGCACCATAATTGGAGGGGTCTCTAATGATGTGTTCCATATGGCACTAATTTACAAGCATTTCAATTAATTAATTTTTCTTTTTTTTTTAATTTAAGCAAAGACAACTCAAGTGACATTAAAATAATATTTGAGAATACATTGTCACATATCTGCCAACAAAAATTTCACAAGTGGGTGGTCCTAACCATGCACAATCTCTGTGACACGGCAGAATAAAGAATACTTTTTTTTTTTTCTGGGTCCAGATAAAAAGTGACTTACTTTTATGGCAACCAGACCCCCCTTACCTCCTGAGCAAGAAAGCCAAATTTTAATAAAAATTGACACATTCGTATTATATAAAAATATAAATTTAATTCTTATTATTATTATAAAGATTTATTTAATAGATAATTTTATAATTTTTTTATAAATATTCTCAGTCTTAAAGTTATACTTTAATCTTAGTAAAAAATTGATACTAAATCTACTTAATTTTTTTTTTTAAAAAAACTAACTTTTGTTCTTTGTTTTTTCGTTTTGCCTTTTTTTCATAACCAAGCTGCTGATATTTTTCAACTAAGAATGTGTTTGATTTTATGTTAAAACTATCAAAATTCAAATTTGCCATTGATTTTGTAACATAGTAGTACAAAAACTCTCTTATAAGTAGAAGTCTTTACCCTTTCAAATAAAAAAAACTATCAAAACAATAATTTTAATATTTTCTCCTATCTTAAATATAAAAATTAGATAATTAATTTATATATAAAAATAGTTAAATTAATTATTTATTAAAAATATATTTTAATTTTTCTAAAATATCCTCTTTAGTCATTACCCACATAGATAAAAATCATCTTTTAATATATATAATTAATAAAGATAATTTAGGAGAAAATTAATAAATTTAAAATATAAAACATATTGAGTTATTATATTTAAGATCAAAATAAATTGTTTACACAACTCTTATGTTTAAGATTAAAGAGAGTAATTTCTAATGTGAAACCAAATATACGCCAAGTTTTGGAAGAGAAAAGGATGAATCAAATGTGAATCTTTTGGGAACTAAAACAGTAGGATCGGTCTGATATTGTGGAAAGGTTCCCAGATTGGAAGTAAGAAAATATGTGGCTGTGAGAAACAACAACAAAAAGCTACTGGATCATAATTCATATCAGGTAAGTAGTAAGATTATTCTGATATCTATGTCGCTGTACTTGGTTATCTTATGAAGTGGGATGTACCAAAAAACAGTGACAAGCACTTGGACATTAGATGAATTGGATCCTTAAAACTAGTGTTAATGCCATTACTGAGTTTTTAGTGGTACTACTAGCACTTGTGGCAGCCAGAGATTGAAAGTTGGATTTGCTGACAGTGCATATAAAGTAGTTTCCCACTTTCTCTCAGAAAACGTAGGCATTGAAATGCTTCAATGGTTGGAATTTGATTTGGAGGCATGTCAAAACAAGATAATATAAATTAATGAAAGTTAAACTTTTTAAAAATCAAAAGTCCTTTGAAGGATTTCAGAATTAAGGTGCCACTTGTATTTTTTAAGATTATCACTCATAGGCAACGGGCCTAGGTAAACCAGAATAGAATAGTATGGTATAGTATAGTATTATAGATCCCCCACCCCCAATAAGAGAATAGCACCGTGTCATTCATTAAAATCCCTAGCTGATAAAATAATAAGGAAGAATTACTATGCAATTGTATGTAAACAATCTAATCATTACAAAAATTTATAACTGAGAAGCATGTAATAATAGGATTTAGTATAAAAAAATAATAAATTACATGCTCCTTACTTATTGTAAAACTTTTCAATGACTAGATTGCTTATATGGAACGGCACAGTAATTATTCTAAATGAAAATCTTTCAAGTTGAAATAACGACAGGGGGAAAGCCGTCTTCAATCAATTAGCAAGAAACTTAAAATCATCAGTTATTCTCGAAATTTCAGGGCAATTATGCAAAAGCTGGAAGTAAGAACCAAGCTAAGCAAGCTTCAAGTTAAATTCCGAGCCAATCTGAAGGGACCCCTCTATACGTAGAGCAATGATATACTGTGCGGAGAGTATTAAGGTCATATGGTTTTTATTATATGATAATTTAGTAGTGTGTTTGCATGTGCTCTCAAGTCCATGCCATTATTAAATAGACAACTTCATTATATGACACCTACTCAATACTTAACATGATATCTGATTGAAAGCACTCGTTCCATCTGATTCAGAGCACCCGGATGTAAAATACTTTAATAGACACATATGTCAAGTAGATTAACTTTTTCTTCTCAATTCCAATGCAAGGAATATACATGAATTAAGGAACTAATATGCATTTTCAAGTCATTCCTTATCCCTTAATTCTCAAGATATAGGTTGGCATTCGATGCTGAATTGATCACCATCACATTTAAAATCAGTAAAGAAAAGTTTAAATTGCATCATATGAAAAGGAATAAAGGTCAGAGTGATTTACCTTAAAAGCCCTTAATTTGGGAACCTTTCTCATTCATTTCAACTGTAATTCAAAAACATGTATAACTTAGATCATATACTGAAACTTGCCTACAAGGAGAAAATTTTCGAGGTACCCTACTACTTATGTCTCAGACACTTAAGTGACCATCCTTATGAAAAAATACACCTAATTGCCAATGGGGGCAAATGGTGAAGAAAAATCATTGAATCTTTGGGAACAATAAGTTAGGGTTTTCAGAAAATAATGAAAACCATTTCGAGAGGATCCAAAATTGCATCCCAGTTCTATAAGATTGCTTGAGGTATTTACGGTTACTCAGACAAAATGATGAGTAGGGTATTCATGCTCATAACCGTTATAATCATAATAAAGCCTCTCCCCTTTTGGAATATCACGAGTAGCAACCAAAAAGACCCTGCATTCACCATTAACATTGTATCTCACACATTTACAGTTCTGCTTCTTTCTACCTTCCCTGCACAAAATTGGATTTATTTTAAGCAGTTAGCCTAAAATCAGCAAAAGCATTATGCATATTAAAAAAAAACAAATACCAGCATTTTACAAAGAAACAGCCCAAAAAAGTTTATTATTACAAAATGTTGAGTTATTTACAAAGCATGCCAGAGCAATACAGGTTATGCAGTAAAATACAGGAAGCATGATCTGATTTTCTTTTTGTGAGACTTCAGCATAAGTGAGGCGGGCTTACAGTGTATGATTGTTGATGCCACTTATAAAGCGAGCAATGTTTCCGCGTTTATCAGGGCAGATTACAAGACTTTTAGTAGGATCAGTTGCTAGCAGCAGGGTCATCAGGCTGTCGCAATCATCATGTTCTCGGTTCTTAATGTAATCCACATCGCCTGTGTATTCAGCAATGAATGTCATATCCTTTATTGGGCCATCAGCCTCTACTGTATACCTACATCACAAAATCAATTATCAGTACAAGTATAGTCAATATGAATGTTCAAGTATTGATAGCCAGATCTATTAGAGTTAGAGATAGGTACCCTTCACATGAATCATATACAACCATAAGGGGAGGGCATTCCCCTCTTCTACACATTGCTCTGCAGTGTTCCAAGGTCTCAATATCTTCCCTGGAAAGAACCTGAGAAGGAGAAGAATCTTTAATCAAACAAGCTCACAATGATGGATGCATATGCCCCACTAAGCCGTTTTGTTTGAGGCTCATTTTGAAGGAAACTGAAACCAAGAGAGAATTAATTAGTTGAAAACCTGCATGCCACCATTTTCAAAATCGGCATGATTAGTACACCTAGGAGCCATTTCAGGTGAGTATGTGAGATCATCACTGAATTCCATATGCAATGCTGTTAAAGCAGTAGCAAGAGAACCCATCTGTTTCAGTCTCCGGGAAGGATTTTCTGTAGGATTAAATGGCAATAGTCTTCTTCGTTTCTTGTGCAATATCAATGATGTACGCCTTTTACGCCTCTTGGCATCTAGAAAAACAGAAAGAATAATTCATGAAAACAACGCTTCAAATTAGATATATCATTTTGAGACGTAACAAAAAGACTCTCTAAAAAGCCAATGGAACAGAAGTATATAAGAAAGAATAAATTTAAGCCAAAAACCTGATGGAACAAAGAGTAAAAAGCTTATTTAACAGTATTAACCTTCATTTGTCTTGATACCATTTTCTTCAGTTCTTTTCTCCCCTTCATCCCCCCTTCTCTCTTGCCCTCTCTCCCTCTTTCCACTCTCTTTCTTTCCCCACAGCTTCTTTCATTTTCAACATTAGACTATGACAGAAAGTTTACCAAGCCGTGTACAACCCCAAATTTTACTCTTGAAATTTAAGAAAATATGGAAAATTGAGGACGTCTAAATTTTTTTCTATTAAGTCAATATCTTTCAGTGAAAGTAAATATATATGGATCTCATCATAGTAACTCAATTTTCAGCCCATCACACGCCACTTTTACCCTTTATATCCCCATTGATGTCCAACTTTCTTTTTCTACTAATCAATCCTTCACTCGAATAATGAAACACAAACAAGTGATTCAAATTTTTCCTGTTCCTTGGAAAGACTCATTCAACCAGTCAGCCATTTCTATCACCATTAAATGTTACTTCCTTCTGATATGTATATATATATATTACACGTCATTCTATTAGCATTTCTCTGTTATCACATTGCTACTTGAGATGAAAGGTTGTTTTGCTAGAAGAATGGAAAGGATAGAAGAATAGAGAGCACAAAAGACGATCACTTTATTTACAAAATGGAGATCATATCATTTTATGATTACTCAACATTGTCAGTTCCTTACAATTACTATTTTTAATCAGAGTATGAGGGTCATTTCTAAACACATCCTTGTTTCCTTTCCATGTCCATAGCTAACAATTATGCGTACCAAAGGACTCAAAGGTAATCTATAAGAACATCATGATTATTTAAGGAAACGTTAATTACTTAAGCTACCATTTGACCAGAATGATTATAATCTTGTTTAGCCACCGTAATTCTATATAACTGTGTCAAGGTGCTTCAAATACATTTTAAATGAAATGGAGCATCCTTCAAGGGAGTTTAGAGTCATATATACAAGTCCAACAGCACATTTTCAAGCAAGATAATATATATGCTGAACATGTATAACATGCGTTGCCCTTGAATTTACATGAAATTTGCATAAACCCTATCCCACATTGAGTAGATGATCACGTTCCCTATTTAAGAAGCTCAACAAGAAATGAGATAGCATGCCATTGCCTGTTGGAAGTTTTCAATTCAATCACCCCTCTTTACCATTAAGTGCTTATTTGTTCCGCAGGAAAAATAGAATGGAATTAAAAATAAAATGAAAAAGGTGATATTGAGGATCAAAAGTAAGGCTCGTGTCCTTACTATAAAATGTAATAAAAAGGGATAGGAATTGTTGAATAACAACTATAAAGGTATAATAGACAATGAATAAAAAAATGGAAACCTCCTTCTCCCATATAACAAACGAACAGTAAACAATAGCATGATATTTCAAAGAGAATAAGACATATTGCAGAAAACTTGAAAGCTTGCAATATGCAATTTACCAATGTCTCACAGGATATATTTTAGGTTGCCATGAAAAAAGAAATTAGGAGATGATGATCATTTCAAAAAATTTAAATTGCTAGATGCAGTTTTAATGCCACTTTCATGAAAAGAGTGTACTAGATTATCGAGAATTGAATGGAAACTTGAGTCAGTACAGTAACTATTCATTCAACTCTGAACCCCATTAACTGCAGATAGCATGTAGCTTTAATTAGTTATCTTATTATACCGACCACTATAGGCATGTTAAAATCAAAATGGTCCATTTGGCAATCCTAATCATGAGATGTTTGCTAAATTATTATGGCATTTGTAAGAAACAGCTGTAGCCTTTATTTCCAGCACGATTGGGAAGAAACATTTCGTTGTTGTGGTTATTCACCATAAGCTCCCACAGAATACCAAGCCCCCAATCAAACTGGCAGGATGCACTTTCAAAAAGGTTAGCACAAACATTGAAAGATTATATTTGTGATATGATATGTATGTTTTTTCCAAATAATTTCTTGCAGCGGATGCTAATTGCTAAACAAAACAATTCGACCCAACATACCTTCAGGATAACCAAATAACGATTGAGCTACATTTATATTTGTCAAGAATTACCCTGAGTGTCTGTTTTCAAAATGAATAAATCGATAGAACTGGTGATGATAAATGTCTGAAGTATGACACATTACCTTGGGGAGAAGAGCATTTGTTTTTTAGATCAGCACATTTCTGAATCCGGAAAAAATCAATTACCTTCTTCTGAGAAAAACCTAAAATTGAAAAGAAACGCAAGGGCATTGCCACATTTATCGACCCCCAAGGCAAATGGCTTTAGCAGGCATGTTTCCTGCGGCAGCAAAATGGAAAAAGCGAAAACAAAAACCAACCAAAACAACAAAATCCCTACTTCTTACTCTCTTCTCCCCCGAACACTTAGGGCAGAGCCATGATCCAATAGGAACTCTAACAACAATGGGCCTCACGCATTTCATATGGAAACCTTTGTCGCATTTATCACACAGAAGCAGCTCGTCCGGGCGTTCACCAGAGCCACATTGGTCACACAACACGTCGCTGTAATCACCCCTCTCAACAACAGCATATCGTGCCTTGGCCATTATCTCGGACAATGACTTATACTTCTTGACAGGAGGTGAGGCCGGCGGCGACGAGTGGCGCGGGGCTTGTGTACGACGGCTGAAGCCGATGAGCCTCTGAGCCGCCGCCGAGGAGTTGGCCGGAGCCATACGTTAGGAACAGATACAGAATTTAGGCAGTAGTGAAGGGCAGAATTGGAATCAAAGGAGGCTCCCAGAGAGAGAGCTCTCTATAAGAAGACGAGAATGGAGGAAAAAAGCTTTCTCATACTTGGTGCTTCTCCCTCGCGGGAGAGTGGCATTGACGAACGGGGTCGCTGCTACAATGCGCTGAGGTGGAGAGTTTTCATTCGATGTGCTAACGTGCACCCACAATGCGCACGGAATTTCATGCGTGCTCCACGCGCACTGTTGTGAGACTCCTTCTCTGTTATTATAGCCGTTCTAATCGTCACAAGACCAAAATGGGCTTCTTCTTTTGCCTTGTTCAACGAGTCCTTTTTATTTTGGTAATTTCCAGTTCCACCCCAGAGAAATTTATATTATTAAAAAATTAATTAGTGAGTAATGTCAAATTTTTAAGGCTCAAGTGACGAAAGAAAGCAAATATAAATAAACAGGTCAAGTTCGTTGAATTCATCTGATTCCGTCAAAGCTTCTATTTTTGGTCAATGCATGTTGATGTTAATTAATTGCATTTTTTAATAATAAAATTGTATCTTTTATATTAAAAAAACAATTTATCGTTTTTTATAATTTTATCTAATTTTTTATAAAAATTTTATTACATTTTACAATTTTCTCAATCATAAACATTAATCTTTAATTAAAATTGACTGAATGATGACTAAATGGCATGTGAGGTGTGATCAAATACAATTTTTTTTTTTAAAAAAGATAAATAATATAATAAACTTTATTTATTATATAAAAGTGAAAAATTATTATGCCCATTATAGTCCTCTTATATCTATTATATAAGTTATAATTATGATAATTTTAATTTTATTTATATATAAGTATATGCTATGTGAGAGTTCGTGTGCTATCAGTTACTATTACTTTTCTTATAAATTATGAATATAGGGATTAATACTTATAACTGAAGAAACTGTAATGATCCAAACAAAATCACAAAGACATAATTAAATGAGGTACTGAAAATATAAGCACTTGCATATTAATTTTTTCTTTTTATAATTAATGAATATTTTATTTATTATTTTAATTTTTAATATAAGATTTAGTAAATTTTTTTAATAAATTAACTTAATAAATTAATTAATTATGATTAAATTCAATCTATTAAAATAAATTTATATTATATAATTATTAATCTATCTAAATTAATCAATTAATTTGTTATATTAATTATAATTTATTTATTTAATTTATTTAATCTATTTAAAAGAGTTAATTAATTTTTATATGAAGGATATGATATTTTATTCCATGATTAAATTTTTTTTCCTTCCTGCAATGATTTTGAATTATTGTTTGTAGTTGAATACTTACCTATCTGAGGTGGCATATTTTAGAATATTGCCACTTAAAATACCCAGGATCAGTCATATATAGTTACACATTTTTTTTATGGATGAATTGAACAGTTAATATGTAGTTAGAATAAGAGAAAATCAGGTGCTACAAAAAAATATAACTATTAAAAATTCTACAATTAAGTAAATAACGTACAGTGTTTGTTAAGAAAAATTAAATAATATATACTAATAAATTTCAATATAGAAAATAATAACAAATATATTAATATTGATTTATTCTAAAAAAAAATTAGTTACATTCATTTGCATTTTTATAAGTGATTCTGTTTTAGAATATTTCAGTTTTCGTCAGTTTTGGAAAGAAATATTAATTTAAAATGTATATAGGCTTCTTTTTTTATATATATAAAAAGTGATATATTTGGCTTGTTTGTGAAACCCCAAAACCATAGTTTTAAAAGGATTTCTGCCTTAAACTTTAATTTAGAAAATTTTTAAAATAAACAATCATATTTATGTATAAGTACTTTTAGGTTAAACTATAATTTAAAATTATGATTTTAGATAAACTAGTAAGAGTAACTTTTAGAATAATAAAGGGGCTTATGGACTATCCAATTATCAATTTACCTGAATATTTTTGTCTCTCTCATCTCTCTCCCCTTCTGGAACCTCTGTCACTGAGAGTCTTCTTTCTCTGTCACCATCTTCTATCCAGATGGTCGTAGGTCTCATGCTTCATTGTCGAGGGTCACGTGGAACTTGCCATAGCTGAGGGCCGATTGGAGCTTGCTGCCGCTGAGGGCCGCTTGGGTCTGCTCTCTTTCTTCACTGTCTTTGTGCTATCGCCGTTTTTCTTCATCCCTGTCTTACTCTGTCGCTGAAACAGCTCGTCATCGCTAGAGTCAACTTCGCCATGCCTTGCCGTCGTGGTCGCGTGATCCGTCGGAGTTGACACTAACGAGAAATGAAAGAGATGAACAGTGGCCCAATAGGAGAAAACAATGAGTATTTTTTTATAATCCCATACCCTTTCTGGTAATTTACCAATTATAAAAATCCTTCTAGTAACAATTATCCAAAACTTATTTATTCAAAATCACTTTTTTTCCATAAGTCCTTTTTTAAAAATTGTCTAAAAATCTTTTTTTTTCTATAAGCTATTTTTTAAAATCTTATCCAAACACACATTATAGTTTTAATTCTTTGTTTAGAATGAATTAAAACGTTGGATTATATTATTAGAGTTTTTTCCTAAAGAAAAAAAGAGTCACCAGAATTTGTACTTGGACAATTTTTTATATAATATAGTATATATTTTCATTTAATATTTTTATGTGATTGTTCATTGAAGGGTTCCCTTCATCCTCTTACATTATTTATCAATGTTCCTTATTACTTTCACATAAAAATGAGTTATCATCTTATTGTCTTATCTTACGATCATTAACTTAATCAATCTAGTGTTAGTAATTATAACTTTAATAGAAATATGTAATATACTTTATCTATTAGGTTATAAGGCATTTTATTAGAGATTTGTATTGTATCAATCTCCCCGTGTTATTCCAGTTGAAGTATATGAGGGGCGGGTCAGGGCGAACAATTTCAAACTATAAATTAAATTATTTTAGATAATTAACTAATTTATATTTGATTTTCCATGCATAAAATTCTCTATCATTGTGATACATATGTTAATAACTTTTTTAATAACTTCAAGAATCAGACACGAGAATCTAAAATAGGCATGGAAATACTTTTGAACACCATTGTAAAAAAATCATTTTTTTTAACACCAATGATAAAGGATCATTCCAAAACTATAAGGGACGTTTGGTATACAATATTAAAAGTTTGAGACTAGTATAAGGATAGAGAATAGGCTAAATTGAGTTGTTTGTTATGTAGCATTGAATAATTCTTAAGATTAGATAATACCACACAGGTAGAATTGAACAATCTAGTGTTACATTTTTAGTCATAGAATTAAAGTTTGTTAAGACAAAAAAATATAATTTCTTCTCTCTTTTGTCAAGGCCACTCATGAATTAACACCCTTCTTCATTCATCATTCTCCCTCATTTCCCACAATCTCTGCCATCGTCACTCCCGCAATCTATCACTCTTTCTGTTGCTGTCGTTCCACCCTTATTTGCCTCCCCTTTGATTTTTCGTTATTCCACCATGCGTCACCTCCTTTCTGTGTCAACTCCCAGTGTCGTTGTTGTCATCACACCTCTTTCTCTCAGTCGATTTCTTCTTTTGTCCGCCTTTGATTTTCTATTATTCCACCATTTGTGATTTTGGTTATAGAGTAAGATAGTAGAAGCCTTGTTCATGTCCTTGGGTTCATGATAACAGAAGGAGAGAGAGGGAGGGAGGGAGGGAGACAAAGATGTGATTTCACTTGAAGGCTTTCCCTATAGTAGTAGCTCCACCACCTATTACAACTACTGTAGCATTGGGAAGACAACGAAGAGAAGCATAATTTTGAGAAGATGGAGAAGAGAAATGGATACAGACTGAATTTTAGAACTTAGGGCAAGGGGTACTATAATATTTTTATAATTAATTATAAAATAAAATTAATAAAATAATTCTTTTTAAATATTACTTCAAACTAAATATAATTTTAAAAACTCATTCTTACTCTCAATACCAATTTCAATTCATGATTGCGTACCAAACGGGACCTAATTGACATGCTAAATATTCATTTAAAGGGAATTCATAGCTAACAATTATAATAGGTGTTTAGAATTCCCTAAAATTTATGTTTTAAATTTAGGTTTAGGCAAAACTTAAATTTTAAAAAATTTTAAAATAAATAATTATATTTTTTCAAACGAAATTTTAGATTAAACTATAATTTAAAATTAAGATTTTAGATAAACTCGTCATAGTAGCTTATAGAATATGAAAAGAGTTTATGAACTAACTAATTACTATATTACCCTTATTTTTTCTTACACCCTCTCTCGTCTCTCATACTTTTTCTTACACACTCTCTCCTTTCTTTTCTTACATCCTCTCTCATCTCTCATCTTTCCTCATTTAATACTCATATCATTTTTCATAATTTACTAATAATAAAAGTAGTTCTGAAAATAACTATCTAAATACTCATTTATTCAAAAGCACTTTCTTCTCCAAAAAGTTCTTTTCCTAAAAGTCTTTTTTTTTATAAACCCGTTTATAAAATTTTATCCAAATGGGCTCATAGTGTGTGTTTGGAAACACACAAAATCTAAATTTTAGTAAATTTAAATTTTGAGAAATCTTAAAACAAATAGTTATATTTGTTCAAATAGACTTTTGGATTAAACTATATTTTAAAATCAAGGTTTTATATAAGTTAGTCAGACTAGCTTATGGAATAATAAAATAGTTGATGGATTAACTAATTATTATATTATCCCTATTTTTTCTTACAACATCTCTCTTATATCATAATTCTTCTTACACTATCTCTCCTCTCTCTTACTTTTTCTTACACCATCTATTTGTTCTCATACTTTTTTTACACCATTCCTTCTTTCTTTTCTTACACTCTATCTCCTCTCTTCTCTCATATCTTATCTCTATCATTTAATACTCATATTATTTTTCATAATTTATCAATAATAAAAGTATTTTTGAAAATAACTATCTAAACACTCATTTATTTAAAACTATTTTTTTTTCATAAACTCTTTTCCAAAAACTCTTTTCTAAAAGCTGTACAAAAATCTTTTTTTTTATAATTATATTTTTAAAATTTTATCCAAACAGATCCATAATCATACTTATTTTGCAACCATAACGTCGGAGGAAACAATTATTTCACGGTGAATTATGAACAGTACACAAATCTAGCCGGTGGAGGATAAAAATAGCTCATTACACTTAGATCCACCCATTTTAAAGAGGGAATGATTATTATTTTATTTTTCATCATTATATTTAAATATAAAATTTAAATGGGAAATATTGCCAGTTTACTATTTATTCACTGTTTTTATTTATGAATATTTTTTTTTACTTTTGTATATGGTTTCATTTCTGCACAGGTAAAGCCTAATTTGTCTACGAATCTAGATGTGCATGGTTCAGTTCATTGAAGTAAGAAAGAAAAAAGATTAATATAATTTTTATTCTTTTAAATTTGTACCAATTTTTATTTTAAACACTCAAAATTTAATCGGTCCTTCTAGTTTTATAAAAATTTAAATATTTAATATTATTGATCTTCTTATCACTATATATATGTTTTAATAAATTTTAATTTTAGTTCTTATACTTGACAATGTTAATTAATACTATTAAATATTTAAGTTTTCATACAATTATAAAGGTCAAAACTTATAATTAAAATTAAAAAAAAATAAAATTTACGTAAACTGGGGAGATCAAAACTCATCTTTTACTCCAAGTTTTCTGTCTAGAAACTTGAAAGCAGCAGTTTCCGTTTAATTGTCAAATACCTTCTTTTCAGGCTGCTCCTTAGAAAAAAAAAACAAAAGGACTTATTTTTACATACGTAAAAAGATGATCCAATTTTCCTCATTCAAATATATAGTTATGCTTTGGTTTTTAATACGTCGAAATGGGTTTTAAAAACACATTGTAAATTTCTAAATTTAAATCGTTTTTTTTTTGGACATTCCTCCAATTGAATTGACTGAATTCATGCAAAATGAGAGAATCGCCAAGAACTATACAGTGCATAACTTACATGTATTCTTGTATATTAATGTAATTAAATATATTTTAATATAATTTTAATTTTAATACAAATTAATATTATATTACTTTAATTAATATTTACAATTATGTTTCTATTGACTAATAGTTTGCAAATGTAATACATAGTACCTCCATCCATCATCGCACACATGTTTTTTTTTTCTTTTTAAATTTTGTCTTTGTGGGAGAAGAACAGGAAACGGTGTTGGGTTGTAGCGGCCACACATGCGTCGTCGTTTCGCTTATATTGTTGACTGAAACATGTGGGGTTTGAGTCAATAAACTCTCGCCGGTCAATAATTTGCCATCTAGTATCTGACTATTATTATATTATTTTTCACTTTGGTCCTTTGATTATTATTATTACTTTATTTATTCTAAATTTTAGATTATATATTTGTAATTTGCCCTTCTCCATCTCCTCCGTCTATCTTCCCCTTTTAATACTGACACTGATTCCCAAATCTTTTTCTATCCAATCAACCATCAAACATGAATCTGCCGGGGGATTCCACCGGCGGAAGCATACCGCCGTCGTCCAAGAAGCAGCTTCAACTCCAGGGGCCTCGACCGCCTCCTCTTAGAGTCAGCAAAGAATCTCACACAATCAAGAAACCACCGCTGCCACCACATGCCGCCGCGCATCAACCGCCCCGCCCCGCGTCTGACGATGCCGACCAGCCGCGACAACCGGTGATAATCTATTCCGTGTCTCCTAAAGCTATTCGTGTTCCCGTCGACGACTTCATGGACGTCGTCCAGCGTCTCACCGGTCTACAATCCGGCAACGAACAGACGTCTGGATCGGGAGCCGTTTCGCCGGCGGCCAAGCTGGCTTCGATTGAAAAGACAAGCCCATCGGAGAAGGAAAGATTGCGGAGCGCCGGAAACGACGCGATGAGTGAATTGGAAGGAGTGGAAGTGGGCCAATTCCCGGGAATATTGTCGCCAACGCCGGCAAATTTAGGGCCGATACCGCCGGATTATTTCTCACCAGTCGCAGAATCGCAGCCGTTCTTGCATGATTTGAGCCCGTTTTGGTTGGGAAATAGCTTCATGGGGAGCCCGTCGGGATTTCTATCGGTGGGCATAGCGTCACCATTAGCGTCACCGGATGTGTTCTGTCTTTTTGACTGAGAATTTTGGTACTATTTTTTTTTTCCCCAGTTGGGTAGGTCCAAGGTAGAGAATTGAAGTTTATTATTCAACATTCCAGAAAATTCACTGGGGTTAGAACTGTGTGTACATTTTTTTATAAAAATATGTGGAGAAGAACTTTAATTAATATTTGTAATTCATGAAATGATGGAGAGCTCTTGTCCAAATGCTCAAATTGCTTTACTCGATTTGTTGACTTGTCCCTGCCAGAATTCTTTTGTATCATTTTTACTTTCTCCACCTGTGTTGTTTTTATTATTATTATTATTATTATTATTATTATTATTATTATTATTATTTTATTTTATTTTATTTTAATTATTATTATTATTATTTTATTTTAAGAGTCAATCACTAGTGTTATAAAGTTATGAGAAGGAATGAACTGAGTTTCATGCTACTGCATTGTATTGACCGTTTTATATGTATTGTAATCTAACTCTTTTACATAAATCACTCTTTTACATGAATGAGTTCTTCAGTTCTTTGTCATTCTCTCTATTTATTTTATTTTATTTTTGTATTTTTCCCTTTTTTGTTATCGTATTTTTAATTCTTAATTATGCCTTTCCTTTAACTAGTTTTTATTTAGCTAATTTTTTGTAGTTTAATTTTGGGTTTTTGGTAGAGTATTGCTCAGCGGATTTAGGATGAATTTTATCTCTCATAATCAAATATTTTTTTAATACACACAAGGCGTACAAAAAAGCAAAATGAAGATCCTCTCTATTTAGTTGACCAATTCAACTCATAAATTTTTGTCAAATTCAAATCGTACGCTAAGATTGATGAACGCAAATGGATTCCTACATTGAGTACATCCAGCGAGGAAAAAATAACGAAGATGACAAATAGTGGATTTGTACGAGTTTTTTTTACTACATAAATTTATGAGGATAGGGTCATTGATAAATGATCCATATTGAATATATATAAATTTTTATTTATTAAAATTATTTTATTACTATTACATTTGGAAGTATAATCCTATATACATTTTTTTTTCTTTTTTTTTGTACAAATAGATTTAGAGGGATTTAACAATAGTCATTTACTAAAGTCAAAATATAGTCTCAGGGCTTATAAAATATTTATAAAAGATTTACAATATTACCTATTAAATGAACCCTTATAACGATAGTAAAAATTGAACTTAGATTATTTTTTAAAATATATACTAACTTTCATTATTTATATTTTTCTTTTTAAATCCGTTTTCTCTTCCTGAAATTTTAATTTGGGCTAGCTTTCCTTAGCTTATACTTAGTTGTTGGTTTCTGGTATAAAATATTACAAATAAAATTTAGATATCATAGTCATATGAGTAACGCAAATAAAAATTAAATATAATTAAAATAAAATTTTAATAAATCGGATAGACAAAAAAAAAAAAAATAGATATCATGTTAGAGTTTTGTTGCTTCGATGTGCAAAAGGGCCGGCATCCTTTTGGTTTTTGGTATACTAGACTACCAGCCAGCCGCCAAACAAGAAGCCTTGTACTATTGCATTTATGAATAATTTATAAATCTATTAGGGTGTCTATTCTTGTGTGATTTTTATAATTCATATTAATGATAGTCTAATAGTAGAATTTTAGTATTGTATCTATGTGAATTTTTATTATTAAAAAAATCAAAGTGCTAAGATTTAATTGAGAAAATTGGGTTAATATTATTTTTTAGTCTTTTAAATTTAAAATTTGTACCAATTTTAATTTTGATTTTTTACTTTTTTTTAATATTATTTATTAGATCCTATTATCAAATATTTAATTTTACAATACATGGCTATCCTCTTAGCATATATTTCTTTTTTAATAATTAAATTTAAGATTTAAAAGAATATAACGGGACTTTATACTACTAAATTAACTTTATGTTAGTTGGTCATTTAAATTTTTTTCCTATAAAACATTAATTCATATATTTTAATAAAAAATTAAACAATTTTACCTCCTCTTAAGGACTAAAACCCATGAATTGAGATTTGAGGGATCATAATTAAAATTCATACTAAACAATTAACGTAAATAATTCTACCTACATATATGTAAGCAAATGCATGTCGATTTTATCTTCCATAAAAATATTTTAAATTAGATAAATTAAACAAATAAACTGTCTTTATGTTGGGTATGAGAGATTTAGAAGGGAGAGAGAAGATAAGAAGTGAAAGATTTTAGTCATTTTTGTTGTTGTTTGATATTACAAAATTTTTAAAAAAGAAAGAAAATATTTAAAAAAAAAATTCTTCCCTCCCCTCAAAAATTGAAGAGATTTAAAAGAAATTAAAATTTTATTTTATTTTGAGTATTATATCTATAATATTTTAAAAGTATTTTTTATATATATTATATATATAAAAATATTTTTCTTTTATTTTTTTAAATTAAATAATATAATATTAAAATATCTCTTTCTTCTCTCACCTTATTTTTTATCGATTTAAACGAGATAATATTAAAATTTTGCATCGGCAGCACCATGTGGTTTCTCACAGGTCCCAAGTACAGTGCCACTCATGGACAATGTGAGCCCATTCGTGTCGGAAAATATCTTATTGGGAAGCTGATCGGGACTACAGTCATGTATCATGGCGTTGGCATCGCCAGTGACGCCAAGCATAGCTCCAAGCATGCTGACGAGCATGCATGCTGTGAGCCCGTTAAGTTCGGCAAATAGCTTATTGGGAATATCATCTCCGGCGTCACCAAGTTCAGCAACGGCCTTACCAGAGTGGGACCCAGAAGCAGAGCCATTCATGGTTGATGTGGACCAGTTGTGGTCAGAATATAGCTTAATGGGAAGCCCATCCAGACTCCAGCCATGGAGCATTGTGTGGCCACCAGGAATATCATCATCGGCGGCACTAAATTTAGCAACAGTCTTATCAGAGTCTGTCCCACAAGCAGAGCAATTCATACATGATATGAGCCAGTTATGGCCGGAAAATAACTTCTCGGAAAGCCCTTCAGTACTGCAACCGTCGAGAATAATGTCGCCACCGGAAATATCATCACGTTCACTGGCGTCACCAAGTTTAGCACATGTCTTACAAGACTCGGTCCCAGAAACAGCGCCACTCATGCATGATGTGAGCCAGTTATGGTCGGAAAATAACTTCTCGGGAAGCCCATCAGGACTGCAGCCGTGGAGCATAGTGTCGCCACCTGTAATATCATCAACGGGCACCAAATTTAGCACAGTTCTTATTACCAGAGTTGGTACCAGATCAAATGGAGCCATTCATGCAGGATTTGAACCCATCATGGGAAGAATATGGCTTATCGGGAAGCCCATCGAGACTGCAGCCGTGGAGCATAGTGTCACCACCGGGAATATCATCGGAGCCGTTCATGCAGGATTTGGGCTCACTTTGGGCAGAAGATAACTTCACAGGAAGGCCGTCGGCAAACCCAGCGTCGCCATCATCTACACCTCCGTCTTCGGAGATGATGGATCCTTCGGGCTAAGCATTTTGGAACCATTTTTGTATATTGTTTGGTAGGCAGAGAATCTAAAGCTATCCTGTATAAACGTTATTCTATTTAAAAGAAACTAAACTAAACTAATAAGTTAGAATTAGTATAGGTCAATTTACAAAGAAGCTAAATGTATTTAGTTTTTTAGCAATTCTTTAAGTTACATGTTAACAATTTAATTCAATAAATTAGGCGAAAAAATGTTGATGAAGTCCTTAATTTTAAATCCTAAAAACTAATGTTTATGCTTCCAATTTTTATGACAGAACAAAGAGATCCAGATAGTAAATTTCCTAACAACATGTGAGATATTCTTATAGGGATAGCTTTTTGACCTTCCTCGCTAATCTTTGAATGGGGAGTTTAGGCTGAATGCAATTAAGTGATCAATAACTCATTATTGATGCCACAGAATATGATCCCATAAATATGCAAATCACACTCTATTAAGAATGTATTTGGCAAGAGAAACAAACAATAAATTAATTCCTCTTCTAACAATCATAATTCATAACTATGATTAATATGAAATTAATTGAACCAATTGTCAAAAATAGCCAACTCAATCACAGCACAATCTAATCCAATTTCAAAGCAAGAAGAAGCAATTGTAACTCAGAATCACACATAATCCACTATCGGCTAATCCTATCAAAGCAATCTCTCAAATTCTAGTTATAGACCACACTTTTAGATCTTGAATTCATGAACAAGTAATACTACTAGCATAGTGACAGGAATTCATACTAGAATTCAATTGAAATAAAACTCTCTAGTTTAGGTGTATCAGTAGCTCGGGCTTTTGCTCATCTCCACAAGAACACAAGTATTTACCCTTACACATATGTTACGATCTCAGTAGAAGCAATATGGGAACAAGTAGAATCTATGGTGAGTTGAGAGGTACAGAGGATAAGAATGAAGAGAAGGTGGTTTTGGTCTCTCGTCGTGAACAGTGAAAGGTTGCAGAGAGAGTGAGCGGAAGAAGTTACGGCGATCCCCTTTTTGTTATGGAAGCGGAGGTAGCTCAGCAGAGGTAGAATTCCCCTGTATGAGGTTACATTGATAGTTCGCTTAGTAGTAAATGAACAATGTCTTGCAATGTAATTAAAAAAAATAAATTATTTGTCCTAAAAATAATATCTAAGAATTATTTAAAAAATTGTCAATTATTTCCCTCTTCATTCCATTTCATTCTAGATTATTTCCTCTATTTATTCATTCCAAAATACTAATTTTGTTCTCTAATAATTGGTGAAACTTTTCTAAATTAGTCACTAAAATTATAATAAAATATTCATTTATCACTCACTCACATAACACACACACACACACTCCCGGTCGCTGACCTATCTATTATATACACAAGGCATAATATTTCGTACAGTTTGTATAGTAATGCAACACTTTTTTCCTCTTAATGAGAATTATCTGTAACTTTCAATTCTTTTGGTTCGTATATTTCTATCGATCTTTCTTTCCTTCTAAGGAAAGCATTAAAAAACAAGTCATTAATTACCCTACCACTTATATTTAATAGGACAAAATTAGAAAAGGTAACAAATTATCCTATAAGTAACTTATATTTAAGACTAATTTTTTCTCCCTACAAGTGACTTACATATAGGATTGGAGTGATATAATTGCTTAGATTCTTGCTGTTCAAGTAAGGAATGCAAAAAAACATAGAAAACCAACAAAAGCTATGCAGCAAGATGCTTTTTACTTAAATTATCAGCATCAAAAGTACTAATTAAGTTGCTGAGATGCTACACAAAATCTCCAAAAGGATGAATAACTCAATGAAGAACCCAAACCAAAATGAAAGAAAGGAGAAAATCTGTCACATTATATTTACAGCTTATAGTTCAAATCAGCACCTGTTTGACCTAGTATAATAATGTAAGAATTGACCACTACTTTGAAGAACTTCAAAAGTTTCATATTCTTGCCATGGTAGACTCGCATGCAGGCCCAATCAAAGTGCCAACCCTCTCACCTTTAATGGCTCTTGAGATGTTACCTGGTTTGTTTAGGTTGAAGACAACAACTGCGCCAAAAGAGATAACATTAGAAGCCAATTGATATAAGCCAATATGAGAAAAAACAATATATATACATATAGATTAAGTAATTTGTGTGAATGCTTGGTTCACCAGACTTACCAGGAATATTGTTTTCCTGGCACAGAGTGATGGCGGTCATGTCCATTACCGACAGATCTTTCGAAGTTACCTCCTGATAGGTAAGCGAGTCCATAAGATGCGCGTGTGGATTACATCTTGGATCATCGTCATACACACCATCAACATTTGTTGCCTTGAGTACAACCTCAGCATTAACTGAGTAAATGATGGAACAAAAATAAGTACACTGCAGCAAAATTTCACATTGTGTATAGTCATGGAGATAAGATTAAGAACAGATATTATAGGGATGGCAGAAGGGATCTTGTTAGGATAACCTCTCCTATTTACCCTCTCTATAAGAATCTTATAAAGAAAATAGAATACAAGCCAAGAGAATCTCTAAATAATTTTCTTGATTTTCCTCTCTATCTAATCATGAGTAAGTTAAATATACAAATAGATGCAGAATTACAATAAAAGAAATTAAATCTCCCTGCATTAAAGGGAAACATGCCCATGACCAAAATAACAGCATGATTGACTAACTCAACCGACTCCCACTAACATAGTGGGATAAATGAAATAATTAATAATTAAATAAAAAATTAATTACTTGGACTTAGTCCTAGGACCCTATCAGATCTCAGCAAATTGAACAGTGTATTTTTTTGTTAAGGGTATCTGGATGGACTCACAACCAACAGTGCCCCCAACTAACAGAACCTAAATGATATTTTAGTGTAAAACGTCACTATAAAATACTCCTTCAGTCCTCAATGTAGGAACTAATTAGGGTTTTTATTATAAATATAAGACTTCAATATAGTTTATCTCTCATTTATTATTTTTTCACAAACTAATTTACCAAACTTATAAACTGATATATAACCTAATGCTACACAAGAGTATTTTAAAGAGATCAAATTACATGTTATAATTAACTAATTTATCAAATTTACTCAAATGAATTAAGTAGCTCTTAACTTAAGGACTAGGGGAGTATTTACTCACTTTCTGCACAGCGGAGTGCCGCAGCAGTATCAGTGGTAAAAAATGGATTTCCTGTTCCGGCAGCAAAAATGACAACCCTTCCTTTTTCCAAATGCCTCACAGCCCTTCTACGTATGTATGGTTCTGCGACCTCTGACATTCGAAATGCAGTCTGTACCCTTGTAGGAATGCCGATACTCTCCATTGTTGCTTGAAGAAATATTGCATTCATGACAGTTGCCAACATCCTATTGAATAGAATGAACACAATAAGTAGAATATTTGGCTGCTGATACTGATTCAATACATAACCAAATGGCCCATTGACTGAGCAATCCGTACATCAGAACTAAGAACTTGAGGAATGATCCAAAACATACAGTATTGTAGGTTTTAACCAGAGTGTTGTTTCGGTAAGTCGAACAACTAACACGCAAGAACAGTCCACTTGGTCCATGGGATCAATTGAGGACTGATGTTGATATACAATCACAAGTTCTGACACAAGATCAAACAGGTCTAACTAATTAAAGAGAAATTACCCGATATAATCAGCCGATGAGCGGTCCAGGCCACTAGATCCGGCCCAGGAGGATCCACGAAAAATGTTACCCCCACCAACTACTAATGCAACCTGAAACATTAACCTCAAATAGTTACCTAATTCTTAAAATGCTTTAAGTTGCAATGATCGTAAAAATCATCTTCCCCTTCTCCAGCAGAATGTTTAACCATTGGCACAATACAGTTATAGTAAGTGTTTACCAAAATTTCTACAAATTTCGCTCATATTTAAATACACAGGGATGCAGTAGTAGAAGAAGGATGCATAATATAATCACCTCAATGCCGAGGCGAGTCACAGCAGCAACCTCCCTTGCAATGGACATGGTAACCTAGATTCCAAGAAACACAAAATTATATGTAAGAAACAAACCTAAGAACAAAATAAGTTTGTGTCACTTTATTTCTCTGTTATCTTTCTGTCTGAGTGGACAGATGATGTTAATTTTCTTCCTAACCTTAGGGTCAATGTTCTGAGAGTGATCTCCCGCAAGAGCCTCTCCACTTACTTTGAGCAAAACCCTTTGCCATTTGTATGATGGCTTACTAGATTCATCCATTGACAGTCCAACGGTAGACATAGATGGCCTTTCATGCTTCATGCTGATAATTTCATTGGCCATAATAACTATTCAGTAGAAGTAATCGATAATAGACTGATTTCCAAATACAAGCATAAGGAAGAATCATTCCAGCAAAGCATCGGAAGATCAACGAACAGGAAAAGACTTCCACTACCCATTAAAATACAATCCAAACAATAAATTCCTTGTAAAACAAAAAATTCGATAGCAGTAAAAGATAAAATCAGTTATGAAGTGAGTTAATTGTGTTTGAGGAATCACTTAAAAAAATTTATCTCTCTAAATGTTTGGAAATGAGCTCTTTCCTTGAAGGAGAAGAAGACTTAAGCATAATCATTTTGGAACCCGAATATGCTTGGTCATTGAAGTTTCACTTTCACCGACAAACAGTATCAAAATGTTCATATGAGGAAGATGTGTAATCTTCAACAAATAAGGTCGCACTACAGAAGCGTTTATCCAACTAAACTACAAGTAAAGGACTAGACTTTAAGACTCAAAAATTGCAAGAAAATTCCGAAATAAGACAGATAAACAAGAATTGAGGATGAGAAGAAACAAAGAGAGGAAAATAAGTAAAGGGCATACCTATAATTGAAGGAGTTAGATGAGGAACCCATTGAAGAAAAAGAACAGCGAATGACGTGCTGGTTGAGAGAAGATGAAGAATTAGCGGGTCTGAGAGACCGAAGATGAGAGCAGAGAGGAGAGAGAGAGGAGAAGGAAGAAGAAGAACGGAGAGAGAAAGTGGAATTGGAAGAGATGAGAGGGATGGAGGTAGCCATCATTCACACTCCTGCTTGCCGCTTCACCCTCCTTCCTTCTTCAACTCCCAATTTCCCTTAGCTTCTCACATGACGCCTTGCCGCTCTGGATAAATTTCATTTCTTTCTTTTCTTCTTTTGTTTGTTCTCGTTTTTTGAAAAATAAATTACATTTATATCGCATATTACATTATGTCAAATAAATTGTTATGAAAATAAAAAAAAATCAAGAGAGATTTAGCAAACTCTCTAATTTTTTTTTTTCTCATTTCTCAAATATAAAATCTCTTTTATATTTTTTCTTATTTTTATAACATAAATAAAAATTATAGACAATATTTTTTAAATTTAAAAAAAAGGTTAAAATAAAAGCGTTAGTTGGCTGAAAGCTTTTTTAAAATTATATCGCCCAATAAATTTATAAAATATAACAATATTATATTAACTATTATTTAAAATTAAATTTAATTATTATTTGATTAATATAATAATATGACATATCACGTATATCTATATTATTTTTTTTATTTTTAATTAAAATATAAATTTATTTTAAAAGTTTTTTCTTTTGGATATCTAGATTTTTTTTTATTTAATATTATCTTAACTATTATATAAGTTTAATTTAACTGTTAATTTAACTAAATATATTGAACTGACTAATCCACGTATTATCTACTTTATTTTTTTTAAATCAAATTTATAAATAAAAAAAATTAAAAATATATTTTTTCTAAGTTATGTCATTAACAAAGCATCGGTTTCATAAAATCATCCTTCATTTAAAAAATAACATATGGTGTTTTTTGAGAGATTATTAGAATATTATCCGCTAAAAATGATCCTTTAAAAATTGAGCTTAAATGGATATATTTTTTTATTTTTATTTTATTTATAACTATAACTTAAAAACATAATATGAGTGGATATCATATGTAATAATTAGTTTAATATATTTAATTAAATTAATAGTTAAATTGAATATAAATAATAATTATAGGATATTGAATAAAAAATTATAAATATTCAGCACTTATAAATAAAATTTTTTTAAATAAATTTATATATTAACTCAAAATAAAAGATAATATAAATATAATATAATATATCACGTTAATATATTTATTAACTAATTATTAAATTTAATTTTAAGTAATAATTATAAAAAAGATTTCGAGCAACTATCGCTCTTTACTAGAAATTTCTATGGTGAAATTGCATTTAATCCATTAAAAGATACAGTTTAATTTAAATATGTTATAATATATTAAAAATAAATCAATATAAGAATATCAGCATAAAAAGACAGAAAATTTTATTAAAAATCATATTTACATTTTAATAATAAAAAATAACATAAATAAAACATCTTGTTTTGGTCAAATTAAATAAACAAATCAGTTAAAAAAGTAAATAAATAAAACCTTCGATGAAAGATAATATTTTTTTTCTTGAAAAAACGAAATTTACATTTTCTTTGGGGGCGGAAACCCCTATTGATGACAACGAGGTTTATATATTTTGTTCAGTAGTCAATAATCATCAGCATACAGATTAAAAATGCAGAAAACTTTATAAAAATACTGAAGGACAGTTCTCGTTAACTTTTTTCACCAATATAAAGATGTTCTATTTTTTATTTATATAAATTCAAATTACCCAGCCTATAGCACGTGTTTTTTGTACAAGGAAAGTTTAATAAGATAAATCCAAACCCTATGTCACGTGTTAAATAATATAAATACTTAGTTCAACTTATTAAAACATAAAATATATAATTATTTAAAGTATTTTTTATTTTTGGTTAATATTATTTTGTTATGATATTGATAGATCGTCTTATCAAATATTATTATTACTTAAGAAGAATAAAGATTTTATCTTCCATTTAAATTATAGGTGAGTTTAATTTTTTTAAAAAAAATTATATATAAAAAAAATAAATAAACTATCCAGACATTTTGGGCCATTTACTCGATGAACCAGAGCCCAATTCTTTCAACGATTTGGAATACAGCGGATAAGCAAAGCCCAACATTATAAAACTCATGACTGTGTACTTGCGTAGTCTCCGTGTGATACTTCAATGGAAATTTATATATATATATATATATATTACCACCTCCTTTCTATTTTTAATATAAAATATATTTAATTAATTTAAATAAATTAAAAAAATAATTAAATTAATTATTTATAATAATTTTATATTAATTTTTTTAAAATACCCTTTCTAATTAATATGTATTTTGAATCATTCTTAATACAAACCCTTAATATATATAATTATATAAAGATATTTTTAAAAAATTATAATAATTTTAAAAAATAAAATATATTGAGATTTTATAATTATAATTAAATTAAATTTTTTATCTAACTTTTATAATTAGAGCTATAGGGTGTATACATTAAAGTTCTACTCCCTTCTTTTATGCTTATATGTGTCCTTTAGGAATATTTGGTACCAAGGATTTGGAGAAGAGGGGAGGAAAAAAAAATTTAAGTTGGATTTAAAAAAATTATAAAATAAAATTATAAAATTTTAATAAAGAATAAGATGTGATGTAAGATAAAAGGGGCATTCTTTCTGATCATTAATATATGACGTATATAACTAATTTAATTAGATTAAAAAAATTTGTTAAGTTATTTAATATAACATATTTTTTCTAAAATACTTAATTATTTTTTTCTTAACTCTTTATCTACCCTATTATTTTATTATTGTTGGAGAATTATTAATAAGGATAGTTTAAAAAAATTAATAAATATAAAAGATAAATTTTATATTTATGATCAATATCAATTTCTCAATTAAATCATATATTAAAGAATTAATTAAGAAAAATTAATTGAAAATTTTTAACCCTATTTTTTCTAATTTTCATAAATATAACTCATAAAAAGTTACCCTCCTCTCGTAGCAAACAGAAGGTTAGAAAATCTCGTTGATAAGGCGTTTTTGTTTAAGTATCTAATGATTTTTCATTTTTGCCCCTCGGGTTATAATAGTAATTTTTTAAATTATGACATACCTATAATTAAAAAGGTTTTTTTTACTACTTCATCCATGTAACATCCTTTTCTTAATAAAAGGGAAAATGTTAAAAACATTTTATAATGAGAATCAAACGAAGTAGTATCTAGTCTTTTACTTCAACATTTACAACCATATATATTGCAAAAAGTATTATTTAATTTATAAATGGTTACAAAGGTTGAGCATGAAATTAAAACCACAAGGTAAAAATCATCTTAAGTCATGGTTTTTAAAATACCTAATTTGTTTATATTGATTAAATTAATAATTGACACAATAATTCAAAATAGGAATGAAATAATGGAAACACCATCTATTGCTTTCCAAATATTTTTCAATTAGTAAGGATATTTTTTTTTGGTAACATTGGAAATGATCTCTTAAAAGGAAGAAACCATTTATATATAGAAAAAAAATGATATTTTTATTAGGAAACACTATGCAAGAAACACCATGTGCAATGCAATACATAGGGAAATTAAGGTGCCTCTGATTTATACCTATAAACAATGTTGGAACACAACATAATAATGCATAAACCCAAAATTAATTCCATTTCTTTTTATCTCTTCTATAATGTGAATTAACCTAATATTCACACCCCAAAAAATGTTGAAAAAATCTTTCTCGTAATCAGTGAATTGGAAAAGGGCTCACATATTTGAGACCAATCAAAAGAACCAAACTTGGTAGATGAGGTAATTATTATATTTCTAAAGGCACTCCAATGTTGTGAAATATCTTTATAGTTCCATCACAACTTGCTGTCACAATTGACAAACCCCAGGTATCCTTTGGACATAGCTTCTTCTTCCGTTGATGTCTATAAGCATCTTCTTCTTCTGCAGAAGCTGAATTCCACACTTGAGGAAGCTTCTCCTCGGGCCACGTCACAGAACCTCGATACAGGTGATCAATGGAGAACCAATTACTGTGACAGAAACATTCTCCTCTATCTTTAACCATTTGGGGTTGTAAGTCTGATATTTGGTTTGTGTTCATTCCTGACCAAGGTACTGCTACAACAACACCTTCAGAGAAAAAGTATTCACAAAATGCTGTGGATTTCTTGTGTTTTAAGTCACTTGAGTTCCGAATATACACATGAGAATCCTCTCCAACTGAAATTATGAGTTTTCCACTTGATGTGAAAGAACCTATCATTTGACCTCCTGACTTTGAAAGACCTGTTACAACCAATATGAGAACAAGTTCATAAAATTCATAAAGTCAAAGTCAAACATTATAAAGCATATTAGTACTCCCTTCCGTTCTAAATATATGAGTCAGATAAAGGGTTTTTTTTTTATCCTATATATAAGATTCTAACCTACTTTATCTCCTAAATTTATAATTTTTTTATAAAAACATCTATATTGATTGTGCATATTAATAGGGTTTTTATTAAGGGGCGGTTTCAAAAAACTAACTAAACTAATTTACATAATATTCACAAACTAATTATCTACATCTTATATTAAAGATAGAAGGGAGTACAATCTTACTAAGGACTCAAACCTCAAGAAGTATTATTACCTTTGTATTTTTGGACAGCATCAATCCCTTCCAATAAGCAAAATTTAGAATCTTCTGATGTAATCAAAACTCTATGTGGATTCTCATGAGAAAACTGCAGTGAAATAATTTAGGCACTAAAATGTTAACAAATGGACAAGTTGTCATGTTAACATTATTATTAAAAAGCATTAAGATTAATACCTGAATGCCACTAATTTTGTTTCCCCTTGATCTCTTCTTCCCATCAACATGAATCTGTGCCTCAAGTCTACAATATTTGCCTAAACCAATAAAAATCTCAGTCATTTTTTCCCCTCTATTGAAGAAGGGGTAGGGTTTTATGACTACTGAATCTACAAGTTCATACCTGAAGTAGCATAAAACCGGCAAGTTCCTGAAATTGAGCCAACTACAAATCCCTGTGTAATAATAAACAGTTAAAAAAAAGTCCATTAGATTATGAGCTATGTTTAAGTTTCACAGAATCATGGAAAGATCAATTAATTCTCCTAAGGCTTACTTTCCCATCTGGCTTGTAACTTATAGCAGTTATGACATCATGTATATCTGCCCAGTCAACAACCCTCTCTTCATGTAATCCCCATATTCTGACTTTTCCATCAATGGACCCACTTATGAAGTAATTTTCATCAACTGGATTCACTTGAATGCATGTCACTGCTTCCATATTCACACCAGAGACACACAATCACAATTGCATTCATAGGATATGTTTCAGAACTTAAATTTGTGTTTAAACATGAACCAAGCATGGAATGCTGCATTGTTAAAGATATAAAGAGAAATTAATCATTTTTGTTCCTATAGTTTTTAACTTGGTTGTAACTCAGTGATTAAACTTTAAGTTGGTGCAACACAATCCCTATAATTTTGACTCAGTTATAACTCAGTTCTTGAACTTTGAGTTAATGCAACTCATTCCCAATAATCCCTATATTTTATAAAATAAAATTATATATTTTATGAAGTTTAGGAACTAAAGTTATAGAAAGTTAAAATTATAGGGACTGAATTGCAATAAATTTTAGTTTAAGGATTGAGTTTCAACTTAGTCAAATTATAGGGATTGAGTTATACCAAATCAAAATTTAAGGATTACATTACAACTAAATCAAAAGTATAGAAACCAAATGATTAATTTTCCCTATGAATCAAGAATGGAATGGTGCAATAGTTAATAACTGATTGAAAAATAATATTACCATAATCATTATGACAAAAAACACTTAAGCAATGATCACATCCAATTTGCCACAAACGGACGGTTTTATCCATGGAAGATGAAAGGAGAATCTGCAAAATCAGGTGGTTTAGGTCAGCTTTGAATTAACTATTGCAGAAACAGGAGGTTCAATATGAAAAAAAAAATAAATAAACAAAAAAACAGTAACTCACTTCTGAATTAGACCATGCCAAGTCCAAGACATCACTGGAGTGACCAAAGAATTCTTGCTGTACTGATTCCTCAATTTGAAAAACCTTGTTTGGAAGTACAAGGTAGTTTCTTTGACTTGACCTGTTCTTCTTCCAAGAACAGAACATGCCTTGTTTCACTTTTGTAACAAGACTGTCTTCTGCATTGAAATATTCACTAGATATATCCTGTAACACCACACACCATATTCTTACGACTCCATCTTCACCTCCTGTTCCAAGATATTTTCCATTGGGACTGAATTTCATAGTCCTTATAATTCCATCGTGAGCTTTTGAAATCTCTTGTCCAACATATAATCCACTTAACTCCTTCCACGTCTTCTTGTTCTTCTGCACCTTTATCCTATGAGTTTTATTATTATTTGCCCCTTTGTTGAGTTTTGATCTGATTTTTTCTCCTCCACTTTCTTTCCTCTTGTTCACAAATCTCTCCCACCAGTTTTTCTTCTTCTTCATCCTCTTCTTCTCTTTTTCCGTATCTGAATCCCCATGTCGTTCTTGGACCTCAGCTTCTTTGTGTCTGCTTTCAAGAAAGCTTACAACCTCTTCTTCATCTTCATCAAAGGGGATTTTTGCTTCAGAAGTTTCTTCTTTCTCAACTACATTTGAGATAGCTACATTTGAAGACATATCAGATAAACCCATTCCCACAAGAAAACGTTGTCTTCTTTCCTTCACACTGCGAGGTTCATTCACCCAAATCCCATAACCAAACTCGTTGGAACCTAATAAATCAGATTCTTGAGGGGACAGATAGTCTGCTGAGTCGAAGAACACATCATCAGAGCTCAGCATATTTTTAGACGTCCACACAAATGCCCCAGATGAAAATTTCACTTTCAAACACTTTCATGTATTGTGATTGCAACTAAAACTAATATCTGCACACACAATCATAGAAGTCAGAGTAAAAAATAAGAAAGCAAGGATTTTTAAAAGAAATCCGACTTCAGAGAACCATGGTGAAGAAGAAAGAACAACAATGTGCTTACTTAGTTAAACAAACAACTGAATACAGAGTAACAGATTTACTGGAACAGGATACTATGAATTAAAGGTGGCATTAATGATACAGCTAATTCCGTGATCATTTGATTAATGATCTTACCAAAAGCACTAATGACCGTTGCAGAATATATAAAAGAAAAAAACAAAGAAAAATGGTTGCCTGCAAAAAGCTCAGAGATATATAGAAAGTGAAAGCGATGCCTCGTAACTCTGAAGACCTATCACCTATCTATGAGGTTTCCTTATTTTACAGAAATATATACAAAAAACAGATAATGAGTTTGATGAGATTTGAATTCCTCGAGCTTCGTGTTTCAATGGAGTATGTTCTGTTTCCGCCATTGCTAAGCTAGCTAGCAAGCACTAGGTTCAGCTATGGCTATCAGGGTAGTATATATTAATTATCTAATGAATTAATTAAGAATAATTACCTTCCGTTTTCATTGATAAATCGTTTTCATTCTTTTTTCTGTCTTCATCTGAAACAGAGGAAGTGTCATTTATTGTGTCAATGACATGGAAAGAATCATCATCATTCTGTTATCACTTCTCGTCGAAAAAGATTCTCCAAAATCCAATCTTTTTCTGTGGGTATTTGATTATTACGAAGTTAAATTCATGGGAATTCAAACAGCAAGGGAAGAGGAAGAACTCTAACCATAGAATTTCAGACTCTCAGAGAAGCCACGATCGATCTCTCTTTCAACTTCAACGAAGAAGAATGCTCAAAGGCAAATCCTATAGCAATAATCATGAAATGATAAGCTTGAAGATGAAAGAAAGTAGATAGAGAGAGACATGATAAGATTGAGTATGGTTGATTAAATTATGGGAACTTAGCATATATCGAAGGTTCCAAAACAATTTCGAAGTTTATGATTTGACATGAAACATCGCTTTCCTTGATCATGTTGATTTTCATAACTTTTCTTTGTTTCTTGTTCCATCAAGCATATTTTTCTCAACTTGGAGTGTAGACAGAGAGAATCTGTATGATTACTTTTCTTCATTTTTTTTTTTGTTAATTATTGGGTTGTCTGAGCTCTAGCTGGAATCAATGTGTTGGAATCTCCCACTCGTGTGTTAATTTCATCCCACTTGTTGTTTCATATATTCGCTATATACTATTAACATTAATCAATTATGTTTACATTCTTTTATAGTTTATTAAATTTTACCTTCTTTTTGTGTGTGTGTGTGTGGATAAGTGCTTCCGTGAATATGAAAGTGTAAAAGTAATAATGGGACGACTCATCTCCTGTGTCGGCATGCAAGACAAATTAATAATGGAAGACTTTTTCTTAATTGATTTAGTTTATCAATAATATATATATATATATATATATATATAGGCCTATCCCCTGTGTCTTTATTGTTAAAATAATAATTTTCAGATAATCGCATAAGATAATGGGCAAAAAAAAAGTAATGTATCACTTGGATGAACAACTAAGGACAGAAAATAAGTTAATTAGAGGTTATTAAGTAGCTAAGTAGGAATATGAAAGAGAAGTTTGGTTTTAGTTACTCACTTAGCAGTAATCAATGAATAGAATGCATCGTATATAAACTAATAAATGAAAGGTATGAGAAAAGATGTTCCACATCATGATCAGCATGGTAGAACATATATATTGATCATAATTTTGCAGATATGAAGAGAAAGATCAGAGAAAGCATGGAATGAAATTGATCTTAAAAGAAGCCTACATACATTCATATATATATATATATATATATATAAGAGATGCATGGAAGCAGAGAGAAATGAAGAGGAATATATATAGAGAGAGAGAGAGATGAGCACTAACCTGTAAACAAGAGGAGAAGAGGAGGACACAGCTCTAAATTAAAACCAAAGTTGAGTATTGGGGTGATATATATATATATATATATATATATATATATATATATATATATATATATATATATATAAAAGCAAATATGTGGCTTACTATGCGAGTATGTGCAACACAGAGGGCGAAGACATATTAGCAATGGCATGATTGATATATTCTTATATAAAATAGTTATCCCGTCAGTATTTAATATAAAAATTAATTAATTAATTTTAATATATTAAAAAATTAAATAAATTAGTTAATTACAATTAAATATAAATCTCAAGACAAATATATATTATATACTTATTAATCTATATAAATTAGTTAATTATCTCTTATATTAATTATAATTAATTAATTTATTTAATTTTTTTATATGAATAAATTAGTTAACCAAAGGACATGAGGGATTGAATATTATTTGTTTTTACACAATAATATATTTGTTAAATATAATTATATAATTATTTTGTTGTTGCTATTATACTAGGAAAAATTATATTTAAATCTCATATAAAAAATCTAATTGCAGAGAAGTCCCGGGAAATCATGAAGTGACTATGAGTCCTTTGAGACTTGGGATTAATTTTTTTTAATTGTGAAATAGCGAAACTGTTCTGAGAAAAAATAATTCGAGCAATAGAAATGGCAATTTAATAGAAAAAAAATAATAAATCAAGCAATATGAATAACAACTTATAAAGGAAGGAATAATAATAATAAAGATATTTTTTCTTAAAGATAATTATGTCATTTTATAATTTAAAAAAATTAATCTTAGATCATGTGTGATTTCACAATTATTTAATGATTTATCAGCACGTCACTATAATTAGATTCTTTACATGAAATTTTAATATAATTTTTTTATTATAATACTCTACTCTATATAGTTAGTGAGGGATAGTGAATAATATTATATGAGAAAAGTGTAGAGAGAAGTCCCTAAATGTTAGGGACATATCTCCGATGAATCTTCTCTCGATTTCCTCTCATTAATTCTTCCATGTACCCACCTACACTTGTTCCTCTAATTTACTCCTAGTTATCTTCCTTTCTCTTTACAATATGAAACCCTAAAGGAGACCATTAATTATTTAATTTAAACACACCCACACACAGATAAAAACAGACAGTGTGAGTTGTTCGAACTCGTCAAAATCTTCTTGGGATTTATTTTCTGACGCTATACTCACCCATAAAAGCCTAAAGCTCACCATATCGATCCCTTACGTTCCACGCAACTTCTTACTAAAAAAAACAACTTTCAAAGGTATCAAACGCATAAACACAAATTAATGAATCATATATAGCTCAAATCTGTATATACAGAAAGAAACTGCATCATGCGTGTGTATAAACTCTCTTCAAAGTTCCATCAAAATGTGCTTGTACTAATTGTTCCCTACACTATAGCTTTTACTTGCTTCACAATTTATATGTATCAACGTGTTTTGGCCATTAATGCCATAAAGTTTTAGTTTTTTCAATACCCATTCAAAAATTCTGCTAATAACGTGGCACAAACTATACTTGGTAAATATATCCATATTCATTTGCCTTCAACTATATTATATATTCCTCGTATATTTAATATAAAAATTAATTAATTTGTTTATAAATTAAATAAACTAAAAGTATTAATTAATTATAACTATTATAAGAATTATTTAATTAATTTAAGTAGATCAATAAGTATATAATATAAATTTATTATGAGAGGATAAATTTTATTATAATTAACTTATTTATTTTATTTTATTAATTTATTTAAAAATTAATTAATTTTTATATTAAAGATAGTTAATGGGTGATGTTTGGTCTCCCTGTTCCACAATTTGCAGTTCTGGAAGGAATTAACAAGATTAATCGAACTTTTTGGATTAAATTAACAACAAAACGTAACACACAGCAGATCAAAGGGAGACAGACAAGACATAACAGAAAAGAGAGTCGTTATCAAACATTGTACAGAATCATTTTCTTCAGGCTAACCCAATCCAAAGGGTTTTGTGGGGTTTCTTTTCGTGTTATATCCAATCAATAATCCTTCAAGACCCCACTCACATGCCCATGACACTACATATATAACGACACAAACAAATACGTATATATATATATATCATTTTATGTTCATTTATTTAATTTTCAAACCCTCTCGATGATTACAATCTGCATCTGCCGTTAGGTCTTCCTCTTATATATATATATATATATATATATATATATTGCTCCTGATTAGTCTATGATTACAGAGACTGATCACCTGAAAGATACGAAGATCCCTTTTTGATTAGTTAAGATTAATGAATCACTTGGAATCTACTACAAATATACAGAATGCATGTGAGATCAAATATTTAGCCAACCTAATTGCTGATATTTTCCACAATATATCTGAATAAGTTGATCATTATTGCCTCGTAGGCTTCTTAGTTATAAAGATAATGTGCAAATCTCTTCGATCTATTATCTATCTGATTCACACATATCGAAGAGTGTAGTGCACCTGCTTTTTCTTTTTTTACTCCACCACGCACGCTCATTTGTTCTACAGATAAGCTTGTGGTCCATAAATTATTAGGATCATTATATTAAATTCATATATATATATATATATATATGTATGTATGTATGTATGTATGTATGTATGTATGTATGTATGTATGTATGTATGTATGTATGTATGTATTCTTATGGCCAGAAATGATACATTTGCATGTTTATGTTACTTACTGAGTCCAAGTCAATGATAGTGAGAATATATATATATACACACACACGTGGCAGTTAGTGATTTGGTATATGCATGTGTCAGGTGTTTGTTCTATTATGTATAAGAAAAGTGAAGAAAAGTAAGAGTTTTGCGGAGTGTGAGAGAGACGCATAAGTAGTTTAAGAGAGAAGGGAACACAAAATAATATTTAAGGGTGGGGTTGCATTTCATGGTTCAAAGTTGGAACAACAAACAACAACAACAACAAGCCTTATCCCATTAAATGGGGTCGGCTACATGGATCATACGACGCCATTGTGCTCTATCAAAGTTGGAACACATTGCTTTAATTTGTATTAATGGAAAAATTTGACCACCAAAAGGGTACATTTTCTTCTTTTCTTCACTTTGAGAGCAACTTCACTAGAAAAGTCTCAGTAGTCATAGAAATACTTAGGCATATAATTGTCTTGAAGATGTTAATGTGAATTGAAGCCCTTGAATATGGATTATACTTATGTTCAATCTGTAGGCTATAAAAGTGTGTGTGTGTGTGTGTGTGTATTGTACACATGCATATGTGTTGTGAATAGGTTTGATTAGGTAAATTAGGGATAGAATAGTGAAGTGATAGAGGCAACATTTGGGCATGAAAAAGGGAGCGTGGCACATTAATGATCAAGAGAAGGGAATGGTATGAGTGGGTCATCAGTAAGAAACATTGAATTTGTTATTTTGTTTACTGTTATTATTATTATTGTGTGGAGATTATTGGTTGTGGTGAGGATATATATGTGACCCACAAAATGGCTTTTGCTGAGAGAGAAGGAGACACTTCTTTCTTTCTGTCTCTTCACCATACAAACTCATCATTCTCACTAATTTATTAGCTTCTGTCTCTTCATCTGTAATGGACATCACTCCCTATCTATCCCCAAAATTGGACTCCTTCACTTACTCAACTAACTATTTGTGTCATGTTTGGTGCCAAACAGTTCTCAATATGAAGAAGGAAATTCAAAGAGGATCAATCTTTAACCTTGTGAGTTTGGTGTGTTTCTATTCCCTTTTCCACACAACACTCTTTTTGGATCTTAACATCAGATATTTGAGTAATCAACTACTCTAATTTTAAGGTTCGTGATTATTCCTCCTGGTATAAATAATAGCTCATCTAATACTCAAGTTTAATAGTGATTTAATCGAGCCTTATACTGCTATATGCTATACTAACATATATGTCTCTATCCTATCAAAAGGGGGAAGAAGTCTATTGTTCATATTCCTATTGCACCATATTTGTAAATTCTTAAGGCCTTAACAGAAGAATTGAAATTTATTGTATAGAAAAAGTAGAAAGTGGGGGAGTAAGCCAATCCACTAATTTATGATAAAATGATAAAAGTGGGCCCTACATTTATGGGAAGGAGAGATTATGAATTAATTAAGTGGATAGAGTTGTGCAAGTTTGATTATAAATAGAGGAGATGATGACTCTTACCAACCTTTCAAACAATACTTATAATAATATGCAATTAGAAGTAGCTCTCTCGTAGACTTTTTTGCATTCACATTAATTTTAACTTGAAACCTCGTATTTAAATTATCAGAGCCTCTTTTAGGAAGACCAATGCTTGTTGGTCACTTCTATCAATTTTCTTCCCCTATGCATGCCAACCAAAATTTAGATTCATATTTTATTTTTATTTTTATTTTTTTGATAGGCATAGGTGGTGATTTGTAAATTGGGATGCATGCTAAACTATTTATGCATGCCAAAAAAGAACACGCAATTTATGACCTGTAAATAATGTGATTTTCTATATATATATAATCAATAAATTGATAAAATATATAACAACAAAATAAAAGTGAAAGGTTATGATGGGAAAAACCATCGTTTGTTTTATCTGAAAAAAATAAGCACTTCTTCTTTCTTTCTTTTTTGTGAAAACCAGGGAAAGACAGACTTCATTAACAATGAACCTGGTAGGCTGTCACAGACATGATAACAGGCTAATCATTTAAGGCCAAGCCCATAAATGATCTACCACCATCTGAACAATAGGACTTTGCTGTATGATGGGCAAGTGGGCCTCAAGGGAAGATCAGCCCAACACTAATCAGTGGTTAATTACCAAAAATATGATGGTGAAACATGCATGTTAGGCTTGTAGAAAGCATAAGAGTAAAAAATAAGATTTAAAATAAATAAATAAATAACACATTGTCTATATATTCAACTGAAGAAAATATGAGATATACAATTATTTAAAGCATGTTCGATCATTGAAAAGTACTACTTTATTGTGGTTTTAGTTACGACCCTTGATGAGGTATCCTAGTTTCTGGGTGCTTAAATTTACGTCTGAGAGTAATAGACGAATTAATACATGATATACAGGTTAATGATGAGCAGACATGATGTTAAATTAATACATGAAAATGAAAAGGAAAGGTTGGATAATGTTGAAGGCAGATCAGTTAATTAATTGAGTGGGGCAGGTACAAAATTAGTGCGGCTGGTGGTATAATTAATCCACTTATGATTAGTCATTATAATATATAATTATATCTAGTTACATACTTATTAGTTAATGTTTCATTTGATTTTGAGTAACAATGAGGAAAAGTAAAGATAGATAGCATTTCGATGGTATCCATATAGGATGTGATTAATTATAAGCATGAAACCTTAGATACGAAGTGATATATATATATATATATATATATATATATATATATGATAATAATTATAATCATGATGAAAATAATAATACCTGCACGTACTGCTATGTGTGTATATATATGGTGAAATTAATTTTATTTATATTATAAGTTGGTATTCAAATAAACGATTTACCTATTTTTATATTTGTAGTTATTTTTCTTAATATAAATAAGTATCTTCTATGACTAAAACTTAAAATTAAAAAAAAATCTAACAAACCGTTATATTAATAGATTAATTATATATTAGCTAATGGGGCAATAATCTACTAATATTAATCATGTATTACCGGAAAGATAAAATTTTGCAAATATAATAGGATGGGAAAGTGTACGGAGGGAAAGAGAATAAGGTAATGTCTAATCAATGAGTTGCGTGGGGAGAGTTTAGTTTAATTAATTATACCAAAACCTTAAGTTAAGAATAATTAGGAATTAATTAATTAGAGATAGAGATTAGAGATTGATGGAATCAGATTATGTGCGCATCTGAGTCATCATTTTACTAATTTCAGAGCCTCTACTTTCCCTTCCTTTGCATTACACTTGAAGAAGATTAGCAACCGAGAAATTTATATAATAAAAGCGAAATTATATTAGATTTAGATAACATTTTCATGTTCAAGTTTTATTGATGTAACAAAAAATTATCTAATTTGTTAAAAAATAAAGAGAGAGAGAGAGAGATCCCTTATATAAGTGCTGTGGTTAAAAAAATATTAGATTGACAATTACTAAAAATTAATCCAACTAATAATAAGAATATTATTTATAGGTCACTTCTAATATATTTCACATTCTTATAAGAAAATCTTAAATTTTATTAATTATTGATTATACCATAAAATTCAATAAATTTTTAAATTTATTTCAATTTAATATATATTAAAATTAATATTAAATGAAGGATAAAATTATATATTTAATATAAAAATTTTCTTCCCTGCCCTAAAAATCTAACTAAAACAAATATTCTCTCTCTTTGACTTATAAATATAATAAGAGGAGTATAGATGTATATACTTTGTTTTCAATACAAAAAATTTTAAAATATATTTATAAACATTTTTTTATTTATGTTTATGAGAAATATAATAGAATTTTATATTAGTTGTTGAGGGTTTAACGTGATCTTCTTCTTTTATTTTATATTAGAATCAATTATAAAATATAAAGAAAATTGGGATAATTGTAATAAATATTAGACATTAAAGAGACAATAAAAGTGTAAAGCTGTAGTAGAGTTCATGGTGTTATGATGTATAAATAATAATATAAAAAAAGATGAGATTTCTAATGTATATATATGGAGAAAATTTGACATGGTGTCTATTTGAAAAAAAATAATAGAAAATTATTTAAAATAATTAAAAAATATATAGAGATATTTACTTGAGCCTAGTGAGGATAATAGATCAAATAATATAGAATCATGTGATAGGAGATAAAAAAAAGAATGAAAAAGGCATTCAATGAGTTAATAAATGAAACATTTTAGTTAATAGTATATGTTAAGATTTGGTTGTTAATATATTACAATTATATATTGCAATCCATGTAGATAACTATCATATTTAGGACCTATTAAGATAGATTTTTAAAAAATAATTTATGAAAAAAAATATTTTTGAACTATTTTTAGAAAAGAGTTTTGGGAGAATATATTATGAAAAAAATAATTATAAATAAATAAGTATTTGAATATTAATTATTACTATAAAATTTTTTATGATTAGTAAATTACTAAAAATGATATAATTTTATTAAAAAATACTATGATTCTTCCTTTTTTTTCCCCTCCTCATGTTATATGTCCACCAATGAAGACTAGCGAGCACAGACAGAGCCTCGATCTCTACTAGTGATGACCTCAGGCGACTCACTTGATAGACCCATGGCAAGCATAAATGGAGAAGAAGATATGAGTGATGATGACCTTCCTCCCTCCTAGTGATGTATACTTTCTCTTTCAGTGATGATAATATTTCTCCCTCCTAGTGATGACAATGATAAAAGAGAAAAAGACATGATGGTGAGCAAAAATATAGAGAAGAAAAAAGAGGGAAGAGAAGATAGAGAATATAAAAAAAATAAAAATAAAATTATAATTATATAATTTATAAACTTCTCTACTATTATATAAATTATTATTAAGAGTTTATTTAAAATAATACTTTTAAATTATAATTTAATTAAAAAAATAGATAAAATATAACTATAAACTAAAATTTACTCATGAGCTCTTTTAAAATTTAAATTTCATTATTACTAAATAGGTAGTTAATAGGATAAGGTCTATGACTGTATTTGTAAGCTTTTTTTTATAATTTTTATTAGTTTTAAAACGGACTAGAGATGGGGGAGTGATATGCAAAGTGAGATTGGACAAGCAGTCATTTCCAAAGTGAATGCCTCTCGCCTACCCCACTTTCCCATTATTGTCCTCCAAAATCCAACCCTCACCCTGCCTCTCCCATGCACCCCCAATCCCAGATTCTTCTTTTTCCCCCCCTTTATTTCACCTAAAATTCCCTTCAAAATAATTCACTTCACCTTTTTATTATTTCAATTACTTTTTACCTTCTTTTCCCGCTCTCACCCATTCATTTCAGCGGGCCCCACTCATTCCACTTGGCTCCTAATTCAACTCTCCCTGGGTCATTCATGTTAGACAGCTTATGCTCACGGATTGGAATGTAAACAGGCTAAATTTTAAAAAAATATATAAGATTAATTTTATTTAAAAGTTTTTTTTAAAAAAAATTAGATTCAAATTTTTTAAAAAAATTATTAGATATATTAGGTAGTTTGAGCATGTTATTTAAAATAAATTTAATATAAAAATATAATAAATAGATATTAAATCTACTATCTATTAAATATAATATAAGAGTTAGATTATTAAAATAATATATATTATTATAATTTTATTTTAATATGCATATTAAAGAACTTATTATGAGGGTATATTAGAAATGTTTATTATAAAAGTCAATCAATATAATTAAAAAATTAAATTTTTAAATAGGTTTTAAGTTAGATTAGATTAGATATTTGTACAGATTAAATTTAGGTAAAAAAATAATTTATAATACCCTACATATTAACTTTAATCTAAATTATCACTTAATATATTTAATCTATTAAGATTAAAGTTTGACCTGTTCAAGTCTACTCACGGGTCTCGAGTCAAAACAACACCACACAACACAGTTGTCTAATCAATATACACGTATTCATTAAATTCCCAAATTTACCGGTAGTATAACAGAAAAAAGAAAATCACTGAATTAATTTTTTTATTTAAAAAAAAAAGACAGAAAATAGATGGGAGGTGCATCCCCAGCCTCAGAAAGAAGGGATGAGTGTGGAAGTAAGAGCCCCGCAAACAGGATCCAAAGGTCAAGTCTAACCGGAAACGACATGTCGTGGCATCTAGGAGGAGCATGGATAGGATTCGTGAAAACAGTCACGTGACTCATCAATGCACACCCAGCACGGTACCCCTCCAACTACAGAAAACCACTCTCCTACTTGTTCTTCACAAGAACTCATTTGTATATTTAGTGAGCAGTGACCACACACGATCCAATACGTACTACTAACCCACGTACTCTAATTAATTTGGGTATTAATAGAAAAGAGCATAAAAAAAAGGAGGGATAGTGCTTGGAGAACCAAGCTTGCTTTTTTTTATCTATTGGTGCTAGCTAGTTGCAGCCAATTGTACACATTCGTCAAGACGCACCACAATCCAATGCTACAAAACAAACTTTGAATAGGTTTTGTTTGTTTGTAGGTGAATAATAATGCGCTTGTGGTTTTTTCTCTGTGAGGGAGATTATGGATCACTTTTTGGAATAATTAATGAAGATATTGAGGATGTAGGTAGGGGGGACGGGAAGTGGGCATTATTAAGGGTGCTTAACAAAGTTGTTTTGTCCAGTTTTCATGTGTGCCGTAGGATTGGAGTGGTCAAACCTCCATTTAATTACTAATGCCTTTGCTCTCTCTCTCTCTCCCCCCATCCTTTTAGCACATCTCTTTTTCCATTCAGATTCCCATCCTTTTCATTATTTTCTCGCAAACGAACAAATAGACCTTAATTAATCATTAATCACCAGGCCCCCATTATCACCCTCACCAAATCAAAAGCTTCCCCATTTCACCTTTTTGCGGCCCTCTCTCCCTCTTCCTTCTCTTGCAATAAAGCCCCACCCTTAAGCCGCTCCCTTTATTTCCATTCAGAGGGTAAGGTATCAACAGCATAAAATCTCAAGCGGATCGAATTCATGACTTCGTATTTAAAGAAAAGCTGTATCTAGAGGGTTATTGGCTAAGTCACTTCCTGATCTCTCCTTCCGAGAATCTAGGTATTAATATTAATCTTCAATCCAGAAAATTTGGATGCTTCGATTGTTTTCACTCCACTCCACTCCACCGCTACCTGTATAGCCATATCCTCGATCATAACAGCGACAACCTTAATAACCTCATAAATTAATGACAAGGTTAAACTTGGCACAAACCTGACCATTGTCATTTTATGGCCCTTACATGCACTGTTCCTTGTCCATGTTCATCAATTATCGAACCAAGAATCCTGTTATGTGGGTTGGGAAGTAGAAAGCAAGAATCTTTAAGATTTCTTGTGGTTTTGTACATGGTAAAGAAACATTCTTTTTTACTGTGATTCTAAATATCGAGGTGCCAATTTTGAATTCATTCACCGTGCAAAACAGAAATTGAAACAGAGGGATAACATGACTTCTGCAATTAAATGAATTTTTCTTTTTCTATATTTTCCATTTCCTAACAAAATTTTTCTTTGATTTACAAACTTCTTTATGTCTGAAAAAAAAAACGGCTAGTATCATCAGAAGGGCATTATATGGGTCGTCTTCGTATCGTAGCAAGAAAGGCATGATTTCGAGTTAACCCGAAAAATCTTTAGCAAATCGGCCGACATTTGACGAACCGCCGGCGAACAATTGCTCTGCATCAGAAGCAGAAATTTGGTGAAACCGTTGGCCATTGCCACCACTTCCTGCGCCTTCTGATCGCGAAACAGATAACACACAGTCCACAGTGTCATCACCGCGTGCTCCGTCGCGATGATCGATACCTTCATCACTTTCTGCAATACCGCCGGTAAACACGCCGGGTCATCGCAAATCTCCAACCTACCTTCTTTCGTCGACGACACAGTTTCGAGAAGCTTCAGGACCTTTTCCGTTACGGAAGTGCTCGAATTTGAGCCGGAAAGTAATCGCGAAAGTGTCTTGATAGCTCCGAGATGGACCAATTTCAACTTGTTCCGTTTCGGCGTGGAGATTGCAATCAAACACGACAAGGCGTTCTCGATTAGCGCCGGGTCTTTGTCTGGAGAGACTGATTTGAGCAATTCGGACATTAAACCTTCCTTTTCGGCGATCATGGTTTTGGACTCGGTATCCACCGCGATGAACTTCAGAATCCTAGCAGATCCGATTTTCGAGCTGGCGCTGCCTTGTTGCAGAACGATCAGCAGAGAAGCTAGGCAATTAACGTGGTTCTTCAACATCAATTTCTTCAACTGCTCATGATCTTCGATTTTATTTAGAACCGTATCCAAAACATTAACGACTCTCTCGAGCATTTCAACGGCGCCATTGACATTGTCGAGTAAATCAATGAGTAAAGACACAAATCCGTCTAACTTCGCGAGGAACTCCCTATTCTCTTCAGATTCTTCGGCGAAATATACAATTCTTGTTAACGAATCGAGACAGTTCTCTCCGTGGCCGTCCAGGTATTTCATAGAGTCCACGACCTGATCCTGTGAGGGTACTGTTCTGGTGGCCGGAGAATCGGCCGATTCGACTCGGTTTCGAACCGAGTCAGACCAGATCTGGATAAGCCTCTGTAGAGTACGGTTAGGAACAAATTCTTTGGTTTGCAAAACCTGCATGGTGGCCGGGCAGGTGTTGTTGCCGTTGTCAAGCCACCGTTGGATGCTGGAACGGTCGTAGGTAACGCCGGTGCAGAGACTCACCGGAGATTTCATGATATCAAGGGATATAGGACACCGGAAGAAGCTCGGAATCGTGATGTATAGATCGTCCCTCATCATGGTGACCGCCGTTTGGCCTCTGAGAGAGAGAGAAGCAACGGGAAACAGAGAGAGAGAGGGGTAAGAAGTGAAGAGGAGAAGAGAGGTAGTGTTTAAAGAGAGGAGAGAGAGAGAAAGGGCAGAGTCAAAGGGAGGTGATGTCACATATGGTCACATCTATTTTTTCTTACTTTAATTTTTCTGAAAAATAATATTCTGTTGCATTGTCTTTGCCTGTTGGTCTACGGTCAATGAGGGGAAGTTAATATAGTGATCCCATGTGCTGCTGTGAAGAATTGAGTGAATAATGGTCGTCGGATGAAAATGTAAGATAGAAAATGGAGGGTGATGGAGGATCAGATGAAAATAGAGAGACACGTGGGATAAAAATACGGGAAAGCATCATGAGGAGGAGAACGTGGGGAGAAGATGATGGGGACCACTGTAGATGAGGGGCCACAAAGGGTTCCTCTGGTCGACCTTGTGACATCATTCGAATTGATGATATTGGAAAAATTGCTCAAAAGGACTGAATGATAAATATATTTATTTTTAAATGTCTGGAAGTTCCATAATTATTAATAAGGACAAAGTTTCTTATTAGCAATAAATCCTAATTGTAAAACGATCGAAATGTTGCCTCCATGATTTGAAAAAAGTTTTTGCATAACATGAAAGCAAAATGATCCTAAAATAATTTTAAAAAAAGTCTTGCATAATTTATAAGAGGTTTTTCTTACTCGATCCTTAGTTTCCTTTGATTTACAAGTCGTGCACAAAGTTTAAAGAATTCACAAAACTTATCAACTCATCCAAATATTTTACAATATAATTCACTCAAAGCCACTGTCAATATATTTTAATAATTTATAATTCAAATTAATTGTCTTTATAAACTGTATTTTACAATTAATTTATAGCCATATTTGATAAGAGTTTATAAAAATAAATTTTAGATATATTTTTAGAAACTAGCTTATGAAAAAAAATAATTCTAAATAAATAAGTGTTTGAATAATTATTATTATAATAACTTTTATAATTAAAAAATTAATAAAAAAGTGTGATTTTATTAAAAATATGATAGAGAAAAAATGAGAGAGGGTAGAGAAGAGTAAAGAGATAATAAAGAGGAAATAAGGTGAAGAATAGTGAAGAGAGATGAGAAAATGTGTAAAAAAAATAAAATAATAATTAGTTAGTATATATGTTATTTTACTGTTCTATAAGTTAGTCTCAATAATTTATTTAAAACTATAGTTTTGTCCAAAAGTCATTTTAGATAAATATGACTATTTATTTTTAAATTTTTTAAACAAAAGTTTAGGCTAAAAATATTTTTAAAACTTTAATTTAGGGATTTCCTAAATATGAATTATTAATAACTCCTCTACAATCCATACGAAATCAAATTATAATTTAGACTCTGTTTATAGGTCTGTTTAGATAAAAGTTTAGAAAATATTTTTTTAAAAAAAATAATTTTTGAACAATTTTAGAAAAAAAATTATAAAATAATTTATAGAAAAAAATTATTCTAAATAAATGAATATTTAGATAAATAAACCTATGGGGAATTGAGGACTTCAACCATGCACACCCTGCTCTATGTCCAAATAACAGCACTACTTTATTTTATGCATATTTACTAGATTAATGCAGAAAATATATTTAAAAAGCCATAAAATAAAGAAAAATAGTAGGTTTTATGGAATATATATATTATAGGGACAATAATCCCTTAAAAGATAATTAATTATAAAAAATATCCTAAAATTTCAAACAATTAAATAGTCCTAAAAAAAATCTAGAGTTTGAATCATAAAAAAAATAGAATTGCTCATTCCATAATAAAATACAAACTCTCTCATGTATAGAAGGAACATGCTACTATTGTAGAGATGATTGTATCTTTTTAAAATTTGAATATATTGCCCTAGATTTATTGTGACTGTTAATTGTTTGATGATTTCATAATATTTTTTTATAATTAATTATCTTTTATGGGATCTTAAGGTAATTTTCCCTATATTATATTGATAAACACATTCTCTTATAGGATGCCTCTTATTAAGAGTACAATTTATATGTTTATTCTATGAATTGAGAGGATCGCATGGCATTGGCATCGCTATCTTGGGAGTGGAGGAGGAGGCTGTGTTACCAAAAGTTTCAACTTACCTTTTAACTTATCATTAATTATTTTTAATTAAACATTTGAGTACAAATAATGGAAGCCTCTAAATTTTCGATTCTCCGTACAACATGTTCTTCCATTTTGAAATTGAAAATGAAATTAAAAAAAAAATAGTAAATGGTGAGAATTGAAAGATAAAATGAGGGTTGGTAAAAAAAACACAGAGAGAAAATGAAGGGAAAACAATGGGTCAACGAGTATATGTAGGAAGTCAGTAACATTAATAGCCATAATGGCACCGAAAGCCACACCCTTTTTTTTTTGTAGGAGGAGGACAAAATTCCTTCCCCGATAGGCACCCCTATATTTTTTTAATAACTTTTTTCCCATTTTTAAAAATAATAATTTAGATAAAAATTAAAAAATATATAAAATACTCTAAAAATAATAAATATTAAAATAAATAAAATATTAATAACAGATTAAGTATTACCTAACCTTAATGCAAGGAAAGGAGAAAGTAAAGCACAATTAGTTTCTGCTGAGGTATCTTTATAAAACAAAAGAAAGCTCGCAAATCGCATGGAGCAAAAATCCTCCGTATTAGGCTATTTTATTTATGGTTAACTTCTAAAATTCAACTCATTTAAATTTTTTATATTATAAAAAAACATTTCGTGTTACTGATTTTTATTTATTTATTTATTAATTATAAATAGGAAAAGAGCTACAAATAAAACCAAGGAGCTAGATCCTCTACTCATCTATTTTTTTCTCCCCGCCCCCATCCCATTTCCATCCATCTATAGATTAAAAATTTAACAGTTAAGATTTAATATCTTATAAAATTATAAAGAAATAATAATAATAAAAAATAATAACAATAAACTTTATTCTATTATTAAATGGGATAAAAAAACAAATTGTTAAAATTTGATCCTGATAGTTTAATATCGGTTAGCGTAGAAAGTTATCAGTTAATTCTACACCGGTTGAAGAATTCGGTCCAAGGATAAACTAATGATGATTACACATAGACGAAGAGATCTTGCAATACAAAACTAATTATATAATTATCCTTATCTACTCATAAGTTAATATTACTTTTCTCTTATTTTTAATATAAAAATTAATTAATTTTTTTAGGGTATTTTTATGAAATTAAATCAATCAATTAATCATAACTAAATTAAACTTTTTAAAATAAATTAATATTACATACTCATTAATCTATTTAAATTAATCAACAAACTGTTATATTATTTATAATTAATTATTTAATTTTATTTATTTAATATATTAAAAAAATATCTTATTCCTAAATATAAGAGTTAATTAATTAATTTATAAATATTAAAGAATCTAAATAAATTGATTTAATGTACTTATATTTATTATTTTTTAAATTAATTAATTTAATTAGTGAATTGATATATAATATAATAATGTTTAATATATATTATAATTAAATTTTATTTAATTTTCTTAATTTTTAAAAATAATTAATTAGATTAAGCAACGAAAGGGAAAACAAATAGGGCAAACTCGACGTAGGTATGAGAGGGACAAGGGGGCGTAGATGGTGTCAAAATTTCAACGACAGCCACGCCTAACTTGTTGCCTCTCTCATTTTGACCACCCCCTCCCCTTCTCTTTTCCCCTTTAATCATGTCTTCGCCCCTCCACCCCTTTTCTCATTTTCCTTAAATTCAATAACCTAAATCTATGTTTGCTTATGTTTCTATTTGTCTTCAAGTTGATTTTTTAGCGTTATATATATATAATCCGTTCGTGGTTTTAGTTAACAATAAAATCTTGTGTTGGTTTAATTCGTAATTAATATACAATATTTAATGATTTTAGTGATCTGGAATTCATAATATAGTTTGATAGGGATAGATAAATAGTCTAAAATATTTTTATTTTTTTTATAAATATTTTTAAAATTATATATATATATTAATTTAGACTGATCTAACTATGTTTCGGTAAACCGGTAACCTAACAATTTAATGTTTCTACCAATTTCAATATAACATTAATTTTATGTCTTATTTTAAAAGGTTAACAAAAAATTATGTAATTAATAAGAAGCTTACTCATAATTCATAATATTATAAATTTAAATTATATTTTTATTATAAGAATTTTATAAATAGACGGTTAGTAAGTATTTTTATAAATATTTTTTTAAAATTGGAGGATTAGATTGAGAAATTTTAATAAATTTGATTTTTTTTAAATGGAAAAAAAGGGACAATGTGTGTGTGGGGTGAAGAGTAGAATGTTTTGAAGAAAGAATTGAAGTGTGGGGTTGGATTAGGGTAAGTAGCTGGGTGGACCTGCACCATACGGCACTTCATAGCCTCCACTTGAAGCTTGAAGCTTTCAAACTTTGCATTTGAATTTGAATCAGAATCCCCCACTCGTATATGCGGCCGCCTTGTATTATGGGCTTAATTAACAATTAAACTACTATAATTATATTTAAGGCTTAATTATTGGCGCCACCACTACTTAGTCAAGCACTGGAAAACAAGGCATATGGACATTGATCCACGCGTATTCGGTCATGCCACAGCTGGCTTTCCCATTGCCATACTAAACAATTACCAACGGACTGGATTGGATGAGATTTTTTGACTTTTTACCCACTTCCATTTTTTACTAATCTCTCACGTACTCTTAATCTAATCAATTAAATATCATATTTATATTAAATTTCTTACATCTATAATATCAAATTCTCCAATTATATTTTATTATGTTTATTATATTTTTATATGAATTTAAGTTAGATGAAGTTATTAAAAAGAATAAGACATGTGACAGTATGAGATTAGAGAATTTGATAAAATTAATATGATAAATTAGATATAATGTTCTCCATTAATTAATTATACAACAGTAAAACTTTCCCCTCACGTACGTTCTTTGTTTAATTTTCAACTTCAAATTCCTTCTTCCACACCTCTTTTTCAAACTCTTTACTCAGTTTGCTTTTCTTCTTCTCATTTTATTAGGGTTCTTTTCAAAAAGTAAATCATACAAAATTCAATACTATTAAATTATTTGAATTTAAGACAAATGAAGCTTTTTTTAATATGATTTTTTTAATCTACAAAACTCGAACTAAAACATTTCTTAGTGGTGAATAATTACAGGAAAATTTGTTGAAAAAAATCCCCATTAAAAGCGTGCTTGAGATATATATATTCGACTATGTATCTTATATATTCCCATTAGGTATCATATATTGAACTATCTATAAAAGCTTTTAAAATAAAAATATTTATATATATAAAAATATATTGAATAAGGATTTCTCGAACAATTTCCCCATAATTATTTAATATCTTCCGTGTATAAAAAGAAGAAGCTTCCCGTGACTTCTTTAAATTTTCAGAAAATAAGGAGGGCGTGTTGGAGATAATTTTCGAACTCAACTTGATCTGTAAGTAATGCTGTCGTTGACCGAAATAGTATAAATAAATAAGTGGAATCTAATTCAACGGCACTCTATTATTTACAAAAAAAGAAGAAGAAAAAGATTCATTAAATTTGGACTATGTGTCCCATGTTGTCATCTCCCCGTGATCAGTTTTCCAAATTTCAAAAGCATATTTAAAAACATATCTCAACACTGTACACTTTAGACCATCTTTCATTTAAGTATGTCAGTGCCTTACATTAAAGTTGTATTTATTATTAGCCTTTATTCAAAAGTCCAGAATAAATATTTTATGGAGCTACCGATATTCTTGAAATTTTTAAAAATGTATAATCGTAGCCAATGCTCTCTTATTAATATATTAGAACTAATAAGTTTATAGTAATACGTTTCTATATTTTTCTTCAAATTACCTAGAAGATGATTTGAAGAAAATAATATACTTGATAAGGAAAATAGGGATCTATAAGTTGACTTAATTAGAGCTTAATAAGGCTTAACCTATTTAATAAATAAGCTAAGTTTTTAGTATATTTGAATGGTTTTTAGTTTAAATATGTCATTTTTTTTTAAATTGACTTATAGGTTTTACCAGTTTAATTACATGTAGGATGTAGACAAGATAAAAATTTATTTAGAATTTTTTTATTTATAAATATATAAGTTTTGAAATATTATATTATAGGGAGGACTGTACATATACCAGATTTTGGCTTTATTTGGTATGAATGATTTGGAAAGGAGAGGGGAGAGGAGAGGAGGGGAGTGATTTGTCTCTCTCTCCCTTGTTTGGATATGTAAATTTTTTAGGAGGGGATTTGCCCTCTCAAGTTTTGACTCCCCTCTAAAATTGAGGGAATTTAGAAAAGATGAGTAATATTTTTATTTTATAATATTAATATAGCTATAATTTTTTAATATCTCAATATTATTTATATATTATATTTTATTAAAATATTCTATAAAATAATATAAAATAAATTTGTCTATATAAAAATATTTTCTCTCTTATCCTTTTTTGAACCAAACAAGTTAACATAAAAATCTCTCATTTCCCCTCCCTTAATTTTAATCTAAATAAAATAATAATAAAATTTCTCATTTTCCTTTTCTTTTTTTTTCTCTATTAAAATATCTCTCTTACTTTTTTTTATTAAGCTAAACATACCTTAAAGATTCATATTTAAGCCTAAAATATACCTCTATAAATACTGAGGCTTTATATTATGATCACATGCCTATGCCTATTTAGCTAGAGTCTAATATATTTTTATTCCTGTTGTCAGGTTATATTTTTAATAGTTAGAATAATTCAATTTCTTTTTTAACTCTTTAAGAAAAATATTAATTTTTTTAAAAAAATTAAATACCCACAACTATAGTGTCATGACAAAATTGAAATTTAATCCAAAATTCCAAACGATGGAATATAAAAGTCATAGGATTTGAAGAGAGTTACGGTGGTCATGTTAGACCCGGCTTAATTGTTCACGAAATTCTAAACATAATTAAATTGAGATATTCCAAATGTCCTTTTTTTTGTTCTTAGTTTGTCTGTAGTTCTCATTCCAAATTCAAAAACATCTTTGCCTCTTTCAATTGCACTTCCTTTGCCTCTTGTTCTGTTCTCCAACGATTGGGATTTAAGACACCAAAAAAACAAAGAAAAAGAAAAAAAAAGGGGATTTGCAAATATATTTTGATAATAATAATAATAATAATTCATTGATTCAATCGTGCATTGGAATATTACGAAGCAGCATCAAGAGTTACTGTTTTTGCCTTATATATATACATACACCCCAAACACGGGACATAAAGCAAAAGCATTAAAGCAACAAGCTTATGCTCCAAAATATATTGCGCCATTATTGCACAATTCAACTCTCAATCGAATATTCCCCTTGATATTTTCCCTTTTTTCTCGATATTTTTGTTCAGTTCAGCTTCCTTTACTTTTTTTTTTTAAAAAAAATATTTTATCTTGATTTCTTTTATATATATTTTTAAGTTAGATTTAAGCATTACCCTCCTTATACTTGAGTGGTCATAACTCATAACCAAACCAACCCTAAGCACGATGCTTTTAGATTATTTTGATTTATTTTAATTCTAATTATGATCATAAAGGATGAAATCTTCTAAAAATGCATGCGCATACTAGTTGTGCATATAAAACAATTTTTTTTTGCATTTTTTATAAATATCTAATATATAATTGACATATTTAATTAATTTAATTAGATTAAGAGAGTTAATTAAATTAATTAATATGATGTATATTTTTTTAAAATATTTTAATTATCTTCTTCAAATTATTGTTAATGGAATATCAATAATAATAATTTTAAAAAATAATAAATATACAAAATATATTTTATATTTATGATATAAAATTAATTTTCTAATTGAATTGTATATTAAGGTTGGAGAAATATTATGTGATTGTGTTTAAAAAGTTATAATTCCTTTCACCATGATAAATGCTAATGGGTTATTGATACAAGGTTAAATATATATATATATATATTTAAAAAAGTTATATTGTCTATTAGATATGAATAAAAGATTTATTTTATTATTATATTTATATTTATCAATTTTTTGCTTATGATTTTTTTCAATATTATTTATATTTTTTAATTTAAAGATATTTATAAATATGTAATTTTGAAAATATGACTTGTTGTGTGTTTAGATAAGATTTTAGAAGAGTTTATTAAAAAAAATTTGGTAGCTTTTAAAAAAGCTTTTAAAAAGGAGTTTATAAAAAAAAAGTGGTTATGGATAAATGAGTATTTGGATACTTATTACTAAAATAATTTTTGTAATTGAAAAATTATCAAAAATAGTATAATTTTATTAAAAGTAGGAAAGGGGAGAGATGAGCGAGGGTGAAAGAGAAAGAGGAGATATGGTAGAGAACATATAAGAAAGATGAGAGATAGTATAAAAGATAGATGATAGAGAATATATCGTGAAAAATATAGAAAGAGAGGAGAGAGGGTATAAGAAAAAGTAAAGGTAAAATAGTAATTGAGTAGTATATAAATTCTTCTACTATTTTAAAATATACTTTGACTAGCTAATATGAAATCATGATTTACTCTAGAAGCTCTTTTAAATAAATATATCATGATTTATTCTAGAAGCTCTTTTAGATAAATATGACTGTTTATTTTAAAAAAAATTAAATTAAAATTTTATATGAATAAAAATTTTAAAATTATAGTTTCAAAGAAAATTAAATAGGCCCTTAAAATGTTTTCAGGGTTAGGTGTGTGGACAGGTACCACTAGCTTATAAATACAGAAAGTAACATATAGTTTTAACTAATGATAGTTTTGCCTTTTATGGCAAAAAAGGTCTGGCTTTCGAGTTTTGATTGTATGGGCCTTTTTTGAATTGGGTTAAGAAGCTGCTCAATTGGCCCAAACTACAAAGGAATGAGTAGGACAACACAAAAATAACCATTTGATGTAACAAAAACGAAAATATCCATTTGGGCCGGTGAGCTTTGATTTTTGGTTTGGTAATAATGAAAATTTAAAAAAATAAAAATGGTACATTTCTTCAAAATGTAATAAGAATGATCTCAAAACCTTTTAAACGAAGATATAATAAACGAAATTAGGAAACATATTTTTCCATACACTATATGGAATTTAAAATGAGTCATCCTTATATTATTATCTTTTAACATCACAAAATTAATTCTAGTTAAAGTTTTAAACCATACTACAATAAAGTTTTAAAGGTTTTTAAAAGTTTTTAAAAATAAATTAACTATAATAATAATAATAATAATAAAGTAGAGAGAGAGAGAGAGAGAGGCAACAAGAAGGGAAAGGCAAGAGCGATTCTGAAAGAGCGGAGGGAAAACGATTATTATAAGAGAATCCAAATCCGTTCCTCCCCTGTCTAGGCTCTGAAGACGACGACATGAATTATGCATCGTAACTCTCCCAACTACAAACTCTTTTTTTTTTTTTTTTTGTATCGTACTTCAACAACTATTCCATCGACTTTCCTATCTTTCATGATCCTGTTGATGTTTTAAAATAAATTTTAGTTTTAAAAAAATTTAAAATAAATAATTATATTTATTTTAAAAAATATTTAAATTAAATTATTATTTAAATTTATAATTTTAAATAAATTATTGAGAATATATACTTCTCTCCTGTTGTTCGGTATAGTGACCATACTGGGATTGTCACTTGGAAGAGCCAGACACCAAAGGAGGAAGAAGACACAGTATCTCGCCTCACGTCTTGCTGTAGAATGTCGCTAGCCGCTGGTCTTGCCATGGAACATCGTTGCACATCTTTATATTAGTTTCAATTGGGTGAATTGTAAGAGGGAGAAAGCTGATGGTAATTTTTTTAATCGTATTATTTTTAACAATTTTTTAATATAAAAATATTTTTAATAATAACTATTTAAATATTTATTTATTTAAATTTTTTTTTTAATTTTTAAATTTTTTAATAAATATTTTTTCAAAAACTTATATAAATCACCTATAGCTCCATAACATAACTATTTTAAAAAAAATTCAGAATCATAAATACCTTATATTTCATGATGGTATACACAGCTGCGTATCGTTGCATGTTATGAATAATGACCCAACCTGATCATTGGACAGTGAGACACGAAAGTGATAGAAAATTTCAATCAAGTTCAATAATTTTAATGATCTCACGAGCATCGTTGATGTTGTTGGGGTGGTTTGCAAGGGTCACGTAAGTTACTTTTCCAGCTCACTCTCTCGCTGTAATACGCCATACATATATGTGTGTGTGTGTATGAGCTGTAATAACTAATAACAGTCACAAATTATGCAAGTTCCCATTTGTTAAAAGTTGACATGGATTATCTATCAGCAACAACCAACCTTAAACATTTGATTTGGAATTTTCCATGCTTGTGAAATATTCGTAGGTAAACCAGAATCACACGCATGAATCTATATATATATATATATTCCTCCAATTTTTAATATATAACTTAATAAGTTTATATTAATTATAAATATAAGATATATTTTTTATATTTATTAATTTTTTTAAAAATTATTTTTATTGATATTTCTTAAAAAATAATTAAGTAAGAGGGAAATGGAAGGAGTTAAAGAAAATGATTATAGTGTTTTAAAAAATATAGTATATTAATTAAGTTAACTGACTTTCTTAAATATAAGTAAATTAACTACTAACATATTACGTTGATATATATATGTGTGTGTGTGTGTGTGTGTGAATATGTGTGGAAGAACACTGATGCTTGAATTTTCTTAGCAGTAACTACCACTTTCCACTGCTAGAAAACACCAACACCATGATTCCATATTTCATTTCACTTTTTATTGACATAGTGCTATATACTGTAACCTGATATGGATCTTCTGGTTTTGGTATTGAGCTCTGTGGTGAATTGAAATGAAACTTTTTCCCCCCCAGAAAATGAAAAAACCCCACCTTTTCATGAATCATGAAAGCTAAAATGAAAAGTGTAGGGTGAGAGACATCATGTGAGAGAGGACACAGCTTGTAATTTTCTCTTTGGTATACAAAATTAACACTTGTAATCTCAGAATACTACTGTGCCTTCTTTTCCCGGGTTATCAGAATTACACTGTTTATATATATCATTCTCTATATTATGGATCTTTCTCTTTTCAAAATCATATATATAGCTAGTAGTTGAAATTAATAGGTCAATATTTCTGGGATGGAAACTTTTCTAGTCATCAAATCTTGTATGGCTTTCAAATGTCAACTCAATGGATCGGACGTCATATTATGAAAGTAAATGTGGTGGTAATTTACCTTAAAAAACGGTCATATCTAAACATATTTGAAATCAGACAATCAGTTGCTTTAAGCTTGTTTAACCTAAAGTGTAATAAAGAGGAAACAAGGTGAAAAGAAGCAGCAGCAGAGAGGAAATAATGGAATGAATTCTGTTTGGGACACACCAAAGCCCCATATTCTTCCTCTTTGGAAAACCATTATATTGACTAAACCATCTGGTATGGGTATGGGTAACCTCTTACATTTCAGTCTCATCCATCTTCTTTCTTCTCTTCTCCATGCTCATTATAATATATATATATATATATAAACACATATGAGCTTCATAGTAACCCAGTTAAACTTATTATAATGTGACATGGTGGTGATATGCTGAAATCTTAAAAATAGCTGCTTGTAGAGGTAAAATTGCTTGTATCTATCTGTTAGACTCTATATGATAGAAGCTTTATGCACTGAGATATGTACTCAATACACACAGTCATCCATCTTGTATCCTCTCTTCCATGCTCATTATAATATATATATATATATATATATATATATAAACACATTGAGAAAGCCTTGTAGTAATGTTAAATTTACTGTCATATGATAAGGTTACGGATTCAAATTTTGAAAATAACATAAAGACTATATATTTATCTATTCTCCTATACTTAATAGAACCTTATGCTTTAGGCTGAATATACACAATAATCAACCCTTAAAAAACTGATATATGCATAATTCACACTAGAGAAAACAGTAAACTAAACAGTGTTAGACAAATTGAAGAATAGAAGGTGAATTGGGAATCACTGACAAACAAAATGTACAAAAGAAGGTGACTGCTCCTTTTTTTCTGTGTGTGTGTGTGTTTCTGTGTGAGTGAATGCGAAGATGCAGTGATGAGAGAGAAAACATAGCAGAAGGAGCGTACTGGAAACTGGAAAGAGACAAGAGAGGGATGGGGAAAGAATTTGAGTTCAGATGTGCTAAGTCAGAGAGCAAGTAGGGTTAGAATAACGTAGAGAGAAGCAGTTCACTTACCACTATAGTACTGTTTCCGAAGATTGACACAACAATGCACAAAGGGAATGGCTTTGACAACTTAGGACACACACGCACTCTACACAGATTCGTTGTACAACCTTGACGCTGAAACTCTATATATTTTTTGTCAGTCACAGTAAAAATTAAAATTCAAAAAGTTTTGATTTTTACTACTGTGAAATGGACGGGGTCTAAAACTACAGTTTCCATGGTCGTGCATTATTAATAACTCTGTGTGTGTGGGTCCAACCGAAACACTAACCTAACCACAAAAAAGATGACATAACAGTGGACAAATCTCTCTCTCTCTTATTGGTATTCCCCCCAAGAGCAAATCCCTCTTTCACCTTTATTTTTTTTCTAATGCTTTTTTTTTTTTGGTTGTTATAATAATTTATATTTGTAATAATAATCATCACAATCTCTCTACTCCATAAAAAGACCCGTTCCAAAAAGCTTTCCTTTCAAAACTTTCTGCCTTCCAACATTAACATTACTTCTGCAGCTTGGAGAAGCATCTCGATCTATTCTTTTGACTCAATATCTATTTCTTTCTCTCTGCATTGAAAATTCCTATATTTCTCTATAAGTCGCAAGAACTATATCTTCTTCTTCATTTTTCAGTTTCATCACTACCTTCTATAAGCTGATCACCGGCCGGCTGTGAGTTTCAGAAAATAATAATGGGTGTATGTAGTAGTAGTCGGAGAAAGCCTGTAATTCTAGTTGTGTGGGTTGTCTTGTTCATCATCATCATCTTTATATCTGAGCACTGTCATGCTTCCAGAACCACCAACGTCTTCAAATTGAAGCCAAAATCGCATCACACAGGTCACTTCTTTGGGTTCTTGCCAAGAAGAATGCCTATTCCTTACTCTTCTCCTTCAAGGAAGCACAATGACATTGGCTTAAAAAGCTGGAGATCACCATGAATAATGAATTATTATTAGTTGCAGAACAAGTTTCTGAGGAAAGGAAAAATGTTACCTTCTTCATCGAGATCGAGGAACAAGGAGATTAGATATTATTGACTACTGATGTACATGGAGGTTTGTTAATGGGTAATTCATTGTTCCTACTTACGTTGATCGATCGATGACTATCACATCTATATGTGTTCTTTTTTGTTTCATACGATGTAATATGGGTATGATCTATAACCCTGCTGGATCTCTCCTTTTTACTCAGACGACGATATCCATGTTTCAATCTCTAATTCTCTCTTTCGTTTTTGTTTTTATATATCTTTTTGATCAGTGTGAACCACAGCTTCATAGATTCTCTCTCTACTTTGTATACCTCTTTGTTTTGTAATTTCAACAAGATGGAATTTTTAGTTATTTAGTGAATAATATGGCTGTCTCTTTGATTTTCTTGGATTCTAGGCTTTAATTCTCAGCTTAAGAAATTTAAACAGTTCATTCAATGAACTCGGTCAAATCAATGACCCACTCTTTAATGGTGGTACACTTGGAAGTTTGTCTGAATTTTTGCAAGCATCAGAGAAAAATTTTCAAGTCAAATTAAAGAAAAATATACTACTACTTCGTTTGTCATGTTTTATTTTTAGTCCCTATAATTTATTTTCTCATTCTTTTTATCAGAAATAGGATGATATTTTTTCTAAGAAAATTAATTAGGGACAGAGAAGTTAAACCTACTTCCTCTGATTTTTCTTGCATACAGCAAGCAACAAGAATATGATGCCCTCAAATTCTGGTAATCTGATCTCAGAGTCATGCCTGCGGTTGCGTGTATTACTTTCTTGATTTGATATATATATATATATATATAATACAACTCATATATAGTGAGAGGAATTAATTTGATGGTATCTTCCACACGGGTGGTATAAAAATACATTTCATTGAGAAAAATATAAATGATAAAATTTTTTGGGGGTATAATGATAAAAAGTAGTTTTACTTTTTTTGTGTAGTGATAATGTGTAAATTTGCTCAATTAACGCCCAAAACTTTGCCCAAGTGTAGTCATTATTTCATGTTATCATCACTACTTCCAATTGGTGGAGAATTGGGGCCAAACAAAAAATAATATCTAAAATCTAAGTAAAAAATCTCTTCAATTGATAAATTTCCCATTATTTATGCAATATTGGAGTAGTTAAGATTCTTTAAATCATTATGAAAAATAAAAAAATGTAAACAAAATTATTAAAAATTCATGTATATCCCTTCCATAGTAATTAGGACAAGGAACATAAAATTAAAGTAATAATAACTTGGTTTAATTTGGATGTATATATATATATATAGAGAGAGAGAGTCTACATTGTAAAGCACCATTGGATTCCATAGGATAATAAAGAGTTTTTATTCTTTATGTATTAATATTTTTATCATTAGACAATTCTCATTTCAATTTGTGTGATTTGTGCAAAAATAAATTTCCAATGAAAGCCAAATAAGTGGAAATTTTAAGTGCGAATAATTAAAAATCAATGGAAGAAAAAGCCGTACACTACTCTACTTTTCTCCTATTTATTTAAGTGTATAATTTTGATAATATCCCAAATATATACATACATACATACATACATACATGATTATTGATCAAATCCTTCAGGTGTTATTTTGTATTATTACTTGATTAATAATAATATTAATAATAATTTGAAAACCAAAAAGCAAAAGGCCTTTGAAATTGATTAATTAGCTTTTTGTAATGCTAATCTTAGTTTGCAACTTTTTATATCTCATTACCAAAAGTGATCGACAAAACCAATGCTTACTTGTATTCCATTTTCATTTGCCACCAAATAATAGTCTGGTGCCATCTTAATCACTGTCTAATTAAATATTAAAAAAATTTAAAATGCATAAATATTTTTGTAATAAATATTTTTAAATTGTAAATTCTATATAAATAATTCTCCAAAACGTTAATTAGTTCATAATATTACTAATGCAAGATGAATTATATATCATAGCGTTATCATACATGCATTATTGTTAGCTTATAACGCTTCATTATAAATTAATTAATCAATAATTAATAATGGAGAATATTATAAGCATAAATTGATAAGTTCGAGAAGGTTCGTTATTGTAAGAATTTTAAAAATTGATTATCCATATATATGTGACTAAAAAGTTCAATTATATTGATAAAATTCAGCTTTTAAAAAGAAAATTGTTATCCCTACCAGGAACAAAGTGGGATATATATATATATATATATATATTAAATAAAGTAAACACAGCCTGGAGATTTATGATTAAGTGTTTGTCCCACGTTGAGGTGCTAATCAAATAACAATATCAACCAATATGAGGGCCGGATGAGACCTTTCTCAGTGAACATATATGTTAATGCCTTCCCTTTATAATCTTTGAATTCCAATTCTGGAAGAAAAATAAGTCTGTATCTCTGTCGACAAATACTTAAATATACTTCAACATTAATAAAAACAAAATTATATTATGCTAAATAAGATCGGTTACATGCATGACGTGCATGAATTATATAATATTATTGTGATTTATCAACATTCAAATTTTTAAATATTTTGTTCACAAGAAAGTCATATCTAATAACTTTATTAAGTATTTTTTCTGTGTTTCCCTATCAGGGAGATTCTATACCATATGATCTATACTCTTTATTGACACTTTTAGTAGTATTTTTTATACATATTCAAACCAGATGATTTCCAAAGGCTTACATATACTCATTTATTTATTTGTATTTGGTTAATACTCTCTCTTATCCTTATTATAAGGTATCTTCTAGTATTAATTTTTGGTCCCAAATATAAGTACCAACAATATCATTAATTTTTTTTCTATTTTACCCTTATTATTAATTGAGGGTTTAAGTTGAAAAAAATTAACCCCATCACTTAAAAGAGGGGTAAAGTTGAAAATTTTATCAATTTATAATAAATTCAATAATTTAATTGTTATTTTTTAGCATATAAGAATTAGTTGAAAGTGCTCGATTAACTACCAGTACAATTAGTATAGTTATTTTTTTATTAAAAAAGATTAAGATTAGCCTCATTAATTAATTTGCCATACCATGTGATGTTGTTTTCTAATTATATTCTAGTACAAATGAAGCGTATAGTCAAACTTGATTGACTAATATTGTTGGAGGGCCCTTTTCTCACTTGCATTCAAAAATGCATTTAATTTGCTTGACCATTGACTAATTAGGAAATACAATTAAAGAATTGTTAGTTGAATAATCAAGAATAATTAATAGAGAATAAACATTTGTTGGATTTGGATTATTAGAAGAAGGATTATAAAAAAAATGGTATATGGAAGCTAATGATGGGTTTGGGGAACCTATGACGCATGCTTTTCCCACGTTTGTCGTTTAAAGAAGGTGAATAATGAGAATATAATGTTACTTTAAATAATTAGCTTTAATCTTTATTCAAAAATCTTAATTAATTCAATTACAGGATGATGTAATTAACATCCCTCACCCAACTTTCTCATTTGCTAATATCTCCCTCTAGAGATTTTGTGCCTTAAATCCTTTTTACTTTTGACAAGTGGGACCATCTATTGATTTTTTTTATATAAAAAATTTAGGTGTGTTTGGTATCAATCTTCCACTAAGATCAAGATATAGTCATATGGCTTATAAATTATTTATAAGGGACTTATAAGATTGCCTACTAAATAAGCTCTCACGATTGCAATGAAGATCGAACTCGTATCCTTATATAATATAAGCCAATTTTTTACCATATATGATAACTATAATTGACATCTATTGATTTAATGAAGCCATGAAAAACAATTGGTAAGAGGAGGCACTTCAAGAATATTGAGTAAATTGCTATTACTCTGGATTTGAATGGAAAAAAAATATGAAGGACAAAATATTAGAAGATTTTTTTTTAAAAAAATATTTTTAGAACTTTTGTTTAGTATTCATTCATTTTTATTTTCCTCATATTTTTCTCTGTATCCAAACTTATATTAATATTATTAAATCTTTAATTTAAAGGATTATTACTCACTCTAATCCTAAATATAGGGAAGCTTCTATGTTTCCTTTAAAATACAAGTTATCTTAACTATTTTTTTTTAATTATACCCTTACTTAATTTGTGCTAGTGGCGTGCACAAGTTGAAACTTATTAGGTTTAGCCTTAACCTAAGGAAAAACTTTATAAAACAAATTTATTAATAAAAAATATAATTATCATAATATAAAATATATGCCTCTAAAAAATAATATTGAGATAAAAAATAATCATATTTAAAATTACATATATAACAATAGCTAAAATACATAAAACTCTTAAACTTTAGGTCAGTTGTACATCACTTCTATAACATTTAAAAATTTAAATTAAAGACCATAACGTTTTGTGTATTGACTATTAACCCTATACTATTAAAATTATTGTTAAAATTAACACTTTTTGTTAAAATATATTTTATATATTTTTTATTATATACTATATCATTTAGTATTTTATATATAATTTTTTTCAACTGGACTTTATATATAATTTTAATAAGTTTTTTCTAAATACTTAATAAAATACTTTATAATATAAAATATTTAAATAACACTTGAAACTTGACCAAATGTAATTTTTAATATTTTTAAATATTTAAAATAAAATACTTGAAAAATATTAAAATATTTTATTTGATCATTTATTTTTTAAATAGAAAAATATAAATTACTTAAAATCATATTTAAATTGCTAAATGTTATCTTTGAAAATAACACGGTATATAATAAAAATATAAAAATATAGTATAATAAAAATTATTAACTTTAATACAAAATTTAACTGAAGAGACTTTATAATCAAAATATAAAATATTATAATATTTAATTTAAGTTTTTAAATATTAAAAAAATTATGTACAATTAACTCAAAGTTTAGGGATATTTTATATATTTAAGCCTATAACAATTATACATTATTTTTGCATAATATTAAATTAAAAAGTTAATTTAAACTTTTAAATTAAATTAAGAATTAAAATCATAAAAAATAATATCAATAGAAGAATTACAAAATTAAAAAAAATGTCGAGTTGGGCTAGGTTAGGCTAGACTCGAATTTGGCTCCCGACTTAACTAGTTCAAATGGCTTGAATATGATAAGGTAATCAGGTTTTTGGGAAGTATCACCGCACTAATATTAGATTATTTAATACGTGTTAGAGACTTGGTGATTGGTGTAGTTAATAACAGTAAAATTAGAAATAATTGATTTTTTTTTCTTTTAAAACATGAAGAATAGAATTAGGGAGAATTAAAGAGAAAAACTGTCTAAATTTCAAAATCTCAAATTAAATGTATTTGATGATATTTTATTAGCTATTTACTACACTCCACAACAATAATTTTTATCCTATTAAGTATGATTAATTATATAGATTATTCGATACAATTGTATTATATTAACTACTAAATTTATAAATAAATTGTTAATAAAAAAATTTCATACTGCTTAATATATTACAGACACATCTAATGATATTTTTTATGTATCTAAATTATCTTAAACGATTTTTAACTATTTTCTTTGTAATAGATATCACTCAAACTCTTTTATATATATGTCAACCTAAACAAATATAAATTTAGTGTGTGTTTGGGAACATCTAAAACCTAAGTTTTAAATTTAGTTTTGGATAAAACTTAGGTTTTAAGAAAATTTAAAATAAACAGCTATATTTATTCAAACGGATTTTTGGACTAAATTATGGTTTAAAACTAAAGTTTCAGATAAACTGATCAGAGTAATTTATAGAACAATAAAATATCTTATGAATTAACTAATTACTATATTACCCATATTTTTTCTTACAATATCTCTTCTCTCTCATACTTTTTCTTAAACCATCTCTCTTTTCTTTTCTTACACCATCTCTCTCTCATTTTATCTATTATCTCTCCTCATTTAATACTCATATAATTTTTCATAATTTACTAATAATAAAAATATTTTTGAAAATAACTATTCAAACACTTATTTATTCAAAACTACTTTTTTCTTTATAAACTCTTTTCTAAAAGCTGTCTAAAAATTATTTTTTTCTATAAATTATTTTTTAAATTCTTATCTAAATGGGTCTTTAGGCTAATTAGAACAATTCAACTAGCTCTTGAATGTTATGAGATAGATATTCTTAGGAAAGAATGCTGAACAAGTGAAAATTTTGAAAAGTTTTACAACAAATTAGGGCTTCACTATTTACCCCATGCGTTGCAATGAATTAAGGTTCTTTAATCGATGTGAAGTCACAAAAGAGACTGAATAATTGCTATGATTGCATTGGCGTTAAAAGTTAAAACACATGTACACCATAATATGTAATATTTCATATCAATACTCATCAATATACTTTTAGAGGATTGATTATGAGTCTGTATTTTCAACTATTTCTTTGGCCAATTTCTGCAATTTTTTTTTTGACGTTCAGTAGAAAAACTGACAGTGATAATAGTGATAAAAACGTAGAAATGATTATACATGTTATTGGTGGACAACCCGGATGTTACTACTCAAAATTATGGATTCTACCATGCCACCTATTTCTGAATGACGATGATCATACCAATTCATATTTATCAAAATTAATAAAAGAAATTATTATTATTTCTGGTAAAAAAGAAATTATTATTATTGTTGTACTGGAGTTTTCTTTGTGAGGTAATAATAGGAAAATATGCAATACATTTATACAGAAAATCATGCATTTTTTTATTGGGACCTTATTAGTATTTATCTCAATTCTAAGAAAATAAAAAATGGATCTTAATAAAAAAAAATGGTGAATATAAAAATTTAAGAAAAAACACACTAGGTTATTTTTAAAAATTAATTTTAATTTTCCTATAATAATTTCTTTATCGTTTTAATAAATGAATAATTCCTCAATATATATAGTAAAAGCTATTAATAATTAAAAGCCATGGAAAGATGTGTCCAAGTAACTAAATTGTTATATTTTAAATCTCAATAATTAACAGTAATTAGCTTCTATCAAAATAAAAAATAAAATTAATATTATAATATAATTGAGATGAGTTGTACCTAATTATGCCTAACTAATTAAACTTAAATTTTGTGCATTGTACTATGAAAGGTTTTAAAAAACTGTTAATACCAAATATATAATATTACTTACCATAGTTTATATATTTTCTATTGATATATTAATAATGTCTTCCCATATTCACTCAGTTGATGCATTGGGAAAAAATATTATTTTGATAATTATAATTATGATGAAAAATTGGGAGGGGGCATGCTTTGATAATGAATAGGCACTGAGTGATCCACGCCTTCATTCTTTTCATCTCCATTGTTACCTTTCATTTATGAATTCATCATTTCTATTAAATGAAATAATATATCAATTACAAAAATAAACACTAAAGCAAAAATGATAATGTAAAGTATAATACACACATGTATGGCCGGGCATGTGGAAGTTAATTAGGGAGAAAAATTTAAATACAATTGATTGAGTTAATTAATTACTGAAAATGATGAGGATCATGGAGGAATCAAATCAAATCAAGTGAATGAATAAATCAAATCAAGTACTATACATAGATATAGTTCATGACAACTTATTTCGTATTCTCAAATCATAATGAACAAAGCATCATTTACTTTCAAGTCACTGCTCCTTTTACCTTTTCAACCTCCTCCCACGTATTTCTTTTCTTCTTCTTTTTCTTAGATCCATGTATCTTTTTATGGAAATTTTTAGAGCTGCACAAAGACCCATTTAAGCCGGGTATAACATTAGCCTATAATCTAGTCTAATATATTTTTTAAGTTGTTTATTCTAGCCCAAAACTCAGTCTAACCCAGTCAAAAACTTGACATTCACCAGGCTAGTCATACTAGACTAAACTAAACTGGATATAGTCCATGGTCTAGTTGACCTTGTTCAGTTTTCCTCTTTTTATATAATAATGCTTTATACAATCTTAATACTTGTAATATATCTATAATATAATACAATAATGCATATATTTATCTGATCGAGTTGGACTACTCAGTATACTATATCCACTCGAGTCCAGTCTCGACCGACATACTGGGTTCAACCCAGTATTGTCTCATTTGTCTAGGTTCTTGTGCTGGATCAAATTTTAGACGATTGGGTATAGTGGGTTCTATGTTTAGCCTTAGTAATTTCATTCAAATCACAAGTCACTAAATATGAATAACTCTCTTGGTAGAGATTTAAACAATGATTCACTAAGTTATAAAGAACTAGCTCATTCTGGTATATTCACATATTATTGTTATCTCATTGGTTGTTTGTTTTTGCTTTTATACATCCCATTCACATAGGACAAACCATACGAAAATAATAAAAAAATGGGAAAAAGATAAGAAACAACTGTGTAAATTTAAAAATGACTATTTGGATATATAAATATAAAAAATGACAAATTGGGTAGAGACTCAATCTATCATTTGTAAATTTAGGTAAAAATATCAAATGACCCTTGAAGCATTTGAAGAAAAAATGAGAGACATATTGCTGAAGGGATTTATAACTCGTCTAAGGGGATTTACAACTTCAACAATGATATTTATAACTGAAATTATAACCTATTATTAATAGCATTTGCAACTTGTTTAATGGCATTTACAACTTTAACAATAGAATTTGCAACTCCTATAATATAATTTGCAACTTGTTTAATGGTATTTGTAACTTCGACAATGAGATCTGTAACTTCTGCAATAGCATTTGCAACTCATCTAATAGGATTTACAACTCCTACAATAATATTTATAACTCATACAATGATATTTGTAATTTTAATAATGGGATTTATAACTTCAACAATGATATTTGTAACTGAAATTATAACCTATTGCTCATGGGATTTTTAACTCATGCAATGATATTTGTAACTCTTATAATGATATTTGTAACTTCAACAATGATATTTGTAACTGAAATTATAACCTATTGCTAATAATATTTACAACTTATCTAATGAGATTTATAACTTTAATAATAAAGTTTGCAACTCTTACAATATCATTTGTAACTTGTCTAATATAATTTGTAACTAAAATTGCAATATTTATAATTCTTATAATAGTTATAACTGACTGTACAATTTTATTCAATGACATTAATTGATTAACTTATGTGAAGTGAGTTGCAAACACTTCACATGCTTTAGCCATCTTCTCTAGTCCAATTCTAAGCCATCTCTCAAGCTTCCAAATACTTTTAGGTACTGTATGCCTGTAAAAATTACTCGATTTCATTAAAAGCTCTCTCGCATGCAACTTTCAGGAAATCAATGGCAAGGCTTTCTGGGTTAGATCCTAATAATGTTAAAGTTGAAGCGATTGAAGACATCTTGCAGATCCACTTCAATCCCTTTCTTTTCTACGTGATCAAGAAGAGGAAGGAGACTTTTTTCCGCCTTGTTTCGAACATTCTTCTCTAGAAGGATCTCAAAACTCACGATTTTAAATGAGTGGAAGAGTGTCCTATGGTATTTCCATAAATCTGAAACTGCTTTTTCTCTCACTTTATTCTCCCACTTTTTCTTTTGCTTCATTCTAAGATTTATTCTCTTATTTTTTTCTTCTAATACTTCAAGGGTTATTTGGTCTTTTTATATAAATTTATAAAGGATAGATTGAATCTTCTACCTAATCTATCCTTTTAAATATTCATATACCTAATAATTATTTTTAAATTTACATAGTTATTTCTTGTCAACTTCCCTAACAAAATCATTGAATCCAATAATACAAAGCAACAACAACAGTAGACTTGAATATAAATACCTCTAGTCATAGTACCATGATCTGGGGTAATAAAATCACAAAGAACACGGTCAGAAGAAAAGAATATAGGGAGTCTTTTAACTGACGTGTAGACACAATGATGATAACTAAGAAATAGCCATCACAAGTCAAAAAACCTCGAGGAATACTAAATTAAGTTTTCTTAGAAGCTCTTTTAAGCCAGTTTGCCATTGTATAAATAACTTCTCATCAAGAATGTAAATGATTAAATGGACTAAATAAAAATCTTAAACCTGAACTCGGTGGTCCAATTAATTGACAAAGTTATTAGAGACTTTGTGAACACGATGTATATGATATATGTACCTGTGGGAGTGTCATTTGGCAGATTCTCATCAAGTCATACTTGAAAAGATTTTCATTACATTACACCAAGTTACTGGCACAGATTTTCTTCTTATTCTGACTTTGCCTAATGTATGGCATGCCACAGATTTTATTTTTTTTTATATGCTTTCTTTCTTTATCTTTTTAATAAGTCGTTTTACAAACAAAAAGAGGATTCAGATTCATAGGCTCATACATCTAAAATCGTCAAATCAGATAGAGTTTTTTTCCCCTTCTAAAGTTGTGTTTTCATGCCTAACTGTTCTTTAATTGTTTTTGACTTCTTTGCTGTACTTTACGACTTTGTTTTCTCTCCTTTGATGTAAGTCGCAAGTAGGCAGAACCTTTGATGTAAGTCGCAAGTAGGCAGAAAATTTTGACATTTTTATGGTTGTGGAATTAATTTACGAGGACCATGAAAGTGTCATTTTCATTGGATCCTTCATTTTGCAGTACTTACCATACTAAGATAAGCCAATTAAAAGGGCAATTTTTTTTTTTAAAAAATAACTATTTAATATTCAGTATTATCAATTAATCCAAATTTAACTATAGTCAAGTTTAAATAAGAGATCGCATTATTGACATAACTTTTTTTTATTCACACAATGCAAACTCCCATTTTTCTTTAAGAAGGATTAGAAGGATAATCAATTCTTTTTTTTTTTTTTTGTATTCAAGGCGAATCTAAGTTATAGTTCTCCTATTATGTAATTTCTGATATATTTTTGGGCTCAGTCTCTTTTTTGTATAAAAACACCAATTATAACACAAATCATACTTTTTTTTTTATTTAAATTACATTTAATATATATCTTTTATATATAAAAACTTTATACTGTCGCTGCAAAATGGTTTTACTAAAATGAATGATTTTTCGTTTTAACACAATTTTAACATAAATCCATGTACTTTTAATTTACACATTTATGGGAGATTTGTATTTTATAGTGAAAAATATATCCATATAATTTTTAATAAATTTAAGGGAAAATTTATATAATTTATTTTTATATGATTTATGTTGATCATGTTGTTAATCATTATAAAAAAAAATCCCATAATTTATATAATCGATAAACACATACTTTTCTTCTCCAAACCTAGCTGATTACATTATCTTGGTGATCACTTGCAATATCAAAACAAGAGGACCTAATGATGCATCCTGCAACTTTGGTTAAATGGATATAACTTTTCTTCAATTCTTCAAAAGAACTATTTTTTTTTATATAATTATAGATATCCTTTTATTAAAAATAATCATATTTACGATACAAAATATTAGTGCATCTTAGTAGAGATTTAAATACTAGTTATTACGTTATGAGAAATTACCCTTGTCTGGAGTCACTTCACAGTTAGTTCTAGAGAACAATGTTTTTTGTATGTAAACTAGAGAACTAATTTGAATCCAACTTCTAATGTCAAATACCGCATTACTCTAGATGCCCATGTTTAGATTGTAGTTAGCAGATTGCCATCCACAAAGAAAACCCAACTAGAATCCAGTCCACTTGAAGCAAATAGTTGTCATTTTAAATAAACTATTATCCCAATCCTTATTACAAGTCTTTTTAAACTTTTATACATTAAAAAATAACAATTAAATCATTAAATATTTTAAATTGATAAAAAAATAATTAAGTTTGCCCTTATTTAATTTTTTTTCTTTCTCTATATTTACACATTATTCTTACATCTCTTTTCTCTATTTCTAACGAGAATTGAACTGAGGTAAAATTAGAAAACTATCAATAACCTTTTAAATTGACTTATATTTAGGACCATTAATTTCTTTAAGACTTGTAATAACGACCCGAATTGTATTATTTTGTAAGCCAGTGCTGTTTTGTTCCCATTTTTGAGTAATGTCATTTCCCCTTCTTACTAAAAAACTACTAGTATTATAGAGAAATATACACGTGTACGTGTTTTGCCAGCATATATATGATTATTTGCATTGGGAATTATATATAAGTGTCAAGTAACAAATTAAGCTCGAGCACCATTGTACGTACCTTGAGAAAATAACAAGAAATAGTAACTGTTGACGAGGAACAAATTCATAGATACTCTGATGGAAACATGTTTTTCATAACCGCACACGATCATTTGCCACGCCAGTCAGATTGGTAGAATCAAAATCAATCTTTCTTACAGCAGGGCTTCACTCTGCAGCACTTAATTTCACTGGTTGAGAAATGAATAGTCTGATCAGTAATGTGCTTGTGACTCGAACGAGTTCGCGAAGAGGACGATGACCACAGACCATACCACAGTTCTGCAGCTTCAGCCGAGAAACCGTTATCACTAAGGTCAAGTAATTGCAGGTTGTTTGCCAGACCAATAGCAGTTGAAAGTTTTCGAATTAAATGACATTTGGGAGATGATGAAGAATTTCTTTGACATGAACTGGCACAACTGTCATCAATTCCAGAAACTGCAGCTGCTACTCTCGTCCGATCATCTTGACTGTTAGCAACTTCAAGCTCTTTAGTCCTGTCCACTTCCATGGGAGAACTTAACTCACAAGTATCTAGCTTCTGCCCCAAGTTTTCTGAGCACCCTTTTACTGAAAAGTCATGTCTTAGAGAAGAAAGTTCATTTGGAGCAGCATTACCTGCTAGATTAAGCTCCTGTAGGCAGTTGTTCCCTGATAGAGAAACGACATATGCATTAAGTAAATGCATTTTCAAAAGGATGAATAAAACTATCAGATTATGATTAAATGCTTTACCTGCTAGTGCCTCAATTATGTGGAGAACTCCAGTAAGCCCAAGTTGACAGTTTCTAAGGACTAAAACTTTTAGACAGCACTGTGGGTTTATTAGCAGAGAAGATAGAGTGCAGCTGCCCTGTATTCATTACGGATATAAAAATTTACAACTTAGCATGCCAAATAATGATTAACTGATTAAATTCATAAGGTGATCAGCATTAGTTGGAGATACTAATCTATATATTTTATATATAAAATAAAATCTATAGAGAACTATAATATCAATAAGTCATTAACTGTATGACTCTTCTCACAAACTCTACCAAATAAAGGACCCGTATTCTAGTTACAGACCAAATATTCAAACAAAACCAGCCAAAGAACATTCATTACTGGAATGCAGACATAAAAGACCAAAAGAAGATAATATGCAAGAAACAAACCTCTGGCATAATAGGATTTTCTTCCAGTTTAAGCTCAAGAATGGAACAAAATGAAGAAACACCTGCATTTAAAAAGTTATTAGATGTAAGCCCGCAATATGATAGGTCAAGTTTCACAAGTTCTTGTGTCCCATTGAACAATGATCGAGCTAATTGCATCGCCCCTTCCTGCGGAAGAACATCTATCAGAATCAGAGAACCAGTGGGATATGAGTGCACAACAAGCAATTGCGGTATCAACAATATTATGAATACACGGTAACCATAGATATCACTCACATTTCCAATTCCCGTGCTGCCAAGCATTAATCCTGATAAAGTAATGGTCCCAGCAAGCTGGCAAAGGGCATCAACAACAGGTTTGCCCAATTTGAGACCACTCAAATTCAACTCAGAAAACCTACAACAACAAATTCAATTTTATTTAAACTCAATTTCTACATGCCATAATAAATGTTGCAAATTAAATTAACAAGTCTAATAAATGTTGCAAATTTCTACATGCATAATAACAAATTTTATTTTATTTTATGTAACCTTCCAGTCTAATTTCTACCTTTTCATAGTAGAAAGCTTGGCCAGTAGATTAACAATAGCATTTCCGGATACAGGGTTGTTATAACCTGACATAGAAGAAAGAGAACCCATTGAACTCAAAAATTACATCTGACAGGTATTTGAAAAGAATATTAAATACATGATACCTATACAAAGCTGTGCAAGTGCAGATTTAGAGTCCAATGCATCGGCCATCTTTTGAATAGTTCTTGATGTGATATGACAGCGCTCTACGTTCAAGCTACAGAGGGCTGCAAAACAGAAGAGTTGTAAATAGAGGCAAGGAGACTTATGACGGGCTAATAATAACAGAAATCCACTTGAAGAACATGAGAGAATTGGAGAAATGGTTAGCGTTCTTTTTAGTAGCTTATAGTATTATATATAGTAATATAAACTTTCTGTATCTAGTGACAAACAAACAAAAGGAAGGAAGTGACTATATCCCTCAAGGGACAACGCAAACAACCATATTTAAAATAGACAAAGCTAGTGGCCTAGAATCAACTCAGACGGCAAAGTTAAGATGGGGGTGGAAATTGGCCTAGAAATGCTGCTTACCGGTACATTTTTCCAAGATAGTTGAAACATAAGATCCACATGCATCAGTAAGCCGGTTTCCAGAAAAGTTAAGCACTTCAAGTCGAGCAAATAGGACTGAGCATTCACATATCTGAGAGAAAAATGCAAGCTTTATAAATTAGCAAATTGGGAATGGCATTAAGGTCGAACAAATAACGACAAGGTTTTTATTTTTTTAAGCAGAGATTGATCAACAAGAATGTCATCGATTATAACTTTATTTTATTTTTTGGCAACAGGCTCTGATGATTCAAAAACTTTAGCAGCAAAAGTTCTTAATGGGAATAAGACAGGCGGTTGCTGATGGCGTTTCAGAGAATTTTATGCATATTCAATCACGAATTCAATTTTATGAAATATCTTTCCATTAAGATACCCTTACCATTTATCAAAGAAGATAATTGCACCAATTGAATTTAAAATATCATAGCTAAAATCTCCCTTCAGCAAGTGTTAACATTTGAACAGGAGAAGGGGAAAGAAAAGACAATAATGTAAAGATCACAATCTTTACCCGTGGAACCATACCTGAAACAATGCCGTCGGACCAAACCGATTGCAATGCAAGTCCAGAGTCAGGCCGCCATAAGATTGGCCCGATGCCATGAACACTTTCTGAAGTTTCTCCATTGTTCCATTTCCTAATATATAGAGATCCCATGTAAAGCCAAAACTATTGAATAGATTGCACTCACTTATATTTATACTTTTTATTTCTGGTTTTTATTTTCTTTTCGCTGGACTCATTTGAAAAAAATATAGATGAGTTGAGAAGCGTGCAAGCTCGTGCACACACACAAAGAGAAGCTCCTCTTGGAGGAGCGTAGAAGTAATAATGCAATTGAGAGAAGCCCAAAAGCAAAAACGCCACAAAAACCAGCCAAATGTACCTAACATATTGTGAGAGAGATCAAGCATTGCAAATCTTTTGTGAGAAAGCAGTGCATTTAACAACGGAGTTACTGACAAATCTTGCAGGTCGCACTCGGTCACAATAATCTCATCATCTGAAACCTGGTTCACAAAATTAAGCCACAATCAATATAAAATATAAAAACTCTAACTAAAAACTGTATTATTCACTAAACAATGTAGCTTATTCTCACATTCTGTGCAGTGCACAGGATCCACATCTGGTCAACAATAATTTAATCCAAAAATTTTGATTTAGAGTGGTTGATGAAAGCATGTTTTTGTGAACATTTGAGGGGAAGCTTGGTACAGCATCTCTTTTGTTGATATCATTGGGTCTATTGTGGTTTCTTCGGGGTCTGTTCCGTAAATTGGAAGAGCTTAATGGGAAGTCAAGGTCGTCCGGACTTGGAGAGAAGCTAAAGTATGTGCAGATAAACTTGCTATGTACGGTATGGCTTTGGAGTTAGATAAACATATTGAGCTGATTATGCCGGATGTAATTGGACCATGTTTCTGGGCCTTTGGGCCCTTTTGTACACCAAAAACTAAAATAACAATGCACTGGACACAATTTTGGACGGGATATCTCACATTTATAAATGAGACAATAAGATAAATGAATATGGTGTATTTAGAGATGAATGGCATGAAAGGAGATAATAAGAACAATAACGAGACATGAATCATATAAATAATTATATTTTTTTACACACGCCTTAAATGCATGAATGCAAGATGCTGTCATAGTTCTAGACGTTTCTTTTATCTTTTGTGAAGTTTGGCCACATTTGTGGACAGAATCTACGAGCGCAAAAATCAAGGTAGCAATCTTCCAAATCAAAGCTACAGTTCCTTGGAAGTCTTTTTCATAAGTGTTTTACCATCATTCATGAAGAACGCAATATCATTCAATATAAAATATAGGAATCGCATTATTCATATGTTATCCGCATGATATATTGACCTCCATACAATACATGGCAAAGGTATTATATATAAAGACTTCCAAAACAAGCTCCAAAAAAAAGAAAAATCATGACTTTCCTTGCCAAATGGAAATGAGAGAATTGACACGACTACGTAGCGTCTTACCTCTAAATTGTATAGTTTCTTGAGTACCTTGAGATTTGGTACCTCGGACAATTCCTCGCAGCAGTCCATGTACATTTTTATTAAGCGCTTCTGAACCCATCCTGTAATGGGCAAAAATTAATTGCATATCTCACTTTCAGATGGTTATATTTGACATCGGCGTTAAAAGGAATACAGCTACAATAGCCTATGACAGTTCTTGAACAGAAATCATATTAATAAAAAGAAGCTGCGTTAATTGTCGAAACCATTGCATGGTGAATGCCTAGAACATAAAACAGCTGTATTACATACCATCAACAGAAACTTCGACCACATCATCTCCCAGATATTCCTTAAGATTTTCAACAGTATCTAGGGATTCTAGATCTCTCCCAGCACATTTTATGTGCTGAATAATGGGCAACAAGCCTGCACATAAACATTTTAGTACAATCGAGTAAACTCTAAAGTAATATATAAAAGATGATATGATCTTATTTGCCGATATTAGTCCGCAAAAGGAACACTCCAGTTGGGAATTGCGTACCCTCAGATCTTTTCTCTCTAGGAAGCTGTAGATAATATAAGCATGCAACTTCAGACTTCAGCTGATCACTAGCAACAAACGAGGTTGCTTCTATGTAAATCAGGTCATTTTCAATCTTGACTGTAATATCTTGCTGCAATTAGAGAAAGGACAGTGGGAGAAAGATTAGAAAGAATACAGATCAGAAACACTGACAAAAAGCCAAAAGGATTGGATGAAACAATGAATCTCAAATGGATTCTTTGTATCGGAGCCATCAAAATAGAACTCACATCTCGTTCAGTACTACGCCTCATGGGATAGGCGACTCCATGGTGCAATAGTTTGCCAGAGACATTCGTATCACATTTTGAACAACTAGCAACATCAGGTTCGGCAATTATATCATTGCTAAGAGATCTACCACTGCTGGCAGTTTTTGTGGCACTGTGAGGATTCTGGCATTTGAAAGAACTACTGCATTCTTCAACATTAACTGGACATTTGGATCCATACTCTGAGACAACCTACGAATCAAGTATGCATATACTGGCTTATATGCGATTAAATATAAAAGTATAAAACACAAACTTCAAGTTAAAATTTATAGATTTTTACCTGAATTTTAGCAGCAGGACTGGCATCGCTTTTCTTACTCTTTACTGCAATTAGTAAAGTATCAGGCAGTACTTAATTTTGGTATTAAAAAGAAGGTTCAAAGCAATTAACAATCAAAACTCACTTGTATCAGAAGTAGAGAAGTCCTCTAACTGACAATCACGGGGCTTTCTCCTTGAATGCTCCATCTCATCGACATTCTCTTCCTCCTCCTCATCATCAGAAAGGATTACACGGACACGTTTAAAACCAATAGCCTTCTGACTGGTAGATTTTGGCAAACTTCTAGGTGACTCCTGAGGTTCCTCGACAGAGTTGATAAAACCTTCAATGGAACCTGCTTTTTGGGACCATTTTTTTCTGGACTGGAAAACTGACATCAGGGGCACGTCATCTTTCCAATCTTCTCGAGCAGTTGCCATTTTTGAGTCAGACCCACTATTTGAGAGATAACCATCTGCTTCAGTATCAGTCTCAGAGCAGCAATCCTCTTGTATATCTTTTGGTTCAGGGTCTTTATCTATTGATTTCTTCAGCTGATCAATTATTAGTTTCAACCTCCTTCGAAGTTGAAATTTAATGATTAGAAATACACAGGTCCACTAGAAGGTCTTATGACTCGAGTCCATTAGTAGTTCAACCTAAAAGCTAAAAATATGCTTTCCACAAAAACTTACCTAGTTTCATTCTCATCATCAAATCTTATCATGTTGCTATAGTGCATATTTTCCAGGGCAGAAAGCTGTACAGAAGGAAGGTTAGCTTCAACAGCAATCCTGTGATATCACGTCAGATGAGCAGTGATCAGAAAAACCATCAAGAAAAGTTAACAAGGACACATCTATGCAACTCTAAGGGGAAACTTTTCAGTCTCACACTGGCTGCTTGTGCAATATCACAGATTTTACGAGAAAAGTATTTTCTTTTTTGATAATTTAAAGAGGCCAGGCAATTCAGCAAAATAATTTAATACTCATTATCTTAATAATGTAATTGTAATTTGGAAGTCAGGATTTGCAACTGAAATTTTGGACCAAATTACCGTTTGGTCTTTATATATGTAGAACTCTCTTTCAAGAGGCTCAAAGTGAATCCAATGATTAGAAATATATCAACCTCTTGAGAGAAAAGGACTCCATAAAATGATAGTGTTGGCTTATTTAGCAGTTTCTTTCGATTTTAATAAATGCACCTGAGCCTAGAGACATCCGCTCCTGCAATAGACTTTTAGTAGGATTCTTAGCATTCATGATATATCAATTTTCAGGTTATTTGAATTTTAGTTGAAATCAGTTTGTTGAGCCTCTAATAGGCATGCCACTATCTTTAGGATTTTTCCTAGTAATTTTCTCACATGTAATGGAAGAAAAATCCAATGTCTCGCATTAATGCTTACACAACCTCAGGCACACTACAAGCATATGGGAAAAGCTATTGTGTTCAAAATTAACCCAACTCCTTGGACAATGCATTATAGATATAAATCAATTTCTATTTTCCATACACTTCATTTTTTGAAATAAAGTCAACCAGTAAATTTAAAAAATATGGATATTAGTACCTGTAGCTCTCTTCAAATGCATCTAGTGCTCCTTTCCAATTGTGAACAGAATCCAAAATATTGCCAATATCAATTTTCACTAATGCTTGGCCCTATAATCATTACCAGTAAAGAATAAGAATCAACCAAGTAGCATGCACATCATGGAAACCGTGACAGTAGATAAACTATTACACCATCGATTATCCCTTTATACCATGCAATTAAGAATTATAAACTCATTTACCAATTAAGTCATATACTATTTATTGTCTCACTTTCATGTCAAAATGTGAACTTTATTTTAAAAGATCATGCAGTGGCATTAGCATCAAACCTACCTCTAAGTTACCAATTGTTTTGTACATATCCCAACTCTTTCTGTACCATTTGATAGATTCGTTGAAATTTCTGAGCTTCTGGTATGATTCTCCAAGAGCCAGGTATGAATCACTGAGCTTTTCATTGTCACGCAATTCACTTGCTATTTCCTTCTTCTCCTTTGCAAATTCACAATGCTACACCATGACAATTCTCATTAAGGTAAATTGACATTCTATTAATTAGCCACACATAAGCATAGCTTTAAAAACTTTCCACATAGAGTTCATGCATATGGTTTCCCATTAATTACCTATAACTAGGAAGGAAATGAACCACTATCATCTATAGTTAGCAGAGAGTAACTGTACAAAATAGTGAAATACCTGTCCTTAATGAAACATTAGTATAGCAAACTAACAAAACATCTTTCCTATAAATCCAAAAGTAAAACTGAAAGTTTGAATGAACAAATGACAAACAAGAGACCCATGCCTCTCCAGCACTCCTCTCCTAAATCGACAATAAAATGTCCAAACGAAAGAACTTTTCTCTGGTAAATTGCCCCATCAAAAGTTAGATGTTGGAAACATTTCTATTAAAGAGTCACTACGAGTTTATGAGACAAAATAATGTCAATTTAACAAAATGATGATGCGCACACACAATACATAGAGAATAGATACCTTCTCCCATGCAAAGATCATACTTGAATTCCAAAGAAAGCGATCGACCGAAGCATTTTGCTGCAGAAGACATTTACGCTCATGTGATGAGCCTCTTGCAGCAGCCAAGTGTCTTTTAAGCTTTTTGAAGTTCTGCTCTTCTTTCTTTAATTCATCCATTACTTTGGCAGCTTTATTTAAAGTTCTGATATTTTCATCAATTTGCCTAACCAATGCATCCTCATCTTCCAAGGATTTCGCCAGAGTAAGTGCCTTCTCATAATAAGAACGTGCTTCATCATACTTCTGAGTCCTGTAATGCACTTCCCCAAGATTAATGTAGCCCTTTGCTTCTCCTTGACAATGTCCAATTCTTTTACAAATTTGAATGTCCTTCTCAATATGTTTTCTAGCTTTTTCCCACATTCTCATTTCCATGTATACATTTCCAAGGTTATGATGGAGCCTGCTGCGCCCATCATCATCTTCGCTGACCTCTTCTTCATTGCAAATCTCAAGTCCTCTAGTTAGGATTTTCCGAGCCTCTTCCAAGTTATCAAGTTCCATTTCCAGCATTCCCATATTGTTGTGTGCATCAATATATTCTTTGACAAAGGAAGACTTATTAGTTGGTGGGTCCTCCTTAAGAATCTTTGCTAGCTCCATAGCAGACTTAAAATACTTTTTTGCATTTCGTATTGAGAGATGATCATGTTCTGATCTTGAAAATAGTTCAAGATAAGTACGACCGAGTTGGGTGCTGGCCCTTTGCTGCTCAACAAGGTCATTAGCATCCCTAGCGAGCTCCAAGTGTTTTTTCTAAAACAGAATAGGGTGTAAACATCAAATCAAATATCCAAAACGTAAACTGATATCTAGTATCCGATTTTTAAAACTAGAAAGTGAAATCAAAAGAATGAACCATCAATATGGCTGTTCGGTGCCAGTAGAAAAAGAAGAAATAGTATATGACAGAAAGTGATCAACTTGAGGAATCAAAGAAGTAAGTCTAAAGCATGATTCGGTAAGGAGTCTTAAAATACATCTTAATTGCATAACGATTCAATATCCCATTTATCAACGAAAGAGACTGCAGGTATAAGAATATACTTCATCATCCCAGCTTAACCAAGGGAAACCCCCTTCAAGCCTCTTCTCTCAATCGCGCCTCAAGGGTTGATGATGTGACAGGGAAAATCAAATTAATTATTTCAGGAAAAAAAAAACCCTTAGAACCATACCTGATACGTTAGAGCTTCACTGAAACGCTCAAGCCGAAGATAAATTTCCCCGAGAGATTGACAGGTAGGGAGCAAATGCTTCTCGGGCAAATATTTGAGAGAAATCTCATAATCTCTTCGAAACCAGCTGAGGGCCTCAACGTACTCTCCTCTATTCTTCAATATATTTCCGATCACGTTCGCCCAGCGGGCCTCCTCCTGCCTGTTCGCCTCGGCCTTCGCATTCCGGTATGCCGTCGTCGCCGCCTTCAGTTCAGTGTCATGTCCCGCCATTTTCTTTATTTACAAAAACGATAGAGAAGGGCTCCGACGGTTATTGAATATCAGATTCAGAATTAAGTTTTCCGCATTTGAGATTCTGAATATTGTTCTATGACAGATTGGAACTTCCGCGATGTCCCTTGGAGCTGAGAACCTCAACACCTTTAGTAAATTTCGATTCTCGCGCCAAAACCACTTCTTGTTCGGCCTTTTCTTTCTCTTTTCTTTTTTTTTTTCAAAATTTTTAAGAAAAATGTACAACACGAAAGTAGAAAAAAAAAAAAAGAGAAACTCAGAACTCTCAAATAAAATTATTATAAAGTCCTAAAAATGAAATCTAATTATGCTGCTTATTTCTTATAAGATTATATTCTTCCTTAAAATCTCATTGATTTTTCCAAACTCAAAATACCACGAAGTCTACTCTCAAAATATAGAATTTTCGGGATTTAGAAAAAATTGTTGAAGGTGCAAGTATGTATGATGGATAACTAACCAATTCTCATAATTTAAGTTGTCTGTTTTATTTTTATAGTGAAATTGTTTATCAAAATTTCATAATCAAATAATTTGAACAATATATATACACTCTATTTTCATACTTTCTATTTTTTAGCAATCTTATCATTTCCTTCAGTTTTAAAAATAAACTGCCTTATTAAATAATAAAAAAAATATTTATATTTTATAAGAACGTAAATTCAACTATTTGTTATTATGAGAATTTTTTTAGTAGATGATCTTATAAGTCTATTATAAATATTTTTTGAGTTTTAGAATTATATGTAATTTTAATAGAAGATTAATATTAAATTTATCTAAATTTTTTTAATATAAAAATAACTAGCATAGTAAATATCAGAACGTTGACTTAAATTTGCATTTCCAAATCACGGAAACATTTTTATTGGCATCTGGAATTTCATTTTGCAAGTCAGTGATGTATACAATGAAGACAGGTATAAACTGGACCAAAAAAACCTCTTGGTGCATGGGACAAAATATAAGAATATTTAATTTTAAGAGATTTTTAAAACACTGAAATTTTGTTTTTTTGCCGCCCAAAATATTGATTTAACTAATTGAGAAAAAATTTATAATCAGCACCCCTCTACTTAGTCGATGATAAATTTTCTGGAAGACATAAAAATAATTAAATTCTATTAAACACATTTTTAATAAAATAATTAATTATATTTATTAAAAAACTTAATCACGTGACTTGATCATAGTAAAGAAATCAATCCATCAATATATATAATTAAGACGTATAAATTCAAATTCAATTTCAACAAATAAATTGTGATTTCAGGCAGAAAATATCGTTAAAGAAAGAATAAAAATCTCAAACTAATTCAAAAGATTAATTGATCTTTTATTTTCAAATTTTTTTAAAATTTTTATTTAAATAAAAATAGAATACCACTTGCAATGTCAATAGAATACCACTTGCAACATAAATAAATTAGAATATAATTTAATGATAAAAATAAGAATAAAAAAATATCAAAGAATCGCTGTATTAAAGGTTGCATATTTGTCTCATATTACTATATTGTGACTTTTTTCCCCAAATAATCTAATACTTGGTGCCATTAATTCAAATAAGGGTAGTTTCATTATACTTAATTGGTATGAAGGGTATCTTAAAACAATACAAATAAATGAATTTTTTTACCCCAAATTAAATCTAAATCAATATAAACGTTACATTGGTTTATTAAAATAAAAGATGATAATGTAAAAATGATAATATTACTATTCAAAAACTAGTCAAAATTAATATAATTTTAATAAGTTACACTATTTACACTTACACTCTAAAGCTATGAACCAAGTGTGTGTGTGTATGGGTCTAACAAAAATATTAAATAAATTACTACTTCTTCTGTGATGACCTTCTGTGATGACCTTCTTCTTGCTTCCACGATAGTTGATGATTTTATTCTTGACGCTTCTTTAATTGTCTCTAGGTATTTTTGTTCAATCATACCTAATTCTATTTTCAACTCATCTTCTACCATAAACAAAGAAGAAACAGTACAATAATGGGTGAGCAGTTCAACATAGCATGACTTCCTGATTCTAGGCCATGCTTCCATTATGGATACCAAAGAGCATTCAGTTCCTCCTGGTACTCTAGGCAAGTTGATGTCATGAAATATTGAATCTATAGATAAGAATGAAATTAAAGATAACTTATCGTTAATGTCAGATGTTATGGAAACACGTGAAATTTTAGAACACATTATCTGTTGTAATTGTATTTTGATCTATGTTGGCATGAGATAAAAATTCATCCAAGTTAGGATGATGATGGTTTTCTAATACACTTGAGCTTTCAATCGGGTGCAAGATGCCTTTCTCTTTAGTAATATTATGCATGGAATCTTCACAGGGTTGTTTTTGTTTTGCAGATTCCAAATCTTTTTGTCCACCAATAGTTCTTTTACAACTTCGCAAAGCCAAATGAGCAATATCTACAAAAGGTTCCAATTAGGAACCAGATTAACCAATAACAAGTTCATCAGCTCAGCTATGAATTTTACGATCCAAAAGTTCCAATTGCTCAATCATCTCACTAGAAACAGAAGTAGCAGTATCACTATCAAGGTAGAATAGGAAGTGAATATTCCTCTCAACCGGCATTGAAATACTATAGTATACATTATTATACCAATAAATTATAGCATAGCTATTGAAATTAGAAATGAAGTTTTTAATCTTTTTTGCAAAAACTGTTCAACCTTACGTCAAGGGAACTACCATTCTTATATTACTGAACAAAATTAACCCAGATAATTGACTTCAAGTTAACACAATATCTCTTTGAATACATGCTGAAACAAATATAAAATAAACTTCTTAACTTTAATAGACATAAGTTCAAATATTTTGAGAATCAAAACAAAGCCAAGTTATTTTTGACATAGTTGTTGCTATATATATGTATGTGATACTTATTATGATAGATTGGATATTAATTTCTTCTCGCCTTTCTTTAAGGCCTGATGCTAAATTCAATTAAAAAAAACAAATAAATAACACTCATGCTAACCACTTTTATCAGCTATCCGAAGACTTATTGATACAGAGTGAAAATATCACCTCTCTTTTTGGCCTTCGTATCTCAACACATGGAGAATGTGGGGCATCACCAGAACTATCATATATAGAGATCATAGGTAATTCACAAGTCTCATCAAGATCCAAAGAATTTGATCCATTATGTTGAGTAGCAGGACCTTCTGACAGAATAATACGATCTCCAAAGGCTCCACATTTAGGGATAACAATATCTTGTAATGATAGACGAAGATTTCTAGCCATACTATTAATTTGAAGAAAAGGGTCTATCAAAAGCTCTTTGGCCGACGTTCTTTGACATGCTGTAAAGAGAAGCAGGTTTTATACCCTAGGACATCAAATATTGTATGACCAAAGTACTCAGCAGCAACAACTTATGGATTAAAATAAAAGGCTATCAATTTTCAAGTACATGATGCTCACAGATGAAACCTTCTTGTATATCTGAGCTGAGTTTTTACTTTCGCTATATGGATACTCAGAAGTCACCAACTCAAACATACACATTCCAAATGAATATATGTCAGCCAATTAATTGTAATTTTCATCATACAGCTCAGGTGCCATAAACTCATGGGTTCCTACCAAAATCACAAATATGTTGAATTAGTTTACAACCAAAGAGCAATGAGACAAGTAAGCATGGAGAATGATGTCAATGAATTCTTCTAACCATTTGATAAGAAAAATATATAACTGTGTTTTTTTAAGTTTTAACTGAACATGAAAAGAAGAGTAAAATGGTGAGAAAGAGAATAACATACCAGTTTCACTCTCAGCATTAGGCCGTTTCAAGAAAGTTGAGAGCCCCAGATCGCCAATTTTAACTTCACCTTGGTTTCCATTGATAAATATATTATCACACTTCAGATCCCTATGTATAATTGGTGGGTTGTGACTATGGAGGTATTTTAAACCTATCAAAATCTGTCTTGCCCATATTTTGACAGACTTCATGTCAAACTTCTTGTGCTTCCTACGATATCTAAATCATCCATCGCGTCCACTAAAAAAAAAGATGATTTCACTAAAGAGCTAAAAGAGATTAAACAGATCTACAAATGAACGTAAACATAATGTCTGAGGCTACCCGACTAAGAACAACTCGATAATGATGTTAACAGCCTTGTTCTTATCATCAATCCAGGAATTATAGAATTTTACAATGTTATTGTTCTTCAATGATTTTAAGATATGCACTTCTGAGTAGAGCCTTTCCAAGTCACCCGGTGACGGTAGCACCTCATCAAACCTGGTTCCAGGCCACTTCAAGTCCACTGACTTCATCAAATGCCTTATAACTGATTTATCACAAACAATAGAGATCAGCCAATGGTGAAGTAAGTAGTGATTACGAGGGCGTAGGACTTCCATAGACACCAAAACAACAAGAAGAATATTGCCAGTAAAAAGCAAAAACATTGGATATATGTATCATGTCTTAAAAGCACCTTTGCCGATCACATCTGTATACTGTCATGTATGCAAAAAGCAGCTTCAGTTTAGTTGAAGTGTAATGAGAAATCTGGATACTTTGTAAAGCTTTTTACAGAATTCAAAGAAAACAGAGAAACAAGTGAAGCTGAAGGCAAAAGCTAAAGCAAAAGATTAAACAAATATATTACCCTAAAGTAGCGACAAGTTGGATCAATTTCAAGAATATCAGGATCAGGAGGCTTTGCATGCCCAATACACTTCTCTGAGCTTCTTGTCCTCGACACACTCATCTATGCCTTCCCAGGCCCTAATAATCCTACCAATACGTGAAGACACAAGAATAAAACTATATCGTAAATGATAAACACACGGATTGTTTGATGTATCATCAAATTTAAAACAAAAATGTGAGAGATTCAAAAGGAATAAAGAAAATAATTCCTGATTACAGCTTACTCTTTCACAAATTTCAAGGTGAATATGTTGCATTGAATAAGAAACAATTCAAAATTCACAATGTACGATACTTGCATCGGCCGAACTCCAAAATCGCATTCATCAAATCAAAAGAATGAAAATGCACCGTGGTTGTATCTGTTAATGAGTTGCTAGCCGGAGGAAAGTTTCTCAAGAGGATAAAGATAAAAGGGCATATGAGAGAAAGAATGGATAGAGAGGAGATCGAACCCTAATCAGAATTGGATCAATCGCGTACCACCACCTCCTCTTTGAACAAGGAAGGAAAACTCCTCTATCTATCTCCAAATACGGCGAAAGCTTGAAACCATTAAGCTGGTGACTATTTATACTTAGCCACGTCCCTATAGATATCCTGGTATTTTATATCCCAGTCAATAATTTAATAGGTTATTTGATAATTTGATAAATTCTATAAAAATAAAAACAAACTTCAACATATTTAAATTATTCTTAAGCTTTATAACTTATTTTTCATTTTTTAATCCTCATAATTAATTTAAAAAATAAAATAAAATAAAAAGCGGAATGCTCCTGGGAAGCTTGCTTTGTGGCTTTGTGTGTTGTGGTACTTGATTGCTACGAGTATTCATTAATGTTATTGGTACAAAAGAGTAACGAATACTTAGTTTAGCTAGCTCCGATTCGTATTTAGAAAAATCACATGGGCATGGGGTTTTGATTCATTATTTATTACCTGTATATGCAAGCAGAGTTGCTCTCATAAAACCTGCCATATTTTCGAATTCTTGTAATTTCTATTTGATGCATTTGCATTTGCACTACTATTTTAGATTAGTTTCCAACATTGTCAATTGTAATTAAAATAAATCTTATAAAGTTATTTTCTGCACGAACTACTACTTATTTAATTTAACTTTCAAAGTGATTTACTCATTAACACCTAAATCAAAATTGATCCTTGCACCGAAATATGATTATGTATTGTAGTATGCTAAAAAGATTTGTGTGTTGCGCATTTAGTCGTTAAATTTAGAAGTATCATTATTTCAGGACCTCTATTTCATCTAAGATTTTCTCTGCAGGTTTCACTCTGTCAAGTTTTAGATCGCTCGATCAATACGTGTATTTTACAGAATGTGCTATGCCATGTTGCTTTTCATCACACACACAAATTTCCACATATAAGTGACTAAAGTTCATATTCTGACCAACATGGCCTTTGTTTCAAGAACATGTTCCCATCTAATGATAATAACTTCAGTATAAATACACCATTTCGAACCTAAATCAGAATCAAAATCAAAATCCTACCTAGAGGGAGAGAAATCGACCAGCCACACGAATCCGTATTCCACGGCACCGGTAGCGAATACTTCTGCAGGCAAACAAACGAGACCAGAATCTATCTTACTTGTTCTGTGGTATATGGTAATCAAGCAGCAACACTCGTCCATGATCCAAGAATATGGCTTCACTTCTGGCTGTGGTATATATGGTCATCAAGCAACAACACATATCATGTTTCACCGACGGGCGACGACAACGACAATCATATTTTGCTCATCGCTGGTCCTTTGAGACTTTATCTATAGCATCAAAAACATATTGCACAGTAACATCCTCCACAATAACGGTCTTATCTCTAGACTTGGAACCGGTACCTATTGATACTTGTCTTCGTTTTACTCCTAAAACCTGAAATATGAGCACAAAAGGTGTGTATGAAAAAACAAGGAGGGTTGAAGGGTTAGTGACTCAATAGAGAACTAGAAAAGGTAGCCATGTAAAACTAATTACATTAAAATGTTTCCAAACACAAGAAACATAAGGTGAAATGTCAATTATTATTGATATCATCAACCTACAGAGCACCATTATACTATCCACACCTCTAAATAGACAGAAAGTGAGCAACATCAGATTAGAAAGCATATAATAAAATAAAGCTCATTTTGGTGGAAACATGATTCTAGAAGGTCATGATCTCATGGTAAATGTCATATGAGTTGTTGATACGATCCAATAACATTGTACAATCCATATAGCTTAAGTCATTTAATGAGATGAGGTTTTATTGTTGTTGTATAATTCCATAAGAAACTAGACTAATGGAGTGGGATGAGGAGCCTATCCCACAAACTGGCCGTTGAGGTGGAGAACTAACCCAACTTAAATATGAACCTTAGTATCCAAATCTCCGTTATCGACAATGCAAGGAAGAAGCAACAAGCCTAGCAGGAACAAAGCGGCTACTGATTCCAACATAAAGTTAGATAAACCAACATGAAGAAAGATTTACAACTATGTGTATGAAAGTCTAAGAGTACCAATATTTAGAATACGATAGCACAATTTTTATCCTCCCTGTTTCCACCATAGCAATAAGATTTCCCAAACTAGGTTAGAAAAAAAGAAAAAATTATCCTCTAAATTTTAACATCTGATACTGGAAACTCATGAACATGCAACAGTTGACTCTGCACTCTCTCGAATCTCGATATTAGGGCTTCGACATCACTCCTCAGTGAAATTTCGTTTTCTAAGATACAAAGTGAATCAAATTCAGGGAAAATAAACTAGAAAAACAATAAACAAAAGAAGAGCGAGCTTACGGAGCTTATGTAATCAAGAAGGGCGGCATTTGCTTCTCCATCCCTGGCCGGTGCGTCAATTTGTACTCCTACAGCTTCATTACTGATATCTACAATTTCATGACGATTAGGAACAAAAACCAGAGAACACAAAATTGGATGTATATCATCAACAAAAGAGAAAAAAACCAAACTAGAGAAGTACCTGTTACGGAAGCAGTTTTCGAACCGGGCTTGGCGTGGATGGTAATAGCGACGGAAGAAGGAGTCATGGATCGAATACAAGAAGGCCAATTGTTAGCTTTTGCTGTTTGAGATGGTTCACTCTTGTCAACCTTCGCCTTACCCCTCTTCGCCGGCGGCATTTTAATTTTCTGATAGCTGTTGCCGTCGCGGAGGACTCCCAGGGCTATGCCGAGGTCGAGACTAATAACGAGGTGCCACCTTGCGTACACACTACGCGACAGCATCTCCCTCGAGAAACTGTCGTGTCTGTGTATATATATAATATTTATATTTATATATCAATATCTATATCTATATATGTATAGACGTTTTTCAAGAGAACGCCACGTAACGGATCTGAATCGATCTGGCCTTTTAAAAATGGAAAATAAAATAAATGATAAGGCATTCGGTCCCTTTTGATCTGAATCAGATAGCCGACAAGGTATCGTTTCTGATCATTTCCTTTTTGAAATTAAATAGTCGTGCTCGGTGTTTGATTAGTATTATTTGGGGCTAGTTTCTTGGAATTGCAAGTTTGCAACACAGAAAAACGAAGAGCAAAGGGAGTTTCATTGACAAGGAGCTAGAAATTCGATATAGCCAGACGATGGGGGCATCCAGCTCGACGGAGCAGAACGTTTCGACGGAACAACGGGAGGTGGAAAACGAAGCTTCTTCCACAGGTGCTCTTCCTATTCTTCGGAGAGCTTTCTCCAAGTTTGCAGATCCCGAAATAAATGCCGTTCCTCGTGAAAATTTACAGGTACTGAAAAACATTAATAAACTCTCAATTTTATGTGTTTTGTTTTTTTAATTTTTGGAAATGTGGAAATATCCAATTCTGATGAAAGAAAGTCAAAGTAACTGATCATAATGATGTTAAGTCAGTTTTGGTTTCTCATATCTGTTAAAATCAAGAGGCATTCCCAACAGTTGGAAAAAATACTTCAGCGCAACTGCTCTAAATTTATGCTTGCTGCTTTAGATAAGAATTCCCCGTTTATTAGTTATTCTTTATATTGTTCTGTTATCTCTCTGGAAGATCTTAGTTATTGAATATTCCACAAAATGCAATGGATCATTACTAATTACTCTTCAATGTGCAAGTATGTGGAGAGATGAGGTCTGCTTTTTGTTGGAGTCATTCACGGTTTCATTGGAGGGGTAATCATTAGGCTTTTAATCTTAGCCACCTGTGAATTCGTTACTATGCGGTTTGACATCGTTAGTTACTTGTAATTAAATTGAATTTTAATTCAATTCGGGTCCGTGTAGAAAGAAGATGAATAATCATAAATGTTCAAAAATTTTGTCACTGACCAAGATTTGAGAGAGGAATTTTTTAGGTTACTTGCTATCTTTTGTGAAATGTGTTCACCATAATTTCTTGTATCGTTTCAGTGTCCTATCGTCTCTCTGATTTCTAACATGTAAAAATATTGTTTTCAGCAATGCTTTAGTTTAGTTTACAAAGGTCAAAGTGATGCCAGCAACATCCCCAAGTTGTTCCCAGTACTGTTAGATCACTTGGGCCCATCCATAGTTGACCATTTTTTTATGCCTGCCAAAGGACAAATTACTTGGATTGAATTTGTGAGAGGTTATAATAAATGCTGTGGAAGGATTTCTGCGTCTATGTCACTGAATATGCTTCTCAGAGTATTGCATTCAACTGCTGGAAGAGCTAATGTGCCTGTCAATTTGGAGTTTGAATCTGACGATACTGATGGGAAAATAAATGGGTCACTTCTTCCCAGGGATGTACTTTTGCTTCTTCTCATGTGCTGGTCTATGTCATGGGACTGTAGAAGTTTGAAACACTCAGAACGCAAAGCAAGTCTTAGCCCACCAAATTTGAATCATTTGGTACTATCAGCCATCACATCATGTGCAAATATTGACAATGGCTTGAATGTATGGGATAGAGACTTCTCAAGCTTGGAAGTTCAAATTCCTGCTGGAAAGTTTGTTACATGGGTTTTGAGTACAGTACCGTGCCTCTCGGATTGTTTCAGTCAGTTTTTTCATGCAAGACTGCAAAACCAAGCCACTGCGGGGGTAATTCCTGCATTCAAGCTGAACTATTTGCCATCTTTATTTCCACCTGTTCAACATAATTTCGGTGTATGCTAAAAATTACACTCTTCTTGTAACATATTTAGCTACCTAGTGTTCTGTGCTTATTATTATAAATCAGTCCAAAATCTATCTTCCCTATAATTAGTTGAAAATTGAAGTTAAATTTAAACTAGACATAAAAACCCCGTGCGTTGCATGGTCTCTTTAGAATCTTTCATGAAGAGCCATTAATTTATATCAGCCCTATTTTTTGTTTCTTCAACCTTGCCTTCCTGCTGACTTTGTTGAGTGAGCTACAACTACTTCCTCACATCCTTTTCATTTTCAAGCATACAGTGTAACTCGGTCATGTTTGTATTTCTTTTTTCCATTAAAAATTTCTTTTCCTTCATCGAATTGAGATGTTAGGTTTTGATCATTAAATGAGTTGGTGGTCAAACAGCTTCCTCGAAGTTGTTTCATTCTGTTATTGAGTTGATTATCATAGCATTTGATAATAGTCAAATAATTGAATTTTTTTTCTGAAATTCTAGAAGGATGTCAATGACCGTGTTTAGCTCTCCTTCACATTTTCCTTTTAGGTTACTGCTACTAGGGAATGATAATTGTCTTGAAGACCTTTGCCCTTAACATTTACACCATTGTATATGGTATAGTGTAACTTAGAGGGACTTTCAACTAGGCTTATGTCCAAGAATTAATTGGTTAAAACATTTGCTCTAAGACATTGCATGAACTGTAATAATATGCTTCGCCTGTCATTGTACTCGCTTAGCCCTGTTTTCCAAACTTCTTTTGATTCAATAATATAGTTTCTCTGCTTTTTAACATTGTTATTATAGGACCAAAAAATATATTGCATCTGGCTCTAAGGTGTGTTTAGAGGAATAATTTCCTGATCAATGGCAGGATGAATCAGTGCCCTCTAATTCCTCTGTCGGGGATGTTTCATTAACAACAGAATGTGATAATAACATTTTAACCCACGGAAGGGCATGGGCAATTGGTCTTACACAGAGAAGTACAATAAATGAAGAGATATCAGAAGTGTGTTTGCCTAGAAGTGAAGATGGAACGGATGAAAGACTTCTTTATAGGTTCGTATCTTTGAATCTTATATATAGCTTGATCCCTCACTTATGCTTTAACAGTGTCTGACACCTGCTTGAATAAACAAATTCTTCGTAACTGCTTGGCATTGCTAAAATTGGGGATGAGTTCCTCATTTTGTAGTACTGCTTCCCAACATTGTGCTTTCTGTCTGATTCTGTTATCTACTTTATCTACTTACTCTTAGTTAGTCTTGCTCTCTTGTTAGCCTTTTTTCTTGCGAGACTTGACATTTGGAAAAAGATTGGCTTTGAGATTGAATATATAATATGTTATAGGTCATCTGCTCATGGGAAAGGTCTAAACAGATTTTGGTCTCATGTTGAAGGTTACAAAGGTCCATTGCTAATTTTGATTGCAGCAAGTTCTGGACAGACCCAGGAGGGAAGCTCCACTGTTAGGAAATGGGTTATAGGTGCCCTAACTAATCAGGGTTTTGAAAATAAGGATCTGTTCTATGGAAGCTCGGGATGTTTATATGCTATAAGTCCAGTTTTCCATGTATTCGCACCTTCCGGTAAGTGGCCTGTTTAGTTTCCTATTTATTGGAGAGTGGGAGTTTGGGAGGGGATTTTTTTTTCTTTTAAGCATTAATTGTGTGTTATTATTGACAGGGAAGGAAAAGAATTTTGTTTATAGTCACTTGCATCCTGCTGGTAAAGTATACGAGCCTCGTCCAAAACCTGTGGGGATTGCATTTGGAGGAACTATGGGAAATGAGAGACTATTCATTGATGAAGATTTTGCAAGAGTAACTGTTCGACATCATGCTATTGACAAAACTTACCATCATGGTCCTCTTCTTCCAGACCAGGTATAATTCTATGTCTGAGAAGATTTAATGTGTTGATGTTGAGCTTGTAACTGAACAGTAACTAAATGCGCCGACCAGAAGTTGCTTATTATGCATGTTGTCTCTTATGGTATCTTGTCTTGTTAAAAATACTGTAATCTTCTAGGTTGATGGTTCTTTCTCTTTTGGAATCTGGGTGTTTTTGAGTACCAGATAATTGTTTTGATGTATATAGTTGATTCTTTTGAATGAAATCATTTTTTTGGCAAAAAGAAAAGCACTGCAATCCTTCCTGATGATAAAATTTCTAATAAGAAGCTAATGGTGAAAGATTTTAAGAGTTATTGGAAGTTAGAACAACATGGACTGGGATTGTTAAAGCACTATGGCTATTGAGCAATAGTGAACTTTGCTTGTCCAGGGACTCCAGCTTCCTGAGCTGTCATTCGTTGGGTTATGATATGTTTCATTTTCAGGGTTTTCTGGCTGTCGAAGGTTTGATATCAGAAGTGGAAGTTTGGGGACTTGGAGGGCTTGGGGCAAAGAAAGTGCAAGATTCATATAAAAAGAGAGAAGAACTTTTCACTGAGCAAAGACGAAAAGTAACACACCTGATCCCACTCTTGTTTTGCAAATTAAACTAGATGATGAATCAATAGAAAGTGTCAATAAATAATATGTCGTTATGCTCTTTTGCAGGTTGACTTGAAGACATTTGCAAGCTGGGAGGATTCACCTGAGAAAATGATGATGGACATGATGGCTGATCCGAATGCCGTTCGAAAGGAAGACCGGTAAGTACCCCACGATTTCTTGTAGCAAAGAGTTAAACTGTTTATGAAATGAAGATCACACATTAAATTGTGGTAGCTCGTTGTTGTTTGAGAAATTTTGCTGGTATGATATTGTCTCGCACGCACACATACATTCGTGTTTATAGACGTATGAATGTAATTTCTTTACAAGTACGATGTGGTACTGAAAACTGTAAAGCAGGTTCCGCTTGAGCTTGAACTCATATTTTCACTGGAATCACTATGGATGTTATCAAACAAATAAAATATGGACCATGGTTTCATACTTTGGAGGAAGCCACTTTCAGACAATAGTTGTATTTCTAACAACGAATTTTGAGTTTACAATCAGTTTAAATTGTAGAGAAAGCAGGGATTGATAGGTATTGATTATTTAACATGCAAGTAAGATAATTAAGAATAAGAATGAATCCTATGCATATAAGAAAAATAATAAGATTATACTCAAGAAGGATTAATTTGAAGTTACAAGCAGATTGAATCTGTAATCTTCAATTCACTTATAAGGAAACTTTCATGTAAGTTATAAAGTCAGCTTTAAATAAAAGAATAAGTTTTAATAACATAAGGTTAGAATTCATGATCTACTACTTACAGGTAAATTTTCATGCTGTTAAGTGATAAGGCGACTGGCATCCCTACCCTTTAAAGATGGAAAATACGAAAATCAAGACTATCACTACTTGGGTGAGGCAGATGAGTTTGGGGATTGTGGAGTTTATTATTACGGCTATCAAAATGACAAATCTTTATGACGATGGCATCTAATTCTAACTTGGTACTTACAACCCCGCATGCCACTCAAAAGTGGGCAACATGAATTACCTAACAAAGTACCCTTAAAATCAACCAATCAATAAAAACTCAACCCCTCCAAAAAGTTATCATTATTCAATCCTCAAAAGCGTCAAAAAAAGGATCAAATTATGTATTCCATCTTCGACCAAGATAAGAAAACAGTGTACTGTCAAGCACTGAAGTTGGAAATGAACATACATGAACCAATTAAACTGAAGCATAGATGATAATGGATTATGATATTGATGACACAAGTTGAGCTTAGATTATGAAACTATATGAAGGGGGTTAGGCTAAGATCCATGCAAGCTCTAGAAATTTGTGTTTGGTAGAAAAAAAAATCAATGTTTTAAAAGGTTTCTGACGCAAATTATTTTAAAAAATTTTTAAAATAAACAGTCATATTTGTTTAAAATGATTTTTAAATTAAAATATAATTTAAAAATAATATTTTGAATAAGTTAATGAGAATAATTTCTAAAATAATAAAAGAATTTATGAATTACTTAATTATCATTTTATTTTTATTTTTTCTTATACTTTTGCTATTATCTTCTCCCTCTTCTCTTTCTTCTCTTCTCTCCCTTCTTGTCATCATAAACTACCGTCACTGCCATGTCGCTGAGAGGGAGAAAGGCCGTGTCACATCGAGTTATTCTATTGTCTTTAGCCACTACAGAGCTCTGTCGCTAGGTCATTACCAGGTCTTCTTCTATCACAAAGCTTTGTCGCCAGGTTGTCGTCAGAAAGAATAGAAAAAAATGCTCCCTCATCATCAGAAAGAATAGAAGAATAGAGAAGAGATGATATCAGAGGTGTATTGATGGAGAGAACGTGAGAGAGGAAAAAAAATAATATATTTTTTTAATATAATCATACTCTTTCTAATAATTTATTAATAACAAAATTTTTATTGTTATAGTAACTATTTAAACACTGATTTATTTAAAATTATTTTTTTATAAACTCTTATTTATAAATTTTTTTAAAAGTTATTTAAATTTTATTTTTTATAAATTATGTTTTAAAAATTTATCCAAATAATCCTACATCATTGATAATATATGCATGAATATGCTTTGCTCTTGTCAAATCACCCACTAGGGTACACATCATTATAAACATGGCGTCAATCAAACTCCCATTCACTTTTCCACCCAACAAAATGCTTTTAATATATTCAGTTCCCCAGTTTTAAAAATACTCCTGTAAGTAAGGTGGAAATAGGACAAGGCTTTTAATAGTGGCATACAGCATGGTTTAATTAGAGTATGATAAAATGTTGTCTATTTAACAAATAGATGACGGTTTATATGTATTTAAAGGTATGTTAATTTAAATAGACTAGATTTTTTCTTTCAAAGCTTAGCCTACCAGCCGATAAATTTAATTTATTTAATTATATATATATATATGTTATAGATAGACTCAAAGTATATTTAATGCATTTTATATATAAATATTTACGCTTTGAAACCTTTTAAGAGGATATATTTTGTTAGCTTCAAGTACCTATTTGTATTAATTTTTAGATAATAGATTCTGAGAAAAATATATTTTAAAAAGAATATATTTTAAAAATAGAGATATTTAGATGATTAGTAGTATAATTACTTTTTATATTGATAAATTACCAAAAAATGTATGATTTGATTATGAGAGATGAGAGAGGTATAAAATAGAGATGAGAGATAGTGTAAAAAAAGTAAAGATAAGATAATAATTAGATAGTCTATAAGCTATTTTACTGTTTCAAAAGCTATTTTTAGTATTTTATTCAAAACTATAGTTTTAAATTATAATTTTAGTCAAAATCACTTCTGGATAAATATAGTTATTTATTTAAAATTACTCAAAACTAAAATTTTATCTAAAAACTTTTTAAACTATACACTCAAGCACACATTTAATAAATTTAAAATCCATTTATAACATTCAGTACTTAAGATATGAAATCTTTTTATCAACCTACATTGTAAGTAGGCCACTAAAAAGGCTTTAAGCCTGACATGTCTTTTTAAAGGCTTAAGCCTAAACTTTAAAGAAAAAAAAACGTGTTTACAAGCTAAGACTTTAAATTCTAATTATAAACTTAGATCTACTTAAACAAAATCTTGTCTAACTTAGACATATTTCCATCCTTACCTGAGTATTTATTTCTCGATTTTTGTATGGGAATTGATCTAAAAAAATTATAATATGAATTTTTATTAGGAGAATAACAGCTAGATGTCTGAAAAAAAAATATTTTTAAATATTAATTTAAATAATTGCAAATGGGAGACTTAGTTGTAAACTAATAATTATATTTGAAATATAAATGTCCAATTTACAATCGACACTCCTAAATTTGTAACAATCTAAAAATTTATTTTTAATTCATTTTAATAAAAAAAATGTCAAAAAATAACTGTAATTAAATTAATATTTTAAAATTTAAATGCATTCTCCTTTTTTTATCTTTTATAAATTTAAGTATATGCTCCTATTTAGATAAGAATTTAAAAAATAACTTATAAAAAAAAGAGTTATTGGACAGTTTTTAAAAAATAACTTTTAAATAAGAGCTTATAGAAAAAAACGGTTCTGAATAAATAAGTATTTGGATAGTTATTAGTATAAGGATTTTTGTGATTAGTAAATTATTAAAAAATGTACAATTTTATTAAAAATATGATAGATGAGAGAGGGTGAAAAAGAGAAATGGGAAAAAAAAGAGGGTGGAGAAGAGATATGGGAGAGGGTGTAAAAAAGTAAGGGTAAAATAGTAATTTGATAGTACATAAGCTCTTTTACTATTCTAAAACTATTCTCAGTAGCTTATGTAAAACCTTGATTTTAAACTATTGTTCGATCCAAAAGCCCTTTTAGGTAAATATAGTTATTTATTTTGAATTTTTCTTAGGGTATGTTTGGACTAACTTTTAGAGAATAGATTTTGGAAAAAATAGATTTTGGGAAGAATATATTTTGAAAATAGAGATGTTTAGATTACTAGTAGTAGAATCACTTTTTATATTAATAAATTATAAAAAAAGGGTATTTGATTAAAGTATGAGAGAGGAGATAGGGTAAAGAATAAGGGTGTGTTTGGATTAGCTTTTAGAAAATAGATTATGGAGAGAATAGATTTTATGAAGAATAGATTCTAAAGAATAGATTTTGGGAAGAATAGATTCTTAAAATAATAGATTTTAAAAATAGAGATGTTTAGATGATTAGTAGTAGAATCACTTTTTATATTGATAAATTATCAAAAAGGGTATAATTTGATTAAAGTATGAGAAAGGATAGATGGTAGAGAATAAATAGGAGAGAGGGTAGAGAAAAAATAGGAGAGATGAGAGAGTATAGAGAAGAGAGAAGAAATAGAAGATATAGTGAAGAAGAGAGATGAGAGAGGGTATAAGAAAAAATAAGGATAAAATAATAATTGGATAGTCCATAAGCTCTTTTATTATTCCAAAATCTATTTTCAGTAGCTTATTCAAAACAATTGTTTCAAATCAATGTTTTAGCTAAAATTAATTGTGGACAAAAATTGCTGTTTGTTTCAAATTTTTTCAAACCGAGGTTTTGGCTAAAATCAATTATAGACAAAAATTGCTGTTTGTTTCAAATTTTCCTAAATCGAGGTTTTGCCCAAAATTAATTTTGTAACCATGCATCCAAACAGTCACTAAATATGAGAGAGGAAAAAGGGTAGAGAATAAATATGAGAGATGAGAGAGTATAGAGAAAGAGAAGAAATAGGAGATATGGTGAATAAGAGATATGAGACATGAGAGAGAATAGAGATGAAAGAGGAAAGATGGTATAAAAAAATAAGGATAAAATAGTAATTGGATAGTGCATAAGTTCTTTTACTGTTCTAAACTCTATTTTCAGTAGTTTATTCAAAACCATGGTTTCAAACTGAGGTTTTGGCCAAATTCAATTCTGGATAAAAATGACTGTTTGTTTTAAATTTTAAATCGAGATTTTGGCAAAAATTAATTCTGGACAAAAAATACTGTTTGTTTCAAATTTTTCCAAACTGAGGTTTTACTCAAAATTGATTTTGTAACCATGCATCCAAACAGGCACTTAAATTAAGATTTAGGCCAGAAGCCCTTTTAAAACTAAGGTTTAGATGTTATCCAAACACGCACTGTATATCATCCTAATATTTTAGACAATGTTAAATATAGATACATCTTTTAATAATTATTAAATTAGAGTTGGTAGAGCCCAACATGCTAAAATATGGTGGGTTGGGTTGCTAAATTTATAGCTCATTTTGGTGTCCTCCAAACTCGCACCCGCGGCATGCTAACCCGCCGAGTTGGCGGGTTAGCCCCTTTTTTTACTATTTATATTACACTTTATTAATTTCAGAATCTCAGTCGAGTTAAGGTTTATATTACACTTCATTTATGTTAAATTTATCTCATTGAGTTATTTCTTTATATATTTTTTATTTTATTATTATTTTACTTGTGACATATTGATCTACAGATAGTGACAAAATTAAAAAAATAAATATTTTAACAATTTCATATTATACTTTAAATCTAATTAATATTGATATATATAAATATTTTTTAAAAAAATATATATATAAAAATAATTTTATTAACCCACCAACCCATTATAGCAGATTTGAGTTGGTATAATATTAACCCTCCTAAAAGCGATTCAATTCTCAACCCACAATAGGTTAACCTTAATCTGATAGATTGGCCAGCATTATTCCCTCTAGATTGAATCTTAATTTATTATATTGTAAAAAATTAGGGCTATTGTTATAAATCCAACCCCGCTTATGTCATGTTCTTTTTTATGGGACAGAGCCACTGCGTGGGCCTTGTGGGCCCGGAGAAGCAACAAACATAGTGAGGTCCAGACCGCCGAAGTAGTGGGTACAGGCAGTACAGCCTATAGCTAAAAAGCATACTTCGAATTTAAAGCCAACTTATCCACTTATCCTCCCTCCATCTTTTCGCCCATTATTATTAAACTGATATTCTTTTATTACCAGTATTGAACTTTTTTTTTTCTTTTTTCTTAATAAAAAAGAAAAAGAGAGAGAAGGCTTCTCCACTTGTCTCCTCCCCGTGTATCTTCCCCAATACAAATCATTTATAAAATATACACATAAAGTATACTTTAATTTCCTTGTTTTGTATTAATCTGAGATTAAGCCGAAAAGTGTCCACAAATCAAAAGCTCAAATTGCACATCAGAGTATTAATTAGACCAACCCATTTAACCAAACTTTTGTATTAATTAATTAATTAATAAATTAGTATAACAGATTGCGATCTAACTAGTTGCAAGATTTGAAGATTTTGAATCTTCTTCATATACTCTATTTAAATCTGAGTATTGGCGTATTGCATGACATGTTGCATTTTTATGTACTAAGAATTATAAAGCTATTATTATTATTTTTAGATAAGATTAATTGAACTATAGTTAAGCTTGCCAGCCACCTTTTGCTTTTGTTTTGTTAATCAAACTTTCCAGCTGGATCTTGCAAATTGCTGGTATGTTCGGTTTTTTCTAGTAATTTGGAGTGCTTAACGTCTAATCTTTCAGATTCAAATCTGATTGATGCAAATAAAGATTAATGTTGATAACAACATGTGTTTATCCACAACATCAAAAAGAAGAATGTTAATCTGTCCTAAAAAGCAGTTTTGATTGCTTGCTTCAATCAAAACAATGTTCTAGAGGCCAAACTATGAACCCAAATATGTCTTTAATTAATTTCAATAGATTATATCAATTTTTAAAATTAAATAAATTAAATTAGAGAAAATGATAAAATTATAGATAAAATGAATTAGCCACTTAAATATAAAATCTTGAGTTTCGCTCTATATAAGCGTAGAAAATATTATTGTGAGAGTTATTATTAGTAAAATCAAATATTTTTAAAGTGTTATTCTGTACAATACTTTTGTAATTTGTTTTTTGAGGAATTAGGATCGGAAGAGTATAAAAGCATGTATCCCATCTTTTTGGTTTTTTGAGGAATTAGAAAGGAACTTAAAAGGACCTTCCTTATGCATAGAAGGAATATTTTCCTCTCTTGTTTTATCCTTTTGGTGACATATATATACATGAAGATCATCTTTAATTTGCTATTAGGACAATGAGCCAAGGACTTGAAAAACCGTATGAATAATAGACACTAAACAATCCCTTTCTCAGGTGAAGCTAGTAATCCTAGAATCGTAGGATCAAGAGACAACACAATATTATGAGACGATTTATGATTCTCCAAAACCCTTCAGACACGTGGCACTTCCTCTCCCAATTATTTATTCACTTAAAACATTAAGCCCTTCTAAGTGGAGCATCCATTTTCTATCCTAAATCAAATCTCAATTTCAATCTACAAAACACGCCCTCCTACCAATATCTAATCTCAATTATATAACATTTTCTCTCTCTTTCTCTCTTTTAGTCTTTTTCCTATATTTATATATATATATATATATATATATATATATATATAATCCCTTAAACCCATCTTCACCTCTAACTCAGTTCTTCACCAACAAAACAACAAACAAACAAACATGTCTGCTTCTGCAAATTCTCGAGTACTCTTCCATGGCCTTCATCAATTCCATTACTCTAGAAGGTTACTGTTCCTTAACTACTCCCACCTCAACTCAACCAACAACAGCACCTCGACAGAATCATCAATCCTCGGAGATGTTAACTTCAATGCTAATGTTATCATGGTACTGTGTGTCATCTTGTGTGCTCTCATCTGTTCACTGGGTTTAAACTCCATCATCAGATGTATCTTAAAGTGTTCCAATATCGTCATCCCCAATAATAATAACGACTCATCAAACCCTACTCCGGCTCGAGTGGCCAACACCGGAGTGAAGAAGAAGGCATTGAAGACTTTCCCTACGGTGACCTTCTCTTCTGAGTCGTTGAAGCTCCCAGGTTTGGACACAGAGTGTGCGATATGTCTCTCGGAGTTCGATAATGGCGATCACCTTCGGATTCTTCCAAAGTGCAACCATGGCTTCCATGTTAGTTGCATTGACAAGTGGCTCAGCTCGCATTCGTCTTGCCCTAAGTGCAGACACTGCCTTATTCATACGTCATGTCAGAAGAAGATCGCAAAGTCATCTTCTTCTGTTGCTCCTGCTGAAACTATTGTGAGGATCGCACCTTTAGAACCTGAGGCTATGGTTCGTAACTATAGCTAGGGGCATAACTAATTAACTACCATCTTTATCGATCTTATCTTCCTCTCTATCATGTCATAAGTGTATATATAGAGTTGAGAGATCCTGATGAATTGTTTTAATTTCACCATTTACCCTAAGTGTTAATGCAGCTTTGCATTCTTTTTCAATAATATATAAGCTATTTTTCAGAAGTTGGCAGATTAATTCGTAACCATGATGATAGAGGCAGAGGCAATTAATAATAGAGTATGTGAAGCTGTGGGGGTTGATTAAATTGAAAAAAAAAACTTAAGGGGGGACTAAAAAGGGGAAATGTTAGAAACATAGGACAATATATATTAGCACAAAAGCTTCCCTCTTTCAATATCCACTACTAAAATTTGAGGTTATATTATCCTATAAATAACGGTTTTGAATTTATAGAGAGGTCATTTGTAGGGACACCCTTATTTGATGTGATTATTTAACCATCATATAAACTAACAAAAATATTACAGTTAAATAGTAAACATATATCAAATACTACCTTAACTAATTTAAGTAGATTAAGAAAATTAGTTAAGTTACTTATTTGTAATAAGTATATGGTAATTTTTTTAAAATACCATATTTAATCATATGCATTTAGAATTACCCTTAGTTAAAACGTCTTAATATATTTAATCATATAGAGTATCTTGAGGAGAAAATTATAATTTTAGGAGATAAAGTATATTCAAATTTTATATTTATGATCAAAGTATACTACTCTCTATCTAGATCTTATATTTAAGATTAGAGGGAGTAAGTTTTATTCAGATTTAGTCTTACGGTAGATTTGGTAGGATGGAAGAGTTTTTTATGGAAGCGGAAGTAGAAGTAAAAATGGAATTAGACTAAAAATAGACTTTAAAAAATTATTTAATAAGTTAGAAATGAGTATAGAATTGATGGATATTTTTTTAATACTTATGGTAAAATTGTTTAAAATATTTTTTATAACTTGAGAAGGGTTAAAGTTTTCTAGAAATTTTATAACTTGAGATAAAATAATCTAAAATATTTTACTTCTACTTCTCTCATCTCATTTATCAACTTTTTTTTATGAACTAAAATGACTCAAAATATTAAAAGTGAAAATAGAAATAGCTTTAATTGTACAAAACAAGATAAATCATTGATTATGCTTCTACTTATATACTACCAAACATGTCCTTATAGTTGGGGGAGGGTAAATTTGACCGATATAAACAATAATCTTCAAATTTAATGACATATTTGATACATAATCATTAAATAAGTAATCAATGAGCAATTTCAATTCATTCCAATAATAGTAATTTACAAGAGTTCAATTGATCCTACTACATATATACAAGAGTTCAATTCCTACATATACCAATTTCCTAAAACTTATATACACTAATTCTACATAGACAAAAATTTTATTTAAAATTAAAAAATATGGTACTTCAATAATGTAAATGATCACAGCAAAATTAATTGGCTAAAATTTGTTATCATCTCTATAAATTGAATTTTATTAGTTTAATGACATATAACACCATGTTATTAGGGATTGTAGGGTAATGATATCCTTCATATACCTCAACAAACAAGTATCTACTACTCCATGCTATTGGCCTTTGTTAAAAACCAATAAACAATAATATTAATGAATTAAATAAAGAATATTCCTCCCATTCACAGTATAAGTCTGATTTCACTAGACAAAAAAAATAGTAGTTCAAAGGAAGTTATATATATCATTAAATATATTGTAAGACTTCCCAAATACTACATTAATAAAATAATGATGAATTTATTACTTATAAAGTTTGTTATACAAAAGGATAAAATAAAAAATATTAAATGTTATTAAAGTGAACTTATATTCTGAACTAAATTAAATTTTAAAAAATATTACTTATATTATATATATATGAGTCGGAAAAGTAGTATAATCAATAATTCAACATCGATGGCCTCTAACCTATTCCAAGTTGTACATGACCCCGCATGCTCCTAAAAGTGGGCGACATTACCTAACATAGTGCCCTTGAATTAATCAACCAATGGATACAACTCCAGCCCCCAAAAAGCGATCATTATTGAATCCTCAAAAGCATAAAAAAAAAGATTAATTACATAAACCATCTTCGACACTGCAGATTATTAAACCCCTACCCACTTTTTCTTACTTGTATATTCTTACATTCCTTAATATATCATATAATTAAAAAATTAATTTTAATTTTAAATATAAAATATATTTTATATATTTATATTTATTAATTTTTTTCTCAAATTACCTCTATAGATATTCTATAAATAATAATCAAGTAAGAGATGAAGAAAAAAAATTAAAAAAAAATGTTAGAGTATTCTTTAAAAAAAAGTATATTAATTAATTTAATAAATTTTGTAATTTAATTAAATTTATTAAATATATCTTATATTGATGACCGGAGAATTTCAAATTGTGGCACACTTATACTATACATCCAAGCTGCAAAAAAGTGTAAATAAATAAGAATCAAACTTCAAGTATAGACAATAGTAGATTAATTATTAATATTAATGACACAATTTGAGCTTATATTATGAAACTATAATAAGGGTTAGGCTAAGATGCAAGTTCTAAATCAATAATAATATACAAATGTATACATATACATACATATTCTTCACTTTTTTAAATCGCCCCCACTTGGGTTACAAACACCACTCCAATCAAACTCCCTTCACTTTTCCACTCAAGTGCTTTTAATATAGGAAGTACCCCCCCCCCCGGGGGGGCTAAAGACAGAGCTTGGATTAATAAAGGGGAAATTGAAAAGAGTATATTGGGACATAAAACTAATAAATGAGATCAGAGCTTAAGTTTCGCTTAATTAGCTAGTACAATGTAAAATCTAGGAGATGTCATGACTAAGAAAATTAATTATTTTGTTTTGCATTTTTAGTTAGACTTATTTACCTGTATATGTAATAAAAGTTATTAATATACAGCAACAAGTCATCACAAAAATCTATACATATAAGTAAATACTCCATTTGATCTTTATTATAGGGTAATTTTAACTAATTTTTAGAAATAATACTAAGTTATAAATATAGGTCAACAAGTTATCACAAGAATTTATATATATAAATAAATATTATATATGTTCTTATTATAAGGTATCTCTAACTAATTCTTACATATTAAGAAATGATAATTAAATAATTAATTTTGTTATAAATTTATATTTTTTTCTAAATTTACCCTAATAAGCTCTTTTCTCTATGGTCTATCACCTCTCTTTTCCATTAATAACAAAAGTAAAATAAAAAATAGTAATTAATTAGTTAGTTAGTGATTAATATTTGAGACTAAAATTACTTCTAATTAGTGCCTTATAATAAGGAACATGGGAGTATATAACAAGTCAAATTATTCATAAATATAATTATGAGTTATAACTAGCATTACAAGAAAGAAAGTGTTTTATAGTAATTATAACTACTATAAATAATATTTATAATGGTTTAACTAGTCGATGCAAATTTAGTCACTATAAAACTTTTGTAATAGTTTATATAACTGCTACATAGTTAAAATACTATAAATATTTATAGTAGTTCATATAATTTAGTAGCCGTCAATAAAATTAGTATAAATGAATATATGAATGGAGGGGATAAAATTTTGTAGCGAACTAATAAATGGCTATAAAATTGTGGGTGGGTGGTAGAAAATTACGAGGTAATAAAATATTTAGGCGGTTAAAAAAAAGTTTCACGTTAGAGCCAAAAAGAAGCATGGGAAATGGACTAACACTAATGCTATATGCTTGGTATATAAAATGGGAATAAGAATAAGCATGGGAAATGGACTTTCCTTAAAATAATTATTAGTATACCAAGCAAACAAATTTTACTTTTTTTCTTTTTTAAAAAGGGACTTTTCTGTATATTACCAAACGGAAGATAAATCTTCTTTCTTTCCCAACAAACATAAGATAGATCTATACAATATTGTAAGTACTTTTATTTGATGCTCATGACTTGGACAAGACTCGACAAAACTTTGTGCATTATGTGGGGTAAGATGAATGATGGACTAGTAAGATGAATGATGGACTAGTAAGATGATGATCACCACTATAAAAGCAATATATTTTTTTATTCTTAATATAAAATTTATTTATTTAATTAATTTAATTAAATAAATTAATTAATATTATATATTTTTTAAAAATATCTTAATTATATTTATTAATTCTCTTCATCTCTTATTTAATTATTGTTGATAGAAATCAATAAAAATAATTTAAAAATATTAATAAATATAAAAAATAAATATTATATTTAAAATTAAAATTAATTTTTTAATTATATCATATATTAAGGATTAAAAGTGTATTAATTATACTTAAAAATAATTGAGTAATATAAAGAGTATAAATAGGGAAGAAAATATTTAATATGGCCGTCCCTGCACATAATCATATCAGAAATACGCATGATTGTCTAAATCAGGAGAATTTTTAACATAAATTTAAATGTGAGCATTTCAAAATATTATCAAATTAAATATAAGTAGTTCTTCAAATACTCAAATCTTGGTTTACTATACTTATATTTAATATTAAAATAAATATATCTAAGAATTTATGTTTATGATTGAATGAATATTAATTTTGTATTTTTTTCAAATGGTGGGGTCCCTCTTGTGGGTCAATGTGGGCCCGTAGAAACAACAAGAAATAGTGTGATACAGCCCACGAGGATATAGATCCAAGTAGCAGGTACATACACTTCATGTAGGACAGCCCTAAAGCAAAAAAAGCACTACTCTAAAATTGAAAGCCGACTTATCCCCATCTTTTCAACAATTTAGTGTTAATTATTGTATATATTTTTATTACTATTATTGAACTTTAATCTTTTTTAAATAAATAAAAAAAAAGGAGAAGGCTTCTCCACTTGTCTCCGCGTATTTTCCTCCATACAAATACTTTACAATAATACACAGTACAAATACATACTTTCCTTGTTTTGCATTAATCTTAAGATTTTGAAGCCAAAAAGTACCCACAAAATAAGAAACTAAAATTACCCATTTAGTTAAATTAACTTTTGATCATCAAAAAGAGACTTCGCATAACAGTGTTCATGAACTATAACTCTTCCCATAGCCGAGAGAATATTAGATAATTATATAAAAATACGCCAATTCTGTTTGATGTCTTGCTTTTATATGAAATAATTTTTAATTACCTCACAATTTAATAAATTCTTAATCTCCAAAACAAAAAAACCAGAAAAAGTGACTAATATTAAAAATAAAAAAAGTAACTTTTTCCTTATTAATCGTAGTACGGACAAGCCCACTTAGATCACTCCCTCACTTGAATCCAAAAGACCAGACATTATGCGAATAAAATTGCACAAATAAAATTAATCTTAAATTAAAAATTATATTTCATTCAAAAAGCCTGTCGAGTTGTTCGTGGAAAGGTATATTTTTTTTATGGTCTAAAAACAAATACACACAGAGATAACAATAAGAATTCATAAATCTTTACTGAGAACAAAGAAAATAAGAAATAATATTTTTTTAATTGGTGTGTATCCTAGTATGAGAGGTAAATTATGTTTAAAGTACTATCATATATTAAATATAAATATATATTTTAATAAAAATTAAATTTAAATTTACTCACTGATACTAATCCTATTATTATATTAGTCAAGCGTTAATGTGTTATTATATACGCCAGACCAAACCTTGAATCAAACTTGAAACTATATTTTCAGGTCATTCCAATGAGGAAGCAAGACCGGAGGATTCCTTTGTCTGTAAAGCTAAAATCTCTAGGGTTTTTATTATTGTAGCCTGTAGGATCAAGGCAACAGCATCAATGGGGAAGATTTATTTATGAATCTCCATAACCTATTCATCAGCCACGTGGCACATCCTACTGCGCTTAAAGTGGCCCTAAGATAATCCAACAATTATTCACCAAAATACATTAAACCCCACTAAGTGATGCCTGCTCCATTAATTCTCTCCTAAATCAAATCTCAATCTCCATCTCCATAGACACCCTCCTAGGAATATTCTTCTCTCTCCCCTATATAGGATCCCTTGAAGAGCCCATCTTGATCTCTAACTCAATTCTTCTTCTTCTTCTTCTTCATCAACAAACAAACATGGCTGCTTCTGCAAATTCTGAGCTACTCTTTCGGTACTCTAGAAGGTTGCTGTTCCTTAACTCCATCCTCAACTCAACCAACCCCCCACCATCACCATCATCTTCCAACAAAACCTCCACAGAATCTTTGTTCCCCGGAGATGGTAACTTCGATGCAAATGTTATCATGGTACTGTCTGTTCTCTTGTGTGCTCTCTTCTGTTCACTCGGTTTAAACTCCATCCTCAGATGTGCCCTAAGGTGTTCCAACGTCATCGTCCGCAATAGCAACACCAACGACTCAATTCCGCCGCCACGAGTGGCCAACACCGGAGTGAAGAAGAAGGCTTTGAAGACTTTCCCTACGGTTACCTTCTCTTCTGAGTTGATAAAGCTCCCAGGTCTTGACACAGAGTGTGTGATTTGTCTCTCGGAGTTCAACAATGGCGATCGCCTTCGGATTCTTCCAAAGTGCAACCATGGATTCCATGTTCGTTGCATTGACAAGTGGCTCAGCTCGCACTCTTCTTGCCCTAAGTGCAGACACTGCCTTATTCAGACATGTCAGAAGATCGTAGGGTCGACGACGTCGACGTCTCAACCTTCTTCTGTCAATATTCCTCCTTCTGAAACTATTGTGAGAATCGCACCTTTAGAACCAGAGCGGATGGTACGTAACTATGCCTAGAAATTAACGACGTAGTATTCATCCTTTTCAGTTTCCATTTTCTCATAAAGTGTATATATATATATATAGAGAGAGAGAGAGAGAGTTGAGAGATGCAGAATTATTGTTCTAATTTTACACCATTTACCCAAAGTGTTCATATAGCTACTTCCAAATGTAGTAGTTTAATTAATTAATTAACATATTGGGAAAAGCTATTTAATTAATCTCCAGAATGATGATACGGAGAGATTAATTAATTGATAATTAAGCACGAAAGGGGTGTGTTTAATAATAATGGGGCATGTGGGTGGGTCATTGAATGAATGAATAATGAATGGAAGCTGAGGGTGAAAGACACTATAAGGGGTATTAAACAAAAAACGTGGGGACTAAAAGGGGAAATAGTTGAAACACGAAGGACAAATTAGCAAAAAGTGCGTTTGACAAGGCTCTACTTGGAATATAATTTGCTTAAGCTAAACGCATTATTAATTATTATCAAAGAAATAATTAACGCTGTGGTTGAGGCATAATATATGGTATTTATATTAATTAGAGTGATTTTCTTCTCATAATATATTTGTTTTCGAATTTTCGTACAATTTCTTCTCAATATGCAATACATGATTTTTCAAAATCAAGGTAATGTTATCCTTTTTTTTTTAAAAAAAAAAGGCATAAGAAATGGCTCATAAAGGAAGTCTCTCAATTTTCATCACTAACGGTTGGCTTTACGTCACTGTTAAAAAGTGGTAATATTTCACTGTTAGTATTTAAAAATTAAATGTTACATTAATTCCTAATTTTTTTAAGATATTCATAACTTATCCAAAATTAGTTTTTAGGTAAAAATACACTTTATAATTTATCTTCAAATAGATTTCTCCCTATACCAGATCCATAATTGGTGGGAGAGGGGGAGAGAGAGAGTAATAATTGATGATGGGAAAATACGATTAATTGAATTTGTATAATGGGATGACATGACTTTGAGCATTTTCGTTGCGGGGTGACGTTTTGCAGTTGCAGGTTGCTTAAATTGAGCCTTCCCAATAATGCAGTTAATTAGTAGCCTAACCAAGTCAAAAATAATAATAAAAAAATACCTTTATTAATTCTTTTATATATATATATATATATACACACACACACACATAAACATTCCTCTTCTACTTCTATTTTTAATATATAATTTATTTAATTAATTAAATTAAATTAAAAAATTAATTATATTACTTAATATGATATATTTTTTAAAATATATAAATTATTATTTTTAATTAATTTTTTATTTAATTATTATTGATAGAATATTAACAAAAATAATTTAAAAATTAATAAATATAAAAATATATATTATATTTAAAATTAAAATTAATTATTTAATTAGATTTTATATTAAAAGTATAGAAGTATATGATATTATCTTGGAGGCGTCCATGGAGCTATAATGGATTGACTGTATAAGATTCCGCTCTCCACTAATTCTCACGATTTTGCAAATCCAGGCGAACCAAATCCTCCTCAGAAATGGAACAAAGTTCACTTGGGTTCCAATGAATGTGGGCACACTAACCTAGTCATATCTCACGCGCTAGGCATAGCAAGATGATATCCTCTTCACACCTCTCACATTCCCCCTATCATTCTCCTTTAATCATTCCTCCTTTTCATTTTCCAAGCCCTAATGTTTACCGAAGATATTTAATCAAGGATTTTGTCATCATTTTAACAAAGCACTGCATTGATTGTTTGTTTATTACCACCTCCATATATACAAATAACACTAATTGAGAGTTATATTTAATTTTAAATATAAAATTTTAATTTATTTTATTTTTAAAATTTTTATTCTTAAAAAAATATCTATACCAATTATATATTAAGAAGTTTTCATATAAAAATAATTATGATAAAAGATATCATTTTATAAAAAATAAAATATTATTTATTAAAAATAATTAATATAACTAATTTTTTTAAAATATACTAATTAATTATATAGCTATTATATTAAGAATTAAAAAAAAATTATTAATAAAGTAGCATTTAACGTTCATATTATTTTTTAGTAACACCTTAGATTTTAATTTTTTTTATGGCTTAAGATATTAGATATATTATAAATAAGATTATGATACTTGAAGTACAAAAAAACTATCTCGTACCTTAATATTGCTCTTTTATTGTTTTTATTCATTATTGCTCCCATCTTATATATAATATACAAATAAGCGAATTATATAGTTTAAAAAATTATTTAAAATTAATTAAAGATAATAAATATATAAAAATATATATTTTCTAAAAATACTCATATTTATTACGAGTGGGTGATTGAGATATAACATGTTATTAAAGAGGTAAAAAATGGAGAGAGAAAATCTATTAAAATTTCACATATCTTTAAAATGTATCTTATAAGTATGACCCAATCATCTCCAAATAACATATAAGATGGGAGGGAGTGTTGGTATAGAAAAAAGAGAAACATTTGTAAAGCATATATTTGATATAAGCAAAGCAGCCACAATTTTATTTCGTATCATCACGTTCCTTCCTTCTTTTTTTATTATTTTTTATCTACTAAATTTATTAGAATTTTACTTCGACTATATCCGAATTTGATTCATATCATATACTTGGTTATGGTGGGTGAGTCTTCTAACAAAAATTTTTGTATAGGTTAAGGCTCGAATTTGAAACTCTACTTAAGCGATATCAAATCGCTTATCACTCGAATTAACCCATATTGGTCCTTCCTTCCTAATTTTCAATAAAAAATGAGCCTCAAATTCTGTCAACGAATAATTATTAATTAGGGCTCCTAAAGTAACACGCGCATGAATCATGTGCGTTATAATTTAATCTAATTATAGCGTTAGTTAGGAAAAGTATGTTGTTTGTTTTTTTTGTCATAAAACCAGATGCTGGTCATGCTCCCTCGGAGTTTAGGTAAATCATATTATTTGAGGATCCATAAATAATACTCATATTTCTTTTAATGAATTTTATCTAAGTGACCTATATATTTATCATATTGTTTTATTGCCAGAAAAATTACGCTGGTTTATGGATATATTAATTAACATCAACATTATCCCTCAATATATACATTTTTATGAACTGTGGGTTTTAGGTTGTTATTGGTTTAAGTCTAATGGACTAGTCCCTAAGAAATTCATATTTGCATTCTCACTAGGAGAAATGCTCCCATTTACGTTATATTTGGATTGAGAGAGAAATAAAAAAAATAAAGAGAATGAATACTATGCTAAAAAGTTTTTTAAAATGATAAAAAAATTATTTTTAAGATTTTTTTCTCTTAATATTCTTTACGCCCTAATATTCTTTTCATCCAAATAAAGGGTTAATATTTCTAATAATATCCCAAATATAATTGTTTCTATTATAAATATATATGCACTTATAAAAAGAAACAAAATGATGCATGAGTGGCCACTAGTTTTTGAAATTATTGAGTGGTTTTCAGTAATGTTCTCTGTTCAAAATGTGGGCTTTAGGAAAGCGAGGCAGGAGAGCCCAGCACATTATTCCTAACTTCCTGTATTAAGATTGGGCCACGCTTCTTTCAATTTTCGCTTTCACAGTTCGGTCTCTTTCCCTCGGATAAATAATGTTATTCTTTTTTTTACCTACAGTATATTTAATTGGCAAAAAAATAAAATATATAACTATTTAAAATATATTCGATTACTAAAGAATATTACTTTGTTATAATTCTAATCACGATATTTAGAGAGTCATCTTAACTCCTTGGTACCTAAATTTATGTCTGAGGGTAATAGACAGCTCGCCCTACTTGATATTGGTATCGCCTAACAGGAAATGAGATTTTACCCTGCCTTTAGATAATAGGTAAACCCAACCCATTTTCAAAAAATTTAATTATAAAAAAATTGTTTTTGGGCATCAATTTTAAAACAAATAATATTGTTTATAGATAATAAATTGTTATTATGTCTATAATATATTAATATCATTTAATATATTTATTTTTTGAATTTTAAAAGTATATGTGATTTTTTTTTGTCTTTAGATGTAAAGAATTGTTTATACTTGTAACAATTTTATATTTCTCTAATATTTAATATAAAACTTCTTAATTTACACTAAAAACAGTACCAGTTTCTTTTTTTTTCCTCTCTCTCTATCAACGTAAATGCTATGATTTGTTTTGACCAAAGATGTGAATGGAGTGGGTTGGTCATAACATATGAAGCACACATTATGAAGTAGGAGAGGGGCCCAGAAATATACGAACCAAGAAGATGGAAATTGAGAATTGCCAATAGGAGTGAGGCAATCTCACCTTATCCACACGCGCACCACAATCACTAATCCTCTTCATTATCTCATATCCACATAACCATCTTCTCCCTTCTTCTCTACTAAACACGTACTTGTTCTTCACTCTCTCTCCCGCCGTGTGATCACCTCGCGAATCTGTACCAATGGCTTCAATGAACTCCGCTGTTCTTGCTTCTACCTACGCCATTTCTGGTGCGGCTTCTTCTGAATTCAACACCAAGCACACTTCCATCGCGGTTTCTGCTCCCAAATTGCCCCTCATCAAGGCACAGCAGGCCTCCTCGTCGGCCGCTCCACAAGGAAGAAGAGTTGCTATCTCTCTCTTAGCCGCTACCGTCTTCACCGCCGCTGCCGCTTCTTCTGCCAACGCCGGCGTCATTGAGGAATACCTGGAGAAAAGCAAGGCCAACAAGGTATTATAATTAATAGCCCGAGTTTCTCAATTTCTGTTCGAATTCTGCTGGATTAATTTCCAACCGAGGATGATTTGGATTTGGTTGGTGTTGGCGATGTAGGAATTGAATGATAAGAAGAGGTTAGCGACGAGTGGTGCGAATCTTGCTAGGGCTTACACCGTGGAATTTGGGACCTGCAAGTTCCCTGAGAACTTCACTGGATGCCAAGATCTTGCGAAGCAAAAGGTCGTCGTCTATGATCTCCATTGAAATGTTTCTTTCTGATTCGTCTCGTTGATTCTTTGATTGGATTCTGATGTGTTGTTCTTGTGTTTGCAGAAAGTGCCATTCATTAGTGATGATTTGGAGCTGGAATGCGAGGGAAAGGACAAATACAAGTGTGGATCTAATGTTTTCTGGAAATGGTGAACATAAATTCCTGTAAAATGAAACAAATCATTTAGCTATTGGCCTATTGCTCTGTTTGTGTACTGTACCTAATTTCTCCTTCCCCTCACAACCTTCTTTTCTCCACTCTTCGTTTTTCATTCCTCCATTTTCTTTCACCTCTTTCTTCCCTTCACCGAATCTTCCGTTCATCTTTTCTAAAAAGAATATTTTTACCTGTGTTATGTTTTTGAGTTGAGTATTCAAAAATAAGTAAGATCTGTAAAAAAATAAATAAATTGTTATTTATCCTTAGTATTGCATAAATAACATGCTAGGTATGCTTAGAGAGAGCACATCGATATCTTGACAAGAAGAATTTGATCAATGATATCCTCTTTCATTCTAAGTTTAATAGCGCTTTAGAAAAAGGAATCAATTGGCTCCTTCAATCTTTCTTCAGTCATTTTCTTTATAAAATTGATGTTTTATGGGCCCGCATTCTGAGGACTCTATTATTCCAACTTTAGCTGCATGAGTTTTCTACATTTTATAGAAGGGGAAAAAAAACAGGGAGAGCGCATTAATTTGCAAGTTACAGACTGTAAAATCCCGCAAAGCAAACAACTTCCATGACATGAAAATAATTCTACCACATAATACTCAACCATATCTTAATTATAAGAATTGATTAATTTTTTTTAATAGACTAATAAAATTAAAAATAAATTAATTGTAATCAAATTAAATATTTTAAGAAGAATTTTTATTATATATTTTTTAATATTAATTAATTAGCTTTTATAATTATGACCAATGGTAATATTTTTTTCTTGAAATGCAATATATGGTTATATCATTGTAGAGAATTTCAACTTTTGTTGGCCAGTGCAAAATTGTGCACAAACAAAGAAACGATATTCTAAGTTGTAGTATTATTCTTAGCATATTTTTTAGCCGAAGCAATATTATATATAAACAAATTCTCTCTGGGTCCTTTTTATCAGTTTGTGGGGAATGTACAAATGGGGGTATTTATGAGGCATGCAGGGATTCTGACATGGATACAGATCAAACACAAGAAATTTTGTTGGACAAATAATGATAATTGAGTGGAGTGGGGTTGCTTTTGCATGGTCCCCCCACAAAGCCCATAAACTTGCATTCTCTCTTGCATCACCCCCTATTCATTGCAATTACAGATTTAGAAGCAAAATAAATAAATAAATAAATAAATAAATAAATAGTAATAATAGAATATAATCGAATTAAACAGCGCTGGAAATCGAGTTATGATCCCTTTCTTTTTGTGGCTTCCAGTCCAGATAATTGAGTGGCATTCCAACACTATATCTTTACCATTACGTCGCGCATTAATCATGAACCCCCTTGAACCAATTCCCCGCCCCGCTTCCCCGCTAAGTTAGGTGATCAACGTATATTCCTTTTCCCTTCTTACAACTGTGTCTATATGTGCGTGTGCGTGTGGGTATATATATATATATATATATATATATATCAGGGAAAATTATTAAGCTCTCTATAACTCAATCACAAAAAATGGATGACTTCTAATACAAAAAATAATAATAAGTATATTGATTATTTGTTATAAAAAAATTTTGTGATTCCATTTTTTTAAGATCTTATAACAATTTTTTCTATATATTATTCTACTATTACTAATTAATTTAAACTCAACTTATAGAAATTTTGATTTGGTACAATTCAATACATATAATTTTGACTTAATCTTTAAATTTTGAATTAAAATAATTTAATCCTTATAATTTTACAATCAAGACATTAGTTCATAACGTTTAAAAAATTACTTTCATTTTTATAGTTTTATTTTCTAATATTAGTGGCTAGCATTTTAAATAATCAAAACTATGGTTAATAAATATTACGTTACACTAAATTAAAGTTTAAAAATTATATTTTAATTTAGTTAAAATTATATTAATTAAGTTGTAATAAGTTAAAATTTGATGTTTGAGTTTACTTGGGTTAAAATTATAAAAATTAAATTATTGATTTGTCTCATACAATTCAAACTCTCAACTTTATTTAATGGTGATATTGTCAATTAATTAACTGAACTAAGAGTAGTTAGATTTAGGGAAAGAGTTAATCCCTCATAATATAAAAAACTAAAGTTTAAATTTCTGTTGAAAGATATACCAACATTTAGTATTTGTGCATGTAAAGAGAAATCGTCATAGACAATACAAAAAAAAAACTAAGAGCTACAATAGTTCATGTATAACGATTAAGGGGCAAACTGCTGTAAAGTGTCATTTTATAATAGTTTGAGGATGGACAGTTATAAATTTATAGTTGTTTAACTATGAATAATATCTTCAGAGATATCTACAGCAGTTACAACTGCTACAAATATAGCGCCATAAGGCGGGAACAAAATTGTAGCGGTTAAAATCTAACGTCTATAAATATCTCCCTTCCTCCTATTCTTACCGCATGCTGGTTCTTCCTCTCCTCTTATCTCCTCTAGTTCTTTGTCCTTTCAACCCTTAGGTTGATTTTTTTTACCTATAAGATCACTTTAATTTATAATTTTTTTGTTTGTACATTTATTTTTATTAACACATCGATTTATTCTTTTTAAATATTTCTTATATAAATTATTAGATTTATTCAATTAATTATATATTATATTTTCTACAATTTTTTCACTTTTCAACCTTTTTCTACACTTTCTTTCATCTTCTTTTATAACTTTCTACCAAATTAATAATATCATTTTTTACACTTTCTATATCTTCAATATTTCTCATAAAATATAATATATCAAAATAACTTATATACTACTTTAACCTATCAAATAAAAATATATTCATATATATATTCAATTATATGGATAGTACATTAATTTTTTATTTTTTCATAAAGGCTACAACATTTATAGCTGTTTCAACCATTACAAACACTTAATGTGTGGGAAAATTCAATATTTAAATTTTTTGAATCATGCGCCAAAATTTGCAGTGGTTTAATAACTACTACAAGTGTTTGGCGCCAATATCAATTTTTTTTCTTTTTCTGCTTAAATTTTTCATTGCCTTTTGTATTTCTTGCCAACTTGCGACAAAATTTATAGTAGTTGAGTGAATCACTATAAAATTGTATCTTTAAGATTGACATGTATATTTATAGCAATTGAGTAAAATGCTACAAAATTAATAAAATCACTAAAAAGTTTACAGTAATTTGACCATGATGTGTAGTGGTTACATGAATCGCTATAAAGGTGTTTGTAGCACAAGATTTTTTAATTATTGGGCTAATTGCTACAAAATTTATTATCAACTGTTCAAACTGCTAAAAATACAAAAAAAATAACTGTTACAAATTGCCTTTTTTTTGTAGTGAAACTCTAAATATAAGAAATAGTTCTAATAATGATAGAAGTTGTAAATCGTCCCCTAAATCTAGTGTCACCAAAAATACATCTTGTTCCATCAGACCAAATGGTTTTGGGTATCAAACCCTTTGTCAACTACTCAACTATGAATGAAGGGAAGCTGTTACTTTTTTTGTTGTTTGGTGTTTCAGTGATTCATTCATACCCACCAAACTACACCTCCTTGCCTTCCAACCTAGGACTACTCATCCACCTTTACTCCATCGCGCATCTTTAATTAGTTACATTACAAGACATTTTTTATGAATAATTTGATTTAATTATTATTATTAGGAACAAACTTTGTGTTGGCTGTTATATATGTTTCTTGTAGGGAAAGGTTGGTAAGGTAAGGAGTGAATCATGGATAAGATGACCAGACGATATATCCATCCATGTATGTACCAACCCATATGTGTGTGTGTGTGTGCTATGAACATGAACTCATCCATATAAGACTTTCTTCAAGGAACATGTTCAAATGCTACTGTATCCCTATGAGTTATATTCAAGCTAGCTATATGTACAACTCATGATTGATTCTTTGCTTCTAGTTCACTTTTTTTTTTACTATTTAATTTTTTTCACCTTATATATGATTCTTCTCACCAAAAGAAATCAACAAGTTCTAGTCCTAGATATAGCATATTAATAACTAATGACTATGATAAATATAAAATTTTAATTTATTTTATCTATTATATTTATCAATTTTTTTAAATTAATCTATTTAACTTATAAATTGATATATAATTTAACAGTATATAAAAATATACTCTTTTAGTTCTTAATATATGACCTAATTAAAAAATTTATTTTGGTCATAAATATAAGACAAATTTTTTATATTTATCAATTTTTTTTAAATTATCTCAATTGATACTTCATTAACAATAATCAAGTGAGAGAGAAATAGAGGGTGTTGAGCAATATGATTAGAGTATTTTATAAAATAAAATATAATATTAACTAATTTAACTAATATAATTAAATTAATTAAATATATCATATATTAAAGATTAGAAGATTATTTTAAAAAAATTATGTCATATTTATTATAATTAACTAATTTTTTTAATTTAATTAAATAATTTTTATATTAAGAATAAATAGTATAATTAAAAATCAGTTGATGGGGTTAAATATGATATGTGAAATTCATACCTAATTATATATATTGTGATTCATTATTGAAATGGGTAAAGATATAAATATAAAAGATATTAAGCGAATGATTTATAGATTATAGATGGCAACCACAAGCCAACCACCAATTCAAAGAGTTGAGGAAGAGAGAGCACGTGTAGGCACATGCAAAGCTTTTTAAAGGCAAAGGGATCATCAAAGAGTTTCCTTTTTAGCCAACCAAGCATGTGTCTCAATTCCGAATATTGCCAGCTAAAAATTTCTTCCCCTTTTTTTAAAAAGCATTTTCTTTATATATATATATATATATATATATATATATATATATATTATAGGATCTCTCTTCTCCTTTCCCCTTTTAGCTTCATTATTATATTTTAATATACACCCACTTGTTTATCAATTTTAATTACTCACCTCATTAACAAATTCTGCCCACAATCCTTGGAACCAGGGAATACAGGCTATATATAAATGTCTATATTATTATCCTTTTTAATTAAATAATTAAATATGTCAATAAAATTTTTTAAATTTAACATTATTCTCTTTGTATTTATAAATAATTTTTATCCCTCTCTTTTTCTTTCTCTTCCCAACGATAATTAAAAAGGATAAAATTAAAAAAATAGTCATTAATAATATTTAGATAGACATATATAAGACACAAGCTTTTTTCTATATTTAATATTTTTAAATCTTCATATAGACTAGTCATGTTTGCTTTGAGAATTGAGATTATACTTAGCAATGATGAATCATTAAATATAGTTTCTATTTGAAAAGAAAAAAAATTAAGGTTTTAAAAGGATTTTTATCTAAATTTTAATTTATTTTTTTTAAAATAAACAGTTATATTTATCTAAAAATATTTTTATATTAAATTATAGTTTAAAATTAAAATTTTTAATAAACTACTAAGACTAATTTATAGAATAGTAAAAAAATTTATAGATTATTAAATTATTATTTTATCCTTATTTTTTATACAATCTTTCATCTCTTCTCTATATTATCTCCCATCTCCTATTTTTAATAAAATTATAATATTTCTCATAATTTTTAATTATAAAATCCTTATACTAATAACTATACAAATATTTATTTATTTATAACTATTTTTGTCTATAAGCTATTATCTAATTTTTTTCTTCTAAAAATTATCATAAATCTTTTTTTTATAAATATTTTTTTAAACTCTTATATAGACTAAAATAGTTGACATTTGTTAAAATAAAACCGTTAAGTGAAGAGTTCATAGTTTAGGTCATGTGTCTTCAAAATTTAGTCCACAATCAATTGTATCAATACACACATCAATACCATAAAATGTACATCAAATCAAATTATTTTCTTTTAAAAAATTATTTTGTCAAACACTTTTGCTAAATTATAAGTGTAAGAATTCTTTGCACCCTACTTTACTCTTATCATTTGGCAAAAAAAAAAAAAATTACAATAAGTTAAAGGTAAGATAACATCGAATTGCTTGCCCCCCACTGAAAGCTTCAGGTTTGTTTGAATTAACTTTTAAAAAATAAATTTTGAGAATAATAGATTTTAGAAAATAAATTTTGGAAAGAATAGATTTTAAAAATAGAGATATTTAGATTATTAGTAGTAAAATTACTTTTTATATTGATAAATTATAAAAAATGGTATAATTTGATTAAAGTATGAGAGAGGAGAGAGGGTAGAGAAGAAATAGAAGATATGAGAGAGGACAGAGGAAAGAGAAAATATGATATAAAAAAATAGGGGTAAAATAGTAATTTGATAGTTTATAAACTCTTTTACTATTCTAAAAGTTATTTTTAATAGTTTATTCAAAATTATAATTTTAGTTAAAATTAATTCTGAATAAAAATAACTATTTATTTAAATTTTTTTAAATAAAAATTTGGTATAAAATTGATTTTTAACGTAACTTTCAAACATACACTTCATTTGAAATGTTATGGAGCGAAGCCAAAGTGAGCCGAGCCGATGCGAGAAGCCACTCACTATGCGCTCAGTTTAAGCCGACATAATTATGAGATAATCTGATTAAGAGAAAGAAAAAGGCAATGAGGCAGCCAGGCCTCTCTTTGCTGGTGGTGTCAATGATTTTACTCTGAAATCTGAAATTGTTCAAAATATGGTCCCAACCCAATTTCAATTTTCAAATCTGCATTCAGTTATTTTTTATTTATCTTATTTTATTACTCACACATTCCTCTTTCTCTTTCTTTATATATATATACCCCTCCTTTCCCTCTCCTCTCTCATTCTTCAGTCTATTTCTCAGTCTACGCTTGCTGAGAGCAGACTCACCCAGATTCCCATCCCAACATTTTCTAGTGTTTGCTTCCTGTTCTACTTCATCATTATCATCATCTTCTGCGTTTATTTCTCTCTAATTAAGGTAACTCTTGCTTTACATCTCGCTCGTTTTACCCCATTTGATTCATTACTGGACTTTTTTCTGTTTCATTTTGTTTCAAATGATTAGCTAGTACGGAATGCGTTTCCTTTTGCCCGTTGTTTTTGAACAGATTTCTCACCTGGTGATAATTTTGTTTTCCATTTTTTCTAGTAGATGTTGTTTCTGCTCTCTCTCTCTCTCTATTGTTGTAAATCGTCTGATCTGATTGTTAAAATGGACTTCGATTATCGATTAGATGTCGTTGATCTACAATTTTTTGGCGATGCTTACCATTTTACATGATCTATTAGAGTTGAGACTTGAGATCTACTATCCTGTCGAAGTAGGGATTTTTCTTTGCAGTTAGCTTTATCACGCGGGCGATTGTTTCCATTTTGCATAAAAGTGGTTCATTTTGATACATACGAGAGGATTTTGGCTTGATCGCTGAATTAGGTGTTCTGATTTGTTTCTTGGGGTTGAATCTGTCTTTAATTGACCATTGAGCTTCCTTTGACATAAACCATGGTCGATTTAAAAGTTAAGAACTTCCGGATAGTGATATTCCTGTTTAAAGAACAGTTTTTAAATTTTAAAATATTGGCGATGTTTCTCCTGTTTCTTTTGCGGGTAGAATTATTGGATTCACTTTCGCCTTTAACTGATCTAAACATGATAATCTTCTGAGTAAAACCGATCTCTAAATGCTGTGGATGTCTCCAGGTTAGTAAAAGATGGCCGATGCTGAGGATATTCAACCCCTTGTTTGTGACAATGGAACCGGAATGGTGAAGGTTAGCATCTCTATATACTTGTTGGCATCTACATGTCAGTGAATTTTGGTTTCATGGTTCAACCGATGTTTTAATATATGGTCCACATCTGCAGGCTGGATTTGCTGGTGATGATGCTCCCAGAGCTGTGTTTCCCAGTATTGTTGGCCGACCCCGGCATACTGGTGTTATGGTTGGGATGGGTCAGAAAGATGCATATGTAGGTGATGAAGCTCAGTCAAAAAGAGGTATTCTTACTTTGAAGTACCCCATTGAGCATGGTATAGTCAGTAACTGGGATGACATGGAGAAGATTTGGCATCACACATTTTACAATGAGCTTCGTGTTGCTCCTGAGGAACACCCAGTGCTTCTCACTGAGGCTCCTCTCAACCCTAAAGCCAACAGAGAGAAGATGACTCAGATCATGTTTGAGACCTTCAATGTCCCTGCCATGTATGTAGCCATCCAGGCTGTTCTCTCTCTATATGCCAGTGGTCGTACGACTGGTATTGTTTTGGACTCCGGTGACGGTGTGAGCCACACTGTCCCAATTTATGAGGGTTATGCACTTCCTCATGCTATTCTCCGTTTGGATCTCGCTGGCCGTGATCTTACTGATTCATTGATGAAGATCCTCACTGAGAGAGGGTATATGTTTACTACCTCTGCCGAGCGAGAAATTGTCCGTGACATGAAGGAGAAACTTGCATATGTTGCTTTAGACTATGAGCAAGAACTTGAGACTGCAAAGACCAGCTCTTCAGTGGAGAAGAACTATGAGCTTCCTGATGGACAAGTTATTACAATTGGAGCTGAGAGATTCCGTTGCCCTGAAGTTCTTTTCCAGCCATCTATGATCGGAATGGAAGCTGCTGGAATCCACGAAACCACTTACAATTCTATCATGAAGTGTGATGTGGATATCAGAAAGGATCTTTATGGCAACATTGTTCTTAGTGGTGGATCAACCATGTTTCCGGGTATCGCTGACCGAATGAGCAAGGAAATCACTGCACTTGCTCCAAGCAGCATGAAGATTAAGGTGGTGGCTCCACCAGAGAGAAAGTACAGTGTCTGGATCGGAGGTTCAATTCTTGCATCCCTCAGCACCTTCCAGCAGGTAAACATTTTCTCATTAACTCTTATCTCTTCAACCATCTGTGTCATACATCAATTGAGCTCTAACACATCTGGTGTGGCCTTGTAGATGTGGATATCCAAGGGTGAATATGATGAGTCTGGTCCATCCATTGTCCACAGGAAATGCTTCTAAGTTCTGAAGAATGCTTTAATGGCGAATTATTATCTGCTTTAGTCGTTTTTTCGGTGTCGGTCATTGGAGGGTAGTCTGAGCTTTGATTGTATGGTACTCTGGTTCATAGTGGTGGGCAGAAAGTTGTTTTAAGAGGCATTTCTTGCCTTTGCTCATCCATGCCTTTTCCAAGAGCTTCTCTGTAGCAAAGGAGTGATGTATTTTTTGAAAATTTGCTTCTCATTTTTTTGCTTCAATTTGCATATTTGAAGGTGTTTTTGCCCTTGGAACATTAATTTTAATAGTTAAATGTATGGAGAAATTCTACCTTATTGTCAATTTGCGTTCATGAACTCTGGGCTTTATGAATCAGTTATTCTCTGGAGATCTATTTAGGGTGTTTAAGGTCTGAAAATTTTGACGACTCGTGATTTGTAAGTTCATAATGTGAATTGGTCAAGTGCAAGGACCACTTCCCTGGTTGTCTTGCAAATGAAGCAGCAGCTGCATTAATCCATGATTCCCGTCTTAGGATTTTTATAATTAAATTATAAATATTAAAAAAAATAGTTATTTATAATAAATATTTTTTAATTTCTCTAAAATACTATTTCTAATCATTATAACCCATTTTCATATATACACTTGATAAGGATAGCTAGGGAAAGATTATAAAGTTAGGAAATAAAATAAAAGTATTATATTTAAAATTAAAAATAATATTTCAATTAATTTTTATATTTATCAATAAAGAATGGATTTAGTGGAAGGGGCACTTCTTTACAACGTTATTGACTATCTTTAATTAGGATATATATCTATATTTAATACTCGATGATATCTTATACATTATTTTTTTCTAATAGAAAAATAGGTGCTTGTAAAAAATAAATTCTTCTAGGATTGGAGGGGTAAGTTGTAAATGTCCTTGTAATTTTTTTTGCTGGGTTGTTTGGGTTCTAAAATCTTGAGATTATAAAAGAAGTGCTTTAGAGCCATATTGTTTTGTCTCTCCTTTATGTTCTTGAATCCCCGGATACACTTAAAAAAAATCAAATTAATTGAAAGTTGTAACTATAATCCTATTTGAGAGCCAATAAAACTCTTGATATAGTTAATAGATATTTAAATAATTTAAATATAATATCATATGCTCGAACTAGACTATATATATAAAAAAAAATTATTAAAAGAATTAAAATATATTTTAGTGATCTTTATATATAGGAAGGATTAGTCTCTATCAGTTAGAGATATCAAAAAAATATTTGGGACATAATAAAGAAAAAAGGAAAAGGGAAAAAAAGGTAATGTCCAAGCTTTTGAAGGCTGGTGGTAGGGATCTTGTGACTGCGATGCGAATCATATTCTTTGTGGTCCCAATTCCCAAACGCTAATCATGTCACTCATATGACTAATTGGAGAAAGTTGAAAGTTAATTGCTGACTGTGTTCAACTATTAATACAAGCAGAACACTTTAGGCACTTTAATCTCATACTTAATGTAATTTTATCTGATTAAATTAAAATAAGTGAATTTTAAATGGATAAAAAATAAAATGTTAATAATGATACTTAGTTAAAGGGTAAATTAGGAATAATCACAAATTCCACTGTAAAATATAAAATACATAGCACAAAAAAATTATTTTTAGTACCATTTCAATTTGTTAATCCTTGAATTCTCAAGCGGTCCATCCGTGTTCAGCTTTAGCCATCTTTTGAGGGAGGTTCCAACTTAATCTGCATATATGATTATAAAGTTTATTTTTCTTTCTATTTTTTTAATAGATTAAGGAGGCGAAATAAATCAATTAACTATAATTAATATAAGGGTTAATTGACTAATTTATATATATTAAAAGTATATAATATGAATTTATCTATAATTAACTGATTTATTTAGTTTTCTTAATCTACTAAAAAAATTAATTAATTCTTATATTAAAAAAAAAGAAATGGAGTATTTTAAATTATTTTCATGAATTTTATATATGTTGCGTTAATATTGAGTTTTATACGAATGGCTTGAACGGAGTGACAAAAATACTAAATTCTTCCATGCTTCTCCCATGATGAAGAAGACAGAGACAAAAAATTGAAGCTCTGCAAGATGATACATGAAGAATTAAAGAGGATGGCTAGGGACTTGCTCCAAAAACTTTACACTGAAGATAATGTTGCCGATCGGCATATTTTTTTTCCCAAACTCATTGGAATCACGTTGGGAAAAAGGGTGTAACTCATTAATATCTTCCTTATTCCTAAAGCAAATCTGTATCTTTAAAAGATTTTCGACCCCTCTTTTTGTGCAGTGTCAGTTTCAAGATCATCACAAGAATGCAGTGGCAACGTGATCATAGCTCAAGAAGCTATACATACCATACCATAAGAAGCAAGCAAAAAAAATGGAAGAAAGGCTTTGTGGCAATTAAAGTGGGCAAGTAAAAGGCATACAATAGACTTGATGATTGGGGCTTTTCTACAGTTAACCTTAATCAGCGTTGGTATTAAGGAGGATATGGTTAGTCTCATCATGGCTTGTACCTCGTCAGCCTCCATGAAATGCTTACGGAATGGCCAAGAATCATCCACTTATCACCCATCGCGCGGAGTTAGACAAGGAGATCCTTCGGCAAGGTCTAAAATTGAGTGTCAAAAGGGTCTCTTCTTTGTGGATGACTTTTGGGGAAAAAGCCTCTCTCTTGAATGAATCGAATATAGGATTAGTATAACAACTAATCTTAAGGAAAAAAACTGGCATGGGATCAAGTGAAACAAGAAAAAGCTGCTGGCCTGGGGAACTTGGTATTAAGGACCTACAATGCTAGAATACAACATTCATCATAAAATTGTGTTGGTGATTAATCACCAAACCTGTAATCCTTTGGGTTCAATGCCTTCTACTGTGTTGACAAAATGTGCAAATGGTAAACCCTTGTGTTAAAGTTAATTCCTTCCTTTGTGTTTAATGGTACTTGGAACAAACAAGAATGAGAAAAGTTTCTGTCAAAATGGGTTGTTGATATAGTGGCACGTGTGGAAAACACCTAGCAGAAAATGAGGAAGATGGTCTTTGCTGGTGGAATGCCCCTGATGAGCAGAGCTCAAGTTAGCGATACTGCTCATGCTTGTCTCCACCACTTTTAGGCACAAAATCTTCAATTTTAATGGAGATGCTAAATCTAGATGGACCCCACACCAATACATTATGTTCGTCCGGATATAGATGGCTCGATCAACAACCAGCGTTATGGTGCATGTGAAGATCTGATTAGAGATTCCGGCATGGGTATTGAGTTTTTAGAAGAAATTGGGGTTTATCATATAGGCTCCCTAGAAGGTATATCCGACTGATTATGGTAAATGGAGGATTCAATCATCCTTTAAGGTATGAGATTAATGCAATGATGACCATGTCATACTCCGACTAGGACATTCAAATTAGATTTGCACCAAGGCAGATTACCTACCTAAATGAAGAAATGAGGCTCATGCAAAGTCCTCATGCTGGGTGTTATGCTCAACTTATTGCTTTTCCTTTGTTTAGTTATGTAATTCTCTAGTTCCAAACTCGCCATCTTCTGAAATCCAATAATCCAGTCCCCACTAGCATTAGGAATCAACCCTCCACAAGCTCTCTGTTTTGCCACTTAACCCAGCCATCTTCATCTATGCTCACTCCACTTATTCATCATCATCATGAAATCTAATTTTTGGTTTAAAGATGCATCCAATACTCTATTTTAAAGTTTTTTTTTTTCAAATACTTTATTTTGTGATTCATCCAACAAATTAAGTTATTTTTCTAAATGCGTCTGACATTCCAAAATTGATATTGAAAAAAATACTTTTAAGTGTTATACTTAAATTTAAAATCTTATTTTTAAACTGATAAAACCCCTCCATTTAGATCCATGCCTTTGTTTTTCCAGAACGAGACTTGTAATTCGGTGTTTGCTGGCTGAAACTCGCCGCTGAGAGTAAACAAGAATGAACCAAAAGATGGTTAATTCGTTATGGCGCCAAGCTGGAAAATTTAAAAAGCATAATTAAAAATCTCCGTCTCAAACTAAAAGATGGCGATCCGTGTGCTGTCTCATAACTAAATCCTCACCGTCAGATGAATCCTCAATCCGAGTCCTCAGATACCAAAAATTTCAATTCTCCATCATCTATAAATACCAAAATCCCCACCATTATTCATCACTGCTCGTTCATCAATTCATTTAATTCTATATAGCCGGCAGTTTCAACAGAAACCTGTTCAACAATGGCAAGAACCAAGCAGACGGCTCGTAAGTCTACCGGTGGCAAGGCTCCCCGCAAGCAGTTGGCCACCAAGGCCGCTCGGAAATCTGCTCCTGCCACCGGTGGTGTGAAGAAGCCTCATCGTTTCAGGCCAGGAACTGTGGCCCTGAGAGAAATCAGAAAGTACCAGAAGAGCACCGAGCTTCTCATTCGCAAGCTTCCATTTCAGCGTCTGGTTCGAGAAATCGCTCAGGATTTCAAGACCGACCTGAGGTTTCAGAGTAGTGCTGTGGCTGCTCTCCAGGAAGCCGCAGAGGCGTATCTGGTAGGGTTGTTTGAAGACACTAACTTGTGCGCCATTCACGCGAAGAGGGTCACGATCATGCCGAAGGATATTCAACTTGCCAGGAGAATTAGAGGCGAGAGAGCTTAATAACACTTCATTATTTTCTTGGAATTCTAGTGATTGTATTTAGGTTTTCGGTTTTCAATGCTATCTCCAGAAAATATGTGAAAAGGAATAGATATCTACTCTCTTAGTAGACTGTTTAACTATGATCAATGAATTTATTTAGCGAATTAGACGTTTTTTTTTAGTGCAGTTTTAATTTGTTAAAATTTTCCTTCCCCATTGTTTCCCTTTTGTGATGGAAATTATGTTTTTTTTGGAACGGGAATTGTAATTCGGCGTTTGCCCTTTGCCGGCTCAAACTCGCCACTGAGAGGGGACACAAATGAATCAAAAGGTAGGCTTGAAACATTGAAAAGCAAAATTAAAAATGGAGAATTCTCCATAGAAGTCATTTTATTATTTGTAGGTTCCACCAAATGTTTAAACTACTGCGAGATTCAAATTGTAAAAGGATACCGTTGCCCTTATTAATATATCCAAATTTCAACTCCTTGAAGGTTAAATCTCTAGCTTCAGCCGCATCTTCATTAGCTCATTTCCGTTCTCGTTCCTGTCACTAGTGTGTGTGCGCGCGAGCCGTTAATTGCTGCCGCCGTCTCCCTTCTCTGCTCAAGAAATTTTGGTCCTTGCTCTCTTTTTCTTCCCATTCGGCGTCGTGCACACCATTAATAGGGAGGTTAGTTTTTGGATTGTTCAGCGCTATCACTTCTACCTCACCATCGTTTTCCGTCATTGTGACATGGGTGTGCTGCGTTTTCATTTCCCTTTTCCTTCCTCCTTTGTTTAGTTGATGTTGTGCGTTATTTGTGGCGCCCTCTTATACCCTTCAGCCTCCTATTCGATTAAGTAATCTGGTGTGGGGGTATGTTTGAAAACTCTTTTCTTGAATTTGTGTGGCTGCTATGTGTATGGGCATGTGTGGAGCTTTTATAAATTTCTGGTGTTATTCCATGGGTTGTGCGTGGTGTAGAAAGGATGATTGAAGCTCAATTAAGTGGAAATTGTAATTTAGCAAGCTTGATGAACTTGTTGGAAGATGATGCACACAATATGTTTGTTAAAATGTGTAGGAGAGAAGTTTGGTTGATAGTTCAATTTCATATATTCAAGCAATCATCTATGATCTACTCTGGGTGTCCCTTTTAACATTGTCATTTTTAATGACCATTGTGGGTCCTACCCCATTCTAGTTCATGTTCTTTCTTCATGGTAGTTAAATAGCATGTGGGGACTAACCTTGGATGAGAAAGGGGACCGCACTCCTTCCTGAGTAATGTAAAGCTTTAAGATCTCTGGTGAAAGATTGTGGGTAACCGAATTCCATAATTTCTGCAAATACACATCATTTTTTTTTGGTAAAAAAATACACATCATGTTAATCATCTGTAATTTTCCCATTTATACGACTAATATTTCTCCTTTTAGCATAACTAGGTTAGGTCTTCCATTGTTAAGGTTTGACTTGACAAAAACATATTTTCCCAGTTACTTATCTGCATAAATATAGAAAATATGCACTACAAAACACCTCATACTTATGGGGCAATAAAATTATATGCAAAGAATTAGCTAGCACCCATGACCATAGCGGTTCACAACTCAGACAAAGCCATTACTTTTTACCTATTGTGATCAAGAAAAAATCAGACAAAGCCTTAGCAGTACTGATGAACTACTGACTGAAATGTTGTAACAACCTCAAGAATTTGCGTGCTTACCAACAATATCCCATGAACGAGGCATCTGGAAGTAGTTCATAGTCCGTTTTAGAATTGTCGGTGCTCAAGAAATGTGATTTCATCCACTCAAGGTGATTTCAGCACATGCTAATTTAACTTCTTCTACACCATGTTCATCTTCAATCTCGTACTTATAACGGGTCTTCATTAATATTTTCCTTAGCTCTTCGGCAGCTTCTTTGACAGTAAAAGGGAACCTAGTATGTCCTCGTTTTGCAACCTAAAAAACATAAACAACAATTTTTAAGCATATACAAAGGTCATTTGTTGTGTAATTTGATTAGTGTTATTTATTACCTTGCCCTTGAGAAGTGTTAATGCCTCTTGACAATATTTGTAAGTACTGGCAATTTTAGCAATCATAAAGTCATTTACTATTATGATCTCTTTGGCATACTCATGAGCTGCACATTTAGAATATGCAAGTCATTTACCCTAAATATAATTTTTATAACAATTTCAATCATATCTTAAGAATTAGTGGGATGAGGTACCTTATACAGTATAGAGCCTTAGAGCATACTCTTATAGTATCAGAGCCATTCATTTTCAAGACAGTGGTAGACTATTATAGGTGATGATAAGTAAAGAAAATAAATTATAAAGATTTACTGTTGTCTAAAGATTATAAATCCTAACGTGGTCATCTTTGAGAATTTTTTTATAGCCTTACCTAAATTTGATCTTAAACACATTAGGATGTTAGTTTAGAGCCTTGGAGCATACTCCTATGGTATCAGAGGCAGTCATCTTGAAGACAGTGATATACTATTATAGGAGATAGTAAATAAGGAGAACAAATTATAAAATACCTACTGGTTTCTAAAGATTAAAAATCCTAACATGTCCGCAATTTTGTTATGGCCTTACCACTAACATATCTTGATGTGTTTAAGACCAAATCCAGGTAAGGCCATAACAAAAGTTCTCAAAGATGGCCAAGTTGGGATTTTTGATCTTTAGACACCAGAACTAGAAAGCTTAGAAAATTAAACATAAATTTCCCCAGGATCTTGGTTTGATTCTTTTTTATGCACAAGATCCTCAGCAAGTGCAGAACATTCTTAAATATCTAAAGACACAAGTAAAATACCATAAGTTCAGGATTGAAGGATAAGAGAAAAATTTAGAGAGAACTTGTAAAGACAAACCACACTTATATTATACAGTTATACAACTAGTTATGTATTTGAGAAATTGAGGAAAGGGAGCCCGAAGCGTAAAGCAGTTTGAATTAATCTACACTTGTAACAAATTTGTTAATGATCTTTACAATTATATATTTTTTATGTTTACTCTTATTTAATAATGTCTTTCTCTGCTCTTTTAAGGGTTTGTTTGGAAAAATTTTATTAATTAATTTCAATGCTATCTCTTGCAAGTACGGGAAAATGAACAGATGGTTACTTTGCTGTGGAGACTTCCAAGTTTGGTTAATCTATTGATTCTCAATTTGGCTGTTTCAATGTTACCTGTGGTGTGGTACGATCAATCCTATAAAATCAGGAGTGGGACAGCACAACCTAAAAGCTCCCAACACGATTGGACAGTGACCAATGTTGTTAGAAAGTATGAACCATCAGAGAATTGTAACATCAATTGATCTTATGATCATGCAACTGCTCAATTAAAAAAATTCAGACAAAATGAATTCCTCATTTGATTGTTAAGATACAACAATCTTAGGGAAGACCATAAAAACCTAAATTAATTAACCTTGGCAGAACATTGATGGATAAATTCATCTACAAAATCATTGAGACTGATGCCTAACATATCATTCTCCTTGGGATAATAGCGGTTCATTTAACAGAGCATTAAGCATCCACAGCTGACAGATGGTGTAGATTTGCCTCAGGCTTCTTGTTTTTTCCCTTCTTCATTAACTCCACAAACTGCCTAAAAGCTGCATTATCAATAAATCGTGTGAGCATTATTGGTTTTTTAAAAAAAACCAAGCGAAAGAAACTATCGAAATTAGTTAATCATTATCAATAAATCGTGTGAGCATTATTGGGTTTTTAAAAAAAAAATCAAGCGAAAGAAACTATCGAAATTAGTTAATGGCACTAATCAGGTCTTGTAGGCTAGGAATCTCAATCTACTCTTCAACCAGAAATTTAGTGATATAGCGTAATTCTCATCACTATATACATTTGAGCATATTGACAAGTTTTGATTCCTCTTAGCATGTGTTTTATAAAATGTAATAAGTAGAAGTCTCATACCATAATCTGAATCATGAGGTCCTGGAGATGCTTCAGGGTGGTATTGAAGAGACATGATCTTGTGAGCAGGAAATGAGAGGCCAGCACAACTTCCATCATTAAGATTGATATGAGTAACCTTCACTCCTTCTGGCAATGTTGCAGGGTCAACCGCATAGTTGTGGTTCTGCCATTTTAAAAAGAATATATATAAACTTCTGAGAAAGGGAAAGATAACCAAATTTCACTTTCAATTGACTACAAACTTTATATGACCACAAATATTTGTTTATCAAACTTTATATTTGTTTATTTCTAAGAAACAACTAAATTATGTACCTGAGCACTAATTTCAACATGGCCAGTTTCAAGGTTACGAACTGGGTGATTTCCTCCGTGGTGACCGAATTTCATCTTAAAGGTTTTACCTCCCAATGCCTGGCCTAATAGTTGATGGCCCATGCAAATTCCAAAAACAGGCACCTTTCCCAGAATACTCTTCACAGTTTCAACAGCATAGGGAACAGCTGAGGGATCACCAGGACCATTGCTGAAAAGAACTCCATCTGGCTTCAACTTTAACGTTTCTGATGCTGGCCATGTAGATGGTACCACGGTGATTTTACAGCCATAAGATGCTAGACGCCTAAGTATATTAAGCTTGATTCCAAAATCATACGCAACAACCTGCAATTTAGTCGCCAGAATGATGGATAAATTAAACTACCTCATTGTCAACAACAAAGTGGAGCAAACAGTGCTCTATAGATAATTACATGGAAGGCCTCTCTCGGACTTCCATTGGAGTTAAAATTCCATTCTTGAGCTGTTTGGTCAACCCATTCATAGGGTGCTTTGCATGATACTCCACTTATTAGATCAATACCTGCATATATGAAACAGTAGTGATGAACTTCTACTTATTGACGTTTTAACAACCTCAAAATTTGTGTGCTTACCAACAATATCCCATGAATGAGACATCTGAAGTAGTTCATCGTCCGTTTTAGAATTGTCAGTGCTCAAGACACCGATAAGACTTCCATCTTCCCTTAGTCTGCGTGTGATTGCACGGGTATCAACATCATCTGTATCATCATAAAGGAAGCACCAAAATCAATATCAGAACCTGAAATCATGCACAGACCAATGATGTTCTCAAAACCACTTCTGCAGTAATTCTATATAAAAACTTACAAATTCCCATGATATTCCTTTTTGCTAAATAATCGTCTAGTGGTTCTGCACATCTCCAATTTGAAGTACTGAAAAATATTTACACGAAAGGAAGAAAGAGTCAGTACACTAAGAGCTAAGTCAAGGGAAATACATCTAGAGTAGAAGAAAAGAACCTGATACTCAAACTTCTGATTACTAGACCAGCAAGGTAGCACTTTCTGGATTCTTCATCGTCTGCCAGGAAATGCATAAAAAAAGTATTTAAATGCCTTCCAAGAACTAAATTTCAAGAAATTTTGGAATATAAACCAGTTCACTTACCAAAATTTACGCCAGTATTGCCAATATGTGGATTTGTCATCAGCACAAATTGGCCAGCATAACTAGGATCTGTCAGAATTTCTTGATACCTGCAGTGCATATGCATAACAGATCATGATATGTAGAAACTAATTCACTGAAAAAAAGGTAAATAAATTGCTGCTCTGGGTATTAAGATATACAGTCTATCTCACCCACTTAATGACGTATTAAATACAACTTCACCGACTTGGGTTCCTGAAGCACCAAATGACTTGGCTCTCCAGATTGAACCATCCTCCAGCACAAGTCTAGCATCTGAATTTTTCCAAGGCCTTTGTTCCTTACCTATTATCCAGGTAACAAAGCTACATCAATTTCTTTACTCATTGCAATAAAATAAGATTTGTTCTTCATTCATATCAGAGGGAAACAATGATATTCACTTGAAAGAGACTATTACTGGAATGAAAGGAATTGTAATGTTCATTTTACTAAATCAAATGAAAGTGCAGTGCATAATTCGGTTTCAGAGAAGAAACACAAGAATGTAAATTTTGGTTCGCATAATGCGGTTGACCAATTTTTCATCAGGATCAGAAAAATAAATGAGTTTAAAAGCATCACCGGTTTTACAGACAAATATATCTGTATAATTTTTATTAATATAATAATATCCAGATTGAAAAGTTCTCTGGCACAAGTCTAGCATATGAATTTTCTCAAGGCCTTTGTTCCTTGCCTATGTTTCCGGCAATACCCAAATGCATAAATTTTTCTGGTTACTTATTAGGAATATATGGATTTCCATAAAGTATATATATTGGAGGAAGAAAGAGGATATTTCGCTGAAAGGAGACTATTGCTGGAATGAAAGGAATTGTAAGCTTCATTTTACCAAGTAAATTGGAACTAAGGTTCATAATTCACTTTCAGAGATAAAAATACGAGAAAGTAAAGAAGCTGGCTTTACTGGTTATTCCAAGCTATTACAACTATGTTTAAAGAACGTAAAATAACCACCCAATTCACTAAAATCCAGAAATCGATCAATGACAGGATTCAACGACTAGAACGGTGAATCTGAGATAGAAAGCATCATTGGTTTTATCAATATTCTTCTGTCTATTGATACTTAATTACATAATCTCAACTTCAAATGAACAATTTATTATAACAAACTAAACTTAAGCAACAAAAAATCTTGGCAAAACAGATAATGATCCCCCACCTTTGTGATTAAGAGGCAGAGCAAGAAAATATATGAACGAGATTCGACTGTGCCCAAAACAGACATAAAAAACAAGATATGGTAGAACGTGGCTTTACCAGTGGTGGCAGCGTCAGAGGAGAAATGGGCAGAGCATCTGAGTGTGGGAGCCCTTGGACGACAAGATGAGAACTTCGAATCAAATAGGCTTGTAAAGTCACAGACAACAAAGCTCAAAGCCTTTGCCGCCATTGCCTCGCTGGCCCAATTAATCAACATGCCGAAAAGGAAAAAAAAGTGTCGTTCATGAAAGGTGTAGAAGGAAGAAGAGGAACAAGGTAGAATACGGGCTTTCAAGTTTCAACACAAGCAAGAAGTAATAAGAAAAAATTTCATTGATTACATATTACATATTAAAGATTGGAATAATCAAAACAAGACTCAAGGCAAAATTACAAAATCCAAACCAACAAATTAATAAGGAAAAAAATTCACCTACAAAACACAAAAGAATCCAGCAGAGAATCAAAAAACTCAGCCAGCAAATATAAAAAAGTACCAGAAAAAGCTATTCACATAACAAAATAAAATATACTAAAAATCATTTTTTTTTTAAAAAAAGAAGATGACTGGAAATCCAAAAAGGCGTTGGACGTTGCTGATTGCTCCGAAGGAGATAGGGAGAAGTGGAGAAGAGGCACGAACCAGCAGATCTCCTGAAAGCGACCTGGCGAAGGAGAAGATTGAAGGAGAGTTGCGAGGCCCGGAGTAGCCTGTGGCGGTGACTCGAAGCAGAGAATGAAAAGCGAGGTCTTCACCGGACACCGCAGGCCGCTGGCCGCCGGACTCAAAGAACACACCCACAGAACTCGAAGCAGAAGACTGAGTGAAGCTCTAGGATTTGATGCCAAGTGCTAACCACAACTAGCTCCCATATTAGCTAGGTTTCATAATTTCACCGTGTTTCGGCTTTCATGCAGGTCCTTTTTAACTTGTTCTAGCCTTTTTCTTTCTCCAAACTTAATTGTCTCTTCCCAAACACTATTTCTTTTTAATTTTAAATTGTACACTTTTTATGGAATATTTATCTTGCCCCAATAATAGTTTTTTGGCCAGATCTAACCTAATAATCAAATAAGATATATTTTTTTTAACTGTAACTGGGGATTTCTCCGCACATACGGGTATTTATCATAGTTCTGTCCCAGTCGGCTTGTCCCAATACCAGTTATATTATTTTTTAAAATTCTATTACTTTATTTTATATATAATTATAATTATATATAATAATTATAATATATATAAGTATTATAATTTTTAAATATATTTATAATATATATTATTTTATAATTATATTTATAATGTGTGTATATGTAATAATTATATATATTATTATGATTAATAATTATATCATTTTTTTAAAAAAATAAAAGTGGGACGAGACATCCAGATAGGGCTGAGCAATGTGCCCGTAACCCGGTGAATTCGCCCGGGCCTGGCATCAACAAGCCCAGATCGAGCCCGCCCAAAATAGGCCCGAAACGGGCGGGTCTAAATGGGCTGTAACAGTAAGATAAACGGGCGGGTTACGGGCTGACCATCGGGTAGCCTGTAGCCCGCTCGTATATGTTATTTTTTTAATATTTAAAATCTTAAATATACAAACAAATGCGTCACTCAGCCCGTAGCCAATGCACAATGCTTATGCCATCGGTAGAGGAAGGATAAGGTTAGGTTTTAGGAGCGACCAAGCGAGCCACAAGCTTCTGAGGTTCAGGCGTTCAGGCGACACCGCGACTGCGCGACAGGCGTTGGTGACTTGGCGTTCAGGCGACAGGCGTTGGCGACAGGCGACAGGCGTTAGCGTTCAGGCGACAGGCGACAGGCGTTGGCGTTCAGGTTTTCCATTTTTGCATTCTCAGAATCTCAGTCTCAGTTTCTTAGATTCACGGCACGCGATCAGTCTCAATCTCAGTTTCAGCTTCCATTTTGGCGTTCAGGCGACATCGGGTTTGGTTCCATTTTCATTCTCACTCTCACAATCAAAGGGCAACGGCGCGGCAGTGGGTTATCGGCTTATCGACAGTGGTTTCAATCCCCGAGTTGGTGTCTTCAAAGCTTATCAGCTTCACGTCTTCCCCTTCCCCTACAGAATCTCAGAAATCAGAACGGTGATAGGTCTTTCTTTGTTCCTCACTTCCTTTAATCCCTCGTATACAGTTGATACATTACAGAAACGCTATTCCCCTTCTTGTCTGTAATATTTTGCCCATATGTCTGTAATCTTGATACAGAAATGCTATTCCCCTGCTTGTAATATTTGTATATCCGTGTGAATATCTTTGTATAAACAGAATATCCTTGTAATGTCTATATATTCGTGTGAATATCCCCTGCTTGTAACAAAAGAGTATGCTATTCCCCTGCTTGTAATGTCTGCTTGTAATGCTATAAACAGAATGTCTGTATATCCGTCTGTATACAGAAATGCTATTCTTCCTTACTGGAAACTATGTATAAACAGAAATATATATATTGGAAAACATAACAAGGAACAAGAATTCTGAATGTCTTTGATTTTTTACTGCGTAGTTTTAATCTGTCTGTGTTGTGTTATTGCTTTTGCTGCTGAATATCCGTGGATTCTTCCCTTTTGTTGCTTCTGTTGTGTATTGTATTGCAAATTTAGTCTGGGTATTGCTTCTATTGTCTCTTGTTTGAATCTGTCTGCATTCCTTCTTTTGAGCAGGAAGGAAAATGAGCTCAGAACAATCTCTAATCACAATGCTGAACGAAGCTATTGAAGAAGTAAATGAAATAGAAGCTACTGCCAAATCACAATGTTGGGAATACACTAATTCCAGAGGTTGACCTTGGAATGTCATTGTCCGCCATTGATCCCACGTTTAAGAAGTTCTTAGCTAATGCAAAGACAGTGACAAAAAGGGTTGAACAACTTTCAGAGGTGGATGAATATCTTCAAGCCGATTTACTTGACTATTCTGAATCAAAATTTGACCTTCTAGCATGGTGGAAAGTGCATTCTTGCAAGTATAAAGTTCTAAATCTTATCGCCCGTGATTTGTTGGCTGCTCCAATCTCTACGGTGTCTTCTGAATCAACTTTTAGTACTGGGGGTCGAGTCATCGATACTTTTAGGAGCTCCTTATCCTCAAACATGGCCGAGGGGCTCATATGTGCTCAAAATTGGCTACGTATGACTCCACCTAAATTGCAGGAGTTTGATGTTGATAATTTTGATCAGTCATTAAGTCTTGTTGCTGGTAATTTTAATAGCATTTTCATCGTGTATTGTTTTATCTTTTTATTACATACTAATATATTTTTTTAAATTTGGTTTGTAGAGGTAGAAGCAACTCCGTCTACAGCCATCACAAGTGAATCCGATGAAGATGATGCATGATCATAATCCAGTGGAATAATCATTTTATCAATTATGTGTTGTGTGCTTTATGGATTGTGTGGTTATAAACTTGAAGTTATGATTATGTTTTCTGTTGTGATTTTATGATGAACAATAATATCATGTGTGCATTATTGTTTTATTTTTATTAATCATTATTATTCAAGCTTCAAATGGGTTTAAACAGGAATTTTTTTTTTCACTTTTGCTAAATGGGCTGCCCATGCCCGTTCCAACCCAAACGGGTTCAGCCCAGCCCGTTTAAAACGGGCTTAAATGGGCTGGGATACGGGCATGGGCAGCCCGTGCCCATTTATTTTTACACGGGCGCGCTACGGGCTGACCATCGGGCCAGCCCGTCCTGCCCGTTGCACACCCTTACATCCGGATCATGTCCTATCCTATCTAAGATTGGGAAGGCTTCAAGATGGGACTAGATACAAGACAAAAAATTGGGACATAACATAATAGAGTTATTTTGATCCTGTCTTAGTCTATGAACACCCGGATATGAGTAAAAAAAATAAATTATAATTTATAAATTTTTAATTATTATTATAATAAATTATTATAATTAGAAATTTAAAATATTAAATAATTAATTAAGATAATTACTACTAAAAATTCAATTTTTTTAAAAAAATTAACATAATTTATGATTATTATAAATTATTATAGCTAAAAATTTAAAATATTATAAAATCAGTTAATGTGATTAGTAATTAATTAAATCATATCAACTTATACATATTTTTAACTAAACAAGTATTATAAGATTTTAAGAGTAAAATTAGTTGACAATTGGTGTTTGAGGATTGATTGATGATTAATTTATAAAGAATAAATCATTTAATTTTTAATATTAAAAACATATACAGTTTAATTGGTAAAGTTTTTTAATTCATTATTATGTTTGATTGTTGAAGGTAATGAGTAATAGTATTAAACATTAGGAATAAATTTTTCAAAAATTATTTCATTTAACAATATTAAATGATGAAATATCATTTAAAAAACTCTTTATTGTTGTATTATAAACTACTTTTTTTTAAAAAAAAAATTGTATTAACGAATTGGAAATATAAAATGAAGAGGCAAGCACTATAAAGAGCACCCCTTTATTTTCTTGGTCTTTACTGGCTGAGAGAGAATCAAATTTCTCTTTAGTGTTTCTTCTTCTTCTTTTTTATACTATTTCTTCTTCTTATTTTTATTCTAATGCGTTTGCTTAAAAAAATAATGAAACGGAGAGAAATATTTATTTTCATAAGTTTTCTCCTATGTTTCACTCCGTTCGTGAATTCATGAAGTTGCTTCATAAAACATAACTATAAGAAAATTATTAAAGTAACATATCTATATGACTATCCATATGTTTCCATGTAATCCATATATATTTATATATTAAATAGAAAATAAAGAGAGAGCTGCATTATTCAAAAACCCACACTATTCATAAACAACAAATTAAGAAACTTCATTAGAGATACGCAGAAGTAACGCTAATATATTATCTCCATTGACAAAAATCTCCAAAACAAAAAGGTCCCTTCCAAAACTCTATTATGAGGAATATACTAGTTGGCAACGTGATGAAATCAGACAAGATTCAACACAAATTTGAATTTCGTGAAAATTAATGTCAATTACAATATTTCAAGAACAAATCCTGTTTCTCTCCTTTGATCCATTTGGGTTGGAGTGCTTTTCCATATGATTTCTGAGTAGGTCAGTTCATCTTGAAAGCTAATATTAGCATAATCAATGTCACAAAAAACCCCAAAAAAAACAGAGAATGACAGAAGTTTGATCTAAATTCAAAGGGAAAAGGACCCAAATAAAAATGAAAACTCCGCCTAGTTCTTGCTGTTTATCCTTCAACAGACATTTAGCAGAGTAAGTTCCAATCACAACTGAAACACTACAAGTAAGAACTAATAAGCTCTAATTATCTGAGTAACAAACAACTGTGCCTTGAAATCATCACAACAAAGAAGATCTTGTTCCATTGGATGATTGAATGGATATGCTATTGTTTCAACCTGAATTCACCAAACCTCATGGGATTTATTATTAATATTGTGAATTATGAAGTCAAAGGTGCTTCCTTTTCTTCGACCGAAAATGGAATTGGCTTAGTTGGTGCAGGGAGCCGACCGATGCTGTCAACTTTATCTCTTTGTTTGGGAGGAGGTCTAGCTGCTTTTGGCAACAATCTTCCCTTCTTCTCAAACCACTCTGGCTTCAGAAGTGCCCGGAAGCCCAGCTTATTGTAATACACCCTTCTCACAGACCCACCGGCTGCTTCTACTGCTTCCTTGGCCCTTACAGTGACCCTTGATACCTGTAAATTCAAAGAATTACAAGAAACATTTTGCATAATTTTTTGTCATACACAAATAAAAGCACAATGCCCCGTCATGACATTCAAGTATTTTTAAGAGTTTATCTGAGCAAGGAACAAAATCTTAGATTCCTTCAAGCATAATAAAAGGCTAAACTAATTATCAGCCAAAATACTCTTTATTGTTTTCAAAATTCCTTCAAAGTTCAAAGATGCAGTTAGATGCAGTCTCAAGTCTTCTTTTCTTCCACTTTCAAAGAAACCATACATATATACACTTCCTATACCACCCCAGTTACTGAGGTTAGAATCTGGCTGCTCCTACTGATAGATGGTTTAAGTTCCAAATGGTGCAAGGGCTATACAGGTTCTCTCAAGACATCACCTAATACTTGTAACACAAGCAACAATTGCGATGAGGATCAGTGACTAGGCCAAAAATTGTAAAATTATTTTGTTAGTTAGGAAGCAAAAGGCACGATCATGATTCTCAATCACCAACAGTCCTTATCAAGTCTACCTCCAGATGAATTGGCCACTTGATCTGCTCAGCACCACGTCCCATCAATCTTACTCCGTCTTTTATCTGCTTTCCAATTGCCCCTGTATCCTATGGTAACAATTGTGACCACAATGAGAGGAAGCATGTGAAGTGAATCAATTTAATTCAAAGTGAAGTAACACTGACTAGACCTTGAGTGTTTTCATTGTAATCAGTTCAGATGAATCTATCTTCCCTGCATTTATAAGCTTCGCAATTTTTCCCAAACCCACTGGCTGCAAAAAAAAGATATATGATGAAATTAAAATTTATAAAGATAGCTAAAAATTTCAGGAGAAGGAAACTGGAAAGGAAATAGATAGAAAATTTAATCATTCCAATGTTAACAGCTCCAGCCATGGTTGGCTTTTCCCATGAAAGAGAAACATCGAAATATTAAATTATAGCCACAAGTTGTACAAAATTCAAATAAGCGTGCAGGTAGCCAAGATGCCTTCCTATATCTACATTCTACACCTCCAAACAATCACTGTACAAGAGATCCTTGAGTTTAATAAACATGTCAGCAAATGTAGATGTTATTATGGCCATCAGTGTTCCATTAGTCACAAGTTACATAGAAAAGGGAAATAGAAAGCACAAAAGGGGAAGAAGTAGAAGACAGACAAGAGGGAGAGGGGAGTAACAGAAGGGAAAGATTAATCACAACAAACACACTCATTATAGACCTTACATAACTCACTATCCTTCATGGCTCTCCCATAAGAGAATGAAATTTAAATGTTCGGAATAGTGCATTTTTCTTTACAAGGTGTCAAAAGAATGCATCCCATTCTGAATCACATATATTCCCACTACATCAAACAGAAGAAAAGCAACAAATTTGATTAAATACAAAAATAAGTACCTGAAAAGTGAGGCTAAATGGATTTTTAAATCCCCGTTTTGGCAACCTTCGTCTAAGTGGTGTCTGACCTCCTTCAAAACCCAATTTCCCGTGCCCTCTGGCCTTCTGACCCTTGTGACCTCTCCCAGCAGTCTTACCCTTTCCAGATCCAATCCCACGACCCTTCCTGGTTTTCTGTTTTCTTGGCACCTTATCTCTCAGATCATTCAAGCTCAGAAGACTGTAAGCTCTAAGACCATTAGAATCCATGAACCCATTATGATTAAAGGTTGCATGAGAGTCAAGGGACTGACGTTGCCTCAGTAGATGAAATTGTACAGATGGGAGTGCATGACTGTGAATGGATTTGCCACCAATTGAATTTCCAATCATTGTTGAGAAAATACACAGTCTCCTTCTCAGCATATTGTTTTTACTGGTAAAAATCATTGTCATTAAGGGTTTAAGTACAATGGAACTTATCAATTTCGTGATCTAGAGTTTTGCAGAGGAACAAGCCTAGAGATAGCCAACATGCAGGACAGTAGTAGGGCGCATTCCTTATTCCCATCTCGCCCCCTCTCTAATCCTCACAATTGGTTAAAAAAACTCTTCTCATACCCATTTCCCAGCGGAATCCATGGGGCCCGAAAACAAGGAATAAGTATAAAATATGAGAAAAATCCAAGAAAAAACATATTCGGGTTGCGGAAATTAAAAAATGAAGCAAAGAAAATCCTGACCCCAGGAAAAACCACATCACAATTTGATTAAATCAACCTCAATCCAGACAATGAAATGAAATTCAAGGGAATTTTCTCAGAAGCCAAATGCGAAAGCAAATGTACCGAAACTGCATTTTGAACTCGAAGTAAATACCTATGTACCGAAACTGCAGATAACTGTTCACATAAGCGGACCTATATTACACTCAGTAAAGGATCTGCCCCCACTGAAATATTTGAAATATGCATATTTGATATCATACCCTTTTAATTGTTGCTACTGATACTTTAACGAAGATGCCTTAGTGAGCCAATTGATCCAGGCACCTCCTCCAAGCCACTGAAGAATGGCAATGATGAAACAAATTAAAACAAAGCAAGAAATGGTGCTGCGGCGTCCTAAGCAGGGTTGACAATGAAAAGATGACACGGGGAACAAATTCAAATATAGATTCAAACCAGATTGAACAAATGAAGACAGAGCCCTAGAGTTCGTACCTTCTTCAATACTTGTTGGAGAACAACCACGCAAGGCTGATAACGGTGCACGGCGTCCGACGGCGAGCTCGACCAAGGGTGGAATCCCGAACCAAAAATGAAACTGTACTACCGCTACCACAGGACAATTGTTTGGCTTATAAAATGAAAAACAATTGTGTCAATTTACTTATATGTATTATAATTAATTTATTTAATAAAATTTAAACATTTACGTTGTTTTCCTTATTTTATTGTTCATTTAAATATGATAGCTTATAATTATATTTATAGTAAAATTATTTAATTAAAAAATTAGTTGTAATAGACATATGCTATTTTTGTTAAGTATTTAATAACTCAACATAGTTTAATGTAAAACCACGTACTATTGATATTTAATATAAAAATTATTTAAATTAAAAAATTAGTTATATTAATTATTTATAATAAATATAATTTAATTTTTTAAATATTATTTTTGATCATGATTATCTATGAATAAAAAATCTTTGATGTATATAATTAATATAAATATTTTAAAATAATTATAAATTTAAAAAATAAAATAAATTAAAATATTATATTTATAATTAATTTAATGTTGATCTAACTTTTGAGCCATGGGAGTAAAATACCAAATCATTTACATCCCTTAAAAATTACTTGAGAAAGGCAAATGAACTCCAATATATGGCACTATGGAATTGTCTTTAAGAGTAGGTAACCAACTTTCATTGGAACTCATGATTGTTAATAACTCTAATTTTTAAATATAAGATATACATAATTAATTTAAATAAATTAAAAAATAATTAAATTATTTATTTATAATAATTTTATATTTATTTTTAAAATATTTTATTTAATCATATATATTTAAATTATTTTTAATAAAAATTATTTTAATATGTGCAATTATATAGAAATATTTTAAAAAAATATTATAATTTTAGAAGATAAAATAAATTAAAATTTTATATTTAAAATTAAAATAAATTCTTTACTTGACTCTTATATTTAAAATTAAAAAAAATATTATTTTTTTTAAAGTATAATTGTCCTTCTAGACTATTCCGTTTAACAACTAATTTTGCACCAAACAGGTTTTTGAATTAGGAAGCTACCCCTTTTCACAACCCTTTTAGACCATATATCAAACTCTAAACATGAATCCCAACAAAAATATTTGGAAGCTAGGCTTAAAAACCAAGAACTTTAAGACTTTAAGGGCTGTTTGGCATAAGTGATCAGAAAGAAGGGGAGGAAATTTTTTTTATAGATTAGATTTAAAAAATTGAGTTAAAAACTTTAATTAATTTTTTTATGTTTTATCTTGTATATTTTTTTATTGAAACTTTATAACTCCACTTCTTTAATTTTCTTAAATCTAACGCATAAAAAAGGTAAAAGGAAAATCCAGCGCATAAAATTTTTTCCTTCCCCTTCCCACTCCTCATACCAAACATAGCCTAATCACAAAAGCAGATTCCACTTAGTATCTAACACCAAATGAATGAAGAAAGAAGCTAAATCCAACCAAGAAAAAAGAAATGACGGAGAGATTTACTAGGGATTTAGTCTTAGGTTGAGGCATGTAGAATTTTTTTTAAGACAATGAGCACTATTGGTTTTTGTCTTTATGAAGCTGGTTAATGTCAAGGATTTTGTTTTTTTAAAAAAGCATAGAAATAAAACTTGATAAGCATGAATATTTATTTGTGACATCATTTTCATCCTTGTTGTTATAGTTGTGAAAGTTTTATTCTATTCCCGTTTCAGAGTATAAATAACAAATTGAAACATGAGAATTGACAACTGCTGAAGAAGGGGAAGGCCGAAGACTGTCAAAAGAGAGATGGGGGTAACGAAGGAACAAGTTGAAACTTCCTTGAAGGCCAAATTGAATCCCTCACATATAGTAAGTTTCCCAAATCCTTTCTCTGCGCCTTCGTCGTCGTCTTCACTATTTCTTTCTGATTATTATTAACTGATGGACTCAAGAAAACCCATGCCGTTTTATGGATGAAGTATGCAGTTTTTAAAAAAAAAATTAAAAGGAGAGGTATTTTGGAATACCTCATAGTCATAGGCAGGATAATTAATTTATAGGGAGAATGACAATTTCAAAGGACCTAGCAGCTCGAACCTATGCCCAGGAGTTTCCGCCTAAGCATAAAACCCATGAGACAAGAGTCAGCCAGTGATGAAGTATGCTTATAGCAATTATATGTGACAAAGAAGTCTCTGCAAAACTATAACGAATATGAGCAATCAAATTGCTACGCTGAACTAGTCTTTGTCATGCTATTACCAAGTTTTTGTCTTTAGAATGCACACTTTATCCCACAAACTTGTACCCCCGGCCCCTTCTCCCTTTTCCTCCATCGTAATGTTTAACTGAAATTAAATTCAATAACCTGTTTTGTAGACAAATTGAAATACTTTGTTAACTGACAAACCAATGGCTATGGAGTTGTACTTTTACTGTAATTCTATGAATTTTAAGCATGAGGTTCTGAACCTGAAGAGGTAAAGGAGAAAGAATGAATATTGAGGGCCCTTTCAAAAGTTTTCTATATGTACCACTTATCCTGGAATAGAGATTATATTTATGGGTTGGGTCGGTTAGTTTAGAGTTTAGACTTTATAGGATCCAGTGTGTTTGGCTGAAAGCACCTTGCTTGAAGATTATAATAGCAAGGAGATTCTCGTATACAAGGGGGAGATTATATTTCACAAGTGAAGTTTGATGTGCTGATCAGAAAGTGGGGCTTTGTGTTTCTTAATAGTTGCCATACTGATCTTGAATGGGAATGCTAATATTCCTTCTTGACCATCAAATTAGTAATTTAACTTTCCTCTATAGCCTGCTAGAACCATAACACTGGTACTATGAAACTTCGTAGAGACTAAGATGAATGGTCCCACTGTCTCCCATTCGCATGTATTTCACTGTTAAATAGGCACCTTTCACCTTTGTTCTGTTTACTTAATCTTCAAACTTGCTCAAGTGCTAGTGCTTCAATACCTAACTACCGAAGTTAGAATTGCTCACCGCTTCATTCTTTATTAGTTTTACTTTCAGTCTTAAAGAAACTGTTGGATTTAACCAGTTCTACGATGACTCTTTGGGCAATAATGTATCTCTAGTCACACATGCCTTGCGTCTTGTCTTCTGGTTAATTTTTCTGCATGGTGTATTTGCAAGTTATTTGAAGAGTTGGTTGTTGATGAAATACAATGGTGTCTCGTGATTTATGTAGCCAATGCCACTTTAGAATAAGATTTATTATTGTGGTTTATTTGTCAGTTGACCTTTTGGTTTTTGCTTTGTGGACCAATATAACACTAGAAAGCAAATTTTGTCTTCAAATTTTCAACCAACCAGTCTGTTTGTTAAGTGTTAATCATGTCAACCATAGATATTGCTCAACTTGTGCTGGTGCTTTATTTCCCACACGATGCCCCTAGGAAGAAGTAAAGCATCCCAAAAATGCTCACACAAGCATGTTCTCACTCCACAATATATTCATTTCTCACTCTTGTTTTTTCCCTCCTTAATGGCATGTAGTGTTATAGAAGCGTATGTTAAGTTAATTGCAGCAGTGATTTAGGTCTCTCACCCTCTGTCTGAGGGTTATTATTAGTTATCCCATTATATGGTACTATTCTTGTCTATCTGACGTCCTGATGAAAACGTTCCTATGAAGAACTATACATGAATCAAATTTCAAAAGGAATGACCTTGAATTTGTGGTTCACTCTTGAATGATTTCACTGGGACTACTGTTATGATGATGGAAACAGTAATTATTTTATCTACTTTGTTTTCTCATTACTGGGGGGAAAGGTCATGTAAAGATGGAAACGATATCTCTCTTCAATTCATATATCTGCTTTAATTGATTATCTTGTACAATTTTTCTTTTTAATATATACCCATATGAAACCTTTTTCTCTGCGACTTATCTTTTTCCATCTGTGTTTCAGGAAGTCATTGACACCTCTGGAGGGTAAGTTTTTCCAACTAAGAAATTTACTTTGTACTATGTCTCAGACCCTGTATATTGCTTAGATTCTAAAGGAGCAATGCGAACTGTTCCCTATTTGTGAATGGTGTGACTTAGTCTAGATTATAGGAAAAATTGATCTTTTAGTTCCCTATAATTTTGACTCAGTTTTAACTTAGTATTTAAACTTTGACTCAGTTCAACTCAATCCTTATAGTTTTTGTTCGCTTGTAACTCAATCTTTAAATTTTGATTTGATGTAACCAAATCCCCTATTGTTTCATGAAATATAATTTTTTTTTCTAAAATATAAGAGCTAATATTTTAAATAGTTAAAACTATAGGGATTGAGTTGCATTGAATTAAAGTTCAGAGACTAAGTTTCAGCGGAGTAGAAGTTATAGGGACTAAATTATATCGAGATAAAGTTTAAAAATTAAGTTACAATTAAGTCAAAATTATTGGACCAAAAGACTAATTTGAGCTAGATTATATATATGTTACTTATTTATACATATTGTTGTCTTTGCTCTTCCTCTATCTCACAGTAAAAATTAAACTGATGTGGGTAAAAGGTGAGGAGCTAGCTTTGCAATTGAGATAGTATCAGAACAGTTTGAACGAAAGAGGCTGCTTGAGAGGCATAGAATGGTGAATGGTGCATTGGAAGAGGAAATGAAAGAGATTCATGCTCTCTCTATCAAGAAAGCTGTGACCCCAGAGCAGTGGAAACAACAGCAAGAGTCCACCAAATCTGATGCTGCTTCTGCTTAGCTTTCATAATGAGAACATGAAAAATCTAGCTAGCTGCTTTATCATGCTTGACAGTTATTGTGTAATAAGAATCCCAAATTTGTGGGGCAGCATTAACACTCAAATATCTACCAAATGATAATATACTACTATACTAGTATTTTAATTTGCAGAAATGTCTGATTGTTGTGGTAAATTAAATTGTCTGAGCGGTGCAATATCACACCTAACCTGGGAAAGATTGCCTCAGCATTGTCTTTTAAATTGAGCTTGAGTGCATACCGTACTACATGTAAGATACTGTTATTTACCTTCATGTCAAACAACATTTTAAGCCTAAATCGGCGTTTTGGGTTTGATAAGTCAGTTTTGGTGAGTCGAAGGCCATGGCAAACATAACCGAAAATGTCATTTAAGCCCAAAAGATCGAACTAATGATGGTTAGGTCCTGAAATGTTTTTGTTTTTTTTAAAAAAGAAGTTATAAATATGGATTCAGCCAGTTACAAATAGGAATATTAGTTTATAATTGAGAGTTACATTTGAAACGTAAATATTTTATTTGCAACTGAGGATTATGAATTTGCAATTGTCTGAATTGATATTTGATACTTTTTTTTTAAAAAAAAAATTGTTATCATTAATTCAATCTTTTAGGGCCTAACTCATTTAGTTTTATAATTTTGGTTGAACTGAAGTCATGTGTAGGATCATCTAACAAGTAAATCAAGTTAAGCATGATCATACTTTTGCAATAAAATTAGCCAGTCTGATATACTTGACTTCCATCTATCCTCCACATGACGTGATTCATTAGCGGACGTTTACTTATTGGAGAATCCTTAAATTTTGTTCTAGGCTTGAAATGTTTGTTTGAACTTTGAAGCACCATGTCCATGCGTCATTCATGCCTCAATCAAGGTCGTATCTTCTTACATGGGGTAAGAAGGCTAATGTTAATTTACGAGTATTATTTTAAAATTACTGAGATAAATGGGAGATATTACTAGTTAGATTCTTATATTTTATATGCAGTTTCTGAAGTGAGAAACTAAATACTGAAGTGTAACAAGAACACTCTCTCTCTCTCTCTCTCTCTCTCACACACACACACACACGCTCAAAATCTCAACCACAAGCTCAAAATCTCAACCACAAGTATTTTGGCCTTTATCCACAACCTCCAACTTCAACGTCTGCATTGAAACTATCATCATCATCATCATGTTTCCAAATTCCCAATCCCTTCAGACTTCAGACTCAAAAGCTTTCGGTTTAATGGCAACTAAGCTACTTCACCCATCAATGGCTGATTCCCATCTCAGCCCTCTCATTTTCGGAACCATGAACGTCACCAAGCTCCAACGATATGTCACACCTTGCCCTCGTTCAAAATCAAACACTTCATCATCGTCAAGATTTGCAGATAACTCTTTTGGATTCATCAGACCAATCACTATCACCAAAGTTGCAGAACAGAGCTCTGGTTTGCGAGGTGATGAAGAACTTTCCTACAGCAAATCTTCACTTTACGAAGCTGTTCAAGGTACTATATATACTCACTTCGATTATTCTTGTTCTCTCTTGTTCATATGATTCTTCTCATTTGCTTCTATGTAGAAATATGATTGAGGCATATTTCAAGGGATTAACAGGGGAATTTTTGGAATCAATTCTGAGAAGAAATCTGAGATTGAAACTCTAGTGAAGGAGCTTGAATCTCGGAATCCAACTCCAGATCCTACTCTCAATTTGGACAAGGTAAATTGAATTCATCAATTCTCAGTCTTGATCACATTCATTCATTTTTATGAGCTTTTCTGTTAAAATTGTTTCATATTTTTGGAAGATGGCTGGGTGCTGGAGACTTGTTTACAGCACAATCTCAATTCTGGGTTCCAAGAGAACGAAGTTAGGCCTCAGAGACTTCATCTCATTGGATGATTTCTTCCAGATTATTGATGTAGCCGAGGTGTGTGTGTATATATATATATGTGTCATATATAAGAATGTGTTTTAGTGTTTGTTTATGTGATAACTAATTAAGGATGAACATGGCTGGATTATATTGCAAAATTTTGGAGAGCAAAGCAGTGAATGTCATAAAGTTCAGCGCAAAGGGGTTGCGTTTGTTGAATGGACAACTTAGTATTGAGGCCTCTTTCAAGATTGCCTCCTCAACAGTTAAATCTTCTTCCTGATCGCTTTATTTTCTTTTGTGATTGTTATGATTTGGGAATTACTTATTTTGATATTTTTTATTTGATTCATTCACAGAGAGTTGTCATTAATTTCGAAAACTCCACTATCACTCCAGACCAGGTATGAATGCAAGTGAAATCCTGTTACAAAACATGTTCGTTTGGTTGACACTATACAAGATTAGTGACTTAGTTATTGAATGTTGTGAATGAACAGTTAATGAATGTGTTTCGGAAGAACTATGATGTTTTGTTGAGCATCTTCAATCCAGAGGGATGGCTGGACATCACGTATCCTAATACAGCATTATTCTACTTAGCATTGCTATTCTTCATTGAATTGATTTGTTTCTTGCTATGACACATGTGATAGATATGTGGATGACACGATGAGGATAGGGAGGGATGACAAAGGCAATATATTTGTACTGGAGAGATTTCAAGATCACAGCTCTTAAATTACTTCAACTCAAATATTTTTATTTTCCTTCTCCAATTTTAATCACTGATGTAGTCAGGTGGTAATTGAACCAGACCTTCTCCAGATTATATGCACATATTGTATAATTGAAGAGTCAAAAAAAAAAAAAAACGCAAATACTAAGTTATTTGACTGGGGACAATATTGTGATGTCTATCCATTACACCATTTGAATTTTAAAATCTTAAATTAGTTTTATTCATAGCTATTGATTATATTTGATAAACAAATAATAATACATTTTTATAAGAATTCTTGATTTGATATTTTAAAATTCAAATAGTATTTTTATTAATTTTTTTCTTTTTTCTAATTGCATAAATTTTGCGGTGAAGGGGATTTCAATTTTAATCAGTCGAGCATACTATATAAGCCAATGTAGTAGCTCTTTTTTAATTATTTTCAAGAAATAAGCCATGAGCTAATCAGCTTTGTTGTGTTCATCAACATTCTTGTGGAGTACTTTCTACTAGTAAAATTTGGCAATTTGAAATACTCTTCTATTCTTATGTTCCAGCTTTTAAGTATGTAATTAGTAGTGAGATTTCCTTTACATTCTCATTAATTGGCCTAATAAGTTATTAGTAGTACATAGATATAAGTGAATAAATAAAAAAAATATAATTATATTTTTTAATATAAGAGTTAGTTAACTAATTTATATAGATAAAAAAATTGAATAAATCCACTAAATTCAAACATTTAAGATAAATTTATAATATATACTCTTTAATATATTTAAATTAGTTAACTAGATGACGGTTATATCTAATGATAGATTTAATATTAATATTTGGAGTAAGATATTAATTTCAAGTCTTGTTGAAAAAAAATACCATGTTGATAGATTTTTCTTATTATAACTCAACATGATTTGAATTCAAGTTGGTCAAAAACATCAAAGATATCGAATGGTTTGTCAAATAAATTTCTGAAAAAAATTTGCATACTAAATTTACCAACGAAAATCTATATTCTAAATAGAATAGGGAAAATTTTTGGGAACTCTTTCGTTACAAAATTTATTGTCCAAACCAAAAAATCCCTAAAATTTTGTTTAAGAATTCAGGAAAACTATTTTTCAGTATAACTTTTTCTTAAACTATACATAAAAGAAAAAAATATTTACATATAATCAAAAATATTACACACATGCATCACCCAGGGATTTAGGTTTTTAATAACCTTGACAATAAATTTTGCAGCTATGGATGTTTCAATAAAATACAATAATTTACAATATTTACTATTACCCTTCCATTATTATTTGCTAGCTTTATAAGTATATATAATTTTTATTAAAAATATAAAAGATTTATGAAAATATTTATTTATTTTTACGAATCCGAGGTACAAAGTAATATCTCCGTTTCAAGTTCTCACCTCAAAACCGTCAAAACACAGTCACTTTCCTTTTCCCCCTTGGCGCCGATTCACCCATCCTTTTACCACGTCACAGACTCACAGTTCATCGCAGCTTTAATCTGGTTAAACAGATGCTACAGAATTCGAGTGTACCTGAAAGCTCCATTCACCACCGGAGTCACACAGAAGAGGGTGGTGGTAAGCCTGTTTCTGATGGACTCGAAAACGAACAGGTAATAGTCTCAGCCGAAGATGTTGACCGGAATCTCACCGGTGGCCGGTGGCCTCTAGAAGAGACTAAGGCTTTGCTCAAGATAAGGTCTGACATGGACGCTGCTTTCAGGGATACATGCCCCAAAGTTCATCTTTGGGAACAAGTTTCCAGGTTAGTAGTTCCCTTTTACCGCTTCCTGTTCGATGAAAGTCCCCAGAGAATGCTGCCAAATTTCAGCCCCTGACAAATTATGGTTTTGCACGCTTCAAGTGTTAATTTGTGAATGTGAATTGCAAGTGCAATGCCCCCTCGAATCTATATCCTTACTTATCTTCCGTTCTCTTTTGAACTAGAAAGTATGGTCTCTTTTGTCTGTACAGTTTTCACACTGACTGTTACAGTTTTACTCTTAAACTGGTCTATTTTCGTAATGTTTGAGATTGTTTTTTTTTTTTGGCATAAATGGTTGAAAAATTTTATTTAACTGTAATGATTTATTTTGGTAACTGTTTAGGAGATTAGGGGAGCTAGGATATAATAGGAGTGCTAAGAAATGCCAGGAGAAGTTTGAAAATGTGTACAAGTACTACAGAAGAACCAAGGAAGGTCGTTATGGCCGGTCCAACGCCAAGACTTACCGATTCTTTGAGCTGTTAGAACCTCTTATGAACTCTCCTTACCCCGAAACGAATGGAGAACAAGCGAGAAACACAGCAACAACCACAACCCCAATGGATTTGTCCAATGTTATTCAAGGTGCAATTCAACATCCTTACCACGAAAAGAATGAAGAACAAGTGGAAAACATAGCAACAACTACAACCCCAATGGATTTGTCCAATGTTATTCAAGATTCAATTCCACATTCCATTCGATTCTCTGGTGACCCCTCTGGTTCAGCTACTCCCTCTTCGAGCGAAGAATCAGATGAAGATATTCGAAAGAAGAAAAGGAAACTGACGCAGTATTTTGAGACCTTGATGAACAAAGTACTAGAGAAGCAAGCGAAGCTACAGAAGAGATTTATGGAGAGTTTACTCAAATGTGAACAAGATAGAATGGTAAGAGAGGAAGCATGGAAGATGCAAGAATTGACTAGGATTAAGAGGGAAAGAGATATTTTAGCTCAAGAAAGGTCAATTGCCGCGGCAAAAGATGCTGCACTGCTTGCCCTTCTGAGAAAGTTCGCAGGACAAACAGGGACCATAGAATTACCTGAGGACCTACTTCCAAATGATTTAGATAAGGACGAGCAAGAAAATGATAATGCAGGCAGTAGTGTTATTGAAAAGCAAGAACGTAGAAATGGTGGGAATTTCACACTGACGAGTCCATCTTCCTCTAGATGGCCCAAAGATGAAGTGGAAGCTTTGATTAGAGTGAGGATAAACTTTGATGGGGAGAATGAAGGAAATGGGCTTAAAGGGTCTATTCCTATATGGGAGGAGATATCTAATGAAATGAACAAACTTGGGTACGATCGGAGTGCCAGGAGATGCAAAGAGAAATGGGAGAATATGAACAAATACTTCAAGAGGATGAAGAATAAAAACCAGAAAAAGCCTCAGAGTTCTAAAACATGTCCTTATTTTCACCAGCTGGATGCTCTGTACAATAGTGAAAAGCCTAATGATGAGAAGGTGGAGGATTCAGCCAGTTCTGATAAGGATCAACTGAAGCCTGAGGAGCTACTAATGCATCTTATGGAGGGTCAGTCTCAGTCATCATCAGAGGATGGTGACAGAGAAGAAGGATCAGAATAATAAAGGAAGTGGTTGTACCCAATAATCATGAAGTGGCAATCATGATTCATGGGTTGAACTTTGAAGAGCGAGAAGAGACCTTATTCTTGTGAAACTTGTTCTCAATCTGATCCCACCCATCTCATGGCAGTGTTTTTGTTTGGTACGTCAATGAATATCTTCATTACATTTTATTACTCCCTATAATTTAAGTTGCTCCTTTGGCCCTATATATATATACATGTTTATGTTATTTACAGTATATTTCACACAGAACAAGGAAAACTTTAAACTTTATTAGTTTTACCTTAAAATTTAATAACTTTATAACTTTATCACTATTGAATATACATTATATCCCATGAGAACAAAATTAACATAATAATAAATTAAGAATAAAATTTTATATTCATATGAAAAATTTAATTTTTTGATAAAGTATAATGGCATATTACGATCCATATAGCCAACTTCACTTAATAAATAAGGTTGGTTGTTGTTGTTGTATGTGAAAAATTTAATAATGTGATTTATTAAGATCAAAAAATTCTTTCTCTGTCTATTGAGCAGTATATAAGTTTTGAAGAGGGAGAGTTATGTGGGGGGTGAAATAAAGCCACAGGGTGTGCTGTTTAATGCAGTATTTAAATCCTTGAATCTTGTAACCCCATGATATGTGTGCTGCTAATAACAGGTTGGAGGTGGTGGTTGTAATACTGAGGAGTCAATTTAATGATTTGAACTTGGAATGTGCATTCCCATTATTTTATTTATTGGCACCTGCAACTCCATCAATTTTTAACCCACATGGATTGAATATCTGAATCTTGCTCTATTATTAAATTTGTAGAATCTCTCAGATGGGCCTACCACCGTCGTTGATCATTGCGCCAATCAGTCGGATGCTTAATAGTAAAAGTTAAAATCATGGCAGCAGATGAAGGCGCAACAAGCTTTCATTCAATTTCTCCAAAATAGGACCAAAAGGGTGAAACTTTTTCTTTCTTTTTGCTTTCAGAGATTGGAGATTTTGGGTGTAATCTTTGTTTACTCATTGTAATTGTAAGCCAGCTAATCATCCATCTTTGTTTATTAATTGGGTAATTTTTCCACGATTGGGCAGTTGCAGAACATAAATTTATGTTATACTAGTCATTATATGATATCTCTGGGGCCCCTTACATTGTGAAACTGACATAATATAGTAGAAGTATAATGGTACTATTATATTTATAATACTTAAACGAAGCAATTACAGAGTAAGGTGCTGGGCAAAAAAAAAAAAACAAGAAAAGAAAAAAGAAATACAGAGTAAGGTCCCCTTGATTTGGAGGAGGGAATTATAATAGAATGGAAATATGAATGAAATAGAAATAATTATATAGAATAATGATATTTACCAGGGTTATAATTGAAAATTTGAAACGTTGCAACTAATATATCAAATATTAATTGGTGTTTCTTACATTGCCCAAAATTCAGGTGGGGACAAAGGAGGGGTAAATTTTTCTCTTTAATATTGGGAGAAATTAAGAGTATATTTCTTCAGTTTTTATTTATAAGTAAAGTTTTTCATTTTGGTAATTGTATTTTTTTTTGTTAAATCAGGAAATATATTTATATTTATTCTATTTAAAATTTAAAAAAAGAGAATATACATAGAAGAAAGTAAAGTCTATAAAACTTAAGTTTAAAAATTAAGTTTGGCTTAAAATCTAAATTTTGAGAAATTTTAAAATAAATAGTTATGTTTTTGGACTAAACTATGGTTTAAAACTAAAGTTTTAGATAAGCTGGTCAGAGTAGCTTATAGAACAGTAAAAGAATTTATGAATTAACCAATTACTATATTACCTCTATTTTTTTTATCTTATCTTTCATCTCTCATATTTTTTCTTATATCAGCTCTCTTTTCTTTCTTACACTCTCTCTCCTCTCTCCTCCCGTCTCTTATATCTCTTTATTTAATACTTATACCCTTTTTCATAATTTACCAATAATAAAAATATTTTTAAAAATAACTATCCAAACACTCATTTATTTAAAATTATTTTTTTTATAATCTATTCTTTAAAAGTCAATTTTTATAAACTTCTTAAAAATTATTTTTTTTATAATTCTGTTTCTAAAATCTTATGTCAAGTAATAGTAACAGTGATGTCTCATGCACACAAACACGTTTTAAAAACTAACCCATCTCCATTCATCCTCAATCTCAATCATTCATTCGCTTTCCACTCGCCTCACGGACCTACACCATTTTTCTTTTTAAAATTTATTGATAGCTCCATATCCGAAAATCCCCCAACGTTCTTCTGCTTGCGAAAACCGTCGTTGCTTTATCCATGGCGGATTACGAAGGCCATCACCACCAGAAGGAGACGGCATTACAAGCCTTGAACACCATAATCCAGCTTCACTTTGAGAAGACTCTGGAGAAGAAGCGCGCCATTGACCTCCAGAAGAAGGAGCTTCACAAGCTCTTCCAGATTTTCTTCATCTTCCTCAGCCTCGTCTTCTTGGCTCTCTCGAATTCCTCTCGACTCCAGTGCCGCCATTGCTGGATTCCTATCTCCCTCCTCTCCCTCTCGCACCTTATCTTCTACGTCTCCGTTGCCCAGACCCTCCGCTGCATCAACGCCTTCAAGTACCAGCGCCGATGCCACAAGCTCACCCTGGGCTTAGCGACGGAGAAGTTGAGGGAGATGAAGATGAAGCTGCAGAGCGGGAATGAATACGACGGAGTCGGAGACGAGGAGTTTGAGATTCACTACCAGGAACCTCCAGAGAGCTATTTTGGCAAGTTCAAGAGGAACTGGGCTCTCCATTTTGGCTTCTTGATCTTCATCTACGGTTTCATGGTATCTACTTCTGTTGTTCTTCTCTGTTTTTAGATCTTTTTCCTGTGGTAGATCCCAAGATCCATATGCCTGAACTCTGAACTGAATTGAATTTGCATCTGCTCACTTCATTTTCAATCCGGAAACATTAGATCTAGCCGTTAGATTAAGAATGTGAATTTGTGCAAGTGAGAGGAACCCTTGTTATTTTCCGCGAAAACAGGCACTTTTCCTATCTATTTCTCACCATACCTTTTCACATCTCAGCTTTTCCTTCTTCTCTTTAACGCATCATCAAATGGACACCTTTCTACTAGGTATCAGGAGACGAGTAAACTTTTTCTTGTAACAAAAAAAAAAGAAGCGGAAATATATGTATTTACTCTTTGTTTATTACTTTATTATGGTAATTAGTAGTTGGGTAATTTGAGTTGAGTAAGTAGCCCCTGAGGCAGAGAAGTTCAGAATTCAAACAGGAATTAGCAATATTTATTTGTTTATTTAAAATATGATTAAAGCCATTGGATCAAGGAGTATGGAATTCTTACAAAACGGATAGATGAATATCAAATAAAACAATGAACGAAATTATTTAGGACAACCTCCACTTAATAGAGTAAAATTTATTGCCGTATACTTTTCCTATGTGCGTATCATTGTGTGTATAAGAAAAATTTGTTTCTATATAAGATATTTGTAAAGTAATTAATGACTTTTTTTTTAATTTTATCTCAATTGAACATAACTCATTTATGGGTAATTAATGACTTTTTTCTTTAATAACGGTAAATATAAAAAAATTTATTAATATATTATATTTTTAGGCATACTAGAACAAGACACAAATTATTTGCATAAAGTAATAAAGTGGCATGTTGTACAAGCATGCCCTTCGGTGGTCATTCTAATATTATTAAATTACATCATTTAATTGTTTTTCTGAAATTCCAAATATTGTATTTTTATTTCTGGAAACAGGGGAAAAAGTTTTTAATAGAAAAATCCACTTTTCATTATCTGGAGAGTTGAGATGTTAAATTCATCAAGAGCTTCACGATTGTCTCCCGGACCCCGTACAAATGTCGGGAATATAGGAAATCTTTGCATGAAAAATAAAAATGGATACACTGAATTTGACATTTGTACCCCGAATCAATAAATACATACAACTGCTTAATATTCCCATCCCTTTTTTTCTTGAAAAATAAATTTGATAGCACATTTACAAACGTCTGGCCAGCGATAGAGTTAGCTACTGACTCAGAAGCTGTTTCTATTGCAATGAGAACATGCCAACTACGCCGTGGAGATTGCACCGCATAATGACTTGTACGCATTCATGCACTCTTTAAATTTCTCTTCAGCCATAACCTGCAACCAAGCAATTAAAATAAAAGACCTTCCTTGAGACCAGCTTCCACATATTACCAAACAAAACAAGAATAGACAAACAAAATCATCATCATCATTGTTGTGACCTTTTTCCCCTTTTCCATAAACATTATAACCTTTTGGTTAATAATATATTAAAAAATTTGGCAGCTAATAGAGTACATTGATATTGTATGATCCATATAATCGATCCCATGATTTTCAAACATAATATGTCAACCTCACCTGGGAAGGACCTTGATGCTTATCAGGATGCCATTTTAAAGCTGATAACCGGAAACTACAAGTACAAAGAAAGATATCAGTAATTTATAACTTCTATGTATGCGTGTATGAGGCAAGATCTGGTGGCCCTTTAAGTATTAGGTTTGGGATAAATGATGCCAAAGACCACTTACGCATTTTTAACATCTTCAATCTTTAAAGGACCAGTGGGAGGCAGACCAAGGATGGTTCTATCAGAAAGCAAACCTACATAACACGACCTGATGTTATCATCAGACTCGATGTCACTTGCAGACTCAGTATCACTTTCACGGGTCCACTTTCTAGTTCTACTTCTATTTGCCCAGCTTGAGTGCTCCCTCTCCCTCCTGTGGTCAAATCCAGATGTTGAGTCCTCAAATGAAGATCCCCGCCCATCGCAGAAGGACCAGGTTGACGATCTATAACCAAATCTTGCGCAGAAGATTGTATCAGGACCATCTCCATCCTCACAGAAACTCTTTCTGATTTTCCCTGAATTGGTACATACATCCACTCATCAATGGCTAGGCAAGTAAAATGCACATCAATTTTCAAAAAAAATCATTTTAACTTCTTGAATCAAGCTCAATATTTAGAATTTGATGCTTAACTACCATAACCATCCATTGGATGTGTTGTTCCTCAGACCTAACCAGTAGGATATCCCAAAAAAGTACTTTTGTAATCTGGTCCTCAACTTATACATGGAACTTGTTTAACAAATGAGTTTGGCAGAGCAGGTGACAGGGGGGAAAATATAGATGAACACAAAAGAACTCACCTTTTGTGTTCCTTTTTGATTTTCCATTCTTCCGACGAGACTTTGTTCGACCTTTATTATTGCGGCCAGCTGGATCATCTTGATCTCCACACCAAGTGCCATCTCCTTCAAGTTTCCAAGCTTCTCTCTTCTAGGTAAAGAGTGCAAAACAAAAACGTGTGGACATGATAAAATGTTGATAGGTAGCATTCGTGGTACACAGTAATGTCAGTTATTAAACTCCAAGCAAATACTCTATTCAAATGAGTGGAGATGAAGGTTTTAGTCTGTTAGAACATCAAATAAAACTATGCTCTCTAGCATCTCTATGATTGACAGTGCGGATAATTCTGCACCCGCTGCACATGGCCAACCAGGAAGGAAGCTCTTACTCTATTGACAATAGTTAAAATCTGATCGGTTAGCTTTACTTAGCTAGTATTTAGTTTACTAAGCAATCAAAACTGACTACAAAGTTTAGTATTAAAATTTATTCTGAGTTAAAAGGAACTGAAACAAAATCCGACAAAATGCCTACTTTGGTTTCTCTCTTTCTTTTCTTCTCTTCTTCTATATATGGGGAGTGTTAAGTGTTAACCAGTTGTGGATCAAAGATTCAACTCAGTTGTGAAAATTGTTTTCTGCAAAAGCAGCTCCTTTCTGGATTTGTAGCCCATCTCTTTAACCACAAACTTTACCCATACTCTCACAGCCTCATCACGAAAATTGAGCAACCAAGGGCAGCGCAGATGAATAATCATGCAATTGTAGATTTGCAGTAATCAATCAATGTAAAAAGGTACTCAGAAACATGGAATAACAAGAATTCTCAACATAATTATAATCTTAAAAAGCATACCTGAGATGAAAATTTGGAGGACCCACTATTGTAGAGGAGATCTTTCAGAGCTTTCTTTGCATCTGAGCGCTTTTCATGCACTACAAATCTGATATGATTCTGAAGTTAAAATTTTGGCATCAGAGAAATTCTGAGTTCTAGAGTTATGATTTAAGCAACCAAAATTTAAATCCCGTAATAAATATCAGTTTTGAATTGCATGGAATTCATAGCATTCAAGTGCCAGAAACAAACACCAATCTTCAGTAACTACATGGATGTAACAAAAGCAGGACGTCTCCTACATTACTGGTGACAAACTTAACACAAAAAAATACCCTAAAGCTATATGCTGAAATTGCACATTAGATGGCTATTGATTTCTTCTTACATTCTGCAAAAATATTGTGAATTGTCACACTTCTGACAGCTACCAAACAGACATTGGAAGAAAGGGGAAAAGTTACAGGGTCAATGGCAAATGGTTATGTTGCAGCACATCAAAGAAGAAATGAGCAACAAGCAAACAAAATTTGAAAGCACAAGAAACTAATGGCTGTAGAACGGGAACCAATTTATAGGCGCGATAACTTTTGTTTTTAAGTCTCTACACTTTGCAAATTATATTTTCAAAATCGAAAACCATATCTTCAGTGTCCTATCCTCGGGTTCCATTTTGCGGCAAAATTCAAAATAGGAAGTCAAGCAAGCCAGAAAAATAACAGCTTAACGGACGAAGGAGATAGCAACTCACGGAATTGGATTTATTGTTCCATTTCTGAGACGAAAACGGGGTGGAATGAAACGCAGAGGAAGAACCGGTTGATGCTAGTCTTGGTGAATGAATCAGGTAAGTCTTGATCGATAGCACGTTTCGCCATCGGGATATTTGCATATCGAATCGGCAAAGATCCAAGAAAAGCTTGACTCTAGAGAGTTTGATACACAGAAGGAGGCTGCGATGTAAGTCGTCTATAAGGGAAGGAAATGGAAGCGAGATTTGAGGTGAAGCGACGCCGAGCCCGAGGGTGTCTCCGCACGCTCCGTTCACCAAAGCAAAAGCCACAATACCACATGGCGATGGAGATGGAGTTGCCGGCGCTGTCAATTCTCCTACATGGGCCTTGCCCGTCACCAGGCCCATTTATTGCTAGTTTGGCTTCATCTTAGAACAAGGCACCACTGTGAGTTGGATAGAGCGGGAATGTTTGATTCCTCTTAATACGACCAACCAACCAACTCGTGGCAACTGCCTAATAACAACATTTGATGAATTAATGTTTGAATTTATATTAAAAAATATATTTATATTCAATACTCGATTATATCTCAGATATAACTATCTTTAATATTTAAAAAATATATATAGTTGTTGTTGTAAAGAATCTTTTTAAAATTGTGAAACTTTCTTTCTTGGAGCCTGTGGGTCCTTCTCATGGCTAAGGCCTTTCCCCTTCAGACCAAAAGAAAGGTTTGCTAGAAATATTTGAAAGGAGAAAAAAAGCATCCAGCTAAATGGCCTTGTCAAGAAGAAATGGAGGGAGCCACCAAGAATTAGGTGGTGAGTAATAGTCGGATCGAATATCTATTCCTACCGCAGTGGGGTCCACTTTGTTTGATATGAATCCTTTTGTTTGAGTTCATGAGCTTAGTCCTCCTCCATAAATATATAATAATACTAATCAGTTGCATAAACTTGCTGCATTTTAAGAAGACATGGGAGGTTGCGGAAGCAAGCCCAGAGTGTTGAAGGAAATTGATCACAACACGCCACAAACCCTTCCTGAGGCCTTCTCTGAATCTGATCCTCCTCAACCTCAAGCTCGCCGTCAACTTCCACTCCATGAGATCCTCGAAATTGATCTCGACCACCAATCCGACAAACGCCCTTCTCTCAGCTACCTCTTCCACCAGGTATAAGCTCAATGAAATGGCTTTTTTTTTTCCATGGCATGATTCTCGTGGAGATATCCACCATAAGATTTGGTCAGAAATATGATTTTTGTGGAAGCAATATGACTATGACAATATACCTAGAAAGTTGTAAAAATCACTTTTTTAACTGTTTGGTTTCAGTGATTTTCAATTTGGAGCCAAACATATATGCTTACTCTCAAGGTCTGATTCGTACAGGGGAAATTAAGGGAAAAATTGGAGGCATGGAATTAAAAAAAATTTAATTAATTTTTTTATTCTTTTATAGTACATATTATTTTTATTAAAATATTATAACCCTACCTATATCCGTTTTTTTTTTAAATTGAACTCATCGAAATTTTCCATCACCTTCATTTCCCTCATACCAAGGACACCCTCAATTTTTAACGTTGAAATATGTGGCTCTACTTGAGATTAAGTGGAAGGGATTTTTAATTTCATGTATTTGAATATTTGACTGCATTGGGTTTGCAAATAGCGTATCTTTTGTTTTCAGAAGATTCCAAACATCACATCAAATCAAAACTAGTTGATAGTTGATATTATCGTGAAGAGCGAGCAGGAGATTCCTTTTGTTTGGATCCCATTGGTTTCACTTACCGCCCTAGCTTATGCATGCATCTCTCCATTACCTAAGGACACCCTAATTACCTAATCTACTATTTTTGCCCCCACGGCTACAGGATTATTTGATGTACTAGAGCGAAATATATATACAAATCCTATATGCTATTTGAGAAACTCTTAATAGATTTTAAAAATATTTATAATTTTAATTTTAATTTATTTTTTTAAAATAAATAACTATATTTATTTAAAAGAGTTTTTATATTAAATTATAGTTTAAAATTATAATTTTAGATAAGCTAGTCAAAGTAACTCTTAGAACAGTAAAAGAATTTATGGACTACTCAATTACTATTTTATCTTTATTTTTTCTTATATCCTCTCTCATCTCTCCTCCATCTTTTTCACTATATCTTCTCTATTCTATCTCTTCTATCTTTTCAACTTTTCCCCTCTCTCTTATATCTTCTTTCTTTTATACTATTTATATTCTATCTTCTTTACCATCTTTCTTCTCTCATATCTCATCTCTTATATTTTTAATAAAATTATACCATTTTTAGTATTTTTTAATTACAAAAGTCATTTTAGTAATAATTATCTAAACACTCATTTATCAAAAACTAGTTTTTTTTCATAAACTCTTTTCTAAAAATCATTTTCCAAAAACTACCTAAAAACCATTTTTTTCATAAGCCCTTTTCTAAAATCCTATCCGAACACACACTATATAAAACAAGGTAAAATAACATCTAATATTCTACTTTTATTTTTCAGATGCAGCCAATATTCTAATTTTATCTATAGTACATGCTTATAATCTTTTTAATTTGATACAATTTTACCTATAATTTTAATTTGATACAATTATTGATACTTGAGAATTGAGATTATTGATAAAATTGTATCAAATTTAAAAAATTATAGGTAAAATTACACTACAAGTAAAATCAAGATATTGGTCGTATTTGAGAAATAAGATAAGGATATTTGATGTTATTTTACCCAATATAAGGCTTTATTGAGGGATGTAAAATTCACTTGGTGATATCTATATATTGAGCGGATTAGTTTATAGCTATGATCGCCTGTACTAGATTAAAAAAGAATGAAAAATATCATTTATTAATATTTTTATAATTATTATAAAAAAGTTTCTTATTTTTTACATCACTTTTTTGAGTCAAATATAAAGAATTATGGGAAGCACATAATGAACTTTAGCCAAATACATAGAACGAAAAAACAACAACAACATATAGAATCCACTATAAATACTACTATATTGAACTATGCATAAACATGCATGATGAATCCCTTTTTTGTTTGGAAAACTATGCAAAAGTCTTTTAATATAGTAATATTCTAGTTGATATGGTGCTTGAATTAGTTGGTAATATTGAATTTCCATAACTAAAACAATTTGTTGTCTTATTCATGATAATTTGTTCAATAAAGAGATTACGATGGACACAAAATTCTTTCAAAAACCCCAATTATGATTTGATGTTCAATATTAGACAATTCATTACTGTCAGATATTTTGCATAGAGAATATTCAATGTGTCCAGATTTAACGGTTTGTGGGAATTGTTTAACTATATATGGACAAAAATAACTGTCAAATATTAATAATTCTAAACGTGACTTGTTTTCAATCTTTTATGACTTGTTGCGTTTAGAGGCAAAGCGAAGATGCGAAAGCAAAGACAGGAAGTGAGAAGAAAGAAGGAGAAGCATCAGATGGTGAGGTGAAGGGGACAAATGAAAAGGATGAAGGAATTATGAAACAAGAATCCAAAGGGGCTGAGCACAAAGTCTCAGAGGAAACACAGAACAGTAACAAGGAAGAGAAATGTGAAGCAAATGACAGTGAACTGCAAGCAGAGGCTAAGACATCTGCAAAATCAAGTGAACAATCAGAAGAAGAACTTAAGCCCCAAATAGGCCATTGACCTTGGCATACACCTTCCTTCTCTGCCCTTTTCCTCCTTTTAATTATAGTACCTCTCTTATGGTTGACATAAATCTATATTTATTAAGTTTTAAATATAGATAGATATCCCGGATTTTATTTAATACTGATAAGTTCTAAATTTTATAGGTATTTTTGCATATTAACCTTTCTTTATTTTCTTTTTATCTCCCATTATAGTAGAGCAGTTGAGTTTTTCCTAGTCAACATGAAGGTCCGTATAAGGGTTGATAGCCGGCAATATTCTTCAGCTCGATTTCAAAGCTTCTATTATTGTTTTTTTCCCATTCTAAAATGTTTCAAAATAACTCAAAAGCTTAGTTTTGTTATTGATATTGCTCTTGGAATACTTATTTAAAATTTAAATATGTTTATATTTTCTTTTTTTTTTATATTAATTCGCATCAAATACTAAGGTATTAAAAATCATATCGATCACTTAATCAGTCGAACAAGTGGTTCAAAAGTTAATGATTTAAATCGGGTTAAATTAGAGTTAGGTCTTAATTAAAAAATAATAAAATTTTAAATATGTATTGGTTAGTTTAAATAATAATACAAATATAAAGATAAATTTAAATAACAATAAAAATAATTAAAAATGTAATACGTGTAAAAGTCATTTATTTAAAATAATTATTTTATGATAATAAATAAAGATTTATGTGGCGGCTTTTAATGATTTTTTTTAATAGCAAAAAATTGTAATATGGGTTTGGACGTGTGGTTACTGGCTATCAAAACTTGAAAACCTTAATAAAAAAATTTGAAAACGTTTAGTAAATTAGTAAACAAACCAAAAGGACAAGTTAGCTTATGGCTATCAAAGCCCCATCTCTTTACACTGTTGCTTTTATCGTCGAGCGTTCCCCCTTATCCCCCCTTTTCTCTCTACGATCTGCAATATTGCTGAATCTGGGTAGATTACTCTTTTATCAGTCATCATCTTCATCTCTCCTCTTCTTTGGGTTTTCACTTGAAGGCTGAAGATCTTGGTTAAAAATTAGTAAACCGGGTGACTCATATGACTCGGTGGGTTACCGGGGTTAGCAAGGTCTAAAATATATTATGCTGGGTCATTTTCCCTCCGGTTCATGTCCTAAACCAGACCGAACTGTATTCAGTTTACCAATTTTTCGGTTGAACCGACCGATCCGGTTTTTAATACTTTGCATCAAAGATTTCAAAATTCCATTTTTTTTTTGTCATATTAAATGCACTCTTTAAAGATTTTATAATTTCAACTCCATTCCCCTACACTATATTTGGTGTGAATTATTTGGAGGAAAGAGAAGAGGAAGGGAGAAATTTGACTCCTCTCCCCTTATTTAGCTATGTAAATTTTTGAGGAGGAGAGATTTTTTTTTTAAATTTTTCCTCTCCTCACAAGGTTTACTTTCCCTCTAAAATTAAGAGAATTTAGAGAAAATGAATAATATTTTTATTTTATATAATTAATATATTTATAATTTTTTTAATATCTTAATATTACCTATATATTATATTTTATTAAAATATTTTATAAAATAATATAAAATAAATTTATCTATATAAAAATATTTTTCCTCATTTTCTTTCGTGAACTAAATAAGATAATATAAAAATATCTCCCCTTCCCTCACTTAATATTAATCTAAACAAAGTAATAATAAAATTTTCCATCTTCCCTTTTTCTCTATTATAATCCCTTCCCTCCCTTTCTTTCTATAAAGTTAAACACACCTTAAAAATCATTTTAACTATAAACTGGGCCTTAGCTATCAAGTTTTTTTTTTAAATTTTTTTTATTAACGGCCTTTTTCTACAAAGTTTATATTATTAAATTGACAATCAAACTGAAATTTAATTAAAATTATTATAATGAGATTTAAGTTTGATTTTTTAAAAAAAATAATTAGTTTAACAAATTAAAAATTGTTTGAATAATATAAAAAAATAATTTTACATGCATAATTTTAAATCACAACGTTGACTTATCATTTTAATTAAAATATCCCTCTTCATCCTATCTATTACTTAATACTCATTTAATCATGTATCTTGATTTAAAATTTAAAAAATAATTTTAATATATATCTCAATTTTTTTGTCAAACTTTTAAATTAATTTTTATTAAAAAATAATTATTTTTATAATAATAAATTTTTATATTTCAATAAATTTAAATATTTGGTCCTGTTTATTTATGAAATCTTATATAATATTTTAAATACAGAATAAAATATTTTGTAATTATACATACATAATATATATTTTTTCAATTAAATTATAAAATGATATGATTTTAAGATCCTTATATTAATATATTGTAATTAAAATTTTTTAAATATATTTCATTAAACATATATTTGTTAAAAAAGTACTCAAATTTTTTATCAAGTTGTTAATATTTTCATATAAATAAAAAATTATTTAATTTTTGTGTAAATTTAGTAAAAATATTAAATATATCATTATTAAATATTAACTTTGAAAAATGAATTAGGGATGTGGTATAATGAGGGGTAAATTAATAAATAAGATTTATTTTAATATAATTTTTAATTAAAAAATATACTTCAATTTTTTTTAAATATTTTTAATACTGTTAATAGTTTAAACTAAAATATATATTTTTAAAATAGAAATATATTTGTGTAATTAAGTTAAAATATAAACTAGCGTTAGACAATTAAAACAGAAAAGTATTTAGCTCTAATATTAATTAATGTGTATTCACTAGGCAACCAAAACGAGCGTTTCACGTTTGAGTGCTGCTTCCTCCTTGGCGGCTCCCTATCTTGGGGAACAAACCTGCAAGGCGGCACTCTGTTAGGGCTTCGGACAGGAAGTTCAGCTTGAGAAGTCGAAGTTCCGCGATAAAGCTTCAGATACGAAAATTGTTTTCACTTTACTGCAAATTCTGAGTTTTGCGATAGATAAATACTTCACTCAAACACGAGTGACACAGTTGGTGAGGTTTGCGAGCTTGGATAATCGATAACACAAAATTTTGCCATTTCTGCCGCCGTATTATTACTTGCACACTCTTCTTCTTCTCTCATTCTGATTTCAGCCACTATGATCAAACTCCTCTTGCCCAAAAATGTCACTATTATATCATCTTTTTCTTCCTCCTCGCCATTAGTTCGTCCTCTTCTCCAAATTTGTCACGTCTCAGCCTCGTCGTCATATAATCATTCATTCTTGAGAACCCATGATGAAGAAACACGAAATGATCGAAATGTACCAATTTCAGTGTGGTGGGAGTTCGATAGTTGTTATTTACCTGCTGATGTTAATGGTTATAGAATCACCCACTGCATAACAGAAGCTCTTAGGGCCAAAGGGATAAAGGGGCCGCTTCAAATCAAGGCTTTTGGTGATGTCTTGCGACTTTCAACTGCCAATCAGGAAGCTCTCTCTTCCACTGGGATAAATCTGGTCCACATTCCCAATGGTTCGTCTCGTATCCTGTATCTGTAGGAATGATTAACGTTTGCATTTTTGTTTCAAACTGTTTAACGCATCACATAACTAATCAAAAGCTGATTATCTTATGGCATTCATAATTGGGCGTTTATGCTGAAAAGGTGGCGTGTCATACTTATGCATCTTATGTATTGTTTGCATCTTGTCCATAATATTACTTTATTTTGTAGTTGTTATTTCGAACTATAAACCATCCTACCTATCCTAATTTATATTTATTTTTCTCAAAAAGGCAATTTCTTGATGATATTAGAGTACCAATGTAGGCCTAAGATAAGTTGAGTTTGAAGAGTAATGAATCAACATTGTCCTTTTTAGGCAGCAAGGTAGCTTGGTGGGAATTGTTATCCTCTTATGCATCTCTGTTAGATAACTTTGCACTGCTTGTTATTTGTTGTCTCGGTCCTTGTTATTTTTTGAAATATTCTTATATACTTGATTTCAGGTGGAAAAATTCCTGCCCATGGATCTCTTCTTGTTGAACTTATGCATTGGGTTACCAAAAATCCTCCACCAGCACATCTGTTTTTAATTACTGATAATAGGGTTTTTGTTGATATGTTGCACCGTTTAAGATTGGATAACTACAACATCTTGCTCGCAACACCAACAAGGGCTCCTAATGTTCTCTGCAATGCAGCAACTATAATGTGGCATTGGAATTCATTACTTAGAGGAGAAAATCTTGATGGAAAACACTTTAATCATCCTCCTGATGGTTTGGATGGCTCTTGGTATGGGCACCATAAGGTGCCTCTTGAAGACCCTTTGTTGAACGGGAAACAGTCACAGATGGAGGAGATATCTGCGCCTATCTTAGATTTGGAATTGCGTACAGTTCCAAAGGCAGTTGTGAGGCAAGTTCAAGAAATATTGAACTCATATCCAACAGGTATCTCTGTATCAGACCTTCGAGCAGAGATAGCAAAAGCTGGTATTTTCTTGGATAAAGACTACTATGGTCATAAAAAGTTTTCCCGCTTTCTTTCGTCAATAGCAAATGTACAACTTGTTCTTGGACCTGATAAATTACTTTTTGTTCATCCCATTCCCCAAAAATGTCCTGGACCCTTTGATAAGGGTTCTGTATCATCAACAGCATCTGTTTATGGTGAGGAGTTGAACCAGGTGGCAACCTCAAAGTTAAGTGGTGAGGTCAAAAAGGTGGTTGGGGATGCAGATGTGAACCCATTAAGAGTATCTGTTGATGTTGAGGAGTTGAACCAGCCAGCTACTTCAAAGTTAAGTGGTGAGGTGGGAAAGGTGGTTGGGGATGCAGAAGTGAAACCATCAATGGCTTCATCTCAGGTCCCAGAAAATGTCCAACAGGTTGGGGATGTGGTTAATGCACATGCAACTGAGAGTCAATTGCCTCTGAAGGAGAATGAAATTCTTAGCTCTAGTGATGTAAGTCTGAGTATCACTGAGAAAAATACAACTTCAAAGAACTACTCTACCGAACAAAGCAACACAGTTTCAGAAAAGAATGGCTCTTCAAATGATATTTCTGGAAAGTTACAAGATGAGGACAAATATGACAAATCCACAAGAAAGGAAGCTAATGCAGTTTGTCACAATCCTCATTCTTTACCAGTTGATGAATCTGTGATTGACAAAAGCATTGGTGAAAGCACTGAAACTTACAGCAAAAATTTTGGCAAACGTCTAAATTTTTTTGCTTGGATTAGCAGCTGGTGGCCATTCAGGAAAAATGGTGGAAACTCAAATAATTTGGCTGATCAACCGAATGAGATGCTTAGTAATACTGAAGAGCCCAAGCTTTCAAACCTGAGCCAGGCAACCCGTCATTCTGGAGAGTCTGAGTTGTCAGATCTGAAACAAACAGCTTGTCATTCTGAAGAGTCTGAGTTCACAGAACATAAACAAACAGTTAGTCACTCTCAGGAGCCCAAGTTATCCAAACCAAGACATACAGTGAATAATTTTGTAGAGCCTGAGTTATTTTCTAGTAGTTCCTTTTGGAGTGACATGGAATTATTCATTTTTAATGCCAAAGGATTGACTCTAATCTCCCGTTCTAAAAGCAGGTTAGTGAGGATAACAGCCATTTACAACTCATTTGACGAATTTTACAGTTGCTATTCATTAAGTTTTAGTATGTTGATTGAGTATTTAAGTAATAATATACATTATGCTGTTTTGGCAGGAAGGATATGATGCAGAAATTTCAGAGGTATGGACCTCAGGTTCTTAGTTCTCTTAGTGAAAATGATCTCCTTCAACTGGTGGATATATTGATGTCTGAGAAAAAATGGTTGGAGGAAAGGCCTTCTCTGACTTTTCCTTTCCGGGTCACTCCGCAGGCTGGGAAAAACTCCGTGGGGCTGTCACCTGGTGCAACTGGCTTGAGATCTCTCTTTCTAAGCAAAGAAGCGCAGAGCGTCTTGCAAAAATCATCAGAAGGTGATATTGATAAAAGATATCAGAGTATGCCTCACGCTGGAGTTTCTTCACCTCCCATTAAAAATAAGCACACTGAAAAGTCGAGAACTGACACAATAGCAGATATTCGGAAACTTGTGGATGACATATTGAAGGAACACTCCGATGGGTATAATATGGGTGGGATACCAAAACTTTTTCTGGAGAGGTATGGCTATCCTCTTGATGTTCAGAAGCTTGGTTATCAAAAGTTGGCAACCTTATTACAGATTCTTCCTGGACTGAAAGTGGAGTCTTCTTACATCTTTCCCGCTGATCATCCCGGTTTTGCGTCTGACATGGAAATATCAACTCTCAATACTTTAGTGAACAATTCAAGTGGTGCAGGGAAAAATTCGGATAGAGAGTCATCTGATTCATGCCCTAAAGATGATGGAAAAGACACTCAGTGGGAGGAATTAGGACCTTTGTCAGTCAGCAATTCGAACCAGAGTGGCCTGGAAACAAAATCAAGGCAAAAGGCTTTAAAGATGGAGACCTCACTACATTCTGATTATGAACCTTCACTTTCTGACGATGATTCTTCTGAATCTGAAGGAGATAACTCTTGTTTAACTCAATCGGAAGATGAAGGACGGTCAAAACATAATGTGGAAGACAGTTCTCTTTTGCAAACTCTGGAGTCATTTTACAGAAGCCGAGAAGAGGATAGTGTGAAGTCAGAAAATACTGACACCAAAAGCGATGGTCTGGCTGGTGTTTTACATCCACCCCGGCATTCCACTCCTGGAGTGGCAGTTCGCAAAGAGAAGCAAAGACCTCAAAAGAGCTATTCATTTGTTGCCGATCCGGACTCACGAAAGAAGGACGAGCTAATCGATGGAATATTACAAAATTTGAGGAAATCAGATGAGTTGAAGATGCGAAATTGAAAATTCCTGGAGTTCATAGATTCTAAAGTGGGATCCGGTCCAGGTACTTGAGAATAGAAATAAAGGGATTCTAACGAATTAGGATTACTAACAAACTGAAGTGGTGGCATGTTTCTTACATCACGCTACTTGCGTATTTTTGCAGGCCATGGCACTAACGATTCGGTAAGAGATGATTGCTGTTATTGAACTATATTCTTTTAAAGACCCTTGCTTTACTGCTAGATCAAATAGAGGGGATAAGGGTAGCTTCTAGTTCAACCTCTTAAACAGGGATTAGTGGAGAATGTGTGTGAACCATGAATGCCGAGGAAGTTATAAATGGGAAACAAAGAACACCAAACAGCAGGCACTTCTTGAGTGACTTGTATGATCAACTTCCTTTTATTTTTTCTTAATTATTTACAACTGTTTGGTAGGATAGAATAATTTTCTAGGGAAAAAACAGAGGGAGATGAAGAGATGCTTCTATGAAAAAGGTAATTTTTGAGTTTATAAATGCGTTTGTTATGTTGAAGAAATCAACAAAGAAGATGGAGAAAATCAAAGTGGTGAAATGGCATAAATAATTCTTATTAAAATATTCAAGTTGAATTTTGAAAATCAATATAAAATAGAGGACTAATATTTGCAAGGAAATTGGCATTTAGATATTGATGTAAAATAATACTTATTTTAAAATTTTAAAAATTAAACTATGTTAAATAAGCTGTTTTATAATTTAAGATGAAGATAGCAATACATTTTTCAAAAATCAGGTGAAGGAGTCTTATTTTCCTGAAACGAGGAAGCAATGAAGCATCAATTGTTTGGGACGGTTGTACCAAAACAAAATTGTTTGGTACGGGCAGACGCACATTATCCAATACCCATACATGTTATTTATAAGAAATAAATTTTGGACAACCCCTTCTGAAAATTTCACTTGATCCCTATAAAAAAATTATTTGTACCCACGAAAAAGTTGTTTAGTCTCATTTAGTTTAAAAAAAAAATCTGAAGCATATATATTTAAATATATAATTTCCCATTATATTAAGTAATTAAATATATTATTTCTTTAATAATTATTTTAATCAAAATTAATTAATAGAACTTTAAAATTATATTTTTGTAACATGTTAATATTTATATTAAGCACAACATTTGCCCCCATTAACTAATGTTTCTAGGTCCATTATTTTTTTAATTTAAATAATTATATCAAATATTAAAAAAAAAAAAGAAATTCTCTCCTTATTTCCCTTTTTATGAAACTCCTTTAATCCATACCTAAAACGTAATCTGAATGTTGAAGCCATAGGTGGCATGGAGTTTTGGGAACAAGTTGTAGGAATATAAGTTGTCTCTCGTAATGGATTTTTATATTTTATATTAATTCTTAATGTTTTACGATTTAGTTAATTTTCAATCAAGTGTCTGTTTTGTTATTTTTCCCTGAAAAATGACATCTCAAAAATCAATCTAATGATAGTTAGATTCCAAAGGCTTGTTTGGGAGTATTAATAAAAGTGACTTAGCGACTTTTGCAAAGTGGTGTTTCCATAGTATGTATTTGCCCCTCCTCGCATAGTTGTGTGAGATATATAATTTGTAAAATTTGTATTGGAGTCTTAGTCATATAATTTGTTGTTGAAAAAAATTAGTCAATAATTATATTCATTTATGAACTGTATTAAATGTACTAAAAATTAGTTTAATATATTAAATGTTAAAAAATTTAAAATATTGGATATAACAAATTATAGGTCGTCTCTTGCTTCGGTTGCGTTGCGCGAGTGACCCAACAAACGGCACGCCGAAACAGAAAACTTCAAAAACAAAACGGAAACGTAATCCCTATGTAAAAGCCATGTGATTGGGGGCGTTGTTCACATGCCCGAATATCATCAAATCGCTTTCAATTGCTTAGGAAACTGAGTTTTCAAAGAGAGACACTATTTTAATTGCATCACCAACCCTAACAAGTTTTACTTCAAGTCACCTCTTACTACTACCTCGTGTCCAGTATTCAACAAATCCTAAATAATGCCTATATCGCTCTCATGTATGTATTTACATTTTTGCCAAATGCAAAAAAAAAAGAGAGTTAAAAACCGAGATAGATAATGATCAAACAGATTAATTATGTTTTCCCCTGGCAACACCCGAATGTTCTGTGTTTTTTCCTTTTTTTTCTTTATACTACGCGTAATTTGCCACTTGCAGCTTGCAATATTTTGTCTTGTGTTGTTACCAGTGTCTACCCTGAGAAGCGGCGCCACCTTTGTTCTTTGCAAAGAAAGCTTTCTTGGGTCTAGGTATCTCATGGATATCCATCACTTGGATCGTTCTTTGTCTTTTGGCTATACACAAAAATCACCAATCACAAGTCAGTACTCAGTTATAGCCATTGTCAAACTGGTCGGTTAAGAAAAACTAACTATCAACCCAAAAAACAAATCACATTAAGTTATAAACAGTGGTTCCACCAGTTTCAGCCTCTTTGTAGTTCTCCTGAAGCCGCCTCCTTGCCGAAGCAAGTTTATCTGCTTCAAAATTGCTATCTCTCTGTTCTCTCTTTCTCTGCAATTATTTAGCTTTGGGTCAGCAGACTTCCTACTACACTTTTCCAAAACATTGATAAAAATCATGCGTGCTACTTTTTTTGGTTTTTAGTTGTTAGTATTTTGACTGCGTGAGCTTCAAATTCCTATTTTCATATCCTCCGTATTTATAGTGACCGAATTTAGAGTCAGATTCCAAAATGTCATATTCATACGTTTTGAGGAGCAGAAGTAGGAATAGGCACTGGGGTTGCCGGTTTTGGTGGCGCTCTTTGAGAAACTGTCTTTGGCTTTGGTTGAGTTTCTGAATAGTTTCTCTCTGACCCAGAACTCCCATCTGTAACAGCAGGAAACAAAAGCAGATTGGTAATTAACAATCAGGTCCACAAGGTTGAATTATATAAGCTTTGAATCAAATACAAAATACTATAAAATTACATTGCGGATTAGGCGAGTATGCAAAATCAGGAATCTGCAAAGCGAATTGGAGTATTAGAAAGCTAAAACAAACCAGCATATTGTTTTTGGCATCTTTCCCAGGAACACATGAAGAGATATTTTTTTAACCTGGTTGTGCCCGTTTTGGCCGTTTTTCTGCATAGGCGAATCTCCATTAGCTGCCAAAAACACATTAATCACAAGTTTATTTTGGTCTGAACATTGTAATTTGTACTCAAATTTTTCCAAAAGAAGATTCAGATTATTACCCATGACGGCAGAAGCAACATCGCCTGGTTGATTTACCTTCACCCATTCATCTACAATCTCCTTCCATTTCCTGGTCAGGAACAGACAATTGTTGCAATTAATCCCTCAGATAGTGAAATTTCAACTTTTGCATTTAATTATTTGCTTTTCAAATAATTTTAGGATCTTCTCAAAACCTGACAAGTAGCTTCACCAATCTCCGAACATTATTGGATGGATGCTTGCGCAACCGATTAACGTGCCTCCCAATATCAGTCTCCTACAGAAGTTCGAATGGTTAAGCAAAGACTAACCGACATTGACAAAAAAAAAAAAAAACAAGTTATCCGAAGAAGAAAATAAAACTCGTTGCCGCCGGAAGTTACCTTTAATGCTTGGAATGTAATATCCATGTCCGCTAGATTCTGTAGCAACTCCACCACATAATCTTCAGGCTGATGAAACAATTGAATAAATTAAGATGTTAATCCAGTATAAACGAAATATCTATAGAGTAATTGATTGATGTGAAAGGGGGGAAAACGAGCAGCTAAACCTGGTCAGGATCCTCAAGTTGTTCTTTGATCTCTTGAATCTTCTTTTGCTCATCATCGAGAAGGCCTCCATAAGGATCTAAATAGTCGTCATCTTGACCGATAGAGTGCGGCGTTACAGGTGAGGCATCTCTTTTCAGTTCAGGAGTGCTCTGTTTCTCAATTGGAGAGCTTATTTCGTGGCCATTAGACTTAATCGCTTCGCAGTTCCGACACCATCCCGGAGCTGAGGTGACTTCGTAGAGACGCTGAACGATTCCATCCCTTCTACGCTTTAACTCGTTGTTGTACTCAATGGAAGCCACGTCGATTGCAGTGTCAATGAACATCCATACATCCACACCAGCCGTCTCCAATATTGATCGGAAATCGTCCAAATCCATAACAGTTGCCGGACACTAAATCTAAATCTAAAGGTATAGCCTAATGAAAACGACCGAGAAGAGAATTTTTCCACAGAAAAAGGAGCGCACAACAATCTATGAAAATTCCAAGTTCCATAGCTTTAGAAACAGTAGGTTCTGATGCTACTACACCATCTGATCTAAATTAAATGGCGTTGACGAAATCATGAAGAGGTTACAGATCAAAAAGGCAAGAACAATGATTGCAGAATGAATACTAGGCGCTAAATGAAGCAAGAAAAGGGCGTAGATCTGAGGTATGGCGAAACAACAAGGTTGAAGTCTAACGCGGGGGAATCCGGAATGAGTATATTTTCCGGGAAAATACGTGAGAAAAAGTTGAGGTGTAGGCGACTGATGGAAAAAAGTATATTCCAAAACCAAAATTCCTAATTTTGTTTAGAATTACATAATATTGGCGATGGGCGTGGTACGTACCTGACTTATTTGGTGCTCTCTCTAACAAAAGTTCGGCTTCTAAGGGAGATGAACCCCACAATAAGGCGAGGGAATGCAGTAATCAGATTTTTTTAGAAAAACCTAGAGCTATTTGTAGTAATAACAACAACAACAATAAAATCCTAACCCTAAATTTAATCTAAATGATTTGGTAAAAAAAAATTAATATAAATTATATACTAATAATAATCTTAAAATATAATAAAGGTAAATATTAAGAGTAGTATATTAAAGTTAAATATCCCATTATTTCTTATCCTATATTTCACCAATTTGTTTTTTTTTTTGCCATTTATTTATTTCCTAGACTAATACTTCATAGTTCATACAAAATTTCAAAATCTAGCATTACAATTAATAATATGTTAATTAAATAGTTTTCAAGTTTTTAATATAAAAAATATTTAATTAGAATGACATAATCTTCTTAAAATATCTTTCTATATTTTTAGATTATATATATTAATTTATAAATTAAATAAACTAATTTAAATAAAAATAATAAATATGAATTAAAATAAAATAAAATCTTATATTATATTTATAGTAAAAATTTAACCTATTAATTAATTTATATATTTAGGACTATCGTTTATTTAATTAGTAGCTTTGTTAACTAATTGACATTTGATTCAATATTTAAGTAAAATGTATTACTATATTTAAAGGTATATATGGAGTTTAAAATAAAATGAGATGGCTATGAAATATTTCATTATTTGAGTGTGTTTTGTGGGAAGGAAAAGTTTCATTTAATGATTGTTTGGGAATTGTAAAATAGATGAAATGTAATGAATTATAATATTTTCTTCTTCTTCTTCTTTTTTATAAGCAAATTTATATTTAAAAAAATAGCAAACAGGTCTTTTGGTGGGGCAACAAACTCAAAATACAAAGAAAGGAATAAAAGAAAATATCAGAAATATAGCGACCAAACATCACATCAACTTGACCCAATGGTGGCAACACACTGACCCACAAAACACTAGACAGTAAAAATATTGTTTTACATTAAATTTTATTTATATTTTAAAAATTTTCTACATGAACTCTCTCTTTTCAAGTGAAAATTGTTTTAAAAAAATAATAATTAATAATTTTTAAATACTTGTTATCGGACAATAAATAATCATTCCAACTAGCTATAAAAGTGTCTTACAAAGAAGGGTCCGAATTTTTTAATTATCACACTCTTTGATTCCATTTTTAAGCAATCCCAAACACTGTCTAAATCATATAAAATAGATGAACGATGAGATAAAAATAATAAATTATTTAAAAATATAAAATATTATTTTATTTTATTTTTAGATAAATTTAAAATATTTATCATTAAAAATAATAACTAATCATTCTATGTTATAAATTTTTTAAACCAATTTTAGTAGTGACTAATGAGATTCTCTCTATATATATATATAGTAAGATAATTAAAGGATATCAATCCAAATTTATAAAACTAAAATGACAAAAATTATATACTTAATATGCTTATTTTCAATCAAATCAAGATATGTGTATTATATGTATTTTATTCTGTAACAAAGTCTTATTATTCATATTATTAATGCTTTAAAATTCATTTATTTCTGATTTTATTGGATAAAAGTATATTAAGAATAAAAACTCAATACCTAAGTCTTATTCAAATTAAAAATATATTTAAGTCTTTTTAATGCAAGTATGGATATTTAGTTATGTTATTATATTGTGTTCGGAATTCGGGTAATAAAAATATGCAACGCAACAAAAGGAAATATTTGTTGTTCCCTACTTGTTTTTTTGAATCGGTCAAACTTCGGGCATCAGTAAGCAGATATAGGATTTGCTCCTATTTAATTCCCTTTTTTCATGCAATTAAAATTAATTTCGTTTTACTTTACCAATAATTTAGTAACATAATATCATGAGATTCTTTTAAAAAATAATTAATGTGCACCGTTGAATTAATTATTGTTAATTTATATATCCATCTTTGAACATTCTCGTCTTGTTAATTTTGTTTTTCCAAATGTCTTCTTGTAAATTTAGATTGATTATAAATTTTATAAATATTTGTTTCATACTCTCAAATATAATTTACTCTTTTATTTTTTTTAATATAAGAGTTAGTTAAATAAATTATATAGATTAAAAAATTAAATTAATTAATTAATTATAATTCATATAAAAATTAATTGACTAATTCAAATAGATTATTGAGTATATAATATAAATTTATATTAATTCTTAAGAGTTTATATTTAATTATAATTAATTAATTTATTTAATAAATATAATCTATATAAATTAATTAATTCAAAGATTATTAATTACCGTACACATATGACATGCACATAAAATGAGTTATGTTAATCAAAATTTGTAGCAAAAATAATTCTTTTAAATTTGCGTTCGACTAATAGTTGACATTTCTTTTTATGAATCTCAAATTTATTTCTCATGCTTCATTTGATGGGAGGCATTTAATAATTGAAAGAAGGGTTTTCTATTTTGTATCACTAAAACATCTTTTAAGTCCTAACTCCTAAAAAATGTTGGATTTGGATCTACAATCCTCTTTCTCCTTTTCCCTTAGAATCCCTTCTCCACCTTTAGATGGATAGTTCAAATGTAACATTTTACAAAATATTATTTTAATATTTTATAAATAAAAATTTATGTATATTACATATGTAAAATTTCTATATCAAATTTTAATTATTTTAATTTATTTATTTGTAAGAAAAGGTTCTAAAAGAAAAAGAAGAAAGAGGATTATGAAAATATCCTAATCCACAAATGTCTTATACTTTTTCTTAAAAAGAAATTCTGAATATAAGATTTGTTTATAGTCAATTTAAAAACTGGGAGAATATTAAAGATGTTAGCATTAGTTTAAATATGTCATTAATAATGATGACATGGAATGCTAAAACGTCCAAGAGGACAAAAACTACCTAAGATTGAATAGTGATATTGTGTCCTCTTTTATATATATATATATATATATATATATATATATACTGGAACATAAATACAACGCATAAACAAAGGAACAAGTATCCCGGAGTGATATTGTGTCCTCATTTGATTTTTTTTATTATAAAAAATTTTTAAAAAAAAAGTTAGGTTCATCCATAGTCTAAGGTAGAATAAAATCTCTCTTTCTCTTACATAATATTAATATTAAGTAAAATAAATTTTTAATTATTTTTATATATAAATTTAAATATTTAGAGATAAGGAAAAAAGATATTCAAAAAATTAATAAATACTTCTTATTTAGGACCACTAAAACACATGTCCTAACAAATATCTTATAGGGAAAGTATATCTGCCAGTCTTTGTACTCTCATTAGATTTTGAATCAGGCCCATCTAATTTTCTTTTTTCCTCCTTTTTCTTTTTATTGGTTCCTCCAACTTTACCACGTTAAAGGTGCTGCTCCTTCCGTTAATAAATCCTTGAATGCTGTTAATGTATACGCAGAAGATCACGTTATATTGTAGCCGCTGAACGACAAATTTTTTCCAGAACCACTTTCTCTCTCTTCTCTCTTTCTCAGGATAAAAGCTCATGTTTATCTCTCTCCATTCTTCTCTTTTCATTCTGTTCTCCAGAATGGGCATCGGCCTCTTCATCTCCATCTTCTCCGTTCTTCTTGAGCTCTTCAAACTCAGTATTGTGAAGAATCACATTACTATCAGATGAAAGGGATGATTCCCATTTTCATACTCAGGTACAAACGATAGCAGATTTTGATCATAATTTCTGGGCTCTGATCCATCATCTTCTTCTTTGTTCCTTTCAATTACCTTAACTTCTTTCTTCGTCAACTAGCAATTTTGGCTAATCCTTGGTGGACCGGCATTAGGTGGAGTTTCCTTAGTTGAATCCTAACCCCATATGTAGGTATATTCCCCAAAATTCAAGACGTACCCTAATTGGGTCATGGGTCCTACCACTATATGGTAATGTTGCCTAATATATTCTCAATCTTTCAAGCTGGACTTTCAAATAAGAATTTGCCCCAAGTTGATATGCCTTCTAAAAGGAAATGTACAAGCGTTGAGTATATGATACGATACATTATGCATCTTGTACTGATATATTATATAGATTTAAAGTTATGTTTTGAAGATAAAATATAAGATTAAAAAATTAATAAATATATAAAATATATTTTATATTTAAAATTAAAATAATTTTTTTAATCACATTATATATTAATAATTAAAAAAGTAATATAATAATGTTATGACCGTTAAGTCAACTAAAATTATCTGTTACACAAATACTCCTTACACTTATGATATATTTGGTAGGATATAAGAGTTTTTTATATAAACAGAAGTAGAAATTAAATTAAATTAAAAATATATTTTAAAAATTTATTTGATATGCTATAAATAAATATAAAATTTATGTATATTTTTTTATAATTTAAAATAAAATAATCTAAAATATATTTTTTTATCTTGAAAAATATTAAAATTGTCTAAAAATTTTATAATTTTAGATAAAATATCTAAAAATTTTATTTCAATCTCTCTTATCTTATTTCTTGTTTTTTTAATAAAATTAAAATAATTAAAAATAATTTCTATTATATTAAAAAATATTTAATTCTATTTTTACTTTCATCCTTCCATTTTCACTTACATGCTGCTGAATATCACCTTATTTCACAATATTTTCAATCCTATCAACCCCCTGCGTCACGGTGAGATCTTTTACACGACAATAGTTACACCTTCTGAATGTTGAGTTGCGTAATTGTATCCTGGGCCCCACGAGGATGGGGTAATGGTGCCTAAATTGGCTGTTTGTGTAAAAAAAAATTAAATGGAAAATTTTACCTAAAATTAATTTTATAATCATGATACCTAAACAGACACTAAAATCGAATCTTTTTTTCTTTTTTGATTATGAGATTAAGAAATTGAATACAATAAATATATATTTCCATTCTGTTTAAATAATAGTTTATAAAAAAAATTAGATAATTTTTAAAAAAATATTTATATAGAATAACTTATAAAAAATAATTTTAAATAAATGAATATTTTTTATAGTTATTTTTAAAAATATTTTTATTATTGATAAATTATAAAAAATAATATGATTATTAAATATATGAGAGATGAGAGATAAGAGGGGAAAGATGATGGATAGTATAGAAGAGATATAAGAGAGGAGGGAGGGCATATAAAAGAAATAAGAGATGAGATAGAGTATAAAAAAAGAAGAGAAATTGTATAGAAAAAAGAAAAAAGATAGTGTAAGAAAAAGTATAGGTAATATATTAATTAGTTAGTCTATAAATTTTTTTAATATTCTATAAACTACTATAAATAACTTATCTAAAATATTAATTTTAACTATAATTTAATCTAATTTTTTTAAATAAATATAACTATTTATTTTTTAAAAAAATTAAACCTAAATTTTACATAAATCTAAACACACACTTGGCGTATTTAACAAACTTCTAGATTTAAGAAGAAAATACAAAGGATCCAGTATTTTTTTTTTGTTTTTGAGGGAAAAAGTGTGACGTAATTATGACGTCATGTAGCTATCTACTATCTAGTTGGGTTGATGGAGAATGTGCTGTTCCACATTAACAGCGACACAATACCATTACCAACGTAATATGGGACACCCAAGCAAGCATCTCCAATATCGAAGGCTCAGCTCCCACTTTTCTGACTTTCAACAAAGCAAAACAACCATCCACCTCCCTCCTCCCTCCTCCCTCCTCCCTCCTCCCTCCCTTAAATAAATAATTAAATATCTCAATTTTCTTCAATTGTTCTGATCCACAATAATATACCTTTTCTCTTACCATGATTTTGTCAAAAATATAACTCCAATTTTATACTCCCTCTACTCCTATTTATAACCTTTAAATTTGTAAATATGTGTGGTCCATTTTATAAACTTTATTTCATATTTGTCTTAATATTTATTATTTTTTTATTTTTGATTTTACCCATAATTAATTATATGTTTCTCTCATCTCCTTTTTTACTCTTATCTCTCCTACTTATCCTCTTTATAAATAAGGATATAGTTGAAAAAAATTACATTCCTTACATATTAATTGCTTTTAATTAATTTCTTGATTAACATAAATTGATTATTTAAAACTTATAAATAGGACCAAATGGAGTAATATCTAAAGCATTTTAATTCAGTGTAAGGCACTTTCCCCTATCCTAGATATAAACTCTAATTATGTCTTGTTTAGGTTGATGTTTGCAAAAATGAATCTTATCTTAATTGGTTGCAAATTAAATTAATGTGGTTTATATTTGGATATATTTTTATAAAAAAATTATTTTGATATAAACTTATTTGTATGATATATTAGAAAATGAGTTCAATTAAGTTTTAAATATGAAAAAAAGAAGAAGCTAAAAGTAAGAAAAATGTTATTTCATTTTTAACTTGACTTTTTGACTCAGAATTTATTTAGCTCTAAAATCATTCCGAATATAATTTTAAGGGGTCAAAAGCCATACCAAAGATGATCAATTTACATATATTAATTAAAAAAAGTTTGTTAAGTTTGTTAATTGCAGTCATTATGTGAAAAATATGAATGACTTTACGTAAAATACCCCTTTTTCTAATCATTTAAATTGGAATTTTGGTGTCATAAAGAAAATAAATTTGGAATTTTGGGGGCGAAGTTTTTCACTTGGAGAAAGAGGCTATTATTAATTGATATAGAACAAATAAGAAAAAAAAGTTAAAACTATATAGAAAATAATATTAATGGGAGAAATAAAATAAATTGATATCCTATTCATCAACTAAGTCCTATTCTATTTCAAAACAAATTCATTAATTACACCTAACTAAATTGAGATTTACATTTAGAGAGACAAAAGGAAAAATCTCATAAAAATATCATTTAGATTTTAAAATCTTAAATCAGTTTTCTTTCATACTACATTTTAATTGACAACGTTGGATTAACAAACAGTAACATATTTTTATAAGAATTTCTTATTTAAAGTTTTAAAATTCAAAAGGTATTTTTGTACAAAAATTCTAAATGAATATTGGAAACTGAGAGTTATAGATAGGGATGGATGAAGTACAAAACAATATCTCCCATAATATGTAGCAAATTGAGCATTCCTGTCAAGATTTTTGGGCCATTCCCCTTGAATATCGTCACCTTTCTTTTAATTTCGTTGTCTTCATATATACATCTTTATGAAGCGAGAAAGAAAGTCAGAAATCACTGCATAAGTATCTGCTACATGCTCTGAATCCAACACAATATTTGTATATATAATTAATGAAGAAACATGCATGGGGGACAAAATGAAGTCATTTCTACATCACGGGGCCAAGCTATTTTGTCTATATATCTCTAAGTCATTTCTACATCACGGGGCCAAACTATTTTGTCTATATATCTCTCTTATTCTAAAGAAATATATTCATTCGCGTATACATAGAAGTGATCGAGATTGAAGAGCCTAAGCTGAAGCAATATGGTGCAATTAGGGATGTTTCATCTGATTGTTTTGAAACTAATAATCATCCTTCAAGCTTGTGTGTGGTCCGAAGTAGTAGTGGATCCCACACAAGGATTCAGCCCTGTTCCTTTGTATGACTCTAATTTTCAGGTACAGAAGCCTTATGATGTGCCTGTAAACCAGCGATACAGCTTCTCCAATGGAGTTCACAGATTATGGGTCTACTCTACAGACAAGCCTCACACCCCGGACAGCGACACACTACCTCGTACTGAGATCCGAATTACTGTAAGCTCATCTCCCCCCCGCTGTATTCTTTCTAAGGTCTAAAATTCTTTGTTGAGGGAATCTTCTTGAATATTAGAGAATTTGTGGGACACTTATTCGGTAAGAGATAGAGAGGGAGTTAAAGGAAGACAACAAAGGTGAATATTAGGATCTAGACATGATACTAAAACCTAGTTCACGTCAACTGGTTAGACCAATTAACAGATGAACTACTCTTTTAGTTAGCTAATCAAGAGTTTTAGACAAATCGATCAAATTAAATTTTATCTTTTTTCTGTCTTTGTTGAACTTTGGAATAACATCATTTTGAGTTTAAAAAAATAGCAGTATATCATATTTGTAGTTTAATAACTTTTTTATTAGATTATGTGTAGTTTATATATAAATGTTCCATTTACTTGTAAATTAATACTTTTTTATTAATTTCAAAGTTATGTATGGATATTTTTATTTTATTTTAATTAAACTCCAGTTTAACCACTATGTCAACTGAATTCATGACTAGATTAATTTTTAGTGCCTTAAATATGTGAAGTTTACTGAAGTTAAGGAATGATCTACACCAAAATCACAGTTACTTTAAATGAATATTACGTTTCCAACTTCCAACTATTTATCTCAAAACTGTAAGTTCATGATCGATCACTAACTGATATGATTAATGTAACAATTTGTTTTTGCAAATTTGAAGGGACATGATTACACATCAGGGGTATGGCAATTTGAAGGGTATGGATACGTACCAAGTGGAACAACTGGGGTATGCGTAATGCAAGTGTTTGGAGGAAGCCCTTCTGCTACTACTCTTCAGATTAGGGTTTATGATGCTTCTCTCACATATTACAGATCCCCCGTGCTGCTCCAGAACATATACGACAGATGGTTCAGACTCAACGTCATCCATGACGTGGCTGCCTCCAACGTTAAGGTTTACATTGACGGAGTTCTCAAATACGATGGAGCTGGTCGTGGACAGGCCACTCACTACTTCAAGGTTGGGGTTTATACACAGAATGATCCTTCCCATTACATGGAATCTCGTTGGAGGGATCTCAAAGTTTTCAAAAAGTAGTTCTCTTTTTCTTTTCAGTGCCTTGTTCTGATCTGATGATCATACTCCGAATAATGCCTCTCTTTCCATAAATAATTTGGATAGGCAATGACCAATCCAACTTCTCTATAGTAGATCACTTTCCACGCTCAAGTAATTGCTTACCACAAATGATTTAATGGTGGTTTGTCAAAAGGGAAATTGCAGTTCTAAAAAGAAGGCAAATTATCATTATCAAGTTATATAAAATTATCAAATTGATATAAAATTTTAAAAGACCTATACACAATTTATTAAAATTGTAAAATAATAAGTTTAATTACCTTCACTTGTCAAAGTAACACTAATATATATAATGACAAGTTAGGGTGAATCAATTGACAAGTCAATATGCCACTAATAATAATTTAGGATAAGACAAGTCACAGTGCCACCAATAACAAGTTAGGACGCTACAATTGACAATTCAAGGCATGATAAATCATGGTGCCACTAATAATAAGTTAGTGTATCTCAATTGTCAAATCAATATGTTACTAATGATCATTCGTACTAAATTTATTTTTTTATAATTTCAATAAATCTCCTCTAAATTTCTTAAAACTTCGTATCAATTTAATTATTTTTTGGACCTGATAATAATAATTTATCTTCCTGGAGACCTTAGTGTAATTCACCCTTGTCAAACTGTTACGCACTCTTTGTCCAAAAAAACAATCTGTTACGCATTCATTTAGTAGAATAATTGTTAGAAATGGAAAAAAAAAAGCTAATAAATGATCTCTGGTTTTTTTAGTGATTATTACATATAGATGACTTTAAACTAACACTTCACTTTTCCTCTCTCCTTCCCTCTTTATAAAGAGAAAGACATGCATTGATTTGCAAATAACTTATTTTGCAAAAAGGTCAGTACTAGGTTAAGCTTTCATTAGCTATATATTTTTGGAAATTGTAGTGATTGCATTAAAGAGGTGAGCTTTAGGATTTAGACATGTGTCTTATTACTTGAGTTTAAATATTTGGATCTAATAATGAATAGAAATTGATTTAATTGGTAAAGATTATATTTGACTTGTATTTTATAAGTGTTTTTTTTATAACAGGTGAAAGCTAGAAATAAACAAAATAACACAAAACTAATTAATAGCCGACGTCTTCCTCCTTCAAGGCTCTAACCACAGAATCTGGGTTCAGGATTTGGTACCCAGGATTATCACTCAGGGCTCGCTTTGCAAGCACGTCCGCCCTCTTATTTTGATCCCTATTATTGAGTTGACAAACTGCCTTCCATTCTCTCGTTGGAGCAATGCTTTCACTTCCATAATGATAATCCAGTGCTCATGAAGATCAGGGACACAACCTTGTATCAGTCTCAGCGCCTCCATTGAATCTGTTCCTAAAATAATGTCACGAAAACCTCCGTCCCATGCTCTTTTGAGGCCGAAAAGGCAACCCCACAATTCCGCAGTAAGGGAATCTCCTTGTTGTAATCTAGACTTAAAGCCTTCAATAATCCGACTCTTATTATCCAAAGAATACCACCGCAGGCTGCTCTAAGGTGTGACTGAGTGAAAAGCTCCATCTACTTCAATAATTACCATCAGCCATCAGATTCATGTTAAAATCAGTGGTAGCTTGGTTTGAGTCGAGCTTCACTCCCTTTAGACTTGTACTTTGCATACAACCCAAGATTGCCTCAGCATGCTGTAGAATGCCGTCTGTCTTCCCATCACCATCGGAGTGAGTGAACTCGTTCTGACACTTCCAGTTAAGCCAACACACGATGATGAAGAGACCTTTCCAGTAACAGTCTCCACCTCTTAAATTATGCTTCATATTCATTTTGTACCCAGCTTTGAACAGAGCCAGAGAAGAACGTGTCGCTTAACTCAGGTCTGATAATTGTGCCCCATATGCGCTTAACATGGTGGCAGTCCCTTAACGCATGAGTGACGGTTTCTGCCTCATTGTTACAGCGGGGACATAATCTGTCTGGATGGAGATATCGTTTGAACTTAGTGTCATTTGTGAAAAGCTTATCATGAAGCAATAGTCACCCAAAAATTTTGCATCTTTGGAGAATCTTGAGCTTCCATATGTCCTCCCATCTACCTGTGTGACATTATTAGGAGGGTTCAAACTATTATAGGCCGAACGAACAGAAAAATTTCCACTTTTGTCCCATTTCCATCTAGCACGGTCTAACCCATTTCTGTCCTGCACTACTCGAATACCATCAGAAAACTTGTTCCAGTTTTTCTTAATGCCACTCCAAATATTGGATCCCATTCCGTTGGGGTTACTTTGGGAAAGCAGGTCATTCCCACAACCATACTTTCCTCTAATGACTTTGACCCAAAGAGAATCAAGATCATTCACAAGGCCCCCACCGAGCTTCATCATAAAAGCACGATTTTGTTGTTTGATGTGCCTCATGCCTAGCCTGCCAAGTTTCTTTTCACAACAAACCTTATCCCATGAGATGACATGCATCTTCCTTCTCTCATCAGATGAACCCCAGAGAAAGTCTCGAGATTTCTTTTCAATCTGTTCACAGATAGGCGCAGGAAGGTCCACTGTTTGCATCATGTAAGTATGCATAATGAGTGTATTTCGACAGCAAGGGAATTTCTTGAGACCTTGCCAGTTATTAAGTCTTGTAAGACTTAATCTATGATGAACTGGTACGTATTAGAGGTTACTCGATCATGGTGCAGCGGAACTCCTAGATATTTGCCTAGGTTTGATGTTCTGGAAAACCCAGAGCTTCACTCAGCCGGTTGGATCGGTTATGATTAATGTTGGGTGAGAAGAAGACCTTTGTTTTGATTGCATGCACTCTTTGTCCCGAGGCTTCACAGAACTTTCAAGGCAGCTGTTGACTATGTCCACGCGCTCCAAACTCGCCTATGCAAATAACATAAGGTCAACAGCAAAAAATAAATGCGAAATGGGAGGACCGTTCTTACCTAGCCTGATTGGCTTCCATCTGTTGTCTCACACTTATCTTTGAATTAAATGAGCTAGCTTCTCCATGCAGATTGCAAATAAATTAGGAGAAATGGGATCCCCTGAAATAATTATCTTTATCTGACACTTTCCTGTATTTGTGTGTTCGAACTTTGTTATCTATATAAAGATCTCATCGGTTACATAGGTAATCAGTAATTATCTTTATAAATATTGGTCCCCTGAAATTCAACTCATCACGTAATTGTTTTCTTAAAAAAAAATCCCATAACAAAGTTAGGGATAAGATCATGAGACAAGGTCAGGAACAAAAATAAATGATTGATGAGTTTTATTGAATCTTCCATCCTCTATAATACTCTCATGTATTTATATATAATATAATTAAAAAATTAATCTTAATTTTAAATATATAATATATATTTTATTTTTATTTCTTTTTTACAAATTATTCTCTACTAATACCCTCAATAATAACTAAGTAAAAAATATAGAAAGAGAATTACAAAAAATAATTAAATTATTTTAATAAAAATATATTATATTAATTTATTTAATTATTTTTGTAATTTAATTAAATTAGTTAAATAAAATATATATTAAAAATAGAAAAAATATATATTTTTCTTTCTCCAATCCCTCCCTCTAAAACGGAAAAATCAATTACTCAAAATGACCAAATATGCATTTTTTCTCTCGTCGAAGCGTCATCACTTACTACTAAGAAATTAATATTTCTTGGGAGTAATGAAGAGAAACGATTGTTCATCAGGTACGTGCAATTAATTAGAAGGGTATAGATGGTTACGTGCCTAGTGGGACAAAATATGCCTCAGAGTAAATCCGATTCGTAGTTCAATATATAAATATATACTCCCTCTTGCCTGTAGAAAAAAAATTTATTCATATTATAAAATTCTAATTGAATTACTAATAATCTTTTTAAATTTACCCTTAATTATAAATATAGACAAAAATTAAAAATATAAAAGATAGATAAAAATAGTCATATTCTTAACTAATAATAAATTTAAAAAGTTTTATCATGTTATAACAAATTTAATAATTTAATTATATTTTTTTAATTTATGTAATTTACTTAAAAGCTTTGGGGATAAAAAAGAATATAGATGCTTCTACAGAAAAATTAAATTTGGGGAACTCTACCTTGGAAGTATATACGTCCAAATTTGGATTTTTCAGCATGATCATTGCTAAAGAAAGCACCGTAAGTCACTGAAATTAATGTTTTTATTTTGTTTTCTGGCGTAGTGTTTTCAAGTGCTGATATGATCGATACCCCTCTTAAGATCATTAACTTGTACGACAAAGAACTCTTCATAATTAAAATAATAATGAAGTATCCCTAGTAAAGTCTGTAGTACTAAGCTAAGATTTAACGTTGGGTATTTTTCTAGTCTTTTACTCTTGTGATACTTAAATATATGATATATTTAAACTATTTTTAAATTATTTTTATTGTTATTCTTTCAATAATAATTAATAAATAAAAGGAGGGAGTGAATTAAGGAATATAATTAATTATAGTATTTTAAAAAATATATATTATATTTATTTAGTCTTTAATATATGACTTGATTAAAAAATTAGTCTTAATTTTAAATATAAGATATATTTTGTATATTTATTAATTTTTTTTTAAATTACTCTTATTGATATTCTTTTAAAAATAATTAAGTAAGTGGAGAAGGAGATAGTTAAAAAATATTATGAGTATAATTTTTCAAAAATACTCCATATTAACTAATTTATTTTATTAATCTAATTAAATTAATTAAATATGTTATATATTAAGGATTAAAGAAATATTAATTAATTTAATTAATTTTTTAATCTTATTAAATTAGTGAATAAGTCATGTATTAAAAAATAGAGTAATTTTTTACTCTTTCTTGGTTCCATATCCTCTATAAATTCATTCGCGTACGCATGCCTATGATATAGGAGAACCTTGTGATATACATCTGTGCAAGCTGATTGCTGAAGCAATACTAACGGTGCAATTATGGATGTTGCATGTTATTATTGGTTTGAAACTGGTAATCCTTCAAGTTTCTGTGTGGCCCGAAGCAGCGGATCCAACCCAAGGATTACACAACTCTAATTTTGAGGTATAGAGGCCCTATAATTTGCCCGTAAACCAACGCTACAGCTTCGACAATGGAATTCACAAATTATGGGTCTTCTCTACAGACAAGCCTCACTCCCCCGACAGCCACACGCTTCCTCGTACTGAGATCCGAATTACTGTAAGCTCATCACAATTTTATATATGTTCCCCTCTTTTCTCTCTCGGTTTTATTGTTTTTAAAGACTAAAATCACAAATACGCATTCACTATTTAGAAGGGAAACTTGCTGAATAATCTCCAAATCTCCTATTACAAAATGTATTACTTAGATACTTGTAAATTTATTTAAGAAAACTTATGTTTAGTGGAAGTAAGTTTTTTAAAATATGCGTAATATATCTTTAATTATTTATAAAACATAAAAATTTATATATAGCTAAAAATATATTGCTTACAAAAATTTAAAAAGAAATTATACCCGTTTAAAGATTTAGATCCTTAGATACCTTTAGACAATAATTTTATAATAAGAGATTTTTTAATAATTATTCTTCATTTAAAAATGAAGGGAGTACGGCCAAAATCTTATACTAAATTATAAACATAGGTAAAGAGCCTATTTAGAAAAAAAAAATAAAGTCATAGTTTTAGCTTAAAATAAAGTTTTAAAAGTAAGGCTACCAAACAATAGTTTTGATATAAATTATGGAGAATAACTTTTAACTCTAAAATAATAGTTTTCTCTAAAATTTAATACAAATGACCTCAAAGTCAGTTATAAAAGATATACATACTTGGAGTCTAGTATGTTATTGAATGCGTCAGTAAAAATGGTAGATCAAACAATTTGGATTTGAAAAAAAATGGCAGGAGAAGATTGAAGAGAATGCTTAATAATTAAGTGTGGCATAAGTTCTCTTGATTAATAATTTATCTAAAGATTTAGTTTTTGATATAATATAATAACTTTATATAATCCATATAGCCAAACTTACACCTAGTAGAATAAAACTTGTTATTATTATTGTTATGCTTACTTGATGATAAATCCATTATGATTTGTCAACAAAATAAAGTATGAGAGAGGAGAGTTTTTCAACCCACTTGAGAGTTAGAGAGAATGTCAAAGAGAAAATGCAGTCACAAATAGAGATGTGATAGAAAAAATGAGATTAAAAAAATGAATTAAGTTAGTTAATATGATTTTTTTTAAAATATCATAACCATCTTCTTTAACTTACTCTCTCATTCTTTTATTTTATTATTTTAAAATTTATATTTAAGATTAAGTTTAATTTTTTAATTAAGTTATATATTAACAAGAGGAGTAATATCGATTATAACTCACACACACATATGAATGTGCAATAATCTGTTATTTTTTTGTGATATGCAATAATATGTTTTGAAATTTGAAGGGACACGATTACACATCAGGAGTGTGACAATTTGAAGGGTATGGATACGTGCCAAGTAAAACAAGTGGGGTATCCATAATGCAAGTGTTTGGAGAAAGCTCTGCTGCAAGCACCCTTCAACTTAGGGTGTATGATGATTCTCTCAGATATTACAGAAGCCCTGTTCTGCTTCCTAACATGTATAACAGATGGTTCAGACTCAACATCATTCATGACGTGGAAGCTTCCACTGTTAAGGTTTTCATTGATGGAGTTCTCAAGTTCAAAGGATCTGGTCGGGGACACGCCTGTCACTACTTCAAGTTTGGGGTTTATACTCAGAATAATCCTTCACATTACATGGAATCTCGTTGGAAGAATATCAAACTTTTCAGAAAGTAGTCCTCTTTTAATTTTGTTTCTATACTATAAATGGCTATTAAGCTTGTTCCAATATGTCATGATATACCGTTATACAGTCACAGACGCTAAAATCTTGAATTATTATAAGGTGGTTAGTTAGTTATGAGTGTTAATCACCTTGTTAACGAATATGATTTAAATTTGTTGGGAGCTTGAATCCTAACCTCATATGTCCTCATTGGGGTTAGGGTTACCATTAAGGAAGTGCTTAATTGTTTCTATATGTGTGTGTGTGTTCATCACCTTCATGTATGGGTTGATTGTTATCCTTATTATATATTGTATTGTATTGTCTTATTGGCTTTATATTATTAATGAAGGTTAATTAGTATGTTGTTTGTTCATCTTTTTCATTACGATGTCACTCTTTAATAAATACTCTCTTAAATCCTTAATATAATACTTAGTTAACTAATTTAGATAGATTAAAGAAACTAAATGAACTAGTAAATTAATTATAATAAATGTGACATAATTTTCTTAAAGTATTCGTGTATAATATTAGATTATATATCAGTTTATAAGTTAGGTAAATTAGTTTGAGAAAAAGATAAATATTATATATAAAATAGATTAAAATATTATATTATTATGATTAATTCAGTATTCTCTAACTAGCTTCTATTTAAAGACGGGAGGTAATAATTCGGACATACACAATAACCAATCTTACTTCTTTATAGATAATCACTCTCTGTAGACCATCTAAAAATGAAAGTGAATTGTTATATAATATAAACTAAAATATCAATTTCTCTCTCTAGATAGAAAAACATGTCCATATTAATTTGCGGACAAACCAGCATGGCGAGCTATTTGAAACAGGCCTTGCCATATAAGTCCATAAGCTCTCATTAGTTATGACCTTAATTATAATTGGGATAATCTTGTGATGATCTTTAGTTCTTGTCTTAATCTTGATAAAAGCTTGTGTGAGAAAGTAATATTTCTATATCGTTGCTATAATTGTTTTTTATTTTAACATTTCGGTGAAGTTTTACCTAATCATTATAAACCGGCGATGAAATTTAATATCCGGTAGACACATCAGTATGAACTCTTCTTCTTTGAAGTATCCGTTAGAATTTTATCTTAAATCTTCAAAACGAACATGACACCCATTAATTACAAATCACATTTGTTCTCATCATAATATAATTTCGAAAGGAAACTTGTCTCAATTCTATCCAAGTGACCCTCACACAGATGCATCCAAATATATATATATATATATATATTCTAAAGCTGAGAATATTCTCAATTATGCTGCTGCTTCTGGCCTTCATCACCTAATATTTACACACAAACACACTCAGATTTAGGCTAAGCTATCTCATTATTCTCACTAGCTTTTAAACATGGGATCTGTTTATCAGAGTTCTGTGTTTAGGTTATTTGTTTGTTCTTGTTTATTCGTGAGTGTTAGAGCCTCCCATCTTGAGGACCTAACCCTAGGTTTCACTGAACTCCCTCTCAACACTTCCAATTTCAAACTCCACACGCCTTATAACTTACCCGTTAGCTCAAGGTACAGCTTCCATGATGGAGTACACAGGCTTTGGGTTTACTCCACTGACAAACCTTTCATCAAAAGAAGCCGTGGTTCTCGATCCGAAATCCGAATCCAAGTAAGCCTCATATATATATATATATATATTTCATTATATCCTAAATGTAAAAGTTCACTAATACAATTAACTTTGGTCCTAAATATATAAGACGTCAATTCAATTTATTATCTCAAATTTATAATTTTTTTTTTCAAATTTTCCTTATTAATTGATATTAAGGGGTGAAATGGTAGTTCCAAATAATGCAATTGATTTAAGAGGATATTTCAAGAAACTGACATATATTGTTATAAATAATTAATTTAATAATTTTTTAATCTCTATAAATTAATCATACGATATAGCTCATACATTAATATATATAATTACATTTTTATCATTCTGTTTTCCGATATATGTGTAAGATCCAATTGTATCTTCTTTAGAACTTCATGTAAACTGAAACTTACCGTAAATTTATAATACTAAATGTAAATTTTAGTCTTTTTTTAATTTTTACAAATTAATTATCTATCTCATACAATATCAGATCCAAATGTAATGTTTAGCGATATTTTTTTAGGGTTATGATTATTCTTCAGGAGTGTGGCAATTTGAAGGACATGGATACGTACCAAGTGGTACTTCAGGAGTGTGCATTATGCAACTGTTCGGGTCGGATCCTCCGAGAGCAACGACTTTGATGATTCGGACTTACAATGGATCGCTTACGTATTACAGGAGGCCAGTGCTGGTTCCATATATATGGGACAGATGGTTTCAGTTAAATGTGATCCATGACGTGGAAGCTTCCATTGTTAGGGTTTACACAGATAGGGTTCCGGTTTTTGAAGCTCCTGGCCATGGAGGTCGCTCTCATTACTTCAAATTTGGAGTCTATAAACAGAACGATCCTTCTCACTACATGGAGTCTCGTTGGAAGGGAATTAGGGTTCTTCATAAAGCTCATTGATTATTTAGCTTGCTTTATTTGTGAGATCCATGTTCTTGTTTCACTTTTTAATTGAGTGAAATAAACATGAGAAAATATTATTATTATTATTATTGCAATGATTAATTAACGTACTGTCACTTGGGGGACGTTCGACATATTAATTTTGATAGCAATGATTGGATTTAATGGATAAAACGAGCCTTAGGATCTAGATTTCTCATGTTTATTAAAGTTAACAAATCCCCAAAGGCAGCCGTATATCTTAAACGCCCTAATCTTAATGAGCCTTTGTGGTCCAACTAATTTAAATTTAACCAAAATAATTATATTTCCAGAAATAATTAGTTAATTAGGGAGAAAAAGATCATCAGTACAGCTGCGCTGCTCTGAAGCAAATATCAAATGTTGAAGAGAATTGATCGTAGTAGGATGATGTGGCAGCTTTTGAATGTTGAAACCAACGGTTAACACCTTTCTTCTTCAAACTTCACGTATTACCTATATCTAATTATAAAATCTATCTAATTAATTTAAATAGACTAAAAATATTAGATAAATTAGTTAATTATAATAATTGTGTGTTACTTTTCCCAAAATACTCTATTTAATCATGTGTATTTAAACTATACCCTTAATAAATAGCCCTTAATATATATGTGCAATCAGGGTATATTGGCAAAAAAAATATAATTTTAGGGAAAAAAGTTAATTTGAATCTTATATTTATAAATAAATTCAATTATTTATCTAGCTCTTATAATTAAAAAAATATGATATATATATATATATATATATTTAAAAAAAGATCTTAATCTTGAGTTTTCATTCAATTCCTTCTCCTTACTTTATAAGTTTTTACTCATAATGAATCATTTTCAAGTTCAATTAAACAACAAATTAGACTTGTAATTAAATTAGTACCCAACTTTATTTTTATTATATTTTTCTGTTCATTTCTTTTCAAATATAATATTTGCTTTGTTTGGGTAGAAACATTTGTTGTTTTCTGTGTATATTGAAGATGAATGCCTTACCAGCTATTTATTAAAAGAAAAATTACTCCAAAGGCTGCCGTAGTAGTACTTGCAAATTTTATTAGGTGAATTGTCATTCTCAAATCTCAAGTATTCCGATACTTAATAAAAAAATATTTAACTAATTTAATTAAATTAAAAAATATAATTAAATTAATTAATATGATATTTTTTTAAAATACATCATCCCTCTTAACTCCCACACTTCCTTTTTTATTTAATTATTATTAATAAAATATTAATAAGGATAATTTAAAATTATGATATACTCTCCAATTATATTTTATATTAAAAATGAGAGAGAAGGATATAATGGAACATCAAAGTTTTCGATTAAAAACTATTTTTCAGTTGTATAAATACTTTATAAAGTATATATATTTTTTACTCCTCGACCGTAACACTATTAGTATTAAATGATGGCTTTTGTGCTAGTTAGTGTTATTTTAAAAAAATAAACTGTTAAACATTTTTAAATATTTTTGTTAATATTTAAAATTTCAATGTTGACATTTGTTGTTAATGAAACTAATAATATTAGGGCTAAAGAACTAAAAAAATACTTTTAAAATTAAGGGTCTAAAATGAAATTTTATGTAAAGTTAAACGACCAAAAGCACATTTTTACCCTGAAAAAAAGACTTTGCAGTTGATATCTGATAGGGGCCTTTAAATAAATAATTTGGACAATTTCAATAAAAAAAAAAGTACGTAGAGTGCGCAGGCCGTGAAGATTAAGCTCTCACTAGTTATATATGTGTATAATGACCATATGTATTTGGGACCTTGCGATTTCCTTGTCTTAGTACGTACATATCATCGTAATTTTTTTTCCTAAAAGATTATTATTCTGGTGAACCACCCTTTGACCATTTCTTTATGAAAGCGTCCATGCATTAGCTTTGAACGATAATTCCGACAGGGAAATTGTCTGATCAGTTGGTGTCATCTTACTTATTAGCATTATCTACTTTCAGGTGATCGATCATCCTCAAACACAAACTATGTACTTTCAAATATTTTTTAGTATTTTCAAATATTTCATGGACCCCATGCAAATAGCTGAATATATATAGTTCTAAAGCCTGAGAATATTCTCAATTATTCTGCGGCTTCTGGCCTTCAACACCTAATATAAATACATGTAGATTTAAGCTAGTTAGTCATCTCTCATTATTCTCAGTCCTTAAAAGGCTTTAAACATGGGATCTTTTTATCAGAGCACTGTGTTTAGCTTACTTGTTTGTTCTTATTTATTTGTGAGTATTAGAGCCTCCCATCTTGTTGACCTAACCCTAGGTTTCACTGAACTCCCTCTCAACACTTCCAATTACAAGCATCATATACCTTATGACTTGCCCGTAAGCTCAAGGTACAGCTTCCATGGCGGCGTACACAGATTTTGGGTCTACCCCACTGACAAACCACTCAGAAAAAATAGCCCTACGAAGCCGCGATCTGAGATTAAAATCCAGGTAAGCCTCTTATATCATTCTCTTTCACAATATATATATATATATATATATTATTGTACATGTATATATATTACTAATATAGAATTAATCTAATAGTGTAAAGTCTTATTAAATTTCTCTAAGTCTCGAGTTTGATTTATAGAGAATACACTTGTGTTATAAAGAGTAGTTATAAGCCCCAAAATTAGATATCTAGTAATAGAATTTATAAAATAGTATTAAAATGTGATGTTTGATGGAGTCTTTTATGTAGGGTTATGATTATTCTTCAGGAGTGTGGCAATTTGAAGGACATGGATATGTACTAAGTGGCACTTCAGGAGTGAGCATTATGCAACTTTTTGGATCGGATCCTCCACACGCAACGACAATGATGATTTGGACTTACAAGGATTCGCTTACGTATTACGGGAGTCCAGTTCTAGTTCCATTTATATGGGACAGATGGTTTCAGTTAAATGTGATTCATGACGTGGAAGCTTCCATTGTTAGGGTTTATATAGATAGGGTTCTGGTTTATGTAGAGCGTGGGCGTGGAGGTGACTCTCATTACTTCAAATTTGGAGTCTACACACAAGACGATCCTTCTCACTACATGGAGTCCCGTTGGAAGGGAATTAGGGTTCTTCATAAATTTTGAAAAGTAATGATTATATATGTTGATTAGAGAGGTCAGCTTTAGGATTTAGTAAGATGTTACCAGAGTTGACCATTTAGTTGGGTAGACATATGACTTGTAACCTTTAAGAATTTGTGTTTGAACTTTGTTATCAATATAAATATCTCATTGGTAGGTAATTATTTGTCCTTAAAAGCACAAGTTGCTTCAACTATTTTCTTTATACATGTCTAAATAAAATATTATATTTTTTTATATAACAAAATATCTATCTCAATATCATTATCTCTATTACCTCAACTTTATGTTATTATTGTCACTTTAAAAATCTATTATTGACTAATATATAGTATTATTAGTTATATATATATATATATTATAAATACTTTTCGGTTATAAATAATTCCAATAGCCTTTTCTATATCAACCATTTAGTTATTAAGTTATACAAGTCACAAGTCAAACCCAATCCTCCATCATTAAAAAGCTTGTAAAAGTATGTTTCCCATCTATCTTTGATACAACCATGATCCATGACTAACTAAAATTTTGTCTTCTTCATCATTTTTGCAAATCTCTCAATTTATTTCCTTACTCTTTGCAATTAATATTTACTTTTATTACTTATTATAAAAAGGAATTAACATGCATGTCATCTTCATATTGTTATTTCTTCCTATTTATTTCTTGAATGAATTATGTGCTTTTTTTTATTGCATATTTTATTAATCGATTTAGAATGAGAACGAAATAAATTAAAGAAATCAAAAGAAAAATAAAATCTTCATTGTACCATGATCAGCTGGTTGCATAGAGAAAACCAAAGTCGATTAGGATCTCTTGGAAGGATATATACATCAAAGTTTTGACCTTATATTTAGAACCTCCTGATCGTTCTTGTCTCCATATATATTTACAAAATCTTGTGGAAGTAATATTTATATATCATTGTAATTTTTTAAGAAATTACTTTGGTGAAGTCTTAATGTTCTATTAAATCGTTATCAACCGGCGATGAATATTTTCAACGTACGTATATAACTCTAAGTACCACCCTTGAACTTAAATGTGTCATTGTTCTTATTCTTATTATATGTCTGTTTGTTAATACGCGCACCCCTGGACCTTTTCTTTATGAAAGCATCCCTTGGAACTTTATCTTACATGTTAAAGACTAAGGTGACATGGCAGAAACATTATTAACATCTTTTTTTTTATACGAGTAACCTTCACACATATGCATCCAAAATTTATACAAAATATTTCATGGACCCCAAATAGTGAAATATTTATAAATAAAGCTGAGAATATTCTCAATTATATGATGCTGCTTCTTTGGCCTTCATCACCTAATACACACGCGCGCGCAGATTTAGACTAAGCTGTCTCATTATTCTCACTAAGCTAGCTTTTAAACATGGGATCTGTTTATCAAAGTTCTGTGTTGATCAGCTTACGTGTTTGTTGTTAGTTATTCGTTAGTGTTACAACCTCCCATCTTGGAGACCTAACCCTAGCTAGGTTTCAATGAACTCCCTCTCAACACTTCCAATTTCAGGCATCATAAGCCTTATAACTTACCCCGTAAGCTCAAGGTACAGCTTCCATGGAGGAGCACACATTTTGGGTTTATTCCACTGACAAAACCCTCAGCAAAAACGACCCACCAACCATAGATCCGAATTTCGAATAGCCTCTTATATATATATATATATATATATATATATATATATATTGCCTCTGTTCTTATATATAAGAGTTAGTTAATCTTTTTAGATAGATTAAAAAAGTCAAATAAACTAATTAATATCACCAAATCTAATATCTAAAGACAAATTTATATTATTAATCTTTAATTGATCCAAATGAGTCAATTAACTCTTATATTAATTATAATTAACTGATTTATTTAATTTTTTTAATTTTTCTAAAAAATTAATTAGCTTTTATATTAATAAATAGAAATAATATATTATTGTGTGTGAAAAGATTCTAATGTGATGCTTCGTTGTCTTGCTCATTTTCGGGGTTATGATTATTCTTCAGGAGTGTGGCAATTTGAAGGACATGGATGCAGACCTAGTGGTAATTCAGGGTTTTGCATTATGCAGGTTTTTACATCGTAAACGTGCGACAACCTCGACGATTTTGACGTTTGATGGTTCTCTTACGTGTTACAGGAGGCCAGTGCTTGTTCCATATATATGGGACAGATGGTTTCAGTTAAATGTGATCCATATGACGTGGAAGCTTCCATTGTTAGGGTTTATATAGACAAAGTTCTGGTTCCTGAAGCACCTGCTCATGGAGGAAGCTTCCGTTACTTCAAATTAATTTGGAGTTTATTCACAGGATGATTCTTCTTATTACTCGAGTCTCGTTGGAAGGGAATATACGGTTCTTCATAAAGGTCACTGATATGTTTTAATTATATTGAATTAAATAAATATGGAGAAATTTGTAATGATTGTATTTGATGACTACAAAGTTCGTTGGAATTTGTATTCTGATTATAATCCTCTAATTTTTTATAAAGTTTTAGTTTGCTCTCTTTATTTTATAAAATATCTTTGTAATTCTCTAAACCTAACACTGTTAATCTCCAAAATAATTTTTATATCAATTATTGTTATTTTAGGAAATTAAACTTACGATGTTAGAATTTTTGAATATTTTGTTAAACGTTTAAAATTTCAGTATTAGTTTTTTTTGTTGTTGCTAAAGTTAAAAGATCAAATAAAAATCATCACCAAATTAAAATTCACATAAAATTTTAATTCATGCTATTTAGTGGAGGTAATTAAATAAAAATCTGGGTAGATGGCTGAAATAAAGTTATTAATGATTGTATTTGATGAATAAATAGTCAGTTGGAATAAATGGCTCATCAAATAATTTTCGTGAACAACAATTAAAGTAATAAAATTGTTTGGTAATAATATTTGCTGTAGGAAATAATGAAATGTTGAGGAAGGATATTATCTCAATTATATTGGAAAAATAAGGGAGTGAGAACTGAGAAGCGAGAAACAAGATATTAACAAAATGGAGAAGATAGTAAAGGGAAATGATAGAAAAACACCTTGAAAAATAATAAATACTAAAATAAACTTGATCTATAGTTGATAATACTCGTATTGGTAACTGTCATATTTTAATATTTATTATTTTCCAAAATATTTTTGTCATTTTCCCATAATACAATGTTCGTTAGAGATATTAGCAAAAATGAAAAACAAATGGGTAACAATTGGAAATTAAAATTTCTGGGTAGAGACATTTGGAAAATAGGGAATTAAGATATTTTATTTTAAAAAATAAATAAATTTTAGCAAAAGTAGATTGGCTAAATATCTGCGTAGGGGAGATATTACCGGAAAGTACCAAAGCTGTGAAAGTAGAAAATCCGAAAACTGGAAAATGAAAAAAAGAAAACACATGAAATGGCCCATGCAGGTTTCGAACCTGCGACCTTCGCGTTATTAGCACGACGCTCTAACCAGCTGAGCTAATAGGAAAATTAAGGGAGATGTTAAATTAATTATTATATACTATCATATATCAGTGCTACAAGATTTCCATTTTAAGAAGGCGCCACCTTGGCGGCGAAGGCGAACAGGATCGGTTCTCATGATTTATTGTTAATTAGTGTCATTTCTGATTAGAAGGTTCTTATGAAAATTCTATGATGCTGCATTATTTTGCGGTTGCTTGCTTCGAATTTTATAATTATGTATCATTTTTGTTAACATATCTGCATGGTCTTTTTTCTTGGCATTATCTCTTCTTCAACTGCCAGAGATAGTTATTATTATTACGTTATGTTTCATTCATAACAATAACAAATCTATCTATTGAAACGCTGTTACAAAATGTAAATCGCCATTTCCTACTAATTAAATTTGATATCTTCTCAGAGAGATAAATAATTCAATCTATCAAATTAAAACACATAGATAAATAGATAAATAAAATTCTCACGAGCATCCGATAGCTTGTTTAAGTGAAGATGAACAACGCTGATCCGTGTTCCAAGTTGACCTTTTCTTCCTTTTTAAGCTGTTTCCGAGTCCATTCAAATGCGTCTTATTTGGAATATCAAATAAAGCCAAGTATAGTTTATATATATATATATATATATATATATATATATATATATATATAGTATGCATTACTAATTTGACTAGTCAAAGTAAACCTCAAGATTCTATTTTCCTCTCACACATAGAGTCTATTTGGATTAACAGTAAATAACTATAATTTTAAATTATTGTAATTTTTACAAGTGAAACTAATCATAAATGCTGTTGGTTAATCGTGATTTTTGTTTGGATAATTTTTTAATAAATAATTTTAATTTTTTTGATTATATTTAGATTTTATTTATAAAAATCACTTATGAATATATAATTATTATAAAGGGTATGAATTTTATAAAGTTTTAACATTTTCAAAATTATAATTAATAATTATTATTATCAAATATAATTTAATAAATTTCATGAATATTTAAACACAATTTTCTTTTAATAATATTCATTATTAAAAATATTATTATTATTATAAAAAAAAGAGCATGAGGGAAAATAGGGTAAAATTTTACCGTTGAAATCAATCATAGAAATAATCACGAAGACACAGTCTATTTGGAATCTTTCGCAGCCGTGTTGCTGGGGTCCGTGTGCGTGTGTGTGTGTGTGTGTGTTTCACACAACACAAGACAACAAAACATATATACTTTGATTTCAATACATGGCTTAATAAGGGTCAACTTGAAAAGACAACAACATAAGAAGCATAAGAAAGAAATGTATTCACTTTCATTGATATTAAGATTAATTAATTCTATTCAATAAATGAAATGGCCATCTAATTATTTGTTTATGCATAACAAGTATACATCCTAATGTATGTAAATTTTAGAATATATTAATATATTGATTTAATTTAGTGAATTTAACGAAAAATAAATAAATGCTTCGGAGTAGTAAAATATCATTATTTTTATTAAAAGAATAAAATCATTGCTCACCATAATTACTTTTTAAGTAATTTGATAATTAAAAATACTTCTTTGATCAATAAGTGTCAAAAATAGAACTATTGGCAAGCACTCTATTATTTTACGAAATAATGTATAATAAAAACTTAATCGTAATTAACAATCTCAAAGTAACTAGGTTATTGTTTTTATATATTATCTAGAATTTATGCACAAATTAATATACCTATAGCATTATTCCAAAATCCATAATTATTTTTTTTCCTATTTATCTTCCCTTAGAATTATAATTCCTTCATGCTAATCAATGCGTTAATAATTGTTAATGATTCTTAAAGCAAAATAGGGAGCCAATTCCGAAACAACGCGTTGGTACCCTCAAGACACGCTCTCTCATACCCCACACACAGATATAAATATATAGAGAGAGAGAGAGAGAGATTTGTGAATAACAAGCCATTAGAGATAGAGAGTCTAAAGATTTTCTCAAGCAAAACGGTGATTAACGGCAATGGCAGAAGCGTCTGCTTCATGCAAAAGCAAAACCCAGAAAGGTTTGACAGTGAGCAACGACGTCGTAGTGGCTCACCAGCAGCTTCGTGACGAAGACGACCACCACCACCAGAAGAAGAGGAAGAAGGAGGGAGAGAATCACAGACGAAGATCAAACTCGAAGCTTGAGCGATGCGATGGGACTTGTGAGAAAATTCATGAGATCTTCGGTAACGAAGAGGTTGTTCGGCCAAAGACGAAGCAGAAGAAATATCGATCGCTTGGGAGTATTTACATGGCCACCATGCCTATTGTTGTTCTGAAGGAAAACCTTATGTAATTTTCAGTTGCTGGTTTGTGGCTATTATTCATTATTTCTAGGATAAGGTTAATTAGCAAGGTAAATTAAGTTTGCTGTCTAAATTACAAGGCTTCTATTACACTCAATTTTTATTGGTTGTCTATAAATCATTCATAATTTTTCACTAAATATAAAACTCTAATCCAATTTATCTCTTAATTTTATAATTTTTTCTTAAATTCTTTTCATTGATTACACATGGTAAAAAGGTGCTATCAAAAGATAATTATAATTCACATGATTAGGAAATATATCATCGAGAAATCAATACATATTTATTATAAATAAATAATTTAATTAATTTTTTTAATATATCTAAATTAGTTATTTAATTATTGCATAAGTTATGAATCAACCAACAAAATGTGTAGGAGTGATAGAAATATATGTTGAAGTGTTTGATAGAATGGGACAGAGACAAGCCATGCTTATGAAATCAATATATATATATATGCTTAGTCTATTCTCCATTTTATAGCCAAATCGGGTTTTAAGATAAAAATGAAAAAAGTATATTAAATTTTAGATAAACATAAATTATTGCTTAGATGGAAGGGACTAAGAATTAAATGAGCTCTCTCTCTCTCTCACTATATATATATATATATATATATTATGCCCCACGTTTTCTGTTTATGGCAGGGTATGGTATGAAAATCCAACTTTTTCTGTTTATACCACTATGGTATGGTATGAAAATCCAACTCGGTTCAATCGAAGCACCGAGTTCAATGTGACGAGTTTTATAGGTTCACTGATGCCAAAGAGGCTATTTCCATACATAACACGAAAAGGGAACAAAGACCTCATGACAAATAAAGATTAATCTTGTTGAGAAAGCTTATGAAATGGATTTTACGGTTGAATTTTAGAATTAATTGAATTAAATACTCCATTAACAATAATTCAAGGTTGATCAAAACTCTATCAATCTAATTCTATGGGTACAGAATACAAGTTTGGCTAATATGCAACATCCACTAGTGTGTAAAAATTGAAAGAATTTACTATATAATTCCTATTAAAAAAAAAAAGAAATTGTACGCTTCCCATCTTATAATATATAAAGGAAACAGGCCTAAACTGCGACCTACTGAAAATTGGGACAAAATTTATAACTTAGCGACTGCAAAACTGAAGGTAAGGGGAAAAAATAACTACTTGGGCAAAACTGCAAAGGACCAGGCTGCAACACTACTACTCCCCAACTAAATTACCCAAATATCAGCAAATCTCACAAGGAACTAAGGTGAAGACTGAAGAAAACCAACTTCCAACTGAAAATATACACGATTACAACCAACCCACTTGATCATGCAGCAACACCACGACCCGCTCCATCTAATCTACTATTATGACCACATCCACGGCCCCTTCCCCTTCCACGGCCACGCCCTCCAAAACCGCCTGCAATAAGAATTACACCACAATGCACAGTAAGTCCCTACAAGGATAAGCAGTCTCATTTGTATGGGAAAAGAAAGAATAGAAAATATGATGATAGAAAGAAGTTTGTGGAATCAGATTAGATAAATTTTGGTCCTTTTCATCAGAAGCTTGACGTAAGAGATGCCCTAGTAAAGCAAACAGAACTGAAAAAAAATACATGACATTGACTTAAAACAAACAGCCATTTATTATGAACTTGACTTAAAACAAACAGCCATTTATTATGAACTTGACTTAAAACAAACCATTTATTATGCCAGAACCCACCTGGCATAACCAAAACTATATTTTTGTGATAAACAAAATTATATTGACAATACAATAAAATTGCAATCTAGGCACAAAATTTATCTTCCATGTATAGGAGACTGAATGCCATCAATATGTATGCTTACCACGTGGTGCAGGTGGTGCATCGTATTCAGCATAATCATAGTACCCAAGAGACTGGCCCCCATAGCCATGGCCACGTCCTCTACCATGACCCCTTGAGCGGCCACGTCCTCTGCCACCATAGCTTCGCCCACCATCCCATCCATCTCCATAATATTCCTTGCCTCCATTGTAATTTCCTAAGTACATGAAACAGATTCCCTCTAGTGAGCAATTTAAGCTAACTCCGACAAAAGAAAACCAAAATAATGAAGCAAAACCCAACAATAATAAGATTGAGAAGAGAGTTTTATAATTCTAGACTACAGCCATGAGGCAACTACAGTTAAATATCTACATATAAAAATGGTTGGTGATACCTCTACCCCTGCCCCTTCCACGACCCTGACCCCTTCCCCTTCCTCGCACCATTGGAGAGCTTTCTGCACAAGATCAAATTTAAGTAACTCATCGCACAGTAGACAAATAAGCATTCTAAGTTTTAAGCAAACAATTATCAATTCACCTCCTTCATCTTCATATTCATTTAAAGGTTTTACTTGATCAGCTGAAAGCGGAGGTTGGTATCTACATGAGAGGATCCTTTTAGTATGTTAGGCAACAATAGAGGTCATAAAACAGTACTCATGTAAGAAGCACGGCAGACCTTGCATAATGTTGCATAACCAATAAGGATGCATTTCACCAAAAAAAAAAGGGAATGCAAGACAACTATGGAGATACAATAATATGGAATAACATCCCCGTTCAAAAAAAAAAAAAAAAGCCTTCGCTCGAATCCCTATTTAATTCCTAAATTACCTCAAGCAACTAATTACAAAACCCTAAGATGATAATGGCATAACCCAACATCTAAACAAAGTAAGAAATCATCCTTCTAATCCAATAAGAGAAGTCTTCTGTCATAGCAGATTAACAGAAAGACATATAGATTGCAAGCTAGCATATTACCAAAATGTTCGTCATATGGATGATAAAAATTAGAGCTCAAACAATGACCATCAATCATTTTTATTCAGACATAAAAGACCAATGGCAATCCAGAAGGGGAATAAAAAACAGAAAGCAGCATTGTAAAGTGACAATGAACAAACACCATAAACCAGAACTATGCAAAATGTTTGGAATTGAAGTGTTTTATTTCTACAAGAAATTTAGAACCAGAACTATGCAAAGCAGCAATTACAACATCCATCACTAGACGTCAGAAGCAGCCAAAAAGATATTTTATATATAAGCTCAAGTCATTATCATGATTCCTAATTGAAATGAATGAACATGATCTTAACTTATGATGTAGAGCCTACCGCTTTGAAACATTTAAGCCATTTTAAATTATCCATACAACAGAGTATCTAAGAATAATGTTAGTCATGTCAGAGAGTATTAAACAATTTCTTACCCAGAGGAGGATGTGTCCAGCTGTTTCTTTGACAAAGTAATTGTGATCATTGAAACATGGCGAGTAGTCTCCAAACTGTGGGATAATGGAAAAACAAGAGTCGCTACTCTACCAAAAAAATAAACATTTAATAAGGAAGGGAGAGAGAATAAACAATTCCATACGGAAGTAAGCCTTCTTCAAGAGGCTCCCACGTGTCCGTGATATCAGTTGAACCAATTGCATTATTTTGGTGCAGACCAACAATCCTTCGCTGAAACAAGGAAACAGATTACTCTCCAAGCAAGAGATACTGATAAACAGAACCAAGCACTAACAACAAAAATAATATAGAGATGCCTGCAGTCCCACCTTGATCAGTTCAGCGATCATAACTGCCTTATTGATAGCCCTGCCCATTGCTTTTAGAACAATCTCATAAGATCCTTTCTCCTACAGCAAGAGTAAAATGGTTAACATGATAGCTAAATCCTAGATAAATCCATGCATAGAACACTAATAAAAGCACCTTAAAAGGATTTTTTTTTCCTTGTTTTTGAGGGCACCCACCCACAAGAAAATAAAATTGCAGGTAGTAAGTTTTCTAGAGCCTAAAATAAATAAAATATAATACAGAGGTTCGACTCAGCACTAACCCCTTAAGAGGAAAAGGAAGATGGAGCGTAACTCTCAACTTCTCGCTCATAAGCATAAATATGGTGCATATCTTAAAACCGAGACAATAGAAAAGTTCTTTTTCCCCAAGAAAAAAACATTGACCTTAAAGTTTGCACTTTTGATGGGAATAATGGAAATACCTGGAGGAGAATGGTGGCATAAGTAATATAGTTTCTCATCCTGCCCTGGGTAGTAATGCGTATCTCATTCTCGTTTATAGGAGTCTCAGCCTTGGGCTTCTCCACCCTCTGATATCTATCCATCTGCTTCCCAGAGCCAAAAACAGAAACAGCAAAATCCCAAGTTTCAGAAGTGAGGTATTAATAACGGTCTACAATATCCAAAAGCAAACAAAAAATTAAAGCATGCCCTCTAGGGTTTACAAGTTAATCTTACTGTTTTTGGGTGCGCAAGTTGGAAGCGACTGCTTGGAGATTCTACCACTGGGGGCGACGGTACCACTCACTCAGTCGATCCTTGTGAGATTCCCTGTTGATTTGAAATTAGAACCCGAAAGCTCGTACCACACCAATCCAGTAGGACTACGAGATCGCTGTCTTACCGCTGGGGTGACCGCCAAACGTAGTAAAACCAAGAAATGGGCCTGATGGATCTACCCTAAACATTTGGGCTATTTTCATTTGCCGAGTTTATTATAGTTAAATCTCTTAAGCTTTATTTAGTTCAAAATGATAGATTAAATTAATTTAAAGAAAGATAAGAAAGATTATATATATAAAAATAAAATAAAAGAGATAATATTTTTTATTGAGTTCAGAAGAGAAAGAATGAGAATTAATTAAAAATTGATAAATATACCCTTATCCTTTTATTTAAATTTATTTATTTTTTATTTAAATATTCATATCAAAATAATAATTTTGATATGAATATTCATAAAAGATAATAATTTAAATAAATTAAAAAATAATAATTTTTATATAAATATTATAAATAAAAAATAAATAAAGGTATATTTATCAACTTTTAATTAACTCTCCTCTCCTTCTAAACTAAACAAAAAATATAATATCTCTTCCACTACCTTTATACCCACAATCTCCCCTACCCTCCCATAAATTAATTTAAATTAATATAATATACCATCCCTAAGTTGAATTAAATAAAACTTTAAATATAATGTAGTGGTCTAAATTTGAATCTGATCAATACTTCGTCATAAGAGATAAAATCTTTCAATGATTTCTAACTATGAGTTGAGATACCGCCTGAATTCTATAAAAAAAAGTATTAATATACAAGGCCTATAATTTTATTCTATTTTTAATTAGGTTTTTATAGTTTTTTAAATAAGTATTGGTTTTTTATTCATAATTTGTAAGAAAAATAATATTAATAGCAAATAATGTAGTTCTTACTCAGCATTCATTTAAAAAATAAATTTTCCCCACATAATCTAAATAAAATTAAAACTCACTAGATTATTACATATTATATGGATGCAAGGAAACAATTATGAGCATAATAATTTTATTTTTATACTGATAATAAATAAATTTTATTTTATCATTTTATTTATTTTTTAAATATTTTATATCTGTACCCTTGGATGACAATAAGAGTGGGTGTGTGTGTTGGTAAACTTGGTATTGTGGGTGTGACTCCCTCCCCTTACTCAAAAAAAAAAAAAAATACCATGCATATCACCCCTCACCCCTAAGGAATGGATGAGAGCATAGCACTAACGACTATAACTCAAAGAACTCAGAATCCAATCAAAAAACTAAAAGACCTGATTAAAAAAAACTGAAGGGATTAATTAAACATTATCAATAAATATTAATTAAATGTTTTCATAAGTTAAAAAGAATGAATCTTTTACCCATTATCATCTTAAGTAAAAGTAGATAACAACTTGACTTCAAATAAATAGCAACTATTTTTTTAAAAATAAATCTATAGTATATTTAATAAGATAAAAAATTTTTTGATAAAAATAAAAATAAAATTAGACTAAATAAATTTTAAAAATTTATTTAATATAATAAAAATTAATATGAAATTAATATTTTTTATAACTTAAAATAAAATAATATAAAATAATCTTTTATAACTTAAAAAATATTAAAATTATCTAAATATATTATAACTAAAATAAAATAATTCAAAAAATTTCACTCTCACTTTTATTATCATAATTCTTAACTTGTTTTTATAAAATTTAAATAACTCAAAATATTAAAAACAAAAATAACTTCTATCATATCAAAAAAAACAAAAAACAAAATTTCACCCCCATTTCCCTACTTTCATTTCTCCCCTATCAAACATGCCCCTAGAGTATCACCGCCTAAACCAACAACCAATCCCCTTAGTCAGTAGACTTCCCAAAAAGCTAACAGTTTTCTATAAATGACAACTTGACTTTTTGGTGATCAAATAACAATTTGGGTTTCAATAAATAAAAAGTTGTTATTTACATAAGAAGATGTCATCGACAACCCCAAATTAAATTAGAATTAAAACTCGTACTATAAACCTTAAAAGTTGTGATTTGGACATCACAGGAACAGGTATAACAACCTAACGTTTCTCACTCAACATATTCTTAGTGTTCGCTAGTATAAATGAAATGCAGAGGACCATGATAGTGAGAAATTACAGAGATGGGCTATGCCGAAACGATTCTTAATATCACCAATAGATAACACAATTGATTCTTTACTTGGCCAATAGAAATCACAATTTGCTACATCGAATACAATTCATGAGTCAGTCTACCAAAACTATAACTCAATTTGTGAGCACTCATCAAAGTATGAAAATGTCTTCAGGCTTCTCCTTTAAACTTTTCTTCATATACCTGAGGTTGCTGCAAAAAAGATACACCACCAGGATTTTTAATACCTATGCGAAGAGATTGGAGACGTATAACGAAAATCAAGACACCAGAGAAACGGGTCATATCAATTCAAGCATGAATTATGCCATCATGGATAAGGCTACAAAACAATTCGCCTCAAGAAACCAAGTAATAGCTGGCTTAAAGTTTGTCGGAATGGCCAGTGCTGCTTTTTTATTCATTATCTATATTTCGCAGGAATAGAAAATTTCAGTATTTAGAATATTCAGTTTTCCCACTTTTTCCAGTCTCCCTTCTAGTTAATGTTCTACATCCCAATGTTTCTAAGATACCAAACAAGAAACACAAATAAAGGCCAGTATGGCATTACCATGAAGATCGCTGAAATCAACCTGCGGGCAAACCATCTCAGGTGCATTGCCTGTTGAGCAGCACTAGCTGCTTGCACTGTTTCAAACCGTAGATACACAAAACCTGCACTATTTCTGCAAGCAAGATGGGCCAGTTAAGGAATTGTGCGCAACTCGCATTTGCCATTCAAAATGAAAAAAAGATCAAAATATATTCACGGACAGATATGCGAATGAATACCACGCCTTTAGAAACTTACTTGTCAACATAAATATGCTTCACCCGACCAAATTTAGAACATTCTTCTGCTACATCCTCCTTAATATCCTCATCAAAATCTGGTTCCGTCTGTTCATAAAAAGTAGATATCAGTATTAGCAACAGCAACATTAATTCACAAATTTGAACAGCATATCATGAAAATGCGGACCTCAGTGATTGGATCAAACATATTCTTCAACAGCAAACACTCGCTGGGGGTTCCAACTGGCTCTGCTACTCCTGGGGTAGGCATAATGGCTGTTGGGAGAGTTGATGCAGGTACTATACCTGGACCCCCAACAGGCAAATTAACAGCCTGCTGCTGGGCAGGGGCTGAGCCATTCGGAAGAGGCACACCACCCATAGACCCTGCAATGCTGCAGCATTTCACATCTGTTAAATTGATAAACAAGATAACCAGATAGAAATTGCACACTACATATATATATGTATGGACAAACCTTGTAGCAATACCAGAGCGATCCAACTTTGCCATAAGCATTGCTCTTGATTGAGCATTCAATGACTGCATATAAAAAGCAAAATACATCAGTCAATTACTTTTTTAAAATAATAAAAAGCCTACTGTTAAATAAATACAGAAGGAGGAAAAGAAGAAACAGGGCGACTGGCTCCTACTCATGGCCCAACTTAAAGATAAGGTGTAAAAGGAATCTGACATGTAACCACTCCGGTAAACAGGAAATGCTGGAAGTAATGCTAGCAATATCCAACCTAAGCCTAATGAACATGGAGAGAAAGGAAATAACACTAAATTATGAAAACATTCTTACCATTTGTCTTATATATTCAATTAAGCAAGACAGCAAAGAAGAAAAATATTGAGCATTTTTTTACCAAAAAGAAATATAAGGCGTCAATTATGAAAAGCAACAAAACTTCATTACACTTGTCTGTCATAGCACTAGCCATAGAAATCTGCCCATAATTAATTTAAATCTTCCAATAATAGCATCCACTGAAGTAATATCAAAACATAATTCCACCAAGCAAGCAGTGTTAAGTAGATACTCGATAACATTTTCAGTTTCTCAGTATTAACTAAGATTTCAATTATAGTCAGCCAGTGTAAAGCAATTTTCCAGTACTTCATATAATAAGTTTAAACTTACCAATCCACCTTCATCATCATCCAAATCTGCAGATTTTGCAGTTGTATCTTGGCCTCCAACATGATCCGTTACTGATGAAACCTATGGATGATAGACAGAATTACTCAAACAGGAGCAAGCAAAGTGATCATCAACACAAGAACACACACGAGAGGGATAAGGATTGCTACCTTGATAGTCCTACCAGCGATCTCTAATTTTCCATTCAAACTCTGAGCTGCCTTGGCATGTTCGAGATTAGCAAACTGTCCAAATAAATGAAAAGGATAAATAACACCATTATATCCACAAAGGCATTTTTAATAGTCTGTCAGAGACGATAACTAACTTGAATAAAGCCAAAACCCTTGCAATGTCCTGTCTCCATGTCAAGGGGTAGCTGAACAAGCTCCACTGGACCAAACGGCTCAAAAATCTAAATCAGCAAAGAAGAAACAATAAAAGTTCGTGAGTGATGAATCAAGATTCCACTTATTAACAAGATACCTACATATCATTGTTGCTGCACTGTTCCAGTTACAAGAAAACTAATTCAGCGGTTATGATTGGATGTGAAGTGTTATGTTAAAAGAGTTCAATAAACATCAGTCTTTTGTATTCCTGATCAACAGTAGGAGAATTCATGCCAAATACATCTTTACTCGTCCCTCATAAGTCAATGTACAGAAAAAATTATGAAAAGAACCAATTACCTCTCTCAGCTGACCCTCAGTCATGTTAAAGTGAAGGTTCCCCACATACAGTTTCCTGTCCACTGCTCCATATGGCCCTGCTACCCCTGCACCTACACTGGTAGTATTAGACTGAACAAGGTTTTTTTCAGCCTCTGAAGGTTTGACCATTACAGGTTGTCCCAGAAGAAGTTGGCCAGAAAGGGCAATTCCCATTGGCACTGACATCACATCATAAAATTCAATGTACCTGCATCCACACCAAGAACTCACATAAGTTTTCGTATCAATAACATTCCAAAAGTTGAAATTAAGACTTACAATGCATAAGGCAAAAAGATGTAGAGAAACGAGAACTCTAGTGCAGTCAGTTCTGAGTTTCTTTTGTTTATCTGACTGATGCAAAGGAAGTATTAGTCAGTGAGATAATAGAAGTTGAAAAACCTAGAGCATAGATTACAATGACATTGAAGTAATTCCATTATGTGATATAATAAAATTGGTGACCCCAATAACCATAGAACTAGGAAGTCTTAGGTAGCAAGTCATCTCCCCTAGATTACGTTCACATCTGCAGATCAAATCCCAAGAAAAAGGCAACTTATTGAGAGGAAGTTTGCATTGTATGACAAATTAATGTCCACGCAAATGACCTTGTATCAACTAATTGCAAGAGCAAAACAGCCGCAACATCACAAAAACCGCATACACATCATCCAGAAACCTACCATCAGTCACACATCCCAAAATAAATCAGCAAAAACTAAAACAAAGGAATTCCTCCAAGATGAGATTTAGTATCAACTTTATCAAAATCCCACCCTATAATTTGCACAGATGGTCTTCGAATCATAAGGGAAGCAAAACAATGAGAAGGCTCCAGTATAAGATTGATATCCTCATTGCACGGCAAATATAGAGGACAAAAATTGGGAAAGGATAAAAAGGGTCATGTTTCTACCTTGAGCACGCAGCATGAATTGACTAAACATGAGAGCAAGGTATTCCCATCATCCCTCATCATATCGCAATGCTAGTTCATTTAAGAATACAGTTAAATATGATTCTTAAAATTTGATATCCTAATACCATAATATGACATACATATAAACTAAATCTATAAATTGGATGGCACATACCCAACTCCTTTAGATCGCCTTGAATTCCTATCCATGATCAAACGGACATCCCTCACCTGAAAATGAAAACATTAGAACAGAATATAACTCAAGAATTATCAAAACGATAGATGTACATAAGAAATTCGCTTATGACTTCTTCACATATGGTATGCTCGGTAACATATATAATTTCTTTTCTTTCTTTGTGACAAACAATCCAGTATCTAAAGCCACGTTGGACTCTTGAATATTCTAGATTCGAGCCAACTCAATACACAAAATTAGTTGAGACTCAAGGAAAGTCATCATACAACTAGAAACTGAAGGCAAAGGAAACTGCAACCGCAACCAAATTGAGCTAAATAATTTACATTTACTACACTTTAACACCGTCTCAAACAAAATGATGTTTATACTCTCAAGAATCAATTGAAGAAAACCAACAGAACAAAATTTGGAAATCAGACGCAACAATAGGTTTAATAGCAAGTAAGCAAGATTATCAATGCAAGTGATTGACACATCACACCGGAAATAACTTCAAATCTAACCTTTCCAGCTTTCGAGAAGAATTCATAAACATCTCTCTCTGTTGCTTTCAGAGGCATCTATGCCACACAAAAAAATGGAGATCATCAGTCATGTATATCAAGTATCTAAAAGAATATGTGTAGTCCAAAATTTAACCATAATAAGAGAGAATGCAAACCCTTCAACCTGGTATGCAAAAACAGTTCTCTGATCCCTTTCTGGATCTGCCTCAGGTTCCACAGCCTCTTTCTTATCCCTAAATCTCCTGCAATATATATAAAATTTAGCGTATACAACAAATTATATAGAAAAAATAAGTGCAAGGTGAAATTCTAAATCACATATACTAGAGTTCAAGATGGCACTTAATCTGAGAGGTTATAATATCTCAATGACTCATACAAGTTTAAAACAGAACTCAATCAAATAAATGCATACCAATCAGTGCTTCTTGCCAAGAATTTACCCCTCAATTATGTGTGAAAATTTATTCAGAGTTGTTCATGTTGCAATCATGTCCTATTATTGAAAATGAGACTCAATGATCAAGATCACATGAAAAAAAATATCCCAGTTATTGATTAAACAATAAGTACATAGTAGGAAATTTCAACACACATGTATAGGTCTCAAGCACACAAGAAAGAAAGTCACCACTATTTGCCCAAGTCATGTCATGGATGAGTCAATATGCATCATCCTCGGGTAGGATGTAGGTTTCAATTTCACACATGCAAAGTAATATGATATAGGAAGTTTTGAAGCTATTACGATCCCAATAGAAAAAGAGGCCCTTTAAAGTGTTTCTTCCAACCAGATAGAGAGATCATTTACTCCATTATTTGATAAGGAAAAAAGTGGAAAGAACAGCAAGAGATTGCATACAACGTATATTAATTGGAAAAGAATCGGGCGTTATCACCACACAAAAATACGACAAATAACTTCAAAAACCCAGTACTTGAGGGTCAAGCTTAAGAATATGACCATTTCAGTCTGATATATATATATATATATATATATATATATATCTGAAGGGGGCATGGGGTACTACTATAGAGTAAGAAAACCAAAACTCAAAGAATCTGCAGCGTCATTTTAACTGCTAGTCTAAATCTAAAATTACTCTATAACCTGTGAAAAAACATGGATGGCAAGGAGGGTGAACAAACTCATTGCTTTGATTAGCCAAGAGCCTTCAAAGTTTAGTCAAGGCACTGCAGATAAAAAGATGCATTCATTCGATCAAAATAAGTACTTCAAACGAGTTAATTTAGCCTCTTGATTAGCCGATGCCCTGATTCTCAAAGTGAAATCATTACAGATATAGGTAAAAGAGAACTTTATTAAATAAACAGTGGCTGAACTGATCACTGTGCTCTCTCAAACAATTAGGGAACCCGCGTTTACAGTCCGCGTCCTCAACTAATGGTCAACATCAGATGGATGACAAGTAACACAGGTGATTCGTATGCACTTCCAGCCAAGAATAAAGTAACAAGAAGAACAAAATTCACAAAACAGATGAGGCAAGAAAGACCATTACCGGCTATCTCTAGTCTCCAATTCCCGTTCTCTTTCTCTATCTCGATCAGAACGACTTCTGCTTCTCCTGGACCTCTCCCTCTCCTCCCTCTCTCTCTCCCTTTCCCTCTCCCTCTCCCTTCTCTCCCGTTCTTTTTCCCTCTCCCTGTCTCTATCTCTTCTCTCCCTCTCCCTCTCCTTCTCCTTATCCCTTCTCTCTCTTTCCCTCTCCTTGTCTCTGTCCTTCTCCCTATCTCTCTCCTTACTACTCCTCCTCTCCCGCTCCCTATCACCGTCCCTCTCTCTGTCTCTGCTACTCCTATGCCGTTCCTTTTCTCGACTAGACCGTCCTCTCTCGCGGTCCTCACGATCTTTCCTCGACCCATTCTCGTCGTCGCCCCGGGACCTCTTGCTCTTCTTATCTTCACCGTCAACATCATCGTCGACGTCACGCTTCCGGTAAGCCCTCTCACTCTTATCGTTTTTCTCCTTGCTCTTCGTCAAATCCTGATCTCCTTGCTCCTCCACTGTCTTTTCCAAGTAATCATACTCGTCAAAGTCCATAATTTGTTCAAGCTCGCAATCTTAAGCTCAGCACTTGTTTGGGGAAGAGCCGAAGACAGCGTCGGTGGGCTTCACAAATCGGAAATTCTAGGGTTTTGGGGGTTTTCTCAGGATAGAACGCAAGGGTTTGATACTTCAATTGGATACATCCATCGTTCTAATCTAGATCCTTCGCCTCGGACACATAAGACACGTTTTTGGAACATGTTAGGAATCTGAACAAGACTGCCAAAAGGCCAAAAAAAAAACAAAGTCTCTGGTGTTCATTTATTTTAAAAAAATAATTCTTCAAGTTCTTAATCGGAATCGAAGGCCCAACAATCACTGGATCGAGATATCTTTCACGAACCGAGCCCTGTTTCGGTCCAAACAACTTCTTGCATGTTTCTGTGGATGAAATTAAATGAAAACTGCCAAAATCTATATATATGAGACTAATCTATAATTTACTTTATTTAATATTAGTATTATTTTAAAAAAATAAGGACTTTACTCTATTTTTGAATTATAGATGGATCCAACTTTTTTCTAAAAATTTTTGTAATAAAAAAAGTGCATTTGAATCAAAAAACTAAATTAAAACTGCATTGCTTTATATGGTACTGTATAAGGCTCTTAGAGTTAATAGATTTTATCCTATATTTTATTAGCCCAACTAGAATATGGTAGGTAGTGATATATTTTTCAGAACAAAGTGACTTTAACAGAGTCCAATAGGACTCTTACCTCCTTGACCCCTAATAATGATTACCTTGAGTTAATTCCTCACTTTAGACCTATTTTGCTATGTGCTATTTATTATAAGTACATAATTAAAGTAATCACTGCTAGACTAAGAGGATTATGAATAAAAGTATCTCTCTTTTCCATGTCAATTTTGTCAAGGTCAGATATATCTAAGACAATATAATTGTGAGTAAGAAAATAGTGCATCAGATGCAAAATTATAGATGAATGAGAAGTCTTATGATGGCTTTGAAAGTTGATTTAGAGAAAACATATGATCAAATATGATGGGATTTTCTTCAACAAGTTTTGTTTCCTTAATAATGGATTATGTGACGTCTGTTATTTATAATGTGTTGTGGAATAATACAAAGACTAATTAGTTTGCTCCAGTGAGGGAATTAAGGTAGGGGATACAATATCACCACACTAAGGCAGGGGATACAATATCACCGCTCCTCTTTATTTTGTGTACGGACAAATTATCATATTTAATTAGTGATATGGTGAGTAAATGGATATGGAAACCTATCATGGTGACAAAGGATAAACCAATGGTATATCATTATATGTTTGTTAATGATTTGCTTATATTTGGTGAGGCAACGAAAGAAAAGGTTGATTGTATACTGGAATATTTGAACAAATTATATATAGCTTTTGAAGTTTAAATTAGTAGAAGTAAGTCCTCAATTTTTTTCGGGTGAAACCAACTTCCCATGAATAAATTTAAAGTATTAATGGGATAAGGGTATCTACAGAGATAGGTAAATATTTGGGGTTCCCAATTTTTAGCAAGAGGAGACCAACAAAAACTTTCTAACACATCATTGATAGAGTTTAATCCAAGCTTGCTTCATGGAAGGAGTATAGTTTGTCCACATCTAGTAGAATTATATTAGCTAAATCGGTATTGAGTTATATTCCTTTGTACCCAGTACAAGTGGCAAATATCTCACAGCTTGTTTGTTAGGAAGTATAATGTTTGCAAAAAAAAATTATTTGGAAAAATTGTCAAAATACTCATGTTTTTCATCCAATTAGGTGGAATTAGATGGTACAGTTTAAAGGGCATAGGTGTTTTAGTTTTAAGCAGTTGCCTTATATTAATAAGGCTCTTAATGCAAAAAGTGCATAGAATTTAATGTATAGTACTTCAAGGTTATGGGCTAAAGTTTTATGGTAGAAATACGTATTGAGAAACGAAGAGAATTTGTTAGCATTAAGGAAATAAGACTCAACTCTATGGAAGTTTACATTATAACATAAGCAAATCATTAACAGAGGGATGAAGGGAACGGTTAAAGATAGGAGTATGGGGCAATTTTTTAACAATGCATGGTTGTCTCCTGAATTAAATAGTAGAGAGGTTTGTTTTAGACCTCTACTGAATGAGGATAAAGAAACTATAGTTGCATATTGGGTTGTGGATGGTAAATAGGACTTCTAGATATTGGTTGTCATTATACCAAGTAATATTTTTCATAGGCTCATAATGACGATTCTACCAAGGGTTGGAGTTGGCCTAGATTTTATGTCCTATACTGCAACTATAAATGGAGATTTTACATTAACGAGTGCATATTAGCTAATGGAGGGAAACATGCCTACTTGTCATAACTCAATATTTAAAGCTATTTAGAAGTGACAAGGCATAAAGAGAATTCGTGTATTTATATGGATAGTTATAAATAATAGGTTGTCAACTAATGTTTGGAGAAACAAATAATCTTCTATTGCTGTTGTATGTCTAGGTTGTAACTTGGCAAATGATGACACTTTACATATCCAGAGAGATTGTACTTATGTAAAGAGAATTTGACTTAAATTGTTATCACTATAGCACCACTCGGCTTTTTTTGCTGCATCTATTAATAACTTGTTTGCTTTAAATTTAAATAAACAAATGTGTAACATGGGGAACAATTGGAAGCTTATTTGGGAAGTAGCTATTTGGAAGCTATAGTTATGAAATAATTTAATTATATTTAACCCATATGCTACAAGACCAAAGTAACTAGATATTGTTATTTTACACGTGTGGAAGAAGTATATATAAGTAAATGATAATGATAATTTATAGGATTTGTCCTTCTAGGAGAATTTGAACTGGCAACCACCATCTACTAGTTAGGTCAAGCTTAATGTGGATACCGCAATGATATTGTCTATAAATAAAACTGGATGGGGTGGTGTGTTAAATAATGACAAGTTGATATTGGGTTCACCTACTTCATTAGAATATGCAGTGTAATTGATGCAAAGAAATGAACAATTTTTGGGGGTATACAAACTACATAGGATAAAGGGTAGATGAATGCCATACTTAAATCATATGCAAAAAGAAGGAGTTCACAATATAAAGAAAAGAGGTAGTTTGTTGGTTGGGCAAATTAATAATTTTATATGGGAATTATGGGAATTAAAACTACCGATTATATTAAGAGAAGCTAATTGAGTAGCTGATACACTTATAAATGAAGGTCTTGCTAGGATACATGTCCTGTAAAGTTGTGTGACTTAGTGAATACAGATTGTTTAAGATTAAATTTATTAGTAGATTAATTTGTTTTAGTTTTAGACTTTAGCTCTCTCTTGTTTAAAAAAAAATGGGAGATTGGCAAAATTAGCTATGACTTATAGTATCTTAAGTATAATTGTTTCTTTAATAATAAGATATTCATGCTTAGTAAAAAAATTGATTTACACCAACAGGGTTAGTTAAAGGAATGAGCTAGTCTTTTAGAGTGGGATAAATTAAAATTTTAATCCTTATTAAAAGAGAAATTTAAATTAAACAGTCAAGATTATTTTAAATAAAATTGACTCCGATAAAATTAAAATATATCTTTGCCGATACACAAAAATTTGATGTTACCCAGTCGAAGACATTGCTTGCTCGCTCCCTCCCCAATCCCCATTTATGATTTACCCGCCTCCAGAGTCCATATTAAAGGGGAAAAAGATAAGTGCCAGCTCCTCCAATTCGAAACCACGGACAATCTGGCGGCAAATTTTCAAATTGCAAACTTACCCAGGAAGCTTAATCGAGCACTGAACCCTAATTTATAAATTTGAAACCCACGCTTCACCCGCCATTATCTACTATATATGCGCGCCTTATCTTCTCGACAACTTGTGCCCTTGTCGCGTAACCTGTTTGACTAAATTCTTCAGAGAATCGCTTATCTGTGGTTCGTCAGAAACGATGTACGTCGTGAAGAGAGATGGACGTCAAGAAGCTGTCCATTTCGACAAGATAACGGCTCGATTGAAGAAGCTCAGTTATGGACTGAGCACCGAGCACTGTGATACCGTCATGGTGGCACAGAAAGTATGCGCTGGTGTCTATAAGGGTGTTACCACTAGCCAACTCGATGAATTGGCTGCTGAAACAGCTGCTGCGATGACTGCCAACCACCCTGATTATGCCTGTGTGAGTTTTTCTTGTCATTCCTTAGTTTTCGGGGTTTGATTTTAGATCTTGGGGGAAGTACGTCTTGATTGCCAGTAGATTCGCTTTCAATTCGATATCACTAGTTCTATGATTTTGATGATGGGGGTTTGTCTGCATCACTCTTAATTGATATATAATCCTTGTTCTGTGGGGCCGTATACTGAATAAAGACTTGGGGATAGGTTTTTCTGATGAAATGTTGGTGTAAAAGGTTCGCACGGCTGCCTATTTATTCTTACATGTTCTCTCTCTTATATATGCAGTTGGCTGCTAGGGTTGCCGTTTCTAATCTCCACAAGAACACTCAAAAGTCATTTTCTGAGACGTAAGTATCTCTGGAAATTGTATATATGTTTACTTTATTCAGGCTTGCAGATCTGTTGTTTATTGTAGAGTCCATCTGGTGGTTCCAGGGTCAAAGTCATGTACAATCATTTCAACGAGAGATCTGGCTTGAAGGCTTCTCTTATAGCTGATGATGTCTATGAATTGATTATGAAGGTATTTTTTCTTATCCATGCTCGTTTTTATGCAGCAAGTATCATTGGTTGGAACGCTCAATTTAAGTTTGTTCTCGGTTGTTGATATATTAATTTATGCCATGTTCTTATGTTTGTGATGTTTCCTTTTTGGTTGCAGAATGCTGCCCGTTTAGACAGCGAGATTATCTATGACAGAGACTTTGATTATGATTATTTTGGTTTCAAAACCCTGGAGAGATCCTATTTACTAAAGGTTCAAGGGAAGGTTGTGGAAAGGCCTCAGCACATGCTGATGAGGGTTGCTGTTGGAATTCACAAGGATGACATTGAGTCTGCTGTCCGTACCTACCACTTGATGTCTCAGCGATGGTTCACTCATGCATCTCCTACTCTTTTCAATGCTGGAACTCCAAGACCTCAAGTATGATTAGTACTTGTGCTTCTGCCATACATCAATTCATTTTATCTCATTGCTGTATGAACCTTTGGTTATGTTGTCCTTTTCATGCTATTTACTTTCATAAGTATGGCAATAAGTTGTTAAAATTGGCTGTATGTGTTTTGGCAGTTGAGTAGTTGCTTCCTTGTGTGCATGAAAGATGATAGCATAGAAGGTATATATGATACTTTGAAGGAGTGTGCTGTGATCAGCAAGTCAGCTGGAGGAATTGGGGTCTCTGCTCACAATATTCGAGCCACAGGCAGTTATATTCGTGGAACTAATGGGACATCCAATGGTATTGTTCCAATGCTGCGTGTGTTCAATGACACTGCTCGTTATGTTGATCAAGGGGGAGGCAAGAGGAAAGGTATACTTTCCTGGAACAATTCATTTTTTTTTTATGTTCTTGTAAATTGCGTTTCCTTAATAAACTTTTCACTTGTAGGTGCATTTGCTGTGTACTTGGAGCCATGGCATGCTGATATATTTGAGTTTTTGGAGTTACGAAAAAATCATGGAAAGGTATGAATGAGCTACAAAGAAATTGGATGGCATTCTTTCATTTCTATCAAGGAAAAATGATCCTAGCTATTATTAATAGTCTATTCTACTACTTTACTTCAAATCATTATTTATGAACTAGTGCTATCATTACAGGAAGAGCACCGTGCTCGAGATTTGTTCTATGCTCTATGGATACCTGATCTCTTTATGGAAAGAGTTCAGAGTAATGGAGAATGGTCATTGTTTTGTCCCAATGAAGCACGTGGTTTGGCGGATTGCTGGGGTGAAGAATTTGAGAAGCTTTATCTTCAATATGAAAGAGAAGTAAGATCGCTCTTGGTTTGTGTGGGATATTTATTGTGTTTTGACTGCACCTTTACAGTTCATTGCTGTGATGCTTATCATATATGCTTGTCTTAACACAGGGAAAAGCAAAAAAGGTTGTTCAGGCTCAGAATCTTTGGTTTGAAATCCTAAAGTCCCAGATTGAAACTGGAACCCCTTACATGCTTTTTAAGGTGGTCGATCATGACTTGTTAAATTTATACTATAGTATTCTGCATTAATCCCTCTTGTTTTCCCCCTCTTGCTGAAAGTTATTTATTTTCTTGGTAGGACTCTTGCAATAGGAAAAGTAACCAGCAAAATCTAGGAACAATTAAGTCTTCAAACTTGTGTACTGAGATAATTGAGTATACCAGTCCATCAGAAACTGCTGTATGCAATCTGGCGTCAATTGCCTTGCCTCGGTTTGTAAGAGAGAAGGTGGGGCATCTCTTGCATGCTTTTCGTGCAAGACTCATTTTTATTTGTTTTTTATCAAGGTTTCTCCCAATTTGGAATTCATCATCTTGATTACTGTAGGGTGTGCCAATGGAGTCTCATCCATCTAAGCTTGTAGGGAGCAGAGGCTCTAGGAATCGATATTTTGACTTTGATAAATTAGCAGAGGTACCATTTACTGCTATCTAAATCATGTCTTCATTATCTTTCTTTTAATGAGGTTTTATTTGTTTGCTTTTTAGTGCCGAACAAAAAAGCGCAAAAGAAAAAACCTTTGTATTTTTCTTGTACAGTTGTACTGACATGCCTTTACATGACTCTTAACGGTTGTATGGGTTTTTGGCTGATGGCAGGTTACTGCAGTCGTGACGAACAATCTTAATAAAATAATTGATGTTAATTACTATCCAGTTGAAACTGCAAGGAGATCAAACATGCGTCACAGGCCTATTGGTATAGGAGTTCAGGGTCTTGCGGATACTTTCATACTTCTCGGCATGGCATTTGATTCACCAGAGGTAAATCAGTTTGTTGAGGCTATTTGTCGTCTCCAAAGTTAGATGTACTTTGATTTGATGGTTTACTTGGATGTGGAATGCAGGCTCAGCAGTTGAACAAGGAGATTTTTTCAACTATATATTTTCATGCCTTAAAAACTTCTTCAGATTTGGCTGCAAAGGAAGGTCCCTATGAAACATATAGTGGGAGTCCTGTGAGCAAGGTGTGTATACTCTCACACACACACACACACACAGATAATTGTGAAATCATTTTCAATTTAATTTTTAGAGAAAAAATCACGAGTGAAAAGAAAACGTACTTTGACAGAAAGTTGTTATTAAGTTTCAAGTGTCTTGAATTATTTTTGTATTGCTCAGGGAATTCTTCAGCCAGACATGTGGGGTGAGACACCCTCAAAGCTTTGGGATTGGGATGCACTCAGGGATATGATATCAAAGAATGGAGTGAGAAATTCACTTCTCGTATCCCCTATGCCAACAGCATCTACCAGCCAGATTCTTGGAAACAATGAGTGTTTTGAGCCATATACTTCTAACATCTACAGTCGAAGAGTTATAAGGTTTGTGTTGTCAGTTTCCCAAGTTATTGTGTCTAGTTTTATTAATGCTACATCTTGCGTTTTAACTCCTGCTTTTTTGTTTCTCAGTGGTGAATTTGTTGTGGTGAACAAGCACCTTCTTCATGACTTGACTGAGATGGGACTGTGGTCTCCTGCGGTTAAGAACAAGATCATCTTTGAGAATGGTTCAGTTCAGAAAATCCCAGAAATACCCAATGAGCTGAAACTCATATACAAGTATGTGTGTTGCATTATTTTAACCAACCCAAACGTGATTATGATGCATTCTTATTGACGTAATTTGTATTGTTCAGAACTGTTTGGGAGATCAAGCAAAGGACACTGGTTGATATGGCTGTTGATCGTGGCTGCTACATAGATCAAAGTCAAAGCTTAAACATTCACATGGATCAACCCAACTTTGGAAAGCTTACTTCCTTGCACTTTTACGCATGGTCAAAGGTATGCAACTCTATTTTTCTCAAGTTTTGAAATCTTGATAAGATTATGAAAAAAATTGATTGCTTTTTTTATTTTATTGACATCTGTCTTGGTATGATATAGGGTCTGAAGACTGGAATGTACTATCTCCGATCACAAGCTGCAGCCGATGCCATCAAGTTCACTGTCGATAACTCTGCTCTCAAGGTATGAAATTGAAAAAATCATCGTAATCTGTATTTCACTTTTTTGAAGTGTTCATGTTTGTAACAAAGATTTCTGTTGCAAATGTAGGACAATGCAAAGGTGAAGGAGGAAGAAGAGGAAGATGATGGTACCAAGATGGCACAAATGGTTTGTTCTCTGACAAACCGTGATGAGTGTTTGGCTTGTGGAAGTTAAGAAAGATCCTATGTAGGAATTGTCATCATCTGAACAATAACATTAGGCAAATACTATAAAGCTTGTCTGAAGCTGAAAATGATTTCTGTAGCTTTGTATATATCAGTTTCGCTTATTAGTTATATGAGCTTCTCGGATAATGTGTTTAGTGTTGTAATCTTCATAGTTGTGTCTAAATAGTAAATAGAAATGTGCACGTTGAACATATGTATAAGGACATTATCTGTTAAACTGGTCCCTCTTAATATGATATACGGTTGTTGATATTTATTTATATTTGAGCAGTTCTTTGTTAATTTCTGCAAATAGTTTTACAAATTTTTAGTTAATCTTGTCTGTTGTATTTAGTTGGATTATTTAATGCTATTTAATAATTTGATGATAGGGATAAGAAGAAATAACAATTGAATTCTAGGTTCTACATAAAATCAAATGGAATGGAGGAAGGAAGCAAGTTGTGTAGTGGCTGAGGATTTGGAAGCTGTTATTGCAAGTTGATGGCGGCGTCAAACCGGTTGAGTTTGACGGCTGCAGTCCGTGGGCATGAATTTAGCATCTTTATTCCTGAGATGAAAAATTCAATATATGTGCTTAACCAGAATGTCAGGTTTGTTTTCGACTAATGAGTCAATTGTTGACAAAAATGATCTAAGAGTTGGATTTGAATTTGAACAAAATTCATTATTTGAGTAGCTGAAAATTCATAGATTAAAATTTAATAGAAATCCAACTTAATTTTATATTCGCTCTAACCTAATTATTTCAAAATTCACTTTAACCCAGTTATTTTAAATACGAACTCAAGGGTTTAAAAGTTTTAGAATTTGAAATCTTTTTATTACCCAAAGATTTTAAATACGTGAATTTTACAAATATAAAGTTATCTATCTAGACGCATTATTAAGTCATTTGAAATAGTACAATGATATCATGTGGCCGTATATTAATAAAGGCGTTGTTTATACCTTGAAGCCGTTGAAAACCCAGAAAAAGAATGGGAGAGTTGCCTGGAGCTCTAGTAGAAGAGAATTTATTATAAAAATATTTTATAAAATTGTTAAATAATTAAATAATCTCAAATAATTTGAAAATAATAAATTTAATTTGTGCAATTATTAAGTTATCCTTATGCACAAATAATAAGTTTTTAGACATGTGATTACAATTTAAAATGATATAAATGATAATTGGGGTTACACTTAATAACAATTTAAAATGGTATAAATGACAAATGGGGTTATTATCGTATGCCCCTAGTTATTTGTGTCATTTTAGGTTATCACTATATATCTCTAGTTATCATTTATATCATTTTAAATTATATTTTTAGTAACTTATTATTTATTTATAAGGATAATTTGATAATTGTATAAATTGAATTTATTATGACTAGTTCATTGGAACTATTTAATTATTTGATAATTTTATAGGATTTTTTTAATATATTTTTTTCCTTTGGGAGCTCTATGTAATTCTCCAGAAAAAAAATCTAGGACTTGAATTATTCTGACTTTAGTTCTGTTTCTTTATTGGTTCTTTTTGGACCGGCCTCAGTCTCTATACTGGGTCAAGCTTCTTGATTTAAAACTAACCAAACGGAAAAGTAGCTAATAATTGAACCGGGCCGACTTTATTGGGCTGACCATTCCTTAATTAATTTATTAGCTTAACTGCTAATTAATTAATGATTAAACAATATAACCCACATCTTCCCCACGACTTTGTTTTTATAATTTGTAATAGTTATTTTTTAAATGACAAAAGAAAATTTTAATGATCACAAATATATATATATATGTATAGAGCTACGTGACTCAAACTTCAAAAATATTTCATTAATTGATACATAATTTTCATGCATGCAATAATAATTCATAATATAAAAAAATAAAGATAATTTAAGGATTTTTCACATAATATTATGTTTAATTATGATGCATTAAACCGTCTATACTATAATATAATAATACTATAGGATGCACAATTTTCTCCCTTTTTTCGGTGCCGCTTTGAATATTTTTATATACTTAATTTTCATCCCTCTTATTTCTTTCATTGCCCCCAAAGGTCAATGCACTGCATTCTTGCATGAATGATATATTTCCATTTTTTTCAAAAAGTAATGATGTTTTTTAAAAAATAATTTGGTTCTATATCGTTGACATGTTTGTCTCCTTTGACTCTCTCGTTCAAAAGGAGCACCGAACTCCAGCATGCCATTGCCTACCACCGTTACAGGTAGCTTATGTGGGCTAATGAAGAATTTGAGCATCAACCACTACATATTTTTCTATTCCTCTGCCTAAGAGCTAGGATATATAGATTCGATAATTATCATATTTAATTATAATTCCTGATGTAATTTTTTCCATCCATACTATTGAATTTTTCAATCCTACTTAAAAGAAATCAAGCTTATTCAACTAGAATTAGCCATAGTTAGGTGAAATAGAGTTTTTTTGTAATAAATTTTTTTAGAAAAGGGTTAGGTTCATTAATTATCTAAAGGCAGGGTGAAATCTTTTTTCTTCTTAAGTGATACTAATGTCGAGCAGGGCGAACTGTCAATTATCCTTAAGCGTTAACCTAGGCTCTTAAAAATTAGGATATCTCCCCAAATATCGCGACTAGAATTATAATAAAGTGATACTCCCTAGGGATCAAATATGCTCTAAATGGTCATATGTCTCACTCATTCGCTAGTTGAACCTATAGACGATAGATAAATACAATTTTTATTATTAGGTAAATCTATTATGTCTAATTCTCTAATTATATTTGACCACGTGTACTATTTTTTTTTTATGTTAGATTATGTCAAATGAAAATATTAAAAAAGAATATGGCACATAGGGGAGTGATATTGGAGAATTTAGCATGTAAACATCTTTATCTAAATTTTATTGAATGTAATAGTATTTAGATAACAATAAAAAATGTCAACATCTGATAAATAAATTTTATATATAATTTTGTTCTTTGTCACAATTTTTTCATAATAGTGAGATTTAGATAAAAATATTAAATTTATAATAAGGCAAAGTAATAGACTCTCTTTAGAAGATTTTGGTGATTGTATTTGTACAATATTTTGCAAAATTTTAAAAATAATTTTTAAAACAAAAAAAGAAAAGTCCTGAAAAATGATGCTTTTAATCCATTAAGAGATTCAGGCAAAAAAAAATCAATTAAGAGAAAAACGTATGCGAATTATTGAAGGGTATTAATGAAAAGATGAAATAATTTTAAAAATACTAATTAGTTTTCTTAATTTATATAAAGAAAATAATTTCATCATATACTCTCATAAAAAGGAACAAAGGGACTAGGGAGTACCATTCCCTCCACATATTTAGTGCATTTTGATGCAGTTTAGTTTGTTGGATTGACAAATCTAAAATTAAGTAATTAAGGGGGAGAGTTGGATTAAGGCAGAGTTTGACATGATAATTAAATACATAATTAATTAATTAATTAATAGTAATTAATTGCAGCATCAACTTGAGAATTAATCACCGCCTCTAGTTTCAGCTCATTAATTATATTCTTCTATTACCTGTTCTGATTCTGTTGGGTCAATAACATCGCTTCTCAACATGTCGTATAGTTCAAATTCAAATGTCAAAACCATGCAATTATTAATTAGTTGATTATTAAACCAAAATAATTAAACGTCACAACTATAAACAAACTCAATGGCCAAAAACTCAGCAGAAATTATTGCCCTAATCAATGGAATCAAGTTCCCATCAACAATAAAAACCAATGGCCGACTGAGTTCATTTGGGGTCTTCAGAGGTTACCTACTTTTCTTTATAATAATATTTTTATTAATTCTTAATATAAAAATTAATTATTTTTTTTAAAAAAATTAAAATAATAAATTAATTATACTTGTTCTGTCCTTAATATAGGATTTAAGTTAACGAGTTGATATTAATTACAAATATAAGACATATTACTTATATTTATTAATTTTTAAAATTATCCCTATTCATACTTTATCGATAATAATTATATAAGAAAGTGAGTGAAAGAGTTAAAAAAATTATTAGAGTATTTTAAAAAAAATATATTATATTAATTAGTTTAATTAATTTTATTAATTTAATTAAATATATCATATTTTAAGATAGAATGAGTAACTAATATAAAAGCTAGTTAATTATTTTATGTAAATTAAGATATATTTAATACAAATTTTTCTTAGGATTAGATTTGTAATAATTAACTATTTAATTTAATTTTTTTAATTTATATAAATTATTCAAATAATTTTTATATATATTAAGAATGATGGAAATAATATTTTAGGGTGTGAAACTCGTGTTTTGTTGTAGGAAAGGTCAATCACCTAGTACATTTTTTATGGGGTGGTTTTCTTTTTAAAAAAATAATTAAAATATGAGTAAAATGCAAGTGTGTACAATATTGGTTAGGTAAAATACAAGCATAATTGACTCGTCCTCAATGCAGAATCATCTCGTGGAAGAAATCTCAAGAAAGAGACCTTTAAAAAAATTATAATTTTCATATTAATTAATTATGTATTCAATATTTATTATAATAAACATAAATATTTTGTATATTATATCTCAATTATAACATGCTGTTTATCCAATCTGCAATCTCAATGGAAAAGAAATTTCATAAAAAGAAATAATAACTTTAATTTTGCGTTAAAAATGTAAATATAATAAATAAATTATTTTACGTCGAATAAATATATAATATTTATGAAAAGTACCAAGTTTTGAAAGAAAATTATATATTCTTACAAGATTCAAAGGAGAATCGTGTGAGGATAGAAAATTAAATGGCGTTTTCTTTGGAGTTGAAGGCAAGCATGGGTTGACATTTAAATTTCTAGAATTATTGGGCCAATTGAGTAAACTCTAAATAATGGGGGGGTTATAATTTGGGTATTTTTCATTGAATTGAAAGGAATCAATTACACTTGATGGTTTGAAACTTTGAATTATTCTTTTTCTTGGGGCAGTTCCTGGTGGTTTTGTGTTGTTTCAATTCAAATAGTACCGTTTAGTCACCCTTCCTTTGTGGTATCGTATTGACTTCTTCTTCTTACAATTAATGCCCCTTCCTCTCGTTCTACCTACATGGTTTCTTTTTCTTTCCTTTCCTCTTACTCTTTTGGGTACTCCTCAAAGTTTTAAAATATAAGATTTAGTAAAATAGTTTATTTTAATTATATATATATATGATATTAATATATTTTATTTCTAAAATTTATAATTTTATTTTTTAAAAATTTCAATATTAATCACATATTCTAAATGATTTTTAGTAAGGAAGTAGTTTTCAGTAAAAATAATTAGAAGAGATACTTTATAAAAACTAGTGTATATTTTATATAAATAATTAATTTAATTATTTTTTTAATTCTTATAAATTAGTTATCCAATTCTTAATTTTAAAATGAGAAGGAGAATATTTCACAACTTTGTTTTTTTTATTGTTCTTCTATACAATATATTGAATAAATTTATATTTTTTATTATTGAATATTTGGCAATATTCCAATATTGTTGGATCTTAAAAGATTGGAGTACTTCTTTGCAAGGTATATTTTAGTCGATGGAAAGGTATTTTTCTTATTTACATATTCAAATTTATTGACTTTATTTTTTTTATTACTCATACATATTTCTATGGAAACAATTATATTTAAACTACGATCAAATATCAAGTAGGAACAGTTCTCCTAATGAATATTTAAATTTTAGTTAGCTATTTTAGTTTAAATTTGTCAACTTTCTTTAACAAATAAGTACATTTTATCTGATATTAAGTATTGCAACAAATCTGTATGTATTTAGATATTATCAAGTCTTAGATACAAACCCCTCTTCTGACATTTTTTCCCCATTTCATTATTGAGTTTCATTAATTTTATGCAAGCATTTGTTCTGCCAAAACATGTTCTGCCAAAACAAATCCTAAAAAAAAAAAACTAATACTCCTTTTAATATTTAATACAATATTTATTTAATTAATTTAAATAAATTAAAAAATAAAATAAATTAGGTAATTATAATAAATATTTATTTATAACATTATATTATATATAAATTAGTTTAAAAAATAATAATAAATATTAGATATAAAATATATTAAAATTTTATATTTAAAATTAAATATAATTTTATATTAAGAACTGAAGATAATATAATATTTTATTAGGAAAATTAATCCCCAAGTCGATGTAATTTTATTTTATTTTAAATTAAGTCTTTATGGTTTTTTTCTTTGTTATTCAGTTGTTAATGTTTGCTCAGTTAGCAGAGTCAATCCTTCCATCTGTGAAAGCGACGTGGCTCTCACTGGGCTTAGGCTGATCATCTCTCCTACCGGCATCGACCCTCCCTTGTCCGTATCTCGTTGCTCGATTTTTCCACCAAGTGCAACCAAGCCGTTCTGAAACATGCGAGAAGTGAGCGCGACATCACTTCCGTCAACTCGACGTAAAGACGCAAGCAAGTTTCACATACGGAAGGATTAACTCTGATAACCGTGCAAATATTCAGGATTGAATAAAAAAGAAAAAAAACTATGAGGACCTGATTGAAAACAGGGTGAAATAAGGTTACTGTCACAAGCAATGCTTTTATGAAGACAGGGAGTTACATAGTAAAATGGGAAAATAACACATTTGACCGTCACCTGTTGATCTATTCTTCTTTAAACACAGCCTTTTTACCTTTATTCCCGTCACGTTTTATGCTTATATTTTTATTTTATATGAAAAAAAACTGAATAAAATCTAAAGCCTTTTAAACGTCTAAGTAATTTATATTTTAAGAAGTGCAAAAAAGAAAAAGAAATCAGGCAGTTTAATTAATATTTCATAAATTAAAATAAAATAGAAGAGAAGAAGGTGTGATACCGCGTGGACGATATGACAGTTTGACTCAAGGAACATTGACTTTGACCTCATTAATGTTCGACAGGTCCTTTTGATTGGACCATCCCTATCCACCTGCCAACAAAATATTGGTCAATCCTTCTAATCTTAGTATATCGTATTTTCCTTCAATAGGAAATTATATTTATACATGCTTTAAATTTTAATAAATTGTACATTTTCCTATATTTTAAAAATGAATTATTTAGATTAGTGTTAAAATTACACAAAGTTGATGCTCCAGGTAGTCTCTCACTTGTTCCAATACATTAAGGAGGCAAAAAAACTATATCTATGCTCCATCTCACTTTTATTACCTAAATTAGTTTCATGTGGTTAGATATATAAATATAGATCTTTATTTTTTTTTCAAATATATAATAATAAGTTTTCTAAATACGTATTTCTTAAATGTTGTTAAGCCTACATGAATAACAGAAGCAAATAAAAAAACATGATGATTTAAAAATAATTGTAAGGCCAACTTAAGATACCAGGTAAAGAGAAAGATATGATACCCAATATTATTTGGGTAAAATCAGTGTAAGAAAGAATTGAGATTCGAAATTTTACTTTGTTAATTAATTGAGTTTGATAATATTTAAATTTAATTTAATAACATTATATATAATATACTTATATATATAACATAATTAATACAAGCATTTATAAAAAAGAAGAAGAGAATTTAATGGTATTGAGTATTGATAAAAAATTATATATTCCTTACAAATTAAATGAAGTGGCATTATTATAAAGTTATGAATAATATTAGGAAGAGTTAATTTTAATAAAATGAATTTTGACTCTTTAAATATGAAGTCTTAAGTTTAAATTTGTATAAATATATAAAATATTTTGGGAATAGTTACTTTTAATTAGAGTAAATAATACTCAAATATGATTTATTAGTCAGACAACTATATAAAAAATTATCAATAATCAAACTACATGGATATGAATATAAATTATTGACTTGAGAAAGTTTTTTTTTGGGACAAAAAGGTTAGGGAGTCTAGCATTAGTCTATTTTTTTAGATAAAAAAATTAAGTTAATTTAATATTAATTTCCTACCAAGAGTAAGATACAGTCTCAGAACTCAAAGAGTACTTACTGAAGATTTACAATATCACATACTAAAAGAGTTCTTATAATAATAATAACAATTGAATTTACATCTTTATAAAATATGAATCATATTTTTTATTATTTATATCAATTTTTATTAGTCTAACTTAAAAAGTTGAAACACCAAAAAACAGTACACCATGGATTTAGTGAATAGTATTTGTGGTCGATAAAACTTGAAACAGAACCTTGTTCATTCGCATGCCCAAATAATTCATGCTTCTGTCTTATTTAGGCTACCCATTTTGACTTGACATCCCCCACCCCCCAAAAAAAAAGGAATATTTTTTATTATTAAACGAAAAAATGTAGAGAACGAAATATATAATATAAACAAAAATGTAGGGTTCTCTTTCCCTATCAATGTATCCCCTCCATGCTGCTGTTTGACCAATTAACAAGAGAGAATGCCCTCTCCATATACTATTCTACTATTATTTATATGTATTTGCTTTGGTTGACTTTCTCATACTTCAATCCAAAATCCTTCTATTTCTTCTTATATTGTGGAGTTTGAAGTCCGAAAATGGAATGGAGAAAAAAAAAAAGCAAAAGAAAATCAAAATCCAAAATTAATACATATTTTTTTTTATTAATTTTTGTTCTTCAAATTTGATAACAAACTTATATCCCGTGATAGGTGAACAAAGAATATCAAAATCTCCACGTACACGTATAAAAGAACAAAATGTTTTTATCTTTTTAAAAATTCTTAAGTTAAATATACTATTATAACGTAGTATGTTAAGATAAATACTTGTATCCCAAATATTAACAGATTTAATTTACTGGTAGACAAAATGATAAAATACTTAATTAATAACCCAATTTATGTTTTTCTTTAATTAATAACCCAATTTATGTTTTTCTTTAATTAATAACCCAATTTTAAATTATGACTATAATTATAAAAAAAAATACCTTAAAAAAAAAGGAAAAAATAATAATATTTTATGAAAAAGGCATAAGGTTTTGAAAGTTGAAAACGTTCTAGAGGGTATATATAGGATAAAATATAATGCGTTGACCCAAACAAATATAATATCTGCTGATTTTAAAATATTCTTTCTCTATTTAATATATAATCTAATTAAAAAATTAATTTAAATTTTAAATATAATATATATTTTTTATATTTATTAATTATTTTTATTGATATCTTCTCAATAATAATAAATAAAAGAGAAAATAAAATAATTAAAAAAATAATTATAATATTTTAAATATATATATAATATTAATTATCTTCTTTAATATAATTAAATTAATTAAATATATTTTATATTAAAAATAATAGAAATATATTAATATTAATGGAAGTAAGAGGTTGGTAGGGTGTGAAATATATTAGAATATAGTTAATATTAAAAATAATTTTTTTTAAATAATTTTATTAAATTGATTTAAATTATTTTAATAAAAAAATAATTCTTATATACCTTTATCTCTCTTAAATTTCAATAGAATATTACACGCCCACATCAAGTAACAATTATTTATAGTTTATGGAAAACGCCAACAATAGGATCTCCAGATTGTTCCATAACACGGACGTTCAATCAACTTTGTTAACTTTTTCTACTTTTATAATTGTATATAGGAGAGGCTTCTTGAATCGAATAAACAGGCACCTTATATTTTTTTTTATTTTCCTTGTGGCCACAAATATAAATAAATAAGGCACCTAATATATTTAAGGGCTTATTTAGATTAACGCTAGCAAAATTAATCTTTATTTTGACTGATTTAAGAAATTAAATTAAAATAAAAATTAATTAGTATAATATAATTTATATTTAGATAGATTTTTATAGAAAAAAGATAATTTAACATAGAGTTTATTCAAACATAAATTAAGCCTAAAATTGATTTGGGCTTAATGTATTTTTTAAGCTTACAAGTCAATTTAAAATGACTCAAACACTATATCCTAAATAAACCCTTATGTTCTAATATGTTTTTTCGTGTTTTTAGTTTTTTTTTTCAACCAAAAAAAGGATGAATTACATTAGAAACTCATCTAAATTTTGAATTGGTTAAAAATAACTTTATTAATAGATTTAAAATTTATTAATAAATCATCTTAAATTGTAAATTATATATAGATAATTAATGAACAAAATTATTAATATGAGAGTTTGTCTATTCAATAAAAAATATACAGAGTTTGGGGTAACTTATTATAAAATTTCAAATATAAGAAAAGTTATTTGTATATGATATAAAACTAATTGTATATATTTAACAAAAAGATGACGAAAATATATTGAAAAAGAGGGATTGGCATGTCGGCTTGTCGGCTGTGAAACCTCAATGGGCTCAAAGCCGACTAGATAGTTAGATCGATATTCATAGGACTACCAACCGTCAATTTGGTTATATCCACAATACCTCCGTTACTTTTGAGTTCTGACCCTTCTAATTTGTCTTCTCAACTTGTTCTATTTTGTTTGTTATATGTTAATTGATTTCTCAAAAATCACATTAAATGCCTACAAATCTTCATCGATCAAGTCTTATTCAAAATACCCCTAATAATAATTTTTTGTATTTATATGAATTAAAGTCAACTCTCCTTTTTAAAAACGGAATATAGGCCTAACCACATGTACAAAATATAGGTCAATAAAAATTAACATAAATAATAAAAATAAATTTATATTTTATAAAGATGTTAATTTAAATTTTATTATTATTATGAAAATTATTTTAATAAATAATTATATAGTTTTTTTATAAATATTTTTTAAATTTTAATACAATATTTTGACTTTAATAAAAAAATAATATTAAATATACATAAATTTTTTAACATAAAAAAGCGTCATTGCTAGTCTTCTCAATTACCGTTATTATCATTTTATCACCTATGGAGTCTAAGATGTACCATGCCCATTATTTATTGCTTATTGAATATTAGAATTTCTTATAAATTTTATATTATACATATATTTTACCTTTCATGAATGACATTTTTCAGAGTACTAATACACGGATACCTTTTGTGTTAAAAATATATAAGGTACTATTGGACAATTAATTTTTTAAATGGGTATTTATAAGCAATTTTTTCTATATTAAATATATATTAATATAATTTTATAGAAAATATTTTTTTGCTAGAGATAATTTTTTAGAAAATAAAATTATTTATTCATCACAATAATGTGGTTTATTTTTTAGATTTTTCTACCGTGCATAAGGTCCATATTACATAATAACTATATATATAAATTCCCCCAAAAAATGAAAAAAAAATTAGGCTAATTTGAGATCCAATATATATATGTAAGGCAATATTTTCTTTATGATGTTATATTTATTTTATTGAAAGAAAGAAATGATCAACAATGGTGGATTCAATTGTAAAGGGCCTCAATTAATTCTTCTTAATTAATATTTAAGAGTTTGAATTTTATGGATGAAAAATATGACATTGATGAAGTCATTTCAATTGAACACGGTAATGTTCAAATTTAACCTAATATTATTAGATATAAGATAAGCGTATTAAATTTAACCTAATATTAAGGAAGGAAAATTTTGAGGTTTAGTTCACGCAACAAAGACTAGTTTCACATTTTTATCTTTTTCCTCAAAATTTGAACAATAATTTAGGTTATATATATATATAATAAATATAGAAAAAGAAAGGCAAAAGGAATTTGTTCGAACCGCCTATAGTATGATATTTAATCTAATTTTAAGATAATTTTTTATATTTAAAAAATGAGGTTCCTTCAGGCTAACGAAGCGAGAAGCTTTCTCTCCCCTTTGACACCGACTCTGTTCTTCAATTGTAGTACCCAATTTGAACCTTTCCATTTAGTCCCACGAATCCTCTTTGTGCATAAGTATCAAATCTTTGTATGCGTCTGAATTTGCTCTTCCCATCATTTTCATTTTGCCGCAATAAACAGAGTCACACTCCGTCTTCTTCTTCTTCTTCTTCTCCATTGTTTCATGTGTTTCGTAAAGGTGGCGAATCCTACACACAACCTTGTTGATGAACACAAGACAAACCCTAACCTTTCTTCTTCTTCGTCTTCGCTGCCGATTCTGTTTCCGGGTATGGATAGGGACAGAGAGATGTCTGCTATGATCTCTGCTTTGACTCACGTCGTCGCAGGAGATATTCCTGGTGATTCCAGTGAGATTTCTGGCGGTGGCGGTGGCGGTAGAGGTGGAGGGGGCTCTGTTACATTAAACTCGCCATCGGATTCAACGACGACACCGTCTTCATCGTGTTCTTCGTCTTACGTTGGTAATAACTCTGTTCTGAAGAGAAGCAGGGAAGATAATAATATTAGAGACTCTTCTTCCCCTGCTATCATTCAAATAGGTTGGTGCTATAATATTAATTCTAATTCTAATAATTCTGGTGTATTTTGTTATTATTTTTAATTCCCGATCGAAGGTTGATAGCTCTGTGCTTGTTTTTATACTTGGAAATTGGAAAACAAAGTTTTTCTCGAAGTGTTTGCAACAGTAAACAGATTATGCTTATAGATAGTTAGAATTATTATGTAGAACACAACTTAGTTCATCTTTTAGCTTGAAAATTCCTAAACACCCATCAGAATTCAGAATAAAGAAGAAAATCTTGCAACCAAGATATATAATTGCATGTTTCTGTCAGTTCTGAGAAATCTGTAGTAATATTCTTGTTGGGTTCTATATGTTGATAAATGCTTGCACATTTTTATGCTTCAAAATCGAAATTTCACTAGGAAAAAAAAAAGGTTTTTTTAAATCCACTAGGCATCAAAAAGCTAAAATTGCGCCGAACAAAGAACAGTATAAGCACTTGTAGCTTCAAAAAGATACACACAATTATGTCATATTTTTATCTACTATCCTTGTAATTATTAGAAAGATTTAATCTTTATTGCGTTCTTCCTATCAATTATTGTATCACCACACAGGATCTTGAATGTTGATTAATTAACAAGTTTGTGTGAATGAATGAATACATACAGTTGCAGGCGAAGGTTCAAGAGGAGAGAGAGTAGTGCAAATGGGGAATGCAGTGTATGAATATAGCCGTAATACAGAGATTGTGAGAGGCTCAGAAGAAGGAAGAAGAAAGTACAGAGGAGTGAGACAGAGGCCATGGGGCAAGTGGGCAGCTGAGATCAGAGATCCTTTCAAAGCTGCCCGTGTTTGGTTGGGCACTTTCGACACGGCCGAGGCGGCTGCCCGGGCCTACGACGAAGCTGCCCTGCGTTTCAGAGGTAATAAGGCCAAGCTCAATTTCCCCGAAAATGTCAGACTCCGGCAGCAACCTCCTCCGGTGACCACCACGACGGCCGTGGCGGCAACCCATTTGAGAGTTTCAGGTTCAGCGAGTACTCTTTTGTCCATTCCGACGTCCACCGAACCGATTGTTCATACTGAAGCTCTTCACCACCCCCACCCTCTCATGAGTTATCAGCCTCAGCCGACGGCGTCCAATGATTTTTATAGCTACTCACAGTTTTCGGAGTTTCCCATGAATTTTTACGATCAAATGGTTATGTCATCTTCAATGGCTCATCATTATCAGTCGTCGGCTTTGTCGTCGTCGTCATCTTCTTCTTCTATGTTGGCATCTTCTATTAGTTCTCAGCATCTGCAAGGGGGTTTGCCGTTTCCAGGTTGGGTCATACCGGAAACGGGTCAAAGTGGTTCCGTATATATACCATCAGCATGGTCATCTTCGGGTCATAGTGCTTCTTCCTCTGTATGATCCAATTATTAGTATGATTACTCATTTAATCTCTTTTTTTCTCCCCATAATCATAAGAATCAATTCATTTTCACGTAGTGTTGTTTTCATTGGACGTGCAAGGGGGATTTTATAAAAGGGATGAATTTTGATAATCCCTCCATAATATTTCCCCATATATGAACTAATCATAAGAATTAATTCATTGCTAGCGGTATTGTTGGTATTGCCATGTCATAGTATTTAAATGTAACTTGAGTTGATTGATCATATCAATGAACAGTGAACTAATCTTTTAATTAGTGGAATAATATTTTGAATTATAAAAAGTTAATGATCATATTTTTATGATAAAAAAATCTATATATTTATTACTTCTCTTTTCTAACATGATAAAAGGTCAAATTTCAAATGTATTAATTCCTTAATTATTAAATAATAAAATAAATGAATCAATCCACAAATAATTAATTAGTATTTTCATAGAATTATTTGATATTCAATATTACTAAATTTGATTATTATCTAAGTTATTGATGTTAGCTATTGTATAGGAACACGTATTTTTTATTTTATGTATGAACATATTGCTGTATCCAAGTGAAAATTATATTACTTGCATTCATTAAAAGTTAGTTGATTTTTTTATATTAATTAAAAAAATTAATTACTTATAAATATATAAGAATTAGATGACTAATTTAGATAAATTAAAAAGTATATAATATAAATTTATATTGACTTTTAAAGGGTTAAATTTAGTGATAATTAATTTATTAATTTATTTAAAAAATTAATTAATTTTTATATGAAACAATGAGTATTAATTAATAATTGGGATGCATGTAAATATTAGTCTTGTATTCCAACTAAACATCCACCTAGGACAGGTGGTCCCAAGCGTTATTGACCCACCCTGATGAAACATGAGGTTAAGGGTATATAATGATATTTAAATATAACGGAGTATTTGGCTCACTAACGCAAGCGACTAGTTCCAAGTAAAAGGTTACAGTTGGGGAAATGTGATTATATCGTAAAAAGGATCACTAATCAAGCAAGAGACATTCCGAAAAGAAAAACAATGAAGCTAGAAGAAGAGACTTGGACGATAATTCTACATTGCGCTTGAGCAAAGTAACCCACAAATTGTTTTCTTTGAAGCATCTTTTTACCTTTACACATGAAAACGAGTACTTAATACAACTCTTCAGTTTTTTTTTTTTTACAAAAATTTTTAGAAAAAGGTTAGACTCATTCACGATCTAAAGATAAGATAAAATCTTCCTTCTAACTAAATGATACCAATATCGAATAAGTAGAACCGTCTATTACTCTTAAGTATAAACTTAGACACCCATAAACTAAAATATATCCCTAAACACCGCGATTAGAATTATAATAAAATAATATTCTTTAAAAATTAAATATATTTTAAATAATCATATATCTCACTCTTTACTAATTGAATGAACCGATAAGTTACAACTTTTCAGTTAAACCGGAACTCAGATCCGTGTTTTTCCAAGCAACCGAGAGGTCGTCAAAATCAGTAATTGCCAAATGCCCAATGGACACAATTAATCATAATCTAATGCCCCCCCGTAATTTTCAATTCACAACCAAACACATGTTTTGTATAATACACCTTATTTAATTAAATTAAATTAATTTAATTAATTAATAGGACTTAAAAATCATTTAGAAAAAATTATAAATATAAAAAATAAAAATTATATTTAATATTAAAATTAACTCAACAACTAAATTGCCGGAGGAATACTTGTGCCATACCACAATCAGCTATTAGAACAAAACTTTTCTTTTAAGCAAGATTGATTGAAGAATAATATCCAAAATACCAAAACCAGAAAACGCTAAAAACAATTCATTAGATAGGTATGCTTTATCAACATTTCAAAATACTTGAGTAATTAAACAGATTCATAAAATTTTGCTCAAGAACTCAAAATCAGCGCAATAAATGGGCAACAATGAAAGCAAATCAACTTATCGTTAAGGGAAAAATATGCTACAAAGAAACAAGTAAATTTAACTAAAACAAAAGAATATAAATGAACAAGCACTCAATTTTTCCCCACTGCCACAAACAAGCCCGTTAAGGATCCTGCCATTAGTCAGTGGTAAAATATGTATCAGTAGTATACAACAATGTTACTTTCAGTAAAAAAAACATCTATCCAACTCTACCCTGAACGCCTGAGACAAAAGAAAATGATAAAAGCGTCTTGGATCAAATGCTATTCCTAACCGACCCAACCAGCAGCAATTCAGATGATCATGCAACTTCAATCCAAAATAACATCTGTTATGTAACAACCTGCAATTACGAGGAACAAAGCATTATAACAAAAATGAAACTGCTACAGAAATGAATCTGCATCATAATTCCATGAATTACACAGTTCTCTGTAAACAACGACTTGAAGGAAATTTGGAGACCTTTTTTAAGCCTTCAATACAGCCTTGTGCACCATGGTTTCTTTATGTATTTGATGGCAGCTCTTCTCCACAAGATCAAGCAATTTCTCCAAGTTTGCTGACCATGAGTTTAGAATGTCGTTGCTATCCTTAGCAGTTTGGAAACAAACTATCCCCAGAGGTCTGTCAATCTTTGCCACCAGTGCCTTGGATACAACCATATCAGAAAGATGCTTCTCCGCCTCCTGAATATTGTAATGAAAATTAATTAGGACCTAAACACATTAAAATCCATATGCCTAAAACTGAATTTGGCTATTTTTCTGTAATATTGGTCACATCACATATGCATAAAATCCATATGCCATTTAAACTAATAATTTATCATTATAAAACTTTCAGGCACAAAAACAAAAATTATAACTATAAACCTGGATGCTGAGACACAAAAGCTCTGCAAGTCTCTTCAAAGTGATCCTCGAATAGTACTTTGACACAACAAGAATGTTCTGCCAAGGGGAAAACATCATTAGTGTTTGCGTACCAAATAACGTGTGGAAAATAAGGCAAATGCCACATATTCCACAATCCCTCTCAACCCAAAAGGAAATGAGAGGCCCAAAAGCATGTACAGGTGTCAGTCAAATTACATGTTCTATAATTCTTTCCCTCAGATCTTCTGCTGCTTTGTCACCCAAGTATCCTCCAAGCAAGTTCCTCTCATTCTCAAACTCATTCTTATATGCATCCCAAAGACCAGTCCATTGGATGACCTCCATTGTGACCAGCTGTTTCAACAGCAACCTATGGCACGACATATATAAAAATAACAGATGTAAATGACAATAAATATGAAGTACTTAAACAGAGAAGAGGGCAAGAAGATAAGCAAGACAGACCAAGATCAGGATAACATACTTAAAGTTCTGAATTTCAGAGAGATTTTTATCTTCCAAGGTGGAATTGAGAAGGCTGGATTGCATTGGATCATGTGGGGCTAAAACTAAGTACCAACATATTTTCCTCAGGATCTATGCCAATTGGCAGTGGTCAGATCATAATAAAACTTAAGAATAGCTGATAAAGAAACTTACTAAAGAAATAAATTAATAAAGAGATACTTACTGGTATCCACTGGGCTGGATTTTCTTTGACAGATGGAATCTCATATATAGACTTATAACAACGGCAAATCTCAAGGTAATCATTGTTATGAGAATAATACCTACATGGATAAACAGAAACCAGGATAAGACGCTTATAAATCACGAGATTAGCATGTTAAGAAAAAGGGAATACATGATATTGCATCATGGAAGCAAACATGTTACAAATGGTGACTTCCAACACATTCAAATCATACAAACTCACGCAAAGGCAACCAACCTAAATGGACCAGGCATTGACAACATTCATCAGAGACAAATAAATGAATGCGCCATCATCCAAGTATATCATAATTTTTTAACAGTTTATATCATATATTAAGCAAATTATACGTAATACATAATAACTTCTACAACAACAATTGATTAAGAACATTCTATATAATGTATCAACTGAGATACGAATCTGAAGTCATAGAAAACTAGTTATACATATGATATCAGAGTTGTATGTGCAACTCTAGTTATTCTGGGCCTTTTCATGGTTATCTTTCATTAAGGTTTGGGTTCAAAACTTCCAAATCAAAAGCTAGACATTTGTCTGGAAGTGGAGAAATAGTATTTATTTTAACATACCCACCCCAAAACTAGTATGCAATACAGCAATGTGTCCACGTTATGAGTACCACTTCAGTATCACCGTACTAGTGTTTCATAGTTGCATATCACCAAGCCAAATAAAGCATAAACAAAAGGATATGTCTTCAATAAATAGTGCAAACCGTCAGAGCCAATCAGTAAATCTAAAAGGGGAGAAGAGGGGGAGAGTTGGAAACATTAATATTCCAGTACATTGCAGCAAACTCAAACAAACAAAAGGAAGGGAGAAAAACTCAAGGAGGAACCCAGGCATGTTTATTGCCAATATACATTGAGTCAAAAACTATATTAATACACGGATGCAAAAGTCCATGCTCCATTTGCCAATGTCCTTATTCTTGGATCTCTTGAGATCACCTTATCAAAACCCAATAGAAAAAAATTCAAAATTTTCGTGGTTTAAGCCAATAAAAAAAGCATACTCTCAAATCTTAACAAAACAGAGAAGCCAACAGGCCAGAGCCACGCGTATATTTAAATGTAGGGTATAATATATATATAGAATTAAAGAAACACCAAATATCCAAAGTTAAGTAATGCAAACCAAGATTGAACACTATAACAGGACAACAGGTTATAGGGACGCAAATACCGGATCATTAGCTCATAATAAATCCGCTTCAATTCCAACAGTGAGGGTATATCTTCAGCTGGCTCCTCGACCACATTATCACCTTCTTTAGGCTTTTTCTTCTCTTTAGATGCATCAGCATCAAAAACTCTTGGACTAATCTTTCTAGAGAGTATTTGTGCACGAACATAATCCTGGCGATCTAGGCACAAACGAACCTACAAGTTCAATGTAAAAGATTGTCAAATCCAAAACTAAATTGCAGCAAAAAGAAATTGATGCAATAAAATTAATATCCTCATTTGCAGAGAGAAGAATGCCTCATACTTGTTCAAGAATGAAAGCAATTTTCTCAGTTTTTGCCATGGCACCAAAAGTTTCCACCTGTAAATGTTTCTCAAACATAAGTCAACTGACAGCTAAATGCACCAATTACTCAGCCGAAAGTTAGAGGGATTCCAAAGTCATAAAATCATGAAAAAATCCACTGACCGCAACTTCTTGCATCAAATCAGCAGCTTCAGCTATCTGTCCTTGTTCTTCCCTAATCTTCGCAAGTTTCTTAATTAACCTACCTCTCTCAATCTCAACATACATCTAGCAAAAATAAAAAATACAATGCATGCATCTTAAAGTATGGACCATGTTTGTACCATAGGATAATAGTTTTACAAAAAATGTGTAAACAGAAAATGCTCACCTTCCCAGCAGATACACTATTTAAAATTTTGATGAGTTCTATACGAGTATCAAGGTCTGGTGTTTGATCAATATACTGCATAGCCTGCTGGACCATTGCTGTTACAGCCTGCGTGCAAAAAAACGTAACCTTGTTAGTAAAGGACTATACGATTTTTCTCCAACCACTTACATGACTAGCAGACAACATCTAACTGCACAATAAAATCATAACTTGTCCGCTGCACAAGCTTAAAAGATGCGCTGCTTGCATGTAGAACTACATGGTAGGAGAATATTGATTTAAAAGCACACCATCATCACAGTCCCACAAATGAACAAGCTTCTAGCTCACGACTGCCGCATGAAGAGACATTGACATTGTCGATAAGTGCAAACTTTTTGTCTCGAGGATGAATATAATAGAATCCAAAGCTTTTCCTAATTGCACTAACTTGTACCGTGTTCTATTTAGTTCTCAACAAAATTCATATCAACCACCAACCCTAAGATACTAAAGACTTTGGAATAGAAAACTAGATAGAATAGCTAAATCCCTAAGCATTTCGAATCGACAACCACCAATTTTGAAGCGTACTACTAAACAAGAGTAGGCAGCGTCTAAATCCCTAGTACGGAATATACCTCTATAAAGCTATTAAATAACCCCTAAGGTTCAACCCCCATTAAAAACAAATGACCATTCAGCACAGGGAGCCAGTTAGTTACCTGCTTAAGCTGACCACGTCGTTTCGACAAGACGACAATCTGGTCATTGAGAGTTTTCCAGGCTCGTGCTTCAAAGCACAGTTGCAAAATGTCAGTGACGGCTTTCTTGGTGCCGGACACATCGCCGGCGAGTCTCATCTGCTTCTCTACATTCAACAATTGCTCTATTTTGGCGTCTAAATTTCCCGTGCTCTCCTAGAATTTCACAAAAAGGATCAGTTCCGGCCATCGAAATCACGAATTAGAGTACAAACAAAGGAAGAAGCGGCCAAGCAGCAACTCCAAAGCTATCAGTTCACAACTTCAAAGGTAGGGCTTGGCGAAGAAAAAGCAAAGAATCATTCAAAAAATTTAGATCTCTAGTGGCATGTATCGTTCTGGAATTTCACAGTCACATGGATGAAAAGCGTAAGTGAAAGCAGTAAAACAGTCAAAGGAGAACAGAACCGGAGGTGCATACCATGGTTGTGGGCGAGAGAGATCTCCAATTCAGAAAGAAACTCAGACGCCGATAATTGAGAAATTGAGAAAGAAAAGTGCTCTAGAGGAAAATGGTCACTCTTTATGAGCCTCGCATTGCTATGGGCCTAGCTATCTCCGCTCAGTGGGCCTTTTCTGTTGCATGTGTCAGTCAGGACGATTCGTTTCAGCGGGCCGAATAATTTTTTTTTTTGATAAGCAAAAGCAAATGGAATATATATATATATATATATATATATAGAGTAAAGAATGAGTTATAAAATATGAGTTAATTCTTACTAAATTTATAATATATTTTTTAATAGATGATCTTGTAAATTTTTTATAAATAAAAGTGATAAAATAGGTTAACCCTATCTCACAAGGGGGTTCGGTTGGCAAAATTTTAGCCTATTGTTTACTCTAAGCGTGCTAGCCCACCTTTTTTTAATTTTTAATATTATTTATTTTATTTAAATATTATTAATATTAATATTTATATTAATATTTAAATATTAATTTTATTAATATTATATTAATATTTATTTAGATTTATAGTTATTAAATTTGAGTTTTTTTTATAAAAATAGAAAAATATTAGCTATTTTTTTATTATACTAATATAATATTAGAAATTTTTTATTAATATTTTAAAATTTTACAAATTAATTTTTAAAAATATTAAAAAAATATCAACCCGCCCAATTTGCTAGTTGCGACAAGCTAACCTATTTTACCCCCTCTATTTATAAATATTTTTTGAACTCTAGGACTATACTTTAGCCTTAATAGATGATCGGTGTTAAATTTATCTAAACTTTTTTTATAACAAAAAAAATCAAAATCTTTTAGAATTATAAATAAATGGTAAAATGCATTAACTTACTCTCTGTTTTATTTGAATTATAAAAACTTCCCATCCATTTTGAAATGCGTAACCAAAGCAGGTAGTGAAAATTTAATCTAAAAGTTAATATATAAATTTATCCAAAAAAAAATTTACTTAAGACTTTTAGGTATATACAATTTTTTTAGTGGGTTCAATGTTACTCTAAATTTTTTAAATTATAGTAAGATCATCCTATCATTATTTAAGTTAAATTTAATTTTTAAATAACCAAATTTATTAAGTTAGAATGACCACATATCATCTACTTATTTTTTTAAAGCCAAGATACAAATTTGTTTCGCAAGGCGTGGATATACGGAAATAGAGATACCTATCTATTTTTATCTTTGTCACACAAAATCTTTCATTCTCTTTGATTTTCTCCAATCATGTAATGCATCATTTTTTTTAAAAATAATCTTTACTTATAAATATAATTTACAAAAAATAAAATACATGACACATAGATTTATTGGTATAATATATTTAGTCAATAAATAGTTAAACTTAATATAGATATAAAAAAAAATGAAGTGAATGATTGGTAAAACTTTTGAGACAACATTAAATTTTTTTTAAAAAATAAATATCCAACATTTTTAAATAAAAAATTTAAAGATAAATATAGAGCTTAACCCTTAATCCTGAAGCCATGACCAACAGCTACTTTCCATAAAAATACAAAAATTGGGTATGTAGATATTCTTCTATTTTTTAATATAAAAGTTAATTAAATTTTTTAAATATATCAAATAAATTAATTATAATTATATAAAAATTAATTAATTAATTTAAATAAATTAAAAATATATAATATAAATTTATTTTAAAAAAATCAGATTTAATTATTATTAATTATTATTTTTTGAAAAAAGGGTCAATAAACTCTTATTTGAGGAAGGAGGGAGTAGTAGAAGATTACAGTCAATTATTATAAGATAATTTTATGTTAACGAGGAATTGAATTTTGTAGATAAATTGATGAGAGCGCTTGGTTTCTTGAGGCGGGAGCCAAAATCAGGAATGCGACCAAAAGACACTATATAAATACTCTCCGACACCCCACCAAACTTCAAATTAAGCGGTACGAAGTCCGCGTGAAAAAGACTCCAAATCAGGTGTGCGATCTCCCGCGCCTTCATGTTGTTCTTTCGCTTGCCAATTTTCTCTTTTGTCGCTATCTGCTCATGAATCCATCAGAAGTTTCTTCCTCATATTAGAGGGTTGTGTTGATTGACAATCTCCAAAATGTTCTCTATGCCACAATTCGATTTTTTCCCCTGGTCATTTTGCACCAAGTTGTGAACTGGGTCCACTTCAGCTTTATTTGTTATTTGATTATACTTGATACATAAGAAGTAAGAAATTTCGAACGAACAAAGCTTAAAACTTTTATAGGTTCATTTCCGCTATTGTTATTCTGGAATTTGAAGACTGAATTTTGAGTGCTTGCTGCGCTAGGCTATAATCCGGGGGTTCCCATCCACTGTTTGATTTATCAATTTTTCTTCAAAGTCTGATTTTAGTACTTTTGCTATGAGTGTTTCAGTACTTGATTTTGTAATTCGTGTTTGGATTCATCTATTGCACACAGTAGCTCCGCTTGCTGTCTCTGAGTGTTTAAACAAATCCAAGTTGGTCGCTTAAATGGGAATGGAACGCACTGTATATTTGGCTACTCTGAGTCGAAGTCTTTGGCATAAGTTTCGAACTTTATCTCAGATCAGTTGGCCTCTAGCTTCTGATATAAGTTTATCAGTTGCTGCCCTTGTAAGCATCGTTGGTGCGATATTGGCAGTGAGAGATGGCAAAATGGGGATACCAACTAGCTTCCCATGGCCGTTTGGTGGAGAGAATGGATCAGAGAACTCGTTCTTCGTGCCAGGGCTGCAAAACTTTGGGAATAATTGTTTCCTCAATGTTGTTTTACAGGTTTGTTCATTAAATATTCCTTTATACTGTTTATTTGTTATCTTTGTTTTTGAAAATTTAACTTGAATGAAGTATTGGCACTAAGGAGAGACAGAAAGTCAAACATTAGCTTTCCGGTTCCTTTTTTCCTTTCAGTGGGCAAATGATTTAAGTTGAGATTTGTTGCAGACTTTGGCCAGCTGCTCTTGCTTCCAGACTTTTCTTAATAACTTGATCCAAGAATCTGGAATTGAGGGCTTGACAGTACGGAAGCCTCTTACATTCGCTTTGGCTAGTTTATTAGAAGGTAGTACCTTACCAAGTGAATTGCTTCAATCGCATTTCTATGTCTAGAAGTTTTGTACCTTGGAGACTTTTATTTCAGTTTGTAGCGGAACTTAGTTCTTAGCAGTGTCATCTTCCTCTCATCCTATTTTATTGTCTTACACTTTATATTGTATTTTATGCTTGCATCTGGGCAAAAAATTTCTATCCAAGCCCAGGTTTTATACAAGGGCCTGCTTTCTCACATCCCCCATTTTCACTTTCTTTCTACCTACCCTACAATTTTATATGATATTCTTTGAGTAACAGAATAAACCTCTTGTAGATTTATGCCTTAAAAATGATGATTTCTAGATGTTGAAGTCCTTTGCAATTTTCTGGAGCTAAATTGCCCTTGAGCCATCGTATTTTTTAGTTGCAGTTTATGTATCAAATTTCATAAACCATCAGGTTATAAGCATGTTGCTTAGTTGATGTAATGTTCTGTATGCGCAGAATTGAGCTATGTTAGTGCAGAAAAGGTTATATTAAGTCCACAAAAGGTGATGCTTGCCATGTCAGATTACATTCCAAACTTTAATCTCACAAGCCAGCAGGTAGAATCCGGTTTGTTTTATGATTTATGAACCAAATAATGTTCTAGCTCTCTGTCTCATTCATGCGTAATCCTCGCGCTTGTAGGATGCTGCTGAAGCATTCCATCATCTGTTATGCTCTCTGAGAGAAGAGTTTGGAGATTCTCATGCGCCAAAAGAGAGTTCTTTAGCAGACAGTTTTGCTTCTAATCGAAGAATTCTTACCCCAATGCAGAGGGTCTGGCAGACTGAGTGGGAAAGATGGCAACAGCTATTCCTTGGGCCATTTGATGGGATTCTTGGTAGCACTTTAACCTGTCAAAGCTGTTCATCCCAGGTTCTTGATGCTTTCCTAAAGGCAACTGTAGTTGTAAAGTATACATGATTTTTGGTCAATGATATGCATATTATATGTTGCAATGTCCCTGCATGCTAGTTTAGAATGCCTACAACTGATGCTGTAATTAATTTTACTGCTTTACGTCTCTTGCTATTAGGATTCAAATACTTTTTGTTAGTAATAACTGGTCAACAGTTGGGCTATGTTTCAGAATATAAGTTTTATGGACTTGCGGCCAAAATTATTTGAAATTGTTGGATTTGAACCCATAACATTTAAGGTTTACATCAGTGCTAGTTGGTAGAACCTCTAGGAGGAAACAAAGGTTGTTGATTTTGATTGGTTTGGGATGAAGAGAAATGTTATGATTGGGTTATAAGTTGAGGAGCATGACTTGGGTGCTAGAAAACAAGAAAAGACTTAGTCTTGATCCTATTCTGATATTTATTTTTCTGGCATTTTGTTGCTGGCTTGGTAAGAGATAAAATAGTGGTGGAGAAGATAAATTGTAGGATCACAATGTTAGCATGTCAGCTATGATTCTTGAACTGCTTTGACAAGATTTGTGGCTGCATACAACTTATTAAATGACTGAAATAATTATCTCAATTACTCCGAACATTTGGCTAAATGTAACTTATTGAATGACTGAAATAATTACTATTAATTATTCCAAACATTCCGTTTAATTTGACGACTTACTGGCCAATCTGGGTCTGTAGCATCTTTGCTAGAGATACATGATAACACGCTAGGCTAGTGATTGCATCGTCTGTTGTTGATTAGAAAGTTCTCTTCCTTATCTTTTAAATCGATCATGACTGTATCTCTGTTACAATCTGTTCTTTCCTTTTATAATAATTTTTTTCCTGTTTGCAGATCTCATTGAGTTTTGAATCTTTTGACTGTTTGCCACTTTCAACAGTGCTTACTGGTGGTTCTACCATTGTATGTCTATAAGAACTGGTATTTTATATCCTATGGTGTATTAGATACCTTACTTTAAAGATTCTTACTTTTCATATGATGATTGGAAGTTACCGAAAGGGTACAAATACGATTAGCATTTTACGAGAATTGATAAAGTTAAAAATTCAGCAATATGAAATTCCTGTATTAATAATTCATTGATGGTGGAAGCTATGCCTCCTATGACTTATTGTTCATTTGATGTTAATAGCCATTTGGTCGTACACTGGTGGATTGCCTGAAGCAGTTCATAGCTGCTGAACATGTTGAGAACTATCACTGCAGCCACTGTTGGCATAATGCTGCAATCAAGTATCTATCTTTAATGGAAGGGAATGAGGTAGTTCCTATGTTACTTAAATGAAATATATAATGACACCTTTCACCAATATACAGACACACACAGACACATATGTATAAGACACCTGAGGGCTTGATAGATAGGATTTTCTTAGGGCGTAATGCTGTTATATGATTAAAAATAACCGTTCATATGTGTTTATTTGGCCTTGTTACCCAGACGGAAATTGACAAGCTCAATAGATGTTCTAAAGAAGAATTCTGCAACTGCCGAATGCTTAGCAATCTTGAAAAGCTACCTTGGTCAAATAGGTTTTCCCATACTCTAAAGCAACTAAGTATCGCTCGGTGTCCAAGGGTATGCATACTTGATCTTCTTTCTGCGTCCTGTTAGATATTTGAGTCACTCCTGAAGTCAACCTGACATCTTATTAGTTCATGCAAGGCTAGATCAAAATTTGATGTTCCTTTTGAGATGTGACAATTCAATACATCATCTAGCATAAAGCTCATTATCAATTGAACCCCAATGCTCATGACCTCATTACAGTAAGATTCATGAACTCATGGATTGAACAGGAATTGCATTGGAGTTCTTGATTCTTGGTTCTTTGGAAAGGCTTCTTATTGTTTATGATGAGATTTTTGTCCCTCCATATGCCAATAACCATGCACGTAAAATTGAATTTGTCTTTAGTTGTCTTCTCCCTGATGTTCAATATGGATATTTGGTATACAAACTATCAGTTTGATGGGTACCCTACCCCAAAAGCTAGCTTTTGAGATGGAAGAATCAACTCACTTATATTATATACCCCATTAAGCATTCCATCCTACCAAATCTCCATCACTTTTGTAGCTCAATATCTGAGCGACTGATATTTCTGATTATATGATTGCAGATTCTATGCATCCAATTGAAAAGAGTTTCTATGAACGTTTTTGGAGAACCAGACAAATTGCAGGTACTTTGATCTTTGACATTGGATTTTAATACATAAAGGCTTCATTTTTCTTTTTCTTTTGCCCTTCCCCTTAATGCATACCCAATAACCTGGAACTCATTTAGTTTGAAGAGAGTGGGCATAAATTTGACTTCCATATTAGTTATTTTAAACTTTTACCAGAACAGGGATAGAAGGATATAATATATGGGTGTTCTTTGAATCTTACGTAATGATATTTTATATGGATCTTCAGGGCCATATTTCTTTTCCATTGATTTTGGATTTGTTCCCATTCACAACAAGCAAGCTAGGAATAAAGATAAAGGAGGTAGATTCACAAACACTTCCAACTACCCTGCAAACTAATAGAAGTAATCCCATGTCAAATATGTTGAAGTTGAATGACATTTATGGATCAACAAGAGAGCATACAAATTCATCGAATTGCGTAGATAAGGGATTTGTCTCCCCTGTGAATGGACAGACGCTTCTTGGTGACATTCATAGAAACACACATTCTCGGTTCAGTGATGAGGTTGGTCCTATGGTGTCGAACTTTGATTTAATGCACTTTGCAATGAAATGAATCATGAAATCCTATATATTTAATCTTTTATCATCATGTTGTGCTGGGTGCAGGTGGTTGTGTCTAATGATTCAGTTTCTGAAGAAACATGTTTGTACCAACTTGTTTCTGTTGTGGAACACTATGGAAAAGCCGGTAGTGGGCATTATACTGTTTATCGACGAGCAAGAATGGAATCATCAAATTCTTCTGATGACCAGTTCAATCAGGATCAGACTCCTCCAACACAGTGGTTTTGCGTTTCAGATTCTGAAGTCCATTCTATTTCAGAAGAAAATGTTCTTTCTGCAGAAGCCAGCTTGCTTTTCTATGAGAAAATTACAGGGAACTGAAAAGGGGTATACAATCAATATAACTTTATAAGGAAGAGTGGGTCTCATTTCATCCTAGCGACTGGCCCAGAATAAGCAATTTGAGTGCTTGACAATACGTGCTTTTGCTCTTTACGAGATTAAACTTCTTTCACAAATTTACCTCATACAGTGCAAAATCACTTTTACACGGTTAATCCAAGTGGGCAAACATGGCAAAAGTGGATTGAAGGTGCTCGTCATGAATGATGCAATAACACAGAAGAACTGGACCAGTCAACACAATAGTTACTGCAATGAAGAATCCAGCTCTTGGGAGACAAACTCTAACTTGGGCCTTTATGCACATGCCCCAAAAAAAACACAGAAAGAAATCATCAAAATTGGTGTGAGTAGGATCCCAACACTTACAACATTCATTTTAGTGATTTTTCATTTGGTTTACGGATTTCTTGTACTTCACACCTGTGAGAAACCCTTGTTCATTGTATCAAAAACAAGAAACCCTTGTTCTTTGTGGAGCCACAAAATGTAAGCGATATTTTATTTTTGAATCCCCATATTGTATCATTACTATGAATTAGGACTTAATTTGCTGGTGGTATACATAGAATAACATCAGTGCCATTTTATCATATTTTGTACGAATTTCAGACTAAGTTTCAGAAGAACTATTAACGACTGCTTTTTACTTCACATGAGAAAACTGGCTGATTTCTTTTCATTAGTTTTTTTTAAAAAAAAAATTAATGGTGATTTTAACATCCAAAATGAAAATTTTCAAACAAAAATAGATGATCCTATGAAAAGATTTTAATAATGAAAAGAGAAAAACACCAGTGTTAATTAGTAACATCAAGACCCATATTTTTCCAGACATCAAGGTATTTTATGTTTTTTTTTTGTTTTTGTAGTTTTAATCAGATAAACTTGATCTTCAAGTTCATTTATGTTCCCCCTTACTTTGATCATCAAGTTGTTGCTTCATGTAACTTTGTTTTTTTGTTGAGAAAAATCCCTTTGGTTGGTAGAACTGCTACAAAAATAATAGATCCCATATGAAACCATTTGGATGATTCATCAGGAAAATGACTTGGGCAATTTTATTGGCAACAAGAAGCCGTTTTTCAGATATCAATCTCGTTTATATGAAACTTGTTAAAGTTATATAGGTGCTTATTCCCAGTTACATGCATCGTTCTCACGTAAGCATGACAGATTGGGAACTATACACGCGCACACATACACATAGTAAGATGAAGTAACACATAAACCAAAACTTTATATAACAGGCAAGCTAGTACAATCACTAAATTATAGTATTTTACAGGCCGGGGAAAATCTAAGAGCTAGATCAGACTATAGCTAATTAATTATATTATCATTGACATAAACTAGCTAGCACTATATATATATATATATATATATATATATATATATATATATATATATATCAGTTGTGAATTGGAGGCTTCCTTGAGGCTGGTGTATAATCCATTGAAAACACTTCATGACCCTCTGACTTATTAGCATCATTGTTCACTTTTGGCTTAAATAATGTTTGATCATGATCATCACGACCCTTCTCTCCGTGACCAGCATTATCGCCTCTCTCTTTCAATGTTCGTGCTACACAGGAAAAAAGAAAACAAAATCAATATCTGATTAACACTAAGAAATAACAATATATATCATATTATATAAGCATGCAATAATAATAATGTTTTTTAGTATAATTAAGTACCTGTAGCTTGGAAGGAGATGAAGCAGAGGATGAAGAAAACCACAATCAGAAGGCGTTTGTTTACTAAACAAGCCATGATCTTGATCTTTAAATATATATTGAAGTTCTTGAGATGGTGATGATATGTGTGTATGATGATGATCTGATGAATATGCTTAAGGCTAGTTCATTGGAGTGGCTTATATATAGGAGAAGAATAGGTCTTATTTGGCATCAAGATTATTGAATTTGTAGGTTTCATGGGTATAATATTACATGAACAGTATATGGCCTACGAGTGTCACCATGTCTGTTTGTCTGCCTTGAAATAGACGGCAACCTGTGCTTTTCTTCAATTAATTGCGTTTAAATCTTCAAATTTTTGGAATATTTAGGTCATTTTTTAAATCTTTTAAATTTGTTTAGATAACTCATTGTTGTTATATCTACAACTATATTTAATAATATGCAATTTTAAAAATTATTGTTTAAATACTTAAGAAGATATAAATAAGATTCATAATAAATATATACATGTAAGAGTTGTAGTAAGTTCTACTAAAGGGCCGTTTGGATATAATTTTGAAAACGGGCTTATGAGAAAAAAGGGTTTTTTGGTAGTTTATAGAAAATGACTTTTGGAGAAGAGTTTATGAAAAAAAGTAGTTTTAAATAAATAAATATTTGGATAATTATTTTCAGAAGTACTTTTATTATTAGTAAATTACGAAAAAGGGTATGAGTATTAAATGAGGAAAGATAAGAGATGAGAGGAGAGAGGAGAGAGGGTGTAAGAAAAAGTAGGAGATATGAGATATAGTATAAGAAAAAGTAAGAGTAATATAGTAATTGGTTAGTTCATAAATTCTTTTACTGTTCCATAAACTACTTTAATCAGTTTATCTAAAATTTTAGTTTTAAACTATAGTTTGATCCAAAAGCCCATTTGAACAAATATAACTGTTTGTTTTAAAATTTCTCAAAACTTAAATTTTGGCTTTGGCTTATAAAACCACGGTTTCCGTGGCTCCAAACAAGCACTAAAGAGGAAATGGTAGAAAATAATTTTAGGTGGTTCAAGCATGTATAAAAAAATATCATTAAATATGCCGATAAGGAGGGTAGATGATCAAGCTGTATGAATCCTTTAAAAAGTAAGTATAAAAAACTGAACAAAACACTTAATAAAATTATTCAGTATGACTTTTTGGATAATAATCATCCGATGATTTGCTTTTGATAAAACATAATGATGTCTTACTATTTATATATCCAACTATATTTAATAAAATAAAATTTATCGTTGTTGTGTTGTGTATATACTTAATGGGATTGTCTACACACTAAAAAAATGGAGAGAGAGAGAGAGAGGGAGAGAGTTATATAAGTGCGGATTTAAAACAACATAAAACTAGAACGAGAATATTTTTCTTTACATATATCATTAAAACAACTATTAATGCGTATCCATAAACTCATGAAATCCAAATTTATATACATAACATTTTATTTCCCAACCGTTATTCAACGACTGCACTTATCATTCTCTTGGCTAAATAATACTATGAACTAATGTTTAAACAGCATATTAAAGTACACGTGGATTTGAATTACATATTCTAAGATCACGAAACTATCTTGATATATTCAGAAAAACGAAGCTTATATATTTTACTGCATGATGACTTAAGATCTAATTAATTTGAATGATCACACTCTAATATTTATTAATTTGATTTCTCAAACTTAATTTATTTTCTTATATCTCTAATATTTGAAGAATAACATAGTGCCATACTGCCACGTACGCTTTGCTCGCGAAATAAACATTGAAAATGGTATGTTTGTGTATATACTGAAGTCTCTTCGATCAGATGATATAACGAATCGTTCAGAAAATTTAGACTAATTATTCATATCAAAATCATCACAGATGTGTGTGTGTGTGTGTGTGTGTGTGTATAGATATAGGGTTTTGTCAACATTAAATACATGCACCTTGACGAAAAGCCATCGCAAAACATGTCAGATTATATGTGTATGTTTCAAAGGGAGGCATGATTTGATAAGTTTGACAAAGTCTGTACACATAATTTCGGAGCAAGTAGCAATTAATCATTCAAAGGGGTGGATCGAAAATATTGTTGTTTTCTCCACTTGTTTTTACATGAACAAATCCCGACCTAATTTAGTAATAAATTGACTTATAATTCATAAGATCATAAGTTCAAAACTTCATATTGATATCAAGATTTTATTGCTACAAGATCTGTAAGTATCTCACTACTCTTTAAGTCTAAAGATATATTCTGATCTTAGTAAGTCTTTGAATCTAAATCATATAAACTTTTGTGTATAAAAAATTGAGAGAATGAGATTAGGTGGGTTATAATTACGAGAATTAGTTAGTGATAAAGGAAGGTTGATTAATTGAGGGAATGAATGGAAGGAGAAAAGGCCGACAAAGGAGAGAGGGAAAATCATTATCAGATAAGACAATGGAAAGTTTTTGGATGAGAGTAAAGACAACATAGACAATGAATTCTATGGTTCACATGGGATCTTGTTCTTGGTAGGGCTGTCTTGTCCCTTGCATATTCAGCACAAACCAAACACGACTTAACGCCTCATTAATTAAATTGGCTCTATCAGAAAGGAAGCAACTCCAAGTGGACTTGATGAGCCCTCCAAATGATGTGGCCAAACTATTGCCAGAAAATTCACAAATAGTTATCCCATCAGGCTGTGTTGACTAATTGATCTTTTTTTTTTTCTTTTTTATTATAATTAAGTAAGAGTTGGACTACTCAATAAAAGCAATAAGAGCTTATCCCAACCGTTCATTTGTAACTCATAGGATCATTGATCTTATAATTTGCAAATCGACGATTGGCATGTGGACGTTACACTTGCCACCTCTTATTGAATCTGCCTCTTAATTACTGAATCCAATTTTATCTTTGGGTTTAAGGGCATTTTTGTCCTTCAACTATTTCACTTACATATTGACTCCGACGAATAATTTAGGATATCCAATACTCATCACAAAATAATTTAGTGGTAAGAATATTCTTTAACCATTTAATTTTTAATAAAAATAATATATATTCTCTTAAATTTTCTTCAATAATCTAATAATTTTTCCAATCAGAATTAAGCAAAAGGTGAAGGTGGAGTCAATAAAAGATGACAATTTGTGCTTTGTTTAATTAGTTCCATTTAATTACAACTCACTGTCTTGCTTTGTTTTCCCAGCCTCTATTTAATTGGCAATTTGTGCTTTATTTAATTAGTCCTATTTTACTTTTCTGTAGCTTCTTTAATTAAAAAAATTACAATTTAACGTAGCCTTGCACCATCTTGTCTGTTTTTCTTTTAGGCTAAGCTTTCATTAATTGAGTTGAGCCGTTAGACTCAGCTTAAAAATCTATAGCTCAAGCTGGCAGCTAGGATATGGACCACGAGTTTACTCAAACACATCTCGGGCCATTCTATATATGATTAATTATATGCGTTAGGAACACCTAGATAAATTCAAATTAGGGAAAAGTAGAATAAATGATATATAATAAATGATATTTATTGGAAATAGCCAAAAAAATTATAATTATAATATTAAAATAAAATTTTAAAATTACTAAATTGTCCTTACTAAAACTCCCCCGTATTTTCTTTCACATTCTATTTTTAAAACTAATATAAACTTTTGAATTATAATAAATTAAACAAAATTTATTTTAACGTTAACAACGTACGTAGATGTCAATTAAAAACAATTGTTCAATTTTATCAAAATTATAATTTTATGTTTAAAGCTGACACAAACTTTAATTGCAAATAAAAATTACACAACTTTAAAAAAAATGAGATCTTTTATAGTTTATTGTATATGTTAAATAAAATTTATACATGTCTAAAAAGTTAAATCATTAATTATAAATAATATAATTCATTCTTCGTAAGCTCATGATATCCATATTAATTTGTTCATAATTTAACATGTTATAAATTTTAAATTGATATGAGATTATATCAATTGTTTTATTAATTATTATGACGTTCTAAATGTATTTAGTTTTTTATTCTAGTGAATAGAGTTTATTTTATATAAGACGATATAAATTAGGGAAAAAATTAACCTAGATAGATAAATATTTATGTTAATAATAAAATAATATATCAAAGATATGATTATGGGTCAGTTTAGATAAGATTTTGAAAAGGAATTTATGAAAAAAATGGCTTTTTGATAGCTTTTAGAAAAATGCTTATGAATAAAAGTTTGTCGAAAAAAGTGATTTTAAATAAATGAGTATTCGGATAGTTATTTTCAGAAGTACTTTTATTATTAGTAAATTATGAAAAATAGTATGATTATTAAATATAGGAGAGAGGATATAGAAATGATTTTAAATAAATGAGTATTCGGATAGTTATTTCCAGAAGTACTTTTATTATTAGTAAATTATGAAAAATAGTATGATTATTAAATATAGGAGAGAGGATATAGAAATGAGAGAGGGTATAAGAAAAAGTAGGGTAATATAGTAATTGATTAGTCCATAAGTTCTTTTACTATTTTATAAGTTACTCTGACCAGCTTATTTGAAACCTTAGTTTTAAACCATAGTTTGGTCCAAAAACCCTTTTAAATAAATATAACTGTTTATTTTAAAATTTCTTAAAATTTAAGTTTTTTTCAAACCTAAGTTTATGAACAAATCAAACATGCACTATGTGGATGTTAGTACTAGAAAACAAAAGTTGGAAAAAAAAATCTTGTCAGGGATGATTTTGGGGGTTTTAATTTTGGTGAAAATAAAATTCATATTAGTTTTAAAATAAAATGTGGGAGATAGTATAGGAGGTTTAAAAAGTCATTTTAGTTTTAAAAATAAAATGTGGGAGAAAATATAAGGAGTTTGGTAATGGGCAATTTAGTAATTGTAAAATTTTATTGGTATTTGGTCCTTCTAAATAATTATAATTTTTATGTTCATTACCAATAAATATCATTTATATGTAGGTCTTTTATTCTAATTCTCCCTTAAAATTAAATATGAATCCTTAGAAATTTAGAATTGAATTTTGGCAGTTTTATAGAAAAATATTTTTTTTTAATTATGTTATAGCATTATTTTTATTATTACTGATGAACAGCTTCTATTTCATTCACCAACTAAAATCAAAAGGTATAATATCTATTTTATTTTTTTATTAAGAGTCACAAAATATCAAGATAAAAAAAGTATAAAATATATTTTTAATTAATTTGTAAAGTTATATTTTCACTCTATCATCTTTTATTTTTAATTTACTTGTATAAACCAAATGAGCCTTAACTTCACAGCATTATCCAGACCCAAAATTCCATGCCATATAAACATGACTTGGTGTGTTTATTTTCTTTTGGACAACATGGGATTGTTCTTTTCAACTCGTATGTTTCAACAGAAAATACACAGCATGATATGATATACTTACAATAAAATTATACAGAAACAGAAACAATAATGTTAGAAGTAAAGGAAGAATTGAGGTTCCATATCTAACGTTTGTGATGATGTGAGCCCAATAAATCTCACTCTGGCATGTTTGTCTTATAATTGCATACCTCTTTCAGCCTTATGTCTGTATAATCCGATTACATGCAATTGAAATGCAAGATGTGGATATAAATATATGCTTTTCAACTCTTCTTTATTCAGTTTTGGATCCTCATTAGCTTTAAGATTAGTGAAGTAATGATTAGCGAAGTTTCAGGGGCCCAATGCATGATTGTAAAACAAAAGAGAGAGAGAGAGAGGTAATATGCAAAGAAAGCTTGTTAATTAACATTACATATTGCTCTACAGTTTGGACTAAACGGAAACTTCTAGCTAGTTATAGATAGAAGCTAAGTTACCCAATTTAAATAGGACAAGAGAAAATATGTAATTTATATATACTTATTGACATTATATGCGTACAAGTGGCAGTTCATGTAATGCACAACTGGACCCCTCAGTTTTAAGACCCACTCATGTACTGCTTTATCATACCTTGAACTTGTGCTTAGCTTATAATATTATTCTTTCTAGATTGATAAAAAAATCAATCCACATATATCCATGATGAAGTAATAACAAGAATTGATCAAATGAAGGTCCAATATATAAGGGCAATATTCAAGCAAATATGAAGCAATTTGCTTCTGGTGATACATCCCCAACTTGCCAAAAAAAGCATCTCATCTTGTGATTTTGGATAACTTTTCCGATAGATCTTCTCATTTCTCAATATTATATATATGGCCCTCTCTCTCGCAACGTCAAAATACCGATTACATCAATAAAACTCATCAGTTGAGTTCTTCCTGTATACATAGCTATCTCTCTCTCTAAACTCAATAATAGAAATCACTTTAATTTACAATAAACAAGTGTATGTATATACTGGAATCTGAAGTGAGTGATTTAATTATGAATGGGAGGATTCTTGTTTGCAGGAGTGTAGTCCATTGTCATGAAGTCATCATCCTTAGTATTCTTCTTCTTATTATTATCAGCTTTCTCTCCAGCTCTGCTCTTATTAAGCATATTACTCTTGTACCCTTTCTCATGTTCTGCTCCATTATTATTCCCACTACTCTCTCTCAAACTTCGACCTGCCACGAGTCAACATCAACATCAAATATATATATAGATAAAGTAGCTTTTTTAACAGCTCTCTCTATATATATTTATATATCTGGTATTTGATACCAATCTTAAGCATTGTTTAAGAGCAAAATCTTGAAATTTATCATGTTTGTAAATGAAAAGAGAGAGTAGCTTGAAGTTAGCAGAGCAGAGATTTAGGGTTACCTTGAGCTGTCAGAGAGATGAAGCAAAGCAACAGAAAAACTATAAGAAGCAGACGCTTGCAGCTGGTTGACTTAGCCATGAATATATATACTGAGCTCTTTGGTTTATATAACTGAAACTGAAAAGTAAAGCTTTGCAGATAGATAGATATAGATATATAGATAAGTGGTAGATTGCCCTCTTTTTATAGGCAGAATCGAGAGAGTAGTTACATTATGGGATGACAAAACAAGAAAAGGAGAGAGAGAGAAAAAATAGTTGCAAAATTAAGGTTTCAAATCAGTGTCTCCTTTGAAAATGACAACACTTACATTTGCTCCGAAAACGGGGTCCTAATTACCTTACAAACATGAAACCCTCCATCTTTTCCATTTCTCATCATGTTTCCTCCTCCTCCCAAAAATTATACTTAGATGCTTCCGGATACAACATATATTAGAATAAAATATAATTATTTTGACTGTAAACAAAATAAGAACAGTACACTCGTTTGTATATTCTTAAAAGGAAAAGAGGAAAACTTCTATAAAACCAGCAATAGTTTATAGCAATGAATGGTGAGATTTAAAGGAATAACAAAAGCATAAGGTGGGGTTAGTTGAGATGAGAATATTGATCAAGAAGATGTGTAGTAATACAAGAAAGAATAAGAATAACAATGAAATATATGAAAGAATTTGGGTGATTTCTATTTAAAAGAAAATAATAAAAAATCTATTAATATAGAATTAGTTTAGATGTATAAAGTTTGCTAGAACTCTTTAGATTTTGAATTTGGGTCCCAAAAGAAACACTTGTGTTAGTTGCTTAGATACCTGATAATAAAATTCACAAAAAAAATATTAGATGCTAGTTGATAGCTTAAAAAATTATAGAAAATCGATTGAGAACTCCTCACAAGCATAAGTAGAGGAAGAACTAAGAAAATAATCAATAGAGTGATTAATTAATTATACCTGTTATATATAATTTCAGGTCATTTTTTCACTATTTTTTGGTTTCTTTTATGCATATAAGTATGAAAAGTGGATTGATGAATCTCTGCAGGATCAAACAAAGAAGAATAGGTAAAATGAAACAGATACATAAATGTACTGACCGCCTGACTCGGATATGGATGATACATAGAGACAGAGGCAATTTATGACACATCTCTTTCCTTCATTTAATGTTGTTCATTAAAGACACAGTTTTCGCAGGACAAGACGATAATATAACATTTGCAAATGTTCCTTCACCTAGTATATGTATATACACACACACGCTCCTATAATTCCAGCTTCATACTTCTATATATACCCAAGAAACGATATTGGCTTTTAAGAGCTAAAATATAAATAACTGCTGTTGGATTTTTGTCTAGAGGGGCCAAGCAAATACCATTAACTTTACATTACAAACAAGATCGAACCTGTAATATCTTATTTAGATGATGAAGTTTTTCATCTCACGTACTAAACTATAAAGTTATTCCCGAATCAACTCAACTTCAATATTGAAACACCAACTTCTTGCTAATCTCATTCAAGTTGTGAAATTTTGAAAGTCCACAACACGCACACAAGGGATATGTGATGAAACAGTGCTCTCTCTCTCTCTCTATCACACAATCTATGAAGATCAATCGGGCAAATGGGAAAGTGGTGTGAAACCAGTGTACAGCTTCACAGTTCAAAAGCTGAACCTTTATCTGACAAACTTCACAATATATATATATATAGAAAGTAGGAATATACATACACATATAAATATATACAATGATCTTGTAGATATATATATATATATATTTAATTAAGCAAGACAGGATCATGCATGAATTTACTAAGATATCGATAGATAGATAGATAGATAGATAAGCCGACATTGATGTGGGGCTTGAATCATTATGAATTTTCAGAGATAAGGCGATTTACAATGTATTCATTCAGTATGGAAAAATCACATGGGAGAGGGGTTTTAATTTGCTGCTCATAATCTCACTGTGGGGTTACTTTGTCTCTTGATTTTCTCATAAACTAATTAAACACTAATTATAATAATAATAATGTTCAAGATAGGAATTAACAAGGGGGCCTATCTGTGTCTCTGATGGAAAAGAATGATTAAGAATAAATGATTTAATTTAACAAATTAAAAGCGACATAAACCTAGGCGATTTATAGGAAACACAGTTACTGTTTATGATATATAAGGTTTTTGAAAAAGCCTTCTCTAATTTCCATACATATAACAACAAAGAACGAGAAGATGAGCATTGACAATCACTAATCACGCCTTGTTTGACATATTGACACTTTTTTTTTGTACACTTTGACACCTGAATTTATTATATTAATAAATTTATAATTAATAATTCCGCCTACTTAATATTTACCTAACCTATCAGCCTCAATAGGTTTTGTATAATTTTTTAAGCACTATATGAGTAAATGAATGCATTGAGCAAGAAGGCATTAAATTCGCTTAAAGTTAGTCTAGTTGGTAAATATCGGTTTCATATTTTATAAAAGTGTGAGTTGACTTATAATTTATAAGTATTTATATACACTCTTTAATATGTATTATTTATCTTGTTTAGTTGATTATAATGAACTTGAGAAACCTGCTTGATATGACTTTATAAGCACTAAAAGGCTATAAACAAAGTGGAAATTATGAGATTGGACGCTAAATGCTGAATGTGAAGAATCCAAATATTTATATACGTTAGGCATTATAGGTAGCACTAAGAAATTAATTAGATATGCATGGAGGCTTTTTGGAAAATGGTGGATCAAGCAGTCAAGTGGGACGGTACAGAGGTGGCCGGTGGGGCCCATTGGCTCGGCGGTTCAGACCCATGAGGGGGAAGTGGGTGTGGTGGGGGTGGGGGGGTCCGGTTCATGGAGATGGCAGGGTTAGAGAGACAGCCCAATAGACAAAGCTAACTTTGGGAATGAAGTTTCATAAGTCACTCAAGGGTTTTATTTACCCCCAGACCCCAACTCATCAGCTTTTGCCTTGTTTGGTTTCTATCTCTTCCAGATCCTGTATTTGATTTACTTGCCACGTATTGAGAGAGATTACACATATAGCAATATATACTCCCATTTTTCCCCCTAAACTACATGTATCCTCGTATGTAATTCTAATATCAAACACTAAATATAAGCAAATATTTTTACACAACATAAAAAAATAAAAAGAAAAAACAGTGAAAAATTGTTGTATAAAAATTTTAAGATTAATATAATTTTTTGTTTATCATATTTCTCCTCATTTTAATTTTAGTCTTTAAAATTTTAAATTATAGATTTTTATCTTTCAAGTTTCTTTTCATTTAAACTATTGATCCCTATAATTTAATAAAAATATGAATTATTTTGCTCATTAAAATATCAAAACCTATAATTTAAAATTTAAAAGATTAAAACTAAAAATTATGCAAATTTTTCTAACTAAATATTATATTAACCTAACAAATTTATTTGTGTATAAGATTTATTCTATATATAAAATATTTAGAGTATTAAGACATATTAAATTTTTTTTACTAATAAAATTTTTAAATAGTACTCCTTCATTCTTTTTATAAGAGACATTTTTAGTATAACATATTTTTATTTATAAAAGATATTTAGAAGTTGTTTTAAATTATTTTATTATTTTATTCATATTTAATTCTTCCAATCACATATTCTCTCTCTTTTACATAAATAATGGTATTTTAAGAAGAAAAGTTACGATTTTTATATATTAATTATCTCTCACTATTTTTAATAAAAAAATTTATCCACAATATTCAATTAACTGTGTTTTAGAAAAGGGAAAAGAGGGAGTAATTTTTTACCCATTTTTTCAAAACAAAAAGGCAAAGAGGTGGGGGTAATTAACAAATTTATGGATTTTTTTATGGGGCCGAAGAAATTAAAACTCAAATCAAAACCCAAACAAAAGGGAACCCCCGACGCAAAGCGACAAGTAGTATAGTCGAGAATGTGACCATGTCTCTTGGATCCGGGTTTCCGGGTGGGGTCCCTTCGTCTATCCTGCCACGTGTCCACCGACACATGCGGATCCCTGTTTTTCGTCTAATTTGGAGCTTCCGTCCAGTCACGTGCTTCCTGCCCTGTTTGGGTTCCGGAATTGCGCGAGGCTTGACTTTTTTTTTTTTGGTATAACGCGAGGCTTGACTTGATCAGCCGCGTAAGCACGCTTTGTTTCGGATTTCAATTCGGCTCAATTAATTAAAATGCTCGTAACCCAGCAATCAACCTCATAACCTCCTCACAACGCACAAGCTACTAAAAAAGTGGTAATACTCCCTCCACTTCTATAGGTGCCTTCTAAAAAAATTATTCATCCATCATATAAATCAAGTCACTTAGAGAGCTATTATTGATTATTTCTATAATTCTTAATATATATATATTTAATTATATTAAAAAAATTAATTAAATTATTTAATATAATATCTTTTAAAATTATCATAATCATCTTTCTTAATTATTTTATTTAATTATTATTAAAAAATACAATATATACAATTTAAAAAGAAATTAGTAGGTATAAGAAATATATTTTTTTTATTTATAATTAAAATTAATTCTCAAATTAAATTATATATTAATGAGTGAAAGAGTATTATTTTTTTTAATTTTATCACTTCTTTAATTATGAAGAGTGAAAATAAATGCAAATTAACTTGATTTTTTTTTTATAATTTAGATCATATTTGATGAGTTAATCACTCTTTTCTTAATTTCACTAATGTGAGTGAAAATTATTTATATTTTATATCAGAAATAGTTATTGTCTTAAAAAGAAGCGTCCTATGGGAGACGAGAATCTCTTCTCCCTAATGAGAGAAACAACCTCTCTAGCATGAGATATGAAGGTGTTTTCGCTGGCACGTATTTGTGTTACCTCAGAAAATGGACGTAGATAAACAGAATGACAGTGCAAAGACGATCTCAAAACAACTAAAACAATGGATTGGTTGAATAATTTCGATGGGCCTGGAGCTTCTGTTTTTGTATTAATCCATAGCGTACCGAATTAGGATTTAAATTATTATCGAGATAATATTTATATTTAGTATTTAATAATATTTAAATAAAATTATTTTTAATAAAAATAAATTTATGCTTAACTAAAAAAATAGCATCTCTCCTATTCTTAATGTTTAAGTCAAGTGACTAATTTATAAAAATTAAAAAAAAATAATTAAATTAATTATTTATAAAAAGATATATGTTAGTTTTCTTAAAAGATATTTTTTAATCATTTGTAGTATAATTACTTTAATATAAAACCTTTAATATGTGCAATAGGGATAGTTTAAAAGAAAATTATAAATTTAGAATATAAAATAAATTAATTTCTTATATTTATTATTAAAATATACTTATAATTAACTCATATATTTAAAATTAGAAAAAATATTCTTTGAATAGGTATTATATTAAGAATTAGAAGAGGGTAATATAATTTTTTTTATTCATTTGATTTATTAAAATTTTATTTTGACTACATCTGGATTTAACTCGCATCATGTATTTAATAATGGTAGATGAATCTCATAATAAAATTTTTTTATATATATTAAATTTAAATTTAAAATTTTATTTAAATAATATTGAGTTACCTATAATTTAGACTAATTTTGAGGGGTATATAATATAGATAAGAGATATACTCTACACTTATACCAGTGGCCCATCCAAACTTCACCCAATGGTTCTTTCATGTGGCAGTAGTCTGGGCCTTGAAAAATTTTCCGGCCCGTAACCCTTTAAATTTACTATGAGCCCCAATGACAAAGTTTTGGGCCCAGGCCCTAATGACTAAATGGATCCTGGATATTTTAACATAATGGACTGAAAGTGTGAAACAAAAAACTTGTTTGAGAGTGAGAGAACTAAACAGTAAAAAGAAGTAGAAGAGATATATTATTATTTTAGAACGTAATTTTTAATAAATATTATTTTATTATAATTTTAGTTATAATATTTAAAAAATATTTTAACTCATAAATATTTAAATATATACTTAAAAGTAATGACAGCTTATCTTATTTGATATTAGTATCTTTAAAAGAAAGAGAGATTCCGTCATACCTTTAAATTATGAGAGAATTCAATTTTTTTAAAAAATATTTATAAAAAAATAAGAAAGTATACTGAAAACATTGATGTTTAAATTTTTAAAATATAATATCTTAAATTTAAATTAAATTATGTTTATCGAAAAAGTCGTAGTTAGAAGAGGCCATTTTGGGGATCTCTGTATCTATCGGCCTAAAGTATAGCGACTGTTTTTTAAAAAAAAAGTCAGCGTGAGGGCGTGACTTTGTGTCCACTAATCCCTGATTCAAGTTCAACTGCAGCTAACTCTTAATTTGGAACATCTTATCGCGGTATCCAAACAAGTTTTCCCGTTGCCGATCCCGCGCATTTTTCGATGGACCAGGCTCTGGCGCTTTGCCAGGGCCCTACACTGCGACTTCCGGCAACAACAGAATGTCTGAGCCGATCATTCTGTCCGGCGGAGAAGACAGTTACTGTGACGTCTCAACGCCTTTCACAAGCCATTTCAAGAAACGCCGAACTGATTCCGATCCAAATCGGACCATCATCGTCCTCGACGATGACCCGACCCCGCAGAAGCCTGGTTCTTCATGCACACCTTCTTTCGTTCCCGAAACTCCTTTTTCCGCTCCGTCCAATTCCGACGTCTCAATTGTCAAATGCACAAGAGCTTCATCTGATGCCGTTCCCCGTACTCGGGCCTCAACTTCCGAACCTGACATCACAGGTCCGTTAATTTGCTTTCCTTTTTGGCAATAAGTTGATGCTTGAGTAACCTATATATCTCTTTGTGTATTTTGGATATGTTGTGTCATTTTCCTTCTTTGTGTGTTATGAAGTGGATGTAGATTGCTCGTGCAACTGCAGGAATGCTTTGAGTGTGGTGTCTGTTTGCTGAATTTGGTCTACTTTCGTTTCTTGTTTGAAGTATTTTTTTTGTAATCTGAGTTATTGCTGGACTATTTTAATTTAGTGCACTTCGAAGGGACATTGAACTTCGTTTTCTTTGCTTTACTGTTTAGAAAGGGAATGTAATGCGCTTTGCGTATTTCCTTTCGCTGCTTTTTCCCCTGGTTACTCTATCTTTACGTGCAATTTAACAGCATGCTCAGATCTCAGTTACTTATTGTTGTAAACTTAAATATAGGGCTGCAGGTACTAGTTTGTTTCAATTATTAGATATATTAAGTATGTTCTGGCTTCCATCAGGTCTGGGTTCTATAGTGGAATCTGCTACGGCGAGACTATTGTTTCTTTTCAGTTTAGTTTGATTTTTATCTCTGTTGTTTTATCAATATGAATTAATTTTGACTTTGAGTTTACTCCTCTTCTCTAGGACATCTAGTTGATAGTATGTTTGTTGTATGTTTATTATCCAGGAATTAGCAAGTTGATATGTTTGGAATCTGACGATGAGTTGGAAAATTCTGGAATGGACAAAGGGAATGAGGTCAAAACCAGGGATTCATGGTTAGATTTTTCAGGAGATTCAAGATGGACTTCAGAGTTTATTGGTTCCAGAAGTTCTCCTGGTATATGCTTTTGGACTACTTGCACCTTCTCCTCATCATATGAAATGGTTTGTTTATTTGTTTATGTAATCATAAAATTGCAGAGATACATGCATTATCTGCCAATGCTACTTTAACTGAAACGTCTGGGGACAACCCTCGTAATCCAACATCTTCACCAATGGATAGTAATCTGGTAATTTTTTTTGTCTCCTTCATCGATTTTTTTTGGGATTTATATATATATATATATATGTATCATATAATCTTATTCTTTATGCATGTTCTGTCTCTGTTATTAACCTGAAACGGGGGCTTGCCTAAGGTTTTGAGCTTCATGTGTTCAACATTATGCATAGGGGATTATCTCATGATGTGTTATCAGGTACATGACCATCCTGGTAAGGAAAATATTAGTGTGGGCATGGAGCAGGAAGAGAATATTGAAAGAGTGAAAAGATCCAAAATTTCTGAAAAGAACACAAGCAAGCCAATGGGGAAAACAAAGATAAAAGAAGAAGAAAGAGCTAGTCTAATGGAGGAGGAGAAACTACACAAAGAGGTACGTTTGAACTTAATAGTATTGGTTAATGTTCATATCATCCAATGCATGGCGGCTCATGGATATTCGTTGTACAGCAAGAGAAGTTGAGAAAAGCAGCTCTAAAGGCTGAAGAGGAAGAGTTGAAAAAAAATGAGAAAGAAAAGCAAAAAGGGGAAGTTTGCACTAAAATCTATTGTGCCTGAAATTGATGCTAAAGTAGTTGAATCAGGTTCAATTGGAGGTATGCCCTTCATCCTTTCTACAAAGTATGTACAATTCATAAAAGAAGTCATGTTTGTGTCTAGTATATGTTGAACACTTTAATGAAAATAACGCAGCACTTTAAAAAGCACTAGGACACCTGTGTCAGAGGTGACCATATTTGGATATTAAAAGTTCCACATCGACTAATTTAGGAATGAATAAAAAATATATAACCTTAAAGGCAAGCCGTATCAAATAGCTTAAGCTATTTTGATAGAAAGACAAGTCTATTATATAATTAATTCTCCAAAGCCTAGTATTTTTATTGAAAACTAAGTGCTAGTTTTTCACGTGGTTTCTTTCATATGGTTGTTTTCTTAGAAGATACTCCTATTCTCTTCAGGGCATTTACTTACTAGGTTTGCTGAGAAAGGTTCTATGTACCGTATAACTTCAAATCCAATCGAGAGGTCAATTTTGTGGTCTATGGAAGTTCCAGAACATATTTCCCACGTGAGAAATGCTTGTGGTTCATTTGTGTGCAATGGGCACCTACACAAAGTATTTCTCTGACTTGATCATTTCTGCAAGTATTTTACAGTTACGGATATTTTCATTTATTAATTGCAGCTTTTGACCGAAAGAATAAAGATTCCTTATGTCTTGTTCATGAGGCAGACCAATTCTGCGACCTAGTCACCAATGAATCTCTTTTGGATCATCTTTCTAGGGTTCAAAGTCTTTATCCCACTTATACAGTTTGTTACCTCACGAACAGGTTAATGGCTTACATTAATAAAAGGTAGGTAAGATCTGAAGACTTCCCTAGAAATTTAATATGCTCAAATTTTATCAGACATTTGTGGCTTTGTGAATCGGGTTATCTTGTGCTAATGGTTTCTAGCAATTTACGGGTAGTATGTTAGTTGTCTATTTTTTATTTTATTTTTTTTGCGTTGTTATCTTTTTCAGTCAAGACAGTGATTTTATGGTACATTAGGGAACAAGAAAAATACAAGAACCCGGAACATAATAGTTGTTGGAAGTGTCCACCTGTTGAGGAGGTTAAATCACTTACATCGGGAATGTATCTCTTTATAATCTTTTAGTCTGTTAAAAAATGGCTTTATTTTACATTTTGAATTGTATAGTAGGTGCTGGCAAAGTTAACAACTCATTTCGCTAGAGTACATTCTAGGCATTGTGTAGATGAAGCTGAACTGGCTGAACATGTTGTTGGATTGACATGCAGCCTGGCATCTTGCCAATTTAGGTACTTGTAGCTTTTATTTTGGTATTAAATTTGAATTTTGTCAATGATTGCAAGAAAATACACTTTGTTTATGCAAAACTAGAAGATAGCATGCATGAGAACATCTCTATTTCATACAAAATTAATCCATAGGATCCCCCTCCCCTACCATCCAAAAAAACAAAAACAAAGAAAGAAAAAATAAAGCATGTACATTTGATTCGTCTCTTTCAATGAATTGAAGCAATTGTTATCTGTTTTTCTTGTGATGTCTTTTGAAATGAGTATCTCTAATGACTAGTCTATTACATGACTGTAAAGTAAATTATACTTTGTGGGTGAATCAATTGAGTGGCTATTGAGCGATTACGTACCACTTACAAATTATTGGACAAAGCATAGATCACACTGTAAGGAATTGGAAGACACGCAGCGGAAATTAATTTAAAAATTTTTCCATTCCTTGCCAGGATCTACCGTATGTGTTTAAGTCAAGTGGGAAGAAGTATTACCCTTAGTGTGCCTCAGCGACTTCCACAGCTTTCGGTCACGACGTTCACAGCTTCTCTCTGCGGCTCGTGCTCCCTTTCTGATCACAAGAAGTCGACGACTCAGGTCGGCTTCCTCTACTGGTATCCACACGAACAGCGTTCCAACCACGAACGACGTGCTAGCGTCTCTTGTCCCTCCAGGGCTTTCTCAAGAGTTCGTCCTCTCCGTCTCTATTTCGGCAGTTTCTTATCTGCAAACCTTTTGCAGAGTCCCCTTCGGCCTTTCTATGTTCTATATGTTTCTCTGTGCAAAACGCAGCTCCTAAAATCAGATATATAGGATGCTATGCGTTTTTCTCTGTCAACCGAATTGGATTTTGGAGTTAATCTTATATTAATTCCAAAATTAATACAATATCATATATTGTATAATTTTATAAGAAACTAATTAAATAAATAATATCAAATCCGTCCCACAGATTTAATTACCCATTTATTTAATTTTAAATAAAGATGAGACTGAACTATTTTTGATTTATTCTCATAAATCAAATTTGAGATATCCTATCAATTTGAATTTCGAATTTCAAACGTGATAGAGATTTAATTTATCCTTATAAATTAAATCTTATAAATATCTCTTATATGAGATATCCTATCAATTTGAATTTCGAATTTCAAACATGATAGAGATTTAATTTATCCTTATAAATTAAATTTTATAAATATCTCTTATATAAGATATCCTATCAATTTGAATTTCGAATTTCAAACGTGATAGAGATTTAATTTATCCTTATAAATTAAATCTCATATATACATATAATGTATATATACGAATTTATATATATATACGAATATAAATATAAATAAATATATATACATCTATCCTGGATCATTCATTGAATCTGGACATGTCTTAGATTCAATGAATCTGGACATCATAGCTCGTGTTTGGCTATTTTGTGTGCGACCCTGTAGGCCCATATGAAGTTAGCAGTGGGCCATTTGCTATACTAGCCCACAAGTCGCAAGCGGTCTCTAGCAAGACATAACGACTACCCAAATCATATGAGGATCGATAAACGATGTAACCTTTTATACAACCATATCATGTCCCTTCTGTCACGCGATATTTTGGTCATGGATGAGGCATGGATAATGTCATCCTCCTATTCCTGACCGTTACTTTCTCGATCCCTGAGGAGTCTGACTATAGAAATGGAACTACCTTTCAATTACAGTATGGCCATACATTTCTCTAACTCACTCATCGAGGGGGCCGAGTAATATCTCTCTACGAATGTGAGGGACAAATTCCATCTTGACCATTCACATTCCTCCGCATGAAAAACCACTAAGGCCGAACATAGTCTTTATGATCACTCGGTCAAAAGTGACTTTTAACTAGGTCAAAGCTGAGCGTTTTGTCATGTAGGAATCCATGATGATCTCAGGTCAAAGGGCGTATTGACATGGTTTGTATATGAGAGAAGCTTATGACGTTACCCATGCAGTTCTCTCATAGCGGGTCGGTCCAGCACCTTGTACTCTTACATGTGCTTATGACTTTGATTTATATCTCTATACATCTTCAAAGTCATACTGGTCTTATTTCATCTGTGCTCCCGCAGAGATGATCGACCAGGGACATTTAGGATAATATCATGAATTATCCAAGGATGATCATCATAGTAAACATGCAAATAATATGATAACTCAATTAATAAATTCATAAATCAATAATGTTCATAAGACAATGATTGGCGCCTAGGGCACGATTTCCAACACACACTACATCAATGTGCTCTATCAACAGCCTACTCTTCAGATATGTTATTCACCAAAAGATTCTATTCGATAATTTTATCATTTTGGGAAGCAAGAAGCCCCCTTGACATAGAGTGTTCTTCTTGGTCTCTCTCTACCTCTCTTCACATAATTAAAAACTATATGTTCAACCCTCCTCATAGGTGCCTTCCTTGACCTTTTTTGTACATGTCCAAACTACTTTGAATGATTTTCCACCAACTTCTCCTTAATAGATGCCTTGCCAATTCTTCCTCATATAAAGGCATTACAAATATCTTTTTTTGTTTTTTTGTATAATCATGCATCCATTTTAACAGCTTCATCTCTGCTTCCCCAATTTTTGTTCTTGTAAACCCTTTAATGCCCAGCATTCACTACCACATAGTAAGGCCGGTTTTATAGCAATACAGTGAAACCTCCCTTTAAGCTTGTTAGGTACATTTCACTTATACTGTAATTTCGAAATTTTTGTACTGAATTGTTCTGTATTAACCTCTCCTAAACCAGTTTACACTACCTACTTTTCGTTGTAACTGTTGTACACGGCTATACAATTACCTGGCCAACAGGATTTACAAGGACAGGATTTAGCTACTTTCTGGTGGGACTGTAGGTAAAGATTATTTAAGACTTGTACTAAGCTTTGGTGCCAAATCAAATGAAGCATTTTGATTTTGATGTGTAAATTGTAACTATTAGAAGATATGGTAGTTATATTTGTTAGTAGTAGTTAGGGGGGGATAATAATAGCCGTTAGCGTGGGAAGTCAGAACCTATATAAGGGGGTTAATTGTAACCAGATGGTATGCTTAAGGAATAATTCTGAGTTCTATTCAGATCTCTCTCCCCGTTATCTTCATTCCCCTTTCTATCCATCACAATTCATACATGATTTTAACACTATGAATATGTTTTAGGTCAGCTGTTCCCCTACATGGTTTATTTCATTTGAATCTACAGCTGTTCGTGCGTTTAAACTGCAGAAAGAAGTTGTCTCGATTGTCTGTAAATGCAAATGGGTCTCTTGTACCAAAAGACTCTCTTGCCCGCAATTTAATCAAGAAAAATGTGTGGTGAGAATGAAATAAACCCTGGTTAATTCTTTTTCGTTTTCTTTTGACTTGTTAATTTCCCATTGACACATTGAAAATTGAACATAATCTTCCCCATATTGGCTTCTCAATGAGCAGGTTAAAAGCTTTGGTTGCCATCCCTAAGGTTCAGCCACGATTTGCTATTGCTATTTGGAAGAAATACCCGACCATGAAGTCTCTGTTGAGTGTTTATATGGATCCAAATAAATCGGTATGTGTTACTATAGCCTTTGTCCACTTTGGTATATTGACCCGTGTTTCGTGATAGAATTTGTGTATCTTTTATATGATCATGGCATGGGCAGGAGCATGGAAAGGAATTTCTGCTCAACGACTTGAGAACAGAAGGTTTAACTGGTGGGGACAGAAGGCTAGGTGAAGTTTGTTCCAAGAGAGTATATAGGATTCTAATGGCACAAAGGGGAAGCATTAGAACTGACGATGTCGAAGATGGCGCCGATTTCTTTGCACGTCATTCATCTTAACAGCTTCACAATTGTATGTAAATCGCTTTTTGAAATTTGAACCCTTAGAATATAGGGTTAAGTTGCATACACCCCCTCTTTTTTTCAGTATGTCAGCCACCCTAAAGTAAAATATTTTATGTTGCAATTTTGCCTTTAGAGTAGTATTTTTCCACGACTAATTTTAACCTCCCTAAGATTCTGTTAAATGAAATTATATCTATCTTAAAATATTTTTTAATAGCATTTAATATTCTAAAATTATCTTTTATCGCAATTTTATTCTTAACGTATTTTCTAAGTTAATTTGTTATCACTTTTTATCATATTTTCAGTACTTATCTTCCATATTTTTAGTATTCATTTTTAAAATAATTAGTCTTTCATATTTTTAATACTCGTCTTAAATATTTTTTATTGAAAAAAATTGGAAAATTGATTATTTTAAAGATGTGTATTAAATATATGGAAGATGAGTAGGGGAAAAAATGAAAAAAAAACATAACTAAAAAAAAATACTTTAAAGACAATTTTATCAAAAAATTATTTTAGGTGTTGAGTGCTATTTAAAAAAGTATTTTATGGAGCTAGATATACATTTACTTAATGGAATTTTTGAGGAGTGAATGGTAAGATTAAATTACTTTTGGAAAAATTCTTTACGAGCAAATAGTTCTTGTATTTTAAAAGTAAAATTACACTATAAAATATTTTAAAATATTAAATGGGACTTAATTTATTGTATCATTTTTAAATTGCATAATCATATTTACCAACCAAAATATAGATAGAAGTGGGACATTTGGGGGGGGGGGGGGAATTAAGACAAGTTAGCTTCTTAGTAGCGATGATTCACCAAATTGATTGTACCATTATATCAACACTAGTATGTTACTCATATTTTTAATATAAAATCTAATTTATAATATAACTTGTAATATAAATAGATCATATATTAAATATTAAATTACATCTTATATTAACAATTAAATATCAAGGATTAGTAACTTTGAGCTACTCAAATCATTTACATTCAAAAAAGTGTTCATGTGCATTTTGCATTTGGAGAATTAATGAAAAATACAAAATAAAACTCTTATAAATGTTATATAATATCCATACTCTCTTGCTATTTTTTCTTGAACGCGTCTAAAAGATATTTTTGTGTTGGCTTATCAAATTTGAGGCAATAGAAAAAGAGCTTACTGAAGATGAAAAAAGATACCACAAGCCTCGTTTCGTGACGCATAGCAAGATAGATGAATGGGAGAATTTGAGAAGGAACTCTGATGGACTTAATTTTATTCAGGTCACTTAAATTAGGATATTTTCATTTTGTTATAAAGAGGAAATTTTCATTTAAATATCAAGAGATTTTACATTTATATAAATGGTACTCCTTCAACTCTTAATATAATATCTAATTAAAAAATTAAACTTGATTTTAAATATAAAATATATTTTATATATTATTATTTTTTTAAATTATTTACATTTATATTCTTTCAATAATAATTAAGTGAGAGGGAAAAAATATTAATTAAATTAATTAAATAAATTTTATATTAAACAAAAGTATTTGTTTTTTAAGAATATTCTCTTCCCATGACTATATTGAAAGCACCGTCATGGCTATCAATGCTTTGCCCCCGAAGCTAAAGCCATGTCAAGGATACCCATGGCTCTAAACCTAAGAGCTAAGATGAGCTTTCCCCCAATGATTTATTCTGTTAAAATTTTTATTATATATAAGACCATGGGCTTTGCCCAAATTATACTTCTATAGTTTGTAAATTAAGAATGCAAAATATACATTAACAGAATCAATTTTATTGTAAATGACTTTTTCATTATACAAAAACCTAAGTACATGATATTTGTAAGTTTTAAAAAAATAATTGCAAATATGCTATAAGCAAATTAAGAAACTACTTGTGAATGGTTCCTCCTCCTCTTCTTCACAAAAGAAGGAAGGGGGAGAAACATGCACTTAAACAATTAGGTCTCAGACTTCTTTTGATTCAGAAAAATATATAAATATATGCTAATAGTTAATAAATTATACTAGTTATGCGTACAAGTTATGAGGAGTTACCCAGGCAACTAATCCGCCCTTGACCAGCACAAAAAGAGTCCCAGAAATGAACTGCTTCTTGTTATGACTAGTTTGGATAAACTTATCAGAATGTCACTGTTTGAGAGAAGATGAGAGAAACAGAACGCCAAAGGTTGAAGATCGTGTAAAGTTGTTACTGATCAGACTTGGAAATCTGGCCCTTAGCATCACTGCTTCAAACGTTTCTGAAAGAATGGATGTCAGGCGAAAACAATAGTAACAATTTTTCCTCCTATATTTCGAGGATTCATACAATTTTCACTTTTGCATAGCCGATATGAGCCACTCATGAAACTACGATATAATTTTCTAACAGATTCTAGCTGTGGAATACAAGAAAACGAAGCATTATCAGCATTTGGCTACTTAAAATGAGTTGGAAGAAACAAATGTTCACACTGCAAGCCTTTCAACTGACATTCTATACATCTTTTTCCTGGGCAAGAGAATTTTAAAGAGGAAATGCATGAAATGTTTCTTCAGCATCCAGTATATCTTGAAACCTGAGGGCAACTAATTTGAACAATAAATAAGAGAATCCAATATATCAGGTATTATAAAGGCATCCACATGATTTTGTCACTAAAATTGCCGACCTTGCCCCATAAGGAAGCTTCAGACAAAAGCAATGATGCTTGTCCTTGATTCATTGTCCTAGTCAGAATAAACTATGTGGTGAAACATATCGGTTTTGGCTAAAAAAAACACATCGGTGATGGAATGTGCAGGTGAAGAAGCAGATCCTAAGTTGAGGGTCCATGAAGTTAGATAAAGTTTATTTCATTTGGTAAAACTTATTGAAATTTCTCTTTTTTCTTTCTTAGTTTATTCTCACTTTACATACTTCCAATTTTAGAGGAATCACTAATTTTCTGGAATTGCGCTGCATAGAAAGCTATCTACATTGCCACTTCTAAAGTAAAAGTTTCTCTTATAAGCCATAACAATACCACCAAAAGATCACTCACTTACATTATAAAACGAAAGACGGACATGTTACGTATTCACAACATTAAAAGAAATGTACATGCTACGTGCGCCTATGAGCTACAAAATCAGTACAGCAATTAAACACACTCAAACTGAAAATGGAGACATGTTCCATATGCAACTTCTTTACTTTTCGTAGTTAACTTGAATAATTGAACATATCGGACATCTTAGTGATATACCAAATATCAACTAAATGGCATAATTAATCCCAAAGAAACACAGATCCATCCATAAATTTCCTGAAATACCGACCATTATTCAGTGAAATCAAATATAGCACTGTCACTTTATTCGTCCAATTATCAAAAACCAGTTACACAGACAGACTGTAGAGATCAGAAGCCCAATCATGATTTCTTTTTGCATCAAAAGGATTTCAATCATATCTAAACAAGTTCAACAAAAACAGCTCCTCTGAAATCTAAAACCTAGATCTGATTATATAAAATCTGATTACCAATAATATGAAACCCGAGAATTGAGAAAATCAGAGGACAGGATTTGAAGCAAGCAACAGAAAAGGGAACGGGAATGCGATTAACTCAAGCAAGTCATGCGAGATTGAGTCATCGAAGTTACCTACCTATCACTAATAATCTGCTGGCAAAAACTAAATCAAATTTACCGAAGAAGCGACGAGGCGAAACGTCGGTGATGCATAAACTTTAATTTAGCTGGCTGGATCTTCTAGAAGCAGAGGAATGATTGAAAAAAGAAGGCGGAGTCTATGTGAGAGAGAGGGGAGAAGAAGAAGAGGTCGCCGACTCCGAGTGGGAAAATTGAACGTTGAAAGTTCGAACGAGTGGGAAAAAAATGGCGGCATATAACTAATCGCGTGACAATTTGTGTGGGCTCCACGGAAGCGCGTGATTGTCGGTAATTCGGTATCAGGTTAGGCTCGTTCCACATTGATATTCCGCATTAAGTTACAAAACCATGTAAATTACTTCCAGGCACGAAATCAGATCCTTCGATTTTTTTTTAATTATTATAAGTTTGTTCTCATCCAATTAATATACTGAAAAACTACCAAATCCTTTCCTATAGTACCCAATTTTCTCTCTTTTTACATATTCGTTTTGAAATTCCAAGAAGCTTTATGAAAAAAAATAAATGAATTTTCAACAACAGGTACATTTTAGGAAGAAGAAGAAAAATAAATATGGGTAAATTTATTTTGGGTACATGTTCCTTTAATTATGGGTACATTTTAGGAAGAAAAAGAAAAATAAATATATAATTTTTTTAATATCTATAAATTCAACAACAGGTACTATAATAAGGGATGGATCTAAATATGGTTTTAAATGGAACTGATAGTTAACTCTATATTCATCTTTTAATATATAATTTAATTAAGTAATTAATATTAATTTTAAATATAAAATTTATTTTTTATTTTTATTAATTTTTTAATTATTTTTATTAAACTTTCTCAAGAAATATAGTTAGATTATGAGAATATCAAGTTTTTCCGTTTTGCTTTCATCTGCCATTAGATTCAATCTATGGTTGCTTGAAAGATTCAAAAATCGTATTATTAAATTGCATATTGTGCGTTTTTATATGAAATAATAATGACTTTTTTTTTTATTTTGACCATACGATGAAACCTAAAGATACCCAGTACCCACACCTTTGTGCTCGATCAGTGGGGAATTTCATGTCATTAATGTTCAATGCCTTTACACTCGCTACTTGTCTAATGCAAACCCCTATTATCGAGATGGAGTTCAACGATTTATTTATCTATTTTTGCAAAATGAGTTAAGGTTGTTTGGTAGAGGAATTTGGACATGAGGGGATTTTTTTTGAGTTGAATTTAAAACAATTAAAGAAATATGATTACAAATTTTTAATTAATTTTTCTTATTATTTTATCTTATATCTTTTTATTAAAATTTTATAACCCTACATATTTAATTTTTTAAAATCCAACTCAAATAATTTTTCCTTCCTCTACCCTCAGCCTCAAATACCTCTCATTAGTGAAATGCATAAAAACCAACTAAGTGATGGTTCAATGCTCTACCTGCAACAAGTAAAAATTATATAAATAAAAAATGTGTCTATATTTAATTTAGAGTATACTTATATCTTAAATAAAATTGTTTCTAACAATAACAAAAAAAATACTTGTAAGCAATAAAAATAAGACTGTTTATAACTGTTTAAGATTAGATTCGGGGTGAATAAGTTACAACAAAAAAAGAGAATAAAATGAATTGAAAATGTCATATTGACTCAAATACACAAAATTCCTTAACTTTATATTAATTATACATAATATCTCAAATTTTTAAAAATTTAAATAAAAGACCCTAATAGTTTATATTTTGATTAACAAGATATTGTGTTCAAATTGTCATTAAAATTAATAATTTTTGTCATATCATAATTTTTATTTTTTTTATTATATATTATGCCATTTAAAAAATAACACTTTACAATTTATATATAATTTTAAATAATTTATATTTTTAATCTAAACATGATCAAATAAATATTTTAAATATTTATTTAATTATTTTATTTTTTAAAATATTTAAAAAATATTTTAAGTTATATGAAGTGTCAAGTATTATTTAAATATTTTATATTTAATTATTTTATTTAAAATATTTAAAAAATTAAAATTATATGCCAAGTCTCTAGTATATAATAAAAAAATATAAATTATGACATAATAAAAAATATTAATTTTAACGGCAATTTAAAATTTTAAAGGTTAGGGGAGTTATATACAACTAACATAAAATTTAGGGAGATTTTATATATTTTAACTTTATTTTTTTTGTTGGTATTGTTAATTAATACTAATTCTTTTGAGTTAAATTTAAAAAAATAGAAAAATGAGGTTAAATTTTTCTACTCTTTTATCTTTTATCTCCCTTTGTTCAAATTTTATAACTCAATTTTCTCAATTTTTTAAATTCAACTCAAAAAAATCCATCCCCTCTTTCTCTCTAAATCCCTCATATCAAATAACCCCTTAATCTAACTTACCTATATTTTTTTTATCACAATAAAAAAGAAAGAAAGAAAATTAAGTAGGGGGAGCTTTCAAAGTTTGAAGAACTAATGATCTAGCCAGCAATTAATTAATCAATCTGCAACGTAACATGGCATGTTTAAAGCCAATGTAATTGCCACAAAAAAAAACACACAACAGATCCAAAACTAAGCATTCACATGTACCGTTTGCTTCAAGATGAGAAATATATATACTTTCCTTTTGCCATCCCTACAATTAGGTTACTTCCATGTGCCTTAAAGTAAGTATACGTATATTTGACAAAAGGCTAATTAATTAATTATATTCAAACCATATTTGAGTCTCAATCCTAACCACAAAACAAAACCTTCTTTGGCTAGTCAATCATAAGCACAATATCTTATACTTCCTTCTATCCTTAACAAAATTAAATAAATCAATTAATTATAATTAATATAAGAGTTAATTGATTAATTTAGATAGATTAATAAATATATAAAATAAATTCATTTTAAATAGTTATATTTAGTCATAACTAATTAATTAATTTTATTTTTTAAAATTAGTCAACTAATTTTTATATTAAAGCCTAAGAGAGTAATTTGAAATTTAAATGGTCCATTACTAAAGATTTTTCAAAAAAAAATTAAAAAAATATTAACAAGTTAAAATTATAAGTGATACCGAATCTATTATATTTATGTCAATTTTTTTTATGAGATTAGGCTATAAAAATTATTGATAATAGGAAGAGCTGTGTATATATGCACACACTTCATGGAAGATTCCTAAATATTTTAGCATTCTAGCTATAAATATTAATAGATTTTAAGGGATTGTGTCGATAAATATTATAAAAAATAAAAATATTTTATCAAATCATAAGAAAGACATATTGTTCTTTGCTTGTAAAATGAACGTGATAAATTTTATATTATTTTATATTTCATTGTCACTGTCAGATTTCTTTTTTAAAATATTGGCCAAATAAGATTTTGTATATTTCTTTTTATTTTTTTCACCCAATTCATTTTAACTTTATTTTAATTATATTTAGATCTGACTCCTATTTTAAATTTGGTTATAGTAAATAAATTTTCTAATGGAGATTTTTTGTATATGTTAAAATTCAAACTCAAAATCTCATTTAACCAATATTAAATTATTTACTATTCAGACTAGCCCCATTAATCTGTATATTTCTGAACTAATATAATCCCCCTTATAATTTTGAGATAGGAATATTAATGAATTTAATTAGGAATTTCCCCCCCCCCCCCTCTAACTTTGACCTGAATGAAATTAGGAATGGACGAAAACGAGGACAGATCCATAACATCAACGAGATTAGCAGATGAAATCAATTTAGTGGCTTTCAATAATGTCGGATTAAAATAATTTAGGTATGCTATTGACTGATTAATGAGTGGATTTTTTACTTCGGTCAAAAGAAATATAATTAGTTTCAGTTTTTAATTACTAGAAAGAGGGGGGGAAAGATCTAACACTAACATACAACAATTTTCTAAGAAAAATGAAATGATTGCCTATAAATTCATTTATTATAAGAAAACTTAAATATTTAGTTCAACTATTTAAACTAAATATATTTAACATATTTTCTTCCAGTCAAATTAAATTATAAAGTTCAACCAAGTAGTTTTTAGATACATTTGGTAGGATAAAATAATTTTTTATATAAATAAAAATAAAAATAGAATTATACTGAAAAATTGGTTGTAAAACTTTATTTAGTATGATAAAAATAAGTATAAAATTAATGTATATTTTTATATAAATTGGAGTAAAATGTTTTAAAATATTTTTTTACAAATTAAAATAAAATTATCTAAAATATTTTATTTCTACTTTTATCATCTCGTTTCTCAATTTTTTTTATATGATTAAAATAATTTAAAATATTAAAAATAAAAATAAAATAGAAGTGACTTGAAGTAGAAGATTCTGCTTTCCTATTTTTACTTCTATTGTACCAAACATTAACTTTAGATTTAATAGTAAGAGTTGGTTATTGAACAAAATAATGCTTAAGAAATCCATTTATCTTAATTTAACTGGAAATAAATAGGTACTATGATTATATAATGGTAAATTAATATCTAAGATTTTTTGTTTGTACCGAATAAAAATCATTCTAGAAAAAGGAAATTCACGATCACTGTAAATGAATTATTTACAGAGGCAAAGTCAATTTATTATTGACGGCATATAGTTTTCCTAAGAGCTACCCATCTTTGTCTTAGCATCTAAAGTTTAAAACCCAACAAAATAATAATAATTCCCTGATTGACACGTTATAACCTAATTTATTTCCTCAAAATTCATTATTAATTACAAGAAAAACTCCCTTAAACTACTTAATTAGTATACTTGAGAAATTAAAAAGGAAGTTTTTCTTTTCGATAATAAAGAGCACATGGACAAGGGAAATCAGAAAATGACCTAATATTGACAATTTAAGGCTTCAATGGAGAAAGAAAGGGACACTAATAAATCACATTTTAAATAATTTAGCAAGTTGAGTTTTCTATTCCAGATAGACAATCATTTTTCTCAGACTTCATGAGAGTAATTAATTAAATAATAACACCAAAATGTCCATTGAATTTAATGGATCAGCTTTTCAATAATTATTAGGAAAACTTGCATTAAAATTTTTAAAATTATATATAAATCATCTCAAGAACAAAAAGATTACTTAAAAATTAAGATCTCATTATAAATCTTTACATAAGTTATAATCTTAAATAATTATTATAGAAAAATATACCTTTTTTTAATACTAGTTTGGTCTCAAAATTTGATTGTGAAGTTATTTTCAAGAATAATTATAATTGATGTAACGTAATTTTTTTTATTATTATTATTTCTAAAAAAAATTAATTTGATGGTCCAAAATAAGTATTTTTTACTTAATTCCTCAATAATCTTTATAAATTTAAAGTTATAGGAGTATTCTTTTATTTAGTCTTATAATCTTATTAAAAGGTAAAAATAATGTATATCTGTCTATATATCTGTACTGGTAGTCATTATGCTTCACCTCTATGCTTATCCTACCATTAATATGTTTATTTTTTCTCTCTCTCCACTTTCTCATTGTCTCGAATTTATACTTTTTATATATTTTTTTAATTTTATTTATAAAACATAAAAAATATTTATTTTAGTTATATTTATAGAGAACCAAAAAAAACTCAAGTCAAAAACTAATATCATGCTATGAAAAAAAGTTAAATTATTAAGGAGAGTGACAATTGAATGTCAACATATCAATTTACTTATAACTAGATTATTGACAAAAAAAATCTTAATATGAATTAAAATATAAATGTAGACCATTACAAATTCGGAAAATTTAATTGTAAATGAGATATTTATTTTTTGAAAAAATATAACTCAATTTTCAGCTATAATTTTATTTTTAACAGTTTGAATATATATTTAAAAATTAATTTTTTTAAATTTTTGAGATCTAATTGTCATTAAATTTATATTTTGGGACCTAAGTATCATTCTCCAAAAATGCTAAAGGAATATATAAACGCATATTAATTATGAGGGCTAATATTTTTTAAGAAAATAATATATTGATTTATAATCTGCTTTTTAATTGGATAAAAAGAAAAAAAGAAAAAAAAAGAAAATATGGAATGTTTAATTTAGCTGTGTAACGTTGACTATTCGTCGTGACATTCCGTTTACTGAGTGTGTCTTTGACAATCAATTCTAAAAATAGATTTTATATAAAATCATAGTTTAAAAAAATTATTATTAAATATTATTTTTTAAAAAAATTAAGTTTAAGATGTAAACCATAGTTTTAAAAAATTGAACAGTCTGCAGCTTTTTCTATGTCTCACATATGTACTGTTGGAAGCATTAAAAATTATCCAAATAACTCCCTGCTTCATTTCTCTCCTGTTAGCAAGAAAATTTTCTTCTTTCTTCCTCGCGTTGCACAATTTCTGTATATATATATATATATATATATATATATATATATAATATTATATAAATTTTTAAATTATTCACATAAATTAAATTAAAAATACTATTTAAGTAAGAAAAAAATTAAAATTTAAATAAATATTATAAATTTTTATCTTATTAAACAAAAATATACATATTATTTTTTAATTATTTAAATAAAAAATTAAAAAATTATTTTTTATATAATTATCATATTAGTTTATATTTTTTTTAGTAAATTATTTATAAAAAAATGATTCTACTACTAATTATTTAAATATCTTTAATTTTTAAAATTATTTTTTTAGAATTTATTTTTTTTTAAAATTTATTCTTTAAAATCTATTTTTTTTAAATTTATTTTTTAAAAATTAATCTAAATATACTGTTGTGTTTAATTTTCTGCTTTCTTTCCTAACCCAACGGGACGCCCACACCTTCCTTCGTAGTTCTCTTGCCATCTCTGAATCTGGACGCCCTATATAAGCCTCCACTTCTTCCCATTATAAATCCAACGGCCATTCCCTCAATCGGTCTCCACAATAATCAAACTTCGAAATCCTTTCAGCTGGAGATTCTCTCTCTAAGGAATCTCCCGCTTCTCTCTCTTCTCTGTTACTGCTTACCTCCTTCCTCTTCGATTTCTGCTTCCTCCATTGCTTTCACGTCACTGTCTTCCTTATCTGCGAGAGGTACTTGATTCCTGGCTTCACGAGCTTTGTTCTTCGATTCAACGTGTTTTTCTTGTGATATCGTCGTATTTAGCAAGTTTTAATGTGTTTCGAGGATTTTGTTTTTTGATGGTGTGTTACTTCCGGATTTCTTGGTTGTGGTTTATAGATCCGTGTTAGAATTCAGTTTGGGAGTTGCTTTTTCCATAAGTCATTCCCGAGCTGAGAATCACGACAATTTGATGGTTTTGAGCTTTCACCTTTCAAATCTACTACTGTTCTTAACTATACATAGGATTACTGGATCTGATGGGGATCGTGCTGTTCCGCTTTGATTTCATGGCTACTCTTTTACTTTTTCATTTTTTAATTAACTTTAAACTAGTAAGATTCAGCTATTGTTAGGATGCTCTATTTGAACTACATATTGCAGTGAATGATAATTCAGTATCAAATGGTCATGACCTGGTGCTTTTGCCTCGTACTATTTCTCTCCATTTCCCCCTCTCTTGATCCAAAAGAATGGAACATGTAGCTATCGTAATAATGCCTGAATCAATTTTTTTTGTGCCAATAATTAGTGTATTGTTTTGTCTAACCTCTGGATGGAGATAGCAGTCAGGGATGGCGGATCAGATTTCATATACTTCTCGTACTCTTTTTTTTCCTTTTTGTCTTTTAACGTTCCAGCCTCCTTGAATACGAGACAAAAACACACATGATCCATTGGGTCGTTGTAGTTTATTTGCCTCAAACTATGCTTTAATTTTGTACAGGACTTATTGCTTAATTTTACATTTTCTTAACTAATATTTAAATTTAGACATGGCTATTTTGCAGCGGATCGGTGAGAGAATATTACTATTTGAATTATCAGCTCTAATATCTTCTTGTCCATACAGATAAGACCATCTGAATTAAAGCTTGGGGATTAACCCTGCATGAAGACAGACGAGTGAAGAATTCACATTACATATTAGAATCTCTAGTCCATGATGTCTTCTGCAAGCAAGGGCGAAAGGAAGGCTGCCATTGATGCAGCGTCATGGTTGTTCAATGTGGTTACATCTGTAGGAATAATCATGGTGAATAAAGCCTTGATGGCTAAATATGGTTTTACTTTTGGTATGTTCCTGTTTTAACTCCTTCCATTTTTAATTCCTCTTTTGAATCTTTGATGGAGCATGGCCGTACTTACATGTTGCATGATTCTTATCAATGTGTCTTATGGATAAAATATCAATTCTATGCTTCTTTCTGGAATAATACCATATAATAGGCAATGCTGGTTTTGAGTTTGAATTTCACCTTTGTCTTAGCAATTAACCTCTTTAATATGGTTAAGCTTTAGGCCCCCAGACTTGCTTGACACTTGTGAGTGAGATGCTGTTGTGCTATGTCCTAACCATGTAAACCAGTTAAATGGAATTAGGAATGTGATGCAGCATGGAAATGGACTAAGACGAAGAGGGATCATGAAAGATGGATGGCAAACTATGCTTAGACTTTAGAGAGCTTATTCCTCAATTTGATTTCACCCTTTCCGGGCAATGAAATTATTGCTTCAAAGTTAAAATGAATTGATGTGTCTAGCCTTGAATCCCTGTGCCCAATGCAATTCTTTTTTCCCAATAATCTAGAATAAGCATGCAATATTTCTTAATGGTAGTTGAACAGAGGACAATATATGAATAATGCTAGTAAACAACAATGCTGCTTGTGCGAAAGAGAGAGACCAGTGTAAAGCTGAACCAAACGTTAATGGTTTATGCTTTCAGTTTCCACATTGATGTGCACTGCTGAGAAATCTGTGTTTATCATATTTTATGTGGCTTTTGGACAAAGAATAAGTAAAGCTTTTATAAAATTTTGTTTGATGTGAGATCCATGTAAAAGGTTTTGCCGTGAAATCCATACTAAAGCAATGATTCATTTGTATAGTTTTGCTTTTAGAGATTGCGAAGGATAAAAATATCACACACACACATAAAACAAGAACAAGAGGCATAAACTGCAGCAAGAAAAGAGATGGATGATTAAACAATCTCTTCTTTGAAATCTGAATCATACAACTGATGAATGCCAACAAATTGATTGTAAGTTCTAGGCTTCTGCACCATTCCTAATGTATAACATTTTATATGATGCTATTTTGTAGCTACTACATTAACTGGCCTGCATTTTGCCATGACAACTTTGTTGACGACCTTTCTTAAGTGGCTGGGATATATCCAGACCTCTAGTCTTCCATTGCCCGATCTTATCAAATTCGTTTTATTTGCAAATTTCTCCATTGTTGGAATGAATGTGAGTTTGATGTGGAACTCAGTTGGATTCTATCAGGTAACTTGGTTGAACTATAAGTTTTTGTACTCTAACAGATCTCAGAAGTTAAAATATTTATTGCCTTTTGATTGAAATGTTCAGATCGCCAAGTTGAGTATGATTCCAGTATCTTGTTTTCTGGAAGTTGTCTTGGACAATGTGCGGTATTCAAGGGACACAAAGCTTAGCATTATGTTGGTTCTCCTTGGTGTTGCTGTTTGTACAGTCACTGATGTAAGCGTCAATGCTAAGGGGTTTATAGCCGCTGTAGTGGCAGTTTGGAGCACCGCACTGCAGCAGTATGTAAGTAACACTTAATTGAGCCAAGAATCATAATAGACAGATGTATTGGATCAAAATAAATTCTTGTTTATAGAGTTGGCGAATGCAAAATTATTGGTTCGTGTGGATTTGACATGCATGTTCATAACCATATGTTGAAACTTAATTAGAATTTATTTAGTATATTATTGATTTAAAACTGAAGAAATTGAAAGCATGAACCATTTTATCCTTTTAAACAAGGGAAACTACATATAACCCCTTAAAAGCTATAACTTATTTTTAACATTGATACACGGATGCTAAAATGTAACAGTTAGCCCACTAAACTATTGCAAATAGTAAAAACGTCATTTATTAGTTAGAACTAGATTTTAAATACCTCAATCACCACCCAATGTTTCATTTCTTCATCATTCTCAAATTCCCCACTACACTGAAAGTATAACCTGACAATTGCTTTTAAAAACAAGTTCTAATTAATGTGCATTTATATTTCTAGTGATAATTCAGGGAAGTAAAGTTTTACATTTTAAAATTTGTATACCAAAGTTGTAACCAAGTTTAAAAGATCTATACCAATTTTCTTCTTCAACACATGGGTTTTGACTAGAAAGGGCTCCCAAATACAATTTCTATGAGCTTTTTTTAGCTCATTGCACGAGTAACTTCATCATTCATTTGTTATCATGATCTAGATTGCATGAAGCTTACATTTTACATTATGTTCTTTTGCAGTATGTACATTTTCTTCAGAGGAAGTATTCTCTTGGATCGTTTAATTTGTTGGGCCATACTGCCCCAGCACAAGCAGCAAGTCTGCTGTTAACAGGTCCCTTTGTGGACTACTGGTTGACAAATAAACGAGTTGATGCTTTCAACTTTGGTCTGGCATCCACTGTAAGTTTTCCTCACTTCTCCTTTTTCGTTTACATCGTTATACGGGGTTAACAAAAATGTGCCTAATCCATTTAGATTTGTATCCCCAGAATTATTTTCTATGAAGTTTCATTCAAGCTTTCTTTGTTTTCACTGCTATTTTGTTAGCTGTAAACACTTTCACAACCAATTCCTTTGTACTTTTGGCCCTGTCTTTTGAAGCATCATTTGAAGTTTTATGTCGTTGTCCCCTGATGTTTGAACTGTTCTTGGTGTCTGCAGTTCTTCATCATTCTATCGTGCTGTATCGCAGTAGGGACAAACCTGAGTCAGTTCATCTGCATCGGCCGATTCACGGCTGTGACATTTCAAGTCCTCGGCCACATGAAAACCATTCTGGTCCTCATCTTGGGGTTCCTTCTGTTTGGGAAGGAGGGTCTGAATCTTCAAGTAGTTCTAGGCATGATAGTTGCAATACTGGGAATGGTCTGGTATGGCAATGCTTCTTCTAAGCCTGGAGGCAAGGAACGTCGTAGCTTATCAATTCCCACCACCAAATCAGCAGATTATAGTGCTGTACCAGTTTCATCTGAATCCGATGAAAAGGTATAATAGTTTATCAGCTAGCAACAGGTCAAAGGGGATTCAACTTTGGATCAGCTGATTCAGTTTCATAGGAGTCCCTCCATTATTATTTATTTATAAATACTAAATCTAATTTTGTTTGTTTTATTTTTTTTTCTAAATGTGTTGCTGAGTCGAGGGAAAGGACGTATCTATAGTGTGCAACTCTGTGAAAGAATGAAGGAAAAGAGAAATGAGTAGGCTCCATTATCTTCCTTCTTTTTTTTCCTGCACCAAAATTTGTTACACCATTTTTTTCCTTTTTAATAAAAGTTTTCCTTTATTCAAATTTCAAACAGGTTGCTTCAAACAACTTCCACTCAATGTGGGGTCAAAAGACCACATAGGGTTTTTTTTTTCCTACCCGGTTCACCAGAGTTTTGTCCCGATTACATTCGAATCTGACCCATGTCTCGCACCTGGTTATGGTAGATGAGTCTCCTAATAGGGATTTTTTATATCCGTCAAAGCTCAAACTCAATACCTTGTTTAAGTGATACTGAGTTGTTTATCACTTAAATTAATCCCGATAGTGACCACATAGATTTTGTATTAAAAAAAAAAAAAAGACCACATTGACATAATGGAAAGATCTGCCTTTTTTAAACTCATCAAAGCCCATTCCAAAATATGGATCCGGCAATGGAAGCTGTGGCCCCGTTCTTTTTAAACACACGACCAGCTGTTATAAAAAAAAAAAAAAAAAAAGTATACCGATAGCCTACTCGTCTTAATTGACATTGATATCATTTAGGAAAGAGAAAAATATTTTGTCCTTAGATCGTAGGTGAGTTTAAACTTTTTCTAAAAATTTATGTACTAAAAAAATAAAAATAAAAAAGTGAATTGAGCTAATAAAAATTGATACATATTGTAAGAAATGAACTCATATTTTATAAGGATACGAGTTCGATTCTTACTGTCATCGTGAGGACTCTTTTGATAAATAATCTCGTAAGTCCTTTATAAATAATCTCTAAATTTTAAGGTTATATTATGATATTAGTAAATAATCGATATCGAATCTACTTAAATTTTTTATAACAAAAAAAAATGAGTTAATATCAACTTTAATCTTACATTTTGCCTTAATTTTAATATTTTAATCTTTTAAATTTAAAACTAAAAGGTTTTGACCTTTAAATTTAGGAGAGTACAAACGGTTAGTCCCTATACTTTGACAAGGACTTGTAGCTGGGTTAACGGCATTAAATATGATGATGTGGCACTAACACCGTTAATTATGCCATATTATGGCATGCTGACCGGCAAGCTGACGTGGAGAAAAACTTGTGTGTTATGACCTGGACATGTGAATTGTTTTTTTGTTTTTTAAAAAAAACAAACATTACTTGAAGACATGAGAGGACAGAACGCACCTGGGTTGCGCCGGCGAAGTGTGAGCTCGCCATCACTACAGCAATCCAACTTTCCGGCGATAAACGAAAGCGATTGAGATTCGAAAAATCCAGAGTCGCTCCGCATGTAGAGAGCGCGAGAAATCCAGAGAGAGTAAGATTCAAGAAATCAAGAGTATCTCAGAATTTCCACCGGTTCTGTAATATTTGTTTCCGAATCAGATTTTTGTGATTCTTAAGGTGAGAATCTCTGAAATTATTTTATTGGTGCTGCTTTCCTCATTAGTACAGTGAGTTTCTCACAAGTGTTTGTGCTTTGAGGCTCCTTTGTGATGTTCAGAGAAAACTTAGGAAGGAAAAGGAGCCTCTTAGAATAGTTTTATTGATTTTCTTTTCTTAGATTAGTTTTAATGAGACCAAAAGGACTTGAAGTTTCATTCTCCCCATGCCTAGAAAAAGATAAGTTTGATAGAGCCAAACTCAAAGCCGGGAAGGACCAGTAGCAAAACAATAAACTGGAGATATATCAAAACTCAGAAAAAGAAGCAAAATTCCGGAAGAGGATGGAAAAACTGGAGATTAGAACGCGGGAGCATAAAAAATATGGGAAAGATTGCAAGTTGGGTTAGAGAGGCTGCCTTCTCTATTTGAAATTCTGTGTGGATACTGGTCATGCAGTTCAACCTCCCTTCAGCGTTAAATGGAGAACCACGACGTTTTGGGTATGATGTGGCAAGCCGCAAGCACAGTCGAATTCCTAATTTGCGGCAGGACTGCAGATTCGACCAAGGGTCGCCGTATTTTTCTTAGCCGTATTTTTCTTTCTCCCCTTTTTAAGAAAAAAGAATAATTTGTTTTTTCTTTTTATTATGAAGAACAGGACAATAAACAAGAAGGTTCGTCTCCTCCATAGCAGATCTGAAGTCGAAGTGCCGTCCACCTTCGCCGTCGCAGGTCTGAAGAGGTAGAAGGGGAAAACAAAGAATGTAGTCATCCTCCGTGAAGATCAACAGGTAGCCGTGGTGAACTTCTCGATGTCCATCGTCCGTCTTTATCACGAGTATGAACGAGCACGGCCCTCGTCTGACCCTCACCTGACTTCTCATACCTTCGTCGGATCTCCCCAAACGTTTCCAAATGCCGTCTGAACCTCTCTGTTTACGATGCATTTTAAGCTTCTGATTCTTTTTTTTTTATTTCACCACTTACCTAGACATACTTCTATTTCCACATCAGCTTGCTCAATCTCACGCCACATCAGCATCATTGACGGTATTAAGGGCTACATGGTCATATTCAACACCTTTAACACAACTTCAAGTCCTTTTTAAAGTATAGGAAACTATCTACGTAACTTATGAGACCAAAATCTTGTGTTACAAATTTTATACGCTACAATTAAAATTAAAAAAAATGTAAGGACTAAAATTGGTATTTATCCAAAAAGAATTAACTAATAGTATTAAGTCTAATATAAATAGTTAATTTATTATAATATAATAAACTAAAATTTAAATATTTATTAGAAAATGTATCTATATTTAATAACTATCAATATCTTAAATATGATTATCTATATACAGTAAAAAAATTACAAGTAGGGACTGGGTTAAGTAGAGGAAGAATTATCTATATTTAATATTTAATAATATTAAAATTATTTTTAAGAGAGAGATATTTAAAAAAGGCACACGGGAGAAAACAGATTACATAAGACAAAAGATTAGCCAGCTTCTTCTTGCCTAGGTTGATCTGGGGTAGAATATGAACCACCTGGGAATGAAGAATAAGGCAAACCATTTGGGCTGATAAAAGTGTAAGCTTTAAGCTGGCCTAAACAATCATGCTTGTATGAGATTCTCTACCTTAGAATAATACTAAATACCCTTAACCAATAGGAGGTGATTTGAGTAGTAAGTAGGTCAGTATCGCTTAAATAAGGTTTTGAGTTCGAACATTGATATATATAGAAAATCTCCGTTGAAAAACTCACCCAGTATAACCAGGTGCGCGACGTGAGTCGAATCTAGATATAGTTAGGGTAAAATTATGATGAATCGAGTAGGCAATTAAAAAAAAAATACTAAATACCCTTAGAGTAAGTGATGTGAGCTTAACTATTTTCTATAAGTTTTTTTACAAACAAAAAATACCAAATGCCTTACCTGTATCAACGTATTACATCATATCATAATCGTATATTCTCAAAAACATATGACAACGTTTCTTTTGAGGTCTAAAACCTGTCTCCATTTGCCTAACACTGCCGAAACCAATCTCTTCCAACCGCTTCCCCATTTTATGCCCACTTTAAGATAACAATTGGCTCACACACACACACACACACATACATATGTTAATTTAATATATTGTTTTAAAAAATATTGAATTTTTTATACATAGAAAGTATTTTAAACATTCTATACACAGAAACTATTGACACTAAAATTTATATTATTATAGCTAATAAAATTTTTAAATGAAGATTTTTTATTGATATTTTTGTTATATTTAGACCATGAACTGGCAATTACAAGAAGTTGCAATAGGAGTAGCTACAGTGGAAGTAAATGCTTAAAGAAAGGGTTAGGTGGAGTTGAAGGTAACGTAATGAGGTGAATAATGGAAGTGGCTTTTCCTTTGTGGGAGTTGATGGCGAAGATTCAGTCCGTGCGTGTTGGTCCCAACAAGAAGCATATGCGTATTTAAGCCCAACACTCCCTACACTTAAAGCCACATACCAGAAACGGAGCCTGTAATGAAAAAAGCCTCAAGTTTCATACTCTCTCTCTCACACACACACACAGTGAAAATTAGGTTTGTTTTCTTTGACATTTAAGGCCTCACCCCTCTGCTGCAGCACGCCAGCCCCTGGTTGATTCTTCTGCGCCCATCTCTCATGTCAACTACGTACGTGCGTAGATGCAAATATATTGTACTAACCAACAAAAATATATGTTAATGAGAATTTATATATATCATAATAAATAAATATATATTTTATAAGTATATGAGTTTGATTCATATTATCGTTATGAAAAAAAATTTAATAAAAAATCTCATAAATTTTATATTAATACTCTTTAAGTTTTAAAATTATATATTAATCTTAATAATAAATCGGTGTTAAATTTATCTAAATTCTTTATATAAAAAAACAAAAATATATTCAGTAGGATTTGATTTATATCTTATAAAATCATGTGTTTAAATTGCGTAGCGGATATAAGGATTTTATTAAAATATAATATTTAAATATTTTTATAAGCATTGTTTGAATATATTGAGCCACTATAATCTAATTCACCTGAATGAATTATATAAATTGGGATTCATCTAAATGAATTATATACTATAATCATATTGAGCCATAATCATGTCTAAATATGCTATAATTATAATGAGTCATTGGAGATTTATCTTATCTAAACTTTTTTTACAAAAAAAAAATGTTACGATCATATAAATCTAGTTATATAATTTCATGAACTAAAATTCTTAGTCACATATGGCATGATTATATACTAAAATAGCTTGTTTAAGTGTTACACAAGTGCGTTAGACTCATTGACATGACAAATCAATCAGATAATCTACAAGCATGGATACACTAACGTAACAAATTATAATTTGAGAAAATTATTTTTTTATATACAAAAAAAAACTAATCTTTTAATGTTTATAGTTTTAACTCTTATAATTTTAACTTTTTAAAATTTTGATATTTAAACGTGATAAATCATATAATTTTATTTTTTAAAATATATAAATTATTATTTTAAATAATTAAAAAAATAAAAATTAATTAAATTATATCGAATTAAAATTGATAGTCACAGTCAAGTTACTACACTTCTTTGTTAGGCCCGTTTCGAAAAAATTTTGAAAAAAATCTCATAGGAAAAAAAAAGATTTTGAGTAGTTTTTAGAAAAATATTTTTAAAAAAAAAATTTATAAAAAAAGTGATTTTAAATAAATGAGTGTTTGGATAATTATTTCTATAAGTATTTTTACTATTAGTAAATTATAAAAATATATACAATTATTAAATAAAGGAGAAATGAGATATGGGAGATGGTGTAAAAAAGAAAGGAGAGAGGGTGTAGAAGAGAGAAGGTATAAGAAAAAGTAGGGGTAATATAGTAATTAGTTAATCCATAAGCTATTTTATTGTTCCATAAGCTACTCTGACCAGCTCATCTAAAACCTTAATTTTAAACCATAATTTAGTCTAAAATCATTTTGAATAAATATAGTTATTTATTTTTAAAACTTAAATTTTTCTCAAAATTAAATTTAAAATTTAGATTTGGGCTATTTTCAAACACCCATGTTATTTAACTTTTTATCTCATTTTTTGTAATAAAAAAAATGTTCAATTTAGCCCTAGTTAAAATGTGTTCGTGCTTGTTAAATTCCATTGACATGATTAATATATATATATTGTCTGGATATTTTGAAAATGTATTATTCACAGCAATTTAAAAAAAAGGAGTGATAAATTATAATAATCTCATATGGATCATATACGACAAAATATATTATTTTTCAAGACATAAATGTGAATCAATAAATCAAACATAATGACCTAATCATGACTTGAGTTTGTACCTTAGATTTTCTCCCAAAATATGGCTAAAGGAAAAGGGAAAGTCCTTGAATATGCATACCAATTCAGCACATAGGGCTGGCTACAATGATAAGGATTTCAATTGAACTGAGATCTCTAAAAGATTCTGAGGCATAAAAAAGGTTTAAAATTTTAGATTAAAAAATTCAAATAATTCGGCTTTTGATTCCCCCCCCCCCCCAAAAAAAGGTTAGTTAGGCTAATACAGCTGCTATGGGGTCCCACTTTATTGAATTCAATCTCTTCTCCAAGAATAACAAAGCCATCGTACGCGTCCCCTAACTTCTGGGTGGTAAAAAATTATATATTATTATTATTATTCTATTAATCTATAGTTTATATTTAATATAAAAACTTTGACAAAATATATTATCCTTCCCTGTCAATTGTACAACTCATCAGTCATCTCTCACGGCTGGCATGATATTTCTCATCTCTCAATTGTGAATGGTAAGTCTTTTTTTTACAAAAAAAAATTAAAAAAAAATCTCTCAATTGTGAATGGTAAGTCTTTTTTTTTACAAAAAAAAAAAAAGACTCAATATAAAGTTAATTAAAAAATTTTATTCTTCTTAACTGATATTAATATTAAATAAGATAAATTATCATTTACCTTTAAATTTAAATATTTAAAAATTATAATATTTTTTAAAATAATGTGATTATAACTATAATAAAATAATATTTTCTATAGATTAAATATATTATAAATATTTATATGTCTTACCTTTTTATCAACTGAACTCATAGATAATATTTATTTTTTTTGTATAAAATTTTTTGAAAATAGGTTAGACTCACTCATGATCAAAAGATAAAGTGAAATCTCATTTCCTCCTAAATAATATTAATATTAGATAAAATGATTTATCTATTACCTTCAAATATTAAAAATTAAAATACCTCTAAAAAATTATGACTATAATTATAATAAAATAATATTTATTAAGAATTGAATATATTATAAATAGTTATATTTTTACTTATTCATCAGTTGAACGATAGACAATTGGGCACAGACAAGATTTATGAATCAACATAATAGTTATGTTTAGACGAAATCATGGATCAAATATAACATTGATCAACTTAATATAAAAATTCTAATAAGACATGGGCTCAAATCTGAAGATATATTTAGACGACGTCTAGGGCTTAAATTTGAAGGCTCTGGACAATAAAACTCTGCCACTAAACTTTTTTTCTTTTTTGATAAATAAACTTTTAAAAAATAATTATACTCGTAATATAAAAATAGAATAAAATCTCTATTTTTCTTATATAATTTTAATATTGGATAGGATGAATTGTTAATTATTTTTAGATATAAATTGAAATATATAAGAGTTAAAATATCTCCTCAAGTGTCACGATTATAATTAAAGTAAAATAGTATTATCTAAAAATTAAATATATTTTTAATAGTTATATATCTAATTTTTTTATTAACTGAATTTGCAGACGATAAGTCTACTGATCATTTAAATGTTGAATACAGCCACCTTTTTACAACTTGAATTTGAGATTGATCTTTTTATAGAAAGACAAAATGATCGGTTTAGAGTTGAAATCAAATTTTCTCAAATTTAAATATTTATATTATATTTTTACACAGCCTCCCTCATATTCTCTACCCAGCTCAAAACGCTAATCTTGTTTCATCAAACATTAAAGTCCACCGTAGTAAAACAAAAACATTAAAATATTTCTAAATTTTATAAAAAAAAACACACTTTTAAGTCCCTTATTGTACTTAACTTCTAGTAGAAGTTAATTTAAACGGCCTCATATTTTAAATAAATTAGATTTTGAATAATTCAGGTAAAAAAAATATTGGGTGCATACTTTTCATGGAGTGGCATTTTATGATTTGGATGGATACCAAATAATCTGATAAAATCATTAAAAAAATATAACAGAAAAAAATTCCATTTATTAAAATAATACAAATATTTCAATGTTTTATAAAAAGGATGCAATAAATAAAAAATAATATATAAACGAGCAGAGCCAGGTGGACCATTTTATTTTCCATAGCCTAATCTAGTCTGATGGGGCCTAATATACTTAACCCAACCACATTTACTAAATTGTCCCCTAAAATTGACCCCTTAATAATTACTGTCTCCCGTCGAAGTTACCTACCAAATTCATAGATTTGTATTGACAAAAGCTCCTTTTAACATACATAATTAATAGAAATACTTTAAAATATTTATAAACTTAAAAGATAAATAAAATAAAATATTATATTAATTTTTATATTTTAAGATCAGATTAAGCAGAAATTAGAAAAATGGGTTATTCTCAGAGGGCCACCGCGTTCGTGCGTGTGGCATTGATATTGTACTTTTGGTTATTTGAAGCAAAGCAAGACCAAAAAGAGGGTAAGACCCACCCAGGCTTCGCTTTTCTTTTTTTTTTTTTTCTTTTTTTTTTAATCTTTGCTTTATTTCACAACTCTCAAAATATCATAATCATACATCTTTCATTAACTCTTTCATCTAACTTACCCACACGTGCACGGCCTCCCTTGTTCCCCCTCATCTTGTGTATACTTATTTATATATATATATATATAAATTAATCTTTTAATTATTAAATTTTTTAGAATGACTCAATTCTTAAATTTTTGACCTATTTAAAACTCAGCTATTCCTTAACTTTGTTTTTTTTTAATAATTTTAGCCCTCTCATCTATAATTTATTCCACCTCATCACGGAGTCATCCTACATGGTCACGTTCCATCGGTGAGGAAGAAAAAATTATATATGATGAATATTCATTTTTATTTATATACAAATTTTTTTTTATAAATTTTTGTTTTACGTCTATTTATTGGGTCATTTTTACATTTGTTATTAAATTTTAATTATTAAGTAGTAGAAATATTTTTAAAAAAGTGTCACAGATTTTTTATATTAATTACAAATAATAAGGTTATCTACATTTTTTAGATTCTACAAATTAATTAATAAGATTTTATTTAGTTAAATCTTAAAAGAGAGAATTAATGACAGTTAGATTTCCGGCAATATGGTAATTCAAATAATTATAAATAAAATATTTAAGCTTAAAATATAACTAACTCTCAATAACTTATAATTAAAATTATGTTTGTAAGTGTTTGAGTATGTGAGAGTACTTATGAAAACTTAACTGCGATTAAGTGTGAACTCATTCTTGTGGGGTTAACTGTCATAGAGGCGGGTGTTTGCTTCCCGTGTCATTAGAATGAAGTAGGGCCCATAGAGGCTTAAATAATTTGTTGCTCCTGAAGTTGCACGTGTGGTGTCCTCTCGTTCACGACCCTCCTAATTGCTTCTCATCCAATTCTCCCAATTCCCTCGCCTCTTGTTTACTCTCCAACGTTTACAACAAAATAATAATAATAATAATATATACCCCCTTACTATAAATCCCCAACTAAAGTGCATTGAATATTTATTTCTCCATATACCTATATTTAATTAGGGTAATATAAAAGAATATAAATTAATATAATGTTAAATTTTAAAAAATTCTATATTTAACTCCCATATAATAAATTTAATTATAGATACCTTTAAAAAATTATTAAATAATTATGAAGTCCTACAGAATTTATAATTATTTTTTTTAATTATAAAAAGGTAAAACTACCCTAAAAAATTATCAGTTATTATTTTTTTGTCATCCTGTTATTATTTTTTTTATGAGAGTTGTCATTCATATTATTTTAGTTATTATTTTATTATTCTTATATGAGTTATTATTTTTTAATAAAATTATATTTAAGTCTAATATAAAGAATTTATTTGCAAAAAAGTCATGAGAAATAATCAAAATACTATGAAATCCCATGAGACTCGTGATTAATTTTTTTGAATTGTAAAATGATAGAAATACCCTTAGAAAAATGCCTTAGTTGTTATTTTTTATCTCCCAGTTGTTATTCATTATTCTCGGAGTTACATTTCTATTGCTGAAGTTATTATTTTTTTTGTTATTTGAGTTATTATTATTTTTTATTAAATTATCATTATTATTGATTGAGTTATTTTTTAATATGAGTAGTTTTGTTATTTTATAATTTAAAAAATTAATCACAGGTCTCGTGGGAATTCATAATAATTTTGATTATTTTTTAAAACTTTTTTATAATTAAATTTATTGTATAAGGCCCATATTTTTTTCTACAAAATTATTATTTCTATTATTTAAATTATTTTTTCTTAGAGGAGTTTCGTTATTTTATAATTCAAAAAAATAATCTTAAATCTTATAAGATTTTTCAATTGTTTGATAATTTTATGTAATTTATCTACAATTAAATTCATTTGAATGAAACTTAAATATATTTTTTTATAAAATTTATTGTAATTAATAAAGAATATTAAAAATATTTTAAATTTTATGATAAATTTAATATTATTAAAAGTTGTAGATGGAGTATGGGATAGAGTTATATATATAATTATATATAACTCCCTGTAAGCCAAGGGGGGTGGAGCTACAGTGACAGCGACATTGCGAAGGGGTTGATGGCGGGGGATAAACACTCCGTCTTATTGGGCCACGTCATCGCTCTGGACACCAGCACGCGGTCATCGCTGCTTCAGGTCCCTCTTCCATTTATTCTCCCTCTCCATTATTACTAGATTGTTCCCTTCTTTTTCCCCGTGTGCATTTGTAAAGGATACATAACAATTCAATAAAAATTGCCCCCCGTTTTGTATGCATTATATTATATATTATTTTATTTTATGAATATTATCCCTTATTATAATTTTTAAATGCTATATCTATTTAATAAATATTTTAAAAATATACAACGGCATTGGAATATTGCCTTATTAGAGATGAAATTGATTAAATTAAGGGCACCCCGTTGTGTCTAATCACAACCATGATTTGAAATTTATTAAAATATAAGCCAAAAAAATAAAAATTCAAAATACCACTACCATGAAGTACAAGTCCGGGGGTTATGACCTAGATGATACACGGTCTAGAGGACATATATTATTAAATTTTAAATTATCTTATAATAATATAGAAGGTATCAAATTATTTAATAATTATCAATAATATAGTAATTCATTTTTTATATTTTATATCCATTCTATTATTAGTGATGATATAATTATGCGTAGTAAAAAAGATAAAACTCTCATAAAGAAAAACTTAAGCTCGTTTAAATTTTCTTTATTAAAAATATGATCTCGATTTATGACTCATAAATTCCTTTATCCTAACGTATCACCTCATACCTCACATAAATTAAGAGAAAAATATTAAAATTAATTAATATTTTTATTTTATTAAAGATTTTCGTGACATTAAAAGTTACCCTTGAACAAAATTTTAAATTTTTTATTTAAAAATACTCCTAAAAACTTTTATCCCAAAATTATGTGTATAGTGATATTTGTTATTTTTTCAGTACCAGTTATCTGCTTCTCGCAAAACATATCTAAGTGTGCCGACCAAGTCAAAAATAAACATACACTGAATAAAAATATAGTAGATCATGAAAAATAAAAGAGGGTATTAAGTCATTTGTTAAAAAAAAATTAGTTTTAAATATAAGTCACATGAAAAAGTATTAATTATTAATTGTTAATTTTATCTCTATTTAATTTTTATTAAAAATAAAGAAAGAGAAGAGGAAAGTGAATGATTTATAAATTTATAATAGAAAAAAATTGATAAAAAATAAATTTTAATTTTTATGAGTTACAAATAACTTATAATAAAAAATAAAAAAATAGTGATAATTTTAAAAGATTAACAAACACTAATTTTATGATAGTTTTATGTGAAGGACTTAAAAGTTTGTAACAAATAAATGAGATTTAATATGATATATTATTTTTTTCTGGTCTTAAACACAAGGGTTAATTAATTGATGTGGTTTAACCCTAAATATTACTGACCTTAACCTTACCCATTTTTACTCTCTTATTTATTTATTTTTACTTACATTGCCCTTATTAGTTATTTTTTTTTAAAAAAAAAAAAGAGTTTACTCTCTTCATCTCCTACATTTAATACATTCATCAAAATAGTTATTTAAGTAAAAGTGACGCACAGTTTTACATAAAGATGATAAATAATTAATTTTATTAATCTCAGTAAGTTAGCTTGCTAAGGTTTTATATTTAATATTCGATGAAGTATGCCTTTCAATTTTAAATGGATGAGTTTATTAATTAATTCAATAAATTAATGAAATTATGTAAGTTGATTATTTATAGAATATATGTGGGCACACAAAATTTCTTAATAAATATATTTTTTGAAATCTAAATTTATATATTTTTATGAAGATAAAACTATTTACTACTTTTAAGTAAAAGTTTGCTGATGTTAAATTTATAATCTACCATTGAGAATATTACTAAAAATAAATTTATATTTTGAGCATGTTTATAATTTTTAACTGGTTTTAATAAAACTTTTTATTCTAGTAAATTATTTATTTTTTTATGAAAATCGGAGAAATATTATAAAAAATATTACAAAAGTATTGAATGTAAATTTTCTAGAGTTAGATATTGAAAATAATATAATTTACACATCTTTAGTCTTTCTCACACATAGGTGCATATAAATATATATATATATACACACACACTCATCTTATATATAATATGTGTTTTGATAGTATTTTAAAAAAGAATCTATAAAAAAATAATTTTTAGATAATTTATAAAAAATAATGTTAAAAACAAAATATAGAAAAAAATAGTTTTAAATAAATAAGTATTAAGATAATTATTTTTAAAATAATTTTTTATATTAATAAATTACTAAAAATGTATGATTTTATTAAAAAGAAGAGAGAGGAGAGAAGGTAAAAAAGAAATAGAAAAAAATATAAAAAATATATAAGATAAATGAGAAATGATAAAAAAGATAAAATAGAGATGAGAGATAATATAAAATATATAAGAAGGAGGAGAGAGGGTATAAAAAAAATAAATATAAAATAATAATTGAATAGTCAATAATTTTTTTTATTATTTTAAAAATTATTATGATCAATTTATTTAAAATTATAATTTTAAACTATAATTTAATCTAAAAATATAAATATAAATATTTATTTTAAAATTTTTTAAAATAAAATTTTTATCCAAAATAACTTTTAAAACGATCATTTTATTCCAAACCAAACAGGTCTATAGTACGAGACTTGCTTAGTTTTTTTAGGCTTAAAAATAAAGTCATATAATATATTTTATAATATATATAAATTAATTAATTTAATAAATTTATATAAAAAATAATTAATATAAAAACTGAGTGTTTGAAGAGACATAGTGACAGACTGACAGCCGCGTCAGCCTCTCTGCATGACACATGAGTGAAGTTCATTATTAGATCTGTTTAACCGTACATTTTGGGCTCTTGCAAGAAATTATTTACTGCGACACGTGGCCTAAGTTTTATTGGCTAATAAATGAAGTAAATAGTAGAGCGTAAATGAACAAAATAACGGTTCTTTATTTTTTATTTATATTTTTTTTTTGGCCATCGGGAGAAATTAACGGTTAGGTAAGGTAAGCAGAAATGCAGAATAATTGAATACGAATGGGAAGCACACAAACAAAAAACCACTTGCATACGGCCAGTGAAGTAACGAATTAATTTATTTTTTTTACTTAAAAAATTAGATTAAATTGTATATTTAATACTCTAAATTTTAGTTTAGTCTATTAAATTTGTAGAATGTATTTTCAATATTTTGTATTAATATCGTTAATCTCATTTATAAAAAAAATATTAATTTAACACATTTATATATTGACCTTGCAATTAAATGTTAATATATTAATCTTTAATTTAATTGTGGAGTCTCTATTTAAATTTATTGAGTAATCACTCTTTGTTAATAAAACTAACAATATTAATATTAAAACATTAAAAATATAATTTTACAAATTTAAATAACTAAACTAAAATTTAACATAAACTTAAAGAATCATATATATATTTCAGGCTAAAAATCAGAATTAAAACATCTACCTCCTATACAATACAGTTTAATAAAAAAATATTAAGCTGGTAAAAAATAAAAAAATATATAAATAAAATGTAAAAAAATGAATTAAAACTGAGAAATAATGTAATGAGGAGAAATTTTGGGACTGAGGTACATTAGGAGAGAGTGAGGGCAATAGTAGAAAAACCTGGGGAGGGGGACAGATATTGAAGTGTGGAGGGGTTGCAGCCACATGCCCCATCGAACCGAAGTTTTTAACACTGTTAGTCTCCATTTAACGACGGATTTAACGATGGAAATTTGAAAAAGGAAAAAGCTTGAGGGACTTGCTTGAAAACTGAGAAAAACTACGAGGACTTTAAGATCAATTTAACTTAATAACAATGGAAGAAATAAGCTTTTGAGCAGATAATGAGGGAAAAAGTAAAACAAAAAAAACTGAAAAATCTGATTACTGTTAGTACGTATATGTCTTCTTTTTCTCATTACTTGCCGCTGCCACTCTCCCTGTCAGTTATATTCACGCTCCCAGCCTCCCAGATTGTTGTCTTCCCTATCCTCATTCACCTCACACCACCCAATAAACAAAATTCTTATTCTTTTATAATATTAAATATAACTAAATTGATAAATTAATCTCTTGATCATTGTAAACAAGAGTTTTAGTAGATTAATCAGTTGAATTTTTTATTTTTCTCTTCTTACTAAATTTAAAATAATATTATTTTAAATTAAAACAATAATAGCATTAGGCCGAAATAGTGTTTTAGCAGCTCTCTTTTATCATATTACGTGTGCTTTGATTTTTATATATAAATATTTTATTTATTTATGAAATAACGTATTCTTATTTATATTTTTATATTATTTTATTAAATTATACTATTATTTTAATTATAATTAATTTGGTTTGTGTTAACCATTAAATTTTGAACTACTGATTTCTCTAGTTTAATGGCTGATGGGATGGAGATCATGATATTTTCCACTAAAAGCATAAATTCATTTTTTTTCTCCCCTCATGCATGTAAAACTGGCTGTAACACGGGTAGTTTTCAGTTTTCATTTTTGGAGCGAGTCAAGAGAGTGAGAAAGAAAAATAATCAATATTATAAAAGTATTTTTAACAAAAATATAAAAAGAAAAATTGTTAAAAATTTATCTATTATAAAATTTAGTCCTCAATTGTTTATATTTTATCTAAGGAAATATAACTCTATTTTAGCTGTATGAAATATATATAATCAGTTTGGTTTTTTTAGATGATCATAAATTCTGTAATAGATTTTGTTTTTTAATTTTATCAAAAGAAAAATAAACTTGAGAATAACGGAAGAGGCTGTCAATTAGTTAAAGTAAAATCTGAATGAAATGAAGTTTAATAAAAAAAGATAAAAAAAATTAGAGCGAGGCACATAGCATGTGAGCAACAGCTGTGTCTTCTCCTGGACTTGATAAATACCCTTCCTCCCTTCCTTCTTTCGGCTTTTGACCCCCCCCCAACCCCCATTCTCTCTCTCTCTCTCTGTGAACTGAACCAGAGCTCCAGAGCTTCCCCTCTAATGGCAGACCTCATACCATAAGAAAGCCACCCAATCCATCTTCTTCTCTCCAACCCTCAGCGACAATGAAACCCAAGTCCCCTACTACCTATCTCTTCTCTTTCTTCATATTCTTCTCCCTCGCCGTTCTTTCTCCCCAATCTGCAGCTTCATCCTCTGCTTTTTCTGCTTTCTTAGATTCCCCTCAACAATTGATCAACTTCAAGTCTTCTCTCCCAGACCAATCCCTTCTCAGAGATTGGCTTCCAAACCAAAACCCATGTTCTTTCACTGGGATTTCCTGCAAGCAGACCGGGGTTTATTCCATAGACCTCAGCTTCATCCCCTTGACCACAAACTTCAGTGTTGTCTCTGCCAATCTTCTCTCACTCAACCACCTGGAAGCTCTTAACCTCAAGCACACCAATCTCACTGGTAGCATTTCACATGGTTTGTTCAAGTGTGGTGCCTCATTGAGCAGTATAGATCTATCTCTGAACAGTTTGTCTGGTTCTGTCTCGGACATATCCTATCTCGGCTCCTGTTCAAGTCTGAAATCTCTCAACCTTTCGAATAATGCTTTTGAGTTTTCAGGGAAAGATTCCACCGGCTTGATACTCAATCTTCAAGTCCTGGATATCTCTCTGAATAATGGTATTTCTGGTCCAATTGTTCTCCCTTGGATCTTATCTGCAGGTTGCGACGATATGCAAGTGTTGGCTCTGAGAGGAAACAAAATCACCGGAGAAATTAATTTCTCTAACTGCCACAAATTGCAGCATTTGGACCTTTCTGCTAATAATTTCTCCGTCGCTATTCCTTCGTTCGGTGAATGTTCGGCGTTAGAGTACCTTGACATCTCCTCTAACAAGTATTTCGGCGACATTGGCCTCGCTCTCTCTTCCTGCAAGAAGCTCAGCCACCTTAACGTTTCACACAACGAGTTCTCCGGTCCGGTTCCGTCACTTCCTTTGGACTCTCTGCAGTTCTTTTATCTAGCCGGAAACAACTTCCATGGTCAGATTCCGGAACGACTGGTGGATTTGTGCACCACTCTCGTCGAGCTCGATCTTTCCGTGAACTCCCTCTCCGGTACTATTCCGCGCGGTTTTAGCGCCTGTTCTTCGCTGGAATTGTTTGATATATCTAAAAACAATTTTTCCGGTGAGTTACCGATTGAAATTTTCGTTGAGATGAGCAGCTTGAAGAAGCTAGTTCTTTCGTTCAACGATTTCGCTGGTAATTTGCCGGATAATCTGTCGAAGCTCACAAGCTTGGAATCGTTGGATTTGAGTTCCAATAATTTCTCAGGTTCAATACCTGGAGGGCTATGTGAAGATCCTAGGAACATTTTGAAAGAACTATTTCTGCAGAATAATGGGCTCACGGGTTTCATTCCACCAACACTCAGCAACTGTTCTCAGCTCGTTTCCTTGGATTTAAGTGTCAACTTCCTGAAGGGGACTATCCCTTCAAGCTTTGGGTCTCTTTCGAAGCTCCGTGATTTGATTATGTGGCTAAATAAGCTTGAAGGCGAAATACCACAAGAGCTCATGTACATTAAGACCCTTGAGAATTTGCTTTTGGACTTCAATGAGCTCACAGGGAACATTCCTTCTGGTTTAAGAAACTGCACAAACTTGAATTGGATCTCCTTGTCTAATAACAGATTGAGCGGGGAGATTCCTGCTTGGATTGGCCAGCTTTTCAATCTTGCAATCCTGAAACTCAGCAATAACTCGTTCTCCGGGAGGATTCCGCCGGAACTTGGCGATTGTCGCAGTTTGATATGGTTGGATCTGAATACAAATTCCCTAAATGGGTCAATTCCTCCTGAATTGTTCAAGCAATCTGGCAAAATCTCTGTGGATTTCATTCGTGGGAAAACTTATGTCTATATCAAGAATGATGGCAGTGAAGCATGCCATGGAGCTGGGAATTTACTGGAGTTTGCCGGTATCAGTCCGGGGCAGTTGAACAGAATTTCTACGAGGAATCCCTGTAACTTCACTAGAGTTTATAGTGGTAATCTCCAACCTACGTTTAGTAATAATGGTTCTATGATTTTTTTGGATCTTTCATACAATATGTTGTCGGGTAGTATACCGAAAGAGATTGGGAGCTTGTACTATGTAGACATTCTGAATTTGGGTCACAACAACCTATCTGGAAATATTCCGGAAGAGCTTGGGAAGGCAATAAAACTGGACATACTTGATCTCTCATGGAATAGGCTTGAAGGACAGATTCCACTGTCCTTGACCGGCCTTTCGATGCTCTCTGAAATTGATCTGTCAAACAACTTCCTAACGGGAGTGATTCCTGACTCTGCTCAATTTGTAACCTTTTCTCCCAACAGTTTCTTGAATAATTCTGGTCTCTGCGGATACCCTCTTACTCAATGTGGGTCACAGAAAGGATTAAGTTCAGATGCTCAACATCAGAAATCTCGCCGGAGGCAAGCATCCCTTGCAGGTAGTTTGGCTATCGGATTGTTGTTCTCCCTCTTCTGCATCTTTGGTGTAATTATAATTGCCTTAGAGACCAGAAAGAGGAGGAAGAAGAAGGAAGCTACACTAGATGCCTACATGGAGAGCAATTCTCACTCAGGTACAGGCAACAATACGAGCTGGAAGCTTACGAGTGCCCGCGAAGCGCTTAGCATAAACCTTTCGGCGTTCGAGAAGCCCATCCAGAAACTTACCTTTGCAGATCTCCTCGAAGCTACCAACGGCTTTCACAATGACAGTCTTATCGGTTCTGGTGGTTTTGGTGATGTCTACAAGGCTCAACTGAAGGATGGAAGTGTTGTGGCTATCAAGAAACTGATACATATCAGTGGTCAAGGTGACAGGGAATTCACAGCTGAAATGGAAACCATTGGGAAAATCAAGCATCGCAACCTAGTTCCCCTTCTGGGTTTCTGCAAGGTTGGGGAAGAAAGGCTCCTGGTTTATGAATTCATGAAATACGGAAGTCTAGAAGACGTCTTGCACGACCGGAAGAAAGCCGGGGTCAAGCTGAACTGGGCTGTAAGAAGGAAAATCGCTATCGGGGCTGCTCGGGGATTGGCTTTTCTTCACCACAATTGCATCCCACACATCATTCATAGAGACATGAAGTCCAGTAATGTATTGCTTGATGAGAATTTGGAATCCAGAGTCTCTGATTTTGGAATGGCTAGGCTTATGAGTGCTGTGGATACACATTTAAGTGTCAGCACACTAGCAGGCACACCTGGCTATGTTCCTCCTGAATATTACCAGAGCTTTAGATGCTCCACTAAAGGTGATGTATATAGTTATGGTGTAGTTTTACTGGAGCTGCTAACCGGGAAACGCCCAACGGATTCGGCGGATTTTGGCGATAATAATCTCGTGGGATGGGTTAAACAACATGTCAAACTGAAAGGGAATGAAGTTTTTGATCCAGAGCTCTTGAAAGAGGATCCTAGTCTTGAGATTGATCTTCAACAACACTTGAAAGTTGCTTGTGCTTGTTTAGACGATCGACCATGGCGCCGTCCCACGATGATTCAAGTCATGGCAATGTTCAAGGAAATCCAAGCTGGGTCTGGTATTGATTCTCAATCCACCATAGACACTGAAGATACATGCTTTGGTTCGGTTGAAATGGTAGATATGAGCATAAAAGAAGCCCCTGAAGTAAACAAGCCATAAGCAAAAAGCAAAGTAAAAGCTAGGATTCAATCAAAGAGGAGGAGGAGGAGGAGATGATTTGATCATCTCCCCAAAAAATTTTTCCTTCTTCTCTGCAACTCCCAATTATTTTCTCAACAACGAAGGAAGCGGATAAAAGGGAAAATTCGCTGTGCCTCTCTAGTATCTCTACCGTTGGATGTATGTAATCTTTGTTATTTCATGCTATCAAAGTTGTTTTAACTTGTCGTAAATTTGTATATAAACAGCTTCAGTTCAGTTCAGTTCAGGGGTTGTTACCATTTTGTTTCTTGAAAAAGTTGAGATGATGCTGAAAAGGGGCTGTTGCTTTTAGCGACCCCATTGATGGTGACTAAGTGAATGGCCTTTTGCCTTTTGGTTATCGCTTCTGGCTGTTTTATTTTTGTCTCTCTTCTTTTCTTTTCGTTTTGGTTAACTATGAAATGCAAAATTTTAGGTAAAAAAAAAAAAAACGGCGCCCTGAAGTTTTTTTGTTCGTTTTCGGCTTTTCGCCATTTGAGTCTTTGAATCTGTTACAGAACCGAGGGCACTAGGAATGTCAAGTGTGCAAGCTTCTTGGATCGATTCCAAAATTAAATGCTTGAGAAATCTGACTTTGCCATATGGGAGAAAAAGAAGAAGAAGATGGCTTAACATGGTTTAAATTCGAATTGCTAAATTATGCAAAAACTTGTTCAACTTTAAATGAGTTGCATATAATTTTATGATATTTTAACGTTTGAAAGCCCCAATCTTTTTATTCTTTTATCATGAATTTCTGGTCGTTAAGTTATAGTTAATAATTTTATAAAAATATTTTTAGTTAAATTCTATATAAATTGGGCTTTAAATTTAGATATGCAATGTCACATTTTTTTAAAAAAATAATAATATATTTATAAAATGGAGAAGAGATTGTATATTGGGAATAATAGATTGGGGACAAAAAATAGGGATGGCCACAGAGGAATATAATGCAGCATCTTGAAATTGATTGAAATCAGAGGACCATAATTACATGTGGGATTAATGATTTCATGAGGATGAAGAATCTTCTTCTTCTTCTTCTTAAACTGTCAAGTCATTTCTTGTTCCTGATCCATAAAAAAAGGGAGCCAATCAATGGCATTTTGTCCCTTTTCCATCCCAGATCGTCGTGCTTTGCACGTGACCTCCCTCCCTCCCCTCCCCCATGCGCCAAATTACTCCTGCTTTTTATATTTTAGAAAATTAATATTGAACGAGCAACGTGCCACCTAGTAAGCAGCCATCTACTCATACCCTGGCTTTTCATTCTTTTTTTTTTTTTTAACAAGTTTGAAAAAAAGAATTACCCTCTCATCCGTATTTATAAATTATTATAAATCACATCTAACAATTTCATTAAAATTATTAAGTATGGGTGATTAAATCATTAAATTTATTTAAATAAAATAAATTTTTAATTTTACCAATATATATAAATATTTTTTAATTTATATTATATTCTATCTCATAGTTAATTATTTTAAATAATGGTGATATTAAAACAAAAAATTTAATTATTATTCTATTAAATAACTTATAATAAATATGATTAATTTATTTTAAAATATATTTTTTTAAACTTTAATAGATGATATATTTAATTAATTTAATTAGATTAAATAGTTAATTAAATTAGTTATTATATTATATTTTGTCTAAAATATCTTTATTTTTTTATTTTTTTTATTTTTTATTTAATTATTATTTAAGGAATATAAATATAGATATTTTAGAGAAAAAATTAATAAATATAAAATATATATTATATTTATAATTAATATTAATTTTTAAATTAAATTTTATATTAAAATTTTAAAAAATATAGTATAATAAGAAAGAAGAGTAAATAGCCAATAGACAGCTTTATAGCTCAGTGGCTTAAGAGTCTCTCTCTACGAGAGGTTTTGGCTTTGATTTCCCATGTACTTTTTATACCGTTATGACATGTTTGATATAAGGAATATGAAAATGAAATTGAAATTTTCTATATCTCTTATTTAATATGGTAAAAATTATTTTTAATATTTTTTTTAATTTTATAAAAAATAATATAATAAAAATAAAAATAAAATATTTTAGATTATTTTATTTTAAATTATAAAATTATTAGATAACTTTAATATTTTTAAATTATAAAAAATATAAATTAATTCTATACTTATTTTTATTATCTTAAATAAATTTTTAAAATTTATTTTAATTTAATTATATTTTTATTTTTACTCTTATTTTTTCTTTCCCTTCTATCAAATCAAATGTGAGAAGAGAAGATACATACACGTATTTCTTGAAGCTGTTTTACAGTGTTATATGTATTGGTATTATAATTTAAAAGTTACAATATAATCTTCTTTTGTTGATTTGAAATAGTTTTATTTAATTTAATAAGAGTCTCGTGTCCTTCCTTGGTCCTCCTTCGTTTTGTTTGGAATTTGGAAACACAATTTAGTCCTTTAATCTGTCATTTGACTAAATAATCCCCAATTTGCACTCTCATTGTCCATATATTTAATTTTTTAATTATTATTTTTAGTATTAATTAATTGTTATCGTGTGGTTGTGAAAGTACGTACGTACGTACGTACATACGGTCATTGTAATTATTTAATTATAATCTCGTACGATGCATGTTTCCTCACCAAATTTGTCTCATGTACTTACTTCCCCTCTTTCCCTTCTTCATTTTTGCGGCAAAGACGGAATCTTTGAGAAAGAAAATTAGGCTCACGTTTCCGCTTTGCGTTTTCTTTCCTTTTTTCCTGAGTCCTATATAAAATAATACGAAATTCCGGCATCTCCGAATGATTCAGTTGGTGATCATTTCCATGATGTTACAATCCAACACACTTCTACCAACGGAGGGAATCAATATTAATACTATCAGAGTTAATACATTTGATAAAAAATAAATTTATATTTTATAATAATATAAATTCAATTCTTATTATTATCATAAAGACTATTTTAATAAATAATATTATAATTTTTTTATAAATATTCTATAAATTTTAAAATTATGTACTGACTTTAATTAATGATCCATATCTAATCTATTTAAATTTTCTTATACTAAAAAAATTCTCTAATGACTCCACTTTAAGAGTTTTAAACTAGTTGATTATATTGAATTCTATTTTTTATCGTCTTTTTCTTATTTCATTTTTTATCCCCTCATGAAACCTAAAAAAAATAGCAATATATCATATTTATAGTTAATAATTTTATCTTATTAAATTATATATAGTTTATATATGAATATTTTATTAAATTATAGGTGACTGAATACATTTTTATTTAAATATAAATTTTTAAGGTTATATATAATTTTTTTAATATTGATTCAAATTATAGTATTTTAATTATGATTGGATTATGTTAAATAATTATCTTCCTCCATTCAGTGATTGATAATTTGTTTCAATTTAGTATTACCTTGTTATTAAAAGTTTTTTCATACTAATATAAAAATAATTTAACAGTATAAATTATTTTAAATTTTAAATTCAATTTTTATAAGAGACACATATATTTTAAAAAATAATTCTAAATTCTAAATTTAAATATATAATAATAGGGTTTTTTTTAAACATAAGAGGGGAAAAGTTAATGGGTTAGGAAAGGGGTTTAGAAAATTGAAAATTGTGATTTGATTGAAGCAATATGGAATATGATAAAGATTGGTTGAATTGAAAATGTTAGAAGAATATCCAAAAATGAAGTGCGCTAGAGGATCGTTTGACCCACATTTGTAGCCTCATAGGGGCCTTGTTGTAGGCTCCTTCCCTGAATTATGAAAATGAAATACCCCAACGGTAAACAAGCGTGTCGTGGCTCTTACACTTTTAAGGTCTACCCATCACAATGACACGTGGAATGGCCCCACCTTGTTATGTCAAATCTAAAACATAGTTATGGATTCATGGGTAGAATAGGTACATCACTTAAACACGGTTTTAAATTTTGGGTTCATAATCATTCAAACAATTGATTTTTTCCCCCAAAAAAATATTCCAACATTAATTTAAAATTATAGTTTGTGAGTAGAAAATCATAATTTTTTTTAAAAAACTCAGACTTTTTACTTTGTGATCATCCATTTTCTTCTAAAATCGTTTTTATCACTTTGTATTATAAACTATTAATTTTGTTTAAAACTAAAAATTTTAGTATAACTATATAATACACTGTTAGCAATTTTATTGCAATTAATATAAGGTTGTTAAACTATTAATTTTATTTAAAAGTGATTTTTTTCTCAAAATTTAGTTATATTAATAAAAATCACATCAGATTTTAAAAAGTGACAATTTTAAAAAAAATATAATCAGTATTTTATTTGGCCACTTATAATAAAAGCTATCCAATTATTTTAAAAAGTACTTACTTCCTCCTACACTATTTAGTTGTCGTGGTTTAAATTTATACTGTTATTTTTTTGTCAAAAAAATATATGCCATGTTTTAAATTTTGAGATATAATTATTATCTATAATGGAAATTATTAAATAGAGGTAGCCAATATCTAAAATTCTATAACATTAAAAAAATTAACATAATACAGAATTTTTATTTTCACTTCATTTATCTGTTTTTTCACGTTGATAAATAAATAGGGAAGAAGAATTGATATATATATATATATATATATATTATTACTCTATAAACTAATAAAAAAGATAAATATAAACGGAAAATGGGGCATATGAATTTTAATTGAAGGGCATTCTCTCGCCCATCGGCCCACGTGCGCCTCTTGGTGGGCCCCACCGTTCATATGGATAAACGTCCCCATACGACAAACAAACAAAAAGTGACGGCCCTGATCTCCCCATTCTCTTTACCTTTTTTTTGTTTTCCTCACAGCTTCCCATTCTATTTTCTATTATTATTATTATTATTATTATTACTATTTCCTATCCCTCCCGTTTCTGGCGCCACAAATTATTTCCCACTTTCCATGCTCTGGGAAAAAAATATATTATTACTTCTATCAAATAATTCATTTCTTAGGGAGAAAAACCGCGAATCTCACTTTTGGCCCAAAATATTTCTTTTTCATTGGGGAAAAAATATAAGTATATTCCCTGTCTTTATTATAAAATATTATTTTAAAAAAATAAGTATTCATCATTATAAATCATCAAGATATTAATTATTTTTCATGATTTAATTTATGATTTTAAATATGTATAGATGTAAAAGCATTTCATTTTAAAATAAATTTTATAATTAAAATACCTCTCTTTAATTATAGTAAAGATAGCTGAAGATGATTTATAATAAAGATATAATGAAATATATATATATTCATTTATTTTTTTATAATAATAAAAATGTTAAGAGATTAGGTTTTGAGCACTTATCACATCTAAATAATATTTTTATATATATTTATAAATTATTTATGAATAAAATGTTTATATTAAAAAATATTTAAATCCATAAATTTCAGAGATAAGCCAATCTTTTATTAATTAGATTAATTTTGTTAGCTTCACTTGTTTAATTTACTTACTGTGACTCGTTTCTGTTTCTTTTTCTAGGGACCCGCATGCTCAAAAGCTCGAATAATATAATTATTACAATAATTTGGTTCGAATTACTTCGGTAGGTCTTGAAAGTCAAATTACAGAGACATTTTGAGTTTGAGAAAAAATAAATAAATTGGGGATATCAAAATATTAAGTGAAATTATTAAAGAGTGAACACACACACACACACACAAACCACAAGTTGGAAGAAGGAAGTGGTTTGGTTGGTGAGTAGTATTGAGTAATGGGAGAGGCCGAGAGGGAAGAAGACGTAGGGGCAGAGCACATGACAATTATTTTTTAATTATGTAGATTCAAAAAATAATAAAAATATCAGAATTTCAGATATAGGGTTCCTCATTCACCGGACAGGACAGCCTTCTCCTTAAAACCCTTCCCTTGTCTTCCAAAAGCACGACTCTCTGGCACTTCCTAAACGCGTCGCATTGAATTCAATTTATATTAAATGAATTAAAAGCTCTTCTTCTTAGCTACTCCCAATAATTGAATCCCTAAAAATAATTAAAAAAGGAGAGACCATTTGCTAATTTAATCCCAATAAACTTGAAAAGAAGATACTAATACTAATATGTTATACACATTGACAAGAAAATACCTTGAAATCAGTGTTTGAACGTGCGGGTCACGAGGGACCACGTGGTACTACCCGTAAGAACCGATATGTTGGTTCAACGAAGCTCCATGTTAATACATTTAGCAAAAATTGCTGAAAATGCCTGGTTACAAAAATTATTTTCTACAAGTATCCAAATTTTTGGAAAATATAATTTATTTCTTTTTCTACTGTATATAACATATATTTAATTATATATAAATGTCTATATTGCATATAGTTAAAAAATAGTTACATTTCAGTTTTTAAATAAATTTCAAGAACATTTTGATAATAAAGTTTTTAACAGGAATTTTTTAGTAATTTCTCTATATATTTATAATAATAATAATAAAAAAGGGACAGTACACCATAATTTTGCTAGTCTTAAGGTTGTTTGCCCATAAAATCGAGGTGGATCCAGCTTTTTAAGTGTGTATTTTAGTGATGAATTGAAGGAGCATCCATCCATGCGTATTGTTTTTCTTTCCTTTCTTTCTTTTTTAAGTTTAAGGGCCCCATATCAGGATAATGTTGGATATATTATTAGGGTGTCACGTGCCTGTCTTATCCTAAACACATTTGTTTAATCCTAAAGTTTGTCTTTGATTGAGAAAAAGCTTTCATCTTAATTAGTATTTTAATTTAGGGGCTTCGGTCAATGAAATGAGAATGAGCTCTCGTCAAGGAAAGTAGTCTGTTTAAGGAATCCGAGTTAATATTTAATTATTAACTATTATTAATTTAAGTATGTGGGCACTTCTCGAAAAGAAGGTTGGATTGCTATGGCATATACCTTATGGTACCTTCACTCAGTACACCTTGTTTTTTACTACCAAATTTTTCATTCCTATTTAGTTTTAATAGTATTGATTCATAAATAATACTTCTCTGCTACTTAATATATAATTTATTTATTTAATTTAATTATATTAATAAAATTAATTAGTATATATTTTTTTTAATTACTATAATTATTTTCTATAACTTTCTCCCTCTCTCACTTTCTTAGCTGATTATTGTTGAGACAGTCTTAATAGGAATAATTTTAAAAAAAATTAATAAATATAATAAATATATCATATATTTAGGACTAATATAAACTTTTAAATTAAGTCTTATATTAATAACAAGAGGTGTATACTTTATTTTTATTTTATATTTTTTTGTATGCTGTCCAGATGTAAAAAATAATTTTCTTAATTAATAAGATTAGGTACAGTAAAAATGATTAATCTCTGAATGATGAATTAAAGTTTAAATAGTTGGAAGAGAATTAGAAAAGTAATGCAGGGATTCCGAATAGCACTTCAGGCCCAAACATAAAAACAAAGAGCGCTGTGTGAGATAAAAAATATATTTGGGGCTTAAAAAAATGAACTTTTTTTATCAGAAAATTATTAAAATCAAGTTATAGTTAAAAGGCCCACAACGTATAGTTCAGGCCCGTTACATCTCAAGGGAGTGTCGGGTCATCAGGAAGATCAGTGGCCTAGGCTGAAAATATGTTAAGAGACTAGGTTTGGGTCTTTAGGATAATGGGCTCATCTTTTTAACCAATAAGATATGGCCCATATACAAACTAGTTTTTATATTTATATTTATTATTTTATTTTATATTATGTATTCGGTGTTTTTATATGATGAAATAATTTATTTAGGAATTATTTATTTTTAGTTTTTTTATTATATCTTATATTTTTTTACCGTACTTATTTTACTTTATATGTTTTTCAATGAAAGCATTCGTTTCTTTTAGTTTATTTATTTATGTGGAACTGTTAGATATTTTTAATTATCAAATTTATTTCTGAATGCTAAAAGTTGGTTTAGGACATGTGAATTTAAATTTATTTACTTTTGAATATAAAATAAAAATTAAGAGAAAAAATCTATTCAGAAGACAATTGTTCAGTAACTGCAAGTTGTTCAAAAACCAAAAGTAACTTCTAAAAATAAAGAGAAAATTCTAGTTTTTTGATCTAAAAAGAATCAAAGTAATTTGGATTTATTTATAGAAATGAGGAATATCTTAATGAGGTTCATTATATTGCTAATGAATAGCAAGATACATTAGAGTTTTTGTATGATATATATATATATATATATATATATATATATGAAAATTAATTTTTTCTCCATATATATATTTAGTATCAAGTTACAAGAAAAATTTAGGTGGGTTTAATACTAGTCTCTCATTAGAGTTAAGGCACAACCCTATGACTCATATAACGTTTATAAGGGACTTACGAGATTATTTATTAAAGGAGTTATCATATTTATAGTGTGAATTGAACCCACGTCCTTATAGAATATAAACTCGTTTTTTAATACATGTGATAATTTTTATTTGGCAAGTCTGTGAACATTGAATAAAGGCTTTCACCTTGATGAGGAGCCCAATTGTCATACAAAGAAATAATAAAACCCTAAAGATTAACAGATAAGCTAATGACCCTTGTATCAATTTAGTGCCTTCTTTGTAACTTAGTTAATCCAATATGTTAAAGTTATAGCTAACTCACAACTAATTCTAAGATTTTAGTAACATTGAGAAGATGATTTGAGAATTTTGAGGAAATTAATAATAGCTAAAAAAATATATTGATGTGATCTTTAAAAAAAAATGGAATATTTGATTATAATTATGATCCTTTTTGACTAGGTTGAGAAAAATTCAAATTAGAATGAGAGAAGAGGGACAAAGATTCAGGGTAATGAGTGTAGGACACTTCACTGTTTGAGATTCGTTTGATGTAAGCTCTTTTGGTCCTTTCACCTACTCACTCATTGTCAGCTTCCATGCTCCACAACTCCGCATTTTAACTTAATTTACCGTAATTAATAATAATTGATATAGATAATAAAAAATAAAATTATATTATAAAAAATATGAGTTTGATTCTTGTTCTTATTATAAAAATTCTTTTAATAAGTGATTTTATAAGTCTTTTATAAGTATTCTCTAAATTCTGAGATTATACCCTAATTTTAATAGGAGACTTATATTGAACACACTTAAATTTTATTATATAAAAAAAAACTTAATTACCTCACTACTTACTCTAAACCTACTAGCAAATTGTTTGAATTTGAATAAGCTTCTTCTTCTTCTGTTACAAAAACAAGAAAACCAGAAAAGGGATTGATTAATTTTCTCTGTTTTTATCTGATTTCTCTTGCGAGAAAAAATATTTAGGGTGTGGATTCTGCAAAATAATCATGTCTTCACTTTGATTTTGAACTTCCTTAACTAAGTAGTTAAGGCATTGAATAGTCTCCCTGATGCATATCTAACTTCAGGCTATATTTGAACGCAGAAAAGAGTGATGAGAAAATTAATTAGGGAGGAGAGAATACTAAGACAAAAATTCTTTAAAAAGGTGAAAAAAAAATCCTATTTTTAGAATTTTTCTCTTATTATATTTTTTCATCCTTAATTTTTTTAATCCAAATATAAGGTAAATAAGAGAGCTAAGAGTTGGGCAGAGTAGGTGGGCAAAACTCTAGTAGCGAATTTTTAACGCTAATGTATATTTGATACACCAACACAAGATTGTTAACTGAGTTAAATATAACTATTTATTAATCTGGTCTTATTTGCAACACGTCATTTTAAATATATTTTATATAGATTAAAAAAATCTTAAATTTTATTAGTTATACCTTAAAATTCAATATTTTTTAATTTTATTTCTATTTAATATTATACTTGTTGAGAATAATATCATCACAATAATAAATAAAAAATAAAATTATATATTTATATAAAAAATTTGGTGATACCACTAATAGATAGAATTAAAAAAATTCTTCTTATCTCCCCTACACAGCAGTATAGCAACTAATGTATATAATACCTTAATGTTATCTCCTAGTAGCACCTAGCGTCCAATATCTAGCATTTAAATATTATTTTTTAGTACTTGTAGTCCTATAAATTATAAGAGGTATTTGATATAACTGAAAAAATGACTTCAAGCGTATTAGATGTATTAATTTAAAAAATAACATTAGGGGACCGGATGTTATTTACTAATAATATAATTACTCACAGTCTCATATTCCTATATTTGTGAGTCGGATTTTGAATTTTAAGAAATAATACATTAAATATTTATAAAAATGTGTGATATTGCTTATATTATTAGTTAACAAAAGTGCTTATATTGTGACTAAAGTTTCTATAATCTATTGTGATTAATTTTATTTATTATCTTGACTTAAAATATATCATATCTCCGTCATATTTATAATCGAGATTCTAGAAAAAAAATTATTAGCCAATTCAATATTTTTATATTTTAGAATTTCCATATATATAATCTTTTAATTTCATTCTTATATATAAAGACAAGATAGTCATTGCAAGCTCTCTTTTAATTTCCACGTTAAGTTTTGTATTTTGTATGTCGCCTTCAATTATTTTTCTCTCTCTGTTTTTTTTTTACTTCTCTTTTAATCTTTAACTGTTTAAATATCTTATCATTTCCTTTTGTTGCTTATATTAACGATTGGGGTATTGTATTATATATACGTATCCTTGCTTTCATTTATCACACCATTGCTCATTCTTTTCTTGTTTATTTCTTAGACACATACCTTAAAAATATTAGTGTCGGTAAATAAAAATTCAAACTTTATTTCATCATCCAACTATCGCCTGTTGATTCCTTTCGTTCTTATCCCTTTTTAGTAGGAGACAATTAATGAGACCATTAACAACTTGATTTACATGAAATAGGAAATGAGAAAATTCATATCCCTCTATTCATAAAAGCAACTACGTATACTAAGTGTGTGTTTAGATCCTAGGTTAGAAAATTAATTTTAGGGTAAAATCTCAATTTGAAAAAATTTCACACAAACAGTAATTTTTGTCCACAATTGATTTTGACCAAAACTATGGTTTTGAATAAGGTACTGAAAATAACTTTTAGAAAAGTAAAAGAGCTTATGGATTATCTAATTACTATTTTATCCATACTTTTTCTTATACCCTCTCTCCTCTCTCCTATTTATTATCCTCTCTCCTCTCTCATACTTTAATCAAATCTTACCCTTTTTAATAATTTATCAATATAAAAAGTAACTCTACTACTAATCATCCAAACATCTCTATTCCCAAAATCTATTCTTCCTAAAATCTATTCTCTCCAAAATCTATTTTTTTCAGAATCTATTCTCCAAAAGCTAATCCAAACAGGACCTAAGTGAAATTAATTATGTGTGTGTACCATAATTGTCATTATTATTGGAAGAGTGAGGAGAAAATAAATCAGAATATCTAAATTAAAAAAAAAAGATATGGAGAATTTAACAAAATATCAGTAATTTCAGAATTCAAACTTTTCATACACATAACTGCCATTCATTAATGTTCCCTTGTCTGATCTATCTCTCCATTTTCATCATCTCCACAAAGCACACCCACCAAGCTAATATGATCTCTGGTGTCTATATAATGAAGATCAATAATAATCATTATATATATGGATACAAGGCTTGTGTGGGTTAAGTTGTAATATATATATATATATATATATATATAGCTACCACAAAAAACTGGTAAGCTGAGAAGAATGAGTTTGAGAATCTTCAGGATCGTTGGAAGGAGAATGAGCATGCCTCCCTTCGTACGTCGTTATCACCATCCTCGGATCCTCTGATAGCCTCTCCACCCTCTTTTTCACCCTACAGTTGTCTTGCGTGCACCGATAGTAGCTCCTACGACGTCGTATTTATATTCACATTCACAACAAAATCGTCAATCATTTATTCAGTAACTACACCACACACACACACACACACACATCCTAGTAGATCCTTTGTTAAAACATATACATATACACAGAAAACTTGGCAGACATTTATACACACACACACACACAAAGCCTTGTTTAGTTGTTTTTATATGTAGCTGATCGTGCTGAGATCTTCAAACGTCTAATGATTTCAAACACATCACACGAGATTCAAGAGGAAAGACTGAATAATATGGCATGTTCGTAATCATTTTCAAGGGCACGAATTTCTATAAAGTGCAGTTTCTGTCTGCCCCTGTAGTGTAAAAACGACTACTAGATTTTAGTGCTTTGTTGCTGTTCATCAATTGTTCATCTCAAATTGCTTATACTGTAATATATATATATATATATATATACACACATATACATATATGTTGGAATTTGGGCTATAATACACTTTGCGGATTAAGCCTATGTCTATATAAGCTAAGGCTCAAATAATAATAAAAGTATGAGATATTATACGTAATTCTCTCCTTTTGTTTAAATTTTTGGTGGGAACAGTTGAGAAAACGTGAGTATTTGGGTGAGCATGCCTCCTTGGGTTTTGAAGAGCAAACAGAACATTCTCTCTCTCTCTCTCTCTCTTATTCTCTATGTATTTGCTGTATTTGAATATCTAAATCTACTATAGTGACAGGGTTTTCGTGTGAGTGCCAGAGAAACTAGTTTATATTATAAGTACTCCCAAATCCTTATATATATATATATATATATATATATATGAGACTAGTAATTTATTAAGGCAACATTGTCAGACTTTTATCTCTTCCCTTCAAACCAGGCCAAGCAAAAAAGTCTTTCAACTTTTTGAAAACCTTTCATGTTATTTTGTAAGAGATTCTATATAGTTTGCTTTTGCCAGGGTATTTGGTTTAGCTTAAAATAAGTGTTTTAACATTTTATGAGACAAGACTCATTTCATATATTTCTCTTGTACAGAACAAGATCGTTTAAAATAAACGAATCTAAATAAGTACTAAATACTTATTCCGAGTGAGGGTGATTGCTCTTTCCCATATTGCTCAATAAATTAAAATTTTGCAGAAACAGGGACTAGAAAAGCAAAACACAATCATGATGAACCTAATGAAAGATGGGATGAGAGAGAGAGAAAACATGCAGAGAAAATGTGTGTTGGGATACAACCCACCATAGCTATATAATCAAGTAAATATACACACAAACACATGCTTTAATTTTAACCATTATACTTTTCGTTGATGCGCAATATACTTATTAATCAAACAAAAAGTAATTAAGAGAAAATTTTCAAGTGCAAAGGAGAAATAGAGGAAATATATATATACACACACCTGGGAAGATGAGTGTTCTTGACGACTTTTTGGCCGTACTTCCTCCACTTATAGCCATCGTCCAAGACATCGACATCGCTGAGTGTCTTGAAGCAAAACCTGGGTTCTCTCACCTTCCTTCTTCCCTTCATTGGTCTCTTCATCTTCATCGCTGAAACCCCAAGTAGTTCGTGATGTTGATGATGATGAACTTCTCCTTCACTTGATCTCTTACACTCACCCTCTTCTGATCCCCATGCCCTACATATATATATCACATGCACCCACAAATTAATCCTCTCTTTAGCTATATATATGAAGATTTAACAAAGCTTGATTATTAGATTTTATGGTCTCACTGACAAAACAGATATCTAGGGTTAATTATACGTACAAGGGGGGGGGGAGGCAGAGAGAGAGAGAGAGAAGGGATCTTACCATGGATTAATTAGAGTGGATCTATTGGGGGAAAGGAGTTGAGTGATGTCTTCTTTGATTGGCTTATGATAAGGTGTGAAAGAGATATGGGTTTCAGGTGTTAGATTTGGAGTTGCAGAAGAAACTGCTTCAGATATTGCAAGTGATGAAGGAGCTGAAGCAGATAAACCACTGAAGGATTTCAAAGCTGGTAATTGATGATCCATAGAAGAAGCTGGGAAATTATTGAAGCCCAGGTTAATAGGGAAAGAAGAAAGCAGCCCCATCTGATCCTGCTGATGATGATAAAACAAGCTCTGGTTCATAATCGCCTGAGACGACGTCGTTGACATTGAATCAATCGATCCCTTCTCTCACGAGGTTAAAGAAGAAGAAGAAGATGATGATGATCTTCTAGCTAGCTTGGGCAAGAGGCTCTAACTCTTGGATATATATTACAGACCACAAACGGAAAGTATAATAAACTTATAACGTCGTGAAAGCACTTTACCTTTTATTGCTTTGTGTTTGTGAGAGAATGGAACCTCTCAATTGGCTCGTCTTATAATATATATAATAGACATGTGATGAAGGGGTGATGGTGGGTAAGTGGTAGGAGAAAGAGACGAGTGGACGAACTAATTAATTAATTCTAGTTACTTCAAAAAAACTACACACACACACACACACACACACACACACACACATATATATATATATATCTTTTTATGTTCATTCAATTTTAATTCGTTAATTTAATTAATGAGAGAATTTTTCTTATTATGACTTCTGAAATTTTCAACTAAAGCTGGCGGTTTGGACATATGGGAGTGATGGATACACACATGTGCTGCAAAAAGCTTGAAAATTCCATGTCCTTCGTGGTTAGTGGAAGTTTACTGTAGCTTATAGGTCAACAATACACGACATATAGAGAGAGAGGGAGAGAGATTGGTGTTACGGATTTGCCCTTAGAGTTATGTGAAATTTCCATGCAGCTAAGAGGGTCGTGGTTACTGTACAAATGATTATTGAAATGGGCAAAAGCGAAACCTGTTGAGTGCTCAATAATAGAAACGGATCTATATATATGTGTATGTATGTATAATTAGTGAGGGTTATGATTCAATTCTCTCATCTTGTTCACCACAAGATCTTCTTTAAAAAGCTCAAAAGAAAGGGAGCGGGGTGAGAAATACACACACATATTTGTAAATATATGATATATATCTATCTATCACTTTCTAGGGTTTCTTTTTCTCTTTTGAGTCGTTTAATATAAAGAGCTGATCTCTCTTTGGACACCATTATATGAGAAAGATTTAGTTAGGAGACTTTAATTTGAAGAGCCCGAATTTTAAGAAATTAACGTAATGGAGACTTTAATTTATACCCATTTCCTTCAAGAAAAGAAAATCTAATTAGCGAGATCGAGCTCATCAACTTGAAAAAAATAAATAATCTCTCCATAATTAATACATAATGAAGTCAATATATATCACTACCAACATCTTCTCATTATGTCATTATTAGTTAATTTGTAACGCGTTTTTCTTGTTTCCATTATTGGTTCAATACCTTGGTTGTTGAAACATTAATATATATATATATATAATGGTTTAATTGTTATTCTTTTAACCCTAATCCAACTGTAAAATTTTTCTACCAACAACAGACATTGATACTAGTAAAACTAAAAGGTTTTAGCGGTTTAAGAATATAAAATTTCAAACTCAAATGCCTGTGAATATAAAATATATTTTTGAAAGAGTTATTTTTAATTAAATTAAAAATGTTAAAATTTGATCTATTTAGATAGATAATCACATAAAAAATAGGAAAGTTTTTCTATTTATTATTAATTTTTCTCCAAGCATAATCTTATTATTGTAGATAAACAACTCATTTCTTAAAGGCAGGAATTTAAAGCTGCATGATGGTATTGATTGACAATATTTGTCTTATTTCTTAGCAAATGAGTAATAATAGTGTCATTTTAATTTTAAATTAAAGATGAAAGAATGATAATGACAGAATATTGGGGGGGCATATCTGAGCATCGGCGGTGAAGATCGATATGATTATGATGATGTGAAAGAGGGCCAATTGACTTTTTTTGCAGCTCAAAAGCTAATCGCCTTTTCTCTCTAACTCTCTTTTTAACTTTCTTTTGTTAAATCTCTCCATCCCCATCTAACCCCACTTCACCCACCTTCTCTCTCAAATTCCCAAACCCCCTTTTCTCTTATATATGGTGTGTGTGTGTATATATATGGTATAATTACAATTTTATCTTGAAATTTTCTGCATGACGTGTAAATATTTAGAAAATTTTGTTAGATCATTTTATCCCATCAGCATTTGTTAAGCATGTTGATAGTTAATGTTAATTTTCTAACAGGTAAAATTAGTTTTCTAAGGTTAAGGAGACTTTTAATCTTTTTCAATACTTGTAATGTAATAATTAAAAAAATTTGTAAATATCTATAGTTGCAATGGGAAAACTTTCATTACAAGATATCCACCAAAATTGTCTATTCTAAAACTTTTAAGATAAAATTAAATTAATTTTTTTATATATTACTGATAAGTTAAAGTTGACAGGTTCTATCACTTTTAGTTTATTTCAAGGTATCCTTCTACAAACATATTCAATTTGTTACTATTGACTTAACTCTGACAAACGTGCCTTAACTTTATCTTCCTTTGTTATGTCCAAATTAAATATTTTGTGGACCAACCTCGCCATGATGATCAAACCCATGTTACTGTCTCTGGGATTTACCATAATTCTCAATAATTACAATGTATTGCTTTGTACTTTTGTCATCGCTTTCTTTGTTAAACTGAGATGATCGGATCAGATTAAAATTAATGATGAACTTGAATATATTGTTTCATTTGCAGAAATTAATGAATGGATTCAAAAGTTGCTAGTGAGTAAGGGTTACTGTGTTGAAATTACAAGATTATGAATTATAATTAATGTTTGATTTATTTATGAAACCCCGTGAAAAATTATAATGTAGTTATTACTCAATCTTAATGTAATACTGAGTTATTCTTGAATATTAGATTTTTTCGCTTAAACCTAGGTATCTTTTTTGAATCATTAATTGACTTGATGACCAATATAATGCTATAAAAAAATTAATCAAATATGATCGAATGTCATATTAAGAGCAAAGCAATTAATACATATTGCCAACTATTTCATTTACATGCATGCTGTAACTTTTGGCCACACACGCTGACACACAGCACAATTTACATATTATGTATCCGACTCTATGTATAAGAATTAATAAAAAAAAATAGTTAAATATAAATGTAAAACTTTACTTCATTTTTTTATAAATTTATTTTTTTAAAACTCTTTTTATTAATTTCACAAATTAAAAGTTTCCCTTTACAAGAATAGTTTTTCATATAAATGATTAAAAATGATATTTTAAAAAATTGATATATATATATATTTTTTTAATAAAATAAATTATTTAATTAATTTTTTAATATATATTCTCTTCGATAGATTTACTTAATTAATTTAAATAGATTAAAAATTTAAAATAAATAAATAAATTATAACAAATATGATATAGTATTTTTAATATATTTATATATAATATATGATTATATATTAGTTTATAAGTTAATTAGATAAATTATTTAAAAAAAATATATAAATATATATAATAGATTAAAATATTATATTTAAAATTAAATTAAATCTCTAACTAAATTTTATGTTATTAATTAGTTAACATTTAGGATAAAATAACTAATTACATGAGCTTTTTCTTTTATGTATATCACCGAACATATATTGACGATGATAATATCAAAAGTACCTTTAGTGAGATGTCGATTAACTAAAAGAGCCATATAAATGTGTGATGATCGCTAAGTTATTGACAAAGTACGTTACCATTTAAAAAATTAATTGAAAAGCCTAGCTCCGCTGTATGTATTGTTGTATATAGCTAAGAATATAAAGTTAATATTATTATAAAATTAGTCTATTAATATAAAATTTCGTTAAATTTCTCTATATTTTAAATTTAATTTTTTTAAAATATTTATATTAAAAAAATAGCTAAATACCTTAAAATTATAATATATATTAATATAATTTAGTTAATAATATAAAAAAAAGGAATCCAAAGTTAATATATATCTTGATTTACAAAAGATATTAAAAGATTGCTAAAATTTTTGCAAGACAGAGAAATGTATAACATGAATGAAATTACGCCTTATGAGGCATAGAAGGGGAAGAAAAAAGAAAAATTATATTCTTATACCTTTAATATAAAATATATTTAATTAATTTAATTAATTTAATAAAATTAATTAAATTAGTTAAGATAATATATTTTTTTAAATACTCTAACTATATCTTTTAATTATTTTATTTTCTCCTTATTTTTTTTACTATTATCGAGAGAATATCAATATGGATAATTTAAAAAAAAATAAATATAAAAAAATATCTTATATTTAGGACTAAAATTAACTTCTCAATTACGTTATATATTAAAAATTAGAAGAATACTAAAGATTTAATTACTTTTATATGCTTGGATTGGAAAACTAAAAAAGAATAATTATTTTGAAGGATTAAATATAATTAAGTTCTCTAAAAATGTATTACCACATCAATATTATATCCTTAATATAAGAAATAGTTAGATAATTAAACTTAGTGTTAAATATAGGATCTTAATATATTTTAAATATAATATTTGATATTTTTTCTCAAATAAATTTATCTAACATATAAGCTGATATATAAAATAATGTTATATATGAATAATTTATGAAGATATCATGTCACATTAGTTATAACTAATTTATTTATTTAGTTTTTTTATCTATCTAAATTAGTTAATTAAATCTTATATATTTTCTAATAATACAGTTAATTTTTTTAAAATATGATTATAAATCTTAAATCGTTAATATAAATTTACAAAATTTAGATTCATGAATATGATTTTCATGTGAAATGGTTTTTGCTGGCGTTAGGCTGACGTGGTGATGATGTAAGCTGAGTATATATATAGTGTAATGAAGGGGAACAATATATGGCACCAATATGTACAGCAAAAACCTATGGTATTATTAATTATTTAAATATCAAACAATTATACTTTATTTTATTAATTTATTATTATTATTTATATATATATAGCTGAAGTAAAAGTGAGAAAGGCAATGGGGTGGCAAACGACATCATTTCATTTTGTCCCTGCTTATGCTCTCTCATTATGCCCTTCAGATTATTTCCTGTTCATCACACTCACTTTTCTCTTTTTGCTTTTTGTTTTAAAAAAATTATTTATTATTATTTTGTTTGCCAAAGTTGCTCTCTCGTTTTAGCCAGATTATACTAATTATGATCATCAACCAATCATTTTAATCGTTTCTAAATTATTGTATTTGCAATATATAAGGCCATCATTATTTGACTTTCAACTCCTTAATAATCATAATTTTCATTGACAGAAAATAATATATAAACAGGGTCATTTACAAATTATAAAATAATTTCGTATAATATTTATTATTTAATTATATTACTTTTCCCCAGCTGTCGAAACAGAGCTTAAAGCCACCCTTAAAACATTTCTATTGACTTTAATTAACTTTTTCTTACAAAGAAAATTGCTTTTACTGTAGGGAAATTGGTCCTTTCATGAATATAAAGCACATATTTAGTTGTACAAATCATAACTTTAATTTATTAATTATTTTTAATTTAAATAACTAATACTTTTCAAAATTAAAAACAGCTAAACTTGTCAACTTTTTACGTAGTACCCATTATTTTAAAAAACAACATTTACTTATTTTCTGTATTGTTTTCACAATCACTATCTTTTTTTTTTTGTACAAATTTTTTTATAAAGGGATTAGATTCACTCATGATATAAAGTAAGGTGAAATTTTCTTTTCTTTTAGACGATACTAATATCGGATATGGCGAACTATCTATTACCCTTAGTCGTAAACTTAGGGATACAGGAGTTATAATGTCTCTCTAAATATTACGATTAAAATCATAATAAAATTATATTTTTTAGGGATCGAATACACTCCAAACAGTTATATATCTTACCCCTCATCAGTTAAACTGAACCACAAAGGATTTTTTACATGATAAGATCTCATTTGTCTTGCATGTCCACACACACACAACTTAGGAGATTAATAAAAAGTCAGCATGCCTAATATAAAAAGCAAAATGGTTTGACTTCATTTTAGATTATCAAAATTTAAAAATACATATTTTAAAATTTTAAAACTATTTACAAGTGATTGGAATCAATCATCAAAATATATATATATATATATATATATATATTGTATAGCAATGATATATAGGATCCGGATATATAGTTTTGGCAAATTTTCATATTAGCATACATATATAAATGTTTTTCGATATGGATCACAAAGTACACGTTTTAGAAGTTATATATGACTCTCATTATAGAAAACATGTCTAGTTTTTGCAATAAGAAGAAGTATGATTGATATTTGCTAGGGTTTTCTCCGGGGTAAAACAGGTTGTCATTTCAAAGTGTTGTTTAAAAATGTTATAAGAATAGTACATCACATGAAAATATTGGTTGAAATTGGTAAAAATATAAGATAAATTAATATTTAACATCATAATATTATTTTTTTTATACATCTAATATGCTTTTAGTTATATATAATATTTTAATTATATTTATAACGTATGACCTATTAAACTATAAATAAAATTATAAAGGTAAAAGAAACATTGAAAAATAATATTTTAAATTGTTAGAAGTTTTATATTAAGAATTTTTTTATTAAAAATAATTTAAAATACATATGATCTAATGAAATATTTTTAAAAAAACAATATATAATTATTAATTAATTTTTTAATTTATATAAATTAATTAAATATATTTTATATTAATAATTAGAGAGAGTATGTCGTTAAATGTGCAATGCAAGTAATGTGACTGTTTGAATAGTATTTTAAAAATAGATTTATAAAAAAGAGAGTTTTTAAGCAGTTTATAGAAAATAATTTATAAAAAAATTAGTTTTGAATAAATGAGTGTTTAAATAATTATTTTTAGAAATATTTTTATTATTAGTAAATTATAAAAAAATGGTATGAGTATTAAATGAGGAGAGATGAGAGAGGGTGTAAGAAAAAAGAGGAGAGAGTGTAAAAAAAGTATGAGAGATAAGAGATTGTGTAAGAAAAAATATAAGAGAGGAGATATGATGTACAAAAAAATAAAGATAATATAGTAATTGGTTAGTTCATAAGCTCTTTTACTGTTCTATAAACTATTCTAACTAACTTATCTAAAATCTTAATTTTAAACCATAGTAATCCAAAAGCCCGTTTAAATAGATATAATTATTTATTTTAAAATTTCTCAAAACATAAATTTTACCCAAAATAATTTATAAAATCACAGTTTAAATAAGTTCTAAATATGCCCAATAGCTTTAAAATCGGGCTTTTTAGTATGCTTTCCCTTACAATTATATATATATACATGTGTGTGGGTCAAAATGATGAAATTTTTTACTTATTTTTATTTTATTAAATAATTTTTTAAAATTTATTTTTAATTTAATTTAATTTTTACTTCAACCTCAGAATTACAAAAATTCTTCCAAATACTAAACGTACCCTTAATATTTTACCCTTGACAGAAACTGTCAGCCTGAAAAATGACATCTTTGAAATCGTGCTTGCTAGTACGCTTTCACTTTCAATTATATATATATGTGTGTGTGTGTGACACACACATGTCAAAATGATGAAATTTTCTTAGTCACATTATTTAACATATTGTAGAAAATGCGATCATTCTTATTTGTATGACCTAAAAAAAGTCCTTGCTATTATTGCTTGTGTTTGCCATTACAAGTTAAACCTTTTAATAACAACGTTAACGGGTAGCCCTTCAATTCATTATTATTCGTTTTCATCTTAAGATTGTGTGCGCGCGCGTGTTTGATGCAAAAGCTTAATTGGTTTGGTGAATGGTAGTTGAAGGCATGTTTGGAACTTTAATTTGTTAAACGGTCACATACCCATGTTTGGCTTTATCTTATGGTTATAGCTTCAAACCCAAGTTACTTCATAGTTCTACATATACTGGCAAGTCAACCGGCTGCACCTAACATTCAAACATTGACTTACCCATCCAAAAATGTAAAATATTATTTAACTATTTATATTTCATGACACCTACATTGATTATTATATTTTAAAAAAAATAATAGATAATAAATTATAATAATGACAAAGGGCATAAAAAATATTGTATGTATTTTTCTTTAATGTTGTAACAAATCACACTCGTTAATTTTTTGTTGTGCAAAGTGGCAGATCTATCTTTTGCCTTTTTATTTTATTTTTTTAGAATCCAACGGTAGACATAATTTCTTGTATGAAATAGGAAGTAGGAAAAACAATGAAAAGACAATCCAAAGTAGACATAAATGGGCATCAATCATCACCTGTGTATCTATCGGGCCTAATGCCCAAATCAGTGAAATTTGGGCCCAATTGAGTGTAAAATCAATACTTAAACATCCACATATTGGATTTTGGCCCAGAAAAAATCCACATCCTGTATGTTTAACAATTAATATGTACCAAAAAAACAATTAATACAAATAATTAATTGCCAATAAGAGTTAATATAAATAATGAAAAATATACTTATATCTTATAAGTATATAAATTTGATTCTCTTTGCTATTGATTGTTGTGAGAATTCATTTTGTAGATGATATTATAAGTATTTTCTGAGCCTTAGAGTAATATTTTAGTTTTAGTGGAGAATCAATGTCGAATCTATATAAATTTTTTTATATAAAAAATAATTAATATCAATTGTAGGAAAAAATAATTAATATCAATTTATTGATATAACAAAAAATTTAAATCAAATTACGCTATTTTAAAAAATTATAAATATCATGATTTATTTATCAATTTTTATGTGAACTAAATATTATAATATGTGTAAACTAAAGCTACATTTTTCATCCCTCAACTCAATTTTAATGGCTAATTTACTCTGAGTCCCTATAAATAGTGAAAATGTCCCTAATTAACTTGTGTTGACCATATAATATTGGCTCAAGTGATAAGGTCAGGTGTAGACGTAGGTTTACGTTTACTATTTTAACAGGAAGCTCTCTTACAAATTTTCTTTTTCATTTATTAGATTCAAATCAGTTCTTTGCTGTAGACAAAAGTTAATTTAATTAATAAAAAATTAATTTATAATTCACAATATTATAAATTCAATTTTCATTCTTAATATGAGAATCTTATAAATATATATAAATATTTCTATAAATAATTTTTTTATATAAAAAATTTTAAATAATTTAATACTAATCTCCTATTAAGATTAAGATATAAGCTAAAGACTCATAAAATATTTATATAAGATTTATAAAATTATTTATTAAATGAATTAAATTGAATTAATATATGGGTATATTTTTTATCATATTCATGACTCTTATTGCCTGTGCCCTGTATAGATACTTGTAACATGTATAGAGGCGGCGTCATAGCTAAAGTGAAATGTGGGCGACCTATTCTGTGTTTGGGCCATAGATCTTAGCTAGGATTTATGTGATGAGCCAACTTATATTTAAATCAATTCTTGTGAATATTTTTTTAATAAATAATTTTATAAATATTTTTTTAAAATTTAAAATTATACTCTAATTTTAATAGAAAGTTGTATAAATTTATATAAATTTTTTATAACAGAAAAATTTATATCTAGATCCCTCATTTTAGTTTTATTTGTTATTGCCTTGGTATGTTCGGTTTGCATGGTTTACTTGATGTTGGACTTTATGTATTATGTATCTGTCTTGTGATTTTATAAAAACTCTATATTTTTATGTATATTTTTACTTATATTTTAAATAAATAAAATTATCCTTTTATAAAAAAACCGGCAGCCCCTTTCAATGCAATCAATAACTCAATTTATATTATAAAACAATTGCCAGATTAAAAGATTTTAATTAATGCTAACTTCTTCGGTTTTATCTAAAGACGTACGGTTTCTCTAACATTCAACTCTTGTTGCATTCTCATCGTCAACTTACTTACAACTCCCTGTTTTTTTTTAACATAGTGCGTGTTTGGAAACTATAAAAATTGTAGTTTTATAAACTCTTTTAGCTAGAATTTAAGTTTAGAAAATTTTTAAAATAAACAGCCATATTTATTCAAACAGGCTTTTAGGTTAAATTATAGTTTTAAAATCAAAGTTTTAGATAAACTGATCAGAGTAACTTATGGAACAGTAAAAGAACTTATGAACTGGTTAATTATTATATTATACCTATTTTTTCTTATACTATTTATCCTATCTCCTTTATTTTTTTACACGCTCTCTCCTCTCATCTCTCCCCATTTAATACTTATAACATTTTTTTGTAATTTACTAATAATAAAAATATTTTTAGAAATAACTATCTAAATACTCATTTATTTAAAATTATTTTTTTATAATTTTTTTTAAAAGCTATTTTCTATAAGCTATTAAAAATTTTTTTTTTTTTATAAACCTAGTTTTTAAATTCTATCTAAACCGGCCCATAATATGCTCGCTGGTGACCTTGCGTTCTTTTAAGTAAAAATGCCTAATAAACTTTAGATGTACTCTCCTCTTTTTTTTTTTTTTTTTTTAATATGGCTATTTTAACGTATAGCCCATATATCATACAAGCTCATTTTAGTTTTGGTTGATTTCTTGAGCTTTCTTCCTTTCTCCGTTTTTTATGGGTTGGGGGAGGGAGGTTTTACAAGATGAGTTTCTTCTTGTTTTTTTTTTTTATTTTGATTGCTGTCAGTTTTTGGAGGCTAGGAGAATCACGAATGTCCCGTTATTTCTTCCCCCTTTTCTTTTCTCCTCCGAGATGTATAGTGGTTCCTGTACATTAAATGATTCAATTTGTAATGCGTTATATATAATGCGTAACTGCTTTGGCTTGTACTCATTGGTCACCGGTGTATATCGGCACTATTTCCTTCATTACTTGTGTCTATATCACTGTTTTTAACATTCTTAGCTGTTCAAGATAGTAGTTCAAAATTTATATATTATGGTCGAATAAGTAAAATATTAATATATTGAACCCAAATGTAAATCATTTGTATTCATTCATAATTACTTGTTGAATTTGAAAAAATACCACAAAAATAATTCATTTTCATAGTATTCATTAAATAAATATATAGTTATTAATAATTATGTACAAGAATAATGTACATACATATAATCTTAAAAATTATCCCAAAAACTAGGCATCTGCTCTTGTAAGTTTCCAAATAATTAAGACGAGTATAAACAGGAGAACAAATAAAAAGGGTAGAGAATTGTTGTCCTTGTTGCTTTTATTATTGATTTAAAATTTCACCTAGGTGTTGCTATTATAGAGAAAGGATACATGGATCAATAACATTCTAAAAATATTTTTAGTTAATTAATTTAGATAAATAAAAAATATAAATAAATTATTTAATTATAATTAAATTCAATCTCTCAATATGAATGTTAAAGATTTATTTATCTATTTTGATTTAAGTGGCATTTTACAAAATGATGTCAATAGTTGTTTCAATTTTTTTTAACCACTCTCTATAAAACTAATACTTTATTAATTCCTCATTTCTCAAAATCTATTATACCAACGTTAGTGGTATAATTTTTTTTTTTCATTTTATATAATTAATCTTTTTATAAAATAAATAGGTAGATTAATAAAATGCTGAATCTCCTACGTTATGGCAAACAAAATACCATTTCCTCGTCATTATTCTTTTGGGGCTATTTCACTATAAATACCCTGCTCATACTTCTCTCACTTGGCTCTCTCTCTCTCTCTCTCTATAACTATCCGAAATGAATAATAAACACAATTACAAAATCTAGCTACTATTAATTAAATTGATCTCAAGCCAATGCGAGGAACATCAATAAGAAGCAAACAAAAACTCCTCCCAAATACTCCACAGCTTGAAGCGTCAGTCCATCACTCACTATTTCTACAGGGAACCAACAAGTCCCTTTTGAAGGATCTTGTTTCACAATAGTGGCCATTCCCTTGAAATCACAAGCTTCAACGTCCTGATCTCTGGCTTGAAAAAACTGATTAAATGCATACGAAGCTCGCCCTGGCAAATCCAATTGCGAACACGAACAATTAGCCCCTAAACTCGTACAATCTGCATTTGCACAAGCATATCCCAATGTACTTGCCAATTCATTCGGGTCCCTCGCGTTGCTCTTTATCACACACCATTGTCGTTCTTGATACTGCACCCCTTTTGCTCCTACAGGCCATTTATCTTCCCCTTTGCCGGAAAAATCTATCCGAAACTTTGGTCTTCCGTCGAATCGGAAAATTCCCCAGTGACGCTCGAAGCTTCCTGGTGCTATACTCTTCAAATCTTCATCAAACAGAGAGAATAAGTACATCTCTATCGGCCCAGGATGAAGTGGGGTTCCTTGTTTATTCGCCATCTTCTTCATAAGCCCTTTGTAAAATCTCTGTGCGTTGTTAGGTTTTCCATTACCAGTTGGATCACCATCTGTTGGCCATCCGACTTCACCTACTTGGATGCTTAAATTCCGAAACCCTAATTTTTTCAGAGCGTAAATCAGAGTGTCGAAGTTCGCGTCGAAGACGTTGGTGTATTCAACGTCGTTGTCGCTGATTGGTTCGGCGTTGTCGTCGAAGTATGCGAAGTTCTGCGGGAAGCCTTCGACTAGGTAGAGACTAAGGAAAGGGTAAATGTTGACCATGAATGGTGATTTGTTGTTGTGGAGGAAACTCACTATCTGTTTCATCTCATCGGAGATGTCGTCGCGGAATTTTCCGTCCGACGGCTTGTTGGAAGAAGACTCGTAAACGTCGGCGTTCATGGGTGTAGTTACCTTCACTGTATCTCCATGACCAGCCTTCTCTAGAGCGTTCTGAATATTCACCATTGCTGGATATGTCACCTGAACGTAGCTTCCATTGTAACTTGTGAGGAATGCTTCATTTCCAACCGCTACGTACCTGAAATGAGAAGAAAAATTCTAAATTAAACATATTTTTATATTGGTAAAATCTAAATTTGAATCGTTAATTTAAAAAAAAAATCAGTTTAGTACCTTAATTTTATAAAAATATAATTTTATCCTTTAACCCTAACACCATTAACAAAAAAAAAATATTAATATTAAAATTTTAGATAATGAAACATTTTCATATGTTGATATATTAAATTTAATTTTTTTAAAAAATAGATATTTAAAAAATCATTTAAAACTAACCATATATTAGGGTTAGAGAATTGAAAATAATACTTTTAAAAATCAAGGGATTATAGTGAAGGAGGATGTATTTATGCCTATATATCTTTTTAGTTTTTTAACCGAAATATTATTAGTTTCATATAATTTTTTATAATAATTATTGTTAATTTAAAAACTAAATTTAATATATCAACATTTGATAATATTTTATCAACATCTAAAACTTTAACATTAGTTTTTTTTTATAATATTAGGGTTAAAAGGACTAAAAAGATATTGTATAAAATTAAGGAAATAAAATAAAATCTTCTACTATAAAATTAGAGGAGATTTTATTAATTTTTTTATATGTTTATTTAACTAGGTCATACTTAACATTTAAATAATACTAAATTTAATTAAAAATAACTCTTTTAAAGACAATTTCTATGTTTAGAGGAATTTAAACTCAACACTTTATATATAAATGACTAGAGTTAAGCATACAATTCACTTTATTAATTTTTACCTTTGTAGCTAGAGAGTGATATAGGATTATGGGGTGACATTCTAGATCAATAATCAACATGTGTGCTCATATGAAATCATTGAAATGTGTGTTAAAAAAATAATAACGCATACTTGATATTGACCCCATCATGACGAAGATGCTTGGTGACATTTTCCTTGACCCAATGTTCAGCATCTTTCCTACTATGAGCCATTTTTTGCAGCTGATCATTGGGAATTCCCACTACAACCTCAATATCAGTCCCAGAAAACGCACTCACAGTCCATGAATCTGCGTCAAACAGCTTCACCTTCTTGATCCCATTATCCTTCAACATCTGAACCACAATTCCTGGATCCAATGGATGAGAAGCCAAAGCTCCCCAATTCACACCCATGCTTGATGATTCTCCACATTGGCAATTTTGTGCCAATATAATACTCACAATAATTACCAGAAAACACAAGCTACGCATCAAGAACAGAGTATGGTTAATTAGTTAGTTTAATGTTATTATGTGGCCTCTGCGTTTTTGGTGATATATGTGTGTGAGTAGGCAACATCGGAGAGAATTGTGGGTTTTTGGACGCGTCTTGAGTTTAATTAGGTTTTAGTTACAAAACTGCGTCTTAATAAGGCATATCGGAGTAGTGTGAGGAGCGTTACTTCATTTCCTAACAATAGTTTGTGGACTTTTTAACATTAAAAATAGTTGTTAACTTTAATTTGACGAGTGTGGCAAGAGTGGCGTTTCATTGCAATCCCAAACTATTTATAGATAATTTCAATATAAATAATTAAAAAATATATTTTAAAGAAATAAATTATATATTTTTTAGAAATAATTAACTCAACTAATTTTTTTTTAATTTTTATAAATTAATTATCTAATTTTTATATTAAATATTTTAAAAAACTATTTTAGGCCGTAAAAGTCTCACCCATCATATATATAAATCCGTGTAATTCAACTCATGGAATAAATGGTTATTGGTTAAGGATAAAAGCAAAGTGAAATTTGTCATTGAACCGCCAATTGAGTTGACCAAGATGGTTGTAAGTTTTAAAATAGTTTTTTATCCGAACCTTAATATATATATTTTTTCAATAAACAGTTATATATATATATATATATGTATGTATGTATAAAAGAGTTTTTAGATTAAATTATAATTTAAAATTATAGTTTTAGATAAGCTGATAGAATTAACTTTTAAAACAGTAAAAGAGTTTATAAACTATTCAATTACTATTTTACTATTTTATGATACCCTCTTTCATCTCTCTTTTCTATTCACTATTATTCACACTTTTCTCTCTCTCTTTTTTACCATTTTTAATAAAATTATATTATTTATGCAAACACTGATTTATCTAGAACTATTTTTTTTATATAAGCCCTTCTCTAAAATATTTTTCTAAAAACTACTCAAAAACTATTTTTTTTCTAAGTTATTTTCTAAAACCTATCTAAATACAAATTAAACCTACATTCCATTTGTTAATGGAAATACTAATAATTAAATTATTTATATATTACTTAAAATTTAAGAGTTTTAATCTGAAAACAATTTTTTGTTTTTCCCCCTCAACTCATTAAGATTAGTAATTCATTACAATTTCAGAAATCAGAAAATAAAATTAGGAAGTGGATTTGTGTGGATCGATCTTCTTGACATGTTGTCACATCGGGGTCTAATGCCTGGCGTTCTTTGTTTACAATGGAAGATTTTTTTTTTTGTTCAATGTAATAATATGTATTATTCAGAAAATCAGAAACCTTATATTTATAAAAAAAATTAATATATAATTATCCCTGCGATGAAAATTGAAATTAATCTCAGTCCAACTCCTAAACCCTAAACCCGGGAATAAAAGTATAAAACCCATCTCCCGTGTCAGGCGCGTTCGTTACAACTTGCTGGTTGCTCTCGTCAGTGTCTGCCTCTCTTCTTACTCTCCCGCCGTCTGCTCCAACGTCCGTTGCAGCGTTGCTCTCAGGTTCTGATAGTGCTCTTTCTCCCTCCATTTGATTTGCTTTGTGTTATTTCTTTCTCTCGTCCTCCTATTTCCGCTGTCAGAGTCATAGCATCGTGTGATATGTTTTGCTTTCTCTGGTCCTCCCTCTTCCACTGTTGCTGTGACTTTTGCTGAATTCTATTACTTCGAAATAAATGGATTTTTTTTAAATAATTAGTGGCAATGCTGTATATTGGCCTGTATCTTGATTACTTTTAGTGGCCAACGGAGTCTTCTTTTATTCAATTCCCCACTACCTTTTATGCTGTTAACTGTTCTGATGGTATTAGTATTTAATGTTTTGCGGATAATTAATAACGGATGGATTTGAAATGGAGGAGTTGAAAGTTGACGGATTAATTTGCTTGTGAGGTGCTAACACACATAACTTTATCGCATAGCAGAGAATGAGGAAGAAAGTAGATGAACGAATCAGGACTCTCATTGAAAATGGTGTCAAAACAAGGCATCGTTCCATGTTTGTCATCGTCGGTGACAAGTCTCGGGACCAGGTCTCTTCCTTCTTGACATACTATTTTTAACATAGACACTATCATTTACTGACACGGACAAACATGATAATTTATTTTGTTTTCTTTTTTTCCCCCCCGATAATTGGCTCCTAAGAATCAGACTGAAGTAGTAAAACTTTATTTAAATTGAAGAAAACGAGTATTAACACAATGTGAGTTTTTAAAGTTTTCTACACCTTGTGCAGATTGTAAATCTCCATTACATACTTAGCAAGGCCCAAATTAAATCCAGGCCTACTGTTTTGTGGTGTTATAAGGACAAACTTGAGCTTAGCAGGTTCATTTTATAATTATCAACGGTTCATTGCTGTATTATTTTATTTTGATGATTCTTTAAAAGAACTTGCAGTAACTTGATTAAGATGATTATGAATGTAGCCACAAGAAGAAACGTGCAAAGCAGATCAAAAAGTTGATGCAGAGGGGTCTATTGGATCCTGAGAAAGTTGATCCATTTTCATTGTTTGTAGAAAGTGGTGGATTAACTTATTGTTTATATAAGGATTCAGAAAGAATTCTTGGTAACACCTTTGGAATGTGTATACTTCAGGTAACTTACTCTCTTGTTCTATGATAGTTATTTTTCTGTTTCCCTCCTCTGTATCAAAACAATTTTACCATTTTCTTTCCTTACAGGATTTTGAGGCTTTGACACCTAATCTCCTTGCAAGAACAATAGAGACAGTGGAGGGAGGTGGGTTGATTGTGTTGCTACTTCGTTCTCTATCCTCTTTAACCAGCTTGTACACCATGGTGATGGTATGATTATATACTCATCATAAGTATTAATTTCACCAGTTTTTAAAATTTCATACCTGTGGCTGGTTATAGAATCTTCTCTTATTATTATTTATTTATTTTTGACATTTGGCCTACGAGTACCTATAAGCAGGAATTTGATTCCATGTGATTTCCCCCACTTTTCTTCATATCATGAAGTTTGTAAGATCAACATTACAATGATGTATTCATAGGCTTACTGTCTTGAGATGCCTTTTGCCATTGAATACCGCGCGTGCATCAAATATTAGACTTTCCTCTAATATTTATGTTGATGCACTAATGTCCTGTTCATGTTCCTTTGGAAATGGTTCATTGCCCTTATCCTCTGATGCTCTATTCCCCTTCTTGAAAACAAGCAATTTATCAATATTATTTGTTTTGACGTGCACTTTTATTAGAAGACTATTACTTATCTTACTATTCTTATGTTTAAAGTTCTCTTGAGAGCACCTTGCATGCTGTTTACTAATTGTAGGATGTTCATGATCGATTTCGAACTGAATCCCACACTGAGGCTGCTGGGCGCTTTAATGAACGCTTCTTACTATCACTTGCTTCATGCAAGGCATGTGTGGTCATGGATGATGAACTGAACATATTACCAATTTCATCCCACATGAAGTCTGTTACCCCTGTTCCTTCTAAGGAGGTAAATGCATTGCATTCTTTTCCCTTTTCCTTTCTCTTGGAGTTGGGGTGGATGGCCAGGGTTATTGCAGTTGATGTTGTGCTGACGTGTATCAGTGTATGTATTCGGAAAGGCCTTTCTGTTATTTTTATCTGTAAGTTATTAAGAGGCACAAAAGATATACATTATAAAATAATTTCCCCCCTTTGTTGTAGGTTATATTCTTAGTTAAATATATGGTTATCTTGGTTTGTCTTTTAAAAATCTATGATGTGAATAATTCTCTTTCCTCCTCAAGTATATAATGGGAAGATGTTCCTTTTTGTTGTGCTTTCTACAATATATGATGACTGTGAATGCTAAGTATGGATGCAGGCTAATTTTCACTCTTGGTCTTCCATTGTTATACATATGAAGAATGGGAACAGAACATTACAAGAGATATTAGTAATTATATGTAAATTAGGGATTGAGGATGAACATTGGAATCTTTAATTATTTATCCAATTATTTAATTGGTTCTATTTTGAACTGAATTATCTTTTTGTTAGACTTCAATTGTCCTTTTGTTAAGCTTATGTGATCCTTTTACTAATCTTTTTATTTTGAATTAACTTTTCCTTTGGGCTCTATATAAAGCCATCAATGATTATGGTTTAGAAGGGACTACAGATTCTCTTGGCTTTCTAGCCTCCTGTCCTCCCCTTTTTCTTCATCTCCCTACTTGTACTTCTCACCCTTTTTTCTGTTATTTGCCTCTGGTTCTAAATTATATACCCAAACTCTCATTGTTAGTCTTAGATGCATTTTTAGGGGGTGTTTGGATACCACATCCAACACCCCCAGAAGTCCTTTTAGAAAGTAAGTTCTCTACAAGCTTGTTTGGGCGGAAAAAACTTCTTTCTTTTTTAAAGCCCATCCACAAAATCTAAAAGTCATGGAAAATTCAGTTTGGAAAATGCATGTTGAAGCTACTTTTACCGTTTTAAAAGTCAGTTTGGCAAATGCACTTTTACCATTTGGAAACCAAAAACACTTATTCATGGACCTACCTAGTGTTATATTTCTGTAACTATTTTCAGTACAGCTTTGGACATATATGATTTTATTTGCTTTTGAACTAATTAATTTTTCATCTTCATTTTTGAAGAAATGGCAATCTGAATGAATTGTTTATTGAACATGTTATCAAAAAAATGTCATCCAGAGATGTATTGGGTTGTTTCTTCTCCCTTCCCTTTTTGTGCGGCCAAGGATGTGAAGTTGGTGGTAGATACTTCTTATTTGTTTGTTTAAGTTTTAACAAGTCTCTGTGTCTTATGTTGTAGGACTCTGAGGGACTCTCAGAATCAGAACAGGACCTGAAAAACCTGAAAGAACAACTAAATGAAGATTTCCCAGTTGGTCCATTGATTAAGAAGTGTTGCACACTGGATCAGGTAGGATTTTGTATCCTGCAGGTTTGATTTTCTACTGTGGTTGATCAATTTGAGTCCTCTATGCAGTAGATGTGCATGGCTGAGTTTTTTTTTCCCCTTTTGGTTTTTAAATGATTTCTGGTTAACTGAATAGGGAAAAGCAGTCATCACATTTCTGGATGCAATTTTAGATAAGACGCTTCGGAGTACTGTTGCTTTGTTGGCTGCTCGTGGCCGTGGGAAATCAGCCGCCCTTGGTTTATCAATTGCTGGAGCTATTGCTGTGGGGTAATGTGCTTTATATACTTTCAGATATGCAAATACGTATATCCATTTAAGATATATCTGATAGTTCTGCTAATCATGTTTGTATCTCATATCAAAATTATCAAATGATGTTGAGGGAATCTCTGTGTGATTTGCAGAGATAAGCCAGCTTTTATGGCTTGAATCTCATGCTATCTATTCTGTCTTCCCCCCTTTTTTTAATTTTTATTTGGAGGACATCTCATCCTTCCCCATAATTGTATTTCTTCCCTCTTCTCTGTAATAATATTTCTTATTTGATTGTGTATATTTTTTCTGTGCAGTTATTCAAATATCTTTGTGACTGCACCCAGCCCTGAGAACTTGAAAACCTTGTTTGAATTTGTTTGCAAAGGTTTTCAAGCACTTGAATATAAGGTACACGTTCTCTCCCATCATTGACAGTTTTTTTAATTATTGCTTCATTACAAGATACTTTTAGTTGCAAATGTTGGATGGGGAACTGGGCAGTTTGATTTGTTGATGGGCAGGACTTGTTGGTAATGCTTTTCTAATTGCTTTAAGCATATGGTTTAGTCAGTTGAAAAATCATGGCTTAGAGCCAGTTTGTAGTTTAGCTTCCGGTACTTTTTTTTCCTTCTCTTTTTTGGGGGAAAATGTGATTAGCAGAGACATCTTATATAAACCTATTATATTCCATGTCATACATGAGGATCAAATTTAAAGATTGTGCTTGATAGTCACATCCTGGTGTATCTAGTGTCATATTTTGCTATGCTAATGTCCCATGTCTTCAGTGAACAAATCTACAAAGTAATCTCATCTTATTGGTGTTTTCTGTACTTTTATCTTCATAGTTAATCAGATACTGACTGAAGATTTTGTTCATCTTTTAATTAAGTCTACATGAAGTCTTCTTTCACTTCATATTCGTCAAGGCTATTTATAATTTTTGAATTGATTCTCTAATGTTTTTTTTGGTGAATTGTTGATTCTCTAAAGTTGTTGCTTGGCCTTGTATCTTTGCTATATATGTTGGGCTTGTCTCTCTCATTCCCTCTTTCGCCCCTCTATTTTCTGTATATATCCATCTGTTGTACCCTTCAAATTTCCACACCATTTTCATTCTGTTCTCTGTTTGTGTATAGAGTGGAGTATATTGTAAGTACTATTTATTATGTAAACAGGAACATCTTGATTATGATGTGGTGAAAAGTACAAATCCTGAGTTCAAGAAAGCTACAATAAGGATCAATATTTACAAGCAGCATAGACAAACAATCCAGGTAAACTCATTTCTAACATTTCTGTATGAATAAATGAAAATTAGAAAGCCTATGATGTGTTAAATAAGAAACTTACTGTTCTAGTGAGTGTACTTGAAAAACTATTTCCTTCCTAATTTCTTGCAGTACATACTTCCACATGAGCATGCAAAGCTTTCGCAAGTTGAACTGTTGGTTGTTGATGAAGCAGCTGCTATTCCACTGCCTGTTGTGAAGTCTTTGCTTGGTCCATATTTGGTCTTCCTGTCATCTACTGTGAATGGGTATGTCTTTGCTCAATTCTTAAAGCAGCAAACAAAGATCTTTGTCATTTTTTAATTGTTAATTTTTCTTCTTTTTTTTAAAAGTCAAGTTTAATTACAGTTTTATAGTTTATAGTTGTCTCAACAGTTTTATAGTTGGCTCTTGATGTGGTTTAATTACTGAAGAACGTTTTCTTTATACCCATGGAAAGTTATGAAGGTACAGGACGCTCATTATCGCTAAAACTTCTGCAGCAATTGGAAGAGCAAAATCATGCGTCATCTAAGAATGCAGAAGGCACTGCTTCTGGTACTTATGCTCCTGGCTTTTTACAAGTCAATTTACATAAGCAATATGCATGTCATGTACTGTTCAAGATGGAAAGACAATCATAGTGGATTATAGCACTAATGATTTTTGGATTTTAATGATTCAGTTGATCATAGTATGCAGTTCTTTGAGGTCCGTGTTTAGCAAAATCATGCATCATCTAGTAATGCTTTCAGTTGATCATGTACTTGTTCTAATAATGTTTCAGGTCGTCTGTTTAAGAAGATAGAATTGAGTGAATCAATCAGATATGCTTCTGGGGATCCAATTGAAAGTTGGCTCAATGCTTTACTTTGCTTAGATGTTGCAAATGCCATCCCTAATCTTAGCAGGTTGTCCCAAGCTTTTTCCCCCATGATTTGGTTCCTTTGTAAAGAGATACTTTTATTTTTTGGAAAAAAGTTAAACTCTCTTTTTTGCTTTTTATTCCTGTATTCAGGTTACCTCCTCCCAGTGAGTGTGACCTATACTATGTCAACCGAGATACCCTATTCTCCTATCATAAAGATAGCGAATTGTTTCTGCAGGTAAAGCCATACCATTGATATGTTGAAAAGTGTTTGCATCTTGCAGCGAATGATGGCCTTATATGTTGAAAAGTGTTTGCATCTTGCAGCGAATGATGGCCTTATATGTTGCCTCTCATTACAAGAATTCTCCAAATGATCTGCAACTGATGGCTGATGCTCCAGCTCACCACTTATTTGTTCTCCTTGGTATACTTGGTTTTGGTTCAAGTTATTCTTTCTTGGTCTATTATTGGTAGGATTGAAAACTGGTGTCTGTAAAATAGATGGGTAGAAGATGGACATTCATTTCACCATAGTTCATGGGGACACTGGCGTTTTCCACTTTCCCAACTTTAATCCTAACTATCATTGGTTTAGTTTCTCTGTTTAGATACGCATGACTTGTGCATTTGTGCTGGAATTCTAATGGATTTGTATTACAGGTCCTGTTGATGATTCCAAGAATCAACTTCCTGATATCTTGTGCGTCATCCAGGTTTGCTTCTTTGGCTCTCCTAGCTTGGTTTACTGTCTCTGTTCTGATAGAATCTAATTTATTCAATCTACGTTCTTCTTTTTGGCTCTTTTCATATGTTGGTTCTGAGACGGTTGCCTGAAGTTTCATTTTTTTAGAATAAATTTAATTAGGCGGAGGAATAAAGAAGGGGATAAGGTAATCTTGATAGTGAGAAATAATAGGAACATTAATATATAATAGATCTCCTATCTCTTTTCATATCTACCTAGGCGATCACTTGAAAAGAATAGATTGCAAAAACCTTAAAAGAGGCCACAAACACTGTCTTGTTCGTCATGAAATCCATTCCGATAGTTTCACTTTAAGTCCATTCTTGTTCTTGCTCTAATCTCTGAACTTGATGAGAAGAAGCTACTCCAAATTACTAGGACAGACCAAAGTCCAAGGTTTTCCAGTCATAAAGATGCAATCATCGAGAGTTTTCTACCTTAAGTTTTTTGCTAACAAGTTTTTACTGTTAGTTTTATCCATTACCTTATTATGCTGGCAGAAAATAAATGCAGCTTTAGTCTTTTATTGTCGCAGGACAAACTAGGAAGCAATAACCATTACATGACATTTGATTTCTGTGATACTGGATTACTGATATATTAATTACGTGAGGACTATAATAATTTATCAATTATTTAAAATGCTAGAAGCGATTGATTCTTCCTTGGCGAAAGCTGTTGTTTGGATGTTTATCAATTATCTAGACAAGATTTGTGAAACTGCTGTATTCTTGTGATTCGCATGCTATGTGTCTGCACTTTATCTTTCCTCACAATACGGATAATTGCATGACCTTATACAGTACGCAAGTGGCGTAAGCATGTGAAATTTCCTTTGGTTGTTATAGTTCTACTTGGTGTTAACTTTATGTCTATGATCGGTTGTCTTTTATGCTTATCCTTATTATCCTTTTTCCCGTTAAGGGATCTTTCCCTTTTGTGACTTCCCACATTATGTCATTTTCATTTACAGGTCTGCCTTGAGGGGCAGATATCTCGCCAGTCAGCAATTAAAAGTTTGAGTGATGGTCATCAACCTTTTGGAGACCAAATACCTTGGAAATTCTGTGAGCAATTTCGAGACACAGTTTTTCCCTCACTTTCTGGGGCTCGCATTGTACGCATTGCTACCCACCCAAGTGCCATGAGGGTAATTTTTGTATTATGGCAATCTGGCTAATTGTTCTGTTTAACCAAATTCTTCCCACGTACTTTAGCCTTATCCAGTAACTCTTCACGTTTTCATTCATTGAAGCTTGGATATGGTTCACAAGCAGTCGAGCTTTTAATACGGTGAGGGCATGGTTGATTCTTTGCTTCCATTGCAGTAGGATACTCCAGTTCATTGATAGTTGCAACACATTCTCTTTATAAGTATGAAGTAGAATCAAAGCACTTTTAACATGTAGTATTGTCTGCAGTTATTATGAAGGACAACTTACTCCTATCTCTGAGATGGATGTTGAAGATGTAGTGGAGGCTCCCCGAGTTAGAGTTACAGAAGCTGCAGAGAAGGTCTGTTACAATAGTTGTTTTCTGAATAGGTTTGGATAATTTTGATATATTTCTCCTGAATTAAATATAAAGCTCACTTATGTGTTTATATCATATGTAATTCGACAATCAACCTTTTATATCTTAAAACTACATGCTTTTTCATTACTAATTTTGCTTTTCCTTATACTAATATGATTACAGGTTTCTCTGCTTGAAGAAAATATAAGACCTAGAACAGCTCTTCCACATCTACTTGTACATCTACGTGAAAGACGCCCAGAGAAGCTCCATTACATTGGCGTCTCCTTTGGGCTAACTTTAGACCTTTTTCGCTTTTGGAGGAAGCACAAGTTTGCTCCTTTCTACATCGGCCAAATTCCAGTTAAGTTTAATTTATACATTTCTTCTTCAGCAGTGGACTATGGTACCACATATCTATTCTTAAACTGACTGTTATATTTGTTTTCCCAACTGAATAGAATACTGTCACTGGTGAGCATTCATGTATGATCCTGAAACCTTTGAACAATGATGAAATTGAAGCTGATGGATCAGATCAATGGGGCTTTTTTGGTCCATTTTACCAAGGTGGATCCACTTTGCTTTGATATTATGATGTATTCAATATTTATGATGCATTCTGTTTTTACTGATTATTCACTTTGTAGATTTTAGACAAAGATTTGCTAGACTTCTGGCTTCCAGTTTCCGTGGATTGGAATACAAGCTTGCTATGAGGTTAGAATTTACATATTTGATTATTCAATGCTCGCTCTTCTCAAACATGGACGTTGATGTTTTATAGTTCCTGAACTGTGGCATCCTTGTAAAATTTTTTAAGTATGTTCTGTCAAATTTATTAATGTACAAGATCTTTTTTCCACTTTCTTGGCTAACATTAGGTTGCCTTTTTTTATAGTATTATATATTATGTGAAGAAAGGAAATGGTCTGTTTTGGTATTTGATTTTTATGAACTGGTATTTGATAATATTGATTTTTTAAAGAGGTACAATTTGGATATTATTCTGTTTAACCTGGGTTTTGGCTTATTACTGGTAGCCTGAGTTTAGTTTCCTGATATCATACTTTGAAATTGTTCCCCAGTTCAATGTTTGTTTGATTGTTTTCCCTTCTAGAGTTCTTTTTCTCATGGAAGTGATAATTTTCCAGCGTCTTAGATCCAAAAATCAATTTCATGGAGTTAGAAACTGCCAAAAACTCTGTCAAATCTTTGGGGCCAGTTAGAGAATATTTATCACCACATGATATGAAGCGTCTAGAGGCCTATGTTGACAATCTTGCTGACTTTCATCTGGTAAGATCTCCAATTTTAGATGCAATCATAATTGAAATCGCTTAATAATTTCTTGACATTAGGACATACGTGCTACACGTGCATACAATCGTGTGGTCAACTATAATTTAATTCAGTGGGGTTATTCATATAGTTGATTACTAAAGGAAAAAGCTTTAATTTCAACGACCTCTCTGATTAGGTAAATTTGGTCACTGAAAAGGCCTGTTAAATGATTTTTTCCCACTTGATTTTGCATCACGTGCTTCAGTATGTAAAAATTGTATTGGAAAAATTAGGGGAAAAAATTCCACTTGAAAGTCTTGAACCGATTCACAGTGGAAACCTCTATTAACGCAAATGTAATGCACCCATAAAATATTGAAGTTGTGATATGACTCAATCTAATGTCCTTGTTATGCCATAAATCTGAATATCCGATTATGTGATATGAAATGGCTCCATGTGTGACCTCGTCTTTCTCTTGCAGATCTTAGATTTTGTTCCTATCCTTGCACATCTCTACTTCCAAGAAAAGCTTCCGGTCACATTGTCTTATGTGCAGGCTTCTGTGTTACTCTGCATGGGTCTGCAGAATCAGAATATTTCATACATTGAGGTGTGTTTCTCAACTTACTAACTAATTCCGGAATTCTACTGATATGATCTAGAAGAGTTTTAGATTTTCCCTATGAAGTTTTGGTCAATTACCATGACTTATAGCTGTATGGTTGAAGTAAATGAGTTTTGGTCATTGTTAGAAATCCTTAGTCTCGAATGATATTAAAGTATTTTTATCTTCTAATCTAACATTTGAAGATAAAATTACGTTCTCTTACAGGGGCAAACGAAGTTGGAAAGACAACAAATATTGTCTCTCTTCATAAAGGTTATGAAGAAGTTCTACAAACATCTACACAGCCTTGAATCCAAGGAAATCGAGTCAACCTTGCCAAGACTGAAAGAAGTAAATTGATTGTGACATAACTATATTATTTGATAGAGCATAATAGTATCACATGATCTATATAGCCGACCTCATTTAATAAAATAAAGTTTATTATTGTTGTTGGTATAACTATATCATGACTTTTATCAACTGAAAAAAAACTACAGCAAGACTTTACTTGGTATGATGCCTTTCGCTAGCACTGGTGGCAAGGTTTTGGTGATTGACCTCCTTCCCTGCATTTGTACTCGTTTCCATTTGTGTCCATGTGCATTTGTATTTGTACTCATCTTGCACCTCTGTTTTACGAAAGATGTTTTATCCTTGCCCTTAGATTGTCATGGAACCCCATAGCATTTCTGTTGACGAAGATCTCAACAATGCAGCTAAACAAGTTGAGGTATATTCCTTCACACCTTTTTTTCCCAGTTCAAGATTTTGTTTTTAATTAAAAGGGCAAGGTACTAACGGCTGAAGTTATAAGTGGGATCAAATCTATAACCTCCCACTTATCGAGCTTTCATGCTATTAGACCACAAAGCCATTGACTCCCAATCTGAGATTTTAACACCCATCCTTGTTTACTTTTATAGGAGGACATGAAGTCAAAATCAGAAGGACTCTTCACTCCGGAATCACTCCAACGTTATGCTATTGCAGACGGGGAAGCTGATTTTGAGAATGTTTTGCAAAACAATGATGGAAAAATACCCACAGGTGGTGTAATTAGTGTAAAATCCAGCAGGAGTGACGTAAAGCCTGGAAAGGAAAAGGGGAGCCATAAGAGTGACAAGAAGCGGAGTAAAGATAGACGTGATAAATTCAGCAAAAGGAAAAGAACTTGAATATGATTACAGGATTTGTCAATGGCATCATGGAGCACTGAAAATTTTGATCCAAAATACAGGGCACTGATTAATGTTGGATACTTTTCCAGCAAGAACGGAGGAGAATGGTACCAGGAGGCATCATCATCATATAATGGACTGGATTTGCCTGTTTTGGTCTTCAGGGCGGAGTGGAATCATTTTTCTCTTCAAGAGCCGATGTGCCCTGTCTGTTTGTTCGTTGTATCGGGAAATTGATCGATCATAAGGCGTAATTAGTATTTAACAACAATGCGACCGTAGAGGCTAAATATCCAAATTTTGATTTTTTTTTCCAAGTAGTATTGTATTTCTTTTATGACTAAGGACTAAGGAGTAAGGACAAGTATTTGCCGCTTTACCCGCAGTAAATTACAGCCCCAAATTCCTAGCGTCTCCGTTTAATTATTTTTTTGGTATCGTGCACCCAATATCCTAGGCCATGCCCTTGTTAAGGAGCAACTCAACAGATCTAAACTAATTCTGAGGTATGTCATGATCCGTTAAAAGTGATATCCCCTTGACTTTTAGGGCGAGTATACTCACGTTTCAAACTCGAGATCTGTGGTTAAATTAAAACGGCTTAGCCAGTTGATCTAGGTGGCCTCTGCATGATATTAAGCCTTTTATTGGACCGCTCGTTCTAAGATCTACATGATTCGGATAATGGCTTAGCTAATTAGAAGATTATAACTAATTACATGACACATAGGGAAGAGAAGGAACATATTGCATCAACTTCACCTCATGCACACAAAGACCCAAAGATGTATATGAGCTATACAGCCAAATAAGAATACCTATCAATCAAATGAAAGTTTCAACGAAATTATACCAGAATTGCCCAAAACTCATTTGACACAACTCCATTATCCAATACACTGAAATAGAATGTCCCAGGTTTCTTACCTCTTTCTACCCTATATTTTCGCCGTCTCCAAACCAACTCACCCTCTAATGTTTTCACCTGGAAAACTGGTTCATACCAGAATAATCTTTTGCCTTTCACCTGTAGAATAGCTGGTATTGACATGGGAATTGATCATATGCCGGGTTTTGCCCTGCTATGACGCCAACTCCATTCCAAATTCCCCAACCAACCAACAAATAGATCCTCAGCCATGTCATGACTTAAGTTCTTACCTCGAAATTCGACCATTGGAGATACATGTGGCTTATCAGGGATTTTTGCATCCAGCTCTAGACAGTTGTTTTTTTTTTTTTGTAAAACAGTGAAAATGCCTCTCGATTGGGACTTTCGTATGAAGCAATACAGCGGTAGTTACATACTTGGTCTACAGGACGGCATTTGTTTAAGCATTTAAGAGCTTTTCTACAATTGGAATCCAACAAGCAATTAAGTATCTCCCGACCACAATTCTTTACCATGCAGTTCAAAGTAGAAAAACCCTTTGATCTCAAGTTGCAATATCGGAACCGGCTTTATATAAGCATTGATGATTACCAACAAACAGAACCTTATATCATCAGAATTACGTCTATCCCATGCTTCAGATACAGTATGCACCACTCTAGATGACTCCTGTTTTATCTAATTGAGAATTTCCAAACATTTTGCCAAATGTACTTCTTTTCACTTCATTATGAATATAACAGCGTCCTAATTTGTTCTCTATATCTGGTGAAGAGTCAAAGCATATCACGTTTTTTATATCTTTGCTATTGATCTTAATCCATTGAATTGACTCTTCGTTTGTAATAGAAACAATCACCAATATATCAGTTTAAGGTAATTCCTTCTTGAGTCTCATGGTCAGATCTCCATTAGAATTAGATCGAATGCTTTCATTGGTAAATACAAGAAGTTCATACCCTTCATCAACCCATTTTAGTATTTTTGCCTGCTATCAGAAAAAAAAGGTCAGTTAGTGGTCCTCCTGATCCGACCTAACAAAATTAATCCCCCTATTCATATAACAAGAATACTTCTATAAACATACTACATGTGCTGCAAAATTATCCGTGAGGAAAATAAAATATTTCATTCATTAAGACCTGAAATACATTACAGCTGAAGGCAAGACCATTAGTTATTTTTTCTTTCTTTTTTCCTATTCAACAGCTTCTTCATTGTAGATATGAACTTATTTGTCAGGAAATTATTGATCAGTATGTACGCTCATATTGGAACAGCAGTAATGCTTTTTGTAATTTGAACATTTTAGTATCAGTCAATTTGCCAGACATAAGCAAACAAATATCATGCATTCAGGCGAACAAAAGCAACAAAAGAAGACGAATAAGAGTAAAAGAAGTTCAGCTACTTAACAGTGTGAAGCATGACTTCTTCCCAGGATGCGGAATTCAGAGGACTCACAGCTCCTGCACCCACCACAGAAACCATCTTCACCGGCGGTTCAGGAGGAGGCTCAGCCGTCACCGCCTGATTCGCTGGTGAAACCGCCGGTAAGGCTGGAGACAGACGAGGATGGGCGTATCGAACGAGTGTGGGCGGATAAACATAGAATGAGCGAGAAAATCTTGAGGCTCCATGGGGAGAAGGAAGAGGGAAAGAGATTAAGGAGAAGCTAGAAGCATGGGCTTTGAGGGAACCCGAAGCCATGAAAGGGCTCCAGAAGTCGTGGAACTTCCAGAGACATGAAAACAGCGCCTCCTTCAACTGTTCGATAATTGGCGATGCTATTGGAGAAGAGCCTTTACACACACACACTTCCCCTTATTCATAAATAAGTAGCAGCTATTTTGCTCGAGTTTCCTCCCTTCTCCTCTCCTTTTGAATTGGTACATACCAAAATGAGGATAGGCTTTAAGGCTTAAGATTAATATAAACAATTCTCTAAATTTTTGTGTATATAACTTTTTTAAATTTTAACTTCTATGTACATAAATTTTAAATTCTAATTCATGAGCAAATAATTTTAATAAATATCACATGTTAATAATATAATATATTGCCCCATGTCCCAAATATAGAAACTAAACTAATTTATTTTAATTTTAAATATAAAATTTTAATTTATTTTATTTTTTAAATTTATATTATTTTTTTATTAAAATATTATTATTAATTGCATGCGAGTATCTATTAAGATATAGTTCAAACTTTCAATGTGCATTATAAAAAAAGAATATTTCAGGTATTATTTTGTATGAGTGATTTGGGAGAGAGGGAGGAGTTTTGGTCCTCTCCCTTTATTTGGATATCTAAAATTTTTAGGAGGGAAAGTAATATTTTTACTTTATCATATTAATATATCTATAATTTTTTTAATATTACAACATTACTCATATTTTATTTAAATATTTTATAAAATAATATAAGAATAAATTTATATATATAAAAATACTTTTTCCCTTCCATTCTTGAACCAAATTTGACAGACAAAAATATAATGTAGGCACTATAAAAAAAAATAATGAGGATTGCAGCAATTTAGCCTAATTTATATCTCTTATATATTAATTTTCTATATCAATTAATCTTTCAAAATTTTGTTAGAAAAAATTTATTTTATACAAAGAATTAAAATGAGAGAAAAAGATATTTTAATAATTAAATTTGTATATTTAAGTCTTTTTTATTTGACAATAATTTAAGTGGAAAACTATTTCGTCTGATAACTTCTAAAAATGGGGAAAAAAAGTTGAAAAAGACCACCATAGAAGGAAATTGCCAACTAATGCTACAAATACCTTCACATAAGTTTATTAATGGTAAAACAAAAATTCCATAGAACTTCTAATTAATATCAGTATTATTCTCAATAATAGGACTGAAACAATGCCTAACCCCTATACCTGAAAATATTCAGCACATGAATTTTGATTAAAAAGTTAGGATTACAGAAAAAGGTAAATAATACAGCATATGAATTGTTCTCAGATATGTTACAATTCAGGGTTTTAGTTTAGATATGAAGAGATGAAGCCAAAGAAGGCATATACCTAACAAGACCGCTTGAATTCACTCATAAAACTTGAACCATACCAAAATCCAAAGCATGTTGCAGTTAAAGGCAAGGATCTTCTAAAATACTTCAAAAGATCCAAATTTGTCGCTAAACTGTGATCTATACATCATAAAAGTGACTGAAATGCTCAATTTTTCAAGATTCTACCCCATTGCATTGAGGGGACTAGCAACAAGAAGACTTAAGTCGGTTACATGGTTCACATAATACTATTGACCACCAAAATTCAACGGAGTGAATTCATGACCGAGACAGAACAGAAAGATGTTGGCGTCTACTTCCTGTGAGAATATTGAGCTTCAAATTCACTCTGAAACTGTTCTCTAGATGTTCCTTTAGCTGTTAAGGAAATATCATCAAGAAATCCTCTCTGTGGAAACTCCTCAGGCACTAGCGCTTGATATATCTAAAACTGTTGTGCGGCTTCCTCCTTTTTATCTAGGAAACTGTATATAATGCCCTGCCACAATTTTTTATCTATTTGATCATCACCACAGCATAAATTCTTGTCACTTATGTTTTGATCGCGCTAAACTCTATAACCAGAAAAGGTAGACATTATCCAGTTACTAACATAATGTCATTCTACATAAGTGTTTGTTATAAGAACCAAATTCAAACTACAAGATTAAGCTATTAGGTGCAGGAATCGGATAGATTTCATATTTAACACAACTCAATGCAAGAGCCCTTAAGACATGAAACATCAAAAGACGCAACTCCGCTCTCACTTTATGCAGAGATCTAATATAATTATGAAAATTTGGCAAGTAAGAATCAGCCTTGACTGCCAAGTCAAAAGCTTAAACATTACGTCAAGAACTGATCTGCCCGAGATCCTAAGCTATTAGATTTAGTCAGGAGTAATTTTTCCTTTCATGCTTCAAATGGTTTAACAAATGTATCAAAAGCTAAAAGGGGCAGTCTAACCACTGGGATAAGAAAATCAACCAGTAGATACTGAAAAAGAATGTAAAAAACAAATCTTTATGGTTCAATGCATAATGAACTGACATATTAAACCATGAAGCCCCAAGAATCATTCTTGTCCAATTAAAAAAAGAAAAGCCTCTTCCCACCAGTGAAAAAAAATGCTTGAGATTTGAAATACATTTTAACTATTAAAAAAACAAAAGAAATACATTTCGATACTCATAGTTTGAACTACTAAACCCAGAAGGTAAATGGAGCTAAATACTACCAGATGAATGTATAGTCAGCTAGTCATTAGCAATTGCTTGCACAGGCTAAACAGACTAATTAGCCCATAGAATGCCTACCCATCACAGCTATAATTAGACAAATAGATAACATGTTTAAACTGGTTTCAGTTTGAACACAAGATAAGGAGTTTAAAATCTTAGGCATGACATTGTTATCCTCTCATAGGCACTGGAAAAGAATTGGACTGCTAACCACTAAACTGGACATAAAGATGAATTATATGAACACAATTGTTTTTAGTATAGTTCAATATTTTTTGTATATGCTCTTGAATAATCGATACAAATTCCTTCCACATTTGAACCAGATCAACTGACAAAAAACATAAAGACAACATGCATGCCGAGACAAACTCACCTGGCAAAGATAAGGCCTGAAATCCCGAGGATCATCATCAACCAATTCTTGAAATCATTTTAAACCCTCCTCCAAATCCCCCTGCAAAGCATACAAATGGTATTTTTATTAAACCATTACTCTAAATGACATAGTTAAAGTTTGCGCATGATTGTTATTTGGTACCAAGAGTAGAGATTTATTGCCTAATCTTGAACATAATCAAAACAGCCCCACCACCAGCTGAGGACTTAAAAACCAAGTAACTGCTATAAATAAAAGTTCACCTTTGCAACATGCATTTGTGCTATTAAGATTCTTATATTTCTCTATTCTGTAACTCTTTTTTCCTGGTATGCCAATTCTAAAGCCTCATTCAGTATTTCACATACAACCGGACCTTCATGTTTTTTGTGCATCACGATAGCCAGTCCCTGTGAAACATAACAAGGGCCACTTGACTTAACCATAACAAGATAGCATAACAGACCGATTGAGAAGCATGTTGTAATCAAGTATGAAGATACGAGATATAAATATGAAAAAATGCCACCCAAGAAACTTTTAACCATCCAGCATCAAAATATATTATCACTGAACTGCAAGTCTGCATGAACTGATGGCCTTTGTGCTATATTGGTTGAAGATCAGTCATCTACAAGGTGAAGGTGCTCTCTTCATAATAAGTAAGAGGAATACAATCATCCTTTCAAAATCGAGATATGACTATATTTCCAAAATCTTGTCAATTCCACCATGTTCAAAGATATGTACAGTGTCAGCATATAAATGACTGGCAGAAACGAAAATTTTCTACCTTTCAACTTAGAAAACAGTGTAGAAAATTTTCTATGATATTCAAAAGAGGGTGACAAATCTTACATGCAGAGCTCTGATCAAGAGAGGCCTCTGCTCCAAGATTTCCTTGAACAATCTTTTAGCTGTACTCAATAGCCCCATTGTCTCACAACAAAGAGCTAGCAAAAGCCGCCACTCAACTTCGTTTGGCTCTGCATCAATCAAACTCTCCACGTATTTCACAGCCTCTTTCGACTTCCCTATCCTTATTTTCTTAAACAAAATCACCTTCGGAGCCTTAACATTTCGCGGGTCCTTCTCCAGAATCTTCCCGTACATTTCCTCGTCCTCGCTTTTCTCTTTCAAGGCGTCACTACCCTCCTCCAAAGCTGCGCCTGAAGTGACAGAGGGTAGTGCTAAAGCTACTCTTCTGTTAAAGCACCCGAGTAAAATAAACGACCCAGCAAGGAAAAGCACGATCTTCTCCGACAGAAGTTTGAATAGGCTTGTTCGAATCAAAAGAGGAAAAGTAGTAGTAGAGCAAGTTGAAAGGGCGTACGAGGATTATAGGAACAATCCAACTCTGTGCGAAGGGGAGAGGATTGGAAGGAGCTCCGAAATATGAGAGTCTGAATTGAAGTTAGAGTGGGTTTGGTAGGGCGGTTTATCAATCGCTGTTCGAATGAATATTGGAGACAGTTCGAGTTGAAGAGGAATTTAGAGTCGAGAAGTTCTGTTCTGCATTGAAGAGAGAGAAAGTGGCGATTGAGCACATGTTGCAAACAATGAATAGAGCTAGAAAATTAGCCGTGAGGCTGAGAAAACCTGGGTTCAGGGTTTAAGAAAATTATAAAAATTAGGAGCGTCAAACTACAATTTTGTCGTTTTGCATCTCAATTACTTCCTTCCTGCACGTCTCTCTCAGCACCATTCTACAGGTCATTCTAGTTTTCATCGCCTTCTATCAAGGCATCCGGATGCAGAGGGTGAAGGTGAAGAGAGGTCATATTAAAAAGTAGGGAGACCAGCTGAGCATGATAATGTGCTGTTTGGAAATAGGTAAAATCGCGATTTTCAATGTGTTTTTGATTTAAACTTTAATTTTAAAATAGATAATTATATTTATCTATAAATAATTTTAAATTAAATAATAATTTTAAATAAATTATTAAAATTAACTTCTAAAATAATAAAAATAGAAGAATTTATAAATTATTTAATTATTATTTTATTTTTATTTTTTATATTCTCTTTTCTCTTATATTTTTTTCTCCATCCTCTGTCTTTTCTATATTCTATCCACTCTTATTTTTCTTCTCTACTCTATATTTTCTCTTTTATTTTTTCATCCTCTCTCATCTCTATACTTTTTTTAATAAAATCATACCATTTTTAATAATTTATTAATATAAAAAATTATTTTAAAAATAACTATCGAAACACTTATTTATTTAAAATTACTTTTTTTCATAACCTCTTATATAAAAATTAATTTCTATAAATTATCTAAAAATTATTTTTTTATATAAATCCTTTTCTAAAACTTTTTCCTAACATAAATAATATTATATTTAGTAGAAAAAATTAATTCACCAATTCTTATAATTTACCAAATATTTGAGTCATTCGGCCCTTTGACCAATTTTCTGAGATCCATTGACAGCTAAATTGATGACTCTTTTGCAGTAGAGATGATTATGGGGGAACGCAACTTTAAATTCTTCGGATTCACCACATCAATAGAAAACATGTTTCAAAAGAAATGGAGAAAAATATTTTTTTAAAAAAAATAATGCTCATTCTAAATTATAAACTAGATAATTAATTTGAAAAGATTAAAAAATGAAGAGAGGCAAAATGCAAAACTCACAAGTTTCCAAAGGTTTGGTACTCCATGTATACCTGTAGCCGCACATTAGAGTGGGAAATAAAATCATTTGGCCAAATATCAAAAAGAAAAACTTTTGGCCACATATCATCGCATTTACTTTCTTTCACAAAAAAATTAAGATACCTAACTGAAAAGAATGTGTATACAATGGTCTTGATTAATCCTCCGTTTCCGAGAAAATAAGGCTTTAAAGTTGATGAAAAACCCTTACTTTAGGCAATTGAACAGCGATTAAAAGAAATTACTTGATGCTGAATGAAATAGGAAGGTCGCCCTAGTCATTGAACGAAGGACTTAATGAAGCTTTATACAGAGTACATGGTCTCAAATCCAGTATCCACAAAATAGGGAACGAAAATATGCCATAAAACTGAAGGGGAAAATTTCAAGGTTGATAACTCCAATTTCCAGTCTTAAACACCGGCAAGTTGAAACATTAAAGATGCAAAGATGTTAAACAACTCTTCAACTGCCCTTTAATTGTTGCACTCTTAAATTGGTGTCTACTTATTGAAGAAACGCGAAAGCATTCATCATAATCCAAGTTATTGAAGGACACATAGGCCTTAGAGGAAGTTTCTGATGTCCAAGTTTTTTACTTCAACCGCTTCCTCATCCTTGAATTCCTCCCTGGAATGACAACAGTCTGAATTGGTTAAACAAGAATCATATTACAAGTCCCTCAGTTTCTCCAACAACTCAAGTGACCACTGTCATACTTCAAATGTTCCAAATTCTTATATCACTGAACCAACTAAGCCCAGCGAAGGGCTCGTTCTATGATGCCACCTCCAATCATAAAGATTAGGCGGAAAATAAGACCATACATGTGATCGGAGCCACCAAACATCAAGGGAAAAAATAAATAATGTGAAATTTGTCATGAGCATTAGCATGAATATTACCTCTTCTGTTGAGTCTCCATTGCCTCTAGAGCATCTTTCTTCAGCTCCTGTAGTTGCGCTTTGGCAACATCAAGTTCTAGCTGCTCCTCATGCTTTGGAAGATCTTCCTTCCGAACGCCAATTCTATGATCCCCATCCCCAAAATTTGGGGTCAGGAAAAAAAACAGAATAATGTAAGAAAAGTAGCGAAACCTAGCCATTCAATCATAACTAGTTAAATAGTGTATTTGGACTAACCTAAAGAATCAGCTACCCAAAAATGACCAAATGGCCGACGATACATCAAAATAGAACTTCACAGAACAATATAATATAAATTTTCATGAGTTAGATTAAGTAGATAGAGACATCTTCCTTCTCATCAAAGAATCTAGATGTCACTTCAATCACTAGTCCAAAGTATCAAAATGACATATAGGGGTCTCGCTCACTTTTTATTAATCTTCTCAAACTCAGCCATGAGAAGACCCATTCCTTTCTTATCATCCCTCATCAGAGGTTGTTTCAATTCCTTTTCAACTTTGTCCAATGCTTCCATCATCATGGCCTCTGCACCAATATCATCCTTAACACCGCTCCTGCAAAAGAATATTAACATGAATACATTGATATAATGTAAAGAATATTCCACAAAACCGTGAAGCAAAAGACCTTGTTTCTCATTTCCTTGTGCCTGAATATATATATAAATTCATGGGTGCCCAAAGTCAAAAGTAGATATCAATTCCAGAAAACAGCCAAATTTTAAGACTAGATTTTCTGGAGGAAAGTAAACATTGGAATTAAGCAAGTTTAAGAAACAGAGGATTTAGAAAAAATGTAATGTTTGCCAATTTAAAAGGGCATATTGAACAGGGGAAAACCATTTGCATACCACAAAAATCATACTCATTTTGGTTGTCAGGGAGAAAAAGAAACCAAATTATGTAGCAAAAAAGCACAACTAAGTTAGAGAATGGAAATTGTTCAAGAATAGACCATCACATACTTAATTCGTATTTCCTTCAAAGTCAAAAGATAAGTCCGAGCATCAGGAATATCTTGTGTTTCAATTTGAATTGTGTGTCTGATCCGTCGAGCTTCAGAAAATATGTTTAACCTGCATCATAAACAAGAAATTATAACAAAAGGAAAAGGACAACAAATTTTACAAGATTACAGGAAAAGCATATAAAAACAAGATTCAAACAAGAACATTAAGGTAAAGCAGAAGCTCACTTCTCTCTAATTGTCTTCATGATCTTTGCATATCCAGAAACTGCAGCTGGATCATCTGGATCAATAGTGATCTTCTCTTTCCTTAATATTCCAATTGCTGCTTCAAATTTTGTCTTCACCTCCGAAAAGGCATTCTTCAGCATCTCTTTTACATTCAATTAGAAGTACAATATCAGAAAATGACATCCCAAAAATTCCATTAAACTTCAAACTCAGACTGCATAACTGTTTTTTTGTTTTTTATCTAAAGTGAACTCAAATTGCACCTGTGCACAATTGAAGGATAACTAAAACTACTGGATCAAATAGAGGAGCAGATAATATGATTACAGACAGATTAAATTCAACAAGTTCTATAATTTATGCTACCAAAAATGGAGCCAGTCAGAGATCCATACTAGCACCAGCATATGCTTGGATGCTGATCCCATGATTTACTTCCTAGGGATGACTTGAAATTTATAATGAGTGGATGGATAAGACAAGTATACTCATGATTACTCACGATCTCCCTTTAAGGCAGGAGGACTGGATTCTTTGGCAAAGTGACGGACTGAAATGGCATGCTCCTTTTGTACAAGTATTTGACTGGCATAAACCTATAAGAAGAGAAGAAAAATGGATCCATTAAAAAAAAAAAAAAAGAATCAGCAGCGAGATTGCCATAATTATTGTCAAAAGAGTATCGGATTAAAACAAATGAAAGAAAAAAGTATTTCTTTTTCATAACTAGTTATAAGAAATTTTAACTTGAACACATACCCTAGTCATACCAATTTCTTTCATTTGCACATATTCTATTCAATAAGCTTTGTTCCAAAACTTTTTGGGGTTTGAGGAACTGTCTTAATGTATTTCAAACAATGATGATGATGATGATCAGGAATCAACAGGTCACTATGTTATAAGCTTCTTCGAGCTCCACCCAAGCACACCATTTAATCAATAGAATCAAGAAAAATTGGCCAATGCCCTTCCAGAATAAAGGCCTTGAAATGTCCAAAAAAAGAATTATTCTTAACCATCCCAAAAGCTAGTCAATACCTAGAGAGAACTCTCGCCGTTTACCATTATTTTAGGGATCGATTAGAGCTTCACATGCTCTTAGACTGTCATTAACTACTTTTTTCCGGCTATCATTTCATCATGACATCGATCGTCATTTTGCATTCCAGAAATACCCTCCCTAATTATTCTACACAACCGCTTTACCATTACTTCATTCAGCTAAATCCAGAACTCCATAGCTATGCCGATCCCAACGACCAATCAATCAGTATTGGAAGTTTATTGAACATAAAATACAGAATATTGAACGAATCATTTAATAAGAAAGATAATCCCTTTCTGACAGCAATTTCTTTTATTATTTTTCGCCGATAATGACTCGAAAATGTAAAGCGAAATTAAGATCGAAAGTAATTCAGACAAGAAATAGGATAAACTCTCACCAGTTTGGATTTGTTAACAAGACGAGAAGCGAGAGCCATGGTCAGAGCTCAGTGTTTCTTCGGCTTCTGTTGGCTTTAGGGCTTCTTGTAACCAGGTTTGAGAAGACGATGAAGCGCTTGCTACTTCCCACATGGAACAGCGGTTCCCGGACGAGTAGGTCCGCGTTAGATTTGAACCGTTCGATGTGATGCGCTTATGCGATCCAAGTTCTTTAAAATCTACGGCTGGCATTTTGAGGAACTTATCGTTAATTTCTCCTACTCCTTCCATTTTCTATGATATTATATTAACTTATGGGAAAATAATGTTCAAGGATCTTCCAACAGTTATATAATAATAATAATTAAAAATATTAAAATTTTGAAATAAAAAATTTATAATTTTTCATTAGAATTAAATTTTTTGAGTTAATTTGTTTAATACACATCTTTCATATTTTCAATACTCGTATTTTATATTTTTAATATTTAGCTTTTAATTTTTTTAATAATCATTTTAAATATGTTCACTAGACATTTTTTTTCATGTTTTCAATTTTAGAAAAGATCAAAAATAATTTTTAAAACATGAGAGATGAGTGTCCAAAAAATTTAACTTAGGAAAATTTTAGTTACAATCAAATGCCATGGTTATTTTTTAAAATTTTAATCTTTCAAAATTATTAATATTAATAGACTTATTATATCTTATCCCATTTTTTAAAAATTCACATTAAAAAATTTGGAATTCTTTTTCTCATATTATTCTTATGTATATATTGTCAAGTGTTTTAATTCAATACAACATGCCAAGAACCTTTGGTCTAGTGACATTCAGAGAGAGGTCATGGGTTTAAACCTGTGTAATGTGGTTGAACTCTGTGTTTGAATGCTAATTAATGTTTTAAGTATTATATAAAAAAAATTCAATACAACGTTTTCACTTCTTCTTATACAAATGTTAACACTTATTTTAAAATTATATAACCATTTAATGCATCTATTAATTTATTATAAAACACAAGTTTGGAACTTTAAATAAAAAATTGCATTTAGTATGCTTAAGAAAAATGACAGATTTTTTTTCTATTTATTGCATTCTCTATTGGAAAAAAATAATCAACATACCCAACATTTAAAATTGACTCTTTTTTTAAACTATAAAACAATACTATATATATAAACACACATCCCAAAAGCAAAAAGCAATGATCTATAATCAACTCTAGGCTCTAATCATCCACCAACACCTCCCTAGAAGGGTGGACTGAAGATACAAAAGTCAACCTAATAGAGAAAATGGGCACACCTATAGGTTCTCTATACAATAAGTTGATGGATATATTCCGGCCCCCATTCCAAAGCTTCATAGCCTGATCAATTAAGCCTTGATAAGGATCATTTTCACTTTCTTGCCTTGTAACTAGGTTGAAACTAGTGTGTCGAATCTTTCTCTATCGAAATTTGAAAGTCAGAAATCCTTTAACAAAAGAGAAGAGTAAGCAGCGGACATTGGTATTGTTAGGGGAAATGCTCGTGCTTGAGCATTGAACTTTATATAAGTGATAGATGGAACTATATAAGCATGACAATAACAGAAAACATATTTAGACATTTCTTCTTGACAATTCATCCAAACGAAATTCCATTTATTATTAAGGTTATTATACAATCTACGTATAGCTAAATCAATCACTATCGTCTAACGTCTGTGTTTGTGATTTTACATTTCTGCAGCAAAAGATTTGCCACATCCACAGGTTTGAGTAGCATTAGGATTCTTAAAAGAGAAGCCTCCCCCAATAAGAGCATTGCTGTAATCCAATTGCATGCCATACACGAAGAGTAGGCTCTTCGGATCACAAACTGCAAAAAACAGATGAAGAAGTTGAGGAACATGTACAAAAATAAAAACTGCTTCAAGCAATAAATGAACTAATAAAACCAAACTGTAGACAAGCAAATCCCACAATATAGTTTCCTTTGAAATTTGAATGGAAAATCATCTAAGCAGTGAATCTGAAGAGTCACCGTCGCTATGGCTCTAGTATATCCTGAATCCTCAGTTTCATTTCACCAAAATTTCTTCAATCACGGGCAACTGAGTATTATTATCAACGAATGCCTTGGAATATTATATATATGTATACAGTGAGTGATTGCAATCTAGAGTCTAGACTGCAGACCCAATGTAGGCTACAAACTAGTGAAATTAACGTGAATAATAATGAAGTTCCCAACTTGATAATTAGCATGTATTCACAGTCTCGCACAATATTTTGCTTCAGTGCACTGTAAAGCAAGATGCAGTTGACTCCTTGCGAGGAAGCCAATATCAAGTAACCCTTCCTTTATTCATCACAAGCAGTAAGCTAATCATTGAAAGTGATGCAAGAGCAGTTTCAAACGTTGCTATGCTAATTCTATAAAAGCTACTAAAAAAATCAGCAAAGAAAGCTTAAATAAAGAAGATCATATAGATGGCTAAGGTTCTAGTGCAGTCTCAGATTTTGAATTCCATTCATAAAGTGAACAACGAACCAGCTTCGAGCAAGCAGTGACAACAAATTGACTAGCATTTCCTATATTACTTTTCCTAGTTATACCTGAATCTGGGACAATTGAATACAGAAAAAAAAACAGTCAGCCACATTTTCACACTTTCAAACTTAGCTCTAAGGTAAAACAAGAATTGGAACAGGAAGACACTTATGTTGAAGTCAAAATTATCATTGTGAAGATATATCTTTGACGGATTATAAATCAGGAAGGAAGAAGGTAAATTTTTATGCTACTTGAAATCTGAATCCTGGAAAATTCAGTTAATTTCTCAAAGAGTAAATGTTTCATTCCAAATGTAGACGGGCTGGCACTCCAAAAGAAGCAATCTAATAACAACCTATGCCAATGCCAATAAACCACAAGAACAAAAAATGTAAGTCGTACCAATTACGAAACCATTGTATTCAATAATGGAGTCATCTGCTCTTGTGTTAGCCTTGTCCTCAAAATCCATTGTGTATGACATGCCAGAGCAACCACCCTGTTTAACACCAATCCTTAAACATAAATCTTGGTTGCGCTCAGACCTCATCTTGTTCAAGTGCTTCAGTGCATTATCAGTAAGGGAAATAGCAGGTGCCAACCCTTCAGGTGTTGGTGCAGCTGTTAGATTTAAGGAGAAAAGACTGTTATTGGCCTAAAGGTCAAGGGGAAATAAAGCAGTGACAAATGTTATTCTGAAACTATTGAATTCAACCCCAAGAATATGCACACAAATACTTAGAAAACTAGCCTGCGTGTATAGGATATTCCACATTTTGGCAAGTAAACCAAACAGTAAGACTATTACATTGCTTCTAAAGAAAAGCCACTAAAGAAAAGGTGACTACAAACTTGCACTGCAAAAGCACTTCATGTTTTCCATATTGAGTGTAAATTAGAATTTGTAATAGTATGACAGGGCAAGTTCTGTATTAAAGTGAAAATGAGAAGTGTAAGAGTAACTATTGACAATGAGTATCAAGACCTACTGAATGATTTGATACATTGTTAACTTACATGCCAATACACCATTATTATATCAAAACTTCGGATCACTTCTTAATTATGATCAAAACCTTCCCCTTATAAAGAACCTTGAACTTCCGATTGAAATTAGAAATGGTAAAACCAGACTTATGCTCAACAAGTCGACAGTTAGGAAATCAAGTAATAAATGCGTAAAGGCTCCCATTCCTCTATCCAATATTAACATAGCTCTAATAAATTCGGAGGAATTGATAAAACTCTCGGTTCGACTATTACATTGGCAGTATATTTGCAACACTTTCCACAATGTGAGAAACCCTTAAAATGGAAGAAAGAGAATCCATTACCAAAAAGAAACGAAACGAAACAGAACAAGTATGCATCAAGATGTAAGAAGCAAGCGAGAGAAAAACTGAATATTTTCCAGATTAGCTATCCCTAAAAAAGATTAAGTATATAAAATTCCAAACATAACAATTACACGATTAATTGTTCAACAGAGAATAACATGGACTGATTGAAAAACACATCAATATCCAGGAAATGTTCAATTGTTCTTGATTCGAAAGCTCAAATGATAGGAAAAGGTGATAATTCTTCAACGACGTATCAACTGAGCTCCATGAAGTAATAATCACGAAACTCATATTATATAAAAGTTAGGGAGTAAAGTATCGCGTCATACAGAATATACCAACAGGGGAAATGAAAAGGTAAAGTACATGGAACTTGGACTGATCGAATCGATAAAGGTTTCAGATGGTTGAGAATTGGTCGTGAAAATCGAAAAGAGACTGAATGAGGAGGTACAGAGATCTTAGCCAAGTCCTTGGGGACACGAAGAAGCTGAGGAGAGTACGAAGAAATTGCAGGGAACGCCATTGAAGGGGACCGAAGCAAGTTTTCCCGTGCCTTGACGGAAATGAAGATGTTGCGCCCTTGAAGTTGGCCCCCCAAAAAAAGGTCTGAATATGAGATTTTTATGGGAAATTAATTATATGTGGTCAGATCAAACGCTAATCGAACGGCGGAGATAGATCCATCTGTATCATTTTCTTTCTTTCTTTAATCAGGTGTATCATTTTCTTTTGTTCTTACTCCTACTACTGCAATTTTTTATGAAATCTTTTTGTTTGTTAGTTCAATTTTAAAAAAAATATAAATATAAATTATTAACTCAATTTTTAGTTTAATTTAAAAAATTATAAATATAAATTAATAACTCAATTTAAATATAATCTCTTACGTTTTAGTATCATTCAAAAATAATATCTTCACTAGACAATAGTTGTGAGAAGCAATACAACTTAATTTTATTATAATTTTTTTAATCATTTAAATATAATATCAAGTAATAGATAACACTTTTAAAAAAATATTTTTAATTAAATTTGATAATATTTAAATTTTACTCAATTAAAGGACTATATAAAAAAATTGATGAGTGGCCACGTAAATGCTGTCGATTGCTTTTGCCATGTTCACACTTATAAGGCTTAACATCATAGTTTTCACCAAATTAAGAAATATTCATTCACTTTTTATTTAATAAAATTACGTAAACCAAATATTAAGAACTCCCTAAAATTGGAATAAGTTATTTTTAACCAACATTATTTAATATTTTGTTTTTTTTTATCTAATTTAAAAATTTGAGTTTGAGAATATATAAATATAAGAAATATTTATAGGAGAGCTGCTTGTCTTAATTAAATGCTCAAGATGCCTTAAATGCTCCACAGGAGAAGGAACTTTTGTAGTTACCTGCATTCAAAAGGTTTAATTTCTTTTTTTTTTTTATTTGTCTCTCAAAAACATCTTATTATTGACTAAGATAATTGTGGATCAAGTTGTCTGAATATAACATTCCAAATTGAACTACTAAAATGTATTTTGAAAATAAATGTAATTTCAATAAAACTTCAAAAAAGATTATTGGTATAATTTACTCTACATTCAATGAACATTAGGGCAAAAGACAAAAGAAAATGTTTGGATTTAGGCTCATCCACCAGTAACTTGAGATGGCATCCAACCTTAGCATGCACAAGGGCTACGTTGTTCTGCTTCTGATACAGATTCGGATATTCCCGGAAAATATCTGCCAACATATTAACACAATTATAAATAAAGAAAAAATTAATCTACAAACCCTATAATTTACCTTAACTTTAAATTAAGTCCATATAATTTATTTTGTTTGAATTGAACTCTTATAGTTCATTTTTTTCCCGACAACTGATCTCTCATAGTTTGATTTAATATCGTTAATTTTAATTTATAAATTTTATTAAATCACCTTTATTTCATTTAACACTGTTTTAATATCCATACATTTTTATAAATAAATTTCATAAAGTTTAAAAATTTAAATTAAATAAAATAAGTTGTTAATACAATATTTAATCCCTCAAATTTATTTTTATTTTATTTTTAGTTACTCAAATTTTAAAGTATAGGATTTTGTGATTTTTTAATTTTTTTATCTAATATATTGGTCTCTATTATTTAAAAAAAATCTAGATTCTTTTATTTATTAAAAAATTAAAATCTATTATTTAAAATATGAGAAACTAAAATCAAAATTTATATAAATTTGAGGAATAAAAAATTGTTTAAACTCTAAAATAAACTACATGATCTCATTCAAAATTAAAATAAACTATAAGAATATGTGAACAAATTTTTCAAAGATAAAAATTGGCCTATGAAATCAACAAGAAAGACATTAGAACATAGCATGTGAGGGAGATGATGAGATTGAAAATTCTTACATGTCTTGTTCGTGTTCATTTTCTAGCGCAATTTTAGCAACGCATAAGAATGCCTCTTCAACATTGTAGTTCTCTTTAGCCGAAGTTTGAAAGTATGGGATGTTTCCCCTACCCTCGCGCCATTCCTTAACCTTTTCCCCACAAACCTGCATGATAACAACAATTTCATGTGCAATAAATAAGAGCCTACACTAATCAGAATTATTTCTTCGATTCTTAATGTAAAAGTTATTTAGTCAATTTTTAGACTCATTAGATTTAAAATATATATCTAAATTTTAAAAAAAGTACTTACATAAGTATTTACAAATTCCCCAACATAACATGATCTAGAAGAGTAATTTTATCATAAATGAGATATTTAAGTAATTTTAATAGATTAAAAAAATTAAATAAATTGATCAATTATAATAAATGTGGCATAATTTTCTTAAAACGCCCTTTTATGATATTAGATTATATATCTATTTATAAAATCAGATAAATTAATTTGAGAAAAAATAATAACTATAAAGATAAGATTGATTAAAATCTTATATTTAATATCAAAATTAACCATATAATAGTTTATACATTTAGGATAGAAGGAGTATTGAACAGATTCTAAAAGATTAATTAATATAGTTTCATACCATTAGATTCTGGCCGCTGTTGAGGTCAATTTTGTTTCCAAGTAATACAAAGGGAAATGCTTCAGGGTTGTTTAGATCTGCCTGAAATTAAATACACTCATGATTCTTCCCCTTTTAATGAAATAAATGAGAGAGAAAAAATTAGGAAATAACAAAGACATTTTTAATGATTCTAATATTTGAAATTGAGTTACATTCAGAATCATTGTAAATATTAATAACTCAACCAATTCTTTTAAGGAAGACTCATATTTTCTTTTTTGTAATTATAAACGAAAAAAGTTATAAAACTATTATTTCCCTTCAATTAATGTTAAACGAAAAATTGTGAAGTACTCTTGTCCACAAATCACAATTTCTATTTCCTTTATTTGGGATGTCAAAACTTCGATTATATTTTTAGCTACTTAATTAGACATTTATAATAATTATAGTATAACTGTACTTCTTTTTTATAATAGACAAAATAATCTTATTCTTAATATAAGAACTATTTAATTAATTTAATAAAATTAAATAAATTAATTGAACTAATTAATATAATATAGTTTTTTAAAACATCATAACTATCTTCTTTAATTCTTTCACTCCTCTCTTACTTGATTTATTGAGGGAGATTAATAAGGATAATTTTAAAAAAATATAAATAAATATAGAAAATATATTTAAAATAAATATCAAATTTACAATTAGATCCTATATTAAAGATCAGAAGAGCATTAAAATGAAATCACATTTTTCTAGAGTATCAAAAGAGGCTGAACAAATAAAGTTCTAGAGAAATATAAAGAAATAACAGGGATATGAAATAAAGAAAATTCTTTGATTAAAGTTAATATCTCCTGCCATGGAATAGTATACTAACTATACTCAATGTGATAGAAAAATCAACGGTAAGGGATCTATTACAAAAAATTCTCATCTATTCACGTAAATTCTCAAAGCCTCTAAAACTATAAAAGGAAATATTATTAGTTCACGTTTAGGATATTGGTTCATGAATTAATGGCCCAACCAATCATAAATAAATTAATATATTTTAAATAATATATACTTCAAATTAAAAAAATAATCATTCAGAACAATAAGAAAACATTTACATCTAATTCTTTACTTAGTAAACATTGGTCATTTGAATATATAACCAATATATATATATATATATATCTTAAAGTGTGTTCAACCTCATCTTAAGCATGAACACATGCTATTATTCCTCGAGTGAATTATTGTTTCTTTTTATCTCCTCTGAATTTTTTTTGTCAATGGCATCATAATCTAATAACAAACAAAGAAGAGTCAATTCAAAAACGATGGAAGAAAGTAGCTATCATAATAAATAGAGACTTCTTACATGTTTCACCCCACATCTCGATATTATTAATCCAACGGTCATAAATTCACAAAAGAAAAACAGAGGTGAGAGAGACAACATAGACGATAACTGAACAGAGATAAATTCGGATTGATGCCACAAACCTGTCTGGAGAACTCCTCATGCCACGTGTTAAGTGTCTCGAAGGTTCTGTGCACATTCACATCATACACTAGAACACAGCAATCTGCTCCTCTGTAAAATGCACTTCCAAGGCTCTGAAACTTTTCTTGCCCCGCAGTGTCCCAAATCTACAGCAACAACAAATCATTTTCCCAGAAAATAACATATAAACACCATCCAAATAGCTTAATTCCATTGCATAACTCACCTGCAAAGTCACCGTTTTGTCATCAACTTGTAGTTCTTTTGTAACAAAATCAGCACCTATCGTGGATTTGTAATGCTCACTGTACTTCTTATACACATATCTGAATTTGTAGTAATCATATGTTCCACATTACCAAAAATTGATCAAAAGAAAAAACTCAGATTTCTTAATATTCACAAGTAACAATAATTCAACTTTCATTCTTTGATATGTAAAAACGGATACTGATTCATGAGAGACGTCTTCCCCACTCTGCGAAAAAACTTACACATTAATTAGTTCGAATCATCCGATAATAAGTGATCTGAGTTTTCTGATAATATAAAGAAATGAAGAGACATACCCACAATCACCGAGGAGGATGACCTTAAGCAACGTTCTTCTCCTTCTTCTCTGTGAAGTGTCCATGACGAGGAAGAAGAAGAATAGGAGGAAACAAAACAGGTATTGCTTGTTAGCTTCTCTTTTAGTGGGAAACGGAGTAAATAAAACAGATCACGAGGTTATGATCATGTGTTTTTCTTCGAGGTTGTTCTTGATGCTTCCTCTTCTTTGACTAGATCGAGCTCTCCTCTGTTTTGGGGGTGACTGACCAAAATGTTGTATTTGAATGATGAAGACGAGGATGAGAATCATGGGAGGCAATTGCCAACCAGACCAGCGTTATAATGCCAGCTAAGCATTATTATCTTTTACACATTTAAATTTTTTTTAAAAAAAATGCTCTCGTTGTCGTTAACGTAAGTACGATGGCCCTCTCGGCCAACCTGGACTCCTCTGAACATTCGTGCGTGCCTCTTATTGCTCCATCTGAATCTGTTCGGCCACAAACAAACACAACAAAAATAAATTAAAAAATAATAAAAAGGTCGGCTATAATATCTTCAATAAATTTTTTTCCAGGTGTGATCTAACATGTTTTTTTGGTATATTTGTGTAAAAAAATTGGCCTTTAATTTAGGCCTAGAGAGAGGGGGGGGGGGTGGCACACTTGGACAATAATTGGTGTTCACACAAATAATTATTATGTGATATTTCATGTTACCGTCATCTTCCTCAATTATTCTTTATCATGAGCACTTTTTTTTATCACCATTTCTTGCAAATTCTGAACTTCTGAGATGTTGATTGCAATTTAGAGTCATCAAGTGATGATATGTAGCTTTGGTTCTTTTTTTTTTTTTTTGGGTTTGCTGATAGTTGAAGGTACAATGTTCTTATGTTTTGAAGCTCGTATCCCAAATCTGTCACTGGACTGTACTTTAAAGATCCTATTCAGTTTGCTTATAAAGTAGAGTGTTGGAACTTTCCATGAAAACTAATTTCATACAAGAAAAGTAAAAAACTTGACAAATAGATTCAACCCAAGAAAAAAAATGAAAGAAAACGTTGTAGCCCTAATAATGCTACGTTTGATGTGTATGAAAGTATATGTTTGTGTCAAAGAGAAGATAATCGTTGAGCTGATGATCGGCCTGTTAAGGTTACCAAATAGATATTGAAGTTATTATTATAAATATTCCTCCTGCAAAGTATAAAACTACTCTTTAATAAAATTTCCATCATATACTTCCTTTAACTAGTCAGTCTCTGGGTGGGTATTTTTCACGTGACCTTTTATTCCTAAAATAACAAGTGTTTCTTTTTTATAAGAATTTTTATAAAAGGGGTAGACTCATCCACGATATAAAGGTAGGATAGAATCTCATTTCCTACTAGACTATATCAATGTCAGGCAGGGCGAGCTATATATTATCCTCAGACGTAAATCTAAGCATCTAGGAGTTAAGATGTCTCCTCAAGCGTCGCTATTGGAATCACAATAAAGTTATACTCCCTAAAAATCAAATACTCTTTAAATAATTATATGTCTTACCCCTTCGCCAATTGAACCCACGAACAATAGGTAAAATAAAAAGTATTTGTTAGGCTGAAAATGAGAAATGCATCAATGTTTTTTATTGCTCACTCGATTCACTGGAGCTTTGCCTCGACTACATTCAGATCCGACTCGCGTTGTGCACCTGGTTATGGTGGGTAAGTCTCTCAATAGGCATTTTTTACATACGTCAAGGGTCAAACTCGAAATATCATTTAAATAATACTGAGCTATTTACTACTCAGATCAACCCTAGTAGTAAATGCATCAATTATTGGCGAAGGTGCAAACTTTGTTAGAATGAATTGGGCCAAAAGATGGGCTTTAGTTTGTCATTGGGCTTAAAATGGCCCAGTTAGCTACTTTTTGTTAAATCCATAGTTTTTATTTCCAAAAATAATTTTTATTACCTTCCGTACAAAAAATAAAACATATAATTATTTAAAATATATTTAATTTTTAAAGAGTATTATTTTGTTAGGTGCTTAGGTTTACGCCTGAGAATAATTAATGACTCATCCTACCTAATATTAATATCACATAAGAAGAACAGAGACTTCGTACTACTTTTATATCATATGTAAATCTAAATCTTTTCCAAAAATTTTATATAAAAAAAATGATTTTTGTTTTCTACACAAACACCCGCAAATCTGATTGTATAATTGCATATACGCATATGCGCCATAATACTACATTTTTTGCTAATTAAGTGCGTGCATAAGTTCTATTAAAAGTATTATGGGATGTTAAATACAAATCTATATGCTAGTGTGATTTTAAACCTTGGTTTACCAAAATTATAAAAAGTTCATCTCTTCTTTTGGACTTAATCTTGTTGGTGTCATAATACTGCTTTCGTACTAACTTCATAATAGTGCCGTTGTTGATACGAAGTTAGTAAATTTCAGCTGACACGAAAAGAAGAAGAAGAATATAGTAAGTTTGATAAAAACAAACTAGCAAAATTAACAGTTGAAAACTGAAGAAAAAGAGATTGGCGAGGTAAACGTGGGGATATGGGTAATGTGCAAATTCCAACCGGCAGCCCATATGGCGTAACTTGTCGGTTTCCAATATGATTTATTCCAGTTGGGGTCTCTGTTTTCCATTTTAGTCCCCTAATTTTATATTAAATTTTAATCTAGTATCTTAAATATATAAAATATTTTTTTATTATTTAATTAATTTTTTAAATATTTATAAATTAATTTCTTATTTTTTATATTAAGTTATGGGTACTCTTTCAAAAACCGCACCTTTTATATGATCACCGAGCAGACAAAGAGGATTGTTTGTTTTTTTTATATACAAAAAATTTAAGTAAATTTAATATTAATTTTTTATTAAAATTAAGATATAATTTTAAGATTCAGAAAATATTTAGAGAAGAATACGAGGATTGTGATTTTACTGCGAGGGGTGTGGCTCGCTCACGTTGACCCACCATGCTAAGTGTGAACTGGGAAGGGTATAACACGAACGGTCAATGAGCGCATGCCTAAATGATCTAAAACGAGTTTCAAATGGGTAACCTGATATTTAACATATTTTTTAATATTTAATATGTGAGAATCAGTTATTCAATTCAGATTTAATGTATGTCACTTATAATAAGGACCCGATTGGTCTAAAATATTATTTTATTTTATTTTTTAAATTTATATTCCTCATATTTTTAATATAAGATATAATTTATAATATAAATTGTATTACAAATTATATTTTATATTAAAGATTGAATTATTAATTTTTTTTGAAATATCTCTCTCAATTGACTACACATCTTAAAAAAAAATTGTTAAGGGAATAATTTTTAATATAAATGATTAAAATTAAAAGAGTATTTTAGACAACTAACACATTTTTTATGGATAACTAATTTTATTAATCTCTATAAGTGAATTATTTAATTTTTGCATTGTATTTAAGTCCGAAAATAGCTTAAGTAGACCATAGCATTTGGATATCTTTCAGTTTTATATTTCCTTTGAATGCTTAAGTAAAGTACATTGGAGACATATAATTTTGCTATAAATAAAATAAATATTACTCTCCAAAAAACCTATTAATTTTATAAAAATAAATAAAATTAATTGAATTAGTTATTTATAAAAATATATACTGATTTCTTTATAATATATACCCTATTTGATTATATTTGTATTGAAACTATTCTTTTGATGAAAAATTCATTTAATATATATAATTAATTTAAATAGTTTGAAAGAAAAATTATAAATATAAAAAAATAGAATCAAATTTTATATTTATAATTAAAATAAATCATATAACTACCTCCTAGGGAGGATTTATTTTAGTAGAGTTCACGCAATATTCTTATAATAAAACAGTTTTTGTATATTCATACTGATTTTAACTCTATTATATATATTTAAATTATGTAAATATCTATTAATTATATTAAATTTTATTAATTATATTAAACTTTGTCAGTAAATAGCATATTTATTTTATTTATAACAAATACTTTACTTAACCAATCAAAGGGGTTATAAGTGAAGGATCCAAATATGTTTAATGGCTAGTTGCCCAGTAGTAATGCCACCTGTCGTGTTTAGGTGAGTTTCCGAATTCGAAGCCGGTATTAATATGTTTGTGTGCATGAGTGTGCTTAAACTGTCTTAAATAAAAAAGAAAAAAAAGTGAAGGATAATGGTATGGTTTATATTGGACATGGCTATTTCCATGCTATTTCGTGGCCGATGAGTGGGTTTGCCCTAAAACCAAAAGTAAAGCAATTATAAAACTGTGAAGGAAATTCAGTCTCATTTAATTATGCAATGACTTCCACTCAACCACTGGTTGTTGACCTTTGAACTTATCTTTGACTACAACTCTAACTCCAACTTATATTTCTTATAGTAAAATAATATTCTTTCTCATCCTAAATACTCATTCAGTACTTAATATAAGATATAATTAAATTTTTTAAAAAAATTAAATAAATCAATTAATTATAAAAAAATATAATTTCTTAAGATAAATTTATATAATATACTCCTTAATATACTAATATTAGTCAACTAATTATTATATTAGTTATAATTAAATTATTTATTTTAATTTTTTTAATCTATTTAAAAAATTAACTTGTAGTTCATATATTAAATATCAGAGAAATATAATATAATATTTAATTAAGATATTTACTTTTATATTAAATGTAAGATTTTAGCCTATTTTATTTTTTAAATTTATAATTTTTTCTCTCAAATACCTTCATTGACTGCACATATGATAATTTTTAAATAACTAAATTATGCAGTCTAAAAAATTAATCAAATATAATAAATATATATTAGAGACATATAATTAATTAAAAATAAAAAAAATATTAAATGTTAAAATATATTCAAAGTGTAGCTTATAAAAAGTATTAGAGTCGTTCGAAAAATGAAAGGTTATTAAAAGGATAGTAAGAAGTATTAAAGAAGGGTTTTCAATTATAAGGGTAGTTCGTTAAATTTATAATTTTATTTTTTAAATTATCTCGTAAATACTAAAGAAGTGTTTTCATATAGCAAATACAATTACAATCGTATAAATCTAGTATACTTTAATTAGTCTCGAAACGATATCGTTTGGATCTGACAAAAAAAATTTGTGAGCAATATCCTATGACAGGTCAAGTGAAAGGTAATTTTTTTTTTATAAATAAATTTTTAGAAAGAGGTTGAGTTCACCCATAATCTAAAGGTAGATCGAAATCTCTATATCTCTTAGGTAATACTAATATTGGGTAGAATGAACTGTCAATTACTCTAAAACGTTAATCATAATAAAGTAGTATTTCTCAAAGATACAACATGCTCTAAGTGAAAGGTAATTTAATTAAGTAGAATTTCTGTTCATCAATGGAGGAATCTTTACCAAAGAGAACACTTTTTTTTGGAGAGAAATAGCGAACACAGCAAATTGTCACAAATAATAAATAATGATCGTCTTTTTTCTTTAGTAACAACAAAAAACGAATAATTAAAAAATTACCCAAAAGAAAGAAAAAAAAGATAACAGTCAACTGCACATTTAACGCATTAATATAGAGAGGAGATGCCAGGCATATCCTAATATAAGAATCAAGTCCCAACAACTAGAGATTTCTCAGGTTGGAAAAGGAAAAAATAGATTATAAGTTTAAAATCTTTTAAATATTAAAATATTATAGAATTAGTTGATAAGATTACTAATTAATTATTATTATTATAAGTTTAAAATCTTTTAAAAATTAAAATAAGATTATTAATTAAAATTATTGATTGTGACTTATAGATAAAATAATTAAAAATATTGAGTCGATATCCATTCTGATATATTTTTAATTAAATTAAATATTATAAAATTTTAGGAGTTAAATGCTAAAGAGGATTAACTCTGTAACAAACATTTTTTGTAATATTATGTAGATAAGGAAACCAAAGAGATGCTGCTGTCATGAATTAATGTTAATAACTATTATTTGAGACACTTAAGAATCTATAAATAAACTAAAGTCAAATGCATAAAATATCATGTCGTAGACTCTATGAACAAGGAAATCCTAAAAATAATAAGCATCGAACACTATAATATGATATATTTTATTTTAAATAAAAATATTTTTTAAAAAATATGTCAAGATTAACTTAATTAAATAATTTAATTTGATTAAATGTTTTAACATGATCAAATTAATTATTTATTTGCGACTTGCTAATAATAGTTTTTTTTTTTTGACTATTTTTGTAAAAATGATCATGATTACTTGGGTAGCCACCTTTATTTATCTAGATGATGAAATTTTTGTGGCCAAACCCCTTTCTAAATACGTCATGAGAATGACGTCACCTCCACGTGCCTGAGGCTGACACGTCGTCGTTGAAGAACCTTCCCTGCAACGTCCAGGAAAGTGTCAATGAAGCATCCTATAAGCACTAAGAAGAAAAAGAAATTAAAATTTAAAAAAATCTATTTTAAGAAATTATTTCATACATATCCACTAGCCAACATCAAGCATATAAGACCAGTCAAAAGAAACTAAACACCAACCCCTTCATCAGTCTCTGCGTTTCGTAGTAACCTCCATAGCTGAAAAATATGAACTACTTCTACTTTGAAAACCCTAATCCAAACCCTAATTACGGCGTGAACATGATGGAGATGGTGGATTCGCCATCTGAGTACATATTATCCGATTACCTCATGTTCGAAGATGATAATCATCATCATCCTCAAGAATATTGGTCACAGAGCACAGAATCATCGGAGAAGACGAACACTGAGATTAGTACTGGTGCAACATCGGACGGCTACAACATGCAAGTGCTTATGTTAATGATTAGTTTCTTTGTGCTGGTTTTTTTGTTTGATTTTGTTCATTTGAAGATGATGAAGAAGATGATAGTGATGTTTCTGATGGGATTAACTGTTGTGTCTTGGATGCTTTTAACGTTGTACAGAGAATGCGAAAATGGTGTGATAAAGAGAAACAGAGAAGAAGTGAGTCAGAGGGTTGCGTTTAAGACAAGATCGGAGGTTGATGTTATGGATGATGGATACAAATGGAGGAAATATGGAAAGAAGTCTGTGAAGAGTAATCCAAATCCCAGGTAACTAAATATTCTTTGATGCATGCTAATTTAATGGAAAAATTGCTAAAAATCTTTCTCACTATAGAATTAATTGCCTAAAAAAACTTCCGTAGTTAAATGGATGTAATTTATTTTCAGTTAATAGATTTAGTTATGTATAAATATTTTCTATTTTATATATAATTAAAAATAAATTATACAAAATTAAAAATAAGTTAAACGAATTTCAAGTATATTTTAATAATAAATTTTGAAATACGGGATTTTTACAATAATTTTTCCTAATTGAATTAGGGCTTCATTACTATTTATTTTAATTTATCTTCTCTTTTGGTATGTTATTGATGGGCACAATATATTTTCTCCTCTTTGTATTGTTGAGAAGAATATATTCTTGACAAATTTACAAGAGCGTGCGAATAATCCAGTTGCTTAATGGGTCCCACCACAGTTTTTCTTTACACCTCTCCATATACAGAAATCTCCCTAATTCATTTAATTGAATTAATACGTGTGAATTTATTATTATTAATTAAACGTTTAAAAAAAAGACCATAATTAATATTTCTTTATAACAAAAGTTAGATGAACAATCCGTTTGTTTCCATATCATAATTAGCGATCGAAATGTCAAATAAATAAATTAAAGAGATCACGTATAGATAGAGAAAAGTATGAAAATGAAATATCTAGATAATCAAATAATTAATTTCTGTAATCTAACCCCACTATATATAAGGCACAAACTAATTAATTATAAATATATATTATTTAATTTGAAATTTATATTTGATAAATAAATGTTGAGAGTGACCAAAATGGACCCCAGATTTGATGTGTGCGGGGTACTGGTTTGTTCAAAACCCACACAACGAAACAAAACGTTAAGAAAAATTATTGTGTTGTATGTGTTCATAAAAGGAACTGAGCAAATAATATTATTATATATAGAAATATATAGAATAATGTGTGTTCTCAATAAAAAAAAAAAAGACTTGATTATGATATGATGTATAATCATGCAGGCTTTCTCATGTCTTTTACTAAGCCTGTGTGATTTCATCATTATGAAAAAGATTATATATATTTAAAAAATGTGCCCTTCATCAATTTGATTTAATTAATTATGTTGTATCATGTCTTTGTCTGTACCATATGCATAACGTGCATCGTGTCACTTAGTATATTCAATTAATACACACACACACACTAATTGAATATATACATTTCTCCATAATAATAGTTTATCTTTGTTCTTTCTTTAATTGTATCTTTATTTTTTTTGCATAATTATCTGATATTTAATATTATAGATCATCATAATTTAAACTAATGACTATGTTTAAGAAAGTATTGAGTTTTTTCTACAAGACTCAATTGTTAACTGAAATTAACAATAATTATTACTATTATTTTAAATTAATTAATAACATATAATTATATTTTTGGGTTAATATAATATTTGACCTTTATAGTTACTCTCATTTTATTTTTGGTCCATGTAGTATTAAACTATAGGTTTTAGTTATTTAAATAGTAAAATAATATAAATTTTTAATTAAAATATATACACTAATATTTTAAACATAAAAAATTTAAGAAATTAAAATTTATGATTTGAAACTATAGGAACTAAAATCAAAATAAATGAGGATAACATTGTATTAACCTTGTATTTTTTCATAACTTTTTCTGATAATTAAGAAGATGAGCTCTTGAGTCTATATTCCATTGGCATGCATGTCTTTATTGTTTTTGAGAAAACAAACAAACAAACTACTTAATGTGGAACATACGCAAGTTAATTATGACATGCGATCATTTGTAGCGTATTCGATTTTTAAAGAGTATCACTTTATTATAGTTTAAGTCATAGTGTTTGTTGATGCATCATAATTCCTAAGTGCTTAGGCTTACGCCTGAGGGTAATTGACAATTCACCCTACCCGATATTAGTATCATCTAGGAAAAAGAGAGATTTCACACTACCCTTAGATCGTGGGTGAGTTCAACTACTTTCTAAAAAATTATATAACAAGAAAAAAACAGTAATACTACTTCCGGTCTTTAATATAAAAGTTGATTGATTTTTTTGAATAAATTAAGGAAACTATATAAACAAGTTAATTGCAACTGATATAAGATATAATTGACTAATTTATATATCTTGAGATGTTAAATTTTGTAATAATTAATTAATTTCTTTAATTTTTTTAATCTATTAAAAAATTAATTCATTTTTATAATTGGAAAATATAAATGATGATTTGCAGGAACTACTACAAGTGTGCAAATGGAGGATGCAAAGTGAAGAAGAGAGTAGAAAGGGACACACAGGATGTGAGCTTTGTGATCACAACTTATGATGGAGTTCACAATCATGAGAGCCCCTCTTCTGCCTACTATTCCCAAATGCTCCATATTCCTAATTACAATTTCCATTCTTCTACTTCTGCTAACTCATCCTCAACTACTACTTCCTAGATTAATTTTTACTTATTAATTAATATTTTGTAAATTAATCACTTTTTATTATTTGTCTTATCATAATTATATATTCTCAAGTTGCCTTGTATATTTTATCTTAATGCTATTAAATTGTCAAGCCATACAAGTTTTTCTATTAATAATATTTTTTAATTAGAGTAGCTTATACTAATAATTTAAAATTATAAACAGAATCAAACTTATATTTTTTTTAATTTAGAGTAACCTTTACACTAATAGACACTAAGATTATAATTGGCATTAATAATCATAAAATAGATTTGGATGGGTAGATTCGATTAAGTTGACACTTAGGACTGTCTCTTTGTATCTTCTTGGTCATTAAAAAAATATTAGGATAATCTATAAAAGATGATATTTTTAAAAATTAAATTATATTTATTATAAATAATTAATATGATTAATTTTTTAATATATTTAAATTAATTATTTAATTTTTATATTAAAAATTATGATAGTGTTAATTTTTATAAGGTATTTATTTATATTTTTTGTTTTTTCGAAAAAAATTTCTGTCAACTCGTGTTGAAAATAATGTGGATCAACGTAAGGTCGGTATTGTCTTTTGCTTGCTTAGTTAACAAGTACCACTATTCTCTTGTCAAAGCATTAAATTAAATATGAACAATTCTCCATGATTCAATCCTCTCATAGTCTCAGTTCGCTGTAGACGACATTGTGTGACTTTGACTTTAAGACACGTGCCTCTCAAAATATACAGGGATAAAATAAAAAATAAAATTGGAGTTTAATACTCTCTAATTTTAATTATAAAAAAATAACCTTTTTTTTATAAATCAAAATATTAAATTAATCATTTAAGATATCAAATTAAATATTTTAAAATAAATTTTTATTATATGTATTTTAATCTATTTAAATTAATTAATTTTTATAAATAATTTCTTTTCAGATTTATCAACAAAAAAAAATGTCAAACTACTCTCATAATTAAGGCTGTAAGTATTAACTAAAAGATCATCTGTCGGTGAACGTGATGCGGGACACGAACAATGGAAATTGGAAATAATTAAAAACGACTGGGAAAAGAAAAAGGAAAGAAAAATGCCATAAGCGAGATCGCATTCTTTCAAGTTTTCTTTGTAATTTCGCGCGACTCCCTTCTCGATCCAGACGATTTTGCTTACTGTAATAGCTTGTCTTGGGCCTCTCTGAACATTACAGATTCATCTGCAAGTTGTCAATTCACTATCCTATTTGTATATGGCTTGTGAATTTTTGCCAACTTCGATCGAACTTGCTTGACGTTCTTCTGGTCGATTCATTTTTTGGTTAATTGCTTCGCGACTTCTTGTCAGATCCGTCGACCAAAGTGAATAATTTTCCGAGATGTGAAATAATGGGCTATAACTAAGTTCTGCTTGGAGATTGACTCAATCTTTGCATGAGATGGATTTTACAATAGAAGTCGGAATTTCCATGCTGATAATTGAATCCATTGCGGGTTGATGTGCGGGGGAATTGTTCGAGGTTTTGTTTTCGTGATTGCGTTTGAAGATAAATTAGTAAATAGTGTCTAGAGGAAAACATGTTACGGAGGGACCGTGAGAGGGAGAACGGCGGGCCGCCGCATGGGCAAATTAGAGTGCTTGTTGTTGGTGACTCAGGTGAGTGGTTTTTCCATTCTGGCATTGCTTTACCAATCTCTTGTACTCAGATTTTATCATGGTGTCGACTATTTCTTATAGTGAAGCTTCTCGACTAAATTTCAAAATTGTGTCGTGCGGCGTGAACAATTGTAAAGTCATTTATCTCTCAATCGATTAAATACAGTAGTTGTGCTGTAAATATCTTTGGAGCTTCATAGTAGTTTCGCTGACAGCCTTAGATAAGAAGGGTGAAACTAGATGATTCCGGGAATTACATTACACCTATAGACCGGCATCCTAAAATATAGGGGCTAAGAGAATGTGTCATGAATTGTTAATCTGGAATAAATCGTATTTTGCATGCATGATAAGCATTGACTGTTTCATCTCATTAATAGAAATATTTTGCTTGGGTAGCCATTGATCAATGCAAAAGTCTTTATAATTTTGGGAGAAGAGAGGGAACTGCTTCATTTTCTATAGAACATAACTGCAGGAAGTTCCATAATTATAGTAGGGAACTGTGAGTAGACGGCCCATCAATAGGAACATTCATGGTTTCAATCTCTTTATTACTACATCCACGGGCACCATATAGCTCTTTTAAGTATGTCAATCATATCGCATCCACATTTTTTCTTCACTAATGAGTCCTATGCTGCAGTCATTTTATATTTTAATGTTCTTAAAGGTGTTGGGAAGACTTCCTTAGTTAATCTGATCATCAAAGGTTCTTCCATTGCTCGTCCTCCTCAGACAGTAGGTTGTTCAGTAGGTGTGAAGGTAAGACTTCCCACTCTCTGGTCACACAAGAAAATGCATAATTGCTGCTGTAGCAGAAATCTTCACCAAGTTCTCATACACTTTTGCTTTCTTCCAGCACACTACTTATGGAAACTCTGGCAGCTCTTCAAATAATCTTAAAGGTGATTCTGAGAGAGGTTTCTTTATTGAACTTTGGGATGTGTCGGGACATGATCGGTACAAAGATTGTAGGTCTCTGTTTTATGCACAGATTAATGGTAAGTAATAATGAATAATCTACTCTTTTGTCTTAATTGTTTACATTTTATGAAGAAATTGTGCGTTTACAATGTAACATAGGGTTAAGTCATCAAAGAGAAGAAAATGATTTCTGATACTTTAATAACCACCTAATGTATCTTTGGTTTCTCTTCTTAGGCCCTATATACTCAATATAAATAATAAATGATATTGAATTAAACTCTAAATGTTATCTCTTAAATGAGTGTTATTGCACCATTCAAAATAACTTAATGGAGAACCAGCTACTTTTAGTATGTATTTGAAATTCATCTGGAATTGTTGGTTTGAATCTCAGTTGCTTGGCACACTTCTGCTACTATTTTCTTTAGTAGCATCCATATTTCAATGGTAGTTAAATTTATGGAATTTTCTACAACTAGAATTTGTTTGTAATTAATGAAGCCTGATAATCAATTATATGGAACTTGAATGTCTATTTTTAAATAGTTAATATGGAATTTTCTACAACTAGAATTTGTTTGTAATTAATGAAGCCTGATAATCAATTATATGGAACTTGAATGTCTATTTTTAAAAACTGAGGTGTGTTATTTAAACTTAATTTGCAGGTGTAATTTTTGTTCATGATCTCTCACAGAGAAGAACGAAGGCTAGCTTACAGAAGTGGGCAGCTGAGATTGCTGCAACTGGGACTTTTTCTGCCCCTTCGAGGTCTGGTGGTCCTGGCGGCCTTACTGTTCCCTATGTTGTTATTGGTAACAAAATTGATGTTGCTTCAAAAGAGGGTAGAAGAGTAAGCAGTGGGAATCTTGTTGATATGGCCTGCCAATGGGTTGAGAAGCACGGTTTGCTTCCATCAAGTGAGGAGATTCCTCTGACTGAGAGTTTTCCCGGTCATGGAGGACTAGTTGCAGTAAGTGTCTCAACAAAACTATTATATATGTCAGTTTTACATGTAACTTAGAGTTATGCTATCCAATTCTTAAGAATTGAAACGGTGTGCTGCTTCATAAAAATTTTGTGTTGAGTGCAGACAGAATCCAATAATATGCTATTTTATGTTAATTGCTTTGGATTTTGAAGTATATGATGATATAGTGTCATTTTGAAACTTTTGTTATGCTTGTTTTGTACTAACAACTAGCCTATACTCTATGTAAATGTATACGTTAGTGCACTTAAATGATTTTTACCATGGATGATGAACTTATCTATGTTGATCCACTGTGCTTTGAGCTTTGGTTTTGAACTGGAGAGGCCAAATATACACTGTTTGGGGATTTTGATTTATCTTTCATTCATTCAAAACATAAAATAAATTAAGTAACTAAGATATAGCCAACCATATCTGATAAGTGACAACACTTGATGTAGAGATCTCTTATGTTCTTGCATTTTGTATGGAAGCTTATGATATGGTGCTTTATATTTTGGACATCTGCAGGCTGCAAAAGAAGCAAGGTATGACAAGGAAGCCATGATGAAATTTTTTCGGATGGTCTGTATAATATCTAACATTTTTTTCCTCCCATAAATAAATGAATGGGGTGTCATCTGACTTTTCTAGTGCCTTTATTTTAGTTGATCAGGAGAAGATATTTCTCAGATGAAATACCTACACCAAGTGGATGGTCCATTTCTTCAGTCCCAAGACATGCTCAGCGTATAGATGATGACGATGTGATTGATGATGATGATCAATCTTCTATTGCAAGGTATGTTTTACTTCTGCTTGCCTGGCAAATCATTTTGAAGCTGTAGTTCCCTTTTTATCATCACAATCCAAGGAAGGGAACATTCTTGTTTGACTTCATCAAGTTTAGGGTATACTAACGCTCAGTACGTTGGTTTGGTTCCATCTAGTTAGTTTTGCATCAGTCCTTATAAAAATTTATTGGTGACTGCAGTCAAAGGGGTGATTCTTTCGTGTATAACGTACCTCCGGCCCCATGGGCTCCGGGTAATCTCGCTCCACCCCCTTGGGCTCCGGGTAATCTCTCTCCACCGCCACCCATGCATGAAAGCTATAGCTTGCCAAGATTTTCTTATTCTAGCTCCTCAGAGAGCGGTTCAGGCACTAGAGCAAAGCGTTCAGATATTAATGTCTGAGGACCTCTCTGCATTGGGGTAAATATTCATTTGCTGATACACTGATATGTTTCTTACTTAGAATGAAGTCATAACTTGTTGCCATGGCTTCACCATTTTACTTGTAAGTGATCAGTTGATTCTTTCATATTTTTAGAGGCTTTATCAATACAAGGGGTATTTCGGGGAAGCACATATAGTGTTAAGATCGATTATTCTGTATTTAAAATTTATTTTACTGTCTCTTGAAAATTTCAGCAGTACATGTAAAATGTAAGGGAATTAATTTCCCAGTTGAAATAAGGTTATATATACTTACCTTCTTTGGAATCACAGATGAAGCCAATTCATTAATTAATTCAGGGTCTTACAATGCCCAAATAAGAAGCCAATTCTAATCTCCTTTGCTGATTAATGATTTCCTATCAAATAAGAAAATTGAGGCAACTTGAACATATGGCGTGCCAATGGTCTATTGTATGATCTTGCTTATTGACGTATATATATGATCAATCTTCTTCATTTTTTAATGTGCATGGAGCTGGGCAAAAGATATACTCCATTAAATTCTTCTTATTATAAGGCATTTCAACTATTTTATCAAGACGAAAGAGAGATAGTTTTGTTAAGTCGTTAAATTTGTTTGAAGATGTTTTTTTTCCTCAAATTTATCCATATTAAAAATCATTAATTGCATCTTGAAAGCAAAAGGATTGAGAAGAAAAGGAAGGAAGCCGGCGCCATTATTGTTTATTGAGCAAGGGGGTTAAGGATAAGTAAGAAAGAAATAAATAACTGAAACTCTAAAGTAACAATAAGCCGAAAAAGGAATGAGTACGAGACAAAGACATCTAAAACAATCGAAGAGATCACTATAACACTAAACTTAAAAGGACAACAAGGGCACCAGTGGTCTAGTGGTAGAATAGTACCCTGCCACGTTACAGACCCGGGTTCGATTCCCGGCTGGTGCATTTCGAGAGCTGTGAGGAGATTCTCGCACGATCCTGTGGTTGTTATTCAATCACACTCATCTGATAACGGATGACATCTTGTGCTTCTGAGCTCTTCTTTTTCATTCCACCCTAGAAGAAAGCAGATTGAAGCATATCATTTTTTTTTGCCACAAATATGATTATTTTTGCCATTGATAGAGCCTTTCCTAATACGTATGATAATCTCTTGATCATGGTAACTTAAAATTGAAACATAGTCATTTATGAGAATCGTCATATTTCTATACATGAAGAACAAAATAAAAAATTAGTAATAAAAGATTAAAATATATTCTTTCCATCTTTAATATAAGATTTAATTAAAAATTTAATTTAGATCTTAAATATATAATATAAATTTTATATTTATTAATTTTAATTTTTTTTTTAAAATTATTTTTATTAATACTGTTTTAATAATAATTAAATAAAAATAAATGAGAAAATTAAAGAATATAATTATAATATTTTAAAAAAATATATCGTATTAATTAATTTAATTAATTTTTTAATTTAATTAAATTAATTAAATAATTTTTATATATTAAGGAAGGAGGGAATGATTTATTATAAATGGAAAACTTGGTCTTGAGAATTTCTGGTCTTTCTAACATCTACACTAGTTCCATATTCTTTTCTGGTTTTAACTAATCACAGTTTCTTGGGGCCCCCAAGAAAAACCTAATAGCATCACAGTTTGAAAACTTCAAGCATTGACCCATACGTACATGCAAGAAGCGACCCGCCACGCTTCGGCCACGAAGCAAGTAGCAAGAACGTGTTCGATCTTTGAAAACACAACTCTGCAAAATATGAACCAAAAAGGGAAAATTCCCTTTTCACTTCTCTCCTTTTCTTTAGTTCCTATCCCACGAGAAAGAAGCAGAGCATCGTGATGAAAAATTTAAGCAGAAACAGTGTGCTACTATGTCTTCTCTTCTGCATCGTGGTGGTTCTTCAATTCCAGATAGCCGTTCAACAAGGCGGCGCCGGCCACCGTTCTGTTCAAGAAGAACCAGAATACCCAGGCTTACAAAAGTATGTTCGGGATACTATTTCCCTACTCAAAAGGTCTCACAAAAGCTCGTGGGAGAAGGTCAAATCTGTAATTCACAACCTTCTGATGAAGTTCTCTCCAAATTTGGAGTAAGTTTTAACGTTGTTTCTTTTTACATATTCCTTTGCGTTTCATTATATATAACAACAAGCCTTCCCTTAAAATTTGGATACTCTAAATCTTTTTAAAGAAATTAATGACGTTGATGTTGAACAGAGGACTTGAAAGTTTATTTATTATTGTTTTTTTTTCCATATATGATATGAAGTTGAAGAATAATTCGTTTGACTTCTGAATATTACAAATTTTCATAAAATTTTATGTTATCTAAACACATTGAGTTCAGAGTTTGTAAATAATAGGTGAGCTTGTCATAAGTTTTATGTTTAATATTGATTGATTTTGATATGAAAATGGATAATTGAATATTAATGTTTGGTTGCCTTGTATTGCACGTGATCCTTAAAGGATAAGAGTTTGCACACATTAGAAAAGTTTGATTCGGTGTTACTTTTATAATAACTTAAATATTAGAATTTAATATGCTGAAGAATACTAATTACTAATTTTCAGTATGACAATAGAAAATTACAGTAGAACAACAAAACACGACATTTTGTAAAAATCTAGAAAGTTAATAAATAGTGCAATGTAAAAAATCTTTTGATAGGACCAAAATGGCATTAAACCAAGCTATTCCATTTTCCTTCTTTCTTTCTTTGGTGAATATACCAATCTATTCCATAGTTTCATAATGAAAGTTGAAAATAAACATAGGAATTCGAATCACTTGCAGTGATAATAGGAATTTAGTCTAAATGTATTACTGTGTAACTAACTGTAAATGATCTAACTGTAAATAAACGTAGGAAAATTCGATTCACCTTCAGTGATAAAGGTATGTACCGTGTGTAACTAACTGTAAATGATATAACTTGAGAGAAATGTAACACCTTGTTGCTCAGTTTCAGGGGAGCGAAGGAGGACCAAAGTGATGGAAAGAAAGCAGCAGAGATGAGCTTCCATAAAAGCAAAGAGACAGTGAAGGAATCTGCAAAATCTGCAGCAGAAATGGTTGGAGATGCAGTTCACAAGACTGCAGAAAAGGTGACGACTTCAAAATCTGCCCCTGCCTCTGAGCGAGAGTCTGATTCAGAGCTTTAAATCTTCTTGTTATACCCACATATTTGTTTAATCAGAATCTATTTATCTTCAAAAGCTTCTATTACCTTTTCAAATTTCATCCTCTTTATAGTTTATCCAAGCCTGCCCATATGATTGAACCGCTACTTTATAAGCACCATAAATTAATTAGCATCACAATTTCTTTTTTAAATAAAACAAAACAAGTGTAAAATAACATTAGAGCAAGTGAAGGTCGGCTATTTGGATTTGGATTGTACGACATCATTGTGTTGAAGTTGCATAATCTTCATTCGTGCTAGTGAACTACTCTATAGAAGCAAAACCCTCAAGGTACATCAGGCAAAAATTCAACTCATTGTGCGGTATTCTTAACAAGGTCACCAATCATAGTTACGAACAGGCATGGATTTCTCACATTGTGCCACAACTGCCTCCTCGACCACAATCCAGTCATTACTATTGGGCTTGTCTCGCTCAGTCATTTCAGAACAGCTCTGGAAGGATACAAAAACATTAGTTTAAAATGAAAATATTTAAATAAAACCCAAGATATAAAAAGGTAACTTGAACAACATAAACCAAGTTCAGAAGTTTGGTTAACATATAGACAAGTCCAGTTCTGAACGCAAGTAGAATATTCACAATTCCAATACCATTGTTCACTATCTACTATTTCTTATGATTGTTAACCTTGTAAAAAGGTACGGAACAGCAGAACACTACTAATAGGGCTGTACACAATGCCCATGGTCCACTATACCCTGCCCAACCCGCAAGAAAAATACCCTGTCTAGCCCTATTTTTATCGGGCAGGGTCGGGCATCAGGCTGCAAAATACAGCCCATGCATTTTTCGGGCTGGGCACCGGGCATAGGGGCTGCCCTGCCCTGCCCATGAGCACTCCTTCTTTTATTTTTTTTTAATTTTTCTCTATCTTAGAAGGGAGAATATGATAGTTACTGGTAACTATAAGGTAATTTTAGAAATATAAGTAGGTAAGTTGTATCTTTTAATATTTATAAATATACTAATTTTTTCTTATTTTTTAACTTTGTTAATTATCATATGATTACATTATAAATTATAATTATTTATTTTATTTTTTTAGATACTTTATATTTGTCAATATTAGGAAGATTGATACAAAGTTATAATTACAAACTATTTAGATTTCAACGCTTATTTTTTATATGCAATGGATCTCAAGATTTTAATTATTATCTTTGTTCTCTTATTCTTAGTGAATTATAGATATTATTTAACTTTTAAAAATACATGAATATGATATTATTTTAGAAGTTCATAATTACATATTTTTTTCACAACATGAGCATGATATCACGACTTGGGCATGCCCAGCCCGCCCATGCCCAACCCGCCCATGCCCAAGCCGCTCATGCCCTGCCCAAAATTATTAGGGCTTTTATCGGGTAGGGCCGGGCACCGGGCTGCAAAATGTAGTCCATGTATTTTTTGGGCAGGGCACCGGGCAGGGGGCTGCCCTGCCCAGCCCTACCCATGCACACCCCTAACTACTAACCTTGGAACAAGTATAAATGATAAGGGTCATCCAATCCCAATTTTCCACCAATAGTCTTTTGTCATCGGGTGCTTCTTGCAGAAAATATAGCAATGGAGGCATTAGCTGCATCTCAAAATTCCTCGATTCGCCACATAGGTTGCACCTACCAGGGTTTATTTTATCAACAGCAGCTAGAAGTGGCTTCCCACCATATGAATATCTGTACACATCAAGGATTAGAAAAGTCATAATACAATGACTTAAACCACGAAGATGGGAAGATGAAAAAGGAAAGTACGAAACAGAAACAAGGACAAATTGAAGCAAGCATGCCTGAGTGCATGTCTTATATACCTGAAACACTGCTCTGGATGTGCTTCCAAGCGTTTCTTGAACTTGAGGTATGTTCTATCAGCAGTCAAAGCTTTATCATATTCATAAGTTTCCTTTTCCCAAACTTCGTCCTCATTATCATTTACACTCTCCTTAATGGAAAGCGATGAGTAGTTAGAACATATTGAACTAAGATCCTCTGAGGATGGTTCTTCTTGTTTGTAGTATATATAAAAGCAAGGCACCACTGGAAACAACAATGGCATCAACCAATTACAGCAATTTTAGCAAAGTATTCATAATGCCTAAAGCAACATGCAAACATCTTTTCACATAGATAATTTACTACTGTTCGTCTTCTTTCAACTAAAATCTACTTGCACCTTTCCACATTCTAACAGCTATTCTCCGACACATTTCCTATTTTCTTGTACCTTAACTAAGTAGACATAACTTAGGACGAACTAAGTCCGGCAACACGAATTGATACTGTCTCATCTGAAATACTGTAATTGACTAAACCAGAAAAATAAAAGAAATAAATACTCTAACTAGCATAAGCACACAAAAAGGGATGAAGTCAGCTGGGTACGCACTACCATTAACGTTAACAAATTTTGAAGCGAAAGGAAGTAAGACATTAAGCTAGGGCTTCAATCTTGGCAAATTTTCTTCCTTAATGAAAATTTACCTGGCATATCAATATCAGCCTCACTAACTCTAGGATTTGGAGAAGCAGAAGAAGCAGTGTTAGTACACGGATTAGACACTGATTTTTTGCTGCTAGAAGCCAAAGTCCCAGCTTCAGAGAGAGCCTTGCCCAATTGCTCTAAATCCATGTCATCATCGTCATTGACATCTTCTAACCAGCTGGTATTTTGAACCGCAGGAGATGATGTAGTTGCAGAAGCCACTTCCACATCCTGAGTGCAGGTCTTCTGAACTCGAAGAACTCGCCAGCTACAAGCCGCAGGTGTAACAAAAAAGGAAATTCAGAGCACGAAACAGTATATGCAAAAATAATACTTCAAGGATACTTATTATAGAACCTAATTAGGGTCCTAAATATAAGATATATTCATATATTTATTAATTTTTTTTAAATTACTTTTATTACTCTTTCAACAATAATTAAGTAATAGAGGGAGGGAAGGAGTAAAGAAAAATGATTAAGATATTTTAGAAAAAACACATCATATTAACTAACTTATTTAACAAGTTTAATCTAATCAAATTAAATATATCTTATATTAAGGAGCGGAGGTGTAATTCTTATCATTTAAATGCTAGAGGTACTCAAAAATAAATAAAAAAAAAACACCTTTCTGAAGCACTTCCACATTCTGGCGTAAGACAACCTAAAACAATAAGAAGGCGTTCTTGAATCTCTACAGTCTTATTTGATCTTGGAGCATAAACCTGTATTGTGAGAAAATAGGAAAATAATACGTCAGTCTGTGCCCATTTCTTGGGAATTTCCAAGTAAATTCGTACAATGGAAAAAGGAAAGACCTGAGCTACAAGACAGAGTTTACTCCCACACGCACAGCACTGAAGCAAATTAGCTTGTATTGCCTCCTTGGGAAGGGGCCAATCCTGTTGAAGGAGACATGAGTAGTGTATATATTCATAGGAATTAGGAAGAGAAAAAGGAAAAAAAAAACAAGGGATCAAATCATTCTGAAAATCGTGTTGAATTTGATAGACACTACAATGACTTACAGGAACTCCTCCAACTTTTGTTGTATAAGAATCAGATGATTCATAATAGTCTTCAGCCCATGGCCCCGGCATGCCTAGAGAAACCACAGCCATCGCTCGGTCTAGTTCAATGAGAGCAGAATGAAGAATCACAGTAAGCTCAATTACTCAATCAATAATGTGAACTCCAAAAACAGATGACAAAGTAAACTGTAATCCAAAAGAAGCAATCAAAATAAACAATTTACGCCGATTAATGGAAAATATAGCATTGAAATTGTAATCTGAACAACAAATTTTCGATGAAATTTGAACAAGGAGAGCGAGATCGAAGAACAACAACAAAAGCTTAAAATGTACAGAATTGCATATGAGTTAGTTAAAGCAAAAAAAAATCCAAAAATCACCTCGCAATAATCCTGTGCATGGAATTTGAACAGATAATAAACAACACTCCCCGCTTCCCTTATGCTATGCTACGTTAACAAACACTTGAACGACGCGAGCAATAAGTTTCTTTCAGTGTTTTTTATCAGAGAGTGTAGTATCATGAGGAAGCATACATATACGAACCAGAATCTACAATGGAAAGCAAGAGCCACTGGCAAAGATGAACGGTGGCCGCGGGAACCCGAGCGGCGCTTGAGTGGTGGCAGTTGGAGCCAGGGTTTTGTAAGCAATTTATTTCCTTTTCCTACCGTGGCCAGGCCCGTTTAGTAACTTTATAGAAAATTACCTTGGTCCTTCCTTAATTTAAACACTTTTCAATTTGTCAATAATATATAACCTTATCAATCTATCTTAAGAGTTAAAAATTTATCACATATCTAAAAAATAAAATAAACTTACAAATATATTAACAAATGACGAGTTAAGTAATACGATAATATTATATGATTATCCTCAATATTTGAAAAATCTTGTAGTCAAGAAGTATTTGAGATATAATTTTCTCATAGTCTAATATTTTACTTTTGGTGTTTAACCTCGTACCAACAAAAAAACTTTTCAATTTGTCACTGAAAAAATATTCTTGAATTTAATTTATTATAATTTTTTTAATTTAACATCTTATAAATAGATATATTTCTTTACGGCCTTTGATTTCATTTATATAAAATAGATGCAAGCTGCAAATAACTTTTATATTTTCACCTAAAACCAACTAAAAAGATGAAAATGATGCGAGTGAATAAAAGTTTGAGATTTAAATCCTTTCTGCATAATAAAAAAAAGTATAATGTCTACCTCCAAAATATTACTCTGGTCAATTTTATCTAAAACTATCCCTTCTTTATATAGATATGTTAATCAGACAGTAAATATTTTATTTCATAAAATATAAACACATTTTTAAAGCTAAAAATATAAATAAAATAACCTGAAATTATCATGGCTAGAAATTGTGTTTATCATTCGAATGTATTTAGGATCCCGGTCCTGAGCCCAGAACTGACTTTCCATGCAAAAGAGGCAACTTTTAGCTTTAAACAAGTGTTTGTACATTTCAAGTACGTAAGTTCATCAAAGTTTAATTTTCGCTGTTATCTTAAAAAAATTAATAAATAATCTCATAAATTTTCTATAAATATTTTCTAAATTCTAAAATTATATCCTAACTTTAATAAAAAATCGGTGACAAACCCACTTAAATTTATTTGTATATATAAAAAAAAAAGTGTTTGTACATAACAGAGGCAATTGGGCAAATAAGTATATGCATGTTTTGATGTGTGGATACGGCAAGTTAACCAAGGATGAGACATTATCAATGTGAAGTCTAGTAACATGAGCACAAAAGAAAATGGCGATAACCAAGCTTCTATATTCCATTAAAATCATATCCAAAGTTGTCATTCTGTTCTTGCGTGATATATATAAGAGCTTTAATAGCTAGGCTCAATTTACTGCTACTGCACCTTCTATTCTATCCTGTTTACAAGGTAAAAAATTAACCTTAAGGGCTGAGTTTCTATGGCCTCATGAAACGGGCCACACTCAATTCCATCTCTTTGAATTTTTAGACCCTTTAGACTTCTGCTTTGCTGCCTGAAAAGCTTGCATCTTCTGTTTCTTCCGTGCTTCTTTCTCAGCCTGCCATTGCAAACGACACAACATATTTATGAATGCTATCTTGGAAATTCGCCAAAAGGGTGAAAAACAACCATTACAACACTTTCAAAAATCTCATTCCAATCTGACTAGGCATTTATTTACCTTTGACATCTTGGATTTGGCTTTCACTCTTGGAGCTCTCTCTTCAAGCTCTGCCTCACGTTCAAGCTCTTTAGCTCTAGCATCAAGATTCTTTTCTAAATAGTACTGCAAATTTTAGGATTCAAACATGTTAGAAGCCACCGTCAATCCTGTTTTTCCTTTCTTCTCAGTAAATGCCACAAAATCATGCCAAATCTTATCATCAATGCTAAAATAAGATACCAAACCCTAAAACAATATGAATCTACAAATACCAGAATTCACAGAACCTTGAGTCTTCAAACGCTATGTGATCCAAATTTAACTAAATACGAATACAAAACTGTTGACTATCAAAATGGGGTGGCTAGATTGGGATAATCTAACTTACATTATAGTCACCAGCATAATCCTGTATAGTTCCATCTTTAACTTCTATGACTCTATTGACTATCTGCTTTATGAAGTATCGATCATGAGACACCGTAATAACAGTACCCTGGTACTCATTTATTGCCTCCTGAAAGAAAAATAATAAATAGAGTGATGGATTGATCACAAGCAGTAAAACAAAGAGAAGCATCAGAGAAAAGAAAGGCAAACCTCAAGCATTTCTTTAGAAGGTATATCCAAGTGATTGGTTGGTTCATCCAACACCAGCAGAGATGATGGTGTTACCATAAATTTGCAAAAAGCCAGACGTGCCTAGTAGTAAAACAAGAGAAAAAAATATCCAGATAATTATGCCTCATAAGATGAGAAGAGTAAATGTAATGCCATTATTGAAAACTGCTGAAATGATCACTGAACACCTTCCATACATTGTGTAAAATGGAAGCATGCCTATTCAACTCACCATGCATATTTGAAATTTTTAACTGATAATGATGCTATGAAAACTGGACCGGATACTGAATTAGTTAAAGTACTTAGTTTAAGGTTTACTGGTTGAACCATGGTTTAAATCGTCATAATTAAATTGATAAATTGCCAATTTTATATTAATTATTTTGAATAAAAATCTTAAATAAGAGATTTTTATCACACTCATTAATTAATCCAATTAAAAACCCATATTATGTTTTGGTTTACATGAATTCTACCCCATGCAGGCTCAACTACTCATTACCACATCCACATCTAGTGATGATGTTCTCCAAAGCTCAAGCTTCCACCTTGATACCATCTTTCAACCTCACAATGTGGCTTACTTAAGGAAATACTATGAGAAGTATGATAACTGATAAGTATATGTGCGTCTATATATAGGAGAGATGGGGGAGGGAGATCAGAGACACACACAACCAACCCAAAACCCATCTTCATTCATAGTCATACTCAAGGAAGCTTGATTCATCAACGGCACGTGAGATTGAAAAGAAATTGCAAACAGAGAGCTGCTATAAAAGGGCTTTTGTTGAAGTAGAAAATGCAACCTTTCAAACAGGAAAATAACTAAGTGGATGTTTTTCTTGCTTGGGGCAGCTGCAGCTTACGCAAAGAACCAAGGATGAATGACGAGGCAAAAGAAAAGTGAATAAGACCGGGAGAGATGGAGGAGTTGAGTTCATGTGATAGAACTTGTCCCACATCAACTAGTATTGAAAGTTAAATGGAGAGAAAGGCTTATAAAAGAGAAGGGAAAGGATGAGTTCGGCCATGTTATGCGAATTGGGCTATTGAAGTTTCAAAAGGCCCATGTTCCAAGTAGTTAGCTGGTGGTGAAAACTGGTATCACCAAGACCTATCCAGTCTTGTCTTGGTAAGACCAGTTTTTAGTTGGTTCCCGATTTTCAATCTGTTTCCCTTTTGTTAAGCTCCTGCCGTCTTTCAGACTGACCTAGGCTCTGGTTCACTAGTTTTCAAGTTAAACTGGTTGAACCGGTCCAGTTTTCAAAACCTTAACTAGCAACATTCATTGAAAGGAAAAAATTAAGTTATAAGAAAACATTAAACCCTAAGTATCGGGTACTCATTTCCTGTACTCACACTAAAAAACATGACAGAATCTTGTCTAATCAAATACAAATAGAGGGAAATATACCAAAGTTCTAAATCATGAAATAAAAATTAGGGAGAAAGGATCATCCGTTTCAATATTTAAAGTTGGAATTTTCATCTTAACATCTTTTAAGCAATCCTAATTTTTCTACTTCTCTTCATTTCCTTCCAAAACAATTCCCAAGCACTCAGGTCATGAGGCCATTATGCAATCGGTAAGCCAATTTTATTAGCTAATCATATTGAACCACAATAGGATTCAGAGAAAATAACTCATTGCAGAATTAATGCCAAAATTTGATGTTTCTGTTGCCTATTAAAATTAAATCTAATTAGATATCAACGAAATCTTGAATTTACCTTCTCACCACCACTCAATAGGGAAACTTTCCGATCAAGCATATCAGATTTGAAATTACAACGCCCAAGAAGTCCTTTAATATCATCAATCTTCCAGTCCTCGGCAGCTTCTTCTATTGTCTTAAGCACTGTCTTCTCCAGATCAAGTGCCTCAGCCTATGAAATGAATCGATCGTGTTAGCACTAGAAACATACGAGCAAAAAGTATGCAAAGGGTTCTGCACGGAGAACTGAACTGTGAACATCATCTTTGATTAACTTAATTATTTACTCGATAAAAGTGATACCTGATTTTGCTCAAAATAGTTAGGTAATACATTATGCTCCCCAAGCACAACTTCACCCCCATTTGGCTTCTCTAAACCCATCATGAGCTTCAGCAAAGTACTCTTGCCACATCCATTTGGACCAATAATGGCAATTTTTTCTCCCCTTTCAATTGTAAGATTTGCCTTTTCGAAGAGCGCCTAGCACCAAAAAAACAAAAATTATCATATGTCATGAATATAAGTATCCTGCATAGACAGACACTAACTTTACACCCACTTTTTAGCATAAGATAATCACGTTAACTCACTTTATCCTCAAAGCCAAATTCCAAGTTCTTAATGGTTACAACGGATCTTCCACTTCTTCCACGCTCAGGGAACCTGATTTTCATTTGTTTCCGTTGAAATGGCTTCTCTACTAGTTCCTCTTCTTGAAGCTTCTCCAGCTTCTGTTGTCATAGGAAAAGGAAACACAACTGAGCAACAAAATTACACCCGCACCCAGTGGCATAGCAACCATAGGTGACAACTGTATGCATGAATACTAATAAAACCAAATTAAGGAAGTATCTTCACTTGATCAATATTTTTTTGGGTCCGGGGGAGAAAGAGAACATGCCCCTTAATAGATGTCCGATTAAAAAAATGTCAAATACCTTCTCAGCAGATGAAGCCCGGCCAGAATTCACTCCAGCACCTAACCTGTTTATTAAGTCCTTTGTCTGCTCAATTTCTTTCTGCTGCTTCTCCCATGCAGCATACTGTGCTTCAATCCATGCTGCCTTCGAAATTACATACTGGGAATAATTGCCCTCATATGTTCTGGATATACCCATGTCAGTTTCCACGATTTTTGTACACAGTTGATCAAGGAAAGCTCTGTCATGGGAAATGATAACCATAGGCACATCTTGCTTGTTAAGATACCCTTCAAGCCACTCAATCGTGTCAAGGTCAAGGTGATTTGTTGGTTCATCCAACAGTAATAAATCTGGCTCCTGCAAATGAAGACAATTTCATCCGCATCAGTGACGTTCAAACTCCAACACATCATCTATTTCATATGGTCACAAATATGCATAGAAGAAAAGATTTAAAGAAAAAGGAATTAGAAAGCAGTTTGTAGGCCAACGATCTGTAAATTTCATATAAATTTACACAGCTGTCATTAATTGCTGAGTAGACCAGTTTCAATGAGGAAACTGCAATTTACAAATTTGTTAAGTCCTTTAACTCAGCTGAACAAAAGACAAAGAAAACATATAAGCATTCACTGCACTAATTTGGCAATTAACTACGGCTGCAATGAAGTGTAGCAAAGAAGAAAATAACGGAAGTACATGCATTATATGTAGTTTCAGGTTGAAAATACAATAGCTTATGAAAAAGTGTTACAAATTGTGATATACCTGAAGTAAAATCTTTCCCAGGGACATCCTCATCTGCCATCCACTACTAAATGACGCCACCAGCCTATCTGAATCATCGGGAGAAAACCCAAGTTCTGGCATCAATTTGCTTACCTTCGCATCGACTACATCCAAGTTCACTGCCTGGGCCTTCTTCTGAAGCAAATCAAACTCATCTAAAAGCCTCCCCATCAATTCTAAATCGTTCACAACACCCTCGAGTGCCCTCTGCACCCTCTCCAACTTCCCTGCTATCTCCATCTCCTCCTTAAATGCATTTAGAAATTCCTCCCTCACGGTCCTACTCAGAGATACCTCAAATTCCTGACTCAGAAAAGCAATTTTCATATTTGGTTTGGCTTTTATTACATTCCCCGAATCTGGCTCTTCCTGACCAGCAATAATTCTCATCTGTGTCGTCTTCCCTGCACCATTTACACCAACCAATCCCACTTTTTCACCTTTTTTCACTTCCCAACTAACATCTTTCAAGACAATGGCGCCCTTGTAGCTTTTGCTCACATTCTCTAACTTGACACCAGATGAAATGCTCGACGCACCGGTATTCTGTTGCTTATTCACACGTTTTTTCTCAAATTCATCAACCGAAGAGTTCGAAAACAAAGACTCAATGTCCTCTTCGGTAGTGGATTCTGCCGCCAATGTCTCGACGGCAACCGCAGATGAACTAGCAGCTATACTAAAATTCGCTCTTCTAGGACCAATAAATTGAGCGGGTTCAACTAAATTAGTATTACCTCTAAGGGTTTGAGAAACCCCACGATTCGAAGCTGGCCGAATGTAAGGTCGTACAGCGGCTTTCCGTGTGTCCAAAATGACGGTACCGGTGAGGAAGCTTGAACTGAGTTCAAGGTGACGAAGCTTCGCCGTCAAGTCCATTATCGATTGACGATTGTATATGAGAATTTGATTGAGAAACAAATGCAAACAATTCAAGAAAAGTATAGTTAATATTCAAGAGGATAGGATTTGGCAATGAACAAAACCAAAATGGATATGAACAACTGGGGAGAGAAGAAACTACAAATAGAGCTTCTCTCCGCTAACAGCAACAGCACCCTGCAAGTTTTCAGCCCATCAAACACTTTAACAGGCGGTAGGCGATTTCCAATTTATGGACCGCAGATTTTTTTTCCTCTACATATTTTCTGACTGAAATTAGTTTATCCTTTTATTCACTGAAAAGTTGAAAAGCTGTTATTGGGTTAATTGATGATTATTCTCTATGCCCATGTGTTATGTAGAAAGAATTTAAGTTTTTTTTTAAAAAAAATAGAGGATTGTAAAGTATTTTTAGCTTGAAAATCTAATTTAAAAGAGGTGGAGGAAAATAGAATAAATGAGTGTTATTTATGCATTTTATTTCTTGTGGAACTTTTTTTTTCCTTTAAAAATGAATTTAAAAGAAGATTGAGATATAATTTAAATAGTTTATAATCATGGAAAATAATTTAGGCAAAAGAATAACATTATGTATGTGATTTATTTATTTATCCACACAAACTCTCATATTTTCCCTCTCAAGGGATGTAATCATTCTTGTAATTGTAAAGTATTTTAATTGATTTTTCTTCCATACATAAATTTATAATCTAAAAAAATAAACTTCAAATTTTTTTTCCAGAGAACTTAAAATAAAAAATTAATGACATAAATTTCGAAACGATGGTAATGGGTACAAATGTAATAGACGAGAATATTAGAATGAATACAAATTGCCCGCGTTTTGTTTGGGAATTCGGTTATAGCCACAAAGAATGATGATGACTTGTCCAGGCGAGGGATAACGATATTCGGAGAATATGGGACTTGTGGTTCAGCTTCATGTTGGCGAACCAAGTAAGCGATAACATCCCTTCTCCTTATGCCACGTGTCCTTAGTGCAAGATCATGGTAATTCCACGTCTCGTCCCCCACATGGAACCAAAAGTCCCAAACGTCCAAAATTCATCAATCATCGATAATAAAAGTTAATTTAGAGAGAACCCCACTTTCACTCCCAAAAATCATAACAATTTTCTTGATCAACAAGAATCATGGCCATTTTAACTGCAAATGTCAAGGCCTTAAAAATAATTTTAAGAAAATTTAACAATTAATTGAAAACAATTGCTAAAAAATTCCACATGCATAATTTATTATCCAAAAGTAGATGAAATATATTTAAAAATTTAGGTAGAACTTATTTTTAACGGATACAAATCTTTTTTAATTGTGTATAATATATATTTAATTATATATAAAATAAAAAAATACATATAATTAAATAAATATTACACACAGTTAATACAATGTTACATATACTAAAGATAAGTTATTTATAATAAATTTAGCAAATGACAATTTATCCCTAATTTTATCGTCTTTTTTTTTTCAACATTCTCTAACATTTTATCTATTTTTTTAAAATTGCTAAACATGGTGAAGAAGAAGCATGGAGGGCAGAGAAAGAATATTCAATGGTTTATCATTAACAATTCACAAAAGGAGAGTAATGGGCTGGTTCTTTTACTACGAGAGAGGTCACATTTTGGACACTTTAGAAAAATGGGCTCAGTTCAAATTGGTTTTTCTTTTGGGTCATGGGCTTGGTTTGGCGGGTCTTCTTGAAATGGTCTTTACACAACCGGCCCAACTATTTTAGTTATTTACCATTATATATTTCACCATTTTCTTTTCTTTTGTTAAAAAAATTCTACGTGAGAACTAACAGGGTTAATTTTAATAGTAAATAATTTGGTATTATTTAAATAAAATTTTGAGTTTAAACTTTAGTGTATATAGAAAATCTCTGTTAGGAGACTCACCCACTATAGCTAAGTACGCGATGTGGATCCGATCTAGATGTAGTCGAGGTAAAACTCTAATGAATCGAGTGGGGAAAAAAAATTTAAGTAAGAAGGCTTCATACATATAATCTAACTGTGGATATTTCCCCGATGTTTTAATATATATTACTAGTGTTAAAATTATACTCCATTTTATATTAAATGTTGGAGATAGTTAAAAAAATTATTTCTATTTTAAATATATAATTTTAATATATTTTATCTCTTAAATTTATAATTTTTTTAAATTATTATTTTTTGATTACATATAAGAAAAAAATTCTTGATGAGGGAAGGATTGAATGAGATATTTTCATAAAACTAACATATATTTATTATAAATAAATAATTTAATTATTTATTTAATTTTTATATTTAGAATGAGTATTAATTTTAATAAAAAAAAAAGAGCGAGCGTTAATTCAATTACAAGTGATGTGGGCTAGTTTCAACCCTCAATTTTGGCGCTCCGATCCATATAGCTTTGACCCAAAAAATAAATAAAGATTCCTATGGCCATGACACAGGCAGACAAACTTTTAATTACTTCCATCTACCTTAAATATTTAAAAATCAGTTAATTAATTTATGTATATTTAAAAAAATATTTAAATTATTTATTTATAAAAATAAAATATGTGTTTCTTTCGTTTTGTTGATAAATAATTCATAAAAGTCAGGTACCTTTTCCGAACCAGCAAAGAGCAAGTCATTCTTCTTGTTCTATTATGTACCAATCCTCAACAAATTAATTATTTTCCTATCACCTTGCGAGATATTACACAGAGTATCCATCACTTTCAAATTACGAAAACAAAAATAAAAAAAAATAACGCTTCAGTGAGGGACAAAATTAAGTGGAAAGAGCATAAGAACCGTGTCCTTGTAGAAAGAAATGCAGAGCCTAGACTTAAATATAGTTGTTGTTTTTTATTACTCAAAATCTAATTAGTAATTAATTTTAATTTTAAATATAAAATATTTTTTTATATTTATTAATTTATTTTTAAATTATTTTAATTGATATTTTATCAACTATAATTAAGTAAGAGAATGAGGGATAGTTAAAAAATATTATCATGGTATATTAAAAAAATATGTTATATTAATTAATTTATCTAATTTTTTAATTTATCAAATTAGTTAAATATGATCATATATTAAGAATTAAAATAAAATTTTTCTATAAAAATGAGAAAATACATGAGATTTAGGATGAGAGAGATAATTGCAAGACAAGGGAGAAATTAGAGAGAGAGAGAGCAATTCTCATTCACTTTAAATTTACAATCACATGTATATGTTTACTATTTATATGCTATTAATCCTTCCAAAAGTTATAATAAAGACTGTTGAATTCACAAATTTAAATAAATTCATGAGAGGGCTGTAAACTTAAATAATAAACTCATATTATAAACTCATAAAAATTTATTTATATCAATAAATAGTTAATAAAAATATAATTAAATGATTAAAATATAAAAATAAAAATAATTTTATTAAAATATATTTTAAATTTAAATTATTGAATTCAAATTCATTAACATTTTTAGTTTATCTGATATTTGAAAATTACTGAAGTTGATATAAGAATCACTATCTATAATTAAATCAACAAAAATAATAATTATAAATCCAACAATTAAATGTTGAATTATCATCAAAGTTGTCAAACTCTTAGCAGAGATATGAACTTATATAAACTTGTAAAAATTATATTTGTAATAAATAATTACTAAAATATATGATTATTTTTTCACACGCGTGATACCCTCAATCCACAAACTAGTCCAATATTTCTACCATCTATTCAATGGTTCAATCGTCCACAAACTCGCGATTTTATAATGGAAATACGATTTTAAACGAGTTTGATATGTTTTTTTTAATGGCCCAGTTCACAAGCGTTTCGACCAGAAATGAGTAGACGAAAGACAGGTTTAGATAATAATTTAAAAAAGAGCTAATGGAAAAAAAAAATAGACATGTTAAAATGCACAAATTTATTGTTTAAAACGCGATTTTAATCATAATAAAATAAATATAATTAAAAATAATAGTTAATATATATAATAAAAATATTCTTATATTCTATAAATACTCGAGTTTAATTTTTATTTTTATTATAATAACTTATTTAATAAATGATATTATAAATTTTTTATAAATATTTTTAGAGCCCTAAAATTATACTTTAGCCTTAATAGAAAGTTTATGTCAAATTTATGTAATTTTTTTATTAAAAAAACATAAATGTAACCATCTTTATTACTAATATAGTTTAGACTTAAATAAAAAAACATAATTGTTTATTAAATAGAAAATTAACTCACCAATCTTTATAATATCACCTCACTTTTACTTAGGCCAATAAATTTATTTATTTTTATTAGATATTTATAAAGTTATAATTTAGTTACTATGATATCGGTGTCACCTATTCTAACTCGGAACGACACCTACTCTAACTCGGAACCTAACAAATGAGAGCAATGTACTCAGACTAGTTAACCTTGAGTTTAGTTTTTGTACTAATAATTTGTCATGTAATAACATTTAAATTGCCACAAAATATAAAATAAAAATATAGTTATTTATTATAAACAATTTAATATCAGAATAAAAAATTATTATGCTCATAATAATTTCAGTGTATAACATAATTTTTTTTATAAATTATAAGTAAATAGACTAATGCATATAAATGAAGAATCTATTAGTACCTAACAAAAAATAAAAAATTATAAGAATCTAATTATAAATAAGATGAAATTATAAAACTTGCATATTAATTTTTTAAAAAAATTCATAATTTGAATTAAAATTTAAAATTTATATTTGTGAATAGATGATAGCCTCGAGCAATTCTCTAATCTAATCCAAAATCCAAAAACTGTTTACAGCTGCGCCGCCAGCCATTAAACTGAAATTATAATTACAATTTTTAAAATAATATCATTATTCAGGTTTGCCAAATTGGACGGGAATAGAAAATTACTCCTAAATTAGGCAAACATAAGCTGGCAACGGATATGTGGTAGTTGTAATCGCAGGCCTAATAATAGAGGAGTCACGATCCACCTTTATTGCTTATAATCCTTATAAGTATGTATTTAATTATTTTTTTATTAAGCCTCGTATTAATTTTATATTATGATGGGGACTGGAGCATATATATCAAGCTTGATTTCCAGCCGAAAGTTGATCAGACTTCCATTTTTAAATTAATTACAGCCTCTAAGCTGATCCAATTAGGGCTATGTATAAAATATATAGCTCGATATATTTATCTAAATTTGTAATAAAAGAAATCATGTCTAATCTAATAAATGTGATATTGAGTTGGATATTAAAGTATAAAATATAATCTATATTTTTTTTGAGCCAATTACTTAGCCTATTTATGAACACTTATTCTTTTATTTTTTTACTTTTCTCTCAAATACTATACTTAGAAGGGAGAATATGATTAGTACTAGTGATTAAACAGTAATTTTAAAAATATAAATAATAAAATAGATAAATTGTATCTTTTAAAATTTATAACTATATTAATTTTTTTTAACTTTGCTAACTATCATATGATTATATTATAAATTATAATTTTTTATTTTATTTTTTAAGATGATTTAACTTATCAATATTAGGGAGATTGATGTAAAGATATAATTATAAATTATTTAAATTTTAATATTTTTTTATATATACAATATATTTCAAAACTTTAATTATTATTTTATTATTATTTTATTTTTAATAAATTATTGATATTATTTAATTCTTAAAGATATACAAATATATTATTTTAGAAATTTATAATTATAAGTTTTTATCTATAATATAAGCAGAATATCACTATTTGAATATAAAAATCTGTGTTACTCAACTTAAAATAATTAAAATTTTTATCAAATAAGATAAGATATTGAGCTATAAAATATAATATCTTCTTTCTTTGGGTTATACACCAAAGAACAGGGCTGCTTTACCCAACCATAGTCATGCACAATCCTAACTATTAGCGAGAAATATGGCATGAAAAATAATACCCACACACCCAGAATAAAAATGACACGTGTCGTGATGATGATTGATAAAAACTTCATAATGAAGTGAGAATTTTATAAAAAAAAATTAAAAAATATTCGCATTTGAAGGTTGATTGGGAGAGTTGTGAATGATCTTGCGATGAATAAGAACCTAAAAATAAAGGAAAATTCAAATATCATAAATTGAATTCAATTACATTTTTTTATCTGAAAATTCAATTACATTGACTAATCAATTGCCTACTGGTTTAATTAGTCAAAAAAAAAAATTAGTCAGTTGCGTATTACATTTATTTTCTTATCCTTCAAAAGTCATTATTTGACAATTTTTTTTGACTAAACTCAGATTGGACCTAAACCTTGGTCAACATCAAATGTAATACTTCCGTTTCAAACATAAGATGTGTTTTGAAAAATCTCATTTTTCATTATATAAGGTATTTTGTGAATTTCTAAAAAAACATAATATCTTTTTTTTTTTCTAAAATACCTTATTGTATTAAAATTACTTCTCTTTATTAAATACGTATTTTTCATGAAACTTAAAAAAAAAGGAAAAATTGGAAAGCTCTTTGAAATCTTAAATTACCTACCTGACTTTTTTTGTTTATAGTTATTCAATAACCTTTGGTCACTAAGCAATAAACATTTTTTAGATTATATTATTAAATATTTAAGTAATTGGTTGATCTAAATCGAGATTTTACCATCAAAATATATTTTTTAATATGTTTTATTTAATAAGATGAGAATTAAACTTTAATCCTCTCGTGATATAATCTAATTAATTTATTATTAGATAAATTTAGTTAAAAAAATATCTTATATTTATCAATATAGAGTCAATATGATAGTGTAAGATCTTATTAGTTTTTTTTTAATTTTAAGTTCAATTTATATAAAAGATATATATATTTAGAAGGATAATTACGAATTTCAGAGATGAATATTAAGAAGTTGACCAAGAATTGGCACATTATCTCCCCCACCCCCAATTGACCATGTATGAGGGATGAAGAACTAGAACAAAGGGGAGAAGCTAATTCGAAAGATCAATAGTGAGACGGAGGCGAGCCTAGTAGACTTCAACACTAAGAACAAGAAAATGAGTAGATTATTCAAAATAAATTTGATTATAAAATTTCATTAAATAATTAATTACTTAATTTTATTATTTTGCCTTTAATTAATAGTACTCCCTCCCTTCAATTCTAAATATAACTTTTTAGTTTGATCTTTATTCACTTCTACCTATCAAACTAATTATTTTTTTCCTAAAACATCTCCATTTAATACACGTATTTTTTTTTTTGTAATTTAAATGGATGAAAGTTAATAGTACAGAGCAGTGTATTTTAGGACACTATTATATATTGTTGACACGTTAATTTAAAAAGAAAATAGACTTATTTTTTTTAAAAAAAATATTTGTAAACTAGGCAAAAGATATCATGCTACTCTGTTTATGGAACTAATAATCCATTTCAATGAATATCTTTCAACTGATTGCGTTTTATTTAAAGAATAATTTCCTTGGATTAAATGCTAGCAGTCGCAGCCCTCTTCCCTTAAGAAAAGGGGAAGCTGCTACCTAACTTGCATATCATCCACTCTCCCAAACTAAACGGACGCATTATACAATTTTTAATAGTTTATATATACAAACACACACTTCACCCTCTCTTTATTATTATAAGGCATTTTTAAAAAGTGAGGAATTAGTTACATGATTTTTTTTAAAGATTGTGCATATTTAAAATCTGATACATTTTTTTTCTGGTTCCTCTAAATGTAATTCATAATTTTAAATATAGATAACTTTTTTTAAAAAAATATTTTTAAATTGTTAACTATGTAAAAGAATAAATAAATCATATTCATTGACCATTAGAAATATAGTAAGCTCATGCAACATTTCACAATTAATTTATTTTAATTAAAGGTAATAAATAAATTCCATAACCTATAAAATTTTTAAAAGAAAAATATTCGCATGAACTATATTCTTAAATTTTATATAGATATTTAAAATAACCTATTAATTAGGTGACTAATTCATACAACTAAGTAACTTACATCATCGAACAGAGGAATCAAATGACTCAATAATCTTTTATGAGTTTCAATAAAATTATTAAAAGTGCCTAATAATAAAAAAAGATTAGAGAGAGTATATTGATTCCTTTTTGATAGGGTTTGTCCTTATGGGTTAAAGTAAAGAAGGAAGTGATGAGGGGGTAGTTGGAGAAATGACCAACACAATCATAATTCATGGAACTGTTTTAAATGCGAATGATATCCTGCGCTTTGAAGACAGCTAAGAAAACCCAAAGCAAGCCGCGGGTATCCCAGTACCCAAAAAGGCAAAAAGCGTTAATAATAGGGAGAAAGCGGGTGAGAGCGAGGGCATTTCCGTAATTTACTCTACGAAGTTACTCGAAAAATTAATAAAGAAAGGGGCCCACAAGGCCTTTCATTTGCATATATAATCTGCCAGGACGACGACGCCATTGTCCAGTCATCGTGCTGTACGTTTCCATACAGCTCTTTTCTGTTGGCTCGGAGCTACATCGCTCTTCTCGCGCCTCTTTCCTTGCTCCTTTGGTCCCCTTCAATATTCTATACACACACACACACACACACACTCTCACGCATCTATATTCTGCTTCGAGTGCTGTTATCTCTTTCAGAAGTATCCGTTCCAGAGTTCGTAATCCTCCAGATCTGAAATCGCTCTCTCATGGAGGATCGTAAGGAGGTAAGTTCTTATCTGTTTTCCTTTTCTTTTTCTCTCCATTCCTCTTTAGATGTGTATGGTTGCTGAGAGAAGCAAGGGAAAGGAATGAACTCGTAGAACTGCATGGTTGTAGTACGGACATAAGAATCGGTGTTATTGTGTGCGTGTTGTGCGATTGAGGAATTCTTCAAAATGAATCGATTAAGAGCTCTGTTTGGCAAAATATGAGCCTGGATAGAAATTTGTAAGGTTCTGTGTTTGAACTAGCCTATTTAGGTTCCCATAGAAATGTCTGAAAAGCAGCTTGTGATCGGTTTTAACTTTTGTAAATTATAATTAAGCTTGTTTTCGGAAGTTCGCGTGAATGAATCTTCGAGAGCTCAGTTCGATATTTTGCTCCTCCTGAAGTCTAGTCCCTGTTATTCAATCTTCAGTTTAGTAATTAGTAATTGGTTCATGCGACGTCAGATTCTTGTTTTTTGTTGTGCTATTTTTCATTTAAATTTCGCCGTTTTACTCTGTCAATAGTGGATGCGAATAATAGTCCAGCTCTTTTGTCAGAAATTTCCAGCTCAGTTAATTAATCAATCAATTTATTTGTGTTACTGTTAATCTTTTGACTAGACCGCGTCAATGATGTACTCCTACAAGTAATGATACTACTTTTCTTTTTAAACTCTAGAAGACTAGAACGTCGAAACCTTTTACTTTAAAAAAATAAATTGGGTTCTCTGCTGGCAAAAAGATTTTGACATCTTAATTTTCAAACTACTTGTATACAGTTCTGGCATTAGCAGGTTCTATTGATGATGGTTTCTTGCGGCTGAGCCCACACCTTTTGTTTTCATTTCACAATGAGAAATAATATCATTACTTCTTTTTATCTATCTCGTTCCCGTTATAACCAATGGTTCCTGCGCAGACAGCGCAATGATCCGTAGATTAATATTGATTGATGAATACTTTGCTTGCAGAAAAATGCTCCCTGGCTATCGGTTCCACAGTTTGGGGATTGGGATCAGAAGGGGCAAGTGCCAGACTACTCAATGGATTTTTCAAAAATCCGGGAAATGAGGAAGCAAAACAAGAATAATGTTTCCAGGGCAAGTATTGGTAACGAAGACGACCTAATGGCTTCTTCAACTGCCAGCATAAACACAGGGCACAGCATCACCGAGCCCCAGCACGCCCATTACCATCGAAGCCACCACGCTCAAAGTGTAAGATATATTCATTCCTAACTTCTCCATTAAAAAATAGTTTAACCCAAAATATGATAATAATATTATTATACAACTCGTAGTTGTAGCTACGAGTAACAAGGATAGAAGAAATCTAATAGTAATCCAAAATATGTGGCAGAGTCTGCAGAGATGTGGATGCATTCCTAGAAATCGACCGTGCCATCTGTTAATTCATTACCTTAAATATCCTGTCTCTTGTTCTGATGTTTGGGTCAATTATATTCTTTCAATAAGCCGTAATATTTGGGGTTTCTGAAGGAATGTTTGAATGCGAAACAGCTTGCTAATGTGCAACGTACAATTTGTCATATTTAAAGCTCATTCCGCTTTTACTTTTGATATCCTTTTGACAGGCGAGGAGGAGCTTCTTCAGCTACTTCAACTGTTGCGTGAAAGCTTAATATTAGAGGTGGTGTACATTATTTTTCTTGTATTCTGTAGATTTTGGGTTAGGAACAATCATGCTTCTTCCCATTGGGTAATTAATTGTTTTTCCCTTTTTTCCCTTTTGATCTTGAATGAAGGTTTTTCGTTTACTTTTGATCCTGCTCTTGTTATCGGGGACGCTACCCCCTAACGTATGCTTGAGATTCAATTGTTTCTTACGTCTCGTAACTCTCTCGTACCACATTAATCATTTTAGCTGTTATTCTCGAAAAAACATGTTTTCGCTTTTCCCGATTCATTTTTCTAAAGTCTAGAGATTTCAGCTGCCAGAAACTAGAAAGTTACACGCAATTCAAAATCAAAACATATCGAGCCCGGACTCAATGTTGTCGTTCATTACTGCCCTTGAGAAATTTATAATTTCTCGATTCTCCAAACTGGCAAATCACAAGCATGCAGAACAAACTGCAATTTGTTTTGGATGTTTCTTTGAAGACTTGAAGATTTAATACCAACTAACCAGGACGCAGTAACAATGGATCAATTAGAGAATTTTCAATTAAGTAATGTTTCGAATTAAATTAGGGCATAGGGATTTTATACTTCTTTCGACAAGAAAGTCATAGTAAAATAAAATTTCTGCACCATTATTGATTTACCACATTAAATAAATTGAAGGGGGCAATATAAAGGGAGGTATACGTAATCTTCAAAACAAGAAAAAATATAAAGTATAATTGAACCATGATTCGAGTTCAATTTAATTGAATTTCTCATATAGTGTCTAAAACTAACAAACGTCAGATCAATGTCTATAAAAAATTCCGACACAACTATAACACAAACCCACGGGACAACCCAGAGGTTTTACAGGCATCGCTTGACCAAAAAAAAGGCTCTACTATACATCAAGCAGCAGCATAATCTATACCAAATTCCCCACTGAAGAAGGGGCACAAAATAAGTGATGGGAATGCAACTAGAACAAAAAATAAGTGATGGAATCAGACGTCTCATGAGATATTATTGCCCTAGAACACAAATTCCAATTTACCTGGCATGCTTTCAGATCACTTGTCATGTATCATCTTCAATCCCTGGCAAAGTAAACTATACTTTTTTGATAATCTGAACAACATCTTCATCCTCAAGTTCATGCTCCTGGAGAGGCAAAACTCCTGGTTAGCACCCTACATCTCTTAATATATATATATATATATATATATATATATATTTAATAAGGGGGTTTGGGCAGAATGACGAAATGAGGAAAGAAAACGAAGATAATAGTTTAAGTGGCACGGACCTTGCCAACTCTTTGAGGCTTGTGCTTCGCACTCGAACCCCAAACCAAAGCACTGCATCAATAGTAAGCATAAGCAGAGGATCATACAAGGGAACCCCCAAAAAAATGACAAACATTTGGAATAACAACATCAAACAAATGGAATCCAGTATTAGCAGATGTGATCAAATAACCAGAGTCCACATAGCCATAGACATGTAGACATATCACATGATAGGAAAATTACATTTCAGGACCATAAGTTGATGTAGGGTTCGTTTGGTTGGAGGGAAACGGAGGTGAATCAGCCAGATAGGGCTTTCATTGCAAACCCAAGGCTCTCCCAATTACATTCATTAAACTATCATGAGATCCATTCTATTCTAGTGAAAGTATAAATGAGTGAAGAAAGTCTGAGCACTGCACAGATGACTGATAAACATCTGCAACTATGTTTGAGAGAAGGAACCATCACAGTGATATCACTTGCTGAGCATAATGAAAGGCACACTTGGCAATACTACTTACATCCTGGATACAGTTCTCAAAACCCAACTTTTACACTAATAACCCCTCATTCTAGCTTAGCATGGAAAATTGCTTGGCGTTTTTAATGCATAAACTTTAAGCAATATCAAATTTTGGGACAAGGTACTCACTATTTAAACTGCTTAAGCATATCCTTGTGAATGCGATTGCAGAAGGCTTCCACTGTCCTCTTCTTAGATGACAATATTACAGGGTCTTCATAGTCAGGATTCATCCCTTTTGGCTTAGTATAAATACGAGTCAAATTTAGATATTCCCAAATTTTCTCAAGCAGACCATCAAGGTTCCACTCCAGGTGAGCGCTGCACAGTAAATAAAATTATAAACAAGAAATTCAACCGTGTAAGGTAAAGCATTTCTTTACACAAGGCACTATTTTACTTTCTATAATGGCGTGATAACATTGCACCTTAAACCTAGTTCTCAACATTTTATTGTTGTATGCAATAACAAAGCTAAATTTTGGGACAATTCGTGATGCTAATGGTAGGTTCCATAACTGTGAACAGAGACAAAACCTTAAAGGAACCCCATACAAGGCTGGAGCAAGGAGATAATCCACTGGAGCATACACCAAAGCAACTAAATTTTGGTAAACCAAATATCAAGGAAAGACAAAAATAGTTTCAATCACAATAAATCAGTGGAAAACTGTATATATCTCCAATACATTTTGGCACATATTAAGGATATCAGTAAATAAGAGACCTCAGACCCCTCAATCAAATTATCAAAACTACTCACAAATAATAGCTCATCAACTAAAATGCATTTGAGGAAATATATAGAATAAGAAAATGATCTTTTACATTCTATTTTAAATTTTTTTAGCAAAAAAAAAACAAAGAACTACAATCACGAAAATCCACCAAAGGATGCAACCAAATAATAATATGCATTTTTTAAATAAGAGAAAATATAATGACCAAATGAAAAATTACCTGATTGGGCAGTAATGGGGTAGTTTATCCAAGATCTCCAACTCCTCGAGCGTAATCTGATCAATCTTGTTCACAACATAGATACAAGGCATGTATATTCTACTGCCCTCTATGACATCTATTAAGTCATCAGCAGTAGCATCGTATCTGAGAGTAATATCAGCATTGTGAATTCTATACTCACTACATATAGCCTTCACTGTGTCAAGATCCAGATGTGTATTGGTCACAGTTGATGTGAGGTTGATCCCACCTTTATCTTTCTTCCTAAAAGTCAGATTTGGTGGTTCTTTGTTTAACCTGTGGTTAAAAGATACATTTGTAAATAAATTAGCGCCACACTGATCTGCCAAATAAAAGAAAATAGAAGCAGCAATATCTCAGAAGCCAAATATTTAATTCAAATGCATAAAAATATAATACATATGACTACTCAAATATGAATGGCTAATGGCCAAATAAAGCCCAAAACATGAATAGCAGGAAAAAGTAAACAATAAGATCATTATCAGAGTTAAAACCAAGTACGCACTGTGGTTCACAAGAAACTTAAATCAAATTTCACAAGGACTTACAGATACAGGCTAATTCCATAACAATCAATAAGTTCAGTTTAATTATTTGCTGAACTTTTACACTTGTACATTCATCTTGTATCCGCCATACAACAAGGTGACTTAAAATTACAATTGTTACCACTTAAAGGAGTCAGAACTTCATGCACATGAGAGAAAGGAAGGGGGGAAATTTAATGATACTACTAACACATTTTCATTAATGTCAGAATCGATAAGTTGACAATTAACACATGAAATGGACAAGGATGCAGAAATAGTAAAGCAAAATGATAAAGGGCTGCTCCCATAAAGACTCAATCAGGAAGCTAGACCAAGAGTCAACTATCTTTCAGAATTGTACTTCATTGAGGGAATGAAGGCCAAAAACCCATAGCAAACCAACATTGCCACACAGACAGTGACCTAACAGAAGCAAAAGAAATAACTCCATATATTACCTTATGCCAAATCCCTCAAGCTCTTTTTCTATAAGGCGCTTATGAGTTATTGGCTTTATTGCATCAAGGACAATCAAAATGCAGTTGCATGTCCTTGCCGTACTGATAACCTGCATTAACAAAACAGTTCACAACCCAATACATAGATATGCAAAGAAAGATGAAATGGCGCTGATCATGAATAGGATGAAACCTTCATTGCTATAAGACCCAAAAAAAGGTACTTTCAACTGCCGACAAGACTTGAAAGCCACATCATTAACATGTCATGCACGTATTAGAAAAAAAATTAAACATGCAATGATCATAGAAAAACTCGATAGTTCAACAGTAAAATGTAACAGAATGTTGGGTCTCAATTTCTTGAAACCACTTAAAAAATCCCTTATAACGTCAATGGCAGTTGCTATGTGGGTTCTGGAGATTAGCAACAAATACAAAGTTCGATCTATTCAGATATAAAGACCCAGGTGCTCCAACACTTAAGATTATGTGAAAATACATAAACGCAATTTTTATGTATGTAATGAAATGACCCTCCTGGACTTACGCAAGCGTTCAATCAAAGGCCAATGGTAGAAAAACATTCTCTAAATTTTATAAGGAATTTTAAACATACAATAGAGTTTACATTTTATCGCCATAGCTGGCTAATTGAAGCTAAGCAGTCCAGACACAAATAATCCCAAAGAAGCAACATGAAACTAAATTGTTAACTACATAGTAAAAATTTTTACCTGCCTTCCTCTTCCTTTTCCATCCTTAGCGCCCTCAATGATGCCAGGAAGATCCAGCAACTGCCAAATAGAATTCAATTAGTACCATTCAAAAAAATATTTCTTCTTTTACTGTTTTGATAAAAAGGAAAGATTAAATGAGATAAAGGAGAAGAAATACCAGTAACGGAAAGGAACTATGAGATATTCTAAAAATCAAGAAAAATGAAAAGAGAAACCCCAGAGGTTTGAAATTAGCACAAGGCCATATAAAATCTCTCCAAATCAGAAAGAGGCTCTCTTAATGCAGCATAGTGCATAGATTTGAAGACATGTATGGGCAAAGGGATACAGATATAGTGAAGGATTGCAAAACTACACTCTTAACACAAAATTATGTCCTCCTCATCAAAACCTTAAAGGGGTGTAAAGCGAAATTACTCTCAAGTGTGAGGATGAACCTAGTGTGAGCCTAGAGCTTCAAGTTCAAAAAATTAATACCAACCAAAAATTGCTGCCCGATTATGTAAAGATAAGTGGACGCTGATACAAGATTATGCATCATAAATTGGAATATTATAAACTTTCAGAGAAGATTGTTTCTTTACATAGGCATATCTAACTCATTGACAACAAATTTTAAGCAGTGAGAATACAGTTAAAATATTTCCTTTCAAAACAAGCAATATTAGTGGGAACAACTAATCTCTCACATGATAAGGAATCCTAGTTAACAACTTTCAAATGCCTGAATGATACAACACAGCTTCTTTCTGTGGCTGTACCTGAATTTTAGCTCCACGATAAATTATCACACCTGGGATGCAAGTTAAAGTGGTAAACTCATAAGAAGCAACCTGAAAATAGAGAAAAAAGGTTGAATCATTCAGAAAATATCTCCACATAACCTAAAAATTAGATACTTCAGAAAATTATGTTGTCGTCCAACATCTCTTACAGTAAATTATGATAAACTGCCTTCCTGAAAAGGAGGGCTAAGAAAGCACCGAGGTTGCACAGAAGGTTATAGTTCACTAGCTTATTCAGATTTCTTAAAGCTTCTTCCTACCCTTTTCATTTCTCAATCACTTTCTACTTAAGGTTCTCATTGTCTTAATCCTGTCCAAAGCTGCATCAATTCCTCAGACTATTCTAAATGAAATGCTAATTACTACAAGGAAAGAAAATATTGACAACATGATCCAGCATATACGAATTAAAGATTAAAATTTACATGATAAAACTTCCATACCTCTGAAAATGTCCCAGTCAGCTTATTCAGTAGAGTAGATTTGCCAACTGAAGGAAATCCCACAAGACCAACTCTTGCATCCCCACTTTTAGTAACATCAAAACCTTCGCCAGCACCCCCACCTCCCTTAGCTGAAGGTTCCAGTAGTTCCCTCCTCAACTTTGCAAGTTTGGCCTGGTACCATGCATTTACAAATATTGTACTCACTCCACAAAATATAGCAACAAAAAAGCATATCAAAAGACAATTTTAAGTTATATTTAAATAAAAAAACGTAAGGATTGAATATCAAGTATGATTATATCATTATGGAAACTTCATCATCCAAAGAAACAACACTAAAAAAGAAAACATCCATCTTCCCTTCCAATATCAAATGTTGAAAAAAACCATATCAAGGATCACAGTGGAAAAATTAAATGAGGAATCCTCTGAAAAATTTTTCTGGAGAGAACTTAATTCCAGAGTTTCATTTAGCAGTTTCCATCCTTTTAACCATATAAAAAAAATACACGTATGAGCTGACAAAATTATATTACCTTTCCAAAGACTACCGACAGCTCTTAATACTCAATACAAACAGGGACAAGCACAACTAAATGCCCATAAAAGCCTACTTTGACCACAAAATACTGGGGAAAGGATAGGATACGTGGCCATAAGCACTTGCAAATGCAAGTCATTTCAAAGAGGGGGAGGGGTGACTTCTTCATTTATCACCATAAAAATAAATTCAATTACAATACATGGCTATTAATGCAACCTAAACATATTTTCCAGAATGTAACTTGGTAATCGAACAAAATGAACCAAGGTATTCACCTTCAGCAAGCCCAAATGATGAGCGGTAGCCTTGTTCTTTTGAGTCCTTGCCATCTGCCAAATTGAACATAACAATGTTCATAATGTGAATAAAAAGTGCACGATATATAAAAATTACTGTCCATTGCATTAAAACAATCAGAATATACAATGCTTTTTATGGCTATGTACTCCTCCGAGATACACTTAAAAAAATTGTACAAAAAGAATCCAAAGATGAATCTCTCGCAGAAATAGATAACATTTGAGAAGCAGTTAGTTTAGTTCCATAAAACCAAACTTCAGTTATTCTCAGAACCATGACACCATTGATTTCCTACTTGACGATTTAACACTGTGAATGCAAACCTTCGCGATTAACTTAAATGAACTCAAATCCACCTAGCAACCAAAGAAAGAATATGCTCTGAGGTTTATATAGCTTGAGTTTGAAGGTTTTTTTTTAAAAAAAGGGGTTCTCAATCGAATTTAAATAGAGCCGAAAAACAGGAAAGACAACTATTGCGATAGAGCAACCACTCTCTCCGCCTTGCGAAATAATCAAAAGTGCGAAGTTCCTAATCAACATAGACAGTCATAACGTAAAATTTTCAATCAAACCAATTATATGACAACAGGCAAGTCCTATAATGCTCTCAGAGCGAGACTGGATCAAGCAGGAATTAAGGCCAAGAATAGGAACCTCATCTTCGATGTCTTTGATTTTCTGCATCACCGTCGCCATTGTTGAAGAAAGAGAACCTCCGAGAAAAGAAAAGGAGTTTAGATTGCAGCTAGCGGGCAGTGCGATTGGGTTATAAGAACCGAGAACTGAGATGAGAAGCTCTGCAATAATATTTTGTTCAAGAGGAGAGCTGAAGACGGAGGCCGAAGAAAGTGCTAGAACAAATGCCCGAAACGAACAAGGAGTTTTGCAATACAAGTAGAATTGGTCGGTTCATTGAATAGTCTGGCCCGTGGGTTCTAGCTAGCCCTGTAATGGAGTACCGCGAAACCAAGCCTCAAAGTGGTTTGGGCTCGACCTCCGTTGGCATGAAACACTAGTGATTTGTTTGGCTTAGCTTAAAATAAGTGATTTTGTTACATCAAAAAAAAAAAAAATAGTAAGTGATTTTGAGTTTTACCATATAAGACTTTTCTAACCATACGTCCGTGGTGAGACAGTTTCGGGCATACTACCATAGTCCGTGGGTTCTATTCACCATTGGTTGATAAAAATATGAGACATATAACTATTTTAAGTATGTTTAAATTTTAAAGAGTATCATTTTATTGTGATTTTAATCGCAACATTTAAGAAGGTATCTTAGTTTTTAAATGTCTAAATTAACGCCTGAGAGTAATGTCAAATTGTCCTATCTAATATTGGTATCATCTAAAAGGAAGAAAAACTTCACACTACCTTTATATCGTGAATAAACTCAACCTCTTTTAAAAAATATTTGTATAAAAAAAAATATAAGACTTCTATTGTACCAAAGTTTGAGACTAATAAAAGGAACTACTTACAATATAATAAGTTAAAGTTTAAATTTTTACCAAAAAATATATCTATATTTATTATTTAATTGTGCCTCGAATAATATTATATCTAATAAATAATAATAATAAATTTTATTTTATTAAGTAATTTAATTATATAGATCATATAATATTATTGTGCTCTATTAATAATTAAATTGTTATGCAGAGAGTTGACGTGAGAAAGAATCAACTTGTGAAGTGAGGCTAATTGCCGAATCATCACTTTTATCACAATATGATTTGATTGGTCTCAATCATCTATCAGAATCATGACACTGTCAGCCTCATAAACAAGCCCTTTGATCTGCAGAGCCAAGTTGTCTAAAACTGAAGCTATCAGTGAAGTGTCACGATGCGATGTGTCTCTGGCAATAAGCATATGAACCTCATCATTTACTTCAATCCAACTACACCCTGGTTCTTTCATCACTCCACTTATATCCATTTGTTCCCTCACCCTCCTCACATCCAACCCCATACCTTTAGATGCAAATATGTTAGAAAGCATGATATACGATCCACTATCTGATGGATCACTTAGAATTGCCATATCAGCTGCATATATCCCTAGTTCAACATGACCTGTGAATCTGCATGCACTGAGCAGACTCCTCCACTAATGCTGCTGGTTTTATGGCATTGTCTCGATGAACTCCTTGGCTTCGCGCACTCTCCCGGCTCGGCCCAAGAGGGAAACCATACAAGCATAATGTCCCATTCCTTGTTCTGTTCCATATTGAGCTGACATTGATTTAAAGTGATGAAACCCAAGGTCAACGAGTCCCCCGTGGCTACACGCTGAGAGCACGCCAACAAAGGTGACATAATTCGGTTGTGTTCCCTCCTTAATCATGCATTCGAACATCTGAAGAGCATCTTTTGCTTCTCCGTGTTGTGCATATGTAGAAATCATTGAATTCCAGCATGCAATGTCTCTCATAGATGTGGAATTAGAACCTCAGTTGAGCCTCTTGGATGTTTCCACACTTGGCATACCTATCCACAAGAGAATTTGTGACAAAGGGATCATTGTCAAGACTAGTCTTTATGACTTGGTCATGAATCTGCTGGCCATGATGCAGACTTGCTAGGTTACTCGTTTCTGCGATTACAGCGGCGAACGTGAATTCGTTGGGCCTTATTTTTGACATCTGTAAATCTTTGAAAAGGTTCAGAGCCTCCTCACTTTCCATGTTTTGGGTATATCCAGAGAACATTGCATTCCATACGACAATATCCTTCTCATGTGTCTCCTCGAAAGAGTTTCGCATCCCTAACAAATAAGCATTTTGAATAAACATCTATCAGAGAACTTCCAGCAAAAATGTCTAAAGAGAAACCACATTTTATAATGATGCCATGGATTTGGTTGCTTAGCTCATAACCCAAGAAGGCTTACAAATGTCAAGAGAGTCGGTAGCGATGAACTTAGCCTCATTTCATGGAAAAGATCTAATGCTTCATGCAGCTTCTCTTGTTTACAATACCCTTCTATCATTGCATTAAAGGCGACAACATTAGAACCAGCAACAAGGTCGAAGACTTTTCTTGCCTCAGGTAAAGAAACACATTTGGCATACATGTCAACCAAACCATTTTTCTCAAAATTATCATTTTCAAGATTGGCCTTGATAGTATAAGCATGCACTTGCCTTCCCATTTCTAGAGCATGTAGTGAACCGCATGAAGTGAGAATGCTTGTGCAAGCAAACGCATCCGGCTTCCAACCGATGTTTGCCATTTCGAGGAAAAGCTTCATGGCATCCTGATCCAATGAATTCTGCATGTAACCTGCAACCATTGTGGTCCATGAAATAAGATTTTTCTCTACCATCTGATCAAATAATTTCCTACCAGTTTTCACTTTATGACACTTCAAATAAAAATCTACAAGTCCATTTACCACTGAGACATCAATGTCAATTCCCCTCCTCAATACATAAGCATGAATTTGCTTACCACATTTGAGAAACTCGAGCTTCGAACAAAAGCACTCAAAACACTAGAAAGCATATGTCTCTCCGGTGATACATCGGTTTCCCTCATTTGGTTGAATAAACTTAAGGAAACGTCACTCCTTCCATGTTTGATATACCCTGCTATAATTGTAGTCAAGGGTGACTGAACTCTTTGACGCAAGACCACAAAACACCAGCCTTGCTTCACCAATATCGCCATGTTTGGTGTAAAAATCAATCAAAGATGTACCAACATAAAGATCATGAAGGAAGCCACCTTTAACAATAAAACTATGTATTTGAAGAGCTTGACTGATCCTACCCAATTGTGTGCAAACTCGAATGACACTGGCTAAAATGTATTCACTTGGTTTCAGCTCGCTGCTTCTTCTAAATCGGAAGAACAACGTCAATGATTCTTCATTGTAGTTATGTTGGGTGTACATGGAAACCATAGAAGACCAAGTAATCAGGTTTCTCTCAGGCATCGTATCAAACAGATTCTATGCATCGCTGAGAAGATCCCTTTTAGAGTGTATTTATGCAAGAGAATATTTGTGAGGAAGACATCTTGGTGAAAACCCAGAAGCACGATGTGGGCATGAGTCTTCTTGTAATGAGACACGGGAACTGCTGAATCAGAGGATTGTAACAAGTTGGTTAATTCACGTCTGATTTTTCGTTGATTACTAATCGGAGGATAGGGATCCTCTGGTAGAAGAGCTTGTGAAAAAGTGGAGAAAAAGTTAAAATTTTGGTTCATGTTGATATTGTAAAGAAGTTTCAAGCGAAATTTCAGTTGATGAAGGAGGCTTCGCATCTTATAAAAGTTTTCCCTGCTAAATCAAACAATGGTACGCGGTCGCGTACTGCCACCCCTATTCAGTTAAAATATATTAGCTCCCAAGCACGGCGGCCCTTAGTTATTATGCAAGTAGCATCTATTTTTTTTCCATGTAGAATTCACGTCGTATTTCATGCTTATCCCAATACAACAGTGTTATCCATGAAAGATGTTTGTGTTTATGCCAGTGTTTAATTCCCAAAATCGTTTTAGCAAAATAAAAAAAATTAGCAAAAAGAAACTCATTTTGGAGATCAAACAATTGTAGAATCAAGTAAATTTGGTCATTTCACATATGACTACACGTTTCTTTTTATAACCCATTCTGACTACATTCCTTTTGAATGAGTTTGAGTTCTAAACTTGTACTCACATTCTAATCACTTTAACCACTTGAGCTATCTCTATATAACTATAACCTACTCCTCTATTTGTGACTATGTATTAAAGAAAAGTGTATAATTTCGTGCCCATTGCAAATCACATGATTTTATGTTATATTTGCAATGGAAAGAAAATTAAAGAGAAAATAATACTATAAAAAAAAACTCCCAAAACTAATAAATGTTTTGCCATTTTTAAAAATATTTTCTTCCTAATATTCCCTTCACTCTATTTTCCCCTCACTTTTCTTTTCATCTACCAAACCCCACGGTCCATATCAGGGAAGGGAAAGCTAATAAAAACCCATTCAGGAACTTGTAATTATATCATTAACGTTGAAACTTGAATGAAAAGAACATATATTTTATGAATTTAACTAGTAAATAAATAAAAAGTACAACTATTTAATTTTATTATAATTTTAATCATAATACTTAAAAAAAATATTCTAACTCTTAAATACCCAATTTTATACCTGAAGATAATAGATAAATCATCTTACATAATATTAATATCTTCTAAAATGAAAAAAAACTCACCTAACACTTAGATCGTAATTGAATCCAATATTTTTCAAAAACTTTTATACTAAAAAAAATTAACGTTGAAAAGGGGAAAAAGAAAAGGAAGGATATTTTCGTGCTGTATTGCATACGACTAGAAAATATTCAAATAACCATTTGGATACGATCATAATTTCTCAGCGGAATGATGGACCAAGATTGCTAACCAGAGTCCCTAGCCGATTCCAATGATCAACCACAATGCATCGTGGAAAATAAAAGAGTAGTTTCTCTCTCACGCACTAGCGGGCACACACTTTTCTTTCTTTCTTTTCAAAGCCATCAGAAAATATCAGAGCTACCAGTGGCCATATAATTTAATGGCATAAAAACATTCCTATAAATAGGTCGCAAGTTTAAACCGCTTATAACCTCAAATTGTTAGTATGTGCTCCTCTAAATAAACAAGAAAAGATCAGGTCAGTAGATTAAGCAAAGATTTGATTAGAATATTATTATCTATTATTTGGACATTGTTGTCCTCACAAATCATAAATATTTTTAAATTAACTCATTTAACATTGGGGAATTTCATTTATCATGGCAAACAGGAAAAACAATACTACAACAGCGCACTGTATAATGTCAATCATTCATCGGCATTTATTTCATGCTAATTACATCAAAAGGGCACGTATAAATTAACAGAATGCTAAGCAACACATAATGTCATCTATATACAAATTTAAGATCATGAAAGGGAAGGATGAGAAAGTAATTCTTCTTATTAAGAAGGAAGATATAAAATTACAGAGAAAAGATACTACCTGATCACTTCTTTTTTTATTTAACATGAATGGGGTTGTAAGAGTCGCCTGATCAAATTAGAAAGGAAGCTTCGAGCTTCTTAGATCAAGTGACAGCAATTTGATGTAAAATCATTGAATTCCCAAGTCACTCCCTTTTCAGTACATTACCCCTGCAATACATGTGTAGAGAAATAAGTGGCCTGCGATCAAGAAATACAAACATTTTAGTCAGCGAAGCAAGAATCTAAATATATTATGTACTTTTCGCTTAAGCACTGTCTTAATCTCAATCTATGCCAAAGAAGAATCAAATCCCATTTACAATAGTAAGTCATGGTTACATGCTGCAAATAATATATCAGAGTTCAGATAAACAATAAACGGGGTCAAATTTTATCAAAAAATAATGAACTAAATGGGGACAAAGCCCTTATACCAAGATGATGTTATTTATACACGCTGAAGACAAAATAAATTACAATCCAGCAGTGAGAAAAGCATTATCACTCATGACTGATGATGACACTTTACTCAAGTCTTTATTGTGCCAAGTCCATTGGCTCATCGTCATTCCTTCAAAAGACAAGCCACAAAATACACAAGACTTATTTATATCCAACGAACAACGAAGAGGCTAGCTACTCTGAGCCTTTGTGACTCACTTGCTATGCTTTAAACTACAAGGGCGCGTGCTCAAATGCTGGCATAAAAAAAGAATGAATAGAGAATCAACAATGCCACTTGATTTTCGATATTGACAACAACTATGACCTCTTGACCATTTTTACTTAAAATAAAAGCAAGAGTTACTGCTTCTCTGCTGCGCAGCAAGATTGGAATAGGCCAATTCGTAGCTAGCAGGCAACACTTGATGGGACAACATAAGCATTCTTCGAATGCTTATTGTTTTCGCCCAAACCAAGCCAAAGTGATTGATTTTAAAATATCCTATACTGGAGAGTATTTTATTCAACTACCACTATAGACAAGCTAATGTAAAATTTGAAATTATATTAAGATGCAACGTAAGATTTTGTTATATGAGAAGTTTATTGTGCAATGTGCATACTTTGAGAGAAAGAGGTCAGTAAGATTTACTTTCTTAAGGAAAAAAAGAAAGAAAGATGGAAAAAGGTAGATAAGAAACAAGACGTCAAACTACTTCTAACCTACACCCAAATTTCCAGACAACACCAGATTGAGACATGGATGCTATCTAAACACTGCTTTTCCTCATAATCATTCAATTTTTCTTAACCTTAATTATCTTCAACAAGAAATTTACACTTCCCATCTAACCCGCCACCGTGGGATATAGGTTACCAATCCTTTTCACTAAACATCCCATAAAAGCAATTGAGTAGAAACTATATATCCAACCATACCCTTGTGTCTTAAACAGAAATTAAATCAATGGGAAATTATCAATAAAACTAAACCAAGAACAAATTCGTAAAGAAACTAAGAAACAAACTCAAGGATATCATACCTTATTGCTAAACACTAGCTCATAATCAATTCACAACGGAACAGCAGAACAATGCACAATTGATGACCCTTTTTTGACTGAGAGAACTTCATCCGACCAAGCAAGCTTACCTCGTAATTCATCTTCTTCATTTTTCGTCACCTCAATTTCGGCACAGCAAATTTGCATTTCTTTCCCACTCCCTTGTTCCCATGCCACAAGCAACTTCCCACCAACATCAGCCATGGTCGCCCCACACAAAAACTTCGGCAAGCCCTCTTCCAAGCCTCTCAATTTCTTCCAAACACCTTTCTTCACATCAAATCCCTTGATATTCCCCAGGTAATCGTAGCAATACAAAACACCATCCACCACACATGCCCTCCCTCTCCATCCCAAATCGAGCTCGCTCCCAACACTTTCCCAAACCTTATTCCGAGTATCATACGCGACCCCACCGCGATCGGCCATGGCGTAAACCTTACCGTCCACGACTGCGCTTGCGTGCATCCATTTCTCCCGCACCTCCACAGGACTCGGAACCGTATCCCACCTACCAGTTGCTGGATCGAGTACCTCAGCCCAATTCGTCGATCTAGCCCAAGTATCAGCGACGCAACCCCCTATGACATAAATCTTCCCGTCGACAACTCCGGCGGCGGCGAACTCACGGCCGACGCGCATGTTAGGGCCGGGCCGCCACTTATTAAAGCGGCAATCGAGAATCCATACGTGCGGGGAAGGGACGTCGTTGATAAAACCGCCGATGACATAAATATTATGGCCAAGGACAGCGTAGGCGGATCCAACCGAAGTGGAGGGCATGGGTGGAATAGGGACGAGAAGGTTGGTGTGCGACGAATTGAGAGTGTTTTGATGGAGAGAGAACCACTGAAGAGAACCAGAGGGGCCATGAGAGCGGAGAGTGAGGTAAAGAACGTGTTGCGTACAGTGCAGGAGAGAGCGAGCGTTGAAGAAGAGAGACGAAGAGAGGAGAGAGCGGATGGATTTGGAAACAAGCGAGAGGGATATGTGTTGGGAACGAGGAACGCGAGATAAGCAGTTCAAAGCGACGTCGTCCGGAAGGGAAGGGATGAGACTCGGTGACGGTGGTTCAGAGACGGTGGCGGAGGACGACGACATTGTTGGCTAGAGTGTTCGGTTCTCACGCGGGTTACATGTCTGAAACTGGGAGCAGATGGGATCGTGACACGTGAGCTAGGCAGTGGTGGGTGTATTTTTTTTTTAACAATGAACGCAATTCTATTGGGCTTGGCTGGATGGGTACAGGCCCAATTCATAGAAGGAAATTTAGTAACGCATGGTTATGGTTAGTGGTTCAGACTCTATATGTCATGCAGAGAAAGATGTTGACATTTAACACTCTATACTTGTACCAAAAACAAAAAAACACTCTATACATCTTGAATATAGTTGTGTTCAGATAAACAATACATGTGCGCACACAAAAAATTACATGCCCAAAGTAAACTACTAATTTACTATAGTACATTGTGTATGTTTTCTAGATCTTGTTTAACTTGTAATATTATTTATTATATACATGTATGTAAAAAATAAAACTTTATCTTATATTTTATTATAATTCGAATTGTATAAAATTTTACCCAGATATTTTTTAATTATCCTCTAGATTTTTTTTGAAATTTTATTTATTAAAAAAACAATAATTTCTTAGAAAGTATACAATGAAGTTGTGGAAGTGAAAGAGACATTTATTATTTATCCTAAATGAAAGGGAAAGGTTGCAGGCAAATTATATATAATATAATAGATTAATCTTTCATAATATAGTTAATCAATGTTCAAATTTCTTTGAGAAAATGTAGCTATATTTAATGCCTTAAATAAGAGAGTGCCTGTATTTAGAGAGAGAAAAAAAGAGGGAAAGGTTGCTGATTTTTGTACTCATGTTTTATTTGGCAACGAATTTGTGTGCCGTTTCCTTTCTTTTATAAAAGATAGAATACATTTCTAAATATTAAAATCTACTTATATTTAACTTATTTTTATAAAATAAAAATAAAATAGTACTTTTATTATCCTTAATAAGATTTAATTGAGAATTTAATCTTATCCTAAATATAAGACATATTTTTTATATTTATATTTTTTTTATAAAATTTCTATTGATACTCCATCAACAGTAATCAACTACGAAAATAAGGGATAAAGTTTAGGAAGATAATTAGAGTATTTTAAAAAAATAAATAATATTAACTAATTTAATTAATTTCTTAAATATAATTAAATTTGTTAAGTATGTTATATATTAAGAATTGAAAGAGTATATGAACAAATCACAAATGCAATTTGTGATATATGAAATATCTATGATATTTTTTCTTTTGAATTTTTTTTTATAAAAATTTTTTTAGAAATGAGTCGAGTTTATTCTTAATCTAAAGATAGAGTAAAATCTTTTTTTTTCTAGACAAACTAATGTCATTAGGGTGAACTGTTAATTATTCCCAGGTGTAAACATAGATACTCAAAATTTATGATATATTTTTAAATATTATGAATAAAATTATAATAAAATAATATTTTTAAAAATTAAATACGTCTAAATAATTATTCGTCAACAAAACCTATGGACGATACGTTTGAATCTATTAAATTGGGTGGTACCTTACGCAGACAAATGGGGAATAAACATTTTCCCGATGCCCAGAATAGAGGTGGAAATTTGGGTTGGGCCCGCGGGCCCAACCCGCCAACCCGCCATTTTATGGCGGGTTGGGTTGCCAAATTGGCAACCCATTTTGGTGCGGGTCTTTTTGACCCGCACCCGCCAAGCCCGAACCCGCGGCGGGCTAACCCGCCGGGTTGGCGGGTTAGCCCGCTTAGCCCGCTTTTTTTTTTTTTTTTTTTTAATTTTTAAATTTTTATTATTTATATTACACTTTATTAATTTTAGAGTTTTAACCAAATTAAAGTTTACATTATACTTAATTTATGCTAACTTTATCTTATCAAGTCATTTCTTTAAATATATATTTTATTTTATTATTATTTTACTTGTGACAAATTTATATATAGATAGTGATAAAGTTAAAAAAATAAATATTTTGACAATTTTAGATCATACTTTCAATTAATATTGATACATATAAATTATTTTAAAAAAATATATATGAAAATATTTTTTTAAAAAAATAAATAAATAATTTAAAAAAAAAAAAAAAAAACTGGCGGGCTGGCGGGCTAACCCGCCAACCCGCCATGGCGGGCTCGGGTTGGTGTTTCACCAACCCGCCTGAAAGCGGGCCGGTTAATTTTGGCCCGCTTTCAGGCCAACCCGGGGCGGGCCAACCCGTATCCGGCGGGTTGGCCCGCATTACCACCTCTAGCCCAGAATATGGCCTGCCGTTATGATTATGGGCTGAAAACGAATGCTCAGTTTCAGCAAATTGGGTCTGTTTGTAGTAGAGCCCAATGCCACTGTCTGCCTAATGCTTTTTTAAAAATTTGAGGCCGGCCCGCATAATCAGGGTTGGAAGACCCATTAGTTGGCCCACCATAATGGGAAATAAACCGTTGACAACATCCGCCTTAGGCATTTTTGTACGCCCTTCGATCTTACATAGGGCCTATTTAAAAACTACAAAAATGTAGTTTCTAAAAAGCTTTTGGATTAAAATTTTAGTTTAAAAAAATTTTAAAATAAATAATCATATTTATTCAAATAAATTTTTAGATTAAATTATAGTTTAAAATTAAAATTTCAAAAAAACTGATCAGAGCAGCTTATAGAATAATAAAATATCTTATGAACTAACCAATTACTATATTACCCTTATTTTTTCGGACACCCCCTCTCCTACTTTTTCTTATACTATCTCTCTTCTCTCTTACTTTTTCTTTTTTTTTTCTTACACCATCTCTCATCTCTTTTTCCTCCTCATTTAATACTCATATCTTTTTTGGTCATTTATCAATCATAAAACCCCTTCTATAAATAACTATCTAGATACTTATTTATGTAAAATTATTTTTTTCTATAAACTATTTAAAAAAAACCATTTTTTTATAAACTGTCTATAAATCTATTTAAAAATTTGTTTCCAAACACGCACATAGTTATACATCAGCCTTCTTCTGAAAAAAAAAAGTTAATGGCCCTGGAAATATAGATTTTTAAAAACGATGCATTTGATGATTGATGAATACGAAATTTTCTTCTTCTTTTCTTCTTCCTCCTCCCTCTCCCCCTTCTTCTTTCATCCTTCTCTTCAACTCTACCCATGTCATTAGAGCACGTGCAGGTCATGATGGCTGAGCAATCTTGCGTTGCATGTGTGTCCGACTTCTCCTATATCATGTGTTGTTAATCTACTCACTTCACGGATAATGTGATCTTGAATGTTGTTCTTCGTGTTTCTTTTTCTTTTATGCTACTATATATTTAATCGGTGGTTGCTTAAAGCGTACCCGTCGCCATAATAAACCGGTTGAACCGCCCATGCTTCCTCAAAATCATGGGGCCATTAACGTAAATAAACAAAAACCAAGGCAATCAGTCAAATTGAGTTAATACAATTTTCTGTTACAAAAGAAGTACATGCAAGTAATAGTCTAATTTTATTAGAATATTAAACTGGTTTAATGCAATTTTTAATTTTTTAAATTTTCTTTATTTTAGTTTTATTTTTTTAAAAAAATATTTAACTTTATAGTTTAATAAAACCCTGAATATTTTTCCATTTAAAAGACTAAAACGTGACACTCAAAATTTAAAATATTAAAATTAATTTTTTTACAAATTTAGAGGGTGAATGATTATATTAACCATAGTAAATTTGTTATCATTAATTGTTATTTTAAACGTCTTTGCCTTCTATTTTAATATAAAATATATACATTTGTACCAAACAGAAAATTTAATACTTAAACTTGTACTTAAAATATAATAAGGTTAGAAAATATAAATTATTTTGACATGCCACCTACCATTACTATTATCTTTAACTTTCTATTCAAATTTAATATTTATCTATTATAATTTAATTGATACTCAAGTTATTAATATGATTTTTTTAAATAATTTAATTGGATTAAAAAGTTATTTAATATAATATAATTTTTTAAACTATATTAATTATTTTTCTTAATTTTTATCCTTAATTTTTTATTTTATTATTATTAAAGGAATATCAATAAAAATAATTTAAAAAAATAGATAAATATAAAAAAAATATTTTATATTTAATACCAATATCAAATCTCTAAGTACATTCTATCTTAAATATAGGATGGATATATTGATAAAAAATAAAAAAATAGATAAATATAATTTTTTATATTTAATATCAAAATTAACTCTTTAAATATATTTTATATTAAATATTGAATAAATATATTAAAAATTTAACTGTAAAAAATTTTACGTTTTAAACACCTTGTGCCATCGCTTGACAATTTAAATTTGTCAATAGCATGCTGCTCCAATAATCCACACTATCTACCACACTTGGATACGATATTGGGCTCAAATCTTATGTTGGCGTAAGTCAATTGATAGGTCACTTTATTTAATATTAATGTTATTTATAATTTTTTTTTATTATAGATAAGTTTAATCTTGTTTTTTAATTTTTATAATAAAAAATTATAATTAAAAGAGATTCGACTTTACATTATTAACTATCCGCGACATTTGGATACGATATTGGGCTCAAATCTTGTGTTGACATATTTGCGAGAGTACGTTTAGATTGAATATATTAAAAATAACTAATCATATATATGGGTCTAATTAGAGAAAAAATAAAGTATATAATTATTTAAAATATATTTAATTTTATAAAATATTATTTTATTATAATTTCAGTCATAACTTTTAGAGAGATATTATAACTAATAGATACTTAAATTTATACATAAGGATAATAAATAATTTATCTTACTCAATATTAATATCACTTAAAAAAATATAAATTCTATTTTAATCTTAAATTATGGATGAGTTTAATTCATTCTAGAAAAAAATCATACTAACAAAAATATAGTAAAAAGAGATCCGACCTTATATTATTAACTACCTGCCACGTTTTGATATGCTATTGGGTTCAAATCATGCGTTAACATATTTTTTTGATAGTGTGATTAAATTTATTGTAGACATGTTTAGATAATTTTTTAAAAAATAACTTATAAAAAAATTATAAAAAAATAATTATAATAAATGAGTATTTAGATAGTTATTTTTGTAAATATTTTTATTATTAATAAATTACTAAAAATGTATAGTTTAATTAAAAATAGGAGAGAAGATAAAGGAAATAGGGTGAAAAATATGTAAGATAGATGAGGAGAAAATATAAGAGAGGAGAGGGATGAACCGAAGAGATGGTATAAAAAAAAATAAGTGAAAAATAATAATTAAATAATTTATAAACTATTTTAATATTATAAAAGTTAATTTCAATAATTTATATAAAATTTTAATTTTAAACTATAATTTAATTAAAAAAATTATTTAAATAAATATAGTTATTTATTTTTAAAAAAATTAAAATAAAATTTGAGTTATAGATTATTTTTAATTTTTAATTTTAATTAAAATTAAACAAGCACTACAAATGAAAGAGATCCAACTTTTATATTTTTTGTTATCCCCACGTTTCGATACGGTATTCGGCTCAAATCATGCATTGACATATTTTCGAGAGTACGTTCAGATTGATTATAATTAAAAGATATCCAACTTTACGTTATTAACTATCCACCGCATTTGCAAACGGTATTGGGCTCTAATCATGCGTTCACATTTGTGAAAGTGCGTTTAAATTGATTGTACTTAAAAGAATCTAACGTTACATTTTTTGCAACCACCACGTTTCGATACATATTGGGCTCAAATCACACGTTGACATATTTATGAGAATACTAAAGGTATTCATTGATAGAATTAGGTAGAGCAATTCTTTTATCTAATACTTTACTCAAAAAATATATAAATTATATTTTAAAATCTAATACTCAATTCTATTTGATAAAAGTTTTAACTATTTTAGACTGGGTTAGACATGCCTAAATTGTAATGTCATGCTCATGTTGTGGAAAATAATATGTAATTATAAACTTATAAAATAATATTATATTTATATATCTTTAAGAGTTAAATAATATATATAATCCACTAAAAATAAGGCAATAAAAAGATAATAATTAAAGTTTTAAAATTTATTACATATAAAAAAAGCTTTAAAGTCTTAAGTAATTTATAATTATAACTTTCTATCAATTTCTCAAATATTGACAATGATGAATTATTTAAAAAAATAAAATAAATAATTATAATTTATAATATAATTATATTATAATTAGCAAAGTTATAGAACAAAAATTAATATAGTTATAAATATTAAAAGACGCAATTTAGTTATTTAACTATTTATATTTCTAAAATAACCTTTTAGTCATTAATAACTATCATATTCTCCCTTTTAAATTTAGTATATAGGGAGATAAGTAAAAAAAATAAAAGAATAAATACTCATAGACAGAGCAGGGCAACTCTCCTGCCCAATGCCTAACCCAAAAAAAATATAGGTTATATTTTGTGACTTAATGTCTGGCCCTATCATATATTTATTGGGTTAAATAGAGCTTTTTTTTTGCGTACTCAAATAAATATACCAGGCCATAGATTTTATGAATACCCCCTATGGAATATATTGAAATTGGGTATAATTATAAGAATCCAACTTTACATTTTTGGCTATCGCCACCTTTGGATATAGAATTTGGCTAAATCATCCATTGACATATTTGTGAAAGTGCGTTTAAGTTGACTATAATAAAAAAAATCAACTTTACAGTCATTAACCAATAAATCCGGTGTTATATAAATGTAAAAAATGTAAATTTTATAGAGCCTATTCTAAAAATATTAAACCTCAATTAGTGACAAAAATAAAATAATAAATTAATAATTAATGAGTTAGAGGGGACTTAACGTTTAAGGCCAAAAATTATTTCTAAATGATATCCTATAATAAGGGTTAAAAAAATTTAATTAAAGAAGAGAATTATTATAAAATTCTAATTAAGAGATTTAATTATTTAAAAATTGAATAACAATTTTAAAAAATAATAATAAATTGTAATATAAAAATAATATATTTCTGTTATTTATTTATCACACGCATTTCTTTATATAGTAATTATATTCTACCTTCAATCTTCCATCTCAAAATTAATTGAAAACATCCATTTATTTCCTGTTTTCTTCCTTCGCCCCTCTATAAAATATGTTATCAGTCAGCATTCCCCGAAGACGAACTGACGAAGCTTGCATTGGGTTGGGGGTAATGGTTAGTCACTCTAGGGCGACGGCAGAGAATAAAGACACCATCAATGAGAAGCTTCGCAGCTCTCGAGATGCGTTACATAAGTCGCCGTCTTTGGGCAGTAATTTTTAAAACGTTCTCTCTCTCCCTCCCCTCCCCTCCCCTCCCCTCCCCAACCACACACGCACTCTCTCTCTCTTCGCTGCCAACGCACCCCCTCCACATAATACCCCCCCTTCCCTTCCGTGTGTTTGAAACCACAAAGCTATTTAAGTAAAATTTTAATTTAAACAATTTTTTAAATAAATAATTATATTTATTTAAATAAATTTTAAATTAAATTATAATTTAAAATTAAAATTTTAAATAAATTAACAGTAAAAAAATTTATAAATTAACTAATTATTATATTATCTTTATTTTTTCTTATATTTTATCTATTATTTTTTATATTCTCTCTTTTTTCTCTTATTTTTTTTATATCTTTTATCTTTTTTTTATACTATCTTTTTTATTTTCTATCATTTCTCCTTATTTAATACTCATTTTTTTATAATTTATCAATAATAAAAATATTTTAAAAATAATTATTTAAATATTTATTTATTTAAAATTATTTTTTATAATTTTTTTAAAAATTACTTTTTATAAATTATCATTTTTTTATATAAATCTATTTTTAAAATTTTATCAAAACGGAATCGATAATTATCAATCCTTCAAGAGTTAACACGAGTTTACTGCCGTGCACCTGCGAGGTCTATATATTCGTGGTGTTGCAAGAGCATTCTCGTGCTTCCTTTTCCCTCTCAGACTTGTTCTATTCCGTTATTTTCTCTGAAACAATGGAGATAGGTTCTTCGAAACCCACGAACTTGTGGGTGTTTGCCCTCCCGGCGTTTCGCGGCGCCGACCACCTTATCGGCAACGCTTACGCTTTCATTTCAGCTCTTCTTGTGTTTCTCGCTCTCGGCTTTCTTACTTGGGCCTGCTCTCATGGTGGTCTCGCCTGGAAAAATGGTCGTAACTCGAGAGGACGAGTTTCTATCCCTGGTCCTCGGGGTTTTCCTGTGTTTGGAAGCTTATTCACCTTGAGCCGTGGCTTGGCTCACCGGTCACTCGCCGCCATGGCTTTGGCTCGGGACAACACTCAGCTCATGGCTTTCAGCCTCGGCTTGAGTACTCCCGTTGTTGTGGCTTCTGACCCCACCACTGCCCGTGAAATTCTAACATCGCCTCACTTCGCCGACCGCCCTCTCAAGCAGTCGGCTAAGAGTCTCATGTTTAGCCGAGCCATCGGCTTCGCTCCTAATGGAACCTACTGGCGTCTTCTTCGGAGGATTGCTTCGTCTCACTTGTTTGCACCTCGACGTGTTATAGCCCATGAGAAAGGTCGCCAGGTTGAGTGCGCTGCCATGCTGTGCAACATAGCCACCGAACAAAAGCAACACGGGACTGTTTCTCTTCGAAAGCATCTCCAAGCTGCGTCTCTGAACAATATTATGGGAAGCGTCTTCGGTAAAAGGTACGATCCATTGATTGAGAGCGAAGAACTTAAAGAACTTAAGGAAATGGTTCGTGAAGGTTTTGAGCTTCTTGGTGCTTTCAACTGGTCTGATTATCTTCCATGGCTTAGCGCCATCTTCGACCCACATCATATAATTGAACGTTGCTCGAAACTTGTTCCTCGTGTTCGAAAATTCGTCGGCGCCGTAATAGAAGAGCACCGAGCCGCCAAGTATGGAAATCCCTCCGATAACGATGATTTCGTCGACGTGTTGCTATCCCTGGAAGGAGAAGACAAGCTTGAAGAAAATGACATGATCGCTGTGTTGTGGGTATGTGATATGTTCGTTATTTAAGCTCGAAGTTAGTTTTTTTTGCCTTAATAGAATTTACTCGTGAGTTGAATTTTGCAGGAAATGATATTCCGAGGGACTGATACGATGGCGCTTCTTACGGAGTGGGCAATGGCGGAATTGGTGTTGAACCCGAAGGTTCAGGACAAGCTCTACTGTGAAATCAACCGGATTGTGGGTGACGAAGGGATTGTGACGGACGCCGACGTGGCGAGAATGCAGTACTTACAGGCGGTAGTGAAGGAAACACTGAGAGTTCATCCACCCGGACCACTCCTGTCGTGGGCCCGACTGTCCACGTCGGACGTCCACCTAAGTAACGGAATGGTTGTTCCCGCCAACACAACCGCCATGGTGAACATGTGGGCTATCACGCACGATCCCCGTCTGTGGGATTCCCCGCTTGAGTTCTCGCCTGACAGGTTTCTAGAGAGCGAGGGCGGCGCTGACGTGGACGTGAGGGGTTCTGATCTGCGACTCGCACCGTTCGGGGCTGGACGAAGGGTTTGTCCCGGGAAGAACCTGGGTCTCGTGACGGTGTCGCTGTGGGTTGCCAAGCTGGTTCAGCAGTTCAAGTGGGTTACAGACCCGGCCAGACCCGTTGATCTCGCGGAGGTTTTAAAACTGTCCTGTGAAATGAAGCACCCGCTGCATGCAGTAGCCGTGGAACGAAGGAACGGTTGAATCTTAGCTATCTCAGGTCACTGTATGACGTCATTCGCCGAAATTATGATTAATTAGGTTTATTATTATTAGAGGTTTGGCTAGATATTTAATTTTTCGAGTTATTTAATTTGAACTTTCTTAAATTTAAATATGAAATTTGTATATGTCGATGATGGGGCACCTTTCGGAGTTACAAGATGCTAGGGGTCTTTAATGTAGGATGAGTTTATATTTATAATTCCAAAGTTTGAGGTTCTATGTTGTTTTCCCATGTGTTATGATAAGACTTGTACGCTTGCGGATTTGGTGTTGGTCGGAGCGTAATATTTGGATGGGTCCGTGTTTTCACTTCGTACAGTTATCGTGGGAGGGCTCCAATTTCAGTCAAATCATTGTCAGCAGACTCGCATGGTTTCTTTGTCTTTGCTCCCTTATATTTTTTCAAGTTTTATTTGATTCTCTCACTTCTAACTAATTCAACTAATAGTTGATCAATATTTTGTTTGCTAAATTTTTAAATACTTTTTAAAATATTTATATATTAATTAATATATTTTTGTTATAAATGATTAATTTTCTTAACATTTATAAAATGGTTATCTTGCTTTTATCGTCGGACGGGGTAAATATTGTCGTGCAGTAAGCATTGTTATGTTTTAGTTAAGATCAATCTTTGGTCCTTAAATTTATTTCATTTTATTTTTAATCCTTCAAATTATTTCTATTTATATTTCGGATAATTAAAGTTTACAGTTTAAAATTTATAGTATTATAATTAAAAAAAACTAAAAATTATATTAATCTTTATTTTTTAAAAAAAAAATGCATTAGATGAGTTCGAAGGAGGATACTTAAGAACATACTTCGATCCAAAATTCGTATCTCTTAACTCTGTTTCTTGAGATTTATAACTACTACTGATATGATTGAAATAATTACAATTTTTCTAGTTGTTAATATAACTTGGGAGAGAGAAAATATCTTATCTTATTTCTTGTATTAGCTAAGTCTTAAAGGATCAAAATTAAAACTCATAAATTTAACTGATTAAAACTAAAATTAGTATAAAATTTATTGACCAGAGATGTTTTTTTTTTTTTAATTCCGATGGAGATGTGCATAAGGGTTCTCAAATATTTAACGAAGTTAGGTGTGTCATTGAAGAAGTCTCGCTTTTAAATTTTGGAAACCTTTGCGTGTTTCACAAGCTCTGCACCCTGAACGTAAAGAGTGTGAAGAAGCCTCGTCACTTTTCCTGTTCCCACGTGGCATTTCTGTTTAATTGACGTATCAAAAAAAATTATTAGGATAACAACTAAATACTCATTTTTTAAAATTATTTTTTATTCAAAATATATTCTGTATAATATTTTTATAATCAATTGTTTTTTAAATTTATCGTTTAACAACTAAACTAAACACACCTATATATCTTATTATAAAAAGAGCGATCACACTTATGAGACTCAGTTTCTTATTTCTCAGTTCAGAAAATATCGCCATATCCATGGGATCACTTGTGGTATATAATTTTATATTTTATCTAATTTATTGTTAGTCAGGAATTTAGAAACTGTTTTCCTGTTAATTAATTAGCAGAGTAACTAATAGAAATTGATCTGAGTGTTAAATGACTCAGTATCACTTAAGCGATATTTCAAGTTCGAATCTTGATATATATAAAAAATTTCTATTGGGAGACTCACCCACTATAGCTAAATACATGATTAAAATCAAATTCGGATATAGTTAGGATAAAACTCTAATAAATTGGGTTGAAAAAAAATAGTAGTATATATTATTTGATGAAATAAAAAACCAGTAATTCAGAACATTGAAAAGATGGGCGTAAAATGTATTGTTGAAATTATAAAAAGTAGGCTTAATATACATTCTCAGTCAGTATTCAAAAAATGTTTTTTATGTTTTTATTTTTAAGATATATATATATTTATATTTATATTAACAATTATGTAGATACACGAGTTTTAAGCTTTAGGGGATATGAATTATAGGAATAATGGAGGGAGAATTATAGGTTTAATAAGTCAACTATTAATGAGGACTCTAAATTTATGAGATCATACAAAGATCCTTTTCTAATAAAAAAAAATATAATTTCCATAATAATGATCCTAAAGCATAAAACTACGAATGAAGATTTACACTTTCTGTATATAAAAAATATTTAATTTTCACAGAGGGCAATTTTCATGTGGCAATGTCAAATTTATTGGTAACCTTACAGATACCATACAAAACTAATGAGGACATAAAGATAATTTATTTTTATTAGTACCAAATTTAGCAGTCATTTGTTGGGGTGAGGTTGGTTGAAGATGAAGATCTATACAAGTTTTTCTTAGGTACAAATTTAATAATAGTTACATGTATTAATTCCAAATTTAGTAGTTTTTTTTATCCTAAAGTTAATTTATGTTCTTGTTTTTTTTTATCTACTGCGTTTTTTTTCTAAAATATGTTTATTTAATACACATTTTTAAATTTTAAATTTAAATCTAAATTATTGAGATTTATTAGTCTAATTTAAGGAGGGGTATCTTTAAAAAATTATCACAAATTATTGGCATATTAATTACTAATAATTAACTTCACTTTTTCTTTAACTTGTGTGAATTATAAAGGTGACGTTGAAGACCAAAAATTACAAAAGCTTTTTTTAAAAAAATATTTAATATTTGGACAAAAAGAATTTGGTTACATGTGTCACTTTCAAATTTAAAAGTCATAATATATTACTTGAATTTTAAAATCTTAAATAAAAAATTCTAATAAAAATATATTATTATTTTTTTATTAAGTATAATTAATACCTAATAAATTACAAGAAACTAAACTAGTTAAGGGTTTTAAAATTTAAATAATATTTTTGAGAGTTTCACCTATAAATTAATGACGCTACAATTGTAAATATGGGGGGGGGGGAATAAAATGAAGGATTATAAAAGAATAATGTGATTTTTGTTGGAGTGTTATATTTAGAGCAATATCTGCGAGATATGCCTAATATGGCGGAACAATATCGATGGGAGTAAAGCTATGGAATGTTTATTGGCAGCTCAAAGAAGGGGAGAGGGAGAGGGAAACAGCAAAGGAAAAAGAGAAGGAGGGGAAGAGAACTGTGGATGGACAGTTCAGCTTGCGGGTGTCTTCAAGAAAAAGATCTTCCCCTATCCTCTGTCTCTCCCTCTCTATGTATCCTGTCTGCCACGACCCTATGCTACGCTATCCCCTCCGTGCCCCCACCTCTCTACATTCATTTGGACCCCACCCTTCCCTTTTATTGAAAAAAAAAATTGGTAAAGTACTGAATTTTTTTATTTAATATAATTCTTTCTAAATTTAGAGTTAAAAATATTTTTATTTATTCTAATAAATGTATTTTTAAATTTATACTTTTCTCAATATTGATATGCGATCGCTTTAAACCCAAACCCTAAAGTATTGAAAATTTTACCGTCTGACCATCAACTTTATAACCCATTCAGCCTTTCAATTAAAAAAAGTATATTGGTCATAAAATGAATTTGAGTCAGTGTATCATATTTTTAATTATATATAAATAATTTTTGATAATTTTTATATATAATTAAAGATAAATTACGTATTACTAAAAAGTAACTGCACTTACAGGTTGTAGTAAGATTTTTCTTGATTAATAAAATTTAAAAAATATTTAATTATTTAAAAATCTAATACAAATTAAAAATTATATAATAATAAAATTTATTATAGAAAATCACATACTCATGTTAGTGACTTGTCATTTAAACTTCTTCTATATCTCATGATAATTATTCCATTGAATTGTGCCACCTAAAAAGTTTATATAGGTACTCTCTTGTCTCCTCCCACTAAATTATAAAATAAATTTTAAATTTTTTTCATTCAAATTAATGACTAAAATTAAATTATTACAGGATTAAAAGCATGCTAACTTTTTTTTACACTCAATGAGAGATGTAATAATAAAAGAAGTCCAACTCCCACATTTTTATTCAATATTTAAGACTAAGTTTCGAGTAATGTCTATAAATGTATTTGAATTTTTTTAAAAAAAAAATTTAGAACCTAGCAATTTTTAAACTGAGACTTTAAATATTATAAATAATAAAAAAAATATCAGGAGTTAAGACTTAAATTAATATTTTAAAATTTAAAATTAAATGATAAAAATATTTATTATTTTATTTAAAAAAAGTGAACCAATTATCACCACATAGCACCCTTTGCTGCACAATCAGCCCCATAGCCCCTACTGGTGCCAGAGTTTTGTCACCAGCCATCGATAGGCTAGCGAAGAGTGATCTGTGGTGAGGGTTGATTGATTTTTTTTTTTCCTTAATAGAATAAGTTTTTTTTTTATCATTTTTATCTGAATTTCAAAAACTAAAATTGGGTTGATACTTTTTGTGACATTCGCAATATTAAAATCTTAATTTAATATTTATTAATTTTTAGAGTATCTTTTAAACACTTTCCCATTTGTATTTTGTCATAATTTAAACATTGCTTAATGCGTATTTTGCATTTGCATCGATATTAATTAATATATTATAAGCATAGACACTGATACTCATGAATGAGAAAAATTGCAAGGATCTAGTTATTCAATGAATCTTAGGATTATTCGTATAATTCAGTAACTAGGAAGGTTTTAATTGTCAACTTTTATTTTTAATTGTATTTGTTTGAGATTAGGGTTCAACATCCAAAACCATTTATTTATGCATAAAATTCTTCTCATGTATTTACTTTATATAACTAAAAGCACTTAAACTAAATAGAAAATAGCTAATTCAAACAACTATAAATGACCTTATAGTGACAGATGTATGTAAATAAGAGATTATGGATTCGGGTGTGTTTAGCATGGGGTTTGTCATGTCAAAAATTTACCTTTTAAATTCAAAAGGTCAACTTAATTTTAAAATTATTTTTAATGTGACTTTAGGATTATTTTTTATTCAAAAACTATTTAAAAACAAGTTTAACCAAGTTTTTCTTGATTGAAATATAAATTATATAAACAATTTTTTTCTTTTATCAAATTATATTTAAATATAGATCACGTTATATTAATTGATTCTTACTCCCAATGTTAATTTATAAAAATTAGTTAAAATAAAAGTTATTTCTACAACTAACACGGAGCTAGAGTTAATATAATAGAATAAGAGTATGTTTATATTAATTTTTAAAAAATAAATTATGGGAAGAATAAATTTTAAAAATAGAGATATTTGGATGATTAGTAGTATAATCATTTTTTTATATTAGCAAATTACTAAAAATTGTATGATTTAATTAAAAGTATGATGGAAGAAAGAGTATAGATAAGATAAAAGAGAGATGAGATAGGGTGGAGAAAAGAGATAAGAGATAGTGTAAAAAAATATGAGCAAAATAGTAATTGGATAGTCTATAAGCTCTTTTACTGTTTTAAAAACTAATTTCAATAGCTTATTCTTAGAAAAAATTACTTATGAATAAATATAGTTATTTATTTAAAAAAATTATCTAAAAAAGTTTTTTAAACTATAGTGTGAAACAAATACTAAGATTTTTATGAGATACTAAAATAGATAGTTACAAACTTCTTCTAAATTCCAAACCAAATTATTTAGCTATTTAGATACTCATGAGTTTCATTTTCCTTATAATCTTTATGTTATTAGAACATGTCATCTCATTAAAAGCAAAAAAACAAAGGTATGCGGCTGAGGTTTTGTGGGGTTCAGCTGATAGGAGGATAGATTAAATTAATTTAAGAGATGATAGAGAAAGATAGAGAAGTTTAATTAATAATATTTTTTATTTAGTTCAGGAGGAGAGTGGAGTTAATTAAAAATTAATAAATATACCTTTATCTCTTTTTTTAAATTTATGTATTCTTTATTTATAATATTCATATAAAAAATATTATTATTTTTTAATTTATAAATTTTAAATTTTTATCTCATTTATATAAATAATAAAATTAAAAATAAATAAATAATATAATAAAATTTTAATATTATTTCTTATTAATTTTATAATTATTATATATTTTAATATAATATATAAATAATTTATCATATTTATTAAGTTTTAGCAATTAAAAAAATTAGGCGTGAAAAAAATAAAAAAAAAGCTTGAGGGTATAATTAGAATATTAAAAATTAATAAAAGGTAACTTGGTTATAATGGGGTAAAAATTTTCTCTCTCTTCTAAAAACTCCCACTTTTAGAGGAGAGATAAGGAAAGAAAGAGAAGCATTAAATGATAAAAAAAATTTTCTCTTCTCTCCTTTATTTTTTTAACTAAATATATTTTTTTTTTCTCTTTTTTAAAATCTCTTAACGAAATAAAGCCTGAGGGATAGAGAGAAACTATATAGAGTCTAATAATATTAAATTTCCTTAAATTTTAAAATTGAGTTTTAAATAAAATATTTATGTTTGGAAAGACAAGGCGACCCTAAAACTAAGGGTCAGTTCAGCATGAATAATTCAGGGAGAGGGGAGAGGATGATCTTTTCCCTTCCCAACTTTACTTCCTGTTTAAGTGTATTTTTATTATTTTATAATATTAATATATTTATAATTTTTTTAATATTTTATTATTATTTTTATATTATATTTTATTAAAATATTCTATAAAATAATATAAGATAAATTTATTTATATAAAAATATTTTTTTCTTTTCTTTTTAACTAAATAAGATAATATAAAAATTATTTTTTTTACTCTTTTAATATTAATATAAATAAAATAATAATAAAATATTTCAATTTTTCTTTTTTTCTTTCCTCTCTATTAAAATCTCTCTTCTTATTTTCTTTTTTTTCCTATTGAACCCAACACATACTAAATGTTTACTAATAGGTTCAACTAGATAGCGTGTATAAGAGAGAGAGCTACAACTGGGGGAGCTTGAGAGGAGAGAAGACAGAAGTGGGGGGAGCCAGCTAGCTAGAGAGCTAGTTACAAGCCAGTTGCTTGTGAGATGGAGTTGAGTACAAATGATGGGTACGTACAGCCACTTATTCTTGGACGTGATGAACAGTTCTGAAACTCCCTGTACGCGTTGCTCATCTACTACTGTACTCTACTACTGCTCTATCACCCCAAAATATCAGAGAAGGCAGTTATGAATGAAGCAAGGCGCGACAACTAAGGCACGTGAAAACGGCAAAATTATTTACTCATTTTCGTCCTTTTCCTCCTTCTCTCCCGCTCTCCTCATTGTACTTCCCGCTCCTTGTTCATCAAATATATATACATGTAGTATTTCTATATCTAAGTGGGCCATGTCAAATCCAAATTCTAGTATTCACTACCTATAAATAATTTAATTATATTTTTTAATATCATGTTTAGCGTTTATAGTCGGGTCTCTATATTGATTTCAGTTTCTATATTTTTAAATTATAAATTTTAATTTTTTCAAAAATGAAAATAGTTAGGATTTTTATTAAAATACAGAGAAATAATTATAAAAATATCTGAGCCAACGGTAATAAATTTATACGATTTTTAAAAAAATATTTTATAAAATTAAAAAATTAAATTGAAAGTTTATGTAAAATTAGAGGTAAAGGGCACACTTTTGTTTTAAAAATTTGGAAAAAATTAATCACATAATCCTTGTAGCTTCGGTAAATTTTCAACAAGGTCTCTCCAATTTTTTTTTTTAAAAAAGTCCTTAATATTTGAACAATTATGGGTGTTGCTCCTTCCAGCCATAAAACTCTCATGCTCCGTTACTTTGAGCTGATTAGGCTAATCCTCTCCCACACGAGCGTCGACTCCCTCTTTATTGTATTGTGTTCCCCCGTTGCTTCAGTCCACTAGTCCATAGAATCGATACAAATGCAGTGAGAGTGAAGAGACAACGCTATATAAGGAATACATAATGTTCAAAGAAAAGATATTTGATATCACAGTAACGCAAGTAAATTACTGTTTTCTTCAAGGAAAGAGTGAGTCAACGCTAATGGGAGAGAGGATTAGCCTGGTCAGCACCATGTCGCTTCCGCCAACTCAAAGTAGCAGAATATGCTAGTTTTACGGATGGAAGGAGTAACACCTCAAACTATTCAAACATTAAGGATTAGAGGAAAAGAAAAAATGAACTGGAGGGACTTGATACAAAATATGATAAAACTATCAGGATTAGGAGATGAATTTTTCATAAAAATTGTATTCTATGTCGGTGCGTGTTTGTAATAACTCTTGGCTTGGTATCATTTAGGCCTTAGGCGCACTCAAGAGTCTCTAAATTTTTACATTCTATTTTCATTTCATATTTTTGGATGGTTTATAGCGTAAAATAAGTGCAATTGGATTATGATTAAATTGTGATTTCATTTATTATAAAAGAAAATTACTAAAAATCTTTCATTATAAAATTTATTCTTAAAAATATTTAAATATCTAAGTCTTTAAGTAAATATATCTATTATTCAACTAAGTGTATATATAATTAAAAATATATTCCGTACAAATTAAAAAGTGTTACACCAAGGTCCCTTATTGTTATTATCGATATGTTACATAGGGTTTGTACCTACAAAGATTCTTCTATCTAATCCGCATCATCACAATATAAATTCAAATATTATTATACTTAATTGATAATAATTTTTCTAAAAATATTTTTTAATATTTATATGAATTTAAATTTAAAATATCATATTTTTTTGATATAAAAAATTAAAAAAATAGATTTACTTATAATTTAAAAATAAAATAATTTTTTTAAAATAATATTAATATTAAATAAAATGAACTGTCAAAAAATTCATTTCATCACAACTTTTGGTTGGTTGAGACATGAGAGATGAGTTAAAATTAATTAATTGTGCGGGTTCAGTGACCATCTATCATTGGCTCAACTTGTTGGCGGACACCCCAGAGCTAGACTCACAGCTTTTGACCACACTACCCTACTTTAGCCTGCCCCCACTACTCTATTTATATAGGATCGACTTATTGATTAATTTATTATTAAGTTTAATTAGAGATATTTTGGTAAAAGACATCTAATGAAAGAAAAACAAATTAATGGGTTATTAAATAAAAGATCAAAATAGGTCATGTATTTAGATCTGAAACTTGAAAGAAGTACTAATCTTTCAAGGACAAAAATCAACTCCAGTCATCAAAGTAACCTTCTCTCAATTTTTACCGTATTTATCTCATTTTTTTTTAATACCAATGAGGGATATACCCATGTTACATATAACTACTAACTAAGGGGAAACAATTCCCAATCTCTCTCTAGTTATTAGGTCCTCTAAATAAGGAGGATAAACTCCCAAAAATGATGTCTTAGATATTCCTTATTTAGCCAAATTATCAGCAACTTGATTATTCTTTCTTGAAATGTATATAATTTGAATATCCCATGCACGCTTTAAAAAGGAATGGATTTGAACCATTAGAAGGCTGCCAACATAATTATTGTCTATTTGCAAAATAGCATCAATAATATTTTTTGCATTTGACTCCATATGATTTTCTTAAAGCCCATTTCCTAGGCCAATGAAAGACCTTTAAAGATAGCCCATTATTCAGCCTCCATAATACTACAAGGCCCAATATGATGTGTAAATCCTGCAATCCAATTCCCCATAAAATCCCGAATGACTCCTCCACAACCAGCCTTACTATGAGCTTTTGCAAAAGCACCACCAACATTAACTTTGAAACACCCTCTCGGTGGCATTTTCCAGCTGTTCTCATAAGCATTACTCACAATTTGTGTACATTGTTCCTGCTGGCATACAAAACTTTTCCACACCCGTTTCAACACTACCAATGGTTGTTGAGGCTTCACAAAATCTGGTTCAAACATTGATTTATTCCTCCATTTCCATAACTGCCAAATCCCCACACCCCATATCATCTTCCATTCCTGAACGTATGATAAACCCCTATTATTCGTGAGATTCATAGTAAACCAATCCCTCAAATTTGCTGAGAAGAAATGATTGTAATGAATGGGATTAATACACTGACTCCAGAGCCTCCTCGCATACTCACAATCCCTTAGGATATGAAGTGTATCTTCAACACCTTGATAGCAATGATTACACAAAGCTGATGTAGCCGCCCAGTTGTTTCTCCAAGCATTTGTAGGCAACCTATTATTGAAAGCAATCCACATAAATGCCCTAATGCGCTCTGCTCCTTCCCATCTCCATATTTCCTTAAACGTTGCATTTAAGCAGGTGTCAGGAGGTATATTAAGCATGTAATAAGCACTCTTTATTGTAAATCGCCCATCATTAGTTGCATTCCATGCAAGAAGATCTTCATTAGCCTCCTGCCTTGGTGGAATAACAGTTAGTAACTTTTGAAAAACATGATTAGGTATCAAATCTGCCATCCTCGTGAAATCCCAAGTTCCATCCACTACCTAATCACTAACTGTACTGTTATTCTCCTCAGTAGTAATATGCCTTATGCAGAAATCCTTAATACTTCTATCATGAAATAACCAATTGTCATTAAGGAAATTGACCTTCTGGCCATCCCTAATATGCCACCTCATACCTCTCTCCATAATCTCTTGTTGTTCTGAAATAAATTTCCAAAGTGTAGAATCACCTTTCTTTGCTTCCAACAGATTCTCCTCATTACGCAACATATATTTGTGCAATAACACTTCAGCCCACAATCCTTTGGAACCTTGAACCAATTCCCAAGCTATCTTTACCCCACATGCTTTGTTAAGAAGATTTAATCTTTTAAAACCAAGACCACCATAGGCTTTAGGTTGAGTAATTTGGTCCCACCCAATAGGATGATAACCATGATTATTATCACAATACCCCTAGATGAAATTCCTCTGTAACCTTTCAACTTCATGACAAACACTTATAGGCAATTTAGCTACTTGCATAGGATACATTGGAATTGTGCTTAAAACAGATTTAGCTAAGGTAATTCGCCCTGCAACTGTTAAAGTGCTAGCCTTCCATACCTGTAATTTTGATTTAACACTATCAATAATGTAATGGAAAGTCTCTTTAGGTTTCCTCCCTCTGATGATCGGAAAACCCAGACACTTTCCAATATTTGTAGAAACTGCAATACCAATCATTTGACTAATCCTATTCTTGGTGCAATTTATGACCTTCGGCGAGAAGAATATAGAAGACTTAACTTTACTAACTCTTTCTCCTGATACCTCACAAAATTTATCAAGAATATCCTGCATACACCTAGCCTGCTTCTCTGTTGTAATGCCAAATAGCAATAAATCATCTGCAAACATAAGATGAGAAATAGAAGGCCCCCTATTTCCAATACAGACAGGCTTCCAATCTCCAGAATTAACTGCATCATTTATAATGTGAGATAATCTGTCCATACATAAAACAAACAAAAGTGGTGAGATAGGGTCAACTTGTCAGAGACCCCTTTTTGGGATAAAATATTCAGTTTGCATACCATTCCAAAGCACATTATAGGACACAGATGAAACACAACTCATAATTAAGGAAATAAAATTATTTTCAAACCCAACATCCTTAAGCACTTTATTCAAAAAATCCCATCGAATCCTATCATATGCTTTTTCCAAATCAATCTTCCAAGCCATCAGCCCCGTCTTACCTTTTGATTTCTTCATTATATGCATAATCTCTTGAGCAATGATGATATTGTCCTGAATATGCCTCCCTTTAATAAAGCTGGATTGGAACGGAGAAATGATATTGTCCATAATGCTTCTCAATCTATTCACAATCACCTTTGAAACAATTTTATAATGGACTGTACATAGTGAAATAGGCCTAAAATGCCCCACAATTTCAGGGTTCTCTGTCTTGGGAATTAACGTAATTAAAGTCCTATTAGCCTCAGAATTTACTGCTTTTTCCCTAAAGGTGTCTTTAACAAATGTACACACAGAACCTCCTACCTCCTTCCAATTAGTTTGATAGAAAATAGGCGAGAAGCCATCAGCTCCTAGTGCTTTATAAGGCCCTATTGACATGATTGCTCTTTTAATTTCCTCCCCTGAAGGAATAGAGCCTAAAGATCTTACCAACTCATGATCTAGCTGAGGAAAAGATGTACTAGTAATAATATCATTATCCTCATCCCTATCCACATCATAAATTGACTTAAAAAAATCATAAACCATGTTTCTCAGTTCCTGTTCATCCTCAATCCAGTAACCCTTGTTATCTTTAAGCATATTTATTCTATTCCTTCTTCTCCTCATTCTTGTTTTCAGATGATAATACCTTGTATTACGATCTCCTTTAGCAATCCATTCTGTTCTAGCTTTTTGAAACCATTTCACTTCTTCTAATTTCAAAATTTCATCCAGATCAGTTTGTAGATCCTTCTCCAATTTTGTCAAGAATTTAGAATATCCATAAGCGTGTGATCTTTGAATACCATTTAGACGCCCAATAATTTCCTTTTTTTTCCTCTCAATCATTCTAAACGTATTTTTATTCCAATTTGTTAAAACTGAAGTAAAACTTTCTAACGACCTGTTTAATTCTGTATACTCATCCCAATTTTGTGCTAAAAACTCTTTAAAAGTTTCATGTTGCATCCACATGGCCTCAAATCGAAATGGTTTACTACCTTTATTAACCCTATTACTCAGAAAATGAAGCATTATTGGATTGTGATCTGAAAATTTTGTTCTAGAAAGAACCTTCAAAACACAATCAGGTAAATTGGCCAAAAAAATCGTATTTACCAAAGCTCTATCCAACCTTTCATACAACCTTGAATACCCCATATTCTGCGGACCCCTCCATGTGAATTTTGGGCCTTGAAAGTTTAAATCCGATAGTCCACATCCACTAACTTGGTCATGGAACCATCTCATTCGATGCATTGGGCAAGAAGCACCTCCCACCCTCTCATTACTACTCATAATATCATTAAAGTCTCCAAGCACCACCTAAGGAATTGATATTGTTGTAGCTAAAACTTTTAGTCTATTCCATAATTCTTGCCTAAAGTTAGAATGAGGAATGGCATATATTGCACTAACAATAAACTTACTAAAACCAGTACATTCACATTGCAAATGAAAAAATTGTTTATTAATTTCTAAAATCTGCACCTTAATACTATCACTTTTCCATAAAGCAGCTAATCCTCCCGATCTCCCCTCACTGGGAATCACTTTGATTTCATCAAATTCTAGCTTCTTTAAAGATGTCAATCTTACTTCTTTATCACATCTAGTTTCAGCAAGTATTACTAAACTTGGATTTAGGCCTTTACATACTGCCCTCAAGTTTCTTACCAGCCCAGCCCCACATGCTCCTCTAATATTCCAATATAAAACTTTATCCATAAATAAATACATTGGAATTAAAATGACCAACATACCTGACATGCGCCTTATTCAATTTCTTCATTAAATTGAGTTTCTGGAATCAAAGACTCCAAGTCCATACCTTCTTCCTCGGCATTAAGCATCCTACGTTCTTCAACTCCTTTATCCATTGGGCTATCACAAGTCGGCCCATTTGCACTATCACCTGGGTCTACTTCCTCTGGCCTGAAGACCTCTACCACATGCAACAGTCTTCTTTCCTTTTCCATTTCCAACTCCATATTTTCTGCCACATCATGCTGCTTCATCTCTTCCAATCTATCATGTCCTCCTGCCAAATTCAAATCACTAGCCGCCTCCCAAGTCAAACTCATCAGACCCTCTTTTTTTTTCATTTCTCCTTGTACCTCCCTCATTCTTTTCTCACTCCTTCGTCCTTCCCCTGCATTCAACGCCGTCACTCCACCCACTCGCCTGTCATCTACAGTACACTCTGTCATCATTTCCTTCCCATTGGTACTCTTTCCACCGGCGACACTGCTCCGTCTAGGTTGTTCTCGCTGAATCGTCTGAACAGTGTCAACCTGCACTGCACCTTCATTCTGATCAGTCATCCGATGCTCCTCCATTTCACTTAGTATCCCAAATCTCGAGCACCTTTTTTCTTGCCTATTCATATCACCTCTTCCCTCTCTTACCTTTCGAGGACGACGCGATTTCTGCACTACCCTCCATTGCTCCACTCAAGCAGTATTATCCTGTGGCATAACTCCAACCTTCTCCATATTGTCATTTAAAGTTGCTTCCTTACTCTCCTTTGGGCTTGTTTTAGTCGGACATGTTTCAGCTTTGTGTCCGTAGATCCCACATGAAGCACATAGTAAATGAAGTCCTTCATATTCAAGGTAATACTCTTCACCATCCAAAAAATATCCCGGCATTAATTGTTTGCTTAAATCCACCAAAACACATATTCTCGCATAATGCCCTCTCAAATGACAGTAGGTGTTCATATCTACTTTTATGGTTTCTCCTATCCTATTACCGATTATAGTAAGGGCTTCCTCATCATAATACTCCAATGTTACATTCGGCATCCTCACCCATACTGCTACCTTGTTAATACTAGCTTTCTCTGGTTTGAATCTTGGTTCCCATGGCCTAACCGTCAAATAATGATCATATATCATCCATGGAACCCCTGTCAATGCATTAAAATAATCCTCTCTGTTTGAAAATTTAACCACAAAGAAACCATACCCTATATTAATAATACTGATGACTCCTTTCCTTGCCCATAAAGCCTGGAGTCTGGTGCTCAAAGCCTTATACCCAATACTTCTACCCAGCAATTTAACTATCACAGCTTTATTCCATGCCTTATATAGTCGTTTCTTTATTTTGGTTGAAAAGGAGAAGGTGAAAAAGTTCTTCTCTGGGTCCTCAATGGTTTCAACTAGTGGTTCATCCTCTTCCTGCTCATTTGAAAGACTTGGGTTGTCTGACATATAATCATCTGGCATTGAGTCCTCAGCCTGCCCATCATCTTGTTCCTGATTGTTCCTTATCTCATTTTGTTTTTACACACAACGGCAACAAAATGTATGAACTAAAGGGCCCAGGAAAATTGGTTCAAGTGGTAATTAGGATTCGAATCTCCCATGGCCAATAAAATCCTCCATGGACGGAACTTTGTGTTTTTGGCGTCGGTAGCATTAAGCAATGTTTTAAAAGTCTCACTAGACATCGTAACGAGTGTTTGTTTAGATTTGTTTTTCATAAGAATAATTATGTAAGTTGACATAAAACTCCTTTCGCATATGAATCTCATAAATTATAAAATCATAATTGAAAAGTCATGTTAAAATTTCAAATCACCAATCTAAATAGGCACTGAAAAGATCAATACAAAGTACCGCATTCGTATCGATTCTATGGGGTACTTGACACACTTTTTAACGGCTAATAAGAAAACAAATCAGCCCAACGTTTTTGACTATTTTATTTATAAAAATATTATCTTTTGTAATATTCATTTTTTATAAATTTAATTAATAAATGAGTAAGATATATAATTATTTAAAATATATTCAATCTTTATAGAGTATCATTTTATTGTAGTTATAATCGCGATATTTGAAGAGATATCCTAACTCTTAGGTATTTAAATTTATACTTGAAGGTAATAGACAACTCACCCTACCTGATATTGGTATTACCTAAAAAAAATTGAAACTTCATCCTATCTTAGATTATAAGTGGGCTCAAACTCATTCTAAAAAATCTGTACAAAAAAAATTCTTTTCTATACTTACTCCTATCCTAATTATAATTATAAGATTTAAAAAAAGTATTTATTTAAATTTTAAATACAATACTTCAATTTATCTTATCTTCTAAATTTATATTTTTTTTCAAAGTATTCATATTGTTTAGACATAGTAAAGGGTTTCTATCAATAGTTAATTTCAATACATAGGATTAAAGATAAAATTTTAAAAAAATTAATATTTAATTATTATAATTAATTTTTTTAATATCTATAGATTAATTATATAATTTTTATATTAAATAGTAGAATATTTATATTTATTAATTACTCATTTATGCTTGCACATCGAATATGGGTTTGATCATAATAATCAACTTGGAAGATGTGAACTTGATAGGATTCTCCTTTAGGGGGAAAAACTAAAAGATAGGGTTATTATATCTTAATTAATTCCCCCTTTTAAATGTGTTTTTAATGCATATCTATCCGCAAAAGGAACACGTGTCATGTATGTTTTTTTTTGTCTTACATATATTCGATTTTAATTCATACATATCGAGTTACACTCTGTTTTCGCATTCAAATTAAAAACTGTTTTTTCCTTTCCAAAACTTACTTTAAAAAACTATTTATTTTTATATACATAAATATACTCTTATTAAAAATAATCATATTTAAAATATCCTCAGATATTAAGTATAAGTGTAACTTCTAATTAAACTAGAATTTGATTATCAGATCATCGTGTTATAGAGAACCAATCCCTTTAATTATATTTAACCCATTTTAATTATTTTAAAAATAATTTTACAAAAATTTTTTAAGAATAAAAATTTAAAAACAAAAACAAACAAATCCTTCACTTCTAAATTTAAAAATTAAATAAATAATTTATAAATATTAGATTAATTATTTATAATAATGACTGTTAATGATTTGTATTAAAATTACTGATTCAATAGAAAAATCTTCTTAATACTTGTATTGAACAAAAGTAACTTCAAAAAAAAATTATAAATTTAAATAATAAAATGAATTATGGTATTAGATTAGGGATTAAAGCAGATATCTCTCAATAACGTCTACCACCTCTCATATTTAATAGAAGAACTACAAAATTGATTTGAGTGTGTTAAGAGAATGAAATAAATAAATTAATTTAAATAAATATGTGATTATCTCTGTAAAATATTTATATATTATATTATATATTATAATAATTTAAAAATTAAGTAAATTAATTTTTAAACATATGATAAATATAAAATAAAATAAATTAAAATTTATCAGTCTTACAAAACGGGTCCGAAATTTAGTTGATTGGAACAAATAATCAGCTAATTGAGGGCACCGACACAATCTTCGTAGATGGATTGTGGCATTTTTCATTCATCTATTTTAAAAGAAATTCATATGCATGTTTTCTGTTTTCTCAGCAAAACGGCATGTAAACAATATCACGTCGTTTTAAGGATGGTCTACAGAAAGCCCTCGTCACTTAATAGATAAAGGAATCACTGAATTAAAGATAACCAACGTAGAGTTGGTCAGAAGATGTAAAGTCTTGTTTGATTTTTTTTAGTTTTAAGTTCAAATTTAAAAAAGTATATCTATATTAAAAGTAATAATTATAAATTTTAAAATTGAATAAGTAATAAAATATATTAAATAGAAGAAAAAAAGAATCAAAAATATTTATAGAGATAATATTCTTCTTTATTAACTAAAATCTATCATTTAAAATTTAAAAAATTAAAATTAGAACGAGGGTAAATTTAAAAAATTATGTGTTAACCTTTTAATATAAAATTTATTTTTTATATTCATTATTACTATTTAAATTATTTTTATTAATATTTTTTTAATAATAATAAAATATAACAATAATTTAATAAGGGTGAGATAGTACATAATATATTAATTTTATTTTATATATATAAATTTATTATCTTAATTTTATTTGTAATACAATTTTATCTATAATTTTTTAATTTGATGTAATTTTACCTATAATTTTTTTAATTTAGTATAATTTTTTATATTTAAAAAATAAGATTATAGATAAAATTATATTAAATTAAAAAGATTATGGGTAAAATTATACTATAAATAAGATTAAGATATTATGTAAATAAAATTATACGAGGAACTTGACGTAAATATAAATATCGCACTAATGAATTTGTGATGAGTTATTGAGAAGTGTGCTTATGATTTCTTCCAATTTTTAGCTTTGTTCGCTCTCTCTCTCTCTCCAATGTGCATGAACTGTAGAAGGTTACAGTGTTGTGTCCCCATATTTTTTTTATTTTTATAAAGATATTAAATTAATCTATAATTAAATAATATGATAAAATCTCTTTTTTTATAAGTGATATTCTTTTTAATTGTCTATCTAATTTATCAGAATTTTATCCTAATTATATTTAGATCTAATTTATATCGCGTATCTGGCTATAATATATGAGTCATTCAACAGAAATTTTATATGTACACTTATAAAAGATATTAATATCAGATAAATTAACGAATTCACGAGTAACGAATATATACCCATTCCGGACCAAGAAACAGAATATGCTCGAATTCATTTTCTGTGTTTTATATTTAACTGTGCATTAAAATGAAACCCTGAATGGATCCAAAAGAATTTTATTTAAAAAAAGAAGAAAAAATATAGGATATTGAATTTTATCATTTAATTACTTAAAAGTTAAACGGATTTCTCGCTATTTAATAACTATGCCACCCACTGGGATAACACAAGGTGAGGCCGCTCAACTCAATCTTGTTGTAGTTTCAAAATTTTTAAAGGTTTCATTAAAAAAATATAGTAGTACATAAATCAAAGGTTATTCCAACGTATGAGCGTGTTTTCTGTTTTGTTTTTTGACAACAAAAGCTTGATTTGAACACCATTATTTGAAGTAACTATTTTGCAAGATTATATTCTACTGTTGACTGTTGTAGCTATGTCTTGTTCCATCTCACTTGTATAATAACAGTTTATTATAATTTCTGTTTACTTTTTTTCTTCAAACACGTGTCTCTTACTATAGGCAACTATAGGTAAAGGATTATTAGATATTAAATATTAATATCTCTTTTAATATAAATTTAAATATTAAATTATCATATGTTTGATTATATTTGATTTTATCTAATTTAGATAATTCACGTCACGACAACAACTCTTTGGTACTAAAAAACAAAATAAAATTATAACCACTATTGTTAATTAATCCTCTCATTGGGCTACCAATATACAAAACCGCACGGCAAGGGAATGGGCCATCACGGGCCTGTACTCCCATTTTTATAACAGACCATTTTTGTTTTTGATAATTTGATTATATCTCTTTTGTATCAAAAAATAATTCAAGAATTAACAGAGTTAATCCAAATAATAAACAGTTTAATATTATTTATTATAGACAGATACACGATATAGGTCGAATTCGAATATAATCAGGGTAAAGTGGGCAACCAAAAAACATGAAGAAAGTTCAAGAAATATAGGAAGGAAATTATTATAAAATATTTATTTATTAAGGCACAGGCTGTTGTTAAAGTTGAGATGGCCGAGTTGGTCTAAGGCGCCAGATTAAGGTTCTGGTCCGAAAGGGCGTGGGTTCAAATCCCACTCTCAACAAACATGTGAAATTTTTATTTCCCCTTTAACTTTTTACATGCAACAACGTTTAAGCTACAGAGATGCTCATCAAAGCCAAGTCTTGTGTTCACTCTCTTTTGCCTAATTATTCTCCCTCTCATTTTTTATACTTTTCTACGCAACATCACGGTTCATCAGACCATTCACTAGGCTCACTTGCGTAGAACAAGCTATCAACAATTTGATCGATCACAGAATCGATGAAAGTGTTGCATCCCATTGTGAACATGTTGCTCACTCTGTTCCGAGCACTCGAGAACCACGCAAACATGGCCGCACAAGCTATGGCCCCCAAACACAACCCCTCCTGCTTCCACTATCCATTCCACTTCCATCTTTCTCAACACTGAATTCCCCTTCACGATTTCCATCGTCACCGTCCCTGCAAACACCATCTTCACCGAAATTCACTAGACGATTCGTTGCGGATTCCTTGTTTTCTTATGAGATTTCAATTTCAAGTAATAAGAAAGTAGAGAGATTATTACCATCGCCAGGCGACCTGAGATGATCTCGAAATCATGGCTTTTCTGAGAGCTTTCAATGTATTCAGACAGCATCGCGAAGAATGGGGACATGTCATCGGCACCATCAACGCCGTCCTTCCTAGTCCTAATCACGCTTCCCAGCCGATCGGAGCCGTAAGATCTCAGGTTACAAAGCCGCGGCTGTAGAACGATGTTTGTGGTTTCTGACTCCGCCGGTTTCGGTTTCGGTTTCGGAACGGGAATCTGAACTGGAACTAACTGCTTTTTCGACCGAGCCGTCGATGCTTGCGGCCGCAGCTTGCAGCGCGCTAAACGCGCTGGAGATGCCATCTCAGAACGGGAAGAGAGGAGAACTTTGCTGATTCCGTGAATCTTATTACTGAATTTTTTGGTGAGAGATCGTTGGCGTGAACAAATTTGGTGCTATGAAAACTTAACTGGTATGGAAGGTGTGGTGGTGGGACCTACTAGATTCTACGTGTCAAATGATGATTAAGTGACGTGTCTTTCAAATAGTGAATTAACTTTTAGTTATGGACATTGAAATAGACGTTTTAAAGTGGAATGAGGACGAGTTATATGGAAAATTCCAAGAGGGAGGAGCAGCACAATTTCACGTTGAGTCGATGTTAGAAACTCCAACACGGAACATAGGACTCACCACTGTACAAGGAAGAAGAAACAAAATGTTAAGGTGGAGGCTATATATGTCATTTTATGTTAACGATATTTTTCTTTCTCAGATAGTACTATTGCTTCCGAAGGTTGTATGTTATAGGCTCATCCTTTGAGCCCATTATGAAGTCAAAATGGGCCAGAAGGTAGACCAATCTGGATCAGGCCCATCATACTGCTTATAAGTTCTCATAACAAAACATGGTTGGGTCTACAATGATCCTATAGGCAATATTTTGATCCAGGTAAAAAAATATTACCTTATATCTTTAATATAAAATATATTTAATTAATTTATATAGATTTAAAAAGTTAATTAAATTAATTATTTATAATAATTGTGTATTGATTTATCTAAAATATCCTTTTAATAATGCGCATTTGAATTACCCTTAATAGAAACCCCTTTATGAGTAATCATATATAGATACTATGAGGAGAAAATTATAATTTTAGGATATAAAGTATATTAAAATCTTATATTTAAGATTAAAATAAATTCCTGATCTAACTCTTATATTTAAGATAAAATAAAATAATTAATATTATATTGGCTAGAATAATTAATATTTCATTGTAAAGGAGAAAGGCCCATCCTCATGAGAGGAAGCCCAAAGTGTAAGTTTTTTTTAAGAGAAAATATTATTTAAGGTAATGTTAAATAATTTTTTTTACATAAATTTAAATCTTAATTTATTATGTTATGAGGGATTGATTAATTTTGTTTTCTTAAAATGAAAGTTGAATAATTGAGAGGGTCTAAAATAGGGTAATTAATGAGCTTAAAATAGGAATTGTTTCAATATACTTCTCCCATACTTACATTTATTATAAAATATTTTTAATCATGTCATTAAAATGAGGGAGATATAGTTAAATTATTAAATTTTTTCTTAAGATGAACTATTATTTACCTATATTTTTTGATAGCATAAATTTACCCATATTTAATATTATGAATTACATTAACAAAAAAAAGTAAAGAAAATGCACATAATGAGATGTTAACTATGAACAATCTTGAAAATGGGTAATCAATATCATTTTGGTGAGTTATAAAAAAGACTATCGATTCCTTTCATACCATAAAATAAAAACTAGAGTGAAACAGAAATGAGTGGGTGGTAAAGCTGTCAAACTCAAGATGGGACTTTACCTGCAAGAAACGATATGCTACAGGAACACGGAATAATTAGAGAAGCATTTCAAGGGCGTGCACACTTTCCTCTAAAAAGGTCATGATATTTTGTTACTGTGGAACTTCGATTCATTAAAACGATTCGGCTCACCAAGTTACACTCGCTTTGCTCCCTAAATTCAGGTCTTGGGCACCCGTTTATAGGGTTCATTTTCCCTATATTTTTGGCTTTGGGCCACTTCTAAATATAAACATTATGTAAATTAATTACCCAAATAAATACAGTAAATAACACGTCAAACATGACCCAGACAAAATTTGATAATTACAATACAAATTCTTTTAGAATTCATGTATCGAGAAAATAAAAAAAGAACGAAATCATTCTTCTTACACAACACATGAATGTCAACTTAAGGTTATATTAATATATATAAATTTATATTTTTTTAGCAAATATATCTTATTATTAAAATTTTTTTTATACAAGATGCTGTTAGAAATGGAATTTATTATGAAGACAATTAAGTGCTTCAATAGATATTGTAGCGTGTGCGTGTACAAAATTTAGACTAATGATTATGAATAGAGATTATATTTTTTTTATTATTAAAAAATTTAGATAAATTTAATATTAATTTTTTATTAAAATTAGAACGTAGCCCTATAACTCAAATATATTTATAAAAGACTTATAAAATTATTTATTAAAATTTTTTTTACAATAATAATATAAATTAAATTTATATTTTTATAAAATACGAGTTTATATTTTATATTTATGTTAACTCTCAATACCCATAGAAATTATATTAGTTCTTTAAGAAAAGATTAATGGGCCCAACTTCTCTTTAGTGGATACAACTCTACTCTCAGTATTATTTGTTTTAGTAGAAATAAGAAATATTTAATAAAAAATATTATATATAATTAAATATATATTATACATATTTAAAAAAGAGTTGTGATATCAATTTAAGTTTTTTAAGCAAAATTTAAATATTTTTTAACAATAAAAATTTTAATCATAGATTTTTCAACAATTTTCCCTGTTTCTAATTACTATGAATTATTTCTAATAATAATATCTAATTCAGTGCCCGTGAGAATTTAGTGGTTGTTGAGAAAATTTTCTTGGCATTTGTATGGTGGACGATTAGATATTTGTCCTTTTCAACGTGTTTACGTTAAAAGAGTCAAATGAGCATTTACGTCTTGAATGTAATTCTGTAAGTATTTTTTGTTTTTTGCAAAATGGACTTGAATACGTATATAAGAGAGGGGAATAATTCCTCTAAATATAATTTTGTCTTATAAATTATGCGTCTTATTGTCTCTTCCGTCAAATCCGTATACACGCCCCACACCAATTTTGCCAATGGGCAACGCGCGTGTTCAACAGTCGCGCCTTTGTCTCTTGTGTATCCAACATGCAATATTTAGCCCTCGTTCAATGCACGGGCATTTGAATTTTTTTTAACTCAAAAAAGGTACTTTTAAGAGAGAAAAAAAAATACAAAAACTGTAAATTAGACAAAAAAATTATATTAATTTAAAAGATTAAAATAAATTAATTAAAAATAATTCATTTAATTAATTTTTAATATTTATAAATTAATTATTTAATTTTATATTATCTAGGGGAGGTACTTAGCGAAATAATAATTAATAATAAACCTAAAGAGGTCACATTTTGTGCAAAATGTGTCTGTCATTTAACTTGTATAATAAATTTATTTTATCATAAGCGGATCAGATCATCAGAATCAAATAATTTCATATTTTGAATTTTATTTAGGTCGTTTTTTGGCCAATTATTTATTTTATTTAGGTTTAATATAATTATAATTTTATTTTGAATTTTACTTTCATGTCTTAACTTAACTTAACTCTTCGATTCTATCTAAAATTATTGTAAGCTAACTACTGATTATGTTTCCTGAGCCCTTAATCTATTTTTATCCAATCCATTATTTCTTAAATATATAAACAAAATTATTATAATTAATTTATATTTTATTAATAAATATAGGGAAAACTATTTTTGAGATACCATAGTTTTATTCAATTTTTAATTTATTATTTATGTATTTTTTTCTTTTTAATAAATTATTTAATTATACTATGTTAGTATTACTGACTTTATAACTTTATCTAGTTAACATTATTAGCTAAAAGTTAATTGCGCTAACAAAATAGAATTAAAGAATTTATTGATGAGAGAAAAATACGCAGATATTAAATTTAAAATTAAAAAAATTATAGATATCTCAAGAATAATTTTCCCATAAAAATCTATTTAATTATGTTCTTATGCTAATTAGACCCAATTTTTCCTTCTCCCATGTCATGGCCGGATACATACAGACAAAATAGGTCAGTATTTTATTGAGAAATTTGCAAGTTGTTTTAATCATTCGGTAGATAATATTTTTCTCTCTCCATAAACTAAGATTTTAATTATTAAGAGGTTTATATTAATCTCATTAAAATACATCTTAACATCATTTTCATGTTATAAACACCACAATTTGTCGAATCTATCAATTCAATCCTTATCAAGGTGAGCTTTTTTGCGCCGAAGCTATGTTCTGTGTGGTTATTGACTTTTTATTCTTTTTTTTACACTTTATTTAATTTGTATTAAAATTAAAACTAGTTTAAAGGATATTATTAAAGAAGGCCAATAAGGTAATTTACAAAACCACATACCATATAAGATGTTATCCCAGCACAATGCAAACTATTGTAAACTCAATTGCGTTGATGCATTTAATGCTTTAGAATATTTAAACTACAAAATAAAAAATCATTTTAATAATCTAAAGACTATTAGTTAAATTATAACGATTGAGTTTAATTTAATAGCTTGATGCTATGTGCAATATTTATCTTTAGTTATATATAAATGATATATATTTTAACAAATTTTATATATAGATAAAAATCAGTTATATATACTTAAAGAAGAATTAGTTGTATATGTTGAAATTAAGTTATACCAAGTCCTCTGAGTGATAAAATTTTTAAAATATATGTTTTTAACCAATAAAAATACCAATTTTACCATTATTTTACTAATTCTATGAACTAAAAAAGTAAATTTTTTTAGTAAAAAAATAATAAAAAATTATATTTAAAAATTTTATTGATAAAAAAGAACTAATATATTTTTATATTTTATATTAATATTTTAAAAAATTTATACATAAAATTTTGAAATATGATTTCTTTACTAATTCTCTCTTTTTGTGAAAAATAAAATACATTAAGAAGAAAAGAAACAAGGAAGGGAGGTGTCGGTTGTCGAGTACCTTCTTCTGGGCATGTCAATTCCTGCAAGGCAATAGAAAAGGCTGGGTGGAATCTGAAGCGCTTTTTAGCACGCGCACAAGGAAGCGCGTGAAACTCCACCCTGAACTTTTCAAAGAAATGACTGAAATCCACCATTTCTGTGCCAGTGGTGACCCAGAGAATCCTTTTTCATCACTCTCCATCGTGTTGAACTTAACTTGAATTCAAAGTTCAACTTCAACCCTCAACGAATCCATGTTCTTCTCTCTTTCTTCATAAATTTGCTATCTAAATTATGTCCCCATATTATTTTTAATTAATATGTTCGATCCTGGGGACTTGCTTGCCTTTCAGAGCTCTGGGATTCCATGGCTGATTTGGATTCAGCTCGTGGTTCTGTTTCTCCTCATTGCTCTTCTCTATTGCTTCACCGTCTTCGCTTTGGATTCCTCCGGCGGCGATGCCTCCACCGCCGCAGCCACCGAGGGCCCCACCACTGCTGAATCTGCATCTACCAGCCGCTTCCTTTTCGATGATATTCGACAGGTAGAAAAATCTGGTGCTAAGCACGATTCCGCGACCACTACTTTCGTAATCAACCACAGACAGGATACGCAGGTACCGAATTTTTCTTTCTTGCTATGTATTTTATATATCTTCCTCTCATTTCGCAGAATTTGGGATAATGATCTTGATTTTGGTCTTATCTAGTCAAAGGAATCGCGGTCTTCTGGCTTGACATAGATTGGTTTCCTTTTCTTCTTTTCTTTCTATTTTGACATTGGTGTCTCGAACTGTGGAGGAGGAACATAAACCTTTTCTTCTATTGTTAATATTCTGAAGTTCTTAATTCACCTTCTCAGAAACCTAATTAGCCTGGAAACGAAGAAATTAGATGCTATTGAGAATCTCGATGTTCTCTTACTCCAAGAGGCAACCGCTTGGTGTTTATCTACAGCCATAATTAGAAAGTTTAATAGTCCTTGTTCATCTGATTCTTCGTTCAGATTTTAGCTTTAACCTAATAACTAGTATTTGAATTGGACATAGAGGATAAAAGGCATCACGACCCTTGAAGGTAGTCCCCCATTTCAGAATAAGGGCCTCTAATGTTCTTATTTATCATTCTGCATCTGATATTTGCTTGTGTATGGGTGTTTTCTAATTTTGGGACTTTGAAGATAAGGAAAGTTCGTGTTTATTCTGAGGATAACGTATCCCTAATTAGACGGAGAAAGAAGTCTTTCAAGGAAAGATTGTAATTCTATTGACAATTTTAGATACAACTCAATTTAACCCAGACCTATACAATTACAAACTGTTTATTGGCTTCTAATATTCACCCAAAAAAAAATTGTCACTGTTCTCTTTCTTCCCAAGAGCGAGAAATTCTCAAAATGGCTGAGATTTACTAATATTAGAGGGGCAGTATAGAAAGTACATTGGAGATAGATCATCCAGTGGAAATGGAGTTTTGCTAAGGACTAATAGATCCGAAACGTTTTTTCATTTGATTGTTCCTGTCTGTGCTCATTAATTTTTGCCTTCCATTTAGAACTATTCTATTAAAAGAAAAATTAAAAAACCGTGGTCTTCTATTGGATGAGATCTATAATCTAAACTATCTAATAATTGTGGCAGCATCATTTTGGGACGGATAACTTTTATTATTGCCCTGCTGGCTAAGAGAGTCGCTGCTGGTAAGGCTAAGTTGTGGATGGTGCGTGGGATTCCAATACTAACATTTGCACGTTGCACTTATGATCTTGTTCATTGTTGAACTTTCCCAGCTTAAATAAGCAAAGATCTCCGGTAAATGATCATAATGTCATGTCCTTAATCCCGAGAGCTAGGGAATATGTTTACAACTCTTACTACTACGCATTTTCTATGAGAACAGATGAACCTGAGAGCTAGAGAGTTCATGTTTATAAATCTTAGTACTATGCATTTTCTTTGAGAACAGATGAACTAATGGAATTGGATGATTTTGCAGGGGGGAGAGAATCGCAGTATAAAAGGAGAGGTATCAGCAGGAACAACGGGAAGGATAGTGAGCGCAGAAGAAGTTGGAGAGAGGGAGGGTTCGTCCCGGTTCCTCCACCCTTGCCATTATTTCCAGTTAGCTAGGGTTGCCTTTCTCAAATGTCTGGGTTTGGACCCTGCATCTGATACCCCTCCTCCCCAAAAACGCAGAAAACCAAAACAAAGCTGATTCTCACTTAATATGTTCTCTTCATTCAATGATCCCACAAATTTAGCAACTAAAATTAGCTTCAGTTTCATTCACTGCCCTGTCTAATCTTCCTAGTTCTTACTTTTGCTCGAATCCCAGTTTCCCATCTTGATTTAAGGCCGTGGTAAGAATTTAAAGAACAGAGACTTCCGATAAAAAGGAAGGGAATGGACTGGTGGTGTGATATTCCACATATTCAATTAAAGACGGTGAATTTACGGCTGAGCAATCTGATGCTTAATTGTTTTTTGGGAGTGAATCTGACACTTGGTGAAACAGACGAAGTTCACGACAATGTTGGGGCTTATGCACAATTTTAGTGTATAATCTTTAATAAGCCGTTCAAACTAGGTTGGGGCAGGAGGGGGGAAATGTTAAAATAGTATGGCCTTACTGAGGGCCATCTCTTCATTATTACTATTATTCATTATTATTAACAGGCAGGCTTCTACAAGATTCCAAAACGTATTCATTCAGTCCTGCCAGAATATTATGGAAAGTGCAGGACGTTGTAAGTCCCCGCATGCTTCAAAATCTTATATAACAGAGGCAGCTGTGCTTATGGTAACGTGGGTGTAATTTATTTTTTGTTCACTTAATTTACTAGAATTTTGTCTCGATTATATTTAGATCTAACTCGCGTTGCATATTTGGTTATGGTGTATGAGTATTCTAACAGGAATTTTTTGCATATGCCAAAATTTGAACTTGATATCTCGCTTAAATAATATCGAGCCGTTTATCACTCAGATTAACTCCCTATTAATACAATTGATATGGTAATGTGGGTGCAATTGATAGGGAGTTTAAACTCCAAACTCTCCTCTTTTAATACAAGTTTTATACTATATAAATTATTAATTAAAAGATTTAGTTTAATAATTTGATTGAGGGTTTTCTTCATTTTTTGTTACCAACTCAAATAATTTTATACCATTTTCGATAGACATTAGTCTAACTTCATATATTTGTATGACAACTTATCCATCTCAAATCTTAATTCCGCATAACAATACGGTCTGTGTTTTATAGTCAGTCTCAAATTCGGACAAAAGATGATGGTTATATTAAACCTTGGCCAACATAACATTCTGCCACACGGGTGGCCTTTTAATACAAGCGGTATCAGAAGTAGTCTTTTAAGGGGAAACTGATAAAGCAGGCACAGAAAATGTAAGTGAAGGTACGAGAAGCGGCAGGTGTCTAATTGCTGGGACATGTTGGAAAGTGGAAGCATGGAGTGGCAAGTTACTAACCACTCTTAAGAGCTGAGGCAGCAAAAGAAAGAGGGAAGGAGTTTAAATGGTATTAAAAGAGCTATGTACAGGGAAAGAGAAAGGGCTTTGAATTCATACAAGCGCTGCTATTTCATAGAACAATTCGTGAAGGCTATTTCCAAGTGCCTCGGTGTGGACTCTGCCACTGAAAGAACAAGAACAACATCACGAAGCCTCAGGAAGCCATCAAGAAGACCACCATTAACCAAAGGACCGGGAGGCCAAGTTAACGTTTCTTCATCTTGACAAATAAGGGAATTTGCAGCTCCTTAGGCTCAAGTGAATAATAATGTTCGTTGTGTGTTAATCTTTTCCTTTCTCTAGCTTTATGAATTTCTTTATTGCTATGGGGAAGAGAATTTGAAGGTTTTAATTTGGGGTTTTTGCAAAACAACGATTTTCGTTCTACGTCTTCATCTGATCAATAACCAATATATCCAATCAACAGATCACAAATTTAATCAACAAAATTCCTAAAATGCAAAAGGCAAAGAACACAGCGGCAAGCAAGAATAGAGTTGAATTATTCAGCCGAAATGGAAGGGCGAGGGCTATGATGGTTCCCAAGACTCTGAGGAAGTCCCTCAACCCCTTCATGGGAGATATTTCAGAGTTTATGGGAATATGATTTCCCAAGGAGCCACCTCACCTCTTCTTCTTACCATATCATTTCCAAAGTGCCAAATTCCTTTATACCAAACAGGCAGTGAAGTATCTTTGATTCCATTCCATCTCAATGCGTTATCATCAATACAAAAATTCTAAAGGGAAATGCATAATCTCTAACCATTTCTACGTTCTCATGAAAAAGACAGAAACAAAAATTTATACAGAAGAGAACGTCTAATATTGCTCACCAGGAACATCTAGCATCTTCTTTGGCCCTAGCTCTTTCTGCGTCTAGTGATATAGTCAAGAGCAAACTTTGAAAAATGGGTAACAGTGAAAAACATCTGCAACATTGTTCGACCGTTCACAAGACCCTCTCTCAAGCCCCTAGCTGTTCTAGCTACACCAGGCTCAGCTTTAGGGCTTGTCACTGCCTGCAATGAAGCTAACCAAAGTGAACATGAGGTGAAATTCTTTGCCACAGCTCCAAAATTTAATGACAAAAGTCTTATTTTGATCATAACAAATAGTGTAATTATCAATTCAATACTTCAAACTTTCTGCATCACTTTAGTAACCGAATGTATGATCTCATTCTAATTTTCCCCTTCTAGGAGCATTAAGACAATATACATTTCTTCGAAGATCAGATAATTTGAATCAATGAGATCATATTCTCAGATGCTATGAAGTGATGCAAAATGTTCATGAAGCATTAAAGTAGCAGTGATGGTATGAGAACCAAAATAGATTTATATTTTCATTTTTAAAAGAATCTCGTGTCTAAAATTTAGACAAATAGATTTTGCAGCATAATTGGAAGAGTACCTGATGAACCCATAGTTGCGAAACCTCAAAGTCTCTCTTCAGCTACGCGGACTGTTCGAGTGGAGCTCCTTACACCTTGGGTAATCTCTTGACTGCAGATTTAAGGTTTGTTTAAGGTAATCAAACAAAGGATTATTACCAATGAGAAGTAAAAGGAACTTGTATTAATGAGAGCTGTATGCTTATATCATAGATCAGCTTGAGAGCTAACTTTAACCAACATAAATAACATAATATCGGCATTTTCTTCAATATCCTATTAGGGGTAACAAACGGCATACTAGTTTACACAGTTAATAATGATACCCAAGATCACTGAGCTCCGTTGTCAAGTCGCTGATTTCCATTCCAGATAGCCGAATGGCAGCCATTGTATCAGGAACCTCCTCCCTTGTGGAATCCATCAGCTTCTTCATTGATTCTGCTTCTCTCTTGAAAGTCTGTTACGTAATTGTAGAAAGAAAAGGGAAATAAAGAAGAACAGAAGGAGAATAGAAGAGAAACTGCTTCACTGAGCTCCGTTGTCAAGTCGCTGATTTCCATTCCAGATAGCCGAATGGCAGCCATTGTATCAGGAACCTCCTCCCTTGTGGAATCCATCAGCTTCTTCATTGATTCTGCTTCTCTCTTGAAAGTCTTTTGTGTTACGTAATTGTAGAAAGAAAAAGGAAATAAAGAAGAACAGAAGGAGAATAGAAGAGAAACTGAAACTATACTGAATACTTAAGGGTTCACATCATAATCAAAACATATCCTCATAAGACTGATGATTACCCTTATTTATAAGTGGTGGGTAATCCTAATCCTAATTAAATATCTAATACCAATATATCATAATATCTAATCCTAATATATCCTAATATATATATTATGATATATAATCCTAATCGCAGAATATCTAATACTAATTCTAATAAAATAATAAAACTACTTAAATTATTTATTTATATTTTACATATCAATACTCCCTCCCCAAAAGACCCTTGTCCCAAGAGTCAAGTACCAAGAACGATACTAAACTAGAGCCAAGAAGCATTTTAATCAATTTTCCTTTGAACCAAATTTGGACTAGGAGATTTGAAATCGCTAGCGTTATCAGTGCCAAGTTTGAAAACATGTTGCAAAGTGCACTCTTAAACCCCTCACAACAGTTGCTTTCTTTTGACAAGTTATGTGTGAAGGCTCCTGTAAACTATCAGCTGTGCTTCGAAAATTGATCTCCTTTGAACATGCTAAACTTCTTGCATCTTGGAGAATGATAAACTGAATTGTCAACTCTTCCTAAACTGTTATCTGCACCGCATTAGAATCTTGAGTTTGGTTAGGGTTCTTGGGACTTTCTTGCATATTTTTTTGCTCATCAATAGGTGCTGAAAAGGAAGACTCATCTTTTTGAGCTGCCAGGTACTCTTCTTAATCACCAAAAATGTCTTTTTCCTTTTGCAATATTTTTTGCGACTCTATCACATCTTTCTTTACCGGCTGAGTTTTCTGCAGAAGGAAACTCATCCTGTCAAGATGCCTTACCATATTCTAAAAATGTCGCTCTATATCCATGCTTATCCTGTCAAGATTATTCGCTATATTCTGAAGATAAGGTTCTATATCCATGCTCATTCTGTTATTGATTCTTGTGAATAGCCGAGGAGCAACCGCTCTAATACCACTGTTACGTAATTGTAGAAAGAAAAGGGAAATAGAGAAGAATAAAAGGAGAATAGAAGAGAAACTGAAACTATACTGAATACTCAAGGGTTCACATCATAATCAAAATATATCCTCATAAGACTGATGATTACCCTTATTTATAAGTGGTGGGTAATCCTAATCCTAATTAAATATCTAATACCAATATATCATAATATCTAATCATGATATATATTATAATATCTAATCCTAATATATCATAATATATATATATTATGATATATAATCTTAATCGTAGAATATCTAATACTAATTCTAATAAAATAATAAAACTACTTAAATTATTTATTTATACTTTATATATCACTTTGTTAAGAAGGAACATTGCATTTTGAATACATTGGTCTAAATTAATCCTTACAAAAACAATCCACATAAGAAGTCATGGATGCCAAGTTTTAAGAGCACAAACCAGAAGCGTGGGAATTGCAGAACTGAACAGCCATGTCGCAGATATTGCTGTCTGCACAACAGAACAATATACTACTTTACTACTTACATCTAACTAAAATTACAAGCAAAAAGTGGAGGAAAATAGTAATATCTGAAGAGTCTATGTAGCGAAAGTAAGTAAAAAAAATTACAGAAGTTTCAAGAAAAGATCAACCGGCGCATGAATTCTATCTCCTACATTTATTCATTCATACATTAGAAGAAACAACACAAATGCGACTCTGTTTAATATCTTCATATCATTATATCCATATCTTTTTTTCTCTCTCGTTATATCTCTTCAAGTGCTCCATCTGTGTAATTATTCACAAGTATATATATTCACTATGTCTCCTCATATACACTAAATACATCCAAAAAAAATCTCTCTTCCAATGCTCCATTCTTACCATATACAAATGCACGCACCATATACATTCACTTCCGTGAAGTACGGTTCCGGATTGACCACAACATAAAGCAGTTATGAATTTATTGCACGATAACGAAATAGAATTAACAAGGAAATTCCGGAAACGAATTAAAAAAAAGGAAGGGAAGTAATTTACCACGCAAGCAATGGCATTGAGAAGAGGGATATATGGCGGTGGGTAAGATTCCAGTGAGAGGGATGAAGAGAAGATCCAACGGAGGAGGTCAAATGCGAATGCGAGGGCTCAGAAGTTGAGGAAGCACCTGCATCAGAATGCGATTGCAGGGTCAAAGAAACGAACGGTAGAGGAGATCTTCTACTACATAGTAGTCTCCGACTGACGGCGGCGAAAAGATTCCTGGAAGACGGCCAAAGTGGTGATATCGTTGCTCGCAATTGCAGAGAGCTCGACATTTCTGGCTATCGGAGATGCAGTAATCCTGAAGTCGACGACCCAATACAAGCACGGAAAGATCAATATCAATAGTATTATAACAAAGAAACAGATGTTACAAACAAGTAAGATAAAGCCACTCCTCTCATATCTTAAAGCGCATTTCTGGAATTCTGGAATTAAGGATGCTCTATGTTGAGAGTGAGAATTTCTAACGAAAGAATTTTTCATTTTCTTAATGAAAATAACGCTCAAAAGTTCTGCCGCTCTCTCAAGAAGGAGAAAAACGGGAGCGGGGGACCTCAAATTACATTTTCTTTTCTTATATTGAATGTTAAGAATTTTAATTTTAATTTTTTAAAATAAAATACGCCAAAAATAAAATTTAGAATAAAGTTAGTAAATCTAATATAATTAGTGTACAAAATTTACAAGAGTAAGCTGACAAATACTATAAAATGTAAAAATTTTGTTCAAAATTATTTGTTTTTGTCAAACGCTCTCTTTTTTGGCACCGCCTGTCAAAATGTTCTTGAATGTGGGCTTCGTAGGCATCATTAGTATCAAAGAATCTGAAGTCCGATTCTTCTTCTTTCTTTCTTTTTTTTTATAAGAAATTTTAAAAAAAAATTAAACTCTCACATGATCAAAAAAATATATTAAATTTTTTTTAGATAATACTAATATTGATATAATACTAATATCGAATAAAATAAATTATCAATTATTTTTAAATTTAAACTTAAATATTTAAAAATTAAAATACATTCTTAAAAACTTCGACTAAAAAAAGAAACAAGAGTTTCGTTTAATCAAAAAGAAAACTCTGAAGTTTTGCGGGCAAAATATATTTAACCAAAAGAAATATCCTGTCAAGTTCCCCTATACATTGTTTTTCCTTGTCTTGTAGAATACATCTATACATTGCTATGGCCTTAAAGGCAAGTACCATGATACTGAAATACGAAGAGATCTGCGGGAGAATGCTAACAGAATAGAGACCTGAAGACTTTCTTTGCCATTTACATATCGCATATTTACAGAATAATCGTATCCTCTAACTTAACCTGCAAAATTCTTTAATTCACCCATGGCTACTTCCTTCCTGGCCTTTGTTTACCCCCCAAAAACTAATTACACCTCAATAATGATGTCAGCATTTCACCATCCTCAATACAAATTTTACCTACACTAACCCCACGCCCTCTATTTCCCATCCGTGTTTCATTTCCTCTATATGTGCAATAATGTCACTCTTCAAATATGTGGTTCATTCATAATCAAATAATCAGTCGCTGACAGGCTAAACTTCCACCAGAAAGGCCAAGCAACCCCAAGGTGAAGGATTCACAGTCAGCAGTCTAACCGATTCGGGTAACCTCCGTTACTGTTGTATTGCAGAAGAAACATCTCTGGCAGTTTAAAAGATGCCTGGTAATACAGCCATAGCAAGACCTATGCATGCAAGGTGCGATTCGGGCATCGGCTTCGCTTGCATAACAAATGCAGCACATGCTATCATCAGTATCTGTTTCCTCCAAACTATCCATTTTCTCATGATGAGCTACTGTGCGGCAAGTGAGGAAGCTCAGAAAACTCTCTAGCTGCTCATATTTTGCAATGTAAGGGCACCCCCTAGATAGTCCATCCTGATAAAATGAAAATCACAGACAGTGAATTGATTTAACAGCTCATTTCAAATAGAAGCAGAAGAATCCCAAATTATCACAAGAAAAAAGAAGAATAATCCCAAATTTATTTAACAGCTCAGATTTCATTGTGCAATCAGTTCGTAATCCACACAAGTGAAACTAAATCAGGTTACTATAGAAACAAGACTTCAGATTAAAATGCAGAACTTCAAAAGACCCGAGAGATCTATGGAATTTATAAAGCTCTATTACATGAAGAGAAAATGTACTGACACAGAAGCAGATCCAAACCACAAGAACCAGAACCAGAACCAGAAACAGAACACTTTTTTTGTGTGATTAACATATCTTCTCGCATAACAGAAGCATAGCATGAAGCTGAATATAGGATGCATTAGGGAGGAAAATGCATAAAGACTCGAGGATAAAGATTCAACATAGTCAAAGGGTGATAATATCTAACCCAGTTATAATCCAGAAGATACTGGAATCCATAATGAACAGTGTAAGGACATTCCATGCTTGCAAAGACATCCACAAGATCATTGCTCTCCTTGCATTCTACCTTGTTAGATGCATCCAATAAATTTAAGATTATCCCAATAAGAGGTGCGAGAATCATGCCTCGATTTACTTTCTCTGAAGTTTGGCCAACTCTTCTAAGAGATCTGAAATAATGGAACCCAATTTATTAAAAAGAATAAATGAAAACTACTTTCAGCTAGCCCATATAGTCTAAAATTTTCAAGACACTGTTGCTGTAGATAAAACTGGGTCATAACAAGGTATGAAATATAATATTAAGGAACAATGCAGTGTAATAATAGTAGATTCGAGGTAAAAAAAGATGACTTCCATTTCCTTGTCCTGGTGGTCTATAAGCTCAAGTTACAAGCTCATAACTTACAGGTTAAAAAATTCAGCATCTGCTGCAGAAGTAATGTGATTTAAGATAAATACAATCAACTCCGTCAACCTTCGAAGATTTGTGTCAGGTCCTAACAAGAATGCTTGAGGAATCTCCCGAGTATAGAACTCTAGGATCCTTGCTAGATTGCATGAAAGATCAAATATAACACAGCATTTCCTTTGCTGGAATTCTATTACCTGCAATAAGTGGATTTCACCAAAGAATTATGGAATGAAAAGGAAATAGCCAACAGAACATTATTAGAATACCAGCACATTTGATACAAATTAATTTCAATCTTATTGACATGTAATATCTTGAAAACAAAACTGAAACTACTTAAAACAGATAGCCTCCACAATAACAAGTGCATTTTAGGACAAAATATATCCAAGAACCCAAAGAATTTCAGTTCCAGCCATGCTAAGAAACAGATGAGTGACAAAGTATAAACTTAATCCACCTGTATCAAGATCCAACTAGAATGCTTATTACTACCATATAACTAAAGCAGCATAATCATTGAAAAGTAAGCCACATACGAACGTGCAACCTGTAAATGATAAAAAAAACTAGCATATCCATACCTGATACTTTTCTTGCATTTCCCTAACAGAAACTGAAAATTCAGTCATTGTCCAGCTAAGTGTATTAAATAGACGGTTTAGAAAAGCTGAGAACAATCCTTCGTCATTCATGCAAGCATCTTTAAGCAACCTCTGCATTAAATCAAAATACACAAACAAAAAGGTAATTCTGGTTAGAACCAATCTGAGAAAAAAAAATTACTAAGTACAAGGCATCCGGAGGTTGTTACATACCTGGAAAACCATTGATGATGAAGATGATTCCCCATTCTTTGAGGAGCCAAAACCAGAACCCTTGCACAATCGCAGAAGTATGTTTGTCACAGGGATCCATGATCTGTTATCAAATGCTGATAGTAGCGCTTTTGGCATCCTTTGAGTGGCAGCTTTATTGCTCTCAAAAGCAACCAAATACTCCCTGTACTGAACCAGTACGGATATAGACTGAAGAAGAAGATCCCTAAGATCAGCATTTGCTATTCTTGGATCATTGAAATGGGTAACAACAAAGGTGACCTGGCAAAAACAAATCATAACATCTTATTAAACCAAAGGTACAAGCAGGCCATGCCAAAATTGCCCATTGATTTGTTTAAGCACTGTTACATTCAAAACACAAATTTCATAATTATAGCCATTTAAAATTACTAAATCATCTGACAATCACACTAGACAAGACAATAAACGAAGGAAAAATCACCAGCAATCCATATCTTATCGGTTATCATTAGACAAGAGAGTCCCAACCAAGATATACTTTGATACAAATGCTCAAGTCTTAAATCTATCCAATGCTTCCTGATGCCTATCTATATTTTTAATACTAAAAAAGCTCAATACTTACTGTTATCTGTACTTCTTTTGCAGTCAACTATAGTGAACTATTTTATGTGGCAAAATTACCATTTTCAGAAAGCCCAACACCACTAAAACTGTACTTCCTCAACCAAGCACCAGGTCCAAATGAAATTAAATATGCACCAAAACTTGCCAAAATTCTTCTGATAAGAAACATCAATTGGTCTCCTACCTATGGAGTGTTCGGTGGGGAAATCCTTTCTATATCGGTTGTGCAGCACAAGAATATCAAGAAATACAAATATTAACAGAGACATCATAAAAATACTCAATCCTTACTTTAAAAGTAAAAGAAAGTATCAAATTATTTTATATAACGGCATTAGGCATTTACCATTCATCGCATTGCATCTTTCACAAAGCTTTTTATAGACAACTTTTACCAAGATTCAAAGCTCAACGCTTGGTAACAGGTAATTAGGGGAGTCATGATCTGGTTTAATGCTATTTAAGGATCAATCTCCAATACAAAACAGTCTTCATCATCCATTAATTTCAGAAACCTAATAAATGAAAGGTTCTAATAGAAGCACACAAATAAAACCACCATTCGCAGTTAGGTTAGGCTCCAGGCCATAGTTCATCAATGTTTCAATATGTGAACAATTGAGTTGTTACATTTCTAAAGGTATACTGAACTCAGTCTCACGTTCACACTATCCAGTAGCAGTGGTTTGTGTGTGTATCAAACGCCCTTAGAAATAAAAGTATAGTAAAATAACAGTTTACATGTGTTGATGTGCACACATGTGGCATGCCCATGAAAAATATATATATAAATGAATTAGTTCGGTTCAAATGGGTCATTTCATACCCCACAGCAATTTAGTTTAGTTCCTCGAACACCCATAGATAATCAACTTTGAAGAAAACTTTTTGTCCAACAAAAAGAAGGAACAAGAGTTAAAAATATTAGAAAAAATAAAGAATAAAAATATTATACATACAAATGAAGCAAGTCCTTGCTTGATGAAGATTTTTGAAGGAACAAATGGAGGATCGCTTTTCCGCAATGCATGAAAGCAATCAACCTGTATGAGGGACAAAATATTAATGCATAATAATGAAATAAGTTTAAAAAAAGTGAAATGTAACTTAGAAGCACATTAATTCAGGCAGGTTGGATCTGTGGAAAACAGCAAACCATCTCCTGAATTAAAACCATATCAATTTTTATGCATTTTAAGAGGCCCGCTCCCACTATAAACACTCAGAGGGGCGCGCGCGCACAACACCTGACTCCAACCCTTCAAGGGCATGAAACGATAATGGTCAAAGACCCATTTTAACTTGTTCGACATGCAACAGGAAAAGAAAGAATGAAGGAAAACCACTGAATAAATAATATTTCTCTGCAATAAACTGAATCAAATTAATTGTTAAATTTCAACCAGTAAAATTACCAGAGCTTCCAAATAATATTCAGGTACATAAACAAATACTGAATCCATTTTGCTAAGAACCAGCAGCAGCTGTACAACCCACATGCACATAGCATACATTCCTCTCTGTTTCCATCCAGAAAATAGAGAGATCCGATACCTGTATAGCATGAAGACATGACCATAGGTAACAAAAAATATGAGAAAAACCAACAGTAATAAGACTCCTCAAAGTCATCAAATTTGATATTTCTACACTAAAATGTTCAAGGATGCTATATGTGAGAAGCACTCAAAAAACAGATTGCGAAAGCATAGCATTAAGGACGATATTTTATTTGTGATTTTATCATTAACACAGAACCCCAAAATAGTAGAATTAATAGCAAAATTTAATAGAAACATGTGCCACAAGCAGAGTAATAATTATTTAAAATTAAATACGATCACAAGTCTTTAAGTGCTTAAAATCCAGCTAAAACTACTTTAAGGCTCTCGATGGCTTATTACAAATCCTGAGAAACATCAAACTACCCCATCAAAACAAAAGCATATTATCGTTTTGGTCTTAAAAGATTAAATAGTATATGATTATCCTAGTGACAACTTCATGAAACCCTCCTTACCTCGCAAGATCTAAGTCAGGCTGATGAGCATTCCCCATTAACAAGGGGCAAAAACTACAAGGACTCAACCAGACTGAAATAATCCCAATAAGATAAGTCAAAATAGAAGTTTAAAGTAGATAAGCTGCCTAGTGGAGCTATCTATTCAAACTGGATGCACTATGAAGGAAACTGCAACTTGCAGGAAGGAGAAAAGCGAGACTGATAATTAATTGTAACTAAAATGTGTGGTTCCGAAGGGAGAAAAGGTCAACTAGTTGACAAATTGCAAGTTATTAGAGTGGGTTAACAATAAGATCAAATGAACACAAATCACATAGACTACTATTAACCATTACTTCAGAAAATTGTCAAGCTAATACTGTTTGGAGAAGATAGTTTTAAAGAATAAAAAGGAAGGGGGAACAGATAAACCAAGAATGAGTTGAGAGGTTCTCCATGATCATATTACCAAGCACAATGTCTAACACAATCCATAACCTCCTCCCGATATTCATTACGAGCTTCTTTCAGTTTCTTCAATTTCTCACTGCAAGCTCTATCTCTAATTTGTTTATCAGCTTCTTCAAGGAGGGAGATTGATTGTGACTGATGACTCAAGTAGTATGATGCCTACAAAACCAGATTAAAATTTCGCATTCAATACTAAGATGACCTCCAGAAAATAAACTTCTTCCCCAAGCCCCTCCCCTCCTTAATACTAGGGAATCAACACACATTGTTTAATGTTATATTTGGGACAAAGTCATGGAGATAGCAATTATAAAAGAGTTAAGAGCTCAATTAAGAAACTTGTTCAATGCCAGTTGACACAGAAATCTTGGACATTGACCCATAGAAAATGAAGGAATTAGGCATTAGCAAGGTATACCTAGTTACTTTGGGCATGAGCCAGAGGGGAATATGATTGTTGCACTCATAATAAGTCCTAACATTTTCCTCAACAGAGAAAGTAAAGGAATTTTGGACAAATCCAAGACCCTTACCACTAAAACTAAGAGAAAACAATAAAGTCAAATGACACGTAAACATGATAAACAGTATAATCTAAAATAAATTTTCCAACATCATCTATATTCACCTGCTTAAAATTTGTAGTAAGACCAACATGATATAACCACAGCAACACATCAAATAGTTCCTCTTCTTGTAGCATAGCCATAGAAATATTACTCTCCTTTAGTACACTCTTCATATGACGCACATGGCAATAATTATACTCAGGTTCAGATTGATTGCTTGTGCTAGGCTTATCTGTTATCTCATCATCCAAACTCCGGTCACTCCATTCTGCAGCGACATGAGCCGGTCTTTCTGGAATAGAGCTGCAATGGCCACGAGAACCTTTGCCCATGTACTTGATTGGATTCTTTGAGATTCTAGTAAAATCAGCATCATAACTTGAACAACAGCAGGGCTTCTGCCTCGATGTATGAGTTACTCTGCATTCTTCATCATCCATGCAGCCTTCGTCCCACCGAACTACTTCAGTTTCATGATCAATTGAGGGGTGGAGTTTAAATAAATGAGTATAAGATCCCCCAAGCCTGGAAATATCAGTCCTATGTGGATAATTTTTTAGGAATAATCCTACAGGAAAACTTTGCTGACCACCTTTATGAAGAAAACCAACATCTGAGCCATCAGATTTGCAACTCTTCAACCAATCACAGATGTCACCCAAGCCAAATCCTTCAGATAGAAAGTGGAGCACAACTGTATAAACTGAAACAAGAACGGAATTATTTGAAACTCCATGAGGTGGGACATTTCGATCTGCTCCCATGTTCTTCAATAGAAGACTATGTAAGAATGCCCTAAACACTGCCCCAGGTAGCTGGGGAGGCAATGTAGGCGGTATGAATTGTATCACAAGGCGACAAAGGTCCCTATGTTTCTCTTCAATCTGCTTGCAGAAAAGGTATATTCAGAGGAAAATATAGAAAGTTATGGCAGGAGAACAAAAAGAAGAAAAATATAGTCTATGTTATTGTGAAAGTATTTCATCTTCCTTACATAATATTCTTAAGGCATATGATTTATCATGAGCCATGGCCCCCAATTCCCAGTCAGGCCCAGACCATATGGAAGAACTATTGATGATAAGATAATATTAAATAAAAGTGAAAGTGACTTCATAATTACAAAAATAATGATATAAGATAACCGTATAGATCCATTTTGCCCGTTTCAGCCATTTATTGACATAGGAATTCCTACAAATAAGAACTTAAAACCATTAATTATATTACATGATTGGTCAAGCAGGATTTTTAGATGAATTTTTTGGCCTCATTGTCAATAGTAAAATTAACTAACTTTTCTCGTAGTTGTTTAGCTTCATGCATTCATGACAGAACCAATGCGTTGGCATATCTTGACGTACATGAAGTTAGAAACAGCAGCAATGATAGCACAACAGTAAATTAGTCAAGAAAAGGGATCCTAAGTTCATCAGTCCAGGTAAGTGCAAGAAATCAAAAGAATCCCATTGCATGTTTCTCATTGAATGCCAACTTTTTCACATGTTCCATTAATCATAACATATAGATTACTCTTAATATATAAGGCAACAATCAATAATAAAATTATTTATGTATTCAAACTTTTCGTTGGTTATCCTTTGTTTGCTCTCTACATCTTCAAAGTTTCAGAGTAAGCATCAGGAGACAGTAAAGAAAAGATGTTCAATTAAGATATTAACTAAAATAAGTTATTTCAATGAGAAAATCTAACCTTGCTGATTGCTTCAGACAAAGCTGTGGTTGTCAACAACATATTAACTTCGTGAGATGCATCTTCGCATGAACCAGGCCACCAAACAGTTGGCATCATAGACTCAAGGTCATGTTTGTTTGGACTCTTTTGAGAAAAAAAGCCTTCAAACAAGAATTCAAAATCTGGTGACTTCCACCAAAGAACCATAAGTTCTTCTCGTCTTAATAGATGACAGAGCAAAGCAAGGTAAGAATATGATCCAGAGTAAGGGCAGTCTGTTAAAACCAATGATGCAGTTTTGCAACCAAATGAAAGGGCATTTATGATGTGTTCAAACAGCACATGTGATCCTCGAAATTCTAAAAGTGCATCCACAACTTTATCCAAGCTTGAATAATCATGTGGTGCATGCAATCCAAAAACTTCAAACATGAAAGACAGCAGTGGACCCCAAACCATATACTCTGTGATGCCAGCATCTGCTTCAAGTACAGAGAAAAGCTCCTCACATGTTGCATGAGTAACAGGATGAAAAAACTCTTCTAATGAATCAAACCTCTTCATCCTTCTCAGTTTCTGAACTAATGAGTGCTGGTTCCGGTTCGTAGAATGCATGCTCAAAAGCCTTGACCAACACTGCAGCAAATGGGTGACAAAATAACACTTTGAAGGGGGAGCTTGAAGGGGAAGATAACCTTGGATTGGATACTTGAAGGGACGAGCCCCAAAGTTTAACTCACACCTTTCACCTTGAGAAAGAGAAACTGCTGGGTAATAACCAAAACCAGGCCCCATTTTTCGAATTCCATGGAATGCCACCCCAAGTGAATTACCGTTCCTGAAGAAAAGTATTTCATCACGATCAAGATCTATGCAACACCCTATGACATCACCAACAACCCATGACTGACCATATGTTTCAGCTTCCTTATTCCACTTGCTAACTCTTCTACCATCATATGCATATGAATCTTCACCATCACCAACACCTTTATGTTCAGTAAAAGGGCAAGAGAGAGTGGCCCAACCAAGCTGCTGTATACCAGAAGTTTCTAACAAAACCTCATACATCCATTTTCCTTCCCAAGCACAAGCATTAGCCCTAGCACTACTAAACATTGCCAAGCTCTCTATGAGCAATGGTGGTTTGATGATTCTTATGTCACCACAGATACTGTATTCTTCTATGCCAACAACCTCAGGTCCAGAACCATTATCCATAATACAAATTCCATCTCTTTCGCAAAATGAATCACCCAGTTTTGCATTAAATCTAGAGAAATTGTTCCTAATGATAGAGGAAATTATATTGCTATCAACTGGACCAGTCAATGGACTGAGAGATCTATTGGGGAGGCCAAACACGTATTCAAGGGTTCGCTCCACAGACTCATGACCTGATTCATCACAACACGATAAAAGTCGAGTTTTGGGCAAATTTTCTTTACTGTCCTCCCCGTTCAATATAACTGCCAGACCAGCTGAAAGGCCACCAATGCGCAGTCCGTCTTCACCCATCGATGATTCAGAAGAAACTATCCTCGCCTAGCCTAACTCCAGCTGAAGCTTTCAAATTTCCTTGGACCACCGCAATTGTACGTCCAAGACAGTCATGATCCATGAACAGGGGAATCTTCAACAGAGCATGAAAACAATTTAGGAGTAAAATTTAAAATAGACAAGAGCAAAAAAGGAATTTACATGTAAGCGGAAATTGCTGAAAATTAACAAGGACGGGGAGCGAAAAAATAGAAAGTTGACGAATCGTGGCGAATTCGCACATCAATGTTGACAAAACAAAAAAAGCAAAATGAAAAAATTCGATGGAAACTCCAAGAATTGAATTGCCAGTGAAAATTATATATCTTGTCCGAATTCAATGCCGAGAACCAAAAGCTACCGCGTCGCTATTACACAAAGAAGGCATTTTAAGTTAGCATTGATCAATACAAAACAAATACTTACAGATGAGATTCATATTCTGGACGAACAAGAGGCGGCGGATGGTGGCTAGGGTTTAGAAGGAGCAACTGATCACACCACCTAGCGAGTTACCACGTACCACCACCTCATCAGGAGAGAACAATTTTTTGGACCGGGAAAGAGAATAAATTCATATAATTATAATTATTTATTATTATTAGTATTATGAAATAGGGTTATGATGAAAGGATGATAACTCTGTGTTGTCCATTTTTTGCCAAAAGGTTTGGGGAAGAAACAAGCAAGGAAAGGAAGCGGAGGACGAGAAAGAGATATGCTCCCGCTCAAAGGGCGCGGCGCTGACCCTAGCCCTACGAATGGGAAACGAACTGACACGTGTCGTTTTGTGGTTGAGAAATATATTGTTTTGGGGAGATTTTAAAAAGCAAATAATAATATCGTGATCACCTTTGTTTCAAGAAAAAACTTAAAATATCGTGACCCCTTTTGCCTTTCTGGCTTTTTAGGGGTCTCAGCCGGCGGGGAACTGTGTCATCTTCCGGCGCGGCCGCGGCGCCTTGTACTCCCCTGTTGAAAAAGGCAAAAGATGCTTCTCGGTTGCATATAACCGCTTTATCCTCCGAATTATTCTGCTTTATGGACTGGCTGGTAACAAGTAGGTTATGATTTTTTATATCACCCTTCGTTTCTTTTTAATTTAATTTTTAAAATAAGCCTATTGCGATCACTCTTAATTTATTTCATAAAATACTTTATGAATTCTTTTTTTCCTGACTGCAATGAATACCTTTAAAATTCAAGTATAATTTATCAAAAAAAAACATATATGAGTTCTAATAGTAAATAATGGGAGCATTATTTTTCTAATAATATTCTTAATTATACTAATTTTATAAGTAAGTCAAATGAATCTTAATTACAGGAACAAATTACAGACATGTTAGAAAAGAAAAAGAATTCTGAAAATATATATTTTAATTTATGTGCTAAAATAAAATTGTAAAAATGGAATAAAAAATTATTTTTAGATGAAAATTTGTTTAGCTTTGACTACAAAAATACAAAAAAAATAAAAAAAAAATAGTAGTTATTATTATTATAATAAGGGATATGAGAAATTTAGAAGGAAAGGAAGAAGAAGGGAGGGATTTTACTCCACTCCCTTTGTTTGACTCTATAAAATATTTAGGAGGGGAAGGAAAATTTTAAATTCACCTCCCCTCTAAATTTGGGAGAATTTGGAGGGGAGATATGAAATTATTATTTTATAATATTAATATACTCATAATTTTTTAATATCTTAATATTATTTCTATATTATATTTTATTAAAATATTCTATAAAATAATATAAGATAAATTTATTTATATAAAAATATTTTTTCTCATTTTTCTTCCTGAATCAAATAAGGTAATATAAAAATCTCTCACCTCTCCTCCCTTAATCTTAATATAAATAAGGTAATAATAAAATCTCTTTCCTTCTCTTTCTTCCCTTTCCCTCTATTAAAATTTTTTCCTTTCCCTTTCTTCTATTGAGTCAAACATGGCCTAAATGACAAATAAAAAAAAATAGAGGGTATATATATTTGACATCTATATTTGTCAAAAATTAATGAACATGTAAGAAATATTAAGAGGATGGGCAAGTTGTGTGTCGTGGCTACAATAGAAAAACGACTTTAGAGGATAAGGGGCCAAGCTTGACAGAGCTAGTCTTCGGACAACCACCCCTTCCATTATGACGGTTCATCTTTCATAGAATTAGTCAGTGCAGTATTAAATTACATGGTACCAGTTGATTTTTCCTCTTACCTTGTCGTTTTTGTTCCCTGTTTCTTGGGTGTCACTCTCAAAACAATTTATTATACTTACACAAATTTAAATTTAAACTATAAATAGTAAAAAAAAAATCTATTTTTCTACTATAACCAACGTCTATTGGTTCTTTAATTTTGCTATTCACAATAGCGGTTTGCATGATAGTTGTATGGGTTAACAGAACCAATGGCATGGATTTTTCTTAGCCAAAAGAATAGTGAGATCATTTAATAGGGAGGGACGTTGAATGATTTAACACGATTCTATAGAAAGGTTAAGATAGCATCATAAAATAAATAAATATTCTTTATATTTTTAATATTATTTTTAGTCTTAATTATAAGATATAATTAATTTTTTAAAATTGACTAAAAAATAAAATAAAATAGTTAATTATAACTAATATAATAATTAATTTATTAATTTATATAGATTAAAAATTATATAATATAAATTTATTTTATGAAATTATATTCCATCATAATTAATTGATATTTTTATTTTTTTTTATTTTTTTAATAAAGTAATTATTATAATAAAAATCGGAGGAGGGAGTATAAATTTTAGTGAACTAATTTAAATAAATTAATAAAATAAAATAGATAAGTTAAATTGAACCCCCAAGGGAACCTTATAACGTGTTCAATGAGGAGCTACTTAACCACCAACTAGAAGCTCCATATGATATTGGTCATGATGGCTAGCAACTTTGTAGTTAGTGGATGTGAAAGGAGAAAAAAAAACTAGTATTCAATTTTCAATTGACCTAAAATAATTTATTTTTAAAAAAAAATATTCTTAAATAAATTATTTAATTTAAAATAAGCCTCACCCTCATTTGTTGCATAGTAGAATTGACCAAGAGGGTTTCCTCGAGGGCGGGAGTATGTGATAGATTAATATAGCGGTTATTTAATTTTTCTAAAACCACAGCTTAAAAAGATTTTTAACCCAAATTATAATTTATAAAAAAATTTAAATAAATAATTATATTTATTTAAAATGAATTATAAACTAAACCATAATTTTAAAATATAGTTTTAGATACATTTTTTAGAATAAATTATAGATAGAGAAAATATATTATCTGATACCTAATTAATAATTTTACTTCATTTTTTCTGATACGTTCTTTCTTATTTTCTCTCTTCTTCTTTGTTGTGAAGATAAAAGTTTTGTCATCATTAAAATTTTTTGGGTAATTGTTTAAGTTTCGCCATCATTAAAGGCTTCTGGATGGTCGTTGAAGGCTTATAGGTGGTCATTGAAGCTTTGCCATGGTTAAAGGCTTCTCCATCTTCTTATCCTCCTCCTCAGAGTTCTTCTTCTTTGTCTTCTTATTCTCCGATTTTCTTTTTATCTATCTTCTTCTATCATCACGTCTCTATATCTGAAGAAGAAGAAGATGATAGCAATTACGAGATCTAGAAGATGAATGATGGATATCTAGGCATTGTCTTATAACGTCGCGTTTATGCTTGTCACCTTCATCTTCGAGATATGGGCTTGTTGTTGCCATTCAGAGCAGAGCATGGCGAAAGAGGAATGGACAGTGGAGGAGATTATAACAAAGTGTAGAGTACAGCATGATGATAATGAACTATAATAAATTATTATTTATTTACTCTTTTTTTTATCATATGCTCTTTCTGGTAGTTTATCACTCACAAAACTCATTATGATAATAATTATCTAGATACTTATTTATTCAGAATCAATTTTTTCTATAAGCTATTCTCTAAAAAAGTTTATCCAAAATAATTTTTAAATTACTTTTTCTCCACGGGTTCTTATCTAAAAGCCAATACAAATGAGCTTTTTGTTAGAATTAGTTAAATTAATTATTTTTTATTAAAAATATATATTAATTTTAAAAAAATATGTTTTTAATTATTTATATTGAAAACTACCTCATTGAAACACTCTTTAGACTTTAATACGTATAATCAATAAAGATAGTTTGATGACAAAATTATATTAAAATTTTATATTTATAATAAAAAACAAATCATTCAATTAATTACTATACTTGGGATTAAAAAAAATTATACTCCCTTAAGTTCTAAATATAAAAAGTTAAACGAGGAATCTACTTAGATCTTAAATATAAGATCATAATCTACTTTTTCTATCAAAATTATATTTTTTTTCTTAAAGTATTCCTATATGATTATATATATTAAGAGGATTTTTTATTAAGGTTAGTTCAAATGTATATTATTAGATAAATTATTTTAGATCAATTAACACATAATTATTATAAATAAATAATTTATTTAATATATTTAAATTAAGATTTTATACTCATGACTTGCTATTTCTCAAAATTCGTATGTTACAAGTAAGTGAGTCCATGTAGCTAACGGTTCAAATTGACAAATGCGCAGCAATGTGACCCAGTGGAGTGTGTGGGCACTGCAGATGGTAGCTGTGAAGCACTGAGGCACTAAGGGGGTTCGAGAGATTCGCATGCAACTATTTGCGCTTTTTCGCTTTCACTGCGAATCACCCAAAATGCGTGATGCTCCCTTGCGCTTTGCACTACCAAACTTGTTAACCATCTGGTCCTTCAAATTTTGTTCTCTTTAATCATTATTCGTCGTTTGCCTTCTCGCTTTTGCTTTCCCCACTATTCCAATCACACTCATTTGTCAAATCCTAATTCATCACGGATATTCCCCCTTCTTAACTAACTAGTTTCGGGAACCAAAATTCATCAACTAGTAATAACTTAATAAGCATGTTTTTTATAGAAAAAAAGAGCTAGTTAAGTTAGATTTTAAAGGTTTTCAAGATAGAATATGCTTTTAAATTTAAATAACACGTACAAAAATATTTATATATATATATATTAATAGTATGATTTAAATTTATAACTTTTTTTATTATAAGTTAACTACTTATCTACTTAATTGATATTTATTAGTAAGCATGTCTTATTTATTGATCAAACAACTAATGTCAATGGTTAGAAAGACTAGTTGTCAAGAGATGGATGGATAAGGGTGTGTTTGTGTTGGTGTACCAATACTGACTTTTCTTAATTGAAAAAAATTATCTCACACCCAAAGGATACTCTCATTTATTTCATACAAGGAGTTTGGATGGAGTATGATTCAATTCTTTTGAATCGTTATATTTGGACGTTCCATCATTTTGATTAATTAATTAATACACGGAGAACATAATCTTGAGAGTTTATTATCATTATTAAAATATAGGAAATTCTATTAGTGATAACACTTAGAGTTGGTAATTTGGGTTAGATCCGTTGTTGCTATATTAGCAACCTATTTTGCTGTGGGTCTTTTTGACCTACACCCGCAGCAGATTAACCCATTTTTTTTATTTTTTACTATTTATGTTACACTTTATTAATTTTAGAGTTTTAACTAAGTTAAAATTTATATTATACTTCATTTATACAAATTTTATATTATTGAATCATTTCTTTATATATATACATTTTATTTTATTATTATTTTACTTGTGACAGATTTATCTAAAGATAGTGATAAAGCTAAAGAAATAAATATTTTGATAATTTCAGATCATGCTTTGAATCTAATTAATATTGATATATATAAATTATTTTTAATATATATATAAATATTTTTTTAAAAAATATATATATAAAAATAATTATTTTTAAAAAAATAAAAATTAATAGATTGACCCGTATTTCCACCCCTCTAATAGCACTTGTAAGAAAACTAGTTGGTCTTGATCGAGCCAATGACCCTATATTTAAAGAGTTATTCCGTAACTATTTAGTAAGTTAAGGGGTAGCAGTCCTCTAAATTAAACGAATTATTCTCGCAAGAAAGCGTTTAACTCACACGTTAAAGGGATTCATTAGAACTGTGTTTGCTTCCTGTGGCCTCCACTTATTATCTTTGCCCATTTATTAGGCCAATAGCACATGGTATTTTTTTTTTAATTATCTACATAATTTATTAAAATTTTATTCTGATTATATCTGAATTCGACCCATATCACACATTTAGTTATAATGGGTGAATCTCCTAATAGAGATTTATTACATACGTCAAAATTCAAACTCAAAATCTTATTTAAACGATATAAAATCACTTATTACCCATATTAATCCTGTTGAAAATATCACATGCTATTATTTATATACCTGGACCCCATAATCCCAAGTAAACGTGACTCTTCATTTGTCACACCCACACTCAAACACAAACATCACAAGAAGCCCAACATAAAGGTTTTAATTTTTTATGATTAATTTATAAAATAAAAATTGTTACACATAAGATTATCAAAGTTTTTATAAAAATAATAAGGGTAAAATATCACCCAATATCTTAATATTATTTATCATATGCGACCAATATTTTAATCTTATTTATAGTATAATTTCACCCATAATAATTTTAATTTAATACGATTTTATTTATAATCTTTTTAATTTAGTATAAATTTACCCATAATTTTATTTTTCAAATATAAAAATTATACTAAATTAAAACAGTTATAAGTAAAATTGTATTAAATTAAAAAAAATATGGGTAAAATTACACTATACTATAATACTAGATGCACTGAGAAATAAAATCATGATATTAGGTATTACTTTACCTATAAATAATTTTACTTGAAGAAAAAAATTAAATCTTATTTTCAAAACAAAAAAATCAAGTAAATAAAATTTTAAAGGGCAAAGTGAATGAAATAGATATATGATTTGCCTACCATATCGTAGTATAGCAACGTTTGGTCCTGTTCAAATCGAACATATTGTGAGGCCAATGCGATTTAATCAAGTTATAAATCTTAAAGACTGACAATGGACATTTAATTCTTTGCCAAATTTTGATTTGTTTCCCCTAGTTTCTCCCTTATTGATACAAAAATATAAAATTTATATTGAGAGCTCACTGGCGATATGTTAATTCCATACTGACGAATTAGAAATGAGATAAGGTTAGTTTTTCTTTTCCTGGAGGTGAACGTTTGGCTGATTACCCTAAGGATCTGATGCCGTGAGCACAAGGGTAGGCAAAAAGGATTACCCTAAGGATCTGATGCCGTGAGCACAAGGGTAGGCAAAAAGGAAGTTGACAGAAAGGCGTTTTTATGTGCCAATGTGACTGTTTTGAAACAAATAAGACTGTAATTTTAAAAGAATTTTAGCCTAAATTTTAATTTATTTTTTTTAAAAAAATAAATAGTCATATTTATCCAAAAAGATTTCTGTATTAAATTATAATTTAAAATTAAAATTTTAGATAAACTACTGAAACTAGCTTATAGAACAGTAAAAGAGTTTATAAACTATTCAATTACTATTTTATTCTTATTTTTCTTATACCCCTCTCATCTCTCCTCTTCACCCTCTATTTTCTATCTTCTCTCATATTTTTAATAAAATCGTACCATTTATAATAATTTTTCAATTATAAAAATTCTTCAAATAATAATTATCCAAATACATAGCTATTCAAAACTAATTTTTTTTATAAGCTTTTCTCCTAAAATCTTTTTATAAAAGTTGTTCAAAAATTATTTTTTTATAAGTTATTTTCTAAACTCTTTTTTAAATAAGCCTAATGTGAAAGATTGTTATTACGAGAAATTAATCTCTTCTATTAAAATTAATCCTATTAGTAAATTATTTTTATTAATTACATATGTCAAATGAATTTTTATCAATGAGTGTTTCAATATACATAATTAAATAAAATATTTTAAAAAAAATTAACATATAATTTTTATAAATAATTAATTTATTTAATAATTATAAATTAATTATATAATTCATATATTCATGACGTAAGAATATTTTTCACTGCATCATACACATAAATTATCAATACATGGATTTAGATTTCTTAATTCAACTTCGATTGAAGTATATTAATCATTAGAGTATGATAACTCTCTTTACAAATCTTCTTTTTAATACAAAAGAGTTTAAATATAATTCACCCACTTTATAATATTTGATATATCGCTAGATTAAGTATATTTGGTGCCTTGAAATATCTAAATCATCAAATTATGTAAATAAAAGTATTTTTCAGCTATACTTTTTTATTATGTCGTTTTCGTACTTTATTAATCTTTTTATGTAAAAACGCCAAAACATCAATTTTTAACCTATGGATGGTTTAAATGCGTTCATTTTGTTTTGGCGCAAGGAGTGATCACCCCGTTTGGCCGAACATTTTTTCTCCTTTTCTTTATATCTAAGGTAAGTTTTTTCCTCATTGTCTTGTTTTAATTTCGCGGTCAAACTAGCTTTTAAAAACTTGCGACTATTTGATCGTTTTCACGTTTATATCTTATAAAACTGTGTTAATTTACATTTAAATTCATATTAACAATAAGCTCAATTAAAATCACAAGTTTACTTAGCTATTATTTAGTTTTACTTGAGAAAGTGTAAGTTAAGTTAATTTAAGAGAGGATAGAAGAAGGTAAGGAGGATTGTTGGCATAAAAGTAAGGGATGAGAGGTAATATTTTTTGTTTGATTCAGAAGGAAAGGGGAAGGGAGTTAATTAAAAGTTGACAAATATACTCTTATATATTTATTTAAATTTATTTACTCTTTATTTACAATATTCATATCAAAATTATAATTTTTTAATTTATGAATCTTAAAATTTTCTATCTCATTTATACATATAATAAAATTAAAAAAAATATGATAAAATTTTAACATTATTTCTTATTAATTTTATAATTATTATATATTTTAATATAATATATAAATAATTTACTATGCTTATTAGGTTTTAGCAATCAAAACAAAAATCATGTGTCAGGAGAATTAAAAAAAAAAAGCTTTGAGGGTACAATTAGAATATTAAAAATATATAAAGGGCAATTTAGTTAAAATTGTACAAAAAAATTCTCTCATCTTAAAAAACTCCCTACTTTTGGAGGAGAAGTGAGCACATAAAGATAAAAAATTTTACTTCCCCTCACATCGCCTCTATTTTTTCCAACTAAATACACTTATATCTCTCATCTCTTCCAAAACCTCCAACCAAACAATGACTTACTTAATTTACCGTTTTTATACTTTTAATTTATAAAATTATATCAACACACTCTTAAATTTGTGTCAATTTTTTATATTTGATAATATTTAATGACTTTATATATGATATTTATAAAAATATCTTTATTGAGTATGATAAACTATAAATATTTATGAATTTAATTTCAATTATTTAAATTAAATTGTTAGTCATTTTTTATATTTTAATTATTTAATCCTATACTTTAATCGTTATTTATTAATAAAAGTAAATTATTATGAGTTTACTATTCGAGTATACTTGTTTAAATTTGTAAATTTGACAACTTTGACCATGTAATTTAAATTTTGAATTGAAATTTATAAATTTAGAGGAATCTGTCTGTCTTTCTAAAAAAAAAAGGAAAATTATTTAGAATCCCATAAAAGATAATTTATTATAAATTTTTTTATAAAATAATCAAATAATTAAACAGTCCAAGAGATGTAGGGATAATAATTTCAATTTGTATAATTACTAAGTTATATTTATTTATAAATAATAAATTTTTAGTCACGTGATAACAAGTTGAGTAGTACAGATAACAAGTGAGGGTTGTTGTAGTATGCCTTTACTATATTTATATAATTTTAAATTGTATATATTTTTAGTAATTTGTCATATATGTATAAAAAGAGTTTGATAATTGTATAAATTGAATTTATTATCTTAAATTTTTTTAAATTTTTTTAATTATTTGATGATTTTATATATATATATTTTTTGTAATAAATCATCTATCTTCCTGATATCTCTTTGCAATTCTCTTAAATAAAAATAACAACAGGAAATTTTGTGCAGTTGCTAACATATTGCCAATAATTTCCTAGGAAATTTTACTTGTAAATTGCAGACATATTATTTTTTAGACGATTTCTTTTATTAAAATTCCATTAGTCGGTTGCGGAGCTTTTGGGAGCTTGTAACGATAATAGCAGAATTATAAGGAATGAAGAAAATCTACTCGATGCTAGAAAGGGAGACTCAGCTTTATAGAAATTTATTTCTCAACAGCAAGATATCGTGGATCGGGGTACAAGGTGGTATATTAGGAATGGCCAACTGGTAAATTTCTTCACGGATAAGTGGCTATTTCCAAACAGGAGTCTAAAGGATTTATGTATTCGGCAAATTACTGCAGAGGAGGAAGGGAGTAAAGTTGTTGATTGGATTTCTGGTGGAACTTGGGATTATCATAGGCTTGCTACTATTGTCCCAAGTTGTGTTTTTCGAAGATTAATTAATATGATACCTCTTATGTCGGGGGCGGGTAATGATTTAATGGTTTGGAATTCTACGAATGATGGTACTTTCACTATTAATAGTGCCTATTTCCTAATTGAGAATAATGCTACACGAGACTATTGCCGTGTATACAAAGACATATGGAGATGGAGAGGTACTGAACAGATTCGTGTCTTTATGTGTATAGTCTTTAATAACTGTTTAGCAACCAATGCATGGAGAAGCACTTGGTCTTCAGCGGATGCAACCTGTCAGTATTGTAATGAGGATAGGGAAGATATCTTACATATACTCCGGGGTTGTTGTTATGCTAGAGAACTATGGACTAGATTGATACAACCTACATATTACCCGTCCTTCTTTAGAGCATCCCTACGTAATTGGTTTGATATGAATCTCACAAAGCAGCTAGGAGCTTATGGCAACAATAATTGGAGTCTAATTTGGGGGGCTTCAATTTGGAGCTTATGGAAGTGGAGGAATCGTGCTATATTTGATAATGACTTTTTAAGACCAGTGGACCCATATTCAGTTATTATGAAGACATGGGAAAGTTATGTGCAGGTTCAGGAGGACTATGTGGCTAATACCTCAAGCTTACCAAATTCATCCATATGGAAACCTCCCCCATTAGAATGGGTGAAATCAAATGTAGATGGAGCTCTAACGAAAGCCCACAATACAGCAGGTTGTGGTGGCGTTATAAGAAATCATTTGGGCAGTTGGGTGGCAGGATTTACGAGTGTTCTGGGTTCATGTAGTGTGGTTGAAGCTGAGCAGTGGGCCATTTTCAAAGGTCTAAAACTAACTTGGGAGTTAGGCTACAAGAAGATCATACTTGAATCGAATGCTAAAAATGTAGTGGACATGCTAATGAACGTGACAGAAGGTAGAAGCAGCTTATTAGTTACTCAGATACAGAAGTTTATGAATCTATCTTGGGAGCTAAAATTACAGCATGTATCTAGAGATCAAAACTATCTGGCTGATGCCCCCGTAAAAGAGGGTTTAAGGACTATACAAGTATTATATTCTTGTCCTACTCATTTAAGGAATGTGCTTGTTAAGGAGTGTTTGAGATTTAATCCCCTCATGATATAATTTTTTGTATTTAGGGTAGATTAGCCCTCTCTTATACCAAAAAAAAAATAATGTGGGGAAATTGACAGAATGTTAAATGTTTCATTCATGAAGGCATTTGTAAATTTAAAAAAAAAAATTGCGTGGAAAAAAGGAGCAAGTAACATCAAATTTAGTGAGTCGGATAGGTCAAAAGGATATCCCTGGCATATCCCCAATTAATGTGGAAGCATGGATAGATAATATATTGACGAAGAATACAACAGAGAATGAAAAATGGATATTTATTTTTTAAAAAATATTACATTACAATATTACAATTTACTATCGTTGATAAGTAAATTAGGGGAGTGGTTATATTTTTTCCAAAATAAAAAATTATACATTAAAGCATCTTTTAAAGTAGTAGTGGTTTACTATGCACGTCTGATTAATTAGATCAATTTTGAGAATTTATAAATTTCATGGGCAAATGATAATTTTAAAATGCTGTTTTTTTTTTTGCATCAAATAGCAGACATTCTAATCTTTTCAGAAAGTATTAATTCATAATTTTAAAATTATGCAAAAGAAATTATGAAAATTTGAAATTAAGCCAAAAAAAAATGTCATGTTTTGTAACAAGAGCATATTTTCAATCAAGGCCAATGAAAATTTGGCCACGGTAAAACCACAATTTTTTTGTTTTATAAAATCGTTGAAAAACATTACAAAAGCTCACACGGAAGCACAAACCCGGTGAGTACTCCTTGATGTTCCAGTAAAGTTGATTTATTTAATATGTTTCATTGAAATCTTTTTTTTTAAATAATATTAATATAAATAAGATGATCTATCCATTATTTTTAGATATAAATTTATATATTTAGAAGTTTAAATATTTCTTTAAATACTATAAATAAAATTATAATAAAATAATATTTTTTAAAAATAAAATAAATTTTAATAATTATATATCTTATATTTTTATTTATTAAATCCAAAGACAATGGGTGGCACTACTAAAGACTTGATTTAACATTTTTTAAGTGCAGGTATAAGTTAAGGTTATGCAGCGGACAGACCGGACCAGACTAGAGACCGGCCTGGAGTCTGGTTCGCTTCCTAAATGCACTGGGTTAGGCAACCCATTATCTGGTCTGGTCTAGAAGGAGCCTGAGGTAAGGTAGGAAAGACTTGGTACACTAAACTAGTAGAATGATGTAGGAAATCTAGAACTCAAATTTAGCTATTATCCTAGAACAAAAAATCGCCCTTCAGCCCGACAATACATGTGTCAGTGGAGGCAAAGTTCTTCCTTCTTCTCGATCTGAAATATGAACTCTGTGCCCTCCTCTATGTGTTATACTGTAGCGTCAACAACGACGAAGGGGATGTGAGGGTGAGGCATTGGGGAAAGTTAAGGTTTGTTCAAGTACTCTGAGTGATTTGAGTGCTCCAAATATGCTTCTGAGACGAGTGAGCAGCTGAGATGGTGAGTGCGATTTTTTATAACCTTAATTTCTCCTTTCCCATGAAAATAACATCACAATTATATATATATTCGCACCGGCCAGACCAGACCAATTAGTCTGATTGCTTAATTTTTTATCTAGTCCAATCCAACGAGTTCGTCTGATCTAACTAGTCCTTATTTTTAATCAAACCAAATTTTTTCAGACCGAGTTGAGGCGAATTTTGTCGGACTGAGCGAAGTTATACTAGACTAATGGGTTTATGCATATCCTAGCTGAAGTATATGTAAAGCAATCGAAGTTTTGTTTTTGGTATAAAGAAATTGAAGATTTGATCCCCCGTATCTCCCGTGGAAACAATCTTTTTGGGTCACTCTTTGTATATTCTGGATATTTTCTTTTATATATAATTTTTTTTAAAAAAGTTTGATTTATTAATGATCTAAAGATAAAATAAAGTCTCATTCCTTTTAGATGATACCAATATCGAACAAGGCAAACTGTCAATTACTCTCAAATATAAATTTAAGCATATAGAAATTATAATGTCTTCCTAAATACCGCTTCTATAATCACAATAAAATGGTATTACCATAGATAAACATACTCCAAATGGTTTGGATATTTTCTTTTTAGTTACAAGAAGAGGGCTAACCAACCCTAAATTAAAATAATTTAATTTACAATAGGATCGAATTCTAAATACTTATTAACTATGATATTCTTTAAATGAGACGAGCATGAATATAAGACTTGTGTATCCCTTAGGGCTTGTTTGGTATGAGGAATTTAGAGGGGAGTGGAGAGGAAAGGAGGGATTTTGCTCCCCTTTCCTTATTTGGCTCTATAAAATATTTAGGAGGAGAGGGAAAAATTTTTAAAATTTTCCCTCCCCTCCCCAACTTTGTCTATAAAATTATTATTTTATAATATTAATATACCCATAACTTTGTATCAATTTCCCTAATATTGACAAAGATAAAGCATCTAAAAAAATAAAATAAATAATTATAATTTGTAATGTAATCATATGATAATTAACAAAGTTAAAAAAAAAGGAAAAAATAGTATAGTTATAAATATTAAAAGATACGACTTACCTACTTATATTTCTAAAATTACCTTATAGTCACCAATAGCTATCATATTCTCCCTTTTAAGATAGAGAAAAATAAAAAAATAAAAGAAGGGGTGCTCATGGGCAGGGCAGAGCAGGGCAGCCCCTATGCCCGGTGTCCAACTCGAAAAATACATGGGCTGCATTTTGCAGTCCAATGCCCGGCCTTGCCCAGTAAAAATCGGGCTGGGCAGGGCATTTTTCTTGTGGACTGGGCATGATATAGCGGGCCATGGGCATTATGCACAGTCCTATGACGTGTCATATCTTGATTGGCCAATAGATGCAACAATCCATAGTGAATAAGCACGCCCGAACCGAGCCACATGTTTCTTTTTCTATCTACCCATTTGGCCAGTGTTGTCGTTCGCTCCATTCTTTGTAGTTAAAACGTGTTTCTGCCTTTGGGACATCAAAATTTGAAACCATTCATTCAATTTTAATTGCCAAACTAAAACCCTCCTCTAGAACCCAAAACGCGCCTCTAGAAAATAAAACACACGGACATACTCTCTCTCTCTCTCGTCAGGTTTGGACCTTCTGCTTTGATATCACGCCTAAATTTGTCCTCTTTCTCCTCTACCTACATTTGAATCTGGATCCTGCGCTTTCGAGTCCCGCCACAAACCCTATTCCTCTTTCTCTCTCTCATCCGTTTCTTCTTTCGCTCTAGATTTTCCGATTTCCCTCACACAACTGTGCGCACAATGAGAAAAGGAACTAAGAGGAAGACGAGGCAGAAGGAAGAAGCTTCTCAACCAGAGGAAGCCGACAAGAAGCAATCGACAAAGACTACTCGAGCTAAACGAGCTAGGACCTCCAAGCCTGAGACCGAACCCGAATACTTCGAGGATCAGCGCAACTTGGTACATCGTAGTTGCTAACTATTAATCTGTGTATTTTGCATTCCTGTCGAACGTGTTCGGAGCTTGATTTGGTTCTGTATCTTGTATTCGCACATTGGCGATTATTAGATTTGTTAGGTCTTTTTTGGTTTATTTCTTTTATTCAAGTGTGTCATCTAGCATTGTCTATATGATGTCCAATGCTTTTAATCGCTGAAACCAAGTTGCTAACTGAAGGTCATTCAGTTTATTGATATTGATGTTAGCTGGGCCTCGAAGAAGCGCTAAATAGTGGTTACTGAGGCTATGATTTATTTTAACTTTGCGTCATTATGCTCTGTATTCGAATGTGCGACCAAAAAAAATGAAGAAGTCAATCATAGCTTAGCTCTCCTTTGTCTTTTAAAGTTGTGTCAACTTCGTTTTCATGGTGAACTAGGCCGTAGGCCTATTGATGTCAGCAGACAACTGAACCTTGGCTGTAGCTGTTTGGGCTATTTCCATTGATGGAGCACGCATCTGTTTTCATAATGGATAAATAGTTGGAACGTTTCTATTTTCTTTAAACATTCCATACATTTACTGTGTTCCTGAACTATTGCATATTTTTTATACTACCGTCTCTCAGTTTTATCTTACTGCTTTTCATATAAGAAGTTGGTAGGTCCAGTGAGAAATGTTGTGAACCCTCTTTCCAATAGATAAGGAGTTGGGGCATGTTCTTAATGGATGAACGCATTCTTTTGATGTTATTTTGAATTTAATACTCACAGTTTATTTTTTTGCTACAAAAGTACCAAAATGGGGTGATGCATTGGCTTTCAAGCGTGATTAAATGTTACTTTTACCGACAATATTTGTCAATACGCATTGTGCAGGAAGACTTATGGAAGGAAACATTCCCTGTTGGAACAGAGGTTTGTAACTAGTAGCTTTCTTATTTGACAAATTGATAATTGTTCCTTATTTTTCTTACTGCCTCATATGATATAATGCCAGTGGGACCAATTGGATTCTGTCTATCAATACAAGTGGAATTTCTCCAATTTAGAAGTGAGAAACCAACCCATTTTTTCCTTTTAGATTTTGATTAATTGCTGATTTTTAGTTGAAGTATGAAGTTAACTACATTATGAATGAGTGATAAAATGGTCAAATATGTTCAGAATGCCTTTGAAGAGGGTGGTGCTCTGCATGGTAAAAAGGTTTATCTCTTTGGCTGCACTGAGCGTAAGTAGCTTGCAAGCTTCAAATTCTCATAATCTTAAAAGCTGGCAACTTGATTCTAAGCCAATTCCTCTTATATACTCATGATTATTACATCCAAATATCCTGTCCATTTTAATATATGCAGCTCAACTGGTCCCGTACAGAGGCATAAACAAAGTTATCTGCATACCTGTTGTGGTGGCTGTAAGTTGTCAAACTCTGTTCTTTCTGCCTCTGTACAAATAAAGAAATATGTGGGGTTTAATTGATTTTTGGTTTAGAGTTTTTGTTGAATTAAAATTGTTTAATCTTGAAAATGTGCAATTATATCTGCATGCTTGCCATGATCACTGTGTATTTTCCATTTCCTTTTTCTGGTACTTTTTATTTGGCTTAGACTAAAAATTAGTAATGCTTCAATTTTTGCGTGCTAAATTGTCCTTTGGAAATGTTATTACTTATAATATGCTTCATTAGTGTCGCTTGTAGATATGTCAAACCGGACAGTTTGGGATTTTAATTTATCCATTGTTTTTAAATTATATTTTAAAGCTCTATTTTTGTATATAGGTTCAATCACCTTTTCCCCCATCTGATAAAATTGGGATCAATTCGGTTCAGAGAGAGGCTGAAGAAATTATTCCTATGAAACAAATGAAAATGGACTGGGTTCCATATATCCCATTAGAGGATCGGTATTTATCCCCTGTGGCTTTTTTTTGAAACTTTCTTATCAAACAGTGCTTTATGGTCATTTCTGAATCTAATATTTATGGTTGATGATTTAATGGCTTCAACAGAGAAAGTCAAGTTGATAGAGTGAAGTCCCAAATATATATCTTGAGATGCACCCAAAGAAGGTATTTCCTTCTATCTGCCTCTTTTTCTTGCTGTGTATATGATAAGTCTGTTCCGTGCTTTCTGGCCCCATTAGTATTGTAGTTTGATAGCAAGCGTTGATACATTTTAAGTTAACACTCTTTTATTTCATATAATATATTTGATTCTTTTTTTTACCCCTCCCTTGTTTGTTAAGCTTTTTGCTTTGAGAAACATTCACCTTCACATTGCAAGTTTATTGGCCATTCCCCCCCCCCCCCCCCCCTGTAAAAAAGTCATTATTGTTTATCAATTTCGGGGGCTGAATTGTATGAGCTATTTGTTTGTCACCTTTTTTCTTGTTCTATTTGTTTCTCACACCATTTTCCTCTACTCTTTACCTTCAACTTTCTGCATGCTCATCTGATGTTCAGTTTCATGTCTGATGAATTAGATGCTTTTTGAAGAAAATCCACTGGGGGATGTGGGTGGAAAGTATTTTGGATTTGAAAATGCCTGGGTGTGATTTTTTAGCTTTGCTATTAGGTTGCCCTATTAAAATATGACAGGTTTATGGTTCTCTACTAATATCATGAGACGTCTAATAAGGTTTTTAATTAAATCATGCATTTATCATGCTATTATTGGAGACCCATACACTTTTCATATTTTAATTGATGAACCTTACCGTAAAACAACAACAAAAGTCTTATTCCATTAAGTGAGGTCGACTAAACCTTACCCTACATTTGTCATATTTTAATTGAGGAACCTGGTAGCAAAGAGACAAGGGACTGCAGCTAAGTCTAATCGTTCTGGAATATGCTTGAATCCTGGATGTTGGCAGTGCATATCCTTCAGTGCATTTTTTTAAAATTGTTTAACTAATGCAATGTTATTTTTGTGGCACAGCAATATGGTAATGAGGGGACTGTGTTTCTGTATTTTTGGTGTTTTTTCATTCTCCTTGCTTTAAACTTTTAGACGAGGAAATAGATTCCACCTCTTACAATGTCACGTAACATTTAATGACTTTAATACCCACAGCAAATCATGTTTTAATGGTAAATGTCAGGGATCTATCCTATGAATGTGGATTTGTTGATACTAAATAGAAATGATAGTTACAAATACAACAATTAGGGGAAGTTGTAGCACTTTGTCATTTTCTACCATATGAGAAAGTGTTCAGTTACCTGGTTTTATGTGCACAGCTTGATGGAATTTATTTTTTTATTTTATTAGTTGTTGGAATTAGCATCGTAAGATTTCTCTTCTATACACAATGAGCCTTGATACGCATATTTATGTTTATGAATATGAATTGTATTTTATATTAATCTATGTTATACAGGTCTGCTTTAAAGCATCTGAAGTTGGACCGGCTAAAGAAATATGAGTACTGCTTACCTTGTGAGTCTTCTGTCTTTAGAATATTGTAATATAATTGTTTAACTGAATGTGTATCAAGTTGTATCTAATTACAGGGAAAAGCAAACCTTTTCATATTCTAGCCATTGATATGAGATTGGATTAAGACATCATATAATGTCTGTTAGATTGTGACCGCAGTAGAAAATCAAGGACTGTAGTATTTGATTGATGGTTGATTTTAATTACTGGTACTTAAAATTGTTACAGTATAGAGTCATGATTACCATCAGTTACTGCGATTGCACTTGTTCAGATAGTTATATATGACGACTATGCGTTTCACAGACTTCTACCAGCCTTTTAAGGAAGATGAACTTGAACAGAGCACTGAGGTTCCGATTATTTTTCCTTCAGAGCCAAAGCCGGTAAATGTGATGGAGAACACTTGAATAGGTTTGTTCAATATTTGGTTTTCAATAAGTTCACTTATTTTTTGTTTGATGCAGGTATTCTGTGAATTTGATTGGGAGTTGGATGAGCTTGAGGTGATAAATTAATTTTGTATTATTTGTAATTTAGAAAATGTCAGATTAGGCACCTTAGAAGTGGTAAATTTAAATTATCCATGCATCCTTTTTGTTTTCCCAGACTATCAATCATGTAAGTCCAATTGTCACAATATGTGGCATTATTCTGCAGGAATTTTAATATTTTTTGCTTATCATTTTGTGATAATTTATGCAACGCAACTGGCAGCCTGTTTGTAATGTTATTAAGTTCTGAAGATATTAACATATAACACATGAGCATTGAGGTTTGGGAGCTGTGAAGGTGTTCGGCTTCTAATTGTATCTGCTCCATCTATATTTCTGCTCATTATGGCCCTTGTATTGAGTAGACAGGAATAAAATATTTAAATTTGGAAAAGTAAATGACTTTGGGCAAGGAACTCGTACTAATTTGTGCTTTGCTCTGTAGGAGTTCACGGATAAGCTCATAGAGGAGGAGGAGTTATCAGAAGATCAAAAGGATGCCTTCAAAGTAAGTAATAGTTGAACGAATATGGTTTGCTCATGCTTTTCATATCTTTAAAACATCATGGTATGCTGATGCATTTATGGTTATAGGAATTTGTAAAGGAAAAAGTTCGTGAGGCAAAGAAAGCAAATAGAGAGGTACTATGGTTGTTGCAATTGGTTCTGCACATCTAGTGTTGCTTCCTGGTATCTTACCTATTTATTTTCTTGTAGGCAAGGGAAGCTCGGAAAAAAGCCATTGAAGAAATGAGTGCGGAAACTAGAGCAGCATTTGAAAGTATGAGATTTTACAAGTTCTACCCTGTGCAAACACCAGATACACCCGATGTATCTAATGTTAAGGTAGGTTCTTGGGCATTCTTACAAGACTCTTTGGCATTTAAAATTTTGCCTACATTAGTATGAGATACACCTGAGGCAAGCATTTCAATATTACTTTTAAGAGTTGACACATTAGTTTAGACCCTGAAATAACATGTTATAGTTCTATGTATAGGATGGGGATGCTCTGGATTTAATTGAGAATTGTCAGGGTCAATTTCTCAATCCCAGCCATAAAAACTGACAAATAGCCTTGCACCTATGGTTTATGTGAGGTCATTTCAGTATCCCAAATTTGACCACTTTGTTTCATCTCTGGTCATCTTCCACTTTCAATTTCATCAAAATTCTCACTTTCATAATTGAAAGATCTAGCAGAGAGCAGCCGCAGAAAAGGGATGAAAAATGCCTCCTCTTATAGAACACACTCTTGGACTTTGATGAACTAAGGAAAAATCTAATAATTGGCTTATTGTGTCGGTTTCATTTGATTCATGCAAAATTGGATCCTCAAGCTCTTGACCGCAATGAAGCTTCTTACTTCTGCAATTGGAACACAAATCACAATCTCCAACTTCCCACTTTCAATTGGAACACAAATATCTAACCTTTTCACATCACTTCAATTAGATCTATTGATGATTATTTGCGTCTCTTTTAGTGCAAGCTACAATCCGACAAGCTCAACTCATTCTGTTAAACTCCCTAGCAAAGCTATATGAAGGTTGCATTGCTACAGGTGCTACTGCACAAGCAATAGCATGCTAGAAGATTACTTGGGTGTAAACCTAGCATTTGGGGCTGTATTCTTTCCTGTTCACCAGTTGATATGGGAAAAAGTAGGGAGAGAAAACTAGGATGTTGATAGGATAATCAAAAATCAAAGGAAAAGCTCAATTATTAAGTTTACAGATGTTGTGAAAATCGAGGTTAAGTATCAGTTGGTCCATCTTCTTGACATAAATTTTGTAAACTTTTTACAAGTTAAATTGCAATTTTGACAACCATATGATATAGGAAAAAGGTATGCTCTTGGTCTGTCTTGTTCAACTTGTTTAAAGGACTTTGGGCTAAAGGTTTGCATCTTCAGATATGAATGTGAGTCCTCATTTCTACTGGTAATCTTGCTTGGTGGTCAATTGTCCTTGATAGACCCCTTAACTGTCAAGGAATGGCTGAGTAGCCTTCTCTAGGGATCAAAGATCCGATTGGAGGTAATCTTTTGGATTGAGCCTTTGCTTGTCCTTGTAAGACCTTAGTCATGCCATTTGCACTCTGAATGGCAGTCTAGGAGGTTACAGTTGGCCACTTCTTTTTTCTGCTTTATTTATTGAAAATGTTCCAATTCCTTACTTTTAAAAGGGTTGCCCGATCATCTTTTCTCTGATACCAATGATGTGTATGGCTGTACTGCTTACAAATTCTGACCCCGTTTGGTTAGAACCCCGGAAAATAATACCTGCTCCATTGCACTATAATTGGGATATGGAATACTATCTATTATATTCCTGCGATTATTACTTAACAAGTATTTCTTTATGATTAGTTTTCATTTAGGGATACATGACATTTCACGTCTAAAAAGTTATTTGTTTCATTCCGTTCCCTTTCCTCAGAAATTCTGTCAAACTTTTGTTGTTATGGCTCAATTGCTCCTTGGGACATATGTTTGGGTAAAGAGGATATGATTTTCTTAAAAAAGGAAGATTAAAATGACGAACAATTGCAAGTTACGTTTTTGTACCCTGTCATGAAGTTCTTGTTCCCGTTCAGAATGCCATTTTCTTGCTCATATAATGTACTGTTGTTTTTGCAGTCCCCATTCATAAACAGGTATTATGGAAAGGCTCATGAGGTTCTGTGATTGACCCCAAAGGCGAAAATGGCAAAGAAATTTGTTGGCTTGTCTTGCCCATACCTCAACAGGGATTTTGGTTTTTATGTTCCGCAATCAGCAGGCAAAACCAGCTTGTGGCATCCAGTTTTCCTTGTGACAATAGGTTTCTTAAGGAAAATACGATGCAACAATGTAACCTTAGAACCTAGTGAAGAAAAAGTAGTTTAAGATAGGAGGAGGAATATATGAGATCTGTTTTGAGAGGATTCCAATTTGTAGAGAATTTCTTTGACGATTCTGAGGGGCTTGAATTTCAGGGACTTTCTTGCCTATCTTTGTTTTATCAGAGATCATTCTTTTTTGCCATTCATAGTATCTTGTACGACTTTTGTTTAGATGCTAGAAAAAGGAAATGAATTTATTTCCTATTCCTTGTATATGTGGTTGGACTCTTTCTAGTTTCAACACTACTGAAGTAGTAATGTAAGACACAGCCTGATCACTTAAATGAGCTACACTTTCCCTTGACGCTAATGAATTAAGAAGCACTTTCACTTGTTGAATCTCGTTACGTCTACATCAAGTTATGTCTGCTTCCCAGAATTGTATGCATTGAATTGGAAAAAGAATGGATTATTATGCTACATAGAACTATAATTATAGGGAAAGCTTTTTTATTTGGGAAAATCTTAAAAGTAGCTATTTATTATACTTGATAAATAAATAACGAAATATTTTTGTAGGATTTCTTGATTTGGTATTTTAAAATTTAAGAAATTTTATATTTTGAGAGTTATGTTCAAATTATATAGTTGTTTTTTAAAGGATATCTGAAATTTTAATCAAATTTTTCGTTTTGTTTTAATATATTGAAAAATGTCATTTGAGGTGACTTTTATAATGTTAAAATATATTGAATTAAAATCGTTCTCGTGTAGCGTCCAAAAAATGTTATATTATTCATTGTTTATTGATATATTAGTTGAAGATTAAACTATATCATATAAAATAATATTATATGTAAGAACATGTTAGCTAACGATAGTAGTGCAATTTGTCTTTTATTATAAGATAAACATGTTCCGATTTTAAAAAAATCACAAACAAAAATTTTCAAAACGAATAGTTTTTCTTCTTATTATTTTTAGTTATCCATTCAATTTATCTAAATTTTACTCTAACTATATCTTAATCTGACTTATATAATTCATTTAACTATGATAAGTGATTTTCTTAATAGAATTTTTTTACATATATTAAAACTGAAATTTAAAACTTTATTTAAGTAATAATAAATCGTTTATAATTTAGATCAACCCGTTGCTAAACAAATAGCTATTAGAATACCTAAATGAAGTTAAATGGTACATTAAGATGGGGCCAACACATCATGCAAGCCCAAGCAAGGTGGTGTCAAAAGCAATGATTTTCGTAACATAAAATTCAGACATTACATCGCAAAAAAAAAAAAAAAATATTACAATACATCCTTTATTTTACAGCGTTCGACCAGTGAATAGACAAATAAAATTTATCACCACTATGAACTCACTCTTGCTCAGAAGAGGACTACTTCAAATTTGTACACGACCCTCCAAAGAGAGAAAAAAATAGCAATACATATGTCAGCTTGATTCATTGCTATCAATTCAGCTCAGAATCAGGCCAAAAATACTCAGTCCCCTTCATCAAAAAATGATCTTTCCAAAGACCCAAGCCCGCGAAAGGCAAGAGACCACAGAATAGTGGCAGAAATACCAGCAACGAAGCGTAGAACAGAAATCTTCGGAACCAATAAGGGAATTTTGTATCACCCTTTGTTGTTTGTAGTGTAGTGGTAGTGACAGGTCCATGGAGGATTTGGAACAAAGCTGATGTGAAAACAATGGACAAGAAATGAAGAAAGCACATAATTTCCCAGTATAAGAGCCAGACATATCCATTCCCTCCGAATGTATCCACACACAGCTTTCCGAAATAGCCGCAAACCACTCCTAACAGCAAAAGGATGAAAGTTACCGGCATCGTCTGTGTTGTCGATGTTGTTGACCGCCACATGAGCAAATATGCAACGGCGCAGATCATTAAGAAACCGAATGCCATTCTACTCAGAACTTGAACTTGACACCACAAAACATTCATCCGTGAATTGAAAGAGGACACTGACTTAGGAGTCCACCAGGAGTAGGAGTATAATTCCTGAAGTAGAGAAAAAGAAGATATCAACATTTTCTGAAAGGAAAATATACAACTATTATATGCAGTTAAATCACTATAGTTGGGTGCTATTTCTTGCTTCATATTAATAATTTGTATCATTATGCTTGTAACAACTATAGATTACAACAAGAGGCCACTAATATAAGACATATTTAATTAATTTAATTAAATTAAGAATGTTAGTTAAGTTAGTTAATACGACATGCTTTGTTCTAAAATACCCTGATAATCTTCCTTAATCCTTTAATTAATATGATGTCTTGTTCTAAAACAACTGAATAATCTTTCTTAATTTTCTCCCTCTCTTAATTATTATTGAGGGAGTATTAATAGAGGCAATTTGGATGAAAAGTGGTAATTATAAGAAATATGTCATATATTCAGAACTAAGATCAACATTCTAATTAACTTTTATATTAAGGACCGGGGTATTACATATTTACCAACAAAATTGAAATACAAATCAAATCAATCTAAAATAACTCATTGCTGCTCCAAAGAAAATCAAAGAACTATACTTTTCATGATTATGTAATGATTAATGGTTACTAGCCAGTATGCATCCCAGAAAAGCTGCCAATCGATATGATTTGAGAATTCCTATGGAAAGAAAATGAACTTATATCACCCATAAATGCTATACTAAAGCATCATGAATCCCATAGATTAATGAGCATATGTTAAAGGGACCAAAGCCAGAATAAATGACATAGAAATAATAGTCAATACTTGCCTCATCTAAAGGTGTACATGATGCAGTAGCTTCAGCAATCCGTTGATAGGAATAAGTATAAGCACCGTACAGAAGTGAGGATGACATAACAAGCAGACCCGCAATAAGACAGTCAATGCACCTCTTATTTAGCTCACCGTGTCTCAGATCTTCTTGCTGATTCTTAAACTTTTCAGCTTTAAAAGAATGTTTTGATACTCCCATGGCAAGCTTTGATCTCTCCAGATGATTTGAATCTGAGCTGAGGGCCAATTGTGTCTCTTTTAGCTTCAACTTTTTCATCATAAGGCCAAGTTCCACTGCCTTGAGGTCATTGGAACGATTTTGTTCGATGACAGATTTCTCAAAATAACTAATATTGGCCCCTGAGGAGATCGGAGGGAAACGTGCCACTTGGTTTAATTGCCCGGGCACAATTAGACGATGACTAACTAAACCCATAGGAATGCTCTCCTTGACCTCTTCTTCAGAACTGTTTGATCGATCTTGGATTCCATCATGCACGACTACCTCCGAAAAAGCATCCTCTTGTACAACATCCCTTTTGCAATCTCCTTCGTCAAGAGTCAATTCGGAAGCTAGAATTTCTCTCCTTGAAGTATCAAATTCATTTCCTTTATTCCCTGTAGTTGATTCATAAATTAATCTAAGAGTATTCAGAGTGCTATCAAATGATTGTTCAAAGTTCCTTGTTAGACCATCCAGCCTGTCTCCAAAAACCTGAAGTCAGATAGGCATCAAAATAAGTTGCACGCAGATATTACACAGCAAAATGGACGAGCTTAATGTTAAAATATAAGTCAAACAGCAATCAAGAGGTGAATCAGCAGTAAACATGTGGCTTACATTAGCTAAAGATTCTCTGACAGCGGATTTGCACATCTGCAAGGTTCACAAACAACAGTTGAGGTTCAAATTAAAATCTGATAAAATTAATTACCATGCACCAAAATGGCATATAGAATGTGCTACTTAATTTATTCATCCATAAGAATAACAGGATATTTCTGAGATATTACTAGGTTGATGAATTTTATAGCTAGTACTGTAATTCAGACATCACAATGTACATCAGTCACCTTTGATAATGCTTTCTAAATGAAAATGTCTTGACCAATGAGAGTATAGAACCGAAAACTGGAGCCAAGGTTTATTACAAATTAACTAGTTCACGAAAGAAATGGGCAAGAAAATTACCAATGAAAAATGTTCTGGAGACATCCTTTCAGCAGTTCTATCTCTTCTATACAACACCTAAAACACAACATATTGAATGCACAATGTTAAGTGTTAACAACAAAAAATCAATAAAAATCATAATAATTTATTGAATTAAGCATCATTACAGTAAAATATGTATGTTGCAGGAGCTTTTATAAGCCAAATCTCATTTAATGGAAGGGACAACCACTAAATGGGGCTTTTATTAGAAAAGGGAGAACTGAAGCAACATTCTATCACAATAATCAAGAAATACAAAGTAAGAGTTTACATAGCAAAGAGAGAGGCACTTAAATTATTCAATGCCTAAAATCGGTAAGATAAACATGTGAACCAGTTTTCATAGATCAGACAACACAGGCAAAATCAACCAAAATAATATCTCAAAAGGGACGAACAAACAGCCTTGCATATCCATGTGTAAGTGACAGATGGAATGGATTGAATGCCGTTGCAAATGACAAGGATATTATGTCATTGAGATGTTCTTCTGAAGGCATAAAGTCCAGAACTAGAGCATGAAGCAAAAATGAAGTCACCCCAGCAACCACGTACAAAGACCTCTCTTCAATTTCAAATAGCAAGAATCACATGCTCCCTACGAAAGCACATATAAATGACTTAAGTTGCTGATTACCAGCACGACATCCACTTTCAAACAACAAAACAACCAACTAATTATTTTCACTGGAATAAAATCACCACTTTCAACTCCAACATGCTATTATGTGATATTGACATATTCACTGGTAGATTGCAGGCATACTACTAACCCTCTTTTGAACTGACAAACACTGGATAACAACACAGGTTTCATGGAATAAAGTCAGAGTTTAGTTATTTTTCAGAGGATGAACAATGGAACACAAGCTCTTGTAAAAGGAGTGAGCTATAGAATATGCTAAGTAACTTAGAAACCTTGTATGTTAATAATTTGGTATCAGTCTATCAGAGATTCTTTGATATCGGATGAATAGGTGTAATTTCCAAAAATACACCAAGACTTTCCACGAGAGATTTCTGGCGATGAAGAGTATTTATGTAAAAGTAAACGCAAACTGAAGAAGTGGAGTAAGAATTGAAAGGAGATAAACATAACTGTTAGGGCTTGTAGTACTGGAATAGGTAGCAACTGAGATGGTAAACAAGAATTGGTTTGTTTCAGTTTAAGAACTAGGTCAGGTGTATCTTGATAGCTGAGACATTAAATCCATGTCTCCATTATAGCTCAAGTTCTTTAAATTTACTTCCATGTCCTTCAGATGCAGGGTAGCGTCTAGGACCTTAAATGAGGAAAGTAGAGTACCACAGCTATACCAAGCAAGGTAAACTAACTCTAAAATTATGGCAAATAAGTGATAACTTTGTTGGTTACTTGAAAGAAGAGTACAATCTGAGGTTAAAAAGATGAATGCATGGGAGAGCTCAGGGGAGGGTAGTTTTTAACCAGGAAGTCAGTTAGAGTAATTTACCCAGCGATGCAGTGAACGTAGACTTTCATGGTGAGCAAAGAGGGGAAGAAAAAGAACAAAACGTACAAACCTGAAGCTCTTTTTTAAATGCTGTGTTACTGGTATGACAAATCGACTTCCCCAGAAAGGCAGCACAATGGTTGATCACTGAACATTCAAAATTTGAACTTGGACTTCTGGAGTACAAGTCCAACTAACTTGGACTTCTGGGTTTATGCACAGTCAAAGGAATAACCTTAAAGTAGTAGAAGGACTGGTAGATGTCCTCCTGTGACCCGAGAAAGATAAAGGGAATCCGTAATCGAAGCAAACATCAACATTCAGAACTTCAAATATTAAGAGAAGAAGTTGGGAGGCACAATAACTTTTAAAACTCTCACATGGAAAGACCCAATATCATCTTTAATAGCATTAATTTGTCAGTATAGACAACACCCAATCATCAAAATCATAAATTTCTTCATATTCCATAGCCACCTATTAATGAGACATTGCAAGAATATAGTATGAAACAAAACAGAGAAGCAAAAAGAAAAAAGAAAGTAGCACCTGAGCAATAACAGCTGCAAAAGACATTCCAAGAGGGAACCCGATCGCAGCTACATCTCCCCTATTGCGGCGAACCAGTACTCTAGGGTTTCGCCGGTGACACGCAACGGCGATGCCCCTTTGCGATGAAACCGCAGAAGAAGATTGACGACTCGATGACGAGGATGGAGATTCAGAATTATCTAAAGCTACTCTCTTCTTCATTAAAGTTCTCTTCTTGCATCTGGTACTGAGCTGAAGCTCACTATCGATGGGTCCTGGGGGATAAATCTGGACCATGGGTTGCGAACAATGGTGGTTGTTGGAGTCGACGACGGCGACGCCTTCACCGTCTCTGTTATCGAGGTCGTGATCGGAAAGGCAATTATTGCCGTGTTGGGGTTGCAGAGAGGAAGAAGAGGGAAGAGCATCCATGACACGAGAGGTCGAGCCAAAATTCAAACTTACAAAGTTAATTTTATTTTTTGGACCTGAAAACGGCTAATTTTATATATAAACTTCTAATCATAGAAGACGTATGAGCCTACGAGGCAGGAGAAGGAAGGAGTGGGCGCCGCGCGAGCGTTATAAACATTCCTGTACTTGCTTCGCAAGTTCCAAATTCATGTTTGTACTTTGGGGCTTACTCGCGTAAAAACTAGGCAATTCTTGCCTTCAAGGTCTTCAAATTTGATAAGATGCTAGTAATCTTCCAAGCAAACTTTTTTTCCCCCAGATAGTTGCATAATAATCATTAAGATATATCTTTAAATTTTAAAAAATATTTATAAAAATAGTTATAAAGACAACTTATTATCAATTGAATTAATATTTATTAATATAGTTACTTTATATATATATTATGTCTTTGAATATTATATTTGTGTTTACATTTAGTATTCAAACCATCTTATAAAAAAAAATGAGAAATTAGTAGAAATTTTAATAAAAATACTTATGAAATGTAATTCAAATATGCTCAATGCCTTAGTGTAAACTAAAGTTGTGAAATCTAGGGATAGAACCAAAGAAATTTATTAAAATTTACAGTATAAAAAAATATATGCTTTGTATAGAAATCTAGGGATAGAATCAAAGAAATTTATCTAGACCGCGAAATTTATGCTTTATATTAATATTTATCACACTTATTATTTTGAATAATTACAATAAATTAAATATTTATAAATTGTAAATAAAGGTATAAGGTATATAATATAAAATTATAAACTCAAAATAACATCGCCTAGAATACAACCCCTAAAGAATGAAGCGCGTTTGTTGCTCCACATTTACAAAGTTCATAAATCCTTACACTGGGGTTAACAGCAAAATTACATTTTTTAATTGGTATTTTTTTTAAACCACAATCTTTTATTTCAAGTATATTTTGAAGTGTGTGTGTATTTGTTTTCTTCTCCCAAACTCGAAATAACCTTTAGCAACAATCTTGACCAGTGCTGTTTACGAGATCCTTCTGTAATGGCTTCAATTCCATTCAAGTTCAGAAACCTCCTCTGAATAAGTCCATATCCTTCGTCTACAATGCAAGATCAAACCATCTAACATATCATATATGTACAAGGCTTGAGGGTGATCTCTATCTTCAACTGTAAACATACTAGATGTTCCATTCGCTTGAACAAGGCTTTGTCCTGGAGATTTTTTCACGTTAAGATTCTTCATCTTCCACCTCACAGCTGCCACTCCATCCCAAATTCCAGCAGAAGCATATGTATTTGCCATCTCCACATAAGGAACAGCCCCTTGAGCATCCATTTCACAGAGCCTTTCAAACACATACTTGGCCATTGCCATATTATGATGAAGCTTGCAAGCACTGAGCAATGCACTCCATATTCCAGCATCAGGTTCAAAAGGCATGGTCTCAATTTCCAGAGCTTCCTTTAGTCGTCCTCTTCGACCGAGAAGATCGACCATACATGAATAGTGATCTATACCTGGGTATATGCCATACTTATGAGCCATCAAAGTGAAACAATATAATCCTTTCTCAAGTAAACCTCCATGTGCACAAGCTTGAAGAATGGCAAGAAATGTTATGTGGTTTGGTCTCATTCCCAGATCTATCATCATGGAAAAAAGGTCCATAGCCTCATTAACATCTCCATTTAAAGCACAAGCAGCAATCATAGTTGTCCAGGAGACCACAGTTTTGTCAGTTAAGTTATGAAAAAGTTATCGAGCTTCGTCGATACTTCCACATTTGGCATATATGTCAATCAGTGCATTACAAACTACATCATCTTTCAACCCCTTGGCAATGGAATAAGTGTGAAGCCATTTTCCAAGCTCTAGAGCGCCCATTTGGCCGAACCTGAGATCAAAGCAAGTATGGTGACCAGATCAGGTTTTTCATTAGTTGCTTCCATTTTATTGAACAAGGCTAATCCTTCATCCATGTATCCCTTCTCAACGTACCCATTGATCATAGCAGTCCATGAAACACAAGTTCTGTAAGCATGGCATCAAACAAAAATCTTGCAGAATGAATACTTCCACACTTGGAATACATAGAAATAAGAGTGTTAACTACACACATGTCGGAATCACAGCCTAACTGGATTCCAAGAGAATGAATCAGCATACCTTGAAATAGTGCTTCGGGTTGCACAAACGATGAAAGCAAATTGAGAATGGTGCTAATATCTGGGAAAAACCGACCATGTAGCATCTCTTTGTAACAACATAGAGCCTCGTTATGTTTTTCAAAATTGGAATACGCTGCAATCATGGAATTCCAGGAGACAACAGACCTTAGACCAACATCAGTTTCATCGAACATTATCTCTGCCAAGGCCAAGTCATCACGTTTAGCATATGCAGCAATCAAAGTGTTAGCGACCGACACATCAAAAAGAGTTCCAATTCGAATGCCATAAGAATGAATCGCACCAACAAATCTAGGATCTTTCGTAATCAAAACAGCATGAGTCAGAGCCAAGACGGTTATGGAGTCAGGTTCAGTCACCGAAATCCTCATCTGATGAAGAAGACAAGAAACCTGATCGATGAAACCCGCCTGAGCAAAACCCAGTAATATAGCATTTCAAGAAGCGACATCCCTCACGGGCATTTCAACAAATACATTGTACGCGTCTTCCAGTTGGTCGCATTTAATGTACATGTCAACCATTGCAGTTTGCACAAAAACATTGGATTGAAACCATGATTTGGCGACAAGGGCATGTATGATTCGGGAATTTTTGATATCTAAGAGTTTGGCACAGGCTTTGGCTGCGAAGGGGAAAGTGGAATTGTTGGGATGGATACCATTTTGCTTCATCTGACGGCAAAGAACAAGAGCTTTCTCCGCATGGCCTTGATTCACAGCTTCCCTTATGCAGGAGTTCCATAGACAAACGGTAGAGAAATTGGAGAAATGGTTCAGGTGTGAAGTAAAGTAACAGAGAATCTGACTCCGAACATTTCTCATCGTCGTGTGTATAAATATCTTGAAGAAGACAAGAGTAACTCAATCCCCCTACAAAATTGTCATAAGCACCGGGAAAAAAAAGAAAAATTTGCAGCAAAAGAAAAAACGACACCGTTTCTGTATGAGGTGGAGGTGGAGGCGCAGCGGAGGAACTCCAAGTCTCCAGTAACCCTATTCTTCATTTCTTCGATACTTTCCAATTTCCAATAATTAAAACCGCTTCGTCCTCTTACTTTGAGCTCTGGCTTCAATTCTTGCTTGATGGTTCACTTTTTGCTTCGAAACCAGTGCTTCTGCACGGTTTCTATTTCTTGGCTCCGGATTAGATAGAACTTACGTAATTTGTATAGGCTTCGACACTTCAAATGAGTTCTTTCACTTTAAGCTCTACGTCAGAAACTCACAAGATTTTCCATAAAATTTGATTCGCTAGGGAAGTGGTTAATTTCCTTCTCCTAATTGATAATATCTTTCAAAGTAATTTTGGTTCGACGTTTAATTTATCCGTTGGGATCCTCTCCAGCGCCTTTTCTCTCCAGCTTTTCTTAATTCGTGATCTTGTCCGTTGGTGCAACAATTTTGCTCGGTTTCTATCTACATAATGACCGAACATTACAACAAGTACGGTTCTCTCCTTATCGAATGGTTTAAAACTTGATTTTCGGTTTTATTTTTGCTTCAAATATGTTTATGATTTTCGATGGATATGCCTAGGCTGGTTAAACTAGCAGCGAGAGCCTTCTACGATGATCTGACGAGCAAAGGAGATAATCAGCCTAAAACGGGTAGGAGTGATAACAGAGGCATCGCTGTAGTGGTGCTCGATGCACTCACGAGGTTCGGCCTTAGTTATTGTTTTTTTGTTCATCTGATTTAAAAGTTGTTCTCTCTGTTTCCTTTGCTGAAAGCAATACAGCAGAGGGCAGGCTATGATTTTTTTTTCCTTTTTAAAGATACGAGCAAACAAAATAGATTAACAGGATGTGAACTTAAATGAACTTGAATGAAAAGATAAGAACATATCAGAGGAGTGGCAGTGTTTTTATGAAGGCACTGTTGGGTTATTTGCTAGGATCATTTGATCCGGGACAGTCTTTTAGTTCGTTGAATGTCAAATAAAGGTCTTAGTCTTTCTTGGGTGTGGAATCTTTGGTGCCTTGTGGGTTGCCAAAGAATTACAGAAGACACTATTGTTTGAACTTTGATTTATGTAGCTAAAGAATAGAAGGCGTGTTTTTGTCCTTTGGCTAAGTATGCTGCTCTTTTTCTCCAGACGACAATGGGTTAGAGAAGAAGACTTGGCAAAGGACCTTAAATTGCACACAAAACAACTTCGTCGAACTCTGCGGTTTTTTGAAGAAGAGAAGTTCATTACTCGGGATCATAGAAGAGAGGTACTGTTTGGCTTGATTGAATCATAAGATTTTGAATCTTTTCACCCTATTACAATTTAATTTTCCAACACTGTTAGCAATTTTAAAGTCCAGTGAAGTACATATTTAGGCATAATAGCTTCTTTTTTAAATGTTTAACCATGTTATGTATTCATCTCAGTGTCTTACAATGTTCATATTTTTCTCTTATAATTAGTAATCTATACTGATCAGGTTCCTACATTACAGAGTCAGTTGTCAATATCTTATTTTAAAGTACATCATATTGTTTCATTGCTAAGCTTTTCAGCTGAAGATTAATAAGTGATGAGTCTAATTTATGATTTTATTAATCTTTAGGAGAGCTGTAAGAATACTACAGAATTAGATAAATAAGGGAAAGGCTTTATCAGCGTTAATTCCATATTCATCTCATACTTCCCCACATCAAAATCTGAAGGGATACACTAGGCAGGACTAATTTAGATGATTATCAAAGAGACCAGAACAATAAGTATCAACTTTGTGGCATGACCTTGAAGCTTTATAGATGTTATATAGTAGGGGTAAAATGGGGTTGTACTTTCCTCTATTTCTTGTGCTGAGGTTTGCGAATGGTATATTGTTGGAGAATGTAGATCTGGAAAATTTTGTGCTCCAAAAAGTTTCAAAATTCAAACTTTTACTTTGTCGGATGTGAAAATAGATATTGATACCTTCGACCTGAGCTAACCCAACATACATGCATCCATACAAAGAGTGTGCCATTGGAACCACATACGGATTGTACCACATTAGTTTCAAATGAAATTTTGCTAAACTTATAACATTCATGGTGTTTATTGCCACTCTAGTGACTTCGAACTTGGAAGCTGTTTTTCGGGGTTGTTATTTTGTATTTTTTCCTGGGATGGGTGCTTGGTAATTTGCAATCTGTTTATTAATTTGGAACCATATTGCTTTGTACTGCTTGACTCAGACTATATAGCCAAGTTTATGGTTTTGTCCATAACCTGCGTGACTTATTTTCATTGAAAAGAAACTTAAAATGTTAAGTGAGGGTCCATGAATGCTATTATTGATATATCTAATATGCCTCTTGAGCAAATTTAATATGCTGTATGGGCTTGAGGTGTGGTCAAAGGATCCACCCATCGGACTTTATGCTAAAGTATTACTTTAAGGAATAAGACATTAATGACTGAACTCGTAATCACTTGGTGGGCTTTAGATTTAGTAATCGACCTCTTCATCCTAGAAGAATAAGTTATTAAGTGAATGCCCTTGAAACATGACTGATTTTATTAATATGCCTAACACAAGCCAAGTAACAACCTTTTTGTGCACCATTAACATTCACCTAAGTCACACAATTGTTAACTTATAATAGTATCAACAATCTAGATTATTATCATCATCCTATAGCATTCCAGTTTTGTTTTAATCAATTTTCAGGCGGCTGAAATTTCCACCAAGTCTCTTTTTCTGTGACTGTCTATAAAATGCCTATCATGTGTTGTTGCTTATCCATTCCTTCAATCTGTTTGTTTCTGTCCTCAGACATAATGCTCCCCGTCATACTACACAAATGCATCTATTCTTTTCTAATTCATTTTGTTCACCATGCAGTTGTTTTTCTTACTTGACTTGCTCTTCTGCTACATATAGTTGGCCATCTTATTCATTGATCAGCTTATAGGACATTTTAGATCTTGAAGAATAACTAGGTTTGTTTAAGCTTCTATGTCAGAGACTTCTATTATGCTAGTTTCTCTCTGTTATCTGCAAGGATTCTTAGTGGTCTATGATTTTAAACTTACTAAGCTCTTTCTGATGGTACGGGTAGAGTTTTATTATTTGTAATGCTGAGTTTTGCAAAAGTATCAATCTTCAGTGATTTTATAAAGTCATGTACTGATATTGTTGAGATATCTATCATGTACACATTTACTTATTTATGTCATATCTTGTTTGGTTTTCTGTCAGACCGCAAAAGGTGCAAAAATGTATAGTGCTGCTGTAGCTGCTACAACTGATGGTTCACTGGGACCAAAAGAGGGAGAAGAAAAGGTCAAGCTGCATACACACTCCTACTGTTGTCTAGATTATGCGCAGGTCTGTCACTTTTTCTTTGTATCTCTATAAATTATATTTGGGGGGTTCTTACTGCTGAGAGAAGGGGATATCAGAATTATTTTCCCTTTTCTTTGACAATATCTTAGAATTACTTGCTCATCAAATCCTCATTTCTCTATTTATTGACATTGTTATGATGAAATTTGTTGTAGATTTATGATGTGGTTAGGTACAGATTACATCGCATGAAGAAGAAGTTGAAAGATGAATTGGAGAACAAGAATACAGTTCAGGAATATCTATGTCCCAACTGTGCAAAAAGGTTTTGGATGTTCATTGTAGTCACATTATGACAATTCTGATCTTGCTTGTTAATATAAAGTATTTTTTTCATAGTATGTTATAATTTGAATTATTTTAGATATAATGCCTTGGATGCTCTGCGCTTGATATCTTTTGAAGATGAAGACTTCCATTGTGAAAGTTGTAATGGGAAACTTGAGATAGAAAGTGACAAGTTAGCTGCTCAAGAAGGGGGAGATGCGGATGACAATGCAAGAAGACGCCGCCGTGAGAAGTTAAAGGACATGCTTCAAAATATGGAGGTTCTATTATAGTTTTATTTGTATACTTTTAATCATATGGTGGACCCGATAGAGCATAGTGGTGCAGAATGGGAAGGAGAAATAGAGGAAAATCAATACATCATATATTTCAAGGATCAATTCAGTATTTCAATAATCAAGGGGAACAACTACAACCAACAAAACGGATAGAAACATTTAATGGCAAGATATTGCTATTCTAACCCTTAGATCTAACATGCAATCACAAAACTAAGCACATGGGTTTATTCAAATTCCTTATTAAATTCTAATTTAGCCCAACTGCCCCAAATTACAAATCCCAACTCCTAAATTAAAATGTTTAGAATTAGAAATAGTGGGGACATTGAAATTGTACCTTCTTATTTGCAAGTCATGTCAAAATATCAGAAGCTTTTATTTTTGTGAATTCACGCAAGTATCAGGTACCTTTCATGCCGTGTGAATTTTGTGATATTTTGTATATTCTATATAACAATACTTGCCTAGATTCATTGGTATTCCTCACCATGATATACTTGTAATTGTAATCTTTCTTGACTATGGAGTGCAGGTACAGCTCAAGCCTTTGATGGACCAACTCAGTCGTGTAAAAGACTTGCCTGTTCCAGAATTTGGCTGTCTTCAAGCATGGGAAGCTCGAGCTAGAGCTTCTGCGCTTGCAGCCAATGGTGATAGCGGTGGTGATTCTAAAATGGGTCACGGTCTGGGATATGGTGGAACGCCAATGCCGTACAGCGGAGATACGAAGGTAACATTTTCATGTTTGGATTTGAGCAATATATCTTTTCATTTCACTTGGTGATCTTACAGGTATGATAGTTTTCAATCTTTCTCGTTTTTTAGAAGGATATTTTGTATAATTGTTATGGTTGCTCTAGTTTAAATTCTAGCTTATATATCATTTTGGTTAATGAATTTCTCAGCTCACAAATAGTGTTAATATGGGTAGTTTTGAAATTTATTGGAAGCATGGATGATCAATCATTTGGTAGTTAGACTACAGCCTGCTTTTTATTATACCAAATGCGTACGTAAAACTTTAATTTTGATAAATGCAGAAGTTCTTAAATATGTGACTAGTTAGAGTCATAAGATAGATAGTTTTCAAATTTGTTGGGAGCATGGATTATCATTTGGTAGTTAGATGACAGCTTGCCTTTTATTATCTCAAATGGGAATGTAAAACTTAAGATAAGAATGGAAAAATGGTGAGTGGAGAGGCTAGCACATGTGTAGAACTCTCATACATTGCGATAGCCCCTCTCCTCTTCTAGTTGTAACAATTTTAAGATAGAGTTTAATCACTCTATAGATAAAGATAAAAACATTATCCATTAGCATTTTTTTTAAAATTATTAAACAACGATCACAGAGAAGTGTTTGCTAAATTTTTTTCCTGGGTTGTCAAAGTACATTAAATTCATCAAAAAAGGGGTGGGCAGTACAGACTTGATCTATATTGGAGAAAAGGTTGGTGGACCTTTGGAGCTCTAGACTCATAAATATATGCTCTTGAAGGCCCACAATTATTCTCTCAAGCAAGGCTCTTATATAAAATTGAAGACAATATATATATATATATATATATATATAGAAAATGAGGAGGCTTTCACCCGTGCCTCATTTACATTTTGTCCATCCATCTTTTCTCTTCTATTTTTATGTGTCTAGTGATTAACAAGAATTTTAAATAAAGCTTAAGTCCTAATGCACTGGGTGTTTGATGGGATCACTTTTGCCGCTCAGACATACAAAAGGAAACTTAGGAAAATACATGAAAAGGGAAAGTTACCTTTAGTTGGTCATCTTGACTTAGAAAATCCTACTCTTTTGGAGAAAGACGTAGAGGACTAGGCTTGCTGTTGGCAGGGGCATTGGGGTTATGTTGGGGGCTGTGCTAATTCACTTTTTGTTATTTAAGCAGTCGGTGATGTCTTTGGAGAGGCAGGTCTTATTTAAGTTCAGTTTACTGTTTTAGCTTGGGCTCTGTCAGTGTTCCACTTAAACAGGTTACTCAACAACTATAGCAGTCTAATGTTAGCCTGACTTAAAGTTAAATAAGAATGGAGTCTTTTACTGTCTTGGTCAGGCTTTCTTCTGTTTCGTTTTGGACTTGGACAATTTAAGGTCGACCTACTTTTTTCAATCCTGATGTGAATTTAAATTGCACTATGTTTAAATTGCACAACATAGTGCAATTTTGGTGTGGTTTGGTTTCAATATTTGATAAAGATTGTGATAAGTGAATGAATTTGAAGCACTATTATAATTTGATTGCTAAGTAATCTACTGCTGATGTGACAGGTTGTAGTTGACTTTAATGGAGCGGAAGGCAAAGGAGAGGATATTAAGTCTGTAGCTGAAAGTACATCTCTAAAGGTTTTGCCACCATGGATGATTAAACAAGGCATGAGTCTTACAAAAGAACAGCGTGGAGAAGTGAAGCAGGAGACAAAGATGGACGGGGCTTCAACTTCCACTACAGCACAGTATTCAGATGACAAAAAGTCAGCAGTTGAACAGGATGATAAAAAAAGTCTACAGGCTAGTACAATTAAATTAATGTTATTTTTGTTGATGTTATAATTGTTTGTCATTTGAAGTCTCTACCTATGACCCCAGAAAGTGTTAAGAATGATTATTCTTATTGTGATATCTCCTTTTTGTCTTCTTATAGGATGAATACATTAAGGCTTATTATGCGGCATTACTCAAGAAACAACAAGAATTGGAAGAGGCCGCGAAAGCACAAGAGCAATCATCTAATTTATCAGCATTTGAGGATCCTTTTAGTGGTCCTTCACAACGTCAGGTTGGCATGAAATCAAAACGTGAGGAAGATGATGATACTGAATGGGAGGAGGCTCCGATTTCAGGTAACTATCTGTCTTTCTGATTTGATTAGGACCAAAATTTGGATCCTAACTTGAAATCTTGCACAACCTATACACACATCAACTGCTGATTTTTTTTCCAAAAACAAAATGCTACCTCTCCCAAGAAAGAACCTAACAAATGTGTTCCTTTTTGGATATGGTGATTGGTTAGAGCGTGATCATGGTAGTGAAGGTGGCAGCTGCAGCTTTTGGGTCATGTGGCACCATAGTAGTGGTTGTTACTTGTTTTGAGTTGATGAATTGCTATGGTATTGGCAGGACTGGAAAAACTCAACATATTTTAGAAAATTTTGGAGGATATTAGAGGCATAGCATACACTTGTGGTTGATATTTAACTTAAGGTAGTGGGACAATTGGAATGACGACCATCGTAACTGTGTTAAATGATGTAGTGGAGAATAGAGATGACAATGGTAGAAATGCGATTGGTATACACTTCACAAAAAAAATCTTTTGTTGAGAATCTAAAGACTCTATGGATCCCATGCATTGTAGAAATTTATCTCCATATCAAATAATAATTCTCACAATCATGTTTGGAACTATGAACTAATTATAAATCACTATGGTACCTTCCAGAGAATTCATCTACCTTAGTATTTGATAAATACTACCTCTGGTCTTTACTATAAGAGCTAAATAACTAATTTGTAGATATTGAGAAAGTTAGTTAATTTAGTTGTAACAATTGGGTGTTAGGTTTTCCAAAATACCCTATTTAATCATGTGCATTGGAACTATCCATTGATAGAAATTCGTTTAATATATATAATCAATACGGATACTTTAGGATAAAAATTATAAATTTAGGAGACAAAGTAGATTGATGTCTTATATTTAAAATTAAAATTCTCATTATATAGCTCTTATAATTAGAACGGGAGTATTAGATTTTCCACCTAGAGCCCCTCCTCCTCTCAAGGCGGATATATCACAGGATCTGGATTTGTGATATACATTTTCAGGGACGTGTTTCTTTTATTCATTTTATTTGGATTGTTTAGATTTGATTTCAACGGATATTTTTGTAGTTTAATTGTAAGCCATCATTTTTGTTAATTAATATTGATTGTTATTATTTAGCATTTTGCTTTTTTAAAATTCAAAATAAAAATATATATGCTTTAGGAGAGCCACATTATTATTTACAATTTGTAAATAGTGCGGCTCTCTACAGCCCCCCACTTGAATTGTGGCTGCCATTGGTAATATGGAATTTACTGTGAACAATATTTTGAAAATCCCTTTCTGAATTTTGTCTTGGTTAATTTGTCTCCTCCCTCCTGTCTCCCTCTTTCCATATTTTTTGGTGGTTTTCCTTTTGAGTCTAATAACATGTGCTTGGGGTTGGATTTTAAAGGCAACGCAAATGAGAATTACAAGGTCAATGACTTGAATGTTGAAGCTGAGGCAGTGCCGGAGGACGAAGAGGATGATGACGTAGACTGGGAGGAAGGTTGATGAAAGCATTTATATGGTTAGCTTGAAAACGCTTGTAGTCCTCCAATGATTCTGTAAAATCAGGGTTTATACTTAGCTGCTCTTACGATGAAACCGGGACCAACATTGTGTCTGTGCTACCTCACCATCCTTAACCCTATGTTTGGATGGAAGAAAATATGGGAAGAAAACACTAGGAAGGAAAATTTCTAGAAACAGTAAAACAGTTTACTATTTTTTAGAGTTTTCTCTCGTTATTTTTTCCTTACTAATTTTCTTTCCATCCAAACATAAGTTAAATGAGATATAAGAGTCTTTTTTGTGACTTGATCAATGAAATGCTGATGCTTTCTTTTGGTGTGCATTGCCTTAAATTTGGTTACTCATATAATGTCATTGGCGTTTCATAAAATTGAAGGACGATTTGCAAGAAAGCATCGGGGAAGTACTTATCCTCGTAGCTTTGCTATTTGTGAATTGTATTTATCTAGGCAGCTAATGCTACTTTGTATTGTGAGCCCGTATATGGACAGGCATGGTAACTTTTAGGGCTTGTTTGGTTGGTGGGGGGGGGGGTTTTTGAGGGGAGAGGAAAGTGTGTTTGGTTGAAGAGAATAGAGGGGAGGGGAGGGGAGATTTTTTATCTTTTTGTGGTCCTTTCCCCTCCCTTCTCCTCTAAAAGTAGGGATTTTTGGAGATGAGAGAAAATTTTACCTCCTTTTTAACTAAAATACCTCCAAGTTTTTTTTAATATTCCAATTATACCCTTAAATATTTTTTTTTTATTTTTTTCACATCTATTTTTTTCTTTAATTGCATAATAATTATAATAATTTATAATAAAATTTAATAAGTATAATAAATTATTTATATATTATATTAAAATATATAATAATTATAAAATTAATAAAAAATAATATTAAAATTTTAACATATTTTTTATTTTTTTATTTTTATTATATATATAAATGAGATAAAAAAATTTAAGATTTATAAATTAAAAAATAATAATTTTGATATGAATATTGTAAATAAATAATAAATAAATTTAAATAAAGAGATAAGAATATTTTTGTCAACTTTTAATTAACCCCTCTTCTCTCTCCTTCCTTCTGAACTAAACAAAAAATATCATTCATTAACTTTTCATATTTTTCCCTACCCTCCCTTAAATTAATCTAACCTATCTTCTCTTATGGTGAACCAAAGCCTTAAGTTTCTCATTAGTTAATTTTTGTAATAAACCACCAGAAGTAATTTTTTTATTCCAATGTTCAATAAAAACATGTGAATGAAGTTTTACTGAAGAGTCAATAATAAGTATTCAGATTATAAAAAGTTTAGACGAGATTCGATCGTCTAAACTTTCTCTTGGGCTGTGGCTGCTCACTGTTGGTGTGCGTTTGATTAATGAGGCTAATAAGTTGGGTTGCTATCGGATCTCATATGGGTTTTTTGATTTATGTGACACCTGTCCATGAAAACGAGATCCAAGGCTTGTGGCATTTTTTAAACTTGGCATTGAAAAGAGACGTTCAATTTCGGGTGATGAATTTTTTAAATTTATAATTTTTCCCTTCTCACCCGATTTTATATATTAAAAGGGTTTTGGTTTTTCTTGAAGAGAATAATTTTCAATATAAATAATTACAAAATTTACTTTTAAAAAATTAATATACTTTTATTAACAATAAATTATTTTTTTAATATTTATAAATTAGTTATCTAAGTTAAATAAAATAATAAATGAAAGAAAACACACTAAAAAGCCTACTTGACATGCTAAGAAACAAAAAAATATAGCTTTTGTCATGGATTGGGTTTGAATCAAAACAAAAATGTAATTTTTTTTTTTTGTTATAAGAGAAGGCTAGTCACCCAATATCAAAATATCTAAATCAAAAAGGGATCAGATCTCAATCCATCGTTATAAACAAGAGACTCCAAGTATGTAGGACAATAAAATAATGTCTTCGTGGTAGTGAACCCCTCCTTAGCTAGAGCATCTGCAACCTTATTATTCCCTCTTGGAATGTATTGTAATTTAATTTCTCAGGAGAGCTGTATAAGTTTATGTATTTGCACTAGTAACAAACTACCTCTCTGAGTGTTCCTGTTGGACATCATATTTACCACGTTCTTAGAATCCAATTCAAGAATGATCTTCTTGAATCCTAAATCCCAAGCCAGAATGAACCCTTTATATACTGCCCACTGCTCTGCTTCAATAACAGAACAAGATCCCATATTAGATGAAAATTCAGCAATCCACCTTCCTAAATGGTCTCTAATAACACCCCCACATGCTGATTTGCTATGTCGTGCCGTAGTAGTTCAATCAACATTCACTTTAATCAATTCTAAAGGAGGAGGTTGCCAATTAGTAGGACTTTGAGTGATGGAATGAGTAATTAAATTTTCCTCTTGAACATGCACAAAGTTGTTCCATGTTTGCATAATAACCAAATAAGGATCTAAAGGTTTCATGAAGTTCATCTCAAATAAATGTTGATTCCTCCACTTCCATAAACTCCAAATTATAACCCCCCAAATTGCTCTCCAATTACCAATACCATTCATTCCTAACTCCCTCTTCAGATTTAATGCAAACAAATCCTTTAGGGTAGTTTTAAAAAAGATTGAGTAATATCTAGGATTAACCAATCGGCTCCACAATTGTCTAGCATAATTGCAATCACGAAGAATATGTAAAATATCCTCTATATTGTTATTACAGTATTGGCATATTACAGTTGTTGCGCTCCATTTACTTCTCCACACATTAGTTGCTAAGCGATTATTAAATGCTATCCACATAAATACGCGAATACGCTCAGCACCTTTCTATTTCCAAATCTCTTTGTAAATTGCACTATATGTACTAATAGGTGGAGGCTCAATAAGAAAGTAAGCACTTTTGATAGTGAAAGTCTCCTCATTTGTTGCATTCAAAACCATTACATCATTACCCGTATCCTCTATTAGGGGTATCATACTTATTAATCTTTGAATAGCATTACTTGGGAGAATATTGGCCAATCTTTGGAAATCCCAAGCTCCTGAAATACTCCAATCAGCTACTTTACTATTCTCTTCTTCATCCGTAAGGGTCCTATTACACATGTCCTTGAGGCTTGTACTAGAAAACAACCATTTATCAGTAAAAAAGTTCACCATCTGCCCATTTCTGATATGTCATCTTGTGCCTGAATCCACAATATCTTTTTGTTGGGAAATAAACTTCCACAGTACAGAGTCACCTTTCCTTGCCTCCAATAAATTTTCTTCATTCCTCAGTATATATCTATGTAACAGCACATCTACCCATAGACCCTTATCTCCATTAACTAACTTCCTTGTCATCTTTGCACCGTATGCACTATTAAAGGATGATAATCTCTTGAAACCAAGACCACCATTTAGCTTTGGCATAATAATTTGATCCCATCCAATAGGATGAAATCCTTTAGAGACCTGGCTCCTTCCCCATATAAAATTCCTTTGAATTCTTTCCACTTCCTGGCAAATTGAGATAGGGATCTTAGAGACCATCATAAGATATACCGGTATAGAGCTTAATACAGATTTGGCCAATGTTATCCTACCACCCATTGAAAGTGTGTTTTCTTTCTAAGCTGTCAGTTTAGATTTAACTCTGTCAATTATATATTGAAAAGTATCCATTGGTTTCCTCCCTCTGATGATTAGAAAACCCAGATACTTTCCAATATCTGTAGAAATATGCATCCCTGTAATTTCACTAATTCTGCTTCTAGTATTGCTCTTCACCTTAGGAGAGAAAAAAATAGAAGACTTACTTCTATTGATTTTTTCCCCTGAAGCTAGACATAATTTGTCTAAACAATCCATCATACATTCAGCCTGTTTTACATTAGCTAATCCAAAGAGAAGAAGGTCATCTGCAAACATAAGATGGGATATAGCAGGACCACCTCTAGACACCACAATTGGTCTCCACTGTCCAGAATTTACAGCATCCGTAATGATATAAGATAACCTGTCTATGCAAAGCACAAATAAAAGAGGTGAAATCGGGTCTCCTTGACGGAGACCTCTTTTAGGTGAAAAAAATTCAGTTTTAGACCCATTCCATAAAATATTATATGATACAGATGTAATACAACTCATAATAAGATTTATAAGTGAAGAATCCAAACCAACATCATAAAGAACCTGATGAACAAAGTCCCATCGGATGCGATCGTATGCCTTCTCAAGATCAATCTTCAAAGCCATTAAACTAGTTTTTCCTCTAACTTTCTTCATTATATGCATAATCTCCTGACAACCTATAATATTATCTTGTATGTGTCTGCCCTTTATAAAACTAGACTGAAAAGGAGACACAATCTCATCCATAACTTTTCTCAGCCTACCAACAATCACTTTAGTAATACATTTATAATACACTGTACATAAGGCAATAGGTCTAAAATCACCTATAACATTGGGATGATCCCTTTTAGGTATGAGTGAAATCAGAGTCCTATTTGCAGTGTCATCCACAGACTTTTTATGAAACGCATTTCTGACAAATTTACATAAGGAACTACCTACATAACTCCAGTTAGCTTGATAGAATATAGGTGAAAAACCATCAACACCTGGAGCTTTATAAGGCCCCATAGAGAAAAGAGCTTCATTTACTTCCTCATCATTCGACAAACAACCCATATTATTAAGGCACCCTTTAACCTCAAAAAGAAAGTTATAATTCATTTTTAAAATATAGGGATCAATCTCATGATAGTCATAAAGAGATTTGAAATGGTTAGTCACCATATACACTATATCAGATTCATTCTCTACCCAACTTCCTCTCTCATCCTTTAGAGTTAAAACTCTATTTCTCCTTCTTCTCATTTTAGTTTTCAAATGATAATAGCGGGTATTTCGATCACCTTTAGTAATCCAGTTGGTTCTTGCTTTTTGAAACCATTTAATTTCTTCTAGTTTTAAAATGTCCTCTAAGTCAGTTTGTAACTCCTTTTCAAGAGAATCTAGAAATTTTGAATGAGTATAAGAAGGAGATTTTTGAATTCCATTCAAACGGGCTAACATAATGTTTTTCTTCTTTTCAACCAAACCAAACACTTCTTTATTCCAATCAATTAGAGACCCACTTAAATGTTCCAAAGATTTATTAAAATCATCATAATCAGTCCAAGTATTAAATAAAAAATCAATGAAATTATCATGAGCAAGCCACATAGCCTCAAAGTGAAAAGGTTTATTTTTTCTATCATAATTATTTTTCTGAAATTGTAATAAGATAGGATTATGATCAGAGAATTGAGTTCTAGGACGTACCTTCAAAATACAGTCTGAAAGATCATGCAAAAACTGGACATTAGCAAGAGCTCTATCTAATCTTTCATATAAACGAGAGTATCCAGCAATCTTAGATCCCTTCCATGTAAATTTTGGTCCCTGGAATCCCAAATCTGAAAGACCACATTCCCTCACCCTATCTTGAAACCAACTTATCTTATTATAACAACATCTAACTCCTCCAACTCTATCCGTAGATTGGAGAATATCATTAAAGTCATCATAAACTACCCATGGTATAGCAATAGTCGTAGATAAATTCCTTAATTCATCCCACAATACCTGACAAAAATTGGAATGAGGAATTGCATATACAGCCATCAGTAGAAAAGGTAACCGCCCATCAGATTGACACTGAAAATGAAAGAACTGTCTATTTTCAATTAAAATTGAAACTTTAATTAATTCGCTCTTCCAAGCCGCTACTAAACCCCCAGACCAACCAGAGCTAGGAATAATTTTGACAGAATCAAAACCCCATGAGTGTAGAAACTGAAATATAATTTCACTTGCACTTTTGTTTTTAGATAAAATAAGTAGACAAGGTTTAGGGCCATCACATACTACCCTTAAATTTCTAGGGAGCTCATTAGCATAAGCCCCTCTAGTATTTCAATATAAAATACTATCCATAAAATTATTAAGCCCCATAACTGTTGACCTGCAGTTCATGTATAATAACCAATTAATTCTCTTCCACAAATTGGGTCTGTGGCACCATTAATTCCTCCTTATTCTCACTCCCCATTAAAATATTATTGCTCTCGGGAACTTCATTAATAATGGGGATTGGGCTCATTTGCATATGTATTGATCCATTATCACACTCTCCTGGATCCACTTCTTCGATCCTTATAGAATTGGATAAAAATGGTCCTGTTTATAAAATGGTCCATCCACCTTTTCTAAGCCCACTTCTTGAATCCTCTTTTCTTCCTTGCTCCTATCCCCATTCCAGTTCAGCTCCAATATTTTTGACTCATCTTTGTTCTCCGTACCTACTCCCTCTGTCAACATTAAATGGTCACTGCTCTCTCCCTCATTTTGTCTCGTTGCTCTACTTCTCTTCTCACTCCTCTTCCGTATCTCCTCACTCTCATATATCTTTTCAGCCTCCTGACATTCTTTTCCTTTTGAACCCCCATCAATCTTCTTCTTCAGCATCCCCTTTTTGAACCCTCTCGCCGGCCTACTCTCGCTCACAGTCCTCAGTAGTGGTTGCAAAGGCTCAGCTAGGGGATTACCGTTATTGTACGACTGATTTTGAATACAACTAGTTTCCTTAATTGCTGCTTCCCTAACTTCCCCCAATACATGTTGATCTTGTTGTGTATTTGTTTCTTCCCTCTCTGTATTAACTGTCTTTGCTCTATTGGGACAAATCTCTGCCCGATGCCCATAGATACCACAGTCAGCACATAGCAAATGAAGGCCTTCGTATTCTAAATAACTTTCTCCCTCTAATGAAAATCCAGGCATAAGTTGCTTGTTGAGATCTACCAATACACATATTCTTGCAAAATATCCCTTTAATTGATTAGAGGTATTTAAGTCTACCTTCGATGTCTCCCTAATTCGATTGTCAATAATAACAAGTGCCTCCTCATCATAATACTCTAAAAAAATTTTAGGCATTGTCACCCACACGGCAGCTTTAGAAGTGATAGCTGCTTTAGGTCTAAATTTTAGTTCCTAGACTCTCATAGTTAAATAATAATCATATATTATTCATGGATCCCGTTAATGTCTTAAAATAATTATCCCTATTTGATAATTTTATAACATAAAAGTCATAACCAACATCAATTAAACTAATGACCCCTTTTTTTGCCCACATTGATTATAATCTAGTTTGCAATATTTTATATCCAATACCTTTATTAAGAAGCTTGACTATTAGGGCCTTGCGCCATGCTTTGTAAAGCCTTCTCTTCATCCTCCCTGAAAAGGAGAAAGCTGGAAAATTTCTTGTGGGATCTTCAGTTGTATTGCATAGTGGTTCCTACTCCTCTTCTTGGTTCTGTTTCGTAGAGTCGGATATGTACTCATCGGATTCCATATCCTCTTCTCCACCCAAATCATCCTCCTCTTGCTCACTATTTCTATCCACGCCCTTAAGCTTTTCTGCAAACATTGGTCCTCCATTAGTATATAATGATTCCTTGGATCCTAACATTGGCCAATGACCAAGAAGAACATTTCCACTTTCATTCTTGTTTCCATCCTTCTTAACTTTTTTAGAACTCCGCGGCAACAAATCGTCTTCCTCCTGTGAAGGACGAACAGTAAACAAAGATGATCCAGAGAGAACAATCGCCATCGAAACTTTCTTTTTAAACGCTTTGTTTCAAACGCGATCTTTCTATTTGTCGGGGTAACAAAAATGCAATTTTAATTTGGAAGAAGGCAGATCATAAAAGTGTAACTGAAGCAAGCGTTTTCTTATGCAACTTTAGTGGGTACCGATCTTCACAAGTTTATGTTTTTTTTTTCTTTTCCAAATTGAAGGTTCCTAGCTTTCCTGAATTTTAAAAATGAACATTCAACGTCAAATTAATTCCTCCATGCTTCCCTCTTTCTAACAAGCTTCCATAATGCTCATAATTAATGTAATTTTTACACATTTTCTTACAAAACTGGGAAAAAATCTGTAATTTTATCTTTCCATCAACATCCCACCAATTCTTACTGGATAAGAAGTCTCTCTCTCTCTCTCTATGTTATTTTAATACCTATAACTTGTCAAAAATCTGAATATATGCTCGTAAACATAGGCTAGTCAGTAGTCAATGTACTGGTCAAATGTTCATATATATATATATATATATATATATATATATAAATGTATGTATGTATATGGTTTCAAAAATGATACTATTTGCTTGAACGCAAAGGAAGCGTCGTTGGAACAAGAAAAAAGCCTTTTATTAACACCGATTTACCAAAAAAAAATTAACATAAATTAAAAAAATCTCAAGCTTCTGATTCTTGAGGAAGCAAATCTAGCAGCTGGCTAGCTTCCTCCCACCCACATGTCCACCGTTTATAGACAGAAGAAAGAACTTCCGCTTGAGATTTCGGTCTCTGCACTTGTTAATTCTTCCAGCCAAATTAGATCTCTCTTATAATATCTCCATGCAATAATATCTCCGCATATATACCTTTCATGGCCATGGTGATCAAACTCCAACTTCTACTTCCTTTCATTCTTTTATGTCTTTCCCTTTTCTTCCAATTATTCTTCTTCATTCTTTCTCATGTCTCCTTCCTCACTTTAACTTTCAACTTGTCTTTGCCTCCCAATAAGAACTTGATAGCATCCACCTTTGACTTCACCCCTTTCCTCCGCTGCCACCGCCGCCGCCATCTCTGTTGCGGTTACTTGCCGGAGTGCGGATGAGACAAAATTATCCATGCTGCGGTTTCTAGCTGTACATTATAAAAATATGATTAATCATTTGTGCAGTTTATACGCAAGAATGAGGCAAAATTTCGTGGGCTCTTGTTTGAGTTGAAAGAAAATTTGAAAGAAAAGAAAATGAGAAAAATAGAAAATTTGAATGATAATATAATCCCTCATGTTACTTAAATGAAAGAAAGAAAATATAGAGAAAAAAAAATAAAAATTTAGTGCATGGGAGGGTAGATAGTTAAATGATAAAATTTCTCCATAGGTGGAGTGAAAATTTTAGAGAGAAATAGGACGTGGGACTCACTTTTTTTTTTCTTCCTCTATTTTTTTCTCTCATGTTTTCTCTTTTATTCAAGTAGGGGATTTCCTCTCTACTTTTTTATCCTATTTTTCTTTCCTCTCCTCTTTTCCCTTAATCCAAATACAGGGTTAATGATGCCGAGTTGATCGGGAAACCCACGTTCTGCTTTCTTCTTCAAAAACTCATCTAATATCAAAACATTTGTTTATTTAGAATTAATTTTTTTATAAATTATTTTGTAAAAAAATTATTTAAAATTATTTTTAAATAATGTTTTTTTCTATAATTTTGTTTTTCAAAAACCAATACCATAGTCTCAGCCAATTGTCTTCATCGGTTTATTCGGTTGGATGTTTGTATCCCATGCCCTTCCGATTTTTTTTTAATTGAAGTATTTCGGTTTTTCGGGTATAACCGAACCGAAAGCATGAATACTGAATGCCCCGACCCATCGCTCTTTTTTTCCCTTTTTTTTTTCTCTTGTCGCCAACGCATAACCTATCTCCTCGTTTCCTCTCCAGAGCTCCAAGGCACGTGCATCCTCATGGCTTGCACTGGAAAATTAGGAATGCCTTCGAATCCATTTCAATGCCACTCTTTGCGACTAATTCCCACGTCTTCACTTTCTTATCCATTGCCAAATTGTAGGAGAAGTCAGCCACCACGTTTTCCACTGGCTACACCCACAATACGAATTTCATGCGTTTCCGTCAATCGAAAGAGTAAATTGAGTGACAAATCCGAAGCTCAAGAGCTGGTTCGCTTGCTTATCTGCAAGTTTAGTGACAAAGAGCCGATATTGAAGACATTGAACAAGTATGTGAAGATGGTAAGAACTGATCACTGCTTTCTGCTGTTTGAAGAGCTCGGAAAGCGTGATAACTGGCTGCAATGCCTTGAGGTTAGTTTCGTTCTTTCAATCTTAGAAGATATCTCTGTAATATAAATTAGTTGGTTCTGCCTTCTGTACTTTTGTCCATAACTGATAATGAGTTTTTCTGATTGGTATTTCTCTGCTACCATATCTCTAAGATTGGTGGTGCCGAAATATTCAGTCAGTGGGAGTGGAAGAAAGCCCAAATTTGTAGGTTTTTCAAACCTGGACATCAATTTTCTTTTCATGTGAATGATTGAACATTCTCAGTATACTTCATATCAACAACAAAATTTTAGGAGTCACATTTGCCAGACATGGTTTTAACAGAAATTCACCACACCACTCTACTAGCAAGTTTCATTTAGGACATGCTGGGCATTAAAAGAAAAGGTAGCATGGAAAAATAGCTATGATATTTTGCAATTTCAGCAGTTACCTACCAGTCTCAGTATTTAATATTCAGGTTTTCAGATGGATGCAGAAGCAACGTTGGTATGTTGCAGATAATGGGGTTTACTCAAAACTAATATCAGTAATGGGAAAGAAAGGACAAACCAGATTGGCTATGTGGCTTTTCACGGAGATGCGCAATACTGGCTGTCGCCCTGATACTTCAGTCTATAATGCACTTATCGCGGCTCATCTTCATTCACGGGATAAGACAAAGGCTTTGGCCAAAGCACTTAGTTACTTTGAGAAGATGAAGGGAATGGAGCGATGTAAACCCAATATTGTCACATACAACATTCTGTTGAGAGCATTTGCCCAAGCTCGGGACGTGGATCGTGTAAATTTCTTGTTTAAAGATCTCAATGAGAGCATTGTGTCACCTGATATTTACACTTTTAATGGCGTCATGGATGCTTACGGCAAAAATGGGATGATCCGAGAAATGGAATCTGTACTGTCTCAAATGAAAAGCAATCAGTGTAAGCCTGACATAATTACCTTTAATCTGCTCATTGATTCCTATGGTAAAAGGCAGCAATTTGATAAGATGGAACAAGTGTTCAAGAGCTTATTATGCTCCAAAGAGAAACCAACTCTGCCTACATTTAATTCGATCATCTTGAACTATGGGAAAGCACGGCTTAGAGATAAAGCAGATAATGTTTACAAAAAGATGATTGATATGGGTTACAAACCTAACTTTGTCACATATGAGAGTCTCATCTATATGTATGGTTTCTGCGATCGCATTTCCAGGGCAAGAGAGTTATTTGATGGGCTGGTTGAGTCAAAAGTTGAGATAAAAGTTTCAACCCTAAATGCAATGCTGGATGTTTACTGCATGAATGGTTTGCCCATGGAAGCTGATGCGCTTCTCGAGAGGGCAAGAAGTATACAACTTTTTCCAGATTCATCGACATATAAACTTCTTTATGGGGCTTATACTAAAGCCAGTTTGAAGGAGCATCTAGCTAAATTGCTAAAGCATATGGATGAAGATGGTATTGTCCCTAATAAGAAGTTCTTCTTGGATGCTTTGGCTGCTGTTGGGTCTTCACCAGCAAATTCAAAGTCTGAAAATTCTGCTAATAATTCAAGCAAGCCCCAGGATCTTGCAAAAGCTCAGCAACAAATGTAGCTGGCAGTTCATGCGAATGAAACTCCTAACCAATATCTACTGGAGACTTGCATAACAAAGAATAACTCACTTGTATGGTGGTATATCTCTTTGCCCACTATTTTTCATTTGACAACAATCAATATTTGCCCCCCTAACTTATAGAAAATATTTTTTTCCTTGAAGAAAATAGGGCTTCTCTGTTAGCATGCCAAGTTACCAACTTGCAAACTGACAAACTTTCAAAATAATCTCAGTGAGAAACTTTTTTGAATCGACAGCCTTCCTGTAACACTTTCCTTCATTTTTTATCTGTTGGTTGACTGAATTTAATTGTTTTGCCGCTGCATTTGCCATACTCGTCATATTTCAGGATCTGTTAACCTTCAATAATCTGATCACTTCATTAACATGCTCAACAACGCAAATTGCAGTTTCACTTGATATTTTTAGAGCACACTAGTCATGACTGCGGCAGTTTTGGGCCCTATTTGCCTCTAGGGATTCATTTGTTTTTAATCACTCTAGTCCTTAATATAAGAGTTAGTTGACTTTTTGAATAGATTAAGGAAGCCAAATAAACTAATTAAATATAACTAATATAAAAGTTAGTTGATTAATTTTAGTAGATTAAGGAGTATTTAATATGACTTTGTCTTGAAGGGATGAATTTGCCCATAACTAACTGATTTATGTAGCTTTTTTAATCTACCTATAATTAACTGATTTATATTAAGGATCGGAGGAGTAAAAGAACTTTTATGTCAATTTGTCACAAAAGCACTGGCCAAGGAATCTACTATTGTTACCTGAGCTCCATTCCTCTTTACCCCCCAATATATTAATTTGTTTATCTTTTGTTACTTAATTTACAAATAATATTAAACCTGACTGAATTGAACTGTTTCATTGCTGTATTTGCCATACAATACGCATCGCATTTCTTGTATTTCATTGTATATTTTGATAGTTTTTCACTTTTTCTTTCTACTTTTTAGGATCTGGCAACCTTCAGGAATCAGAGATCACTTACATGCTCACAACGCTGTGGTATGCTTGAATCATGATTTTGCATAGAAATTTATGAGAACGCATAGTGCAAGCACACCGATCATGACTGATGGAGGAGTTTTGGGGCATATTTACCTCCGTCTAATCTACTTTTGTCACGTGAGCTCCATAACCTCCCCGGGCCCCACAACAAATTAATTATGATATTTAATAGGATGATATAAACTATAAACTTTATTTAGGTGAAATTTTATTTAAAGTAAAGCTGTGGATGATGCTTCTTGTATAATAGCATTGTGAACGAATGAGAATTTCTATTTAATCCTGTTGACTAGTTTAATCAAAGAACCAGCTGAATGGTTCTTTGATTAAGTTTTGCTTGCATGACGAGGTTCACTTTTGTTCATAGGCGTTGCCTATGCAACGTCTTTGAAGAGAGTTCGTCCTCGTTGGAAGCATTGGTGACAACGTGGTAAGCGTCAGACCTGACGCTGCCAAAACATAATGAATTCTTGGCTCCAGACTTAGAAGTCCAAATTAATATCAATGATTTATTTGCTTAGATAAATAGAAATACAACACTAGAATGTTACGCTTACCTATAAATTACATAAACCAATCCAAGGTTAACTAAATAACCACTGACTTCCCCAAAACTCCCTCCCTCTCTCTCCCCTTCTCTCTTTTACAATGGAAGTTAATTGTTTTATCATTAAACCAGTTCATAAGGAGGACAAGATTTACAACCAAAGCTTTTTTCAAGAAACAAAACACCCATACAAAACATCAGAGTACTCCAGTATTCAGAACTCTTCTCCATGGCAGAATTGAAGCTGGAAGACCACCATATTTACATTTAGTCAATCAACTTTGTTGTCAGGGGCAACTCCGTGAGTCCGGAAAATTGAAAAAGAAAAAAAAATGGCAGTTCACTATTAATTTATTAAAATACGTGGAATGTGATTGATCGGTGTTACAGCTCACGTTGCTTGTTTTTGAACCACTATGAGCCACTTAGGTTTAGTAGGGCATTCAACCCTCTTCTGATTCTGCACATTAAAATGGATGTCATCAGAACAGAAGAAGTTGTGGTATTTCATAACAGAAGTTAATATTCAGCGTCTGCAAGGACAACCATTGAGTTGTGTAGTTGGGAGTTCAGAGAAATAAGTAGACGTTAGACAAAAGGCAAGAAAACCTCTTTTTAATATGGAAACAATGCCATGAGCTACTATGAAAAAAGAGTTTGATATAACATTCTTCATACCGCATATGGCTTCCATGTTATTTTCCTTGTAAACACCGAGGGGTGATCCATGGACAGAGAGAATCAACTCGCCAGGTTTGGGCAGCCTAAGTGTTTTGGGTGTCATCCCAACAGACAACCTTTGACTACTCACCTGCAAAAACCAAACAAATTAATTTCTCCGGCCGCAAATTATTTGCCCGCTTTGACTAAATTATATGAGCATTCTGCGTTCAAATAAATGACGCAAAAATTTAATCCCTTTCTAAACATTGTCAAGGATCAGAGACTACTAACAACTTGAAAATACTGAAGCCTGACAAAAAATGATTGTGCAGAAGCAAAATTCAGAAATGAAACGAGAGGAAGATAATACAAAATACAGACCCCAGGAGTCTGAAGAGCTTCCTGCATTGCTAGAGTCTGAACTTCGGATGGCTCCTCCATACTCTAAATAATAGACACGTCAAACAATTAGCTGAGAACATGTTTACTCTTTTTCTTTACCAAATGATTTTTGCTTCTGGCATAAAATTAAACCATAAATAGAACTTACAAAATCCTTAATATACAGGTTATCAGAACCAAGAAGACTTGTTCTTCCTGCCAGTAATCAAATAACCATAGTCAGGTAAATCCTATACAAACAAAGGGGAAGGGTTCAAGCATGCATAAAATAAAGTACCTACCAGCCTTGCTAGAGTATTCAAAGCCATCCAAGGGTGGGATTGCAGAAGAGAAGTCAGGAAAAGCCATGGACAATCTTTGCAGAAGAGAAGCATGTACATCTCTTCCTTCAGCACAGCTCGTGGACATCCTATTGCCTTTATCATTCCATCTCAATTCAAACATTTTATTCTCTTTGTCACTTACAACTGAAAGATTTGGGAGAATTTGTTCAAAAATTTGTGGTACTGGTGTCTGGAGCTGTTCCTTGTTAAAATACGACCGAAGTAAACGCAACTCAGTCAATAAATGTTCAACCTCCACATCGCGCACAGCCCTAATGGCAGAAGCTTGTCGCTCAACTGGTAAACAAAAATTGTTGAAGTTAGAATTAAAAACTTAACGACACCATAAACGATGTAGAAATCTGCTGATCTGGAAAACAGCAATTCAGTGGATTACAGTCCACAAATTTGAAGCAATAAAATTTCGCCTTTTCACATGTAAATAGGCTTCAAAACTGAATTGGATACTATATTAATTTTCATAATTAGAAGGGACAAATGGAACAATACGACACACGGAAAATTATACCCTCGAGGTCTATGAATTGAACTCGTTGCGATTTAATTTTAGTCTCCTTGGCCTCGTTATTGCCGTTTCTATTGGCTTCACGTGACGATTCCGGCTTTTGAACGGTTCTCTTGACTCTACGTCTAGCCATTTTCATACTAACGAAACAAATCTCTCACTGATCCAACGGCTGCCCAGAAAAAGCGCATCACCAATCTTAAGTTAAAGCTGTTGAACTTGAAACACACTGAAGACTACAAATCAGAGAAATGCAATTAGGGTTACAGAGTTCTTACCGTGGAAGCATGAGCAACGAACGATGATATCACAATTTTGGGAGGGAAAAGAGACTGCGAGTGCGAGAGGAAGATCCGAACCACACAGATTGAAGTTTTTGAATATTAGGCAGGACAAATCGAATTCTTTATTTTAAATCTAAATTGAGAATTTGAAATCTTCAGCCGAAAAAATAATGAAGCCCTCTTTTAAAATGAAAATTCTAAATTGGGCCTACGGAATACCTTTGGTGGCCCATAAAAAAACGAATCCAAAATAGTCTGTCCTAACAACACATTGGGCTCTGATCAGAATATGGAGTAGGCCCATTTGGACATCTCATTGATCCATTTCAAATAATATATAAAATTAAGATTCAAATTTCCAATAAAAATTATTATATATATATATATATATTAAAGAATAAACTCGTATATTATAAAGACGTGAGTTTAATTTCTACTACTATTATGAGGATTCTTTTAATAAGCGATCTTGTAAGTTTCTTACAAACTTTTTCTAAGCCTTAAGAATGTACCATAATCTCACCTAACACCAACATTGTATCGGACATATAAAAAGATACCTGTGTACTAACAAAAAAATAGAGGCCAAAATCTATGCAAAGCATGACTATAAAAGTTAGTACTCCTCTTTAATATATAACATATTTAATTAATTTGATTATATTAAAAAATTAATTAAATTAATTAAAGTGATATTTTTTAAAAAATATCATAAGCATTTTTCTCTCTCGTTCTCTTACTTTATTATTGTTAAGAGAATAATAATTTGGGTAATATAGGAAAAATTGATAAATATAAAAAATAATTATTATATTTAAGATTAAAATCAACTCTCCAATTAGGTTATATATTAAAGACTAGACAAGTATGTTATAAAATTAATAAAAAAATTAAAAATGAAAGAAAGTCAATAGAAATAAGAGGGTTTTGTATAAAAAAATTATATTGAGAGAGTTACAAACTTTAATTCTCTAACAATATACTCCTTTTATATTTTATTAACTATCACTTTTTGAAAATCTATTTTTTTTACCGAGTATAGATATTCTCCTAATAATTTTATTTGAGATACTATTATATACTAAATATAGACATATCTTTTATTGATGATCTAAATTTTAGTTTTGAAAGATTAACATTTTCTGTTAAGTTTAACCCTGATTAGTAAATATATATTATTTCTATTTATTATTTTAAAATTTTAAGATACTGTTAATTATTATTATTCCAATTTCCTTATTTTATTTTGAAAAATTCAATGCAACATTAATTATTAAATAAATTTAGAAAATGTTAAGAAAATTAAAAATAACTCCTAACATGTGAATTATATTTTTGTCACATAAAAACGACAAGAGGGAGTAGCGATAGCAAAAGTTTTGTGACAAGGTGTTTTCGTACAAATATTTGACGCATTATCGATTGCTACGCCTCCCATAAAAGTCCATGCGGGTGCTTCATCTTCATACAATCATTTGCAATTTCCATGTTTTGTGGACTCTCTTTCACACTTGGCATTTCCGTCATCCTTATTCCAGATTTGACATTTCAATATTAAACCATTTTTAATTGAAAATGACAATTCCTAAACCTCCATTATCAAACGTAATTTTCATGCTAAACAAAGAAAAGCAACGCCCCCAGATTCCAAATGTGGGGCTTTTACAAGTCCTTATTCGTCCAACAAAATAGTTGTGTTAGGAATGGCCTGCCAATCCCAAAAATGGATAAGAGCAAGGGAGGTTGTCACATCTTATCTTAAAACCTCAAGTCTAAGAAATTGGAATCACGCTTAAAACATTCCACATGATTTCACAATAAGGCTCATAAAGATAACCTGAATCGACACAAGATATTCAATCGAGAACAACAAAAACCAAGCAATGCTTGACACAAAAGAAGTTGAATAGTTTTATTTATGCAGCTTGTTTAAAATAACTATATAAATGGGTATTTGTAGAGTGGGGAAAAAATGGACCCTAACTAGGACTCTTCATTAGAAACCTTAATTTGACCTTAAAATCCATAAGCATGTATGTAATGGACTGATAACATGAAGTAATGATAGGTATGAATAGATTGGGTGGACTCTGCGAAAAAACGTGGTTGGAAGTTAGTAATTGCATCACATTTGAAGCCCACAATCAAAATAAGTAAGTCCTAACAAAACTCTTCTCAAATATTTATTGTTATATAATTGTGGGAAAAAAAAGAGAAATATAAAACTATAGGAAGAAAATAGAAGAAAAATTTAAATTATATCAAATGTATATATCCCAATATAATTTTCCTTATTTATAAATATGAGTAATGCTAATCCTAATTAAATATCTAATACTAATATATCATTATATATAATCATGATATATATTATAATATATAATATAAAATAATAAAACTACTTAAATTACTTATTTATATTTTATATATCATTTACCTTACACAAGAGTAAAATCACTTCCAAAAAAGCTAAACCACACGTCATGCAAGTAAAAGGAAAAGATACAAAAAGAGAAATAGATATTATCTAACACTCCCAACCAAGAACAAATATGTCCACGAAACACAGGTTTGCTATGATACAATATACACCTCACATTTACATGTTCTGCTCCCGCAGAATCACTAATACAACGGATTATAAATAACTCACTAACAATAAAGAATATACACTTTGAACCTTCCAAATTAAAGTGTCTTTCATTCACAGATTAAGACTTCTTCCTGTTCATAATATGGCCAGACATGTCAACAACTTCATTACACAAGGACTGCAGGGAAAATTTGAGCAGCCTGGACCACTTATGGTACAAGGTTTTGCTGTTTCATGGGACAGTAGTGGCGTCCATGGTCATCCTGTTCAACTTCCAAGCTTGTGTTCTTGCTGTAAGATTGACTAAGCTGGTTCCCGAGGACGATTCGCCAAAAGCGAGCCCAAGGATCGTAGGCGTTGGAAATACTCGCCTAGAGTAAGCAAGTATCGAGCAGCCTGACGGATCGTTAGGATCCGAAACATTTGCTGCAATGTTTCCTGACGAAGATGATCAGCCTGCTTGACATAAAAGCTTAAGTTTACTAATAGCCAAGCTAAAATTATACATATATATAATGTAGCAACTTAGGTTGAATTTAATGATTAATAATGACATTCATTAACGATATGTTGAGTCATTTGTAAATAAACATCAGAATACATGCAAAGTACAACTAGAAAAGTGTTCTCTTATGAAACATGGCATGTTGTGAAAGCTGAAGGGAAATTTTGACAAAACATGGGAAGTAAAAGGATATTAAGAAAGTGGAGTTCATTACCTGGTTTACAAAGCTCACGAGAGCTTCCATTTTCTCCATTGCAGCAGCCATCTGAGGAATATAAGTTCCTTCAACTAGTGGTCCAGCTGCTATCGTATCGCCAAGTGTTTGCTGGAGTTTATCCATACCTTGAGAAAGGGCATCTTCTGCTTGCTGGCAAGATTGTTCGAGGTTAGAGATATCAAAACGTTGTTGCTCTGTCAAGGGTTCAATCAGAGGGACAATGACCTGCAGTCAAAATTATTTGCTTTCATGACTCGTATGTTTCAAGCTTTATGAAACAGTGCAAAGTTAATTAGGATTCCAAATAAAACCCTTGTTTAAATACCAAGTGCAGGCGAGCTACTGCAATTCTTCACTTAAGGCATGAAATCAAGAAATTTGGATCATCTAGTTGGTAAAGTTTAGTGCCAAGTACTAGTACTCTATTTTTACCTTTATATATATGTGTGTGTAAATATATCTATATAGACCTCTATATATACACATATATAAAGGTAAAAATAGAGTACTGGTATGTTCGAACAATTTCTTTGGCTTAGGTTTAATAGCTTTTTCCTAATATTATGTTTGAATTGACATAATGAATAGGCAATATCCAGGGCTCCTAACAAATAGCAATGTATCCCTAAAATTTCCAGATAGTATCATCAAGAGAAAGATGATGAGAATAATAACCCTGTAGACATGATATATCATGCAACAGAAATAATATGCTGGACAGTACATGGTTAAGCTTTCAAAGAACAGGGTGGCGATAAAAGTGAGAAACAAAATGCAGAGAGGAGAATAAATGGTAAGCTCATAAGGACCACCCAGGGAGATGTAAAAGATTCTTCTTCAAGAAAAATGAAGAATCCAACTTTCCAACCTTATTTCTTCATGAAGGGAGGGAAAGTGGCAGTGACAGCAGCAAGATTTGTTTATTGCTTGAAGCATTTATGATCACTATGTAGTAACTGGGTGCTTCTTGTTCATATAGAAATGTTGGTAAGAACTTCAAATCAAGCAGGGTAAAGTTTAAGTATTTGGGTACACAGAAAAGGAACGACATATGTAGACAGATACTAGGAAGATATTCTTAGCTTTGTTCATTAATTAGATCTGAGATCTACCTTTAGAAGCTTAGAGGGGCGAAAGCCTCCAATCCACATGAAAAACCGCTCAGCTGTAGTTTTCCACATACCAAACATCACATAGAAAACATCTGCTTTTACAGCAGCGGACTTCTTTCGATAGAGTTCGAAATAGTGATTCATTATACTATCTACAAGTATCCTGAGCTCCATGTCACTAATATGAGCATTTAAAGCACCTCTTAGTTCACAGATTTGTCTATTTTGCTCTTCAACCCAGTGGCCATACTCCATCTCGAAGGTCGTAATGCCTGCAGAATTGTTAGGTTGCTTGATTTTAGAATGAAGAACTAATTGAGGAATATGAGATGAGAAACCTACTCAAGGAAATCCAAGAATCAATACTGTACCAACCAAAATGAACCCCATGAAGCATAAATCATAAAGCACGCAGAAAATTTCCCAATCAATTTTAGAGTTGAACTTGCATTTCAATGAAATTGTGCCAAGGCTGGATGTAAGACTTACATTTAGGACATATTTAACGTACAGATACTTTGTACCTATTTAATTGGCAATTTATAAGGGCAGTAGTAGAGTCGTTGAAAATGTTTGAACAATCTAAGAATACAAAAAATGGAAAAGAAGGGACTTTAACAAAAATAATTTTAAATATTTTGGAATATGAGAATGGGATCAGATAATTTAGATTCAGCAGCGATTATCATAATGAATAAATCAAACTCATAACTCTGGCTACAGTACAGATGGACAGCGAAGTTTGAATGTGCAGCCACGGTCCAGGAATCTGGAAAATAAAGTGGAAGTTCAGAGCTTCAAATTTGGTTAAGTTCCAAAATTGGTTATGACTTAAATTTTGGATACTTTTGAGAGGGCAATTGCTACAACAAAAATTCAGAGATCAATTTAGCATGTGAGTGATTTCTCAAATGAATAAATAAAGAGACCATGAGAGCATTGTATTATTAACCTAGATGGGGAATAACAACAGCTAAATTTAAGGGCAAACCTGAATTAACAGTTTCAGGAAAACCCAGATTATTAGAATCCAATGCCCCGCCCATATATAAACCCTGCAGTTTTATTCCATCAAACATTGAAAATAGTAGAAAACATATAATGAGCAGCGTAAAAAAATATACTCAAACGACTTGATTCATGTTTTATTTCATCTTTGCACCTGTTGTCTTGCATGGTTGAGTTCTTGCTCTATCTGGATCAGCTTCAAACGACTTGATTCTAATTGCTGCACATAGGCCTGTAAGGGAATATCAAAAACCAAATAAAAGTCGGTATATCAAAACAATTGTTGCCCATTTGACTATCTTTCAATGCACAACCCTTCCAACCTTTTTCCGCTGACGACTCTTACGAGCAGCCTCCCGATTTTGTGCAAGACGTCTTTGTATCTGCATGTTTTAACAACCTCAAGTTCCTACTTTTTTCACATGTAAGCATCAAACAGGTATAAAAAGATATTAATGCATGATAGACATCTGAAAATGGAGCCATTATAGATTCCCAAGAGAGAGAGAGAGTCTAAAGGGGTAAGTAATAACATGCTTTCGCTTGTTGTCCTTAGCATATCCATAAAGTTAAAGATGAAGACGAGAAAATAGAGAATGGGTACCTTCCCCCATTTAGGGGTATCCTCTCCTACATTTGGTGGACTAGTTCCCTACCCCTCTTGATTTATGCCTAGAATTCACTCAGGGCTAGACAACAATAGCCATCACATTAAACAACTAATCCAGATTGAGCAATAGAACTTCCATATGACGGTATATACAATGCCAGAATCAGTTACTATGAAAATTTCATGATCAAGAAACTCCTTTTGAAGCTAAGAAAAGAAAAATATCCACATTTGCATTCGAAGACTACTTCAGCTGAATATTACACTTGCTGGAAATATTAAATGTACAATATAGTTCAGCATGGCATATCAACTGCTACCAAAAACATAACCCTTTTTCACTTTTTAGTGGCTGGAGATCAAAGATGAAGGGGAGGGATAGGTAACGGGTTTTCATAACATGCTCTCACCTTATCAGTAGGTTTATTAGCTTCTTGGCCATACATCTTGGACGTACCCAATGTGTTATGAGAAGCATCCTCTGGCTAGGTATTAAAACAACAAATGAGTTTGCTTAGTAGACAGGATAGGCATCCTCATTCGCCAGCAAAGAAAACAAAAAAAAAAAAATACAAAACAAAAACAAAGCACGAACTTTGTAAAGTTTTACCTGATTAATTAACTTCCCATCTGCTTCACCAATTAAGGCACTTAAATTACCATTACTTTTGAAATTTTCTCCCCACATATTAATCTGTTGAATTGGATCATAAACACCCATCCTTCTTGAGGAAACAAACTGAGTGGTTGGAGAATTCATGTTCTATGGATTGGATTGGTCAGCGCAGTAATTCAATCAGCATCCGTGACATACACATAAACAATAACCTGCCGTTCAGAAAACAGAAAAGCATTTCCAGGTGAGCAAACAATGCTTACCAGAATGAATCAAACTAGGACTAGGTGAACCATGAAAGAGATTGACTAGACTAGAAGAAATCTCCAGTTACATGATATAACCAATCTAGAATTAGAAATTACACTACTAGGTAAAATGCATGTAAAGATGGATGCACTTTAAGAATCATTTCTCATATGAGAAAGATAATACTAACTCTACAGAAGTACAATCGGCTCTAAGATATGTTCCATGGGGATCAACCCCTGATAAAAATCTAAGGGTACCCAAGAATTGCAGTTATGTTAGACTCGCAAGCCCTCTACGAAATCATCGCAGCGAAGAAATGAAGCCGACCATCAAAAATAGTGTCAAAAAAGGTTAAGCAATTTATTACCAGAAGATCCACCATAAGGTAAGATGAAAAATTTGTAGTTAAGAGATAATAAAACAGTAGGCCCTAGTCTACTTAGATATCCTGAAATCCAGCCATGTTTCAAACAACCACAAATAAAAAGTATTCAGCAGCCTCTGCAAAAACATTTCTCAAGCTTGGATTCATCCCACAGCCAAATAACCATTTTAGTATAGGAAAAGACAACAGAAATTGAAAAAAGATACAAGAGGGAAAGAACCAGTAATCATTAGAATAGCAGAAAGATGAACTTTAAATGGAAAGAACATGAGTAACTACTTCAAGACAAAGCATCTAGTTCATATCTCATTGGAAAATTCCATTAGATTTTATATTTCCATGATTCTACATACCTCCTCATTTTCCCTTTGCAGTTAAAAGGAATTCAATTCTTTGGAAATAGAACTAAGAAAGAGAAAAAACAAAACAGAGGAAATAATAGAAGTCGAACCTTTGAAAGCTACTTTCTCAGGAGCTTTTCCCTTTCAACTCATTCCACCGTGTCCACAACAACCAGAACGAAATTCCCTGATTCCCAACTGAAACCCTATCTCTTACCAGTAACAAAACCCAGAGTTCCCATCATTTCGATGAAGAACCGACCGATGCCCACGACAGCTTAAAAGAGACCCTCAAACTTCTAGTTTAACTTCTCTTGCATTGATATTACATTAATCATTATAATAAACAGGCTTTCAATTTTATATATCAATTTATATATATATATATATATATATATATATATATATTTGAGAGACCCATTTTGCTATTGTTTTCTTTTCTGCGTGCCATTGGGTGTCGTTGTGTGCTACAGAGTCAAAGATTTCACACCAAGCTAAACGTCGCAGTCATCTCATCCTTCCACTACCCTATATATGCGCACCAGGTAGATCCAGTTCATGGTTCACACACTCTTCAGTCTTCTCATTGATTGAATGACGTCAGATGCCGATTTGTCCAGTGGCCGGGGGCTTGTGGGTCACCGGCGAACGGAGGAGAAGAAGAGAGGACCCAGAAAATGGGGTCTGATAAGTGGGATTAATTGAGTATATTATCATTCAAGCAGTGAAATCTGAGTGATACGCGCGAGGATCGTATTTTTGGAATTGAAGGGGATGTTACAACTCACAAGTTCCGCTGCTGAGGAATGTGTAGTTGACGCGTGGCATTGTGTTTGCGGTTCGTGCCTGTCACTCGCTCTGCTGCGAATAGAGTTTAGCGTGCGATGTAATTTTGGGGATGGATAACGTTAACCGCTACCAAAGGTGGTTATTTACGAGGTTGGATACCTTTTTGGTAATGGAGTATTTTCTTAACAATATAATAATTTCATAATTGAAATTATGAAATTTAAATATAATAATTTCTTAACAATATAATATCTCACTCCTTTCAATAAAAATTTAAATAAGGGCAAGTTTAGAAATATAGTACTGTGATGTTTTAAAAGATCAAAATGGTAATTAGCTTCTTTAAATATTAAAAAAATATTATTTAAAATTATTAACTCAGTATTTTTCTCATATTGAGATTAAAAGTATTAATTAAATGGAATGAAAATGCACATTATAAATTTAAAAAATTAAATTAAAATTTAATATAAATTTAGATGATAAAGTATACTTGAACCACATTGACATTTTTATAATATCAATATCTTAGTAAATTAGGATTTATTGAAATAAAAAAAAGTATAATAAATTAAATTTGATTATTTTAATTTTATACTTTAAATATCTATGTGACAATTCATTAGTCGTCAATTTTTCTTTTTTAATGTTTCTATCTCTCGTTTAATTTCTTTTTACCTTAATTTCAAATTTTGAATAATTTTTTGCCAACAATTCTGAATATATAAATGCTCTTTTAATTTTCAAAAATAAAGTTCATCTATTTACTATTTTGGAAGCAGAGGAGTAAAGGATAGTAATAGAATACATTAGTGAGCATTAGCTGTTGGCGTCGGGTAATATTCCAAGAATGAAATGACAAGGTGAGGAATCCGAAAAATAGAGAATTAGTATTATTTTTTAATGCATAATATTTACATTATTATTAAAAAAATACACCGATATTGTGGAAAATAAATACTCTGCATCGTTCTTCATTTTTAACCGCTTACTTGAGCGTGCAAATAGATTTTTTTTTAGGCTCAGTCTTACACTTTTGAAAAGCTGCCAAAAACTTTTTTAAAAATATATTTTTATTATAGGCTTTTTAAAAAAAATCTTATATATTAGATTTTAAAAGTTATAAATAAATAGCTTTAAACTTATTAAAACAGATATAAGTTTTTAATACACTTAAAAGTCTATTTATTTTAAAATTATTTTGTTAATATATATTAAGTTTATATATATTAATAAAATAAATTTAAAAAATAATATGAGACCAAACCTACACGTTTTAAATTAAAAAAACTTAACTTGTTTATCTTAAAATACCTTTAAATAAATTTAAAATTTGACTTTTTTTTTATTAAATAGACTAAATTAAATCAGGCACAATCAAAATAGATTATAGACGAGTTTAACATATTTCTATATTCCAGAAGCATTACGGCCTTACGTGTATCAAATTAAAAGATAATTAAAAAAAGTCAGACTACTTATTTAAGAAGAATGTGGGTAATACTTGAGCCAAGAATTCATATCCGATCAATGGCACGACTCATTTTTCCCATGTTTTTTAATAGGTTGAGTGTGAAAAATGAGGAAAATAGGGGGAGAAAATGAGTTGTCAAACTTGACCTTGAAAACTCAAGCTAAACTCGAGCTAGCCTTAATTTTTTTTATTTAAATAAAATATAATTTAATCTTTTAAATGTATATTAAATTTTAATTTAATATTTTAAATTTATAAAACATATTTTAATCCCTTAATTTTAATATTGTTAGTTTCATTTAACAATGTTGACTTAAAAAATTTAAATGATGGCTCACCAATTAAATTAACATTCTTTAGTTTTATTTAAATTTGTCAAGTGAACATTTTCCATTAAATGAGTCTAAAATGATATTAAGATTAATTGACTATAAATACATCTTATACAATCGAAGGATTAAACTAAAATTTTATATAAATTTAAAATATCAAACATATAATTTAGCTTTTTATTTTAGTTGCAGATCAATTATATAAAAAAGTGACAAAATTACTAGACATGTTAGTCATAGAATTTAAGTTGGATGGGTTAAATAGAAAAAGATAAGTAGAGTTATTTACGATAAAAAAATATTTAATAAGGTAAAAGGAAAAAATTTATCACACTACTGAAAAACTAACAATGATGGATATTAATGAATGTTATACTTAAAAGGACAATAAGAGTATAAGGTTGAGATAATTAAGATGAGGATATTAAAATAGATGTGTGGACACATAAAAAATGATAAAATTCATAATTAATATATATAGAAAAAATTTGGAGCATTATCTATTGAAGAGAAAATTGTAAAGAATCATCTAAGATAATTTGGGCAAATAAAGAAAGTATAAAGGTAGATTAAATAATTTAGAGTCCAATGGAAATGGATAGATAAAATTTGAAGAGAACGATCAACGAGTTCATTGAGCTATATCTCTTAGTAAATAATTTATCTAAAAACTTGGTTTAGATATAGTACAATGGTATCGTACGATTCATGTAACCAACCATACTTAATAAGGTAAGGTTTATAGTTGTTGATTTTTTTAATATAATTGTTTACTCTTATTATCTAATCCTATAATAACTCTAAACTTGCCTAAGTTACAACCCTGAGCAACATATATGAGACAACGATGATGTTTCCATTTCCATCTTGTAGATTCATGGCAATACAAAGTTTCCCTCATAAAATACTCTCTTTTTCTTGTATTTTTTTTGCCAATAAAATACTAACTTTCTTGTTACCATATATACCAACCTTATCTCCACAAATAGAAAAAGGAGGATATATGCATATAAATATATTTATATAAAGAAATTAAAAGTGTTGCCGACTTGATCATATAGATAGGCCTTAAGGGGAAAGGCATTCATGTTTGTGTGAGAAGAAGAATGAGAAATCATTCTCAAAACGAATGAATAGGTCATATGCCACCAAATTAATAAAGAATACAGTGGATATTATCTAACCTATTAATTTAAAAAGTGAAAAAGCGTATATTATTAGGCATTTCAAAATATATATATATATATATAATGCAAAATTTGTCTTTGCGTATAACTTTGGAACAAACTTTTGATTAGGAATCCAAATCTCTTTTGCATTCCTTTTGCCTTTAACATATTCACCAAATAGCTACCTTCCTCCAAGTCCACATTCTCCACTTCCTCTTCTTTTTTCCCTTTCTTCATAACTACAATTTGATGCCCTATATTTAATGTTAATTCAAATTTGAGTTATACACTTAAATCTAATACCCTAAAATATTTTTTTAGTAATATTCAATATCTTAATTTAATTTATGATTTATTCAACACAATAAAATATTTTTTTAAGTAACACTTAAACATTTTTTGGTAATTTTGTATGCATTGAACATTCTAAAGTATACTAAAGTATTCGAGCATAAATTTAGGGTATGCATTGCTACTAAGAAAAAATATTTTTAAGGAAAAATTTATACAGAATATTTTAATATACTAAATGAACTACAAATTAATCTAAAATATTAGATACTGTTAGAAAAATCTACAACACAATAAATAGAAATATGAATCTTATTAGATTTAGAACGTAAATAGTTTTCCTATGTCATAACAAATAAACTTTCTAAAATTTGAATTTATGTCATTCTCTTCACGAGATAAAATTGTTTAGCATCTCAACTAACCATTTGTTCTTAAGTTTCAATATTTATATAACACATTTCATGTAAACATATTTTAACAAAGAAATTTAAATTTGCGGATTGCAAATATATATATATATATATGTAAGGAAACGGGCGATCCTCCCATGGTAGATCAGACTCGACCGATGGAAAACAGAGAGTCGTTTACATGCGAACCGAGGGAATATTTGAATTTGAAATGAGGGAGTTAGATACGGTTATCTAACTCCCCTCCCACAGGCTATATATATGTACATACACGGACAGAAATGAAGTGTGTGGCAGAACATATACTTCTCTGTTTCTGACACTCTGTTTCTGCATTTTCTTCCAGTGCATTTGTTGTGAAAACGAATCAGAGTCCATACAGGGTGCTCCAGTTACGTGTGGGTATCTAGTGTGTCAAACAAATGATTCTAGGTACGCCCGAAAACCTTCAGTGGCATCAGAGCATGGTTATTTGCTTCCGCATGCTTCTCTGTATTTTTATTTTTTTTCTGGTTATGCATTGTTCTGTTGCATAGATATGTCTTAAAGTGTTTGTTTAGTGATAATATGAATAGAACATGCATTTAAATGATAAAGAGAAGCATTTTCAACGTAAACCGAATTGAAAATTTTCGTTTTTTGAAATTAGGTCATTAGAAAACAGAGTTTTTAGGCCTTTAAAATGATCCCATTGGATAGAGCATGAAAAAAGAAGAAAATGACACCAAGAACGTCAAAATTGAATGGAGAAATTACGAGTGAAAAATGAGTCGGGTCGTCGGACCCGACCCATTTTCCAGTCGGGTATGTGCAGACCCAGCTGGAGGTAGGGGATGACACTGTTCATCCCCCAAAACAACGCCGTTTTGTCTCTTTCACAAAAAAAAAACAAAAAAATTATTACGGGCACTATTCACGGTGGACTGGGCTGCGTCCAGCCCAGTCACAAAAAAAAAAGAAGTTTGGGCTGCAAGAGGCCCAGAAGAAAGAAAAAAAATATTTTTTTAATTAAATAAAAAATTTTTTTTTTATTTAAAAAAAATATTTGGGGAAATTCTGGTGGTGACACGTGGCAGTGACACGTGGCAGCACTAGACTGGTGTGTGCAGTACACGTGCCAGCAGCCGAGAGTAGGTTTAATTCAGTTTTTTTATTTTTTCTGAATTTTTCCTTCTTGGGGCGCGTGAGGGAGCGTGGGAACTCCGATTGAGGTGCGGTTTATTCTTAAAAATCTCTAAAATCAAGATCTTTATTTTGACATATACTTTACCTAATTTGGAAGGCAATTCTGGATCTATTTATTAATATTCAGTGTATTTTCTGGTATTTTTTAGTGTTCAAAATTCCAGAAAATTATGATAATTAATGTGTTATTATTTAGGTGAAAATGAGTTCATCTAACACTGAATCTCTGGGATATACTATAAATGATGACATCTCATTTTTAGATGAGGTCAATAACCTAGAGGAAAACCTTTAAGAGGATCCCGAGGTGGAACCTGAAGAGGATCCAGAGCAAGATCTTGATAATCTTTCTGAAGAATACCCAGAGGAGTTGATGGAAAAAGTTCCACAAGAGGAACTAGAAGAAAGAGATGATTTCAGACCGTGCTCAAAAACATTATTCCCTATCGAACCACTTCCTCTACAACCTTTAATGATGTCTTCAGATTTAAACTCCAAGAGGGTGCCTACTCTTAACGGTGAACCTCAAGTTGAGGATGGAGAAGAAGTGAATCAATCTCTTAACCCTATTTTGCCCATGAACATAGTTGAAAGAGATGCAGCTATGTTAACAAACATGAAAGACATTAATGGCTTCATTGGTAAATACATTGAAGGCATGACATATAAGAAGCATACTGAATTCTACTTGAAAGTCATAATGGAATTTATAAGAGTTACAAGAGTTAGAGGAAAGCCCAATCAAGGACGCATCAGAAAGAAAAATTGGCTTACAAGAATAGAATTTGTATCTAACCTTAAAAAGCCACCTCGTGAGCTTAAGAAGCTAAGAAAAGTAATGTTAAAATATTATCAAACTCATATCGAATGATGTATGTTTTTACTTTGATTTTCATTACTTTACTTTGTTAAAGACATACTTTTATTCTCTTTCTTTGTAAAGACTTATTATTACTACATGCCTTGTATGCAAGAGAAACATGTTTCATTTTAATTCTTTATATGTTATGATTCATGTATATTTTTTATAAGTGGGAGGTTTTTTAGATGATGAGTATTCTGAAAAGCAATATTTCATAAGAAAAGTACTTATATTAATTTTGATAGAGAATGATGGCGTTGCTAGTGCTTGTGTGATGGGAGGTACAAATGTATTCTCCTGATCATGGGTCTAGTGATATTATTATTTTCTGATCAAAAATTAATAAAAGTACATGACATTGTATACTTTACATGTGCATATATATGTGTGTGTGTGTGTGTGTGTGTGTAAATTCACTTAAATGTTCTATGGTTCAATAAATTAATATGGAAAAAGTTTGTCATAGAACCGATATTGAACAATGGCATCAAAGAACATTATTGCTGAATTAAACAAGGGAAAAAACTCAGCGGGGACAACTGGGATATTTGGCACCAAAATGTCCAATATATTCTAGAAGAACAGGATGCTATTGAGCCATTAACAATGGCCATGGTAGAACCTGAGGCTGGCAATACGGCCCAGCACAGGAGAGACCAGGAAGCTTACCAATCCTGGAAAAAGAAGAATAGCATTGCAAGAATTACTCTATTGAGTGCAATGGCTGATGACTTAATGTGTGAGTTTGAGACACACAGAACGGCACAGGCAATATGGATTGCCTTAAAGGATAAGTTTGGAGGAGTGTCCACGACTAAGCTTAGAAGGTTGACGATTAAATTTGATACCTATAAGCTAAAACCAAATAATCCTATAAGGCAACATCTAAGAGAGATGTCAACAATGATCCGTGAACTGAAGGAAGCCGGACATAATCTATCTGACGAACAGCAAGTGCAGGCTGTCATCAGATCGCTCCCTGCCAGTTGGGAGCACATGAAAGTTAATCTGACCCATAATGAAAATATCATTACTTTTAATGATGTAGCTAAGCATTTGGAGCTAGAGGATGAACGTCTGGAGGCTTATAAAGCCACTGGATAAGCCTATTTGACCAAAGGCGCTGGTCCTTCCCAATCAAAGCCTGAATCCAAAAAGGGCAAGAAATCTCATAAAAATAGGAAGAGAGGTGGTCTTCCACCCAAGAAGGGTAAGCAACAGTTCAAGAAGAAGGGAAAGAAAGGAGGCAAGAAAAAGCTAGACCTAAAGAAGGTCAAATGCTTTGCCTGCCAAAAAATAGGACATTTCGCACGTGACTGTTCTAAACAGGCCGAGAGCGAAAAGGTAACAGTGAATTATGTGAATTCACATGTCTCATTTGTTTCTAGCACTGTTTTTCTGACAGAACCTATTTCTTTTTCTTGGATTATTGACTCAGGCTCCACAGACCACGTAAGTCAAGATCGAGGATCTTTCATAGAATACCGTCGGTTGCCATATCAAAGCAAGTGGCTTTTCGTTGGCAATAATGTAAAGATCGAGGTTCGAGGCATTGACACTTGCAAACTTATTTTGCGTAGTAGAAAGACCTTGATACTGCATGATGTGCTTCATGCTCCTAACATCCGACGGAATTTAATTTCTGTAATTTACTTACTAGACTTTGGGTTTAATGTAAACTTTCATGGTAAAGTTGCAGACATTTGTAGCAACTCAATATTTTATGGTTCAGCTTTTCGTTTTCAAAGCTTCTTTATTTTGGATCTTGCTAATGCTTTTAATGTTCATGATTGCTTTGCTATTACTTCAAATAATCCTGATATGAATATTTGACATGCTAGACTAGGACATATTAATCAAAATAGAATGATTAAACTGGCTAAAGAAGGCATGTTGGGGATGATCCCTAACATGGATATGTCATTATGCGAAAGCTATCTAGCTGGTAAGGCTACCAGGAAACTATTCGGTAAGGGAATACGAGCTGAAAACCCATTGCAATTAATCCATTCTAACATTTGTGGTCCAATGAGTGTGAGGGCAAGACACTGAGCTTGGTATTTTATTACCTTTATTGATGATTTTTCACGATATGGTCATGTCTATTTGATTTCACATAAGTCCGAGGCACTAGAGTGCTTTAGACGATACATGAATGAAGTAGAAAATCAAATGGATAAAAGAATCAAGGCATTACGTACTGATCGAGGTTGTGAATACCTTTCAGATCAATTCAAACAGCTCTGTGAAGAAAAAGGGATTATTAGGCAACTAACTATCCCTGGTACACCTCAACAGAATGGGATTGCCGAAAGAAGAAATAGAACTCTTCTAGACATGGTTAGGTCTATAATGGCTCAGGCAAACCTTCCAATTTCACATTGGGGTGATGCTTTATTGACAGCAACCTTCATACTTAACCGTGTGCCCTCAAAATCAGTCACTTCTACACCCTACGAGTTATGGACCAAACGTCAGCCAGATCTAAGCATACTTAGACCTTGGGGTTCAGCGGTATATATCCATGACAATTCTCATAGACATGGGAAACTGGGTCCTAGAGGGAAGAAATATATTTTTATAAGGTACTTTGAACCCTCAAAAGGATATGTATTCATAAGTGAAATTAAAGATGGAACAGTGACTGAAACAGAATCAAGAGATGCTGTATTTATTGATACAGAGTTTCCCAGTAGGGGAGATGTTGACCGCACTGTATCTCTTTATGAGACTCAGGAACAGGATAGTGCCAAACAAATTGACAGACCAGAATCGTCTAGGCATGTCAATCTGAGTGGGAGCAAAGAACGGTCAACACAAAGACCAAAATAAATGAGAAAAGATAAGCAAATTGCTCATACCAGAAAGAGTAACAGGGAAAGTGTTCCAAAGATACGCTTCTAAATAGAAGAAGAAGTACTCTTAGTTACTCCAGAAGGGGATGATAAACCCCATACTGTTCATGAGCCCTTAGCAAGTCCTGCAAAGGAGGAATGAAAGAAAGCAATGAAAGAGGAAATGGACTCAATGATAAAAAACTAAGTTTGGGAATTGGTTGATCTGCCAAAAGGGCGTAAAGTCATTGGGAACAAGTGGGTTCTCAAAATCAAAAGAAAGGTAGACGGATTAATTGACAAATTCAAAGCTCGATTGGTTGCAAAGGGATATATACAACAGGAAGGTATAGATTATGAGGATACTTTTTCACCTGGTTTGTGCTTCAATTCAATAAGACTTATTCTGGTAATAGTAAACAGTTTAAACTTAGAGTTACATCATATGGATGTAAAAACCGCATTCCTGAATGGTGATCTGGATGAAGAAATCTATATGGAACAACCAATAGGTTTCATTGAAAAAGGGTTTGAACACAAGAAGTGTAAACTCAAAAGATCTATTTATGGATTAAAACAATCATCCAGATAGTGGTACTTGAGGTTTCATAAGGCGATTACCTCATATAACTTCCAGATGATAAAGGAAGACCACTGTGTCTATGTTAAGCGGTTTAAGGGTAACTTTGTGATATTATCCTTATACGTAGACGATATACTATTAGCTAGAAATAGTCTTGACTCTGTGATATCTATTAAAGAATGGCTTTCATCAAATTTCAAGATGAAATACATGGGTGAAGCAGAATACATACTTAGAGTCAAAATTTGAAGGAATCATTCCAAGAGAATCCTCACTCTTTCACAAGAGAATTATATCAATAAGATACTTGAGCGATTCCATATGAGTGAATGCAAACCCATGGATATTCTTGTGGCTACTGGAGTAGCCTTGAGTTCTGACATGTGTCCTAAAACTGAATCAGAGAAAAGGCAAATGGAAAGAGTTTCATATGCCAGTGCCGTTGGTAGCCTGATGTATGCAATGATGTGTACAAGACCAGATATTTGTTATGCTGTGGGGCTGGTTAGCAGATTCCAGTCCAACCCTGGTGAGAAACACTAGAAAGCAGTGAAAAGGATCTTGAGATACTTAAAGGGCACAGCTGACTATGCATTGTGTTATCAAGGAAGCGATCTACGCTTAATCGGATATTCTGATACTGATGTAGGCAGTGATGCGACTTCAGGATACACCTTCTTGCTTAACAACAGCGCCATATGTTGGAGTAGCAAGAAGCAAAGGTGCATTGCTTTACACTCTATGGAAGCTGAGTTTGTGGCATGCACTGCAGTAGCGCAAGAGGCTGTTTGGCTGAAGAGATTTATCGAGCACCTAGGATTTGGGAACGAGAGTACCAATCCGGTGTTGATACACTGTGACAATACTGCAGCTATAGCCTACACAAAAGACCCTAAGTATCACAGCAAGACCAAACACATTGATATAAAGTATAACTTTGTGAGGGATTATATAACACAGAAAATTATAACTGTACAATACATTTCAACAAAATATATGGTTGCAGATCCCCTAACTAAGCCAATAGGCAAAGAAACATTCGAGAAACATGTAAAAGCCATTGGCATGTTAAAAATGTAAAGTTACAGACTGTATGTAATACTTTTGTTTTTATTAATGATATCATGTCATTTATTATTACTTATATGTTTGGGTAAAAGTATACAATGTCTACTATGTCGTACAGGTTGAAAGAGGTAGCTTTCTCACACGAGCAACCGCCTTTGATGCTATAGAACCGTTCAAAGATGAGACATGTGTTCACCAGTAAAACAGCAAGATTGCTGATATGGTAGAGAAGAAACACAATAAGTGTCGCCTTGGCTTAAAAGTGCAGTGAGTCAAGATGAGATCCATGAGTAAGGGTATGGATCGAACAATGGATTCTCACATCCATAAAACCTGTTGCCAGATGACAAATTTTTCAAAAAATTGACGTCATATTATGTGAATATAATTGAAGAGTTTGGGTTTAGATACTATGAGTATCTAGACTTAAATCTGTACGGTGTGATGATAGAATCAAAATAACGTACACTTTTTAAGGATAAGAGGAATACCATAACATGTGATTCATACCACATGTGCTAAAGAACCGCAAATGGAAAGTAAGAGAATCAATCCCTGCTTCATTGTTGTGTGAGTTCCAGAAAGGTATAATCCTTTCATAAATGTCCTTTGACTTTGACAATATTATGGAGGTATTTTTCAGCGATTGTTACTTTGGTATATGTCCTATGGTCAAATTATATATGAACCGAAGGTATTATGCTAGGAAAGCGGCTATTCATATCAAAATAATATATGGGCGAAAGAAAGATTGCCAGAATATACATATCCATGCTAGTGTATGTGACTGGTCCCTTATGATATTATTTTGTTAATTTCATAAGTGTGGATACTATACATAAGTTGAGGCTATCTGAGTTATATACTGACTCAAGAGGGATTAGATTAGCCATGAGAAAAGTGTATATGGGCAAATATAGGACATTCAAGGCACTATAATTTATTTGATCGAGCTGCACTAAAGGGTTGCTTTGTGCTAGTCTCTGTAAAGGGGATTTCTAGTATAAACGCCCGAAAGGAGACGTCATGTCTACACAGTCACGGCAAAGCACCTAGTATGAAAGAAGAAAGAAAATGAGATTTGAGCCATAATATCTAATCCACCATGTGTGAGTGGGAGATGTAAGCAAACGGGCGATCCACCCATGGTGGATCAGACCCGACCGATGGGAAACAGAGAGTCGTTTACATGCGAACTGAGGGAATATTTGAATTTGAAATGAGGGAGTTAGATACGATTATCTAACTCCCTTCCCACAGGCTATATATATGTACATACACGGACAGAAATGAAGTGTGTGGCAGAACATATACTTCTCTATTTCCGACGCTCTGTTTCTGCATTTTCTTCCGGTGCATTTGTTGTGAAAACGAACCAGAGTCCATACAGGGTGCTCCGGTTACGTGTGGGTATCTAGTGTGTCAAGCAAACGATTCCAGGTACGCCCGAAAACCTTCAATATATATATATATATATATATATATATATGTTTTCTTGCGACAACATGAGGAGTTTGAATGAAGTACAATTCATCCTTCAGATGTGATGAGGTAATGTACCTTGTAGAGTTGAGTTAAGCACTCACAATAAAAATATTTAAAAAGTATTAATAATAAATTTATAAAGAAAAATAATGGCACGTGCGTAGAAAAGCATTCAATAAAATCAATAGAAGTAAATCCATCAATATCAAAATAGAAAGTTCATTAACTATCATAATCACGCTCTATCTATTCTTATTGTGAAAGGTTAGCAATTAATGGAAAAAGCACTTTGTTGTGGAGCACTATCTAACTAAGAATGCTTCTTTTTTTTAAAAAAAAATTAGGCGTTAGTGATAGATTTAATTAATAATAACTTTAGACTTTGAGTTTTATCCTCACATGAACTTTTAAAATGAATCATACTATTTATATCCTATTAGAGTAATTTTTTTTATAAATATACAGCATATTTAACTAATTTAATTATATTAAATAAATTAGATAAATTAGTTAATAAAATATTTTTTTAAAAATACTATAACTATTTTTTCTTATTTTTTTTCAACCCTCTCTTATTTAATTATTATTAAAGAAGTATCAATAGAGATAATTTAAATAAATAAATAAATATAAAAAATATTTTATATTTAAGATTAAAATTAACTCATATTAAGGAGGAGAGGAGTAGTATATTTTACAATTAATGATGATATTAATATATTGATAGGATATGTTTTTTATATATTGGACAAAATTTAAAATAAGACATAGTAGTATTTATATCTTAGCAAAGTTATATTTATATATATTTAATAATTTAATTTTATATTATGAAGGAAATGGATATAATTATTTTTTTGGATGGTGAAATGGATATAATTATATTTCACCCACCTAAAACGCAAATGCGTTAGTTTAATTACATGTTTTATTTTTATCCATGATAAAATGATAGCACAAACGGCAGCTAAATCTTATAGGTGTCAATTCAGCCTAGATTTGTTTTTTTTTTCTTATTAAAAGAATTTGTCTGCTTGGTAAGAATATATTATATGCAAGTTGGATTCTTTTTAAATAAAAAATAATAAAGTTTGTTGATATAGAGTGGATTATGATTTTTTTTAAAATGAAAAGTGGGAATAATTAAGAAATTATAAGAAAGCAAAGTGTAGATAAACTAAACTAAGTAGTATATAATTAGGTATAGTGTGAAAGGAATAGTTTTTTCCTCAACTCTTCTCTCACGTTCTTTTTGGTATAAAAAAATAGGTGAGTTGAATACTAGTTTTTTATTAAAGTTAGAACATGACTCTAAAATTTAGAGAATATTTATAAAAAAAATTATGAGATCGTTTACTAAAATAACACTAACAATAATAGAGAAAATTAAATTTACGTCTTTATAAGATATAAATATATTTATTACCTTCTCTCATATTTTTAATGTAGGGAGAATCTATTTAAACTAAACACTTAGTGAAATGAACTTTAAAAGCTTAAGTATAAAATCTTAAAATTTGAATTTAAATTTATTTAAATATAAAAAATATATTTAAAAAAATTATTTTTTTAATTAAATTTGATAATACTTAAAATCTATTTGAATCATATATATATATATATCATGTAAAAGAATTTATTCCATAATGGCATCAATACCATACGCCACACATGATATTGTGAGAGTATTTGTGTGTTTTACAATTGATCTGAGTAAAAAAAAAAAAAGCATAATATAAATATGTTGCATTTTTTTAAACTATTGTACTAAAATAAAGATATTTTAGCCATGCGGAGTGATCTTTTGTAAGGTACCAAAAATTAATCCAACCATAGTTATAGAAAGGTTAATAATATAATTGTGATTAAATTAAGATTGACCCAATCATAACCAAAATAATATAATTTAATTAAAAATATTAAAAAAATTACACACACACACATATATATATTATAAAAAGAGTAATAAAAAAGGCATTACAATCCATGATTAAATGGAATATTTATATATAATACATTTAATTTAATAAAAATAAAGATAGTTTAAAATTTTTGACTAGATAAATTATAAGATTGGTTTATTAATTTATTAGTCTAATTAATCAAATTTGAGTTAAGTTTTAATAATATAATAACTACACTAATTAAACAACTTGTTAATCCATTAACTAAACATTAAACAACAAAAATATATTAAAGTAGGGGCCTCTTTGGATTAGTTTTTAGATAATAGATTTTAGAAAATAAATTTTGGAAAGAATAGATTTTAAAAATTGATATATTTTGATGATTATTAGTAGAATCATTTTTCATATTAGTAAATTACTAAAAATGGTATGATTTGATTAAAAGTAGGAGAGATGAAGAGGAGATAGGGTGGAGAAGAGAGATGAGAGATGGTAAAGAAGAGATATGAGAGATGAGAGATAGTGTAAGAAAAAGTAGGGACAAGATGGTAATTGAATATTTTATAAACTCTTTTACTATTCTAAAAACTAATTTCAATAGCTTATTTAAAACTATAATTTTAAATTATGATTTTAGCTAAAATTATTTCTGGATAAATATGATTGTTTATTTAAAATTTTTTTAAATTAAGATTTTATCTATTCTTTTTTTAAATTATGGTGTCAAATATATACTAGGATGCATGATTAATTAGAGAAGGAGAAGGAGAAGGAGAAAGAGATGATGTTGGTGGGATGTGTTGGAATGACAGGGCCGTGACTTAGAGACTTTCCTTTTTAAATATTCGCATTTTGTTTGTGTTGGTCGCAACTTTGAATAATTAATGAAGCAAATGAAACGTCACGCAAACACCCACTTTGCTTTTTCTTTCCTTTTTTTGTGCTTCTATTCTACGTCCAATCATTCTCTCATAATGAATCCAATTTTTCCATTCATATATAGTTTATAACACGCCATTTCGTTTGTATAAAATTCAACATGACTACATTATCTATAACACGTAAAAAGTAAGATTCTTTTCTAAATAAAATCAACAGCATATTTATAGGATATCTTGTATCTTTAAGGGTATAACGTCTTACTATAGAGAGGTATACTATACACAACACAAACACATACCTACCCTTTTGTCATCAAGGGTATAACACCCATGACCTCCTCTATAAAAGAAGGTATGGGGTGTCATTAAACTACAAGACTAATATATACACACACACACACTTAATTTTCCATATCATTATTATATAGTTATACAGGTTATTAAGATTAGGGTATATTTCTAAATTTAAAAATATTTATAAATTATCACATCAATAAAATATTTAAATCAATAATAATAAGATTTAAATTTATAAATTTATGGATTATAAACTAATTTTTTATTAGTTAAACGCTAAGAAGATTTACATTTTCTAGAACATGATTGTCGTTAAATTAGGGGGAAAAAACTTCCATTTTTGTATGGTAAAAAAAGTAATGAGAGACCCATAACAAGAATGAGTTTGTGATGATCATGATAAAAGAGAAAGGATAAAAAATAAATATATATTCTAAATTTTAGATCTGAGAAATGTTATGTCAACAAAGGTAGCCCAATTAAGCAAAAGTAATATGATGGCATAGGAGAATATCTCAAATTTAATTTTAAAAAAAAAATTCCGACTATGAAGATGTAAATCTTGATTGACAATATTACAATTAGCTCATCTATTAAAAGAAATACTACTATATGTTTATACTAAATGATCTAATACAATAATAATATAAAAAATATAAAAAATATTTCAATATTTTAATGGGAAAATTGGCCAAAAATCCTTGATTTAGAAATTAATTAGTTTTTACAACCTGCATCATCAGACCTTTCCCAATATACAATCTGCCTTCTATAATATACAATTATCTTTTCACAATATGCAAGTGACCTTCTACAATGTGTAATTGCCTTCCGTCATGTACAACAGACTTCCCACATCATGAAATTACTTTTCATAAAATAAACAATTAGTACTAATATACAAATAACTTTCTACGATGTGTAATTACCTTCTGTCATGTGCAATAAATATTCCATAATATGCAACTACTTTCCATAAAATACAATTATTACCAATATCCAAGTGTCCTTCCACGTCATATGCAACAGACCTTTCGCAATATATAACTACCTTCCGTCAAGTTTCAGGTCATATTCCCCAATTAATTTGTTAAATAGGGATTTATCACCAATTTTTCCTATTTTAATTTGAAAGGACCTACTATATAGGAAGAGAGGATTTTTTTTGTATAATAATTTTTTAGAAAATGGTTGGACTCACCCATAATCTAAGGATAGAGTGAAATCTCCTTTCCTTTTAGGCTGTATCAATGTCAGATACGGCGGACTGTTTATTACTCTCATGCATAAATTTAGCACTTAGGAGTTATGATGTCTCTAAAAATACGACTGAAACTATAATAAAGTAATACTCTCCAGAGATCAATATGCTTCAAATAGAAAAGAGAGTATTATAGTAGGATTTTGAAGTTCACAATGGGTTTACCAATTCTATAAACAGTGCTAAAGGTCCATTCTATTCATCACTTTTCTAAGTAAATCATACAAATTAAAATGGATTTGAGCAACATTTAGCTCTAAACAATTGATTATGTTGAACTTTTCCACGTTGTAAAGTTAGAGTAAATCAAAGATAGCAGCAGCATAAAGACGACCTAATAAAATTGCAGGTATGTCTCCATGAAAGCAACTTGTCATGAGTCATCCAACTTCTCAAAAATGGGAAAAAAAAGTTGTGAAAAATATTCAGAAAGAAAAATTTAAATATACTTTTTTTGGGCAAACATGATATAGTTGGTTGTTCTCCATATCCATGTATAGTACTAAAAAAATGATAAAGAAAAAGTGAAAAATATCTATATTCGTATATCTATAAAAACTTTGGCTTGGCCTTGTTTGATATGTGGAATGGAATGCAACCTAAAAGTGCCAAAGAAAAAAACCTTTTAGATGTAAAATGTCCTGTTGGTCTCTAAATAAAATTAAGGTTGAATTATACAAAATTTTCTTGAATTTTGGGTTATTTATAAATGACTCCTTTAATTTTTAAAACTTATTAATAAACTTGTCTAATTTTTAATATTTTTATGAATAATCCCAATTATAAATTATATTCTCATTTAAAATTTATTTTTGTGTGTGTATGTATCATAACCCCTATAAACTATGAGTTATATACAGGTGATCTCCTAAACTTAAAATTATAAGCGTATAAGTAATTACTAAAACTAATCACAAGAAAATTATATTCATATGCATAATTTTTTTTTAAAAAAATTATTATAAAGTTTAAAAAGATTAGAGAAGGAGTGTATATATATATATATATATATATGTATGACTAAATTTAAGAGAGCTATATGCCATTTAACCCATAACAAAGAAAGTCTATTTTTTTTCATGACCAATTTTAATAATTAAGGCTGGCTTTACGTTGACAAAAACAACAAAGAAAGAAATGCCAGCGTCGTTCATTACCTAAGGGCATGGGAAATAGAAATAGTCGACATAACAATGCAAAATTTTACAGACAAGTAAATTAAATTTTCATATATCAACATGGTGTTAGTTGAGGCAATAAATAACCTCATCTCTATAAAGAATAAAACATAAATTCAAATACTAAGAATCATATTTATTAGGAGAAGTAAAAAAATTTTACACTCTAAGCATCAAAAGATATTAGTTTTAAGTCCAAAGTGACTTGATGCTACTTTTAATTAAACTATAAATAAATAAATTTTCACATAGAATAAACACAAAATTCCCAAAAAACCTGAATTTTATCTCAACTACTTTTGCGAACTAAAATTAAGATAAAAATTAATTAATATAATATAATTTAAATTTTGAACATGCTTTTATAAAAATAATCAGTTTGATAGAAAGTTACATTAATGGTGTATTGAAAAATAAATTTCAAAATGTTTAAATTCGAAGAAAAGCTGAAAACAAAAAAATTGTTCCAACCTTCAAATGAATTTTAAACAAAAACAAATCATTTTCTTTACACACTTATTCAAATTGTATTTTAGAAGTTAATGCAACTTTTATCATCAATCAAAAGTCAAAAGTTATACTAATGAGTTAATACATATGGTAAAAAATAAACTTATATCCCATAAGGACTCAAGTTCAATTTTCACTATCTTTATGAGCGTTTCTTTAGTAAACGATATCATAAATCTATTGTAAATATTTTATGAATCCTAAGGTTATACGATACCTTTGATAGAGAATTGGTGTTAAATACATCTAAACTTTTTCTGCAAAAACAAAAGAGTCAAAAGTTAGGCCGAACACGCTGAATTATCATCAAGCAACCCATAATGTTCTTTATCTTCATTTACTTTATCCAATATTTTGTGTTTTTATAAATAAGCCCACACTAATTAAAATTTCTGTTTTAAGATAACTCCCTGTGTTTGTAATTAAGAATCCTAAATTTTGTTTTCAGCATGGTTTAATTTCAAGTACAATTCAATTCTTTTGTTAAGAGAACACATTGCAATTTCTTCTCACACAATGTCACAAATATACAAAGTACACCATTTGGTTGTCCTCAAAGCAAGCTTGTCTTGAGGGGGGGGGGGGGATTTAAAAACTAAGAAACCTTATTACATCTTAAATCAAGATATGAACAAATTTAAAGACTATCTATTATTACATCTTAAATCAAACTTGATTTTGAAGATTATGGGAAACACACTTTCTATTCTCATATTTTATGAATATAAACTAAATGTTCCTTGTCAATAGTTGCTACAACTAAATTTATTAGAAAAAGAATTAACAGGGGTCGGGTCTAATAAAAAGGACTAGTCCCTCACAATAGATGAACTGATGTTCGAATTCTTGTTAGAAGATATGCCCATATTTAAAATTCGATAATGCTCGTAATAGGATTACCTCTAATAAGAGGATACCTATATTTAGAAAAAATTTCATCAGAAGAAGGCCATAAATTGCAGAGCTGCCATAGGGCCTAACAAAAAATTCCAAAGCTACTTCAAAGCAGATAGCGCAGATGCAAGATATGCGATCTTGTATTGGTTCCTGCAAGGAAAAATGCAAGTTATACATCCCTATTGATCTCATGCTATGATTTACTTATAAAAAATATTGGTTTATGAATTAGCTCTGATGAAGATACATCTAATTTTGAATGTGTTATTGTCTCATACAAGAATACATATCTGCCACCAAAACAAAAGTATGCCCAGTTACATGAATAAGGTGCGAAAAATATGCATATGAAATCAAACACTTTGGCAAAAGTTGAATCACAGCATGTAAAATTTTGAAACATGTGTTACCACTATTTTATTTACTATTCCCCCTATTATTAATATAAGAATTAATTAACTAATTTAGATAGATTAAAAAAATAAGATAAATTATTTAATCATAATAAATATGACTTAATATTCCTAAAATATTCTTATATAATATTATATTATATATCAGTTGTCAGAGATATATTTTGAGGAAGCTACTCGTAGGAAGCCTGTATTTCCTAGACAAAAGCAAATTCACAGTATATTTGTATTAGTACCAGCAGTCATCAATCCAATAATCAAAAAAGGAAAAATGAAAAATCATGTCAGGGGTTATTTCTTGAAATATTCGCTTTCTCAAAACAAAATATGGCTAGGGTAAAAAGGAATAAGCACTGCACATGCCGCCAAGCCAATTCACAAACAAGATCTTCAGACTTCAGGTGCATCAGGAAGGACCTAAAAAAAAAAAGCCACCAACAGTAAGATTTGAATGAATGTTTAAAGTCTATATTCTGATTGAATAGCACTAGAAAGCACACGAAATCACCTCATCTTCATAGGGGTTGCAGTGACTTTTAAACCACAATCTTAAAAACTCCTACACAAATTATTTGAACATAAAAAAATTGCTTCCTACATGTAATTCATCTACACCATTTGGAAGTACCTATACTTTTCTTCAATTTTTAATTTGGTATCTGTGTTATTTTTTCTCCTTATTAAATCATTTAATTTTGCTCTGTCAACACAATTAATTTTTATAAAATGGCTAACCGTGCTAACAAAGTAAAGTTACAGAGGCTAACAGTACTAACAAAGTAAAATTAAAGGATTTAACAAGGAAAAAAATAGGTACCAAATTAAAAATTGAGATGAAGTATAGGCACCTGTAGAATAGTTTTCCCTTTCAGGGATAGACATTAGCTGATACATTCACCAAAGCTCAATGACAATGGACTAGAGAAAAACAAGCAATAGTAATGGAACATAAAGTACCTTATCAACTTTCTCAGGCTCCAGGCCATTTTGAAAGTGTTCAATGTAAGAATTGGATATCCAATGTTTACTTGAGTCAGGAGTATGCACCTAAAGATGCAAATTAAACTACATAATCAGGTATTGGTAAACTAATGAGTGTATGCATGATAACATTCAATGTGTTTCAGGATACAAATTAAACCTCATCAATCAAAAGAATTGAACCGTCATTTGCCTTTCCAAATATGAGGCCATTTTCTGAAGCCACATGCCGAAAAGTAAAGCAACTAAAGTAAAAAATAAAAATAAAAAAGAGGCAAGAAGGAATTGATATACATATCAAACGCATGTTCAAGTTTCCAATCGGTTGATGAAGAACTCACATGCTTAACACTAAGCAAGGAGAGCATATGATCAAGCGGTTGTCGCTTATCAATAATAATATATACATATTCTCTTCTTTATTATCTAAAATGTGAATTTGAGCAGCAAGAGATATCAGTGGAAATAAATGGAGAGCAGGGGAGAAGCTAGGAATTAAGTAATTGCAAACTTGTCAAGAAATCACCAATTTCCACTGATAATGCTAATGGGAATGATAAAGTTGGTACTCCTTGTGTAGATAATGCATTAGGAGCAAAGACGGGTGGTGAAGGGGTAATAGAAATAGACGGCGATCTGCATCCACTATCGAAAAAAGATTCTTGGCCAACAAAATCATGTGTAGCTACTAAACTATTCCTAACAGCCACTTCCTTAACTAACTATATAACAAACATTTCTGTCACTTACGTAATTATAAATATACAAAATGTTTGCTTAAAGGGTATTTTCTGGTTTTAAAACTTGAGACAAGTGTTTGTAAATGACCCAAAGTTGAAGGAGGGTATTAATGATTTTCCCTTGAAAGAACCACACGGCAAAGAGCATAACAAAATCTTGTAATTCGAAAGAAAATATGTGAAATTTGACATAATGCTATAATCCTCACACACCATGTATAATATTGAAACACAAGATGCAGATAGCATTGGCAAAATTAAATCATTATCTCCATACCACTTATCCTTTTTGAACGCATAAATGGCTTTCTAAATCAACATTATAAATACATCGCATTACATTTTTTTATTCATAGGACGCATCATAATAAGAAGGCACTTCAGTACTTCCTTTTGTTTACCATAGTTGAAATTCAACATAAGAAACATAATTACCTGACCGTACTCAAACAAACTTAATTCTTTTCTGCTTACTTCTTCGTAATCAGCTTCGGTCATGAGCCCGCTTCTCGAATGCCTTTATTGTAGACCGTCCACAAAGATGTATCAGCACTTCCAGTCACATATCCTCTAACTGCAAAACGGTCAAATAGTTCTAAATCAGTGACTCCTTGAATCCCCATCTCACATGTCAAGAGATTGAAATAGTAAACACCTAAAACAATATGAAGAACAATTAAACATAAAGAAACACAGCATGCATATCTCTAGCTAAAATACATTCAATCACATCATAAAACTGTCACAGAAGATATTTTGCAGTGATTCTTTTCTAATATCCGTGCATTACTCTTTCAAAAGAACGTTTAAAGCGGCTCTGTCAAGCTTTTTTTAAGGACATAATACATGTTATTTGTGGATGTGTGTAACAAAGGAAATACTTACCATCATCGTGTTGCACAAAATCAGTTTCTTTCAGGCTACGGAAGTCCAAACCAAAGTTGGGGTAAATATCAATCAAGGAATTGTTGAACATCATCAAGCAAGACATTAAATAGACAAAATGGAAAAATCACTTACCAACAAATTCAACAGGGAACACCGAACATTTCCTTGCAGTTGTAACATTTTTATCAGGAGCTGATACAACAGCATTCGACGTTATGTGCTTAGTTGTTTTCAAACCACCACAGACTTGTCTCGTTAAGAACCTGACAAGTGTAAGACCAACAACTTAAATTCTTAAAGCTGGTTTTGATAAATATCTGTTTACCAAGTAGAATTAAACTCCAACAAATTTTAGTTATGAGCATTTTGATCACAATCAACAAAGACCAAGTATATCAAACCTGACCTTTGAAAGGTATAGAAGCAAGAATCCTATCAAATGCAATCTGACGATGAGATAGTCTCCACTGTCATAAATATCTCTAACCTGCCAACATAGAGTGAGCTAGATGCATAAAAAGAGACCCAATTTTTTCAGTTTCGCATCTTTTTTTGACTTTTCCAAAACGAAGAAAATATCTTTTAGACGAGAAAAGGGATAAGTTTTCCTGCTAGATGCTGTTTTACCCTGTCTCTTATTTTGGACTTGAGACTAGTAACTGTCAAATGAAGGTTAATTTCAGAGAGGCAGTTTGAGAGGGAGCTTCTAATGTCGCCAAGAACAATAGCTTCAGCCAAAGACAAATGTTGATGAGATTCTCGTTGATCCTGGGTTTGCATCACCGCCGAGATAGATAAAGTTAAAAACTTTTGTGGCTTCATACTGATTCGGGAGGAGGAAGAAAATGGAGAGAAATATATATTCCAACAAAAATAGGTCGCCAACTATATTCCACTGCGTAATGTGGCCCATTGCATACTCATCAAAACACGTTCTCCCTCAAAATGGCGTTACAACAGAAGCAGCGTTCCCCTTGATTCTGCGTCAGCAGTCAGCAGTCAGCAGTCAGCAGTCAGCAGGAAGTTTTAAACCACCGAAAACGACCATTTTATCCAAGACGTTCCAGAAACAGAAAGCAGGCGAGTTTGCTTGATCCATATTACAACTTGTTGATGCTAAAAATTAGAAATACATCAAAATACAATCATACTAACCCGTTCAAAGAAATCCATCAAGCACGGAGCGGAGCAGAACGAACATGAGAAGAATAGCCGGGACCCGAGAGCGGCGAGAGTGGTTGAGGTATATTTGCCACTAGGGGCCTGTTTGGTAAAGCCGAAAACTTAAGTTTTAAAAAAGTTTGTAGCTTATTGAAATTTTTTTAAAATACACAACTTTATTTATTCAAAAAAAACTTTTGGAATAAAGTGTGTGTTTATTTTTCCTAAAAATTAGGTTTTAAAATCTAAATTTAGGTAAAACTTAAGTTTAAAGATAAATATCTATATTTGTTTAAAAGAGTTTTTAGACTAAGAGTCTATTTGAATTAATTTTTAGAGAATAAATTTTGGGAAAAATAGATTCTGGAGAAGAGATTTTAGGAATAATAAATTTTGGAAAGAATATATTTTAAAAATCGAGATGTTTAGATGATTAGTAGTATAATTACTTTTTCATATTGATAAATTACTAAAAATGATATGATTTGATTAAGAGTATGAGAGAAAAGAGATAATATATAAGAAATAGTGTAAAGAAGAGAAATGAGAGATGAGATAGAGTAAAGAAGAGAGATGGGAGAAGAGAGAGGAGAGAGGAGAAAGGAGAAAGGGTAGAGAAGAGAGATAAGAAAGTTGAGAGTGTATAAGAAAAAATAGGGGTAAGATAGTAATTGGATAGTCAATAAGTTTTTTTACTGTTCCAAAAGTTAGTTTCAATAGCTTAATCAAAATCATAATTTAGCTAAAATCACTTCTGGACAAATATGACTGTTTGTTTAAAATTTTCCCAAACTAAAGTTTTACCCAAAAGGGCTTTTCAAACCAAGGTGCCAAACATGCGCTAAATCATAGTCTAAAGTTAAAGTTTCAAATAAGCTAGTCAGAGTAGCTTATAGAATAGTAAAAGAGCTTATGAACTAACTAATTACTATATTATCCATACTTTTTTTACACTATCTCTCCTCTCTCTTTTCTTTTTTTATACCCTCTCTCATTTATTTTTTATACTCTCTCTCATCTCTCTTTTCTTTTTTACATCGTCTACCATCTCTCATCTCTCTTCTACACTATCTCTCATCTCTCTTCTACACCATCTCTCATCTATTATCTCTCTTATATTTAATAATTATACCATTTTTTATAATTTATCAATAATAAAAGTATTTCTATAAATAATTATCAAATCACTCATTTATTCAAAATTACTTTTTTTTTTTTAAACTCTTTTCCAAAAGCATTTTTCTAAAAGTTGTCCAAAAGCCATTTTTTTCATAAGCCATTTTACAAACTCTTATCCAAATAGGCCAAAATATAGTTTAAAATTAAAGTTTTAGATAAGTTATTGAAATTACTTTTTAGAATAATAAAGAATTTATAAGTTATTTATTTATTATTTTACCCATACTTTTTTTATACTCTCTATCTTTTTCCTCTTTATTTTCTCACTTGTCTATTCTCTCTCCTCCCCTCCAATGTCATCCTCTTCTCTCTCGACTCACTTGTCTCTCCTCCCCTCTAATGTCCTCTTTCTCTCTCCTGTTGTTACTTCATCTTCTTCCTCCTCATGCATCTTCCGGCAATTCTTCCTCCTCCTCCTCTTCCTCCTCCGTTACTGCTTCGTCTTCTTCTTCCTCCAGCATATTCTAGCTGTTCCTCCTCCTCCTCCTACTTCGTCTTCTTCTTCCTCAAGCATCTTTCGGCGTTGAGAGAGAGATGAGACAGAGAATAGAAGTGGGAATATAATTTCTTTTATCTCATATCTTTTTAATAATTTACTAATTATAAAAATCCTTCTTATAATAACCATCCAAATATTCATTTATCCAAAATTATATTTTTTTTATAAACTCTTATCTAAAAATATTTTTCTAAAAGCTATCCAAAAGCTCTTTTTCTATAAGTTATTTTCTAAAAATCTATCAAAATACACACTAACTTTCATTTCATCTTCAAATTCAAAAAAGGTTTATTTTTATTTTTTAAAATTTAACATAGTTAATTTTATTAATAAAAAATGCTGAACTAACAAATTCAATTTAAAATAATAATTTAACAATTAAATATTAACAAATATAAATTTTAATATAATTGTTAATATGATTAAAAATAATTGAAATATAAATATATTTTGTCAGCATCATTTAACTATACAGTTATTTAAGTTTGATAAGTTAAATTTTTTTATTAAATAAAATTAACAGTTTAAAATATAAAAAACTAAAAAGACATTTTTTAAATTTAAATAATCAAAATAAAACTTTTTTTTAATCAAAATGAAACTTGACTTCAAGTAAAACATTAAATGTATACTTTAGCATTTAATATATTATATATAATATATATTAATTATATTACTTATAATATGTGGCAAAAAATATTATCTATAATATGACTTTTAGATTTTGAGATATTATATAGACTTTTAGAAAATGGCTTATAGAAAAAAAGGATTTTTAGATAATTTTAAAAAAAAGATTTTGGATAAAAATTTATAGAAAAAAAAGTAATTTTAAATAAATAAATATTTTGATAGTTATTTTTAAAATAACTTTTGTGATTAATAAATTACCACAAAGGGTATGAGATGAAAATTAAAAGAAAATTATAGGCCAACACTGTTCATCCTCCTTTTCACTTCTGGAAACTACCGACAACAGCAACAGTGACCTAACGACAGTGAGCAGCTCCTAGCGACGGCAAGCAGCTACAACTCGTGGATGGCAGTAGATCTGGAAGGCGAGTAGGGACCCACCGACTATTGTAACCCAATGTGGATGGCGACAATTACGACGATGACTTTGGGGACCCAACATGGACGGAGATGGTTGCGACAGTGACCCAACGTGGACAGCGATAATGATGACTTGTGACCCATCGTGGACAATAAAGATAGTGATGGAGATAACTCGTGGATGAGGAGAAAGAGGAGAGAAAAAAAAAGAGAGGGAAAAATAAGGGTAAAATAGTAATTGAGTAATCCATAAATTCTTTTACTGTTTTAAAAGCTAATCATACTAGCTTATATGAAACTATAGTTTTGTTCAAAAATACTTATAGACAAATATGATTGTTTGTTTTATGGCCTATTTGGTTTCATATGAAACCATTGTTTTAAAAGTCCTTTTGGACAAAACTTTAGTTTGAAAAAATTTCAAAACAAACAGTCATATTTCTCTAAAAGGGTTTCTGGACTAAACTATAATTTAAAACCATATTTTCATATAAGTTAGTCAGAGTAACTTTTGGAATAGTAAAATAGTTTATAAACTAATCAATTACTATTTTATCTTTACCTTTTCTTATACTATCTCTTATATCTTTTTCACTATCTCTCATCTCTCTTTTATACTATCTCTAATCTCTCTTCTATATTCTCAACTCTCTCTCTTTCATCCTTTCTCCACTCCCCTCTCTTATACTTTTAATAAAATTATACATTTTTTAACAATATTTTAATTATAAAAATCTTTTTGATAATAACTATCTAAATACTCATTTACCTAGAATTATTTTTTTTTCCACAAACTTTTTTATAAAAATTACCCAAATTTTTTTTATAAGTCATTTTTTTAAATCTTATCCAAATAAATATTTATTTATTTTTTTAAATTAAACAAAGTTTGCCCATAAGCCATTTTAAAACCAAACCGGCGTTCATCCCAATTCTCATCGTATTGGTTAAAAGGTTGGAACATCGAAGTCAGGAGAATAACGAGTGTGCGTGTGGAGACAACTCAACTCTCGACTCCACATTCAGGGAGGAGTGGGTTGTACCAAAAAAAGAAGAAGGGAGAAGTGGGAGTCTGAATTCTGAAATCAGGTTACGTGATCACGAATTCATGGTTTCAGACGCATGTCTCCTAAATTCATTCAATTTGAACTCTTATTTTCCCCCTACCCTTTCTGCTACTTTCTCTGTATTTTAATTTAATGGCGGATCACTCTGACGAGTCGCCTCTAATCCCTCCAAAGCTTATCACTGACCCTAGCGAGATCGACCTGGAAGCCGGTCCCAGCGAACAAATCCAATGCCGGATTTGCCTCGAGACTGATGGTAATTTTACTTTTATATCCATTTCCGGGGTTAGTGCAAATTGTATTTCAATTCTCATGTAGTGATTGCGATGAGAAGTAAAGGGGGACTAATTCAGAATTACTCGCGTTTAGTTATTCTTTTTTTGAAATTAAATGCGTTTTTCACCCCACTGCAAGGTTCGTTTGGTTACAAATGTGCCTGTAACTATATTTTCCTTTACTTGTTGGAAATATTCTTCGTGAGAAGGCTACTGGAGTTTGTCCTTATGTTGGGCTCAGTTTTTAAGGCATGTTCAAGGAAAATATATTAGTTCATTGTCCAAAATCATAAGTGATTTACATTGATCTTTTAGAATGTTTTTGTATTGTGGATCCCTTAATTTTCGTGGCACAGCTTACAGGACTATTGTTGATATTTGTGTGGGATATTGTGGCTATATATAATTATGCTGCAGATCCTTGTGAGTTCCGTTTTGTGCACATATTCTGGTGTTAGGATATATGTTATCATTACCTACTGTTTTTCAGGTAGGGACTTCATAGCGCCTTGCAAGTGCAAAGGAACATCAAAATATGTACATCGAGAATGTCTGGATCATTGGCGAGCTGTTAAGGTGAGGATGTTGTCTCAAATATTGTAATTAGGATAATTAGAGTGTATTATAGTTTTATTAAAGCTATGACTACAGATCACATGCCAGTGATCTTAGTGTGGCTACTATACGATGAAGTGATGATTGCTAGACATTAAAAAGTGCAGCAGCTGTATTTGTAACACTGACTGCAGGCCATCTTTAGGTATTAAACTTTCCCTTTGTAATCAATCAAACATTATATTCTCTGTTGTCAATAACAAAATTTATATCATTTATTGAAAGAATATATGTATCATTTTCTTTTATTGATCAGACTAAACCCTCTGTGTAAAATAATCTTATATTTGATTGTACCGTAAAAATAAATGACTCGATAAACAACCCTCACAATGTATTACTAACTCCATTTTTACCAGAAAAGTGATAGCAACATATTGCCTTCTACGTATCTATGGATGGACTTTTGTCTTTACCTAATGATAGAACGAATTTAGGAATATGAACTAATTTCCTGCACTGTACTAAGGATGGCACTTTGCAATGCTTTACATATTCTTTTCATAATGAATATAAATATCTTGATACATTCTTGCAGGAAGGATTTGCATTTGCTCATTGCACAACCTGCAAGACTCATTATTATTTGCGTGTCCATGTTGCTGCTGATAGGAAATGGCGAACATTGAAATTTCGGTTCTTTGTCACGAGAGACATTTTGTTTATATTTCTGTCTGTCCAGCTTGTAGGTTTCCATTGACTGAATCATTTGGATGCTTAAATATTTTTTTCTACATAAAAATAAATTTTCACACAAGACCCTATTTCCTTTGTTTTTAGGTCATTGCTTCACTGGCCTATTTGGTTTATCTAATGGATGGTTACCAGCAATACTGGCTTCGTCATATTTGGGGTTTTGATAGTGAGCTTAGCTTTTACTACATATGCGGTAAATTGCTAAGAGCTTAGGCGCAGTATTCTTCATTATACTTGTTTAAATTACTTTCGGTAATCTGTAGCGTTTTTGTTTTTTGGTGAGTTTGCAGTTTGCTTTGTTCATCTATAAAAGGTTGCTGATTTTGGTTTTGATTTGATATTGATACTGTCAAATGCAGGGGCCTTAATGTTTTTTGCTTTGCTTGGCCTGTCTGGCTGCTTCATTACTTGTTATGATCGAAGAGTTCGCAATGATTTAGCTCAGCCTTGTCGGGAATTATGTCTTTGTTGTTGTCAACCTGGGTAGTGACTCTGCTTTGATATATCGAATCTTTAACATGGAGGGTTTCTATGAAACAATTCTACTCTTTAAATCTACTTGAGGCATATTAATAATGATTTATTACTTCATGAATTTTTGACATCTATATGATGCCTGTGAATTTTGGGAGTTAATTTGCTATTAGACCAATATTCTCATTAAGGAAGTAAAACTGAAAAATTGTCTTCTAACTATACATCTTTGCATGTGCAACTTATTTGAAGTATGCACATTATACCGTGTCAGAATAGGTAGACTGATTCTTTTCTGCCGTGTATGCCACTGTTGTAGGGTCTGTGCAGACTGTCATTTGCCAGGAACTCTCTGCATGTGGACTGACTGCACCACATGCTTTGAGAGTTGTGGAACCATGGCTACTGAATGTGGCGGATGCCTTGGAGGTGCTGGGGAAGCAGGGCTACCTCTACTGTTTATAATGGCTTTGATTGTTCTGGGACTTTTTACTGTAATTGGAGTATTTTACAGTGTATTGGTGGCTACCATGGTAGGACAGCGAATTTGGCAGCGACATTACCACATTCTTGCAAAAAGAATGCTAACAAAGGTACATCGCATTTAGTTCAGTAGTTCACCTTCTTGGCCTTTTTTCCATTCGGTGCTGTACAATGAAGCATAAACTAGTGGGGCACCACAGCGGCTAAGTTAACCTGAACATTTGACTTACTGGTTGTTTTTCTCATACTCCATGGTTTTTTTTTTGACCAATAGCCATTGCTAGTTTTATTGTAATAATTACCTTGAATTGCTGTGGAAAATTATGAGAACTATTTTTTTAATCATTCTGCATCTCATAACGAGATAATTCTTACCACCTTACCAGAGCAGACATTCATTAGGGGAGTGATAACAGTAAATCTCCTGCAGGATTTTTTTCTCTCCCTTTGTTCTGCTGACTGGACTTTCAAGAATGAAAGCATGTTTTAGTTTTTTTAATGGTAGATGGTATAGATGCATAAAAATGTACCATGGAATAGCATATGTTATTTTATGCTGTGTTTGTTTAACTTTAAAATGATTTTGCCTGATGTTAAGTAACCAGGGCCACCTTTTGCCTCCAAGTTTCAATGTTCACGTAAAATGGGCAAGCAAACAGTTCTAGATCTGTTATCCTTGATACCGATATTTCCATTATGTGTACTAAAGCTGGTCTTAAATTGGTTGATTTCATGTTGATTATGAAAACTGTTTTGTTATGATTAGGAGTACGTTGTTGAGGACGTTGATGGGGAAATGACAGGATCGGATTGGTGCCCCCCGCCACTGCCCTCTGAGCACGTTCAGCAACTCAAAACTCTCGGGCTCCTATGACGTCATCTATTGGCTGACAAGAATTACTACTTAAATATATAAAGACATGTTTGGCCACGTTTTGATGGGCTAATCCTCTTTACACAGGTATGTCAATTATTGACAAGGTTGTCAATTGTCATAGCAATTTGGCTATATATTTGTACAATTATACTGATGTATTCAAATATACAAAATTGTGTTTCACCTGTTACATGTAGTTTTATTCTCAATTGTAAGCTGTGTTCTCGGTTTATGTCGGTATGCCAGCTTTTGAACATTTGATGATTAGGTTATTAGATTTAGTTCTGTTGACGGTTTTAACTTCTATTTAATGATTTGTATTATGGGGTAAAAATTATCAGATGTTCTTTTACAGGATCCATGTGGCTCTATTTTAGATTTTCACCAAAAGAGCAAACGAACCTCTTCTTTTACCATAATTTATCATGACGATTAAAAAGGTTAAAGTTCGTCGTCGTGAGGAGAGAGGAGTGGGGATTGAGGGGAGGATGGAAACCAATGTATCACATGATGGATCATTCAATTTCCGATTTCTAATGGTTGTTTTTGGTTGATATTATTTTGGATAACAATTTAAATGATAAAATATAATATTCTAAATTTTGTATGTTACATTTAACTTTTTATATAAAATATGCTAGAGGTAATTGGTCCTTTCCAGAAAGATATTTGGACAGTGATATGGGAGCGGCAAAGGAAATGATGTAAATGCTGTGCGTCATATTATCTGTTTAATCACCGACTAACAAATACAGGAACCACGAATAATTGAATGAACCGAAAATAGATTTATTATATTACAATTTGTTTCCTTATATAAATTAACACATACCCTTTTTTATTAATAAGTTATTAATTAAGACGCTAAATAATTTTAATTTTATAAAAAAACAAATTTAAAATATAAAAAATATATTTATTGAGAGAAATAAAAATTGATGTATTAGTCTTAAATTTAATTTAAAGTGATTTGATGATATTAATTAAGAAAATATGCCTCTTAAGAGAGTTAAAGTCTTTTTAATTGCTATGACAATCCCAAAATGATTAATAATTTATTTGGTAGGAATAAAAATGAGAAGATGGCCCCTAAACCACTAGACACGTGCGGGCATGTTGCATGTGAATCAGTAAACTTGTCGATGCTATTCCTATCAAATCCTCCCAGATACAGAGCCCTTTGTCCCAACTTGTCAATAGTTTTATAATACAATGGGCGCCTCCCTCCTTGCTATTGTAATACCACCAACACTTGCCTGTAGGCTCTAACCACAAAAACAAGTTGAGCCCTGGTTTTTCATTTGTATCCCTGCGTCTCTTCTTCTAGGAAAGCAAACACAACACAAACCCATATCCCATCAAACCTCACATCACATCACAACATCTATTTATTTATTTGTATATTTTGATGAAACCGACCCCACCTCTGTTCCTGTGTCCCTTCACCCTTATCCATATCTCTCTCCCCTTTCTCCACCTTCCACATATAAATACCTTTCTCCCTAGTTCCCCACAATCCAAACCAAATCATCAACAATTCCAATTACTGCTTCTAAAGTCTCAAGATTTAAGGATTATCAATGGCGGATATAGCGATGTTGGTGGCCGAAGAGTATGAGAGGAGAGTCAAGAGCGACAACAAGGTCGTTTCTGCTGCTGCTGGTTCCGGTGGGTTTGACTCCGATAAACGGCGTCGTTTTGAGATGGTTTATTCTGTTGCTCAGGGGCTGAAACACAAGTTTGATGAAGAGAAGAGTCAGATTCTGAGTTATAATTATTGGGTTAGGGAACCCAGAACTCAAATTGGTGTTGCTGCTTCTCACAGCTTCTTCTCCGCTTGAACGAACTCGTTCATTCTATTCATCAAATTCTGGTGTTTGGATTTGAGTTCTGTTCTGTCATATGCTCTGCCTTTTCTGATTCTTCCTCACAATTCTTGTATATTCTTATGTAGTTCCAGTTAAGGTAAAATTTTACATTTCCAAGCATCATTACTTTACAACCATTTCATGTCTCTGTTTATTTTTTTGGGGTTGTATCTAATCTACAATACTTAGAGCTTAAGCTTATTGGCACAATACGAAACCCAAAAAAGAAAAAAAAATTGTCATTGCGTTGAGTTATTGGTTTTTGGTTCTTAAACATATGATGGGGCATATTAATTTTAAAAATTTTGGTCATGGGAAGAGGATTTGGGGAAAAGTTGAGAAAGTGGGGAAATTCTTTCAGGCTTCTTGTGGGATTTACATTAGTTATTTGTTATTTAATAATTTACACTAAATAAATATTTAATAATTAGTTATTTGATGTCTTTTCACATTTTCGTATTGTTATATTATATCACATACATTAATATTTATATGAAAACCTATTTTTTAAATGGGGCTGATATATATATATATATATATATATATATATAATATAGGAAAACATTTTTGGCGTGGCTTGTCGATAGTATTTTGTTGGTTTGTTTCAGACTTAATACAGCTTTGCGTCTTGTTTTCTTCCTCACATCTTAATCTTTTATTCTCCCAATTTTGAATTCCAATCTTCTTTACCCCTTCCTTTGCCTAATTCTTAGTTGCGATATAGAATTATCATCTTATGTTAACAAGTATTTACATTTAACACATTCTTTTTTTTTTATAAATTTATTTAGAAATAGTTTAGGTTCATCCACTAAGCGGAAATATCTATTTCTCCTAAATAATATCAATATCAGATATAGCAAGTCGTCTATTACTTTCAAATATAAATTTAGGTATCTAGGAATTAGGATATCTATCTAAATATTATAATTAAAATTACAATAAAATATTATTTTTTATAAATTAAATATACTCTAAATAATTATATTTCTCATTTTTTTGTCAACTAGACCTACATAGATTGAAACACATTCTTCATGTAATAAAATTAACATGCACACATGCCATTAGGGATGGGCTAAAATCAAGCAATTAAGCCTACAAATGTTTTATGAAGCCCAATTATCTTAGGCCAAGAAGCCCAATTCTCTCTCTCTCTCTCTCTCTATTATTTTCTAGCTCCTGCAATTTTGTCGAGGAATCCACTCCCACATAGTTTTGCTGGAACCTTCGGTCGATATATTTTTTTAATTTTAAAAAATTAATCTAGAAATCTTTATAGTTTCTTTCAATTTTAAATCAAATCTTTATACTATTTTTCCTTTTTATTGGATTCTTTAAATTTTTGCTATTAGATCCATTAGTCCCTCAAGTTCAATTTAACGACTAACGGTATTAAGAATTCTGTTAAAAGGCATTGATGCAGAAGACACCTAGATTAGTTTGACAGTTTGGACTCGGCCGAATTAAAAGTTCCAAGTAGAAAAAAAAGAAGACGACTAAAAACCGATTAAAAAACCCTCACTCTGGCATCACCTTCGGCCAGTCCTCCCAATTTTGATTTAATAAGAAGAATTTATATATGATTTAATAAATCGCATACTTAATTAATAGTTCCACAAGCAAGCATTTTGGGAGAAAAAAGCAATAAACAGTAAGTTTATGTCCTTTTTCTTCTTAAGAAAGAGATCCCTATTCCCCTGGTTTGTTTGTTTGTTTATGCTAAGAGGATATAGTTTTCTAATATATAATTAATTTATCATCATATCAAATTCAAATCCATTATTGTTTTATTCTAGAGTGTTTAGATTATTTATATGATATCTTTTGAATTTTTATATATATAATTATTTATTTATTTTATGTAAGACAAAATGACATTGAATAAGAAGGGTTTACATGTTACAACCAATAAGAGTTCGTATTGGTGAAGAAAGAAACGAACGAAAGCAATTATAGGCAAATGTATATATGAACCACAAGAAAATTAAGATCTATAATCATAGAAAGTATTTCCTTCCATGTAATATTCGTTAGTTGAGGGCAATTTACATGAAAATGCAAGAAGCAATTTTTTTACTTTTTTAAGAGGAAATGATTTATAAAAAGAATGCGAAGATAATGTTTTTTTACGTATTACTTTCTCGAATCATATTTTAAATTATTTTTAATCAAAATTAAGAAAAACTTTAAAGTTTATCAATTTTGTCTAAAAATTAAATAATTTTTCTACTTTACGTATATTAAGTGTATCCTTAAAAAATTTTATACCTTCCCATAACTTTTTTTTTGTACAAGAAAGTTTAAGTAGATTTGATACCAGTCTCCTATCAAGGTTAATGTATAGCCTTAGAGCTCAGAGAATATTTACAATAGACTTACAAGATTAGCCACTAAATGAGCTTTTACGATGACAACAAAAATCGAATTTATATTTTTATGAAATACAAGATCGTTCTTTACTATCTATGCTAATTTTCATCAGCTATACCTTCCCATGTTAATACTAAATAGGGATAAAGGGGAAAATTGTAATGAATAATTCATGTTATGTCTTATAAAATAGACCCCAAAATAATCCCATTTCCAAGGACTTTTAGATGAATGTAAGGTATGATTCACAGAAGAAATCCCACAATTTTAGAAAATGCATGAATTGAAGAGTAATAGTTATTGTAAAATATCTTAAATTATATATATGTATGTATATAAACATATTGATGGTAAGAAATTTCAAATCTTTAAACAAGATTTTAAGTTTTTGGATTATTTGAATGAAACCCATGTCCCTACCTCTTAATGTGATTTTGTTTTTAATACGAAAATTGATTGTTGTGCATTAATTCTTTTTAATGCTTTTATTATGTAAGTCATTTTCGACTTCAATAAAATAATATTTCAACTTACCGCTTAGAGGACATGGACAAAATAATGGAGAATGGAGACGGGAGATAGAGCATACTCCCAGTCTCTCATGCCTCTTGTGAGATTATAATTATATTATTCAGTTCAATTGACAAAAAAAATCATTATTTTGATAAAATCATTCTGATAACAGCAGCTCAAAAATGCAGTATTGACAGCCAAAAAAAGTCAACAAAGCAGACCCTAACTTGTAAATGTCTGTCACCTGCTACCAAAAGAATTATGGGGGGAAATGACATCTTGAGAGAAAAGTAATGGCATTTAAAGATATAGTATTCCCAAATGTTTTGTTGCTTTTTTTTATGCCAGCTTCCTTTTCTCAAATTTGGAAATGAATATAACTTAACAATATTTAGATCACTATTTATATTAATAGACTAAAGTTTTTGAAATAAATACTAATTTACCTTTTTATTACTTTTAAAAAATACCTAACTTATTTTTTTTTAAAAAAATATATTTTGAAAAAAAAATTGAAAATAAAACAAAATTTAAATCATCTATATAATTGAACAAAAGTTAAATTATCCATAGATTCCAGATAAAACAATTAAATACAGAAGGTCTTAAAAAAAATCATATTTACAAGTCAAATTTAACAATTTATGTTTACAAGTCAAGCTTCAATATTTATTTATTTATTCAGTTACATCATTTACAAATTAAAATAATAAAATTTTGTAGAAAACTCACGTGTCCGGGCCATGCTATAAAACAAAAGATTCCCTTTGAGGCAATTTGTTGGGACATAGGAGAGAAGGCAGCATCTATTAAAATTGGAATCTGGCAATAGTAAAATTAATTACTCAAAGAATATATAATATATTCTTCCACTTAGATTGAGACATTTGTATTTTTTACTATATGATTTATCTCCTAAATAATTTTTATTAATACTTTTAATTATTATAAAATTTTAAGTCCACTTATAATAATTTGATTTGAAGTAAGTAGCTAAAGTATATTATATGTATTAAAAAAAGTAGCTTAAATATATAAGGATAAACATATAAGCTTACTCCTTAATTAAAATAAGAAAAAGATTATTAAAATATATAATTTTATAGCCTATATATAATATTATGAGTTTCTTGACATAAAAATAAAAATAAAAACAAAATTGTTGCTCTATAAAATACATAAAAGCAAAATATTTTTATGCAAATCAATTTAATAAAAAGAAATAATAAAATTAATAAATACAAGAAAATAATATATTTTAATTATTTAATTTATATAATCAATTAAAACATAAAATAGCTACAATTACTACTCATCATTTTACTTTTTGACCAAATGAAATTGGATGACATAATTTATAATTACTATCAATCATGAATTATTTGAGGCGAATCTCCCCCCGTGAGCACCAATGAGGAACTTTGTTGTCCAAGAGTGGCTTCAATAATGGAATTTTATCGTAGTAAGCGTGTGCCAATCAAACTCTTTTTTGAGGAACCTTAACGCCTTTCACTTTACCTTTTTCATAAGGCGAGTGCATGTACCAGACAATACAACAATAATAGAGTACGACATTTGAAAAATGAAATAGATCCACGCATGCTTGGGTCCTTCAAAATTCAATATATTCATCTACCACCCTGAACCTTTTCATTGAATATTATCTATAACCCAAATTGCTTTGTGATCTACCTCTAATTGCCACTAGCAATTGTTTCCATTAGGCATATTACTTTCCTTATTGAACTGATTATTCATGCACTCCACAGAAGTCATTAACATAATTAATGAGCTACCAAGAAAATTGGGAGAAAGTATAACTTTACTTTACAAGGGAAGCAATAAAAAAACCAAAATTTTATATTAGTCCCAATTGCAATGATTGGCTGTAATTCTTCAGGAGAGATTTCAGAAGAAAACGAACGTAATGCAAAGAAAAGAAGAGTATCTAACCCTAAAATGCTATTGCTGGATTGATGGATTCTGTCTTTTTAGTGAGAGAAACAATTACAAATAAGATTTTCTAAGTTGCATGACCTTCTCTTTCTTTCTTGGCTTTGTAAATTTGGTAACCCTACCCTACAAGTATTTCCTACAAGCTATCCAAGAGCTAAATCCTTATCTGTTTCAGGCAATTCTAGTTTGTGGGCAAATTTCCACTCTTCCAAAAGAAAGTACTTTGAGTATCAAACCTTCTAATTTTACCTAACGCTTTTGAGTATCAAACCTCTAACTTTACCTAACACTTCACCAGCCATTAAGGAGTGTCCCCATGGAATTACCATCTACTTTCTATTATTGCCTTGTACTTGTAGCTAACCTGTCATCTCTGCTCAAGAATCAAGTTGAGCTTCCTTCATTATGAAAATGCATATGGCTAGACAGTCCTTTCACATAAAATTAGTCCTCAAAAGGGAATTGTCGTGCAGATGGGTTTCTCACAAAAAATATCTGCCTGATATTTTTCACTTCTGATGTGGACTCCAGAATTAATTAAAATCTCTACCTTTTTCACGAAATATCCCCCATGTTCGTCTCCTTCACTACAAAATTCCAACCGTAAGCTCAAGTAAGAACTTTCATCATGGGAATGAATATGCAGCAAAAAAAATGAAATTTGAAATAGTTCTTATATCATAATCTTAAACAAGAAAAATGAGCACATACATAGATACAGCAGAGGATACATCCAAATTATTCAGCGAGATCCCAAAAGGAGAAGACGTAGTCCCTCTGTACGAAAATACAAGAAACTAGAGTTTAATTTGATTACTTATCTTGAGGATAAGTTAAAGAAATCTGTGCAAAGAACTTCCTCCACGTAACGCGGATAACAAGAACATAATCTGATCATCATTCCCATCAGATTCTACCTGATTCTGAAGCTCACGATACTTGGCCACAACATCATCTGGCAGGACTTGGTTCCTGCAAAGAGGGCAGGTAGCCCAATATTGCTGCAACCACTTGTCCAAGCAATCTCTGTGAAATGCGTGTTTACATTTCAAGTTCCTCACCTTTTCCCCTTCCTGGAATTCAGATAAGCACACCCTGCACTCTGCACCTTCTAGCCTCAATCTCTTGGTGAAACAAATTGTAGGGTTCTTCTGTTCGATGAGTTTGAGATATTGTGAGGTTGTAACTGGGCGTGCATCCGATCTAAGCTTCTTTATAAGGAGCATGAGTTGTATTAGAAGCAGAGCCAACAGAACTACGGCCTTGGTGCAAAGTTGAGAGAAGATCTCAGAGAGAGCCATCATGGATTCTTGTAAGGAATTCCTACATGAAATATGATATCTTATCTAAAACAGTCATTGGTCTTATAGTGCGTTCATCTTCCAATATCTTCTTAATTGTATATTAATACAAGGAAACAGTGTCTATCAGTCATGACTCATATCAAGTCAAGCAGGTAAAAGATGCAAGGAAATAGGTTCATATCAGTTATTAATGCAAGAAAATATTGATGCCACCGGTCCCATATCAGGTAAAAATGGAGAATTCTTAGTTTCTTACTACAGTCAGTTTGTTATGATTGAGATTTCAAAGTTAATTACGCCCAAATAATAAGACTAGAAGGTGGCCAAAAAGGAGAATGAAATAATAGTTTAATCAGGAAGTGATGGCTAAGCAGGGCGGCTGGCTGTTATACCAATGAAGAGACTATTTATGTTAATCCAGTCAAAGAGATAAGAAATGAATGGTTCCAGTTAGGTGGACCAGTAAAGATTAGCGCATGCATAACAGTTGATTTGAAATCTTAGGCTTCTTCTTAATTCTTAAATTTCCTTCTTAGTCGGAAACATAATCGAATTAATTCTCAATCCTGATGGAAACTATCATGAGAAAATCCTCACTAGCAAAATTTAACTGACTACGTACCAAAGATGAAGTCAAAGCCTCTTTCTGTGAGGGAGGCCTCGAGGTTGCTTCCATCCACCTTCTGCTTGGAAAAAAAGTGGCGCAAGGAAGGTCTGGTGAGCTTGCATTGACTCACCCATGTGAGCTGCCAAACGAGGAAAATATGGATTAAAAACAAAATTAAATACAGAGTGAAACTTCAAATTCAACTGTTTATTAAAAAAATGGCGACAAATCCAATTTTGGATTTCATTATTGAAAAGAATGACATCAGTGAATCTAGAATATAAACACCTAAAAGCAGTTATTGAGTTCTAATCTTACCGTTTATATCATACAGAGCAGAAAGAACAAAACATGTTGTGAGCATGGAGCGATGCAGAATTGGAGATGCAGCAACTGGTTAATTCGCCAAATCAACCAGAACTCCAGAACTGACCGGAAAAAAACACTCTTCATAGAATAAGATTAAAATTTAAAAAAAGAAAAAGAGCCGATGGCGCCGCCTCGCCGAACGTACAGTTCATAGTTACAAAAACGATTTAACAATAACAAGAGGGATTACCGTACAGACAATCCTAAACGTTCCAGAACCTTTGTAAATTCTATGAAGGGGGCGAAGTTGGGCCGCATAGGCTTGAGAGACCCATTGGAGTTTAGGACGACGTGTATCCGACTATCCGATGAGCTCTAAAGTACCTTTTTTTTTTTCAAAAACAAAAAAAAAAAGGACCGAACAGAGTTTAGTATTATATAAAGAGATAATCTCTCACAACAATAATAAATTTAAATTTAAATTTTTATTGAGAGATATTTATAATTAATATTTAATAGTATTTTGAACAAAATTATTATGCTCAATTGAGAATAGTTCTTTCTTAAAAATATTTTCTATATTCATATATATTTAAATTTAAAACCTCATACTTAAACCACAAAGTCATTCTACTTTCAAATACTTCTTTTTTAAAAAAAAAATATAGATGGTTGGATTAAATTTAAATTATAATTATAATTTTTCTTTAATGTTAACTTTTGATTTAAAAATTAATAATTTAAATAATTTATCTGATAATATTTTTTTAAGATAGATTTATTTTTTATATATAAATTAAAATTTAAACTGTTGATAGTTGATATATCAAGCAAAAAAACTTGCGCCACATCTCTGTCTCTGAAAATCAAACTATACAAAAGCTTTTTGAAATGATTCCAAAAATGATTGATGTTCTATGAGTTAGGAAAAATCTCATTTTCAGAGTTGCTTTCTAGATTAAGACTAGACATCTTGAGATAGTTTCTCTTGCATTAAAGAAAGACACGCTAGAATTAATTTTAAAAAACACCACATGCATATATAATTATAGACTAAAATATATATTTAGTCTTTTATATTTTTATCAAGTTTTATTTTAATCCTTTAAATTTAAAAGATGTAATTTTAGTATTTTAAACTTAATACTATTAATTTTACTGATAAAAAATACTAACTCAATGAATAATTTAACAAATATTGACAAATTATATTCAAATTTTAATTTTTAATATAAAATATAACACATGTTTAAAAAAATATTAAAATATAAATATTTTTTGTTAGCATTTAATTATATAATCTTTATTTAAGTGAGTACATTAGGGGCCACATAGATGGTTTTGCCTTTATCTCTCTTCAAGAAGCACACGAGCTTCTTTGAGGTAAGAAGCAAAGGAAACGGCTTGGGATTGAATCAAATACACATCTTTGTGTTTTCTCTTCTTTTAATTTTCTTATGTCATTTAATTATTTTTGGGTAAGAATTTGATCGATTAAAATTGTTTTGGATAATTAATTTGACCCGTTGTTAACTCCCACTCCTTTTCATTCTAACTTGGCCTGATTTTTCATCGGTGTTGAATGGAGAATCCTAACTTCAAGCCAATACCATAAAAGAGCAAAAGAGATGATTGGGGTTTGGGGGGAATAGAAAAGTGATTTGTGTTTTAGGTAAAGTTTTAATTTTGAGTCTTGTGAGAATAAAAAGTCATATTGAGAGAGATATTCTCGTTTAGAATCCAAGAACATTTATATCTGAATTAATTAATAATATTATATAGTAGATACTTTCTTTAATTCTATTTATGAGACTTTAATAATTGATCAAATACAAAGCTCCTACAAAATCTTATAAAACATTTGCGACTCATCACTTCAAGATGCCCTCTTGAACTATGGCTTTTCCATCCCCATCTCCCCTTAAACCATACCAATATAAGGGTCATTAAATTTTGAATATTTAAGTAATTTTAATTAGGATTAAGGTCCAATTTTATTTTAGAATTTTTCCCATAAGGTATAAGCATGCAACAATTTTTATTGAATCAATATCGGTGTTAAAAAGGAGTAAAATTGTCCTAATAATTTAAAAATTAAAGTTGACTTTTTTATGAGAATATTGATAGTTAAAAAAAAATAAGATTCACTATTAGTATTTTTAATAATAAAGGGCAGTATTGCTCATTTTTTATTATTTTTAGGACAATATTATTTTAGGAAAACTTTTCAATACCCACAATTTCTACGTAAAAATTTTTAGAATAAAATTAAACATTGACCTTTTTAACTAATTTTCTTAATCTTATTAAAATAGTTAATAGGTTCTCATAAAAAGAATTATAGGGAGTAGTTGTTAAATAATCTACTACTTGATCCTAAAAACAGGAGCTATTGAGCTAGTTGAGTAATTAATTTTAATTATAAATATAAGACTTTTAATATTTATAATTTTTTTAAATTAATTAATTTAATTTAATTGATTATAAATTAATATATAATTTAATATTATGAAAAAGTATTTTAAAGAGGTTTGATCACATTTCTTATAACAAGGGGGACACGCTATTTTGGCCAGGGTCCAGTAAATGCCTCAAAACAATAAAATTAAAAAAGAAAAAGGCTTGCACCATTGGTCAATTTATCTTTTCTAAAGGTGGGCATATGGTTCTATGTGGCCAATGTAATACGCCCAAATACAATTTGACTTTCTTAATTCTTAAATATATGTCAGCCACTCTATTTTGGACAAGTTAACCCCAAGAACTCAAATAAACATAACAATATTATAAGAATCCACTAAGAAAAGGAAGACTACTAAAATGACTACAGTATTTTATTCACACATTCCATGGCCATGCAAGAGACAGCCTTAAAGATAACATATATAAAGTTGTTTTGATGTAACAATACAAGCATTTGCTCTTCAAACGATTGGTCCAATCTAAATATAGTTGCATTACGCACTTTCATCATCAACTACTGCACATGATTTTTAATGCATTTCCAATTCTTGATAATATAAAATACATCATGAACATTTAATTAAATCACAAATGTATATATTTATATAGTTGTTGTTAGTTGATAATTGATCAAATGCCAATATGGAATATAACATTTATAGAAAGGCATACTATATAATTTTTCAGATAGATTAAAAAAACTAAATAAATCAGTTAATTATAACTAATATAAGAGGTAGTTGATTAATTTGAGTACATTAATAAGTATATAAATATAAATTTTAAATTAAGGGATTATATTTAATAATAATTAATTGATTTATTTAACTTTTTTAATATATCTAAAAAAATCAATTAACTCTTATATTAAGGAATTAAATTGAATCTTTATAAGACTATAGCATAAACAACTTAGACACTTATTCCTCAACTCTAAATTTTCTCAAGAAAATAAACTTAGATCTCCACACATAGGGAACTCTATTCAACTTATTTTAATTCCTTTGATACTCTTTTAAATAGTTTTAAAATATGTATATAAGTATATATTGAGAATTTTTAAATTATTATTTTTTTCTATACGACAAATGCTCTCAGAGTCACATCATCTAAATTCTATCTAATCAAAATATAACATCTCAACACATTTTAATTCTAATTGATCGATAACTCATCCAAAACAATTCGTATTTTATTTAGATTGAAAAAAATAAATCTCTTAATTTAGTTTTGATGAGTTTTTATTTTTGCAAATTAAAATACTTATTTTTTTTAAAAAAATAATCATAAATTTCTTTAGATTAGTCATCAGCTGAGTTATTATATTTTAATTAAATAGAGTTCAAATAATATGACACTTTATGAGTATGTAAGTATTTCTCTGAGTTGTGCATGTTGTGTCCGTCCACAAATAGTGGATACTCCTTACAACTTAGCCTTTAATTATGCTTTTAATCATGAAAATTTATGTTTGTGGCTCCTGAACATGTTATATACTGTATATAATAATAAGTTATATTAGTTATGAGGTGATAACGAAACTGGTGGACATTATTTAATATTCCTCCAATCTCATCCTCGTTTCCTTATTATTGTAATTGTCAATTTATAATAAATTAACTTGCCACCATAGCTTCCATCATTATACGGATGACTGTTTACAGAATAAATTATGTAGCGAATTAAATAATTATATCTAACAATCCAGATTTAGAAGATGGCATTGCGGTGGGATGGCTACTGTTAATTAATAATTATCTGGTTGGAAGTTTTAAGTTTCATGCGGAAATTACAAAGCTTAAAATCTTTAAGCATGCAATGAGGGAATGTATTTGTAATAATCTAAATTTGAATTAATGACAATTAAAAATGGGTGAATTAATTATGGGAAAATTACTTATATGGTTCATTTAGTTTTAACTTAGTACCTAATTGGAACTTAATATAATTCAATCCCCATATATATTTTTGACTTGATTTGGTTGAGATTTCAGTTTCTAAATTTTAACTCAATATAATTTAATATTTATAATTTTAACTATTTAAAATATTAGTCCTTAAAATTTAAAAAAATAAATTTGGTCATTACAATTCATTTTTAAAAATATGTATTGACCAATATTATAAATGGTTAAAATTATAAAAAATTGAGTTGTAATCGAATCAAAATTATATAAATGATTGAGTTGCATTGAATTAAAATTTAGAAACTGAATTACGACCAAATTAAAATTATCAGAATTAAAATGATTAATTTTTTCATTAAATTAAATAAGGAAAACTAGCATTTTGGTGAAACGGTAAGATGCACTCTGAATATGTTCCACTATTCAATTAGGATTAATTAATTACTTTAACGGGCTATAGATTATTTAGGAGATAATAACAATACATTTTTATAAATTAAGAGAAAAAATATTAAACACAATTGGAAGTGACGTAGCAATAATGGTTTTGTACTAAATTAAATTAAGACTCTTTTCATTGCTGTACCATAAAGCATGGCATATGCACCACTACATACAATTCTGTGTGTTTTAAACCACTGTCTCACAAATATAATAAAACCAACTTGCAAAATGTTAGCCTAGTTGGTAATGACTACTGGTCCAATACTTCATTAGAGAGTCAATTTAAATATTGTTATCAAACTCAGTTTCTTTACATTGTGCAACTCTGAAATAATGAATATATTGTTTAGATTAAATTTTAATAATACATATTAATTAATTATAATAATATTCATCCAATTCTAAATATAAATATTGATAGATAACTAATTTATAAATATTAAAAAATTAGATGGCCACAAAAATATTAAGAAAATTAACTTCTTTTTTTATTGCATAAGCATCCAGTTTCTTGGCTAACCCTTTAGAGAATTACAAACCAGATTAATTTGGATCGGGTAAAGGTAAAACTGATATGGGCGGCTACCCTACAACCTAAAAAGGATTAAACCTGTGACTTTTAGTTAAACTAGAATAACTTTTACCATTTGATACAATCACTTGAAAGTTTCATAAATTAGTTATTTATAAAAAATATATAATTTTTTTTCTAAAATACCATTTTAATTATTATTTTCATTGATGAACACCTCATTTAATATATGCAATTAATATATATAATATTTTGGGAAAAATTATAAACTCAAAAGACAATAAATAAAATAGATTAATATTTTATATTTATAACTAAAACGAATAATCAGTTAGCTTTTACATTTACACCGGACTAATAGATAGCTCCAACTTTGATGTTGAAGTCTTGAAATTAGACTCATCTGATTTGATGGTTACTAAAAATAAAAATATAAAAAAATATAATGAATAAGAAACTTGTGGCAGTTGGAGTTTGGGGAAATTATATATACAAAGAAATAGTTGTGCACAGACCAAACTTTTTCCCAAAGTAAGCTGAGGAAGAAGATGACATTTTCTAATATTTTCTTTGCTGATAGTTGGTGAACGTAAAGCCACTAACGCACCAGCATGAAACATGCACTATGAACTATCGATGGCTTCTCGTCGACGCCCATAAATAGCCTCCTTCAGGATTCTGAATTCCAAGAGCATTTAATTTCTCAGATCTCTCAAACAATATATATATATTAGTTTGCGAAGAAGAATATATAATAATGTCTTCCATTGGAGCAAGCTCAGCTGCAATTATAGTGATGGAGAAGAGGGCGAGGGAGAAGAACATGAAGAGAAAAGAAGGGGAGAGAGCCAAAAATGGCTACACAGTGGATAGTTCATCAAGTACTAATGGAAGCAGAGGTAATAATAATAAGGTGTATCCTGGTGAAGATCAACAGTGTCCACCTACCAATAAGGTTAATTATTAATCCTGCCTAGTTTTCGTAGGATTCTCGATAATCTAAAATAAATCGAAGTGAAGGGAAGAAAGAGATAAACACGTGATCATGGATTCTACTTCTCATATGTGTGTGTGTTTATCTTTCTCTTCACTTCAGTTAAAGTCATTTAGAAATTGTATGTGTTAGTTTTCTGTTTATTTGCAGTAGAGAGAGTGATTATTATTGTAGTTTGCATGTGTTGATTAGGGACACGTATATTTCTATGTACATGAAAGTTTGAAAAGGACTTTCAAGAAGCCTGTTGTAATATAGTCAATTGTATGGGTGTGTTTTCAATTCGAAGTACAGTGTTAGCGATGTGATATAAACTGTTGTTTAATTTATAAATGCATTCATGCGTCACTCTTCTCTTACTACTTTTATGTTAGAATTTTATATATTTTCAATCTTGAGATGTTTAAGACGACATGCCTCGTCCTTTGAAAAAAAATTACTCAAAATATATATAAAAAAATAGTTAAATTCACGATAAGTCTTATTCTATTATATATGATCAAATAAATAGACAACATAGCACCATATTTATATTGTTAATAAAAAAGTCTTATTTAATAATTTGATTGATCTCTAATTTTTTTGATCTTCATTTACCTTTTTTTAGAAGATTCCATATTGTTTGCGATCTACTCTCCTCTCCTCACCGACTTTCTTAATTTAAACATATCTAAACCACCTCAAACTTTGCTTATGCCCAAATCTAAATAAAAGAGGAGGGTTATGTTTGGAATTTTACTTTTTTTTTAAAAAATAGCGGGAGTTGAAGTTGGTGAGGGAACTTGGAGGCTTGAATGATAATTGAACGTCAAACTATAACCAAGTTTACATGGGGCCAATTTTGGCATGTGTTCTAGTAATAATATTTAGGAATATATCTTAATTTTTTTGTGTTTAAGTTAATATTTGAGGATAATTGACGACTCATCCTATCTAATATTGGTATTATCTAAAAAGAAATAAGACTTCACCCTTTCTTTAAATAGTAGATAAGCTCAACAATTTTTTAAAAATTTTTATATAAAAAAAATAATTTACATGGGGCCAATTTCTGTAATGTGTCAGCAAGTTGACGGGAGCGTATATTACGTAGAGACATCGCCCTTAATCAATCATTAAAAAATTGGATCAAATTTAAAAATAATTAATTAATATATATCTATATATGGATGGTATAATGAAAATAATAATGATTGATTAAGACACTCTCGTTAATTACTTGACAGTATAAATTGTTGCGCGAAAAAGATCTCCCTAGTTATATACAATCCCATGTATTATTAATAATGATTAACTACTCTAATCTATCATAGAGATAGAGCTTACTTAAAGAAAATTAATTTTTTAATCTTTGAACTATTTACTCACTTATAATTTAGTTCTTAGATTTTAACTCATTAAACTTAGTCACTTTTAACTAAATTATAAGTGAATCAATAGTCTAATTAATAACTAAAAAATTAATTTTTTAAGGCTATAAACAAAAGTTAATTAGACTATCCTGGAAATTGTCCACTTGTCGTAGAGTTAAGTCACGAATTTTGCTAGCACACGTTAGCAATTGATGCATTGGATTGAAAAGAGAAAGAAAGAAAGACAAGGAAGGGATGAAGAGAAGAATTCGTAAGAAGGGCAGAAGATGTTTTGTTTTCGTCAATATAATTGATATGTTGAAAAGCAACATTCAATCGAGAGAGTTTCTCTCCATAGTCCTTATAACCAAATACACCTAGAATACACACACCAAGACCATAGAGTACATAACAAACTCTTCCTATATTTAATATAAAATATATTTAATTAAAATTAAAAAAATTAGTTAAATTAATTAATATAAGATATTTTTTTTAAAACTCATATTCTTTAACTCATCAATTCACTCTCTTATTTGATTATTGTTGAAGGAGTATTAATAGAGTTAATTTTAAAAAAATATTAATAAATATAAAAAAATATGTATTAATATTTATGATTAAATCGCTATATTTTAATAACCGAATGAGTAATAAAAAAAATGAAACATGAGCACTGCAGCAACCAAAACGATCATATGTGCTAAAGCCTAGGTAGTATTGTCAATTGAATTTTATTTCTCTTGACAAATTTTTTTCACGCATATAGTTTAGTTTAAATTTATGATATCATATTTAAAGAATTTAACTACTAACTGTGTCATGCTATGTTGGTTAACTCAGGAGACATTTTATATAAACTAGTGTGTGTGTCTAATAAGCATATATATACGATTTGCGCCAATAAATAATAATTGAGCATATGTAGCTGTAGAATCCAGTTTTTTCACTTTTTAAATTATTGTCTACACCGAGATGTAGTTACGGTACTGAAATAAGGAAAAACCAATTAGAAAGGAGATGTTAGGCAAAGTCCCAGTCTACTCCAACTAACAGATAACATCATCGTCCCCAACATTCTTCCACAAAAACAAACATTCTCGAATTAATAATTGCTTTCAGTTTCCTAAGGTTTGGTTCCTTTTCACCATTGCAGCGTTGGAAGAAGTAGCAGCAGCTTTCCTTTTGCCGCCGTCATCCTCAACAATCTCAGTTTTCACAGTCATGATTTGCTCTTCACGATCACTAGCAGATTCCAACCCTTGAACGAAAGTCGTAAGACCCATCTGATTCCAACCTCCAAACCCTAAATCCAGGATCACGATAATCACTCCGAAGACAAGGATTCAAATCCAGAACAGCCGTAGGTACTCCCATGGAATACATCCATGCTGCTTCAAGTGCATCAACAGACAACTGAAGACACTGATAGAAGGACTCGCCAGCATCACGGACGACGACGATACCCTGCCTCCGCTGTCTTCGTCGGTGCCTACCACGGTGACGTGAATGCGTCTTAGGGTTCCTGAAACGTGGCCATTTATGATAGCTTTGGTGACTGCAGACATTCTAGTGGCTCTTGTGTAGTAAGAGATCAAGTGAGGTAACATAGTGACGAGCCTTCTTGGATCGTGGCCGAAATGAACAAGAACCTCGTGTGCCTTTGGTTCTGCCAGTGGCCGAACAATGTTCCATAATCCTGGTTCATTATTGTCGGCACAAGGATAACCTGCACTTATCATCAGAGAGACCAACCATGTTTACATATTCATCATAAATATAATATCACCACACTGATACATCGATCGAACTCGTTTTGTTTTTTTTCTTATGAACCAAAATTTTTCTGTCAGAAATGGACTCGTCAGTTCACAGAGTTTAAATCAACCATCTCACCCGAATTCAGGAACAACAATTAACTCATTAAGTCTACCTTTAATTGAATTGTTTTTTTCAACTTTACCACTTTAGAAAAATGGACATTCTCCTCAGATGACTTGTCTCATGGGAGTATTACTTTCAGTTTGGGAGCTTCTAATTTGCCTTTCTAATACTCTATAATACCCTACTTCCTTTTTATGGTTGTGAAAATGGTGCGGTTTTATTTTTTTACAATATTTTTTTAAAAAAATCAAAACTGCACAATTTTGGAATATTTTTTCTTTGAAAATCATAACAAATTCAAAATTAAATTTTTTTCATATTCATAAAATATCAAAATGTTACTATATTTTATGTAGAATCTATCTACAAAAGGAAAAAAATCATTTGGAAAGTTAAGACATTACGAAAAGTATTAAAGAAAGCCACATTAGAGACTCAAGCCCATTACCAACATAGACTTTTAATCTAATAAAGATAAGACTGTATTAGATTTCAATTTTTAGATAAAATACCTTAGGAAGGGTATCACGAATCCTAAAACTAATACACTAATACTATCTAGTAAATAATATAAACAAATAGAGACTCAAGCCCATCAACAAGTTCATTTTTCTGTTAGAAAAGGAAAACAGACGAGAGATCAATTCGAATTAAATATATACACCCCTCCTTGACGATTAGAAAATTAATTGAAATGGTTGAAAATATGAGTGTTTAATTGATTATATATGATCAGAACCTAGAAACATGGTGATGTAAGTTAAATGAACTGAATCAAGTAAAACTAAGGAAAGAGGGAGAAATACCGGGCCCAGAAGCTGGGTCACCAAAATTCTGGTAGTGACCAAATTTCATGAACACTCTTTCAAGAGAATCAATGAGGGTATCTGGGCAAACCGAAGGTAACTGAAGGGCGTACAAGAGGCCAGGAAAGCCGAAAATGAACGATCGCTCACACACTCTGATAATCGGCGCGTCCTTCGCCATTGGCCAGTGAAAGCCGTTGACGTAGCAATACGACGTCGTCTGAAGGTGCGGCTCCGTCGTCGTCGTCGTCTGCTCGACAAGTTTGACATGAAACAAGCCAAGCCCGAGCAACCTCACCGTCTTTGCCGCGTCGTAGTCGAGCAACATCATGGCGGCCGTTGGGAAACGGAAAAGCTCCGTTATGCTTACCTCTGGGAGCCATTGAGGGTTTCCTGAAGAATTCGCCATGCCTGCAAGCATTGTATATATGTATAATGTAACTGGCTAGGGCTTGGATCATATTAATTACTATAACAAAAAAATCTGCATATCTGTGAATCAGTCTCGAAATAAAGCATGAAATAATAGGGAGAGAAAGAGAAACCTGAAAGCTTACTAGAAGAGAGGGGATCGATGAGGAAGAAGGAGGGAGAGAGAGGCTTTATATGAGAGAGAGAGAGAGAGAGGTGCATGATGAATCTGTTTCATACTTTGATTTGTATTTTATCACTTACCATAAAGGCTACACCTAATTAATTAAAGTAACTCACTTTGCTTGTTAATCATTTTTTTCTTGGTTTCCTTTGATTTTAGAATATACAGCCAAACTACTACTGTACACACTAGCGTTTCCAAGTATAATGCTCAAAAAGCAAAGGGTTTTTATTTCTCTCGATTATTATGTTTCTTAGAATTTAAACTATTGTTATTCTCTTTACAGGATGATGCCACTTATCACATCCACTAACAGTTTACAATTATCCATTTTATACACATTAGCGTTTTAATTATTAGGTGGGCAAAAGAAAATTAATTAACTAACTTTAATTTGGATCATAGGAGAATTCATGTATAAAAAAGACTATCACAAGAAAAATTGAAGAGAATACCCAATAAATTATTAAAAGAGATATTTTAGCTAATAATTTATATAAGGTTTATATTTTTGTTGATACAAAACTATTTTTACTTTTAAAACTTTAGAGATATCATTGGTATTACTTTATAAAAATGTATATACTTTATAAAGGCTGTTTCTCTCTGGTTTTTTGGCATGGGAACTACGTATTGATATAAACAAACAGATTGTCTGTTTCTTTTGAATGTCATAGTGCTGAATACTTCAGATTATTAATTAGCCAAAATTAAACTGTCAATGAATTTTCTTTTGGAGCCATTTGTTCATAATATCTTCGGTGTTACTTAGCCCTGTAGCTTGGGAAGTGAGATTTATACTTTCAGTAACCAGCTAAGATCCATTATCTGTTGCAACCTATAAGAATTGCTCTTTTTCTTTTAAATCGTAACAGTTCATAAGAATTTAACTGAAAGCGATCGAGGAGAAAAACTTAATTATCAATTTGGAGTTAAAGAGAGCACAAAAAAAATTCGTTGGAAGGCTTTTTACATGTTGCAAAGTAGTTTCTTTATTGATTTTCACAGCATATCCTTTGTTTGTTTCGCGTTTGTTTACTATATGTTTCTTAGACCATTAATATAAAAATTAATTAATTTATATATATTAAAAAATTAAATAAATATTTAGTGGTAGAGTTTTGCCGCTCTTGTGATCCTACCTGGTTCGATCCAGATTAGTCCGAGCTCTGATAAATCCTCCAATTTAAAATGAGGTATATATGCCTATGATATCAAATAGTCCATGTAAAAATAAAAAAATAAATTAATTAATTAATTATAATTAAATATAAATTTTTTAGATAAAATTATATAACATATTTTTTAATATATCTAAATCAGTCAATTAAATCGAATAAGAATAAGTATAAGTTAGTCATATGCAGGTATCCTTATTCGCTTATATTCACTAACTGCTTGAAAGCGTACCTTAATCATTAATTTTATTGGTATTTTGTTTCAATTGATTTTTGGAACCTTTTTTAATATTGTGAAGTAACATATATAGTACGTAAATTTGTAAGATTAATACAAATTTACCCTTTTAAACAGTTACCGTTGGGTCAAAACATACATGTCTTCCCATATGTGCTACTGGTTGATTTTTTTTTTTTTTTAAAGAAGACAACATTGTCCTGAATTTAAAATATTATATAATACATTACTCCATCATTTTCTTCTTCAAGGTTATTTATATAGCTTTTCCGGATATACTTCCAGAATAAAAAATGCACTTTATCCCTTTAATGTTAAACTAAAAATATTGTTTGTGCACGTGGACATATGTATTATTTTTAATGACTTCTCGTCATGAAAGATGTATCTTTATATTGAAATTTAATTCATAAATAGTAAATGAATGATGACATATGAATTTAATTAATTTAAGTTTAGATTAAACAATGGATGGACAAGCATCTCTAGCTAGCATTTAATCAATATCATGAGATTTTTAATTAGTGCCGAATGAGAAATCATGAAGCAGATGAATAATCTATCTTTGCATGAGGTAGTTTGAGTAAATTGGTAATAGAGACATAGGGTTGTTTAGATAAATTTTTAAAAAATAGTTTATAGAAAAAAAAATTTAGACAATTTAAAAAAAAATCTAAAAAAAATTATAAATAAATAAGTATTCAACACTCATACCCACGTTAGCTTTTCCCAATTAGAGCTATTCAACAAAATTCTGTATTGGTTTCCCATCTCGATTCCAATGACATCGGGACAGATCTATCCTATTCCATAAAAGATCAGAATGGGAAAAATTTAGACCATGATTAGGATGGGACGGGTGTTGACACAACTCTTGGGATGTCCCCTCCTGTACTCACATATATATAATTCAATCCCTCTAAACAGCTCAAGCGCTCCCCATTCAGTCCCCAAACCCCGTCCCAATTCTCAATCGTCGACACGTTTTTGACAATTCAGATAGTCACCGGGTCGACCCATGATGTTCGGGTTAGGGGTTCTCCTCATTTAGATTACTTGAACCATCCGTTGATGACTAGTCTGCACAATTTACAGTACTCTCATCTGGGTTCTGCCGTGAACGGTATCCCGATTTCTTCGCATATGAAGGTTTGTCAGTAGATAGTGCTGCTTCTCTCTGGTTACAATTTTGTATCATATAACTGATAGTAGAAGAATAATAGATTGTTCCTTAGATCAGTATGATAAGCTTTATTCATTCTGAATTATTACGCTGTATTACAAAGCTTTCTATTTCTTCTTTGTTTTAGGTTGCTTCTCGAACTACAATATCTAATGGCAATGGCTATAAAGATAGAAGGTTAGTTTGCACGTGACATTTCATATATCCAGATTCCCATTCTGTCATTGTTTTTCCTCTGAGCTAAGGTAGTCGAATTGATAGCTCCATGAAGTGTTTCTTAGGGACAGAAGCAGAGATGACAATTTTATCATTAGCAGGTACAAAAGTGAGCGCACAATCCTTGAGATCGTTTTTTACATGTTATGCAATTTATATGTCCTACACGAGAAGGATTGCAGCACGATCTTGATAAATTCATTTACATTTGATTTACGGGGATGAGAAATTCATTTTTTTTTTTGTGAAATATGATAAAAGATACCTTGAGTTAGTGTTTTATCCTTCTGTCACGTTTTTTTTATTGTTTTTATTTTTGTGTTCAAATGTTGATTAAATTCTATATTTCAAATTTTTAGTTCAGAATAACAGAGGATGCTTCTCTGTATGCACCTTGTAGATCATGGTTGAGGAATATTACATGTGAAGATTGGCAGTTTGGAATTATTTTTTTGAAGAATCTTGTTTAAGCCTTTTGCTTCAGCTTCTGAGTTCATGCACATAATTCTGATATGCTAAGTCTTCCACAATGTTCAGATTTATCATTTTTAAAATTTGAGGAAAAGATATCATTGCCCATTGTTACTACATTATACAGCCTCTTGACATTTTGTGGAAACGTCCGTTGAGCAACTTATGTAGTGAAGACTTGTTGGGAGAAGGACGAAGGGACTTTCTCGGGAGAAGTAGATGGAAGTCTAATTTTTCCAAAATTTGGTTGGATATAGTTAGCTCTTAGTTTTTTCCTTGTGATTTACCATGGCTAGTTATATAATTTTTTTTTTTAAAAAAAACAATGGTTCAGAAATTCCTGAACCCTTCTCAAACCGTCTCAGTACGAAAATAGATCATGACATATTTAGAACAGGACGAGATTTTGCGTCCCGTGTCCTATATTAAGACAAGATAAGGGATGGGATTGTCCCGATCTCGACCCGTCCTATGTCCACCCCTACTCCCAATGATCACTTTGTCCCTATACTGCTATAATATACTTCGTCATCGTCAAATGCCCCATTGCCACTCACTGTATCTCGTCGGCATCGGTGGATGTTGGCATAGGAAGCCGCTATGCAGAGTCTGTGAAATTGAGACAAGATGACTTACCATGAAGTACGAGAGCAACAACATCGTGTGCTCTAGCAATTTTCTTAGGAGTCGAATGAGTTCCAAGCCGAATCCTTAATTTGTTATTATTAGGAACACGAACCTTGCAAACCCACTTGTCATTGTCCCAACGAACTCCTTGATAAACAACAATAGAGAAAGAAAGAGGTCTGGAAGGGGAGAGGGGAGAGGGGAGAGATGAGAGATAATGAATAAAATAGTAATTGATTAATCTATAAATTTTTAATTATTATAAAAGATATTCTTAAAAACTTATCTAAAATAATCGTTTCAAACTACAATTTGTTTTAAAAGTTTTTTTAGATAAATATGACTGTTTTTTTTAAAAATAAATCAAACTAAAATTTGGATTGAAAGCCCTTTTTTACTTATATCCAAATAGGCACATAAATTTGGATCATGAATTCAAATCATAAATTTATAAATGTTTATTTTTATTAATAAATAGCCACTAAAAATATATAATTAAATAATTAAAATATAAAAAATGACAATAATTTGGTTTAAATTTATTTCAAAACCAAATAATTGAAATTAAATTTATCAACATTTATAATTTATTATACTTAATAAAGAAATTTCTATGAAGTTTAGTATAAATTTAAGAGTAAGTTGATGCGATTTTATAAGTTAGGAACCCAAAAATGATAAATCTAAATAGTGAATTCGCAAGTTCGATCAAACTTATAGGTTGTATGAGTTTAAGCAGAGTCAATACAATTTTATATGTAAAAACAATAAACTTGACAAGTTAACTCGCAAGTTTCACAACAATGTGCTCATGAATTAAAATTTCACCAATAAATTACGAAATAGTAAGTAGGCTGATTAATATTGTTGTAGTCTCTGGTGAGATAAAACTATAAATATAATGTGATTTTTTTGTACACATTTTTTTAAAAAATAGATTGGGCTCACCCACGATCTAAAGTCAGGGCGAAGTCTCCCTTTATCTTAAGGGATACTAATGTCGAGTAGGGCAAGTCGTCTATTACCCTCAGACGTAAATTTAGATACCTAAAAAATATGATGTCTTATCAAATACCACGACTTAAATCATAATAAATATAATATAATTATTAGTTAAAGTAAAGCAAATAACCTAAGAGTATAAGATCATACACAATAGTATTAGGCCTGAGATTTGGACCCAATTATGTAGATTCAATCCCATCAAGCGATGTCCATAGATTTAGGTTTATTATGAAGTTAATTCCGATTTTATGCTTAGTAAAGCTTGACATTCGACCATATATATCAGGAGCTTTTGTTTATTCAATGCAAGTTTTTATTTTATTTTTCTTTTAGATTTGGATATTTCAATTTTACTTGGGAAAGGAATTAATTGAAATAGATCGTGGGGGATTGAATAGGAATGAGTTTGGGTGCTTAGATCTGAACTGTTAAGATATTCATAGTTCATATTTAATTTTTTTTACTTTTATTTCTTAAAAATATTTTAATATATACAGAAATATAAAATAAAATTATTTTTTTAACTACCAATTTTTTAAAAAAATATTATTTAAAAATTATCCATTCAAAATTTCAAATTAGACCATAACTACTTTTGGACAATGCATATTACGCCCTGAAACTATTTGCTCCAAATCCTCATGTACAAAATTGGATCCTTTTGATCAACTCATTGACTCAATCGTTGGTGCTAACCGGCCTTCATTTATTTATTATTTGTTAGGTAGCCCTTATTCATAGGTCTGGAAAATCCTTCTATAACATGATTATCTTCTATTTCAAATATTATTAGATATTAAATTTTGTCACCCCACGCTAGTAGAAATTATTGGTTCACATTAAGGTTTGAAAAAACTATCTTTTGGCTAATCCATATAGGACAGTTTAAATAGACTTTTAGAAAATAACTTATAGAAAAAAAATTGGACACCTCTTTAAAAAAGGGTTTTTTGAGAAGAATTTAAGAAAAAAAAAGTAGTTATAAATAAATGAGTGTTTGAATAGTTATTTTTATAATTTTTTTTGTGATTAATAAATTATCAGAAAGGATATGGGATAAAAAAATAAATTAAGCATCAGTAACAATTGTTCATCATCTCCATGAACCCTACATCGCGAGCAATTAGCAATAGCAGCTATGGGGAGTGACGAGCAGTGAGTGAATAGCGACGAGCGACAAGGGTCGAGGGGCGAGTAGTGACGACAAGCGGTTCTTCTCTGACAATGACTCGTGGTTCTTCTTCTCTAACGACAACTCATGGTTCTTCTCTATCTAACCAGATCTAGACAATGACTCGTGGTTGTGAGCAAGATGATGACTCATGGAGGAGAGAAAGACGGTGACACGGAGGTAAAGGAGAAGCAAAGAGAATAAGAGAGAGAAAATATAGTGAAAAAATATGAGTAAAATATCAAATAGATATTCTATAAACATTTTTACCATTTTAAAAACTATTCCTATAAATTTATTCAAAATTATAATTTAATTCAAAAATTCTTTTAGACAAATATATCTATTTATTTTTTTAAAAAAAATAAATTAAAATTTGGGTGATAAACTATTTTTTTTATTACCCATCCGGTTCATTGGAGCTTTGCCTTGGCTACATTCGAATCTAACCCGTGTCGTGCACATGGCTATAGTGGGTGAGTCTTCTAATAGAGATTTTTTGCATATGTTAATACTCAAATTTAAAATTTTATTTAAACGATACTAAATTACTCATCATTTAGATGACGTATTAGTGGTGATAAATCATTTTAAAACTTTAATTTTCTCACTATATCTGATTGGAAGGGTTAATCCATGATGCTAGGCCCACTATCGTCTAGGTCCAGTTAGGCCCATATTTATATCATATGCTCCAATATCGCCAATTAGCGCCATCTCTAAGCCACCTGGCATTTGTTTATTTCACTCCCCACGTCTTCTTATCTCCTCTTCCTCGGGAATTTCGTTTTATTTGTATGAGACATTGCCTCAAATTTTTTGTATAATTTTTCACGATCGTGGAGGATGCATAATTTGCCTCTCACATATTGATATTGTTCCCGCTCGGTGGGTGGTAGTTAGTGGTTACGTTTCTTCTCAATCAATAAATTTCAGGATGGAATTGATAAAAAGACAAGAAACAGAAATTTCAAGCCATAAATGAAGGGCCTGAATTGCATGATCTGTGATGAATTGTGGGTCTGAAGACTGCAGTTTCTCTGCTTGTTGGTTTTCTGATTCGAGGACGTAGTCAGAGCTCTGAAATCATGAAGAATTCTGAAGAACTGGAGCTCCAAGAGCAACCGGTGGTTCTCCTCACCGGCTGTTTTCAAGGAGGAATTGGACGTGCTGGCACGCGCATTTGCCTCCAACAAGTGTACGGTGGTTGCCACAAGTAGGTCACGATCGTCCATGGCGGACCTGGAGCAAGATCCCAGGTTCTTCTTGCAGGAACTCGATGTTCAGTCAGATCAGAGCGTTCAACGAGCGGTGAAGAATGTTCTGGACAAGTATGGCCGTGTCGATGTTTTGGTGAATAATGCCGGAATTCAGTGTATCGGTCCACTCGCCGAGGTTCCTCTCTCCGCCGTCCGGCAAACTTTTGAAACCAATGTTTACGGTTCGTGTCAATTTCACCATCTTTCTCCATTTCAATCATCGAGTTTATAGTGACATGACAAATGAACTGGACAAATTTTATCAGCTTCACGAATTCCTTATTCTTCCCCTATTCTGAATTAGTGTTGATAATCGCTGTTACTGTTTCTCTGGTTCGCACGGGTTAAAGCAACTAAAGAAGGAAGCTATTATAAGATGAATCTTATGGCGTTCCATGCAAACATTTCAATATGATGGTTAAAAGGGAGAATCAATTGGTTGTTCTTATATTCTTATCTAAGATCCTAAATTGCATGCAGTTAACAAGATTTTGTATATTTTACCAACAAATGCAGGTTCGTTGAGAATGGATCAAGCTGTTGTTCCACACAGGGCGCATAGGAAAAAGGGGAAGATTGTAAACATTGGTAGTGTTACTGCTATGGCCCCAGGACCATGGTCAGGCACTTACACTGCTTCCAAAGCTGCTCTTCATGCTTTGACTGATACTCTGAGGTTTGCATATTCTTCAATTACTCTGGGAATTGTTCCTCATTTTTTGCTAAAACGGCAGTCAGGGTTCAAAGAAACGGCAATCTTTGCTAAAACTTATTATATGCTTGGTTTCACATAAGAAATCATCGATTTCATTGTGGAAGTTAGTTATAAAAACCATAGTTTTGATCGTCTCGAATGAAACATTTAATTGCGGAAGAGTATTTCTGACAGAAAACCACTATCCATGTAGTTATGTGCACGCTTTTAGTCATTCATAAGGTTGTTGATTGATCCGAGGACTTTATCAGGGTTTAAAGAAACTGCAAATTTATTCAAGAAAAGCTGTATACTTTGTTGAATGGAATTTGAGGGACCGTGAAGTTATACCATCAGCTCACACATTGAACTTTTTTCTTTGATCCACATATTAAACTTAGTTGTTCCTTAACTTTTGTGTGTCGGTCATTGTTTATTTATGTATACAGATTGGAACTGAGTCATTTTGGAATTGATGTTGTGAACGTTATGCCTGGAGCTATAAAGTCAAATATTGGGAATTCTGCAGTAGCCAACTACAAGCGAATGCCAGAATGGAACTTGTTTAAGCCATTTGAAGCAGCGATTAGAGAGAGAGCTTATTTTTCTCAAAGATCAAAGTCCACCCCTACGGATGAGTTTGCTAGAAACACAGTGGCTACTATCCTCAAGAAGCAGCCACCTGCATGGGTCTCTTCTGGTCATTACTCAACCATCATGGCTATTATGCACCACATGCCAATCTGTGTTAAGGATGTTTTTTTGAGGAAAGCGATGAATTGTTGATCTACACGCTGGTTTTATTGGATTAAGGATTATAAAGTATAATATAGGCTACTTAAAAATATAATTACTTTGAATTTTAGATTTCTCCAATCTTTAATTTTAGATATTTTAAAATATATTTTACATATTTTTTAGGTTGTTATAATTGCATAAATTAATAATTTTGGAAAGTGGATTAAGTTTAATTCTTTTTTTTTTCAAAGATTTGAATTCTAATTTTATTCACAACATATCAAGTCTCTATGGCTTAATTTAACTACCGTTCGGATGCATCTTTCGAAGTTACATAATATTAAATTAATTACAAATATTCATTTTTTAATTTAATTAATTAATTGCTTTGCATTAAAATAATATAAGAATTAAATGATATTTTTTATAAATTAAAAAAAATAATTATAATTAATATAAAAATTAATTAAATAATTTATATAAATTTAAAAATGTAATATACACTCATATATTGATGGATTAAATTTAATTATAATTAATTAATTAATTTAATTTTTTTATAATTAATTCTGTTAAAATAACTAATATAAACTATTGCGTAAGAACTAGTATACTTGTATATTACATTGCCTACAAATATATTACATAAACATTATCATCCTAACCGCTGTAATTTTTCTACCTTAACAAAATCAAATCTAGATTCAATGTTGAATCCCACGAATCAGTACAAATACCATGAAGCCGCATGATCCGTGTCCATCATGCAGGTTTTTTTTCACCTGAAGATGACATGATATCATTAATTTGCCCTTGAAACTCAAATTTTTTTTCTAAATATATAAGATGAAATTTATACAAAATAAATATTTAAAACAAAATTAGAACTCATCCCAATCTTGACACAAAAGTCCTTCTATTTCTTTGCTTTTCTTTTTCCTTTTCTGGGAGACAAGTAGATTTTTTGAACTCTTCTCATTCACCCAACCAAATTCATGTATTTAGAAGAATCTCGTAATGGGCTAGCCCTTATTTCGGTCTATCCCATAGAAGCTCAATCTCAGGTACTACCATTGGCATACATAATAAAATTCCAAAATCTCCAGAAATTGATTTTAATTTAAACAAGGTCATTTTAATTAGTCTACCCACAGTAAGCCTCATAAAGAATGGTGGTGATTACCATAATATACCATTCCTGGCGGCTGGAGAGGCCGGAAGCTGGGAGGTACTGGGGCTTGCTGCGACATTGTTATCGGTTGATGCTGGTTTATAGGCGCAGGCTGATGCTGGCTTATTTGTAGTGTCTTATGTGCCATAGGCATTACCGGCCCCACCATGTGTGATGGAGGTGGTGGTGGGGGCGGTCCGGGAGGTAAGAGAGCGACATTTCCATAACCATAACCAGGGATTACTGCTGTTGATTGCATATACTGCTGTGAGGTTGGATTACCGAGCAAATGATATTGACCTTGTGATGCAGGGACTTGATTTTGCATTGTTGGTTGGGCCACCATAACTGAAGGAAATGAATGACTAGGGGTGGGAATCATTTGCTGTGTAGACCTATAAACATTGGAATCTGATGCGGGTGTGGACTTGTCAGGGTTGGGGGACGACGCTGAAGCTAGACCGGCATTTTTTGCCTCTTCAGCTGCGAATGTTGAGAGAACAGAGGTCATGATCAATTGGGAAGAGGAAGAAGCAGCAAGCTTATCCGCAACCTCAGCAGCAATTGCTGCAGCCGACTTCTTATCTGATGCGTCTGATTTCGTATTTGCATCAGTTGCCAAAGTGGATGCTTTCTGCACAAAGTTGTCATCATCTAGTCGTTTCCTCATGTTGCTAACCTCCCCAACTTGTGCTTCTGCCACCTTCATATTAGTCGAGTCGTATCAATGCACAGTGAACAATATATATGTTATAGCATCAATAGCAGTAAAAGCGTCTCAATCTTGCAGCAGCAATGAAAGCAAGATCAAATGTTATTAGAATAGAATTATTTCAAACTTCTGGGCTGAGGACCCCATATCTTACCCAAAAACAAAAAAAAAACAAGTAGAATTATTTCAAACTTGGATCCACAAAAGACTTATGTTTGTCAAGCCTTGTGAGTAAAATCTTAGGTGTATCATGGACTTATGCAGTGGTACTGCAATTAGGGATCTCCTCAATTAATATCAAATGGAAAGGGAAGCAATTATCTAGTTTTCTTTAAACAATCAAGTTTGATCAGCCGTGCTTATCAATTAAGATACAAAAATGTATGGAGATTGAAACTCAACGTCTTGAATAACGTTGCTTCACAAAAATCAACACCTCCTGGCTCCATTCTGAAGACCACTACAAAATTATCTACCCAACTGCCAATTATATACAACGATGCCTTCAAAGCATTTCCAACCAAAATCTAAATTTTTAATAATTTCAATATTTTCCCGTTATCTTGATTATGAGAACTTCAACACAGTAGACATTAAAATTCAACTCCTGTTAGACATAGAAGAGGCATGTCTAATGTGCATCAAATCCAATAAGAGACTGATCAAAAAAGGACAGCCTTCTGTAAAAAGGAACAATAGGTTACATACCTGCACTTGAGTACGAATATTCTCCAGTTCAGATTCCTGAGACAAATATCCACAAAGGATTGCAAGAAAAGACCGTTTAGAACTCAGTGCCAACCAGAAACCAGGTGAGTGCAGATTACATAAAGGAATTTAAGCAGAAGGACATGGTAACAAACCTGCTCATGCAAAGCTTCTTTTAACTGCGATACAAGTGCTACTCTACTTGCTTCAACTAATTTAAGTTTTTCAATGCATTGTCTCAAGAGATTTTCTTCCTCCTCTAGTCCCTTTGCCAAAGTTTTTCGCTTTGGATCCTTTGCTGAAAAAGAAAGAAAGATTAGAACCATAAATTTCACAATGTAGATTTACCATAATATCCTGTGAGCTTACCAGTAGAGCATGCAGTATCAACATCTTTCTCCATCTTTCTTACGCGCTGAACAGCAGACTTGCATTTTTTCATCTCTGCATCTTCACTCATTTGTTCACTGAGCACCAAATGAAATGCAGAGACTATTTTTTCTGCTGCACCTCCAATGGACAATTTCTGGCTTCCAAAAAAAATGTGAGCTATGGAAAAATAATGGCAGACTAATGAAGCAATAAAATATTTAAATATATTTAGAAACTGAAGGAAAAAGAAGCCAGAAAGGTTCACAATCTAACCGTTCTAATGTGACGAGAATCCCTTTTCATAATTTTGACAGAACGAGATCGCTTTTTGTTGAGTTCCAATGGTGGAGGAGCTTCTTCTCCAAGCATTACATCTTTAACATTCCGTGCCCGAGATCCAAACACCCTCCTTTGCTCCCATATATCAACCTAAATGTTGAATGAGCATCCAATTAACCAAACAAACAGTCTGACTCAGGAAAATGGTATTCAGATCACTTTATCACCATTCATAAGACATATCTGAGGTTATAGCCCATGCATAATTAAGTGCCCGCAAACATTTTAGATTCAAATCTCCCACACACACATTCCCTTTTGATTGATTGTGACTGTCTCATGGACACAAGAATAATTACTTCAAACCATGGAAAACAGACTTACCAATCTAGATACCACATTCTTTCCATGATCATCACCTTTCTCAATGACATCTTTAAGTGCGGCAGGAAGAACCTTCCAAAACTCAGTCACAAATTCATTTCCTTTCCGCTTGCTGTTCTGCAAAATATCATTTGCAAGATATAGAAGGGGCACCCTCTGAACCATCTCTGAATTTTGGAATTGTTTATTCCAGGTTTCAACAACCAATTCTGCTTTGCTCCGGTGAAATATACACCAATGTGATAAAGCTAAGAAAAAAAGTTAAGGATAGCAAACTATTTAACATCAACAACCAATAATTAAAATGCACATACTTACATTTCAACAAGCAATTACCAGTCAGTCATCAAACAGAAACAAGTATGACAACAAAATTTGATGTTCAAAAAATCTTCAATCTATCAGGTAGTTCTAGCACTACAAATAATACTTCCAGTCTCCAAGAACTAGGACTGCTCCCTTTCTTCCCATTGGACAATATTCTTAAACCGGATCAACAGTGGGAATCATTGCAGGTCTAAATTATGTATGTTAAAAAAAAGAGCTGCTTTGAATACACAAAAAGCACATACAAGAAGTGCCATCGCAAAGATGATGAAGAACTATTTTTCAAAAGGCCAAAAGAGAGGGAAAGATTCCATTGAACTTCACACTGAAACAATCCTACATGATCATATATTAAAGAAATGAATAGACATGATTACCCTCATCACATAAAACATTATGAAATTGTCATCAACTTATTAGAGCTGCTTCGAATATCACAAGTGCTACTTAAGTCTGCAATTAAACACCCAGAAATGACATCAAGGTACGATCCATCAGGCAGAAAGGAGATTAGGAGATCAGGTACACCCAAGATCATTGCTCCATTCATTGAAAACTAAATTGGGCAGATGTAGTTGTTAAGATCTACCTTTTGGAATTTACTATGGCCATGCTTATCCCTTACCTTAGAAGGGTTCTAGCAGCTTCTCATTGGAAGAAATCTTAGTCTAGAGGCTACTTAGTCAAGCACAACAAGCACCAAGTTGATAGGAAAAGAATTGACCAATATTACTACTCTTAACTACTACGGCTCCCTTGAGGAGAACTGACAAGTGGAATGAGGGAAAGTTGCTATATATATAAATATATATTCATTTCTTCTAAACTTAGGCTGACGGAACCCATTCCTTCTAGGGAAGGAAACCTGACAAAAAAGAAGTGTAGCACTCTTATTGTAACATCAACTTGTGGGTAATAACAAATATAAGTTTCAGAGAATAATTAGCTGCATTAGCAATCAAAAGTGATCCTTTTATAGCTCTTTATAGTCTCTGATCCTGCAATCAATCAAATTTAAAATTGATGAAGACAATGATTTCTGTAAGAACATGACAAGATAACTAAATCCATACATAAAGCTGAAACATTCATGCTAATACAGCGTGATTATGGAGATGCCATTTAAAATAGCATCATTTGTAGGGTTGCCACTAGAATGGCGTGGCAATTTCAACACTTCCTGCTCTGCATCCTCCCTCCAAAAAAGAAAAAACAAAGAAACTGTCTCAGCAGCTACCATGGCAGTATTGACCATCACCTGCAGTGTTTCTGGGGCTTGCCACTTTATGGCATTGACAACACTGATTTAAATCAAAATTGTTTGCCAAAGTAATCTACCAGCATGATTGCAATTTTGAACTGCCAACCTAGAATATTTATAAATTCCACGTGGTTGCACAAACAATTTCAATATCTATAAGCAATTAATTAAACCATATAATACCCAACAAGCTGATGATTCCACAAGAAAAAAACAAGATAACTAAATGCATACACAGCATGCATATGAATGCAAAGAAACGATATTTAAACTAGCGCTGCCAGCTCAATGGAGCGGAAATGGCATTTCTGGTGGTCCTGATATAAGCGCCACACTGGTTTAAGCGCCCCAACAAATAAAACAAAGAAGAAAAAAACTGTCCACACCTAAAACACCAAAAAAATAATAGGCACCGCAGCAGCTTCTATGGCTACGGTGGCTATTATCTATGGTGCTCCATGCCACTATGGGCCATTGACAACACTGGTTTAAACCAAAATTGTTCGCCAATTTAATATACTGGCATGACAGCTAAATCACAATCCTTAGACTCAGGATTGCAAATTTGAATACCCAGCATAGCGCAATTATAAATGTCACATGATTCTATTAACAATTTCGATACATATAGATAACTAACTAAACCATAAGATATCATAAAACACCTCCAAATCCTAAGACTATAAGTGCCAGATTGGTTAGGCGATGAACAGAACCATAAAAGCAGCCTATTTAAGAGAGGAAGCAGAAAAGGAGCAAAAAAGGTTATCAGGAACAAGGAAGCCAATGAAAGGATACTTTCAATACACTGCTGGGTGCTGTTAAGCTTCGACAGCTTGTCCGCAAGAATCTGCTCACTGAACACGCTATTCATCCCAACTCTAGAAGGCTCCCAATCTACCTGCCAGCCAGTCCCTGCCAGAAACAGTATAAGCCAAACCCTACAGAAACTAGCATAAATTATGGGAAAAGAGAAGAGAACAAATTCTGATTTTGGGACCCTACAACCCTAGAACAGAATTGAAACGAAGCCAAGAATTGCGAATTTTCTTGAAGCATACCTTAGCGAGTTTCAAAGACCAATCCAAGAGCGACTTCAGCACAAAGCCAACAAATCCCAAAAATTGAGCAAATGCAGAGCATGGAGAACTAATTGAGCAGAAACACAAAACTTCACCAATGCTAGAAAATTAGAGCGGATAGGAACTACCACATTTTTGACAAATCACAGAAACTCTTAAGACGAAACAGAGGGAAAGAGCTGTTCTGGTGAATTCTAGTTAATAATTTAGACGAAAGGAGGTCGATTTCGGGAAAACCCTACAAAAAGATTATTAATTTACGCGATAAAAATAGGAGAGATGCGTCTGAAAACGGAAGAAGAGATTGAAGGAAAACGAGCTCCCAGAGAAAAAGAAGAGAAACTGGAACGCTAATGAAGTGAAAGCGCGAGGTTTTTCTCCCATTTGGCGCAAACTACGCAAGGTGTCTAAACGGCGCAGGATAGATAAACAGTACCGACTATATGCTCTCCAGTCTACAGACGAGAATTTCTTTCCTCCTTTATTTTCAAATAAAAATAAAAAATTAATATTTTTATCTTTCCTTCTATTTAGTTCATAAATATTCACTTGATTTAACTCAGCCTTTCTATTTTGATAGTCCCTAACTATTTAAAATATTATTTAATCTCTATTTTAAAAATAAAACTATATATTTTATTAAATTTATAAATTAAAATTTTTTAAATTAAATATATAGAAATTGAATTGTACTGAGTTATAATTTATAGATTAAATTATAATTCAACTAAAATTATAAGGATTTAGTTGTACTGAATTAAAAAAATATCTAATTATATAATATTATTATATAATATAATAGTATAAGATCTTATTAGATCCTTCTAAATCTCAAGTTTAGTCTCTATAATAATAATATGATTCAATAAATAATGTAAGAAAATGGTACATGATTATTTGAAGCTAAACCCGTTAAAGTTTTGAAAGAACTTGACAGTTTCTTGAACTTTTTAATTTTTAATTTTAGTTTTTTAAAAAATTATTCTAATAGGTCCGAAATATAAAATAAAGATAATCTCTTGATTGTAATTCTTTTATTTAAAATTTATTAGTTGAAAATTTTTAATTTGAATTGTTGAAACTATATTTGAATTGGACCAAAGCAATCATATTGAATCAACAATTCTAAGAGTTTTTTCAACCCATCATTGTTCGTGGTTCAACTAAGATTAGACATATATTATTTAGAGTATGTTCAATCTTTAAAAAATATCATTTTATTGTAGTTATAGTAGTGACATTTAAGGAAGTATCATATCTTTTAGGTATTTATATTTATACTTAAAGGTAATAAACGACTCATCCTACCTGATATTAGTATTGTCTAATAGAAAGAGATACTTTATCCTATTTTTAAATCGTGGGTAAACCCAAGTTCTTTTTAAAATATTTTTGTGAAAAAAAAATTTAAGAGTTCCTTCAAAATTTCCATATGACCCATGGAGATCAGTTTAGTGATGTGGATCACTTGATTAATACGTCACTCAAGATACTTAAGGATCAAAACTGATTTCTATATGTATTGTAACACTCACTTTTCCTTTAAGAGTGGCGTTCAAGATTAATTAAACTCGACAAAATTAGATGGAGATCAGTTTAGTGATGTGGATCACTTGATTAATACGTCACTCAAGATACTTAAGGATCAAAACTGATTTCTATATGTATTGCAACACTCACTTTTCCTTTAAGAGTGGCGTTCAAGATTAATTAAACTCGACAAAATTAGAATAGATCTCTAAATTTAATGAATATTTTAAAAGTTTTTATAGCATAGATTGTCTATCACCAAAATAATCATATTGGCAATAAGATTAAAACTTATAGCCTTATTGGGTAAGGAGTGAAATCTTTACTAACATGATTAATATTTTTTAGTGGCTCCTCATTTTATCTTATAAGTACATAAAAAAACTAGGGTTATTACAATTTTATTCTAACTTCTTTTCTTATCTCATCAAATTATTGTACTTTTATCACCTTCTAAAAGAGTAACTTAACATTTAAGTTTAAACAATTTCTCTTTGTTTTAAATAGAAACGAAATCATATCCCTTAACTGATAAATTAAAAACTAACCCAAGATATCATTAAGAAACAACTATCTACCATACAAACTTTGTTAGTTAAAACATTTCCTCTTTATTGTCTTCTTTCATTCCTCCCTCTGCACATAATTGATGCATTTGTACTCAAACCCCTTTTTACAAAACTCCACAATATTTACACTCCATAAAAAGAATCGTATAAAACATTTCATTAAAGAAATTAGTAGGAAGAGAGAAGTTAATCTCATCAAGATCACTGTTTTGCTTAGCGTGCCATGCCCGACCAAGGGAAATATCCCCCACTAGTAGTATATTCTTACTTGGCTATTTCCTACCTATTTGTGACGGCTAAAATGAATTATGCAAACTCCTCTTTGATGAGATTATAACCCTCTTTGTGAACCGAAGATAGTTTTGAGCTCCGTGGTCTTCCAAGAGCGATAATATTTCCCCTCATCACCGAGAGCCTTGCTATATTAAAAGGAAATTGCCAGCTAGAAAACATGCAGGGGACGAAAAGGAGCACGAGAAGTTGATCAATTACACAATTTCCTCCTGAGAAATTTTCATTCTCATCAATCTTCCTATTCAACTTAGTATTTCTTAATAAGGACACTTATTTAAATCAGTATTTCCCTAAAAATCATTTTACTTCATATGATAAAATGCTTCTTAATGGAGCTAGACCACAACTGGCTAAATTTCAGTTCAGTTGCCCGGTAAGTGAAAAACTAAAAGCATTCAGGCAGATGTTCAAACCAAATGAAAAATCCACGGGATCAACAAGCTCTTGGTTTTTGGGGGTTCTAACGCTAGATGTATATAAAAGCTCAACAAATGGTTCAACTGGGAAACCTCCAGATCCATCAAAAACCAAATACACATATTCTCATCGGCAAATCCCAATTCCCTCCGAAGATACACCTGCAGAGCTGCCACGATGCACCCAGATATACTTCCACGCAATCATCAATAGCACTACTGCTAAGTAATTTTACCCTGAGCTTCAAGTTTTGCAGCAACTTGCTCTTCAGATAAAGGTAAATAGTATATACGAGGAGTTGCTCTCGTCTTCCGGAAGAGATCATCCAGAGTGACAATAGGTTGGTCAACCTTTTCTGTAAGGGGTGGTGGGGATGGAAGCCTCTCTCTAGCAGCTGCTGGCGGTGGCTTTGACAAAGGTGGTGGAGGTGGAAGAGTAACCGGAACTGGCCGCTGCTCCTGGTGCTGCCGGGGGGAAGGCTCTGGCTGTGAGGTAGGTGGGGTGGGAGGAACTACAGGAGTACTACTGACAGAGGCAGCCTGAACAGGAGGAGCCTCTACCTTCATTTTCACTTCTTCAGGTTCAACAAATTCAGCAAGTAAGAGGCGCCCACCATTAGGAGGCCATTGGAGGTTATACACAGCATTTCGAGTCTCGATGGCTTCATCCACTGATGAATACTGCATCAACAAGAAACCACCACAAATTACTCAACCATACCATGAAGCAACCATATAGTGGCAGAAGAAAAATGGTGGGGGGACGAGAGTGAGAGAGAAGGAGAACAAATTCATACAGTGACATAGCAATGGGTCTTGATCTGATCCATCCAAAAGCTGACGACTTTCCCAGTCTTACCAAGAAGCTCATGCACAGCTTTCAGAGTAAAAGGACGAAGGAACCGATCAATTCTTAGGGAATTAGTCGGGGACCTTTGTGGCAGTGGAACTGCAAAGATCAAAACTAAACTATTTAGAATAAAGAAGCACATTACACATAGGCATCACACACATTGCACCACACAACAGAAACAGGTGTGACTAATCAGATAATAAAGTGCTTATTCAAGAATAGAAATGAGTTTAAGAAGCATATAAGGTGTGAGAAAAGTGGGCTTTGAAATGCATCAAGAATCGAGAAAAGGAAGCATCCAACTGAAAAATAAAATTTGTTAACCTAACAATAGAAAGTATAATTTGTCCAAGCACTAAACAGAACAAGTCAATCACAATTTTCATATCCAACCAACAAGCGCCCACTAACCAATGCGCTCTCTGGGTGATTCATCTGCCGAAGAATTAGACATAGAGAAGTTACGCTTCAAAGCAATTGGTTCATCCTTGGGAGTAGTAGCAGAACTGGGACCAGTGCTTAGTGGAGCTGGACCTTTAGCAATTTCAGTGTTCCACAGGCGTAGCCTTTTGGCAGGCTCATTATTCCCAGGTAATGCATGATCTGACACAATTTGAAAATAATACTATACCTTTATACTAATATGAAATAAATAACGAAGTTTTCCAGCCATATAATTTAAATACCAACAGAGGCAGCATCTCAGGTGGTACAATATATTCCACATATAGTAAAAGAATTTCAATATACACAAGAACAAAAGTATAATTGGGATATGAGAGAGGAAGTAAATTAGCGCTACTAGCCTCAGAGAAACCTCCCAAAGCATATACGAAAATCATATATGAATTTGGATGCTCAGAAGCAGAAAACTAAATCAGTTACAGTATCAACTATGAGTTGAGTCTAAGGATTAATCTCCGCATGGAATCAAATAATATTACCCTTCTCAATTAAACATAATACAAAATTAAAATATAAAACAGAAAAGAGCACAAGAACAAAGGTCAGATGCTCAGTGTGGATATTGATAATAAATTTAAAAATAAAGATCAAGATAAAAAACTTACCAGTAAATTTTCTTTTTTCAACAGAGACAGCAGGATGAATATCACTGTCTTGGTGAGTAAAACCTTTTCCTGCAGACACATCTCCTACATATTTACTATCACTTTCCTCCTTCACAATAGGCACTTCACTATTATCACTCTTGTTTCTAAGTTCCACATCATGTAACTTAGAATCATATTGCTTACTCTCCAGCACATCTTCTTCCATGGAATCTTCGCCAGAACTTCTGTCTAAGTTTAACTTTTCTAGATCCCCAGCATCATCAATGCCATTGGTCTTGTTTAAGTCTGAACTTGCAATAGTATGGCTCTTCTCTTCAAGGGATGTCTTTTCCTTGTGTGGGTCTCCAACATCCATAGGATGTGTCTCATCATAAACAGGGACAAAATTGTTGGATGACGATTCCAACACCTCTGGCCTAACATTATCTTGTTCTAATTTAACATTATCAGCAATTATATTATCCTTTAGTTCATTCTTTTCATTAATTGACACAGAATCACTAGAAATAGAATCAGATTTTACTTGAGACCCTAAACTAGGGTTGACCTCAGATACCTGATTTTTTGGAGCAGAAGAGTGCACCATAAGATCCATGCTTTGAGGCTCTATGTCACACTCCAGCTGGGACTTCTGATCTTCATACTCTAGCTGAGAATTTAACTCCTCATTCTCCAGCTTGGTTGCTGAATCCCCATTCTCCTTCTGTGTTCCTGTTCTGTAAGAATCCTGACCACTATCTACTACTTCTGTTAAGACACTCCCACTGACAGTAATACAAGGCTCCACAGTAGAATTAGGAATGACTTTCTCCACACCCCCACTCTTAGATTCTCCACCATCAGGCAAGCCCTTAGATGGAACTTCTTCTTGATCCATGACTGCAACGCTAACATTGGCATCAACTGGGGTGTAAACAATATCCAGCTTTTCATTCTTGTTGCAGTCAATACCCACAACCTCGGTAATCTTCTCATTGTTCTCCCTTTCAATTGGTTCAGTTATACCAATATTTCCACTTCCAACAGTATCAACTGCTTTGTCACTTCCGGTTTCAATTGTATTAACTATTTCTGCAACTACAGTCCCCGTCTGTGACTCTTCTGCCCCACCTACTGGTTGAGGATCAATATCAGCTCCATTAGCATCATCATCTTTAGAAGCCTCAGCAGCCTCCCTGCGAAGGTCTTCATCCAAACGCCTGATCAAATCATCTTTCAAACCTTTTATAGGCAGTTTCCTTCTCTTCAGCTCCTCTTTCAGCTCTGTAACCTTCCACTGATCAATGGGTCGATTTTCAAGAACTGGATATCTTGAGGACATTATATCCAAATACAACTCACCTTCACTAACCTGTAGTCAGCAACAAAATTTCAAACACAATTAACCCCAGGAAACACACCGATTTAATAGAGAAGCAGATAATGGCATGCATAAAAATAAACGAGAGAGAATATTCAAACGCTACAAGAACTTAAGTTAAAAAACATATGTAATTTCCTAAATATAAGACATCCCAGAAAAATGTTATCACGAGCATGCAACAAAAACCAGAGAAATTAAATTCTCGTACACATTAGAACAGAACCACGCCACACATTCAATCATTTAAACCATCCTTCTTGAAATTGTCTGCATCGCTGACCTCACATCACTATGGGCAACCCTGTACATTATAGAGCAACAATCCAACTAAAGACGGAATTTACATTTACAATTCATTTTGTCTTGACAGATTTTTTTCCAGCTTTCCCTATGCAGATCCCCTGCCAGTCATAGCATGTATTACAAATGAAAATATCCGTCGATACACACTAAAAATTTTGCCAAAATATAAACAAAGAAACTCAGAGTGGAAAAGTCCAGAACGTACAGAATAAAACGGAGTAGAAAAAAGGGTGGTTTGGGGTCACTAAACAATTATCACGAAGATTAAACTTTCGCTGCCCACTGTGCAATATCAGGAAATGCACAACATTCAATCAGGACAGGATTACTGTATCGCGCAAACAAATTATTCTGGAACTTCAAACGTAACAACAGACGGCATTATATCTAACCAAGAATAAAAAAAACAAAAACCAGGACCCTGAGAGGATTGTGGAAATACTTACAATGACAGTTTTGTTGCAAGCAAATGCCACACTTTGCGAATGGGTGGAAGGAGTAGATATATGAGAAACCCTAATTTCACAACACAAAACCCATCATAAGAGATGAAACTGAGACGCAAAAAGAAACCGACGCGGATACACGCTGAGATTAGACTCCTCAAAACAAATGCTCTACTCCACCCCAAACTCGTTTCGTCGCCTGAAAACAGCCAAACAGAAAATCTAAAACAGGGTAGCTACCGAAAGATAAACAGAATTAAATGAACAGCCACAACGATTCGTCGAAAAACCGGAGAGAAGAAAATGAAAACAGCAGAAGATGGAGAAATAGGGCAATTATTCTCTTCGTTTATCGTTTCGGAAGGGAGCGCTAAAAATACTGGTTATCTAGGGTTCTTTCTTTCCTCCGGAATTTTGAGTTTCGCTAGCACGTACTCTACCCGGAGGTTTTTGTGGGAAAAAGAATGGCTTGAAAAGCGAGAATGAAATTAAGATTTTGTCAAGCAAAATGCCTAAAATACCCCTTAGCACACGTGGCAGCGGATGACCTCGTTCTCAATTTTTTGGGTTTGCATCACTAATCATGGCCCAAATTTGTTAGACAAGAATGAATTAGTTCACAAAAAAAAAACCCATTAAAACAAAGGCCCAAAACGTCTCCTATAACTCATTAATTCGGCTTTGGGTTCTATAAAGTGCCTCAATAAGAGTTTAAAAAAAATAATTTTTAAAAAATAGTTTTAGAAAAAAATTTATAAAAAAAATAATTCTAAATAAATGAATATTTAGATAGTTATTATAATAAAAAAATTTATAATTAAAAAATTACTAGAAAGAGTATGCTTTTATTAATAGGAGAGAGGAGGAGGTAGAAAAGATATATGAGAGAAGAGAAATGAGATAGGAGAGAAGGTGTAAGAAAAAATAAAAATAAAATGATAATTATATAGTTTATAAGCTCTTTTACTTTTCTATAAGTTAATCTTAGTAATTTATCTAAAAACTCTTTTGGACCAAAAGTCATAATTTTAAACTATAATTTAATCCAAAAGATATTTTAGACAAATATAGTTGTTTATTTTAAAATTTTCTCAAACTAAAATTTGAACTATAAACTATTTTAAAATCTTAGTTTGAAGGTTCCAAATAGGCACATAGTTAAAAAAAAAAGACAATAAAAGACATTTTAAAATTCAAAAGGGCAAAAATGGCCTCTGAATTTCAAAAATGATAAATTGAGCCTCATGTCCAATCTGTCATTTATAAATTTAGGGTAAAAGACAAAATTATCTTTTAGTCATTTGTAGCTCCTATAATGAGATTTGTAATTTCAGTAATAGTTTTGACAACTTTAGATAAAATAACTCTGAAATTACAACTAATTGTTTTTGAATTTGTAAATCCTGCAATAGGATTTATAACTTCAATAATAGTTTTCACAACTCTCATAAAAAATTTACAAATATGAAATTGGAACAAAGTGCTTTTGGTAGAATTGTAAACTAAAAATGACAAAAAAAAATAAAAGATCATTGAGTTACAAACCCAAAAATACTTTATTCTAATTTCATATTTGTAAATATCTTAGGAAGAGTTATAAAAATTATTATTGAAATTACAAATTTTATTACAGGACAAACTCAAAAATAAGTAGTTATAATTTCATAGTTATAAATATTTTAGTTAAAATTGTTAAAACTATTACTCAAGTAGTAAATATTATTAGTAGAGTTAGAAATTTGAAAATAATTAATTTCAATTTCACAATTATAAATATTTTAGGATGAGTTGTCAATACTAAAGTTACAAATCTCATTCAAAAAGTTACAAATGACTAAAAGATAATTTTATCTTTTACCCCAAATTTATAAAAGATAGATTAGATAAAATGCTCAATCTATTCTTTTTAAAATTTAAAGACCCTTTTTATCATTTTTAATTTTACAAATTTTTTTATCATCTTTTTCCCAAAAAAAATCCCTCTTCCATGCCTCTTAAAATTGTTTGGAGAGTTGTTAATATCAATTTAGGCCCTATAATTAATACTTAAATATAGTTTTTTTAATTTTTCTTTCACCTCTAAATCTACATAACAGAGGAAAAGTTGAAAATTTTTATTAATTTAATATAGATTCAATTAATTAATTATAATTCTTTAATTCATATAAATTAATTAAAAACGCCCTATATAAAAACCAAAGGGAATACTGCTTATAAACGTATGCCATGTTTTTTTTTCACCTTCAAACGTATGCCATGTTTGATTATTCAACATGTGAGGATTTATAGAGAATAATAACGATAAAATATAATAGCTATAAAATTAATTTACAATAAATGTAACGATCAACATAAACAAAATAGGAAATAAGAAATCATATATTAATCATAATCCAATCTCATTTAATCAAGTCAACATCTTGGAATTTTGTTGAGAGCGATATAATTAAAAAAAATGCTACCATGCTTATCGACTCAATTGAAGTTCTAACATTTATTGACAGACATCACTCCAGGAAAACATCCAACAACTAGTATTCTCACCAAGATGAGAGATATTCTGATGTGAAATTTGTTTTGTTACATGTGATCATATATTTTTTTTAAATACATATATTATTCTATTCAAGATAAATCTTGTTTAAAATATTATTATATATTAAATATAAATATATTTTTAATAAAAAATTAAATATTGATTTGATACATTATAAGAAATTCATGAGATCATATTTTTAGTAAAGTAAACACTGCACTAACCGGCTTGCTTGCTCAGCATACTCATCATATTGACACAATATCATAAATCAACAAAGGAAAAAAGCCAAGTTCTCTACCATAGGAACTTGGACCACGAAGAATTGGTATACTTGGATAACAAGATAGGTGTAAAGACAAAAGAGGATCTAAACAATCATCAGATTTGAGAAAATTTTGATGCAGGCACAAAATAGAGAGAGACATACATGACCCACGAAGTTGCCTCCTCCCATATCTTTGCGTAAAGTGCCAAATTTTGTTCCACATGCAAAGGTCTCCTGTGCACTATAATATTCCAAAATTATTTGTCCCATATGAATAGAAGCCTCTAATAAAGGAGTCCATGTCTAGCATTTCACTACATGCAATCGAAGGTGAATCTCATTTTAAGTCCGCCTCAATTAAGCTCATAACTCAACAAAGTTCTTTGGACTTGATAGCACGCCACTACACCAAACATTGATGATGCCTTGGTTTCAATTCCTAGGTGTATGTCTGTTTAAAAGTCTTTCATCCATCGTTTATAAATTTAACTAGTAAAGATATAAGACATACGATTATTTAGAATGTATTCGATCTCTTAAAAGTATTATTTTATTGTGGTTCTAGTTGCGGTATTTAAATAGGTATCATGGCTTTTATATACCTAAATTTATGTTTGAGGAGAATAGACGGCTCGTCTTACCCGATATTAATATCGTTTATAAAGAAAGAAAACTTCACGCTGTCCTTAGATTATAGATAAACCCAACTCTTTTCTAAAAAATTTTATAATAAAAAAAAAGTATTTCCTTTAGATAAAGAATATATTGGCCGACACATGCAAAAACACAATAAAAATGTATATGATTCGAGTTGTATTTAAAAATATTGTCTTCCGGAGATATTTTACAACTCTTTACTAAATTAGGAAATTGCATTCTCTAATATTAAATGAACCCTTCTTACAATAATTAGGGTAACAAAAGAGTAGAAAGATTATTATAACTCAAGTAAAGAGATAAAAGAAAAACTCAGGAATATAGCTCAGTGTCATATGACTTTAGTTATTTTTAATCTTAATATCTTAACATTATATAATATAGTCTTTTATATGTAAAAAACATATGACTGTTGAGAGAGTTATTAAAGAAAGTTTTATGATAACTAAAATGTTAGTTACAAGATAATTATTAATATAATAAAATCATTTAAATATTATTAAAATCAATCAATTAATACGCACTAAAGCTCTAATGGCCAGTTCAAAGTCTCATCCTCTTGATAGTTTTACTAGCTCAAACTCACATTTTGACATCCCAAAATCTTAAATAGTGTGAGACTTCTACCTTTAACACACCTACACACAAAATTAACAACTATATGTTAAAAAAAGGCCGTAAATCCTATAATGCTATAAATTTTTTCATAATAATATTAAGTTCTCAAGGGTAATTTTTATTATTAAATGTACTTTCTTTTTTAATCTTTTAATATTTCTATACAATTTTTATTAAGTATATATATTTTTTTGGTAGAGATAATTATATTCTAACATTATCGAATATTAAATATAAATATATCTTTTAATTTTAATTTTAATTTTAATTTATTATATTATAAAAGATTTTTTTTATTAGAGTCAACTGAAATTGATATTAATATTTTGATAGTTCAAGCCACTGTCAACTCAGCTCAGACACCAAATCTTAGGCACCACTCATGAACACGCCGATGCTCAAATTTATTTCCTCTTTAACTCATTCGATGTAGTGCACTACTCGGTGTATAAATGGAGAAGAAAATAAGGAAAAAATAGAAAGAAAATAATATTAAGGGAAATTTTTTCAGAAAAAGTAAAATTTATTATTATTTTTTATTTTTTCCTCCATTCTTTTGTCTCTATTTTTTTTCTCCTTCCGGAGATATAGAGTAAAGCCTTATGCACAAAGAAATAGACTCCATGACACTATAGGTTAGAGCTGGTTTACTAAAAAATGTATAGGTTCAGATTAATATTTTGGGGTGGGTTGTGCCCTTTTTATGGTTGGCGGACCAACTTTTAAATGAGACCATTCTCCAACCTATTTTATTTTTAAATAATTAATAATATTATTTATTTTATTTAAATATTATTTTAAATATTTTTAATATCAAAGATTAATAACGATTGTTACTTATTTATTAATATTTATTCATATATTATAATTAATTAATATTATATTAATATTTATAATTGAAAATTTTAAGATTTTTTATAAAAATAAAATTTTTTAAAAATATAATATTAATAATTTTTTTATTATGACTTTAAAATTTTTTTATTAGTATTTGAAAAATTTTAAAATAGTTTTTTAAAAATATTAAAATATATATATAAAAAAAGATGGCAGAATATAGCGAACTCAGCATTTAGCTAGCTAATTTTAGGATAATCTGTAAATTGTGATAGGCTAGCCTATAACCCACTAGCTAACATGTTTTTCCAATTTTACTATAGATCTAGGATATCCGTCCAGCAGGTGGGAACCAATGCTTTGCTTAACCCGCATATGGCGACCCACGTCTGTGAGACATGCCATGGTTTATGCTTGTAAGAAGTATTCCGACATCTTAAAAAAAATGTTCTAACCTTTCTTATGATGAACATCAAATAACATATTTATATAAAAGTTAAAATTATTTTTTTTTGTGAAATGTTAAAATTATTGATTAGAATAGCTTGATTGATTATTGTAAAATTTACCTAAAATATAATTATTATTAATTATTTAGACCTATTTAATACCTAATATAATTTAAAAATAATATTATCAATAAATTTAGTTTATTTTAAGAGAATTAACCATGATAGAAAAAAATTTAATTAAAATTTAAATGAACTCTACTATAGTTATAAAAAGATTTTTTTAAAAAAATATAAATATAATAATAGAATATATAAATATGTAAAATAAAATTTATTGTAATAATATATAAATATTCTATATATACTTTTAAAGGAAAATACTATATAATTAATATAGTTTTAATTAAGCCTCTAAAGTTTTTTCTATGATCCTAATATAAGATTATCACTTAAAAAATATTAATAATAATAGGGTGAGACAAATATTTCAGTAATCATCGATTATACTCATTATGTATACTAACATATAATTATGAGGTGTCAAGTGGGACATCACAAAGTATAATATATATAAAATAATATATTATTATAATAAAATTAAATGCATAGCTCATCAAAGTTTCTCCGCTCAAACTAACCAAACCGTCTTATTACCGCTAACTAAACTCATGGGCTAGTGATAATTGACCACTCAAAAGCTAACCAATCAAGTGGTATAGGTAACCCAAAATCTACATGGCATATGATCGGACCATGAGTTCATTCCCCTTCGATAAATAGGTGGGGTGCCGTAACCCCTCGATAAATAGGTGGGGCATGTCTCTTGATAAATTGGTGGGACAAAAGCCAACCATCAAGTTTCAATAGAGGTTATACCACGTGATAAAAATACAACTGCATTTTCATTCATCACAATACATAATTCTTAAAGTAATTATATTAATCAAAATCTCAATAACTTGATAAATATTACAAAAGAGTTTTTCTCATGATAACTTTCTTAAAGTTCCAATATCAAAGTATAACAAGTTTATAATCTCAACCAAAACTTTCTAAATTAAACTTTAAATTTCACAAGACTATTTTTAACAAAATAATCAAATAAGTTTTCTCAAAATAATTATATAAATATCAATAGATTTAAATATATATATCAAATTACTCACAAATATTATATTAGCACACACAACGAGTATAACGTTATTACTTTCTTTGGACATAAGAAAGATAATAAGAAAAATAACTAAAAAGAGAATAGCCACTTCAATGATCAAGTATGAGGAATAACTCAGGGCCTTAACTCTATTTATAAAGCTATAATAATAATTTAAATTTAAATCCATATCTAAATCTAAACTCAAATCCTAATAATCCCCTAACTAATGATAATAATCAAATTATAAAATCATAAGTTAAGAAAATACAGATATCATATTTTATTAAAATTAATAAAAATACTAAATCATAATAATTTGATTAGATAATATTTTTAAGTTATTGATAAATAATATTTTTAATTTTATTTAAATATAAGGATAAAAATTAAGATGTTATAATTGTGATTGGTTATGAATATTAGATTACAAGAATTAATATTTTAAATAAAATATATTATATTATGAAATACTACGGATGTGTTTATGATAAAGGATTGGAGGGAGTTTTGATAAAGTATACTTATTTAGATTAGCTTTTAAAGAAGAGTTTATAGAGAAAAAGTGATTTTGAATAAGCTCTTTTAGAGAATAATTTATAAAAAAAAAGTGATTCTGAATAAATGAGTATTTTGATAGTTATTATCAGAATAATTTTTGTGATTAATAAATTATTAAAAAAGTTATAAGGTGAAAATATAAATAAGTAAATAAATATAACAGTGGAATGTCCATCATCATCATCATCAGCTCTACTCCTATTACTGACGAGGATGATGGTTGACACTGCCATCGCCTCCACCTCTTTTTCCTCTGACTGCCTCTGCCTCCCTCAAACGTGATCATTTCTCTCTCCTCCTAAGCTCCCTTTGACTACCTTTAGCCCCTGTCCTTCATTTCACAAAAGAAGCCATCGTCATTGAGAGAGAAGACTTGTTGTCTCATGACTAAAGCAGATCATTCACATGACCTCCTCTATTTACCGACAGCAACAACGCAGAAGAAGCCTAGCAACAATAGTGAACAGTCTCCTTCATCTTTCTGCAACATGACTTTCTTTTTCTTCTCCTTCTTCCCTTTGACAACAGTGACAGACAAACCAATTAGTGTTGGCAGGGAGAAGAAGTGGAGAGAGCTAGAACTAGCGAAAAAAATAAAGAAGATATAAGAGAAGATATGAGAGAGAAAAGAGAGTGAGTGTTAAAAAAGCATGAGTAAAATAATCTTCTAATGTCTATAAGTTTTCTTTTTTTATTTAGAAGTTATTCTCAAAAAATTATCTGAAATTATAGTTTAGTTTAAAAATATTTATAGATTTTTATAACTATTTATTTAATTTTTTTAAAATTATAGTTTGAACTAAAAATTATTTTAAAACTATTTGTTTAAAAAAAACAATCTAAACACCTACATCAAGTCATCATATATTATGAAATAAGGATCATGCTTTAGATTAATTTTTAATTAGACATAATAATTAAAGTTAATAACTAAATTTCACGCTTATCTGCCAGAAATAATTAACTTCTCAGTCCAAATCACAAGGGTTGAAATATCAACTTCTCCGAGTCAGTCTTTGTAGCCACAAGATGCGAATATGCTAATAATAGTATACTCATTCAACTTTGATATTTTTGACAAAAGATTTAGTACATATAATTAAAAATTAATTTATATTCTATTAAAATATAAATTTAATTATCGCTATTATTATAAAAGTTTATTTAGTAAACAATATTATAAATTTTATATAAATACTTTTTAAATTTTAGAGCTGTATCCTAATTTTAATGAGAAACTGGTGTTTAACATATCTAAATATTAAAAAAAAAACTTTGATATTTTTATTTTTTTAAAAAATTCAACTGGAGAAAACAAGAATAAATATGTCTAGTATCTACCCTCTATTACCGTTGTCATAACAGCAAATGCTTGCTGGTCAAAGAATAACAATAATATGTTAAGGAATCATTTAATCTGCTTGGCTTAGAGCTAATGCCACTAACAAAATCCTGTTGTTAGGATTTTGTTAACCCCATGTAACCAATGGGATTTCTTTGGTTAAAATTGTATACCTACTTTAGCCAACTAAGCATACAATTATGGATTATTATTCTTTATGGTCTTTCGGCTTCATGTGTCTCAATAACGACAAATTTTTGTCTCTTTATTTAGAGTTCAATTATTGTAGATTGAAGCTTTGATATTTTCTTTAAAAAAATTGAAACCACCACATAGATAACATCAATTTTAAACTAAAATATCATGACACCAGAGAGAGGTATTTTGGTAATAAAAATTTAATCTAAATTAGTAAATTGATAGAATTCAGAAAAATACATTAGATATTTATCGGAAAAGAATTATGATTAATTAATGGAATGGTATAAATAAAAACAAAATCAATATAATTCTTATATATTAAATGATGTTTGAAGCAAGACACGAATCATGATTTATGTATAGCGTACTTATGACGATTGATGATATTTATACCTTAATTTGATTTGATTACTTTATTTTTTTCGACTAAAGTTCATATTTTTTAAAGTAAGGTGCTGACTTAAATTATATTATAAATGTAAATTTTAATACGAAATTTTATAGTATTAATCTATTTATATTATGTAATTTTAATAAATGTAGTTTTTTAAAGAGAAAAGTATAATGTATATCGCAAAAAATGAATCATAGGCTGATTTTTGTAGATTCTATAATTGATCTTTTATTTAATATTATCAAGAGACTAAATTTATATTATAATTTACAAAAAGGGCATTTTAGTTAACTTTTTTACACTTAGCCAAAAATTAAAATTACATCTTTCATATATGATAAATTGTACTTCCTCCCCCGTCTTGATATTAAGATATTAATAATTAGTTTATATTTTTAAATAAATTAAATAAATTAATTTATTATAACTAAATATAATTTTTTAAAATAAATTTATATTATATACTTTTAAAAAAAGTTAATTAGTTCAATAATTAAAATCCTTCTCTCTCTCTGGTTTTTTTTTTCTGTGTTCGCGTAAGCTTATCACCGAGCCAAAGCCGAGCTGTTTAGCTTGGAGCCTCGACTTGTCGTCGTTGTCGGTGGTTCTTTGGAGTGATGGCTACCACTGGGAAAACGCCCAAAGTTTTCTTTCGGCTGCTCACTGAGACTCTGGTGGGCCCTCATGAAAATGAAAGAAAGTATAACAGTTAAATAAAAAATAAACAAGAAAAAAAATTAAGCAAGTAAATCGAAGCCCACTATTTCTCCTACGGAACATCCTGATTCCTGATCTTCGTCATCCCTCCCTTTCTTTATCTTCTGCTTCTGCGTGTTCCCGTCTCTTGCACGAAATCATCAGATGCATTATAGCGCTTCCTCATTTCTCTGTCTCTGAAGGTCTTGTTCCGTCTATCTTCTCATTAGTTTCTTTTAGCTGCTTGCATTGATTAAAATTGATGAATTCTGAGTTTCATGTATTTATGTCGCTGATTCTTGCGTTCCTGGCATGAATTCGACAGTGCTTTCATTTTCCGTTGACTAGACAGAATGTGGTTCTGACTTTGATTTTTTGGTAATTGATCTACTGTCTTTTTTTCCGAAACTCGTTGACTTTCACTGCAATTTGTCCGGAGATTCCATTTTAGGACGATTTGGTTGCATTTCACTCTATTTTTTGGCTGAGGAAATCCGAAAGCGAGATGTAAACTTATATTCTTCAATTTCGTCACAAATGAAGCGTCATTTCAGAGGATAATTTGCGTTGCTCATGGTGATGATAAGATAAATGATTTTGGAATATTCGTGAAATGCTGCAGTGATTTATCCGTTCTTTTTGGTTCTCTTCTCCTTGGCTAGGTCGATCATCAGAATTTGGATGATTCGAATTGTTTCCGTTAGCTCCATATTCTTTTAAATTGTAAAAGTATTAGCACATAATTGGGCTGTTGCATTAGAAATATTTTCCCCAGTTATCTTTGAGATTTAGAGCTGGCTTTGATCTTTAGTTGTTGAAGTTATTGCTGACGCAAGCTTATTATTATTTGCAGGAGGCTTTGATGTTCTGGCAGTCTCTCCAGTCTAGATCTGGAGAGAAGCTTGTTGCTGAATCGATCTACTTGGGTGTCTTGAGGGGAACTGAATATGACGACTACACTTGCTTGGAGGTTTGGTTCCAGTAATGGCGGCGGCCTTGCTGCCAATGATATGGTACATTTTCAAATCGATCTTTATTTTTCATTTATTGCCAGTATTCCAGCATCGATAATAATCTTATACAATTATAACCAGCCAATTGGGTAAAATGATGGTTAGATTTGTATTCGCGTGTTACATTCCAGAAATTATTTTCCATCGGTGCATCTGGAATTTTGAAATTTCATATAAAATTCAAGTTTCTTGGCTGAGCCTAGATATGCTCTCCTCTTACACTACTACCTAAGTTTCTAGAAAGTTTAATTTGGCACATAAAGAAGGTGCAATTTTCTTCTGTCTATTTCTTCTCTTTTTCACTAAAAGCATGTTTGACTATGTTTAACACTTCAGAGTTAAGACATGTACAAGTTAAATCCAGAAAATCTTGAGTATTCATATTTAGTTGGCTTATTTTATACTAACGCAGTGACCTTTTATGCTGCATGATACTGACATAGATACTCTCATCATGGTATTAAAAATCTGATGCAGGCAAAACTAGACAAAAGGAAAAGAAAAAGATAGTTATTAAATAGTCTTTCTGTGTTTTTCAACGTGGTAATCAGGAGTTATGAATATCTTCATCGGTTAGTTAATTTGCTCTATAGAAGAAAGTATAGTTGTCCTGAGTACGGTTCTTTGCTGAACAATGTATCATGTCCGTATAAAATTATTTTCCTTTCCAATTTTCCCTCTGTTTGACTCAGCAGATGCAACGGCTCAATTGGAATTAAATCTCTTAGTAATTTGGTTCTTACTTTTTAGAGCAGGAATATAATCACTATGCGGGTATATTGTGATTGGAACTCAGTTTTTCTTTTCTTCCATTTTCATAGAACTTAGTTTTCCCAAGATTCTTGTTTTAAACAAGCAAGTGTAAAGTACACACGGAATGAGTAATTGAAAAATTGAAAGAGCAAAAAGTCACTAATGCCTTTAGAATGATTTATATTTATTAAGTATCAAATTCCCTTGTTTGTGTTAATTTTGCTCTTTTCTGATATGGGCATGCCATTTATCATTCTTCAGTGTTCACTATAGATCTGTTGATTGCAGGAAAGAAATGGTGAGGGGAACATTCCAGATTCAGGGCTCCCAACTCCACATTCTGTTTTGAAGATGGGATTGAGGTTAGTTAAATCCTAATATTCTCTAGAAATTTTGCAATAGAGGAATAATTTACTTCCTGAGATGGTTATGGACACAATTCTCATCTGGTTCAAAATCTAAACATAAAAAGGAATTGGGTTTTCATAAAAATACTCATGTCATGTAATATCTAAAGCGGGGGACTCATTGAGAATTTGGTATATTTGTTATCTGAAATAAGAATCTCTTTTCCCTGAATTGATTCTCTATCTTTAATGGCAATGGAAATTTGAAATTTGAGTAGAAAATCTCATGCTTCAGCTATCCAACTTAAGTTTCTTACATCCTTCACTGGTTGCAGAGATCGCAGCAGCATGGAGGATCCAGATGGGACAGTAGCAAGTGTTGCCCAATGCATTGAGCAGCTGCGACAGAGCTCATCCTCTGCACAAGAGAAGGAGTACTCCTTGAGGCAGTTATTGGAGCTTATTGATATGCGCAAAAATGCGTTTAGTGCTGTTGGATCTCATTCTCAGGCAGTACCAGTGCTTGTTTCACTTCTCCGATCCGGTTCATTGAGTGTGAAGATTCAGGCGGCGACTGTTTTGGGCTCCCTTTGTAAAGAAAATGAGCTAAGAGTGAAAGTCTTGCTTGGAGGATGCATTCCCCCATTGCTTGGGCTACTAAAATCCAGTTCAGCCGAAGGTCAAGTTGCTGCCGCAAAGACTATTTACGCTGTCTCTCAAGGCGGCTCAAAAGACCATGTTGGATCAAAAATATTTTCAACTGAAGGAGTAGTTCCTGCGCTGTGGGAGCAGCTTCAGAAGGGGCTGAAGACTGGAAATGTAGTTGATGGTTTATTGACCGGAGCCTTGAAAAATCTGTCCGGTAATACTGAGGGATTCTGGAATGCAACAATACAAGCTGGAGGAGTGGACATATTAATGAAGTTATTGGCAACAGGGCATCCTAGCACTTCAGCTAATGTGTGCTTCTTACTTGCCAGCATGATGATGGAGGATGCATCTGTTTGTTCAAAGGTGTTGACTTTAGAGGCGACAAAACAACTCCTGAAATTATTGGGCCCCGGTAATGATGCCCCTATTAGAGCTGAAGCAGCTGGTGCTCTGAAATCCTTGTCTTCACAGTGCAAAGAAGCAAGGCGTGAGATATCTAATTCTAATGGCATTCCTGCTTTGATCAATGCTACCATAGCTCCTTCAAAAGAGTTCATGCGGGGTGAGCATGCTCAAGCATTGCAGGAAAATGCTATGTGTGCTCTAGCTAACATCTCTGGTGGTTTGTCTTATGTCATCTCCAGCCTTGGTCAAAGCCTTGAATCATGCACCTCAACTACTCAAATTGCGGATACATTGGGGGCTTTGGCTTCCGCTCTTATGATATATGATAACAAGGCCGAAGCTACTAGGACGTCAGATCCGTTGGTAGTTGAGCAAACATTGCTCAAGCAATTGAAATCTCAATCGCAGTTTCTTGTGAAGGAAAGAACAATTGAAGCCCTGGCTAGTTTGTATGGAAATCCCGTACTGTCAATTAAACTTGCAAATCCAGATGCAAAACATTTGCTAGTCGGATTAATAACGATGGCTGTTAATGAAGTGCAAGAGGACCTTATAAGAGCCCTCCTTACATTGTGCAACAATGAAGGCAGTCTTTGGCGTGCCCTTCAGGGCCGTGAAGGAGTTCAGCTGTTGATATCTCTTCTGGGGCTCTCATCAGAACAACAGCAAGAATGTGCAGTTGCTCTGCTATGCCTTCTATCTAATGAAAATGATGAAAGTAAATGGGCCATTACTGCTGCTGGTGGTATACCTCCATTAGTTCAAATTTTGGAGACAGGATCGACAAGAGCAAAGGAAGACTCGGCAAAAATCCTTACAAACCTGTGCAATCACAGTGAAGATATACGTGCTTGTGTGGAGAGTGCTAACGCTGTTCCTGCATTGTTGTGGCTATTGAAGAATGGGAGCTCAAATGGGAAGGAGATAGCGGCGAAAACCTTAAATCACTTAATTCATAAGTCTGATACTACCACAATCAGTCAGCTTACAGCATTATTGACAAGTGATCTACCCGAATCTAAGGTCTATGTTTTGGATGCTTTGAGAAGTATGCTGTCAGTTGCCCCTCTTAGCGACATTCAACGAGAAGGTAGTGCTGCGAGTGATGCAATTGATACAATGATAAAATTAATGAGCTCTGCCAAAGAAGAAACTCAGGCTAAGTCAGCATCAGCTCTAGCAGGCATCTTTGAAATGAGGAAAGATGTGCGGGAAAGCAGCGTCGCTGTAAAATCCCTTTTGTCTGCCATGAAGTTGCTTGATACTGAATCTGAAAGTATCCTAATAGAGTCTTCACGCTGCCTTGCGGCAATATTTCTTTCGATTAAAGAGAACAAAGAGGTAGCTGCTGTTGCGAGAGATGCATTACTCCCCTTAGTTGCAATTGCAAATTCTTCTACTTTGGAAGTTGCAGAGTTGGCAACATGTGCGGTGGCTAATCTTATTTTCGATAGTGAGATTTCAGAGAAAGCTGTTGCTGAAGAAGTTATCATGCCTGCTACCAGGGTATTACGGGAAGGCACAGTTTCTGGAAAAACCCATGCAGCAGCGGCAATTGCTCGGCTCATACATTCTCGACAAGTTGATTATTCTATAACTGAATGTGTTAATCGTGCTGGGACTGTGCTTGCTTTAGTTTCCTTCTTGGATTATTCTATTAATGGATCTGTTTCCACATCTGAGGCTATAGAAGCACTTGCTGTTCTGTCCAGGCTGGAACAGAACAGTACACATATTAAACCAGCATGGGCTGTGTTGGCTGAATTCCCTGAAAGCATAAACCCAATAGTGCTGTCTATTGCTGATTCAACACCAATGTTTCAGGATAAAGTTATAGAGATATTATCCCAGTTATGCAGGGATCAGCCTGTTGTTCTTGGAAACAATGTTGTTGCGGCCGTAGGATGCTTGTGTTCATTGGTTAAAAGGGTAATTGGTACCAAAAATGTAAAGGTCAAAATTGGGGGAGCTGCACTTCTTATTTGTGCTGCCAAAGTAAACCACCATAGACTGGTGGAGGAACTCAACCAAGCAAACTTGTCTGTTGATCTTGTTCAATCTCTTGTTAGTATTCTTTCTTCTGCGTTGCCTTTGTCAAACCAGGGTGAAGAAAACAAGAAATTTATTAGCGTTATCATACAAAGAAAAGAAGAGGTCAATGGTGGTAAATTCAACACAGGCACTGCCATTGTATCTGATGCCAACTTAGCTATATGGTTATTGTCTATTCTTGCTTGTCATGATGAAAAATGTAAAATTGCAATAATGGAGGCTGGAGCAATTGACATTCTCACTGAAAAAATCTCAGACTGTTACTCTCAATATAACCAGGTATTAAAGCACCGTACATCCAATTTATTTTGTAGTCAATCAGAAAGTAATATGACATGCATTGGGTTCTGGTTGGTGTAGAAATTTGCATAATTGCACATAAAAGCAACCTTAGCTGTCAAACATTGTTTCTTGATAACAATTTATAGTTAGATGGTTAAAAAAATTCGTGTGATTATTGGCTCTGTATATATATTAACCTCTGTCCTTTTTGGTGTCCTTGCAGATTGATTATAAAGAAGATAGTAGCATGTGGATTTGTGCATTGTTGTTGGCTGTATTATTTCAAGATAGAGATATCATCAGAGCACATGCTACCATGAAATCTGTACCTGCTGTTGCCAGTTTAATGAAGTCAGAAGAATTAGCTAACAGATATTTTGCAGCACAGTCAATAGCTAGCCTAGTCTGTAATGGAAGCAGGGGGACACTACTGTCTGTTGCGAACTCAGGGGCTGCAAGTGGGCTAATCTCCTTACTTGGCTGTGCTGATATTGACATACAAGACCTTCTGGACTTGTCAGAGGAGTTCTCCTTGGTCCGTTATCCTGATCAAGTTGCTCTTGAGAGGCTGTTCAGAGTTGATGACATCAGGGTTGGTGCCACTTCGCGGAAGGCAATACCGGCACTTGTTGATCTGCTCAAACCAATTCCAGATCGCCCAGGAGCACCCTTTTTAGCTCTTGGACTTCTAACACAGCTCGCCAGAGATTGCCCATCTAATAAGATTGTAATGGTAGAATCTGGGGCCCTGGAGGCACTTACAAAGTATCTTTCACTGGGTCCCCAAGATGCCACTGAAGAAGCTGCTACTGATCTATTGGGAATTCTTTTTGATAGTGCTGAGATACGGAGACATGAGGCAGCATTTGGTGCTGTTACTCAACTTGTAGCTGTGTTACGTTTAGGGGGAAGAGGTGCAAGGTACAGTGCTGCCAGAGCCCTTGAAAATTTGTTCTCTACTGACCAGATTAGGAATGCAGAGACTGCCCGACAAGCTGTTCAACCCTTGGTGGAGATTCTTAACACTGGTTTAGAGAAGGAGCAGCATGCTGCAATTGCTACATTGGTTAGGCTCCTAAGCGAAAATCCGTCGAGAGCACTAGCTGTTGCTGATGTTGAAATGAATGCGGTAGATGTGCTTTGCAGGATCCTTTCATCAAATTGTTCATTGGACCTCAAAGGTGATGCTGCTGAATTATGTTGTGTTCTGTTTGGAAATACACGAATTAGGTCCTCCGTGGCTGCTGCACGCTGTGTTGAACCTCTAGTTTCTCTCCTTGTAAGCGAGTTTAGCCCTGCCCAGCATTCAGTTGTGCGCGCACTGGATAGGCTTGTTGATGACGAGCAATTGGCTGAACTAGTTGCTGCTCATGGTGCCATTATTCCTCTTGTTGGTCTTCTCTACGGTAGGAATTATTTGCTCCATGAGGCCATTTCTAGAGCTCTGGTTAAGCTAGGGAAAGACAGACCTGCTTGTAAAATGGAAATGGTCAAAGCTGGAGTTATTGAAAGCATACTGGACATTCTTCATGAAGCACCTGATTATCTGTGTGCGGCATTTGCAGAATTGCTGCGTATCTTGACCAATAATGCCAGCATAGCTAAGGGGCAGTCTGCTTCTAAAGTGGTTGAGCCCCTATTTTTGTTGCTGACGAGACAAGAATTTGGGCCTGATGGACAGCACAGTGCGTTGCAGGTTTTGGTTAATATATTGGAACATCCACAATGTCGTGCTGACCATAGATTGACATCGCAGCAAGCTATTGAACCACTTATCCCCTTGCTCGATTCTCCAATACCAGCAGTGCAACAGTTGGCTGCTGAGCTTCTCTCGCATCTCCTTTTGGAAGAACACCTTCAGAAGGATCCAACTACACAGCAGGTAATTGGTCCTCTTATTCGAGTTCTTGGTTCAGGTATCCACATATTGCAGCAGAGAGCTGTGAAGACCCTGGTTAGTATTGCACTGATATGGCCAAATGAAATTGCAAAAGAGGGTGGTGTTGTTGAACTTTCGAAAGTGATACTGCATGCTGATCCTTCACTTCCTCATGCTTTATGGGAATCTGCTGCTTCTGTTTTGTCAAGTATTCTGCAATTCAGTTCTGAATTCTACTTGGAAGTGCCTATTGCCGTGTTGGTAAGATTGCTTCGTGCTGGCTCAGAGAGCACAGTTATTGGCGCATTAAATGCTCTTCTAGTGTTGGAAAGCGATGATGGGACTAGTGCAGAAGCAATGGCTGAAAGCGGTGCCATAGAGGCTCTCTTAGAGCTTCTAAGATCTCATCAGTGCGAGGAAACTGCTGCTAGACTACTGGAAGTATTGCTAAACAACGTCAAGATTAGAGATTCGAAAGCTACCAGATCAGCCATAGTACCGTTATCCCAGTACCTCTTGGATCCACAAACCCAAGGACAGCAGGCAAGATTACTAGCAACTTTGGCTCTTGGCGATCTATTTCAGAATGAGAGTCTTGCTCGAACAAGCGATGCAGTTTCAGCATGTCGTGCTTTGGTGAATGTGCTTGAAGATCAACCAACAGAAGAAATGAAAGTTGTAGCCATATGTGCTCTGCAGAACCTTGTGATGCATAGCCGGTCAAATAAAAGAGCAGTTGCTGAGGCTGGTGGTGTACAGGTTGTATTGGATCTGATAGGTTCTAGTGATCCAGACACATCAGTTCAGGCTGCAATCTTCGTTAAACTTCTCTTCTCTAATCATACAATACAAGAATATGCTTCAAGTGAAACAGTCAGAGCAATAACTGGTGAGTTTTTCTTTGCTTGTTGTGCAGTATTTACTGCTTACCGACTGATCTTTACGGTTCATTTTATTCTGAACAACTGAAGAAACGCATAGTCATTTTTACTCATAAAAAATCTTAATTTTTACAATAGGTTTGGGAACTTTTGGTGCAGATTTTGTTCTATACCATCTGTTAATTGAGCAATCATGGTAATTGGTGTATGGGTTACTTTTATAAGGGAAGGAGATAACTTGATTTTAAACTAAATTTGCAATAGCATATTGACAATGTTGCAGTGAGTATATTGAGTATATTATGCTATTCTCATATGGCTGACAAAGTACAAATTAAACAAATCCTAAAGTATATGAAAGAACATACTATTTTTAATCAGAGCCAGTTGGTGGGTCATGGTGTTTTCTGTTCAAGACCTCAAATTGCTTTGCCTTGCATACAGGCACACTCTGATACCTCTGGTCTGTATGTGTGCGTGCCCTGATGCACTTGTTATATTGATTATTGATGTTTTGACGGTGATGCAGCTGCTATTGAAAAGGATTTATGGGCTACTGGAAATGTGAATGATGAATATCTGAGAGCCCTGAATGCTCTTTTTAGCAACTTCCCACGACTGAGAGCAACTGAGCCAACAACACTTAGCATTCCCCATCTGGTTACATCAATAAAGACGGGTTCCGAGGCCATTCAAGAAGCTGCCTTGGATGCACTTTTTCTTCTCAGGCAAGCTTGGTCAGCATGCCCAGCAGAAGTCTCAAGATCTCAGTCAATAGCGGCAGCAGATGCTATTCCTTTGCTACAGTACTTAATCCAGTCTGGTCCTCCTCGGTTTCAAGAGAAGGCTGAATTCCTATTGCAGTGTTTGCCCGGCACATTAGTTGTGATCATAAAACGTGGTAACAACATGAAGCAGTCAGTTGGAAACCCAAGTGTTTACTGTAAGCTTACACTTGGCAACACGCCTCCAAGGCAAACAGCGGTATAATGTTTTAAGACTTGCTTATCTCCAAACTGCAGTCTTTTTATCTTCCCTTTTTGTTGGTCCATCTTTGTCCCAAAAAAGCGTAGGGGGTTGAAGGATGGAGAAGAGGTTAAAATGATATTATTTCTCTCTATGTGCACTAGAATTTGATGACAATGGTTTCACTAGACTAGATCTAGATCCAAATAATGCGCTAGGATTTGTTGAGCTAGTTAGCCATTAGAGATTTTCTTTTTGTTTTTTTGGTAAAGTTAGTCATTAGATATTTTATTTTATTTGATATTTCTAGAGGACATCATGCCAAAACAAATTTTCTCAAATGATATGGACCTCTTGGGTTTGCTGCCTAGAAAAAATTCCAGTTGACCCCCATGTGAAGCAGATCAATTATGGATTTGATGAAAACTAGTCCATAACTGTGTTTCTATGTGAAATTTCTCATTTTTTCTTATTATTACAAATTCTGGGCAATTATGTGATTGTATGATGTACGGGGACATCGTGTTTTTTCTTGCTACATTAAATTATTACCTCTGGTCCTTAATATAAGATTTACTTAACTAATTTGTTTAGATTAATGAAGTTAGTTTAATTATTTGTAATGATTGGATGTTAATTTTCCTAAAATATCCTATTCAATCATATGCATTTTAAACTATCATTGATAGAAACCTTCTTAATATGTGTAATCATATAGAAATACTTTGGGGGAAACTTATAATTTTAGGAAACAAAGTGAATAGGGGTCTTATAATTAGGACCAAATCAAACTCCCCATCTAACTCTTGTAATTAGGATAAGAGGGAGTATTATTTTCCTTCGTATAATGAACTTCTGTACTTACTGTGATCAGGTGGTCTCAACTGGCCCTAATCCGGAGTGGGATGAGAGCTTTTCATGGTCCTTTGAGAGCCCTCCAAAAGGCCAGAAGCTTCATATTTCTTGCAAAAATAAGAGCAAAGTGGGAAAGGTAAGTTGGGGTCTTGGGGAAACCATTGATTACAGGATAAAAGAAGGTGTATTATCGTCTTAGGTCTTCTTGTTTCTTCCTTCTCCACTATCACTTGACATTTCTGTTGTAATCTGATGACAGAGTTCATTTGGGAAAGTGACAATCCAAATTGATCGCGTGGTAATGCTGGGATCTGTCTCTGGAGAATACACTCTACTGCCGCAAAGTAAAAGTGGTGCCTCGAGGAATTTAGAGATAGAATTCCAGTGGTCTAACAAGACAAGTGATGCCTGTTAGAGTCTGTTTTCAAGCTTCAGATTCGGTCATCGTAATAGAAAAATGCCTGGAGAGAAATTTTTGTTGTTATTTATCATGTTAACGTACATAGCATTATTTGTTTTTAATTTTTGGCCTAACTCCCAGACTAGTATTCTTTTGTAATCCAATCTTCCAATTTCCAAGTATTCTTTTATTTTTGGCCTATATTTGGATGCAAAGGGCAACTTTTTCGAGTTTCTTGTGTAATTCGTTCGTGTTGTCAATTTGAACTTACAAGAAGGGCAATGGGTGGTTTATTCTTTTGGGTTGTAGACCTTTCATCCTCCAATGGGTTTATTCTTGGAGTTTGTCTTATGCTGTTCATTGCTGGAATCATATTGGCATTTTTTTTTAAAAAATTCCGTTTCAAAGAAATAGAAAGATTAATTTGAGTATATTAAGAAAATAAAATAAATAAATTAATTATAATTAATATAAGAGTTAGTTGATTAATTTAGATGTATTAGAGATAATACATAATATGAATTTATTTTGAGGGGTTAAATTTTATTATAATTAATTAATTAATTTAATTTAATTAATTAATTTTTATATTAAGAACTAGATAGATTGGAGACACTAACAACTAAATAAGTCATTTATGTGTAATTGCATCGAGTCCTCATAAATTAGTGAACGTGTTTGTGTGGGTGGGTGTGTATGTTTAAATGCATCTTTTAATTAGTATCAATTATATAAGATGTTTTCATAAGGAGAAAATATTAATAATCTACAAAATTTATACATAAACATGAACTTATGTCTTTCTATCTAAATAAGGATTTTTTTATTAATTTTTCTAAACCCTAAAGCTAAAAAAATTCAATTATAGACGGGGCAGATATTCTTTGCCATAAATAATAGTTTGAGAGTCTAAATCACAAGGGTTGCGACATCAACTTGCATCAGTCAATCGTCTTAGCCATAAGATGAAACAAAAAGAGAGGGAAGAGAGAAGAGAGCAAAAGATGACAAAGATCACATCCTTAATATTCAATTGCATCCATGCACTTGTTCCTGTTTTAAAGAATAAATAAATAAAATGTCAAGAAATAGCAGCTGGTAATAAAGGTATAGAGTCTCAATCATCGTTGTCATAACAGCAAATGCTTGCTGGTGCAACTAATATTAATAATACATTCATAATTAAATCATATATCTAGCCTGTTTGTCTTCAAGCTACCACCCTCTTGCAGCCAATTAAACATAGAATTGATTAATTAACTTATTATCATAATAATAATAATAATACAAAGGCACGTTCTTAGCATAAGATATTTTATTGGTGTGTTATCACTGTCACTGGATGAGAATTAATGAATTATTGACGTAAAATTAATCTAGTAGTATAAAGCTTACCAGATCTTTCGTCTTGGGTTCCATTATTAGTGTAGATATTTATATTAGGAGGGACAATCATAAATCCCGACTAGATATCTAATAATAGGATCTAAAAAATAGGACTCCTCTAATTCTTAATATAAAATATATTTAACTAATTAAATTAAATTAAATAAGTTAGTTAAGTTATTTAACATAATATATATTTTTTCTAAAATATCATAATCATTTTCTTTAACATCCTCTTTTTGTTTCTCTTTTGTGTGATTATTATTGAGGGAATATCAATAAGAATAATTTAAAAAAATCGATAAATATAAAAAATATATCTTATATTTATGTCAAATATTAACTTTCTAATTATGTTTATATTAAGGATAGGAAGAATATAAAAAAAATGAGAATTAATGAGTTAAGTATGTATATGCCTTTATTATTATTATTATTATTCGTTATGGTTTTTTGGGCTACACATACTTCAATCGTCACAACATGTCTCTTTGGAATTTATTTTTTGTTAATTATTGTATCGTATGCTTCCGGTTCTTTATATTAATCCCCTCTTTGAATAAATTGGTAGTCCTACCCATATATTAGTCGCTTTGTATAGAAAAACAGAACATTAAATTAGTTTTTTCTTGTTTCTCAAAAAATCACTCTTGTTTACATCTTTTGAAGATTTTTTGAATTCATGCTTTTAAATAAAAATAAATTCATAAAGTTATTTTATTTTCAGATAATTTTAATATTTATACCTTTATTTAATTTAGAATTGACGGAGTATTATTATACACGATATTATTTAAATTTAAAACCACTGAGTATACTTTAAATATAAATTTTGTATCCAAATTCACACCACAACGCATTAAAAAAAAATTGACCAATTTTAAATCTTTTAATGGAAGGTTTTGAATGATTAAGAAATTCAATTTTTCTTCAGTGATACGAATATTTTAAATCTTAATGTAATAAATGATCATTTTATCAGAGTGATAGAAGCTTTTATTGCGCTAACAAGTTGTTAATAATATTACTAAGTAGTATTTAATTTCACTTGATATAACTTTAAAAAGAAAAGAGAGATTCAATAACAAGTAATTTTAATTTTTTATTATTTAAAATTATAAAAAAATAGCATTTTAAATCGCATTTTCTTACCTATTATTGTTTTTTAAGATTTAAAATTAAAATTACGTAAATTGACCTGTATGATCTGGAATATGAAAGATCCAAAAGTTGCATTATTGATTCTTCGTAACATTGGACTCAGCGGAATTAGCTGTTCAACTTCGAGCTTCCACTCATCGTCGTTGTCGGTGTACGTACTGTGAACTGTGAAAGTGACGGCGACAACTGTGAAAACGCCCATTTCCTTCCTCTCTCTCTCTCTCGGGACGTCGTCGGGTAGGATAGACTAGGCATGTTTGGCACAAAGGGAAGAGGAAATGAGAAAAGGGATGTAAAAGTAAAATATTTTATTTTTTTAATATATTATTATTTTAATTCTATAAAAATTAAAAAATAAAATTATAAAAATAAAAATAAAATATTTTAAACTATTCTCTTTCATAAAAAAAATCTTTTATTTTATTAAATAGAATTAAGTTAAACATAAATTTTAAAAATTTATTTAATATAGTATAAATAAAAATATATAATTGATATATATATTTTTTATAATAGAATAAAATACTATAAAATATTTTTTTATAACTTTAAAAAATTTAAAGTTATTCAAAAATTTTATAATTTAAAATAAAATAGTTAAAAATATTTTATTTTTATTTCCTTTATTTTTAATTTTTAATAAAAAAATATTAAAAATAAAAATAAATTCTATTATATTAAAAAAAAAATTAATTCTACTTCGATTTATACTCTTAATTTTACTTCTCCTTCCAACTCCTCGCTATCACTTCATCCTACCAAACATGCCGTCATGTGTTCATGAAAATGAGAACGTAACAGTCAAATAAAAAATTAACGTTACAAAAAAAAATAAAATCGAAGCTCACTATTTCTCCTACCGAACAACCACCCTATCTGCGTTTAACTTTCTCTTTCTTTATTTCCTTCTTTTTCGTGCTCGCTTCTCTTACACGAAACCGTTAGATGCATCACAGCGCTTTCTCATTTCTCTGCCTCTGAAGGTTTGTTATTGCTCAGTGCTCACTCCCTCCTGTGTATCTTTGAGCTGCTTGGCTTGCATTGATTAAAATTTCTGAATTCTGCTAGTTTTGTGTATGAATTTCACTGAATCGTGCATTCTTGGCATGAATTCGATAGTGTTTTCGTCTTCCATTGACTAGAGAGAATGTGTTTCTGACTTTGATTTTTCGGTAATTGATCTACTATATTTTCTTAAAAAAAAGCTCGTTGATTTTTACTGCAATTCGTCCGAGGATTCGTTTTTGGGATGATTTGGGTGAATTTCACTCTATTTGCTTGCTGATGAAACCGAGATGCAGACTTATATTCTTCAGTGTTGGCACAAGTGAAAGACTTAATTTAGAGTCTGATTTGTATTGCTTATGCGTGATGAAATGATGAAACATTTCGGGATCCTCGTGTAATGGGGCAGTAATTTATCTGTTCCTTTCGGGTTCCTTCTCCTTGGCTTGGTCGATCATCAGCATTTGGATGATTCGATGTGTTTTCATTTGCTCCATGTCCTTTTAAATTGTGAAGTACTAGCTCAGGATTGGGCTGCATTGGAAATTTTTGTTCACTTATGAGATTCCTAGCTGGCTTTGATCTTTAGTTCTGCTTCGTAGAAGTTGTTTCTAACTCATGTTTGTTATTATTCGACAGGAGGCTTTGATGTTCTATCTGTCTCTCCAGTCAAGATCTGGAGAGGATCAGCGTGCTGATCGATTTACTTGGGGTTGTGTTTAACGGAACTGAATATGGCGGCTACTCTTGCTTGGAGGCTTGGTTCCAATAATGGCGGCAGCCTTGCTTCTAACGATATGGTACTTTTCAAATCGATATTATTTTTTCATGCATGTGTCAATATTGCAGCATAAAAAGTAACCCTATGCAATTGTGAAACTCAATCAGGTAGAGTGATTGAGATCTGGATTAGCATGCAATATTCCAGAAATCATTCTCAGTCGGTAATCCTGAAAAGTGATATAAAATTCAAGTTGCTTGGCCGAGCCTAAATATGCTCTCTTCTTGTAATATTACCAACAGGTTCTAGAAAGTTTCATTTGGCACCCCAGTGCAATTTTCTGCTATCTGTTAAAAACACTTTTGACTATGTTCAGGGTCAAGACATGTACAAGTTAAGGAGTATTCAGACTTAGTTGGCAGATGTTATATAACTGCTCTGCGCACCTTTCATGCTCTATGCTCTGTGCTGCTGTAATAAATACGCTCATCATGGTATTAAAAGTCTGAAGCGGTCAAAGCTAGATAAAGGAATGAAAGATAGTCAACAGACAATCTTTCTGTGTCATTTATGCAATACTATTGAGTTATGATTGTTTACCTTCATTGGTTAGTTACATTGCCGTAATAGTTGTCCAGAGTCCAGTTCTTTGATGACACAATATATTATATCCGTATAATTGGGTTGATTGAAATTAAAGCAGACTCTTTCTTTTAGTAATTTGGATTTTACATTTTCTTGAGAAGGAATATAATCGAGCTGTGATATATTGTGATTGAAACCCAATTTTTCATTTTCCTTTTTTCCTTTTTAATAGAACTTAGCTTTCCTAAGTTTCTTGTTTCCTAAAGGTAAGTGTAAAGCAAAAACTGGGCATGCCATTTATCATTCTTCAGTCTTCACTGTTGATATTTTGATTGCAGGAAAGAAATGGCGAGGGGAACATTCCAGATTCAGAGCCCCCAACTCCGCACTCTGTTTTGAAGATGGGATTGAGGTCAGTTAAATCATAATATTCCCTAGAACTTTTGCAATATATTAAGGTATAAAAAGCAAGAAATTTTGCAATGGAATAATACTGACAAAAACTTTTATCTGGTTCAAAATATAACGATACAAAGTACATGTATTTTTATAAAAGATCTTGTGTCATGTGATATCTATTGCAGGGGCCTGAGAATTTGGTATATTTGTTATCTGAATCAATAATTTCTTTACCATGAATTAATTCTCCAAATTTAATGGCAATGGAAATTTGAAATTTGAGTAGAAAATCTCATCCTTTAGCTATCCAACTTAAGTTTCTTGCATCCTTCACTGGTTGCAGAGATCGCAGCAGCAGCATGGAGGATCCAGATGGGACATTAGCAAGTGTAGCCCAATGCATTGAGCAGCTGCGACAGAGCTCATCCTCTGCACAAGAGAAGGAGTACTCCTTGAGGCAGTTATTGGAGCTTATTGATATGCGGGAAAATGTGTTTAGTGCTGTTGGATCGCATTCTCAGGCAGTACCAGTGCTTGTTTCTCTTCTCCGATCCGGTTCATTGAGTGTGAAGATTCAGGCGGTGACTGTTTTGGGCTCCCTTTGTAAAGAAAATGAGCTAAGAGTGAAAGTCTTGCTTGGAGGATGCATTCCCCCATTGCTTGGGCTACTAAAATCCAGTTCAGCTGAAGGTCAAGTTGCTGCCGCAAAGACTATTTACGCTGTCTCTCAAGGCGGCTCAAAAGACCATGTTGGATCAAAAATATTTTCAACTGAAGGAGTAGTACCTGCGCTGTGGGAGCAGCTTCAGAAGGGGCTGAAGACTGGAAATGTAGTTGGTGGTTTATTGACCGGAGCCTTGAAAAATCTGTCCAGTAATACTGAGGGATTCTGGAATGCAACAATACAAGCTGGAGGAGTGGACATATTAATGAAGTTATTGACAACAGGGCATCCTAGCACTTCAGCTAATGTGTGCTTCTTACTTGCCAGCATGATGATGGAGGATGCATCTGTTTGTTCAAATGTGTTATCTTCAGAGGCGACAAAACAACTCCTGAAATTATTGGGCCCCGGTAATGATGCCCCTATTAGAGCTGAAGCAGCTGGAGCTCTGAAATCCTTGTCTTCGCAGTGCAAAGAAGCAAGGCGGGAGATAGCTAATTTTAATGGCATTCCTGCTTTGATCAATGCTACCATAGCTCCTTCAAAAGAGTTCATGCAGGGTGAGCATGCTCAAGCATTGCAGGAAAATGCTATGTGTGCTCTAGCTAACATCTCTGGTGGTTTGTCTTATGTCATCTCCAGCCTTGGTCAAAGCCTTGAATCATGCACCTCAGCTACTCAAATTGCGGATACATTGGGGGCTTTGGCTTCCGCTCTTATGATATATGATAACAAGGCCGAAGCTACTAGGACGTCAGATCCGTTGGTAGTTGAGCAAACATTGCTCAAGCAACTGAAATCTCAATCGCAGTTTCTTGTGAAGGAAAGAACAATTGAAGCCCTGGCTAGTTTGTATGGAAATCCCGTACTGTCAATTAAACTTGCAAATCCAGATGCAAAACATTTGCTAGTCGGATTAATAACGATGGCTGTTAATGAAGTGCAAGAGGACCTTATAAGAGCCCTCCTTACATTGTGCAACAATGAAGGCAGTCTTTGGCGTGCCCTTCAGGGCCGTGAAGGAGTTCAGCTGTTGATATCTCTTCTGGGGCTCTCATCAGAACAACAGCAAGAATGTGCAGTTGCTCTGCTATGCCTTCTATCTAATGAAAATGATGAAAGTAAATGGGCCATTACTGCTGCTGGTGGTATACCTCCATTAGTTCAAATTTTGGAAACAGGATCGACAAAAGCAAAGGAAGACTCGGCAAAAATCCTTACAAACCTGTGCAATCACAGTGAAGATATACGAGCTTGTGTGGAGAGTGCTAACGCTGTTCCTGCATTGCTGTGGCTATTGAAGAATGGGAGCTCAAATGGGAAGGAGATAGCGGCGAAAACCTTAAATCACTTAATTCATAAGTCTGATACTACCACAATCAGTCAGCTTACAGCATTATTGACAAGTGATCTACCCGAATCTAAGGTCTATGTTTTGGATGCTTTGAGAAGTATGCTGTCAGTTGCCCCTCTTAGCGACATTCAACGAGAAGGTAGTGCTGCGAGTGATGCAATTGATGCAATCATAAAATTAATGAGCTCTAGCAAGGAAGAAACTCAGGCTAAGTCAGCATCAGCTCTAGCAGGCATCTTTGAAATGAGGAAAGATGTGCGCGAAAGCAGCGTCGCTGTAAAATCCCTTTTGTCTGCCATGAAGTTGCTTGATGCTGAATCTGAAAGTATCCTAATAGAGTCTTCACGCTGCCTTGCGGCAATATTTCTTTCAATTAAAGAGAACAAGGACGTAGCTGCTGTTGCTCGAGATGCATTACTCCCCTTAGTTGCACTTGCAAATTCTTCTACTTTGGAAGTTGCAGAGTTGGCATCATGTGCGGTGGCTAATCTTATTTTAGATAGTGAGATTTCAGAGAAAGCTGTTGCGGAAGAAGTTATCATGCCGGCTACCAGGGTATTACGGGAAGGCACAGTTTCTGGAAAAACCCATGCAGCAGCGGCAATTGCCCGGCTCATACATGCTCGACAAGTTGATTATTCTATAACTGAATGTATTAATCGTGCTGGGACTGTGCTTGCTTTAGTTTCCTTCTTGGATTATTCTATTAATGGATCTGTTTCCACATCAGAGGCTATAGAAGCACTTGCTGTTCTGTCCAGGTCAGAACAGAACGGTGCACATATTAAACCACCATGGGCCGTATTGGCTGAATTCCCTGAAAGCATAAACCCAATAGTGCTGTCTATTGCTGATTCAACACCAGTGTTTCAGGATAAAGCTATAGAGATATTGTCCCAGTTATGCAGGGATCAGCCTGTTGTTCTTGGAAACAATGTTGTTGTGGCCCCTGGATGCTTGTGTTCATTGGCTAAAAGGGTAATTGGTACGAAAAATGTAAAGGTTAAAATTGGGGGAGCTGCACTTCTGATTTGTGCTGCCAAAGTAAACCACCAGAGACTGGTGGAGGAACTCAATCAATCAAACTTGTGTTGTGATCTTGTCCAATCTCTTGTTAATATGCTTTCTTCTGCACCATCTTGTTTGGCAAACCGGGGTGCAGAAAACAAGGAACTCATTAGCATTTTGGTACACAGAAAAGAAGATGCCAATGGTGATGAATCCAACACAGGCACTGCCAGTATATCTGATGCCAACTTAGCCATATGGTTGTTGTCTATTCTTGCTTGTCATGATGAAAAATGCAAAATTGAAATAGTGGAAGCTGGAGCAATTGACATTCTCACTGAAAGAATCTCAGACTGTTACTCACAATATACCCAGGTATTAAAGCTCCTTCAGCCATTTTGTTTCTCACCAATCAGAAAGAAATATAATATGTAGTGGATTCTGGTTGGGGTTTACATTTGCATATTTGCACATAAAAACAACCTTAGCTGTCAAACATGGACTAACCTGGGTTAAATGAATTAAGGGCGGCCGTCCCCCCTAAAAATTGTGATGATTTAGATGATATATATATATATATATATATATTAGTGAGTTCTGTACCCTTGAACCTTTTTACTCACAATATACCCAAGTATTAAAGCTCCTTCATCCATTTTATTTGTCACCAATCAGAAAGAAATATAGCATGAATTGGTTTCCAGTTGGCGTTTACATTTGCGCATAAAAACAACCTTAGCTGTCAAACATGGACTAACATGGGTTAAATGAATTAAGGGCAGCGGCGCCCCCCCCCCCCCCCCCAAAAAAAATTGTGATGATTTATATATGTATATCAATGAGTTTTGCCCCCTATTGATAATTTCTGGTTCCTCCCTGCTGCCAAACATTGAAACCAAATAATGTCCATCTCTTTGGCATGTATGAATGTTACAGTTAGATAGTTAAACAAATGTGTACATGATCATTACTTCTATATTTCTTAGCTTCGTCCTCTTTGTTGACCATGCAGATTGATTACAAAGAAGATAGTAGCATCTGGATTTGTGCATTGTTGTTGGCTGTACTATTTCAAGATAGAGATATCATCAGAGCTAATGCAACCATGAAATCTATACCAGCTGTTGCCAGTTTATTGAAGTCAGAGGAATTAGCTAACAGATATTTTGCAGCACAATCAATAGCTAGCCTGGTCTGTAACGGTAGCAGGGGAACACTACTGTCTGTTGCAAACTCAGGGGCTGCAAGTGGGCTAATCTCCTTACTTGGCTGTGCTGACATTGATATACAAGACCTTCTGGACCTGTCAGAGGAATTCTCTTTGGTTCGTTATCCTGATCAAGTTGCTCTTGAGAGGTTGTTCAGAGTTGATGACATTAGGGTTGGTTCCACTTCGCGGAAGGCAATACCGGCACTTGTTGATCTGCTCAAACCAATCCCAGATCGCCCAGGAGCACCCGTTTTAGCTCTTGGACTTCTAACTCAGCTCGCCAGAGATTGCCCATCGAATAAGATTGTAATGGTAGAATCTGGTGCCCTGGAGGCACTAATGAAGTATCTTTCACTGGGTCCCCAAGATGCCACTGAAGAAGCTGCTACTGATCTATTGGGAATTCTGTTTGATAGTGCTGAGATACGGAGACACGAGGCAGCATTTGGTGCTGTTACTCAACTTGTAGCTGTGTTACGTTTAGGAGGAAGAGGTGCAAGATACAGTGCTGCGAGAGCCCTTGAAAATTTGTTCTCTGCTGATCAGATTAGGAATGCAGAGACTTCTCGACAAGCTGTTCAACCCTTGGTGGAGATTCTTAACACAGGTTTAGAGAAGGAGCAGCATGCTGCAATTGCTACATTGGTTAGGCTCCTAAGCGAAAATCCGTCGAGAGCACTAGCTGTTGCTGATGTTGAAATGAATGCAGTAGATGTGCTTTGCAGGATCCTTTCATCAAATTGTTCATTGGACCTCAAAGGGGATGCTGCCGAATTATGTTGTGTTTTGTTTGGAAATACGCGGATCAGGTCCTCAGTGGCTGCTGCACGCTGTGTTGAACCTCTAGTTTCTCTCCTTGTAAGCGAGTTTAGTCCTGCCCAGCATTCAGTGGTCCGTGCACTGGATAGGCTTGTTGATGACGAGCAATTGGCTGAACTAGTTGATGCTCACGGTGCCATTATTCCTCTTGTTGGTCTTCTCTACGGTAGGAATTATTTGCTCCATGAGGCCATTTCTAGAGCTCTGGTTAAGCTAGGGAAAGACAGACCTGCTTGTAAAATGGAAATGGTCAAAGCTGGAGTTATTGAAAGCATACTGGACATTCTCCATGAAGCACCTGATTATCTGTGTGCCGCTTTTGCAGAATTGCTGCGTATCTTGACCAATAATGCCAGCATAGCTAAGGGACAGTCTGCTTCTAAAGTGGTTGAGCCCCTATTTTTGTTGCTGACGAGACAAGAATTTGGGCCTGATGGACAGCACAGTGCGTTGCAGGTTTTGGTTAATATCTTGGAACATCCACCATGTCGTGCTGACCATAGATTGACATCGCAGCAAGCTATTGAACCACTTATCCCCTTGCTCGATTCTCCAATACCAGCAGTGCAACAACTGGCTGCTGAGCTTCTCTCACATCTTCTTTTGGAAGAACACCTTCAGAAGGATCCATCTACACAGCAGGTAATTGGTCCCCTTATTCGTGTTATTGGCTCTGGTATTCACATATTACAGCAGAGAGCTGTGAAGGCCCTAGTTAGTATTGCACTTATATGGCCAAATGAAATTGCAAAAGAGGGTGGTGTTGTTGAACTTTCGAAAGTGATACTGCATGCTGATCCTTCACTTCCTCATGCTTTATGGGAATCTGCTGCTTCTGTTTTGTCAAGTATTCTGCAATTCAGTTCTGAATTCTACTTGGAAGTGCCTATTGCCGTGTTGGTAAGGTTGCTTCGTGCTGGCTCAGAGAGCACAGTTATTGGCGCATTAAATGCTCTTCTAGTGTTGGAAAGCGATGATGGGACTAGTGCAGAAGCAATGGCTGAAAGCGGTGCCATAGAGGCTCTCTTAGAGCTTTTAAGATCTCATCAGTGCGAGGAAACTGCTGCTAGACTACTGGAAGTATTGCTAAACAACGTCAAGATTAGAGAATCAAAAGCTACCAGATCAGCTATTGTACCGTTATCCCAGTACCTCTTGGATCCACAAACCCAAGGACAGCAGGCAAGGTTACTAGCAACTTTGGCTCTTGGCGATCTATTTCAGAATGAGAGTCTTGCTCGAACAAGCGATGCAGTTTCTGCATGTCGCGCTTTGGTGAATGTGCTTGAAGATCAACCAACAGAAGAAGTGAAAGTTGTCGCGATATGTGCTCTGCAGAACCTTGTGATGCATAGTCGATCAAATAGAAGAGCAGTTGCTGAGGCTGGTGGTGTACAGGTTGTATTGGATCTGATAGGTTCTAGTGATCCAGAAACATCTGTTCAGGCTGCAATGTTCGTTAAACTTCTCTTCTCTAATAATACAATTCAAGAATATGCATCAAGTGAAACAGTCAGAGCAATAACTGGTGAGTTTTTCTTTGCTTGTTGTGCAGTATTTACTGCTTGTCGACCTATCTTTACAGTTTTTTATTCTGAACAACTGAAGAATCGCATATTACTTATATAAAAAAAGGCATATTTGTTACTTTTGATTAGGGATCTTTTGGGTTAGATTTTGTTATCATATCAGTTAATTGAGAAATCATGATAATTGGTTTTTGTATAAGTTCTATAAGCCAAGGAGATAACTTGATTTTCAACTAAATTTTCAATAAAATGGGATATCGTATGTCAGATAACGTTGCCATTGGAGAAGCTGATGAAACATTATAAAAATAGCAGGACAAATCTTTTTTTGTTACTGACTGTCTTACTGGCCATTGAACGCCCTTTTTTTCAAAAAAAAAAAAAAATTGTGAAATGAACACCAATCACAGAAGTACTTACTTGTGCACATCAATTATTTGTTGCGTTACTTGGACAGCTTGATTCTATTCTTGCAGCATGTCTTTCTTTTGCATAGACCGATCACATTGCCGTGATTATTTTAAATTATTGTCATGCATTTGACAAAGTATATACTCCAACAGTTCTTAATGTAGGACCTATTTAACTAATTTGATTAGATTAATGAAGTTAGTTAATATGACATGTTTTCTCTGAAATACACTAACCATCTTTCTTAACTCCCTCCCTCCTTTTCTTATTTGATTATTGTTGAGGGAGTATCAATAGATGTAATTTGGGAAAAAGTTATAATATAGAAAATAGGTTTTATATTTAGGAGTGAGACCAATTTCCTAATTAGGTTCTATATTAAGGATTGGAGTATCTATCTAATCTAAATATATACTAAATTTTGTGGGAAGCCATTTAAGTCAGTTGCTATTGATAAGGTCAAAGATTAAACTTTATTTTGGACACGATGCCCTTATTTTTTTTTATTTATTTCAAATTTGAAATTTAATTCTCTCTCCTTTTTCTTTATTTTCATCTATACTCTTTCTTAATTTGATTGTGTCTAATTTTATGTATCTTGTGCAATGCACAGGTCAAAATTCTAGTTATACTTAAAAAGCCTAATATATATATATAAGTACCGTTTTTAGTCAGACCTGGTCGTTGAGTAATGGTGTAATCAGTTCAAGACCTTAAACTGCTTTGCCATGCATACAGGCACACCCTTGTGTGTGTGTAGGTGCACCTGCATGTGCATGCTAAATTGGCTATTGATGTTTTTTACGGTGATGCAGCTGCTATTGAAAAGGATTTATGGGCTACTGGAAGCGTGAATGATGAGTATTTGAGAGCCTTGAATGCTCTTTTTAGCAACTTCCCACGACTGAGAGCAACTGAGCCAGCTACACTTAGCATTCCCCATATGGTTACATCATTAAAAACGGGTTCGGAGGCCACTCAAGAAGCTGCCTTGGATGCACTTTTTCTTCTCAGGCAAGCTTGGTCAGCATGCCCAGCAGAAGTCTCAAGAGCTCAGTCAATAGCAGCTGCAGATGCTATTCCTTTACTACAGTACTTAATCCAGTCTGGTCCTCCTCGGTTTCAAGAGAAGGCTGAATTCCTATTGCAGTGTTTGCCTGGCACATTAGTTGTGATCATAAAACGTGGTAACAACATGAAGCAGTCAGTTGGAAACCCAAGTGTTTACTGTAAGCTTACACTTGGCAACACTCCTCCAAGGCAAACCGCGGTAAACTGTTTTTATGACTTCATGCTTATTTGCAAACTGTAATCTTGTGATTTTTCCTTTTTCCTCTTTTTGTGGTCCATCTCTGTCCCCAAAAAAAATAAAATAAAAAGAAAGATAGAGGGATGACGGTATCCAGGAGAGAAGTTTTTTTTTATATACAAGCGAGGGATATACCCTGATTACAAGTAGTTAAATGATGACCTTTTTGTGTCTCTATGTGCTCTAGTACTTGGTGATATGGGTTTCACTAGGCTAGATTCAGATCTTTTTAGATGATAATTTATCGATTGTGGCCCATCGCTTGTTGAACTTGTTAGTCCTTTGACAACTTAAATACTTGTATTATTTTCTATTTCTAGAGGAAATCATGCCAAAACTAATTATACGCACTTTCTGGTTAGCTGCCTAGAAAGAATTCCCTTTGACCTACACATATACCGCTACAGTTCTGGAGCCATTCCGGTTAACCTAGATCAATTAAGGATTTTGTGAAGAGGAGATTATTGGGCCAATGATCAGTGTAGGAGTGGATAGGTCGCAATTTGAACCCTTTTTTTTCAACTCCTGTTAAAATAATTTGAATTATTTTATGATTTGTTTCTTTATGGATGAGGAAGTGTGGTTTCCAGATTCTGGCCCCTCTACTGCCAATTACTTAAAAGTCCTAGACTACTTTGAATTTAATAACAAGTGTGATCTGCCCCAAATTGTGATTGTATGATGTACAGGGACATCATGTTTTTCCTTGCTTCATTAAATTATTATTTTCCTGCTTATAATGAAACTTCTGTACTTACTTTGATCAGGTGGTCTCAACTGGCCCTAATCCGGAGTGGGATGAGAGCTTTTCTTGGTCCTTTGAGAGCCCTCCAAAAGGCCAAAAGCTTCATATTTCCTGCAAAAATAAGAGCAAAGTGGGAAAGGTAAGTTGGGAAAGCATATATTACATTATAAAAAATGGGGAATTATTATAAGGTCTTAAAGAAATGGTTTAATTCCAAAAGTCCAACAATAACAACTGAGGGTATATAATGACAAATTTTAGTATAGGAAATAATAAGAAATTTATGCTACTCACTTGTTATTGGGATTTTTTAGTAATTAAATCCCCACTTATGACCTCATAGTTATTTCCTATTTAAAAGAAAAGCTGTATCAGTCTTCTTAAGTTTTCTTGTTTCTTCCTTCTCTACTGCCATTTGATATTTCTGTTGTAATCTGATGACAGAGTTCTTTTGGGAAAGTAACAATCCAAATTGATCGCGTGGTAATGCTTGGATCTGTTGCTGGCGAATACACTCTTCTGCCACAAAGTAAAAGTGGTCCCCCAAGGAATTTAGAGATAGAATTCCAGTGGTCTAACAAATGATCCCACCCCGATATTGAGTTCCTTTTCAAGCTTCAGATATTTCCCATCATAGAAAATGTTTGGTGCAAAATTTTTGATCTGTTATTTATCATGTTGATGTGTATATTATAGCAGAAATTGTTTTATTTTTGGCCTATAGTTCCACATCTAGCAGATTCTTTGTGCCAGCACGTATTCTTTTGTAATCTGATAATTTCTATTTCCAGTTGCCTTGTATAATTCTTGAGTGTTGTCAAATTAAGGAAAGATATTGGGCTTGTTATTACTTGTTTTCTCTTTTTGGAGTAGACTTTTCTCCCCCTCTCTCACGAAGCTACTTCACGGTGCCGGAGTTTGTCACATGCTGTTGTTTATAGCTAGAAAAAAATTCATAGAGCCAATTTGTTGTATTATTATTTTTGGAAAGAAAATTCATATAAGATGAAATATATGCATTATAATATCAAATTAAAGTAATCATTTAATTAATACCTTGTATTAAAATGTAAAAATACAAAAAAAAATGATATATATTATTCGTTCTCTTTGTAAATGAATAATAAAGAACCGGGCCCCACAGGTCAATTGATTAACCCCACCCCCAAAGGAACCCCGTTGTTTTGTCTGACACGTAAAGATGATGGTGGGGGCCACCCTCGTGCGTCTCCAATCATTAAGCTTTCAAATTCATAAATGTTAATCATAATAAAAATTTCCAATTAAATTAATTAATTCCATTCCAAACTAATCACTACTACTAAAGTCTGTTTTATTTTTCCTGTAAACAGTGCGCCCCCTTTCTCCAGTATCTGCTACTTCCCCTGATAATGATACCATTACAACCCAACACCGAAAAGCTTTACTTATAATGTCTGGTCCATGCTCTGTACCTCCTTCTTCGCTCATAAATCTTCCGTTCCGACCAATATTCCATTCTCTCTAAGCTCTTCTTACTCTCGTGACTTTGATTCAGTGCTGTTCTTTATCTCAGGAAGACTTGAAGGCCGATCGAGGCTTCAGAGTGGTCTCAGATCTCGGCCTACAAGGCTCTTTCTGATCCCTCGCCATGGCCCCTCAGTGGCTGTTGGTTTGGGTAATGGCGTCCTTTCTCCATGGGAATGCAATGCCGATCACGTTTTCTGTGAGGCTGATGCATCGCTTCTCTGAAGAAATGAAGGCGCTCCAGTTTGCGAGTAGTGGTGGTGGTGGTTGTCGTAATATGTCTGGTGGCTGGCCGGAGAAGAAGAGTATGGAATACTACGAGACGCTTGTTAGCGGCGACTTTCTCAGGCATACGAGGAAGCTTCGAGCACCACATCAGTTGCTTTTTCCCTCTCACGGCAGCAAAACGATGTCTCTTGGAAACAACTTTGGCTGGTAAACTTCTTTTTCTCTGGTATAAAATGTTGTATTCGTGTGTTTTTTCAATTAAAAAATTATTAGAAATTGTTCATTGATGTCCAATCGTTGACAGAGCTAGCGAACTAAGCTTTCAGTTACTATATTCAGAAAGAAAACTGAGAATTTTTTTTTTTGCAAAAAACGATTGTAAGTTTCGAGACTCAGATCAAAGCTGAGAAATATCAGGCAAGTATATCTAACTCTTTTAATCATGGAAATTATTCCCTCGGCCTAAAAAAATATGGAAATCATTCGGTCTGTTTTTGTGGCTGAGTGGAAATTCTTCGGTTAGAGTAATGTCTTTTGCTTTTATGAAATAAAAAAAATCGCCCACAAGTTTACATTTGTGTTAATGAATACTTCAAGTGGAAAATATTAATTTTTCAACAAATGTTGCTGAATAGTGAATAGTAGTGTTTATTTCTTTACGAGCCGGAACCTGTTTGGTATGGCACGGTCTTCTGTGTTGACGAAGCTTTAGGCAGAAGCATTCAAGTTTTTTTATGAGATAAAAAGTAGAATAAACTTTTTGTTTTTTAATGAATGTCTGATGTCTCGGATAATTTCCAAAAACATTTTTTCCCTGGAGCCTTACTATCTCTTTAGCAGTGAGGAAAGATATCTAACGACAAGTTAATCATCCATGAAGCTGTAAACCTTGCAATATTTTTATTTTTTCTTCCTATCTCCTCAGGTTTCATCTTTATCTAAAGCCCCCTTCTATTTGTTCGTTGTTTGTTTAATGTCCCTATTCTTTTTATAATCATGATTTGGCATATAGCATACTTTTCATCTGTTTGAGAGGTTCTCAAGTTCCCTTGTGCTATTTCTTAGGTTACATTACACATGGATTGATATAGGGACGCCAAGTACTTCATTTCTTGTAGCACTGGATGCTGGGAGTGATCTACTTTGGGTTCCATGTGATTGCATACAGTGTGCTCCTCTGTCTGCAAGTTTCTATGCCAATCTGGTAGGCAAATCATTTCATGTTTTAATCCTCAACTGTTTGACTAGAAGACGTATCTTATCTTAATGTATCATCATTGTTTTCTTTCTTCCCATTTGCATGGGATTTTTTTGTCACTTTCATTGTTCTTGAGTTGCTCTTGTTCGATATCGTGATGCCAATGTTTTATTTATTTATTTTTTGGGCGGACGTCTTTCCTAATTTTTCCTTGAAGTTCCCTGAAGATTTTCATTGCCCCATTATTTCAATATGGCTGCTACACATCTTTACCCAATGACTTTGAAGCTCAGACATGAGACTCAAGTATAGCTAGTTGAATGTTTTATCTTTTGTGATACTGGTGTGAGATTTCAGTCTTTGACAAAATTTGTTTTTCTAGTGATTTGATAGTCTACTGTGTAACAAAGATGCATGCCCTTGATCGAGACAGTCTTCATGCTGAATGTATAGTAACCTGGGAGAACACTTCCTTAATCTCTCTGCATATTTTTCAATGGAATTGTGAAGTCAAAAGCTAAGACTAGGTAACAGGTTTAGCACTTATTTCCAATAATTGATTGGCAGGTGCTCCCTCATGTATGGGGCATGTATTATGCAGGATAGAGATCTGAATGAGTATAGTCCATCACGATCAACATCCAGCAAGAATCTATCTTGCAGCCATCAGTTATGTGACATGGGTTCCAACTGTGAGAGTTCCAGGCAGCAGTGTCCTTACACTGCCAATTACGTCTCAGAGAATACATCAAGTTCTGGATTGTTAGTAGAGGACATATTGCACCTTGCTTCAAGTGGGGACGGTGAATCGAACTCTACAGTTCATGCTTCAGTCGTTATAGGGTGTGGCTGACAGATCTATTGCTTGTCATTTGAGTGTTTTCCTGATGAATTATTCTTATAATTAGAGTATACCAACACATTTTTTACTCAACATCCATATTAATAAATGCAGGTGCGGTATGAAGCAAAGTGGTGGTTATTTGGATGGGGTTGCTCCAGATGGCCTTCTGGGTTTGGGAACCGGGGAAATTTCAGTTCCAAGCTTGCTTGCCAAATCAGGATTAATCCATAATTCTTTCTCAATGTGCTTTGACGATGATGATTCTGGTAGAATATTCTTTGGGGACCAGGGATCAGCCATCCGACAGTCTACTCCATTCCTGCCATTGGATGGAATATAGTATGGAACTCTATACTCTTAACTGAGTTTACAATCATTCACAACATTCAAACTATTTACAAAAATACCATCTTGTTATTTGTTATTGATTACTTGGCCCAGTTCAACATATGTTATTGGAGTGGAGGCATGTTGTATCAAGGATTCATGTCTTAAGATGACTAGCTTCAAAGCACAGGTTGATAGTGGAACATCATTTACATTTCTTCCAGGCCATGTTTATGATGCAATTACTGAGGAGGTACCTATATTTTGTGAACTGTCCATGACTGTAAATTTCTTGTCAGTCATTTAATGTGATCTCCTTTGCGGCAGTTTGACCAACAAGTGAATGCTTCGAGATCCACCTTTGAAGGATCCCCTTGGGACTATTGCTATGCTTCTAGGTAAATTTAATTTCTAGTTCTGTCTTTATTTCTCTCCCCTTTTCTTATCTGTTTAGTGCGTAATATATCCTTGAACAGTACCATATTCATGCCTTTATGATTACTTTGCTTGTTTTTTTTGATACAGTTCACCTGAGCTGCCCAAGGTTCCCTCCCTCACATTTACTTTCCAACAGAATAGCAGCTTTGTGGTCCATAATCCTGTATTTGTATTTTATGACGATCAGGTTAGTAGGAACTGACTTTCCATTACTTGATCCTTTTGATTTGTTGATAAATAACCAGGGTCTCAACTTGAAAGAAGTAAAAGACTTAATTATAACATTCTGTCATAAAGTTTTGACCAGAAAATAACTAACATGCCGATTCTGAACAGTTTAGTTTGTTCTCACCCATTAGTGGGTGTGTGTAGGCCCTAACTAACTTAGGCTCTTATAATCTTATCATTGCTATTTTTTGGTTACTGCCAATTTGTCCCAACCTGTTTTCATCTTCCACACTCTGTATATGGCCACATAGTATTTGATTTGCTTAGTTCTTTTTCCTTCACATGTCACTCCTCTCTACTAAAGTGGAAATGCAATGCAGATTTTCTTGAAAAGAATTCATATCCATTTCCTATTCATGTTGAAAAGCTCGATTTAGACTCTTCTAAAATTGCATATACATTTTAGATTGTCATATCTTGGTGTCTGTTATGTTGTATGGCTTTAGCAAATTTAGTTGGTTTTTCAAATCACAAATTCCTTTCTAAATACATTGGTGCTGCATAAATGCAACCAACTAGATAAATTTCAATGTTTTCAGCAATAGTTTATAAAAATGTAATCAATGATGAACATTGCTCCTATAATTTTTCTTTTTCTTATTTTTTACTTGGCATAAGAATATTTCTCCTATAATTGGTGCAGGGAGTTATTGGATTTTGTTTGGCCATACAGCCAACAGATGGAGATATGGGAACAATTGGACGTAAGATTGAATATTTTCTTCTGCAGCCTGCTATTTCCCACTAACTTGACTCTGGAAATCCATCATTGATCTTTAGACTGATGAACTTTTTGCAGAGAACTTCATGACAGGCTACAGGCTGGTATTTGATAGGGAAAACATGAAGCTGTCCTGGTTGCGGTCAAGTTGTGAGTTTATTGTGCTTCTTTCCTAATTTTATATACTATTCTTCCTATCCCAATATAAGAGCTAGTTGACTAATATAGGTAGATTGAGGAGTATACAATATAAATTCTTTTTCAGATGTTAGATTTAGTCATAATTTTAATTGATTTATTTAACTTCTTTAATCTATCAACTAACTCTTATATTAAAAATTGCGAGAGTACACATACGAACATACTCGCATGTGTGCATCAAACCAAACCACCAGACATAGGCAAATGAAGGTATGAATCATTGATTTTCTTCTACATGCATTTTGTAGGTGAGGATCTTGCTGGTAAGAGTATGTCCCCTTCAAATAAGACGTCGCCAAAACCCTTGCCGACAAATGAGCAGCAGAGGACCAATGGGCATGCGGTCGCTCCAGCTGTTGCTGGAAGAGCTCCCCACAAACCATCAACTGCTTCATCTCGGATAATGTCATGCCGACGACAACATTGGCATATTTGCTTGGTTCTTCTTCAACTTGTAGGAGTAGCCGCCTCTTTAAGGCTTTAAGGTTATCCTGTTACATCCGCATGCACTTTTATATTGTCTAGGTAGTATTACATGTACATCCATTTTGCCCCCGAGTTCTGTAAGTATTTTTAGATCATCTGATGCTGCTATTTTTACCATACCAGGCATTAGATTGATCGCAACTAGTGAATGATCATATTTTTTCAACTTCCTCCCTTGATGAGGTTGAGGCTGTATAATTTTATTTGTTTGGTTTTAATTATATATCCTTCTGTGTTAAAGATTTTCTCGAACCGAGAACTCTATTATGCAGTTTGTGCTCATTGCACAACAATGCTATGCTCCCCAAAAGCACAGTACGACGGTTTAAAGTTAAAATGCCATGGATTAAAAAACAGAGTTTTTGGTAGTACGCAACAGGGGATTTGTGGGCGGTTTCTGAATTATTTTCATAAATGCCTGTTTGGAGATTAAATTGTATAATGATATCTGAATTTGAGTATTGATACTTTCTATATATAAAAATGTATTAAGTATAATTGGGCAATTAATTCGCTGAACAGGTATATTTGTGCAATTTTTCTCAATTTCATATGAAATTGATATTGCATATAGAATATAGATCCAAAAGACTACGTGATGTAACAAGATGCAAGTTGTAAGCGAATACCGATTGAGATAAGCATGTGTTCCAAATGCTGCTGAGGAAATTGAAGGAGTTGAAGTAACCCCGTAAATGCGATTCATGACAAAATCATCAAGTATAGCAAACATCATGAAATCTTAATTGAGTAGAATTGGTCATAGGAAAGGCCAATGGCATGAGGGCTTGTAGCGAAATAAAAGATTGCCTTACAATATATAATCTCACCTAATCCTCTCTTCATATGGAATGCCACCTGAAGTTGACTTTTTCCCCTTTCTCTCTTTGGGGCAAAACTCAAAAGACACCTTAATAAAGCCACTTTACAAAATAAAAACAGCTTTTTGAGTCCCAACTTTGAATGTGTTATTCAATGCCATAACCAAAAGGCAAGAACACGTTGAGGGGTGACTAGTGCTGAATCTTTGTGCAAGCTTTTTAATTGCTTTTCAGTCCAAATCGAATTTTGGTTTGGTGAGGGAAAGAAACAAAGATGTCAAGTATTGGAATGGGGAAAGAGAGCGTATTAGGGTTTAGTTTCCACTTTCTCTCATTTCCAAAAGAAAGTTGTTTTTTAGATGAACAAAAAGAATCTGGCATGCATATCTTAAAGCAAAAGAGAAAAGGTAAAAAAGACGATAATCCCATGCCCTTTTTAACCATGATCTTCAAGGAAAACAAACATGAATCCATGTGTCCACAAGAAGTTTTCCTAAAGCAGCAACTAGCAGTTAATATTTTTCAAATTGAAGTGGCTCTTACTTATGCATTACTATAATTTATTGGTGTGATTCATGGACACAATTAATTAACTTTCTTGTTCAAATAATCCTTTGATAAACAAATATCTAAGCATTTGATACACTTTTTAAAAAATCTATTTACTTACATATTTATACCAAAAGTTAAAAATAATTATAACATGTGTTAGCCCTAGCAGAACATATATACACATTAATTTGATACAAACCTTAATTTGATACTCATGGGATGAGATTAAGGCTTTTTAAGTTGAGTCTCTCTTTCAACATGCCAATGACAACTTCTTGCCCAGTAAAGATGAGAGTGCATTCCCTTTTAGTATCTCTCTTTTTTTTTTGTCAAACCTTCTATTAACTCTCTTATTAAGTTAAATTGGGCATTGAATTATGTATTACTCTTCCAGTCCTTGATACAATATTTAATTAGATAGTTAATTTTAGTCATAAATATAAAATTTATTTTTTTATATCTAATTTTTTTCTAAATTACCTCTATTGATACTCCCTCAACAATAATCAAATAAGAGAATGAGTTAAAAAAATTATTATAATATTTAAAAAAAATATGTCATATCAACTAATTTAACTAATTTTATTAATATAATAAAATTAATTAAATAGATTATATATTAAGTATAAAAGAAATACATATCAAAAATAAATAAGAAAATAGAGACTGATTACTAATCTTACCAATCCACTTAGTTGATTTTTAATACTATGTTGCTGGCATCATTGACCCAGGTTTTCTTTTTGACAACCATTGACCCAAGTTTCGTGCCACTCAAAAGTTGCTAAAGTGGAGGAGGGGGGATAGTGACATCATCACATCACTGTGTAATTTCCCTTCACATGGTTAATGGAATGGCTTTCAGCCTGCAACAAAGCAAACCACTTGTAATCAAATTCCTATTTCCTTCACCAAAGCCTTCACCTATATACATATTATTTCTTCATTGTGATGCATGCTTCTCACCTACTTCTCTTGTTCTGTATATCCGTTACTAATGCAAGTTGCTGTAATAATGCTAACTACTTTTGGCTACAAAGTATAATGGATATGACAAAGAAAGGTAAATATTAATGCATCTTCTACATTTTAATATAAAAAATAGATAACTAATTTTAATAAATTAAAAAAAATATTTATACTAATTATTTATAACAAATATGATCTAGTTTTATTAAAATATCATTTTTTATCGTGATTACTATTAGATAGAAATCCTTTAATATATGTAATCAATAGGGATGTTTTAAAAAAATTATAAATTTAAGGGATTAAGTGGATTGAGATATTATATTTAGAATATAATTTAATCTCTTAACTAACTCTTATATTGTAGATGGGAGGAAGTATTAATCAAATGAAATCTATACACCAAAAAAACATTGTCGTAGAGGAAGAGAACATTGATTCTGCTCTTTGAAATTCAGTTTCTTGAGTAGAAAGAAATATAGTTTTGATGAATAACCCAATATGATTAAATCATTAGAATATAATTATAAAAAATATTACTGTATTGACATAAATAATAATAATTATTATTATGGAAAATGTTATTTCTAAAAACCCTAAAAAATTTGAAACAAACAAGACCTTACTTAAGATAAGAGCAATAATGCTTATCTCTTTAATAGAGACTGCATATATGGCGCTGTGAAAGCATTGCCGTTTGTTTTTTTTTTTTTTTTGGCATTACCTTTTATAGAATTTTTAAAGCAATTATGACAATCCTTTTGTTTCATGCTGTATCTCTCTATTCAAGTGTCATTGGGAGGACATTTTGCCTTAAGGCTCAAGCAACATGTTCATTTTTTAACAAGTGATGAAGGAGACACTTTCATAGAATTTGAAATAACTATATTATTTTAATCATCCTATTTAATTTCAATTTCATACTTGTAATCTTTAAATTAACCCAACAGGCAATAGGTCCCGCTCTTTCACTTTAACCCTTCTCTTTTACTTTTGTTTAAACCCCGATCCTTCTCTTCTCCATCACTTTATTCTTCTTTTTCATTATTATTGTCCGTCTCCGAGAGGATTACATTTTTAGCTATCACATAGGAGTAATAATTGTTTCAAGTATTTATAAAATTCCAATGATCGAGGGTAGCATAAGGTAATTGAATGGGTACTTTCTTCAATTTCCCCTTTTTGTTCCCCTTTATATAAAATTAATTGAAGAGTAATTAATTGGCCAAAGTAGGGTTGTGGGGTCCACAACCTTTCCACTGTTTGAATCTGATGAAAATGAGAAGCCCTCTCTATATAAGAAGGCCTGTGTCCTCCTGTGAACGTGAAGATGTGTTTTAAAGATAAAGAGGACTCTGAAACCAACTAAAGGAAGTTCTTCACATACCTTTTACACCATCTTTCATTGATTATTCCCAGGTAAGCAAGGAATCCCATTTCCCCCTCAGCAAGTTCCTCGTTTCTTCTTCTCCTTTCCCTTTCCCTTTTCAATATAAATAAATTAACTAATTAAGTTCCATATATCTCCCAACGTTCCCGTGACATGAAAACAATTTCTCTTTCTTCTTCTGTAAAACTAAACCTGTTTGGTTCTAGACACACAGAAATATAATGGGAGTTATGGGAGGCACTCTGGAGTACAACGGCAACAACCACCACAAGATGAAGAAGAAGCCATTTCAGACGGTGGAGCTCAAGGTCAGAATGGACTGTGATGGCTGTGAACTCAAGGTCAAGAAAGCCCTCTCTTCATTAACTGGTACTCATCTCACACTCGCTCGCTTTCTTCTTTATACTTATTTTTAGGGTTTAAGCTCACCGAAACATATATATATATATATATATATATATATATATATGTATGTATATGTGAATGTTGGTAGGGGTGAAGTCGGTGGAGATAAACAGGAAGTTGCAGAAGGTGACGGTGACAGGGCATGTGGAAGCGAGCAAGGTGTTGAAGAAGGCGAAGGCGACGGGGAAGAGAGCGGAGATGTGGCCGTATGTGCCGTATAACTTGGTGGCTCGGCCTTATGCGGCGCCGGCTTATGACAAGAGGGCTCCTCCTGGTTTTGTCAGAAACGTTGGTGCTTCTTCTTCTTCTGCCTCCATTGGAGCACTCGTCACCAGATATGAAGATCCTTACATGACCTTCTTCAGTGATGACAACCCTAACGCTTGCTCTCTTATGTAAATTATATTTTTGTTTGGTTTTGTTGGGAGAGATTTTAAATAATGTGATCGTGTTTTGCCTAATTCTCCCTCCAACAGGCTCTTCCTCTGTACTTGTGGTTTTGCAGGAAATAGCTTTTTCTGGCTTTTACTGTAGATTCATAGTATAAGACAACGCCTTACTTCAGTACATACTAAAAAGTATTAGAGTCCAATTTCACCTTGGACAGCAAAGGCCGAAATTTTGTTTGGGTTTAATGTCTCTCTATAAATATTAAAAACAGAATAATTTAACCATTAAAATATTAATAGTCAACTTTAATTTTTTAATAATTAAGTTTATTTTATTTATTTTCTTAACAATTTCAACACAATAATAATAATAGAAGCAAAGCATATACTTTTCTCTAACGGTGAAGCAGCTGGATTTTTTGGTTTATTTATTTTAATGTTTCCTGTTTCGGACCCTCTCAGCCTTTACCAGATCCTAAGAAAATGTAAAGCCCCCGCCAACATGCACGCTTCGACACAATTAATTACGTTAATTTATCACGGATTAATCAATTAATTAATTAAATTCACTTATTGTTTTGTGTTCTGTTGGATATGAATTTAATTACTATCTTACACACACTCTCTCTCTCTCTTGAGACTTGGGAGGAAAGCCCTTCTCATGTGTTCTTTCATCATTGATATCGCCCTCCACAGTCCAGACATATATAAGTGGGCTTGGGCCTTGTGTTGATTCATGAATTTCCGCCCTCTAACTATGGCCCATTTTTGTGGGCCAGCCAATTATCCCATTCAGTTATTGAAATTACAGACTTGTCCCTCTCTTCATATTCCTTGTTGATAGACCAAAGTCCCCATATTAATTAAAAAATGTTTCAATAATTAATAAGAATTAGTATAAATAATAAAAAATATGTTTATATTTTATAAAAATAAGAGTTTAATTCTCTAATTTTATAAATTTTTTATAAATATTCACTAAACTCTAACGCTATAATCTAATATAATTACTGCCAAAATCATGTAAACTTTTTTCGTATATAAAAAAAAGTACCCTATTAGGTTACTAAAATTACCGAATTGTCTCCTTCATTTCAAATTCCTTTATTTTTTATTATTTTTGCAATGAACATTTTTCATATTCCTCTGGCTCTGGCTTTCACGTTCCCCGCCAAATGTAACTAAATCTCACGACCACCCACCTCTCGTGATTCTTCCACGCGCGCGTCAGCTTTCTCTAACGATTTTATAACCGCTTCCTCACTCTATTTCGAGCATAAATTCTTTCGAGCTCATCGCTTCTTTCATTCTCTTTGGCGCTCTCTCTGAAATTCGCAAACACTTCTCTGATTCCTTTTCTCTCTCCGCCATGGATTCTTCTCTGCAACTCTCATTGCTCTGTGCCGTTTCAATCGTTGCAATGCTTTGCTCACCCACGGTGATCGCCATTGACGGAGTGCAAGGAAGCTTCACGCCTCCAACCGTACCGTTAACGCCACCCCCGAGTCCACAAGAACTCCAAGAACACTCGTTCTTCTCTCACACAGCACTCCTCCCTCCGATCTTGTCTCATCTCGGTTTTCACGAGCTTGCGGCCGCGGCTCCTTCACTCTCTGACTCAAACTCCCCCGCTGCCTCTTCCTGGACCGGTCCTTCTACGATCTTTGCACCGTCAGATGCGTACCTTCGCACCTGCTGCTCCTGCTCTGTCCCTAATCTTCTTCGTGAGCACATGGTTCCTGGATATTTTCCCATCGATTATCTGCGGAAGCTTGCATTTGGAACCAAGATCGAAACCTTGAGTCCAGGCCGCTGCATTACTGTCACGGCTGATTTGATCAACAGAAACTCCAGCACTGCTGCTGAACCGAAGGTTTTCATCGGAGGAGTGGAGATCACGCAGCCCGAACTATTCAACAACGGTATGGTGATTATTCATGGCATTCAAGGTTTTGTCGCACCACTGTCTCCATTTTCTTGCGATGTAGAGAGGATTTCTTCGCACTCGTACCCGTACCATCTAGATCATCGTTCTGGTCAACACGTCCCATCCGACTCAATGCAGACCGCTATCATGCGCCTGATGATCCGAGACGCGATTCTCCGGCTCCGTAATAATGGCTTCAGCGTCCTTGCCCTCGCTATGAAGGTGAAGTACTCCGAGCTGGTCACACTCAATAACATGACGATATTCGCCGTCGACGATCTATCCATCTTCTCCGGTTCACATTCTTATATCAGCAACGTGAGATTCCACATCGTGCCGGACCATTACTTGACATTTGCGGACCTGGAGAAGCTACCGGTGGGAACAACTCTGCCGACATTGGAACGAGGCCAAACGCTGCTCATCACTACCTCCAGTGGAGTCTTGACTTCAGCGCCGATGAGGATTAACTATGTGAGGGTTAAGTTGCCGGACGTTATCCGCAACATCAAGATAGTGGTTCTCAGTGTTTTCTTGCCATTTCCACATATCAGTCCTGCAGCTGCGGCTTACGACGGTATACTTGGAGGTGAAGGAGCGGCTCATGCGTCAGCAGATCAGATGATGGAAGTAACCTGTGCTGATGTAGATGGGAATGGAAATTGCAGCGAGCCCCCAATACGTCAGGCCAAGCCGATGGTGGAGATCGAAGATCACCATGGTCTGTGATTTCGAAGTTTGTCTCTCTTCCTATACGCACTTAGTTTTTTGTTTTTCACAGCCACTACACTGTTTCTAGTTCCCTGAAAGCTCGTTGCAGCTTGAGTCGAGTCTTATATTGAGTAAATACCAGAGATCTTCATCAATTTCTTTAGTTTCAACTATGGTGTATATGGAAACACTCTGTTCTTCCTTGATAAAAGTCTGTTGAATCAGAGCTTTCTTGAAATGTTTCTTGTTCTTTTTTTTTTAAAAAAAGAATGAAAACTGAAATCCTTGATTTGTTCCCTGTGCTGATCATATTGATTAATGGAAAATATAAATATATAATCTATAATATATATATATACACACCTGTGTGTGCATATCATGCACCTACTTTCAGAAATACCTTGGGTGCTCGTTAAAAGATCGGTTTCTTTTGGCTCTTACTGCATTTATCTATTTGGATAAGAAGTTGCAGGACTGAGTTCATGTGAGTTCACAGTTTTTTTTTGGATTCCAATCGCTTCAATAAAATCGGTTCTCCAAAGACATGCGAATTGAATTTCATGATTGAAAAGTAACATATAAACTTGCCACACATTTTTTAACTTGAATGAAGGATTTCTGACATGGTAATAACATTTTTGAACAGAAATAATGATGTGAATGTTAATATTAATGTTTCTTTTAGTCTCTTCTTTTTCATTTAGTAAATACAGTATATTCTACTTGCTAGACAATTATAATTAAGAATGAACAAATCCACTTGCTAATTTTTTTCCCCACTATCACCCTCTCTAATTGTCCCTAGCTTCATCCTTTAGTTTTACCACAACCCATAATGGATGAAGGAAGCTTACCCAACCTCTCAATTCCTTCTTCAAAAGCCACACCCATCCCCAAAAAGAAATGTGCTTCTATATGGCAATGAAAAACCCGCATTCCAGGATAATCAGCCCTAAACCTCAAAGCTGTGCAACCATAGGGATGCACAGGCGCTGTGTTCTTCATTATAGGATTCACCAAATTGTATTTCTTTGGGTCACTGTTCATATCAAACTTACCCTTACCATATCCCAAAACCCAAAAATCGTGCCCATGAAGATGCCAGGGATGCGTCTCACTGTTATTTTTGTTCACTGTGTTGGCATTCCGAAGTATAATATCAACCTTTGCATTGAACTTGTGCCTGTAAATTCCATTGCTAGAAGTAGCCTTTGTGTTGTTTGCCACTTTGAAAATGTCTTAGCCAAGAGAGTCGTAGCCATCAGGTGGTGGCGTCTGATCAAATGCGTCGGTAAGTATGTTCTGTTTGAGGGCAACAAGGTAAGGGGTGTGAGGAAGAGAGAGACACATTGTTCACTGCTGAACGCACATGACCATCTATTCTGTTGTGTGTTTAGGAACACTATGACTCTATCTGAGATAGTGGGTGGTTTGATTATATGAGCTGACTGAGCTTTAATGGCAAGGCTTTGGGCCAAGCGGGGCTCAACGTCATCCCAACCAGGGGGAGACGGCGGAGTTGACGGAGGTGACCTCCGTGGATGGTAGAGATAGTAATTGAAAACGCCGAGACCAGGTGGGGCGGTTCTGTTTCTGCTAACAACATTGGAAGTGATCCAGTAATTCCTGGAAGGGTTTCTGTTAGCTTTCACAAGAACAGAGTATATTTCTACAGAATATAAGTACAGGTTTTGAACCACAAAAGGCTCTACATAGTGGCCATCTGCTTCAACCACCGTCATATTTTGGCCCTGCTTGTTGAAATACAGAATACTCTGTCAGAAAAAAATTCAAAAGGACGATCGTAAGATTCTTTGAAGGAGTTATTACCTCAATCTTAAAAGTGAGTGCTGATAAAGCAATCAAACTAGCAACTCTGAGTCGATACGTTTTTCCAGGGATCACTGTCTGTACATGAGAACAATCAGGAGTTGACGTGTTGCAAACTCCAGCATCTAAGCTTGGAGTTGTGAGTTTAGAGCAATTGAATCTTCGTCTTCCTTGAATCAGAAGTGACTGGACAAAACAATTCAATTAAACAAATCAGTTCTTGAGACATTTGCACAGCATGCAATCGTTGAACCAGTTTGGTTGGAGCAGAGTGATTTACCTGAGGCTCTCCAACCCAGACAAAAGGATCTTTTGAGGCCAATCCCGTGGCTTGTTCGTAGGTGCTTTTGTGGAACCAATCATTAAGAATAATGCTTCGTTCGTAGTCATAAGTAAAAGGTTCATGATCACGAGGTGATACTTTGATCATTCCATACAATCCTGCTTCTTTTTGCATTCCATTCTTAAGCTTAAAGGTAAGCTCAACCATGGCTATGATAATTTGAATTCTACTACTGGAACAAGTAAACTGATATATATACACAGATATATATCAGTAAGCTAATTGGTTGTTTTTGTGATTCTCTTCTTCTCTGGCAATGGAGAATGGTGATATCTATATATAGTATATTTGAGGTCACCTTTGAAATGGCTTTACAGAAATGATTGCCTGTAGTGATTGAGCCGATAGTGGATATGGCATCACTTATATAATGCAAAAGTCCTGAACAGTCAGACAAAGAAGGTGGTAATGTTTTTAAGAAAACCAACTCGTGGGTTTTTTCCCCCCTCCTTTAATAAAGGAACTATTCGTAGATATTTCGTACAGTGGAATTTCTTTTTTTCTTTTTTTAATTGTTCACGTCTTGTTGACTTGACTAAACTTTCCGGTATACTGTCCAGGCAATTCTTGCCTTGCCTGCATGGATTTTTAAATCCACCTTCTTACTTAATTAAAAAATTAATCTTAATCTTACATACAAAATATATTATATATATATATATATATTATTATAGTTTTTAAATTACTCATATGATATTCTCTCTATAATAATCAAATAAAAGAATGAAAGAGAAAATTAAAAAAGATTATTAGAATATTTTTAAATAAATATATTATATTAACTAATTTAATTAATTTTTTAATATAATTAAATTAGTTAAAGAAATATTATATTAAGAAATAGCTTGTAATTAATGTAAATTGAATTTTCAACAAGATCTCAGTTGGGTTTCTCTCGAAGCGGTTTAGAATTGATTTTAGAGAAATTTGGCAAAAAAATCTCTATTAAAAATTTTATTGAGGGTAAGAGCCTAAATAAGAGTACTAAATATATATTAATAGGTGTTGGTCTAAATGAAAGTGGAATTAAATCTATATAAATGTAAAATATATCTTTAAAGAGTTACCTCAATTAGGATGGATAATTTCATTGGATGAGTTCCCCTAAGTTTCTTTGAGTTATACAAACAATTAGTTATATTATTTATGGGGGGGTTGAAAAATAAGTAGCATTATTATATCCAACATGAAATTCAAGCTGCATCACTGATACAATATTTTAGAAGCTCTTGCGACAGATTTTTTATGTCTTTTTTTGTAATTATCTGTTATCCGATATTATGAATTAATTCAGATTCAAGAATTGCTGACCCAAATAAATGTAGTTCTCAATACATGGCAGGTGTTTATTATCAAATAAGAACGATTGCCCACAATGGATTTTTTTTTACAAAAAAAATTTGTCAGCTGAATTTTACCTTAATTGACCAAATTTTACAATTTTTAATATTAGCCAAATTTTACATAGCTATGTACGGTGTCTGAGAATACAGAGGAACTAGAAATTTAGAATTAGGGCGAATTTGTAACAAATTATTTTTTATTAATTGAAAAAATAAATTATAATATTATAAATATAATAGTTTGAGTATAAAAGATCAAATATCATTAGATAACAAAATTGTTAATGGTTCAGTTATTTTTTAGATGCATTAAAAAATCTTCTTCATAGCTAGAACAATTTATTATTTCAAAAATCAAGTTAAAAGATAAATAATTTAGCAATTATATACAAATAAAAAAATAAAATAAAATTAAAAAATTACTTAATTTTAATCTATGTTGGTTGGTTGCGAGATTAGAGGGTATATGTCTCTACTTTTTGTCAACAAGAGAGGGGGAAAATAGACAGACCGAGTTGTGTGTAAAATTAAATTTAAAATTTATATATAAGTTAGGGTGGACAATAAAATTAATGGGGGTTTTTAAATTTTTAAAGAAATATATATAGTAAGAGAGAGAATAAGAAAAAATAATAGAGATAATATAAAAAAAATAGAGATAATATAGTAATTAATTAGTTTATAAGTTCTTTTATTATTTCATAAACTATTCTGACCAATTTATCTATAAAATTTTAATTTTAAATTATAGTTTAATAAAAAAATTTATGTTGTTAAACAAATTTAAAATTAAAGCATCAATGGACAGAAAAGGCCGTCACCCCTAGCCCTCGTGTAGATTTGCCCCTGATTAAGGAAATATCAATTCGGCTTTTCAGTAGGCAGCTTAAAATAAATCTAAGAGTCCATAACCTATAATCTAATGAAATATAAGCCCTCTTATAAATAAAAACTCGTGGGTTAAATATAATTTATAAATGTCATTAATTCATAAAAAAAATGACATTTATAATTAATGATGTGACACTCATTTAGCATACATTTTTAAATTCTATAGATATAAATAAAATCAAAATCAATAATATTGCAAATTATATATAAATGAAAGAAGACAATTATAATTATAATACTCATCTAATCATATTTATAGGTTACTTTTAATATATTTTATATATATCAAGTATATAGAATCTTAAGCTTTATTAACTATTATATAAAATTTAACAACTTTACAACTTTATCTTTATTTAATATATTACACTAAATGGAAAAAAATACAACATAAATAAATTAAGAGTAAAATTATATATTTATATAAAAAAAATTTCTCTTTCTACCCTATAAATAGAACTAAAACAAACATTATCTCATTACCTTATAAATAAAACTAGAGGATGAATTCTTATTTTTATGATGATAATAAATACTCCTTCAGTCTTTAATATGAAAATAATTAAAAAGTTAATTTTCATTCTAAATATAAAAAATATTTTATAATTTTTTTTTAAATTATTCCTATTAATACTTTGTCAAAATAATTAAATAAGAGAGGGTTAATAAAGCAGATAAGGGTATTTTAAAAAAAATGATATTAACTAATTTAATTAAATTAACTAATTTAATTAATCTCTTTAATCTAATAAAATTAATTAAATATATTATATATTAAATTAATTAAATATATTATATATTAAGGTGAGGGGAGTATATTTTATTTTTTTAAAAAAAAATCTCTTTTCATTTTTTATTTTGTAGCAATTTATATATTTTTTTTAATTATTAGTTAACACGACACATCCACGACAGTTGTAACTAACATATTATGGACATAAAAGCTAATATCTATAATTAAAAATACTGAAAGGACAAATAAAAAATTATAAAGACAGTCAAATTATTATTATTTTTTGTTAAGTATATATATCTTTTTATTATAGTTAATTCTATCTGAGATACTAAATCGCTTCATGAGAATATGGGTCTGCTTGATCTGGTGAATATGGTCTATTTATCAATTTATTTTGTTTTACAGTGCTTGAATTTTTTTTTCAATTGTTTTTTTTTTTTAAAAAAGTTTCTTCAGTATCTACGCAATTGAAGTTTACTATAGTTATATAAGACGATATGAAACACGTACATGAATCTCCTACTCATCGTTAGGAGGACCCCTATGAAGTTAGTTCTCTTGTACGTCCACTATTAATTTTAATACTCTCCATATACTAATTATTTATTACTTCTTCATTAGAGGACTTCCTCGAACGTTTCATGAGTTAAACATAATCAATATAATATTCAGTAATTTAATACTCTTCCGTCCGTAATATAAAAATTAATTATAACATCTTCTTAAATTATTCCTATATAACAATAATAGATTATATATCAATTCATAAATTTAATAATAGATTAGTTTAAAAAATTAATAAATATAAAAGATAAATTAAAATAAATTATTATATTTATGACTAATTAATGTTGATCCAAGTAGGAGGAAAAAGTTCATGAATGTAAAAAAAGTCATTAGGAGAGTTACTCCAAATCAACCTCAATAATATTTAAATATAATAGAGTCATATAGTTATATAAAAAATATTATATTTATGATTAAAATATATACTTTAATTAAATATTATATTTATGATATTACTTTTAAACGTTATTAAAATTTTGTAAATACAAAATAATATTTAAAGGTCTTTATTTGTATTATAAATAAATTTTGCCATCAATATATCCAATTGACATCCCAACTGAATATGATGGGCAAATGAAACCTTAAAAAAAACGTTGCCTATATCTTGAGAACTTTGTGTATAGCTTTTTTTCTAACCCCCCAATATTTAGCATGAGAACTATTTATCTAATTTAGATATATTAAAAAAATAAAATATATTATTTAATTATAAAATATCCATATGAGACATTATATTATATTAATAAGTTAAATAAATTAATTTGTAAAAAAAATAAATATAAAAGATAAAATAGATTAAAATATTATATTTAGAATTAAAATTTATCCCTTAGGTCATACATCTAGAGTATTTTTCCCCTTTACTCTTCAAAGAATTTTACACCAACATCTCTATATCCTTTTTAATTGTATATCTTATTTTTCTATATTTTTGAACAGAACCTATGACGAACTAACAAAAAAGACCGATTGGAGCAAAGAAAGAAGAGTGTAGTGGTGGCATTTGTACCACTTCAATTATAGAGTGATTTGTTTAAAAAACAAATTTAAAAACCAAAATGGATAGGATTTGAATCTTGAATCGTCCAAAACAAGAGACAAAAATTTGGGCCTGACTCTACAAAAGGACAAATGCTGCCGCTAATATAAAAAAGTTTTGATGACAGATAAATTTGTGAATACAAATCATTCGTTAAATCATCCACTATCCTCCATTTTCTTCTTCCTTCTACTCTTCAGTCTCCTGTGAGTTTTGCTTCCTCTCCCAACTCTAATTTAAGCTTCTGTTTCACTCTTGTCCACTTTCTCAGACACCCACTCGTCAATTTGTTTTTTTTTTTCAGGAATTGCAGCTGAATCTGAATCAATCAGAGGAGATGTCGAAGAACCATTTAGATGAAATAATAAGAGTTGATAATTCGCTGAACCCCAGAATTAATTCTTTAAAACCTCCAATGACAAGAGCAGTAAGCGATCAAGCCAAGGCGCTTGTGGATGCTGGCGTTCCTGTTATCAGCTTGTCAGCTGGAGAGCCTGATTTTGATACTCCAGCTCCAATATCTGAGGTTCATTCTCTTTTAGCTCCATTTTATCTATTCGTTTCTACATCTTTGGTCTTGAAGAGTTACTGAACTAGTTCAATATTTTAGATAAATTAAAAAAATTAAATATATTAATAAATTATAATTAAATTTAACTATTTAAAAAGAAGTTTTGTTATATATTTATTAATCTACTTAATTTAGTTAACCAGCTCTTATATTAATTATAATTAGCTTATTTATTTAATTTCCTTAATCTACTTAAAAAAATTATACTTACTCTTATATTAAGGATTGAATAAATATTTAACTAATTTGAATATATTAAGAAAGTTAGATAAATTAATTAAATATAACAAAAGTGATATAATTTTCTTAAAATATCTATGTGTAACATTGAATTATTTAGTTTGAAGGAAAAATAATAAATATAAGAGATAAAGATAACTGTAGTCTTATATTAAAAATTAAAATTAACTCTTTAACTAAATGGAAGAGTACTTTATTATACAATAGAAAACCCTGTGTTTCTTTTTTGTGAGCGCTTAGGCTGGAATAAATGCAATTCGTGATGGTTTTACGAGATACACCTCAACTGCTGGAATACTAGAACTCCGCCAAGCAATCTGTCGCAAGTTAAAAGGTTCATGTGGTCCAGTAAATTTATGTACTTCATTGTTTGTAGGATTAATACAAATTTTAATCCTTTAAATTTATCTTTATTTTAATTTTAGTTTCTTAAATTTTAAACAATATGTTTTGATCCCTCAAGGGGTAAAATGTTTCAAAATTTTATAAAGTTATAGAGATTAATATTTTAGACAGAAAAAAATTTAAAAGACTAAAACTAAAATAAAGACAAATTTAAAAGATCAAAGTTTATATTAACCCTTATTTTTAATTTATTCTATAGGGGGATTACTATAAGATTTTACGGTAGTAGAAAAACATGCAATGACAAATTTTAATATAGAAAATAATAACGAGTTTATGATATTTATTTATTATTAGGACTCTTTAGTAGTTAAATCTCTTCTTTTAAACTTCATAATCATTCCCCCTATTTTTTATGGGATCGATGTTTGACACAATACTACTATACATTGCTTTGATTGCAGAGGAGAATGGGATTATTTATACTCCTGATCAGGTTGTGGTTAGTAATGGAGCTAAGCATAGTATTGTGCAAGCATTTCATGCAGTTTGTTTCCCTGGAGATGAGGTGAGAGGCTTCTACGTACATTCTCTTATTGTCATTATATAAAAGTTAATTAATTTTTTTAAATAGATTAAAAAAATTAAATAAATTATTTAATTATAATTAATATAAAAATTAGTTAACTAATTTAAGTAGATTAATGAGTATATAATATAAATCGATTTTGAAAAGTTAAATTTAATTATAATTAACTGATTTATTTGACTTTTTTAATCTATATAAAAAAATCAATTAGCTCCTATATTAAAGATCGGAGGAGTACTGAATTTTTGAAGCACAGAAAAAGCTTGAAGTCATCCGTAATTAAGTTTCTGGGCATTCCATTTACTTAGGATTTGATTGAGTCAGGTTATTATTCCATCTCCTTATTGGGGTACCTACCCAGAAATGGCAAAAATGGCCGAGGCAACTCCTGTCATAGTTCCAACAAGCACAGCCAATAACTTTCTGTTGGATCCAAAACTTCTTGAATCTAAACTTACTCAAAGATCAAGATTACTTGTTCTTTGTTCTCCATCTAACCCTACTGGATCTGTTTACCCTAAGAACTTGCTTCAAAAGATAGCTCAGATTGTAGCAAAGCACCCCCGGCTACTGGTAAAATCATACTTGCTTCTGAGATTAATGTGTTGATGATTATATATAATTTATCTGAAAGATATCAAGGGTTGTTTTGTTTGAAATATATATAGGTTATATCTGATGAAGTTTATGAACACATAATTTATCCACCTGCAACCCATACTAGCTTTGCCTCTTTACCGAGCATGTGGAACAGGACCCTAACAGTAAATGGGTTTTCCAAGGTTAGTATCTAATGATTCAATCTCTTATTACTCACATCTCCTTAATATAAGATACAGTTGAATAATTTAAAGAAATTAATAAAAATAAATAAATAACTTAATTATAGTATATATTTAATATCATTAGATTATATATTAATTTATAAATCAGGAAAATTAGTTTTAAAAAAATGATAAATATAAATAAAATAATTTATTTAATTTCTTTAATTTTTTCAAATTAATCGATTTGATCTTATATTAAGGAATAGTAGTACATTTGGAACTCCCAATGCCCTGAATGAAACTAGGGTTCTAATGGGTATCTTAAAAGACTGTTTTTTGGGTACTTCATCATTAATCTTGGTATTGATATGTTATGGTGTCCTTTTTGACTATCTAATTGGGTTATATTTGAATATTATCATATCTAATTAGAGATAAGTTCTCAAGAACTCTTCCACTATCACCATAAATTATGAAAGTTTTGAAAGTGAACTATTGTAGGCCTTTGCAATGACTGGTTGGCGTGTTGGATATATTGCTGGTCCAAAGCATTTTGTTGCAGCTTGTGGAAAGATCCAGAGTCTGGTATTTGCATATGTACATATACACTTTATTTATTTTCTTGTGCTTCAAGACATTAATTAGACTAGTAATTGAATTGTGTGGAATTTAGATGACTTCAGGGGCGAACAGCATATCTCAGAAAGCTGCATTGGCTGCACTAGGACTTGGTCATGCTGGTGGGGAGGTAGTTTCCACAATGGTCAAAGCATTTAAAGAGAGGCGAGATTTCTTGGTCAAAAGTTTAAGTGAGATGGAAGGTGTCAACATGTCAGAGCCTCTGGTACACGCTCAATTATTTGTTTATTAATAAAAAAACTACACTTAGCATGCTTGATCTTTTTCTCTTGCTTGCATGATGACTTGCAGGGAGCATTTTATGTGTTTATTGACGTAAGCTGGTACTATGGAAAACAAGTTGAAGGGTATGGCGTGATTGAGAATTCTGAGTCCTTCTGTCGGTACCTATTGGACAAGGCACAGGTATTCATTCATTAATCACTTTTATTGTTTGCAGAAACTTTCAGAGATTGTTATTGTTAATTTGATTAGAGAAAAATAATGAAAAAAAAATAAAAAATGATATATATTATTTAAAAATAATATATTTATACAATTACTGTAACTTATTTAATTTTATACACTAATCTATGGACATCGAGCCTCTAATAGCCCTCTCCAATACTCCTTATAATACCTCAACTTCCCAAATGGTTTTTTTTTCTTCGCATTATTATATTCTACATAAAATGAGTGACATTTCAATATCTTATAAGCAAAAAATGGTGCAGTTTTAATTTTTTTATAGTTTAAAAAAATACTCTAAAATTAGGTTTGATTTATTTTTCTTGAAAAATTATAAAAAATTCAAAACTATACCATTTTTTTCATAAGATATAAAAATATCACTCCTTGTATATAGAATCTAATAATGCAAAGAAAAAGAAAAAAGCATTTAGGACTTTAGAAAAATTGATGGGAAATTAAAGAGGGCATTAGAGGCCCCTTGCCCATAATATGCTCTTATTTGAGGAAGATTGACTAATCCCGTAACTATAAAGTTTTATGCGAAGAAAGACATAAATTAATTCTATAACTATAAGATTTTGTGAAAAGAATTTCAAGTTATCATATTCTTCATTATAGTGAGAATTATACAAGTTCATACTTCAAATCTATGGATTGTAACCCTTTATATAGAATATTAAGTCATCTAATAATAAAATAATTAACACTAATCACCTAATTAATTCAAACTTCTAACAATTATGGTGAGTGAGTATGATACGATCAGAGTTTAAAATGCAGGTGGCAGTAGTACCAGGAAGTGCATTTGGAGATGATAATTGTGTTCGCATATCCTATTCCTCATCCCTCACTACACTACAAGAAGCTGTAGAGCGAATCAAGAAATCACTTGTTCCTCTGCTTTCAACCCATTGAGTTTCATTCTATGATTGGATTTGGAAATCTGTAATATGTATGTTACGTTCAGGATGAAGATAAAATGGCGTGCCTATATATTGTTTTGCATGTTAGAACAAACTAAACCAGAACAATTCATACTCATTCACGGTAATTCTAGATCACGAACCATAGTAGAACTCATTTAGACAATAACCTTATCACCTATGCTTGCAGCATTTTTTTAAGAATCAAATTTATGACTATTGATTAAGCTAGAACAAATCTTACTAATTGATTAAAGTGTGGCCGGCAAAGTTTCCTTCGATTTTGTGGAACAACTTTCTCATCTCTTACGTACAAATACAAGTCTTTAAAACTCTTTCGGAAAAAATAGCATCCTCGTTATAAAATTTTCAACAATCTCACAAAACCTTCCCTTCCAAAGACAGCACAAGCCCAGGCTGCCTTTTTTCTTAAAAAGACCAAATTATTGGGCTCAATTTAGTGGGCCTGGCCTATTCTTCGGCTATTATAGAATTGGGCTGATAACGTAGATGATAAGCGTCAAGATGAGGTTCAATCCAGTTCAATATTATGTTGAGTTCAACTGATGAATTGATAAAATATACAATTATTTAAAGTATGTTTACTTTTTAAATAGTATCACCTTGTTGTGATTTCAGTCACAGCATTTAAAGAGATATTATAGCTCTTAGATGCCTATATTTACGCTTAAGGATAATTGACTGCTTGTCCTACCCTAAAATTGGTATCACTTAAGAAGAAGAAAGACTTTACAATACTCTTGGATCATTGGGGAACCAAACCCTTTTCCCAAAAAAAATTGATATAAAAAAAATCCATTTCAGTATTTAATTTAAAATCTATATCCTTCAAATGAGAAAATTAACTAAATTCAGAGGCAAGATTTTACAAGATCAATTTTATTTATTTCACTTTATCCTTATTTTCTTTTTACCTCTTTATTTAAAAATAGACTTTGTAGGCCAGATTTCAAAGAATATTTGTTAGATGTTTGTTGAGATGCAGCGAATTGGAGTTGCTATTTTTATTTTTTTATCTGGTATTTTTTACTAGTTATTACTCTTGTTCTTTCTATAAGAGATGTTTAACAATTTTCACACATATTAAAAAAATATTTTATTAATAAAAAATTAGTCTAATAATATAAGGTCTATCCATATCCTTATAAATCTCAAGTTTGATTTTTATATGAAACATCTATATTAGGAGGAATAACCACAAACATTAAAACTAGATACTTGGTAATAGAATCCAATAAATAATATCAAAATAAAATTAATTAAAAATAATTACTCTTGTAAATATGTCTAAATTTTCAATATTTTTTCAAAATCACCTTTAGTATAGTGTTGTCTCTCTTTGCATAATTAAGAATATTTAAAGAAAATTAAGTGAGCAATGCTTCTAGAAATATACTACCTCTTATACTTAATATAAGATTTACTTAACTAATTTAGATAAATTAAAGAAATTAGTTAAATTAATTAATTTAATAATTATGTGTTAGTTTTTATAAAATATACTTAGTTTTTATAAAATATACTCTTTAATCATATATATTTGAACACTATTGATACAAACCCTATTAATATGCACAATTATGTAAGAATATTTTTTAGAAAATAAAGTGAATAAGAGTCTTATATTTATAATTAAACTAAATTTTTTATTTAATTCTTATATTTAAAACTGGAAAAAAATAGAAGGTGAATCAAGGATAAAAGAAACTTTTTAATCGGTGTCTTATATAAAATAAAAAACAGAAAAAAATAAACAATGCGGTGGTTAAAGAAGACACGAAGTAAGAAGCTGAATTATTATGTATCCCACTTATCCCCAATAATGGTTCATTAACGTGCCGATCATACAGTAATAACCCACTCACCACTCTTACCTAATAAACAAACCAATGAAATCATAAGAATCAGCATACATTGAATCTGGACACTCATATTTTGTGAAACTCAATTAAAAACAAAAAGAATTGATTAAAAAGCCTAAAAAGCAAGCTACATTAACATGCCACATTGTATGTAACTACTATACCTTTGATAATTTGATGAATTTGGACGTGATTCTGGTTAGGAACATGGCATGAGAGAGGGAGACGTGAGATTTCTAGTATCACAATGGTGGATCAACTAGTGCTGATCAATTCAAAACCATTAGCTTTTAAGATCAATTTCCTTTCCATTACTAAATGCACTCATTAACTCCAAGAGTGCAGTCCCTTTGTCTTTCTATTTTGGTTGATAATGGTTTAAATATTACTATTTCTGTCTGTTTTCCATAGGGAACTTTGGGATAATTCTTCTTGTCCCATTTATAAGGGTTTATTTAAATTAATGTCTATAAAAGTAACTTTTATCTCAATTATTATTTGCAAATTAAAGTTGAAGTAAAAATCAATTATTATAGGATGATTTATATTTGAGTCACTATTGAGTCCCAAAAAAGTGAGTATTTTTCATAGACACATGTATCCTTTTATTGAATTTTTTTTAAATCATGGTCAGATACTAAATATAAATATATTTTCTAATAATTCGAACTCTACCTCACCACATTATAAGACACTAACATTTTCTTCTAAACCCAATATCTGTTAGTATAAAAAATATTTGTTTGAAATAAATTTATTTATATAATATATTGAAAAGCTAATTTTAGAAGTTCCTAATATAAAGAAAAACCAAAAACTGATTTCTAAAGCTCCAAAACTAACTTTGGCTTTAACTTAGCTTTTAGTTAAAAAGTCATTTTGTTGGAATGCTAATTCAAACAACAATTTGAGGGTCAATGGACTTTTAGCTTTTTAATCTTAGAGGAGGGGGAAGGGATTTTGATAGTACCAAGTTTGGTTCAAGAGGGTAGAGGAGGAAAATATTTTTATTTAAACAATTTTACCCTCATCAAAATTAATTATATATTTATAATTAAAATATTTTATAGGTATAATAAAATATTTCCTTTTTCCTCCAAATCCCTCCATTTTTGGAGGGTAGCGTTATAAGGGAGGGAGTATAATCATAAAAACTTGGGGATATTTCAAACAAAAATTTAATGACTTATAATAGAGATAAACAAAAGGTTCCATTAAAATGATTAGATGAGCCTTATAATAAAGATAAAGAGTAATTATTATGAAGACTTAATGGCAAAGACATGATTTTGACTGAACCACATGGAACAACTAATTCATATTATCTATTTAATTAATTTAATTATATTAAAAAGATTAATTAATATATAATATTTTTCTAAAACGTTATAATTATCTCTATCACTCCCTCCCTTATTTAGTTATTATTAAAGAAGTATTAATAGGGATAATTTGAGAATAAGTTGATAAATATAAAAAAATATATATTTAAAATTATAATTAATTTTTTAATTAAATTTTATATTAAAAATGATATAAATATTTTATTAATTTTTTAGCCATATGTAAAGGTACAAACTTGGCGCATTTTTAGCAGGGAAAGGAACGGGATGACTTATTCGGATATATGTCAGTGTCACACCACATACAAGTACTTAAAAGACAAAGTACAGTGAGTCAAACAAGCATTAAAACACACACGAACTAGTTTGACTTTTGGACTGAGAATGATGAGATACAACACACATAGATCTTTATATATATACATACATATATAGATATATATCTAGCATTCATATTTGCATCCAATAGCTTCGCCCACAGTCAAGAACACTCTTCCACCAATTTTGCTCACAGATTCAGCCGCCTTTAGCTTGTGGATCACTTCCCATGTAGGGCTCGCAATTGCTAACTATTCATAATCATAAGATGGTCAATGAGTATGTTTTATTGCAGAAAGATATATATATATATATATATATATATATATAATTATTTATTCCTTTCTATGCCTTAAATAATAATTACCTCCTTCCCCATTGACACCAAACTTTGATGGAGTTCCTCCAGACAAGCAATTCCAGATGTATCGATGTTCACCAAATCTGCCATTAATATTAGGAAACCAGAAAAAAAATACTTAGTGATGACATGCTAGCATATAGCAATTAATGACCACGTTTGAGTTGTAAGAATAACTTACTGGAGATGTCGAGAATCACGAGCTGAATGGTTCCCTTATCGTCCTCTAATTCTTCCTTAGCCACCCATTTGATTATCCTTTTTCAACGCAATTCGAAAAGTGATTGGATTTTTTATAGTTACTGATAATACTCCAAGTTCATTGATGATTTTAAATAAATTAAAAAAAATTAAATAAATCAGTTAATTATGATTAAATCTAAACTTTCAAGAATAATTCATATTATATACTTCTTAATTTATTAAAATTAATTTATTAATTAAGTTTTATATTAGATATAATTAATTATTTTATTTTATTTTTTTAATCTATATAAAAAATTAATTAACTTTTATATTAAAGATTACTGAGTTGTAATTGAAAGTGAAAAATTATATATATACCTTTCCTTAACGGAAGTGGCATTTGCAAAGCAAAGCAAGGCAGACTTAAGGCGCAAGATTAGAGTGCCAGGAGGAGGCTTAACAGCCACAGGATACTGATGCACATTGCAAAACAAGTCAGTTCCTGGAAGCTTTCCCAGAGTTTCTGTTCCCGGCCTAATTGATATCAATATGATCTTCATAAACGATATTACCACCTGCACCATGTTGTTATTCCATAATCCATAGTTTATCTTCCGTAATTAATCTTGCCAAACTGCAAAAACTAAATTAATCAAGAACTACTGTTAATTAATTGCGACTATTATTAGATCCTACTCCTCCGGAACAGCGTTTCCAGTATAGAGTTGACGAGGACACAGTTGTTGATAATAAATAATGATTCCCGAGATATTGGAGTTTCAACAGTAGTGTACTTATGCACATCCACTACCCATAGTGCATTAATGCATCCAATAATTAACTTGGTGGGCCACATATATACTAGCCATTAAATCCAAAGAAAACATGAATTGGTGTCCGGAAACTGCAGCATCTAGACAAAAGGTACCAGTTAAGCCGTTTGTTCAGTTCCCCTCAGGCAATGTTTGTATGGAAAGAAAAATGTAAGAGCATAATTGAGGAGGGAATATTTTGAAAGAAATTTTTTTAAAATGGTAAAAAAATTACTATTTTTAGATATTTTTCCTCCTAATATTATTTTCTCAATTTTCTTTCTATCCAAATATAAGCTAAGCGAAAAATATTTTTGTGACACTTTTTATGAAAGTAAGGGATATAAAAAATATTAGATGCCTTCTATCCTATACACTAATTAAGCATCTCTTTAAAATTTTCTTAAGCATAAGGTTATGAGTTCAACTTCTATGAATGATAAAAAAAAGATGTAAACTATAGTAGGGGAAGTATTTATTTAGTGGTGTATTAGAGGGAGAGGGGGAGAGAGACATTACCAATTTATCATATAGCATATATTACAATATATGATAAATTTATAGGTTAATACAATTTTTTATTTTAGTCCCTTAGATTATAAGGAACAATATCTTAAACGAAAAAAAATTTGAGGACCCATGTTAACCATAAATTTATGGACAATAAAACAGAAAAGGAAGAGGTGGGAAATGAATGATACGTACCGCTAAGAGGAGGGCAATCTCAACAGAAAAGAAAATCACACCAAAGAAGGCAGAAGAGGAGGCTACAAAGTCAAGCTTGTCAACCTTCCAGATTCTGTAAGCTTCGGAGGTATCAATGAGCCCCGGAAGAGCAGAGAGAATGATCGAAGCAAGGATCGTAGTTGGAGTATAATACAACAGCTTCGTCAAGAATTGCAGTGATATCATCACCGTAATCCCCATCACCACATTCGACACTAACGTTTCACACCCCGCCGCATAATTCACCGCCGTCCGCGAGAAAGAACCTGTTTCATCATATACATATATATATATATGAGCATGTGTGTGTTTGTGTAACGTTTGAACGATGATGAACAAGTTACCAGTTGCAACATAGCAAGAGGTGAGAGATCCGATGATGTTGGTAACGCCTAGAGAGAGCATTTCCTTGTTTCCGTCGATACGATATCCTTTCAAAGATGCAAAAGATCGGCCAACGGCAATAGATTCCTATATTTATAAGTTGAAACCAAATTAATTCATTAGGAGAAAAGATAATGATCACTGCCTCATTCTCATTTTTTAATATAAGAAAATTAATTTAAAGAAATTAAAGATATAATATAAATTTATTGTAAAAGATTATATTTAATCATAAATAACTGAATTATTTAGTTTTTTTAATTTATCTAAAAAATTTAACTCAGATCTTATATATTAAGGAATGGAGAGAGTACAAATAGATATATGTTAAGTTGTGACTAACAGTTAGGGCAACGAGCGCAGCAACGAGTCCGATTTTGGCTACTTGGGCAATATGGGGACTTTTGATGTCTAGTTGATCGATGGAGCTTGGGTTCAATCCTCCTTTAACGTGTTTCACAATATTAACACCATTTTTGTCAGCTCGTGTCAGAAAAACAATCAGAGTTGAACCTATCACAGATACCAGAGGTGAGATTGCAGCAACCCAGAACAGTTTCTTCTTCCTCTTAGCCTGCCGGAGTTAATTAGGTCTTTCATCAATACGAGTTCATGATAAAGTAAGAAAAAAATCATGCATGATTAAGAATCACTCACCACAAATCTAGTTGTTAGAATGAAGATCAAGAATGAGGATCCCAGCAAGAAATTACGAGGATTCCACTGTATTTGAAGAAAAAGATTGAATAAGAGCTTTCAAAAATGAATAAAGACTTAATGCATGTCGAGTAATGAAAGAAAAGGAATATACAGGTTGTTGGAATGATCTCCAGCAAGCTTGAAGGACAGAGATAATGTCGGTCTTGTTGGTGAAATGAGGCATACCAAACAGTCCCTTCAACTGCTGAAGACCAATAACAATGGCGGCTCCCGCCATGAATCCAACAATAACAGCATGGGACAGAAAATCCACAAGGAACCCCAACCTGTTCATTCATTCTATAAATATATTACAGAAGTAAAACAAAAGAGAAGGAAAAACAAATACTCCTCAAGTCATTAATATATGACATAATTATGGAGTTATTCTTACTCCCTCATCAATAATCAAGTAAGGGTGGGAGAAAATTAAAGATGATAATTATAGTATTTTAGAAAAAATAAGTTATATTAACTAACTTTCTTAATATAATCAAATTAAATAAATACTATATTAATATTAAGAACCGTAGGAGTAGAATAAGAAATGAAGGTGAGAGACCTGAAGAGGCCAAAGGCAGCCTGAAAGATGCCAGCAAAAAGAGTGGTAGTCAAAACAAGCTTTGTATATCCAATTGGATCTGAGGAAGGGTCTATTAACTTATGAACCATAGAAGACAAAAGAAGTGAAACCACAGCCACCGGTCCAACCGCTATGTCTCTTGAACTCCCCATCACAGCATATATAAGTGGAGGCACAACACTTGTATCTGAACAACAATAAGATTAATCATCATACCATAATTCATCAATTTAAACATGATCAAGCTTCTCAGTACTACTATAACACTTACAGAGACCATATTGGGGATCGAGGTGAGCCAAAGTTGCATACCCAATGCTCTACAGATAATATAATATTAAAACATAGCATATTAGGACCGTAATTATATTAAGTTTTCCAATCACCCAAAGAGAGTACTATTTTTTCATGTTAAGTGAGATCGGAGAACTTGACAAAATATGTGTAAGAAACTTGATATAAATTTTTTACAGCAGATTATATTGTAGTACAGAAATGAAACTAGATAGTAACCTGGGGAATGCAGAGACTGGCAATAGTGAGACCAGCAAGTAAATCGTTTCTGAATTTAGTGAGAACGTAGTGACGACCCCAATGAAGAATAGGGAAAAGTGCCTGCAAAAGGGAAAGAAGAGGCTTGAGATTCCCAGGCTGGTCTCTGAGAGAGGAAAGCTTGTGGCGATACTGAGAAACAGTTTTGGTGAAGGAATCAGAAAGGTGACGCCAAAGAGAGGGAGGCTCAGGAGCATTGAGCACCCACTCGGATCTCAGATCCGAAGAAGAAGACATATTATGTCTTTGATTGAAGTGTTTGGGAGAACTCGGTCTCGTCACAGAACGAAGACGGTCACTATACTCTCATCAAACCTGATTATGCTCGAGTGCTATTAGCTTTGTCAAGTTGAAGTTGAAGGACTTATCGTTTGAAGAATCTTATATATACAGGGCCGTTTGGATTGACATTTGGAAAACAATGTATTAAAAAAAATAATTAACTTTTATAATGGATAAATTATTAAAAAATAGATAAAAAATAATAATGGGAAGTCACTGTTCATCTTCTCAATCATCTCAATTCTCTCTCTCATCTTCTAATCATCTCGCCACATCTCTCTCTAATCTTCTATCTTTATTTTTCTTTCCTCTCATCTTCTCACTTGTAGAGCTCGGCGACGGCATAGATCTATGGAAAAGAAGAAGACAACACAGATCCAATGAGCAGAAGGAGAAAACGACAGAGAAGAAGCACCAAACACCAATGACGACAATGAAGTGAAGCCCAGCGACGACGGTTACAAAGAAGACCAGTTGCGAGGGCAGCACGATGACGCCTTGGCGATAGGCAAACGGAGGCGAAGGGGAGATACAGTAAAAAAAATATGGACACAATAATCTTTAAATAATATATATGTTATTTTTTTTATTTTAAAAATTATTTAAAATTATAGTATTAAACTATATTTTAATTTATAAATCTTTTTAAATAAATAAAATATTTATTTTAATTTTTTTAAATTATAGTTTAATTTAAAAATCTATTTAAAATTATAATTTTATTATTTTCCAAACACAGACCTATACGCACTTCTGCATGTTTCCTTTCCTAACAAAATAAACAATTCAAATTTCGAAGTGGAAAGCATGAGTAGCACATGGTTTAGGAAGTGGTTTTGGATCATAAGCAGCATTGAATGTGAACCATCCTGTTATGGTCCATATTTAATTAGTCTTATTATAAGTCAAATTTAACAAATTGTCACCAACTAATAAAAAATAGTAATTAAATCATTAAATATATCTTAAATTAATAAATTTTATTAAATTTAAGTTTATTCTCTCTTTATATTCATATATTATTCTCACTTTTTTCCTATTTTTCTCTCTTCCCAACAAAAATTAAATAAAAATAAAATTAGAAAATAGTTATTAATAACCTTTTAGTACAAAAAAAAATTCTTCCTCAAATAGGCTTATAATAAAGATTAAAATGATATTTGGATAATGCAGAATCTAAAATAAAGATAATCTTTTTTATTTAAAAATTACTAGTTAGTTAAAAATTTAAATTTTAGATTAGTGAAATTATATTTGGATAATGCATATCTCATCAAAGCGATTATCACTATTGTGCTCATGTTTTAGAGTATTTAACTTGTTGCAATATAATTAATACTTTTATTACTAGGCAATTAAAAAACCTCAATGGAGGGAGAGCATACGGAATTATAGATATATCATATCATGAAAAATATGGAATAATAAAATAAAGAAACGAAAATTAAACCTAACTTTTTAAATAATTGAGGGAAAAGAAGTTGATTTCTTAAGCATTACTATATTAGCTTAAACATTAACCAGAAACAAGTGAATTTTTTAATATTCAATTTCATAATATTAAGTTATTGTGAAAATAGAGAGTGGATATTCAAGTGTCTTACAAAAACCATCCATTATATTTAGCCCTCCAAAATTTAGCTACTTAGAAGGATAAATACAAAGGATATAAATCTAATAACCATATTTATCAAGAGGCGTGAGTGATCCATATTATTGATCGTTCATTTGGTATGTTAAATAAAATAAAATAAGCAACGAATAAAATAGAAAATTCAAGTTTAATTTGTAGACAAGAAATATTTTTATAATTTCAAATAAAATAATAAACGAAACTTATGGTTTAATAAATTTATTAAAAATATTATAAATATTTTCAGAAGTAATTAGATCACCAGGATTAAAAGAATTACGGATTAATAGTGGTTTCAAAATTAAATTTGATTATATCATGTTGACTGTTCCATAATCACATCAATCAAACATATAAGACAACTACTTGTCATATAGGCACACTAAGAATAATATTCAAAGGTAATTAGTGGGCACTGATATTTATAAAATATGAGGAGCTCTTGTGTGTTTTTTATTCACATTTGAAGGAAGATACGCACATGTTATCCAAATTTTGTGAACTAAATGGAGTCTAATATATATTTATATTATATATCCTTAATATAATATATGTTAAACTAGTAAATTGTAAATAATAATAATTATTTCATATGTGAAGTAGAAATTGGTGATTTAGTTTATTTTACAAGTTGGCACATGTGTGTGTTAGGAAGTGTATAGTATAAATAGATAGGAAGGTACTCTGTGTAAGCTGACCAATTCATTTTTCAATGAAGGTAAGTTTTATTATCAGGTTCTGTTCCTTCACATGGTACCATAGCAAATGCATTTTTGGGCCAACCCTTCCCATTGATGTCCAGCCTATTATAGAGGTCAATTTCCTCTCACAACCAAGTAGGTTCCAATGTAACATCCTCTCTCCTTCGTTAGGAGACGAGAACGTTATTGTTGATGGCAGCCCTCTGTCAGGGCTTCTGTCAAGATCTCTGCAAGAAGTTTGGTCACAGCAAGTTCTTTCATCGCTGCCGCTCCGCAAGAACAATCAAGATAGCAAGAAGAAGCTTGGTTGTGAAAGTGACTCCACAAGATCTGTACAGACCTTCAAAAAAATTCCAGCAGCGTACTTGGCTAGATCTGTGAGTATGACTCTGCAAGTTCTTTTGTTGGTAACCATAGCTGTTTGGCCAAACTAGTCTAGGTCAAAGCAAGAAATCTTGCCAGAGACGAGATTCTTGATTCTTGGTAGCCTTCCTTCCGTCATCATAGGCATAGCAAAAAGAATCAATCATCAAAGTGAAAGAGCCCCTCTATCACATTTTTACACATTATGTGAACTATAACCACCGTAACAAGAATCATTCTATCAATCAGGTCACCATTTTATTGTTGTTATTCACATCTTGGATTTCTTCCTCTATCTTGTTGGTTACAGAAGCTTGTACAATGGGAAAGGATGATCAATTGGCACAAACAATTGTTTTCTCCCATTCACTGTATTTGCATCCCTCGGATACTCAAATGGTTACCCTTGTTCCACAACTTCTTCGTGGATTCGACAACTATGAGATATTGAGCAGGACTATGCGATTAGCCATTCATGAAAGAAACAAGCTGGGATTTATAGATGGAACATGTACCCGTGAACAGTAGCCACCTGATTTGTAAGGTATATGGGATCGTTGTAATTCTATCATCCTTTCATGGCTAATTAATTCTGTTAAAAGGCATATTTTTGCCAGACTAGTTTTCTCCACCAGTGCTCAGATGGTTTGGGATGACCTAAAAGAACATTTTCAAAAGAAAGATGGTACTAGAATTTTCTTTCTACATAATTCAATATCCTCTCAAATTCAAGGAACCATGAGTGTTGCAATGTACTACACAAAGTTAAGGGATATTTGGGACGAGTATGACTGCCTAGTTCCCCCACCATCATGCCAATGTTCATCTACTTAGCAATATTCCCAAGCACTTCAACAGCAGCGGCTTTTGTAATTGCTCCTTGGGCTGAATGATAATTTTGATGATGCAAGGACTCAAATCCTCCTCTAGACACCTCCCCTGTCAGTCAATCAGATATTTTCCTTGATTTCTAAAGATGAGTCACAGACAGAAATTTCATCCCAGTCACCCAATAACCTATTGGAAGGCACTGCCATGGCTACTTGTGGTGGGAGACAAGGAAGAGGATGTGGTCGAGGAAGAAGCCAAGATGAGTGTACTTATTGTCATCAGAAAGGCCACAAGAGGGATACCTGCTATCATCTAGTTAGTTTCCCTCTTAATTTTAGAGGGAAACAAACTCCAGAAGCTACTGTCAAACAGGTTACTCAGTGTGAGAGTGCTACCACTACCTCCCAGACACACCAATCACCAATTGATGCACTCTCAGAACATGGGTCCATTTCTCAGGTATAATACGACCAGATACTTCAGATCTTGAGTAATAAGCCTTCTGATGATGTTGTGGGAGCCGCTAGTGACTACATTGATGAATGTGTTTCAAGTATTATAAATGCTACACCTAATTCTTTGTTTAAGATTGACTGGATTATTGATTCTAGGGCCACTTGTCATGTTGCTCGTAGTATTGCTATGCTTGATAGTGCACATAGGTATGTAGGCCCCCTAGGAGGATTACCATGCCAAATGGGGACATAATGGTAGTCACACACACTGGCACAATATGTGTTGGAGATGGAATTATCCTTAGAAATGTTTATTTTGCTCCTGGCTGTTGTTTTAATCTTATTTATGTATCACGTTTAACTGTTGACATACACTGCATAGTGTCATTTCATCCTGAATGTTGCCTTTTACAGGAAACCTTAAGTGAGAAGGGAAGAATGATTGGTAGAAAGAATTCTGGGTTATATGTACTAACTAAAAGTATGATGATTGGCAATATTATGCATGTTGAACAGCAAGCCCCTCTCAATTTTCCTCAAGATATTTAGCATACGAGGCTAGGTTAGGCACCTATAGATAAGTTGAAACATCTAGATTTGATTAGGATTGAAGTTCCTGTTATTCATCATAATAAGTGTGATATGCATGCACGTTCTAAACAAACTCGCTTGCCCTTTGCTTCTAGCTCTTCTAAGACTAGTCGTTGTTTTGAATTACTTCATGTTGATGTTTGGGGGCCCTATAGAACACTTACTTATAAAGGTCATCGTTATTTTCTCACTATTGTTGATGATTTTTCATGATGTACATGGACTTTCTTAATGACCAATAAGATTGATGTTGTTTCTCATTTGAAGAATTTCTTTGCTTTTATTTCCACTCAATTCTCTGCTTTAATTAAGAAATTATGCACTGGCAATGGGGTTGAATTTGTAAATCATGCATTAAAGACTTATTTGAATGATAAAGGGGTCATACATAAAACTATGTGTCCATATACTCCCCAACAAAATGGAGTAGTTAAACGCAAACACAGATACCTGTTAGATGTTGCACAGAGCCTTTTCTTTCAATCTGGGGTACCATTAAAATTTTAGGGAGAATGCATTACCACTGCCACTTTTCTCATCAACAGGACTCCATCTCGTATTTTAAACTTTAAAACCCATATGAGCTTTTGTATGGTTACTAGCCAGATTTATCCATGGTTAAAATTTTTGGTTGCCTTGCATATGCTACTAATATGTATAATCAAGATAAATTTGGTCCCTGATCAGATCCTTATGTCTTTATGGGATATTTAAATACTCAAAAAGGTTTTTTATTATATAATATTCAAACTGCATCAATGTGCGTTAATCGTCATGTCATTTTTGTTGAGTCTAAATTTCCCTTTTGAGACTCTATATGTATCAATCAAGGGGAGATAATGGGGATTTCATGATTGATCCATTCACCCTTAACTCATCTAAGTATGATGAGTCTATTACACCACCAATTAAGATATCAAAAACTCATATTCCCACACATTGCACGCATCCACCAGTTCAAGGAGTAGTTAATCCTCATGAGGTAAATAGTGAAGTAAGCATTAGCCATCCAAGCGGTGGTAGGATAGTACGTGAAAGAAGGCCACCGGCATGGATGCAAGATTATCATTGCATAATGAAGGCTTCAAAGAAGGTTCTGTTTGGATATGCTTGTGTAACAGATTCACAATAGCCTACTGACACAGGTAAAAGGAAGGTAAAATACCCCTTAAAATCACATTTATGTTATTCAAATATCTCTATTGATTATAAAGTTTTTTTATCCAAATTTGATAGTTTTGTTGAGCCATGTAGCTTTTAAGAGGCTGTCCAAGACCCAAGATAGGTTGATGCAATGCAAAAAGAGATACAAGCTTTGGAAGAAAATGGTACATGGCAGGTGGTTGACCTGCCTAAAGGTAAAATACCAATTGGGTGTAGATGGTCTTCAAGGTAAAATATAATTCCAATGGCAATATTGATAGATTTAAAGCTAAGTTAGTGGCTAAAGGCTATAGTTAATAAGAGGGAATTGATTATTTTGAGACATTTTCTCTTGTGATTAAAATAGTCACAATTAGAATTGTGCTTACTCTTGCTGTAAAGAATGATTGGGTTCTATTTCAAATAGATGTGTATAATGCTTTTCTCCAAGGCGACTTGGATGAGAAGTATATATGCACATACCATAGGGTTTTGGAGATTTGACAGAAAATAAGGTCTGCAAATTAACAAAATCCCTATATGGGCTCAAACAAGCTTCACGGCAATGGAATATTAAACTCACTAATGCATTACTAGAAGCAAGTTTTGAACAAAGTAAGTATGACTATTCTTTATTTGTTAGAAAAGGTGAATCTGAAGTTACTTTGTTATTAATTTATGTTGACGACTTGATCATTACTGGAAACAGATTGATAAAATCAATGAGGTAAAGTAGTTTTTGCATAGTAAGTTTAGAATAAAGGATATAGGAGAACTTAAATATTTTTTTGGAATAGAGGTGGTAAGGTCAAGTAAAGGAATAGTACTTAATTAAAGAAAGTATGAATTGGATATTATTTCTGACATGGGATTGTCTGCAGCTAAGCCCCTTACAATACCAATAGAGAAAAACATTAAATTGACAACCAATCCTAAGAAAGAAACTGATGATCCATTATTACCTCAGCCAGCCACATACAGGAGATTGGTAGGAATGTTGTCTTATTTATCTATAATCAGGCCTAACTTGTGCCTTGTTGTGCAGGGACTTAGTCAATTTATGAATGCACCTAGGAGGTCTGACTACAATGCAGCAGTAAGAGTGGTTAGGTATCTCAAAAACCAACCAGGTCTTGGGATATTGCTAGCAGCAGGACAGGCTACTCAGTTGGAATGTTTTGTTAATCCAGATTGGGGAGCATGTTCAGATATTCGCAGGTTGTGGGATCTTTAATATGCTGGAAATCAAAGATACAATCAACTATTTCAAAGTCTTTGGCAGAGGCAGAGTATAGAACTTTGAGCCAGGCTGTGTCAGAAGTGGTGTGGATTTCGAGGATGTTGAAAGATTTAGAAGTATATGATTTGGAACCTGTTCAGGTATTTTGTGACATCCAATTAGCTATATATATAGTAACAAATCCAGTGTTTCATGAACGTACAAAGCATATAGAAGTGGACTATCATTTCGTACGAGAGAAGCTTCAGGAGGGTGTAATTGAGCTTAAACATGTGAAGAGTAAATATCAACAAGCAGATATTTTGACTAAAGTTTTTGAAAAAGAAGATAATAGTATATTTTTGTGCAAATTAGGGACTATAAATCTTTATAGTCACAAATTTAAGGGAGAGTGTTAAACTAGTGAATTGTTAATAATAATAATTATTTAATATGTAAAGTGGATATGGGTGATTCGGTTTATTGTACAGGCTGGCACATGTGTACGTTAGGAAGTGTATAGTATAAATAGATAGGAAGGTACTATGTGTAAGTTGACCAATTCATTTTTCAATAAAGGTATGATTTATTATTAGGTTCTGTTCCTTCACAATATCTACTTAACTAATATTAAAAAAATAATTAAATTAGTTATTTATAATTATTGTGTGTTATTTCTCTAAAATATCCTATTTAATTATGTACATTTGAGTTATCCTTAATAGAAACTAATTTAATATGTGCAATTATATAGAGTTATTTTTTGGAAAAGATTTTAATTTTGGGAGACAAAGTGATAAGAATATTATATTTAGGATTAAAGTATACTCTATATCTAGTTCTTATATTTAAGACTGGATAGAATATTTTATATCCAGCTAATATGGGCCAGAATTTTCATTTACAGATGTGCTAGATTTTGTTTTTGTTGTTGTGGGGTAATTAAGATCATATAATCCCGCTTAATTCGGTAGAACACGTGATTGTTGTGGTAAGTAACAGAAGTAACTGAATGTCTTCCAGCGCAGATTTAAATTCAAACCACCACCATAATTGATTTTACATCATACTCCCTCTTTTTTTATATAAGTTTTAAACAACCGAACTGTGGTTTAAAAAATATGTTAAAATTAGTTTAAAATAATAAACATATACCACATATTCAGTATCTAACTTCTTTTTTAGATCCTATTACTTAGGAGGGTGTAAAACCTTGGTAGTTTCGTCAAACTTGAGGTGGTTTAGTCCAATCCGTTCTAGTCCAAATAAGCTCTATAATAAAATTAGATTGTATTGGACTAGATTGGTTGGTCAGTTTAGACTTGGTCTAAAACCAAGTGATCAAACTACTTGATCTGGTATAGTATGACTTTATAGAATTTTTTAAAAACATATTTTATAATTTGAATGTAATTTTTTATTATTGTTAGATATTCTTATAGATTAATAATTAAATTTTAATATTTTTGTGATGAGTTTTCTTTGATTATAGTTATTTTTATTGTCTTAATTGTATTTATAGAGTTAAAATCTTATCTCCCATGAAAAAAAGATGTTAAAAATACTTGAGGTGCTATATTGTGGACCAAGTTATGTCCAATCTGACCTCGCATTGGAACTATATTGCATCAGACCGTGTATTGTCTTAGTCAATTTGAGTTCTTCTCCAAACTAGACTTTAAGTCAATTATTAACGCAATCTAATTTAGTCTATGCACACTTCTATTATCAAGTTTTTTTAATCTCAAATTCAAGACTTAAAGAAATCAAATAAGGTATTATATCACTAGATCAATTCTATATTAAATATATATAAATATATATGTGTATATTTAATCTAAATTATATAGATCGAGTCACCTTAATTAGCTCGCTTTTCAGTGTGTTTGAATGGCTTCTAAATTTAAATTTTAAATTTAAATAAATTTTAAATTTTTTAAAATAAATAGTTATATTTAATTAAACATACTTTTAAATTAAATTATGTTTAAAACTAAAATTTCAGATAAATTAATGAGAGTAGTTTATAAAATAGTAAAAGAGCTTATAAATTAGTCAATTACTATATTATCCCTACTTTTTCTTACACTATCTCTAATTTCTCCTATTTTTTCTTACACTCTCTCTTTTCTTTTCTTACACTATCTTTCCTCTCTCCTCTTATATCTTATCTCTCTTCATTTAATACTCATATTTTTTTATAATTTATCAATAATAAAAGTACTTATAGAAATAACTAACAAAATATTTATTTATTTAAAATTATTTTTTGTATAAATTTTTTTCCAAAAATTCTTTTTTATAAACTGTACAAATTTTTTTTATAAATTTTTTTTTTATAAATTTAACCACATAGATCTTTTATTTTATAGTTTCTGTTTTGCGTGGAGCAAAAAAGGCACTGAACCTAGCTTGTGATCCATTGGTTTGGAATAATCGTTTCAAATTACAATTAAGAATAGTCAAATTTCTTATCAAAATGTTGATGCCACGGGAATGAATCAAAATATGCAAATAAATAATAATATAAATAAATATAGAATTACATTATTAAGGCCGCTAATTAATCATTATACTCTTTACCCTATGCACCTTCAAGTTAGATGCTGTACATCTCTTTGTCCTTTTGTAAATCTTTTCCTTTTCTTGTTTCAATTGTTGATGGGACTGTTTTTCTCTAAAGAATATAGAAAAAGAGATGAAAAAGAAAGTTGTCCACATCTTTTCAAGGCATGGGCAGTACGTTTTTTTAGACTTAACTCGCCCTCACATATTTTTATCTTATAAGATAAAAAGTTAAGTTAATCGACAAATTTTCTATAGAATATAATGAGGATCTTTGAGTTTGGATTACAATCACAATCTCTATCCAAAACAAATCAACAACTTTTATAAAGTAATAATTTAACTCTATCCCTATGTACACTCAAAAATAAAAATAATAAGTTTGACCTTATTATATTTCTCGAATGTGTGATGTTATATATCACAAATAAGAGATGGAGAGATCCCTTGAACTGATGTATCTGTTGTTAATATACTCCCTCCTTTTAAATACAGAAGATAGATAGCTAATATATACAAACATATATTAAAGATATTAGTTGAGTTATTATTTGTAAAAAAAGAAAGAAAGAAACATTGTGTTGGTTCCTTAAGATTCCTCTTTTAATAATTTACATTGAAGTTACCCCATTGATGGAACCTGTTATATGCTATCAAATTGGGATAGTTTGGGGAAGATATTATAAATTGAGAGAATTAATCATAAGAGTATACATACATAATTATTAGTCCATTAATCTTAGGAGCTCCAAGATTCCAATATTTTGTAGTGCAGATACTATTATAGCATGTTAACAGAATCTTTATATGTGGTCTCCTTCTATTACTACGTTTTCATAGCCCCCACCAAACATTGTAGCTAGTTTCAGTCATAGAAGACCAATATTTTCAAGTTGGAAACAAGAAAAAAAACAAATAAAAGATAATGTTTGAGCGATGGACCTCCATAGCATTGGAATCTTCTGAGTGAGCAACTAAGGCAAAGTAGTAGAACAGTAGAGCGAGAGTGGTATCGAATTCTTATATCAGGCATCCAATTTTAATGCTAATAAAATAAGAACCATATACTTTTTTCTCTAATCATAGATATCTTACTAGAGACAATCTAGTTCGAGATATTAAATTTAAGTATATCTTTTCATTAAATATTAATTTGTCATATTTTGAGAAATTTATCCTTTCTGTTGGACTCAACCTAGAAGAACCATATGTTATATATAAAAGCCTTATAATTGAGTCAACCCCCATTAACCACGAAGCAGTCGCATGAGCGCACTAAACCAGTGTAAGCACCACCCACACACTAGAGCCACTCGTTTCTCATTCATTGAATCTTGACGTACGAATTTCGCAGATCCCACTGCACATCCCTCATATTCTATCCAAATACGCTATACCAAAGTTTGGGACACACACGTGTGTGTATATATATAGAAATAGACAGAGACACACAAATTAAAGAAACGACATGATACATAGTGGAACAGACTGCATTAGAGGATGATGTCGCAGATGATGACTGCTGGATTTATTAGAAGTAAGCAAATTGAATAAGTTACTAGCACAACGTAACTGATCAGTAACTGCTGGAATATGCATAATGCTTTTACAACTTGATGTTTTCTAATAATTAACGAACTATATATGAAGAGGAAGGAACTTTTTTAATTAGTGCTCCCGAAGGAAAACTGTAACTAATTGGAAGACTTTGTTTTTCTTTTCAAGCAAATAATGATTAAATTTCATGAGATTGATACTTATCTTGTCGCATATATATTGACCTTAGAACTCTAGGGAAAAAAAGATTTATGGATAAATGGCAGCCATTTTGGTGGTAAGACATGCTTCAACGGCTTCTCCTACAGACAGAAAAACCATTTCTCCAATTTTGTCGACAAACTTAGCTATTCTTAGCTTGTGAATTACTTGCCACCTGGGGTTGGCGATGGCCAACTGATGAGAACAAAACATAGAAAACAAGATAGATTTATAAATATATATATGCATATAGTAATTAAGAAATCTTCAAAACAAAAGTGAAAGGAAATAAAGGAAAACTCACTGAGATTTCAAGAAAATAATGTAATAATTAAAAAAATCTATAACAAGTGAGCAACAAATAAATTTTGTTGTAAAAAAAATAACAAGTTTATGATTGATCACTTGTTATACTTTTTTGTTATTATATTCTTTTTCTTAGACCTTATAGCAAATCTCTTGGAAATAGAAGCAACTTACTCGCAGGCCATGTGAAGCCAAACTAATATGAAGCTCCTCCAGAGAAGCAATCCCCGCTGTGTCAATGTTCACGAGACCTATGATTGTGATTTGAAATAAAAAAAAATAAAAAAATGTTAAATTTTGATTGCAGAGGGCATAGCTAAGATAGGTAATTAAAGATCTAGGGCATGTTTTCAATGGTGTTTTAATTTACTTGACATGTCAAGGACAACGTATTTGAAGGTGCTTTGTGCTTTGGGATCTTCCACAACGGCTTTGTCATCAATCACCCGTCTCACAATTCTTTAACACGACCGACAAAAGTGTTTGTTGTCTTAGAATCATAGGAAGTGTCTAAGCAAAAACAAACTCAATGAAGAAATTAATAGATATATACCTTTCCTTGACAAGATTGGAATTTGCAAAACAAAGACAAGCAGATTTGACACGAACAATTAAGACTCCAGGAATGTTGACAGCCATAGGATATTGTTCAGCATCACAGAACTCATCCGTACCTGGAAGTCTTCCCACAATTGCTATCCCAGGTTGAATTGATATCAGCATTATTTTCGCAAATGATATTATCACCTGCACTATATATTTATTAGTCCACCCACATATATATTATTGCTCCTCTTCATTTTAAGGTTGAAATTTGAATCTATGTGATTTTCTTTTCGGTAAATATTGATTTACCCATCTCAATGTTTATATGAACTAAATCACTTGAAAAGGCCCAAGTACTAATTAATGCTTAAAATAGGCTTAAGCACTTATTCTGTATTCAATGCAATCATTCTTCTCTTATTCTGTATCCTAGAGCATCATCTTAGAATCTGACAAATTCGATTTTCCATGTAGAGTGATTAAAAGGAGAGAAAATTACCGCAGTTATAAGACCAGTTTCCACAGAGAAAAACAAGATGCCGAAGAAGGCTGCAGCGCAAGCAAGGAAGTCAATCTTATCAACCTTCCAAATATGGATAGCTTTTTTGACGTCAATGATTCCTGGTAAAGCTGAAAGGATTATTGAAGCAAGCACTGCTGTTGGAGTGGAACACAACCACGTTTTCAAATGTTTCAGTGAAAACAGCACTGTGAGAGCCATCACTATGTTCGAAACCATTGTTTCAGAGCCACAGCTATAGTTTACTGCTGTACGTGACAATGAACCTGCACGTACAGTTCACTAATAATTAATATTACTCAGGCTCCAAGTTTGACATTCTTCTTTAATAATGTTAATAATTTAATGGAAAAATTAATGTGACTTAATTGAAATTAAGTCCCTCAACTTAAACTTTATATTAACTTTATATTTATATTGGAATAAAGTTAGAGAAAGAAAGAATATTAGTAAAACTCAGAATGAATTAAAATTATAAATATTGAATTGCATGAGTTAAAATTTAAGAATTAAATTATAACTAATTTAAAATTATAAGGATAAAAAGTTTAATTTTATTGTATATGAAAAAAAAGTTTACCTGAGGCAACATAGCAAGATGTGAAAGATCCAACAATGTTTATTAGGCCTAATGACACCATTTCTTTGTTGGGATCAAGATTGTATCCTCTTAAGGCCGCAAAAGATCGACCAACTGCTATAGCTTCCTTTAAAAACAAAGAAATATGAGGAAATCAGAAAAACCATTATAAGGTGATTTATAATTATTATCCGTAATAATGAAATAGATTAATTAAGTGGAGGGCCCCATATATACCGTGAGTGAAATTATGGCAATAATAAACCCAATCTTGATCAAACTCCCAAGGAACTTGGAATCAAAGTTTAACTGGTACAACGAACTAGGGTTCCAGCTACTTCCATCGATTTTTCCCAAGACCTCAACTTTATGATCTTGATTATCACCATTAATTATAAATACAATAAGACACGATATAATCACTGAGAGTAGAGGAGCGAATGTCGACAGCCAGAAGAGTTTCTTGTGCCTTCTACCCTAATAATTAGATTAATTCGCAAATAATGTTAGAGACAATGTAGAGAGAAGATGAGAATCACATAAACATTATTCATCAGCTTGGGAACCAGTTTGGTTGCTTAGGCTCATCCACATCTGGATAGTTCAGACTTAATTTTTTCTTATCTTTCTTTTTTAAAGAGAATTATTTCATTAGATATAGAATCTAAAATAAAAATAATCTCTTAACTGTCATTTTTTTCAAAAATAATTTTTTATTTAGAAAAGTCATTTGGAAAAAATTAAATCCGGATTTTCCAGATTTGATGAGCTTTCATCACTTATAATGAACACCAAAACTGGTTCCATCAACTTGCAATAACATTAATTATTACTCACCAGATATTTGGTAATTAGAATGAAAGCCAGAACTGAGAACCCAAGAATTAAACTAGAAGGATGCCACCTCGACTGAAAAAGACCAGTAAAGGAAAACCATTATTAATTAACTAGGATACATGAAGAAATTAAATTAATTAAAAGCATTTCTTCTCTAGAACAAGCAACTTTGATATATTCCTATATATATAATCTTACTTGGTCAGTCGTCACTGATGTCCAAACAACTTTGATGACAGAAATTACATCAGTTTTGTTTGTGAAGTTCGTGATCCCAAGAAGTCCTTTCATTTGCTGAAAGCCAATCATAACAGCAGCTCCTGCCAAGAACCCCACAATCGCTGCATGGGAAAAATAATCCACCAGAAACCCTAACCTGCACATTTTAATTTGAGCCTTCTGATCATCGTATGAACGAGCTCAAGAGAAATCAAAAGGTACAACTTGTTCAGGTTTGGAAATTATATAATTAATGAGAGATAAACAGTGACCTGAAGAGTCCAAAGGAAACCTGAAAGATGCCAGTAAAGAACGTTGCCGTGAAAACGAGGTGTGTGTAAGCAGCAGAATCGTGATGAGGATCTTTCAGTTTTCCAATCATTGTAGAAAGAAGCACTGAATCCACAGATACGGGTCCGATCACTATTTCCCTTGAGCTTGTGAGTAAAGAAAATATGATGGGTGGCACAATGCTTGTATCTGAAATAATTATACTTCATTATTTAATTAGTTAATTCCTCACAAAAAGAAGGGAAATTATGACAAATTTTAAAGCTTAATGCATAAAAATGTGCGCCGCTGGCTTAAACAACTTAATTAGAAGATAATCATTCAACTTACACAGTCCATATTTAGGATTAAGCTCAGCCATAGTTGCATATCCCATACTCTGCATGTTGATTAATATTAGTCTCATTAACATCAACATATCAATTAATATAAAATATAATTTTGTAAGCAAAGTTAAGCTATTCAAAACGTGTGAATAATATATGCTCATTTTTTCAAATTTTGTATAAATTCAATTAATTTTATCAGGGTAACTATTAAATATAGAATAATGTTTTGGTCATTTTATCACTTTTGAAAATTACTTAAGAAAATATAACTCTCACGATGTTACTTTACTGCAGTTAGAAGAGGAAATACTATGAAAAATAAGACTGTGGCATTTTATAATTAAATTATTGAAAATTTACTTTTAATGGTTGTTCAACAAAAAAGCGCTGTTAAAAGCTCTTTTTTATCCTCTCTCTCTGTTTTTTTTTTATAAAAATAGCAATTAAAATTTTTCAAAATTTTATGAATTTATTGTAATAAATAGTTTCACACTCGATCAACCCTACCCGCTCTAGACTTTAACAACAATAAAAAATCAATAATTTCCTCTAGTTTTCGATATCACTACCCACTCCATCGTTCTCGTGTTTACCATCACCATTTGTAAGTTTTCCTTTCTCTTAATCATCTTTTTCTTTATTCATTCAACCGTACACTCTTTCAAATCTCTTCACTATCTTGTTAAAAGGAGCTCAAAGAGTTTCAATAGAAGAAGCTTCTAGATCTTGAACTTTTTCACCATATCTTAGACTTTTTTTCTAGATATAGTTTGATACTCTTGATGATAGTGGCCATGATAGCTGATCGTGGGTAGTGGCATATGAATCTTAGTAAAAAGAAACTCAAAGAGTTTTAATGGCAGAAGCTTTTAGATCTCCAACTTCTCCGTCGGATCTTTAACTTCTTCTCCATATTTGGTCTAATGCTTTCGATGAAAATGGCTAATAGTAAGTAATTGACCTAGTGAATTTTCAAGATAGTTAATAGTATAACTGCCGTCAAAAGTTACTTTCCATAGCCGTTATAAAACTGCCGTAAAATCTTTCAACTTATAAAGTCAATAGTATTCACACAACTTATAAAATCGTTATTAAATGTTACTTTTAACCGACGTAAAAAGTCTTTTTTCAGTAGTGATTATATTAAATATCCTAATATTTTGAAAGATAAAATATAAAATTTAGACAAATTTTAGTTGTCATTATGTTATTTCATAGAAAATTTAAATTCTGGCAATAATCCCTCAAGAAACTATATGTTTCTAAATTTTAATTTTAACTTAATTTTATAGCTTTAAAAGTTTGTTATGAATTTATGGTTATCTGGAAAATATTCGATTTACTCCTATTATTAAAGAATTTATTCTGTCTCTTAATATAACTAGCTAATTAAAATCAAGTATATATAATCTTGATATATATAATTCATGGAATATATAAATCAGAGCGAAATGGACTTACATTCATGCAACCAAAATATAGTGCTTAGATATAAATCAAATAATGCACATTTAGAACGCGAAAATGACACTAAAATTGACATGAATAATTAAAATTAGAAGTTTTTTTTAAAGTATATTGATGCAAATTAAATTTCAAACAAAATGAGAAACATTTGACTAGATTTAGATTATATTCTATATTAGCCTCAATCCTGCAGTGCGCTTATATATGTATTGTGAAACAAGTTTTTTAAAGCATATTTTGAGAAAGAAAAATAATTGTTTGGAAAAAATTAATATAAATAATAAGGTAAAGGTACAATTAGTACTTCAAACTAATTTTAGAAATATAATTAGCACAGAAAGTATTTAAAACTATTTTTAGAGGTGTAAGTAATATCTTAAAGTATATAAATTATTGCAATTTTGCTCATTCACTAATAAAAGCACACTTTTATTTGATACATTCTGCATAAACTTTTTATTTTGATATATTATTTTTTAAAATATCACATGTATAATATTATTTTAATAAATTATACTAAATAAACTATAAAATTTTGGAAGAAAGACAAAAAAGCCCATTTGAATTTTAAAAGGACAAATTGGGTTTCTGAATATTAAAAATGACAGATTGGGCAGGAGGCCCAATCAGTCATTTATAAATTTATATATAAAGACGAAATTACCCTTCACTTTTCTAATATTTTGAGAATACGATTTACAGGTTTGCCAATAATATTTATAACTCTGACAATGATATTTGCAACTCCTATAATAATATTTATAACTTTGACAATAGTATTTACAATTTTGACAATGATATTTGTAACTTTGACAATAGTACTTATAGCTTTAACAATGGTGTTTACAATTTTGTCAATGTTATTTGTAACTCCCACAGTGGTATTTGTAATTTCAACAATAATATTTGTAACTCCCATTATAAGTTGTAAATCTTGTATATGAAGTTACAAACCAATTTGATGAAGTTACAAATCCACTAGAAAAATTTACAAATCCCATTGGAAAAGTTATAAATCGTATTGTCAAAGAAGCTACAGTGTTTCTCCCAATTGCTAAAAATTAATTTCTCCCAATTATAAATACCATTGTCAGAGATATAAATACCATTAGCAAAGTTATAAATCATATTGTCAAAGAAGCTACAGTGTCAACTATAGTGTTTCTCCCAATTGTCAAAATTAAATTTCTCCCAGTTGCAAATACCATTGTCAGAGTTATAAAATACTATTAGTAAAGTTATAAATCGTATTGTCAAAGAAGTTACAGTGTCAGCTACAGTGTTTCTCTCAATTGCCAAAATTGGATTTCTCCTAGTAGCAAATATCATTGTAAGAGTTATAAAAACCATTGACAAAGTTGTAAATCATATATCAAATAAGTTACAGTGTCAACTATAGTATTTCTCCCAATTGTCAAAATTGGATTTCTCCGAGTTACAAATACCATTGTCAGAGTTGTAAAATACTATTGGCAAAGTTATAAATCGTATTGTCAAAGAAGCTACAGTGTTTCTCTCAATTGTCAAAATTAGATTTCTCCCAGTAGGAAATATCATTGTCAGAGTTGTAAAAACCATTGGCAAAGTTGTAAATCATATTATCAAATAAGCTACAGTGTCAACTACAGTGTTTCTCCCAATTGCCTAAATTAGATTTCTCCCAGTTGCAAATACCATTGTCAGAGTTGTAAATACCATTAGCAAAGTTGTAAATCGTATTGTCAAATAAGCTACAGTATTAGCTACAGTGTTTCTCCCAATTGCAAACACTATTGTCAGAGTTGTAAATAACATTCGCAAAGTTGTAAATCATATTATCAAAGAAGCTACAGTGTCAGCTACAGTATTTATCCCAATTGTCAAAATTGGATTTCTCTCAGTTGCAAATACCATTGTTAGAGTTATAAATACCATTGGTAAAGTTATAAATTGTATTGTCAAATCAATTACAGTGTTTTTCCCAATTGCCAAAATTGAATTTCTCCCAGTTGCAAATAACATTGTCAGAGTTGTAAATACCATTGGCAAAGTTGTAAATACCATTGGCAAAGTTGTAAATCATATTGTCAAATCAGCTACAGTGTTTCTCCCAATTGCTAAAATTGGATTTCTCCCAATTGCAAATACCATTGTCAGAGTTGTAAATACCATTGACAAAGTTATAAATCATATTGTCAAAGAAATTACAATAATACTATTGACAAAGTTGTAAATCATATTGTCAAAGTTGCTTATTTTCTATTGTGAGAGTTACAAATATCATTGTTGAAATTGTAAATACCACTATGAGAGTTACAAATGCCATTAGCAAAGTTACAAACATCATTGTCAAAATTATAAATACTATTCTCAAAGTTATAAATATTATTATAAGAGTTACAAATATCATTATCAGAGTTATAAATATTATTGGCAAACTTATAAATCGTATTGTCAAAATATTGGGAAAGTGAAGGGTAATTTTTGCACACAAATTTATAAATGACAGATTGGGCCTCCTGCCCAATCTGTCATTTTCAATATTTAGAGGCTCAATTTGTCCTTTTGAAATTCAAATTGACTTTTTTTTGTCTTTCTCCCTAAAATTTTTTAATCTTCACATATAAATTATAAACAATATTCATTTTAAGTTTTATTCAGTACTTTTTTTACACAATATGACACATTTGACTTTTTAAATAATAATATGTTAAAATAAAAAACTTACATAACATGCATCATACAAAAATTTGTATTTTTGTCAGTGAAAGAGCAAAATTATACCAATTTAAATATTTTAAAGTGTTAGTCACACCTCTAAAATTAGTTTGAGATGCTAATTACACCTTTAAATACTTTAGGGTGTTAATTTCTCTTCTAAAATTAGTTTAGGGGATACTTTTTCATTCTACTATTTTTTGTAACAGCTTTTTTTTTTTGCAAATTGAATCTCTTATATTCATTCATATAATACATCTGGAAGAAAAGTAATCCAAAAGACAAAAGATTTGATGTAAAGCTCAAGAGCTTTATTTTATGGATTCAAATCATCAGCATTATTAACAATATATATAATACATTGGGAGATATATAAAAACAAAGAACTATAAAGTCGAAAATGCTAGTTTACATGCATAATATAATAGTATTTTGTTGCTATGATTAGAATATTTGCAAAGAATGAATATAATCTCCAAATTAAAAGATCCCAGAACAAGTCAGTAAGCATGGATAAGTTGTCATTTTTCTTATATTAGAAATTGTGATTGCATGCTACTTACTATAATTACATTCATTTCTTGATCTAAGAATTATTTTCCCTATTTTCATTTACAGAACTAAATGTGCATATGATGCATTTGGGAGAAGCTAGAAAATAAAAAAGATGGGTACAAAAACGATGAAAGAATATACACTGAGTAAAGAGTATCTAGGTAGATACCTGAGGAATGGTGAGACTGGCAAGAGTGAGGCCAGCCAACAAGTCGTTCTTAAATTTGGAGGCATTGTAATATCTGAGAGAGTCCAAAATGGGAAAGAAGTGATAAACCAGAGAAAGAATACGTTTGAAGAGAGGCTTGTGATTATCAATGTTACGATGAGTAGGTACATAAGTGATCTTGGCTGTGTCCCATAATTGCCTCCATGGACTCGGAAGCTCTGGAGGATTCCTCACCCAGTCTTCTCTCTTGTGTTGTTCGTTCCTGTCAAGCTCCACCAGTTCTTCCAAAGTGTAGCACCATTGATCTCTAACCTTCACCATTTCAATAATATTCCTCTACTTAATCTAGTGCATAATATAATTCTCTCCCTTCCTCATCATCAATTGTTTTCGATCATGCAATGTTCTTAACTGCTTTCGATCGGTTTGCATGCATGCTTTTTATATTACTGATGCATGGTGTGCCTAGCTCTGCCAGTAAGAATATACTTAAATATTACAGTTGAAGACAAAGAAAGGAATCCTCCTGAGAAAAAGATTATTGATTCCATTGTTGGGAGATATTTGAGGGAATGGAAAAGGCGTTTGGTTTGATTGTTAAAGAATCGGAGGTGGCGCTTCGGTGCTGAAATGGGATGTTTCATTGTTAGAGGGGCAATAATGCCAGTAGGTGTGGATGTGACATGATGTGACTCAGGCCTCCTCAACCAAAGGAGACTAATATTTGTTCAAAAAGACCTTATATTTGGGTGATTATGTATTAATGAGGACATTTGTGCTGGAAAGCAATTATTTTCAATGCCTAATGAACAAAATGACTCTAAGCAAGAGTAGTTATAATTTGGGCGAGCAAAATTGTAAAGAAAGCAAGACTGATGGCAAATGTTTCAGTAAGAGCTAAGCAAGAGATTCCCTTACAAGTTATGGAAGGTACGTCTAAGAGTAGTTGTAAAATGGGCAAAAATATTTACTTGTCGCGCAATGGGACGAACAAGTGTACGTATACAAAGGGGTATCTAAAGGTGGAAATGTGCAGTATATGTGCTAATAAGGGTATTAATCTTAATGTTAATACAATTTTACCCCCAGAAGTTTTGGTGTAAGGTCTCTAGATATCTAAAAAAATTTCTTTGATCAATATCGGGACGAAAGTATTAAAAAATAAACATCATCCTTAATTATTAAAAATATTAACATTTAATGTTAAATTTTTAACAATTAATATTAATTTTTAAATAGTCAACTCGAGTTTACTCTTTTTTTTTTAACATCTCTAAAGCGATAATAATCTATGAAAAACATATAGATACTCACAACATCTATGTAGATCAAAGCTTCCAAAGCAAAACTCAATCTTAACCCTTAATCCTATGATGAGGTACAACCTTTTGAAGCATCCCTTTTCATGAGATCATTGAAGAGGAGAGAGATATAATACTTAGAGAAGTGGGAATATGCATTTTGCTCCTAGGAAGGTGTTGGTTCTTTTATAGGAGCCTGTATACTTCAGGCGTGCCAGAAATGCTGGTGGCCTCAATCAAACAATTTGAAAGGTTCCAAGATTCTTTACCACATTTTTCTCAACCCATCAAAGTAAATGCGTGAATTAAATAAAGAACATAAAGGAAAATGAGAGAGCATATAGATTTTGGGACTTAATTGGTATTTTTTTATTTTTATAGTATACTTATTTGTAATTTTTGAGACTTTCTCCATAATTTTCAGGTCAATTAACAACTTAAATAACAGATATGTAACGGTTGGATAATATTACACCCTTTTTAATACTTTAAGAGCAACATCACACCGGGTAATGAATATTGTAATTGTTTGTTATTTTAATTTTATACATATCAATATCAGTATATTCAATTAAATATCAAGACATTTAATATCAAAACATCATCTATGCATATTATAAAAATTTATAATAAACCATAATATTGACAAGTGACTTATGTTCTTTGAGGTCCATGTAATATGGAGGGGACCAGCCAGGCCAATTGCAATATGCAAATTTATTTACATTTCTTAAGAATTCTTTTTTTAGATCATTTACTATAAGATATTTTTTATTCACTTGAAAGTTGCAACAAAAGTAAGATTCTTTCAATCTTTTAAATAGTTCAAAAATTTTAAATCCCTTAGGAATTTAGGAAAGTCATTAAAGTTTGATGTTATGTTTCTTATTCTGGCCGGGTTTTTTTAAACTAAACAATAAGATGGATACTTGTAATAAATATATTTTGCTTGACTATTTTTTTAGTGGGATCGATGCTTGATTAGTTCATTATAAACAAAATAATTATAATTCCGCTTGTGGCCTTTGGGTTATCATCTTCTTTTGTTTTTTGAACATTCTTCAAGACTACATTAAAAATGAATCATTGAATATTCTTATTATATAATAAATTTTATTAGCTATAAGTCATCATTAAAGGACTGTTTGAATAAGTTTTTAAAAAAATAACTTATAAAAAAATTTAGACAGCTTTTAAAAAACATCTTTTAAATAAATTTATAGAAAAAAAATATTTTAAATAAATAATTATTTAGATGATTATTATCTTAAAAATTTTTATTATTAGTAAATTATTAGAAAATATATGAGATAAATAATTTTTATTTTTATTACATAAATTATAATTTTAAAATTTATTTTCTATGTGATATTAAAATAGTAAATGATACGTATATTTTATTTATGGGGTAAGTAAGAATACATAATTACTAATAAATAAATAATTCAATTTATTTATTGTTAATTATTAATTATTTAGTATTGATTATTTAAATATAATTATTTAATATTGGGGGAGTGAAAAGTTAAGTTTGTATTTTACATATATATATATATATATGTATGTATATTTATATTAAAAATTGAAATATTAAAATAATATATAATATACATAAAAAGATGTTATGGGTAATGAATGGGGGAAAGTGGGATTGGACGCAATAAGAAGCCGTATGAGAGAGATAAAAAAAATAAAAATAAATTAGTATTTTTATTATTTTAAAAATTATTTTTATTAACTTATATAAAATTATAATTTTAAATAATAGTTTGATCTATAATTTTTTTTAAAAAAATTTAATTATTTATTTTAAAAATTTTTAAAATTAAACTTTAGTTGAGAAGTTATTTTAAAGTTAAAGTTTAGAGTAAATTTAAATACACATTAAATGTGTGTTTGGATAAGATTTTAGAAATGGGTTTATGAAAAAAATGGGTTTTTGGGCAGCTTATAGAAAATAGTTTTTAGAGAAGAGCTTACAAAAAAAAAGTTATTTTTAATAAATGAGTATTTGGATAGTTATTTTTAGAAGTACTTTTATTATTAGTAAATTACGAAAAAGGGTATGAGTATTAAATGAGGAGAGATAAGAAATGAAAGGAGAGAGGAGAGAGGATGTAAGAAAAAGTAGGGGTAATATAGTAATTGGTTAGTTCATAAGCTCTTTTACTGTTCCATAAGTTATCAACTTATCTGAAACCTTGGTTTTAAACCATGATTTAGTCCAAAAGCCCGTTTGAATAAATATGGCTGTTTGTTTTAAAATTTCTCTAAACTTATTTAAACCAAACCTAAATTTTAAATCTAAGTTTGGCAATTTTTCAAATAATCCCTAAGATAGGTTTCTACGTTCGGTGCAAAATTTTTAAAGTTTTTTAAACTTTTTATTAAGTAGTTTATTGTGTCATGCATAACTTTTCGATCTTTTATTTATTAAATTTTTTTATAGCGGTGTGCATAGGTAAGATTAGACAGGGTAGTCCCCTGCTGGTACCCTACCTAAAAAATACATGATCTGCATTTTATAACCCGATGCCTGGCCCTACCAGGTAAAATTCCTAACAATTTTGGGCTGGGTATGAGCGGGCTGAGGATGCCCAAATCGTGATGTCATACTCATGTTATGAAAAAAAATCTGTAATTATGAATTTCTAAAATAATACCATATCCATGTGTCTTTAAGGGTTAAATAATATATATAATCCACTAAAAATAAAATAGCAAAGATAATAATTAAAATCTTGAGATCCATTGCATATAAAAAATAAGCGTTAAAATATAAGTAATTTGTAATTATAACTTTGCATCAATCTCCCCAATATTGACAAAGATAAAGCATCTAAAAAAATAAAATAATTAATTATAATTTATAATGTAATCATATGATAATTAAAAAAGTTAAAAAAAGAAAAAAAAATTAATATAGTTATAAATATTAAAAGATACAACTTACCTATTTAAATACTTATATTTCTAAAATTACTTTATAGTCACCAGTAGCTATCATATTCTCCCTTATAAGATAGAGAAAAAATAAAAAAAATAAAAGAAGGAATGCTCATGGGCAGGGCAGGGCAGCCCCTATGCCCAGTGCCCAGCCCAAAAAATACATAGGTTGTATTTTGCAGCCCGATGCCCAACCCTGCCTTATATTTATCGAGTTGGGCAGGGTATTTTTATTACGGGTTGAGCAGGGCATACCCGGCCGTAGACTTTGTGCATAACCCCTATTGTTTTATGCATATTTGTTTTTTCTTCTTTAGATAGGAGATAAATAAATAAAATTATTTAAAAAAATTAAAATATTTTTTGCCAGCAATTTTCATTTATAATCTACATCTCATGGAAAAGCTATGTAGCTTCATATATGACTATATGTTATAAAATTCCTTATTAATTTACTCCAATATTTTATCATTTCATACATACGATTTTACTATACTGAATGCATAATAAATTTGTTGAAACGATATAATTTTGAATATTGTAAATTATATAAGTATCTCAAAAATATTTATATATAATAATTTAATTTTAACTTTTTTATTAAAGTATTATTTGTTTATAAAATAATTATTTTAGTAGATAAAAGCATGTTTATAACGTGAAAATCAGTATCAATCAACTGATATAAAATAAAGAATAATGTGTACTAGTACTTTAAAATATTTTTTATATATATTGAGTGTCTTAAAATAATTTATGGCGAACTCATTATTCTTTAGTATTTTCTCAAGTGAGCCCAGTGCTTTGAAATAGTTTTTCAGGTATGTCTAATAATTTAAAATAATTTGTAGTAAAATTTCACTATCAAAGTATTTAAAATAATGTAATCTTATCCACAATAACAGAATCATTAATTTTAGGAAAAAAGACAAAAAAACTATTTGAATTTTAAAAGGATAAATTGGGCTTCTGAATATTCAAAATGACAGATTGAGTAGGAGGCCCAATCTGTCATTTGCAAATTTATGTGCAAAGACCATATTACCCTTCACTTTCCCAATATTTTGACAATACGATTTAAAACTTGGCCAATGGTATTTACAACTCTGACAATGATATTTGTAATTTTGATAATGGTATTTGTAAATCATATTGTTAAAGAAGATAAAGTATTTCTCCCAATTGCCAAAATTGGATTTCTCCCAGTTGCAAATACCATTGTCAGAGTTGTAAATATCATTGGCAAATTTATAAATTGTATTGTCAAAGAAGCTACAGTATCAGCTACAGTGTTTCTCTCAATTGCCAAAATTAGATTTCTCCTAGTAGCAAATACCATTGTCAGAGTTGTAAAAATCATTGAGAAAGTTGTAAATCATATATCAAATAAGCTACAGTATCAACTATAGTGTTTCTCCCAATTGTCAAACTTGGATTTCTCACAGTTGCAAATATCATTGTCAGAGTTGTAAATACCATTGGCAAAGTTGTAAATAGTATTGTCAAATAAGCTACAGTATTTCTCCCAATTGCCAAAATTAGATTTCTCACAGTTGTAAATACTATTGTCAGAGTTGTAAATATCATTGGCAAAGTTATAAATCGTATTGTCAAATAAGCTACAGTGTCAGCTACAGTGTTTCTCCCAATTGCCAAAATTTGATTTCTCACAGTTGCAAATACCATTGTCAGAGTTTTAAATATCATTGGTCAAGTTGTAAATCGTATTGTCAAAATATTGGGAAAGTGAAGGGTAATATGGTCTTTGCACATAAATATACAAATGACATATTAGGCCTTCTACCCAATCTGTCCTTTTGAATATTCAGGAGCCCAATTTATCCTTTTAAAATTCAAATGGGTTTTTTTTGTCTTTCTCCTTTAATTTTATCCCTTAAATGATTATTCAACTCTATTTTGACCAAAAAAAATTATTCTAACTCTCTTTAATTCTTTTACTATCTATATTTTTTCTTTCTCACTCTCTATCATTTATCAATTCATTATATCTCATACTCTCTCCCTTCTTCTATTTAACTCTTAATTTTCTTATCAGATTCTGGTAAACAATATGAAAAGAAGAAAAATGCTAAATTAGGTTTCAGAATTTGGACAATGTGTAAAGAAAGCTATGAATTATTTTATTTGCTACCTGAAAATGTATAAGGAAAAAAAAAAGAAAGTTTGAATAAAATGAAAAGAAGACCGTATATTATTTTACTATCTATAGACATTGAAGAACTTAAGAAAATAAACAAAGAATAAGGTATTATATATTTTAGAGAATTGGGTGTGCACCTGAAAAAATATTTTAGGGTATTAAACTCATCATAAATTATTTTAGGATACTAATCGCATTTAAAAAAATATTTTAAGGTACTAGATGTATCTGAAAAAATATTTTAGAATACTGTGTGTATCATAAATTACTTTAAAATATTGGGTGCACTTAAAAAATATTTTAAGATATTGGATATACCTTAATACTAAAATAAATATCTAGCGAACAGTACTGTTTACAATTTATAATAATACAGTACAACTAATTTCTAACTTTTTATTAATATATGTACCGGACTACCAATTAGAATAAAATATAAAATAATATATCATTTTGAAAATTTTGTACAAATATATATAACAAAAATATTTGTCTAGTTTTAAATTTTAACAAAAATTAGAAAATCATATGACTAATTCCTTTTTATTCTGATATAAACATAGTTTAATTATTATTTAACTTTAATGTTGAATTATTTTACATTTTGAATATGAATTCAATAATTTTCGAAAAGAATATATTTATTATTAAAATATATCACTGTTTTAAAATATTTTGTAATATTAAAGTTAAAATAGAGGAATATTAAAAAATTTCAAATTGCACACTGCACACGCCTTTTTTTTAAAAAAATAACTAATTAATTATTTTATTAATCAATGTCCACACTCCTATACCTCAGCTATCAAATAGGTATCCCTCTCAGTGTGGACATTTATTAAATTAATGTCCACACGCATTGTTATTTATCATGCTATTAATTAATTTTTTAAATATAACATGCTCAATTATATTAAAAGAAAAAAAGAGGAGTATAAAAAGATAGTTATTACAAAACACCACAGCACACAATAGACACCATTTTATAGAAAAATTCACAAGACAATACATAGAAACCTTAGATACAATTACTATAACCATCCTAACCAACAATCAAATTAAAACCTTAACAATTTAAGGGATAAAAGAAAGAAACACCAACTTCCAACAACAAAGTTATTATGGTAAGCTATGAAGTGTATATTCTTTTTTTTTTTTAAAGTAAATTTATGGTATCTACTATTAGTAATAGTGACTAACTTTTTTTAACTATGAACTTCTCGAATGAGTTTTAGTACTTGCTATAACACTCTCTCTATACACACACATATTCTTTATTTAGTAAATAAATGTGTTTTTGACACACTAAATTAATTCAAAAAATAAAAATGAGTAAATTGGAAATAAAATCACCCATTATTTCCTATCTTCATATATTTGATCTTATATGTAAGTCTATTTTAGCTGAAAATTTTGATCATTAATACAAACGAGTATCTTCCAATTTTACTCATTGACAATGGAAAGAGAAAAAAAGGAGGTGAGAGAAAATGTAGTATAATACTTATTATTAAATAAAGGTAAATTTAAAATAAATAAATCTAAAATATATTAAATGACTTAATTAATATTTATTAGTTTATGATAATTAGTTATAATTAACTTATACATTGGAGGAGAGTGGTATAGGCTATGGAGGAGTACAATTCCCGTTACAGAAAAAGCTATATGAACCATACTATTGGAACTTACATAGTAAAATAGAAATTGCAAGTGCATTGAATATTGGATACTAGATCTGGGGGAGGTTGTGGTAATGTAATAAAGAAGACAATTTTTTTTGAAGGTGGAATCACACATATTGCATATATAGCCTGCAAAGCATATTGCTGAATGATCAAATATAATTCTCTTGGTTTTGATATTTGAAAAGGGATAGTTTTGTATATAATTGAGTGTAATAAATGAGTTTAATTATGTGTTACCATTACGTACGGCTTCATGATCACGGAAGAGGTGGTTCGTTAAATACTTAAATTAATTAAGAAGCCTCGTGCACCTTTCGAAACCTTAAAAACAAACACTACAATAAAAAAAAATGCTTATAATGAAGATTAAAAGTAACATTTCACATAGATTTTGGGAGTAATTTTACCGCTATTATATGTATGCATTTTAATAGCGGTTTTTAAAAAACTATTGTTAATTGCTTCTTTTTTATTTTTTTAGGTCTACACCTACAATTAGCTACCTCAGTCATACTCATCAAAAGCATCAAACTAGATCTTAAGAGAAAAATTCAAATACCTGATGAAAAACTAAAGATCCATGAACTTCTTCTATTTAAAGTTCTTCAAACTCCTTTTAACATGGTTCATCTATTAACACCCATGGTAAAAAATGACCACAATCATTTTTTGTATATGATATATTACAATTTATAAACAATAAACAATAGAAAATGTAAGAAAAATTAGTAAATGAAGAAGTTATATAGTAACTTACGACTTTTATAATGGAGAATGACGATAGAGACGACATTAACGACATTAACGACTAAGATGGGCATTGAAACTAAGGGAAAATGCCAGAAAATGACTTTCGTCAAAGTTTATAGTGATAGGGAAGAGAAATGAAATCATAAATGGCTGTGTAAAATAAAATTGAAATTGAAATCGGGTTCAAAATTTTTAAAATTTTGTAAAAACATTTTACGGAGTTTTTAAAGAATAGCGATTAAAAGTCATCATGTAAGACTTTTCGTATTGGTATTTATAAAAACTACCATAAAAAATCCCACCTAATAATTTTTAACGGCAAATTTTATAAAAATTACGGTTAAAAGTCTTATTAGATGAATCTTAACTTTAAGTTTTTATATAAATTATCATTAGAAGTTTTTAAAATTAAACTTATTTATGAAAATGTTATTACCTTTTTTCACAATAATTTTTTTTATAACCCTCATAAAATAGCATCATGATAAATAAGTAATTTTTTTAATAGTAAAAATATTTTAACTCATACGTGTTCCTCCGAAAGCATATGGAATTAATAGTTTTTGTTGAAAATAATTGTATTTGAGGAATTATTGAGTTGAATAATGAACTAATATAGAAATAGAAGCAACATCATGGGCCTAGATTATTATTTTTTTAGTGAGTGGGTTGTGTTTACGAAAGTTTCTACCATTTTTGAAATCTCTATCTTCATATGTATACAATAGAGGTTATTTTCATTTCATCAATTAGGCCGCTTTGCTTATGGTATTTCAATGAGTGAGTAATTAAATTGTCAGCGGTGCATATATGTGATCTTAGTAATTAAATTGAATACTCTTTTTGCAATGTGCATGAAGTTTCGTTTATACGTATATACAATTTAAGTGAGTGAAAGTCAAAAAATATTTAGAGAAATATTTAAAAATCGCTCCCCAACAAATTTCTCACATCAATAGTGAAATTTAAATTTATAATTTTATAAATATGAGTCAATTTTTTTTATTAATTTAACTAGTTTTTGTTGATAGTATATATTAAGAATATGATGAGTGAGCAGAAATATTATGGAGTTTTTACGGGAAAAAAAAAAGAAATATTACGGAGTTATAGCAATACCTTCCAAATTACAGATGATGAAAATTACATGAATTTGACCTTGAAGATCGCCAACTCCGACTGAAATTTAAAAGAATATAATGAAATCCAAACCAGGAATAATCCAAACATCATGTGAAGCGGCCATAAATTAATTTATGTTTAGCACATAAACGATGTCGTTTTGACTAAACAAAGAGGCTCCTCTCCCAACAAAAAAGCAAACTAAACTTGTTGAATTCCCCCCCCCCCAAAAGCTTCAGATATATTTCATTATTATGCATTTGAAATTGCGTTGAGAATGAGAAAATATTTTTTTTAATAAAAATAAATTTAAATAGGTTTAATGTGAGTCTTTCACAATTCTGAAACTCAGAATAGTTACAGCCAACTTAGAATGTTAGCTGCCAAAGGGGACCCTTGGGTACAATCCACATTCTACACAATGTTTGCTGCCAAAGGGGGCCCTTGGGTACAATCCACACTTTGCTTCAATGAAGGGGTTATCACTTGAGCTCGGCCCAACGTTTCTTCACCGGAGCCCACGCGATTTTGAAAGTATCTCTTGATATAGTCCTAATTATGAAGTTTAAAAAAATATTATAATTTTTAAATATTTAAATTTATATTTAAAAATAATAGATAACTCTAATTAATATTAATATAATTTAAAAAGAAAAAAAAAACTCATTTTACTCTTATATTAACCTCACCATTTTTTTAAATTCTTGTAAAAAAAATTTGTAGAACGAATGGAGCACATAATTGCTCCAATGTTATATATCGCCAGGTCCAATCAATCAATAGGAAACATCATTCATAAGTCTCACCAAATAATATTAAATACAAATAATTTGAAAACAAAAGGTGTGAAATAACCTCAATACCCTTAATCTTTGACACTTTGCATTATTGGCCTTGTACTATTTCTTAAACACAGTTAGAATAACCTTGTATATATATAAGAAAAGATGTATGCTATTCCTTTTTGAGATCCTTTTAAGGTTAGGAGCATTCAAACACAAAGTTATTAATGATAATGTAACTAAGTATAGCATGAAGCTGCATTCCACTGTAGCAGTACTAATTAACATTACCACGTGATGATTCAAAAAAGTAAAGAGTAGGTTATAATTAATAAGACTAGTTAATAATTGGACATCCCACCATATCCATCTATTTAAACAGATATTCATTTTCTGCTACATTTCTTATTGCTCAGAGGAATGCATTTGCCTTTGCTTCTCCCCTTCTCCTTCTCCTCTTCTTCCTCTTCGTCTTCCTCACCAATCCCTGCCTTAGTGCTCCTGCAATTTTTTAATTCCACATCGTATTATCGAATATCAATGCTCCATTTAAAATTTCCTGCTACTGGTAATATTTCAAACTCATTACCTTTCCTCGTTATATGAGTTGGACTTCTTGAACACAGCCTCCGAGTGTACTCGGTTCTCCTGCTTCCTTGACTCAACCAGGCTGCCGCTGAAGTATTCCTTCTCCTCCGACTGCAAATTCCCGAACCTCGGATTCTCCGACATGCACTTTATCATCTCCTCCTCCGACACCTTCACAGCCTCCCTCTTCACATTAATAATCTCACCGCTACTTTCCCTCTTCTTCACCCCATTATTCATGCAAGGCGAGTTCTTAGCCTTCGACACGGCTGAGCTGCCGCAAGCTATCAGCTGAAGTAGAATCGAGCTCCGACTCGGTTCCAACCCATCTTCAAACCTTTTAGAGTTGTTGTTCGCTTCCTTTATCTGCACCTTTTGTTGTAACTTGTCGGCCAGTGTGGGAGAAGGCGGCGGCGCGTGGTTTGCAGTCGTTACCTTGACTGTTTTGATCTGGGAGTTATGAGGCTTAGGTTCGTGATGATCTTCTTCAAGCTCACCGGTGGAGACGCCTCTAGAGCAGTGAGAGTGTGGCGTGGTGGTGGAGCTCGTATTACTTGTTTTCTCTCCATATTCATAATACTCTTCTTCATGTTCTTCGTAGTCCTGGAAATCTTCAGCTTCCTTGTGTAGACTAGAATGGAACGATCTTCGACTGGTATTCAAACCTGGATCTTGATAAATTGCTTGCGATCGCTTAATCACTCGCGTCTGTTGAACTCTTTCTGCAACAACACAACTATAATTCATTAATTACTAATATAATGTATGGTTGGTGGCGGTGGTTGGACATCTTCAAAAAAATGCAGAAGAAACAAACAAACCAGAACAATCCTCAACAATCTCAGATCCTTTGAGTACATATTCTGCTCCTTCTGAAGGATATATTATGTCATTAGCTGCCAAATCGTACCACACATAACCTCTCTTATAACTCCTGAAATCAGAAAACAAATCGTTTCCCTCGAGTGAAAAGGAAAACTGCAGAACCAAAGAGAGAGAAATACATACATATATATATATATACCTTTTACAAGACCAAGAATAGAGGGTAGGCATGCCACTTCCTCTAATGGCAACGAGCCGATCCAACACATCTTTAATAAGACATTTGAAAATCAGAAGCTGAATGAGTTGCTCAAAAGAATAGTGACAAGTAAAAGTCAATTACCCTTCAAGCGAAGAGGTTCATTGGCGGAGAGAGTGAGTTCCAGGTAATGAGGATGTTCCAAGAGGCCACTTCGAGAGAGATAATAAACAACTTGAACTTTTTTAAGGGGCTTGACGACGACATTATTATTGTGATGATGATGAAGCCTGCAAATTTTGACGCGATCTGGGCTGGTGTCTCTACTTGATCTTCTTGAACCAGCGATGTCCATGTTCTTCAAAAGCTACCGATGATGGTGATGATGATGGAGGTAGCCCCACAAACGCAGAGAATGATAGAGAAGAGAGGGAGTGAAGAGAAAATGTGAGGAGGAGGAGGAGGCATGGTCTTTGTTGTTGTAGAAGATGATGAATGAGTTGGGGGAAAAGCTCGCAGAGGTTGAACAGGGATGGTACATGTCGCAGTTAAAAAGATTCTTTTGAAAAGGGCCTTTCATGACAGAAGCAAAAGATTAGAAGGGTGTGGGATGAAAGCGAAGTAGTATCCGTGAAGGAAATTAACAAAAGAAAACGAAGTTTGTTGGAATAAGAGCCGTCATGGTCTTTGTCTAGAGAGATGTGGTGAATTTGACTTTTCTATTCGTTTCTTCCTCTGAATCCCCATTTTTAGTCAAACAACGATTATGATTTATGATTTAAATTAAATTAAATAAATTTATTGATTATAATAAATTTTAACCTGTTAAAATAAATTTATATAATAATATACTTCTTAATTTATTTAAATTAATTAATTAATATTTATATTATTTTTAATTTATTTATTTAAAAAAATAATTAATTTTATAATTAAGATTTATTCTGCTTTCATCATCATTTTTTTTTCATTTTATCTATCATGTATAGATGTGTTAAAATGGATATAGTGGGCAACCTAGTTTAAAATGGATAAACTATTCTAAAATTTAATTCAATTATTTAAAATATTATCTTATTAAAAGAAATATAATTCTATTATTAAAGCAGTTAAAATTATTATTTATAATTGTTAATAGTATAATCAATACAAACAATCTAATTTTCATTAGGTTTATTGATAATTTTATTATTAATATAGTTAATTTTTTATGAAAGTTAAAGTAATATTACTTATGTTTTCACATATGTAAGAAGACATTAAATTTAAAAAATATTTTTTTAAAAAAATTATCTCAATATAAAAAAATTTTTAAATAAAATTGAACTTTAAGCTAATGGTAGGGCATAGGGAAGTTAGTATGAAGATTTGGGGTGGGGAGTTGAAGAAGGGGATTAGGATTTGGCAGAAGGGGATTCCAAAGGGAGAGATTGATGAGGAAAAAGACGGAGAGAGCGGGGGATGGAATTTAATGAGACGTTGGATTATAGGAATGTCTTGTCCCATCCACCACAGCCACCAAACCTATTCTCTGCTGTACCTTCCTTCCTTTTTCCCTCCTCTATCAATATATTCTTATTTCATATTTCATGTCCAAAAAGAAAAACAAGCTGAAAAATACTAACTACATATAAACAAATAAAATTAAAATATTAAATACTATTTTACCTTTCAAACTTTTCATACTATTGATTTATGGAAGAAATAAAGTTTTGAATAGAATAATCAATGTTAGAAAATTGAATATTGATAGAATGGATTGATAATATTGAAGAATAAAATAACTTCCATGTTAAATGTGCAATGGCATTGTCTCAAGGCAAATGGCCGGCAGGGGAAGGTATCGCCTGCGGTCGCTTTCTATGCCTATAAGAGGATGCGATAGTATTATTATTATTATTATTATTATTTATTAAAAAACAAGAAAGAAAGGCAAAAAGGCTAGAATAGTAATAGCAGTAAATGAGGGCAGGATGAAAATAGTAAGCAGGGGTAATTAATGTTGTTACAGTTTTGCCTTTGACAAGGAAGCCGCAGCACGTGGGTGAAATTAAATTTTAGAGAAAGATGCAACAGAACAACAGAAGGCTCTGCTTTGCTATCTTTTCTCACAGACTGTTTTTACATCAACGTTGACTTTTCCTCCACATCCTTTTTTGTACTGTTTTGGTTCGGCCATTTTCCTATGCCTACCCCAACTTTTCTTATTAGCAGTATTTATTTACTAATACTCTTTTCAACACTTTAATCAATACAAATTTTAAAATCCATAATCTATATAAAAAAAATACACCCTCTCAATCCCATCCATTAGTCTTCTAATTTTATTTTTAAATCATTTTAAATATATTTTATAATGACAAAAACATTTTAAATATTCATTAATTTTTTAAAATTTAACAACTCTTTAATTCTATTTTTATTTAATATTTAACCTAATGTATATTTAATTTATTTAATTATATTAAAAAATTAATTAAATTATCTAATATAATACGATTTTTTTTAATATCTAAACAATCTTTTTTTAATTCAATCATTTTTTCTTTTATTTTATTATTATTAAAAAAATATTTATATAAATAATTTAAAAAAATAGATAAAAATATGTTATATTTATAATTAATATTAATCTTTTAATTAAATTATATATTAAAAATTTAAAGAATATATATTATATAAATATATGAAAAATTAATTATATGAGTTATAGATATAGGGAGCGGCGCAGAGAATAAATTAATTATATGAGTTATAGATAAAAATATGTGTGCCTCCTATGATTGGGATTTGGTTCCTACGGACTGAAAGACGTTTCACAGGCAAAGGGGAGCATTATGAAAGATGTTTTTATAAAATAGTATTTTTCAAAAATTAAACATATTTTCGCAAATATGCATAACGCTAAATAAGCTTTGAGGGGAGTTAATTTGATAGACTGAGGTAGGGCGGACCACTTAGAAACAATTTTTAATTATGGACAAATATTAATTTAATTTTTTTTTACAAAATTTTTAAAAAATAATAAAATTTATTTATAATTTAAAAGTAGAATAAAATTTTTATTTTTTAGATAATATCAATATTAAATAGGGTGAGCTGTTAATTATTTTTAAACGTATATTTAGATCCTCAAAACTTATAATACTTCTTCAAATATTAAGATTAAAAATATAATAAAATAATATTTTTTAATAATAAAATATATTTTAAATTATTATATATCTCATGCTTTTATTAATTGAATCATGGATCATGGGGAACATTGAAGTTGAAAGAAAGTTCATACTCCTTCCTTACTAGGGTTGAGCAAGCAGCTCGCTAAATCCCCCTACAACTTATAGTATTATGGGCCATTTAAACTGTTAAGAAAAACAAAGAAGCAAGCTTAAACGAGTGGGCTGTCCCATTAAACAAGAAGGGTTACGGGCACACTCATGATAAATATTCTGAACCCCATAGATTATAGGTGTGCCTAATTTATTTTTAAAAATTTTGTATTAAAAAAAAATTTCTGAACGCCATGAGGACTAGGTCTTGATTAAGGAGATCAAATAGATGCTTGAGCGAAGTTGGAAAGTGGAATTACTGCATGTGGACATAGATCATAACCTTCTTGCTAGTCTTGCTCAATGGGTGCTGGATGACCGTTTGTTGACTCCAGATCTAGTTAGGAGTTTAGTGCTTTTGTAGCCTAATAGTTAGCTTGTTTTGGTTGTTTTGCTTTCCGATGTATAAAAACGAAAAAAAGCAAGGTGAGAGCATGGGCACTTTTGGAATTTGGCATTATTCTTCTTAGAGCACAGTGACATACTGGTATTTATTGAAATAATTCTCGGAAACTAATCCAGGGTTGTTATTTAGATTCAATTTTCTTACCTTATAGATGTGGGTATTTTTTTTTTCCAAAAATTTTATGTCGATATAACAAAATACTATATATTTTTGGGCCTGTAACTAAGCATCAATAGGCTATAATTCTTTTCTCTCATTAGGTCTTTACAAAAAAAACCCCTTGGGCCCTATCCGGAAAACAATGAATCTAATTAATCTGTCACGTGTCAAATTAATATTTAAACTAATAAAAAAGAGAGACACGTTACTATTTAAAATATATTTAATTTTTAAAAAATATAATTTTATTATAGTTCTATTTGTAATATTTAGAAAAATATTTTAGCTTTTAGGTATCTAAATTTATACTAGAGAGATAATAGACAGCTCATCCTATTCGATCTTAGTATCACTTAAAAAGAAATAAGACTTCATTCTACCCTTATATTGTGGGTGTGTCTAACCCCTTTTTAAAAATTTGTATACAAAAAAAATTTAAATTAATATTGTGATTTTAGTAATAACAATTAAGGAGATATAATAACCCTTAGATATCTAAATTTATGCCTAAGGATAATAGACAACTTGTCCTACCTGATATTAGTATTGTCTATAAGGAAAGGAAACTTCGCTCTCCTCTTTGATCTCTAAAAATTATTGTGCTAAAAAAATATTTAAATCCTTATTTAAAAAGATATCTATATTTAATATTTAATAATATCTCTAATATAATTATTTATGTTAGAAATATATATATATATATATCTTTAAAATAGAAAAAAAAGAGTAAATAGTATTATTGTGAAAAATGAGTTAATATAATACCGCCTTGAATAAATTTTTTTCCAAACGCACGTCACATCTTTATTTAAATGGAGAAGTAACAGATACCTAGTAATGGAGAGGTTACACAGAGGCTTCATTGAGTCTAGACTTCAACAGTGGCGTTGGAGAAAGGTAATAAAATAATGGGCAAATTCAATTGAGTGGGAGGTACGTAATAATGGAGCCCCAAGCCTCCCGTTAACCCAGTCAACTCATCCCGGACCACAAGCTTTCAAAACAACCCAAGAAAAAAAAAACTAATTCAAGAAATTAATTTAAAGATTAATATAATTTTTTATTACTTAAATTTACACAAATTTTAGTTTTGATCAGTCAAAAATTTTAAACAATAGGTTTTGATCCCTTAGAAGGCAAAGTGATGTAAGTTATTATAAGGAAAAAATTAAAAAAAAAATCTATAGTTTAAAATTTGAGAGATTAAAAGTAATATAAGGATAAATTTAAAGATAAAAGATTATATTAATCTTTAATTTAATAATCAGAATATATAATTTAATGACTTGTTAGCATAAAAAAGCAAATAGCAATCTGCGCATTTTAAGATTGGGATGCTTAAACAGAGTAAATAGCTATGACCAGAATGGTAAATACAATGAAGTTTATTAAATTAGAGAAGTTTCTTTACTGCTGCAATTGCGGCATCAGACCACAACACACACACACACACACACACACACATATATATATATATGGAAAAATCTAAAAAAAATTCACTTAAATTTTAAAATTTTAAATCAATTTATCTACTACACTTTATAAGTTATTAAATACTCTTATAAAATAAATAACAAAATATTTTTATAGCAATTCCTAATTTAGGATTTTAAATTTAAATAATATTTTTTGGGATTTTCTATATATATATATATATATAATCGGCGTAGATTGGAAGTTTTGATGAATACTATAAACGCCTCTTTTCTTCTTCACTCTTGATGCTCACGTCACTTCACTTGAATTGCAACTCCTTTTACAATATTTTAGGTTCCACCACCGCTTGTAAATTCTATATTTATATATATATATATATATATATATATATATATATGCCATCTCTCTTGTTTCGCACACTTCATCATCATCACATTCAAAATGGGATCCCAGAATTATATGAGCATCATATTCTCTCTATTCCTCTGTTCTTGTTCCTCGCTCGCTTCTGCGCAAAATCTGCCATACAAAGCAGTGAATCTGGGGAATTGGCTTGTTACAGAGGGCTGGATGAAGCCATCTCTCTTTGATGGAATAGTTAACAATGATCTCTTGGTACTTCTATATCCGTTTCTTTACTCACCGTCCTTTTTATGTTTCTTGATTCTTGACATTTTGGTCGTCGTCGTCGTCTTCAGGATGGAACTCAACTGCAATTGAAGTCCACCACGTTACAGAAGTTTCTGGTGGCTGAAAATGGAGGAGGAGCTGATATTTTGGCTAACCGCGATTCTGCTTCTGGTTGGGAAACTTTCAGGGTATGTATTCCTAAGCACAGCCTTCTGGAGATTCCTTCTTTCTATAATCTGACATGAACAATCAACGATGCAGCTATGGAGGGTGAGCGATTCCACCTTCAATTTCAGAGTGTTTTCCAAGCAATTCATTGGTTTAGACGGTGGGAACAAGCTCGTCGCTACTTCTAACTCTCCCAGCAACCCAGAAACGTTTAAGATTATAAGGAAAAGTGACGACCCAACCAAAATTCGTATCCAAGCTTCAAACGGTCTCTTCCTACAGGTATTCCTCAGTTATTCAAACACCGCCAACATTATATGCGACACGGATCGCCCTTTATCATTCTGGGGATTATATATATATATATATATATATATATGAATTATTTTAAAAGTTTTCATTAGGCTCAATCGGAGACAGTGGTGAGTGCTGATTATCAAGGCTCCACAAATTGGGAAGACGGCGACCCATCTGTGTTTCGTATGACAATAGTGAAAACATTACAAGGAGAGTATCAAATTACTAATGGATACGGTCCTGATAGAGCTCCTCAAGTCATGCAGGTCTCACTCATCTTTCTTCAATCGTTACTATTCCTTTCTATTTCAAAAACCAAATGAAAATTACCACTTATTAACGTTAGTGAGCATAAAATGCAGGATCATTGGAACACGTATATTACTGAAGATGATTTTAGATTCATGTCAGAAAATGGGTTGACCGCGGTTAGAATTCCGGTTGGTTGGTGGATAGCCCACGACCCCAACCCTCCTAAACCTTTCGTTGGAGGATCTCTGGCAGCGTTGGACAATGCTTTCACTTGGGCTCAGTAAGTTTGTAGATTCACTTTCAAGGGTTCAAATATCATCCCAAAAAGTCAATTACATGTTAATTTATCGTCATGTCTCCACACACATGCTGCAGAAACCATGGGGTGAAAGTGATAGTGGACCTTCATGCAGTTCAAGGTTCACAGAATGGGAACGATCACAGTGGAACAAGAGACGGATATACTGAATGGGGAGATTCATACATACCAGACACAGTTGCAGTAATTGACTTCTTAGCACAAAGGTTTGAACTTTGAATTTTTAGAAACCGGTTTAGGTGCTCATCTAAGCTCATCCCATATAGATCGTCTAGTTCTGATATACAGAGTACAAATTTATTTTTTTTCCTTTATTTTTTTAAAAAATATTTTAATGGGTAAAGAATCTAAAAATCAAAACAATCACTTAGCTATATCATTTTTTTTAAAACATAATTTTTTATTTAAAAAAATGTAATTTGAAAAATATTAATTAGTTTAGACTGTCTAGATGGATGAGCTTTGAGTATTTATCTTTTAGATGAGAATCCAAGGCGATCCAAATTTTTGGGGTGTTTCTAGTCTTCATTACGTATATAGCACGACAACTTGCTAAAGGCAATGACATGATGATAGTTGACATTGGTGTGGCAGATATGGGAACAAACCAAGTTTAGGAGGAATCGAAGTGATGAACGAGCCAACATTAGGGCCGAATCTTGACAACCTCAAGAAGTATTACCAACAAGCTTACGATGCAGTGAGGAAACACTCTGAAACAACTTATGTCATCATGTCAAACCCATTGGATCATGGCTCGACGGAGCTTCTCCCATTTTTCAGTGGCTTCAATCGGGTAGTGATTGACGTACATTATTACAATCTGTATACAGATCAGTTCAATAACATGAACGTTCAACAAAACATCGATTACATATATAACCAAAGAGCTTCAGATCTTAGTGGTGTCACCACCAACAATGGTCCTCTCAGTTTCGTAGGTCAGTATCCAGATTACATTATATGATACATTTTCCACTGCTGGTCCTCGATATAAAATTTAATTCAAAATTTAATTTTAACATTAAATATAATATTTTTTTTATGTGTATCTATTTTTTTTAAATTATATATATTGATACTCACTAAACTATAGTCAAGTAAGAGAGGGAGTGTAGTGATTAAAGAAAATGAGTATAGTTTTATTTAAAAAAAATATGGATATTAACTAAATTATAACTTCCTTAATCTATAATTTAGCTATTTTCATACACACCTCTTATATTTTTTTTTTAATAATTATGCATCTCTTCGGAAAAATAAAAGCACACAAACACGTACTTATCTTAATGCCAAAAATGCTTTTAGCTAAAACTATAATTTGAGTCATTTGAAACCATATTTTGGATAAGCAAAAACCATAAGCTTTTCAAGTAATTTTCAGATATTAAGTATAAAAAATAACAATTTTAACCCTATAATTTTTTTTCATCTTCCTATATATCCTATCGTTCTATGTAATTATCATTTTATCTCAAACTATTTATAGTAATTTACCTATAAAAAAAATCATCATCATAACATGTAAATATTTATTTCTTTAAAATTATTTTTTATATAAAATCTATTATCTAAAATTACTTTAAAATTAATTTTTTCTAGAATCTATTGTCTAGAAATTAAACTAAGGCTTTGTTTAGTTCACTATAGGGAAGGGTAAGTTAAGTTAATTTAAGGAAGGGTAGGGAAAGGTATGGGAGGTTAATGAATGGTGTTTTTTGTTTGATTCAGAATGGGAGGGGAGAGAGATTAATTAAAAGTTGACAAATATACCCTTATCTCTTTATTTAAATTTATTTATTCTTTATTTAAAATATTCATATCAAATTTATTATTTTTTTAATTTATGAATCTTAAATTTTTTTATCTCATTTATACATATAATAAAATTAAAAAAAATAAAAAATATGTTAATATTTTAACATTATTTCTTATTAATTTTATAATTATTATATATTTTAATATAATATATAAATAATTTATTATACTTATTAAGTTTTATTATAATTTATTATAATTATTATACAATTAAAGAAAAAATTAGATGTAAAAAAAATAAAAAAAAAGGTTTGAGAGTATAATTGAAATATTAAAAAAAGTTTGAGGGCATTTTAGTCAAAAAAGAGATAAAAGTTTCTCTCCTTTCCAAAAACCCCCACTTTGGGAGGGGAGGGGACCATAAAAAAACAAAAAATCTCTCATCCCCTCCCCTCCCCTCCCCTCCCCTCCATTTTTCCTTCATCTCCCCTCTATTTTTTTTTCAACTAAACACACTTTCTCCTCCATTCCTCTCCCCTCCAAAACCCTCCAACTAAACAAACCTTAAAACACAACCTATAACTATTCTTGAATCAAATGACAGGGGAATGGACTGCAGCGTGGAACGTACATGGGGCGTCCAAGGAAGACTATCAAAGATTTGCAAAAGCCCAACAAGAAGTGTATTCTAGGGCCACTTTTGGATGGGCCTATTGGGCCTACAAATGCCAATATGACAATTGGAGCCTCAAGTGGATGATTGAGAATGGCTATATTAAGCTGTAATTGAGTATTTTGTAATATTACTTACCCTCAGTAATCATCCATCTCTTGATAAAATTATAAATTAAATAAAGAATGCCAACTCTTGGGCTTGGATCGTATCCATTACTATCTATGTTTTAGTTGTTATTTATTTGTTTCATATTTCTTGTTTTCTCAAGTTAATTTCATATTCTAATTTTATTATAATATTATTACTTATAATTAATTTTATTTGTTTAATACGAGCTCTTAACTAGATTTATTGGTCTAATTTTTCACTATTTTATAGATTTTTTATTTTTATTTTTTGGATTACTAAATTAAACCATCATTAACTATTACTCTATCAGTGAGTATATTCTTAATATTGTATTCTTCCAATCATTAATATAAAATATATTTAATTAATTATATATATATATATATTTTTTTATGGGGCGAGAAGAGAGTATAGTAAGAATAGCTCCCATGTGTACAGGTGATCACATTTATGCATGAAATGCAAATGATAAAAGTGAGACAAAAAACTGGGGAAAAGGTATTGAAAGAAATCAAGGTCTATGAGTTAAGAGGGAGATGAACTTTTGAAATATGGCCTTAGGTTCCCTCTTCAGCGCATAAGGAAATAGGGAGGATGACGCTGGAACACGTAAGTTTCTCTTCCGTCCTTTTATGCGCCTAGTCACATAAGCTTCGGTAAGCCACCTCAATATTTTCCAGCGTTGTTAGCCAACACTGTTGGTCCTTGGTCAGATTTTAATTATCCAGGGATGAACGGTTTTGACAGAAAAATTATTAGGGAGTCAGTTAAAACAAAATAAAATTATAGGGACTTGATTAAAAACACTCTGAAAGTATAGGGATTTGTGGATTAATTTTCTCATTTTATTTTTTAAAATATAGAGAGTGAATTGCATGATAAAACTTTATAGACCGAGTTACACTCTTGAGTTAAAACTTTATAGATCTGAGAGAGGAACCCAGATGAAATCCTGGAGCAAAACGCACGGATCTATGTTCAGTCTCACTCGCCACGGATCTGTGTTCAAGAAATTGAGAAGACGAAGGATGCATGGTTGAAGATCTCTACCTCTCACCCACAAAGATCTCCGCCGCCAAGTTGCCCCTCTCCGTTGCCGCAGTCAATGAACCCAGATCTGTACTCTGTAGAATGAGGGGAACAAATTGTGAGCTTTGCAAAAACAAAAAATCATGAGCTCCAGGTTGTCAAACTTAGATCCCCAACGCCCTTGCCGTCGTGGTGGCTGCCCCTACATCCTCTTCATCACCAGAGGAGGCCGCTGTCACAGTTGTTGGAGGAGGTTGTCGTTGCCATGGTTCAAAGTTCACTGCATCATCGGAGAGGAGGATGATGAAGATAATTTTGTCCAAGGGTTAGAGACAAAGAGAGAAAGAGATGCTTGACGCTGCCGCCGTCGTTGTTCATAGGCCGTCGCCGCTAGGTGTGCCCTCGCCGTCGGGTAGGCTGGTGGTCAGGATCGTGCGAGACGGGGTGAAGGTTGAAGGTTAGAGGCAGAGGGATGGGACCACAGAAAAAAGGTGAGGGGTAGAAAAGAAAATTACAAAATCTTAGGCATTTTTGTTTTCTTAATAGTGTGGGCCCCATAAAAGAAAGTAACAGAAGTTAACAGTTTTATCATTTTTTTATAAATGATAGTTAATAGGTATTTTTACATCCAATAAAAATTTATAGTATTAGATTCATTTTAAAAAAATATTGTTAATTTGCCTATAATATTAATTATTTTTTATATAAAAATTCTTAAAAATAGTTTAGATTTACTTATTTAAAAATAAGATAAAATTTTTTTAAAGTGATATTCAGAATAAATTATTTATTATTTTAAAATATAAATTTAGGCAGTAAGTTATTAATCATTAACCATTAAAAGTATTATCTATAAAATTTGGCATTGTACTTTCGGGTGGGCATATTGGGTCCTTACAGGCGCATCTCAATATTTGACCCTTAAGTCCTGCATTGAGAGTATTGTACTCTAGCCTTCTTCCCACATGGCTTCAAATTTTTGTTGTGATTTTAAAATTTATATTTGAGACTAATTGATAATTTATTTTATCTAATATTAATATTATTTATGAAAAAAAGAAGATTTTGCCATGTCTAATATTTTTTAAAAAATTTTTATAATAAAAAATGTTTGCTGGCATAAAAAATCGTGGATTTGGGTGCTTCTTCTTATCATTCAGTTGTCACTCAGTTCAATGATCCATCACTCAGTTCCAATGGGACAAGGCATCGTTTCCATTTATGTTTGGTAGGAGACATCAATTATGGCCTTCCCATTATGTGCATATATTATGTCATCCACTTTAACTTGTTCCATAGTTTCACAATTAATTAACTTAATTATAACACTAATATTAACCTTTTTGGATAATTAATTACTGTTTCATTGATGCCCTCTCACTTTAATGATCTTCATCCATCCATCCATCCATCCATCTCCATGATATTTCACTCAGTACACAGCAAACACAAAGCCATGTTGTGAGGTCATGTAAATAGTAATTTTTTTAATCCCCTCTTCTTGATCTATATGATTATGGTAAAAAGATCTAACTAGTATTCCTCCGATCCTAAATATAAGATTTAGTTTAATTAGATCTTATATTTAAGATCGAATAAGTATTACCACACTTCAATAGTAAATAAATTAGAACCATAGAATTTTGCTTTTTGATCGTCTATGGGCCTGTTTGGAAAAATCCAAACCTTGGTTTTAAACCAAGGTTTGGCTCAAAACCTAGGTTTGGAGAAATTTTAAAACAAACAGTCATATTTGTTCAAACGGGCTTTTGGACTAAACTCTGGTTTAAAACCAAGGTTTCAGAAAAGCTGGTCAGAGTAGCTTTTGGAACAGTAAACCACGTTTGAACTAACTAATTACTATATTACCCCTACTTTTTCTTACAACATCTCTCCTACTTTTTCTTACACCCTCTCTCCTCTTATCTCTTATCTCTCCTCATTTAATACTCATACCCTTTTTCGTAATTTACCAATAATAAAATCCCTTCTATAAATAACTATCCAAACACTCATTTATTCAAAACCACTTTTTTTTCATAATCTCTTCTCCAAAAGCCCTTTTCTATAATCTGTTCAAAAGCCCTTTTTTTCCATAAGCCCGTTTTTAAAATCCTATCCAAACAGGCCCTATATCTACATAGGATATAAAATTCGCAAGAAAATGCCTGTTCATGAATTATAAATATTACAGTTCATTTAAAATTTCATGCAAAATATGTATGATTTAATTTAGTTTATAAATTAGATGGCTAATCCCTAAAAAGGGATATTCCATTTTTTAAAAGAGAGCTAATCAATAATTTAATTTATTTCACGCAGAAGTTCGTTCATGCATGCATAGTAGTACCTTTGAAAAATTAAATATATATCATTATCATGATTTTCATTCATCACTTCACTGGCAAAACTGACCTTTTTGTGTGTTGTGTTTTTAGATTAATTAGTGTTTCAACAAGACAACTTGGACGGGTTATTAATAATTAATTAATTAATTAATTAATTATCATTTCGAACGTCTTAAAAATGCGTTCACATCTCCTGTCTACAAGTTTCGATGTTATGAACATAAGGATATTCCAAAGATAGAATACTCATTTGTTTAAGATATGAGAGGTGGAGTTTATGTATGAATAAATAAATGATTAATTATTTCAAGTATATATTTTCATCAATAAAAATATTTAAAACTCCAATAAAATATTAATAAAGGCACACATGCATGATAAGTAAGTCTCGAGTACCATGAAGGTATTACGATGTTTGTGAGAGTCATTCTATCTTGAAAACAAAATAAGTAATCATCAAGAAATTAAAGAGGGGAAACAATTTATTATTGCAGCAATATATAAATATTTCGAATTTAAATAAATCTGATCATTACTAGATATGTATAGAGAGAATATAATGTTATATGTTAACAGGAAATGCAAAAAAAAAAAAAAAAAGGCTTGCGTACGTAAAGGGGAAGATAATGGAAGGAGACAGAGAAGAATAAAGAATAGAGACAGGAATAATATAAATGAGTTTTTTTTATAACATCTTTGCATTAGAAATTTGTTAAAATTAGTTAATAGTAATTAATATTTAAGAAATAAACTTTTAATTTTTTTAAATATGGCCTTACTTATAAAAGAGAAAGTAAGAGAGAAATAGTAATAAGAAAAAGGATAAAAGAGAATACATGAGAAAAAGATGAAGATAGGGAATATAGACAATGGAAGAGAATAAAATTAATTATGGGTAAAGTTGACAAAAATACATTTAATGATTAGATAAGCCCAAACTAGATCTTATAAAAGAACTAAACCAATTCAAAAATTAGGATATTATAAAAAGGATCAGGGTGAGCCATAGCTTTATTAACTATGAGATATAGTACAATTGCCATTTAATTAGATTTTTAAAACATTTAATTAGGGGTTCAATCTATAACAATATATATAGAGAGTGCCTCATGGCTAGCATTAAAACCCTTTCAAGAAGTTTATAGTATGAGGAGATCAGTTACTATTTTCAATAGTAGATATTTTATATTTATCTAAAAATATAATTTTATTAAATATTCTCTTTAATTTTTCCTTACCTCATTTAAGAGGACTCTGTATTACCTTGTGTATTTAAAATAAATGAACTTTAAAAGAATTATTACACCTCACAATAAATGAACGCAATATTTATTTATATGATTTGATTTAATTTATATTTATTTGATTTGATAATATGTTTATTAATTTATATTAAGATTTATTAAATTGATATATTTTTCTTTGTATATATATTGATGCACTAAACTGATTTGAATAACACAAATTTTTTCCCAATAGCTCTCTCATTTTTTGTTTCTCACACCATTTATTAATTTCACATATTCTTGTACTGTATTTCTCTCTCTCAAATTTCATACTCCTACCTTTATTAAAATAAGGTTGTTTTCATTATAAAAAATAAAGATGCTTTAGTGAAAATCATGCGTAGTTTTACATAATAATTATAATAATAAATAGATAATTTAATTAATTTTTATAAACTAAGTTAATTAGATTTTATATTTATCATTGTGAGGAAGACATTATGTAAGATTAAAGGGTGATAGAAATATAATTCATTTTTAATGTACTAAAGAAAAATACTTAACTCTTTAATTTTTTTTTAAATTGAAAATGTCTTCCAACTTCTTTTTAGACCTATATTTTAAGATGAAATGGTTAAAGAAAAAGAGAAGTGGGATAGATGAACTAAGGAATAGACACGCGTATGTGTCCTTGGAAGGATTGATATTTGTCTGGCCCATCAAACTATTGTATTTTGCTTCTTCTTCTTTTTGAATTATTAAATGAGACGCAGGTCAAAACAAATATTAAATGAGACTAATAAACCTACAATTATTGCAGAAGAAAATGGGGTTATTAAATTGATTATTGATTAGAATAATAATAGCCATGAAAGGAACAGGGAAGAAGACCAGTTCATACGATAGAGATATATGGTTAATTAAAGATGGGGCAATTGCCCAAATTTAAGTGTATGGGTGGACCGACGACTTAAAGAAAATCATAAAAGAGAAAGTTCCTTCAACATATGAAGATTTTTATGAGGGGTAAAAAAAATAAATAAAAATTTTTAGGAAAAATTATTATACATTCCCATATAAATAATTTAATTATTTAAAGGCACCATAACTTATAAGAAATATGACTATACCAAGATTCATTATTATAGAAATAAAAACATATCATTGATATATTGGCAACTCAAAAGATATTTTAGTAATAAAGTTATTTAGGTGAGATTATACAATAATTGTCTAAAAAAATTAAAATGAGATATGATTAAAAAATAGTTAATGCTATTATATTTGTATTTACAATTTGATCAAATATTAATCTTAATTCTTATAATTTTACATTGTAATTTTATAAAAATTTAGTATGAGTTTAACAGTATTTACTGAAAAGTTCATATACTAAGTTTTAATTTTAATTTCTATATTTAACAATATTATTTTATCCTAAATTCTTATGTAAGGATAAAAAATTATAATTTAAAATTATGGAGAATAAAAATTAAAATTCTACCAAATTGTAAATTGTAAGTCACCATGAGAGTGACCCTTTTGAAAAAGAGAGAAATTATTTATGAATGGGGTCCAATTATAACCATAGAGTGTGTAACTTGAACTTAATAGGTGATTTTGACTTCTATTAAAGTCTTGTTTGGTTCAACTTTTAGACAAATTTTTATAGAAAATAAGTGAGTTTATAATTTTTTTTTGCCCAAAGGATATTCTAAAAAATTTATCTAAAATCATGATTTAATTTATAAGCTCTTTTAAATATTTACAAATTATTTTTTTTTGTATAAACTATAGTTTGGCATAAAAGAATTTTTCGAACCATAGTCTCCTTGAAAACCAAACATGCACTAATTGAAATTCAATATATAATTTATTGGGTGATTTGATACTAAAAATGTGAAAGTTTATTCGATTTATTGGGTCCAAATATAACTTGAATTCCCTCTCTTATTACATAAAATAATAAAAAATTAATGTGATAATAAATTAAACTTGTATTTTAATTTTATTTTTTATCTTGATAACTAAAAAGTTTATTAGATTTATTCTCTTTATTTTTTATAAGAAAAAATTAATTTATGTCAAGTTTATAAGGTCTATTGGTCCAATCAGATTGTGCCACCTAGATAAATACACTAATTTTCTAACTAACTAAATAATTAAATAGTCCAAGTGGCACGATTTGATTGGACCAAAGGACCAAATAAATTTGGCTTTAAGTTTTATCTTTTCTATAAATATATTATATATGTATTTATAATAGTCACACAAAAAATGGAACAATTCTTGCATATCCAAGTGAGGACTAATATTAAATTAAACAGATGGAAAGATAAACTTATAATATTGTTGCCCAACAAAATGGGGTTATTAAAATGAATTGAATATTTGGAAATAATGGAGAATGCTGATGAAAGGAACAGGAAGAAGAAGAAGAAGGCCATCCAGTTCATATGATAGTGACATGATGGAATCAAAACCACTTTCATTTTACTTTATATTGAAAAAGTAAACAGAACATGGAAAAATTCCTTCGACTTATGAAGAGTTGAAACATATTGAATTTAAATATATTTAAAAAGAAATTATTGGAACGCTTGTATCATGAATTGTTTGCCATTGAACCCAATTACAAGTTTATAACTAATGACAATATTTTATTATCCTATCTTTTTTTTTAAAATGAATTATTCCATTCAATCTTTTAAATTCTAATAACGCGTTAATTGATTATAGTGTGTGTTTGACAAATACCAAAATTTAGATTTTAACAAATTTTAAAATAAATAATTATATTTATTAAAAATGACTTTTGGACTAAATTATAATTTAAAATTAATATTTTGGATAAGTTATTGATATTAGTTTCTGGAATAATAAAAGATTTTATGTACTATCCAATTACGATTTTATCACTATTTTTTTCTCACACCCTCTTTCATCTAGCCTATTTCTTTTCCACCCTATCTCATATCTCCTTTTTTTTTCACATTATCTCCTATTTTCTCTTTCTTTTCTACCTTATCTCATCTCTCATCTCTCTTACTTTTAATTAAACATATCATTTTTAATAATTTACTAATAATAAAAATATTTTTAAAAAATAACTATCCAAACATTTATTTATTTAAAACCATTTTTTTATAAGTTTTTTCCTAAAATTTATTTTTTAAAAATTTATCCAAACATACTCATAATTCCAATTTAAACTTTGAATTAAATTGAATCATTTCTCCCCTTTTAAATTTGGTCTAACTAATAATCTTTCGTTGATTGACATGAAGTTTGACGAAAGCCACTAATTACACTTTGCTTTCAAATTATGAAGCTTCTTTAAGATTCCACCGTCTAATTAGATTAGATGGGGATGCAGCTTCCCAATATCTGCATTCCACTCAACAATTACGTCCAATCGAATTCAATTTAGGTTACAAGCTTACGGTAATTAGGTTAAATGGAATATAATCTGATACCTTTAAATAAGATTGTTGGTTGGAACTTTTTGAATAAAAAATCGTGTTAAAAAAAAAAGGTACTCTCAATTAGAAATGGGAAAACGGAAAACTCTTAACAAGTTCATATTTAAAAGGGTAAGGTCTAAAAAGTTTGTCTATCCTAAAATATTTCTAAATATTAAGTGAAAGTCCCACCCTACAATTTGTGGGCTCGAGGTCTTTTTTTAAATAGACAAAAAAAAAACAAAGGATTTTACATTTTTTTATTTAAATCATAAATATTAACAAATTAAAGGATCAAACTAAGTCCATATAACTAAAACTAAATCAAATATAACCATTATCCTAAAATAATATTATCTTTTATGCATGGCCCTCAACTTAAACAAATTTAAACAAGTTACTCTGATGAGCTCGGCCCTTTTTATTTGTTCTACTCTCAATCAATATTTTAAAAATTAGACTGAACACGAAATTAGAAAGGTCATGAGGTATGAGTTTTCATGGTTCAACTAGTTAGAATGACAAGCAAACTATGGTGAAATACTAATTAAATAAAAAATAATTATAAGCATATAACAATATATGTATATATATAAAATATTCCCTCTCATCCTAATTAATAAGAGTTAGTTTATTTTTTAAATGCCTTTAAGGTTTTTCAAACAAGCACTTAGTATATTGATTATGAAATACTCCTTTAAATTTTAATATAAAATCTAATTTATAATATAATTTACCCTATCAACTATGTCTTATATTAAACATTAGAAGAGTACCATGATATCCCTTGAAAAAAATTAACACAACTTTTTATTTATATTAGAGGGATTTAAATTGTTGATTTTGATTTTGTTTTACCCTTTGCCCTTTAAGGTGGCCTAAAGTTGTGAATCAACCAACTCAGTATTAGTCATTTGGTATTTAACATAAGATATAATTAAAAAATTAATATTATTCATAAATATAAATATATTTTTTATATTTATTAAATTTTTTAATCTAATTAAATTAATTAAGTATGTCCTATATTAAATATTAGAGAAATAGTAAACATAATCAGTCTATATTTTTAACAAATTGTTTTCGAAAAGTACCCTTAACATACTATAACCATAATAAACTATTTTTTTCAACTAATTTTTCCCAATCATTATTTTTTTTGGGGGGGTGGGGGGGGGGGGTGGTTGTTTGGAACAATTTCATTCGATGTTGCATGAGGTACAATGCTTAAAAGTCTCCCGCGTTCCAACAAATTCTAAATTTGGAAACGCCGAGTGCTAGATGAAGGAATAAATTCCAATTAAATAACACTCTAAAAGGAATATGAAGTAATTTTCTGTTGAAGAGCGAAAGGTGTCGGTGACTGAAGATCCAATAAAATGGGAAATTAATTATTATTTGCAGTAAATAAATTACTTTATAGAACATTCATAAAAATATTTTAAAAAATGAATTAGAATAAATGTAAAAGCGTAAAAATATTTTTAAAAACACTTTGAGATTCATTATTATTTCGTTTAATTTTATATTGAAAATAAACAATAGTTTTAGGGTAAAGATTTTTTTTTAATTTTTTTAAAAAAAATATAAACTCCTAATGTAAAAGGAGAAAATAAAAATTTTACATAGTCATTTACATAGATGTGGGTTGAAGTTTTCCTATCAATGTAAACTGTAAATATCTCATTATTAATAAATATGTAAGTGATTTTATGATTTAATTTATAAAATTTATTTCTCAAAGAAAAGAATGAATACACATTATATATATATCATCAATACTACTATATATATATATATATATAAAGAATAAAAGCTACGCCATTTTGAATAGATAAGCAATGGAGAAGGACCTCAAGAGATCCCTTGCTGTCATCATCAAGGGTAATAACCATTGAAATCCTCATGTCCAGATTTTACTTTTGGTTTTTTACTTTAGTTTTTTTAAAAAAATATTTTAATGTGTACGAAATCTAAAATAAAAATAATCTCTCTGTTTTTTTTTAAATCTCTTGGGCCATCAGTTCAATATTTTTTTATGGATTCTATTACTATATATACAAACATCTGAATAATTTTTTCCCCATAGGAATCTTTTTAATAAGGTGAAATTTGAACCTTAATAATCCTACTTTATGATCTACTTGATGCACCCCTAGACTAACTAGCCTTAAGCAAATAAAGATAATCTTTTTACCATCACTCTTTTTTTTAAAAAAATTAAGAATTGTAAAAAGAATTGAAAGTAGAGAAGGGAGGGATTGACGTAGTGGAGTAGATGAGGAAGAGAAGCAACGGTGGAGATTGGATGAGAGGGTAGAGGCATCCCTTTTATGAGGCACCATCACTTCCCACCTTCCGTTCTCACACACACTCACAACTCGCTCACTCTCTCACGCACTTTCTCTCAACTCTGAAATCAATCTCTTTCTCTAATTCTATCTGATTTTAATTTCCTGAGTATCTATATCTCTCTCTCTCTATATATATATGAGCCATCGTGACTGAAATCCAACCCCCGCCATAAGAGGATCGGAGGAGGAGGAAGAAGAAGATGTTGGTGGGAAAGCGTGGAGGACCGATTATCAGAAGAACAAGCAGCATGAGCGGAGGCATGAACATAGAAATTCCCGACATAGAAACCCAGGAAGAAGCTTCTGATCCCATGACGACGATGCCTCATCATCATCAAGAGCTGCGTTCAATGGTGTCCCCAAGAAATTCTATTAATAACTCCATGGACACAACACCTCACTTCCTCAGAACCTGTCGCCTCTGTAACCGCCGTTTAGCCCCCGGTCGCGACATCTACATGTACAGGTATGCCTACTTAACCTAGATCCATCTCTTTCTCTCTCTTCTTCTGCTTTCTCTCTAATGAAAATGATTGGAAGACATATGAACAATATTATTACAGAGGGGACACAGCATTTTGCAGTTTAGAGTGTAGGGAGGAGCAGATGAAGCAGGACGAGAGGAAAGATAAGTGGAAGAATAATAATAAGGTCGCCGCCAAGAAACAGCAAGATCCTCCTCCTACTTCATCCACCAAAACTCAGACTCTTGCCGCTGCTTAATTGAATAATTCGATCTCTCTTGGATTTTAATTTCTACTTCAGATCCATCCATACTATATCTCCATCCCTCTAATCATTTGTATAATTATTTTCTGTCTCGTCTCTTTTTATCTGAAATTAATTTTCTGCAGATTACCATATTATCAACTGTGTGTGTTTCTTCTTCTCTTGATCGATCTTAAGCAAACCAAATTAATTAAGGGAAGATTAATCATGAATTAAAGTTGATTAATGGGATAGAAGCACCAGTGAATCTGGAAAGCGATTACGTATGATTTGAGTCTCAGGCGGGCTTAAAAGTCCATATCGGAGTAATCATGTCCACATATTATATTTAGATAAACTGGTGTTTGCAATATGAGGTATTTTTATGACTATATATATATATATATATATATATATATATATATATATATTATATTATAGCATAGTATTATCAAATTTTATGCTTTCTGTTGTTTGAATTAACTAATCTGTATATAACTCAAGTTTAAAAACAGATAATGGATCATGTTAAGATTGTGCGGATGTAGCTCCCTCCCCATTTTTTTGCCTAAGTATTAGCTACACACGCACACCTCTATACACGTCTGTGTGTGTGGGTGATGTGTAAACAGACGGAGCACATTAAGATCCACTGACTTTGCAATTAAGATCTTAAGACTTAAATGACTGCAACAGTGGGGTTTACTGGGTCATCAATGCCTAGTTGTTTACTATTTTTTTTTTCATTTTATGTTAATTATAATAATTCAGTCAACATTTATCAAACATAAAATTTATAGTCATACTTTTTTTTTATCCTACAAATCATCCGATATCCAGGGTCACATTAGTAAGGTCGGGTCCCAAATGAGGGGTATCTCTCTTTAGGATTGTCTTCGTACGAAAGAAAACTTCTACAATTATAGCCTCATGTACTAAAATTAACCTCTAATCATGTAGTATTATTTTCAGGATTATTATTCGTTTTTCTATGCACAAGCTTGAAGGAAGTATTTAGAATCTACTGGTTGTGTAACTGATTTTAACAACTGGTTATTGTCAAACATGCTATGTTTCTATGGTAATTAATGCTTCATGTTTGCAATTCAATTAATTAGGGTCTCCACTTACTTAAAATATATAAATTAAATTAGCATTTAACTAATGAATTAAAGTTAATTTTAACAGGAAAGACCAATCTTTCATAACGTGATGAACTAATGTTCAAATCTCTGTTATAAGGTGCATATATTTAATATCTAACAGTACTTTAAATATGATTGTCTTTAATAGGATGATGTATATACAGTTGTCCAGCCTGTGACTATAAAAAATTAAGACATTGTCAGATGTCATATTGTAATTGTGAGGAATGTTAATTGGAGGGCAAGTGGGAACAATTTCTTAATAAATGAGAGGGATTCCACATCCCTAATTTATATAGACACTCTAATGCTATATGTAAGAGATGTCTCTCTCAGTTATTCCTCATCTCAACTATTAAGTTTGCTGACTATATCTTATTCGCTCTTGTATGATGTATCTGTTGTGTCACTACCATGATCTCCTTCCCTTAATTTCTACTACTCTTTACTAAAGGCCAAAACAACTACGCTAGCTAGCTGCCTAATTGTTACGAAAATGAAATATGTAAATTGAATTCACTTTCGTGACGTACTGAGTGAATAATGGTATGAGAATTTGCTTTCATGGTTGCAAAAAGGTGAGACCCAACAAAAAAAGAGAAAGAAAGAAAGAAAGAAAGGTTGTTGACAAAACGCAACAAAACAGAAACAAGTGTTGGCCTCGTATTTTAAATGCGACATGACACATGATAAGAAACAAACCACAACAAATACATATATAAGAATCTTAATTATAGAGTTGTGATGAATAATGATGATGTATATATCTATCATTTTTTACATGCTCCATTATATTTTTCATCACTACCCTCCAATTGAATGCCATATCTGAGGCATATACAACACAAGCAACCACAAACCATTAATCTTTCCTCTAAAAAAATAAATTAAATTAACGAAGGAGAGGCTTCAAGCACTCCATCATCAAGATCTCAATTCGTCACCTTTATATATATATATATATGGGGCTTTCATCTTGTGATGTCAAGAAGCACTCATTTAATTTCTTTGGAACTTACTATCGTGACAAAAATAAAAAAAAATCTTTGGAAACTATTACTTTTTCTTTGTCCTTTTTTTTTTACTATAACCCTTTGGGTTTTAAGTCACTCAATATCTGACATTTTTTTTGAGATTTTATTATCAGATATTAGAACAATAAGGTAATTTGTATTGAAGATTTGTAACTAAAATGCCTATTCTAGAGACTTTTTGTTTTTTAACTTTATACTTCTATAAATATTACATTTCGTCCTAATTATCCTAGACTTGATTTCTTTGGTTGAGAATTTTAAACTTTATGTATGGAAAGAAATCACATTGAGAGAATTGTTACCAGACAATACTTGAATATGACAACATAACATCATATATTAAATAATTGTATAAAAAACCCTAATTTCTATCTTTTTTAAATTTTGGTATAAAGAAAGTATGTAATTTCTAAATGTTAACTTTGGGGAAACGAATATATACAATCCGGATCCTTAAGAAGGGGCTCAAGGGCTTTGAACATTTAAAACTGTAGGAAAGATATGAATTAAAGAAGCATTTTCTCTTGCGAATGACCTAAGGGGTGTTGAAAATCCAATAATGAAGTCTGTCCTGAAGCATGCATACATATACATAGGACCAGAAAATTGAATTAGTAAATTTTTGGCATGCGTGCGTGAGAGGTGGAGATTGATTTGGAATTTGGAGAAACAACACTATTTGGAACATTTATACACTGAAAGAGACTGATTTGGGGCTATGTCCAGATGGATCCATTATTTGATCTTTTAACCATTCAAAATTTATATGACTATTCATCAGATCTTATTATTATTTTTTATTTGAAAAAGTGTAAACCATCGAAATTTAATTTAAGAAAACAAATCAATTATCAATCAAATATATCATCAATATTAAATAAAATGTCTTTAAACTTGATAAAATGTTGGAGAATCCTATACGGCTATACCTTAATGAATAGTATATACATAATCCCTCAATCCTTAAAGACAAAATAGCTAGATTCTCCTTATTATAAATTACTAAGTGAGGTATTAATGACATATTTTTTTAAAAAAATTATCCTTATTTAAAATCTCATCAATTACAACTTTTATGTCGTCTTCTTCTTGGATATAATTCATGATATTAAATAATGATAATTTAGATTTTTTTTATTTTAAGATAAATTGAATCACTTAATAACCTCTTTTTAAATTTTAATAAGATGGTTAAAAATATCTTATAATAAAAGGCTAAATAGGTATATTTATTAAAATGGAAGAGCAATGGGGGTCCTTGAGATTCATATAAAGTCACCACTCTTTCTTGTCTGAGGGACCACCCACTTCAAGAGGTCCCCTCCTCCACTAGACCCCTCTTAATTTTTATTATGCTTTTTTCTCTGTTGAGACTTCAACTTAACCTTGCTATATATACATATACATATACATATACATATACATATACATATACATATACATATACATATACATATATTCTTTTTTTAATATAATTTTAGAGTATCTTCTAATCATTTTAAACTTGAGCTTAATCTTTATGTCCTCTAAGTAAATATATTTTCTATTATTCATATTTATACATGTTATAAAAATAAGAAAAATAAGATAGTAGAAAAGACGATAGAAATATAAGAATTTGAGAGGAGAGTAAGGGAGTATTTCTCATTCACATGTGTATCTTTTTTCATTTTATATATATTTTATACATGGTCTTTATTTATAGGCATCTTCAACCCTTAAAACTAATACAAATATTACAATAAAATAAATAGTAATATAATGACATTTATAATAAAAAATTTCTTCAAATAATTTATTGAATATGTTATAAAATTAAGGACATAAAAAGAAAAGGAATCCTAAGAGTTAGAGATTATGAGAATCTATTTTTTAATATTTATAATAATATAAATATTTTTTTATTATGAAATAAAACTGTTTACCATCTCAACTTAACTAATTGTATATTGATATCTTGTTGTATACTTTAATATCACACACACAACGACGCTATACCATATACGTTTGAGAGTAACGTTTCAATCACCGATCATATTAGAATATAATTGGATAAATATGAATATAAAATTATATATATAAAGCCCAAATATAACAATATTTTTTTTTATTATTTGTTGTAATTGTAAATATATAAAATGATGAATACAAAACAAAGTTAGGCCATGAGAGGGGCCCACCAAGAAGATACCTAGTTGAGAAGGCACATGATCTGAGCTAAAACCGGGGTCTAGTCATGGGATCTGGTGCAGACAACCTTTTCGCTACAGGTAAAAACCATAATGAGGAGAATTTCCCTTCCATTAAAATTCATGATCACCAAAGAGATCTGATAATTAATGCAATATTACTGGCCTTTCGGATTTGGGACTGAAATGAAAATAACTTTGTAAGCTTCTTACGTGGGACATTATTTTTCATTATATTTTCTTCACCAAAAGAGTAGACTAATCAATAAAATTAAACCTAAATCATATTATTGGTACTCAATAGGAATTGAGAGAAAGAAAGAATGAATGAATAAAGAGGATCATTTTCACAATCCTGAATCAATTGTATATAACCCTCTCTTCTTCTGTTTGAAATTCAGAATTCAAAAAGATAAATATCAAATTTGATTAATTACTTATGCGTTAAATGATGTCTGCCCATTAATTGGTAGCCCAAACTTGGAAAAAGATATTATATCTGTCTTTAATATATGATCTAAATGATAAATTTATTTTTATCTTAAATATAAAATTTATTTTCTATATTTATTAATTTTTTTAAATTATTCCTATTTATACTTCCTCAATAATAATCAATTACGAAAAATAGAGAATGGTTTAAGGAAGATGATTATAATATTTTATAAAATATATGTTATATTAATTAATTTGACTAACTTCATTAATCTAATTAAATTAATTAAATAGATAATATATTAAGGACCAGATGAGTAGTATATTTAATACTCCTCCATCTTTAACTAATTTGATTAGATTAAAGATATTAGTTAAATTAGTTCTTGTTATATTTTTTCTAAAATATTCTAACGATTTTTCTTAACTCTCCTCTCCCTCTTACTTAATTATTAATGAGTGAGTATCAATAAAGATAATTTTAAAAAATAGATAAATATAAAAAATAAATATTATATTTAAGATTAAAATTAACTCTCAAATTATATCCTATTAATTATCAGAGGAGTATTTCTTACGTATACTTCAATCAACTCATCATATAACTACATAGATATTCATAAGTTATAAAAAACTAATTATCTTCCAATTGTTTCGAATCAATATTATTGTTCTCAATAATTCTAAATGTAGCAACTACCTGAAGATTTTGTTTTAATTCTCTTTTAAGTCTCCCTTATTTATTAGTATTTTTTTCCATAGACTACTTTTATTGATGTACACATTAATAGAGATAATTTCAAATGTAAATGATTAAAAAGAGATAAATTTAAAAAAAATTAATAAATATTTTTTTATAAATAACAAATTAACTATTTTTTTTTATAATTTACCTAAATATATCTAGTTTTTATATTTAAAATTAAAAAATATATAATATAAAATTTATAAAAAATTATACTATTCATATAAATAGAATGACTTATTACTTATTAGTCAATCCTATCTACTTTTTTTCTTCGAGAAAGGGAGTGTGTATGAGTAAGTCTATACGTTGACTTCAAGAGGGGTTAAAAAGGTTGAACCATTTTTTTTACCACAAAGCCTAAAGAGGAGAAAATAAATATGCACTTTATAGTTTTGGTACTCTGATGGGAATAGTTTTGGAGTAGGCAGAAGTCATTCACACCCAGCTACCAATCGTTGGACTTTACTACTTTACCCTCTCTGTTTCCTGTTTTTTTTTTTCTATTGCACTTTGACAGTTTAACTTTACAGTTAACAGTTACACTGTGTGCGAAGGTGAGAAGAAAAAAAAATATGAAACCATTTACCAACACGATTGCAAAATATGGAAAGGATGTACCATAATAGAGCGGAATACGAACAAATGCGTCAATGTCAGTCTTTTTTATTATTAAGAGTTAATATAATTTTTTATCTCTCAAATATTAAAACATACGTTTTAATTCCAAAATAGTAAAATGATGTAATTTTTTATTAAATTATAAGAAATAATATTTTATATTAAAAAAAATTTAAGAAACTAAAACCTATAATTTTAAACTTGAGAGATCAAAATTAAAATTAAAATAAATTTGAGGGGCCAACAATTAAACTAACCCTCCTATTATCGTTATCATTATATGTATTTAGGAGAGAGCTGTTTTTTTATATATCCAAAAATTTAGATAAATAACTCAATTTTCAGAATAAGAACACATGTCACCAGGGAGGTGAAGTGAGATAGTTGAAATATAGAGGGAACATCTAAGCTTTTTTTTTTTTTTTTATCCAAAATATAAGTTCATCTACTTTAATAATATCTAAAATATTTAATGTTTTTATTTATCTTCATATATAATTATATGTAATAAATAATTAATAAGTGTTAGTTTTAGTAAAAATAGATTTTAGTCATTTAAATACAAAATTTAAAGTTTGAGTTTGAATTGTTATAAATATAAAAAACGTATTCTTGATAGGTAACCCCCCCAATTATGTAATACTCAAGAGGCCTAGTATTTTATTGTTGGTACGATGTGTTGGCTTTGTGCCCCAATAAAGGACCTATGAAAGCCACATGCATGAATTTGATGAAGCCTCGTCTATTCTTAATGGTCCCTCACTCATTGTCTATATGTTTTATTAAGTTCTGCCTACATAATAACTCCAGCTACTTTGTTCTTCAAGTTTTCAGTTACAATTACTTTTAAACTGGACCACCTCCCCATATATTCATCTCATTCCACAACGGCCAATCAAATTCCATTACTTTAATGATTTACTACCATACTTGAATCTCCAACTAATTAAGAAGCCTGCAAGAGCTTGGAGCAGGCTGAAATGTCAATAAATGGGCCTCATTTGGAGGACTGTTTTCAGTCCACTCTTACCCAACCCATTTGGGCCGAATTATATTGGGCTTATTGGGCAGTTTCAGTTTCTGGCCATTGAACACAACGTTGAACTTTAAATCCCTTTTTTATTCTTCCACAAGTAGTCTAAATTTTTTTTTATACAAAAATTTTTAAAAAATAGTTGGACTCATCCACAATTTAAGGGCAGGATAAAATTTTTTTTCTTTTTAGGCTATACTAATGTCAGGTAGGGTCATCTGTCTATTACCCTCAGGCGTAAACCTAGGCATCCAAGAGTTAGGATGTCTCCCCAAGTCCTGCGACTAGAACCACAATAAAATAGTACTCTCTAAAAATTAAATACGTTTAAAATAATCTCATGTCTCAGGCGGACTAAAAATTTAATGTAACAAAAACAAATTGAATCATTTCAAGGCTAAAGCATTGTTTGGGCCACTAAGGAGCAAATAAGGCCCAATCACAATTAAGTATGATTTAAGAGTGTTTTGTTTTTTTCAATTTACTTAGAGAGACAGGCACTAAGACTATGTTTGACACAAGGCATTTTGGGATTGGGATTGGGATTGGTATTAGCATTGACATTGGGATGACACACTTTAACATGTTGAAATCAATTCTAGGATTGAATATTTTTTTGGCCAAATTGTCCTTGTAATATTTTCACAAATTCCTATTCCTATTTTTATCCACAAGCAAACCTCTTTTCCTTCTCTCTCTCTCTCTTTAAGTGAACCTCTCTTCCTTCTCTCTTTCTCCTTCCATAACACCATCTTTATCTTCCTTTCATGAAAGAGAAATGGCGGTGTTGATTATGATTATAAAAGGGATTAAACTTCCGACTTTCTACTTTTTTAAAAAAAAAATTGATCATTGGCGTAATGAGTTTTGCATTTGAACGCTCAAAAAGTTTGAACTTCCAAAGAGACCATCCCAGCTAACATGAGACACTAAACTTTCTTACATTATGCACAAATTAAAGGAAATCGTATGCAGAAAAATATAGTTTTTTTTGAAAAAAAATCGCAAATACTACAACTGTTGCGGTTTAATCGGGTTTCCTTCATTTATAACTCACTTTATCGGCAGGAAAACAATAAAAAGTCCATATTAATCATGGATCATAAGACAGCCATATGCACCTAATTAACAATAGCATACCCATGATTATAATAAAACCACTCACTCTTACGTTGAAGTTTCGATTCTCACAAGCACATGTCTGTGTGGCTGTAATTCTTCTTCTTCTTCTGCCCCATATATTTAATTGGTAGATGGATTTCTTGGGATCCATGACATGAATTTCCCCCCAATTTATCCTCACAGAACTGCTAAAGTCAACCCTTGCTCTCATCAATTGACCCAATTTTATAATTCCATTCCAAGAGGAAGAAGCATATGTAAGAGATGATAGCATGTGAATGCAGCGATGCAGGTTGAGAAACCTAGAGACACGTTCTCACTTTATAAGGCGCATGCAGTGGAAGAGGATCATGCTGCTAAATAATTCTATACCACACCTCAAACTTAATTTCACCCTATATATAACAACCCCACACAAGCCGCCTTCTTCCTTGAAAGATCACACATCACTCATAATTATTAGCAATGGCCTCAAAAGCCTTCTTCTTGGTGGCTCTCTCCCTCTGCATTCTCCTCCCATTCTCCACCTCAGATCACGGTCCTTTCCGTGTCATTGGTCGCGTCTATTGTGACACTTGCCTTGCCGGCTTCGAGACCAACGTCACCACTTACATTTCAGGTAACTTATACTTTATACGCATATATCGATTTAGGTTTAATAAAATCACACCAGTACATAAAACTTTTTTATACAAGTTAAAAGGCCTTTTAACATCGGCTCTCTAATCAGTATAACTATATCTAAAATATAAATTCATTATTTTTAAAAGATTGATTAATTTTTTTGTTTCGTTTCATCAAGTTATTTTTTATATAGGTTATTTTTATAACCAGTGTAAAAAATATAATTTTACATCGGTTTCATTAATAACCAGTACAAAAAGTCAAAAGTCACATAGCTTATTTATAAAAATATCACTAATCATATTTTCTACATCATCTCTGCTGTAACTGGTGTAAAATAGGCGAGATAAAAAAGATAAAATTTAGGTCAACTTTCTTATGATCACTAAATCAAATTTAACAATTTCATTTTGCCTTGTGTAAACCTTAAATCCAAATGAAAAAAAGAACATATAACCAAGTGTGATTAGAGAACTTGACATAATGGTTAATGAAAGAAATCCGGTATGTTGATAGGTGCAAGGGTGAGGATAGAGTGCAAAGAGAGGGCGAGTTTGGCGTTGGTATACAGCAAAGAAGGAGTGACAGATTCAACAGGAACGTACAACATAGTGGTTGAGCATGATCATGGAGATCAGATGTGTGAGAGCGTGTTCGTGAGCAGTCCGGTTTCAGATTGCAAAGTGCCGGATCCCGGCCGAAGCAGAGCCACCATCGTCCTCACTCGTACTGAGAATGGCATCGTCAACGATCTGCACCATGCCAACTCTTTGGGCTGCTACAAGAACGTACCTTTGCCTGAATGCTACCAGATCCTCAAATACTACTTGTCAGATGATGCTTAAATGAGATCTTCATTTATTTGCTTATTAATTATTTAATGTTTTCATTAATCTGTAGCATTCTTTTCTGCTTCATTCGTTCGATCTATCTATATGCTTACTTGTGCGATCTCTTTAATTCTGATAATAGATTGTTCAAGAGTACGGTGTTCTTGTTTGATGTTTATACCCCAAGTTCAATAAAAGAGATTAGCATCATTGGCACATTATATTTTTTCCCCTTTGTGGAGCAAGCATTTGAATTTTTAACAATATTATTAATACCTATCAATTCTATTCTTATCACGTGAGCTAACTTCAACAGTCCAAAGTTTGAGAAACATTATATATATATATAAATAATCAATATATATATATATAATATACCATTTATATCGATTAGTCATACATACATACTAGCTATGTGCTATTAATCATTTCTATCAAGGAAGCTTATATAACAATGTAATTTTGAGCTAAGATCCAAACAAAGGGAAAAAAATTATTCCAATTCTAATGGTAAGAATCTAGATAATCAATTTTTAGAGATTAAAAAAATATTTCTCCTATCCTTAATATAAAATTTAATTAATGAGTTAATCTTAATTTTAAATATACTATTTATTTATTTACTAAATTTATATATTTTTTTAATTTATTCCTATTGATATTCTCTTAATAATATTCGATCACATATTTCAATTATTATTTGTGTCACATTAAATTGTCATTTATGCCTTATTAAATTCATGAGGTAGCTTGATAATTATACAAATTAAATTTATTATCTCCACATTTCTTAAGACTATTTAATTATTTTATAATTTTAAGTGACTTTTTACTAATAATTTCTCCAGGTTCTCTAAATAATTATCCCAATATATTTCCTGTTTTACAAAATTTAAAATGACGCCATATAAACCCGCAGGCTGGCATCTGAATTTGATAAGGGTGTATTTGGATAAGTTTTTAAAAAGTTTATGAATTTTTTTTAAATAATTTTTAAAAAAGAATTTTTAGAAAAAAATTTATAAAAAAATAATTTTAAATAAATGAGTATTTGAATAGTTATTATCGAAATAATTTTTATAATTAAAAAATTATTAGAAAGTATATGATTTTATTTAAAATAAGATACATGAAAAAAGATATAAAAGAGAGAGTAGAGAGATAAAAGAGAAAAAAGGAGAGATGAAAGAGTGTATAGAAGAGTGAATAGAGAATAAAGAATAGAAATGATATATTATAGAAAAGATAGAAGATAGAAAATAGAATAGAGAAGATAGAGGAGAGAATATAAAAAAAAATATTAATAAAATAATAATTGAATATTGCCGTCGGAGCCGGAGGGGGTGATCTTTGAAAAGAAGCTGCCATACTTTCGCTGCTTCTCGGATTCTTTTCCTTTTTCCGTTTTACTTTCATGCCTTGTGTTTCAATTAAAGCCATCGTTCTTTAAACAAGAGGGGAGGAAAAAAAAAAAAAACAACAGATAGAGCACCATCGTTCTCTCTGTTAAGATTGTCTCGACCTCTCTCAGTTTCAGCTTCTGTTCCTTGGCATCAGCGATACATGTGAGTTTACAATCCTCTTTTTTTTTCATAATGTTTGATCAATCCCCTAATTTGATCTTAGGTAATACTTAGATTTCAGTTGCTCTGTAACATGTTTGATACTTCTCACTGGGATATCCTAGGCCATTGACATGGGATTTGGAATCTCTTGGGAAGGAAATAATGTAACTTATGTGATTATTCTGAAAAATTCGGTTATGATAATTTGATTCTCACATTCTCCATAGCTATTTTAATTCGAGCTCACCCGGAAAGAACGAATGCTATGCTTTGAGAAACAGGTCATTAACTTGGAATTGTCGACTGGGGTACCATTGCTTTGCATTTATAAAGAGGGAAACTTTATGCGTAGAGGAAGTCCTGTGGGGCTTACAGAGGCAGGGGTTTACGCATATACCAAGGTACGATCCATTAGCCTGGTGTTAACTTGATTTTTAGGTGAACTAATTGACATTAATTGCTTGTAAGTTTGTGAAGAAGTGATTCTCTGTTGAGGTTGCAGGCCTCATGTTTGCAAGTGATCATATGTAATTATGAATATCAATTTGTCGTAGCCTTCGTTCAGTATGTTTATGTTGTCAATATTTGGCGTTCATTATGTCCTGCAAACGAAGATAAGCCAGAAATGTAGTATATAGCTTGCTCAGATTGTTGCAGTTTGAGTCATGACTATTCTTCTTATTACTCTTTTTCTCAGTTTTTCGGTTATAGGACCAGAAGTTGAAGCTATAACAAATTGGAAGAAACAAAATGGAACCTTACTAGGATTAATCACAAGGCCTTGTATTGTTCATACTAGTGCTGGTGTGGTAGAAACGGGGACTATCACCCATTTAAACTGGGCAGTTGTCAATCCCAAGTTGTTAATCAAGTTTGCAGGAAGGCTTAATAAAAATTCTTCAGGTCTTGACAAGAAAGTTACTGTTTTTTGTTATCCTCCTAAGTTAGGGAACCTCTCTATGAGATTCCTCTCAAGGCATTTGGGAGGCAAAATTGTACTTTTCCGAAAAGAGTTTCATACGTTTCATGGATCAATATGCTATTCTTCTACTGCGGATTCTACATCAGTTAACAATGCCCTTAACATTTGTCAGGACTCATCAAGTGAGTGCTAGTTTTCCAGATGATTCTTGGTATTTGTGTGTTACACTATAAATGCTGTTATCTTTTTCCAATATCCAATATCTTCTGTGTATACTTGAGTTGTAAATTATGTATCAATAACCCAACTCATATCCTCGTTGTCATTGAGAAAGAGGACTTGAATTCCTTTGTTTTATCTTCTTATTGGCGGGTATTGTAATCTTGTTTGTAGCTGAGTCTGCTTTGATATTGATTCGGCCTGGTGAATCTCTGTGGAACGAGAAGAACTTGTTTACCGTATATGTTGACGTGCCTTTGACCAAGAGAGGGATAGAAGAAGCAATTGAAGCTGGTAAGAGGATTAGCTATATATCAGTGGACGTAATTTTTACATCTGCTCTGATTCGAGCGCAAATGACTGCTATGCTTGCCACGACTCGGCACCACCACAAGAAGGAATGTGGCTGGCGCTTTCTAACTAGTAACTAATATTATTGAAATTTACCGGTTACACATTTTAAGAATATGCTTAATGAAACTGGGTGTTAGCTATATTCCAGCTTAATTGGGCCTAGTTCTAAACAAAACTTTCATCTGCACGCACTACAGAATCCTCCTGAATTGAAGTAAAATTAAAACTGAACTCTCTTTTTTTTTTGTTATTTTTTTTAGAAAAGCTAGATTGTTTCCCCTTTCAAAAGCCAAATGTTTACTCTTCAGGTGTCCATTATTATCCATAATGAGAGTGAACAAGCAAAAACCTGGACACAAGTTTGCAGTGAAAAACCAAGAAGCAGACTTTTCCAGTTATAACACATTGGCAATTGAATGAAAGAATGTAAGGTGCATTAAAATCTTTGCCTCTATTCATTTTTCAATATAAATGTCAAATAAATTTGATGGAACAAACCTTCTTTCTTCTACAGATATGGGGAGCTACAAGGTCTAAAGAAGCAGGAGACTGCAGAAATTGGCAAGGAGAGAGTGCATGGGTGGCATCGTAGTTATGGTATTCCCCCTCCCAGTGGTGAGAGCCTAGAAATGTGTTCCCAGAGAGCCGTTGCGTACTTTAAGGATCGTGTGCGTACATCGTTTTCCCCCTAACACTAAACATCCACTTTTTCTTTGGATATTTTTGATACTTCATCCCTTGTAATTATATTGCCATGGAAGTTGATGCCGAGAAGCATGCATTGTAGATTGAATCCCAACTTAAACCTGGAAAGCATTTGATGGTTGCTGCACATGTGAATTCTCTAAGATCCATCATAATGTATCTTGACAGATTAACATCACAGGAGGTACCAAGCTAAATTTTCTCACGTCACTCGATATTTCTTGTTAATGAAGGTAGGGCTAATATTAATTCCACCTCTGTGGAGAACAGGCCATTAACTTGGAATTGTCGACTGGGGTACCATTACTTTACATTTATAAAGAGGGAAACTTTATGCGTAGAGGAAGTCCTGTGGTGCTTACAGAGGCAGGGGTTTACGCATATACCAAGGTACGATCCATTAGCCTGGTGTTAACTTGATTTTTAGGTGAACTAATTGACATTAATTGCTTGTAAGTTTGTGAAGAAGTGGTGCTCTGTTGAGGTTGCAGGCCTCATGTTTGCAAGTGATCATATGTAATTATGTATATCAATTTGTCATAGCTTCGTTCAGTATGTTTATGTTGGCAATATTTGCCGTTCATTATGTCCTGCAAACGAAGATAAGCCAGAAATGTAGTATATAGCTTGCTCAGATTGTTGCAGTTTGAGTCATGACTATTCTTCTTCTTATTACTTTTTTTCTCAGTTTTTCGGTTATAGGACCAGAAGTTGAAGCTATAACAAATTGGAAGAAACAAAATGGAACTTTACTAGGATTAATCATAAGGCCTTGTATTGTTCATACTAGTGCTGGTGTGGTTACGGGGACTATCACCCATTTAAAACTGGGCAGTTGTCAATCCCAAGTTGTTAATCAAGTTTGCAGGAAGGCTTAATAAAAAATCTTCGGGTCTTGACAAGAAAGTTACTGTTTTTTGTTATCCTCCTAAGTTTCAATAAATAGTAAGTTTGATTCAGCCAAGCTGAATGGCAGGATAGGGTTTGTCATACACGAATTGTTATGTAATTCCATTCTAAGATGGGAGATACCCTCTTTGCTCACCCTTATTGAATTGTCATCAATAATATTCCCTTTCAGTCTTCGGCTTTGTTCATCTCTCTGAGCCTATTTGATAATCCCAATGCTTTATGTTTCCAATGCTTCTTGCAGAGCTTAGCTGATTACAGGCAACACTTGGATGAAATGGCACATTGAAGTTATTGATCCCTCTCACTTTTACTCCATGAACATTCATTCTTTGTTGCCATAAGGATATTCAACAGGGCTGATAGATAATTGAGACTTCGATCGCAGAGTTTTGACATTCCATAGGAATGAGTTTTCCGATTGTACAATATCACAACCCATTGAATATTCTCAGAAAAAAATCGACAAAGCTTTTGTGACTTTGATGGTGAACATGGAAGCCATCAAACTGTATAATATTGCAGCAAATTCCTAAAGCACTTTGGAGCAGAAAGGGGGAATCAGATTGTGACTTGTTATGAGCAGCAATAGAATGTGATTTTTTTCAACAACCATTTTTTATTTGTTTGTTGCCTCTGATGGCAAATCAGCTGTTTGATTGATACATAGACTAGTCTGTTGCTTTAATTTTGATTTTTAATATGTCTTCATATTTAACAACTACCATGTCGTAGTACCATTGTAATTGTTTAAAACTTTGTTTTGAAAATATAGTTCTGAATTACTGTTTTTTTCTTTCCTTTGGACAACGAAAGATGATTGTTAATTATTTAATTCTTTTTTCCGACAATGGAAGATACCTGTTAATTATTTATGACTTCTAATATTTTCAACTTAACTAGATTTATTATATTATTTATTTATTTAGCTGTGTAAAAATATACTCCACTTGTTGAATTATCCACTAGTCTTTTGGCTTTGTACATGGGTTGTATATATTGAGCTGTATTGTTTCTGACTAATACCTAGCATGTTTTACTCATCCTGATAATATATTTAACTTCTTTCTAAAAATTTTTGTATAAAAAAAATAAATAATATATTTTTATACAATAATATATTAATAATAATCAAAATTACAGACAATCACTTTCAAAAAATCAAGTGGGTGCTTAATTCTATTTTGGGAACGTCCTGCTCTTTTGAGCACACAATTAAAATATGTTTATTAATTTAAAAAAAAAAACTTCTAAATGAGGTTAGATGCCTATTTGCTCTTTGCCCTTACAGTATGACGACTGGTGCGGATTCTAATTCTATAAATTCTGTCTACTGCTGATATCAAAAAGCTCCATAGGTATATTATTAATTATTTTTTGCCAACAGTTATATTAATAATTTAATAATATGTAGATATTATATATATATATATATATATTGGGCTCTGGCCATTGAATCACACGCTTTATTAAAAGAAAACGTATATTAAAACTTTCTCGTGCTCTTCATTTCTGTGTTGATCTTTCTGAGTTACGTGATGTCACAACATAAAATTAATAAATTACCATATATTAAAATGTAAATATAATTGTCTTATATTGTAGTGAGGAATATGTTATGTTTCCTTTGAAAAGTCAAAAACCATCTTTGAAAAGTGTTCATATTTTTTTTTATAAAATTTTGTTAGAAAAAAAGGTTAGATTCACCCACGATTCAAGGGTAAGGTGAAATCTCCCTTCCTCTTAGACAATATTAATGTTGGGTAAAGTGAGCTGTCTGTTACCCTCAGGCGTAAACCTAAACATCTAAGAGTTAAAATATCTCCCTAAATATCATAATTGGAATAATAATAAAATAATATTCCAAATTCGATTTAATTTGGAACAAAATCAACCCTCAGAAGTTAACAACAACAACAAAGAAAATAAAAATAATAATTTTTTAAAGGAAGGAGGAAATAAATAAAAGAGAAGAAGTTATTTGTGTAAACTGTAAAGTGGTACTCAACGGTCTGAATCTCCTTGGTTCGCTGTCGTCCTGAAGTGTTCCGAAAGCTCTGGCGCCAAAATCTCATTCTTTGAAACAGATCCAAATCAACCAGGAAAACATTTCATTCTTGGCAACTCAATTTAATTCAACCAATTTTTCCAATAAACCAAGGCGACGTTCAACGCCAATCAATGTCAATTCTCGTATCGGATCATTGAATTGAATCCCGGAAATCATGAATGAATGTCCTCATTTACATCAAGACGTTCCACCATCGCGAATGCCAATTCTGAAATGACGAAGGCTAATTCCGCTGCCGCGCTCAGCCCCCCACACTACACAGACCCCTCGCTCGATTATTCTGTCAAGAATGACCGCAAGAAGAAGGTGAGGTGCTTCTCTTTCGTTCTTTCCTCAGACAATAATCAGTCCCCGTGATTTCTGATCGTTCTGTTATTCTGATTTTTTGGTGGGATTAAGTCTATTCTTCCTAAGATATTCGGATCAAAGCGAAACGGGAGAGGCTCCGATGAAGACGAGCCCAAAGCAGATATCGATGGAATCGCTCAGTTTCCTGGTATTACACCTTTATTTCTTTTTGTTCTTCGACTTCCTTTTCTAGGTTTCCTTTTAATAACGTTTTCCCTTTATTAAAAAAGATTTAGAGAAGATGGTTGATTCGAAGAGAAAAGCTTTCGCATATGCGTCCCCTACGTCCCCTGTTATGAGAGTGAGTTTCTCAGGTAAGGCTTTTTACTTTTGATTGCTGCAATTATTTTTTGATTTTTGATTATTATAAGACGATTCCTGTTCATGATTATAATATAATTAAATTAGATTCTGGGGGGTTTAGGTTAAATAAAGGGTGGGCCAATACTTAGATTCAGGATCCAACCGGTCTGGTACGCGCCAGAGCCACGTACCTATCAAGCAAGATGAAATCTCTCTTATGTCTTCCTGCATTATTATGGTAGCTTACCTAACAATAGTGACTTTCACAAATCACTTAAACAGAAGGCAAGAACACAGGGGGAAATAAAGCTGTTTCGTTTCATAATTGATATTGATCTTTAATCCCTTTCATCAAGTGGACGACATTCATATTCAATTATTGATATTCCTAGAGAATGATGTTAACTAATTTCTTGTTTCATGTTCAAAGGAGATACGAGCCCCGCGATCGAAGGCCTAAACTTGTCCAACTACGAGCAGCCAATGACTCCCACTACTGAACTTCAGACTTTCAGGTAAAAAAACAATGAATCCCTCACACCATTTTATTGTTTTGAAGGTTAAAATATGGAAGTTGCAGGATCTTTGTTGCTACATGGAATGTGGGAGGCAAAACACCAAATCAAGGCCTCAATCTTGAAGATTTCTTACTGGTGGAGGGCTCTGCAGATATATATGTCTTGGGGTATATATGAATTGGAATATTTCATAGATTGCACCAATGTGGTGTGTATTTTCTGATTGAATTTGAAGTACTTGTACATGCAGGTTTCAGGAAATTGTTCCTCTAAGTGCAGGCAATGTTTTGGTAATTGAAGATAATGAACCAGCATCGAAGTGGCTGAGTCTGATAAATCATTCATTAAATAAACCTAAAAACATCTGCTCGGACAATTCCTGTGATTCTGGAATTGCTTCCAGAACCTCATCAACACAGAATAACTTGAAGGACACAAAGCACCCAGGAAGTCTAAATTTTTTTCAGAAGTCTTCCCTTAAAGAGATGAGCAGAAACTTCAGAGCAGCTAGCAGCCTGCTCAAGACTTGCAATTGTTCTTTGGATTCACCTACCAGAGAGAGACGGAGACTGAGAAAGCATAATGAATTATTCAGTAAAGTAGATCCTCCATCGTATCGTGATCCTTCCATGGATCAGTTCATGTCAATTGCAGAAATTCCAGCACCTCCAAAAGAAACCAAATACTGCCTCATTTCAAGTAAACAGATGGTTGGGATCTTCCTTTCGGTATGGACTAAAAAGGACTTGGTTCCTCACATCGCTCATCTCAGAGTAGACTCAGTAGGCAGAGGAATCATGGGATGCCTTGGCAACAAGGTAAGACATAGTACTTCCTAATTTTCTTAATATAAGACCCAATTAATTCTTTTAGATAGATTAAGGAAACTAAATAAATAAGTTAATTATAACTAATATAAAAATTAATTGATTAATTTAAAAAAATTAAAAAATATATAATATAAATTTTTATTTTAAGATAGTTAATTTTTTTAATTTATCTAAACACACTTATATTAGTAATGAGGCAATAATTATCATTTGGGTGGGACTGATCATTTTGGAACTAATTATTGCAGCTTACTTTTGCAGGGTTGTATATCAGTTAGCATGTCATTGCATCAAACAACTTTTTGTTTCGTCTGTAGTCATTTGGCTTCCGGGGAGAAAGAAGGTGACGAGCTGAGGAGGAATTCCGACGTGGCAGAGATCCTCAAAAGCACACAGTTCCCTAGGATTGCTAAGAATCCTTGTCGACGAGCACCAGAAAAGATAGTTGACCACGAGTGAGTTATTTATTCTGTCTCTCTGTATAATTGTATGTGTGCTTCAACTTCCATACTAATCATGACAGCTACTTCATTCTCGCAGTCGAATAATATGGCTGGGAGATTTGAACTATCGGATCTCTTTGAGCTACGATGAAACAAGATTCTTGCTGGAAGATAATGACTGGGAAGCTTTGTTAGAGAAAGATCAGGTCTGTCTATAGCCACCCATATTTAACAAGTTCTTAATATAGATATTTAATATATTTTCTTAAAATATACTAACCATCTTCTTTTAAGCATAATTAAATTTTATATTAAGGATCAAAAGAGTATTAATTAGTGCATAAACGTAAGTAATTCATGAAACTGATGATATGTAAACACAGTTGAATACGGAGAGAGATGCAGGAAGAGTGTTTAATGGATTCGACGAGGGACGGATCATGTTTGCTCCGACCTACAAGTATTCACAGAATTCAGATTCATACGCTGGAGAAACTGTAAAGTCAAAGAAGAAACGAAGAACACCCGCCTGGTATTATCATCATTGTGATACATGAATTAATCTAAGAAATATGTACTACGTTAATATAATGTAGGTTAATATATATGTTGAATGTGATGATTACGAGGGATGATGGATCAGGTGTGATAGGATACTGTGGAGAGGGAAGGGGATTGAACAGCTATCGTACATAAGAGGGGAATCCAGATTTTCTGATCACAGGCCCGTGTGTGGGGTATTTGCTGTGCAAGTGGAAGCAAGGAGCAACAGAAACAATGTCATTAACAGGTTCAGGAAGGGATATTCCTATGCCTTCCCAAGACTTGAATACGACGACTCCTGCATTCCTCTAAGGCATAGTTTCTATGATTAGTTCTTTCATGTCACTCGGCTACATTATATATATATATATGGATGTGTCGTACCTGTTAATTTCTCAAGTTGACAAGATGGTCAAAATTGTAAGTAGAGAGGAGAGGGTGCAATTTTGATGCTCTGGGGCAATATTGTTGACTTGATGTTCGTTAGGCATCATGTAATTGTAAATACTAACAATACAGTACATTCAATCTCACACAATCATATCAAAAGCACTATTAAATGATGAAAGTTACATCTGATCTGACAAATCTTAAGTCAAAATGAGTACAATCATGAGACACATGGTTTAAAGTCCAAGGTTTAATTTATTTATTTTAAAAAATTAATTAGCTTTTATAAAATAAGAGTGTAGGCTTGGAATGAAATTGGGTTTGCTCTTATTCTCTATAAAGCAGCCTTTGATAATCTACATATATCATTAGTACACTACAGAAATGAAGTCTCCAGGAGCAACTTTCTCATTTTAATTCCTCTTTTTTTTTTTTTAAACATATTTCAATAAGATTTGTTGTCTGGAAAATATATACAATTTTTAAAACCACTTTCATCATTTCCAAATCATGTTGACCTCATGTTTAAAACCAAAGCAACTTTTTCAGTTATCGAATCTAACCCACATTTTTTTTAATTAACACAATGATAAAAGCTAACACAATTCTGTTTTATTAATTTTTAGTAAAGTTTCGTGAATTTCAGGATGACAAGTATGAAAAATAATGGAGGAAACTTTAAAAGAGTCCAAAATAATAATAAAAAAAAGATTTTTTTAATAGTATGATTTGTATTAAACTTTTTTTTGGGTCAGATGAAGTTGAAAATCCTAGGATGATGAATTGAGGAAATCATTAACATGAATCCGCCATTATCAAGTTGAGAACATTGGATTGGTGTTGGTGGATGATCTGTGATGAAGAACTTGAAGACCCCACGAAACCCAAAAGAAAACATGAGATCGGTCCCTTTCTAACTCAGCTAAAGATGAATAATTGAGGAGGAACAAAGTATTAGAGACTCAAAAGAAATTTAGTTAAAGCAAAAGGAAATCTAAAGAGAACCCTATATTTGGTTATGTTTGTGTGAATGTCTACTTTTCCTTTATTGATTGGTGCTTAGAGCTATTTTTCTTTTGTGTTTTTGTTAAATATAGATATTTTTCTATTATATTTTGACTTGCGAATGTGATTCTTATAGATCTGACCTATATAGACTCAAGACTATAAATCCAAAATACTCCAAATTTTGTTATATTTCCAAACCCAATTCTAACAGATCATCAGGCTCAGGGGGTCTGGCATGAAAGCCAATATAATTTTACAAATTAAGTTTCTTCATATAATATTTGCATATGGAAAATTTCTAAAAGACCACACGTAAATGTCTGAGGTTACAGATTAAGCTATAAAATCCAAACTAAATAATACAAATACAGGTCTTTGGTCCTTATCATCTTCTAAAAACAAAATATTTGACCTTTGTCGCAGGATGTGATGCTATATGTCTTTAGATGAGTTAGATAATATTAATATTAAATAAAATAAATTATTAATTATTTTTATGTATAAATTTAAATATTTAAAAATTAAAATATTCATTTAAAAAAACATGATCAAAATTATAATAGAATAATATTTTATAATAATTGAATATATTATAAATAATTATATATTTGATCTCTTCACCCGCTGAACTACGAATTATGGGTTTTTTTTTTTCTAAATATTTTTTATGGTGTAGATTGCTTGGCTCACAAAGATTGTGTTTCACGGAACTCGTCAATTACAAATAAACAAATGAAAGGTGGCCTTGAGTCCCAGAGAACGAACCGGAAATGAAGGACCCGTTAGTCAAGTTTTACTTTATTGTCTCGAATTTCGAGAAATCCTGAGGGCAATTCTGTCATCTCCGCACACCTTTCCCAACAATAACAACAATTCTTCTCATTACTCTCTCTCTCTCTCTCTCTCCCTGATGCCGCCATTAAAGTTTATCTCATCCGAGAAACTTTTGTGATCAATTCTTCAATCTCCTCACACCCGCCCCGCTGAGCTTTGTCATTTTCTGTTTTGCGTCCTGAACTCAAACTCATTGGCCATTCCCTCTTTTCTTGCGCCCTAATTAATATTTGATAATTTTAATATTATATTATTTCATTTTAAAATCTCTGTCCGGCTGCTAGTATGGTGGTAATGAACTGGAATGAATTAAGGAGACTGCCTCACACATAGCCCGAGGCTCTCTCTGAACACTCACTATCACTAACTACTGTTTCAGATTCCTCTCTCTCTCTTCCCCATTCATATTTGTTTTTCTGTCTTTTGGATTTCTTTTTTACCTTTATGATCCGGCATTTTGCTACTCTATACGCTGCCTTCAAGCAGAAGTAGACTGAGACGCTTCAAGATTCTATAGCAATTCAGGTTTCCTCCAACTTCATTGGCCATTTATTGCCCTTGAAAACAACTAACCTCGTGATTTCGGCTCGGCACAGAGTGAAATCTGAAGGAAAGATCATAGGTGTGGCACATTTCAACGGGTAACGCCCACCTAGGTCCTGTCACGTGTACCTCGATCGCCTGATCGTTTCTTGGTTTTCTTTTGTCTGAATCATCAAGGTTCGATTTTCAACATTCCCGTGATTTTTACCGTTTTTTGGTTCATCTTCCCCTTCTTTCACTCTCCTTTCTAAGTATTCTGGAAAATGTCGGGACGAAGCTTGCGTTGTGAAGTAAGGAATGGGGGTTTAAATAGAAACTTGAGCTTAGTTGAAATGTCAGACTAAGGATTGAGCTTTCCCAACCTATAATGTTGGATTTGAGATGAATTAAAAATGGGAGTTGCAAGCTCGAAAACGGAGAAAAATGAAGCCTTGCGTCTCTGTAGGGAACGAAAGCGATTCATCGAACTAGCAATGGATTCAAGGTATGATCTCGTTGCTGCTCATGTATCGTACATACAATCTCTCCGAAATGTCGGAATCGCTCTTCGCCGTTACGCTGAGGCCGAGGTTTTGATAGAGTCGTCTCTCTCGATTTCCGACAAAACCCCATCTCAATCCACGTACCCCTCTCCTTCACCTTCTCAAACTGTCGATGTTTCAGACTCACCATTGCACAACGAGAGCCCTCTTACGCCGCCATCCATGCCTCGTTTGAGTTACATGAGATCATCTGGGGGTCCCACGGCGGTGACTGTTAGAATCAACCCATGTATAAACTCTTATTTAGACGACCAATCCTCGGCATTTTCACTGCCGCCGCCGCCGCCGCCACCTGATTCAGAGCCATCTTGGGATTTCTTCGACCCTGCCGAGGATTCTGAGAGCTTGAGGTTTGTAGCACATGCAACTGATTTCGGAGATTGCCAAGTTGAGAAGGCTGATTCTACTATTGTAGCTGCAGTACGAAACAACAATGTTGGACAATATGTTGAGTGTTCTGATGTTTCAGTTGAAGGTTGTCTGCAAAAGGTTGACAAAGAAGTTAAAGAAGCAGAGTTAGTAGATAGTGCTAATGGTTTTGCTAAGACAGTGACAGACAAAGGTGGTTTTTCAAAGAAAGAGAAGGCCATGGCCATGGCTGGGAAAAATGTGTGCGAAGAGAGAGAAGACCCTTCAGAGTTCATAACTCACAGAGCTAGAGATTTTCTTTCAAGCATAAAGGATATAGAACATAAGTTCATTCGAGCTTCTGAATCTGGTAGGGTGGTTTCAAGGATGTTAGAGGCAAACAAAATCAGGGTTCAATATTGTGAGGCAAAAGGTATCTCTGTTTTTTTTTTTTGCCCCAGGACACAGACCTTCTTACTATGTCTTGTGGATGCTGTTGAACTAAGTACAGATAATTAAGAGGTTTCAAGATGTTAAATCAATATTCCAATTGAAGCTTTTTTTTCCTGATAGGGAGGTCATCGTCATCTGCTTTGGCTTTGATGTCAGTTCTTCACCTTTGCTGGCGTAGGGGGTCATCACTTCATTCCCAGGGTAAGTTGTATTTCGACTGTGAATCTGTATAAAAATAATAGGTTGAAGATTGAACTTTGAAACTTTGCATTATCCATGGTTTGGGTTTGTCATTTTCTTAGGCCAAGTGATTTGAATATGTATCATTCAATTCTTAGTACAAGAGTTAATTGATTTTTTTAAATATATTAAGAAAGCTAAATAAATTAGTTAATTATAATTAATAGAAGAGTTAGTTAACTAATTTAAGTAGATTAAGGAGTATATAATATAAATTTGTTTTAAGGGATTAGATTTTGTCATAAATAACTTATTTATTTGGTTTTTTTAATCTACCTAAAAAAGCTAACTAACTCTTATATTAAAGACGAGAGGGAATACTTAGTAGTAACCGCAAGGTCTCTTGTATAAAGCAAGACTCAGGCTGAATGATATGTTGTGATACTAAATTTGAGGTTTGCTTGATCTGTTATACTTGAAGATCGTCTTTTGTAGGATATATATATATAGATATATAGATATCTTGATGGTCTTCTGCAGTAAATGGACATTTAAGTGTTTATTCTGAATCTCTGATAACCAATAAGTTGATGGATTATGGTTATGTGGTAATGATGGTTTCTCAAATGTTTTAAGTAATTATTACTTTGAGCTTGAACTTTAAGTTAATTGTCTCTCTAAGTTTGCCTGCTGAGACAGATTTGATTATCAGATTCTATAAACATATAGGAAGGACTAAAATGTGAATCTTTGTGCAGAACCTACACAAAAGATAATTAGCTGGAAGAGGACGGCATCTATTCGGTCGACATCATCAAGAAATCCATTGGCTGCATCATCAAGGGAAGATGTTGATGACAGTGGAAGTGACTTCATTGAAGAATTCTGTATGATTGCTGGAAGTCATTCCTCCACCCTTGACAGACTCTATGCATGGGAGAGAAAACTCTATGATGAAGTAAAGGTATTGTGTTGAATACACTAACTTATTTGAATTTGGGCATGTCAGTGCAATCTGTATAACCCACTTCACTTAGTAGAATAAGGTTTATTTTGTTGCTACTATTTACTACAATCACTTGATCAACCTATCACAAGATTAACATATCTTCAATTCTGAAATAGTTTATTTTACTTCAAACTAGATACGCATCACATGCGTAGTATAGAGTCAGAGAAATGTGTCACATTATTCATAGTTTATGAATAGCGCAGCTCTCTGTAGACCTTATATATATTGATATTGCCTGGGCAAACGACTTGAATAAAATTAAAATTGAAGAGGCGTTAATCTTTTAATATGCCAAGTTATGGATAATTATGACAACATCGTACTGGTTTAAGGACGTGATATTGAAGTTTGCCTTTTTTCCCTTCTTTACTTCACGTGCTGACTCGCATTTCACCTCTATAGATATTGAAGTTTGCCTTTTTTCCCTTCTTTACTTCACGTGCTGACTCGCATTTCACCTCTATAGGCAAGTGAGTTGCTCCGGAAAGTGTATGATCGTAAATGCGAGCAGCTGAGGCATCAATATGCCAAAGATGAGAGTACTCATGTCATAGACAAAACCCGGTCTGTTGTGAAGGACTTGCACTCACGGATTCGAGTGGCCATCCGATCAGTAGATTCAATATCCAAGCGAATCGAGAGAATGAGGGATGAAGAGTTGCACCCTCAACTCGTGGAGCTAATTCATGGGTAAGTGAGGCTTTTGTTATGCTCTTCCTGTACTAATTATAGGAGCTAACTTTTATTCTAAATATAAGATTTCAATTCATTTTATCTTTAATATTTATTATTTTTCTTTAAACTATTTTCTTAATTTATAAACTGATATATATTAATTTAAAGGGCAAAAGAGTATTATTAGCATTGGCTGTTACTCCTTGAAGCTTTATGAGTAATTTGGCTAAAATGACTATGCAGATTGATCAGGATGTGGAAGGCCATGCTAGAGTGCCATCATGCGCAGTACATCACCATCTCGCTGGCGTACCACTCGAGAAGCTCGAGTGGAGCCTTGCAAGGCGATGCGCGCAGAGAGATCTTGACCCAATTGCTCGAAGAAATCGAGTGCTTCGGATTGAGCTTTGCGAACTGGATCAATAGCCACACATCCTACATAGAATCTCTCAATGCCTGGCTTCAAAACTGCATACTACAACCTAGGTCAAAGAGCCGAAGGCCGTTCTCGCCACGCCGAGTTCTTGCTCCTCCCATATTTGTTCTTTGTCGCGATTGGTGTGCAGGGATCAAGTCTTTGCCGTCCGAGGAACTAAGCGATGCGATCAAAAGCTTCTTGTCCAATCTGCAGGAGCTGATAGAGCAGCAAGATGAAGAGCTTGGTAAGCAGATTCAGATTTCTTCAGGTCAAGGAAGCTATGAGGAAACACAGAGCAAAATGAAGGAGGAGGATGATGGTGATGATAAGGACTCTGCAAATCTGTGCTGCATACAGACAAGCTTGAGCAAGGTTCTGGAGAGACTGACCAAATTTTCAGAGGCATCGTTGAAAATGTATGAAGATATAAGACAGAAGAATGAAGCAGCTCGTAATGCTTATCATAATATTTAAATCATGTTATTGCTGAAAATATTTGATCCTCTCATACAAAGTTGCTTCTCTCTGAGCTTGCATGAGATTAATACATGTAGACTCTATTTTTTTTTTCCCGACAAAATGACCATTGTGTGAAGCTTTTGTATATGATATCAGTCTAATTCCATTTGTCAATTTTTTTTGAATTTATCTACGGTTTTGGGATATTAAATCTCTTCTTTTTCCAATCATGCTCAAATTATGTGGGACTCGAGCTGTCTTTTTATCTTAAAAATATTTCTCTCTTGTAAAATTAAAATAAATGTTTGTTATAATTTTTTTTAAAAAAGAGTTTAGGTTCACATACCTTTATATAAAGGTAGGTAAAATCTTCTTTTCTTATAGACAATACTAATATTAGGTAGAATAATTTGTTAATTACTCTTAAATATACATTTAAGAATATATGATTTAAGATATTTCTCTAAGTGTCATGACTAGAACTATAATAAATTTATTTTTCTTAGAGATAGAATACGTCTCATCTTTCTATCAACTGAATCTATATCCGATGAGTAAAATTAAAATAAATATTAGACTGGCATTGGATGTGACTGAAATTTTTTAATTAAAAAAAAATATGACCAAGGCAAATCTTACTTTCCCATGCGAACCTAATTATTAATTATATAATATTTTTGAATTTATTTTGCTTAAGTATGACCTCTGTATAAGTATATTGTTTTCTAGTAAACCCTTATTTATGTTATATTAAATATTTTAAAATTTCGTGAAATCATCATTTTCAGAAATATGTCCCGCACACACTTCAAACATTTAAAAAAAGCGTTTGATACATAGAATGGAACAAAATACAAAATATATGTAATGAAACATTCTCGTTGACTTTAAAAAATGTCAACAAAATATAACTAACTACTGAATAATGATAATAGAGATATAAATATAATTATTATTATACTAATTTAATTTTATTAACATTCTACTAATAAACGGTCACATAAAGTGGGGAAGGAAAACATGCTTTGATGGGCCAAGTAAAAAAGGATGACCTCCAAATGATTTTGTGCAAATACTATGGGAAGTGGAATTTGAGAGAATGATGATACTTGATGTGTTGAATGTCCACGTGGGATCTGATGTGTTGACACGTCACCCAACGATGTGCATATGTAATTTCCTAGGCCAATCATCAATCAATTATTCAATTTTCGTATTATTTTATGAGTAATGCATTTTCATGAGAGGACACCAATTATGTATGTATGTGTTGACCAAACGTTTGGTGGGGAATAATGGAGTATTTAAGGTTATCCATATCATATTAGTGTAAAAGTCCTTTTTGTAAATTTAATATTCTAAAGATTGTGCTTGTATAACTAATTAAGCACCATATGGAATCTTGACAAATGAATAACTGTGCTTATTATATAAGACAGCACCTTTTAAAATAAGATGAATGATCTTTGTTATAAATCACTTAATAAAGTATTAATTAAGTTTTTCTAATATCACCCTTATTTAAAATAATAAGTTATGAGAGAGAAAATAATATAAATTTAATATTTTTTTAATTAAATATGGATAAAATTATAAAATTATTTTATTTTTAGATAATGTTTATTACTCAATCAACCTTTTAAATTTTATTGAAATGAATACAAATATTTTAATATCTTATATTAAAGAATAGACAGAATATATATATATATATATATATAAAGTTGTTCACTTTAATGGAAAATCAAGTCAAATGTGGCAACCACATGACCTATGGTGAAAGATTTATGTTTAGTGAATTTGGGAACATATGATGAAATATTGATGATAATATAATAATGAGTATAATGATGTATGAAATAATAAATAGTTGAGTTTTGTGTTAATCAGCATTAAACTGTGTCGTTTTGTGGGAGTTATGAAAGTGTGATGTGTAAAGTAATATTAGGAATTATGGAAGGCATGAGAAAAAAACAGAGTGAGGACGTCAAAAGGCGAGGGAGGCATCCATAGAGATTAAGTAAAGCACGTGTAGAGTGGAGAGTTTGATGAATCAGAGAATATAATGACGCCCTGCCTAAGTTGCTTGGACCAACAAGTGATAACCACGTCGGATCTGACGTGTTACTCATCACTAAGTCTATGTCAACCTTTTGACTTCTGTTAACTGTCAATTTCACAACACATCCTTTTCATTTTAGATGTACATTATCCCAATCAAATTAATTATATTTCTCTCTGTGTGACCAAAATGGCAAACCAAACGGTGGATTGATAAATTGGTTATTGATTCGATCTGGAAAATGACATGAAACAGCCTACAAGAGAATCAATAAAAAATTAAATTATGAATATTAGAATGTGAATATTCATCTTCTATTTTTATTATCTTCTTTTTTATCTTCCATCTTCATCTTGATCTTTTATCTATATCTTCCTCTTCCTCTTTAACTTTCACTAGGTCATTATTGCCTATAAATAATGTATGTCATTTATGTTATAAAGCAAGTTGAAGATATACAATATATTTATCTCATTTTCTTATTTTTATCTTTCCTCTCCTCTTAATTTGTGGATTGGTTTGCTAGTTTTATAACACGTTATCAACACGACTACTCTAAAAATTAATGTTATTGTAAGGTCTATCATCGAAATGTAAGTTTATATATTAATTTCATGTTGAATTATAGTTTCCTATTGTATTACTTTCTAATTATTCAACATTCTTAATCTTGATTTCCATTTAACTTTTGTTATACTTTTATGATAGTATCATCATGTCGAATATTATAAAACTTGAGTTTGTGGCTCTTAACATTACTAGAAAGAATTATCTATCCTCGATATTAGATGCAGAAATACATCTAGATGCCATGGGTTTATGAAACACTATAAAGGAAGGCAATCAGGAATCCAACCAAGACAAAGCCAAGGCCATCATCTTTCTCTGTCACCACCTGGATGAATGACTAAAAACTGAGTATTTAACTGTCAAAGACCCACTTGTTCTTTAGAACAACATAAAAGAAATATATGACCACCAGAAAATTGTGATTATTCCAAAAGCTCGTTATGACTAGATGCATTTACGTTTGCAAGATTTTAAATCAGTCAGTGAGTATAATTCTGCACTATTTATAATTAGTTCTTAACTGAAACTATGTAGAGAGAAAATTACTGATGATGACATGTTAGAAAGAACATTATCCACATTTCATGTATCCAATGTGCTATTACATAACAATATCGAGAAAAATATTTTAAAAAGTATTATGAATTAATTTCTTGCCTTTTGGTGGCTGAACAAAATAATGAGTTTCTAATAAGAAATCATGAATCCCGTCCAACTGGCTCTACTGTATTCCCAGAAGGACAAATGAATTATCCCGTGGTCAGGGACGTGAACGTGAACGTGAAAGTAGACGTAGACGTGACTGTGGCTATAAACAAGGCTATGGTCGACGTGGTCGGGGTTATAGTTACCACTCAAGGTGGGCAAATAATGATGATATCCACAAAAAGGAAACTAGTGAGAATGATAATTATATTGAAAATTTATGTCATTGTTGTGGTGGCAAATGTCATTGGGCTCGTACTTGTCGTACACTAAGACATTTGGTTGAATTATACCAAGAATTGCTCAAAAGAAAAAATAAAATAAAGACAAAGAGCCAAAGATAGATACAAATTTTGCTGGGAAAGAAAACGATTCTAATTATGACAATATGGATGTGACTTATTTAGATGTTGCTGATTTCTTTGCCGATCGTAATGGAAGAATTGATCACCTAATTGGTGATGGGAGTGTCCAAAATAATAAGCTAAACTTTTATGATTATGTGTGTTTTCCTTTACTGTAACAAAGTTTATACTTCTCTTAATAAAAAAAATGTCTCTACTATTATGAAATTATTTATCTCAATAAATAAAATTATGAGTATTTATTTTCATTAATGCTTTTCATGTTCCTTTTTCATTTGCTATGTTCCTGTTAATGAAAAATGACACTTATTGACATTAATAAAGAAGATTTGTGTCTCATTGATAGTGCAACAACTCATACAATATTCAGAAATGTAAAATATTTTTCTTTAGTAATGCAAGAAGCCAATGCCCAGACTATATCTGAAAGTATAAAGATCATTGAGGAGTTTGGAAGAGCTAACATATTGTTACCTGGAGGAACACAATTATACATTGATAGTGCATTTTATTCCTTCAAATCTAACAAGAATTTATTCAGTTTTAAGGATATCGGCAGAAATGGATACCATATTGAAACAATAAATAAAGAAAATCAGGAATATCTTGTTGTCACATATATGATTTCTGGTAAAAAATGCACACTAAACAAATTTCATGCTATTTCTTTTAGAATATACTACACATTTATTAGTATAATTGAAACACGTGCTATTGCAAATCAGAAGTTTACAAGTGAGAATAAATTTAATATTTAGCATGACCGGTTACCCCATCCTGAGACAATAATGATGCAAAAAATAATTGAGAATTCATATGGACATTCATTGAGAAGACAATCAATTCCATAATCCCATATTTTTTCATGTGCTGCATGTTCTGAAGGAAAACTAATTATTAGACCATTATCGGTAAAAATAGAAAGTGAGTCTCTCACATTTCTAGAACGTTCTCACATTTCTAGAACTTATACAAAGAGATATTTATGAGTCGATACACCCACCATGTGGACCATTTATGGCCCATTTAGATAATAGTTTAGAAAACGACTTATGAAAAAAAAAGGATTTTTTGGTAGCTTTTAGAAAATGGCTTATGGAGAAGATCTTATGAAAAAAAAAGTGATTTTGAATAAATGAGTGTTTGGATAGTTATTTTCAAAAGTACTTTTATTATTGGTAAATTACGAAAAATGGTATGATTATTAAATATAGAAGAGATGAGAGATAAGATATGAGAGATGAGAGAGGGTGTAGAAGAGAGATGAGATATAATATAGAAAAGAAAAGAGAGAGGTGAGATAGTGTAGAAAAGAAAAGAGAGAGGAGAGATAGTGTAGAAAAAAAGGAGAGAGGAGAAAGAGTGTAGAAGAGAGAGGAGAGAGTGTGTAAGAAAAAGTATGGGTAATATAGTAATTGGTTAATTCATAAGCTCTTTTACGGTTCCATAAGCTATTCTGACCAGCTTATCTGAAATCTTTGTTTTAAACCATGGTTTGGTCCAAAAGCCTTTTTGAACAAATATAACTGTTTATTTTAAAATTTCTCAAAACCTAAGTTTTGTCTAAATCTAAGTTTGGGAGAAAACCAAACACACTTAGATATTTTATGGTTCTAATTGATACATTGACAATATGGTTGCATGTTTACTTATTATCTTCTCGTAACCTGGCATTTGCGAGATTACTTGCTCAACTAATTAGATTGAGAGCACATTTTTCAGATTATCTCATTAAGAAAATACGTCTAGATAATGCCGATAAATTTACTTCACAAGCTTTCAATGAATATTGTATGTCTTTAAGAATCCATGTTGAACATACTGTAGCACATGTTTATACACAAAATGGACTTACAGAGTCATTAATTAAACGTTTATAGTTTATTGCAAGACCATTACTTATGAAATCAAATCTCCCAATATCTACTTGAGGACATACAATTTTGCATGCATTGATGTTAATTCGTATAAAACCAACTAGTTATCTCAAAGCCTCCCTTTTATAAATAGTTTTTGGTCAAGAACCGAATATTTTTTATCTAAGAACTTTTGGATGTGTGGTATATATCCCAATTACTCTACCATAACGCACTAAAATTGGTCCTCAAAGAAGGATGTTAATATATGTTGGATATGAATATCCTTCTATAATAAAATATTTAGAGCCAACAAAAGGAGATTTATTTATGGTTCGATTTGCTGATTATCATTTTGATGAATCAAATTTTCCAACATTATGGGAGAAAATAAGTAGTTGGAAAATAAAGTTTGTTGGAATGAATTATCATTGTCTCATCTTGATCCTCATTCAAAACAATGTGAGCTAGAAGTTTAAAAGATAATTCATTTACAGAGTCTAGCCAATCAATTGCTAGACATATTTACTGACCCCAAGAAAGTGATCAAGTCACATGTTCCAGCTGTGAATGCTCCTATCAGAATTGATGTCCCTATTGGACAATCTACTGATACAAATGGATCAAAAGCACGCTTAAAGCGTGACAGAACCATCAGTTCCAAAGATAAAAATCTTCAAAAAAGAAAAGGATTTACAAATATAGATAGCCAGGTTGAGGATATTCAACAAAATTTAGTGACAGAATTATCCTTTGACAACACTTATATCTCAATTCCGAGAGAAACTGAGGCACCTAAAATATGTGAAAATAATGAGATCTCAATAAATTATATTATCAATAGAATACAATGGGATCAAGATGAAGTCAACATTGACAATATTTTCGTATATAATGTAGCGCTTGATGTAATAAATAATAATGAGGATAATGAACTAAGGTCTATTAGCAAATGCAAACAAAGAGATGATTGGCCAAAATGGAAAGACGCAATTGAGGCAGAATTAAGATCATTAGAAAAACGAAAAGTTTTTAACCCTGTGGTTTTATACTTGAAGATGTAAAACCAATTGGATGTAGATGGGTTTTTGTGAGAAAAAGAAATGAAAATGGTGAAGTAGTAAGATACAAAGCACGAATTGTTGCTCAAAGATTTACACAAAGACCTAGTATTGATTTTGTAGAAACATACTCACCAGTAGTGGATGCAACTACTTTTCGATATCTAATTTGTCTGGCAGTAAATGAAGGTCTCGATTTGCGTCTAATGGATATTGTTAAGCCTATTTGTATGGCTCACTTGACAATGACATTTATATGAGTCTCCCTGATAGATTTGAGTTGCCAAAAGCAAACAATTCAAGTTTTCGATAATGGTACTTAATTAAATTAAATAAGTCTTTATATGGATTGAAGCAATCATGGCGTATGTGGTATAATCGACTTAGTGAATATCTATTGAAAGAAGGATATACGAATGATCAGATATGTCCATGCATTTTTATCAAAAGATCTAGAAATGAATTTGCTATAATTGCTATTTATGTCGATGACATAAATATCATTGGAACTCCTGAAGAGATTTTCAAAGTGGTGAATTGCTTAAAGAAAGAGTTTGAAATGAAGGACTTGGGAAGAACAAATTTTTGCATTAGACTACAAATTGAATATTTAAAAAATAGGATCTTCATGTGTCAAGAAACTTATATGAGAAAATTCTTAAAATATTTCTATATGGATAAATCACATCCATTATGCACTACGATGATTGTAAGATCTTTGGAGAAAGATAAAGATCCCTTTAGACCTCAAGAAAGTGATGAAGAACTACTTGACCCAGAAGTACCTTACATTAGTGCAATTGGTGAGCTTCTGCATCTCGCTAGTCACACACAACCAGATATATCATTTGTTGTTAACTTACTAGCAAGATATAGTTCTTCACTAACACGAAGACATTGGAATGTGGTTAACACATTCTTCGTTACTTGAAGGGTATTATGGATATGTGATTATTTTACTCAAATGAGCACAAGACTGACTTTGTCGGCTATGCCGATGTTGGATTTCAGTCTAATCCACATGTTGGTAAGTCACAAATAGGTTATTTGTTCACATATAATGGTACAACTATTTTATGGTGATCAATGAAACAAATTATATCAGCCACATCATCTAATCATGCAGAAATAATAGCAATACATGAAACAAGTCGAGAATGTATATGGTTGATATTGATAATACATCATATACATACTACTTATGGATTATCGTCTAGCAAAATGATCCCAACAGTCCTATATGAAGATAATACTGCATGTATTACACAACTAAAAGAAGGACATATCAAATGAGGTAAGACAAAATATATTTCTTCAAAATTCTTTTTCACACATAATCTTCAAAAGAATGGTGAGATTAATATCCTATAAATCCGATATAAGGAAAATCTAGTGGATTTGTTCACCAAGTCACTTCTAGCAACAATATTTGAGAAGCCCATACAAGATATCAGACTTTGCAAATTCAGAGATATCAATTGATGTTGTAAAAATAAGGAGTCGATACACGCTGTACTCTTTTTTCCTTAACTGAGATTTTGTCCCATTAGGTTTTCCTAACAGGTTTTTAATGAGATAGCACTGTGAGTGTATTAATTAAATGTATACTTTTTTCTTTTACTAGGTTTTTTCAACTTCAATTAGGTCATTATTGCTTATAAATAGTGCATGTCATTTGTGTTGTAAAGCAAGTGGAAGATATACAATATACTTATCTCATTTTTTTATTTTTATCTTTTCTCTACTCTTAATCTGTAGATTGATTGGCTAATTTTATAACAATAGTTCAATTGATCATATTCATAATTATTAGTCTTTTTTATTATGATTTATGCAAAATTACCCCCAATAAAATAAACGATAGACAAGAAGACTAATAAGCAAACGTGTACATCTACATTTTTATTTAAAATAATATTTATTCAATTAAAAATATATTTAATTTAACCATAATTAACTTGATTACCTTTTGAAAAAATATATATAAACATCTAACTAGATCAAATTTAAATATTACCAGGTTTAGCTAGGGGTAGTTTTTCTAAAAATATTTTTTAAATTTATATGAACTTAAACTTAATACTTTGTACTTAAACTATTAAAACTCCTTCTATCTGGATCAAGTGGCTGCTGAAGAAATTGATTATTCATTGGGTAAGTCATTTTACATAAAAAGATGAATTATAAATTATTTTCATCTAAGATCACCCTTTTTACAATTTTCCATGAGCACGGTAAAACGTTATATATGAGAGAAAATATTTTTAAGTATGATGTATTTTAAACAATATCAATAATTTAACTACCCTTTTTAATTTTTTAATACTATTTACAGCATTATAGTACTATATATTTAGTTTTGGGTTCGTGACTACCCCTCACAACATCATTCAAAAATTGGATTCGATACCTTAAAAAATTAAAAAAATTTAACATAATTTTACTATGCTAGATCAATTATATAATAGTAACAGTAATTATATACAAAATCATAACGAGTAGTTTTTAATCAGTTAATTATAGACCATGTTTGATACATAGCATTAGATTTTGATGGATGGGAATTATGATTGGGATTTAGAGTGAAAGTGAGAGTGGAAATAGGCTTTTAAAATTATATTTAGTATGAAATAATATTTAAAAAGAATAATTTAATAAATTTTATTTTATAATTAGTTATAAATCATGAAAAGACCATAATACCCCTTGCTCTAGGACCCAAAATTTACTAGTAAAGTTGTCATTGAGGAGGAATGAAAGCAAAGGCTTTTGCCACAGTCAATAGAATTAGAGCACGACGGCGTTGAGGAGGAAGTCCAGAAAGAAAGCCATGCCTTCGCCACTGGTTCTCTGCTATTCGTCTCGTGCTATAGTAGTGGAGGATGCGTGGACGATGACGATGACGATGAAGGGGTAAATGAATGGAGTCGCGATGGGTGAATAGCAGGAGAGGAGATGAAGTCGGCTCTGGCTATTCGTGGTCACGGCTCCCATTTTGTAGCGACTCTCCCTCTGCACAAGCCGTATATAGTTACTAAATGAAGGATGGGTGAAGGTGGAGATGGAGCGTAGGTGATGATGGTGATGGTAGTGTGGATGGAGGAGAGAAAAAGAAAAGGGAAGAGAGAGAGAAAGGCGTTGAGGGAGGAGAGAAGGAAATATATTTGTCTTAAAAAATTTCTATCACAGGAATAAAAATATAGTACCGAAAGAGGTGATATTGTATAATCACAAATATATAGTATTATTGAATTATAAAGTTTTCCCAATACTATATACTAAACAATTCAATTTAACTTATTTACTGTCCCTATGTCATGCTTAAACCTTCAATATTACCTACTAAACGTGGTCATAGTGTGTGTATGTGGGCGGGTGGGTTAGGCTAAGTAAACGTTTGGGGGAGAAAAGAATCCACATGGCATTGGATTAAAGAAGGCCAAGGCAACAACGCAATCTTGGTATTCGATTCCTCCTCATCGTGGCGCCGCAATCCACCGCACCTTGCCCCTCTTCTTCCACCGCCTTCATTCTTTTTATTCATCTTTTTTTTTTATTTTTATTTGCTCCTGACAATTATCTAAAATTCGCTCGGACATGCTATTGACACGAAATTAAATCACGTTATTCTCTATACCATTCCTTCCTGAATCTTTAAGCAGATTTTTTAATAATATCTACATTAAAGTATAGGCATGCATTGAACAATGATAGATCACTTCGAAGTTAAAAGAATAAATTATATTCGTTTTCTAATTCTAGATAATGGAAAAAATTGAAAACGATTCCCTTCACATATATATATATATATGTGGTAATGCTCTTAGGGGGAAAATTCCATTAATCTTTCTGTTTGGTAACAATTTCATTAAAAATTTTAATTGTGAATAAAAGAATAGCTAGAATGAATTCAACTTATTATTTTTTTTTTTTGTTATTTCACTATCTAAATAAGTAGGGAGGCTTAATTTTGACTCATCCATGCTATAAAGACCCAATTCTGAACAATTTGGGATGGGATAGAATTAGCTATGCTTGAAAAATTTTAAAATAAGATAAAATTTAAATGGAACATAAAAAGGTTTTGAGATGGGCTATTCCGTCCCTGTGATATTTTAGTTTTTTAAATTAATTTACCTGCTTTATTTTTTAGTTTATACAGAGATATTAGATATATATATTTATGCAATAAAAACGATTCATCATAAGCAAACTAAGTAAATTAACCCTAAGTTTGACCTTTTGCTTAGTGCCTAATTTTCAATATCCCTTGCTCTTGCTCATAAAAGCCTCTTTGATCTCATCCTGTCCTGTAAAAAACCCCTAATGATAAGTAAACCCCCCCCCCCCCCTTTTTCGCCATTCCTTTTTCCTAAAAATCAATTTTAGAGTGCGGCAAGGAAAGCTTGGACCCCTACCATCTATTCTCCCATTGGTGGGAGCTCTCCTTTCTTTAAATATCTTTGTTGGGACTTTCTTTTTCTTTTTTGAATTAAAAAGATAGAGTTTCTTACGCCTGTAGAACATGTAAGGTAATTCACAATCACACTGAATCTCAAGAATGGCCTCAAACGAGGCCTCAGCCTAGAGTCCTAGACATTTGTGCCTGAGAATTTATAATATCGTTGACGTGGACAAACATTAAACGAGCATATCTTGAACGCTCAAAGTTGACATTTTGAGTGCGCTGCACAGTGCTCCCATACCCATATGTCGTCCGTTTCATTTTCCACCAACTTGACCACGACACGTGTAGCCTAGGGTTTGGTTGGATGCCAGTATTCTGCTGTACGGTACACGTGGCATTTATCCATTGGATACACTTCATCGAAGATTGGAATTATTGGAGTTGACGAGGTGATGCGGTCTATAATATTCATATCTAAAAGATATTTGACTACACTTTCAAACTAAATTATTAATAAAAGAGAATAATGATGCAGTGGTTCGTGAAATTAAAGGGAAAATTAATATCTTATTATACTTTAATTTTTAAATTTTAATTTAATTTAAATATTATCAGAAATAATTCTCTTAAAAATATTTTTATATTTATATAAATTTATATTTAATATTTTATATTTAAGTGACATAATACTCTTAGGGCTTATTTGGTATGAAGAATTTGGAGGGGAGGGGAGGGGAGGGGAGAGGAGGGGAGGGGAGGGATTTTGCTCCCCTCCACTTGTTTGGCTCCATAAAATATTTAGTAGGAGAGGGAAAATTTTTTAAAATTTTTCCTCCCCTCCAAATTTGGGGGAATTTGGAGGGGAGGTATGAAATTATTATTTTATAATATTAATATACCTATAATTTTTTTAATATCCCAATATTATCCCTATATTATATTTTTTAAAATATTCTATAAAATAATATAAGATAAATTTATTTATATAAAAATATTTTCCCTTCTTTTCCTTCCTGAATCAAATAAGATAATATAAAAATCCCTTCCCTCCCTTAATCTTAATCTAAATAAGGTAATAATAAAATCCCCCTCTTTCCCTTCCCCTCTATTAAAATTTTTCTCCTCCCATTTTCTCTATTCAGCCAAACATAGTTTTAGTGACTCAATTGTAATTTGTCCTTAAGTTTAACTTAATATTACCTAATCTTTATAATTTAAATATTTAAAATATTGATATTAGAATATAAAAAAAATTATATACGTAAGGAATCAAAGGCTAGAAACGTGGAGGTGGGGAGTGTATAAATTGAGTCTTGCCAACACATAAAGCAGAAGCTTCCAAGCTCCCCGTTTCTTCAACTCTGCATCTATTGAAGTTGGAGTCTGAATAACATTACACAATATTTGATGGATCCTTTCGGTGGAGAGTTGATGAAAGCACTCCAACCTTTCAACCCTCCTTCATCATCTTCCTTTACTTCTCTCCTCAATTCCTCCTTCCAAACAAGTCCCATCAGGCTCAACCAGCTCACACCATCACAAATTCAAGAAATTCAATCCCAAATCCACCCAAAACGTCGCCGTTTCACTCAGAAATCCCTCCCCATGAAGCAACCTGGTAATAGTCCTCCTAAACCAACAAAACTCTACAGAGGAGTCAGACAGAGACATTGGGGTAGATGGGTCGCCGAGATCCGACTGCCCAAGAACCGTACCCGACTCTGGCTAGGCACCTTCCATACTGCAGAGGAAGCTGCTTTAGCCTACGACAACGCAGCCTATAAGCTCCGAGGAGATTTTGCTCGCCTCAATTTCCCTCACTTGCGCCACCACGGAGCTCAGGTCATTTCTGAATTCGGCGATTACAAGCCTCTTCACTCATCTGTACACGCCAAGCTCCAAGCCATATCTGAAAGCTTGGCAGACAATTCCCGGAACCAGGGTAATGCAGAGCATCCTCATCTTCAGAATACACATGTTTGTTCTACTCTCTCTAACTTAGCCTCGTCATCCGATGAATCGGAGATTAGTTACTTGGATTTCTCGGATTATAAAGTGGATGAAACAGAGGTTGTTGGTTTGGACAAGCATCCTTCTATTGAGATTGATTGGTCTGCTATCTGAGACATGTCGTCGTACCCTGTTTTCTTAGAATTTTAGGTTGCGTACATATTATGTATGTGTGGGTGTATCTATGTGGTGTATTCTGTTAGTTAGGTCTGTTTAGTTTGTTGAAGAAGCATCGACAATGGGATATTTTGACATATGCCGAATTTCAATGGTTCATAATGGTGTTTATTGACTCTCTGGTGAAAATGGGCTCCATGGTTGCTCTGTTTTTCACCTTGCCACGCCCATAATAATAATACCTTTCAGTTTCATTTTAAGAAACATCACTTTCAGAAGAAGATTTGTACAGTTATTTTAGCATCAATGTTCCAATAATATGGTCTAAAAATATTATCAGTGTGTGGTACCCATAATTCGATATCATATTTTAATTAACCAAAGAATAAAATAAAAAATTATAATCCATTACACTTCATAGGTTAGTAACTATTCAGTGTTGTTATTCTGTGAATGTGAAGTGAGCAAGAAAACACACAAATAGTGGGACCAAAACGTAGGGCTTGGGAAGAATCAATGAGCCTAGATTCTCCCGTCTTAAACATAAAAACTAATTTAAAATTTTATTTTAATTTTAAATATAAAATTATAATCTATTATACCTTTTAATTTTCTAAAATTTTTTAAGTTATCACTATTAATTCTATATATTAAAAAGATTTTTATATCTAAAAATAATGATAATAAACTAACATATATTTATTATAAATTAATAATTTAATTAATTTTTAATATTTATAAATTAGTTATATAACTCCATAATAAAAGAAAATATTTTTTTAAAAGTCCGCTTTTAAAATCTACCAAGGGTTATTGAATTGTCTTTCAGGTTGTTACATGGATTGCTTCAAGTGGATATGCATCTTAGTCACGTCCGAATTGCTCATTTACCTTCATTTCATAATACAACAATTATTTTAATTTACCAATTTATTTTCTTAGTTTCAAACTTTGCCAATGAACTATTTCAATTGGATTTTTAATTTTATGCAATATAACCCATAATAAGTTTATTTCTCCACGATCCCTATGCCACTTTTCTATATTAGTTTAATAAAACCAAATTAACAAACTATATAATAGTAATAAGAAACAAACTATATATTACTTATTAGTTAGTATCCGAAGAGAGGGGCAATAATTTTTCTATAAAAGGACAAATATACAAATCAGGAGGCTTGAAGTTTGATGAATTATTTGTATTTCGGAATACTTATATTATAGGCCTTAATGGGCTTCTTTATATTGTTTTTTATACAAATATTTTTGAAAAGAGGTTGAACTTACCTATAATCTAAGAGTAACACTAAGTCTTTATTTTTCTTAAGCGATATCAATGTTGAGTAAAGTGAACTATCAATTATTCTCAAATATAAATCTAGGCACCTAAGAGTTAAGATATATTCTCAAGTACTGTGATTAGAACTACAACAAAGTGATACTCTCTAAAAATTAAATACGCTCTAAATAATCGTATATCTTATCCCTTCACCAGTTAAACTTATAAACGATATATTGATTTCTTTGTACTTGAAAGTTGAAAACCCACACACACAAAAAAAACATCTTCTCATGCTCTTCCATTTTTTTAAATCACTTCCTCAGGTTTGTTTTCACTATCCATTTTAACAAAGATAATGGGCCCATGGCCCATTATAATAAGAACATAACAAAGTAAAGCAGTTTGTGATGAAAAGATTATAAGAAAAATAAAAGGCTCTCATCAGTGAGTTGAGCTACGGGGTTGAATTTTTTTTTTCTTACATACTGGGTTGATCTTGTAAATTCTTCATGGCCTTTTAAGTTTCATGGGCTAATAATATCCTACTTTTTATCTTTAATATAATAGCTAATTAAAAATTTTAATTTAATTCTAAATATTTTATATATAATATTTATTAATTTTTTAAATTAATTTACCTAATATAAACTGATATATAATCTAATATTATACATGAGTAGTTTTAGGAGGTCATATCATATTTTTTAATAATTAACTGATTTATTTAATTTTTTTAATCTATTTAAATTAATTAATAAGGTTTTATATGAAGGATAAGAGAGAGTATATAATAGGAACTGTGTGTTTTCTTTAATTTTAAAATAATTATATTTTCAGTTATTTGCGTAATTGTGATGATGGCGTAGAAAAAAGAGTTTGAGAGTGTTTGGGGGTTCATTGATTTCGGTCAAAACGACATTTTGATCAACAATGTTACTCTCTCATATTATTTTGGTTAAAATTTGATTAATGAAAATCAATGTATTGCCAAGCAATAGCCCGTGATGAAGATCTCCACTATGAGAAATACGTATATATATTTTCTGAGTATCATATCATTCTATTCAATTAAAATATCACAATTTAGTTAAATTTAAACTTAGTTGATTAATGATTCATTTAAAATAATTTATATTTATTTTATTTTTAAAAGAAACATTTCATTAGTATTATTTTTCTTTATCGCTATGCCAAATCTTGTTAAGAAGTTTATTTTTTAAAAACACAAAATAAAATACGAATTGTTTTGCACAAGTCATAACTAAAATTAAAATTATTTTAAGTTTTTGTATTTTAGATAGAATTCAGACAGACGTGCATGAAAGTACTTCTCTCAATGCTTCACAACTCAGCGTCAAATTAAGATGAGTGAATAAAAGGGACGACATGAATACAAAAATAGGAGAATATGGGAAATAAAGCAAAGGTGTTTGTGGACATTATATTAATGCTGTGAATGGTTTAGAAGGGAACAATTAATTAGGTGAGAGAGGAATGGCTCATGATTCATGAGGCACTCATCTCCATCAGATCAGTCGCTTTCTTTAGTTGCAACACTCACGAACACACACACACACACACACACACACACATCAATTAGTGTTTTCATTTCAATTATGGTTCTTTTCAACATTGAACTCTTCATTTCATTTGACAAAAACTATATATATGAGCATGCAACTCAAGCTTCTTAATTAAGTATAATGGTGACCTTAATTTCATCATGCCCACTCTTTTAATAAAGTGCTTTCACGGCTAGCTAGTCCAATATATCAATTTTAGGATTTGGAAAATTACATTTATATAAGCCTAAGTTATCTATTACCAGAAGTAGAAATTAATCCCTTCGTACTGTAGATTTCTGAAGAGACTTTAGTGTTGGGATGAAACTCCCTGCATACAAACAGCCGAAGATTGAATGCTTAATTAAATGTTTAACAAACTTAGTTAAATACTAATTATATTAGGCCTTTTAATTCATTTAGGCTTATTTACGGTATAGGTCTTAATTGGTCTTTCGGTACTTGGATAGGGTTCTCATCTGTGACTTGAACTACTGTGCTGGCCTTGTACTTAATGGTGGCATTTTTAGTTTCACGGGCTCCATGTAGAGAGAGAGAGAGAGAGAGAGATTATTAATTGATAGACGTATAAAAATTGTTATTTAATAATAGAATCCTAAATGTAAATATGAACCTTGAATATGGTTTTAATTAAGGGAGTGATGAAGTTGCCATATTTTCATAACTTTGAAGATCTTCTTCAGCTATCTAAACTCAAAAATTGTTAATGGCTGATTCATAATTAATAGGATTATAATTTCTAGGATTATAATTAATGGCTGATTCATAATTAATAGGATTATAATTTCTTCAACTAATCAAAGTTTAAATCATCATTAGAAGATGTATTTATATTTAATTTCTAACAGTATCTCAATTATAATTATTTTTAATAAAAAAATATATATGTTTAGTAAAAATAAGAAGAATTATAATTTCATTGTGACCTCCCATGAAGATTGAAAATGAAAGTTAATACATATAGGTTCGATATTTAGAAATACACTGTTTTCCATTATATGGTCTTTGCATTTTGAAAATACACAATTTAATTAGTCCCTAAAACTTTTTCATCACATGATACCTAGCTACCAATATTACAAGATCTACAGACAGACATGGCCATATTCAAGAATTGAATTGTGTATTCCTACCATATAAAGACTGAATTTTCAGCATGTATCTTTAAGATCTAAAATTATATTTAAAAATGAAATAATGATCTATGATCCATAGAAATGCATGTCATGATCATCGTCGTCGTCGATGATTTAATAAAAGAGAAATTGAATAGCTTGCAGATGGACAATAATTGAAAAACAAATTGACTATATACAGAAAATAGATACAAAAATGGGACAATAATTGAAATAAAACAAAGGGTCATTCTCCATATTCTCATATATATGAAGTTGTTGTCATTTCATTATTATTCTCGAAAATCTGAATGGTTTTTGAACCAACAATTAGGTGAGAGGGACTGAGTGATCATGATTCATGTGCCACTCTTCTCGATCAGTCGCTTTCTTAGTTTGTTCCAATGCTCATTAACGCCACCCACGTATATAATATTAGTAGTCTTCTTCATCATCACTTTAATTTGATTCTCTAACATATAATTAATCATTAATAATTCAATAATATAAATTAAATGTTGCTCTTTTCAGCCTCAAATTCAACATTTATTTTGACTAACAAAGTATGCATGTCCATCATAATTGATTTTTTGGCATGTGCAAAGCATGGCTAGTATTATCGCATCGTCACAATTTACAAAATAGCTTATAAAAAAAATTTAAATAATTTTTAAAATAGGGATTTGGAGAAGAATTTATGAAACAAAAAATTATTTTAGATAAATGAGTATTTGGATAATTATTACTAAAAAGACTTTTATAATTGAAAAATTATAAAAAAATATATGATTTTATTAAAAATGTTAAAAATGATAGAGGAGAGAGAAAATAGATGAGATATTGTGTAAAAAATAAATATAAAATAGTAATTAGGTAATCTATAAGATATTTTACTGTTTTAGAAGATGGTCTTCATAGTTTATCTAAAACCTTAGTTTTAAACTATGGTTTATGACTTATTTGGATTAGCTTTTGAAGAATAAATTTTAGAAAATAGATTTTGAAAATAATAGATTTTAAAAATGGAGATATTTGAATGATTAGTAGTAGAATCACTTTTCATACTGGTAAATTACTATAAAGGGTATGATTTGATTAAAAGTATGAGAGATGAAAGAGAAGAGATAGGGTAGAGAGGAGAGAGATGAGAGGTGAGAGATGAGAGAAGAGAGTGTGTGTAAGAAAAATTATGGATAATATAGTAATTGGATATTTCATAAACTCTTTTACTGTTCTAAAAGTTAGTTTCAGTATCTTATTTAAAATTATGATTTTAAATCATAATTTTAGCCAAAATCACTTCTGGACAAATATAACTATTTGTTTAAAATTTCTCCAAACTAAGGTTTTGCCCAAAAGAGCTTTTCAAACCATACACCCAAATACACACTTAGTCTAAAAGCCCTTTTAAACAAATATGACTGTTTATTTTTAAATTTCTCAAACCAAAATTTAAACTAAAAGTCTTTTTACAATTATAATTTTTTTTCTTCTCAAACAGGCACTTCATAGCCCTTTGTGCCACATCCTGCGTTTTCTTGGGATATTATTATCATGTATTTGAACAGTTGATTAATTTAGATTGAAATTTTATGATCAAAATGTCTCTCTTCAAAAGTCTTTTCAATAAGATAGGATTCAAATCTCAATTCTTTTAATAGATATCCATAATTAAGGATACTTATGTAAAAAAATTGTCGTATTTAACAAAAAAAAAACTTTATTAAGATTAGGAGTGCAGGTTTTGTAATTACGTTCATGTGACATGGAAAGTTGACTATTTATCTCTAAAAATCAGAATGAGCATTGTCTGATTTGTGTGCACAATGAATTCCATATTCCCTTCTCTAAAATATTTTTTTTTGTTGCATAAAATATATTAATTTTTAGAACTTACTTGCATTTGTTTAATGAATCATATTTTTGGCAGGAATTTAGAGGATCGGAATAAAATCTTAGATATCATGCCGCCTCTCTTTTTTTTATCAAAGATTTGGAGAGAGCTTTAAAACATTAAAATAATAATAATCTAGATTGACGACCTTATATACATCTTGATGATTTGAAACATTAAAATATTATAAATAAATTCAAAAGCTAGCTAATTTATTTACGTACATATATAGTTCTCTTCAATAAAACCTAAATTTCCAGTTGTGGGTTTCACTGAAACTTATCAATCAAGTGTGGTTTTGAAAGTTGAAGAGGTTCCTAAATTTGTGATCTTGGTGAAAGATCACACCCAACCAAAAGAATCTATCGTCACAGATTTAAAGAGATTTGGTTTTCCTAACCCATGCGTTGTTTCTTTAACTTTATTCCACCAGGAGCCAACACATGAGTTTAGATCAGAATTAAACGGACCATATAATTAATTAATTAATTAATTAATAATCATGCGTGAGAGAGTTTTAAGAAATTTCTAGAATTAAATTAATTAGAGAGTGATAAAGTGATGCACTTTTTGAAATGGATGGAATAATCACTGAGAATTGCCTAACTGGGTAGTAATGAGTACATTAAGGTTGGCGTAATTTGGGACCATTTATATATGAGTGATGAGTATTAATATAATTTATATTAATAATAAAATTAATAATAATTGACCATCTCGTGGACTTATCTGGCAATATTGCTATTGCGGTTAGCACTGGTAGGTGTAGAATTGGAGATCATTATTGGTTACCCACTTCATATCGTAAGTACAATAATTGAATGAGAAATTAATATTGCCAATTGTGGTCCTTTTTTGAATAACGATATCCACCAGTTATTTTTAAAAGGAAAACCTTAACATGTTAATGTATCAAACTTATGTGGCATTCGCTTTTATTGGATTTGAAATTTAATTAGTACTGTGTATACATTGGATTCATTGTCACTTCATCTGAATTCATTAGGAATGGTGGCATGAGATAGGATAAAGGAGGGATGACTCCAAGCATGCTTCAAAATCAAGTACTCCCCGAGACATGGAGGTTGTCTTATACCCTCAATGGTCACAGTAAAACTCTATTAAGTACTACTTTCAATCTTAATTATAAAAATTAATTAATTTCTTAGATAAATTAAAAAAATTAGATAAATTAGTTAATTATGACTAATATAAAAGTCAGTTAACAAATTTTGATATATTAAAGAGTATATTAGTTTGAGGGGGTTAGATTTTGTCATGATTAATTAATTTATTTCACTTCTTTAATCTATCTAATAAAATTAATTAGCTCTTCTATTAAAAACTGATTGAATATTTGATGAAGAGTAATTTTTTATTCTTCCATACTTCTTTTGGTCTTAAACTGTTTGGAAATGGATTGGAATTATTCCTTGATGCAATGTTCGATCGGTGCATTCTTTCCTTCCCTAATCCATTCCAATGTTAATCCTTATTCAATATGAATCAAAGGAACTGCCACTCCTTTGACAAAGATATGGAATGTTGCATATATTTCTCGGAGTGATTTGCAAAAAGACTAAAATAGCCCCGACATACTTTTTTATACCCTTTGATTATTTAGATATATATAACAGCAAAATTAAACAGAAAAAAACTATTGCTGGTTTTTTTACAACTGAAAGGTCATTAAATCAATGGCTTCTTTAATAATAATTTTTTAGTATAATTTTTCTTTGTTATTCTAAAAAATAATTTTTTTTATCTTCTAAAATTTTCTTAACCATATAATTAATTCTTACGCAGATATGGACAAAAAAATACAAAATGGTAAAATTTATTATTTCTATTAATTTTAAGTTTTATTAATTTAATTATAAAAATTAAGAACTTACAAATTAAAAATTAAAAATTTAGTATTTTATTGAATTTATGAAAAATACATTTTGAATTGAACCATTAAAAATGTAATATTTTTTTTGGTAGAAATCATGCGGTATCCCCTAATCGATAATTTAAAGACTAATCCTCCTAAAACTTAGAAATTACCAAAATAGGTTTTACCTCTATCAACAAAGTTTTTTTCAATGCTTATGATTTGATTCAAACCTAGGATATCATATTAAAGGAATCTAACTATCTACTAGTTGTACTAAGCTTTATTAGTCATTAAAAAGCTAACATTATTTACCATATTTTGCATTGGGGGTATTATAGTCATTTTTCTATGTTTCCCCTATTTTTATATTATTTTCATCCATTTCATTACGTGGCATATTAAACGTGTTTATCTCATTCTATAAAATCTCATTCTTATTTCCATTTTAATTGACAGACTAAATTTTGTTAGCCTACATTAAATCGTATCAAACTTCAAATGTGGACTTATTCAATACAAATGGGCAGGTCTACTATTATAAATTGTGATCTCTAATCTCAACCACATGAGTTAAATTCAGATACCGATGGAGGACAGTTGAAACCTATAACTACGATATATCTCAAAAGAACATAATGATCTTGCTGACACACTTACAAAGGATGGTTTATCTAATTCTTCCTTACTCGATACATGTCCGTCATATTTATAGACCTTGATTGACAGAGAGAGTAATGAGATCAGATCCTCTTAGTCTTGTTTGGTTTTTCCTCTAGTTATCACCCTCTTTTGTTTTTTTTTTAAAACAATCCAGAGTCTTCAAATTGTGTTTTGTTTTTCATTTAACATCTCTGTTCTAAAATATCACTAAACACCAAAAGAACTTTCAAGTGTCGACTTATGAAAATTAATGATAATTTGATTAATCAAAATTAAAACTTCTAAATGTGAATTATATCCGTCTCAAAAATAATATGCACCTTTAATTTCAATCATCGTAGCGGCTTGAAAGTAAATTAACTTCAACTTCATCAACATACTGTTCAGAGTTCATTGACGGCAAATATTTGCACAGAGATAAACAGATCAATTTGGAATTAATATTCAAAACGCACACTTTTGCATAAGCAATCACTTTGCGACATGTCAGAAGACCCCAGCTTTCTATTATTTTTTCAAACCAAGACAGCGGCATGAAGCCATCAAGCGGACGTGGAACTCAGTAGGAATGTCCCATGTCCAACTGTTTCAGTTGAAGAATAGTTGATAATATATTCGACAAAGATATATATATATATAGTAATAATAAAACCAAAGTTAAAGAAAGATAAAGCAGGAAAAAAAGATAAAGTAGTAGAATTTTTATCTGTTATCCATCATCATCCAAGGGGCTACCTTTAGTTTTATATCCACTAAATCATATATCCCAAAAGTCCCTTCAACTCAACCAATCCATCTTGAAGATAAAAGAGAGAGAGAGAAAGAAGGTAGCAAAAAGAAAACAATGCATAATATCCACCAGAAACAAGTTAAATAAAACGTTGAATTAACTCGTGGCATATACCAATTAAGTGCACTTTTGTTTTAATGGATTTGGTTCAGGATTTCGATATGTACTAGGCTCATTTTGTCTTTTCAATTATTGTGCTTAAAAATGTTGTTATTATTGTGATTTAGCAATGTGCCGGGTTCTAATAATACAAGAGTTAGGGAAATCAGATACGCATGGGAATAAGAGGATAAGAACCCAGACTTTTTAGGGTGGCTATATCAAATTAAAGGCAAAGAAGATAAATCATGTCATATATATCAAATTAATGATGTAACGTCGATATATATATACACGAATGCCTTTTTGTAAAGTGGAAAATAATATAATAAACCATTCTTTCATAGTGGGTGCATAATCAGTTGTTAATTCAAACAGCGTTTGGGATTTAGCATTTTCTCTTTGGAGTGTCCCAATCTGAGTCAGAAGTTAAAAAGATGGGCATATGATAACAAAACCACTCTTTTTCTAGTAATATCTTGTGCTTTCAAATTCTCTACTTGCCACTCCTTTCCAAGAAGGTTATCTTAGGGTCCCATTTCATTAAAATCCCCAATTACATATATGATCCTCCATTCGTCTTTCTTCCCTAAATCACTAATTCAATATGTTATCGTTTAGATTCTAATTAATACCAAATATTCTATAGATATCTGGCTATTTGCTTTTTAATTATTCGATCAGAAAAAAATTGAAGATATTATTTTCACAAGTTATAATAATTGTCTCAATCCTATGAGCTAATTATATGTTCATCACATAATAAAAATAGTGTTTATGCTTTTTCTTCACAAATGATGGCACATTTGTGGGAATACATTATTGATTATATTTGTTATCATTATTATATCACTAGAGAAAATAGAGTTTGAAATATTTAAGGGCAACGAAGGAAAGATAAAAGACAGGATATGCATGAAATGACTGGACGTGACATAAAAGGAAAGAGCAAACACAACTACATATATATATATATATATATATATATATATATTTGCTCAGCTATATATATATACAAGCCATGGAAAAAGCTATTGATTCGTTATACGTAATAACGTGAATGGATTTTGAACTTCGGGTTTTGATAAATTTAATTAAAAAATTTTAGAATGTTATTATTTGAGTGTATTGAAATATAATGAAGAGCTAGAGCTATAGATTTGACAAGCTTGAAATCGGGGTGTCATCATTGTGTTGAGAATGAGTGATGAGTAATGTCGAAAGGGAGAGATCGATAGAGCATGTAATTGATTAAATAAGATATAGACGTACGCTTAATCAAATCATTAATTTGTCTATTAATGTTTAAATTTGAAAATGATTTTCATTTTCGTCGACGAATTCCGTTTTATTATATCGAGAAAAGGCCAAAAGGGGGACTCTCACGAAATTATTGTCTCACTTAAATGATATTTTCCGATGAATTCCCATCACAATAATAAGTTAAAAGCAACGAAAAAAAAAATATAATATTGAAGTGCCCTCCTTCCATAATGAAATTTGTCTCTTCCACATGCATGATTACTTCAATTAAACAAAGAAGATTCATTATGAAGTTTCAAAACTTAAATAGGTTACATTTGTGTAAAATTTATAAACTCATGTCGTGATTTTGTGTTCTATTTTGTTTTGTTTTTAAATTTAATATTATTTTTTTATATTATTTACTAAATCATATTATTAAATATTTAATTTTAAAACTTATGACTACTCTTCCTAATATAGATATCTTATTTATGAATTAAATTTAAAATTTAAAAGGATTTAATTAAATCTTATACTATTATACTAACTATATATTAATAAATTTAATATCATTTTAATGGCAGGAATCAAGTTACTCCCTTTATCTAAAATATTAAAATTAAATAAAAAAAATTATTTTCATCATAAATATACAATTTTAATCTATTTTATTTTTTAAAATTTTAATTTTTCTCTCAATAAATCTGTCTTTGATTATATATATTAAAAAGTTTTTTATCAAGATTAATTTAAATGTAATTAAATAAAATATTTTAAATAAATTAATATATAATTATTATAAATTTATTTATTTATTTATTTTTTAATATATTTAAATTAGTTAAATTAATTTTATATTAAAAATAGAAATTATTAACGGCATAAATAGAGAAAAAAGAAAGAAAAGACTTGGATTGTAACACGTGTATTCTTACCGTTGCATAAAGAGGGCCCCTTCTTAGATAAAGATAGGCAATTAGGCATCCCGAAGAAAATGCCTATCGGCTTCACCTTCAACCACAAAAACCGACTTACTTTTCACCAAAGAGAACAATATTTTTAAATTTTATTAATTTAGTATCGACATGTCAAAATATAAAATATAAATACTTAAAGAACCGTTGGTCTCTGATTTATTTAGTTAACTCATATTCTTTTTGGCAAAATACTGTAATTGAAAAATGAGTCAGAAATTCTAAATAGAATAAAAGCATATATTCTTATCAATATAATTATGGAAAAAAGAAATCCAAAACAAGAATAAATTATTTTTTAATTAAAATTATATTCAAGATCGTGACAAACTCCAAAAGAAACGAAAAGAGAAACCGAAAGTGCAACTAATTGAGCCAAAACAATCGAAAGTGGAACCTGTCGTTGATGTGGTGGTTGAGACTTAACTACAAGAGTTACATTATTATCGTTTTCAAATATTCCTTTCTATTATTCCCGCTTCAAATTTCAATTCATTGCGTCCCAGAATATTTATGTGTGTGTGTGTGTGTGTGTCGATATCATATCAATATGTCTATGACTAATTAATTGACTTTACATGGGCAAAAAATAATCTATAAAAGAAACAAATCTAAGCCCCACTCTGAATTTATTCTAATTATTTTTTTATAAGAAAATTCCATAAAAATATCACTTAAATTTTAAATTAAAAATTCTTACAAAAATATGTTGTTATTGACTTATCAAGTGTCATCAATAATTATTAAAGTGTATAAAATAAAATTGATTTGGAATTTTAAAAATTCAAGTAGTATTTTTACGATTTTTTCTTTTTTCTTTTTCCTTAAAATTAATGAAGGCAATCGCTTGCCAAATTTGATATTCGTATATAATCGTACTCATGTTGGTTTGCCTCTTTGCATGAATGATCAGGTAATGACAAGGAGCAGAATTTAGAATCTCATTCTATATACATATTATTTCTAAACATAGAATATTCTTTCACACCGACAAAAACTGACCTTGTAAATTTATTCCTTCAATAGATCATGTATTTGGAAAAAAAAGCTTTACTACATTATATCTTTAAAATGTAAATTAAGGAATTGGTTCCATTCAAAAGATTAGTAGTAGTAATAGTACCAGTTTAGTTGGACGTGCAAATCGTTGTAATTATTTTGCGTGGCACTGTTCCATTCAAAAGATTAGTTGTCTTACTCTTACATTGATCAAGACCAAGAAAGCCTTTGGCACTCTTTCGTACGATGGAAATGGAGGATATTTATGGGTTGAATTTAGAAAAATTGAAGAAATGAGGCTATAGAATTTTAGTAAAGAGAAAATATAGGACAAAAAGGTAAGAAAAATTAATTAAAAACCCTCAACCAAACTTCTTTAATTTTTTTCAAAATCTAATTAACTTATAATAATTTCCCAACCCCCCCCCCCCAAATCCCTTAAACCAAACAGCCCTTTAGGATCAGTTTGGTTCAATCCCTCAATTACATCCCAGAGTACAATGCAATGCAGTGTAATGAGAATGCCATACAATAAGCAAAATCTATATACATATTAGTCTAATGAAACAATATTATTTTTTTTCTTCCCCTCTTTTTTGGGGTGGGGGTATATTAATATATATATATATATGGACAAAGCAAATTATTTGCATTGTGATGGGTTATCAACAAGTATATACAATTCATATCCAACAATTACTCCAAATAATTTATCTCTTTGTTTCATCAATCATGTGTGGACCAAGACATTGATCATGCTATTCCAGCCAATTCATCTGCACATTACAATGCCTCATGTTAGTCTAGTGGAGTCTACAGCACAACATACCATTTAATATATGATTTAAATAAATTTATTTTATAAAAATTAGTTAGAATAAAATCCTATCTAAATATAAATTACATGATTTTAAATCTAATTTTAGTTTACAAAGGTCAATCCGAATAAAAAGTTACTTACAGGGACATTGTATAGTTGTGCCCACGTTGAGCTTTGAGGTGATAATAGTATAGGTAGGGTCCGAAGCACACTCTTTTTCAAAATATGTGTCAAAACAAACAAAGGCTACACACACACACATATACAAGTAGCTAGGCCGAAACTCGTGTCGTAGCAAGAAACACCTAATTTGTCAGACATGTCTGTTTGTTTGAGTTTGGCGTGGTATGTGTCATTCAACTAAACAGTAAAAGAAAGACAAAGAACAAGCTTTATTACTCATCATTCGTAAAGAATCGCTCCGATTCAAGACCTAATCAGAGAAGTTCATCATAGACACATAGTAGCATTTGCTTTTAGCTCTCTCTTTTTTCCCTTGTATGGTGTCCACAAAATGACACCATGAATATATAATTGCCGGCCATCCCCGCATGTGCTCATAATAGAATTTCTATATATGTTGAGGCATAAAATCTCCACCTTCTCACTCGCACCACTCAATTTTATAATCAAACAGAGGGAGATCAGAGAGACTCATAGGCCTTGATGCAAGTGCATGAAAGAACGTGCATGGTCTGGTGACGTGTAGGGAGTTATATATATATATATATATATATATGTATGATTCAGGTCATGCAGATTCCCATGCATCTGCCGACCACAAGTGTTATAAGAATTTGTGTAGTTCGACGATTGAACACGTAGCTAGGTTCATTAATAATTGTATATTGTAATGTTTATAGCCAAAAAGTATGTATAGAAAAAGGGGCGAGATGCCCTAAGACACATGTGGGTGTCTGGGATATAGCAGAACAAGGTGCATGGGGGTTTATTATTTTATAGGGATCCATCGACTTTCTCTCTGTGATTGCGTGACACGTTGGTTTCCATGCACTTAGGAATCCTTCAATGTTTCTTGTTGGGTAGGCGGTTAACAGTACTCTACAATTACACACACCTCATCTAGTTAAGCTACGTATCATGTTTTAATTTTTTTTTTTTTAATAAACACACACATGCATACTCCTGTTAAAAACATAAACTTTTCGTCGTAGAAAAATCCTTATATGGTTATGGATGGAGAAGTTGGAATCTAATACCTTTCATGTTCAACGACCTCCAATGGGGGATCACCTCGACATTCGTTCCCTCTTATTGCAAAGAAATTTGCATAAGCCATCGGGGTCTTGTACTCTAATAATATGAAGTTCCTTCTTTAAGTTTTTCTTAGGTTGTGAATTTGAGAACTTTATAGGTATAATGGATATCAATTGATAAAATTAAGAGTGGTAAAAATAGGCATATGGTCACATTTTTCATTAGGTATATTTAAATCATCATATTTACATCAAAATTTTCGTATTTATTTTATTAAGTTTTCTAATTACACCTGATTATGTGTATATGATAAAGTGAGATTGGAGAATTTGACAAAATAGACGCAATGAACTTTATAAGTTTTCTCCATGTTTAAATTTTGTAATAAAAAATTGTTTATGCAAATGAATGTGAAAAAAAAGATGTTTGGTTGCGGAGATTTAGGCTAAGAATGCGGGAAAACTTTAAAATATTAAACAAAGTATAATTAAATATCATCTGGAATCTACCTTTACAGCCAAAACTTTGGAGGAAAAAAATGATACAAAAGTTAAATTTGTATGTGATTTTTCCAACTCTTGTTTTCCTTTTTAAAATTTTATAAGAACTTATTAGAGTGTATTTTCAAAACTAAAAAAAAAATTATACTACTCCCTCCCCCATTCCTACATATTAAGGTCCCTTAACTAATTTGTAGAATTAAAAAATAGATAAATTAATTATTTATAATTAATTAAATAAGTAGCAAATGTCTTATACGTTTCCAAAATACTGCTTTCATTTAATAATTAAAATTTATCGTCCCAATAAATAGCGGTATTTTGGAAAAGAAACATTTAATATGGGAAACCATAGACGAGAGATAGTATAATGTAAATAACATAAAACTGAGAGGGCTGCTCTTGTCGGCCGGCAAAAGATCTCCATCAGAAGGATCACGGAATTAATAAAATTAGTGGCATTAATATATACATTAATTATTAATTATTAATAGAACAAAAGAAATTGGGGGAAAAATTAGTAGATACTTAAAATGTGTATAGTATACATACGAAGACACAGCTGATCCAAGCCCGAGAGAAAGAAGAACCTGCGCATGTGAAAAAGTTCTGAAAGAGACGACCAACTAATATCGAAGTCTTATGCGCTTTGTTAGGTGTTCAAATGAATAATTAAATTAATTAACTAGCAAGCTAGCTAGATACCTTTTCTCTTGAATAGTATAATAATAAATAATAATATAGTAGGGTTAACGTTTCATACAATTAATTAAACATAGAATGCATCATTGAATAAAAATAAAAACAGAGTTACTTTAATTGTGCTAGAAGAAGTAGTCATAAATATTAAAATTATAATAATCGGTTGTTTGAATATTTAATAATATAATTAAGGAAAAATATCAATACGAGTTAATAATATTTAAAAAAAGAAAATAAAAAAAAGGGTTATGGAGTGGGTTTCGTCGTACTATATAGGTTACATATTTTGGTGCATGCAAGGCAAAACCAGCATAAACAAATGTCGACATCTCCTTCGTTGTTTTTCTGTGTCTCCTATTGAATTCTTCTTCTCTCTTGCTTGGAACAAAATAAAACACACGAGTCAGAGAGATCTAGAAAAAAGTTAAGGGGCATATATATATATATATATATATATATATTATTTGGTTTGGTTTTGACAAAAGGATCGAAGCATGCATGAATGACAAAAACCATAATAAATTCGTACGTTGCAGTCATATGGCATTGAGTTGGATGAGAGGTGACGATAGTTTCATGTCTAGGTACAATGAAGGGGACCAGCAACAAGACCACAAAATCGTCTTTTAGACAACAACTCTCAATAGAAACAACCTACGAATTGAATTTATTATGAGCATTCTCTACTTTCAATAGTTCACCTCATTGGTTGTGTACAACTTCCATTACAGCGGTGCATTTCTCAAAAATATTGGTATTAATTGTTCGTGGAAGATAATGTTGGCTAAGAAGCTTAATGTAAGTAATTAATTAATAAGTAGCCAGAAGAGTAAAAGCTGAATCGTTGCTACGTTGGCACGCCGCTGCTGGATTTGCTCGCTCAACAATGGGAGCTGTTTGTTTTGCGCTGCTCAATCTTTTCCAATGGGCGTCGTCCTAAATGGGGCCCCCATAAAAAAAAAATCCATCTTTCCTTAACCACAATAAATGTAACGTCATTCAAAAAAAAAAAAAAAAAGTGAACAACTTTTTTCAATCCGAATGTAAAGTAAAATAATACAAAATTCATCAAAATTTCAGAAACACGATCTAACTTGGAAAATTTCAACAAGTATAAAATAAACTAATCCAAAAACAAATTAAAATGCACAAACAAACTGATTGTTGCTCATAGAGTCGCTAGGGATATATATATATATATATATATATATATATATATATATATATTAGGGCGAGGCGAGTATCATGACTATTTCAAATCTTCATGATATAATTAAAAATAAAAAATAAAAAACAAGATTATGTGAAATTATTTTTATTTCATTTTAACATTTTTATTTTTGGTAATATTATATATAATTAACACTTGGTGTGAATATATATTATAATTTCATAAGTTCGTTTTTTAATGAAATAAATTAATTTTTGCAACTAATGAAAAAGATAATAATTTTACAATTAATTTATATTGGGAGAGCCTTTTGATTATTGGAGTAAGAAAACAGTGAAAGGGTACCACAAAATAAATTCAGAAATTGAACACCTTTTGTTTTACACAGAGTTCCCTTCTATTTTAAAATACCCTAATTTTAAAAATTAAAATTATAAAAAAATAACGCATATGTTCAAAATTATATCATTTTATATTCTTACAATATAATTGAAAATATACATACATACATATATACTTTCAAGATATTCTTAGCTAGGGTATTATTTTAAACATTACACTATATAAATTTAAAATTACTGATAATGTAAAACTTTAGAATCATAAAATTAATTTAATTTGTCACATAATAAAAAATTAATCAATTGAATAATATAACAAAAGAATTGGACACATATGTATAATAATATAAATGAATTTTTTAAATGGGTAGGATGTACGGGGATATGAAATAAAAAAAGAGACAAAAATGAGGCAGACATACCTTAACAGGAGAAGCCTGAAGTGGACTGCCCTAAACAGCGCAATTATGGGAATACTGCTCTGCCTTCTATGGCCAATGCCAGCAATTATTATCTGTATATTCGTTTTTTATTTTATTTTTATATTACAATTTTTATTTTTTGAGAGAGAAAAAAAAGTTGTAAATAAAACAAACAGTGGGAATGGAGAGTGAGGAAGACTTGTGTGCGTGGCACGAGCCCATAGGAATGAGCCCACGTGGATACATCCTGTTGCCTTCCAACACCCATGGCTTCACCACTCCTCTGCTCAGAAGACGGCTGCCTTTGCCAAGGACTCTTCTGTCACTTCTCCCATTCTTACTATTATGAATGCACATGCCTTATTTTAATTTTAAAAAATAATCAATAATTAATTTTAAAATGTGTTTAAGAAATTTTGGCATCTTTCATTTTCCATACACTTTGGTAATTGTGGATTCCCCTATAATAATTAATAAATAATGTATTGGTTGATTGAATAGTAATTTTAATTAAAAAAACTAAAAAGAGAATAATAAAAAGGGCAGGATATATACTTTTTAGTTAAATATTTATTATTTTTTTATTCTTTAGAAAGTAAAATACTTTATAATTATGTAACTATATACAATCAAAACAAAAGCATGATAAAAGAAGTATACAACAATCAACCATAGGTGGCTGAGTAAAAATAACTCAATTCCTCTATAGTAAAATTGAGAATTCAAACTTTAGCAGAGTTAATTTAATTTTTCTGACAAACTAATATTTGAAAAAGTAGTTTCTTAGGGTTGAATCCTGTTTTTTTTATAAAAAAAATGTATAGTGTAATATATATTAAAGATTGAATTAAAATAAAAAAAATGAGAAGATATGAGATGAATGAGTCTAGTGCAGTGGAGGGGAACCAACGCCGGAGGAAAAGACCAAAAACAGTCCATGAAGTGGTGGTGTGGTGGGGCCCACAGGGTGTGGGGCCTGCTCTTCTTCCGGAGCGTGGGACCCCCCCTGAGCGTTATGGGAGCTTCTGGTTTCACCTATAAATCCATGCCACCACCCTCTGCTTCTTCCCCACCACTCTCTCCCTCATCAATCTCTCCTCCTCCTCCAATCTCTCATTCATTACTTTCTCTGGTTTTCTCTCTTCCCGACCTCATTCATTCTTCTGCAATCTTTAGGTAATTTCAGTTCTTCATCATCATCATGATGCTCTGTTTTCAACTCCTCTGATAACATGCTTGTTTTTACAGAGACATGACGCAGCAGAATGTGGTGGTCTCTGAGGCCAATTCCAGAATCAACCTGGCTTTCACTGCCGCCGTCTCTAACTCCTTCAATTTCACCACCGCACCTCAGAAGCCCCCCGCCCCACCCGGTGCAGGCGGCGGCTTCATCTCCATCTCAAGGAATAAGAAGTTCCTTAAGACCCTGGACATCAATGGAGCCGCCCAAATCAATTCCTGGGTTGATTCCATTCGTGCCTCTTCCCCTACCCACCACCATTCCACTTCTTTCCCCACCTCTCCTTTCGACCCAGAACACGACTCTTGGATCGTGAGCCTCTTTCTCTCTCTTTGTTTCTCTCTCTCTCTGGGCATCTTATTCATCACTTGTGAATCTAACTGTATAAATACATATGTTTGATGAAGCAGCTTCATCACCCATCTGCATTAGAGATGTTTGAGGAAATCATCGAAGCTTCCAGAGGAAAACAAATAGTGGTGTTTCTCGACTACGACGGGACGCTCTCCCCCATCGTCGACGACCCTGATCGTGCTTTCATGTCCGAAGCGGTTAGTTCAGTTCCATATCTTTCCGGTGACTCTTCTTGAAACTGGATAGTAAAGTTAAAATCCTAAATCTTACTTACTCACGTACGAGTAATTAATTAACAGATGAGGAAGACGGTGAGAAACCTGGCGAGGTGTTTTCCGACTGCTATAGTAAGCGGAAGATGCAGAGACAAGGTGCATTTCAAAGCCTTCTTTATTTTTAATTACTTGCTTAATTTTCTCTTTCTTTTGATTAAAAAAAGTGTAATTATTGTTTGGCAAAATATATAGGTGTACAACTTTGTTCGCTTGGCAGAGCTATATTATGCAGGAAGCCATGGAATGGACATTAAAGGCCCGACTAAAATCTCTAAATACAATAAAGTGAGTGGTGTAACTACATAATGACATTTAGTTTTTTGTCTTTTTCTATTTATAAGAAATATTAATTACACAAAGTTTACTCATTAATTACTATTCTCTGCAGGACATCAAAGCGATTCTGTTTCAGCCTGCCTGTGAATTTTTACCCATGATAGACAAGGTTGGTGGTTTTCTTAAGGTTCTTGATTTCTTTCTACTTTTTGTCTCACGATGAATCACGTTTACAAGATGTGAATTAAAGGGTGAGTTTTTCTCTCAGGTTTATCAACTTTTAATTGAGAAAACAAGCTCAACTCCAGGAGCTAAGGTGGAGAACAACAAGTTCTGTGTATCTGTTCATTTTCGCTGTGTTGACGAAAAGGTACTGAAAAATAATATTCAATCTTCCTTCATAATTTCTCAATCTCATGCAAGAAGGAAATTGTCTGATGAATCAAAATGCTTTCTTTGGCCCAGAAATGGAGCGAGCTGGCGAACCAAGTTAGATCAGTGTTAAAGGAGTTCCCAAAGCTTCGTCTTACTCAAGGAAGAAAGGTGTGTGTGGCCCACCAGCTGGTTTCTGTATTATTTTATTCGTTTCTTATACTATTTATTTACTTTGAGATTATTATTATTATTAAGAAAGAGATCAAAAACGAGGTTAAACGAGAGAACGATGTCTCACTTTCGATGCGATTTGGTTGATACAGGTACTTGAGATTCGTCCCCCGATTAAATGGGACAAAGGGGAAGCCTTGGAATTTTTGTTAGAGTCACTTGGTGAGTTCACAATAATAATAATAATAATGTGTTTTCAATATTTTTAATACTGAACCACCAAGTTCAATTGGCTGTTTGATAAAATATTATTTTGTCTAATTAGCAAAAAGCCAAGGAATAAAAAAAAAACAGACATAATAAAGGAAGACAGCTAGACGATTGTTGGGCTATTATTTATTTATTTATTTATTTATTTATTGAAGATTATAAAAATGAATGAATGGGCATGAGGTTCATAATAAGGTGTAGTATCAACTTTTTGTTTTTGCTTGTGGGGATGTGTTTGTTTGCCAATGTGAATAATAAATCCAAATACTTGCACAGGTTTTGCCAACTGTACAGACGTGTTCCCTGTTTACATTGGCGACGATCGATCCGATGAAGATGCATTCAAGGTATCCAACTAATATTACTTTGGTTCCTTTCTTCCCACTTTTTTTTTTATTATTCTGCTCATTAATATAATAATTTATTAATCTTTTTAGATAGATTGATAAAATTAAATTAATCAGTTAATTATGATTAAAATTAACTTTTTAGATAAATTTATATTATATATTACCCTTTATTCTATTTAAATTAATTAAATATTTTTTATATTATTTATAATTAATTTATTTATTTAAAAAATTAACTAACTCTCATAATTAAATCAAGAGAGTATTATTCTAGTCGTTTACTCATCACTTTAATTATTATTACTAAATAATAATAGTAATTGTCTAATTAATGTAACAGAAACTTAGAGAGAGAGGACAAGGTTATGGCATTCTTGTCTCCAAATTCCCGAAAGATACGAGTGCATCTTACTCTTTGCAAGAACCCGACGAGGCAAGTACACATTTCAGAAGACCCAGCATTTTCTCCACAAATGTATAATGCCAGAATATATATATATATATATATATATATATATATGATATTTATATATGTAAATAATGCAGGTGATGGATTTTCTGCAGCGATTAGTGGAATGGAAGAGGGTTTCGGTGAGAGCACGTTGTAGGGTGTAAATGACAAATATGTACCTGGCAAATATAAGCTCGGGGGGAGGGGGGGGTGTTGTTGTAGGATATATAGGACACTGTAATTTTTGTTCAGCTAGCTAAGAGCAACAAGACAAATATGTAAGGATAAAGCAAAACGCCTTAGAAAGACACAAGTGTCTTTCTTAGTTTAGATGTAACCAGCTACCCAAGTACGGCAATAATAATTATATATATGAATATTGTCTAAGTCTTAATTCATTAACTCAAGTTGATTAATGCTTCAAATATATATATAGTTATCGCATTTCATGGATTAATGGGTGTGTGTGTGTGTAAGATGTATAGGTAGAGAAGATAATAAGATATAATGGAAGAGATGAGTGATTGGGTATAGGGAGATTCAGGTAAGAGGGGCCCTATCAACCATATATCATATCAAAGCTGACTCAAAAGTGGCAGTTTTGAGCTTCTCTTTTAAGTGCTCTAACTCATCATTTTAACCTTTTAATTATTACTTTCCTGTATAGTATTTAATTAACAGTCCACATTCATTATATTCCCATGCTCTTCATTATTCCCCCTGTTATTATGTACTCATCCCATTTTTAATATATAATATATTTAACTAAATTTATTAGATTAAGAAAATTAGTTAAATTAGTCAGTATAATATATTTTTTTTCAAAATACCACAATCATCTTCCTTAATTCTATCATTCTCTCTCTTATTTAGTTATTGTTAAAGGAATATCACTATAGATGATATAAAAAATTGATATATATAAAAATTTTATTTATATTTAAGACTAAAATAAACTCTTCAACTAGGTTGTATATTAAGAATAGGAGGAGTACTATATTAGCTAGCTCGCTCCTCCCATCCATTATTCTAATAGTCTAATTTTTTTAATTAAGGAATTATTATGAGGTTCCAATGAATATACTTAATTATCCAAAATTACTAATGACAACCGATGAATAAACAATGATAAGTTATAGTATAAAAAATGACAACAAATTTATATTATTTATTAGTTATTAGGATTTTTTAATGATTAAGTTCCTCCCTAGAACCTATAGTAATTCTCCTTTCTTTAATCCCTCCACAGATTCTTCAATCAAAAAGCAATATCTTATATATTATATAAGCTGTTTATTTGCATTATTTTTCTGCAAACTGCAAAACAATTTTGGTTATTTGATTATGCAGTAAGACACTACTCACAAAGTTTTACAATGTTTTGGTAATTAAAATTTGGCGGTGGTCATAATTAAATTAACAAATCATGTAGAGAAACTGAGTTTGATAATAATAATAAAAAGGAAGAAGCAGTGGAGCGAGAAATTAGGGGAGGAACTTTCGTGGGGAGGCATGCTCTTTCGGGAATAAAGGAATAGAGAGAAAGAACTTTCGGGTTGGGACGATTCCATTATATATAGTGTCCCACTTTCATATAAAATAAAAGGCATACATGCTTTATTTTAATTAGAATTGTGAGTTGGCATCGCCAGAATACGACCCTGCCACACTAATATAAATATTTGGCTTCACAAATCATGTGAAAATTGACCACAACAACAATAATACACATACACATATACACACATGCAAAAGGTTTTGTCCTTCAAACACACACACACACACACAAACAACAACAAACCTTATACTATTAAATTAAATCAGTTATATGAATCATACGATACTATTATACTCTCTTAAAAACTAAATATTTAAATAGGTTATTAGTAAATAGATCCTACTCAATGACCTAAACATACACAGAAACAAGTACACAAAATCTACATTGCCCCATTTTGTTTTTATGAATTTATACATGCTCTCACACCGAGCTATAAGAATATTATTTTTTATATAAATATATGATTATGTCATACATAAATATTATTGAGTCAAACTAAAGATAAATTTCTTAAATACATCTTTTATATTCACATGGACTCAAAATCGAGATTTCATGTTTAAAATGTCAAGACCACTTCTACTTAGACAAAACTGGTTGTTCCAAGAATATTCTACAGCATAACTTTATCCAATGGAAAGTAATTACAGTTGATGAACAAGATCGAGGAGTATAAATAAATTTGACACCACTTCTTAATATAAAATGGGAACATATGAATTTCCATATGTGTTAACTCAAACTTGTCTCAGGCAATGAGGTTCTCCAAAGTAGATGTGAGAAGTGATATATATATACATGCTAAAGTTTAGTGTGGAAGGAATGAAAATGTTAAAATTAAGGTTGTGGGGTGGGATATATAGTGAAAGTGAGAATGGTTGAAAGAGGAGTTGGAATCCACTTAAAAGGAGACATTTGATGTGAGGAACAACAAAGATATTTGGAGTAAAGACACCAACATGCCGCCAACCTTTGACAACTTTCTCTCTTCATAGATATCGATGTTTGTGTCGGGCGTGGAAAGATGGAGTCCACTACATTTATTTACATTTTATAATTTGTTCAATATTTATAAAACTAACACACACTCGACATGTTTCAATTATTGGGGAGAATATTATAAAACCTATATGATAGTCTTTTACTAACAAGAAAGAACAAAAACAAAAAGGTTAAAGGGTTTGGATCCATCTTATACTAAGAAAGTAACAATAGTAATGCTTTTGAAAAATACTATATACTTTGGAGAGACCGTGCATATATATACTGCTCTTGCACCCCCCAAACCCAACCTGGATATATATATATATATATATATATATATATATATATATATATATATATATTTAATACTATGTGGGGGGGGGGGGGAATTACAATAAACGTACGCTACTACTATGGGAAACAACACATTCTTTTTTCTTTTGTTACTTTACAGTACAAAGCTAGATCCGAAGATGGATTTTTAGTTAGCATATATATATATATATATATATATATATATATATATATTTATGGTTTATTATGAAACCAGCATGTGACTTTCAATAATTATTAAACTAATTACACACATAATGTTTTTTGCTTCTTAATTAATTAAACTCTATATATATATGTGTGTGGATCGTACAGGGAATGGGGTGGACTTGATTATTAAGAAGAGCACATTGGCAAGCAAAACTGGGTTAGGTTGGGTGCTCGAATACACGTGTTTGGTTGTTGGAAAGGGAGAGAGATGCAGAATTGTTAAATCAAGGAAAAGAGACATATTTATTTACTTACCGTGTACGTCTACACACACACACACACACACGGCCGTATATTAAGTAAATAAAGTCATTAAAATATGTATTTAATTACTTGGTTCATGAAGTTATTAATTTATTTTTCTTGATTGCTCATTAGATTCACCTAGATCATTTTCTTGGTTTGGAGGATCCATTTGTTAAGTATGCCAAACTCCTCCATCATTTCACAAGTCCTGCAGACCAATAGCATGATCATTAATTCCGAACACACACACAAACACACACATGTATATATATATATATATATATATATATAAACACTTCACACACACATATGTTGAGGTATTTACATATGTGCATAATATTTAGCTAATTTAGAGAAGATATATACACACACATACACACACACACAATTAAACAGAATAATAGCTAAGGATGTATCGATGGATGTTTCAGAAACTATTGATAGTTAATAATAATAAAGAAAGAAGCATGTGAGTAGGTTAAGTGCTCATGCACATGAAAAGGTAGGGACGCAATAACTTTGTGGAAAAAGAAAGCCAATACTATTTGTTTGATTTGAGGTTCTTATCCCAATTGATATTCTTTTCTCATTCAGTTTGACAAGTTCAAAAGAAGAGTTTAATTTTTGAATAACTTCTTCTGTCCATTACGCATATTGAAGCATTATGAATCAATCATTATATACACTTCTATATATTATTGTCTATCTGTTTGATTGCCTTAAAATTATTTAAACTATTACATAATCTTATAAAAAATAATTCCTCTAGTCTCAAATATAGGAGCTAATTGAGGGACTAATTTTAATCATAAATGTAATATCTCAATCTACTTTACTAAAACTAATTTATATAATTTATAAGTTAATGTATAGTATAATATTATACAAAGATATTTTATAGGCCACCAAACACTTGGATCAACTGGCTAAGGGTCATTCCAATTTAATTAGTAGTCTCATGTTTGAGTTATATGTATCTAAATATAGGAGGTAGATAACTAATTAATAAATATTAAAAAAAGTGGTTAAAATAATTATTTGTTAAAAAAATGTGAGTTTGTTTCCTTAATAAGATAGCCCCCTTTAATTATTTTGTAATGTAAAATACCCCATATAAAAATATTTCTTTAATATATGTAATTAATAGAGATTGATACTTTGATAAAAACACTACGTTATATATCATTTAGAAGATAAAATGAATTAATATCTTACATCTAAGTCTAAATAAAGTATTTTAAATAAAATTTATTTTTCATATTTTGATTATATTAAAATTAGTTAATATAACATATTTTATCTAAAATACCCTAATAATTTTCTTTAAGTTCCTCCATCTTTCTTCTATTTAATTAATATCAATAGAATAATTTAAAAAATATAAAAAATTAGTCTTATATTTAAAATTAAAAATAATTTTTTAATTATATTATATATTAAGAATTGGAGAATGTTTTTATATTACGGGTAGGATGGATGCAAAAAGCTTAAACTATTGAAGAACTAAATACATTATGCGTCCAAGTACTTTGAACAATTCAGTTACATAAAGACTTTAATTAATTAATTTGCTGTTTGATAGATGACAAGTACACACATTTTAGTAATTAAGAATAATTTTAAGTGTAATAATTCTTAAAAGCATCTGATTTGCTTTCTGTCTTCTTCCCCAACATAATTTAATTGATATATAGTATATTTCACACTTGTCAAGACTTCAACAACGTGGGAATATATAAAAACAAATCATGCATGGTTTGATTTGTTCAAGGTAATTATTATGATCAAACTAACTAAATTAGTGAATTCCCTTGATGATTATAAATATTAATATATAACTCGAGATTTGGAGAATCCTTAGAAGAAGATGGACAAAGAAAACTCACAGGTCAGATACTTATGGTCTATTGACAGGTTTACAAGTCAACTTCAGTCCCCTTTTTTTTTTTTATTTTGGAGTGCCAAAAAAGTCAATCAAACTTCAGTCCCTTAGTTTGACAGTTTAACACACTAATTAAGTTAGATTAAGACAAACAACAACAGTTTCAAAGAGACGAATATTTAAATTAGTGATGACTAGCTAATCATAATATTAAATTTCAACAGGTCTATTACATTATCCAAATTGGTCGAATGTCGGTCAAAGAAAACTACTACTGTCTTCTTGTTTTAATTTCATATAAAACCCACCAAATCATTTTCAAGCTGCTTTCTCTCTTGGGGCTATTTTGCCTTATAGAACCTTTGAAGAGTTATAATTATTATTAATAATTAATTCTTTACTTGACTAGTCTACCGACCCTTTGATTTTGTTCTGGTCCGTATGACTTTTGGTCCATCAATACTTTTATTTTTTAATTAATTAGATGAAATAAAGTTAATGAAACAGTGCCTTTCACAGTGCATTACATTACAGGTGTGCCATTTTTATCTAACTTTGTTGATATAAGTACTGTTAAATTTTAAATCAAGATATACCAAACAAAAAGGAATATGCTCCAACTTATACCCATTCCTTAATTGTCTATGATATATAGACTATTCCTATGTTTTATTTTATGTTATTTAAAATCTTGCTACGTAGACGACATGTCATAATATCACTAATATGCAATATATATATAACTATCGAATATATATATATATATATATATATATATATATATATATATATTCACCACATTTTTTTTTACCAATGGGATACTATGGATTACCAAAATAACATGTAGTATAAAGAAATATGACTTTTAACTTTATGTCCATGAGATAATGTATTAAATTTATGCCAAAAATAAGAAATTAATTAAACTTATGAGAATAAAGAGGTTGATCTGATGAGTAAAAATACAATTCACATTCCATAAGGTATTTGGCTTCCAATCCTACTACTTACCAATATTATGAATTTATTGGATAAGTCTATTTATAAATCATAAGCGCTCTTTGAATTTTCAAACAATTGGTTTTTTGATACAAAATTTTCAAACGTTTGACTCACCGGTAAAGGAGGAAAACCTTGTACATTGTTGTGAGATTCGACGTGCTATAAATCTACTTATGATCTTGAATTACAGTAAATATTGGGCTCCAAATGAAGTCCATGGGTTTGTACTTGGGCCGAGGAAAAATAACAGTAAGCCGATATCCATGATGGCCCATAAAAATAAGGGTTCTCTTGTTCTTGACAGATTTTTCTTTTTATATAATTAAAAAGAAAAAGAATATATTTTTTTCAAACTCATAATTATTACTGCATAAAAAATTAAGATCGACTCTCTTTTTTCATTAAATTTTTGTTTCTTTATCACGACTAACAAATTCAAACATATTTATTGAAATTTTCTTAAAAAAATCAAGTATATCAAATAATGATTGTATTATTTTTACACATAAATGATAATAATGAAGGTCGATTATTTCATCACATTTTAATTTTTTTTCCAACTTTTTTCCAATTGTGGATATGGGTTGTTCAGGTAAGGCTTTTCCTCTGTCTCTCACTTCCCTAGACTCCTCTTTTTCCTCCAAAACGAGGCCTACCTTGTTAACATTATAACATGCATAACATGCGAACTCAGAAATTAATGTGTCGAAACAAATCTTTAGGCTTATTCGCATTAGGGGTGTCCAACTCTATCCCATTTTAAGTATTTTGACCTGGTTGAGAAACTATCAGGACAGGATAGAGAGAAGGGTCAAAATGAGACGGGTCTTGGCCTGATCCTAAGGACTCCCGTCCCATCTCGACCCCAATTTTTTTTAATAAAAAAATATATTATATTTTCTTATCTTTCTCATTCTGTCCATTCATCTCAAACTCTCCGTCTCTCTTCTCTTACGCTTTGCTTACTTACGGTCACAAGTCTCGCCAGTTGTCACTCTCATACAGATATTTTTACTTACAAATATTCTTATACAGATATTTTTATTCTTCTTTAGTGTTATTTTTTCCTTTTATCTGGGTAAGTTATCATTTTATATTAAGGAAGAATGTTGATATTTAGAGAAAATTGCCGTGATATTTTATATGGAATTATTTACTAAGATAATTTTATTATAATATTTTTTTTAAAAAATAAGATCGAAAATTTCCGTCTTCGGGACAAAACAGGGGACAGGGTTGTCCCAATCCCGATCCGTCCCATGAGTACCTCTAATTTGCATTATTGTTAAACTCAAGGCCATCATTTTAATAGGTTAAGTCCATGTTTGGCAATTTGAAGCATTAATCTAACTTTTCAATCATGGTTTCCCGTTTATGAAGGTCAATACGTAAAAAGAACTTTGCTTTAGCTTACGTGTACATACTTATTGAAAGTAAATCCAAACAAATACTAAATAAGCTTGGTTTGTACTTGGTTATAAACCAAAGTATATAGTTTATCAAGCCCCGAATTTTACTCGTCGCCCTGAATTATTTTGTCACCCTCAATGTAAATCGCCCCTGAGAGGATTCAATGTGATCGATCTGCTCCTATATATTTCCAAACTAACGTAAAAATCTAAGTCACAAACAAATTATGAAGCATGATATAATATGGAATTCGCCAATCCAAAAAAATACCAAAAAGAAAGCTATATTTAAGTAACAAATTAACATCATTGGTTTACCAACCCCCCAAATACCATCATCATATCACCCTCCTTAATCATCTCCTGGCTTAATGCTTAATTAATTCATGGCCACTCAATTAATTCACATTAATTACTATTGCATTCTTGTGAAAGCACATGAGAGTCTTCCCTCAAAGAACTCAACTTGATCTTGCAGTTAATAGTCGGATTCATCCCGTAAATCGTCAATCCCCCAATCTTTCCCTTCACCTCGAGTTTCATCTCCAACTCAACAGATATCGCCACGTGGCTCTTGTTCGTCGCATTCATGCTTCTTCTCATGTCTGCATTTAACGGCCTATCTTTTGATCCCGATAGCTCAATCTTCACCGAAGACGAAGCACTTGGGCCCTGATCCAATCCCGGAAACTTGCCGGTGGCCACCTCGATGCTGTCGTAATACATGGAAACATCCCCATCCTTGGAGTAACTAAGCCCAGATTTTCCATTAGGGTTATTAGCTCTCATTGAAACTAAATAATGAGGAACCCAATGCGTGTTCTTCTTGGTCGTCGGAGGCTTCTTAACCTCAAATTTTCTGACGGAAAACTCAGGAAGCTTGGGCTTGAAGATGAAATACAACGCGGTTATGATGAGTGCAATGACGATGAGAATGGAAAGAGAGATCAAGAACCAGGAGGAGCGATAGCAGGTGTTGGTGTTCTTCTTGTTGATAGGGTTACGGCGTTGTTCGATGTACGCGGCGTTTTCCGGAGGCGGAACGCGATAGACTTGGTCCTTGGGGACTTGGACGATGTAAGTGTGGTGGTCGCGGCCGGGAGGGAGGGGCAAGGGTGTGGCTGCTGCATGGTGTTCGTCTATGGCGGCGGGTGGCTGGAGCCGCCCTTCCATGGGCAAACGGAGAAGCTATGGGGAGGCTTAATGGTGGAGGGGAAGCAGCGCCTTCTTCTTCGTCATGAACGAGTTTTGTATATCAGAGGTTCACAGGATGGGGGAGAGCGAGAGACAGAGAGAAACAGAGATAGAAAGGGTGATTACCGCATGGAAAACCCTATAATGGCCACTATATTTTTGTGTTTCTTCCGAATTTCTTAACACCTAATTCCTCTATTTTTAGTTTTGTCCGCCTTTTCCTTTCCTGTATTTCGCTTCCCTACTTTCATATAACCACTTTTCTTTATTCCCTGATCTCTTTCATATATTCACTTTCGCATATTCTTCAATTCCTAGTGCAAAATCTATGTTTTGGACTGTAGTTGAACCCTATAAAGGCACTAATTTTCCATTTAATTGAGCTAGAGTCAATGATTATTAATCGATATATTTGAAGTATATATACTATATAGTGCCTGTTTGGAAATTTATAAACCTTAGTTTTAAACCAAGGTTTGGCTCAAAATATAACTTTGGAGAAATTTTAAAATAAATAATCATATTTGTTCAAACGAGCTTTTGGACTAAACTATGGTTTAAAATCAAGGTTTCAGATAAGCTGGTCAAAGTAACTTATGGAACAGTAAACACTTATGAACTAACCAATTACTATATTACCCTTACTTTTTCTTATACCATCTCTCCTCCCTCTTACTTTTTCTTACACCATCTCTCCTCTCTCCATTTTTTCTTACACCTTCTCTCCTACTTTTTCTTACACCCTCTCTCCTCTCTCCTCTTATCTCTTATCTCTTCTCATTTAATACTCATATATTTTTTTGTAATTTACCAATAACAAAAGTATTTTTGGAAATAACTATCCAAACACTCATTTATTCAAAACCACTTTTTCTCATAATCTCTTCTCCAAAAACCCTTTTCTATAAACTGTTCAAAAACTATTTTTTTCATAAGCCCGTTTTTAAATCATATCTAAACGGGCCCATAGTCAAGTAACCTAGTAACTTATTCCTCTTACATATAAATTATATAGTCAATTCAATTTTTACTAGTCAAATTCAAGAAATGTTAGTTAATTCTTGACCAGCTTTGATCGATTGATTCTCAATTTAAACAAGCAATGGTTATATTTGTTTAATCATCATTAGTGGGTTTGATCTAATTATCAAAATTTTCATCGCTGGGATTATTCTTGAAGCCTGTTTGAGCATATAAATAAGTATGTATTTGGATAAGATTTTAGAAAAGAGCTTATGAAAACATAACTTTTAGACAGCTTTTAGAAAATGACTTTTGAAAAAGAGTTTATGGGAAAAAATAGTTTTTAATAAATGAGTATTTTGATAATTATTAAAAGAATAACTTTTATAATTAGAAAATTACTAAAAATTATATGATTTTATTAAAAATATGAGAGAGTGTAACAAAGAGAGATGATAGAGGATGGAGAACAGAGATGAGAGGAGAGAGGATATAAGAAAAAATAAGGGTAAAATAGTAATTAAATAAATAGTTCATAAAATTTTTTACTATTCCATCAATTAATCTCAATAGTTTATCCAAAATATTATTTTTGAACCATGATTTAGCCTAAAAAAATACTTATGGACAAATATAGCTATTTATTTTTAAAAAAAATAAATCAAGACTTGGGTCAAAAATTCTTTTAAAATCTTAATTTCTTAGGTTTCCAAAAAGCATTAAGTCAAACATCTTAAAATCATGTAATTAATAGTGACGGCTTTTTCTTTAGTCAACTCATTTTGCAATTCAATATTTTACCTATTGTATTAATATTGGACTTTAAAGCATGTCATTAATTGCGACATCCCTTGGATTATTCAGGATAATTTTTTGTTTTTATTGTAGTATTTGAATTTATTTATCTTTGTTGGTAAATCATTGTTCAGAATTCAGCGACTTAATATCCTTAAAGATGGTACTATTGGACGACTATGGCTTTAAGAGAAAGATACCGTATTTCTCAATGAATGATTGAAAAATATGTATTCATGACGCGCGGTTTAAGATAAAAAGATGGAGGATACATAGATGTATATAGTTATGAGAAATCAAATGAACTAAGTAGGAATAAATCTATTGTACATTATATTGGGAGTCATTCATCAAAAGCATATTCCAAAAGGAAAAGAAAAGAAAGAATAATGTCAGCAGCTATACACATAATAATGTTTTGTTTCTATCACATAAAACAATGCCCAAGTTGACCACACTCTCTAATATCGGCCTATGTCCTACAACTCTTTTCCTCGTTGTCCCTTTAGCTGTTTCTGAACCTCCAGCAACGCCTTTCTTACTTCCTCATTTTCTGGTGTTTCTCTCAGAAATATCTCGTAGTCTTGTATTGAAGCTTCCCATCTTTCCAACTACCACACATAACCACAAATCAAACCCCATCCACAACAGCAAAATAAATGAAAGATAAGAAGCTTATGAGGGTATGGTACGTACCTTAGCATTACAGTCGGCTCTTCTCAATCTGGCTTTGCTGTACGAAGGCCTTAGATTGAGAGAAGCAGTGCAATCCTCCACGGCTCTCTCGAATTGGCCCAATTTCGACCGGCAAGCGGCTCGGTTGCACAACAAAACTGAGTTACAGGGATCATGCTCAAGCCCCTCTCCATAGACTGTTAATGCCTCTGAGAATCTACTCCCTCTAAAAAGCTCGTTTCCTTGTGATCTTGCTGCTGCTACTGCTCCTGCTCTCCTCATCACCATGCCTGCTTCCTTATTATTTGAGTCCAACTTCACTGCTCGTTGAGCCACCTCCAATGCATCATCAAATCTGTTCACATATATGCTAACCCTTTGTCAACAAAAACAGTATCTTGATAGAGACTTGATACTATTGAGTAGTATAGGATATTCAATAAGGTGTTTAAATATAGTTAGTTTTTGGGATAATATTTTCCGTCCCACTGAAGTGCCTATCAATATGTTTCTAACAAATACCTTACTTTCCTATGTTTTATGAACCAGAATTTCGCTTTTTACCTTCCAGCAGCCATATCAACCTGAGCCCGTGTGACCAACAAATTAGCGAAACCAATAGGTCCAAGGAACTTGTTCAGCTCTTCGTCTGTAAAATTAGGACCTTTTGACATTACTTCAACGGCATCATGATGCTTACGAAGCTTTAGAAGGGCTTCAGCTTGCAAAGCAAATATCTTCCATGAAGGCCAAATTAAAAATAGGGTCACATCAACATTATGAATGACATATTAATTAACACAAAGTGAGATAGAATAATGGGAAGTTGTCTCACCTGAGGAGCAGAATCTGCACCACATAATATAGCAGAGTTGGCCTCCTTTTTAACTGTGTTCCAATCTCGTAACCTACGAGCCTCAGTGCACTTGTTCAGATTAACTTGAAGATTCCTCACCTTAGCAATCTCATCAGGATCTGCATCTGGTCCCGCATGTTTCAAATGATACTGTGCTTTGTCTGTTTCTCCTAATCTATATATACCCAACAAATGTAACAGAGACTGTTCAGTGATAATATATTCCTGTAATTCTAAATATAAAGGTTATATAAGGGATTTTATTTTAGAAGCTAATCCACTTTGTATAATTTTTTACCTAAAATCTCCTTATTAATTTTACATATTAGGTTTATTGTCCAACTCTTAATCAATGGGTAGTTTAAAAAAAACTAAAATAAATTTATTATAGGTAACTAATTTAATTAATTTTTTAATATTTATAAATTAGTTATTTAATTTTTATATTAAGAATTGGAGGTAGTAACTTTTCAAATTAAAGCAATTAAGATGCCTACCTAAGGTACAAACTTCCCAATCGATGATGAGCTCTATGGTAATGAGGTTCGATTCGAATGGCTTCTCTACACTCAAAGACTGCCTGGATAAGCCTACCAAGAGCCGTTAATGCCGCACTTCTGTTACTTCTATATGAAGCTTTGTTAGGATCAATGGCGATGGCTGCATCATACAGAGCCAATGCCTCTGCAAACCTCCCGTTCTTGTAATCCTCATTCCCCATTATCTTCAACTGCTCTGGATCCATTCTCGTTGATATAGCTCTGCACAGAGAAACCCCTTCTTCTTTCTTGTTCTCTTTCGTTCTATTCCCTGCATTATTTGTGCATCTTCTTTCACCATTATTAGCTATGAAGGTTTCTTCTTTAGGCTTAGGAAGGTGATCTATTACGCTGTAAGAATTTGTATTATTCCCTCCTCCACCACCTTGTCGCAAGTTTCCTAAATCTCCAAACAGCATCACGTTGCTGGAGGAAGCGCGAACAAGAGTGCTACTTCCTTTGGATTTCTGGTGATCGGTGATATAACTTTCAAGCTCGCCGGAAAGTCCGAGGGCTTCTTTGGGAACCTTTGATCGGCCTTGTTGTGTTGTCGCTTTTGATGTTTCGTTGACATGTTGTTTCATTTGCTGGTTTTGAATCATGACGACACCCGTCTGTGGTTGGTTGGTGAGGAGTAAATCGGCGTGGTCGTCGGAGGGGCCTCGCCGTCGCTTTGAATTCCACATGTCTGAGGACGGTTTGCCATTTTGCATGACATTATTATTATTATTAACGTGATGAGACGTAGGAGAAGGGTGTGATCTTCGTGGGCGTCGTCCAAACACTGCACTCAGTAACCCACAACCCGATCTCCGGTCCGGCGAAGTGTCTGCCATTGAAGATGATGAGATAGAGATGACGTTGAAGGACCCCTGTGATCATAATCTAAAATAATGAAAACAAAATATGGGACTGCAAGATGTTGAGAAGAGAAGGTAAAGAGAGAAAGAAATGGGATTTGGAAGAGGACAACCCCCAGGAGAGTACATGACCAGTCTCCTGGAGCGCCTTCCAGAGAACAAAATGGGTGAGTTTTGTGTCTATCAGAATGAATTGAAGGAGAAGGTCAAACTCAATGGCATGGTATGGTTGGCAGAGGAATTTGGTGCGAAAATCTTTAATCAGAGGCAACTATCGTATTTTATTCAAATCTGTTTTGTTAATTGTTTTGACAGATAGTGGAAAACCGAGAGACTCGCTCCTAGGTTGGATAAGGATCTCTAGAATTTTAGGAAGGCCAAACAGCCAAGACGCGTAGAGAACTCCATCTTTAATCATCGCACGTTGAGACCTACGCCAGCTGTATTTTTTCTTTTAATCAATACAATCAGATTCTTCATGGGTGTACAACCTAACATATATGTCCATGACATTATGAACCATGGCGTTAAAATTAAAACTCAACCTAAACTAGCACTCATACCAGTGTATCGATGAATTATTTCATGGTTCAATCAAAAATTTTGGATGGAGTTAACTGGATTGGATTTTATATTTTTTTCCTTCTCAAACTGAGCTTAAAATGACATCATTCTGAGAGAAAAATAGCAGTCCAAGAAAGAATGTGTAATTTGTTCATACAAAAAGGAGGCTTTAACCAGTTTCTCATAAAAATCTCAATGAACCAAGGAGTGTTCTGCGTTTGGGAATGAAGGATACTGGTTCAACGGTGGCTTTTTCTCTGATGTCCGGTGGCTTACTTATAGCCACGTAGGTACCATGAGGGCTATTTTTTTTGGTACTACTAGGGTTTAGGGGATTCCTGGTAGTGCTTTTGGTGTCTTTGTTGCCCCTGGTTTTTGTTTTGCGTGTTGTTTTTCCTTATGTGGGAGTCCTGTTGGATATGTTCTTGCCTTCTTTTGTGGGTTAATTTTGTCTGTGTTGGATGTTGGCTTAATTCTACCATGATTAATGTTTCTCTAGTTGTTGTTCTCAAATTCCAGATGTCTCTGCACCTTTCTGTCACAAGAGGTGTTGCTGGAGCTGCTTGCGCAGCATTGGCATCAAATGGGGTGGGCTTAGGAGGCACGTCTATGGACAACCACCCTCTATTGCTTTCTCTTTTGGTCATGGTGAACCGAAAGCTAATCTCCTCGCCTTCAACTTGTTTGGTTTGGCTTTGTTTTGTCCTTTGTATCTTCGTAGTTCATATAGCGTTTGCTTGTTTTGTTAGATCTTTATCTTCTAGGCTTTGTTTTCAAACTCTATTTTTTTTTCCTTGTAATTTGGTTTTCATTTAATGAAATTCTCCATTTCAGTCAGAAAAAACAACATATCATGATTTTTTTTTGTTATAAAAATTTTGAGAAAGGAGTTGAGTTCACCCACGATTCAAGAATAAAATGAAGTTTCCCTTCCTCCTAGTCGATATTAATATTAGGTAGGATAAGTAGTCTATTATCTTCATGCGTAAACCTATATATTCAAAAGTTAGAATACCTCATCAAGTACCACGAATATAACTATAATAAAATGATATTTTTTAAAAATTAAATATGTTCAAAATAATTACATATATAATCCTTTTACTAGATTAATCTATATCTTCGCTCTTAGGCATTGAAGATTTCATGCTTTTGATCGATCATGGGCCTTTACTATTTGATCCACAAAAATAAGCTTCAATTGGCTACCTTGGCCCGTTTACAACTCTTTACCACATGAATGGGCTCCAGTTTCCGACTGGGCCCCACTCTACCAAAACAATTGGTTTGGAATCCACCCAAAACCAACGTCTTCTAAGTTCTAACCAAACCAAAACCTTTTTATCAAGAAAAAAAAATTCTAATCAAACCAATTTATTAATAAGAGTTGATAAATATAAATATAGTAGGCAAAAAAAATTATTATTCAAAATATATTTAATATAAAAATATAATAAATGAGTGTTAAATTCATAATTTATTAAATATAATATAAGAATTAGATTATTAGATAATACATATTATTATAAATTTTATTAATGGATTTTATTTTAATAGGTCTATTAAGGGACTTTGTTACAAAGGCCTGTTATGAAGGTCTATAAGGTGGCATGTCAGTATAATTAAAAAAATAGACTTTTTAAATAAGCTTCAAGCTAAACCAGGCATTTATACATGCTAGCCTTAGGTTATATTGTCACTTAATAGATTTAGCCTATTGAGGCCAAGGCCTGACTTAGTTTATTTCCATACCTAGTTATAAAAACTCATTTAATAGACAATCTCCTAATTCTCCTGTAAACGTTATCTAAATTTAAGATTGTATCTTAACTTTAGTAGGAGACCAGTACATAACTATCATAATTTTTTTTATACTAAAAAAATAAAAATAAAAAATAAAGCAATTCATATATCGTTTGCAAAATTAAGGCTTGCATTTGTCCCGTAACAGCTTGCCTTTAAATCTGTATGTATTTGTATATACTATTAAATTTATATTATTTATATTAACTTATGAATAATACGACGGATATCATAAAATAGCATTGCCAAATTTGAAAAAATCCAACCTAACCTACGAAGTACGAACCAGCCCTCATGTACAAATATTGGAAGTATAGGACCATTACGTACACTCTGACGCCCTCAAATCTAACTATTTTTTAATTTTTTTATAATAAAAAAATTACAATATCAATAATAATAAAATTTAAATTAATAATTTTATGTATTATAAACTAATTTTATGTATTATAAACTAATTTTTTATTAATTATATAACTTCGTTCTACTGCACCACTTCTTTCTTCCATTTCTCTTATGAAATATATAATTCTAAATCTAATATATTTTAATTATATTTTTTAGGTCTTATATATATTATTTTGATAACATTTCATCTCTTCTATTTACCCTCTTAATATTTTTAATCAGACCCAATTTTTAATTAGACAATTTTATAACTTTTTGAGGTTAGCATATTCTTTTCCTAATCATCTAAAGAGTTCATTTTTTTGGGGGGCCAACATTTCTAATTAGTTTAATAGTGTTAAACCTACCTTAGTAAAATTAATACTCTTTGGGTCAGTTATTGATTTTTTTTTGTTGAGTATTTTTTAAAATAAAAGATCTAATGTTTTAAACGAAGCAAATAAAAGAAATAGAAAATCACAAAAATAAATTATAAGAACTAAAATTAAGTATTTTTACTTTTATTTTATTTGATCTGAATGAAAATATAATCTTTGATATGTTACATTAAAAACTGCTAACTTTGCTAACGATGAGGAGATTTTATTTTATTTTATTTTTGTTGTAAAATTGTTAGTGTTGTTAGGTATAATTTTTTTTATTATCTACTTAATTTATTAAAAAAATTATTATATCAGATTTAACTCATATAGTACATCTAATTATAATAAATAATTTTTATAATAATTTTTTTATATATTAAAATTTAAATTTCAAATATTATTTAAACGATTTTAAATTATTTATTATTTATATTAATACTATTGGTTGTTAGGTATAATTGAAGCTGTGAATTGGGATTAGACAAAAAAGTTGAGTGAGCTTAGATGTCAACTTAAATATGATGCTGGCCATTATCACATCATTATCTTCCTATCAAATCCATCCATCAATCTCACAATCAAATCAGCATAAGAGCCGTGCCCTCTTTGCTCATCATCGATGGAGAATCTCTCCATGCTACCTTCCAGAAGCTAATTAAAGTATAATTCACGTTACAAAATTTATACAATAAAAATAAATTAAATTTTTTATCCATTTTCTCAATTTAATTAAATTAAAAAAATTAAATTAAATTAATTATATAATATATTTTTTAAAATATCATAATTATTTTTTATAATTTTTTCCTACTTCTTTTATTTAATTATTATTAATAGAATATATAAAAAAATATATCTTATATTTAATATTAAAATTAATTTCTTAAATTTTAAAAAATAAAAAAATACTTTTATTTTCATAAAAAATTTCATTACATGAATTCTAGTGTTTTAAATCAACTTCTTTTTATGAAATTTTGCAAGAGTCAGCCGATTATAGTAACTGTTCGTTTTCCAAAATGAGCAATAGCTACTTTAATTGACTAATCTAGGAAGGGGAAGGGATTAATGTTTAGTTTTGTTTGTGAATTAATTAATTTTGTGATTTTTGCGGGTGTTTTTGGAGGAATGGTCAAGCAGATTAGAAACCCACCAATATTTAACTTAACAATATATATTAGTTACTTTAAAATCTTTTTTTAATTATTTTTTTATTAATAAAATCTCTTTTAATGTATTTCATCAATAAAAATAAGTTGTAAAAAAATTATAAATTTAAAAGATAAAATAAGTTGAGATATTATATTTAAAATTAAAATAAATAAATTATTTATTTAACTATTTTTTATATTTAAAAACAAATTAAAAATGGATTCCTGATTCCAATTATGAGAAAAATTATAAACAGGATGTACTCAAAGTGGAGGCAAACATTCAAAATGTTTCTTTCATGTCCTCTAAAATCATCTTCGAGTAGACACAATTTATGGATTTTCTTCCATAGAAGACCAGCACCAAGTGTCTTCTATATGATCTTTTTTTTATTATTGGAAAGTGCACTACATGACATCTTATTTAATTATTTTCTTTTTAAGATTTTGCTTTCCCTAAGCTGCTTTTTGAAAAAAAAAAATGTAGTAGGTTCTTAACGGCACTGCGGTATAGGCTCACCCAAGCTACATGGCCACCAAAGATGGTTTACCTATATGTAGATGGTTAAACTGAGTTCAATCTTCTAAAATATTTTTTTTTTGACTGTATCTCTAATATTTTAAAATGATATATATTTTATCTAAAATTTTAAAATATTTATATAAAAAAACACTTTAAAATATTTTTTTAGATATATTTAATATATTAAAATATTTTATGACACAATTTTATCTTTAAACTATTAATTTTGTTTAGAACAAAATTTGCCCTCAAAGTATTTTTTAAGAACAATTTTAACCTCAACAATAATTTTCAAAAAGTTATTTAAATGACTATGTATATAGTACTAAAATATATTTTTCAGTAGCAAATTTAGGGTAATAGATACACTTGAAAAAATATCTCAAGTGTTAGATTATAAATCTTATAGAAAAAATTATAAATCTTACTATTGAAATTACAAATCTTATTATTGAAGTTGTAAATTATATAGTTAAAATTGTAAATACTATTATAAAACTTATAAATTTCATTGGACGAGTTGCAAATCCCATGATTGAACTTACAAATGTCATTGATAAAGTTGCAAGTCCAAATGTTAAAATTATACATTCCATTAGATGAGTTGTAAATACTACTGATAAAATTATAAATCACATTACATAAACTACAATTAATATTACAGAGTTGTCAATGTCTTAGGGAAAATTATAAATCATATTATCAGAGTTATAAATACTTATGAAAAGTTGTAATTCATATTGGAAGACTTACAAATACTATTATCCGAGCTGAATATTGAAATACCATTGTAAATCTCATTGTTCAAGGGAAAGAATAAATTGCATAAGTATGTCTAAGAAAAAATTTGTATATAGTAATTACAAAATGTGGTCATAGTAATTATAAAGTTGAACATTATAAAAGTTAAACACTAAAAAGTGATTATCCAAATCAGAATTTCAGTCTAGCAATGGTTAAATTTTACAAAAATTAAATTCCTAAAAGTGATTATCTAAATCAAAACATTAGTCAGTCAATGGTAGAAGTAGACTTAAAGCAAGTTCTCGCTTTATGTTGAACTCATGATTTACTAGCTACCATATTAGGTTTCTTCTAAATTCTATAATGTCTTTATTGTCATACTCAAATGGTAAAAATCAATAAATTGCATAAATATAACTTATCATGTCTATAATTACTCTTGATTCTCATCATTACGTGAAGACATGCCAACTTATGATGTTAAAAAAACATATCTTTTGTACCTGTAGACGTTTTTTTCCTATGACTCCACCTTCCTTTGCCCTCCTCATCAACTTCATTCTCTTGTGGCAAGTATTATGACTTGCTCTAAGATAGATAAAACCATCAAGACTAAGTTCAAGCAAGCAGGACATAACAGGATATTAATCTCCATCTCATTCACCCAATCAGCCTCATGAATAGCTCATACAAAGGCCTTTATGCAATGTTCAAGATATCATAAAAATGTACCAGTGTTTAAACTCTCAAAGCAGGAAATTTTTTTGTGCTCTCCAGTTAGACAAATGAAATAAAGGAAAGAAACATATTCTGTCAAACCATCGCTTGCAATCACTTTTAAACTCAAGCATGTTTAAAGCAACTGTTCTGAAAACTACACAGAAAGTGAGGGCAAGAAACCCCATCCAAAAAAAAATAGAAGCAAATAAGGGAGGAAAACATGAAGTCATGATAAAAACACTCACCATCCTGTCACTAAAAACACTTCTCTCCATTAATCGAAGAGGCTCTATTCCATGAGAGGGCTCTCTTTCCTGCATAACCCTATTAACAAATACATAGTATAAGCATACCGTTATGGCTCAGCATAGAAAGCATCCAAAATATTGAAGTGATCAGCTCCAACGTCTTGCTACTTGTTAATAGGTTTAGGAATCATCTCTCCTTTCTATATCATTCTTTCTAATCCTACAAATTATAACGGCTAGTAGTCTATTAACAATCAACTAACTACCTATCACTTGTCATGTGTCTTTTACATATTACATTTCACTTTAACTTAAAAAAAAAAAAAGAGGTCATGTACATCTAAGGTACCATAATTCTTTCTTTTACACAATACTGACCTTGTTATCTTTCTTTTCTCGCAATTCAACTTGATAAACAATCTAGAAATTTTAAAAACTAGGTGTAAACTTGCTATAAGTTAATGTTATATTCTTAGAAGTGTTGAGTCTTTATAGAAGGACTATTGTAACATCCCAATTAAAAAAAATAGTGTAAGATCATATAAACTATTAGAAAATAAAATAAGGAACCTTTAGAGTATACTGAATTTTAGGCACAAAATTCTTAAAAAGTTAGGAAAGTTGTAACATCCCAATGTTTATCCTTTAATCAATATTCTGAAGTTTTCCTGAGATCCTAAAATGAGATTATCACCTAAAAAAATGTTAATAATAATAGGGTGAGATAAACGTCTTAATAACCATCAATCATATATGTATACTAATATATACTCATAAAGTATTAAGTGGGACCTCACAAAATATAATATATACAAAATAACATATTATTATAATAAAATTAAATAAATAACACACCCAAAATTCTCCAGTGATAACTGATAACTCAAAAAGCTAATCGATCAAATAGTATGGATACGCCAAAATTTACAAAGCACTTGACTGGACTATGGGTTTATTTTCCATCCGTAAACATGTGGGCATGTCGTAGCTCCTCGATAAACAGATGGGGCACGTCCCTAGATAAATTGGTAGGATAAATACCAACCATCGAACTCCAATAGAGACTATATCAGTGGTAGAAATATAACTCTATCATCACCCATCTCTAATGCATAATTCTTAAAATAATAATATTAATTCAAATCTCAATAGTTTTATAAATATCATAAAAATTTTTTTAAGATAATAACTTTCTTCAAATTACAATATTACGATATAACAAGATTATGATCTCAACTCAAATTTTCTAAATTAAACTTTAAATCCCACAAGACTATTTTCAATAAAAATGATCAAACAAATTTTTTCGATATAATTATATCAATATCAATAGATTTATGTATACATATCAAATCATTCATAAACATCATATTAACATACACAATAAATAAAAAGTGATTACCTTCTTTGGGCATAGGAAAGGGAATGAAAGATATGGCTTAAAAGATAAAAGCTGTCTCAATAATCAAATATAAAAAATAACTCAGGGTATTAACTCTATTTATAAAGCCGTAATAATAATTTAAATTTAAATCCATATTTAAATCTAAACTCAAATACTTATAATTCATTAACAAATAATAACAATCAAATCATAAAATCATAAGTTAAGAAAATCTAGATATCATATTTTATTAAAAATAATAAAAATATTAAACCATAAGAATTTAATTAGATAATATTTTTAAGTTATTGATAAATAAAATTTTTAATTTTATTTAAATATAAAGATAAAAATTGAGATAGTATAATTCTTCCCTCCTTGTAGAATCCTCATAAAATATAACTATTATTAATTATTTAGACATATTTTGTACCCAACATAATTTAAAAATAATATTGTAAATAAATTTAATTTATTTCAAAAGAGCTAACAATAGTAGAAAAGAGTTTAACTAAGATTTAAATAAATTCTACCATAGTTATAAAAAGAATTTTCATAAAATATAAATAAAGTGTACTATGATATATAAAAATATAAAATAAAACCTATTGTGGCAATATACAAATATTCTACACATACATTCAAAGGAAAATGCTATACAATTAATATAACTTTAATCAATCTTCTGAAATTTTTCCCGAGGTCTTAAGATGAGACTATCACCTACAAAATGTTAATAATAATAGGGTAAAATAAACGTCTCAGTAACCATCAATCATACTCATTATGCATACTAACATGTGTTAATAAGGTGTCAGGCGCCTTATTCCTATGGACCGAACTCATGGGTTAGTAATAACTGACCACTTAAAAAGCTAACTGATTAAATGGTATAGATAGATCAAAAATCACATAGCACCTGACTGGACCATAGGTTCATTTCCCCTCGATAAACAGGTGGGGATGCCGCAACCCTTGATAAACAAGTGGGCACGTCCCTCGATAAACTAGTGGGACAAAAACTAACCATCAAGTTCCAATAAAAGCTATAATACGTGGTAGAAATTTAACTCTATTATCACTCATGCCCTATGCATCATTCTTAAAATAATCACATTCATATTAATCAAAATTTCAATAGCTTTATAAATATTACAAAAGGATTTTTCTTAAGATAATAATTTATTCAAATTTCAATACTAAGATATTTTTATGGCTGTTTGGCTCAAATTTTTCCAAACCGAGGTTTTGGCCAGAATTGATTCCTAAAAGCTACATCCAAACAGGCACATAATAAGGTTATAATCTTAACTCAAACTTTATAAATTAAACGTTAAATCCTACAAGTTTATTTTCAATAAAAATGATCAAACAAGTTTTCTCGATATAATTATATCAATATCAATAGATTTATATATACATATCAAATAACTAATAAACATCATATTGGCACACACAATAAGTAGTAAGTAACTACCTTCTTTGGGTATAAGAAAGGGAATAAGAGAAATGACTTAAAAGAGAAGGGTTGCATTAATAATCAAGTTTAAAGAATAACTCATGGTTTTAACTCTATTTATAAAGTTATAATAATAATTTAAATTCGAATCCATATTTAAATATAAACTCAAATTCTAATAATTCTCTAACTAATAATAACAATCAAATCATAAAATCTTAAGTTAAGAAGATCCAGATATCATATTTTTTAAAAAATAATAAAAATATTACATCATAATAATTTAATTAGATAATATTTTTAATTTATTAATAAATAATATTTTTAATTTTATTTAAATATAAGAATAAAAATTAGGATGTTACAATTATAGTAAAACAAAATCAAATGTGCCTTGTATAATAAACACTATTCCTAATTATTATAGTAATAAATTCATTCTCCACCCATCTTTTAGCAATTCAAGCTTTTAAAATGAAATAGATTAAACACTTTTGAGTATATTAGAATAATATAATTGAAATTAAATATATCAAATATGCTAGTCAATCAAATAATTAAGGGTTTTTTTTTTTAAATAGTTTGAATTAGAAATACAATTAAAACTTGAAAGATAAATTATCGTACTGAAAATATTAAATGAAACTTAAAAATATAAAAAATTTAACATAATAAAACAACAAGTCTATTTAGGCATGAATTGTAACGAAGTGCCAGATTACTTTGTTATTTGCGTCTGACCCAACTTAATATTTATTGCCTTCAATGCTTCTCCAATTTTTCACACAATCCGTACAATATTTACTAGTTATTTCTTTAAAAAGTACTTACATACTTGGATACTCCATTTATATTCTAATTAATTAAAATATAATAATTCCATTTAATTTAAATTTTAGTTAACACGCTCTATTTCTTTTGAAAAAGAGAAAAAAATCCCTAATAATTAGAATAACAATGAATATAGATAAATTATTGATAATAAATAATATATTTTGATAGGTTAAAATATAGATATGGTAATACTTTGAGAGTAGAGCTGAAAATTTAGGTTAAGCCCGCCATTTTATGGTGGGTTGGGTTGCCAATTTGGTAACCCATTTTAGTGCGGGTCTTTTTTACCTGCACATGCGGCGGGTTTGCCCGTTTAGCCCGCTTTTTCTTTTTTTTTTAATTTTTATTATTTATATTATATTATATTAATTTTAAAGTTTTAACCAAATTAAAGTTTATATTATATTTAATTTATGTTAACTTTATCTTATTGAATCAATTCTTTAAATATATATTTTATTTTATTATTATTTTACTTGTGATAAATTTATATATGGATAGTGATAAAGTTAAAGAAATAAATATTTTGATAATTTTAGATCATATTTTGAATCCAATTAATATTGATACATATAAATTATTTTTAAAAAAATATATATATGAAAAGAATTTTTAAAAAATATATATATTAAGAATTTTTTTAGAAAAATAAATAATTTTAAAAAAAACTGGCGGGTTGGCGGGTACGGGTTGGTAGTTTACAAACCCACCTAAAAGCAGGCCGGTTAAATTTGGGTCACTTTCAGGCCAACCTGTATCTGGCAGGTTGACCCATATTTTCATCCCTATTTAAGAGTATATAAATATTTATCCTTCTAATATTGAATTATTCACACAACTAACCATTTCCAGCTATCAAAATTAAATTTTGTACATAAAGTACCTAGTGGAGCAACTAATTTTTGATGAGCTATAAATGAGATAGCTTTTCATGCATTTGTCAAACTTTATATTAAATAAATAGGTATTGAAACCATTTGTTGGCTTTAGTTGTGGGAACAAAAGAAAAGAAACAACAAAACTATCATATTTAATCTGTTCAGTTTTAACTTAATTAAACCATATATTAAATATAAAAGTGACCAAAAAAACCACCATTATATATATATTATATAGTTGCTAGTACAGATTAATCTAGTTCTAACTTGGTTAGGTTATAAAATTTTAAGGTTGGGTCACAAAAAAATTTAATTTAGATATAGGTATTTTTTGGCCAAACTATAGATTAAATAATAAATACTTTTAATCCAGCTATATCGACCTCGACATATAGACATCTAAAATATAGCAAGCCCCTATCATCAATAGATATGCCATAATTAAAAAAAAAAAAAACAGATTCCTATATATAGTTTTACTGCTAGTTGGTTCTAATAACTTTTAGCATTTTAGTTAAGCAACACCACAAAATTCTAAAAAAAAAAAAAATGGGTTTGCCATCAAAGTCAACATACCATTTTTTTTTAAAAAAAATCCAAGTATTGACTAGAACTTGCATTATATTATAAAGAATTTGGCATACTTTCTAATGATTTTGAAGAAATAATAACAAAAATAAATTACTAAAAAAAAGGCAAAAAAAAATTAAAATGATAACCATTATATATATGTGTATATGAACTTAAAAAAGAGGTTAGTCTCAAGTGGCTTGGGGACACTTTAATTAAATAAAAGAAAAAGTTAAATGACTGTCAAATTAATAAGAATTTAATTTAATTTATTGATTTACGATTTAAAAATAAAAAGAATCTAGAACTAAAATGGGTCTGAGTCAAGAAGATCCGAATTTAAAATATATGCCGGAAAAAGTGTATAGATTAGCTTCTTGGGTTCAATTTTATGATTCCTTCCTGCATCTGCTTCTTGTTTAATATACAGAGTTTAACGGATCCACCCACAAAACTACATGCGTTTTACAGTTCTAGTTGTTGAACGTGTCAGAGACACGGACATCCATAGACGTAAATTATCCGCCTTACGTAATACGTATCGTGATTTTCCTTCTCTACATTATACTATTTACCACCACACGTTATGAGATTTTGACTGGGTCAAATTAACTTTGTCCCAAGACGTTCGTACATGATAATTTTTTAAATAAATTTTCTTAATTTTTAAATAAAAAAGTTGACGTATTTTGTGTATATTTTTCTAGTCGTCTCCTGAAGTAGCTTTAATTTGTCTTTCTTTCTCCTCCCTCGTGTAGTTCGACCAACCATCACTCTGATTAGGTTGCTTCCCCACCTCATCACTATTACTCCAAAAAAAAAATTAGGCCCGGAAAGAAATGTTTAATTATTAAATAAATAAATTCCATATTCTTCTTCCTTAACCGCATTATCTCTTTTTTTCCTCCATTTCACACTGCCAATCAAAACCACAACTCTCATACTTTGACCACTAAGAGCTTACTATCACCCTCCCATGGCTACCCCACTCAGATCTTTCCTTTCTGGATATCATACCATAACCAGAATCACTCTCTCCCTTTTTAAATAAGAAAAAGGCTAGAGAACCATCCCTTTCTTCCTCCCCCATCCCTCTCTTTTTCACTCCAAAAAACCCTAATATACAGAGCCTAGCTTCCTCTTTTCGAAGGTGAAGCTAAGCGCATGTAATTCACAGCGTCTCTCTGCAACTGCAAGTATTAAATTGATTATCTATGTTGCAGTTAACAAGTGTCGTGGGTTGCAGATCAGAGGATTAAAGACGACGACGTGGGTCGTACTTTCTGAGAGGAGATTTCTTGCTGCAGAATCAGAAAATATGTGTTTCTTTATTTTCTCTTCGGCCCATACCTCATTCTGTGTCGTCCTCTTAAATGGGTATGTCTAAGAAAGCAAATCTCTCTGCGCTACTTCCATCTTTCTCCCCTTCACGTCTTTCCATTTTCGGCTCTCTCTCTTCTTTCTCTCTCATGGATTCCGGTAACAGTTCTGGTAGTTTGCAATCCTCCGCCAGCGGCGCTGACGATGAGTACGATTCACGCGCCGAATCCATCTCCGCCTTCTTCAACCACCCAAACCCACCCATCGGCCACCACCACCACGTAGCTTCTTCTACCCCGTCAAACCCACCGCCGCCTTTCATCTATCCTTCATCCAATTACTTGGATCCGATTCAAACATCATCACCGTCGCTTTCCAACTTCGATATGGTTTGGTCCAGACCCGCTAGATCCGACCCAAATCGCCCCGATCTCGGTGGCTTCAATCCTTCTTCTTCCTCGAACCAGCCGTTTTTCTCAATTCAATTGGGTGGTCAAACCACTCATCATCATCATCACCCTCTCGTTCCAGAAAGTTCCTCGCGAGGATTAGTTTCCGTGTCCGGAGGTGGCGGGAATGTTAATGATCCGTCGTCCGGCAACAACAACGTTGTTCGGAACCCAAAGAAACGATCGAGAGCGTCGCGGCGTGCACCCACGACGGTGCTGACGACGGACACCACAAATTTCAGAGCCATGGTTCAGGAATTCACTGGTATTCCGGCACCTCCTTTCTCTTCCTCGCCTTTCCAAAGAAGTCGCTTGGATCTTCTCGGCTCTCATCACTCCACCATAAGATCTCCTCCTCCGCCTACTTATAACCTTCTTCGTCCTTTTGCCCAGAAGCCTCAGTCTTATCATCATCAGCAGTCATTCCTGTCGTCACTTCCGGCGGCATTTCCATCAACGGCGGTGGACCCATTAGCTTCTTCTCCAACGACTAATTCAAACTCCCTTCTCTACCCAACACTTTCTTCCGATTTAAGCCTTATCAAGCAGCCTAGTCTCAACGTCAACATACACAACAGCCCAGTACTCAACTTCCCATCATCAATCGAGGTTGGAAGCTCCTTTAATAATATTATTGCCTCTAAAACTCAAGCTCCTCTGGGAATTCCGGCCAGTGCCGGTGGTGATAATTCGCATCTCAAAATGGGCGTGTTGGAGGAATTCGGATTGAACCATGTGGATGTTAACACTAACATAAGCGGCCTTCATCATCATCATCAGGATATGGCTTCTTCATCATTGGAGTGGGCCGAGAGAACGGGCACGGACAACAATGGAGGTGGTGATCATGGAGTTATGAGGTCTGCATCTGGCAACTTGGGGGATAATTCAGAGCGAGACACAAATAATGGGAAAGTGATGACCTTCTCATCGGCTGCTGCATCATCAGATTTTCATGGAGAGAAGGCGACTGCAACAAGAAGTGAAGGTATGGTGGAGTCGTGGATTAATTGTTCTACTGATTAAGAAAAGAAAATCCAAGTGTGAAAGGAATAAGAAAAAGGAGAGACATTATTTCTCAGACACACACAGTCTAAAAGGAAGAACGGATGGTAGTGACAACGCTAATGCATGAACACCCATGAATCTCTTGGTACCCTCTCTTTTAACCATGACCATCAATTTTAATCAAACAATTAATGTCTTTATTATTATTATAATTGCCCCCCACCCAAACTTTTAATTTGTCCTTTGGGTCCCTTCAAATTATGTGTAAATAATAGCACAGCAGCTAGCCTTTCTAATGCCTCTTCATCTTCTTCAATTTTAAATTCTGGTTTAATTTGTTCTGATGAATATGCTTTTCTTACTGTCTCTGCTGCTATCTAAACGTTAACTGGCATCTCTGTTGTTTTCACATGATACAAGTATGGGTTTTTGCTTTGACTTTGTAAGTATGATAAGCATAAGAAAATGTACAATGGGAAGCATTTGACTAGACAAACCTGTGTGTGTGTATTCAACTCTTCATGGTACGCTTTTTATTAGTCTGATTTAATTTTATGGACGGTTTGGCGTTTTGTCTGATTGCTTCTAGACTTTTATCGTCGTGTCTCCCTTCTCCTTCAACTCTTTTCTTTTGTTATTTTGGTTTTGTCTAACAAAGTTAATTTGTAGGTTCTGTGAGTAATAAGTGGCGAGATTAGGGGAATCCTTATATCCGCCGTAATATTGTTTTAATTATTGGAATCAGAAAGATTTCCTATTGGCTGTGCTTTTTCCTTCTTTTCTCACTCTTTACTCCTTGTATATTTACTTTTCCAAGTTACATTATTGTCATGGCCATAACCCATATACAACAACTATGACCCTTAATGATTCCACCAAGTGGAGTAGGTTACGTGGATCGTATACGCTATTGTAATTTATCTGCTATTAAAGAAGAATGTCTCGTCAAATAAATTTGTTGTTCTAGTTTTTCCTTTTTACTCTACCCTTTTCAAATGACTCAATACGGTATGATATGATATAGTCATATAGCCCCATATACATATATATGTCAAGACAGGGAAAAACAGAGGGAAATATGTGAACCACACGAACATGTGGAATGCATGAGTCCATACATCACCACGCCTTCAATTATATGAAGGTTTTGGATATGTGATGATCCATTATGGATATGACTCTGTCAAGAGTTAAGAGAGCAAAAGAATACAAAAATCGTTGCTTGTCGACTGCTCTCAAGAAAATTCAAAACCCTCAAATATTAATATTTTGGACTTCGTCTTCAAGTATTAACGGTTCATATATATGGTCTTCGTCCGTACGCCCAGCCAATAGAAATTAAGAAATCTCAACAATTCCAAAATAAAGAAAAGGGAAAATAAAGTTTTGGGTTGCATGTAGGTTAGGCTTGTTCCTGGCCAAAGACAGACAGGAAAAAAAAAACAAAAAGATTTAACGCAGAATAATCATCGGCAAGTCCAAAACAATAAAAACAAAATTTAAGGTAATTGTAGATTGATAGCGAAGCTGTCCAAATTTCATTCTTTAAGCCACATGGTATGTTAATTGTGAAGATAATACTATAATTATTGCTAGAATTGAAAGGACACAAGATATACACACACACAGATATATATATATATATATATATATATATATATATATATAACTTGTAAAACCCTAGCTAGGATCTAGACATATGAGTCAGAAAGAAAAAACCAGAACCACATAATATATATTTCTTCTTAAGCTGGCTATGTGACCTACATGTTCTACTCTACGTGGTTCATTATCTCATATTTACTTTTCTAAAGTGAGAGATATCAAATGGATCATTTAATTCGTTACCGACGTTCATGAGAATATGCTTGTGTTTGAACTCAAGAGGACACTATCTAAACTTGGATATATATATGTGTGTGTAGTTTCACATCTCATAATTACATTTATTTTTTCCCAATAATTCTCTTCAAATAATACAACATATATATATATATATATATATATATATTCGCACGCTGGCTTTCGATATATTGAGGCTGTGTTTGTGCATATCATTAATTACCAGACAAGTATTAACTGTTTCTGTTATAGGTCTGCGTGAGTTTTAATGACTTTTTTGTTGCACATCATTGATTCAGGCCAGAAATTTTAAAGGCAGTTTTATATATTCATGCTCCACACATCAGTACAGTGAAGGGAAAGAAGATCTATTCTGCACTATATTCTGCAACTATTACATATTATATATGATGGATCCAAAAGTTTGAGATCTTTTTCATTTTCATTTTTCACTGATTGATAGATCATGATATTATTTCACCTTTGGTTTAGACAAATTTAGAATGATGAAAGTGGCATGTGATGATAATATAGCTTTCAAAGTAATCTGAATTATATATGTCTTTTTAAGCGGGTGTGTATGAGCAGAGAGAGAGAGAGGGTAAAAGGAGCAAAGAGAGATGCCAATTTCAGAAAAAGGAAAGGGAATTAGCTTTTGATCGATCTTTTCACATTAGCTTTTGATGAACCAGTTAAAACTTTTCATATGAAGATATTAGAATAAAATATAACAAAATATCAAATGATTAGGCATGGGATTTTGGAAGATTTTCACGGGGCCAGTGCCTGTCACTGAGAGGATATATGCCTCCGCTTTCGAATTTCATTGAAGCATCTCACATAGTGGCTCTCGTGCCAAGTATAATAAGCCAACCCCCCTTCACTCTTTAGCAATCATGGCTTTTCTATCCCCTTCACTATATGTATATATGGTCAGTAATGGCTCCAGCAGTCATGTAAAAAATAAATATACAAATGTATTGAAAAATCCTAAGAATCCAAATCTTTAAATGGATATAATTTATCTTCAATAAAAATAATTCTTTTTTAGTTATATATAACATATTTTTAATTATATATAAATGTCTTTCATTTTAAAGGTGTGTTACCAATCGATGAAGAGTTATAAGCCTTATTCTTTAAATAAATTTGAAGTACTTTTGGACAATTTCCATGGACGATTTTTTTAGAATTTTTCTCAAATAAGGATCTCTCAACCTCAGACAACTTTTTTAATGGCTCAAACAGTTATATTAAACAAAGATTAAAATATTCATTCAGCACTATAAAATATTTTATTGTTCATCCAGTATTTTATAATATTTTTTAGATGAACTAATTATTTTAAAATATATTGTGGTGCAAATTTTTCTTCAATAATATAGGAACCCTTAAAAAAATAAAGATCTATCACAACTAGAGCTGATAATTTAAGTTAGACCCACTAACTAGCTAAAACATGGCGGGTTGAGTTGTTAAATGTGTAACCTATTTTGGTGTGGGTTTTTTTAACCCGTCATGGCTAGGTGGGTTAGCCTATTTTTTATTATTTTTTTACTATTTATATTGAATTTTATTAATTTCAGAGTTTCAGTTGAATTAAAATTTACATTACACTTTATTTATACTAACTTTATCTCCTTAAATCATTTCTTTATATATATACTTTTATTGTGAAAGATTTATCTATAGATAGTGATAAAGTTAACAAAATAAATATTTTAACAGCTTTAAATATACTTTAAATCTAATTAATATTAATATATATAAATAATTTTTTAAAAAAATATATTTAAATATTTAAAAAGAAAAATTGACGAGCTTGCTAACCCACCATGAAAGGTTCGGGTATACCAACCTTTCAAAAATAGGCTTCTTAAATTGGTTCATTTTTAACCCAACCTAAGACGAATCAACTCATATCTAATAGGTTAAGCCACGTTATTACCTCTAGTTTAACTTTGGATAATTTTTTTTTTTAAAAAAAAAATTGAAGCAGTAAACCTAACTGGCGAAGGCATGTTGTTGCGAAGGATAGGGCTAGCTATATACCACCCACAGTGCCCTACAATTTTGAGCCTGGAGAACGATTCATGAAGGATGCGACGGAAGAACTTTATGATAGCTTCATGTGAAAAGGCTGCACCAATAGTATTTTCTCACTCGAATAAAGCATCTATTTTCAATTGCCTTTATGCTCACAACAATTCACAACTGAGTCATGCACATGCAACACACCATATCATTTTAAATTGGACATATATAATCTATCACGCCTGACAAATCTTCTGTTTCAGATTTTCTGGTGACTAGTTGGTTTATTATTATCTCTTCCCTCAAGTTCTTTTTGTAAAGTTCTATTAACTACCACTCAGATATTTATACTTATTATAATTTATTTTTACATATTAAAAAGTAACAATTAAATTATTAAGTAAATAAAAAAAAATTACCCTTATTAAAAGAATTTATCTTTCTCTTTATATTTACAAGTTATTTTTATCTCTATCCTCTTGCACTCTTTTTAACATGCATTAATTAAGGATATAATTAAAAAAAATAATCATTAATAACTATTCAAATGATTTATATATAGGACAAAACTTTTTTTCTACAAATAACTTATAATATGAAGCAGAGTAATACTTTAGATGTGTTTAGCAAATTATAAAATTTAAGTTTAACTCAAAATTTAGATTTAAAAAAATTTTAAAATAAATAGTTATATTTGTTCAAACAGTTTTTTAGACTAAATTATGGTTTAAAATTAAGGTTTTAGATAAGTTGATCAGAGTAATTTATGGAACAGTAAAAGAGCTTATGAACTAATTAATTACTATATTATCTCTACTTTTTCTTATACCCTCTCTCCTCTCTCCTACTTTTTTTACACCCTCTATCTCTTATTTCTTACATATTCTCTCCTCTCTCCTCTCATCTCTCATCTCTTCTTATTTAATACTCATACAATTTTTCGTAATTTACTAATAATAAAAGTATTTTTAGAAATAATTATCTAAATACTCATTTGTTTAAATTTTTTTTATAAACTCTTCTCCAAAAGCCATTTTTTATAAGCTGCTCAAAGACCTATTTTTTTCATAAGCTTATTTTTAAAATCTTATCTAAACATAAATTTTATGGAAATTAAGTGAGTTAATTTAAATTAGTCACTTCATGTTAAATCTCAAAATTTAAAAAGTTAGGTAGGAATAATATTTTAAAAAAATATTTTAGATAAATTAAAACATGTTATAATATGAAAGATGCAAGAGTTGTTTATAATTAAAAAAAGACAGAAGGAATACTAATTAACTACTGTTAACTTCCCCATTTGATCCCTCCAATCAACCTCTATCGAATCATCTCTATATAATTTGAATTTGTTTATTTATTTCTTGCTTTCTTTCTTGATTCTATGAACATAAAAATATAGAATATGGGCAGCCTCTAATTCAATTTTTTTATTATAATTGATATATATATATATATTCAAAATAAAATGAGTCAAACGTCTTTTTTAGTTTTGGTTTTGTGCATATAATAAAGAAGAAGGACCACGAAAATTAATTATTTCGTCTTTTTCCGTATGATTAATATGAAAATTAATTATTTGGTGCCCTTCTCCCTCTCCCTAATATGTTTTGGTTTTAATGAGTCTGATTTCTTTTACTGTTTATTAATAAGACCAAGTTTGTAATCAAACAATTTTATGATTTTTTTTAAAGTCAGCATTTTTTTTTCCAAGTCATCTAAAGATTTTAAGAGTGTTAAATCCAACCCAACAAATTAACATCATTTGGGGTCAGCTCATGGTATTTCCGAGTATTTTACAAAATAAAAGGATTAACGTTTTAAAAAACGAAATAGATAAAAGAGATGGAACCATAAAAAAAACTAAAAAAAAAAACTAAAAGCAGACTATGATTAAAGTATAGGGACCTGAAGTGATATTTTCTCAAATATTTGAATACTAAAATTATTTAAAATTTAAAAAACAACTAGTACTTAGCAATTTAGTCATTCACCCTATCAATTTCTCAAGGCAACCAACAATTTAAGGAAAAAAAAATAAAACAACATGTTACCTATTCCAAGTTGATTTTTTTTTAGTATAACTATGTAACACATTTAGATTTGAGTACTGTTATACCCAAATAGGAGACTTCTAATTATGTACTGTGGCTTTTTTTATTAACAAATAAGTGATTTTTGACTTTTTTTTTTTTACTCATTAGCTAGACTCATTTTTCTTATTTAATTAGGGGCAATTTTACTGTTTTTACCTGACTTGAACATCAAGATATCATGAATAACCTTTAATAACAATTAAGTGCCTTAATGAGAAGATTTTGGAGACTAATTACTTTTCTTATTCTTCCACAAATAAGTTGGTGAGAGAAGTTAACCTATATGGACTTTTTGTTTATATTTGATCAGAGCAATATAATTATAGGGCATACAAATTACAATGACAGAATTAAAATTATGATATTTTTTTTAAAAAAAAAAACTTGTTTAGTAAAAGACGTAACACAATTTTATGAATTAAATAATATTATTTATTGAATAATTCACTTTGAGGCAATTATTTAATAAAAATATGATTAATATATATTGACATATATAATTGAAGCACACACATATATATATATATATATATATATATAATACTCCTCACTTATTTAGTATAAGATCTTATTAGAGAGTTGATCTTGATCCTAATTATAAGATATATTTTATATATTTATTAATTTTTTTAAATTATACCTAATGATATTCTATCCACAATGATCATGTAAGAGAGGGAGAAAAGAGTTAAGAGAGATGATTATGATATTTTAGATAAAATATTTATATTAATTAATTTAATTATTTTATTTAATATAATTAAATTAGTTAAATATATTATATATTAAGTATTGGAGGAGTATATTATTATTATTCTGTGTGGCAAAAGGTCATTAGGTTAAATATTTCAAATAATGTTATGTCCGTGTAAGTAGGTCAGCTGTCGCTTTCATGAACCCCACTTCTGTCTGCCACTATACTCTTGCTAGTTTCTGTGATCACGTCCATCGAAATTACTGTGTTCCACGCCATTTGCAACCATTCATGCATTAATTTAATTCAATATGGTTTAATTAGTTTAATCTAAACCATTTAAGTAGAAAGGGATTTATATAATTAAGCGTTTGAGCTGATTAATTTGCCTATAGGCTTAGAATGACTAGTTTTATAAATATGGGACGTGGGTTAGTAAAGATGGGGATACCCCAACCTAATACAGGCAAGCCCACAATGTTTTGTATCTTGTAATCATATTCCAACATTCCCACTCTCCCAACTTGCTTTCTTTGCTTTTCTTTTGGTTACAATCCAGTCCCAATCAGATCGAGGACTGATTTATAAAGTCAGTGAGATTAAATAAGAATAATTTTTTCTGCCCCTTTTGATAATTTCTGTGCCCAATTTGTGGCATAATCTGATCCACACATAAATACATGCTCCCTATTTTGTTTATTTAAAAAATTATATACTAACGATTAAAAATTATAAATGAGATTAAATTCATAAATTTTTATTATAAAAGAATTTTTGTATTATTATCATACTAAATGGTTAGCATGCGTATACATATTTTCTATTTTATTCTTTTTTTTTCTTTCTTTTCTAATTTTTTTGGATAAATTAAGTCTTAAGGGCTTATAAGAGCTAATTATCAAGGTTAAAGTAAGCATCATGCCTAAACAAAAACTTACAAATCTCTATTAGCAGCCATGCCTATATGTTTAAAATCCAACAAAGTAAGAAGCTCCATTCAACTTGTTGGACCATTCCATTGTATTGAAACGAGCGATGGATCTAGTCACTTGTTGAGCAGAGGAGGGATAATATAGAGTTAGAGTAAGTCTAATAACAAATATTTTGGGTTTAACTGATAAAAAATATGAAATATACGGCTATTTAAAGCGTGTTCGATCCTTGAAGAATATCATCTTGTTATGGTATTAATTGCGGTGTTTATAGAGACATTTTAACTCTTGAGTATTTAGATTTATACTTGAGAGTAATAGACGACTCGTTCTACCTGATACTATTATTATTTAGGAGAAAATGAGACTTTACCCTATCTTTAGATTGTGGGTAAGTCAAATTCCTTTACAAAAAATATTATACCAAAAAAAAAGTCTCCTAACATAATATTTTTTTTATACAAAAGTAATTATTTACAAATTATATATTATATAGGAATTCAAACTCACAAGTTATTATATATGACTCCTATTATTATCAACTGGATGCAAAGCATGTAGTCTTGCCTGGCGGGCTAGTGTTAGTGGAGGACATTATGGGGTTAAACTACCTTTGGAGGTTGCTATTTGCTAGATTTATGTAGGCCATCTTATTTCACAGCAACCATATTTATTTCTTTTAACAATAATTAATATGGTCCATTAATTCCTTATTAGACTAAATAATATTTTGATCCATTAGAACAATTTTAATATATTTCAGTTAGTGCTTTCAATATGAATTTATAACAATTCTATATATGATGTTGATGCATTAGAAGCATGCATGTCTGGTTAAGTAGGAACTAGGAGATAAGAATTGGGGATAAAGGCATATGAAGGATATGATGATAGTGTAGTGTAAGGAAGGAGCAGATCGTGGGGTAGGGCTTTGAAGTCGCAGATTTTGATACATAGGGGAAGAAGGGTGGGGCCTTGGGTGTGGGACCCCATGAAGGCATTACCATCCCTTTCCTCATCATTGTTATCACTCCATCCTCTGCTGACGTGGTCTTTGATCCAACCTCACTTTCCTTTGTCCCACTGTTCCTTTTTAATCCATCATTGTGGGCCCCTTTTCACATCAAATTTAGAGATTGAACCTAAAATTTTAAAAACTGACTTATAAAAAAAATTAGGTAGATTTTAGAAAAAAAATTAAGATAAAAATTTTATAAAAAAATAATTTTAAATAAATAAATAATTATTTTTAAAAATATTTTTATTAATAAATCATAAAAAATTGTATAATTATTAAATATATGAGAGATGAGAGATAAGATATAAGAAATAAGAGGGGTGTATAAGAGATGAAAGGTGAGAGATAGTGTAAAAGAAATATAAAAAATAAAAGATAGTGTAAAAGAGATATGAGAGAGGGTGTAAGAAAACGTATGGGTAATATAGTAATTAGTTAGTCTATAAATTCTTTTACTATTTTATAAGTTACTCTGATTAATGTATCTAAAATCTTAGTTTTAAATTATAGTTTAATCTAAAAATATTCTTAAATAAATATAACTGTTTATTTTAAAATTTTTAAAAACTTAAATTTTGTCTAAATTTAAGTTTAGGTTTTTCCAAACACATGTATATTTGGGAAAGTGTCCAATGCACAAGCTTCCATCTTATAGTTTTGGTTTGGAAATGAATAGATTTATACTGTCTTATCTTTATATAGAGAGAGACTATTTTTAGGGAATATTTGGAAAAAAAATTAATTTTTTAAAAAATAATAAATTTTAAATTGAGAATCTAAATATCAAAATTTTAAAATTTAGAATTGAATGAATAAAATGGCCCTTGTTCTATTTATAAAAAAATTAACCAACCCATACTAGAGACTACCCTTCACTAGCTCGTCGGTGGCCAACAATAAAGGTCTAGCGCCAGTGGTGGGCTATGGGGCTGATCTCCAGCAAAGGGTAGTTTCCGATCAGACTTGGTTGATCTTTTTAAAATATCAATTTTGATCATAATACTTCTTACATATTTATAATATTTAGATTCTCAATTTAGAATTTATCAATTTCTAGAGTTTTTAAGGGATTTTTTAATTTAAATATGCATATTATATTTTTGTCATCCAATTTATAATTAAAAATATCTTGTAATATTTTGTCCAGAAGTACTCAAAATACTGTGCTTATTAATTTTTCCGTCATTCCAAAGAAAGTAACGTGCGTTTTATATGGGGAGAATGACAATCAAGGGTCATGTAAAAAAAATTAATATAGAATAAGAACCTTCAAGTTGTAGATATAGATATAGATGTTTAAGTTATATGAAGTCTTTTGTAAGACTTGTTATACTCATTCCTTATAATTTAAAAAATATTTATAAAAATATTTACAAAATTTTCAATAACAACCTATTTTTTTAAGTTGTTCATTCTATTTATCAAAAATTTTATTCTATACATCTAAATCTGATCTATATCGTATATCTGATTATAGTGGATAAATCTACCAATAGATAATAATCTTATATTGGAAATAGAATTTAAACTCATATTAAATATGAGTTATGGGCCATGGTAAATTATTGGGCTTAAATTGGGCTGATCATTATGGGTCAAGTCTACAACCTTGTTCACTATTTGTTTTTTATTTTACCAGCTAAGACTTAGTTTTCCACTTTCTAAATCAAAGGGTAATCAAGTTTATCTATTATCCATAAGTTTAACTAGTGAAAAAATAAGACATATGATCACTTAAACTATATTTGATCCATATATAGTATCATTTTATTGTGATTTTAATCACAATATTTGAAAAGACATTCTAATTTTTGGGTACCTATATTTACATTTAAAAATAATTGATAACTCGCCCTACACAATATTGGTATAGCCTAAGAGAAAATGATACTTTACCCTATCCTTAAATTATAGATGAACCTAATCTGTTTCAAAAAATATATATAAAATAAAATGTAATCAAGTTTTGTAAAAAAAAAAAAAGGTAATCTTGTACAAAAAAAATCAAACTAATTATGATTAAATTAAATATATCTTTAAATTTGTGCTCAGTACTGTAGCTTATTCGAGAAGGCTACGTTATAATGATAGATACCCTAGACTTATTTAAAAAAAGTGTAAGAATATATAATTCTAAAAATGATGTAGCCTGAATCAAAATAAAAATTACCTTTTTAAAAATTAAATACAGATAGATTCTCCAAATGTCATTAAATATTAATAGAGTTTAGTGAATTAATTTGTGAATTTGACTTGTAAATGATATCATTCAATTTGTAAAATATGAAAGTTTGACTTATAAATATTAAGTTTCTGGAATCTATTCAAATTAAATAAAATAATCAAAATACTTTTGTGTATTTAATTTTCTTACATTGAACATACAATTAGTTTTTCATAATAATTCTATTATAAAATGCAAATCGTATATCACAGCATGTTGGAGACTGCAAATTAATATTGGGACCAAGGTATCCCTTGTGCGGCAGTACTTTTCTTGTTTTATTTATAAATTATTTTTAGAATTTTTTTATCAGAAATAACTTTGGTATAAATATGTAAAAACGGGATTTTAAATAATTGTAAAAAAATAAGAATAAAATTATAATTAGGTTAATATTCTGAATTTTTCAGGAAAATTTAACGACAATTTTATACACATACGCTGTTAAAAAACCACTTTAATTATTTTTAATGGTAATTTTTTAAAAACCGTTTTTAAAAATCTCTCTATAGCACATTGCATTTGAAGGTGTAAGTGTTCGTATAATTAATTATTAATATGCTTAATTTTGTAGGAAAAAAATAGTTCAACGTACCGTGCATTAAATCATATGCAAAGAAAGAAAAGTTTTTTCCAATGAGTGGGTATTGTCTGAAACTTTGAAACTTTGGAAGGGATGAAAAGCAAATGCATGAGAATCGTTTAGATGAAGTGTGGAAGAAAAAATGTTTTAAACTTTAATAAATGAATTTCTTGTCAGTAAGGAGTAGGGGGCTATGTATAGGGTGGCTGAAGAGTTTAACTTTTAATGGGCATTAATTAATCATTTCTTTTCTTCTTTTTATATAACTCCTTGACAAAAAATATTTTAAAATAAAATTTATTTATAAAAATATTATTTATTTATTTTTTGTTCACGACGACTTTGTTCGTAATTATTACTCTTAGTTTTTTTCTTTTGGTAGCGAGTACCATAACTTTTTTACCAACAAATCCGAGGTAGAGGATTCCATTGAACCAGATTTATATCAAAGCACTGTGACGTTTCCTTCGACTTGAGATTCTTCAATCCATAACCAAGAGGCCTGAGAAGGAGTCCTATATGATTTCCTACAAAACCATATATATATATCCCTTACTTTCGGAGGATTCAGTGGTCATCGAGACTTTTAGATCTATGCTTGTTCCGATGATTCTTCCTAAACATGCTCTATCTTGATGATTAATCAATCTCCTTCGTCCGATCTCAGGTTTCTCACCGAGGAACGGTTTGAACTCTCCCAGGGGAGAGGGTTTTGCTCTCACGAGATGAGAGAATTTTCTACTGTTAATGTAAACAAGTTAAAGATGTTAGATAATTAATATTAAAAAAAATCAATTTATAAAACTATTCTAATTGAGGGTTTTGTACATTTATAAAATGCCAATCAATCTATTAATTGACATTTTAAAAGTGATGAAGCTAGATACTCTCTAAAACCTATTGAAACTAGTACCCTAGTGCCAATTGCATTGTGATTTTCCAAAGTTATGAATCAGCAGGACCCCACGGCCACGAATCCCAAAGTTATGGCACCACCCTCTGTTTGGCTAGCAAATTTTCCTTTTTATTCTCCTCTTCCCTTATTATATTACTTATTATATTACATAAAACGTTAAATCACTTCGTCCCTATAAGAATTTAAAAGAAAACTTATGGAAAAAAAACAAATTTTTAACAGTTTTTAGGAATGAAAAGAGTTAATAAAAAAATAATTTTTTAGATAATTATATTTATAAATATTTTTATTATTAATAAATTATTAAAAAATATAAAATTATTAAATATAGGAGAAATAAGAGAGAAGAGATAATATATAAAAGATGAGAGAAGATAGAGGATGGATCATATAAAAAATAGAAGAAATAGAAGAGAGGGTATACAAGAGAAAAAAAATATAAAAAAATATAGATAATATAATAATTAATTAATCCATAAACTCTTTTACTATTTTATAAATTATTCTGATCAACTTATCTAAAATTTTAATTTTAAATTATAATTTAATCTAAAAATTATTTTAAACAAATATATCTATTTATTTTTAAAAAAAATTAAATCTAAATTTTGTTTACAAAAATTTTAAAATATAAGTTTAAAACCAAACACACACTTCATTGAAATTTAAAAACAAGGTCAAGTCATTCAATTAATTTAAAAATAAAAAATTATAAATTTACCTATACTTAAAAATATAGTTATATATCTTGAAAAACTAAAAGAATTTTACCCCTCATTCGTATATATGAATGAGATATAACTTTTAGAATACGTACGATTCTATATAAGATACATTTAAAATGTTTGAAAATTTAATCAATTCCTTTTTTAAAGTTAATTAATTACATATTATATTATTGCATTAGTTATCTCTTACATAACCATTTTTCTTACTCATTTTATATGCTATCTTTAGCTATTAAAATAGAAGTTAGTGTGATAATTAAATTTAATATTTTAATTTATTTTATATATTTTTAAATTAATTTATTTAATTTATAAATTGATATATAATTTAATATTATATATAAATATTAAATTATATTGATTATAATTAATTAATATATTTAATGTTTTAATATATTTAAATTAATTAAATATACTTATATATTAAGGTGGAAAAATGAGTATCTCATTTTCCCTTTCTGCACAAACAAAGGTATTTTTTGGAAAAATAAAATTTATGTTGTAATATCCAACCTTCCAAAGAGTATACAACTGGCATTTAATAGGAGCAGGGAAATATATATTTTATTATTGCCTTTCAAACAAGTTTTTCAATCATGTTCGTACACGTGTACAACCAGTCAACGATTCCCTCAACTTCAAAGTTCAAACCAAACACTCCCACACAGATAGATATAGGTCAACCTTCAAACTCGCTGGGTCTCTTCCGTTGTGGTGCCTTCACTCGCCGCTTCCCCTATTCTGGGATCGAATAGACCGAGTGAAGGAAGAACCGCCATTAATGAAACATTGGAAGATGAAATCCGAGGCAGTGACCTTAGTGTTAGTGAATCTCGCAGGTATCGTGGAGAAGGCCGATGAGTCGTTATTGCCGGGCGTTTATAAGGAAGTTGGGGCTGCCCTACACACTGACCCCACAGGTTTAGGCTCCCTCACTCTTTTCCGATCCATCGTTCAATCTCTCTGTTATCCTCTCGCCGCTTACCTCTCTATGCGTTTCAATCGTGCTCACGTCATCGCTCTCGGTGCTTTTCTCTGGGCCGCCGCCACCTTCCTCGTCGCCCTCTCCTCCACCTTCTTACAGGTAGCTTATTTGTTTTCATCTTCTTTTGCTTTTGAACGTATCATTCGTCAGTTTCTGAATCTTTGTTTTCCAATGATGTTTGATAATGCTGCCATGCGATCTGCTTCCTAGTGAATCTCAGATATTCTCTCTGATGTTGCTTCGAGCAGATCTCATCGTCTCCAGTGAAAGCAGCCTGAGTTTGACCGATAGATTTTTGGTGCGGATGAAAATTATTAAACTTTTGTTTTTATTGTCCAAGTGTTTTTAGAAAATACTGAAAATAGAAAGTTTGGTTCAATAAGGAATGCGACTACAACGTGTAACCGAAAATCAAAGGGGATCCTCCACTAAGCCATTTCCCTCGCAGTTTCGTTTTTGAGTTTTTGTGATTGGTGTAGTGTAAATTTTAGTTGAATGTAGAGCAGAATAAATATTTTTTTAGGTAAAGTCGATCAGACTAATCTATCACACCGTTCGGTATTTTATTCTTGTTAAGTACATGCGCCATTATATATTCATTTCAATGATTTAACGTATACATGAACAAAGATTTACTTTTGGTGAATAAATATTTGAATTGGGGATTTTTGAGCAATTTTGTCATTACAATTGCATTTTTATATTTTCTTATATACAATTCTTAGACAGTTACAATTATCTCATGACTGATAGTTGTTGCATAATATGAAGTAAAGGTGGCAGTTTCGAGAGGTTTAAATGGCATTGGTCTCGCCATTGTTACTCCAGCAATTCAATCTCTTGTTGCTGACTCAACAGATGATAGCAATCGAGGCATGGCGTTTGGGTGGCTTGCACTAACAGGAAACATGGGAAGCATCATCGGTGGCCTCTGTTCTGTTCTCATAGCCTCAACCTCATTCGCCGGCGTACCTGGTTGGCGAATCTCTTTCCATTTAGTCGCATTCATCAGTGTCCTTGTCGGTATCCTCGTTTACCTCTTCGCCAACGATCCTCGCTTTTCCGACAAGACCCCTATCATCGCCAAACATGAAGGTCCTGCGAAATCATTTTGGTCTGAGATGAAAGATATGATCAAAGAAGCGAAGTCGGTAATTGGGATTCCGTCGTTTCAGATAATTGTTGCTCAGGGGATTTCAGGTTCCTTTCCTTGGTCAGCTTTGTCATTTGCGACTCTCTGGTTGGAACTCATTGGATTCTCTCATGTGGAAACTGCTTTCCTTTGGACTATGTTTGTGCTTGCTGGTTCTCTTGGGGCTCTGTTTGGGGGCAAAATGGGAGATATTTTATCACAAAGATTGCCCAATTCTGGAAGAATAATGTTGTCTCAAATAAGTTCAGGTTCGGCGATTCCTCTAGCCGCGATTTTGTTGTTGGCTTTGCCTGATGATCCTTCCACAGGCTTCTTGCATGGCCTCGTCTTGTTCATCATGGGTTTGTCCATATCTTGGAATGGTTCTGCCACTAACAAGTAAGTATGTTGAAAAATTCGATGCGATTGACAAATAATTCGATGTTAATAGCAGGTATAATTTGTGATAAATACCTCTTCACCATAGTTATTTGGATGGGTTTGGATTAGTTTTTAGAGATTAACTTTTAAAAAAGTGATAAAAATAATTTTAGAAGAGGAGAACTTTTGAAAAAGCATAAATGTTTTACTACTTGAAAACCATGGTTTCCATAATTTTGAATCACAAGGTTCGTTTTAGAGAGAAAAAAAAGGGTGTTCGTCTACTTTATTTTTAAAACAAAGGTTTGGGCCAAAACTATAGTTATAGAAGTTGCCCCAAACACGCCCATATGATTTGAAATAGGGCTTTACATGTCTTTCGAAATATAGAGACACTGCTTAGGCATCCGGGAGAGTTCAAACTTTTTCTAAATTTTTGGTACTTCAAAAAAACAAGAAATAGAGACAACTGAAAACACAAAACAGTACAAAAAAATAATGTTAGAGAATCTTCCTACTAACTTGTATACTCTATATGTCATGTATATGATAAAAATTTATTCATAAATTAACTCACTTGTAGAATAATTAATATATTTTTTTAATTTTATCTTTATGGAATATAAAAAAATTATAGGGTAATTATGACTTTTTTTAATACTTTTTTTAACAAGGCAAATGTGGAAACTTCTATCAATTTAATGTATTCATTGTTACGTGAGAATGAGATAGAAATGACTTACATATTGCGGATAGGAAGAGAGTGCTAAGCACAGGGATGCAACTAGATAATCGTCACTAGTTAGAGTTAGAGTACCTTCCCTTAATTTGCCGTCTGGGGTCATATTAATAGCCTAAAGTTATTATTTAATTATTTAAAAATGACTGGCTTAACCTAAAATGGGCAAAGCAACGGGTTATTGAAGTATGCGAAATTAGTATAATACGAGTATAAAATATCATGTTGCTGTTCAAAGGATATATTGGTTTGATATGATGGTAACAGTGTGAACAGTCCCATATTTGCAGAAATAGTGCCTGAGAGGTCTCGGACATGCATTTATGCTTTGGATCGATCATTCGAGTCCGTGTTGGCGTCGTTTGCTCCTCCTATCGTCGGCATTTTGGCTCAGCACTTGTATGGTTTCAAACCAACCCCGAAAGGAACATCGGACTCTGTCGAGATTGAGACAGACAGAGAAAATGCAGCTTCGCTGGCGAAAGCTCTGTATACTGCAATTGGCATTCCCATGGCTGTCTGCTGCTTTATCTACTCCTTCCTTTACTGCACGTATCCGAGAGACAGAGAGCGAGCCAGAATGGTTGCTCTGGTTGAGTCCGAAATGCAGAGGCTTGAGGAAGAAGAAGATGATGATGAAGAAGAAAAGGGAGGAACAGGGGAATGGCGTAAAATTCATGTTTCTGAATCAAATGGGGTGAATGGTTTCACTGAAATTGATGATAATGATAACAAGTATTTGTTGTCTCGACAGTTGACATTAGCTAATATGGCGGAATAGAGATTTGGAGCTGAAATGGGTTTTTTCATCCGTTCCACTACACACGAGAAATGGTTTCATTGATGATTAAGTTCATCCTTCGGTTGTTAATATTAGACAAATTGATCATTCTATATTCTTGACAAACGGAAATATTTATTTCATATTTTCACTCAGTAATTAGGACAATCTTATTTTGTCTGTAAATCACAATCCATCTGTGATATTTGGTTTGCTGTATAAACGCCTACATCAAGGGGGTGGTGGCGCAGTTGGCTAGCGCGTAGGTCTCATAGCTTACTGAGTTATCCTGAGGTCGAGAGTTCGAGCCTCTCTCACCCCATTGTTTTGATTTTATCTTCATACAGCACACACATACACTCGTTCCTTTTTTTTTTTTTTGTAAAGTGATTTGTTGTATCCGGGAACAGGCAGAGGCTGCTGGAATAACATGAAAGACAATAATGATATTGCCTTATAGGGGTATGCATGGGTTGGGCAACCTTACCTGGTACCCTACCTAAAAAATATATGGGTTACATTTTGCAGTCTGGCATCCGGCCCTACCCGGTAAAAGTCCTAACAATTTTAGGCAGGGCATGAGCAGGCTGGGTATGGGCGGGCTGGGCATACCCAAGTCATGATATTATGCTCATTTTATGAAAAAAAATCTGTAATTATGAACTTCTAAAATAATATCATATTTATGTGTCTTTAAGAGTTAAATAATATCTATAATTCACTAAGAATAAGAGAACAAAGATAATTAAAATCTTCAGATCTATTGCATATAAAAAATAAGCGTTGAAAATCTAAATAGTTTATAATTATAACTTTGTATCAATCTCCCTAATATTGATAAAGATAAAGCATATAAAAAAATAAAATAAATAATTATAATTTATAATGTAATCATATAATAATTAATAAAGTTAAAAAAAAATTAGTATATTTATAAATATTAAAATATACAACTTACCTACTTATATTTCTAAAATTACCTTATAGTCATCAGTAGCTATCATATTCTCTCTTCTAAGATAGAGAAAAAAAAATAAAAGAAGGAGTACTCATGGGCAGGGCAGGGTAGCCCCTATGCCCGGTGCCCAGCCCGAAAAATGCATGGGCTGTATTTTGTAGCCCGATGTCTGACCCTGCCCGGTAAAAATTGGGTTGGGTTGGGCATTTTTCTTGCGGGCTGGACAGGACATAGCGGACTATGGGCATTCTGCATAGTCCTATTGTCTTGGGTTCTTTAGGTTTTTAATATTTTAGAGATAATATGTTATATTTATTATAATTTATTTATTTATTTTGTTTTATTAACTAAATTTTATATTAAGGATATTAGGGGTATTATAAAATGAACCGTTACATCTACAATACAGACGGAAATGAGAAATTCCAACCTAGAGAAAATGTCAAACATGAACAAAAGAAGAAGGGAAAAATATCTAAAATAACGCAATTTATGTTACAAGATTTACCAATTTTTCGTAATAAATGGCAGCCGAGATCTAGTTGAGAGGCCAGTAAACTGCCTAAACTCTGCATCCAAAGCGATAATTTAATTTCTATTATTGCTCCCTGCGTTTCAGATAAAGGAACAGTGCAAGTCAAACTTGGGGATTCATTTCTCATTCCCAAAGAAACGCGTTTCTTCATCTTAAATCGACTTGAATATTGCAAGTAGTAAATGTCAACTCTTTGGTCACACACACACACACACACACACACACACACACACACACTCCACAGAATCAATTCTTAATGACGACCTTGACCCCAGAATGTGCTTAAGCTTACTCTGCAGTTTTAAAAATGACAATGGCTTTCCAAAAGTCATAGCTATGAACTACACTTCTCATCGTCTACTTCTTGAAGTATATTCTTGTTGTCCTTAATATATAATTATTTAATTAAATTAAAAAATTAATTAATATAATATATTTTTAAATATTCTCATAATTTTTTTAATTTTATCCTTCTCTATTTTATTAAATTATTGTTGATAAAGTATCAATAGGATAATATTAAAAATATTGATAAATACAAAAGATAAATATTATATTTAAAATTAAAATAAATTATTTAATTAAATCTTATATTAAAAGATCAAATGAGTATATACGTATTACTTTTCCTTTGATTCCCAAGAGAATAATTTCAAGAAATTAATTGCTTTTCCTTTTTCACCCCCTTAAAAAAGCACCGACTCTCGTGATATTTTTTAAATGGGCAAAATCCAGTGTCAGATCAGAACAAGGAAGAAGAAGAGGTCATAGAATGCGGACATTTGTTCTAACAATATGAAAGCAAGAAAGAACCCATGTACACAAGGCAAAATCTCTTGAAAGGAGGGGTTTGGTGCCCTAAATATTCATTCAAAAGTCATGAAATTCACGTAATAATGTTAACATTCGTGCTTTAGAGTATATTTGGTTGGAGGGTTTTAGAGAGGAAGAGAGGAGAGGGGAATTTTTTTATCTTTTTATGCTCCCCTATCTCTCTCTCTCCCTTCCAAAAATGAGGTTTTTTGGAGGGGTGAAAAATATTATATATTATCCTGACTAAATTACCCTTACTCCCTTTTTAATATTCCAAATTTACCCCTTCTCTCTGAAAAACCTTTTCCCCCTTTCTTTCGCAAACTTCGCCCAGGCGTCCGCTATTTTTCCGAGAGGCTCCGTCTTCCTAAAGCAAAGCAACGAATTCCTATCATCAATCCCGCCACTGAACTCGAGAGAGAAGCAAAGCAAATATGAAGATCACTGTTCCCAGTCGGCAGCTATTTATAGATGGTAAGTGGAAAGTGTTGATCCTCAAGAAATGAATTCCTATCATCAATCCCTCCACTGAACTCGAAATTGGTTATTTTCCTTTCTTTATCTCACTAAATCATAGATATGCTTTAGTGCTTCATTGGACTGTACCACTATTTCTTCAAATGTTGATTTGTCAGTCGATGTCATGTCCATTGTTTGTTCGAGTAGATAATACTGATATTTTGATAAAATAATTCACTGGGGGCTGTTATAGACTGTGTTTTTCTGGATCATTGCTCAATTGGAAATATCACTAGTGTTGTTTTGTTTCCCACATTTTCCCCTTACCAAATCACACTATAAAACCTTTTACTTCTATATCGATCTTGCATCTTTAAATCCTATTTTAAGTGAGTTCTAAGTTATGGATCATTCAACTGCGCTTCTGGAGATATCCCAGCTGCTACCGTGGAGGATGTGGAGCTTGCAGTGGCTGTTGCTCGGAGAGCCCTGGTCAGGAAAACCACTGTATGAAGCATTGTGGGACATGGTAACTTTTTAATGCTGGTAAATCAACAATTATCTGCAATGTAAATTTACTCGTGTATACATATGATTTTATCTAGGATGATGTTGCTGATTGCTTTGAGTACTATGCTGACCTTGCTGATGGATTGGATGCAAAGCAAAAGGCTCCCATATCTCTTCCCATGCAAACCTTCAAAAGTCATGTTCTTAGGGAGTCCATTGGAGTTGTTGCATTGATTACTCCATGGTATATGTTTCTTATGTGTTTTAACTGCACATACCTTCAAAAGTCATGTTCTTAGGGAGCCCATTGGAGTTTCTTATCTGTTTCTTTGCTCAGCCTAGTAACCACCAAGAACCCCATATGGTTCTTATGAAGGATATTCCCACTAAATGTCTATGGATCATGTCCGATTAACCAGAAAACATAAGAAAACAAATAAAAGAATTAAAGCCTAAGAAGAATCACATGTTAAATATGATTTCTGGCACTATAAATGGTTAATGAAGTGTTGTCAATAAATTGGATGCTATTATGTTTTAGGAACTATCCTCTATTAATGGCTGTGTATAAAGTCTCATACTTTGGCTTCTGGCTGTACTGCAATATTGAAGCCTTCTGAATTGGCATCTATGTATGTCATTGTCAACTCATGCTAACTTGTTTGTCTTTTATGTCGGTTACCATGATAATTGTTGGCCATCGCAGGCCTTGTTCGGAGCTGGGTCAGATATGTAGAGCGTGTCTTCAAGGATGGAAATCTCTATTTTTCATACAGGGAGGTATTTGTAAGTTTAACAAAATTTAAAAGATGTCAGTTTGAATCTGCACTCTTAAATGCGTCATCCTAGTGAGAAAAATTGTACACCAGGTTGCAGTTATTCCACACTACAATGTGAAGTGAAGTGAGGACAAGAGGGAGTATGCTAATTCATGTTACTGTTCTTGCAATTTTGTAGGTTACACCAGGAGCTGAAGTCACTAACAAGGGATAGACATATTTGCCTATGATGGCAAACAAAGATGATAGCCACAACCATAGTGACCGTAGACATTTGTCAGAATGATCTGACTTCATCAAGGTTGTAATTTTATGGAAGCACATTGACATGCAGCTATTTTTAGTGAGCAAGTATGAGATCCTTTTTGTAACTAAAGTCTTCTGAGGGTATATTTGTCAATTTTCTATTACCTCCCCTCCCCTCCCCTCCTGAACCAAACAAGAAACATCATCTCTCCTCCTCTAACTTTATACTTATAACCTCCCCTACCCTCCCTTAAATTAACCTAATTTACCCTCCCCTTCATTGAATCAAACATAGCCTTAGCTTCAATTAATTAATTAATTTGCAATATTTATTTTTTTTGGCTTATCCAAGTTAAAAGAAAAAGAAAAAAAAAAGTCGGTGGGTCATGTATAGCTCTCCTCGTTCCCAACTCGGAAGTTGGAATCCTCATTGGTTATATTTTAAAAACATAAACAAATAAAGAAACCGTGCAACTTGATTTTTTTTTCCCCTTGGGTTTTGCCTTAAAAAATGTCATACCAACTCTTTTAAGTCGGAGAAGGAATCTTTATGATGTGCCCCCTCAGACCGAAGGAAAACTGGAAAAAACAAAGAGGAAGAAGAGTCAGTATGAAATGCTTGACTTTTCAAATGTATTTATATTTTGTTGGTTTTAGACTCGGAATATTGATAAGCCACTTGCTGATATTTAAAATTCACTATGTATTAAAATAACGTAATTCGCCTTAATGATTTAAAATTTCCATTTATGTGGGATAAGGAGTGTGAGACAGAAATGAGTTTTATCAACCCCTTGAGAGGTAGCTATTTACTGTATTTCGTTAAAAACAATAAAATAAGATCCACCTGACTCAGATGTGTCTTCCTTTCCCATTCCATTCCCATGTTAGTGGGTCTCACCCAATTGTAGTCTGCGTTCGGTAATGGGACTCTTAGCCTCTCCCCTCACTTCCTATCGCCCTATCTATTTCACTCATTCATTTTATTATTTTCTGTCACACCTCTCCCTTCTATCTCTCTTTCTGTCCCAAGAAAAATATGTACTTTTTAAATCACTACTAACATGTTTATCATGGCTAAAGAAAATCTTTAAATTCATTTACTCTATCTAAAAATTAAATAAAATTTTGACTTTATTTTTATTAAATATACATATTTTATCCCTATTTGGTGCGTTGCCCTAATGGCAAAGAAATTCCCTTCCCATAAGGGAGATGGTGGGTTCTATTTCCCACACGCCAATTTAACCCTCTTTTTAATTAAAAAATGAATATCTTATAATTAGAAATAAAATATCATTCTCTCGATCTTATAGGACTTGGGGAATAGTTTTCTAGACATGTCATGAAGGGTCCATTCACTCATTAAAAGATCCCAAAGCCATATAATATGTCCTTGAAGAAAATATCCACTTCTAAACTGGTGGACTATAACAATGAACTCTAGCCTTGTGTGATGCCAATACCTTGATATAAATACTAACAATGACATCAATCACTTACTCTTTTGGTCATGGTTTTCCCTGTACTGGATTTGGACCTACTCAAAAATATATATTTTAAATCTGTGCTCCCAAAGGAGAGTAAACCAGGGGAAGCTGTGAGTTGCATCCAACTATCCAAGACAACTTTTTGGAACCCTGGTCAAAACCCCAATCCATGATCCCACACCAAATGGCGAAATCCGAGCCCTCCGACTATGGGGTCGAGCAAAAGTCAAAGATGGGGGAGTAGTAATGTTGACGCCTAATATCGCATAATTAATTACATGCCCATTTGGCCGTTTCCATTAATATGCATGAAGTGGATCTACCCCCACTAATTAGAGTGTCGAGTGGCCGTCCTTGTCCTTTAACTATTTGTACTGCGAAAAAAATATCAGATGCTATTGCATTTTTACTATTTGGAAATACCAAACTGACAGAAATTATTGACTTGTAACGAAGTCACTCAGTAAGGTGCAATTAAAACTGTTTCATAGAAATGAGAGGAATTCTCAGAATATTATTACTATAAAATGGGTTGCCCACCGCACAAAAAAGTTCACACTCTCCCCTCCCCACTCCGCATCACATCTCAGCATTGTTGCTCCGTGAGAAAAGAGAGAAACCGCGTCGTTTTATGAGGATTCGGCACTTCTACATGCGCCATGTGATAGGTTCTTCAATTCCTCTCGCATTTAACACTCCCTTCTACTCTTAATTCCATTGCTTCACTTTTCTTCTAATTCCCCATGTTCTCTCTCTCTCTCTCTCTATTCACTACAACTCATCAATTCCTTCACTGTTAAGTAGTATATCATCATCTACCTATTGCAGCCCAGGTTTTATTTATAGATCTTCGATTCAGTATTATTACCTCGGTTTTGTTGCAAATGGCTCCACCATTGTACTTGAGTTGCAGAAGGGTGCTTCTGTCCTTCTGCGTTATTTCTTTTCTCTTTGTTTCTGTTTGTTACAGTGACTGCTCAGAGTCGGAATTTCAGAGCAAAGAGTTTGCTGGTGGAAGGAGAATGTTGGAGGAGGCACAAAATGAAGAGCCGACCCTGAAAAAGACCAAGCCAGTTAAGCCAAATCTCTCTTCAAAAAATCAGACCAAGACCATCAAATCCAACTTATCCCCCAAAAATCAAACCAAGCTTGCTAAAGTCAGTTCCGATTCATCATCGTCTAAAACAATACCCACCGTAATGGCCGATACTGTGGTGAAGAAGCTCAATTCCACCACCAAGAACAAGAAGCTGAATTCCACATCAAAAGGCTCCACCAAATCAATCTCAATTTCCGGTGAAAAATCCTCGGGTCTTCTGAAAGAAGGCGGTGCCAAGAACAAAACGACAAAATCCACCGCCGCCAAGGAAACCAAGGTTAAAGCAGATCAAAAGGTGGAGCTCGAATCTGAGAAGCCGAACAAGAACAATAAGAACGCAGAGAAGAAGTCAGGACAACAGAAACCCAAGAAACAAACGCCGAAGAGTTGGATCGAGCAAGACGACGACGACGATTTCGTTTCAGAGTTGAAAGATCTGCCCGTCAAATTTCAGCAGACGATAATTCCAGACCTCACGAAACTCTCAAGCACCTCGAGAGTTTACATAAACAAAGCCAATAAAGAAATCACGAAAGGGTTCAAACCCTACATAGGCAACAAATACGCACCCACCATCGCCACCGTACTCTCTTGCGCTTTCCTACTGATACCTCTGGTTTTGGTCTCTCTCATTTTCAATCGAATCAAAGCTTACTTCTCTCTCCAGAGACTCCTAATCTTCATCCAAGTTTATCTCTGCATCTACTTCTCCATTCTCTGTTTCGTCTCGCTGATCATAGCGCTTGAGCCCCTCAAGTTTCTATACGCTACTTCACAATCCACATACGTCGGTCTACAGGTGCTGCAAACTCTGGGTTACGTATTGTACCTCCTACTGCTCCTGATGTACCTGATCCTAGTCTTCTCAACGGATTGCGGGCCGGGTTCGAAATTCGTTGGCTTAACCCAGACGTTCGTCGGGTTCGCCGTCGGGTTGCACTACTACGTCACGGTGTTTCACAGGGTGGTGCTGAAGCAACCGCCGAAGACGAATTGGAAGATTCACGGGATATACGCCACGTGTTTTCTGATGAGCTGCGTGCTCGCCCGGGCTGATAGAAGGAAGAAGGCTTACATGGAGGATGGTGGCGAAGAAGGCAAGAAGAATTGAATTAAATTGAATTAAATTGAATTTATGAGAGAAATTAAGGTTCTTCATATTCATGTAATGCCGCAAGAGAATTGGCATGAACCATAGAATGACGACGGTAACCGTTTGATTTTCTTCTTTATTTGGCTAAAAGCCTTGAAATCCCTCCGTCTTTTTTCTGAAGTATATGTATAAATAAATACATTTTTTATTTTTGTTTTCCTTGATTTAGTTTTTGAATTTAGGCCCCCCAGTCATTTATTTATTTTTTTTTAAAAAAAAACTGAAATCTCACATCCTTATTACTGAATCGGGAAATCAATATTTCCGCGTCCAATAAATGGAGGCGTTTTCATTTTTGACCATCATGATCCTTAAAAGGAAACCGACCGAAACCTTTTTTTCCCAAATAGTCAAACTCCTCCCCGACGTTTGTTGACCGTACTATTATATTAAAATATTTTTTATACTTCATCCGCGGTTGAATATAGAAATTTTTTAATTTGAACAGTATAAGACTAATTTGTATAGGTTAAAATATTTGTTATACTTCTTCGGTTTTAGTTATTTATATAAAAAGTTATTTTTTGACAAAAATTAATTCATATTTTTTTAAAAAAGAATTATAAATTTATAAAATAAAATAAATTAAAATATTATATTTAAAATTAAAATAAATTATTTTACTAATCTATATATTTAATACCGGAAGAAATAATAATAATAATAATAATGACATGCGATATGGAACCCAATCTAATGACATTAAAGTACTCTTTACTAGTAATTAATAAGCAAGGTCATAAATTCTTACTATGTACTATCTATATTTCCCCATATGTCTTCAAAAGGACAGAGCATGGTACTTCAATTAGAGTTTGTTAGTGAATTTTAGTTTTTAAATAAACGAGAAAATTAGTTTCAAAAATCAAATCTATATTTTAAAAATTGTTGTTATTTAAACCGATTAATACAAATTTAAAATTGTTAATATTTATTTAAAGCTTATTATACAAATTCCATAACTCAGCTAGAGACTTGGTAGCGTTGCACCTTCCTTCTGAGGACCGATATTTCCTGTTATTGTTAATTCTTGTAATAATTGATCGATTATTTATATCATAAATAAATAATTAATGGTGTAAAAGTTAGTTGCAACAGAATATTAGATACAAACAAAACACTCCGCTTGAAAACTTTATTCTAATGGGAAATATTGCCATCTAATTAGTTCCCATTTGCATTATTAGGCCGTGAGTGTTGGACTTTTGGGAGACGGTAGTCACCGCCAAATGGTCCCAACATTATCTTGTATAGAGTTAGTGATATTAGCTCAATTAGTCAAAACCAAGCTAGCCCGCAATAGATTAGAGGTTAAGCGGATTAGGTTAAAAAAATATGTCTTCTGACAAATTAGTATTTTAATCAACTTGATTCTGCCATAGTGAAATTGTAGGAATTACTTTTTTTATAACAAAATTTAAAATAATAACACATTAATAGGGGGTTAGGTTTAGATATAAGAGACTAAAAGTTGATAAAAAATAAATATAATAATAAAATTGAAAAAAAAGGCTAACCTATCAACTAGGTCTTTTATCCTACTTTTTTGGTGGGTTAGTGAGTACAAATCAAAAAAAAATTACACTGAAATGTTCTGGTTTTTTTCAACTCAATCTGCACAGATTATATTTACTGACTCTAATCTTATGGTTATAGAGAGTTTATATATATATATATATACATATATAATTTATTTAAGATTTAGTTCTTTAACTTTTAAATTTTTTAATTTAATTATGGTTAAATCTCTCAAATTTAACCCGTCTCCACTTAGTTTTTGATATTTGATCCTTAAAAAGATAAGACCTCATTGTGACATGTATGCATGGCTCAACTTGATTAACTAACAATAAGGGTAATATTATTAAAGATATTAATAAATTAAAATTAAATATGAAATTATAATTAAGTTAAAAGTTAAATGAGCAATTTTTTCTATTTGCTTTTTGATTACAATTTTGGAAGCATCCTTTCCTTAGAAGGGAAGAATAAAACTGTCCCTCGTTTTATTGCTGATGCCAAGTAGTATCTACCCCTTCTTTTTTGGACTTTGGGCAATGCCTAGTTTAGTAATATTACAGCTGGTTTAAGATATAACTTAAGCATAGCTGGTATTTGAAGTTCTGACCATCCGGTTTGACCTAATGGTTGAAGCTCTATGTTTTTATTTGTTTTAAATGTTGGGTTAGCGTTTAAAGTTAGTTGTTGCATTGTATTCTGGTTTTTAGACCTTGGACCCGTACTTGAGTAATGACCTAGGATCAGTTGGTAATTTTATATATTTCGTTTGACCATTTGGATGAATTAATTGACTTTTATGAATAAAACAAATTGCTTCAAGTGTCACGATTTACAACACTCCCCTTTTGTCCATTAATTTACAGAATTTCTTAAATTTTAGGTATATATATATTTTTCTTAACCTTTAGAAGTTGATAGAAAAAAACCCTATAACTTTTCAAATTTATACATATAATCTTTTTTTATTGTTAATTAGTCTGTCATTTCACCAAAACATATAAATGATATATAATCGGTTTATGTTATTTTACGAACAAAAATATATTGTAGTTGGCAATATTATACCTTCTTGAACCTTTCTGTGTGTGGAAATAATCTCTTTAGATATTGAGTTATGAGCAAATAACTCCGCCTAAACGTAAAAACAATAACACATTAGCCGCAATCAATAACCCTTATGGGATTTATGAGGGTTTTGGGTTCCTGTACTGTTATTGAAGCAAAATAATGGGCAGTATATAAAGGGTTAAAGCTTATTTGGGATTTAGAATTTAAGAGAATCATTCTTGAATCCGATGCCAAGAATGTTGTGGATATATTAATAAAGTCTAAAGATAATAGGTGCAGTTTGTTAGTGGCACAGATAAAGAACTTTATGAATCTAACTTGGGAGCTGGAAATCAAATATATTCATAGAAATTAGAACCAATTGGCTGATGCTTTAGCTAAAGAAGGATTGAGGTCTACGTCAATTCTATATTCATGTCCTCCTCATTTGAGGTCTATTGTGCTAAAGGAGTGTCTGGGATTTAGTCCCCAAGTAGTTTAGTTATCTTTATTTAGGGTGTATTAACCCTCATTTGTACCAAAAAAAAAAAAATACAAAAGCATGAAAAGAAAAAGCATTTGTTTATTGGGCTTGGTGTTTTGGGCCTGGATACAAAAAGCCCATTTAAAGTATTAAACTAAGCCCACTACACTATTTCACGGCTTGTTGGCCCATCTAGAATTAAGATTAATGTACTTCCCCCCACCCCCCCAAAATGGTAGATTGCTGTAGTTTAGTAGATGCAGGTTAATTATACAATATTATTGATTTTTGTTAGTCATGAGAATTTTTTAAGTGATTTTATAATTTTTTATAAATATTTTTTAAATTTTATAATTGTATCATAACTTTAATGAAAAATTGATGACGAATATATATAATTTTTTTTTTTAGAAAATGAAAGAAAGTCAATTGTGCTATAGGCTTCGCTTTCTGACCGACAAGGCAAAGCCTTGGTTCATTATCAAGTTCTCAATTAACCCTCATGTTGACAACTGGCAGGCATCCTCTCATTTTCAAGCAACCAGATTTTTTAGGGGGTTAAGAATTAAGCAATTGCATATATTTCTTTGTATATTGTGCGAGAGTACAAAATATAAATTGTATTATTTATAATTTATATATTTTTTAAATTATTACCAATTTGATTATATATTGAATATTGGTTTTTACGATTAAGGTGGCAAATATCTCAGACATGTAAGATTAGGTGGCAAATTTTCGTGTTTTCCGATTATTGATATGATTATTATTCCTTGTTTCCCCCCATTTTTTGGGGATCCAGCTAGGTTTCCTGATATGACAGTCACAATGTAAGCGGGCTAACCTTGTGTGATAATTTTCACAAAGTAATTAACGTAGATTGGGAATCAAAATAAGCACCTTTTGAAATACTTTCTTGGCCATCAAAACCTGCAATTATTATCCTTTGAGAGGAGTCAAAATATATAATCACCATATTTTATATAATAATTAGGATTAATAAATATTAAAGGAAAAAGGAGCAATCCACGTAATCATATAACATAAGGAAGAATTACACTAAAATTCTATATAAAATATTTAATTATAAAAAAGTCTTATGAAATTGTCAAACAATTGAATAGTCCTAACAAACTTTAGGGTATTTTTTTAATCATAAAATGACACAATTGTCCATACTATAATAAAATGGATTCTTTCTATAAGTGACAGGGTTTAAGTTTAATTATAGTAGAGACAATTGTATCATTTTATAATTTAAAAAATTACTTTAAATCGAGACTATTCAATTGTTTGATGATTTCATTTGACTCTTTTACAATTAATTATCTTCTACAAGATTTTAATATTTGAAAACTTTTAAAACTAAAATTTTAAAAGAATTTTTAATTTAAACTTTAGTTTGATAAAATTTTAAAACAAATAGTTATATTTGTTTAAAAGGACTTTTAGACTAAATTATAGTTTAAAACTAAAATTTTTTATAACTTACTTAGACTAGTTTTTAAAATAATAAAAAAATTTATAAACTACTTAATTACTATTTTACCTTTATTTTTTTTGCCCTTTCTCCTCACTCTTTCCCTTCTCTACCCTTTCTTCATTATCATATTTTTAATAAAATCATACATTTTTAATAATTTTTTGATTATAAAAATTATTTTAATAATAACTATCTAAACACTCATTTATTTAAAATTATTTTTTTTCATAAACTTTTGTCCAAAAGTCATTTTATAAAATATATCTAAATTTTTTTTATAATTTTTTTAAAACTTTTATCTAAACAAACTCACAATTCTCTTTATATATGCAAGTGGGTTCCTATCAATCTCAAAGTTATGATATTAAGTTATAACTTAGATCTTGGTTGGCTTTATTATTCTCATCATTGTTTAAGGATAGAGCAAGATCTATAACGTTAGTAGATCCCATCGAGCCAACTTTTTTCCCTTTTAAAATACTCTATCCATTAGTTATTCTAAGTATCTGTTATAGATTTCATACTATAACATATTATGTCTAAATTATTATTATTTTTTTATTTAGTATCTTTGACTATTTATGAAGCTTTCAGATTGATTAACCAAAACTCTTATAATTAGTAACTTTTATTGAGAATAATTTAAATTTTTTATAAAAAATAACTAATTTTAACAAGCTCTCTTAATTTAGGTAAAGTAATTAATTAGAACTTATAAAATATTGGGGTTAGTATATATTTCCTGCAAATGAATATACTCTCCTTTTAGATGAATGCATCCTTCTATCTATATTGTCAATAATTCTCCAATAATCTAAAGCAAGGATGGTTGGTATTAGAGGTAATTTTTTCGAACTCATAATCTTACATTTATAAAAAAATATTAAAATGATGTTTAGGATTAATTGGACTATAAGATCCCAACTATCTGATCTAGTTAATGCCAATTTAATTTAATTAATCTCATCCAACGAGTTAATTTTGAACACAGCATGAAGGGTGATACAAAGTTACAAACCTTTGCCAACTTAGCTATATTAGTCGATTAAAAGAAATTTTCAGCCTCAGCTCCATTCTCTGAGAAAATGTTGAGGAACTAACATTGGTACTTTTTCTTAACCAAACTAAGATACGCTAATTAACACGAACCTAAGTTATAACAGTAATGATTTTATATTATACTCTTTTAACTTTAAATATAAAAATGAAATAAATAATTTATTTTAATTCTAAATAAAAGATTCTTATTTATTTTGTTTTATAAAATAACTTTTTTTAAATACTCTTTTATAATTTTATATATTAAGAAAATTTTTATCAAAGATAATTTAAATGTATATGATTAAAATATATATTTTAGATAAAATTAATATATAATAATATAATTATTATAAATAATTAATTTTTAATTTATTTAAATTAATTAAATATATTTTATATTAAAAATAGAAGATAATAATATAAATGAGTTGTTAGAATGGGTTGATCAAGTACGCCCTAGTTGTAGTTGATAAAAGGCATCCGTTCGATTTAAAACTATAATTTTAAATTTTTTTAATTAAAATTTAAATTTAAAAAAAATTTAAAATAAATAGTTATATTTATTTAAGTAAATTTTTAAACTAAACTATAGTTTAAAATTAATATTTTAGATAAATTGATTAGAGTACCTTATGGAATAATAAAAGAGTATATGAACTAACAAATTATTATATTATTCCTATCTTTTTACACCCTCTCCTCTTTTCTATTTTTTCTTACACCATCTATTTTTTCTTTTTTACACTATCTCTCCTCTTATATTTTATCTCTCATAATTTAATATTCATACCCTTTTTCATAATTTATCAATAATAAAAATATTTCTGGAAATAACTATACAAACACTCATTTATTTAAAACAATTTTTTTTTCATAATCTCTTATCCAAAAGCCCTTTTTTATAAACTACCTAATATTTTTTTTATAAGTCCGTTTTTAAAATCTTATCCAAACACATATTAAATATATATTATTAAAATTATATATTTTAGGTAAAATTAATGTATAATAACATAATTATTATAAATAAATAATTTTTAATTTATTTAAATTAATTAAATATATTTTATATTTTTGTAGACAAATGAGTTGTTAGAATGGGTTGATCAAGTACGCCCTAGTTGATAAAAAAAATAACGTACGTTTAGAAAATCTAATTGATCATTAATTCATTGTTTTGAGACTCACATGTTATGCTCCCAAGTTATTTTTCTTTTTCTTATTTTATTTATTTAGAAGTGGTTGTTAGCCTTAGCGTGTGTAGTCAACTGACAATCAGTTCTTAAAAAAAAAAAAAACGGATACATGTCCGCCATGTGCATTGAATTTCCAGGTGTCCGTGTTCTGTCCAGACATTGTTTTACTGCACTCCAAATTCAAAGCTCTATCACTTTTAGTTTTCTCTCCTTCTCTCCCTTGCCAAAAAAAAATAAAAATTCTGTTTAAACTTTGAAGTTTAAACATTTTCAAATCTTCTCATTTCTCAAATATATAATATCTCTCCCACCCGAAGCTCACTCCGTCGCTTACAGTCCCCAGAAATACCTCACGTTTGCAAGATTCTCTCCCAGAGAAGAAAATGCACAGAAGCACGCCGGTGAGGAAGCCCAACACTTCCACCTCAGATCTTCTCACATGGTCGGAAGCTCCTCCGACCGGTTCCCCCACGACCGCCACCGGCTCCGGGATCCGCCCTCGTCAGGTTACCCGTAACTCCGTACTTATGATTCTTTGATTTACGTTCAGTCTCAACCAGATATTGACTTTGTTGTTGAAACTTCCCTCATAGAATTCACAGCCGGCCGATAAAATCAGCAAGGTGCTTCATGGAGGCCAGGTCACTGAGGAAGAAGCTCGTAGTCTCGAGAAGACGTAAGATTCGTTACTAATTCTCTCGTGCTTAGCATTTTCTATTCTTCACCCCCCCGGGCGAAAATTTGGGTCTTCGTTCCTGCTAAAAATGCATGGGCAGTCAGATCTGCTATTTTTAGCTCATTTCTAGTTTGTTTGCTCCTTGATCTGATTTTATTTTTGTTTCCATTGTTCCTTGTTTTTGGGCTTTGTATTTGACGGTCACTGCATATAACTTATTTCGCTGTGCCGATCTGTTTTGCTATCTTCATAAACGGCTAAATAATGTCTTCTGTTAAGATCACAAATTGAAGTTCCCAACTACCAAATATTGTGTAAAACACTGTAAATTCTGGGATTTTTGGTTCAAATCATGTGCAGAATTCATATTTAAGTTGATATTGTAGCTTCGAAATTCATGCCTTTTACTTTTATGGAATATGGGTTCAAGTTGTAAAGGTAAGTTTGGAAGATGGATGGATCGAATACTCTATAGGCTGGTGGAATCTGCACCAAATAGAAGTTCGAAAATCCCATCAACAGAAATGCGAGACAAAATTCACTGATGATTCGCTCAGTACATTGTAACACTTACAAGTCCAGGATTTGTCTTCTCGAGTCAAAGCAATTTGATTCACCCAAGAACGTTAGGTCATTAGATTACTTCCCTCGAATATTAGTGCCTAGAGATCCTGATGCACAACGATTTTTTATTCCTAGTGAATTCCCTTTTTTCCCCTAGTTTGGGATTACTGTTATTTTCTTTCATATTGCATTATTAAACATTACTGATCTTATCCATCAAGTGTTTTACATGTGCATGCACTGTACGGTGTAAGTGTATATGTCAGATACTGAAATTTTTAAGTCATGAAAATCATGATGTAAACTAGAATACATTGCCTGTGGTCAACTTAGAAACATCATTTCAATCTATTCTTGCTGCTAACCTTTTACATACTCTTCTCAGAAAACCATGCTCTGGGTATAAAATGAAAGAGATGACTGGAAGTGGCATATTTTCAGCTGGTGCTGAAGGCAGCGCATCAGAAGCCAAATCTGCTTCAAATAGCAAAACTGGCCTGCGAATGTATCAGGTATATTGGATGAATTCCTCGGTGCAGTGTGTCGTTAAACCATATGGATATTTCTTAAAATATCAAACTTTGTGTATACACTTCTTGAGTATGTTCTAATGTTTTCCCCTTGCATGCGATTGCATCTCAGCAAGCAATGAATGGAATGAGTCAGATATCCTTCAGTACTCAAGAAAGTATTTCACCTAAGAAGCCTACCTCAATACCTGAGGTAGCTAAGCAGCGCGAGCTGAGTGGGACATTGAAAAGAGATTCGGACACCACGGCTAAGAAGCAAATATCCAATGCCAAGACCAAGGAACTCACTGGAAATGACATATTTGGCCCTCCTCCTGAAATCAAGCCTCGTTCATTGGCTGCCGCTCGCACTCTGGAATCAAAAGAAAGTAAAGATATGGGAGAACCAGTTCCGCGTAATGTGCGCACATCAGTTAAAGTTTCCAATGTAAGTTTCCCTGTTGGTTACTTGTTTCCATCACAATCTTTCCTTCCTCTGAATCTTTTGCTCTATCTTCTGAAACCGAAATAAGAAATGCCTTTTTCTTAGTCTTTTTATGGCATAGCGGTTTCTTTCAAATTATGCTGTTACTTTCACTTGCCTTTTCCATGTTCCCGTCTCTTTCACTTGCTTTAAAGAGAGTCTGTGTGCGCTCTATATGTTTACAACCGCATCTTGACCAGAGTGTTTTTTTTTTCCTTCCTTCTTCTTTTTGTATAGCCTGCGGGTGGCCAAAGTAAGATCTTAATTGGCGAAGAACCACCTAATACATCAAAGAAGATACATGACCAGAAGTTCGCAGAGTTAACAGGCAATAATATTTTCAATGGAGATGGTACACCAGGATCAGCGGAAAAGCATCTGAGTAGGGCTAAACTGAGAGAGATGACTGGCAGCGACATATTTGCTGATGGAAAGGCAGAAACTAGAGACGGTTTACGTGGCGCTCGCAGACCGCCTGGCGGGGAAAGCAGCATCACCTTGGTTTAAGTTATAACTAATAATAATAATAATAGTTTAGTCACATTTAGATGTGTAGCCATTTTACTAATTCGTAAGTACTTCATGTTTTGACTTGAAGGGACAACGTGTGACCATGAACACTTCATCCCTTATCAGAACTTTTGTTTCGAGACTTAGGAGATAAACATGATGTAGTTAGTGGCTCTTTAATGCTGTTTCAATGTTTCTGATCCTGCCCTGGTGAAACAATCTGTGGAAAAGAATTTGCGCACACATCAGCTTATTGGGAATGGAAACTTGAAACAATACACATCGGCTAGGGATTTTTAACGCTTTTTTTGAAGTTGCCGTGGCAGGAGAAAACCTCCTCTGACGTTGTAATTTACTGATATTTTAATTAAACGTTTCAATTCTTAGCATGATGGTATTCATGACTACATAAAGTAGAGTGATGGATAATATAAAGCCATACATATAAAATTATTGGATAAGCATCTTCTCACCGTCTGCTTATTCAAATTCAACTTCTCTAAAACCACCAAAATTTATCACGTAACAAGATTGAAACACGGGGCCAGAACTCCAATGGCAGGACCATCGGACTTCAGAAACGTATACCAACGTTCAGTAACAGACGATGAGAACGAAGACTGATAACCTGACCAGCAGTCCTATGACTACTGAACGGATCAAGAAGTATTTTCAATTGTCACCATGACCAATCAATGCAAGAAGCATTTTCTCGTAGTCTCCAGAAGTATCCTTGGATATTGCTTGGTCCAGAGGAATGCTATTTCTTCTCTGGTATTCCTCCTTAATTCGCTCCATGTCAACTTCAGCTCTAGTAGTCACCACTCTAGTAAGCGCCCATTCATCAGTTCCCATCTTGTTCAAAGCCATCCTCAAAACTTTCTCAAAATACTTCTCGGGGAAGGTTAAACACTTAATTGTAGATCTCAACAATTTCTGATATTCATCTTCCGGAGTGGATTTCAGATCCTGTAGCCAGGAGATTTTTTTTTTTTCAGTTCAACTTCAAAGTGACTGAATCATCCTACCGCTGTTTAGTGACAATTTATAAATACCAAATTATTTGTCCTTTTGATCAAATTGTAAAAGACTAATCCATAAGATGATATCCATAGGCCAAATTGCTTCAATAGAACTAATTGATAGGCAGCAAGTTGAAAGCACGGATAAGATTGTTTCAATAAATGACAGTGTTTCAAGCGAGTGTTAATTAGTTTCACTTGAGAGTTATACCTTGTTAATAGCATTCCCAAAGTCATTGTTGTACTGATTGAATGTTGCATTTAACTGTGCTTTACTTCTTGTTGTTATAATCCTGATCACTTCCTCATGATTGTAAGCCTTCTCTGCAAACTTCTCATGAAGCAATTTTGCCTCTGATTTTGCCAATGTCATGTTCACCTCTTCTCCCTCATAACGGAATGTGCTCACAAGAGGAACTAACAACTGTTACCATAGCACACAGATAAGTTTTGTCATCAAAATGCATAAAGAACTAACATCAAAGAAAGTAAAAGAAAACAACTCCTAATCTGATCAACTTGATAAGCATGATGTTGCAAAAACACAAGGATGTTAAAATGTCATCACCCCATGCCGATCCTAGCAATTCACAATCCAGATAAGAAAGCGGACGAAATAAAGGAGCAACCTACATGCATTTGTTTTTCTTTCTGTATCGCTCTTTCTTTTTCTAACAAAGTGGCATGCTTGCAGAAGAAGATCTATATTAAATAATTTGCTTGAAGGTAATTGTGATTTGAATGTTCCATTTTCTTTAACATACATTTTTTTTTGCACCACTGACCGTAATGTAAGTTCTCCTCAAAGCAAAAAGGGTGTAAATTTTGGAACATTTTGATTGAATAAATCACATCAACCAAAGGAATAACCCCTTCAAAATTACAACATGAATGAGTGACATTTTCAAAGCAAGAAAACTGCCTTTCTAAAGTTACAAAGTTCTACCTTGCGGAAGTCCCCAGATGTATGATAGGCAACGTCCTCTTCAAGGGATCTCTTAAAACGGGCTTGATATGCTTGCTTTACTTTAAACAGATCAAGTGAAGATCTGGTGCTGGCAATTTCCATAAGAACCCAATTGCTTGAAGTCGTCCTCTTAGTAGCTTCATTAGCTAAAAATGCATCACGCTCAGCAGGACCCAAAGTCCACAGCAATACAACTCGCTGTTACATTCAAAACATCAAACATGAGGCAGCAAAATAAATTAATAGCTTCATGACAGCGGCTTCCTCTTTACTCAGGGTCATTCTTAGGCAAGACTGAAGCTGCACACTTTGATGATGGAAATTTTAAGCACTAATTTTAACATTGAAATTTCTGACAAATAAAATAGCCATCAAACTGAGAATAGAACATAGAATACATTGAGAGGTTCAAACTAACCTCAAAGTCACTTGAAAGTTCCTTGTCTAAGGATTTAAGAAGATCTTCTCCATAAGCAGTTGCATATGTTTCAGAAATCAACTTACGCTGACATGCATTTCTATGAGCTAGGATCGATATTATCGAAGCTTCATCTGTTCCCCAACCTGCAAATATATTTCACAATGATTAAAAATTGACAGGTAAGTAACCCTAGATGAATGAGACTGAATAATTAGTTCCTAGAATAAGAAAACATATGATTCAAGTTATCACAAACAATGGAGCCACTGCCATGTAAGTAACTCTAGAAATGGAGAAATATGCCTTCTCTTTGGTTTATTGCAAGGAAACTACCACACCGCTTAAGAAAGGTCCAATAAAAGGAAACGAAAAATAACGAGAAAAAATAATATTATAAGCATAAATCTACGAGAGAATCTTTATTAATATAAAGCACTAAACTGAAACCACATCTCCCATCCACAACAGATTCAACAAAACTGCAAAAATACTAGGAATAGGGGTACAAAACTTTAAAGACTAGAATCATGCTTAAAAGCAAGCTCCCGAATAGGAATGTTGTGATTGGAAAAAGTAAGCGTAGGAATATAGCAACTACAGGCTTCTGCCCCGGTGTCTGAAATGTATCCACATTCCACACAGATACAATGCTTTAAAAACAGAGATTTCTTTTCAAAAGTAAATTCCCCGTGATGCATAAACCGAACAGACTTATCACGAGCGTAAGAAGCAAGATCACATATCATCAAACAAAATAACCAGATACATTGATCAGATGCAAAATAAGAATGACGATTTAAGTGAAACTCCAGAATCATCAGTACAACATCGTAAAGTAAAATCCACACGATCAGATCACGATAACGAGAAATTCCAGAACGGTCAATAAAATATTACCATCAACAGATCAATGATCCGATAACACAAACAAATACAAATAACTAGCGCAGGGGAAATGTAAAATAAAAAGTGAATCATTTCATTCCAGTGATCTTAAAACGAACTCAGTACCTTCAAAAGCTTTCCGCAATTGCTCAGCATCCTCGGACGGAAGAGGAACTTGAGCAGGCACCTTGAGACTCGCCATAGTCACTTTTTGTCAAGCGATCGATATTAACCTGCAATATGGTGGAGGAATCAGGAAAGCGAAATCAGCAATGTGACTCGAAAAACGATATAAATGAGAAGATGGTGATCTTGTTCAGACAAGAATTATTAGGGTGACTCTGTGAATATCACTTGCGGGTCTACCCAAACGCCACGTAGCCAAAAAAATCAAAGAAAAAAAAAAAACATCACGTAACGATTATTTGGCCTTAATCATTTGACTTTTGACAGCATGTAATTATTTAAGATCATAAATACGCCTTTTTGCCTGACCCGGCGGTTTTCACGGTCCGATACGACTAGTTGACCCTTCCCTCAGGGGTCAGTAATGCGTTTTTAATTGAAGTAATTTAAGATCCAAATTAATTGGCCTATCTTTTAGTTTATTGTAAGAAACAAACTAATTTACTAATAAATTTAAATTTACCCATCCGATTCTGTTCGGTTAAACAAAAAAATAAAGCCCACTATTCCGAGCTGCAAGTGTTGGTGAACCTGGGACCTTTTAAACTAATTTTTATTGTCTAAAAACTAATTTACTATAATATTTATATTTAAAATTAGATAAATAATTATTCTTTATAAATCTATTTATTTTTATTATTTAACAGCCCTTATTATTAGCTATTTAATTTTAAAATTTATAGTTGCCTTTCTTATTCTTAACATAAATACTTCCCTTAAAAATTAAATTTAAAATATCTAATGGAATCTTATACCTTAAATTAACCTTATATTATATTTTTATATTTCTATTATTTTATTATTATTGTTTCTTCGTCCTCTTTTCGTAGTATTTTTATACTCAATGTTTCTGTCTTCTTTTTTATACTGCTCTATAATTATATCTTATTAATTTTATTTTGTCTTTTTCTAAAAAAAAATTGATTATTCTTTATTAATAAAAAAATCGAGTCATTGGCCGAATTTTTTTGTTTTATAAAAAGTTTCCTAGTTGACTGGGCGAATCAGACAATCAACTTAATCTCGCTGATAAACTGAACCGACTATTCGGAGCTCAAGTTTTGACGAAGCTGGGGACGCTGCCACAGCACTATGACAAGAGCTGCGACACCACCAAGAAATCTGTCACTTTAATAATAGGAGGAGGAGATATTTCTAATTTGTGATCAAATTTATCAATGAAGCAGAAATGGAAGATCAAACATAAGAATCTTTGTCCAAAGACGGTGTGCTCGCGATAGAAGATTCTGAGTGGAAATTCATAGCATCTCTAGTATATAGAAATGGGACGAAAGCAATCACTGAGGAGCAAAGCAGCTCACTTAGTATCGGATCTCACCACTGTCCTACTCAATCCAATATCTGACGAACCCTCTAAACCCCCTCCCCCTCCTTCTTCTGTAAGTTCCCGCGTTCCATTTTCTCGCTAATTCTTATCCTATTACCTAGAAGAATCTTCTTGTTCCTTCCCCCGATCAATTCATTAGTTTTTTTTATCCAAATTATTCATAATCTAGACCTTTTTGAATAGTGTAATAACCTTATTCCTTTCCTTTTCATTTGATTTTTTTGTTACATGTTTATGATCATGGAAATTTAGATGGCGTATCCGACATAGTGGAAGTTACTTTTCCTTGGCTTTTGTCTTTTCTATCTTACCCTTTTATTGAGTTATAGATAAGGCATATCGTTTTCGTTTGTGAATTAGCCCTTTAATTGCACGTTAAGCTTTGTACATCTTGCAATTCAATTTTGTGTATAGGCCGTGTCCTTACTTTTCTCTTTCTCTAAGTTTGTGACTCCTTGTTTCATTGCATTTGGAAGATTTGTTCTGAACTGGAATTAATAGGTATCTCCTGCTAAAATTCGTCTGGCTGTTGTTTACTTAGGAAGGAGGGGACATATCAAATGTGTCTGATTCGGGGTCAACTAATCGAGATGGCAGCCAGAATTTAACTGATGGGCCTGATACATCTTCCTTCACTGCGTTCGTCTACTCGTTATTGTCTTCTTCAGATTCTAGAGATAATGTAAACTCAGATGGGCAAAATGACACTAGAAGCCGAACTGATATGCCTCCATCAGACTCAGCCATGAAGGAAAATAGTGGAAAGAAAAGTTTGTTTTCTAGGGGTAAGCAATCACTTGGTAGAGCTATCAACCAAGCTGCAAGAATCACAGGATTCCGCTCTCAAGAGCGGAAGGATGATACTGAAATGAAATTGGAAGAGGCTCATGGTTCTAGATTATCTGGTGTTGAGATGACGCATATTAAGCCTGAGGAGGAGCATACATCTTTGATTGATCTACCAGAAGCTTCTGAACCTTCAGCGCTACTTTCAGAGAAAATGAGAAATATTCTTTATGCTTCTCTTCCTGCTCTTATTCATGGGAGGAAATGGATGCTGCTATACAGGTACATAAAGATGAAAATTCATTTGGTGCAGATGAGAATCTTTCTATTTTTAATTTCAGCAACCTTCATATAAAAAAATAATGATTATGAAGCCTTTTTATCACCATTCGTCATTTCATGCAGTACACAGAGGCATGGGATATCACTTTTGACACTTTACAGGAGAAGCATGCTTTGGCCTGGCTTGAGTTTGCTGGTAAAGTTTAGTTACCTTTGACCAATATAAATCCTGAGTATTAGTTAATTCTGCTCAACTTTAGAAATGAAAAACACACATTCTGAGTGGACAGTGTGATACTTAGACTGGATTATAGTCAATTCTTACTTTCTTCACGTACAAATTTTATTCAAATTATTATTTAAACATTTGAACCATCATTAGGTACCATACCATCCCACCAGCATCCTTAAGTTACAGATTTGATACTAGGAAAAGCTCATTAATGGAAATGATAATGACGCTTGGTTTTAGAAGCATTCCTCATGCACGACAAGAAGATGCTAACCTAGTAGTTTCTGTTTGCCAATAATGAAAACTTAGAAGTTTCTGATTACTTAAATAGAGTTCTCTTACTTAACAATGGATGACAAATATAAATGTGAGATACTTTTGTGCCTTAATTATTTTCATATTTGATTTTTACTGTTGATGGGATGATTAATGGATACAATGATGAGTTTTGGTTTTGGGTGCTTTCTTTACTGTGATCACTGTGGAACAATAATATGCTATGTAATTTCTGTTTACTCGAATAGAGTTCTCTACACAGCTTGAGTGATAAATATAAATACATTATGATGTTTTTGTCATAATTATTTTGATATTTGATTTTTTGCTTTTGATAATATAACATGTTTTAATGTTGATTTTATCATATACCAACACATATTGTTACCAACTATTTATCTGAGTGGAACCTTATATTGTTACCAACTATTCTAACAGTCATGTTTCATTGTTGTTCAGTGGTCACTGAATAGTTTGTGGAGTAGTTGTGTTGAAGATGGTTACAAGTAGTATGCAGTAGGTTAATGTATTTGTTAACTTCCTGGGCTTTAAAGCTCTGGTGCAAATGTCCATACTGTTCAATTTAAAGCCATTCTACATTTTTAATTTGACCTGTGAAATGCAATGTTTGGTACAGATTAATACACTATTTATTACTCATTTGGTCCTTAATATAGGACTTAATTTGTGAGATGATCTAGATCCTAAATATAAAACTTATTTCCTAGATTTATCAACTTTTTCCCAAATTACTCCTATTAATACTCCCTCCATAATAATCAATTAAGAGAGGGAGGGAGGGAATTAAGGAAGATGATTAGGATGTGTTAGACAAAACATGTCATATTAACTAACTTCCTTAATCTAATCAAATTAATTAAATAGGTCTTATATTAAGAATCGGAGGAATATTTTGTAAGTCAACGAAGATTTTGCATTGTATCCTTTGAATTGTAAGGATAGGTTCTGCACTTATGTCAAAATTATCTTATTCTCTCCAGGTTGTTGGAGATCGTAAAGGTGCAGTTTTTGGTGGCTTGGTTGAAGCACCACTAAAGCCATCAAACAAAAGATATCAGGTAATTATTTGACTCTTTATCCTACTAACTATGTTATACTGTTCGACATTTTATTTGCATTTTTGTTATTTGTTTTATATTGCTAACATTAGACTTTGTAACAGGGAACAATTAATACTTTCGTCTTCACAAACACCTCTGGCCATCCTATTGTCTATCGCCCAACAGGTATCTACTTATGGATTTATAAAATGATAGGCTTTTATTTCCTTTCGTTTCCAGCAGCATATGATTGATTATACACTTTCACGAGCAAATAAAACCAGGTATTAATTTGGTCTCGGTGCACTTTGGTAGCTGTTCTACCTCTGAGATTAGATTGAGGTATTATAAAACATATACTATTATGACCTAACAGAACTACAGATGGCAATTTAGACTGATCCATGTGTATCGGATTGTTTTATCTTTTGGTATTGGCTAAGTCAACATTCGACCTGAGTTCAGGGCAGATTTAGGTAAAATCTTCTATAGTTCGGGTTTGGGACATATCAGTGGTATGATTCAGATGAGAGATTAAAGAGGATTGTTTTCTAACTATGTAATGACAATATATATACAAATAGATTGATCTGAAATATATTACCCAAAAAAAGATTGGTTTGAGAAATTAGAATATAATGTTATTATTTTTTAATAAATTTTGGGGCAAGGTGTGGCAGTTAGGAAATAATAGAATATACTGATGAGTTTAATAATTTTTTTTTTTATGTTGGGTGGTTTTTAGGGTTGATCAGACTGCCCTGGTGCCTTGACAAGTCTGGTGCCTTGACAAGTTTATGGGTTTTTTTGGTTGGATCAGCTGTCTTTGTTTTTTCTTGAAACATTGAGTTTGGAAAAATGGAATCAATTTCCATGAAGGAATGGTTGATTTTCTTTTTAAGTCATAGAATGCAATAAATGTGACACTACTGCCGTATGTTACTACAGACACATTTATACAATCTTAGCATTTGATCCACCAGATAAGGGGTTATGCCCTGGATTGGGATTCCTAAGCTGCTATTGCCTAGCTATGTTCTTTTTCTCTTCGACAGAAACTAGCTATGCTCAAAGTAACATAAATTTTTGCAGGGGTAAACCGCTATTTCACACTATGCTCCAATGACTTTCTAGCCATTGGTGGGGGAGGTCATTTTGCTCTTTATTTGGATTGTGATCTGTAAGAATTCTGGCCTTCCGTTATGAAATCTTTTATTTTCGTCAAATTTTTTAGCATGCCTTTTATTGGTATCATTTATATATTTGTAACTTCTGTCTCATCTACTTCAGATTGAACGGGTCTAGTTCAGTCTCAGAAACTTATGGAAATCCTTGCCTTGCGCATTCTCAGGACTTTGAAGTTAAGGAAGTAGAGGTAGATCCATCTCTCTATCTATTCACTCATACTCTATATCACCCGAACTAAGTTTAAGGGGTCACAAAGACACTTCAATTAAACATTTGCTCAAATAGAATATTATTAAGCACTTGTTCATCCATGCAGCTGTGGGGCTTTGTATATGGCTCAAAGTATGAAGAAGTTTTAGCATTGAGCAGAACAGAGGCACCTGGAATCTGTCGATGGTAGCTAACTTCGATATACATCTGGGATCAGATTTAAAGCCCTGCAGTTTGTTTCTGTATATAGGTCGTGCAGAGTCAGAATCCTGACAATCTATACGTTGTGAGGGATGATATGTTGACAATGACAAATTTTATCATACAACTACGTTATCAATATCAAAATGTATATGTAAATATGTACTCAAGCTTGTAAATATAAAATTAATTCGTAGGACTAAATTTCCATTTTTGTGTAGAATACGTTCACAAGATCAGCATTATACTAGTGGTTGTTCACTTCAGATGAATGAAAAACACAAGTGGGACCACAGTACAGAAATGCTCCAAAGAAATAAAATGAGAGAAGACATATGCCTATTACAAAGGGCGGCCTAAGGTATAATGCTCCCCTAGGTGAGATCTGGAGGGAAATAGATATATGCAGTTTATTACAAATTAGAGTTCTGAAATATAATTTAGAAACAACACGTCTTCTTTCATTAACCAATAAATATAATACAGAATTCAACGTCCCCTAAAAGCAATTTACTGGGCACCATTGATGGGTTTGGCAACTTTTGCTTCATCATCATATGCTGCTTCATGAACGCCAAGTGCAGCCCTACCAGAAGGATCGAGATTTTTTGACCAGGCTGCGTCCCATTCCACAGCTTTTGCAGTACTGCATGCCACACTGGGGCCTCCAGGAACTGTTGACCTAGCAGCACTCTGTTTCAATGATTGAGCATAATGATAAGGTAATGTTTTGGTAGAGTATTACTTTTGTAAGCAACTGATGTTCAATTTGAGTAAAAAAAAAAAAATATATTATCATGTCCACCACCTTAGGGAAGAACTTTTCAAAAATTGTTCTGTAAAAGTATGCTTCCTTCGTGGTAGGAGTGTTTTCTGGATAAATAAAACTTGCATTCATCAACATTGCATCCGTGACCTGATCAATCAAAGGTTTATTAGAAATTAAATAGCCGAGAAAGTTTACTAACGAGCAGCAAATCAAAAAATGAACCTCAATAATGTCCTAAGCCAAACACATACTTGTTTGTTGGCATGCTCCTTCAAGCCATCAATCCAGCTGTACCCAACACCGTCACTGAACTGTTCCTTCTGCCTATACAATATGTGCTGAAATGATCCCCACAAAAAAAGGAAAAGAATTCTGAAATTCAATACGATACACAAAATTCATATAACAGAGGCAAAGACTTCCAAATAACATGAGACATTTTAACACCATGAGTTCAAGTGGACAAGCAAAATAAATTAGCATGCTGCAATGGTGGATACAAACCTTCGGTAAATATGGCTTCTGATCATCATCAAATGCATTGCGTAGAACCCACTTCTCTATCCTTCCAATATCAGTCCTTATCTGTGTAATGAGATATAAATTTCATAATATGATTAAAGAGATTAAGTGAATGAATCAGTACTGCAAAGACATCGTCATATTTTTTTTGTTAAACAAAGGGACACGATGTAAAACTTAAGTTTAATTACCATTTTCCACTCTGGATCTATGCTCATCGCTATGTTGATGAATTCTCTATCCAAGAATGGTACACGTGCCTCTAAACCCCATGCTGAAGTTGATTTATTGGCTCTCAGGCAGTCATAAAGATGTAGTGCTTTGATCTATCAAATCATCAAAGCCATCAAAATCTCAAATCATCAAAGTCGCAAGGGTGAAATACGAAGAACTTGTTCTTGAATAAAAAGAGATGATGTCTATACTTTTCGACATGTTTCTTGGTGAAATTCTTCCTTGTTAGGTGCCTTGTGGAAGTACAGGTAACCTCCAAATATTTCATCTGAACCTTCCCCAGAAAGAACCATTTTCACTCCCAAAGATTTAATTTTCCGAGACATAAGGAACATAGGAGTGCTTGCTCTGATAGTTGTTACATCATATGTTTCTATATGGTAAATGACTTCTTCAAGCGCATCTATACCTTCCTGAAATGGCATAAGAATATTTTACTCCTCCAAGTAAAAGAACTGCTTTATGTCAAAAGGACAAAATTAAATAAAAAAGAAGAAGTTTTTCCCTTAAACTGGGAAGAGAAAGAGAGATAAAATAATGAAGACAGTCACCACCTGAACAGTGAAATGAAATTCATGGTGACGAGTACCAATATAATCTGCTACCTCTAGGGCAGCTTTCAAATCTGGTGAACCCTGAACATTAGATAAGTTAAAACTTCAAGCATATAACTCGGCAGAAAATATGATCAACACAACACTCATTTTCACTAAACATGAGTAAAGTATTCAAACCTCTAAACCAACAGAAAAGGTATGTAGCTGTGATCCCCACTGATGAGCAGCTTCAGATTCGGCCAAATGACGGTTGGCAACTGCGGCAACCAGTGATGAATCTAGTCCTCCAGACAACAGAACTCCGAATGGCACATCAGTCATAAGTCTCTTAACTACAGCCTGCAAGGTATAAAAGTAAAACCAAGATAAAAAGTCATTAAACATGCACTAGCAAAAGGAACCATAAAAGACTATTCTCCTTCACAAACCGGAACATGTAATTTTTAAATACTACCCCCAATTTCAGAACTATTAAGCCCTGGACCCTGTACATCATCATTGTGGCAAACAATTTTGCTGCGTGTAATCCAAAATTCCTCCCATCAAGACCTTAGAACCGTCCTATCTGGTCCTGGGATAATCATATGCAGCGGATGCCAATAATAGAAAAGCTAAGCATATTTGGTCCCGGTGGTGAACCCTTAGGTGTAATATTGGGGTTGAGTTCGAGTGCTAATATAAGAAGATGCCAATTATAAATTCGTAGATCAATCTTCAAATATTTTGTATATATTAATACTATATTTTCTAGAAAGGGCGAAGTTTCATTGAGAGTGCATTTATTGCTTCTTAAACAGTGATTCTTCCCAGGGAAATTTATTGGATTCAGTTTCTTGCAAAAATGTCAGACCACTGTCAAGACATGTAGGTAAATGTCAAAACTTGAGCCAAATCAAAAGACGGTCTAAAGCATTTTGTTAGGCAAATTCAATACAACAGAACATAGTAGCTTACCTTCTCAAATGCCTCACGTAAAACCAGAGAATTGTATGGAGTTGATGGAATGTTCTCTGAGTACCACGGGGGGTTATACCACCTTCTTAGGTCTCCTGAAGAGGCAACAAGTTTCAAAGAATATGTAAATGAAATAGTATCTCTACAATCAAAGTGAAACCAATAAAAGGACGAGAATCCCAACACTCTTCAGTATAGCTGAAGAGGTATCAGTTTTCAATATATTTAAAATTAGTGAATAGAAGAATGAGGTTTTAAATACCCTGTTTGCTGGAATATAAATGCCCAGGAGGAAAAGATATGAATCTTTCACAATCATCACTCAAAGCTTTCATTTCAGATGCGAACCATATAGATCCTGAAAATAAATCAAGACGCCTGCTTTGGTCAAATTATAAAAAATATAAGTTTCGTCAAACTAGGTGTGCTAGGTAAATCATTATTTTCCATCCAGAAGTAGTGTTTGGGATAGGTGAATAGATACTATTGCAAAAGGTAGTATTCGAAATGGAGGGAGAGAGAGAGAGGCTTCAGTTACATGCCTCGGTAGAAATATCAAACTCTTTCAAAATGTGAGGACTAAGGACTTCTGTGTCAATATTAATATCTTAGCAGTAAGACTAACATGAATGCTTTTCTAAAATTTCCCACATGTGGCCTTACAATGCTGATGATCAAGGTCACTAAAGCAGCAATACAATACTGATGATCAAGTTTACTGTAGAGCAGTTCCTTCTATACCAAAGTAAAGCCACATACCATCGAGACCCCAGCCCATGTAAAGAGGGGTAATACCAATACCATCACGAGCTGCAATAAAGCTTTTATCTCTAGTGTCTAGGAGGACAAAAGAGAACATGCCATCCAACATGTCAACGAAGTCTTCACCATATTCTTCATACTGAGATGATTACAAGTTGTTATGAGAAAACAGGAGGGAAGATGGTAAGAAAAGTCACATTGGATAGAGCATCTTCTTTCATTATCTATAAAAAATAACATGAGGATCACTTGATTTCCTGAATTCTTGAACACTTACAAGGTGGGCAATCACTTCACAGTCACTTCCAGTGCGAAATTGATGAGAAGTCAGTTTTTTTCTCAATTCTTTATGGTTGTATATCTCTCCATTTACCTATTGACATGGATCAAACAAGAAAGGATAAGTCTAAGCAAAGAGCCAGGAATTAGTTTAAGATCTAAGAAAGATTAGAAGGAAGAAAAACAACAATGGAAGATTTGAGGTGTCAAAAATAAAATACATGTTTTTGTTGTGTTTGATAACCTTGTACATTCAGAAAAGAGATTAACTTTGGTAAAATATTCTCATGGCTCTTAAACGGCAAAGAAACTACCAACTCTAAATGTAAAAATTAAGAACCAAATCCCATTTTCCAAAGTGTGGAACTTATATTAGACCAGACAGATGATATAAGCATGTAAATAGGATTCGTCTATAAGCAGAACATTGTAATGAGTGAAGTGATAGCATGGGTGTATACCTAAGGATCGTCTTTAAAGTCAATGAAATGGATTATATGCATTACGCACTGAATGAGAAAAGCCAGGCATTTTATAGTAAGAAAAAAATAAATGATCAATAATCGGGTAAACAAACTTACAGTGACAGCAACAGTCTTGTCTTCATTATATAGAGGTTGATCCCCTGAGGTAGGATCGATAATAGCCAGTCGTTGATGGGCAAGATAACAGTTTTCGTGGCAATGCAAGCCACTCCAATCAGGACCCCGATGTCGTAACCTGCATTTTCAAGCGACAATTGAGAAATCCAACTATCTCATCGGTAAAATATTTGACTAAGAAGCAAATGGAGTTTAAGTCGTCAAGCCAAAACGAGGAAGAAAACAACTATACTTCTAAAACAAGAACAACGCATCGGAATTTACTTATCGCAGAAACAACCTTTTATAACTCGCACCGTAGATCAACAACAAATGTTTGCAAGCAAGAGAAAATCACAACTTCAACACAAAAATCAAAGCACATGTTTCGGGAAATGAAAAGGTTCAAAGAAATGTAAGACAAGAAAAATCACCTCCGAGACAATTCGATTATCCGAGAACGCTTGGCCTGAGAGTTCTCAATGCAACCCAAGACTGCAAGTATTCCACACATGGCGGCTTCTCTGTGAGGGAGAGGAGCTTGGAGGATTCCGAAGAGGATGGTTAAGTGACGGCTTACAAAAAAACAGTGGACTAAGTAGGAATTTATAATTATTTATTTTTATATTTTACAGGCCCTAGATTATGACTTCAGTCAGAACTCAGAAGATTCTATATTATAATTAATTTTATTGCGGGGGCTTCATGATATTTAAATATTAAAATAAGATTAAGTGATGGAATATTCCCTTTTTGTCGGGAACCAATTTCATTCCGGATTCTCTTCTTCTTTCCTGTTTTAAAGAATCTTACTTTTTGTTGGAAATAAAAAAGGGGAAGAAAGAAAGAAAGAGATTCTTACCATTCCGTGGGAAATTTGGATTCCGGTGGAAGAAAAACCACAGAAAAGAAACATGAAAGTTTTTTGGCCCAAATAGAAAAAAAGAAAGTTAGTTAATGAGCATGAATGTGGTTAAAAACCTTGCTTTTACATTGAAAAACGGTCTTCTATTATAAGCAAATCAGGTGGTATGGGGAATCAAAACAGTTATCAGGTTTGTACCAAGAAAAACAGTTATCAGATTGAGGCCTTTTTCATTGTTTGAAACTTCCTGGCCACTAGTTTTGGGGGTGTTTTATGAGAAGAAAACTTTATTGACCATTTAAACCAATTTTTGGACATTTTGGGTCAAATTTTTCACGAAAATGACAGGCCTGAATAATTTCACATTTAGAGAAAGTGGTCTCATCATATGTCTTCAGTTATAGTGTGGTTGCCAATCATAATTAACACATATAATAATATATTATAAAGATGAGTTCTATTATTATTTATATTATAAGAATTTATTTAGTAAATGATCTTATAAGTCCCTGTAAGAATTCTTTAATTCCTATAACTATACCATAATTTTAGTAGGAGACCCATATCTAATCTACCTAAATTTATATATATATATATATATATGTAAATAGTTATCATTTTGTTCTAAAATTTAGAAACCATTATTTTGGTGCATATTTCCCTTTAAATTTCAACTTTAAGTTTTATATAGAGAGAAAATTGCCCCTATAAGAGCTTTTCAACTCAACTTATTAATTTAAATTAGTTGGAACTCACTATGACTTTTCTAAAAATACATTAGTACCGTTTAAATAAGTGAGAAGTATGTCTAAAATTCAATTATGAATCTTTTATTCCTAAAGACCACTATTGGTAAATATTCCTTGTTTCACTTATAAATTTGTGTTGTTTTAATAGTAAATAGTACTAAGTATCTTTCTAGTTATAGGTTTTCATTATGTGAACGACAAATACTCATAATTTGCCTTTGAATGAGTATTGAATAGTAAATTTAAGGGATTTTAAATAAATTTATGAATTTAATTCTTTACTATATTTCTCCCCTCAAATTAGGTGGGATTGTGGACACTTATAAAGAAATTATTTTATTTACTTTTTATAAATAATGCAATCAATTATAAATTTTAATCTATACAAAACATAAAATCTATAACACTTTATATTATCTTAGGAAAGACACGTAACAAAAAAATCTATTAGTACATGTATAAAAGAAGAACTAACATATAGTTAGTTTAATTATATAAAATTCTATTATATTTTTTTTGGGTGTTAGGTTTGATTATTAGAAACGACGTTTATATTAAGAGGGATATTTATGAATCATAAAATTGGATATTTAATAATAGGATATAATAAATAAATAGTATAAAAATGAATATAAAAGAAAAAAACTTAGTTTAGTACAAAGAAACTTGTTTATATGTTGGAGAATAAGGGTAGGGATATTCCACTGTTGGTAGGATAGCCAGTGCCTTCTTTTGACAAATAATGTTGGATGAAAATCTTTGAGGAAAGACAATTATATATTATTATGTACAAAAATGAATTTAATGGCTCTATGATTTGATGGATTCACAAAAGCTTTTTATTCTGTATCGTCCCCTACCTCATCAACCAACCATGCCCTTTTTTATTAAAAAAATAAAGAAATATGAAAATTCATTAACCATGAAAGAGAAAAGAGGCTCTTCCACTATGGCTTGATATCAAATGCTTTGTAGAATGAGTAGACAAAGCTCTAGAATCTATAGATACTGTCCCTCACATTTCTTCCAGTTTGTGGACACCACACAGCAGTTAGTTTGCCATATTTGGCGGCACATAAGGAATTAGCAAATCATTGGTTTTCTTTATCATGGAATGAATAATGTAGTGAAGATTCAATGGTTTGTTTAGTTGTTGGTGTTGGTGGTTGCAAAGTTCAATTTCATGTAAGTGGGTTAATGTTTAATATAGAAAAAAAAATTAATACTTGGATCTTATAATATTACCTTATTCTTAATTGGATATTTTAAATTTTTTTATTAAATTCTTATAATTTTCTTAATTGTATATATTAATTTTTATATTTATAATTTTTTGCCATGACTCTTAGTATATGTTTAATTAATTTTACCACATAAATTTAAATAAAATAAAAATTGATCATATTGCATGTTATATATAGATGTAAGGAGCCTAGAGACTAATGCAACTCACAAAGAAGTAAATATCCAATAAAAATAAAAAAAATAAAAAGATTTGATCAAAAATTAAGTAAGGCTATACATTAATATATACCTAAAAAAATTAGTTTGTTTAGTTTTTAGAAAAAAAAAATCTCTAATTCAAAACATTATTAATAAGAAGAATCTAAAAAATTTTATGCATAAAATTTTTGGGTATTCTATAAATTATATATATATTGATATAGATACTACGATCCTCTGATTTAATGGGAGACTTTTCTGATTGTTTTTGTCCTTTTTTTCCCCGTCTGGTCAAAACATCAAATAAACCGAAGGTTAAAACTAAAATCCTGTTCGGTTGAGTTGAATATGCTGCAGATTTCGTCGTACAACCGGACGAATCTCCAAGAAAGCAATGGGTGAGGACTTGAAACGAATAATTTCTCGTCCAAACCAACAGATTCTGTTGCCTCTGTGCGGGAAAATATCTCCCCGCTAATTTAACAACATCACGCGTTAATCTGTTTTCTTTTTAATTTATTTTTTGTTATAATCTGTTTTAGTATGACGAGCTAATGACCTTTACTCGTCAAAGTTCAAACCCGACCTGAGGATGACCAACGACGCCGTTTTTTGAGCTTCGCTAGATTTCCCACATGGTAAGAAAGCGTTTAATAAAGGGGAATGAAATTTCTTCGCATCAGATCGGAACCGGAGCGTGAAGAAAAGAAATTCGACGTTGAGAGAAAGCAGTCAACCTTAGTATTTGTTGTAGTCGCCAGCAATGGCGGCACCTAAGAAGTCCAGAGGTACAAGTCAAGGCTCACAAGGGATGAATACAAGGGTTTGGCTCTATTCGATCCTCCTTACCTTTCAATATGGAGCTCAACCTTTGATTTCCAAATGGTTCATCAGGTTTCTTTACGTATTTACTTCTAAGAATCCAATTTGATTTGATTACTTTTCTGTTATTTACTATTTGGTTTTGGATTTCTGGGCTACTATGCATTTCTGTTGATTAAGCATGATCGCCAATTAATGCACATATTCATTCGTAATTTTTTCTGCTTGATATGTTAAGATGTCTATCTAAATAATGACAGAGGACAGGTTTTATCAACGAGGGTAATTTAAATTAACTTCCTCGTTAGGTTAATTGACTCCCTTGTGTTAACAAATTACGTGTCTTAGCACGTCATTTAGTTTAGTGGTTGTTGGCAAGATTAAATTAGGGCATTTGGAAAAACAAGATCGACTTAATTAATTAGACTGGTAATCAAACAAAAAGTATACAAGGATGACTAAACAACTTTATATGTGTGTTTCTCAATTTCCAATGGCGAAATTTTAAGATAGATTGCAGAAAAAGAAAGGGGGTATTATCTTCAAGAATCCATGTGTTTAGGGTTTTAGAAGTTGAGACATTCTTTTATTTCTTTTTGAGCAATTTGTTGACTTGAAGAAGGCCTAGTAAGGTCCAGAGTAAGGTTTTTTTCCGCACAAGTTGGTATTTAGAAAGCCGTATTAGCTGTGATTCATTTCCTTATATTGACTGTATGAGATCCTAAAATATAAATGTGGATGGAAATATGATTGCTAGGCTGAGAAACTGTCTGAAATGAAGGCCTTAGAATTTGAATGAAAAACCAATATCCCACTTGTATGTTCTTTTCTGCTAGTGTGTATCTTCATAATGAAAAGGAATTTCCTTAGGTTTATCCACAAAGTTTGCTACTTCATGTTAGTGTACTAAAACCTTTTTCAGTTCATGTCATTAGCTTACCTTCTTTATATCTTATAGCTATATGCATTTTAAGTGCTATTGGTTTCTATGAGAATGATTAGTTTGCTTTTTGTTTATCAAAATCATTCTGATTGGGATTTATTTGTTAGCTTATACTTCTTACCTATAGTTCATGAGTGTGGATTTAATGTGTTAATTATGGAATTAATTTTCTAGTCATATCCTTGTGCATGAAGCGGTAACATTTCTTGTAAATGGTCATATGGACGTCTTTTTAACTTCATTTCCCCTTCTTCTCACAGAAAAGAAGTTATTGTAACTTCATCCGTTTTGGCATGTGAGATTGTAAAGGTAATAGTTAATCAAATTTGTCTTGATAAGTACACATGTACTGTGCTTTTCTTCTCTGATTATTTACTGGGAAAAACTCAAGTGCTCTTTTAATATTCTTTTCAGGTTATATGTGCAGTAATTTTCATGGCAAAAGAGGGTACTTTAAAGAGAGCATACAAAGAATGGACTTTGATTGGTGCGTTGACTGCATCAGGACTTCCTGCAGCCATCTATGCTCTTCAAAATAGCTTGTTGCAAATTTCTTACAAGAATCTTGATTCACTCACATTCACAATGTTGAATCAGACAAAGATACTTTTCACTGCATTCTTTACTTACTTAATATTAAGGTATGCCAATGGGATTAACGTCCTTAATATTTTTGCATTGCTGGACCTAACTGATGTTCAAATGCGCATCATAAAAAGCACTAGTTGTCATCTATGTTAGTCTGGCATATGATTTGATTGAATAGTGCTTGTACAGAAGTGATATATTGTTTATCACTCACTTTACAGTTAACTTGCAATATGCATTTAATTGTGGTTTAATACTTTCATAGCAGCATATTTTCTCATTGGTTGCTATAAGATAAGGATTTGTGAGGCAGACACTGGTAATCTTTATTTGAAATGGGTAACTGGTTGCATCTTGGTTCTTATTTAAATTTGGTTTCAGTTCATATAATATGGCCTTAGCTCAATAAGTCTGGATTGGTTGCAGAATTGTTCCATGTTCAAGGACATTAAGTGCTAAGGAATGGTATGATCAGGATGATTACTTGTCTGCCTTTTCTTTTCTTTTCCTTTTTCTAGTGGAGGGGGATGGGGTAGATAGGGGTTTGTTCATAGCTAAGGTAGTTTTAGTAATGGTGCCTTTTGTTCTATTGCTTCATCTAATTTTTTTTACATAAACTAAAAAGCACATTAAAGTACATTCTATTCCTTTAAGGCATCTAATAATAGTTTATACAGGCAGAAACAGTCAATTCAACAAATTGGAGCTCTGTTCTTGTTGATAGTTGCTGCTGTCCTTTTAAGTATTGGTGAAAGCTCTAGTAAAGGTTCTATTGGTGGTAATGCTGATCAGATTTTATTTTATGGAATTGTTCCAGTATTAGTTGGTTCAGTGCTCTCTGGATTGGCTTCTGCTTTGTGTCAATGGGCCTCTCAGGTTACCAGAACTTTGTAGTTTTAGATTTTTTATTCATATGTTTTTTTTCATATACTTGTAGTATTCATTCATTTGATCACAGGTTAAAAGACACTCATCGTACTTGATGACTATAGAGATGTCCATTGTTGGGAGTCTATGCTTGTCTCTCAGTACTTTGAAATCTCCAGATGGGAAAGCCATAAGACAAAATGGGTTCTTTTATGGTTGGACTCCTTTGACTTTGGTAATATTCTTACTGTTATTTGGTTAGTCTGGTTTCGTAGCATTTACATATATGAGGCATGCTTGTGCATATATAAGCCAATACAACCATGGCATAGGTCTAGAAGATTTGAAAAGATCAAATCTTGATCTCCTAGTTAAGTGCTTGCATTCAGTTATAATGTTTAGCTGAAGTTTTTATTTCAGTCAAGGTTTCTGTTGATGTTATTTATTCATTTCAGATCCCAGTGATTTCCAATGCTCTTGGTGGAATTATGGTAGGTTTGATTACAAGCTATGCTGGTGGTGTTAGAAAGGTAATAAACTGGTTATTTTGGAGGAAGCATATTATAAAGTTTTTTATTTTTAGTATATATGATTATTGGTTTTGAAAATATTTTTTCTGGACTTTATTAGTGAATTAATTATAGAAAGTTTAAATCGTTAAACTGCATATCTTGGGTTTTATGTGTAATGCTGGTTTAAACATGTAATATTGCTACTAGATAACTTGTAAAAACAATTAAACAAGTGAGGAACTCAGTAATTGGCAGATAAAATTATTCTTATTTGGAGGAAAAGTATTTATTTTCATGTGGTCATTGTATGAAGGAAGCTACTTACCGTAAAGATGGTTCTGATGTGGTTGCAGGGATTTGTCATTGTTTCTGCTCTTCTGGTTACAGCACTGTTGCAGTTTATTTTTGAAGGAAAACCACCTTCCATGTGTTGCCTGGTGGCTCTTCCACTCGTGGTCAGTAGCATTTCAATATACCAGAAATACCCCTACCATCTTAAGAAGAAGATGTCATAAAGCCTAACCGCCATAAGACGTGGAATTTATGACATTGGTTATTTCTTTATATCCAAAATATATGCATATTGTATACGAATATTGATAGAAAGCAAGAATTATTCTCAAAATTGATTTGGACTACTAATCAATATAACTAGGATGTTATTTAGATTTATTTTTAAACTTTTCTGAACGAGGTATGTATTTTGGCCTCTTCATTTTGTAACATACAAGGCATGATAATGAAATTCGTTGAGAAAAAGGATTTTATACATAGTATGGTTCACTGATAGGATTCATGCACTTATAATTTTAAAATATTTTTGCTTATTGTAATTAAATTTATATTGATAGTCATCCCTCATTATTTTAATAATATCTCAATATAATCTCTTATTTTAAAAGTGTATGGCAATATTGACTATTATTATTTCAATTTTTCCCCCAACAATTATACCTTTGATTCCATTGATTTTAATCATGTAGAGAAAAAAACAACTTGTGGATGGAACTGATAAAATAAATTAAGGAAAACTATGAAATTCATAAGGAATTTTCACATGTATGTTAATAAAAAAATAATGCAATATAAAATAAGATATATTTTTTCTAATAATATAAAATTTTAAAATAAGTTTTATTAACTACAAATTATGAATAATATAATTTTCTGTAAATTAATAATTATAACAGATAACACTATCTCAAAAAGCTGCTAATCACCCTAACGCACACAGCTTGACCTCGTATGAAAGATTACAAATTCAATTTTGATTTTAGATTATTTCAGCGCTTACCCCTCATATAAAAAATCAATAAACCTTATATAAAAATATGTTTAAGTCAGAAAAAAGGAAGAGAGGGAAATATTTTACTAAACTTCTGCCCATAACACTATGGGATCTCTCGCCATCCCAGCAATAGCACCACTCTCCACCCAATTATCGTCCACACAATCAGCCATGTCATATGGGCCCAAGAAAAAAAATATCAGCCGTACCCCCACAGTCCACCTAGTCAATATCCCACTTATCATTCACATGAAAATACAATGAAGAGACCCTTATCCGCATGCCGATCATTTAACATAGAACATTGGCATACGTGGGTTTCCTTAGTGAAAAAGTAAGATATGTAATTATTTAAAATATATTTAATTTTTAAAGAGTATTATTTTATCGTAATTTTAGTTACGACATTTAAAGAGGTATCATAACTCTTAAATAGCTAAATTTATACCTAAAGATAATTGACAGTTCGCTCTACCTAATATTAATATCGTTTAGAAGAAAATGAGACTTCACCAGACTCTTGTATTATGAGTGAGCCAAACTCTTTTTTAAAAAATTTAAAAAAAAATATAGAACATTGGCTTGAAGAAGACGAGTGTTGAGAAATGCCAACCTGGGCATTGGTTTGATAAAAAAAGAGTGTATGGGGTTGGAGCTGCATGTCGTATGGCAGTGATAGGGGAATGTGTTTCGGTGATGAGCACCCTTAGCTCATTAGATCCGGATGAACTAGATCTGATTTGAACAGTTTAGATCTAATATTTTTTTATCTTTATTTTTTAAAAAATATTTTAATATTTTTATTTTAAAAAATATTTTTTATCCTTCTCCCCCTCAATTAAAATCCCTTCTCTCCCCTTCCTCCTCATTCCTCAACCTAAATGAGATGATATTAAAATCTCTCATTTTCCTTTCAATCCCCTCTCCCTCTCCCTTCATTAAAATCTCTTATCCCTTCTCCTCAATTCAACCAAACACAACCTAAAAGACATGTTGCTATGAATGTTTGAAACAGGGTTCACTTTCTGTAGTGCTTATAAAACATCTTTGTTCTAGTTGATCGTAGTGAAAATGTTATGATGATAGTCCAATGATTTTTGGAGTTCATAGATTAATGGATAAAATTTTGACAAGTTGTATTTGAGAGGAAATGCTAACAAAGCACGGGAAAGCTGTTAGAAACTAAAATATGCTCAATCAAAAACAAATATTATGTTAAGGCTTCCTCCAAGAGGATTACCTGTTGGCAATTTCGTTATTATGGCTCCCAGATAGTAGTAGCTGTATTATTTCCATTTTTGTTAAAAATTAGTGTTCAAGTCTTTAAGATGATAATATATTTATCATTATTATATTTTATTCTTCAAGAGTTACAATGTAGAAGTCTGGATGCTTCAAGGAGCTTTTTTTTTTTTTTTACTTTGGAGTCTTAGAGATTAACTCAGAATCTCAGATATATAATGTAGACCATCTGCTTCACATAAAAAATGGCTATACATATTTTTGCTACAGGATTTTGAGCCAAAAAAATTAGGACATAGAGAGCCTTCTTCTAGAGTTGGCTCTTAGTGTATTGGGATATGGTGACTTTGGTTTATCCTGCCTTTCTCCGGTTTCATCTCCATCAAGTTTTACATGAAAGGACTGCTTAATCTTTCTCCAATTAAGACCCCAGCCTGATGCATTCTTTGGCTTGCTGCTGATGCTCAATTTTTCATGCTCCCTCTGTAACTCAGAGTAATCATTGTGCAGTTCTGCCATCTTGGACTTAACATTCTCAAGTTCTGATTTTAGTGCTTGAATCTCAGCATTTGTAAATGATTGGTTTACATCCTGTTCAGAGTTGTTTCCGCTTGGTTCTGGCTCCTTTTCTTGCATCGCTTCTCTCATCTTTACTTGCTCTGAGAATAGAACCTGCAAATCTCATATTTTGGTCAGGGATGAATTAATAAGGGCAAGCAATCATAATAGTTAATTTTCTGTTTTGCTCCCATGGACCAAGAAGTGACTCTACCTTAAAATTCAACAACTTTCTAATGTTATTATTTCTTAATATATATTATATCCCATAAAAATAAAGTCACCATAATAAAACGGATATTTATATGAAAAGTTTAATGATATTACTTATAGGATCAAAAAATTATCTATCTAGAGGAGTAATGGACTTGGTTGGAAATATCCTTTGTCCATCTGGTGATTATCCTCTAGTAAATTAGTTTATGATCACTATCTCACACCTCAAATTCTCTTTTATTTAAAATGTTCTTCCAAATTCATTTCTCCCTGCTGCAACATCAACAGGATTTTATTTCTAAAGCATATACACAAGGCATAGGCATAAGCTCTTCTTTATAGAAGAAACTTTTTGCAAAAGTTATTGTCAACAATAACCCATTAATGTGTGCTTCATTTATATTTCAATCACCTCCTGTGGAGCTTAAAATAAAAGCTCTCAAAGATACATCACATATGAATTAAGCAACTAGATTATTGGGTTCTGACAAACTTCACCTGTACAATAGTTCTTAGAGGCAATCTATCATTTTGTGCAGCATGCATGCATGCATCAAGTGAAAGTTTTCCACAGTTCATTATCTTGCACAGCCTTCTCCGGTCGTGCTCGGGCAATGCAGGATGAGTCTGCAAAGGGCTCAGGGTCATAATGTCAGAACATTGTCTTAAAATTCCTTCCACATGCATATCAAACAGAAAAATTGAAACACAAGAAGAAGAAATGAACAGCTAACCTTGAGGTAGGTGTCAATGGCTCTGTATAGACCATCATCACAGGTTCGAGCATTTTCAGGTAGCAGTTCAGCCAAAACTTGAAACTTGGTAACTGAGAGATTTGGATCTCTTGCAACTTCAGCTAGGTAATTGTCTAAGATCCTACTAATGTTGAATTTCCCAGACTTGTGTTGCTGTTGCACTTGTTGTTCATGCATCAAGTAGTATTCCACAATCCTTTGCACTATATCAGTGTCCAGCATCGTGCATTCTTCTGACGAGTTTACCATGTTACTAACAGGAAAAAGAAAAGCATCAAGTTTATTGTGTTTGGCCATTTTGCGAATTTCTTTTACTTGTTCTAAACTTAAATTTTTAATAACTAATGTGCAAATTTGCCCAAAAAATTTTCGTTAATGAGCAATATTACTACAGAAATTTTTTTAGGTTTAATATAATCCTGGAAGTTTTAAAACATAGTGATGTTGCCCCTATTATTAATATTTTAACATTAATGGGCAACCTGCTACATTTTAAAATTTTTAGGGTGACATTAAACCTAAAAAAACTTCCATAGCCAACATTGTTCCTGAACAAAATCTTTTAGGTAAATTTATACTTTAACCTAAATTTTTAACTACAGAGTACACTGTTTGTAAAGGGAAAACTATACACACTTTACTAGATTCCGTTGATCTCCATTTTGATATCTTGGAATCAAAAGATCATTCACCTCAGCATCCTCCAGCATCATCCCCACTCTTTTTTCAATATCTGAAACGAGAGCAGGTGACGCAGAATACATCATAGCCATTTTTAACATCTGCAATAAGAATTTACATGACACAGCTTCCTGTTGAGGAGGAAGTATGCTTAATAGGCTTTCAATAATTGTCTTTTGCTCCTTGCTGTGTCCAGATATTTCTTTCTCCTTCCCACTGTAAATACTGAACTGTAATTCATTCTTCCCATACCCATATCCTCTTAGCCCTTCTAACTCCACATCCATTCCTGGTAACCATAGTTTTGCATAGTGCATAATGCATTCGCCTATTATCTCTGGTTTGGTTCCTTTTGCTCTTATAGCCGCGATAATCCGCATGAAATGATCGATGCGAAGATTCGTGACATCGTTGAACCACCAGCCTTCTTGATTAACTGCTGCATCTGCTCTTGTGGAGTTATTATCTTTAGAAGCCTTCCAAGCAATGGAGTCACAGCATCTTCTAATAATTTGGAGATTCTCTGCCCATGGAGATAGAGTTTCACAAGATTTCAGTACAATGATTGTGTCTTTCCATGAAGAAAGCACAACAAATGTGAGGAAGGCTTCAGCCTTTGAAATGAGATTCCCATCTTCCAGTTCTTCAGTCATCTCTAAGAATTCTGATGCACATCTCAGTGCTGCTATGTTCTTTGAGTTGAAGTCTATTGGGAGGCCATAGCAGAATCTTATAATTATTTCAAATGTTTCAGAACCACCTGGAAAGTTTTCAAGCTTGAGCTCATATCCCGTATTCGAGACCGAAGGCGGTGCTTCCAATCGCCCTATGTAGGCGCATTTCGCTATCAAGGGATACTGATTCAGCAAAAGAAGCAAACACAAGAAACGATTACTTTGCCTTTCTCAAGAATTACTATCTTCCTTTTCAATGTTTTCTGCTTTCTCTTGCTCTTGAGGAAGTATATTAAAGCATGAAAAGGTAACTTAGTTCAACTACTAATAAAAAATAAAACCGCTTTGGAAGAGGAATATGTAGGAGTGTAGTTTCAGGGAAAATTCCAGTTTTGTAATACAATAAAATTGAGAAGATTATACCTTGTGAACATTATAGGTAGTTTCCTGAACTTGAATTGACAAGTCCGAAGGGATTTGAGGTGTGATAAACCTGCATGATCCCAAATCAGAGCAAGCAAAAAGTCACATCAATATGGAAATTGTGAATAGCGTTTTTGTAGCTTGCCAAAATATGAAATGAAACATTATACACACACACACAATATACACACTACCATGAGTGTTCGTTTTTGAAGCTGTCAGCAATTGTGATGACTTTGTTGGGAACTACGATGCTTTGGTGTGAAAATTGATCAGTGCCATCAGAGTAATTCTCTGCTTCTGTGTCTTTAGGTTGAGTCGCCTGAAGCTGAAGAGACTTTCTCATGGTGGTTTTCTCTAGTTGCATTCATGTTATGGTCATGCTTCATTAAACTTCTGAAGAATAAATGGTATGACATACCCAATCTCTGCTCTAAATTAATGCTGAGAAGTGAGTCTGTGGTTTGTATAGGAGTGTAGTTAATATGGTTGGTGGATTGTTCCTTTCCTTGTGAGTGTCTATTAGCTTTCACAAAATTCCCCCAAGTATATAAAAACTGAAAACTACACCTGGATGAGTAGTCATTAGTTTCACTTTCAATATTATTTATTACTCAAATGGGATAGAAGATAAGTAACTTAGGAAGAATAAAAAATTAATTAAATTAATTATTCATAAGAAAATATATATCAATTTATTTAAATTATCCTTGATATAATTTTTTTTAACATGTATAATAAATAGAGATAATTTGACACTAGTAGTACAAGTGGCATGTAGGTTACCCCTAGTAACAATGATTGGTGTTTGATCTTAGCTTGTAAGAAGTATGCTTCCCAATTTAATAAATAGAGATCATTTGAGGATATAAAATTTGATTCTTAATATAAGATATATTTAACTAATTTTATTAGACTAAAAAAATTAATTTAATTAATATGGTATATTTTTTTTAAAAAAAAATACTCTAATTATTTTTATTAACTCCCTCCTTTTATTTTTTTATTTGATTATTATTAATATAAATAATTTAAAAAAATTAATAAATATAAGAACTAAAGAAAAATATAAAATTAAAATATAAGTTTAGTTGAGTTTTTACATTTAAATTAAAATAGACCTTGCTTTTATATTTATAATTTGATAGGGTCTTAATTATGCTAAGTTTTAATGGCTTATTAGTCATGTAGTTATTGTTAAGAAAAAGCAATCTTGTTTAATTATTTGAAATCATGTGCCTAGCTGCCAAGTGTTAGCTGTTACAGTTTAAAATTAATTAAAATTTAAAATAAAAAAGAATTGAAAGATAATTCAAAATCACAAGTCACATCTAGCCAATTTTATTTAAATAAACGATAGTCACCTCTAGCTACAGGTCCTATTTGGATTACACGGAAAAGCTAAAAATTAAATAAATATTAATTAAAAATTTAAAAAAATTTATCAATTAAATAATAATTTTAAATAAATTTATATGAATATTTTTTATTTCAAAATATAGAAAAAAATATATGGGTATTAAATAATTAATTTATCTATATTTTTTTAATACTCTATATTTCCTCTTTATTTATGAGTTTTTACTGATGCTCCACTCTCTCTCTCTCTCTTTTACCCCATTTTTTCGTTTCCTCTATGTGTCCTAATCTTTCTCTCATTTGTCCCCTCCATCTATACTGAGATATTGTTCACCTGTGCGCCTTCATGTGCACTGAGTAGAGAGTCGACTCGTGCGACCCCTGTATAGTGAGCTTTCGCCGACCCCTTCGACTCTTTGTCTTCTTGGCTTTCTCTGATCAATTTCCCCCATCTGTGCTCAACTTTCGCCAACCTGTAAGCTTATCTCAGTTGTTGGCTACTGTGTCTACTGCCTTTGCTAGTTCTATTGCTATCGTGTCGTCATTTTGCTTTTATCTGGACCTCCTTCGTCGATGCTGCTCCTTTGTCGTGATGGATGCTATCGGCGGGAGGGGAGATGGCTGACAAGTCTGGTTTTACTATTCTGCTTGAGGCTGGAGGAAAAAGATTAAAAATTTCACTTTATATAATTATTATTTTATTTTATATATTTTTTGATAATTTATTAATTATAAAAATTATTTTAATAATAATTATTAAAATATATATTTTTTAAAAAATTTGTTTTTCATAATCACTTTTTATCTATAAATTTTTTAAAAAAAACTAAACCAAATAAACTTGTAAGATACAAAACCTTATCCTTAGAATCCTTATACTAATAAAAGTTGGGGAAGGAAGGCAATCTTTTTCCTAAAATTGATTTAAATATTTTTTTTTAGTATTAGTACTAATCAATATTTAGACATCTTAAGTTAATAGCTAGTCATTCATAGAAGACACAAATAAAAAGTTAATTTTATTTTTAAATATAATTTTTTTTATATTTATCTATTTTTTAAAATTACTTTTATTGATATTTTTTTAACAATAACCAAATAAGAGAGGAAAAAAAAATTAAAGAAGATGATTATAATATTTTAATAAAAATATATTATACTTACTAATTTAACTAAATTTTTTAATCTAATTTAAATAATTAAATATATATTATATTAAGTAATAGAGAAATATTAAGAAACCTGAAGCTAATATACGTTATATCCTTGTTTGATAATCTCAAAAACTTTAGTTTTAAAAGGGCTTCTAGCCTAAACTTTTATTTGAAGAAATTTTAAAATAAACAATCATATTTTTTTAAAAAGGCTTTTAGACAAAGCTATATTTAAAACTAAAGTTTTGAATAAATTACTGAAACTAGGTTTTATAATAGTAAAAGAGTTTATAGACTACCTAATTACTGTTTTATCCTTACTTTTGTATACCCTCTCTCATCTATCCTCTCTCTTTTCTCTTTTCTACTCTCTCCTTTTTCCTCTCTTTTCTCTCTTTTCTACCCTCTCTCCTCTCTCCTCTCTCATATTTTTAATAAAAGTATATCCTTTATAGTAATTTTTTCAATTACAAAAGTCTTTCTAGTAATAATTATCTAAGTACTCATTTATTTAGGGCTCGTTTGGATAATATTTTAGAAAATTGCTTATGAAAAAAATAGCTTTTTGGTAGCTTTTATAAAAGGATTTTTGGAGAAAAGTTTATAAAAAAGATTGTTTTGAATAAATGAGTATTTGGATAATTATTTACAGAAGTACTTTTATTATTGATAAATTACGAAAAAGGGTATGAGTATTAAATAAAAAAAATGAGAGATGAGAGATAATGTAAAAAAGAAAAGAAAGATAAGAGAGGGTTATAAAAGAAAGGAGAGAAAACAGAAGGTGTAAGAAAAAGTAGAAAAGAGAGGAGAGTGTATGTAAGAAAAATTATGGGTAATATAGTAATTGGTTAGTCCATAAGCTCTTTTATTGTTCTATAAACTACTCTGACTAGCTTATCTAAAATATTGATTTTAAACTGTAGTCTAGTTCAAAAGCCTATTTGAACAAATATAACTGCTTGTTTGGCAAAATCTACGTTTAAAACTTAGGTTTTGCTAGTAAACACACACACACACTTAGAATCACATTTTTTATAAACTCTTTTCTAATAGTTCTTTTTTTATAGAAGTTATTCAAAAAAAATTCTTTTATAATTCTTTTTAAACAGGCCCTATAAAGAAGGAGTAACTGAGTAGGGGAATATAACCATTAAAAATATAGAGAGAAATAGTTAAAAAATTGATGAGTGTTATTAATATTAGAATATATATGTCCATCTCTATCTCCCTCTTCCTCTTCAAATTTCCTAAGTTATTATTCCTCCATTAATTAGTAGACTTTTTATTATTCCTCCATTAATTATTAGACTCTTCATTATTCTTCCATTAATTAATGGACTCTTCATCTTCAACTTCTATGCCTATAAATAGGCCATGCCATTTGTGTTGTAAGGAAAAAAGAAGAAATAATAATATATACTTCTTTCATTTTCTTGTTCCCATCTCTTCTATCCTCCTAATCTTATTGCTAGTTTTATAAGACGTTATCAGCACGACTGCTCTAGAAATTGACGTTATTGTAAGGTCTATCATCGGAAGGTATGTTGAATTATAGTTTTATATTGGATTACTTTTTAATTATTCAACATTCTTAATCTTGATCTCTATTTACCTCTTATTATATTTTTATGATAGTATCATCATGTCAAATCTTACAAAACTTGAGTTTGTGGCTCTTAATATTACTTGAGTTTGTTATACTTTTGTATACTTTTGGTGGCTGAACAAAATAATGAGCTTTTAATGAGAAATCATGAATCCCGTCCAACTGGCTCTACTGCATTTTCAAAAGTGAATGTAGTAACAAATGAATCATCACATGGTCAGGGATATGGACTGGATGTGGACGCGGCCGTGGTCAACATGGTCGTTGTTCCCACTCGAGGTGGGTAAACAATGATGATAACCACAAAAAGGAAACTAGTGAGAATGATAATTATATTGAAAATTTATGTCATCGTTGTGGTGGAAAAGGTCATTGGGCTCGTACTTATCGTATACTAAGACATTTGGTTGAATTATACCAAGAATGGCTCAAAAGGAAAAATAAAAATAAAGGCAAAGAGCCAAAGATAGAAATAAATTTTACTGGGGAAGAAAGCGATTCTGATTATGGCAACATGGATGTTACTCATTTAGATGCTGCTGATTTCTTTGCCGATTCTAATGAAAGAATTGATCACCTAATTGGTGATGGGAGTGTCCAAAAATAAGTTAACTTTTATGATTATGTGTGTTTTCCTTTTACTGTCATAAAGTAATAATTCTCTCAATAAAAAAAGAAGAAGAGGTTTCTACTTACTATAAAGTTATTTCTTTCAATAAATAAAATTATGAGTATTTCTTTTTATTAATTCTTTTGTGTTTCTTTTGCTATGTTCCTGTTAATGAAGAATGGCACTCATTGACATTAATAAAGAAGATTTATGCCTCGTTGATAGTGCAACAACTCATACAATATTTAGAAATATAAAATATTTTTCATCTTTGGTAATACGAGAAGCCAATGTCCATACCATATATGGAAGTATAAAGATGATTAAAGGGTTTGGAATAGCTAATATATTGTTATCTGGAGGAACACAATTATACATTGATAGTGCATTTTATTCCTCCAAATCTAATAGGAATTTGTTGAGTTCCATAGAAATGGATACCATATTGAAACAACAAATAGAGAAAATTAGGAATATCTTGTTATTACAGATATGATTTCTGGTAAAAAATGCACACTAAAAAAATTCCCTGCTCTTTCCTCTGGAATATACTACACATTTATTAGTACAATTGAAACACATGCTATTGCAAACCCAAAGTTTACAAGTGAGAATAAATTTAATATTTGGCATGACCAGCTAGGCCATCCTAGTACAATAATGATATAGAAAATAATTGAGAATTCATGTGGACATTCGTTGAGAAAAGAATCAATTCCAAAATTTCATATTTTCTCATGTGATGCATGTTCTGAAGGAAAATTAATTATTAGACCATCATCGGTAAAAAATAGAAAGTGAGTCTCTCACTTTTCTAGAATGTATACATGGAGATATTTGTGGGCCGATACACCCACCATGTAGACCATTTAGATATTTTATTATTCTAATTGATGCATCAACAAGATGGTCACATTTTTACTTATTATCTTCTCGTAACCTAGTATTTGCGAGATTACTTGCTCAACTAATTAGATTGAGAGCACATTTTTCAGATTATTACATTAAGAAAATACATCTAGATAATGCAGATGAATTTACTTCACAAGCTTTCAATGAATATTGTATGTCTCTGGGAATCAATGTTGAACATTCTGTAGCATATGTTCATACACAAAATGGTCTTACAGAATCATTAATTAAACGTTTGCAATTGATTGCAAGACCATTGCTTATGAAATCAAATCTCCCAATATCTACTTGGGGACATGCAATTTTACATGCAGCGATGTTAATTTGTATCAGGTCAACTAATTTTTTTAAGGGCTCCCATTTACAAATAGCTTTTAGTCAGGAACTAAATATTTCCCATCTAAGGACTTTTGGATGTGCAGTATATGTTCTGATTACTCAATCACAACGTACTAAAATGGGTCCTTAAAGAAGGATGGGAATATATGTTAGATATGAATCTCCTTCTATAATAAAATATTTAGAGCCAACAACAAGAGATTTATTTACGGCTCGATTTGCTGATTGTCATTTTGACAAATCAAATTTTACAACATTAGGGGGAGAAAATAAACAGTTAGAAAATAAAATTAGTTGGAATGAATTATCATTATCTCATCTTGATCATCGTATAAAATAATGTGAATTAGAAGTTCAAAAGATAATTCATTTACAGAATCTAGTCAATCAATTGCCAAACGCATTCACTAACCCCAAAAAAGTGACCAAGTCACATGTTCCAGCTGTGAATGCTCCTATCAGAATTGATGTCCTTATTGGACAATCCACTGATACAAATGGATCAAAAGCACGCTTGAAGCGTGGCAGGCCCATCGGTTCTAAAGATAAAAATTCTCGAAAAAGAAAAGGAGCTATAAATATAGATGACCAGGTTGAGGATATTCAACAAAATTTAGTGACTCCAGAAGAGTCATTTGACAACACTAATATCTCAATTTTGAGAGACATTCAGGTACCTAAAATATGTAAAAATAATGAGATCTCAATAAATTATATTGTCAATAGAATACGATAGGATTGAGATAAAGTCAACGTTGATGATATTTTTACATATAATGTAGCGCTTGATGTAATAAATGATTATGAGGATCATGAATAAAAATCCATTAGCGAATGCAAACGAAAAGATGATTGGCCAAAATGGAAAGACGCAATTGAGGCAGAATTACAATCATTAGAAAAATAAAATTTTTTGGCCATGTGGTTCTTACACCTGAAGATGTAAAACCAGTTGGATATAAATGGGTTTTTGTGAGAAAAACAAATGAAAATGGTGAAGTAGTAAGATACAAAGTACGACTTATTGTTCAAGGATTTACACAAAAACCTGATATTGATTTGGTAGAAACATACTCACCAGTGATGGATGCAACTACTTTTTGATATCTAATTAGTCTGGTAGCAAATGAAAGTCTCAATTTACGTTTAATGGATGTTATTATAGCCTATTTGTATGGCTCACTTGACAATGACATTTATATGAGTCTCCCTAACAGATTTGAGTTGCCGAAGGTATACAATTCAAGTTTTCGAGAACGGTACTCAATTAAGTTAAATAAATCTTTATATGGATTGAAGCAATCAGGGCGCATGTGGTATAATCGACTTAGTAAATATCTATTGAAAGAAGGATATAAGAATGATCATATATGTCTATGTATTTTTATAAAAAGATCTAAAAATGAATTTGTTATAATTGCTATTTATGTCGGTGACATAAATATCATTGGAACTCCTAAAGAGATTTCCAATGCTGTGAATTGCTTAAAGAAAGAGTTTGAAATGAAGGACTTGGGAAGAACAAAATTTTGCCTTGGACTACAAATTGAATATCTGAAAAATGGGATCTTCCTGTATCAAGAAACTTACACGAGAAAAGTCTTAAAACGTTTCTATATGGATAAATCACATCCATTATACACTTTGATGATTGTAAGATCTTTAGAGAAAGACAAAGATCCCTTTAGACATCAAGAAAGTGATGAAGAACTACTTAGTCCAAAAGTACCTTATCTTAGTGCAATTGTTGCGCTTATATATCTTGCTAGTCACACACGACCAGATATATTATTTACTGTTAACTTACTAGTAAGATATAGTTCTTCACCAACACGAAGACATTGGAATGGGGTTAAGCACATTCTTCGTTACTTGAAGGGTACAATGGATATGAGATTATTTTATTCAAATGAATACAAAACTGATTTTGTCAATTATGCCGATGGTGGATTTTAATCTGATCCACATGTTGGTAGATCACAGACAAGTTATTTGTTCACATGTAATGGTACAGCTATTTCATGACGATCAATGAAACAAACTATATCAGCCACATCATCTAATCATGCAGAAATACTAGCGATACATGAAGCAAGTCGAGAATGTGTATGATTAAGATTGATAATATATCATATACGTACTACTGTAGATTGTCATATAGTAAAATAATCCTAATAGTTTTATATGAAGATAATATTGCATGTATTACCCAACTAAAAAAAGGATATATCAAAGGAGACAAGACAAAATATATTTCTCTAAAATTCTTTTTCACACATGATCTTCAAAAGAATGGTGAGATTATTATCCAACAAATCCGTTCTAAGGAAAATCTAGCAGATTTGTTCACCAAGTCACTTCCAGCAACAATATTTGAGAAGCTCGTATATGACATCGGACTTCATAGATTCAGATATATCAATTGACGTTGCAAAAAGGGGGAGTCAATACACGTTGTACTCTTTTTTCCTTGGCTGAGGTTTTGTCCCACTAGGTTTTCCTAACAAGGTTTTTAATGAGGCAGCACTATAAGTGTATCAATTAAATGTGCTCTTTTTCTTTCACTAGGTTTTTATCCCATAGGTTTTTCCTAGTTAAAATTTTTTAATAAGGCACATTATTAAAGAATGGACATCTAAGGGAGAGTGTTATGAATATTAGAATATAGATGTCCATCTCCATCTCACTCTTCCTTTTCAAATTCCCTAGGTCATTTATTCCTCTATTAATTATTAAACTATTTATTATTTCTCTATTAATTATTAGACTCTCCATTATTTTTCCATTAATTAATAGACTCTTCATCTTCAACTTCTATGCTTATAAGTAGGCTATGCCATTTGTGTTGTAAGGAAAAAAAAGAAAAAATAATATATAATTCTCTCATTTTCTTGTCCTTATCTTTTCTCTCCTTTTAATCGTATTATTAGTTTTATAAGAAACGTGAAAGCCAACTTCCTTTTCAAGTTCATAAATGGTTAAATTGACAATTCCAACCCTCCTAATATAAAAAATTATTAAATTTGAATGAAACTTCAAGTAGAAGAATAAATGTTTAAAAAGATATTGAATACTTTTAAATTAAGAAAGTTAAATCACTTTATTTAAAATTTCAAATTGATATAAGAGAAAATTGAGAAAAAAATTTAAATTAAAAATTTTATTAATGAAAAGAATTTGATAAAATTATATATATATATATATAGAATACCTACCTTTTACAAATTTTATACACACAAAATATTAATATTTTCATTATCAGTAATAAAATTTGTAATAATTTTTTTTTATTTTTGTGGGTGATACAATGTATTTAGAGATTACTGATTAATATCTTTCCTACATAGGCATTGTTAAGCGTCATTTTTATTATTTTAGTCTCAAAGTGATATCAAAGAATCATTTTGACTTGAACTATAAGAAAAGAGCTATATTTTTGGGCCAAAAAATGAGGCTAATTAAATTGATCATAAAAAAATTTCCCAGCTTTCTAATTTCTCCCCTTGATTGTACCCAAAAAAAAATTCTCCCCTTGAAGTGCATTATTCAAAGGTTTGGCCGTTTCAAGTACGCGTCGTGGTTGGCGCCTTGGCGGTTTCTCTTCGCTGATATAAAAATGTGTTGCACTCAAATTTGCCTATCGTCATATTTTTCTTGTTTCTCCCTTGACGCTCGCCCTGTGATCCTGAGGTTTTGTGAGATTCAGATCTGAGCCTTGTCTGCTCCACACAGCCAGTTACTGACATTTCTTTAGATCCAGCTCCACTAAATGGCGACGGTGTCCCCTCTTTCCAAATACAAGCTCGTCTTCTTGGGCGATCAATCGGTTGGCAAGACCAGTATTATCACACGCTTTATGTACGACAAATTCGACACAACGTATCAGGTCATTCCCGATCCGTTTGTTTCTTTTTATTTGCTTCGCAATTAGGTTTCGTTTTTGTTCATTTCGAATTTTCTCGGAACCGCAGTTGAAGGATTTTGATTATACTGTCGATCCCTTATCTCTGATCAGATATCACGTTTCCGATTTACTATATCTGTGTGTGTTTTTTCGTAGATCAATCTGCAATTCGACATAATTTTACGCTCTTAGTTCTTCTGGCAGCGGGCAATACCATTATCGTTTGTTATGGAGAGTTTCTCCTATACTGTATATGTTTTGTAACCTTCGTTTTGTGTTGCTGAGGTTTTAAGATCATCAAACTGATGAGGCACTTAATATATGTATACCGTTTAAAATATTGCTGTGATTATGAAAGTGTTTGCGAAGAGTAGGAGCGAGAATAGATTTTCTGTTACATACTCTAGTCTAGTAGATGCTTTTTCTCAGTTTTTGGTGTCGTTTGGGGTACTATTATCTGAACTATATTTAAATTCTAGTTCCGATATAATGTAGGTTAAGATCTTACAATCAAACCATTGCGTACTGGTTCGTTATACAGTAATAATGTTCAAGGTTTTGATTAGTGTTGATAATTGAAAATTGCATTGAGATTTAGGCGAATTATATATGTGTTAAAATCCTCTGACCTTGTAATGTTCCTTGTTTATACTGGTTATCCTGTATCATTATTGATTAGTAGATAATCGAAAATGGAAACTTGTTTTCATGCCTCTTTCCTTGATTCCATTTTCTAGTTTAACGCTTGTTTTGCTAATTTGAGTTGCAGGCTACTATTGGAATTGACTTCTTGTCAAAAACGATGTACCTTGAAGACAGAACAGTTCGTTTGCAGCTTTGGTAGGCTATATTCTTCATCTATATACAATTTCACTCTAATTATGATTATTTTTCATATAAACGCATGTTTTGCTAATTTGAGTATCCCACTACTCATTACTGAAAAGAAAAACTTCGTTGCAATTTTTTGGGTGTTATACTTACTCATATTTATAAGTAGGTGTAAATAAGAAAAAGAGAGGGATGATAGCAAAGGAAATGATAAGTAAGAAAGTAAATAAGGAGGAATGAGTTCTAAGCTGCGGATTATATTTTAGGTGGTGGTCTGTTATACTGGATGAAAACATCTAGTGAACATTGTCGTTCCTCATTTCCTCTTATTCATAGGAGATCTGAAAATTGCTTTTAGTTCGTTCTTAAGTGGTGAAAAGTGCTACTGCTATAAGTTTTGACCTCAATTCATATTTTTCATTACTAAATTTGATAGAATTACTATCTTTCCACTTTATCGTTCCTTTACATAAACATCTCACCCCTTTTCATGTAGAGAGCTTTGCAAGAACAATAGATAGCTTTTCAGGACACTGAGTTGAACATCAAACTTTTTGGGGTGCCGCCGTCAATATCTTCGGGTGTTCTTGGTGTAGGCTTTTCTATATGTTGAATGTTGAATCATTTGGCTTAACGCTGTGTATTTTAACTTAACAGGGATACTGCAGGACAAGAAAGATTTCGAAGTCTTATTCCAAGCTACATCAGGGATTCTTCTGTCGCAGTTATTGTATATGATGTAGCCAGTAAGTTTTAGTTTTTGTTTTCTTTTGTCACTAAGATTCTTTAGTTTTTACATGATTCTTTGAATCACTTGTTAATGACACTCTTCAAAGGCTTTGTAGCATTAGTAGTGATTGAAAAATTTCTCCTCTTAAACTTTCTATCTGATGTTTGGGATATCTTGATGTTCGGTAATGCTCATTTCTTTGATTATTCACAAGCTACTATATATACGGCCATCTATGATTATCTGAATTTATCATCTAGCCTTTGTCATGCAGACAGGCAATCGTTTCTCAGTACTAATAAGTGGATTGAGGAGGTACGTACAGAAAGGGGAAGTGATGTTATTATCGTCTTGGTTGGGAATAAAACCGATCTCGTTGATAAAAGGTGAGTGATGAGTAATGAAATGTGGCCCAAATGATTTTTATTGGTTACAGTTTGTTGATTCTGTTGTATAGAAAGGTGGAAAAGAAGGAGGAACAGAGGAAAACAGGGGAGATAGAGAGAGAAGGGAGAGAAAGAAGATAAGATAGACGAGAGAGTGAGAAGGGACTCAATTCATTAATCTCATAGAGCTGATTACAATTACAGTTAGTCCTAAGCCACCTATTTAGCCTTTAGCTATTAACAGTAATCTCTCCCCCTTGCCCCAACTAATTCCTAACTAATTATATTATTTATTATATTTACATATCAATTCCCCTTCCCCCAAAAACCTTTGTCCCCAAGGGTCAAGTACACATAAAATTGTACCAACCCATAGCCAAGCAGCAGCTTGATTAATTCTCCCTTGAACCAGTTTAGAACCAGAATTATTGTTGGAGTGAATTTGAGAAATGAGGCCCACGTTACATGTATGAATCTGTTATATCAAATAGATTATTAGTTTTGTAACAAAAAAAAAGATTATTAGTTTCTCATTTCTATCGTGATTTTGACATCTATACAGGCAAGTCTCAATAGATGAAGGGGACGCCAAGTCTCGTGAATTTGGAGTCATATTTATAGAAACTAGTGCTAAAGCGGGCTTCAATATTAAGGTGAATTCCCCAAGTTCTGTCCTTCATTTGTTATTTAAAAAAGAAAATATCAGAACATGCTTCTGAACTTGGTGCCTGTTATGGTCATATTAATCGTCAAAAACTTGGTCATGCTCCTTGCCACTATATGTCCACTCTAGAACCTTTGAATTCACAGTTTCTGTTCCAATTTGACCTGTTTTGGTTAGTGTCTTACGCAAACGAAAATTTGCAGCCTTTGTTTCGTAAAATTGCGTCAGCCTTGCCAGGGATGGCAACTCTTTCGTCTACAAAACAGGAAGACATGGTTGATGTAAATCTAAAGCCCACTGTCAATGCATCCAATAATACGGAGCAGCAAGGAGGAGGTTGTGCGTGCTAGATCAAAGTTAATTTTCCAACAGCTAAATGTGTCTTCACTATACACAACTCTGGAATTGGCTCCTTTAGTAAGGCGAGTTCCTGGAAACCTTGCTTTCATACGAATGCTTCTTCAGTTTACACAGGTGAGGGGAACGCGTTGTGGGTAATGTTTGATGTAAGATACAGAGAGACCTCCGTAGTAATTCCCTTTTTTTATTATACAATTAGAGTCTCGATATTATAATACATGTAATGAGCGCGTAGAAAATTTTTGTAAGTTTTTAATTCGTTTAGACTTTAATTCATATAGATTTTAAAAGCATATTTAAATTGAGAAAATGGATGAAAAATAAAGAGAACTTGTAAACTAAATTTGTGTTCGAAAATATATTTAAACAAGACCTTTCTTTCTTTCATTATTTTTTACTGTTCCCAGTTTAGGCATATCTTAATACTCAATATACTTTGTTGAAAGCCGAGATTATGGAACCCAAGTTTGCGTATCATGGATGTTAACATCATCTGCAAAAGTAAAATGTGTATTTGGAAAGTATAAAAATTAAAGTTTTAGAAAGGTTTTTAGTTTAAATTTTAATTTGAGAAAATTTTAAAATAAATAGTTATATTTGTTTAAAAATATTTTTAAATTAAATTATAATTTAAAATTAAGATTTAAAATAAACTATTGAGATTAATTTTTATAATAGTAAAAAAATTTATGAATTATCTCATTATTATTTTAACTTTATTTTTTATTATATTATCTATCATTTTTACTCTCTCTTCTCTATTATTTTTACTTTCCCTTATCTCTTCTCTATTATCTCTCCTCTCTCCTCTCTTTTATTTTTAATAAAATCATATTATTTTTAATAATTTTTAATTATAAAAATTCTTTTGATAATATTTAGTTAAATATTTATTTATTCAGATATATTTTTTATAAGCTCTTCAATTTTTTTAAAAAAATATCTAAAAATCCTCTTTTTTTTATAAATTATTTTTTTAATTTTTTATCTAAATAGGCCTAATGGTGAGTTTATAGTCATGGGATCATCTCGAAGAATGGCCCGCACTCTTCTAGATCAAAAACAAAAAGGGAAAGAAAAATGCCGTGCAGTCTACCGGTTAAAGGTTTTAAGTTTTAACCATTTGCAACACAAAATAGAGGCATCTAGCATAGCAGCATGGAATATTCTAGATTTATCTAAAATACTTAAATTATTTTTAATATAAAATATATTTAATTAAATTAAAAAATTAATTAATTAATATAATATATTTTTCTAAAATCCCTTAATTATCTATCAATAAAAATAATTTAAAAAATTAATAAATATAAAAGATAGACCTTATATTTATAATAATTATCAACTCTCTAATTATATCTTTATATTAAAAATATTTTATTTAGTAAGATATGTATCTTAAAATACTTTTGGAGCAATTTTATTATTGTTATGAGCAATAAACATCCTAAACTTAAAAAAAAAACTTCAAAATATTAAATGTTACTGAAAAATAATAACTCAAGTCTCATAACTTAACCCAAATAGAGTAGAGTGATGAATTCCAATTTAAATATATGAAAAAAATGAATATACAAAGTGTTATTATTTAGTGTGATAAAAAAATAATTAAAAATAATTTTGGCACGGTTACAATAAAAATATAATAAATACGATATATTTTAAGTGTAAGGCCTTTTATACTGTTGTCAAGGCTTTTTATATTTTTTATATAAAAAAATATAGATAAGTTCAACGATTCTCTACCAAAATCAAGATATAACCCCAAGGTTTAGATAATACTTAAAGAGGACTTGTGAAATCACATACTAAAAAAGTCTTCACAATAGCAACAATAGCAATAGGCATCGAACTCATGTCCTTATAGAATACAGAGATATTTTTTCCCATATATATATAACAACTCTAATTTTCACTATGTTCGCCTAGGCCAAGCTGTGTACTGTAAAATAAAATCCACTAATCTATGACATGGATCCATCGCTCACACACTAGTTCCCTAGGGGGACGCTAGTCATTTATGAGAATGGATTACAGGCCCTGCGTTGGCTTCTTTCATATAATAAATGAGAATATGAAAAAGTCGCTAAACATTTCCCCTATATTATCATCAAATTTATAAGGAGTCACGAATTAATTTTAATAGAGAAGTTTACTTCGTTTGAAAAAAGGAACTATATTCTACACATCAACACAAAAGCATCAAATTTTTTAATTAATTCAACTATTCAAGGAAGCAAAGGTTGAACAACTACTAAATCAGAACAAAATTCTCACCCTTCTGCCTGATTCTCAACGTCAGATATATCAACACCAGCGATCCCAAACTTGACCTGCATAAATAGAGTATTGATCCATTTAGTGAAAGATGTAGGTAGGCAGAATACTTCTCCTGGATTAATTATTTCAATTGAAAGAAAGAATTTCCAGTTGCACTGCACTCTTCCCTCTTCCTAAAAGAGAAGGCATCATAATAGACCCACTTGAGCCTGCCTGTAATGCTATGATTTGGAAATTGGAACGACCAATCTAAGCTCTGAACCGTTAAAACTCTCAATTGCAAGATGATTAAATTGTTAAGTCACCCTCAAGCATAACCAAAAGTTCATGACACAAGGTATTGCCTGGAAGTTGGGAGGAGAAGGTAAAAGAAGGAATCTAAAGAAAAATTCAGAGAAGAGAACCGATGGTTAAGTTTTTCTTGGAGAAACTTTCTCCTCCAAAACACCCCAAATTTAGAAAACCTAAGATTAGATAGAAACCATTTTAGTTGGCGTTTGAATAGATGGATTGGGATTTAGATTTTAGATTTAAAATCTCACATTTAAATTAAAATCCTTTGTTCGGGTAGTATAAAAAATCCAAGAATGAGTTGTCCTACTTGTGTGATTTCTCCACATGTTTGGGTAATTATTTATTAAAAGAGGATGGTTGAGATTTGAAATAATTAGGATAGATTAGGTATTTGAAATTCTAAAGGAATTGTACTAAAAAATTTGCTTGGATTTGTATCAAATCCAAATACATAAAATTGTGTGTATCCAAATAATGGATTTGGTCCAAATCCAATTCCCCACTAATCCAAACATAACATTAGAGGATTTTGGAAAGTTATTCCAAAATCCTTAGTTAGCCTTACATACTACTAAGTCCCAAGCAAGTAATAGGTTTTAATGAAATTCTCCCCTATCATTACCTTCAACATCAAACATTTAATATTTTGTATTAGCAGGAATACTTTAAAACTTTGAAAGGGTAGAGATGCTTAGAGGCTCTGCGCTGGAGGAACACTGTACTCTAGCATCAGTAAAATATACCCACTGGAGGAATCCTAGAACTAGCATCAGTAACCGAACATATTTCTGATCCCAGAGTCAATAAAATCAGGAACACTGTACTCTATCTTTCTCCTATTCTTCTTTACCCTTCGTCTTTGTCTAATTTAGAAACAGCGCCAACTAAAACTCTTCTCCCTGATTATCATTCTATCAATTAAACAATATACCCACCAAATGGATTAGAGGAGTCATTACTTAATTGATTTACACTGCATCGTTGCATGATATCTCTTGTGAACTCAACAGTCCTCAATAGAATGTAACCCAGAAAATAAACCTATTCTTGTACTAAGAATGGGGGGTTCAAAACTTGGAGGTATACAGTCGTTACACGTACTAGTGATTGGGGTAAGTCAAAAGGAGAAAGTGAAGCACTCAAGTGCACAGTTGGCAAGACAAGATAGCTTGATCAATGGATCTGCCCAACTTTCTCTTAAAAGTGCTTCAATGCTTAAAGACTAAAACACAAAGTTCTTGGTAAGTAAAAGTCTTGTTCTTACTGAGCTCAAAGGTTTTTGAGAAAATTGATAAAAATTGTTTAGGGCTGCCGGGTGATTGGGAATCTTAATTCAAGCATAATAAAAGTGTAAATGAACTGAAGACAAGTGCGAGTTTAAGTGTCTCTAGGGATTGCGGAGTCTAACTCATGATAGTGAAGGGATATAACTTGACAGTTAACATCCATGATAGGCATGTCTAAATAAAAGGGACAGACAATACCTGCAAGTTTAATGCATGGATTAATGGGCTATAAATGGAGAGCTATATTTGCAGGAGATATGGGATTACCACGGGTTTAACAATCACAGCTGACATATTCAGATAAGTTAGGCTAAGGAGCAGTGGACCTAGAGTTGATTTCTCAAGAAAGGCAGCTCTAGGGAGAAGGGAGTGAGCTCAGCCAGAACAACTACTCTATTTACTAAGTATCAAAATCTTGCCTGACTTACTAGAGTGATTCAGCATAGCGTGAAGACACATCCACTACTTTTAAGGATTATTCCATGGAAAGGAGGATGAGGATCATTCCTTCACAATATTTTCAACCATGTTTAAGTTGGGTGACACAAGTGGGTAACGTAGGTGCAATTCTTCTTAGGATAGCACCATGGAGACTACAAGAAAGGGGACAGCCTCATTACAACTCTCCTTCACCTCAACTTCAGAACAGGTAAGTAAGGAAATTTAGGGTAACTATCCAAAAGACAGATTCATGGAGACTTGGAGTTGTTTGTTTAGCAGGCAGATAGACAGTAACTTTTACCATGGCAGAGAATTGATACTGGCACATATCTAGCAGCAAATGTAACGCATATTCTGATTGTGGAAACTTGAACTTACAATATTGAAAATAGAAAAGCGACTTTTCTGGAATCGAATGAGGCAGAACGCTTAAGTCTTCTGCATTTGTTATTCGGCATATCAAGAACTTTCTCAGTGACTGATTTATCTGTTAATTTACAAAATACAACGGTTAAAAATGCATCCAACCCACTGAAGAATTCAGCTGTAAAAACATGTGTAGGAGTTTAAGGAGAAGATAAAAGCTGCAAACCACAAAGGGTGACAGAAAAAGCGCAAAGAAATATCATAACGATCTGTAAGGGCTCCTCAAGTTGATTAACCACAACAAAACAAAAGGATTACGATTGACAATATGAATTTGATACCCTTGACATTCAATCTTCAATTTCAAGTCAACCTATTCTCCAGTAGAGTTTTTAATTACATAAGGCAATGCATGAACATAATGCTTGTTTTACTCCTTGCTTTTGAATCGCATGCAAATGCAATATCTTCTGTTTGATGATCTAATGGTCGAATAAGAATTATTCAGTATGCTAAAAAGGAGTATCAACTATCAATTGTCTTTAGAATGAAATCTATGAAAACTCAGTATGTGGGAACCTGTTCGTTGTTACATCAGATGAAGGTTCAAATTAGCCTGTTGTTAAAGAGAAATTTTCTTTTGTCAAGTCACTTAAGTTCATCCAGCAGGACAAATTTTCCATCAGCTCTAGACCATACTTCATGCTTGAGGCATCTATTTTACTTATGTCTGGTAAAACAAAAATTGCATACACTCACATGAATCATTAAATGCTTATCCAGTCCACAACAGCAAAGTGAAGAATTTAGAAAAACATACCTCTTCCATTAAATTTAAAACTCCCTTGTCTCCAAAATAACCTCTGCAATTTTGTACAACAGTAGTCCAAAATAAGAATTGGCAGAAGTCTAAATCCAGTGATAAAACAAACTCTGTTTCTCTTCTAAAACCCAAAAAGAAATGCTGCAGAAAATCACATAATTGCAGCTTGGATTATATCAATTGTTTGCAGTTAACTAAGACTATCATACGCTATCATAAAGAGCAGAGGCCCATAAGATTGATGCGCATGACTTACAGATAGTAAATTTTCAGTTTTAATACTTTCAACCCCCTCTTCGTAGGATTCAGGTGAAATTGAATTTTCATTTCCACCAGGTAGATCAATTACGCATGGGGAATACCCCTCTTCACTCTCCATTCGGAAATCAAAGCAGCTCTGGCAATTCAAGTGAGCATCTACGCATATTGGACCTTTAGATTGATTGGGAACCTCCAAGATGCTTAAGAATGCTGGTGGTGGAGCACAATGCGCATCATCAACGTCCTTGGACAACACCGAAATACTATAGACATCTTGGCCCTACAGAAATAGAAAGGAATCAATTCTTCAAGAAAAGCATATTTATTTTAAGCTATTTCCAGATAGCCGTTTATGAGATGAAATTGATCAATCAATTCAAAGAAAGGCACGCAATACAATAATACAACATTGATGAGTTTATCTAATCTCCTTCTGGTCCTCATAGATTGTGAGAACAAGGAGCTTCAGCAACTTATACTTCATAAAACCGTTTGATAAATAAAATTCATGAAGAAAGATAGCCCTAGGGAAATTCTATATCATAATGTACGTCTATGAAACATTACTACATATGAACAAGTCATAAGATTCTCCCTCAGTAATCAACAGTTCCCAACACCACAAATTTCTATTTAGAACTTGGTGAATTTCAAGGATTAAGTGCCTCTTCCCCTTACGACACATATGACAAGCATTAGCAGAAATTACGTCCAACATCACAAGCATATGTTTGAGAGACAACAGTATCATCATAAATATCAGTTAAACAGAAGAAGTCAGCCGCTGAAAAGACGGCTGATTGGGTAAGACAAGATCAAGTATTGCTTTTTAATTTATCTAGTTTGATCAACAAGAAACACTCAAACCACAACAACTGTTGCATTCAATACACAACATCATTTATCTTTACTTCTCCCATTCTCACACTTACCAAACATACACTTAAAAGGGGGCGGGAAAGAAAACGAAAGAAAAAGATTACAGAAGCATAAACTTATGGTCCGAAATGGCTTCAACCGGAAAAAAAAAAGTGTTTAAAATAGGAGAACTCACTGGTGAGCCGCTTAAAGGTTGATATAATCCTGATGCTTTATCTCCAACAAGAATTGGCGGAATCTCTGGAGGGGAAATCAGTTTAATGTCCTTTCAGCAACCTCTTATGAACCAAAAGAAACTATATAATAGTTCTTTCGCATAGTTACCTGAGGATAAGTGTTGGTTAGCGTCAGTAAGACTTGATTTAAGTGATTTCACACACCGACAATTGGCAGGTTCCCTGCCATTCCCTTTGAGAAATTCCTCAATAAGAGGTTCTCCCTGCAAGTACGCTTCGCGTCAGAGTTTTCTACAGCTTGGGAAGGAGTAGATTGAATAAAGTACTCTCTTAAAACTTAAAAGTAAAAGTTCGCGAAGAGTGGCTATAGCGTCCCTGAAATATTATCCTAAATTGATTTTAAGTTTCTAATGCAGCTGTACTGAAATATTGTTGTTCGCAAATCAATCCGTGAATCAACTTTCACATTTCAAATGGAAGATAGTTTAGAAGAAAATCTAAGCAAAATCGTTTGATCGCTGAGATTTATATCTTTGATTTCCATCAAACTGTGGAGTACTTCACAACCTCATCTCTTAGCTTTTAGCAAATAAAATAGGACTTAAGAGCATATGGAAGATGCGATTGACTTCAGATGCTGAGAAAATTCATGTCAAGAAACTAAACTTGAAATTTAGCTAACAAAATGAGAAGAAAACTACACGAGTTGGGCATCTAGCCAAAGATCAACTTCATTTTCAATCTGCGAATCAACTTTCACGCTTCAAATGGAAGAGAATTCTGAAGAAAATCTAAACAAAATCGTTTGACCTCTGAGATTTTTATCTTTGATTTTCCATAAAAACTGTGTCAGTACTTCACAACCTCACAGCTTCACATAACTACGACATTCCTCTCAACTTTTAGTAACTAGTAAAAGTAAACTAGAATTGAGAAGCAAATGGCAAATGCGATTGACTTCGGACGCTGAGAAAATTCATGCGAAGTAACTAAACTTGAAATTTAGCTTACAGAATAGAGAAGCAAATCTACATCAGTTGAACATCTAGCTGAAGATCAACTTCAATTAAGCAATGTATAAGAAGAACGTTACCTCGGAGGACGAATCAACAGCCATTATGGATGTGAATCAGAGAGAAGTAGAAAGTGGCTTTGTTCATGGACAGGCTTTAAAAGGAAATAATCCCCCGGCGCTATGAACGACACGTCACATCAAGTAAAACTCTTTTGGGCCCTACATTACCACGACGGGAGCGCGATTTGCCAGAAGGGCTCCTAAAAACGACACCTTCAGTCACGACAACGACATTTATTTTAACCTTCATCCTCCTCAATGCCGTTTTCACCATAATGACCCTCGCTTCGCTTTGGAGCCCCCTCTTGGATTTTCAAGAATTCAGAAAATGACAGGACATGAGATAAAAATATAAACAAAAACCAATTGAAACATTTTCGTGCTGTAGTTATTTTTAGTATAAAAGATAAAATTAAACCACAACGGGTTTTCTCCGTGACCTCATTCTCCTCCAACTACACGTTTGTCATTTAGCTCCGATGGGATCTTCGATGCCATCAATGGCCGCAGTAGCCGAATTTCTATGTGACCGGCTGAACTCAATAAATGGATAGAATGCCAGAAATAAATTATGTGAAGCATCAAGCTGTGAATTACTATAATACTGATTTTTTTATTGAAAAAGTTGTTGCCCTATGAAAATATTTAATTGTAAAAAAAGTACAATAAAAGTTTAAAATAAAATGTTCGGTTAATATTTATAAATGGTAATGCTCATTAAAATTTTTATATTTTATATTAATTAATATTACTTTATTCGTAAGCCATGAGTTTCATGTCAAAATTTCTGTAAAACAGATCGCTACATTCTTGTTTTATATAGTTGTGACCGTGATGGTTATTTTTTAAAAATAATTTGAGATGTTTTAATTTTAATAAAAATATCTTTAAGCTTTACTAAAAACACATTTTTTAAGCTTTTTGCTGTGATTCCACGGACAACGAGACAAATGTCCGTGAAAACGAGTCACGGGTATGTTAACTATTCTCTCTCTCTCTACCATTATTTCAAAAAATCATCTTGATTGGTTCCACCGGTTGGAACATCAATTCAACTCGCTTTTAGACCAAAAAAAAAATTATTTTTATGATTAAGGGTATTTTTGAATTAATTTTTGGAGAATAGATTCTGAAAAATAGATTTTAGGGAGAATAGATTCTAAAAATAATAGATTCTGGGTAGAATAGATTATGGAGAATAGATTTTGGGAATAATAGATTTTGAAAATAGAGATGTTTGGATGATTAATAGTAGAATCACTTTTTATATTAATAAATTACTAAAATGGGTATGATTTGATTAAAGTATGAGAGAAGAGAGAGGATAGAGAATAAATAGCAGAGAGGAGAGAGAGGAGAGAGAACAAATAGGAGAGAGAAGAGAGTGTAGAGAAGAGAGAGGAAATAGGAAATAGGAGAGAGTGTGAAGAAGAGAGAGTATAAGAAAAAAGTAAGGATAAAATAGTAATTGGATAATCTATAAGCTCTTTTACAGTTCTAAAATCTATTTTCAGTTGCTTATTCAAAATCATAGTTTTAAACTGAGGTTTTACCCAAAATTAATTCTGGACAAAAATGATTGTTTGGTTTAAATTTTTTCAAACCGAGGTTTTATTCCAAAATTAATTCTGGACAAAAATTGATGTTTGTATGAAATTTTTTTAAACTGAGGTTTTGCCCAAAATTCATTATCTACCGCTGAATCCAAACACGCACTAACTTAAATTAGAGAGAGATTAACTGTACGTTCTGTATCTTCCCAACATAAGTTTCAAAAATATTTTTAATTTAAATTTTAATTTAATTTTTTTAAAAATAAATAGTTATATTTATATATAAAATTTATAAATTAAATAAACTTTTAAAAATACTTTTTAAAATAATAAAAAATTTATAAATTATTTAACTATTATTTTACTTATATTTTTTCTAATTCTCTTATATTCTTTCTATTTTTTCTTTGCATCCTTGTCGTTAGTGTTATTATCGCCTCCTTGTCATAGTCACTTCTCCTTTGGCTATGCTTGTCGTCGTCGTCCTCATCTAAATTTGGGGTTGCCATAGTTAATGCTGTCGTTTCTACTTTGTCTCTAGTCTTTATTGTAGATTTGAGGTGGTTGTCGGTGTCCAATATCGTCGTCTCTAGTCAACTCTTCCATTAAGTGCAAGGTCATGGAGGTTGAAAAAAACTTCCATTGCTGGGAGAGGTCTAAGACAATGGAAGGTGTAAAGGTCAAAGATAGTAAAACACACGAGAAAAGCTGATGATAATAAAGAACATGAGCACTAAAAAATTTATTTATTTATTTTTATTTTATATTTTTTTATAATTTATCAATCATAAAAATTTATAATGATAACTATTTAAATATTTATTTATTCATAACCACTTTTTTTTATAAATCCTTCTATAGAATAACTTATACAGAAGCTGTCTAAATATATTTTTTTATAAGTTATTTTTTAAAATTTTATCCAAATGAGGTCTTGGGTTAGAATCCAAAATTAGACAACCCTCTTTAAAATTCTAATATATTTTCATATCATTTGTAGGTATATGATATTATTTTATTAAAAAATTTATATATATAAGTGTTTTTATGTTGATAATTAAACTAATTATGGACTTATAGATATATGTGTGTGTGCGCGTGCGCATATAATGTTATTATTAATTTTTTATTTAATTATTAAATTATTAGTTTGATTGCTAGTCTAATATGTTAAACATATAACATGCTTATATCAAGTTTTTTATATTTATTTTATTAATTTTTTAAATATACTTTTTTTTCATGTCAATTTAAATTAAATAAAAATATTAAAAAATGGATATATGAAAAAGTAAGATTAAATAATTTAACAAAATGAATATAAAAAACTTTATGTAAGTTTACTCATGTAGTCATCCGTACTTATTTTATATAAGAAAATTTAGGTGTGTTCGATATTTATCTCTCACTAAAATTAGGATATAGTCTCAGTATTCAGAGAGTATTTATAAGAGATTTATAAAATTATTTATTAAAAGAATTCTTAAAATATTAATAAAAATTAAACTCATATTTTTATAATATATAAATTTATTTTTTATCATATATGTTTATTTTTTTTATTTTTTTTTTTTGGTACAAAAATTTTTGGAAAGGGGTTGGGCTCACCCACGATCTAAGGGCAGGGCGAAGTCTCCCTTCCTCTTAGACGATACTAATGTCGGGCAGGGCGAGCCGTCTATTACCCTCAGGCGTAAACCTAAGCACCCAAGAGTTAGGATGCCTCCCCAAGCGCCGCGACTGGAACCATAACAAAGTGGTACTCCCAAGGTTCGAACACACTCTAAATGGTAGTATGTTTTATCCCTTCGCCAGCTGAACCCACGGACGATGGGTTCATATATGTTAATTTTCATTAGCTGTAGTCATCTGTACTGGCTGGCGTAACGGATAGTTCCCGTGAGCACTGTCTGTCCCACTGGGCTCCGGTTTGGCCCCAGTTATTTTAATGAACCTGCACCATCCCACTTGTTGTTGGTCCAGGTAGGCCCACTACGTAAAAATGTGTCTGGATACAAATAGTAGACCCATTCCACCTTGTCTATAATGGATTAAATTCTATCTATTAAAAAAATCTTTCTGTTGAGGGGAAAAAACTTTTTAAAAACTATATAGGTCTGTGTATTGTATTTTTTTTATATATAAAAATTTTTAAAAATATATTGGGTTTATTCATAATTTAAAGATAGATTAAAGTCTCATTTCCTCTTAAATAATACCCATTTCAGGCTCGTATATTACCCTCAAGTATAAATTTAAACATATAAGAGCTATGATATTTTTTCAAGTGTCTTAAAATCACAATAAAATAATACTCTCTAATGATCAAATATGCTCTAAATAATAGTATGTTTTATCATTTTATTAGTTGAACATATAAATAATTGATAGTCCTATGTATTGTATTTTTTTTTTTTTGATACAAAGTCCTATGTATTGTATTGAATACGTAAAATAAATATTACATGGTTTTCTATGAACAGGATTTGGATCCCCTCCCGGATCTACCTCCAACGAGAGCGTGATCTGCCGAGTCCATGTGAACAATAGCCTCAGTTCTGTAACTGAAGGCACCGTCGACTTCTACCAAAACTCCATATCTTCTTCGATTTGAAGAATATGGTAGTTTTATGAAGTTTTTATATTGAATAGTGTGAATTATTTGTATTGCTCAAAATATGGAAAATGAGGTGTATTATTTGTGATTTATGAACAACATTGATTTCTTCAAGTTTTTTATATTATACATAGATATAATAAAAATATATTATTGATTATCAAATCAAAATTTAGATCTCATTGACACGATCATTCATCAATAATACAGTAAAATTGATTTAAAATCATGTATATCATACATAAAGAAATATGAGTGAGTGTGTATGAGACTTCGCTTTTTTTTTCTTTTGGAAAAATCCCACTAAAATATCTTATGAAATTAAAAAATGTGATGTTAATTTTCAAGATCCTAAATTATTTTTTAAATATAGTTTTGAAATTGATATGTTTTTACAATATTATCCCTTGTTCTTTTGAATAGGATCCCAACCATACTCACAGCCTAACACAAACAACTATTTGTAGGATTAAAGTAGAATCCAAAAAGTTTAGTAACCATTGAGCCACCAAACCTATTTATTAATACAATGTAAAATAATATAAGAAATATCTGTCAAAATAAAAGTCTATATTTCGAAGAATTCAGATTAGTATAGATTTGTTTCACTCAAGCCACACTTTTTTTTAAACATAGATATCATTTTATTTTAAAATATTAAATAAAAATATATCTTTTAAAAAAATTTAATATTTAATTTGTTACATTGTGAGACAGAATATACCATTGGTCTTAAAAGTGTGTTGACATAACTTACTAGAACTTGTGATGTGCTGATCCGTAACACCTGAGAGAGGACACGTGTCTTGTGCGTGTCAGGTGAGTGCTTTTATTAAGGTCCACCGCTTCTTCCCTAGTCAATTTTGAACATAGGCTAACGCTTTTTGTCTGATGAGATGACTACTCTCACTCGGAGACAGAATAATCCTTGGGGATTCTAAGACTACAATGATCATCCGGGAATGAAATCCACATCGTTCCAAACCTGTCTACTTCAGTTCACTGTGCTGGGTTTCTTTTGAGTTTTAAGCATGCCTACGTATACAAACTATAAAATTCAATAAAATATATCAGGTCCTTGTGTTTTATATCAATTTTAAATTAGGTACTTATAGTTTGATTTATTTTAATTGGGCCCTTATTTACTATGTTAAACTCATGACTCCTTGGGCCTCTAGCACTTAAAATTAACTGAGACAGCTAAATGAGTTAGAAATCGAGGTGCACACAACATTTAACTATAGTTATCTAATTGAGAGGAGATATTTTATCTCTTAGATATTTAGGTTTATATTTAAAGGTAATAGACAGTTCGTTTTGCCCAACATTAATATCGCCTAAGAGGAAGTGAGACTTCACCCTTCTTTTGGATCGTGGGTGAGCCCAACCCATTTTCAAAAATTTTTGTATAAAAAAATAACTATAATTATCTAATTGAATTTAGTTAAAACGTGTTCGGTTAAAAAATATTATTTTATTATAATTTTAATTATAATATTTAAAAAGATATCTTAATTAATGGGTACTTGTAATTGATAGCTTATCCTATTTAATATTAGTATCGTTTAAGAAAAAATAATATTTCGCCTTACTTTTATATTATAGTTAAGTTTAATATTTTTTTTAAAAAAATTTATACTAAAAAAAACTATAGTTATCTAACTAATGAGAATAAACATATATGATAAAGAATGAGTTTATATCTTATAATAACAAGAGTTTGATTATCGTTATTTTCGTGATAACTCATTTAGTAGATAATTTTATAAGTTTCATATAAATATTCTTTAAGTTAAGGCTATACTCTTACTTTAGTGTGAAATTTATACTATACTCACTTAAAATTTTTTATAATAGAAAAACTATAGATATCTAGGTGCTCTAGGACTTGTATCTCCCTTTAAACCAAATTAGAAAAAAAAAACAATATATTGTGCAGCTCCATTCTCATCGGCGCTTCTCCTGTTCCAGCAACAAGATAGGGACACAATGTTGCTCTCTCTCTCTCTCTCTCTACGCGATTTAATCGGGGCTCTTGTTCATGTATTTAATACATCATAATGGAAAAACCCAAAAACTATTGTCTGAATTTCATAAAAAATGTATAATTGATGTAAAACATATGGACTTAGCGCTTAGTTTTAAGAAAAAAATTAAGAAAAACAATTGTATAAATGCCCAATTAAAACAAATCAAACTATAAATACCTATTTCAAAATTGATGTAAACAAAAGGATTTAGAAATTAATTTTTCCTAAAAAATATAATTAAATAGATATGTTGGCTAAGTTAATAAATATTAAATATTTTATTTTTTTTACCCTGTTAGTATAGTTAACTTTTCATGGGGCTAACAATATTAATAAAATAAAATTATGGGGTTAATGATATTAACAAAATAAAATTAATATATTTAATACGAAAAAATAACATATATATATTAAATTAAAAATTAAAAAAAAACTCTAAGTACTTTAAAATATTTTTTCATAAATTTACTGTATGTTACTTATAAGAGGGACTGATGGAATAGAGACAACAACAATAACAACAATAAGCCTTATCTTATTAAATGGGGTCGGTTACATGGATCATATGATGCCATTGTATTCTATCAAAAACTAAATTCTTAGATATGTTATTGACTAGGAGATCTCGTTCAATGACCTCTTTGAGCGTTCTCTTTGGCCTTCCTCTACCCCTTTTAACAGGTGTCCATACTATTTGATCAACCCTTTTCACCGGCGCATCCCTTGACCTTCTTTGTACGTGTCCAAATTAGCTAAGACGATTCTCTACCATTTTCTCTTTAAGACTGATGGAATAGAGAAATAACATATTTTTCTTAAATACTCATCATCTAGGAATATTTCATAAAAAAATTATGTCTTATAGCTTTATTATTTATTTTTAATTTAAAAACAATTAATACATGCATGGGTTTCAAATGACAACATGCAAGTTGATCACTCTTAAGATAAATAATTTTGTGCCAGCCTTATAGATAAATAATTATATTATACACTTCAATTAACACGTATTTAATTACAAAACCATATATTTATTATATTTTAATTAAAATTTTAATAAAAAAGATAAACAAATTAAATGAAACATTTAGCCTTATGTATATTCATTTACAGATTGCTATAGACGGATAGCCTTTTTTTTTTTTTGGCCATTTTTTTAAACACTTGAGATATCACATGAAATAATGAACAAACAATAACGCTTCACCCATAAAAAAATGGCAAAACATAAATGCACATCAGTACATGATTACTTATAAGGGTGGATATGGGGACAGAAATAAAAGAAATAAAAAACGCAACAGAAAATATTCTAAATAATAAAATAAAGAATCGATACTTCACAGTTAAATCATCACCATTTTTGTATAACTCTCCAACACAAAAGGCTGCATTTCTTCTGTTTGTTGCCTCAGATGATGCTAGTTCTTTGAGTAACAAGGGCATCACTCGCTAAGTAAAACGATATAAAAATTTTCAAATCAATTAAATGTCTCTAAATGAACACTAGCATTAAGATGATATAGTCAAAAGAGAAAAGAAAAGAAAAATTACATCCACATATCCTGCAATAGGGAGAACTCATGTTTCGAGCCACTTCAGCAAGGCAAGCAACTACCTTGGTTCTATCTTGAGGCGGATGGGAGGCTTTCTGCATTTTACAGTGAGTACAAGGTTTATCATTGATACCTAATTATTAAGTGTGATCAGAGAGAGAGAGAGTGAAAATTTTTAGATCTTAGATCTCTAATTCACAGCAAATTTCATTAAAGGTTCAAAGAGCTGAGCAAAGAGGGGAATAATGAAAGAGCTGACCTGCACGTGATTTATATATATATATAGTATTAGGATAAGATAGAACGTCTTGAGAGTCTGGCCGATATCCCTTCCCGTCTTGATCTGAAAAAATCATATCCCACACTTGGGATTGAGTCGTGACAACCTAATTCAAAAACTTTTGCTCACCCCTAATTATTTAGACCCAGCCATCAAGCTACGAATTTGGATCCCCCCTCTCATGATCTTATTCTCATTTGCTTCTTTTTATCGCATTCCTATCATTGGATGAAAAATTGAACAACTAAGTTTTAATATTTTATAATAAATATAAAACTGTAAAAAAATATCTAAACAATTCATAATTGTAGACTATTATTAAATAAATGAATGAATGAAATTAATTAAATCTTAACCAATTAATTTTTAATCCAAAGATGAAGTTGGAATAAAGAGAGGGGAAAAAAAAGAACGAAGGGAGATCCCAATCCACCACATAGCTATTCCCAACTACATCAATTGGTTTAGTTGGACAGCGCCAGTGACAATTCATAAAGCTATAAACAATATACTTACTGCTTAGTTAGTTAGAAAGTAGATTTTGTTTTAAATATAAAATTTTAATATATTTTATATTTATTATTTTTTTAAAATAGTTTATAGTTTATGAATTAATATATAGTCTAATATTATATATTGATATTTTTAAAAGATTATATTATATTTATTATAAATACTCTCTCTGATCTTTAATATAATAACTAGTTAATTTTTTTGTATAAATTAATGATATTAAATTAATTAATATTAAATCTAACACATCAAAATAAATTCATATTATATATTACTCTTTAATCTATCAAAATCAGTTAACTAGCTTTTAATGCATGTTTGGATTATCTCAAAATCAAAGTTTTAAAAGGGTTTATATCTAAATTTTGATTTAAATTTTTTTTAAAAGAAATAATCATATTTGACCAAAAGAGTTTATAGACAAAACTATATTTTTGAATAAAATATTGGGAATAACTTCTAAAATAGTAAAAGAGTTTATAGATTAGTTAATTACTATTTTACCCAATTTTTAATAATTTATTAATAATAAAAGACCTTATGATAATAATTATTTAATCATACATTTATGCAGAATTATTTTTTTTGTATAAGTTATTTTTTAAAAATCTATCTAAATGGGATCATTAATCTTTTTAAAAAATTAATTAGTTCTTATATTAAAATTAGAAGTATATTTAATTTATTTAATTTTTTAGTGTATCAAAATTAATTAATTAAATCTTATATTTAATATGGTAGGTAACAACTTATTTCTAATGTTCCATGTAATCCATAGGACCACATCTAATTTTTCTAAAATATTTAAAGCATATTCTCGATAGTAATAATGTCTTTCTTCTTCACATTGGTTAAGAACGAAAATAACGTGCAGTCTTTTTCTTTTTTATCCCTTTTTGTTCGATAATGCTAAAGACTCCACGTCAAAAAGCAAAATATAATATTAAAATATCATATGACCCTCTCTTTCCCCAAAAGCAAAGTTATAAATGTGCTAAAAAATGCAATAATTTGTTCGATTCGCTAGTGCATATATACGTTAGAGGATAGGAATCTCATGACTTTATAGTTTATACTTCTCCGATTTTAAAAGTAAAAATTAAAAAAAAAATCAAAATAGTTTATAAAAATTTATATTAATTTTGTTAATTTGCCTTGAATATTATTTTTTTTAGTGAAACCACCTCAATATATATAATTAAAATAAAAAATTTAAGAAAAAATTATAATTTTAAAAGCTAAGGAAAGCGAGGATTTTAATTATAAGTAAGATTAAAATAAATTTTTTTATCTCTTATATTTTTCATTCTATATCAAAATGAACTTTTTATCAAAATATTATACCTCTTTTTTTATTTGCTCCTTTCATTCGATTATTTTTCTTTTGTATTATATTATTTATTCAGTTCCATAAAAGAGGAACATAATTTATTGATCTCTATATATAAATTACTTTTTTAATATTTAGCCAGATGTTTATTAATTTAATTTTATATCTAGCTATATATAATTATTTAGTTTTAAATATAAGAATTATTTTTTTAAAATTAAAAAATTAAATAAATTAGTTAATTATAATTAAATATAATTTTAAAATAAATTTATATTATAAAATTTATTAATATATGTAAATTAATTAATTAATTTTTATATTAACTATAAATAATTAATAGATTTATTTTCTTGATCCATCTAAAGTAAATCATCGAGTTATTATACTTCTAATAGGAACGGGAGATCTTGTTGGCTGATCCTGATCCTGATCCTGATCTAATGGAAATACGAACCGATTCGTCGCAAATCCGACAACCAAAGCAGCGTCTTTCCCGCTTTTGCTGGTTCTTTTCAAGGTAAATTGAATTTTTTACATTCATTCATTTTTTTTTTTTATGAATTCATTCATTTTCCCTACTTGACATTTTTTATATTATATTACACAAAATTAAAAAAATATATTTTTTAATCTACCATCTCTATTTATTATTATAAAACATATTTCTCAATACCTTATATTTCAATTTGTTATGTATTTTACGTAATATTAACAGTAATTGATGTATTTATTTTAATAATGCCCCTGACAGCTAAAAAATTACTCAACTTGACTATTTTTTATAAAGAGAATCATATTCATTTAATAATAGATAATAGATATATTTAAAAAGATTAAACTATTTTAGAGATATTATACTAACTAAAAATTAGTTTAAAATGTTTTATAATATTGTACAGATACCCTTGCTATTACTATTTCTAGCAGTAACAATAATTAATGGGTTTGACATTCAACATTTTAAACAATTTTTCTATTCAGTATCAAAAATAATTTTTGACTCATTCAATATTTTAAAATATATTTTAATAGTACTTAATATTTTAATTTTTTTTAATATTTTCGGTTTCAAAAATATTTTTTAATAACAATGTGCACAATTTTATGAGAAAATTTATAATAGAAAAAATAATTTAAGGTTCTCATTATTATAAAAAAATTATATAAAAAATTATTTTATAATAATAAGTATAATTAAAATAAATAATTTATAGTGTTTAATATATAAAAAGTATTTTAAAATATTGATGATCACTAGAAAATATTTTGAAGTGGCCGACTTACTTATAATTAATTAGTTTTATAAAAAGAGGTAATAATGCAATATGCGCACGTTCTTCACATGGAACGCAACACTATAGGCTCGGTGGCTTTTAGAAAAGGGCCATGTTAAGGGAAAAAAGGAAGAACGCGTTGAATCGACGGGCTTAGCCGCTGCCTGATGAACGCCACGCAACAATCTAAAAATGAAAGTCAGAAAATAGGAAGGTCGAATATTTAAGCAGTTTTGCATTGAATATTACTTTCCCAGCTCAGAATGACGATGACGCAGGGCAACGCGGGGTTAGGCGGGCAAAGCTATGATGCAATAATCTTCAATTGAAATTCCTCTCGTCATTCTCACTTTACCCAAATCCTATTCGTTCTTAGTATTATTGTCTTTTGGCTCTCCTTTAAATTCAAGGAAAAATGTGAAAACTCCATGTTGTGCACCACTTCAAGCTTCAGTCGCTTCTGACCAAACCAATCGATCTCTTAGTTTGGATCTAATTCCTGTAGAAAAGCAATCACGTATTACAATGTCCCATCTGATCAAAACCGAACAACCGTCTGACTTATTCTTTCCTGGGGGCTTGTTCCTCGATATTGATTCAGCTCCTGCGTCGTTTGTTTCGTTGATATCGTCCAAGACTTGTTCTGAAGCGGAAAGGGTTTCGTGTTTTTCATGGGGACGCAGGAGAATGCTGAGTTTCGAAATTTTCAGGCGGGAAAGGAGAGCTTCGGGCACAGTCGGTGGCGGGTTTTTGTCGTTGAGCTTGTCCATAAACGGAAACGAAGGGGATCAGAGCTATGTTCAAGAATCGCAGGAAATTCTGGGCCAGCATGAGGATAAATTTTCGGACAGTTCCGATGGATGTGAAGAGAAGGAGAATGTTCGGATAAAGGGATGGGGTGCTATGAATATGACTAAGCATCTGTGGGCGGGAGCTGTGGCTGCTATGGTTTCAAGGTTTGGATTTTTTAGTATGCATGATATTTGGAATAATGAACGATTCGTTCATGTCACATGATATACTTTTCTTTTTCCACTTTCCTGGCTACTTTTTTCCTGTTCAATCTCATCTTTTGAACTGTGATATGCCTTTGCTTTTCTCGTCTTCATCTGGTAATTGTTTGTATACACAGCCACTTTGCAGGTGGCGACAATGATATCTTTTTCTCCTTTGTTCTGTGTTGTAAGCGGGAAAAAGCTACATTTTCATTTTGGATGCAATTTTGGATCGATAAAAGGATATTCATGATCCGTTGCCTTATCATATTGACAAGTGCATAAGCTCCTTTTCTTTCATATTGGGTCAACTCCAAGTAATTCATGAGGCTGGTATTGTGAATTAGGAAACCACATAAATTCAATATGTTGTTCACCTTTGTCCTTTTAAGTTTTATATATACCCTTTTCAGTTTCAAGTGATTGCTATGACAGAGAACATCTGAGTGCTTTAGCTATATCTGTCACTTTGCTGCACAATTTGAATTCATTACAAATTCTTTTGTCAACATGGTCTTTGCTGTTTCAGGACATTTGTAGCACCTCTAGAGAGACTTAAGCTGGAATACATAGTTCGTGGTGAACAGAAAAACCTATTTGAGCTCATTAATGAAATTGCAACTACTCAAGGGTTGAAAGGTTTCTGGAAAGGGAATTTCGTAAATATTCTTCGAACAGCACCCTTTAAAGCTATAAATTTTTATGCTTATGATACTTATAGGAATCATCTGGTAAAGATTTCTGGAAACGAAGAAACCACAAATTTTGAGAGATTTGTAGCGGGCGCTGCCGCAGGGATTACAGCTACCTTGCTCTGCCTTCCCATGGACACTGTAAGTGGCAATTTAAAACTGTTAATCCTTCTCTGATAACTTTCTTTCTGTGTTGTTCTGTTGTTACATATTCTTATATCTAGTTTGATGCAAAGCAGGCGGCTTATGTAGTGCATGGAGAGTTTATATTACCAGTTTGCTACAATTATAAGCATCCTATCCTTCGGGTATTAATTTACAAAATGTTGATTCAGAACATGATAATAGCCATGAGCTCTAAAACATTTTAAGGAAGACAAGGCACCAGCTGAAGACCATAATTGATAATCAATGGGATTGTTCTTTTTGGTATATGGCTCTAGTGTTTCACTAGGATCATAAAAAGGCATTCTCAAGCATTTCATGTTATTCGTTCTCTGAACAGTTTTTTCAATGAAGTAATATCTTTTTTTTGTTCTATCATGTTTCAATTGTATTCTAAGAGTGACGTTTTTTCAGATCAGGACAGTAATGGTTGCACCTGGTGGTGAGGCATTGGGAGGTGTAATTGGTGCCTTCCGGCACATGATAAAAACCGAAGGCTTCTTTTCGCTTTACAAGGGTTTGGTACCCTCCATTGTCAGCATGGCACCTTCAGGTGCTGTTTTTTATGGTGTTTATGACATATTAAAGTCAGCATATCTACTTTCACCTGAAGGAAAAAAAAGGATACAACATATGAAAGAACAAGCTCAAGAGTTGAATGCTTTGGAACAATTGGAATTGGGACCCATTAGAACCCTCATATATGGTGCTATTGCTGGTTGTGCAGCTGAAGCTGCTACATATCCCTTTGAAGTTGTTAGAAGACAGCTTCAAATGCAAGTTCGGGCAACAAGGATGAATGCGCTTGCAACTTGTATCAAGATTGTTGAAAATGGTGGTGTTCCTGCTCTCTACGCAGGATTGATTCCTAGTTTGTTGCAGGTATGATCTGTGTTTATGATTTTATCTTTTATATCCGAAAAATATACGTCAAATTTCAGTCAATTGGAAAAATAAGAGCAGGACACATTGTGGCTCTTTTCCCCCCCTTCTTTTGTAAACTTAGGGCGGCTACTCCAGTTATATAGCTCTTATTTGAATCTGCACATGGTAAACAATATGGTCAGGCAACAACAGAGTTTGGTATAAAAATGAATTTTCAAACTGACATGAAGAGATATGTTTTATTTTAGAATTTTAAGGCTCCTGAACTATTTTTGACACGTTTTGTCATGAACTTCTGCAAACCTCTGAAGCCAATTGGCTTACTATTCTAGTAAAGTGATATTGACTGATAGAAGTGTTGATTTGATTTGTACCAAAGTATACTTTTAAGTCATTAGGAGTTAGTTGAACGTGTAGGATCCCTATCTATGTGACCCAGAGAGTATGCTGTTAAGGGTATAAAATTGGGCAAGACTGCAACACCTCTTGAATGAGCTTCATCTGTTTCGGGCTTGTGGATTATTTCGATGAGATTAGGTTAGGCTGAATTCGTTGGTTGAAGATTATTCAGTATTTGAGCTTTAGATAAGACTAGAGTAGCTAACTACAATTTCCCCTTTTAGAAGACTAATATTTTGAGTTAATTTACGATTTAATCCCTCAAGCAATTAGCCTCTTGCATTCTTGTTCACTGAAGATATCAAGAATCAAATTCTCAAACCTGTTCATGCCAAGCGAATCGAAGAACCCCATTTTTTTCAAGTCTAAGTTATAGCCAAACTTGAATGCATAAACTGTGTACAAATTAGGATTATCTCCGAAACATTTCGAAGTCCAAGGTCCATGACATGATCTGTACCTTTTTTATTGTATCCATCCTTTCTCTCTCTACTGTACAAAATTGTGAGAATAATTTTCATAATTTATGTGTAGTACTTAAAGATTGCAAATTTCCTTCTAAAACAAGTTCTGACATGGCCTCCTCTTCAATTGGATGATTCTTCAGGTGTTACCATCAGCCGCCATTAGTTATCTTGTTTATGAGTTCATGAAGATAGTGCTCAAAGTAGAATAGACGATAATGACAGCAACTCAATGCCAGATATTATTAGTTGATGAGGATGATAATAACTTTCTCCTTTAGCCATATTTTTTTTTTCCTTTTGGAGGCGGAACTGCTGGTATATGGAGGAGGAATGAGGAATGTCTCACACAAACAAGTATTGATATTTTCTCTTGAAACTTTCTCTTTAAGATTTGACAATGATTTGAATAAACAGAAAAAAAGGAAGAAACTTCGATTTTTCTGTCAGTTTGAAGAGAAATAACAAGTAAAGAGACTCTGTATGCGGCTAATTCAGCGAGTTTTTACTTTGATGGAGACTTCTGATCTTTTCAAAGGGTTTTGATTGCCCGTAGATTTTTTTCCACTTTTCGGTTCAACCGGTAACTTCTATCTGTTCTGCAAATATAAATGCAGAAATTTTTCGTTTATACCGTTTGACATTTTTGTTACATATGATTCAATTTTGGGGTCATTAACGTGATGATGCATAATGTTCAGACCTGAGGTTTTACCTATAATATTCATGTTTTATTAACTTTTATTCCTGTTTTGTTAGCCCCAGCCATAGTACAGCAAATTATACAACCATATGCATATTGAAAAGGAAATAGCCATTTTGCCTTATTGTAGTAATACTGAAAGGTTCTGCAATAAATAGTGAAACAGTGGGGGATAAACTTTAAAGAGTTCCTTGATAAATAATGAAAGCAAAATTAGTAAATTTCTGATAAAATGACAAATTTACTTTCAGCCAAGATCGAGGAATGCACTATTTTCTTTCATTTAACTAATTACCGAAATATAAAATTTTAATCTAAAATTTCTAAAAATAGATGCAATTCCCGCTAATTTTGTATGAATTCCTTTTGTATCTACCTATTTGTGTCATACTTCTCTCATTCTTAATATAAAACTTAATTTCTAATGTAATTAACATTATAAACTAGGGTTTATATTAAAAATTAGAGAAATATTATTTATAAACTCATATACAATTTATTTCTCAAATTCTATGAAATGAATGAGACTTACATGGGTCTAAGTAAATTTTTACCGTTTCTTTTTTACTGTTATGATCGAATCCTTCAAAAAATTTTACTTGTGCTAATTATCAATAATTCATCCTATTTTACTACTTAACATGATAAAACTACAAGAAATTTGGCTCAAATTTTTTTTTGCTAAGTATAAATATATTTTTATTACAGACAATTTTATTTTAAACACTGTAAAACACTAAAACTAAATGTTGAAGTCATGATCACTAGTTGGAGTTAAATACTTTTGTTTTGTGACTCCTAGTTCATTCAAACTTACCAGATAATAGCTTTCGCAGTACCCTATAGCTTTGAGAAACAAATAGGCCAGTCAATCAATTTTCTCGTTCAAACCAGTCCGGTCTAATTTTTATCACAAGTTACAATCAATTCGCAATTACATTGGGATTCTAATTGTTTGATTAAAGCACTGGCAAGAACATTGTCCAAAAACAACATTGGCAACAATGAGTGTGATAGATGTTCAAATCATATGTACCACACTTTCTCCTCTTATTTTGGAAACAAGAAAGGATGGCGTACTTCCACCGATCACTGTACATGCCAAACTCCTTAGTATACATTTCCACAACCCATATCATATGAAGGGCAACGGCTTCTTCAACAAGTTGAAGGGGAAAAAGGAAAGTTTTCTTTTTCTTTTTTTCAAAAAAAAAAAAATAATCAACATAGAAAATAGATTTTAAAAAAGTCCAAATGCTTCGAAGTACCTAAAAGTTGTCGAGCTCATCTGCCTAGTTCCCGTTTCCAGAGCCAAGGCTCTCATAGAACAAAATGTACCCATGGTCTGTATTACTGGAATACTCCTGTGCTGAGCCAAAGAATGTCTGCACAGCAGATTCATCAATCATCTCGACATTTTCGTCATCAAAAAATAACCAGTGGTTATGGCTTTTCACGAGGCTGACATAATGCCCGTGGTTGGGCCCACTGCCAACATGAACAACCACTGCAAATAGGGAATACTCAATATCCGCATCTTCCAGAGTGTTGCCCAATTTCAGCTCAAGAGGAAAGACAACCCTGTAAGACAGCTTCTTGTTTCGACCCAGCTGTTCAACGTACTTGAACCGCTTAAGATGGATGACCAAGACGTGAGGTGGTTTCTTTATTTTCATCCTCTTCTGAGCTTCTTGCAAACTAATATCATAATAAAGTTGTATCAGATGTGAATGGAAATGAAAAAAACTTCTACACACCATTGACCTAAAGGGCAATCAAATAACTTTAAGATGCCAGAGGGGGAAATGTCAGTTATCAATACAAGACGATCCTGGTTTGCATTCTCTCACAACACCAAGTCACAGCCATAAACCGGATTGCCCCAAACACAGTAGTATTTAAGTATGTTTAGGTAAAAGCTACAACATTACTGCTAATATTAAAAAACATATAGCAACGTATACATTCCGTATTTAAATTATATCAAATTAACCAACTAAATTCAATATTGCAGTGATTCAACGTTCATGCTCCATCTTCATAGAAATTTCATGTCACTCTTGCAAACAAACAGCAATATAGTTGTAATTGACCCTTTACCTCCTCAGAGTACTCAATGAACCAATTAACAGTTAATATCATAAAAGTATTATGAATGTGAGTTATGTAAAAAAAAACTGTGGCACATGAGTAAAAGCTATTCACCTGCAGCACTTGTCACAAAAAAATTTGTCTTCAGCATTCAGAGTCTCAGTGGAACTGAAGTTTTTCAAACAGCTTGTGATCGAACTGTTCTGCTCAATATCAAGGCTCAAGTCAAAAAATGTTTCATCCCTAGCTGTAACTGTTTCGCACCGTAAGCACCTTGTCTCATTGGTGAGTATGCCCTGATCAGATCAGTTTATAATATTATTTGGCAGAAATAGGGGAAAATCTTATTTTGTGGCCACTGAAGAGAAGGCATTTCCTGATCAAGGAAGACCGCTACACACACACGTATAGAATAATAGAGACCCAGAATAGTATAATGGATAACATGCTTATTTCCACAACATTACTGGTCTAAGCCAAATGGATAATCCATAAATGTCAAAAACTTGAACTGGAAATAGTATGACGTTACCACTTGAAAAAGAGAATTCAATGTGGTTTGATCCAACGTATCAATTGCCACTTGTGCTCCCAAGTTTTACCACAAGCTACATGCTAACTGCTAAGATAAAAGCATTAGATTGGTAGAGGTAGTCACCTGAAAATTTTTGTGCACCCACGTAACTAAAGGCTCCTTTTTAGCGCCATTAGCTAAACCATTGGCATTCTTAGGTGCATTTGCAGGATCAGAAGGGGGTGAGGTCTCTTGATCACTTTTTGCAGCCTGGGCCTCCTTCTCCAAAATGTCCACAAGTTCATTTAACAAAAAGTTCAAGAATTCGTGTGCATCCTAGCAAAAAGGGAGAAAGAGAAGATCCATATTGACAAAATGCAGAAACATAATATAACCAACACTAAATTCAGTTAGACAGACAGAATAAACAAATAATGAACGAAAAAGTATGACAGTTATGAAGAAAATCATATCCACTGATATCAGGGGGAAAAGATATCCCCTGATCAACTGGAGAAAAACAATCTCATTGGGATGTACATTTTGTCATAACTCAAAACAACCTCACTCAATCACTTCTGCGAAATAAACATCAAGCATTAGTCTCCAAAAAAGCAGCAGAAGAAGAACCATAACCCTAATCATCATTTGGCATGTGGGACCAACATCTGTAGGTGTATGCACATGCTTTAAGTGGTATGTATGACTTGGCAGAAAAACAATTTGAAGGGGAACACACACATACCGGTCAATGAAAATGGTAATTAACATGCACATTTTCAATCCAATATATATATATATATCACAATCCTATTCCTTCTTTTCTAAAAGAGAAAGAGTGGCATCATTAAAACATTAACATTTCAACTAATGGTCTGCAAACTGAACATTAATTACTTCCAAACTTTGCCTTATGGAAACCTTAAACACAGATAATAGCATCTATAGTTAGGGGCCATTATTTGAATCAGCAGCAACATAATATAAGGGCATAATTCTATGCACACAATCCTTCCATAAGCATGGACAAACACAAAAACATTTATAATGACACAAGGCCTGTAAGAGCATGTACAATGACAATGCATAAAATCCTTCACTTCCATTGGAAATTAAAACTTCTAGAACCACCAATTTCTCTGAAGCAAGGTTAGTCGTGATGAATTAAAGAAATACCTGGTGCATGTAGCTTCGGAAGAGTTCATTCTGTTTCTTTAACCTCTGCACAAATCTCTTGGGAGCGATGACACCTGTTTTCTTCTTCTGGGAAGTTATCTACACCCAAAGAAATAGCATATGTTAAGCAAACAACCATGATAGAATGATATACACACTTGATGAGCATGACCCATGATATAATTGCAAGCTAGAAGCAAAGCACTAAACACATCAGCGTGTAGATCTCTGGCTTCTGAGTGCATAACTGTTCAATATGCAATAAAAAGCTTCAAATTATGACTAATACATGAATGTACGTTGGCCACTCCAAGAGTTTGAAATTGCAGGCCGGCATGACAAAATATCTCAGTTAAGCCAAAAGACCCACCGCAACTAGTATTAATGCGAGGCGTAACATATCATAGAAAATAAATTCCAGAAGTGATTTCAAACCATAAGGACCCTTACCAGCTGATACTTAAGACAGATGAAGACAACTTCTCAAATGCATTAAAAGTCAAGATAACAATTCTTTCATATGATCATGGTGGCAGCAAAATCATGCCAATTTAGGGAACCAAGAGATTCTTTGTTAAGACAATTCGCACACCATAGCTACAATTATGGGGAACAATACTAACTCTTTAAATAGCATGCCTGGGTCAATTTTATAACAAGAAACATCATGCAAATGGCCACAGGAAGTTTCCAAAATCTAGATTCATTACCTGAGAAAATAAGTCTGCTAAGCAAGTTAAAAGATTTTCTTCTGCGTCCGCTGTGGTTTTGTTATTTCCATAATACTCTAGCAATTGTTCACGAAATGGAACACAAAAGTAAAGTGCCTGCAGAAAGGGGAACAAAAATGACGGTGGTGAAGAACCAGAATAAAAACTATGAAACATATAAAACACAGATTTTCCAGTACTATCAGTAAATATGCTTAATACATTGTTATAAATATATTCTTAGACACGTTAATGGTTTTCTTGTGCACACATAAATACGACCACATTGAAATATGCACTGGAAGATTTAGGCACCATTTATTCTTATTACTAGAATAGAATATCGACAATGAAAAAATTACAGAAATCCTGAAATGCTATCAGAAGAATTTTTTTAACAACATTAATAACTAGACGAGACAATATTATATATCTAAAAACTAGTAAAGCTAACAGGAAAACTTCTAGCATTCAAACAGAATTTTACAGTCTGAAGATAACCATTCAAAAATCTAAGACAATGTCAAACACGTTTACTGTGTATTGGATAGAATATGATGAATGAGTTGTATTATTTATAGCTTGTAAATAGCATCGCTTTTAGATTTTAATATACATATTGATATTGAAATATTGATGATTTATTTTATTATATATTGAGTCGGATGATCCATGTAGCACAACCTATTTAATAGGATACAGCTTGCTGTTATTGTTATTGATATATTGATACCTTCTCTGATAGGCAAGCCAGAAAATTATTTTTGCTATTTATTGAGTTAAGTTAAATACAGAAGAAATAAAACTAGTTACATGAAATACAGTAAGCAAAGGAAGATAAGGAACAAACAGGCGTTTACTTTCACAAAGTTCAACTTGCACAACCAAATGTAACAAAATCAGAAGAAAACAAAACGAGGTAATGAGGTGGTAAAACATTTAATACTTCTATTGCTACGACAGAAATTCATATATGAATAAGTGAAAAATTCAAATCTCAATGGTCAATCGTTATATTATAACACAGTGACTTTCATTTACTAGTATATGCAGCTGCAATATTCTTTTCTCAGTAGTCCACAACTCACAGGATCAATCGATATTATCGATATCACAAAAGAAAATAAATATGCAAATTCATTATCTTACTGCAGGAATTCAAAGCTTCTAATATAAACAATTGTATACGGCACATAATTCGAATACAGAAAGCACACACAGAATCGATTGATGACCTGTAAAACGCTGTTGCAATAACAAGTATTGCCAAAGTTCTCAAGACCAAAGTAACGCTCGCCTTCAGGAAATTGGTCGCCAAGAGCTTTCTCGAGCTTGGAGCCCGTAGCACCCATCAGCTCTTCACCGATCAAAGAAACTCCGATCTTTATCTGGTTCAACTCTGCGATTCGCACGCCATCAAAGGCCTCATTGACCGTTTCTCCCGCCCGAGTTTCTTCGAATCGTTAAGATTTTATTGGCCTGTGAACTAGCTAGATTTCGTTTTTCCAGTGTTGGAGTGGCATCGAGGGTTTTCGTTCGTTCCAGAGGAAAAAGAATGAAGAAAACTGAGGAAATCACAAATGGAAGATTGATTTTATAAAATCAAAGAAATAAGCAATACGGGCGATTACGGACGACGCACTACTTCGCTCGTTCATGATCCCTTTTCAATCGTGCCAAAAGCCAACTTTGTATACGCTTCAGAGTTCCAAGTTCAAATAGATCCGGTTTAATTTAGTTCGTAATAATCCAATTTCTATTTTTTTTAAGAGAAATATAATTCAAACTTTTATAGATATTTTTTTATTAAAGATAATTTTATTTAAATTATTAGCCAATACTAATACTAATATAATTTTAATTCAGTTAGATTAAGTTAAAATGTTGGACCTACACTAGCTATGTTAGAATTTCTTTTTCATTCACACGTTCATTCAAAAAAATTCTTTGTCTATTTTAAAAAATATTTTATAAAACAATTAATACATTGGGTGGTTTATTTCAAAGAAAAAGTTGCCTTAAAAAAATAAATTAATTTCTTTCAATTATCAGATTAATTCTCTTATTTATGTTTTGTATGGTATCCTGATAAAAATAAATATGTGAATTGCTTTTTTTTTAATGTAAGTCATATTTAATTTTTGACAATTGCTTGTTTTTTTTAATGTGAGTCATATTTAGTTTTTGACTACTATAGAAAAAGAGAATAAAATAAAAAAATAATATTTTATATAAAAAATATCTTCAAAGTCTTTAAATAAAAATAAAAATAATTATTGTTAGATAATTATAATTAATCACCAATCCATTAGTCATTATTTATTAACTTTACTTTTAAAATTTTGTAATACACATTTAGTTAAAAATATGACCATAAGCCATGATCAATAATAACTCTTTTATTTATATCTTGCAATCAATAATTAATTTTATTTTAATATTTAAAAGATTTTAAGTTTTACAATGATAATTAGTCAATAATATTATTAATTAATTCAATAATATTTCATATTATTAATATATATTTGTTGAGTTTTCTTTTTCATTTACATTGCTGCAATAATGATCTATACAATACAAGATATTGAGTGATGATATTTGATATATGAAAAAACTATTATGGTCAATATTTACTTTAATTTAATTAAAAAAATTAGATAGAAGTATTCACTGATTGTATCGCTAATTTATATCTTTCTATAAGTTAATTACAATAACACACCTTAGAATATAATTTATTTTAATAGACATATAACATACCTGAAGTTCAATATAATTTAAGTAAAAAGTAAATCAATATTACAAAATCATTATCCATTTTTAACAAACATGCATGAATGATTTTTGTACACGCTTATTTGTCATACATTAAGCCAATTTGACGTCAATATAATAAGAGGATTAAATAAAAACAACGAATTAAGAGAATGAATAAACAATTAAAAAATAACAGTCACATATCTTAGTCAGCAGAAAACCTTCAAATATAACCTTTATTATTCGTTTATTTTAAAAAATAATAAAAAACTTAGAAATAACTGTCAACGATCCCATTTTAGGCATTATTTAGTTAGAGAATTTTTAAAAGATAGAGAAAGATAAAAGATGCCAGATATAAAATGTGTTTAGATAAAAAAATAGAGTGGTAGAAATAGAAGAGGAGATAAAAAAAATTATTTTTATATACTTACCTCTTCTCCTTCACCTCCCCTCTAAAAGTAGAATTTTTATAGGGGAGAGAAAATTTTCGTCAAATTTTAATAAAATTGGCTATTATATTATTTTAATATTTAAATTATACCCTTATAAACTGAAATTTTTTTTATTCTCCTCACACATAATTTTTACTTTAATTGTTGAAATCTAATAAACATAATAAATTATTTATATATTATATTAATATATATAATAATTATAAAACTAATAAAAAATAATATTAAAATATTATTATATTTTTTAATTTTATCATTTATATATATAAATAAGATAAAAAAATTTAAAATTTATAAATTAATAAATAATAATTTTAATATAAATATTATCAATAAAAAATAAATAAATTTAAATAAAAAAATAATAATATATTTATTAATTTTTAATTAATTTTTTTCTTTTTTTACATTTTAAACTAAGATAAAAATATCATCTTTTTTCCATTATCTTTACATTCGTAATCTCTTACATTTATATCCATAATTTCCTTTATCTTTTATTATCTTCCTTTAAATTAAATCAAACTTTTCTCATTAAACCAAATAAAACCTTATAAGTACACTTCAGTCATTTTATCCGTATCCAAGTCAAGCACTCAAAAACTTCGTTTATCCTCAAAAAACTTGATTGACTGTCTAAAAGGCTCGAAGCAATATCTAGTATGGTCAAACTGGGCCAGAGTGTAGTTTTTGCCTAAGTTTGTCGTTAAATTGTAATTTAAACAAACCTGGGGACGAAATTGTACTATACGTAAAGAAGACGAAGGTGTTCTTATCCTCATCCTGGGCTTTACTCGAACTAATAACGTAGAGCAGTAACAGCTAGGAGATAGGAGGGAGAGAAAATGTTGAATTCTTTAGCTTCACCTTCAACTATATGCTTCCTTCCAAAAGCATGTTCTGGAGTTCCGAAATCTTCCTTCAATGGCGTTCAACTTCATGGCATTCGCTCAATTCAACCATGTCCTCAGATGAAATCGTATCGACAAGCTTCTTCTTCAGTAGTAATAATGGCAAAGAGAGAGAATGAATTGAAGGAAATTAGAACCAAAACCACCGAAGAAATCAACGAAGAGGTCATTGATCTTAAGGGCGAGCTTCTCATGCTTCGGCTCCAGAAATCTGCTCGGAACGAGTTCAAGTCCAGCGAATTCCGTCGGATGCGCAAGAGGGTATTACTTTTTTCCATTTGTCTCTTACTTGTTAGTTCATAGGAAATGCTAAATAATTTCATGGTTTTTCTTATTATCTGAGTGAATTGAAGACATACCTAGTTGCACACAAGTAGTTTTTTGAACAGTAAGATAGGATACTGATTGAGTAGGGCCACTAAAAATTGGAAGCCTCGTAAAGTTGAAAACTTGTTATTAGGAAGCAATGGTGAATTTTCGCCTTCTTAGAACTAGAAATTTTACAGGCTTTTCTTCTATGGAAAAATGAAGGTATTGGGGAATTTTCGCCTAACTTCTTCAAATTTCGTTCTCTTTCAAGCATATCAAAGATGCTCACGAAGATTCTAATTTTTTTCAATCAAGTGTAACCAATGGGTCTAGAATAGGCAACTGTACTCTGCTTATGATAACCATTAGCACGTGAGTTATCCTGCCTCATGCATGCGAGGACATCCCCATCTGAGTTTCATATTCATTCATTCATTCATGGTGCAAATTTTATAATGCTTTTTTCAGTGGTACTAGTTTGATTTCATGCTTTAAAGATGAAACTAGGCAATCAATGGAAATTTGGTTCGCTGGATTATTTATGAACTTGTTAGAGTTGAAGCTTATGAGATTTTTATAATATCAGGGTGTGTTTGGCTCAACGGAAGGAAGGGGAAAGGAGAGATTTTAATAGAGAGAAAGGGAAGGAAGGGAAGATGAGGGATTTTATTATTACTTTATTTTGATTAATATTAAAGGAGGGGAGGGGAGGAATTTTCATGTTCAAGAAGGAAAGGGAGGGAAAATATTTTTATATAGATAAATTTATCTTATATTATTTTATAGAATATTTTAATAAAATATAATATAAGGATAATAGTGAGATATTAAAAAAGTTATAGGTATATTAATATTATAAAATAATAAAAATATACCTCCCCTCCAAATTTCCCCAATTTTGGAGGGGAGGTAAGGTTGGGGAGGGCAGGGAAAAAATTTTCTAATTAGCCAAACAAGGGAGGGGAGCAAAATCCCTCCCCTCCCCTCCACCCAAATTACCCAAAGGTTGAAATACACATTGTTGGGGAAGGTAAAGGGATTCATTTCTACGGTAATTTAAGAAACACACCTCGCGTACTCGGATGCTCACTATTTTTATGTGGTAAAGGGTGAAGTTGGTATGCTATATGTATGGCAGAAGGATCTTCACATTCATCGTTTTTTAATTATGCCTTCTTTATCTTTTTCTGTAATAAAGATCTCACGTTTATGCATCCATTGTTATGTCTTTTCTGTAATAAAAATCTCGCATTCATGCATCCATTGTTATGGCTTATTTCTCTGGCATAATTTCTCATGGCTTTCAACCCTCTGTATTAGATTCAGAGAGGGAGGGAAAGATAGAGGACAGGTAATAACCACCGAAATAGGAGTTTTACTTGCATGATGAGGAAACTGTACCATCTTATTTATATCCAATAGGCGCTTCACACCAAACAAACTCAATTCTTAGACACTGAGCCGAGTACACTAGCTAGAAGGAAAGAAAAACAGCAAGGAAGGGTTATCTGACTTTCTGGAGATCAGAGGCACTCCTCAGCCAAATCCAGAACTCTTGCCTACCTCTTTTCTCTCATGCTCACTCCCAAAATACCCTCAACTCCAACTCCATTCTCACTCTGCAGCTTATGCATAGTTTCTACCCGTAGGAGTTAGTTATTTTGGAAGACCTCACCCCATCCTTTTCCTTTTCATTTATATTATTTCTGCTATATATCTGAGTGACCGGTGACCCATTATCAAGCTTGGGGTCATTGGGTGATCAGTTAATGCTTAGAGAACTTTCACATGTTTCTAAGTGCTACAACTCAAGAGATGCTATGTAGAAGAAGGATAGTCACAGCCATCCCCAAACTTGTTTAAAAACTTGGTACATTTAATGTGTTTATACAATAACTAGGTTTACTGACTCATACGTTGAACAATATAGTAAAACTAATAAAATGATATCATTACTGCTCTCTTCGCTATTTAATTGTCTCTAGTACTTGATGAATGGACTCCTGAGTGTGTTTTCACAATCTGCTGCAATGGGTTACCACAGCATCCAATGTATGTATGGATGGATGGATGGATGGATGGATCAATTTATAATCAATATATTTTTATCTTCTAATGCTATCAAAATCAATTTATAATCAATATATTTTTATCTTCTAATGCTATCAAAATCACTATGTCCCAGAAGTGAGCACAGTTTTTAGATTGTCTTGAAGGAAAGACCTCTGGCTGCTTTCTGTCTCTTGCTTGCGCTTCTAGTTTTCTTCTGTGGAGGGAAAGTTGGCAATGTCAAATTTACAATTCACAATAGAATCCCAGTATCCTGATATTCCCAGCTTTATCTTCATATTCTGACCTAAAGAGCAAAGGGAATATAATTCTCCGAACTTGTATCCTTTTGTGTATGTCTGCATTCTATGAGAATTGATTAGATCATTTTCTGACTTATCCATCTTTTCTCTGTCTGATCTAAAAGTGAGAAGTAATTGAGCAATCGCATACCTTTTTATATGTAATAATGAGAGGTCTGATCTGCCGCGAAGCAAATTCCTAGGGGACCTAAACGGGTTTACCAGCAGTTCCTTTGTAGTCTGCATTATTGTTATGCGCTTCCTATCTCTGTGTTGGTAGTTTAAGCTGCTGATGTGAAATATTGACATCTACAGATTGCTCGCATGCTTACCGTGAAGCGGGAAAGGGAGCTCGAGGAGGGAATCGGTAAGAGGTTATCTAGGAAGCTTGATCGGAAATGGAAGAAAAGTATTGTCCCCAGGCCACCTCCCTCTTTAAAGAAGCTGCAGGAGGAAGAAGCAGCTGAAGAAGCTGAAAAATCTGCATGAGCTCACAGATCAATAATCAATTGTCATTATTTGGTGGATGCTGCTGTTTAGTATATATAATATCTTGTTGGTAGTCTAATGTGTGTTTCTTCCTACATGAGGTTCATTTCCCCAGATTTAACAAATATTATAATCTGAGAGACAAATTGCATTTGAGATTATAATGTCTTATGCTAAGAGACCATTTGGTTGCTGGAAAGGATGAGAATGGAATGGACTAAAGAAATAAAAATAAAATAAAATGATCAAAATGTGGAGGGGAGATAGTTTAAGATTATTCATGAGGGGGAGGGGTAATTATTTTGGAAGTCATACATGAGATCTATACTCCATAGAAGGTGTGGTGATTTCCACACTAATCAGCTGCATCATGCTAAAATGAAAATTCTATTTTTGTTTTTATTTGTTTAATTTATTTCATTCTTATCCTTTTGAGCAAGCAAGTGGCCTCTGAATGTTTAGTTTATTATCTCAATTCCGTATTTACAATCTGCAAAATTATATTCCTGTAGTGCAATTACATTTGATGGTGAAAGAAAAGGAGAAAATACCTCTGCTTGTTCAGTTTTCACAAGGTGACACAAGTTTTTAGAAAAATTATATTTTTTTATATAAAATTTTTTTTAAAAAAATTAGTTTTACTTACGACTATCTAAATATAAGATAAAAAATTACTTTTAGTTTGCGATGTTAAGGAATTATAATGACATGGTTGGATTTGATTTAAAAACACTAAATGTTAAGTCTATCTTATTATATAATACAAGCATTTTTACCAATATATTATAAAAAGTAAAAAGGAATTTAACCAGATGCTACATGGTGGGAAATATTTGTCAAAATACTACTCTAGATGAACGAGTTAAGATTTTGAAAGAGGAGAGTATATGCGTATAAATTAATAAATTAGTTATAACCCCAACGCCAACACAACGCATTCTCATCCCCCGCACGATCTAGCATTCTTCACTTGGTCGAGCTCGCCATCTGACGCCGTCCACCGTTGCCAGCTATTGAAGAAGGTTCGAACCCTAAGGCTCTGTCTACTCCCAAAATTCGGTGAGATTGATTTGTTCAGTCTGGCTTTGAATTTGTTCCCCGCTTCATCTGTTGCCTGCATGGTTGTCGATCCTGTGTCGGAAGCCGTCGCGCCTTTTGTTGCTTTGTTTTAAATTTTTCATTTTAATTTGGCGCTGAATCTGGTTGTTGTAATCGTTTGAATATTGACGCTTTTGAATAAAGATTGAGTTTTTTTTTTAATACTTCTGCTCTCTTCATTTTGATTACTATGGACTTATATGCTTTGGATTGTTTTGTACAATGTTGGCATTCTGTTTATTAATCTCTTTATATTATCACTCATTTAGAGAGTTCTCCAGGCTTCTTAGTTTATTGAACCAGAAGAAATGCTGCTTTGCTCGTCTCCTTAGGGTTCCAGATCGAGTCCTTCTTGGTCTTGTCCTCAATGCTCTATATTATGTCCTTGCTGGTCTCTTCTCTTCCCTGCGGTCTTCTACTTGTAGTCGAAAACTTCATTGGTTGAATACGCTATTCTTCTCGGGTTAGAGGGATTCAATACGAATACTTGGGGTCGATATTTTGCATGATTGATGCATAAGATTTGGGATCTCTTAATTTGGTTTGATGTTAGTTCTTGGTGAGAATCAATTTGTATATGAATTTGTTCCAAATGCATGCTTGCCCTTCTAGATCAAAAGTGCTTAGTATGTTTTGGTTATTATTTGTATTTGGTTTGATGTAAATGCTAGAGTTAGTATTTGCATGACATAAATTTGTCGCTGAGGACACTGATATAAACCGAGTCCTAGTTTTTTATTATACTCTTCGTGGTTATGGTACATTGTTTAGTAAAATGGTTTTAATTCAATATGTCTTGTCGAATGTCCAAGGTGTGGAGTAATTTAATTTGTGATCCTTATTTGAATCTGTTATTTTTTATCCATGCTTACTATTGATGCTTTATTGATCCCAGGATAATAATATCTGTTACTATATTTTTTAAACTTGTAGTCAAAGAGGCATCAGGAAAAAACTGGGCAGAAGCAATCAGGAGAGAACCAAATACCACCACACTTCCTGGTGCCCTTCGAGTGGGCACTTCCAGTCTTCTCTTGCTCCAAAGATTCTTGTACTTTCCTGTATACTCACAAGTTGCAAGTGATGGATGAGAAAGAAAACCCCAGAAATGTCCCACAAACAGAATACTTTGACCCAGATATTCAGAAGAAGCGCTCATTAATGCTTGAGCGCCTCTCAAACCGTCACCAGAATCGTTTGGATAACTCCCGCCAGTCTGAGTCTGGATCATCGTCTTTTGAATCCACTTCATCCTTTCTTTCTCGCTTTTCTGAAACGAAGCGCTCTATTGAGTCTCAGCTAGCTGATTCCCAAACCGCTCCCCCTGATCCAGCTCAAGTCAAGTCTTACTTTGAAAAAATATCTGCATCTATCTCTGATTTGGAGAAACTCGTTGCTGAAAACTCATATTTCCTGCCATCCTATGATGTTCGATCCTCACTCAAAACCATTTCAGATTTGAAACAAAGCCTTGAGAGTTTGAATTCCCAACTTATTCCAAAAAAGAAATTTGCATTTAAGAACAAAGCAAAGAAAGAATCTGGTGTTCCAGAATTGAAAGAGCCTCCTCTTTCGCAGTGCACTAATGCTTCACCTGAGAAAATGAGACTTACTGTGCGGGATTCGCCAGGATTTAGAAACAAAGTGGGTCAGGTTTTGTTCGAGGAGTTTAGGGGATCAGAAGTTGGAGAATTCACAATTTCAGACCTTGATTCTTGTGAAGTTAGATTAATTGGTTGTTTAAGGGCACTTTTTGTTCATAGGCTGAAGAATTGTCAGGTTTATGTAGGGCCTGTAATGGGTTCAATTCTTATTGAGGAAGTGGAGGGATGCATCTTTGTGATGGCATCGCATCAAATTAGGATTCATAATGCCAAAAGAAGTGATTTTTACTTGAGAGTTAGGAGCCGGCCTATAATTGAGGATTCTGGTAGTGTGAGGTTTTCACCATATTGTTTGACTTACGAAGGAATTGAAGAAGATCTTCGGCATGCTAATCTTGATAATGAGACTGGAAATTGGGGAAATGTGGATGACTTCAAGTGGTTGCGTGCAACACAATCTCCAAATTGGTCAATATTGCCAGAGAATCAGAGGATCAGGATTGTTGATATATCAACTCAGGAGAGTAAAAATTATGACAGTTAAGTTGTTATATACGTCTCATAGCATGCCAAAAGTGTTCAAGATTGTGTCTTTTTTGTTAAGGGCTCATTCAGTTCAGTTAATCTTATATCAGGTATGTTATTTCCGGTACTTGATCATGCATTAATATAATTGGTAATAGTCATAATCACCAGATTCAATATGCCTCATTTATTTGCTGTTTTCTGTTGTATTGAAAGTGAGCATGGCAAAAATCTTCCATGCAGCCATTTCCATGGATGGTAGTCTGGGTATTCATTTAACATGTTATCTTAGTTTTGGTGTTCTAATTAAATGATTCCTTGCAACTTAATCATCAAAGCTGTAATTATTTCATGATTCCTTCGATTGATATCTTTATTTTCAAACACACCACCTCCCACTGAAAAGAAAATCGAGTATGGACATTATGTAGCGTGTTAAAATTTTATCTTAAGATGTCTGGGAATGGGACAACAAGAATTGAAGTCTTAATGAGACTAAAATTTTACGCCAATAATAAATTTTATTAATATATTTAGCAATCTGCCATCAATAATCCATTATATACATCATGAATCCATTATTCCATAGATTTCAATTTTTTTTTTCAAAGACTCAGTACTTTCACAGTATATCAGAAATCACTGGTCCCCTTCTATTTCGTTCTTTAAATAACTTGGTCCTAAAGAGTAAAAGTTCAAAATATTTTCTCTTTGCTTCATTGCTATATATTTCTACGGGCTGATATTTTTAGGAATTGACTTTTGTTTGGTCTTGCATTTCCCTGTCCAAATTTGATATGTCAATTTAGTTATCATATATATTTTTAAGAATAAGCATCTTTAATCATACCTGTGCTGTCCATGTTTTCTGCAAAGAGATGATATGGCAACGTGTTAGGGTCACGATGAAGATGCTAAATGTGGTTTTCAACAATATTTGTGCAAATGCATCAAATTTTTGCGATGTTATAGGAATAAGAGCATCTTATTTGGTCAAGGAAATGCTCCAAGTTTTAGTAAGGGTCTATGTTTATGTTTGCCAAATGTGATGTGATTTGACCACAGGGATAGCTTATGTACGTCAAATCAAGGTACTTGAAAATAAGAAATGAACTAATAAGCGGCATCATTGCACTAGTGCAAACACAATACTCTGTTGTTTTTTCCTCTCTTGATTTTTGTGAGGGGTGAATTAAGGGTCTAATTTTTGCTTATATTAAAGTAATTAGTGTTTGGACAGTCCATGCTCTCCAGAAATGGTTATAGAGATTGTCTCATTGACACGTGCTGCCAGTGTAGTTGGTGCCCTAATTTCATTACATCCTTTATGATTTTTTGATATGGCTGGTTGAGTTTATGATTTTCGGCAAGTAGCATGCACATATGTGTATGGTCTGAATTTTACCGATTAAGAATGTAGGATGCTCGAGAATGCCCGAGAGGGTCTTGCCCTTTTAATTAGAAAAAGAAAAAGGAGTATTGGACGGCATTGCTTTCTCACATTTGATTATTGTCGGTTCTTGCAGTACTTTTCTGTTTTCTAATTCATTCTTTGTCATTTTTATATCTTTCCAATTCTGCCAATTATTTTGTTCTTGACACACAGCTATTTATTTATTGTTATTCTGTAGGTTTTATCTCTGTTGATGCCCTTGATCGGTTGAGCAACAATCTATTGTCACCCAACTCGGGCGGTCTTGCTGTACTTTTTAACAAAATGGGAATTCAAGTGAATGAGAATCGAAGTTAACAAAATGCAAGTGTTATGATTACTGTGTGTGAGAGGGTGAACCCATGTGAAGTGTGAACTCTTCAATTTTCCAGCAGAGCCACCGTGTCCTTGCTACCCTAAACTTTCATATTAAATCGGGATTATTAATTTCTAACATAATATCGAACACGATATAAATTTATAATTTTTGAACAAGATAAGCTCTTATTCAAGTTTATATTATATGATACTCCTTCCATCTTTAATTTCTTAATTTAATTATATTAAAAAAGTTAATTAAATTAGATAATATAATATTTTTTTTAAATATTATTATCATTTTTTTAACTCTCTTTCTCTCTTTCTTTTATTTGATTATAAAGTAATTTAAAAAAATTGATAAATATAATAAATAAGTTTTATATTTAAAATTAAAATTAATTTTTAAATTAAGTTTTATATTAAAGATAAGAAGAACTGATATAATCTATAATTGACAAGTCTCCTTACCGTGCAGTTTTACTGATTTTTCATTTGTTCCTCAATATAAAATATGTCTCTGTTCTTGTCTTCAGTAAAATTAAAATGATACACATAAAACTCGAAACAATGTTCTTTTGCTCAAACAAAAGAGTAGTTTCTTCTTTTTTTCGTGTTTTTGTTTTGCAGGAACAAAAGTGTATTTTCTGTTCTTGGTCAATATCATCATTGGTGTACGAAAATCTTTGTAAATGAAAAAAAATAAAAACTAATAACAGTTAAGTATAATAATTTGCAACTGAGAATTTCATACTTGCACATTCATTAATCGCTATTTACAACTTATTTTTCAATTTTTTTAAAACCTAATTGTCATTAAAATAAAATTCTGGGGGTGTCATTTTCCTTTGAATTAATCTGTCATCTTTATTTGTGCTTGGAGTTTCAATATCAAGGGTACAATAGATGATGTATGATAGACTCAGACGAAAAGAGAGAAGAAAAGGAGACATAAAATCATGGCCAGAGAAAAATTCTTACCAAACCCAAAGGAAAACTCTACTAATATTTCGTGAACATAACGGCTTGTTTTAACTAAGACTCATCCTGATGACCCTTTTCCCCTGTTCGTTTGATACGCACACACAGAACAAAGCAAAATGCTATTTTGCTAATACTTTTAACTTTTCTAAGTGCTTCAAAAACTAAAATTAACACTACAGCTTTGTTTAGTTTAACATAGGGGAGGATAAGGGAGACAAGTAAGGGAAAGGAATAAATATTTTTTATTTAATTCAAAAAAATAGATTAGCTAATTAAAAATTGATAAATATATAATTATATATTTATTTAGTGTTATTCCTTCTTATTTTATAATATTAATTTATTTCAAAATTATTATTTTTTAATTTTTGAATATCAAAAGATGAATTACTTTATTTATATATAATAAAGTATTTTTGCAATTATAAGACACAAAATAGTTTATCATAGGGGTGTTCATAAAGCCCACGGCCCGATATGCCCACCCGATCTCGCGAAAAAAAACCCTGCCCAATCCGATAAATATAGGGCAGGGCTGGGCATCAGGCTACAAAATGCAGCCCATGCTTTTTTCGGGCTGGGCATCGGGCAGAGGGGTTGCACCTGCCCATGAGCACTCATTCTTTTAATTTTTTTTTTACTTTTCTCCCTAGATGCTATACTTGGAAGGGAGAATATAATAACTACTGGTGACTAAAGGGTCATTTTAGAAATATAGATAGTTAAGTAAGTAAGTTGCGTTTTTTAATATTTATAACTATATTGATTTTTTCTTTTTTTTTTTAACTTTACTAATCATAATATGATTATATTATAAATTATAATTGTTTATTTTATTTTTTTAAGATGCTTTATCCTTGTTAACATTTGGAAAGTTGATACAAAGTTATAATTACAAATTACTTAGACTTCAAAGTTTTTTTTATATGCAATGAATTTCAATACTTTAATTATTATCTTTTTGTTGCCTTATTTTTAGTGAATTATAGATATTATTTAATTATTGAAGATATATGAATATTGTATTATTTTATAAGTTTATAATTGCAGATTATTTTCCACAACATGAGCATAACATAATAATTTGGGCATGCCCAGCTCACCCATGCCCAACCCAAAATAGTTAGGGCTTTTATCGGGCCGGGCATCAGGCTGTAAAATGCAACACATGCTTTTTTCGGGTAGGGCACCGGGCAGGAGGTTGCCTTACCCAGCCCTGCCCATGGATATCCCTAATTTATCAAAGTATTAATGTTTGAACTAGAGATAACACTCTTGAAATTATAAAAACAATAAATTAACCAAAATTTAATAAAAGGCGGGTAATAAATTGATCAAATATATATATATATATATATAGCCTAACTCGTTTTAAAATAGCATCAATAGAAAAGTAGAAAAAAATAGGGTTTTAGTTAAAAAGTAAAATTGTATCATTAGAAGAGTGGCATAGGTAATTTAGTCAATATTATAATAAATTACTCTTACACCTAAAACAAAACACCATTTTTTGATAGCAGGAGAGAGAGTGGGGGTGAGGTAAAAAGATAAAAATTGATATATCCCCTTCCTTATATATATTTTTTAAAAATCAAACACACTCATTTTTTCTAAATCCTCTAACCAAACAATGCCTAAATCTCAATCTATTTTGAAATTACAAAAGGATTATGATGAATTTGCTCCGTCCTAGCTTCTTTGAAAGTTTGAACTTAAATTTTGAGTTACAGGATATTTTCGCTCTTATTCTGACTGCTGAATATTTTGAACTATCAAGGAATATAATATTATCCTCAATTTTTTTAAAAAAAAACAAATATTGCAATATTGCCCAGTATCGTTAAGAAGACAACAAACATTTTTATAATCAAGAAAAAAAGTCATGATACTAGTATATCAAAAACCAAAAAAAAAAAGAAAATCATGATAAAAGGTTGAATAATGTAATGCCGACTTTGCTATGTTTAATTTTCATTTTTCCCTGCAGTATTTTGTTTGCATTGACTTTTATAAAATGTCCATATCTTTACTAATTATAATATTTATTTAATTAATTTATATAAATTAATTAATTGAAATGATTTAGTGTTAGTTTGCCTAAAATTTTTCTTCTAATTATATATATTTGAACTATCATTTAATAAATATTCTTAATATGTGCAAGATACATTAAAAGTAAAACTATAATTTTAAAAAATAAAATTGATTTAAATCTTATATTTATAAATAAATTTAATTGTTCTTTAGCTCTTATACTCATATGATTTTATTTTCTATTTTTATCAATTTTTTTAAATTATCTTATAGATATTCTTAATAATAATTAAGAGATATATAGAGAAAATTAAAGAAAATAATTAAGATATTTTAAAAAAATATTTATATTAATTAATTTAATTAATTTTTTTAATCTATTTAAATTAATTAAATATATTTTATATTAAAGATGGATGAATAATTAGTAATAGATGGAGTATATAATTTGCTTTCTTATGGAGATTAATGGTTCCATGGAAGAGTAGTATATGCCCTTTACGTCATGAATTAAATATTTGAGTTTCGATTAATCCCGTTGCATCATGGTCATAAGCACTCGGACTTTTGAAGTTTCATCACCAGTTTTTTGTCTACTGCTTTCTTTGTTTAATATGCTTCTAGCGAGAGTTGTTCAAACACGAATTATACACACACACACACACACACACACACACACACATATAATACAATTATATAATATTTTTTTTAGATATATTAAAAAAATTAAATAAATTAATTAATTAATTTGATTCCTTAAAATAAATTTATATTATATATTTTTTAATCTACTAAAATTAGTAAACTAACTACTATATTAGTTAGTTATAGTGATTATTTGAATAGCATTCAAATTGAGATTTTAAAAAGACTCATAGCTTAAATATTAGTTTAAAAAAATTAAAAATAAACAGTTATATTTATATAAAAAGACTTATAGATTAAATTATAATTTTAATAAGTTACTCATAATAATTTTTAACATAATAAAAGAGTTTATAGATTAATAACTTACTATTTTATCCATATTTTTTTATACTCTTTCTCATCTTCTCTTTTTTCTATATCTTCTCTCCTTCTCTTCTCTCTCTTCCTCCACTTTCCTCCTCCTCCTCCTCTATGCTTCCTTCCTTCTCACCTCAGCCACTTCTCCTCCCTTCTTCATTGCTACCACAGTTTTTGCCAGATCCTCCCATACCATGAATTCACGTGAACTCTTCCATATTCTTCCTCCTACGTTTTCTTTGTTTAGATTGAGAATGAGACAGACAAGAGGATATAAATAATATAAAAGTATTTATAGTAATAACTATCTGAACACTCATTTATTTAAAATTATTTTTTTAATAACTTTTTTTCTAAAAATTATTTTTTAAACGTTATCTAAAATCCTTTTTTTCTATAAATCATATTTTAAAAGTTTATCTAAATAAATTTATAATTAATTTTTTTAATTTATTTAAAAAATTAATTAATTTTTATATTAGAAATTGGAGGATTAAGAGGGAATACTGTGTGTGACAATTCACGTGTAATAGACGCAAAGGATGTGGCTCACTAATAAATCGTAATTCGTTGTGTGGTTTGGTGAAGACTGATGAGTGTAGTTTGTCTATTGGATCAAGTAAACGACACTGTCACTGTCGTTGCAATTTGAAAATTATTAACTTATGACCAGAGTTTGTTGAAGTTGTTTGCTTATCCATTGCCCTGATATTTGTCTAAATCTTACAGGCTCATTCAAGTGATTAATTGCTTGGTAATATTAAAAATAAAGTATATATGCACATTATTTCTTAAATTTTCTGAATTTATCATTTTTTCTTTAAATAATAAAAGAGTTTTCATTATCTACATACTTATGATCCTTTGTTAAAATCATTTGATTTTCTCTTTCAAATTCACAAAATATATTCCAATCTCGGGGCAATAAATATAAGTAATATATCTATGTAACTTGGGGAATAAAATCATTGGATATCTACGTACTTCACTCTCTACGTAATTCTTTCTTTTTTTCATTTAAGAAAATGTCAGTATACATGCATTTTAAAAAATGTGTATAAAAAAATGATATTGCCTTTTGACTATTAATGGTCAATCAATATTAGTTTTTTAATAGTTAATACTATTTTTTTAATAATTATGACTATTTTAATCTTTTAATTTCTAACACTTCTAAAGAAATATTATTAATTCATAAGCCCCTTCAATTTCTATACAAAAACTTTTAAAATAAAATTGTATTTCAATCCTTTTAAAAATATACAAGAGATTTATATATATATATATATATAATTTTATTAAAATTTAAGAAAAAATCTAACTAATCTAAAAAAAAATTTCAAGAGCAATATATTGCCTCATAATTTTTTTTTAAAATTCAATCTCATTAAAAAAAATTTAAAACATAACAATATTACCCCTAATATTAAAAATATTTTATTATCAACGTTAATTTTTAACAGCCAACATAATATTTTAATAAAATGAAGTAATATTATTATATTTTAAAATTTTCATAATGATATTAAATTAAAAAAACTTTGGTATAATATTTTGAGTAAAAGTTTTCAAAATAAATCTATCCTTTAATTCATACGTGTGTGAGAGAGATCTTGTGAATTTGTGACCTGAAATTACTATAAAGAAGAGAGATGAAACAAGAAGGAACAAAAGAATAAAAGAAGCATAGAAAGTCGGGGTTTAGATGTAACGGTTAGAAACTTAAGCGAGGAAGCAAATCAGTTGTTTAGCGGATCAATAATTAAGTTTGATTTAATTTGCTTGTTCTAATGGAAAAAGAATCTCACTACTGTTAAACGCTGACATCATTCAGCTTCTTACGTTAAAACAAAACCTGCTTCTTCTTCTGTTTTATTTATTTATTTATTTATTTATTCCAGAAGCTGCTCTGGTCCCCTCGACCACGAAACCAAGTTGAACAAGTAATCGCCTTATTAAAGCAGGAAAAAAAAATCTAAAATCCATGTTTCATTCATTACTAGTAGACTACAACATAGTGTATTTGATCTTTTTTATAAATTAATTCTAACATATTTCATATATATTAATAAAATTTTTAAACCTCATTAATTATATTATAAAATTTAATAATTTTATAGTTTTATTTTTATTTAATATATATTATAACCCTATAAAAATAATGTTAACATAATAATAAATTAATAATATAATTATATATTTATATGAAAATTTCTCTCTCCTCCTAAATAATTGTGCTTCGCTTCAAAATATAATCATTATACTTAAGAAGGAAACTTAGCTTCTCTTTCCTATTCAATTGGCCTATTTAGATAGGATTTTAAAAATAAGTTTATAAAAAAAAAGATTTTTTAACAGTTTATAGAAAATGACTTTTGAAGAAGAGTTTATGAAAAAAAAATAGTTTTAAATAAATTAGTGTTTGGATAGTTATTTCTAAAAATACTTTTATTATCGGTAAATTATGAAAAAGTGTATGAGTATTAAATGATGAGAGATAAGAGGAGAGAGGGTGTAAGAAAAGAGATGAGAGAATGTGTAAGAAAAAGTAGGTGAGAGGAGAGAGGGTACAATAAAAAATAAGAGAGATGAGAGATAGTGTAAGAAATAATATGGGTAATATAATAATTAGTTAGTTCATAAGTTCTTTTACTGTTCCATAAGCTATGCTGATTAGCTTATCTGAAACTTTAGTTTTAAACTACAGTTTGGTCCAAAAGTTTATTTTAACAAATATGATTGTTTGTTTTAAAATTTCTTTAAACCTAAATTTTGCCCAAAAAAAACTTATAAAACCACGATTTGGATAGGTTCCAAACAAGCCCAATATGTAAGACATTTTTTTTTAAAAATACTATTGGATTTTAGAGGAAAGTAAAAATTAATATAAGGATATAGTTTAGTATAATTAATAAAAATAATATTAAAAGTCATTTGAATTTTATAATAAATTTATTATTTTAAATTATTTTTATTGATCACATAAATTAATTACATTAAAAATAACATATATATTTTCATACCAGAGGGTGTATGACATAAAGTTTATTAGAGAAAGGCCTTTATTATTATTATTATTATATAAATAATTTAGATGAATTAAGCTTTGAGGATTTAATAGAATAGATAGAAATCTCAAGTTGGCTAAAAAAACTAGAAGAAGTAGATTATTTCACATCTCAAAAATGGAAAAACTGAGAAAAAGTCTCTTATTAAAACTTTTATTAGTAAGAATGACTTAATAAATTTTTATACCCAAAAAATATAGGTACTCTGTAAATTTTATATATACAGAATATTGTTATTATTATTTAAGTTATTCTCACTAAAAAAAAATTTAATGGGAGAGACTTTTTCCTTCAAAAATTACTTTACAAAAATATTTACAAATTATTCATTAAGGTTGTTACATTGACAAACTAAGTTTTATACTTCAGCTTTGGTGAATAACCCCATATGCAAACTAGAGAGAGGTTTCTATTAATTACTTATAAATCTAAGCCTTTTTTGACTTTAGGCCGTATTAATTAAGTACCGTTTTCGTAAGAAAGAAGCACCCTCTGAGAAATTAAGAAAGTACCTTTCATTTATTTCAACAGTTCTGTTTTTCTTGTTTCTTATCCTAATTAAATATGGAGCGAATTAATTAATGTAGACTTATGTGTATTTACGTAGTCAACGGGTTGAGAGACGGTCTTGGAAGGATCATCTTTTTCATAGTACAAGTTATTCCTCTTGATTACACACACGTTGTGTTTTTCTTTATTTATATATAGTAATTTATAACTAGTAATTAGCAAAAAATAACTATTGAATTAAAAATAGTCATCTAATTAAGGTGGGAATGACTAAATGAGTAGTATGCATATACTCTTTGCCCTCGTTTTAACTAATTTGTAGAATTAAAAAAATTAATTAATATAGTTGTTTATAATTAATAAGTAGAAAATTTGTGACATTTTTTTTAAATATACCCCTATTATTTAATTATTAAAATTTAATGTGTAAAGATAAAAATGTCACAATAAATTACTTTATCACGAGGGAACAATAATTAATATAAGAGATAAGATAAAATTAAATCATATATTTAAGCCGAGACACAGGGAGTATAAATTAAATTAAGCTTGCACCATTTTGATCATGAGATAATTTTATAAAAGGATTTATAATTAATTAAGCTTTTGAAAGATTAATTTTGAAAGGTTTTTTTAATTGATCTCCAAAATCACCTAATCAATATATACTACGTACACGTGACATCAGTTCGTACGTTGTTGTCTTGTACTATATGTCTACTATCGATCCCCAAAATCTAACATGGTTGAAAAATAAAGCATCTTAGATACACGCGTATTTGTTCTTGGAGACTTCCCCATATATTCTTTCCGTCCTTAATTAAGACTTAGTTTGTTTTCGTCTAAATTCATGAACATGCAGAAGAAACAATGTCGCCCAAGAATTAAGACAGATGGTATAGTGTGGGTTTGGAAAATATATAGACTATGGTTTTAGAAGTTTTTTTAGGCAAAATTTTAGTCTGAACAAATTTTAAAACAAATATATTTGTCCAAAAATATTTTTGGACCAAACGATGAATTAAAATTAAGATTTTAGATAAACTATTGAGACTAGCTTATAGAATAATAAAAGAGCTTATGAACTACCTAACTAATATTTTACTTTTATTTTTTCTTACATCATCTTTTATCTCTTCTCTCTCTTATATTTAATAAAATCATATTATTTCTGATAATTTTTTAATTATAAAAGTCATTCTGGTAATAACTATCTAAACATTTATTTATTGATAACCATTTTTTTTATAAACGCTTCTCCAAAAGATATGTTCTAAAAGCTATCAAAAATCTTTTTTTCATAATTTTTTTAAACTCTTATCTAAATAGGCTTATAATAATTAAAAAGCATAGAAGACATCAATGGCTTCATCAAGACGCCATAATAAGAAGAAGGAGGAGATGAATTCAAAGGGAGTTAGAGAGCTAGAAAGAACGCAAGAACTTAAAATGGATATTCGCTTCACCAACTTTTCGTCTAACACACACCTTAAAGAATGAATAATCATCACTATCTCTTCTTCTTATAGATGTCTTCATCTATGTTGATGAAAGCTTTGCGACAAACTCGCCTACATTTTTTCTTACGTGACATCGGTTCGTTGTGTGTTACGTTGCCTTTTCTGTTAATTAATTATATAATAATTAATATTAATAATAATATTAATATTGATATTTATGATATTGATCACCACCAACACCTAACAAGGTTGAAAAACGAACGTTGTACATACGCTTTTAATTGTTCTTAGATAGCTTGCACACGTATAGCATTTTTTATGTGTTGCCTTTTGGTGGGGGAAACTAGCTTCCTGTCTGATTTATATTCAGAAATGGGACAATGGCAAGGAAGGGATTAAATAAAACAAACAAAACTCAAACGGAACTTTTTATGTCTAAAAATGAACTAAATTATGCATAATGTTTTGAACTTTAGAACATGTATAGATAACATTTGGACCAAGTATAGATAATATTGACAACTTTTTAAAATTTACCATGAATCCTCTTAAACTCTTATATTTATACAGATAATTTCTATATGATTAATTTTATATATTACTTATAATTTGCATACAACTTAAAGTTTAGAGGGATTGTTTTCATATCAATTAAAGATTGAGGGGTCATATTCATACAAAAATAATTTTAACTAAAAAAGTATATATATATATATATATATAATTGAGTTGTAGATTATTTGCATATACTTAAGGGTTAATTGATGAAGTTTATTATTAAATTTTAAAAGATAAGTGTTGAAGTTTATAAGAGTTTTGTGTAATTTAATGTTAAAATTATAAATATTAATTTTTCTCCAATTTCTCTTGCAAGGTTTGCTTAATTGAAACCTATATGTACTGAGAACTATAAATGGACATTATTTTTATATATTTTTGTTCTATTAGCACTATTAGACCCTGTATAAAAATTAGTTATACTAACAGAATAAATTTAATAAATTTGTTAAAGAGAGAAAAATGATAAGTATCAAATTAAAAATAGAAAAAATATAAGTTAAAATTTTGAAAGTTAAAAACATAAAGGAGTTTTACTTATTTCAAAAGGTATCCTTTTCCATATTTAAACTTTTATTCTCCTCATTGCAATAGTAACAACAGCTATAAATTATCACCTCAACAGCAACTTATTTTAGTTATATATAATTTATTTAAAAAGATATAAAAAAGAGATCGCAAGTATGCAAATAAAATATAGGATAATACTTACCTTAAGTTGCTTATATCCATTATTAAATTCCTTATATCCATTATATACAACCAAAGGGGAATATAAACCCATGCAGGTATGTCGATTTGGCATACACGCAAAGGGGAATATAAACCCATGCAGGCGTATGTTTTGTTCTGGTCTTAGCCACTGCCCACTTTTTAAGTTAAAAAAGAAAAATAATTAAAGTAATCCATGAAAATAATGTAAATACTTTTCTCATCCTTAATATAAAATATATTTAAATGCTTTAATTAAATTAAGAAAGATAGTTAATATATCATATTTTTTTCAAAACACTATAGCCATATTTCTTAATTCCTTCTTTCCCCATCTTATTTGATTATTATTAAAGGAATATTAATAAGGATAAATTTAAAAAAATGTATAAATATGAAAAAATGTATTATATTTATAACTAAGATCAACTCCTCAATTAAGTCATATATTAAGGATTAGAGTAATATTTACTAAATCCAAAGCATTAAAAGTGATTTAAGAGTTTAATTTGTAGTCCAATTGTTGTTAAATTGATATTAACCCAATTATGATTAAAATAATATAATATAATTTAAATATATAAGATATTTTATATGTAACCCTTAAAAGATTCATATTTAAATAAAAAATCATATTTCTACACATAACTAAGTGAGTAGAAGATTTATGTATAAATAACACATAATACAATAAAGTAAAGTTACTAAAGCATAAGTTTGATGGGCCACTATTCCCTTAGCTCAAGATAATATTATTTCATATTCATCAATTCAAAGAGAAAAAAAATAAAATTTAATCTAATCAAATTCGTTCAAAACTCTTAATTAAACAAATCGGTTGAATGATTCACTAATTTGATGAATCAATTTAAGTTGGATTTTAATATCACGTGTAAATATGAATTATGACCATACAGAAGGATATGTATAATTTTAAAAACGTGGGTGCATGGCACATTACTTTTAAATTTTTTATTCAAACCATCTACGTGCCTCCACCTGCTATATGGCTTCTGACTTCAATCCTTACCTCAATTGGTTAATTAGACATAAACATTTAATCCGTACTCCATTAACAAAGGAAAGCGACCAGCTTGAATTACTACTGCGCATATTCAAAAAAAATGTTGATACATTACTCTTCTCCAATTTCTGTTATAACTTATAAATCATTTATAATCACCACGTAAGAGTTAAAAAAAGTGGTTAACATTAATTTCAGGGTAAAGAGAATATTCTGACATTATTTATCATGTGTGACCTATAATCTTTTAATTTAGTATAATTTTACTTATGATCTTTTTAATGTAATTTAATTCTTGGTACTTAAAAAATAATATTATAGTTAAAATTATATCAAATTAAAAGATTATGAGTGAAATTATACTACAAATAAAAATTAAGGTATTAACCGTACTTGAGAAATAAGATCAAAATATTAGGTGATATTTTATCTTTAATTTTATATGATAAAAAAATTTAACTTTACCCATATAATATAGAGAAATATGTTACATTAGGCTTCAAGTCTCCTCTTAATAAGTTATAATAATAGTAATATTTAGAAAAAACTTAATTAATGGTTCATCAAGTGACCGATATTATAATGAACTACCAATTCTTTTTTAGAAAGTGCTCTATATAATAGGAATAAGAGAATAATATATTTAGAGACTTGCAGCGTATGGCGGCTTGTTAAGAATAAGAATACTGTTTGTTACTTATAAGTAATATAATTTCAAAATTTTCTTAATATTATATATATATATATATATATATATATATATATATTGGAAAAGTCTTCTTTTGTATCTGCTTCTTTGAAAAGAAGTAATTGCTACAGTAAAATAAAGTACTTATTACAGTAAACAAATAACAAGAAACAATTTTCGATTGTTAAGTCAAACTTTGCTATTATAATTTAAATATATGATTTATTGTTCCTAGCTTAGCTAATAGTACAAATAAAAAGAGATTATTTCTTATATTAATATTTTAATTTTACACCGTTAATTAAGCATTTAGTTCATATAATAAAACTTTTAAAATTTCAGATATATTTAAGTAGCTAGGTAGCCTCCTTACAAATACTTCTAAAATTTGTTATGAATTTTGTATTTTATAATTGAATATTAACATTCACTAATATTGATATTTGTATGGATGATTCTAATAGATTAAAAGGGAACAAGAATCGCAATAATTGGTGCAAGATGTCGTAATTAATTGTTAATTGATCCACGTAATTAAACGCAATGGTCAGCGAAAACGGAAGCAATGACTGTCTATAAATAGGAACTGAAGCTTATGAAACTTCTTCAGATTTTGTGTAGCAGACGAAGTTCAGTCCCCAACTGAACTTGAAGGAAGCTCCGCAAAAACCCTCAAAACTTGCTTTTCAGAACAAAAGGAAAAAAAAAAAAAAAAAGCACAGCCATCAGAAATAATGGGAAGATCTCCGTTCAGTGATGAAAATGGTCTGAAGAAAGGTCCTTGGACCCCTGAAGAAGACCACAAGCTTGTCCACCACATTCAGAAACATGGCCATGGAAGCTGGAGATCTCTCCCTAAACTAGCTGGTATATATATATACTCTTATCTCCTCTGTCTCTCTCTATATATATCCTCTCTCTCTAAGGTATCAAATTGTGCAGGCCTCAACAGATGTGGGAAGAGTTGCAGGTTAAGATGGACCAACTACTTGAGACCAGACATAAAGAGAGGGAAATTCTCCAAAGAAGAAGAACAGACAATTCTGAATCAACATGCTATCCTCGGAAACAAGTAATTAATAATAATTACTGTTAATCTTACGAGTACGTACGATGATCAATGCTATAATCGTGTGTTTCATGTTGTTTGTTTGTTTAGATGGTCGGCGATTGCGAGGCACTTGCCTGGTCGGACTGATAATGAAATAAAGAATTTCTGGAACACACACTTGAAGAAGAAGCTGATTCAAATGGGTTATGATCCTATGACTCATCAGCCTCGAACTGATATCTTCTCTAGTCTCTCTCATCTTATAGCTCTCGCTAATCTTAAGAACCGCCTGGATCATAATGCTTCGAGCTTTGAATTTCTGCAACATCTTGTTCAACCTCGTACCAGTCATCATCAAGCAAACACAGACGTTGTGAATATTATGGACAGTTTCACTCATTTGAATAATTCACTTCATCAGTTAGACAACAACAGCAACAACGTTGTTAATAATGAGCCTTCCATCGCTTTTTCCCACATGCCTGAGTTAATTACTCATTCTTCTTCCCCATTGATTAGTAAAGAAGACGTGGTTCAAATCCCAGAATATTGTACAGTGAACAAGGAAGAAGAGAGTGGTTGTTCTCCTAATAATGCCACGTGGCTTCACTCGTGTGTGAGCACGCGGTCTCCTTCTTTTGTTCAGGCCGAGACGGCAACGGCAACGGCAACAACACATGGCATCAGTAATAGTATCGCCGATAACTGCTCTACGCTGGCGGCTTGCGACTTTGGAGAAGTTATGGGTCAATACATGTGGCCGGAGTCAGAGCTGTTTCTAGAAGACCCTTTATTCCATGAGATTAATGCCTAGTGATTTTAGGTTAATTAAGGCTTTACTCTTTCTTTTTTTTGTAGATACTGTTCATTATGAGTATAATCCTTTATTTATGTTTTGATAATATGTAATCTCCGTATAATTTTATGCGTGTTTTAATTGTAATTCGTTTCTTGTTTGCTTCTTTCTGCCTAACTTTGAGATATAGTTGGTACTTGTTAGTATATTAACTTCAGTGTTGCGTGTGTGTGTGTGTGTGTGTGTGTGTGTGTGTGTGTAACATTAATGATTTTCACGACAATGATATATTGGAGGGAAGGGAAGTGAAGTATAAGCCATTGACCAAACGATGGCAACTTGCACAAGCGAGCCAACCACTCTAACTAGACATGGCGACCAGCTCTGAATTTCGTAGGAATTTACATGGATCAAATTAAAACACCAGTCATATTTTACCCTTTTTTCTATTAATTATTCCATCACACACACAAATTAAATTAATTTTTAATCGCTTGATGTATAGTAAACGACAAGCTGCCCCAATGATAACGTTACCTATTATACTTGATGAGGTCCCAATAAATCTGGTATTGATATGTTTGTGCATGTGCGTATTTCAATTTATTTATATATATGTATGTATGTATGTAATAAAAATGATTACTTGATGTGTATCTAATTTTATTCTTAATAACTTCAGCAAGATTAATACTTCTTTTTTTGGATGAAAACTAAGTTTGATACTTTTGATATATACATATTAAGTATATACTTTTAATTACATACAAATATTGGCCCCAAAAAACTACCCTTCAGCGTCGTACGAATAAGATCGTGATTCGGTATATTAAGTAATTAACCATGGTCAAGACGTGAACTCTGATAGCAAAACATTGAAATTTAGAGAATGTGAAAAGAATCATTTTCCATTTCCAATTCACTTATATATTAATTTAAGGTTTGCCTTTAAGGTAGAGTGACCATATTCAGGGGGTCAATACTAAATAAATAGTCTTCTAATTAACTACAGTCGCTACGTGGTGTCCTACATGGCGAGAGGGGGGGGGCGGGGAGAGAGAGTTTGACATACAGAAAAGTCAATGCAGTGACTTAAAATAATGGCAAATCAAGAGAGAGAGAGAGAGATGAAATGAAGCCAGTTGTTAGAATATAGAAGAAGAAGAAAAAGAGAAGTTGGATTTTTCTGATTAATAACTCAGATTATATCACAGTTTTGAATGCGTAGGAGAAGCATGTTATAACGCCAGGAACAATGTCGGATCCACGAGAAAGATAATGTTGCATGTAATTGTGGATAATAAAGATAATATATATCTACTGTTATAAAATAAGAGAAGATGAAGAAGTTAAATAGGAGAAGAAATAACAAGACAAAAGAGTAAAATTGGAGGCAATAGAGTATCATTCATATGCTTGTATATGCACTTGTCTAAATGCCTTTTACATAGCCACTATTTATAGGTCACAACCATTAAAGACTAAACATAAGGTTATAAAGGATTAAAGATGAATAAAATATCATTAACCACAAGAAACCCCTCTCAAATCATTCATTGAGGAAGTTATAGTTTTATGGCATAAAGGTAAGAAAGAATACTAAGAGGAATCCCAAGAGGTAGAATGGACATCCACATGTGCAATAATATTTGCAACACTCCCCCTTGAATGTCTATGACAGATATTGTGCCTCATTAAAATCTTACTAGGAAAAACCCATTGGGACAAAAACCTAGTGAAGGAAAAATAGTACACAATATCTAGGTTTTCTAATAAATCTTGCAGCCTAGGTCAAACCCCCTAAAAGTGTAATACCTTTTAAGATATCTAATTAATCTGACAGTGCATGAAAGACTTGATATGCGTCTAATGGATATTGTTACAGCATACTTATATGGTTCTTTAGATACTGAAATTTATATGAAAATCCCTGAAGGATTTAAATTACCTGAAGCATGTAAGAATTCTCGAGAAAATTATGCAATTCATTTGCATAAATCCTTATACGGATTAAAACAATCTGGAAGAATGTTGTATAACTGTCTAAACGAATATTTGTTGAAAGCATGCTATAAAAATGACTCAATTAGCCCATGTATTTTTATAAAAAAGAATATATCAGAATTCGTTATAATTGTTGTCTATATGGATGACTTGAATATAATTGGAACTCCTGAAGAGCTTCAAAAAGTAATGGATTGTTTAAAGAGAGAATTTGAAATAAAAGATCTTAGAAAAATAAAATTTTGTCTCAGTTTACAAATCGAGCAATTAACAAATGGAGTTTTTCTTCATCAATCAGCTTATATTGAAAAAATATTAAAGCAAATTTATATGGATAAAGCACATCAATTAATTACTCCAATGGTTGTGAGATCGCTAGTTAAAGAAAAAGATCATTTTCGCCCTTAAGAGGAAAATGAAGAACTTCTTGATCCAAAAGTATCATATCTTAGTGCTATAGGGGCACTAATATATCTTGCTAATTCAACATGACTTGATATTGTATTTGCTATGAGTTTATTGGCAAGATTTAGTTCTTCTCCAACAAGAAGACATTGGAATGGAGTTAAACATATATTTTGAAACTTTCGAGGGACAATTGATATGGGATTATTTTATTCTAATGAATCCGGATCACAATTGATTGGTTATACAGATGCAGGATTTTTAGCAAATCCACATAAAGGTAGATCTCAGACAGGATATTTATTTACTTGTGGAGGTATAGCTATATCTTGGCGTTCGATAAAGCAAACTTTATCAGCTACCTCATCAAATCATGCAAAAATAATTACAGTTCATGAGGCAAGTCGAGAATGTGTTTGGCTAAGGTTAGTAATCCAACATATTCAAAGAATGAGTGGTCTACTTCCAGAACAAGAGATTCTAACAGTATTATATGAAGATAATACAGCATGCATAGCTCAATTGAAAGGAGGATAGGGATAGAAACAGGCTAGGCGGCCTGTCAGAGGCCTCTGGCCTGGCCTGCATTAGGCCTAGCCTGTTTAGAAAAATATATAGGCTCAGGCCTGTTTGAAAGCTTGTTTTTCTTAAGAGGCCAGGCTCAGGCTTCTTATGAAGCATGTTAGGCCTATCAGGCAGCCTGGGCCTGTTAGTCAAAATTTATTTAATATTAAAATGTAATAAATGGGTGTTAAACCTACCACATATTGAACACAATACAAGAGTCAAACCATTAAACTAATATGTATTATTATACATTTTATTCTTGAATTTTATTTTAACAGGCCTGTTACGAAAGTCTGTTATGAAGGCCTGTTAAGTAGCCTATTAGTATAATTAAAAAATCAAGCTTTTCAAACAGGCTTCAGGCTAGGCCAGACCAGGCATTTATACAGTCCAGGCTTAGACAAAAAAAATAGCCTATAACAGGCCACAGGCTAGGCCTATTAAGGCCAAAGCCTGGCCTGGCCTGTTTTCATCCCTAAAGGAGGAGGATATATCAAAGGAGATAGAACAAAACATATTTCTCCAAAATTCTTTTTCACTCATGATCTTATGAAGAATGATGATATAGATGTTCAGCAAATTCGATTATGTGACAACCTTGCAAATTTGTTTATCAAGACACTACCAACTAAGCCATTTGAGAAGTTAGTGTATAGTATTAGAATGCGCAGATTCAAAGACATAAATTGACAACGTCATCAGAGAGAGTAAACAAGTACTTGATGTACTTTTCATTTTAAGGATTTTATTTTTCATTGTCAAATGAGAAAAATATTTTTTATCTTTGAGTATGGTATGTATTGTAGCACTATCTATGAGACATATATCTTTATTCTTGTTCCCAATAAAAGAGAAAGGAATATCCATATTCTTCATCAAAAGAAAATAAATGTATCAAAATATATTATTAGCAACAATACTCTTAAAAGAAGAAAATAAAAGTAAACATAAATAAAATATAAATCATAACTAAATTAAGATAAAATATAGATAAAATAAAAACTAAATTTGTTTCTCTAATCATGATTCTCAAATAAATCAGTCACTTCTAAGTGTGTCATAACATCAAGGTCATCATATAGCTCATTGGTATCATCATTCTTGTATGCAAAATTTGCCTCAACATCATCATCTTGGAAAATCATATTTGCTTTCATGTTCTTTGAATTCTTTTTTATGGAGGCTTAATAAAGTTTTGCTAGATGCTCAGGCGTACGACATGTACGTGACCAATGTCCTTTCATCCCACACCTATAACATAGATTTTCCATAGTTTTTGAAGGACCACCTTTGTCTTTTTTCTATCCTTCATTATATTTCTTCTTTTGGTGGATATGTAGAAGGTATTTGGATAAGTGAATATACAAGCATATGAATGATACTCTATTGCCTCCTATTTCACTCTTTTGTCTTGTTATTTCTCTTATTTTATAACAATAACAAGACAAAAGAGTGAAATGGGAGGCAATAGAGTATCATTCATATTCTTGTATATTCACTTGTTCAAATGCCTTTTACATAGATATTATTTATAGGCCACAACCATTAAAGACTAAACATAAGGTTACAAAGGATTAAAGATGAATAAAATGCCATTAACCACAAGAAACCCATCTCAAGTCATTCATTGAGGAAGTTATAGTTTTATGGCATAAAGGCAAGAAGGAATCCTAAGAGGAATCCAAAGAGGTAGAATGGACATCTATATGTGCAATAATATTTGCAACACTCCCCCTTGAATGTCCATAACAGATATTGTGCCTAATTAAAACCTTACTAGGAAAAACCTATTTGGACAAAAACCTAGTAAAGGAAAAAGAGTACACAATATTTATTTAGGTTGCCTTATCAAAAATCTTTTCTGGAAAACCCAGTGAAAAACAAAATCTTTAAAAATGAAGAGTATATCAAGTACTTGTTTACTCCCCCTGATGACATTGTCAATTTATGTCTTTGAATCTGTGCATTCCAATACCATACACTAACTTCTCAAATGGCTTAGTTGATAGTGTCTTGGTAAACAAATATGTAAGGTTGTCACATGATCGAATTTGCTGAACATCTATATCACCATTCTTCATAAGATCATGAGTGAAAAAGAATTTTGAAAAAATATGTTTTATTCTATCTCCTTTGATATATTCTCCTTTCAATTGAGCTATGCATGCTGTATTATCTTCATATAATACTGTTGGAATCTCTTGTTATAGAAATAAACCACTCATTCTTTGGATATGTTGGATTACTAACCTTAGCCAAACACATTCTCGACTTGCCTCATGAACTGCAATTATTTTTACATGATTTGATGAGGTAGCTGATAAAGTTTGCTTTATCGATCACCAAGATATAGTTGTACCTCTAGAAATAAATAAATATCCTGTCTGAGATCTACCTTTATGTGGATCTGCTAAAAATGCTGTATCTACATAACCAATCAATTGTGATACGGATTCATTACAATAAAATAATCCCATATCAATTGTCCCTCGAATGTATCAAAATATATATTTAACTCCATTCCAATGTCTTCTTGTTGGAGAAGAACTAAATCTTGCTAATAAACTCACAGTAAATGCATTATCATGTCGTTTCAAATTAACAAGATATATTAGTGCCCCTATAGCATTAAGATATGGTACTTCCGGACCAAGAAGTTCTTCATTTTCCTCTTGAGGGCGAAAATGATCTTCTTCTTTAACTAACAATCTCACAACCATTAGAGTAGTTAATAGATGTGCTTTATCCATATAAAATTGCTTTAATATTTTTTCAATATAAGCTGATTGATGAAGAAAAACTCTATTTGTTAAGTGCTCGATTTGTAAACTGAGATAAAATTTTATTTTTCCAAGATCTTTTATTTCAAATTCTCTCTTTAAACAATCAATTACTTTTTAAAACTCTTTAGGAGTTCCAATTATATTTAAGTCATTCAAATAGACAGCAATTATAATAAATTCTGATATATTCCTTTTTATAAAAATATATGGGCTAATTGAGTCATTTTTATAGTCTGCTTTTAACAAATATTCTCTTAGACAGTTATACCACATTCTTCCAAATTTTTTTAATCCATATAAGGATTTATGCAAACGAATTGCATAATTTTCTCGAGAATTCTTACATGCTTCAGGTAATGTAAATCCTTCAGAGATTTTCATATAAATTTTAGTATCTAAAGAACTATATAAGTATATTGTAATAACATCTATTAGACGCATATCAAGTCTTTTATGCATTGCCAGACTAATTAGATATCTTAAAGTAATTGTATCCACTACAGGAGAATATGTTTCTTTATAATCAATGCCAGGTCTTTGCGAAAAACCTTGTGCCACAAGTCGTGCTTTATATCTAACAACCTCATTTTTCTCATTTCGTTTTTACACAAAAACCCATCTATACCCAACTGGTTTAACACCATTCGGTATTTAAACTACAGGTCCAAAACCTTCACGTTTTGAAAGTGAATTCAATTCTGCTTAAATTGCGTCTTTCCATTTTGGCCAATCATTTTTGTGTCTACATTCTTCAACTGACCTAGGTTCAAGATCCTCACTTTGATTAGTTATTAACACTACCAAACTAATAAGTCTTTCGTGCGGATGACGTGTTATAAAATAAGAGAAGATAAAGAAGTTAAAGAGGAGAAGAAATAACAAGACAAAAGAGTGAAATGTGAGGCAATAAAGTATCCTTCATATGCTTGTATATTCACTTGTTCAAATGCCTTCTACATAGCCACTATTTATAAGCCACAACCATTAAAAACTAAATATAAGGTTACAAAAGATTAAAGATGAATAAAATGACATTAACCACAATAAACCCCTCTCAAATTATTCATTGAGGAAGTTATAGTTTGATATCATAAAGGCAAGAAGAAATCTTAAGAGGAATCCCAAGAGGTAGAATGGACATACACATGTATAATAATATTTGTAATATCTACTAATTAATCTGCCTTTTTTTGGGCTTCTTAGTTTGAAGGACTCTCACTTCACTTTTAAATTTTCTTGTGATGATTTAACTAAACCTCACAGGTATACGTCCTTAGCATCAAAAGAGGTAAATATATATATTTCCACAAAAGTACAACTCTGGATATCCAAAAGATGCGTCAATGCCAGGAATATAGTATTTACAATCTTGTTAAAACAATTTTATTATTAATATTTTTTTAACAAAAAAATATTATATTTGAATATGAATTGCTCCTCTTGCCATATAATATATGATATATTTAATTAATTTAATTAGATTAAATAAGTTAGATATATAATTTATTTTTTTAAAATACTATAATTATCTCCTTTAATTCTCTCTCTATCTCCTACTTATTATTTTTTAGGGAGTATTAATAAAGATAATTTTGATAAAAAAATCATAAATATAGAAAATATATTTTATATTTATGATCAATATTAACTCTTTAATTATGTCATATATTAGTGATAGGAGGAGTTATTACAATATGAACTTGGTATGCCCAAAGCATAACTTTAGTAAATTATGCATGTTCAAAGTTTGTACAGTTTCAAAAATATAGTTTTTGTCCTTCAATTTTTTAATTGAAAGATAGTCTATTGATTGAAGTTGTATCAACCCAATCAACTTATAAAACTGTTTCTTTGTATGGGGGTCCACAAAAAAAATCTGATTCCTAATTCAATTCCTCATAAAAAGAATTCTTAAACAAACGATCAATAAAAACTTTACTATCAGATTCAATCAATAAGAACTCTTCTAGTCTCATCAACAGAGCACCTTTTTTAGATTATATTACATTTTTATAAATTTCTTTCAAGGGCCAAAATGTATAATACTATTATATATATATATATACACACACCGAGAAAAAGAATTAAAATCTTTGGGGATTGGCTGCCAGGTCCCCTTTTGTTAAGTATAATGATTTTTTTTTGTTAAGTATAAATATCTTTTTATTAACAATAATTATATTTGAGATATTATAAAATACTAAATATAAATATTTTTTTAGTGAGAATTTAAACTTTAGTTTATTATATTATAAAAATTAATTATTTTTATTAGACTGATAGTGTAATAATATAATGTTGATTATGTGGTTTGACTGGAATTAAATCTCCATCAGCCTCCCCAGATAACAGACAAACAAGAGGGTGGATCAGTTTGGGCTACCTATTCTATTTGAGGTAGGTTTAGATAAGATTTCCCTTAAATTGACTAATTAAGATCGTGTCTTTGATCACTTGCAATATCATCAATATATGTTTTGAACCATCAATTAATGGGATATATATATATATATATATATATTAATTCATTCAATACCCATTGCATATTCTTCAAACTTGTTCCATAAATTATCCTAGATTTTGATTTGACTCTCATTTAAATATTCCTTGGACCATACTAATAATTCGAGTAAGAAAAAAATAATGACACAAAATACAGTATGTTTTGGTCAATTTTATTTTTTATTTTTTTAAAAAGAGAGCATTATTATATTATTGGTTGAAGAATTATTATTATTTGATTTTTTATCCTGAAATTAATACTTTTTTCCACTAGCTAGTTTACTTATGTCTCTGTTCCTCTGTTATATTTCCTACAAAAGGAATGCATAATAGCTCATGGCTTCATGTTCTTGTGGTATGGGGAATATTAAAGTCGTTTTCTCATCCAATGAAAGAGAAAAAATTAGTCTCCATTATAGAAATTTAGAACATTGAAAATTGTATTAATGCGACGAAAGTCAACTAGGTCTTGCACATTTCGAAGCAATTAGGAGAAATAATCCCCTACTTAATAAAAATGTTAAATCATGAAGTAAATTCCAAAAGATCCCACCTAATCCCACAGTCTCTTGGTTGAATGGTCAATCATCCTTCATGCAATTTCCAATTAATGAAGACACTCTTTATTTTCTTTTCCCTTTTTTTTTAAAAAAAAATAAACTGTTTAACTTTTTCGATTATTTCATGCTTGAATTTTACCCCTATTAGAGTGCAGACTTGCTAACAGAGAAACGATAGACTTGTACTATCAAAACCTAATTTCTGTCCGATGGATTGTCTCAATAAATTAGTGAATCGGTCTCTAACTAATTTTATCAAAAAGTTTTAGACAGATTAATTAGGTTAAATTTTATTTTTTTTTCTTTTACCTTGAAACAATGTTGTTTGAGTCAAAAGAAATAGCAGTCCATTAAATTTATACTTTATAACTCTATTTTATTATATTATGTATTTTATATATGAATATTCTATTTATTTATGAATATTATTTTTTATTTAAATGTTACTCTACTTAGAGTTATTTATAAATTTTTTAATTAAATTATATAATTATAATCATGATTGAATTAACTTTTTTAACCACAGTTAGACTAAATGTTAAATTACTATCTCAATCAGTTCAATCTAATTTTAGGTACGACCCATATATGCGCTGCTACCCCTAAGGGAAAGAAAAATTGTGAAAAAAAATTATGTAAACAAAAATAATTTTTTAAGGAAAAAATATGAACAATAATTAATTTTCTCCATAAATAATCGTTTTTCTTACCAACGCCATATAAATTAACATAGACCTATATGTTTGATGGATGATTTGTCATCATGCATGTGCTTCTTTAGGTCTCGGTGTCTTCCAATTCTTCCATTATTATTCAAATAATTTCAAACGGATATTTGAGTCCACGAATATAATTATAATCAATTGTCTCCTATCTACTTACTTCTACGTAAGAAGATAAGATTCAGAAGTGGATAGAGTAAAAAATTGGTTTACCATTGGCGTATATAATCAGAAACGTTAACATCAAAGCCAGGGATCTAGAACACTGTCGTTTTTATAAAATTGTAGAGAACACAAGGCGTAGATTAAATAACTCCACAACGAGTAGAGGTCAAAAAGAAACCTTACCAAAATCAAAGTACTTAGGAATTAATCATAGTTATTTCGTAACTCATGAGGTCATGTTTGTACTAAATTCACTTCATATTATTTTTACCAATCATGCGATATTTAGTAATAATTAATGACTTGTGAATATATATATATATATAAGTATATATTATCAATATGGTAAAACTAACCATCGATCCTTAAGTAATAATTACATCGTCTCCTTTTCTTAGGTTTAACTTGAGATTTTATTCAAAAGGCACATATGGAATTTCTTTTCTATTCAACTTAATGATGGTAGGTTGTTATCATATGCCATATTTTTCTCCACGTTATGAGTATCCAAAGCAAAGTCGTTTAGTGTTAGTATTTCTGCTTGAAATTAAGCTTGATTTTTATGTACGAAACAGTATATAAAAATGGCTAATTAAGCTAAGAATGGCGCCGCGTGTCTGCGTAAAGACTGAAAGCAAATTTTAATTGGAGTTTGAAACCTTCTTCCTGAGACTTCTCTTCCCCTCTCTCTAACTAATGCACTAACCCTTTTTGCTAATTCAAACACTTGGAAATTGCTAATGTTTATCTATTACTACTGCGTGCCGCCTTCATTAATTCGTCTTTATCTTTAAGCACCGTATTGGATGGGACTCAGACCACATTTGCGTACTATTCCTCTCTCCCTATTTACTTGTTTGTAGAAAAATCTTGTAAATTTATATGCTTAACAGGTTTATTAAGAAATTTGAGTCTAACTTCTTAAAAAAAATAAGTTTTTATATAAGTTTAAGTCTATGTAATTTTTTAAACAGATTAAACTGTAAGTCCCATAATATTCCCATATTTCCATCCTATTTGTACTGTACAAATCCTAGTGGGAAGGTCTTAGTAGCTGGAGTGTGCGGCCCTTGAAGTGCTGCGTTTCACTAATTTCTGAAATGGGCCATTTTGAATATGGACTAAGCATGTGTCATTTTTTGGGCTATACGTTATTACTGGACCCAATTTTGTCCAAGGCCGAGCCTTATTATTTTTCGTAGAACATTTTGGGCTACTAATATATTTTTTCAGTATCACTTAAATAAAGTCTTAAATTTAAATCTTAATATATACAAAAAAATCTCTATTATAAGATTCACCCACCGTAGTCAAATGCACAACGTGGATCAGATCTGGATGTAGTCAAGGTAAAATTTCAGTGAACCGTATAGGCAACTAAAAATAAAATAAAACATAACTAATGGGGTTAGTCCGAGTGATAAGCAGTTCGGTATAGCTTGAATGAGGTCTTGAGTTCAAGCTTTAGTCTATGCAAAAAATATCTGTTGGAAGATTCACCCACTATAGCCAGATGCATGATGCGGGTCAAATCTAAATATAGTAGGATAAAACTCAGGTAAACTGGGTAGACAACTAAAAATATATATTTTAAAACATAATAAAATTTTGAACAAATAAAATTTAGTACAGTTAATAGATAATTAATTTTTTAAATATAATATTTTATGTTTAAACTAATTTATATGCATAGAAAAAGTTTTTTTTAGTAGAGTTAAAATTTATTTCAATAATATGTACATCTCAGAGGATTAGTGTTTAGTTATTAGTTAGAAGATATTATAGGTGCTATAAAAAGAATAATAGAAATTTGAATTATTTATTATAAAAAGGGACATAGGCTTACAAAACTACATATTATTATTTTAAATTTGTTGAGTTAATATTTTTTTTATTAATGAGATTAGGTGATATCAAATTTAAAAAATTAAAAATATATTTTTTAAATTTGTACTACAATCAAATTTAAAGTATAAAGTATCAAACGTATAATTGAGCTAATTATTTATAGAAATCAAACCTGGCATTGTGGACAAAATGATGACTTTTCTGGAAGATTTAATTATTTAATGGGATGAGCTGTTTTTGCGCAATCTTTCTTGCATTATTACTATTGTTTTTAACTTTTATTCAAACTATTGCTGACGACGTTTAATTATCATTATTATTATAGTCAAATACACCTGCCCCAATTCAAGCTTTATAAACAAATTAAGAATGCCTTCCTGTATCATAGGAGCATTCATGTCATTGAAATAAAACTTATAATTTAGTATCATTTATTTTAAAATAAATATATGAGTTAGTTGAATGAACTAATTTAATTTAGTTATAAATATAATATTTTAATTAATTTTATATATAATATTTGTCATATTTTTTAAATTAATTTATTTAACTTATGAATTGATATATAATCTAATAAGAGATTTATCTTTGACGCGTTGCACAAGGAACAAGAAAAATATGTTATAATTGATTAATTATTTATGATTATTATAAATTATTATTATTATTATAAATTTGAAATACTTAGTTAATATAATTATGAGACTTAAAATTTTTTAAGATGAGAGAGTGAAAAAAAAATAGATTATATTTAATTAATTATTTATGATTATTATAAATTATTATTATAATTAGAAATTTAAAATATTATAAAATCAGTTAATAGAATTACTATTTAATTAATATTATTGAGTCCAAAATAATTGTTTTTAAAGTTAGATATGAGAATTAGTGTCTGTTTGAAAATTTACAAACCTTGATTTAAAACCAAGGTTTGGCTTAAAATATAAATTTAGAGAAATTTTAAAATAAACAGTCATATTTGTTCAAATGGGCTTTTGGACTAAATTATGGTTTAAAACTAATGTTTCAGATAAGCTGGTCAAAGTAGCTTATGGAACAGTAAACCACTTATGGACTAACCAATTACTATATTACCCCTACTTTTTCTTACAACATCTCTCCTCTCTCTTACTTTTTTTACACTATCTCTCCTCTCTCCAACTTTTTCTTACACCATCTCTTCTACTTTTTCTTACACCCTCTCTCATCTCTCCTACTTTTTCTTACACCCTCTCTCCTCATTTAATACTCATATAATTTTTCGTAATTTACCAATAACAAAAGTACTTTTGAAAATAACTATACAAATACTCATTTATTTAAAATCACTTTTTTTTCATAATCTCTTCTTCAAAAGCCATTTTCTATAAGCTGTTTAAAAGCTCTTTTTTTTCATAAACTCGTTTTTAAAATCCTATCCAAACAAGCCTTTAAAAGAATATGAAAGATAGAGTTAAAAGTACAGTGACAACATATAAACAATTAAAAAATTAAGATATTGCGTGGATAATTGAAAGATAATTATTTTTTCTATTAACTTAAATAATAATTAGTAATGACAGTTATTAGTAATATTAGTGGTTGTCAGTGGCAGGCAACAATGTGTTCATCGATAGTGGTGGACGACAGTATTAGCTGACATCCGTGGCAGTCAATGGTAGCAATAGACAGCGTTGGCAGGCGACAATAACAACGGCCGCATATGGGCGATAAAAATTTATTTTTAATAGTGATTCAATTTTCTAACACAAAAAATAAAAATAAAAGAAAATAATTTTACAAAACAACTAAAACTGATTCTTAGTTTTTTTATTTTTAAAAACTGATTTTAAGTTTTTGTTTTAGAAAACAATTAAGTAAAAATAAATTTCTAAATAAGCTTTTTTGTTTTTCTATTTTTAAAAATAGAAATAAACATACCCAAAATTAAAATATTACTTTTCTCATAATTATATATAAATATATTTTTATTAATTTATATTATTTTAATTATGATAGGGCTAATCCTGATTCAATCACAACTTGCCCACTAACTCTTGAATTATTAATTCAATGGGTTTAATAATCAGTTTAATTTTCAGTATGTTAATATGCTATAGAGAAGCCAACTATGTTGCTCGTTTTTTTGCTACAAACCTATAGATAATAATTTTTTATGGGAAAAGCCTAAAAATTATTACTTAAATTTTAAAATCTCAAATAAAAAATTATTATAAAAATATATTATTTTTTGTTTTATCTGAATAATTAATAGTTTATAAAAGTATAGTAAATAAACTGATTTAAAATTTTAAATGATTTTTTTTGGGATTTTCCCATTTTTGATTAATAGATTTATTTATTTTTTGGTCAAAGGATTAATACATTTGAATATTTGATTATCCCCCACCTTATCGTTGTACGGTGATGGATGATGAAAAGATGTCATCTTAATTTTTGTTAATTCACTTTTGTAATATTTTTTTATTAATATTTGCCTATTTCATTCAAAAAAGGTGTTAAGTTTTTCTGTGTCATCTCCTTATAAGGACGATACTTTGCTGTTATTGGGAAAATAGGGAAGAGATAGAGATGGAGAGTAACATCGTTTATGCTGACCTGTTAAAAAGGTCCACATGGCATTTATTTATTGGAAAATTGGACCTTCAGTATATAAGCAACTTAAGGTAAATTTTTTTGTGTGTCTAAACTAAACTTTAATATTGGGCCTTTGGGAAACATCTAAAACTAAATTTTAAAAAAGCTTTTAACTTAAATTTAGATTTTAAAAAAATTAAAATAAATAATTATATTTATTCAGAAAGGCTTTTAAACTAAATTATAATTTAAAATTATGATTTCAGATAAGTTAGTTAGAGTAATTTTTAGAACAGTAAAAGAGTTTATGAACTATCCAATTACTATTTTACCCTTATATTTTTTATATCATCTCTCCTCTATCCTCTATATTTTTTATTATCTCTCCTCTCACCTCTATATTCTATCTTTTTAATTATTTCTCATCTCTCATCTCTTTTTTATCTTTTTCATTATCTCTCTTCTATCGTCTCCACCCTCTCTCATCTCTCATCTCTTTTTTCATTATCTCTATTCTCTCATACTTTTAATAAAATTATATCATTTTTAATAATTTTTAATTACAAAAATTATTTTAATAATAATTATATAAATACTCATTTATCTATAACTATTTTTTTCATAAACTCTCTTCTAAAAGTCCTTTTCCAAAAGTTACTCAAAAACTATTTTTTTTCATAGGCCATTTTCTAAAAATCTATTCAAACACACTTATAAAATCTAATTATAGAGTTAGTTTTAATTTTAAATATAAGATATTTTTTATATTTATTATTTTTTTAAATTATCTTTATTAATATTTTTTAATAATAATTAAATAATAATAATAATAATAATAATAATAATAAATTGATTAAAGAAGATGATTAATTATTTATATATAAGCGCACACCAGTTTAGAAATATAGATGCATAACCTACTATGTCCACTTTTTCCTAATTTGGCAAGTTCATGAATCCTTGATACATCCCATGCTTATCACGTTTCAATGAAAAAACAGTACTTGGCATACTAACTTGGAATACAGCGAGTAAAGAATTGTTCAACCGAGAATATAATATAAGAAAAATTGCTAAAATTTTTAAAATTTATCATGCAAAGCTACTTAAAAACTCTATATTTTTAATTGGATATAACTCATTTTTAATTATATATAATTTATTTTTAACTTAAGTATAATTACGAAGAATTACAACCAGTTAAAGACATTGGCCCTTGTATGAGGACAAGCGCAAATTGAGAAAAATATTTATACATGGCCAAGAAAAAGTTATAACAACTAAAAGTATACTGTATTTGGATTTTTAAATAAGTTTTATATATCTTTAATCAATAAATTTTGTAACCACGGATTTTCAGCAATATTGTTAAATTTAATTAGAAAAATTAGATTTAGTTTTCTATTATAGATACATGTTTAAAATATATATTTTTTATTTTTATTTATGTATTGCTTAATACACCACATCTGCTTCATAAGGTTAGTGAATGATATTTTAATTTTCTTTAAAAAAGTTTTATAATTTAAAATATTTTAAAGCATTTACTTAATTTCCTCTAATTTTTTTTAAGAAATTGATTGCTTCGTTGTTAATGGTATTATTCTATTACTTTTCGCTTTTCTCTTGTCTTTCATTCAACATAGAGAAAGTTTAATTAAAAAAGATTAAACAGAAAACTAATGTCATAGATTAAATTTTTTATTATTTTTGTCGGAAAAAATATTATTAATATTACTATTGTTATTATTATTATTATTATTATTTGTTCAAAACGTGCCTTATTGTCCATCGACATTTTGACAAACGTAACGATTGATTTGATAAATTATTGTTTTAAAATCTCTGCATGCCACAAGGAGTAACACTTCAACTTGGTTTTGATTATTGATATCCAAATAATATTTTACATTTTTTTAAAAAAGAGTTAGTGCAACAGAAACATGGGCTTGTTATGGTGGGCCCAGCGAAGAAGAATTGACGCGTTTAAGCCCCATTATGCATGAACGCGAAACGGGAACAAAGGATGCTAGTAAAATGAGACTGCTTTAAGGATTAGAGTTACTGTATATATAAAATAATGCGTTTATCTTATAATGATATAAGAATATAAATTCAATTTTTATTATTATTATAAAAAAAATTTAATAGATAATTTTATAAATTTTTTATAAATATTTTATGAGTTATGAGATTGTGTGATAATTTTGATCCGTATCAAATCTATAATAATTTTTTTTACTAAAAAAAATAAAATTATTAAGGTTGTATATAAAACCCGCGGCTCAATATATCCACCCGAACTCGTAATAAAAATACCCTACCCAATCGGATAAATATAGGGTAGGGTTAAACATCGAGGTATAAAATACAACACATGCATTTTTTCAATTAGGCATCGGGTATAAGAGCTGCCATACTGTGCCTATAATCACCCCTTCTTTTATTTTTATTTTTTTATTTTTTCCTATATGTTAGTATACTACAATTGGAAGGGAGAATATGATAGCTACTAGTGATTAGAAGATCAATTTAAAAATATAAGTAATTACGTAGGTAAATTATATCTTTTAATATTTATAATTATATTAATTTTTTTAATTTTATAATTATCATATGATTATATTATAAATTATAATTATTTATTTTATTTTTTTATATATTTTATCTTTATTAATATTAGAAAAATTGATACAAAGTTGCAATTACAAACTATTCAAACTTGAAGGTTTATTTTTTATATACAATATATCTTTCAAGACTTTAATTATTATCTTTGTTGCCTTATTCTTAGTAGATTATAGATATTATTTAACTTTCAAAAATACATGAATATGATATTATTTTTAAAGTTTATAATTGTAAATTTTTTTTCACAATATGAGCATGACATCACGACTTGAGCATACCCAACTCGCTTATACCCTGTTTATTCATGCCCAACCCAAAATTATTAGGACTTTTATCGGGTAGGGTTGAGTATCGAGCTATAAAATGTAATCTATAATTTTTTTAGTAGGATACTAGATAGGAGGACTGCTCTGTCTAACTTTACCCATATATACCCTTAGAAATTATAAAGATAATGAGAGTTGGTATACATATTAAAGAATTAATTTATATATTATAAGAATATAAGTTCGATTTTTTTTATTATTATAAGAGTTTGTTTAATAAATGATATTATAAGTATTTTATAAATATTTTTTAAATTTAAAATTATATTATAATTTTAGTAGGAGATTGATATTAAAAAAATAAGATGAAATTGTGAATTTGATAATAATAAAACCTTTATTGTTGCAAAGTCGAAAGATTTTGTTACTGTCTTGGAGGCTTTAGGGAGAGTTTCATTTGCACTAGATATTTAGAGTTATATTAAATTTTAACTAATTTAAATCAAGTCAAATTGTATTGCGAGGATAATCAGTTCTCTTAATAAAATATTTAACGCCGTAAAAAGCCCCTATCAAAACTCAAAGGCCTATCCAAAAGAAGCAAGTACTAGGCTTTCATTTTCAATTTATGATAATCATGATACATTGAAAATTAAATTTAAATTATAGTTTTACTGCACTGAATTTACAATCTAAATTATGTTTGTTGATTTAGCCTCAGTTTAGAAAAAAAAAATTAAGAAGAAAAGAATACTAATTTTTTTTAAAAATAATAAATTTTTTTATAATTTTTTTTTAAAAAATTGTAGTATTATCTCTCCACCTATTTTTTTTCCTATTTTTTCCTTCATCCAAACATATAGACCTAAGGTCTAAAATGTTACATTTTAAATTTTTATGAAGAATTAATACTTTGATATAAATATTTCAAACTTTTTACTACATGCTTCAAAATCAAAATCAGATATATTACTCTAGTTCTGTTGAATGGTAATTAGAAATGTATTAAGAATTGAAATATAATATAATAGTAATATTCATCTCATCTTAAATATAATAATTAATTAATATATTAATTTTAATTATAAATATTATATATAAATTCATTTTATTTTTTATATTTATTATTTTTAAATTAATTTATTTAACTTATAAAATAATATATAATTTAATATTATATAAAAATATTTTAAAAAATTATGTCATATTTTTTATAATTAAATAATTTATATTTTTTTAATATATTTAAATTAGTTAATTAATTTATATATTAAAAATTAAGAAATATCTTTTAGATCAATATTTCTTTTTTTTATATATATACACACAAGTATCCTCTTATAAAGTAATCATATTCAAATTATAATAAATAAATATATTTTAATAAAATATTAGTAATTAAATTTTTTTAAAAAAGTTAAGCTTTTTATTACTAGTTTTGTTTTTAATTTCCCTACCTTCAAAATACACCCAGGGCAAAACAAAAACAAAAAAAGCCGAAAACGTGTTTCCACACGCACGTGCGCCTACAGTTTTGCCGTGAACACTCATATTTATAGGGACCTTCTGATTTGGGAGTATCAACTATCACCCTCACGGTTGACCCAGTAACTACTAGCCATAATCTACTTTCTAGAGGAGCCACGATCTTGCTCCGTTGTATATCTTACCGTTTCTCCGATGCAAAATTCCGACTCGGTTTCTCCGGCGCCGTCAGCGTACACCGACACCAGTGTGATTCGAATCGATCATGTTTTGGATTCGAATATGATCTCGGATCCAAGGGTTGCCTTTCAGAACCTCTCGACGGTACGAATGAGAATGGGTTCTCTACAACGCTTTCTATCTGAATCTATCGCCACCAAAAATTCAGTCAACGAGGACCAGATGGATATGGTGTCGAACGAAATCGTTTCTGCTGTCCACCAGATTATCGTCAACGGCGCCGCCCTGGTCTCATACTCTCAGAATTTCACTGCCGCCGGCGCATCGCTATCAAAAGCCTCGGGAGACTTACCGGAGACACCAGATATGGTATATTTGACGAGGAAAGGATTGGATTATTCTGGCACTGAGAAAGGTAATTTGAAAATTAAGGTTATAGACGATGAAGAAGGGAAGGATGATGACGAAAATTGCGAGATCATGGAGCTCGACGCAGTCGAATTGCTGGCGGAGCACGTTCATTTATGCGAAATCTGCGGGAAAGGGTTCAGACGTGATGCGAATTTGCGAATGCATATGCGCGCACATGGAAATCAATTCAAAACCCCCGAAGCGTTGGCAAAGAAACCCCCAGATAAATCTGACGTCGCTCGTCCCAAAACGTTGCGATTCTCTTGCCCATTCGAAGGTTGCAATCGGAACAAAATTCACAAGAAATTCCGGCCTCTGAAATCGATCATTTGCGTGAAGAACCACTTCAAAAGAAGCCATTGTCCGAAAATGTATTCCTGCAATCGTTGCCACAAGAAGAATTTCTCTGTGCTTTCAGATTTAAAGAGCCATTTGAAGCATTGTGGGGAGACATCAAAGTGGAAATGCTCCTGTGGGACCACATTTTCAAGGAAGGATAAATTGTTTGGTCATATATCTCTGTTTGATGGGCATATGCCAGCTCTTGCTGGGGATGAGGAAGAGAAAGGGAAGCAAATGGTAAAGGAGCATGATGATGAAGATATGAATATGATGTTCAAGGAAGAAGATTTAGGGGTAAATTATTTGGATGAGGATTTACCAGAAGGATTCTTTGACGATTTAGATGAAGTTGGCAACTACTTCTCGGATGAAGCTCTGGGCTTTCTCTAACGCTGCAACTTATGGATGACTTCCCTGAAACTTAACAAAACTGTTGCAGGTATATGTTACGCCAGAGATATATATAGAATTATAGATAACTATATTAGTGTTCGTTGATATTTTCCGTAATATTATTACTTGTAGCATAGAAATTGCTGGGCTTGTAATGCTGATTCTGTTTTGTTTTGTTTTTTCCTTGTCAAATTCTGTTGTAACTTGTATGAGAACATTTTAATAAGCTCTCTTTGGAATAAAACTGAATGGATATTTTTAATTGATTGAAACTCAGTTCAACCATGCTGACTATTTATTTGTCTGGTTCTGGGCGTTACCTTCAATCGCTGCACTTTCCCTTAATTCAATGGTTTCAGAAGCCCCCATACTGTTATGGTTGTTAGGGTTGTGTTCGTGCTTTCGTGTTTCCCATACAAGAGAGCAGCCCAAAGGTAAAATAAATTATACTAGTAAGTAATTTAATTCTAAATACTTTGAAGCCACTAAGTCCAGTAACAATGCAGGACACATGTCAAATGTGACAGATCTAGAGAGATCTTCCTTTACAAGGGCATCTATAATCTAGTTTGCTTCTCTTGGGATAAAATATAGTTGTAATTTCCATTATCTACACAAAATCTTTAATCTGCACAACTAATAAGCTGTCTCTTTGGCCAGTATTATTTTCTTCCAACATATTAATAAGGTGCTTTGCATCTAATTCAAGTATAACCCTCTTATATTCTTTGTCTCAAACAATTTAAAGCCCCTTTAGAACAACCCATTATTCTGCCTCAGCTGTACTACCAATTATAATGATATGTGTGAATCCATATATCCATTTGCCTTGATGGTGAATCACCCCACTACATTCAGCTTTAATTTGGACCCTGTCATGGTTCTATCCACAGGGACAAATGGTGTAAATTATCATTATCACTCACCTGCGCATACTTACTCCACACTTGCAAAATAACCAGCTCTAATTGTTTCGGTCTCATAGTATCTTGGTTAAATACAATTATATTCCTCTACAGCTATAACTTCTAAATAGCTACTCCTTATATAAGATCCCAATTGTCTCCTATATTACCCAAATGTCTCTTTAAAGTGAACGGTCAATAACAGATGTAGCAAAAAAAGCCGAGCTATGTCGTGGAGCTAATAGCTCTAACCAAATGCACCTTGCATACATACGATCTCTCAATATATGTAAAGTATCATCATTTGTCACATTACAGTTGGGGCACATAGTAGATGTAGAGGACCACTTGCTTCTCAAAATATTGTGCAGTAGTCTATTGTTGACAACTATTCACATAAATACTCCATTCTTTTTTGCACCTCGCCACTTCCAAATAGCTTTGTATACTAAACTCTGAGAAGTCGGCTAGTTTTCCTTTAGTAAAAAATAGACACTCCTTAAAGTAAAAGCCCCATTTGCATTTGCGTTTAAAGACAATCTGGTCCAACTTCAACTCTTGGTGGAAGCATTGTAATTAGCCTCTGAAAAACACTTGGAATAATGGTAGACAATCCTTGGAAGTCCTTTGATCCACGAACAACCCAATTTACCATTGTGGTTCCTTCTACCTCAACTGTTAATGGTCTTAGACAAATGTCTTTAATTCTCATATTAGAAAACCACCAAAAGTTGTGAAAAAATTGAAACATTCTTTCATCTTTAATAGTCTATTTTATTCCTTTATTGATGATTTCCCGTTGCTCTGATATAAATTTCCATAGGGTCGAGTTCCCTTTTCGTGATGCCAGCAAATTCTCTTCATTCCTTTCCATGTACTTATTCAAGAAAACTTTAGCCCCCTATAGCACTTAAAATTAGATTCCATACAATCTTTGCACTAAAAGCTCTATTAAAGGATGACAGCCTCTTAAAACCCAATCCTCTATTCCCTCTAGGCTAAACTATCTGATTCTACCAAATCGGATGAAAAGCATGAGTATGTTGACTCTTTCCTCGAATGAAGTTTCTTTGCAAATGTTCTATTTTTTGACATACAGACTAAGGAATCTTCACTACTTGCATTAGGTACAAAGGAATAGAACTCAAGATTGATTTGGCAGATGTAATTCTACCTCCTATGGACAAACTACTCTCCTACCACGATGCAAGCCTGAATTTAACTTTATAAATAATATATTAAAAAGTTTATGTTAGTCTCCTCCTCCTAGAAAGTGAAAACCCCAAATAATTCCCTATTTCTGAAGACACACCTATTCCAATGATACATTTAACCTCCCTACAGGATATTGGGCTTACCCTTGGAGAAAAGAAAACTAATAATTTATTCTTACTAATATGAGCCCCATAAGCTATACAAAAATTGTTTAAACATTCCATCATGCAATTGACTTGCTCTTTGGTCGATTCACCAAAAAGTAGTAAATCATCTTTAAACATAAGATAAGAAACCACTAGGCCATCTTTTGTTACCTTTATAGGTTTTCATGAACCATCGTTGACCATATCACTAATTAGACGGAATAATTTGTCCATACACACAGAACAAATAGAAGAGGTGATATTAGATCTCCCTATTTGAGGCCCCTCTTTGGGTTAAAATAATCAATCTTGATATCATTTCACAACACATTATAAGTAACTAAAATCATATAAGTCCTTATCAAAGAAACAAAATTTGATTGAAATCTATCCTCCATTAAGCCTTGTTGAAGAAAATCTTACCGTATTTGATCATAAGCTTTCTCCAAATCAATCTTCAAACCCATTAGACCTTTCCTTCCTCTATATTTTTGCATCTGATGCATTATTTCCTACCCTACAATTATATTGTCTTGAATATGTTTGCCTTGGATAAAACTAACCTGAAAATGAGAGATAATTTTATCTATAATTTCCTTTAGTCTGGTCGTGGTTACCTTAGTTATGCACTTGTAGTGATAAATAAATAACAAAATAGGTCTAAAGTGATGAACTAACTCATGAGAGTCACTCTTAAGAATCAATGATATAAGAGTCTCGTTTGCCTTCATTAGAGTCATTTTATTTTAAAAAAAAAATACTCTTAACAAAGGAACACAGAGCATCACCCACAACATTTTAGTTAGATTGGTAAAAGATAGGATAAAAGCTATCATCTCCAGGTGCCTTATAGGGTCCCATGGAAAATAATGCACCTCTTATTTCCTCCACATTGGGTACACAATGTAAAGAAGAAAGCATATAACTCTCTAGCCTAAGAAATGAGCTTTCAGTGAACAATAGCTAAGTGGCCAAAGCTTCCTCATCATACGTATTTTTGAAGTGATCAATTACAAAATTCTTTAAAATTAATTCATCATTCAACCACACCCCATTATTATCTCTTAGAGTCAACACTATATTTCCCCTACATCTCAAACATGATAATATATTGTATTCCTATTAGCCTTAGCGACCTAGGTAGTTATAGCATTATGAAACCATTTAATTTCTTCTATTTTCAAAATTCTTTCCAATTCATTTTGTAATTCCTTTTCCAACTTTTTTTTTGTAGAAATTCCTTTTCCAACTAACACAATTTCTTTTTTTTATACAAAATTTTTTGAAAAATGGTCAGGCTCATCCACGATTTAAGGACAGGATAAAATCTCCCTTCCTCCTAAGCAATACTAATGTCAGGTAGAGCGAGCCGTCTTTTACCCTCAGGCATAAACCTAGACACCCAAGAGTTAGGATGCCTTCTCGAGTGCCGCGAATGGAATCACAATAAAATAATACTCTCTAAGAATTGAACATACTTTAAATAGTCATATATCTCATTTTTTTTACCAATTGAACTCACAAACGATTGATGACTAACATACTAACACAATTTCTATTGGTGCCTTTTCCCTGCTCTATGCTACGGTGCAAGGCCCAATATTATTTCACTATGAGTTATATATTGGGCTATTTGTCTTGTATTTCCTTTTACTTTTTCTTTAGTTTTCAATTGTTTGTGGTCCTTGTACCAAAAATTGTTGTTTGTGGTCCAAGCTCGAAAATTTCTAGTAGCCTCGTTTTTTGGGCTTTATTGTGTATTGTGTATTGCTTTTCCCTTTTAATGAAATTTAATCTTCACACAATAGGAGTTAAATTTCATAGAATATATTTATTTTTTAAAATATGATGAATTAATATTTAAATATTTATTAAAGAAGATATCCATATTCAATATCCAATAATAACTCAAATATCTATACTTAATTGAAAAAATCTCTAGTAAATAAAAAACAGAAATCATATTTGGACATTTAGCAAAAAATGCAAGGGTGATTTGGCAATTATTAGTAAGGATGATATTAGAGGGAGGACATAAATTGATAAACGGACATTTTAACAGAAGATCAAAATGAACAAGCACAATACTATTGAGGACAAAATCATAATTTTAGATTGTATGTATTCACTTTGTGTGCGTAATTTTTTATATAAAAAAATTTATGTATGTTAGATACCAGTCCTCTACTAAGATTAAGGTACAACCTTAAAATTTAGATAGTATTTATAAGAGATTTATGAGATTACTTATTAAATAAATTATTATAATGATAATAATAATTAAATTTGTGTCTTTATAAGATAATAATCTATTATTAAAAAAGAGAATCACAAAAGAACGAAGTAGCAAATAGAGATGACAAAAACGAAAAGAAAGACGAAACAAAGAGGAACAACTAACCCTTTGTTTGAAATTGGAAAACTAGAAAAAAAATAAAGGAAGAAAATATTAATTTTTTTTAAAAAAAAAGTAGTACTCCTCTTATTTTTAATATAAAATTTAATTTAAAATATAATTTATATTATAAATTATATCTTATTAAAAGATTGGATGAGTAAATTAATATTCTTAAAAACATTTACTCGCACCAAGAATTTGTTATTTGCTATCAGCGCTATATACCCTAATTTATATAAAAAGATTATTATTTTTAGAATTCTTTTTTCAAGCAATATTTTTTCTCTAATTGTTTTTCATCCAAACGAAGGCAAATGTCCATAGCGCTCCTAGAGGATTAACCCACATCAATATATCAATAACAAGTAAGAAATTACGTCTAATGAAGAATTGATTGAAAGAGGGACCAAATCTCTTACTCATTTGTTATTTTGACCTCACTTATATTACTCGCCAAAAAATGACTTTATATATTAAAAAGTCATTAGATGATAAATCATATGGAATGATATCATATTTCTGAAGAATTTAAAAAATGTGCAATGTAAAATTACATGTCTAATATATTAATTAAAAGATATTATAAAGAATATGTAAAAATATTTTAAAAAATTTATATTTTCCATACATTTTCATATGTCATTGTGTATTTTTAATTTTTGAGCAGCATTATTTAAAATTTATGCACATGGCCCAACCCAAAAAAATTAAGAAAGTAAAACAAACAATAATTCTATAAAAAATTTACATTAACTTTTTTCTAAGGCTGAAATCAATCTAATTATATTTTATTATAATATATTACAGTCAATATATCAACTTATAATCACTGTCTCGCGGTAGTTTAGTAGGTGGTAGTTGGATGTGAAAGAACAACCTAGAATCAATTAATTTCCACCTTATTTAGAAACTATATATTATTCTAATATTAAAAATATCAAATTTAGTTTTTCTATACGTATAAAATAAAACCATAAGTTGATATAGTTTTTTAAAAAAATATTTACATATTCTATGAGTACTACACTATCTAAAATATAGACTCTATCAAATTAAAATATAATAATTTAGTTGTTAATTTATTAAAAAAATTATTTTATTTTATTTTATTTTTTTAAAAATATAAACTTCTTAATTTAGAAAAATAAAAATTAATCTGAACTAAATTAAAAAATATATTTTTTTATAAACAAATAAAAAATATAAATTATTTTAAATAAATTATTTATTAATAAAAAATTATATTTTAATTAGATAAAATTTAAATAATATGAGAGTATATAAATATTTTTCTTATATTTGTATAAGTTTGTTGTCACTTATCACTACCGTTGTTTATAAAATAAAAAAACAGACAAAAATTATGTATATTTTATGTTAAAAATTCCATAATTATTAATTTTAGAAAATTTGAATCTGCGGTGTCAGCCAACATCGCCATCTATCGATTTAATGAGGTCGGGTGAACAGAGTTGTTATTGGCCAATTTTTTTAAGCCAACGATAAATCAAACATGTGGGCATCGCACCTTTGATCATCGGGTTAGGTGTATGCCTACGCGTAGGTTTACTTTTCTAATTTTGTACTCATCAGTCCTTTTCATATAGAGATTTGCATTTCTAATTTCCGAAATTCATTTATTCGTTGTTGGAAACATATTAATTTATTACATTATATATAGTACATGAGGGAATATCCAAATTATTGGCTAATGATTATTCATGCATATTACATGCCGAAGTTAATTATAAATTTAAAACTATAATTATCTTATAAACTGCTACTAAATGCTCTCTCTCTCTCTCTATATATATGTCAAAATCAATTATGAATTTAAAATGTTAATAATCTCATAAGCTGCCAAACACTCTACGTATGCTAAAATCCATTATAAAAAAAAATATAGTTATCTCGTGAGCTATATAATTACATGCTTTTCAAACGTATCCTTTTCTAAAAAAATTATTGGGGGTGTTCATAATATCATGGTCCGGTGCATCTATTTGAGTATATAGAAAAATCACTCAGCTTGACCAAAAAGAAGTTGCCTAAAATATATTTAGGCAGGATAGGGTCGGGCTGGGCCAAGTGTCGGGCAGGACAGGGCACTGGGTAAGGTATGCCGCCCTGCCCATTTGACCCGGCCCTATATATACATATTTTTTTTTAATTTTTCTCTCATATTTTTATTTCTTTTCTTAACTTATTCTATTTATAATTTTACACTTTTTACTTTAGTTGATAACTCTTATTGCTTATTTTTAAAGTATTGAACATAACTCTTATATTTACGTAGATACTAAAGTTGTTTATATGCTTTACTTTGCCAAGCATTTGATTATTGGTATTGTAATAACGCTATAAATATCTGACCCCTATATATTTTAACTTTTATTTTTTATATATACAATGGACTTCAAGACTTTAATTACTATCTTTTTGTTACCTTATTTTTAGTAAATTATGGATATTATTTAACTCTTAAAGACATAAATATGATATTATTTTATAAGTTCATAATTACAGATTTTTTTCCACAATATGAGCAGAACATCATGATTTGTCATATCTAGCCCGCCTATGCTAACCCAAAATAGTTAGGGCTTTTATCGGGTAGGGCCGAGCATCGGACTGTAAAATGCAGCCTATACTTTTTTCGGGCAAGGGGCTGCCCTGCCCAGCTATGCCCATACACAACCCTAAAATATTATTCAAACGTCCAATTTAAATAAATTTTTATAGACTTTATTTTACCCAACCCTAATTCGGGCCTATTTAGTTTAATTTTTAAATAAACTTTTCTGGAGAATAAGTGATTTTAAAAAATTTATAGAAAAAAGTGATTTTGAGTAAAATGAGTATTTAGATAGTTATTATCCAAATGAGTTTTATAATTAATAATTTACTAGAAATGGTATAAAGTAAAAAAAAAGTGATAAGTGTAATCATTGTTCATATTCTCTATCGTCGTCTTCCTTCCTCCACTGTCGACAACAGCAACTTGGTGAATGAGGAAGACGAAAGTGCATAGAAGCGATAGCTAACAGAGATATGGATAGAGAGAACGACCCATGTGACGACGATGACGACGACCTAGCAACCCATGAGACGACGATGGAGCTGGAGAAGATGGAATGGGGTGACGAAGCTTGACGACAATGACAGATCTTAAGTGAGGATGATAGGACGAAGTTGGTCATTGTCATCCCTTCCTCTGTAGATTTGGAGCTGAGATGGCGATCGCAACAAATGGCGAAGCTAGTGACAATGGATTATGGCGACGGACGGTGACACCAGGGGAGAAGACTAAAGACGAAGGGAGGGAAGAGATGCGAGAGTGGGAAAAATAGGGGTAAAATGGTAGGCAACATATAAGTTCTTTTCTCTACCTATAAGTTATTCTAAAGAGCTTATATAAAACTATAGTTTAAAATTATGGTTTAATCTTTAAATTTTTTTGGACAAATATGACTATTTATTTTAAACTTTTTTCACATCAAAAGCCTTTTTAAAATTATAATTCAAGGTTACCCAAACACACTTCAAATACAACTAATACATGTGGGTAATAGTCTAATAATTGAGTTTAATTAAAATATGAGTTCTTTTTAACCAGAAGGAGAGTTTCTTTATATTCAAACCAAATTACAAGCACTAAAATAAGGTCCAAAAACATAAGTTGAACAAAACCAGCATACACCAGAAAAATTAACAAGGTACAGACTACAGAGGGGCAAAACGAAGCCAAACCATGCAGGTTGAAGGTGAGGAGGCCAACTTTCAATTCGTCATGATCAACGAAAAGGAAATAGGGGGTGGTTGTCTTTCGAGCCCACCCGCTTTGATACGAATGCCGCATGCACACTTGGCTCTAACAATATCTCCTATGATAGGAAGGTGAAAAAATATATGAAATCTGAGACCAAAAACGTAATATAAAAAATTTTAACCTTAGGATTTAAAATGTTATAATAATAGAAATATAAATAAGAATTTAAAAAAATAAAAAGAGGAATAAAATAAAAATGGGGTCTTTAACTCTAATTTGCCTATATGGGATTTTAGGGTAATATACCCTCACCCATCATTATATGTTAGAGTAATTGAGTAACACATTTTGAATTTCTTCTGGAATGTTCGTCGACAATTTCTTTTGCAGCATAGGGTTCATCTTCACAGATTATTTTGGTGAGTAAAACTATTTCTAATCACTATAATCCTTTTAGGAATATTATTCTACTTAACTCGATTTTTCTAATGGTGATATTTTTATAAAAATTAGTAAAAAAAAATTAGATTAAAATTATGGGTAATTATTGAGTTTTTCCCATATATTTTTATAAGATTTTAGACCTAATTAAATAGTTAAATTTTATAATTAGTTTAGATTTTCCATTCGTTTAACTATTAAATTAGCTCTACAATCCTATAGTAATATGTTGTTAAAATGGAACAATCACTCTAACCTTAACCAAAAATTTGTTCTAATCCTTACAAAAATGCCACCATTAAAATATAGATGGTTGAATAAATCTTTAGAAAATTACAACTTTAGCCTTGAAAATTGATTTTTCAATACACCTATCTATCTAAACATGCTCTCAGACTTTTTTGTGTGCATTTTCTATGATATTTTTGTGGTGCTGAGACTTTGTAGTCCAATGACACCAAACTCCTTCTTTAAGTTTAATTTTAAATTAGAACTCTCAGTTAAATATATTTTAAAAAAAAATTTGTGGTGCATATTTTGGCCGTTGGTTGAATTAAAACAGTTTCATATATAGAATTTTTGTGCATATTTTTACCGACTCTAGAATCCTCTTTCTAACAAAAAGTAAAATTATGATCCTCCAAGCGCATTGCACAAAAAATGTGATGATAACTGAAATTTAATAATTAAAGCACTAAAATTACAAAAAAATAATTAATTTGAACAATTCTGTGTGTCTTCTAAATCAAATTAAAAAATGATATAGGAGTGGGACTTGATATAAGCTAAATATTTTTTTTAAATATATATTAAATTGATGTGACGAGGCAGAAGTCAAGTATGATATGAGTATTCATAAAACTCACAGCTCGGTATATCCACTTGAGCTTATAAAAAAAAAATCGTATTCAACCTAATAAATATAGAATAAGGTTGAGTATTGGGCTGCAAAATATAGCCTATGTTTTTTTCGGGCTGGGAACTAGGCATGAGGGTTTCTTTGCCCTGCCCATGAGTACTTATTCTTTTATTTTTTTTTTATTTTTTTTCTTATATGCTACACTTGAAATGGAGAATATGATAGTTACTAGTGACTAAAATATCATTTTAGAAATATAAGTAGTTAAGTAAGTTGCGCCTTTTAATATTTATAACTATATTAATTTTTTCTTTTTCTTTAACTTTACTAATTATAATATGATTACATTATAAATTATAATTATTTTTTTTATTTTTTTATATGTTTCATCCTTGTCAACATTTGAAAAATTGATACAAAGTTATAATTATAAATTACTTAGACTGTAAAGCTTTTTTTTATATGCAATAAATTTCAATACTTTAATTATTATCTTTTTATTGCCTTATTTTTAGTGGATTATAGATATTATTTAACTATTGAAGACATATGAATATAATATTATTTTAGAAGTTTATAATTATATATTATTTTCCACAACATGAGCATGTCATTACAACTTGGGTATGTTCAACCTGCCCACTCCCAACCTGCCCATGCTCAGCTCAAAATGGTTAGGGTTTTTATCGGGTAGAGCCGAATATCGGGCTATAAAATATAGCTTATATTTTTTTTAGGTAGGACACCAGATAAAGGGTTATTCTACCCATGAATACCCGTAGTTCTGAAAACGCAATCAACATTAGCTCATATATATATATATATATATATATATTAAAGAATTTAGGTTAAAAGTGTAATATAAACTTTTTAGTTTAACATATTATTATTTAAAAACTTATATGTGTAATATTATTTTACTAAATTATATTAAATAAATCATGAAATTTTACAATATTTACATATAAAACTATACAATAATATTAAAATTTATTTAGCATTTTTTAAATAATACGATAAATATAATCTTTTAAATAATAATGTGTTGAAATAAAATTTTTTTATTGATATGGATCAGATATAAATTTATATTTTTGTCAGTAAAAAGGTATAATTATACTAATTTAAATATTTTAGGGTGTTAGTTATATTTCTAAAATTAATTTAAAATATTAATTATACTCTTAAATATTTTAAGATATTAATTACTCATTTAAAAAATAATTTGATGTACTACATACACCTTTACCCAAAAATAGGGCTTTTATGAAAACTCCTTTATAAATCAAAAGTGAGGTTTTATCTGATTTAGAATTTAAGACTATTAGTGCATATCTTTTAAATAATTTTTTTTAAAGATAAAGCATAATGTAATTTATAATGTAAAAAATACCCTGTGTTATATTATTTGTAATTTATAAATAGTCCCATTCACACTTTCTTTCCCAAACCATTCACACTTCATATCTATCTATGAGGAAAGAGGATCTATTTCTTGGGGAGGGGATGTAACACGCTATGAATATGCTCTATCGATCTATTTAGATATATTTTTAAAAAATAATTTATAAAAAAAATATTTTTGATAATTTTTAAAAAAGTATTTATCAATAAGATATTATAAAAAAATAATTCTAAATAAATAAATATTAAGATAATTATTTTTATAATAATTTATATGATTGATAAATACTAGAAAAGGTATGAAATAAAAAAATAAATTAATCATTATCAGCAACTATTCAGCATTTTCACAAAGACCACACCACACTTGATCATTAGCAGCAGCTACAGCGAGTGATTATGAGTGACTCTTGCTACGAGCAAGAAGACGATATGGAGTGACGAGCAAGACTGTAACTCCTAGAGGTGAGTAAGATGTCGACTTCTAATGACTAGCAAGCCGGCAGATATGGACAATAACTATAAAGGCGAGTAAGATGGCGAGTATGGAGGCGAGCAAGACAATAACTCCTAGTGATGATCAAGACGGCTACACAAAGTAGAAGATAAACAAAAAGAAAAAAAAAGAGAGATGAAAGAGCTAAAAAAAATAAGAATAAATTATTTTATTATTTTAAAAATTATTTTTAAAATTTTATTTAAAATTATAGTTTTAAATTATAATTTTATTTAAAAATTATTTTAAATAAATATAATTATTTATTTTAAAATTTTTCTAAACTAAAATTTAGATTAAGAGCCTTTTTAAAATATTTTCCCACCTAACCAAACATACATTATGTCAATATGAATGTTCATTATCTTTCATTATTTCCCATTATCCCTTATTTATCCTAATATATATTTTATATTAGTTAGGTTATAATTGTAAATTTTATATTTATAAATAAAGGACATCAATTTTACATTAATTTCTCTATCTTTTCTATAGTTTTAATTATTCTCCCCTTTTTGCTGTGTTATATAAGAAAATAATATATATATATATATATATATATATATGCACCAACATTAAAATTAGCTACTGAGCTTTTAAAAAATTAATTAATAATTATCTTTAATATAAAATTTAATTTATCGTATATATTATATTATAAATTAAATTTTATATTTATGAGTTGAAAAGTGACAAGTAACCAAATTTAGCTAAAAATTTAAAATTTTATGATTTTAAACTGTTAGGATTAAAATGTGGAAACATTATATAAGATTAAAATGTTTCATTTCCCCGGCCAAACATTTTTTGTTCGGCTAAGCGTAGAAAAGAAAAGAAAGGAAAAAGCAGAGGGAGGAGAAAAAAAATAGAAAAAGCTAAACGTAGTAACTCTGGGGCAGGATCCTCTTCTTCCACTGGGCGACGACATTGCGTCGTTAGGTCTTCTACTCTGAACACTGAGCTTCACCGATTCATCATCTTCCTCTTCAGAAAATACATAATTTCCTCCTGTTCTGAAAAGATTTTAGATCCAATAGTAATTTCTAGAAGGAAAAGAGTTAGAAATCATGGCTGGATGTTGCAGCTTCACCGCCTCGCTTGACCGGGGCTACAGCTACTCCTTCTACAACGCCGGCTTCATATCGGCCACCGCCGGTCTCGGCGACGGTACGACCATGCATTGCTGGGTCCCCAGAACCCACAAGGAGTCCAAGCCTACTCTGCTTCTCATCCACGGGATCGGAGCCAACGCAATGTGGCAATGGAACGACTTCCTTTCTCCACTAACCCGTCGCTTCAATGTTTACGTTCCGGACTTGGTTTTCTTCGGCGACTCCTACACGACCCGACCCGATAGGTCCGAATCGTTCCAGGCCAGATGCGTGATGAGCCTCATGGAAGCTCACGGTGTGAGGAAAATGAACGTGGTTGGCGTGAGCTACGGTGGTTTTGTGGCCTATAGCATGGCGGCACAGTTTCCAGATAAGGTGGAAAAGGTCGTAGTGTGTTGTGCTGGAGTGACCTTGGAAGAGAAAGATATGGATGAAGGGATGTTTCAGGTGAAAAGTGTGGACGAGGCTGTGAGTATTTTGCTGCCACAAACACCGGAGAATATGAAGAAGCTGATTGAGATGACATTTGCGAAGCCTATGGAAGTTTTGCCTTCTTGCTTTCTCACTGATTACATCGATGTAAGTGATTATGGTTCCTTTCCTTGAGCCTGATTTTTGGTTGCCTTGCTATAATTGTGTTCCTTATTTTTGGTCCGTTGATAAGGGTTGCTTGAACTGTGTCATAAACTGGTTGCAATTGTGTGATGAGGATAAGCGTAAAGGGAGAGTTTATCCCAAAAGACTAGCCTATTAGGAGGGAGAATCTCTTGAACTTATAAACCTCACTTTACTTGTGAGGCTCCCCAATGTGGGACTCATAACAATACCACCCCCTCAAGAGCCGACGTCCCTGGGCTCCACTCTACGGCACTTCACTCGGCCTTTCTACCGGTCAGAACCCTCCATAGATAGCCCTCTCCGGTGAGTCGACTCTCAATGAAAGCACCAATGTGATGAGCATAAGCCCAAAGAGAGAGCCCATCCCAAAAGACTAGCCTATTAGGAGAGAGAACCCCTTGAACTTATAAACCTCACTCTACTTGTGAGGCTCCCCAATGTGGGACTCATAACAAATTGTTGGCAACTTTGGATAATTACATTGAAGATGAACTAAATAGGAGGATGATAGGACCTCGAGTTACTTCATAGATTGATCTGGTTGGAATATGATCAATTTTGATTTCCCCCCAACATTGAATATTTCCTTTCTTCTGTTTAAGCAAAATAACATGTATTGGCAACTTGGTGCATGCCAGGTTAGTAATACCGTGAAGCTTTGATTCTTATATTACCTGGTAGCAGCCCGGGGTAGTTATGGTATTGATTCATAAGGTCGCCGAGAAATAGAAGCATTAGCACACTAACAACTACAACATTTATATTCTCTTCTCTTTTCATAACAGTACTCTTCTATAATGCTCTAGAATAATGTCGATACATTCTTCATGATGTTAGATTTCACTTAATAGTGTGGAAAATTTTGTATGGTTTTACAGTAGGCAATAGCAGAACGGCAAGTTGTCCGGAAGAATCCTGTATGGAGTACTATAAAGTAAATATTGAAAATGTCAAGTTGATCTGTTATGATGCCAATGAATGTCATTGTTCTTTCGTAAGTAAAACATTAAAAGGAAGAATCATGGAGGATGAAGACATAAGGAAGGAATGAGGAAGAAAATGGATCTTATCTCCGCTGTGCAATATAACTGTTATCAGGCGAAACCCTGTCATGCATGTCCTTAATAACCTGATTTTTTGGCAATGCTTGCGTGGGATAGCTCACTAGTTGTATTATCTGATTCGTTCTTTGACATTTAGATCTTTATCTCTTTTTTCCATTTGCTTCTTAAACTGAAGATAAGCTGTGATTGCTAGTAAATAGGGTATCCTATTTTGTAAGTATTATAACCATGACTTCGTTTATACACCAAAACTTGTCTGCTGGCAGGCGATGTGCACAGAAAACCGCCTAGAGAGGAAAGAACTAATCCATGCACTGCACAAGGGCAGAAAGCTATCAGACCTTCCTAAGATTACCCAGGTTTCTCTTTCGCTCCCGGTTTTATCTGGGTTGCTTATACTCGTTTTTTTAAGTCTTGCTTTTACTTTGTAACATCTTAAAGGCTTTAACTTCCCACTTCTGCAGCCGACATATATTATCTGGGGAGAAAAGGACCTGGTATTTCCAATTGAATTAGCACACAGACTCAAACGGTAATAATGTGAACCCAACTAAGTTTCCTATTGATCCCATTTTATCTTCCGTAACTTGAATTTAGGCGCATGATTAGGTGGAAGTTATAGTTTCCATTTTCATACAAATGAACCAGTTCCTTCTTAGATACCCTGAGGTTGTAGGAAGAAGGAAGAATACCAAAATGAAATAATCTTCATCCACGTATCTACATAATATGCGAAATTGCCTTTTGTATTTCCACTTGCCTCGTCTAATAAATGGATTTCATTCTTCTTGCTGCTGTGTAGGCATCTGGGAGATAACGCACAACTATTTGTCATTAAGAACGTAGGGCATGCTCTCAATATAGAGAAGCCTAAGGAGTTGTATAAGTGTTTAAAATCCATTCTTATCGACGAGTCCTCAGTTCCAACGAAGGAAGAAAACCACAGTAATGGCCACAAGGAGGACTAGAAAGTTCAAACATTAGAAATGCAGAGGCGGGCGTTATAGATGTGATTGTTTTTCTGTTAGTAGATACTGATTTTTGAGCCATGAGATTATTATTTTGGGGATAGATTGGAATTAAAATGTGTGTGGTTCTTGTACAGTATTATTGGCTTTTAATTGTTCTCAGAAATGAAAAAGGAGATTTTTCCCAACTGCCAGCTTAAAGATAAGATGAGCAACAAAAGAAGGCGTTGTAACTGCTTATACATTTGATGTGTGTATGTATGATATATTTAACTATTTTGTTTGCCAGCTGAAACCTACCTTTTTATTTCCAGTCATGTCATCATTAGCATTGTTCACAAAATATTGAGTGCTGTGGCTTTCAACTTCAAGATCTGTGCAGTGCTTGATACTTAAGATCTACTTAATTTAGTTATGGCTTGGGTTAATATAAATTTTGGTACTTTTTAAGTTTACCCGCGTTTTTCATTTTAGTCTTTTAAATTTTGAATTATAAATTTTAGTCTCTTAAGGGACAAAAAAATCTAATTTCTTTTTAAGTAATATGAACCAATATTTTAGATAGAAAGAAATTTGAGAAATTAAAATTAATAAATTTAAATGACCAAAATTTGTTTTAATCTTTCAATTATCTCAAATAGCCATGGCAGTATGAGGCTGAAATTACTAACGTGAGAAGATATTTTTTAAGATTTTAAAATTTTGTTTATAAGATGCTTAAATGTAAGAAATATAACAATGTAGGTATTCCTAAGCTCTACATGTTCTGACTATTTATCAGTAAAAATGATACACAAAATATGAGCACGTGCACTAAACTGATTATCTTATATGAAGTTTTATTTTTTGGAAAAAGAAATCGGACATAAATATGTACTAAACGTTGCTTTAATTTGGTTTTCTAATGTTCAAATTAAAGTTCGGTCAATTAAAAAGTTCAGCTCAACATGAGTTAATGTCTTGCCGACAGTTTCCTGGAAGGGAAGGACGCATTCCCCTGCAAAGGTCAAAATAGAACTAAAAATGGAAGAACACAAAAAGCTCTCTATTCAATTCTTATTAGGCTCAATTTGTCACAGAGCTTTCATTTTCTGTGGGGAAAACCAGTTCCTAGTGTGTCCTATTCCATTCAAGAGTTTGGATTTTTTTATTTTATTTTGAGGGACATACACTAATAATATAAGATTATAAACGAGATTAAACATATGATCTCTTACTTAAATGATCAGTATTTTAATGCTAGCAAGATTTTGAACTTTCAACCGGCTAAGACACAAATAAAAAACAAGTAACAGAAATAACTGTAAAGGCATAATTTTCCATTGTCCAAGTCTACAGAAATGGACGCCATCATGACTAGGCACCAAAATATCCCACCCAAAATCCAACTCCAAACACGACCTGCAAATTTATTCAAAATATCATCGAAAAATCCTTTCTTTTTTTTTTTAAAAAAAGGCACATAACTTTACATATACACACTCTATCGAGTCCTGGTTATAACTAACGTAATAATTAGATAATTAATTTACATATACTAAAAAATTAATTATTTATAAATAATATGTTGAGTTTACTAAAATATGCCTTTTAATTATTTATATCAGAATATATTTTTTATGTAAATCCCAAGGATAATTAATAGAAATATTTAAAAAATTATAAATTTATAAAATAAAATAGATTGAGACTTTATGTTTATGATAAAAATAAATATTTCTACTACCTCTTATATTTAATTGGGAAGGAGTATTAAGTTGTCTTTTTCTCTATAAAGCTAAATATTTTAGTTCCTATTTTTCTGTGGACAAAAACATTTTTTACGACAATCCAACTATAAAAAAGATTAGCGAAAAGGATGGTTAAAATCATGTTGAGGTATCCGATTCTCATCCTAATGCGCTTTACATATATGTGTGTGTGAGATAGAGAATAAACAAAGGTGAAGAAGATTGAACAATATACCATAGCAATGGAGAACAAGGAAGGAGAAAAGGAAAATAAAACTCGGGTCGAAAATGGAGCAGAATTGGAGGCCCAAATGAAACTCGGATTCGGACTTTGAATTCTGCAATCTAAGCTAGTGTTAAACCCGCCTTTACAAACACACACAAATGAATTCCCGGGTACACTATACCCGCAAATTCCACCACTCATCTCGCAACTGTCACACTTGCCGCTCACAACGCTGTTATCTAAACTCCCATAAGCATACTTAACAGAAACTCCGTACTCCCACCAGGTCGGGTCCGTCGGGTTATCCCCTAGCGACATCACCGAAGCATAAGCCCTGCAGTTAAGCGACCTCAAGTTCAATTCTCCCTTATCGTCAAGATTCGCCGGCGACTACACACAACAAGTTTCGTCGGAGCAAAGAGAGGGACACCAAGGGACACGACGGAAGGACACGTGTACAACGCCGCACACAGGTGGTCGTAAGAAAGGTCGCAGATCGTCGTGGATTTGACGGTGAGGGAGGAGGTGGGTGGTTCAGAGGATAAGAGGATGAACGAGGACGAACCGATTTGGAAAGGCGCGGTCCAGTCTAGGCCGAAATTGGTGTGTGAGGTTTGCATGAAGGTGCATGTGGACATGCATGGTGGTGAGATGGTAATGGTGGAGGTGGTGTAGGATATGGAGGTGATAGGGTATGAGCCGTAGTGAGGAAGAGCTGGTCGCCGCCTGTGGAGTTCCTTGCGCATGTTATATATGGATGAAACAGAGGCGAGCCGCAGCCTAGGCCGGTACCAAATGGGTGCTTCACCGGCGTGGAGCCGCACGAGTCACGGCAGGAGACGGCGGCACCAGTCGCTATCGTCGGGGATGATAAGAAAGGGAGGAGGAAGAGGATGATCGGAGAAGGGGGTGTCATTTGGGTTGGCTCGGCGAGCTCTGTTTAACCGGGGCATGTGGTGGTAGTTTTAACGTTTTATTAGCGGCTTTCTTTTATGGGGTCGCATCCACTGCACTGATACTTCTATAGTAAAAGCACTAAGAAAAAATTGTCAAAGATTTTTCTGCAGTTGAGAATTGAGAGTAAAATCCACTTTTGAGAGAATAAAGGGATGAAATGAAAAGGAGAAGGCAAGTATAAAATACTACTTTCGTCATTATGAGGAAAGTAATAATAATAATAAAAGAATATAAATTTAGGGGGGAAACAATTCCGACCTGCCGGATTCGAACCAGCGACCTAAGGATGACAGCTAGTATAACCGACTACAGTCCTCCGCTCTACCAACTGAGCTAAGGTCGGTTGATGACAAGGTGATGAATGAAAATTAATTTTAATATAATTCATATTACTAGTAAATTTGATAAGAATAGTTCTTTATTAAATAATAATTATTATGTCTGAAAACAACAGATTTTAAATGCTTCTTCTCTTTCCTAGGTTAGTTTTAGAATTAGTAATTTTTAAATGTTTTCTCTTTTTTTTTATACAAAAATTTTTAGAAATAGGTTTTACTCATCTACGATCTAAGGGTAGAGCTAAATCTTCTTAGACAATAATAATATCGGATAGGGATATTATTTTCAGGCGTAAATCTAGGTATCCAGAAATTAAGATGCCTTCTAAGTATTATGGTAGTATTTCTCAGAGATTGAATATATTCTAAATAATCGGATGTCTTATCTTTTTATTAGTTAAACTGATATAGAATGAGTTAAAGTGTTTTCTTTTTAAAGAAGAGAACCATCTCTAGTGGCTAACTTTCATCTTTGATGAATGAGTATTAATAAAACAACTAACTATATTGGTATACAACGGAGTTTATTTGTCCTCCTTTTGAACTGAATAGTATCAGCTTACCACTGGGGAACAAAAGGGGAAAAAAGGATTAATGTTGAATTTTATCAAAGAAGTTATCGCATGTAGAAGCATTTTTTATTTGGTTCAATGTCATTTTGAAAGTATTACAAAAAGAATAAATTCACCCTTTTCATGAAAATACCAAACCTCAAAAAATTTCTAAAACAATATTACTTATACGTAATAATTTTTAGAATAAAATTAAAGAGAGCCAACTTTTCTTTTTTGATACATAAAGAGAGCCAACTATTTATATAAAGGGAACACAGCTTTGGAAAGTCAGATGAATAGCTCTCAGAAATCAGAATTAAGTGAAAGTTAATCAACATCATACTCTCATCTTATGAGTTTATTAGAAATGAAATTTTAGACAAAAAAATGTTTCTAATTTTAAAAAAAATCCATCACAAATAATTTTGTGATACATTATTTTCACTAGTAAACAATGAAATTTACATCCCTAATTTACATTGGCTCCTTCAAAAGCAGATGTAGAAAAGTAACTAATGACATTTTGTGAATGTAAGTAATTTTTCTTTGTTGTCTGTAAGTAAAACCGGCTTACCTAATTTTAAATTTTACTTCGGTCAACCTTGAGGGGATGGAGAAGAGTTTTTTTTTTTTAATTTTAAGAAATTATTTTTTTCCAAAAAAAAATGAAAATATTTTGACCTGTGCATAATAATGTATTTACATCAATATTATAAACCGACATATTTTTTTTTTTTATTATCTACGTCTGTGGGTAATCTTCGTCCATTTCCCTAGAGAATGTAAAAAGCCTCAAATCAATGTAGATTTGTGCCGTATGCACTTGTGCTTGTCAAAAATGAGAGCGCACCAAAATGTTTTTAGATGAGTTTTAAGAATTTCCATTGCAAAAAATAAAAAAGAAAAAGAAAATTATGACCTTATTGAAGTGTGATCCATTTTCATCTTTTTGATAAGCCACTGTTTTCTCTCTCTCTTTTCCTCAAATAAAAGGTCACGAGAAAACCCATATAAGAAGAGAGATTTAACGTTTGTTTGGATTAATTTATTTTAAGTAATTGCATTATGAGAAACAAATATGTAAAATTGTATTAACTTCCTACAATCTAAAGGAGGTTAAGTGAAAGATAAATAATTAACATTAATGTCACGTGTAGTTAGTCAATTTATTCATTTGCTAATTGTTGACTTTCTTATATTAGAAATAATTATATTTGAGAGATATAAAATGTGATATAATTTTTTATATATTGCCTATAGTATTTCTCTTTGGGCCTTTATTAAGAGTGGGAATACCCTTCCATTTTTATATATTATCATAAGAACCATCGTGACTGTGATCGACGGCTAGGAACATCGTGTCGCAGAGTTCTAGAAACAGCAAATCCAACCTTCATGAATCATTTCATTAACATATTCAATTATTATTATTATTATTGGAAAGAAAACTCGGCCACCAAATAGTTTCGTCCTGCTCCAGCCAATTCGCGAATTCCAATTTCTCTAACCTCATCCTCGATCCTGTGTCCTGCGAGCTATAGTATTCATTTACTCTTCCCTTTCGTTTATCTTTCCCTGCCCTTCCCCTCTCTCTACCGTCAGAGAGAGCGAAGCGGCCCAGGTTAAGTGAAAGGCACACACTAACAGGTTTGGCTCTATGCATTCCTAAACTTTTCATTTCTTGAAGAAATTTGTGGATTCTTACATATTATTGGTTTCATAAATCGGACAATTACCATTTCTAGTCATAATTTTTATTGATTTAGAACATAAGGACGTGAGTATTAGTAGGTTGCTGTTTCATTCTTCTCTCTTTTTGGGAATTTCACTTGCTTGCAAGTTATCTGTTGGTTCGTTCAATTAACAATTAAAAAACGTATTTTGATGGTACAAAGGTCTTTTCAATGAGAGTTTCACTTATATTTCATATTCGGTTTGTTCGGTACTATTGTATTGTTAACTAGTCGCAGAAGCTTGTAAGAATTTGACAGTACTTTTGTCACTTCAATTTGGGGTCAGTTTCAATTCCAACCTACGTGCATTTTGTGTCCATTTTCCCCTACATTATCATTGTCTTCCTAATTTACTAACACCAATAAACATGAGTATGTTATAAATCCAAAAACGGTATTTTTTTTTTTCAAAGCATATTCTTCCTCTTCCTTTTCAGGGCTTATTAGGTCATATGATAGGCTGGCTATTCGTGTTTGCGACTTAATATTTGGCACTGGATCTTCTGCTGGGCATGTGTTCCACATGACTCATTCTACTAACAATGTGGATTGCAATAGCTAATGTGATTCACATTGAGAAATTTTATAACCACTTACCACTAAAATCAGAAACGAAGTTGGAATTGAGAATTTCTACAAAAAATTATTACCTAACTGTTTTTGTTGGAGATGAATATTGGAAATATGTATTTATGGACGCACGCATGTCTTATGTAGTAGGTGTTAATGGATAATGAAAGTAATAAAGGATAATGTTGGTTGTGCTTTCCCTTTAAAATGGACCATTGAATGGGAAGTTAAAAACTCTGAATTTGAACAAAACGCATGCCAAAGGTACTAAATTTTATATTCAAAGTATCTGTCTACATCTTGTTTAGGAATTGATATTGTTAATAAGATAGAATGGCGAGGAGGATGACTTGAGGGAGGGGCCCTTATCAATTTCTGCATATCTACCACCTTGTATTTATTATAATTAATTGTCATTTATGTATTTCATAGAAAGTCTTTTAGATTGTGAAATCTTATGACCTAATTTTACTGTTTTGTTTTAATTAAATGATTTTTTAAATTAGTCATGTTTCCATCTTATTGTTGTGTGACACACTGAACTATCCCTCTCCTTTTAAGCCGTGCACACACTAAAAGTGTAAGGCTATTTTCCTTCCCTAATTGTCTACATATATTCACAGTCCTTCTCCAAAAAAAAAAAAAAAATTGGCACTTTAAATTTCAGTCCATTAGCTGATTATGAACAATGCTTATTGATTAACATATCCTCTTGTTGAAGGTATATTGAATGGCTGTTACACCTTTTGGAAGTACATCTGTTGCACAATGGGGAGTTCACCTTCAATCTTCCTTGAGGCCCTGTTTGACTGGCAAGGGTGTATCATCTGGATACAAGTGAGTCATGTGGTTACATATTTCATTGGGAGAATGCAAGTAATGAACTGCATGTGGTTGGTAGTTCAGCTGGTTTGGAGTGCTATTGACGTGAATATTTGTTAAAGTGATGCTGTTATTACATGCAATGACAGTCTGAGTTATTCAGCTTTTATGCATGATTTAGGTCGATGCTCTTGTGTATCACTTTGGAGAATAGTGAAATTACTTTAACATTTTTTTCTCTATCATATGAGTAACAGGGATATAACCATAATCTAGGTATAATTTTTTAAGTTGTGTAATAGTAGTTACATCGTTCTGAAATGGAGTCAGTAAGACACAGGGACTGTTTTCTATCCCGTCTATGTTAACCTTCTGATAATACCTTAATAGATACATTGAATAATGTAGCATAGTCTATTGAGCTGAACTGTAATTTCCGTGAGTCATCATGCTTGCAGTCTGTCAAGCAGGGTTAGTTTGATGGCTTCTGCGAGTTCAAGTTTTTGTTCTCGGGGTTCTATGCACCTCCTGTTTGGCCTGGGTTCATCTCAAACATCACATCGTCACAAGGGATCAAGGTTGATAGTTAGAGCAGATACAGTAAGTACCAACTACTAATGCTAGACAACTAGAGTTTTTTCATGTGCTTGCACTTTATGAAAATATTTCTTTCCTTTTAAAGTGCATGACTCTTATAGGTTAGACTGAGGATTTATTATGTCTCAAATTGCAGGATTACTATTCTGTCCTTGGGGTGTCAAGAAATTCCAGTAAATCTGAAATTAAGACTGGTATTTTCACATTAGATCCTTTTTTTTCAATGTGATTATATCTTCATCATTTTCCAATGTCAAATGATCTGCTTAAGTACATTTTGTTTCTTTGTTATTAGTTATCTGCTGATTTCATAGATTACCATTTTAGTATTGCAGTGGTTTCTATGTAAAAAAAGTCTAAATTACCCAGTGGGCTCCACTCTTTATTTTGTTCACAAATAAATTATTAGTTCCCTTTTATAAGCTGATAGCTAGAGTAATAATATCAATCAGATGGTGTATATTGATGGAAGGTATATAAGAATAAATAACTTGCTTAGCGCAGCTTAAGTTTTTAAACTGCTCTGTTTTATTGTATGGTGATGCTTTTGTATAGAATCAATATCAACCAGTGTTTTGGTATACTTTTGACATTACAGCTTATCGTAAACTTGCCCGGAATTACCACCCAGACGTGAACAAGTGAGTTTATCTTCTTCTTTACTTCGTACATATCTTCATGGCCTCCTGTACCAATTCCTTCCTCTTATTCTCTTTTGTTAGTTTTTCACCCTTTGATATTTCTGTAATTAATCTGAGTCTCGACACTGAAATTAGGATCTTTGATTTATTGAATACAACTATACTACTGATAGATAGGGGTCCATACCTTATTGTTCAGCTTCTATACAATTAATTTAAAGAGTAAGGAAAATGGTTTTACTGATGGCTGAGAAATTATCCTTTGTTCAACTTTTTGATGGATGATCCTTCATGCTTTTAATGCTGTTATTATGTTAAGTGTTAACTTTCAAATCTAATGGTGCCCTGAGATTGGCTTCTTTCTTTGTGAGCGTACGTGCATGTACTCGTTGATATCCTATCTTGGGTACTGTTGACATTCATTCTAGCTATTAAAATCTTTCTTTTTGACTTAACTGCGGCTTTCTTGGAAATGTAGCAGCTGGTTAGCCCCTTCACTGTGCTTTTAATATGGATTCTATAACCATTGAGGTTCTAATTTCATCCCTTTCTTCTCTTGTTATTCCTTTTACTTTGTGCCTAATAAAGGCCTGAAAACCTACATGTATCTCTATGATCATGACTGATTAGAGTCCCTTATAGTTAATATTCAAATTACACGACTTCTGATATCTTACAATTCAGAATATAAATGGTCATTTATGTAAGATTTGCTTTTCAAATATCACTTATGCTTTAGATGAGATGTGTCCTGAAATAGAATTAAGGGGGTCTAGGTCATGGGATCGTTGGTAAAGATGGCTTATGCTGGTATCATTTGCAGGGCAATGTGCATAGTTATTAATAGCACAGGTACTATATGTAACTCAATGCAATGATGGCTTCTGATGCTACACCACATGGTAGCACTGGAACTTTCTTTTAGCTTCATTATAGGAGCTACTTATGTTATGCTGTAGTTCAAGTAATTGGCCCTACATATGAATAAGGCGAAAACAACCCTGATTTAAGTGATTTTGCAAAGATGATAGCTGAAGATTCACTTTCCCCATCCTTGTACAATCACTATTGAACGATTCGGTATTTTTCTTCCATATCAAGAACATGAGGTGTGGGCAATGTCATCCTCATTTTCTCACGCTCTTGATGTGGTTTATGAACAAATGGAAACCTCAAGATGCAGAGGAAATTGAAGAATTGCTTAATGATGATTACTATGATGATTTTGCATTTGATGAACAGGAATTGGTTTATTTATCTTTGGCTGAGTTTTCTATGGCCTATTAATAAGTGTAGCAATATGGAACTTTAATCTATTAGATATGATTCATATGTCTGAAGCTCAGGAATTTTTAGTGTGAAGTATATTCTCCTGTTGAAGCACTTCCTTGCAAACACCGCAAGTTCAAATTAAATTGGGATTAATGTGAATGACACAGTTCTTCTGCTATATGCAAAATCTGACAGATCATTGGATTTTTTTTTTTCATTTTTGTTCGCTGTTAAACTATAGTGTGCATCATTCACTTTTGTTTGTGCTGCAGAGAAGCTGGAGCAGAACAGAAATTTAAGGAAATCAGCAATGCGTATGAGGTAAAAATACAGATTCATGTTTCTGGATTGAACTGTGATAGTTCTTATGCGTGTCTAGTGTGATAAGTGGTCTCAAGTGAGTTTAATTTTGTTGCAGGTCTTATCAGATGATGAGAAGAGGTCCATATATGACACATACGGAGAGGCTGGACTTAAAGGTTCTGGAATGGGCATGGGGGTAAGTTACTAAATATTTTTGTGGGAATTTTCTGTGTTCCCATAAATTCCTGCTTCTCAAGAATGGTTTATATCTGTTGTGACAGGATTTCAGTAATCCATTTGATCTGTTTGAGACGCTGTTTGAGGGCATGGGGATGAATCGTGGCATGAACAACAGAGGCGCTTGGAATGGAGCTGTTGATGGTGAAGATGAATATTACAATCTTGTCTTGAACTTTAAAGAAGCAGTTTTTGGAGTAGAAAAAGAGATAGGGATAAGCCACCTAGAGAATTGTGGAACTTGCAATGGTACTGGGGCTAAGCCGGGGACCACGGCAACCAAATGTAGCACCTGTGGAGGCCAAGGCCGGGTTGTCTCATCAACAAGGACACCCTTAGGCATTTTCCAGCAGTCAATGATATGCTCTGCATGTAATGGAACTGGAGAAATTGCAACGCCTTGCAATGCATGTTCTGGGGATGGTCGAGTGAGGAGAACAAAGCGGATAAGTCTGAAAGTTCCGCCGGGTATTGACTCTGGTAGCCGTTTAAGGGTCCGAAATGAAGGCAATGCAGGAAGACGGGGTGGTTCTCCCGGCGACCTCTTTGTTGTCATTGAAGTCATTCCAGATCCTGTCCTCAAGCGTGATGACACTAACATCCTATACACTTGTAAGGTGTCATACATTGACGCAATCTTGGGGACTACAATCAAGGTTCCTACCGTAGATGGAACGGTTGATCTAAAAGTCCCAGCTGGGACCCAACCCAACACAACGCTCGTCATGGCAAAGAAAGGTGTTCCTTTTCTGAATAAAAGCAATATGAGGGGAGATCAATTGGTTCGTGTACAAGTTGAAATACCTAAAAGACTCAACAGTGAAGAGAGGAAGCTTATTGAGGAGCTTGCTGATTTAAGCAAAGGCAAGGCTGCGGCAAGTAGATAATCTTTTTGTGGGGCCCTATAAATATGATTCTCCTGGTGCATTCAACTTCATTCATGGTGACAATTCCTGTGGTCAACTTGTTCGTAGATCTTAGAAATGTAGGGTGGTGAAACTGAAGAATTTGTTGGTGGTAGTGTAGGTATAGGTCTCGGAAACAAAGGCTGAGTGTAGGGCAGAAGTTAGAGATCTCTTGGTTCATTGGAAAAGTTGGGAACTTTATAGGCTTCTTCAAGTTTTCTTCTTTCTTTGTTATGGGATGCAATGCCAACTCTAGATTAAATTTGTGATGTTCTTTGATAAATTTGAATCAAATAAATACGTTTTAGAATAGAGATCATTTTCCCCCTGTTTTTACTTGGGGCCTCATATCTCAATCTACGTTGTCATACTCACGGGAATAAACTAAATTTTCCTAAAGAAAATCAGGATAAGAAGAGAGAGCACTCGTTAGTCGCCTGTGTTATCTCGTGTCTTGCCAACCGTTTGTTTTCGTTCATTCATTCTTTTTGTCTTCTGACCTTATTTGCTTTCATCATTCAAACCCTGTGCCTTGGATTGAACTTTGAAATATATAAACCCATGGATTTTCTTTTATTGTCCATCCAATTCATTATAATTTTACTTCGACTATATCTGATTCGACTTGCGTCGTGTACTTGGCTATGGTGATTGAGTCTCTTAACGAGAATTTTCTACATACGTCAAGGCTCGAACTCGAGATCTTACTTAAACGATATCAAATCGCTTATCACTCTAATCAATCCACATTCATACTAATATAGAAAATTAATGTTAAAATTTTAATGACATAACATTTTAAAGTTGGGCCCCAACATGTATTGATTATGGTAAAAGTTAAAGTTAAATTTGTCTCAAGCACAATAATTTGGATATAAATTAATTGTAGCTAGAGGGACATATAATAAATTCATGCCCAAAAAATAAAATTTTGAATGTACAAATCGAAAGGTTCCAATTAAAGATTATTGGCGCAGGGACAAAAGAGAACAATGGGGTGAGAGAGGCTCGAACTCTCGACCTCAGGATAACTCAGATAGCTATGAGACCTACGCGCTAGCCAACTGCGCCACCACCCCAAGTTTAATGCAATTTCTACAGAATAGTTAATAATCTAAACTTTTGTAATTCCCCAACGCTGACTCCCTGCTCGGACTAGCCTTTCTTCAGTTAAATTATCGTTTTCATAATATATTTACATTGAAATTTTCCAACATAAAAAATTACACTATAAAAAATATCAAAATTCTAAAATTTTATAAACATAAATTTATTCAGGAACCAAAAAAAATGTTTGTAATAATAATTTTTTTTTTATAAAAAAATGTCTTCAATTCCCTGTCTTTGTTCAAGTTAGTCAACGGCTATAACTTTGGAAATTAAGGTCCTCTAAATTAAAGATAAAGGCATGAAAATATGGGACTGGGATGTATTCTATGAATTTTACAGGGCTGGATTAACTTTAGGTAATTCTTACTTCTCTTACTCAACTTGCATTTTACCTACCTCCCAAAAAGAGAAACCCATGAATAATACACAAGGGCACGAATATAACAAAAATAAATAGTTTTAGTTTTTGGACCATACAACTTTAGAATCTAATTATAATTAAAATAATATAATTTAATTAAAAAATATAAAAATATTTATATATAACTTTAAAAAGAGTAATATTTAAATTAAAAAGTATTAATTTATAAATAAATAAAATATTTTTAGATATATAATCTAACAAAACATAGTTTAGAGTATAAATTTGATGGACTTCTATTGTTTTCTTTTATATTTTCTTTAAAACAATATTATTTTAAGATCAATAAAGAGAGAAAATAATATAAATTTTAATCTGATGGATTTGTCTAAAACTTTTAATTATAATAAATAAGAAATTGATTTATTGATTTACTATTTTGACTGGCATCCGATTTTAATACTACATTTGACATGAGTAAGCTTGAGAAAAAACAGAGAAACTAAAACTCATCAACAATGAAGAGCCTCTTTTATGAAGGCATTGAAATGATTAAAGGATGATCCTCCAATCTCAGTAGCTTCCATTGCCTTCCTCCTCCACTCCTCAACTTGCTCCTTCGCTTCCCTTCCCCTCTCTCCCTCCATCATTTCCTTCACAAGCCCTGCTACTTCCTCCCGTTTCACATCTTCATTCACCTGAACCATTCAAACGTATATCCTCTTTAGTCATTACTACCTTAGTAGAAACACATCAATAGGAATAGTCTGTGGATGGGAGAATTAAAAATTTATGATTTAAACCGGATTGAATTTTTATATTTAGAATTAAAATAAATCTTCTAGTTGACTCATGATCCAATTGAGTATAATAGAAAGTCATCATTGTATAATTACCTCCATTGCTATGTTCCAATGTGTGCATGCACATCTGCAATTCGTCTGCTGCTCGGCAAAAAAGGGCCAGCAAATCAAAGGAACACCCCCACATAAAGCTTCAGTCATGGAGTTCCATCCACAATGCGTCAAGAACAATCCAACAGAAGGATGAGAAAGAACCTTCTCCTGAGCACACCAACTTGTAATGTAACCTCTTTCCTTAATCTCATCACAAAACTCCTTCGCCAAAATCGCCGATTCACCCACCACCACGTCAGACCTTATTATCCACAAAAACGGAACCTCACTTTTTGCTAAACCCCAACCAAATTCCTTCAACTGATTCTCTGACATCACAGTCCAGCTTCCATAATTCACGTACAGAACCGAACCGGGTTCCCATTTCTGGAGCCAGTTCAGACATTCTGAGTCTTCTTTTCGTAGGTTTGGTCGTACGGAAGTCAAGTGGTTCTGAGGAACATGTCGGAGTAACAATGGAAGAGGACCAATGGTGTATATGTTGTTGTGGAACTTGGATTTGAGAGCTTTGAGGACCTGAGATTCTAAGTCATGGAAGGTGTTGATGATGATTGCTGGTGATTTCAAGCAGTTTTGTGTTTCTGTTCTTAGGAAATCGAACATTGTTTCGTTAATGTCGGTGGTTCTGATGAAGCTTGGCATGTCTTTGAGTCTCATCTTTGTCATCCCAGGAACCCAATCTATGGGCATGTTCAGGGCGCTTTCGGTGATGGATTCGGTATCTGCAACAACATTGGAAAATTGCTTGCTATAGTTGTGAATTTTGGCCTTCAATTAATGTGGCTAAAATTTGATTCTTACAATATAAGAAGAAAAATTCATGCTGATTACTCACTCTAGATATTAATTTAATATTTTTAATTGCGAATTTTGGTCTTCAATGTAATGTCGGCAGAGTGTCTTACACTCATTTTGGCGGGTTTACGGTTTACCCGTTTGCCCGTCAAAATGCACTTTTTTTTTTTTTGTTTTAAATTTTCAACTTAACTCATTTTTTAGACCGCGCGCAAAAAGTATAAGTTCATTGCTGGTACGCATCGGGCTAGCACGTATCAACATAGAATTGAACAGAGAATATTATATTTGGAAGAAAAAAGGCAAAGGATCACATCAACATAAATATACCAAACAAAAATCACAATGATATAATTTAAATTTTTTGGCATATAAAGATCAAATTGAAAATTAAATATATTAAGGATTATATATGTTTCATAGATTAAAAAAATGAAACACAATAAAAACTAAATTATCAACATATATAAAATGTACTGTTACAATTTTTTATATTAGTAATATAATAGTCTTGTAGTTTAGTAGGAAGATACGTGTTTGCTCTTTAATTCATATATATATATATATATATAATCTATTAAAAGATAGAGACGGGTTTTGAAGATGAAAGTACCTTGGAAGGGAATAATTCCCCTGTGAATAAGAGCATCGAATTGCAGGTAGGCCATGAAGCCACAAGCAGAGGCAGTCCAGAACTGAACTTCAGGTATCCCTAATTCCTTCGCAACTTGTATCGCAAAGCTCATAACCCCATCTGCTATGATGCACCTCACCGCACCAAATCCCGATGACTCCATCATCCTCTTCACCAGCTCCTTAAACGGCTCCGAACAGTTCTTCCTCAACGAGTCACACAACTCCGACACGTCCGGGTTCTCGTCCCGACCCGACTGATGCAGCCCGTCAGGTATCGTCTCCACCCGAAAACCCGGTAAGCCCTTCGCGAAGTCGGGTCCTAAGGATCGGACCAGGCGCGTGTGATACGACACAGTGTCCACCATAGTTATGTTGAAACCCTTCCAATGAAGGAGCTTGACCAGTTGCATAAAAGGGCTTACGTGGCCTTGTGCTGAGAACGGAACACAAACTGCATGTGGCTTCCCAGAATCATGCGAAGCACTCATTTTCTGGGTTGTTTTATACTTTCGTGGAAGGAAATTAAGATGGAATGATTCTGATCTTAGTCTTGATCTTGTAGTCTCTCTCTCTCTCTCTCTCTATATACACACATAAATGAATGAAAAGATGAAGACAGTGACGAAGGATGGTTGAATAAATAAAAGTCATCTCCAGCAACTTTCTTTCTCAGAACGTGCGTCAGCAACATTAAAACTTTGTGGCGTGTCATTCGTCATTTCCGTGATAAAATAATTAGGGATAATTCTTGTCTTTTTTTTTTTTAGAGGGATAAGCACAAAAACCTCACAACCATATAAGTCTTATAAGTACTCTGTATAAAAAATATTTTATTAAAAGAAATATATATTTAATAATTTTTATATTTTAAAAGGATTATTTTCTAGTTACAACTAAAAATATCACATGAATTCTACAATTTAAAACCTCACAATTATAAATAGAGCCGAAGAACCAATTTATTTTATATATAAACTAATATTACATGTTAATCTAAGAGAGATTATCACACTAATTATAATAATATAATTTATCTTATTTTTTAATTTATTTAAATTAATTAAATAGTTTCTTATATTAATTAAAAATCTAAAAACAAATGGTATTGGCATTGCCTTCATCCACATGCATATGTTGGATGCCACTTGGCATAAGTTAAAGAGAAGAACATGCCGAAACAAACACGTCTTTGGCATTCGGTATCACTAGTGAAATTTAGTAAATTCCTCACGGAACCTCTTGTTTTGTATCTCAACAAATTTTTTTCTATGTTTATCATTCTTTTACGATTTTTAACTATGAAATTCATATTTTTAAATGAAATATAATTTTTTTATATTTTAAACCAATTTTTATTTTATTTAATCCATAATTTCTTTTTAAAGTGGTTTTGTGGGTTGGTTTTTGGGGGGGGGGGGCGTCATTATCACTAATGACCATGCTTGAGGGTTGATTGGTAAACCTCATCCGAATGTCTTATAGCCAAACTATACGTGGTCTTGCCGTATTAGTCATATGATTAAGATGAAGCTTATTGATATTATCGTCATATTCAACGTTTCTCTCTTTAATAGTAAAGCTACAAAGTGTTCTTATTAATTATAAATATAATATTTTAATATTCTCTGTCTTTCATATTTATTATATTTTTTTCCTAAGTCATCCTTATAATTAAAATATTGTATAAGTTAAGTTGATAATACTATTAAAAAAACTGGTGCTTTTGGATATAAGTAGACCACATCCAACGTTCAAATTCTTACCCATACTTCAATTAACAAAGCGTCATATTTATCAAACTTAAATTTACGAACAGCACCATCTAGATTAGCTCACGTGATAATTGTCCCTAGTAAATATAACTCTGCCAATGAAACTTTAACAAAAAAAAGTACTAAGAGGGAAAACTAAAAAAAAATAGTATTTTTAAAAAGGTTTCTTTCATAATATTTTCTCTTTCTATTTTCTTCCCATTTTTCCCTCCATCCAAACCAAGCCTAACAAATACTTGAAATTTTGAATAGTGACCGGGCCTTGCAATGCAGACTCAAGTCAGAATACAGAAAGCTGAGCTCCATGGGTCATGTGTTGAAGTAGCACTAAGCACTTTCCTGTGAATAGATTCTTCTCATAAAGCCGAAGTGAATTGAGAAGATAAGAAATAAACTCTCACCTCACATAAAACCGGATTTTGATTCTCGCTCACATTCTAAAAACTTTTTTAGTAAATAATCTTATAAATCCTCTATAAATATTCTCCGAGTCCTAAGACTATACTTTAACTTTAATAGAAAACTAATACTGAATATACCTAAATTCTTTTTATAACAAAAAAAACTCTTCTCAAAATTTTGAAATTTTTTCAGTTTACATTCAGAATTTCTCCTACTACTACTAATGATAAATCTTTTACAGCATATTTCATATAGACCGATAAAAACGTTAAACTTTATTAATTGTGCCATAAAATTTAATAATTTTATAAACTTTGCCCTTATTTAATACATTATATCACATAGAAATAAAGTCAATATAATAATAATAAATAGTAAAATAATATATATTCATATGAAAAAATTCTCCATACTCTATAAATAGGACCAAAGTAAACTTTATCTCTCTACCATATAAATAAGACCAAAATAAACTTTCTCTCTCTATCTTATAAATAGGATTAAAACAGTATCTTGGTGTGAGATTTCTTTCAGGTTCTACAAGTACATATCAGGGAGGCAAACCAGACGAATTAGACTTATAATTTAATCTATACAGCTCCTCATCTATTATCACCGTTGGTATATTCCACGTGCCATGAGCGTGACCAGATATCATTCCACCTTGAAAAAGTTCAGGTGCCAATAAATCAAATCATGGAAGTCTTACAGGATAAGGTCTAATTACAGAAAAGCCTTTGATGAGTAGCAATTTACCTTCTTTAGTAGCTTCTTCACATCTTTTCTGATAGCACAATGATAGCTGTGGATCCAGCAACCTTAGTAAACTATTATACTTATCTTCAGCCTCACTGATGCACTTAGCCTACAATTCATAATTGGACAAAACAGATGTCTTAAGTGTATGTTTGGCATCAACCTTGGCTCACTCAAACCGACTTCCTACACTCAAAAAGTCAGTTTCAGCCCTTTTTTTTCTTTAGGACAGATATCCTCCTATTGGAAGCAATCATATTCAAAACACTATCAGGTATTAAATATAAGCACATTTTCTAACGGGATTCGAACTTTCGCTCACACGTTATGACTAACTAACCCCTTCAGTTAAACCTAACTTGCATTGGTAGTTTCAATCCAAAATTATGTTTGGGATTTGGAAAAAATGACTTCTAGCTCAAAAATAGCTCTAAAGTTAAAGCAACTTTTTTGTCGCTTCTGGCTTTTCTTCAGATTCAAACCTTCTAAAATTGACTTTTCAATATATTATCCAAACAAGTTTCTATCAAACTGACTTTTTTACAAAAGCTTATCAAATCATCAAGTCAATCTATAGTGGCAGAAAAAAGGTGCACTGGTCCAAAAATTGAAATTAGAAATGGATTCCCCCAACTATATAACAAATTTGTGGCTCAATATTCAGAAACTGTAACAGGAACCAGCTACCCAACAAATTTGTGTATGCATAGTAAAGCAATTTATAAATTAACAACAATGAATGTAATCTGCTTCGCATACTCACCAGCATAGCTGGGCCGGTTGAAGCTCCATATATTCTGACAAACATGCGCAATACATTAAAATTGTTCTCTAAAACATCATCCTGCACAACTTTTTCTTAGTCAATTCAGACAATAGTGTCGTATATGTGAGTGGGAGTCATGAAATTAAGATTAGCGAACTCGCCTCATAGTCATACCTGCACCATTGCCAGATTAATTCTGTTAATTGAAACTGATAATGCTGGTATAATTATGAAATATCGGTTGCTTTCTTAAGACATTTGATGTTTCAATAAAATTTGCTGAAAGCCTTTCACATGCTGGATTAGATTGTAGTGGCCATACAGTTTTTATATTTTAAACTCTTTTTCTTACTACTGTTAATTTGGTGGAAGGAAGATGATTTAGTGAAAGAAAAGAAGATGCAAAGGCCAAAGCAAACTCCAGCCCGAATCTGGATGTAAATGTATGTGTGTGTAATTATGGACTGAAGCACAAACAGAAACAAAAGATAGCACTTACAAATCATCAGAAACTTCCACTAGGAACTCTGAAACTGAAAGAAACTCCATATGCAACTCCTCAACCTTCAAAACAGCTTCAATAGAACACAATTAACCAATAGGCTAATATTTCTTCAAAAAATTGTGTCCCTCTACGCAGAAAATTTGTGTTGCAAACATTATTTAGAATACAGATAAGAATAAAATTACCAGATATCAAAGTCCTCATTAAAAAATCAGATCCTTTTATTTATTGTATAAAACATCAGGTATATAATTACTCTTCTGGTAATCAGGATACCACAAGAAAAATATTACCTTCAATCCTTAAATATAAGATCTAGTTAGAGTGTTGAATTTGGTCTTAAATATAAGACCTAATATATTTTATATCTAATATTTATCATTTTTCCCTAGAATAATTTCCCTAATTTATAAATTGATATATAATCTAATGTAACATAAAAGTATTTTGAGGAAATCATGTTACATTTATTATAATTAACTGATTTATTTGGCTTCTTTGATCTACTTAAATTAGTCAATTAGCTTTTATATTAAGAACCGGAGAGAGTATTATATACCACAATCAGCATTATCTACATTACATGCGAAGCAAGAAGAAACAAAGTGATAGCTGACTGAGGGGCAACAACAAAACTCAGCCACAAATGCACATGTCCTAACAACATACAGTAAGGCAATATTCAGCAGAATATTTTTTGCTAATCAGTTTTACCTTCTCTTCCCGTAGCTTGTAGAGAAGAAGATTCATCACTCGATAATCAAAAGATTTTAGATGAACAGCCTTCATCACATCTTCAACAAGTATCTGAGTAGCATATTATTAGTTAGATTTCAAACAGGGACTTATATTTCTATAAAAAGGTGCAAATAGAATATTGTTTGTATACCTCCTCTTTATTTATTAGTGCATGACAAAGCTTCCTTTCAAGGCCCCAATACTCTTCTCCTTGTCTAAGCTCTTCTCTTATTCTTAACTCATCCATAAGATAAACACAGAAATAATAAGTTCAACCCTTACTATGCATCATGATTGTATGATATGGAAGGCAGAAACAATACCTCGGTGTCAAAAGGCCTTTGTGTTCAAGAAGAGTCACAAGTGGTCTAAATGGATTCTTCGAGATGGAAGAAATCAACAATGCCAAATCTTTCTACATGCAAATAAATTTACACGAGCTGATTAGATGGAATTTACTCAACTTGATTCGAATCACCAATTTGCAACTCCCAAGTAAGATGACCTGATATTTTCCTCCTGAAACAGACTGTCCATCGGTTGGTTCTTGTAGTAACTTCTCATTCATTCTATCCAGCTGCATCATAACAACCGTAAATTCTCAACAAGCAGACTTTTATAGACCATATATTTATTATTGGAACAATGCATCACTCATCCCTATATAGTAACAAACAAAACCACACTCTTTTTTGTGACAGCCATCAATTATTTAATACAACCAACTGATTCAAATTCAAGCATTGTCAAGCTTTAAATTTGGGGTAGCTCTCACCATTTTCTTCATCAACAAGATTTTAACCAACCCATCCTTCGGTGGTAATATAACCGCATTTTATTAGTAGTTGCTTCCAACAAACTCCGTTTTCACTTTTTTCTTTCCTTCTCTTATTAGTTCTTAAAAATGAGACAATGCCAGAGAAGCAAGAAATGCAAGCTGGACAAGAATCATTGCTTACCAATAGAAAAATTTTGCTTCCTAGAAGAACTAAATAAGCACCTTTACCAATATGCTGATCACATCACCATTATATTCCTAGTTGACTGGAACTTATCCCACACATTTGGCATTGATGAATAAATGGATGGCTGAACTTAGTCAAACTAATCTAGAATTTACCTGATAAATGTAACTCTCTGTGAATGAAAGTATTGGTAAGTACTTGAATATTGATTGTGGCTTGTTAATATCCAATCCATGAAACATAAAATAAGATCTGCACTGCAATAACAAGGTATTACTATTGACTTTCCTCATTACCAATGAAGATACTACTGAAAATCAGACTCAAATGTTTTTTTACCAAAGACTCAAGATTTCAGAAAGCCAGGAACACATGTTAAAATAATACTTTTCTGTAAACAGATCTGTATAAAGGTTTTGTCTAAATAAATCTAGAAAGGAACTTAGAACGCATATATTTGGCATTTTATAATCTAATAATCAATATGGCAATTGACAGCATAAAATACACTGATGTTTTCTAATAAGAGGAATATGTGTATGCAAATATTTAGGCATTTGCTCAATCAATCAACATGCAGTAAATCTAAAACATAAAAGAATACAGCAGTATTAGCAGAGAGATAATTTTCTGAATACAGTGCTTACAAAATCCTCAAGAGTGGAATTAGCATCTTGCATAGAATCCAGCCCAACCATGGCCAGGTTTTCATCACTACTTCCTAATAAATGATTATATTTCATCTCATCACAACTAAGCTGCAAGGAATTTCCAACAATATTTTGTTTACAACCTGAAAAAACAGCTAAAGTTCAGGAACAAACCTGAAAAATATACAATTTCAAAGTCAAAACAAGAAGCAACAAAGAATATCAAGAGGAAAAATAAAAGAAAAATGTAATAAACATGAGAAGAGAACTTCTACTTGTAAACATCAGTCTCGAGGTTCTCAACAGCTCAGAGTTATTACTAAACCTCGGCAAATAAAAAACTCAATGATATGGAAGGTATATAATTCTAGCTCCTCACTGGAGGTACTTACTATTATACTGCATAGTGCCAATTTTATCAAGCAGCCTCGGTTTTGGAAAGTTTTAACTCTAAAATTTTCTTTCTTTTCCCTCCTTTTTAATAAACCAAATTCAAGAGAAGTCACCTATCCCTGAGATGAGTGAGGTAATAATGAATAGCAAGAAATTAACTAGTCAAGATATTTAGATAGCACAGACCTAAAAGAGTCCAAGGATTATGGCCTTTACTACTATTTTCCTCTTTCACCATACCACCTTGAGTAAGCCAATGAGATGCCTCCTCCAAAAGAGTAGCTGAGAGCTGCAAAAGGATGAAACTAGACTCTAATATCATCCAGTGATAAATACCATGTAGAGATATGAAAGCAAAGAAATCAGCATCTGTAACTCACCCTAGGCATAAACTCACAAACCAAGCTGCATTTCTCGTCCACGTCGAGCTTTCCAGAAGGTTCAATCTAAATTCCCATACCATTTCCAAGCAAAAAGGACAAAACAATAAGAACAATAACAACAATACCCCACAAACATAATCACAAACACGTAGTAAAGCTTAATATAGTCGACAAAGAAGCCTTATTATGATATATTAATTGGGTAAAATGCGACAGGGGACAAGGTTAACATCTTAAAGGAGTAAAATTTACCAAGAAGAGCATGAAATTAGCGAGGAAGCGATTTGACTGGTGATCGCAGTTAGTTGGGCATTTCGCCAAACCCCGAGACCCCATAAAATCAAGCATACTCTGAACTCGTTCTAGTTTCATTAATTCATCCATTGCTACTCCGAAGTGTCTGACAACCTGTCGTTCCGCTTGGCTGTTTATGCTCTTCTTCGCATGAATAGTCATGGACGCCTCGATTTTTATTTACGAACTCAAAATAGTAGACACTCCATGAGCGAGCAGCTCGATTTTTCTTTTTTTTTTTGGGCAAAAAAAAGTTCTGGGTTGAAATTCTGGAATATTACTTATATTAACTCAACACATTAATTGTAAAACCAGAATTATAAGCATATAATCGTTTATCATAATATAAACAGAACTAATCAACTAAAAATCAATCCATGTGATAAATTAAAAGTTGAGCGGATTATGTATAAAGAAAATAACTTTTAAATGTATGGTTACTGAAAAAGATATGTTTTATATGTAATTATGCAAAACTGGATTAATTAAAAAAATATAAATAATATAAAATTTGATATGGTAAATATGTTGGTTGATGATCAGACACTCTTGCCAAAGGATGAAGCCGAAGTATCAACTTCATTAAAATATTAATGGAAGTTAATCTGAATAATAAATGACTCGATATCGCTTAAATAAAATTTTAAATTTAAATTTTAGTATATATAAAAAAAATTTATTAAAAAACTCTTTTATTATAATCAAATATATAATGTGAATTAAATTTAGATATAATTAAGATAAAATTTAGATATCGGCAATTAAAAAAAAACTTTGTCAAACCACGGTTATCCGCCTCCAACCAAAGATGAGACCTTAGCCTTGGTTGCGACATGTGATAAAGTATACTATGATCAAGACTCAAGTTTAAATTCACATCAACGACTTGTACCAAAAAAAAAAAAAATTCACATCAACGTAAAAAGACTTATTTAAAAAGTTTATTTTTAATTAAGTTTAATAATATTTAAATTTTACTTAGTTAAATAGTTATATAAAAGAAAAAAAACATATCGAATGATCAATTTTTTTAATTCATTTTATATATTTTGTCTGTTTTAATTCCACTTTCACCCATTCTTCCTATCCAAATAAAATAGGTAGCTTCTCTTCTTATTTTTAACCCACCTTTTTTAAACCCCACTTTCAGGCCATTTTCACTTTCCCTCCCTTCAAAAGCTCTTCTTGAGTACCATACGAGCATAAAAAGATAATTTTTGTCCAAAGATAAAGTCCCAATCACTTGAGATAAAAAAGTGCAAGTAAAAATATAATTTTATTCAAACATAGGCCATATTTAAATAAAATTTTAAAAAATAATTTGTAAATAAATAGACTTTTAAGTAATTTTTAAAAAAACTTATGAAAAAAAATAATTTTAAATAAATAAATATTTAAATAATTATTTTTTAAAAATACTTTTATCATTAATAAATTATCAAAAATAGTATAATTATTAAATATATGATAGATAAGAAATAAGAGATGAAAGAGTCGAGGGAGAATATAGAAGAGAGATGAGAGATAGTGTAAAAAAAAAGAAAAGAGGAGAAAAGATATAAAAAATAAGATAATGTCCATAAACTCTTTTATTGTTCTATAAACTATTATAATCAGCTTATGTAAACCCTTAATTTTAAACTATAATTTAATATAAAAACTCTTTTGAATAAATATATCTATTTATTTTTAAAAAAAATAAAATTTAAGTTTGGATAGATTTTGTCCAAATTTAAGTTTAAAAACGTTTAGGAAAGTTTCAAAACCAACACATAGTCGATCAACGCTCAACCATTCGGGCATGAAGAAAATGGATTACGAGAAAATTACATCCTTGCATCAAAGGTATAAGCTCTAGCATCATGAAACATTTACTGATACAATTTACGAGCTGAAACAGACAGACATCTGCATATGAATGATCCCGTATTAGTTTGTCTTACGCAACTTCACTTCGTCAGTAACAGCATTCCTCAGCAAACTTGAGACACTGAAAAACGAGACACGGTAATTCCATGCGGACAGAACTCCAGGAACTTCAATGCGTCATGATCAATGGTTCAGTATACACAGCGTAAAAGGAAGAATGTTGTAACAGCAGATTTTCTTCACCGAAATTTCAGGATTTTCCTCCCTTAATTCAACCCAAGATTCAAATTTGGTGAAATTCCTTCTTATTTACCTCATCCTCATCTGACTTAGAAGATTCCTTTGTGTTCTTCTGTACCTCACTAGTTTCCCGTCTGCCTTCCCATAGTTTACTGGTCTTCCCAATAGCAAGAATTAGATCAAGTTGTTTCTGCTGTTGTTCCTACACATAACAGTCACATGCAGTTAAGAGAGCAGTCAAATTTGATGGACTTAGCAAGCAACATGGTCTAAAAAATATACCAGTTAAGAGCCATGTATGACTCTAGAGAATACATTGACGACTAAGGGAGCAGATAGAATATAGTTACTAAATAAACAATAACTTCAAATTCCCATAATGTATTTTGCATCTTCATGAAAAAAAAAACATAGTATTCAGTCTCAGTGATATACAAACAACATGAAACTTATATGGGACATGATATTGCCCATGTTTAAATAACCTATTTAAGAAATGATTATTACCTGCATTGCCAACAAAACCTTTTGAATTTCACCAAGCTCCTTCTCTAAAACGTCTGATTGAGCCACTAATGCTCTTGTGGCCTCAGAATTCTTCTGTGCTAGAGCTGCAGTCTTCAAGAAATAAATACATAATTAGTTTTTAATTTCATAATTAGATTTTTTTATTTATCATATTAACTCAAAAGTTCTAAATCACAATAAGTCATTCAAAACGAGAAAGAGGGCCACTAAATACTCGGTGTATTTGTATTTGAACAAATGTACCATCCTTATCATATTTACTTCCATGGTAAGTTGATCCCTGCATTGTCTCATTAACAAACATGTACTATCTGCAAAAGTCATTGACCTAACTTGATCTGGAATTCTGTTACCAGCCAATCTGCTCAGACATGAATTAAGATCCTCCAAACTTCTTTGAAAAGAAATATTGCTACTCCTAGAATATTGCCACCAATGTCAAACTACAGTGCCACATAAAGAGAGTCTCCTTTTGGTGTGACCATGTCAAGCAATCCAACAGAAATATAAGAGTAATGTAGCTTTACTTCATAAATGTTGGCCAAACCACTCAGAAAATTAAACCCGGCAATTCATATAAAATCCCATCAACTCCTCTCAGAAAATGACAATAACTCTTCATTTGGTTCCAACTCAATTAAAAACTTCTCTAATTCAAATCACTAATATTCCCATTCTCATATATTGGCTTATAATATAAACTAAAACAAACCTGATGAAAAGCATACAGAAACGCAACTTTCCAAAACTGTTATCTTAGTGTCTGAAGTCATATATTGACACCATACCCAACTAAAAATAATATAACAGCTACTATGATTTGTACGGCCTGAAGTCATAAAAAGCGCATTTTATATCCTCCCCACATTACTCTGCTTATGAAGTTTACAAGTGCTCTTTATGTCTACGTTGAGCTCCCTTATTTGAAAACACAAAAATATCCTTCTGCAATCATATTCTATATGTATAACGTTCTTGGTGTATGTTATTCATTACGTAAAATAATTTTCTTTAACCCCATGACCTCAGAAACTATATTTTATGAGAAAGTTAATCTCCAGAGTCTGAATGGTATCAGAAAAATTTCTTAGTTCGTACATTAACCGCAGAGCGAAGATAGAAATAAACCCTCTTTCACTATCTTATACATATCAATGTACTATTATAAACTAAGCTACAAGGAAGGAAGTATTAACCTCGGTTATGGGTTCCTTCAACACCTTCCGGGTCACCCGAAATCTTATGCCCAACTTCTCCAGCTGTCTTGACAAAACCCTGACAGCAGTCCCTGCCATCTTCAAATCCTCCTCCAATTTCTCAATCCGCTCGAGCAAATTAACCTCCAAGCCTTCTTTCTGTATCTCCCTACAAATTCGCCTCCATTGTCGTCTCCGAATCCACGCTCCAATCACAACTCCACCAACCAACATCAAAACCCCCCAGAGAACAACCTTATTCCCCATTGCCACCAAGAACTCATTCTTCGAGCTTGCAATCACGCTGTTCACAGCAAAGCCAACGGATAAAATTGCCGATGAAAGCAGACACAACAATTCAGCCAGAGAAAGAAGAGGGTCCAAATTGAAATCCCCGACGACATTCTTCTGTACAGCACCATCGGATTCGTAGGCTCTGAAACGGAAATGGTCAGCGGAAGTCCTGAAGGAATTGAAATTGTCAGGTTTCGATGACTTGAGCTTCAGAATCCGAAGATGAGCGGGATTGGAGAGATGCTGACGTACCGCGATCGAGAGGGATTGTGTTGAGTTTCTAGTGAAGTAAGGATCGGAGAAAGAAAGTATGGAAGGGGAATCTGCGAAGAGGCGTTGAGAAGTGAGTAACATTGTGAAGAGTATCACTGATTCAGAGGTGGAGGAAGAAGAAAGTATAATATCATGCTAGGTTTACAGCATTTTCGGGGAATTTGAGAGATTAAAGGCGGTGGGTTCGAGGGGGTGCGGGCCATATCCACATTCGCCTGGCCTCAACTTCACAACAAAGTCGCTTCACGAAACCATGTTGACGTTCGCTAACCCATTATCCGTGGCTTCACCTGGCGGTAAGACATATTATCATTTAAAGTATGTTCAAATTCTGAGAAATATTACTTTGTTGTGGTTCCAGTTACAGCACTTGGAGAGATATCCTAACTCTTGGATGCTTAAGTTTATGCCTGAGGGTAATAGACGGCTCGCCCTGCCCGACATTGGTATCGCCTAAGAGAAAGGGAGACTTCGCCCTGCCCTTGGATCGTGGGTGAGCCCAACCCCTTTTCAAAAATTCTTGTACCAAACAAAAAAAATGTTGACGTTCGCTAATTCTTCTTCTTTTTTTTGTAACGATAGTCTATGGGTTTAATTAATAAATAAAAAAAATAAAAAAAATATTACTATTTATAATTTATTTAATTTTTTAAAAATATTATTTATTTAAAAAATATCATAATTTTTAAATATCTAAATCTATACTTAAGAGAAATTGACAATTCACATTAATATTTTTTTAAAAAAAATTATTTTATTATTAAATTATGAGTGAATCTATATGAGACTAAATGTAAAAGATAATTGAGTGTTAATATATTTGAATGGACATATTATTTTTTTTATGATTTTAAATATTTGTAAATATTTTTGTAAAAAAAGTTGATAGTGATGGCAAAAAGCTCATGGCTAACATGCACATTTACCCTATAATAACATGAGCACATGTGGCATGTAATAAGTATCCATATAGTAGTTAAGGTAGCAACTAGCATCATGCATGACAGTCAAGTCGTACATGGCATCTATAATCATCAAAATAGTGTTCATGTCTTCTTCTGCTTTTTCCTCCCTTTCTCCTAGATGTTCATGTCTGCTGAAAATGATCCAATGAATCCTAAGATCTTTCACATGGCATTAACAGCCCAACAATTATAAGCCTAACAAGGAGCAGAAGAATTAAGAGGTTGAAGAAAACATTTGTGTTTCAATTTGCTACGTTTAAGGCCCATAATGTTAGTATACATGTTGAGGCTGTAAATGGGCATTAACTATACATATTAAAGTTCAGATATATGCATTATACCTATAAATTTACAATTAAAAATAACTGATAGTTTGCTTTATTTAATTTTAGTATAGGTTAAAAAGAAAAAAAATTTCTTCTTACCTTTATATCATAAGTAAATCTCATGCCTTTATATACCATGGAAATTTGAGCACATGATAAATAATAAAGATAGTGTAATATAAGAAATTTTGTATTCCCTTTATTTATTAATATAAGACTTATTTAATTAATTAAATAATTTAATTATAATATATATTAAGTATCATTATATTATATATCAATTTATAATTTAAAAAAAGTAAGTAGTTTTGAGAAAAAAAGATAAATATAAATATTTTAAAATAATTTATTTAGATTCATTAATCTCCTAAAATTGATTAACTTAGTCTTATCTTAAGAATATAAAGGGAGTTAGTAGTATGATAGGTCGAGCAACAAGCCCCATAATATATAGTCATATAGCTGTTTCTGAGTTTATTTTTGTGCCAATCTGATTGTTTTAATTATATGTTAATGTATTTCAATCCATCAAATATAAATAACCAAGGCATGTGCATAAAAAAAATATTCATTTCTCTTGATTTGAGTAGAAAGTTATAGGGGGCTAAATATGTTAAAATAAAATTAAAAGATTTAATAATGAGAAGAAAATATAGAAGTGCTAAATTAAAAATTAAAAAGAAATTATAAGTACCTAAAGAATCCTTTCCTTGTTATAATTAAAAGGGTGTACATAAAATATAAATAATACTCTAGCTAATCTTAAATATAAGAATTATGTGACGAGTCTACTTTTATCTTATATATAATATCTTAATCAACTTTATCTTTTAAAATTATAACTTTTTTCCAAAATACTCATATATGATTGTACATATTGCGATAATTTTTATCAAGAGTACTTCAGATATATATGATTAAAAAGAATATTTTAGAAAATTAATATATAATCATTACAAATAACTTACTTAATTATTTTATTTAATTTACTTAAATTAATTTATATTGAAGACGGAGGTAATATTCAAACAGTATTAAAATAATAAAAATCATGTTAATTACCTCAAAGACTCTAACAATAATTTACACTAATTTTTCAGTTAGTTATTGTTACTCAACCTTTTCTTCTTATTTTTTTTCCCCTCTAAGGGCTTATTTGGTGCGGTGAATTTGAAGGAAGGAGAGGGGAGAAAACGTTTTTATGAGTTAGATTTAAGAAAATTGAAGAAATAAAAATTTAATATTCTTTTATCTTACACTGAATTCTTATTCACAAAATTGTTCATCTCTCCCTCCCCCCACTCCAAATATCTGGTATAAAAGAATCTCTTAATATAAATATTTTTATAAGCGTACTTAAAATTTAGAAATATACTCTAATTTTAATAAATTATTAAGACTGAAATAACTAAACTTTAGATTATATAAAAAAAAACAGAATGAATAATCAATTAATCATTAAATGCCGCAATAACCAAGGGGGTCCTTATGCATCGTAACTAGAGCTGTGCATAATACCTATGGCCCACTATACTCTGTCCAATCTGTAAGAAAAATACCCTGCCTAACCCGATTTTTACCGGGCAGGGCCGGGCATCGGGTTACAAAATACAGCCCATGCATTTTTCAGGCTGGGCACCGAGCATAGGGGCTGCCTTGTCCTGCCCATGAGCACTCCTTCTTTTATTTTTTTTTAATTTTTCTCTATCTTAGAAGGGAGAATATGATAGCTACTAGTGACTATAAGGTAATTTTAGAAATATAAGTAGGTAAGTTGTATCTTTTAATATTTATAAATATACTATTTTTTTCTTTTTTTAACTTTGTTAATTATCATATGATTACATTATAAATTATAATTATTTATTTTATTTTTTAGATGCTTTATCTTTGTCAATATTAGGGAGATTGATACAAAGTTATAATTACAAACTATTTAGATTTCAACGCTTATTTTTTATAGGCAATGGATCTCAAGATTTTAATTATTATCTTTGTTCTCTTATTCTTAGTGAATTATAGATATTATTTAACTCTTAAAGACACATGAATATGATATTATTTTAGAAGTTTATAATTACATATTTTTGTCACAACATGAGCATGATATCACGACTTGGGCATACCCAGCCTGCTCATGCTCTGCCCAAAATTATTAGGGCTTTTACCGGGTAGGGCCGGACACCGGGCTGTAAAATGTAGCCCATGTATTTTTTGGACAGGGCACCGGACAGGGGGCTGCCCTGTCTAACCTGCCCATGCACACCCTAATCGTAACCCTTTGGAAATTGGTCCCTCGAGCGGATTCGATTGGTCCCCATCGATGTTAGGTATCATGGGGAATTAATTCAAAGTCTTGTTTGAGGAAAAAAAAAATCTCAATTTCTCCAAATTTGTACCTTTTATCTTTGTAGAAAATATTGACATGCATGAAGAATTATAGCTCTTCCAGGAACTCATTGAAATATCAAATGCTATTGCAATATATCTCATCACGTAACTAGTTTTTCTTCTTCTGGTTTTTCGATTATGTTCTTCAAATAATATCTCTTTGTTTTTGAACTCGGATGGCCCCTATGGCATATTCTATAAAACATGGGTTTATTATATTGTATATTTTTATTATTTTAGAAAAATTATTTTTGAGATACCTATACTTTTTCTCTCTGTATAAAAAAAAATCTAATAAATCTGGTATCTTATCATCCAAATTAAATACCTGTAATTAAGAACATACGATTGTTCTGTGTATGAGTTGAATTTCTAATCATTTTGGAATATATTGCTGTACATAATCTTCATTCCTTGAATCCAAATATCATTCATTGTGCCAAGTTAGGAAGGAGTTAAAAAACATTTAGTGGAGATAGAGAAGTGATAAAACAATTTTACTATCCAAAATCATGAATTAATTGGCTCATAAAAATGTGTGGTATTGGATAATTAAAATTATGAGTTATATAGAATTCAATATATTGACTTTATTTCTCATATGCGTTAAGTATTTTAATATTATTTGTGGTACAATTTTACCCACAATCTTTTTAATTTAGTACATAATATTTTGATTTTATTTCTCATATGTGTCAAATATCTAATCTGATACAATTTTATTCATAATTTTTTAATTTGATACAATTTTACTCTATAATCTTTTTAATTTAGTACAATCTCGATACTTGGTAAATAAGATTGTATGTAAAATTGAGTCAAATTAAAAATTTATAGATAAAATTATATTATAAATAAGATTAAAATATTGGACTCATGTGAGAAATAAAATCAGTATATTATATACTATATAACCTTAAAATTATTGATGTTATGTCTTATTCTGCAAAACTTTTCTGAGCATGGAAATAGCAACTATTGAAGGGTAACAAATGCAATGTTATTTTATTAACATACTCTTTTTATTAGTATTATTTAAGGATTAAGATAATTATTTTCTATTAATTATTAAAACCTAAAGTAACAATTGTTTAGAAATAGACTAAACATTTCAAAATGACTATTGTTTAGAAAAAGAGAGAGCGTTTTATTATTAAATAGGAGATATAGAAGGTGGGCAAAGATACGTACAGATTATGAAGTGTCAAGTGATAATAAAATAAAATAGAGTAAAATACTACTAAAGAAAAAGAAGAGAGAGTAAAATAATTTAACCTATTTTATATTTTTCTTTAATTACACCAACTTCTTTCTATTTTAAAAACATATACTTAAAAGAACAAATAGTTAACTCCTTTAAAGATTCTAAAAAATATTTTAAATTAAAATTTATATTATAAAAAATTATTTACTAATTTACCCTTTATCATACTAAATTCTTAATTTTAATTAAAAGAGTTTTAAATAATTTAAGAGTTTTCTTTTTCTTACAAATCCAAATCAGAAATCCCTCCATGTCACCCGTGATTTTATGATCTATTAATATGTATGTTTTCTTATAAATAGGAATTTGCAGAGTCCATTCAATTTATAGTTCCATGTCATTAATGTCTGTGCTCTAATTAAAAAAAAGTGCAAAACATGATTTTCTTTTATTTCTTTGGGACATATAAAATACAAGTAATTTTAAAATTCTAAAAGATATTTACACCATCCAATTCAATCACCTAAAATAGTCACAAAATCACTTTAATTTTATCATAAATAATCATTATTAGGCATTTTCCCATGTATTATACAGTAAAATCTAAAAAATAAGTCATCTTTAGTTTTAATATCAATATTAATAAATGCATGGGGTTGTTCCCTACGAATATGCTTGTGTTTGGTAGGTATACCATTTCAACTTCCAAGCAAAGGCAATATAGTCTATTTAGTTCTGCTGAATGTCACCGTCATATCTATAATGACCAAACCAAAATGCCTACATTCATGGTACTTGAGGTAAATCTTTTTAATAAAATCTCCTATCATGGAGTTTTTTCTTAATAATTAGTATTTAAAATTAAATAATGCACCATATTAATTGTTTATTACAATTTTTCCCTATTCAATATTGATTTAGGAAAGTAGAAAATGTTTTAAATATGGGCAATTAATGAAATTTTTTTAATTTTTAGATAATTTACTGAGATTTTTTTAATTTTAATAAAAAATATTTATAATTTTTAATATATGATATAAATAAAGAATTAATATTAATTATAAATATAAAATATTTTTTATTTATTAATTTTTTTAAAATTATTTATATTAAAAGTTCATTCATAATAATTAAATAAAAAATATATAAAATTTATGAAGGTGATAATAATATTTTTTAAAAAAATATTATCTTAATTAATTTAACTCAGCACTTTAATTTAATTTAATATAGTTAAATAAATTATATATTATTATTATTTTTTTTGTGATTTATAAATGGCATCAGAGCATATGATTGCTGACTTAGACTCCAAAAAGCAATTACTGAAATTCGGGAACCTAATCTCTCCACGACAAATGGCCAAAAGAAATCTCACCACGTTACGATGTTGCCAAACATTCCTGGTTCGGTCCCCAAAAAAAAAAATCTCCATGAGAGGTTACACTTTACAATCACATATTCACAAGTAAGTGAGTTACACACCACGTGCCTGGAATAGTCATTTACGAAAATGCCCTTGTCCATTGTCTAGTTCCAACTACCCCCACGGCCCTTCGCAGCTTACTTTCGTTTGATTGTTGAAAGCATGAAGCCTACCGAACTTTCATTCGTCCTCACGCGCTCTCTCATAAAACCGCTATAAAACCGAACTTCTCCTTCCCACTTACTCAGGCTTCTTCTTTGTTCTTTCCCACAGAAGAGAGAGAGAGAGGAAAGAGAAGCCAAAGCATTTTCTTCGCTCGTCATGGCACTCTCAAATGCATCTTCTCTCTCCTCCAAATCATTGTGTGACATTCATCCTCTATCTACTCCCTCATACTCCCACCAATCCTCTCTTTCCTTCCTTCCCGCCAAACCCACCCACCAACCCAGATCTCTCCCACGAATCTCTGCCGTCCACGCCGCAGATTCCCCCAAAAACTCCGTAGCTGGCGGTAAGAAGCCCGCAGCTGCCGCCACCGCCGCTGCGCCCCCTGCGGCTGGAACTGGGAAGTGGACATTGGATGGCTGGATGTCCAAGAAGGCCTTGCAACTTCCCGAGTACCCTGATAAGAATGAGTTGGAATCGGTGCTCAAGACCATCGAATCTTTTCCTCCTATAGTCTTCGCCGGTGAGGCTCGGAGTTTGGAGGAGAGGCTTGCTGAGGCCGCAATGGGCAATGCTTTCCTCCTCCAAGGTGGGGATTGTGCCGAGAGCTTCAAGGAATTCAGCGCCAATAACATTAGGGATACATTCAGAGTTCTTCTCCAGATGGGTGCTGTTCTTATGTTTGGTGGCCAGATGCCTGTTGTTAAGGTTAGATCATTTCTACGAAGCATCAATACATCTTGCTGTATTATTCCTAAATCCTGTGGTTACTGAATTCATGTCATTTTCCCGAATCATTTTTATATTCCCTTATGTTTGTGGATTTTAGGCAGAGACTACATTCAATGTTTATAGTTTAGGGATAATGAAATTCCAATTTCGGTTACTTTTAAAAGTTTTTGAGTTGGGTGATTTTGTTATTTTAGGTGGGAAGAATGGCTGGTCAATTCGCTAAGCCGAGATCAGATCCGTTTGAAGAGAAGGACGGAGTTAAGTTGCCAAGCTACAAGGGTGACAACATAAACGGTGACGCTTTCGATGAGAAGTCAAGAATTCCTGATCCTCATAGAATGATTAGGGCTTATTGCCAATCTGCAGCAACACTGAACCTTCTAAGGGCATTTGCCACTGGAGGGTATGCCGCAATGCAGAGGGTCACTCAATGGAATCTTGATTTTGCTGAGCACAGCGAGCAGGGAGATAGGTAAGCAAGCACTATTGGAAGTTTAAATTCTGACTTAATTTTGAATATAACTGATTGATTTATTCTCATGAAATCATGGAGTATATTAGAATCTGAACTTTTTTATTATATATGCTATTTGGATTGGATTGTTGAACAGGTACCAGGAATTGGCTCACAGAGTTGATGAGGCCTTAGGTTTCATGGCTGCTGCGGGGCTCACTCTTGACCACCCACTTATGACTTCAACTGAATTCTGGACATCCCATGAGTGCTTGCTTTTGCCTTATGAGCAATCGTTGACCAGGTTGGATTCAACTTCAGGCTTGTATTATGACTGCTCTGCTCACTTGCTTTGGGTTGGGGAGCGTACTCGCCAACTTGATGGTGCCCATGTAGAGTTTCTTAGAGGAATTGCTAACCCTCTTGGAATCAAGGTACGTGAAATTCAGGCTTTCTCATTTCAATTTCTTAGTTCTAAGTGTGCTTCTTCATAGCATTATAATGTGGATCCGGTTGAGTTTATGATGGCTGTTTGTTAGTCAAATCTTTATCAAGCTAAACTCATTTTTCTTGATCTACGTACTAGCTAATAGGCCGTTGTATGATGTATCGGCCTGAAAGTTTTCATGGCTAATAGAAACACTTGTGGTGGATGCAGGTGAGCAACAAAATGGATCCAAATGAGCTAGTCAACCTCATTGAAATCTTGAATCCCCACAACAAGCCAGGAAGGATCACAATTATTGTCAGAATGGGTGCTGAGAACTTGAGAGTTAAGCTCCCCCATTTGATCAGAGCTGTGCGTAGGGCTGGGCAAATAGTGACATGGGTTTGTGATCCTTGCCATGGAAATACCATAAAGGCACCCTGTGGGCTCAAAACAAGACCGTTCGATTCAATCTTGGTATACTACTGTCTCACCTTTTTATTTTGTATCAATGATCATATATGCTTTGGCCATAAAGAAAATTGATCACATATGCTATTTTGACATTTGTAGCTTACTGGCTTTCCGGATTGAAATTTCAGATTCATGAATCCATTTTTATCTTTATATCATAACAAGCCCAGTTTTTAGTAGGTTTATCGGTCTTGGTGCACACTGCACTCTGTGTTGTATAGCTTAGGCATCATGCACCATTCTAGTGGCTGCGGTCATGCTAGGTGAAAATATCTCATCAGTAGAAGACAAGTCACTTTCCTTTTTTGTCTACTGCATAGAAAATATACCCAAGGGGTGCATGGTAATGTATCAATATGAACAGGATGTGGTGACCAATGGTTGGTTGAACGGCCACACATTCATCATTTTAAATATTAAGAAAAGCTGATTCAGTTCAAATGAATAAATTTGACTCTCTTTTTACTTTTAGGAGGAATTATTTGTTGACATGCTCATTGTATAAAACTGTTTTTGCAGGCTGAGGTGCGAGCTTTCTTTGATGTCCATGAACAAGAAGGCAGCCACGCCGGAGGCATTCATGTAGAGATGACAGGCCAGAATGTGACAGAGTGCATCGGAGGATCCAGGACCGTGACTTTCGACGATCTGAGCTCACGCTATCACACACACTGTGATCCCAGGCTTAATGCATCTCAGTCTCTCGAGCTCGCCTTCATTGTAGCAGACAGGCTACGGAAGAGGAGGATGGGAACAAGCCGTCTCCTTTCTATGGGCTTATAGACAGAGACACCCTCTAAACCTCAGCTTTATCGGATTCTTCCAACGTAGCAATCTTCAAAAATCTATGTAGCAAATAAATCTGGCTAGTATTGTTCTTCCTCCAAAATCCCTGGAGCTTTGGGGGTTTTTGTGTGTGCATATATTGTGTTGCAATGCGCCGCCACATGAGGGTATATTCCACATATGTAGTTTATGGGTTCGTTTCCTATTTGATCTTTTGAAATTATTCGAGATTTGTACCATGTAGAAACGCAGTGAGCGACAATGGTTTGTCTATTATGATATGTTTCGTTTTACGAAATAAGGTTTCAGACTTTTGTCCGTTGTGCTAAGTTATGGATGTGTACAAGAGCTATATGCTTTATATGCATGCACGTCCCCGATGCATTATTATTCTTTAAACATCAGCCTTCAATATTCTTGTGTTCTTTTTGGGCCATCTTTATCTCTATATTTCATTCGTTTCTTTTGTTTAATGTAACTAATACGAGTAAACCAACATCTCGTCTATTAATCACCATTGTAAAAATATTGAAGTGCAGATGCTGGTTTAATTTTTTATTTGTCTAATAAATAAATAAAAGGATATTATGTTAAATTAAAAAGTGATGAAAAAAAAATGAGTTGGTGGAACTAGAGAATGAAATCTTCTATGTGCTTTTATTTTGTTATGTATCTTTTTTTTTTGTGATAAAAAAGTTTAGGTAAGTTTAATATCAGTCTCTAACTAAAGTTATGATACAATCTTAGGGTTTAAAAAGTATTTACAAGAGATTTATTAGAGTTATCAAATGACCCCTCATAATAATAGCGTAAATTGAACTCACATTCATATAAGATATGAGTTTATTCTGTATTATCTGTATTAACTCGGATTGGTTATTATCTATTAAATATTTAAGGAGGATTTTTTGCTGATATTGGGGAGACTGTTGTCTGTGAAATAAGAGATTTTAAAACTTGCTAGTGGTTTTATGCGGCCAAAAAAAAAAATAGTAATATATATAGTGGTAGATATCTTGAAAAGTTGGTAATGGGGTCAACTCGCTAAAAATGAAGTAGCCCATGGCATGTTGTGGGTTAGGAGGGCTGGATTGAAAAGCTCATTTTCTAACTACGTGTGTATTTAGATAGGATTTTAGAAATAGATTTATGAAAAAAAGGGTTTTTGGACAATTTATAGAAAATAACTTTTGGAAACAAGATTATAAAAAAAAAGTGATTTTAAATGAATGAGTGTTTAGATAGTTATTTCTAAAAGTATTTTTGTTATTGGTAAATTACGAAAAATGATATGAGTATTAAATAAAGAGAGATAAGAGATGAGAGGAGAGAGAAGAGAGAAGAGAGGGTGTAATAAAGAAAAGAGAGAAAAAGTATAAGAGATGAGAGAGGGTGTAAGAAAAAGTAGGGATAATATAGTAATTGGTTAGTTCATAAACTCTTTTACTGTTCCATAAGCTACTCTGACCAGCTTATCTGAAACCTTGGTTTTAAACTATGGTTTAGTCTAAAAGCCTGTTTGAACAAATATAGCTGTTTGTTTTAAAATTTTTCCAAACTGAAGTTTAAGCCCAAAAGCTCTTGGAAACCACATTTGGAGTAGTTTCCAAATAGGCCCTATATAAGACCTATTTAGATAAGAGTTTAAAAAATGACTTATAAAAAAAAGAATTTTTGAGCAATTTTTAGAAAAGGGCTTTTGGAGAAGAGCTTATAAAAAATAGTTTTAAATAAATGAGTATTTAAATAGTTATTTCTAGAAGTACTTTTATTATTAGTAAATTACAAAAAATTGTATGAGTATTAAATGATGAGAGATAAGAGATGAGAGGGGAAAGGGTGTAAGAAAAGAAAGGAAATATTGTATAAGAAAAAGTAAGAGAGAGGAGAGAGGCGGTAAGAAAAAATATAAGAGATGAGAGAAGGTATAAGAAAAAGTAGGGGTAATATAATAATTAGTTAGTTCATAAGCTCTTTTATTGTTCCATAAGCTACTCTGACTAGCTTATCTGAAATTTTAGTTTTAAACCATAGTTTAATCCAAAAACTCGTTTGAACAAATATAACTGTTTGTTTTAAAATTTATCAAAATATAGGTTTTGCCCAAATCTAGTTTTAAAATCTAGGTTTGGGATGTTTCCAAATACACACATCGTTTGTGTGTTTGGAACGTTTTAAAACTTATGTTTTAAATTTAACTTTAGATAAAATTTAAGTTTTGAGACATTTTTAAACAAACAGTTATATTTGTTTAAAAGAGTTTTGAGATCAAACCATGGTTTAAAATTAAGTTTTTAGATAAGCTGGTCAGAGTAGTTTATGGAACAGTAAAAAAATTTATGGACTAACTAATTACTATATTACCCCTATTTTTTCTTACACTATCTCTCTTCTCTCTTCTACACCCTATCTCTTCTTTCATTTCTTTCTATACCCTTTCTCATCTCTCTTCTACACCCTCTCTCATCTCTTATCTCTCTTCTACACCCTCTCTCCTATATTTAATAATCATACATTTTTTCATAATTTATTAATAATAAAAGTACTTTTGAAAATAATTATCCAAACACTCATTTATTTAAAATTATTTTTTTATAAACACTTCTCCACAAGCTATTTTCTAAAAACTACCTAAAAATTCTCTTTTTTATAAGTTATTTTTTAAAATTTTATCCAAACGGTCAGCGTTTCATCAACTCCATCCTGTCAACCCCCACTGTTTTTAAAATAATAATAATAATAATATTTTCCTTATATATGGAGGGTAGATTCTTCATTGCTTACCCCATCAGTGGCCAGAATCACAAATTCATACTGCTTGGTTTTTCTTCGGTAGAAGACGTCGGGAGCTGAGATGAGGCCATAATCTTTTAAGCAAAAGTTCCCAAAGGGCCCTTGACATAGTTAGTCCAGGGCAATCTTTATCAGGCATCCGCATTCTGTACACATCAGGCTCTTCTTCTTCAGCGAGAACTCTTCCTTCATAGCCACAGATTCTTTCAACTTCACCTGAGTCAATGCCATTCAAGAAGAAATGCTAACTCATACCCATGTACTTGTCAAAACCAAGGATTTGAGAACAATGTAAAACACCTACTTGGAATATCTGATTTCAATAATAATAATAATAATAAAATAAATAAAATAATAATAATTTTTTTAAAAAAATGTACACACTTGCAGGTGAGGGTAAAAAAGACTCGCATCAAAATGATCTTAATTTTATCAATCCAAACTCCCATTTTTTGGCAGATTGGCGTGTTAGACTCACGGGTTCAACCTATTTTATTAGCTATATCAATAAGGTTATCAAGTTCATCTATAGATTATAGATAAAGGGTCTCTTCAAAAATTGAAGATAACTAGTAAAATATAACATGTTCTTACTATAATACTTAATTTTTTATATTTATATTTTTTTTAAATTATTTATATTAATACTTCTTTAACAATATTCAAGTAAGAGAAGGAGAAAGAATTTAAGAAAATAATTAGAATGTTTTAATTATAACATATCATATTAACTAAATTTTTAAATCTCATTAAATTAATTAAATATATTATATATTAAATATTTAAAGGGTATATTTTACTAACGTTTAGTCCACATTTTTTTCATTTAGAGGGCTGAAATTAGAACTCCCTGCTTATATGGAATGTAATTAAGCATAGGATTATTCAGCATGAAGTCCTTACTCTATACATTAAAAAGAGGGAGAGATCAAATTCTTCACCCCTTGATTAGGTTGAAAGCCTTTATTACCTATACTAAATTTAGTTACTACTTAATTAAATTAAGTATATTAAGAAAATTAAATAAATAAAACTTAAAAAAATATATCAGATTTTTCTAAAATATTTACATGTAACATTAAGTCATATATTATATTTTATGAGTTAGATAAATATAAAAAAAAATGATAAATATAAAGGATATGAAAATTATTATGTAAAAAAGCATAAAAGCTGGAAGCAAATATTTGTTCCCATATTTTCAATCCTTAATGCTTCAGCAGGCCTAATAAAATCTTTGATGATCCTAATGATAACGATATTATCGTGGATGCTCACAAGTTACAAAAATATCATATGTGATAATTATACTCTTCATAACCATCACTTCACTGCTTATTATTATTCCTTTGAAAACATCATCTGCTAGTTCCTAAATATGCATGCCATATTTTAAAAATTAATAATAATAATAATAATATAAAGCATATTTAATCACACTAAAATATTGTAAGACTTTGTCTCGTCTATCTTATTAGAAGGTGGAGAGCACGTTCTCCCCACCAAACCCAAGCAATATATAGAAGGCAATATTGATGTATTTGTATAATTCAAATTTTATTTTCAAAAGTTGGAAAGTAGGTACAACTACCCCACAAATGTAAAGAAAATGAATGCATTGTCAGCCCGTCTCGTTTAATTTATATAAAAAAAGTATTTTAAAAGTAATTATAAAGAAAAATTTCTAGAAGAAAAATTATTATAAAAAAATAAATATTTAAATAGTTATTATTAAAATAATTTTTTTAATATATAAATTACTATAAAAGGCATATAGTAAAATGATAAAGAAAAATATAGATAAAATAATTATTATACAGCTTAAAAATATTTTTTTTATTTAACAACTAATCACGTAAATTTATATAAAATTATAATTTAATTTATAAATTTTTCTAAATATTTAACAGCTATTTTTTAATTGTTTTTATTCAAACCATAATTGGAATTAAAAGTACTTTTATAACTATAATTTTAACAAAAACCGAATGCACTATAAATTAATTAATCAAGTCTACGGAAATTAAGTCAAACAATTTTTTTTTAGATTAATTACAACTATAAAATTATAGTACATCTTAAAGTTATCTTTTATATTAAAATGAAGTGTTAACTCTAGCTACTGTTCATACTCCTTATCTTTTTTATCTAAATGACTTTTACTCAATACTTAATATTTATTTATGTGATTCAAGTAAACTACTTTCAATGAGTCTCAATGAGTTTAGCACCCTTTCACAAATTTTGACAACTTGATTATATTGGTATTATTTATAAGTTACACATATTACATTCTATCAAATTATTTCTCATGATTCTTAATATAAAATTTTTATTTAAAATATTAATTTTTTAAAATATTCTTTATTTTTGATATTTCCTAACGAACTAAACAAATTATTAGTTACCTACAAATAAGATAATTAATAAAATTCATTGAGGATAAATTTAAAATTTTAAAAGCTTTAGCTAATTTTAAGAAAATTCCGCAACATACTTAATAAATGATAAGAAAAGAACTAAATAAATAATAGCTACATATATTTTGGGCCAACCCACTAGAAATGCAGTGTAATACGCAATGTTAAGAGTCACAACATCGGGTATATAAAGGAATATTCTTTTAAATTTAAATAATTATAGAGTAAATATGTATCTAGTACTCTAAACTAATTTTAAAAAGAGTAATTAGTACTATAAAGTATTTAAAGGTATAATAAGTATCCTGAACTAATTTTAAATGTTCAATTAGCACTCTAAAATATTTAAAGGTATAATCATCACCCCAAATTAATTTTAGAGGGACCATTAATACCCTAAATTTTGGAGGGATAATTGGTGCAAATTTGTCCATTCCATAACAAAACCACTAACTTTCATTTCATACATGCTACATAAATTTTTTATTTTAACATATTATTATTTAAAAAATCACATATGTATTATTGATTTAGCTTTTAGATAATAGATTTTGGGAAGAATAGATTATGGAGAATAGATTTTAGGGAGAATAGATTTTAGGAAGAATATATTTTGGAAATAGAGATGTTTGGATGATTAATAGTAGAATTACTTTTTATATTGATAAATTACCAAAAGGGGTATGATTTGATTAAAGTATGAGAGATGAGAGAGTGTAGAGAATCAATAGGAGAGATGAGAGAGGGTATAAGAAAAAGTATGGGTAAAATAGTAATTGGATAGTCCATAAGTTCTTTTACTGTTCTAAAAGCTATTTTCAATAGCTTATTCAAAACTATGGTTTCAAATCATGATTTTGGCCAAAATCAATTCTGGACAAAAATGGCTATTTGTATGAAATTTTTTCAAACCGAGATTTTAACCCAAAATTGATTTTTCAACCTAGGATTCAAACACACACTTAAAAAATTATACTAAATAAACTATAAAAATTCTCAATTTTTACATATAAATTTTATACAATATTAATTTTATGGTTTATTCAATACTTTTGTTTAAACAATATAACACATGTGACTTTTTAAATAATAATAATATGTTGAAATAAAAAATTTACGTGATACGAATTGGATAAGAATTTATATTTCTGTCAGTAAAAGGATAGAATTGTATCAACTTAAATATTTTAGGGTATTAGTTGTACTTCTAAAATTAGTTCAATGTACAATATTTATAGTGCTGGTTGTACTTTTAAAATTAATTTAGAGTACTAATTACTCCTCTAAAATTAGTTTCATAATAATAGAACTAACTAATTATGTACATTCTACACTAGCTTTAACCGGTGAAACAACTAGGGTAGAAAGTATTTTCGTGCCAATAGAACTAAATAAGAAATCAACAGTCACATTTTCCACTAGATGCATTTTAACAGACTTTTTGAGAGCAAAGTTTGCGGGCAAAATTGCACCTTAAAATATAAGTTAAGAACAAACTACTCTTCTCATCCTTAATATATAAACTACTTAACTAATTTAATTAGATTAAAAAAATTAGTTAAATTAGTTAATATATTATATTTTATTTATAAAACCTTAATTATCTCCCTTACTCCCTTATTTAATTATTGTTAAAGAGAATATCAATATAGATAATTTTAAATAAATAAATAAATATGAGGAAAAGATCTTATATTTAAAATTAAAATTAACTCCCTAATTAAGTCTTATATTAAAAATAAGAAAAATACACCACATATTATTCTAAGATGGTAACTGCTTGATAAAAATATTTGAAGGTGATGATGACCTTAGCCCAATAAACTTATCCTATGGGTGTTTGATGACTCACAAGGTTGACTGAGGAATATGGTTTGATACAATCCCCCATGTGATCCTTCATGTTGAAGCAACAAACATTGACTGGAAGTTCGTCATCCTTCATGTGATCACCTCATCATCAACGCTTATTAGGACTAGATGGATCTACCTCTCATTTTACTTGAAATACAAATATATCAATCATCACACACCCCAACCACTTCTCATCCTTTGCATTTATTTAGCACAATTTTAAATTATACTCCCCTTATATCTTCTTTATAAACAATAACTATTCAAATTACGCAGATAAAATATCAGTTAAAATTAATTAAAAATAATTTGATTACAAGTGAAAGATAAACTTCAGTAAATTTTTGTAAATTTTTCTACATTTCCCAAATTTATTCTGTGGTAAGTTTATGGGTCTCAAAGAAGCATTCTCCTTACATCATAAACATTTTCTGAAGAAGTTGAGAAAAGAAAAGGAAATAGTAATTCTACTTAGTATAAAATATAAAGGTTGTACATAATGATATATTCAATGGAAACTTGAGAATATGAACTATTTGCATCAAGTTCTAAGTCATTAACATACAACAATGGTAACTAACCCAGTGACATCTATGAAGAAAATCTCCAGTCCCATAAGTGAATATCATCACTAAGCACTTAAGTGTTCCATTAAGGCAATAGTAAAGAGAAACAAGAAAACTGTTCTGGGAAGCAATCATCATAATATCTTTAGATTGCATACTGTCTTCTAATAATATGACATGTAACGACTTGGCCTTCTGAACCTGGGAACCTTCCTGCAGTGGTCAAAAGAAAGAAAGCGAAAAAGATCAGTTAATGCAACTTGGCGCAGGTGCAAATTAGATTTGTGTGGGCAACACTAAAGACGGCCATGAAAACTTTCTTATAAACTAGAAGTATTGGGTTTGATTATAATTATAACATCGGGTTTTCTGCCACTCTAAATGAAAAAGAGAAAGAAAAAGATAAAGATTTGTGTCAGCAACTTACCCATAACCATAAGGCGAGTAAAAGTAAGGAGGAGGGAATGGCCTCCTGAAGCGATACCCCGAGTAAGGATTGAAACACCTGGGTCGATACTGTTTCATTCCGGGGACATTGGTCCTCTTTGGCATGACCTGGAAATATGCATGCATATCCACTTGGTTATTGCCTTATAGCTCCCTTATTTAGTGGAAAGATATTACAGAAAATTCAAACTAAAGTTGAGAAGACATGCCTTCAATTGACGACCGTGCAATTCAGATTCATTCAAGCCAAGAGCCTCTTGAGCAGCTTCAGGTTCAAGGAATTCCACGTAAGCAAAACCTTTTGGATGCCCAAACTTGTCTGTAAGGATAGTCACCCTATTCACCGCCCCACATGACTGGAAGTGTTGCTGCACTTCTTCTGGTGTGCATGCATAATCAACCTGCAAAATCTCAATTATTTTAGAAGACTTGATACCTATAATGATCAAAATAGATAAGCTTATGATCACTCACGAACTAAAGCAGTATTTGTTGAGAGAATTGCACACAGAATAATTTATACATACCCATCTCAAATTCTCGTTTCATTTAACAATAAGTTAAATCACTGCTCATGTGCAGGAAAAACAATTCAAAATAGACTTGGATTTTTAACTCAATGGATATCAACCCACCAAACAAGTACTCTAAATCATTGCACGGTATATTGGTATTTATTTTCAAGCAACAAATGCTGACATTTTTCATAGTCTTCAGTAATATCACAGCAATGATTCCAGTTACTACCCAGACAATCCCAATTAACCCGCTAGACAAAGATATATTCCAAATACATGACCAAGACAAGCATGCAGCCCGCTAACAATGGGCACTTGCTATAACTCATCAAGCTATGGTAATTCTACCAGAGTCTTGCATCTTCTCAATCTTCAGAGAAACCATTTTGTGCATTATACTGGTCTTTTCCAAAAGAAAATTTACAACAGTACCAAATTTTACTGGCCTATGAACTACCAGAACTGTAAAGGAAGCTGTGATCCAGACATACACACAATATGAATGTAAAAAACAAATGCATCATCTGTATGTTTTAAACAAGAGAAAAACTGCAAGCTTAGATATGAACTATTGATGTTTGCAGTTACTTTTGTAAAAAGGTCCAATGACAGTTTTTTAAGACTCGTTAAAAAAGGGAAAATGTAAAGAAAGTAAATCAAAGCATAGTAAGAACTCAATGCTGGCACAATAACACGAAATGAGGAACAAAATGCCTCGTTTGAAAAATATCAGATAATCTTATACACAGAGGTGAAACGACTGAGATGACTCCAAAGGGAAGCAGCAACTGCATACCCTTGGCATGCCAACTAAATGGCACACAACATAGGTACCATGGACCTTTTGCATCCCCAGCAGTTGCAGAATGCTCTTCTGATGAACCATGAGCCATCTCCTTCGACGAATCTTCAGCACATTCTGCCTTCAGCAATTCTTGTTTCAGCCATCCACTTGAGATGCTTTCATAGGTTTACCGACACAAATCTACCAATAATAGTACTAATCACTTCAGTATAAACATTATACAGTACCCCACTATTGTCACATTACTTACTTCTTTTCTTTTCTTTTGCTTTTTTCCTCAACTTCATTGTATTTTTCCTTTTCTCCATTTTTTCTTTTCAGTGAATTGTTTTCTCATTTCTTTTCCTTTTCCTTTTCAAGAACTCTCAATCTTTTGCTGCTCATTCTCTTCTGACATTTTTATCTCCTCTTGATATCGTATTTAATTACAAAATCACATATAAATTTTCTTTCCCTTATAGGACAAGCATAAGGAAACATCACATCTAAAATTGGCCCATTTACAAAATGCAATGAATAGCATCCCAGTGCTAAACTATAGAGTTGAGTGGTAAGAATGACCCTGCGATCATAGTGACATATAGTCAAGCACTATCCCTGGAGATGAACAGTATTCACTCCAAAAGATATGAACATATAACCTTTTAAATAATAAAATAAATAATGCAAATTTAACCCATACAATTCTTGCTTGAGATTCACCTATTCAAAGATTATTGACATCGAATGAGGAGCTAGCCTCATTATTAAAAGCCTATCTTAATGATAATTGAGTGCAAAAAGTTAAAATATAAGGATCACTAAAAACCACTTAAATAGATGGCCTCCACCCAAAAGAAAGAAAGAAAAGATAAAAGATAAAAATAAAAATAAAAAAGGTTTTTGAGATCCTAGTAGCAACCCAGCATAATAAACACAGTATATAAATCTAAGAAAACTAGCTAATTGGCATCCAAATGATTGTTAACGGAACTCAGCTACCAATTGAAGAGGTAGGTATCTAGCTGATTGGGAGCCTAACCTAAAGCTGCCTAACAATATTTACTGTTTAACAAAAAAATCATCGCTCCAGTGGTAAAAGACAATGTTAACTCAAATTGTAGGAGAATTTCAATCAAAATTGTAAACTAGGTTATCCCGATGCCATATATAAAAACTTCGTAGTTAGGATTTTTGCTCTTGATTAGAAACTTGACCAAGATTGCAAGGATAACTATATAGTATCTAAAATGCATGACTAAATGAGTATGATATATGGATGGGAAAACATCATTCACACCAGCCCATGCGACAAATTGACAGCTATTTTTATTGTTTTATATCATGGGAGTGGGAGGGAAGCCTAGTTCAAACTGTAAAACTGTCAATGGAGCAAGAAAGGGCCATTCATACATTGCCAACAAAAACAGATCGATAATCTGCCTCCTCCTTGCTTGCTTGAGAAGCAGCTGCACTCTCAGGATCTACATCGAATATTGAAGAAGTAAAAAAATGTGAATATTAACATATGATAAAAGGATTACCGTTAAGAAAAGCAAGAATATTTGGTGTAACAATTGGGAGAATAACAAAATTTGTTTCTCAGCTGTTTGAAAAAAAAAATATAAACACCAATTCCTAAAATATAACTGCCGGAGAGCAAACGCAAAAAAACTGTAAAAGCCCACTACATAGCTCAATGTTATCACCATCACTAAGATTTATGCTTTAAATATCTTAATTAAGCGGAAGACAAAAATAAACAAAAGGAAATATAATTAGAGAGATACAAGGAAAGAGGGAAGTAGACCTTGAACAGCACCCATATCCTTCTCCACCTTAGCTTGCATTTCACGGAGAGCCGCGGCTTCTTCCTCCATTTCCTTCAATCTTTTCTTCATCTCGTCCAGCTCCTGCAGCAATTAACGAGGCAAAAATTTAAATACAATCAAAGTTCAATCAAGAAATCAAAATTCCAATTTTGTTCATTCTCTGGCAAACTTAAATTATCCATTCCCCGTTAATCGTTGCAGGTATTCAATATTGCAAAGTTACGGCGCAAGAATTGGATCAAATAACAGGAAAAAAGTGAGAGAGAGAGAACAAGACCTTGACGGCGTCGTCGTCAGCAGCAGACATAACGACATCGGCATGATGCGAATCCAAATCTCCTTCCATCTCGCCCATGTCTGGGATGTCGCCTCCGTACACCTCATGTTCTTCCTCCTCCATTACTCTTCAATTATCCCTCTGCAAGATGTCCTATTTACGAACAGTACAGGAGACGATACCAGTACCAGCACTTGCGTAGATGGTGAGAATGCCGGCCCGGTTGCACTGGAAACCTTTTTCTTTATGTTTTTTTTGGTTACAACCTTCTTCTTTATTGGTTTTGTTTGTTTGAAGTTGGATTGCTTCTTGGGACTTAAAGCCCAACAACAATTGAGTCTTAAAGCCCAAAGAAGCCATATTATTATTACTTTTCCCACGCCTTATAGAGGATGGAGTACTTTGATTTTATCATAAATATAACACCTTCCTCACTTTATATTTATTTTGCATCTTAACTTTATAATTTTTTTAAGATATCCAATTCCATATATTAAAAAGATTTTGATGTTGATAACGATTAAATGGGCATTTTATAAAATCTAATATATATTTATTATAAATAATTAATAAATAAATTTATATTCACCACCTCAAATTGATTTTAAAAAAACAATTAATAATATAAAATATTTAAAGGTATAATTAATACTTTAAATTAATTTTAGAAGTATGACTAATATCTTAAAATATTTAAATTGATATAATTTTATATTTTCACTAATAGCAATATAAATTTATATCCGATGAATATTATATAAATTTTTATTTTAATATATTATTATTTAAAATATCATATATATTATATTGTTTAAAAAAATACTGAATAAACTCTAAAATTGATATTATATATAATTTATATGTGAAGATTAAAAAATTTTATAGTTTATTTAGTATAATTTATAATTTTTTAAATAATAATATGTTGAAATAAAAAATTTATGTAGCATGTGTAAAATAAAAAAAATATGTTTTTATTAGTAAAGGAGAAAAATTATAACAATTTAAATATTTTAAAATATTAACTGTATTTTTAAAATTAATTTAAAATATTAATTATACCCTTAAATATATTATAATGTTAATTGTTTATCAAAAATTAGTTTAGGTATTAAATATACTTTTATCCATAATTAATTTAGTTAATTATTTTAATATATAAACTAAGGACAAAACTTACCTCCAGTCCCTTAGATCCGGTCCAACCAGTTTGCCAATAAACAAGCGCCACAAGGATTCATTAAACACATTATCATCACTTAACGCTGTTGTTCTTCTTCTCTGTCTCTTTTCACGAGCAGCAATTCACCTACAATCCTGTTTGCCGCATTCGGTTCTCGCTTTGCCGTTCGTATTTGAGTTCTGACCTCGCCAAGGCTCTTATCCTCCTTGGTTGCCACCCACTTCCTCGCCAAAGATTCTTCTCACAGACCGCACTTCTCCACTTCTTCATAACCCCTTTTCTTCTTTGCTCTCCGGCTCCAACGTTATATGGGACGAGTATTTACGTAACTAATAGCTTCTATTGCCTCAATAGACTGAATCCAAATCGGAGTTTCGTTGCATCTCGTGAAATTACCAAATTCATGAGCTTCGAGTCTGAACTTAACCTCTCGATACCTCAGTTTTTACAGATTGCGAGAGCCGCTAAATCTGATTTTATTGGGACTTGACATTGGAGGAGGAACTAGGACTTCCGCTCCGAGAGTGAAGATTCATAACGTGACGGTCGTGGTGAAGACAATGAATGTAGGTGCTCCTTACAGTGAGGCCGTGCGGCTAAGGGTTTTGGTGCTGCCGCAATGGCCGCCGGTATTCGACAGAGTGGTGGACGTTTTGCAATACAGATAGCCATCAGAAGAGCAGAGGAGGAGGCCTTTGCAAGATTGGATAATAGAAACTTGAGGGAACATGAAAACAATCGAGAGGGGGAACTTTGAGAACAAGAGAACCAACGTCGGAATTGTGGAAGGGGACGAGTTGCGGCTCCTGAGCGGAGATGGAGAAGAGGAGGTAAGTGATGACGTGTTCAATGGATCCATGTGGCACTTGTTTTTTTTATTGGCAAATTGGTTGTACTGGATACAAAGTATTGGAGGTAAGTTTTGTCTATAGATTAATTATCAATGTCAATCAATAAAAATACTATTTAATTAATATTAACATTGATATCAATCAAATATAAAATAATAAATGGCATTATTTTTAAGATAAAATGAAATGATTCATGTTTTTAAAAAATTCTGTAGACATTTCATGAAGAAACTATTTAACAATAATAATTTGTTATTATCACGAAAAGTGATAAAAGAATGAGTTCATCTTTATCATATATAGATGTAATATCAAGAAAATATAAATTTGAATTTCGAGTACTTTATAGAAATTTATAAATCTTTTATGCTCTTGATTAATTTTTAAAAAAATAAATTTAAACTTTGAATGCCGTCCAAATGAATGTATTTGGCGTATACACACACATCTTATTAAAAATAGCTGAATATTTTTTTTTAGATTAATAAAAGTTAGCGTGTTTTCCTTTGAAATGGACTGTGTCCAAGGTCTGAAATGTGAACTCTGAAGTATTTTACAAGACAAAATCAGAAATTGCCGTCAAGATAAACCAATGAGACAGCTCACCCAAGACATACGCAGACGGCTCTTTTTGACGTTGACCCTCAGAAGGACGTGCCAAATAATACACTCCTCTCTCCTTTTGTTTTAATTAAATATTCGATTATTCAAAAAAACAAATCTCTGCTTTCAAACAGAGATTCTTCATGGGCGGAAAAAAACAGATATTATTTTTTAATATATGAATTAATAGATTAATATATTCGACAGAAAGGACCGGGAAAAGCGAGAGATTACTTATTACCGAAGCACCTTTCACCATCTCACATTGTTGCTTCTTTTGATATTTGAAGCGGAAACAGAAGGTTGAATAGCAGAGAGAGAAGGCAGAGATACAGGGGTTGTGTATTATTCACCGATCTCACTGTGAAAGAGAAACGAAGGGGAGAGAGAGAGAGAAGTTGTGGAAATGGCGAGCGCAGGCGGTGGAGGATATGGAGATGCCAACCAGAAGATAGACTACGTGTTCAAGGTGGTTCTGATAGGTGATTCGGCGGTTGGGAAGTCGCAGTTGCTAGCTCGTTTTGCTAGAAATGACTTCAGCTTGGACTCCAAGGCCACAATTGGCGTCGAATTTCAGACTCGGACTTTGGTGATCGACCACAAGAGCGTCAAGGCTCAGATCTGGGACACAGCTGGCCAAGAACGGTGATCTTTTTATCTCTTTACTTTCATGCTACTTTCAGCTGCTTTGCCTTCGTTTATTCTATTCCGTTGCGCTATCGATGTGATTTAAGCTATATTTATTTGGTAACCAAGTTTGAAATCGTCTTTTTGGTTGTCTTCGATGGATCTTTCTGTTCACGAGTTTACTGCGTTGTGTTTTTTGTTTTTTGTTTTTGAATCAGAGTTCACTTCATGCCAGCATAAACTTCCAGTTTCCATTTAGAAATGCTCTTGTCCTGCGAATTGATTATTTGGTTTAATTTGTTGAACTGATCTGCTTACCATCGTTTACAGAACCTGAAATCAATATTAGAATTCAATTCAATTCTGTAAAGTGTGTATACTTTCTTATTATTGTCGGATCACATGTATTTGTTGATCATAATAACTAGCTATGGGCAGTTAGTGTGTGAATCGAATGATGAATCGTCAAACTGAAGTTCAGCATCAAATATGTGGGACAAGGAGGGAGGTGATGTTACTGATTGTGACGACCTTTTTCTCATGTAGTTTAAGCTTTGTTTAAGATGATTTATTTGAATGTGTGATATAGATGATATAAGAACTTTTCCGTTATATCTTGACCCTTTGCCTATTTGAAACCTTTCTAAAACAAGGTGACATGTATTCACCAAGTCCAAACTGACTTATTTGTGGACTGAAACACTTAGCCATGTAATGTAACCCGTCAATTGAGGTAAGACAGTAATATTTAAGTCACGAGAACTATATTCATTTACTTGATTGACAACAATGTGGTTAGGTATTAGGTATCCTCTTTTACTACTTTTATATTGATAAATATCTGTTCAAAGCACTTTACAGTTATAGGGGTGAGCCTTATCAATGCATTCACTTGTATGTAGAACTAAAACTCATCGAGGAATCTCATTTAAGTTGAATATGAGCCACTGTGCTCTTTTATGCTATCATCAATTTCACCGTGGATACAATCAATCATATTCTATGGAGTTTGTAAATTTCAAGTTCTTATGTCCTTCCTTTCTGCATTCTGCACTCATTTTAATCTGGATTCTCAAGCTATATGTCAGTAGGGACTGTGTCTGTTTTTTGTACTGTTTTATATTTGTTTTTGGGGAAGAGGCTGCAAAATCATGGCTGTGTGCACAATTTTTGTATAACAAGAGAATCATAATTCTTAAAAAACTTAGAGAAATATTAAATTCAATTCTGTTTCCATAACTAACTACATGTAGCCATTATGCAGTGTGTTGAGCGTTTAGGGTAATTGTTTTCTCAATATCAAATTAGGCGGAAATCTCAGTTTAGAACTCGCACCTTTAGATTCAACACAAACGGTAGTTTTCATTTGTCAGGTTATCCATGGAAGAAGGTGGATAGGCAATTTTTGTAATAGGAGTACACATTGAAGACGGTGAGGGTGTTGGAATAAATAAATCTAAACATGAGCATTTCATTTGTATTTGAGAATTTTGCCATGTTCATTGAGGCCTTTTTTAGTTGTTTTGATATGTTTGACTGTGTTTGACTTAACATATGTCATATGATATGAATGTTGTGTTTTCATTCTGGTCAGATATGCCGAGAAGGTTGAATGTTGTCCTCATCTGCCATGATCATTTTTAATTTTCTTATTTTGCATGTTTTGTTTTCCTGGATTAATTTGGAATTGAGATCTTTGTACATATATGCATTAGTAATTACACATCTTGGCATGAACAGTCAACTAGCAGGCGCATAAATGCAGAATTGCTGAGTTTCTAGATGTATATCTATATTTTATTGTACAGATACAGAGCAGTTACAAGTGCCTACTATAGAGGTGCTGTAGGGGCAATGCTAGTTTATGACATCACCAAACGTCAGACTTTTGATCACATACCTCGGTGGCTCGAAGAACTACGTAACCACGCCGACAAGAACATTGTCATCATCCTAGTTGGAAACAAAAGTGATCTTGAGAACCAGCGTGCGGTGCCAACGGATGATGCAAAAGAATTTGCCGAAAAAGAAGGATTATTTTTCTTAGAGACCTCAGCACTGGAAGCCACTAATGTTGAAACAGCCTTCATGACTGTTTTGACTGAAATTTTCAACATTGTCAACAAGAAAAACTTGGCTGCCGGTGAAAATCAAAATGGCAACGCCGCACCTCCTTCTGGCAAGAAAATTATAATTCCAGGTCCTGCTCAAGAAATACCTCCAAAGAGGAATATGTGTTGTCAGTCATCTTGAGTTTCTTCATTATTGTTTTCTATTTACCTTATTCATTATACGATATTCCTATTCCCAATTTTTGAAGGTTTGGTGCATTTCCTTTGCACATTTGCATCACCTTTTAAAGTTTACTTTGCTTGAGCAGATGATGAGGGAAGAACTAGAGATGATGTCTGGCGTTACGCGGTTACTGGGGTGAAGTATTAGTCAAAATTGTTGACTGTATCTTAAGCTAGACTATAGGGATGTTGTGAGTACATCTGGCCCGTATGGGTTTGCCTTTGATAGCTATTGAGGTCATTTCATTTTTTTAAAAAATTAGAGAGGTAGCACCAACTATCTAAAATTATGAGTAAAATTGAACTTATAATCTCTTATCTATAAAAGAACTTTCATACTATTAAATTATAAAATTATTGGTAATCATTTCATTTTTTTTATTATTAATGGCTTTATACCTTTAAACACATTTATAAAAGGCAACTTCAACATCATTACTAGCATTACAAGTATTAAAATTGTTTTGAAAAAAAATATTAGAGATTTTATTATAGGCCAAAATAAGTTATTTTATTATAGACCAAAATAAGTTATTTTATTATAGACCAAAATAAGTTTTTTTAAGGATTCTCTATTCATGTGTGTATGTTACGGGTAACTGTCGATCATACCCCATACAAGACACTGCATCAAAAGCCCATGACTTCTACGTTGATTTGAATTTTGACTCGGTATAACTTTTTTATTTAGGATAATTAACACAAAGTTGAAGCAATAACTAACCTGGAACCTTGTTTTACATAAATTGATGGAATGGCAATACAATTTACGATAATTTTACTAATACAAAGCATACATGTCAACCTATTAGTTATTGTCGCCTCCAGGAGCTTCCGAGTCATCTAAACCGTTAGGGCCTTGTTCTTCATCAACGGCATTATTGGAGGGCATGTTCTCTTGCACAGAGGGACCATGTTCTACGTCAAAGCGCACTAAAAGTCTTTCTAGCAGTTCTCGGCAGTCCGTTGCCGTTACCATCACATTCAAACTGGCCCTTCCTTTCCAGCATCCAATGGCTATGGTAGACTCGTCCACCTGAATGGATTCTGATGCTTCTCTTTTCCCTGCCAAAAAAGATGAGAGCCGTTGTAAACAGTAATATTATATGGCATTCACCTTCCCCACGTTATGATAAAACAAATCCATACCTTTACTTAGAACTATCACACAATAGCCTGTCGTTAGGTTTCCAGCCATTTTGCCAAACCCGGCATCGACAAAATCTGCAAATTTTATTGTTTTCTGCAGAAGATGCTTGAAGCCTCCAGGAGATGCACGAAGAATCCTCTTGGTAATGTATGGCAAAATAAGAGGCAATCCTTCAGATGATATTCGGAAAGCACATGGAGCGGAGATTCCTTCCCTTGATGTCTGTCTTTCCTGCGGGATCAGGGCAAGGTAATTTTATTTAATTTTTCACACAAACAAGTAAAAAGTCTTTAATCAGAGACGGTCAGGGCTAAGTAATAATATTTCTCACAGCAAAATGATTGGACTTGAAATGTTCTGAATAAAAAAAAAAACACATATCATACAACATGGTTCATGTAAATTATCATGAGCTGGAATTATATACCTTTATATGGCTAAAATTCTTATCTGAATGCAATTTGACCACAAGAAGTTTTATCCCACTAGATGGGGTTAGCTATATGGATCATACGATGCTATTGTACTCTATCAAAACCCAAGTCCTTGTATAAGTTGTTGATTAAGAGATTCTACTCAATAACCTCGCTAAAAATTCTCCTTTCTTCCTCTATCCCTTTGACTAATATGTAAAAATGAAGTTAATACGGGCTTCAGTTCCCAAAATTACTGAAACATCCCAATTTGGTAATAAGAAGCCATAAGCAATAGAAGTTTTAAAATCATCCATCTTCTAAGTCATACGTGCTAAATTTCTCAATTCAATATTATGATGTAAAAAAGTTTATAAGCCATACTCCTGCTAATTAAAATCTATTTAATTAGTACGTAGATAAAATCTGTTACACTAAAGGGCAGTTTGTTTAATTTTTTTTTTTTTAAAAAAAGTGATTTTAGTTTATCTACACATAAAGGAGTTTGTGGGAGAACCTTGAGGTAAATAAACAGGCCCTCCCTCCTTTTATAATACTTTTAGGCATTACCTTTGTCCAACTTGAACCTTGTAACTGCTATTTTTTTTTATTAATATCACTTTGCTTTATATCAACAAAAAAACAAACAAACAAACAAACAAACAAACTAAGAAGGCTAGACAGCACTACCAAGAATCATATCCAATTTAAACGATGAAGAATTATTAAATATACTCACAAACATCTTCAGACCAAGGGATGCTATTTTGAGTTGCTGCCCAACTGAGAAATTCAGTTCAATAACTTCTTTGACTGACTTGCTGACATAGTAAATTCTTTTCACATGGCCTCTTTCATTGTTTCTAGTGACAAGATGGCCATTGAATAGAAACCTTTCATCGATACCATAAAAATCCTTTATGCTATTAATAGTGTCTTCATCTTTGAAAAAGAAAACAGGATCAACGCCTCTCCACTTCCCTTGAATCTGCAGCTTTCTTTTCCCTGGAGTCATTTTTGCTACGCTTTCTTTTTCAAGAGGCTTTTGCACTTCCTCTGAATCCCCTTCTAAAAATGCACCAGAAGGACTAGCTTCCAAATCTTCAGTGTTGGGTTTGTTATCAATTACATTAGCCTCTTCCAAAGCTTCCTCGTGTGTATTTTCTAATGAATCAACCTGCAATACTTTTGAACCCTCAATATCCTGGTTCTCTGGTTCTCCATGCTGTTTATCAATTTCATTTTTTGTTTTTTCTGAAATAGGAATTGCTGCCAAGAAGATAAAAATAAGTCAATTATGGCGCACCAGCAACAACGAAAGAAAGTTATTAGAATGAATGTAAGATGGTTACTGACAGAGGAATTGGTAACCATGATGCCCAGGTATGAGAGGGGGACAGCTAACATTATGTTTAAAATTACCTGGAAGAGGAGAAACCTTTTGCAGTACTGCAATAAAGAAAGCTCCAGTGTTTTGATCATGAGGAACTATCCTCATGCAATGCTCTAGCGGTAAATCAGAAACTTCCTCAATAAACTTATCTGTCACAGGATTCTCTGCCGCTTGATTGCCATCTTCAGAGTTTCCACAAACACCCTTATCAATATCATCTCCCATCTCCATCTGTGATTACTGTCAACAAGATCCTTATAGTTTTTTCCTGAAGGAAAACATGCTGGGAAGAACTGCACTTCTTAGATACATGGGAACATCTTTATGGGAAGATAGCCACAAGCCCCTGTCACGTAACTGCATCTCCAAAATCACATCTTTCAGAAATATTAAAATACATACTATTGCATAGCCCTTCCACAAATTAAACCACAAAGCTAATCTCATGCACTCATTTACAAATCCAATAGCTTCTACCAGAGATGCAAGATATTGTGGAACCAAATTTTTGTCATTCCACATAACTAGATGGACGGACAACTTAGTAATTATCATATATTTAATTAAAAATAATTAACAACCAAGCATTAGCCAAACGAAAAAACAACAGTCCAAGTCCATTAATTTGATGTAAACACACAATTTGAGCTAGCAGTCCCCAAGTTGAAAGAGACAAAACTTTCAGGCTTTGAATAGATTTTGTCTACAAGAGCAAAAGATACTTTCTTCCAATATTAGGGTAATGATGAGATATGAGCGTAATTATGGATACCAGAATTTTCCCTAAATTAGGAAAATCTAGCACTACTTTCATAATTATCTTTATTAGAATTTTAATTATAATTTATATTATTTTTACATAAAAAACTTGGATTAGGTTTAGATTCATGAGGTTGTTTCCTATTTAGTAGAGTGTCCTATTTTTATAATTTCTTTCGCTTTAAGATAAGTTAGGGTTTAGGATGCTTAGAACTTTATAAATAGAGCAAGAATTATTTTCATTGTATACTTTTGGATGAATTGAATAAGAAGAGTGTTGATGTTTGATGCACAAATACTCTTGTAAGAGGGTAGTTTCTATTTACCAAAGGCGAGAAAGCTGACTAACATGCTCAAAGCAGCTCAACTTTGAAGCATGTAGGAAATCAAAATGTGCAACTCTTGTATTCCATGTATTATTTTCAAATGATTGAATTTAGCAAACAACTCAAGGAAAGATTTGGTTGGAAAAACACAAACCTTCCATCTCTTGAGACCTGGCCGGCGCAAAAGTTTGGGGTGCTCATTTGAGACATCAACAAGTTCAATAGATCCTCCACACCTTCGTAAAACCTGCAGTTTGTAAAAAATTTAGATATAGAGAATTAACTGCGGCCCTTCACAGATTAAAAGTCTAAATTATGAAGCATGAAAGGTTCATTCACATTTAAATAAATAGATAAATGACGGATAACTCCAGAACCAGCATTTGAAAAAGGTTACATTGCCATTATCTTAGACATGACGACTGATTATCAAGAATAGTCCTGAACATGGTGAGTAAAGAACTTGCACCAATGGAATAGACATGTTAAAATAGAAATGCGTTACTTCATCTAAATAAATGCAAAATAGAAAGCACAAAACCAAACAGCCAAAAATCAACCACACCAACTATGACAACATGAAAAAAACCAAAGAGTCCATATACTTCTCAAGGGTTGTGTCTAGTTTGACGCATGCTAAGCATGGACATCGCTCAGCATCTAAGAGTAATGTCACGAAACCAGACAGACTACATAACATGGCTCCTGGCTGCACCACAAAAAAGACCAGTGCACCCAAAGCTGATTACCTCTGCGACCACAGCTTCATTCTCAATTGGATTCATTGAGCAGGTTGAATAGACCATTCTTCCGCTGACGTTAAGTAAAGATAAGCCTGAGAAAGTCAATACAGTTGCTGAGTTTGGCGAAAATCATCTTAAAAACCAAGTCTCAGCAACCCTAGCTAATGTCTAATCAGTTAGGACAAAGAATCAGTCAGAATGAAGAAGTACCTCGCATAACTATTAGAACTTGTAGGCTATGAAGCCCATTTCCCATTCCAGTATTCCTGTTTACAAGCCAAGCAAATCTTTACCAGAAAAATAAGAGGGGACAATATGGTAATTGGAGAGGAATACATAAGAAAAGAAAAGGAAAGAGAGCTATGCTACCATCCAAAGATCAGGTGCCTTGCGAAGGGTTCCATCTCCACTGCATGGGACATCACAGAGAATACAATCAAATAAAAGTTGGCCAATATGCTGTTCTGGTTCCAATGATTCATGATTTTTGACTAAATGACAGCCTGGAAAGTTCTGAGCTTCATGATTAGTGACGATAAGATTGGCTGTGCACATCCTTTTTGTTTGGTGAATGAGAAGATTACATCTTTGAACATCAAGATCATTTGCTATCACCTAATTATGAAAGAAATATAATCAAATAGAAGTTCCATTATAGCTGATGCGATTAGAAGAATAGCGAATAATTTCTTGGTCTAGAAAATCAAATAAGATGAAGCCAGCCACCAATACACGATAGAAACTGAAAAAAAAAATGGTAAAAAACAATAGAATGGCATTGAATAAGTAAAAGGGAAGAACCATTCCATCAGGAAGAGATCCGGCTTTAGTTGATTGGTGTATAATCTCAAGCAATTGGAATGTTTTTGAACCTGGTGCCGCACAAACTAAAGGAAAGAAAATTCATAATGAAATGGTCAGAAGCACTAAAAATAACAAATCAAGCATCAGAGTAAAGAAGTAATGAAGTGCCAACTTGCAAAGTTTTAGCATTACGAAAAGAAATGGTACAATAAACCAGAATAGTAAAAATAAAATCAATTCAGTTAATCAGATATTGCTTGCTATCAAGCACAAAATGATTTGGCTTCACATTCAAGAAGAGGGGAGGCACCTACATCACAACCAGCCATTTTATTAAAAGCTAAATTTTTGGAAAGCAAGTACGTCCAATAAACCACATGCACCGAACCATTCAGCTTTCTAAGAAAGAAAATTGTAATTGTATGATCTTGAAGATTGACAGACAGAATATAAACTGGCCCACCATGCTGACAGCTTCCTGTCTTGTAATATTTCCAATTTCATTTTCTAGCTTTAAGAATTCATGGAACCTGAGAGATTAATATAATCAGAAGCAGAAATTGAAATATTCATTTTAAAACTAACTCATGAGTGATTCATTTCAATTAATTGGCCACTAGCATCATGCTTGCAGACACAAATGATGAAAACATCACATATAATTACTGCAGGAGTGATGCAATAACCAACGACTAACAGGATTGCCTGCAGTCTTATTTTAGAAATGCGTTGTTTTAACAGAACGATATTCAATCCAAAAGCAACATACAAATGATAAAAGACTTTGGGAATTCTTCACTTTGTTATTGACTAGTAAAGACAAATCAATTACAACCCACATGAGAATATTCCGTAGGGCAGAGGGGAAAGTGAATGTGTGTGTTTACAGCTTTGCATCATGGTAAAAGGTTTACATAAAAAAAGATGACCACCGCACCGCAGCACGGTTAATGCTTTTGCCCTTCGAAATTCATTTTCGAATAGCAAAGCATTAAAGTGCCATGATTAACCCAACCACTCGTAGGAAGTGAAACCAAAAAACTGGACGTATATCAATATTAGCATTCAATGATAGAGTAGAGAACTTGTTAACCAGCAATTACCAAGCGTTAATTCTGAAGCTAGCTGGCAATGGAGTTCTGAGAACTGAGACGAAAGCATCCCAATCTTCTGGTGGCATTATGCTCTGCTCCTGCAATGGGATTAGCACAAAGCGGGATAAAAACAAAACAAACAATTCTTAGAAAAGGAGCAATTGATGAAGGAGCCAAAAAAAAAAAAAAAAGAAAGAAAGAAAAGAAAAGAAAAACACACTTTGTAATACTCATCAAAAGCAGAGTTCTGAGTGGCGAAGGGAGTCCAAGTAGGATTTGGATTGTCAGTGGAGTCAGGATCTTGAGAAGAAGGATCGGGTTTTGAACGCTTCCACACATTTTCTCTGCTCTGCCGGAAATGCTTTCGCTGAGGGCTAGACTTGCCGCGACCGCCCATACTGCTTTACCTTGGAATGTTCAGTTTGTTATTGGACCCCAATGTTTGAAGTTAACCCCCACTTCTCTTGTGTTAGTAAGGGTTCAGCATTGCCCTATTACCGCCCTTCAATAATTGTATATATTTTAAAATGTCTGGTATAAATATTACATCACGTATATACGATGTTCATGAAATAATGTGGATTAAACTAGATCTAACTATTTATAATGATGAGATTAATGTACTAAAAATGTGTAAATGGTGAAAATTAATTAATTTTCAGTTATATGACTATTCAAATTCTAACATTACATCAACATGTCATTTATTTTATTTATATAATGACAATTATATAGACACCAAAAACATGGTAGGTGATTCCAATTTCTCGTAAATTTAAACAACTGACTTTGAGTAGGTACTTTGCTCAATAATTGCTAGTGAGACATACAGTAACATACAAATTATGTGTTTGATAAGACTACAAGGTAAAAAGAAAGTGTAGTATTTGGTCAATGACAGAAATTGCAATGATTAAATAAAATTATTTAATTGATTATAAATAATAATAATAAAAGGATAGTTTTAAAACGAGAGTGAGCAAGTAATATTTGGTTGCTTATTTAGAAAGAGTGTTACTACGTACGTACCTGATGAGGCCTTGCATTCTAATGGAATGTTGCGTATATTTGGACAATCTCGTATCAACATAGTATTAGATACAAGGTTGAATTCATAACTTAGGTAAATCTCTCTCAGCTTTGGCAAGCTTATGAGATTCAACGTATTCAGTTTAGGAAACAAATTTTCATCACGACCGGCTACTTCACTTTCATAAGTTTGAACAACCCCCTCAAGTTGAGCACAATCCCTTATGTCGATTTCTTCCAATGAAGGACAATGAGATGCTAGAGAATATGAGAACACCCTTCTCACTTTGTGGCATTCTGATATTTCAATATGCATAAGTTTGGGGAAGCAAACATTAGAAGAAGACGAAGAAGAAAGGTTTTTGAGTGATTCTTCACAAAATATTCCCTCCCATTCGTTGCATTCAATTACATCAAGTGTCGACAATTCTGGAAGGCTTGCAACGATAGCTAGAGTGAAGATATTTTTCAGTCTTGGGCATCCGCGCAATGTAACATATTTGAGCCTATGGAAGCTCACAAATTGTGTGGGGCCCTTACAAATATATTCCAACTGTGGTAGATCTTGTAAGCCTAATATATACAGTTCTGCATTCAGTTTCAATGGTTCTTTTGCCTTAATAGATTCTTCATCTTCTATTGTTTTTTTGACTTGGACCTCAAAAATACCTTTCTTCTTTCCATTGCTTGTAATTGATAGATATTCCAATCTTAAAAAAAGGATCAAGGGTTGCTGATTTTGCAACTGGTTGAAGCTTTTTAAAATAAACCCCACATAAGCTCTATCATTCTTATTTCCCTGTAAATATATTAAAATTATAATTATGAAATGGATAGATTACAACAACTTGTGTTTTACTCTGTTTAGATCATAGATTAAACTCCCTATAATATCAGAAAGGAAGAACATTCATCAAAATATTTGAAATTTTTAGCTAACCCATCTATCAATACCAATTTATAATATGCTAACCTCTGTAAGTACTTTTCGCAATTAATATATAGAGATTATAGAAATTGTAATTTACAAAACTAGCTTTTGACAACAACATGACATTCATTATGCAATTAAACCAAAGTAGTTTGACGTAATTTTATAATTATGATAACGTGAAAAATGTGTAACTGGCGAATAGTTCATATATTTTCTGCTACATGATTGTATTCGACCTCTATTATGACAACTATATGGAGTTTAATTAATAACATATACCTTTTTCAACAAAGAAGCAAGCATATAATATATTTCATGGCCAACCGCAAATTATTTGAACAAAGAAGTACACATATTATATATTTCACATCCAAAGGAAAAGAAAAAAGAAAACATTTCTCTAAAAGAGTTAAATTATAGAAAATTAATGCATAAACTCTAATTTATTTTAAATAAAACAACTTTGAACAAGTACTTCCCACAATAAATACTCAGTGCCAAAGGCAATATCACCTTTTGACTAAAATACAAATTAAAAAAAAATAAAAAGTGTTGCATTTGGTAAAGTAAAAGTAATTATTTGAAAAAGATTAATAAGCAAAATATATAGATGTGCTAGAAATTGTAATGCATGTTTCCCCTTGAAAAAGAAGTTGAAATAACTAGAGAGATAAAGCAGAGGCATCTATTTCACATAATTTGGGAAAAGGATATCAAAATCAAATTCAGGTATGAAAAGAAAAGCAACAAATTCAGTTTGCAAGTACTATTTCATTCATTGAAAATTAATTCAGAGGGTACTTTATTTTAGCAAATTCATCAACATGGATTATTACTTTTTATATGCAATGATTCAAAAGGGGATTTTGTGGATAACACTTACGTATGGATAATCTTGCATATCATCAAGTGACTCCCTTTGGTGCAGTAATCGTTCCCCACTATGTGCAGCTTCTTTATCAACGATCCTCTCAAATTGAGAGCAACAGTCTATACTTAGATTCTCTAGTGAAGGACAATGAGATGCCAAAGAATAAGATAACAACCATCTCAGTTTGTTGCAATCTGATATCGTAATCTTCTGAAGTTTGGGGAAGCAAATATTAGAAGACGAAGAAGAAAGGTTTTTGAGTGATTCTTCACAAAATATTCCCTCCCATTCGTTGCATCCAAATACTTTAAGTGTCGACAATTCTGGAAAGCTTGCAACGATAGCTAGAGTGAAGATATTTTTTAGTCTTGGGCATCCGCGCAATGTAACATATTTGAGCCTATGGAAGCTCACAATTTGTGTGGGGCCCTTACAAATATATTCCAACTGTGGTAGATATTGTAAGTCTAATGTATGCAATTCTGAATTCAGTTTCAATGGTTCTTTTGCTTTAATAGATTCTTCATCTTCTATTATTTTTTTGACTTGGACCTCAAAAATACCTTTCTTCCCTCCACTCCTTATAATTGATAGATCTTTCAATCTTAGAAAAAGGAGTAAGGGATGCTGATTTTGCAACTGGTTGAAGCTTTTTAAAGTAACTCCTACATAAGCTCTGTCACTCTCATTTCCCTATAAATATATTAAAATTATAATTATGAAATGGACAGATTATAACAACTTGCTTTTTACTCTCTTTAGATCATAGATTAAACTCCGTATAATATCTGAAAGGAAGAACATTCATCAAAATATTTGAAATTTTTAGCTATCCCATCTATCAATACTAATTTATAATATGGTAGCCTCTGTAAGTACTTTTCGCAATTAATATATAGAGATTATAGAAATTGTAATTTACAAAACTATTTTTTGACAACAACATCATGACCTTCATTATGCAATTAAACCAAATTAGTTTGACGTAATTTTATAATTATGATAACATAATATCAACATGCATTTAACACTCAATCTTCATAATTATGTCAATAATGACGTGAAAAATGTGTAACTGGTGAATAGTTCATATATTTTCTGCTACATGATTGTATTCGACCTCTATTATGACAACTATATGGAGTTGAATTAATAATAGATACCTTTTTTAACAAAGAAGTAAGCATATAATATATTTCATGGCGAACCGCAAATTATTTGAACAAAGAAGTACACATATTATATATTTCACATCCAAAGAAAAAAAAAAGAAAACATTTCTCTAAAAGAGTTAAATTATAGAAAATTAATGCATAAACTCTAATTTATTTTAAATAAAACAACTTTGAACAAGTACTTCACACAATAAATACTCAGTGCCAAAGGCAATATCAAAAAGTCATTTCCTTTTGACTAAAAGACAAAATAAAAAAATAAAAAGTGTTGCATTTGGTAAAGTAAAAGTAATTATTTGAAAAAGATTAATAAGTAAAATATATAGATGTGCTAGAAATTGTAATGCATGTTTCCCCTTGAAAAAGAAGTTGACATAACTAGAGAGATAAAGCAGAGGCATTGATTTCACATAATTTGGGAAAAGGATATCAAAATCAAATTCAGGTATGAAAAGAAAAGCAACAAATTCAGTTTGCAAGTACTATTTCCTTCATTGAAAATTAATTCAGAAGGTACTTTATTTTAGCAAATTCATCAACATGGATTATTATTTTTTATTTGCAATGATTCAAAAGGGGATTTTGTTGATAACACTTACGTATGGATAATCTTGCATATCATCAAGTGACTCCCTTTGGTGCAGTAATCGTTCCCCACTATGTGCAGCTTCTTTATCAACGATCCTCTCAAATTGAGAGCAACAGTCTATGCTTAGATTCTCTAGTGAAGGACAATGAGATGCCAAAGAATAGGATAACAACCATCTCAGTTTGTTGCAATCTGATATCGTAATCCTCTGAAGTTTGGGGAAGCAAACATTAGAAGAAGACGAAGAAGAAAGGTTTTTGAGTGATTCTTCACAAAATATTCCCTCCCATTCGTTGCATCCAAATACTTTAAGTGTCGACAATTCTGGAAGGCTTGCAACGATAGCTAGAGTGAAGATATTTTTCAGTCTTGGGCATCCGCGCAATGTAACATATTTGAGCCTATGGAAGCTCACAATTTGTGTGGGGCCCTTACAAATATATTCCAACTGTGGTAGATATTGTAAGTCTAATGTATGCAATTCTGAATTCAGTTTAAAGGGTTCTTTTGCCTTAATAGATTCTCCATCTTCTATTATATTTTTGATTTGGATCTCAAAAATACATTTTTTCCTTCCACTGCTTGTAATTGATAGAGCTTTCAATCTTAGAAAAAAGAGCGAGGGTTGCTGATTTTGCAACTGGTTGAAGCTTTTTAAAGTAACTCCCACATAAGCTCTGTCAATCTCATGTCCCTGTAAATGTATTAAAATTAGAATTATAAAATGGTAAGATATTAAACCAAATTAGTCGGACATATTACATATTGGTTATTGCCTGATAGCAGTAGATAGGCTGTATTTTAAGAATAAGAAGTAGGCATATTATGCATTTAATGACAAATTACTTTTTTTATTACCAAAAGTTGAAATAAAAGCTTATAAATTTAATAGAAATAAAAGAGGCACATTAAAAAAAAGCATTTTTAACTTCTAAAAATATAAAAAAATATTTCTCTTAAAATATATTATGTAATTTATGTATAAACTCTGACATATTTTAAATAAAAAAGTCTAAAATGATTGTTTTCTTGACAAAGATACAAACAACAACTTGACCTTCATTCTGAAATTTAACCAAAATGATTTTAAGTATTTTTAAAGTTGTGATAACATAATCTGAACACTGTATTTAACTAGCAGCGATCTTCATAATTATGTCAATAATAACGTGGACAAATGTGTAAGTGACAAATATTGTATAGCTACATATGATTATATTCTACCTCCATTATGACAATTGCATTAAATGTAAACTTACAGTTTTTGCAGAAAAAAAAGAGGCAAGGTCAAAAACAAAATGTTTTTCACATCTAAAGAAAAGCATGGCAAAAAATATTCCAAAGAAAAGTAAATAAAACATTTCTCTTGAATTATGTGTTGTATATATTGCATCATAACAAATAAAAGAACTTTGAATAAGCACTTCCCGTCACAATAAATACCTGATGCCAAAAACAATATCAGAAAGTCATTTATTTGACCAAAATACAAAATAAAAAAACTGAAGTGTTGCATTTGGCAAAGTAAAAGTAATATTACTCGACAAAAAATATAAAGCTCTAAAAGCAATAATATTTTGTTATCTTGAAAATAAGGAAAACTCAAAAAGTAGTTTCATAGTGTAGAGCTCATCAAATTTCATGATAACAAGACGTTTATATAGTTACAATGAACTTAAGTAAAAAAATAAAACAAATATTGCCTGTTATTGACACTTTTTTTATAATATGAGAATATATTTTTTAAATACTTATATATATAATACAATAATAAATACAAAATTTTCAAATGAAATGAAAATGTAAACATGACAATCTTTAACTGTTTTTTTTTTTTAAAAAAAGAGGTAGACTGCTAGAGTGAACGAAAAGGGGAAAAACTCCTAAAAATATGTAAAATTATTAGCAGTTGCATTAAAAATATTTTTTTAAAACAAAATATACTAAGCCTATAAGTACTTTACGCAATACGAAGATAGTGTTATAAATTGTAAAACACATTTCCTTGACAAAGAACTTAAAAAAAAAACAGACATATAAAGTAGAGGCATTAAATTCTTATAAGTTGAGAACGGGATTCAAATTCATATATCAAAAAGAAAAGCGACAAATTAATTTACAACTAACATTTCGTTTAATTTTTTTAACAAATGCATCAACATGGATCTCTAAAATGCAATGATTGAAGAAGGATTTTGCTAATAGAATAAGACTTACGTATGGACAATCTTGTATATCATGAAGTAGTGGGTCCTCATGTGCAGCTTCTTCAGCAATAAGCCTCTCAAGTTCAGAGCATTTGCTTATTTTCAATTCCCCTAGTGAAGGACAGTGAAAAGTCAGAGAATAAGAGAATAGCCATTTCACTTTGTTGCAATCCACAATCTCAAGTTTCCTCAACTTTGGTAGGCTATTAACCGTGGCATGGGTGAAGATACAAGTTCTCAATTCCGGACAACTCTGTATGCATAGCTCTTGTAACTCGCAGAGAGAGTAGCTAACAGATGAATCTTGGAACACTTGTTCAAGACTATTCATTTTAATCAATGTTAACATAATCAGGTGCGAGAAGACATGTTGTGTTTGAAGGTTATCAATGATGAATCTCTTCTCTAGACAGCATGAAACCCCCAAGTGCGTTATCTCAAAATTTATATCTTTATGTTCCCACCAACAATTCTCTAGCCAAAGGCAGTTCGCTCTAAGAATGAGATCTTTCATTGATAGACTTAGAGCAGAGACTTTGAAGCCTTGTATACATAAATATCTCAATCCTTCATCACAACCATCCAAATATTTTGCAAAAGGAGGCATGTATTTAGAAACAATTGTGGAATCACAGATAGCATACCTCTTCAACCTTGAACGACAGAATGTTTCTGGGATGGCAGATTCGTGATCATAAAAGTATAATTCTTCAAGTTGCTCACATCTTCCAATTACTTCTAAAGGGCTTTTATCAATTTTGCAACCAAACATATCCAAAAGTTTCAGCATTTTCATGTCTACAATTCCAGCAGGTAATTCAAGAAAACAAGAATCACGCAAGTCAAGAATCTCCAATCCTTTGAGTTCACTCAAAAAAGAGATGTCATGCAATACTTTTCCTCTAAGACATAGGGTGTTAAGATTTGTTGATGATACAATTGATCGTGGGACTGAGCAAAAACTTCGAAAAATGAAACGCAAGCTCCATGTAAATCCATATGTTATGAGTGCCAAGACTTTAAGTGCTTCTATTGCTCGAAGATCTTCAACGAACCCATGAGGTTGAAGTAGCAGAATCTCAAGTGTCGGACAACCCAGTTGATTAGAAAGCTTGAAATTCTCATCCACATTCCACAATGACAGTGCCTTTGTATCTTTCAAACTTTGATGGTTGCTAACCAATGTGTTTGAAACCGCATTGCTGTCCACCAAAACTTCTTGACATCTTTTCTTTCCAATCCACAAGGCTACATCCCGAACCACATCATGCAATTTGACGCATGCATGCATATTGGCATGCATCAACAAACAAGAATCTAACAATTTCTGAGTAGTTACTAAAATCTCATTCCTTGCCTCCTCCATTGTATAAATATTGTCACCTAGCTCAAGAGTCCCTTTACCAAAACGAATTAAATCCTCTATATGGATTTCATGATCCTCAGGAAATATAGAGCACAATAAGAAGAGCGACTTGGCTAGTGGACTTGGCAAATTATCATAACTTACCTCGATAGTTGTATAAGGGGTCTTCAAATCGGCTTCAATATCTAATGGTGGGGGATGTTGTAGCCTTCGTAGTGTTGACCTCCACTCGTCAATGCTCTTTCCTTTTAATGCGCTTGCAACTGTCACAATTGCTATAAGCAAACCCTTACACTCATTTACAATCTCCTTTCCAATGCTATCGAACTCATTCATTGAGACATTGGTTGTTTTAGTAAGCATCTTGAACAAAGCCCATGCCTCTTCCTCAGTTAAGAGATGCAATTCAATTATACTCTCACAATCCATTGAGACACATACATTATGATGGCGAGTGGTTAACAAGACACAACAACCTTCATTTATTGGAATGCCAATTTGTTCAAGGCATAGTTTGCTCCACACATCATCCAAGATTATAAGAACCCTCTTACTTTTTAATCCAGAAGATAGTCTCTGTGCTCTAGTAAATTGAGTTGTCTCTTGACGAAATTCCAAGCCTACTTGCTCTGCTATTTCCTGCTGAATGTTGAAAATATTTGGGGGTTTTGAAATGACTGCCATGACGACCTTGTCAAAAAGCTTTAGCCCATCCACTTTCTTACCCACTTCCTTTGCCAAAGTGGTTTTTCCTGAGCCCGCCATACCATACAGTCCCACGATCTTGTTCTTGCCATCTTTAATTGCCTCCAAAAGATGATTATAAGTCGATTTCCTTGAGTCAAAATCCATAAAGTCTTTAGAAGAGAAGTGAGTAACGATGCTAGGAAGTTGGGTGGGAAGAGAAAATGGCTCAAAGTTGGAATTGTTTTTGAGGTCCATCATCTGCTTAGCCTTATTTTCCATTTGTTTGGCTAAAGAATATCTGAGTGACACATTGAAACACTTGTTTCCTCCTCCTTGAAGCTCTAGTTGCAGCTTTCGCACCTCCTCTAAGATAGCTTTCACATCATCCAACCACCTCTTCACGGAGGGCATTATTTCTTCAGTTTTGCGATCAGCTTCATCCTTGCGTTTCTTCACATCTGCTAGTTTAACGCCCAGCTCTTGTTTTGCTTTCTCAACATCTCCAATGAATTGCTTGAAGCAGAATATATAACCAGCTCCCTGTGAAATTGGAAACACCAGATATTCTGCAACCTTTGACACGATTGAGATCACAATCTCTGCCATCTATTGCAATATACGAATTATAATCCATAATTAACTTGAGTCCGGAAGCGGGCATATATTTATATAAAATGCATAAAAAAATCATATTCTCACCTGTAATGAAATGATGATAATTTTAGTTCTATGTTTTGAGTCACAGAAGAAAGAAGTAATCCAATTGCGCGTTGCAGTCCTACAAAAAAGAAGTAATTAATTAATTGCAGAAAAAGGTTTATTCTAAAGAAAAACAATTCATTGCAATAAACTTATTATAGAATTGAGGGAACCTAGAAATTTATTACACAATCCAAATTATTCATTTTTCGTTATTATCTCAATAGCCAAAAAGAATGCCCAAACAATTTTGTTATCATAGACTCCAAAGTACCCAAAAACAAAAGATCGCACCTGCAGTTTGTTTCTAATTATGTCTCTTGTTAAAAGAGATAATCTTATAATTTATGAAGAATAAAGAACTTATATTCTGTTATGGTTATGGACCTATAATATGAATTGATGAGAACTTTGATGTTTTTTGGGAGGCAGAACAAGAATTAATGGGAAGCAAAGCAGAAGGATGATGATTAAAACTGCATTTGAGAAAAGAAAAGAAACAATAGTGCAAACTATGAGACTTTAAATAAAAAAATAATAATTATTCTTTACTTGAATTTATATGTAATGTAACTTGGATCTTCAAACCTTACGAGATTATACTTGTCCCAAAAAAAAAAGAAATCTTACTATTTTAAGTAATACGCTTTATTCGTTTCATTCTTTTAATAAGTATTTTCTTTTTTGGAACACAAGAAGTATTATTGCAACTAAATACGCCTATCATAATACCAGATTTTATAATGGGCCAAGAGAAAATATAGTCTGGTAAAAGAAAGGGCCGATAAACTGAAGAGTCTCGTCATTATAAGAAAAAATATATTATATTAGTATAGAGGAAAGGGTTTTTCAATTAAACAAACTAAAGTTTAAATATTGATTAGAAGAGATGATTACATTTTAGTGTCCGAAAATATCTCGAATATTTATGATTAACAAAAAAAATAAAAAATGGTATTATGTTGGCAATGCCGGAGTGGCAACATCATGTAGAGGGCAGTGAATTTATAATATAATATAATATAAGAAAAAATTAATAAATTCAGTATTTATCGTACAAATACTAAACTAGTTTCTTTGTTTTAAAAACAAATATTTTAGCAATAGTTGTTGGTCTAAATCAAACAGGATTCGGTCGCTTAAGTACGAAATCTCAAATTCGAGTCTGTATGAATATAAAAAATATTTTTTTTGGAGAGTTATCCCTAACTAAGTTTGACAATGTTCGAATCTAACCTAGTAAAATAGTTATATAAAAAATAAAAATAAATATTTTTTATATTAAAGAGTATAATATGAGACAATATCTAATAAAATTAGTCTTATGTGTCATTTTCTATCTCATAAAAATTGATTAATCTCTTATGATATAACTTTTTTTCTAAACACATTCATCTTTCTATTAAAAGCACTGTTCAACATTAAATGTGGGCACATCTCTAAAAAAAATTAAATTTTAATTCGCTATATTGTGAAAAATTAATACATTTCACTAGACCTAACACTATTAATGCAAATCAAGTAATCTATTAACATATATGTTTCTCCTGTGATATGATGCAACACTAGAAAGAATAATATAAATAATAATTAGTGAATGTAGGGCAATATAATTTAGCAATGATTTTGATTGGTTAAGGCGTGTTTGAAAGCAGTAAACAATGATTCCTAAATATTTAGTTAAATTGAAAGGTGCATAGAATGAAAAATGATAAAAAAAAACTCTAAAAAATGATAAATTCTAAAGTATGACTGTAACAAATAATAAATCAAATATTAACAATAATAGATATAGTATTAAAAACACAGTCATATTTTGGTATTTTTCATCTTCCATTATTTCCCTAGAATAAATGACCAAAAATAAAGGAGGGTGAGGAGATAATGATAGATAATCTTCTAATATAGTTTGAGTATATATAAAGAAGGATATCAAATATATTGATAAGGAGGGTAAATCAAATAATATAGAGTCATGTAAAAAGGAATAAAAGAATACTAAAAAAAATATTTAATGAAGCTATTGAGTGAAATCTCTTGTTTAATAACTTATTGAAGTTCTTATTTTTTATAGAGTACAATGATATAGTGATCAATGTAGTCAATTTCACATGGTGGGATAAAGTTTGTTGTTATAGTATTCTATTTATTGAATAAACATTCATCAAATTTGACAAAAATATTTTGAGATTTTTTTTTAACCTTTATGTTGGGGTCTTTTGTTACACAATATATGTATGAGTTTCTTAGCTGAAGAGAATATTTTTGTTTGTTAAAGTTAAATTAACCCCAAGCATACTTGTAAATCTTTTTTTTTTTTTGAGAGAATTGAATGAGTAAGGCTGGTTGTTAGCAACAATATTATTATTATTTTCTTTGTTTTGTTAAAGTGCTTCTAAACAATGAACATTTGAATAATTTGTAAATAGACTTTTATAAACAAGTTGTTTTACCATGTATTTAATTAACTTTGTTCTTTTAATAATTTCTTTTTTATATTTCCAATTATGTATTGGTTTTTATTGTAATATTTGGAAGTTCAAAGTAATTATTATATTTTTATTATACAAAGTTATTTTATGTTTATTCTATTCCTTCCAGAATTTCATTAATTTCTTTATGAGACGTTATTCATTGAAAAGTATATTTGATTTCAGAAAGTTTACTACTAACAAAGGAGGTATATCCAAGATTTTTTTATTCAATCTAATTTATATATATATATATATATATGTCTACAAATATAGAAGAGAAATTTTAAATATTATAGACAAATGTGGGTTTCCTCATATTTTAGATTGGTCACATCTCAATTTTCGAGAAGTGATAAATACTGACATATAACAGACATATAAAATGAAAAAAAAGGACGTGAATGAAACTACGAGTCTTTATGATTAAAAAAAAGTAAAGATAAATAATTCTTTCCTTGAATTCTTTATCGAGTTCTTTATCAAGGTATCAATTCATCAGGTGATTGAGAATATAGTCCTGTTATTCTCATGACAAATACCATTTCTTTATTTCATAGTATAAATATATTTAACTAATTTTAATAGATTAAAAAATAATTAATTTAATTATTTATAAATGATTATATATTTATTTCTCTAAAATATTCTTTAATCTTATGTATTTTAACTACTTTTAATAAAAATTATTATCTGTACAATTATATAGAGATACTATAGGAAAACTTATAATTTTAAGAGATAATAAATTAGAATTTTATATTTAGAATTAAAATAGATTTATTATATAGTTTTTATATTTAAGATCGTAGAGAGTAATAAGAAAAAAAAAAGGAGTTCAATTAAATGGGTTATTATGATAAAATGGCTACTTACCTCAAATGTCGAAATGAAATTAGATGAATAATACAGAAACGTCCACCACAGTGACTCTCAAATTAAATTGAGACTCTCACCTACACAAAAATAGTAAATAACAATTTACCCAATTAGTACCGTCTGGAGGATATCGTGGAAAAAAATACTACAAACATATAATGTATATTAATTTTCAATGAGTTTAAAAGTCTTGAACTTCATTATTGCATAATTATTGAGAAACCGAATTTGATATGAAATTTAGCAAAATAAATTCATTCAAGTATACAAAATTCAATCAATATAAACTCAGCATATTATTGTTAGAGTAAAATACTCTAATCACCCTCTTATTTTATCTTAATTACACAAACATTTCCTCTATTTTGAAAATATACACTTAACTTCAAATTGTAAAAGGATTCTAAGGATATATTTTTTAATTAAAATAATATCTACCTATTCTGATATATTTTGAGCCACAGAAACTACGAAACTCATTATGAGAATACAAGAAAAGGAAGGAATTCTCAGGTTCAAATCGTGTGATGCCCAGATGCAAAAGAAACAAACAACAATTAAGACATTGATACTATTTTGAAATCAACTTCTAAAGAGTTTCAATTTCTACAAATTCCATTTCTGTAAATTTAATTTGAAATTTGAAGGGAAGAAACCAAAAACAAAAATCTCTTTCATGTTTATTTTTTAATACTTTTTTTTTACTAAATTTCACATAAAATATAGAATAATAAATTTAAACGATAGTTTTGGTGATAATCTTGAGGCACAACAAGAATGAAAGCAAATTATCCGAAGGATGATGATTAGAACTGCTTCAGGTATAAAAGATTGATTTAAACTATAATAGCTTTTTCAGGTATAAAAATTTCAGTTAATATGAATTATGTGATGTGGAACGTCCATCAGACTCTTTGCTATTTAATTTTCTAATATTCTTGTGCATTTAGAAGACAATATAACAAAGAATCTTCAAGGGAATATTTACCTGTTTGATATTTCAGAAGCTTGAACAGTAGAGTTAGGCTGAAGAAAATGACGCTGCTGCTGGTGCGTATGGAAGAAAATGATAAGAAGGCAATGAATGAGAGATGAATGCAAATGAATATAAGAAGGACGTGTTGAACTCTTTAAGAGAACACATGATGAGGATTTGTTCTTTACTTATGGGGACACCAATTCTAAAGTTCAAGTAAGCTTCTTATTCCTTCCTTCCTTAGAGATGACTTAAATCTTTCCTTGAAGAGGAGGAAAACGAAAGTATTCCCCTTCTTTCTTTGGGCCCCAAAGTAATTCTTATTTCAATTTTTATATATCAAAGGAGAAGCAAGATGTGATAGAAGCTAAAGCTAAAGCTAAAGTATTCCCCTTCAGTTTTTAATATATACTTGTTTAATCCATCTACTAAATAACATAACAACATTCTATTCCTAAACTGCACATGAATCTTCTATTGCATGCCACATCCTGAGTTTCAGTCAAAAGAGATTAGAATATAATCCAAATGCATGTTCCTTGTGTAAGTTTCATGTCACCCGCAGAAACTTGATAATATTCGTGTCTAGGATTACAAGCAAGAATCAATTACATTCTAAGCTCCCACAATGTGGAATAGGGGCAAACCTAGGACGTTTTTGAGGAAACTACCTAATTAAACTCACTTGTAATCAAATCTAGACAAAGATATGTAAATTACGCAAATGGTGTTCAATTATGTATTGACAGATTATACTAGACTACTTATTTCACAAATCCAGAAAATTCATGTTACAAACTAAAGGAAGAGGAAACAAATTAAAACTAGAGCTTCAGCTCTTCCCCTTGTAGAATCCTAGAGACTCAAGAGATTATACTATACACACCGGTCTATGGTTTATTGTTTATGATGGCTGTCATTGTCGCGTCTGTGTTCTCTAGAGGTAAAGGTTTCTTCAACTATATCCTCGTCTTCTTACTTTTGAGCTGCGTTATGTGCAGATTTCATTGACCAAAACCTAACGTGTTGTCCATATTCGAGCATTTTAGCCTAACATTACTTCTATGCTAGTCGACTTAGCATTTATAGTTCATATAATTCTTTTCCATTGAATACTGATTTGTTGATATATGATTTTTGCTTTACTGTATTACATGGACTTCACAATTGAATACTTTGTACCAGTGCGTCGATTACTTGAATTGTGTCAAAGAGCAATAACACTACTTGCGTGTGTTGTTGCACAAGTATTATCACTCATTGTTGTCCTAGAAGAATAGTTTACAGTTTAAGTGGCAAGAGGGAGAGGATTCATGATGAAATAATGAGTAGAATAAGTAATTGTCCATATAGTCAAAACATCATTAGAATGACTCTGAGAGCTTTCTTAGAATTGTGTGGCATGTTAAAAAGAGAGAGTAGTATGCAACCCACTCATTGGTCAAGTGTGGAAGAACAAGTCACAAAGAGTCTATATATACTAACACATAATGTGAGAAATCGGGAAGTAAATTTTGGTTTAGGCATTCTGGTGACACAGTTAGCCATCATCTTCACAAATTTTTAGCAACTATCATTGGGTTAGGAGAGAAATTTATAGTGCAACCTGAGGGGTCTATTATCCCTCTTTAGATTTTGAATGAGAGAAATTTGTTCCCAAACTTTAAAGACTTTGTAAGTGTTATAGATGGAATACATATATGAGTAAGGGTGTCTCCTCTAGATGCTCCTAAATATCATGGTAAGAAGGAATTCCCTAGACATAATGTGTTAGCAGCATGTACATTTGATTTGAAGTTCACTTATGTACTCCCTGGATGAGAAGGCACCACGTCAGACTCAAGGATTATTAAGAATATATTATCAAGGGAAGATAACCTTGACATTCATAAAGATAAAAATTTTACCAATTTTGATAGAATTTACATTAGTGGAGTTCACATAAGAATCATCTTCATTCATGATAGGTAAATATTTTCTTGTGGATATTGGATTCATGTTAATAAGCAGACTTATAACGCCTTATCGAGGAGTTCAGTATTTTGAAAGAGTATTTGAAAAGAAATTCACCCTTAAATAATAAGGAGCTACTTAACCTAAGACATGCAAAGTTGCATAATGCAATTGAAAGAGCTTTTGGTGTTATGAAGAAAAGGTTCGCAATTTTGTCCAATGAAGCTTAACCTACATATGAAATCAAAACTCAAAAATAATAATATATGCATGTACTATCCTTCATAACTTCCTCATTAGTGTTGACCTTGATGAAAATATCATAAGAGAGGTTGATTAGGCTATCCATAACAAAACGTATCAGATGAAAATGTCCGTGCTCCAAGAGGTGGCAACACTAAAGCTACTAGCAGCGAACTTATTAGAGAAAGCATAGACACTCAAATGTGAACATATTACCATAATTCTCTTCAGGATGGTGTTGAGGATGAACTTGAGGATTCTATTGAGGATGGGCTTGAAGATGGTCTTCAGGACTAAAAGCTTTTTTTTTTTCATATGAATGAGGACTTTTCTATGTTATGTGTATTACTTATTCATTGATGTATTAGTTTGGAAATAGGATATGTTACTTTCATTGTGGTCCTATGTTCATGAGATTGCCATATTACTTATTGAATTTGATGTATTTAGTGTACACTATGTGATGTATACCTTGTTTACATGGATTTAAAAGTAAACTCAGTTATGCTATTATACTATAATGTTATATGATGTCACCAAACAAAAATATGGGGCACTGATTTGGACAAGAATCATGGACGATGCCCTCATTGTTACTTTCATGATTGAATATAATGAGAGCCATAAAGTTAATGACAATATAGTTAAGTACTTACATGCATTATTTGGTGAACAAATTGACAAGGACAAGGTGAAAAATTGATGGAAGACTATGGAGAGAAACTTTTCTGATGTGAATGACATTTTTAAACATCTAAGTAAGTGGCTTTGTTTGGGACCCAACAACTCAATTATGGGATGCTTAACCTGAAGTTTGGAATGCTTTGATTGCGGTTAGTATCTTAGTTGATGCTTTGATTTATGTTCCTTAACCTATATTTTGTTTATTGATTTGTTCTACCTTTATGTCTTCCTCTTCAGGAGGAGTAAGCCTTTCCCAAATTATGAAAAGATGATGATATTGTATGGAGTAGACAAAGCTAGCGAAGATGATGTGGAGACAGTGCCTGAGTGGTTGAAGAGACGTTAGTCTTAAGAACAGGACACACAAACTGTAGACGACATAGAAAATATTGATTCACAAGGTAAATATGCAATGAGCAATGATAATGATGTTGATCTTGATGGACAGGGCAAATCGCTGGAAGAAAACCACTCTCTTGTTGCTATTGTGGATAGTGTTACTAGCAAAAGGTCAAAGAGGGTGCATGGTAAAGGACAAAGAGTGTTTCTATGGATAGTGTAAACTTGAATTTTGTATACGAACTTAGCTTCTTGACCCTTTCCTTTATCCTTAGACTGAGAATTGTCACAAGGTTCACCCTTAGCACTAATATACATATAGTGCAATTGCTTCTTCCTAGGAAGATATTAGTAGAATTCAAGAGGGTCACGAAGATATCCTTGTCAGAGTAGGATGGCTCAATGTGCACAGAGAATTCAATATGCAGCAAATTTATTATAACTTTGCCTCAGTTGTTCAAATTGAGCCATCGCTTTAGATGGCGTATTCACCACAAGCACTTTCGTTCGGGCAATACTAGGGTTATTTGACTGAAATTGCTGACTAGAATAGGTTAAATGATTCGATAGCTAGAGTGGGAGGGATGAGCGTCAATTCAGAGAAGAGAGGATCATAGCACAAAGAGGGCAAATGGTTCGAGTTTCTAAATGACACTATAGGTTTTTAAATGCAATGACTGAATATGGACAAAGCGATTTTAGATAAAAAAAAATGTGACTCTTATATCAAAACTCTAGTTCTCAGAAAACGCTCTACTTAATTGTATGCATATAAAAGTACTACAACTCGAGTTTTTTAAGGAAAATCGAGTTTTTACACTAGTTTGTTAAACTCCATACCATTTCTCCATGTCCTTCGATAAATCTCTATATTCTTATATGTTTTCATGGCTAAATCTAATTCCTTAGCACTTTAAGTTAAGCTAAATTGTACTCCCATAATCTTTAATATAAGGACTAATTGATTTATTAGATATTAGTCATAAATATAAAACATAATTTTTATATTTATCAACTTTTTTAAATTACTCATATTAATATTTCTTAAATAATAAACATGTCCTTCTCACTACTAAAATTTGCAAACTTTCTCCTCTGAAGAAATAAAGGACAATATAAGAAACCATTGATTAATACAATATCTGAAATATTGAAACTCTGTGCAATGGTTGTAAATAAAATGAGAAGCCCGCACAGGCCGTACAACTATTATATTTTCCGTACAATCTTCAATATAATTACATAACTCCAACACGTCTCAAATTAAAAACAACTTCAAAGAAGAGATATATAATTTTGCATGCATTCTTTTTGTTTCTGTATAATCTTCAACACACTGACACAAGTCCAATTTGCAAAACACAGCTACAGTAAAGAAACTATGTTTAGAAGATCGAAAGCTCATCATCAACACTTTATTTTCTAACTTTCTGATTTGCAAGACTACAAGTAAACATGAAGTGTTTGTATTTGGCCACAGAAATTGAGATGTACAAAATTATTTCATTGGTTAAAAATAATAATAATAATAATAAATATAGTTTGAGAGGAAAGTAGTAGTGAGCAAGTAAAATTTGGTTGCTCATTTAGAGAGTGTAGGTAATAAATACCTGATGTGGCCTTGTATTGTAATGGGATGCTGCATATGTTTATGTTTTGTGACACTGAATGATTTTAGTGGAGAAGTTGACACTGAATAGCTCAAACTTCTACCAACGTTTTGTTTTTTTCTTTTCTTTTCTTTTCTTTTAATTTTATTAGGAGATCTAATTGTAGCCTCAAGTATTCAGATAATCCTGGGATACAGCCAAGTGTGGGGACTACTTTCAAGGTATATTTGAAATGAAAATTATAGAAACAATATATATATATATATATATCCAGTCATTTACTGAGATATGGTTTATGGGGCTTCTCCACAGATTTTTCAGTCCTCTTAACATGGCACCTGTAGTTGGATTGCTTGGATTAGGATTATTTCAACGAGGATTTCCTGTAGTATGTGTTGCTATGAGAACCTTTATATGTTAAACATTTGAAAACCTTATCCTCAAAATGACAAGGCAAATTATGTGACCATACCATTTCAATTATAAAAGGACTTTTACTGAATGATTGTTAACATCAACATCTAAAAACCATTCCTTGAATAGTTGAATGCAACCTCTGAAGTTGATACCTGTTTTAACTGACTCTGTATTTTTTATGCTGAAGATTAGAGTTGGATCTCTGTTTCTATTTGTACTTTTTTGAAGGCTTAGTCTAATTTCTATCATTTTGGATTTCTTAATGGTGCTTGATTTGACACCGAGCTATCTATCTAATCCTTGATTGAAACCTATCTTGGAATATAAATGGATAAAAGAATCACACATATATCACTGGATAACGAGTAGTAAAACTGGACGGTCAATGTTGAGTATGATACAAGGGACATAATAGCCACCCGTGCATTTCTTTCTTTGGTTTTTTTGTTGAATTGGAAAGGGAATGCCTTTTTCTTTGATATGATATGGGCAGTGTTGGGAAACTCTGTAGAAATTGGTCTACCGACACTGTTGTTGGTGATTGTATTGTCAAGTGGAAAATCACCCAAATAAGACATAGTTCTTCAAGTCATCACTATCAGTTCTTCCTTCAGACAAAACTATTCTGTAAAATTTGCACTATTTTAAGCATGTGAGACCATTTAGAGATACCCCTATGTTTGAACGATTTCCAGTGTTGATTTGCGTTGCCATTGTTTGGATCTACACTGTTATATTGACCGCCAGTGGAGCTTACCGGCATAAACCTTCTAGAACGCAGCATATTTGTCGTACAGACAAAGCAAACCTGATATCTACAGCCCCAGGGTACACCATGATATTTTTGTTCAATTCTTGTTATATTTTTTAACACTGTTGCTGAGATCTGAGGTTTAGTTTCATTTTTTGTTGGTATACGAATTTTTGGAAAGAAATTGTGCTCACCCATGATCTGAGGGTAGGGTGAAGTCTCCCTTCCTCCTAGGCGATACTAATGTTGGGCAGGACGAGCCGTCTATTACCCTCAGGCGTAAACCTAGGCACTCAAGAGCTAGGATGCCTCTCTAAGGGTTTGTTTGGTTGGGGGTTTTTGGAGGAGAGGGGAGGGGAGATTTTTTGTCTTTTTGTAGTCTCCTCCCCTCTCCTCCAAAAGTGGGAGTTTTTGGAGGGGAGAGAAACTTTTACCCCTTTTTTTTGACTAAAATGCCCTCAAACTTTTTTTAATATTCCTATTATACCCTCAAACCTTTTTTTTTTATTTTTTTCACATCTAATGTTTTCTTTAATTGCATAATAATTATAATAATTATAATAAATTATAATAAAACTTAATAAGTATAATAAATTATTTATATATTATATTAAAATATATAATAATTATAAAATTAATAAGAAATAATGTTAAAATTTTAACATATTTTTTATTTTTTTAATTTTATTATATATATAAATGAGATAAAAAATTTTAAGATTCATAAGTTAAAAAATAATAATTTTGATATGAATATTGTAAATAAAAAATAAATAAATTTAAATAAAGAGATAAGGGTATATTTGTTAACTTTTGATTAACCCCTCTCCCCTCCCCTCCCCTTCCCTCCTGAACCAAACAAAAAACATCATTCATTAACCTCCCCTACCTTTTCCTACCCTCCCTTAAATTAACCTAACCTACCCTCCCCTATGGTGAACCAAACAAAGCCTAAGTATCGCGACTGGAACCACAATAAAATAATACTTCTCAGAGATTGAATTCGCTCTAAATAGTCTTATGTCCCATCCCTTCATCAGTTAAACCCACGGATGGATGGTTTAGCTACTTGATAATACTAGGTTCATGTTCCCATACCCCCTCCAGTGGGGCCTGCTGACATTTTCTGCTGGACATGCGTTTGCTACAATCTCTGCAGTCATTGTCTCAATGGTTGAGGTAACCATTTATTATCCAATTCATTTCATTCACTATTGATTTAGGATATTTTAGAAAAGCTAATACACAATCATTACATATATAATCATTACAAATAACTAATTTAACTATTTTTTCTAATCTATTCAAATTAATTAAATATATCTTATATGAAGGATATGAGTTAGTAATTCTGTTTTTTTGTTTTATGTCTTGTTCAAATGGTTTGGAAATAACTTTCCAGGGTATTGAGAGATTAGAATTCCCACATACCCACTGCTACCTTTGTGTTCAGTTATTTCTGTTGACTGTTTCCTTAACTAAAGTATTCACACCAAAATTTTTTAAGGAGCTGAAGATATTTTTCCCAACACAGTAATAGACAGGTGTCATTTATTTGGTAGCAATTAGACAAAGGAATTTTTCTCCCGTTTTTGCAATGTCAATTATACTTTTATAATCATTATTCAATATTTCTTTTTATTACTTTTCCAAAGTAAGAGGATGATGTTTAATTCTTCTAAAAGAAATTGCTCCTTGCCCCAAAATCAAAAACTTCAAATCCAACTATTGGCAGTCTATAATTAAAAAGATAAGATTAGGAAAAACGTCTTCATGTATAACATTATCAAACTCTATACATATGAAGAGAGTTAGAAGAGATTAGTTGCCTAGAATGTAGCTCTTAGGTTTATTTAATACTCAAACTGTTTTACTACAATTCTTTTTGACCCGCACCTACCAATTTACTAAAAAAGCGGGTTAATTGTGGTGTTGGCAAGTTAACCTACTTTTTATTTGATTTTATTATTATATTTATTTTATTTTATTTATCATTTTTTTTATATATATTCATTTTATTTTATTATTACTTTACTTGTAACATATTTATCTATAAAATGTGATAAAGATAAAAATATAAATATTTTGACAGTTTCAAATTATGCTTCAAATCCTATTGAGAGTTAAGACTTAAGTTAGATATAAACTTGGATATTTGCAATATTTGAATTCTATGTTTTTTGTGAACAATTTTTGTGATGTATTTTTATAAGATTTTACTATATTGTGTTGTAAAGGAAAAATAAATTAAAAAAACTTGGCTCCTACCAACTTGGCATGGCAGGTTTAAGTTAGTTAAATACCAATCTATCTAGAGGCGGATCTTTTTAAACTAAGCCACCTCCAATCCAACCCACCGTAGGCTAACCCATTTTCAGCGAATTAGCCTACATTACCCCCCCCCCAAATTGACATCGTTGCTATCTTGTGAAAAGTATGATACCAAAAATATTTTAATGGGCATTGCCCTGTAATAAATCTCTAATGCAATGAGTATAGATAAAGATGCCAATTTCAATGCTCGAAGTGTCCTCCATAACTGTGGCTAACTTTAGAAAATACATATGGCAAAAAATTACAAGCTTGGTTTTCTTTATCACTTATCTAAGGTTTTGTTTGGATGGGGGGTTTTAGAGGGGAGGAGAAAGTGTGTTTGGTTGGGAAAAATAGAGGGGAGGGGAGATTTTTTGTCATTTAGTGCTCCCCTCCCCTCCCTTACTTCCCCTCAAAAAGTGGGGTTTTTTGGAGGGGAAAGAAATTTTTGACCCCATTATAACTAAATTACCCTTTATTAATTTTTAATATTCCATTGCACCCTCAAGCCTTTTTTTATTTTTCTTACACCTAATTTTTTTTAATTTCTAAAACTTAATAAACATAATAAATTATTTATATATTGTATTAAAATATATAATAATTATAAAATTAATAAGAAATAATGTTAAAATTTTATCATATTTTTTAATTTTTTTTAATCTTATTATTTATATAAATGAACCAAACAAAAAATATTATTAATTAGCCTCCCCTACCTTTCCCTCACATCTCTTAAATTAACCTAACCTACCCTCCCCTCAACTGAACCAAACAAAGCCTAAGGTTTATGAAATTAATAGTTCAGTTATTTAGGGTTTAAACTGTTATTCATTTATTCACATTATGATATGCAAACAGAATGGAGAGGTAGAAACAGAAAGTGAGGAGGAGCAGAACAGAATTGAGGGGGAGATGAGGCAGAACAAAAGGAGAGTACAGAGTGTGAGAATATGGGCGTACATGGAGTGTGACTACCTCGAATACCCACACAAAACAGAATCACAGTTGAACACGGTTATAGACAAACAACAAATACACTACACAGATAGAGAGAGTAAACTCTCACCTCAAGATGCTGAGATTAGAGTTAGAAAGCAAATCTACATACTAGTTGCTTTTTACAACCTACGGCTTGAGAGTTATGGCACTATATGTGTGATTGGCAAGTGTCAAAACTTAAGTTTTAAAAGTGTTTTTTATCTAAACTTTAATTTAAAGAAAATTTAAAATAAATAAATATATTTATCCAAAAAATCTTTTAGACTAAACTTTAGTTTAAAATTGAGGTTTTGCATATCTGTTTGGATTAGCTTTTGGAGAATAGATTTTGGGAAGAATAGATTCTGGGGAGAATAGATTCTGGGAATATAGATGTTTGGATGATTAGTAGTTGAATTACTTTTTATATTGATAAATTACCAAAAAGGGTATAATTTGATTAAAGTATGAGAGAGAAGAGAGGGTAGAGAATAAATAGGAGAGAGGAGAGAGGGTAGAGAAAAAATAGGAGAGAGGGTAGAGAAGAGAGAGGAAAGAGGAGATAGGATGTAGGGGTGTGCATGGGCAGGGCAGCCCCCTACCCGGTGCCCTGCCCAAAAAATGCATGGGCTATATTTTACAGCCCGATGCCCGGCCCTACTCGATAAAAGCCCTAACAATTTTGGGTCGGGCATGAGCGGGCTGGGCATGGACGGGCTGGGCATGCCCAAATAGTGATGTCATGCTCATATTGTGAAAAAAAAATCTGCAATTATGAACTTCTAAAATAATACCATATTCATGTTTCTTCAAGAGTTAAATAATATCTATAATTCACTAAGAATAAGAGAACAAAGATAATAATTAAAATCTTGAGATTCATTGCATATAAAAAATAAGCGTTGAAATCTAAGTAGTTTGTAATTATAACTTTGCATCAATCTCCCTAATATTGACAAAGATAAATCATCTAAAAAAATAAAATAAATAATTATAATTTGTAATGTAATCATATGATAATTAACAAAGTTAAAAAAAGAAGAAAAAATTAGTATAGTTATAAATATTAAAAGATACAACTTACCTACTTAAATACTTATATTTCTAAAATTACCTTCTAGTCACCAGTAGCTATCATATTCTCCCTTCTAAGATAGAGAAAAAATAAAAAAAATAAAAGAAGGGTGCTCATGGGCAGGGCAGGGCAGCCCCTGTGCCCGTGCCCAGCCCAAAAAATGTATAGGCTATATTTTGCAGCCCGATGCCCAGCCCTGCCCTATATTTATCGGGCTGGGCATGGCCTTTTTATTGCGAGCTGGGCAGGGCATACCGGGCCGCGGGCTTTGTGCATAGCCCTAATAGGATGAAGAGGAGAGAGGAGAGAGATGAGAGAGGGTATAAGAAAAAGTAGGGGTAAAAAGTAATTGGATAGTCCATAAGCTCTTTTACTATTCCAAAAGCTATTTTCAGTACCTTATTCAAAACCATGGTTTTTGCCAAAATTAATTCTGGACAAAAATTGCTATTTGTGTGAAATTTTTCCAAACCGAGGTTTTGGCCAAAATTGATTCCTAAAAGCTGTTGCCAAACAGGCACTAAGACCAGCTTTTAAAACAATAAAAGAGCTTATGAACTATCTAATTACTATTTTACCCCTACTTGTTTCATGCTCTCTCTCCTTCCTTTTGTCTCCTCTCTCTTCTATCTTACATCTTTTAAACATTATTTCCTCTCTCCTCTCTCATCTCTTTTACTTTTAATTAAATCGTATACTTTTTAGTAATTTACTAATAATAAAAGTACTTCTAAAAATAGTTATTTAAACACTCATTTATTCAAAACTACTTTTTTTATAAACTCTTCTCCAGAAACTCTTTTTTAAAAACTATCTAAAAGCCCTTTTTTCATAAGTATTTTTCTAAAAGTTTATCCAAACGGCCTTATAAATAAATAAATAAATAAGAGTTACTCATAGATGCAAGTTTCACTTCTTAATTTATTCCAAGAGAAACACTCAAGAATCCTCAACTACTTCCACTAATGTAGTTTAATCAAAGTGAGTATATAACAATCTAGTCTTATATTTTGTGTTATTTCCATTAGTACTCTAATGGATAATGAACTTATCTACTAACGATAGATCTCCTATAGCCCAACAGAGAGCAACTAAGCCACATAGAAATAATAAAATAACAACTTGCAACATCCACTTACTAAATAAAATAAAATATCTATGCTTGCTGAAATACTTAATCACTAAATAAAGCTAACTTACATAGAAATAATAAAATTAAAATATTTTTCTGACATAGATATTCTATCACATTATTGGCATGTGAATATTTTATATTATGTTTCTTTATTGATTTGATTGAATACTAAAGACTAAAGTATACTAAATTAGAATTACTCAATGATTGCAATGGGAAAAACAAGATTCTCATAACCTGAACTACAAATACAAGCAATAAACAAATATCACTCTTCAGTATTAAATATAAAAACTATATAAAAAGTCAACTTTAGTTTAAATATAAAGACTCTAATATACTTTATTTTTTAAAATTATAATTTTCAACCCATAGTATCTCTATATGATTATATATATTAAGAGAGTTTATATTAAAAGTAATTTAGATGCATATAATTGAAGGGGTATGTTAGGGAAACTAAAAAATAATCATTAAAAATTAATTTAATTAAATTAATTAAATAAATCTTATATTAAGGATACGAGATAATAGTAAGTTTTTTCATGCTGTTGTTTCTCAAGGACGAGCCTCCAAAGACATCAAGAGTCTCCTCAAGTCAGATGGTTCCTGGACTTCTGATTCAAATGAGATCATGGGTAGTTGTGTTAATTATTTTGCTAATATCTTCCAAACTTTGGACACTCACTCTTATGAGGATTTGGGTCATTTCCTTTCAGGCTTTCCTTTACCACAAATTAATGATAATGAGCTTCATTTCCTGATGCAACCTATCTCTATTTGTGAAATTAAAAATGTGGTTTTTGGTCTTCCGAAAGATAGTGCCCCAAGCACGGATGGTTTTCTTGCTTCTTTTTATCAAAAGCATTTGTCATTGGTGCAGATCGACCTGGTTGATATGGTTAATCATTTTTGGGAATCTGAGCATCTTCTTAGAAGCTTAAACAAGACAGTCATCACTCTCATTCCTAAGACAGATCGTCCTCAAAGTATCTTGGATTTTCGACCTATTAGCTTATGTAATGTGGTTTATAAGATTATGTCAAAGATGCTCTGTAATAGGCTAAAAGGTCCCCTGTCTAGGCTAATTGCAAATAATCAATGTGCCTTCCTTAAAGGACGACGATTAATCTCTGATAAAATTATGCTTGCTACTGATTTGATTAACCAGATTCATTATTCTGGAAAAGGGCGGGAAAAAAATTGCTGCACTCAAGGTGAATTTCTCAAAGGCATTTGATAAACTTTCTTGGACCTTTATCATGGCTACATTAAAACAAATGAACTTCCCTGACAAGTAGATTCATTTGATTTGCCACTGTATTTCCACCGTTAGTTATCAAGTTCGATTCAATAGTCTATTATCTCCGGCTATCACTCCCAGAAGAGGCATTCGACAGGGAGATCCCTTATCCCCTTATTTATATATCCTTTCTGCAACTGTGCTCTCTTTTCTCATCAAGGATGCAGTTTCTCGTCATGGATGGAAGGGTATCAAGGTTTGTCAGAATGCTGAGCCAATTTCTCACCTCCTTTGTGCAGATGATTCAATCTTCTTCTTTGAATGTAAGGATGCATGTGTTGCTACTGTTAAATCCACCATTGATAGCTATTGTAAATGGTCTGGTCAAGAAATAAAAAAATCCAAATCTATACTGGTTTTCAGTCCAGGTACATGCCTGATTTTAAGAAACACAATTGCACGGCATTTCAACATACATTACTCTCCACGGCTTGGGAAATATCTTGGAACCTGGATTGATCCTGGCAGAAATAAACAATGTATCTATCAACAAATCATCGGAAATGTAGATAGAAGATCGAATGCTTGGCAAGTGCGTCTCTTATCTCAAGCATCTCGCCTCACCTCGATCATGTCTGTCCTTTACACTGTAAACAACCATGTTATCTCATGCATTACGCTGCCTTCAACTGTGTTATGCATGAGATAACATGGTTGTTTACAGTGGAAGATAGGAACAAAATACATCTGACTAAAATGGACTCTCTATTCAGTCCTATTGACAAAGGTGGCCTTGGTCTCCGACCATGGACTTGAACTTGGCAATAGTGGCCAAACAAATTTGGCGTACTCTGAATGCTTGACAGGACTCAATCCTCTTCTCCACTTTGCGAGCAAAGTACATCGATATCAACCCAGTGGACCTATTTAACAAACCATACAATTCCTCTTGGATTTGGAAAGGTATTTTAGATTGTGCTGATTTAATCGAAAGCAGAGTCAAATGGCAGGTTAGTGATGGTTCCCTTATTCCCCTAGATCACCCTCTGTGGGGAAACATGCAAGTTCCACCGAGTGTTGCTCACTCTATCAGCAAAGTCTTGGATCTTATTCTGCATGATCAATGCCCTTGGGCTCCATTGTGATGGAATATTCCGTTAATCAAATCCTTATTTCATCAAGTGACTGCTGATGCAATTATTAGCACTCCCTCGCCTTTTCTCCCAAGTTCTGATAAGTTAGTATGGACTGGCAGCCCTTCTGGTGACTATATTGTCAAAAGGGGTTTTCAAAAATTATCTCGTTTTTAAAAAATTATCTGTTTGTAGTTCTATATCCTTTATTTATTTCTGAACTTCACTGTATTGACTTTTTTAGATTAATGAATATCTTTGTCCCCTTTAAAAAAAACATAATTATTTCAGATAGTAAACAAATTTATGTGGTCCATCGAAATAGATCGTGCAAAATCAAGGCAAACCAGCTCAAATGCATGTATATATATATATAGCTTACTTACTGGGTTGTCAAGGTTGGAGTTTGATCATGTTAAAAAGTTATAGCTGCATTTATGAGTCTCCAGAATGATTTTTTATTACCAAAATCTTTGAAACTGTTTCAAGTTTGTATGACTCTTCAACAATTTTTAGATGAATCAAGTTTAATATTTGAATATAACCTAATAAGAGCAATAGTCCAAAATCACAATGTGAAAGCAAGATCAGGTAGAATGAGCACCTTCATCACAAGTTAGATAGTCATCATTCTCCTCTTTTTTTTAAAAAAAATAAAAATATATAGCCATTATTCTATGAAAAATTCATTTGTCTTATTTTTACTCATCAAATTTTTTTTTATTTTTTTATTCAGTCTTATTTACTTATTACCTTTGGCTTATTCTTTAAAGTTCAAGGAATTTCAATTTTCATTCTCCGTTAATGTTTCAAAACTAAAATAAAATTTATAAAATTCAAAATTTAAGGAATACTTATACATTAATGAGACTTGTTATTATTCTATAAACTTTCATGTGTTGAAAATGGTAAATTAAACTTGTTATCTCTATACTTCTGGAAAGATTAGTCTTTTACTATTGGTTAAGTGATACTGCCTGAACTTTACTAAAAAAAAAATAGAGTAAATGAGTTAATATTTAAAGCATGTTCAAGAGGCTAATAATTGGATGCAATCTGTGCACTGAAAAAAGAAACAAATCTATGTCAAATATATTGGTCTGGTGCTTTGCTTTTATCCCATGCTGATATAATGACATTGATAGATCTCTCTCTGTCCATATGCAGAAATTGGAATTCTGGTAAAGGAAAGCGACGTCACTCCTAATCCCCACCACTATAGGCCGAAACGCAGCAAAAAACTTCCAATCACAAACAAGAAAGCAAGAGTTCAAGTTCTAATTCCAAACCCAATGAATGAATCGTTACCTTTTCCCCGCCCACCTCTTCCAAAAATAAGAGCTTATCTCAAACTGCTTTTTTCCCATTGAAAAAGCTGTTCTACATAAAAGAATTGGAAAAAAGTCTTCTCTGAAAATTTATATTGTTCAAAATTATATCCACTTGCTAATGGTTTTGTGACTTGGTAACATATCAGCATATAAGCTCATCTGTAAGTTAGAGGTTATGGGTTTGATCCCACACTGTGATCTCAGGCTAGTAGTATTAAACCAGTTTACTTCATCTTATTATTCACAAAAGATGTTCAATTTGACAACTATGTATTATACAAGTATATTAATCCTCGTATTGGATTCTTCTCTCTCTATCAAGCTAAAATTTTCTTTTTCATGAAGTTTCTTTCCACTCTACCTTCTCTTTTTAATTGCCAAATGATATTTAGAAATTAGATATAAAATAATTTTCGAGTACAGCTCAAAACCATGCTAAATATCATTTTTAAACTTAAAATTGGCCTTTTAGTTAAAAATGTCAATTTTGACATTTACCATACCAAACAAGCACACCCAAAATCTCCTAATGCAGTGCCAATTCAAAGCTCCTAAACATGAGAGTCTAGTACAATAACTAACAAAGTGTCCATTCAGTGAAGAGAAAAGACATGGACTGAAGTACTACATGGCACAGACAAAATCACCACTAGTTTCAACATCATCAATGTCAGCATCTGCGTCAATATCATCAAGAAGATCCATGCTTCCACCAACAAAGTGGCCTCCTCCAAGTTTATTATTATTATTAGGACCGTCCCCGGGTTTTCTAGCCTCTTGAATTATGCTCAGTATTTCTTCTATGCTCTGACTCCCTTCACTTTCCAATTGCACCATCCCATCCCTTTCCCCTCCTCCTTCGTTCATGAATTCTATTGGCAAGTTATACAGAAACCATGGGTGCTTCTTTATTTCTGGAATCGTAATTCTCTGCATCATGTATAAGTGTCAAACAAACACACTTTCAAATTAATCACAAAATATCTCAAGGTATGACATACTACACTTTCTTAACAATATTGCATTGAATAAGATAATTTTATCATGGTATTTAAAACTGAGTATAATTTTCTCTTTAATAACTATCCAATATCTCAGCTTAGCGTGTCAAATTTAATTTTTTTTTTATAGAGTTGAGGCGGTATTCCCTAACCAATATCTAGAGACTAATTATTTCAAAATATAGAGATCGCAGAAATAGGTTTTACCTCTCCCAAATTTCAGTATTATTGAGTTTAGATGAGAATGACTTGCTTAATGAGAATTTTTTATTCATAAGATTTAAACCCATAGCCTTATTTTGTTAAAGAGAATTTGACTTGATCATACCATTTGATTGTCCAAATATTTTATTTATATTAAAAGAAAATTGTATTGTGTTAATATAGGGAGACTCCAATTGTTTGGTTATTGTTCATGTTAGTTAATTTTAATCATTATTTCTTGTAAACACACAATGATTTAGCTAAAATATTTAAATTAGATATAATATAAATGGTTTAAATTAAATTTTAGTTTTTAAATTTAAATAGTATATTTCATGTCGGCTGTTATAGAACATTAACTAATCGTTATATATTCTGTTTTGTTTAAACTAAATTAAAACGCATCAAAATGAAATAAGATATTTATATCTAATTAAAAAAATTAAATCAGAAATGAACATCCTGTCCAACGAAAAGGGGATTCATACCGTCATAATCACCAAATTTAATTATTAGTTCGATTTTAATTAGTTCGATCAATAAATTAATTAATAAAGAAGCATATGAGTTACTCTGTTTTCATCAAGCATAATTAATAATATCACAAATAATTATAGTATATATATTTTAAAGAAAAAGTGCAGAGGATAAATGTGAGAATCAATGTTCACCTTTTCAGGGTTGGCCACAAATATTCTGGATAAAAGGTGCCTACATTCTTGGGAAACACGAACATAATCTGGAATTGAATAGTGGACGCTAAGGATTCTCTGTTAAAAACAATAATATATCATCAGAAAAAAAAAATCAATTATATCAATACATGAGTGATTAAGAATAATACACTTGGAAAGTCCAACCAAATTAAACTAAATGACCAAACTCATAACCATCATGATGATGATGACGACGATAAGAGTTTGTTAATTAAGGGCGTGTTTGGTAAGCAAGTAATTAATCCCTTACATAGATTACCTGAAGTGTTTTTCTGAAGTTTCTTGGGTCTTCCGGATCTTCAAAAGGATAAGCTCCAACAAGCATCACATATAAAGTCACCCCACAAGACCAAACATCTGCAACCTAATTATTCTCAAAGGATAAGCACAATGTATTATTAGGTGGCAACTAATAATCACATGATTTCAAATTTGATATGTTTCAATAGGATTATTAGAACTACCGATAGCTTTATAACTTAGTCGCATAAAAGCTCTCTAATAAATTAGAAGTCACGAGTTTGATCCCACTTGTAATCTCATACTGTTAGTACTTGCCCCTCGAATTAAAAAGAAAAAAGAAAGAGGATTATCAGAAAAAATAACCTTCCCATCATATTCCTTTCTTGATAATACTTCTGGTGCAATATACGCAGGTGTTCCTACTGTAGATTTTGGCTGAGAGTGCAAAACAGAAGACTGCATAAAGAAACAAGAGATTGTGAGAAAATCAAACTTAATTAAACAAAGATTAAAAGACTAATTAATCAATTAATTAATGAATCCTTGCCTTTGAGTAACCAAAGTCACATATCTTAAGTCTTGGTGCTGGGCTTCCATCTAACAATGTGTTTTCCAGCTTGAGATCTCTGTGACAGATTTCCTGAAGCAAATTACATGGATCATTATTTCAATAAACCTAATTAAAATTCACAAACCAATCATTAGAATGATCACAACAAGCCAATATATAGCCTTGTAGCCAATGGCATGAAATCTTCAGTGTCTGCCTTTTAAATAATAATAATTAAAAAGAAGAAGAAGAAGAAGAATGATCACAAGAAGAGTATTTACCATGGAATGGCAATAGCTCACACCAGAGATCAATTGTTGAAAGAAGTATCTTGCCTGTATATATTCAGCAAAAAGTAAACTGTGTTAACTTGGTGGAGCTAATGTTAGAACAGGAACTGTGCAATTTTTTATATAACTTGTCTGCAAATAAGAAATCAGATGACTAATATATATATATGTGGTGGGGTGTTTGGAAAAAGCTCTATCAACTATCAAGTAAAGTGATTGAAGATTTCTGTCATCAATTATTATTATTAGGATTATGATTAAACTAACCTCGTCCTCACTGAATCTTCCCGCATTACATATTCTTTCAAAAAGTTCTCCCCCAGCAGCATATTCCATGACTATAGCTAGATGAGTTGGAGTCAGCAAAACCTGATCAATCAATCAACTTCACAACTAATTAATCTCTTCTTCAATGTTTCTGAGTTTAATAGTTGAGATCGGAAATGGGTCTTATGTACTTACCTCTTTAAATCGAATGATGTTTGGATGTTTTAAGGATCTGTGATTTGTGATCTCTCTCTGTACATGCTCATCAATCTGCAGAATCGAAGTAATGATGGGGAAGAAGAAGAAGAATCCGAGTGAGAAAATGAATGAATGAACAGAGAAAAAGAACAACCTTGGAGCCCCTCTCAATGAACTTGACGGCGAAGAACTTGCCGGTGCATTTCTCTCTGACGAGCTTGGCGACACCGAAATTCCCAGACCCAATATCTTTGATTATCTCATACCGTTCCATTGCTGCTATTACTCTCTCAACAATCTTCCGTTATATTTCTGTTAGGTTCGATTCGATGTGTTTCAGAGGAGAAGGAGAGAGAACAGAAGAGGGCTGAGTGTGAAGGAGAGGTGCCTTGAGAAATAGGACTCAGCTGGGGGAAGGAATGAGGAATCGGGAGGGCGCAGAATGACAAGAACCGCCAAAAGGACACGTGGAAGGAGATGAGTGGTGGAAACTGGAAGCAGACAAAAAACAATGAATCCAACGTGGTACTTGATTGCTCCATTGTTTTGCGTATGATAAAGGGTAAAATAAAAGACGAATGAGTAGTACTCGTTGTTCTATCAAGTTGAGCATTTCACGTATCCCAAAATTTTAAGGGCTTACCCAAGTCAAGAAAGAAAAGTCAATAACCATACTGAAATAATAGAGGAGAGAGGGAGAGGTAAGTTATTGGAAATTTACCATTCCCAACTTGCAACTAGCTTGTACTTTCTTTCACTAGGTACGAGGGTTCTTGGGCATGGCACAAAATTATGAGGAATGTGACTTGAGTTATTTTCAAACTTTTTTTATTTTTTATATAACAATTGTCTCATGTTTAATACTATTATACTAAATTTAGTATTAATCTAATTGAGGTGGCTCCCTCTAAGCCAACCATTTTCTTTTTTACTCGCATGATCTCAAACTCAAAAATCGTGCTTAACTACTTGTTTGGAATTACGATTGGAAATCCTAAAAATACTTATTTATATATAATTTAAGATAAAAAATTTTATATACTTATCTCATATAATGCGAAAGCACTTAAAATAAACAAAAAAAAAACTAAAAATAGAGATGGTATATTTTGCTCTAAATTTTAATTCTTTTTTAATAAATTGAGTTGGTGTATTGTATAAGATTTAAAAAACAAATCATGCCATACATTATTAATATGATTCACTGTAAATTTTATACTCATATAGTCTTTAATATAAATTAAATATTATATTATCCATTATTAATATGATTTATTATAAATTAGATCTTATATTTAAAATTAAAGGAATATTTAAATTATAGGGAGTAGTTCAAGAATAAGTCATATTATTTCCAATACCACACTAAAGTTTCCATACAATACATACACACACATATATATTATAATTATTATAATACTTGATAATCTTTCAATTTTATATATTTTTAGTTCACAGAAATTTCAAAGCACGTCTTACCATTTTCATTTTTTTATTTAAAAATAACTCATTAATCCAAGGATATTTTAACAAATCATTATTAGATTTTGTTATGTTTAAGCTATTTAATATTCTTAATCTATGTACATAATCTTAAAAAAAATAATTAATATGAAAGAAAAGGATAGAATTTTAATAAATCCATCTTAGTCAAATATGTTAAAATTTTGCCACAATCTAAATTATTAAATAAAATTAATATGCATAAAATTTAAAATTTTGGTGGTAGTTATCACAACCATTCATAACATATGGTCTCCGACAATTATATTCATTCATTATGATTTATGAGGCAATATGATGCTCGAATTATTTGATCTGAAATCCTTTCAATGGACAAATAAATAAATATTTAGGGAAAATGGGAAATATTGACGGTGGAGAGTGCTGAGAGAAGAGAAAGGAGAATGGTAGTGTTAGGAGGAGAGGTGGTATAATGACGTGGAAGGAGCTGCAATGAGCCATGTGAAATGGTGGGCGGTGACTGTGGGGCCCACCACTAACGTTAAGCAGAAAAAGGTGGGGCCTCTTTTAATGTAAATGCATGGATATTTCTTTGAAGAAAGCGAAGCAGAAGCGTGCGTGCATAACGATTCTGTCATCATCATTTATCCACCTTACAGTGCCGCGAACAAATTTTAAGGTTATATTTGGCTCGAGGGGAGGAGAGGAAAATAATTTTAATAGAGAAAAAAATAAAGAAAAAAAAGAGAAATTTTATTATTATTTTATTTAGATTAATATTAAGGGAGAAGAGGGGAGGGGAGGATTTTTATATTACCTTGTTTAACTCAAGAAAGAAAGGAAAAAAAATATTTTTATATAAACCAATTTACCTTATATTATTTTATAGAATATTTTAATAAAATATAATATAAGAATAATATTAGGATATTAAAAAAATTATAGGTATATTAACATTATAAAATAATAATGTTATACCTCTACTCCAAATTCTCCCAAATTTAGAGGGAAGGTAAAGTTGAGAAGAGGAGGAAAAATTTTAAAATTTTCGCTCCCTCTTAAATGCTTTATTGAGCCAAATAAGGGGAGGAAAACAAAATTCCTCCTCTCTTTTCCCCTCCTCTCCAAATTACTTATATCAAATAAGGCCTAATTTAGTTAATTTAAATTTACAAAGTCATAAGCTTAAACTTTTCTCTATAAATATTTTTAGAATATTAAAGCATGCTTTTATCCTACTAAATTCTCAAAATTCAGATTATCTAAACTTTCTTGTTATGGGAAAACAACTTATTTTCTCTAATTCAATTTTTTTAAAAAAAAATTGTATTATGAGGAATAATTACATACTTCAAAAATATAATATATAGTAATAAGATTATATTAATATTATCAAAAAGAAAAACCTTGTATTAATGCGCCAATGTAAGCTATTTGAGAAATCACAATGTAATTAATTTCAATTATAATTTTAGCTTAAAAGAAAATGTGATTATATTGCTATTTTATTCTATTTTGAAATATTCTTTAAAATATTATAGTATCATTAATTTTTAATTTCATTATTGTTAATTATATTAATATCGAATTAAATATTGGCAGAAAACAATTTTTTTTTTGGAATATAGAGGCATGACAATGTGTAAACTATTGCACTCATAACAAAAATCACAATAACTTAGTCTCTACACTTTTATAGTAGGATTATTTAGATAAATGACTTCAATGTCAAGTTGGTGGCTTTGATGAGAAAGTCTATCTGCACAAGAATTCACATCTCTCAATATATGATCCAAAGTCACAATTCATTCACGGCCAAAAAATAAAATAAAACACTTTTTACAGATATCTATAACTTCCATAAATTTTTATTATAATATTTATGTGTTTTTTCTTTTAATTAAATCCTTTAATTTAGGACACATTATAATGATACTATAATCTTATATTTGTTTTCAATGATTGAAAGAAAAGGGAGAATTACTGTGTAAAATCTTATATAAATAATTTAATTATTAAAAAGTCTTATAATAAGTGAATAATATGGCAATAATAAGATTTAATATAGAAAACTATAACAGGTTATAATATATGGACAATTTAAAAAAAATTTAAAAATTAAATTATTTATATTAGACTGTACAATAATTATCCTTTAAAAAAAATGCTTAGTGTCATCCATGCTTACGAAAGAAATCGTTTTTTATTATTTAATATAATATATATTTAATTAATTTAATTATATTAAAAAATTTAATTAATTAAGTTAAATAATATGATCATTTGTCTTAAATCTATTTCTCCTATTTTAATTAGGGTTTGTTTGGTTGGAGAGTTTTGGAGGGGAGTGGAGAGTAAAGTGTATTTGGTTGGAAAAAATGGAGGGGAGGAGAGATTTTTTGTCTTTTTGTGGTCCCTTCCCCTCCCTCACCTCCTCTCCAAAAGTGAGGGTTTTTGGAGGGGAGAGAAAGTTTTCCACTTTTATGACTAAATTGCCCTTGATATTTATTTAATATTCCAATTGTACCCTTAAGCCTTTTTTTTATTTTTCTCATACATAATTTTTTTAATTGTTAAAATTTAATAAATTATTTATATATTATATTAAAATATATGATAATTATATAATTAATAAGAAATAATATTAAAATTTTATCATATTTTTTAATTTTATTATATATATAAATAAGATAAAAAAATTAAAATTTATAAATTAAAAAAATAATAATTTTGATATGAATATTATAAATAAAGAGTAAATAAATTTAAATAAAGAGATAAGGGTATATTTGTCAATTTCTAATTAACTCCACTCCCCTCCCCTTCTGAACCAAACAAAACACATCATTAATTAACTTCCCCTACTTTTTTTTACCCTCCATTAAATTAACATAACCTACCCTCCTTTCAGCTGAACCAAACAAAGCCTGCCTTAGTTATTGTTAAAGAAATATCAATAAAATAATTTTAAAAAATTATATTTTATATTTAGAATTAATAACTTTTTAATTAGATTATATTTGAAAGATAAAAGAAGTATTAAAATAATTGGAAGGCCCCTTTATCTACAACTCATCTTTGATTGCCAAACTCATGCTTTATTTTCAAGAAAGAGCATGTTATATGGGTCAAGTGTGAACTGTTTGTTTGTTTTTTTTTTGTTTAAATTTAAAAGCAATATATATGTCTCTTCGAAACATTTGAAGACACAGCTAGCAAACCTTAAAATACTGAAAGATGCCGAATTTCCTTAAGGGACATTAATTCATTTTGTTTCATGGTGACGGCACATATCAAAATCCGGCAGGATGACATTTGATTGTTTCATCCCAGATATTTTTCCCCCCTATTATTTCTTGATAAATATCTAGCAAAGAGTATGATAAATTATAAATTATTATTATATTTAAAATATTTTGAAGATATTTTTATGCTTGTTTACGCCATAATTGCAATTTATTTTCAAATCCAAAGTTCAACTCAAAACTAAATTTTGTTTTTAAAAACAAACTATCAGTATGAATTATAAAAATTAAGAATGGCAATTATGAAAAACGAAGATAAAAGAACAAGTGAGAAATGTTGTTACCTCAGCTTTAATGGCTAACCCTCCTATGGCTTAGCCTATTGGGGTTATGGATTTGTGAGTATTCTTTTATTTTTATATAATTATTTAATTTGATCAAATTTAACAGTATATTATTAGTTTAATTACAGCAATTTTTTTAAAATTATTTTTTTATACCTACAAATTTAAATTTAAGACGTCCTACTTTAATAAGAATACAAATGAGATTTTTGTTTGTATGTTGACGAATGAGTACGTCAATCTAACTAAGAGCTTCGTTTTCTTTTTCCCCATAGGATGACTCCAACGTACAACAACTTTTTATCAGCACTATGTGTGTGTGTGTGTGTGTGTGTGTGTGTGTGTGTGTGTCCCTAAATGTTGCCTCTATTTCTAAACCACGTCCCATAATTATTTCCTTCTTTGAAAAAATTCCCCTAAGTTTGTTTGAATGTTAATCCTTATATTGGCAAGAGGGGTTTGTACATTACAGCTAATTGGTGCATGTCAGAAATTTTCATTCAACTATTATCACATGGCTTATTACGTGGACAACAACTTGTATTAACAATGAACACTACTTCATAATTTTAAAATGAAGTAAAAAAATATAATTAAAAAAATTAATCATTCTAATTTTTAATATAAAAGTTAAATAATTAATTTATAAATATTAAAAAAATTAATTATGTTAGTTATTTAATAAAAGATATTATTGATTTTCCTAAAATATCAATAGTTTGATAACAATGTTATAATTTTAGGAGATAAAATAAATTCTCCAACTATCTTTTATAGTGGATAAGAGCTGATTTATAATTTACATAGTCGTGAATTTAAATGTTGTTGTTAATATAAGAACTTTAATAATAGATAATTTGTTAATATTTTTATAAATATTCTTTGAATTTGGAAGTATATCTTGGTATGAGGGAATCTCTAAAACCTAATTTATTTATTTTTTCTAACTTACCTAAACTTTTTATACAGGAAAAATGACTTATTAATACATTATAAAAGATATTTACAAAAATATTTACAAATTATTAATAAATAAAGTCTTAAACACTGACTAATCCTCAGGTTTATCCACAATGAAGCCGTGCTGATCCATTAGGTTACTTGAGAGCTGAAGCAACCGTTCGATTTTGGTGTAACATAAATGCAAATGTGTGATGGTGATAATGATGATGGAATTGGCCATTTATGGATCCCAAGAACATATACCTTCAACAATTGATTAACTATCATTTCAGCCACCGCTTTATTCTCATAATCCTGGATAAACTTTATATAGATTCAATTATATGGATAAATTTCGACCAAAATAATTGGAGTATATGGATTTGTTAATTATTTTATTCAAAATGTAGAAAATATAAAAGGACAAAACTTAAGTCTATTTACTTTATGTGTGTGTGTGTGTGTGTTAGATCTAATTTTCCAATCAAATCTTGACCTGTGAACTTTTCTTAACAGTAAAAATTCGCATTAATAAAAATTACGCATGATAAGATTTAATGGGTGAATTAAATAATATAATCGATATAAATAAATAGGCTTAAGTTTTGTTTAATATAAAATTCTTAGTAGAAATTGTGAGCCCACATTTGCTACTGTAATGTTTTTTAAAAGGATCGTCCTCAATCTCATGTTGTTTATATTTTATTTAAAATTTCTAAATTTAATTTAAATAGTTTATATGCTAAGTTGACAGATTTATTTTATTTTATATTATTTTAAAATAAGAAGATGAAATTTAACCAATGCCAATTATGTTACGTGGAATAAACTTGATGCTTCTTGAGACATTTTGAATTTGACTATCATATGTTAAAAGAGGTTCTCTCCGTTGTAAAATATCCTGATCTTCTTTTCATCTTGATTTAATTACATAAACACCCTTTAAATTTTATAAAAGGATGATGACATAAAAATACATCTCAAATAAGTATATATCATATTACGACCACTAAATGACCTAATTCCTTTGAATTTTTCAGGGACTTCTCTGACATTTTTTGTGAAATGACCATCTCACTTATAGTTTAAAAAAAAAAGTTGGTGCTCCAATCGTGGACAGCTACAAGGTTGGAGAACTAATAGCCAGTGATGGAAGCTCTAATGACTTCCAAAAATATTGGGAATTAAAGGGGCTGACCTAATGTATATGGGAGGATAATATATTTTTTTATACATAAAAATTTAAGTGAATTTAGTATAAATTATCTACTAAAGGCAGAGCACAGCCACAAGGTTTAAAGAGTATTTACAAATGACTTACAAGATTGACTATCAAATGAGTTCACAATTATATATAGAATTAAATTTATTTTTTTATAGGATATAAACATATTCTTTATCTATCATACGTATCAACTCTATTTGGTAGGATAATGTATTTTAAGTGAAAGAATGTGATGGCAAGTTGAGTTGTGATAAGTCAAGATTAATGAAAACTGGTGTGAAGGGCATTAATTGCATTTCATTTGGCCAAACAAAAGAGACTTTCATTTGCCTCTATTTCCATTAAATTTCGTTGCAAAGTTTCTCGTCTTTTGTGTGTTGGCTGAATTAAATGAGCATTTCATTTGACTCTGCTTTTTGTTTTTATGTTTTTTAAAAATTTATAAAATTATTTTTTAAAACAAGTTCTAGGATCAAGAAATAATTTTTTTTTTTGAATTATTTGGTTCAAAAATTACCTCTAAAAAAATCATTTAAAAATTCATAAAAGTTGTGTGTCTTACCAAGAACTCTTCCTCACGCACAAACGTTTAGATTCTTGAGAAACTTTGGTATATCACTTGCTAAAAGAAAAGTTTAACTTTTTGTCTAATAAAATTTAAAAGTTTGACTTTTTGGGATGCATTTAACTAAAGGGTCCATGCAAGGATACCACTTAACTTACAACCACAAATTGATTGTTGTGTCTTTTGATACTTACTTAATTGCGTAAGAACCCAATTAACTATAAATGATACATATATAGTGTGAAACTAAGATTAGTCAAAAAAAATTAATTCCTCCTATATTAAAAATATAAAAATTAGATGATCAATTTGTAAATATTCTCTCCTATCCACAATATAGACTAGTATAACTAATTTATCAGAACAAAAAAATAGTAATTAACTCGTTAAATGTGTTAAATTAAAAAAATCAATCTTGACCCATATTAAATGAGGTTATGGAAGAGAGAGAGAAAATAGAATAAGTCACATTTAAGTATTGATTTTACGAGTAAAATTGACAATAAACATTAATTACTCTTAAGGTGACTTATATTATGGACTAAAGAATTTTTGTATAAGTGACTTATATTATAGAGTAGTAAAAAGATTAGTTAAATTAATTATTTATTAAAAATGTGTATTAGGTTTTATAAAGCATCCCTTCTAACTATTTGTATTGGAAATTATTTTATTAATAGAAACTCATTTAATATATGTAATGATGCCAGTTGTTTAGAAGAAAAAATTATAAATTTAAAATATAAAATAAATTAAAATTTTATATTTATAATTAAAATATATTTTTCTATTAACTCTTAGATTTAGAAAGGAAATAACTGCAATAATACACACATATATATATAGGAAGCAACCTTATAATGTATTAGGATTTCTTTCGGCCCAACCTTATTCATCGCTTGGTCGTCTGCCTAGTTATCCTACTTCATCAAAGCCCGCAAGACAAATAAGACATCTTAAAACCTTAAGAAAAATCGAAATTTAGTACAATTAACATTTAGTTATACCAATAGGGGTTAGTTCAAATGGTAATTGGCTCGATATTGTTTAAATAAAATTTTAAATTTGAACCTTGGCGTATGCAAAAAATCCCTATTCAAAGACTCACCCACTATAACTAGGTGTGCGATACAAATCGAATCCAGATGTAGTTAGAGCAAAACTTCAGTGAACCAGGTAAGCAACTAAAAAAAATATTTAGTTATATTCTTTAAATATCTAATTAGAGATTTGATCTTTAGTAATATGTATGAAAAATGTCTCATGATTAATACTAAAACCTTTTTAAGAAGTTTACAGCATGAAAGGATTAGAATTGATTTTAGTCCAGTTACATTGATCTTACAAACTTGATTTTAATTAGAATTGATTTTTTTGTAACATGATTTGCATTTAGATGCCATCTGCATCAAAATTGATTTTAACAAAAATAGATTTGGCTGATTTTAATCTAAAAGTACTTTTAGAATTAGATGTGTAGACCGTGGGTTTGATAATATAACATTACATGACTAATTATATTGCATACTGCATGATCTTTAAAACATTCAAAACATTTTAAAGACTTTTTACAATACCACATGACTAATTGCACTGTCATCAAAGTCTGTAAGCGGCAAACTTCAACCAATTCAACAAATTTTGCTCATATGGTTTCAACGCTACAAACATCTCCCTTTCAGGCTGCGACAGAAGGAGTTGACAGCATCGAGAATGCCAATCAGGATCACTTGTGACGGCCTCCATTTTCTGAAGTTCAACCATCAGTTCACTAATAGACGTTCTAGCCATCACTTGTGTCCGTGACTCAGATGCCACGGCGATTCTACTTATTGCATCTGCTATCTTTTTCGAGGTAGGAACTTTCATCTTCTTGTCGCTCACTTCAACCCTCTTCCTCTTCCCCTTCCCCTTCCCATTGCCTTCACTACTGTTTCCCTGAGAAGTGTTTAAATTAACACTTTGCAACTCCGCACTAACTGCAGCAGCAGTCCCTGGATTTTCATCGCAGTCTCCTGATCCTTCATCCAAATTCACGCAACCATTGTCCATCGCCAAACAATACACTTCAGCATTTGTGTCATTAGGTGCATCAGCATTTATGTCATTCTGTATTGTTCCAGAAGACGGCATCAATGCCAAATTTCCTATAGGTCCCGTATTCTTGAACAAAATATTTAATTCCTGGGCAAACGGAAGTCCTTTATATCTGAATTTATCATATTGTGGATTTTCCTGCACATATACAACTCATTAACATGATATTATTGTCATAAGAAGGATATAATTTATAACTTAACACAAAAACTTCATACTGATATCTTTTTCATCCACCAATCATCTGGTGCATCGATAGTATTCTTTGCATTATCCCATTTTAAGTCTGTCTCTTCACCAAACAATTTATCCCATTGCAACCATTCTTTTCTAAGATTGTCCCACTTGTTTTTTAATTGAGTTTTGTCATATTGTCTGCGAGTTTTCTCATTGAAGCCAGCCCTAATATCTTTCCACCCTTTCTTTGTAAATGTACCTCCCTTCCGTTCGTTTTTGCACACTTGTTCCAAGCATAACTCGATAAAAATCTTAGTCGCATTCATGTCCCATGTAGCCTTTGACTTATCGTTGGTCATTTTGCTACAAGGAAATGCATGAGAAAAATTGTGTATCAACACAGCAGGCCATAAATTCATAAGTAACATGAGAAAATGTATACAAGCCAATACTATAATTAAGTAGGTCTGGCCATCACAACAAAAGGTCAAAAGGGGCAGAAGATAGATTATACAGCAATAACGAACACAGCAAAACTAAGGCCAACAATAAGGTGTACTATGCTATACGTACTTCAAATAGCATAACTGAATTTCAAGAGGAAATTAATCCCAGATGGAATTTGTATTGGCTTTCAATTAGCCTAACAAAATTGACAAGAGAACGAAGCTCTACACCAAGTAAACCACATAATTCAATATGAAAGCTATAGAAGGTATCTTAAAAGACCAGTAACAAGTAGAAGGAATGCTTTATTTAAGATGAAGGAGGAACAACCAGACATTTGTTAATCCTAATGAATCAATTCAACAAATAGATGAAACCCCAAAAACTCCAAATGTCCATGATAACTTCATAGAAAAAACGAAATGCAGAAACCACCGCTTGAACAAACTGAATGCTGCAATGATAATAATGACCTATGTATTTACACAGCTTTAACAAAGTCATAAGGTAATTTCACATATCTCACAATAACAGCAAGGACGCTTTGATGATTACCAGTCAAAATCAGGATGACATAAAGTTATAGGAAAATGAAGTTAGTGCTCCTATCAGCTCATCGCAAACCTAATGATTGCAATATTCGAAATTTAAAAGATAGCAACACCTCACTCAAAACATCATGATCCATATCAGCAAAATACAAACATGTAATTAAACCCTATGATTTTCAACGACAGAACCCAATCTTGTAGATGTGAATGTAAAAATACCCTCCAAAGATGCTCTTTTCTGTATTGATTGCTTGTCATTTTCTTCCTCATATTAAAATTACCACCCAGAACCACTTTTTCTCCCCAAAATTGAAATTGAAACTCGTATTTCTAAAAATCGATTAAAACAGGAGAAATTGAGAACAAGGTGAGAAGTAAAATACGAACCCGACGCAGCAAACTTAGGAGAGAAACGCAGATCGAACAAAGTAAGAAGTAAAACACGAACCAGATGGCAGATTGAGACCAGATCGGAGAAGCAGATGGCAGAACGATGAAGCCACGAGGAACACCAGATAGCAGGTGGATACTAAAGCACGAACCAGATGGCAGCCAAGAAGAAAAGTCACCAGAACGAGGAGGAGATAAGAGGTGGAACGACGGAGAAGAGAGACAAAGGCAGCGAAGCTAGGTCAGGGTCTCCGGGATGCTTCTACTGTAACGCGGTTTGGAGGAAGAACGGTACGGTTGAGTTTTCAGTAACGTGGTTTGGGGCTGTAAATTGCGTTTTGGGCTTAAAAACGCCGGTCCAAGTGTCATTGGGAATTCGAGTAACGTAATTTTAGATAAATTAGATATTTAGAGGTGATTTCTATTTAAGGGTCTGTTTGATAAATTGTCAAATCTAGGTTTAATTCAAAATTTAAGTTTAAAAAAATTTTAAGTCAAACAGCCATATTTGTTCAAACGGGCTTTTGGACTAAACTATAGTTTAAAACTAAAGTTTCAAATAAACTGGTCAGAGTAGCTTATGGAACTGTAAACTACTTATGACCTAATCAATTACTATATTACCCATATTTTTTCTTATACCCTCTCTCCTCTCTCATACTTTTTCTTATACACTCTCTCTTTTCTTTCTTACACCATTTCTCCTCTCTTCTCTTATCTCTTATCTCTCCTCATTTAATACTCATACATTTTTTCGTAATTTACCCATAATAAAAGCACTTCTGAAAATAACTATCCAAACACTCATTTATTCAAAACCACTTTTTTTTCATAATCTCTTTTCCAAAACCCCTTTTCTATAAACCCATTTTTTTCATAAACCCATTTCTAAAATCTTATCCAAACACACACTAAAAAAGAAAATTGGCTTACTGTGATTCTTTGAAATTTCTTTTAAGAAAAGAAGTAATTTTGAGAGATTGATTTTATCACTTCTCTAATTTATCATGATAATTATTTAATAAATGGTACGAAAATTATAATGAATCTTGCCAACTTTTTTTAGTATTAAAATAAAAACTAAAACAATTATTTTCAAGAGAAGGGCAAATTCTCCACTACCATTAGTTTCTAGTTCTTCATCCCATTAAAATAAAAACTAAAACAATTATTTTCAAGCGAAGGGCAAATTCTCCACTACCATTAGTCTTTAGTTCTTCATCCCAATTTATAAAATTCTTTGCTTATGTTTATTCATAAAAATAAAAAATTAAATGCCACAAAGTTTGCTATGAGAAAACCCCTCTTAGAAAAGATATTGTATTCGTTATTACTTAAAAGGTCATCGATGATCTCTCAAACTTGAAAAAAGAGGGATGCACATCCTATATGGTCACTACCACCTTTAAATACTTATTTAGATTAACTTATTTTTTGACTTATTTTAAATATTTAAACATGCACGAGATAAACATGTGAGAGGAATTTTGTTTCCAATTGCATAAACAAGTGTTTTTGGGGGTTCAACTGTGATTCCAAACAACTTGGGTAGGCTTACATTAATGACTGGATTAACTGGAGGACACACAATTTGGTAGTCTTATTTTTTACCGCAACCACATTTAGATTAAGGGTTTTTGCTAAAAAGAATTTGATTACCTCCCCAACACTGCTGCTGAACTTTTGTAAGTACTTTGGAAGACTTAAGGCCGTAGTTGTACTTAAGGTGGAAAAAAATCAGCATCAAACGCTGCATAAGCTTTTAAGCATATAAGGAATGGATATTCTCAAAATCATTTTCTTATAAACACCGTTAAGGATGTTCGGGATTTTCTCATGAGGGACCAGATCTTCTAATTGAAGAGAAGCGAATAAGTGTGTTGATTGGTTGGCCCACAGCAAGAGAACAACCCAGCTAAACAAAAATGCAAAACTCAACCAGAGCAACTCAGCCAATCTCCCTATCTTCATCCACAGTAGCTTGGTCAGCAAGCAACCGGACTTTCTGCATGATAGGAATTTCTGAGAAATGAGAATGATAGAGCAGAAGAAGCAGAACTCAATCAGTCATGTTGAAAACCTATTCCAAATAACCTATTGTATTTCCAATCGCAATGCAATCTACCCTGATGTTCTAACCTCAAATTGTTAGGACTCAGTCCTAGAACATAAGAAGGCCTTATCAACGACAAAATTTTATTAGGAAGAAACTTACAGCTTCTATTGGCATGTGGGAGAAATTTGGATTTGGATTTCAAGGTATCATCAACTTGCTCGGCTCCATCATGTATTCTCCCAAGTCTTCTAATGATTCTCCATGGATATCAAACCATCTTGTATTCTAATGATTCTCCATTGATAGGCTTCTTCAGAAATTAGCCGAATGGACCAAAACAAATTTCAAAGTCATGTTTGGCCAAATAAATGTGATTCTTAGGCTCCAAATGCGTATCAAAACAGAGCCATCTTCTGCATTCAAGTACTCAAAAGCGAAAATTTCTCCTATTTCTACAATCCCTTGATTTCCTTATGGTTAAGCCAATAGCGATAACCCATCTCCACATACTCCCACCTCCCTGGCCATCATTATTCAGATTTTCCTTGAGCCAACTATCAAAATTCTCATTCAGAAAGGAAGGAAAGCTTATCATTTGGAACCAACATGGTCCAAACATCTTTTGATGTATAAAAGTTTGTAGTACATGGTTCAAGTTTTCAACATCATCATCACAGTACACAATCCTATTGTGTCACTCAAGGTTTGTGAGGAGCTTCTTCAAAACTATCCAAATGAATACTGACTCTTTGAGCTCCTGACCAATTCCAAGCGAGCTTCCAGAGCAGTAATATACACTTTGCTCAAATTCTTGAATTCCTTGTTCTACATTCAAAAGCATGTATTTTCCGGTGTAAAATCTGTAGGTTTTATTAAAATTACAGTTTCTTACAAAAATATATTTTAGTGTCATTGTGCATCCTCATATGTAAGGTAATCCTCCTTAGCACAACATGAATATCGCTCATATTTCGATGAGATGCATCCCCTTCAAGGAAACAAAGGCTTTTGTTTCCAATCTGCACCCAACTACATGCTCTCTGTTTTATAACTGCTCGACCTTTCATTAAAATCATGATCCTATTGACATACTTCCACTTGTCAGCAGCAGCATATATATTAGATAACATAACATAAGCACCTGAACTATAAGGATCCAAATGCAGAATTCTTTTTGCTGCCAGTTCCCTCAATTCCACATTTGCGTGAACACTACATGTTTGGTAGTTGAGAAGTGGAAGTGGAATCTTTCACTTCACTCATTTGGTATGATGAAAGTCATTTCTACTTTCAGTTCTAATATTTTAAGCTATTTCAATTATATCAGAAAAATTGAGAATTAAGATGATGAAAAAGAAAATAAAAATTTTTAAACTATTTTACACCAGTTATAAAATTTCTAAATAACTTTAACTCTTCCTAAATTATAAAAAAAATGGTTTAGACCATTTTAACACAAATTATAAAAAAATACATAAATATCATACTTATTTTCATCATACTAAATAAACTTTTAAAACACATTTTCAGTTTAATTTCTCACCCATTTTTACTTTAACTTCTATCAAAACATTTTTCATCCTACCAAACGTACTGGTACAGGCAGCAAGAAAAGAACTCCAGATAGCAGAATCTGCTTCAAATGGCGTGTCTTGGATTATTCTGAAGGCTCTCTGCAACTGACCTGCTCGATCCATTATGTCAACTAAACAAGGGGGAAACATTATATTTGTGGATCATCAAATTAAGCAGATTCACACTCTCTTCAACCTTCCCTGCATGGCAACATGCAGATAGCAAACTCAAGAAAGTTATCCCGTTAGGTTCAATACTGACTGAAACCATCTGATTGAAGTAGGAGAGAGCTTTGTCATATAGACCATACTGTGCAAATGCAATAATTATGGTGTTCCATGAAACAAGGTCTGGATGAGAAATTTGCTGAAAGCTAACTCAGAATCAACGATTCCGCTGCATTTGCTGTACATAGTAATCAAGGAACTAAACACTGACAAATCTGACTCAAAACCATGCTTAATTACTAGAGCATAAGCCAGTCTTCCTTCGACGAGTGATGCAAGATTGGAACAGGCAGTAAAAACTGAAACAAAAGTCAAGTCATCTGGCTGCATCCCAGTCTTGCCCATATGTGAAAATAAATTCATTGCCTCCTCCCCTTTCCCATTTTGAGCATAACCTGCCAACAGTTAGACAGTTAATTGTGAAGGCAAAGTCACACTGAGCAAACCAAATACAGCAATATAGCAGAAGAAAGAATAACCTGCTCGGTTTACAGCAAATTCTAATTTCATTTTCCCCTCACCTTTAATTTTAAGAAAATCCAAGTCAGCTTTAAAAGTCCAGCACAACACACATGATGGCCAGATATTTGAAGAATTTAAAGGAAGCAAGTGTAGCCTTTAAGTCCAACACACCAGTCAAGAACCGGAGTACTATGCACATCGCACATACCATCCCAGTGTACTGAAACTCAGATTTTGATGAGAGACCATTGGAGATCAGAACTATCTTAAAAGCTAGCCAAAGTTTTTGGCATCCAAAAGTGAAACCAAGAACATTCTGGCAAATAAAAGATGGTTGACTACATATGAATATTTATATATCCAACATCCTAAATAGTTGCATACTTTCAGAATTGCTGCAACTAAGCTGCCAGTAGCTTTTTATAAAACAAGATAGAGTAAAGGAATCAAAAAGCATGTACATATAGTCTAATATTAGCCAGCAAAATGGATTAACATACTCTATGCAAAGCAAAGGGAACTTGATACTATAGATGTTTCAAATTCAAAAAGTGAGCAAACAACAAATGACCTCATGCACTGTAATAATGTTCATATGGCATACCTGTTATCATTGCATTCCAACAAATGCGATCTCTTGATCGGATTTCTTCAAACAAGAGTCTAGCGTCTTCCATCTTCCCCTCCTTACAATAACCCGCAATCATAGCTGTCCTCACAACAATATTCTTCTGCGGCATTCGCTCAAACTGTTTTCTTGCTTCATAAAACCCATTCTCCACGAGCCCAATAATCATCACCGTCCAAGAGATGACGTTTTTACGAGGCATGACATCAAACAGTGCCCTTGCACTCTGATCTCCCCAATCCTACAATACCCATCGATCATTGCAGGGTAAGAAATGACATTCCGAGAAGGCATCTCCTCGAAAAGTCTATCGGCTTCATAACTCCGGTCAAATTTCACAAAACCCGAGATCATTGCATTGTATGACGCAGTGTTCTTCTCTGTCATTGTCAGAAAATAGTTGTAAGCATCGTCAACCATATCGTTCTCCATACACCCAGCTATCAAAGAATTCCAAGACACCACATTCTTCACAGGCATAAACTCAAACAGCCTTCTCGACTCTTAAAAAAAAAACCATTTTGCCAGTACACAATCACCATAGAATTCCATCTAACCACGTCTTTTGTGGGCATTTCATCGAACAACTTCCAAGCAGACCAAGGTTTCCTTCTCGCGCGAGAGCACCAATCTTGACGTTACATCGATATACATCCCAAGTCGAAATAAATCTCAAAGGTAGAAGTAGGAATTGGCGTGCAATATTGGAGTATAACGTTGAGTCTCCTGAGATTACGCCGTTGCAGATTCGAAATTGAATTATTGGTAAGAGCGACACCTGCTTGAGGGTGGATATACGTGGAAGAGCAAGAGAGGCAGCATACGTACATAACGAAAAGTGTTTAATTTAAACTTTGAAGAAGGCAATAGAATAGCGAAGAGAACAAAGCGAGCCTCTGATTCTTGTACAGCGACATTACGGCAAACGACACAGATTAAATAAATGTTCCATGTACATAGAGTTTAGAGAACATATGCTAGAAGAGAACGAGGTACGAAACCAATATTACCGTCCAAGGTAGGGAGATTTTTTCTTTTGAAGTTGACTAGTAATGTAATCAACAATATCATCATCATCCAACTTCTGAACTAGGTTCGTCCCATACGCATTGTCACTGTTTTTGAGAGAGAGAAGTATAGGACACTTGCACGCCCTTCATCTTCTGACATCGTACTGAGCAAGAAAATTAAAACCAAACAAACGATAATAATGTCGCAACTAAGCATATCATCAGAGCTCCGGTATCCCTCCTTGTCCAAACTCCAAATGAGCATCATCAAGCTTTTCGAAAAGACACGTGTGAAACATGGTCAAGTACACATGTTGACTGCTTATGTTCATTCACACCGAGAAGCACTGGCTGATCATATTGCACGCCTAGATCATTATGGAAGCTATGATCTGACTGTGACTCTTAGTAGGCCTTTTTTCCTCAAGACTTTGTAAAGCAAAATAAGACGTGCGCTCGCCCATTAACGAGTTTGCCTACAGGACTATAACCTATATCCGAAGCTTTTTGGTTGATCGATACGCATCACTTTATTTAGACCTAAACAAAAATGATGACCCCATGTACATACACCTGACGTTTATTTGAGAGATTCAAAAGCATCTTTCACTATAACAATCAGAAAACAAGCATGTCCCCTTCACACATTAGACAATTTTTTGGTACTTTAACCTTTGTTTAGTTAGGGGGAATTTTTAAGGAGAGAGTGTATTTGATTAAAAAAAAAGAGAAAAAGAGTACAAATTTTTTATTTTTATATATTTTTTTCTTTTATTTCCCCTGTAAAATAGAAGATTTTTAGAAGGAAACAAAAATTTTTACTTTTTTTTAATTAAATTATTTTTTATTTATTTTTAATATTTTAATTATACTCTCCAATTTTTTTATTTTTTACATTTAAATTTTTTTATTCACATAATAATTATAATAAAATTTAATAAACATAATATATTATTTATATATTATATTAAAATATATAATAATTATAAAATTATTAAAAAATAATATTAAAAATTTTATCATATTAATTAATTTTTTTAATTTTATTATATATATAAATTTGATAAAAAAATTTAAAATTTATAAATTAAAAAATAATAATTTTAAAATAAATATTATAAATAAAAAATAAATAAATTTAAATAAAAATATAAAAATATATTTATTAATTTTTAATTAAATGTTCTTTCTTTTCCTCTTAAATCAAATAAAAAATATCATTAATTATTTTCTCTTATATTTAATTAACCTATCCTATCGGACCCAAACAATGCCTTAAAGTTGTGAATACACACGCTTAAGCTTCGCATACAAATATAAAAGGGCATAACATTTCACAATCTAAAGTCTAATCCCGAGCCTAACAAATACGTGGGAAAGCGAAGAACCAGGCCCAAAATCATGGGCAAATATCATACTTTGTTTTAGAACAAGATAACACTGGATCAGGTGGCAACAACATGTTAGCCAAATACAAATTAGCACAAGAGCTAGACATTGCAAACCCAATTCTAAAAACAAAACAAAACGCAATCCATTAAACGGCATGTCTGTACCATACTATTTGCCCATCATAATTAATCTAACAAGTCAATAATTACGTACCTTCAGAAGGCACAACTAAAATGTATTTCTCAAGAAATTAAAAAAAAAACTGAATAATAAAACACTAAACAGCAACATCCTATCTTCCCAACAAGATGCAAAACAATTCAAGCACGTTCCCCACGAATCCTTCTAGCAAGCTGGATATCCTTAGGCATAATTGTGACACGTTTGGCATGGATTGCACAAAGGTTAGTGTCCTCAAAGAGTCCAACTAGGTAGGCCTCAGCTGCCTCTTGCAGTGCAAGCACAGCATGGCTCTGGAAACGAAGATCAGTCTGCCATCGCAGAACGAGAAAGTGTCAATGTCTTCGGCGAAGAAGTTGCATTTAAAGAGGAATGCTAACGAGAAATATTTATGATACCTTGAAGTCTTGAGCAATTTCACGAACAAGTCTCTGGAAAGGGAGTTTCCTGATCAAGAGCTCGGTACTTTTCTGGTACTTCCTGATTTCACTGTCATGACAATAAAGAACAACTTTCAGACATACAAAACCACCAAACCTTCAAAAACACAACATAGCTCCACCCAATATCAATGCGTGTGGACAAAACTCACCGAAGAGCAACTGTTCCAGGGCGATAACGGTGAGGCTTCTTGACACCACCAGTGGTTGGGGCCGACTTACGAGCGGCCTAAAACCACATAACAAGCAGAGGGTAAGCCAACCTGTAAATTTTCTGAAAATGTATAATAATGATACCGATGAGAAAACAAACCTTGGTAGCAAGTTGCTTCCTGGGTGCCTTTCCACCAGTTGACTTACGAGCAGTTTGCTTGGTACGGGCCATCTATACAAAATAGAGACATGAAATTATCAAATTATTAAACTAATAACTGAGTACCCACCAAACACATTAAAGTGAGGAGACGATAGTCCATTCAACAAAAAAGAGGATATAAAAATCAGAAAAGAAACCCAAAAATTAAGTCTTGAAGACCAACCAAAGAATAAATGATTGAGGAAGCATACGATTGAAGTACTACTGGACAGGATGAAGAAGGAAGAAATAAGAAGTGAAACCAAAACCGAATAGCATGGACCCAAGGAATCATAAGTATAAATCAAACACACTCGTGTGCTCAATTACCGAATACAAATTAATTAGCATGATATCGTTGCCCAGTCAATGACCAGACCAACATAGCAAACCGCAAAATTTCTAGGAACATCTACTACGAAGACAATGCGATGAGAAGCGAATGTAAAAGTAATTCATTTAGCTGACCTACTCGAACCACGTACGCGGACTTCAACGTAATTTCGAAATCAAGTTACCAAAGATTCAATTTTAACCCAGAACTCAAGATTATAGCTAATACAACCACTAAATATAAACCCTAATTTCCTTAATCCCAGGAAAGAAAGAAACCAACTTACCTCAAGCGCGTCTCCTCTCTCCCTCTCTTCCTACCGCCTTCGTGGAGTCGGCCTGAGAAGAATCAAAAGTTTCCAACGGACAAGTAACTATGGGCTATTAATATCGTGTTAACAAGAGCAATAGACTGATCGGACGGTTATTAATCATTATCCGTGTGTTTTATTTTCTAACAATCGGACGGTTACTACAGTGCTTTTCTGTGTTTTCTGAGTTCAACAAACGGGTGAGATTTCATTCAAGAGATAAGACGCGGATCGTGATTTAGGATTGCTAGCTTTTTATTGGTTATTGCTTTGACACTTTTTAGAGTCGGCAAAATTGTTATCTTATTGCCTATATGTGATCTTTCTCATCAATATTTATCTACGTTATCAAAATTATTTTATTGAAAAATCTTCAGACTATAATTTTTAATTTTTAATTTTAATTTTAAAATTTTTAAAATAAATAATTATATTTATCTAAAATAATTTTTTAACTAAATTATAATTTTAAATAAATTAATAGAATAATAAAAAAAATTATAAATTATTTTTTTAATTAAATTATAATTTAAAACTATAGTTTTAGATAAGTAAATAAAATAACTTTTATAATAGTAAAAAAATTTATGAACTATTCAAATACTATTTTACCATACTTTTTTTATAATGTATCTCCTCTCTCATCTCTCTTCTATATTTTTTATAATCTTATATCTCTCATCTCTCATCTCCCATATCTTATCTATTTTCTTTATTTACTCTTTTTCACTCTCTCTCATCTTTCCTTTCTCTTTTTTACCCTATCTCATCCCTCCAATTTTTAATAAAACTATACTCTTTCTAATATTTTTCAATTACAAAATTACTTTTAGTAATAACTATTCAAATACTCATTTATCTAAAACTAATTTTTTCATAAATTCTTCTCTAAAAATTATTTTCTAAAAGTAACTCAAAAATCCTTTTTTTATAAATTTTTTTAAAAAATCTATCCAAATACACACTATATCACTAGTCAAATAAATATACATAATATTATAATATTATAAGTATGTTTAAAACAGAATTTGGAAAGGAATTATGAAAAAAAAAATTTAGACATCTTTAAAAAATTATTTTTAGATAATAATTTATAAAAAAAATAGATAATTATTTATAATTAAAAAATTATTAGAAATTGTATAATTTTATTAAAAATAAAAAAGAGGAAAGAGAAGAGAGAAGGTGAAAAAGAGAGAGAATAGAAGGAGGAGAGGAGAGTAGAGAGAAGATGTAAGAAAAAATAATAATAAAATATTAATTAGATAATTTATAAATTATTTTATTTTTCTATAAACTAATATTAATAGCTTATCTAAAATATTAGTTTTAAATTATAATTTAATTTAAAATTTATTTTAAACAAATATAGGGATGTTTGGTTTTTATAAAAACCATAGTTTTAATAGTGCAAAATTTTTAGTTTGAAAAAATTTTAAAATAAAGAGCCATATTTATCCAAAAGGACTTTTGAACTAAATTATATTTTAAAACCATTTAAACATGGTTTCAGATAAATTAGTCATAGTAACTTTTGGAACATTAAAAGAGTTTATAGATTACTCAATTACTATTTTACCCTTACTTTTTCTTACACCATATCTCATCTCTTTTATATTTTTTCTACTATATCTCCTCTCTCTTTTTATATTATCCCTTATATCTCTTCTATCTTCTCCTCTCACTTCTATCTCTTTCACCATCTCTCATCTCTTCTATCTTCTTCACCTTTGTTGTAAAAATTTGAACATATTGTTGCTATGATTGAAGAAGCACATGGTATGTCTGATTACTCATTTGATGAACTAATGAGTTATTTGTAAGCGCATGAAGAAAGTTTGCTGAGGTATGCTAAAAAGAATGAAGAAAAGGATTTTTAGGTGAAGGCAGAAACTAATGATAACTCTACTAGTTATAGTCATGGCAGATATGATAGAGGCCTTAGAAGAGGCCAAGGCAGGGGAAAAAATAGAAAGATGCTGAGAGTAAGCAATTTATCGCCCTTTTTTGCGAAAAAGAGAAAAGTAATCGTGTTTGATTTTTGGACAAAGGTTGTTCAAACTATATAATTAGAACGAAGTCATTGTTCAAGGAGCTTGATTGGTCTCAAAAATCATATGTTATCCTTAGTGACGATAACCAGATTCAAATTGAAGGCAGAGGTACTGTTAGTACTAAAACCAGCCAAGGTAATGCTAAAACCGTTTAGGATGTAATGCATGTTCCTACTCTATCCCACAATTTGTTTAGTATTGGCCAACTAATGACTAGTGGATATTTAATTTTGTTTAAGGATGGTTGTTGCATCATTAGAGACAACAATTATGGACAGATTATAACTAGAGTTCTAATGGCTAAAAATAAAATATTTCCTTTGAATGTTTCAATACTTGACAAGTATGATGTGGTTGCTAGTGGTAATAATAAGACTAGATTGTGGCATTTACGATATGGGCACCTAAATATCAATGGTTTGAAGTTATTGGATCAAAAGGAAATATTTTTAGTTTACCAAAACTTTATTCACTTGACTTTTGTGAAGGGTGTATCTATGGAAAGCAAAGTAAAAGATATTTTCATGTAAGTAAGGCATGGAGAACATCTGAATGTCCTGAATTAGTGCATGTTGATTTGTGTAGGCTTATGAGTATGAATTCTCTTGGTAGCTCTTGATATTTTTTTTACTATTTACATATTATTATAGTAGTATGTTTTGGGTTTATTTTGTATAAAACGAATATGAAACTTTTGATAGGTTCAAGAAGTTTAAAGTCTTTGTTGAAAGGAAAAGTGGTCTTCTAATAAAGATACTAAGAATAGATAGAGGAGGAGACTTTGTCTCAACTACCTTTAAGAATTTTTGTAAGGAAAATAGAATTTGCAGGCAACTTACAGCACCACATACACTAAAACAAAATGGTATTACTGAAAGAAAGAATTATACTGTAGTAGAGATGGCCATAAACATGATGCAAGAGAAAGATATTCTTATTTATTTTTGGGCAGAAGCTGTTATAACAGCAATATACCTTATCAATTTATCTCCCACAAAAGTTGTTCGTAGTCAAACACTATAGAGGCTTGGATAGGTAGAAAGCCAACACTAAGCCACTTTAAAATGTTTTGTTGTATAGATTATGCTTTGATTAAGACTCACTCTCATAAGTTTGATAAGAAATCTGAAAAATATATTTTTATTAACTATTATTCTGAATCTAAAGCATATAAGTTATATAATCTAATAAGTAGTAAAATTTCGATTAGTAAAGATGTAATATTTAATGAAGGTGTAAGTTGGGATTGGAGTGATAAACAGGTGTCACAAAAGATCCCTATGAATGTTTCATAAGAAGAAGAATAAGAGCTACTGCTTGTAATAAATTTATCTAGTGGAAACTCTTCATCAACTCCTAAGGAGTCTTCTACTACACTGAGAAGGTCAACAAGAGTCACAAAAACCAAACAGTTTCTACTTAGCGTCGATTTTTGGCATGAAATCATTGCCACACAGATAATTGTCGCGAACAACTTGTACCAAGGAAATCATTTCGGCATTTAACAAGTTTCCATCCCAACTTCATGAGGTGTGAATGATTCTGCAGCTTGGCATGTCGTATCCCCAAGTCTCCCCTTGTTTTTGGTTTGCACACTGAGTCCCATGCCACCAAAGAGATCTTCCTGACTTAATCCATAACTCCCCAAAGAAACCGTCTGTTGAGTTTGTCTAACTACTCGCAAGAGCTTGGAGGAATAAAAGAGGTTTGCATGGTATAACTTGGGACGGCAGTAGTGACTGACGAAATAAGAGTAGTTCGTCCCGCTAGGGAAATAGAGCCCATACGTCTTCCATTTGTCCAGGCGAGTCTTCACTTTTTCAATAACATCCGTAAACGAATCTTTGCTAACATGAGTGTGATGCAAATGCACACCAAGATATTTGCCCAGGCCTGCCGCTTGAGTGATACCCAATTGATTACTAATTTCCCGTGCACCTGCTATGGTTCATGTTAGTCGAAAAGAAAACCCGGGTGTTTGAGAAGTTTACCTTCAAGCCAGAACATTGACAAAAAGTCTCCAGACACTGCTTAATCAGATCAGCTTGCTGCAATGAGGCTTCTGCAAAGACAATAATATCATCCACAAAGAACAAATGCGATATTGGAGGACCATTTTTTGTTAGCCGAAGTGGTCTCCATTCATGAGTTTGCATCTTTTCTTGGATGATATGAGCTAATTTTTCCATGCAAACGACAAACAAGTAAGGGGAAATCGGATCCCCTTGTCTCACCCCTAGACGAGGTAAACGAATCAGCCTTATTACCATTCCAGATAAGTTGGAGATTAGCCGTGCTAAGGCAACAAGAAATAATCTCAATGAAATTGAGGGGTAAATTGAGTTCTTTAGGGCATCGGACCAGAAAATTCCAGTTAACTCTATTATAGGACTTCTCCAAGTGAATTTTAATAGCCATGAAGCCCTTCTTTCTCATATTGCGCATAGAATGAATAACTTCTTGCGCGATAATAATACTATCAGTGCGGAGTCGACCCGGTACAAAACCACACTGGTAGGGAGAAATGATTTGATGCATGAGTCTCTTCATTCTTTCGCGAGAATCTTTGTAATCACTTTATACCCGACATTACAAAGACTTATAGGTCTCAAATATGTAAACGTCTGTTTAATCCTTTTTGGGAATTAGAACAATCAAGGTTCCATTGATCTCCTTAATTGTTTAATGAAATTAGCTAAAGACCTCCCAACAGTATTCCACTGATTTTGATAGAACATGGCATTAGAGCCATCCGGTTTTGGAGACTTCATAGGTCCCATACTTAAGACAGCATCTTTAATCTCGTTCTCATCATCAACCCGAGAGCAGCATCTTAAATAAATCTCATAAATGGGGGGATAGCTGGCTTCACGTGAGCTCATCACGTACAGTATTATCTTCCGTGAAGAGGGCAGAATAGTATCCGTGTCATAGCACCTAGTATCATTTTGAAGGCGTATGGCGTCTACTCTGTTCACCTTTCTTCAACCGTTAGCTTGAGAATGAAAGGCTAGTATTCCTGTCACTGTACACACTCCAGTACGACCTCGCTTTTTGAGCCCAGAGAAGTGACTCTTGTGTAATTACCCTCGATTTCTTTCCAAATCTCGTTTTGAATTTCTTCGTAATAGCTCACATTCCACCCTCATTCAATAGCTTTTCTGACCCAATCAAGACGCCGCATTAGCTTCTTTCGACCATCAATATGGCCCAAAACTTTTTTATTCCAGAGACGACAAGCATCAGCAAATTGTGTCATATTTTGATTCCAGCTCATTACCTCATTCCATTTCTCATCTCATTCTCGTGCAAAACCCAAGAAGCAATATAACAGAATGGCCGTTGGGGTCACTCAAACAGCCCACTAATTTAAACCCTTGGTTTATTGATACCCATCTGAACGCAATATTAACAACCAAGAGGAACCTAAACGTACAATTATTTACATTGGAGACATCGGCCATATTTCTCGTTCAAAGGATCCGATTACATTATAAAACGTTCGTCGTCCTTGAATACATATTAGCGCAATTTTTCCTTGGCGTACTGAAATTTTCAAGGGCACAACATACGCAATTCCCGATGTACAGAACAGAACTACTCCAAGGGAAAACTCTACAGCAAAATACTGGAATAGAGTGCTGGATAGTGGAATTTGACGAGCTACACTAAGATTAGATGGCAACAAAATGTTAACCCAATACAATTTAGCGTGGCTGCTGCGCACATTAATAAAGAACTACAAAGTCCAATTTTACCACATCTACCAAATTCTAACGTCAAAAGAAACACCATTGTATCTGTTTCACAATATTTGCCTATCATAATTCATCTAACAAGACAGTCAATGCTAAAATTTGTTTCAATCAAATATAACAGACGAATAAACACTAAGCAGCCATCCTATCTTCACAACTAGCAGAATCACTCAAGCACGCTCCCCACGGATCCTTCTAGCCAGCTGAATATCCTTAGGCATAATCGTCACTCGTTTGGCATGAATGGCGCAGAGGTTAGTGTCCTCGAATAGTCCAACTAGGTATGCCTCAGCAGCTTCTTGCAATGCAAGCACAGCATGGCTCTGGAAACGGAGGTCAGTCTGCAAACACATCACCAGATATATCCATCAATATCTTCAATGGAGACCAAATATATTTAACCAAGAACACTAATATGAAACAGTCATTACCTTGAAGTCTTGAGCAATTTCTCGAACAAGCCTCTGGAAGGGGAGTTTCCTGATCAAGAGCTCAGTACTTTTCTGGTATTTCCTAATCTCACTGTAATCACCAAAAGCACACGAACATCAGCCAATCAATAATATCAAACCAAAATAACATTACAAAAGCGGACAAAATCATCTTAACTCACCGAAGAGCAACCGTTCCAGGGCGATAACGATGGGGCTTCTTGACACCACCAGTGGTTGGTGCAGACTTACGAGCTGCCTAAAACCGTGATAAAAACATCATATAAGCAGACTGTAAAACATGTAAACCTACTGGAAAACTCAAATGGTAATACCGATGCAAACAAACCTTAGTGGCAAGTTGCTTCCTGGGAGCCTTCCCACCGGTAGACTTACGGGCAGTTTGCTTAGTACGGGCCATCTGGATGGAATACAATCAATAAATTATCAATCAAGTTAAATTCCAACCAACACTATTCATAGAAACATCCGACATTCCAACTAATGAGACAAATGTCAACACGGCAAAGAAAGCACAAGAAACTCAACCATTAGGGATCCAATAAAAGCACAACCTCGAAACACATCATGCATCACATCATTTTAAGCTATAAAAAAAGGGTAAAAGAATTGGGCTTAAATCACAAGAACGCATAGACAAAAGTAATCGGAAGTCCACATCAAACACTAAGTCTACAGGATAACAGAATACAAAGTAGTAAGACGGACTCGTTAATGCTGGATTGATAATATTTCTCACTTTAGCCAGCAAAAACTTCAAACATCTGTAACAATAAGCCCATTCGGTGCAGATGACCAGAACAAAACAAGAAATACGCATAATTCCAAGGGACATATACGAGAGAGAGAGACAAAGAGAAAACAGAGAATATAAGCGATTGAACGAAGAAAATTCTACCGTTCAACCAATTTATCTAACCTATAATCAAGATCCGCTCTTCAAGGTAATGCCAGAATAGAGCTACTTAATATCAATTCAAAGAAAAAGAACTCCTAAAATTGTTGCCGGACAGCGTTAACCTGAAACCCCAATGTCCTCAATCGCAAAAGTAATCTCACCTCAAGCAACGCAAGCGCCTTCCCTCTCTCTTCCTTTCTGCGTCCTTCGCTAATCCCGCGTGAGAAGAATCAAAAGTTTTCAAAGAAAGAATACTGATGAGCTATAAATAGCGTGTCCTAAGGAGGGCCCGGAATGATCGGACGGATAGAAATCAGTATCCGTGTGCTTTTTTGGTTAGAAACGGACGGCTGCTACAGTGCTTTTCTGTGTTTTCTGGATTTAGATAGACGGCTGAGATTTCATTAACGAGATAAGTCACGGATCGCGATTTATCATTGCTCGCTCCCCATTGGTTGCTTCTACTTACCCTTTAAGAATAGCAAAAATGTTATTGTTATTGTTATTATACCATATAATTATTATAATCCCGTTTTGCATTACGCTACATTGACTTTTATTAGGGTAAATTACGGGGGGCGCCTTATAGGCGAAACATTCAAACAAGTCAGGAATTTTTTTCTGTCTCCAATACAACAATAATTTTTTTTCTATAAAAATTTTTAAAAAATAATTAAATTTAAAAATAAAATCTTTTTTTAAATAATATTAATATTAAATAGAATAAATTATCTATTATCCTTATATATAAATCTAAACACCTAAAAATTAAAATATTTTTTAAATATTATAATTAGAACTATAACAAAATAATATTTATTAAATAATAATAATAAATATATTCTTACAATGTTGGGCTGCATATATACTATTGTCAATTATCAAATTTTTAAATAAATTGTCAACTGTAAAAGTTTTGTTCAATAACACTTTATTTAGTATAATTTGTTTTATTTTCCTATGCCCTCCTCAAAAATGCTTCATTCTATATTTTTCTCTCTCTATTTGTTATTTTTTCTTGGGCTAATACATGAGTTTCATAAGCCCAAAACGGGAAAAAGCACACTGAATTCTTTTTTATATGGGAGCCTTGATTAACTCAGTTCATGAAGAGGTTAATATTTGCCATTCAAAGCGCTACCTACTAATTACTAACAAGAATTTGATCTAGCCCGCCAAAGGGGGACTAGTTATAAATTTCAAATCTCAACTGTAAAAAATATTTATATTTAATATCGTTTTAAATAAAATTATATTCAAGATAGCTGTAATTAAAAAAAAAACAAAACAAAAGAAACGCTATCTAATACTTGTGATATCAAAAATCGCTACGCAGATAAATCCCACACTCCCACCTCTTGTCTTAGATCGCAAATTATCAAAACACGTATAAATGGTCATCTTTACTTTTTATTAAGACATTGTTTGGTTAAAAAATCTTGGAAGGAAGGGAAGGGGAGAGGAGAGAAGGATAAGGTAAGAATAAATACATTTAGTTGAAAAATAATAGAAGAGATAGGAAATATCAATTTTTATTTTTATTTTTTTATCCTTCTACTCTATCTCCTAGTCTCTAAGAGGTTTTTTATAGAAATAAAAATAATTTATTAGACCATTGACTAAATTGGCGAGTTATTTTTTTAATAATATAATTTTACCTTTCAAACTAAAAACTAATTTTTCTCTATTTCTCCTTTGACAATATGTTAAAACAAATTAGTTACATTATTTTTTTGTTAATACTTTGATAAATTATCTTATGTCTTATATAATTATAAAAATATTTTGTCACATATAAATGAGTTAATTTGTCTTTTGAGATCTAAAATTTAAAAAATAATAATTTTAATATAAATTAATATTATAAAATAAGAAAGAATAACTATAAATAAATATATAAGAATATATTTATTAATTTTTAATTAGTTCTTACCTCTCCTCCCCAATCAAACCAAAAAAAAAATCTTCTCTCTTATTTCTGTTACCCTCTCCTATGTTTTGAACTAAACAAAACCTAAAGAAAAAACAATCTAACGATAAACTAGTTTGACCTCAACATCAATCCTCAATCAATATACACACGTGTAAAATTTACATAAAATTATACTATTCAGTCTCATTTCTTAGATTCCATACAAAGGCTCAAAACTCAGAATTTGGTTTTTAAATTGCCCCACTTTATATTGTATTCTTCAAATGAAAATAGATAGTAAAAGAAACTAATTAACAAAATAATTTACATCAACAAAGACATCTTTTACCATCCAATGCCCAAGGTAACGTTTCTTACATTTCTTTCTTCCCTCAATGCCGTTTCTGCGCCGTCCGATTCTGCTCAAAAAGGGGGGGAAATAAAACTGTCCTGACTTCTCTTTTACATTGGTATGAACAGAGAGATACATGTAATGTGAAACTAAATATTAACTTTCCACGCCCAAACGCAACAAAAAAAAATCATTAGGTACCGAACCAAAACCAACTATAGCAAAACTATAAACCATCGACAAATACAGCAATAAACCAATGAAGCAGAGGAGTCGAGAACTTGAATCGAGGCAATAGAACAAGAAGAGACAACCATGGCCAACAATTTGGTTTGCACAGTGCCAACCAAAGCCCCACCAAGAATTTACTGTGATGAGGACTAAAAAAGTCTTATTTTTTTGTCAATTTTCCCTGTCAAGCTGAAAATCCTTGGCTCCCCTGCCCAAAGCATGAATTTTTTTAACGCAAGTTTTTCCTAAACTTAGGTATCACTAAAGTGAAAGGAGTCAGCCACTTCAAAGTGTGTAGCAATTTGGACGACGGCAGTACGAACAGCTCCAGATCCCGGTGCAACAAGTGTGGGCAGGTGAGGCAAGCAGAGTGGCAGATACTGCTCGCTTTCATCGGGAGGGCAGTAAAAAGAGATTGCTGACTGACAGAAGATGAATCTGTAGATAACACACATCACACAACCAAGTCCAATCAAGTTCACTGGCAGATGAACTAGTCAAAATTTGAACTTTTGCAAAATTAAAACAAAAAATATCTACTAATCCACCAGAACTTTAAAACAAAAATACCTTAAAATAAGCCGCCGCAAAAAAGGATCAGTTATGATTTGAGCCCAGACTAAATCCAAGCTAGTAGTTGATGAGCACAGAATTATTTCCCACTCAGCAAAGGCGTTGGCAAGAATGTTCTCCGCTTGGTTATAGACATCCTAATGTTAACACAACAATGAGTATGCCAAGAATCAAGGTGCTCTAAGACACATCAAGGACCATTCAGATCAACCCACCTTGTCAACCTCACTGGGGGACAGGCCAACCATCTGGAAAAATGCCGACAAAGGAGCAGTCAAGAAGAAGGTAAACTGGCTTCCATTATGCAAATTCACATCAGATGGATTCTTGAAAACTGGCATTAAAGGTGAAAGAAAAATAGCAGCTGTCTCCCCCCTTTCAGCACCACGTAAAACCTGCAATCAGTTATGTCCATCAGGATAACTCTGTAGCATTCTCCATTAGAAATACGCAAAGGACCAACAAGACATCAGGACTCGACATAATGGAACACATACACAAAATAGTCTAAATGTTCAAGATGTAATATCTCCACCAAGAAGATGATGTCAAAAGCATCCCTCATCCTTAATCCAGAAAGATGTGGCTTTGAAGTTATTTATTTGTCTGCCTATGATAAGATTCTGTCTTCGCATTTCAAGATGAATTCTGAGAAAAAGAAAACTTAGTGTCTCAAAATTCATCTTGAAATGCCAAGACAAAACCTGATCATAGGCAGAAAAAGAAATAACTTCAAATTATATATTCTTTTGAAAAAGGTAAAATTACTTATAGGTAACAGGTAAGAAAATTAAATACAGAGAGGTCCCAAAAATTTTATATTTACACGTCAAATTATAAGTAAAATTTAACAATTTATGTTTTACAAGTTAAACTTTCATATCTATAAATCAAGTTGCCATTTACGAATCAAAACTTTTAAAACTCGTAAAAATTTGAATTTCTTGGGACCTCTTTGTATTTAATTTTCTTACCTGGGACCTTTCCCTTTGAAAATTTAAAATCAGATTCAAGAAATATAGAGAATAGCACAACCCAACAAATTCCCCCAGCAAGTCTTGCACAAGTTTTGACAAACCTGCCTTGAATGCGTGGCTGTTATCACTATCAATAATGAAGAAAAGAGGTTTGCGAGTGAATGGTACAAGATCGCCAGGGTAAAGATTGTTTGAACCTGATAATTCAAGAAAGAAGCAGGAGTAAGTGGACATGACAAAGGTGCATGTTTCCTCTGTAACATAAATCAAGATTGTTAAAAATAAATCTTGCAACACGACTTGGAACAAATGCTCCCAACAGAAATACAGTGGAGAAGAGACCCACTGCAAATACCCACCTTCAATGCCCTTGGGACCAAACCAAAGATAGTTGTCATAATAGGAGTTGGATTCTCTCTTGCCATTGATTTGCGAGTCAGAAGGTCCACTGCTCTGCTCTTGGGAAGCCTGAGAAAGGACTTTGTGCCTCGAATGTTTCGATGACACTCCAGAATTCTCCAACTGATGGATATTATTATAACCAGCCTTCCCTGTATAAGTGATAACCAAGGTAACCAGCCTAGTATGACAAGACCAATAGATTGATTTTTTACACTTAAAACATTCAAATAACCTGAGGCTGATAGATATAGAAGCACAACACTATCCGGTGGCAGTTCCTCGCAAATTGCTGCCATAACCTGTGTAGCATCATAAAGCTCAATATCAGACGAATTATACATTCAACATAATGTGATGAATTATACATCAAGAAGACATAATTGAATCCATTTTAACAAATGAAAAAGTGATTCTTAGTTTAGGCACTCCTGCGTTGAGGAAATAAAACAAACTTATGAGATAAAAATGTACACTAAATCGATGAAATACATTAAAAGCAGCAAGTAAAGAATAGGCAAATCAGAATATCAACTCATGGGGAAACAAGTATGTAATCAAAACTCTCCCCCAATATGAAGCAAAAATGCTATTTGCTTGACCCCTAGAAACTGAATAGCATTATTACAGCGGCTATGTAACAAGATTGAAAACTCACTGCTATCAGATGTGTTACAGATGGACGATAAAGAACAGCCTTTCTTGGATTAGGAGGCACATTTGGATCTGTCATATCTGCGGCTAGGTTCATATTTATTAACCCAGAAGTTCCCGAATGATCAATGCAGTCCCCATTCTCAAGCGGTTTAAGAACAGGTTTTTGGTAGAACGATCCACTTGGCTCCCATTCTAAACATTGCATCATTCTGTAGGTGTCTAATGTAAGCTCAGCGAATTTGACCTGAAAATGAGAATATATAACCCTCCAGCAATCGTAGATAATTTAACTACCCAAATTTGAGAACCGCACTGGTGACATGAAGTAGTGTTAACTAACCTCATTCTGATGATAACTTGTCAACAGGGCATCTCGAAATTTTAAAACCCTCTTTGCATGAAAACGAGCTACATATGGAAGAGAAGCCTGATGAGTATCAGTTATGGCACAATAACGCAAAGGCCTGATAGCAAAGCCATTCTCTGCTTTTGTAAATCGGACAATTTCTTGCACCACTTGCCTCCATTCCTTTAAGTTAGTCTCCTGAGAAGTAGTAGATCACATTCATCAAATTACAGATGCAATGCATACCTTTCATTCTATTGGTTATCAGTATAATAAGAAAAATTTGTTTATAGGTATATAGTAATAAAGTATTCTGGATGTTTTATTTGAATCTGGAAAACTTTAATTTTAACGTTAGTAATGAAGCATGTACGGGCAGATAGAGAAAATTGCGAATCATAAGTTCAGAGCTTTTGATTTTGAATCGGAAAAAAAAAATGATTAAGCATGTCAATTATGGTATGCGGCAGATTCGGAAATAAGAAATAACTGCAGCAGAGCATTCAAAGGATGACTAAAGTTTCAGACCAATATATGAAGTTCATCTTACAGTTTCACAAATCTAGACAGTTAAAACACTATATTGGCTATCAGTTTAATAAGAAAAACTGGTTTAAATGTATAACCATAGACTACCACTTTTAGTTTGGAAAACATGGGAATATCCCCCACTACAATGATATCATACAGAAGTTTCTATTCGAATTTGAAGCATTACATCATGTCAACCCCAAAAAAGATTAACAAAAAAAAGGGAAATTGCACCAGGTCTAGAACCAGGAACTACTTTCTTCGAAGTAACACCATTTGGTTTTCTTAAGTAAAGTAAAATTGAGTAGGTTCAACAACCTCGATCTCGCCTAGAACACAACCAATTCCCTTAATATAAAATTGATATAAACAAGAAAGAAATTAAATATATACCGGTGAAAATAATCAGACACATTATAAAGAACCACAGATTTTTTTGGACGCAGTAATGAAGCACTTAACTTAAGAAAATCATCATCTATTATTTAATTTTTTTTTTTTGTAAATGGCATGGCATTCAGTTCCCAAAAGCCAAGCTGGGTCTATAAGTGTAAAGTTCTTCCAGTGGCAATTCTTTTTCCATTCACAAAACAAAACTTAAAGTGAAGGCTTTGATTAAGGAATCTCGTGCCCAACAACATGACGCAATCTCTGGTATCTTATCTATTTTTTCATTCCCAGAAGTGACTCCGTTTATAAACCTGATCTGCTCCATCAAATTCCATCCATGTACAGCCTCCAGTAGCTTCAGATGTTAACCAAAAACAAATCCAGATCAAATAAGACTTTCAAGAGTTCCTGTGCTAATTATAGGGGGTAATTAGTAATTTTATATGTAATTGAACAAAAATTATGTAGCCAAATGCATCAGCAATAGGAGATGTTATTTTCATCGTTCCCCTCAAAAGAAACTTGTTTACTGATCATTTCTAATAAAATGACCGGGAAGCGGTTGATACAAACGGAGCAGCTTCATAAGTAAAACAGCATATCCACCTTAAAGCAAGAAACCTATGAAAGGAAAAAGGTAACAACTAACAAGTGTGACTTCCGAAGAAAACACTTTTCCAACAATTCACGACTCATAGCGTTATAGCAGTTTAGCTTAAATAAGAAAAAAGAAATCATGATTACCCGGAAGTTGCTCTTACAATCGTCAAGCAAAGCCATGAAACGGTCCATAAGATGCTTTATCATCTCCGTTCTGTTTAAAATCACCGACACCAACAAAAACCGTGCATAAAACCTTAATTCCTTGAACCTAATTCCCGGATCTTTTGGCGAACCTTCGGATCCTTCAAAATACCTTCTGTTGAGTATCGCTTCATAGAACACATATGCTTCAATCAAGTACCTGCACTCACTAGTCCTCATATACTGCCCGAAGTAAAGCTGCCCGATTCGGCTAGCGATCTCGCCGATTTCCCAGCGTTTTAGACCGCACTGAACCAGTTTGGACCGGTTCTCCTGCTGGTACTTCCAAAGTCGCGTATATGCCTTGAAAACCTTCAGATAGAAGTGGTTCTGACTAACACGCCCATAGGCTGGCACGTCGCGAACCCTAGCGAACTTGCGGTCCGCGCTCTCCACCAGAGCTCGGAAAGTGTCGAAGACAAGGTCGTTGTCAGACATGCCGGAGTTGTCAGACATGCCGGAGTTGTCAGATCTCCGACCAGAAGCTGTTATCGCCGTCGGTCATCGGAAAACGATATTGGGGAATTGCCAGGAAGAAAATCAGCGGGAAAAACAAAGGATTTAATATTTAATAGTATGAAAGAGAAGACACGGAAAGAGGGTTGGAGGAGCAGCTGGACTTCTTCAGTCTGAAGTCCGAACGTTGTAAACTGCAGTTTTATTTTAATGGTGGCGACTATATAATAACAATAATTATTATTATTATTTTCCTTTTCCGCTTCTTTTTAATTTTAATTTTAATTTTAATTTTAATTTAATTTTAATTTTAAATTTAATTTAATTTTAATTTTAATTTTAAATTTAAATTTAAATTTAGTTTAGTAGAATTACAGTAGAAAATGTAGTGACGGCTGTGGAGAAGAGAGAGAGAACTTACCCTATATTTTTGTCAATATATGTATATTTACCGTTTTGTATCAAAATGTTTGAATATTTGTTAACTCAACAATTTTGTTATAAAACTTCATTTTTTACAAAACGCAAAAAGAAGTTTCAATTATTTTAAAAACTCAATTAAAGATTAGAAATATTTTAAATATATAATATAGTTATTTTTAAGAATAAAAATTATTGTTGAGTTTATTTTCCCCAAAACTTCTTGTCAAGTGTTAGAAAAGGTGTTAATGAACTTTTGTAAAAGTTACTGGCTAGTTTAGATATTTCTAAATTTAATTATAATTTTCTTATTTCTCACTAACCATACCAATTATTTTTTCTTTGTTAACTAGACAAATCTCTAATAGCTAAGGTTAAACTTTATTAAATAAAAGTCAAAATCGGCTAATATAGCTAGTTTAAACTTAAATATAAACAAACTATTTTATCAGCCTGAGCTTTTAATACTTCCAAAAAAAAATTATATGGTTTAAAAACATTTTACAAGAGACTTAGATTTGCATATCATTTTACCAATTGAGGCAATTTTTTTAATACAAAAGAAATCCAAACTACTCTCAAACAATCTAGTCTATTTATCTCGTATATTTTTTTAATTATATATCCAATAATTAATTAAAATTTGAGTTGACCCATGTTAAAAATAGGAGATAACTATTTAAATATATTCTTTTCAAATTTCCACTTGGATTCTTTATTATAGGAAGAACTAATGATACCCATATCATAACTAAAAAATATTTATTCTAAATCCTTGTGTAATTATTTAGTGACAAATCATTTTAAATTTATTAATCACTTTAAAATGGATGCTTGCTGGCAAAATTTCGTAACGATTTGCAAGGCCCATCCATTTTTTTTTATTTTTCAATACTAATAAGGGTAAAGGTGTATTTAGCTTCATAAATTAATTTTAGAAGAGCAATTAGTATCTTAAAATATTTAAGAGTATAATCAGCATCATAAACTAATTTTAAAAATACAATTAACACTCTAAAATATTTAAATTGTTACAATTTTACCCATTTACTAACAAAAATATAATTTTTCATTTGACACATGTTATATAAATTTTTTATTTCGATATATTATTGTTTAAAATATTATATTTATAATATTGTTTTAATAAGTTGTACTAAATATACTATAAAATTTCTCAATCTTCACTTATAAATCATATACAATATCAATTTTAAGGATTATTCAATATTTTTTTAAAGAAGATAATATGTGTGACCTTTTAAATAATAATATATTAAAATAAAGAGATTACTTGACATGAATCAGATATAAATTTATGTTTTTATCAGTAAAAGAGTAAAATTATATTAATTTAAATATTTTATATAGTTAATTGTTGTTTTATAATTAGTTTAGGGTGTGAGATATATTTTTGTCCTACTAATGAATTAGTTTGATTGGTCCATCATTCATTCATTACGCAGGGAATAAATAAATGCATATATTTTTTCTAGGTGGATGGTGGTCCTTGAAAAACTTTATCTTGCAATCAATTAATTTGGATTTTAGTTGTATGTCTCTTTCACACATGTAATTGACAATTGAAAGAAACTTCACATAATATGCACTACTCTTCTCCCGCATAAAAGGGAAAATAAGAAGAAGAAAAAACCATTTATTTTCGTCTTTGGATTGTCAAGTCCAAAGAAAGTTGAGACATTAAGGATAGAGATGGCTCACTAAAGTTAGTGACCTTGCTCGTACCTAAGATTAAAGAAAAGTTAGAGATAATGCTAAGGATGTAGATAAATCTAACACCTATTATATTTCCTTTATTTGCATTAAAGAACTTCATATCCCTTGCCATAATAAATAGATATAATTATGGTAGTCAAATTCAACTTAAATTTATTAGAATTAGTTCCTTAATTGATCTGGGTAAAACAATATATTGGTCAATAGGGTTGTATTTTATATTTTCTCAGCTTGAAATGATGTTTTTTTTTTTGTAGTTTATATATAAATATTATATTTATTAAATGATTAATATATTTTTATTTAAATATTACTCTTTTAAGATTATATATAAATATTTTTATATTTTTTAATTAAATTATATTATTTTAATTATAATTTAGTTGACCTATTACCTATGGGTGAACCCAAGACTCAATTGTTTAATTATTTTTTAGTACCTTAGATATAATCAATAGAATGTGTATTTGGTATCATGGTTTGAAAAATTCTTTTAAGAAAATTTTAAATAAATAACTATATTTGTTCAGAAGTAATTTTGGTCAAAATTATTATTTAAAATCATAGTTTTAAACAAGTTACTAAAATTAACTTTTGAAACAGTACAACAGTTTATAAATTATCCAATTATTATTTTACCCCTATTTTTTCTTATATCCCATCTCTTCTCTCATTTCTCTTCTCTACCATCTCTTCTCTCTCTTCTCCACCCTAGCTCATCTTTTCTCCCTCTTCTCTACAATCTCTCCTACTTTTAGTTAAATCATATCCTTTTTAATAATTTACCAATATGAAGAGTGATTATCCTACTAATTATCTAAATTTCTCTATTTTCAAAATATGTTCTTATTAAAATCTATTTTTTCTAAAATTTATTGTCTAAAATATATTATTCTTAAAATCTATTCTTCAAAAACTAATACAAATAGGCCAGAGATATAATCGAGGTCATGTAACTCATGGTAATTGTGATTTAGAAAACAAAATTGTTGAGAAACCATCCCTTGTCTAAGCCAAATAATATCCAAATTTAGATTAGTTGACAGTGTTAAATAATAAGTAGTTATATAAAAAGAATTAAAATTTGTTCAGATATCATAAAATTAAACTATTATTGGTGTTTTCAAAATTATCATTTATGTTCCTTACAACTACAATTTAACATTATTAATTTTATAAAAAATAGTTTTAATTTGTTATTATCTTCAAAATGAAAAATACTTTCCCAATAGTTAGATACCAACTTCAAATTTTAAATAGCATAAGTATTAATTCATAATTTTAAGAATTATTTATAATATAGTTAAATTAGTTATTTAAAATAAATGTTTGTTAAATTTTTTAAAATATTCTTTTAATTATTATCGTATTTATAAAAATTATATTTAATATATATAATCAATAGAAATAATTTAAAATAAAATTTATAAATTTTTTAAGTAAAGTAGTTTTAAATCTTATATTTAGGATTAAATTAAAAGCTTTACTTTTATAATTATTAAAAATCTTTATTTTTAGTGTATGAAGTTAATTGTCACCTATATAAATGCTCATGAATTATTTTTTTAAGTTACTAAAAATAAAAAAATAAAATAGTACATGATGATGAAAATAAACCCAAGGCACACGTTCCTCTTTATTCATCCAAGATGAAGAAATGCCAGAGAGTAAATGCATGTAAACACCGGGGTTGGAATATTTTATGCATAATGAGTTCAGGAAAGCATGATGCCAGATTGGCAACCCCAAGCTAATGGGTTGGTGGAATAAGATTTGTGCGTAATAAGGCCAATTAATATGTAAATAATATAATACTCTTTTAATATTTAATATCAAAATTAATTAATCTTTTATAGATTAAATAAGTAAATAAATAAATTAATTATGATTAAATCTAATATGTTAAAGATAAATTCATATTATATATCCCTCAATATACTAAGTTAATTAATTAATTTTTATATTAATTAAAATTAAATATTTTATTTAATTTCTTATATCTATCAAAAAAATTGACTAACTCATATAATATTAGAGAATAATCATTAGGACAATCATACTTGTTGACAATTGATAAACCGATTAGACTAACTAACCAAAATTAGCTTTAGTCATTATATATTGAATAAAAACAAAATCTTCAATAACAATCGAATGATAGTAAAAAGTTATAGCAAACCCAAACCCTGACACTATTTAGACTATAGTATCCTCAGATATTATAAAAGTTAATTAATTTTTTTTATAAATTTAATAAGTCAAATAAATTAGTTAATTATAACTAATATAAGAGTAATTAACTAATTTTGGTATATTTAAAGGTATGTAATATTAATTTATTTCAAGAGGACATATTTTATTATAATTTATTTATTTATTTAATTTTATTTATTTATTAAAAAATTAATTAATTTTTTTAATTAAGACTAAAAAAAAAGTATCATCAATCATTCTCAAATTTCTCGCCTGGGCATATTATTATTAATCAATTACTGAAAAAATGCTAATAATTAATAATTGCGGGGACGAATTATTTGACAAGCCCATAAAATGATGAGAGCATCATGAATCATATGTTGTCTTGTGTGCTTAAATGCTTAATCCAATATGGACAGAAATGCATTTCAGTATTCACTTCTAGGATTCTGGCTAATCATTTATTCTCTTTGATTTTTCACCTTTTTTTCACTTATGAGTTATGAGTGATGATGATGATCTATGCGGAATAAAATTCAAAATGAGCTTTCATCATTCACGGCATAAAATTTATAATAAATATTATTCCTTTTGTCCTAAATATAACGTGATTTTAATTAATTCATAAAATTTAAAAAAGTAATTGAAATGATTATTTATAATTAATATGTATAGAATTTATGACAATTTTAAAAAAATAATCATGCCATTTAATAATTATAACTTGATTTGTAGAGATAAAAATGTCCTCATAAATAGGGACATTAGAGAAAAGAAACAATTAATATGAGATAAAAGTGAATGGTCATTATTTTTTTTTTTTGATAAATAGGACTTTATATTTAAAATTAAACTAAAACTCTCATATACAACTTATATATTTAGGAATAAAGGTATATGCTAGTTTTCAAAAGTTATAAACAAATTTTAATTATCCTAATAAATATAAAAATTAGATGTATATGTTTTCTAGAGTCTAAAATGACATCTTAATTAAAAACTAGGCAAAATTATAAGGAACTAAAAAAAAGGGGGGGAAACATTTACAAGGATTTTGTTAAAATAATATGAAATTATAATGACTTGGTTAAAAAGGGAAAAAACTACAAACACATGTTTACAAATCGGGTGAAATTGTAAGTATTTGTAGATTAATTTTTCCCCTCCCAAGAGATTAGTTTAGAGAATTAATTTTAGGGGGAAATCATCAATTGTATTATGTGAAAGGAAAATCCAATTCAACTAATTTAAAAGGAAAAAACAGATAGGAACAAGGTGCATGCATGTGATTGTTGCTTCCCATTATGCTATTGGGTGTGTAGTACAACCAAAATGAGGTAACACAAACAAACGTATTGTGAGTATATTGCCATATGACCACCAACGCATACTTCCAATCTGTAATTTTCTATTTTGTCACTTGGCTTGTTATTACGCTTGCTTGCTGGTGAGAATACGACATGTTATTCCTTTTGTACACACTATTCATTACTTCTTCCCTCTTCATAGGATCTAGGATATAAAAAAATATTTTAATCATGTTTATAAATTAGAGGAAAATTTTTTTATATGAATTTACAATTTTACTTTTTATTTATTTATATTACTTTATTTCTATGAGATATAATATATATTAAATATGGATAAAATTAAAAAATTATTAAATTGTATAGCATAATTAATAAAATTTAATGTATCATTGGTTTATATAAGATATGTTAAAAGTAATTTATAAATAAGATGAAAAAAATATTTTACACTATTTTTTGAAGTAAGGTTGCTTAAATGTCAAAATCATTGTAATGTGGTCCTGAATTAATGGACATGAAATTAATTATATTGTTAACTTTATATTATTTTTGATTAACTGGTATCCAATATTTTTTATATATTCTTATATGATATATTTAAATAATTAACTAATCATATTTTAGAGTTTGAGATTTTCTTCATAATATAGTTATCTCATTCAAAACTCAAACTTAAAGCCTATAAGAATTTAATAGTGCCATATATACACTGCTAGACTACTTTGTGATGGTAAAAGAGTTATTAGTACTTAAAGTTCAATAATGTAGAGTAATTTATATTCTTTATCTATTTTTTACTCTTTCAAAACATGGGGCATTATGTTTAAGGTGTCACTCATGTGTTTTGCTAACTATTATACATTTAGTTAAAAAAATGTTATTCTTAGCAAAATAGTTTTTACTGCTTAAATATGAGATTTAAAATTTAAATATATGTAAATATAGAAAATATTTTTTAAGAAAATTATCTCTAATTATAATTAATAATATATAAATTTAGCTTAGTTAGATAATTATATAAAAAAATCATTAGATTTTTTTTACTGATAAGTACCTAATTGGCAAGTCATATGAACATCCTAAACATGGTCCAACATGTTTTTCTAAAAAAGGGAGGTGTTAATTGCTCCACATTATTAAACTTTTGAATGCTATGCTCCTCCATAAATACTTTAATGGCAAAAATGTTTTTTTAATATTAATTTGAAGTTAATTGCCAACATTAATGTTTGTTAATTAAGAAGTGACATTAATCCAATAAATAGTTTTTTAAAAAAATTAATCCTCTTAAAATAGTTGAGACATAAATATATTGTTTTAATCATATTAAAAAAATACACGTATGCTAAATAAAATATGATATATATTCATTAGGCCAGGTATAGATCTTATATACTATGGAAATGAGATCATGGAATGTAGGAAGAAATATTCGAAGTTCAAACTTTTTATGGATGTAACGTACTATTATACAAACCATCTTCAATCTTCAATACTTAAATTGACTACATATCCTTGCTCATTTCTTAAAATCATTTTACATATTATAGCCCTTATACAGTCATTTACATTTATTAATAAATAATGAGTTAAAATGTGTCTAGCATCCCAAAAATTTTTCTTAAATATGTTCAGTGCTCTAAAGTATTTTGTGATTCATGTAACATTTTAAAATATTTTGTCATATGCAACCGAACCATAAAGTTTTATGTTAAGCAATTTTTTTTAAAGTATTTTTTAGAAACAATCTTAAACTTGTTATTAATTGTCAAAAATCCTATAAGTGAATGTGTGTTATGGCTTTGAAAAAAAATTAATAGGTAAATTTAAGTATATATATATATATATATTGGTTGCAAAATATTTCAATGTTGAGGTAGTAGCAGAGTGGTTGCAGGTGAGGGGTAATTTGGGAGGTTTTGTGTTCGATCCTTGGCCAATACAGAAGGGGGTTTTATTTTTCTAAACAGGCGATATTACAAAAATGCCCTCCTGCCTTTTTCCTTATAAACCCGTACTTCTTCCTTCCATTTTTCTGATTTCAGACGTTGTACTCCTCAAATTGCTCTGAATCCAGCAGCGGCACAAAGGGGAATCAATGAGAGTGCAGTGATGAATCTTCAAGCCACCGATGCCGTGTACCCAAGAGTTAGCTTCTGTCATTTTCCCCATCCATTTCTTGCTTTAGCATCGTCCTCTATAATAGAGAGGAGATGGCAGATAGAGTGGGTAGAGGGACGCAAGCGAGAAAAGAGAGAGAGATGAGAATCAGGGCAGCAACGGCGAGAGTGTAAGTGTCAGAGTAAGCAATTGCCGTCATCCCCTGTTACTTGAATGGTTACTGCCATCGCTGGGCTACTTTGTTTCTGTGGTGGCACTGTGTTCAACTCTATTGGCGAGCGACGGTGAAGATTAGGTTTAGGCATTGGGCATGTCTTAAGGCAGTGGCTTGAACTCCGGTAGGTGCCAATTTGCCTCCTTCTGTTATGATTTATAAATAAAGAGTTAAAATGTGTCGAGCCACCAGAATGGTTAGTTACCCTCGTGGACTGTATATCTACATCTATTTTTATTCTGTTGAAGTCCTATAGAAAAATTATAGTTTTGAAAGGATTATTTTTAAACTACTGATTCGAAATGGTTATTTTCGATTGATTTGAAATGGTTATTTCAAATGGTTGTTTTTTCTGAAAATAAATATTTACGGAAAGATTTGCATCAATTTATGAAATAGTATGAAATACATTTTCAGCATGATTATGCATTGCTGATTTCCACATTTTTAAGTATGTTTTTGGGATGTTATTCACTAGTAGATTATTTAGCTTCAGATAGTGCAGGTGACCCTAATCATTCTACTGAGTAGTGAAGAGCCTCGTCACATATCCAAAGCGTTATTTTTGAACAAAATTGATTTTAATATAATTATCTTCATGAAGTACTTGTGTTATTTTAATAAAAGGGTAAATGCTCCACATATACCTTAGAAAAGATTCTGTGTATTTTGGCAAACGTTATGGAAACTTAGAACATTGCATTTGAGGTTTTAGACTTTTGGAATATGAAACGATGCATATTCTGTGCCGGTCACGGTCCAATTTTTGGGACGTGACAAGGTGTATCAAACAACCAAAAGTATTTTCTTAGTAACAACTTTAGGGTACTAGACGTACTAGGAAAAATATTTTAAGATGCTAGATGAATGTACCGAAAAAATGCTTTAGGTTATGGGACAAACTACAAAATACTTTAGGGTACTAGATACAACTAGAAAAATGCCTCAAGGTACTTGATGTACCTTAACCCATAAATAAAAAGTAAATTATAGGACTTTTTTTTGTCTATTAAGAAGTTGTTGAGTTGTCTACAATCCCATTTGGATTGGTTTTTAAATAATAGTTTATGGAGAAAAAGTGATTTAAAAGTGATTATGGATAAATTATTCTAGAGAATAGCTTATGGAGAAGAGTAATTCTGAATAAATGAGTATTTGGATATTATTACCAGAATATATTTTATGATTGATAAATTATCAAAAATTGTATGATTTTATAAAAAAATAATTCCTATTTCTTCCTTTTCCCCTTCTTTCTTCCGCTATATTTGGTTACATTGCTCCCCTACTAACTCTTTCTCTTGTTCTTTTCAGTGACACAACTTTCAACGCTGTTAATAGATCTAATGACGATGGAGTAGATGGAGTGACACCAGATCTAACGACACTATTGCTCCTACTTCGACAAGATCTGAAGAAGATAAAGAATAAGAAGCGACAACAGTATTCTCCACGACCGACATCTAAGGTGGAGAGCTTCAACATAGTGACTCTCGACTAGCCCCTACTCCTCTAATCACCATGGTAGTTGAAGACCAGCCATGACGGTGACAGAGAAAAAAAGTGATGATGTCGACAATAATAGAAGAAGAAAGCTAAGGAAAAGAAGAACAAATGATGAGATAGAAGATAGGAGAGAGTGTGTAAAAAAAATAAAGGTAAAATGATTTTTTGATACCCATAAGTTATTTTTTTTATCCATAAGCTTAGATAAAATAATATTTTTAAATTATAATTTAGCCCAAAAATACTTATAGACTAAAAAAACTATTTATTTAAAATTTTTATAAAACTATATTTTAGAATAAAAATTCTTTTAAAACTATAATTTTACCTAAATCCAAACATTAGGAAGTTTCGTGATATATATAAGTTAGGTGATTATAATTGAATCACATTTCTCGTACTGATAATCCCAATCCAAAAGACAAGAATGAGGACAACTTTATATAGTTGTGATTATTGGAACGGTTTATAAACTACTTTATATATGTGTATGTATACATAATAAAAAATTGTAATAATCAAGAACTACCCTTCATCACGTTAAGAAATGGAAATTCTGTTCACGTCATATTTTTATAGAAGGAAAAGGGCAGCTTCTTTCCATGCATGCCCTCATATTCTCATTGGGTATGAAATTATGGGTGGGTATATAAAAAAAATTAAAAAATCAGCAAAAAAATATGTTATTAAAATTTATAAAAGGTTTTGTATTAAAGAGGATGAGAAATGGTCTTATAAATAGAATTCAAGCAAATATTTGATAATTTTTTCATATGTTCTCTTACATTTATAACCAGTGCAATTATTCTATTCAATAATACTTTTTATTTTTTTTAAAGATATCAATAACAAAGTCTCATTTCAAAAAAAGAATCACCTTCTCATTATATTTGTTATCTCATGTTTCTTAAAAGCTTGCATGCAAGTGATGAATCTCTATTAAGAATCTAGTTCAACACAAATAATTAAAAATTATTAGAAAAGATTATATTTAAATTTTATATAAAGAATCTAATTTTAGAGTACACTGAATTTATCAAACGACTATAAAATCCTATAAGACCTATGATTATTTTTTTTTCAATTATAAAATGATAAAACAACGGTTGAGAAGAAATAACTCAAATAATATGGATATAACTCCATAAAAAAAATAATAACTCAAATAATATGAATGATAACTTTTGAAAGAATGAATAATAACTTGAGGGCAAACAAATAATAACTGAAGTATTATTTTTTTTAGAGATAGTTTTATTATTTCACAATTCAAAAAAAAATAATCTAAAATTTTATTGGACTTCATAGTCGTTTAATAATTTTTTAGAATTTTTTTAGAATTAATTTTTTTATATAGGATTTAAATAGATTTTTTTAAAAATTATTTCACCCTTTTTCATGAAGCTTATTTTATAATATTTTTATAAAAAATTAAAATTTCAACCTACTTTCCCCCTTTTTCATCAACCTACTTTCCAAGAAACCCCAATAAATTAATCATTTCAAATGGGATCCAAGAAAATGAGCAATTGTCAACTTCAATTAAAAAAAAGTGAAATGATTATGAACCTCCAATTCATTTAAATTCCCACTACATATTTGTGCCCCACACAAATAATAATTCACTTTTCACTTTTTCTTTTTTCAACTTAATACATCCACATCATTGGCCGGTTCTGTTCACGTGTATATCTATTGTAAAAGATTGATTAAACATGAGACAGAAAACATTTATGTTTTGTCTAACGAAAATTGGGTCATTTTTCTTTGTTTTGCATAGTACTTTTCTATATGACTTTGTTCCTTCGTTTTAACCATGTGAGACTCATCTAAAAGCTTTAAAGCTGCTGCATGTTGATTTTCTGATTTGAGTAGTTAAATTCTTTTAATTAAATTCATAATATCCATCTTGACTTTGAATTATATTCAAATATTAAAATTTTAATTTATTTAAATAACTCTATTATTGTTAATTAATATGTTATTTCACTAATGAAAAATGACTATTTATTAAATGGGAAACATCACTAAGAATTTAATTTGTTGATGTACTCATTTCACAAAAATGAAATATTAAATTATAACTTTTAATAAATAAACTACATAATAACTAACTGATAATAGAATTTTGTATAAATTTTATTGTTTTTTAAAATTTAGTTAAGAACATTTCTATCTTAGACTTCATAAAGGGTTGTATTTTCTTTTTTACAAAATAAGATCTCATTATCTCTACCTCGTTATTGTCAATTCGTACTATAACTTTAAAAAGTTGTAAAAAATTATTTTATTTTATTTTTTATTATAAGAAAATAATTTTTTAATTAGACTTTTTATAATAAAATCATTAAGCTGAATGGTACGCAAAGTCACAGAGTTGGGTCCACTAATGCTGGTTTTCTTTTTCAAGTTTCAATCCAAGTCATTTTCTTTTCCTTTAGTAGGTAGAACCGGAGAAGCATTCCCCGCTCCCCTCTCCAATTTTGTGTGCCTTTTATGGGACATGTCAAGTCCGGTGTGACGATTGAAAATAAATTATTATTACCAAAATATTTTATTTTATGAATTATGAATATCATCCTCATGTAGCATTGTCGGTGTCAATATCAATATATACAATATAAAATTTATAAATAAATTACATTATTAATAAACTATTAACAATAAAACTTAACTCCAAACACTATACAGAACATGATATTAACCGCTTAGTTGTTTTAAATTGCTTATTCAAAGCAGTCATTTAAGATGTTGAAGCATGCATTTCAACACGAAGGGAAGTACTTATAGCAAAAGTACTCAGAATGACTTTTACTTATGGGAACTAAGTCAGACTATTTTAGACAGAAATACACTTTTAATACTTCAATTTTATATAAATCTCATTTTGTTCCCTTAATTTTATAAAATATTTTTAAGTCTTTTAATATTAAATGTGTATAACTCTTCTTTAACCATATATAAATATCTCCCATTTTATATAGAATTAAAATTGAAAAAAAATTTGTATCTATTGAGTATATGTTATGTTTGGGTTCTTGAACACATTTTACGTACCATTAGACAATAATAAATTTTATAATGAGTGATTTTTTAGTAATTTTCTCATATATAAGATGATGTATTTAAATAACTGGTTATATATCTAAAAACAATAATCTAGTAGCAAAGATTTCAAAAGTATAAGGGTTGATGACTTGATGAGAGAAAATCAACATAAAAAGAGAATTCTTCTTCTTTATGGTATATATTAAAGCAAATTTCGTTCTTTGCCCAAACCAAAAAGAAATCATTCTATCAACAAGTGGGAAACCTTTCTATTTTGCATATTCTAAAGACCTCTTTAGCTAAATTAAAACTCTCAAGAGAAAAACCACAACAATTTTAAATCAAAAGTACAACGAGGCTTAAAGTTCTTTTTTTGTTATAATTTTTTTTTAAAAATTAGATTTATCTATAATCTAAATATAAGGGAAAGTTTCAACTCTTGTTAAGTGAAATGGGTAATTAGACTTAAAGTTCATTGTGTATTTCAACTCAGACTGCCCCATTGAACCAGCCTTCACGGCTTGAGCAACCAATCCGCTTCGGAAGAATATATTAGACATGTCTGAATAAGATTTTAAAAAAATACTTATAAAAAAGAGTTTTTTATTGTTTTTAGAAAAGAGCTTATAAAGATGAGTTTATGGGAAAAAATAATTTTAAATAAATGAATATTTAGATAATTATTTTTAGAAATATTTTTATTATTGATAAATTATGAAAAAAATATATGATTATTAAATATAGAAGAGAGGAGAGATAAGTGATAAGTGATAAGAGATGAGAGAGGAGAGATAATGTAGAAAAGAAATGAGAGAGGAGAGGGTGTAGAAAATAAAGAAGAGATGGTGTAAGAAAAAGTATGGGTAATTTAGTAATTGGTTAGTCCATAAGTTATTTTACTGTTATATAAACTACTCTAATCAATTTATCTGAATCTTTAATTTTAAATTATAATTTGATCCAAAAACCCTTTTAAATAAATATAATTATTTATTTTAATTTTTTTAAATCTAAATTTTGTCAAAATCTAAATTTAAAATCTAAATTTTGATTAAAACCAAACAAACACAAGGATCCATGACATCTTGACGTTGCATTGTAGAGAGTAGATTTCGTGCTCTCATCAACATAGTGAGCTGCCCTTTGTATTCCCTTTCAGCCTTCTTTAATACTCCCGTTGATTCCTCTGTATATTTATTTAAACATTTCTTCCAAATAAACAGGCCAACAGTTAGTTCTAACTTCTGTTAGGGCGTGTTTGTATTAGTTTTTTAAAGAATAATTTCAATAGAAAAATAATACAAGTGATTTTATTATAGAATAATTTCAATAGAAAAATAATACAAATAATTTTGAAAAAATAGAATTTTTGAGTTTTTAGAAAATTCTAGTTTTCAATGTAAAAGTATTTTTTGTAAAACAAGTACTTCTATATATATATAAAGCTGTTTGGCATCACTCTCTTCAAACTATAGTTTTGAAAGCTAAAAATATTTTTTTCATAATTTTTTTGGTCAAAATTAATTCCAGATTCTAAATGTTTACAAGAGGTATGACAACACTCTCTCGTTCGATAATACACACACAGAATCAGCCACTCTTAAAAGGGGTAATTTGCAGACGCAAGGGTTTCTATTCTTAACTTTTCATCATTGTGACAAAATCTTCAAGGTTAATGATTAAATTGATATCCCTAAGCAGTTCACAAAGCCAACCTGACTGAATCATAGCAAAATTTAGAAGGCCTAATTTTGTCAATCAATAAAGGGAAATGGGAGTTGTTCATCATGAGATTCATACGATAATCTCACCTAATAAAATAATGTTTATTATTGTTGTATGATAAATGATGAGCGGGAGATAACAAATTATACAACTTAAATATTCATCATGTCACCTATCATTGTTATGTTTAACTAATAAAGAGACAGGATATATGACTATTTATAATATGTTTAATTCTTAAAGAGTACTATTTTGTTATATTTTCAGTCATAGTACTTGAAGATGCATCATAGTTCTTGAGTAAAAGTAATTGATAATTCTTCCTACCTGATATTAATATTACCTAAAAAGAATAGAGATTTCGTCATACTCTTAAATTATCCTTTCCAAAAATTTGTTGATCGCAAAAAAATATTCATCCTGGCTGTCTAGCTAATAACAACAAAATTGTCATAATTGTTACATAGCTCTAGAGTGGTGGTTGATAAGATAATTAGCTGATTATATTTTAATCTATTACAGAGACGATAATAATTTAGCTCATTGAGCAGAAAAATATAATAAAAGCTTCTGGTTCAAAAATAATAGTAGAGATATATGACCTTTGTACACCCATATATGGGCCCAAAAACTAGATTGGGCCAACTTGAGTTGGGCAGAGCTCAACTAAGTAGGGCATGGGCCTTTCTCGTAGCTAACATTGACACCTGGGCATGGCCGTATTAGATGTCAAAGACATTTATATTTTAGTAATAAAAATAGAATAAAAATAATCCTATTAAACTAGTGCAGCAGGTAGGGGATTGTGCTGCGAAACAAAACACAGTCAATTCTTGAGGGATGTCTGGGTGATTTGCCGTGGCTCTGAAGTCTGAAGGAGAATCTTTACCTGTAAATCTGTGTTCTAATCTAGGTTCTCCATCAATTTGGCTCTTAGATTCTCGAACTGCGTCTGGTGATTCCGGAGGAAGAGATGTGGGTGTTCTACCTTATATAGCTTCCTCTGACCCTAGGCTTGGTCTTCTTCACCCTCAGGTATTTCTCCGGTCCACACGTCCCTCGCTATGTGCTTTTCACCGTTGGATATGCCTGGTTCTGCTCCCTCTCCATTATCATCCTTGTGCCTGCTGACATCTGGGAGGTACTTTTTCCTCTCTCCTGCAATTTGAGGCTTTAAACCATACGCTTGATTTAATTCTTGCGATTTGAGCCCTGATATATATATATATATATATATATATATATATTAATTTCATACGTACAGGCGATCTCTTCTTGCCATAAGAATGGAAGTATTTCGTTCCTTTGGAGCTGGTCGTATTGGAGTACGTTTTTGCTCACTTGGTATGCTTACTTTGTATCATTATATGTTTGCATCACTATCCCTTCCTCATATGGACTGTAAAATAAGTTGTATCACTATCACTTCCTCACCACAGTACAAAACTTATCAAAATTGGTTAAGTTTAAACTGGACGGTTTATGACTCAGATGCTGAATTGCAACAGCACGAAGTGACGCAAAGCATTCATGCGTGTTTTCATTGCCCTACGTTGAAAAACGTTCAATTCAACTCTATTGGAATAAGTACTGTAGAACATGTTATACTATACAGTAGTCTATATCGCTGTGTGTTTCACATATTATCAAAATTCAGGTGACTTTCTATATGTGCCACAAGCACCAAGGTGATTTGACTGATTTACTTGTTATTTGTGTTCTGCGTGCTTATATAATTAAGTCATATACTTGGTGTGATCGTTGCTTGGAGATACTTTTAAATGATGCTAACAGATTGCAGATGCATTTCCTCATCTATTTAAATTATGTCATCCTTATCAGGGCTGTGGTGCCCCTTATTCAGGGTTTTGAAGATGCTGGTGACTTTACTATATCAGAAAGATTGAAGACTAGTTTACATGTTAACTTGGTCTTCTATCTACTTATTGGTGCTGTTGGCCTTGTTGGGCTCATTTTTCTCATTATGATGCACAAGACCTGGTTTGTATTCATACCTTGGACCTTGATTTGTTTTGGTGAAGATTTTATTTTGTTTGCATATTAGCTCTAAGTTATTTCTGCCTGTAATTTTTCTACTGTTTTCAGGTAAAGCTTTTTATCTTCATTTGAAGAGCATCATGATTTTCTTATAAAGGCGGGCATTGTAACAAAATTCTTCTTGATTATTTACAGTGACATTGTGGGCATGTTTTAGTTTATAATATTTAATTGCCAACAGCATGCTTTGTTATGACTGATTAGGATGGCATTTCAGTTCGTTTGCTACACTGAACCGTACAAAGCATCTGATTTTCCCTAAATTCTCTAGAGAACATTATTAAAAGATCATTACAATAATCTCATCTAAATACATATATCTACTTTGATAATTTTCATTTTCCTTTCCCTATAGAGATTTAGTTAGCCATACTTACAATCACTCCTTACTTAAATGATAGAGAGATTTCACAAATATTAGAATAAGAATTTTATTTCTGAAGGTGTTTTACAAGAATACTCAGAAATTCTCAAAGTTGAGTTGAGTTTCTGCGCTTAGACTCAATGATCTTAGAGCCATTGATAATGGCATTTTATAATGAGCCTTTGTCTTACAATTTTCTTGCCGACATTGACACTTTGATTGACAACTCACCATAATCATCTCTTTAATAAAGTAAAGTTACTTTAAAAAAAGTAAAAGTACAATAATTACATTTTATTTTCAAAAAGTAAATTCTCTTCTTTTAATGATCGACTATTTTTCATGCTTCACATTGGCATTATTATTGGTTCCGCCAACTCTAGTTTTGCAGTAGTCATATCTTCTTATGTCTTTATACAATATTTACACTTATGATTTGAATTATCTTCAAGACGATTACAAATCCTTTTTTGAGTAGATTCATTATTTTCCATCTTATTTAGTCGAATTTGTTCATACAATTTTTCTAATTTTTGGGTTCCATAGGCTATTTTCCCAGATGTATATATACACATATTTTGACTAGTATGATATAAATATTTTTTTTATAGTAATACATCTATTTAATTCATCGAATATTATTTTATATCCGATACTCCTTACATGACATAATTGTTGCAAAATTTTCTTCATTTTTTTCTTCATTTTTTTCTTCCTCAACTTCTAATATTTTTCTTATTGTTCCAAGTTTGATTAAATGAATTGGAGGATAAAATTTTTCTTTTGTTACTTTGGCTATAGTAGACTAACATTTTATAAAGATTTTATGTTTTACTATTTTGAAATAGGATTTTAGTGCTCCTTTTATTGCCTTGGGTAACATTTTTATTTATTCCATATTTGATGACGGGTAGATGATCTGTACGAGTCTAAATCCAAATAAACTTGCTGTCACCTCTGGTGATGTTCTAGGTTTAATTATATATTTATTCAGTTGGTAGTGGAAAATGATCCTTATATGAGGAATTTATGGCACTGGTTTGCTTTTCCCACTAAAGTCCGGTAATAATTATATTATTGCCTTTTTTTTTGAATTTTTGTTAATGGAATCTGTGTAGTGATGGGTCCTGCTCCCTTTTTGACAGCTTCTTTGTATTTTTCCTTCACTGGCTTTAGACTTAAATGGATTGTCTTTTAGTTGGTCTTCAATAATATTCATAGCTTTAGTTAGACTAGTAGAAGAACTTGCTGGAGTAGTGGGTCATGAAATAACTGCACTTTTTAATTCTGTTCTTAATTATGCTATTTCTAGGGATAATTCATTTACTTTCTTATACAAGGCACTAATATGCCCATAGTAGAATTAAATAAATTAACCATTAAATTTTGCTGCATCTTCAAGGAAGAAAACTCGAGAAATAAAATTCATTTTGTAGATGTTGATGATCCAACATTAAATGGATTATAAATTTTTTAAGATTATTAAGATTGGAATTAGTGGGACTGCTTTCTCACTCCATCACTGCTAAGATAATTTGCGATAAGATTATTTTTTTGGAATATATTCAACTAAATAATCACAATGGAATAAATCATTTTGTTATTTAAACAACATTTTATTAACAATGCTCATTTCTCTTATTCCCTTAATTAACCAATATTTTACTTAGTATCTGTTATAATTATAAATTGATATTGTACAATTAATAATTTAAACTTTTTTACAATTTTTACTACTGCTAATAATTCTTTTTAATTTGAATGATATTTAGTTTGGGATTCATTAAATTTTCTACTTACATACCTTGATATTTCTTCATTTCCTACCTCTTGAAAATAAAGAGCTGCTGCCAATAATCTTATAAGGCGTTTGTGTAAAAAATCTATTTTATAGGTTCTTGTTTTGGGATTTTTAATATTAGTAGATTTTGAGATATCTTTTTTAATTTTTGAATATACTTTTGTTGATTATTACTCCATTCAAAATTAGTTTTTTCTCTTAGTAACTTATTTAATCTTCTAGTATATTTGGATTGATAAGGTATATAATTTCTAGCTTAATTTATTATTGAATACCAACTAAAAGACAAAGTCCATTTAAGTTCAGAGCTCGTGAAGGAAAAATACAAAGAAGTTGTAAAAAAGGAAGCAGGACCCAACATGACACAGGTTCCATTAACATAAATTCAAAAAAGAAGGCAATAATATAATTATTACTGAACTTTAGCGGGAAAAGCAAACCAGTGCCATCAAATTCCTCATATAGGGACCACTTTCCACTATCAGTTGAATAAATATATAATTAAACCCAGAGCATTACTAGAGGTGACAGCAAGTTTATTTAGATTTTGACTCATACACGTCATCTATCCGTCATCAAATATGGAATAAATAAAAATGTTACCCAAGGCAACAAAAGAAGCACTAAAATCCTATTTCAGGATAGTAAAACAATATAAAATCTTTATAAGATGTTAGTCTACTATAGCCGAAGTAACAAAAGAAAAAATTTATTCTCCAATTCATTTAATCAACTTGGAACAATAAGAAAAATATTAGAAGTTGAGGAAGAAAATTTTGCAACAATTATGTCATGTAAGGAGTCTCGGATATAGAATAATGTTCGAAGAATTAAATAGATGTATTACTACCAAAGAAGAATGGCAATGGGTCGGTCTATCATACTAGTTAAAATATGTGTATATGTAGTACATCTGGGAAAATAACCTATGGAATGCAAAAATTAAAAAATTGGTATGAACAAGTTCGACTAAACAACATGGAAAATAGTGAATCTACCCAGAAGAGGATTTGTAACCGTCCTGAAGATTATTCAAATTATAAATGTAAATATTGTACAAAGGTAAAAGAAGATAGGATTACTAGAGAACAAGAGTTGGTGGAACCAATAATGATACAAATCTGAAGCATGAAGAATAGTCGATTATCAAAAGAAGAGAATTTATTTTTTGAAAAGAAAATGTAATTATTGTACTTTTACTTTTTTTGAAGTAACTTTACTTTATTAAAGTGAGATGATTATGTCAGGTTGTCAATCAGAGTGTTAGTGTCAATAAAAAAATTGTAAGACGAAAGCTCATTACAAAAGGCCATTGTCAGTCACTCTAAGATCATCGAGTCTAAGCTTAGAAACTCAAAATTTTGAGAATTTCTGAGCATTCTTGTAAAATACTTTCATAAATAAAATTCTTATTAAAATTCTTATTCCATTATTTGTGAAGTCTCTCTATCATTTAAGCAAGGAGTGATTGTAAGTATGGTTAACTAAATCTCTGTAGGGAAAGGATAATGAAAATTATCATAGTAGATATATGAATTTAAATGAGATTGTTGTAATGATCCTTTAATAATATTCTTTAGAGAATTTAGGAAAAATCAGATGTTTTGTAATCCATATTTGCATATTGTGGAAATTAACGGCTGGTTACTAGGATATCTGTCTCACCCGCGGTTTAGAAAGTGATGATTATCTGTCCTTGCACAAAAACTATAACTCTAAACTTTTTCTATTGAATATCTTTTTCAGAAATTGGAATATCTGATTCCTTGCTGGCAATTATGGTTTATGCTCCTAGATGCTAACATATCAATATAGCAATGCTCATAAGAAGCCACACTATTCATAAACTATGAATAATATGGCTTACTTTTTATTCTTTATGCATTGAATGGGACCCACATCTAATTGGTTATATATTTCGTAAACACACATTTGATTGAACATTAAGTTTGACACCATGGTAGCAAATGTTAGGTTTTAGTGATAGCAATAACAATAGATCACAGGTTGTGGTTGTAACTATTACGTAATTGTAGAAAGAAAAGGGAAATAGAGAAGAATAGAAGGAGAATAGAAGAAAAACTAAAACTATACTGAATACTCAAGGGTTCATATCATAATCAAAGCATATTCTCATAAGGCTGATGATCACTTTTATTTATAAGTGATGGGTAATCCTAATTCTAATTAAATATCTCATACTAATATATCATCATATCTAATCATGATATATAGGGCCTGTTTGGATAAGATTTTGGAAAATGGCTTATGAAAAAAAAGGTTTTTTGGTAGCTTTTAGAAAATGGCTTCTAGATAAGAGCTTATGAACAAAAAATGGTTTTAAATAAATGAGTGTTTGGATAGTTATTTCTAAAAGTACTTGTATTATTGATAAATTACGAAAAATAGTATAATTATTAAATATAGGAGAGATAAGAGATGAGAGAGGGTGTAGAAAATAAAGGAGAGAGAAGATAGGGTGTAAGAAAAAGTAGGGGTAATATAATAATTGGTTAGTCCATAAGCTCTTTTATTGTTCCATAAGCTACTCTGACCAGTTTATTTGAAACTTTGGTTTTAAACTATAGTTTGGTTCAAAAGCTGTTTTGAACAAATATAGCTATTTGTTTTAAAATTTTTCAAAATCTAGATTTTGCCATTAACCAAACAGGCACATATTATCATATCTAATCCTAATATATCATAATATATATATTATGATATCTAATAAAATAATAAAACTACTTCAATTATTTATTTATATTTTACATATCAATACTCCTTCCCCAAAAGACCCTTGTCCCTAAGGGTCAAGTACTAAGAACGATACTAAATTAGAGCCAAGAAACATTTTAATCAATTCTCCTTTGAACCAAATTTGGACTAGGAGATTTGAGATCGCCAGCATTATTAGTGCCAAGGTTGAAGACATGTTGCAAAATGCACTCTTAAACTCCTCACAATAGTTGAGACTTAATGATCCATCAGTTCTAAACTTTTATTTCATCACTTTCTTTTTACACGTTATGTGTGAAGGTTCCTGTAAACTATTAGCTGTGCTTTGAAAATTGATCTCCTTTAAACATGCTAAATTTCTTGCATCTTGGAGAATGATAGACTGAATTGTTAACCTTTCTTGAACTGTTATCTGCACCGCATTAGAATTTGAGTCTGATTAGGGTTCTTGGGACTTTCTTGTATATCTTTTTGTTCATCAATAGGTGTCGAAAGGGAAGACTCATCTTCTTGAACTGTCGGATACTCTTCTTGATCACCAGAAATGTCATTTTCTTTTTGCAATATTTTCTGTGACTCTGCGACATCTTTTTTTACCGGCTAAGTTTTCTGCAGAAAGAAACTCATCCTGTCAAGATTCCTTACCATATTCTGAAAATGCCGCTCTATACCCATGCCCAACTTGTGAAGATTATTTGCTATATTCTGAAGACACGGTTCTATATCCATGCTCATTCTGTTATTAATTCTTTTAAGTGGCCGAGGAACGAGCGCTCTAATACCACTGTTAGATAATTGTAGAAAGAAACGGGAAATAGAGAATAATAGAAGAAGAATAGAAAAGAAATTAAAACTATACTGAATACTCAAGGGTTCATATCATAATTAAAGTATATCCTCATAAGACTGATGATCGCCTTTATTTATAAGTGATGGGTAATTCTAATCCTAATTAAATATCTAATATTAATATATTAATATCTAATCATGATATATATTATTATATCTAATCCGAATATATAATATATATATTATGATATCTAATACTAATTCTAATAAAATAATAAAATTATTTAAATTATTTATTTATATTTTATATATCAGTAACAGAGTTCCGGCTTTTCAATATGCATCAAGGAAAGTTACTGATCTATATTGGGATATGTAAGATGCAGTTATTCTATATGCTGAATTCAACTTTGAAATTGCAAATAACTGATCTGAGGATAGTCTTGTCTCACAAGCACAATGAGCCAAAAAGCACTTCACATACTTGAGTTGAGTGCTCAAAACTTGAATGGTTTTCCATAACACGGACTCATAAATGCCCTTATCTCTGCCCAATTCCTTGTCTATTTCTATTCATGGGGATTGTGGTCAACAAATTAGCATGTGTTATACCCTTTTCATTTGTGTGTGTGAGCTTTTCATATTGGTTTCAAATGAAGCATCTCTCTGTCTCTCTCTAAATAACTTTCTTGATATTTTTATATATAGGAGTGGGGATCTTTTGGGATTGGCCATGGCTTGCTCTAATACTTTTGGACTTGTTACTGGTGCATTTCTTCTTGGCTATGGTTTAAGTGAAATTCCTAAAAGCATATGGAGAAATGCTGACTGGACCACTCGCCAGAAAGTCCTTTCTCATAAAATTGCGGAAATGACAGTCAAACTTGATGATGCTCACCAAGAACTTTCAAATGCTATTGTTGTGAGTAATTTACTTAAGTTGTCAGTTAAATTTCTTTAACAATTTTTTTCCCTTTTGCTTTTACATTCTGCACGTGGAAGCTCCCAAATTTTGTTCAACTTTTAGTTGCTCCCAAATTTATTACTTCCTTTTTTAAAACTAATTATATGCTGAACTATTAATTGTCAAGGCATAATTCTTCATAGGTAATGGCAAATTAATTAAATGCGTTTAGTAACAGCAAGTCCTAAAGGGAAATTTGTGCCAGTGAATTTTGAATTTCTGGTAGGGTGACACAATTTATATGACCTTTCCATCTATAGGAAAGTGGTGCTGTCAGAGATGTTAGGCTGTTTTAATGTAAGATTTGGAACTGTTATGTTAGTAGTGTTAGGCATGGAAAGGGAAAGAATGAGAATGGATGAATGAGTCTCATGTCCCTGGTAAAAGAGAATAGATATTGTCAAGTAATGATAACAAGGATATAATAGATATTGCATATCTTATTTTTTGTGCACTGGAAATTGGTTCCCTTTGTATGCCAAACAGACCACTAGTTATTAGTATATTCTTCAAGTACACTGTGCTAATTTGTATTTGATCCATTTTACTTTGTATGGAAGATTGCATTAGTGTTACGTTTTTGTTCATGGTGCAGGGGAGAATCTTGTTACTCTGTTTTTCAATTTAACCAAAGAAAAATACCTTTAGAGAGCCTAATTATGGTTTAATTTTTATAGGTTGCCCAAGATACATCCAATCAGATCTCCAAGCGTGATCCTTTGAGACCTTATATGGATGTTATTGACAATTTCTTGACTCAAATGGCAAGGAGCATGATTTTGTTTATAGAACCAGATATTCTTTGTAATGATTTAGATATAACTTTCAATTTTTCAGTTTAGGGAAGACGCATCCTTCAAACCACAGGGTGGCAGATTGGCAGAAAACGATATCGATTATGATACTGATGAAAAGTCAATGGCAACCCTAAGGCGTCATCTTAGGTTAGCTCGAGAGGGGTACTACAGGTGTAAAAGGTAAGCAAATAATCGGTTAGTCTTTTAAGGGTTGTTTTTATTCACTAACAATAAATTTGTCATTATCTTGCAGCATTTTCATCTTGATATTCTTCTTATGTGGATTGATGCTTATTGAAGCAATCTTTATTTTCTTTCTTCTTCATTTTAAATTAATAGGTTTTTATCAAACTGATGAAAGAATGTTAAACATTTACTTTGCGTTTTTTTTTTACATTGCATATACCCATAATTTTATTTATTTAGTTTTTTCTTTTTCTTTTCAAAGATCATTTTTATCTTCTATATAAACCAATTAATTTTACAACTCTGGCTCATTAATTTCTCTTATAAAAATGACTTGAGCCAATAAGAGTTTCAGCTTCACTTCATAGTTTCTATTAATAGTAACAACTTTCGAAAATGTTATCAAATGATAGATTTGTTCTTGCCTCTTATAGAATGATGATTGAAGAGATAAATTGCTGAAAGAAATACTGTCCTGTAACTAGAATACTTACATAATCCATAAAAACTATGATGAATCATAAAATGAAGTTCTTGTCATTAGTGCTGTCCCAAACCCGTGCTATCTTCTAGTGATCATATGAATGTTTGGCTATTAGCTAAAGGTCCTGTATGTGTCATGTCTTGCAATGATGACCGCTTAGAATTTCTTTTTTAGCCATAACTAAAGTTTATTTGCAGTGAGTATTTAGCTTATGTACGGGAAGCTCTTGAATTGGAGGATACAATAAAGAACTATGAACGCCACAGCTTAACTGGATGGTATGCTTCTAATGATGTTTTTTCCTCCTTTCTTTCTGGTTTGGTTTTTGGGGACCAACATCAATATCATATATTACAGGTTATTCCAGCTCACCTTAATGTTTGTTCTCTACTTTCAGGAAATATATTTCAAGCATCAGACCTGCTCGACCTGGCAAGTTGGGGTCCTTCTTTGATTCTTTAGGTAATAGTCCGATGACTGATCCGTTTCTTCTGCTGCATCAGGAATAATATTTCGAGTTACTGTTCTAGACTTTTGATGTTTCTTCACTTGTATCAAGTAATTTTCCTCAAGGTATATTGTACCCATTCTGAATAATGAAATATTGAGACTCACATAATGTGATTCATGTTAGTGTGACAGCTGGAAGTGTGATTAGTTAGTAAATAACAGAAATGATTAGATGGTTTTAGATAATTTCTGACAAAATAAGAGCATACTTTTACTGGGACGTTTTTGTTGAATTCAGTATTTCTGTATCTTTCCTAATGTTCTCTTGTGCAATTTGCACCATTCTGGTGCCTGAAGCCATCTATCCACTTGTATATTTACTAATCTCATTTCCGGATACCACAGTAACATGTATCATAATGCTGCTCCATATTGTTCCTGTTTGTTGGTTCCATGGGAATGACTTTTGAGTAGCAGTTATGTATTATATTTTTCTATTGTCTCGTAATCAAAATCCCTACGTACTTATGCCTTAATGTTCATTATCATCTTACCTTATGTCGACATTTTGTTGTGTCAAATAATGTATTACTTCATCATGCAAGGTCTAATCCATGCCTCCCTTTTGTCAATGAATTATCAAATATGAAATAATTTAATTTATAAGCATTTTAGGTGGGGGAATTAATTGCACTTCTTTGCAGAATATTTCTGGCGATGCATGTTAAGGAAGCACATTGAGAAAGGGTTGGCTGCTGCGCTTGGTATTCTATCTGTTGCAATTCTTCTAGCTGAGGCAACTCTTCTGCCTGGTGTTGATCTATCTCTTTTCTCATTTCTTATAAAATCCGTTGGAACACATGAGGTGTTTGTGCAGGTGAACCTAACTTTCTTAGACTCATGGTTTTCTTGGTAAGAGTGAAAATAGACTGGTGGAAAATGGTTATCCTTTCTTCATAATGTGACTTATCAATATCCCATTTTCCTGCGCCCATTTCCACTCCTACCTAGCACAACTATGTTGTTTTACACGTTGACATGATTAAGATGCTTTGATCTAGATATATTCAAGTGTGAGTGTACTTAATATTTGGTATCACTAGAATTATAAGCATTTTCTGTGTGTATTGATGAATTGCATATGTAAATTTCTTCTAGTATTGGTGTCTGGTTCTCCCATGTTTCTTCAGCAGAAGAAATTTCATCCTTAATTAACTCAATCAAATTGCTCTTAGAATTTCACATAATGCATCTTTGATGGATGAAATGACTTGCTTTAACTATAATTAATTTGCTCTTTGTATCTCACTTCAATGTTGCCCTTGCCAAGCAGCATCCATAGATTAAGGTACAGATAGTACATGTACTAACATATCTTCTATCTTTTGCTAGGCATTTTCATTTGTTCCTCTCATGTATATGTGCATCTGCACTTACTACTCCTTATTCAGAATTGGAAGGTTGATGGTTTACTCGTTGACGCCCAGACAGAGTAGCTCAGTTAGCTTGCTTATGATATGCTCGTAAGTTTTTCTTTCTGCCTTTTGAATCACTAATGCTATCTTGAGAATAAAATATATGTTTTTATCTTCGCTTGCTTCCAGGATGGTTGCTCGGTATGCCCCCCCTGTTTCATATAACTTCCTCAATCTCATTTCCCTTGGTTCTGATAAAACCACTGTATTTGAACAGGTATTTTTTTTGTTCACATCTGTAGTAGTTATATGTCTCTCCGAAATCCTAATTCAATAAAGTGGCCATAATTCCATAAAATTCTGTGTTTTGCGTCGGAATGTTTTTTGACCTTTTCTCATCTTAAAATTGTTTGTATTAAATTGTTGCATCATGGGATTTATGATTGCAGCAAATGGGGAACATCAACAATGCTGTGCCTTTCTTTGGGGATAAGTTTAACAAAATCTATCCACTTATAATGGTTATATACACCCTTTTGGTTGCAAGCAACTTCTTCAATCAAGTATTTGATTTTCTGGGGAGCTGGAAGAGATACATTTTTGAAACTGAAGCTGAAAATTTGGATGGTTTTAATCCAACAGGATTAGTTATCTTACAAAAAGGTATTCAAGCCGACACTTTTCATGCTTGGCTAACTTTGGTTTACGTTATTACCATGTCAGAATTGTATCATACATGACTCGGCGAATGTTCTAGTAATTTCAGGTCCTGATCCGTGCTTGATTATTAAATTTTATTATTTTCAGAGAGGTTTTTGCTTGAACATGGGTCCAAAATAGGTGAGCAAGTTGTTCCATTGACAAACAATCCCAACGGTGTAGATATTGAATCTGGCAACAGTCTCATGGTATGTGGAGCTTTCACATTTTTAACCCGATTTGTACCATGTCTTGTATAGAGCTTAGTATACTCATAACCGTACGTTGTTCAGGAGAGGAATGGTGTAGAAATGAGCGCAAATTCCAATTTACTAGAAAAAATGAATGGAAATCCATCCAGAACTAGGAAGGACGAGACAAGAAAATATAGTTTGAGCAGGGAAGCCATCGGTAACAAATATGCTGCTGTAAGAGAGAAGAGTGGACAAGCATTGAGATTAAGGCAAGAGGACAACAATATAGCCTCGGCTAAGGTTCCGTTACTCAATGGAGGCAATACCGATTCTGGCAATACCTCTGGGGTGTCATCTTCAGGTTTGGCTTCATCATGGCAAACTGTGAAATCAGGCTTCCAGAGTTTTAAGGCTAACATTACAGATACAGGAAGGTAACATCTCTTGTGTTTTCTCATATGAGAATCTCTGATGATATATCTCAGACGGAATCCACCTTATCTTTAGCCAATTCATGATGATTGATATGGAGACCCATTATTACGGTAAAATGGGAATGTCTGATGTGCTGTGACTAGCAAACTTCAGTAGCTTGTTTTGAGATGAAAAGATGTTCTTCCATAAATCAGTATGTACAAATTGTAAATTTTGCATAGGAAAAAAGATTCGTAGATTGTAACAGCCGAAGAAGACTGCACGATGATGTTTTGCCTTCCACAAATTCTTATTTTCATTCCATTGATGATGGTTGTAGTTCTAGCATAACCTCCTGTAAGAGTACATTTACGAGTCTCTTGCTTTTCTCATGAGAGTGTGCAAGATTATATTTTAGGGATTTTATGTAATTGTGAAAAAAATATTTTTTAGGGGGGGCGGGGGTGTTGGTGTTGTGGGAGATTAGGGGGCTAGTGTTAGCTGTATATTAACTCCCCTGGCATGTGATTACCCTATTCCTAAAGTGGAATTTATTTTCCATAAAGCTGACATGCCTACAAACCATAAGTCTTATGGGTCAAATTATACCAGACATTACCCTTTTGGGTCCCTGGGTATTCTAAAGACACAAGAATCTGAATGAAACTGAAAATTATCTGTATTATGGAGCTTAGTTGCAAAGGCAAGGGACCCAAAAATCCTAGGATGTCCTAATTCTGGTGGTTTACCATACCATGAAGTATTTCATAAGAACACTTAAAATACAATATCCTAGGAATTCTATTGATTAAATCAGTAGCAAGCACTTTCTCGACAAACTTCTAGAAACTTCAGGCAAGGGTCTATTCTTTCTCCCAACAATCCTATTTTTTTTTGTAGAGTTTGAACGGTATCCTTTAGCTCATAGCTAGAAATTAATTTTTTCAAGATATAGAGATTATTGAGATGATTTTTGCTTTTTCTAACCGTTTTTTCTATACACATGGTATAGTTTGAGTCTAGGATATCATGTTTAATGGATATAATTATTTACTAATTATGTTAGACCTAATAAGAACCCATTTTGCTATTATCATGTATGGCTCTTATCTCATTAAAATATAAATGGATTTCATTATTGGTGAGTTCACTTCTCCTAACCTTCTTTATGCTTGTTGAAAACTGATCTTTACATAAGCAAAGAAAGACCATGAAACCATTGGTTTCTATTTTATTTCTTAACAAAGATATCCACATGACTTTTACATCTTTCAACAAGTGCACTTTGGCAAAATTCTTTTTCTTCATTAAGGTGTCCAACAGCTTTGATGCCATAGTATTATAGCCTTAATCATGTGGTATAGGATTTGTGGTAGTAGAGAAGAGAGAGAGAAAAATTCCATCAAAATGAGTGAGAATTCTTCTAAACCTATACGATTCTCGTCTTGTTTCCACACCTTTAAAACTTTCCTCTAGTTTCCACAAAACAATAAACTTCAGCAAAATAGATGCTGTTATAGATATACTCCTTCTGTCCTAAAATAAAACAATTTATCATCTAATTTATACTATAAGCTACATCTTATATTTAAAATCAGAATAGTATTTGAAATATGTGTTGAAACTCAGCATTATTAAAAATTGCTCAGCTCGTTTGTTGTGTTTAAAAGAAAAGGTGCTTATTTGGATTTTATTTTTGTTAAGAATAGATATCATCCATTAGAAATAATATTATGTAAGATAATATTAAATATTAAATATAAATATTTCTCGCAGGTTTAAACTTTGGTAAAACTCACTTGGTAAAAAGAAACTTTTTAACATCCAATTTTTAATTAAATAGATATAAAAAGGAACACAAGGCAAAGGCAAGAAGTCATGATGTCCATAAGTTAAATAAAAGTAGAATTTTTATAAGATTTGAATATATTATTATTAAAGTACTAGTTGTAACTACTAACTAAATTTGGACCCCGAACCTTAATGAATGAACCGCTAAATTTAGGATTTGTGGGTTTTATATATTGCACATAGTACAATAACCTATTTTCTATAGATTTAACTGGTAAATAGGTAAGACATATGATTATTTAAAATATATTTAATATCTAGAAATTATCACTTTATTGTAATTCCAATTACGGTATTTGGAGAAAACCTTAATTCTTGGGTGTCTAAATTTATGCTTAAGGGTAATAGACAGTTCATCCTATCTGATATTAATATTATTTAGGAGAAAAAGAGACTCTACTCTGATCTTAAATTGTAGGTGAACTCAATCCTTTTCTAAAAAAATTTTAACTAAAAAAAAGTTTAAAACAATAAGATAGTGTACTTTTGTTGTTATAAATTTTATATTTTATATAAATTAAATTTGATTAGAAAGATTCTAAATGATAAAATGAAAAAGAAAAGAAAAGATAGAGATAAGGATGTATAGAGATAAGGATGCATAGTAGGCGGGTCAAATTTTTAATTAATCTTTCTTCGTCCTTCTTCACAACTCATAAAGACAGTGTACGTTGAGTGCAGTTGAATTGAGAGCGAAAGAATTGGGTGCTTTCAAAAGCCAACAAGTCATTATTTATTAACTTTTATTCTTGCTTTTCGCTTTCATCCCCTTTGCCATAATGCTTCGACGTGACACTACTCTCTTCTTTCCCCACCATCCTTCACTTCACACGTGTCCTAATCTCAATTTTATACTCCCTATGTTATCAAATACAAGCCTCTCATTTGAAACATTTTAATAATATTTTAAATATAATTATTTTTAATAAAAAATACTTATAAAATATGTATTAATGGGATTTTAGCCAAATAGAAAGATTTAAATCCTAATTATAAGATATAATTATATTTAGTACTTAATAATATTTTAAATAAAATTAATTTAAATATGAGGATATATATGTTCAGCTAAAAATAAAAATATAAACTTTTATATACCCAAAGATATTTAGCCTAACTAATTAGACTATAAAATTAAAGAATAGAAATTCGAATATTTCTTTATTTAAAAAAAGATTTTTAAGAAGAAGTATTTTGATCATAAAGTTTACATTCATATTAGTTTATTGGTGGCATATTTAGTATAAGAGGTAAAAAAAGAGGTGACTCAGAGTTATAAAACAAAATGTAAGTTTTTGTATGCTAATAAAAATGGAGTCTAATAAAATAATAATAATCTTTTATGATAAATTAAAATTTAAATAATTGTTTAAAAACATATTTATATTTAATATTTTATAATATTTTAAATAACGTTAGGAGTTTAACTGTGTTTATCAATATCAATATAGGAAGTATTTATTATATCCTCGGCCTTCTTTGCAGCTTGGTGTTGGGGCGCACGCGGTTCTATGCTCGTGTGAATGGGATTTCACATGACTTTTTTTTAATATATATATACGAAAAATTTAGATAAATATAATATGAGTCTTCTACTAAAATTAAGATATAATTTTAAGATTTATAAAATATTTATTAAAAAATTATAAGATTATTTACTAAAAATTTTTATGACAATAGCAAAGTCAAATTCGCTTCCCTACCAACTTTTATTGGCATCTCACATGACTTTTTTTTTATTACCCACTCGATTCACCATAGCTTTTCATTGACTATATATAAATCTGACTCGCATCATGTAACTAGCTATAGTAGGTGAGTCTCCCAACAGGAATTTTCTGCTTGAACTCGAGACTTTGCTTAAGCGATACCGAACTACTTATCACTTGAATCAAATCCTATTGGTGACTTTTTACATGACTTTTTTTTTGTTGCTCATCCAGTTTATTAGAGTTTTGCCTCGATTACATTCAGATCTGACCCGCGTCGTGCATCTGGCTATAGTGGGTGAGTCTCTGAATGAAGATTTTTTATATACGCTAAGATTTGAACTCAAAACTTTACTTAAATAATATTAAAATACTTATCACTCGGCTCAATTTCTATTGGTATCTCACATGAGTTGAATAGGCAAGTTAGCCGTTACTTTCAATGGGCCTTTTCTTGCCCCCAATTTCTGTCGTTGGGCCCCCACCTACCTTAGATGCTTTCTTTATCTGCCCCACTCTAATGGTATCTTTTATGGCTGGGCCTGGCCCACTCCCCCACATCCACGTCATCCATGCCCTGCCGGTACACACTGACCTTAAAATCACTTTCACTTCATTTCCCCCTGGCTCCACAAATCCAAAAGAGTAAATTACACCCCAACTTTTCTTCTACTTTTGAATTCTGTTTTTAAAAATGTTTACTTTTGTCTTTCAACTTTTAAATACATCATTAAGAAATTAAAATAAAAAAGAAGTGATTACAATTTTCATAATTTTATAAATAGGATTATTTGTTATAGATTTTATATTCGATTATATTCATATTTTGTATGATATAAATTTAACTAGAGACCTATAGAGTATTGACATAAATTAATTTCTTATATGACTTTTGAATAGTGTAGTTCTCTATAGAATTCAAATTGATACAATAATCTTTTTTATTGTGGCTATCTAATTAGGTTACATGAAAATAATATTGTTGGGACTAAGAATAATTCTCCTAAAAATATTTTTAAAAATTTCGGTATTCACACATTCTTAAAAATTTAAGACCTCATAGATGTTAGTATGAAATAACATTTTTATTTGTAATTTGTAGATATTAACAATTGAATCAGTTTAATATTTAAAAGTAATGCGTATTGAACGAAAATAGCAAATAAAAGGTTCACATGATAAATATTGTGGATATTCCACAGACAATAAATTAATCAGGGGCTGAGATCCGATGCAATGCACGTATAAATTTGCCAGCACGGATAAAACAATCATAACAATATTAAAATACTGTAAAATTAATTTTATATTGGGGATGGGAATAAAATAAGAGATTTTATGCTTTGTGGGAAGATTTTTATTGGCATTTTTTTTGGTAAATAAGAAAGTTATGTGTGGTTGTCAACATCATACGAAGAATCCATCGTAAGACAAGGAAGTTGAACAAACAAAATAATAAAGAGAACCGAATATTGAAGTCTTGAAACTTGCCGACATAACAGCAATGAAGCACATGTTAATTTTGTCTAGAGGAAGAAGAAGTAGAAGAAGAACAGTGAGCTGTGAGAAGAGAAAGAAAAATGCTGACGGCAATGGAAGACATGGATTCGTGTAATGTCCGGTTCTTTATGGTATGTACATTAAAAATGACATTTTCATGCGACTCAACAGCTAAGCATTAGGGTTGTTGCCACCCTTAATTGGTTATTTGTTGCCATATATCTAATTTGCTTTATTTTGTGACAAATCAATCTAGGTTTGTCCAATATATCAGTAAACTCATGAATTACATCATGCTGATCTATTCGATCAAAAATTTTAAATAAGTTAATAAGAATAGATTTTATATTTTATTAACTTTTTACTAAATTATAATGATGACATTTTAAATTAAAAAATATTTATACTTTAATGACTCTATTTTGTTATATTAAGGGTGATGTACATATAAATATTGCACTTATAAATTAATACATTTTTCCCTTTAATATTACTCTTTTATAGGATTATATATTAATATTTTTAGTTTATTTAATTATAATTGAGTTGATCAGAATTCATTCGTGATTGACTCTCTACTTTAGTAAGTTCTATAACTAATAAATGATTAATTGGGATGGAATTTTTTCATTTTCTTAAAAATTACAAAGTTTGAATTCAATACCTTATTTTAGGGCATTTTAAGTCTCTTTCTCCTCAACTTTAATTAATGATTGTTGGTTACATTTCATTTGCTTTCCAGACATAGCTCTCTCTCTCTCTTGGGGGATTTGATTAAGGTGAATTAATTAGGTCTCCTTAATTGGCCATTTGCTATAACGATTGATGTAATGGGAAAGAAATCTCAGAGTTAATAAGCGACAAGCTGCTTCCCATTCCCTGTATTTATCAAATAGTATCATATAGAAACATAATTATTTTGTATTATAAAATAAATATACATTTTTTAATTTCTCATGACATAAGTAATTATATTTATCTTAAAAGAATTCAACAAAATCTAGAAGAATACATTGATCATAAATTGATACTCTCTTTTTTTTCTTGCATGTTTTTTTTGGGAGTGGAACTTGAAGCCTTACTTATAATTTAGGATATTGAAATTTTGACTATACGTAGTTCTCACATTTTACTGATCCATGAAATACGATATTTTAATAATACATTTATTATAGGGAATAGTAATTCAGCCGCAATTGGATTATGAAGGCATAACTCTCATCCACACGAAACTAAACCAAACCAAAGCGATTGAAAATGGCCGGTGGGAGCCATTCAATGCCTTATTGTCTGTTTGAGACATGTGCCAATTCAATTCAATGGCTGAACGTAAGAATTCTCTCCATACGTTGAATGAGTTAGGAGGGCAATCTAATCTAAGCTAATCTAATCTGTGTTTTGAATGAGCAATCCATTCATGAATGAGCCTCGTGCTAAGACGTTGACACGTCCTTAGATAGATAATCGGGCGATTAATAAAGGCCACATTCACTTGGACCCCATTCCCTTATGAACTACCATGACAAATTCATATATATATATATATATATATATATATATATATATATATATAGTGTTGACCTGCATGTTGCAATTGCCATGTCTGATGAAGTGTTTTCTAAGGCACTAACCTTATCAAGTTATAGAGAGATTTATTATAATAGTAAAAATATAAATTTTATATTACTTATCAATTGATGAGTTAATATATTACATATGATAAGTTAAGTTAGGTATGCCAATTTACAATACTACTAATAATATCAGTTATTTTTCCAATCATATATATAATGATGAAGAAAAAAGAAAAATGTACTTAATCTCTAATTCGATGTAATAATAATTCCAAACAATATAATAGAAATAGACACACTCTTATACGTGTTATTGATGCTTAATGTAAAATATAACATAGTAAAAATATTTTATGAGAATTAATATAAATAATAAAAAATATATTTATATCTTATAAATATATAAATTTATTTTTTTCCATTATTATGAGAATTGTTTTAATAAATTTTATAAATTTCTTATAAGTATTATATAAGTTTTAAAATTATATTTAATTTTAATTTTAATAAATGATATAGTAAGTTTCTTAATATAATTTATTTTCTCAGATTTTAAATATAAATTATATGATGAGTCTAATTTTATCTCTTAAAATTATAATTTTTTTTAAAAATATTTCTATATAATTATATAAATTAATAAGTTTATATTAAAATTAATTTAAATATGCATTATTAAAATAAATATTTTAACAAAACTAATATTTAATTATTATAAATAATTAGTTTAATTATTTTTTTATTTATTAAAATTAATTAAATATATTTTATATTAATGAGTGAGGTGATACTATATAAATTGAAAGATATTTTTATTATAGATTCATACTTTCATAGTACAATGTCCTCTATTTACCGTTTTTGCCTGTGCTCTTGTGGAATGTTTTCTATGAACATTCTCTGATGCCGCGGGTTCGCAATTTGGTACCCTCCTGTTCAATGTCCATATCATATATTTAAATAAAAATAAATAAATATATTTTCTTCTATTTTAATTATAAAATATAGTTAATTAATTTATAAAAATAGACAAAATTGGTTAAATTGATTATGTGCAATTATTGTGTAAAATATATGTATTACTTTCGGTATAACATAGTGTTTTTGGGGCCAAAATCGCATGATATAGTAAGAAAAATGTATAATCCTCCATTTTTAAGTTTAGGAGTTAAGTTAGAAGATTTTTTTTATTTATAATTTTTTAAATTAATTTATTTAATTTATAAATTGATATATAATATAATATTAGATAATAATATTTAAGATAAATTATGTCATATTTATTATAATAAAATAATTTATATACTTTATTAATGTATTTAAATTAATTAAATAGTTTTTATATTAAAATTAAAGAATTAATTTATAAGAATAATGTAGAAAGACAAATAAAATTGAAATTCGATATCTAGAACTAAAATAAACATCTCAATTAATTTTTTTATTCTCTTTAATTTTTAACATAATTTTTGTTAATTAATTTAGATAGATTAAAAATAAATAAATAAATTAATTAATTAATTATAATAAATATGATATGATCTATAATATTATTAGATTACATATTGATATGTAGGTCAGGTAAATTAACTTGAGAAAAAAAAATACTCTCTTTAATTCTATTTTTAATTTTTAAATAATATATGTGTATTGTTTAAAAAATTAATTAAAAGTAATAAATACGTAAGAAATATTTTTTTAATTATATCTTTATTTATAAAGAAAATAAGTAAGATAAAAAGTTAATAGAAAAAAATGAGAGAGAATAAGTGGAGAAAATATATTATAGATATATAATTAATTAATAATAAAACTGAAATAATAACAAAATAAATATTTAAATAAATATAAAATAAAGTTTATAAACAGATTATACCTATTTATAAATTTAAAATTTATAAATAAAGTTAGATGGATAAAGTAATAAATATAAAATAAAGTTTATAAAAAGATCATACCTATTTATAAATTTAAAATTTATAAATAAAGTTTGATGGATAGAGTGTTATATATAAAATAAATAAAAATATTATATTTATTAACAAATCTAACTATGGAATTAGCTCATGTATTAGTAGGGGAGTTAGTTTTTAGGATTAAAAATAAGAATGGAAATAAGCCAGGTAGCGTGTAAAGGGTTTTTGGCTTGATTTGCATTAGGTTTGGTCTGACCTAATCTGTTTAAAAAAATATACAGGTTTAGACTTATTTGAAAGCATGTTCTTCTTAAGAGATTAGGCTCAGGCTTTTTATAAAGTATGTTAGGTCTGTCAGGCAGCCTAAACCTATTATTCAAAATATATTTAATATTAAAGTATAATAAATGGATATTGAATCTACTATATATTGAACATAATATAAGAATCAAAGTATTAAACTAATATATATTATTATATATTTTATTTTAACAGGTCTATTAGGTTATGGGGTTTGTTATGAGGGTATATTATAAAGGCCTGTTATAAAAGTTTATTAAGTGGCCTGTCAATATAATTAAAAAATTTAAATTTTTTAAACAGATTTTAAATTAGATTAAGTATTTATATAAGCTAAATTTAGATAAAAATAATAAATTATAATAAATTATAGGTTAAGTTTAGACTAAATTATCATTTAAGGCGTGGTCCCAGTATGTGAGATTTTTTCGTGAGGATAATTAAGGGTGTGTTTAGATTAGCTTTTAGAGAATAGATTTTGAGAAGAATAGATTCTAGAGAATAGATTTTGGGAAGAATAGATTTTAGAAAAAAAGTGATTTTAAAAATTAGAGATGTTTAGATAATTAGTAGCAGAATCACTTTTTTATAGGTAATTTATTAAAAAAATATAAATTAATATGATAATTACATGAAGAATAAATTTGATTTTAATTTTTTTATTTAAGTGATTAAAAAATAATATATATGTGTGTGTTTGAGTAAAGTAAAAATTTATAATAATTTTATTTTTTTACTAAAATAATATTTTTTAATTTTATGGATAATTTTAAAAAGAGAAATGGAGAAGTGCTGGAAGAAAGAGAGATGGACGAAAGGCAAGAAATAATTGCTGTACGGATGATGGAAAAAAACTGTGTTGGGTAGATTATTTTGAAACCATGGTTTTATCCTTAAAACCATGGTTTTATCCTTAAAACCATGGTTTGGTATTCCAGAAGCGATTTTCCATTTTTGAGGCATGTTTGGGAAGGAAATACGGAAACCATGATTACACTTTAAAATCGATTTTCTAACCTATATCCCAAACACACACTAAGTGGGAGTAAGGAAGGAATGGCGAATGGGGGTATGAAAGGTGAGAAGGCAACTGTAGAGATTGTCGCTTTCGAGGTTGCTTGGAGGCTTTTGTGGCAATTTCAACGTGACCCGGACCCATCCTTCCCCCTTTGGCTGACGTGTTTCACGTCCCTTTCATCTCCCCCAGCTGGGCCCCACATTCACATGGCTAGATAGCCTCCTACTTATTCCCCCGTCCAACCCCGCGGGCCCCACTCCCCCTGTCTACTGCCACGCCTCAACGCACCCTCACCCTTTATTACCAAAAGTCTCTCTACCTTTTCCATATTTATTTCTCTCAGAATAATAATTTATTATTTTATTTTATGAACGCATCACGGACGTACACGTGTAGGGGTGGATTTTTGGGAAGGCGACTGTGAGGGACTGAGCATGTGCAACTCTGTAACCGTTATCAGAGGGGAAGCTGGCATTGGGCAAAGCAAGCCGTACACTCCAAAAATTGGAAAAAAAATAAAGAAAGAAAAAGAAAAGAAACGAAAGCCGATTCGGATTTGCTTTCCCATGAAGCCAACACTCCAGTTCTAAGGCAGGTTCAGACTTCACACACAGCATACTGCTTCTCCCTTCGTCGGTTCCTTTTCTTCTCTCTCTCTCTCTCTCTCTCTCTCTTTTCATTTACTAATTTAATTCATATTTTAACTTTTAAATCTAATTTTTTTTGGCATAAATATCACTCTTTTAATTTTTAATATATAATTTAATTAAAATTTTAATTTTAATCATAAATATAATACATATTTTCTATATTTATTAAATTTTTAAATTTTTTTATTAATATTTTTTTAATAATAATTAAATAAAAAAAGATAAAAAATTAATAAAAATAATTAAAATATTTTAAAAATATATATTATATTAAATAATTTAATTAATTTTTTTAATATAATTAAATTATTTAAATACATTCTATATATATATATATATATATATATATATATATATATTATGTACCAGACTATAAGTCTAAATTTAAACATGCACTAAACCAGAATAAAAGCAATTGATTCATTAAAATGTAAAAGTATTATAACATTTTTCAAAGATTATATTAAACGGAACCCGGTCAGGTATATTACTCCTAAATCTATTTAGATTATTTAATTGTTTAATAATTTTAATAATTTTTTTATAATTAATTATTTTTACGGTACTTCAGTATAATTTTTTTGTAAATATATATAATAATAAAATAAAAATATTATAATTACATATTTGGAGAAATAGACGTGGATTATAGTAGTAATACCCCTAAGCCCTAATCTAATAATGGGCACTTACTTCATAGGAAATGAAATATATTCCATGGTAATCCCTGAATTTCATTTTAGTTGTTACAAAAACAATTTTTTACAGAAACTAAGAAAATCATTTAATGACATCAAAAGTTATAAAGTTAATCTACTATTTTTTGTTTCAAAATACCCTTAATCTTCTTTAAATCAATGGATCCAACAACACTTAAAAACAAGGGATAAAAGTTGAAATAAAATATTAATATATTTTTAAAAACTATACTTGATAATTATATTTTTTTTATAATTAATACATGACATAATTGAAGAGTTGACATTAATTATAAATATAAAATATAATTTTTATATTTATTAATTTATTTTTAAATTATTAATATTAATATTCTCTCTATAATAATTAAGTAAGAGAAAAAGTACGAGTTAAAGAATATTTTAGAAAGAAATATATTATGTTAAATAATTTAATTAATTTTTTTAATTTAATTTAATTAATTAAATATATATTATATTAAATGATAGGGAGAGACATTTTATTCTAGCATTTAGGGGTGTATATGAGCAGGGATATGCAAAGTTAGAGGTAGAAAAACGGGCTAGTCTGTCGAAAATAGGCTACCCCGTTAAGGGGCGGGTCCAAAAAGGAGACGGGCTATGTAGCCTGCCCATGCTAGCACGGGGCAGGCTAACTTGTGGCCCGTCACTTTTTTTTTAACTTTTAATATTTTTAAAAAGATATTTTTAAAATTTTAAAATACTAATAAAATTTTTTTAATGTTAGTATAATTAAAAAATTATTAATTTTATACTCTTAAAAATTCTTATTTTTTATAAAAGAATCTCAAATTTTATAACTATAAATCTAAATAAACATTAACATAATATTAATAAATTATAATATGTCAACACATATTAACAAATAAATAATTACCTTTACTATATTCAATAATAAAAGGATTCAAAGTAATATTTGGGTAAAATAAATAATAATAATAATTTATAAAAAAGGGCTGTCAGCCCATCCCAAAATGCTAATCTGAGCCCACCCCATTTCTTTGGAAAACAGGACCAACCCGCGGGTTAGGCATGTTTTCCCAACTCTAGGTAGGGCAACCCCCGCCCAATGCCTTGTCCAAAACAAGCATAGGCTATATTTTGTAATCTAATACCCGACCTTACCCTATAAAAGCCCTAATCATTTTGGGTTGGGTTTAGGAGCGCTGGGCAAGGGCGAGTTGGATATGCCCAAGTCGTGAAGTTATGTTCATGCTATGAAAAACTCTACAACTATAAAATTTTAAATTAATATAATATTCATATGTCTTCAAGAGTTAAATAACATATATAATTTATTAAGAATAAGATAACAAAAATATAATAATTAAAGTCTTAAAATCTATTGCATATAAAAAAAGTTTTGAAGTCAAAATAGTTTATAATTGTAATTTTGTATCAATCTCCCTAATATTGACAAAGATGAAGTATATGAAAAAAATAAAATAAATAATTATAATTTATAACATAATCATATGATGATTAGTAAAGTTAAAAAAAATTAATATAGTTATAAATATTAAAAGATACAACTTATCTACTTAACTACTCATATTTCTAAAATGATCATCTAATCACCAGTAACTATCATATTCTCCTATCTAAGTGTAGCATCTAGAGAAAAAAATAAAAGAATTGATGCTTATGGGTAGGGTAGGGTAACTCCTTACCTGATACTTAACCCAAAAAAAGTATAGGCAGAGAAAGAGTGTGAGTTAAGAAATACTATTAAAGTATTTTAGAAAAAATATATTATATTAAATAATTTAACTAATTTTTTAATCTAATTAAATTAATTAAGTATATATTATATTAAATGATGGGGAAAGGCATTTTATTCTAGCATTTAGTGGTGTACATGGGTAGGACTAGACAGGGCAATTCCTGCCCAGTGCCCTGCCAAAAAAAAGTATAGGTTAGATTTTGTAGTCCGATACCCAATCCTACCCGGTAAAAGCCCTAATTATTTTAGGTTGGGTAAGGGCGGGTTGGATATACTCAAATCGTGATGTCATATTCATGTTGTGAAAAAATCTACAACTATGAACTTCTAAAATAATATCATATTTATATATTTTTAAGAGTTAAATAATATCCATAATCTACTAAGAATAAGACAACAAATAGATAATAATTAAAGTTTTAGAATCTATTGCATATAAAAAAGTTTTAAAGTCTAAGTAGTTTGTAATTGTAACTTTGCATCAATCTCCCCAATGTAGACAAAGATGAAGTATATGAAAAAAATAAAATAAATAATTATAATTTATAATATAATCATATGATGATAAGTAAAGTTAAAAAAAAGAAAAAATTTATATAGTTATAAATATTAAAATACTCATATTTGTAAAATGATCATCTAGTCATCAATAGCTATTATATTCTCCTGTCCAAATATAGCATTTAAGGAAAAAAGTAAAAAAAAATAAAAGAATGAGTGTTTATGGGTATGGTAGGGTAACCCTTACCTAGTGTTTAGTCCCAAAAAAATATAAGTATTATTTTATAATTTAATATCTAATTTTACCTTATATTTATCAGGTTTTTCATGTACATCCCTATTAGCATATACTTCTACCACCCCCTATTACCATGCACTCTCACACACCATCCTCACGTAAAAATAGCTTATCCTCTCCCACGCTGCTTTTTCTCCACATTCATCGTCTAATGTATTAGAATTTGAGTCTCACTGTAGCTATAAAATTACTGTAATGTTATTTAAAAATTATAAATTTAAATTATAAAAATATTTTTACTTTTTTATATATAAAAAAATTAAAAAAAGATTGAGTTTACCAGAATTTAAGAATTACGAAATCTGTTTTTTTAGTAAAAACAATTAATCATTGAAACAAAATTACATCTATCTATCCATCCCCAGCCTCTTAGCGGGCCGCGTGCCCTTATCCACATTACTAAGACACTTTGTAAAATAGATAAATGATCCTCCTTATGAGTCAGTAGATGAGTACTATTAAGTTTTTTTTAATATTACTCTCTATCTTTTTTTATATATATAAGATGATCTTATATATAAATAATAATTTATATTTATCTAAAATTTTAATATACTTTTCTATTATTATTTTTAATTAATTACATGTCTTTTAACATTTTTTATATTTATTTTTTTTATCTATCAACTTTATAAATAAGAATATATTTAAAAAATGATATTATTTATTATTTTTAACTAATTTTAGCCAATGCTTTAATTCGTGTGATTTAGATAGTTGTTATTTATAAGAATGACCCAAGTATTATCCTTATTCAAAGTCATTAATTGATAATGTAATGCAAATTTAAAAGTTCTTCATTTAATAGATAAAATTAAAAATTTATTTTATTTTTTAGACAAAATTAATAGCTCAATCACCTCACTTTGATCATAGTAAAAAAATTTATACAAAAAAATTTAAATAAATTCAATATCAATCTCCTATTAAGGTTAAGATACAACCTTAAAATTTATAGATCATTTACAAGATATTTATTAAATTATTTATTAAAATTTTTTTATAATAATAATAAAAATTAAACTCATTTATTAATTCGTTATTTATTAATTAACTTTCTAATCATAGTAAGTTAAAAGTTAAGATAGGGTGAACAAAGTGAATGGGGGATTTGTGTGGGAAAAGAGGAAAGAAACAAATTTTACCCGACATCAAGTTGTGCTTTTGAGGGCCAGGAAGTCTCCTTGAAGTTGGAAATTATGTGAAGAATCCTTGGGCATTTTGAGAGACGTTGGACATGGCCATTAAGTACTTTCTTGTCTCCCTCTCTTACTTTCCTTTCGAAACATTTCAAGACAAAACAGAAACCACAAGGGAAAATGTAATTGCCCATTCCTCTTGAAAAGGTTATTGTTTGGCTTGGCTGTAGAAGCATGCCTCAATTATTCACGGTTTAACGGAAAGAAAGCATTATTATTTTACTGGTATTATTAATATTATATATATATATTTTTTTATTTGTACAACAAATAGATTTCATAATTACCACCCTAAATCCTTACCATTAATATTCATATTACATGTCACTTCTTCCTTTTTTTACCCCTCACGACTTATTCGTCAGCGTTTTCACACCAACTTGTCACGGTCCCCCACGTTCGTTCTTCTTCGCCTTTTACCTGCCAGCTTCCAAAAATGAGAACTCTACAATCTCATGAACATTTCTTCACTCAGCGATTTTGATTTTTCGATCTTCTTGATGTTTTTTTTTAACTCCATTGATTATCAGAACAGTACCAATGGAGGGAGGGTGCTTGTTCTTCGGAGAAGAAATTGCAGGATTCTTCGGCGCTGAAGAAGTTGTGTTCTTCCATCTTAACATACTGACTCTGGTATGTTGTTTTCTGGAATTGAAAGCAGTTCATGGACGACGACGGCGACGACGGCGGAGACATCAAAATGTAGTGTTGGTGGTGGTGGCTCTGATGACGAAGACCAGCCGGCAACGAAATGGCGGCGTTGGGGCTGTTATTATTATCTTCGTTCAAGATTGCGCTCGAGTCGCTATCGGAAGCACCGTCTTTGAAATGATCCACTGGTGCTATGAGTGAAGCACCACCACCTCCTCCGACGACTACTCCATTGAAGCAGCCATAATTCAAGTCCTTGCACTGTGATTCAAGAATAATGGAGGTTTCAGCCGGTGGCGGGTTGCTCCGTTCGAAGTTTTTCTCGTCGGAATCAGAACCCGTCGTCATCTCTTCCTTCACTGAAATATCACTGTCTGTCTGCTCCTCGTTTAATCTCGATTTCAATTCCTTAATCTGCAACAAAACCACCCAAATTCAATCAGAAAGCTAATAACAATGATGGGTTCCTGTAAAAACTTAAAATTTGAAGTTCTTTATGATGATGATCTCTTACATCTTTGAGCAATGCTTCGTTGTACTGTTGGAGGGTGTCGAAGTTAACTTTGAGGGCATCATAATTGGCTTTAAGAACGCCATAATCTCTCTCTAATTGCTTCGTTTTCCACCGTGCACGACGGTTCTGAAACCAAACTGCAACTTGACGAGGTTGTAATCCAAGTTCTTGAGCAAGCTTCACTTTCCTCTCAGGTTCAAGCTTGTTTTCGACCTCGAAGTCCTTCTCTAAAGCCTTAACTTGATCAACACTCAGACGCCGTTTCTTCTCCGACATCATTAAATGGCTCGATTCTTCCACACACCCTTCCTCGTCTAATCCATCCAACATCATGGCTTGGAACTCCCCCCCATACAAATAATTGTTATTATTGTTCCTAGGACTGTGTTCATCTGACAATGATTAAGAAATTCAATGCAAAATACAAATACAGTCAGCACAAACAATGATGATGATGGTTTTGCAATACCCAGAAAAGAAAATCATAAAGCTAACATGAGAAATTCTAATTCAGGAAAAACTCGACAGAATCAGACATAATTGAATGATCATAAAAACTTTAAAAGCAGTAAAAATGGATTCCTTTAGACCTGTGGATGGAGGACACATAGGGATCAAAGTACCCAAAGAATCGGAGCTTTCGAGTGATCTCTTCATGATGATGACTGGGGATTGAGAAAGAAAACAAACAACTCTTCTGCAGCACACACGGATCTTAATAGATCCGGGTGTTTTGATCAAGTAGTTACAGTCGCAGGTTAACGTATTTTTTTAAAAAAAATGATCTTTTCACTTAAAAGGAGCCATTGGAAAGGAACACTCTGTTAAACAGCACCAATTTCTACAATACTGCTTAATAATATCTCCGACAACTCCGTGGTGTTCCTTCTCTGTGATGATTGCTACTTCATCTCCCTCTTCACCCATCAAACCAGAAAGAAGAAGACGAAGAAGAAGGAATCATAATTTGGAATCCATGGGGTTATGAGGGAAAAGCCAGAGAATGGGACCCTGGGGGGGGGGGGGGTGAAGGAGAAGGAGGAAGATGGGTAACCCACAGGTGAGTTTGGGTTTTGAAGAGAGTATAAATAAGACGAGAGGTGCGATGTAGGGTTAGAAACTGACTGGGGTTAGGGGCTTGTGGGGGGTTTTTTGGAATGAAATGAACACAAATTCATTTCAAATGCAACTTTCTGTTGTGTTTCTGTCTATGGGCCCGTTTGGATAGGATTTTAAAAACGGGCTTATGGAAAAAAAAGGCTTTTGAACAGATTATAGAAAAGGGCTTTTGGAGAAGAGATTATGAAAAAAAAGTGGTTTTGAATAAATGAGTGTTTGGATAGTTATTTATAGAAGGGATTTTATTATTGGTAAATTACGAAAAAGGGTATGAGTATTAAATGAGGAGAGATAAGAGATAAGAGGAGAGAGGGTGTAAGAAAAAGTAGGGGTAATATAGTAATTAGTTAGTTCAAACGTGGTTTACTGTTCCAAAAGCTACTCTGACCAGCTTTTCTGAAACTTTGGTTTTAAACCAGAGTTTAGTCCAAAAGCCCGTTTGAACCAATATAACTGTTTGTTTTAAAATTTCTCCAAACCTCAGTTTTGAGCCAAACCTTGGTTTAAAACCAAGGTTTGGATTTTTCCAAACAGGCCCTATAACCGGTTTCAGCCTGGGAGCTTCCGGTTTTTTCGACCGTTTCGTGAAACGAAGATACTATTTAGCAAAACGGCTCGGCTTTGTTTGAGCCGGCTCATCATGTCTTGATTTTCTTTCTCTCTCTCTTTCTTATTTGTTTAGGTGGAGCATCTGATGTTCTACTCTACCTCATTTTAATTTTAAGAATTTATCTGGGTTTAAACTATTTCAGATTGAGTCAGAAAATACTACAAAGAGCGACAATCTCTAACATCAAATATTTAACATTGTTGTATTTTTAGAATTTGAAGGTACTATTCAAAACTTTAAAGAATAGATATAGTAGAAATGGGGTGAGGCGTATAATTCAGGGGATTAGAGCACGTGACTATGAATTACAGTGTCAAAGGTGAATCCCTCTTCGCCCATAACTGGCCAAAAAAGCCAAAAAGGGAAGGATCTTTCTCTCTCTAAAGGTAAAAAAAATATGATTAGGATAGCAGACCCAAAATTAAAATTAAAAGGGCTCTGTCCTATATATACTTATTATATGTAAATTGTAATATTCAAGATAATATCCTATAGTTACGGCTTTGGAGTCCAATTGCACTAAGTCCTTTCTATAAAATGTTCTTTTAAGTGTGATGTTATGAGTTTAAACTCTTTATGATTATAATATATTTAAATTATGACAAAAATTGATTTATGGTCAAATTTTTTAAATTTTTAATTTTATTTCATTGCATTAGTGTGGGAATTCCAGTCACAATCGTTTAATTATAGAGATCTTAGATGGAAGAAATTTAAAAGAATGAAAAGTTCCCATTTGAAATTATAGAAGTCAAAAGTTAGACACGATCAAATTATGAGTACCTTCCATGGTATTAACCTCATTTCTTTTTAATCTTTTTTATTGATTGATGTTTGGAGAGGTGAGGAGTGAGAGAAGCCTACCTGAGCGACCGTGGACGGTGTGCTCTTATTTATAAGTTATAAATTATTTTTAGTATATTTTATATATATTAAGCAAAATTTTAAACTTTATTAATTATATTATAAAATTAAATAATTTTTTAATTTTATCTATTTAATATACTTTATAATCTATAGAAACAGATTCAATATAATAATAAATAAATGATGAAATGATACATTAATGTAAAAAAAAAAATTCTATCCTATAAATAAGATTAAAATATATTTTTTTTCTACTTTATAAATAAAATAAAAGAAGTATTGTTTTGAAGTGTCAAACAATTTGGTTATGGCGGATCTCCCTTGCATTGTGTCAGAGTGAAAAACATTACGGTTTGTTTGTTAAAGGAAACATCTATATCTCTATAATTTGATCTTTGTAATCCATCAAATTTTAAAATTTGATCTTATAAATACTAACAATATGACATTACAAACGGGACTTATCCTGCAATTTTCCACCCGTAAGTAGAGTTTACTACTATTATATCCCAAAGTCATTTGCATGATGCACATGAAGCTACTCCTTCTCTTCCACTCTTTAATATATTGTTAATTAATTAATTTAATTAAATTAATAAAATTAAATAAATTAATTAATTATAACTAATATAAGAGTTAGTTTATTAATTTTATATATTAAAAATTATATAATATGATCAAATATAAACTCTCAAAACGAATTTATATTACATACTTATTAATTTATTCAAATTAGTCAATTAGCTTTTATATTAGTTATAATTAATTTATTTATCTAATTTTTTAATATATCTAAATTAATCAATTAACTCTTATATTAAGAACTATGAAGAGTAAATGAAGAGGATGTATATTTAGAAGTGTATTTATTGGAAAAAATAATTTTTTATATTTTAAACTTTAAAAAGAATTAATTTCAAAGAACTTATTAACTTATGAAAATGCCAGAATTGATTATAAAATAAAATTATAGTTTTATTTATTTAAAGTTTTAAACTATGATTTTTAGAAGTTAATTCTACTAAACTTTTTTTATAATAACAATTATTTAAATATTTATTTTTTAAAATTATTTTATAATTAATTTTCTTCTTAATATATTTTCTATAAATTAAACCAAATACTCCTTAATATTTTGGGAGCATATAGCATTGGGTGTTGTGCCATATTTTTTTTATTTTTTTATTTTTTAACCACGGCATTTTTTTCCCTTAAAATAAACAAGTGTTATATAATATCTAATATTTTAATTTTACTTTTTATATGGGTCCAATATCATAATTTTATTTATGGTACGATTTTACCTATAATCTTTTTAATTTGATATAATCTCACCTATAATTTTTTTAATTTAATGTAATTTTACACATAATTTTATTTCTCAAATATCTATAATTGTAATAAATTAAAAAAATATAGGTAAAATTATATTAAATTAAAAAAATTATAGATAAAATTATATTACAGATAAAATTATGATATTATACGTATATTAAAAATAAAATTAGAATATTAAATATTATATAATTCAATAAACAAAGAACAAAGCTTCTAGAATATTATGAAGTAAATATATAAGAAGAGTTTTACCTCGACTTGTATAAACATGTTCATTGAAAGCTAAAAAAAATAAGCACATAATAAAGTCAATATGTCTATAGTAACTTGTGGCTAAAAAACCTTCTAGATGTAATTATCATCATCATTATAATTAATCTAATTATGATAAAATGAACAAGCTTCTAGAATATTCGATTCCAGGGACTTGCAGAGCTCACTGTGTTGTTCATTAATTTTGAAGGCAGAAGTTCTATTCATTTAGATATTGGTGGGTCTCTATCTCATTTCTATGTTATTCCGCTTACATAAGAAATGTTATTATAAAATTATAGGGTTTTGGTTTTATATATAAATATGGATGCGTTGAAAAAATATTCTTATAAATATTCCAATTAAATTCTCATTGGATGATCTTGTTCAACATATTCAGAAGCAAAGTATATAAAAAGTGTCCAATGCCATGTCTTTGAATTTAATAAAGCGATCAATTTCAAACTTTTGGTTCATTATTATATAATAGCAATAATTTTTGTCTCCAAAACTATAATTTAAATTTTTTTAGCTAAATTATGATTTAGATAAATAAATAAATAAATAACAATTAAATATTTAGAAATATTTTTAAAATAAATTATAGTTTTATTGTCTAAAAGTATAATTTCAGATAAATTTGTGAGATTAATTTATGAGTAAAAAGAATTTTTAAATTGTGTAATGATTATTTTATTTTTATTATTTTCTATATTATTTTATCTCTGCTATTTTTAGTAATTTATATATTAAAAAATTATTCTAATAATAAATATTCAATTTTTTTGCAGAATTATTTTTTAAAAAAGATTATTTTTTAACATATTTTTTCGTAAACAATTATCTAACGATAATATTATTATAGGTATGGTTCATTAGAGATAATACAAATCACTTTCATATATTTTTTTAAAACAGAGGGGTTGGTCAAAACAACACTTGTCACGAGATTACAAGCAATGGGGGACGGGGGAATATATAATTTTAATGAAAAAAAACCGCCTAATAATATTAAAATAGGCCCAGGAAACAGGGTTAGCAAATTACTTAAGGTATAAAATATTTTTCATTATCTAATAAATTTTGTATATATATATTAGACCTAGCTAAGTCGGTTGAGTTGTTAAGTTTTTGTTTGACTTCTAAAATGCTTAATTTAAAAACCTTATTAAGTATGTATATTTCAAGTGATCTGTATGATTTTCATATTCATTGTTTTGATAGTCCCGCACGCAAGCAACTAATGATATCATATTTCTTATTATCACATCGTTGTCTATATATATATATAGACACACTACTAAGAGCATAGGGTAAGCCCCTCTCAACTAAGTTGTGATATACTGGGTCACTTATTCTTATATTAAGAGGATAACTAAGGCATTATTTGGTTTACCTTAGAGATGATAAGTTAAGTTAATTTAATAGAAGATAAGGAAATATATGACAGGTTAATTAATGATATTTTTTGTTCGGTTAAGGAGAAAATAGGAGAGGGGTTAATTAAAAGTTGATAAACATACCATATCTTTTTATTTAAATTTATTTACTTTTTATTTACAATATTCATTTCAAAATTATTATTTTTTAATTTATGAATCTTAAAATTTTTTATCTCATTTATATATAATAAAATTAAAAAATATGATAAAATTTTAATATTATTTCTTATTAATTTTATAATTATTATATATTTTAATATAATATATAAATAATTTATTATACTTATTAAGTTTTATTATAATTAGTATAATTATTATGCAATTAAAGAAAAAATTAGGTGTGAGAAAAATAAAAAAAAAAGGTTTGAGAGTACAATTGGAATATTAAAAAATGTTTGAGGGTAATTTGGTTAAAAATAGGTAAAAATTTTCTCTTCCCTCCAAAAACTTCCACTTTTGGAGGGGAGGGGAGCACATAAGGACAAAAAATCTCCCCTCCCTTCTATTTTTCTCAACTAAACATACTTTCCCCTCTCCTCCAAAACCTCCCAACCAAATAAAGCTTAAAAGAAAGACTAAAATATGATTTTAACTCTTCTGGGGAATTAGTTTGAATTAACTTGAATGATTAACTTGTAGGATATAGGGCTATTTGAATTAATTTTTGAAAAATAGTTGATGAAAAATAATTTTAGATAAGTTCTTTTGGGGAAGAGTTTATAAAAATAATAATTTTAAATAAATGGGTGTTTGGATAGTTATTATTAGAATAATTTTTATAATTAATAAATTATCAAAAATTATATGAGATGAAAAAGATATTACTACTTATTACTCATCATCTTCATTCAACTTTGACCACTTCTGTGACTTCTACCCCTATAATTCCCCCAATAACAACAACTATTACCTCCTCTCCATACCATACCCATCGCTAAAGATATGAAGGGGGAGAAAGAGGATAGAAGTCCTCTCTATGACTTTCTCTTCTCTGTAACTCTTCGCTACAAATATGGGAGGAGAGAGATGACGAAAGTCCTCTTTGGACTTTCTCCTTTCTTATGGCGATGAGCATAAGGGAGGAAAGAGAAGACAGGTAAAGAAGTGATAGTAGTAGGAAAAAGAGATGAGAAAGGATGAATGAATAGAGGATAGCATTAGGAGGCGACGACGATAGAAGAGGGAAGAGAGAGAGAGTATTATAAAAAATAAGATAAAAATAGTAATTGAACAGTTTATAAACTCTTTTCTCCACTTAAAAATTAGTTCTCAATAACTTATCCAAAATTTAAATTTAAATCAACTTATATAAAAAAATAGTTACAGAAGTGGGTGTTTGGTTATATTTTTTTAAAAATTATAGTTTAGACTAAATTTTTTTTTTAAAACTAAGATTTTAGGTGTAACTAAATATCCACGTATTTCTTTTAAAGATTTATGCTTGTTATATTATAAGGTTTAAAATTCCACCTTAACCACTTACTTAAGTGGAGAGAGAGAATTCTACTATTTACATCAAATTGAGTTGGTATATTTTGATAACCTTTTGTCCATAAGCTTAAGTAGGGACTATATGCCTAATGTAAATAAAAATATATTCAATATTTAATATTTTAAATAGAAACCATGTGCTCAATCTTCCAAAAATTAAATTGAAACAGAATGCGTCGTGAAAATTACAACAACAATTCATTAATTAATGGTTTTTCGGACAAAACCATCCGGTTTAATTCAATTTCGATTACTATTACACAAACAAATCAATTGACATCAATGTGATTAAGGGTTAACATCTACTTTTATCTTAAATTTTTTCGTGTAAAAATTGTAGCATTCGAAAATTTTTCTTATATCAATCTAATTTTAAAAATATTTAAAAATAAACAATACCGCTACTAGCTATTAAAAATATTAATAATTTATATTAATTTATTAATAGTTAGAGCAATTTTACTTGTCCTTTAATATTTTTGGGACAATATTAAATCATGAATTTTTTTATATACCCATAACTTATGTGCTAAAATTTTCAAGTCAAAATTGGAACTTATATATTTTTTTTATATAAAAATTTGTAGAAAATTATTGGATTCTCTCACAATCTAAGAGTAAGGTGAAGTCTCTCTTCCTCCTAAACAATATTAATGTCAGGTAAAGCGAATTATTTATTACTCTCAAGTATAAATCTATACACCTAAAAATTAGAATATTTCGTTATATACTACGACTAAAATTATAATAAAATAGCACTCCTACTCATCAACTAACACACAACAAGTGTGAAATTTGTTTGAACTAATTGCTTTTCTTGAATTGGGCTACACATATATAATGGTACTACAGTACTACTACCATGATTCTGATAGTTAATTTGTTTAAAGTTGAAACTTTTTTCTTTTGGTGGAAAAAGAAAAAAAGAAAAGCCACTAACGTGGAGAAAGCATGCGCATCAAGGCTCTGATGTCTGTACATTGAGATTCCTCGTGCCTAAGCTTTGGAGTACTGAAAACTGCTGTATAAGCGTTCATCACAAAAGGATCAAAGGCCTCTGCTTTATATATACATAATATAAATGTGGGACTTTGTTCTTACGCGAGAGAAAGAGTGGGACCAAATATTATATTGTATATAATGGCAACAACACCACACGTGCGAGAATGGCCACAGGCAACGTTATTAATTAGCACAGTTCGAGGGTTGGCGGAAGCAGACTCGTGATTCATTAACACACACACACACATGTTCGAGTTTGAAACTAATCTCGTATTATCACTTAGTAGAAAACGAAATTTCTACAGCAGAGCTTTTACTGTGAATGCTGTGACTTGTGAGTACAGTGTTGAAAATTAGTCGGTATACGAGATTCGTTGACTTTCTATACCAGTTCCTTGAACAATGGGCGTGTGAAATATTTTCTAAACCTGTTAAGACAACTGTAAGTGGAGATAGTAACAAGTTTTCTTTCTACATCGGTTTGTTTCAAGTGGGTTAATTACTTTTGATTTAATTAACTTGTTTAATTGTGGGTTAATTACTGGCTAGTTGTATTTTCTGTATTGTGTTGTACTATATATAGACCGTATTTGTTTCAAGTGTAAATGGTAGTTAGGGAATAAACAAAACAAAAAAACAATTTTTTTACACCAATTAATGTCACAATCAGTATAGAAAGTGAAGGATTTTTTTCCTTAACATTTTCTAAAGTAAAATGCGAACGGCGTAATAAAAATATTTTTTCAATTGGTTTAAAATTACTGTAAAAAGTCCGAGAATTTTCTACATAGGTTATATTTAACTTATAATCTCTTCCACAAAGGACAAGAGTGGAAGAGGCAGGCGGTAGGTTGGGGGGATTGTATTATAGTGGCTGACTTCCACAAAGGCGTCTGCTGCGCTTTAATTTAGGCCCCTTGTCTTTGTTCCATCTCCTGACCTCAACACTTTCAAACCTACTTACAATTATGATTATTGATGGCGGCCATCTTCTTCTTCATTTGGGTATTAATCGCTGCTAACTACTACCACTAGTTAATCATTCTTCCAACACAAGAAATCATTACAACTCTTCCAAATTCCACGAGTTTAATCATTTGCTGTGTGGACAAGACCAACGTTTGATAGTGACATGCACTCATTCCCATGAATCATCCTCCCTCTGTCATGGTCTTCTTTCTCTAGTGGCCACTGCTTGCTCTCAATGTCTTCTTGCACTCAAACGCACGAGATTAAAACTCAACCCCCGACCCAAAGGACTAAAAGTTCAGGGGTATTCACTCTCCCCTGTAGAGGAGAGGTTGCAGGTTGGACTTGCTGATAGTGCATGCGAGTGTTAGTTTCTGTACTAATATATATAATTTAATTTGACCCTCATAAAAAAAGAAGAAGCAAACATCAACTCATGTCGTGATTCACACTAACAAATTGAAAAATAGTCGTTCAATTGATTTACTCATAAGTTTTAAACCAATCAATCCAATCAAGCATTATTATTTTTCCTTAATAAATCAATACCCTTACAAGTTTTTGAGTCTAAAATATCATTTTGAGTAAAAAACATAATATTATGTCATATTTATGTATTATTAACTTTGTTTTATTAAATTATATGTAGTTTATACATGAATATTTTATTTATTTATAAATTAATATTTTTTATTTAAATACTCTTAAGTTATTCTATTTAAGAATATATATGAATATTTTAATTAAATTATATTCATTTAATTATAATTAGGTTAGCGCTAATTTAATTTCAGTTAGATTACTAACCCTTAAACTATTATATTAATTAGGGGTGTGCATGGGCAGGGCAGTCCCCTGCCCGGTGCCCTGCTCAAAAAATGCATGGGCTGCATTTTGCAGCCCGATGCCCGGCCCTGCCCCGCCCCGTAAAAGCCCTAACAATTTTGGGCAGGGCATGAGCGGGCTGGGCATACCCAAGTCGTGATGTCATGCTCATATTGTGAAAAAAAATATAATTATAAATTTCTAAAATAATACCATATTCATATGTCCTTAAGAGTTAAATAATATCTATAATTCATTAAGAATAAGAGAACAAAGATAATAATTAAAATCTTGAGATCTATTGCATATAAAAAATAAGCGTTGAAATCTAAATAGTTTGTAATTATAACTTTGTATCAATCTCCCTAATATTGACAAAGATAAAGCATCTAAAAAAATAAAATAAATAATTATAATTTGTAATGTAATCATATGATAATTAACAAAGTTAAAAAAATTATTATAGTTATAAATATTAAAAGATACAACTTACCTATTTATATTTCTAAAATTACCTTATAATCACCAGTAGTTATCATATTCTCCCTTTTAAGATAGAAAAAAAATAAAAAAAATAAAAGAAGGGGTGCTCATGGGCAGGGTTGGGCAGGGCAGCCCCTATGCCCGGTGCCCAGCCCGAAAAATACATGGGCTGTATTTTGTAGCCTGATGCCCGACCCTGCCTGGTAAAAATTCGGCTGGACAGGGCATTTTTCTTACTGACTGGGTAGGGCATAGCGGGCTATGGGCATTATGCACCGCCCTAATATTAATTAGTTTAATGATTGATCTGACTTTTATAGCTTGCTCTCAAGAACAAAATATGAATTGAATATTTTATTAATTGAATTAATCTTTTTCATTTTGCAATAACATATTTATGAGGTTTTTCTATTTAAAATATGAATGAGATTCGAGTATATTTGAGATGTAGACTAGGTTTGTCTCTCTAGAATATGAAGAAATTAAAGCATACTTGAGATGCCGACTATCTTATTCGATATTCATGTGAAGACTCAATAATTTGTGTGAACTAGGATATTTGAACACAACAAATATATTGAGAAAAAATAATAGTGAGAGCAAAGGAAAAAAATTTGTAAGGAAGAGAGAAATATATTGAGTTTAAATTATGAATCTCTAATAAGAAGTTATGCAATTTTATCATTCTCTCCCTTAATCTTATGTTCCCACACAAAATTTACACAAAAAGGGAAAACGTCAAATAACCTCCAAGACTCTTTGATTATAATCAGATGGGTACTAGATTACATAGATTGGGGCATAACCTATTAAGTGCCTGATGTATGTATGATGTATGGTTATAAAATTAATTTTAAGTAAAATTTTAGTTTAGAAAAATTTAAAATAAAAATTAATTTTTATATAAAATTGATTTTAGCCAAAATATTGATCTGAAAAAATTTAAAATAAATAACTATTTTTATTTAAAATTTATTTTAGTCAAAATTTCAATTTAAAACTATAGTTTTGAATAAACTACTGAAAATATATTTTACAACAGTAAAAGAACTTATAGACTATCTAATTACTATTTTATCAGTGCTTTTTCTTATATCTTTTCTCATCTCCCATCTCCCATCTCTCATCTCCCTATTCTCTCATCTCTCTTTTTCACCATATCTCATATTTACTCTCTATTCCCTACACTCTCTATTTTTTCTCCTATTTATTCTCTATCCTCTCTCCTCTCTCATATTTTAATCAAATCATACTATTTTTGATAATTTATTAATATAAAAAATAATTCTACTACTAATCATCCAAATATCTATATTTTTAAAATCTATTCTTCTCAAAATCTATTCTCTAAAATTTATTCTTTCTAAAATCTATTTTTTAAAAATTAATCTAAATGAAATTTCAACAGGACCAAACAGTTTTCTTTAATGAATTTATAATTGCTTTTTAATAATCAGAAAAAAAAACAACCAAATCCAAAAGTGAGTGTTAATTTTCAACACTGAAAAGGCTGTATTCACACCCCGGACAGAGAATTTACAACACGGAGAGATGTCGGCTTCTGTAGTGATGAGTTCACACTTTTGAATTCCACGAGACAGCTCAAGTAGGACCCACAAAGTTGGAATTCTCAAGTGAAAAAGAAGCAGGAAACTTTAATTTAGGTTGTCATTTGAATCCAAGCATGCCAAACGACGTAACACAGGAAGGGAAAATTAGAGAGCGGAATAGTTTTTCTTTTCAAGCAATCACTTGGGTGTCACAGTTTTCCACGATTCGTTCGGATGCCATACGCAAAGTAAAGGGACACGACTTTTTGTTTTTGGAAATAAATCCTATATAACATATAAAATGTGTTAAAACTAAAGAAATACTAACATTTATATCATTTAAATTTTTTGTGAAAATTAATTCATTTTTTTCAGAAAATTAATTCGTAAATTTACATGTTTTTTAATCGGATATATCTATAATATTTTATGAGTTGAGGTCTAATTTTATGGTAGAAGTCACTCCTCTTTGTCTTGAAAAGTTGGCAGCTTTGATGGGTGTTAGGGAGTTGGAATGGGGCACGAGCGGAGGCACTAACTTCTGAATATGAACAAGAACATCGACCACGTCGGCCTCCGACAAGATTCAATCTTGTGAGTGGCAGAGTTTCTCCAAGGCAGCTAGGGCAGGCATAAGGTTTTGAATGATGATGATGATGATATGGCCATATAAGAGTGCCAAATCGACATGCTTTAGCCACGTCCTTGCCAGCATTTCATTTGGAGTCAAACTCTTTCAGTTAATGGTCAACATTAAGATCCGTTTGATTAAGTTGACGTTGTTACGATTTTATCCTTTCCAATGTCATGTTGGTTCCAAAAAAACCTTCAAACCCACAGGGCTCTTTCACAAAAACATTAGAATACGTTTAATAGAATGAATGATTTTTTTGATAAAAATATAAATAAAAATAGAGATAAAAATAAAATAAAATTAAATATAAATTTGAAAAGTTTATTTATTAGATTAAAAATAAGTATAGAATTAATATATATATTTTTATAATTTAAGATAAAATTGTTTAAAATATTTTTCTATAACTTGAAAATAATTAAAATTGTTTAAAAATTTTATAATTTAAGATAAAATTTAAAATATTTAATTTCTACTTCTCTTATTCTATTGTTTATTTTTTTTTATAAAATTAAAATAATTTAAAATATTAGAAGTGGAAATAGAAATAATTTATTATATCAATATATTTTTTTTTTACTTTCATACTACTCTTAGGTACAAAAATGATTTTTAACCCTAAGGTTTTTAGCCATTATGTTAATTTTCCTCTTTTTTAATATTTTCAGAGATATTAATATAAAAAACCTTACAACACCTACGAGAAAATGACGCGGAATGGCGGGAGTTACAAGCTAAACTTTAAGTGAAAAAGGGGTTTTAAGGGAAAATAACTTCAAATTTTGGGCATTTAAGCACAATTGTCCCATCGATAGGAGCTGCTGTGCACGGAATCCAATAGAAACAAAGAAAAGTAAAGCAGATGATAAGGAGAGTTGGCTTTTTGTCTGACAGCACATACCTCCTAGTGGTAGGCAGCCACCTTTCTTTTTTCTTGTTCTGTGTGCGCTGCCTCTTTCTTTCCCAAACCCTAAAAACCCATCCCCCACCTGAATCTCCTTTTTCCTACTTTAATCCATCAATCAATTAATTATAGTACTCATTATTACTTAACTCATCCCCTACATTTCCTTCTTGACACGACAGAATCTTGTGCCTGCTCCTTGATTGGAGAATTTTGGATCTAGAGCATGTTTAGATAAAATTTAGAAGAAGGATTATATAAAAAAAAATTTAGATAATTTTTAAAAAATAAATTTTAAAAAAAATTATAAATAAATAATTATAAATAAATAAATATTTAGATAATTATTATTAAAAATATTTTTACTGATAATAAATTATAAAAAAATATAAAATAAATAAATAAATAATTTTTATATTATTGTTCATCATTTTCTCCCACTCATTTCTAATAGTTATGTGATTACTATTTACTCATCTTCCTCTTCTACTATTATTTCTCCTCTATTATCTTTTACTATCGTCTCTACTCTACTTTTGTTCTTTCTATATGCATTCCATGACCTCTATTAAGAGATGGCTAATGATGTTTTTGTATTCCAGACTAGCGATAGAGTAGCTCTGACAAAGATGTGGTGCAAGCTACTAGTGATAATGGAGGCAGATTTGGAGGAGATACTAACAGCGATAAGGAGGCAAAGAAGAAGCAATGAAAAGAAGAGAGGCGAGGGGAGAGAAGTGAGAGGGACAAAGGGAGAAAGGGGAGATAGTATTAAGAAAAATAGAGATAAAATAGTAATTGAATAGTTTATAAATTCTTTTCCTATTTTAAAAACTATTTATAGTAATTTATTCAAAACTATGATTTTAAAATATAGTTTAGTATAAAAATATTTTTAGATAAATATGATTATTTATTTTAAAATTTTTTAAAATTAAAATTTAGGTCAAAAACATTTTAAATTATTAGTTTATGAGCAATCCAAACATGCAACTAGCTGTTGTTAAAAAAGTGGGCAAAAATTCATAAAACATTTGAATTTGATAAAACGAACTCATTATTTAGATGAGTTTGTTAAATCTGCACAAATTTTTTTAAATTTTGCATAATAACTAGATAAGAGTCCAATGATTTTAGAAAGTCTTAATCAAGTGTATCTTGATTTTATCACTTCTATAAACTCTAAATTAAAATCGCCTAAATTAAACCTCAATTACAATTACCAACTACCCCGAGCTCCCTTTTAAAGTTTAAAGCACGTTTGCAAATATTTGGTTTCATTTAGAAAACGAAACGAGTAATGGATCCAATTGGTGAGCAGGCCTGCTTTTATTTTACTCATTGGGCTCGGCCCATTGGTCTTCCTTGCGGCTAGAAAGCCCAATTAGAAAATTGGGCTTCATGGTTTTATAAAGTTTTTTTATTTTACCCATTGTCTATAAATTCAATTGATAAATAAATAAAATATATGACTATTTAGAGAGTATTGATCCTTGTAGAGTATCACTTTATTGTATTTTCAGTTGTCATACTTGAGGAGACATCCTAACTTTTAGGTGCCTAAATTTATGCCTAAAGATAACAGAGGGTTCACTCTATTCGATATTAGTATTACTTAAGGAGAAGAGAAACTTTGCCCTATCCTTTGATCTTGGATGAACCAAACCTCTTTTTAAAAATTTTTATATTAAAAAAAAATCGTTTACTTTAATAGAGATCAGGCCAAAAAAATAGAAAGGCGGCCATGATAAATATAAATCTTAATTTATTATATTATAGTTTAAATATTTGATGTAAATAATATAAATAATTATTCTAAACAAGTAAAGAAATCCTGACTGGATTGTTTTTCCTATTTAGGCCTATCTATAAACATGAAACCCAAAAACTGGAGGGAGACCTATTAGCACTTAGCAGAAAGGAATATGGATGCCACCTTGTTTTTTTCAAATTGAGTGTGTAATGTTTATCCCTTAATTCAGATATTTTATATTAAATATAGTTCAGATTTTATTTTTTATCCTCAATATTGTAATATTTTTTATTTCAATATATGCCAAATATAAAATAAAAATAACATCATGATTATTTTTTAAAACTAAAGTTCTCTACTTAAAAGTTTTTTGTCTAAGCCACTTAAATTTAAAATTAGATCTAAATTATTCATGTGAAAAATAAGTATGTGATGTGAGAAAAGTGGATGCTACAAACCCAAAAGGTTATATCAACTGGCCTGTTATAATTTAATTATGAGTTTTTAGTTTGAGATGTAAGTATGTATTAATCTAGGGATTAAGGATTAAGGATGACAATCTTAATAATTTTTATTATATATTGAATTCGAATTAATTTGGGCCATTTAAGAATTGCGAGCTGTTTAGATAGGCTTTTAAAAAATACTTATAAAAAAAGTTTTTAAAAGAGTTCTTGGAGAATAGTTTATAGGAAAAAGTAGTTCTGAATAAATAAATGTTTGGATAGTTATTATCAAAAGGACTTTTATTATTATTAAATTATTAAAAAATATATGATTTTATTAAAAGTATGAGAGATGATAGAGTATATAGGGTAAAGAGAAGAGATAGGAGACGAAGAAGAAGAGAAAGGAGATAGAGTGAAGAAGAGTTGAGAGGGTGTGAAAAAAATAAAGATAAAATAATAATAAGATAGTCAATAATTTTTTTATTTTTAAAAGTTATTATCTATAAAATTTTAGTTTTAAACTATAATTTAATTTAATTTTTTAGATAAATATAATTATTTATTTTATTTTTTTAAAATTAATATTTAAACTAAAAGCTATTTTAAAATTAATATTTTAAAATTATCTTATGTTGCAGCCTAAAGACAAATTCAGATTAGGGTGACACAAGGGAGGGGAGAGAAAGGTGAACAATGGAAGCTACAACCTCTCAATCCTGACCTGCCACATGGATTCCTGTTTTGTCTATAATGTTCACGCTTCTCACGTTGCTATCATGTGCTTTTGCGGCTATGCTAGAATTTGGGGTCTCCCTTCCCTTCCTAATCTTAATTGCGAAGGGGCCTCTCAATTAAAGGTAATTTTGATTGTTTGTCCATATAGTTAAAACGGTATAATTTTAATTTTAAATATAAATAGCGGATATTTATTAAATAGGTCAAGAATTGGATCTTTATATTGAAAGTCTCTGTATTATTTTTTAATATAAAATTAATATACTTATATTTAGAATCAAAATTACTCAATTTTAACTCAACAGAGGCACACTGGAAAATGCTCTTAATAGAAAGACATAGCTAATCTTAATGGCTAAGGAAAAATTGAAAATGATTATTATTTTAAAATATATATTTATACTATTGTAAAATTTATTGTTGTACTTAAATTTGGTGAAACATATTTTATGTGAGTATAATTATTCTTTAACTGCAATCAATATTTAATTATATGTAAAATGAAAAATATTTATAAATACTTAAAAATATTTTTTATATAATTAAAAAATCATTTTTTTTAAGATAGTGGCATGATCAGAGATTTTTAAGATTTTTTCAATTAAAAAATATAACGAAATTTGATGCTAAAAGATGAGATGGGCCTCTGAAGATTTGCCGTATGGTCTTGTGAGTTGAGTGGCAATGGTGATGGGGTGGTTCAGAATAAACTGAAATGAAATCTTGCTGTCCCACAAACTCAGTGATTTTTCAAAATACATCGTGACAAATAAATTATATTTTCTAAATTTTTAATATAAGATATATTTAATTAATTTAATAATATTAAATAAATTATTTAAACTATTTAATAAGATATATATATTTTTTAAATATTATAATTATTTTTCTTAATTTTATTTTTTCTTTTATTTAATTATTATTTGTTGGAGTATCCATATAAATAATTTAAAAAAATTAATAAATATAAAAAATATATCTTACACTAATATTAACTTCTCAATAAAATTTTGTATTAAAGACAAAAAAAATAACTGATTAATTTTAACTCCTTCCTTTGTCTCCCCAGCAATTTCAAGTTATTCCAAATCAATACTCCCTCTTAACCACTCCTACTTCCTTTTTAATTAAATTGTGTTGTTAAAAAAATAATTAAAAATAAAAAAATGTAAAAAATATATATTTTTAAATATATCCTTATTTGTTTTTGGTTAAATGAGAGAGTAATAACGGTGTAAAATTACTCATAATTTTTTTAAAAAAGTATAAAAACACTTTATTTAAAGTGTTTTTACAAAATCACCTTTCTAAAGTGTTTTCACAAATACACTTGTTTTTTTTTTTAAAAAAGTACTTAAAAAAATATTTTTTTGACCAACAGAGAGAGGGATGAGGATAGAGGTGATTATGAGAGGATGTAACTCCTTTTTTTTTTAACTAAATTGTGTTGTTAGAAAAAATAGTTAAAATTGATTAAATATTGTGGATAGAGAAAGATAGATTCCATGAGCCTGTTTATAAAACTCAAACTAAATTAATAATAAGGGTAAAATAAAAAAAAACAATTAATGAGTTAGTTGATAATTTATATTTAAGTAAAAAATATTTTTAGTTAGTATTTTATAATAAGAATCATTTGCATTATTCCTTCCTATCTTATACATATATGTGTGTGTATATATATATATATATATATGACATTAATAACTGAAATATATGGATAAAGATTTGATTAAAATTGGTTAAAAGATGTTTTGATAAGTTGTAAAAAAAAAGATCCGCTAAAAGAAAAGAAGAAAAGCTTCTTAGCTGTAAGATTTGTAAACTAGAAGGTAATCAATATTTGATAATAATAATAATAATAATAATGATAGTAATAATATTTTGTTTTCCTAAGTATATATATATTTTATTGAAGATAATCCTTGAGCACATCTAAAGCTGTATAATAACACATTACTATTAAATTGTTAAATTGTTTTTTACTATATAAAGGAATTAGTACCATTATTAAAAGCAATCATATTTCAAATACTATCTCACATGCTAAAATGTGTATATCTTTGAGGGGAATATCTCATTTAAATATAAGATATTTTTCTAGAAAAATAGTTATGTAACTAAAATTATTTTTTTTAACTATATCTTTTTTAATATAAAAAATAAAATATTAAAACTATATCTTTTTTAATATAAAAATAAAATATTAATTATTTATTGTTAATAGTATGGTGTAAATAATTTGATATGCTAAAAAAGTTAAATAAAATAAGCTAAAAAATATGAAAAATATATATTTTTACAAAATATATTTTTATTTATAGGGAAGATAAGCGAGAGAGGATGATTGGATGAGTAGAAATAGAGATAAAGAGACATAATTATTTATAGATAAAAATAAAAATAAATAAAATTTTCAGATAAATATAAATTTTAACTTAAGGTAGGACCGTATATTTAAAATTGTAATCATAATTTGTATAAGAAAAAAACTTATATCAATTTTTATATCTATTTTATCAAGTTCTCTAATCTCATCTTGTTATATGTCTTTTTTTTAATATATTCATCTAACTTAAATCTACATAAACAAAGCACACATGGTAGAGAGTATGATTGAAGAATTTGACATAATAGGTATAAAAAATTTGATGTAAGTATGATCAATTTGTATATACTCTCTCTTATCCTTGTATAAGAAGGCATAATTTTAAAAAAACTTGTTGGTCCTCAATACAATCGATTAGGAAGTCATTAATACTTTTGATCAATTTTTCCTCTAATTAATGCTTAAATATACTCCTTTGGGTCTCTATTATAGGAGCCATTTTAGAAAAAAATTTAGTTCATATTTTAATAGCCTCATATAATTATTAGTAATTTTGTTTAAGTCTACTCTTATACTCTTATTTATAAATGTATAAAATAGATAAAAAATATCATATTCTTAATTAAATAAAAATAAATTATTCTTTTATTATTTTATGATAAATTTAATAACTTAATTGTTATTTTGTAATATATGGGATTTACTTGAATGTCTCTTATAACATGAAGTAGAAGTAGCTCTTCAATTTTTTTCTCATTCTAAATTTTAATATACTAACAAGGATAAAATTATAAAATTTTATTAATTTAAAATAGATTTAATAAGTGAATGCATGTAAATTAATTTAGAAAAATGACATCTAGTTCCTATGGAAGAAATCAAATGACAAAAAAGTCATGGAAAATGACATAATTAATGTCAAATTCTATGAGACTTGAGATTAATTTTTTTCAATTGTAAAAAGACATAACTACCTATGTGACTTAATCCTTTCCACTCTTCAATGCAAAACCAAAACTTACACTAACCAATCAAATTCACATAGACGAGATGAAGAAGATGAGCAAAGATGACAACGTTAAAGTCATATTCGGCGACCCCAACATCTCTATCATCCTTTGTCATAGCAGTAATACCTGCCACCTCAATATGGTACTTTCCAAGGTGTCTCCAACTACCTGCAACTCCTCAGCTTGCGATTGGCTTCCCTTAGTCGATCCCACTTCCTGGCATCGGTAACCCATCACCTCATGGCTATCAAGCGTCTCTACCAGATATGTTTCTAGGCCCTCATTTTCCCTTTTTCTTTCACTAATTTGTTGTCTTTGTAGGTTCAATGGGTGATTGGTGATTAATATTATTGACTATTTAATTCAAAATTTCTTTGATTTAATGCTAGAATGAATGATTTGAAATGGTTTTAGTTGTATATGATCCAGCTTGTTGCTGCGAAATGATTTCATTCAGTTAATTGGGCTTATTTGTTTTGTTAGTTTAATTTAAAGAAGTTTATCTTTTTTGACTTTAGTTGAAAGTTGAAATAATCCTTCATTTCTGCATGGAATGATCTAAATATACTAAAAACTTGAGTTTTGCGTACTTGTAGATGTATTTATATGAACTAAATTAGTAAAAGAATTCTGTTGATACTATTAATCCTTAAGACATAGAGTTTGAGGAAAACATTCGACCATGTTACATACTAGATTTCCTGGATTGAGGCAAAAACCTTAGCCAAAGAATATATTAATAAATATGTGAATGTATAGGGGAGGAATTTGTAGATTATGTATATCTATGTAGTATAGTATCATGCATATATTACGGCTAATCAATTAATTGGATAAATAAAAATCACATCCTATTAGAAAACATTTAAAGGATGTAAGTTAATGATCTCATTCTGGTTTTCTCATGTTAAATAAATTGTGTCTTAATATTCAGACAAATGTTTATTTCATAATGAATTTTCATCATATTACTTACACTATAATTTTCACAATATTGCTAACTATTCAATATTGGCATCTAAAATTGTTTTTGCTTTTCTTTAATTTATGTATGTTAATGCTTGTTTCAATATAATTTAGTTTTCAAATAATTATTTACACTATAATCTTTACAATATTGCTAACTGTTAATTTAGGACAAAAAAGATATTAAAAGGATATTGAAGGAGGAAGCAAGGAGGTGTCAGTGACTTGTTTTGTAGCTTGACTATTATAGAAATGGTGAAAATAATGCATTTAAAGTAATAAAAGTCTACATTGTAGTAAATCGCCATCTCACTTCAGCATTACATATATGGTTCGATAGAGATTTGAGTGTTACTAGAAGAGTCCTTGTGAGAAGCAGCAGTAACACTTATTTGCACAAGTTTATCAAAGTAACACTTGTTAGCTAGATCACCAGGGCTTCATTTTCCAATAAAAAATCTAATAGGTTTTACCTTGGTTGCTTGTATATTTTTGTGTGCAAATGCATTGCACACCCTCTCTATTTTTTTTTGTAAATAGCTGTGTAAAGTCATGATAGTAATATTTTATAATTTTTCCCATTGCTTTTATGTTTGATGTAAAGAAACGGTATAATTATCAGTCCCTTATAATCGGTTGTAATGTGATATAGAGATTAGTCATTCAACTTGCTATATTGCTATATCTATCTTCCTAATTAGTTTTTTTAATAATAGATCAGTAATTTGAAACTTCTATGCTCTAGAAAATTGCTACTGATTAATTTTGCTAATGTATATATTCCAACTTCATACATGTACTAATATGGTATTTGTTACAAATAATATTTTATAAATGCTTTTCAAGTCTCATGGTATGTTTGTTTTGTGCTTTCAGCTTTGTGAAAGAAAACAACTTTGGCCGAACATTGATATGGTTGAAAATAAATGATAATTTTCATAGATTCATAAGGTTCATTCTGTATATAGTAAAAAATAAATTTATTCACATTATTTTTCTACATCTTTATTGTCTGATCTTTTAACTAAAATGCTTGTTTTGAATCTGATTAATAGAAAAGGGAATTGGGGTTGTCAACTATTTGATATATACTAGGGGATTATAAAAGAGATGATTTTAATCAAACACTTTATGTTGACTTATTTGATGTGTTTTTAAAATTACAATGCATACCCTTATGCTAGATCAGGGACCCAACATAGTAATACTCTTTGGTATTATCCTTTTTCACTTGACATTAGTAAATTAAGATAGTGACAATCATGATTTCATTTTTTTTAGAAAAGAAAAATTTTCTTATATAGATTTAAGACATAGACCTTTGTAGAGTCATGCTTAACTGATTTGATTGTAAAACAATTTCTTGTTTTGGCCCCTAGAGAAAAACAATTTATGCTGCTGTTTGGATTGTTGTTAAGCTTGTTTGATGCAGTTGCCACAACCTTAAAAAAGAAATATATGGCAATGTGATAAGTAACTATCATATAATGTATTGCAAAATTTTTTAAGGAATATATAGCAACGTGTATTATCCTATGTTATTATTAATATAATATTTGCTTCTTGATGGTTGTATTTCATGTTGCTTTTCTTCGTTATTATGAACAGTGGAAATATAGGGCAAGACGGGTTGTTATTATATCACGCGATAATTGTTAATATAAATGTTTGAGTTGTTAATATTATATGTTTGGTACAGGTTGTCATTACTGAAGTGTGAGTTATAAAAGGTGACCCATGTAAATATGAACATTGTGTTTATAGCATGACTTTTTGGTTATTTGAGTTGTGGTTTAAATGTGTTTATTTAGGGTTTTAAAAGTTATGTTTGGTTTGTAGAAATTTGTAATGTGTTTACTTGAGTGTAGTAAGAAAATATGAAGATTAGAAATGTTCTTGTAAAGTGTGAATCACAAATCATGATTTGATATGCGAGGGTAAGATGGGTTGTTATTATAATACGCAATAGTTATTAATATAAGTGATTGAGTTATTAATATTATATGTATGGTGCAAGTTGTCGTTTCCTGCAAGTCTAATGAATTGTATGGAAGTAGAAATGTATACTCCATGTCTCCACTTGCTTTGAGAAATGAGAATGAAATGTTGCCATTTGTGTCTTGTGCTAATAAAGTATCTTCAAAATATGTCAACTTGTTATTTTGTTTATGAAAGAATTTTATCATGACAGCAAAAACAACTTAACCACTAAAAAATAACTTACCCATGACAGCAAAAATAACAAGTCTAACACTTAAAAATAATAACCTCATATTGAAAGAATAATAACCCAGTGGTGAAGGCATAACAATTTAACCGCTGAAAAATAACTTACCAATGAGAACAAAAATAACAACTCCAGTACTTAAAAATAAAAATCCCATATTGAAGGAATAATAACTCCAGCAGTAAGAAATAATAACCCCATAGTAAAGGCATAACAACCACTTGTAAATAACAACTATCCAATTACAATAAAAATAACAACTCTAACATTATAAATAACAACCTCGTAGTAAAGAAATAACAACTTAACGAATGAAAACAGAATAACCTCACTACTGCAAAAGTAATAACACCAGAAAGGAAAATAAACAACTTAACTAATGAAAATAGAACAACCCCATAATTGCAAAAGTAACAAGACCAGAAGGGTAAATAAATAATTATAAAATAACAAGTCTAGACGGATTAACTGTTGGAAATCGTGCCCTAGGGGCCAATCATTGTCTTATGAACATTGTTGATTTATGAATTTATTAATTGTGTTATCATATTATTTGCATATTTACTGTGATGACCATCCTTATATAACTCATGATCTTATCCTAAATGTCCCTAGTCGGTCATCTATGCGAGAGCAGAGATGAAATAAGACCAGTATGACTTTGAAGATGTATAGAGATATAAATCAAAGTCATAGGCACATGTAATAGTACAAGGTATTGGACTGACCCGCTATGAGAGAGTTGCATGGGTTACTTCATAAGCTTCTCTCATATACAAACCATGTCACTATGCCCTTTGACCTGAGATCATCATGGATTCCTACATGACAAATGCTCAGCTTTGACCTAGTCAAAAGTCACTTTTGACCTAGTGATCATAAAGACTATGTTCGAGTTTAGTGATTTTTTATGCGGAGGAATATGAATGGTCAATATGGAATTTGTTACTTATATTCATAAAGAGATATTATTGGGCCCTTCGATGAGTTAGTCTGAGAAATATATGGTCATACTGTAATGGAAAGGTAGTTCTATTTCTATAGTCAGACTACTTAGGAATCGAGAAAGTAACGGTCAGGAATAGGAGGATGACATTATCCATGCCTCATCCATGACCAAAATATCGCATGACAGAAGGGACATGATATGCTTGAGACTTGTGGGCCAGTATAGCAAATGACCCACTACCAACATCATATGGACCTACAGGGTCGCACACAAAATAGCCCAACACGAGCTATGATGTATAGATTCATTGAATCTAAGACATGTCCAGATTCAATGAATGATCCAGGGTGGATGTATATATTTATTTATATTTATATTCGTATATATACATTATATATAAGAGATATATGAGATTTAATTTATAAGGATAAATTAAATCTCTATCACGTTTGAATTTGAAATTCAAATTGATAGGATGTCTCATATAAGAGATATTTATAAGATTTAATTTATAAGGATAAATTAAATCTCTATCACGTTTGAATTTGAAATTCAAATTGATAGGATATCTCATATAAAAGATATTTATAAGATTAATTTATAAGGATAAATTAAATCTCTATCACGTTTGAATTTGAAATTCAAATTGATATGATATCTCAAATTTGATTTATGAGAATAAATCAAATATAGTTCAGGCTTATCTTTATTTTAAGTTAAATAAATAGGTGAATTAAATCTGTGGGACGGATTTAATATAAATATTATTTATTTAATTAATTTCTTATCAAATTATACAATATATGATATTGTATTAATTTCAGAATTAATATAAGATTAACTCCAAAATCCAATTCGATAGAGGAAAACGCATAGCATCCTATATATCTGATTTTATGAGCTACGTTTTGAAAGATATAAAACACAGAAAGGCCGAAGGGGAATCTGCAAAAAAAAGGTTTGCAGATAAGAAACTGCCGAAATAGAGACGGAGAGGACGAATTCTTGAGAAAGCCCTGGAGGGACAGGAGATACTAGCATATCATTTGTGGTTGGAACGTTGTTCGTGTGGATACCAGTAGAGGAAGTTGACATGAGTCGTCGACTTCTTGTGATCGGAAAGGGAGCACGAGCTGCAGAGAGAAGCTGGGGAAGTCGCTGAGGAACACTGAGGGTAATACTTCGTCCTACTTGACTTAAACACATACGGTAGATCCTGGCAAGGAATGAAAAAAATTGAGTTAATTTCCGCTGCATGTCTTCCAATTCCTAACATTAACAACTTCCAATGAAAATATAACAACCCCACAACTGAAAAAGTAACAAGTCCAGAAGGGAAAACAAATAACTGAAAAAATAACAATCTGACCACTACAAAATAACAACTCAGTAGTAAAGGAATAATAACTACTTCATAATTCTTCTCAATAATTTTGCAGACAGAAAGTGCAATGGCTTCACCAGCATAACACCTTGATTGAAGTAGAAAAAATAGACTGCAGAATATAACAACACCACCATTAACAAATGATAACTTCATGTTGACAAAATAACAACTTCAACATATTTCTTCCCATAATCATTCTAGTCAGAAATAACTTCATATATATGCATTTTACAATTACATCAGTTATTAGCAACAAATGTAAAAGGAGTATATCAAATATAGTCACCTTTACCAAGATTCATCCTTCCTTCTAGACAGATGAATATTAATCAATGTTATAAAAACTTACTTTCATAATTGTGCATAAATATTTACTAAATAGAAATCAGTATGCTACGTATTTACTCATGGCCCTCCCACTTTCTATTGAATATTATAAAATGCTCAATTCCTTCATCATTAAACATGTCAACAAATATGTGTTGATCAAATTTAATAGTGAATTTCATTACAATTTTATCACTTACTTTCCTAACAAGTAATGTTAGTAATATTTTGAACTCATCATATGTTATACTTTCCTTTATAGATATTGTTATTATTTGACTACTAACATATGAATGACATTTTCCATCATTTCTAAATTGTCTTCCCATATAAACCTAACATAATATATGCTTTCTAAATAAACTCGCCATCAGTAATGACAACCTACACTAGACATATAATATTAACATCTTTAGCATTTATATTAACAATTATTGCGTAATATAATAACAACTTACATTGCCTCGCATATCAGATTATGATCTGTCATTCACACTTTGAAGGAACCTTTCTAGTATTCATATTTTCTTACTACACTGAAATAAACATACTACAAATTCCTATAAATTGAACATGAATTTTAAAGAGATAAATTTTTCCAATGAAAGGGATGTTATAGCATAATTTAAAGAAATATGATTTCACATTATGATATAATGCAGAGCATACAAATTTAAACATAAAAAGTTTCTTTCATTTGTTGAAATCTTTTCCATGGAAAGCAAGAGGCCACCAAACGCATTGAAAGCCAGAAATCTAAATGAATAATGACAATCAAAATCGTCAGTGTGATAATAGAATTAATGTACGACACTTAGTATATCAGCTAGAATCAGTAGTCACTGATTCAAAAACAGAGACTCATGAAAACCAAGAAAAAAGTTCAGCAAATAGAAGGGCACTTAGCATATCAGCTAGAATCTCTCGCCTTTTCTCTCTAAATCATTCACTGTACTTACAAAACTTTTAAACCTAGAAAGCCAAAAGGGAAAGGCATGAAGCCCTTTTAGCACGCACGATGTCAAGAAAACCCACTACGAATACATTATTATACAAACCATCGTACGCTGTCTTCCTCATCATGTTTTCTCCTCTTCTTTCCATACTAGAATGTACTATGTCCCATTTGCTCTTTATTATTTTTAATTTTATAAGAGTAATTATGTTTTTTTATAATTATTTTTTTATCTAAATTCTTATAAAATTTGAAATTAGTTATATCATTTTTTAAAATTTTATTATTATTTAATTAATTTCATGGAATTAATATATTATTTTTTTCAATTAATTCTTGGTATAAGCTCCATCCACTCAATGGTCAGTAAGCTCAACTTCCAATAGAGAAAGATCGTAGCTTAAAGATTGAGTTGACTTGTCTGGCACGGTAGTCTATAGAGTAGTCTTAGGGTTTGTTTGGTTGGAGAATTTTGGAGAGGAGGGGAGGGGAGGGGAGAGAAAAGTGTGTTTGGTTGAGAAAAATAGAGGGGATGAGAGATTTTTTATCTTTTTGTGGTCCCCTCCCTCCCTCCCCCTCCAAAAGTGGAAGTTTTTGGAGGGGAGAGAAAATTTTCCACTTTTATGACTAAATTGCCCTTGATATTTATTTAATATTCCAATTGTACCCTTAAATCTTTTTTTTCACATCTATTTTTTTTAATTTTTAAAATGTAATAAACATAATAAATTATTTATATATTATATTAAAATATATAATAATTATATAATTAATAAGAAATAATATTAAAATTTTATCATATTTTTTAATTTTATTATATATATAAATGAGATAAAAAATTTTAAGATTTATAAATTAAAAAAAAATAATTTTGATATGAATATTATAAATAAAGAGTAAATAAATTTAAATAAAGAGATAAGGGTATATTTATCAATTTCTAATTAACTCCCCTCCCCTCCCCTCCCCTCCCCTTCTAAACCAAACAAAATACATCATTAATTAACCTCTCTTACTTTTCCCTACCCTCCCTTAAATTAATCTAACATCTCCTCTTCTCAGCTGAACCAAATAAAGCCTTAGTTGAACTAATTGTCAGATTATTATGACTATGAAAATATTACCTCTACATTTCTTTTGTTTTTTATTATAAAAGCAACAAATACTTCCTTTTTTAATATAAAAATATTACATAAATTCTATCCTAAATTCAATCATATTTTATTAAAAAAGAAGTCTTTAATATATATTATGTAGTGTTTTTTAACAATACCCTTATGTAGAGAAATTGGTCAAATTGGCTCTTTTACTAATAAAAGCATATCTTTTTTAAAATAAGAATATAGTTGAATAATTATAATAAACACTTTAGTTATAGACTTAATTGTGACTTATGCATAATAAGTATTATCCGTTCCTTTTTAGGTATACTTTTTTTAAATGGATATAATTATAAAATACACTTTCCACATGTTTAAAAATTTAGTGTCTGTGTGTGTATATATATATATATATTACTTTTACCTTCACTTGATTTCTCTCTTTTTCCCACTTTTTGAGTTATCTCCTATATTTTTTTCCTATCCATTATCTCTTATACCTACCTTTTTGATAAATAAAAATATTTTTAAAAATAAATTATATTTATACACATTGACTCCAATTAATTTAAACTAATTTTTTATCAACTTAATTAAGTTAACTCTATGTTATAAAAAAAAGACTGAGTGAGTAAGAATTAAAGATATAGGAAAGTAGTTTTTAATATTTTGATATTATTTTTTAAATATAATTAATATTTTAATTTTATTTATAATATAATTTTACACATAAATTTTAATTTAGTATAATTTTTAGTATTTGAAAAATAATATTATAGTTAAAATTATATTAAATTAAGAAATTTATAAATAAAATTATATTATAAATAAAATTATAATATTCATATTTTTTAAAAATAAAATTAAAATATTAGATATTATTTTATCTCAATATACAAAAATTTCAGAGCCACTAATAATTAATCAATTATTATTATTGTTATTAATAAAAAAGTTTGGAAAGAACACGAAGAATTACTTCTATGTGCTTTGAAATTTCGAGGCATCGTCCTCGTCTCCTTAATGGCTACGCTTTCCCATCTTTTTACTCTCCTTCCACAGTCTCTCACACTCTTAACACACAAACACTCTTGACTCATACATTCTGAACAATTTCTTCTTTCTAGGGTTTCTGCTTCGTTCATCCATGCCATGAAGAAAGTCTATCGGCCCATTCAGCCTACGGGTTTCCCGCGAAACCCCGAATTCCATCGAAACTCTTTCTCTCCCTCCAATTTTCGTCCCCGCTGGAAACCAGAATTTCGCCCCAATCAAAGCCTGGACCGTCCACCTGAAAAATTTTCTCATCCCCGTCGACCTAATTTCGTCGTTCTGCTCCGCTCTGACCGTCGCAATTTCACCAGGGCGGATGTTGAGGGCTTGATAGCAAAATGTAAGTCCAAGCCCGAAAGTTCCAGTGTTTTCCCCGGTGATCATGTTGCCGCTCGCCTAAATTTTTTTCAGTGGTGCGACGCGCTCGAGGCCTTTGCTTTCTTTTGGGAGTTTTGCCTCAATGAAGTTCATGACTTTATTCCGGAGCTCATAATGCATGTTCTCGTACCTTCCGACATGGACGAGCTGCGTGACCGACTTCGGGCCCTTTTTGCTAGTCATGTGAAGGGCTTAATCGAAGGCAAGGAAGTCAAGAGATGGCGTGAGGAAAGCGAGCGTGCCTCGAAGGAACTTGCTCATGTAACGTATTTACTCAAGAGGCCGCAGTTTTTGGGCGACTTGGGCGAGCTCCGAGAAAAGAGAAAAGGGCTAGATTCAGAGAAAAATCTGATTGAAATGAGAATAAAGGAGTTTCAGTCCGCCATGGAGTGTATATTGCGGGATCTCAACGACAGCAAGATGGACGAGGTTGGTGTCTCTGTTTTCCGAAAATTGAAGTTTGATGAATCTTCGGATTGGAGGCGTATACATAGGATGATAACGCGGGAGCGTCGCAGACTTGAGGAGGGATTACCCATTTATGCTTACCGGAGGGATATTCTTCAGGAAATACATTCTCAACAGGTACCTTATATGTAAATTTGAAAATATCGTTTTCTCTTTTCTTTTGAATTTTGGTCAGGGCTTGCTTTATCCAGCTGCTTGATTCTGACTATATATACTGGGAATGCTCGAAATTCTTATCTCTATGGAGGGCGTCTCTTCATGCTATCACTGTAACTTGAAATTTGTATTTTTAATTTGACCTCACCTTGTTTATTGTTGGCTGAAGAGGATTTCCTTGTATGAGAGACACAGCTTCATTTTTTTTTTTTTTAAGGTGGGGGGCGTAGTGGACCTCTGTCTTGTCAGTCTGGCTATTGGGAACTGGCTCTCCTTCTAAATAAGAAACCGCAACTTTTTCATGTATTTGATTAATGGAGAGCCAAATCGATGTACAAATAGTTAAGCATTCTCACTATAATGAAAACAAGAGGATGCTATGATGTTGAGCTGAAGGGATAATGCAGGCTGCAGACTATTGTGAGAGAATGGCACATTTTGGTCTGATGCAAAGAGATGCTTCAATATTGGCTTTACTTTTTTCTTTGTCCAGGGTTATAGTAATTTTGGTTTGGGCAAAACAAATTCAAATTTTATCGTAAATTAATAAAGTATCTTGATTATGGCACTATTTATATATTGTTTTGATTGTCCTTCTAACTAGTATATATACACACAGATACTGGTCTTAGTTGGAGAGACTGGCTCTGGTAAGAGTACGCAGATGGTACAGTTTCTTGTTGATTCAGGCATTGGTGCTAATGAATCCATTGTATGCACTCAGCCTCGGAAGATTGCTGCCAGGTCATTGGCATTGAGGGTACAAGAAGAAAGTAGTGGATGCTATGAAGACAATTCAATCAAATTTTATCCAACATTTTCATCCTCAAATAAGTTCAATTCTGGAATAATATTCATGACAGACAACTGTCTATTGCAGCAGTACATGAGTGACGATAATTTGTCTGGGATCTCATGCCTCATAATTGATGAGGCTCATGAAAGGAGACTAAATACAGATCTACTGTTGGCATTGATAAAAAGTTTGCTCTGTAGGAGGGTTGAAATGCGGCTTATCATTATGTCTGCTACGGCTGATGCAAAGCAGCTATCTGATTACTTTTATGGTTGTGGAATATTTCATGTGGTAGGGAGAAACTTTCCAGTTGATGTGAGATATGTTCCTTCTGCTTATGCAGGACACTCTGGTCCTACCATTGTTGCTTCATACGTTTCTGATGTATTGAGAATGGCAACTGAAGTTCACAGAACAGAGAAAGAGGGAACAATTCTTGCGTTTTTGACCTCACAGATGGAGGTAGAATGGGCTTGTGAGCAGTTTGAAGCTCTCAAAGCTGTATCTTTGCCCTTACATGGCAAACTTTCGCCTGAAGAACAGTTATGCGTTTTCCAGAATGTCCCTGGAAAAAGGAAGGTGATATTTGCAACTAATCTTGCGGAGACATCACTTACAATTCCTGGTGTCAAGTATGTAATAGATCCTGGGTTTGTTAAAGATAGTCGATATGAACCTGGCAGTGGAATGAATGTACTTAAAGTTGGCTGGATCAGCCAAAGCTCTGCTAATCAACGGGCTGGTCGTGCTGGGAGGACTGAGCCTGGTAGATGTTATAGACTCTACTCAGAATTTGATTATAATTCTATGGCACCAAATCAAGAACCTGAGATTCGACGAGTTCATCTTGGTGTAGCAGTTTTGAGGATGCTTGCCTTGGGAGTGAAGAATGTGCAGGATTTTGATTTTGTTGAAGCTCCAAGTCCTAGTTCTATTGATATGGCAATGAGGAATCTAATTCAATTAGGAGCAATTAGATTGAACAATAATAATTATGAATTAACTGAAGAAGGTAGGTACTTGGTAAAAATGGGTGTTGAGCCTAGGCTTGGTAAACTTATTCTTGGCTGTTACCAGTATGGTTTGGTCAAAGAAGGTCTTACTCTTGCAGCAGTGATGGCCAATGCCAGTAGCATCTTTTGTAGAGTAGGAAATGAAGATGATAAACAGAGATCTGATTGTCGTAAGGTGCAATTTTGCCATTGTGATGGTGACCTCTTTACTCTTCTATCTGTATACAGGGAATGGGAAGCTTTGCCCCGAGAGAGGAGAAACAAATGGTGTTGGGAAAACAGTATTAATGCCAAGTCCTTGAGGAGATGCCAAGACACCATTAAGGATTTGGAATCTTGCCTTGAGTATGAACTTGATGTTGTTGTTCCAAGCTACTGGCGTTGGGATCCTTACAACTCTTCTGATTGTGATAAGTATCTAAAAATGGCTATACTCTCCTCACTTTCTGAGAATGTAGCAATGTACTCTGGATGCCGTCAACTTGGTTATGAAGTAGCAATAACTGGGCAACTTGTTCAACTGCATCCATCTTGTTCGTTGCTAGTATTCACTGAGAAACCAAGCTGGGTTGTTTTTGGTGAGATACTCTCTGCTTCGAGTCAATATTTGGTCTGTGTAAGTTCTTTTGACTTGGAATCATTGTGCACCATTGACCCTCCTCCATTGTTTGATGTATTTTGGATGGAAAGAAAGAAGTTGCAAATGAAGATGTGGACTGGTCTTGGCTGTGTTCTTCTCAAGAGATTTTGTGGGAAAGGAAACTGTAATCTGCTTGGTCTTGTGTCACGCATAAGAGCAACTTGCATGGACGAACGTATCTTCATTGAAGTTAATGTTGACCAGAATGAAATTCAGCTTTATGCCTCCTCACATGACATGGAATTGGCCATTGCGATGGTTAATGAAGCTCTAGAATATGAGAGAAAATGGCTGCGTACTGAATGCTTGGAGAAATGTTTGTATCATGGGTCTGGGGTCTCATCTCCAATAGCTCTGTTTGGATCTGGTGCTGAGATAAAGCACTTGGAAGTTGAAAACCGGTGCTTGAGTGTGGATGTATGTCATCCAAATATAAATGCATTTAATGATAAAGATCTTTTGATGTTCCTCGAAAAGAATTCCTTAGGTTGTATCTGTGCTGTGCACAAGTTTACAAATGTAGTGCAGGATGTTGAAGATAAAGAGAAATGGGGCAGGATATCGTTTCTCTCCCCTGATGCGGCCAAAAGAGCTACTGAGCTAGATGGAGAGGAGTTTCATGGCTCATCCTTAAAAATAGTTCATTCACAGGCAACTAGTGGAGGGGATAAAACATTTTCATTCCCTGCTGTTAAAGCTAAATTATGTTGGCCTCGTAGACTTAGCAAGGGATTTGGCATTCTTAAATGTGAAATGAAGGATGTTAATTCCATCTTGAAAGATTTCTATAACCTTGCAATAGGAGGGAGGTATGTTCGTTGTGAACGTGGCAGGAGGAGCTTGGATAGTATCGTAATTAATGGACTTCGTAAGGAACTCTCAGAAGCTGAAATTTTAGATGTACTAAGAACTGCTACAAGTAGGAGGATTGTGGATTTTTTCTTGGTGAGAGGAGATGCTGTTGGGAATCCCCCATGCAATGTTTGTGAGGAGGCGCTCCTAAAAGAAATTTCTCCCTTTATGCCTAAAAGGCACCCCCACACTTCTTCTTGCTGTGTTCAGGTGCATCCGCCTGAGCAAAAGGACGCCTTCATAAGAGCTTTGATCACGTTTGATGGAAGATTACATTTGGAGGCAGCAAAGGCTTTGGAGCAAATTGAAGGGAAAGTATTGCCCGGTTGTCTTTCTTGGCAGAAGATAAAGTGCCAGCAGTTGTTTCACAGCTCCTTGACATTCCCTTTTCCTGTTTATCGTGTGATTAAAGAATCACTGGATAAGCTACTTGCTAGCTTCAGCTGTATACAGGGTACTTTATCACTTGTAACTTCTTTTTCTGTTTCTGTTTTTTGTTTTTTCAAAATTTCATATATCTATTCCTTCTATGCCAAATCTTCATGGCTGCAGTCCCTGGTTCACTTTTTTGGGGTGAAGATTTATAATCTGATTATTGCTCATGTTATGCTTACCATCTCATTCTTCAATGTTATTCACAAATTCTGATAAGAATAATTTTTGTTCTTCTAGTGCTGAGATGCACTTGGGAATTTTGGGAAAAAAAAGGAAGGAACACAAGTGATTCATTCATTTTGCTTATGGGTCCTTCTGCTCATATTATTCTTCTGAATAGTTTGTGCAACTGGAAGTTATGTTTGCAAAATGGAGTTATTATTTCCACTTCATTTCCTGTAACTGAGTTTCATGAGACTTTAATGTGAGACATATTCTAGTATATTGGTTGATGAAGTCATAGCAAACAAAATGGAAATTGTATCAGAATAACAATTGATGTCCACTCTTGCAGATTTATTTTCGTAAGACTCACATGTACTGTGGGAAGACTGTTTACACAGTCAAATTATCTAAATCTACTGCACATTTAAATATATTCTTACTGTAATATGGGTTCTAACATGAACTTTTATGATTAAAGGTCTTGAGAGGAACCTAGAAAAGACTGCTAATGGTTCCTACCGTATCAAAATAACAGCTAATGCCACTAAGACAGTGGCAGAGGTTAGGAGACTTCTTGAAGAACTCACCAGGGGGAAAACGATTGTCCATAAGAGTCTCTCCCCTCCGGTTGTACAACTGCTATTGTCCAGAGATGGAATTAATCTTAAAAGCTCAGTTCAGCAAGAGACAGAAACACACATTATTTTTGATCGGCACAACCTGACTTTGCGGGTATTTGGTTCCCCAGAGAAGGTTGAGTTGGCCCAGCAGAAGCTAATTGAGTCTTTGCTCACTCTTCATGAAAGGAAGCAGTTAAAAGTTCACCTCCGAGGGAGAGATTTACCTCCTGATTTGATGAAGCAAGTGGTTAAGAATTTTGGGCCAGATCTCCACGGCCTGAAAGAGAAGATTCCGGAGGCAGACTTTACTCTAAACACACGTCGCCAGATAATCTATCTTCATGGTAAAATGGAGTTGAAACCAAAAGTAGAGGAATTAATACATGAGATTGCTTGTTCAAGTAATCATTCGGCTGAGAGACTTGGGACTGGACTGGACTGCTCAATTTGCTTGTGTGAGGTGGAGGATGGTTATCAACTCGAAAACTGCAGCCATTTGTTCTGTCGGATGTGCCTGGTGGAGCAGTGCGAATCTGCTATAAGAAACCAAGGTAGTTTCCCGATATGCTGTACGCATACGGGCTGTGGGGATCCCATTCTGCTTGTAGATTTGAAAGCTCTTTTATCCAACGAGAAATTAGAGGAACTCTTTAGAGCCTCTTTGGGAGCTTTTGTAGCTTCTAGTGAGGGCAAATATAGGTTCTGCCCATCTCCCGATTGCCCCTCTGTTTATCGAGTTACTAGTGCCAATGCAGCAGGCGAGCCATTCGTTTGTGGAGCATGTTATGCCGAGACATGTACGAGGTGTCACTTGGAGTATCATCCGTACATTTCATGCGAGAGATACAAGGAATTCAAGGAGGATCCAGATTCATCTCTCAAGGAATGGTGCAAGGGCAAAGAACATGTGAAAACCTGCCCTGCATGTGGCTATACAATTGAGAAGGTAGATGGTTGCAACCACATTGAATGCAAGTGTGGGAAACACGTCTGCTGGGTTTGCCTGGAGTTCTTTGGAAATAGTGATGATTGCTATAACCATTTGAGAACTATACACATGGCTATTATATAAATTGGCCTTTGCTTACTTCTTGATCTCCTTACATAGCTATAGTTTATCTAGTTATATGTACATACTACGTAAGCTGAGTCAATGTGTATAGCTAATTTAAGCTCTCCGTATAGTACTTGGGGTTTTCTGTACAGCTTGTTTCAACACTCATTCGCATCTTCACGTTCAAAGAATGCATTCTTCCCCTTCCATATGTTCCTACAATTTTTGTACTTTTATGTGTTCCTTTGTGGTAAACCAGGTGAATCAGTCATTAGTCTGGTCTGGGAAATGAACCATAATGGGTGAAACCAATCAAAAGTTAGTGGAAATGAAAAAGTATCCATGGTTCAACTACTAAGGTTGATCTTCCTTTTTTTAATTTTCTTAAAATTAAGCTTTTATATATTTTCTAAGCTCATTAGCATTAAAAAGGAATACTAACTAACAAATGATTATTAAATTATACTCCTCTATATCTTTAGTACTAAAAATTAATTAATTTTTTTTAAATAGATTAAAAAAATTAAAAAAAATATTTAATTATAATTGATATAAGAGTTAATTGATTAATTTAAGTATATTAAGATATATATAATATAAATTTTTTGAGGAGTTGGATTTAATCATAATTAATTAAAATATTTAATTTATATAAATAAATTAATTAATTTTTATATTAAGAATCAGGAATATATTATAAGTATATTTCTTATATATAGTTTTTTGAATTAAAGTAAAAGATGCTAAGAACCTGACGGTTTTAGGTAAAGGGTATTTAGAGGACATAACTAACACATCCCCATCTCGGTCACATAGGAATCCCATCCCGAGAGCATCCTAGTCCCAGTCGGGATGGGCATAATTTTTATTAAGAAATTGATATAAATAATCAAATTTAAAAGATTATATATTTTTTTGGCACCATCTGACTCGTAATAATATACATATGTTAAAGAGATTTTATAAAATTTAAGGATTAAAACGTACATTTTTTTTGTTTTTGGGTTTGATACGGCTATTTGAATGGCGAATTAGAAATTTACTAGCGCTTGATCCTTCAAGGTTGATGGAAGTGAAAAATAAGGCGGAAACGACTCCGTTAAAGTCCATTAACTGGGATTGAAGAAGCTGTGGAAAATGAGGCTACCAATGAATGCTCTCTCAAGTCTCTCACGCAACAATATTTGAGCCATGAAAGCGACTCAAGAAAATTCCCAAATTACTGCCCCAGAAATTCTCCTCATTAACCTCTAATCTAATCCCTTTATCTGTAGTGGAAAATAAGCTTCCAATCAATTTCCATATTCCCCTTATTGGGTTTTTTTTTTTTGGGTGGTAATGGGTTCATATTCATTGTTCAAGTTTTCTCACTGATCTCTTCTTCCTCTTCCTCTTCCTCTGTTTCTCTGTAACTGCCACATTTACACAATTCAACTGATACTTCCATGGCTTGTGGAAGAAAATGCGGTCCAATTCCTTCCCCTCTTCAATCGCCGGTGTCGCTTCCGGAGCCCGCTTTGCTGCTTTCGTCCTCCGAAGTTGGTCATAGCGTTGGTCAAAGCCATTTTCTTCGAGTCCTGATGGTCGCCATAGCTTCCATATTTGGTCTGATTCTCATTCTTTTCGTCGTGCTAAAATTTCTAGGAAGGTACTTTTCGAGGAGATATTACAATAGGAGAAACAACTCACCCATATTGTTCGATATTCGCGGAGATTCTGCGTTCTCCGATGACGATGGATCAACGATCATGCATCCGGTCTGGTTCATCAACACAGTAGGTCTCCAGCAATCCGTCATAGATTCAATCGTGGTCTTCAAATACAGAAAAGGCGATGGATTAGTGGAAGGAACAGAGTGCTCTGTGTGTTTTGGTGAATTTCAAGAAGACGAGAGCCTCCGACTTTTACCTAAATGCAGTCACGCTTTTCACGTTCAATGCATCGATAGGTAAGCGTCGTGAATATGCCGGAACTCAACGTCGCCGCCGGCGAGACCCATGCAGAGAACTTGGATGGTAGTAGTAGTGGTAGGGTTGTAGACGGTTCTCTCGTTGGAGAAGGCGAGAGTAGTAGTCAATTAAGACTTGAAAATGATGATGATTCTGGGATTGTGCTTACTGAACCTGAAGCAGATGGTGAAGTTTCAGATAAAAATTTGGGTAATTCTGAGAAGATAATGAGGGTGAACAGGTCAATTTCAGTAAATTCTTATCCTTCTACCATTGAAGCCCCAGCAAAGGAGCTGAATTCGTATTCTCTACACTCGTTTTAAGATTGGAAACTCCAAGTTTTATCTTCTCCATCATGCAATATATACCTCAATGATATATATCATATGCTTTGAATGAGTTTGATTTTTGTTCCGCATATAGAGAAGGCAGAATTCAGAGTACCGAGCCAGAGCTCAACTCTTCCTCCTCTGTTAAGTAGAAGCGTGTATTGTAGATTGAGCCACCAAATCTTTGAAATTATGGGTCTTAACCCGGAAGAACAATTGGTGGTTTTGTCCAATTTTTCCAGGTAGCTAGATACGTTTATGGTCAATTACTGCGATATATGTATGTATATATTTAAATCTCTGTATTCCCTTAAGAATTCAGAAGAGATGTGTTTCAGTTTTGCTTCACATTCTGAGAACAAACCATTAGTCAATATAATGCAGTAGAATGCGGCTTAGTTTCTATCCATTTAGTCTCCATTGCATTTGCACCACAAATATAGTACTAAACTATTTATATTAAATCCCATTTTAGAGAAAATTGGGGAAGATTTTCAAATTTTATTGGTGAGAAGAATATGATAAATTTTATTTGAAGATAATACTTGTACTTTGTAAATTTTATACACACATGAAGTACAGTATTCTAATTTTGGGCCTTCTTTCAAAAAAAAATTGCAATGGGGACCTATCCTATAATTTTAATGATACAGATATGATTAAATCTAAATAATTAAATTTAATCCAACAGTCTATAATTGCAGGGGTCTCTTTAGCCACTTCCCAGTAGAACATACAATAATATCAAAAGCATAGACTTGTCTTCCCAGTTTATACGGCAATTTTATAAGATGTCTTAATCTACCTAACGTGTCCAAGTAAAACGGAATATGAAAAATTAGTTCTTTTTTCTCTTTCTTCCCCCAACGCGGATTTCACAACACTATCTTGTGGAAATATACATCACAGAATATCAATGGAGGTACAAGTACAATGTTCTACTCATAGCCATCTTTTTTAGTACAATGTTTTTTTTTGAAATAACTATATTCATAACTATTTTTATTTTGAAATAGCTATATGGTATATTCAGATATTATTAAGCTCAATTATAGGTAACTCTTTTAAAAATATTTTTTATATTTATATAAATTTAAATTAGAGATCTCATATTTATAAAGTTAAAATCTCTTCCATTTGGACCATAACAGTTGGTAGTCAAAGCCATCTTTTATAAACAAATATGTAAAGTCTCTTGACCACTTGGCCAATTGTGAAATAAAACAGAAAAAGAACCACCAAAAACCCAAAATACGAGAGAGGTAGACTCGTGAGTCCCATGACTTCTCCAATAGGTGTGAATGGAAGTGCGATTCCAATACAGGAAATAACAACAGTGGAACAAATCACGGGCCATGAAGCTACGTCTTGTATAAATGGAATTTTCTCAGTTCTTATGAAGTGGATAATCAGAGTCTGCATCATTAACCCCTCAACGAACCAAGCCGAATGGCAAAACTTTTGATCCCCGTAAGCCTTGTAATAGTACCAAATAAACAAAAGAGCCCCAACATCACAAAGAGTGCACACAGGATTATTCCACAATATGAACATAGGTAATCCTCTCTCTGACCATTTCTTAGGACTCTTCACATAATCTTCCTCCATTTTGTCCCATGGAATAGCGATTTGTCCTACACTATACAGGAAATTCTGAGTAAGAAGCTGTCTTGAAGTCACGGGCTCGAATTTAAGCGCCAAGGTCGCTATGAGCAGCGAAAGCACGCTTCCTAAGTTAGCGACAACCGATGTTTTAATGTACTTCATTGTGTTTCCAAAAGTGAGTCTACCATGTTCTACTCCTGCCACAAGAACATTAAGATCTTTCTCAAGCAGTATAATGTCTGCCATGTCTTTGGCAATTGCTACGCCTGAGTCCACTGAAATGCTTACATTGGCAGCATCGAGGGCAAGTGAATCGTTAATGCCATCTCCCAAGAACCCGACAACATGGTTTCCCATTGTCTGTAAGGATTGGACTACACGCAGTTTCTGAATTGGTGTAAGCCTAGCTAGTACTGTTGCTCTTTTGACAGTTTCATGGAAAGTTTCTTGGTCTAATCGGTCGAGCTCAGGCCCTGTGATTACATGGGTAGTTCTGATGCCTACTTCTCTGCATACCCTCATGGCTAAGGAAAGTGAATCCCCCGTCAAAACTTTTGCTTTGACTCCTTTCTCTGCTAAGCGCCACAGCGCTTGTTCTGCTGAGTCCTTGGGAGGGTCATAGAATGTTATGACACCAAGAAACACCATGTCTGTCTCAACATTTTCTTCAATGCTCTTACTTCTTCCGGTGCTTGTTTCGCTGTTTTGCTGAAAAAAGATGGATAGAATGAAATTGTCACAGAGCTGGAAGTAGTAAAACATACGTTGAATGATGAAGACAACAAACTAGCTTGCCAAACAACATGCTGAAATAGCTACAGCAATTTCAAATACTAGGATATTACTTGTTGATTGGTAGTGACTTGGTATTCCTTAAGCAAGGCATCAAGTTTGAACATGGTGCATTGAAAAGATTATATTGGAAGAGTTTCTTCCTAATTAGGGCTCAACCTAACTCGATTATGAATGAGTCGATAGTACTGAATGCCGGACGATTTGTCAAAAAAAAAAAAATCTTGACAATGAAACAAATAAGAGAATAGAAGACGCACCATTTCTAGCTTCTTTATAGCTACTCCTATAATTCTTAACCCTTCATTGCTCAATCCTTCCGCCAAGGCTAAAATTCTGTTATAATCATCTTCAGAGAACTTGGAAACTTCATTGTTATTGAAATTCTCAATGAAAGAACAAACTCTCATTACTTCTTCCAATGCCCCTTTAGTTACCATGAACCTGCCAAATAACTGAGACTGCCTGTCTTCAATATGCGACTCTGTTTCTATGATGACAGATACTCTTCTACGTATGAAATCAAAAGGAATCTCATCTATTTTCGTCCATTTTGAGGGATGAAATCTGAATCCATTTGAATATACAAAAGCCAATATGGCATCATCCAGAGGATACTTCTGATCTGTCTTGAAGTAAGAATTGAGGAATGCAAAGCGTAGAACTTTCTCTTGCGTTATCCCATGGCAGTCAAGATGATTTACCATAATTGCACGGTTCATAGTCAGTGTACCTGTCTTGTCAATACAAAGGATATCCCTGTAACAAAATAATTATACTACATATTATTTATTTTTTTTTGCTAATTTCAAACAAAATGAAACTGATGTAAACAAACTTACATCGATCCCATGTTGCGTATTGACGCTAAACTTTTGACTATACATCGGTCTCGAGCCATGGCGAGCGCTCCTTTTGCAAGGCAAGTGTTGATGATGAGGGGAAGCATTTGAGGAGTGAGGGCAGATGCCACAGAGATTGCAAAAAGAATACTTGTGCTCAAATCTTCAGAAGTAGAGTAATCTGTTACAAATATGACTGTTACTACCACTAGCATAATAGCCACGAGCACATAAAATATCCAACGTAGACCATATTCGAATTCATCTGGTGGCTTCTTCTTCCCAATCTTTGAGAACATGGTGTTCATGTATGTATCAGATCCAGTTGATATAACTAGGCCTGTTCCACCTCCAGATACCACGTTTGTGCCCTGAAGTAGTTATAAACCAGTCAGTTCTCACTCACAATCTGCTGAAAAACTACTTTTGGACAAGAAAATCTTAACAGCACAGGTCATAGAATATTTAATAATAGGAAATCTGACGCAAATTTTGATCCTTCTGTCATGGACTGAAATCAGTTTGCATGGCATTAGACAAAATTTGGATCCTTTTGTAATGTGAAATACTCATACAGCTAAACACGAGTTTAGGAAACAAAGGAACCTCATCAAGTCATTGTTGAAGGTAAAATTTCCTTTGAAGCAAAACAACGACAGTAATTGCACTATCCACTATGAAGCAAATATACTTCAAAACTTTCACATTTGTGTCCTATAATGGTCATAAACCTGTAATTTCCTAAAGAAATTTGTAATTTACTAGAATTCTATCTTGTGCATTGTCCGAGGAGTTTTGGTCATATGCAAAAAATATATAAAGGCTGAAAATTGCATATGAAAACTATTCACACAGCTTATGCAAACTATTCATATAGTTTTTGTTTAGAGATAAATTTTCCTTTGAAACAGCGCAAATGAATTAAACTTACCATGAAACAAATGTTCTTTAAATCTAACAAAGGAGTGCTGAGACTTTCTCTGACATCGGCAGTTTTATCAGTGGTCCAAGATTCCCCAGTTAGTGAGGACTGGCTGTTAAAAATAGAAGGAAATCATTGAAAGAACTTATCACTATAAAAGATTGGGAAAAAAAAAATCCCAATTGAAATACCTTACAACAAGATTTTTGGAAGATAACAATCTAACATCTCCAGGAAAGAGGTCCCCAGGTTCGAAAATCACAATGTCACCAGGAACTATATCCCTCTGATCAATTTGAACTACTAATTCTTGTTGCACAATTCTGCCTGCACATCTTTGAACTTTTATTGGGTATCTTAGAAATTCCGAAAGCTTCATGGCTGCTTTTGAACTGCTGTACTCCTATAAGAAGAGACACGTGGGGGGTTCAAGAACAAGAGTAGAAAGGAAGAGAAGATAAGCATTGGACCAGCAAATGAACAGTATAAATCACCTGACAGAAACGAAGGGAGACACTGATAAAAACAAGTGTGAGCATGATACAACCATTTGGAATGTCACGGGTTATGAAGGACAAGCTTGACAAGACAATCAGAATGATATTGAAAGGATGAAAAAGTGCACTCCATAGAAGATGCCACCAGCTTGGAAAAGTATGCTCATGCAGAACATTTGGTCCATTTTCCTTCAGTCTCCTCTCTGCTTCAGTGAAACTTAAGCCTGCGTGCATCCAACCAAACAACTTCTTCATTGAGCAACTAAATTAGATTAAAATAGGCATCATATGCTCCGAATTATTTTAGACTACAAGCAAGAGAGATCAATTGAAATGCATTATACCAAATTCAACATGTACCTACCTCTTTCAGTGGAACGAACGTACTCAAAGACCAAGTTTCTTTCAGAGCGAGCCAAAGCATATAACCATGAGTAAACTCTTTCTTCTTCCTCCGTCCTCGAGGCCCCATCAGCTTTCTCTGCAAGAGAACAAAATGGGTTTAATTCAAAGAAAATTTGAAAAATTAAAAATGCACTTCTTTTCCGTTGCCTCCAATCTTATCATTCCGCAAAAAACCAAACAATGAGAAGAAAGAATTAAAATGAGGAACGAAAAGAAACAGAGAAGAAAGGGTGAATCGTACTAGCAGAGAAGTAGCGGCGCAAAAATCCCAAAACGGAAACGGGAAAGCGTTGTTTGTTAGGAGAATCAGATTTTTGGATGAGGGTTTGTCTGATAGAACGGGGAAGCATGTGGGGATTGTTTGCCAGAAGAAGAAAGAATCGGAATGTGGCAAAAGGGCGCTGATGGGAAATTGATTGAGAAGAAAGAGAATATTGGGGATTAGGTTTTGGAATGAAGATTTGGACTTCTAAAGGGAAAATATAGAGAAGAGAAGGTACTCTCCAGTCGTGAGAGAACTCCGATTCTGTTAGCTATGTCCAACTACCATACCACTTTAGACGGTTAGGTAGTGACGAAGTGCTTTCTTTCCCGCCAGGTTCCTTTTATGCTGAATTAGCTTAAACGCTTTTATTCATCAATTATTCATTGAAGGATTTTTTTTATTTCAAAATAATCGTAATCAACACAACATATCAATAATTCGAATGGAAATAACTATAATTAATAACAACAAAATATATAATACACATTGTATGAATAAAATTATCTCAATTTTTTCTAATTGGAGAGTTGATATTCACCATAAATATAACATATATTTTTTATATTTATTATTTTTTTTTAAAATTACCCTATTGATAGTCCCATAATAATAATTAAATAAAAGAGGGAATGAATGAGTTATGAAAAATGATAATAGTATTTTAGAAAAAATTGTCAAATTAACTAATTTAACTAATTTCTTTAATATAATTAAATTAGTTAAATATATCATATATTAAGGAATTGAGGACTACTAAATATGCTAATAAATATTATTGATATACTCTTTTTGATCCTAAATGTAGCGCTTAAATAACTAATTTAAAAAATAAAAAATTAATTGAGTTAATTAATTATAATATATATATTGGTTCCCTTATTTAATTATTATATTGGAAACTATAATCAATAGAAATGATTTGAGAAAAAAATTATAATTTATAAAATAAAATAGGTTAATGATTATTTTTTAATTAATTTTTATATTTAGAATTAGAGAAATTGCCTTTAGATAGTAAAAGTAGCATATGCAACAATTTAGAATCCAAACGTTTATGATACATACATATATTAAAGTGAATTAAAAGAAAGAAGGAAATATTATGAAATTTTAAAAAATAAATATAGTTACTAAATTTTTTTATAAGAAGTAAGTTTTCACTGCATAAAATGATAATAGGCATATATTACTTACTTATTATAAGATTTTTGATAATTAGATTTTTTTAATAATAATTTTTCAGAAAGGAAAGCAAAATGAAGGAAAAGAAATGCAAAGAAGTGAAAAGATAACATGAGAGAATTGGAGAAACTGGTTAGTATAGATAATATATATTTGTGCTTAAAACTTAGAGGTTGTAGTGTAAGATGAGAAGAAAGATAAACCATTAATTACTCTAATTTTAATAGAGAATTGATATTGAATTTATTTAAATTTTTTTATATGTATAAAAAAAATAGATAGACCATCAATCCTGCGATGTATATATTGCAGGGCACATGTACCTTTGTTGAAGACCTCTCAACGTACACAATCTATTATTTAAGGAGTTGTGGGTCCCATCTATTATAAAACCCACCCTTGACTTGCAAGTAACTTTTAAGAAAAATTACTCTCAAATCCCTCCTTGTAAGAAGTCATTAATCTATCTACATCACATCACACTGAAGTCTGAAATTCAATTCATATGTTAAAATCCTCTAATCTTATAAAGTTTTCGATTTAATCATTTAATTTTATAAGGTATCATTTAAATAAAGTAATATATAAATTATAAGATAGGAAAAGAAGAAGACACCTCTAAATTTTATCAATTGTCCTCATTTAAAATGGTGGAGGAATGAATACTGTGATCACATCAAATACACTCATAGTCAAAGATAAAATACAACATAAGACTAAAAAACCCAATTACAGACTCCAAAACTTTAACCTATGACTTGATTAGAGTGGTTGAAGCGATCGTCATCAACAGAAGGCTACCTGCAAAAGTTTTTCTTTAACAGGAATGGTGAATCACATTCGTATATATGCCAAGCCAATAAATAAACACACGGGGCTTAACCAAATAATCAAATTAACAAGTAACTAAATGAAGAAGCAAGTAGGTGCATAAACAATTAATCAAATACCTCAAAAGAAACAAACCTTAATTCAAACTAACCTTTGAAGCCGCTCGTAACTTCATCATAATCACATACTTTTTGTTTGCTTGGGTGACATGCTTGCTTAAAAAGAGACATCCGAGAAACACTTTGTGGGCGCAAAAGTGCCTCTGATGATAGCTTAAGTTTTGATGGAATTTCCATTGATCTACCATATGCCCAACTTAAAACTATTATATGTTCCTGAGGTGATGGACATGATTTCTGGAGCAATTACATAATTGAAGAAGAGATTTGAGAAACAAAGATAGAAACCAATTGGTCCTGTTTTCTTCATTCCTCTTGGGCCATCTTGCTGCAAAAATTGTTTCCATAGTTTCCAATCTATGCTGAGAATTCATCAACTATGGGCAATGGAACTATAAGTGCTTTTTTGTACCAAAGCAGTGTTCACTTACATTATTTCCTTCCAGTATGTACAAGCACGCAAGCTTTCGCATCTTATGTGAAAATGCATTTTTCATTGCAGCTGCTTGGTTATTACGGAGTTCATCTGGCTGTCTAAAAAAACATAATTTTTTTTTTAAAAAAAGTGTTCTTAAAAAAATACTTCTTTAGGTAAGTGATGGAGGCGGCAAGTCAAAAGAGGGAAGTGATGATGACGGATGAGGAGAGAAATGAAAATGAGAGAATCCGATTCCACGATGAGAGGAACTTTTTTACTTGTATTTGCATGCCTTTCACTTTTGACAAAGTTTTATTTTAATCACTTAATTTTATAAAGTTTTTTTAGTATTTTAACCCTGTTCACAAAAGATGCTGAGATTAATTGAAATTTTAAATATTAACAAAAAATTTTAGATGTTGATATATTAAATTTAACTTTTAAAAATAACAATAATTAATATAAAAAATTATCATTTGAGACGTACAATGTGTTATGATTAAGATTAAAAGATTGGCAAAGATTATTTTATAAAATTAAGGGCATTAGGTTTGAATTGCTCGATTCCTGTCTGGAATTCATATATATATATATATATATATATATATATATATATATATATATATATATCAATAATACCTTCAAAGAAAGACACAAAAATTGTGGCACTCAGATCAAATTATGAATCATTGAATCAAGAAAATTTCATTCAAAAAAGAAAAGACTTAGCTCCTCCCCAATAATGCTTCCCTCAGGATCGATTAAATGGAAAGTTCACAGTCGGTAGCAGATTCCGATCGAACTCGTCGAAAATTAGCTCTCAGATACAGAATCTCATGATCATCTTCTTCTTCTTCTTCTTCCTCTCCCTCCTCTTCTTCCCTCTCAATATTCCAGCACCTGCAACAACCTTACGCATCAACCTCAACACTTCCATGTCCACATTCGAAGGCCTGCGTTTCACTGCATAGCCTTGCTTCTTCCCGTTACTGTACAAAGTCCAGAGAGTCGTCGTACATAACACTGAACTGCAACAACAATAAGATCTTGGAGTAATGCTTACTAGAACTACTCCGTAACACCATTCTCAGTGTTCCTCCTCTCATTTGCTTGGCCAGCACCGTCATCGGAAGTGGAAGGTGAAGAAGAACAAGTGGGGTTGATGAACTGTCCTTCTCTTGAATACACAACTTGGCTTTCCCTACGCCATATACGAATATATATAGTGCCCGACATTATCGACAAAGACGACGACATGATCATCGAGGGATTACAATTGTGATGATCAGCTTCTGGGTTTATATATTGATGATGCTGTTGTTCCAACAACAAGGTGGAGTTATTGGAGGTGGGGATTAGGAGTTGCATGAGAGATCGTAAGAGCTTCCATGATCGGACCTGTTTGTGGCACTCGACTCCGGTGATAAAGTCTTTCTTAATGATTTGTGTTTATTGCGTGTGTGTAGATGTATAGACAAACACGAAGATATGAAACAGTGATATAAAGATCTGGGCATGTGATTCACTTGGACTATAGTCTTATATAGAATTAAAATAAATTAAATTCTCGACTAGTTGTTACATCTAAGATTTTATATAAAAATAATTTTACCAATTACTTTATGTGGAAAGAAAAAGAAAGTGATGCATAAAGTGATCATACAAGGTAGCGCGCCACAGGAGACAGAATAACTGCCAGCCCAGTTGATTGGAATGGATCCAAAGTCTATAAATTAAAATAAATTATACCCATTTTATAAAATTTTATGAAATCATATATTTCATTTTGATACAAATGTTAATTAGTGCCCTTGAGTTATCGAATAATTCGTTTGACCCCTGAAAGTGAACGTTTATTCATGGAATTGAAAAGGCTATATCAAGATGTGTGTTGCGAGATACTGATGAGAATTATCAAGACCAAGAAAATAATATAGAGGGCCGCGATCTTTTAATGAGAACAGGGCATTTAACCTTAGCACAAAGATTTTCAGATATGCAGGATTATATATTTTAAGTGATTAGTATGTCATCAACATAGATTGAAACATATGGATTAAGGTTATTGAAACATAAATATGATAAATTGTTATAACATTTGCTTCAATATCAATAGACATGATTGGGTCAAAAAAGATCACATGAAACTCCAGGCTGACACAAGTAAACATCTTCTTGAAGAAAACCTTTAAGAAAAGCATAATTTAATTTACATTCAATTGACATATTTGCAGAGACACAGGATCAAGGGAAACGCAATTTTAACTATGAAATTGGAACTTGTGTTCATTGTATGGCTTCAAAACACGAGTAGTAAGCACACCCAAACGGCTGTAAAATCTTGTAAGCAGTCTCTAAAACAAGGGTGTTGATCCATGCATCAAGTGTTAAAATTGGCGAACGATTAATTAGATAGAAGGAAACTTGAAATGCATAGCAAGCTCGAGCTAAAAGAGTAGAGCCATCTCAACAATTTGAAGATAGAACTAATGAAATGTAAGGTTTTTTTTCCCGATAAAACATAATGGAGAGGGTGGTGAAATCAAAGTGAAAAAAGATAGGGCAAAATACAAAGAATTTAAAGGCTGCAGGTGCTTGCTTTCTGATTTTATTCTCAACCTATGAGTGACACAAACACATGAGTTGAGTAGGAGGTGGAGGTGGAGGTGGAGGTGGAGGTGTTGATAAATGTGCGGAGCAAGTAAGATTATCACCCAATCAACACCCAAAGTGAAAAAAGAAAGGGAAAAATACAAAGAATTTAAAGGCTGAAGGTTCTTGCTTTCTGATTTTATTCTCAACCTATGAGTGAAACAAACACATGAGTTGAGTAGGAGGTGGAGGTGGAGGTGAAGGTGTTGATAATGTGCCGAGCAAGTAAGATTATCACCTGGATCAACACCCAGTTGAGAGCAGTAATTGATGTAGTAATTAACAAGAGCCCCAACACTGCGGGGATCAGCATGGCTGCCACATTCGAGGCCGCCATTGATGGCTCTAATGGTAGCGCCAAAGCCTTGGTCGACCACAGGGTGAACTTGTTGCATCCAGTACCAGAGAGCGGTCTTGAAGGACACCACCGCATCATTTGCCACCGTCTCCGGCGCCTTTAGCCCGTCGAATCCATTGCGCTCTCCGGCGGGTCCATAGTTGAAGTTCCACGATAATTGAAGGGGTCCGCGACCGTAGAGTATCTTTTCTTCGGGACGCATGGGTACTGTGTGCTGGTTTCGTCACAATAATCTATAGATGCACCATTTACCTCTTCTATGTAGCAAAAATCTTCAAGTGAACATGCATGTCATGCTAATTGTTAGACTTCCTATTTGGATTCAGGTCCGCCCTTAATGGGCCGTACTATATTTCATTAGAAAATAGGAAATCTATCCAAGGACGATACTGAAATCAGCATTTAATTCCATATAGAGAATTGATCGAGGAGCAAGAAATAAAATATTTCCTAAAATGAGAATGATCGAGAAAAATGTCTTAATGAGTGGAGATTTCATCTTCTTAAATAAAAGTAAACTCAAATAATTAAAATCATTATCTTTAGTCATTACAAACTAAAATTAACTCACGTCCAGTTTCGCGGGTGAAATGGGCAAAAGCCGCAGCAATCTCGCGTTTGGAGTCGCCGACGGAATTGAGGTTGCCGAATTCAGGGTAGGATTTGATAGCGTCGAGGAAGGCAGCTCGAGTGTAGAAGTTCTTGCCGGCACAGCTGGCGTCAGCCTCATCAATGATCGCATTGAAGAACTCAGGCGTGACGATATCGGCAACGGCGGAGACTTGGGAGCCTGTAAACTGAGAGGCATAACTAGCGCCCTCATTGCAGCCAGCTGTGCCGCAGTATTGATCTCCGCTTCCACAATTCTGAGCGCTCGCCGCCGCCGTAATTAATATGCCTGCAACCGCCACTACAATGCTCAGCTTCACCATTTTGGAAACTATGCTACGGTCCCTCCCCGTGCTTAGAACGTAATTGAGTTTCAACTTCATTCATTCTAGAAAGCGGGTTTCTTTATATGGTAATTCTGTAATTGAGTCGAGATTGTAATTTCTTAAATACCTATATAATTATTAATAAATTAAATTAAGGTATAACTGAAAAAAATAATAATTTGCTAGCTAGGCTTTAAATTTTTAAGGTAATAACAATTTTGAAACAAAAACAAAAAGTCTTGCTAATAAGTAATAAGTACTCATTTTTGTTCATAAGAAGTGTTTTTTTTTATCTGAAATTCTAAAAAGTATTTTCACCTCATGTATTTTAAAAATGTTTGCTAGATTTATAATTAAAGAATAGTCTAAAATTATATTTTTACCCCCTATTAAAAGAATGTACTCCTACATTAATTATGCGGATGGAAGGAGGGATGAGGATTAGAGATGGGAAAATGGGCCCAACCCGTTTTCTGTCAAAACGGGGCGGGTTTTTGCCAGCCCACTTTTTTTTTTAATATTATTATTTATTTTACCCAAATATTACTTTGAATATTTTTAGTATTGAATACTAGTAAAGATAATTACCTATTTGTTAATATTTGTTGACATATTATAATTGATTAATATTATGTTAATGTTTATTTAGATTTATAGTTATAAAATTTGATATTTTTTATAAAAAGTAAAAATTTTTAAGAGTATAACATTAACTATATTTTAATTATACTAATATAACATTAGAAATTTTGTATTAGTATTCTAAAAGTTTAAAAATAATTTTTTAAAAATATTAAAAAAAAAAAGAGGGGCGGGCCGCAGGCTGCACAGCCCGCCCCGTCCCAGCCCACCCCTAAAGTGGGCTGACCAGTTTTTGGAGGGCCAGCCCGCTTTCCCAGCTCTAATGAGGATCTTCTTCTTTTCATCTCTCCCCATCCCTCATCATCACTTCCCTCATTTACATTCTCTCATTGACAAATTTATATTTTATCATATTATTTTATATCTATTTTAATGAATTTATTATATTTAATAGGTATTATTATAGTAGTTGTGTCTATTTTGTGCTTTAATTGATTATATGAATTGAATGATTAAAATGTTATTTTCTTGTGTTTTTATTGATTTTATTATTTCTCTTAATTAAATTGATTTGTATGAAGGTATTTTATTTTTATGTATTTTATGAAAGTAGAAAAAAATAAGTAAATGATGATTGTGACCAACATCCACTACTACATAATTATATTATATAAGAAGGTTAATTGAGGAATTGCAAAATTGAAGGAGAAAATTATAACATATAATTAGAGAAAATCAAAATACCTCCAATAATATTATATTTTATTATATTAATTCATTATTTTAATATCATATCATATGATATTATTATTATATTATATTATATTATATATCATTTGAATTGATTCAAAGATAATTTCTCAATATCTAACATTTGAATCTAATCAAAGGATAATGATCAATATGTTATCTTTTCTTCTTATTTTATTTTATTTTATCTATTTTATCCTATTACTTTTTATTTGGATTATTTATAGGATATTTTAGTTTAAAAATATTATCTCTTGAGATATTGGAAAAGATAACAGTTTGAAAGAATACTGAAGATAAATAAAGATTATCATTATATTTTAAAGAATCAATTAGTGAAGAGACCCATATCAATAAGATTCACTCCCAAAGGCTATATAAAATACTTCAAGGTTCCTCCATTTAACACATCAATCACCACTATCACAATCATCTTATTCATCTCTTTCACAATTATGTCCCTTTCCTTCTGAGTTCTTGAGGAAAGATATAGTAGTTTGAGTTTCTGTACTTTAGAGTTAGGAGTTGAACAATTTTATGTTTTGATCTTTTCTTTTATGCAAATTTATAATTTCCTATATTTAGGTTTTGAGACTGGTATATGTTGAACCTAAGGTTTCGAGTGAGACACCTTTATGGGTAAACTCTTATGATTTATTATTTTAATTTATGATTTGATGTTTTTTATTTAATATCTTTAGTTTCCTCTTATAATTATTCATGTTGGATTCACATGTTTAGTTATAAATTTTTTGATTGAATATTCATGTTAGATGAATAAATCATTTATTTTTTAATCTATCACATGCTAAGTGGATCTTTACTAATAATTCTTGATACAATTGTATGCTATATCTAGATATAATTGTATATTTTATGATTATGACCATAACAATTGTATGAGATTTTGCATATTAGAGACTTAATATATATAATTGTTATAACTCTAATATATTATTGAATGATAATAGTTACACATCAATCATTGGGAGTACTATTCTTATTGGTGATATTCTTCCATACTATTATTTTTATTTTATTTTATTATTATCTCCTTTTAAAAATTATTAATCAAGTTATCTTCTAATACTTCTCCTTCTTACACTTAGTCTAATCTAGAGTTAAGTCACGCATTGACTTCACGTAAAGAATATGACCTAGGTTGACCTCTATACTATGTATAGATTAATTTAGTAAATAATTTGAGCGTTAATGACAAGCGACATCACTCATCCCTTATCCATCCATTGCAAAAAAAAAAAGTGTTTAAAACAAGTGTTTTTTTTAAAAAATGCTTTAAAAAGGTATGTTTTAAAAAAATTAAAAAATACACTTTGTTTTAAAAAATAAAATAAAAACACTTTTTAAAGTGTTTTTAAAAACACATTTAAAAGAAAGTTGTTTTCTTAAAAAAACATTTAAAAAAAGGTGCTTTTTTAAAAACACCTTTTTTTTAAACAAAAAAGTGTTTTTTTTTTAAAATACTTTTTTGGGCAACGGGTGGAGGAGGCAAGGTAAAAGAGAGAGGTGATGATGAGGAATGGGGAGAGAGATAAAAATGAGAGGATCAAATGAGAGGATCCGCTTCTGTAATGTGGGACTTTTTACTTGATTAGTTTATCTTATGCTTTTTTTCATATTATTATTACTTAATTTAATTTTAATAAATCTCTTAGACTTGTAAAAAGAAATTTAAGATGTTACAAATGGGATTGTAAGGGGCGGCCGAGCACTAGTAGAGAAGAGACATCCTCATTAGAAAGTTTCAGTAACCAGAACCGGGTAATTGCAGGCAATACATTTCATCTCAATTGTTTAAGGGCTTATATATTTTATATTCATAATAAAGGTCTTAGTGATGCTGCTTTCAACCTTTGGCTTCATATACTAACAAAAATCTTAATTAACATAAGTTGACAAGAAATTTTAGCTTTAATCCCTATTTTCTCCTCAGTTAGTATTATTACTATTTCATTACCATATTTTCTTAGGTTTTCTAGTTCTAATGTTAAGTCTTCTTACTATTTGTAACATGTAAACAAATTGACAATCAGTGTCTTTTTTTTTATGATCTCCAAATCATCAACAATTTCTTTGCAATATTTATTTTAGAATAAAACTTAGGTCCATTTACTTATATCTATTAGATCATCCATATCTCCAATCAAATTTTACCACATGGATTTCTTTTAATTATAAAAATTCACATGGCTAGTATAATTTCAAAATTCTGTCAGACTATGGGCCCGTTTTGATAGGATTTTAGAAAAGGGTTTATGAAAAAAAAGGGTTTTTGTAGAAGAGCTTATGAAAAAAAAGTGATTTTGAATAAATGAGTATTTGAATAGTTATTTCCAGAAGTATTTTTATTATTGGTAAATTATGAAAAAGGGTATGGGTATTAAATGATGAGAGATAAGATATAAGATGAGAGGAAAGATTGTGTAAGAAAAGAAAGAAGAGAGGGTGTAAGAAAAAGTACGAGAGAGTGTGCAAGAAAAAATATGGGTAATATAGTAATTGATTAGTTCATAAATTCTTTTACTATTATATAAGCTACTCTGACTAGCTTATCTAAAAATTTAATTTTAAACTATGGTTTACTCTAAAAATCTATTTGAACAAATATAGCTGTTTATTTTAAAATTTCTCAAAACCTAGATTTTAGTAAAACCTCTGTGTTTCCAAACACACACTATTATTAATAATAAAGATCACGCATGAGAATATTTGATTGGAGAAATGGATCTAAGAGGGATAAGTAAATGGACTTAAGTTTTTCAATATTTTATTACATAGCATGAATTCATGTTTTGAAAAGGATTTATGGACATTAAAAAATTAGTTATTAGGTGCATAAATCTATGCCTAATATTAATATTACTATTTCATAAACAATACAATTTTGAATATATGTATTAAATTAATATAAGAATATTTCCAATAAAGTTAATTACTACAGAAGCAATGCGATACGTCTTTGAAAAAAATGAAATCACAAAAATTATGAAATTATATTAACATTAAGAAATACAAAACTGACCAATATATATACTATTGAATTATGAATATGTCCCAGAATAAGGGTTTTAGTTACAAATAGCGCTCACAAACGTAGTAAAATACTATCAAATTTATTGAGGATAAATATTTTAATTAAATGTCATTATTTTCATAGTTGTCACTGACAGTCAACCGTGGTTTGATAAATGACGTTGGAATGGTCAAACGCAAATCAAGGGGTTTCGTCAAAGTTACTTTAAAAAGTAATTTGATGTTTTCACACATGTCAGAAATTACTCAAAAGTCTCTTGAAATTTCACCATATTTTAGAAAATATATGGGACTTACTTATAAATAAATCCCAAATTACAGACCTATTTGTAATTTGATTTTCAAATTATTAGTCTTTGCTATGTAAGTATTTAAATTTTAAAAATTATATACAGAATATTTTACCACAGAGAGAATATTTTACCACAAATCATAACAACCCTATAAAGAGAGAGATTAATTGCCGGCAATATTTTCAAAATTTAAGCTATTGACAATTTGTAAGGCCAAAAGTCTTAAATAATGCTTCGCAATTCAATACGGTTTTTGTGACTGGCTTTTTCAAGCCATAAACTGAATTTGGAAGTCTAAAGGAGTTATAGAGTCCAAGAATATCCAGGTAAATTCCTATACTTGATCTCTTAAAATTGCATCTTAGGTTTTTCATGGTCAAGATAGCTTTGGTAAATAGATAATAGTCTATAATTATTTTATTGGAATTATTATATTATTTAACAATAAATTCTTTTTCTTATAAAAAATATTCCATTGACATATTATAACTTGAATGATTTTATAAAATAATAGTAGGTAAGTAAATAAATAAAATAGTAACTTATTGTGTTTTAATAAACTTCATTTTTTGTACAAATAAGTTTAGCATAATAAAATATTTATTTTATGCTTTGTGAATGGTAGAAAATTATAAAAACACTTTTATAAATATTTAATTAAAAATATAAGTTTAGCTCTTTTCTAAAGGATAAAAAAAAAGAATTGGAATTGTATTGAATAAGAAGAATCGAAAGAAATTGTATAGAATGGGTTTGGTAGGATTGAAGAGTTTTTGATAGAAATAGAAGTAGAATTAGGTTAGAAATGGGTTTTAAAAATTTGTTTGATAGGATGAAAGTGAGTATAGAATCGATGTATATATATTTTTTATAACTTTAGGTAAAATGGTCAAAAATATTTTTTTATAACTTGTGAAGGGTTAAAGTTGTCCAAGAATTTTATAATTACGGTAAAATGGTTTAAAAATTTTCATTTCTACTTCAATTATCTCAATTTCCAATTTTTCTGATAAAACTGAAATGGACTAGGGTCATGGAAGTAGAAATAGAAGTAATTTCTATTGTATGAGAGAAGTGGAAGATTTCACTTCCACTTCATTTTTCCACCCTCACTTTCCTTTAACCAAACATACCATTAAGGTTCCACCTTTCTAGCTAGATTTAGAGTAGCTTTAGGGTACATTTTTAATAGTTCTGAAATATAAATATTCTTTTGAACGGGTGACTCTTGTAGACTCCCATTGAGAGTTTTAACTACTTGGACTGCTTTTGTGAGCTAGAGGAGAACATAGAACGCATCATTTTTCTGTCTACAAACCTTTGTTTGGTGATATTAATTATATAGATATAAACGTGTAAAACTTTATTTGATATTAACCAAAATTATCAAGCTAACTAATAGCCTTTAGTTCTAATAGAATATATTTTTGTTGCTTAAGTATGATATATCTAATTTAAATCCGTGTGAATAAAGAAAATATCATTCTATACTAATTAAATTTGATAATACTCAAATCTAACTCAGTCAAATAATAAATATATTTGCTTTACTTACTTAAGCATAATGCTTGATCCTAAAACATGTAATTGGTCAATGGGCTCTAAACTTGGGAACTTATGTCGTAAGGGCAATTTTGTCACGAAAATTAATTGTTCTCTTATCCAATATTATATCATGCTCTTAAATAATACATATAAGATGATCATTCATCGTGTCACAACAAATTAACATTGTGTAATATTAAAAATTTATTATTATTTATCATATATATAGATAATTAAGTATATATTTCTATTGATATATGGATTGATTGGGGAAAATCTTATTATAATTAAAATAGTCGAAATTATACAAAACTCTTTTCAACATATACCCTGAGACTTTACTTTTGTGTTATATAATTGACTGTAAAGAGCCCAATTCAATGCATCCGAGTGAGAGGAGAACTGGCTAGTGAAAATTATTACTATGTATACATATTTTTAAACTATAACATAGCTGTGTATATGTAATCCTCTAATTTTATACAAGTTTTCTATTTCGTCCTTTAATTTTATAAAATATGTTTTAGATAATGTGATATATATATATATATATATATATATAATATAAGATGATGTTACATCAAATACACCTAGACTCAAAAACTTTAACTTATGACTTGATCAAAGTGGTTGAAAGGATCATTAAAAGAAGGCTACCTTCAAAAGTTTTTTCTTAAAATAAGGAATGGTAAAATGACATTCATATACAATGCCAAAGCAATATATAATAATTAAACACAGGGGCTTAACTAAATAATAAAATTAACAAGTAATTAAATGAAGAAGAAAATACTTCAAAAGAAACAAACCTTAATTCAAACTAACCTTTTAAGCAATGCTCCAATTAACTTCATCATATGGCTGTCCTTGCACCCTTAACAAACAAAAATATCAGATTTTGGACTGCGAACCTAAACATATTCAGAAGTTTAGAGGACAAAGCAAGTTGTTTGACATGTCAACAAGTCGTGGCATATGACAATAAATTAAAATGTAAATGTTAGCTGAAGGTTAGAAAGTAAAAAATAGAGCTTTCAGTGTTTTAGTAGCCAAAGAGCTTAGACCAGATCGACAAAAGACAAAGCAGTTAATCATGTAATCGTGGGTCACAACTCATTTCAAGTAATATAAGGATATATACCTCGAAACAAAAAAAACAACAAAGAATATCAACAGTGTTTTATTAATTCATCAGGGAACATCTAATAGACCTTGTTAATCTAACATGAAACAATCTACAAAGTTATGTGCAACATCAGATAAACAGTTTTAGAAATGAGGTGATACAATACAAGTGCAGGATTGGCAAAACTTACGATATAGAGATTGCTAAAATTCACATAACTAATAGCAACCATGAATAACCCTTGCATAGATCTTACAAGAGTAACATATACCGCACAAGCCTTGTTGGAGTCATTACAATGTTATCACAACACATCAATACCTTTCAGAATTTTATGGCACTGGAATTACAAAACAATCCTACGTTTTTAAGGGAATGTATTGGAATCGTAAATTCATGATATTTCATTATGTAGAATAGTGGAGATGTTGTTAAACTATCAAGAAACTATGATTTCACAGACATGGAAAAACAATGCATTTCCCTTTCTTTAACAAAGAGATTAGAATCATCATGAATTCATATGATTTTATATATTATCTTTCACGCCAAAGGTAACGATACAACTCAACATGGTGCGACAAAGAAAGATATATAGCATCTTTATAAAAGATTGTCCAAGAAAGTGAGAACTAGTATCACAATTTCTCCAAAGCCCTAATGAACTAAATTAGTACACTAGACATAAAAGATTCTAACACGTCAAAACCACAATTAATTGACCAAGAAAAATATGGAATTGTCACAGGCAAGACAAAACACAATTCTATTTCCCAATCAAAACACTTATAATGCCAAATACACTTTGGAAAGATCAGAAAAAGAACGCAATATCTAAAGCACAAAGGAAAAAGTAGAATGAATAAAAGGAGGAGACCAAGTAAATTGCTATGTTGAGCAAGACAACGTTTTTGAGCCAGCAACTGCAAATTGAATTGAACCCAGAATCATAATAACGCCAGAAACTAAAAACCCACAAGAAAAGAGAATATTGAAACAAGAAAGAAATACAAGAAACACAAAACAAACAAAAAGAAAAAGTTGCTTCCAGAGGAAATATTATCTGATAGATGCAAAGGCATTGATTTTTCCTCGGAGTGCTGGATTCAAAGGGCACAGTTAAGGAGCCGGCATATAAGGTTGGATTATGATGAAACAGCACACAGGAGGGCGTCGGCGGCGGCACAGAAGGTTCAGTTAACGAAAATAAAAACAGAATAGATTCCAATGGTCAGCGTTAGTTACTCTGCCGAATCCAAAAGGAGAAAAGATCGTTAACTTGGTTGCTTTCTGTTATGATCCTCCTCCCCGATAAAAATTCAAATTACTCAGACTTTGCTGAATTTGTTGACCGCGACTTCCCATTGGATTTTCTTTTGCAAAATATGATTAAAAAGGCTGTAATTTTAACTCAGCAATTTTTTACATTATTACCACCAATTTTTTAAATTTTAAATTATAGTAAATCAGCAATAGGTGGATGAATGGACTCATGGATTAGGTCCGCTGTTTGTCTCTATTTATTTTTTGGGTAAAGAAAAGTTTATGTAGGTTCGATATTAATGCCCCACTAAAATTAGGGTATAGCTCTATAGAGAGTGTTTATAGAAGACTTACTAGATTATTTATTAAAGAAACTCTCACAACAATAACAAAAATTAAACCAATATCTTGATAGGAAATGAGCTTATTTTTTACCTTTTTTATGGCAATTCATATTGGCGTTTGTCTTTCTATTTCGTTTATTTTTTGTTTTCTTGTTAATATTTTTGGGCTAAGTGATTTTGTTTCTCTGTTTTCTTTTGCCCTTTAATTATTTCGAAGGCTCTATCTTGTTAACTTTAGGGGCCAGGGCCCCCTGGTCACCAAAGAAAAATTCTGTAACTTTTTGGATATGATTCTCTCTTTTCTCTGTCTGTTTTTTTTTTAAAAAAAAAAATTAACTACATTTGGCACACGAGTGTTAATACTATATCTATTTCGCTAATTTAGTATGCATAACGGCAATGCTTTTTATATTTAATTATATTTTTTGGGGGCATAAGACCCTTTTATAAATATAAAAAATAAAAAATATATTTTTTATATTTATCAATTTTTTTTAAAATTATCTTACCTGTATTGATACTCTCTGAACAATAATTTAGTGATGGGTATTTTTTTAACTAAATATGTCATATTAACTAATTTAATTAATTTAATTAAATTAGTTAAAAAAATTATATTAAGATCAAGAATGTTACATTTTGTTTGGTTTGTGTTTTTTTTAATCTAGGGAGAATTACTCAAAAATCTCTATTTTAAAAAAATTATTATCCAAAAATCCCTCAAATCTTTTTAAGGACCTAAGTTGTTTAGGAAAGATATAATTGGTGATCAAATGACTAAAATGTCCTCAAGTTGAACACTAAAAAAACTAATGAAAATGCATAAGAAGGCGTGAGCGACTAGGGGACGATGAGGTTCCAAGATTCTGTTGGCAACGACGAGTGGTTGTGACTCCAATCGCAACTGGTAATTAGGTGAGACCTTGGTTCTCAAGATGGCGGAAGAGCGAGCGAAGGACGATGAGCTTTTATGTGTTAATGGTGGCAGCAATAGCAATGGCGGCGAGTGGGGAAGGAACAGAAGGGATGCAATTTTCCCATGGTTTTAAAGGATGCATCTCTTTCTATGTGTGTTTGGATTTACCCCAAAACTATAGTTTTGGATAAAATCATCCAAACACATTTTCGTTTGAGTTGAAAGTTTTTCATGAAAATGTGAACTCATATTCTGAAATTTTTGCGTACAATAGAGTTCTTCTAAATAATGTTAAAATTTTATCCTGAAAACTTGTTGATCAGAAACAAAGAAGAAAGTTGCATATATATATATATATATATATATATATATATATATATATATATCATGCTAGAAGCTTTTTTGCACACGTTTCTACGAGGTGATAAATTATATGTAGACTCTTGATCTCCATCAAACGTAGTAGGAGTAGTATAATAAATTTACAGCAAGAGCAATTTTGTCACGAAAATTAATTGTTCTCCTACACAATGTTTATACATGCATTACGAGTCATATATGATATATATATATATATTATCATCTTAAATAATACAAGATCTTCCATAGTGTCACAACATAAATTAAAATTGTGTAATATTAAAAATTTATTAGACTTTATCATATACACACATATATATATCTGATTATATTATTAAGTATTTGAATAATTGACTAATATAATTTTAGAATTTATAGTTACCTCTCATATATATCTCTCTCTGACATTTTCGCCGTTAATTGGCTTTAACTGATTTTAATTTGCCTCTTCATCGTATCCATGCCAAATTGGAAAACTTAAATAAGGTAAAATTGTATTTGTAGTCCTTTAACTTTTTATAAGTTAATTTTATTTGATCCGTTAATTTTATAAAAAAAAAATAGTTTTTTAACCCTAACACTGTTAACAAGAGAGAAGATGACATTAATTAAAGTTGTAAACATTGAATTTTTTTTTTAAATATTAGTATTAAGTTTAATTTTTTAAAAATAACAATGAATAACATAAAAATCATCATTTGAGACTAACTATATAATGTTAGAATTAAAAGATTAAAATGATATAGTTTATACAGTTAAGAACCAAACTAAAATATTATATATAAAGTTAGAGAACTGAAGTACACTTTTGCCATTAGAATTTGTATTGTGCCATGCACTCAAATTAAATTATGAATAATTGAATTAAGAAAACTTTCATCCCAAAAAGAAAACGCTGAGCTCCTCACCAATAATGCTTCCCTCGGGATCCATTAAATGGAAAGAGTCACAGTTGGTAGCAGATTCCGATCGAACTCGTCGAAAATTAGCTCTCAGATACAGAATATCATGTTCATGATCATCATCTTCTTCTTCTCCATTCATCTTCTTCTTCTTCTTCTTCATCTTCCTCTTCTTCTTCCCTCTCATAATTCCAGCGCCTGCAACAACCTTACGCATCAACCTCAACACTTCCATGTCCACATTCGAAGGCCTGCGTTTCACTGCATAGCCTTGCTTCTTCCCGTTACTGTACAAAGTCCAGAGAGTCGTCGTACATAACACTGAACTGCAACAACAATAAGATCTTGGAGTAATACTACTCGAACTACTCTGTAGCACCATTCTCAGTGTTCCTCCTCTCATTTGCTTGGCCAGCACCATCGTCGGAAGTGGAAGGTGAAGAAGAACAAGTGGGGCTGATGAACTGGGCTTCTCTTGAATACACAACTTGGCTTTCCCGTCGCGATATCCTAATATAGTGCCTGACATTACCGACGACGACGAGGGATTACAATTGTAATGATCGTCAGCTTCTTCTGGGTTTCTATATTGATGATGACGTTGTTCCAACAAGGTTGTGGAGTTGCAGGTGGGGATTAGGAGTTGCATGAGAGAATGCAAGAGCCTCCATGATCGGACTTGTTTGTGGCACTCGACTCCGGTGACGCTCCCGCCGCCGGTGTTGGTGGTGGTGTTAATGAATTTCTGGTTTCTTTAACTATGATTTGTGTTTATTGTGTGGGCCTATATATATGTATATATATAGACACAAACATACAGCAAGAGAGAGAAATATGAAAAGTTGGAGAGATGATTTAAAAACCTGGACATGTCGTCCACAAAAAAGGAGGTACGTAAATGAAAATTAGGGTTGAGTTGTACTTGAGGATTCTGGTAGGGACGTGGAGGAAGGAAGCCATAGCTTAAAAAATGGAAGCAATAATTTAGGGTATCGTGGTCGTGTTTGTGTCGGACTTTGTTTCTGGTTTCAGCTGGAAAGCTGAAACACTCGCGTCTGCAAATTCTTCCCCATAAAAAAAATGAAATAATTTTTAGTCTATTCATTTTTTTAATTTTTGAACTGAGATCCCAACGTCTATTCTGATCTATATTTCTTAATATTGTCACATATGAAATTTCCAATTTTCTTAATTTTAATTTTTAACCCAGTTCAACTTGTACATTAATTACCGCTTCAAATGTTTGAGATAAATAACTATATTAATTGAGCTAGTTATTTTAGATAAAACATATGTTGGTTAACCAACATATAAAAATTCTACTCACATATGTTGATTTTAAACGTTTTTCTAATATACTATCTTTAATCTTTTGCAATAAAAACTACTCACATATAAAAAATCTTTTTTAAACATTTACAATCAATAGAAATGATTTGTAGAGAAATTAATTACTTCCTTCACTTCAGATAACTAATTTATAAAGATTAATAAAAAATAGTTTAAATTAGTTATTTAATTTGTAAAAGATCTTAAAATGTTACCTTTAGTCATTTATATTAAAATCCCATTAATGAAAATCTTGTTGATAAGTGCAATAAAGAGAGATAGTTTGAGAAAATAAATTATAAATTTAGGAACTAGGTAGATTGTAGTTTTATATTTAGGACAAAACAAATTAAATCCCTAACTAATCTTATATTTAGAATCAGAAAAATATAAATTCAAGAAATAAATTGGATTGACTTTATATTTAAAATCAAAATAAATCTGACAAACAATTAATTCATATGATAGGAGGGACATTGAAATATATATATATACAGAGAGAGAGAGAGAGGCCTTTTTTCACTCAATTATGAGAGAAATAATGTCTCAAATGAAAGGAAGGTTGTTGTATGTGGATAATAAAAATAAACATAGTTGCTATGAATATTAGAATATGGATGTACAACTTCTATTAGGTCATTACTCTTCCATTAAACACTAGGCTCTCCCTCTTCAACTTCCCATGTAAAACTATGCCTATAAATAGGGCATTGCCATTTGTATTGTAATATAAGTGAAGAATAGAAGATACTTCTCTCATTTTCTTGTCTTCATCTTTTCTCTCCTCATAATCTTATTACTAGTTTTACAACACGTTATCAGCACAACTGCTCTAGAAGTTGACGTTATTGTAAGGTCTATCATCGGAAGGTAAGTTTCTATATTACTTCCATGTTGAATTATAGTTTTATGTTTGATTATTTTCTAATCACTCAACCTTCTTAATCTCAATTTCCATTTAACTTTTGTTCCATTTTATGATAGTATCATGATGTCGAATCTTACAAAACTTGAGTTTGTGACTCTTGACATTACTGGAAAGAATTATCTATCCTGGATACTAGATGCAGAAATCCATCTAGATGCCATGGGTTTAAGAGACACTATCAAGGATGGCAATCAGGAATCTAACAAAGACAAAGCTAAAGCCATGATCTTCCTCCGCCACCACCTGGGTGAAAGACTAAAAACTGAGTATTTAAGTGTCAAAGACCCAGTTGTTCTTTGGAACAACATAAAAGAAAGGTATGACTACCAAAAAACTGTGATTCTTCCAAAAGCTCATTATGACTGGATGTATTTACGTTTGTAAGATTTTAAAGCAGTTAGTGAGTATAATTCTGTACTATTTAGAATTAGTTCTCAACTGAAACTATGTGGAGAGAAAATTACTGATGATGACATGTTAGAAAGAATATTCTCCATATTTCATGCATCCAATGTGCTATTACAGCAACAATATCATGAAAACAGTTTCCAAAAGTATTTTGAACTGATTTCTTGCCTTTTAGCTGAACTAAATAATAAACTTATAATGAGGAATCATGAATCCCGTCCAATTGGCTCTATTGTATTCCCAGAAATAAATGTAATGACAAATGAATCATCCTGTAGTCGGGGACGTGGACATGGACGTGGACGTAGACGCGGCTGTGGCTATGGACGAGGCTATGGTCGACGTAGTCATGGTCGTGGTTCCCACTCGAGGTGGGCAAATAATGATAATAACCACAAAAAGAAAACTAGTCGGAATGATAATTATATTGAAATTTTATGTCATCGTTATTGTGGCAAAGGTCATTGGACTTGTACTTGTCATACACTAAAACATTTGGTTGAACTATACCAAGAATCGATCGAAAGGAAAAATAAAAATAAAGGCAAAGAGCCAAAGATAAAAACAAATTTTGCTGGGAAAGAAAGAAATTCTAATTATGGTAACATGGATGTGACTCATTTAGATATTGTTGATTTCTTTGCTGATCATAATGGAAGAATTGATCACCTAATTGGTGATGTGAGTGTCCAAAAATAAGTTAACTTTCATGATTATGTGTGTTTTCCTCTTGCTATAATAAAGTATAATTCTCTATAAAAAAAAGGTTTCTACTTACTATGAAGTTATTTATCCCAATAAATAAAATTATGAGTATTTCTTTTTATTAATTCTTTTTGTATTTCTTTTTCATTTTCTATCTTCCTGTTAATGAAGAATGTCACTCATTGACATTAATAAAGAAGATTTGTATCTCGTTGATAGTGCAACAACTCATACAATATTTAGAAATGTAAAATATTTTTCTTCTTTGGTGATGCGAGAAGCCAATGTCCAGACCATATATGAAAGTATAAAGATAATTGAGGGGTTTGGAAGAGCTAATATATTGTTACCTAGAGGAATACAATTATACATTAATAGTGCATTTTATTCCTCCAAATTTAACAAGAATTTGTTGAGTTTCAAGGATATTTGTAGAAATGGATATCATATTGAAACAACAAATAAAGAAAACTAGGAATATTTTGTTATCACAGATATAATTTCTGGTAAAAAAATGCACACTAGAAAAATTCCCTGCTTTTTCCTCTGGAATCTACTACACATTTATTAGTATAATTGAAACACATGCTATTGCAAACCATAAGTTTGCAAGTGAGAATAAATTTAATATTTGGCATGACCGGTTAGGTCATCCTGGGACAATAATGATGCGAAAAATAATTGAGAATTCATGTGGACATTTATTGAGAAGACAATCAATTCCACAATCCCATATTCTCTCATGTGCTGCATGTTCTGAAGGGAAACTAATTATTAGACCATCATCGTAAAAATAGAAAGTGAGTCTCTCACATTTCTAGAACGTATACAAGGAGATATTTGTGGGCCGATACACCTACCATGTGGACCATTTAGATATTTTATAGTTCTAATTGATGCATCGACAAGATGATCACATGTTTGCTTATTATCATCTTGTAACCTGGCATTTGCGAGATTACTTGCTCAACTAATTAGATTGAGAGCACATTTTTCAGATTATTCCATTAAGAAAATACGTCTAGATAATACCGATAAATTTACTTCACAAGCTTTTAATGAGTATTGTATGTCTCTAGGAATCGATGTTGAACATACTGTAACACATGTTCATACACAAAATGATCTTATAGAATCATTAATTAAACGTTTGTAGTTGATTGCAAGACCATTGCTTATGAAATCAAATCTCCAAATATCTACTTGGGGACACGCAATTTTGCATGCAGCAATGTTAATTCGTATCAGGCCAACTAGTTATCTCAAGGTCTCCCCTGTACAAATGGTTTAGTCAGGAATCAAATATTTCTCATCTAAGGACTTTCGAATGTGCAGTATATGTTCCAATTACTCCACCACAACGCACTAAAATGGGTCCTCAAAGAAGGATGGGAATATATGTTGGATATGAATCTCCTTCTATAATAAAATATTTAGAGCCAACAACAGGAGATTTATTTACAGCTCAATTTGCTGATTGTCATTTTGACGAATCAAATTTTCTAACATTAGGAGGAGAAAATAAGCAGCTGAAAAATTAAATTAGTTGGAATGAATTATCATTGTCTCATCTTAATCCCCATACAAAATAATATAAGCTAGAAGTTCAAGAGATAATTCATTTACAAAGTCTAGCCAATCAATTGCCAGACGCATTCACTGACCCCAAGAAAGTGGCCAAGTCATATGTTCCAACTATGAATACTTCTATTAGAATTGATGTCCCTATTGGACAATCTACTGATGTAAATGGATCAAAAGTATACTTGAAGCGTGGTAGGCCCATCGGTTTCAAAGATAAAAATTCTTGAAAAAGAAAATGAGCTACAAATATAGATGGCCAAGTTGAGTATATTCAACAAAATTTAGTTACTCCAAAAGAGTCCTTTAACAACACTAATATATCAATTCCAAGAGAAACTCAGGTACATGAAATATATGAAAATAATGAGATATCAATAAATTATGTTGTCAATATAATACGATGAGATCGAGATAAAGTCAACATTGACGATAGTTTTGCATATAATGTAGCACTTGATGTGATAAATGATTATGAGGATCATGAACCAAATTCTATTAGCGAATGCAAACAAAGAGATGATTGGCCAAAATGGAAAGACACAATTGGGGCAGAATTAAAATTATTAGAAAAATGAAAAGTTTTTGGCCCTGTAGTTCTTACACCTGAATATGTAAAACCAATTGAATATAAATGGGTTTTTGTGAGAAAAAGAAATGAAAATGGTAAAGTAGTAAGATACAAAGCAAAACTTGTTGCTTAATTATTTACACAAAGACCTTGTATTGATTTCATAGAAACATACTCACCAGTGGTGGATGTAACTACTTTTTGATATCTAATTAGTCTGGCAGTAAATGAAGGCCTCGATTTGCATTTAATGGATGTTGTTACGGCCTATTTGTATGGGTCACTTGACAATGACATTTATATGAGTTTTCCTAATGAATTTGAGTTGTTGAAAGTATACAATTCAAGTTCTCGAGAATAGTACTCAATTAAGTTAAATAAGTCTTTATATGGATTGAAGCAATTAAGGCACATGTGGTATAATTGACTTAGTGAATATCTATTGAAAGAAGGATATAAGAATGATCAGATATGTCCATTCATTTTTATAAAAAGATCTGGAAATGAATTTTCTATAATTGCTATTTATGTCGATGATATAAATATCATTAGAACTCCTGAAGAGATTTCCAAAGTAGTAAATTGCTTAAAGAAAGAGTTTGAAATGAAGCATTTAGGATGAACAAAATTTTACCTTAGATTACAAATTGAACATCTGAAAAATATAATCTTCGTGTGTCAAGAAACTTACACGAGAAAATTTAAAACATTTCTATATAGATAAATCACATCTATTATGCACTTCGATGATTGTAAGATCTTTGGAGAAAGATAAAGATCCCTTTAGACCTCAAGAAAGTGATGAAAAACTACTTGGCCTAGAAGTACCTTGCCTTAGTGCAATTGGTGCACTTATGTATCTTGCTAGTCACACACGACTAGATATATCATTTGCTATTAACTTACTAGTAATATATAGTTCTTCACTAACACAAAGACATTGGAATGGGGTTGAGCACATTCTTCGTTACTTGAAGGGTACTATGGATATGGGATTATTTTATTCAAATGAACACAAGACTGACTTTATCGGCTATGCCGATGCTAGATTTCAGTATGATCCACATGTTAGTATATCACAAACAGGCTATTTGTTCAAATGTAATGGTACAGCTATTTCATGGCAATCAATGAAACAAACCATTTTAGCCACATCATTTAATCATGCAGAAATACTAGCGATACATGAAGCAAGTCGAGAATGTGTATGGTTAAGATTGATAATACATCATATACATATTACTTGTAGATTGTCATCTAGTAAAATAATCTCAACAGTCATATATGAAGATAATACTGCATGCATTACCCAATTAAAAGAAGGATATATCAAAGAAGATAGGACAAAATATATTTCTCTAAAATTCTTTTTCACACATGATCTTCAAAAGAATGATGAGATTAATATCTAGCAAATCCATTTTAAGGAAAATCTAGCATATTTGTTCACCAAATCGCTTCCAGCAACAATATTTGAGAAACTCGTACATAATATCGGACTTTGCAGATTCAGAGATATCAATTGAAATTGCAAAAAGGAGGAGTAGATACACGCTGTACTCTTTTTCCCTTGACTGAGGTTTTGTCCCACTGAGTTTTTCTAGCAAGGTTTTTAATGAGGCAGCATTGTGAGTGTATCAATTAAATGTGTACTCTTTTTCTTTCATTAGGTTTTTATCTCACGGGTTTTTCTTAGTTAAAGTTTTTTAATGAGATACATTATTAAATAATGGACATCCAAGAGGGAGTGTTATGAATATTAGAATATGGATGTCCATATCCATCTTTCTCTACAACTTTCACTAGGTCATTACTCCTCCATTAATCACTAGGCTCTTCCTTTTCAACTTCCCATGTAAGACTATGCCTATAAATAGGCCATGTCATTTATATTGTAATGTAAGTGAAGAATAGAAGATACTTCTCTCACTTTTTTGTCTTCATCTTTTCTCTCCTCATAATTTTATTACTAGTTTTACAATAATAGTTGATAATATGTGGTTTTTTGTGTTACTAATTCTCACCATTGGTGGCCCCTATACTCAGAAAATTGACAAAATTAACAAAAATAAAAACTTCAAAGGGTGGGTATTATTTTCTATTTGGAACTTAGAAGATAGAAATGAACGAGTAGTAAGTTTAGAGATTTTATAAAATCTCTGATTTTATATTAAGAATCAGAAGAATAATTATTGGTGACAAATCAACATATCATATCATTAATCACAAATATAAAAGGAGAAATAAGTTTCAATCCATATAATTAACGGGTTAAAGTAATTCTAAAATAAGAATTTCAGCTACTCATATTTAAAAAACTCATAAGAAAAATACATATACAAATACATCAGCATAATTGTTCAACATTCCAACAAAACAAAATAAAATATATAAAAGCTCAAGGCAAAATATTCACAATTCAACCAATAACCCATAACTTTTAGCCCAAGTTATCATATATCCCCAAGTATCCATTAGTTCACAAGGTTAACACACTCCCAAACTAAACTTTGTAGCTTCAGTAAAATTTAAGAAAACTTTATGTAAATGTACTTTTTAAAAAAAAGTTTAAATTTTAAGAATAACATAAATGTATGTATAACATAAATATCCATGCACCAAATATCATGAATTTGGTACAAGGATTGATTTTCATATGACTAATCCAAGTCTTACCTTGGAATAAATTCTAATATAGTTTGTTTCTCAAATGACCAGGAATTTGAGAGAATAGTTTATTTAACTGAGTAAGTGTCATAGGTTATAGTTGATTAGATCTGCAAGTCCAGGAGTATTCCTTTGAGCACTTCATCAGGAATTTATTGGTATTTTTATGTCATCCAAAAAAGAAATTCTCAGGAATATTTTGAAATGAAATGGTGTTTGCTTAATTGTCATAATCTACAAAAGCATTATATCATAATGACTGAAAAATAGTATCTCTTGGGAGGATCACAAAATCCTAATGTTAGGTATATTTTCATTGCCTCTCTCATAGATAAACTACAACCAGAGTTGCACAGGATGATTCCTTCTTTGAACAAAGAAGTAACTCAACTTATTTTAAGAGAAATCTATCAACTTGCGTTAGTCACTCTTGATAAGATATGTGAGCATTAGAAGTTCTTTAAGTCAATGATGAAGGGAAACTCAAAGTTCAAACCAACATGTAGCATGTCTTACTTAAAGATTAAATGCAAAGACAAAGATAAGTGCTACTGCTCAACAAAGAAGAAATCTCATTTCTCAAAGTACAAAACTCATAAGGGTAGAAAAAAGAAATATAGAAAACCCTTTAGGAATTTTAAGAGAAGATCTTCAAAATCACCTAAGGCAAATATGTGTTTTCTATGTAGTAGTAAAGGACATTTTACAAAATCATGTCCCATAAAGAATAACAAAAGAGAAATCAAAATGCTTCAGTTATTCCAATATGCATTACCCATTGCAGACATTAAAGATATTACATCTGTCTATGAAGAGTAAATTGAGGAGAATAAATAAATAGAGTATGTCCTTCATATCTCTGATTCAGAGAATTCTAATTCTGATTCTGAAGAAGAATACCCTCAAAGATATGTTTGCTCTATTGATATTTATAATACAATATTAAGAATTGCTAAATAACAAGTCTATGCATCATTTGGGTCCATTAGAATTCCTCAAATAGACAAAACCCCAAGACTTCTTGTTGAAACTAAGATCCTTTTGTCTAAATATGATAAACCTAGTAAAGTCATTGTTGTGGTTGATATATATTCTTGTGTTACCATCATTAAGCCTCATATTTTTCCTAGTGTGGATACCCTTCCATCGACCCTTTTTTACAGTAAACCAAGAACATTTTCACATTGAGCTTATCTCCAGAAATAAATTAGGCATACAACTTTTTCCTAGATGTATTACGTGGAATAAAGTTCATGGAAGGTACCTTCCTGAAAAGGATATACTTCTTGGGTTTGATGCATTATACAAAATAGTAGGATTGTCTATTTTAGCACAAGGATTAAGATTAAAAAAAATTTAGTCTGTATGTTAAGACACCAAGTATATTTGAGATTAAACAAGCTCCTACTAGATATAAAAGTATAAGATATAAACTTCTCAATCTATATTCAGACAGTCATGATGAATTTTAACATCCTCATCCTTTAAGGAAAAACAAGATTTTCTTTAGTCAACATATCTTTGAAGGTCAATATCAAGATGTTAAGCTTGGGAAGTAAGCTTTAGATGAAGCTTTTGGACTTCTTCTATCAAAGACTCGACCTATGAAGATAAGTCATATGTTATAAAGGTCATGTGGTCCAACTTTGAATTAATCTAGTGCATAAACTTGTTTTAACTGATAGCATTATTAGTATGCTAGTTTAGAGCTACTTAAGTATGAGTAATTGATTTTTAATCCTATGGAGTAACCTCAGTACTTTTAATATATGGTCTTTTGACCACATTAGTACTTTGGTTAATGCTTTCCTCAAGTGGAGGAAATTGTTCTTTATAAGCCTGTGAATCTACATTCAGCATGGCAATATGTGACTGAGGTTGAATTGGAGGAATTATTGGTACAACTGGCACATATACTGGAATAGCAGGTTTTAGTTGTTTATGTTGAGAGAAAACATCACAAAGCAAATCATCATGGCCAAATTCTTTCAGAATATTATAAAGAGATAATTCTGAACATGGAGTCATAGCATACATGTTCCAATTAATACTAAATCTTGGCTTGGAGTCATCATCATCATCATCCTTTTTTCTAGGATTTCAATTCCTAGGTTGAGCTTCAGGCTTCTTCTTTTTTCTTTTCTCCTTCTTGGTGGCTCTATAGAAATCTTCACTGTCTAAATATTCCTAAAAAGAAGGATTATGATATTAACAGTCTGACTCACACATGAACTTATCAAAATCCCAAATAAAATATCTATTAACATGAGAAACATATGTTGGTTAAGCTTCTTTTGAAAACTTATGTACTTGGGGTTCATTAGTCTCAGGATCACTAGTATATGCAAGAGAATTTGTTACAATAGTCCTGGAAGGGTATGAACCTTTGATTCCTGACTTTTGAAAAATTGTTCTAACAGTACCATCAGGCATCCTAGCAACTACAAGAGGTGTTATAGTATGAACATTAGAGGGAGTATAGTTAAATTCTCATTCATAATTGGTAATACACTCAAGGAGAATGATCTGGACTAGTTCCCCTTTAGGAATCTGTCTTGGAATATTGACAATGGCAGGACCATGATCATTATCCATAAATATGAGCAAAGCATCCTGAGTGTCTGTGGGAAACTAGAGATCCTGAGAATGGTTCTAGATTTTATAGATCAGTTGATGATGAAGGGTAGCAGTTGTAGCATTGGAATCAAGTTTAGCTCCAATAATATTCTTATTGTTAAGAGTAATATTAAGAACAGTATTCCTATTGTTAAGTGGTAACAAGGGCGCCAATTAGAGTGTGATAGTACTCTTGGTAGGTTGTATCAAGCAAAACAACCTTAACAGAGACAAGAAGTCATTTTCTGCCATGGAGTGTAGAACAAGTTGAACTACTCCAAGATGGAGATTGGTATATCCCTGGTTAATAAAAGAATTAATAAGTGGTTGGGGTAACTCTAAAGTAACATATTTTTCACTTGAAGTATAAGGAATACCACACTAGTCTAGACAAGAATTTTGAATAATCCCTTAATAAGAGGAGAAGTTCTAGTGATCAGATGGCAGATACTGCGAAGGTAGTAGAACGTTGTCTATAAAAGAGAGAGTAGGGGTTAAGTAAAGGTAACTCTGTGTCTCTGACATAAGCTTCTTCTAGAAGATGGGTAAATTCTCTAAGATTATCTATCTTGTGGGATAAGGTATGGCGGATAGATAAAGGAATTCTATATATAGATAAGGAATGAGATTATTACTGGTTCACATGAAATAAAAGGTGTATTACTCATAGTTGTAAATTTCTTCTTACTCACTCTTCTCTAGCCTTATTACTGTAACAGTTTCACTTAAGATAATGCCTCACAAGGCTATGATACTAAGAGGGGTGGATCTCCTCAAGAACTTTGAGATCTAGTCCAAGATGTTCGTAAAACCCCGATCTTTTTCAATAACTTACGTCTGCCTCTCCTTATGACTTACTTTTACCTTAAAGATAGTTCCTATGAACTCTAGACTAAATCATATTATTCAAGTGGAAGACTTAAACTCTAGTAACATGGTATGATTCCTTTATGATACATAGGATCCTCTATAAGAGGCAAGCATAAAGCATAATAGAATCTATGTGGAGACTTTAACAAAAATAAAGAAAGATAGAGCTTTTAGAAAAAGAAAACTCATAAAGAAAATATTTTTCTATTTCACAAAGATATATTACAATGTGAATTTTGATGATCCTCAATGAAGGATAGAGGGTCATTATATAGAGAGTCTGATGCACAAGACTACAAAAATACTTTAATAATACATGAGCTATAAAGCATAAAAATAGTCTGTGTACAGACCACACTAAGCACACATTTTACAAAAGTATTTTGAACTTAGGGGTGGGCACGGGACGGGATCAGGATAAGCCTGTCCCGGTTCTGTCCCGAGATAGTACACGGGATGCAAAATGCATCCCATGTCTCGTCCCATCCCGAATATGTCCTGGTCCCTTTTGGGACCAGGACGGGTTCGGGAATTCTTGAACCCAATTTAAAAATAAATAAATTATTAGATATTTTATGAACATCCTATCTATTAGTAACATATAATCAAAACACAAAAAATAGAAGAAATTAAATTCTTTTTATTATGATTAGCAACTTAAAATAATAAATACTATTAATTATACTGCAAATACTATTACTTTTTTAATTTTTTCACTTCACCAACTGAAGTTACTGCTTCATCTGTAAAGAAATAAATACATATAAGGAAGAGAAAAATACAATCATCTAATAAATAATATGATATAACCAATACAATTTTCTATTTTTATTTTTATAAAAAAATAAATAAAATAAAAATATTTTTTATTTTTTTAAAAAAATATTCGGGATGGGACGGGAATCCCGAGGGCCAGACCGAGACCCGTCCTGTCCTAACCCCTCCCCTATCCCGTCCTAACCCTTCACGGGACGGGATAGACCTGTCCTGAATTGCCTTGGACCGGGTCGGGATAATTTGACCACCCCTATTTGAACTAATAATAAACAAACAAACTACTTTTAGAAAAGCATATAATTTCACACCACACAAGAATTTACTTTATTAAAGCTTTAGAAAGTAGGAAAGCATGCGTGAATCTTCTTGTAAATCATAAATAGGCTCATGATCATCATCCGGGTCTATGTTTGAATAGTCTTCATCAAATACATAGTATGGGTTCTGAGGATTTGTCAGTGCTACTTAAAGATTAGTAGAAAATGGTCCACCCCAAGGATCTTGTGATAAAGGCTGACTCTAAGGGTCTTCATCTTGTGATAATGGGATAGCTGGATTGGGTTCTAAGCTTGATGAGTTAGGAAATAGCTGTAAATCAGTTGGTGATGAACTAAGTAACAACTGTAACTCTATTGGTCTTGTTGTTGGCCTAGAAGTATATGGACGAGAATTTAAATACTGTAAAGTAGCAGGAGAAAACTCTTGTTCCTTAAGTCTCCTATACTATTGTTGGATATCAGGAGTGATAAAAGCTTTATTAGGAATAAAATCTAGAGATGTACACTTTAGATTAGAGTTTCCTTCAAGACAATTGTTCTTGTTACATACAAAAAGTTTCATATTTAAAAAGAATATCTCTTTGTAATGAGGCCAGTTGGTTTGTGTCTACCAAAGGTATGTCTGATTAAGAGTTTATAATTTTCATTGATGATCCATTCTATAAGGTCGTGAAGTGTAAAGAAGTACTGATACTTCAGCTATTGATTTTCTAAACTTTTTTAGAGATGATGTTGTTCAATGACTTTCCTGAGCTATGATCTCTAAATAGGGAAAAGAGAAAACCATTGTAAAATAGTCCATAAACAAGAACCTTTATTTTATGTCACACAGATAATGAAAAATTGTAAGTGGTAAAATGACTATGACAAGAACATAAAGAGCCAAAAGGGATTAAGGTACCACTTTAATTCTTATGATAGTGGACCTATTATGAAGGGAGTGGAGAGATAATATTTTTCTATATTGAAATGATCCATGGAAGGAGAGATGGGATTATTAGTGTAATATCTCAATTTTTATCTTTATATTTTAGTAAAATTAAAAATATTATTTATCAAGAATTTAAAAATATTATCTAATTAAATTATTATGGTTTAGTATTTTTATTATCTTTAATAAAATATGATATATGGATCTTCTTAATTTAGAATTTTATAATTTGATTATTATTATTAGTTCGAGAATTATTAGGATTTGAGTTCAAATTTAGATATTGATTTAAATTTAAATTATTATTATGGCTTTATAAATAGAGTTGATGCCCTAAATTATTCCTCATACTTAATTATTGAGGTGACTCTTATCTTTTTAATCCTTGCTCTCATTCCCTTTCATATGTCCAAATAAGGTAACTATTTTCTACTCGTTGTGTATGCTAATATGATGTTTGTAAGTGATTTTATAAATATAAAGCTATTGATATTGATATAATTGTAATGAAAAAACTATTTGATTATTTTTATTGAAAATAGTCTTGTAGAACTTAAAGTTTAATTTAAAAAATTTGAGTTGAGATTATAAAATTATTATATATTGATATTGAAACTTGAAGAAAGTTATTATCTTAAGAAAAACCCTTTTATGAAATTTATTAAGCTATTACGATTTTGATTAATATGTTTATGTTGAAAATTATGCATTTGGGATGTGTGAATATAGAGTTATATTTCTACCACGTGGTATAGCCTCAATTGGAGCTCGATGGTTAGCTTTTGTCTCACTAGTTTGTCAAGTTTATCGAGGGGCTGCGACACCCCACCTGTTTATCGAGAAGGAATGAATCCATTGTTCGATCAGGTGCTCTGTAAATTTTAGTTTATCCATACCACTTGATCAGTTAGCTTTTAAGTGGTCAGTTATTACTAGCCCATGGGTTCGATCGGCGAGAATAAGGCGATTCAATTGGATTGGTGGGAGAAACTTGGGTGAGTTATTCATTTGATTTTATTATAATAATATGTTATTTTGTATATATTATACTTTGTGAGGTCCCACTTGACACCTCATGAACACATGTTAGTTGCATAATGAGTAGGATTGATAGTTACTGAGATGTTTGTCTCACCCTATTATTATTAATATTTTTTAGGTGATATTTTCATCTTAAGACCCGAGGGAAAACTTTAGAGGATTGATTAAAGCTATATTAATTGCAGTCTTTCCTTTTGAAAGTATGTGTAGAATATTTGTATATTGTTATAAGCAGATTTATTTTGCATGTGTATATATTCTATTACTTTATTTATATTTTTAAAAAAATCTTTTATAACTATGGTAGAGTATATTTATATTTTAGTTAAACTCTTTTCTACCATGGTTAACTCTTTTAAAATAAACTAAATTTATTTATAAAATTATATTTAAATTAAATTGGGTGTAAAATAGGTCTAAATACTTAATAATAGTTATATTATATGAGGATTTTACAATTAGTAAGCAAAAGTTGAAGCTAATAGAAAATATTTCTTTTAGCTATTTGTTGAACTTACTCTATAGTAGTAGGAATTTTACCGGGAGGGAAGTTATGACTTTTTGAGATCAGGTAGGAAGTTTATGGAAGAGGAAGACGATCCATCATGATGATGTATCATGCGACAAAAGGATTGAGGAATTAGATATTTTGAGGTCTAGAGAGGTAATCAACTATAATATTTTGGTGGCTTTTAATGTGCCGAACTGTGAATTTATAGCTAGAAAACCAATCTTTCCATCTCAAAAGTTAAGAGTCAGGTAAAACTTTCTTTTTAGTATCTAGCATGGATGGGAAGACAGTGTTATCTATTTTCACAATAAATTCATAAGAATTTAAGTAAAAACTGAATTTTTTATACCTTTTTTACTGCTAAAATCTCCTTGTAAAAGACATGGTAATGTTGTTCATAATCTTTAAATTTTCTACTAGCATGGACACAGTAGTGTGTTTTCCTATTTGCTTCCTCGAGACGTATTGCTCCCCAATAATAGTCACTAGCATATATTTGCAGAATGCGTTGTCCTGTTCCTGGGATCTTCAAAGGTTGAGGAGTCTGTAAAATCCTTTTCAATGTATGGTAACTATGGTCTATTAAGGTCCCCAAGGTAGAGAATTCTTTTTCAATAAAGTTGATAGCTGACTGGCATATTTCGTCACATCTAGAATAAAGTCACACAAGTAATTTACAATTTTAATAAATTGTTGAATCTGCTTTACTAACAGATTGTTGTTTAGAAAGTTAAGTAATTCTTTAGCCAGATGTGGGCCAAGTTGATAGAAACCATCATAGAAACTCATTCCTAAGAAATCAATGAGATCTTGGGCAATATATCCTTTTTCAGAGGATAATATGATTTCATGGGCCTCGACAATATCAGTGAATTGGGCCAATAATTTCTTATGATTTTCTTCATCCTCTGAATAGAGAATGATATCATCAATGTAAACAAGTGTGGAGTGTAAAATGGGCTCAAATATCTTTATCATGGTCTTTTAGAAAAGGGATGAAGCAACCTTTAATTCAAAAGGAATAACAATCTATTGATATTGAGCATCTAGTATACAGAAGGCCGGTTTGTATCTTTCTTCTGGATGAATTATAATATGCCAGAATCCTGCTTTAAAATCAGACTTGAAAAGATTTTTGCTGTAACAAGTTTGGAGGCCAACGTATTCAGCTTTAGAAGAGAAAAATTATTATCTTATAAAAATAGATTAAGAGGTTTATAATCAATAATCAACATCTTTTTTCCTCTAATCTTCTCATATCTTTTCTCCACATAAAAGGCTTGGTAATCCTAATTTGATTTTATGGGCTCAATAAGACCTTGGGCCAATGGAGCATGTTCGATCCTTGGGGAGTACTACTTTGTTGTGGTTCTAGTCGCGATGCTTGGAGAGGCATCCTAGCTCTTGGGTGCTTAAATTTACACCTGAGGGTAATAGACGGCTCGCCATGCCCGACATTAGTATCACCTAGGAGGAAATGAGATTTTACCCTGTCCTTGGATCGTGGATGAGCCCAACCCCTTTCTAAAAAAAATTGTACCAAAAAAGAAGAACTAAATCATCTGGATTCATACCCGAATGAGTCCCTTTTGTTGGGTTAACATATTTATTCTTTTTGAATAGTAGCTTCACAAAGAAATTCTTATTTTTTCATAAAGAATGAGGATATTGAAATTCATCATGACTATCAGAATATAAACTGAGAAGTCTAGCTCTGATACTTTCATATCAAGTAAGAGCTTGTTTGATCTCAAGTATGCTTGATGTCTTAACATAAGGACTAAAAAATTTTGAATCTTAATCCTTATGCTAAAGTAGACAATCCTCCTGTTTTTTATAATACATCAAACCTAAGATGTATATCCTTTATTGCATGTATTTATCACTCCCTCCATTCTTTTTTATAGGATACAAATAACCAAATATCTTTGTTCGAAGAACAAGCTAGATTTATCAAGAAGGTATTAATGGATTATAGGAAAGTATATTGATTAGAGATCAATTGTTCCAAGTGAATTTTTGTCTGCATATTGTCGAGTTATCCCTAGCCCACCTTTAGTGGATTAGAGCCCAAATCCATTTCAATTGGATCACATATGTGAATGAGAGAAATATGGGCAAAGATTTGTAATAATATACCCACTATATATTAATTGATTAAGTGGGAACTGTTACAAACGATGTTAGTATTGTAAGTCGAGGGAGTCGGTTCAAGAGTAATACAAGATAACTCCCGAAAAGAACTCTTTTTGTTTTATCCCTCTGCTCTCTTCCTCTCTACTGTGCATTTGCCGTGTTGCATGATCGAAATCTAGATCAATGCTCAGTTTCATGCGGGCAATCTAATGGAGCGAATAGAATTCAGTTACGCCCCAAATTTTATCAAGTAGGAATACTCGAGGAGGTGCTAAGCATGCTTTTACCATCAAGTTTAGAAATTAAATATTCCGCTAGATTGGGAAGATATTTAGGAGTCAATATTGCTAGGGTTTTGAGTAAAGGATCTGCATGATGTCTGATTTCATCAAGCATAATGCAGAAGGGTGGAATTTGAGGATTCTTAACTAGATGTACATTCACCGTATACGTGTAAGGAAATAGTGCAAATATATTTTTTTTATATTTGTAATATTTTTTTTTTAAAAAACATGTATTCTCCTATTAAAGTCTATCATATTTGATATATTGTTGTACAGGAAATATATCCCATCTTCCTATTCAACTCCTTGACGGTACTAGTTCATTGGGCATTGCCCTCTTTAGTATAAAAAAAAAACTCCTTGACGGTAATCTTGATTATTTGATTTGGTATCCCAATGTGAATGGAAGCTACTTGGTGAAAAAGGCATATGGGTTAGCTGCACAAGGACCCGCGGTTTGCAGGTCCACCAAATATTTGGGAAGTTCTTCAATGGGAAATATTTTACAAGAGCATCATCTCACAGGTAATTTTTTCTTTTTGTCCATTATGTGGTTTATGTGAAGAGACCATACACCAACTTTTTTCTGAAATGTCAGTGTTTAAGGCCCTTTTTGATTTGCATATCCTATGACTATTAAGTCTGAGGTTATGGAGCAGGAAGGTTTAATTAATTAATTATCTTGATTAAAAAATGGTTAGCACAATTTGATGTCAGAAATGGGGTTAAGATGGATTGCCCTAACAATATATTTAGATGGAAAAAAATTAAAAAAAATATTAATAATGGAAAAACTTTAAATTTAGTCAATATTTTTTTATCTCACATTAACCTTGATTTTAAATATATTATCACAATATATTTTATCTTCAATATTTATTATTTTTTTAAATTAATTTAATTAACTTATAAATTAACATATCATATTATGTAAAAGTATTTTAGAAAGCTCAAATTATATGTATTATAATTAAATAATTTATCTAGTTTCTTTAATATACTTAAATTAATAGTTTTATATTAAAAATTAGAATAATATTTTTTTTATAATCCTTTGGGCTATACGATATTTGACGTGTTTTAGGGATCATATAACCAAGTATTCGAGCAATTAGATGATCCGAATTGATGCTTTGCCACTATGATGCCTTTCCCTATTAGTGGTTTTTAGTAAGATAAGAATCAAACCACAATCTTGGTCCTTTATTATTTAGTTGATCTATCAGTTGACCAGATATGATTGGATATAGGTAGGGAAGAGCATTTATTTTCCCCCTAAATGTTGGAATGCTTTCACTGGATTTTATTTTATAATTTTACTTATTTTCGGATGTTTTTCTTTTCATACTGGCCGGCCCCTAATAACTTGAAAATTGAAATAAACGAACAGCTCCCTTCTCTGTATTCTATATTTAAAAATATTTATATGTCACATCATCTAAACTATATCTAATTAAAATATAATAATTCAGTTAATAACTCATCTAAAAAACTTTACGATTTTAATTTAAAAAGAAATAAAACTCATCTAAACTAAATTAAAAAAATTATTTTTTTCTTATAAATAAAATAAAAGATAAATTATTTTAGATGAGTTAACAGCAAATTTAGATTAAAATATATTTGAGTTATTATATTTTAATTATATATAATTTAAATGACATAATACTCTTAAAATATATAAATATTTCTCGTTTATTATGTATTACCCCACTCTCCAAACGGATTGTTTTTTGTTGTCCAATTTTTAATATAGGTACAAATCAAATTATTCATAAATTATATATCAAGAGATATTTATTAAGTTTTAAAATTCCTTTAGCTTGTAAGACTCACACTAGTTACACACACACACACACACTAGAAATTATTAAAATATATTATACAAACACACACATTAGAAATTATTAAAATAATAATATTAATGGGAGTATAACGAGTGCAAAAAGAATATTTACAATCTGGTTTTTACATGGGTGGTTGTTAAGGGGATATTGTAGAAAGTATGACTGATAATAATTTTATTAAATAAAATATGAGATTGTTAACTTTTTATGAGTTGAAGAAAAAACTTCCTATATTAATTAAAATAACAACTAACAAGCACTTGGTTAATATGGTAAATATAACACAAATTCAAATTATAAGAAATGTATTTATTATTAGAGGTAAAAACCCTTTGCACTATAATTAGTATAAAAAGAGATTATATATTGATAAATCAAAACAAAACAAAAAACAGTTGGTGTGTATATATATAGTATTTAATTAGTTGCATGATCCATAACAAAGCAATTCCAAAATGTATATAAATCCATAGGAATGTTGTTTTTATGCGAACGGTGCATGATGTATAAGAAAAGGAGTGGGCCGCCTAAGCCAAGAGACAGCAAAGACAAAGATGAAGCGGCAAAATTTAGCCTCAGCCAATTTGTGTTATTCATGATTTCAATCCTCAAGCCTTAATTTCTTTCTCAAGTTTTAGGACAAACTTCCCATTGTCACTCTTTAGTCTTTGCCTTCATTTCTTGTTCCTTCTTTAGGTTTTCTTCCCCCAGAAAGAAGGTGGGGGAAGAAAACCTAAAGAAGGAAGAAAATTGAAGAATTAATTAAAAAATTTAGTTTAGTCCAACCATATATTCATCAGAATCTCATTCCTCGGGTTTATTAATTTATATAACTACGTACGTTTTGTCAAATAATATACTCTATCATATTTTAAATATAAAAACTAATTAAAAATTTTATTTTAATCATAAATGTTAACATCTTATTTCATTTTAATTTCTGAATTTATAATTTTTTTTAACATCTTATTCCATTTTAACTTCTGAATTGATAATTTTTTTTTCAAATTATTTTTATCTATTGTGTATATTAATGATTTTTTTTATATGAGAAGGTAGTCTCAATGCAAATTATTAAAGAGGGTAATTTTAGAAAAATTAACATGTTTTTTATAACTAATTTTGTCTCCAATAAATAAAATTTGAGAAAAATTGTACTACATGTTTTTAAAAAATGAAAGTAAAATAAGAGTGACTATGCTATTTTTAAAAATATATATATTAATTAACTTATTTAATTTAATTAAATTATTTAAATATATTATATATTAAATATATGGAGAAGTGCCTATCAAATAATTTATAGTAACATTTCTCTTAAGTGTGACAAATTGAAGGGAGCATAAAACCGTTAAAATTTATTTATATTTAAAGACAGACATAGCAACTAGCTCGCAAGAGACAGAAGTGAAAGGAACAAAAAAAACGCCACCTATCCGTTTTTCATTTTTCTAGTGTGCCACGTGTCATATAAGGAGAATGCCAGCCTCCCGAAAAACCACCTATATAACTGACACCCTCCCCTGCTCCTCGATCGTCTTCTCATTCCCTCCTCTCTATACATATTAAATAAATCTTCCTTATTTATTTATTTATGTATTATTATTGATATTTGCTTGAAGCCTTACCTCAAAAACTCAAAAAGTCGCCTGAACTTGAAAGTCGTCAATTTCAACCATGAAGTCAAAACCCATAGACTGGTCCCACCTAATGATGCTAATCGTACTGACGAGTCTTCACCGTTGTTCCCATGCACAGCCGGGCACATCAACCACCTGGGCGGGCTCAACCTTGAAAGACGCTCTCACGAAAACTCACTTCAGTATTATTGTCATCGCTTTCCTCTCTTCCATTGTCTTCCTGATTTTCTTCTCCCTCTTTATTCGTCACTGTGTTGATACCTGTGCCCCCACTAATACTCACCCTAACACAGACGCCACTGACCGCCGCCGCCGTGAAGCCGTCGATAAATGTCCCGTCCTTGTGTATTCTGAGGTGAAGGAGCTCAGGATCGGGAATTCTCCTCTCGAGTGTGCGGTTTGCTTGGGCGAGTTCCAGGACACAGACAAAATCCGTTTATTGCCAAAATGCAATCACGTTTTCCATCCCGATTGTATTGATAGGTGGTTCGCTTCACGCCTGACTTGCCCTGTTTGTCGCGCCAAGCTCACTCTGTCAGATTTCGACGACAATGCCGACGCCGTGACGACGGAGTCGAATCGCGATGAATCGCCGGTTTCAGATGCAGAAATAATGGACCAACAGAGCACTGAGGAGTCGCCGGAGCCACAACCGGAGGAAACGATTGAAGTGGATGATGAAAGCGGAAGCACTGGTGTTCCGGCGCAGACTGAAACTAGGTCGAGAACGGCAGCGGAAAGTTTTGAGAGGTCATATTCGACGGGTCACTCTCTGATAATGGAAAGCGAGGGGTTGATTGAGAGGTACACATTGAGATTACCTGAGTACGCGAGGGGGGAGATATTTGGGAGGGAGGAAAGGAATAGGCTTCGCCGTTGCGCGAGCAGCAACGACGTCGTTTTGAGGGGAGAATGGAACTTGAAGAATGGGAGTGATAATATGGAGAGGTGGGTGTTGCAGTCCATGACGCCACCATTCGTTTCAAAGAATTGGAGCTCTGTGAAATTCATGAGGCCGAATACTGATCAAAGCTCTTCGCCGCCGCCGTCGCCTAGGCCTCCGGTTTGATCCTGCATTTTCTTCTCTTCCCAGAAACCTCAAGCTTCACTATCTGTCGTTTCATTTGGATTCGAAGTATACATGTGTGCAATAGTGCAAGGTCTGCAGATCGGAAGAGCCGATGAGGTCATCCTCATATATATATATATATATATATATATGTCAGTGGTAATTTATAATTAATTAATTAGTGGTTTTATTTATTTTAGTAACCAGATCAGATGATATAGGCATGAAGTATAAGAAATGCATAGGAGTTTAGTGTAATGAATATGAATGATCGCAATTCAGATATATAAGGTGTCATATGATTCACAAGGTATGAGACCCACGGACGATATGAGGTGGTTGAAAGAGTAGTAGTAAAACATAATGAACAAAATTCAAAACAATAATAAAAAATATTAATAAGCCAAATATATACAAGGGCAAGTAATTGGTGACAAATTCTATCATCTCCAAATTTATTACTTTAATACAAAGTTGAGAAGAGAGTAGTTAAAAATAAAAGAGTATTAGGTCCAATATTTACAAAGGTACGCGAAAGTCTAATTGTATTAAATTCTAACCTAAATTGATCAGTAAGCTTAATGAATTAATCTCTTAATTATTATATTTTATATATTTTATCTTTTTTATTGAGTTTGAAATAACATCACCTTGAATGTTAAAAATAGCAATATATTGTATTTGTATTTTAATAAATTTATTTTAGTAGATGATGTGTGATTTATATATCACTGTTGTATTTATTTATTAATTAATACTTTTTTATTTGAAAATTATTCTTTCCAAGATTATATATATAAATATTTTGAAATATTTTAATTAAATTAAAAGTGTTCACTCTTGAATCATTTCCTTAACTGATGGCAGGCCTAGTTTTCGCTTTTCAGAATTTGAAATATACATATGTCATGGGAACATAGCATCGAAGGGCAATAAATATTTATAGAGAATAGGAATCCATAAAAGTGGGATAAAGGACCACAAAATGTGAACGGGATTGAGGAGTCTTTTCTGAATCAGACAGATCAGGCGGTCCACTTAAAATGCCTTGTTTTATGGCCGTCCATTGCAATTCAATGCAGCGGAGCCTGAAAATTAAAATTGTGGTCCTCTTTGTCAGATTGATATCAATGTCTTTAACATATGCTGCAGTTTGGTAATTAATTTTTGTACATGATGCAAAATAAAATCGTCCTCATGAACCAATGGGACAGATATTAACTAGTCTCTTATAACATATAAATATTTAAATTTTTATTTAAAAAGATATATTCATATTTAATATATGATAATTTTTTGATCAGAATTGCCTTTACCAAGAAAACACTTATGTGCTTAAAAGAAATGGTCCTCATGATAATTTTCGGATAGGGAATTGAATCAGGTTTGATGATCCAACGGAAAACGGAATACAATTCTTTACCCTAGAACACACCGTAGGATATAATGGAATTGAATGCATTTTAAACGCAAGTTCATTGAACTCTCTTGAGAATGGAATCCTTTTATTTTATTTTTTAAAAAATTTATTTGCCACTCCTGAGAATGGAATCTAAGAACAATCATATTAATGATTTTTAAATTTTATTTTAGGTTTTTTCCTTCATTATCATGATTGTCCCGATGATATATGTTGTTTTTTTTATAACCTTTAAACTACATGATATTTACACCTTTTTTTTTATATATCTTATTATCAAGTATATGAGCAATTAATTAATTTATATTGAGACCTTATGACTAGAGTGTCCTTTTAAGAATTTTTTTAATAAGGTAGGAGACTTAACTTTTTGAAAATTTTAGCCTCACACTTTTCTCATATTTAGGTAAGTAACTTATTGAGAAGCAATAAACGTTTCTATATTATAAAAAATAAAATTTAAATTAAAAGGGTATTTTGGTTTTTAATATTAAAAATTTTATATTTATTTTAAAAATAATTAGAATTTTAGGTTTTTAAAAAATGAAACAAATAATCAATTGTAAACCCGTCAAGGAGTTAGATTTTTGAGACGTGCAATAAATTGAACTAAACAATCCCTAAAAGGACAAGACATTTTATGATTTTATCAGTTTTCAATAAATTGCATGCTTGATTTGATGGTATTCATGGCTAGGAAGGGGGCCAGAAATGCGTGCGTTTAGAAATTAGGGCATGACATTCTTTTTTGAATTTTTATCGTTATATTGGAAATTAGAAAATTTGATGAAATCATGTCTTTGAGTTTCTCTTTAGTTAAACATTTTTCTCTTAAGCCTAATAATTTTTTTTTCTTTGAATTATTTTTTTTGTTATCATGGTTATTGTTTATAAATATTATTTTTTACCTAAGAGTTATTGTTTATAATTAAAATTTTATCTTTAAAAAATGAAAATTTGGAAATTACAGTCACACCAAAATATCAATATTCTAGGGAAAATGATATTTACTAAATAATAAGTAAAAATTAAAATAATTTGTTTTTGTTAAAGATAGAAAATAAGTAGGAATGGTAATGGGCTTCTAACTTTCCAACGCATTGGCCCAACTTTGTAAATTTCAAAGCTATAGTCGTTCAACTTCGTCTTATCCGATATTAATATTATTTAAAAAGATTTTATTTTATCCTTAAATTATAGATGAACCCAACCCTTTTTTAAAAATTTTAACAACAAAAAAAATTCCATTTTGGTTGCCAATAAAAGTTGACACAAATAGTAAAGAATATTTGATTCCTGTTACTGTCGTGAGGGTCCCTTTGATAGGCCGTACTCTAGATTTAATGGGGGATCGGTGCCTAACTTACTTAAACTTATGTATGTCAAAAAAAAATTCATTTTAATTTACCCTATCATTAAATTGTATGTGAGTTTAACCTTTTATAAATTTTTTTTACAACAAAAAAATCTATTTTGGCCCAAAACTCGAACAATCAACATCATAGTTTAACGATAAAAGAATTAGTCTCTTATAATATAGTAAATTAATATTTAAATTTTTATTATAAGAAGTTTACAAATTTAGTTTTATATAGTAACAGTATCCCAAATATAATTATTTTAAATAGAAAGATGTATGTACATTTAGGGGATCTCAGCAAGGTTTAAAAACTTGTTGGGAATCTAGAGGTAATATACACCATCTGGTGATACTGATTATCATCAGTTTTTGACTTGACTCTGCCTTTACAACTGATTTTCATAAGCTGACTTTTTATTTATGATTACGCTAGGAGAAGCTTTGTTGGGTTGATCCGCTCTGATTTTTCAAAAGATTGTAACTTAGCTAACTGTTATTTTTCAGGAAATTAGGAGGCTTTAATTTTGAGTGAAAAAGAATTATATTATTGTTAGGGAAGAGGGGATAAACTCAAACTTGGGGCCACTAGACCCAGGTGAAATTCAATGAATTTAATTACAATATTCATCTTTATCTAAAATTGCTCAATTCATGGAAGAATGGATCAAATAAAATCTCAACTATCAATTCATTAATGGATCGTTGAGGAATTTTACAATTCAAAAGTCAGGGTTCTATTATGCTCAAACGTGTTTGGAATAATGCTTCGAAACTCTCCCTCAGAACCAACCAAACACAGCCAAACCAAACTCTGACTCACATTTAATTATACTATAATTATAAACAAAATATCAGGGATTGATTGAAATGTTCATAAATAATACTCCCTTTTGATCCTTATTGTAGAAGTTAGATAATATATTAATTTGTAATTATTAAAAAAATTATATTTAAATTAGTTATTTATAAAAGATGTATGTTAATTTATCTAAAATACTTCATTTAATTATTTGTATTGGAAACTAACCCTTGATATATCCTCTTAATACTGCATTAATAGGAATAATTTAAAAATATAATTATAAATTTAAAAAATAAAATATATTGATATTTTATATTTAAAATAAAAAAATTATAACTAAAGAATTGAGTGCAGTAGCTTATTTCATGTTTTAAAGTTTTCAAAAAGTCTACTTATTTTTTTAAATAATATAATATTTTCCCTTAATGCTAAGACAAATATTTCTTTTTACTGGGATTTTATTGTTAATTTTTAAGAACAAGTTTGTACGTATATAATAAATACTAAAGGTATATTCATCCAATCTTTAATATAAAATATAATTGTGTAGTTAATATTAATTCTAAATATAAAATATATTTTTTTAATTTTTTTAATTATCTCTATTGATAATTTTTTTAATAACAATCAAGTAAAAAAAAGATAGAAGGAGTTAAAAAAGATAATTATATCATTTTAGCAAAAATATACTATATTAATTTAATTAATTTTTTTAATATAATTAAATTAGTTAATTTTCTAGTTGTAAAAAAATGTGAGGGTTAACATGCTGAAAACAATGTTGACTTTTAGTAAAAAAAGGTTCAATATTACTCTTCTTATCTTTAATATATAATTTAATTAGAGAATTAATTTTGACCCTAAATATAATATATATTTATTATATTTTTTAACTTTTTAAATTATTCATATTAATATTCTATTAACGATAATCAAATAAGAGAGGGAGAGATGTAGTTAAAAAAAATAATTATAATATTTAAAAAAAATATGTCATATGAACAAATTTAATAAAAAGATTTAATCTAATCAAATTAAAAAAATAAATCTAATGAATATTTTTCATGAAATGTAACTTCTCCTCTCTATTCATTTGGAAGCAGAAGCTTTAGATATGATTTTTGTTAATAAGAAGTTTCAGCTCCTTGGAAGCAGACTCTTTAGATATGATTATTGTTAATAAGAAGTTTCAGCTCCTCAAACAACATGACTTATTTTCCAAAAGATGTTCTATGACAAGATATTTCTCGTACTACACAAGCCTTCTCTTCTGTTTCTTGTAGGACTTACAGTTAGAACTATTTCTGTAGGACATGTAACCCTAGTTTCTGTCGTTAGAACTATTTGTGTAGGATATGTAACCATAGTTGCTGTCTTATATTTTATTGTGTACTCTAACTCATCTTTTTTAAAACCAATTAGAAATCCCTAATGTTTGATATGTCGAAAAGTGTTTTCTATAAAGATAATGAGAAATGCACCTGTTTCCTGAGTGTATTACCCATTTCCTGTTTAAAAAACATTTTTTTTTTCGCGTATCAAACATTACCTTAGTTATTTTTAGGTACAAAATATCCTTTAATTTTGTTAATATTGTCAATAAAAGTTAATCAACTCAACTTAGAGATATACCCTAATTCTGATGAGTTCTCATACTCAACTCAACTTTTATTAGAATAAAAAGAAAAAAATCTTAATATTTTCTTTCCCTATCCGTAAAGTACATAGAATTTGATTTTGTATCATAGAATCATTTTTATAATTTAAGTGCAAAACTTGAGAATTTTCCTTTTTTTCTAATTAAATAATATTATCACCGTTTAATCTTTTCTTAATTATGTTATAGCCTCATTGCCACATTGTGATATTTTTGAGCTTTTTTGACTCTTGGAACTCAAATTATTATGTGTTTAGAAAATGATTCCCCAGTTCACACAGAGTATTATCAAAATTTATAAAACGTAAAATCCCTAAAGCGATTCCTAAACTATACACATTGAATATTATGTTTTTATATAGTTTTTTTTTTCCTTTTTTTAATTGTTAAAAAAATTAGTAATCCCTTGTAAATGCAAGGGGTCATTCAACTTTCCGATAAAACGAAAACCTCTATGTATATTAAACTAAATATCTCAAGGGGCAAAAACATTTAAAAATGCCGAGTTACATATATTATAGACAAGTACATATAATTTATTTTGGTTTGTCCATTTTTAAATATTACTTTAATTATAAAAAACCCATTAGTTTAATTTAAAAGGAATTTCATAGATTTTATTAAATTTCCTAAGTTTCATTTTAGGGTTAAATTATATATAATACATTGAAGATATAAAAAACTATATTTTAAAGATAAAATTGTACTAAAAATATTTTATGATATTAAGTGTTATTAAAAAAATAATTTAAAGTGAGAAATAAATCACAAACTAGTTTATAATAATAAATACTATTAAAAAAATATTTTACAGTATTAAACATATTTTAAATCTTAATTTAATATTATTTTAACACCTATGTAATTCTATAAATAAAATTTCATAAAAAAATATAAATTAAAATTATCCAATTATATAATAAGGATATAATTTAAATAAAATAAATTATAAAAAAATTGAGATAAAGTATAAAGAGATGTAGATTATTTTTTCTATAATTTTTTTAAAAAATTAAATAGCATTTTTTAATTGATATTTTAAAATTTAATCATCTTAAATATAAAAATTATTAAAATAAATTTTATTTCTCTCAATAATTTTTTTTTTATAATTATATTTAGTTTAATGGATTTACAGTGGATGTATCCGCTAGCCTAACATAGAGTAATTGGGCCCACAGGAAGACAACCTCGTGGCGGGGCCCACCAGGCAACACCTTCCATCTCATTCCGTTCCTTGAGGCCTTTCTTTAGTCCAAACACCCGAAGGCCCCCACCCCCCCCTCCCCCCCCTCATTTCCATTCGAACTTGCCCTTTCTTTAGAAATTCTCAGAAATTAATATCACTTTGAAAAAAATTTATTCTACTTTTAGAATGTAGTTAAACCCAATCTTTTTTTACAAATTTTTTATATAAAATTAAAAATAAATTTCTTCCTAAATAATATTTTCTTTATTTTGGTTGCAAAAAAAAAAATTGTTACTATTATTTAGTTATGCTAGTATGATATTACCGTACCTTACTACAATATATTATTATTTGATATTTAATATTATTAATTTAAATTTGAATATCATTAGAATAATTCTCTCGATATATTTTTTCAATATAATAAGACTGAAAATTCCAATTTTAATAAAAAAAATAAATTTTTATATAATTTATAATATTATTTTTTAAATTTAATTTGATCCGATATTAATATTATTGGAATTGGAAATAGGGGTAACAAATCAGTTTGCATTATAAGTTATCTTTTTCTAAGCTTTATATTCCTGTTAATAATCTATACATTGTTAATTGATAACTAGAATTATCATTAATAAAAAAATTAGAAAAAATGTTATTTATAAGTAATATATATTACAAATCAACTCAAATTTTATCTAGGCAGAAGGATAGAAAGCCCATAGTCCAACTTTTAAATAAATAATTCTTAAAATTCTTGATACAAGTACAGCCTGTGAATTCCTGGTAAAAAAAGAGTAAATTATACTCATATATATATATATATATATATATATATATAAAGATAATAGATATAAATAATAGGCGAAAGCGGCGGAGAAGATACCACTACGCTACGGCGTTCGAGGAGCGGCTTGTTTGGCTTTGAGTGTCTGTCTCTGTGCGGCCTCTCGAGTTCGACAATTGCCACCCCATTCCCAGAAAGGCTCCTTCTTTAACCTTTTCTTCTTCATCATTATTCTTCTTCCCTCTGATTCCTCCTTCTTTTACTTACATACCTTAATCTCCCTTCTTCTTTTTCTTATTCCCATCCATCCCAACACACCTTCCTTCGCCGTTAAGAATTTTGTTCATTTTGCTTCGCTTTCAAACTCTTGACAATTCACTTTCACGCCCCTCTTTACATTCCACCAATCTGAGCTTCCATTCGACGCCTTCAGTTCTTCTTGCTGTTGCTGGGGTTTCAGGATAGCGATCCGGGATTCGAGCGATTTCTGTTCCGAGATCGATCTGCGTTGCTTGCTTGGTTTCAGGTGGTGGTGATATTGGACTCAGTAGTCAATTGGGTAAACGGCAGAATGTGGTGGATGATGGGGGAAACCGGAGGGCATTACTGTTCTAAGAAGACTGATGATTTGTGCGGCGATGTTTGTGGTCAGGTATATTTTGTTAGTTCTACTTCCTTATAAAATTGTTCATTGATCTTCCGTGGTTCTAGTTAGGTTTTATAGTTCCGGCTACTTGGGTTTCTGATGCAATCCCGAATTCGATGGATCCCTAAACAACGGGCAGTGTTTTGACATTTTTATTCACTACTTTAGTCTGCTCTCTGCTTGAATCAAAATCTTCTCCTTTGTCTTATTGCTTGATGCTTCCAAATAGTTACTATTGTATGTAGAGTTTGCTATAGATTTCTCAGTGGCCTAGAAGAAGTAATTCTGGCTGGTCATGGGTAATTCATTCTTGAGTTGCCAACCAAAGCACCTACTGTACACACTGCATGCTGTGCACAGAAGGGGAGGCTTACAATTGGGAAAAAAATGTACAAAAAAGTTTAAAAAATAGACGAATAAAAGGCGTCTTCCCTGATTGTTAGCACAGTCCTAGTGCTCAAGAAAGGATTTGAATTATTAGCTGACACTGTTTCTACGGTTATGTTTGGTGTGTACGGAATATTTGTGATCTGAATTTGGATATAGGAGCAGGGATACGTTTTATAAGATTTGGAGGTTTGATTACTCTCTTTTTTCTATCCTGCTCAGGCTGTATGATTACCCTGGTTGTCCTTGGTTTTGTGGAAATTTTCTGGATATTTTAAATAATAATTGCAATACACACACAAGGAAAAAGAATATTAGCATTTTGATCATGGATCACTTTGTTGCATGATTGAATGAAGCTGCATTGTTATGTTTCATCTGTGATCTTTCGTTCTTGAAGGAAATGTTTATTGTTCTCTGAGAAGCTTGATCTTTTAATATGCAGGGATCAAGCCAAGTATCAGTCATGTCAAGAGTTCGTTGCATTTTGCGTGGCTTGGATGTAAAAACCTACATATTTCTTTTTGCTGTCGTCCCTATGTGTGTCTTTGGAATTTATATGCATGGACAGAAAATTTCATACTTTCTGCGGCCACTTTGGGAAAAACCACCCAAGCCTTTCAAGGTTATCCCACATTACTACAATCAAAATGTGTCGCTGGAGAATCTCTGCAGACTTCATGGCTGGGGAGTCCGTGACTACCCAAGACGTGTTTATGATGCTGTGTTGTTCAGTAATGAGTTGGAAATACTGAACTTACGGTGGAGAGAATTGTATCCTTACATATCAGAATTTGTCCTTCTTGAGTCAAATTCTACATTCACTGGACTGCCTAAGCCTCTTGTTTTTAAAAGCAATCGGGAGCAGTTCAAATTTGTTGAGTCGCGGTTAACATATGGGACCGTTGGTGGGAGATTTAAGAGAGGAGAAAACCCATTTATTGAGGAGGCCTATCAGCGAGTAGCACTCGACCAGCTTCTTAAGATAGCTGGTATTTCAGATGATGACTTGTTGATTATGTCTGATGTTGATGAGATACCAAGCGCTCACACTATTAACCTCTTGAGGTGGTGTGATGACATACCTTCAATCCTCCATCTTCAACTGAAGAATTATCTCTATTCCTTTGAGTTTCATGTGGATGATGACAGCTGGCGAGCTTCAGTTCACAGGTATCAAAGTGGAAAGACAAGGTATGCTCATTTTCGCCAATCTGATGACTTATTGGCAGATTCTGGCTGGCATTGTAGCTTCTGTTTCCGCCGAATCAGTGATTTCATTTTTAAGATGAAAGCCTACAGCCATTATGATAGAGTAAGGTTCTCTCATTATTTAAATCCCAAAAGAATTCAGAAAGTAATCTGCAAAGGGGATGATTTATTTGACATGCTTCCAGAGGAGTACACCTTCAAGGAAATGATTGGTAAATTGGGACCAATACCCCATTCCTATTCTGCAGTTCATCTTCCTGCTTACCTTTTGGAGAATGCAGAGTTGTTGGAATTTCTCTTGCCCGGAAATTGCGTAAGAGAGAGCGAATGATCTTGGAGACAAATTTCAAATGTCGAGAGTTCTGCGCCTCGAGAGAAAAATAACTGAAGCTTTACTTACTGACTGCACTCAATTGGAGGGCTGAGCTATGTTCATGTCCAGTGAGATATTCTTTGGGAATGCATTGAGATCAGATAGATGCCATGATGCTGGGTCGGGCTGTACATAATTTAGAGTTGGACTTCATTCAAGAGGTAGCAGGGTGTCTGTTCTGGCAAGAGAGGGAAAGTTTGGCTGTGAGAACATGGCAATGGTCTTGAATTCACTCTGTTTTACAAGTTTGGCTGATCCCCGGATATGTTAGATATCTATGACTCGTTTCCTTCGGAGAGTTTTGTTTCGGAAACGAATTTAATTTGTTCTTTTATTCCTATTTGATGCTAAGTATGTCTTTTTATTGTTTGTTATATATTTAGACTCTAGATGGCCGCATTGTCCATTCAGTTCTGCCCATCTTTGAACAAATTAAGGTGCTTTTCTCTATGCGTGTCTTCTGTTTTTTCCTTCCTTGGGTTCAACATTTATCAGGTAATCCCAAATTTAAGTATTTTCAGGTTAAATTGTATTTCATGATGAATTCTTCAAGGAAGCTAGGCGGTGGAGTTTTATCCCTTTTAGTTTATGTTAAGGTATAATTTTATTCTAAAATTTTTCATGTAGGAGTTATAGGCATTTGAAAGCTTTTGTTAGATTAATATTAGTTTAGGAATATTTTTTGTTTGGTATAAGAATTTTTAAAAAGGGGTTAGGTTCATTCACGATTTAAGGGCATGGTGAAATTTTTTTCCCTTTAGGCGATACCAATATCGAGTAAGGCGAATTATCTATTATCTTGAGGCGTAAATCTAGACATCCAGGAGTTAGGATGTCTCTCCAAGCGTCTCGATTGAAATTACAATAAAGTGATATTTTTTAGAAATTGAATATGTTCTAAATGATTGTATGTCTCATTTTTATGTTAGTTGAACTCGAGTTAAAAATTTTCCCTACAAAATTGGGCTTAACCTTATAGTTTTAATAGGGCTGTACACAAAGCCCGCGGCCCGATATACCTTGCCCAGCCCGCAATAAAAATGCCCTGCCCAACCCGATAAATATAGGGCAGGGCTGGGCACCGGGCATAGATGCTGCCCCGCCCTGCCCATGAGCACCCCTTCTTTTTTTTCCCTCTATCTTAGAAGAGAGAATATGATAGTTACTGGTGACTATAAGGTAATTTTAGAAATATAAGTAGTTAAATAGGTAAGTTGTATATTTTAATATTTATAATTATACTAATTTTTTCTTCTTTTTTTTAACTTTGTTAATTATCATATGATCACATTACAAATTATAATTATTTATTTTATTTTTTTAGATATTTTATCTTTGTCAATATTAGGGAGATTGATGCAAAGTTATAATTGCAAACTATTTAGATTTCAACGTTTATTTTTTTATATGCAATGGATCTCAAGATTTTAATTATTATCTTTGTTCTCTTATTCTTAGTGGATTATAGATATTATTTAACTCTTGAAGACACATGAATATGGTATTATTTTAGAAGTTTATAATTGCAGATTTTTTTTTCACAATATGAGCATAACATCATGACTTGAGCATGCCTAGCTTGCTCATGCCCAACCCAAAATTTTTAGGGCTTTTACCGGGCAGGACTAGACATCGAGCTGTAAAATGCAACTCATATATTTTTTAGGCAGGGCACTGGGTAGAGGGGCTGCTCTGCCCAGCCCTGCACATGCACACCCCCAAGTTTTAAGTTGTAGTTGTAATTGTTGTTGCATAAATCTAAGTATTGTGAGTTTCTATAAATTTAGATAATTAAATGATAAGATATCTGATTATTTAAAATATATTTAATCTTTAAAAAATAATATTTTATTGTAGTTTTAGTAATAATATTTATAGAGGTATCTTAGTTTTTAGGTATTTAAGGTTATACTTGAAGGTAATTGACGGCTCGTCTTATTCGATATTGATATCATTTAGAAAAGAAAAGAGATTTCGTTCTACCCTTTGATCATGAGTTAGTTTAACTCTTTTTTAAAAAAAAATTATATAAAAAAAATTGTGAATTGAACTTCAAATTTTATTGTTCCAAATACTGTTCATTTACTAGATTGCTACAGTTCCGTTGGGTTCTGTGCTGCTTTTTTCCCTGAAAATTGTCATTTTTTTGACATGAATCCCCTGCGCAAGCAAGAGATTCATTGAAAAACAGTTCAAATTTTTAATTTTGTAGGAACACGCTGACGGAATATGGGTTGAAGATAACTAGGGCTATTTTAGATATCCATGATTATTTTATTAGGATTATTTATTTTACGATACCTTATTTAAATAAGGATATTTAATAACTTTTAGATTAATTAGGATTTATTTTTCTTATCATTATCCTTTTAGGATTGTTAGATTTTTTTTTAAAAATAAATGTACCTAGGATCTTATAAATAACATTAAGGTCCTCTCATAGGAAAAATTGGCATATCTTTAACCCCAGCTAACCTGTAAAATTTAAATGAATTCAATTAAACAACCATTATTCATATCATTAATCACTACATGGTAAAATTGGGAAAATGCTTCTTAAAACTATCATTTAACAACAACAACTTGGGCAAATGTGTTACTCCATTTTTCCATAGTGGATTTGGATTCTCTCCTTATTCCACTTTTATCATTGGATCAAAATATAAACGGTTGAGATTTTACACTTTATAAAATCATTATACTCATATTTTTTATTTTTGATAGTCTGCAACTATGAAATCAAATTTTGAAGTTATTTATTAAGTTTAACTGATTCAAATTATTCTTTAATTAATTGATTTATTTAATTTCTTCAATCTATTTAAAAATTAACTAGCTCCCATATTAAGAACCGGACGAGCATATTTTTTTTTGTATTTAATGAAAAGTATTTATATATAAAGATTGTTTTTTGTTAAAAAAAAAAGCTAACCCCTGAAGCCTCTAATAGTGTGATCAGTAAGGACATTAACATTATGGACAATAGAGTGAGAAGTAAGAATTAGTGCTCTTATTTGTTTAAAGGGTCAATACCAATTTGTTTCCCTCTTTTATCTTTGGACCAAACTATATTTGGTGATATCTTAACATTAAGTTCCGAGACATGAGTGCCTTGGAGATGGATCATAACACTACTCAGTACTCACTTTTAAAAATAACATAATGCTATCAACTGGGTTGACCGGTGTTAGTCTCTCATAATATGATGAATTAATATTTAAATTTTTTAAGAGAAGTATCTATATTTAATATTTGATGATATCTTAAATAAAATTACTTTTTATAGAAAAATACTCATACTTATAAAAAAAAATAGCACACTGCATTGGTAATTAGTTGTACATGCCAACCAACTATTTCTATGGACTCTTTTATTAGCCCAAATTCACTCTTAAATATAGATGTTCATGGGCTCTCTTTAATATGAATAATTTGGGACTTCTTTTTATCAACGGGATTAATCCGAGTAATAAGCGACTCAGTATCGCTTAAGTGAAGTCGTAGAAAATCTCCATTGGGAGACTCACCCACTATACCCAGGTGCACGACGTGGGTTATATCCGAATATAATCGAGACAAAGCTTTGATGAACCGGGTGGGCAAAAAAAAAAAATTGGGACTTCTTTTTAACACAACGTTACAATACTTGTTCTAGTTGTAATATTTGGAGAGATATCTAAACTTTTGAATATTTATATTTACGTCTAAAGATAATTGATAGGTCACCTTGCCTAATATTGATATCACATAGGAAGAAAAGAGACTCTATCCTATATTTAGATGTGAATAAATCCAACCCCCGTCTAAATATTTTTGTAACAAAACAAAAAGTTACAACAGTTGTGAGTTGTGAGTTGTGAGAATCAAAAGGTATTCTGCAATGTAACAAGTGCGTCATATTTAAAATTTGATTTGGTTGGTTTAGATTTAAAACTTTTAATTAGCAATTTATTCAATAATAAATTTATTTTTAAGAAATGTCAATAATACGATTATCATCAAGTGGTAGACCCATTAGATCACAAAGTAAGAGAACTAAAGTTCAATTCTCACTTTATTAAAAAAAACCTCTATAGAGAGAGGCATCTTGCTCGCAAAACTTTGATTTTGATTAGTCGGATATTTGAATATCTAGTAATAGGATTAAGAAAAAATATTAAAATATTGGGTGATCCAAATGATTATAAAAAAAAGCAGTTACTCAAAAAATAAAAATAGTTGCATTGAATCTAGACCTTCCAAAATCAATCTGATGATCCAGATTAAGATGAGGCCTCCATACTAATCTTTTTTATGAGCATGGAATGTGCTGCAGTGTTGAATCTGGTCCCAGTCATATCAGAATAATTTATGGAATGGTATGCTTCTTTTCTTCCTCCACAACAAAAGAGCATCCAACTTAGGGGACATTTTTTTCCCATTTCAAATATTCCTTCCTAATTAGCTCCCATGCTCATCAGAATTAGAAAATAAAAATAATAACAATTGAAAAAAGGGACCATATTATGAATGATAAATGGCTATAAAAGGAGCTCCAAAACCAAACACAAGAACTCATCAAAATAAACAAAATGGGAATAGGAGGAGGGTACCAGCAACAATACTATGGCTATGGCAGTGATCATCATGGTGGCATGTGGAGGGAGCAATCTCATGCTCAGCAGCAGCAACAACAACAACAGCAACAACACCATGCTGTTCATCAACAACACTCCTGGGGCTCTCCACCCATGAAGCCTCCTTCCTCAGCCTTTGGTGGCGGTGCCAGTGGCGGATTTAGCATGCATCATCACCAACAAAGTTTTGAGGATGATCACAGTACTGCTGCTTACGGTTCTTCAAACCACAACCACCATGGCAGCTACGCTGGCGCCGTCCCCGGAGGACTCAACAAATTCAACACTGATGGGTATAACAATCGCTACGGAACTGAAGAGGTGACTGAGTATGATTATCACAAGAGTAGTCATGGCAGCGGTGGAATGGTGATGATGATGGAGCATGAGGATGCGATGAAAATGGAGACTCATCATAGCTATGGCTTCAATCCCTCCTATCATCATAATCATCACAATGTTCCCTCAAAGCCTCACTTCCAGCAGCAGTTCTACTGGCACCAGAATGGAGTCTGATGATTATATTCTCCCTTAATTACCCCTATCATCAATATGCTGCTTCCGGTTTCATAATAGTAATAAACTATGTATTATCAGCTCTTTTATTTGCCAAATACTAAAAATAAAATAAAGTTTTACTATTATAATAATAAGCTTTTTCGCTATGTAACCCTCTGGTCCTAGTTTAATTATCAGATAGATGCTACGTTTGTCTTTGTTTTCTGATCTGTTTGTTTTGTCTTTGCTTAGTTGTCATACATACATCAGTTACGTCAGCTCCTTTTTCAACGGTAACAATCAAGTTAAAGAAATAAAGAAAAAAAACGAAAGTAAAAATTCTAGCTTCAAATTTCTGTTGAAAAATGTACTTCCTTACATTTAGTGCTATATAGTACTTCAAACATAATTGCCATCAAAAGGAAGATACCTGTACCTAACAAAAAATGTTAACAAAATCTGTAAAATAATAAATTATATAGTTTGAGTCGTGTTTGAGAGTATTGTCTTTAAGAGATATTCTATAACCTCTCAATAAATTAGGAAACAGCACTCCCCAGGATTAAATGAACTGTTCCTATAAATATACATGATGACAGAACTAATGAAAGATGATAGAAGTCAACGGGACAAATTATGTAAAAGAAACAAAAAATTCAACAATCATATGTTATTAATCTTTAGTCAACAATCCCTTTTTATAAACTGTCCAAAGACATAAGACATGTATTTTAGACATATGTCCCAAAGACTTAAGAGTTAGGATTGAGCAATGGGCAGGGCAGGTTGCCCATGCTCATCCCATGCCCGTGTCCCAGCTCGTTTAAACCCGTATTAAACAGGCTGGCTGAACCCCGTTTGGGCTCCAACGGGCATGGGCAGCCCGTTTATCAAAGCTAAAAATATTTTTTATTTAAATCCATTTGAAGTTCTAATAACAATGAAAATAAAACAACAATAGTGCACACATGATATGATTGTTTATCCTAAAATCAGAAAATAAAACACCATAATAATAACTACAAATTTATAAATACACAGTCTACAATTCTTACATAATATAATCATTCATAATTTTAATTATTCAATTGGATTATGATTATACATCATCTACATTATATTTACTTGTGATAGTTATAAACGAAACTGCCTCTACCTCTAAAAAATAAATTTCAAAAAGTATATTAGTATGTAATAAAAATAAATTTAAATAAGTATAATGTAATAAATTAATAAAAAAAAATATAGGCGGGCTATGGGCTGCCCAATGGTCAGCCCGTAGCTCGCCCATATATTTTACTGTTTAAACCCGCCTATTACGAGCCTATTTTGGGCGGGCTTAAATGGGTAAAATGATACCGGGTTACAGGCGAGTGCACGGGTTACGGGCATCTTGCTCACCTATACTCAGGAGTCATGTCAGAAAGATTCTTCTTTCTTTGATACACTCTTACACAATATTTATAATATTTCTAACAATCCCTCACATGTGTGAAAGAAAAACCATTAGCTGAGTTACACACATAGATATAACCATTGTATCTAATGGTCTTTTGGACTATGAACTATAACTTTAACGATAATACTTGGTTCACAAAAATGCCAGTAGTCCTATGGACTATGAACCAACATCTCTTGGGCATATACCAGAGGTATTAAAAGTCAAATTATAGCCATGCATTTCCACTGTTTACTAAGCAGTTTTGTGCGTTAGGCAGCCATGCACGTGTCCTGGTGTTTAACGAATGTTTTAGAGATTTTACCATGATCTTATAGGAACGGCCCACACTCCTTATTTGTATAGGTGATTTCTTCAAGTGTATATATACTGAATATACCATTTCATAGGATTTGAAATCATGAAGAACTTTTTGCTCAACCCTTCAATATGCAATTTAACACTTTCTCGCACAACATAAGAAGACCCCATTAATAATATTTTGGTGCTAGCAGAACTAATAAGTGACTTGTTTTTATCCATTAAACCTTCTTCATGGATCGCCAATTACAAAAGTTGGGTTGACATATGTCATAATCAAATTGACTTTAGTCCTATTTCCCTTGATGTCTCAACAATTTATTTTTTCCTCAGGGGTTTTCTTAACAGATCCGCTAAGTTTTCTTCTGACTTTACATAATCAATTGAGATCACCTTGTCTTTGAGCATATGCTTTATAATATTGTGTCTTAATCCAATGTGCCTATTTTTACCATTGAATATTTTGTTTTTAGTCATAACTATCGCATGTTGGTTATCATAGTGTAAAGATATTGATGATGTGGGCTTATCACCCAATAGAATATTTGCTAAGAAGTTTTTCAACTACTCTGCCTTATTGCCAGCAAATTCCACAATAATAAATTCATAATCCTTTAAGGATTTGGTTAGAATTGTTTGCTTGGATCATTTCTTGCACCACCACAAAAAATAAACACATAACCACTAGTAGATTTTGACCTTTATGAATTTGAGATCTAGTTCGCATCACTATATCCTTCTAATATAGTGAAAAACCTACTATAATGTACACCATAATTCATGGTACCTTTAAAATATCTCAATAACCTTATTAGAGTATCCCAATGTTCACTGCTTAGATAGTGAGTATATCTGTTCAATCTACACACAACATATGATATGTTAAGTCTGGTATAATTTATTAAATGCAACATACTTCCAATGATCTATGTATATTTAGATTGAGTCACTAGATCTCCTAAGTTTTTCTTCAAGTGCACACTTAAATCATAAGGAATACTTAATGGAGATTCATTATATTGTTCAAACTTTCTCAAAAATTTCTCAACATAATGTTATTGAGAAAGTAAGATACATATTTCATTCCTTATTATTTGAATACCTAAGATTAACTTTGGTTCAACCAAATATTTCATATCAAAATTTGAAACAAGAAAACCTTTTGTTTCAAGCACAATGTTCATACTAGTACATAAAATAAGCATATCATCCATATAGGCATATAATCACACAATCACTATTCTCAACTTTTGTATAAACACATTTTTGTACTTCTATAGTATAGAAACCACTACTTGTTAGAACTTGATCTAACTTTTCATACCATTGTTTAAGTGCTTGTTTTAAACCTTATAAAAAATTTACTAATTCACAAACTTTATTTTTTTACCCAAGAACAATACACCATTCAAGTTGAATAATATAAATCTCCTCTTCCAAATAACCATTAAGAAATATGGTTTTAATATCTAGTTGGTGAATATAAAACTTATGAATTAAAGCTAATGCAATAAGGATTCTTATAGAAGAAATCCTTGTCACAAGGAGAAAAAGTATCAAAATAATCAATATTTTCCCTTTGAGTATAACCGTTAGCTACTAGTCTAGCTTTGTATTTAACTACAGACCCATCAGGAAAATATTTTTTTTCCTAGAAACACACCAACATCTAATATGATTTGTTCCTAGAGGCAAGTTTACAAACACCCATGCTTTCAAACTCATATTTAAAATAACATAATAAAAATTCAATATATTTTTACAATAATCATGTATAGTTACTCTAAAATAAATACATCCATAAATAATAAAAAATTAAACATATTTATCTCTCTACGAGACAAATGATTAAATTTTTATATTCTTAAAATGCTTCTTTCAAGCAACAGAAAAATTAGATTATTCACAAAATTTATTCTCACTAACAAATAGCAAAGCCTTTACAAAATTTGCATTCATTAACAAATAGCAAGACCTTCCCTTAATCAATTTTTAATCACAACACATAACTTTACATATATAAAATGAGGCTAACACACATATAATTTTGTAACTCAAATTTTTGTAAGGTAACCCACACTTTTAAATCTATTTAATATATATAGCAACTTTTCAAAATAGGTGGTAAAATGAGCTAGCCCACTACAGACCATAGGCTAGAGGGGTGGGCTGCAAAATGGGCTGGCAAAACGCCAGCCTGATCCCTCCCCTCTTAGTAGAGGGTTGACACTTTTTTTTTTACTTTTTTAATATTTTAAAAAAATTATTTTTAAATTTTTAAAATACTAATAAAAAAATTCTAATGTTATATTAGTATAATAAAAAAAGTACTAATATTATACTCTTAAAAATTCCTATTTTTATAAAAAAATATCAAATTTTATAATTATAAATCTAAATAAACATTAACATAATATTAATAATTTATAATATGTCAATATATATTAATAAATAAGTAATCATCTTTACTAATATTTAATAATATGAGTATTAAAAATAATATTTAAGTAAAATAAATAATAATATTTAAAAAAAAGTGGGCACATCCTGCCCCAAAACAGGCTAGCAAAAGCCCGCCCCTTATGTGGTAAAATGGTAGCTAGACCCATTTTATGAGCTCTACTTCTCAATAATCATATTCTAATTTTAGAATCGCCATATAATCCACTATCATTCTAATTAAATTGGAATTTTTCACATAATATTTGTCATTAAATTAAAATTAGAAGTTCACAACTTAAAATATTCGCAAATGACAATAGGCATACTATTTTGTTACCGCACAGAATTTTGATTGGTCATCATCTCTCTCATGCAATCAAACTTTATGAATTGCAGAAGATTGTTATAATTCTTTATAATAATTCAATAAATAAATAACATTGAAACTGCCACAGAACCCAACGGCCATATTTGTTAATCGACAATATATTGTAAACTATCAAATTGAGGAAACTCAACGAATGAAACAGCCAGCCATCCTCTTTACTTGTCTAAATCATTATATGTCTCATTTAAAATAAAACTTCCTTTCCCTTCTGTTATGTAAGTAAATTGAGACGCACTTGTCTAGTGATCAACATTCATCTCTCAAAGAGATATGAGAATTCTCAAAGTAAGATTCACATGAGGACAAACGTGGCCCAAAAATCTGTACCAAATTCATTTTCACCAGCGAATCAAATCTCCACACATACTGCTATAGGAAATGGGGTGGATGGCTACAATTTCTCTTGGTGTTACTTCTTTAGATTAGGAATACATTAGAACATACTATGTTGATATTATATATCCCTGCACAGAAATACAAATACCGAAACCCATACCAAGAGGAAATCACAAAGTTTGTTGGTAAGAATGAAGTCTTAATCATAGGAATCAAAAGATGAAAACTTGTCTTATTTCCTTTCCTTTATAATCTATCAAATGAATTGGAGAACAAAGTATATAGTTCAAATCGAGTCTGTGGACACAGTTCAAGTCAAGAAAGCCCAAGACACTTTAGAATCTAGATCCACAACTAGGATGAAAAACAGGAAAGAATACAGAACTAGTCTAGCGATTGAAGGCAGAAGAAACCCAAAAGAAAGGCTTTACTGATCATTGCTTAAATAATCATGATGAAAGGCTCTGATGATCGATGCTGGAATTTCCCAACGAGCGATGCTAGAAGTTTCAATGATCAGAGTCTTAGTGCAGATCTTTCCATCAGGGAGCAGATTCTGAGGCACATATACGCCTCTGTATCGAGATGCATAGTGAGCCAGACGTAAAGTGAGGGATAGCCACCAAGAAAGATTCAAATAACTAATGTGTCGAAAAGCTAACCTTCACCCATCCTCTGTTTCTCCATCCATCCGAAACCCGAGGATCTACTATCATCCAACACATACTCACCGGAAGTAAAAATTACACTGTATGATCATGTGCGATGTGAATAACGTTAAGAGGAAAGCAGAAATTGGGATTTATAGATGGCTCATGCACTAAAGACGCGCAAGAAAAGGCTCTTCAAGAACAATGGGAACAATGTAACGCTGTTGTCCTTTCGTGGATCCTAAATTCTCTTTCGGAGTTGGCTAGCAACATGATCTTCTACCAAGACACATATGTGGCATGGATTGACCTCAAAGAACGCTTTGACAAAGTAACCAGTTCAAGAATTTATAGCCTTCACTGAGAAATAGGTAAATTGCGTCAAGACTCCCTCACGGTTTCAGGATATTATTCTAGGTTGAAAGACTATGAGAAGAGCAATCTATGTTATTTCCTATCCCGTCATGCAAATGTGATACGGCAAGGATATATTCTGATATGATTCAACAACAAAAGTTGTTGCAATTCTTACTTGGGTTGAATGATTGCTTCAAGACAGCCAGAAGCCAAATTCTTATTATGACTCCTCTCCCCTCTGTCAACCAAGCCTTCACAATGATAACTGAGGATGAGGCTCAGAAAGCAATTGCAGGTTCATCTCTTAACAACCCGGTTAAAGGGATAGCCATGAATGTTAGAGGAAAGGGAGAGGACATGCATGTCACGAACGGTGGGAGGCCCAATCCCTAAGAATGCCCATTGTCACAAAAAGGGCCACACTAAGGATGTTTGCTAGGAAATTGTTGGGTACCAGATATACTTCAAAGGAAATAAAATAGAAGGAATCCAGATGTAATGGCTAATCAACTTGCAATAGAGAGTGGGAATGAAGGATAAGCATTGGCTAACACTGTTGAAACGATGACTGCACTGACCTTCACTAAAGAACAGTATAATAGGCTATTGGACATCCTAAAAAGAGACTCAAAGGGGAATGTGCATGCCTTAACTGGTACTGCAACAGGTTTGACTAAACCATTCATCACAAAAATGCACACACCACATGGGTAATAAACTCAAGAGCCACTACTCACAGGGTAGGTGAATTATCGCTTTTTTATAGCTATAAGAAAAATGATGGCCTCATAAAAATAATTCAAATACCAAATTGAGAAAGGTTATATGTCACTCACGTAGGGAATGTTAGGCTCACTGATGAGATTATACTTACTAATGTTTTATATGCTTCACAATTAAAATTCAATTTAATATCAGTCCCTAGGCTAACTATAGAACATCATTGCATGGCAGCATTTTTCCTGACTATTGCATCATACAGGGCCTTCAAGATGGGAAAGTGAAGGCAAATGGTAGACTCGTAGAGGATCTTTACATATTAAAGTTGAGACTTAAATGTGATTTTGGTATTCTGAATTTCACAAGGCATAATTTGGAAAATTTATCAAAACCTATTGATGTATAATTGCTACATAATATATTAGGACAAGAACCCATGCCTATATTGAGACATTTGGACATTGTAAATGATAAAAATATATCAATAAATAAAGTTTGTGATATCTGCATACAATCAAAACAAATGAAGCTCCCCTTTATATCTAGTTTCATCAAATCTATTTCCTGTTTTGAATTGAACCACATGGATGTGTGGGGACCATATAGGGCACTGTTAGAAACTAACCCATCAAACAAAACTAGGAAAGTGAGTGAAAGGAAAAGAGAATTTCCACTAGAAAAGCTGGAAGTAAGGATCTTGCTTCCCAACTCTCTAATAGCCGAGAAGTATCTCCTGGAAAGGGAAATTTCACTTTCTAAATATTCAGCTATTCCATAACAGGGCCTGAAAGGCCAATATATAAACATTCATAGAGCCTATTTTTTTGGTATTTTTTGGAATAAATAAATGATAATAAAATAGGTGACTGACTAAAAACTAGGAGATTGACTTTGAACTACTGCTATGTGCCTAATATGATTGATCATGGGTGCCTCCTACTTATTCCACTAACAGAAAGCATTACATTAATTAATTGTTTTTGTTGCTGAAACTTCTCTTTGCCGCTTGTGTCTTCTAGAGTAAATAGCCAAAGGTTCTGATGGGCTTGATGCGCTTGTTGCTGTTAGGCTTCTATCATTACTGCCCTCCTGAAAGAACGACTTGTCCTCAAGTTGGAAGGCAAGAAATTGAGCGGCTATTAGATCATAGTTTTCCCAAGTTGAGTCTTCTAGGGGCCACGACTCCTAATGAACTAGTAGCTCTAAACTTCCCTCCTTTGTCAAGCAATATTGCAGAATACTTAATGGATGAAGGAGCAGTTCTAGATCTGCAGAGAGAGGTAGCTGGGAGGGGTGAGTGCCTTGTCATTGGCCTACAGCTGGGCGTAACAAGGAAATGTGAAAGACTGGGTGGATCTTAGCCTTTGGAGGGAGTTCCAATTCATAAGAAACTTGACCAAATTTTTAAAGTACCTTATAGGGTCCAAAAAACCTGGGAGATAGTTTGTCAAATTTTTTGAGCTAGCGTCTGTTGTCGATAAGGTTATACCCTTAACCAGACCAATTCACTAGGAGAGAATTGCAAGTCCCTTCTCTTCTGGTCTACTTGAAGTTTCATCCTATTTTGAGCATTTTTATCAAGTTTTGATGCAAAAGTTTGAGCATTTTATAGCGTAACTCCAGTTGCTCCTCCAATTTAGCCACCTGGGTCTCCCCTTTGACGTAGGGAAATAGAGGTAGAAGGTCTCTACCATGTACTAGTTTAAAGGGAGTAGCATTGGCAGTAACATGGAAGCTGGTGTTAAAGGAGTATTCTGCCCAGCAAAGGAATTTACTCCACCTTTTGGGTTGTTCATGAGTGAAATAGCGGAGATAAGTCTCTAAACATTGAGTCACCACCTCAGTTTGACCATCGATTTGGGGGTGATATGCAATGCTCATTCTTAGGCATGTTTGACTTAACCTGAAAAGTTCCTGCCAAAACTCACTTAGGAAGAGTGAATCTCGATCTGAAACTATAGATCAAGGAATGCCGTGTAATTTAACTACTTTCCTACAGAATAATTTAGCCACTGTCTTTGCATAATAGGGATAGGTTAAGGACATCAAATGGCAATATTTGCTAAGGCGATCAACTACTACTAGGATGACATCAAAACCTCCTGACTTTGGCAAATCAGAAATGAAGTCAAGTGAAATATCTTTCTAGATTCTTACAGGAATTGGTAATGGCTGCAGGAGCCCTGCTGGGGCCAAGGTTTGATACTTGTTCTGCTGGCACGTGTAGCATTATTGTATGTATCGTTTGACATCATTTTTCATACCACGCCAGTACAATTGCTCACTCAACCTCTTCAATATTTTTAGGAATCCACCATTGCCTCCCTGTGGGTGTGGTGTGAGCTTCCTCTATCAATTTAGATTTGAGTATGGTGTGGTTGGGGATGACCAATCGTGTCTTGTAATATAACCTATCTTACACCACAGAAAATTTAGGGAATGAGTTAGAATACTATTGAACCCCTTGTATTATTCTTTTGGTTTCTGCATCATCTAATAGTGCTTGAGGCAAAAGTAATAATTCATCTGCCATAGGGAAAGCAATATGGTAGAAGTCTGCATATTGAGGCCTCCTTGACAACGAATTAGCAGTTGTGTTGCTTTTCCCTGATTTGTAAGAGATTGTAAAGTTAAAGGGAAGAAGTTTAACCATGAGGCATTGCTGGGATGGTGTAATAGCGTGCTGATCTAGCACTGCAAGCTATAATGGTCCATTCGCACAAAGAAATAGTGGCCCAGCAAGTAATGTCTCCCTATTTTTGTAGGGATAGTACTAACGCAAGTAGTTCTCGATCATATACTGATTTATACCAATTAGAAAAAGATAACCCTTTATTGAAATAAGCAATTAGGTGGCCATTTTGCATGAGGACAGTGCCTACACCTTCCATGGAAGCATCACATTCTACAGTGAATGGAATTTGGAAATTGGGTAACTGTAAGACAGGGGTAGTAGTTAATGTGATCTTCAAATTTTTGAAAGCCTCTTGTGCTATTTCAGTCCACACGAATGCATCTTTTTTTGTCAAGTCAATCAATGGGCGAGCAATGATCCTATAGTTCTTCATAAACCTCCGGTAATAACCTGTAAGCCCCAAAAATTTCCTTAATTCTTTGACTGAAGTTGGTATAGGCCAGTGAGCTACATTATGAATTTTTTCATGCATTACTTCTACCCCTTGGGCAAATACGATATACCCCAAATAACTAATGCGGGTATGGCATAATACACACTTCTTTGCATTGACATAAAAAGAATGTTGTTGCATAACCTAAAAAACAATTTGGAGATGTTCTATATGTTGATGAGCATCTGCACTGTATATTAGAATATCATCAAAGAATATCAGTACAAATTTTCTGAGGTATGGTCGAAATAATTCATTCATAGCTGATTGGAAGGTAGCAGGAGCATTTGTAAGGCCAAAAGGCATAACTACAAACTCATAGTGCCCCGAATGAGTACGAAAAGCCGTTTTGTGCACATATGAAGGTAACACATGAATTTGGTGATATCTAGAGCATAAGTCTAATTTAGAGAAATATACAGCCCCATACAGTTCATCTAATAACTCATCAATGTTAGGAATGGGAAATTTATCTGGGATAGTAATTTTATTGAGGTGACGGTAGTCAACATACATCCTCCATGATCTGTCCTTTTTACTTACTAATAACATTGGACTTGCGAAAGGACTACAGCTAGTCCGATGAAACCTTATTCCAGTAATTCTGCAATTTGTGATTCAATTTCGTCCTTTTGATAATGAGGGTACCTGTAGGGCCGTAAGTTAGGTGGAACAGTGTCTGGCTGCAATGGTATGGAATGATAGAGCCCCCGGGGAGGAGGTAGCATACGTGACTCAGCAAAGACCTCCTGAAACTGTTGACAAAGAACTTCCATAGCTATTACCGTAGTAATCACCGGTGGTCTTCCCATGTCACATTGCAGACTATGGAGTTGAATGGGGGCAGCTGTTTTTAAACCGATCACCTGTAATCTATACTTTTTATCATTTACCCAAAAAATCATAAACATTTCATTTTAATTTGCTTGAATTGTGTTCAAGGAAGCCAGCCACTTGATTCCCAAAACTAAATCAGTATTTTTCAATAGAAAAGGGAAGAACTACTGCTTAATCACCAAATCAGAATTTGTACCTTAACATTATCACATACATAATTACACTTAACTGTTCTGCCATCACCAATCTGAACCCCGAAGAGAGGAATCATTTGCGCCTACAGATGGAGCTTGATCACAATGTCTTATAAAATGAAGTTGTGGGTCGACCCATTATCAACCAAAATGAGTACTAGAGTGTCTCATATCTTCCCCTCCAACCTCATCGTCGACGATGAAGACCTCCCTAGTATAGCATTAAAAAAAATCTGTAGATATTCCTTCCTCCTCGGTGTCGATCTGTTTGGTTATGGGTGGTACCATTTCTTCTTCTTCTTCTTCTTTGGTAATCTCCATCAGTGATAGGGAACTAGAACACCGATGGCCTGGATAGAAAGTATCGCCGTACCTGAAACAGAAGCCTTTGTCTCACCGGCATTGTATCTCAGTCTAGGGTAAGAGCGACTTGGCCTTGACTGTCGGGTTTTTGTAGTAGTTGAGCGTAGAACTGGAGGTTCCTCGTTCTGTAGGGTTAAGACGCTGCTGTCCTATAAGGACTAAATTGGGCTTGGGCCCTTTGAGAACTTCAACTTGGCTTCATATTCAAGTGCTAAGCTGGTAGCTCGATAAACTGATCTGGGTTTATGGATTGGCACATCAATTTTGAGTTCTTCCTTAAAGCCATTGATGAATACTCCTAGCAAGCAATGATCAGGCCAATTTTTCACATGCGCTTGCCTCCTTGCAAACTCATATCAATAATCATGCACTGAACTTGTCTGTCTCATATTGTACAAATACTCATCTGGGTTCTAAAATTCTGGTGGCCCATATTGCTCTTGGAGTGATGTTACAAGTTCCTCCCAGAATACCAATGTTCGGTGCCCCATTATCCATGAAAATAAATCAAGGGCATCTCCCTCAAGATACATCGACGCAATATCCACCTTGTCATTTTCCGGTGTCTTATAGTACCTAAAATATTTTTCTGCTTTAAGGATCTAGCCCTATGGGTCTCCTCTACTAAATTTTGGAAAATCAATCTTTCTATATGGCAACCTTGAATTTTTTGGGAGGGTTTCAGATTCCTCATCACTTTCTCTAACCCTTGAACAATGGTTCCCTGTTATGCATCCCTGTAGTTGAGAGTGAGCCTCCAGTGCATCAATTATGTCACTTAAAATATCAATTGCCTCTAGACGTTAAATAATGGCCAATGGATCATCACCCAGCGAGTTTCCCTCAGGATCTCTGGTAGTACGAGATGAACGAGTGACAACCATGGCTTTGATACCAAATTTGTTAGAAACTAACATTGAAAACAAAACTAGGAAAGTGAGTGAAAGGAAAAGAGAATTTCTACTAGAAAAGCTGGAAGCAAGGATCTTGCTCCCCAACTCTCTAATAGCTGAGAAGTATCTCCTGGAAAGGGAAATTTCACTCTGTAAATATTCTGCTATTCCATAACAGGGCCCAAAAGGGACAAAATATTAGTTGGGCCTTGTGTGTATATTTGAGCCCTCTGTTATGTTTATATAAGAGACTAATAATTGTAATCGTTTAATGTGGAATATAACATATGTATTTTTCTATAATGTGGATCTTAAGTCACAGATAGCTAATAACACCCTTACACAATATTTCCAACAAAAAATAAGTTCTCCACATATTATTATATGCCCATGTGCAAAATAATTTTAAAAAATAATAAGTAAAAGTTCTACAATGGACAACAAAAATATTTAGATTTTGACAAGTCAATATTACATGTCGTATTTTATTTATATAATTCCAAATTACCTCTAAAAATGAACACGTAACAATTTCCTTATTAACAATAAAGTGTTTAAATTTTGATAAGTTAATCTCTAGTTGTCATGTCATATTTACTTATATCAAGCGGATTTTTAACATTTGACCTCGAAACATATATTTTCACTCCAGTCCAGCATGCTTGAATAAGAATTTCATAATTTTTGGGGTGTAAAATGCTATTATCTTACTTATAGGGGCCTCAACCATTTTATTATATACAAACATTGATTTTGAAATAATATTTGTTACTATGTATAGAGTAAACTAGGTTTAAAAAGGATCTATCCTTTGCCCAGGGGAGGATTAGTCTAGGCAAAAGGCAAAAGATACTCGTGGGAAATAATGTATTTTTTTAGTAAAATAACAAATTTCATTATTTTTTTACAATTTTAATAATATATGTTTTTACTTTTTTTGCCCATATAAATATAATATTCCAACAAAGTGGTTTCAAACCTGTTCGCAGACGTATATCAAAATAATTTATGGAATGGGGAAGCTTTTTCTTCCCCAAGATGGGGATGCTTTTTCTTCCCCAAGGCATCCTACTTTGTGGGAATTTCTCACAATGGCCGAATGGATATTTTGGCCTGGCCCCAAAAATATGCTTTTTTTCCTCATTCTATTAGAATATTTGAACTTACTTTCATATTTCATATTCATTAGAATATTTTTTTTAAAAAAAATGTTAATTTAGCTATAAAAGGAGCCCAGAAAATAGCATAAGAACTCAATACAAAACACACACACACACACTAATCAATAAATTCATATTCATTTTAGCAAATTGGGAATTGGACATATGCACCACTTTTTTTTTTGTTAATAGTTTTGTAGTTTAGTGGTATAAAAATTTATTTAAAGGTGAGAAATTGAGAATTTTAGTTAAAATGGGCTAAGTTAACTAATCGGGCCTAGTTTGGGGCAAAATTTTGGGAGCATATTCTTTACGCCATGGGCAAATTTACATGCGCTACTACGAAATGCGCAAATCTAATTAGAGATCAAATTCAAAAAAATACAAGGAAGATGAAGAGAAGAGGGAAGAGAGGTAACAATAATTTTGGAGTACATAGCCAGGTGTAACGCTTAAGGAACATTATTTGTTATAATTATTATATTGGTATATATGCTTGCTTGATACATAAAGAATATTTTTTCCCATAAGATTGGGTGGAGATTAAATGATAAGCAGGCATAATCTAAATATGTAAGAAAGGTATAACAACACACAGCAATTCTGGAAACATTTGAACGAAGAATTAGAAAGAGGCAAGGGATCATCCCGCGCCGCCGCCAAATGAAAAAATACCACCGTAATGGTGGCCGGAAAACTTTACATACACCTGAACTGCACTCAAATTAACTTTATTCATCGGAATTAATTAAAAGTATCTATTTCCATCCATCCCTCCACAACTTTTTTGACGAATTCACATCACATATCAACAAAAATCAATCGTAACCTGGCAACCTGCTATGATTTTCATAAAAAATGAATACATGAAAAGGGACAAATTAAAAAGAAAGGAACGTATCTTTGAGATTGGTTTGTAAGAATCCAAGCTAATCTATGGAACGACACAGAGGGCAGGTTAAGTGTTCGTTATCGAACCACTTGTCTAAGCAAGCTCTGTGGAAGAAATGCTTGCAGGGCAATTCACTCACCTCCTGATTCGCTTCAAACCCACACAAACATACGCAGCACTCCACCGTACCCGATAATCCTCCGACACTCGAACCAGAGTCACTCGTTGTTGTTGTTGTTGTTGTTGATGGTGATGTTGTTCCTCTACACCCCTTGTACTGTGTTATTGACACCCTCCTTCTTCTCCAACTCTCTCGCTCTGTTTCTTCGTCTGAATCTTCCTCCATGTTCTGAGAATACGATGGAGACGACGAGGATGTCACGCCAACGGCTTCCAACACAGATCTCAGCATGTTCTTAAGGAGAATCACTGATAGAACTGTGTTCACCAAAAGCGCAGGAAGTACCCCTTCAGATAAATTAGGGATATTTGAGAGACCCATGACTGTCCTTCTTCTTCGTCCCTGTTTCAAGATGTGTGTGTCTCTGTAATTGAGCAGGGGAAAACAGGGGAGGAAGAGGAGAAATGGAACAGAAGGGCCAGGAAGAGGCCAACATAGGAACAAATTGGGCTGGCTTGATAAATACAGAGGAGCAGATCCTAACCACTGAAACTCTTAACCATGGGTTAGGTTCACGGGGCTGGCTAACCAGGGTGGTGGCTAGGGACAGGGTTCCAATGTGCCGCACGTGCATAGCAGTGAAAGCGCATCTTCCATTCGTATTGTGATGGGCAGGAAGAAAAAAATCAATGGACATTTTGGTATACGTCACCCTCATATCTCCCACATGTGTTACTACATCATTTACAAGTACCAAAAACATGATTTTTGGGGTCAAATCCTGTAATTTTTCGGTCCTTTTATAGTTATAATCAATTTTGATTAAACGTCTTTTAGAAACTTTGGTCAAATTTGACTTCCAAGTTTCAACTGCAGGGATAGATTTCTTCACGAAAAAACTATAGAAACCTTTGACATGAGTTGACCACAATTCTATGAAAATAAAACTGTTTTCCTCCTTGACAATTAAATACTCCCTCCGGTACGTGAAACTAGTTAATTAATTCATGCAAGTTAAAAAAGTTAGGTAAATAAGTTATTTGTTAATAAAATGTGTATTGTTTTTTTTAAATACATTTCCTTTTAATTTTTTTTGGTAAAAAGAAAATTTAAATAGATTTAATATCGATCCCCTACTCAGGTTAGGGTACAGCCATAGAGTTCAGAGAATATTTATAGGGGACTTATGAGCTCGCCTATCAAAAGAATACTCACAACGATAACGGGAATCGAACTCATATTCTTATATGATACTAGCTCATTTTCTTATCATATGAGTCAACTCTCATTGTCATTTTTCTTTTTTTATATAATTTTTTTTTAAAAAGGGTTAGACTCACTCACGATCGAAGGAAATTGTGAAGTCTATTTTCCTCCTAGGCGATACTAATGTCAGGCAGAACAAGTCATCTATTAACCTCAAGCATAAACCTAGGCACCCAGGAATTATGATACCTCATCAAATATCACGACTGGAACCATAACAAAATAACTCCCTAGGGATCGAATACGCTCCAAAATATCACATGTCTCACCCCTTCTCCAGTTAAATCTACGGACGATGGGTATTGGCCTTTTTCTTTTAGTTTTTTTTGGTACAAAAATTTTTAGAAAGAAGTTAGATTCACCCATAATTTAAAGATAAGGCGAAATCTCCCCATACCAATTTACTTTCGAATATTATCAACAACTCAAGGAATAGTAAAACCCATCCTAATTATGATGGACCTTTAAAAACTTACTCAGCCCAAAATGATATTGTCAAGAAAATCAATGGGGTATGAATTCTCTTAAAATGAATTCCTCTTAGTTTGCCAGATTTAATATTCTTAGTTTCTATAATTTTTAATTTAGTATCTGTGTTATGTTTTCTTATTAAATCTCAGTTTTACTCTTTTAAAACTGCTAATCCTTATAACTTTACTCTTTTAGCATTGTTAGCATTTTTACAGAAGCTAATTAATTATACTGACAGAAAAATGAAAGGATTTAATAAGAAAAGAAGAACATAAAAATATTGAATTAAAATTTGAAGAAAACTATAAATACTTTAATAATTTTTCGGATAAAATAAAATAAGCCTATTTTATGGATAGGACAAGGAAAAAAGCCAAAAGAGGAGAAGCTTGACCAAAAATCCACCACTCAATAAAAACTATAGAAATCTGCAAGTGGGATTCTCACCAGAAATGTGAAGAAACATGAGGAAGCCACGTGTCGTGTGGAGGCATGCGGTGGCCACAGCGGTTGTCACCGGTGGCATTCTTGCTCACCTTTCACTGCTGAGGCCTTACCATGTTCCCTCGTTTGCGGCTTAATATATTAAGTTTTAACCATTTGTCCCTTTCAAGACAAACCCAACTTCCCAATCTCTGTCTACTTTTGGCTCCCAGACAAAACCACAATTCAATTTAAAAAAACCAAAAATCCATATCACAGTCAAAGCCAGCATGCAAACACAGATAGCTCCATAATAATAATATAAGATTAATGAAGCAAATTCTGAGGAATATCCCTTATCTTCAAAAAGATATTAGGCCAGAGATGATATACTTTTATGCATCTTGTTTCCTTGGGTTTGAACAAAAAAGGAATGACATCAGGATCAGGTTGGGGTAGCAGTAGGCCTGCGTCCATTACAGCAAGGGAACAGAGTACAGACAGCTTCCAAGAATATGATTATGATAATAATAATATAATCAAATAGACCAGATTACATCGAAAGGGTTCCAGGCTGGTCCTAACTAGGACTCTACTTGACATAACCGAGGAGGCTACAGACAGGCGTGAGAACAATGGTGAGGACAATGCATATAATAAAAAATTGTAATGAAAATAACTAAGCACGGTGATGGCGGCGGTGGCCGTGGCGGCAGCTATATACATGTCAAATTATTTTTTCTTTCCTAATGAGCCTTGGAATTGTTGGAAGGATCAATTCCCATGGACTTGTAATATGCGTTTTCTGCATTTGTCAGCCGACTCTGGAACAAAGTCCACTCCTTTCTACATCTTTCCCTCACCTGTCACCACAACCATGAAAACAACAGACATTTTAGCAAGAAAATATTCCATCAAATGTAAAACCTTCCATCACTATGAACATTCGAGTTCTTGATTAATTTAATGTAATAAAATCTTTGGATGAGAAAAATGAACAAAACACCGCATGTTATTGTTTACATATTGATCATTAGAAGTATCAAATATGGAAGCGACCCGCAAAAATGTAATGAAGCTGAGAAAACAACATTGAACTTTCAATACTTACCCCCTGCCATGGTGCTTTCCCAGTTTGCGCTTCTCCCTAAAAAGCACAGAAAAATATATAAGAATCTCTGTCCTGTTATATTCTTTTCTTTTCATCTTTTTAATGGGCAAAATTGTTGATAATTGATAAATCAAATAAACTTAACCATGACATACAAATTACCTGATTCCCTAGTGAAGGAACACCTTGGTGGACAATCCACTGAGAATCAACAACTCCAATCTTCTCATGAGCAGGCTATATCAGACAGAGGAATCAGTCTCGCAATTGTAATTTTTATTTTTCTTCTCTTTGGTGTGTGCCTCTAGTAAGGCCACCGCCACCCCCAAGAAAATTAGGATTTAACAGCTAACAAAATAGATTATATTAAAGTAATAACAGAATGGACTTACCTCAACACATTTTCTAAGAGCAAAATCAAGGCCCCACCCATGGATCAAGTCATTCTGCAGTACCAAAGTTTACAGTTGTCAATGATTGGGACAAATAAGTGCTTAAATCAAAATTAATCTAATAAGTTTGATAATTTTAATAAGAGAGAGATTTGATTTAGAGCGACAGTTCAAACCTGAATCATATGCCACACACAGCGCCATGCATCTCGCGAAAACACTGGTGCCATAATCTCAACAAACCTGCATTGGTGCAATATGATCAACACAGAGAGTCCATCCAAACAGTACAATAATAGTACTTTAGCAGCCAGCATTTACTTACGCCGCACAAGGAGGGAGATGAGGGTCAGTACACCATCCTGGTTTCTCCTCAGTTACTCTGACAAACATTCAACAAATAAACAATTAGTTTCCATTCTTACCCAAAACATGAACCACAAGAAAACCAATATAGTACTCCCATCGTTCTTACGTGTGAACTTCTTGTTCACCTCTTCTCTTTGTCATCTGCCATGTCAACCCTTTATTAGGTTCCAGACCAGGCTGGGAAATCTCTAAGCCGTGCTTCCTCACCAGCTTTAAGTATCTGCAATTGAGTTAAGAGGGGCATAAAACATCTTCAGTAAAACAAAAACTAAAACTTAGGCCAAAGGAAAAAAATAAAAAATAAAGCATGATCAAAATATATTTCATATCAAATACTCACTCCTCTGCATTAAAATGCTCAACCCCTAGGTCTTCATCCCATATAAATATATAGTCATATGGTGCCACAATGTCAGGATGCAGAAACCGCTTGGCATACCACCTAGGTGGTAAGAAATCAAATGGTCACCATCAATTTAAGCTATAGAACATTATAGTTATTATAGAAAAAGAGGGATAATAAAAAGCTTCTTACCATTTGGTCTGTTTATGAACACTTATATGAATGGCCTTCTTGGACCACTCAAACTCATCCCACTCACTTGTTCGGCCGTCATAATGAAAGAGAAGGATTGTAAAGTTGTCTGAGAACTGTTCAAGTAACCTATCAAGTCACAAGACACATAAATACAAACATGCAGTCAAAAAGAGAAAATACATACCTTCTTAACAGCCGCATCAATATTTTCTTTTTGATTATAGCCAACAGTGAAGGTTACAAGGTACTTTGGCTTAAATGTCAAATCCTGCAAGAAACAACATAGTAAATGCTCAGTATTTGGATATTAACCAAACAACACCATAAAATAAAGCTGGAACCAAAAAAAATGTAGTAAACTACTTTTCAATGTTATATTCCCCAAAAATCATTTCATTCTCAAACAGTTGGATCTAGAGCAAGTTTACTTCATACAATAACCCCTAAGAGTAAGCAGTGTCGTAATAAAAATGTAAGACCTCGCTTTAACAAGTTCTATTAATCGCTGTATAAGGCTCAACAGTACCTCAATCTGTTGCATTAATTATGTGCCTTGAAAGAGACACACACTATATGTACCCATCACACCCCACAATGAAAAAACATTCAAAAAAATAAAGGAATTAAAAGAAACAAGACAAAAGAAAAGGCAATTTCTCTCGTGACAATTGGAGGTCATATAGCAGCATGAAGACAATAAGTATTTTTAGGATACACACCTCACTAGGTTTACCCCATAATCTACGCAAGTAAAAGTCTGACTCAGCTTCAACTATTCCAGGAGGTAACATTTCTGCACCTCTTGGATTTGATGGAACCCAAATCTGCAGGGAGCAAGTAAATATAGAGCAAATATCTGATCAATATAAATTTTGACAAGATAATTTTTTCCAATATTATTATATAATAACAAAAAACAATTCTTAGATAATAATGTAAGAGGATGACTATATAAGGAATTTGTGGTAAAAGGTTTATAAAAATGAAAAAGGTTGGATGGGAAAAGAGAGTCCATTTGATATTCTCAAGTTGCTTTAACCTATTTTCATCCTCTATATTATTATAACATATCCACAGCATGTGCTTGCAACATATAGTCAACACTCTATATTTGAATGGCCATTTCAATAGTAGTATATAAAAATACAAGAAAAAGCGTTCTGTTAGGAATACATAAATACACCAGTTTTTGTTCATTAGGCATGCTTCCAAATATGTTGGCAAAAAATACATCCCAAATATATTCAAGGTCCATTTGGTACGTTAGGTCTGATTTTAAAAGAAATTGGAATTGGAATGGGGAAAGACAAGGAATTGACCTTAATGGAACCAAAAACTATATTTGGTATGTAAAGAAAAATTAATGAAATCCTAATGTGAATTTTTTTTTTGGTACGTGTATTAAAATGATGGAAAGGAATGCTTAAGACGCGAAAAGACTAGAATCCCCATAAAAATTATTGAATATTAAAGCTCATAATAAGTGAGTATGTGAGGGGGAGGGGGTGGAGGAGAAAGGAGAGGGGAGAAAGAAATAGAGGAGCAAAGTGAGGGCACATAAGTGGATGGCGAAAGATCATTGAGTTCTTAAGGGAGGAGAAAATGGCCATTTGATGCTCCATTCCATGGCCAGGAATCCAATCCCATCTTTGGATTGATGATTGGAATCCCCTTGCATCAAAATTTACTTTCAGACTCAACAAACACAAGAATTTGGTTATTCCTTTTACATTCTCTTCGAATTCTTTGTTTGGTGAAGCAAGACAAAAGTATAATCCACTGTCTTCTGTAGCATCCTTCATACTAGAAGTGCATAATATTGGATGAATATGAAGACTTATTTATAACTATAATCTAAATATCTATTCTCCTCCCCTCAATCAAAGATGGTATGAAAATCTTTACAAACAATCAGAGGAAAAGAAATGCACCTTTGATGAATCAATCAATGATTGATCTTGTGATGAGCTTCTGTTGGATCTCTTCATAAAAGACCAAGTATAGCTACCTGTATATTTGTCTTCGATGTAAGTGAGATCAATGGATGGAAGCAGGCTGGATGGAAGACTCAACTGCAATATTATAATCACCGTTAGTGTTCCATAAAAGTGCAATAACATCACATCATCAAAAAATATTCAGATATCCACTCAAACATAAGGTGCACCCTAGAAGGATGAAGAAACAAGAGATATGGGAGATTCAACAGTAAGATTATAATCAAAGTTTTCGATTCATAACTACAATGGCAGCACATCAACATTAAATATTCGAATATTCCACTCATGTATAAGGTATGCCCTGAATAGAATGAAGAAACTCAAAGTATGCCGAACCTTTGTTATTGACAGTTTTGGGAACGATGCTCCTATGAAGAAGCCAAAAATCACTCCAACAAAAGTAGTTACAATAAGCCTCATACTTTCACTTGGTTTTCTATTAATTGAACTGCAGCCAAAAAGAAGCTGATGTCACTTGAAAATCATTGCTAGCAACAATTAGCATGTACAAAATTCACCAAATATGACTTAACCTGAGAGAAATGATCCCCATCGTATACAAGCTTCTCTGACTGTATGTTCAAAAAATTACACACAAAAAGACACTCTTCACCATATTGCAAGTGGCCTCTATCCTCCAAGTATGAAACAGAAGTGCTAATTATTAGAATACAGCCCCTGATAAATGTACAAAGAAGACAGAACTGAATATGTTAAAAGAATGGAACTAGATAGTAGGTCAAACGAACGATAGGAGGAAAATACACCATGTGCGCATTTTCATGAGGGGAAAAGATTATGCTCTATGGAAATCCCTAAACCCTTAAATATACTAAATGTGCTAGAAGCAATGGCAAAAAAACTAAAAATTTTAAGCAGCCATTCTTGAATATAATTAAGTGAACCATAAGCAAGAAAATCACGTGTTTTACCCCCATAATCTCCGCAAGTAACTGTATAGGGGAAGCGAATCATGTGATTTCTTTAATTAAATATGATTCAACAAGGTGATATTTCAAAATTCAGACCCTCCGCAGTTATACATCCAGGCATAAATTTTTGCCTAATTCTGGAAATACCATTTGAATATAATAAAAAATTAATGAAACTTTAATTTTCTGTAGTCAAGTCAAGCAAGACAGCACAACTGTGCCCCTTAGACTATGGAAACCCATGGGAAAAACCATCCCTAAGAGAAGCCTAAATTAATTCCTTAAATATTAAAACCTTGTAGCTTGGAGAAAATTCCGCGCTAAAGTGTACCTTCCAAAATCGACTAACCAGAAAGTCCACCCGAAAGCTTGCAACTAAAAGGGACATATAGTAAAAAACGCTCAAAATTTGGGACATGCGATCTCAAATTGCTAAAGAAAATAACGTAATATACGGGATACTCCAAAGAAGTAAACGACTAAAGATTGCTTGAACTACGCAGCATCTCCACTTCAATGTAAGACTCTTCAAAACAAAGACGAAGAAAATTTGGGTAATTAATTAGATTAACTAAAAGATAGATACCTGTAACAGTCCTGATAATCGAAGCAAGATCTGGCAAAAGAAGGGAGCTCTTATGAAATGCCAAGAGCCTGAAGAGAAATAACACTCGCTGCGAAATGGAATCGGAGCTCTGAGGAGTTGGGGTCCGAATTCTCCAAGGGAAACAAGCGAAAGAGGAAGGAGACAAAGAAACAGAGAATTCACCGGCGAAAGCAAATAAAGAAATTTAACAAATGGAATCTTTTTCGTAGTCAGTTTGGGTTTGCAGCACCAGCGAACAAGATCTTTTGAGATTTGACTACATTAGGGAAACGACTGAGAAAGATTTTCTGGTTTTCTTCAAGTTCTCTCCCACTTTCAAATTTGAAAATGAAACACAACTCCTCGAGAAGTGTTTCTTCACCCAAAAAAAAAAAACAACAATCTTACTTCATTAAAGAAAAAAGTTGAGTGAATGAATGTTGGTGCATTGAAGGTCATATATATACATATGTTAGAATTTTGGCGACTTTTCAGTCAATCTTTTAAAGTCATTCTGTGTTTTACAGCTTCTCTTTACCCAACTGCCCTGAAAAATTAGAATTCCTTCTTGGGGATGTTTAAAATTTCAATCTTTACATTATTTAAAAAAGAAAAATGAAACAGCTTAGGCATCCTTTGAACTTATTAAGAAAGTTCTCAACAGGAAGAAGTGCTGTTGAATACAGTTCCTTTTTACAGTGACGTTTCCGTAATTTAAGGAATTAGTCCACTAGATTAAGAATTTAAGATGTATTCCTCACTTGATTAGTATGATAAATAATTTTTTTATATTATTTACTTGATTATATTATTATATATAATTTTAAAATTTTTGATTGTCACCCCTAAATATATATGTCTTTTTTTAATAAACATTTTTTTTATAAATAATTTCTTTTTAATTCAGGGAAAATGAAGTTGAGGAGCGAAGAATATTTAGTTTTGGATTTGAAATTTAGAATTTAATATAATTTATATTTTTTCTTTAAAACTTATATTTGTATTACTTTCTTTTATAAATGATATCAATATAAAAAGTACCATACACTTGTAACGCAGAAAACGAAAAACAACGAAGACAAGATGATAAAAACGGAGAGAAAGAAGAAACATCTGCAAGTTCATAAGAGATAAATGAAAAAGGTTTCAAGAAAAAGCACGTGTCTTGCTCGATCACATCATACTTTCCACCATTGAAGTTTGAGGAAGATAAAAGCCACTTTTTAATGAAGCATACCGTGAGGGAGTTTCTTTTTTAAAGATGTCTCAAACCATGGATCCATTATAGAGAAGCGTGAAAGCTCTGAGAGCCAAAAGAGTTGGATCCTCTCTTCCAAAATATGACAAAATAAGACAGAATTCCTCTTCTCCTTGTGTAGAATGATCATCCATCCATCTTCACGAAAGCTCAAATGCTGATGACCTGGTAGAGGATTACGAGGAGGTCTGGAATGATCAATGCTTGTGTTGAGAATCAACGAATCGAAAGACATGGCACCCAACACCTCCTGAATGACTGCTAAAGGAGAAAATAATTGTCCTTGATGAAAATCTATGTTACGTTCGTACCAAATCATGTTACTGAGGATGACGATACCATGCAAGACATGAAGATGGTTATCATTACTTAGCTGCAAAAAGGTTGATTTAAGCCAATTCTTGAATTCAGCAAAGGTCTAAGTTGGGAGTTTAATGGAGAAGCAACCAAACCACAGAGCGCGAGTATATGGACAACCAAAAAAGAGATGCTCCAACGTTTCCTCGCATGGGCAACCAAACAAGCATGTTTCAGAGATGTTGAGATGATGCTTATTTAGGATGTCACGTACAGGAATAGCCTGACGAAGAAGTCTCCAAAACGAACAACAATAACCTGTTGGGAAGGGAGATAGACCAAAGGAACTTTCAGAAAGGATCCACAGGTAATGTAATTTGCACATTATTTATTTATTTATTTTTTAAAGATTATATGTGTATTACAAGAAAGAGGAATTTAATTTATTTTTAAGAAAATTTATTCGAGCTTTCGGGCCTAATCCTAGTTAATTAAAGCCGGACCTTAAAAAAATATCTAAATTTGATATAAATGACTTATAGGTGTGAGCCTATATTAAGCTAGGCTTTAGCTAAATATGTTTGAGCATATAACAAGAATTCAAAACTTGAGCATGTATGCAAGCTTTGATAGGCTCAAAATTAAGACTTATAAAGGCATATTAGGTCTAAAACTTTTTTAGAGATATACTTACCATATAAGCCTCTAAAATAATTTTATATTTTAAGTCTTGAAAATCGTCAATAGACTTTAAACCTATTAAAATCTACCTACATAATTACAAATAGAATATTATAAATAAGATTTAAACATATTTATAGTCTATATATAATTAAATATGTCAAGCTTACAAGCTTAGAGGTTAGGCTTTAAAAAAACCTAACCTATTTAGACTAGCAACCTTTAAATAGGCTTAAGACTTGACCTATTTGCTAAGCATGCTAGATTTTTTCATACTCTAACTAGGTTAGGCCTTAACATATTTCTACCCTTTGATTAATCCCCTCAATATTTAAAAATTAATAACAAATCCAATTAAAATTTTAACTTTGTAGAGATAATCACCACATCAATTATATCCCCTTAAATTATAGTTTTATATTTTTATGTATATATAATCCCTTCATGCTTTAAATTATTTACATAAGCCCCATAAACTTTAATATAGGTGCAAATAAGTAATGAATAAAATTATTAGTATAAAAGTTATTTACATAAATGTAACATACTCCCCCTTTCCATTTTATAAAATATAAATAACTAAATAATCGTTAAAATTAGTTAGAAATAATAAATAGAGTTAATATTTAAATTTATTTGGGAAGTTTCCACCCAATAATATTGGGATCAGACGCAAATTTACCTAGAAAATTTTCATTCAAGAGTTTTGGATATCTAGAAATTTTTTTATGTTCAATGTTACTCCAACTGTTATCTAAGTTTACTTTGACCAATTATATTGACCTGACTAGTTCATATGATATCCACTTTATTTTTGGAACTCAAATTTATAAATAAAGAAAACTATAAAAATGTATTTATCTGAATTCCATTGTTAACAAAATATTATTTTTGAGAGAATATACTTCATTTTTACATATTTTCTTAGTATAAAGTAAAGCAAAAAAATACAAAATATAATATGTACCAATGGGACTAATAAGAATTCTTAAAAGGCGTAGAAAATGGAGTCAATTTTGAGAGTAATTATGAGTATATGTTAACTTATAAATATAAGAAGATAACACATGTGAATATTATATATTATTTTTTATGACACTGTAAAAAGTAAAGTCTACTTAGAGTGATACTCTAATAATAAAGTAGATGCATTTTTTTAATTGTTTCCTTTTTTTTATAAATATGATTTAAAATAAATAAAATAGATAATATGTGTATTAACTATTTTAATATATTTGAAAACTTTAATTATTATCTTTTTGTTGCCTTATTTTTAGTGGATTATGGATATTATTTAATTTTTGAAGACATATGAATATAGTATTATTTTATAAATTCATAATTGCAGATTTTTTTCCTATGAGCATAACATCATGACTTGGGCATACTCAGCCCGCCTATATTTATCCAAAATAGTTAGGGTTTTTACTAGGAAGAGCCGGACATCAAGCTATAAAATATAGTCTATATTTTTTTTAGATAAGGCACCAGGTAGGGGGCTACCTTACTCAAATTTACCCATGTACACCCTTAATCTTAGCAATACCATTCTTTCACCTTATAATTGATATCACTTTATAACTCCCCAGACTTGTATTATAACAGTAGAATAGGTCAAGAAATCAGATGGGATCTAACTACTTTTGCGTCGGAATCTCATCCATTTGCACTTCAATGAAAGATCACTGTACTAAAGTAGTATTAAGCAATATGATGTTATTTCATTTTGTATTAATACTCTAATCCTATTTATAGTATCATTCTAACACTTTAATCTTATTTATAGTAAATCTAACACAATACAATATAAATAAGATTATGTTGTTTGATATAATTGGAAAATAACATGAGAAGATACTAGATGTATTAGTAAAATAATATTATATAAAATTAGCGGGCAGAATACTACTAAGAAATAATATGAGAGTGCTAAACGTTACTTTATTTATTTTAATATTATCAAATTAAATTTCACGGTTCATTGGTGAAAAGAGTGAATCTGTAAGAAAAAACATAAACTTAAATTTGGATTATTAATGTGATATAAACGGTCCTCTATGGCACCAACACTTAAAATGTAGACACATCCTTGTGAGATTCATATCTTGTATACTTTCACAATAGGCATAACATATTTTAACATTTGTATCCTTTGTTTTTTCTTCCAAAATGTTCCAATAGTACTTAAAAACTTGCAGAAAACTTGATGATTTTATTAATTAGTATAATATCTATATATATGCCTATCATATCAAGTATGAGTAATCATATCTTTGTATCATAGTAACAGTCCCAAAAACCAGACTGATATGAAAGGCTAAACCAAAGAGTGGGACAAATTTGCCATGAACATCAACTTTATCATGTTTCCTTTATATTGATTATACTGAAGCTGAAGCTTAAAGCGCTATGGTTTCTATCATTTATACATTGCACAGGGATAAAATTGTTCAATGAACCATATAATACGAGCTATCAAGTTTACTATACACAGGACCCAGAGAATTTCTCTTACAATGTTAAGGCAAGAATTCTTAATACATGCCAGACCCGCCACCTTATCCTAATTATCTCACTCACTTTCTAAAATGTGATAGGATCAATTTGAAATGTTTCTATTAATCTATTATGGGCAACACAATAGATGATGGAAGCCAGAGTTCCAAGCGAGTTCCCCCGGCCCCTAGGGGTGCATCCCCGATTCGCGGGGATACAACACGCACAACACACCCATAACTCTCCAGTATCTCGCGGGCAACACTCAGACCAGCAAAAAAATTCCATGTCATGTTGTCTTCAACCATATCTTCAGACAAGAGTTCGGATCCGTATGGTGTTAGCTAATGCATCTGGGTCTGCAGAGAGACAAGTTCATAACCAACAAAGTTCTCTCATAAAATGAAATGTCCTCAGTCCCAACAAAGGACTTCATCATGAGTTGTATTGGAAGCAACCATCAATATCATTAGAAGCATGTAAACTCAAGATTAATAATATATCACCCATGCATAATGCCTTTTGATCCTATCTTTTTTCTTTTCCTGATTCCTGATAATCTTATACAATTATGACAACAAAGTATCTTTACTAGATCCATAAATAGCTTAGACAGGCACACAAATTCTCCAGTAACCTTCCACTTTGTATCGGTTCCAGATTTTAGAAAAACATCCATAGCTGAGATATAACCCTCCCCCTCTTAAAAATTGTACATGTTCCTTTTTCCTGTAAGGGTTTTTTTTTAACACAGGAAATTCACGGCACCACTAGTGATTTGTTAAAATGACAGCTAAAGAAGCCAAAGAAAAACCTATAAACAGAAGACGCAGAATGTACCTGTATGGTTTCATAGAAAAGATGAAAATGGGGGAAAAGCTGTAGGTTAATGTATATCTACATGATACATGTAACTCACATTCCAGAGGTGTAGCTTACCAAAATATTGGGGTGAACAAGAAAGGTTTTAAGATTAAACGATTAGACAACTACATCCTTAAGGAATTCTAAGTTTTATGCTGTTAATATTAAATATTTAATTAACATTTAATTTTTAACTTTAATGGTTGTTAATCTGATATTTCTCAGTTAATATCCATGCACTAAAAGTAATCATCTTCTCAGAAGATGGCATGATGAGAGGCCAATATTTACTTACTCAGGAAGGAGAACATCAGCTGAAGAAGGGGTGAGTGGATCTGACAAGTTATCAGAAGGGGGAATGGATATTAGATAGCGGAGAAGTGGGGCGAGATAGCAGAAAGGCCCATCACCCTTGCACTATATTGTCATATTTTCTATTATTATTTTCTGTTTTTTCGATACACTAGAAGATTTGATCTCTTAATCTCCATCCCCAACCCTTCCTTACCACCTGAGTTAGCCTAAGGTGGCTTTATTTTCTATTATTCATTGACGTGAAGCAATTTTTGCATTGACTTCATCCTCGAAGGAGATTCTCCTGAAGAGAAAAAGAAAAAAGGGGGAGGGGGGTGTCAGATGCTCTCCCTTTCGGATAAGAGGCCATTGATCACATTCTCTAGATACAGAATACCTAGGCATGTACACCTGGTCATCAAATGCCTAGTCATCAAGGAGACTAGTTAAGTTACTTAGTGGTAGAGCAGCCATGCCAGTTATGAAGTCCTATCAGTTATAAATATTATAAGTAGGAACCATCTATCTTGCACCGGTCATTTGGTTTTTATTAACTCGACCACTTTCTGGTAAAGTTGTTCTCTAATAAAATATTATTTTGCACCCTATCTCTACCATGTCATCACAACTGTTTCTCAAAGCAAAGCCATTCCACAGTTCCCCATGGAAATGCTACTAGCACACCTGCATAACAACAGTTAACAGTTTTATTATATATTTAAATTAAAAAAAAAGGCAAGTTAGCATAGCAGGGAGTGGACTGGAGTTACCATATATTGCATGTCAGGACCATCATCATCAATGATTACAAGGGTGCCACCTGCTGGTGCATCAGTACACATAATTTCAACCTTACCACCAACATGTGTACGTAGTAAAGCGCCTTCAATGAGATTGCTAAAAGCCTGACGCAAAGCAGGTCCTTCTACAGCAGCTAGCAAAGGTGATGACAGTTCATTCAGTTCTATTATGCGTTTTTTCCTATGGGCAAGAGATTTTGCAGCATCAACCAAGTCAGCTAATACTTCAGAAACATTGCACGGTCTTACTGACATTAAAACAAAGTATAAGCAAAAGAATTATAGAAATAATCTGATCATTGAGTGAGAGAGACGTACCTAACACTAATGAAAAAGAAAATGAAATGTATGATAATATTATTAATACCTGCAACAAAAGGAAATCTACGTTAAAGTTAGTATACATTTCATGCAGACTAGCATGGAGATGATTCCTGATGGGGAAAATATACGGAAGAGATAGATATTTTATTAAAGAGTACATTGTAGAACCTCCTTTGAACTTTGCTGAAATTGCATAGACCCGATATTTACTTTTAAAATATAAACGTCAAACAAAAAGATATGCAGCTCTTTGGTACAAGTTTAATTTTCAACTAAAATATCCTCGAGTGGACAGGATTTTGCTTAAAATTTGAATACTGGAAAGAGGACGCCAGATCTGATTTGAATTTTTTGTTCAAAAAAGATATTAGAATAGGCTAAGCAAATAAAGTGAAATTAAAAAAGACAATAACAAAAGAGAGGAAAGGCATACTTGCTCAACTAGATTACTCATCAAGACATTATTTTGCCAAGTTGACTGCTGAAGTAACATTGCTTTCTGTAAAAGGACTACATCAGTGAGCCAGAAATTTTGGGAACCAATATGCCAAGCATAAAAAACAGTTCTTAAAAACACAATCATATGACAATTAGTAGTTGATAAATCAATTTGCATTGCATGCTAAACAGTCAATACATGAACAATTTACATATTAATGTCAATGTTTCTCCTCAACAATGTTTACATGTAGTTTGAGGGAGTCGGGCATTTACCCAATAATTTCAAACCGCAGAATCCGGTAGCACAGGTAAAGAAATGAAGGTTTGAAATGAACTGCTATGAACTAAAAAAAATTGGCATAACTCCCCCATATTCCATGCTCAGAGTAAGGATCAAACTGCTATGATAAAAATTCCTCATGCAATATACCTGATCCATAACATATGCCACAACTAGAGAACGTGAAATGTTTAGGCCATTTGATATTTGCGCGTCAGTGAAACTTCCCATTATGATTGGGTTATCCTTGACCTTAAGAGTTTGAATTTTCCTTCGCTTTCTATCCAAAACAGGAGGCAACGAATGAGTTTTCTCAACAGAGAGGCATCCATCTGGCTCATCTCTATGAGCTTGCTCAAATGTCCCAACATCCATCAGCGGAAGCTCGGCAACCAAGAAACCAACAACAAATGGGGTTTGACCATTGGGAAAATCACAGCCTTACTTTCTGGGATAACTTTAGCCTAGAAATTATATTCACATCCATCCCAAATTGACTAACTAATTATATGAGAGTGACCAAAACAGAAGAACAAGATTTATCATACTCGCACCTCCGAAAGAGCAGCTTCGGCAACACGTAAACCTGTTGAAATGTTAAAATGACCAACTAAAATAACAATGTCATCTGCATCTCGAGGGTTGAGAGAAACCCTCCGCAACTCCAGACGATCCATCACATAGCTACCAGCTGGTCTTACATAAACCTTGTGGGGGGGGGGGGGGAATCCTCAACATTACTCAAACAGAAGCACCGGAATTTTGGCAAGTAAAATAAAGCACAACAAAAAAAACCAACCGAGAGCAGAGCTTCAGGAAACATCCTACGGAAGAGGTCAAGCTGTTCGACTTAAAGTCTCTGAAAACCATGGCTAGGGAGTACAAGTCCGCTTTTTGGGTCCTTCTCAATCCGCTGGATGAACTCAACAGCGGAAGTAGAAGATTTACGAATAGCGGCGGCGAGACCGGAGGCGCAACCCACCATAGTCTGTTCGGAATCATGGTCGTCATCATCAGGGCGTGGGGTTTGAGCAACATGGCGAAGCGTATCAAAATATAGAGTTATTAGGGTGAAGAGTTTGGAGGAGGAAGGTGTCGGAGGGAGGAAGAGGAAGAAGCGGAGGCGTTGGAGAGTAAGAGAGGGCGGGGCAAGTGAAAACGTGGGAACAGAAAGTGGTGGTGGTGGAGAGGAGGAGGAGGTTGGGGTGAGGGAATTGGAGAAGAGAAGGTGGTGGGTTGCAGAAGAAGCAGAGAGAAGAGGGAGGTGGTGATTGCAGAGAGAAGCATTTTGTTTGGTATTTTATAAGATATAAATAATTGAATATGGTTGTTCAAGAAAATATTAATCGAAGATAGAATAGGTGGAAGAAAAAGACTCTTAAAAATATACGAAATAGACGTGTAATTTGATTAAAGATAAAAATAAAAAAAATTATATAATATTTAGATATCTCTAATAAAGTTTGTATTATAAAAAGGAATATACGTATTTAAAAAATTATATCTTATAAAAAAGAATAAATGAATTACTATTTAGAAGTCCTCAGTATGTTTTTGTATATTCACGAAAAAAAATTAAATTTTATTAAATTTATTTTAAAATCTAATAATTTTTTAAATTTATTTTTGTTATTATGAAAATAAAATTTATACAATAATAATTGAAAGGTAAGCCATACAATTGTATATTTTTATTAAATAAATTAATAATATAACTTATATATAAAATAAAGAAGGGTAACGCGTAAATAAATTCTAAATAATATAATAAAATGTTAATGAAATTGTTGCCCCTTTCTTGGGAGCGAAGTAGCCATTCCAAGCATGTTAGAGGCACGTTGGTCTCAATCAAAACGAAAGTAGGTTCCAAGATTCTTTACCACAATTTTCTTAGATCACACGAAATAAATGCAATAAAGGAAGTAAATAATTTAAAAAGGAATGCAAGAGGACATAGATACAAGTACTCGTTTCAATTGATTTCAATCTAATTGTGTATTTGACATATAAATTATAAAATCGATTTTAGAATATAACCATAGTTTTCTCATTTTTTTTCTAAACAATAATAAAACATGAAAAACCAATTCTTGTATTAAAACTATAATTTTGAGGATAAAATCATGATTTTAGTATAATCTGTACACACTTCACTTTTGTCATAGCGGTCACACATTTTGTAAACTACAGTAGATTTTTATTAATAATTTAAATTTTATTAAAAAAAAGTAAAAATAAATACTATTTAAAATCTAAAATTTTAATTTTTTATTTTAAAATTTTGAGAAAAAGATGAATTTGTCAATAAAAATTGTCATTTTTCATATTTTTCGACAGTCATCTAGATTGATTAACTCTAATAAAGTTTCCAGTGAGAAAAAAATTAAAATTTAGGTAAATATTATAAAATTTTACCTTATTCAAATACATATGTATATGTATTATTTTATAATCATTTAAATAAAAAAATTTAAAATCAAATTTATTCTTTATATAATTATCATATTAGTTTATATCTTTTTAAATTGTCTATAAAAAAGTGATTATGCTACTAAGCATCAAAATATCTCCAATTTTTAAAATTACTTTTTCCCTAAAATCTATTTTCTAAAATATATTCTTTCCAAAATTTATTCTCTAAAAGTTAATATAAACACACCCCTAGAGTACAATGTTGCATATGTCAGTTTTTTTTTTTTCACCTTGTTGCACATGGCAGTTACAAACGGAAGAAATGTGTATGTTTAAGAACGATCGCAGGATTCTTACACTGCTCCACATTCTTAGGATAGTGGGCAATTCCTCCAACTTGAAGAACTACCCTCAATGCTAACTAGATCAAGCTGTCACTTTTTTTTTTAATAGTAATAAAAATTATTAAAATAAATTTTTTTATTCTCAATAAAATATTTACACGAATGTCCTAATTTAAATTTAAGATATCATATTTAAAAAATTTATTTATTTTTTTTAGTAATAAAATTTTTAGAAAGGGGTTGGGTTCACTTACGATCGAAGGGTAAGACGAAGTTTCCCTTTGGACAATACTAATATTAGGTAGGGCGAATCGTCTATTATCCTCAAGTGTAAACTTATGCACTCAATAATTAAGATACCTCCCCAAATATCGCGACTAGAACTATAATAAAGTGATACACCCTAAGAATCGAACACGCTCTAAATCAAAAGGATCTATCTATCTATTGACTTTACTTAACTTTGTTGATAAATTTTTTTCTTTTTTGTACAAAATTTTTTAGAAAATTGTATCAAAAAAAAATTTTAGAAAAAAATTAGGCTCACTTACGATCTAAGAGTAAAGTAAAATCTATATTCCTCCTAGATAATATTAATATTAGGTAAGATAAGTCATATATTATTCTTATATATAAATTTAGACATTAAAAAGGTAAGATGCCATCAATTTGTCACTTTTGCTAGTCTAGAATGAATTGCAATCATGATTGGGCTTGAGTTTAGCCCAATCCCCATTTTAGGTCAAACAATATTTCCTTTAAATTTAATAACCATGAGAATGATCAATGCGAATTAGTTCAAGTAGTAAATAATTCAATATCACTTAAATAAAGTTTTGAGTTTGAACATTGTCGTATATGAAAAATCCATATTAGAAGATTCACCCACTATAATCAGGTGCGTGACGCGAGTCAAATCCGGATGTAGTCGAGATAAAACTTCAGTGAATCGGGTAGATAATTAAAAAAACTACGAGGATGTAACAAAAAATAATAATAATCACAAGGATTAGATTTAACTAATTTTTCACAATATGGTGAATAAAAATTTAAATTTTTACTAAGAGAAGTGCTTAACAATATCTTAAATAAAATTATTTTTAATAAAAAGATATATATATGCTTAGTAAAAAAATCTTCAAGAAAAAGATACTTATATTTATTAAAAAAAAAAAGTCAAACAAAATATTAAAAAAATGTCAATACAAACATTTCAACGCACATAAAATAAAAGGCATTACTTGGTATTACTAAAATTTAAAAACAAATGAAATATATTCCCTTTTCTTTTATTTTTTTATACATAAAAAGAATTTAGATCCTTATTCTCTCTAAACTTCCCCACTACATCCTTATCGTCTCCACTAGCCTCAACATGATTCCAACCCTATGGCAAGTGGCAACATGCATCTACAGACCACCGTATAATAAGAAGAGATCAGTCATATTATATTACTCTATCCACAATTAATTATTACTTTTCTAAATATGATAAAATAATCAAATTAATTAATTATAATCAAATATAATTTTTTAAATAAATTTATATTATATATCTTTTAATCTATTTTAATTAATCAATTAATTTTTATATTAATTATAATTGATTAATTTAATTAATTTCATTAATTTATTTAAATTTTTATACATAGAGATTCAAAATATACTAAACTACTAATTCCATCACTCGATCTCATTCGGATCTAATGGCCTCCCAAACGAGTCAGCATATCAAAATACACCCGCACACAAATATATATATATATATATATATATATATATATATAAAGGCGAAAGAAAACAGACTATGTTGTTCTCTTCTTTCACAAAAATGATGGTGAGAAAAGATAAAAGGCTTTGTTTGATTGGGAGGTTTTAGAGGGAAGAGGAGGGGAGGGGAGGGAAGAGAAAGGAAAAATGTGTTTAGTTAGAAAAAATAGAGGGGAGGGGAGGGGAGATTTTTTATCTTCTTGTGCTCCCCTCCTCTCCCTTATCTCCCCTCTAAAAGTGGGGGTTTTTGGAGGAGTAAGAAACTTTTATCCCTTTTTTTACTAAATTATCAACAAATATTTTTTAATATTCCAATTATACCCTCAAATCTTTTTTTTTAATTTTTCTCATATATAATTTTTTCTTTAATTGCATAATAATTATAATAAAATTTAATAAATATAATAAATTATTTATATATTATATTAAAATATATAATAATTATAAAATTAATAAGAAATAATATTAAAATTTTATCATATTTTTTAATTTTTTTAATTTTATTATATATATAAATAAAATAAAAAATTTTAAGATTCATAAATTAAAAAAAATTGATATAAATATTATAAATAAAAAGTAAATAAATTTAAATAAAGAGATAAAGGTATATTTCTCAATTTTTAATTAACTACTCTCCCCTAATCAAACAAAAATTATTATTCATTAATCTCTCCTATCTTTCTTTACTCTCCTTTAAATTAACCAAATTTACCCTTCTCTAAAGTGAACCAAACAGAGCCAAAAAGATTTTAGCCCTCCAAACAATCAGCGGAAAAAACTCTAATTTCAATTGATATACAAATTAACTGAACATATCCTTACCCAAATTCTGGAAAAGAAACAAACAAAAATAAAATAAATAAGCCAACAACTATAAGGATGATAGTGATTACATTTCCATCAACCCTTTGACTGTAGATGGTAACACATTAAAGTTCTTTCGCTAATGGCAATAACACCATTGCTAATGGTAATAACACCATCAGCATCAGGAACAAAATGCAGAATTGCAACCTATGACAAAAGTGTCAGTCAAAGTCAAAGGTATAGTAGGCATCATACAAGATCATCACAGTATACATAGACTTTGGGGCAATATCAGTTCATTGCCAAGTTTTCGTGATCTTCAATGAAAATTTAACCAATTACTCCTAATAAAATTACAGGCTCCCTGCATTCCACCAGACACCCCAAAAAAATTACATGGAAACAAATTTACGCTGTTTCGGGATGTACCCATTAACAAAGGTAAAAGTTCTTTATGCCCATAATCAATGATTCTCGCTCCAATTCCAGGAGCAAAATGAAACAAAACTATCTGAAAAGACAAATAAGAGGACAAAATAGTATTAGGCTCTGGTCATCGAAAGTTGAGGAAACCGCTGGTCACCATCTCTCTCTCGATCTTGACCTATAAGACAGCACAACTATCAGCCTTGTAACAATAATTCTGAAGGTCAACAAGTACATTTACTGAAGTTCTAAATCGTATATGTGGAGAATTGTCAGCTATATGCGCACACTTTAGGTTTCAACACATAAACCAATCTATCAAAGGGTTATATGGACTACTATAATGTATGCAGACATTTTCTTGGTAATAAACTTGAGACCTGTTGCAGGTAAAACAAACTTCTTGGCAGGAGTGGCAATAGGAAAAAGACAGGAATATAACAGCATATGCTCACCTATCCAAGACCCTGTTGTTTGGAAACCCTCTGTCCCTGGCACCTTGAAATGGTCTTCTGTCATCGGGCCATGTCCACACATCTCCTGTGCCTCGGGACGAAGGTCTGTCCGTGAATTCCACACTCCTAGAATCATCGAATGAGCCAGACTGAGAATGTGGCCTATCAGGAAAACCAGCAGCCCTTCCAGCTCCAGAACCTGGCCTTCCCGCTCCAGAACCAGGCCTTCCCGCTCCAGAGCCAGGCCTTTCAATAGCTTTTTGCCCAAAACGAACTTTGTCATCCAAATCATGAATGAGAGATTCCAGCTCCCTTTCCTTCTGAAGTAAAATTTCTTGGAGGCTAGTTTGGTCTCCACCAGCTTCTTCCACAGATTCCTTCCTTGAATTTAATGTTGAATCTTTCTCAAACTCCTTCTTCAAATTATCAATTTCTTCTTTCAATAACTTTTCCTCCACAGTTTCTGGCCTGAAATGTCAATTATGTCAGGAATCCAGATGCCAACATGACCATATATGCAAATGATCAGCAAAATAAGAAATAAGGCATGAGATTAATTAAACAAAAAATGTTGTGCAATATTGTTTGAATGCGTCTAAAGTGATAGACATGTTTAAATGTATTACAAGTCTTGATTAATGCTTTGACAAAAAAAAGAGTCTTGATTAATGCAAAACTATAGTAACTGGATTGGTATATATCCTTTCAAAATATTTGCACCCTGATAGATCCCTCCACAGTTAATATGAACTGCACAAAGGTACATGAGGCAAGATTTAAGCCAAGAGAAATGCAGGAGCTTATAGCAGGTTCCAGAGGAAATTTATTAGAAGAGTGGGAAAAAGGGCGCCAAGAGAATTTTCCACATCATATGGAAGTCACCTCAATAGTGCTACCGGCTCATTTTCCTCTATATTTCTTTTCTGCTGTATCTATTTTGTCCTACCATTTCAGAGGGAGATCAGGACTCCTATCACAATCCAAGAAATAATATCCTTTCATCAGTCAAAACTGTCTAAAAATTGAACCTCAACAATTCTTCCTTTTATCATTATGGATTATCCTCATTGATATCGATCTTGCTTGAAAATTTCCACTTTCACCCAGTTTAATTGTTTCTGCAATCAATTATTCCCACTCTTCAGCTGGTTATCTCTACTCTGAACAAATTTGTTCATTTGGTATCCTATAGCTTCTTTCATACCATATTGAACCTAACATTTGCATCAGATAACCTGACATTTATGCATTCCTCCTTTTATTATCCCAATATGTCCAACCATTAAGTATAATGGGACAGATGACTGTGAACATTTATTTATTCTAAATGATACTCTATTTTTCTTTCATTGCACTTCTGCTTACAGAAAACCCAGCACTATTCACCTAAGCTAGCCAATGTTTTCATGTGTTTCATTACCAATCAATGTCATCTAAACTCTACTTTAAGCTCTTCAGATATCTTAGCTGAACTCGGACATCATGTATTTGCCCCTGGCTTACTTGTCATGAGATATAAAACTCTTAGGTTCTAAGGCTACTGCTATGCTTGTAAGTTACCAGATCTTAATTTTTGGTTTCATCAAATGGTCTGATACCGCTTCACTTGCATCTCTCTTCTCCTTGTAGAGTTGATGCAATCAAAAAATTATAAGATATTCAGTTTCCCCTTGTTCATTTTAACAAGGTTTGGTAACAAGGGAGAAAAAGAAAACAGGGAAAAAACTCTAGAAGTGCACAGTTTATGGTATTCTGTGGCTTGCATAGCCGGAGAAATGCAAGCATCTTCAGGGGCATATCTTCCCCTCTAACTACGGTATAGAATTATTTACACAGATTCTTTTCGTTGTCAGCACATGGTTAGTTCTCAAAGACATCTTTACTTTGACTGCAAAGAGAGGGTACAATTTGTAACACTATAAGCTTTAGAAGAATTTTACCATGTTCTGTCCTTCATTTATTTTCTGTCTTGATTGATGTTAATTTTTTCTTGTTGATTCAATTTCATTCAGTCAAAAATAAAGATACCACTTGAGCAGAATTAAATAAATTTCACACTTTTGTTCAAAGTATGTACTTCAAAAGTAGCTACATTAAATTGAGACCTCTTATCATGTAGATTTTGCTAGACATGTTGCATAGATTTGAACCAACACTAAAATATTTATGCATAACAAGAGCCATAAACTACTTGATCATAGAATCATAATCATTGATGTTCAATTAACGTGGCATTTGATGATCATGACATACAAGAAACATTTGTAATCTAATGGTGAACTGGTAATATCACTCTGTAAATTTGCATAATTATTTTATAATGTAATTTTATCGACTTCAGAGCTACCAAGTACTGTCTATAGACCCTAGCTACATATAAACACATAATACTGTCAAATTGTCAGGATACGATAGGGCAGACTGGAACAGTCTATGTAATTCAGCTACTTTTATAAAATTAAAAGGCAAAAGTTATAGTCAAAGCTCTACCATGGTTTGGTTACATGAGAAAAGTTGTTGTATATTTTTTAAACAAAAGAATGAAATTTTATGAGAAGAAAAGGTACAATGGAGGAGGATGAAGTATTGCCCTAATAGAGAGTACCAGAATTAAAACAAGAACAGAAAAGAATAGAAGATAGAAACCAATCATGCAGCAAAGCAGCGCAATCTTTCTGCATATCTAATAAAGTGAGTCCATGAAATAAAATCCTAAAGCCAAACTCCAGAGAGATGACACAATAGTTGATTTAACCCCATAAGGAATTAAAGACAATTGAATCACCCCTGGTGATATGAACATTTGCCCTCCAACCAAATGTTCAAATCACAAAAAAAAAAAAAACACAGTTCATTGCCACAATGTTATTCCTTCCTTTTTCTGCCCAATCCTTTGAACCATAACGAAACTTATCTGAATCCTAACTTTAATTACAAACCCATCCTTCACTAATTTAAGATTAAAATAATAAGTCACTCAAAAGAAAATCCATGCCCATTCACCCTATGCTTCTGTCAGAAAAACCTATTGCATCAAGTGAAAATGTACCGGATTTATAAAAAAATTAAATAGATGGAACTGAAGAGAGATGGAACACCTATTTAATGGGTGTTAGCAGAACAGCTTAAAGTCACATTGAAAACGGTTTTGGGGGTTTCCAACATGAAACCAAACATGCACTTAGAGTCACATTATCAAATAAAACATAATATTTTTTTTGGGCCAAATATAAACATAATAAATTGAACTCCATAAATTTACAAACATGCAATATAAATATCTTCCTTTAGCTGCTCTAATGGCCCTGGACTTGAAAGTCACTAATCACTTTCTTTGCTCATAAAAATGCCTCAAAAATTATATTTTCCAATATACAAATCTCCAATAAATAGTAACAACAACCCAGACCCAAACAATGAAATTTTACATCCAGTACTAACTCCAATTATAAATTAAACAATCCCTTTAAAGGACTGTACTATGTTCAGCTAGGCAGGCACATATGAAGGGCCTAAAAACCTTAAAGGGTTATTACGTAAATTGAATCAATATAATTTAACTGTTCCATTAATCTATTAAACATCCATTAATCTATTAAAAGAATCCATAAGTTCAGGACACGTACAGAAAAAGTATTTCCAGTTCCCATTAAGCCATCACCAGCCATTTATCAAGTATTATTATAAGAAACCATCTTATGATATAAATTGAAAACTAATCTGCTGGGTTAGTAGGCCGCAAAAGTGTAGAATCATCTATAAATCCAACTATGGCTATATCTCATCGCATTTAAATTTTGCAGCAGCTCTGAATGTAACTTTTTAGGCTCTATCTCATATCTTTTGTCAACATTGAGATAAGCATAGAAGTTTTCCTCTTGGGGTGTGTGACACAAAGTATGCTTCCACAGAATCACCAGACTAATTCATCCCCCACAACAAGACGCGTTAAGTTGAAATGAACTCATGTTGTTCACCAAAAATTTAAAATGGGGATGGATCTTTGAAGCTTTTCAGGGATTACATAAACAATTACTAACGTAGCTGTAACAAGGGATAACCACATCCACCAGACAAAAGTCTAGAGACCAACTGGATACCATACACAACATTAAAGAGATATTTTCTAGTAATGAGAAACTGAGAAACATCCTACTAAAATTTATAATGATTAAACCATTACCAAACCTCGATATCTAGTAGAAGCATATTTACTATAAAACCAGTACAAAATTTAGATAGCACCTCCAAGAAAAGGAAAGCCATTAATTGTTACAGCATATCATCCGAATGCTATAACTGAATCATCCTCCTTAATTGTTAAGTCATATAAAAACATAATGCAATACAGACCTGTCAACACCGCGATGCTCCAATTCGAGATCAATCTTCCGCCAATCTTTACCTCGCTCCTCCAGCAATACTTCTCGGGGTTTTGCATCCCCAAATGGATTCACCTTTGGTCTGGGTTTTACCATAGTTTCTGTCTCCTGCGACCCTGTATCCTCAGAACGACTGGATTGAGCACTGGATGGCCTGATAGAGTGCGAACTTGAAGGCCTACTTGTTTTCTTAGCTTCAATTTCAGAATCCACCTTCTTCCAATCCACACCCTTCTCAGCCAAAACTTCTTCCCTGGGCCTAGCTGCGCCAAATGGATTCGCCTTATTTGTCTTGACTGGTTCATTAACAGGGGCATTACCTTTTGGCGGATCCAATATCAATCTGGGACGCTCCCGCTCGTTATCGCGCGGTGGTCCCCTTGCCCAGCGGTCAGGCTCCACACCCGAATCGCGAAACCCAGAACCAAATGCGGGAGATCTAGCAGGAAAAGGCTTTTTACCAACTGACCAGTTATCCTTCTCATCGAACCTTGAACCACCACCAAGCGAACCATAGCGATTTTGCCGACCTGAATCGAACGATGGAAGATATTTTGTAACCGCGCTCCAATTATCATCCTCGTCTGCCCTGGACGGCTGATCGTAATCCGAAACCCTAGAAGGGGGACCCCTACGTTCTTCAGCAAATCCTCCATAGGATCTTCTTCCTCCACCCCATGAACCATCATTGTCGTCACGGTCTCGCATGCGTCCGTGCGGCGGACCTGAACGCCCATAAGAGGAGAACCCACTACTATACAGCATTTCATCCGCAGAACGATCCTTCGGGCCCGTAGGGAGCCGAAGCATCTCATTCTGCGTCAGGCCCTTATACTCGGTGCCAATACCACCTTCGCCGGCAGTGGAAATACTATTAAACTCCAACAGAGACATTTTCTTCTTCTTAGGCTTCGCATTCACGGCCTCCTTCAGGCTGGGGAAGTTCAGGGATCCCGAAGCGGCAGCTGCTGCCGCTTGCTCACGCTCTTCGGCCTCGGCGCGCTCGGCCTCGGCGGCCCAAGCTCCGGCACCACCCCACGGTTTGGACATTTTTGCTGAATTCAAGATCTGAAAGCGCAGAAAAGTGGACAAAGAAAAAGATGATAATGTAAAGTATTGCGGGTTCTATATTGTGCTGGGGCTCCGATAATGGAGCCGGAGCGACGAGAGCATGCGAAGAAGAGGAGTTGGCAGAGAGAGTGCTTAGGGAAGTAGCAAGAAGCGAAATGAGGCAGCAAGTAAGGCGAGAAGGAACATAAGCGTCAAATAGGGAATCGGGATAATCAATCTCAGAGGGGAAGTGATATCCCCCAGATTACCACGCGCTCTAGTGAGAGCGTGGGACTGGGATGGACCTCATGGGTCCACCTTTCTCAACACCACATCTGACGGTTAACATAATTTTAAGAAATATTCATTTCATAATATTAATTCCTTTTTTGAAATTTACTAAAAAATTTACCATTATAAAACTTATTATCTAATATTATCTTAAATTTATTTAAAAACTAAAATGCAACATATTTCTATAGTATAAGTTATAACTCTTCATTATAATTGAATATATATGGAACACAATTAAATAACAAATGCCTTTGTTTAAAAACCTAGGTTAAATTAGTTAAATTTAGATAATAAAATTTATAATTGAGAATTTTTAGCAATTTTCTCTATTTTTTACTAAAAAATTTTAATTATTGACATAATTAATTATTTATTATTTTAATCTTGTAAATATTTTTTTAGAAAAAAATATTTTAAATATGTTTAATCAAAATAAAACTACATAAAGTAAAATTAACTTTCCGCCAAAAATCTTGTCCTTCATATTTAGGGAATTAACTTTTATTATGTTACACGAGGAAAATCTAGTAATTTAATCACGCGCAAAACCTTTTTATTATATGTGTAATTAATAAAAATATTTTAAAAAATATTTAAATTTAAAAAAAATAAAATAAATTAATATTTTTTAATAAAATACAGGGCATAGGCCCAATTCAATTAAACAACTTCAATTAGTCTATGCAATAACTTAAGTAATCTTTAAATAAATTTTTGAGTAAGTAATTAGATTAAAATTTTATATTTATAATTAAAATAAAGATTTTAATTAATTATTATATTTAGGATTAAAAATAGTAATATATAATATTATATTTAGAACTAATAATATGGGGCATGACTAATTGAGTGATTATGAATTATTTGGATTGCATTAATTAATTAAGAAATGATTAGTAGGAAAGTATTGGAATGTCACTCACCAAACTAATGAGGCATCTCACCTGTCTCTGTGGAGATTTGTTTGTTGAATAGACTCTATCCAGTAATTGCAATGCTTGAGCCCCCTCCCACAACCGACTTAGACAGATCGCACTCTTAACATTAGCATTATTATTAATTAATTAATAATATAATATAATATAATATCTAAACTTTCTCATTGCTACGTTGAAGCCAATTAGTCTACATTAGGCTTAAGGCATCTTGGATATGGAAAGGAATTTCCGAGTATGCTAACTTGATCATTATCAATCTAAGATGGAAAATTGGTACTGGTTCTTCCATTCCTCTCAATCACGCCGATGTAAATAGAATCCACTCAGTCTAACCTTTTACAGACAGTAGCAGATCTCATACTGTATTTCCCAGTTCTTGATACTCCGGTTCAATAGAATTCTAGCCTCATTCACTGGATCTATTCTCTTCGTATTACTGATCAAGTTATTAAAACTCCAATTCCCATCTTCCAAAGCCAAGACCATTTGGTTCGGGCAAGTAGTTCTCTTGGTATCTACACAGTTAAGCAAGGCTTAAGTGGTTGCTTCTCTCTTTGCTAATTCTCCTGGGTCTGATCCTTTCTGGTAGTTTCTATGGTCCATCTCTTTACCTTACAAATACTTATTATTTGTTTGGAAGTTGCTTCATTCAGCCCTTCCCTCTGTTGATATCCTCAGAGCTCATCATCTTAATGTGAATAGCCTTTGTGTTTTTCGTTGTAACACTGAAGAAACATTGGATAACTTATTCATCTCTTGTCCATTTGCTAAGTCCATCTGGTTTGGGTGTTTCTCAATTCGACTTACTACTCAATACCTTTCTTCATTCAAATCTTGGCTCAAAATCAACCTCTTCAATTTACACAATGGAGGTCATGAGCATCTTTTGCATGGTATAATTATCCTCTTAAATACACTTTGGAATAAGAGAAACGTTAACATTGCATCCAGGTGTGATTTGGGAGCCAGGAAAAGTAATCAAAGAAATCGCTTGCCAGATCAATTTCTCTTCCTTTGCTTTCTCCACATCTCCCATTTTTCTGGCCAAGTCTTTGTCTCATAGGCCCTATAACTCTGGTGTTCAAATCTCCAATCAGAGATGGACAATGGTTCTGCATAAGTTTCACCGGAATCGAGCCACCATTTGTCATATTATGCTCTTTCATAATGGTATACTAAAGCATATTTAAATAATAGTGTATAAAAAAATTTAGAGTTTTTAGAAAAATAATTTTTAGAGAAAAATTTCATGAAAAAAGTAATTCTTAATAAATAAATATTTAGATAATTATTATTAGAAAAACTTTTATAATTGAAAAATTATTAAAAATTGTATGATTTTATTAAGAATATGAGAGAGGAAAGATAATGGAAAAGAAAGGTGAGAGAATGTGAAGAAGAGAGATGAGAGAGAGTGTAAGAAAAAGTAAGGTAAAATAGTAATTAAATAGTCTTTAAACTCTTTTATTATTTTAGAAACTAATTTTAGTAGTTTATTTAAAACTATAGTTTTAAATTATCGCTTGATACAAAAACTTTTTTAGACACGTATACCTATTTATTTTTTAAAAAAATTAATTTTTTTCAGAAACATTTTTTAAACCTTAGTTTGTTTTGTTGGACCAAACTCAATCAAGAGTTCAACACCCTTTGCTCTTCGTTGCATTCGAGCAATCCTCTATTGACTGTTCATGAGGAGAGATTTACTGATTGCTAAGAATGATTCTTTGAACATTCTTTGCATCAACAAATGAAGAATCAACATCCCTTCTCCTATAACTGCAGATGTAGTTTAGAATTATGGGAATTTCCTATTTAAGATATTCTCTTGAGTCTCTTTATCTACGACCCCCTCCCTAATTTTCTATAATATTGTTAATTTCTCTTTATGTCTTATTATAACTAGTACAATGTAATGTTATTTTTTTTTATTAATATCATTTTGCCTTGCTATATATATATATATATATATTCCGTACACCACACACTGATATTTTATAGTGATAATTATATGTCTCATTTGTAAAAAAAATGACACTTATATGTATGAAGGATATTTTGAGATATTTATCTATATATAATCTATAACTTAAACTAGTTAATTTTGATTTTATTTAAATCTATATGAAAAATTAATGCAATGAGACTTACCTCATCTGTTATTAATAACTATAATTAAAGAAATTATAAAAACCTAATAATATAAGAAGAAAAATAATACCGTGACAAAATTTAAAATAAGAAGAAATTATAGTTACTTAGATATTAATCTTCCCATTCTATTATTGAAGTAATTTATATGTGGATATGTTATTGTAACGTACGTACTATTTCATTTAAAACTGAACTTTGGCAGCTGTATGTTAAAGTTGAGAGATTTTAACTTATTCAAATTATTGCTAACTCACTTAGATGATGGGTCCATGAGTTGACACGTGGGTAGTAATCAACGGTGCAAGAAATTCTATTAGAAAGTCAACTCAATATCGCCTTTTACTTTCAAACTACAACAAAAATTGCCGTCCAACTCCACCCGGTACTTAAGATTTGCATTTCTACTTGTCTCCATGTAATACCACGTAATATAAAATAAGAAAGCTTAAAAGAAACAACTTATAGAAAATAATTTATAGAAAATAATTTTTAAAATAAATAAAAGTTTAAATAATTATTATTAAAATAATTTTTTAATAGATAAATTATCAAAAAAATTAAAAGATAAAAAAAATATAATAATAAAATAGTTATTATTAGTCTAAAAGTCATTTTCTTTACTTAGAAATTAGTCTCACAAATCTATCTAAAAACATAATTTTAAACTGTTAAAATTATAGTTTATTTTAATTTTTTTTTAGATATTTGATGATTGTTTATTTAAATTTTGGGACAAATTTTAATTTAACCCAAAAATACTTTTTAAACATGGCTTTAAGTTAAGCTAAATAGGCGCGAAATATAAGTTATAAGTAGGTCCCCAAATTTACAAACTAACATATGGGTCTTAAAATTTTTAATCGAGAAAATAAAAAAAAATATATTAATAGACAAAAATATATTTATTCAATCAGCACATAACTTAGCTGTGAATATTAGAATGAGTTGTAAATCTTGAATAAAGTATATTAGTGAAAACGAAGTATAAAAAGTCACTAAATAATGGTATAATAATAATAATAATAATAATAATAGCACTTATATGATTTTTTTCTGTTTTTATGTACAATAACTACCATAATAGCTGTAAGTTTAAATTTCAATTTATGATGGTTTGAAAAAAGAAAATAAAGTAACAGAGAGATTCATGTGCATGTGAATGATAAATTTAGAGGGTAAATTCAGAATTTTTTTAGAGACTAATAAGATTAAAAATAAAAACGAGAATGTAATAAAATTTTGGCGATTAAAAAATTATGTTCAGTATGATGTGAAAAATATTACAATACTTTTATTTAATATCAGTAATAATCATAGTTTGATAATTAATTCGGATATTCATTGATATAAACGACCCACATGCATGATAATAAAATACTTCCAATATTACTATATGCTACTTTTGCTAAAACATGGGATTAATTGGACAAGTAATCACTATTTTTGTTTGGCATGGGAGAACAATATAGTACATGTGTGGGAATCCCAAACCAAAATTTAAAAAAAAATAACCTAAATTTTAGTTTAGAAAAAATTTAAAATAAATAATTATATTTATCAAAGAGGAATTTTAGACTAAACTATGATTTAAAATTAAGATTTTAGATAAACTACTTATAATAGTTTCTAGAATAGTAAAATAGTTCATAGACTACCCAATTACTATTTTACCCTTACTTTTTCTTATACACTCTCCCATCTCTTCTACTTTTAATAAAATCATATATTTCTAATAATATTCAAATTACAAAAATCTTTTTTGATAATTATTATCTAAACCCTTTTTTTAAAAATTATTTTTTTCTATAATTTTTTTTTTAATTTTTTTCTAAAATCTGTTTAAAAATATTTTTTAAAATTTTATCCAACCTTATTAGATAGAATAAGGGAAAAAAGAGATGCTGAGATCCAAAGTAGCTAGGGGTGTGCATGGGCAAGGCAACCCCCTGCCCGGTGTCCTGCCTGAAAAATACATGGGCTGTATTTTATAGCCCGATATCCGGCCTTGCCTGGTAAAAATTCTAACTATTTTGGGCTAGGCATGCCCAAATCGTAATGCCCTGCTCATATTGTGAAAAAAATCTACAATTATGAACTTATAAAATAATACTATATTCATATGTCTTCAAGAATTAAATAATATACATAATTTATTAAGAATAAGACAATAAAAAGATCGTAATTAAAGTTTTAAAATCCATAGCATATAAAAAACATATTAAAGTATAAGTAGTTTACAATTATAACTTTGCATCAATCTCATCAAAATTGATAAAGATGAAGTATTTAAAAAAATATATGACGATTATTACAGTTTAAAAAAATTAAAGAAAGAAATTGATTTAGTTATAAATTTTAAAGGATAAGGCAGTAACTCCTGCCCGGTGCCCAGCCCGGCCTGAATATTGGCCCTACGTGAAATTGTCCATTTTATATTAGGCCACTTTTTATCGAGTTTGACTTGACATATTTGATCTGGGCTCAAGCAAATTTTATAGGCTATGGGCTTCTTGTACAGCCCTAAAAACAGCCCATAAGCAAAGCTTTTTATTTTCATATATTCATGAGAAACCATATCCATCCGTTCCCCACAAAGAACAAAAAAAAATAGTCAAACTTAAGCATGACGAGATAATAAAAAAATTAAGTTTAACTCTACCACGCATTAAAATTCTTTCCCCTGCTAACTTCTACCCATGCCATCTTCTCACTCCAGTCAACCCCACTAAGTGACTTTTATTCAAGCAGGTTGAGAAATTAGGGGCTACCTCGAAGCTGACATTTCCTTCCCGAGAAGAAGGAAGACAAGTAAGACTATAATGGAGAGAGTTTGAAAACGTTTGAATAGCTGGAAAGCTTCGAGCTTATCGCTTGCTGGAAAAATGACACTTGTTAAAGCAGTAACTTGCTCGATGGCACATTATTCTATGCAGCAACATGAAATTCCTCTCAAAATTGTCGAAGGCGTTGAACAAGAACATAGGAGCTTCATCTGGGGATGGATCCAAACATCGGCATGCTGTGGCCTGGAGAACTTTATGTCTACCAAAGGATGAGGGTAGTATTGGGCCAAAGTCACCCAAGCTGATGAATGAAGCATTATCATTAAGCTTTAGTGGAGGATGAAGACAACCAAAAAATCTTTGGGTGAAGGTCCACCTAGGTAAGTACAGGAGAGGACAAGATATAAGAGAGCAGCCAATAGGTAAAAGCAGTGATTCAAGATTATGGAAGGACGTGGCCAAAATATGGGAGAACTTAATGAACATATATAAATAAACGTGAGAAACGGAGCTTCCACGAGGTTATGGACGGATCAATGGGTGAAACATGAAAAGAGGTTAATTAGTCTTGTACCTTAAGATATTTCTGTAGATAAGAAACTTAGAGTCTCTTACTTGAGTGATGAGGAAGGAGAGTGGTGCCTGAGAGAACTTGAAGAACTGCTTCTAGATTCGGTTATAGTTAAACTCAAGAATACGAAATGCAATAACCTGCTGGACGATGCAGATGTTGTAAGATGGATCCTAGGAAGTTTTCTACCTCCGGCACCTATAAACGGTTACTATGAAGTGAAGCAATTACCTGTAGTCATACTTGGAAACAGATTTGGAAGCTGAAGGTACCTGAAAGAGTGAGAGTGTTCACATGGTTAGCTTTCCATAATCGATTAGTGACTAAAACTCTTACAAGTAAGTGGTGCAAGATGTAAGATCTAGAGGAAGTGAGGAGAATATGCTTCATGCCCTGAGGGATTGTCCATCTGCTGCTGCGGTGTGGAGTATTCTAATTCCATCAAGCCTAAGGAGAGTGTTCTTTAGATGGAACTGGAAGGACTAGTTTATGCAGAATCTCTTAAATAAGCATAGGTCCACAGAGGAGACTAACTAGCCGGTGGTATTTGCAACTGGATGCTGGTTCAGATGGAGATGGAGGAATCAGCAAGTTCATGAACCTGATTTCGAATTTCCAAGGAATGCTGTAGAAAGAATACTGAATTACATCTAGAATCATGTGAAGAGGTGGGCGGAGGAGGTAGACCACCTTTGAAAGGAAGAGGTTCTCATGATACATTGGAAACCACCTTAGTTGGGCTGGTGTAAAAGCTCAACATAGATGGTACATGGTCTGCACGAGGAGAGGCATGATGTGGAGGCGTTATTAGAGGCGATAAGGGTGACAGGCTACGTGGTTTCTATAAAACTCATAGATGTGGATGCAGTAGAAACTGAAGTTTGGGGATCCTATGAGGGCTTGAATTTGTGTTGGGAAATGGGCTTTAGGAAGATTGAAGTAGAAAGTGACGCTTTGCAGGTTGTCAATGCTTTGACTAGAGGAGAACCACTTGGGATGTGGAATGGATTAATACACCAGATTCAATATATCATGGAGAGGGATTGGCAGGTTCAAGTGAAGAATATCTATAGGGAGGGGAACCAATGAGCAAATCGTCTTACCACGCTGAGCAGATATCCAGGTGCCCAAAACAAATTTGGTTTACACCTATTGAGATTCTGCAAATTCTTAATGATGATCGTAATGGAGTGAGTACTCCACGTCAGTTATATATGTTTTAACTTTTAAGTTTCGTGGGCTCCACCCCTATTTGAATGTTTAAAAGACAGTTCAGGTAAACTGATTTGGGTACACATTTTGGGATTTGTAAACTAGCCAAAATGAAACCAAACACGTAAATTTTTAAAGGGAAAATTAAAGAGAATTGCCCAGATCAAAAAATATTTATTAGAGAGGATTATAAAAGTTGTAATTATTTAAAATAACTAAATACTAAAATAAACAGTCTGCAAGGGTCCAGTCTGACTGGTCTTAAACGGGATGACAAGGCGCCTTCCCTATCAGGTCTTGGGCTTGATACCTACGAGACACTCTAGAATTAGTCTGGCAGTTGTGCTAGGATACCCTGAACTAGCGATACTATCCTACTTAAAAAAATACTAAAATAAATATTTTTAAAATACTAAATTTCCCCTTAACAAAACCTTATAGATTTCTTAGAGCAAAGTATTTTATTTTACAAGTTTAATCCTTTTTTTAAACATGGTAGTCTCATGTTGGATAAATTCTTTTTCTTTCAAAGTTAGTGTGTTATGAAAATATTTAAATTATTTTAATTATAATAGTACTTTGCAAAAGTTAAATTTGCGTCATCTTTTTTTATTGTGGTTAAAGTTTCTGATGGCATAATTTGTTTTTTTTTTACAAAACTTAGTAAAATTCTTTTTTACTGATAGTTAATCTGTTTAAACTATAATTTGTTTATTTTTTACTATAATAAACTTTTTAATTGAGTGTTTTCTTTTTCAACTATAGTAGAGTTATAAATATATTTGAGATAATTAAATATTATTTAGTAGTTGAATTTTACGAGCTCCTCACTACCTCGTCTAGCCTCCTCATGATGTCCTCCTCTCTGGCAAAGATGTACGTTTGTCTAGCAGGTTAAGTACAAAGAAAAAAACTGAATAAGTTAATAAAAAATTCTTGTGTGTACTTCATCTCAAATAATTTTAATCCCACATGTCAGCTGACTCATTTCCATTACTTTATTATTTTTAAAAGATAAAAATGTTAGGGATTAGTAATTTCCTTTATATCCAATCCACTCAGAACTAAATATAACAAGACACTTTTTTTTCCCCCAAAAATAGGCAACACTAGTATTGTATTACTAATAAAATGGCACTTCTCTAGTTTTATCAATTAGTTATTTTTAACATGTTTCATTAGAATAAAAAAAATCATAAATCTATTTAACTTTGTCTTACAATATTAATAATTTTATAATTTTACTCATATTTTATATATACTTTGTTTCAAGAATACAAAGTCAATATAATAATAAGTAAAAAATAAAAATGTATATTTATATAAAAATTTTAAATATAAAAAAATCTTTTCTTTCTATTTTATAAATAGAACTAAAAAATATAATTTGTTTTTTGTTATCAAGTTTTACATATATTATTTTTAACCTCGTAGTAGAACAAATTTCGGTGCTCACAATGATGAGCACCATGGTGAGATATGCACCGTCAAAATATAGTTTTAAGAGTTCATATTTAAAATTTAAAATTGAGAGAATATCTTTATTTTGGATTATATGCACATTGATATAATTTTTTTAAAAAAATAAAAATTAAAATACAAAAAATCTCTAAAACTTTAGATTAGTTGCCCATAGAGTTGGAAATTTGGGCCAACCCGTCATTTTATAGCAGGTTGACAACCCATTTTGACCCGCACCCATTTTTTTTAATTTTTATTATTTTTATTATACTTTATTAATTTTAGAGTTTTAACCAAGTTAAAGTTTATATTATACTTAATTTATACTAACTTTATCTTATTGAGTTATTTCTTTATATATATATATATATATTATTTTATTATTATTTTACTTGTGATAAATTTATCTACAGATAGTAATAAAGTTAAAGAAATAAATATTTTGATAATTTTAAATTATGCTTTGAATCCAATTAATATTGATACATATAAATTATTTTAAAAAAAATATATATAAAAATATTTTTTTTAAAAAAATATATAAATAATTTTAAAAAAACTAGCAGGTTACCTGCCATGGCATGCTCGGGTTGGTATTATAACAACCCGCCTAGAAGTGGGCTGATTAAACTCGACCCGTTTTTAGTCCAACCCATGACGGGCCAACCCATATTTAACAGATTATCCAATATTCCCACCTCTAGTTGCTCATGACCTCTATAACCTTTAAAAAATTAAATTGAGTATCCTAATATTTCATATTTTTATTATCAAACCCATGTTGTTAAAATTGCTATTACAGTAAACGGTGTTTTATATGTCATAATTTTTATATTTCTATTATATAGCACATCATTTAAAAAAATCACATTTGGCAATTGATGTATAATTTTAAATTTTTAATACTTAAAATAAAATATTTTAAAAATATATAATATTTAAATAATACTTTCACTTGACATATGTAATTTAAAGTACTTTTTAAATACTTATAAAAATATATAAAATATTTATTTGACCATGTATTATTTAAATAAAAAATAAAAACTAATTAAAATTACTTGTAAATTGCCAAGCATTATTTTTTACATGATGAGCTATATAATAAAAAATATAAAAATTATTACATGATAAAAATTGTTAATTTTAACAGCATGTGTTTAATAATCAAAATATTCTTAATTTATATTTTTAAAGTTTAAACATATTATATGCAACTGATCCAAAATGTAAAAATTTTCTATATTTAAATCAAAAATAAAATTAAAAATATTAAATCTGAACCGTCTTGATCCAAATTTGGGAACCCAACTCATTCCCCGGGCTAGTAGGTATCTCAGAACTTTACCTAAACCTTTTTATTTTTTCACATCTAGAATCTAAGACTTCACAGTACTGGTAGTTACTAGTTAATCTAGTTGTAAGATGAATACCTTCCAACCCACCATAATCAAATGGAAGTAAGAACTTTTTTCCAAGCATATGGCAACACTACTATATATTTTATTACCATCTAGATCTTACAGTTTTTCTGTTGTCTTCAAGATGTAGTAAATACCAAAGAACTTTGCCTAAACCTGATCTTAAAAATCTAATTTCTGCTTATAATGTACAATGGTAGTAAATTAGATAAGCTTCAGATTGAACAGTTCGAATTACAGAAGGAAAAGTCTTCACGAACTTTTGTCCTTCCATGTCTCAAAATTAAGGCCTTTGTGGCCTTGTGCATGCTGATCAAGATATTGTTCCAAGTGTTCACTCTGGACTGGGCCTTCACTTGCACGCCCACGTTCATCTCCGCCAAATCCTCCGCCGCCACTGTCAACACCTCCTCCGGCTTGGCTCCGTCCAACATCCAAATCAAACACCAACAGAAACCCTTCGATATTTCAGAGTCGCTATCGGCTCTGAATCTCATCCTCCCAAACTCATCCATCTCCGCGATCAACCACACCTGAGTCGTGCATCCCGTCACTCTGTTCTCCGGCACGAAAGCCGATTCCTCCAGAGGAGGTAGAAGCGACGCGAAATACAACAGTCTCTTCACCCGGTCGATCGGTTCCCTGAGAGACCTAAATTCCGAGACAAGTCTATTGAGCTTGTCGGCAACCACGAAATCTGAGGGCAAGCTGGCGGCGGAATCAGAAAATCCAGGGATTTGAGGAGCGGAATTAACTTCAGAATTCGATCTGTGAAGCAAGCTATTTCCTTCATTGATCCTGAGTTTGAATTTGAATTTGATGTGCTTCGGAGTTATGGGATTATGTTTTGAGAATTTTGCGAAGGAAGATGAATGTGAAGAAGGACTGGTGAAAGATGATAGAGTAGCAGAGGCCATGTTTACCATATTTGGTGCAGAATCGGCTTCTGTGAAACGAAGAAGAAGATGAAGTGAAGAAGAGATCCATGAAATGTGGAGAACTGCGTGATGACTTGGTTTTTATAGTCAAGAGACGAAGGATATGAGAAACAGAGGAAGCAAATATTAAAAATTCAAAATCTTACGTAATTGCTTACGGTGGCCCCACCAGCCGTCGATTACGTAATTGCTTACATTCCAAGAAATTCCTTTAAATTAATTATAAATTTTTAGGGGAATGGACCTTAACCCAAGGATGGGATGCGAGTCACATTGGATATTTATAAATTTTGCACTATAAATTTTATACTTTTTTTTAATTTTAATTATAAAAATTAATTAAATTATTTATTTTAATATATAAGATATTAATATATTTTATTTTTAAAATATAATTTTTTAAATCATTCCCATTAATTGCATACGTAAAAATTCAACAATAAGAGCAATTTTTAATGTAAATAATTAGAAAGATATTTAAAAAAAATAATATTTTTTTAATATAGTCATTTGATTGTGTTATATTTAAATATAATCGAATTTAATTAGGAATATATAATAGTTCCCTTAGAGATATTTTTTACATTCAAACAAACTCATTAAGAATAACTAATTTAAATAAAATAATAATATATATATAAATTAATTATTTAATTTTTATATTTAAAATTTAAGGAAGGATTTTAATTTTACAAAAAAAAATTGATTTAGATGGCTTCGACTATTCCTCAACCAATTAATTGGCATATATATGTTTTAGTTAATAAGTTAATATGGTCATATAATGGATATTCCAAGTTATCCTTGCAATTCGCAAACCCCAAAGACATTGTATTTGTAGTAAGTTAAAAGGATTACGGAATGAAGAAAAGTCTAAAATCTAATTTCAAGTTATCGTGACACATTCGGCCATTCCAGTATGAAGGATTAATCAATCAAATAATAATCGATTTGGACCAGCCATTAAAATTAATATATTATTAATTTTGGGTTAATTATTTAAATGAGAAATAAGAATATTTTTTTAAAAAAACAATATATTAAAAATAAAATGAAAAACTATTAACAATATAATAAAAAATGTTGAGATACTCAATTAATTAGTGGTGATAAGATTATGAGAATTTAAACTCAGAGATTAAATATACAATTTTAAGGAGAACGACAATTAAGTTTTAAAATATCAATTTAATAACAATTGATGGCAAAAAAAATAATTTAATGAACGTTAGGTTTTCAATAAAATTTTTATTAAAAATAATTTATAAATTCTAATTAAAAAAATCAAAGCTTCTTTATTGTTTGATTAAACAATGTCATTAATTGAGGCTGCTGTCCCGACGTTGCCAACTTTGACACCTCCTATGATACCAACACTTAATGATAAAAACCCTAAGTATATAATATTTATGGGACAAATATATGCATTTTAATCTCTTAAGTAGATATTCAATTTTATGTTCTTCCCTTAAAATCAATGTGTAATTTGTCAAAATCTATAATCAACATTAATTATTTTTATCCTACTTTTTATTTGGCAGCAATTTTTATCTACTTATCCATGTATAGTTCATCTAGGTTTTTTAGTTTGCTTAATTTTAAATTTTTAAAAACATTTTAAAATTAAAGATAAATATTTGACCTAAATTATCGGTTAAGTTTAATGTAAGTATATAACTATTTGATTGTCTATATTTATTTATATAGGTTAAGATCTATTTATAGATTTAGATAGATTAAAGAAGTTAAATAAATCACTTAATTATAACATTTTTTTCTAAAGATTATAAATTAGGTAATTGATGATGTCAATTTCTCAATCTTCACTTATAAATTCTCTATAATATCAATTTCAGAGTTTATTTGATATTTTTTTAAATAATATTATACATATAACATTTTTAATAATGATATGTCTAAATAAAAAGTTTATGTAACATAAATCACACAGAAATTTTTGTTTCTGTTATTAAAATGATAAAATTGTACCAATTTAAATATTTTAGAGTACTGATTATGTCTCTAAAATTAGTTTGAGATACTATATGCACTTTTATCCTAATAAAAAATATAATTATATATTAAATTTATATATATTTTTGGGTATAACTACGAACTAATTTGAATTTAGACATTGACGACGCTAAATAGAAAATAGAAAGCAAGTCTCCAAGTGTGGACGAAGCAAATGATCAAATATATAAAATTTATATTTTTTAAATTTTTTATACTCCTTCAATCTTTAATATATAATTTATTAAATTAATTTAATTAAATTAAAGAAGTTAGTTAAATTAATCAATATGATATTTTTTTTAAAAATACCTCAATCAATCATGTTCCTTAATTTCTTTTCTCCCTATCTTAATTGATTATTATTGAGAAAATATCAATAAGAATAATTTAAAAAAATAAATATTAAAAATAAATTTTATATTTAAAATTAAAATTAAATAAAAAATATACGTCTATTGTTATAAACGAAATCAATATAAATCAATAATAATGGGGCCTTTTAACTACCCACATCTTGATACACAGACCTGTGTTAAGTTTATTATTTGTATCGTCATTTAGTGGGTGCTTAATTATTAGGCATTTAGGCTATGACTTGACTTTATCGCATAAGAAGGAACATTTTAATACAAATAAAACACATAAATGGAAGCTTCAGTGTAGCAAAGAGAATAAAGAATACTAGGCAGCCCCTAATAGATTTTTCTAATATTTGTTTGTGTGTTGTTCCAAACATGAAGGTGGAGGGTCCACACCCAACCTAAATTTCGTCAATTTGTTTATAAACATGGATTAATAAAAACAGTCAATAATAGAGTACGATCTATATAGTTGGCATTATTTAATAGGATAACTGTACAAGTGTTTGTTTTAAGGCAAAATAATCATTATATCACAACAAATTGACAAAGTCTCAAAATGAATCAAAAGAAACAGAACTATTAAGTTTAACTGGAGACTCTAAAGGAATGATAAAAACAACACAGGACAAGTGATCTCACAGAAGGGTTTGAATATCATTCAACTGAATTGGCTGGAGATTGATAAAGCCTCAGTGGATACATTAAGTTTATTGTTGTTCTTGCTGGATGAGAGATTAATTTTTAAGCATAGGTAACACTGACCCTTCTCTTCTGTTCAAACTTCAAACCCTGTGATCTGGTTTCCACAATTACCTTTGGAAAGCATATGCTTTCTGGTCACGCGAGCGCGCACATACGCATGGGTTCTGGTAAAAAAACTGGGGCAAGACAAAATGGAACGAAGAGGCTAACACTATTATGATTACATGAATAATTTGTCAACGAAGAGGCTAAGACAATTATGATTACATGAATAATTTGTCTGACAAGAAGCAGTTCCACTAGTTACAAACTACATTGCAATTGCATACATCTCCAAAATACGTCGGCATGGGATAGAAATAGAGTATAAAGAAAACAAGGCTCAACAGCAGTGCAAAGCTACAGCTTTGCCCCAAGTTTAGCGGCAATAAAGGACAAGCAGTGCACATCCATGCTTTTCCACTTCAGCTGACAGCCTGACAGCGTCCCATGTCTTGTGTTGATGCCCTGTCCACTCCACACTTCCCTGCACTATAGTTGCCAGGTATTAACTTGGCAAGGTCTGATGTCTTTGCAGGTATCACTGTCTTCTGTTCATTCAGGTTGAAGAAAGCAACATAGACTTCTCCTATATAGAGATGTAACAGAAAGAGTGAGCAATATAGAAACTTCAAAAATAACAACTGCAAGCACCGGCCTAATAAGTACACATACGCATTGGGGGCGAGGGCGCAGCCAGGATTCGATATTGAAGGAGACCAAAATTAAAGAGTGTATATAGTAAAAGATTTGCATAAAACTTAAGAAGCAAAAATGTATAGCACATCTACAATAAAAAGAGTGGTTAAGAACACAAGACTTCCAACAAGTGAGATCTAGGGAGAGGCAGATGTATACAATCTTATTTCTGTAAGCAAAGAGGCTATTTCTCAGATTTCAACCAATGATATCCAGATCATATGACAACAGCCTGACCGTTGCTCCAAAGCTTACCCTCTCAGCACATATATAATACCAAGGAAGAAAGATTAAAACCCGGAGGGTCATGGCCAGTTAGTCCTCCCTCCATCCGCCCATTGGCCAAGGGAATCGGGACTTTGGTTTTCGGGGTAAGAAAGGAGAGAGATTGGATGTGAACATGCAAATAGGATCATGGTTATTGTTTCATGATGAGTAATGTTCTATCCTATTGTTTGGAGTAGGTGGGAAACTGAAGAAAACCCAAAAACATGAGAATAAGTTTTTATTGCAGCATCAGGCCTCGTCTTCCTTTTGCAATCCAAAAGTGAACCCCATGAAGAGAATGAGTTTTAGCTGCATTGAAGGCCAACTTGCATTAGAAAAAGAGACAAAAGTACATAACTAGACAATCTCTAGAAGCAATTCTAATTATTAAAGAAAGGTAAATATGTACAATTGTTCACCTTTAGCAGAATCTCCTGTAGCACAGAGGCTGGAATAACTATTTACCAGGGTCCCATTAGGGTTCAATTGCCACATCTGTTAAGATTGGAAAGGTTAGCTTCCAATAGATTAGAAATAAAATAGACAAAAAAAAAAAGATATCTGTGCTTAATTGGAAAAAAGTCATCAGCATATGCAATCTAGTTAGGGTTAATACAAGTAGACAAATATGTTATAAATATGTTATAGAAGTGTCAAAAAATTCTTGTCAATGGAATATGGACTACAACATACCTGATTAGCATCCCATCTGCAAGGAGAAAATGAGCCTCTCTTAAATTCTCTAGAAGTAAGCTTTCTTTTTGGAGAAGCTTCAAGACAAAGTTGCTTTGTGTTGGCTGCAACTAAATGATGTTTTCTTCTATGATCTTTTTGATTCGTGCTCTTTTCTCTGTATCAACACCAATATGACAATTTGTGCTGTCAACATCAGCACCAATTTTCTTTAAAGGAAAAATCCTAGACAATTAGAACAGATAAAGATAAAATTCGTTTACAATGCCACACGAATTTCTCTCTTGTGCACACAGAAAGGTGCCTGATGCTTGTTTTCTGAGCAAGGTATCCAACAGATTCTTTCAACATCTTCTTTAAAGCTTTCCATTGACCAACCAACTGCCTTTGACTCAGCACAGCCAGTGAGACCAATTAAATGTGTATTTGATGTTTGCCTACTTCTCTTAGATCCTCTCATTTGCTCAGTAAGATCTTGTCCTTGAATCTTCATATTCATCATGCTTGTGATATATGGAAACTGTCAATGCAGCAATATCGATAAGACACTAATCTGACAAACCCACTGTTCCCCCTGTCCCCCCTCCCCAAAAAACGAAAAAGAAAAAAAAGATTCACATTCCTCCATATTGTTTGAGCTCAAAGAATTAATCTCCAGAAGAGTAGGATTTGTGATGAGATTATAAGTCGTTTTATCAAGCTTCCGCACATCACCTCCATACATGAGAGGAGACTTTGCCATAGTCCACAAAGTCATCTGTAGGGAACAGGTTAATACTCTATATGCACACATAAATATAGGCACATGTGTAAGTTGAAGAGCAAGCCAGTAATGCTTCATGCATACCTGAGTTTTTTTCGCTCTTCTAGATTAAGGCGACCATACCTGTGTGGACCTTCATTTGAACCTATAAATTCAAAAGGGGGGAAAATATAGTTTCATGATCCATGTTCCAGAAATCTTAAAACAGCTCATGGTAGTCTTCTACCATATGAGATGAATGAATGCACATTTTTCTAAATTTTCAAATGGTTTTCAACAGATTTAGTGCGTCGGTTGTCTCTTCATTTTAAACTTTAATATAATATATATCTGCAGTCGGCAGAGAAGCTTCATGCAGCCAGCAGATTCAGTTCATTCATCCGTTATCACCAACCCAATAAAGCAAGAAGGTCATGATATTCAATCTGGATAAGAAAAAGTAGCAGCAAGATAGCATATCTAAGTCACCTGGATCAGTTAATCATCCAATGGTAGCATATCCAAATTAGGCCATGACTATCCCTTAAAACCCCTTGCCCCTATCATATAAGCAGTAGAAAAATCCCTGATTCAGAAAAAAAATGAAGTTATATATATATGAAGAAAAAAGTAACTGAAAACAGATAGGTAAGTAGCACAATTGCTAAGTCTCTGAGGGCTGAGTTGTCAATATTAACCTCAAAACAATGTTTACACCTTGACACATCAAAATGAGCCACAACATCACCCCATGTATCCCAGTCATCTCCTGTTATGCGATATAAGTTAACTAGTCCACTGACATCCTTGGCCATTGCTGGTGTCACACTGGTTCCAGGGGGCAGAGAGTGTACAATGAGGCGATCAAGAGCCATGAGAATCTGAGCATGACATATTAAAATGTAAGAAGCCAATAAATAATTCTTTGCCAAAATACTTCTGACCTACCATTTATTTTCTTGGATTTTTTTTTTCTTTGGGAGAGGGGGTGTAAAGATAAAGGAGTATCCAGCATGATGTGAGTGTAAATAAAAGAGAAAGAGGACTTGGCAAACTGCATAAGACCTCTGAAACATATCTTATTTCATTCAAATCTAAGTCGTCGCCGAACATGCAGTCATGTTTCACTGAAAGGGAAAAATCCATGCGCATTCAAAATCACAAGCAGTACTGCTTAAGATTTCTCTGACGCCTCTCTATCTTTCTTTTCCCACCCATAATGCAGTCATTTCTAGATGTCTGAATGCTTAAAGAAAAAAAAAAAAGGAATCTTTAGTCACTAATTTTAAGTGTGGCTCAAGAAAGGAGGAAAACTAGATTAGTCCTACGGTGTTTTGAGATAGAAGCTTCCAATGATATTAGAACTTCACCCAAAGTTAGAGGAAACTTTAAAATAACAACTCTTTCTCTCTCTCTCAAAAGCACACAACTATCTTGATGAAACAGACCGTAAAAATGCTTCACTTAGGTGAGGAGGACAACTTGAAAGCAATGTCAAAATCCATCATAAATTTTGTCAATGTGATGATAGATACCCTGATATAGCAAGATATATAAACCTAAATTGAATACCATAATCAACACCCCACGCAGCATAATGCTCATAGAGGGACCTCAAAAAGGCTCTTCCTGCCCCGAGCTTTGTATTTGCATTCATGAAACCAGGAGGCATTCATGCACAAGCCCTTTCTGGGATTGCTATGTCTTTTGCATGCCACACTTTACCGGATCCAGTATATGGAACACCCTGGCAAATTAGGAAAGAATGAATTGAAAGGTCAGCCAAAAGAAACAAACACTTAAGATCTGAGTAGGAGTTCAACTTCAGATCATTTTCTTATTTGAGGAACAAGAATCCAAAAAAGAAGGAAAAACATTCCTTATGCAATGCTATCAATATCCTTCTAATGATGAATGTTTAGGTAAAATATGTTACATAAGTGGCCCATTAATTATTACCATCATCTATGACAACGAGTTAAAAATTATCATGTATCATATCTTAGTAGAAAAAATGTGGAGCAATACCTTCCTTGGATCAAGGATAGGGGTGTTTGCATTGACTGCTTGAGTACTTATCCCTCTCATCACATGAATCCCAAACTTCAAACCCATGCTATGTACTTTATCTGCCACTTCTTTGAATCCTTTCCCATCTTTAGAAGAAGGCCACCTTTGTGGATCAGGGATCATCCTTCCCCATTCATCAATCACATCAAATCCAAGAGAATAAGAACAAGCACCCTCAACTTTTCTTCTATACCAAAGGTAATCACCACAACATACTACAGGTTTACGCATGAAAGAAATCATATCAATATTCAACCAAGAGTACCGCTAAAATGATTAAATTCACCCACATAGTGGCCTACAGTATTTATACCTCATATCCATGAGCATGGAGATGTTGGGAGATGACTTCTGCACTCTGTACGAATTCTTCTTCGGAAATTGTCCAGCAAAAGGAATCATAGGAATTCCAACCTCTTGGTGGGAAACTTGCTTTCCATGGGCCTCTCTCATTCTCAGATATATCTTTTGATGTCACACTGAAATGAACTATCAACTATTTTAAAACAATATCTTCTCCACCAATTTTAAATTTGATTAAAGGAACTTGGGAAGTCTAATTTACGGGAGGATAAAAGAAAATTATGTTCAAGCATTTGCCACTTGTTAGTCTGATTTCCCACAACTTAAGATAGAAAAAAGTCTGTTACTCATGGCTGATACCCAAAAGGTTATAGGTTGTATACTAAAAGAATATGTTCAAACCACTATAGCTCAAAAGGCTAAAACTGTCATAATTCGCCAGGTACTGCCCTTAAAGGTTGCTACAGACACACGATTAAAATAATCCATTTTCAAAGTAGCTACTATAAACATTTTTTTACATGTCCGCCCCAAAAAGATTAGCTCAAAACATCAGCTTTTAAAAGCTATTCCCTGCATCGGCTTTCAAACAACACTTAACCTACCTGTCAAATCCTTCCGTTTTCTTTTGTTTCTGGCTTTCGACATAACTTGGGTCCATAACTACAACAGATTTTGGATCGCAAGGTAAATATGTTTCTCGTAAATTTTGAGCACATTATCTTTCATAAGTAAGAAATTATACATACAAACTGACGCACACTAGATAAACAAGATGTAAACAATTAAGATGTGATATAATTTTAGTCGGAAACAGCAATCCACCTATGCTTTAAGCTGCATGATTCCAGAAAGCTGTCTTGCTCTATGTTTAGTTATTCACGAAACATAAGCCAAAATGTTCCTCAATACGCATATTTTCGGACCAAATTATCCAGAAGCAAGCTATGAAACCCTGAAGTTGCTAATTAAGCTAATGTAACAGCAAAAGAAGAAGATGATGGTGACAATTGACATCCCTCTGAATACCCCCAAAAGAAGAAGAAGGAAACAGATTGAGATCACGGAGACACTATAAAATAATATAACATTATACCGTTGTCGTGTGCATAACATTATACCGTTACTTGTCCGTCTCTGTACATTAGCTGCTTTGTTCAGATAGGTCACATATCGTCCCCGCCGCAACCTGGTAAGCCCACGTCGCTACTTCACGCCGTCTCTCACTGTAAAATTTACCAAATGGGAACGTACGGAGTGAAGAAAGAAAACGAACAAAAATTTTACAGCTTTGAAGGAAAGGACGGGACTTCGGTTCTTTGTTGAATTGATTCATCAATGTCGGGCGCTTTAGCCAAAAGATACGGAGATTTGTAAGAAATAACATGGCAAATTAGCAATCGCACTGGTTAAGTTCCATCTTCCAACTAATCAAATGATACGATTTATTAAAATGTTAGTTAAAATTAATTAAAAATAATAATAAAATTATATTTTTTAAAAGATATATTTGTAAGGAATTAGAAGCCACGCAGCGGAAATAAACTTTAAAAATTTTCCATTCCTTGCCAGGATCTGCCGTATGTGTTTAAGTCAAGTGGAAAGAATCATTACCCTTAGTGTTGCTCAGCGAATTTCACAGCTTCTCTACGTGGGTGGTGATCTCTTTCTGATCGCAAGAAATCGACAGAGTGTTCCTCAGCGACCTTCACAGCTTCTCTCCGCGGACGGTGGTCTCTTTCCGATCACAAGAAGTCGACGCCTCAAGTCAGCTTCCTCTACTGGTATCCACACGAACAGCGTTCCAACCACGAACGACGTGCTAGCGTCTCCTGTCCCTCCAAGGCTTTCACAAGTCTCCGTCTCTATTTCGACAGTTTCTTGTCTGCAAACCTTTTGCAGATTCCGTTCGGCCTTTTGTGTTCTGTGTTATTTTCAAACGTAGCTCCTCCAATCAGATATAGAGGATGTTATGCGTTTTTCCACTTAACCTAATTGGATTTTGGAGTTAATCTTATATTAATTCCGAATTGATACAATATCATATATTGTATAATTTTATAAGAAACTAATTAAATAAAATAATATTAAATCCGTCCCACAGATTTAATTACCTATTTATTTAACTTTAAATAAAGATGAGACTGAGTTATATTTGATTTATTCCCATAAATCAAATTTGAGATATCCTATCAATTTAAATTTCGAATTTCAAACGTGATAGAGATTTAATTTATCCTTATAAATTAAATCTTATAAATATCTCTTATATGAGATATCCTATCAATTTGAATTTCGAATTTCAAACGTGATAGAGATTTAATTTATCCTTATAAATTAAATCTTATAAATATCTCTTATATGAGATATCCTATCAATTTGAATTTCGAATTTCAAACGTGATAGAGATTTAATTTATCCTTATAAATTAAATCTTATAAATATCTCTTATATGAGATATCCTATCAATTTGAATTTCGAATTTCAAACGTGATAGAGATTTAATTTATCCTTATAAATTAAATCTCATATATCTCATATATATAATATATATATATATATACGAATTTATATATATACGAATATAAATATAAATAAATATATATACATTCACCTGGATCTTTCATTGAATCTGGACATGTCTTAGATTCAATGAATCTGGACGTCATAGCTCGTGTTGGGCTATTTTGTGTGCGACCCTGTAGGCCCATATGAAGTTGGCAGTGGGCCATTTGCTATACTAGCCCACAAGTCGCAAGCGGTCTCTAGGAAGACATAACAACTACCCAAATCATATGAGGATCGATAAACGATGTAACCTTTTATACAACCATATCATGTCCCTTCTGTCACGCGATATTTTGGTCATGGATGAGGCATGGATAATGTCATCCTCCTATTCCCGACCGTTACTTTCTCGATCCCTGAGTAGTCTGACTATAGAAATGGAACTACCTTTCCATTACAGTATGGCCATACATTTCTCAGACTCACTCATCGAGGGGCCCAGTAATATCTCTCCACGAATGTGAGGGACAAATTCCATCTTGACCATTCACATTCCTCCGCATGAAAAACCACTAAGCCCGAACATAGTCTTTATGATCACTCGGTCAAAAGTGACTTTTGACTAGGTCAAAGCTGAGCGTTTTGTCATGTAGGAATCCATGATGATCTCAGGTCAAAGGGCATATTGACATGGTTTGTATATGAGAGAAGCTTATGACGTTACCCATGCAGTTCTCTCATAGCGGGTCGGTCCAACACCCTGTACTCTTACATGTGCTTATGACTTTGATTTATATCTCTATACATCTTCAAAGTCATACTGGTCTTATTTCATCTGTGCTCCCACATAGATGATCGACCAGGGACATTTAGGATAATATCATGAATTATCCAAGGATGGTCATCATAGTAAACATGCAAATAATATGATAACTCAATTAATAAATTCATAAATCAATAATGTTCATAAGACAATGATTGGCCCCTAGGGCACGATTTCCAACAACCTCCCACTTGCACTAGGTACAATCATTAATTTGACTAATTCCCATTGACCTAACATGACGCTCATGCTTTGCCTGCACAAGCGGCTTTGTTAGAGGATCAGCAACATTATCTTCTCCTGCTACTTTACATATTTTTATATCACCTCTATCGTTGATTTCTCTGATGAGATGAAATCGCCTGAGTATATGCTTGGTCCTTTGATGTGACCTAGGCTCTTTGGCCTGTGCAATAGCACCGCTATTGTCACATAGCAAAGTTATTGGATCTGAGATGGTAGGTATCACCCCTAATTCTGTGATGAACTTCCTGATCCAAACGGCTTCCTTAGCTGCATCAGATGCTGCTATATACTCAGCTTCCGTTGCATAATCTGCTACAGTGCCCTGCTTAGAGCTCTTCCAGCTTACTGCTCCATTATTGAGGAGGAATATGTATCTAGACTGCGATTTTTGGTCGTCCTGGTCAGTTTGGAAACTCGCATCTGTGTAACCAGTTATACAGAGCTCATCATCCAATCCACCATAGACCAAGAATAAGTCCTTAGTCCTTCTTAAGTACTTAAGGATATTCTTGACAGCAGTCCAATGGCCCTCACCAGGGTCCTGTTGGTATCTGCTAGTCATACTTAAGGCAAACGAGACATCCGGTCGAGTACATAACATGGCGTACATGATAGATCCTATGGCCGAGGCATATGGAACCTTACTCATGCGACCTCGCTGATCAGATGTACTAGGACACAGATCTTTGCTGAGGTGAGTACCATGAGACATGGGTATGAAACCCCTCTTTGATTCGTGCATACTGAACCTGTGCAGTATTTTGTCTATGTATGTACTCTGACTGAGTCCTAGAAGTCTTTTAGATCTATCTCTATAGATCCTGATTCCTAGGATGTAGGTGGCTTCACCCAAGTCTTTCATCGAGAAAGACTTTCCTAACCAAGACTTGACAATCTGCAAGGTAGGAATGTCATTCCCAATAAGTAGGATGTCATCGACATAGAGTACCAAAAACACAACTGTGCTCCCACTGACCTTCTTGTACACACAAGGTTCATCAATGTTTTGAAGAAATCCAAACTCTTTGATTACTTCATCAAAACGATGATTCCAACTCCGAGAGGCTTGCTTTAGTCCATAAATGGACCTTTGAAACTTGCACACTTTACCAGAGTCCTCGGAACGCACAAACCCTTCAAGTTGTGTCATGTACACATCCTCAAGGAGCTTTCCATTAAGGAAGGCTGTCTTGACGTCCATCTGCCATATTTCATAGTCATAATATGCTGCAATAGCAAAGAGGATTCTGATTGATTTGGCCATTGCTACTGGGGAAAAGGTCTCATCATAGTCCACACCATGAGTTTGAGTAAAACCTTTTGCAACCAGTCGTGCCTTGAAGACATTTACATTGCCATCCATGTCAGTTTTCTCTTTGAAAACCCACTTGCACCCGACGGTTTTTACACCTTCAGGCGAGTCGACTAAGGTCCAAACCTGATTGTCGTACATGGATTGCATCTCAGACTTCATGGCACTAAGCCATTTTTCAGAGTTTGGTCCCACTATAGCTTCTCGATAGGTAGTCGGCTCATTATGCTCAATGAGCAACACATCACGACTATCAGAAATCAGAAATCCATATCTCTGAGACTGAAGTCGTGTCCTATTAGACTTTCGTGGACCTTGCGTGACTTGAGGAGTCTCAACAACTTATTGTGAGTCTTCTCTATTTTCCATCTGCAGTTCTGTGGTGTCTTGTAGCTCTCGAACTTCTTCGAGTTGTACCTTACTCCCACTGGTTCTTTTAGAGATAAATTCTCGTTCAAGAAAGATACCATTTCTGACAACAAACACTTTGTTATCAGCAGGGTTGTAGACATAATATCCCTTGGTTTCCTTAGGATATCCCACAAAAAGGCATTTTGAGGATTTGGGCGCTAATTTGTCTGAGGCTTGTTGCTTAACATAGACCTCGCATCCCCAAATCTTGAGGAAAGACAAACTAGGCGTCCTCCCAGTCCATATCTCATACGGAGTCTTTTCGATTGCCTTAGATGGAACACGATTGAGTGTGAACGCAGCTGTCTCTAGGGCATGGCCCCAAAAGGAGGGCGGAAGATCTGTCCGACTCATCATGGATCGAACCATATCTAATAGTGTTCGATTTCTCCGTTCAGAAACGCCATTCCATTGTGGTGTCCCTGGAGGAGTCAATTGTGAGAGTATCCCACAACTCCTAAGATGATCTATGAACTCTTGGCTCAAATATTCACCACCCCGATCAGATCGAAGGGCTTTAATTGTTTTGCCAAGTTGGTTTTGTACTTCATTTTGAAATATCTTGAACTTTTCAAAAGATTCAGATTTATGTTTCATTAGATAGATGTACCCATATCTGCTGAAATCATCTATGAATGTTATGAAGTACGAATAACCTCCTCTGGCATTTGTGTTTATCGGTCCACACACATCTGTATGTATGAGGCCCAATAAATCAGTGGCCCTCTCACTGTGCCCAGTGAAGGGTGACTTTGTCATCTTTCCTAACAAGCAAGACTCGCAAGTGTCATATGATTCAAAATCAAATGAGTTTAGAAATCCATCTTGATGGAGTTTGGAAATGCGTTTCTCATTTATGTGGCCCAGACGACAGTGCCAGAGGTATGTGGGATTCAAATCGTTCGGTTTGACCATTTTGGCGGTTATGTTATAGATATTTCCATGATTGGGTTGCTCTAAATTTAATATGTAATGATCAACATGCAAATCACCATGAGCATAGAAAACATCATTACGATAAATAGAACATCTACTATTCCCAGCAATGGAAGTGAAACCTTCCTTATCCAAATAAGAAAGTGAAACAATGTTACTACTTAAAGCAGGAACATAATAGCAATTGTTCAAAACTAACAAAAGCCCAGTGGGCAGAACTAATTCATAAGTGCCTACAGCTAACGCAGCAACCCTTGCTCTGTTTCCAACTCGTAGGTCAACCTCGCCCTTTTTCAGCTTCCTACTGTCCTTTAGTCCCTGCACATTTGTACAAATGTGAGAACCACATGCAGTATCTAATACCCATGAGGTGGAAGTAGAAAGATGAATGTCTATAACATAAATACCTGAAGCGATAGCCCCGCTATCCTTCTTGTTCTTTTTCAGATCTTCGAGGTAGAGTTTGCAATTCCTCTTCCAATGACCCGGTTCATTGCAGAAGAAGCAGACTCCTTCCTTCGGAGGCTTTGCCTTCTTTGGTGCAGGCTTGGATTCGGGCTTGCCTGACTCTTTGGTCTTACCTGATGGGCCATGACCCTTTCCCTTTCCCTTGCCTTTCTTTTTCGTACCCTTTCCTTTCTGAACCATCAAAACACTACTGGGTTTCTTCTTAAGACTCGGCTCAGCAGTTTTAAGCATCCCATGCAGTTCAGAAATAGATTTCTCCATGTTGTTCATGTTGTAATTCATGACAAACTGGTCATAACTTTCCGGGAGTGAGTTCAAGATCAAATCCGTAGCTAACTCCTGGCTCATGGGAAATCCAAGCCTTTCAAGGTGATCAATGTACCCTTTCATCTTTAAGACATGAGTACTAACTGATGCACCTTCAGCCATCTTGCAGGAATGTAAGGCCTTAGTGGTCTCATACCTCTCTTACCTTGCCTGTTGCTGGAACATTTCCTTGAGATGCACAATCATCTCATAAGCCTCCATGTGTTCGAGATCTCTTTGGAGCTCTGGAACCATGGTGGCTAGCATTAAGCATCCCACATCGACAGAGTCTTCCTTATGCTTCGTGTAAGCATCTCTCTGAGCTCTGGGAGCATTGGCGGCTGGCTCCTCAGGAATGGGTTGATCTAGGACATGCGCCTTTCTTTCCTGCTTGAGAACAATTCTCAAGTTCCTAAACCAGTCAAGAAAGTTTGTCCCATTAAGTTTGTCCTTCTCAAGGACAGATCGCAGCGATAATGTAGCAGTATTACTAGTCGACATGATTCTACAATTAAAATATGCAGTTGAATTAGCAATCTCCCACTAAATAAACAACCCTCAATGCAATAATTAGTGGGCTAAGATCCATATTTGGCTTAAAATTAAGTCCGCTTTGGCAGGACGCTTAAATTAAGTTATTTAGGTAGGTAACACCTTTACCAATTACATCAAATGTAACTCTTAGATGTTTATGGGATCCTATCATCATATGATATGGCATATTTTTAATCCCATCTAATGCCTTGAGACCCAAAACCGTTTTGTTAATCTCAAATAAGTCAAACAATAATAAACATGTGAGAGTAGCACCATTACTCTTGCTTATCTCCCCAAGATTACTCAACTGCACCCACTTTGGTGGAGTCTACAATTGAGCGATCGAGGTTTTGACAAGTGTTCATAAATTGACGGCATTATGACTTAAGATTTCATTTAGAGGGCTTAATTAACTATCTGTTTTTATGAGGATGCATGTATCCCAGTTTGTAACTCATACAAGTAATATGCATGTGCTGATCTAATCATAAGATGCATAATTCAAACGTGATACAATATGGCTCACCTATCCTAAGTCCCCTCAAGCCAATGAGAGGAGCTCTCTAGTAAGAAAAGAGAAATTACATATAGAAACCTCTTTTAACATTCGAGGGGAGTGAGATGAGATGAGAAGGTATATTGAGAGTATATGGAGGAAGGCACGACACGCAGGCCGTATTTAAAAATTACAACACTTGCAATCTAGAGCCATATTGTTCACCATACCCAAACATTCAAGAATCAATATTCAGATCTAATCGAAGGGCAAAAAAATTCACAAAGTAACATATGTTACGGTTATGTTGCGCTACGAACAGGTAGCTACGGCTGTCCCGCTAGCTGGTTAGCGGGCGGGGTCTCTGGGGCAGCGCCCCGGAAGAATTTTTTTTTTGTTTTTGTTTCATAAATAATCACGAATCTGAATTCGGTTTTCACAAATAATCACAAATTCGAATTCGGTTTTCTTAGACCCCATCTATGCGGATTGATCAAATCAAAAAGCATCACCACCGATTTCAATTTCCTTTTAGATTCCTTTTATGTCATACACAATATGGATTCCATATATGTCACACATACAACGCTTATTATATGATCGGCTACTACTAACATATATCATATAAATCACAAATCAAGCCTAACTTAAACACAAAACGGCATGGCTCTGATACCACTGTAAGGAATTAGAAGACACGCAGCGGAAATAAACTTTAAAAATTTTCCATTCCTTGCCAGGATCTGCCGTATGTGTTTAAGTCAAGTGGAAAGAATCATTACCCTTAGTGTTGCTCAGCGAATTTCATAGCTTCTCTACGTGGGTGGTGATCTCTTTCTGATCGCAAGAAATCGACGGAGTGTTCCTCAGCGACCTTCACAGATTCTCTCCGCGGACGGTGGTCTCTTTCCGATCACAAGAAGTCGACGCCTCAGGTCGGCTTCCTCTACTGGTATCCACACGAACAGCGTTCCAACCACGAACGACGTGCTAGCGTCTCCTGTCCCTCCAAGGCTTTCACAAGTCTCCGTCTCTATTTCGGCAGTTTCTTGTCTGCAAACCTTTTGCAGATTCCGTTCGGCCTTTTGTGTTCTGTGTTATTTTCAAACGTAGCTCCTCCAATCAGATATAGAGGATGCTATGCGTTTTTCCACTTAACCTAATTGGATTTTGGAGTTAATCTTATATTAATTCCGAATTGATACAATATCATATATTGTATAATTTTATAAGAAACTAATTAAATAAAATAATATTAAATCCGTCCCACAGATTTAATTACCTATTTATTTAACTTTAAATAAAGATGAGACTGAGTTATATTTGATTTATTCCCATAAATCAAATTTGAGATATCCTATCAATTTAAATTTCGAATTTCAAACGTGATAGAGATTTAATTTATCCTTATAAATTAAATCTTATAAATATCTCTTATATGAGATATCCTATCAATTTGAATTTCGAATTTCAAACGTGATAGAGATTTAATTTATCCTTATAAATTAAATCTTATAAATATCTCTTATATGAGATATCCTATCAATTTGAATTTCGAATTTCAAACGTGATAGAGATTTAATTTATCCTTATAAATTAAATCTTATAAATATCTCTTATATGAGATATCCTATCAATTTGAATTTCGAATTTCAAACGTGATAGAGATTTAATTTATCCTTATAAATTAAATCTCATATATCTCATATATATAATATATATATATATACGAATTTATATATATACGAATATAAATATAAATAAATATATATACATTCACCTGGATCTTTCATTGAATCTGGACATGTCTTAGATTCAATGAATCTGGACGTCATAGCTCGTGTTGGGCTATTTTGTGTGCGACCCTGTAGGCCCATATGAAGTTGGCAGTGGGCCATTTGCTATACTAGCCCACAAGTCGCAAGCGGTCTCTAGGAAGACATAACAACTACCCAAATCATATGAGGATCGATAAACGATGTAACCTTTTATACAACCATATCATGTCCCTTCTGTCACGCGATATTTTGGTCATGGATGAGGCATGGATAATGTCATCCTCCTATTCCCGACCGTTACTTTCTCGATCCCTGAGTAGTCTGACTATAGAAATGGAACTACCTTTCCATTACAGTATGGCCATACATTTCTCAGACTCACTCATCGAGGGGCCCAGTAATATCTCTCCACGAATGTGAGGGACAAATTCCATCTTGACCATTCACATTCCTCCGCATGAAAAACCACTAAGTCCGAACATAGTCTTTATGATCACTCGGTCAAAAGTGACTTTTGACTAGGTCAAAGCTGAGCGTTTTGTCATGTAGGAATCCATGATGATCTCAGGTCAAAGGGCATATTGACATGGTTTGTATATGAGGAAGCTTATGACGTTACCCATGCAGTTCTCTCATAGCGGGTCGGTCCAACACCCTGTACTCTTACATGTGCTTATGACTTTGATTTATATCTCTATACATCTTCAAAGTCATACTGGTCTTATTTCATCTGTGCTCCCACATAGATGATCGACCAGGGACATTTAGGATAATATCATGAATTATCCAAGGATGGTCATCATAGTAAACATGCAAATAATATGATAACTCAATTAATAAATTCATAAATCAATAATGTTCATAAGACAATGATTGGCCCCTAGGGCACGATTTCCAACAATATTATTATTTATGAAAGAAAATGGGTGATAATTCATATAATGATTATTATGGTCAAATTATTATTATTTTTTATTTTAAATATAAGAGTTAGATATATAATATATTTTAATTTTAAATATAAAATATTAATCAATTGTGTCTCTTAAAAATATAATTTTTTTAAATATTTTATATAATTGTTATATTAAGGGTTTTTTTGTCTTAATATTAAGAGAGTTTATATTAATAATAGTTTAAATATATGTAATTAAAAATAATATTTTAATAAAATTAATATCTAATTGTTATATATAATTAATTTAATTTTTTAATTTATTTAAATTAATTAAATAAATTTTATATTATAATAAATAGAGGCAATTAGTATTAAATCTTGTCCAGATACCATTGTATAATGTAAAGTGGAAACCTTATTTAGTGACGTGCATTTACAATGATAAAAGTTGTGCCTTAAAAAAGAAAGATAAGTAGGAGTGTATATAGGTATGTTGGATGGCTGAAATCTACTTTTACTCAGTAAAAATTTTAATTATTTTAAGTTGGATATGAGTGAGTTGAATATGGATAAATTTAATATATCTAAATTGTGATGTTATGCTCATATTGTAAAAAAATTTATAATTATAAATTTCTAAAATAATATTATATTCATATGTCATCAAGAGTTAAAAATATATATAATCCACTAAAAATAAGATAGTAAAAAGATAATAATTAAAATATTAAAATATATTGTATAAAAAAATCGTGAAACCTAAATAGTTTGTAATTATAATTTTGTATCAATCTTCTCAATATTAACAAGGATAAAGTATCTGAAAAAATAAAATAAATAATTATAATTTATAATATAATCATATAATGATTAGCAAAGTTAAAAAAAAAATATAGTTATAAATATTAAAAGATATAACTTACCTATTTAACTATTCATATTTCTAAAATGACTATTTAGTTACCAGAAGTTATCATCTTCTCCCTTATAAATGTAGTATCTAGGGGAAAAAAATAAGAAGAGGTGCTCATAGATAGGGTAGGGCAAGGCATCCCTCCACCTGATGCTTAACTCGAAAAAAATATAGATTATATTTTACAACTTAATACTTAACTATACCTTATATTTATTTGGCTCGATAGGCTTTTTTATTATAAGCTCATGTGGGGTATAGCAGACTGTGAAAGCCTAAAGTAAGTGTTGTTATTATATATCTTTATCTGAAAATTGCAACACTAATTAATTATTTTATGCTGCTCAGTTAATGAGGTTATAGTTCTATAAGATTGACTGGTTAAAAGTTGGCACAATTGCTATAGGATACTTTTCTTATATGGATACCATATGTTCATGTGGTTGAGACTTGAGACTTAATAATCTTTTGAGGAAAAATATGAATATATATGTCCCTACATTTTCAACTTATTTTAAATTTCAAAATTCTAAATTATGAATTCTTATAAAAATGTGTTTTCATTTGCTTATTAACTATAATAAATAACTATTAAAGTATAGGAAAGAAAATTAATTTAGGATTTTGAAATTCAAGAAGTATTTTTGTTAAATTTTCCCTTTTAGTTATGTTATTGTATCCTCTTAGCCTTTAATATAAAATTTATTTAATTAATTTAATTATATTAAGGATGTTAGTTAAACTAGTTAATATGATAAATTTTTCTTAAAATATCCTCACAATTTTCTTTAACTCTATCCTTTACTTTATTATTATTGAGAAAATATGAATATGAGTAATTTAAAAAAAATGATAAATATAGAAAATATACCTTATATTTAGAATTAAAATTAATTTCTAAATTAGCTATTTTTAGAGTGTATTTGGCTCAACTAAGGGAAGGAAATGTGGGGATTTTAACGGAGGGAGAGGAAGAAAAAAGAAAGGAAGTGATTTTAATATTATATTGTTTGAAGTGATAAAAAAGGAGAGGAGGGATTAATGTAATATTATTTAGTTCAAGATATAGGTGGAGGAAAAAATATATTTTTATGGAGACAATGCTAGATGTAGAAGGGGTATTTTAGGGATATTAAAAAAATATTATAGATATAATAGTTAAAATAAGACAAAAAAATAATCTTATCTCTAAATCTTCCCAATTTTAAAGGAGAAAATTTTAAAATTTTTTCCATCTCCTCTTAAAAATTATGTAGTATTAAATAAAAAAAATAAATAAAATATCTCTCTTCCCCTTTTAAACCCTCGTACTAAACTAGGAGGAGTAGTTTTTTTATTAGGTCATTCTATTTTTTTTAATTATATGTATTTATTTTTATACTCATAATTTGTCAACGAAATAACCTTCTTAGCTGACGACATAATTCTCACCTAGTATATATATATATATATATATATATATATATATATATATAGATTATGTCCCAAGAGCATAATATTTATTTTTATTTTTATGTTGATAATAAATAAATTTCACTCCATCATTTTATTTTTAAAAAGTTGTAAGAGATTATGAGCATAGAAACAAACTAATATAACTGTAAAAATTGTAGGGATTCAATGAAAAGAAAAAAAGATCTGCAAAACCTGATTATAAGTTTAATGAAATTATTTTTTGATCATTTAGTAAAATTATAAAAATGGACCCATTAACTACATGGTAGTTTTTTTTTTTTAATTTAAGACCCCACTCAATTTTTTTACATCTCGAATTCGAGTATAGGGCAGACATATGTGCTGTAAAGAGTTTCAACTAGATGTTAATTTTTAATCTACTACTCAGATATAGTGGTTGATATTATAAAAAAAATATGATACCATTTTTAACTTCAAATTGGGCTGGACCCCTTGGCCTAAGTGCATGTTTTGATTCAGCATTTGAGAATAAATTTTAGGTAAAATCTCAATTTAAAAAAATTTAATATAAATATTAATTTTTGTCTAGAATTGATTTTGGGTCAAAACCTCGGTTTAAAAAAAATTGAACTAAACAACCATTTTTGTTCAAAATTAATTTTAGGCAAAACCTCAATTTGAAACCATGGTTTTGAATAAGCTACTGAAAATGGATTTTAGAATTGTAAAACAGTTTATAGATTATCTAATTACTATTTTACCCATACTTTTTTCTTATATTCTCTCTCATCTCTCTTCTCTCTCCTCTCTTATCTCTTTTTTTCACACTATCTCCTCTTTCCTCTCTCTTCTCTACACTCTCTCCTCTCTCCTATTTCTTCTCTCTCATTTCTCCTATTTATTCTCTACCATCTCTCCTCTCTCATACTTTAATCAAATCATACCCTTTTTTAGTAATTTATTAATATAAAAAGTGATTATACTATTAATTATCAAAACATCTCTATTTTCAGAATCTATTCTTACTAAAATCTATTTTTTCTAAAATCTATTCTCCAAAAGCTAATCCAAACACACCCTAAAGTTACTTGGGCTTATGAGGTAACGATTTGTCAACTCGGCCCCGTCCATAAACTATGAAGTCCAGAAGAAGAAAAAAAAGGCACTCCCATAGCTGAACCTCAAGGTTGAACTCACTCCCTGTTCCCCTCCTCTTCAGTCTTCCCTCTATCCTCCAATCAGGCGAAGGGAAAAATATCGGAGAAGAGAAAACGAAAAAGGAAAAACCTGAGGGAATATTTAGTATCGCATTCCATATCTTCAAGAAAAGCGTCTGGGTTTGAATTCATTGTTATTCAGAACAGGAATATTTTTGTTACTCTGTTCGTTGCTATGCGTTCACTCTGATATGTTTCAACGTCTTGGCGCTCACCGCCACATATACCGCTCTCAAATCTCCAAGTACGTTAAAACAGGACTCATCGACAAAGCCATTCAGGTGTTCAACGAAATGACCCAATCAAAATGCCGCGTCTTTAGTTTGGATTACAATCGCTTCATCGGTGTTTTGGTTCGCCAATCACGCTTCGATTTGGCTGAATATTATTATTGTAAGATGAATCTCCAAGGTTTTTCTTTGACGTCATTCACTTACTCGAGGTTTATTTCTGGTTTGTGTAAAGTTAAGAACTTTTGCCTCATAGAGAAGCTTCTTCAAGACATGGATAATCTGGGGTGTGTCCCTGACATTTGGGCTTTTAACATTTATTTGAATATTTTATGTCGTGAGAATAGGTTAGACATGGCTCTACAGGTCTTTTCTAGCATGTCCGATAAAGGAAGAGAACCTGATGTTGTATCATATACCATAATTATTCACGCATTATGTAAATCTGAACGCCTTGAGGAAGCCACACAAATGTGGGAAAATATGATTGAAAAGGGGTTATCCCCGGATTGTAAGGTTAGCACGGCGCTTGTTATTGGGTTGTATAGTGGTAGAAAGGTTAATTTGGCATATGAACTTACAGTAAGTGTTATCAAGGGTGGAGTTGAGATTAATAATTTGATTTATAATGCTTTGATAAGTGGATTCTGTCAGATGGGTAGGATCGATAGAGCGCTAACTATCAAATCGTTCATGAGGAGAAATGGGTGTGAGCCAGATTTGGTTACGTACAACATACTGTTAGATTATTGTTGTAATGAGCTTATGCTGGATGAGGCAGTGAAGTTGATGAAGAAGATGGAGAAAAATGGGATGGAACTAGATGTATATAGCTATAATGAATTGCTGAAGGGTCTCTGTAAAGCTCATAAGCTGGAGGAGGCCTATGTAATGATGGTGAAGACAATGGAAAGGAAAGGGCTGTGTGATGTTGTTTCTTATAATACTATTATTAGAGCTTTTTGTAAGGCTCGTCAGATCAGAAGGGCTTACGAGTTGTTTGAGGAAATGAATGGGAAGGGAATTCAACCGGATGTGGTGACATTCACAATCCTTATAAAAGCTTTTTTGATAGAAGGTAATTCTGATATTGTTAAGGAACTTCTTGATCAAATGACAAGGATGGATTTGCTTCCTGATCGTATATTCTATACGACAATTTTTGATCATCTATGCAAGACTGGGAAGATTGATATGGCTTGTAGTGTCTTCAGTGATATGGTGGAGAATGGAATAATTCCTGATGTGATCTCATATAATGCCATCATAAACGGGCTCTGTAAAGCCTCTAAAATAACAGATGCCATGCATTTATATAATGAAATGCAGATGAAAGGACTCTATCCTGATGAGGTGACTTTCAAGTTGATCATTGGAGGTTTATTAAGGGAAAGCAAGCTTTCTGTTGCTTGTATGGTTTGGGACCAAATGATGGAGAAGGGTTTTACACTTGATAGAGTCCTTTCTGAGACTCTAATCAATGCCATCAGATCAAGTGATGCTACATGAGGAATGCAGTTGTTTGAATTTTGTGAACCTCCGAACTACATAACTCTTTTCTCTGTGTGACGGAATTAAAGCTTAGGCTCGCTTAACATTTCGATATAATATATTCTTAACACATTGGCAGAGTTATCCTCTTTCTGCATTTCATGACACCAAGAAATCTTTGCCAAACCATTCTGGCCCGCCAGTGCAATGCCGTGCTGTTGCCAGACTCCGTGCTCACCTGTGCTTCTGCACTGTATGACATACTCTAACCTGCTATACTATTTAATTGTTATTTAACTTGTTTACATGTTGGTACTAGTTTATATTCTTCTTGGGATACCAGCCTATCCTTGTTAATGTATACTTTGTTTCACTTGGTTGAAGTTTATGATATTCACTATACCATTTGTTGTGTGTTTCAGAGCATTAGTTTGGACTTTGTAGATACTCATTCAATGGACATTTCACCTTGGCGTGACCAATTTCTAGTTCCTTCTCCGTGATGTTTATCCTGGTAAATCCCTGAACAAAAAAATTCAGATTTTAAAGCACTTACTTTCTTGGACGTTATCTAATCGATGAATAGCTGGCTATATATTTAAGTTCCAAAACTTCTTTCAAGGCAACAGATAATCATTGGAAAAGGAAGATCTACTAGTTAGCCTTGTTGGGCCTAGTCTATAAGTATTCAATTGAATAAGATTATAAAAAAGGCTGTGGTGCTGTTACAACTTGCAACTTTTTTGTGGTTTGTGATTTCTGTTGCCAAGAAAAATCCAGATTTGTTGGCTTATGATGTTTTAAATTTCAAACTTTCATGATATGTAATTACTTTCTGTGAAATTTGGGAGGACAAGACAAAATTGGAGGAGAAAGTGTTTGAATGAAACGTTTAAGACAAGATACATCTCCCTCTTACAATATTTACAGTTTAGCATAACGTAGTACAATGAATCTAAATGCTACCCTTGTCTATAGATGATTAATCTAGCATTTCCGTTACCTCCTGAATACTTAAACTTTTGACTGTCCTGTGATGTAATTCAGGTTATGTGCAGGATGAAATAAGTTTGTTTAGAAAAATGTCTCATTGCAACCTGCATTTATCCAAGCATGTTTCAAGTCCTTCAAATTCTGCACATTCTCTTAAGTGGAGAATTTACTTCAACCCTTAACACTAATTTGTCCTCTTTGCCTCTGCCAACTCCTATCTGATACGAGATTAAGAGGAGAACACAAGGGAAAACGCTTGGACGCATGTATCCTTTAGAGATTGCATAATGTTGTTGAAGGGTTTCTGAAGTTCCAAATCTCGAGTCACTTGTTAAGTTTTCTGTTTTACTGTTTGGCCAATCAGTGCATGAAAAATAATATCAAATAATTACTCGATATGAAGAATTTGTGCCAAGTCATATTGGAAAAACTAAAAAGAATAAATAGCTGTTTATTCCATGTAGTTGTGTTGAAACCAAGAACTTGTAACATGTAAACTTCTTGCTTTCTTGCTACGGATATAGTTTCTTTATTCTTGAGATAAGATCGCAATACAATGCATGGACGAGTGTGTTTTTTATTATTAAAATAAAATAAAATGGCAATCTCCTGGCATATTGAATTTCTCTCTTATCTAACAAAACTTAAGCTGAATTGCTGTGTGCATTATGCTTCGGTCTTAGATGTGGATGTTAACTTCATCTTTTAGAGTAATTTACTAATATTAATTGCCAATGCTAAGATGCTATGCTACTTGAGGCGCCAGTTCTTATTTTGGTATATCTTATAAATATATTTTCTACTGATGAATTTCTAGTTCTTGTAGTTTGCCATGGGATATGATGGTAATTACACAATACTTTTACCTTCTCTCATCTTTCAACGAGGAAGCAAAACTCATTCGGTGGTGAAAATGTAAATTGACGGTTGTTAAAATACGGTAGGTGCAAGGTCTTCCGCATCTGATTCATGCCATGGCAGAGTTCGAATTCGATTCTACACTGCTAAAGGCCAGCAAGTTCATACTGTCAAGTTCAACGGTTAGACACACATCTGACATCTCTGAGTGCCCATTTTGGGGGATGAAGAAAAATGATGGCAACAAATCTGAGCCTGCCTTAAGCTTCTTTATTTGTCTTCAAAGTTTGAGTATGATCAGTTGTTCTACTTAAGAAAGTTTGAGGAAAATTTTCCACAAGGCATTTACCTCACTGACAGATTGGCTCTTCCGACTGGATTTCAACTTATGGGAGCATTGGTTTGATTTTGAGCAGGTCTAATGGATGGTGTTTTTCAATCTGGTTCACATTAAGCGATTTTATTATCAATTTTAGATTTTGGCCAGTTTGTTTGAAATTTAAAAACATGATTTTGGTTGATTAACTATAAGGGAGTTGTTGGGAGAAGGTTGAGGTAAAGATGGGGATGTGTATCAAAATTAGTTAGAAGTAGATTATTTTCAACACATCTCCCATCTTTACCCCTAAAATCATTTTTTTCCTAATCCTAAACAAACGAGCCCTTAGTCCGTCTTAAGTTCATTCATGTGTATTCTAAAGTGGATTTTAGATTACTTAGAAGTTGTATTTTCTGAATCCCATAGCAATTCTCGGTTATAGTTTTGTAAAATTGTTCTTTTGCCCCTGAACATTATTTATTTGTAAAGAAAGTGATACTAAGGGAATGAAATTAGTTGGATTGTAAAATATTTTGTTGTCACAGTTGGCCTCATTGTTTGAATAAAAAAGGAAGTTGAAGCTCTTAGTTTTGTTATTCATACGTTTATGTTTTATTTTATTATTACCATACAAAATTAATCTAACAGTAGAGTTTCAGGCTTAGCAAAGCTCAAGTTCTTCATTTCACTTTCCAAAAATCTAACCTGCTAAGAAAACTTAAAAGAAGGAAAAAGAACTGGAAGATTGCCTCCACAAAGACCTTTACAAGTCTCATGATTTGCCTTACAATGAATCATTGGTGAAATTCATTACAAGCTGAAGCATCGCCCATGCCCACGTCTTGCCTTGCACAAACAACCATATTTCTAAATTTTGGGAAGAACAAGAACATTACAAATTTGTCAATGAAAGGATCACAAAGGACAACTAGAAGGTAAGTCAAAACTAGCAGATACTCGGGCTGTACAGTATCACGGTGGTCGACCAATACCAACATTGCTCCGGTAAGAGATTGTTCAAGAGGTTGGTGCTACAAGCTACAGTTCTGGTACATGTAAAAAGAAGATATCAAAAAAAGAAAAGCAGACGGAAAAGATATGGTGCAATTACAAGAAAGGTTCAGAGAGCTCCATCTCATTAGAAGCCAGTAATTGTTGTGTGTCAGGCCGATGAGATCCGACAAAGTCCATGCCAAGCCACTTCCACGGCCAGCACACGTATCTAGGCCCATTTCTGCTCCTCAAGTCTTCCCTACTCTCGAACTCTTCGAGCTGACGTGTAAGCTCCTCCACTCTTTCCCTTAGCCGCGTTGCCCTCAAGTCTGCCAACCTCAGAGATTTCTCTGCTGCATCCCTTGCTGCCGTTGCTGCAGCTGTCGTCTCTTCTTTGAATTTTAGTTTTTTCTCTGATTCCAACATGGATTGCTTTGCCTCCTCGAGTTCCTGCTTAAGTGCTGATAGCTGCAGATTTTCCCACCAGTAATTAGGAATATTGCATCTTCAAAGGAATACTAGTGAGCAGGAGCAATGAAAATATCCAAATTTGTCATACACTACAAATATCAATCTGCACAGTGGTAAACTTGTTCAGCAAGCCCATAACAGTACTTTAAAAGAGGAAACATCAGAATATGATGGGTGAATAAAAGACAGTATCAACGAAGAAAGTATGAACCTACGGAAATAACTTGTCACAAGCAACCAGTAATCTGGCTCAGTAATTTTCACATTTCATTGTTGCTCAACCAAAGCATGAACTTTGCCATTGAACCATTTGTATATTTAGTGAAGGTTTGAATTCTAAGAATACTGGAATTTACAAAATTAAGAAAAAGCATCATTCTTTCCATCTCTGAATAACATAATCATTCTATTTAATCCCAAAAAATATAGCGTGGATATCAAAGAAAAATTGCTATGATAGGGGGCATACCTGTGCAGCAAATTCCTGTTCAACGGCTCTGCCTGCGCCAGCTTCTTGCTCTGCTGCTACTTTCCATCTATTAATTTCTTCTTCAGCAGAAGCAATGTCAATCATTAACCCCTCAACCTACATCATAAATAGGTTAAGTGCATACTTAACATCAAAGAAGAATTAACAGTTAAATCCTACGATACAATCCATAGCATATTCAACATTGACAATGCGCAAACGATGGGTTTTTTTTTAATGAAAAATGACAGGTAAATTTAACCAATGTTTGGGTGACAGTAAGTAGATCATCTAATGACGAAGAAAAGATATGTAAGCATACACTTTCATTTGCAACTCTCTCCTTCTCTTCAAGTTCTTCTATTCGTTGCATTCTATGGTTGAGCTCTTTGGCCTGAGCTTCCACATGCTGCTTAAGTAAATTGAACTCTGTCCTTAATTCAGTTGAACAAAGTTGTAAAACCCAAAATAAATTGAAAAAAAAGGTCAGCACAACTAAAAACTGAAATTATACATAATCTCCAGAGAGTGAAAATAAAAAGATTTTCTTTCAGCCAATTTCAAATTAGATACAAAGTAAAAGTTTCTGAAAGTTTCTCAGTTACGTACCTTAATTCATCTCTAGCATGCTGCAGATCAATAATCTCAAACTGAGAGGCCTTAACAACGTTCTCCAAAGCACCAGCCTGTGAACAGTATATTAATAAATAACTCACCAAGAAGACTTCAAAGTTAAAAACAACTTTAAAGGTAATAATCTACAAAGAAACAAAACAATGCTAGTAAATGCTTACCAAAGAGCATATGTCATCCTCCTCTTTTTTTGTTCCATTCGCCTTGTCGTTTGAAACTGCATCCCTTCCGTCTCCAAGAAGCTTACTAAATTTGAAATCTATCCCAGCCTCCCTTAAACCATTTTCTGCAGCTAGGAACAACTCATTTTTCCTGGAAGATGGATCAGATGTTATCCTCTTTGACAAAGCACTTCTAAGTAAAGAACCAATTTGATCTTTCTCCCTAACTAATCGAGTAACATTATCTTCCAAAGTCTTTATTTCATTATTCTTATTTTCAAGCACATCCTTCGCTTTCTCAGCAACAATTCTAATCATCAATTCATATATAGATTCCATCCCAGCCAAAGAGGCACGTATAAGTTCTTCAACGTCTGTTACTTGAGGAAGAAACAAGGATTCCGACACTTCAGAATGATTTGCATCAATGATCTTAATAACATTGTAAGTCTGGTTATGAATTTTAGAGACAAAACTCAAATGATCAATCAATAAAGTCCTCTGTGATTCCATCGTTGTCTCCAACTTTCTCAACTTGTCATCGTAATCAATGACAATCTGTTTCAGCTCTACTGCTTCATTTACTTTTTCATCCTTATCGGCAAGAGTTCTCTCCAAATTCTCAACAACAGAAGTTTTCTTTGTGACCTCTTCCCTTAATTGACTAATTGTTGCTTCAAGCTGAGAAACCTCAATGGCAATCTCATAATTCCTCTGCTCCATCTGCTCTCTTGTCTTATTCCTAGATTTAGCAGTTGACTCAATCTGTTTAACAAGCTCTTCAACAATTTCATTCGCTCTCATAATTACCCCATACGCTACAGCTGCCAAACCCGTGTATTTCTGCGATCTGGATAATCCATTACCAGCAAAATTTTTGTAACTACTCACCTTGGCAGATATTTTTTCCATCCCATTCACTAGCATCTGGGTAGAATTTCCAATTTCCGATCGAAGAGCGTCTCTTTCCTTCATCAATTCATCGAATTGCCTGGCAATCTCATCTCTCTGAATCGATAGCTCATTCTTCACTCTCTTCGCCTCAGCTAATTCGGCCAAAAGCTTGTCCTTCGAATTCCGAACCTCTTCTTTTTCCCGAAAAGCATCATCTCTCTGCCTCCCGAACTCATCGCGTTTCTTGATAGCCTCATGAGCAAGAGCCTTCAACCGATTAAAGGAAACTTGCAATTCGGATTTGGAATTCTCGGCCATCTGGCGAGCTTGGCGCTCACAATCGAGCTCCAGGAGAAGCTCCCTAACCCTGTCAACAGAGACATCTTCCGGAGCCGGACTCTGGATCGTAATTGGCACGGGATTGTCATCGTCCTCAACATCACTAAGGACCGCATCGGCATCTTCGTTACCGACGGCCGCCATTTAAAGAATATTATCGGCGATCAAGGAACCAAAACAAGGCCCTTGAAATGGGAGGAAGAAGTTGAAGGAATCTGTATTGAATTGGGAAATCCAAGAAACCCAATTATGAACAAACGCTTGGAGTTTCGGCCAACGGCTTAATAAATTAATACAAAAATAAAAAACGTATAGTCACTTTGATCTTTTGATTAGAATCGCTTGCTACTGATACTAAGCAAGTGGAAATGGAAGATGATGATGATGATAACGACGACGGCGATTATGTTGGTACCCAAATTGAGCACAACACAACACCGTCACCGATACTGCGTCCCAATTCGTCACTCTCTTTCCTTTTCTTTTCTCAATCTCATCTAATTTTAATTTTCCTTTAAAAAAAATGCAAATAAAAAAAGAAAGAAAGGTGCAAGTAGGAGATAGAAATATGATTAAAATAAAGAAATATGAGTTTTGGCACCGATTTGGTTGAGAAGGAAACTTCGGCTGAGAGTGAGAGAAACGGCGATTCAGAAAAAGCACACAACCTTCTGAGCTGCTTCGGTGTTTCAAGCGTGAAAAATGACGAAAAACAAAACCTCCACTTGGAAACATGATTTTCTTTTTCGTTTTCTTTTTCTTTACCTTGTAGAAAAAGTTGCCCTCCCAAGCCGCCCGATGACTCTGACGCAAGAAACAGAGCAACGGACAAATCACTCGTCCGGCAAATTTGGAAGTTAAGCATATATGAAAATGACCTACCTATTCATTGCGAGTGGAATTGAATCGTCTCGTCTTATTTATTAAAGCAGATTACTTCAAACGCCAAACGATGCTTTTCTTGGCCGACGACGCCATTCATGAGGTTGAAGCCTACGATACAAAACCCAAGCCGCCCTCTCAAATCTCAATTTTATAGTCATTACTACTCAACGGCATATAATGAACCAAGTAGTGCTACATGAATATGTAAGATGTCATTATATTTTATGACTAACTAAATTTTTTAATATATTAATCTAAATATCTAATTTAATAATTTTATTAAGTTTAATCTTCTGTTGTTTTTGTAGGTCAATGCTATCGAGCATTCTTTTTAGAGTTTATTATAGCTAATTTAAATTGAGATTTTGCAAAGAAAATATGTCTCTAATTGATTTATTAGTAGATCAAATTCTTTTGAGTTGTTTTCCTCGTTTCTAGGAAATTTCGTACTATCCGGTATGTTATCCTCACAAGGAAATTCCTCCAGGACAATGGATCAACCTATTCCAAAAGACAAACCATACGTTGGACTCCTTCCGCTGGAAGGGGAGCAAAAACAGGTAATCGAAGAGATGGTCCACTTCACCAAAGCTCACATTTTTGTAAGCCGGACTGCCTCCCAAACCTTGTCATGAAAAAGCCCTACATTTTTTATTGGATTTTTGTTTTATACATATTCAAACTATTTTAAACAATTTTTTACTATTTTTTTAAGAGACATCTGCCAACCTTTTTTTATGTATATTTATTATAAATTTTATATTTTTTTTTTCTAATGACAAGGCGTCTATATCTATCTCTTCTTCTTGGAATAGAGAAATTCCCATAGCGGGGCTACGAAATATGAATACAAGTTGGGTGGAAAGGGGAAAGGGACAAAAGATGTGTCGAAACATAGGAGAACAAGTAAGAGAGACCAGGTTCCTTATGCAAATCAAACAAGAAACAACATGGTATTTTTTCGTCACAGATTAAATTTTTAGTTTTTAGAAGGTGGGGGGGAGAGGGGTTACAACTACGCCATTCTTGCACTATAAAACAAAGTGGACCGCAGGCTCCTTCCTAACCCTCAAGGAATCTTTTATCAAATAATTTATGAAAAGTTTGGCTCAGATAATAGTTTTGTAGAAAACAACGAACTGAATCTAAGAGGGTTAGTCTGTGATTGGGTAAACATTTTTACTCCTCCAAACATGCTTAGCGAGCTCATTTGACATGGTTGGTACTGTGTTAATACACTACTTCTTACTATCACTCTCTTCCCATATATAAATATAAGTCACTTGTATAGTATTCTCATATATTAAAAAATATATTAAATTGATAAAAAAATTTATATTTCTCTAAAAGTGTATTAAAAAATTGGTTAGAAAGATTCAGTTTGTTGAATCTATCAATCTAATTACAGAAATATCATAATGAGAAAGTTCATAATCTATTATTAGGAGTTAGCATATTAGTCTTAATAAGTAGGAGTTAATTTTGGTCTTAAAGGACCAAAATCTTTTATATCTTTTGTATTTATCATTTTTTAAAATTAATTTATTTAACCTATAAATTAATATATAATTAATATTTTTTACATAGTTATTTGATTATATCATATTACATTATTATAATACTTAATTGTGAATAGTTCTTTCAAAAATATTTTTTATATTTACACATATTCAAAATGGAGACATGTGTTTAAGAGGCCACTTATACTTGGATAAATGCCTATTGATATATATAATTTAATGTTACACATAGATATTTTAAAAAAATTATATCGTATTTATTATAATTAAATAATTTATTTAATTTTTTAGTCTATTCAAATTAAATAACTCTTATATTAAGTATCATATGAGTATGATGGATCATGCTTGATAAGGAAGTTAATAAATGTGAGATATTGGCTTAGGAAATTAACTCATCATATTAATATTGATATTTCGCACTTAATCCCACTTAAGTTGCATATAGTCAACATATGGGGATAAATACAAAATTTAACTGTCCTTTTTGTTTAAGCTCTTTGGTGGCCTTTTATTAAAATTAAAAAAAACATAGAAAAGAAGAAGAAATTAAGAACCCAGACTCAAATAGTATATTTATTTATATCTATTATTAGACCCTATCTGGTTAATTTTAATTGGTTCTTTTAGAAGTTCTTTAACCTTAGTTTTAAAAATGTTTCTAATTCAAATTTTAGTTTATATTTTTTAAAATAAATAGTGTTAATTGTTCAAAAAAGCTTTTGACCAAATCATATTTTAAATTTATAGTTTTAGATAAACTATTAGAAGTAGCTTCTGAAATAGTAAAAGAGTTTATGTACTATTAAATTACTATTTTACCCTTATTTTTTCCATTATTTGTACTCTCTTCTAACTTGCTATCTTTCGCTCTTCACTGTTGTCATCTCTGTACCTTTGTCATTGCTGCTGAAACTTACCATTGCTACTAGAGCTTGATGTCAGGTTGAATCGCTGGGTCATCGACCTCCTCCTCGTCCAGCTCTATCAACGTGTGGGTCACTAGGTAGTCGAACTCTTATCTTCATCTCCTTCCTCTATCTATCCAACTCTATCATCTTCAACTCTTCCATATCAGGCTGTCATTAGCTTGCCGTCAGTTGTTAAGTTGTCATCGCCATAGAGAGAAGACGAGAGATAAGAACAATTGATTTTTTTATCTCATATCATTTTTAATAATTTATCAATTATAAAAGTTATTCTGATAATAATTATTTAAATTTTTTTTAAAAAAAACTGTCCAATTTTTTTTTATAATCTCCTTTTTTAAAATCTATTTAAACAGACCCTATTTTGCATTGTCATTCAAGTGAGATTGATTGATTTATTTATTAACTTATAAATTGTAATACTTCCAACAGAACAGAACCACAAAAGTTAACTAACAACTTCTTTCCTCCAAGCAAATATATATATATATATATATATATATATATTATACTTCCATATTGATTGAGTGTTAAGAAAACTCATTAAATAATACTTTAAATTTAAATTTTGTGAATTAAACAAATACATTAAATTTGACTCCATTTGAAGTACTGATACAAAACAAAGAATATTATGGCTTGTGCGATGTAAAAAGAATATTATAGCGTGTGTGATGCATAGACGATAACAAATTTTCTTCGATATTATTACTTATACTTCTTGTTGGAGTTTCGTAAACGCATAAGGCAAAACCAATAACGAGAATCAAATTTATGCATGAGGATTCTTTTTTTTTTTTTTTTTTGGAAAAATTATAACTAAGGGACTCATTTTCTCATATTTAATACTGATTTATTTTTTTTAAAAAAAATCTTGATTTAGTATTAATCTTATGAAATTCTTAGTTGTCATCCTTCCAATTTAAGAATAAAAGTTTGATAAATTAAACCTCATAATTTATTTTCTTTTATATATATAAATATTTTTATTAGAAATAATTATATTTAAAATATTATTAAATGAGTATTAAATAAGGATATCTCTTGGAGTAAAAGATTCAAAGTTCTCCACGTTGCGAACTCTGTTGATAGATAGATTTGCTTTTGGACAAATTAATAATCCATGTCACCAAATTTTGCTTGAGGTGTTTTGGTGGTACAAATGCAAAAGGCGGTTAGACATCTAGTTATAATATTATATTCTTATTATAAAAATTAATTAATTTAAATAAATTAAAAAAATTAAATATTTTTTTAATTTTTAATATAGAATATAATTAAAGAGTTAATATTTATTTTAAATATAAAACTTATTTTTTATATTTATAATTTTTTTTAAATTACCCTTATTTATACTCTATTTACAATAATTAAATAAGAGGGAGAATGTGTTAAAAAAGAGAATTATGATATTTTAAAAAAACATATTAATTAAATTTATTAATTTAATTAAATTAGTTAAATATATCATTTATTAAAGATTAAGAGAATAAATTAATTAATTATAACTAATATAAAAATTAATTAATTATAACTAATATAAAAATTAATTAATAAATTTATGTAGATTAAGAAATATATTATTTAAATTTATATATTAAAATTATATTTATTTATAATTAATTAATTTATTTAATTTTTTAATCAATCTAAACAAAATTAATTAGACATGATGAATTAACTTGAAGCGACGTTCAAAGTTGAAACAACCAAAAATCGCTAGGAATTCAAATTTTTTGCTTCTTCTTCAGTTCTTCTCTGTTCCCCTTTCCTACGCTTCTTCACATAGAATTGGGGAAGTTAGAGGGAGAAATTCTGGTAGTTGCCAGACCTCAAGTACAATCAGTCTTATCTGCATAGTTTCCTTGGTGCCGTTTACTCATTCAGAGAAAATCCAAATATATGGATTTATTTAGATAAGAATTTTAAAAAAAAATTAAATAGTTTTTAGAAAAAAATTTCTGAAAAAAAGAGTTTATAAAAAAAAATTAAATAAATAAATATTTAGAAAGTTATTTTTAAAAGTATTTTTATTATTGATAAATTATAAAAAATTATATAATTATTAAATATATGAGAGATAAAAGATAAGAGATGAGAGATGATGTAACAAAAAGATGAGATATGAGTGATATTATAGAAAAGAAATGAAAGAGGAGATAGAGTGTACAAAAAAAATAGAAATAAGATATGATAGATGGTGTAGAAAAGATATGAGAGATGGTGTATAAAAGAGGATAATATAGTAATTGGTTAGTTTATAAATTCTTTTACTATTTTATAAGCTACTCTGACAAGCTTATCTGAAATCTTAGTTTTCAACTATAATTTGATCTAAATATCCTTTTAACCAAATATAACTGTTTAATTTAAAATTTCTTCAAACCTAAATTTTACCAAAACTTATATTTAAAACTTAGATTTTAGTTAAAACCAATCACACACTATGCATATTTCACCAAAAAAAATATATGTATTTTATTCAATATATATATATATATATATATGGTGTGTACATATATGGGCCAAAAATGGAGAGCTTTAGACTGTGCTCCAACATTGAATTTCTGAACTATTGATATTTAAATTTATATTTAAAGATAATATATAGATTATCTTGTCTTATATTAGTATCATCTACGAGAAAAGGAAAATTCACTATACCTTTATATTGTAAATAAATTTAATTCTTTTTAAAAATTTTTATACTAAAAAAGAAATTTCTGAACTCTTTTTGAGTCTTGTTTCTTTATTTAGCCGAGCAATTATTCTCTCTTTCAGAAATACAGAAAATTTAAGAGGAAAGGAAATGGGAGGAGTAATATTTTATAATATCTAGAATTTTTATGCAATCAATTTTAATAATAATAATAAATTAAGTCATAAGTCTTTATATTTTAAATTAGGTCATAATAATTTATTTTGTTTGAATTGAGTATTCATTATAGCTATGCATTCCTAGTGTAAAAACTGCTTCAAAACTGTTTATTTTAATTTATAAAATTTCAGGAATTTTATAGAATCTCGTCCATTTCTTTTATATAAATGAAATTTCATAAAGTTCACAAATCAAATTTACCCAATCAAATAATAAGGCCTAATTTAAACAAAATAAACTAAAAACATGTAATTCAAAATTAAAATAAGTTATAAGAATTTGTGGATTAATTTCTAATAATAATAATAACAACAATAATTTCTTACGTCCCTTTTCTGAAATAGAAGGCGATTGAGTGAACGCTAATCGAACTGGAGCAAAGATAAGCAAGACAATAGAAAATAGAAGTCAAGAAACAGTAATTCAAGACGTGCAATGAAAATGACATCTGAACAATCATGATGAAACCATGAAAGAGGCATGAGCCCAGTGATCTGAATATAAAGAAGAGTGACTCCATCGTATAATCCATAAGCTCAATCAAAGCAAAATGAACTCGAAGATGGAAACACCTTCCTTCTTGTTAAGGTTGGCTCTTTTCTTTACCGTTCCGCTTCTAATAACGGCGTCGTCTCATCCACTGTACACGAATTCACGGTGGATCGTGACGGAAGAAGGCCAGCGTGTAAAGCTAGCGTGTGTGAATTGGGTGTCGCATCTTGAACCCTTACTTGCAGAAGGTCTCAGCAAGCAGCCTGTGGATTTGATCTCCAAACGAATCAAGTCCATGGGATTCAACTGCGTGAGATTCACTTGGCCAATTCTGCTCGTCACCAACGACTCTCTCGCTTCCCTCACAGTCCGTCAGTCCTTCCTCAACCTCGGCCTCCTCGAATCCATCGCCGGCATCCAATCCAATAACCCATCCATCATCGATCTTCCCCTGATCCAAGCTTACCAGGTATAAATACTGATTCTTCACACTTCAATTTCGCATAAATTGTCATGTATTATGTAATTTATAAGAATCTACGCAGTGAAAAATTAGGTTAATTAAGTGGTTGATGTTGATCAGTGGGTGGTGGGGAAGATGGGGGAGGAGGATGTGATGGTGATATTGGACAACCACATGACGAAGCCGGGGTGGTGCTGCAGTAACTCCGACGAGAATGGATTCTTCGGCGACCGGGATTTCGACCCTGAACTGTGGGTGGAGGGGCTGATGAAGATGGCTTCGCTGTTCAATGGAGTGAGCAATGTGGTGGGGATGAGCTTAAGGAATGAACTGAGAGGCCCCAAACAAAACGTCAACGATTGGTATAGGTACGTCCGCCATTCTTTCAAACAGCCCAATCAGGTTTTAGCCCATACCTCTATCGTTCACGTCACTGAATTTACATCCACGTCGTTGACAATGTTGGTTGACTTGGTTCAATACCTATCTATAATTCTATATCTAAACATCCACGAGGCAGTTTCGTACTTTCACATTCGTTAACGACGATTTTGTTTTAATATTTTATTAAGTCAGTAAAAATATGGCACACAACAATATATCATATAATATAAATTCTGCCTATTTTATTATTTTTACCAAAATCATTGTATTCTCTCCTACCTTAATTATAAAAGTTATATAAAAAAATTATTTTTATCCTCAATATAAAACCATGATCAATTTGATCTTTTAAATTTGTAATTTTTGCCCCAATATGCCTCTAGATTATACATTGATAATATTTCTATTAAAGGGTGGTTCTAATACTCATAATTAAAAAATATATTTTAAAAAAATTAATATTATAAATTAATTATTTAATTTTTATATTAAATACTATAAATAGAGTATATATAAAAAGTTTATTTTAGAGACTCAAATATGGGAGGGTGAATTGTGATTTGTGAAAGTCTCGTATTTATTTTTCTAATTATAAATTTATAAGAAAATAAGTTATCTGCTTAGTGTTCTTTTTCCAATCAAACGTTAAAACAATGAAATTGAAATTTAAAAATAAATTAAAAAGTCTTAGTAATAATATTTAGTGACAAAATAAGTAATGTGTAAAAAAAAACTTGTTCTTATATATTTTGGTTGGAAAGCAATATCTTAAATATAAGGAGAAAAATAAATCAAATTGTTTATGATTTCTTAATAAAGTTGTACTGTTGGCAAAAAGGAAAAAAAGTTGTCCTACTGTTTTATACTATTTTGAGATGAAGCTAAAGGACGCAATATATCTCTTAGTTGGGGTAAATTTAGTTTAGAAATTTTTGCTCAGAATTAATATTGTTCTATAATTTTTTTAATTTTAATATTATCCTAAAAATTTTAAATCATAGCAATAGTATATTATCTTATTAAAAAAATAAATATTGACTGCTAATATTTTTAATAATAAAAGACAATATTACTTTAATTTAATATTTCTATAGCAATTTTGAACCAAAAATACTTTCAGAATAATATTATTTTTGAATAGAAATTTTTAGAATAAATTTAAACTTAACTCTATTTTTTACACATTTTATTAGGTGTAGAAATTAGAAAGAAAGCATTCCAAAGAAATTAGAAAGAAAAAACAAATAAAGAAAATCATGTCCATGGCATTGTGATCCCAACAATAGGAAATTTATATTTATAACAATGGATCGACGTGAATGAAATGAAATTGATTTGAGTGAAGGTACATGACAAAAGGAGCAGAAGCAGTGCATGCAGCAAACAAGGACGTTCTTGTGATTCTCTCTGGCCTAAATTTCGACAAAGACCTGTCCTTCCTCAATAATCGACCAGTAAAGCTAACGTTTGAGAGGAAACTAGTCTTCGAAGTACACTGGTACGGCTTCACTGACGGTCAAGCATGGATCCATGGCAACCCAAATCAAGTGTGTGGCCAAGTTTCAGGAAATGTGATGAGACTTTCTGGTTATTTAGTAGAACGAGGTTGGCCATTGTTTGTGAGCGAGTTTGGTGGCGACTTAAGAGGCACCAACGAGAACGATAATAGGTACTTGAGTTGTTTCTTGGGTTTGGCTGCTGAACATGACTTGGATTGGGCGTTATGGACCCTTGTTGGAAGCTATTATCTCAGGCAAGGTGTTGTTGGAATGAATGAGTATTATGGACTTCTCAACTGGGATTGGCGTGATGTCAGGAATTCATCTTTCTTACAGAGGATCTCTGCTCTCCAATCTCCTTTCCAAGGTACGAAAACCTTCATCGCACCCTAATATTAAGTACTCTGTGTTATTCAATACTCTTTTACTTTTGATATAAAAAATTATTGACTAATTTAAATAAATAAATTAATATATAATATAAATTTATTTTAAAATTTATTTTTTATTATAATTAATTAATTAATTTAATTTTTTAATTTATTTAAATTACTCATCTAATCCTATTTATAAATTACTTCTAACATATTTGAAATATATTAAGAAAAATATTAAATTTAATTAATTATATTTTAAAATTTAACAATTTTTTAACTTTATCTTTATTTAATATATATTATAATCATAAAACCAAAATCAATACAATAATAAATAAAAAATAAAATCGTATATTTATATTAAAAAATTAATAATATAATTTATAAATAGTATAAAAAAATTCTTTCTCTCATTAATCTATAAATAGAATTATAGGGAGTAGCCAACTAAATCAACCATAGGAAGTAATATTTAGAGAGGATTGGATAGAGAAGAGAGAATCCCAATACCTCCTTTATGATATCTAAATCAAATATGAGTTATCAACAAATATTTTGTAAGTGTTTTTTTGTTAAGGAATTTTTTAATAAATAATTTTATAAAATTTTTATAAATATTCTCTTAGAATTATGTTTTAGCCTTAGTAATGACTGTTACCTAATCTATTTAAATTTTTATTGATAAAAAAACATATACTCCTGAAATCCAAGAATATCTTCTTTCAAATACCCAAGGGGCTTTAAAAAGTGGGCTTATGTGGCTGAATTTTACTGGCTTCACCTCCCTTCTCTTTCTCTACTTTAATAATAAACAGCTTTTTTCCCCCGTGTCTACGGTAAAAGAGAGCGAAACACATGAACGAATTTTTGGCGCACCTTCTCTGTTTCTTTTTGTCTTTCTCACACTTTCTTTTGCATATAGGAAAGAATCCATAAGAAATTTTGATCCCTCTGCTTAGTTTAATCCCATTAATTATCGATTCAAACTCTTCTATTGATTCACGTACATGTTTTTACCAGAATAACTACTACATGAATCTCTACCATCCGACGTTCTTCAGTGATTATAAGTCTGTTATATAGATTTTCCCCTTTTACATATGACTTGTTAATATTGACATTTTGAAATGTATGCAGGGCCAGGGATATCAAAAGGTAGGCCATATAAAGTAATATTCCATCCATTAACGGGTCTCTGCGTGCAAAGAAAATCACTGATTGAACCATTGACGTTGGGATCCTGCTCTGAAGCTGAAGGCTGGAATTACACACCCCAGAAGATGCTAACAATGAAGGGAACATATTTCTGCTTACAAGCAAATGATTTAGGGATGCCAGCAAAACTAGGCATAATATGTTCAGGGCCTAATTCCAAATGGGACATAATTTCAGAATCTAAGATGCACCTCTCGTCAAAACTCACAAATGGTTCTTCTGTTTGTTTAGATGTGGACTCCAACAACATTCTCGTTACCAACACTTGCAAATGCTTGAACAGAGATCCTAACTGCGATCCTGCGAGCCAATGGTTCAAACTAGTCGACACCACAAGAACAACTTCAATCTCAACTGAATCATTAACTTTACCTGTAGACTCAAATTTACCAGGAATTATCTCTCGTTGGGAATCAGTGAGCTCAATATGAGGTACAACAATAACGTCAAGGACAACAAGCATTATCCACTAGGTGGGATTGATTACTTAGACTGCAAATATCATTGTGCACTATTAACAGCTAAATCTTTAAATAGATTGTTACCAGGGCTCAATATAAGGAAATGCCAACAATATCATTGTACATAGAGCCCTGAAGTTGCACATATTACCCAGCTGAAGGGTTGGTTTTGTAAATTAAAGAATAGGGATGGTGTATATAACATTTCTGAACGAATAAAATTTATAAGTATTATTTAAATTTCAAATAATCTTCCGTTTTTGTTTATTCTTTATTCTTTTAAGGCGTTACTGAACCTTTGGCAAAAAGGTAAGAACAGAAGGGGACAAGTCTTTTTCAGAAATTCCTTCCAATGCTTTACTTCATGGTTTAATCCCAAAATGAAGCAAGGTATAGAAGTTCAACAGAATTATTACTACACCAAAAAGAAAAAGTGAATTCAACAGAATCCAACATCATTTACTCCTCACTAAGCCACTGGTTTTTACCAAATGCTTTGCTTCTGTTGATCCTTTTTCTCCTTGCCCAGAATTTTCATTGAAGTAGATTTTACAATGGTACCCCAAACAATGCAATCAATGGCTAAACGCCTTACATTATCCGCATCAGAAGACAATGCAGTAATGAAGCAAGTTGTTGCCACTCATGCTCTTGTTGAAGGACACATTGATGTTAGACCTCTTCTTAATGTTGTTCAAGACATCTTTCACCGCATCACCCCCGCCATCCCTGCCGTTGTTCAGGTATATGAAAGTATTTTCATTTTGCATCTTCTTTCTGAAAAAAATCATGTTCCTCATTGATTCTGATAAAATTTTCAACGGGGAAGCAAGCAAACTTGGATGCCTTGGGTGACAGTGTTCCTCACGTGCTTGATAATTTGTCCCACATAATCAGCAAAATCTCCTGCCAGGTTCGTTTTCTTGTTTCTTGTTTAGGGTGAGTGGTTTTAGGAAGGTTAAGCTTTTTATATCCTTATTTTTCTTATAGATTGTCAGCTATAAAGATTCATATGTGTAAATGATTTTTTTATACCAAGCTGCTTAAGCTACCTTAAAAAAATTAGCAAAATAAGTTGATCCATTCCTTTAGACTGGCAGGGTGTTTTATTGACTTCTGAAATGAAATCATGTATGTAAATCTTTAGTTAGCTCTGTGCATTTTTATTTCTCTTTTATAATTACTAAAATACTGGTTAAAATATGTCCTTATAGGTTATACAATATGATATATTGATACGTTTGGTGAAGGAATAATGTGGGATAAACAGGAACTAAGGAGACATTTTAGGTGCTTGTATATACAATGAGTAGATAAATCTTTTGCAACTTTAAATATAACTAATGGCCTTTGCCCTGAATGAATTTAAGATAAATTTTCCCTCTAGTGACTCTGCAGTTGCCTTTCCACAAAACAAGAGCTAAGTCATCAAGCGTTGGTCAATGGTCATAACGGAATGAGTTCAAGAACATATCTATATAGAAGACGTTTTTATGGGAGCTACTTCCTATTAGAGGCTTAACCCAACTAAATTCGGATTAGTCAAAGTCTAATATAACTTTAGATACAAGTTAGTTTGCATTAAAAAAAAATCAGAAGAAGAAAAACTTAACTTTCTCTTATATTACTCATATAAACGAAACACCAATAATTCATACACAATAAATGAGAAGGCCCTAAACACAATACAGGTGTCAGTTAACTACTAATAGCAATTTCACTTTCCTATAGTAGTAAGTAGCTGGAAAACTTTCATGAAGCCTCTCATGAACTTGAATTCTCCATAACAACGGCCAATAGTTTATAACCCAACAAGTGCACACACGTCTAATTATCTGTTGATGTTAGAAACGTCAATGGTTTTGTCAGATATCTTACAACTGTTCTACTGGAGGAAACTCTCATTCAACAACTATGGAAATTCTGGGAATGCTTTCAAGCTATTCATGGGATTCAAAGGTGGTGATAGCATTAGCAGCTTTTGCATTGAACTTTGGGGAGATCCGGCTGATAACTCAGCTTTATACCACCAACTCTCTTGCTACTTCTATTGCAATGTTGAAGCATGTTCCTGAAACACAGAATCAAAAGGATATTCTGGGACTGCAACATAGGTATGAAGTGATCAGCAACATTGTCAAGGTCATGTTGGATCTCACCCATTGCATTATGGCATTTGAGGAGCTCCTCTCTCAGTACAAAACACCCGACACGCCAACCCCGCAGATGTCAGCTGCCACCACTTTGATTCCCGTTTCTGTCTATTGGACCATTCGGAGTATTGTGGCTTCTGCACCACAAATTTCAGTCCTCAGCATGAATCAGTATGTCTACCTGGCCTCTCTATTGGAATCATCCTAAATTGCTCTTAATTTCCTTGTATCTTTGCTTTGGTAACTTTGGAAATCAAAGTCTTTTTTATGTTTTAATAATCTCTGGGTGGATTTTAGACGTATAGCATCATTGTCAGAGGCTTGGGAACTTTCAAGTCTGGTTCACAAGCTCAATAACATACACAACCACCTTCAGACTCAGCTTGCCCTTTTACAAAGGAAGATAGGTAAATCTTAACTCCTTTTGTGGATTTGCACCATTTAAATGAATTCATCTATATCTGGAACTTTTTTTTTTGCCCGGTAATATTGGAAATTTATGTAATAATGCAGATGATAACAAACAAACTGAAGCTTTTGAGACCCTTGTACGTCTTTTTGATGCATCTCACCCTGACAACTGGGAAATTCTTCAAGGTTTGTTTTACTTCAAGGATGATCAACTACCACTTCTTGATGGTTCTACCAAGCAAAGGGTTAGACTTCAATGTAAATGCTAATTTGGGTGATATTTCCATGTGTTAGTACCAATCTTATCCATCTTTTTTTCTACAGGTAAGCATTGATGTACTGAGGAGTAAAATTGTACTGCTATTCATATCAGATACCGATCTCTCTGACCAAGAGATCATGATTCTCGGAGAAATGTACCTCGAGGCGCGTCAGCAACTAGACTTGTTTCCAATTCCATTCGACATTGTTTGGGTTCCAGTTGTAAACAAGGCGATCCCATGGACTGAAGTGAAAAGGAAGAAGTTGGAGGACTTACAATCAACAATGCCATGGTACTCAATCTATGACCCTTGGCAGATAGAGAAAGCAGTGATTAAGTACATTAAGGATGTGTGGCATTTCAAGAAGAAGCCTATACTTGTTGTGTTGGACCAGCAAGGAAAAGTTGTCAACTTAAACGCTTTACACATTATGTGGATTTGGGGATGCTTGGCATACCCTTTCGCAGTCTCAGATGAGGAATCCATTTGGAAGGAACAAACATGGGGACTTCAGCTTTTGGCAGATATGTTTTGTCCATTAACCTGGGTATACAACTCATACTTCATAAGAAAAAAAGTGCAGATATCTCACCTATGCTCCACGAACTCCTCCGAAATTGGATAACTGATAATAGAATTCAGTAAATAGTATAAAAAAATGCAGATATTTTCTCTCAACTAGGCTACTTGGCCAATTAACTTGTAGCCTAATAGCATGAAAGCTCCTCTGTAAATAGGAGATTGTGGGTTTGATCTTGCTTGTTACTTTAGGCAGTTAGTTTCTATCCCTTTAACTAAAAAAAAGGCTATTTCAAAACTGAGAGTGATACTAGATGTTACATTTTCCAATTAAATACAGATATTGACAAATTTACAAGCTTCAACTTACTGGAGTAATGCATTCTTGTTTCAGATATCAGAAGGGAAATACATATGCTTGTATGGAGGTGAAGATCTTGAGTGGATCAGGAAATTCACAAGAAGTGCATATGCTATGTCTGAGACTTTGAAAATCCCACTTGAAATGATATACATGGGGAGAAGCAATCCAGGGGAGAAAGTGGAGAAGAACAAGGAAGCCATAATTTCAGAGAAGCTGAGCTATGCACTAGAGGACCTGACATTAATATGGTACTTCTGGGTTAGAGTAGAGAGCATGTGGCACTCCAAGTTACAGCAAGGGAAGACAGTAGAGGGTGACACAATAATGCAGGAAGTGATGACAATCGTGAGCTTCGATCGAAGCGACGAAGGATGGGCCGTGATGAGCAGAGGAACAGAAAAGATGGTGAAAGCCAAAGGAGAAACATTTCTGAAATGTGTGAATGAGTATCAGAAATGGAAGGACAAGGCAAGAGAGAAAGGGGTTTTGATAGCAATGGATGAATATATACAAGAGCTAAGAACCCCACACCATTGCAATAGATTGATAGTTCCAGGAAGTAATGGCAGAAGCCTAGAGGAAGTGACCTGTGCTGAATGTGGCCGTCCCATGGAAAAGCTCTTCATGTACCGATGCTGCAATGATTATTGATTAAACTCTCCAATATAGGGTAATACAAAATTCAAGTAATGTACACTTTTGGATTCTAAAAGCAGACATGCCTAAATTACTTGGCTTGTTTTTTATTTTTTATTTTTGAACAAACATGAAATCATATATTAAAACAAAGTCACAACAGAACAAAAGTATTAGTAGTAGTAGAGCCTATTTTCTCCTCTCGTCATCCCCCACCTTCAACAGCTAATGTAAGACTTTATTGAATCTCTCAAGCCGACCCCACTTAATAAGATAATGTTTGTTGATGTTAATATCGATATTGATGTATCAATGACCTTCACACCTAGTTAGATAAGGCCTTTTAGTTAGCTTCTTCAGTTTCATTTTGGAGAGGGCATTGTTCCTGATGTCTTCTTTTTATTAGGTTATCTAGTGGTTCTGTCATTTCAACATATATACCCAAAAAGAAATTTCCATGGCACTTGTTTTGTTGCAGCTTGTTCTGCCTCTTCCTTGAGATTTCCATGCTAGCCAATTCATTTCTTCCATAGTAAACAAAGGCATCCTGTAAATCTTGTCTTGCAGATTCCAATTTGGTTTGGTTTTCAAATCTAGGGATCCTGAAAATAAGGGGATTAAATTAATACCAATCAAATGATGTATATCACAAAACAAGTTTGAAAAACTTATGTATAACTTGTATTTTTTTTAGAAACCAGGCATTATTCCTTAGATAATTTAGAGACTAATGTTTTAATTCATGCTTTACTTCATAAAACTTAATTTTTAATTTAGACCCTCAGTCCATTATAGTTGGGCCTTATAGGCCTGTTTACTATGTGTACAATTTTTGGGTATAAATGGGTAGACCCAATACACTCGGCCTTATTTTCTAATCCCTAGGTCTTTGTTTTATGGAGAATTACAATAATATCTATGCTAAAAAAAATTTAAACCATTTAAGTGTGGGGATAGTTTGGTAATCTCATAGATTTCAAAGTGAATAATTAAAATTTAATTGGGAATAACATAATTATTTTATTAAATTTCCTTTTTTTTTCTCCCTTTTCTTTTAAGGCCATCACACTTTGTTTCACGGGGGGTTTTGCATGGTCACACACACATATAGTACAATATTTTCATCTTGCCAGCTGACTTTTAGTATGGCCTAGTCAAGAATTCCAACTGTGAAATGAGTATATAGTAATCTTCTAACTTCCTCAAGTGTCATAATATATGTTCTGTTTTAAATCATTTTGGTGTGTGCAAAGGGTATATATGTAATATATCCTCCATTTGATAGGCAATTAAGGACTTCTACTTATATCATATTCATAAAGTAGATAGAGAAAGTTTAATTAATTTATTTATTACTATATCTGGTCCGAACCCCATACATCATGTTTAAAGGATATAACTATAAACTATAAATAAACTGTATTTGACTTTGTTAATTGTTTGATACATTTAATTTGTAAGGATATATTTTATCCACATTTAGATTTAACTGTTTAGTAGATGAGATTTTGAAACTTTTTTGGTTAAGTTTTAAGCTAAATTGACAGTCAAAAATATTAATATTGCATTACATCTTCTTTCATTTAATATAAAAATGTTAGCAACTTAGCATTTAACAAAATAAACCACCCAAAAAACATTTAACAAAATAAATATAATTATTTTGTTAAATCTTGATAAATATAATTATTCATTCGTAAGTTCAATTCTGCTTGATTCACTATTTATATTTTTTCTTAAATTATATTTATTTATTTATTTTGTTAGACTATACACTATTATTTATTATTTATTGTTGATAATTTATCATTCATTTGTTTCTCTATGTTGAACTTGTATTGTTAAATAATTTTTATTTGTTGGTAATTTATCCTTTATTTGATTGTCTCTGTTTTTTTTACTTCTTCATTATTTAATTTGTTTGTTTGTGAGGCTATGTACAATCATTTATTGTTTATTTGTTAATAATGAATCATTTATTTGGATCTCTATTTTTTTTTCATTACTTCACTATTTATATTTAAAAATTAAGCTAAAGAGCTCCTCATCATCAGGTATAAGAAAGTCATAGTTCAGTTCGGCTTATTTCATTATTTTTATTGTTCTCTAAATTGTATTAATTTATTTATTTTATTGGACTATGCACTATTATTTATTGCTTATTTGTTAATTCATTTGCTTTTGTCTATTTAATATATTATTTCTTCATTATAGCTATTAATCATTCTAGCTTAATTAGTAGTCTTGCATTCAAAATTTGGATTTGCAGGCATGATAATTAGTTAAAAGGTAGCAAACCTTCCTCATTATAGGCTTATATTTTTAGAAACCAGACTAACCAATTACTGATAATGTAGATACTCTGGTGCATGTATGATGATGGGCTAGGACATTTAGGATTGAAGATAGCTCCTCCTCCCCTTGTGATATCTATACTTAGCAGTTCTCCCTATAGACCTGCTTTCCCGCACCATAGCTTCAAGGATGAATATATTCCATGATAAGTAAAACAGAACAAGGACGAATCACAACTATGCTGCTATACCAGACTGAACAAATTCTTTAACACTGAAACATGTAATTTAAACCTAAGCTTGTGTAATGTGTCCATCAAAACATCAAATATCTATCGCTCAATTGTCAAAAGGTATGTCCTATAAAACTGATCGCAGAGCCTAGATACCTGTTTGATTAAAAAAGAAAACATGGGTAAGAGCCTAGCTGGCGCGACACCATTGTTATCAAAATCCCAAATCGTGCAATTCGATCCGAAAATTGCAATGGGAGATTCGAATCTGCCTATTACATCGTTAATGGACCTGAATCGTAATGCATGCGAGATTGGAATTGTCACTCTCCCTACTCTTCATTAATACCTTTACTTCCAATTTCATCTCTGGTTGGCTAACCATTTAAAGTGTGTTTTATCATGAGGAGTATTTTTTTATTATAGTTTTAATCATGATATTTAGGAAGGTATCATAATTCCTGAGTAGTTAGATTTATGCTTGAGGATAATAAATAGCTTACCCTATATAGCCTAAAAGAAAAAGAGACTTTATTATATCCTTATATTGTAAGTGAGATCAACCTTGTTCTAAATATTTTTGTACAAAAGAAATCTCTAGTATACTGTATTTATTGTCTTTTTCTTGTTACCCTGTATTACTGAGGGCATCTTTTGATTGGTTTAATACAAAATATTTGTCTAATATATTTACTATTTTTAACTAATTTATTGATATATACAAATAGATTATTTTTAACCTTATATTTTGAACCACAGAGAGAGTTATGTATACTTTTCATATTCTACTTTATAAGGTAGATAGAGATTTTTTTATCATATTTATTAGTCATGTAATTAAAATTTTCATATGAAAGTACTCCATCTAGTCCTTATTATAAAGTACTAAGTAATAAGTGTTTTTGGTGTTTTTTTTATAAAACACTTGCTTAGTTTTAATGAGCATTAAATTATTTTTTCCATGCATACTCATATTTAATAAGGATAGTAGGAGAGAGTAAAAATTAATATATTGATGGAGTTTAGTATAACTAATAAGGGTAATATTGAAATTTACTTTAATTTTAGAACAGATTCAATGATTATAACTATTTTTATTAGTGTGTGTAAATTAACTATAAGTAATAAGTAACTTATACTAAGGACTAGAGGAATAATTCGTTATTTTGTAGTAGAATGTATATTAAATAAGAATAAATTTATAAAGTTATTAAATTTTAAAAGAGTTAATAAGATATAAATTTTTATTTATTCTTGTAAAATATGCTAAATATGATTTATAAATAGAAACATATGAATATGTATATATATACTCTTATATTTATATATGTATAAGTCACTTGTATGTCATTATGACATACCAAGAAATATACTAAATTAATAAAAAATTTACATTTACCCTTACCAAAAAAAAGGGTATTAAAAAAAGTTATTAATTACCCTACAAATTTCTTATATTTAATAAGAGTAAAATTATAAAAATGCCATTAATTATTTTATAAATAATTTTTATTTAGGGTTAAACTTTTCTTCAATAACTTACATATAGAAAACAGAGCGGTATATAACTAGATGGATGAATGATGAGGAACAATGTCTTGATTCAATTGTGGAACAACTTGAGTTCCCACCTTCTTCCATTCACGCACAATGATAACGACATTTATGCATAAATATATCCGTATATCAATATTGTGAATATATATACACACAAGCATATGCGTGTGTACAATACACACACACACACACATAAGGATTTGCTTGCCTTTCAACAACGTTGAAAATGACATCTACCTAGTATATGTAAAATGCTACGTTCTATCCAAGCCATCTATATATATTGATCTGCTCAATAACTTCTCTATTTTGAGCAAGTACTGATCTTTAATATAAAATATATTTAATTTATTTATTTAAATTAAAAAAAGTTAATTAAAATAATTAATATGATATATTTTTCTAAAACATAATAATATTCTTGTTTATTTCTCCTCTATTAATTTTGCTTGGTTTAGAAACCTATAACAATAATTTGTGCTTTTTTTTTTGGGCCTGCGCTGATACCATTAAGGGTATTAACAATCCAAATGACTAGAATTTAGAATGGAGAGACAAAATAAATTCCAAATGTAGATATCCAAAGATACATATGAAAATATGGAATGCCAAATATTCATCCGTTGCATACTAATCCATATATTAGTCATGTGTGCATATTATCTGTGTTTACCCATTGTTATGAGAATTGGACTGAATCGACTGGTTCAACCGGTTAAATCAGGACCAGTCCTATATATCCAGTCTAAAGATGAGGAAGAATAGTCTTAGAGGTTTTAGGGAGTTACCCTATGAAAAAAACAGACGATTCCATGAGGATTTCGTGTCCAAATGTTGTTCTCGCCGATTGGTTCCATAATGAACTGCATCATAGAATCTTATGTTGAGAGAGCTTTCATCAAAGTCCGTATACATACATGCAAGTGCAAGTGTATATGGAGGATTTCACAACATTTAGGTCATCATCTTTAATTTGTGTTTGTGATACGTGTTTTGTGTCGCTCCTGTTTCTCGTTTTAATATGTTTTTTCATTGTCCTACATATGTGTGTGTTGTATGAACATGAATGAGCCTAGTTAAACGGATTCTGTAATGTTTTGTGGGCTAAGTTGAGTTAAGTAACTGAAATAAAGTATTTTATATTCCATGTAACACTTTAAAATATTTTTCTAAGTACATCTAACACTCTCAAATATTTTATAGCATAATTTTTCTTACAGTATATTTTAGGAATAATTTTAACCTCAATATTAACTCCCAAAAAATCATTTAAGTGAATGTGCATCTAACATCTAAAAGTATTTTTTTCAGTAGAAACTTTAGGGTGTTGATCGCTCCTAGAAAAATATTTTAGAGCCATGATGAACCACAAAAATATGTTAGGGTGATGGACACATTTAGAAAAATATTTTAGAGTACTTGATGAATCATAAAATATCTTAGAGTGGTGTTAGACACATCTTAACCCTTGTTTTTTTTTTGACTAATTATTTTTCAAAATAATTAACCTTTTGTAGATGTAGAATATCTTTTTTTACTTAATTAAGTAATTGAGTAATAATAGAATATGGAATCTGTAAATCCTAATTTTCACGGCAGGACATATATTATGGACAAGTCAAGTTACTTAACATCAAAAAAGACAAGTTAAGTTACTTTTGGTTTATTCTTTTCTTTGTTTGCCATGAACATGAAATGGCTATAAACAGTTAAATAATTCATTAGCCAACTTATATATATATATATATATACTTTATATCCTAATTAGTCATAATGGTCAAAACGCAAAGAATAATCACAACCCATGAGATTGTGCAATTTACCTTTTTTACCTTTTTAAATTTATAAACATTTTTTGTAAAATTTTGTTATAAATATAAATTCAATTTTTTATGTCTATATACAAAACATTATAACCTATAAGTGACAGAAAATATATTAATATAAACCCAAATGGTATATAAAAACGAACAAGTAATTAAGAAAACTTGAGAGAAAAATTAATACAAAGGGAATTATATATATCAAACAACAAAACTAAAAAAATATATATGAGATAATTATAATTAGTCAACTTAAGAAAATTAGTACATAAAATGAAGTACTTGACCCTTAAATTGAGGAATTGATTTGAGATTCTGGGGCTAATAGTAAAATCATGTCCAAATACATACATTGATTGCATGGCTTGGACTAATTGATTAATTATTAATCAATTAATCAATAAGATTATCTGAAACAATGGAAGGACCCAGAAGCTAAGGAATGGCATTCTTTGTCTTGTAGTGATTCATATATTAATTACTTGTATTTGTATAGTATTTGAATTGAATGCGTGAAGTGTTCATATAACTGTTAAGCTATATTAGTCCTTAATTAGATCTATAGCCTCGTTGCCTTCTTTATTTTTTAATTTATATATTCAAAATTTAATTGGAGTCAGTGTTCAAGTGGCAAATTTATTATTTAAGCCTCTCGATCGAAGAGAGTGAACCAATTATTTTTATTTTCTGTTCATATATATATATATATATGCCCGTTCTTGGTTACATTGTAATCAGATCAATGTTCACAGTTTTGGATGAAACTATGTGCCAACTAATCCAGTGCTGCTGGTACATTGAAGTTACCAATTTCATGATAAACTATCGAACTCCATCAAAGACCCTCCATTATTCAAATCAAATTCTCTCTTTGGTTCTATTTATTTATAAATCACTTTTAACATTTTTCAACTTCAAAAATTCAAAAAATTTCATATTTTACCCCTATTAAAGGTAAAAAACAACTATAATGAATGATTAACCTAGTATATGACAACTTAAAAAATCACAAAATTCATCTTCTAAGTTTGTTAAATAGGATCAAAGACATTAACAAGCAAATTAAGAGTGTGTTTGAATTAGCTTTTGGATAATAATTTGTAGAAAAATATGATCAAATGATTTTAGAAGAGAATATTGACTTTTGGAAAAGTAAGAAAAATTGGCTCTTTGGAAAACCAACGTTTTATCCTTGAAACTATGGTTTTCGGCTTTTAGCATAGGTAATCAATTATTAAATTTTATGAGGTGTTTGGATATTTTTTTTTCAAAACCATTGTTTTAAAAAATATCCAAACATACAAACAAGGGTTAAGGCAAACTGAATGGGTTAGTTTCTCGTAATATGGCAAATAAATTTTTAAATTCATGCTCATATTTAGTGTCTAGTATTGTGTCGTATAGGATTGCCAGCATGAGGATATATATGTTTAGAGGGACAAAAACAAAGGATCCAAACACACTCTAAATCGTTTGCTAGCTATCCATATCCATCCAACTCTACTCTTTGGAATATTGAGATAGATTAATTTATTGTACCACCAAACTCCCAAACCAAGCAAAATTATTGTAAGCAAAAGAACCCATATAGGAGAGAGCAGTGAAAATTATCTGGTTATTCAGTATTCACTATATATATTTTGAATATATATACACAGAGGTAAAATTACAAAATAATATATACTCACAAAAATAATATATATATATATATATATATATATATATCAATTTATGAATCCCTTCGTGGTTGATGGATAATGTACAAATATTAAATAAAGAACCACCAAAAATCAAAGTCATATTGTCTGCAAGTTCAACAAATTTGGAATCAAAACTCTTGAAGGTTAAAGCTACTTGCTAATTAAACAATGGCCTGTACGTCAAATGTCATCTATTCATTTTATCTTCTTCTTTTTCCCACCATGCAACTTGTTTTTATTTTATTATATTTAAAGTTCTAATTATTGGCATATTCTATCCATCATCGTCGCCGGTCATCTGTGCACAGCGGAGGTATCGTTGGGATCGGCGTTTTGGTCCCTGATAGATACTCTCCAAACCCTAATCTCACCGTCCAAAGAACCACTGAACACCGAAAGGTTTCCGCCGTTTGGTTCAGAAGTACCTTCGGATTCTGTAACGGCCGTCAAGCTCTTCACCGGCTTCTGATGACCCACCAGAACGGCGATGCAACAGTAGCTTCCCGCCGGAACCCCTTGCTTCCAAATCCTGACCGTCCGATCTGCTGACCCACTCAGAAGCAAATCACGCACGTTGATCAAACACAAGATCGCTTTCTCGTGCCCTCTCAAAGCTCCACTCACCACCATATGATTCGCACTGTGCTCTCTCTCCCACACCAATATCGAACGGTCGCACGCACCGGAAAACAGCACGGTCCCTTCTTCGTTTAACGCCAAGGCGTTTATGGCCGACTTGTGCTTCTCCAGCGTCGCTACCAACACGTGCCTTTTCTCTCCGTTCGGTTTGCTCCATACCCGAATCCGTTTATCCGCGGATCCTGTGTATACCGTTCCGTCTTTGGACACAACCACCGCGCTCACTGCGTCGTCGTGAGCTTTCACCGACTCAACGCAACGCAGATCGTAAGCACTCCATATCTTCATGCTCTTATCCCAGGACACCGAGTAGATAATGTTATTATAAACGGCAAGCCCAGTGACGGCGTCTGCATGCTGTATCCAGAGCTGTTTCCGGTGACGCCGTACGGTGACGTAGTTCTTGGGGAGAAGAAACCGCCGTAGACGGTCGTTGACGGTGGGAAGAGCGGTGACCATCTGGTAACCTTTATCTGGAAGTAATTTCCAGACGCGAATCTTAGAGTCTTGGTGAGTGGTGAAGACCATGCCGTTGCAAAACGTGAAGGCCTTGGTGGATCCGGAGGAGAAGTGTTGGGAGCCGAAGGAGCGGAGGTCAGTGCAGGTCCGGCGATCGTAGACGGTGATTTGATGGGAGGAAGCGGCGTAGAGGAGGTCACCGTCTACAGCGAGACAGGTGAGAGGATGGGACGGGTGTGGGTTGAGAGAAGCAAGGCAATGTTGAGAAACAACGTGGTTGAAGAAGCCATGGGAGGGAAGCTTCTGGAGAGAAGGAACAGAAGGGTGGGTCTGAACGGAGAGGTTGCTATGGAGACTGCTAGTGGAACTGGTGCTGGTGGTGGAGGTGTCTGGAGAGGTAGAAGAAGGTGTGCCAGAGGAAGTGGTGTAATCGGAAGCCGGCAGCGGCAGCTTCTTGGTAGAATTAGTGGAGATGGTTGAGTGGAGGGTGGCGGTGGCGCAGGAGGCAGAGGAGCAGGAATCGATCCATGATGAGAGGATGCGCATGGCGGAGACTGTAACAAAGAGATCGATGCAGGAGAGAAGAGAAGAGAAGAGATAGCGTGAAGAAGGAAGGAAAGAGGGAAGATTAAAAAGGAGAGAGAGAGAGGAGGGTACGTACGGTGAGTTCGAGGATGGAAGAGGAGGAGGAAGGGCATAACTTACGGAGGTAAAATGGAGAAGACGAAGAAGGAAGGAAGGAAGTGGGACCATTGTCGGTTACTGACGCTCGCTTTGTTTACGCTACGATCTGCGCATTCGCATCTTCTACCTATTCTTCCTTACAATTCCTTACAATATATTTATAGTTTAATATAATTTTTAATTTTTTAAATTTATTCTCATTTTCATTTTGTTCTATCAAGTTTTGAAACGATAAGTTTTTATCGTTTAAATTTATTTTCGTATAAAACTTGGTACCTATGATAATTTTATAAAAGCATAGGCTATTTTATTTCTTAAGAAAACAAAATTTATAGTTTAAAATTTAAGGGATTACAGTCAAAATTTGTGCAAATTTCAAAAACCTAATATTATATTAACACTATATTTATGTATAACCACATAAAAGACTAATATTCAAATAAACAAATAAATAGAATATTTTTTTTAGATCACATGCAATCTAACAAAATATAGTTAATAAAAAACAAATACAACTGATAATTATTTTTTATTTTTTTAACTCAAAAAAACATCATTCTTCAGTAATCAAGGAGATAAAAAAGTATACAATCCAGCTAACTTATCACCTATCAAAAACTTTTGATAATATATGGTTGATTCAAGTTAAATTTTAGTACCATTAATAATTTTCAAGTCCTAACTTAAATGAGTTTCTCAATGGAATTGTGAACTACCATCATCAATAATCAAATTCTGCCTTTGTTTTCTTGCCTTTGAAATCCTCCAAGGTGTATATATATATATATGGGGATTGATCTCTGGGCCTTTGAAATTAATCTAAAGCCTACAGATTGAAACAAAAGGAGAGAGGTTCCATTAGAAATGATCCAGATTTGTATGTCATATAGTGTTGACATGGATTGGTAGAGGTGACATATGGAGGCACTCTATCTTTTAAAATTTAGAGCTAAAAATTATTATAAAGTTTGAAAATTATACATGCTAGTAATTTTGATCATATATTTTGAATTTAGCGACCAATTTCTTAACTCTTCATAGTTTAACTCTTGTAAACGTAACAGGCAGAGACAATCACAAAAATTATCAGATTCAGAGCGATTTGGGTTGGGTGGGAGGAGTGGCAGCGGCACCTATGATGCTATGGAGGGTGTCGCTGTCGCTGCTAGAGGAGGGTGAGGGAGGCTACACCAAGGAGACAGTGAGGACCATAAACCTAGAGAATCTATCAAGAGATATGAAGAAGAGAATAAGAGTAGTAAGGGGACTCTGTTTAAATAATTTAACAAGATTTGATATTCCACTAATCAAATACTTCTTAGAGTTAATTTTTGACAGCAGAAAGAAAAATTTATGGGTGCTTGACCAATGATTCGTCTCTTGCTTCTGCAAGTTTTGTTCCCTTTTTCGCTGGATGTGAGTTGCTTATTTTGGGACTCTCATCTTTGGTTTCAATCTTGTTCAATCACTACTAGAAAAAAACAATTATCATGACACTACTTGAAGGCGATTAAAAGGAAAAATACTATATAAAAAGGTAGTAGTATATTTTTAAATAAATCCACATTTTATAAACTTTTAACGATTGTTTTTTATACAATTGCCGTTAAAAGTGTAACTGAGAACTTATAATGACGGTTTTTTCAAAAACTATAGTTTTAAGTAAATCATTCTGCCTTACCGCCTTTGCCTCTTCATACCCTATTTGCATAAAAAAAGTGTACGTCTGTTACCTCTTCGGTTCCCAATATCTTTAGCTATTATGAGGAAAGACCAACAGATACCTCTTAAGAATTGTCTTTTCCTCAATCTTAAATACCTTTTCATTATACTTTTTGTTCCATTATATTTTTCTCAATCTGTTTTCTCTTATTATCGTCTTTGTCTTACTGTCTTTTTCATTTTTCTTTACATGGCATCCTCTTCAAGCTCTTCTCCTTCACGTTCACAAAAAAAATCCCGTGATGATTTTGAGGACAGGCATCCTCTCCTAACCGTATGCTTGATTCGATGTTTTCAGACCTCATCAAATGTCCAGAAGAATTAATAAACCAAATTGATAGTTTGGATTTATCGAGTAAGTACTTTTCAAATAATTAAATTTTAATTTTCATAAATTTATTATAACAAAAGTTAGTCACTAATGTGTTCTGTATTTTTCCATTGTTTTACTACCATTGTCAACCTGGCAGTGTTAAGTATGGATATTATATAATCCAATATATGCATGAGATCATTGAGATATAGATCACAAATAGCTTACATGAGGTATGAAGTGATCAATATTTAGACTTTTTCAATTTATCACATATTGAATATTTATATATTACTTCTAACTTGCAGTTGTTAGAGTAGAATAACATGAGCTTTGAAGATAAGCAAATCCACTCAATGATAGATGCTTTGGCAAAATCCATCTTTGAGAACTTGCCTTAATCAATTATCCATTTCTATATATATATTATTGTATTATATTTTGGTTCATTGCATGCATTAATAAGAATTCCAATTACTTTATTACTATATATTAATATTTAATTTGAATTGTTGCATTGCTTACTTCATACTTTGTTGTAGATAATCTGTCTTTATTATAGCAAATACATGATGGTATAGATGGAAAAATTAAAAAAAGTGTAAAAAAATTAAACCTTTAACGACAGTTTTTTTAAAAAATTGTCATTACAAGTATAAACTATAATGATAGTTATCTTCAAAACTACATGATTAAATTGTAATAGCGATTTTACTGAAAATTGGTGTAACATTGTAAATATATAATGACGGTGTTATAAAAGCCGTCATTTTTCAACCATCGTTAAAAGTTAGATTTAATTATAACGTTAGTAAAATTTATACAGGTCAAAAAACTGTCATAAAATATCACTTTTAATCACAGTTGTATGACTTTTTTCTAGTAGTGAATCGGCTTGCTAGAAAACCAAAATGGAATGTGAGCATATGAGGTGGAGATCATTTTTTCGTTTCGGGTTCAGCTGGGGATTCTAAAAGACAAATATGATAATGAATCCTATTGTAGCGGCAAGTTCATGTCAATGTTAATATGTAGTCTTTTTTTTGCGTGGCACTTTTAAAATGAGTGAGAGTCCAAGCTGGTAGAATAATCCAAGTGTCTGCCATATCAATGCCTTTTAACAGAATTCTTAACACTATTAGCCTCTATTTAACGATTTTAAACTTAAAGGACTAACGGATTTAACAGTGGAACTTAAAGGACCCAATAAAAAGAAGAGAAAAAAAAGCATAAGAACCTGATTCAAAACTGAGGAAAACTGTTTGAATTGGGTTTTGAGAAGAGGTTATGGAAAAAAAGTGATTTGAAAATGATTTTGGACAAGAGCTTATGGAAAAAATAATTATGAATAAATGAATATTTAGATGGTTATTACCAGAATAACTTTTCTAATTGGTAAATTACTAGGAAGTGTATAAGGTGAAAAAACAAACAAATAAATATTATTTACTTTTCATCAAGAGTGAACAATCATCAGACGTAAACCTCCTTCGTCTTCCTCCTATTCTCCTATGATGCCGACCCTGATAACGCTGACGCAAGGGACGATGAAACTTTCTGCGTCTTCCTCCATCGTCGTGTCTTTGTGGTCCAAATTTGGACTACAACGACAAAGAGATGATGACAAGGGAGAAGAGAGAGGTTGTCAAGGGAGGAGAGAGAGGACGATAATGGAGGAGATCTGCGACGGCGACAAAAGGGGAGAAGAAGAGGGGTATCGGCGAAGGAAGAGAGTAGAAAAATATTGGGGTAAAATAGTAATTGAACATCATATAAACTCTTTTCCCCACTCAGAAGCTATTTTCATGAGCTTATCTAAAATCATAGTTTAAAATTATAATTTGGTCTATAAGCCCTTTTGGACAACTACAGGTGTTTGTTTAGTTTTTTTTTTCCTAAACTATAGTTTAAGCCAAAAGTTTTTTTAAAACCATAGTTTGAGTGATATCCAAGCACCCACTATAAGGACCTCCAGATTAAGGGTCTATTTGTTTCTGTTTTTAAAAGCATAAAAAAAAAAACTTGTTTGGCAACTTTTTTTTACTTAATTGTTTTCTAAAACAAAAAAACCAATGTTTTCTAAAACAAAAAAAAATTGAAAACTGTTTTTAAAAATAGAAAACTAAGAACAAATTTTAAATGTTTTGAAAATTGTTTTCTTGTTTCGTTGTTTATATTTTTTATTTTTTGTTGCAAAAATGACATATTATTGAAAAATGGCTTTTTACTGCCACTCGCCACATCGGCCTTTGCCACTGTCGCCCGTTGTCAACCACCTTTGCCAACGACCGCCACTGTCGAAGATCGCTTCCGCTGACGACTGCCACCGTAATCGATCGCCATCCCCGACGATAGCCATCTTCGAAGACCACCTCCACTGACGACTATCACCCTAGACGATTGCCATCGCTGACAACAGCTACCATCGTAGATTGTCTTCGTTTACTACTGCCACCCCGGAAAAGTGCCCTCGTCGTCAACAGCCACCTTGGACGATCGCCCCTCCGGTGGCCGCCATAAACAACCAACGCCAACGCCAGTCGCCACCATCGTTGCTAGTCGCCCTCAACTGTCGCAGTCACAATGTACAGACGACCGCTGCCAATTATTATTCAAATTGATGATAAGAACAAGTATGTTCTACACATCTATATTACCTTTCAATGTTTTGACTATCACTTCGTTGTTACTACACATTTCAATCTATCTCTCACATTTTTTTAATTCTCAAAATTAATTTTAAAAATTATTGTTCTAATTTTTTTTTATATTTTTCTTTTCAAATACAAATTTTTAGAATAATTATCCAAACAGAGTTTCTTTTCTAAAACTTATTTTTAAAAACAGTTTTATAAAATTTGAGAATAAAAAAATAAATAATAGAAACAAATAGGCCTAATTTTCTCAATAATATTTTGTACGTATTCTCAAACTCTCTATGAGGCATGAGAAAATATATTCAAAATTTCAAAGAGAAAAAAAAAAAAAAAGGAAACCCTACATAGTAAGAAAACAAGAATAATTGGTGGGTTTGTGTACGTATGTATTACTATTATCTGGTGCCAGTTTGTGAGCTCTCATGTCTCCTCGTTCTTGATTTCTACGCTGTGTTGACCGTGGAAGCTGTATTCTCAATGCTTTCGTAAATCTCGTCGCCAATTGGCTTCCGACAAGCTCTCCCCAATTACAAGATTATTCTTTCAAGATGTACAGCATTATATATATATATATAGATATATAACTCACTTCTAAAAAAATTTAATATAAAATATAAATTATAAGGTCATTAATAATATTTTTTTAAATTTTACTCTATTGAATATAAGTTATATATTAGGTAGTTAATGATATATTTTTCAATATCCTTTATTTAATAAAAGAAAATATAAGAAATTTTATTGATTTAATGTATTTTTTTTAATATGTAAGAATAAGATATAAGTTATTTATATATAATAAAAGAGTGATACTCTACTCTTGTATTAATGATAGTTAATGTATTTTTCAATACCCTTTATTTAATGTATTTTTTCTCTTTTTACATTTATAAATTATTACTATCTTTATTTTCTCTTTCTTTATTTCTAAGAAAAATTAAATAAGAATAAAATTACAAAATATTTATCAATAACTTTACAAGTGACTTATAACTAAATTTTCTCTTATGAGTAATTATAATACACATCTAACCATTTCACTAAAATTAAACAAGTGGTTAAGTTATTAATTAAGTTGCTCTAAAAATAGAATAAATTTATGATTTACTCATATTTAAATAGAAAATTTTTGGATATTTTCTTTCTTATTTAATGATTTAAAATAGGGATAATATTAAAAAAATTAATTTCTTAATTAATATCTTATCAAGTATTTATCTTGTTCTATTTAAAAGTTATTTCTATCATGTTCCACAGAGACTAAGAAAAATATTAAATCTCATTAACTATGACATAAAATTTAATAATTTTTTTAATTTTATCGCTATTTAATATACATTACACTTAATAGAAGAAAAATTAATATGAATAAATAAAAGATAAAATAGTACATTCATATAATAAATTTCTCTTGTGTTTTATAAATAGAATCAAAATAAATATTTTCTTACTACCTTATAAATGATACGAGAGTAACTTATAATGAGGAAGGATCATCCATATATGTTAAAATGAGCTTTATAATAAGAATTATAAGTAATAACTAATAAGAGTTGAGTTTACCAGAATGATTAATTTTAAAAAACATGGCAAACTAAGGTTAGGATCTCCGTTGAAAAAGAGACTTTACATTTAATACTAAATAATACTTAGAATTGGCTTAGAAAAAAGAAAAAAAAATAGAGAGAGAATCATAGGTAATATATTTTTTTTTTTGGTTGCCCACCCGGTTCACCAGAGTTTTGCCCCGACTACATCCGGATCCGACCCGCGTCGCGCACCTGGCTATGGTGGGTGAGTCTCCCAACGGGGATTTTCTGCATACGCCAAGGCTCGAACTCGAGACCTCGCTTAAGCGATACCAAACCGCTTACCACTCGGACCAACTCCCGTTGATAATATGCAAGTGCATGTTTGTGTTTGGTAAGAAAACATGTCGTGGTTACTTTATGGGGGCTAAAATAAAAAATCAATGGGTTCATTTTATCCTGAAATCAAACTTTTAGAAACCATTACTTCCCATAAAAGTGAAACTCGTTGGCAAAAAAAAAAACAATAAAAAAGGAGAAAACTCAGCTTTGACTTTGACCACAATATTTAAGTACTGAATATTGTTAAGTTGGTTTCTCATAATTTCACACTCTCATTGATACGCTCCCAGATTTGAAATTATTTAAGCTAATTATAAAATTAATAATGAATTGGCGAAGAATTCATATTACCAGGTAATGGATAGCTTTGTGAATGATTAAAGAATGAGCCACTTGCAATACTCTGAGGTAGCCGACACATCAGCCTAAGGAAAAGTGTGCTGAAAAAGATTCTTTCTTCTGTTTTCACTATTTATAATAATTATAATTCTTAATTTTCTAATATTTTATTTCCACTAGATATCCGCTTTTTTGTTGGCCAATTTCTTGATGGAAAAAAAAATACTCACAAGTCACATGCAAAAATTAAATATAAATAATTTTTTAAAATTTTAGTTAACAATAGTAGTTCCAAAAGATTTAATACAATAATATTTATAAGTCAAACTTTCATATTTATAAGTCATGTGATTTATAGTCAAATTTATACAAAAAAATTTTAAAAAATAATTAGGCTCATCTATGATCTAAGAGCAAGAATTCTCCTTTCTTTTTAGATGATACTAATATTAAGTATGGTGAGTCGTCAATTATCTTTATGTATAAACTTAGACACTCAAGAACTAAAATTCATCTTCAAGTGTCATAATTGGAATTATAATAAAATAATATTATTTAAGGATAGAATATATTTTAAATAATTGCTGACCTATTATTATTAAATAAAATATAAAGATTTTTTTTTGTCAAACCCGGCATTCATTGGGCCGGCAAAGTTGGATATGGCTATATAGAAAATACTCAGTAGTCCTTATGCTGGGTCGAACTATTAAAACTATTAAAACGGACAAAGCATCCAATTGGTCCCTTTTGATAACCATATTTATTTTTGGGAGAATTACAGGTCCCACGTACTTTTAAATCCTCAAAATCATAAGTCCAATAGGACCTGAAGTTAAGAGACCAAGTTATAAAAGTATCGTCTTACCCTTATTTATTTGAAAAAAGGGTATTTTTTTCTCAACTTCTCTCTTATTTTCTCGGACAACATGCATGCCAGAGACCGAAAAATTGGGACCTCTAACACCATGTTTGGTAAGGTTTTTGGAGAGGGGATGGGGAGGAGAGGAGAGTTGTTGCCCTCCCCTTATTTGGCTTAAAAATTTTGAAGGGAGGATGGAAGTTGCTTCTCTACCCTCGTTTGGATAAACAATTTTTAATAGAGAAGGGCTCCGCTCCTTCTTTTTCCTTTTTAAACTCTTTTTTAAAAATAAGGGTTTTTAGAGGGGAGATGGGAGAGAAATTTTTTATTTTTAAATTAAAATTAGTAAATAATACATTACCCTTTTATCTTTTAGGTTTTATAATAACCTAACATATTCATTTGGCACTAATATTTGAGATCATCATTCACCCCTAACAAGTGGAGCCGTCAGACAAATAAGAGCTTCATCAGTGAGTATTCTTCTACCTTGCTTCTCTTATTCTACTTTCATTATTATCTTTTCTCTAGACTTTGGTATTTACAGTTTTGAACTATAACTTATCAAATATTATTTTATGTCCCCTCAATCCTAACCTGAATAGCCCCATGTATTGTATTGATGTATCTAGGTTTCCTCAACCTCCTAAAAATCTAAACCATACATGAGAAAATATGATCAAAACTATATTTATTGGAGCTCGTTTTATTGATCGAAATATATAAAGCAAAATGCAGTGACCAACTTGAGAAATTTCACCTCAATTCCTCATATTGTTAAGTAGATAATTCCTAGTAACCCTTTCCTCAAATTGTTAATAACATACATAAATACAAATCCATTATTAGGGAGTATTCAGCTATACCTCAATTGTGAGAAAAGCCATTATACCCTAGCGTTGTGTTTGAATTAACGACTATGTGGATTTGGATTTAATTTAAATCCATTATTTGATCAGATAAAGTCTATGAATTTGGATTGTATCTGGAATTAAATAAATTGTATTATTATAATTCTTTAGAATAATATTGACTTACTTCAAATGTTAATTGTAACAAAAAAGGTTTTGAGATATTAGAATTTGAAATATTTATACTACGTACCCAAACAAAAGATTTTAAATTCATTAATTTTAAATGTAAGGTTTTAAAATCTAAATCCAAATCCATTTATATTTAAAATCTAAATCCAAATCCATTTATATTTAAAATCTAAACGCACCTTAGTATTATTTTTCAAATTCTCTGCGTTGGAAAAATATCTATAGCTTATAGAATTTGGAGTATCATCCGTAAATATGTTTAAATGTTATGTTTCTGTTCTTATTTGAATGTATTATTTAATTATCTAGTTTTTATCAATCTTTCATTTTATTATATGTAATTATATCATGCATTATGTTAAATTAGCAATGTGATACTGATTTATATACATTTTGTAACCTGTTAATTTATAATTTGACATGGCCTAACGTATGAATTAGCAAACTATATTTATTAATCTTTTTGTTGCGACTACACATTATGCTATCTATTTTTTGATGAGAAGTATGTTGTTTTCTGTTTTTTAGATGGAATTGGTAAGACATAGATATTTGTTGATTCAGCAAATCTTGATGTAATATTTTATGTTGGTTCGTCAAAACTTGGAATTTCATAAGCTGTAGTTGAAGTCGTTTGTGCGTTTGTATGGTACTATGTTAATCATCTATGTAATAAGGAAAAATATAGGTTACACTATGAGCTCAAGGAGAGAAAGAGTACGTGAAGAAGTAATGACTCGAATAATTAATAGTAGAAATGGTCGAGACCTGATTAGAATGAGTCCTAAAACTTTCTTAAAATTACGTAGTATGTTAGAGAGAGAAGGTGATTTACGAGCCACATGATATGCAAGTGTGGAAGAACAAATTGCTCAAACTCTTCACATAGTGTCACATAAAGCAAAAAATTATGTAGTAAACTTTATTTTCCGAAGATCTGGTGAAACAATCAGTCACCATCTTTATAAAGTGTTAGATGCCATAATTGATCTAGAAGAAAATTTTATGGTGCAATGGTTCTTCAGTACCTCCAGAGATCAGTAATAAGGGTAAATTCTCCCCTCTTTTTATAAGGATTGTGTTTGTGCTAAAGTATATCCAACAGATGCCCCTCGATATCATAGTAGGAAAGAATACCCAACACAAAATGTATTAGCAACATGCTCATTTGATCTAAGTTTCACTTATGTGCTCACTTATATGCAGTAACTCGAGAAGATAGGCTTACCATCCCCCTAGGTAACTATCTAAGTAATTGTCAAAATAATTCCAATTAATGAAGATATTATCACACATTCATAATAATTATTTTCATTCATTATAGAAAATATTACCTTATAGAAGCTGGTTTCATGTTAACAAGTGGTCTTATTACACTTTATAGAGGGGTTTCAATATCATTTAAAAGAATATTAAAAAAATCCACCTCAAAATCACAACGAATTATTCAATCTTCGAGATACATCATTACGTAATTCAATCGAAAGAGTATTTGGTGTATTGAAAAACGGTTTCAAATTATATCCAGTGCATTAGAGTCTACTTATTGTGTCAAAGCTCAAATATTAATAATACTCGCATGTTAAATTCTTATTAGGGAAGTCCATGAAAAGCTTACAAATCAAAATGAAAATGATGATAATAGCTATGCTCCTAAAAATGAGGGTGTAGAGACTGCTCAATGAGAACTTAATAGAGAAAATATAGCTACTCAAATGTGGTGAGCTAGCTTATCAGGCTCAAGCTCAAGCTCAAGCTTGTTGAAATGTACCATTGAGTTTTATTTGTATTATTTATTGATTTGTTATTGTTGGATTTATTTCTACTATTAATTTCGCTGAGTTTCATTTGTACTATTTATTTATATTTTTTGAAATATCCTTTTGATTTTTAACTTGTTTGTTTTTGTTCAAATGTCATTATGTTATAAAGGATAGACCCATAAAATAGCAACAAAATCAAGCAATTGCAAGGAGTTGCTCGATTGGACAAAGCCTATGGATGATGCCCTTATTGATGCCTTTACGTATGTGTATGAACACGGCGACAAAATTCATGGGAACTTTACCCCACAGCTTATGAAAATATTGTTAAAAGTGTTGAGAGTATAATTTGGCAGAAAGATTGACAAGGAGAAAATAAAGAATTGTTGGAAGACATTTTTCAAGAACTTTTAAGAGGTTTATGATATATTTATTAACTCAATTATAGGATGCTGAGCCACTGGTCTGGGAAGCTCTAATTGAGATATGAGTTCTACATTTTGTATTTGTTCGCTTATTTTTGTATGTGTCGAACTTTAATTATGTTTCTTGTAACACACGTATAAATATTTTTAGTCTAAACCAAAGGTAGCAGTTTCCCAGTATACCCTTTTCCTAATTATGACAAGATTTTCATGTTATATGGAGCTGATAGAGATGGCGTAGAAGAGCCTCTGACAGCAAAAGAGAGGCGAAAATGGCGTCAATCATTAGACCTTATGGAAGAAAACATTCAAACTATAAATGAATTAGATAAACTTGTCTAACAAAATGAGGTCACATTAGATTGTGTTAAGGTAATTAATGATGGTGATATCGGTCAACCAAATCTTACATCTCTAAAGAGCAACTAAAGATTGTGATAAAATGAGAAGGAAAGAGCATGCTAAAGATAAGGAGATTGATCTCAACACAGTAAAGAGCTTAGTGTTTGAAATGGCAGCAACACTTAGAGGAGGTAATGAAGCATTAACTCAAGGTTATAATTTAATACATGACGTTCTAAATCGAGTAAATGATTTATTACATGAGTCCAATGTTATAAAAAGAGAGAGTTTTGGCCACAATATTCTCCAGCACATAAAGCAGCAATTATAGATATGGTGTTTAGATCTTCTAGCATTAATTAAGGAGTAGCATAGTGTTATGTCATTGGCATTTGAACTTCTTTATTTGGTATTTGAACTTTGTTTAATGTTTGGATCTTTTAGATGTGATGTTTATTTTAATTACAATATGGTACGGTAGACAAGTTTAATACACTCTTATTGATATTTTAAAGTTAGTTCCATTTAAAGAAAATTATAATTATGGTTATTTTTCATAAATTTAGTATAGAATTAGTAATTTTAATTCTTGTACAAGTTTCTTTTTAAATAAGAGATGAAAATAATTTTTACTATGATAAGTTATTTGTAATAAATTGTATCATGAGTATTTATATATTGATCAAAAAGAAAGAATGAATAAGCCACTTCAATTTTATATGGGTAAAATAGATAATTTTTTATTAGCTTTCCTCCTCTCCCTTTCTAAACCTATCATCAAAATCTTCCCTTCTCATCCTCTCCAATCATTTTAAACAAGAGATTATTAAAATATATTCCTTCTTCCTCTCCGTCCCTCCACTTCCCTCTATATCTCCCCTCCTCACCCTCCAAACACACCATAAAACTTCAAAACTCCAGTTTCATTTACTCCTTCCATCGACATCCGATGCAGCTGTCGTCCTCCTCCGTTCGTCTCCGTCGTTGCTGGTGTGTGCATGTCGTTGATCATCCGCCGTTGTCTTCCTCATTTGCTCAAGATTTCAGGTCGCTACTCTCTCTCTCTCTCTCTTCCTTCTCAAATCGACGTCGGTCACCGTAGAAACGGGGAGGGGAGTAGCTCGTTTTGTTTTTTCTTCTTCTCATTGCTGACCATATCTGTGGGGTACGATTGGAGCTTGGGTTGATGCTAGAACGTGTGATTTCTTCGTCCTCCCCTTCCATCACTACTGTTAAATACAAGAAGATGAGCAAATGTTTTCACTTTAATTTCTTTATCACTGAAGCTAATCTTAAGAAGGAGGCGAGATCTTCAAAAAAAAAGTGTTTCACTTTCTTTAATTTCTTTGCTTATAAAATAATGAAAACAAAAACCTAATCTCAATGAAATTTATAATCCATAAAAGCACAGTGTCAGGAAGGTGTATGCAATCGAAAAACTGACAAAGGCGAATGAGATTTTAGGGTTCGTGATGAGAGTGGAGACAGTGAGTGTTTGAATTGGGGGAACAGGGCTTGGACTCAAATTTTCAGCGCCACTTGTCTATTGTCAGGGGCAAGTTCTTTTCACCCTTTTTTTCTTTTAAATGAATATGGGCAAAATTGTAATTGGCTATTTACAATATCTCACCATCAGATCCCAGGATTACTAGAAGGTTTCAAATGACTTCTTCATAATTATATTCCTTACATGGAGTGCTACAGTAATTCTCCTTTTAGGTCTTGTTTGGTATAAGAAATTTAGAGGAGAGGGGAGATGAAGGGAGGGATTTTGCTCCTCTCCCCTTGTTTGGCTCCATAAAATATTTAGCCTCCCCAACTTTGCCTCCCCTCTAAATTTGGAGGAATTTGGAGGGAAAGTATAAAATTATTATTTTATAATATTAATATACCCATAATTTTTTTAATATTCTAATATTATCCCTATATTATATTTTATTAAAATATTCTATAAAATAATATAAGATAAATTTATTTATATAAAAATATTTTCCCTCATTTTCCTTCCTGAACCAAACAAGGTAATATAAAAATTCCTCCCCTCCCCTCTCTTAATCTTAATCTAAACAAGGTAATAATAAAATCCCTCTCCTTCCCTTCCTTCTATTTTCCTCTATTAAAATCCCCTCCCCTCCCCTCCCCTCTATTGAGCCAAACATACCCTTAGGGTACATTTGGTAGAATGTAAGAGTTTTTATGGAAGGTAGAAGAATTTTGGAGGGAAGTAGAAATAAAATTAAACTAAAAATAAGCTTTAAAAATTTATTTAATATGATAGAAGTGAGTATAGAATTAATGTATATTTTTTTATAATTTATGATAAAATTGTCTAAAATATTTTTTTCTAATTTGAGAAGGGTTAAAGTTATCCAAAAATTTTATAAATGGGATAAAATTATCTAAAAAATTTACTTCCACTTCTATCATCTCAATTCCCAATTTTTTTTGATAGAACTGAAATAGCCTAAGGAAGTAGAAGTGGAAGTGGAAATGACTTCCATCATACCAAATAAAGAAAGTAGAAGATTTCACTTCTATTTTTACTTTCCAATCCCTAATTTCATCCAACTAAACATACTATTATTTTTAGGTTCATACACTTCCATTTCTCTTTTTTTTTTTTTTTTTGTCCAATCTTCATTGTCATCCAAAAGATTGTCCCTATATTTTCAGAAGAACTTATACCTGAGGTTAACGAGGTTGAATTCGCTAATATGGCATTAACATCCATTGCAATTGATTTTGTAGCTCCATTTTTACAGTCAATTTTAATTTGACATGGTAAGCCAGGTTAATGGTGTTAACATCCAACGATTTAGATTGTATAAAAAAGAGGGACAAAAATCAAGAAGGAAAAACTATAGTTAGAGACTAAAATTAAAATTTGATAAAAGTATAGAGATTTAGAGTAGGTTTAATCTTTATTTTTTTCTACTAAAAGAAGTAAGCATTAACATCTTTTTAATGTTATTTTATAATTTTGAATAGATTTTATAAATTATACAAATGATTAACGAGTTGGTGGGTATAAAATCAATAACCAGCTTGCTATACGAGTTAAACAAGTTAACCTATTTAACTTACAAAAAGTTTTTAAAGAAATAAAAAATAATACTCACTTCATCATTAACTTTCTAATTTTTGCCAAATAAAAAAAACAAATATCTTGAATTATTATAATATATTTAACTTTAATAATATATAAATCTTCGATCATAAAAAGTTATTTTCTAACAACATGATAATACAAGATTAACCAATGTGATTAGATCTAACAGAAAAGGTCAATATTTTCACAATATATTGAATCAATGTTCAAATTTCTCTTAAAGTATATCTCACATTTAGTATTTGTCTTTGCCTTGAATAGAAGGACGCCGGTGGGTAATTAAAAAATATTAAAGAGTGTTAGGTTTTGTAATTTTATTAAAAATTACTTTTTAAAATATAATGATATATTGATTTGGATTTTAGGGTATTATTCTTAATATTAAAGCCAATTCACCTAACTCACGAGGTTTCTCATTTAACTAAAAAATTTAATGAATTGAGTTCATTTAATCCTACTCAGAAATATTTTAAAAAAAAAAAATCTTCCCTACTTAGCTCACTAAATTAATAGGTTAAACAAGACAGTTTATCAGACTTATGTTATAATCGGTCAAAAGATGCCTAAACTTTTTGAGATTATGAATTGAGTTTCATTAGAAATCACTATAAATCAAAAACAAGTTAAATATGAAAACCCTTCATTTCATTACAAAACTACATTGGTACATGCTAGGAAAAAGTCAATACAAATGCCACCAGCTATGTATATAGAAGTTATTATCTCCGTTGCTTAATATAAGATCTAGTTAATAGATTTGGAGAGATTGATGAAACTAAACAATTTATTTTAAAATATTTATATTTATCATTTTTTTAAACTAATTTGCTTAAGTTATAAATTGATATACTCTTCTAGTCCTTAATATAATACCTAATTGCAGAGTAAATAATTAGGTCTTATAATAAAAGACTTGTACTTATCATATGTTATAATTAAGTCATTTATTTAACTTCATTAATTTTTTTAAATTAATCAACTAAATCTTATATTAAAGAATTATCTGATTAACTAGGAAAACTTCATTACTACCAAACTTGACACATTTGCATATTATGTAGAGTGACTCTGCTGCAACTTAAGCATGGAGTAGTATGCCCCTTTTTGTCCTATGGCCAATAACTCAGAGTGAGATCCTAATTCTTGTAACTTGCCATTCTTAATCACAGCTATGGAATCTACACTCTGTATTGTGGACAATCTATGGGCTATAACTACACATGTTCTTCTCACCATCATCTTCTCCAGTGCTTCCTGCACCACATTCTCTGATACACTATCAAGAGCACTTGTTGCTTCATCTAACAGCAAGATTGATGGCTTCTTCAGTATTGCTCTTGCTATTGTTATCCTTTGCTTTTGTCCTCCTGATAGTTGCACTCCTCTTTCTCCACAATTTGTATCATATCCATCTTTCATTGAACTGATGCAATATATGCAGAAAGAAACAGATGTTAGAGCATGTTTGAAATGGCTTAAATCTAATGGAAAAACTTAGTCTTGAAACCAAAAGGCCAGTTTTGACCCAAAATATATGTTTGGAATAGCTTTTAGGAAAAATAACTTCTAAGCTAAAAGTTAAGTTGGAGCTGAAGCAACCTTTTATAGCTTTTCGCTTTTGACTTTTCTTCATTGAATATTATGAAACTGACTTTTTAATATATTATTCAAATAATTTTCTACCAAACTGATTTTTTTTATAAAAATCTATCTAAATATAAATTATATTATATTAATTGACTTTTACCTTAACTTTAGTTTACAAAAGTCAATTGGAATAAAAACTATTTTTGCAAACGTAAGTCCAAACAATCCCTTAGTCTTGTTAAAACTCAAAGTAACTAATAAACTCAAGAGGGAAAAGGAGAGACCATAAGTTTGTGTATTGTGTACTTATGAACTCGAGAATATATTTATTATATAGAGATATTTTAGGGAGATCATGTCTTATTTATTATAATTAATTAATTTATCTCATTAATATTTATTAATGTATCTAAATTAGTTAATTTGTCCTAATTAAGGACTCGAGGGAGTACCTTATGAACTCATGAGCATTAGCAAGATGAGCCGCCCTTCTGATTTCTTCCTCTGATGCTTCCTTTGTCCCATAAACTATGTTGTCGCGTATAGTTCCTGCGAATAGAGTAGGCTCCTGACTCACCAAGGCAATCTGTGATCTCAACTTTCTCAGATTGAATTCCTTAATGTCACAGTTATCTATAGATATTGATCCTTTCACAGGGTCATAAAACCTTTCAATTAATCCAATAATAGTGGATTTCCCCGAGCCACTTTGTCCCACAAGTGCTATTGTTTTCCCAGATTCAATCTCAAGACCTAGACCCTTGAGTATCATTTGATCAGGCCTTGTTGGGTAAGCAAAGAACAAATTCTGCAACTTTATGTTGCCCTTAATTGGCTTCTTTTTAGACTTCTTATGCGTATGGTCATCATCTTCTTCATCTTCAGGTTCAATCTGAGTTTTCCTGTCCAAAATGGCAAAAATTGAACTAATGGCTCTCCCACTTTTGGCTATATCAGAAGTCATACTTGCTGTTTCTGCAATTTGTCTTCCAGTTCCCATCAAGATCAGAAAAACCTGCAAAAGGTTTTTTGATTCCACCAACCCTTGATTCAAAAGCCTCCCTCCATACCAAAAAGTGATAGTTATAGAAGCAGTTGTCAAGAACTGAGAAATTGACATGATCGAACCCGAAATCCACGATTGCTTGATGCTTTCTTTGTGTGGTCCTTTCATGGCAATCTTAAAGAGATTCAGAATCCTTCTCTCTGATGAGAATGCTGCAACAGTCCTATGGTTTATGGTAGCTTCCATTGCTAATTGACTTCCCTCTTTCTGAGCCTTTTGAGCTTTGACAGACATATTTTTCCTCAAGACACTTTTGGAATAGAAACAAGCAATGATCAAAGGCTGCATTGCAATCATCAGAATAGCCACCCTCCATGAAACAACTAAGCCAAGTATAAAAGCCAGAGATGCCATAAAGAAAACTTGAACCAACAATGACATTCTTTCTGCAATGAGAGATCGAACCAAGTTAGCTTCATTCGCTAGCCGTGTACAAATTGCTGCACTAGTGTTATCTTCATGGTCAAACCATCCAATCTCAAAGGTCAAAACTTTAGCCAGCAAGTTTTCTCTTACTCTTTTCAACAATCTCTCTCCCATGACAGAGAAATTATACTGCTGAATGAGACTTGAAATGATGTTCACAATCGCTAGCGTGCAAAAGATGATCGAGTACAACCTGATTTCGGATTTGATTCGATGTTTGTCTTTTATGAAGTAAACAGATGCAACAATTCCCAAGCAATATGAGTATATTGGTTGGCATATTCCAGATCCCATGGATCCTAAACACCCAAGCAAAGCTTGCCTCCATTCAGGTGCATTCATCTGTATCAAGCGCCATTGCGAGAAACTTTGATCTGAATCAGAAGATTTCTTGTTGTCAAAGTAATCATCGAGGGGAGAATCTGCAATGCTGAAAGAATATATAGGGCTAAATGGCATAACTGGGCTACTATGCCAACTTGAATATGATGTTCTTGGAGCTTCGACATTTAGTGGACTTGTGTTTGTGTAGTAAATGGATTCCTCTTTGTTTTCAAGGGCCGATTGTTGCAATTGAAGCATTTTGCTGTATGTTCCACCTTGTCCATTGTTGATTTGGATAAGTTCATCATGGGAACCTGATTCAATGACTTTTCCTGATTCAAGAACTACTATGAAGTCAGCCTTACGAATCGTTGAAAGGCGATGGGCTACGATGATTGTGGTTCTTCCTTGGGAAGCTAAATCCAGGGCTTCTTGTACTAATTTTTCAGACTGTGAATCAAGAGCACTGGTAGCTTCATCTAGTAGCAAGATTTCAGGGTTTCTTATCAGAGCCCTTGCTATGGCAATCCTTTGCCTTTGCCCTCCAGACAATTGGGTTCCTAGTTGCCCCACCTAGAAAAAAAAATTAAATGAGGCATATTAGAATATATTAAAAAGTTCTACTTCAAGTGGACAATAAATTGAAGGTATATAACCTTGAGGTTAATCCTATCAAATTGACTTGAATAATTTTAATAGAAAGATAATCTAATAATATACTTAATTCTTAAAAAATCTAATATAGTATCAGCACTAGGCTTATGAGATTCAAAAAGAAATACAAGCCCATTCATAGATAAAAAAAAAAAAACAGAGAGTAGTAGGAGGAAGGAAAATTGTAATACACACACATACATATAAAAGTCCCACACTAACTAATTGGACGGTGAATTGAAGGTATATAAAGACAAATCTAATAACATATCTACTTCTCAAAAGGTTTAATAAGATATCAAATTCAATAATGGGGAATGATGCAAACTTAATGGCTTACTTGAGTTTCATATCCATCAACAAGTTTGACAATGAAATCATGTGCATTGGCAGCCCTTGCTGCATTTTCAACATCTTCCATTGAAGCTGCTTCATTTCCTAGTAGGATGTTATCTCTAATGGATGTTGCAAAGAGAATTGGCTCTTGATTTACGAGTCCCATCTGGGATCTTAACCACTTGACATGAAATTTCTTTATATCATGCCCATCAAGCAATATGCTTCCACATGTAGGATCATAAAACCTTTCAATCAAAGAGATTATTGTAGATTTCCCAGAACCACTCCCTCCAACAAGACCTACTGTTTTGCCTGCTCTAAATTTCAGATTGAGCCCTCTTAGAATTGAAGTATCTGGCCTTGATGGGTAGCTAAAGTCAACATCTTTGAAAGTTATCTCTCCTCTCACATCCTTCAAAATCCTCCCCTTTTCTCTAGCAGAGTGTATAAACGGCACTCGATCAATCATCTCATAAATTCGAGTAGCTGCAACTGTTGCCTCTGCTAAAGAAGCAAGACTTGGAAGTGCACTCATCAATGACCTGCAAATGTATTATGAATGAAGTCATGTATATAGAATAACAAAGAAAAGGTACATGAATAATGCCATATATATGTACACACACACATATAGAAGGGAAAATTAATCTGCAAGACATTATACTTTCACATTATTTTAATCAAGTTCTTGTGGTATTCTCTTTTTATTAAGTTCTTATAGTTTTACTTGATTTTTAATTAGGTCATTGTAGTGTCAGGGGAACAATAAAAATAAACTATAAAGACCAAATTAAAAATTGAGTGAAACTGTAAGTACCTAATAAAAAGAAAAAGAAAACTATATGGACTTAATTAAAAATTAAGTAAAACTATAGGACTTGCAGATCAATTTTCCTTATGTATAGAATAACAAAGAAAGAGGGTGAGCCTCAAAGTACCACTAAGGTTGCTATCATGTGACTTAGAAGTCACATATTCATATCTTATAAGCAGCCTCTCCGCTTACAAGGTAAAATTGTACATATTTATCCTTTGAATCCCACCTTTTGGGAGCCTTATGCTATGAGTCGCTTCTTTTGTTTTGTAGAATAACAAAGAAGAGGTTTAAAATGCATTTAGAATTTGATACTCACAATCCTCCCCAGATGATACAGATTTCAGCAACAAAAACTTTTCCACCACTTTCTTCTCTTTGAGAGACCAAAATGCTTCCAACCCATGTTTGGAATGCCCATGTTGCATAAATCAATCCAAAGCTTCCAATCACCACACCTTTGGTTGAACCAAGCTTAATACCAACCTTCATGCTTGTTTCAAGAGCTGAGCCAAACCTCTCTAGTGTTTGTTTCTCTCCTACATATGAATATACCGTGCAAATCGATGAGATTGCTTGCTCTGCTATGCCACCTGCAACACCATAAGCATCCTTCATCTGACTTCCTAGCTCTTTTAGTTTCTTCCCAAATATGATTGCTGGCATTATCATCATAATTGAAAATGGAAATGCAGATACTGCTAATCTCCATGACAGAATTGAAGCTACTATGAAGCTTGAGAACACTGCTGAAAGGTGAACCAAACAAGTGGGTATCTGCAAGAAAAAAATAATACAATTTGATTGTTATCATATTCTTTGATAAAATACATAAGGGTTAATACAATATTTCTTCTCTCAACTTTGCACAATTTTGGCTTTAGTCCTTCTAATTTTAAATCATAAGTTTTAGTCAATTTTAAATAGAAAGAAACTTAAAGAACCAAACTGACCAATGATTTAAAACTTAAGGGACTAAAATAAAAAAAAAATTAAAGGATGAAAGAATTTATTACCCAAAACATAAATATATAATAGGAAGAAGAAAAAAGGGAATTATTTGATGAGGACCTTTTCAGACAAGGTGTCTTGGATGGTTTGAGCATCAGAAGATATGGTGGCAATAACTTGGAAGGTGGTGGAAGAGCCTGATTGGCTATCAAAGAAACCAACTTCTTGCCTAAGGATTGATTGAAGATATGCAATTCTCATGCGAGATGTTTGTCTTTCTGCAGTTCTTGTCCAACATAGTCCTTCTGCATATATTTATCATAAAACAACTAATAATTACAAGATCTCTAGCCATTGAACTTGTAACATCAATTTCTAGTCTTGCAAATCATTTTCTAGACAGAAATATTCCTCTAGTCTAGAGCAAGATAACTAATTTATAAATATTAAAAAATTAATTAAATTAGTTATTTACAACAAATATGTGTTGATTTCTTAAAATACCCCATTAATCATTACCCCCGTTAATAGAAACTCGTTTTAATATATGCATTTGATGGATATAACTTGGGAAAATTTATGAATTTAAAAAGTAAAGTAGATTAAGATTTTATATTCATAACTAAAATAAATCTCTTAATTAGCTCATATATTTAGGACTAAAAGTGGGAAGGAGTAGCAAAAAAGCTTACCGATAAATGCAGATAAGCCCACTCCAATGGCAATATAGAGCAGCCTGAGAGCATACTGAGAAAATCATCAAGAACATGAACTTTTCAGATGTCTTGGGGTTGAATAAGTGAGATTCAACAAAGTTAGAGAAACTAGAAAGTACTATCAAAAACAGTAGCAGCAACCTTGTCTACAGAATGCTTGAAGGCATCATTCTGAGAATCAGACGTATGATTTGCATAGTCATCGATCAAACTGCCAAGAACAAGCATTGTGACAGAAGTTTGAAGGCCATCTCCAATGCAACCCAATGTCCCAAACAACAAAAGTAACTTATCAACCCTATCTGCATAACGAAGAAACCCACCTTTTTTCTCCATCTCAAGAAAATTCCTTTCAAAGTAGATTCTCAGGACAAGATCTTATATTATAGTTATAGATAACATTGTTCTCGTACGTACGTCTTTGCCTGACCCCACCAATTAGTATACACTCAGATCTAAGGCTTGGGCCGGCAATTGTTGTGTACGCAAGCCGTGGACTTTCTTGCCGTCACAACAGGTGGCAATAATAATCATAGTTAATAATTTTGAACAAATCCTTCTTTTGGGATTATTATAATGTTTTTTTAATCGGTTTTAGTTTTGATATCCTTTTGAACTCATACGACATTGTCCATGCATGTTGGACAAGAATGATAAGGTACGACACAAATGGCAAGCTGTGTCCGTTCAACTTTGCTTTTTCATTCATAGTGCATATCAACCTCATCTTCTTGAGCATTAAGGCTGTGTTTGGATAGAGAGGAAATTAGAAAGTGGAGGAAATGGAGGGAGGAGAAAAGTGGAGGATAATGTTAACTCTCCATGTGTTTGTATAGAGGGGAGAAAAGGGAGAAGAGATAAAATACATTATGTTTATAACAGCAATAATACTCCCATCGCAACCAGGACAGAGATGGCAAAATATATTACCTCACAAATTATAATAATAAAACAAGTTTTATCCCCCCACAACATGACTTCTTATCGAAAGGCTTTATGCCAAGATATTTCTCAAATGACTTCTTATGTTGTTTTTAGAACTTGTAGTCAAAATTATTTTTTTAGGATATAATCATAGTTGCTGTCCTATTTCTTATATATATATATATATATTCTATCTAACTACCTAGGCACATGAGACCCGTGCATTAAGATTCCCACCAGTCTAATTATAAGAAAAACTAGATATACATAATCTTACTCCTATAAATAAATAAGCTATTTTTAACTCAGTATTTGAACTTATGATGACCTCCGGATCACATGGCATCAATCTTTTTAGTGTGCCAAAGCTAAATCTCTTTTATATTTTATTTAAAAAGAAAAATGATTGTTTTTAATACTATCAATGCTAAAAATAGAGGCTATAGATGTTCATACATTCATTCATGCAAATTTGATTACACGGCCAAAATATCGTAACAGAGATTACACATAAACTGTTGTAATTAGGATCATATTGGATCACTTTACTGTACCAACCAAAAATACCTTAATCAGAATAAGGTAATCCTGTTACCTGGAATTAAATCAAATATGGCATAAGTGATCAATTGGGTGTACATATTTCTTTTTTATTTAGTCACTATATGTAGTTTACATATACATATCAACTTGGTGACTGTGATAATTTGAAAAGTATTTTTGGGCTAAATAATAGTTTAGGTAAAAAATTAAACAAACAGCTATCAAATAAACAAAAAAGTTTTTATAGTAAACTATAATTTTGAGATCTAAAATTATAGTTTCAGATAAACTTGTGTGATTAGCTTCTGGGTAGAGAAAAATATTTTTGGGTTGAGTAATGACCATTTTGTCCTTTTCTTTTTTTTCTATTATTTTACCCCATACCTTTTTTTTTATAATTTACCTATCAAAAGTCATCACAGTAATAACTAATCAAACATTTATTTCTTCATAATCACTTTTTTTCTAAAAATATTCTCCAAAATCTCTTTTTCCTAAACTCTTTTCACCAAATGGGCCCTTCATCTTCTTGTACAATAAGCGGTGAGTGGGTATATATCATTTTCATTTACTGATCTGACAATGAAACTAATAGTGTTTAGGGGTGAAAGTTATGGTTTTTTGAACTTTTCACTAAAACCATGTAAGTAAAGAACAAAGTGACATTATCATGATTTTGACATGGTTTGAGAGCCAAGACCATCGTGACAATACATAACCAAAGCCATTTGTGGTATCTTCAATTCCCTTGGGAGAATCGAAATGAAAGATTCTTTATTTATTTCAATAAATTTATATAACATATACCGCTGATGAATTAATAGTTTTGTCACACCAGCCATCTTTTCTCAACAATATTTTGCATTATACTTTTCTAATTTTTAATATAAGAAAAATTAACTTTTTTTAGATAGATTAAAGAAGTTAAATAAATCAATTAATTATAACTAATATAAAAACTAATTGACTAATTTATATAGATTAAAGAATATATAATACAAATTCGTCTTGAGGAGTTAATCATAATTAACTAATTTATTTAATATATTTAAAGAATAATTAATTTTTATATTAAGGATTGGTAATATAATTCTTTCTGAATATATAATTGTTTATTCTATTTTTTTTAATAACAAGGCCACATAAAAGCAAATGAAATGAAGTCAAGGGGAGAGAATAGATTATCTCTATAACCTAATAGAGGGTCCTCAAAAATCTTATATAACAAACTTAGAGCGACACGCATCACGGGCAAACCATTCCGTGCATTGGTTGGCTTCTCTAAAAACATGGTCTAAGGCCTTTATAAGATTTCTAATCTTCCTCCTATATTTCCTCAATATTAATTATAAAAATTAGTTAATTTTTTTAATAAATTTAAGAAGTTAAATTAATCAGTTGATTGTGATTAAATCTAACCTCTTAAAATCAATTCATATTATATATTCTTTAATTTAACTAAATTAATTAATTAGTTATTATATTAGTTACAATTAACTGATTTTTTTAGTTTTATAAATTTATCTAAAAAAAAGTAACTGATTTTTATAAGTAGGATTAGAGGTGGTAGTTAATAAAGGGATGGCCAATAGTTCAGTTGTAGTGTTGGGATGATATCTAAGATATGCTTTGGCAAAACCATTGCATCACAACTAAGGATCCCCACAAATATAAATCCATTCAAGTCAACACATTTAAGTTTGGGTGGGTACCATTTGAAGTGTGTATATCCCCCTGTCTTTGAGCCAACATGTTTGTTTATCCTTACTTCCAACTAAAGGTTCAGCCTGGCGAAAAGGCAGGATGGAGGGTTAGCCTGCCAAGTCTAATCCACATTCTTAGCTCGAATCTTACATGACATTGTGGGTGTTTTGCATTTATTTTAACACATTGCAAAGCTATTTGGTTTTTTTATCATAAATATAATTATAACCCATTATATTTAAATAAATGATGGAGTGAGGGGAAAATTCCAAGTACTAATATTTGACTGGGAGAATCTATTGACTTAAGTCTTATATATATATATATATATATATATATAATATTTTTCAAGACACAAATTTGTCTTGGAAATTTTTAACATGAACCCATCTTTAGAAATGATATGAAGATAATGAATTTCGGTACGATTTGTATTTCTGTCTTGAACTATTAGTTTCATTGAAAGCTCTAAATATGCAATTTTGCTTTGGAAGTCAAGGTACAGACGAAAGCACAACTCGAGGTTTCAATTTTCCTTTTTTCTTCTGGGTGTATTGTTCAATTTGAACATCCTCTTCCGAGTTCTGAACCAACTAGGGGTGTTCACAGTGTCCGGTGGCCCGGTCCGCCCGCCCACCCGGTTCAACCAACCACGTAGGCCCAAAGCTGTTGTGAACGGACGCTGTACGTATTACATCGATTCTTGAATACATCACAGATTTCACCCATTGTATGTAGTTTCAAGTAGCAAAAAGAGTAAAATATAAAATTATTTAAACCGTATTTAATTTTTATAGAGTATTATTTTATTATGATTCTAGTCATAATATTTATGGAGATATCCTAACTTTTAGGTACTTAAGTTTACGCTTGAGGATAATAGACAACTTGCCCTAAATAACATTGGTATCGCTTAGGAGAAATTGAAAGTTTACCCTGCCCTTGATCATAGGTGAGTTCAACCCTTTTTTAAAAATTTTTATACAAAAAAAATATAAAAGATTTCTTTTTAAGATTTACTATCTTTCTCCTTAATATAAGATATATTTAATTAATTTAAATAGATTAAAAAATTAGTTAAATTATTTATATTAATTATATATTGGTTTGTCTAAAATATATCTTTTAATAATAAGTTTTCGAACTACTTTTAGTAAAAGTCTCCTTGATATAAACAATCATATATTTAGAATTAAAATAGACTATTTATATAACTCTTGCATTAAAAAAAGTTAGTTAAATTTATAATGTAATTTATACTATAAACTAAGTCTTATATTAAGAAGCAGAGAAATATCATATTAGTTCTTATGGGCAGCCAAATGTTACTTCTCCTATAAATATATCTGTAAGTACTTTTTAAACATAAATATATAAACTGGGTCTATTAAGTATTTGAGATTAAACTCGCCTAAAATTTTTAATAAAAAATAAAGAAAAATTTTAAAAAATATTTGCATTAGAGAAAAATATCTTATATTTAAAAAGATAATATACTATGTTTCAAGTATTCAAGAATAAATGATTTTTTTGGAGTAAAAGAGAACGATCATTACTCAAAGTATAATTACAAAACCGACCCAGTCAATAAACCCTGGCATAAAAGAATTACATAAAATAAGGAGATGAAGCTTCTGTTAAATATATGATCAAAAACTTTGAAGGATAACAAGATTTGATAGGTATAATAAAAAATATATTTATATTCTATAAATATATAAATTTAATTATTATTATAAGAATTTTTTTAATAAATAATTTTATAAGTTAATTATAAATATTCTTTAGGGCTGAGGTTGTAGGTTAATCTTAATAGGCCTTAAATTTTGTGTAAAAAAAGCAACTTTGAAGGGCAGTTTTGTCAGAAGGAATTTCAGGTGTAAATAATTTGAGAGAAACCCAAGGCAGAGAAAGTAAACCGTCCGTACACAAACGGGGATTTCAATTCCAAGGTTGCCAAAAGCGATGACTAAACAAGCAAATTATTATAAATATTATTATACATGTGGATAGGAATGGAAATAGACTAAGTTAGGCCTGACCTATTAAGTGTCAATTCGGCCTGAGCCTGACCTGTGGCCTGTTATAGGCTATTTTTTTTGTCTAAGCCTGGCCTGTATAAATACCTGGTCTGGCCTGAAGCCTGTTTAAAAAGCCTGATTTTTTTAATTATACTAATAGGCTACCTAACAGGCCTTCATAACAGGCTTTCATAACAGGCCCTCATAACAGGCCTCCTAACAGGCCTGTTAAAATAAAATTTAAGAATAAAATGTATAATAATACATATTAGTTTAATGGTTTGACTCTTGTATTGTGTTCAATATGTGGTAGGTTTAACACCCATTTATTACATTTTAATATTAAATAAATTTTGACTAACAGGTCCAGGCCGCCTGACAGGCCTAACAGGCTTTGTAAGAAGCCTGAGCCTGGCCTCTTAAGAAAAACAGGCTTTCAAACAGGCCTGAGCTTGTGTATTTTTCTAAACAGGCCAGGCCAGGTCAGACCTAATACAGGCCAGGCCAGAGGCCCCTGACAGGCCGCCTGGCCTGTTTCCATCCCTACATGTGGATATCTATTTTATCTTTTGAGATTTTTTTTTAGGATTCTTTTTTGCCTTTATGCCATAAAACTATAACTTTCTCAATAAATGACTTGAGAGGGATTTCTTGTGGTTAATGGCATTTTATTCATCTTTAATCCTTTGTAACCTTATGTTTAGTCTTTAATAGTTGTGGCATATAAATAGTGGCTATGTAGAAGGCATTTGGATAAGTGAATATATAAGTATATGAAGAATTCTCTCTTATCCTTCCATTTCTCTCATCTCTAAATCTTATCTTGTTATTCTTTCTACTATCTCACTTTCTTATTTTTATAACACAAATTGCATTGTTCCCAAAATTACACATCACTTCCCTTAATTTTACTTTCACTTGATTAAAATAGACTTAAAAGTAAATTATTTGTGGGTATTGGGTAGCTAAAACGTTTTTCATTTAGCATATTTTAAAAAAAATTATTAGAATCTCTTAATACTAAATTAAATTTTTTAGTATAAAAATTAGTTTTTTCTTTTTAATAAATTATAACAACAAGTTTTATCATATTAAATAGGGTTGACTATATAGATCATACGACGCCATTGTGCTCTATCAAAAACTAAATATTTAGATAGATCATTGACCAGAAGATCCAACTCAATAATCTCGTTGAGCATTCTCTTTAGACTTCCTATACTCCTTTTAACCAGTGTCTATATTATTTGATCCACCTTCCTCATCGATGCATCCCTTAACCTTCTTTGCACGTGTCCAAATCACCTAAGATGGTTCTCTACCATTTTCTCTTCAATAGGTGCCACTCCAACTCTTCCCCATATGTGTTCATTATGAATCTTATCTTTTCTTCTATACCTACACATCCATCTCAATATCCTTATCTCAACTACCTCAACTTTATACTCTTATTGTCCTTTTAAAGTCTAACATTCACTTCCATAAAATATTGCTGGTCTTATAGCAGTGTGATAAAATTTTCCTTTTACTTTATCTGATACTTTCCAATCACATATAACCTCAATAGCCTTTCTCTATTTAAACCACTTGGCCTGAATTCTATGATTAATATCCTTCAAAATTTCACCGTCATTCTGTATAATTGATCACAAATATTTGAACTTATCTATTTGTGGAATAACTTGATCTCCCAATCTGACCTCCAAGTTACTTCTAACTTGCCTCTTATCAAAATTACAATGCATATATTCAATCTTACTTTTACTCAGACGAAAACCTTTCGACTCTAAAATACTTCTTCATAACTCAAGTTTAAAATTAATCTCTTCTATTGACTCTGTCACAAGAACTATATCGTCCACAAAAAGCATATATTTAAAAATTTCTTCTTTAATAGGGTTAGTTATGGCATTCATTACTAGATTAAATAAATAAGGATTCAAAGATGATCCCTGATATAGATCAATCCTTATGAAAAAATTATTTATTTTGCCCCCAAACGTTCTTATAATAGTTGTTACCCCCTCATACATATCTTTTATTACCTTAATATATGCCATGCGTCCTCTTTTCTTTTTCAAAACTTTCCAAAATACCTTATTTAGCACTTGATCATATACTTTTTTCTAAGTTAATGAAGACTATATGCAAGTCTCTTCTTTTAGTACGATACATTTCTATTAACCCTTTAATAAATAAATCACCTCTATTGTAAACCTACCCAGCATGAAACTACACTTATTTCAGTAATATCAGTCTCTAATCTCAACCCGTGTTCAATTACCTTTTCTCACAACTTCATAGTGTGACTTATAATCTTTATCCCCCTATAGTTTACACAGTTTTGAATATCCCGTTTATTTTTATAAATAGGAACTAAAGTACTTTTCCTCTAGTCATCTAGCATTTTCTTAAAACTTAAGATTACATTAAAAAGTTTAGCAAGCTACACCACCCCCACTTCATCTAAACACTTTCAAATTTCAATAGGAACAACGTCAGGTGCAATAGTTTTACTATTTTCTATTTTCTTAAGCGCCTCTTTAACCTCGCTAATATGGATCCTACAATAAAAAACTAAATTTGTTTCAACTTCTCATGTTAAATCCTCTAACTTATAACTCGATCCTCCTCCCTCATCATTAAACAATTTGTAAAAATATATCTCCCACCATTCTTTAATATCACTATCTGCAACCAAAATCTTACCTTCTTCATCCTTAATACATCGTACATATCCTTAATACATCGTACTTGATCCAAATCCCTCAATTTTATTTCCCTATTTCTTGCAATCTTATAAATCACTAAAGCTAAATATTAATTATGACTAAATCAAACCTCTTAAGATAAATTTAGAGATTTACTCTTTAATCTATTCAAATTAGTCAATTAATTTTATATTAGTTATAATTAACTAATTTATTTAGATTTATTAATCTATACAAAAAATTTCAATTGACTCTTATACTCTTCTCATCTTTAATATAGGAGCTAGTAAATTTTTTTTAGATAGATTAAGAAAGTAAAATAAATTAATTAATTATGATTAATATAAGAACTTGTTGGCTAATTTAAATAAATTAAGAAATATATTATATGAATTTATTTTAAAATATTAAATTTATTTATAATTAAATAATTTTTTTATTTTTTTATTTAAAAAAAATAATTAGATGTATTAAAAATGTATGTAGTAGGTTGTAATTAGTAATTTTATTTAGAGGGAGGGGTGGGCCCAAAATGGCCAACCGTGTGGCCTTGATAGCATCAAAAGCACACATGGGAGGATGGATGCCCACGTTCAGCTTCCACTGTTCACACTCACATTTATATTAGAATATGTGTGGCGGATATCTGTTGCTCACACGGTCCAATATGTAAAAAGTTATCAATCGAATCATATAAACTAATAAATATTAATTAAGTTATTAAATATATTTAAAATTAATAAAAACTGTTAATTTGCCCTTGTCAAATAATGCGTAAAAAATAATAAAATTACTTTTTCCATATATTTTTATTATACCTCACCTCTCCCCACTAACTCTCTCTTATATTTATAATTCATTAGTTTTTTGTGATAAGGATAAAATAAAAAAATTATTCATTAATAACTTCTTTTATAAGATTTCTTATATATTAGACTTGAGGAAGAATGTATTATTCAAAGAAGGAATGACTCACAAAATCTTTAAAATACTCTTTGAATTTATAAAAGATATTTGATTGTTATTTAATATAAAAATTAGTTAATTAAATATTTTTGAGTAAATTAAGAAAGTTAAATAAATAAATTAATTATAATTAAATTTAATTATTTAAAATAAATTTATATTATATACTCCTTAATATACATAAATTAGTCAACTTATTATTATATTAATTATAATTAATTGATTTATTTAGTATCTTTAATTTATCTATTTAAAAATTTAAATAACAATTATATTGAGTAGTAGAGTACTATATTAATTATAATGAATTAATTACTTACAAAGTTTAGTTGTATAGGGTGGCAAAAAATTGTATAGAAAGGTAAAATAGGGAAACAAATATTAAATGCTTTAATTTTTTTAAAAAAATTTAAGTTTTATTTTAGATTGAAGGATTATGCCTATCCCATAATAAGATCTCGAAATCGCCTAATTCCTCTTAAATCTCCAGTGACTCTTATGGCATTATTTTTTGTTGCAAAATGACCATGTTGCCCATAGTTCAAACAAAAGAAGAAGAAAAAACCCACCTCCTCCCACACAGTTGAGGAATTATTGGAAAGGTGGTGCCTTAGATATTAACGACTATTTCGCTCTAAAAAGTAACAACTTTTATTAATAATTAATATTTAGAAGTTTTAAGAAGCTAATCAAATATTTTAAATAAAAAATATAAATTTGTTTTAAAAAAAAAAGGGAATAAGAAGTAGGAGGGGATGTTCTTAACTAGGTAAAGAAGGAAGCAATAACAATATTTAAAAAAAACGGGGGTAAAAACTCTCGAGAGGCAGAAACAGCAATACCAAGGGTTGGGAAGGGGACAAAAAAATCCCGTTAGTTTTGATAGTTATGGAGTCCAATTTGGTGGTTGTCGGGCAATTAAGTGATTAATCATAATTAAATATTAATTAAAATAACATAAAACAATGTACTATAGTACAACCACTTCTTAGTAATAATCCAAAAAATTAAATTTAATTGACCACTTTTTTTGTTTTGTGGCTCTTGTGTTGAGGCACAAGACATGGAATCGAAAGGCCATAAGCCATCTTGGTTTGTGAGCTCCTCACCCCCATAAGCTCTCTTTTTTTGGTCCCATTCCATTATCAATTGTCAAGAATCCCCATAGCATCCGATGATCCCTACTTTTTTCTTGGTGAAAAAAATTTGCCACACTTCTTTAATTTTCTTTCCTTTATTCCCCCCACTTTCTCTTTTAATTTCTCCACAAAATATGAAGCAACACAATGATGGGGTAATTGATTAATTATTGTCCCTGTCTTGTATTATTCAATTTTTTTATATAACTAGATAATTAAATTAAATTTAAATATTATCAAATTTAATTAAGAGTAATTTCTATAATATAGGATCTTTTATAAACTTAATATTACTCATCAGTGCCATATATGCAAATAACTTCTATTCAATTAAGGGTATATTTAGTTTAACTTTAGTAGAATAGATTTCAAAAAACATTGATTATAAAATAATTTTAAAAATATAAGTGTTTATATAGTTGTTATTAGAATTATTTTTTTATAGATAAATTATTATAAAAATATGAGATAAAATAATAATTATATAAAATATAATTTTAAATATAGAGTTTCTATTTCTTATTAAACTAACAAATAATATATAAGATGTTTAGATGATTATTATTATAATTACTTTTTTATATATAAATTATTAAAAATGATATAAATTAATATGATAGAGCGATAGTTATATTGAGGGTAAATTTTAATTTATATTTTTGTTTAATATGTGCATATTTTTAAGACTAAATTATTATTTATGTAATTAATTAATATTTTTTTAGAAAAATAATTAATTAATAATTAATATGTTTATATTTTTTTTATAAAATAAGTACAAAAGGAAAAAACAGCGTTTTCTTTTAATGGGTCGAGAGAATAAAGCTTTGTATGTTTGGATGAAATATTGTGAAACCCTGCCTTTCATTCCTAGGAGTTTTTTTTGGAGGGATCTAAACATGCGACACACAAAATTTAGATTTTAAATTTAAATTTTGATAAAATTTAAGTTTTGTAAAATTTTAAAATAAATAATTATATTTGTTCAAATAGATTTTTAGACTAAACTATAGTTTAAAATTAAGGTTTGAGATAAAGTAGTCAGAGTAGCTTATGGAACAATAAAAGAACTTATGAACTAACTAATTATTATATTACCCCTACTTTTTCTTACACTTTCTCTCCTATTTTTTTATACCCTCTCTCTTATCTCATACTTTTTCTTACACCCTCTCTCATTTCTCCTCTTATATCTTATTTCTCCTCATTTAATATTCATACCCTTTTTCGTAATTTATCAATAATAAAAGTACTTCTGGAAATAACTATCCAAACACTCATTTATTCAAAAAAAAATTATAAACTCTTTTTTAAAACCCTTTTTCTATAAGCTGTTTAAAAATCCTTCTTTTATAAACTATTTTTTAAAATCCTATCCCCATCATCTCTTAGCTATAATTTTTTAAAATTATTTTTATTTAAAAATATTAATTTTTAAAAAGTTAAATTTAGATGATCCAAATTTAATAAATTTTCAATGCTCATCAAAATAATGAATACTTAAACTGGTTCTATAATTTAATGGCATAAATTGTGTGGGTGTATACATACATGGGATGGGGCAACATCAGGGGGCACGTGTCAGAACCCTAGAGCAAGAAGGAGGTGAAACGGATAGAAGGGAGAGGAAACAAACAGAGAATATAATTGCAAGTGAAAATGGTCCACACAATCAGAGTGTTCTGTTGCTTGTGTTGACGACCAACCCAGAAAGTTCAAAGTTGAAACCTTTCTCTTCTTACTTTCCTTGTTCCTTTTTTTCCCGGGGAACATGGAATTTAACCAAGGTCATATTTTTATAATACTAATATATAATATATTTTATTAATTTAAATAAATTAATAAAATTTATAAAGTTAACTAATATGATTTATTTTTTAAAAAATATTATAATAATATTTTTTAATTCGTACGCTCTATTACTTAATTATTCTTAAGGGAGTATCAATATGAATAATTTAAAAAAAATTAATAAATACAAATAATAGGTCTTATATTTATTACTATGATCAATTTTCTAATTAATTCATATTTTTTGGTCCAAAGGAGTACCAAGGATTTCTCAATTTTTTTTTAAGTTGCATACAAAGTCTTGATAAATTAGATTTCTAAGACACACAATCTTAAGGTTTGAAAAATTCGTACAAGATAATTTATATATTCATTCAATCTTTAATATAAAATTTAATTAAAAAATTAATTTTATTTTAAATATAAGATATATTTATTATATTTATCAATTTTTCTTCAAATTATTTTTATTATCTTTTAATAATAATTAAATAAGATAAAAAAAAAAGAGAAAGAGAGTTATTCATAATAATTAAGATATTTTAAAAAAACAATATCATACTTACTAGACATTTATTAGATGAGTTCCATCTTTGTAACTAAATAGCTTTTGTAAATAGATGATCTAACGAAACTTATAAGTGTAAGCATGTACAGTGAAAAAGATATTTAGGTTTCAAACATCAATTTATTGATATTCCTTCCGCCCTTTAATATAAAAATTAATTATTTTTTAAATAAATTAAAATAAATTAAATAATTATAATTAAATATAATCTCTCAAAATAAATTTGTATTATATACTCATCAATCTACTTAAATTATTTAACTAACTCCATATAATAGTTATAATTAAAAGATTTATTTTAGTTTATTTAATCTAATAAAAAAATCAATTAACTCTTATATTAATAATTCTAATTAATAATTAGTTTTTTTAAAAAAATTAAAAATAAATTGTGAATACTATAGTAAATATTTTAATAGCAAATTGAGCTCCATTTAGAATTATAATGTCAACTAAAACTCCTAAATTTATAGCTATTAATTGATATTTACAAACTCAAATAATCTTCTTTAATTATTTACACCTATTCTTAGATAATCTATTAATTATCAGCCAACTTGACTACAGAATGAAACTGTTTCACTTCCCCCCTAAACTCATAAAGGTTATGGCCCTTCATTTATAAAATGAAGCAAACAATTAATTAAATACATTAATAATAAAATAATAATTTTTTAACTTTTTTAAAAAATATTCACCTTAATTATAAAAATCAATTAATATTTTTAAATAAATTAAAAATATTAAATTAATCAATTAATTATAATTACAATCTACTATCTTAAAATAAATTTATATTATATATTATTCCATCTATTTAAATTAATAAATTTATTTTTTATATTAATCTCAAGTCACTAATCAATTTAATTTTTTAAATTTATCTAAAAATATCAACGCCACTTATAAATCCGGGATACTTTAATAAAACAAAAAAGAAAGAGGGAACAAAACGAAATTAAATAAAAAAATAAAAAAACCGGTCCGACCAGACGCTGTGTGCGCGATACTCAGTCAGTCTCCTGCCACCCCATAGATCGGCGCAGAAGGTGGTGGCTTACCTTTAACCGGCGGTATCCCACGCACTCCCTCCCGTATACACTTCATTTCAAGCATCAACAATTAATAATTAATAAATAAAATAAACAGAAATTGTAGTGCCAGGATGAGGATAATAAACAGCAAAGAAAAAAATCCTACAGAAAATAATGATGATGATGACAGAGATGAAGAAAGAGTAATAACTAGCTATGCACCTGAGGCTCGTTCACCATCCATCTCTGATGCTATGGTTTTTACAAAATCTAGTCTCTAAAATTACTCTAAATCTTTTCTAGAATCTGCTAAAACAGTCACCCCCAGTCGTCAAATATTATCTGTTAATTCCTTCCCATTTCTCCTCCTTCACTTCTTCTGTCGTCGTCGTCATCATCATTACCCTCTCCGCCGCCGTTTTCGCTGCAACTGCTCTGCATGTCATGCTTCTGTACTTTGCCGCCGCCGCTACCTACTCTATTCTTACCCTCCACCACACAGTCGTCGTCCTCGTCATTAGTAGCTTTACAGTCGGCCAAGGCCACATCAATGGCTTCTCCTCCTGGCTGCGGCTTCTGACCCACGATCGGAAGTGGCTCTGTAAGTTGCCTCCCATCTCGAGGCGGAGAAAACACCACCGGCAAGTAATGCTCCGCCTCGCATGGGAACTTTGAGTTCTTGAAATGCTCTTTTAACGCTTCCAAACCCTTCCCACAACAGAAAATGAACATGAACAAACTTGGATATTGCAATGAATGATGAAACTCATGAATTATTCTTATTCTTATTCTTATTATTATACCTGAACCCTCGCGTATGTAACTTCGCATATTTTTCTGGAGTTGAAAACTTCCCAATGCTGAAGATGAAATGTTTTATACAGTCTCAACGTCGCCTCCGGTGAAGTCATGTTCACAAACCCATACCCCACGTTACACTTGTTGCTGTTTCAAGTTTTAAAATTAAAAATCGAGATCCATGTAAGAAATAATTAAGAATAACTCATTTTCCAGATATGAACATGAAATGAAGCATACTTGAAATCAATGGGGAGGTAAACGAAATCGTAAGACGACAAGGGTTGGTCGTCGCCGTCGCCGCCATGGCCTATCTGCTCGTTGCAGTGAATGCAGTGGTTGTCCAACATGTTCAATAGTAGCTTCTGACTGAAACACACAGGCATGGGTTTAAATGATTATTTTATTCATTAAAAAAAGGGAGAGAAAGAACAGAAGATTGTTGAATATAGTAAACTAAAAATGGTGAGGAACAATCATGATGGTGAAGAAAGTTGCAGACGAACCTGTACTTATTGGGGATGTTCTTGATCATGACAGTAGTTCTCGAATCTTTGCAACTCGATTCCACAATCGCATCTTCCTTAATTAGAAACCGGCTCTCCTGCTTCTTCCCTCGTTTCCCCTTCCAATTCCTACTTCTGGGTTGCTGCTTCGTGCTTCCCGCCGCCGCCTCGCCGCCACAGTTCTTCATGGCGGCGTTTCTCGACGTAGGCCCTTCCGATTGCTTCTCTTCTACTACCCAACTCAAGTTCGTCGTTTCCAGAGAAACAGAATTCGCACTCTCCAGATTAGTGTCTGTGTTTCCGTTAGCTTTGTTTGGAGCCGTTTTCCTGGGCAAGGACTGGGGCTGCTGAGGAAGATGAGCACGAGGAGAAGGAAGAGGAGAAAAACGACGTGCGTTTTTTTGGGCCAATGGGGGCGAAGGAGGATGAGGAGATTGAGGTTGGAAATTGAACGGCATTGCGTTTTTGGAGATTGTAGTAGTAGGGTGGTGGTGGTTGTGGTTGAAGGACTTCCGGCCATGACCACCGGGACGACTGAACTCAATCACAACGGCTTTACCGTAAATTTCTTTGCCGTTCATCTCATTCAAGGCCTTAGCCGCATCTCTAACGTCAAAGAACTCCACAAATCTCTGATTCTTCTTCAATGGCGTCTCTCTCAGTTCCCTCACAGGACCTTAAAAACAATATAATTATTATTAAAAAGAAAAAAAGGCCAAGAAAGACCAAAAAGAAAATGGCGTGAGGACCAGAGTCGAAAACGTCATGAAAAGTAGATAAAAAGAGGGAGATAGAGACATATCATCAATTCTGTGAATGTTTCCCACAAAACAAACCCCACTGGCATAGTAAGTATTTAGTCAACAGTCCCCACCACAAAAAAAGGGGGAGAAAAGTCAGTCCTCTCCTTCCAACATGGTGAACCAGCAAAACGACATAAGCCCTATAGCTTTCTCTCTTTCAAAAAACCACTTGCTCTCAGATCTCATCATCTTCATGGGCTACCCAATTAGAGCAAAATGCAAACCGACGAAATGAAACATAAAAGGCAATCATGAAATTTACTCCGAGAAAAACTCGGAAAAAAAAATGGGATGGAACGTTTAATTTACCGAATGCCTCGAATGTGTGTCGGAGGGTCTCTGCGGGCATTTCCGAATCCAAATTGAAAATCACGATGGTTCCCTGGTTTTGTCCATGAGGAACGGCGTTGTGAGCTGGGACAATGAACTGGGCCCACACTGCACGACCGGCGACCAGCCCACGAGCCGTCGGGGGAGGCGTCGGGAGTGGGGCGGTGGTGAAGGAGTGATAATCCGGCTCCAACGCCGAATTGTGAGACTTAAACACGGAGGAATAGAAATTACGAAGCCTCGTTTGTTGTTGCATGTGCTGCTTTCGAATCGCCATTAACGCCGTCTCTGCATGTCTCAGGTCGTAGAAATGAACAGTCACTATTCCTTCTCGAATCCTCTCCATTTGTACTCCTCTTACATCCCCAAAGACTTCCAATTCCCTCCTCAACATCGACTCGCTCGCCCCCACCGCTGGCACCGAACTGAGCAACAGCGACCGCTTGGGCGAGTGGGAGCCTGATGACGACGGAGCCACCGGCGGAGCCACTGAGCTAACGTACGCCGACGCGGGGGAGAACAGCGGCGGATACGGAACACCAACCGGTGCAGCATTACAAAACGGCAATGGCTGAAGCTGAACTCCGGTGTTGGGTGCGCAAGGGTAGAACAGTTGAGCCGGTGGCCTGTACAGCGTTTGATTTCTCGGCGTGAACTCTTCCGCTCGTGGGTCCAAGCTCCCCGGAAACCGGACAACACCACCGGTTTCTCCCATGGAAAAGAAAAAACAACCGGCGGAAAACAGAGAGAAACTAAACTGGTTTCCCCGGCAAAATGGGGGGAAGGTGAAAGAAAGTAAAAATGAAACCAAAATCAGTATTGTTTTTTTCTTTGTATGATTACGAAGCAAAAACAAAAAGCAAAAAGCAAAACCGTACGTGAGCCTCCGGCGAGCTTCCTGGCGGTGTTCTTTTTACAACTAATAATAACGCCTATGGGGTTACAGAGTTACAGGCTAGTTAACGTTTATGGGTGGCTTTGGAAAATACTCGCTTCACAGTCACTAGTTAGAGGAGAAAGAAAAAGCAGAGAACAGACAAGGAAGAGGTGGTGGAATTTCTCTGTTTCCTCATACTCCACTTTCCTTCGAGGGCAAAGTTGCTAAAAATGTCCTTTTGCCATCATCTGAGAAAGGACGGTAGTGAAATGACGGAACTGCCTTGTGGGGGGTTGGGTATTGGAACTCGGTTTCACGATTGTGTGCCCGTGTGGGGGGTTTTGGCATCCCAGGCAGGATATGAGCGGTGGGGATTGGGTAATGGGGAGAAATCAGGAGCAATGTCATCCGTACACGTGGCGATGGTGGGGGCAATTTTCCGGTGGGGACAAATAAAAATATATAGTACTAGGACAATATTAAGGTTTGTTAAAATCGGACACCATGATACTATTAATGGTGCTGCCTTTGCCTGCTCCACCGTACTTTTTTTCATGTTCGTGTTTTGACTACTCGTCATTCCCTTTTTGATAAATTTCTTTGTTTGACACCTCTCGTTTCCCAAGTTTACTTTGTCACACTCCCCATCTTTTTTTCCCCCTCAAAATTTCATTTAGGTCATATTAAGATAAATTTAAAAAATATATATATATAAAAACTTTTATAGATACTATTTAAAAAAAGATTTTTAAAAAAATTAAAAAAAATTATAAATAAATAAATATTTAAATAATTGTTATTAAACAAATTATAAATAAATTATTTAAAAATATATAAAATAAAAAAATATTATTACTAGCACATTTCACATTTTATTGTTCATATTATTTTCTCTTTTTTTTATATAATAATATGCTCTAGAACAAGACAATAACGAGAGTAATTCCACGATAAAGTGATTCAACGATAGGGTGAGTCAAAATCACTATTTATCTTTTTCTATCCATAGAAAGGGCATTAGGTAAGGAGACTCCACGACAGAGTAGGATGATGGTAGCGGAACATAACTAGTGGCGACAACAAGCTCAACAGTAACGATAATAGGAAGAAGAGTATAAGAGTGTATTAAAAAAATATAAATAAAATAATAAGTGTGTAGTTTATAAACTCTTTTAATAGTTTATAAGTTATTCTAATAAATTTATTTAAAATCATGATTTAGTCCATAAATATTTTTAGACAAATATGACTATTTATTTTAATTTATTTTTAAACTAAAATTTAAATTATAAATCCTTTTAAAACCTAAATTTTAATTATCCAGACATCCACTTAACTTGAATTTGTGTAAGTTAAGATTTTATTTTAAATATAACATGTTTTAGTTATTTAATTCTTAAAATTTAATATTTGAAGTATGTATTTTAATTTGACAACATCGGTTAAAAGTATATGATGAGTATGATATATTTTCAAACACCAAAATACAATATTCTGAATAATTTTATAGATAAAAAGTTGGTACTTCAATTCATATCATTTTAAAAAATAAGATTTTGAATCAAATACTTTTAACCAATTCTTTCTTATTGTTTTTATTATAATTTTTTAAGAAATACAAGTACATAAATTGTTCAATCAAAATTTATTTAGAGGCTAATAATCTTAAATTTATACCAATTTTAATTTTGATCTATCTATCAAGATTTAAGCCACAAGTTTTGGTCCCTAAAAAAATTGTTCAAGTCCTTATTAAATTATTGAGATGAATATTTTAAATAAAAAGAAAATTGATAGACTAAAATTTATAATTTAAGAGTTAAAAAATTAAAATTAAAATTAGAATAAATATAAAAAAAATTAAATATTATATTAACTAATTTATTTATTTATTAGTTGGTTGTTGATCATTAGCAATGAAATGCTACAAAAGGTTATCATCATTATAAGCAAATCACTATAAAATATTCTTTGTTTATGTTAAATATAAAAGTTAATTTGTTATTTTATATAAATTAAAAGATTATATGTATTATTTTTTCTAAAATATTTATTTTTTAATTATTTATATTGAAAACTAGTTATATGAATTGCATAAATTAATGTCTGCAATTAATATGAGTAGTTTTGAAAAAAGATAATAAATGAGGGAGACAAAAAAAAGTGATTGTTGTTTATTTAGTTTTTTTTCATAAAATTTACTAAATTCTGTTTAAGCTCATTCATCTAATATTTCCTCATATATTTCAATAATATTTAAATGTAAAAATAAATAAGTAAAATAAAGTTTAAAATTTTATCCAATAATAAAAAGATATGTTGGAAGGAAAATTTTAGTCCTGCACATAGGCAAGATGTTTAGTGGGGTATAGAAGTTAAGTGGGATATGAAGATCATACACTTTGTAATCCACACTTAATCGATTTAATTCAAAAATCTAAATTCATGAATTATATTACAAAATTTTAATATTGAAATTATTATTTTTTTTATTAAAACTAGTATCAAATGTTTAAAATTTTATTATCAAGTTAGAAGAAACTTACTATTAAACTTTACTAATATTTTTTTTATTAAGTGTTTCATTAATTTTTTTTTAAAAAAATATTACTAATAAGATTTTACACATGACTCATTCAATAATAATCATGGAAGCTTAGTTAAAACTTGAAAAGTTATAATGCTTTAAGAATAAAATTGTTTTTTCAGACCTTGCTTGTCTCCCATTTAAGTCATTCAAAAGGAGAAAGAGGGAAAAGAAAAGCAAGTTGAATAGTAATGAATAGTCCCTACTCAATAAAATCCCTTTCTATATTTTTTATCTATACGATGATTTAGGTTAGGGGATATGATAGTATCTAAAATATATACTCATGTTAAATATAAAATATTTTTAATTAATTTATAGATTTTAAAAATAGTAAATTAACTATTTATAATTAATATATACAGAATATATTTTTTTTAATAAATGAAGTACCAATTGCCCTAACTGTGGAGGGCACCTTCCACTTACACCTTAAACCACGCTGTAAAAAAGTACAAGTAAAAAAATGTCCTTACTATTTAATAAAAATTTAATATAGAAAAGATAAAAATATCATAATAAATATAATATTATTATTAAGAGAATCTCATATTTAATATTAATTTTTTTAAAAATGCCTATTGGACGAGTGTGTTAGTTAATATTTCTGTCGACTGATAACTAAAGCTTACTTAAAAAATATAATGATGTTATAAAAAAATTAATTTTAGACGATTATCCGAAGGAGTAAGATTTAAATATTATTGAATTAATTAATGATAATTTTTTCAAAGGTATTTTTTATATTAAAGTATAAATGTAAACTTGATACCTCATATTTAAAATGCTAAAATCTTATTCATTTAGACCAATAATTACTAGTTATGAAAGTATGTTTTAACATATGAGATATTATAAAAAAAATTCTATTTAAATTTTAAAAAAATAAATTAGATTTATTAATATTAAAAAGAATATATTGGGTAGGAGACTCAATCTATTATTTATAAATTTATATATAAAGATTAAATTAGCCTTTATTTTGTTAATAGTATTTACAAGTTTCACAATACGGTTTACAACTTTGACAATGGTATTTACAACTGTGATAATAATATTTGTAACTCTTATAATAATATTTATAACTTTGACAATAGTATTTATAATTTTGACAATGATATTTATAATTTTAACAATAGTATTTACCACTTTAACAATGGTATTTGTAACTCCCATAGTGGTATTTGCAATTTCAACAATGATATTTGTAACTCCCGCAATAGTATTTGTAACTCTCACAAAGGAGAAGAAACAACTTTGCCAATAATATTTGTAACTCATATAATAGAATTTACAACTTTATCAATGGTATTTACAACTCTCACAATGGTATTTGTAACTCTCACAATGGAGAAGAATCAACTTTGTGAATGGTATTTGCAATTTCTACAATTATATTTGTAACTTTGCCAATAATATTTATAAGTTTGTCAATGGTATTTGTAATTCTCATTGGTATTTATCACTTTCACAATGAGATTTAGAACTTTATCAATGGTATATGCAACTCTCACAATGGTATTTACAACTCTCATAATGGAGAAGAAGCAACTTTGCTAACAGGAGTAACAACTTTGCAAGTGTTATTTGCAACTCCCACAATAGTATTTGTAACTTTACCAATAGTATTTGAAAGTTTATCAATGATATTTATAACTCCTACTAGTATTTGTAAATACCATTAGTAAAGTTGAAAATTCCATTGTGGAAGTTACAAATACTAATAGGAGTTATAAATACCATTGATAAACTTGTAAATACTATTGTCAAAGTTGCAAATACTATTGTGGGAGTTACAAATAACATTGGTAAAGTTGTTAATCCTATTGGCAAAATTGCTTCTTCTCTATTATGGGAGTTGCAAATATCATTGACAAAATTATAAATATCATTGTGGGAATTGCAAATACTATTGGTAAATTTATTAATCCATTTGACAAAGTTGCTTATTCTCAGTGGCGGGAGTTGCAAATACTATTGGTAAAGTTTTAAATCTCATTATAAAAGTGGCAAATACCAATGGGAGTTATAAATACCATTGACAAACTTACAAATATTATTGGCAAAGTTACAACTATAATTGTGGAAATTATAAATACCATTGGTACAATTACTTCTTATTCGTTGCGGGGATTGCAAATATCATTAGCAAAGTTGCTTCTTCTCTGTTGTAGGAGTTGCAAATACCATTGTGAGAGTTGTAAATACTATTAACAAAGTTATAAATTATATTATAAGAGTTACAAATATTATTGGTAAAGTTATTAATTCCATTAGTAAAGTTATTTATTCTCCTTTGTGAGAGTTATAAATACCATTGCGGGAGTTATAAATATTATTGTTGAAATTGTAAATACTACCATAGGAGTTACAAATACCATTATCAAAGTTACAAATATCATTATCAAAGTTACAAATATCATTGTCAAGATTATAAATACTATTATTAAAGTTATAAATACTATTATAAGAGTTGTAAATACTATTGGTAAAATTTTAAATCGTATTGTTAAATTTACAAATACTATTGACAAAGTAAAAGCTAATTTAATCTTTCCACATAAATTTATAAATGATAAATTGGGCTTTCTGCCCAATCTATCTTTTTTAATATTAAAAAGCTCGATTTTTTTTTTAAAATTCAAATAAATTTTTTTATCTTTCTCCCTATTATATTCTCAATCAACTTAAAAACCTTAAATATAAAATTTATATTTAAATAAGAGTGTGTATACGTATTTTTTCACTAGTTGAACTTAAGATCTTGTTTGTTTGAAGTGTTTTTTTTCAAAAAAAAAAAGAAACGTAGGACTTGATTAATCGATTCAACTAACGTTCATCGTAAATTGGCAATGATAATGTTTTGTTTTCCTGGACGAAGGGGAAAAGATATTTGAGATAATGGTGTGGGAAATGGGGATCCATTAACGTGTGGTGGTGGGAGTACCAAAAAGTAAAATATTCTCCATGATTTTGATTCTTTGCATGTAGTTGTCCCTTCCCCTTCCACGTTTTCCATTGTCCCTGTCCCTTAACCCTCTTGTTTATTTTACATTATTATTATTATTATTATTATTATTATTATTATTACCTTCACTTCCTTTTATATGAAATCCTTTAAAGACGTTTAAATATTATATGAATTTTTTTAACTCCTAATTAGTTATATATTCTTATTTTTTTTCACTGGTTTTCTTTCTTATATTTTCACATTCATTTTCTGTCCTACCTACTTTTTTCATAAATGGAGATGTTTTTAAAAAGAAAATTATAATTTTTATATATTTATTATTTCTAATTAATTCTAATTAGCTATTATTCAATTATTTGTATCTTACAAAAGTATTATGTTAAATTACTCAAAACTCCCTTTTACACTTTGGATTATGTATATGAGGATAACCCCCAATTATTAATTTTATTTTTGTGAGTATATAGCTTCTTCAAATTTTCCTTTTTGATTTAAAAGTACTAGCGCCAATGACCTAGGGTGATAAATCAGAAGGAACCTATAACTTTTCATTTATCCACTTTTATGCCTTTAAGCTATAAAATTATTGGTAACTCCCTCAAACTTTAATTGATATATGGATAATCTCCTCAATTTAAGTTGTGTGTGGATGACTTATGTAAAAAAATTAATTGTATGGGAAATATATGCATAAATATAAGAGTTTTGGGGTTTATTTATAAAGTTTTAAAGGTTGAGATGGTTATTTTTACGCAATGCAAAATTTTAAGAAATTATGTATAATTTAGTTTATTATTATTATTATTATTATTATTCCCTTATATTATTTATTATACATTTGTACCCTCTCCTCTATCGCATGATGCTCCCACGTACTTATCCCCAAATATTTTCACGTTCATTTCTTCAATCCGCTCTGGTCAGTCAAGCCTTTCGTGCCCTATACCTTCGTGCCAAACAGGTACGGACTCATGAATGGAATCTCCTATATTCCAATATTTATATTATTCATATACTCACTAAAAATAAATTATATAAGAATCATTAAACAAATTTTAAATACCTATAATAAATTTTGTAATAAAGATTTTTTTAGAAACTTTGCCTATTTTCTATTCTATAAGTCTCATATAATAAACTAATAAAGTCAAGTTTTAAATTAAATTTCTCTTTATATAATTTTCTTAAATTTTATTTATAAATTAGTTTCTCATCAAATTAAATTTAAATTTAAAATTACTTGAATTTTTAAAAAAATTATTTTTTTATAGATATATTATTTTATTATTAATTAATATATGATATGTGTGTATATATTTATTTATATTTTTAATAAAAAAATATGCAATATATATTAAAAAAAAGATTGTGAGAAAATAGTTTTGGGCCGAGAATGAGGACAAGAAGATGTGAAGGAGGTGGGTGAAGGAGGGAATGCTCCCTAGTGGGAGTACAGAAATGGTATGAATGGGGGTTGTAGGAACTAGCCCCTATATGTCTCCACCTTTTATTTACTATTATCCTTTTTGAAAAACTTAGTCAAAAAGGACTAAGGAGACGTTCGGTTCGAAGGACGGGGAAGACAGGAGAAAGGGGTGTTGAATATTTCCTTATTTTAGTTTAATTAGAAAGGAAGTCAGTGAATGTATTTTTAATGATTATTTATTTAATTAAAAAAGAGAAGAGAAGAGAATGATAAGATTAATTTATTATTATTGTTATTGACAAACCTATGTATACAAATTTAATTTTTTATGACATTTATAATTGTGTAACAAAAAAAAATTAAAATATGATAAAAAAATGAACCCAATTTTTTTACAACTTTAAAAGTTTAATATTTAAATAAAACTCTAGTTTTATAATATTTTTTATTAATAAAATTTGAGTTTTTCTTTTATTATTCGAGTTTTATTACTTTAACGTCAATAATATTTTAAAAACTCGAGTTTTTAGTTAAAATTAAATTTAACTAGTTATAAAAATTGTACAACTCAAATTTCTATTTATAATATTAGAGTTTTCTTTTAAAATTCTATTGTAATAAAATAATAATTCTATTTTCTTCCTAAACATATAGATAAAATTAATAATAGTTATATATTATATAAAAGTTATTAATAATACTAAAAATATATGTCCCTTGATAATGTTTAAAAAGCATACTTTTTTGCATATCTACTCAAATATATAAAAAATATTGATAATGTTCAAGTAGCGCCTGCTTAAATCTATATTCACATTCATTTGGTGATAACGTGTTTTGGATGATTTGTCGAAAGAACAGAGGGAGACACTGGAAGTTGTGTTGGAGAATTTGGTGATGAATTCAGTCACGTTGAGGATGAACACAACGTTGAAGACGATGAAGATATTGAAGCCATATTAGGCTTTGAATGTGCTGGTGGCTGTGGCTGAGCTTCACATCAGGATTCGAACGTGGGATCTAGAAAAAGAAGCTCAACAAGGTGGTGCAAGTAGATAGGCAGGTAAATGTGATTTAATGCTTTACTCCAATGTCAAGTTTCTTTTTAGTAATTTTTTCTATTCCGACCAAATTATTTCATTTGATTTGAAACTAAATTTTAGTTTTTTGAAACTTGTTTTGAAGATAGAGAGTCTCTTACCTTCATCGGCTTTATGCATATAGTCTTTTTGTGTTGAGTGTATATTTGTTTGCTTTTTTTAATTGATTCGGTCTGAAACTGTTCTTTTTTTAATGAATACATTTTTTTGGCCGCCTTCTGAATCTTCGCCAACTCATCGTTAAGCGCTCGCTCTTCTGACCTCGTCTCCTAGTTGAGCTCACTCCTTGTTCATCGCACACCCAATGAATCTAGTCAGTGTAGGTGTCGAAGATGGCACCAAAATTGCCATAGTAAATTTAGTCACAAGTCGACATCAATAGTCATGACGAAAGATAAACTGCGAATAGAGAAAAGAGATGTATGGAGAGGATATAGTTGTCTCAAACTTTAGGGTTTATCCAAAAACCTCAACTTAAAAGGGACTTAAAAATTGATGAAGAGAATAGAAGGGTGTCAAAGATTAAAATTTATAATACATTTTTTTAAAATATACTCATCCAATTTTAAAGATAGAAGTTTTCTATCTTTTACATTTATTATTCTTTTTTAATTTAAATTATTTAATTTATAAATTGATATATAATACTCATTTTAAATTATTTATATTTATAATTTTTTTAAATTATTAACTTTAAAAAGTTATTAGTTGATTCTAAATATAAGATATATTTTTTATATTTATTAATTTTTTTAAATTATTTCTATTGATACTATCTCAACAATAGTTAAGTAAGAGAAAGAGAGAGTTAATAAAGATAATTATAATATTTTAGAAAAAATATACTATATTAATTGACTTCTTTAATCTAATCAAATTAATTAAATATGTCATATATTAAAGATTAGAGGAGTATAATTTAACGTATAGGTATTTTAAAGAAATTAGATTTTATTTATTATAATTAAATAATTTATTAATTTTTTTAATACTAATATCTAAATTAGATAACTAGTTAATTATATTAATGATGAAGGAGTATAATTTTTCTTAATTACTGTATATATTTGATTTTTTATATTTAAATTAAATTAAATTTTATTTTAGTCTCTTAACTTTAAAAAATATATCCTTAATCTCTTAATCTTAATCTTAATGTCGTTAATTTTACTAACGGAAAGTGCTAGCTCAATGAATATTAAATAATAACTCAACAATTAATAGTTACAAAGCATCTTTAAATTTTAATTTTAATTTTTTAATATAATTATTTTTATATTTTAAAATTAAAACCAACCTTCTACAAATACTAAAATATAAACTTACTACGTGGATATTTCTTTTTAATATATATTAAATTAAAAATTAATATATCAATATCTAAAATTTTAATTAATAGTTTTTATTTGTTGATTTGGTATATATTGAGTTAGTATTTTTTATTAATAAAATTAGCAATATTAAATTTAAAAAATTAAGAGTATATTTTATAAATTTAAAGGATTAAGATAAAATTGAATATGACATAAAAAACTAACTATATAATTTAGGCAAATTTCATTTTAGGATATTTCATAGGTAATTTTTTCCAAATATTTGAGGCATTTCGTCTTTTTGATGAATTTTTTCATGTTCGTACCTCATGTGCGCCACATAAAGTCATTGAAAGCGACATTTTCGTCCTCCCTCCCTCTTCTTTCACAAATATTAGTTTTCTTTTATCTCTTTCAAAAAAAAGTTATTTTTCTTTTCAAGTTTTTCTTCAACTATACATTCCTAATTTCTATTATTGGCTAATTTATTTTTAGTGAATTAGATCTAAATTTAATAGACATTATGATTATTGTGAGAATAAAAGAAAAAAATAAGGGTATATATATATGTAATATATGCTATATAGAAAGAAATAGGAGTAATCAACAGGATAAACAGGAGTAGGATGTAGGAAAATGGATAAATTCTATTTTTGAACCACATTTCTCTCTCTTTTCGTGGGTGCATAAATAAAGAAGAGAAATAAACATTTTTTGTGTGTAGTTGCCCTGCATCTCTCTCTCTCTCCATTCGATACTTTTTCTTTTTTGTAGGTATATTTACTGCATAACTTGATTATGAGTCTGTCTAAAATACTCTATTTTTATATAGGTATTCAGATAATCAAATAAGAATTTTAAGTAATCCTGAAAATAATCAAGGCATACCCCGTCTTTTAGGATTGCCTTGTGACTTAATGAGTGGTTAATTTCTTTTTTATTTAACCCATCGTCTATAAATTTAACTATAAATAGTTAAAACATATGATTATATAGAATATTATTTTATTATAGTTATAATAACAATATTTAAAAAGATATCATAATTTTTAAATACTTAAATTTATATATAAAAGTAATAGACGATCTCTATTTGATATTGATATTATTTAAGAAAAAGAGATATTTTATCATACCCTTATATTATAGGTGAGTCTAACTCCTTTCTAAAACTCTTTTATAAAAAAACCTTCTTTTTTATTTATAACATTATAAGTTCAATTTATTTATAATTTTAAATTATTAGTATCAATTCTTTTAAACAGAAAAAACTTATTCACCATATGTAAGTATATGCATAACCACTATTTTATTTGTTATGTTAAAACATATGGATTAGATTGATATTACTTTAAATACAAATAATTAATTATAAATTATGTAAGAATTAAATATTTAATTTTTATATATACTAAAAAATTAAATTAATTAATTAATTATAACTAATATAAAATTAGTTGACTAATTTTGATATATTAAGCAATACATGATATAAACTCATTTTTAAGAGTTGAATTTATTTATAATTAATTTATCTATTCAATTTTTATAATTTATTTATAAAAATTAATTAATTTTTATATTAAATAATTGTTGAAGTATTTGCCAATAATTAGAAAAGGAGTGGAAATAAAGTACTTAAATTTTAATCCAACAGGTTGTGAGAGAGAGAGAGAGGGGAGAGGGAGAGGGAGAGGGATGGATGGGAAGGAAACATGATGGAATGCTCTCCGGACCTTGTTACATGGAATGTTTGCCCCTAAAAGCCACCCTCTCCCCCTCCTACTCACCCAAACCCAATCATTCTTCTCTCTTTTAATTAACTTACCATTTATTTATTTAATAACTACCCTATCAAACCGACAATATTAAATGTCACATAAGAACATTACATTAAAACATATTTTTTTTAAAAAGAAAATATTAAAACTTCTTCTTTAAAGAGATGACTTGTCAGTGAAAGATAATGACACAAGTGGGACACATCAAATAGATCCATCCCACTTATGTGTCTTTGTTTCTTTTCCACTTGAAACAAAATCCTCAAATTATATACCTCTACTTATCTTATTTTATTTTAATTTCTCTCTCTCTCACTCTCTTTCTGTATATATATATATATAACAAGTTCATTAGTGAAAACTATTATTTTTAAAATTATTTTTTAAAAAATTGTAATAGTAATTGACCTTTAGGTTATTATTGACACTTAATTTGATTTAAATTTTTAAAATAGAAAAAAATCTCAAAAAATACCATTTAAATTTCAAAGTCATAAATTAAAAATTATTATAAAAATATATTATTATTCGCTTATATAAATAGTCAATAACTTATAAAAATGTCTTAAAATAATAGTTGTCATTGATGAAGATTTTGCTGTCACTTCATTTGATTTACATTGTTATGTTTTAAAAGGGAATAGTCATTTATCTTCATGTTGCTCCTTTCCAATAGTTATCCGAGTTGGAGCGCCAGCCCTAGGCTGGAGAGGTCTCTAAAAACTTGGGCAATATAGTAATTTTACTATGAGTAATTTTTTTTTTAAGTATAAATAATATGGTAATTTTATAACAAAAATTTATGCCAGGGAAGTCTCTAAAAACCTGAGAAAAACTAAACCATTAGGTGGTCCCAACAATTTAATTTAGTGGTAACAAGAGTTACGTGGGAAATCTGAGGGACTAGTTCAGCCGAATAAAAGAATTGAATAGATAAAGTACAAATGAATTAATTGCAGTCAAACTCTATTTATTATAGGGACAATTAGATGTGGACCCCAAATAAATTAACATGGTTAAAAAAGGTACTAAATAGTTCAAGGTACGGTAACGTTTGAATTATTTGCATAGAATAGTTCTACTTATAAATTATTTTTAATATATTTTATTAAAACTAAAAAAAAATTAAATTTCAATAATTTTGTATAAAAAATTAATAATTTTATCTTTATTTAATATAATGTATTATATTTCATAAAAATAAAAGTCTACTATTACTATACCATTACTTAGTCACATAAAAAAGAATAACTGGAGATATCGTATGATGTCTATATAAGGGTTTGTAATTCTTGTCTATTAATTTTTCTATTTATAATAAATAATTAATACAATTATATATTTATATAAGAATTTAATGATATGACTTATAAATAAGAAATTTTTTTATCTTATAATTAGGATGAGAAGAGTATAAAGTAAATATGTGAGAGAGTTTTATTTTATAAAATACAAAAAGTGATTAAAAAACTAATTTTTAAAAAATAATACAATTATATTCTCTTAGTCAGTAGGAAGGATGGATTATTCTGTAATGATCGAATAGAGGGCTTGACTACTGGTTACAGTCTTGCAATAGAATAATCACGAGCTACGTTGAAATAGGGAAAAATTATTGTACCTGTAACATATGAACACTTTTTATACTCCCTCATCCTATAAAAATTAGAGTTAATAGAAGATTTTATTTTATTTTTTAAATTTATATTTTTTGCATGTATATTAAAAATAATATTTTAAGAAATAGTCTTAGGGATTTTCTAATAAAGAAATAGTTTCTAATACAAATAATTAAAAATGATACTTTAAGGAGAATAATCTATATTTTTTTTATGAATAACTAACTAAAATAATGTTTTAGTATATATAAATTAATTATTTAATTTAACAAATAATAAATTCAGAATCCACTGAGCTAGGATTAGGCAAATATAGTGTCAAAATGTGGGCTAGAAATAATAAAACTCCACCTCTTCCACAATGTTTGAGTATTTTAAGCTGCCTCATGCATCCTTCTATGGTCAAGTCTACAGTTTTGATACAATTTCAGTGGCGAAAAAGTGCTTAGTTCCGTTTATTGAATCACCAATATCAATGCATGTATAAAAAGAGTTAAATGACATTTTACCCTTAAAATATTCTCACAAAAATATTAAGTATCATAAACTATCAGTGTTTTGTAATAATCGTTCCTAAACTATTAAGTGGGGCAAGCGATTGATGTAATGTGCATGGCGTTTTTTTTTGGTAAAAAATATTTTAAAAGGAGGTTTGGCTCACATACAATCTAAAAGCAATACGAAATCTCCCTTCTTTTTAGATATAATACTAATATTAGGTAGAGCAAGTTGTCGATTACTTTCAGAGGTAAACCTAAGCACTTAAGAGTTAATATACTTTCTCCAAAGCCATGCTAAAACCCTAACAAAATAGTACTTCCCATAGATCGAATATGTTCTAAATAGTCATATGTCTCACCTTTTCGTTAGTTAAATTATAAATGATATTAATGTGCATGACTTAATAGTTTAGGATACCAAGTGCTTCTACCAAAATAGTTCAAGAGAAAAAAAATGGCCTTCAACCCTTATAAAACTTGTAGGAAATTGCCTTGTACATTTCATAGAGAAAATGATAGTTTTTTTTTGGTATAAGAGAAAATGATAGTTAAATTCCAAAAGAGTGAATTAATGACAGTTGGATCTTCTACAAATTTTTGTGAATAATGTTGATTCAAACAACTACAAATTCAAGAGTCTCAATTACAAATAAAACAATTAAGTTTCAAATCTAACTTTCAGTTTGAAAATGAGATTCCTATTTAGAACCATATGAATTGATTTTAGAACCTAAATGTCCTTCTCCCTTGTTTATAAGCCAGCATAGGGACTATCCTAGTTACTAGCATGTCTTCACAAATCATAAACAGTTCAGCTTTTACATAAGATCGATTCTAGTTGCTATGAATCAAGTTACTGGCATGTCCCTTAGATTTTACTCTTCACGTCAGCTTCAAGGAACTTACTTTTAATTTAAAAGGTTAAGAGGAACAGTTTTTTATATTTCTAATTGTCAAAATTTCAATTAAAATACAGCATCTATAAAAGATAAATTTAATCATCCGATATTACATTGTTATAACAGTAAAAAATAAATAATAAATGGGGAGAGAAGAATCCTCAAAGCTTCAAAAGGTCTCCATGTAACATTAATCATCTGTTAATAAAGGTTTAGTCAAAGATTGCCAAAGTAATTTTTGTACCTCTGAGCTAACCCAAACATGCACAAAGTGCCTCCAGTGTGAAGCATCACCACCTCTGATCCTTCTTTAGCTTCTTTACACAGAAGAGTAGCCATTTCCCAAGCAGCCAGAGTGTACACAGGATCCACCAGAATCCCAGTTTGTTGTGCAACTTGCTGGCATGTTTGCATTTCCCCTTCCAAAACTTTTCCAAATCTAGAATTTGCAAGTATTCGTACATAATAAACAGTACATTTGTTACAAACTTAACAAAAAATAGGAAGTGTTACAGAAACCAAATTTGATGTGAAGGTAATTTTATCACAATCACATTTTTTACAAAATCTATTCTACTCAAAATCTATTATGTAAAATCACTTTTATCACTTTTTTTCTATAAGCTATTCTCCAAAAACTGATTCAAATACACCCATAGTCTACAATTGTAGGAGATATTACAAATTATGAGAGTTAATTAGAATTAATTACAATTCATTAGAGGAGTAATTGGGAGAGATTATAGGGATTACCCCTTAAATGTATTCCCATGATTCATTCCTTTTGTTTCCCAGATTGTGCGCCATGATTATGTGTTCATATGTGTATATATGTATTGGTAGAATAGAGGAGATGTATGAGAAACAGAATAACCTTGATTCAATCAGCGTTCTGTCAATATTCTTTCCCTTTCTCATCATGGTATCAGAGCATGGTTACGAGACACAGTCCTCCGCTGAAGTCGCCACCAAGGCTGCCGGCATTGAAGGCACAACTGTCATTCTCGTTCCCGAGCGTCTCATAGGAGACAATTACTTGGAGTGGTCCCAGTCGATGTATCTCGCGTTAGAAGGACGCGACAGACTTGAAGTAATCCTGAGAGACCCTCCGACCATCGACGACACGAACATCCATCATCACTGGAAAATAGAGAATTCATTGGTAGCATCATGGCTCCTCAATGCCATGATACCCTCCGTCCGCCGCAGCTTTATGTTCCTTCCCACAGCAAGGGATATCTGGCGAGTAGTTAAAGAAGCGTATGGCAAACGCCCGACCACCTCCTTAATCTTTGATCTGAGATCTCGTTTGTGGACAGTCAAGCAGGGCGACCGTCCCCTAAACGCATATTACTTGGAAAAATCTACCTTGTGGCAGGAATTGGATCAGCTCAAACAACGGGTGTGGAAAAATGTTGAGGATGCCGACGCCTATCGACGGGAATTGGAAGAAGAAAGATTGTTTGAATTCCTCGTTGGCTTACACCCAGTCTATGAGGATGTTCGTAGCCGTCTTCTCGGACGCGTGCCTCCTCCGACCGTCCCTGAGGCCTTCGCACTTTTGTGGGATGAAGAGTGCCGGCGACAAGTGATGCTCTCCGACTCTGTGAAACCTCGACTAGCGATGAACGAGGCTTCCGCCCTTGCTGCTCGGAGTACAGACCAAAGGCAAGACCGCCCAACCTGCGAACACTGCAAAAAGCAAGGGCACACGCGCGACAAATGCTGGGAGCTTCATGGGAAGCCCCCAGACTGGAAGCCAAGACAGCGACGACCCAGGGGAAATGTCGCTGAAGCGCAGGAGAACGCGACGCATGATTTGGGCTCACGAGACTTGGGCCCAATTACTGATCCAGTGCGCAGCAGCACTCATGGCCCAACACAACCAAGCTCATCTTCTCAAATGGGCTATTCAAATTCAGGCCCAACTCATGGCAGCCCACCTCAAGACCCATTGACAATTATTTTAGAACGCCTTGCTGCACTTGAAAAACAATCACGCAAGCAGTCAGTTGCGACCATTGTTCAGAGAGGTAACTTTCCTAAAGCCCTTGCTACTATCAAAGGTAAGCCCACTGGTCCATGTTGGATAATAGACTCAAGTGCTTCCGATCACATGACAAATGATGCGTCCCTTTTTTCAACATATATTCCTGCCAGATCATCTCTTACTGTTAAAATTGCAGATGCCTCTGACTCTCTGGTTGCTGGTAGTGGCACTATCAGTATTTCTCCCACTCTGACATTACATAATGTTTTACATGTTCCAAACTTACAGTGTAATTTATTATCAGTCAACCAGCTAACTAGGGATGAAAGATGTCATGCTAAGTTCTTTACTACCCATTGTATTTTTCAGGATCTGCTTACGGGGACGACGATTGGTGCTGCTAAGAAGCTCGATGGACTATATTACCTGGATGACTGTTATAATCAAGGATCACACTCGTGTAATAAAGTGTCTCTCCCTGAAGACAGCAAATTGGCACTGTGGCACCAACGATTAGGACATCCTAATTTCAAATATATGTGCAAAATGTTTCCCTCAATTTGCTCAAATAAAAATTCAAATTTCTCATGTGATTCCTGTGAACTTGCTAAACATCATCGTACAAATTTTTCAAGTGTCCCTTATCATCCTTCTAAACCATTCTCTATTATTCACAGTGACTTGTGGGGCCCATCTCGAACTTCAAACCGCACCCAGTCCAAATGGTTTATGACCCTTATTGATGATCATACCCGAGTCACTTGGGTTTTCCTCTTAAAGGATAAAACTGACGTCTACCAAACCTTCATCAACTTCTATAACATGGTTCTTACCCAATTCGACACCAAAATCCAGACCCTCCATACTGACAATGGTACCGAATACTTTAACCATCCACTCTCAGAGTTTCTCCAACAACATGGAATCTCCCACAAAAGTTCTTGTCCATATAGTCCCCAACAAAATGGCATTGCAGAACGAAAAAACAGGCATCTCCTCGAAACTGCTTGGGCCCTTCTGTTCAATAGCAACGTTCCAACTTTCTACTGGCCCGATGCTATTCTTACAGCTACATTCTTGATTAACCGTATGCCTTGTAAGCCTTTATCCTTTCAAACTCCTCTCCAAGTTCTTCAAAGTCACTTCCGTCTCCCTTATATGGAAAATACTCTTTCCCTCCGAGTTTTTGGATGCACAGCCTTTGTTCACCTCCACCACACCTCCAAACTTGATCCTAAAGCAACCAAGTGTATCTACCTTGGACCTGCCAGTACACAGAAAGGGTACAAATGCTTTGATCCTTTATCCAAACGTCTCTATGTCACTTGCGACGTCACCTTTCATGAGACCCTTCCCTTTTACACCTCCTCTTCGGTTCAAGAGAAGAATTGGAGTGAGCCTCAAAAACCCTCTGAACCTCAGCTCATATGTCTCCACCAAGAACCCGATAAGACCTACCCAGACATACTAACAGAAGCAGGATCTCAGGAAGGGCATACTAGTTCAGGGGGAGACACTAACAAGTGGGGACAAGTTTATACCCGCAAAAACACGACAGGTAATATTCCTCGAGTGAATGACACACACCAAGAATCTGAACTCAATGCAGGTCCCGAACAAACACAAGGACAGAACAATGATCTTGATCTACCTATAGCAGTCAGAAGACAACGCAGGGCATGTACCAGATATCCCATAGAGAAGTTTATCTCTTATCAAGCTCTATCTTCTGAGCATTGTGCTTTCACTTCTCACCTGGATAAACTCAGGATACCTGAAAACATACACGAAGCCCTAGGAAGTCCTGAATGGAGAACAACTGTGATGGCAGAGATGAAGGCCCTGGAAGAGAATGACACATGGGAGGTAGTCGAACTTCCCACAGGCAAGAAAGCAGTTGGATGCAAATGGGTGTTTACCCCAAAATACCTTGCAGATGGAAGCCTTGACAAATATAAAGCAAGACTAGTGGCGAAAGGGTTTACCCAAGTCTACGGTATGGATTACATTGAAACCTTTACACCAGTAGCAAAATTAAATACTATCCGAATCCTACTCTCGCTCGCTGCTAATCTTGATTGGCCATTACATCAAATGGACGTTAAGAACGCATTCTTAAATAGGGAATTGAAGGAGGAGGTATATATGAAGATGCCCTCAGGATTTTCAGGAAAGAAGGAAGGCCAGGTATGCAAACTAAAGAAATCACTCTATGGATTAAAACAATCCCCCCGAGCCTGGTTTGAGAGATTCAGTAAAGTACTAAAGGAACAAGGCTACACACAAGGACAAAGTGACCACACTCTATTCTTCAGGCGTGTGAACGGGAACCTTGTAGTATTAGCAGTATATGTCGATGACATCATTCTTATAGGAGACAGTCCAACGGAGATTGATAGAATAAAAAGGGCTCTTAACCAAGAATTTCAAGTAAAAGATCTCGGGAAGATGAAATACTTCTTGGGTATGGAAGTAGCTAGATCTGCGATAGGAATCAGTATCTCGCAGAAAAAATATATACTGGATCTTCTGGAAGAAACAGGTATGATGGGGTGTAGACCCAGCGACACTCCCATCCGGGCAGACAAATTAAAAGATGATGAAGACCTGGGAAAAGAAGTAGATATCGGAAGATACCAGCGTATGGTAGGAAAACTGATCTACCTATCCCACACCAGGCCAGACATTGCTTACGCAGTCAGTGTCGTAAGTCAACACTCTCATCATCCCAGACAGAAGCACCTAAATGAAGTTTACAGGATACTCAGATATTTGAAAGAGTCACCTGGTATGGGTCTGCTGTTCAAAAAATCTGACAAGAGGAATGTAGAAGTGTTTACAGATGCCGATTGGGCAGGTGATCAAGATTATAGAAGATCAACCTCAGGTTATCTTACCTATGTATGGGGGAACTTAGTTACCTGGCGCAGTAAGAAGCAGAGCGTGGTCGCTAGAAGCAGTGCTGAAGCCGAGTTTCGAGCTATAGCCCTTGGAATATGTGAAGGTCTTTGGGTAAAGAGAATTCTCGAAGAATTGGGAATGCAACTGGATTTACCACTCACATTATACTCCGATAATCTGGCCGCAATAAATATGTCACACAACCCGGTCCAACATGACAGGACGAAACATGTAGAGATAGACAGACACTTCATAAGGGAAAAGATTGATGCTGGAATAATGGAACTCAGATACGTTCCCTCAAAAGAGCAAACAGCGGATATACTCACCAAAGGGTTGACTCGAGACAAATTTGACTATCTTATTGGCAAGTTGGACATGATCAATATCTATGCTCCAACTTGAGGGGAAGTGTAGGAGATATTACAAATTATGAGAGTTAATTAGAATTAATTACAATTCATTAGAGGAGTAATTGGGAGAGATTATAGGGATTACCCCTTAAATGTATTCCCATGATTCATTCCTTTTGTTTCCCAGATTGTGCGCCATGATTATGTGTTCATATGTGTATATATGTATTGGTAGAATAGAGGAGATGTATGAGAAACAGAATAACCTTGATTCAATCAGCGTTCTGTCAATATTCTTTCCCTTTCTCATCAACAACCATGGTGTTTAAGTGGGAACTGTTATTGGCCCCAGATTCTACATCCTCTGTGATCATAAAAGTAATTGTATAATATGGAATTACTAACCTTTTTCTCTTATTTTTATTTTGGGTCTGTTGTAAATACGCTGAGCTCTAAGGACATTGTAGCACATTCACTTAAGCTCTTGGATACTATTTTAATCCCCCTTATGATCTAAGCCTCCAAATAGGAATCCCTTCTGACTTGTATAGGATTAGAACATTCATTCAAGTAGATAACAGCGTTTCTCTCAGCCTTTGCTTTCTAATCATACAATATATATAGTACACTAGATAGTGGGGCCTATGAATTGCTTAGAGCCCCATATAACAAGTCCTACTATTCACAACTTATAAACAGTTAAATGAACAATGAAGAGAAAAGAGAAGTTAATGTAAAGAAGAAAAACGAACTTTAGTACATAATCACATTATTGCGTGCCACTCTTTCTGAATACAAAACTACATCACTAGAAAGGATAACTCTTTTCTAGTGAATGTTTACCACTTTAATTCCTCAGTTTCAACAATTTCACTTTCATAGATATTGATTTTGACCCATAGCCTCCGGTAAAAAATTATAGACAACCAACATAACTGCTCAAGTTAACTTTTTGGTGGTGGAATTACAGAGTCTGCAGTTTAATGTGTAGCATTCTCAGGCAAAATCAACCGAGGAGCATTGATACAGGGATATAACTGAACATTGATGCATCGCTATACAGAGTGATCTTTTCAAACACCATCATCAGTGTTATCTTTATGGAAAATCTTCTGTTTGAGATGCTTTTGCTAACTAGTTTGCATAGAAGAGCATATTAAGACAGTACTTGGCAGAAATCCTTGACAAAAACCACCAACATTAAGAGAATAGAAGATAAGTCTATCACACTTACTTCCTTGGACGGGATCGTTCCACCCAATGCACGATTCTGGCACCCTCTTTGTTCACACTGTGGTCAATAAACTGAACATTAAAATGCTTCTTAAATTCAGAAATTAATCGTTCTTCCTTTTCTCTGTACACATCGATGGTGTCAGCCAGCATGACTGCATAAATCTCCCATGGGAGTCTGCAAGGAAGCAAAAACAGAATGCAATGAATCAATATTGTCAAATTATTCTAAATATTCTCTTCAAATAAAATCGCATGCTATACAAACCAAAACACACCCCAAACATAGGGCAGCAAGTCCTAAACCAATAGCTGTAGTCCCAGTACCAGCATCTACAACAAATCTCAATGCCCTTCTTCCAAATAAATGATTCTCTGACAAGTATTGCACTAATCGAATAACACCTACACAAGGAAAGAATAAATTATTGCAACAACCATCAAATTTTATCAAATGGTATAAGATATATAATAATAGAAATGCACTTTATCAGGTAATTATATGAAAATGTGAGTTGTTTAACATGATCACTGCAATTCTCCATGATATTATACTCATCAGTAACAAGCATTGATTGTTGACAAGTGTGATCAACAACTGAACCATGTGAATGTACATATCAAATCTATTTGACTTTCTTCAATAACGATTCATATTTATTAGGGTACATTATGAGATACTCTTAAATTATAGTCTTTTCCTTAGTTTTGAAAAAAGTACACTCCCTCTTTTGATATTAAAAAGTGCACCGCATTGACCTCTTCTCTTATCCTTATCATTTCCATAAATAATATAATAGTTGCGTACTAAGACACAGCTTCTAACCAGTTAGCGGAACCCACTTTCTTTACCTGCTTCTTTTGCTATTTTTACAAATTCCCTATGTTTTTCAGGGTCCCGATGCATTTACACCAGGCTTCCCTCTAGTTAAATATGTATTTGACCATACTAGAGGAGAAAATTGAGTAATGTAGGCATCTCTTAGTGGAGGGAATAGTAATTTACGCTATTCACTACTAGTAAGATCAATTAACATAATATAACAAAAACAAAGAAAATTCTCTCGTCAAGGCATATACAGTATTATTGGGAACTTGAATCTGGCTTAATGCTGGCTCTATCTATTTCTTTACCTAATGAAAAAGAAAATGGTCTGAAAATATACATGCCTACATGAAGAGATAGTGTTTTATGGACATAAACAGCTCTCATCATTACCTAGTAGAGCTACAGAATCAGCAGCACCTTCATTAATTATTAAAATTTTTCTTAGATGGTTTCTAGCATTTCTACTAGCATCTATTTCTGCTAATGTTGGAGCAGCAGACAAGCCAGCTGTTGAAGCTTCAATGAGATTGTCTAACCATACTACAGAATCATTGTTACCAGCCACCAACTTGGCATGGTTCTTTAGCACCTCTTCACGGTTGGCATATATAGATCTAGGAACATATGTCACATTTCCATATATCGTGGACATCAAGTTATAGCCAGTCAAGATTTCAGGTCGCTCTCCTCGTAGAAGCAAATGTGATTTGATTCCTCTCTGGGCACATAGAGTAGCTGCAAGATATGAAAATCATGATTTGGAGTTATCCTTGTAGTGTTATCTCCATCCAAAATTTAAATTTCATGTAATTCTAAAAATTCAGTAAAATTTTATACCATAGCCATACAAATACCTACCGACAGCAGCTGTGTGAGCACTCTGACAGCCTCCACATGTGACCTAGAAAATGTGTTAGTTGAGTAGTTCATCTTGGATTGGCCAAAAGAGGGTTCAATCTGGAATTCCCCATAATTAAGAACTTGCAAGGCTAGAATTATTTGTACATCAAGTAATTGCCCAAACAGATGGGAGTTTGAACAACCCAGCAAGATCCTAGGAGTTACTACCCAATATGACTACACCAAAGTAATATCTGATTTATCTATTCACTAGCGAATCATTTGATTCAATATGTATAGAATATTTGTAATAACTGACACTCGAAACCACCTTTCTCTAAGAGATCAAGAAGACCCAATTCCATTCTTGATGTTACTCTTTCGAATTCTAAGCAAATACTGAAGTATTCAAGAAATTATCAAATATGAGTGATATGATGCAATACATTCAGTAAAAGAAGAAAAAGAGGGTAATAATATTTATTTGGAAAAATTCCCTTGCAGAAGCCAACAAAGTAACTCTACCACAAATTTGTTTTCTGTCAAACATAGATCAAAGAAAAGCATTTCAAGATACATTTACTACTTTGAAGGATAACCTCACCACATCCGTGATAGAACAATCTTCAAGTAGAGGAAGTACTGCATCTAGTTTTCTTGCTTTATTGCCATTAATTAATGGGTGCAACAAATCATCCCGCACAATATAGAAGTATCGATCTTCTTTATCCATCTTCCTTAAGTCATCATTGAAAGATGGATTTGTGTGTAAAAAGACACCACAATCATGCGATTTGTCACTTTGTATTACTTGGTGAACTTTTGTTTCAGGGCTGAGCAAAGTCCATCTTCTGCTAAGTAATTTTCCCATGAACTCTTCATTGCAGAGTTTCAGTTTCGAAAAGACCTGCTAATGGGTGAAAATATGATTAATAAAACTCGCAGCCCGTTCATCCATCTAGAAAAGGAATGAAAGACAGGAGAAATAGATAGAATGAAAATCTCAATACGCAGTGAAGCAAAGCTTCATGACATGCAACGAAAGCATATAGAGGTAAGTAACTAAACGAATATGTAGCAATATAGAGTTCTACAAAGACAAACATAACACAATCAAAGCATAACGTTTCGGACAGGACACATAGTTAGGGGAGAGATAGGGAGAAGCAGAGTCCATTTCCCCCAAGTTATGATATTTTTGTAACCATTGCGCCCTGTGACACTTAGAATGGCATAGGATTCTAGTTTTAACTACGCCTCAGAGAGTTGTTCTCACCATTTACCAGTATGTTTTTCAACTAGACTAGACTTTTTACGGGGTACTGAAGAAGACACTTATTCGAATGGCCATCTAAAGCAACTAGGTAGATTGAGATCGAGAGTTTAGGGAACCTAAAAGAAGCAATGTTGATTGGCCTACTTGAACTTTCCAGCTATACTCGTTTCGCGATGTCTTTATCTTTTACCTCTTATTGGGAGATTTCCCGAAACCAACCGAAGAGCATGAATTTTATCTCAGAATCCAATGTGGGAAACACGATTCACAGTACCTGAAGATTGCTGGAATAAATTCCGTTTCTCATAGCCATAGCCCCTGCGACGCTCTGAACCTGTCCTGCCTTTGAAGCTTCATAGTCCACACCAGCCAACACACGATGATACCGGAAGCAATCTGGGATGATAGAAATCGAATTCGAAAAACGAACAGGCACCATAAAACTCAAGGAAACATAAAAAAGAAAATTATGATTAAAATCAGAAACAATTATAAGAATAAGAATGATCAGAATTATAAAATTAAAAATGAAAATAATGTGAAATCTGATAAGAAAAAAAATACATGATTAAAAATCAGAAAATAGGATTTGCAGATTAATATTTTTAAAATGGTTTAAATTTAATGTACTATTAATAAATTTATATGAAAATATACTAAATAAATTATAAATTTTTAAGGTTAACTAGTAATTTTATGATATAAAGACTGTTAAAATTCTCAATTACAAACTAAACACTCCTCCTCCACTCTTATGATCTAATTAAAAAATTATTTTTAATTTTAAATATAAAATATATTTGTTATATTTATCAGTATTTTTAAATCTTTCATGTGATAGTTCGACAGAACAGGAGGAAGTTAAAAAGATATTTAAATATTTTAAAAAATCTAATTTATTAATTAATTTAACTATTTTTTAATTTAATTGAATTAATTAAATACTATAGTTAAAAGAAATTTTATAAGTTTTCTTGCTATATTAATGAAAAAAAAAATCACGGTTTCCTATAAATAAGTGGGTTTTTTTAATGGTATTTCCTTTTCGGTCTTTGCTAGCCGCGCCAGCGGAGAAACATCCGGGCATAGTCATGGTACCTCACAAGCCCGCTCCATGTCTCGTCACCCCATATCCGGCGTAACGCCGGTATTTCTACAGGCGTCGGGTCGGAGCTCGGAGAATCTGAGCCTGCCGTCACTGCAATCTAGAATGAAGTGTGACCCTGAAGGATACGAGTCTGAGCTAGTCCTCCTCTACAACCAATTCAATTCGTCATTGGAACTCTTTCAGCAACAAGCGGCGATGAATTTCACCTCTATCAGTGGAATTGGTAGCGACTCCTCCATAGCCAAAGACCTTGGTGACAGAGCTATGTTCTTGGCCCACGTCACTTCCTTCTATCCTACGCATCTTGCTGATTTCCCCAAGAAGCTGGCGGATTTGCTTCGCTCTGCGGGAAGCACCCTATTGTCTGGGCTTCGGTGTCACCTTACGCAGGCTCTCATCCTCCTCGTAAATAGACAGGTACGCTACTGGCTTTACGATCCGCGAGAGATATTGTGGCCGAAGACTAAAAATTGGATATTACAAAAGATTTCTAATTTAAGAAGTAGAGAAAGAAAAAAAAACTTAATTATGTTGTATCCAAAATTTTGCAAATTTATTGTCAAGGCGCTTATTGAGTTTCCCGCCATTTATGTTTATTATTGATGTTATGTTTAAGCAAATGGAGAACTTTGAGTTTCCTTACGTGGAAACTCAGACCTAACAAAGAGAATTCAAATTTGAAAGAACGGCTGGAACATGCCTAGCTATCAAATATGACTTTTCTTTTGCTTTGTATACCAGATTGTTGATATTAGGGAAACACTTCAATTGTTCACGGATCTCCAAACCCTTGGTGATAGAACGTTAAGAAAGTTGGCGTTTGATCATGTTGTTCATAGCATTAGGCGCATGAATCAAAAACATAAAATGAAGCTAAGAACCGAGCACTTCAAAATGTCTTATTTGGGATGCTACAGGTTAGTGAACATTTTTATAAGATTTCCTATCATCTAGTTCCTTATATGATAGAATTTCTTGTGACAGTGGATAACTTTTCACATGTTAATAGCAAGAAGATGTAGCAAAGGCTAAGCAATCACTGATCACTCTGTGTGAACTTCACCGGAGGAAAATACAGCTTCCTTTCATCCGTCGCCAAGGTATCCTTTTTGCTAGGTAACTTCTTATAATTTTTTTCTCTGACATGGAATTCATGTTTTAATATTTGCATCTCTCAGGATCATGATAGCTGGTTTGTCATTTCTTTTGGATTATGAGAAGATTGAAAACGATGAAGACAGCGATGATTCTTGCAGTGAAGATGAATCATCTGCACAACCTCAAGTTCTCCTTAATAAGGAGACAATTTACAAGGTCAGTTGTGCACTTAAGGAATAAATTAACCACTGAATTACCGATTGATAATGCTATGTCAAGTGGATAGCAGCTATTGTTGCCAAACTAACTACACTCATCCATGTGCGCTTATACAACAACATTCTTTATATAAATTGATGTGAAAGATCCTACAACGTTAATTTTTCTTTTCTTTTTTTTGCGCGTTGTGAAAATTATGTCTTGGAGCAAGATAATTTAGTTGAAGGTTGCATTTGAATTGCCTACTTGTTGGTCATCTTTGTGAAAATTCAGGCACACCACAAAGGTACAGTATCTAGCAAGAAAAAGAACCAAGCTAAAATGCAGCGTGCCATGCGTAGAATGAAAAGACAGCAACGCGTGTCCTCGGGAGACAAGAACACCGATTATTATTCACCACTTAATCACCTGAAAAATGCATAGGTTTGCCCTTTTTATCGTCAACATTGTCAATCCCTTATGGATTTAGATTCTGTTCTATTGGATTAAGAACATCATTATCACATGTGCTATGCAGGGTTTTTCTGAGAAGTTGTTCTCTCGCCTTCAATAATGAACGATTTGAGGTGCATCCTCTAACTATAATTAAACACACATTCCTCTTTTTTTATGCCAAGGACCCTTGATTTTTGGGTCCCTCATGTCTTCTAAATTTTACTAAAGATTCCACTTTTAATGGTTTCTAGCATTTACCATTTTAATTTTCAGGTTAGGATGATGATGTTGAAAGTGATTACTCGAACAGTTGGACTTCACTGATTGATTTTGCTAAATTTATATCCGTTTCTTCAGAAATGTGTTCAGGTATCACATCTGATAAATCTGTTTTAAGTTGGTAATTAATGCATCACTGAAATGTGACTAAATTTGCATTGTGCGACCAGCCACATCAACGAGATGTCACAAATTTGCTTGCAGCAGCAGTACAGGCCTGCCATGATATGGTATAGTATAATGTTTTAATCATAATGAGATTTATAGTTGTAATTAATAATTTTGCTTATCAGCTTGACAGCTTCTGACCCTCTTTATTCCACTTCCACTTTTCTATTTCACTTTTTGTCATATTCTGTTTTTCATTGAAGCTGTTATATTGTAAGCAGGTTCCTCCTGATGCAGTCGAGCCCTTGTTTAAACATATAGTAAATCAATTTGTACATGACCGGTCACGTCCAGAGGTATTTTGTCCTCTTAACACTATAATTCACTATATAGTTTACTTTTATGATTTTATGATACCCACCTTAGTTGGTTCTATGTTGCTAGGCTATTACTGTTGGATTAAATGTGGTGAGGGAGCCGTGCATGTGCATGCCCTAGGTAAGTACCCCAACCTCCTCTTCTTTCAGATATTTTCTCTTTTTACTGATTCATTTGTTTAATGATATCTCTGGTACTGTTTATAAGTTTCTTGATTCTTTCTTCTGTTCTATACAATGGTATCGAAGTTGACCCTTTGGATTTTGAATCTAGCTTATGACAGAGGAGTTGCTACAAGATCTTGCATTATATAAGAAGTCACATGATAAGTCGGTTTCAATTGCTTCCCGATCTGTGATTGCATATTCAGAGAGGTACTGCTTAATTCTTTGGGTTTGGCATGTGCATACAATTCTGCTTTTGGCCACGAAATCTTCTAATGTCCTTCTTTGCAGGTTTTCCCTTCACTACTAATTAAGAAGGACCGTGGGTGGCCCGTTGACCCTAAGGCAAGACCAAAAGCCTATGGAGAAGTTAGTGTTGCAACTGATGTTCCTGGTCTTGAGTTGCTACGGACTCTTGACAGTGATAATGACCAGGAGGGTGATGATTTAGATGACTATACTTAGTGGCTCTGAAAATGATCAGGAAAATGCCAATGGCAATGAAGAGAATGAGGTGACTGGTGATGATGTTGGAAGTGAGAATGATGATGCAGATGGTAGTGATGTTGGATCAGAAGATGTAGATAATGATACTGAAGATGAGGAGAACAATCTTGAAGATAATGAACAGGTTGATGAAGAGGATGGTGAGGGTATGGAGCATGATGATAGTGATCTAAATGCATCTAGTGATGATGATTCCCATACATCTGGTGATGATGAGAGATTGATAGAAAGAGTACAAGTAATCAACCCTCAGTCAAAAAAAGGAAGTTTATTGCTTCTGGTGAACAACTTAATGTTGGTGATGCAAGTCTTCGAGCTCTGAAGAAATTAGCCAAAACAGATGGAATACTTTCTAATGAGGACTTCCAAAGGATCAAGGAGCTAAAGGTTTGTCTTTTTTTTTTCTTGGATTATCTGTTGTTCACAAAGTGGAATTCCTAATATAAATATCATTCACGCAGTTTTCTATTTTTTTTCATTGGTTATCCACAGGCAAAGAAGGAAGCTAAAAATGCATTGGCTCAGCATGGGTTAGCAAAGTCTGCGGCAGTTAAGGCTGCAAGCTCTGGTCAACTTAGTATGAAACCTGTGGATGCTGTTAGTCTTGAAGTAAGTAATTCTGTCTTGTTCAGACTTCACATTGTTTTGTAGATGATCTGTAGCTGCAAGGCAAGCTGGAAAGAAAATGCAATCTTTTGGTTAAATAAGTTTGATGTCCATTCTAATTTAAATTCCATTTTAGAATTGTTCATGAAATAGGAGATTAGTGTTGCTTTTCTTAGCTACTTCTGCATGGGGTTCATTGCCAGATATAGATAATGGTCTATCAATTTTTAAGAGATGGTTTTATTTGTTCTCGCATCTTTGCGTATCTATGTGGCTTCTTCTGCTGAGTTTACCCTCAATGTTGTTTTGGCTGAATCTTCTCCTCATTGTTGCTTTAGGGTTGTCAATTTGTCATGCTAAACTCACGGAAAATAATGAGAACAATCCAGTATTTAAGGCAAAAAATTTCAGGACTTACTTGAGACGCATTTTTTCTTTCCATTGCTATAATATTTGTGAAGAGATATTATTTCTAGATCGGGTTTCCTGAAAAGGTTTTTCCCTTTATGTTCTATACTAAATTTATTTTAACCCACTTGTATGCATCTCTAGGTTCACATGAGGAAAAAACTAAGCAAGGATGAAAGATTGGCATTGATTAGAGCAGGGAGGGAAGATAGAGGAAAATACATGGCTCGAGCAGCTGTCAAACAGAAAAAGGTACGTTGTTCCTCATAATTCCTTTGGGGTCCTAGTTTTGACTGCTACAGTTTCTTCTGGCGTTTCTGTGATTCACTTTAATAGTCTTTGAAGTGTGATCTTGTGAACTCTATTGCCATAGCAAAAAATATACTTCTGGTTTTAGATCCTAGACTCCAATGATAAAGGTGATCAATGTCTTATGTAAGAGGAAGCAATGATATAAATAACCAAACCTCAATCATTTTGCGGTCTCATGGAGTTGCTTTTAAATTGATGCTATCTGCTCAGGGGAGGGGGGGGAATTGAATACAATCTATGATGGAAATATTCGTTGTATGTGATAGTTTCTAACCTAAAACAGATTCTTTTTATTGAGAAATATTTTCTTTGTATAAAAACTGTCCAAAAAAAAAATATTCTCGTTCATTTAAGCATTCAATTGGTTTGGAGTTAAGTGACACAAGGGTCTCAAAAGAATTGATCTCACTCCTTTAAGAAACAAATAAGAAGCAGGATGAAGAGGTATGTTTTAAGTTTTAACCTTCATTTCATCTCTGATAAATTAGTCTTCCTCAAAGAATGTGAAAGGTGGAGGTGAAACTGCAGTTGGAAAATAATAGTTTACAAGATAGAAGGTGGCGCACGAGGAGAAATGTTTGACAGGGTTGCTCTAGACCTACTACTAATTTGGCATAAACATAAAACTTAGTTTACAAGTGTTTAAATTATTGATTGATTCTGTAGTTTTGGTTCTTCTAGAGAGAAATTATCATGAAAGCATTCATAATTTATTGTTTGTTTGGACAGACGGGTGGCCTAAGCAACCGACAGAAAGAGCATAAGAAGATGCCACTGGCTGCGAAGAGAGATAAGGCGGCAAAATCTCGTATAGAGAAAGAGAAAACAGAGTCGAGCTGGCAAACAGTTCTGAGGGAGGAAAGCCTGGAAACAGTAGCTCATATGCGCACACTATTAAGTTATGAGCTATGCAGTTTTGTTTTTCATTTTCAAATGATTACTTTGATGCTTTTTTGTTATGGGAAGAGGGTATGAAGAGGGAGGGAGAGAGGGATAGGAGACAGAGAGAACTAGGAAGAGAGTTCGGAAGTTAATTACTCTGTATAAGCATAACATGATACACATTCAGAATCCCATACCCGTTATTTATAACCAGCATTGGCCACGGTACGCTGGAAATATCTTACTTGACTTACTCCCAACCGCTTTAACTAATTCGTATATTTATTATTCCTCTATTATTTAATATAAAAATTATTTAATTAATTTTAATAAATTAATAAAATTAAATAAATTATTTAATTATAATAAATATGATATAATCTCTTTAAATATATAATATTATATTATTAATTTATTAATTAAGTAAATTAATTTGATAAAAATGATAATAAAGATAAAATGAATTGAAATTTTATTTTCTAAATATAAATATTTTTTTATTAAAAAAATTCTCTAGTATAGGCATTTCTCCTAATATAGATTTATCACATTGAGAGGGATTAATCCTTTCTAATAAATCCAATTCCAATTGGTTAAATTAAAACTTGATATTTAAGATAAAAAATAACTCTAACAAACGCTTATAGTCGGTTTAAAAAAAAAGCTAAATATAAGCGTTATCTGTCTGTTAGGCGTAGCCCCTTGACCCAAAAACATTTACGTCTTCGGTCGCCTATTTAATTCTAGCACAAACTGTCTTAGGGTGGATTTAGGGTGTGTTTAGATTATCTTTTGGAGAATAGATTCTGGAGAATCGATTTTGAGAAGAATAAATTCTGGAAAAAATAGATTATGGAGAATAGATTTTGGGAAGAATACATTTTAAAAATAGAGATATTTGGATGATTAGTAATAGAATCACTTTTTATATTAATAAATTATTAAAAATGATATGATTTGATTAAAGTATGAGAGAGGAGAGAGGGTAGAGAATAAATATGAGATGAGAGAGTGTAGAGAAGAGAGAAAAGAGGAGATAGTGTGAAAAAGAGATATGAGAGAGAGTATAAGAAAAAGTAGGTAAAATAATAATTGGATAGTTCATAAGTTCTTTTACTGTTCTAAAAACTATTTTCAGTAACTTATTCAGTGCCTATTTGGCAATGGCTTTTTAAAATCAATTTTAGCCAAAATATTGGTTTGAAAAAATTTGAAACAAACAGCCATTTTTATCCAGAATTAATTTTGGCCAAAACCTCGATTTGAAAAAATTTAAAACAAACAGTCATTTTTGTCCAGAATTGAATTTGGCCAAAACCATGATTTAAAATCTTGGTTTTGAAAAAGTTACTAAAAATGACTTTTGAAATAGTAAAAGAACTTATAGACTACCAAATTACTATTTTACTCCTACTTTTTCTTATACTCTCTCTCCTCTCTTATCTCTCTTCTTCACACTATCTCCTCTTTCCTCTCTTTTCTCTATACTCTCTCATCTCTTCTATTTCTTCTCTCTCATCTTTCCTATTTATTCTCTACCATCTCTTCTCTCATACTTTAATCAAATCATACCATTTTTAGTAATTTATTAATATAAAAAGTGATTCTACTACTAATCATCCAAACATTTCTATTTTTAAAATCTATTCTTCCCAAAATTTATTCTCCAAAAGCTAATCCAAACACACCCTCAAAACTATGGTTTTAAACCATAATTTTGGCCAAAATAAATTCTAGACAAAAATGGCTATTTGTTTTAAATTTTTTTAACCCAAAGTTTTAACCAAAATCAATTCTGGACACAAATAACTGTTTGTTTCAAATTTTTCTAAACCGAAGTTTTGGCTAAAATTAATTTTTAAAAACTATTGCCAAACAGGCAATCAATTGGGGAAAAAAGTGAGCAAGGGCTAGAATATACTAATTGAAAGCCATGTCAATTTTCCCCTGAACTCCTATAAGAAAGCATTTAATTATAACTTTTAACAAGATAGACATTGGTAATCTTACATAGACACAAAGGATTGAAGTTATCCTCGAATCTCAGCACAGCTAAATCATAAAGGGGTACCAACAATTTGATAGACACATGAATTTTGGCAAGTCAACTTCTGATGGTTGACTTGGAAGGATCTGTCAAACTCAGAATTGTTGAGCGCATCGAAGAATCTTCGGCATCTGTGGATCAGTACTTCGATGTCTGCGATATTAGGATTTCTCAGATAGGGCCACAAAAGACCAGACAGGTAGGGCCAAGAAACCTTAGTTAATAAATAACTTTAAAAGCTGATATACCTGCCCCAAAACGAGTGGCAGGAAACCATATGAATGAAGCAAACTCATTGAGGGGGATTCATTACTTACAAGCTACTGTCAAACTCGCATTTAACAAACAGGAGAAGGGACATCTGATACTGACTAGAAGAATAAAAAACCAGTTTCAAAGCAATCTTCTTATGAGAGAGGCTCTTCAGAACAGGAAGGCAAATCACATGACTGCCCAAATATATCAGGAATCCCATCCCAATTCTTTCTCTCTCTCGCTTCCCAATAGCCGCCAACATATCTGTAAGAACCATCCTCGTCTTTTCGGAACCATCTAGGTTGCCACCCTCTTTCCTGCATCCTTCTTGCCTGCATTAGGAAAAGCAAAATCAGTCACCAAGTTTCTGACAGAACAAAATATTTAAGCCCCCAGTAGAATTCGAGAAAATTGCAACCCAATATTTGGCTTAATGGATGGATCAAGATCCAGGAGCAGCTTTGGGTGAAATACCTGTCTCTGCAATTGTTCAAGTCTTAGTTTCTCGGCATTTGCCAGCTCGTATTCTCCATTTTCTAGATGCCTTTGATCTGGTCTCAGCCTTGAATCAGTTGGAGGCAACTTCTCCGATAAACCAGGTGTTATTTCATTCAATGATATTGCAAAAGGAGAGAGGTTGTATCTTGTCTTAGTAATGTAGGGGTCTCTTTCCCATAATAATACAGCTTCTGTCATTGGGTCATATCCTTTAGGCTTCGTAGTTGGATCCCCGAGGACATAGTACATTGCCCCATCCCACTTCCCAATTAACATTGCTACCTTCTCTCCAGTTGTATTGTCTTGAACAAACCCATGGACCTGATATATACAATTAAAAATGCGTTTAGGCTTTTAAGAAAAAGAATCAAAGAGTAACAATCAATCCATGCTGCTAATATGGCTGTTTAATTTCTTTTAATGAGCCAGACATTACATTTTTTTCCGAAAGTAGTAAAAGTATATCAGCTTAGACAATAATGCATGACATGTGATAAATTGAGCATAAATTATACAATACTAATTGATTGGTTGAGGCAATTAATATATTTCAACAATACAATACTGCTTGATTGGTAGAGTCAATTAATATATTTCAACAAAAGTAGACTTTATTATTTAACAAAAGGAAAAAAGAAGACACTTCAGCTGTGGTCCATTGGTGGGATCTTAAATAGAGCAGGCAAAAACCAGACAACAATTATAACAGCAGTTGTTACTTTTGTTATTAAGAAGTATCATGTATAGTACTTCTATAAGTACATTCTATTGAATAGATTATTTATAATAGATACCATAGTTAGCAATTATATAACTAGTTAGCTAAACGTTAAAAATTCAAATACCTGATGTGGATTTCGGTCAATTATAGACTGCTCTTTGAACTTGAGTTTGCAGGAGTAGTTGCCACTGCCTTTGATGCGCATGGTCCCATAGTGATCACAATAAATTTTTCCTAGTATGATGTTGTATATTGAAGTGGTGACCTTGCTCCATTGGAATGTTTCACCATCTTCAAACTGAAGAGTGAGGACACCCACAGGATCTAGCTGGATAGAACGCCCCCAAAACTTGCCTTTCAAATTGGAATCTGCCCAGAATTTCCATCCTCTTCCCTCACAGTGACAAGCAACAACCATCGGATGATGACTAACCTGCAATGAACTTCTTGTTAGAAAAAATTAGCAGTGTATCATATATATATATATATATATCATGGAACATGAGAAGACAAGAAAATGACAAGTCTATCCTTGTAGTGTTTGCTAATTTTGACTTCAACCAATTAACTGTGCACGCCCCAAGAAATTAGAGAGTAAAAACAGTTACCTTTTCAGAGAAAAACCTAAGTCCTTTATCTGGATAGTCAGCTTCATAAGTCTCCCCAAGTAGAGGATTAAAAGGTTTACACTGTCGACCTTCTGTTGAAGCATACCCAGACACAGCAAAAGCCGCAATATTTAGAATTCTCATCAAATCATTCCCCTGCAAAATGCAAAATGCCGATTTATGTCATACTTTTCTAACAATACCCATCTATTAAAGAATAACATGCAAAATAACATGCACCAGAAAACATAGCATCATCTTCCCTCTCAACTTCAACCTTTGACAGTAAACTTGATGATACCACATTCCTCATCAAATTTATAATAGGTACTAGACTAGACAAGCGTACTTTAAATTATAGAACCAGCATCTCATAGGATTCATCGTCAGATCCTATTGTAAACCTTCGATCCATCAGCTTAAGCCTTTAAAACTGGTTTGTGACGTGGCTGTAGAGTCAACTTACTCTGTAGATCATTGGTTCAAGCACGTTATGATATTTAATCATTAAGTCCTTTGATTGAAGGGGTAGTTTGGCTGACAGAAGTTTTATAATCCTAGCTACAAGGAAATTATAACCTTTCTTTTTCCTCTGTATCTAGAATCAGCATTTGACAGTAGTTACAGAGAGTGAATTAAAAAATTGAGATTATATTTCACTAGCCGAAGTGGAGATCAACGCATGGAGGCTGATGGAGAAAACTTGGCCAATCAATTCAAACATAGATTTGACAGGTTTGACTTCTAGATGAATGAATTACAACAACTAAGACAAATAAACAAGTTGGTCAGTGACAAATTATCAAGCTATATTCAATATTCATATCTTTGTGCCTCAAATTTAACCCACTATATTCTCTACCACTACAAAACGAAACCAAATGATCATGCTTTTAACACATTGTGACAAGAGAAAGCCCAAACAGGAACTGACCTGCTTTCCCCACTCCAATGCTCTATCAACCAAGTATGAATACTCCATGTCTTCAAAGCACTTTTGTAATGAAGAGAGTGGCTCATTAAAATAAACAGGCAGACAAACTCCAGAAAGATCCTTCCCGATATTGTCTTTAATAATTGACCACAATCCAACAGGCTTATCTTTCTCTTTTGGTTCTGGTAAATCATCCCTTCTTTTTACATAAGGATATTTTACATCTTTGATTCCCTTCTCAAGCCCGTGCAAACCATCAGAAAAGAAAGAATCTCTGTCATATATACAAGAATTTCCCACACCTTCCCTACTTCGGTAGGATGCACTTCTTAAAGCATCTGAAGATAAAAAGTTGTTTGTGTCAAAATATGTTCCATCATCATCATCTGTTTCAACATCCCCTCCATCCTGGCTTTCATTATCTGCTACTGAATCGGAAGCACTGCCTTCTGACATGACAGAATAGAAATCTGAGACATAGAAGGAAACATATAAGTAGATTGACACCATACAGACTAAAGCAAACCATTTACTACTGCAGGATAAAGGATAATTCAACAACTCCCTAATTATTCCTAAAAGATACAATTACCTTGAGGTCAATATTTAATTGAATTTTTTATCACAGGTTTTTCTAGGATGTAAAAGGTGCTTTCAGATGTAACATACAATTTTCGCTTGTATGGAAGCAATATGATCAGATACTGGACATAATCATAATAAACTGAAATTCAAATTGACATCAGTCCTGTGTACATATTTTGAAGGTAGTTTAATGCAAAAAAAGATGATAAAGGGAGATAGATATAATACTTACCACTAAACCTTCTATTCCCTTGTCCACAATATGACTCACGTTCCTTTGTTTCATCCACAACAGTAGTTTCCAACTCTATTTTCTCAGACTACATGAATTTTTAAAGGATAAAATTACAATTCTTGCAGTGAGATAATAAGGAAAAACAGAAATTGACCATAGAGCATGCAAAACTCAGTACTTAAGGTGATAGCCGAGAATTTAGGTAGCATTGAAAAAACTATAGAAAAACTAGTGTTTGACAAAAGCAGAGAACTAAATAAACCTAACTGCTTCCATATTAAAATAATCATATTGCTTGATAAGCATCCTTAATGTTGAGGCTTATCAAGGAGATGTACTACTTGAGGACGAGTTTAGAAGGAACGATGAATACCTCTAGCTGTTTTAAGGTGTCCAGCAATATCATGTGTTTTTGATGAAGAAATTTCAGGCGGTCTTGAAGGTAAGAGACTTCAGAAAGCACAATTGATTCACAGTCTTTAATAATTGCTTCAGATATGCCTTCTTGTGATAATCGAGATCGCAATTTTTCTGTGGAAACTACAATATCTTCTGAGGTAGCAAGATCACTACTTGTTAGAGATCTAGGGAAAAGATCTTTTGCAGACTGCAGAGCTTCAATCCACATAGCTCTGTCTTCTCTAGATATACAACACAAGTGAAGAGTTTTTGTGCCAGTAAATATGGAAAGTCGCTTATCATCAGACTTGCTGGCACGAACTGAAGAAACCTGTGAATGAGACTAGTTAAGCTCTAGCAGCCACAGGAAAAGACAAGCATGAAAAGTTGGCATCATAAACACACATCAATAGCATCTTTCAATTTTCATTTTACAAACAAAACTGCTGTAAATATCAGCACACATACTCGTCAGTAACAGATCATTCATGTACTAGCTTGCATAATTTGGCAGTTAAAATTATGTATCTGATATTATATGCGTGTGGCAGAATCTTTCGCCTGAAGAAACTCCAAAAGTAATTCATGCGCTAATTCTCTGGCCTAACAAATGCTGACTGTCCATCCCACACGCTTTCTTACAATTTTCTAGCAGGTATGACCCAGCCAAATTCACAATTTCACTTAGCGTTGTTCATTTCACCAATAAAAAGCAAAGATGTATAAATTTAGATCAACTTCAGGAGTTTCAAAACTTTCTAATTGAAACGACCCCAAAATTAAACAAAATTTTGAGAATAAAAAAGGAAAGGAAGAGACCTGCTGAGAATTTTAGAAAACAATAGAATGGGTATGACTTCCCATGACGCATATTTTATTCAGTTTAAAACATCATCAACACTTTTATAGAGTACCTGTGGTACATGCTAATAGAAAATGCAGACATCTCAAAGGCATTCCAATTCTTGTTCTGAGATATTATACAAGACAAGGGGCAGAAAAAACTCGCGATTAAAAATTATACACAAGATAGAGATGCTACAAACTTAAAACATGCCCGCGTGTAAAAACATAAGAACAAACCTTCAAATGTATCTCACCGAAGGGTTTGCATTGCTTGGTGGCGCCCCCCTGCCGATTTAGATTCCAATTTACTTTCTTCATGTATTTAGATGACTCCTCACCGATCATCCTGACACTCCTATCTCTAGCCGGACTCATCCAAATCTTATCAGGACCATGAATCTTGTAATAAGAAAGCACCCCATCTTCAAGCATGAACCACCTGGACCTCCAACCCTTACCATAATTCACCCACTTGTACAAAATCCCAGCTACAGTGCCACTGAACACCTTGGAATCTCTAGCTTCACTGACCACCGCCACATCCTCCTCGTCGTGATTCGAAGTGAACGACGCTTTGTTGGAATCAGTACCAACCGACGAATCAACAGTAGAAAAGCTGGGTTTCGAACCATAGTTAACAGTTTTCACAGATGCATCCTCTCCTAACTGACACTGTGCAGGTGATTTGGGCACAACAGGGTTTGCCCTGTCCCGATCGATCGAAACAGGAGCAATGCAGCAAAGAGGATTCATGATCAAGTAAAAAACACGAGCAAAAAACACACCATGAATCACCTCAAACACCAAAAAGCAGCTGAAGAACACGGATCAAGGAAGGATTCGAGGCAAAATGAAGAGGAAGTTTCGAAAATGGCATAATGGAGAGAAGAGAAGAAGCTAAGAAGTGAAACAGAGAGCAAACAGATCCATTTAAGGCAGTGGTCAGTAATTTCAGTATAGACGAGCAGTGTGGGGTGACCTGACCTCTCTCCCTCCAATTCCAAAGCGTAGGTTAAGGCGTTAAGCCTAGCCATGCCATTAATTATAAGTAATAATTATCAGTAATAATCATTATTATTAATTAATAATAATAATGGCATGGTTTTTGGTTTGCGTCTGATTGTCTCTCTCTCTCTCTCTCTGGTTTACTATGTGACCAGAGGACATGATTGTGGAAGGAGACACCTAACGTGCGCACTCTGTGCGCAGGTAAGTGGTTTTTGGGTGGGAAAGGACCTGTCGGTTGGGCCGGGGCGGGCCACGCCCATTAGAAAAGCCGGAGGGGGAGTGGGGGGAAATGACCACCACGCCACTGGGATGCTGTGAGGGCGGGGGTATAACTAGTGAGGGTATTTTGGTAAATGTGGGGGCTTGAAAGCGATTGTTTGGGTTAGGCTCATTGTTTAGCTTTGACTCCGTCCAATGCGGTTCACTAGCTCATTAGATTTAAGCAGCATCATAGGCGGGCCCATCACTTTGTTTAACCTTGTTGACACTATAGGTAAAAGAAAAAGAAAATAATAGGATATTTAAATTTATATTTAAAAATAATAGATAATTTATTCTATTTAATATTAGTATCACTTAAGAAGAAAGGAGACTTTACTCTACTTTTAGATCATGAGTGATCACAACTCTTTTTTAAAAATTCTTGTACAAAAAAATACATACTATTAGTTAAATTTTGACACGCAAAAGGATATACAAATTAATTAAATTAAATTAAATTTTGAAGCATATGAATTTAATCCCACCTTCAAAAATTAATAATATTTTTTTTAAAATTTACGTAGATAATTTTCATAAAAAAACATTTGGTATCAAGTTTAGTTTAAAATAACTCTCTCAACAAGAATATTGTTCCTAAACAATAATCAAATACTCCATCTTAACTCATAATTGAAAGAAATTGAGTCTCTTGTTTAGGGTAAAAATAGATTAAGTCAGACTTTAATTAATAGGAGTCTAAAGTCTAAATTTATAATAAGCTTAATAGGTTTAAGACTTTTTTAAAAGCCTATTTATTTAGTCACTTCTCATACCTTAAATGGTCATAAATATATTTTGAATTTACTAAAGTTTACATAAATGTAAAATATTTAATTTTATAATAGTTATTATATATTACAATAATAAAATATATATTTAAAAAATTAATCAAGATATATAGCCCTGTAAGCTTTCAAGATAAGCTTTAAATTAAAAAGTATAGTATATTTACCTTAAAATGCTTTTAAATAGACATTAAGTTTAGTCTATTAGTTAAACAGACTAAATATGTGTTTGGATAAGATTTTAGAAAATGACTTGTGAAAAAAATAGCTTTTGGGTAACTTTTAGAAAAGAGCTTATGAAAAAAAAAGTAATTCTAGATAAATAATTGTTTGGATAGTTATTATCAAAAGGACTTTTATAATTGAAAAATTACTAAAAAAATATAATTTTATTAAAAGTATGAGAGATGATAGATGGTGAAAAAGATAGAGGAGAGAGGGTGAAGAAAATAGAAGAGAGATAATTGAAAAGATATAAGAAAGATGAGAGATAATTGAAAAGATATAAGAGAGATGAGAGATAGTGGAAAAAATAGAGGTGAGAGAAGAGAGGGTGTAAGAAAAAAATAAGGGTAAAATAATAATTGAGTAGTCTATAAGTTCTTTTACTATTCTAAAAGCTACTCCGACTAACTTATCTGAAATCATAGTTTTAAACTATAGTTTAGTCTAGAAGACCTTTTAGACAAATATGGTTGTTTATTTTAAAATTTTTCTAAACCGAGATTTGGGCTAAAAGCCCTTTTAAAACTTAAATTTAGGGGTTTATCAAACAAGCCCTAAGCGCTTAGTGTATTTCTACTCCTAAACTTAACCACTATAGAATATCCATAATCCATTGTTACCAAAATGTACATATGATGATTTTTTAAATTTTATGATAAATGTAAAAACTACTTTTTGTTATAAAACTAACCAACCAATCCACAAGATTAAAAGGGAGAAAAGATTAAGACAAGAAAATGATAGAAGTATATTTATAGAAAATGACATGTATAAGTATATTTAAAGGGGATAAGTATATTTATAAAACTACTTATTGTATTTTTTCACTTGCTCTACAACACAAATGACATGTACTATTTATAGGAAATAATGACCTAGTGGAATTTGAAGAGATGGAAGATGAAGGGATAGATAGATATGGAAGATAAAGAGGTAGATATATATGGAAGATGAAGGGATAGATAGATATCCACAATTTAATATTCATAATACTCCTCATTGGATGTCAATTATTTAATAATGTTCCTCAAAGAAACTTTAACTAGAAAAAATCCTATGGGATAAAAATCTAGTGAAAGAAAAAGAGTACACATTTAATTGATACACTCACAGTGCTACCTCATTAAAAACCTTGTTAGAAAAATCCAGTGGGACAAAACTTCAGCCAAGGGAAAAAGAGTACAGCTTGTATTGGCTCCCCCTTTTTGTAACGTCAATTGATATCTCTGAATCTGCGAAGTCTGATATCATGTACGAGCTTTTCAAATATTGTTGCTAGAAGTGACTTAGTGGACAAATCTGATAGATTTTCCTTAGAACGGTTTTGCTGGATATTAATCTCACCATTCTTTTGAAGATCATGTGTGAAAAAGAATTTTAGAGAAATATATTTTGTCCTATCTCCTTTGATATACCCTTCTTTTAGTTGGGTAATACATGTAGTATTATCTTCATATAGGACTGTTGGGATCATTTTACTAGATGACAATCCACAAGTATTACGTATATTATGTATTACCAATCTTAACCATACACATTTTTAACTTGCTTCATGTATCGCTAGTATTTCTGCATGATTAGATGATGTGGCTGATATGGTTTGTTTCATTGATCACTATGAAATAGCTGTACCATTACATGTGAACAAATAGCCTGTCTGTGATCTACCAAAATGTGGATCAGATTGAAATCCAGCATCGGCATAACTGACAAAATTAGTCTTGTATTCATTTAAATAAAATAATCCCATATCCATTGTACCTTTCAAGTAACGAAGAATGTGCTTAACCCCATTCTAATATTTTCGTGTTGGTGAAGAACTATATCTTGCTAGTAAGTTAACAGCAAACGATATATCTGGTCGTGTGTGACTAGCAAGATACATAAGCACACCAATTGCACTAAGATAAGGTACTTCTGGATCAAGTAGTTCTTTATCACTTTCTTGAGATCTAAAGGGATCTTTATCTTTCTCCAAAGATCTTACAATCATCGGAGTGCATAATGGATGTGATTTATCCATATAGAAACGTTTTAAAACTTTTCTCGTGTAAGTTTCTTGATACACGAAGATTCCATTTTTCAGATGTTCAATTTATAGTCAAAGGAAAAATTTTGTTCTTCCCAAGTCCTTCATTTCAAACTCTTTATTTAAGCAATTCACCACATTAGAAATCTCTTTAAGAGTTTCAATGATATTTATGTCACGACATAAATATCAATTATAACAAATTCATTTTTAGATCTTTTATAAAAATGCATGGACATATCTGATCATTCTTTCAATAGATATTCACTGAGTCGATTATACCACATGCTCCCTGATTGCTTCAATCCATATAAAGATTTATTTAACTTAATTTAGTACCGTTCTCGAGAACTTGAATTGTATGCTTTCGGCAACTCAAATCCATCAGGGAAACTCATATAAATGTCATTTTCAAGTGAGCCATACAAATAGGCTGTAACAACATCCATTAAACGTAAATCAAGGACTTCATTACTGCTAGACTAGTTAGATATTGAAAAGTAGTTGCATCTATCACTAGTGAGTATGTTTCTACGAAATCAATACCAGATCTTTGTGCAAATCCTTGAGTAACAAGTTGTGCTTTATATCTTACTACTTCACCATTTTCATTTCTTTTTCTCACAAAAACCCATTTATATCCAACTGGTTTTACATCTTCAGGTGTAAGAATCACAGGGCCAAAAACTTTTCTTTTTCTAATGATTTTAATTATGCCTCAATTGCATCTTTCCATTTTGGCCAATCATCCCTTTGTTTGCATTCGATAATAGACTTTGGTTCATGATCCTTGTAATCATTTATTGCATCAAGCGCTATATTATATGCAAAAATATCATCAACATTGACTTTATCTCGATCCCATCGTATTCTATTGACAACATAATTTATTGAGATCTCATTATTTTCACATATTTTAGGTACCTAAATTTCTCTCGAAATTGAGATATTAGTGTTGTCAAAGTACTCTTCTAGAGTCACTAAATTTTGTTAAATATCATCGACCTGACTATCTATATTTATAGTTCCTTTTCTTTTCTGAGGATTTTTATATTTGGAACCAATGGGCCTGCCACACTTTAAGTGTGTTTTTGATCTATTTATATCAGTGGATTGTCCAATAGAGACATCAATTCTTATAGGAGTATTCATAGCTGGACCATGTGACTTGGTCACTTTCTTAAGGTCAGTGAATGCTTCTGGCAATTAATTGGCTAGACTCTGTAAATGAATTATCTTTTAAACTTCTAACTCACATTGTTTTATACGAGGATCAAGATGAGATAATGATAATTTATTTCAACTAATTTTATTTCCCAATTGCTTATTTTCTCCCCCTAATGTTGAAAAATTTGATTCGCCAAAATGACAATAAGCAAATCGAGAAGTAAATAAATCTCCTATTGTTGGCTCTAAATATTTTATTATAGAAGGAGATTCATATCTAACATATATTCCCATTCTTCTTTGAGTACCATTTTAGTGTGTTGTGGTGGAGCAATCGGAACATATACCGCATATCCAAAAGTCCTTAGATGAGAAATATTTGGTTCCTGACCAAAAATCATTTGTAAAGGGGAGACCTTGAAATAACTAGTTAGTCTGATACGAATTAACATTGCTGCATGCAAAATTGCATGTCCCCAAGTAGATATTGATAGATTTGATTTCATAAGCAATGGTCTAGCAATCAACTGGAAAAGTTTAATTAATGATTCTGCAATAATATTTTGTGTATAAACATGTGCTACAGTATGTTCAACATCGATTCCCAGAGACATACAATACTCATTAAAAGCTTGTGAAGTAAATTCACCTGCATTATTTAGACGTATTTTCTTGATAGGATAATTTGAAAAATGTGCTTTCAATCTAATTAGTTGAGCAAGTTATCTTACAAACGCCAGGTTATGAGAAGATAATAAACAAACATGTGACCATCTTGTTGATGTATCAATTAGAACCATAAAATATCTAAATGGTCCACATGATGGGTGTATCAGCCCATAAATATCTCCCTGTATACGTTCTAGAAATGTGAGAGACTCACTTTCTATTTTTACCGATGATGATCTAATAATTAGTTTCCTTTCAGAATATGCAGCACATGAGAAAATATAGAATTGTGGAATTGATTGTCTTCTCAATGAATGTCCACATGAATTCTCAATTATTTTTCACATCATTATTGTCCAAGGATAGCTTAACCGGTTATGCCAAATATTAAATTTATTCTCATTTGCAAACTTATAGTTTGCAATAACATGTATTTCAATTATACTAATAAATGTGTAGTACATTCTAGATGAAAGAGCAGGGAATTTTTCTAATATGCATTTTCCTAGTTTTCTTTATTTGTTGTTTCAATATGGTATCCATTTTTGCGGATATCTTTGAAACTCAACAAATTCCTGTTAGATTTGGAGGAATAAAATGCACTATCAATGTATAATTGTGTTCCTCCAGGTAACAATATATTAGCTATTCCAAACCCCTCAATTATCTTTATACTTGCAGATATGGTCTAGACATTGGCTTCTCGCATCACTAAAGAAGAAAAATATTTTATATTTTTGAATATTGTATGAGTTGTTGCACTATCAACGAGACACAAATCTTCTTTATTAATGTCAATGAGTGACATTCTTCATTAACAGGAACATATCAAATGAAAAAGAAATACAAAAAGAATTAATGAAAAGAAATACACATAATTTTATTTATTAGGATAAATAACTTCATAGTAAATATAAGCTTTTTTTTATTGAGAGAATTATAACTTTATTATAGCAAAAGGAAAACAAACATAATAATAAAAGTTAACTTATTTGTGGACACTTCTATCACCAATTAGGTGATCAATTCTTCCATTAGGATCCGCAAAGAAATCAATAACATCTAAATGAGTCACATCCATGTTGCCATAATCAGAATTGCTTTCTTCCCCGGCAAAATTTGTTTATATCTTTGGCTCTTTGCCTTTATTTTTATTTTTCCTTTTGATCGATTTTTGGTATAGTTCAACCAAATGTCTTGGTGTATGATAAGTATGAGCCCAATGACCTTTGCCACCACAACGATGACATAAATTTTCAACATAATTATCATTCCCACTAGTTGCCTTTTAATGGTTATTATTATTGTTTGCCCACCTTGAGTGGTAATTACAATCACGGCCTCGTTCATAGCCACAGCCGCGTCCACGTCCCCTGCCACAGGATGATTCATTTGTTACTACATTCACTTCTGGGAATGCAGTAGATCCAGTTGAACAGGAATCATGATTCCTTATTAGAAGTTCATTATTTTGTTCAGCCACCAAAAAGCAAGAAATCAATTCAGAATACTTTTTAAAATATTTTTCACGATATTGTTGCTGTAATAGCACATTGGATGCATGAAATGTGGAGAATGTTCTTTCTAACATGTCATCATCAGTAATTTTCTCTCCACATAATTTCATTTGAGAACTAATTCTAAATAGTGTAGAATTATACTCACTGACTGATTTAAAATCTTGCAAACGTAAATGCATCCATTCATAACGAGCTTTTGGAAGAATCACAATTTTTTGGTGGTCATACCTTTTCTTTAGGCTATTCCAAAGAACAAGTTGGTCTTTGACAGTTAAATACTTAGTTTTTAGTCCTTCATCCAGGTGGTGGCATAGAAAGATCATGGCCTTGGCTTTGTCTTTGTTGGATTCTTGATTGACATCCTTAATAGTGTCTCCTAAACCCATGGCATCTAGATGGATTTTTGTATCTAGTATCCAGGATAAATAATTCTTTCCAGTAATGTCAAGAGCCACAAAATCAACTTTTGTAAGGTTCGACATGATGATACTATCATAAAAGTATAACAAAAGTCAAATGGAGATTAAAATTAAGAATGTTGAATAATTAAAAAGTAATCCAATATGAAATTATAATTCAATATGAAAGTAATATAGAAACTTACCTTCCGATGATAAACCTTACAATAACGTCAATTTATAGAGCAGTCGTGCTGATAACGTGTTATAAAACTAACCAACTAATTCACAAGATTAAGAGGAGAGAAAAGATAAAGACAAGAAAATGATAAAAATATATTGTATTGTTCAACTTGCTCTACAACATAAATGACATGCACTATTTATAGGCAATAATGACCTAGTAAAATTTGAAGAGATGGAAGATGAAGGGGTAGATAGAGATGGAAGATGAAGATAGACATCCACAATTTAATATTCATAATACTTTTTGATATATACATATATATAAGGGTAAAAAGTACTTTTTTTAATGTGTGTATATATATTGGATAAAGAAAAGACCCAGAGTATAAAGAAGGTAATAGCATGTGTTGCCAAATTCCTTCGTCAAGCAAGTTAAACTGGCATTTAAAATTCAAGCTATCCTGTTTGATTCATCTGGGAGGATGTCGTCTATTTGAATTCTGATGGCATGATATTCCTAGTTTATATCTATATATTATTTTTATATTTTTCTCAGAAGAATGTTTAATATGCTTAAGTAGTTTTCTTTTTCTTTATTTTTCACAATAATCATAGTACAAAATAGACTTTTTAAAGCTTCATTTTTAAATTGGTTCTCACATAAACGATTTTAAAAAAATGACCAGTAGCATTTTTGTAAATTAGGATAAAATATTTAGACCTAATAAAAATATGACCGGCGTAAAAGAAATGAGCGGTAGCATTTTTATAAATAAGGGTAAAATATTTACACCTGATATACACATGACCGGTTTAAAAGAAATGAACGGTGTCATTTTTATAAATAAGGATAAAATATTCTACACTTGATGGAATGACATCCAGTGTAGAATGTCTTTGTGTACATATTCTACACCTAATGTAAATATTCTACACATGATGTAATAACATCCTGCAGAATGTTCTTACAATTAAAAATTTGACAAAATGCCTTAGTTTTTTGTGCTTCATTATCTTCACAACTCACATCATCGTCAATGGAGAAAACCAAACAAGGGAGAACACATGGTGATAGGAAGCCCCCCCTTCGTAACACACTATTTAAAGCTCACAGAAGAAGACCTAGATATGCAATGACCCATACCTGTGCTCGTCGTTCTCTATTGTTGAAATATGTTGTTCTCACCTCTAAAGTTCACAAAAAAAGAAGACCCAGATCTGCTACGGTGGGTGTCTCTTTTTTTGTTTTTTTTCTTTCTAGATTTTATATAATTTTATTTCTATTCACTTTTGGCTAGTTAAGTCAGAGGAATTGTGATGACATTTCTGCGATATCTTCAATTAGGTGACGACATTTCTAGGTTTTTGTTTCTGTGTGTATATTTGGATTTTCATTTCTTAGTTCTATTTAAATATATTTCTGTTTATATTTGAGCAGGTAACCCGAAGGAATTATGACGATATTTTGTGATATCTTCAATTAGGTGATAATGTTTATAGGTTTTCATTTTTGTTTATATATCTGAGTTTTCGTTTCTTTTATTTCTGGGTTATTTGGCTTTTGCTTTCTTCCTCTTTTTTGGTCTCTACTTGTGTTTTACAGGTACCTATTCTTCTTCATCATTCTCTTCCTCCTTCAGATTTATGATGAAGAAGAAAAAATTTTTGGTGCTTTAATGGAGAAACTGGTTTAGAAGCTTATCTGATTTGAATTCAGAGTTTTTCGATTCTTAATTTTTTTATTTTTACATTACTTTTTAAATCGGTTGTATAGAATAACCGGTTTAAAAAGGTTAATTTTCTACATCGGTTGTATACAACCGGTAGAATATCAGACTTTCTACACGGGATATTTCTACACCGAACCTAGTCTAGTGTATAAGCCTATTTTCAATCGATTTAGAAAGCCTATTTTCTACTAGTGAATATGCCTAAACACCTTGGTACCTATGGGAAGTGAAAAGACAAAAAACTACCTATTGAGAGTATACTCCGAATATTGAAGACTTTCTAATCCATTTTTCATTCAGCAAATTATATTCGACTCACTCACTCCCTCCATCCCTAATTATAAAAATAAAATAAGAATTTAATTTATTCATAAATATAATATCACAATTTATTTTTCTCTTAAAATTATAATTTTTTCCCTATATAATTACTTATATTAAGAGGTATCTATTAAGAGTAATTTAAATATACATAATTGAAAGGATATTTTTAGGAAATCAATATATAATTATTATAATTAATTAATTTATCTAATTTTTTAATATACTTAAATTAGTAAGTATATATTATAATTAGGAACAAGAGAGTATAATTTATTGGGTTAAGATCTAATTTTACCTTAAAAGTTCTCATATAGGAGTAGGGTTGTCCCAAAATTCTTTTTTTAATATTATCCCAAAAATATTATAAAGTGAGTAATATCACATCTGGCTGTTAAAAATATTTACAATTGACGTTAATTTCTTAATAGTCAATGTTAATTTTTTAATAAGTAGAGAATTTTATTATATTTTTAATATTTTTAGAGTGATATTAAAAAAAACTTTTGTAGAACAAAATTACATTTTAACCTTAATTTTCTTTTATATAAAAGTTTGGGCGTATGGTTTTATAAACTTATAAAGACTAGAAATTACGAGGTGCATGACTTTCTTTCTTTTGATCGCTGACCCAATAAAATAGTCATATGCTATCTCAATATATATAATCAAATCAATAAAAAGCTTGTACCATTCTAAAACATAGTCCACCTGATCACATGTATATAAAAGAGTTAAAAACTAATTTATTGGGATTAATATAATTATTTAAGTTATTTATTTATAAAAAGATATGTGTTAATATTCTTAAATTTCTCATCTAATTATTTACATAAAAAATTGCTCCCTTGATAAAAAAATAGTTTAAAAAATTATAAATTTAAAAAATAAAATAATTTGACATCTTACTTTTTAAAATAAAAACAGAGCCCTTTGATTGCACCATTTTCATGAGAATATCTCTTCTTACAGGAACTCATTTTCAACTATATAGGGAAGCACCCTTCCTTTCAATATAGGTTGAAAGCCAAATTTCCTCACTCCAAAAGACATCTTTGCTGCTTATTGATAAATCTCAAATTTTTATATAAATTATCCCACTTTATTCATATATTTTAATTTAAGTTTACTAGATAATATTTGAATTATATAAGTTTAAGGAAACAAGGATGTATGGATCAATCAATTTTTCATATTAAAAAAAGATAGTTTGAGAGGCAAATGAAATCTCCACAAAATATTTCAGTAAGTGTAACAATATTTTGTGATCCACATACCTATCTCAACATTCTCATATTAATTACCCTCACATTATGCTCATATTGTTCATTTAATAGCATAATATTAACTATTATAAAGTATTATTGGTCTTATAACAGTGCGATATAATTTATCTTTAACTTTATTAAAGACTTTCTGACTGTAAATAATCCCAATAACATTTCTTCATTTAAAACACCTAATTTGCATTTTATAGTTAACATAACACATCTCCAATAATTTCACTATCTCTTTATATAATTGATTATAAATATTTAAACTTTTTTACCTATAGAATGATTTGGTAACCTATTTTAATTTTTAAATTATTTTTAACTTGTCTCTTATTAAAATTATAATATATATATTCTATTTTACTTTCACTCAGGTGAAAACTCTAACTCTAAAATATTTTTCTATAACTCAAGTTTAGAAAAGTTAATTTTTTATTTTGACTCAGCTATAAGAATTATATCATTAGCAAAAATATACATTTGAGGATTTTTTCATGAATATGTTTAGTTAGAATATCTAAAATCAGTTTAAATAAATAAAGACTTTAAAATAATCCCTAATATATAAAAAAAGTTCTTTATCTCGTCTTCAAGTTTTTTTATGCTAGTTGTTATCCTTCATACATATCTTATATGACTTTAATATATGCAATACATATACCTTTAATTTGCAAGGCTTTATAAAGTATATCTCTTGGCATGTAGTCATACATTTTTGTTAAGTCAATAAAAATATATACAAATATATCTTTTTTTACTCTTATACCTTTTTATTAACCCTTGAGTAAATACATCCTATCTATTATGGATCTTCCTGATATGAAATCAAATTGATTCTTAGAAATACAAGTCTCCAGTACCAACATGTACTCAATCACATTTTTCTACAATTTTATTATATATCTCATAAGTTTTATCCCTCATGTATAAGCCTCAACCAAAAAGAACAATGCATGAAATTTAAAAATTGCCTGTCTTGGCTTGTGCATCATACGCAATGGTCCAAATGTGCTTTGGTTAAATCACGCCGAGCTAAGTCCAAAAAAGAAACAAAACCAAGTCGGACAAGCGACAAATAATTAAGTTTGGTTGAAGTTATGGATATGACTTCAACCTCTTGGTGGTATACATTTCTACTACTATTTTTTTAATTTTATTTTGGTATATTATTATAAAAAGACAATATTGGGGATCATTTGAAATTCGTTGGACATTATTTGCTCTTTGAAGCATTGTTGCTGAAAACTTCATACTTTTTTCTTCTAAAAATTTGGTCTTGCTCTTTGAAATTTGGGGGATATTGTTTAGGGAAAAAAATTGAAGTGACATTACATATAACAAGAACGACTTGGCGTTTGGATCCCCTAAAAGGCTCTGTGGTTCTCTTTTTCCAAAGAGGGACTTCAAGATCAACGTTCCCAACCAATCCCCCATCAGTACGATACGGTAACGTATTTCACTATTTTGTCAAACTTCAACGACAAGTATGGTGTCGGGCCGCCCTCTCTAAAAAGAATTAAACATATGGCAGAGAGAGGGAGAGAGAGACACACAAGGGAAGGAGGGTCCGTAGCTAGGAGTTGTTTGATTGCCAAGGAAAGTATCTGAGGAAACGCAGACAATGATGAAGTTAATGGGACCTGCACTTCCTCGATTCAGTTTATATATTCGTCTTTGAAATGGGTGGAGCAGCAATCCCCAACTACTTCTTCCATCTATCTTGTTGCTGTGCGTTGTTGAGTCGCTGCGTTCACTTGCGATCTAAGTCTGCATCACCGTCACCAGCATCAACAACCACGTCTTCTTGTTCTTCTTCTTCGCGCTTGTTACAGCGCTCTTTACGACCATGATCCTCTGCCTTCTACGCTCTCTCGGATCTCAATCGCAGATCCACCTTTCTTTTCACTGCCGCTTTCAAGATTCAAGACCACCATCACCTTATTGCTATTCCTCATGGACCCCGCTGCCTCTCGTCCAGCTGTAGTCATAGACAATGGCACCGGGTAAGTTTTTCTTCTCATTTTCCGTGTCAATTTAGCTTCTTTGCCTTTGTTGGAATGAAGGGGGTGCGACGTGTTTGTTGAATTGGCTCGATTTGATTTTCCTGTTTTTGGGTGCAATTGCGTAGATGCAAGTGTCTCTAGACTCGATTTCTGATCGTATTTATCAATAGAGTTAGGTTAATGCTTCTTGCCGTATAGGGTTTCCCCTGAAATTGGAAATGGTCTTTCTTTGCAGGTATACTAAGATGGGGTTCGCCGGTAACGTTGAACCTTGCTTTATTGCACCGACAGTAGTCGCTGTTAACGAGTCTTTCATTAATCCATCTAGAAGTTCTTCTAAGGCCACTTGGCTTGCGCAGCACAATGCAGGAGTCATGGCTGATCTCGATTTCTTCATTGGGGACGAGGCACTCTCCAAGTCTCGATCTAGTAATACTTACAATCTTAGTTACCCTATTCAGCATGGCCAGGTTGAAAATTGGGACGCCATGGAGCGATTCTGGCAGCAGTGCATTTTTAATTATTTGAGGTGTGATCCGGAGGATCATTATTTTCTCTTGACTGAGAGTCCGTTGACAGCACCTGAGAGTCGCGAGTATACTGGTGAAATCATGTTCGAGACATTCAATGTACCTGGACTTTACATAGCTGTAAATTCCGTGCTTGCTCTTGCCGCCGGCTACACAGCATCCAAGGTTGGTATTTGTGTTCCAGATTTTGTGTATATTCGTAGAATTGAATGTTGACTTTTGATAAACTCAATTGATGAAGTTTCCACAAAGTCGCTTAAGGTGCAGCATGAACAGTTGTGCTAGTTAGCTTAGTAGCTTTACCACAATTCCATGAGTAATGGGACTTTAAACGCTCACTTAGTTGAGGTTTCTGAAAGTCCCTTACGGCCGTAGCGTTGACCGCTCTGCTAGTTAGTGCAATTGCATCACAACAGCTGCATGGAAGCCTGTAATAACCCCCCTGAATTTTTTAGCTTTTGTAGGTTTTCGCTTGAAACTCAAATATATTATATCAATAAATTCTTGGTGAAAGATGGTCGAGGCTTCATTCAGTTTTCAAAATCTAAATTTTAGTGATAACAATTAGGCCCTACTTTCTGCTTTATATTGTAATTCCTAAATGATAAAAATAATAATTGCGTTATCATTGTTGATCTTAATGACTGGAAGATTATTAACTTGGTGAGCAAATTTTTATCTTGTCATTCTTGACTCATCAGCGAATAGAGATGAAATATTTCTATAAATTCTATGCCACGTGAATGCTTTTCTATCTATCTATTGTTTGACAAACATTTCCTTTAGCTTATTCAAAGTTCTTCTTAGTGTGAGATGACAGGAGTTGTTGTGGATGTTGGAGATGGAGCTACGCGTATTGTTCCTGTGGCAGATGGTTATGTTATTGGGAGTAGCATCAAATCAGTTCCTATTGCAGGAAAAGATGTTACTCTTTTTGTCCAGCAGCTCATGCGGGTTGGTAATCTGTGTGCTATAAAGTAACTTGTGTGTTTCTTTTCGGTATTTGTTCATAGATATGAGTATCTTGTAAATTGTTCCCATAATCTATAAGGTTTTCATGAATTACCATTGGACTGGTTTGTGAAATTCAATCACATCTAAGCACTAATCATGGATGACCTGGGCGTATTGCATGTTTAATTGGTAATAAGTAATACCAGAAAGAAACACCTATTTGTAGATTAGGTACCTCAGCAGTGGTGTGTTCTGTAAACTTTTAACCCAGGGTGCGCAAAATACTCATATCCTATGGATAATCATAAAATTAATCTGCTCGAGGTGGGTGTGGGAGCTTTTATGGGTGTTCTAAGTGGGCTGGGTTGGGGCACACTTCCTCTGACCTGTAGTTACTGTGTGTGTGTAGATGTATAAGTCAATAGAATATATCATAAAAACTGTGAAAAATATCATCCAAATAACAATGTATGGCTTTTAAATGGTAATTGTTGTTTGAGACATTACATTGTTTCTTGTGACTTCTTAGTTACATATTTTATTTAAACAGAATTCAACTTGAGCAAAACTTATTCATTTTGATTTTTTTTAGGGTAAATGGGTTTGGGGGATTCAAGGACTCAGTAAGAATGGAAAATTTCTTATCTCCCTAATATGGACCCAGGAATGAGACTGTAATACTTTACACTTCACCACTAATTATATGGTGAACTTATTCAGTGATTATTGTGCTGTATATTACTATACTGGCATTAACAAACCTAGAATGTAATAATTGACATCCCATTTTTATTGTGATGTTTGCTAGTTCTGATTTATGGACTGTCTCTTCTTGCATTGCTTCATATAGGAAAGAGGAGAGAATGTACCACCTGAAGACTCTTTTGATGTTGCTCGCAAAGTGAAGGAAATGTATTGCTATACTTGTGCTGACATTGTTAAGGTCATCTTGAGTCCCTTACTGATTTGATTACTTTGACAATAATCTTTCAGGAGTTTGTAGTGCAAGTAGTTGTTCTCTGCATTTTTAATACTAGGCATCAGAGAATAGTGTTAAATGTTTTTGCACCAATTTAGTTTGTTTTCACAGACAGAAGTGTTAATCAGCTTTTCTTCCCTTCCTCTTTTAACAATGGCTATGATCTCTCATGTATTCAGGAGTTTAATAAGCATGACAGAGAACCAGCTAGGTATATCAAGCAATGGAGGGGTATCAAACCAAAAACGGGGGCACCATATTCCTGTGATATTGGCTATGAACGATTTCTGGGTCCTGAGGTTTGTTCTATGGTTTCTTTCTTATATTTTCCCTAACTTGAGATGTTTCAAAGGGAAAATTTGATAGATCCATATCTGCTTGTTGTTGTGCAAAAGTCATTATAATTTCTCATGAAAAAGTCACATATGGTGCTAACCAAAGACATTAAGATCTTTTAAAATCAGCACATTGCCAAAGAACTTTAAGCCGGTCCCTCCCAAAGCCTGTAAAATTATCAGTTCAAAAGACCTGAAAATCAGCTGAACAAACCTAGTTCATATTAAGAATACAAAACAATCTGTTCCAAATCTGCCGTTCCATACGTTTTATTATGCCTAAACTTCTAAAACACATCACAAATATTTGGTGATATAACTGTATTGGGCTTTCAACACTAAAGCAAATTGTTTATATTAATTGTATTTAGTAAGGCAGGTCAGAACAAAAGGTTTTTAACTTAAAGGCTTTGTTTGGTTGGAGGGTTTTGGAGGGGAGGGGAGGAGAAAGTGTGTTTGGTTGGAAAAAATGGAGGGAAGGGGAGGGGAGATTTTTTGTCATTTAGTGCTCCCCTCCCCTCCCCTCCCCTCCCCTCCCCTCCCCTCCAAAAGTGGGGGTTTTTGGAGGGGAGAGAATTTTTTTCATTTTTATGACTAAATTGCCCTTCATGTTTATTTAATATTCCAATTGTACCCTCAAGGTTTTTTTTTTTATTTTTCTCACACCCAATTTTTTTTTTAATTGTTAAAACTTAATAAACATAATAAATTATTTATATATTATATTAAAATATATAATAATTATACAATTAATAAAAAATAATGTTAAAATTTTATCATATTTTTTAATTTTTTTAATTTTATTATATATATAAATGAGATAAAAAAATTTAAGATTTATAAATTAAAAAAATAATAATTTTGATATGAATATTATAAATAAAGAGTAAATAAATTTAAATAAAGAGATAAGGTTATATTTGTTAATTTCCCCTCCCCTCCCCTCCCCTTCTGAACCAAACAAAAAACATCATTAATTAACCTTCCCTATCCTCCCTTAAATTAACTTAACCTACCCTCCCCTCAGTTGAACCAAACAAAGCCAAAAGGAACCTTGATTTTCCAGAAATATTTGGACAAATGATGACAGCATGTGTTTTGACTTTGAATCAAGAAAAAGGTTAAAGAGGGAATGACAAGTATAGAAACCCAAAGAATCCAAACACTTTGACTTCTATTGTGAAAAGAAAAAACATGAAAGGGAATGGGGAATTTTGAGAACAAAGCAAGATTGTCAACCAGTGAATGTTTTGTTTTATGTTCACTAAAATCTACCTTACGTAGAGTGGTTTATGGGCAAAATGTATATTTGCTTTTCTACTACTATGCCTTTTTAATGGATAGTTATGGTTCATTCCTCCATTTACTCAAGAATTGGCAGAGGTATAGATCCTCAATGTTAGTAGAAATTGCATTGTATGATACTTTTTATGTTATTAGATTGGCAGGATTGTAGAATTTAATACATCAGTGTGATTATCACAATTTTTGTTTTGAAGTATAACTTTGGTGAGAATAAAGTTACTCCTTTGGAATCTTGCCTTCTGTACTTACGAACTTTGCCACTCTGATTTCTGCAGATTTTCTTTAATCCTGAGATATATAGCATTGATTTTACCACCCCTCTGCCAGTTGTAATTGACAAGTGCATTCAGTCTGCACCAATTGACACAAGAAGAGCGTTATATAAGGTGAAGTAGTACACATTATTTTTCTTAGTGACGTTTTTACTCGTGATATTCTGTTTTTTCATGGGTTCTCTGTGACTTTAAAGTCTTCACTAACAGTCTTTTTGTGTTTACGTTAAAATATGCAAGCTGTTTAAGACTCAATGGTTAGTATGTGTTTCTGTTATGGGTGCAATTTCAGCTCTTTAGCGTGTTATGTCATCCCAACCAAAATTTTTATTTTCTGTTTCTGTTTAACCAACCACTCTTGTTCAGGAGGTCTTTTCACTGTTGGATTTTGTACCATTTAATAGTTTTTATTTTATTCCAGAATATAGTTTTGTCTGGAGGATCAACTATGTTCAAGGATTTCCACAGGAGGTTACAACGTGATGTGAAGAAAATTGTGGATGCTCGTGTTCTTGCATCTGAAGCACGTCTTGGTGGTGAGATAAAAGTAAGAATTTTCATGCCTCATCTAATTTATGACTCTCTCTCTCTCTCTCTCTCACACACACACACACACACACACACACACACAAAGTGATTACTTTGACATATATATGGAAAGCCTGGTCACTTGTTTATTACCGCTTTGGTCTGGGATTTCATTTTTGATCCACAGGCGCAACCAGTGGAGGTCAATGTTCTGAGCAATCCCATCCAGAGGGTTGCAGTTTGGTTTGGAGGCTCAGTGCTTGCTTCAACACCTGAGTTTTTTGGGGTATGAAGTACTTGCATCTAATTGTTTTGATTCATCCTCTAGTATAAACAAATGTTGTGTCCGCATGACATGGCAACCCGATAATATCTAATTTTCTGTTTCAATGGCAATTGAATACTCTGTATAATGTCCTCTTGGGTACTTGGTGAATTATGCTGCCTTGTTCAAGGTAGTCAATTGCAAAAGGTGCACTTGGCGTGAGACTCATCTAGCTTCTAAGAGTGAGAGGTGGTGGAAAATCGTTTGCCTGAGTAAAGCAAGGTGTTAAAGAAGGAAAATATTGAAAATATGCTTTCTAAATAGAAAATTGATAAACATGAAACTATTATGATAACATTTGGCATATAAATTAAATATTAAAGCCTAATAATCTTTTTGAAAAAAAAAAGAAGCCTAATAATCTCATGAGCAGCTCACTATTGATGGCATAGAATCATAAGTTTAGAAGTTCAGTATAAAACTTACCAAACAGTTACCCAGAAAGGTGTTTCAGGGCAGGCTGGCTGGCCGAAATGCAAACCACACTAGAAGTCAGAAAATCATATGGGAAACAAAAATTCATTTATTTTATCGTTTTATCCTTTTTGGAAATCACTTATTATGTTTTGAGATACTACATAGGTATAATTTATTGGTGAGCTTTTAGGGTTGTATGTCTTGTAAACTAAGGGTGTGTTTGGAAACACCCCAAACCATGGTTTGAAAAGGGCTTTTGGCCCCAAACCTCGGTTTGGGGAAATTTTTAACCAAACAGCAATTTTTGTTCAAACGGGCTTTTGGACTAAACCATGGTTTAAAACTAAGGTTTCAGATAAGCTGGTCAGAGCAGCTTATGGAACAGTAAAAGAGCTTATGAACTAACCAATTACTATATTACCCCTATTTTTTCTTACACCTTCTCTCCTACTTTTTCTTACACCCTCTCTCCTCTCTCCTACTTTTTCTCTCTTTTCTTTCTTACACCCTCTCTCCTCTCATCTCTTATCTCTCCTCATTTAATACTCATACCCTTTTTCGTAATTTACCACTCATAAAACCCCTTCTACAAATAACTATCCAAACACTCATTTATCCAAAATCACTTTTTTTCTATAAGTTCTTCTAGAAAAGCCCTTTTTCATAAGCTATCTATAATCCCGTTTTTTTCATAAGCTAGTTTAAAATTTTTTTTCCAAACACACACTAAACCTAGTATGTGCAAGGTAGTTGAGACGAGTACCTTGCATCCCCTAGAAAGGCACCGTTGGTGCATCCAAGCCAGTGCCTCAATGAAGGCCCTACTCCTCAACCAACCAACTAGAGCTGTTGAGGTGAGGTCTCTTGGTGCCTCTCTTTTGACTACACTAGCCTTGTTCTTGAGAAACGTCTTTGTGAAGGCTAAAATACTTCCTAATCTCTCATGACTATGGTCGCATTTGTCTGACAATGTTGGATGGTTAGGTTTTTGGAGGCCTTGGTTATACTCTTGTTTGGTCACAATAGTTGTTGCATTGATCACGCAAAAACAGGAAAGAAAAGAAAAGAAAAGAACACCAAAAGAAAGAAAGGAAACAAAAAACAACTCACACACCAACACACTAGAATGCATTTGAGAATGGATTGCATGGTGATGTTGCTAAATCTTCATTATTTTCTGCAGGTCTTCTCAGATATTGAGAAGCTGAGTATATATTTAATATGATGAACTGTGGGGTTAGAGATATGAAAATTGATAATGGCACAGGGACTACAGAGAGAACAATTATGGTGGACAGCGGCTTATCCCGTTATTTCAGTGATAAAAGAGTCTTTAATTTCTTGTTACCCCTCCTTTAACATTAACCCTACGCCATGTGAAGCCTGCTGGTACAACATTTTAATTCTTTGATAATGGCTTTTCAGTTTTGATAAAAGGATATTTCTCTTGTTGTTCAGGCTTGCCATACAAAGGCAGAGTATGAGGAATATGGAGCAAGCATATGCCGGACAAATCCAGTTTTCAAGGGGATGTACTGAACCAGAGATGAACTAGTTGATGATATAACGGGAGCTTTTTTGATGAAAATATTCAACCACAGTGTGGTCGAGTGTTATTGCTTCCCAGGTGTATTCATATTGGCAGGAGTTGGTGTAACATATGTACATTCAGCGAGAAAATGGGTAAATTCTCATTCCAATACCTTTCCCCGCGGCAAAATGGTTAATATGGTTGCTGCCAGGTCCGTATGGTACAGATTTGATAGAAAGCAATCTTCAGGAAAAAAACAAGTCTGGCTGAGTTGCAATTTTTGGTGTTCAACTTAATTAGAGTTTGATGTTATACATTTTTTCATTTGTTGGGACTGATAAATACCCTTCAAGTACTTTTCTAGGTAGGAAGTTAAATTCATTGGGATTGAGTTGTAAAACTAATAAGTACTAGTGCAGGGTTAGAAAATGTGTTCATGTGAAATCACTTATTTGCATTTTTTTGGTACATAATGTCCATGTGGATTTTGTTAAACGCTGATCAAAGTTTGAATCTTAAATATCTAGGACAGGTTCATCTAATATTGTGATTCTTCTGTTCCCCCCCCCCCCCCTTTTTTGGGTTGGGTTGGGGGGGGGGGTTAAAAGCTATATTGTGATTCATTTCTGCCCCGGTAATATGGAATCACTTTCTGATTTTCAACACTCTGGAAATAGTCCATTTTCTTCCTTTCTGGTGCCACATGGACTATTTGTAGAAGTGTGGGAGGAAGCTGTTGTTCAAGGAAGGCCATTGCTTTCGTTCTATAGAAACGACGTATAGTCTCAAAGCTTAACAGCGTAAGAGCCATATTATCCAAGATAAAGAACATTTCAAAATGTTAACATATGGAATATGTGGTCTCTAATGAAAAAAACAATGTTTTGAGCATGAATAAACAATATAATCTGTGACTACACCTACAACCTTCCTGTCTACAAGCATGTCAATGAATGTTATGTTACGGTTATCTTGAACTTGAGGGAAGTACCAAAAGGCACCCATAACCTTAAGGTGTGTTTAGTATGAGGGATTTAGAGAGGAGGAAATGGGAAAATTTTGCTTATTTTTCCTTATTTTATACCATAAAATATTTAGAAGGGGAAGGAATCTTTTTTACGATTTTCCTAGTCTCTACTCCAAAATTAAGGGGATTTAAGGGGGCAAAAAAAAAAAAATTAAATTTTTGCTTTGTGTTAGACTATTATGTCCGTAACATTTTTTTTAATATTTTTAAAATACTCATTTTACATCTTATAGTTGTCAAAATAAAAATATTTTCTTTCACCTCATTTCCTAAACCAAACAATATCTAATATTTAAATCTCTCACATCTATTCTAATTAATCCAAATAAGGTAATATTAAGATCCTCCTCTCTTTTTCTCTTAGTGGTGACAAACAATACTTAGGCAGATTAACCAATTACCAGTATGCACGCTTCTTGTCGTTTATCTGGACTAATGTTGAAACTTCACCAAATGCCATCCTCACAAATCTAAATCGTTTATTCGGAGTGTTGCAAGTTTATGTAATTGAAATCATTGGTTAAGCTACAAACCTTGGAACCATGATGAAGTATAATAAATGACAAATTTGAAAAAAAATCAAATCCTTCAAAAATATTTATATACTCTATAAGTACCACGTCATTTAAATTCTATTTAATTAAAATATATCAATTCATATTATATATTTTGATTGGATAGAGTTCACATGACATGACACTCATATAATATATAAGTATTTATCATCTACCTATGTAACGTAAGAAATTAATATGAGGAAATTCTAAACACTTGATGACATGGACGAATTAACAATCAGCCTCCCTAGTAAACCAATTATCATCGTAATTATTGATAATATAAGTGTATAGAATGACCCAATGTGAATCGTTGCTACATGATTTATAGAATATATATTTATTATTCCTCTTATTCTTAATATATAATATAGTTAGAGAATTAATCTTGATCCTAAATATAAAATATCTTTTTTATATTTATCTATTTTTTTCTAAAATTATCTATATTGATATTCCTTTAACAATAATTAAATAAAAAAAGAAGGGAATGAATTAAAGAAGATGATTATGATATTTTAAAAAAATATATTATATTAAATAATTTTTTTTAATTTAATAAAAATAATTAAATATATTATATATTTAAGTTCAAAGGAGTACATGATTTATATAGAATATATATCTTATTGATTTAACGACTTCTTTCAACCATACACATTTGTGTAAAGTGTTTCAACCATATAATTTTGTGTAAATGTATGTTTAGATTATTTTTTAAAGAATAATTTTTAGAAAAAAACAATTTTAATAGAAAATAATTTTTAAAAAGAAATAATAAATTGACATTATGGTTTTAACACATATATTTAATTATTGAATTTTATAAGGTGTTTGGATGATTTTTTTTTTTTATCAAAACTATGATTTTAAGAAATATCTAAACACACTCTAAAGTGTGTGTAAACTTATGCCCTTATGGGTTAGTGGTACTTATGTTAGTTTTGAAATAGTCACATGGTAAACATTTATCTGGCTAATTTAAGTAACCAACAAAGATTAGTTGGACTAATAAGCATTTAATTCGTTATTTATAACATATAAAGTCATGAGTTTAAATTATATTATTAATGTTAGGATGTTTTCCAAATACTTATATATAAGTGTTCTATGATACTATATTTAATTGACGAAAGACTGGCGTGTTTGGGTAGCAGATTTTGGTTTTTATTCTCGTGTCAGATTTACTCTACAGATCAATGAATTGTTCCGAATGGAACTGCTGTAATTATATATTATACGATTGGATTAACTTACAAATCGTGAAAAAGGGTCATTTTTCTATTACAGTGAAGTATTGAACTATAGAAGTGATATGCTCATTCTGGATGAATCTCCTCAAGGAAGTATTCAATGAGGGCTCTTGAATGTGGGAGTTGCTCTAGTTTTCAATTGCCAAAGCGAAGCAGCAGCTTGCAGTATGCATGGATGTTCGGTCGCCCCTGGGTTAAGGTCTTTATTCCTGGAGATTGGTACATAGGCATCGGGGTGGATGATTGTACTTTACAAACTGGCTTGAGTTCTCTTTGGAATTCAAAAAAGAAATCTATGCCTTTTTTTAAAAAAGCGTGAAGTAGTTGCTTTCTGGCATAAATGTCAAGTTGTTAAAACTTGTCATCTTTGCCAGGAGCCTAGAATGATATTTTGGGGTTTCAGCAAATGATGGTGCAACAATCTTGGAGCAGATGGATGTTGACAGTCAAATTGCAAAGTTGATGGTTCATCTATCTAGGAGCCAGGATTATGAAATTGGTGATGGCACCACTGGAGTTGCTGTGATGACTGGTGCGCTTCTTGAACAAGAAGAGATGCTATTAGAACGTGGAATTCATCGCAATTAGGATAGCAGAGGGATATGAATTGGCGTCCAGAAGTGCTGTTGAACATTTGGAGCGTATAGAAAACAAGTTTGAATTTGGAGAGACAAATTTAGAGCCTCTCATTCAAACTTGTATGACTACTTTGTCCAAAATGTAGGTGCAGTTTATATATTTTTGATATATCATCATACCTTGCTGTTTCTCTGGCTTTATTAATCCTGAGTGTGGTCTTTGATCTTTGATGTCGTTATTGTTCTATTAAAATTCATGCTGCCTTTCCTAATTCATGCTTCCTTTCCTCTATCTTCATGCATCATTTTGTCAAGTCTTCTACAACATAATATTCACTACCATAAATTGATTTTGCTTTGGCATTGTTGAAGAGATTTGAGTTGTGCAAAGTACTATGTATACTTACTATTTGAATGTGAATGAGCATCAAAACATGTATGTCAAGTAAAGGGATTGTGTTTTTTTTTTCTTTTGACCAAAAGCATGTAAAGGGATAGAACACTATAACTTCTTGTTTTTTTTTTTTGTTCCATTATGAAATAGGAGTCTGTTTTACCTCTATTTACTTCTATTTTGATGTTGTCATTTAGTACTGGTATTAAGCTTACTCTCAAGAGCATGTCTTTTTTGGGTTTTGGGATCTTGTGAAGTATTTTAATAAAATAGTTCGAATTTTAAGAGATGGAGTTGTGGCTTGAATTTGATTTCATTCTATATAACAAGGATTAGCGTTCCATGTAGTCCTTGAAATGAGAACTTTTGATTATATTGTTATAATGCATTTCAAAAGAGAAAAGTATCACTAATAATGTGAAATAAAAAAAATTTGATGGTTGTTGATCCCTCCTCCCCCCTATATTGATGAACTCATGTATTTCACCTGCTCAGACACATTTATATATTTATATTTTGTGATTAAAATTATTCATCTTAACATTGCAGTGTGAATCGGTGCAAACGTAGCTTGGTTAAGATTGTTGTCAAAGCTGTGCTTGCAGTTGCTGACTTGGAGAGAAAGGATGTTAACTTAGATCTCATTAAAGTAGAAGGAAAAGTTGCGGGTAAATTGGAAGATACTGAATTAATATATGGAATCACTTTGGACAAGGAGATGAGCCATCCACAAATGCAAAAGCTAATTGAAGACGCCAAAATTGCCATCTTGACTTGTCCCTTTGAGCCTCCAAAGCCAAAGACCAAACATAAGGTTGATATTGATACTGTAGAGAAGTTCCAGACATTACGGCAGCAAGAACAGCAGTATTTTGATGACATGGTTCAAAAATGCAAGGTGCAATTTTACTTCGAGTCTTGTATGATTTTTGCTGTTGACAAAAAGCTTCCTTCTCTCGTACCAAATCTTTTGTGTGACCTGGGGCTGATTAATTAAATTTTAAATTTATTTTTTTCTTCTTTTAATAAACAAACTTGTTAATTGATAGTCAATGGTATTTCTTGCATTAATGTTTTTAAATTTACTGAAAGGGGATGTCATGTGGGGTTGCAGGATGCAGGAGCAACGCTGGTTATCTGCCAATGGGGCTTTGACGATAAAGCGAATCACCTTTTGATGCACAGAAACTTGCCAGCTGTCAGATGGGTTGGTGGTGTAGAGTTGGAACTGATAGCAATTGCTCTGGTTCGCTTTATACTTCTCAGCTTTGAAAATCACAATTATAAGACAACCGTACTTTATATATTGATAGTGATATATGACAGTTGCGGGGAAATACTTATAAGCTTATGAGTTAAGTGATGATCTATTTATATATGCAGGTGGAAGAATTTTGCCTAGGTTCCAGGAGTTAACTCCTGAAAAGTTGGGAAAGGTATTTTGCCAATCTTTGTATAACCCTTTGTTGGCAGGTTAAGACCAGTAAATCAATGCTTTCCTATATTTTATTTTTTTTCCTGGTTTCCATCACTTGTTTCTTTATGATGGACTAAGTGGACTTTGTCTAGCTGAGGTTTCTCATTGTATTGTCATGCAAGTGATGAGTCATTAAGTTAGAACATATTGGAGACAATTTATCCAATAAACTTGTTTATTGATTTTTTGAACTTTACTATGCCAGTAGAGTGTAGGCCATGTTCGGTGGCAGTGCTGCTAAAGGTTAAAGACTCATTTTCTGTGTGCATATGGCTGCAAGTGATATTAACTTGTCATTTTCTGTGTGCATCCTATGTTATTTTTAAGGCTGGTATGGCTCGAGAAAAGTCATTTGGCACAACAAAAGACCGAATGCTGTCCATTGAGCACTGTGCAAACTCAAGGGCTGTGACAATATTTATTCGTGGAGGTAAGGACATGTACTGTTTGTCCTATTTCTGTCTTACTGTTTTGCATTAACTTCTTTGTTTGATGTGTAATTATGCATTTTACTTGTTTAGAAATAGATAGTTTGCTAATTTTGTTGTTCAGTATGGTCCTTCCTATGACTTCTAATTTAGTCATGGACTTTATTTAAAATTAAATTTAAATAAGGACTTGATTGTGAGCTTATTTGCATTGTACTGCAATTTCGAATTTGGGTTTGGTATGGTACTTCTATATAATACACTTTTGAAGATGAATAAACTTCAGTTATTAAACTATGACCAATTAATGAACTCTCTTATTTCGTAGGCAACAAAATGATCATAGAGGAGACAAAGCGCAGTCTTCATGATGCCTTATGTGTTGCTAGAAATCTCATTCTTAACCATTCTATCTTTCATGGTGGTGAGTCTGCTGAAATTTCTTGCTCTATTGCTGTGGAGACATCTGCAGATAGATACCCTGGAGTAGAACAGTTTTAAGTGGCGTTATCGTCCGAATTATTATATTCATAACACTTAATTCCTGGCATTTTCTTTTTCTTTTCAGTGTGCTATCCGAGCATTTGAGGATGCTTTGGATTCAGTCCCTATGGCCATTGCTGGTCTCCAACCAATTGAAACACTTTCTGCTGTAAAAGCTCTGCAAATAAAGGTAAATGAATTATAGTGAATGATTAGCATGGCATGGCCATTTCTGCTACTCAGGCTTTTCTGTTGTGTGTGTGTTTGAGGCAGTATGCTTAATCTTGCCTTTAATTTGCAGGAGAACAATGCCCACTTGGGAATTGATTGCAATGACATTGGAACTAATGACGTGTGTGAACAAAATGTGTTCGAAACCTTAATTCGAAAGCAGCAGCAGATCTTGCTTGCCACTTTGTTAAGATGATATTGAAAATTGATGATGTTATTTCACCATCTGAATACTAATGGCCAGGTGCAAGCTAGTTGCCCACGTGAAGATGCTGAGTAATCTGTTTGGTTAATTTTGTTTCATGGTGACGTGCACTAGTTCACCAGACAAAACGTGTATGTTAAAGATTTTGGAATGATTTTGTTTGAAGAGTTATATAGTTTTATGTTGGATTGTCATGTTAGTGATATTCTTGAAAAGTAGTTATATGCTTGGGTCCAGGGAAAAAGTAGACCAGTTCAGGTTACTGATATTCTTGAAAATTCACGTACTTGTTGGATTGTCAGTTGTCATGTTAGTGGTATACTTTGATAAATGGGTTTTTTAGGAAAGTGAAAACCAAATATACCCTAGGACTTGAGAAGATAATATGTCTGATGTTGGCAACATTGGTCAAAAACTAATTACATGTGAATCAGGACTCAATCAAGGGATGTGGTTTAAAGGGCTCCAAATCAAACAATATAATGAAATACGCTTGGAAATTTTTCATTCAAGATTTGATAAATTTGGTTCATGGAAGGTTGGAAGTTTGCAACCACGCTGAAATATTGAGACGAATTCAGGGCAGTGAGCCGAAGTTTATTACTGCTTCCTTGTTATTTTAGGTTTGACAACATGGCTAAAATCATTACTCAATCTCGTTACACACTTGCCAGATAATTAATTTATTGAAATAAAAAAAATTACTTGAGTTATTTATTGGTAAAAATTGAGTTGGTTTTCTTAAAGTACATTTTTTAGCTACTCTTTTAATGAAAAGTTTCCTTTAGGAAAAAAATTACATTTAAAAAATAAAGTAGATTATAGTTTGTATTTAGAATCAAAATAAATCTCAGTTAATTCTTACATATTTAGGAGTAGATGTGAGTATTAAATTAAATTTGGAGGAATTACTATAAAGTCTAAAGGAATAAATTTAATTACTAAAAAGCCTGGATAATATATTTTTCCACTAAAGAGAAGTAAGAACATTTAGAGATAACAAAAAACTAAGGGTAATTGCTTCTTTATATTAGAGTAGATTACATAAGATAAACAGTAACCAACCTCCTAGGTAACAGAAGTGAATCAGCGGAATGAGGCCATTCTGCAATTAAGAGATCCAGCTGCTGAGGTCATTGAACCCACAAATTGAGATGGTCTAGCAGTCAACTCAAGGTCTTACTATACACAGAAGAACCAGCTTCTTCTTCACCAGATGATCTGAAGAATGCCCCATTCATCATCATATCTCCTTCTGACTTCCAATTCCACCTCTTCCACTCACTGCCATGCCCCAAAGTGTTTTGTTACCTGAAATCATCATTCCCCATCCACATTCATCATATTCTCAATCTATATCCATAACCAGAAAAAATTACAATCAAATTTTTGATATTTTACAAGAAATAACTACTCTCCTAGAATTTATAGGATGGAGATATAAAGAATTTTCTTATCCTATTTATAAGTCACATTGTTAAATTTTTTATATGAATATACAATTTTATCCTTCATTTATTGTTGTGTTAACTTTATTCTTATAGGGGTATAATGTATATTAAATAGGGATAAAGTTGAAAAATTGTTGAATTTTAAAGTAGAGATAATGGAGTTTAATGTCTTTCTTGATCTACATAAAATATACTAGAAGTAACCTATAAATACAACTAGAGGAGTATATATGTTGGATGAAGAAAAAATGGGAAGAGAAATTTCCAAAAATAGTAAAAAGAATTTACTATTTTTGAAAGTTTTTGTCCCTAGCATTCTTTCTTATCTAATTTTCTTTCTATCCAAAGAAAAGGGTAAAGTTATTATTAGGTTGTTATAATGAGAACAGGAGAAGTATGTGTCGCGCCTCTTTTGTGTTCACCATCATCTGGAGCCAGAAATCTGTTGCCTTGGCTGAAAATAGTGGGATTTGAGCTCCCTCCTTGTCACATCCAGAAATTTGAACCGTGACTGACACAGAATATGAATAATTTCACATTCTGAAAGCCTAAAACCTTAAATGAAATGTTTTGAAATAAAAACCATAATAACGTGTATTTCATAAATTAAAAGCAAGTCTTATGTAGGAATCTTGGCAAAATTGTCGCTGTATAACTGATTTCCCGATGATCCTACAACAGACTGCAAACATTCAAGTTTTCATAACATTTTCCAAAATCAACAGAATCTTTTCTAAGGATTGTGGAGCATTTACCCATTTATCAAAGTAATCCAAGTACTTTATAAATGATAATCACATCAAAAGTTGTATTTGTTAAAAAACGACGCTTCGGATTGGCAGCGAGGCTCTTTACTGCTTAGTGGGAGGATTAGAGTCACATGCACTATCTGAAGCCAAATAATCTATTCGTGAATAACGTCCTAAAAATATGATTTAAAAGAATGCAGAAATAAACAATGCATAAACATGCTGAAAATGTATTTCATAGTATTTTTAATTTGATACAAACATTTCTGTAAATATTTATATTTCAGAGAAAACAACAATCTCAAGTAACCATTTCAAATCAATCTGAAATAACCGTCTCAAATCATTCATTTAAGAACAATCCTTTCAAAACCATAATCTTTCCGTAGGACTTCAACAGAACAAAAATAGACGTGGACACACAGTCTACGAGGGTAACTAACCAATCTAGCGGCTCAAGGCCATAATCCATCGTGAGTACAAGACCCACATATATCTGTCGCGAGTATGAAACCCACATATATCCGTCGCGAGTATGAAACCCACGTATATCCGTCGCGAGTACAAGACCCACGTATATCCGTCGCGAGTATGAAATCCACGTATATCCATCGCAAGTATAAGACCCACGTATATCCGTCGCGAGTATGAAACCCACGTATATCCGTCGCGAGTACAAGACCCACGTATATCTGTCACGAGTATGAAACCCACATATATCCGTCGTAAGTATAAGACCCACGTATATCCGTCGCGAGTATGAAATCCACGTATACCCGTCGAGCTCGGGTAACTAAGGTGCACCAAGGGCTAACAGTACTGCTGTTAGCAACCATCGTTCTGTTTTCCATCCTTCTTAAAACATTTCCATCATGCATGGGGTTTATTTCACATATAATAATCTTAACAGTTTCAATGCCATAACCGTTGGTAAAAACCACTTTGAATTTCAAAACCCCCAACATGTACATTAAAAATCAAATTTCTATGAAAACATATGAAATTCGCATAAGAATATATTTCATAAATAACATCAGTTCAATACAACTTTTGCCAAACTCTTTTCAAAAGTTTATTCATCTATTTTCATACATAATTATAAATTCTTTGTAAACCAATCGAAAGAAAATCATTTCTAACGATTTAAACTATACTTTCATAAAATTTGCTTTTCGAAATCCATCTGTGAAATTCATCATTTGAAATGACAATACATTTGAAAAATATAAATTTTAGAGAACGTTATTCACTCACCTGCCACGCTCCTAAGCCATTACTATTCTCAGCCAATCACCTTTCGATTAATTTCACTTCTCAATCCCCTGGAATCCCAAAATGACATATTAACATTCTAAACAAAGTCTCAACAGAAATAATTCATCTTTAACCTAATATTCCATTTCATTTCACGCTTTCAATCTATAATACGGAATTCCAAAGTAAAACATAGTAAGGGTTCTCAAGTCACACAACCACTGAACAAGACAACAATGTATAGACACAAAACTCCTTTTAAATCCAATATACAATCACTGTTTTACCAATCTTATACTTCTATTTGCAACACAGTGAGCTTATTAATCCACTTTTAGTTTCAATCTTTAACCAATTGGGCTCAACATGCTCCTAAGGCTTTAATTGGTCTTGATCATGCGTTAACAATTCCAACACTCGTTTCATAATAAAATACTTTCAGTGCACTCAAAGCTTCAACTTTTCTTAATCCTTTTGCCAAAACTTAACAGTGCAAGCATCACACATAATTACATGTATCCAGCGTCAAAATCTCTATTCCAACATTCAAACATTAATTCATCACTATGAAATAAATTCCTAAGTCTCTCAACACAAAACACAACAAGCTTTGTTCAAACTTTATCATACACTGACCCAAATGTATATATATACCGACCCATATTTTTCAAAATAGCACCTACACATACTTAATGCTATCAACCAAATAATCCTCTGTTTGCAACCATATACCCACACTATACCAGCCTCTGCTCTTTCTCTTTTCTTTGATATATATAATTTTTAACAACTACAATACAGAACCATTACAAATATAGCGCGTTGGAGGAAACTTACCACACAGCTCAATTTCACAGAGGTTCCATAGTCCCAAACATCAACTACCCACCATGCTCATTCCTCCACAAATTTGACCAACAGAGGGATGCCCACCATTATTCATCCAACTACAGGGAAAACTAATCCACACAAAAGGGAAAAGAAATGGTTCAACATACCACCAACCTCAACGGAACTGAACAGAGACAAGGAAGGATCTCAGAAATCTACAAGAGCTACAGTAACCAACCTGCAATCCACGGCATTCCCACTCATATCTATGACCCAACTATGAAAAGAAAAGATCCATTAACTACCACTCACCTACTGTGAATTGCAACAGGAAAGGAGACAGAGATCAAGCTGCTACAGTAACAACAGAAGGAAAGAATCACATCAGCAATGCCATCGCTTGACAGAGGCGACGGCTTTCATGTCCACGGCATTGTGGACCGAAGAGAACCCCATGGCAACGTGCTTCCACAGCAACCACTGTTGAGTACCTCTGTCCACCATTCGCGACACTTCTTTATTCCCACTTTCTCATTTTGTTTCTTGACCACAAACAGGAAATGTAAAAGGGAGGGTAGCTCCGACAGTAGCCCCGACAGAAGAGATGACTGAAGCAAAGTGATGACGGCGACAGGTCACATAGTGACGGACTCGGTATCACGGAGTTTCCCTACTGCTTCACTCTATTCCTCACACTCGCTGGCATCAACAGAAGTGAAAGAAGAAAACGTGTTGCATAGTTAAAAAGGACAAAAGGATAATTTGGTAATTTCACACATTAAACAAAAATAAAAAAACCCTTCTGCAAACCCCAAGATTTGAATTCCAGCACCTCAGAGTAAACTCCCGCACTTTCAACCACTAAGCTACTGCCCCACCTGTGAAATTTCCTGCTGTGAATATATATATTGTCTGTTAATCACGTTTTGAAATCAGAAAATTCCTGAGCCATAACACTCATATTGCGTAAGTTTTCCACTGAGTATAATCGTTGTTCACCACATGAAAGTATCCAAACCTGCATCTGCAATCAATTTCCTAACATCTCAATAATCTTAAAATCAAGCAATCCAAATTAGACTTGTCTTATGTGGGTTTTTTTGTCCACTGGGTTATAACTTACACTACAAGAAATGAAATTTTAGCGACGACTTTTTAGCAGCGATAAAAAAAGTCGCCACTGAAATTAGATTTTCAGTGGCAACTTTGTTTTGTCGCCGCTGAATGTAAGACCAGAAAATCTAGTTTCTATAGAGACAGAGATTGGTGTATCATCATCACTCACTTGTACTTGCTCACGAGCCTCTTCTTTTACTTGTCCTTCACCACCTTTGTCTCCTTCTCTTTCTTTGTCTCCCTTATCCCCTTATTCACCCCCTCATAACATGCTTCTCTCATTTCATCCTCATATCGACCATAATCCTCTTGTCCTTTACTTCCTTGTTCAATGTTCATTTTATCTTTTCTATAACGCTTTTGATGTCTCTGGAGCTGTACCTTCAACAGTTCTTGTTCAACTACATTGATAAGCCGACGACTACTCTCTTTAATTGCACCCACCAATCATAAATGCAACTCCTTCAACTCATGCATAACACAATCAGAACATTGTGAAATGCATAACTCAGTTTTGCAACATTAAACTATCAAATCTTACATATTAAAGTCAACATTGCAACATTAAAGGCATAACGCAGTACTACAACACATACCTGGTATAAATGGATTGTCGTGCTGCCCTTCATCTCCTTCTCTTGAGTACAACCTTCATTGTACAAAATCCCCATGTAGCTCTCCATCTCAATCTTGACCATTTCCTTCAACCTCTTATCAGTCAAAAAATGCATAGGGTTGCTGGACTCATGTTGTCTAGCTTTCAGCAATGCAAAATGCTAACCGAAATATAACTGCAACACTAACAACATAAGCTATAACATTTTCATAAAAGAAAATAGGCACAAGCATAGACAAGAAATATATACCAACAATGAGTAGATGCAGCCTCCCATGTTGGACCTCTATCCCTTGCTCTTTTTCAGCAAATTCACATAAACCACCATCTCTTTCCATAGCACATTTATAATGTATTTGGCCCAATTAAACCGCTAAAATCTACTCATGGTATATTTTATCACCTTCAACAGCTTCTCACTTGCCATTGTGCTCGCAGTAGGAGCTATAAATGTCCCAACCACATATATCATAAACAGCAACTCGAATTTATCTCTCTGCTGACTAGATTTGATATATCCGAGTATTTTGGTATATTAAACTTTATCATACTAAGTCTTTAACATCTTCAACATCTCATCATCATCATTAACATCCATTCTTATGTCCTCCCTATTGCAAGGTACACCAAGCAACTGCTCAACATCTTTTGGCCATATTCCTTTTGTCCTCCCCCTGATTCTAAATTGATGAGTTGGAGGATCATATGACTGAATCAATGAGGCTAACAAGTTCAGGGGGAGTCTTGTCGTTCCAACGTCAAGCAAGTTATGGAACCTTAAAGTTTTCACCCTGCCGACTAGGCCTTCATCTTTCTTGACAAACTCCATCAGTTCCTTCAACTGACGGGGTGAACACCTAGTATTGAAGGGAACTTCATTTTTTGTCCCTTTGTTCTCCCTCTTCTCATCAGCATGTGAACTCTGCAACTGTTGTATATACCACTTCTGCTCATCAGTAAACAACTCCTTCCAGGCCAATGCTGTCTGCTTAGCCTACTCATTCATGTTCTTGAACTTCCTACCTGAATGGATGAATTCATTACGAAACGCAAGGTACAGATTCCTAACCTCTTTCTTTGTCCCTTGTTCAAATGCCATTTTTCCTGCTAAAAAACCATGAGTAAATAGTATGTTTTATAAACAGTTGTAACTCAATATTATGTAATGCTAAGCTGCAACTACTACATGTTAATGTAATTTGTGCCTATTGCTCTTAACTAACCCATAACTAATCTCTCTTATTTGACCACAGATAAAGCAGCAACTGCATATACCTTAACACTAAAAGCATGATTAAATCACATCAGGTATGTGGCTAAACATACTCATGAAGAAATTGGATGCAATTACTCCATAACAAAAACATAGGTAAATAAATTTCAGTAGCAAAACATAGGAGTGTAAAATAAAAATTTATAGTCCAAGCGAAAAAATTATGATAGAAATATTGGTACCAAAACCAACATGAGTTCAAAAAATTGCTATAATCAAAACATATTCTAAACAAAATGAATACAAATTATTAACCTCTAACAAGGACTAAACCCCATTTTCTGAGCTTTATTTAAAGCAAAGTAAAGCTGATTGAAAATGAGAAATTGAATAGTTATGGGTTACATAATGGTCCATCTACAATATATACATACAAGGAAAAAGAAAGAGAAGCGGATAATAAAAATTGAAACAATGAAGGTGACATGAAAAAGTATGAGAAAAGGGAAGAGGGTGATTAAGGGCATCAAGTCCCTTAGCTTCATTTTAGGAAATAAATGAGCATGGTGTATTAATAATTTGATGCCTTCTTTGGAAAGACTTTGTCATTGCTTCCAATATAAGTGCTTCATGCTTCAAAAAAGAATGCCAATAACCCCTAAAACTGAGCATCTTACTACAGATATCAAAATATGTTTATGCTACAAACCACTGTGCCTTAAATCATAGCCATCTGTCTTGTTATCTTTGACTCATTGGCTCCAAAATTGTAGGCATTTAAATAGTATAGAAACAGAGTAGACACACATATACTAACTAACTATAATAAGCATAACATGACTACATTGGGTTTTTCAATCGTCAACTTACTAATGATATTACAAGGTCAGGACAAGTTTGAAATCTCAACCATATTTAATCATAAATTGGGTTTAGCCCTTGAATCGACATGCATCAAAATTATAAATCCCCAACTACTCGAAACACATGTTTGAAGAATATCATACCCAAGTTTCTTCTAAACCGATCACATTTCATTCACATAACCAAATGAACATAATGTTAATGATAGTATTCTAATTTATAAATAGCAGTTGGTTGAATGGTAAGAGACATATCACATTTAAGTAAAATCTTGAATTTGAGTTTTGATGATTGGAAAAAAACACAATGGAAGAACTTCCCCCTTATTGGGACTCAACCCAACTAAAATTTTAGATCAATGGGTATATATTAAATCAGCCAGCAAAAACTATGTCAAATTTCATAAGGATAAATCGAACAAAAAGAGATTTTAGATAAAGCTCAATGGTGCACTAAACCCCAATCTTCCTCCGACTCAAATGCAAAGTTACCTTCGACGATGACAATCCTCAGTAAAGGCGTCCAGCAATCTTTTATGATGTTGGAATGAGCCTTCGATGGCGTTGGAACGATGATTTGATGGCATTGGAACGAGGATTCGATGGCGCTGGAACGACAGTTTGATGGCGCTGGAACGAGGTCTCTCTCTCGAGTGTTATGCATGCTTCAGAGTGAAGTGCCCCTGCCTTTAACTTCATTTACCGAAGGTTAATTTTGTATTTTTATATGAATTTTTAAAATACAGATTGGGCCTCCTACCCAATCTATCTTTTTCAATATTCATATGTGCAATCTGTCTTTTTGAAATTCAGGTGGATTTTTTCTGTCTTTTTTCCATTAACAAATGATTATTGAATTTCACAGAATTTGATGAATTAATTTGAGGGCACATAAATATAAATATTAGTGCAAATTATTATACATGAAATGTGATGGTCATCACTAGTACTATTGCTACTATGTAACTCCCAAATTTAGGATTTAAAAGAGTTATTTTAGTTTAAAAAAAATCAAAATAAATAGTACGATTTGTCCAAAAGGGTTTATATATCAAATTATAGTTTAAAATTATAGTTTTAAATAAGCTACTAGGAATAACTTTTAGAATAGTAAAAGAGTTTATAGATTATCTAATTATTATTTTATCCATACTTTTTTTAACACGCTCTCTTTTCTTTTCTCCCTCTTCTCTCTCTCTCTTCTCTCCCATTGAAGAAGCTCGTGTCTCTCTTTGCAGTGTCCTCCATCTCTGGTCTTTGCTTCTCTGGTGGTCTTATTTGTCGTCGATAGTTATCGCTGGTCTATAGAGATCGTCGCCGTTGGTGGTTACTCGTTATCGCTGGTCTATAGCGGAGTGCTAAGATTCGTGTTGTTGGTCATTAGTAGTGGTTGCACATTTACAAGAGAAGGATGAAGATGACTAAGGATGATGAACAATAAATATAAATTATTTCTTTATTAAATTTTGTTATCTCATATATTTTATAGTAATTTACCAATTACAAAAAATATTTTACTAATAACTATTTAAATACTTTTTTATTTAGAATTATTTTTTTTATAAGCTCTCATATAAAAGTTCTTTTTTAAAAGTTATCCAAAATTCTTTTTTCTCAAATTATTTTCTAAAAATCTATCAAAACAAGTATATTTATTTTATATCGATATAAGGTGTGTGGAAAGTGAAAAAGTTTTTATTTTTAAATTTCTGTGGAATTTAAAACCCTTGATGTATAATTCTAGCCGTCTGTGTCTTCTTTAATTATTCAGAAATTATTATTATTATTATTATTTCAAGCTAAACAGTAAAGGGTCACAGTATGAATATATGACAAGTCAAGAAGTGAAATGAAATTGTGGTCAAACTATTCCCAATTCACTAACCAAAATACCGACAAAACTTTCACCTTTTATTTCTTCTAAAAAAAATAATAACCAACAAAATATTTGGGAGAGACTGCCCTTGGAGGATACCGGCGGGACAAAACAGGAAAAGGAGTGTCTATTAGAACTAAGATCCAAAGATTATATTAATCCAAAATTAGTTAAACGAACAGAGCTGTAACCACGGGAACTTAAAAGAAACACAATTTAGTGTATGTTTAATTAGACATAAATTGTTAGCTCAACACATCTTATATTTATATTTATAGAAATTATTAGGGGGGAAATTATGGGTTGTACGCTTGAAAATATGATTTCTAATAAGCATCTCCTACTAATATTTTTATATTATAAACATATGAAATACCAATTTTACTCTTTTTATATGTAATTATCATTTATTTCATAACCTTTTATAATAATTTATCTATAAAAAATTATTTTAATAACAACTATATAAATATTAATTGTTTTAAAATCATTTTTATATAAAATATATTTTATAAAAATTATTATTTAAAATCATTTTATAATCAATTTTCTCTAAAAATATATTCTCCAGGCTAAGTTGCAACCAACCAACCTCATAGTTTTCTCTGGTTAACTCTCTCTAATGTTGCTTCTTCTAAGTTTGATGCAGTGATCAGTTTCTATGTTAGAAATAAACAACGGTACAAATTGTAATCACATTTTTTTTTATTTTAGTCCCTGATGACCTTGTTCTCCAATATCACATCTCTGCTTAGCTTTTAGTGCATTATTGATGTCTATTTCATTCTTCAGGCTTTAGGTAAGATGGGGAAAAAAGTCATGAAACATTATCTAATGGTTGTGCTTGTAAAGGAAATTATCAGGCATGTCTTACAAGTGATTTTTTTTTTGCCTGAATTATATTTGTTCATTGTGTTTTTCAAATTAAATTAAAGTGTGATGTATATATCTTCCAACCATTTTTCCAAATAATTCAAATATCTTATTATTACATCACATTATGAAGTGTGATATAATCTAGGCTTGGCAATAATGCTCCCTGATATCAAATAAAATTAAATATAAATAATGATATCTTATTATTACATCACATTATTTTTCCAAATAATGATCGTATGGAGTGCATAAAATTACAATATAAATGAGTGATAAAAATAATAAATATAAATACAATAATTTAAGGTGAAATAATAAATAGGTCCCCATATCCGATTTCTTTTTTAAACAAACATCAAATCAAAATCTGTCTTGAAACATCTAGTCAACTTCCATGGGCAGTTGGCCGTAATAATCCTTGATTTCACCATGCCACAGTATGCGAGTTAAAGTGCTTTAATACTAATTTGATAGGAAGAGTGCAACAAATACTAAATTTTCCTAATAATAAGGATAGTATAGAGGCAATAAAAATGTAATATAAATTAGCAATAAAAATCATAAATATAAATACAGTAATTTAACTTGGAATAATAAATAGGTCTATATATCCATTTTTTTTTAATAAACTTGAAGGATCAAGATTATATTAATCCTATAAATAAATAGAATATACTCCCTTCCCTCCCAACAAAACTTTCACCTTTAATTTCTTTCAAAAAAAAACCACCAACAAATATTTGGAAGAGACTTCCTTGGAGGATATAACGGGGACAATCTGTATATATGTATAAATAGAATATATTTTGTCCTCTTAAATATAATAGTTAAATAATTAATTTATAAAAATTAAAAAATATTTATTAAATTAGTTATTTATAAAAAAAATATATGTTAATTTTTCTTGTTTTGAATCATTTGCATAAAAAATTATTTCATTAATATAAATTTTTTAATATATACAATTAATAAAAAGAGTAGTTTAAAAAAATTATAAATTTAAAGTATAAGAATTCAGGTAGAATCTTATATTTATTTATGACTAAAATAAATTATTATATTAACTATTACATGTAGTATATGAGGGAGTAATATTTATGAGAAATATACTAAAATTAACTCACACTTAATATATAATAGACTCACATTTTAATTATTTCCTAAATATTAAAGAATAATAAAGAAAAGAAAAACAAAATAAGGGTAGACTACTTAGAGCCCGTTTGGATAGGATTTTAGAAATGAGTTTATGAAAAAAAATGACTTTTGAGTAGTTTATAGAAAATAGCTTTTGGAGAAGAGTTTATGAAGAAAAAAAGTAGTTTTGAACAAATGAGTGTTTGAATAGTCATTTCCAGAAGTACTTTTATTATTGGTAAATTACAAAAAAATGTATGAGTATTAAATAATAAGAGATAAGATATAAGAGGAGAGGGGAGAGAGGGTGTAAAAAAGAAAAGAGAGAGGGTGTAAGAAAAAGTAGGAGAGAGTGTGTAAGAAAAAGTAGGGGTAATATAGTAATTGGTTAGTTCATAAGCTTTTTTACTGTTCCATAAGCTACTCTGACCAATTTATCTGAAACATTAGTTTTAAACTATTGTTTAGTCTAAAAATCCGTTTAAACAAATATAATTAATTATTTTAAAATTTTATCAAACTAAAATTTGTCCCAATAAAACTTTTGAAACTAAGTTTTCCTAATTTTTAAACAGGCATCTAATCTATTTAAAGTACTTTTCTCAATCCAATTAGGATGTGCGTATAATTTTTATCCCTAGTTTACCCTTATCTTTAATATTTTGAATTTGTTTAAGTTGAAAATTCACATGTCTTAATATGATTAAAAAAAGTACAATATTAAGTAAGGGATAAATTGTAGCTCAAAAAAAGTGAGGGATCAATTTTTCTTCTAAAAAATTTGATCAAATAACATAATACTTCAGTTGGTTCATGAAATCATTTTTATGGGAGTAAGAATATGAAAAAGAATTAATGATATCAGAAATGTGTATAAGCTTTTAATAAATAAATGTATGTGATATATTATGTAAAATAATAGTACCTTATTTCATTTTTTTTATACTATATCCGGGATCACATCATTAATTATTCATTTTTTAGATTTATAATTGTCATTTCTAACATAAATATATCATATAGGAGTGAAACTCCTCTAGATACGGTGGGATTAGTATTTGATTAAATGGTTAGAGTGCATTTTTACATATTTTCAGAAGTTATTTTTTTATCAACATTCAGAAGACTTGTAATAATGGATAAGAAAAATAATGGAGTTAACGTAGCATATGATGATGATGATGATAACTTTATTTTGCTCCATGATAAGCAAATTGCCGCACTAACCTTAGTTTAAAAAATATACAAAAGAAAATGTACATCTTATTTTGTTGAACATAATTAGAAATACATTCAAATATTTTTACCATACCAAATTTCATACTTTTCAAAATATATTTTTTTAACTTTTGATCCTTAAAATAAAAATATATTATATTAATATTATGAAATATGCAAAACATTCCTGTTCTATAATAAAATTACCTAAATACCCTTAATTTGAAATATGAAAAATAAAAAAAATGAAATGACAACAACCGTTTAACATATAACAATTTTAATTTATAAATATCAACAACTAAGATAGTAACAAGTAATTTAAAAAAAAAATCTACTACATTGAGAGGCATTAATTGATTGCTAAATATGAATGATAACAATAATTTAACAGATAACAACAACAATGAAAGCAATAGCAACTAAGGGCATTTAAGTAATTTTGATATAAAATTTAATATCAAACTAATCCCTAATAACTTCACATTGATTAGGTTACGTCAATTCATGATTTGAATTGAGATGTGTAAATTTGGAGAGTATTTTTGTGTCTTTTTCCCTGGTAAAAAAATGTATTAGCCATCATATTATCATTCATTTTAGTCATGAGCCTTATTTTAATCAGCCACTCTCTACTCTAAGATTCTAATTAATTTCTGAATCATAGGATATTGTTGATTCAGGGCAATCCTGATCGCATGTTTATGAGAAGATTAAGGCACATATTTCAGAGTTATGTATGTTAGGTCATAAGTGGATATAGGTGCCTACTGTAATGTACACTGATAAGTAGGATTATTTGGATTCTAACTCTGATTTGATAGCAAATAACACCCATAGAAGAAAGAGTTTGGGTGAAGAGAGAAAAACTGCTTTGTGCAGAGAGAAAAACCGCTTTCTTTTCAGTTTATGGTTTTCTTTTGTTGTTCACTTACCACACACACACACGCGCACATTCTTCTAATGGGTGTTTGTTATTTACTACTGCATCTATCCTAATCTTAATTATATAACTTAATTCTATAATTAATTTTAATTTTAAATATAAAATATATTTTTTATTTTTTTTAAATTACCCCTATTAATATTCTCTCAACAATAATCAAGTAAGAGGGAAAAAATTAAGGAAGATAATTAGAGTGCTTTAAAAAAATATCAAATATTAGCTAACTTAACTAACTTCATCTAATTAAATTAGTTAAATATGTCATATATTAAGAAACAAAAGAGTATTTGTACCCAACTTATAGTTTGTGTTTGGGTAAGTCCCAAGCTAATGTTTTAAAAGGCTTCTGACCAAATATTTATTTGAGAAAATTTTAAAATAAATAGTCATATTTGTTTAAAAATGCTCATGGGCAAAACTATGATTTTAGATAAGCTCTAGGGAATAGCTTCTGTAACAGGAAAATAACTTATGGACTGCTCAATTACCATTTTACCCTCATTTTTCTACTCTCTCTCATCTCTTCTCTATCGCCGTCATAAGATAAACACCTATGTCACTTCTCTCGCCATCAGAGAAGAGCAAGTCATCATGGGTTGCGCTCCTCCCTTCAAATCTAGAAGTCGTCGTTGTGGGTCAGAGGTCACAAATATAGAATGAGGATAAGCTGACGATGGAGGAAGAGGAAAAATGATAGGTGGAATATGAACGACAAGAGTTTGTGTTGATATCATCATCAGGCTCAGCAATGTCTGCATCATTGTGGGGGAAGAGCAGTGTAGATATAGAATAATTAAATAAGAGGTGGGAGAGAGCAGGATAGAAAAGGAAAAAAAGAAGAAGAAATATAATTATTTTTCTTTTTATAACATTATACCCTGTTAATTTATTAATGACAAAAATCTTCTAATAATAATCATCTAAATATTTATTTATTCATACTCATTTTTTTTTCTATAAACTCTTTTCTAGAAGAGTTTATCCAAAAGTACTTTAAAATTATTATTTTTCTATATGATATTTTCTAGAAGTCTATCTAAATGGATCTATAATGGTTATGGGCTTATCCATTAAGGGTGAATTGGTAGATTTTTTCCAACAATGTACAATGAATGCATGCATGAATATTGAATGGCATATTATTTGTATTACAAAAAGAATGGCATATTATTTGTTTCAACATTAATCTTGCATTTTTCTCTCTTTCACTCGGGGGTGTTTGAGAGAAATAAAATTCTTTTGGAAATAAAAAGCATAGTTTTGACAAAAGGATAGTCAAACAGTCTAATTTTTTTTCCTGAATAACTTTATATTGGAAACCATATTTTTGGATGAAAAACCCTAGTTTTCCATAATCAATTTTTTTTTATATAAGCTAGTCTCCTTTAAAATTACTTTTATAATTTTTTAAAAAATATTTTCTAAAATCTAATCACCAAGATGAATGGGAATGGATATGGCACGCGAACATGCAATTTGGTCTATTTATATATTATGGAGATTGAATTTGGTGAGTGACATTTATGGCAATCATATCTTGTAACTATTCACAAACTTAAAATATTGTCACCTTCTCTATTCATATGCCCTTTGAATTATTGTTTCAAACACCACTCCCTTCTATCCACTGCCAAATCTCTCCATCAATGCTCACTCCAGACTCTGTCTCCCGGATCTTGTTCTCCATGAATCATCCATGTGCTTCCCAGTCCCAATAATTCATTCACAATCATATCTTACAATTAAAAATACCCCAACTTTTTTCTGGGTTTCTCATTCAACATGTTATCAACTCTTATGCCTGTGGCTACTACCGTTGCCACAAGCTAAGGTTGTAGCAAACAAAACAAACAATATCAGATTACATAGATTTCACTCGTCTTGACCCGACAGGATCCATGTGAAGATAATCCAAATCCGATTTTATTCAACAACGCCAGCCCTTTCTGCATTGAAGTGCTCCAGCTGCCGCTGTTATAGAACTAACCAGTGAATATGGTTTCGCAGACAAGCTTGAAGCTCGAGCATAGCTCGAAGACGATCCCTTCCCGGACGCAGTGAAAAACGCGCCGTTTAACATCTCATCCCCTGAAGATCTCCAGTTCCACTTCTTCCATACGCTCTCCGGTGTATCCTCCCTCTTGGTCACCTGAAAGTGACATTAATTAACCAACAAGCAATTACATATATAAATGAACTCAATTTACACATGAATGAATATTCATATTCATATTCATTTGATTTTATTTAATTTTCTCTAACCTCTTTGAAGGTACCGTCATTAGGAGCAAGAAATCTGTTGCCTTGACTGTTTATGGTTGGATTAGCACTCCCTCCTATGGCATACATCTGCCACTGTGTGCAGTCATTATTCACGACATGGAAGTATCCATGTCTGCATCTGCAATTACACAAAACTTGTCTTCATTAACCAACTCAAATCGATTCAAACCTTAATTCAGTCGAAAAGAGAAGACAAAAAGTTGTTACCTTGGCATTCTCTGGATTAACCCTTCACCGAAATGGTTGAAGGCAATGGTGACTTGCATGTTCTTGTCCTTCATGTAACTGTCACTGTGACCCAGAAGCATTACCTTGTCATGGCGGGTCATGTAATTGTTTGAGATTGTGATCGCCGTCGATCCATGAATCGCATCAATGAGTCCATCTTGGCAATTCCATAAAGAACAGTGGTCAACCCAGATGTGGCTTCCTCCGAAAATGGAAACTCCGTCGCCGTCCGACACAGTTCTCCACCCGAAATGTGTCGGAGAATCTCGTACATAAGCATTACCTCCTCGTTTACAGTCATGAATGTTGATTCCGTGGATTATGATGTTTGTCACGAACTGTATTGTGATGCAAGGACCACCGGCGACGTGAACGTTGGCTCCTCTGCCGTCGATGGTCTTGAAGGAGTTCATCAGAAGTTCTTGTTTGAGCTTGATCACCATGTCTTTCTTGAAGATGATCCAAAGTGGCTCGTTCTGTATAACGCCATATCTGAGGGTCCCTGGCTTGGGATTCACAGGGTGGTCGCCGGGGTCGGTGACGACGTAGAATCTGCCGTCTCTGCCTCCAACGGCGTTCTTGCCGAAGCCAATGCCGCAATCTGCGAGACGCTTCCTGTTGTTTTCCCAGTTGCGATCACACCTCCAACAATCATCAGTGGGGTTTCCAGTCCCACAAGAAAGAAACCGCAGGTTTCTTCTCGATACATTGATGCTCCTGCAATAGAAACGGAGTTATGAAACAGAGATTGAAGGCATGAATATGAGGAATATCAGTGATGAGTGTGAATCATACTTGTGTACTTGTTCGACTACTAATTCTGGATCTTGAAGTGGGGAAGATAAAACGAAGGAAGGAGCAAGAAGTAGGAGAAGGTATGTGAATGAGAATGGAATTTCCATATCTGTCTGCAGAAGTTAGGATTATGAAGCGGAGAGGGAGAGAGAGTGCTTGTGATTTTGTGGAGAAGGATGAAGACAATGTGAGGTTTATATGGTGAAAAACAGAGGGAGTTAACTTTGCCTGATTATAAAAAGCATGTTGCATTTTGGATTATTATAGTACTCCTCATCCTAGACCTATCTTATAATATAAATTATATTATAAATTAAATTTTATATTTAAAATCAGATAAATAATATTTATTTGGGTTAACTCTATGTCTCCATCCATCCCCTGCTTAAAATATTTTTCAGATAATATTTATTATCTTAAACTAATTTTTATTATATTTGATATCTTAAAATATTTTTCAATAATACTTAGTATTATACACTAATTTTTATATATCTAGCATACTGAAATATTTATTAGGAGTACTTAATATTCTAATTTTAAGGTGTTTATTGTTATTTAAAAATATTTTAAGGCCAAAAGTACATCAAAAATTATTTTAATATACTAGGTATTATTAAAAAAATACTTAAGAATATATTAAAAATTAATTTAGATTATTGATTCATACTAAAAAAATATACTTCAGTATGCTAAATTGCATCTGAACCCTATTTGTTTATTTAATTTAAGATAGTTCGGTATATGATTAGGCGGCGCGTAAGTCTAATACTACTAGAATTATACTTTTATCCTTAGAAGATACACATTTGACTTATTTGATTTTTTTGAACCTTAATTTAAGGGGTAATATGATTGAATGATTTCTTGGGAGGGTATTAAATATGGAATAAATTACCAATAATTTGAATTAAACTCATCACATGCTGTGAGTGTAACTAACTATACACATTCGTTTAATTAAAGATACCGTTGACTATTGCTTAGACAATATTTTTTTTTTACTGAATAAGTTTAGATAAATTTAGTATCAATTTCTCAAGACTTAAATAATATTTATAGGGAATCTATAAAATCTCTTATTAAATAAATTCTTATAACAGTAGTGAGAATCGAATTTGTGTCCTTGTGAAATACAAGTCCATTTCTTATTATCTGTGTTAACTCTCATTAGTTGCTTGAAGCGATTTTTTTATACCAAAAAAAGTTTAAATGGGTTCAATTTCGATCTCCACTAAGATCAGTATATAGTTTTATGATTCAGATAGTATTAAAGACTTATGAGATTGTATACTAAAAAATACCTTACAATCATAATAAAAATTAATTTTTTATTTTTATAAAATATGAATTTATTCTTTATCATTCGGGATCATTCTCATTGGCTTAGTCAAAATATTTTGAAAGAATAATAGTTGTAAATTGTAAACAACAAATATGATGACTGATTTTTTTCTGGTAAAATATCGATGGGCACTACTTTTTATAGTAGGATAAAAGACAAATTACATTCTGAAACTAATTATGGATAGGTCAAAATACTTATATTATATTATATATATTATATAATTTCTTTCATCCTTTATGTGGATAAATGTTTTTTTAAACCCCTCAAAGTATTTTTAACCATGCTTTTTTTATTCTTATTTTAGATTTTTATAATCATGAAAGGGGCAAATTTAGAATCATGATGCTTTTTTTGTTTTTAGAGAAATGCATATATGGATCACTGAAACATAATAATGTTAAAATCATATATTAAAATGGTTTAATTTATAACAATTTTAAGAACTACTCGTATTATGAAACTACATTTTTAGATTAATATTATTATTAGTTTTAATAATTTAGTCAAATTTTAGTTTTAATCTGTATAATTTTAAATTATAGTTTGTCATTCTTATAATATTTTTTTATAAAAACCATTAGTTCTTATAATTCTAAATCAACACTTTTTGCCCTTATAATAATTTAGTTTATTTTATATATTTTTCTTAAATTTAATTATTAGGATAAAAATATTTTTTAAAAAAATCTACTTATATTTTTTTATTTTGTAGGAAATATAGAATATAAAATTGGAAGAAGTATATATTAAAAGCATGGGGTAATTAATTGTAATTCTCTTCAAAAAAAAAAGTTTTTTTTTTTAGAAAAAAGAGACAGACTTTACAAAAGTTGATGGAATGGGTCTATTGTAATTTTTGCTGTAGATCTAGGGTGTGTTTGGTAACACCCTAAATCTTAGTTTGAAAAAGGCTTTTAGTCCCAAACCTCAGTTTAAGAAAATTTTTAATCAAATAGTAATTTTTGTTCAAATGGGCTTTTAGACTAAACTATAGTTTAAAACTAAAGTTTCAGGTAAGTTGATCAGAACAGCTTATGGAACAGTAAAAGAACTTATAAACTAACCAATTACTATATTACCCATATTTTTTCTTACACCCTCTCTCATCTCTCCTACTTTTTCTCTCTTTTCTTTCTTACACCCTCTCTCCTCTCATCTCTTATCTCTCCTCATTTAATACTCATACCCTTTTTCATAATTTACCACTCATAAAACCCCTTTTATAAATAACTATCAAACACTCATTTATCCAAAATCACTTTTTTTCTATAAGTTCTTCTAAAAAAACCCTTTTTTATAAGTTATTTATAAACCCATTTTTTTATAAGCTAATTTAAATTTTTTTTTTCACACACACGCACACTTAAAATAAGAAACAAAAGACGCTCGTGACACAAATTCCCCGGAGTCTTTCCTCGGCAGAACGATTTCTTTCAAAACTTAAACCTGTAGTACTCCATACTTTAATATTAAAAGTTATTTGTTATTTTTAGTTAATTAATAAAATTAAATAAATTAATTAATTATAATTATATCTAATTCTCAAAATAAATTTATATCAAATGAACTTTAATATATTTAAATTAATTAATTAACATTTATATTAATTATAATTAATTATTTTATTTTATTTTTTTAATCTATTTAAAATAATCAATTAATTCATATATTAAAATATTAATGTAGTATTTGGATAATACTTTTTTACGTATACTCCCTTATCCTTAATATAAAATTTATTAATTAAATTAAATTAAATTAAATTAATTAAGTTAATTAATATAATATATTTTTTAAAAATATTATAATTATTTTCTATAATTCTTTACTCCTCTTACTTGATTATTGTTGAGTAAATATAAATATAAAGTAATTTAGAAAAATATTAATAAATATAAAAATTATTTTATATTTAAAATTAATATTAATTTTTAAATTAGATTAGTAAGGATGCGATGAGTAATATGTAGGTAAATTTTGTAGTGTTTGTAGTATTATAATAAAAATGGCCAAGTTTACGCTATGGCAGGGTGATGCGCAGTGACTTAAAATGAGTAAAAAATTAAAAAAAAAAATGCCATCATCCATTACTTAATAATCTATTAACTTTTTGTTTTTTAAAAAAATGTTTTATTTAAGAATTTTAAATATAAACCATCAAAACTTTATTAAGAAAAGCTTGATTTTATAAAAAAATTGAATTCAAGAGCTTCAACAAAGGAAGTGCAGCGACAAGAATGTGTAAAGAGATAAGATAGGGTGTCAGAAAAATAGGAGTAAAATAATTTTTTTGATGTCCATAAATTATTTTTTCTTGTTCCAGAAACTATTTCTAAGAATTTATCAAAAACCATAATTTAAAACTATAATTTGTTTCATAAGCTCTTTTACGCAAATATAACTGTTTATTTTTATTTTTATTAAAACTATAATTTTAGACCAAAAACTTTTTTAAAATTATAATTTTAAGGGTTGCTAAACACACTTAATGTGGTAGATATGAGACAATAAGACATTATGTGTGTTTAAATAAATTTTTAGAAAATAGTTTATAGAAAAAAGGGGTTTTGTACAGCTTATAGAAGATGGCTTTTAAAGAAGAATTTATAGAAAAAATGATTTTGAATAAATAAGTGTTTGGATAGTTATTTTCAAAATAACTTTTTATATTGGTAAATTACTAAAAAAGATATTATTTTATTAAAAATATGAGAGATGAGAGAGGATGGAAATGAGAGATGAGAGATGAGAGAGGATGTAAGAAAAAATAAGGGTAAAATAGTAATTGGATAGTTTATAAGCTATTTTATTATTCTAAAAACTAGTTTTAGTAGTTTATTCAAAATTATAATTTAGCCCAAAAGTATTTATGGATAAATATAACTGTTTGTTTTAAAAATTTTCTAAACTAAGGTTTTGCTCAAATTTTTTTTTAAAACTTTAGTTTGAATGCAATCCAAACAGGCCCTCCCTTTTGTGTGTGTGTGTGTGTGTGTTAGAGGTGAAAAAATAGGTTAACCCATAGAAAACCGACCAGCTCATTAAGGGGCGGGTAGCTCGCGGCCCACCACTTTTTTTTTAATTTTTAATATTTTTAAAAAATTATTTCTAAACTTTTAAAATACTAATAAAAAATTTCTAATGTTATATTAGTATAATTAAAAAATTATTAGTATTATACTCTTAAAAATTCTTATTTTTTTATAAAAAAATCTCAAATTTTATAACTATAAATCTAAACAAATATTAACAAAATATTAATCAATTATAATATGTTAACACATATTAATAAATAAATAATTACTTTTACTAGTATTCAATAATAAAATTATTCAAAGTAATATTTAGGTAAAATAAATAATAATATTAATAATTTATAAAAAAAAAGGTTGGCAGACTGTGAGGAGATGGGCTGTGTTTCTTTAGAAAATGGATTGAGTCTGTTTTTCTAACTCTAATGTGTGTGGAATTATTTTTGACAGAATAAAAACCCTCGTGTGTGTGTGTAACTTATATTTAGGAATAGTGTGAGTAGTCTTTTTATATATTTTTATTTTCTTTCTATCTAAATTTAATTTAATGAATTCACATAAATCCTCTTCTTATCAAATTTAGAGGAGAGTATCCACTATAAGGCTTAATCAACTAATTATCTTCCTGTATTTAATATAAGATTAAATTGAAGAGTTAATATTTATCTTAAATATAAAATATATTTTTTATATTTATTAATTTTTTAAAATTATACTTTAATGATATTTATTTAATAATAATTTAATAAGATAATGAGAGAGAAAAATTAAAAAATATTAGAATATTTTAAAAAAAGTGATATTAATTAATTTATCTAATTTTTTTTAGTTAATTAAATAAATTTTATATTAAAAATTAGGAATGTTTTAAGTGTAAGTTTAAAGCATTCCATCACAAAAAATAAAGCAATTCCTTGGATTGGCCATCCACGTGGTTCAATCATTAAACACGTTTTCTTTCCATCTATTTGCATGTTTTGTGGACCCCACCACACATCATCTAGTTTTGTAATGTTCTGTAAACCACGTTTTAATAAACTTTTTTTTTTTGGTAAAGAAATTTTTGAAAAGGGTTTAGGCTCATCCACGATCCAAGGGTAGGGTGAAATCTCCCTTTCTCTTAGGCGATACTAATATCGGGCAGGGCGAGCCGTCTATTACCCTCAGGTATAAACCTAAGCAGCCAAGAGTTAGGATGTCTCCCCAAATGCCGTTACTGGAACCACAACAAAGTGGTACTCTCTAGGATTCGAATACACTTTAAATGGTAGTATATCTTACCCTTTCACCAGCTAAACCCACGGACGATGGGTATGTTTTAATTAACTTAAACAAGCAACATCGTCAGCTTAATCAAATTCACTCACCCAAGCTTCAAGCTTGCGTAGAAAGGCAAGAAACTACACAACATGAAACTCTTTTTACTCGAGAAACATAGTTACAAACAAATGGGAAACCAGCTTTTAGTTAAGAGACGGTCCAACATTAAAAAAATAAATATAATAACTCATATAAAGTTTGCATAAATTTTGAGACCATAGAAAATGAAATTTAATTGCTAGGTCCTAAATATAAAATTATCTTAATTAATTTATTGAATAAAAAAAAGTAGGTAAGTGAGTCATTTGTAATTAATCAGTAGAAGACTTGTGACATTATTTTTTTAAAAAAAATCCCCCTACCATTTAAATGATCTAATTATTAAAATTTAATATATACAGATAAAAGTGTCTCCATAAAATTTCATATAGAAGACAAAATAAAATGAGAGAAGAAATCTTTAGTTCTAAATATAAATTACTTTATAAAAAGTAAATAGCATTAAATTATTTCTTTTCATAAATGCCTGTATTAATTATATTGTATAGAGAAATTATATAAAAAAGAAATTAAATGTAATTAACATAGGTTGATTACTTTATTTTAGTTGGAAGGTATTATTGGAAGGTAACAATATTTTTTACTATTTTATTAATACAAATTAATTTTAACTACTTTTTTTCTTAATTTTTGTAAAATAGGTTGAAGTAATTTATATTAAGGACTAGCGTGGTTTATTTAGGATCAAATCGATTTTATTTTTATTTTTACTCTAAATTACATGCTATATTGTTATTTAATTATCTCACTCTCTACCTCTCTATTATTTTATACTTTTATTATTTTTAATTAATTTTAACCTACTGAATTAGATTATTACTGAAAGTCATGATTCTGCTGATCTCCCATCCCTCCAAAACTGGTTAGAAACGAGTGAAAGCTGTGCCATTGATATCTTATTGTCTCAACCAGGTTCCTCATAGCACTCATAAAATAGCCTTCAGCGAATTGCTTTTGTTTTCAAAATGTGCTCTCATTAAGCCATTATGATTAACCTTTTTATATTCAGCACTCCATATTTCATATTCATTGATTCTATCATTACAAAAGCCTTTATATGATCTGTGGCAAAAGAACACTATTAACACTAAGTGGGGCTGGGTACCCTACCATTATTGATTTTACCGAAAAGTCTGAATCTTTCAGTGCAAAAAAGATTGGATACGTATGATTGCTAATGAAAACAGGTTCAAAAGAACCAAAGATCATTAGATTGAAAGTATAATATAATATAATGAGGATATAGTAGCTGGACACATGGGCTGTTCATGACAAAAGTCATATGTATGTTTATGTCTGAATTGTTATTCCTTATCCAATTGTTTTATGAAAGCATGAAATCACATGCTGGGTTTGACAAAAGCTCTCTTGTGACCTACAAGACCCCATTAATCATTCATTCATTCATTTCCTTCATTATACATATCATATATTCTGTGTTTTCATTTCACACTTGCAATTGTATGTATAAATATATTCATCACATGATGACTTGTTCAATTTGAGATAATTAATGGCTTTCTTCCTTCAATTTGAGTCTTTTAGAGAATGATTGATCGATTCATATGATGATGAGTAGTAGTGAAATATATATAAGATATTATTGTCAATTATTCCTATGAGTTGGTAAGCATTCATCCCTAAATCTGGATTTCATGCTCATCAAGAATATGGCCCATTTAGATTAAGATTAGATAATTCAAATTTAATAATTACTATATTTTATAATTTTGCATATTTTTTTAATATATGCCAAATTTAAATAAATATATTTTTTAACTTTCGCTTCTTTTTTAACAAATGAACTTATTATTTAATAAATGATAAATTAAATAATCAAATTTAGACTACATAAATCTAATTTGAAATATCTAAATTGGGCTTGAGGCCTCTTATGTGCTTATCTTTAATGTCCTGATTTATTAACCTCTCAATTTTATTTTTGTTACTATTATTATATTCTATATAAAATGAGTAATATTTTAATATCTTACTAGTATAATTTTGAAATTTGTTATGATTTTTTTTAAAAATAAATAAAAGTTGCACAATTTTAAATTTTTTCTTAAAAAATATTAAAAAATGAAACTTCACCTTTTGATCATAAGAAGATGTCAAAATACCACTCAAATAAAATTTAATGATAAAAAGAAAACAAAGGCATTTAGGAGATTGAAGCATTAGAGGGAGTTATATTAGAGGCCCCAAACACCTATCTTCGTGAAATAATAAGCATCAAATGGGACTGATATTCTCATAATACTTGTACTCTATAAATTCATACACACATATATAATAAAATATTTGGTAATATTATAATTAAATAAATTCAGAATTTGAAAGTCCCATCTAATCATAAAGGGCATTAAATAGCTAATGAAGTATAGTAAATAAAATTGATTTTAATTTTTGAAATTTTAGATGGTATTTTTTTAGATTTTTTTCTAAATATTTTGAGCCATTGGATCTGCTCTAATTGTGATACCTAAACTCTATTGTCTTCCCCCAAAATATAAGCTTTACTTAATTAGGAAAAGGAATCCTGATATATTATCATTATTACTCCTCTAATTTTTAATATAAAATCTAATATATATAGTATAAATTAAATTATATATTAAATATTGGAGGAGTATTATTATGTTGAAGGCAAATCACATGGAGTAAAGTAGTGTCCGGAAATAAGTTGTTGAGTTGGGAAAAAGAATTAAAGCCACCAGATTTGCATATGATTAGGGAATTGATTTCTGAGAATCATGGGCTCCTTAATTATTCCCTCATCATTCTCATTCGATTTTCGTTTTCTTGTAATGCAAACAAAACGCACAAAGTCCACAATGAAACGCAATGTCGACGTACCATTAACGTACTAAACTCATTAATCAACATAACACGGTCCTAAATCCTAATTAGTATTTAAATGTCAGTTGGCCTGAAATCAGCATCATGTTCATAGGGCAACCAATTTAAAACTCATGCTTAGTAATAATAGTGATGACGCTAATGATGATTTAATTTGTACGAAACGTGATTTTATATTTAAATACTTTTTTATATGAACTTCATAAAGTTTTGTCTGTAAGGTGTGATAAACTTGATAGATTTAATTTTAATTATTTATATTTAAAATAAAATATTGTCATTTTTTGTATTTTAATTATTTAATAATATATTTTTAATAACTATTTATCAAAATAAATAATTGTTTGTGAACTTACAGTTTGAGTTCATGATCCAAATTTATATTCATGTCACGATTTTATTAAACTCATGAGTAATCACCACAAAAATATAATCATACAAAAAAAAGACAAAAGTGTCAATTGAATTATTTGATTTTTTTTTTTATTACTATTCATTTGATTTATTTATAAGGTAAAGAATGTATAATATAATTTTTTTTTATTTGAATAATAAGAGTGGGCACATGCTGCACTTTCAAACATAAAAAGTCGTCCACGTGAGACATTAGCGGATAGTACGGACCTCCCATGTGGAGCTTTACAGCGGAAGCTGATTATACCCAATTTTCATAAATTAATAATATTTGGTCGTAATAATAACGAATTAATAATGATTTGTTCCCATTGGGTGAACGGAAATGGAACCAGAAAAGTCAGCAACATTCCACGTCATCACATTCAGATCCCATGTGTTTTTCGTCAGACCATTCAGGTAATATTATCATTTCTTTTATTATTATGTTTGCTTTTTAATGAGAAGTACTATTGAACTTAAGAGGAATTAGCTTCTTCTTTTTTTAACATTAGAGGAATTTTACTATTTTACAAAAAAAATAATTTCATAGAAGTTCTTAAAAATTTTATAAGAATTAAGAGGTGATTTTAACATTCTCATATTTTTAGAGAACCATGTCTTTCTCCCAAAAAAAAACATCATGTTTCTATATTTGCTGCTCTTTTGATCATACTTTATCATAAAAAATGTGAAATCAAGGTTAAAACACATGGTTTAAATTTTAAAACACTTGGAGGGGTTGAAATTGCAGTGTAAAATATATATGGCAATTGAAGAAAAATTTAGTCACATAAAACATGAAAGAAATTATATGATATTTATATATAAAACAAGAAATTATAATATATATATATATATATATAATATAAATAATAACAATTCATCTTTTACTCTTTCAACATTTAACTCAATACCTCAAATATAGTTTGGTATTCAATCCTTAAATATTTAATTTATTTAAAACTCAGTCTTTATCTTTTTGTTAAAATACTTCTTAATCAAACAACATTGATATATATATATATATATATATATATTAATTTTTAATATAAAAATTAATTAATTTTTTAAATTAATTAAAAAATTAAAATAAATTAATTAATTATAACTAATTCTATCACAAGATGAATTTATTTATGTACTTATTAATTTATCTAAATTAATCATCTAATTTTTAGATTATTTATAATTAATTAATTTATTAAATTTTATTAATTTATCTAAAAAATTAATTAAATTTCGTATTAAAAACCAATGAAAAAAATATAAAAGATGTGCCCTCGTAAAGGAAGAATGTACGTTAAGGAAGGAGAAGGACCGAAGCAACCTGGGTTAACTTGCTTGGTAATTGCTCCAACAAAAAACGACCTACCGTTATTTATATACAGTTGTTCTCGTCATTCTAAAACTTAACTAATTCTAACTAATTTTGGACATCGTCGTACATCTACAACTATTATGCTTTCCAAATATTTTGACTAAGCAATAGTCAACGGTATCTTTAATCAAACAAGTGCATATGGCTAGTTAGTTAGCTATATACACAGCATGTGAATCTTTTCTTGACCTCAAACGCTGCATGTGATTTAATTAATTCAAGTTATTCTTAATTCCTTCCATATTTAATGCCCTCCCAAGAAATCATTCAATTAAAGTGCACTTTAAACTAAGGTTGAAACAATCCAATAAGTCAAATATGTATTTTCTAAGGATAAAAGTACAATTCCCCGTAATATTAGGCTTACCATGCCTAATCATGCACCGAACTACCTTACACTAAATTAAAATAAATAAATAACTATCGTTCAAATGATTAAGAATTTAATGTTATAAAGTATTTTATATTTTATTAAAAATATTTAATATTTTAAATTAATTTTTGATACAATTGGGTGCTAAAATATTTTTTTTAGTAACTTTTAATATTTTAAAATAATTTATTTATTTTTTTTAAAGCATTTTAGTATTAATATTTAATATTTTAAAATACTTTTTGATGTAATTTCGCCTTTAAAATATTTTTTAGCATCAATGAACACTTTAAATTTAAAATATTATTTTTTTAAAAAAAATATCTTAATATACTAGATGTATAAGAAATTAATAAATGATACTAATGATATTTTTTAATAGAGAAAAAAATGAGAGAAAAATAGAATGAGGGAATATTAAAAAGATTTTTTTTAAATAATAAAAAATTTATTATTATTAAGAATGTTTCCTCGTATTATTATTATCTCCTTAATTTTCTTCCCACCAAAATGTAAGTTAAATTTACATTTAAAAAAATTAGTTTACCGAGAGAAAAATATTTCAGCTACTGGATGGATGACGTTAACCCAAATAAATGATACCAATCCATAACGCAACAAACTTTTTATAATCAGGCTAACTTAATTTCCTGTGTTTTTCACTATATATACCTCACATTGTCTTCATCCTTCTTCACAAAATCACAAGCTCTCTCTCTGCCTCATAATCCTAACTTCCGCACGCAGATATGGAACTTCCATTGTTGTTCACATTTCTCCTCCTACTTCTCGCTCCTTCCTTCATTTTCTCTTCCCCACTTCAAGATCCTGAATTGGTAGTCGAACAAGTACACAAGTAAGTTTCTGAATCACCACACACTGACCATTTTAATTTTCTGATATTCTCTATCTTATAACCTCTGTTTTAATTCTTATTGCAGGAGCATCAATTCGTCGAGAAGAAACTTGGGGTTTCTGTCTTGTGGAACTGGGAACCCCATTGATGATTGTTGGAGGTGTGATCCCAACTGGCATAAGAACAGAAAGCGTCTCGCTGATTGCGGCATTGGCTTCGGCAAGAACGCCATCGGAGGCAGAGACGGCAGATACTACGTCGTCACCGATCCCGGCGACCACCCTGTGAATCCCAAGCCAGGAACTCTCAGATACGGCGTTATACAGAAACAACCACTGTGGATCGTCTTCAAGAGGGACATGGTGATCAAGCTCAAACAAGAACTTATCATGAACTCTTTCAAGACCATCGATGGCAGAGGAGCCAATGTTCACATCTCTGGCGGTCCTTGCATCACAATCCAGTCCGTTAATAACATCATAATCCACGGAATCAACATTCATGACTGTAAACGAGGAGGTAATGCTTATGTCCGAGATTCGCCGACACATTTCGGGTGGAGAACGGTGTCAGACGGCGACGGAGTTTCCATTTTCGGAGGAAGCCACATCTGGGTTGACCACTGTTCTTTATGGAATTGCCAAGATGGACTCATCGATGCGATTCATGGATCGACGGCGATTACAATCTCGAACAATTACATGACTCGCCATGACAAGGTAATGCTTCTGGGTCACAGTGACAGTTACACGCAGGACAAGAACATGCAGGTCACCATTGCCTTCAACCATTTCGGTGAAGGGCTAGTCCAGAGAATGCCAAGGTAACAACTTTTTCAAACCTCCTTTCAACTGAATTAAGGTTTGAATCGATTTGAGTTGGTTAATGAAGCCAAGTTTTGTGTAATTGTAGATGCAGACATGGATACTTCCATGTGGTGAACAATGACTACACTCAGTGGCAGATGTATGCCATAGGAGGGAGTGCTAATCCAACTATAAACAGTCAAGGAAACAGATTTCTTGCTCCTAATGACGGTACCTCCAAAGAGGTTAGAGAGAATGAAATGAATATGAATAATGATTCATGTCATGGGTGAATTGAGTTCATATATGTATAATGGGAATGTCATCACTTTCAGGTGACCAAGAGGGAGTATACGCCGGAGAGTGTATGGAAGAACTGGAACTGGAGGTCTTCAGGGGATCTGATGCTAAACGGTGCGTTTTTCACGGCGTCAGGGAAGGGAGCGTCTTCCAGCTATGCTAGAGCTTCGAGTCTGTCTGCAAAATCATCATCTTTGGTTAGTTCCATGACAGCTTCATCTGGAGCACTTAAATGTGCAAGGGGATCGCGTTGCTGAATCAAATTGGCTTTGGCTTCTCTCTAGGAATCTATATGATCTGTTCTCGTTTTCTGTATATCGGTTTTTTTTTTTTTTTTTTGCATTCTTTTAGTATTGTGCTGTAACACTACAACCTTAGCTTGTGGCGACGTGGGCACAAGCGAAAGAGTTGATAATGTACACATCTTCAATGTTCAATGACAAACCCAAAATAATTAATGGGTCTCTCTTTTTAATTTTTAATTCAAATGAAATATGTTTTTTTTTTTTAATGAATTCAATTTAAGGGATATATAAGTGGCCTTTCTATTTGGACATAGGTGCATCGTTTACTCATACGTAATATGGAAGGTAATTTATTTTGAAGGAGTACTGAAAATTATTAAATAATTCAATAGTCTTAAAAAAATATAGGAGTAATAAATTCTATTTATATAATTATCAGACCACCCTTATATATAAATGATAAATTTTTTAGCATACGATAACAAATTGAAGTGCTACAAATGACAATTAGTAGTTGCCATTGTATACTACAGTTATTATTTGTGCTACTTTAAATTATCACTACATGTCTATAGTTATCATTTTTATTACTTTAAGTTATTATTTTGTTTTTAATAGCTTATTATTTGTAAATAAAGGTAGTCTTTAATTGTATAAATTAAATTTATTATCCTTAAGTTTCTTGAGACTATTTAATTATTTGATTATTTTATAGAATTTTTTTATATTAAATTTTCTTCTACATGATCCATGTGTAATTTTCCCTGTAAAAAAATTAATATTTATATGAATTATGGGCATCATCTAGAGGATTTTAACTGTATTTTAAACAAAAATAAAAGTAGTTAATTTTAGGTTAAGAATAATTTATTTATTTTAAAAAAAAGAAATAAGTTCCAGTTTATTTTACTTTCTTTCATTTTGTTTTATTCTCTCTTCTTTTCTCGCACAAGAAAAATATATATTTTTTATCTGAATTTGAATTTTGATCTAAGGATCGACGTGAACGAAGAGGAGAAACAAGAGGGATATGCTACTGTTCATCATCTTCTTCAGTGAGGAAGTCGATCGCTCTCATGGATGGACTCCTTGAAGCCGGACTGAGGAGCACCGTTCATGTGCGTTTTATTTTCTTCTTGAGCTGCACAATAGGAGGTGAGAGAAGGGGAGCTGAACTAGTGCCGTCGCTACCTCTTTCTATGAGAAAAGTGAAATCGTTCTTGTTGATATTTCACTTTTCCATCATAAAAAGTTAAAATGAAAGCGAAATGATTCTTAATCTAAACGAGTTTTCCATAAATACAAAGAGTCATTCTTGACCTAAATGTTTTCTAGACTAATAAGGAGAAGGCATGTGAAGAAATGGCACCTCTCTTCACTCCTATAGCAAAGGGCTGCTCATGATTCAAACCCATGTTGATTGTAGAGCCATGTTGAGCCTCAAGCAATAGATTTTCATATTTTGAATTGATATTTTTATTAGGGAATTAATAAAGAGAAAATAGCATTTATTTATTTAAAAATTTCATTAGTAAAAAATACATGATATTTTTTATGAAATATATCAGTACTTAAATTCAAGATCTTCTCTTGAATAAAATTTTTAAATAGCAAAATTTTTCATTAATAAATTTGACAGCGATCAAAAGGCATGAAGGTTCTAAGATGACTTTTTTTTTTGTCAATAAAACTAATGGTATTAGAGAATCGAAAACACAGGTTATAAAATTAAAGAACCAAAATAAAATTATGTACAATTAAAAGACCAAAGATAAACTTTTGCAAAACATTTAAAAAAAATCCCAAAGTTGATGTTCATAAACAAGATATTAATATGATGTACACTAAGATAATATTTTATAAACATCCCCAGGAAAAAAAAAAAGAGGCAGAGAAACCCAGCTAAAAAAATGACAGCATCACATGTTTGAACAATTATGCCTAGTCATTACGAGTTGTCAAATCTGTATTGCAAAATTTGGAAACTTCATAATTCCCTACCCCTTATATACCATTTCAATTTTTTTTTGTTAATTTCATTTTCTTCACCAAATACGTGACTAGAAAGACCAAGCCAGAAAGTGAAGATGGATGTAATAAGCAAAAAAACAAAGAACAAGAAGAAGAAGCAAACGATATCTACGAAATCAATTCAAAGCAACTGAGTAGTAAATGACCATTCACAATGTATCAAACTATGAAGAACTAGTTAAAACCCTAAAGATAAATAATATCCATGAGACCATCATGACCATATATGACAGCAACAAACAGAGGCCCTTAATTAAGACTTAATTAATTACCCTGCTTAGACCTTCAAGATGCTTTCTTTGATCCTATTTACAGAATAAACAAAGACATTTAACCCTAAATGCTACTATGCATGGTGATAGTGATAATGATAATGATAATAATAATAATAATAAATAGGATTATGAAGAATTTGTCAGCTTAGATCAATATCAACCCTTTCTGGCTCCCCCCTTTCAGTTTGGTCCTCCCCAAGCTGTGTTCCTAGCTGCCCTTTGTCTCCAGCCCCAAATGCAAATAGCTTCCCAGATTCAGTAAGTGCAAATGTGTGCGCGTTCCAGTACACAGAATTGGTCAGACTAATTTGTACCACTCTCTCTTTTGCCTGTTTCAGTGAGTTTACAATCTCTGGAGTTAATACATTTGCATGCCCATTTCCCTGTACATAACAAGGCATGAAATTGTTTAACGACTTCTTCAATGATTCATGATCCTCTTCAGAGTCTAAAATATCAATATCAATATAAAATATAAATCATGTAGTGAGTCATATTGTTCATAAACCGTGAATAATACAACTTGTCGAAGGTTCCAGGTAAATGCACAAAGACTCTGGCTAGATAGACAAAAAGGGCGGCTCACACCAGGTGGAGTGTGGAGAGGGACAGATGTACATAACTTTACTCTTAGAAACAGGGAAGCTGTTTACAGGATTTAAGCTCGTGACATTCACGTCATATGATAACAACCTTACTCTTCTAATTAGAACAATCTGACTGTAAATACTTAAAAGATGTGCCTATTTTTGTTCGTTGTGCAGAAATCAAATTAAAAAAATTTTCATAAAGGAGGAGAATATTTAACACATTTTGTTTGGAAAAGTCGAGTAAATAACTCTTCAAAAAAGGAGAAAGAAAGAACCAAAGCAGACCTGTGCATCATTTCCAGGGTTATGCCCAAGACTAGCAGAATCTCCACAACCAAATGAATACACATCACCAATATCAGTCACCACAAAGGTTGTGTAATCCCCTGTAGCAACATGAACAGCCTTGACATTGCTCAATGCTTCAACTACTTTAGGTACTAATTCACATTCTTCATTTTCATGACCCAAGCACCCGTACCGGCCCCACCCCCATGTGCAAACTCGGCCATCCTGCCCCACTACAGCAGCATGCCATGCACCAGCTGCAACTACCATAGGTTGAAGTTTTAAAAGTCGAAACTGTTCGATCAAACGGGGCTGTTTCTCATCAGTTCTTGACCCATGCCCAAGCTTTCCACCCAGGCCGCATCCAACAGAGTATACTGACCTATTATGTTTTCAAGAGATGATCATCAAACAATTAGTCAACACTCAAATGGTCATACCACTATTAACCAGGCATTCTTGCACTGATGTGGCAAAACAATACTGTTTTGTTTGACAACACATATAGTTTTAATCTTTTTCAATTGACTTAATGTGCTTATCAAATGTCCATGCATCTGCAAAAGGATTTCATAAATATGAGCTTTATTTAAGTTTCTGAAGCATTGTTGAATAACCAATGAGTTGTTTTTCAAAGTTGAAAGAGTCCAAGACATGGAGATAAAGATCAAGCTCACATTCCACTTGGTTGACAAGCTAGGCAAAGAAGATAGCAGTATCCAGCAGCAATTTGCACCACTGGTATGTGTTCAAGAGCTCCTAATAAAGGATGAGGTTCTTGATCATTTGGATTAGTGTGGTGACCAAGTTTGGTATCACTACCCCAACAAAAAGTATAAACTCTGCCTTCTCTTGACAATATAGCTGTAAAAAAGTTTCCAATTGCAGCTTGAACCACAAATATGCCTTTCAAAGACTCTACCAACTGTGGAGTGGTAATTGAATTAGCTCCTGGTGCTCCGACCTCAGCATCGCCAAAGGAATCTTTCCCAAAGGTGTATACCTGCCCGGAATCACTTATCAACATCGTCCTCCCAACCCCAGCGGCTGCTTGTATAATTCGAATGCCTTGCAAAGCTCTGCAACACAATGGACTTCTGTTAACTTCAAATCAAATAGTTCAGTCACCAATTTTTTCTTAGTGCTTTAAAGTATAAGCTGTGGCGACTAAGGAGCACAATTTCTCCCGACCTGATAGGCTGAGGGCGCCATTCCCATTCGGTGGAACCATGCCCAAGTTGTCCAGAACTGTTGGAGCCGAACGAGTAAACAACCCCTTTTGATGTCACTGCAATACTATGACCAGGGCCCGCTATCGCCTGTGATTTCTCCCTCCTGCTGCATGCTTCTCCAGCCCGTAAATACCTCAGAACAAATTTCCAAGTGCCTCCACATAATTGCTTCAATTCTTGCTGTTGTTCACTGGTCATTGGCTTAAAAATGGCTCTCTTCTTGCACATGTCCAATGCAGCGAGCTCCGATAATGACAGATTGAAGTCAGGATAAAAGTTTGCTGGCTGCCTAAAAAAGGAGCATGTTGCCTGCAACAGCAAGAAAACCAAAGACATTATTAGCTTCAGTTCCATTCAACTGAAGGACTTCACAATTATGCGTATAGAAAACTTGCCTCCAGTCTAGCAAAGTCCTCAGGATCCAAATTACACACCGTGAGGACATGAAGAACGATGTGGGGGTGGCTAGCCGACAACGGAAACTCTCCCGGACTCGAGTTTCCATAACAATGGCGTTGCTGTCTTTGAAATGTTGGAAGAGGTGTCGCAACAATAGCAGTAACTGGTTGGTCAGGAATGCTATGGTATTGTAAAGTTGGGGTACCGCTAGCAGTGGCGTCCATGGGCACTGCGTGGAGTAGGCAGTGCCCACACTTTGAAGAAGAAAAAGATCTTAAACTTCTGGGAATTACGAAAAATATATGTGCAAATTTTATTATTACATTAATAATTTCTCTGTTCCTCTAATATTATAGCATCTGAAACAACAAAAGTGTGTACCTTAAAATTTATAATTGACTAGCAAATCTCAGGTCTCAAACCTACAAAGGAAAGAAAATGCTTATAAAACAGAATTCATTTAGTGTGACATGATAAATAATAACACTAGAAGGCATTTGGAAAGAAAGAGAATTCAAGCCATTGGTATGTCACTCATCCCTATGAATGAAGATCAGAAAGCCACATTTGCTCCCAAATACCAAATGAAAAGAGAAATCAGAGTAATGGATATAAGAAAATCACCATTACTCGTTTTGTTAAGGGGCAAAAAATATCATTTAGGTAATCCAAATAAAGGGCAGGCAAACACCCTAATGCAAGGCGAAAACTTTGAGCAGAAGAATTAGCGTTGAAGACAACAGAAACTAAAAAGGAAAGGAATTTCGGAAATCCAAGTTGAAGAAAACACAACCCACGTGAATTCATAATAATTCAACAGAGATTTTCCCCCAATGAAAACGAATCAAACCAGCCAAAACGGTCCTATCCTGAATACTGAAACCCAGAAACAGGTCCGCAATCAATTTTTTTTCAATTGAAAAAGAAATTGGTGTTTGACTTTCCCCCTGATCACCAAAATTATGAGTAACCCAATCGACAAGCACACTTGCTGAATACGCAACCACGAAATTGGAAACAAAGAAAGAGAGAAAGAAAGAAAGCATTGAGAGAATCTAGGGAAGCAGAACAAAAAATTGCAAGCTTAACAAGTTTCCGATCAGTGCATTGCGATAATCGCAGATCGAATCATTAAAAGAAAACAGAGAAAAGCGGCGATTACATATAAAGGGCATCATCAATGATTCCTGAAACTCAATCTGCATCCGTCAACAAGAGAGCAGAATTCCAAAGTGAAAAAACAGTAAATAAACGAAGGGTGTTTCTCAATTATGATAATGACGACGACGAAGGTGGAATATATAAAGTGGGAGTGGGGGGTTTTCAATGAAGAATTGAAGAGATAGAAGGATAGAGATGAAGCAACATAATTTAAGCTTTTTTCCCCTGTGAGAGAGGCGTCTCTGCGTTCTCTCTTATATCTGCTTTTTCCCCAGCGATGATGAGGTGCCAGATTGGAGAGGAGCGAAGGTTGAGACATCACCATATATATATATATATGTAGACACACACACGCAAGTATCGTACACGTAAGTTTCTTCATTGTTTCAGTTCCTCAAGTTTAGTGGAACCCAATTATCGCTAACATTGATTTCCGGGAGACTCATTGTTTGTTCGCAGCCTTTTTTGAACAATTTTTTTTTTCAAAATTGATAATACTAAAAACTTTTTAAAATTATATAAATTTTATTGTAGTTTTTTAAATTTAAAAAATATATTTTTAGCTTCTTAAACTTAACGCCAACACCATTAATTTCATCATTTAACCGAAGATAGAAAATATAATGCTGAGTTATTAAATTTAAATGATAATTATACAATAAAATATTAACAAAATATATTTATATTTTATTAATAAGTTATTGATCGATATATTAAGCAATTTTATTATTGTAAAAAAAATAAATTCTAAAAGATATATTTGTTAAAAGGGTGAAAACTATTTATAGTTTAAACTTTATATATTCTTGACAAAATCAAAATAAAAAAATATATTTGTATTTTATTTTTTTTAATTTGTGTTATATTCTATATTAAAATATTTAGAAATATTTTGTCAACACATTAGTGTTAAAAGGTCATTTTAAATTCATTGAGTCAAATATTTGTTATTAGTGAAGTTAACTATTATAAATTTAAAAGATTAAAAATATTTTTTAAAAATTTAAAATACTAAAATGAAATAAAATATAAATATAAAGAACTAACCATATATTTTAGTTATTTATTTACCATTGATTTTCTTTTCTTTTCTTAATATTATGAAGTTTAAAATAATAAAAAATTATAATTTTTTTGTTCTTGAAATTTTTTTAATTATCAATTATTTACTATCAACTATCATCAACTATTATATCAACCAACTATATATATAAAATCTTGCAATACATAATTCAATAGTAAATTGGTACGTTTGAGTTTCATAATCATTTTTACAATATAAATTAATAGGGTATTAATACCCTAATTAATATCATATTTTTTTAAATATTTATATTTGACAATATGAGTTTATTAATATACACAATATAAGTTATTGGGATATTAATATCCAATAACTTCCTTTTTATACTTTTGAAAATCTCTAATGCATTTGACAATTTTCGATCTTTTTATAATATAAATTAATAGAGTATTAATAACTCAATTAATGTCATAATTTTTTTTAAATATTTATATTTGACAACATGATTTTATTAACATGCACATACAATCTAAGTTATTGGAGCATTAATATTTCAATTAGTAATATCTCAATAACTTCCTTTTTATATTTTTGAAAATCTCTAATGCATTTAACAAATTGCACGGGAAAATGTTTTTAAGGGTGAGAAGTAATTGAGATATTATAAAAATAGGATGATGAAATATCGTCCCATACATGGCATGGGATAGATTCTAGTTTAGTTCATAAATGTCCACGCGAACTAATTCCATTCAAGGAAGTATAAGGACTCAAAATTATATTTTACTGAATTAAAATAATATGACATATGAAGAACATAGTATTGGGATTCTAAATCATGTAAATATTAAGGTGGGGCTTCAAAATCTTTTAAAAATTTAAATAGGATTAATGGGATTATAGATTAAGGCTTATAGATAAAAAAATAAAAATATTAAATCGGATCGATTTATATCTATTTTTAACTGAACTGTGTATCATAAGATTTTAGGAATATAGTTGATAGTTGATAAATGATGATTTATAGTTTAAATTATGTAAAAAAATTTGAACTTTTACCCATGTAAATAAAATTTCTTGACCTTTTAAACTTTTGAAGGAATCTCCTCAATTTTTATTTTATTTTTTTCAATAAACCCACTCTTATATTATTTTAGTTAAATAACAAACAAGTTAATAGCAAGGAGATATTTGCATGAATGTAATAATTTTGAGAGTATTGTAAAGTTTTAAAGATTTTAAAAAAATATTTACATATAATTCAAATTACATGAATTTATATATGTAAGATCATCCCATTGTAATTTGAACTTTAAAATCGGTAATCAGCTTAGATTTTATTTTTCTTTAACGGGAAATTAACGGCAAATCCGTTAGCCCCAGTTTAGTGGCATTTTAATTGGATTGATTATTTGAATTATAATTGATAAATTAAAATTTTTTATGTGTGTCTCGATTTTAAACAAAATGCATCCACTATCTTATAACATTAAATGGCATTATGTGAGATTCCATGTTTAGTTATTTTTATCAAAACTTATATTCACACAATATCTTTTATCAACATAAGATGAGTGCTTTTCAAGTATCACACCACTTGGTATCTCAACTTCATATTATTGATGAAAGTAAGATGAGATTTACCAAAGTTCCCTCACAAGTTTTTCTTTTAATAATTCTCCCATTAATATTGGTCATTTCTCTCTCTCTCTCCCCTCTTGGTTCACTCTCATCTCTGGAATGAACACACGACCGATCCTCAATTGAATCGGTTGAACTGATCAGTCTAGTTGTATTTTCAAAATAGCGTTCCTTTCATATATTTATAAGGGCAGTTGTGCTCGTACGTAGAATTGAACTCAAATAGCTAGTTAGAAGAGCTTCTTGTAAGGGAGAGCTCAATAACAAGTGGAAGATGTAAGAGGCTACAAGATGCGGTCGGCATTATTACTTCATCAAATTAAAGGCTATATATTGGACACTTGGCAAATGTAAGAACCAATCAACTATCAATTATATTTTTTAAATTTCATAATACCCAATTCAATTAAAAATAAATTTTAATCGATCTAAGTCAATATTTTAAACTTTTTGTCTGCAATCACAATTGATCTTTAAAATTTTTTTATGGTAATTAAATAATAATTCTATTAATTAATTATATGATATTTTAAATTTTTATCTATAATGATATTCATAACAATAATAACCATAAACTAATTTAATCTTTAAAAGATTTTGAGTTCCATGATGATAATTAATCAGTAATCTCATTAATTAATTATATGATATTTTAAAATTTTAACTATAATAATAATTTATAATTATCATAAATAATTAATTATAACATATTTTTTTGCTCTGTGCAATACAAGGAGGAGAAATCTCTAGTTGGATTTCGTATTCGTATTATCATTTTTTTTATTTTTTTATTTTTTTAATTGTTAGAATAGATAATTAATGGGCATTCTGAATTTTTAATTAAACATATAGAGGATACAATTACTGATTATGGGATATGAGTAATGATGGCTCCTGCTTGCAATGTTGCTCAACGCCAAAACAAAGTCATGAAGACTGTATCCAATTATTAAATCCTCTTTCGTTCCCCCCATCACATGTTGCTGCAATCAATCATGAGCTCTAACGTACGGTTCACCATTCGCGAACTAAGAAACTCATGAGCCCTCCTCCTCCTTTTACCCTTATGCATGCTCTCTCTCTCTCTCTCTCTCTCATGTTGCTTCTTCTTCTGCCTTGTCATTAATAATGTAGGATTAAGAGTGTCTAACTCAGCATGCATGCATGCATGTCGCCACTTTCTCTACGGATTGCATGCTATTAAATAAAGCTCAATATGGGTTGATCTGTTAGTTAGACCAATAAACTGATGAATCAATATCATAAATAGTTCGATTAAAAGTTTTAGACGGATTATGTTGAATTTTATATTTTTTCCCCTTATTGAAATAATGTTGATTGGTCATCACATTAGTTGAAGTAGTGGTTTAAGGGTTAGTAGTACAGCCGTAATTGAATTGACTGGGAAACAAATCATCTCCTTTGTCCGGCTTTACTCAACACCTATGTGCGGTTCCACCACCTCCGGCAGCATCTCCACCTCCAGTAGTGAGGGAGGGTGAAGAAGCAGAGGAGGGAGACATTTCCGGAGGTGGTGGAGCCGCACATAGGAGTTGAGTGAAGCTAGACATGGGAGCTGAGTTGGGAGCCAAAATTATATTTCTTTTAAAGGTGTTAAGTAATATTTTTTGCCACTAATATAAAATTTTAGGTTAAAAAAAAAAGAGAGAGAAAATATAAAATTCAATTGAATCAATTCAAAGCTCTTAACTAGTTAAAAAATGAATTCACCAACTTACTGACCATCTTAGATTATAATTTTTTTTATATAAGAATTTTTAGAAGGGATTGAGCTTACCCATAATCTAAAAATATAATAAAATTTATCTTTTTTAAATAATATTAATATTAAATAGTACTAATTTGATATGATAAGTAGTCTTAAATTGTATATGAATGCTAGGGAATCAATAATTATGAGATGGAAAAAAAATAGTATGTGGGCCCAAACTATTGAGGCTCCATTTGGTGTTTGGTTGAGATATACTACGAAGAAAAGAAAGTTAAAGCCCATTATCATTTTGTACCAAAAACAAAAACAACATTGGTTTTCATTCACCCATCCTCTATTGGATTTAACTGATAAAGGAGTGAGACATATAATCATTTAAAATATATTCAATTTTTAAAAAGTATTATTTTATTGTGATTCCAGTCACAACGCTTGCAGAGGCATGCTAACTCCTAGGTGCCTAAGTTTATACCTGAAGATAATAGATAACTCGCTTTACCCGATATTGGTATCACCTAGGAGAAAGAGGGACTTCACCTTGCACTTGGATCATATATGAGCCCAATCATTTTCTAAAATATTTTGTAACAAAAAAAATATTGATTTTCATTCATAAAAAAATTTTAAATGGTTTACACCTACAAATTATTTCTAGATAGATTAATAGAGTTATGGATATATTATAAAGAATACTTTTTCTAGACAATATATTTGGCATGTGTTTTTCAGATTTACGACATTTAATAGATTCAAAGTAGATATAATTAAATTCTTAAATAGTATAATTTTTTTTATACTCTCTCGTAACAACAAAAAATGATAAATGGTTGTAACAAAAAAAACCGATTAATGGTTTCCCTTTTGAGTGAAAAGCGAAACTCCCCCTTTCAGTGTATCAACACTGAATAAGAGCCTCCAAACAGAAAAAAGGTTCTTACACGTCACAAATTAATATTTAAATATTTTATTAAAAAATATCTATATTTAATATCTTAAATATTATTGTTTCTAATAAAATGATATATGTGTTTTTAAAAAAGAAACACTAAATTAGAGCCAAACTTAAGATAAATTTATTTTTTTTCATAAATGTAGTATTTATTTTAAAAAAACCTTAAAGGTGTACTCCTTGTATAATTAATATATATTTCTTTTCTAAATATTAGTATTTTTGTTTCTAAATATATGTTATTGAATATTCTTTAAGCAATGACTAAATAATATTTTGATTAATTAAATATTCAAATAACATTACCTAATTTTAAATAAATTTGTTAAACTATATAAACCTTTTAAATTTCAAGTGCACCCAATATCCTAAATTATTATAATTAATGTCTTAAAATATTTAATGATATAATTAGCAGAATTATTAGCTAACGGAAAGTTAACTCTGATAATATGTTTACTGTTGTGCGTCACTGTTCTCCCCATCCTGACTGAATCATCTGAAGACCACGTGATCCTCGTCAAGAAGTGCCATGCGTCTCTCACTGAAAGCTATGCTGAAACAAAACCGAAATCTATGTTTTGCAAATGAACCTTCACTTAATACACATCAAGACATGGTGAGATTATGGAGATTCCGAAGCTTGGAGAAAAGCCGCTTCAAAAGCCCATCTCATCTTCTGCTCCACTTCCGGCGTCGACATGCCCAGCGCTGACTACCACTTCCTCAACCTCTTAGGTCTCAAACCTTCCACCAAACGATTCATGCTCTACTTCCAAGGCTTCTTGGCCGGCGCCACCGTCCTCCGACTTGCAAAAAGATCTCCCCGAGAACAACGCTGGCGCACGGGTCCTTGCCGTATGCTCAGAGATATCCTCCGTCAACGTCCACCCACCTTCTGAAACACACCTAGACTCATTGGTCAGCCATGCTATCTTCGGCGACAGTGCTTCCGCTGTAATCATAGGATCCAATTCAGAAACTTCCATTGAAAGACCATTGTTCTATCTTGTTTCTTCATCACGACGATTCTGCCAAACTCTAAAGGCGCCATTGAAGGACAATTACGTGAAGTGCTAGAGACAGGGAAGAACTCGTTGACATGGGAGAAATCGCCGACCAAAGACGATGGTGTGCAGCCGAATGTTTGACTACGTCCGAACGAAAGTAAGTATGAAATTAAAGACTGAGAAATTGAGTTACAAGCAGAGAGGAATTGGGAAGGAAGGAGAAATGGCATCATTAATTTCTCAGTCAAAGTTGTGAAGAAGGAAGACGAAGAAGAGAAAGAAGTAGAAGGGAACGTAGCCCACGCGAAGAGATCCGGGCGATGATTCAGTGAAATTGGAGAACCATGACGATGAACAGTAAATATTAACCGAATTTATTACTCCAATTTTAATATTTTAATATATTAATTTCACTACTAAATATTTTAATGTTAATTGTACCTTAAAAAATAGTTTAGGTTGTTGGATAAATTTTAACACAATATTTAATTTGAAATAAATAGTGAAGAGAGTATTACGTTGGAATTGAGCACTAGATAATGTGTGAAATTAAGTGAGTTGGATTTATTTATTTAAAAGTAAAAGATAGGATAAATATTAAATAACACGTGTGTATTAGGAAGTGGACACATGTCTAATGATTGGGGACAAGCTATTCATTAGAGACCTACCAAAAACCACCTGAAATCAATCCTTCAACACAACCCAAACCTAATCATGCGATCAGAATCTCCTGCAACACTGCTCCCTCTAACATGCTACGCCTGCTTCTGAATATAATATTTGGTGTTCTTTAAGCACTACAAATTTTAGAAATTAAAAAAAAATTGTTGAAATTGAATTCTTCCTGTTTAATTAATATTTTAAATAATTAATTTTTCTTTTTTAATATTTTCAATGATTATTTTGAATTTTTTTAATATTCATATTTAATATTTTCAGTATTAAAAAATTAATTCTAACAAAAACTCCTGATCTTTTCTTCTATTTTTTTTTGAAAATTTCATAATTTATGATGTCTAACTTTGATTAATTTTCTTAGAAGGACGAAGTAAATAAACAGAAAAATATAACTTATTTTTGTCCATGATCTCTTTCACTCATCAATTTAGCTTTTTTTAAAAGTCAGAAACCAGAGATAGATTATCATATTAAAAACCTCCAATCCAACACACATGCATCATGCTCAAGCACGGATTACGCTCTCCCGACCCCCGGGTATCCTTCTCTTCATTTTCTTCTGTAGTTTTTTTTTTTTTTGACATTTTTGTTGCATGCTGCCTGATGGTGTGCTTATAAATAGTTTTTGCAGTTTGCAAATTGATCCTGCCTTTACCAGACCATGTGACCTAATCCAATCATATTATCACCCAAAGGAGACTGAAAAATATTTCATACCACTTTAATCTTACCATCAAATACTTTAATCAATTGGTCGTTCTAACTAGGGCACAACTCTAAAATTTATAAAATGTTTACAGGGAACTTACTAGATTATCTATTAAAAGAGTCTTTACAGTGGCAATAAAAATTAAATTCATATCCTTATAAAATATAAATATTTTTTTATTATATGTGTTAATTCTTATTAGCTTAAGCTTGAATTGAATAATAGAAGAGAGAGGAATCAAAATGGCAACAGGTGTATTTATTTGTCCGGATGGGCTCATTGGACAGTGGTTTATGGTTATTTTGGGCTTGGGCTTCATGGGCCAGAAGCTATATTTCTTCATTTTGGAGCCCAGATTAATTATTGATTGAAATGGGAGCATGCCCCAACATAATGGAGGACAATTACACTTATTATATTAGATTGTTGAATCACTAATGCTTAGATTAAGTAGAAGTAACTAGTCTCTCACAACATAAAAAATTAATTTTTAAATCTCTATTAAAAACTGTGTACACATTTAGTACATATATGGATTAGCTATATAGAATTGATTTTGCACTTCTTAAAGTTAATGTGCAAAAGAATTGTATAGTAAAGCACAGAAGTGTAATTTTTAAACTTATTTAAATTGACCCTCTATATTTGATAGAATTTTAAATATGATTATCTTTAATAATAGAATATATAAGTATTAGTAAAAGGAAATTATATATTTTTGATATATTATAAAATATATAATGTATTAGTTTATTAAATAATTTTATTACTGATCAACATTAAATATTTATTAATAAAAATGATAAATAATTTATATAAACATTTTCTTTAATTTTAATAAAATATTTAAATATTTTAATTATTCAATTTGTTTATATTGAAATATTTTATATGCCACTAACTATTGAATATATTCAGCCGCATATAAAATAGGAAAAATAATAGAAAAAGACATTAAAAAATTATAAATGCTAAAAATTGACATTGTTATGGTAATACTTGATCTGTTATTGGTAATTGTCCCATTTTGTCATTTTTTATTTTTTAAAGTATTTTTCTATTATTTTCTCTATATAATATATTGGAAGTACTCGCATAAAACTTTTATAAATTTCTTTATAAAAAAGTCAAAAGAAAAAGTAAGACTAACTTATTTTAATATGTATGTATAATAAATTAGTTAAAAGTGAAGAAAATAGTGAATATATTTTTTTTAAGAAACAATTTTATAAATATCTAGATAAAAAGATACATAAAAAAAAGACTTCAGCGGCTAACATCAACAGTAGAAAGTAACAAAGAAAAAAAACATGTAAAGAAACTTGCAATAAAAAAAAAACAGACAAACACTCGGAAATCATAAAGCCCCTTTTTTAATATAGAAAAATTTATATAAGTTCAATATCAGTCTCTCACTAAAATTAGGGTACAGTTTCAGAAATTAAAAAATACTTATAAAAAATTTATAAGATTACCTACTAAAAAACTTCTCATAATTGAAAGATTCATAAAGATCTGAATGATATAGTATGCTCGAATTCGAACCTCATATAGGGGATAAACCAAAGCAAGTCTTTCGTCCTGCATCAGCTAACTCAACTTTATAAGAATAATAATTCAAGTAATAAGAATGATAATTCTATACAAAAATATAACAACTCAAGTAAAAAGAAAAAGAGTAACAATTCAAATAATATGAATGATAAATTTTAGAGAAAAGAATAATAATTGGGACAAAAATAATAATAACTGAGATATTTTTTCTAATGGTTGTTCGTTTCAGAAAGACTTGAATGCTATATTGTACGCCCAAACTCTAACCTGATGTAGGGGACAATCCAAAGCAAGTGTCTCGTCCTGCTCCATGCACCAGCCAACCCAACTTCATTCACGACCACATAGAAGGCTTCAAGCCTTCAACATTTTTGGAAAGATTCTCTACAAACACTCACTACGCAGAGACATTCCCAAAAGTTACTTAACACCGCCATTGCACACAAAAGCATTAGGTACAAAAAAAGAGCAAAAGGGACTAGGTTAGTATAAATACACGTGACACTTGGTTCTTATCCAACCTCAAATACTATTGGAGAACGTTGTCAAAATTTAAAGCGACACCAAGGATAGAAAGCGATATGCATGGGCGCATATTCCTCATGCCTATCATACTCATAATATACTGTTTGTTATTGGGTCGTATTTAATCAGCTTATTATTTTTTTATATAAAAAATTTTAAAAAGGAGTTGGGCTCACCCACGATCCAAGAGTAGGAAGGAGTCTCTTTTTCTCCTAAGTGATACCCATATCAGATAGGGTGAGCCATCTATTATCCTAAATATAAACTTAAGCATATAAGCACCGTGACTATAACTACAATAAAGTAGTACCCTCTAGGGATCGAATACGCTTTAAATTATCACATGTATTATACCTTCACCAATTAAACTCATAAATAATAGGTCATTTATTTAATCAGCTTATGTGCCTAATTATAGTTCCCTATAATCCCTGCAATGTTTGGGGTCAATTTTGCGGTCTGGAATTTACTGCAAACTCAAGAGCATTGAAAGAGTAACTTCAGAGTTAGTGATAGTGATTAAATTTATATCAATTCAATTGTGAGTAGAGTAATATAATTTAATTAAAATATATAGGAGTAAACATTTTCATATATAATTCTAAAAAATAATATTACCTCCAATCCTTTATATAAGAGTTAGTTAATTTTTTTAAATAGATTAAAGAAGCCAAATAAATCAGTTAATGATAACTGATATAAAAGTTAGTTGACTAATTTAGATAGACTGAGAAGTATATAATATTGATTTATATTAAGAGGTAAGATTTTTTTATAATTAATTTATTTATTTATTTAGCTTTTTTAACCCATTAAAAAAATTAATTATCTCTTATATTAAAAAGTAGAGAGAATATTTAAATAAAAATTGAGTTAATCTATAAGTAAATGAAACATTACGTATGAACCACACATAGAATTATTAAAACACAAATTTAACTTACTTTTATTTTTTCACTTTAAACTCAAAATGGCGAGGTTTTAGGTTTATCAAAGAAAGAAAGAAAAATGTAGAATCCAGCTTGATTAGCCTAACCAGATTTATCATGGATGTATGTGTGATGTACAATGGCAACTTCATAATTAATTGATCGAGTTGTAATTATAATATTGCATTACTTTTCTTAATTTTATAAAAAAAATTTAACTAATTTATATATACTAATAAAACCTTTTTGAGAGGCTTATAGTATAAGGGAATTAGTAACTGCTTCTTATGATATATATTTTAAATTTATTTTAAAAAATATTTAAAAAAGTTAAATTTGCCATAAAATTCAAATAATTTTTAATATTATAATTAATTATACTAAATTTTAATATCATAATATTAATTATCACAGTATCGTACTACCTCATTAAATATTAGTATATATGAAAAAATAATTTAATTCTTGTTAAAATGATCAAAATATCTTATAAAAATAATAATATTTTTTAAAATATTTATTATAAAGTGTGTGTTTAGATAAACTTTTAGAAAAGGATTTATAAAAAAAAAATTTAGGTAGTTTTTAAAAAAATACTTATGGATAAGAGTTTATGAGCAAAACGTGATTCTAAATAAATTAGTGTTTAAATATTTATTATCAGAAGTACTTTTATAATTAATAAATTATTAAAAATAATATAAAATAAAAAAATTATTCTCTCTCTCATCCCTCTCTCTCATCTCTTTCTCGTCGTATGCAGGAGAGAGAAGATGAAGGAGGAGTAGGAGAGAATGAGAGTAGAGAGGAGGGAGAAGATGTGAGAGTATAAAAAAATATAGTAAAATAGTAAATAGTAGTCTATAAATTTTTTTATTATTCTAAAAATTAATCTCAATAACTTATTTAAAATTTTAATTTTAAATTATGATTTATTCTAAAAGTATTTTAGACAAATATAGATATTTATTTTAAAAAAAATTAAATTAAAATTTTATCTAAAAAAATTTTAAAACTATAATTTCTATAACAACCAAACATGCCCAAAATAGGCGGGATGTAGTATATTATTATTATTATTATTCAATGTGTTTGTATATATATAGAGAGAGAGAGAGAGAGAAATTGTGGGGATTGGTAGAGATCACATTCAAGTTTATGATACGTCCACGTCAATCCTTATCTTAAAATTTGTGGTGCTTGACACATCTATGAAAATGATATGGATTTTCAATTTTTGCTAATTTGGGTACTTGGCGTGGGAGGCAGACGGGCCCATACTATTCATTCTCATTTCTCACCGCTTTCATTTAATGCGAGCTGATATATATATATATTCATTTTACTTATCTAATATTTAATATAAAATATATTTTATTAATTTAATTTAATTAAAAAATAATTAATTAATTAATATAAGTTTTTAAAATACTATAATTATTTTTTTAACTCCCTCTCCTCTCCTCTTATTTAGTTATTGTTAAAAAAATATTAATAAAAAATATATTTTATATTTAAAATTTAAATTATCATCTTTCCATTAAATTTTATATTAAAGACCGAATGAGTATATAGTATTAATTAATTATATTATTATTAATCCATAATTTTTATAGCATGGGATATAACAAAAATAGTTGGCAAAAAATATAGTAAAAATAGTACTACATCATTTAGTTGAGAAATTATTGTAATATATTATTTGCAAAATTATACACTTGTCATATTATTTATTATTAGAGCTGATTCATACATTATTATATCTTAATCAAAGAATATTATGATGAAAATATGGGCACACACTTCAATAGGTATAATGTTTTTTTGTAAATATCATTCTAAGCCTATCTTCTAATTATTGCATGCATAATAAATTCTAGAATCTGAATTGCTTGAACAATTTATTCTATGATATCAAATTGAAAATCTCCACACAACTATACAAGCACAATAAAATGAGCATTTGGTATCAATATCAATATAATAATATAAATTTTATAATAAAGTATATACAGTTCATATCATAAATAATATTTTTCGGTGATGCATATGTCATAACTAGCAAGATAAGAATTAATTAAATAAAATTGAGATTCCCACTATACCAGAAAAAAATTTTGGCCCGCTAACAGAAGTCAGAGCTTATTGAAAAAAAGAAAATACTTTTTTATCCTAAATATAAATATTTATCTTTATTTTAAATATATAATATTTCTATTTATTTTATATCTAATATTTATTTATTTTTCTAAATTAATTTACCTTAACATATAAATTGATATATAATTTAATATTATATAAGGATATTTTAAAAAGATCACATCATATTTTTATAATTAAATAATTTATCTAATTTTTTTAATCTACCAAATATAATTAATTAATGTTGCATGAAAATTAAAAAGGATGTAGACCAATTAAACTATAAAATGGAAGAATATATATTTGAATCCAACCTTGTTAAGAAATATCCTATAGGGAGAGATCATAGTCATAAAATCTCAATATAAATTAATCAATTGTTTAGATATCTAATAATAAAATATAAAAAAATGATTAATATCGTCCGCTAGATGACATAAAAAGTATATATATACACTGGATGGACCTAATTAAAAATGACAATATAGCAACTTGTAGATGAACCTTTTTATTAAATAATCATAAACAGGGTTGTTTTGAAAAAAAATGAAATTTTTTTTTTAGAAAAAGTTCAAAAAAACTAAATGGACGGGTAAGGTCGAATATTCTCTTTATGATTTTTCTTGTCTCCAATAAAAAAGGGGGAAACATCTATACATACTCAATGCTCCAGCGTCTTCCTCATCGCACTAATAATAATAATTACAAAAGATAAATGGTTGAGGACCCTCCAATCATGGCTTTATGACCTTTATCCAAAGTAACCCTTCTTTTGATGCCTAATTGGACCAAATTATTTTTTTAATTAATCTCTTTAATTATTTTTCTATTTCTTTCAAACATAAACAAACGAGGTTGTTGATATATATATATATGTATGTATGTATATATAATATTCTTCGTGTCTATCTGCTTTCCAAAGGATATATACACATATAAATCACAAGTAATTTATTTAAAAAATGCAAAAGGTCCAAGTTACTTACAAGGGTGATTTCAAGTACCCAGGGCAAGAACAATAGTATTAATATTAAATATTAAATATAGTTTATATAAAAATTTAAATCCATGACAAATTAATAAATCATAACTAGTGCAATTTTTTAATTTTGCTTGAATTTCATGTAATCTTAACTTCTTCCGCGTACATCTCAACATATTTATTAGGGCTGTGCATAATGCCCATAGCCCGCTATACCCTACCCAACCCACAAGAAAAATACCCTGCCCAACCCAATTTTTACCGGGTAGGGCCGGGCATCGGACTGCAAAATATAGCCCATGCATTTTTCGGGCTGGGCACCGGGCATAGGGGCTGCCCTATCCTGCCCTGCCCATGAGCACCCATTCTTTTATTTTTTTTATTTTTTCTCTATCTTAAAAGGGAGAATATGATAGCTACTGGTAACTATAAGGTAATTTTAGAAATATAAGTAGGTAAGTTGTATCTTTTAATATTTATAACTATACTAATTTTTTTTAACTTTGTTAATTATCATATGATTACATTACAAATTATAATTATTTATTTTATTTTTTTAGATATTTTATATTTGTCAATATTAGGGAGATTGATACAAAGTTATAATTACAAACTACTTATATTTCAACGCTTATTTTTTATATGCAATGGATCTCAAGATTTTAATTATTATCTTTGTTCTATTATTCTTAGTGAATTATAGATATTATTTAACTCTTAAAGACACATGAATATGGTATTATTTTAGAAATTCATAATTACAATTTTTTTTCACAATATGAGCATGACATCACAATTTGGGCATGCTCAGCCCGCCCATGCCCAGCCCGCCTATGCCCAGCCCGCTCATGCCCTGCCCAAAATTGTTCGGGCTTTTACCTGGCAAGGCCAGGCATCGGGCTGCAAAATGCAGCCCATGTATTTTTTGGGCAGGGCACCGGGCAGGGGGCTACCCTGCCCAACTCTGCCCATGCACACCCCTAATGTTTATATATATATATATATATATATATATATATATTAAAACCTATGAAGATCGATTATAGTATTTAGAAACAAAACAAATTGTTATACACACACACTTGTATGTGTGTATTTAATTAAAGACACAATAGGTAGTTGGATATAGAGTTGTAATTCACTGTTTGAATTCATGATTAAATTAGCCGTTGGAGCAATAAAATTAAATCAAAGTGGGATGTATATACACTATCATATATTGTCCCTTCCTAATCTCATAAGGCTACGTGGTGGTGGACTGCTTATTGATGATTATTTCAATTTTAACCAAATATTTTATTATAAATAGCTTAGCCGATTCCTCGCCCTGTGTGCACTACGCACCACGTGTCATTACATCACTGGCCACCCAAAATCTAATGGCTTTTTATGTTTGGAGGAATTATGACATTTTGGGACCAATGTACATGAATTCAGTTTCAGTTTGGGATTAAGAAATTTGAAAATTCTAATTTTGAACCTTCACTACTTAATAATGAACATGCTAAGTTTTAGAAGATCTGTTACAGTTTATTATTTAGTTAAAACTCCATTTCATTCTTTTTATAATATTATACCAACAACTAATTCATATAAAACTTAGATTAATTTTTTTTTTAGATCAATTTTTTTATATTCATTAAATCAAGTTCTTCAATTATACTTTATTTTGTGTCATGTTATCAATGATAATATAGTAACCATACGGGTGTGGCCTAGTGATTATCTCATTTGGTCCTTTAACAAAGCAATTGGGGGTTCAAATCTCACCTTTAGGTGTGAAAAATAATTTGTGTCCAACCGTTTACCCTCAAGTGGAGAACCAGCGGGTACGTGAATTAGTCATTGTTACTGACGGTAAATAATTGATCTATATGAAAAAATAATACAACAACAATAAGCCTTATTTTATTAAGTGAGGTCGGGTACATGAAACATGACACCATTGTATTCTATCAAAAACCAAATTCTTAAATAAATTATTAAACAAAAGGTCATGCTCAATAATTTCCTTTAGCATTATTGTTGGTCTTCTCCTACCCCTCATCGCCGAATTTTATATTGTTTGATATACCTTCTTCACCGGCGCATTCAACAGCCTTTTTTGGACTTGCTCAAATAATCTCAAATGATTCTCTACTATTTTTTCTTCAGTAGATATCACTCTAACTATCCCATGTACACGTTTATTGTGGATCATATCTTTTTTTATTTTCCCACACATCTATCTTAATATTCTCATTTCAGTTATCCTAACTTTATACTCTTATTATCCCTTTAGAGCCTAACACTCACTACTATAACGATCAAACTTTATAAACAATGATAATGTGGTAAAAATAGGACACTATGATTATAAATTTGACCTAATAGTTATGAAAATCTTAGCATAAAGTGGTAAAAGTAGTTAGAACCTAGAACCAATAAACATGTTAAAATGTAATTTCTTTTTCATTTTAAAGAAATTGTCATTTATATAGCTCACTGGTGGTTACTAATAAATAGTTAAATACTTTGTTATTTCTTATAAATACTCATTCATGATAGTAAAGAAGAAAATTCTAATTAATACTTAAGACAAGAATTGTTGTTTCTTATAGGACTAAAAAAATCTTATCAAAATTCTCAAAAATACGAGGGAGTAGGTAAATTGAGGTGATTATGTAATTATATATAGTTTTTAAGGATCATTGCACCACAATGTTGAAATTTTTCTGTTACAAAATGAAATTAAATTTATATATTGGTCTGAAAGTGTCATCCTCTCTTTTTATCAATCCTAAATTAATTAAAATAATATATCTACGACTATATATATACCTATATATATATACACTTATCTTTCTTCCTCCTCCTCCTCTTCGTTCCCCATGACCCCAGGATAGAGATCATCTATCGCAAGCGAAGAAGAGAGAGAATACGGAATGAAAACGACAGCCATTCCCAGATTCTTTCTTCTTTCTCTCTTCCTCTCTTTCTTCCTCCTCACTTACATCCGATACCACCGCCGTCCTTCACCACCGCAAGGCCGCCAGGAATATCTCGGATCCACCCAAGATCTCAAGATCCGACCCGGTTATTCCTCCTACGACGCCTACATCCGTCGTCAGCTCGACAAAACGCTCAACCCAAAGCTCCGGAAAATCTGGACAACCAGAGACTGGGACCGAAAAATATCCGTTTTCTCACAGTATTTTCAGAAACTACAAAAGGAGAACCTCCTGAAAAACTCGTCCAAGTCTCTGTGTATCGGAGCTCGGGTAGGGCAGGAGGTGGAAGCTCTGCGACGGATAGGGGTATCGGAGTCGGTGGGGATAGATTTGGTGCCATATCCACCATTGGTGTTAAAGGGAGATTTTCACGAGCAGCCATTCAAGAACGAGACGTTCGAATTCGAGTTCTCTAACGTGTTCGATCACGCGCTGTATCCGGAGAGATTTGTTGGGGAGATAGAGAGAACGTTGAAGAAAGGCGGGGTGTGTGTGTTGCACGTGACGCTGAGCCGGCGGCCGGATAAGTACTCGGCGAACGATCTATACAGCGTGACGCCATTGAAGGCGTTGTTCAGAAGATCGGAGCTGGTTCAAGTACGTAAAGTTGACGCTTTTGGGTTAGACACAGAGGTCGTCTTTCGGAAGATACAATGAATGAATGAATGATTTTAATTTTATTCTGAATATTTATTTTCGGCGCGGCAAATTAATTAATTAATTAACTGCCACGTATCCTTTCATTTTTCATCAAAGCCCGCACTTTGTTTTGTTTTTTGTTTTAATGTTGTTGGATGAATTTGTAGTTTGTACTTTGTAGATCTCTGAAGAAGACTCGGGATGATGCAGTTGTATTTAAGGTTTAGAAAAAATTGCCGGTACTTTTTGTTTTCCCGCTTTGATTGGGGTTTGTTGACCCATTTGTTCATCTAAAAATTTTGAAATGAAAATTAAATTAATTTCTAGAAATTAGATTTGAATTATTTATTCTTTTCTTTTCTTAATTACAGTTTTTGGCAATTAATCAAATTGTTATATATGTGTGCGCGCGCGTGGAGATTACGGCTAAAGACTGAGGAGAGAAACTTTGATTTGACTCAAGGTAATAAGAACCAAATATAATTTGGGAAAATCATTCAAAACTCACTCATTTTAAAATTTATTGCATACAAGTATATAAAGTGTCTGTTTAGTATTAGTGTTTAGGAATAGATTTTCAAAAAAATTATGGTTTAACAATAATAATAGCTAAATACTAATTTTTTTTTAAAAATCGATTTTAACACCTAAACTATGGTTTCAGTTTTAAAAATATGGTTTTAAAATAATTGAGCTTCCAATAGCTTTTCTGATTCTCTTCCCTGTATCTTCTTGATTTTTGAAAAAGTTGCAATTGTTACACATACTCTCCGATGGGTTTACAATTAATAATTTAAATTTTATTTAAAAAAAAGTAAAAATAAATACTATTTTTTTAAAATCTAAAATTTTAAAATTTTAGAAAAAAGATAAATTTATTAATAAAAGTTACTATCTTCCAATATATATAGTTAACCTTAATAAAGTTTTCAGTAGAAAAAAAATCAAAATTTAAGTGAATATTGTAAAATTTTATTTTACTCAAATACATATATATATATATATATATTATTTTGTAATCATTTAAATAAAAAAATTTAAATTTAAATTTATTCTTTATATAATTATCATATTAGTTTATGTCCTTTTTAGTAAATTGTATATGGAAAAACGATTCTACTATTAATCATCCAAACATCTCCAATTTTTAAAATCACTTTTTATCAGAATCTATTTTTTTCAAAATCTATTCTCCAGAATCTATTCTTCCCAAAATCTATTCTCTAAAAGCTAATCCAAATACACCCAAAGTCTTTAAGTGGGTGTAACTTTTCTTTATCGAGTTCAATATAGTTTCAGTTAATATATTTTTAGTTATATATAAATGTCTTCTATCTTACACATAATTAAAGACAGGTTGTATGTAATTTGTACCAGCTGAAGAAGATATGTTGCACTTAGATCTTTGAATAAATTTGGTAATAAATTTTAATATAAGAGAGTTTTCAACAATTTTTCCATATAATATTGCGTTTGATGGATGGTTAAAAAAATATAATAAGATCATTGGATTTAAAATTATGTTTGGCAGAATTATATACACATACATCTAAAGTAACCAAAAAGAGATTATTAGATTTGGTGACACTGATTTGCTGAGGCATGAGAAAGTAGAGTGATAGAATCTGGAAGAGAAAACGCATGCATGCTTATCTTTTTGTTTTTGTTTTTGCCAAGGCATGCATGCTTATCTGATACGAATAAAATTTCAACTAACATGTCCTGATAATGATCATTAGTGTTGTGACCTTCTGAATACAGCTCAGATAGCCCAACTACCATTCTCATTATTTGTTTTTCTCCATCAACATTCAACAAAAATATTATATTCAAATATATATAATACTCTTCCAATATATAGAACATATTCAACTAATTTAATTAAATTAAAAAAATATTTAAATTAGTTAATAAGAAATATTTTTTTTTAAATTCTATAATTATCTTCCTTAACTCATTTTCTATTTAACATAATACTTAATTATTATTGAGGATATACTATCAATACGAGTAATTTAAAAAAAATTGATAAATATATAATTTTTTTTATATTTATGATTAATATTAATTTTTTAATTAGAAACCAATAGGGAAATGAATATAAATTAAAAAAGCGTAACGTGAGGAGGAAGTAGAATAATGGTGTCGAAGCTTTGTGGGACAGAATTAGAACTTCCCCGTGACAACCGGCCCCCGTTTACTCTATTTTTCCGTCTTCCGCTACTCTGCACCATTCCCCTTTATACTCGGATCTACCTCAGTAGCTAGCTAGCTTGTTTGTTTATAATGTATACCCACGAATGATTGTATTGGAATTGATATTTCACCCTATTTGTAGGATCTAGTTTCACTACTCTATTTTATTTATTTAATATAAAAGTTAATTGATTAATTTGAGTAGATTAAAAAAATTAAATAATAAATAGTTAATTATAAAATATAAGAACTAATTGACTAATTTAGGCAGAATAAGAAGTATTCCTCCTATCATTAATATATGACATACTTAACTAATTTGATTATATTAAGAAAGTTAGTTAAATTAGTTAATAGGATATAGTTTTTCTAAAACACCTTAATCATCTTTTTTAGCTCTATCATTTTCTCTCTTATTTGATTATTGTTAATAGAGTATTAATAGGGGTAATTTAAAAAAAGTTGATAAATATAGAAAATATAATTTATATTTAAGACTAAAGTGCTTAATTAGCTCTTATATTAAATACTAGATGAGTATATAATATGAATTTATCTTAAGAATTTATATTTGATCATAATTAATTGATTTATTTAACTTCTTTAATTTGTCTAAAATAACTAACTTTTATATAAAGGAGAATGAAATATATATATACATATATATCAAGTAGGATTTAATAAAGTCTCAAATTAGACAATGTACGATGTCCTTAATCATCATTCCAGTTGCTATACCATCAAACTCTTTAGGTTTGGTTTGGGACCTCTGGTAAATCTTCCACCACATATATGTAGTATAGGCATACAAGCGCACACATTTTAGTAAAAGAATTAACAATGCTGCAAGCAGGACTTTCTACGTAGGCTTGGAAGGGTTTTATGGGCTTATTTGGATTGGTTTTTGGTGAAGAATTTATAAAAAAAGTATTTTTAAAGTATTTCTGGATAAGCTCTACTAAGAAAATGTTTATAGAAAAAAATAAATTTGAATAAATGAGTGTTTAGATAGTTATTAACAGAAAAAAATTTATTTATAAATTACTAGAAATGATACGCTTTTGTAAAACAAATAATTTAATTTCTACCTTTTTTTCATCTCTCTCTCCACATCTATCATCGACTATCAAAGCACAGATCTCAGGCGTCCCTCGACGACGACAAGCACCAATGAATACAGGCATAGACTCGGCAGATGAGGATGATGGACGAGCAGAGAAGCTACACTTGACATTGATATGGACGGAGATAGGGACCCAAACGATGACAACAGAGTTGGAGAAAATCTGAAGCAAGGACAACAACAAAGCCAGAGAAGATATGAATATAAAGTGAGGATGACGACCTAGTGATGCCAACAACGATATACGGTGAAGCTAGTCGAGAAGACTAGAGACATGGGGAGGAGAGAGAGGTAAGAGTGGAAAAAATAATGATAAAATAGTAATTTGATAGTTTATAAGTTTTTTTCTGTTCTATAAGCTATTTTCAGGAGTTTATTTAAGTGCATGTTTGGGTACCATGGTTACATAATCAATTTTGGGCAAAACCCCAGTTTGGGAAAATTTCACACACAAACAACCATTTTTGTCCAGAATTGATTTTGGCCAAAACCATGGTGTTTGAAACCATAGTTTTGAATAATCTACTGAAAATAGCTTTTGGAATAGTAAAAGAGCTTATGGACTATCCAATTACTATTTTACCCTTACTTTTTCTTATACCCTCTCTCCTCTCTCTTCTTCATCCTATCTCCTCTTTCCTCTCTCTTCTCTACACTTTCTCCTCTCTCCTATTTTTTCTCTACCCTCTCTCCTCTCATACTTTAATCAAATCATACCCTTTTTGGTAATTTATCAATATAAAAAGTAATTTTACTACTAATCATCCAAACATCTCTATTCCCAAAATCTATTCTCCAGAATCTATTATTCCCAGAATCTATTCTCCAAAAACTAATCCACACTGGCCCTAAAACTATAATTCAATCTATAAGTCCTTTTAGGAAAATATAAATATTTGTTTAAAAATTTTGTAAAATTATAATGTGAGCTAAAAGTTCTTATAAAACTATGATTTTGTTCTCTTCCAAGGAGGCACTATATATGTTAGTTTGTAGGTGATATATATATATATATATATATATATATATATATAAGAGCATGTAGGTAAAATAGCCAACGTAGATAATACTTTTTACATTATTAGCTACAACTAATTAGTAACTCATGTAGCAAGAGTACTTTCCATGACGTAATTTTTAGTCGTCATAGCAATATATATCTTTCACACATGTAACTAGTTTAGTTAGTGATTAGTACCTATACTTGTTCTTAGTGGGTTGCATTTTTATATAGGCATAATTGTGAAAATAAGGGAAACCATTTTTTTCCCATAATATATAAAAATGCCATTTATTTTATGTAGAATCTAATGGTCTAAATAAACACCCAAAAAACATTTGAAAAGGAGAGAAATTGTTGGGCAGCCGGCAGCCGACACCCGCTACCTAGATAATGATACTCTCCTAAGAAAAATGAAGTCTATGATTATAAGAATTGAGGATCAGGATTATGAAGCATGAGGAAATGAGGACAACAATAACATTCCCAATTTTTATAACCACCTTAATTTTCCCTCCACTATCGGACAAGAGAAATTAAAGAAGCTGATGAGGAATTTCTCTCCCGATTTTTAGAGCTGTTCGAATACAACATCTACTTTTAGAGAGTGGATAGCGTTGAGGCTTTTAGAGAATTAAAGCAAGACATGAGACAAGGCAACAGGTGACTCCCTTAGAAATCAAGATATTGCATCAAGGCAGGTAAGAGACACTGAGAATGAGTTGAGAGATTCTTATGAGGGGAGGTTTGCCTCTTAGTAGATATGTTTTCTTGTATGTACGTATTCATAAAAAGGTATAATAACTCGTACTACTAATGACATAATAAGTTCAGAATCTTTTCTACCAAGATTAATGGAGATCTCTTTAGATAAAGTGATTTTTTTAATAAAATATATTAATATGGCTTGTGGGCACTTTGAATTTTTTAGATTTTACTTTTTATAGATATGATGATAACACTGATTTTGATTTCAAATCCGCATTTCAAGTCTAATTAAAGCTAATGAGTCTTCTAGACGCTTCCTTCTTTCCGGTCACTTTTGCTTCGATTCTGTTGCTATATATATATTTATAGATTCATGTCATTGTGAGAACAATTTTGATGCTTTGCTTCAAAGAGGAGATATGATGGAGTTACAGCATAATCAGAGTCTTCTCCAATGTCAAAGGAACACATTCAAGAAAAATTGTGTCTTAGATCATAGGCTCTCCCTATTATTGAATTTAAGCAAATCAGCGTCAATTATATATATATATATATATATATATATATACAGATTCATTTTTAAAAACAAGAAAAATTTAATATGCATTTATCTATAATTTGAACTCATTTTTAATTAAGTTTATATGTATATTTTTTCATTTAGAGTCCCTATAATGTCTCCAATTATAGATATTGGTCCTAATATATATACGTACTCATAATTTGTAAAAAAAAAAAGTATTAGTAGTTGATGATGTGATTCTCAATCAATATAATACCTAACTTAGTTTTGCAAAAGGATCTAATGAAATGGGTTTTTGGTTTTGAATTTGATGGACCTGGCTTATTAGAGGACTTGATGATCCTGCTTACTTGCTTTTCTTGGTTATTTTAAATGAAGGTTCCATAAGCATTCTAGTTGCCAGAAGGTGACAATGGTCAATTTTAGGGTACTTTTTATCAACAATTTGATCTTATCATGTCTCTCTCTGAATAGAATTTATAATCAATTATGACAAAATCATCGAGTGTGTTTGAATTTAAGTGAAAAGTGATTTTTAGAGAATAGATTTTCTCAAAAAGCTGATCAACTCAGCTTCTCGGTGTAGCCTCTCCAACTATGGTTTTGTCCCCATTATTCTATTTTCAGATTTACGCTGTTTTTGAATGGTTTGTAGCAAAATCAAAGGTTTTTTTTTTTTAAAATGCTTTTCTTCATTATATCCAAACACCCCTCTTAGTTTTGTTAAAAATATCCAAGCACCCTTTTAATCTTAAAACCTATTTTTTAGTTAAAACATTTAGCCATAATCTATTTAAAGGAGCATATAATAATGGGATTTTGTTAAAAGAAATAAAACCTAATTTAATTATCTTTATGTCTTAAGGAAATTAGTCTTTAGTTATTGACTAAGGGCATATACTCTAAAAAATAAAAGAGCCTCTAATAATCAATTTTATCCAAAAAAAAAATTGAAAACACACTCTTATGTTGAATGGAGAGAATTATTGGTCAAAGCCAAAATGTGTTTTGCTGTAAGTCCTTTAATTTTTTTTTTTTAGTACAAGTAAGTCCTTTAATTTAGGATCAATGAATCATCATCAAGTTCTGTTTGATTGTTGCTAAGAACTATGGACTCCAATAATTTCAAAACTTGAGACTATTTGGGATGACAATTGATTATTGAAACGATTGGGCCTAATTGGTCTAATATTTTTTTCAAGGTAAACAGTAATGGTTTTCTTTAGGCAAAAAGGATATAATTGAAGGTTTAAATGTTTATATAAATTATATAAAAAATGTTTATATAAAAGAAACTTCTCAATTCTAAATATAATAATTAGTTTATATTTATTTTAATTTTAAATATAAGATAAAAATTTATTTTGTCTCTCCTATATAGCATTTTTTCACAAAATAATTTATTTAATTTATAAATTAATATATAATATATAATATTATATAGAAATATTTTAAGATAGAGTTGGTAAATTGGATTGAATCCATCAAATGGCTAAAAAATAGTGTTTGTTTGAAAAAATAAAACTATTTTAGTATAGGCCTTTTTTACGTGCACCCACCATCCTATTAAAAAAGCAGGTTACCCTTGGTTGACCGGTTAGTCTCTTTTTTTTTTAAATTTTATTATTATTATTATTTTATTTACTTTTTATCTACTTTTAGTTTTACTCTTAGTTTTCCCCACCTAAACCTAACCCCCTCCCCTAGTTAACTAATTATTAATTTAAATTTTATTATTTAAAATTTAGTGTTAAAAAAATTTTAAAAAATGGTGATTGGCCGGCTACGGCTTGCACCAATAAGAAGGTTTTTTTTAACCCAGTTTGCCTAAACAACCCCCCCCCCCAACTTGCCATAAATTAGCCCGTTTTCATGCTGTAATTATTATGATTAATTAATTTATTTTACACCCTGAATATATCCCAATTAGCTGAATAATCTTTATATTAGGGATTCAAAAGAGTATATATTCCGAATCTATGTTTATCAAATTTGGTTAATACTTAATGTTCAAAAAAATAAATGGTAAAATCATTGGTTATAATCGTTAGAAGTCACGAATAATGCATGAATAGCTTAGCGTATATTTAATGATGATGAGAAGCCGTTCAGACTAATGCCACGACTCATTATGATACGCGGGCCACGGAATCTCTGTGAGGGGTTGATTTCTGTTTTTAATGCAGTGTTTGGTAAGAGTTCATATTGATTTAGTCAAAAGCATCCTTATACGGCTGTATATGTAACCCAAATTTCATGTAGTTCTATGCTGTGGAAGAGGAAAATAGCATGAACAAGGAAAATAGCATGAACAACATGGGTAGCATGAACAAGGAAAATAGCATGAACAACATGGGTGTAACCTACCCATATATATTTAACTGATGAAGGGATAAAATATATGCTCTTTAAAAGGTATTTAATTTTTAGGGAATACCATTTTATTGTGGTTCTAGTTGTAATACTTGGGGAGTTATCATATCTCTTATGTGCCTAATTTTATGCCAAAGATAATAGATACTCATCTTACCTAATATTGATATCGACTAAGAAAAAATGAGACTTCGCCTTACCCTTAGATTATAGGTGAACCTAACCCATTTTTAAAAATTTTTATATAAAAAAAAATATAGGTATAACCTAGTGATTACTTCATTTGGTCCTTTAAATAAGTGGTAAAGGTTCAAATATTACACTTGGGTATAGAAACCTGTTCACTGCTACGGATAGTGAATATTCTGATATTATATTTAGAATTCACTGGTAGAAAATAGGATTTTTAAACCGGTTAAAACTAGGCTTATACACCAGACTAAGTCCAATATAGAAACAGCCTGTGTAGAAAGTCTGATATTTTATATCCGTTGTATACAACCGGTGTAGAAAATTAACTTTTTTAAAACCAGTTATTCCATATAACCGGTTTAAAAAATAATGTAAAAATAAAAAAAAATTAGAATCGAAAAACTCTAGATTCAAATCAGATAAGTTTCTAAACCAATTTCTCCATTAAAGCACCAAAATTCTTTCCATCTTCGTCATAAATCTGAAGGAGGAGGAGAATAATGAAGAAGAATAGGCACATGTAAAGCACACGTAGAGAACAAAAAAAAAAAAAGAAAAAGCCAGACAACCCATAAACAAAAGAAACAAAAACCCATAAATACTATCACCTAATTGAAAATATCACAAAAATATCATCACAATTTCTTCGAATTACCTGCTTAAATATAAACAGAAATATATTTAAATAGAACCAGAAAATGAATGAAATAAAAATCTAAATATACACACAGAAACAAAAAACTAGAAACGTCATCACATAATTGAAGATATCACATAAACGTCGTCAAACTTCCTCCGACTTACCTAGTCAAAAGTGAACAGAAATATATTTAAATAAAATCTAAAAAGAAAGAAACAAAAAAATAGATACCCACCATCGTAGATTTGAATCTTCATCTTTTGTGAGCTTTAGAGGTGAAAACGACAGACTTTAACAATAGAGAACGATGAGTACATGTATGAGTCATCTCATATTTAGGTCTTTTTCTTCAGTGAGCTTTAAATAGTGTGTTACGAAGGAGGAGCTTCCTATCACCATGTGTTCTCCTTTGTTTGGTTTTCTCCATTGACAACGATGTGATTTGTGAAGATAAGGAAGCGCAAAAAACTAAGGTATTTTGTGAGATTTTTAATGGCAAGGAAATTTTACACCGGATGTCATTACATCAGGTGTAGAATATTTACATTAGGTGTAAAATATGTACACAAAGACATTTTATACCGAATATCATTATATCATGTGTAGAATATTTTACCATTATTTATAAAAATGACACTGCTAATTTCTTTTACCCCAGTCATGTGTACATTAGGGGTAAATATTTTATCCTTATTTATAAAAAATGTCACCTTTTATTTCTTTTACACCGGTCATGTTTATATTATGTATAAATATTTTACTCTTATTTACAAAAATATTACCAGTCATTATTTTAAATTGTTTCCGCGAGAATCGATTTAAAAATAAAATTTTAAAAGGTCTATTTTGTACTAGTAATTAAAATAAATCCTAAGGGAGCCGGTTTTAGTAGTCATCCATAAAGGCTGAGTTTTCAGTCTCGCTATTATAAAGCATTCCATTGTTGCAGAGTGATAAAACAATTGACTGATGAATTTCGTGGAGAGAGTTCAACGAGGACATGAGAATAAAGTACATATGATGAGGGGAAGCTAGCAGATTTTAGTATGAACAGCTGGGAAACAGACGATTGAATTATTGAATGGCAGGTAACAACAAATCCCCAAATTCAATTTGGACGATACCAAAATGGTTCTTAAGAAGCGGACATAAAATTGAGTAAATGTAAGTTTATTCTCATAAAAGAGTAATGTAATGTTTACATTAAAATGAAATAAAAATAAACTATAAATACAGGGCACAGGACTTCTATCATCTGCTCAGGAGAGAGACAACTTACTTGTAAGGGGAAAAATTGTTTTTTAAAATTTAATCCCATTACCTTATCAAAATTTTACTTTACTCCCACGCTCACCCTCTCTCAATAAAATAGATGGGTGGAAAGCTGAAAGGTGTAAATTTTTTTTTTTAAAATTTATTATTTATATCTTTAATATAAGATATATTTAATTAATTTAATTAAAATAAAAAAATAATTAAATGTATTAAAATAATATTTTTTAAAAATACAATAATTATCCTCCTCAAATACTTCATATATTTATTTATTTATTATTAAAAGAATATTAATAAAAATAATTTATAAAAAATTGATATAAAAACTAAATATTATAATCGTATACATTTTGTGTTCGTATTGTTATAGTTGTATTCCTTTTTTGCTGTTGTTCTTTCTTTTGTTTTTTCTTTTCGGTGTATCCATGTTTGAAACCACAGTATGTTTCTATGACAAAGTGAGTTATATGAAGTCCTAACATTACAACATAAATATACTCAAAAGCTAGTAGAGCAAAAAGAAATGAATAAACCAAGCTATCGCTCCAAATACAGAGATTAACAATAACAAGAAAGATGAAGTCAGTGATACATCAAGCCCTTTAAAATCTGAGAAGAGCTCTTTTTTTTCTCTTATGACTTCTATTCCTTCTTCCTTGAATCCTTGAGTTGTCCCCTCTTTCGAATGCCTTGGCAGAACCTTAAACGCCAAGCATCGACCAGAGACTCCGGCAACGAGTGAGCCAATGCCCACAGAATGGAATGCGGCCAGTAAGGCGTGCATCGAGGCTCATATCCGATCCAATGAATGCCTGCTTTCGCATATCCGTCAGTTGATGGCACGAAAAATGAAGATCTCTTTATTGATGCCATCTTTGTTGCCACATATAATGGGACCTGATTCCACATTTCACACACAATTCACAATGACATCATAGAAATTTGTCCACATATGATCAGTTTTAAAAGCATTTCCACCTATTTCTGGGCTCTTTTCTAATATATAGGCTTTTGAATGACATCACCAAATCACACAATTCATGTTTTCTAGTCAATAACAATATCGATACCAGATATGTCAACAAATGATATCATTGTTGGGTTCATTAAAATCTTGATCTTAAAGAAAAGGTACCATTCATTGCACAAGTGTGAGGCCATTTTGAAGAGACAAGTTCTCCACAATAAGTGAAAGATAAGATACAATTGCAACCAATATTTTCAAAAGTGCTGATATATCCTTCCAGTTAAAGTGAAGAGTATCAATTCTCAAACACAAACACACAAACAGGGAAGAAATGCAATAATGAGATCTAGTTATAGACGATGAAAAGTATTAATCAAAGGAATAACAAATAAGCACGAGATTATCAAGTCTCTTCTACCACCAAGTAGCAAGTAGGGTAAAATAGGATCATCATCTCATATGGCTAGTCGATTTGAGTTCGGTGTACAAATTAGGGACAATTCGGTTATTCGATTATTTCAGTTGATGACTATAACCAAACTGAAAAACCGAATGCTCACCCATAGCTAGAGGTCTCATATTCGAGCTGTGGAACTTTGATTGTACTGATAAAATGGGTGAATACATACTCTCTAATAAACTCATTAAACAAAGTGCAAAGTCTAAGACCTAAGCAGAAACATTTGCAGAAAAATCGCCATGTAATTCTATATCTTCAGAGTTCAACTGGAGCCCAGAGTTGTTCTTCAGAGCTAATCCTAACAAATTTCCCATGAATTTCTCTTCTCTAACAGACAATATATTCACAAAAATACAAAACAAAGCAATATTTGGCAGATGCTGATGGTCACTCAAAACAAAAACACTACATAAAGAGCCATTAAACAATACCTGACACTGGACGTCAATCCCACTTTTCTTGTATTCAACATAGAGACATCTCGAGAATTGATCTATGTACCTGAAAAAACAGAGAACTTCATTTTATCAGATAAAACAGCAAATCCTACAAGATTCTCAACGGTTTATATGAAGTCAACACTTGGAGATTGAAGTGAGAAGCAAAATTACTTACGCTTTTGTGGCAGCATACACAGCATAAAGAGGATCTGAAGGAATTACAACTGCTGCTCCAGAACCAATATTAACGATTGCTCCTTTCTTTCTCTGAAGCATACCAGGAAGAACAGTATGTGTAACCTTGGTAGTTCCTTCCACATTCACTTTAATCAAATTCTTCAGAAGTTCCTCATCCACTTCATGGAAGTATCTCGCGTAAGGATATGAGATTCCCACGTTGTTAATCAACACTCCAACATCTAACCCGTCAATAGCTTCACGAATCTTGACCATACCCTCGGAAAGATCACCGGAAAAATCAACGACCACCGTCTTAATCTGGGTTTTCTTGTACTTGGCTAGAATCGAATCTGAAACATCCTTCAGCTTATCTGGATTCCGACCCACCAAAACCAGATTAAGCCCTGCACGAGCCAACTGAAATGCATAGCCCTTGCCAATACCATCTGTGGGTCCAGTAATAAGTGCCCAAGATCCGTATTTCCTGAGATTTTTGGGGGCTCTGAGAAAATTGACATAGACCCATCTGAGAAAAGCTAGGAAAATTTTCAGAAGGGTGAATAAACCTAAAACGAAGAGCACGCCGAACCATAAAGGTTGGGTTTTCAGCCTTGCTATGATACAGCACTGCATTGCCACAGAGGGAAACAAAAGGGATCTAACAATAATAAAGTGAGTTAGTAATGGGTATTTAAGAAACTGGGTTTGGTCAAAACAAAGAAAATTTTAAAGAGATATGGAAGGCGAAGGAATCAAGAACAACAAGGTAAGTGGAGGATGAAGAAGCAGAGAGAGAAAGGGATTGAATTTATAAAGTCAGTTGACTAACCTGGAGACAGAGAACAAGTGGACAAAGTAGATGAGCTGAAAACTACCCGATTTAAGTAGGAACCGCAGCGTAGACGATGATTTGTTGAATCCTAGGGCAGGTAAGACCGTATCTGCAAAATTTTAATCCGATGGCTGCAAAAGTACTCCTCCATTACATATAAGGACACTTTTTTTCTTTGTTTTTTTTTTAAATATCCTTATCTTGGACCTTCTTAATCTTAATTTGGAGGATTTTATCGGGCCTAATTTTAATTTGAAGGATTTTATTATGATATAGACTAATCCAAATGAATAATCACAAAGACAGCAAAACTCTACCTTCGTGACACTCTACCTTTTGGTCTTATCTACTGTATTCCTAGGACTCTGCCTTAAATTTAAATTTTTTATTAAACTGGTATAATTTTATATTAGTTGAATTAAGTGTTTGATGGTTTGATAAGAGCACTTTTTGACTCTTAACAAAAACATAAAAAAATAATTAAAACAATTTATTACATTAAAATGATAAAAAAAACAGTTTACTATAATTAAGACGAAATTGACATAAAATAAAATGCGTGTAAGTAATTTTATTTTTAAAAAAAAAACTAGTGTGCTCCCTCAATATAAGATCTCGTGCCCTATACTCAAGGTTTTATACTTAAGTGAATGGAGTATTGTTTGTATAAATATTCTAGTATATATTATGCATACGTACAAATATATAATACTACTATGTCTAGGATACAAAATTTGTTAAAAAAACACTCACAATATATGTATAAATAATGACGAGTCGTGTATAAGAAAATTTCAAATTTTATGCAATATATGAATTTCATATTTATTTATATATGTTTTAATTAACAAAAGTTAATAAAAAATACATGTGGAGAATGGAGATAGGTAGCCGAGCTCTTATAAAAAGGGCCAAATATCTTATTTAAATTTTTTTATAATCCCAAACTTGTGACTTTCAATTTAGCTTTTCTTTCATGCCAAAAAACAAAAAAAAAATTGGCATTTCTTATATTTGAGCATTTATTTTCCCATTCTTATCTTGTTTTAATAATTCTCTACTTTACTTTTCATTGCATACATTGATTATTATGCTTTGTAATTTTTTTAGAAAAGTTATTTTATAGTATATGTACTTTCTTTTAATTTTTAGTTTAGTATTTATAATTTTTCTTTAATAATTTTTTAACTATTTTTTGTTAGTATAGTTAATTTTTATATAAGGACTAACGATACTAATATAATAAAATTAACATATTTAATAAAGAGAGAAAAAATATAGATACTAAATCAAAAATTAATATATATATATTATACATACACAACTTGTAGAATGTTTTTTTTTTTTACTTTTTAATAATTTTTCCCAATTTACTCAATGCTTCAATTTTTTTAATCTCATTTCCTCAAGATATTTTCCATCTATCATGGGGGGACATCTAATTATCATATACGTTTGCCTTTTAAAGGACATAATTGTCGTTGACAAAAAGATAAATTATAAAAATTGTCATTGTGAAATTATGAATTGAATGTAAGAACTGATTTCTTGCAAGAAACCCTCAATTAACAACATCAAATAATGTTATCACTTGTTCGTTTATTATATTAACCCACATTAAGACAAGGCACCTCCAACTACTAATTGGAGTTATGCCGTGAAAATTAGGTAAAAGAACTCAAATTTAAGAAAACGATACTTTTTTAAAAAAAAAAACTTATCATCAAAATTTCAAAAAAAAATATATTTTTGAGAATTTTTTTAAATTGTAAAATTAAATAACTTCTTTGAAATTGATTGATAATTTTTCAAAAATTAATAATAATTTTAAAATAGTTTAAGATGTGCTTTTATAAAATCTAGAGATCAGTACAGAGAATTTTCCCATTAGTTCTATTTTTCTTTAATTTGATGAGGATTAGGTTCTGTGGACAAAACAAGAGAAGTAAAAAAATTTTGTACAAATTTTTTTAAAAAAAAAGTTAAAATCATCTATGATCTAAAGGTAGAGTAAAGTTTTCTTTATTCTTAGGCAATACTAATATCGGATAGAATAAACTATCTATTACCCTCAATCGTAAATTTAGGCAGTTAAGAATTGGACTATCTTTCTAAATATCACGATTAAAACTATAATAAAATAATATTTTTAAAATTAAATATATTTTAAATAATTATATATCTTATTTTTTTTCTCGTTGAATTTACTAGAGGAGAAGTCAAATTTGTTTGTATTGGGAAATGCTTGGGATGTATACTATGGTACATAATCTGTGCATTTGAAATCCACGGATTAGCATTTACCTACCAAAATTTTGTCAATTTTATTGGTCAACACGGCCCATAAAATTTCTTGTATTTACATCCTTCCTACTTAGTTCCCTTTTTTTATATATATATAAAAAATTAGTAATTTTTTTATTAAGGACAATTTATTCAATAAAGAGATAAAATGACATAAAGAGTTTTAATTAAGGGCATAAAAAGATAAAACCACGTAAAAAACACCGATTGATCTTTATTTATGACTAAAGTAAGGGCACAAAGTCTAAAAATAAAAATACAATACAACAAGCTATCAGAAAAATAAATAAAAACCTAACAACATAGAGAGTTTTAATCTCTCCTAATAAATATGTTTTCCTACATTTTAACTTATTTTTTTATAAAGGTGAGATCACTTACTACCTCAATTCATATCTTATTGTTTCATGCCTATAACAATATTATATTCGAGGATAATTATAAGAGTTATTGATTTTTTTATATATTAAAGAAGTTAAATAAATAAATTAATTATAACTAATATAATAATTAATTGACTGATTTAGGTACATTGATAAGTATATAATATGAATTTAACTTGAAAAATTATATTTATTTATAATTAATTAATTAATTTAATTAATTTAATATTTTTTTAAAAATTAACTATCTTTTATAATTAATTAGGAGAGGAGGTGGGTGTATTTGAAATGTATGAATTAGTGGGGAAAATGGGATATTTCCATACGTTTTTTTAGTATAAAATTTTTTAAAAAAGAGTTGAGCTCACCCACAATATAAGGGTAGAGCAAAATTTCCCTTTTTCTTAAGTGATATCAATGTCAAGTAGAGTAAATTATTAATTACCCTTAGGTATAAATTTAAACGTCTAAGAGTTATAATGTCTCTTCAAGTATCACTACTAGAAGAAGGTTCCATTTGGGATGTCTTTTTTCTTATTATAAGAATTTTTAGAAAAAAATTAGATTCACTCAAAATTTAATTGTAGGATAAAATTTTTTATACTTGGGATGTCACTTTCGTAGCTAACCTAAAAGGAAAAAGGTAAGGGCTTCTTAAAAGGTCTTGTTGGGTTATCAACTTTAACTACCAAACTTGTACAGAAAAAAAAAACTTGACCTACCAAACTAAAAGGACACTTTGACCCACAACAACAAGCATGGATTGTTGGGCTATGAATTGAATTGGGCATAAGCCCAACAACCAATAAATCTACTTTGAATATGGGGTCCAAAGTACATTTTACTATTTTTTACAAACGAATTTTGAAAAAAAAATTGTATGGAGAATTACTGTAGGTGCCATGAAAAAGTCTAAATACAATAAAGTTCCACGAAATGAAAAATTAACATTGCAGTCCCAAGGTCCCAAAATATAAATAAATATTCATATTCAATTATCGTGTTCTTTCAAACAGAAAAAGTTTACCGCACTTCCCTCGGCCGCTGGAGCTCCAACAAGTCACCATCGCCGACGTCAGGCCATTGGTTGCTAGCCAATGCCGATTGTCACAAGAGCTCAACTAGTCGCCAAAGTCCCGGTAACTTTATTTTTGGGAAAGGGTGGTCTTGATGGGAATAAAACTTTTTTTTTAATGAGGAAATTTTGGTAATTAAGCATAAAAAGTTATTTACACTTTGGAACTGCAACGTTAATTAATTTTCAATTTAATAAAAATAAGTAAATTGACTTAAATTTTGTACTTTTCTTTCTAACATGTACACATTTTGTTTTCTATTTGTACCTCTTCAATTTAAAATCAAGATTATACTATCTCTTAACATGTTTTCTAAACTTAACCTAGATATAAAATATCTATATTTATGCATATATACAAATTAAAATTAGGATGAGATGCATGATATTTGGGAAGAGTTGTTGACAAAATTTTTATTATCAAATTTATTACTCAAATATACCTAGAATTTATATAAAGATTCAAGTGTAATTTGTCTTTAATTATGTACAAAACAGAAGACATTTTATATATACAGCTAAAAATATGTTATATACTGTTAAAAAAGAGTTGCATGTACTTAAAGACATGAGTCCATAAATATTTTTAGGTAACAATAAATTTTGCAATGGGGATTTTACAACAATTTTTGGTTATGTTTAAGGCATAAATAAAACTCTTCTGATTTTTAATATGTGATGAAATTGATTTTATCATAAATATAATATATATTATATATTTTTTAAATTATTTCAGTTAATACTCTTTTTAACAATAAATAAGAGAGAGAGTGAATGAGTAAAAAAAAATAATGAACGTGATTTACAAAGAGGCATATCATGTTAACTAATAAAATTAACTTAAATAAATAACCTGTACTTCTTACAAAACAGTTTAGATTAGTCAGTGCCCCTCAGACAATGATTTAAAGGAAAAAAAAATGCCCTTTTAACCCTTAGTTTAATTTACTTCGTTAGCCTCTCATTATTCTTTATAATTGTTCTCTAGACTAGAATTAATTATGTCATATCAGCAACAATCTTATTTTACTTTATATATATATATATATATATATATATATTAGTGCCTTCAAAGTACTGCTCCAAAAAACTTGCTATATAGAAACGTATCGTGGGATAAAAGGGCTCTAAATGGGTTTTGACTTTTCTCTCTGGGCATTTGTGCACTTTAGATTCATGACGGATTCTGGGGAACGAAAAGCCCCACCGGACCGGCCCTTGTTGGAAGGTGCTGGTAATCGAAGTAAGAAGAAGAAAGTAGAGGAATGTCCACAAGAAATAACGGATGATCAAATGAATGAGAAGGAACCAGAGGAACAACAAGTGCTTGCGAAGGCCAAGTCACTACCCAACAGTCAGGAAGGGGACAAGGTGGCAACTCGTCTCACACAGCTTCCATCTTATCATGCAACACTGATGGGTTTTAATTGTGTTGCACATGGAAGCAGCTCTATGGAGGAAGATGATGTATTCCATATTGACAATGAGATCTTTTGGAAGCTTCCAGAAGAGTCAGAAGAGCTTAAGAAACTTATGGACGTCTACCCAGTGATCCCTATGACGCAAAATGAATTCAATGCCTGGTGTGAACCATGGAACTATGCTTTCATTATCACTGTTCTGGGAAAGCGCTCCAAATGAAGAAAGTGATGAAGAATTTTTGTGAAGTAACCGGACATAGGGTGAATTAACTATTGAGCTTTGCCATGCTCTTGGTATTAGTGTAGCAGTGGATCTTGGAAAATACCTGGGAGTTCCCATCATCCACTCTCGAGTGACAACAACCACTTTTTACCCCATTGTGCGGAAAGTTGGTAAAAAAATGTCACTATGTAAAAGCAAATTTCTTACCCTTGCTGGTAGGTCAGTTCTCATCAAATCAGTTCTGCCTACTTTACCCAGTTACCAAATGCAATCAGGACTGCTCCCGATAGGCACTCTGAAAGAAGTGGACAGATTAAGTAGAAGATTCTTATGGTCGAAAGATGAGGAAATCAAGAACATGCATCTTATCGCGTGGGACAAAATTACTATGAGCAAGAAACAAGGAGGGCTGGGACTCAAGAATCTCAGAAATCAAAACAAAGCATTTGTTATGAAATTATGCTGGGGTATCCTAACTAAAAAAGATGCTTTTTGGGTGAGATGTTTGCTGGCCAAATATAATGGTAGTACGGAAGAACTAGCAACTGTGATTAAACGAAAAAAATTCCTCTTGGACATGGAGATCCATAACCGAAGTGTGGGAAACTTTCTTGTCAGGGATTGGTAAAAGGGCTGGCAATGGAATGAACACTAGTTTCTGGTGGGATTGGTGGGTTCCTCTTGATAACCCACTTATCTCTTTTGCTCACAGTTCTGTAACCTTTAATACTAAAGACAAGGTACAAGGCCATATTTTACAACATGGCCGTTGGAATACTAATGCCTGGCGTGGCATTTTACCACAGTGGGTTATTAACGTTTTAGTAAAGATGAGACCACCAACAGGAACTACCCTTGATCGTTTCACCTGGCGAGTGGCTAAAGATGGGTTCTTCTCAGTCAAATCTTCCTATGAATTTATCTCCAACAATGATGATACCTCTACTAATGCTATATGGAGCCATTTGTGGAAATGGCAAGTGCCAGAAAAAATTCAAATTCTTCATGTGGCAACTATCTCACGAAAGACTTGTCACTAACTCACTTAGAACCAAGAGAGGTCTTACATCTGAGAGTGACTGTCCTTTCCAATGCTAAAGTGAGGAGAGTGCTATACACCTTGTGAGAGACTGTCAGAGAGCGAGAGAACTGTGGAGTGAAATTATAAAACCGAACATATTATCTCGATTTTTCTCTGGTAATTTGCAGGATAGCTCCAGTGGAACAGCAAGCACAACCGAAGACAGAGCAGATATAGCAAATTTGCGTGGACCAAAGTTTTTAGTTTAGTTTGTTGGCTTCTTTGGAAAAATAGATGCAAGTTCGTGTTTGACGCAGTACAACAACGACTAAAGAAATGCTGCATCAGTGTTTCTTTCGCATACAGGAATGTGTCTCCAATAAGAACTTCAAGCGCCAAATCTTCCAGGACATGCAACGCCATGAGCAGAGCTGGACTCCGCCACCTTAAGACATGGTTTAAATTGATGTGGATGGGTCCATCCTTGCCAACCAGCAAGCAGCTTGTGGAGGACTCATTAGGAACGCGTCTGGTGAATATCATGGGTTTTCAAAAATCCGTTGGTATAAGATCAGTAACTGAAGCAGAACTAATTGCAGTTAAAACAGGCATAGAAGTTGGAAAACGAATGGATTTCCAGAGGGTGAAGATCAATAGTCTCCTTAAGGGGGTGATGTGAAGGATTTACTCTTTGGCAATTGGGATGTGGCGCTACACCATACTCACAGAGAGATCATTAAATGTGCAGACTACATGGCCCGAACAGGTCACTCCAGTTCTTATCAGACAGTGCTAATTCCTACGGTTCCCCAAGGTTGTTTGGGCATGTTTGTGGCTGATCAACATGCTGGGCATAATTAATAGGTTTAAATCTTTTGAGTTCGTGAACTAGGTTCTAGATCTAGTTTATTTTACATCTTCAAGCATCAGCTTGCCTTTGTATTTAAACAAAAAACTTGCTATAATTTTAGGACATCTATCGTCCCTTTCCTAGAAATAAGAATCACATCAAATATATAAAGCTAAATTTTATTCATATGATGCAAATATCACTCCTAATTAAATCTCCATCACAGCACAAACGGCAGAGATTTGTTGGTTTTTTTTTGTTATTTTATTAATCATACCTTCATACAATAAAGTTTACCACATTTCTAATCATCATATGTATTTAAATTATTGGAAGCTGCATTATTTATAAAGTGCAGCTTTTAGTCTCGAAGCCTGCTCCTTAATTAATCATCTAGTTAAATTCTAATTACTGTAGATAACTACTACATGGTATATGCTCAATTTGCTGAGTTTGTGAACACTTGGCCAGTCTTCTTTTGCGCTTGGAAAGACGATATCGCATGATACACCAATTGAGAAATGAATGGGGAAGCATTTGGAGGTAAAGGCACTGCAGAGAATGTATGAGATAGGGAACGCATATGCTTTCCTTATAACCAAACCATCTGATGCAACGTCTGCTATATTCCTCTGTGCTTGCGACCATTAAAGACGCCTTTAGTTTTGCCAGCTTCGTTGCTACAAACAGTGGTACCTGTAAATTATATATAACTAAACACTCACTATATATATATATATAAAAGATATATGTCTCATCATTAAAACAAAGGGAGAATTTCAGTAAAACCCAGACTTTATTTAAAATAAGGACTAAACAATTATAAAATTATATATACTGCAGTGTACTAAAGGACAAAATGTAAATTTTGCTTTGATAGAAAATGAACAAAATGCCTTCATTTTTTTTTTGAAGAAAAATCCACCCACTATCAGAGCTCTGGTGAAGATAAATGTTTGAAGAAGCTGGCTAAGGAGGGTTTGAACCCATGTCCCCTTGACTCACTAAAAATTTTATAACCATCAAGTCATCAATTCAATTTAATAATATATATAAAGAAGGTTAATTAAGAGAAAGAGAACCTGACACTGCACATCAATTCCTTGTGCTTTGTATTCTAAACCAATGACTCTTAAGAACACCGCAAAGTATCTGTGAAAATGATAAGCAAATATGAATAATAAAAACCAGTGAGTAAAACATAAAATATTCTTAGAGGCTTGGAAGATAATTTAAGCTTTTGAGTGTATGAAGATTAAGAAACATACGCTTTTGTAGCAGTATAGAGTGAAAACATTGGATACGAAGGAACTACAAAACAAGAAGCAGAACCAATATTAATGATGGCTGCTTTTTTCTTTCTGACCATTCCTTTAATCACTGCCTTTGTCACCCACGTTATTGCTTCTACGTTCACTTTGATAATCGCTTCGGTAAACTCGAAGTCTTCTTCATGAAAAAACCTCGGATAAGGGTTTGCTATGCCTGCGTTATTCACCAGAACCCCCACATCTAAACCTTCTGTTGCTTCCTCGATCTTCTTCACTACTTCCCCACCATTAACTTTCTCAAAGTCTATTGCCACAAGCTTCACTTCCACATGTTTGCCATGTCTGTCTCTTATCTCCTTCGATGTGGCTTCCAGCTTTTTAGGGTTTCGACCAACGAGAAGGATGTTGAGTCCTTTGGAAGCTAATTCCATGGAAATGGCTTTCCCGATTCCATCAGTCGAACCGGTGACAACAGCCCATGAACCATAGGTTTTGAGATCCTTGGCTGGCCTCAAAAACATAACCCACACCCACCTCACAAAATGGATGAAAGCTTTGGAAAGAGAAATGAATCCTAAGGAGCATGTTGCCACTAGAAAGATTTCTGACCATTCCATTGCCATGTATACCCACAACAGTTGAGTTCCTGGAAATATCTTTTTAGCTACTTTATATATGTATGTGTGTGTGTGTGTGTGATATATATATATATATATATATATGGTTTCTAAAGCCGTGTTATTATTTGATCGTTGAATGTTAATATATTTTTATTTTATTTAATGTGGGGTAGAAACATTGTCCATGTAATGAGAAGAGCACTCCTACACGGATGGGCTTGTACGTCGTTATTTAAACGTTGGTTATAGGGAAAACCGATGTTAAAAACTGCGGTAACATTTTTGTAATATTTTAAACCTTTTTAACATCAGTTATATATATGAATAAGCAATGTCATACATCTTTAAGGCATGTACCGTTAGTACCTGAGTGAAGCTTTACAAGTTCTATCATTACTTAGCCGTGTTAATTAACACCATGAAATTAACACCGTTAAGCTCTAATATAAATTTTTATAAAACTGTTTGGACGAATATTATATTTTGGATGTCATCAAGTATAGGGACAGGGAAAAAAAAATAAAGAGACCAAAATTAAATTCGTTAAAATTACGTGATGTAGGTTGAGTTTAATTTAATAAAATTTAAGTCATTCACCAAAATATTATCACTTAAAATCCTAAACTCATCCATTAATAATTTTGTTTTGAAAACCGTAGAAAACGTTTATGAAGCAAAAATGTGCATTTTATTTTTTTTAAAAAATAAAAAAAAACATTTATGATTCAAAATGCAAGAGACACGTTTCATCGCACTATTAAGGAAGCCCAGAATCTATGCCCCTCCAGGTGTCACATCTTAATTAATGGAGCCAATCATACTTTGAATCTTGAGCAATGGTTAGGTAGATTTCATCAATTCTCTCATTGACGAAGACTCGTTAGAATCGAGAATACTCTATCTAGGACATACGATCAAATTTCGTAAAACAATTGTAAAAATACTATATATAAATGTGTTTACCCATATGAAATAAAGGTTGTATTTAGACTTAAGTTTTAGATAATATATATTTTATAGAAAATAATGATTTTAGTAGAAAATAATTTTTAAAAAAGTAAAAAAAATCACTTTTTTTTTATACAAGAAAAAAAATTCACTTTTAGCTTCACCCGTACTCCATATTAATTTTATACTTGATTTTTTTTTTGTTACTGTATACTTGATTGGTTGTAGCAACGAACTCTTCCTTCTTTCCATAAGCATCACCCAACATAAAAAATAGCTTATATTTAGCCCTATTTCGTTCTTTTGGGCTCTCACTTCAGTTGAAGTCCCAATGCGACCACCTAGGCCCAACTCATTTACCAAATCCTCCTCCTCATGCTCACGATCATCATCATCACCCATTCACCGTCATCTACACACCCCTCACCATCTCTTGGGTAGAAATCCTCATCTAGCTATCACTATCTTCATCTCTATCATCATCACCATATCCACCTTCACCATCTCTGTCATCACCATCACTACCTTCACCATCTCCCTTAATTACTTTCATTTGAACTGTACAAATCATTCTCTCCATTGTTATGTCCAGCTCGAGTCAAATCCACGTCAACATGTTGCTCAAATTCATGGCCATATTCCTCATGTAGCTTCTTCTTACTCTCGTCTATTTCAGCTTCTACACGCTTATAGAGAGCTATATGCTCCAGCCAATATGTCTCATCATGTACCTCTTCATCTTCCCCACGGTCCTTTTCAGTACACCTACCTTTATTTGCCTTGACAGGGGCACTCTGAAACTGTCTATACTTCACACCACTACTCTCACCAGGTGACTCGTACGCCAAGATTGAATCACAAACGTTTCGATGCCCACCCCGTGGACTTGGTTTATATTCTTTAACCCCCTTCTTGATAATATCAAACTCCTCTAACAATTTATCCAAAAGCCATTCATTATCGGGACCATCACCACCCTTTCCATTCGACCCTATTGAAAACCCTAAATAAATTAATCAACAAAAAATTTACTTCAACCCATCGAAATAGACAAAGGGCAACAAAGCAAAACACTTTGCACATGAATAAACTAGGTAAAGAAATTGCACACAGATTCAACTTTTACTTTGAAAGCAAAGATTCTGAACCTGTCTATGGAGGACGAATTTTGCTCTCTCGTTTATTCCGCAGTCGTACACGATTCAGATGTCACACATGTTTAGTCTTGCCCTAGCTCCTCACTCGCCAACAACTTCTAGGGATTCTCTCTTTTCTTTGATCGCGCTTCATGGACGACTTTAGGGCTTTCCTTCAATTTCTATCTCTTCCAACATAACATATTCCACCCACATCAAGCATGACCTGCCCACATTTCAGCTAGCTTACTTGCCATCGTATTATTTTCACCTCCATCATGTAATCTTAACAGTCAAGGTTACGTCTCCGTCCACTTAGGTCTACATTGGCATTGTTTTGATACTTCTAAGTAACATTAAAGCTAGAAAAAGCTTTTAGAATAGCATAGTTTCTTCAAGTAAACTTCTAGGGCAAAATATTCCTTTAATCAAACAAAATTGGCTTCAAGGAAAACTATATTTTTAACTTTAAATAAAACTATAGTTTTGGTATAGATAATCAATTAGTAGATTTTATGAGATGTTTAGATAGTTTTTCTCAAAACTATAATATCCAAACACAAAAAGCAATTGTGGGAAATAAAAGTTCCGCCAGTATATACTTGCATTATATTTATGTACCAATTGTAGTGGTGGCATATAACTATTCTTGGATATTTTTTTAGAAACACTCAAGAAAAATGAGTGAAAAGTCCTTATTTTTCATATGAAGACATAATGTAGTATTTTAAGGATTTCATATACAAAGATGTCAGTACTCAAATTTAGATTCTCTTATCAATAAAATTTTTTAAACAAAAGCTTTTCACCTATTTTTCCAAAAAATCAATGGATATTTTTTTGTTATCAATAAAATCAATGGATATTGATAAGATCACAAGATCCATCATGCACCATCTATTAGTTGAATTGGCATCCATCTGTAGGAGTAACTGTGAGATCAGTTTTTTGTTTGGTGGGCCAAAAGTAGGAAAACAAATCTGGTTGTATTGAGAATTACTTGGGATGCAAACAATATACCTTCAGGAAAAAAAACTAAAGAAAGAGACATGGTAGCGTCCCAAATTAAATTTTGTCAATTCTACATATTTGTTGATCAAGATCATTGCTAGAATCCACCTTATTGATTTCCTATATAATTCTCTCTCCAAAAAAAGTTGGATAAAAGTACACATTCAATTCTCTAACTTAATATAAAATTATAATTTTATGGTTGATGCATAAAATAAGACCATGCTGGTTAACTAGTTTGGTATGCATAAAATATAAGAGACGAAAATGCCACCAAAATTGGCTACCTACTTTCGGATTTGGGCTCTGGTATCTTGTGAATGAAAAGTAATTGAAACATGTCATAAAGAAAAGATTTAATCACAAAAAAAATTTAAAGCTATATAAATTTGTTATCAATTTCTAAATTAGAATTTATTATTTTTAACTCATCAGTAGTCATGAGGTGCTTTGGGTAATTACATATTTTGTTTGGGATCTCATATTAATTTCCTTAAAATAATTTTCAAAAATCCACTGGTAAAAAGGCTTGATGTGTGGCATGTCACGAACTTGGAGAGAAAAGAGCAACAATAAAGGAAAGAAAACGTGACCAGTTTCATATAGAAGGATGGTAATTTTGGGCTAACAGCTTTTAAATACCAGATATTGACCAAGAAGATAAAAGATAGCCAACAACACCAATCTCGATCCTTCATTTTTCAATTTAGAAACATGCTCAATATTCATTTTTAACATCTTAATTAGATTATTTTTTTTCCCTGAAATTAATCTTCCAATTCAAGTTTAACCAAATTCAAATTACGTTTTGGTGAGATTGATTGAATGCGATCTCCGTCATTCAATCATAAAGTCTTGGTTCCTTAAATTGAATGAATCAAACCAATTAATTATAATGGGAAAATCTAATAAAATCTCTTTAAAATACCCAAAATCTAAATGAGGCGTACATTTTTAACTAATTCTTAATCAGTCTAAGATGTCTAATTAGGGATTTCAGCATCTAATCAAATGACCACAATATCCCTGTCCTTAAAAAATTTTGCCTTATATTAATTTCTTCTCCTTTCCTTTCCCAATTCGCCTCTGGTATTGTTTGGGTCCATGGAAATTTTCCCACGAAAGCGAATGCTTCATATCAAGGTTGGCTTCTACTGCATCTGAAGCCTACTGCTTTTCAAGTTTATGTGTTGTGGTTTTTCACTAAGCACTGTAATTTAAATCTGTTTTGGGTGACTCATTTAGGTTACTCAATGTCATAAATTAGTGAACCAAAGAATCTCTCCTGGAACCTGAATCCTATGATGCTGGATTTTGAAATAATAATAATAAATACAGATTTCTGAGTTCCATTTTGAACTATATTCCATCAAGATTTGTTCACTGCTATACGACTCACTTTTCTGTTGAAACACTCTGTAGCTTAATTCGATTTTGCTGAATCTGCGGAATTGAATTTTGTTTTTTTTTTCAAAACAAGTCCGTTGGCCACCATCAATTTTCCTTTTTACTACATAAGGGTATTCTAGTTTTTAACATCATTTAAAAATCCCTAATGAGGCCTCCTGGCATGATTAATAATTAGCCAAAAGTGTAGGCCTAATTTAGGTTTTTGCTATTTCAAAGTAATTAGGATTTTCCCTATAATTTACTTCCGGTGTGAAATTAAGAAAATTAGTCAACACTATTTAAATGTTAAAAACTTCTACAATTTATCAAAATTACTCTTTTATTGATATAAGATCATTGAGGGGAAAGAGGGGGGGGAGAGAGAGGTGGGATAGAAAAATCATTATGATAAAATATAAAGGACTAATGAATAAGCCATATGCATAAGTTAAGAAAATTAATTATAAATATTTTATTTTTATTAAATTTTAATAAAAAACATATATTATGGACTAATGAATAGGGAAGAAGGGAGTCTTAATTAAGTGTTTAATTTGGAAATCACTTGAAAAAGAACTCAATGTGTTTAGCAATTAAATTATAGACCCAAAAAGTTCCATCATTATTCGTTACATATAACGGCAACCCTTGGTTCCTCCCATGCATTCAAATAGAATTATGCTAACATAAAAAATCTAAATAATAATAAATTGTTAGTTGGGGTGGGAAATAATAACCCTCGTCCCCATAAGGAGAAAAACATAAATTTAAATTTTGAGAAATATAATTAATAAGGTAGGTAAGTGATTAGTCTCAAGTTTAAAATAGTTTAATTTAGGGACATCCTTAATTAAATAAAAACACATTAAAATTTAAATTATTTAAAAAATGTCAAATACTAGGGGAACCAGAGGATTATAAAAAAAAAGAGCCTAATATCTAAATTAACCAAACCACACACACTTGGAATTAATCGTTAGGGAGGGTTTAATTTGTTTGCGTAAGGCAAGAAAACCACGCATAAGATACCAATCACAGAAGGCCAATCGCAGAAGGCATGAGGAAGTAGTGATAGAACGACAAGTCATGGTAGAGAATGAACCAAATTAGGAACACACTCTCTCTCGTACCCAATACACGCACCGCTTGCTTTACTTTTCTGCAGATGGAACTAACAGCAATTCCTCCATTTTTGTCATCTTCGTTGGCACATACAGTGGGTCCTATATATATATATCTGTGTGTGTGTGTTCCACCACAAAATAAAACCTCAATTATTGTCCCCCTCATCATCATCGTCATCAAAACTCAAAACCCTATAAAATGTTCCACGACCACAATCTTCCTTTCTCATACCTGACACTGGATATCAATTCCTTGCGTACTCCAAATTCATGCATCTCGACAACATCGCAACATACCTGTGGAACCATGCAGCAACAAGGATATGTGTGTGTGTGTATGAAAAATTAATTCGTTAGTCCTTGAAGTTTTACCTGATTTTTATTCAAGATAAAATTTATTTATTATCAAAATAAAAATAAAATTAAAAATTAAAATTAAAAACAAAATGATGGAATAAAATTTATTTATTATCAAAATAAACAAAAAATTATTATGCTGATAATAGTCTCCTTACATATAGATAATCTATAGTCGGGTTGATTTTGGTTATATTTATATTCATATGTCAAAATTAATTTAATTGTGTTATGAGTGAAAGTCACATCATCAATCACCAATAATACCATTATATTTCTATTTACAAATGACATATGATGAGTATAGGAACTAATATTTATAATTGATGAACCCAGCAAAACAAAACCATAAAGACATGATTAAAATGAGGTAAAATTGTAAGAAATTTGTGCATTGATGGTAGATGGGGTTTAGATTTTAATGGGTTGATAGAACTTATGCTTTGGTAGCAGAATAAATGGTTGGAGAGGAAAAGAAGGAACTACAGAAGCAAAACCAAATCCAATGTTGACGATGACTCCTTTCTTGTTCTTGATAATTTTTGAAATCACCGCCTTGCTCATCCAAGTGGGTCCCTCTAGATTTACTTTCACGACAAAATCAATAATATAAGGATCATTGCTAGATATAGTTAGGGATGATGATTAGTTTCAAACTGTTATCTTCTCTGTGGAAGGAAGTACTCAAGATAGCCACATACGAATTAAACAGGGTTCTAACAAAGGCAGTGTCCAAGACACCATTTGAAATATGGAAAGGTTAAAAACTTAGTTTAAATCTTTTCAAGGTATGTAGTTGTCTTGTTGAAGTAAGAGTGCACAATCCACAATAGAAAAAGCTGGACCCCAAGACCATTAGATTTACTTTATAGGCTATGCAGAAAGGTTGAAGGGTTATAAGTTTTATTGTCCTCCATCTTCTAAAAGGTTTATAGAGTCTAGGAATGTTAAATTTCTTGAGAATGATATTATTAGTGGGAGTGATTGTCTACTAGATGATCACATAGAGTAAACTATTGGCATCATTCATAAGGGAACGTTGATACTTAATGATCATCCCACTGTTGAGATTGATATTGAACATGATGTAGATCCTATGGCTCAAGTTGATAATGCTGGACAATATATACACATACTAGATGGTCAATTTATCACACAAATAGAATTACCACAAAATGTGATAGAGGATGTCCCTATTTAATAATCTATATCAACCCAAGAGGTTGAATTAAAGAGGTCAACTAGAGAAAGAAGATAAGTATTGCCTGATGACTACGTAGTGTATTTTATTGAAGTTGGCTGTGATGTAAATGTTGAGAATGATCCTTTAATGTTCACTCAGGCCATAAAGAGTACGTACTGTAAGTTGTGGCATGATACTATGATTGATGAAATAAATTCTATAGCAAACACCATGCTTAGGAACTTATAGAGTTGCCTGGTGGGTCTAAGGCCATTGACTATAAATGGGTTTATAAAACTAAAAGGACTCACAAGGTAACATTGATAGATACAATGCTAAGTGAGTTACTAAAGGACTCACTCAAGTAGAGAGAATCGATTATAGTGAAAAAATTTCACCTATATTTAAAAAAGATTCGTTCCGCATTATCATAACATTTGTTGCCCATTTTGCTATGGAGTTGTACCAAATAGATGTAAAGACTGTATTCCTTAATGGTGAACTGGAGAAAGAAGTGTATATGAAACAACTTGAGGAATTCGTTATAGAAGGTAAAGAAAAATTGGTATGCAAGCTAAATAAATCAATATATGATCTGAAATTGATAAACATTAAGACATAAACCAAATGAACATTGAGTTCACGTATAATGTGATACCTATTAAGTGATTATACTACCTATAATACATGGAAGGTAATACTCAATAAAAGAGGACTTATCGCCATAATTCTTGTAGCATGATATCAGTTTACCTAGACAGGGCAATGACATTGAGTATACGGGCAAATTGAGAGAATATGAGAAATTTATTATTATAACTTAATTTAGATATTAATTAGGATAATTAATAAATAATTTTTAGTGTGACTCATATCATTTCTAAAGTGGATTATTTACTCAGTTTATTAAGTTTATTTTTTATGGTGAAAATTAACAATTTACAATTATTAGTGCTATAGTTTTTTGAGTTCCAAAGTGATAATATTTTTTGTCTGTTCATTTTGAGGGTTCCCCACTAGTAACAATAGTATATAAGTTTCTATCACTGTGGTTAATCACCAGTTAGAAAAATATGTTTTTTTAACTAATATGTTTTTTGATTGATAGATCTTTGAATTAAGTTCTAGTTCTTTTCAGATCAATTAAGCTAATTGCGAGAAGTATTTATAAGTCTTTTGCTGCATATTTGAGGTGGGCAATTATAATCAATGCAATCTATCTCTGTATTATTGATGAATCTAAATTTGGGTCAGATTATAGAGAATCCTAAATTGCGTAGTGAAGCAAAATATTGAAATGGAAAAGCTAGATCATCCATGACTAAATTAAATTGCAAGAAGAAAATATAGAGGGAAAGTATAAATTAGAAGAGATAAACCTGAAATCATCCTCCTCCATTATGTTTTCTTCTACTTCTTCGTATGCTTCTCCATTGCTTGAATTTTCCGTGTAGTCCTATGGAGACAATTACTCCTACGTGGTTGTGCAGCCCCCTCTTCCAAAATATTCCTTTCATTGTTTGGGTCTTCTGCATTATGGGCCATCTCATCCCTATTCTATAGCCCATTCATGACAATTCCTTCCCCATCGAGATGGACATGGTCCTTAAGGTCAAAGTCTAGATATTGTAGATAGGTATCCAAATTTTCCTAAGAAGGTTCACTGTTATCATCCCATTGTACCAAAACTTGTATTAACCCATTATCTTAAATTTTCACTTTTCTAAAACTCAACACAGCCTTATGAAGTAAGATAGGCCCCTAAATATTAGTGTTAGAGGGAAATGGCTGATATTGTTCCTATGGGTTTCTATGGCAATGTTTCAGCAAAGATATATAAAATACCGGATGCATTCGAGCATTAACAGGTAGGTGAAGCTTACAAGCAACTACTCCTATATTTTCAATAATAAAAAATAGTCCATAATAATATAAAAGAGCTTATGATTGGTTGACTCCTTCAAATAATGTTGGTCATAAGGATGCAGTTTGACAAAAACATAATCACCTACACAAAAAGCAATTTTAGTTCTCTTCTTATCTGCATAATACTTTATTCGCTGTTAAGATTTAAGTAAATTGTTGTTTAAAGTAATAAGAAGAGCATTACAGGAAATAATTGAGCTTTAACTGGTAAAGGAGCATCGATGGAGTGATCAAACAGTAGCAAAAATATAGGGCCTTTGCCAAATAAAATCTTAAAGGGTGTCATACCAGCCGTAGTATAAAATGAAGTGTTATAACAATATTGTGCCCAAGGTAAATAGTTCACCCATAACCTAGATTGATAAACAAAGCATAGTAAATACATTTCCAAACAACAATTCAAAGCATCAGATTGACCATCACTTTGTGGATGATATGCAAAGCTCATACAAAGTGATGTACCCTATAATTTAAATAGTTACTTCTAAAAAGTGCTAGTAAAAACTCTATCTCTATTTGAAACAATTGTCCTTGGAATACCATGCAAACTCACAATATATTTCACAAAAGTGTCAGCCACAGATTCAACAGTAAAATGAGTTTTAAGAGGTAAAAATGAGCAAATTTGGATAAACGATCCACTACAACAAAAATTACAGTAAATCCTTTTGATAGAGGGAAACCAATTATAAAATCTATAGCAATATCTTCCATACTTTTGTTGCTAGTGGAAGTGGTTGGAGCAAATCATATAGGGCTACTTGAACAGTTTTAGCTTGTTGGTAAACATTACATTGATGAATAAACTTCTTCATATCATTATGAATCCCTTTCCACCAAAATTCTACAGCAATTCTGGCATGTGTGCATATAGTCCCCAAATGTCCCCCAATCTTGGATTCATGAAATTCTCTAATAATCAGTGTAAGGAGCTCCTTATCCTTATGAGGTATAACCAATCCCCACTTGTAACATAATCTCCCATTATAGACTGTATAAGAAGGATAATAAGCTAGATTATCGACTACCTTTTAATGAAGTTCTGTCAACTCAGTTGAGCTAGCAATTGCTGCATGATATGTGTAAATAGCTCATTAGTAGTAATAAATAGCCATAAAAGAACAGGACCACGCATTAATAGCAATATTTGTCCTGCCAGATTTGTACTCAAATTTATAATTATACCCAAGTAATTTTGGAAAAATTGCTTCCTATTCTGGAGTTTGAATAACTTGAGTAGACAAATTACGTAAACTCTATTGATTAGTTCTTATAACAAAAGGAATGACCCACTAAATAGTGCCAGAACTTTGAAACAGCCTTGGTTAATGCATGAAGTTCCTTGACATAAGCTAACTTTGCTTGCATTCGAGAAAGAAGTTTCTTTGAAAAATAAGCAATGGGATGAATGTTCTAACTAATAACAGCCCTTATCCCAGAACTTGAAGCATCAACCTCAATAATAAATTGTTGTAAAAAATCTAACAATGATAACACAAGTGTAAAAATTAGAGCTTTCTTCAAATTTTGAAAAGCAATTTGAGCACTAGAAGACCAAGCAAAAGCATCTTTCTGCAGTAGATTAGTCAGGGGAGCTGCAATATTAGCATAATGTCAAATAAAATGATGATAATAACCTATTATGACCAAAAAACCTCAGAGTTAGGAAACAGAAGTGGGAATTGGCTAATTCTGAAATGCATATACTTTCACAGGATCCATCTCACTAGTAGCAGTGACAATATGCCCCAAATATTCAATTATGTCACACACACAAATGAACATTTAGAAAGCTTAGCAAAAAGCTGATTTGTAGCTAAACATTATAAAACTTATTTCAAGTAAGACATATGCATATTCTAATCTATACTATACACCAGAATATCATCAAAGAAAACAAGTTCAAACTGACAAAGAAAAGGTTAAAAATGTCATTCATCAATGCTTGAAAAGTAGTTGGAGCATTGGAAAGGCCGAATGGCATGACCAGCTATTCGTATAAACCATGGTGAGTTCACAAACAATCTTATGGCGATCTTCTTTCTTGACTAGAATCTGATGGTATCCTGAACGAATATCCAGTTTAGAAATGAATCGTACACCTTTTATATCATCAAGTAACTTATCTACCGCAGGTATACAATATGAATCCTTAATAGTAATAGCATTAAGGGCACGGTAATTAGCACAAAACCTCCATGTACCATCCTTCTTACGAACTAATAAAGCAAGAGCAGAAAAATAACTATTACTTGGTTGAATAAGGCCTTGCTCTAACATCTCATTAACCATGTTTTCAATAATAGTTTTTTGATTGAAGGGATAACGGTAAGGCCGAAGCTTAATTATCTAAACACCAACTAGAAGTGGGATGGCATGGTAATGAGAATGACATGGAGGCATACCACGAGGTTTTGTAAACACCACTTCAAACTATTGCAATAAGTCATACAAATCAAAAGGTAATATGTCTGGAAAAGAGACCATAGCACCACCATTAGTTGGTAAACAAACTAAAGTAAATAATTATTACACCGTATCAGTAACCTCCATTCTCTTCCTATGATGATATTATAATAGTTCTGGATTAGAAAGTTGATTGCAAGTAAGTGTAATAAAAGTTTTCTTCAAGTAAAACTTGACAGTATCATAACTATAATAAGCTATATGAGCACCTAATGTAGCAAGCCATGAAGAACCCATAATCAAATCTAACCTAGCAATTGGTAAAATAAAAGCAGATAAGACAATATTATGGCCTTGAATATTAACAATGAAATCTTTAACAATTCTTTTCCCGTGCATATAGATGAATAAAATTATCTGAATTGCCTCCATCCAACAAAATCTGCACAGTAGTTCTATTAATCAATGCAGCAAATTGAATAGTTGAGTGATGTAAGGAACCATAAAAACCATGAAAGGACATGTGAGGCACGAGCTAAAAAATCTGATTTCAGTTCATATGTATCAGTTAAAGTTTCAGAAGTCGGTAATACTGGTTCTGGGGCAGAATCATCTTTATCCACTTGAGTCAACAGATATTGACGATTAGGATACTTATTGTCCCATGTAAACTTCTCATCACAGTTATAATAAAGACCCTTCTCCCTTCTCACTTGCATTTTTGTCGCAGAAAGCTTCTTGATTAGTGTTGACTGTTTTATCGTATGCTTAGGTAACAACCCGAGAGTAAAAGACATAGATGATAACGCGGGAAGAAAGGTCACACTAGAAGATAGTTTGGATGCAAATGGATAACTGGACATGAAACTGGGCTTGGTTTGTGGCCCATGTAAACTGGGTCACACGTCAAATAAATGTGCTAAAGAAGCGGCCTGAGAAAGAGTGAATGGTTATTGAGCTAATACCTCGGTTAACAGATTTAGTTTTAACCCACTCAAAAAGCAGTCATGGATTACATCCTCTGACAGTCCATCAATGTTGTTAGTAGTGGCCATTAAGAAGGTGTGATACTCTGCCACTGACCCAGTCTACATTAACTTTAAAAGTTTAATCCTAGGATTCTCAAAATGTGAAGGGCCAAATTGATCCTTAATCGCCAATGCTAAATATCGCCAAGAAGGAATCTAGTTTATTTTCTATAATAGCTAAAACCAAGGAACAAAAGAACCATCAAAATGAACATAAGCTACAGTAATATGTTGATCATCTAAAATTTAATAGAAAGAAAAATATTACTTAGCTCAGAATAACCAACTCATAGTATTAGATCCATCAAAATAAGGCAAATCAAGTTTAATCTTTTGGCCAACTGTTTGAAAACCAGTATTAGAAATTGGCACATTCACTGGTATCCCTGAAGATCCTGGACCATGACCATGGTTTTGCGTCAAAGTTTCTAAACATTGAATCATTGTGTCCACTGAATGAGATAACGTAGCTAGAGAGTGTTCAAAACTCTCCAACTTGTTGGTGTTTGCCGAGAGCATAGTCTCAAACTACGTCATTTTAATCTACTGAGCTCATTTTGATACTACTAATGCTTCAGCTAAACTATGAATCTCAGCATTCATGATCTACAAACGCATGTTGTGAGCTATAACAACGAACTAGGGGGAATGAAAGCACCAAATGAGATGGACAATTATAATCAATGCAATGTATCTTGGTATCATTGATGAATCTAAATCTGGGTCAAATTACAGAGAATCCTAAATTGCATAGTGAAGAAAAATATTAAAATGGAAAAGCTAGAATATCCACGACTAACAGAATTGCAAGAAGAAAATATAGAGGGAAAATAGGAATTAGCAAAGAGAAGATTCTTTCTTGAAATCATCCTCTTCCATTACATTTCCTTCTACTTCTTATGCTTCTCCATTGCCTGAATTTTCCATGTGGTCATATAGAGACAATTACTCCTACAGGGCTGTGCAACCCCCTCTTCCAAAATATTCATTTTATTATTTGAGTTTTTTGCATTATGGACTATGTCTTTTGCATTATGGATTGCATCTTCTGCATTATAAACTGTATTATGGGCCATGTCATCCCTATTCCATGGCCCATTCATGACAACTCATATAGTCTTTATAGTTATATATGTTATATTTTGGATTAATTATGTTATATATGAGATATTTATATTATAACGTCATTCTCATGAAAGAAACTCAGATAAGGTTCTCCCATGCCGGTGTTGTTGATTAGAATCCCCACGTTGTCGTTTAAACCCTCCATCTTCACTATTTCTTTTCCATTAATGTTCTCAAAGTCCATCACTGCAAGCTTCACTTCCACATGGTTACCATGTTTATCTCTTATCTCCTTCACCGGGTTTCGAGCTTCTTAGAGTTTCGACCAACCGGAAGGATGTTGAGTCCTTGTAAGCCAATTGCATGGAAAGTGCTTTCCCAATTCCATCGGTCGAACCAGTGACGATAGCCCATGAGCGATATAGGTTGAGATTCTTGGGTCGCCTCAAAAACATAATCCACACCCATTTTGCTAAAGGGCATGTTGCTAGCGGGAAAATATCTGGTCACTTCAATTTCATTATAATCCGCAGAGGAATTTCACTAGTTGGATTAAGGACTTATCATTAATTATAGTTGAGAAATTGAAGGAGTAGATGGTTGAAACACGTAATACGACGTCGTGCTTTGGACGATGACTTGTCTTTAATTTCTTCATCATGATGCTTGGATCCCAATTGAAATGGTACACGAGGCCATCAACAGCCAATTATCTCCATGGAAATCATTTTCACCTCCAAAGGAACAATAGCCTCTTAATTATGCCGAAAGGTTAAAATTTCTTATATTATTGTTACTAAGGTTAATGTACATCTAGTATTATGAAGTATTTTTTAAGTGCATCTCTAAAAAAAGTTTTTCTTCGGTGTAAGATTAACTAAAAAAATATTTTAAGGTGCTCGATGTAATTAAAAAAAATACTTTAAGATATTAGATGCAATTGAAAAAATATTTCAAAGTGTTAAATATATCATAAAATATTTTAGAATATTGGATATATCTAAGAAGATATTTTAGGATGATACATATAGTTTAACCCCTATTATTATTTTAAACATATAAACAATAGGTGTTAGTCCCATGAAATAAGTTATAGGGCCCATTTATATAAGATTTTAGAAAAATGCTTGTAAAAAAAAAGGGCTTTTGGGTAGCTTTTAGAAAATAACTTTTAGAGAAGAACTTATAAAAGAAAAGTGGTTTTGAATAAATGAGTATTTTGATAGTTATTTCTAAAAGTACTTTTATTATTGGTAAATTATAAAAAATGATATAATTATTAAATATAGGAGAGATAAGAGATGAGAGATGAGAAAGGAGATATGAGAGAATGTATAGATGAGAGAGGAGAGAGGGTATAGAAAAAAAAGGAGAGGGGAGAGAGGGTGTAGAAAAGAGATGAGAGAGGAAAGAATATGTAGAAGAGAGAGGAGAGAGGGTGTAAGAAAAAGTATGGATAATATAGTAATTAATTAATCCATAAACTCTTTTACTATTCTATAAGCTACTCTGATTAGCTTATCTAAAACTTTGGTTTTAAACCATGATATAACTCAAAAATTATTTTAAACAAATATAACTATTTATTTTAAAAAATTTTAAAATCTAAATTTTGACAAAATTTAAGTTTAAAACCTAGATTTTGCCGGTAACCAAACACACACATAATCACTTAAATAAGTTTGAGTCATAAGGATGCAAAAAATAATTTTATGAGATATTTTAATTGTGTCTGACAATTTTTATAATTTGATCTAATAGTATATTAGATCTTAAATATTTATATCAAATGAAAATCTTGTAAGATTAATAATCGTGGAACAGGATTGAGCGATGGCCCCGTCAAAATGCTTTAGAGGTTAATTACCACTAATTCACTATTAATATTTAACATCTTCTGAAGCATATAGGTTTGAGAATTGAAGAATGGGATCACACGTAAAATGGCCACGTGAATATGCCGAGAGGTTAGCGAGAAATGAACGGACACGATTCTCACGAAACAGACGCTCAATATTTGCTTCAAATTATGGATGACGTGGCGTAATGTGTAGACGATGGATTCATCCGACTGTGGATATTGAGAACTGCATAGCCTACACATCTTTTACAATGGGAATATGGGATCTTTTACGATGAATATTAAAAATCGAGAAAAGTACAAAAATATCCCTGATTTTACCCTTTGGTCATCTGATGCCATAGCACATTTTTTGGTATAAAAATAATCATAACATCATAAAATAGATAAAAAAAAATACTAAATTCTATAAGTAGAAAAAGCCTTTTGACTAAAAAATATTAATATAGACGTAGATATAGTATAATATATCTTAATTAATCTCATCTATTATTTGACAATTAATATTAATTTATTATTTTTAAAAAATTAAAAATATTTGAGAATAGGTACAATACTTCAATACAGTTTGTTGATAATTGTAGCAATACATAACTTCAGCACTAATTTGTCATAACCACATACGACGTCGTGTTTTGTACGATGACTTGTCCTTAGTTTATTCATTATGATGTTTGGATCCCAATTGATAACCAATTATTTTCATAGAAATAATTTTTAACCTCAGGAAGAACAATGCCTCGTAATTATGCCGAGAGGCTAATTGTTTTTTATTGTTTTATTATTTGAAGTACATAAAAGAATAAACGTTGGTCCTAATGGAAAAGCAACTATAATTGCTTTGACATGATATTTTATATTTGGATCCATGTGGAAAAAACATTCTATGAAATTTATTTTTAATTAAATCTAATAATATTTAAATATAATCGGATCCAATAATATTAGATCAACCATATAATAAAATAAAATAAAATAAAAAACCGGTAGTAGGTTTCATAATTGTGGAATGGGGTCACGATTGAGCAAATAAAGGCCCCGTCAGAATGCTTGAGAGTTTAATTATCACTATTACTATTAACATTTTCTATAGCATGTAGGTTTGAGAATTGAGGAATAGGATCATGATTGAAATGGGACGCTCAATTGGCCAAAAAAAGAAAACCGGACGATCAAGATTTGCTTCAAATGATGGATGACGTGGTGTACGGTGTAGACCGATGGATGGATCCATCCGACGGTGGATATTGAGAATTGCATAGCCTACACATCTTTTACAATGGGTGGGGATCTTAACGCTGATGCTAAATTAAACCAGAATGGCCAAGAAGAAAAGAAAACGGAGGTCAGAAGTAAAAAATCGTGTATTTGGTATTCTTCTGCCACGTGGCTTGTAGGAGACCATTGATTAATCCAACGGGATATTTTTATTATTCTAAATATTGTAGTTGTTACTAAGAAAATTGGTGTTAGGTAATAAAATAATTTTCTAGAGTGCAATTAGCAGCATTTAACAATCTTTGTTGATAATTAGAGCCTTAGTATTGATTTCACAACTGTTAATATGCAACTACCTTAAAATGGAAACAAAGTATATGCTTTCTAAACTTCTAGAGCAATAAGATCACGTATACTTATGTTAGAAAGATAACTATAAATTTTAAAATTTGACAGATCCAATAAATATATAGTATAAAAAAAGGATTAGGGGATCGGACCCAATCTCTCTATCTGTTTGTGATACGTATGGATAAATTTACCAATTTGATTTAGACAAAGATGGCATCCAGGGAATAATGGAAGTCAATTTCTCTATCTAAAAAAGATCCTTCTATATCACATTTGATGGAGAGCGTTGATTGGCCTGCATATGCATGTAGAAGATTTAGTACATTGGATCTTCGAGAATGGATTTGAGGTGTAACTAATCTTCATGAGAAAGTAAGACCAACTAGGATTCAAGAAACCTTTTGAAGGTTTTGGGCGTACCTAGAATCATTTTCTAGACTCACTTGATACCCACACGATGACTAGAGCACTACAGAAGGCTCTGAATCACGTTACAAAGCCAATGCACCAGAAGAAACGAAGAAGCTTCAGAAACAGAGGAGGAAAATGCTTGTTCTGTAACAAAAGTTGCACACCCGACTTCTGTCTGCGTATGCATATATATAGCCTATGGGGAGGGGAGTTAGATAACCGTATCTAACTCCCTCATTTCAAATTCAAACGGTTCCCTATTTTTCACCCAACGAGTTCCGTCCCCTGCTCCTCACAGATCGGGTTTGATCTACCATGGGTGGATCGCCCGTTTCCTTACATCTCCCACTCACACATGGTGGATTAGATATTATGGCTCCAATCTCATTTTCTTCCTTCTTTCATACTAGGTGCTTTGCTGTGACCGCGTAGGCATGACGTCTCCTTTCGAACGTTTGTACTAGAAATCCCTTTTTCAGAGACCAGCACAAAGCAACCCTTGAGTGCAGCTTGATCAGAATAAGTTATGGTGCCTGGATGTCCTAGATTTTCCCGTATACACTTTTCTTATGGCTAATCTAATCCCCCTTGAGTCAGTTTATAACTCAGATAGCCTTCCACTTATGCATAGTATCCACACTTATGAAATTAACAAAATAATATCACAAGGGACCGGTCACAAACACTAGCATGGATATGTATATTCTGGCAATCTTTCTTTCGCCCATATATAATTTTGATATGAATCAACCGCTTTCCTAGCATAATACCTTGGGTTCATATATAATTTTAACTATAGGACATATACCAAAGTAGCAATCGCTGAAACATACCTCCATAATATTGTCAAAGTCAAAGGACATTAATGAAAGGATTATACCTTTCTGAAACTCACACAACAATGAAGCAGGGATTGATTCATTTGCTTTCCATTTGCGGTTCTTTAGCACATGTGGTATGAATCACATGTTACGGTGTTCTTTTTATCCTTAAAGAGTGTACGTCATTTTAATTCTATCAATCATATCGTACAGACTTAAGTCTAGACACTTACAGTATCTAAACCCAAACTCTTCAATTATATTCACATAATATGACGTCAATTTTGAAGAATTTGTTATCTGGCAACAGGTTTTATGGATGTGGGTATCTATTGTTCGATCCATACCCTTACTCATGGATCTCATCTCGACTCACTGCACTTTTAAGCCAAGGTGACACTTATTGTGTTTCTTCTCTACCATATCAGTACTCTTGCTGTTTTACTGGTGAACACATGTCTCATCTTTGAACGCTTCTATAGCATCAAAGGCAGTTGCTCGAGTGAGAGAGCTACATCTTTCAACCTGTACGACATACTAGACATTGTATATTTTTATCCAGACATATAATTAATAATAAATGACATGATATCATTAATAAAAACAAAAGTATTACATACAGTCTGCAACTTTACATTTTTAACATGCCAATGGCTTTTACATGTTTCTCGAATGTTTCTTTGCCTATTGGCTTGGTCAGGGGATCTGCAACCATACACTTGGTTGAAATGTATTGTACAGTTACAATTTTTTGTGCTATATAATCCCTCACAAAGTTATATTTTATATCAATGTGTTTGGTCTTACTGTGATACTTAGGGTCTTTTGTGTAGGCTATGACTGCAATATTGTCACAGTGTATCAACACCGGATTGGTACTCTCGTTCCCAAATCCTAGGTGCTCGATAAATCTCTTTAGCCAAACAGCCTCTTGCCCTGCTGCAGTGCATGCCACAAACTCAGCTTCCATAGAGTGTAAAGCAATGCACGTTTGCTTCTTACTACTCCAACATATGGCGCCGTTATTAAGCAAGAAGGTGTATCCTGAAGTCGATCTTCGTTCTTCTTCATCACCGCCTAAATCAGCATCAGAATATCCGATTAGGCGTAGATCGCTTCCTTGATAACACAATGCATAGTCAGCTGTTCCCTTTAAGTATCTCAAGATCCTTTTCATTACTTTCCAGTGTTTCTCACTAGGGTTGGATTGGAATCTGCTAACCAGCCCTACGGCATAACAAATATCTGGTCTTGTACACATGATTGCATATATCAGGCTACCAACAGCACTTGCATATGGAACTCTTTCCATTTGCTTTTTATATGATTCAGTTTTGGGACACATGTCAGAACTCAAGGCCACTCCAGTAGCCACAGGGATATCCATGGGTTTGCATTCACTCATATGGAATCGCTCAAGTATCTTATTGATATAATTCTCTTGTGAAAGAGTAAGGATTCTCTTGTAACGATTCCTTCGAATCTTGACTCCAAGTATGTATTCTGCTTCACTCATGTCTTTCATCTCGAAATTTGATGAAAGCAATTCTTTAATAGCTATCACAGATTCAAGATTATTTCCAGCTAATAGTATATCGTCTACGTATAAGGATAATATCACAAAGTTACCCTTAAATCGCTTAACGTAGATACAGTAGTCTTCCTCTATCATCTGAAAGTTATATGAGGTAATCGCCTTATGAAACCTTAAGTACCACTGTCTGGATGATTGTTTTAATTCATAAATGGATCTTTTGAGTCTACACTTCTTGTGTTTAAATCTTTTTTCAATGAAACCTATTGGTTGTTCCATATAGATTTCTTCATCCAGATCGCCATTCAGAAATGCGGTTTTTACATCCATTTGATGTAACTCTAAGTTTAAACTGTTTACTATTGCCAGAATAAGTCTTATTGAATTGAAGCGCACAACAGGTGAAAAAGTATCCTCATAATCTATACCTTCCTGTTGTGTATATCCCTTTACAATCAATTGAGCTTTGAATTTGTCAATTGATCCGTCTACCTTTCTTTTGATTTTGAGAACCCACTTGTTCCCAATGGCTTTACGCCCTTTTGGCAGATCAACCAATTTCCAAACTTGGTTTTTCATCATTGAGTCAATTTTCTCTTTCATTGCTTTCTTCCATTCCTCCTTTGTAGGACATGCTAAGGCCTCATGAACAGTGCGGGGTTCATCATCCCCTTCTGGAGTAACTAAGAGTGATTCACCTTCTATTTAGAAGCGTCTCTTTGGAACACTTTCCCTATTACTCTTTCTGGTAGGAGCAACTTGCTTATCTTTTCTCATTTGGCTCGGTCTTTGTGTTGACCGTTCTTGGCTCCCACTCAAATTGACATGCTTAGACGATTCTGGTTTGTCAATTTGTTCGGCACTGTCCTGTTCCTGAGTCTCATAAAGAGATACAGTACGGTCAATATCTCCCCTACCGGGAAGCTCTATCTCAATAAATACAGCATCTCTTGATTCTGTTTCAGTCACTGTTCCATCTTCAATTTCACTTATGAATACATATCCTTTTGAGGGTTCAGAGTACCTTATAAAAATACATTTCTTCCCTCTAGGACCCAGTTTCCCATGTCTATGAGAATTGTCATGGATGTACGCCGCCGAGCCCTAAGGTCTAAGGATGCTTAGATCTGACTGACGTTTAGTCCATAACTCGTAAGGTGTGGAAGTGACTGATTTTGAGAGCACACGATTAAGTATGAAGGTTGCATCAATAAAGCATCACCCCAATGTGAAATTGGAAGGTTTGCCTGGGCCATCATAGACCTAACCATGTCTAGAAGAGTTCTGTTTCTTCTTTTGGCAACCCCATTTTGTTGAGGTGTGCCAGGGATAGTTAGTTGCCTAATAATCCCTTTTTCTTCACAGAGCTATTTGAATTGATCTAAAAGGTATTCACGACCTCGATCAGTGCGTAATGCCTTGATTCTATTATCCATTTGATTCTCTACTTCGTTCATGTATCGTCTAAAGCACTCTAGTGCCTCGGGCTTATGTGAAATCAAATAGACATGACCATATCGTGAAAAATCATCAATAAAGGTAATGAAATACCAAGCTCCGTGTCTTGCCCTCACACTCATTGGACCACAAATGTCAGAATGGATTAATTGCAATGGGTTTTTAGCTCATATTCCCTTACCAAATGGTTTTCTGGTAGCCTTACCAGCTAGACAGCTTTCGTATAATGACATATTCATGTTAGGGATCACCCTCAACAAGCCTTCTTTAGCCAGTTTAATCATTCTATTTTGATTAATATGTCCTAGTCTAGCATGCCAAATATTCATATCAGGATTATTTGAAGTAATAGCAAAGCAATCATGAATATTAAAATCATTAGCAAGATCCAAAATAAAGAAGCTTTGAAACCGAAAAGCTGAACCATAAAATATCGAGTTGCTACAAATGTCTGCAACTTTATCATGAAAGTTTACATTAAATCTAAAGTCTAGTAAGCAAATTACAGAAATTAAATTCCTTCAGATGTCAGGAGCATGAAGCACATCATGCAGTATCAAGGTTTTTCCACTAAGCAAAACAAGTTTGTAAGTGCCAATGCCTCGAACCTCGATCCTTGCATTATTGCTAACGAAAAGCCACTTGCTTTAATATGGCAACCGACGGTATTCCACGAAAGATCCTCGATCTCGACTTACATGGTCTGTTGAGCCTGAGTCAATAATCCAAAAAAAAATAAATAGGTTCTGTCAAAAAAACAGTGCTAGAAACAAATAACACATGTGAATTCACATAATTCACTATTACCTTTTTGCTCTCGGCCTGTTTAGAACAGTCACGTGCGAAATGTCCCATTTTCTGGCAAGCAAAGCATTTGACCTTCTTTAGGTCTAGCTTTTTCTTGCCTCCTTTCTTTCCCTTCTTCTTGAACTGTTGCTTGCCCTTCTTGGGTGGATGATCGCCTTTCTACCCATTTTTCTGAGATTTCTTGCCCTTTTTGGATTCAGGCTTTGATTGGGAAGGACCAGCACCTTTGGTCAAATAGGCTTATCCAGTGGCTTTATAAGCCTCCAAACGTTCATCCTCTAGCTCCAAATGCTTAGCTACATCACTGAAAGTAATGATATTTTCATTATGGGTCAGATTAACTTTCATGTGCTCCCAACTGGTAGGGAGCGATCTGATGACAGTTTGCACTTGCTGTTCGTTAGATAGATTATGTCCGGCTTCCTTCAATTCACGGATCATTGTGGACATCTCTCGTAGATGTTGCCTCATAAGATTATTTGATTTTAGCTTATAGGTATCGAATTTAATCGTCAACCTTCTAAGCTTAGTCGTGGACACTCCTCCAAACTTATCCTTTAAGGCAATCCACATTGCCTGTGCCGTTCTGTGTGTCTCAAACTCACACATTAAGTCATCAGCCATTGCACTCAATAGAGTGATTCTTGTAATGCTATTCTTCTTTTTTCAGGATTGGTAAGTTTCCTGGTCTCTCCTGTGCTGGGCCGTATTGCCAGCCTCAGGTTCTACCATGGCCATTGTTAATGGCTCAATAGCATCCTGTTCTTCTAGAATATATTGGACCTTTCGGTGCCAAATATCCCAGTTGTCCCTGTTGAGTTTTTCCCCTTGTTTAATTCAGCAATAATGTTCTTTGATGCCATTGTTCAATATCAGTTCTATGACAAACCTTTCCCACATTAATTTATTGAATCATAGAATATTTAAGTGAATTTACATATATATATATATATATAGCACATGTAAAGTATACAATGTCATGTACTTTTATTAATTTTTTTTGATCAAAAAATAATAATATCACTAGACCCATGATTAGGAGAATATATTTGTACCTCCCATCACACAAGCACTAGCAACGCTATCATTCTCTATCAAAATTAATATAAGTACTTTTCTTATGAAATATTACTTTTCAGAATACTCATCATCTAAAAAACCTCCCACTTATAAAAAATATACATGAATCATAACATATAAAGAATTAAAATGAAACATGTTTCTCTTGCATATAAGGCATGTAATAATAATAAGTCTTTACAAAGAAAGAGTATAAAAATATGTCTTTAATAAAGTAAAGCAATGGAAATCAAAGTAAAAACATACATCATTCGATATGAGTTTTACAATATTCTAACATTGCTTTTCTTAGCTTCTTAAGCTCACGAGGTGGCTTTTTAAGGTTAGATACAAATTCTATTCTTGTAAGCCAATTTTTCTTTCTAATGCGTCCTGGATTGGGCTTTCCTCTAACTCTTGTAGCTCTTATAAATTCCATTATGACTTTTAAGTAGAATTCAGTATGCTTCTTATCAGTCACGCCTTCAATGTATTTACCAATGAAGCCATTAATGCCTTTCATATTTGTGAACATAGCTGCATCTCTTTCAGCTATGTTTATGGCCAAAATAGGGGTAAGAAATTGATTCATTCTTCTCCATCCTCAACTTGAGGTTCACCGTTAAGAGTAGGCACCATCTTGGAGTTTAAATATGAAGATACCATTAAAGGCTGTAGAGGAAGTGGTTCGATGGGGAATAATGTTTTCGAGCACGGTCCGAAATCATCTCTTTCTTCTGGTTCCTCTTGTGGAATTTCCTCCATCAACTCCTCTGGATCTTCTTCAGAAAGTTATCAAGATCTTGCTCTGGATCCTCCTCAGGTTTCCCCTCGGGATCCTCTTGAAGGTTTTCCTCTAGGTTATTGAACTCATCCAAAAATGATATTATCATTTAAAGTATATCCCAGAGATTCAGTGTTAGATGAAGTCATTTTCACCTAAATAATAACACATTAATTATCATAATTTTTTGAAATTTTTAAACACTAAAAAACGCCAGAAAATACACTGAATATTCATAAATAGGTCAAGAATTGCCTCCAAATTAGGCAAATTATATGTCAAAATAAAGATCTTGATTTTAGAGATTTTTAGGAACAAACCGCACCTCAATCAGAGGTCCCACACTCCCTCACGTGCCCCAAGAAGGAAAAATTCAGAAAAAAAATAAAAAACTGAACGAAGCCCACTCTCGGCTGCTGGCGCGTGTACTGCACGCGCCTGTCTGGTGCTGCCACGTGTCGCCACCAGATTTTCCCCAATTTTTTTCTCTGGGCCTCTTACAGCCCAAACTTTTTTTTTGTTAACTGGGCTGGACTCAACCCAGTCCACCGTGAACAGTGCCCCATAATAATTTTTTTTTGTGAAAGAGGTAAAACGGCTTCATTTTAGGGGATGAACAGTGTCATCCCCTACCTCCAGCTGGGTCTGCACAGACCCGACTGGAAAACGGGTCGGGTCCGACGACCCGACTCGTTTTTCACTCATAACTTCTCCGTCCGACGTTCAATTTTGATGTTCTTGGTGTCATTTTCTTCATTTTTTCGTTCTCTACGCAATGGGATCATTTTCAAGGCCTAAAAACTCTATTTTATAATGGCCCAAATTCAAAAACGAAAATTTTTAATTTGGTTTATGTTGAAAATACTTCTCTTTATCATTTAAATGCATGTTCTATTCATATTATCACTAAACAAACACTTTAAGACATATACATGCAACAGAACAGTGCATAACCAGAAAAAACAAAAATACAAAGAAGCATGCGGAAGCGAATAACCATGCTTTGATACCACTGAAAGTTTCGGGTGTACCTGGAATCATTTTCTAGACTCACTTGATACCCACACGACGACTAGAGCACTACAGAAGGCTCTGAATCACGTTACACAACAAATGCACCGGAAGAAATGAAGAAGCTTCAGAAACAGAGGAGGAGAATGCTTATTCTGTAACAAAAGTTGCACACCCGACTTCTGTCTGCGTATGCATATATATAGCCTATGGGGAGGGGAGTTAGATAACTGTATCTAACTCCCTCATTTCAAATTCAAACAGTTCCCTATTTTTCACGCAACGGGTTCCCTCCCCTGCTCCTCACGGATCGGGCTTGATCCACCATGGGTGGATCGCCCGTTTCCTTACACCTTTCTATCTAATCTGCATATTTCTTAATAATTCTCTTAGTTTTCATCTAACAATGATGCATTATTCTCTTAAATATAAATAATCTCTAATAGTAACTAAATCCGTCAAATAGTAAAAAAATAGAAACCAATATTTTTAATAAACAATTAACAAACTAAAACTACCAAAAAAATATTTAGTAAGATAAGATAGCCCCTAATATATATTATAGTTTATAACAACAAATTAAATAACAGAACAATTGACAAAAAACACAGATTCAAAAAATCTGAAAAATATACCTACAGACAAATAGAAACTAATGTAACAAATCAAACCTATAAATATCATTCTTTAATACAATGATGATAATTCATAAGATATATTATAGCTTATAAACAATAAATAATAGAAAAAAAGAAAAAGGAGCAAATAACGAAGTTAAATGGTGACTTACAGAATTGATGACATAGAATAATAATAGAGATGATAGAGAATGACGTTATCCACAGTGATAGGCACCAAAAATAGGAGAAAATGTTAAAACATGACATTCATGCAAGTATGTCAAGGTTCGATAGAGTAACATAATACACATTACTATAAAAACATGAAAATGAAAATGTACTATGCATAGGGTTTTTGAAATTTTGTGAGAATTTTAACGGCAGTTTTCCATAAAAACTGCCATGACGTATCTATTTTTACTTATAACAGCGGTTAAAAATTGCAGTTATAAAATATAATTTCACTTTGGTTTTAAATAAAATTGCCGTGAAAAAAATTTAAAAATAAGATTTATTTACAAATATGCTACCGTCATTTTTATACGTTTTTTTCTTTTAACCGCCATAATAAATGTTTTTTCTAGTAGTGTTAATTGAAAATGTCGATTTTGACATAACCAACGCCATGCTAAACACACCCTTATATGAAACTCCCTTCGATTCTATTTATAAGTTTCAAATAACTAATTTACATTGACTAATAAATTAGTTAAAATTTGTTAAGAGTATTAAATATGTCAAAGATTTATTATTTTTTTTAACTATACCCTTGTTTTAGAAAGAGAATAAATAGGAGAAAATGAATGAAAAAAGAGATGAGAGAGAATGTGTCAAAAAAAGATATGAGATATGTAATTAATTTAGGGTAAAATTGAAAAAAATATAAATAAATATTTAGATAAATCCAAAATGAAGCTTATGAAAAGGACTATACCCTTTTACATATTTAAAACTTATAAATAGGATAAATAGGATAGGAGGGAGTAATAATTAGAGTGACACATGGAGCCCACTAAATGACTTCAATTAGTTTTTAAACTAGCTTAACCTTCGCAAATCATTTAGTTTTTAAACTAGCTCAACCTTCACAAATGCTTTGCTTGTGTCAACAAAGCTTGGTCTCAAATCCGCTCACATATCCTTACAACTTGGCCCAACCTTCGCAAATGTCTCATGCTTGCTCCTGCTCTTTCACTCAATCACTCTCTTCTTGTAAGTTCTTCTGCTACTGATTCTATACTTACCCTTATGTAAATCATCTCAACTTATTTACAATCCCTTTATTCTTGATATTGACTTGTAGGGTGTTGTCGGAGAGGTTATTGATAAGGTTCTAAGCAATCCTATTCGTCCACACTCTGTCATAGCTTACATCAGCGAGCAATTCAGCTTAAGAGGGGCCCACCTTCTTGTATATATATAATATCTTATTTTTGTTTCAATTTCTTCATAATTTACGCAGTTAGTAATTAATGGTTTACTTTTGTGAATCAGTTGAATCAAAGGGTAGGAAGAAAACTCCATTTGTCACACATATTAGGAATGGAGTGATGGGCGTGGAAACTCTCACAAATCAACTTAGAGAAGTAATTGATGGGTTTTTTCTCTATACTGCTCATCTTCTTTTTAACAGATATGAGAATATTCTCAAAATGTGATGTTTCCATGTTTTATTGATCAAATACCTGTGTTTTAGACTTTGTAGGAAAGAAATAATTTATTTAAGCATTTTTATATAAGTTTTATGCATATTGTGTCTCTTGATTCTTATAATACTAGATGGACTTGTATTAAGAAAATGCAGCTCAAGAAGGGGGAACAAAAGTTCTAAATTTTCCAATTGGCAGTAAAGATGTGGTCCAAGTGGAAAACTATTGTTTTGGTACTTGTTTTAACCTTTCATTTTACCCCTTTTACCATTGTTATGTTTTCATTGATTATATTCCTTTGTGGTCAATTCATCAACAAAATATTAGGCTAAATGGCATTTAGGTCTGAAAAGTTCAATTTAATAATAGTTAAATTTTAAAAAAATTGTAAGAAAAATAAATTGCAAACATCAAGTAGGATAATTGCAAATATGTCTCAATTGCAAATCATTGGAACTGATCTAGTAGATTTAGATACCTAATTTGCAACTAATGTTTTCATATTTTCATACTTATGTGACAATAAGAAATATATTCAAATTAAATAAGTTTTATTGCAAAGCAAAGATGGAGATCAATAATCGTAATTAAATACTTTCTACAATCCTAGATATAGGAGCTATTAGTTGAGGAATTCATTTTAATATTAAATATAAGATGTCAATCTATATTATCTCTTAAATTTATAATTTTTTTAAAACTATTATCACCATTGATTGCATAAGCTAAATGGGTTTTCATCGATGGGATAATGATTGAAGGGATATTAAGGAAATTGATACACATTTATTACAAAACAAACTTAACTATTTTTTTAATATATAAATTAATTATTTAACTCATATATTTAGGAAGATAGAGTATATATAATAAGCAAACTAATAAATATATACATCATAGAAAGTAAGGGCATTGGGGCTCCGATTTATCTGCCCCACGATAAACACAAGACCTATGAGAAACGTTTTCACAATGCTAATCTCATGATTAATCAAACCGTCTACTGTTGTCTATCTTAGACGTCTCTTATTATTAGATTAGTGTTTTAACAAGATAGTATTAATGTAACTTTTTCAGAGGGTTGATCTTAGTGGAAGAAGGAGCTTAAGTCACTTAAAAATTAGGTCTCTGCCAATGAGAGTAAGGAACGAGTATATATCTTATAAAGACACGAGCATAATTTCTATTGCTATTATAAGAACTCATTTAATAGGTAATATCATAAATTTCTTGTAAACGCTCTTTAAACCCTACGACTGTGTCCTAACTTTAGTAGGAGGCCTATGTTAAACATACTTAAACTTTTTTTATACAAAAAAAATGAGATATCTAGTTTGAAAGCGTTTGAATATAGAGAATGTCTTTGGAAAGTAATTCTTGATTGAGTCATACAATGCTCGAATATAATATAGTCAGATAGCTATAAAAAATCTCGTTATTCAGAAGTAAAATTAAAACACCAAGTTACAGATCTAATTAACTATAATTAAGTTCTCTAATCATCGAGGTTTAGTTTACTTGAGATGCTGGTAATGTTTTGAGCTTGTTGGAATACTTGGCGAGTCCTCTTTTGCGCAGGTAAAGATGTAGTCGCATCAGATACCAATTCACAAGGGAATGAGGAACCATTCGTATGAGAAGACATTGAAGAGAATGGAAAATGTAGGGCACACATATACTCTCATAATAACCAAACCATCGGATGCAATCTTTGCTATAATCCTTAGCACTTGGAATAAATAAGGATGTCTTCAGTTTTACCATCTTCGTTGCCACAAACATTGGTACCTATATATAGACAGATATGACCCAAAAATTAAACCTTCATCATATCATGGATCTCTTATACTACCTCTTATCATAATTATATGAACTAATTAAGTTTTTTAGATAGATTAAGAAAGCTGAATAAATTAGTTAATTATGATCAAATTCAATTCCTTAAAAGAAATTTATATTATATACTCTCAAATTTACTTAAATTAGTTAATTAATTTTTATATTAATAATAATTATATGATTTATTTAATTTTTTTAATTTATTTAAAAAAATCTACTAATTCTTACATGGAGTCAACGCAAGCTTGCTTATGACTTTTTTGATAGTTTGGTTTCAATGCTAGCTATATATAGATTTAATGTATATGCTCCCTCTCGTCTCCAATATATATAGAAGCTAGTTAGAGGATATATTTGATTTTAAATATAAGATCTTGATTCATTTTGTCCCTCAAATTTATAGTTTTTTTCCTAAAAATATCCCTATTAATTTAACACATTAAGGAGTTTCTATATAAGAATAATCATGATCAAATATAACATTTATGGAAAGTCAAATCATATTTATTATAAAGAACTAACATAACTAACTTCTTTAATCTACTCAAATTAATTATCTAACTCATTAAGGACTTGAGGTAATATCTTAATCAATTTTGTCTATTTTATTTATTTTTTTCTCTAAAATATTTTATCTAACTCAATAATTTTATATAGGGGTATTTTAGAGAGATCATGATACATTTAATAATTAATTTATCCCTTTTTTAATTTATCTAAATTAATTAAGTAGTTTTTATATTAATTAAGAACCAAAAGGAGTCATATATATTAATGATTAATAAATTTAGAAGGTTAAGGGAGTAGGAGAACCTGGCACTGAATGTCAATCCCTTGTGATTTGTATTCCAAACCGATGCATTTTGAGAACATCCAAAAATATCTGTGAAATTGGCAAGTATGAGATTATTACACATCTTATGTATAGTATAGTTGCTTTGGAGCTGAATCTTTGCTATAAGGAGAAACAAATATTGAAGGGGTTGGTTGAGCCCCACTCGCATGCCTGCCCAGCCTCTTCGTCTTTCTTTCTTCTCACATTATATTAAAGTATTGAAAACTAAACTGATCATTGAACCCGTCTGAAACAGTAATTTAAGAATTAATAGTTCGATCGTGTTAAACTAAGTAATAATTAATTCAATCATAATTAAAATAATTTAATTTAATTAAAATATATAAAAATATTTATATATAACTTTCAGGGAGTAATATTTAAACAAAACAAGCATGCATAAATCTACAACTAAATTAACATTTAAAAGCTCATTGATTCATATAAAATTAAATTATAATACAATAATTAAGGACAACAAGGAAACAAAAATCAAGCTCCTGTGTGTATTGAGTATTGACCGTGACATGTCAACAACATGAAGGATTTTTTATATATATTTTATAATTTTAATACATATCTTATATTTTTAAATGAATTGAAATGTAAAACAAAATGTTTTAATGCAAAACATACAAATTTAAAATTTAAAATCTAAACTTATGATTTTTTTTTCAATTTTTTTTAAAGGGACGGGTAGCTTGTGCTATAAACAGGAAACTTGAACCCATGCATATTCGATGGAAAAGCATCCAAAACTTATGATATACTCAGATCATCATCAGATTTAAGAACTTCGTGGAATACGGTTTTCTCTTTCTTATGCCTTGCTAAAACTTTTCTAACTTCTTTCATCGGATTTAATTTAAACTCTAACAACTTAATTATTCCGTTGCAAGAAGATCGGAGATATTAATTAAAGCTGCAATAATTTTCAAGAAACAATTTGAGTACTTTAAGATTAATAAAAATACTTACGCCTTTGTAGAAGAATAGAGTGTGCACAGAGGATATGAAGGAATCATAGAGCATGAACCAGATCCAATGTTGACGATGGCTCCTTTTTTCTTTCTGATCATTCCTTCAATCACAGCCTTTGTAACCCAAGTTATTGCTTCCAAATTCACTTTGATAATCGCTTCTATAAACTCCAAATCTTCTTCATGAAAGTACCTCGGATAAGGGTTTGCCATGCCTACGTTATTTACCAGCACCCCCACATCTAAACCTTCTGTTTCTTCATTCATCTTCTTCACTATTTCTTCTCCATCATTAACTTTCTCAAAGTCTATCACAACAAGCTTTACTTCGACATGTTCTCCATGTCTGTCTCTTATCTCCTTCGATGTGGCTTCAAGCTTTTTAGGGTTTCGACCGACCAGAAGGATGTTGAGTCCTTTGGAAGCCAATTCCATGGAAATCGCCTTCCCAATCCCATCGGTCGAACCGGTGACGATAGCCCACGAACCGTAGGTTTTGAGATCCTTGGGTGGCCTCAAAAACATAACCCAAACCCACCTCACAAAAGATATTAAAGCCTTAAGAAGAGTGACGGATCCTAAAGAGCATGTTGCAACCAGGAAGATATCTGGCCACTCCATTGCCTTACCCCTCTGTATAATCAAGAATATACACACACACGCACACTGCGACCAAAGTCTTGTTATTATGGTCATGAATTTATTTATTTTCAATTTGATGTATTCTGATTGATTGGGCAATTTTGTTTCTTTTTTATTTAGGGAAGATATATGTCACTTTCAGTAGTTGTTGAGAGGGATATATATCTACCTTCATCGCTCGCATGAATTACTCAGAGTCACATGATCATGGTGGCAACCGAATTTGTACATTAGGTGAAAAGTGTGTAACACGAAAATGCAAGTAATTTATATCTTCACGACTATATATATAGGACTGTGCTACCTTAATTTGTGGCTTTTAAAGTCTAATATAACTTGTTGATAGTAAATAATTTTTTATACTATTTTCTGTCTCATAATATCAGGTATTTAATTTCAAGGTTTGTAACTGCATCTTTTAATATAAATATATTTTTTAGGAATCGAACTAAAAATTTAGAAGAATCTAATAGGGCTTTGTACCGATAGTTTGATAGACATAAAAAGTATATTATAGAATATGTTATAAAAATATATAAATAAATATATCATAGAATATGTTAAAAAACTAACAAATTAATATATAAATAAATATATCATAGAATATGTTAAAAAACTAACAAATTAAACAGGCGTGGTTCGTTTTGGTTCACACCACACAAAATAGATGATTGTATGATTTTCCGGCCACTCCATTGTCAAGGTCATACCCCACAAACGCCATAATCGAGTTATATATATATAAGTTAAGTTACAATTTTTATGTTAAAGTCGGTCTTTTTTATAAGTTATATTTAATATTTTTTAAAATTTAATTCACTTTTTTCTATCTTTAACTATAATTAATAACATGTCTCTTTTATATTTTTTTTACTTATTCTCTTTTTCACTCATCCTCTCCATAAATAAATATTCATTTAGAAAATAAATTATATTTCTTATATATTTATTGTTTTTAATTAATTTTTTATTTATATAATTTGGTTATTTGTAACTGTATATATATAGTATCCTATCAAATCTTGTCATTAATTTATTTATTATCTAATATACTGTATCATAATTTGGTAGAGTATATATATTTATTGAAGATCACTTACCTACTCCATATTTGTTGGCCTTTATCTGACCACTCCATGGACAAAAACCCCACAATTACTATAATTTAGTTGAAAATATCTTTATATCTACCGTTATTAAGGAATATATGTGTTGCCACCAAACTCTTATAATATAATGCTACTTAAATTTCTCGGATTTCAAACAATATCACTTCGGGTTTGGGTTTTATTTTCAAACAGTTATATTACTTGGAATTTCAATAAAACTTTAATTATTCACTTGATAATTTTATCATTCATTATTTCTTTTGGTAAATTTATCTTTCATTACTTGAAAAAAGAAAGGCATCAAAATCTAAAATACTGAAAACAAAATATAGACAAGGGTATTTTTATAAAATATCATATCATTTTGGGTTAAAAAACATTCAGTATCCTAAATTATTTTTCTAATAGCATTCAATGTCCTAAAGTAATTGTTGATCCATATAACATCTTAAAGTATTTTTCAATAACTCTTAGTATCATAAACTAATTTTTAGTTTATTTAGTATATTAAAATATTTTTTTTTCAAATCATTCAGTATCTTAAGTTTATGGTTCTCATTGATTGCTATTGAGAAAATACTTTAAAAAATTATACAAAAGATAACTTTAAAATATTGGATGCTACTAAATAAATACTTCAGTGCTAAATGCTACTTAATCTTATATTCTTTTGTTATAATTGATGTTATTTTCTTAAAGGAAACAACCGGATTTGGGAGTATATTGTTTCAAGTTGGTAGTACTAATGTTTGGGAAAAAGAGGGAGTATTAATGATTTATTATTTAATGAATAGTATAAATTTACCAATTGGAAATAAAAGTGCAAAAAAGTGGTTTTAGTGCAACAAAAACTATAGTATATATGCATTGACAAAAGTGTAGGTTATGTTTGATTCTGTTTTATGATTTACGTTTTATAATGGTTTTATAAAATTATTTTTAAAACAATTTTTGAAAATAAAAAATAAAAAAAATATTTAGATGAACCATAAACTCTTTCACTGTTTTATAAACTAATCTCAATGGCTTATTTAAAATTTTAGTTTTAAATTATAATTTTATCTAAAAGTTCTTTAAATATATATATGATTATTTGTTTTAAAATTTTTTTAAACTATAATTTAGGTAAAAAAAAATTCTTTTAAAATCATATTTTAAAAACTTTCCCAAAACACACTTAATACGTGTTTCGACATTACTTAGTATCCTGAAGTAGCTTTTTGAATAAAAAGCACGACAGGCCAGTTTTTACGTATTTGGACACATGCTTTTATAAATGGGCTTTTGCTTAAAATTTAAAACCACTTTAAAATAGAAGTGACTTATTTTATATTTAAATTTTTTAAAATTTACTTTTTAATATATTATCCAAAGGGTTAATATAAACTTTTTTCCCTTAAGATTGTTTTCATCATAGGTTTAGCTCCTCAAATTTTAAATAATAAATTTTTGTCTCTCAAATTTCTTTTTTTTCTAAAATATTAATTCCTATAATATAATAAAAATTTGGATAAATTTGTCTTTGAGGGACCAAAATATATTTTAAAATTTGAGAGACTAAAATCAAAAGAAAATAAATTTAAGAGACTAAAAATTATATTAACACTTATTCAAACAAGTTTATGTAGTCAAACTAACTCTTTTATAAAAATCTATCTAAATATAAATCACATTCCAATTTCAGTTTGCAAATAATAAGATTAAATAAAAATTAATTTTTCTAATGCTATCTCAAACAATTCTTTTTAGAACCCATTAAAATTTATACTTGAATAAGTGATCATTATAGAAAAAATAATTATATAACTTCTATTCAATTATAAATGTAAGATCTTAATTTATTTTATTTCTTAAATTTATAATTATTTTTCTTAAACACTCTCTATTTATTACATAATTTAAGGGGATTTTAATCGGCTAAATAATTTCTCATGCAAATTATTAAAAATAATACTTTTAAAAAAATCAACCAACATTCTTTTTATAAATAACTAAAACTTATTTTCCTAATTTTATAAATTAATTATATAATTACAATATTTTCTCTATAAACTTCATGCAAAGCAAGTGAATTAGGTGTTTCATATAATCAGGCCAATGATAAACTCATGATCTGTAGGAATTGTACTTACCTTGGGGAAGAAGTCCATCAAAGTTGAAACCATAAATTGTGGTCTTTTTGCTAAGTAGTTTAGCATTTTAAATGCATGGGGTCGCCTCAACAACCATTTTCCCCAGTTTTTATTTGTACATTACATCACAATCCAATTAACAAAACTATTTTTTTAAATATTTTTATGTCAAAAAGTTTCAACCAAACATTTCCTTTGCAGTAATCAATTCTGTAGAAGGTTATGATCAGAGGAATGCCAGGTAGCAAGAAAACAAACCATAAATACCACTTCTACTTCCTACCATATATTCCTTCATATTTAAGAATCCATAGAAAGCTTCCTTACTTATACGAATTCCAAGGGGGTATTCAATTTGGTTCACAAGTGTATTTAATTTGGTAGGTAAAGAAATTAGGAGAGTTGATGGGAAAACATTTGTTTATGGAATTAAATAATTAATTTATAAATATTAAGAATTATTAATTATTTATAAATATTTATGTTTGTTTTTTAAAAAATTACGTATACTTCTAATAATTTATATGAAAAATTACTCATTTGATATAAATTTATTTTAATATGTATAATCAATAGAAAAATATTATAAATTTAATAGTCAAAGTATTTTAAAGTCTTGCATCTAAACTCAAAACAAATTATTTATTAACTCTTATCTTTATGACTAGATAAAGTAAAAATAATTAACCCCATTCGGTCTTTTTTTATAAAATTCTATATGTAGCTAGCTACTTTTATGAAATTAAAAAAAATAGTTAAATGTTAACAAGTTTTAGAACTTTTCAAAATTATCTCTAATAAACTTAAATCAATTAATCATCATCAATTATCAATTATACTCTTAAAATATTATAATATCCAATTTAATTAAAAATATATTTGGGCCAATCTGATTCAATACTTTCAATTCATTTATCTACAAGCCATAATTAATAATCTCAATCAATAATCCTACATTGATCTTTAAAGATTTTAAACCCATAATATGAATTAGTAAGTAATTGCATTAATTGATTATATGATATTTCAATTTCTTAACCATAATAATAATTCATAATAATCATAAATCACCTTTATATTTGAAAGATTTTGATCTATATGATAGTCATTAATCAATACTCCCATTAACTAATTATATAATATTTTAAATTTCTATTCATAATAATAATTCATAATAATTATAAATAATTAATCAATTATAATATATTTATTCACATACCCATAGAAAAAACTCTAGTTCATTATTTAAATTAAGAGTAAAAGAGATACAATCATTTTTTAAAAATAAGTTATAAATATTATATTAAATTTTGTAAAGGGTTTTATGTCACAGATCGATAGATAAGGTCTTATGACCAACAAGCTGTCCGAGGTCTTATAATAGTAAATGAGGTGCCAATTGGTATTAAGAGTACGCAAAGGAATGTGTATTTGGCGTTGACATATAAATTTGTTCTTTATTTAAAGCATTAAGACTTATGGAAAATGTTAATATTTTTAGGTATCATCAATTATGTTCAATTCAAGGTCTAGATAAGAAAAAAAAAGTCATTCCCGGGGTTGATTATATTTTCTCGGTTATACGTTCATTTATTGTTCCTTGTGAGTGAAAGGTATAATTTTCCATCAAATTTAGATTCCTTCCTTTTCATTCTAAATAAAATAATTTTTTTTTGAATAATTAAGTTCCAAAATTATATCTACTCCTCCAGTCATTAATATAAAACTTAGTTATTGCACTATAAATTAGTCTTATATTAAAGATAGAAAGAATATATAATTATATCATGGTAAAAAATGTCTGTATAATTGTTTCATTTCATTATTCAAAAGCAAATAGAAAGGATCTTGTACAAAATACAAAATATTTTTTTAGGATTTTTTATACTAAAATAAAATAAAATAAGAAAGTAAACTTATGTACAAGATTCTCAAACAAAGGGGATATGCGGTGGTAAAAAATTTTAGAGGACAATTTGAGCAAGTGTTCACATCCCTCCAAATGAATATTGTTTGAGGAAGTATAGAAATATTAGAATAAAGTTTTCTTTTGTTGCTGATAAGTTCTAAATTGATCTTATCAGAAGCCATGATATCTCTTCTAGTATAAATCCAGTAAAGACTTGCCTGGAAATATAGTAGTGCAAAAGAATTGATGGATCTTGACTTCTTTTCCATAGAAAATGGCATAGCAAGTGACCATTTTGACAAAGTAGAATATGACAAAAATGAGCGTTATTCCTTTTGTATTTGTGCAAAACCATAGTCTGGCCATGCTTGGATATGTTAACACAGTTATGCAGAAATTCCAAGTTTGACAAAAATGAGGTTTGGGAAGGCAGGTGAGTGAAGTTGAGAACGCTAAGGATGACAAGTTAAGAATTTCGCAGATTTCTTTAATTACCAACTCAGGCTTTAAGATAGTTCTATGATGAAGTGCAATATTCCTCTTAGTTCATATTGTATATAAAAGGATAATGATTTCATGCTTTAGATTCACACGGCCGTCTTTATAAATATTGTAAAGAATAAGCTTCAGCCAATACTTGAAAGAGGAGAAATCCAAACTAAAAACCCGAATACATAAACACCCAAACCAAACGACATTGTTAACAAGAGATGAATAAATGTTTCAGTGTTCCCTCTATAAAGTAAACTTATGTGGTAGGAATGGTTGTATTGTCTATTCGACCCATTTGAGTAATTAGCCGTCGATATGATGGAGAGGTGTCGTTTGGAGGGAGTTTCCTTGTGTTGTTAGAGGGCAAGTGATGAAGAAAGGGGACACTTGGGAAAAGATTCTTCATTAAAAAAATTTCAGTATAAAAGACCTAAATCAGAGTGTCGGCATATGTATCAACAAAATATAAATATAATACTGGTACTTTTATGTTTAAAAATTTATCAAATTCTTTTGCACAAATAATTTTTTTAATAAGTGACATTTTCACAATTTTCCCTTTTTCTTTTTTGTTTTTTTAAATAAAATACACTTGTGCATCTAGAAAGCCTACATTTGTATGTGAAGAAAGTGGGATAATAATTCTATATATTTCACACTTGTTAGTAAAATGTAATGACAATCATCTTCTCATCATAGATAATGAAATAATTTTATAAGACTGTAATTTTTCCTTGATTACCTTTAATCTAATATAGAAATTTATGAAATGAATTAATGAGTAATTTGTAACTCTTAAAAAATCAATTTTATAAATTAGGAAATAGAGTAAATAATGTGTTTTTCAAAGTTAGTCTAAACATAAATTATTAATAAAAATACTATATTTTAATAAAATTAATTTAATTATCCTCTCTTACACATCATTTACACATCATTTAATAAAACAATATTGGAGGAGGAGGAAGATGTCGGTTACGGGAAGAGACTCTCCTCCAGTGATACTATAGACTCTCCACTAGCAAAGGGGCAGCTAGGCTAGGGCTTGGGAGGGAATTATTGCGTAGCATTTTTTAGTCAAATGAAGATATTTATTGTTCTAAAAGAATAAAATTTAAATTGCTTCACGAGAATCATTTACCAGTGGGATTAAAATAAGTTGAGATATTCCCTTTTGATTGGTCAAAGCACATGTGAAGTCTGGGAGTATAAATGAATTTCTCAAAAATGTCTCACAAATCATGGGTGTTCTCCTCATTAGCCTAGAAGAGAGTGATTTGGTACAATTGCATTGTAGTCCTGGCCATGTTCTTCACTCACTAATTCTTCAGGTCAAGTCTCAACTATGTCTTCCAATTAAAGTAACTCGTCTACATATTGTGTCTTTCAAAATTATATTAAACAAAATTATAATAAATATTTATTTATAATTAACTAGTGGGATCTTACTAAATTTGTAGGTTAGCTAACATACAACATCTTCAGGTAAGGTGATATGATAAAACATAATATAAAATTAAAAAAAAATGTAGCATTCATTTTTTAACTTTAGCCTCAAATTTTAAAGTATACATAATAAAGAACACTTAGTACATGTATTTTGTAAAATATTTTCTGAGCAAGGCAAGTGAAATCTTCATAAGAGAGTTTTGAGAATCGTCAAAGTGCTTGCTTCAAGGCAAAAATTAGATATAACAAATGCAATTTTCAAGTGCTTGAGCTTATAGGGTATTTAGAATAAAATCTTCTCAATTTCTATTGATAATGTTAGTTATAGTGACTCTTGTTTAAAAATTTTGAAGGAGAACTTGTCATTGAGTAATAAATTAGTACTTGGTGCACAACTATTTCATATTAGATATTTTGTACATATTCTAAATTTGTTGATACAATATGTCCTTAGCACCATTAATGATATAATTTACAATATTTGTGAAAGTGTTTATAAATGCCTAAGATGTAAGGTTGAAATCTTTTTGTGAAGTTGTGGAGTTAAAGGGTTTGAATGAAAAAAAAAAAACTTATTCTTGATTGTCCTACAAGATGGAACTCTATATTCTTGATATTGATGACTGCAATGAAATTCAAGCATGCATTTTCAGCTTGTCATAAAAAATAGTCACATTACACTTTTGCACTATATCTTGATCATTGAGAAAATATTGACAAGGTTGGTCATTTGTTAGAAGTTTTTAACGATGACACTTATATTATCTCAGATAGTGAATACTCTACCGCTAACTTATATCTTGCTTAAATCATAAGGTGAAATAAGTTATTGGTGAAGCAATAGAGTCTCTTGAGTTATGGATGAATGTGATGGCAATACCTATGAAAGGAAAATTTGATAAATATTGGGGGAATGCAACTTATTGGTGGTTATTGCAAGTGTTTTGAATCCAAGGATCAAATTAGATGCTATTGAGATAAGCTTTCCCATGATATATAAACTAGAAATGAGGTTAAGCATAATGTAGAAAAGGTGAAAAGTGCATTAGAAGATTTATATATTGAGTATATAGACTTGTATAAAGAAGACTTATCCTCTGTATATAGTAAAGTGACTACTAATTCCACTTAGTGCACAATAAAAAAATAATGGAATACAAAGAATATTGAATATAGTTCGTCAAAGGTATTCAATTCTTCCTACTAAATCAGAGTTATAAATTTATCTTGACGATAATCCTTATATTACTTCTCTCTATTCTTTTTAATATTTTTGTATCTTAGAATGGTAGAAAAATAATAGTACAAATTTAATGTCATGGGTAAAGTGGTTGATGAATATTGTATAAGATTGAATGAACATTCTATTAAAGTTCTTTTGTGTAGTGGGGATTAGTTTCATTACAAATATTGGTTGAAGAGAGAACAAAATGTATAAATATAATATTTGGTAATTATTTATTTTTATATTTCATATATATTGGTTGAATTTTTTGTGGACTAGTTATTTATTTAAAATTAATTTTCCTACTGGGCTAGAACCATATGAAGAGGAAGAGATTCTATTGATGCCTTGATGCAATAAGGCCGATATTGTTGTATTGTTCAATTTTAATTTAATTAAAATATTTTTATTAATATATGGATTATTTTATTGTTGTTTTTTAATGAGCTCATTTTTTTTAGACTAAAAGTTTAGACCCTATCTAATAAATATTTACAATTTATTAAAATTTAAGTTTTATATTAATTATGGATATTCTTTAAATAGGCTAAAAGCCTATTTAAAATATTTTATTTGTAAATATATAAATTTTAAAATTTACTAAAAGTCTATATTTATATATGTTTTATTAAGTCAAAAATTTACTTATGACTTTTAAGGCATAAAATATGAAGTCTTTTTATATGCATATATTGTAAATGTCTCTAAAAAAGTTTTATGTTTTGTAAGCTTTTTACAAGCTCAGACTTAAACTCAAGCTTGAGACACTTGTTATAGGGTTAAGCCTATTTAATCAAAGTCTATCTTATTTTTATCCATATGAGAGTGTAGAATTATAGAACTAATACTTCATTATCGCTTTACTGAATTCCTTTGTATAAAAAAAAATTATACTTCATTAATATAATAATTTTTAATTAATTTAGATAAATTTTAAAAAATTAATTAATTATAAAAAATATGGCTTAATTTCTCGAAATATCCCTACTGCAATGGTGGAGAAAATGTTGGTTGGTGTTCTCATTAAGATTAATGGTTCTTTTCTTTTTTTTAGTTTTGTAAAAACTTGTCATATATTTTTTGTTACAGATCACTACAAAAAACAGTGAATGAGCGACGAATTAGTGAGAGAAATGGACTAGCCAGAGTCTTTTTTGTCGCTAAAAAACCATCACTAATTTATTAACTACTAATTAGTGACCGGAAAATTCCGTCGCAAATTCACCACAAAATTAGAATATATTATTCCCGAAATTAGAGATGAAATTTTGTCACGAATTTTCCTGTCACTATTTTTTTTTAAAATTTTTATAATTTTTAAATGCCACATGGCACCTTGACTAGGCACGTCAGGGCCATCGCCGTTCGCCACATATCCCCCTCCGGCAGCTCCCTCCACCACGCTGGCCACGAAAGGAATGTACATTACTTGAGTTAAATGAATGTTTCTCCTGTTTTTTTTTTTTTTTGCCTTCACTACTTGAGTTAAAGATATGTTTGTGTGAAATATAGTCATGCTATATATTATTCTACTGACTGATTTGGATAACTATAATTAAGATTTTTATTGGAACTATGTTAATAATAATGGGAACATGTTTGAGGGCTCTCTCAATGGTGTTTCAAAAGAACGATCAAGCTCATTTGAGCAACAGAGAAAGTGTGCTTATAATATTCAACCTCTCATGGAGCTCTCAAGAAACAAGAAAAAAAGGGTAGAGGTTTGATGAGATTGAAGAGTTATTCCTCCAATCTTTAATATAAGATTTAATTATTTTTTTAAAGAGATTAAAAAAGCTAAATATAATGGTTAATTATAATTAAATCTAACCCCTTAAAATGAATTCATATAATATACTTTTTAAACTTAATTACATTAAATCACCATTAACCAACATTTTGAAACTATCTTCTTTTTTATTTTATTTAATAAATCTTATCATTTCCAGACTTAGAGGCTAAATGATTCTCACCTCTCATAACAAGTACATATCCTAAATTTAAATTTGTGTTGGTCTATTATAGGGACGTGTCTACTTACCACTCAAAACTAACAGCTTGTTGGTTAAAACTATCTTTGAATCGGCATTAAGTTGTCTTTAATTACCATCTTATTGCCCAATGATTTTGTTTGCAGCCTCTTGCTATACTGACCCTTAGCTTTTCTCTTTCTTCTAATATTATATCCATTACAATATAGTACAAGGAATCGCATCACCATCACAATTTAGAATCTAAATCAACAATGTACCAAAAACAAAAAATCTAAATCAACAATCTTACAGTTGTTTAGTCAGACAGATTTACTAACAATCCAGCATAATAATAATGACAATAATAATAATAATAATAATAATATAAAAATGTGAATGAAGCATGTATGTTTGTACCCTAAATATAAAATAATATTGAAGGATTTCTTAGGATTATATGCATGAGGAAACAAACAAAGGAACATGTAAAGATAAATTCCTGGCACACACATTGCGTGATACATGATGAATACTTGTATGGGTATTAATTATAGAATTAATATAATTTTTAATTCCTTAAATTTATACTAATTTTAATTTTAATTCCTCAAGTTTCAAATTAAAAATGTGGTTCTTGAAGGGGCAAAATAATCCAGGGTTTTATTAAATTAATATGATCAATATTTTAGTTAAAATTTTTTTTTGAGGGATTGAAATATTATTTAAAACTTAAGGATCAAAATAAAAATGACGGCAACCATGGCAGCTATGGAACCCAAATTCTTCATTTTGAGGAAAGGGGTCGGAGACAGTTGATGATCAACGTTGGTTTCTCAAGAGAAGAGAACAAATCATTGTTTATGAACCATTTGAGACTTGCTCTAAGGCATTTTAGAATGAAAAAGGTATTCCCAGCTTGCTTTTTCCTCCAACTGAATTTCTGCAACTATTGTCTGCGGAATTCAATCCATACACTGCAAAAGGATGAGTTGCTCTTTTTCAATTTGTAAATGAAAATAGACTAAAATTCATGTTGAGATCAGCTGATAGGTTGACCAGGCATCACTTCCTTATTCCGTACACCTCTGAAAAGTACCTGGCATGGAGAATGACTCTAACCACTTTGGAAGGATCCTGCAATTTTCCTTAATGCAATGATGAATTTCAAGAGATTCCTTACAATATAGGTTCTATAGCCCCTCAATTGACAAAGAACATACACCCTAAATTGCTAAACAATCTCCCCACAAAAAAACATTCAAATCATTCCCAACTTTTGTGTGCAAAATTTTTATTTTCAAAATTATAAGAAAAAGAACTTTAAAATGTAAATCAAGCATTCAAAACTATTAACCATGCTTTCTTGTTAAAAACACAATCTAAGCAACCATTCTATCATTAGATCACACATTGATCCAGAAGATATTTAATCAATCGAACTCACATTTTAAGTAAAATGACAAGAAATAGCCTAGGTTTCCAAAACCAACACCCATGCCAAATCAACCAAAAAGCTGAACTGATCAAAAATTGAAAAGTACCCTCACCCCCAAAGTGTTCTCACTGTCAAAAGGGAAAAATTGAGGGCCCTCTCTCATCGACAAAAAGATTCAAAACATTCAGCACCTGTAAACAAAGAGTATAGCATCTATATCCACAAGTAAGATCACAACAAAATGGCAACTAGCTATATCATTTACAAAAAGTGATAAATATCCACAAAATAAGCATTTACAACAAAGAATGGTTCAATCCATCATTAACAAAAGTATTTGACATGGCGTTGCACACGATAATTACAAGATTTCCAAAATCAATGCACCACAAAGTGTCTAAAAGATCGTAACAGGCAGTCCTACTAAAAACACTAACGAAAATAAAAGCTACTAATCCATGTAATTATCAGCTTCAGTAGCTGTGTCAGAGTCAGCATCAGTATTGGCTTCATCCTCAGCAAAAGAATGTGCTTCACTCTGAAAATGCCTAGTCAGGACTGTCTCTATCCCAAGTAGCTTCTCATCATGTTGATTCAAAGTTTTCAGGCACTGCGCAAATTTTCTATTCATATTCTCATTAATTATTTGCAGCAATACATAAATCTCTTGCGTTAATGCTTGAGGATGAGGTGGTGGTGGGAGCTCAACATTCTCATGTGGCACTGATTGTTCTTCCATATAACTACATCATCAACTGGTTGTGGTCAGGGTTGGTGTTTTTGGTTACCACTTGGTGGCTTGATGCTTTTGTGGTAAAATGGGGGTTCTGCTTGAAACTAAACATCACTGTCCACATCACCAACTATGTCAGAAAGTTGCAATTATACGAGGAAGCATGAGATCACAAAGTGTGGTCAATGGAAATCTTTTTCATAGATGCATATATCAATCTCCTTAACTTCAATGGCTTCTTGTTCATGAGCAAGTATAAAACTTTTGATCCCCATGAGGACTCATCAAGAAGCTTGTCTTTCATAGTCAATAAATTTCGCAACCTCAGCTTCGGGGTTTTCCTTTTCATGCTCTTGATATATAGTACACTCATCCACCTCAGGCAGATTCAGGTATCTGTCAAAAAGCATTGAAAGTAAAGTCAATTCTAACATTACAAGCTTAAGCATAAAATTCCCGCACCACTTGAAGATTTCTCACACTTTTTGCACCAATGAGACAGTCTAACTGGCAAGTATAGAAGCCATAGTGGATATTGTCTGGGAGTTCTCTTCCTCGTAGAAGAGCTCTCTTGATAATCTTCTCTCTTGTTTTATAATATTACAACTGGCACTTAATAAATTCTCCAATATTTACAAATCCTCCTTTAAGAATATGCTGTATATGGAATTTATGAGTTTTTCACACTTGAAAATTTGTAAGTTAATATAATGTGATGAATTATAAGTCTTCCTTCAATAATACTTCTTCAAAAAATTATAACTCAACTAGTATATTCAAGATTTATAAGTAAATGTGTTTTTCAAACTAATTGAACTATACATTAAAATAATGTGATGATTTATCAGTCTTCATCCAAATTTTATAAGTCGTCTTTCATAGATTTACAACTAGTGTACATTACACTACAAAAAAAATTGATTTTCAGTTTAAAAGTCGTCGCTAAATACCTATAGTGGGACATTTTATCGCTGTCAAGTCACCATCTATGAGAATGTTGCCTATACATATTGGCAGTAACAATTGAAAGTTGCCGCCTAAAGTGGAATTCGCGGCGACAGAATTGTCACTGCCTAAAGATGATTATACGACGACATAAATGTCGCCACCTAAAGCTAATTATGTGGCGACAGATGCTATCGCTGACTAAAGCGGAATCTGCGATGACAAAACTGTCATTGCCTAAAGCGGATTCTACGGCAACATATTTGTCTCCGCCTAAACTTAATATTATTTTTAATTTTTTATATAATTTATGTCATATAAAAAATATAATTTAATAACAAATAACAAATGATAAATAACTAAATAAATCATAATATAATAATATTAATAAATATTTTAAAATATAAAATTAGTACAATTACTTAAAAATATTTAAAATTAAATATAAAATTGTTTAATTTTTACATAAATTTTATGTAGAAGGACTAATACTATGACTAGAAGTAGCAACATGTAGTTGCCCCTTCTGCATCAAGGCATCGAATTGAGCTTGTATCCTTTGCTCCATTTGTTCCATTAGTCTTTGTTTGAATTGCACCCACTCTTGTTGCATCTTTTCACGCTCTTTTTCCATCTCTGCACGCTCAGCCTCTATTTTTTCTCCCTCCTCTTAAAATTTTTTATCAAACTCTTTCTGCAATTGGGTACGCACACTCTCCACAACTGAACTATCAGTAGATTGAGGGTGATTTCTCTTCCTTGAAGGTTCCGCTCTATACCCTTTTCCTCTTACATACCCTGACCTTTCACCAAGAACGGTCGCCAATATTTCCTCTGATATCATTCGAGCATCACTCTCTAAATCTTGATCTTGTTGTTGAGAAATTTCGTGCATATGACTCTATAATAAAAACATAAAACTATTAGATTAAAAATAAAACTTAATCAAAATAAGATATTAAACAACAATGCGTACATGAAGCTGTTCAGAGTGTGGATCAGCCCATACTACTTGTCCATCTAATGTCTTCCAAGTATGCGTTATCTCCCACAGCTGGTCAGAAGGGATAGGTCATCCAGTAGTAGGATCTCTCTACAAAATAACAACATACAAGAAAATACAAATATTAGATTTAAAAAAAAAGATAGAAAATTTAAATTATAGTGGTGATAGATTGAACTTATTGTAGTATATTCAATCTCTGTAAATGATCGAGGACCACAAGTATGTTTAGTTATTTATTCTTCTCAATTTATCGTATTCTTTACACTTTTATTTTACAAAAAAAATTTAGTAACTAATAAGAATTTAATAATTGAAAAAAATATAATTTATTTAAAAGGATAGTGAGATACCTTAAATATTTTAGATTTAAAATATATTAATAACTACTCCCAATCTTAAAAAGTAATAGTCTGAGGAGGATCAGCCAACCTATTCTCATCAGTCTCATATTTCTTATAGTGAGAGTGTAGATTGTTCTTCAAATTTTTGAATGTATTTTGTAAAATAATTGAGATAGCTATATGAAACTTTTCTTCAATAATTACATCAGCAGGTTCAAATTTATCCTGAAACAAATAAATATAAACACTTTATATAATAATATAAATAAACTAAAATAAGTATAAAAATTTGACATAAATAATACCTTTATTTTTAAAATCATATCATGACCATATTTTTCAAAAATATTCTTCCAGCTACCTCCACCATCCCTGAAAGAGAATGTGGTTCTAAGAGTTAAACCATAATAATTAGAAAAGTCTCTTGCTTCTGGACTGATTGCTCTGGATATGGAATCTAAAAATTTGACTCGAATTTTTGCTCCTTGTGCAATCCTCAAATTCACGTTAATAGACTTATAAACTCCTCTGCATTTGTTGATTCCAGTAGAAGAGCCTATAATTAAAATTCAATATGGGGAGTAGGAAGAGAGTTTATAGGCATTTCTTGAAGTTCCTGTTGCAATAATAGAGATGAAATAATAGGTCTTGATTGAGGTGTAGAGCATGTATCTCGGCTATTTGTGTTGTCATTAGATGTAACAGAAAGACTTTTCCCACCTCGACCTCTCTTTAATATTGATATATCCTACAAAAATATGCATTTCATTTAGGAAAAAGCAATCAATTAAACAATAATCAATATACATATTAATAAAATCTACCATATCAATTAATTTAATTCAATTGAATCTTCCGTCGCACTATCACTTCCATCAATGTCTTCTGATTCATCTGTTTCTTCTACACCAATCCAAATTTAAGCTTATAAAAAAAATTTCAAATTATTTTATAGGACAATTGTTGGTTTAAATATCATCATCAATGTGATGAGGATTTCAGTAATGGATAATGAAGTAGCTTTCTTTAACCCTAGCCAATCAGTCCCAAGACCAACTAAACTAAACTTTTTTTAATATAGAAATAACTTGTGAGGGTTCAGAAAATTAACGTCTCTTCAATTGAACACCTCGCTGCCTACTGGAGCTTAAACTCTTTTTTTTTTTTATCATTAACAGAAGCTTAATTTTTTTTAAAAAATGTTATTTTTACCTAACATTGAAATTAATAGGGTAAAACTATTGTTTTTTACTGCCAAACCTCCCATATCCTGCCAAATCAAAATTTCTCTTTCTTACTGCCAAACCATTGTTTTCAATCATGAGGTATTTTTTACGGGGAAAAATAGGGCATCTGACTATATTCTTTAAATGTTGCTTCAAACGATATTCTTCTAACAATATATACAAATACCCAAACAAAATTGGAATATATCAGAAATGTGGGAAATATGGGAGAACAAAAACGCATATATCAGCATACTACTCTAGTTGTCCATTAATGAAATAAAAACGCATATATCAGCATATATGTAATATTGAATTTGTCCATCACAGAAATGTGGGAGACCTATATGCAATATTATATTTGATCAGCATATGTCAGTATAAGGATCTCGCTCATGCTCACAAATTTTCAATAAACTGATTGAAATGTTAGGTAGATATTGGTAGTAGAATGAGTTAAGAAGGGCCCGACTGAAGGTATTCATTATGGCTGACTGAAGGAATTGATTGTATAATTAAATTATATTTGATCAACTATGGTGTTCAATTTTCTGTTGCAATTTTGAAATTTGGCTATCAGGCATGTGTGTGTAGACACAGAATATTGTCCACCATAACTTCTGTCAGGTTTGATGAACACTGGGGTTGCTTAATCAGTGATTCAACCTCAAAACCCCAAATATAAACGGTGATAAACACTTCAAACCACAGAGCACAACAAGTCTACCGGATTGGAAAAGCAGTCAGAGTCAGAAATTTGGGGTTCAGTTTGAAGTCAGAAAACTCAAATTGAAGAGGAGACAAATTGAAGAAAAAGAGGAGACAGGAGTAGAAGAAGCAGTAAGGGACATATTCCATGGTGACCCACCTGACGATCGAAAGGAAAAATAGAAGACAGGTTGAAGAAGCTATCAGAGAACTCACCTCAGATAGCCGACGACGTCACAAGCTCACTCTTTGTCCTCCGGTCACTCCTCCGATGTCATAATCCTTCAGTCGTTCGCTTGTACTCTCCCTCTGTCTCACTCTCGGTGTTTTGCTCTGCAGTTGCGTCGACGCTGAGAAATGAGGGAAGAAAGGGGAAGCCTAAATTATAAACGCGTTTTCGCGGAGACAAATCAAAGTCGCTGCTTAAATCGCCATTTTCGCGGTGACAGATAAAGTCTTCAGCGGTGACAATATTCTGTCACCACTAAAAGTCTTACCAAATATTTAAAAAAAAAATCCTCTCAACAAAAAATGATCATTTTCCTCCAATAGTTTTTTCAACTCATTAAAGAATTTTTATAAAATATTTTGGACAAATAATAACCTCTAACTATTTTTCTTGAATTTTATAAGAAAATAGGTGTTTAATTCTCGAAAAATAACTACTAAATCATTTGGGTCTCTTTTCGGGAAAAAAATCTCTTTTATAATTTGCTAAGCCCCCAAAATACTCATTTTTTTTAATTTTTCTTAACCCTTAGATATTTTTAATAATTATTATTTCCTTTATTCCTTTTCTAAAATTTCACTTTTGACACTTTTTAGTTTCAGACAAATACTCTTAAACTCAATAATGCTTTATAAATCCTTTCTATGAAAGTTCAGATGTTACATGAAATATAATAACAGATGGTATATGCAATAATAACTAAAAATTTATGTTATGTATGTTCATATGTATTTAACGTATATTCTTTCTCCTAATCTTTCACACACACACACACACATCTCCCTCTGTCTATATCCTCACCCATATTGTTTCTAACACATATATGCTAACTCTCACACTTATTGATACACATTTATAATATCTTCCTTATGTACATATCCATGTTTCATTTCTTTCTTTTATAGACATCACATTATTCTTTCTATACTTTTTTTTACTACAATAACATGTGAAATTTCTTTATTTGTTATTTAAAAAATGAAATTATTCAATAATTTAATTATATATATTAGATAGTTGTTTAAAACCCAATGAAAGGAGAAATAATTGTGTGGACACTTTTAGCAGTGATACTTGTCGCCGCTGAATACATCCTTCTGCGGCGACAAAAAAGTGTCATCGTAGAATTCTGTGACCTAATTGTGGCCCAGAAAAGTAACGATAAAATTTGAGTTTTTTAAGCTTTTGCGGCGACAAACAATAGTCGCCGCTAAAAGCCTTACTTTTGTCGCCACAAAAACTCAAAACTTTTAGCGGAGACAGATAAAGTTGCCACTGATTTCAGCGGTGATTTTTTTTATCGCCGTTGAAAAGTCGTAGTCAAAACCTTAATTTTTTATAGTGTTACTCATAAATTACATACACTAGTTTAGTTGTAAATTTCTAAAGGATCTGTAAGATCAAAAGTTGACTTTTAAATTATGCATGAAACTTTGTAAATAATAATTTAAAATTATTTAATACTAATATTAAAACAAGTATAATATTTTTTATTACTTATTATTGATATTGTTATTGTAAATATTAATATTAAATTACTAAATTTTAAAGTATTAGTATTTTAACCACCTGATACCGATGGCTTGTCAAAGTTGTTTGTTAAAACGGTATTTTGATGTTTTATATAGGTAAGAAATAACATTTAATATCTTGGAATCAATTTGTAATTTTGGGAACTCAATATGTATTAATTTTATTGTATGATACTTCTTTATAATTTTTAGGGTTAAAAGGCATTTTTGTCCTAAAAGTTTTCACCAAAAAGATGTGGATGCTAAGAAGTTTTAATGATTAACCATTACTTGATTAGTTATACTAAAAAAGAACTTCTTGTGTGGCATCCAGATTACCTTTTGTTTTTTGGATTAAAGGGAAATTTTTGTCCTAAAAATTTATATGGAAGAGAAGAGCTGTGGTCATAAAAAATTTGAAGGGGAAATAACGCCCCAAAAGTCACATATTTTTTTATAATTTATTTCATATATAAGACGTCGACAAAAAAAAAAGCACCCAACTATTAAAGAAACTTCCGAATGACATTATCTTTTTTTTTTAAAAAAATGTTCTAAATAAACTCAGTTCCTTCGCAAAAACTTCGAAGCTAAAAATACCATTTAACATAAGCAAGAAACACATAATCAAGAAATCTAAGCAATCGCCACTCATTCACGTTGCTAGGGAGCTGTTAGAGTCCGGGTTAATGTATATTAATTCTTTTTAAGGTTTTTTTTTAATTTAACTTTTAAAGAAAAAATTATAAAAAAAATTATTTGAAAATGAGAATAACTTTTTAACAAAATTTTATGAAAAAAATAATTTTAAATAAATAAATATATAGATAATATTATTAAATTTATTTTTGTATTTAATAAATTATTAAAAAAATATAAGATAAAAAAAATTATTGTTACATCTCTGTTCTCTATAAACTTCTATAGCCAATGGATAAAGATGATGAACAGTTCTCTCGACCTCCACTGGCAACAGAAATTTGCAGAGAACAGAGATAATGACTTTTACCGTCTTTTGACCTCTATAGGCTTGCACAGAATAAGAAAGTACATATCTATAAGCACATACCTCAAAGAAAGTGCAACAAGAGAAGGAAGTGCAGCGAGGGAAGGAAGAGGCAAATGAAAGAGAGATTGGAGTTTATTTAAAGGCAAACCGCGCAGAAGACGTGATCGTGCAGAGAGAGAGAGAGAGAGAGGAGAGTGTAAAAAATATAAAAATAAAATAATATCTTAATATTTATAAATTATTTTTTTTCTATCAATAAAATATTTTTAAAAATTTATCTAAAAATATAATTTAATTTAAAAATATTTATAATTATTTATTTAATTTTTTATAAAATTATAGTTTGAACTAACTTTTTTTTTAAATTATAATTTTATATAAATCTAAATACTCAATTTTAATCTTAAAATTAAATATTTTTAAATATAAAAGAAATAATTATAATTTTCATTGTGAAAGATACATTAAAAAAATAAAAATCTTCACTATTTTGTGAAGGATCTTATATTTTGTGAATAAAAGTTGTAAATAGAATCTCTTATACATTGTATCAACAGTACTTTTTACTTACTTTTTAATTTAAAATTTGAAATTCACTTGTTATACTCCTACACAAAGCTAAATTATTAATTTTGTCCATTACTTCAATAAGTTTCATATATTTTAATTTTAATGATTACCAAATTAATAAAAAAATTGAATTAATAAACTAAAGATGAAATTTTAAAAATTAATTAATATTAATTAAAAATTTAAATTTAAATCTTATGTTTAAAATTTGAAGACAAATTCAAAATTAATTGTAAAGATTTAAATCGGAGAAGATGTTTCGTCAAATTTTACCGGGGAACCGAATGTTTCCGTTCGATCATTTTAATTTCGTGGAACAAAATCCGTCCGTTGGGCATTTTAATTTCATTTAACAAAATGTTTCCGTTGGGCATTTTAGTTCCCTAATCATCTAATCAAGAGTGTAGCTAATCAAGAGTGTAGCTAAGCGCTTCTTCCCTCATCTCTTGCACTAACTTTCAATTCAAAACTGAAGCGCCAGATTCTCTGTGTCCCTCGTGGAGAGGACGCGAAACTAGTGATGCAGGCAGCCATTGCCGAAGGACAGGCGGTAGACTTCGAGCCGGAGGACGGTGACTTCATGGATGAAAATGGCGGTGCCAAAGACGACAATTCTGAGTTCCCCCATGCTCCTCTCCCAAAGTTAATAAGAATTTGCTCATCATATTTGTGTCCGATCACGAGAAGTCTACAGCCTGAGAAGAAATTCTCTCCGTTCGTCTTTCCCTCGGCGAAGTTTGCAGATAATGTCTCTGTCTCCTCCATAGAAAGTAAGTTCTTTTTCTGCGAGTAACTCACCTTCGCAAAGTCAAGTTTACTGGTTTATGTTACGGAGCTTATGATTTTTCGATCATTTTGGGCTCTTGTTCTGGATTATGCCGAACATTGAAATCCCTTCTGACTGTCACCTCTGCTCCACGCACACACTTGGTCTATGGGCGGAATCATCGACTTTGCTTGATTATTGCTTCACTTGCGTTGTTGGCATGTGTGTTTTGTACTGAGTGATGTAGATCTGTGTTCTCTAATTAATTCGATTTCGATGCCCTGATTAGATCGTTTACTATTGAAGGTATGATTCATATTATAGCCATATAAACATGTCTGTTGGCTATGATACTGGGATTTTGTATGTTTTCGGCCGACTTTTTATTTGCATGAGTTATTTCCATTGATAATCGTGTGGTGTGTTCTTTTCCTTTGAGGGATCATATAAGTAAAGTTTTACTCTTAATAAACCAAAGGCTGAGTATTTTGTCAGGACCGATACCATCCAGGCAACTGTAACAACGGCCTCTCTGGGTCCCATTTTGATTCCCTGCGCTTGTGTATAAATATTTTGGCCTATAGTGGTTTGTGCCTTTTCTTTTGCAACTTTCTGTACATGCTTGTTAAGGTTTCGGTTTCAATTTGGTTTCTGTCATTGGGCACTTAAATGTTAAATAGTACTTTTTAGAGATTTCATATCTAGAGTTGTAAATAGAGAACTGGACCTACAAAACTTGTGCACAACGTGAAATTGGCAATGTTTGTATCTGTTTGTAAAACTTGCTGATTATATATCATAGCTTTTGATAATCCTGAGTGATCAAATGTATTTAGTAGCTTATTGATTAGGACTCATGAAGGTTTGAAACAACAAAGTTGACATGGGTTTATGTGAAACCAAGGTGTTGAGTTCAATTTTGTCCTAACATCCGGAAGCCTATCAATAGCAAATATAGAGAGCTATGAACTTCCTTTTGATGGGTCTCTTTTATATGAAACAGTATGCTTTGTCACTGATGTTCAATCTGAGCATCCTTGAGCCTTACGAGGATGTTGTTGCAGCAAGAGAGTGTAAAACAAAATAAATTGTAGAAAATAGCATAGAAGTATGTAGATCCGAGAGAACAATGAGTTATAGGTTAAGAAACTCTATCAAAGTCACTCAGGCATTATCTTTGATTTTCTCTACCTCCTCCACCTCTTCTATATCCAGCCACGTACACTTAATGCTGCAGGAAAGGTGAAACAGAATGAACAATAGAAAATAAATTTAAGAGTAGAGATGTGGGGAGAACAATGAGTTTTACGTCAAGATGCTCTTTGAACTCACTTAGCCATCCTCTTTCTTTGAAATTATCAAACTAGAAAGAACCCTTTTTATAGCACTTGTTCTCTCTTTTGATATGTAAATCATGTGTCATACTATGGTTATGATTTTTGAAAGGATGCTTATTCTTCTTGCAATGTCTAGTAGCCACTTCCCTTTCTAATCATGTTTGAACCTTTTTGTGGCTTCTCTAAATGTGTGTCTTTTCACTTTAGAATGAGCTTTCTTACTTCCTAGGACATAATAGAATAATAGTTTATGCTAACTGATTATCTGTCTGCTGCTTAATGGTTGAAAGTTGAAACATTATGTCCTTTGATTTTGACTTACTGTATATTGGATTTCTCAAGAAAGGATTTAACGTGAGATATTTTATTAATTATTATTATCATGGAATATCTTGTTAATTCAAAAAATAGATTGTGTCTTAATGTTATTGTGATATATTTGGAAATTAGAAATTCTAGATATTATGAATATTGCAATAATTAAAATATATTCCAGATATTATAATTTCCTAATTTGAGTAAAATATCTCTTGATTGTGTCCCTTCACTCAATTGTATCAAATTTGGTTTAGGATATTATTCAGTCAAATTACCTATTATTATTAACCCTGATGTGAGGTTATAAAAATAGGATAGCTGATTTAAGGTTGCAGTAAGTGATATTGAATCAAAATAACATAATAGATACTTTGCTCCTATAAGGGTTCCTTGACTAGTGATGGCCATTCCTAGACCATCACTGTGTCTATCTTCCAATTAGAAGAATTCCTAATTATTATTATTTGTGTTCTTCTGACCTTGTGCTTTGTATTTCAGTACTTGTTATATTAAAGCCAAAGCTTGTGATTTTCTACTTCAGATAAACTTTAAATCTTCGGTTGTTGTTCTAGCTTGCAAACTATGTAATCATTTAATTACTATTTAGTTATGTGTTTGTCCAACTTATGGTATTAGAGCCCAGGTTCTCTGATTCTCTTCTACCTGTTAGTTTCTATGTATGATGCATTATGGATATATTTTATTTTTGCTATTTAGAAAATTATTTTGGAAAAATTTGATATGAACATCATGTGTCATGTGTTGGTCTTAATATTTGTTAGAGAATCTAGCCAGTAGGAGGCCCCCATGAAGTGGGCTAGCCAGTCTATTGAGGTAGCTTCTTTTTTTGTGTTCCTTACTTGCAACCATTGCTCTTCTTACATCATTGGCCAAATCCATAACCCGATCAATGGGACCATTGTGAATGGTTGAAGTATAGCTAATTTTGAATCAAAGGCCTTTTCTTTGTTCTGTGCTTTATGCACAAATTTTTCCTATAATAGGTTACATTACATATTAGCTAAACTCCACTGTACTTGAGTTGTATTTCCTTTTAAAGGTAGAACATCAAGAAAGTGACTTATAGTTTATGTAAATTTGTGTAAGTACGTGTGTAGGTATAAAATATGACGATCAAGAAAAAAATATTGAACCTGACGTCTAGTTTCTCACCTCGTTTTGATCGTGTTTTGACATAAAATGCGTGTTACTAGAAAAATTAGAAGAGTTTATTGCTATGAAGATTGCATTACGTTTGACTTCTATATGGTTAAGTTTCAATTCATAAAATCATTGTACATTTTGTTTGGTCCTAGAAATTATACATTTTGTGCAAGCATGTGTGTACGTGTAAAATAGGACGATCGAGGGAAAAAATGTTTGAACAGGATGTCTAGTTTTTCACCTCATTTTGATTGAGTTTTGACATAAAATGTGTGTTATTAGAAAAATTAGAAGAGCTTATTGCTATGAAGATTGTATTACGTTTGACTTCTATATGGTTAAGTTTCAATTATCATTGTACATTTTGTTTAGTTTTGGAAATTATATGTTGGGCTCAATTTTAGTTGTCTATTTGTTTAGGCCATATGTTACCTTATTTCCAAAAATTAATTTGCGATAAATGTACAATTTTTTATTTGTGCCTTATTTGTTTAAGTAATCATAATATATTTTATGCACTCTGTTTATACAATCTATTTGATTTTTTGTTGATTGAATAGAATTGTTGATTCAGAGAGAAAAGTTAATCTTTTATTGATATGTTGAATATATATATATACACAATAGGGAACTCTAGACATTAATAATATAATATTATATCATTATCATATCGTATCCTATGTATTAATTACATGATATTCACATATCGTATAATATTTCTACAATATCTCTACACTCTCCCTCAAGTTGGAATATAGATATCAATCATACCCAACTTGTTACATAGATATTCAATATGAATCCTATTAAGAGCTTTGATGAGGAGATCGCCTAGTTGATTACTGGATCTGACATGTCCTGTAGAGATAAAATTTTCCTTGAGTTTGTCTCGAATAAAATGGCAGTCGATCTCAACATGTTTCGTGCGTTCATGGAATACCGAATTAGAAGTTATGTGTAGGGCCGCTTTATTATCACACCATAGCTTTGTTGGTAATGAGATTTTAAGGTCAACCTCCTTCATTAACTGATATTTTCAGATTATCTCACATACAGATTGTGCCATGGCTCTGTATTCCACTTTTGCACTCGATCGTGACACTACATTTTATTTTTTGCTTCTCCAAAATACCAAATTTCCTTCTACAAATACACAGTATCTTGTAGTTGATCGTCTTATGGCCTTTGATCTACCATGATCGACATCACAAAAATACTCAATATCTATAAGGCCATGATTCTTGTACAATAGCCTACGACCTGAAGATCCCTTCAAATAATGTAACACATGTTCTAAGGCTTCCCACTGTCGAACAGTTGGAGAGGCTATAAATTGGCTAAAGACATTCACTGGATAAGTGATATTAGGAAGGGTAACTATAAGATAATTCAATTTTCCAATCAAACGGCGTGCTCTTAGCATAGGAAAGGTTTATCATATAGTACACTACAATCAGCATCAAGTAGTGGATTATAAACCATAAGAAAGCTAGTTGGGATAACCCCTAATTTGCCAGTTTCTTTTAGTAGATCAAGAACATATATTTTTTGAGTCAATAAGATGTCCTTTCTGCTCCTCATAACTTCAATTCCTAAGAAGTACTTTAATAAACTTAGATCCTTTGTCTGAAAATAGGAGTTAAGGAATGACTTGAGTGACAAGATCTTTGAGGTATCGCTCCCTGTAATCACAATGTCAATGACATACACAACAACTAGAATTATGCCAGCACTTATTCTCTGATAGAATACAGAATAATCACACTTACTCTGGTACAAGCCAAAATCCTTCACGACAGTACTAAATCTGTTAAACCATACCTGAGGACTTTACTTCAAACTGTATAAAGATCTCTTAAGATGACACTTTACCACACTCCCCCTGAGCAACAAAACCAGATGGTTGCTCCATGTGAGAAGACATTTTTTATATCCAGTTGAGAGAGATCCCAACCATAAGTAGCGTCAAGAGAAAAAAAGAGATGAATAGAGGAGAGTTTAGCCACGGGAGAAAAAGTCTCAGAGTAGTCAACACCATACTTCTGAGCATAGCTTTTGTAACAAGGCAAGTTTTAAGACGTTCAGTGTGCTATCATCCTTAGTTTTAGGGGGTCAACACCTATTTACACCAAATGGCTTTCTTTCTCGCTGGTAAATCCACTAAAGACCACGTACTTGCATGATCAAGGGCCGCCATCTCCTCTTTATAGCAGTACGCCAACCCGAGTGAGACAAGGCCTCAGAAAGATATTGAGGGACAGAAATAGTGTCTAAAAATGCAACAAAGGTACGAGAAGTAGATAAGAAGTAGTCATATGAAACAAAAGAAGACATATGATATATACAAGTGCGTTTACCTTTGCGAAGGGCAATGGGCATATCGAGGGAGGGATCTAGATCTGAATCAGGAACAGCAGGTATATCAGAGGTAGGGACCGGGTTAGGCTCAGAATGAGTAATTCTCTCCGCTGGATCTGATGAGGAAGTACACAATAGTAGGGTAGAATCTGGTATAACAGCAGTAATAGTGTCCTTCAAATGTCTGGTTTAAACTCGAGCAAAGATGGTTGACCAGGTACCAGTATGGGAGTTGGGGTCGCTGATGGTGAGAGAAGGATAGAATATACTAGAAGAGTATCCTCCTTCACATATGGAAAAGGAGAAGTTTAAGTGTTAAAAGCAAAATAAGCAATAAATTCCTGAAAAGTAACATCAGTAGAAACCATGTCACGATTAAGAGACGGGGAGAAACACCTATAACCTTTTTTAACATGATAGTAGCCAAGGAAGACACACTTGAGGGACTTAGGATCTAATTTAGAGACACTCGAACACACATCTCAAACAAAACACACAAATCCAAAAATCTTAGGGTCAATGGGAAACAAAAGTTTGGAAGGAAAGAGAGTAGTGTAGGGAATGTGACATCAAGAATAGAGGAAGGCATGCGATTAATGAGAAAGCAAGCAGTGGAGACCGAATCAGCCCAAAAAAGTTTTGGAACCTTTAATTGAAACAGAAGAGCACTGGCTATTTCTAATAGGTGGCGATTTTTTCTTTCAGCAACGCCATTCTAAATGATGTATCCACACAAGAATATTGATGGAGAATGCCATTTTGAAGCATAAAAGAGCAAAATGATTCAGAAAAATATTCTTTAGCATTATCATTGCGCAAAGTATAGATAAAAGTATTAAATTGATTCTTAATTTCAACAGTAAATGCACGAAAATGAGAGAACAACTCAGAACGATTTTTCATTAAATATAATCAAGTAGTATATGAATAATCATCAATAAATGTAATAAAGTACTTGAAATTAGCTTTTGACTCAATTGGACATGGACCTCAAACATTAGAGTGCACTAACTTAAAAGGAGACGAAGCTCGTTTATTGACTCGAGAAACTAAAAGAAGATGATGATATTTTACAAACTAACATGACTCACAATCTAAGGACGACAAATGCTAAAACTGAGAATAAACCTTTTTTAAATATGATAAAGATAAATGACCCAAACGACAATATGCTTCAAAAGGAGTGACACCACCGGCACAAGCTATTGCACACGACCCTTGATCATCAAGGAAGTAATGATCGCTAGATTCATAACCTCTACCAATAATCTTCTTCGTCAAAAGATCATATATCAAGCAATGATCAGGGAAAAGTGAGATCCAACAGTTTAATTGACTAGTAAGTTTACTAGAAGACAAAATGTTAAAAATAAGGTTAGGGACATTGAGCACAAAGTCCAAATGAATAAAAGAGGGTAGGTTCTACAATGTCAGAACCAAGAATACGGAATTGGGAACCGTCCCCAATGGTGATATTAGAAGGGTTGAAATGAGAATTGTAAGACTCAACAGGGAAAAGTGAGACCCAACAATTTAATTGACTAGTAAGTTTACTAGAAGACAAAATGTTAAAAGTAAGGTTAGGGACATTGAGCACAGAGTCCAAATGAATAAAAGAGGTAGGTTCAACAGTGTCAGAACCAAGAACACGGAATTGGGAATCGTCCCCAATGGTGATATTAAAAGGGTTGACATGAGAATTGTAAGTAGAGAAGAGATAGTGGTTACCTGTCATGTGGTCAGTAGCACCAAAGTCTGTGATCTATTTGGAGAAAGAAGAGACAAAGGCAGTAGCCTCATTACCTATTGCAATAATTGGACTAGTAGGAGGATTGCTAGACTTTAATTGAGTATATTCATTAGCAGAAATGGTAACTGTGTCATTAGCTATCGTGACAACATATGCATAATTCTGTCGATTCTGTTTGTTTTGAAGTTTATGACACGTGCGTTTTGTATGACTGGACTCCTTATAGTAGTAACAGATCACATCATTCGACTCCTGATTAGAACCCCATGGTGTAGAACCATAATGATTAGGTGGCCCACGAGTAGTATTCTAACCACGACTGAGCAATGTGCTAGTAAGCATAGTAGAGGCTGGTAAAGAGATTTGTTCAGTTCTCAACACACGAGAGAAGGCTTCTTCAAGAGAGGGGAGATGTGCCCCAGATAAAATTTGAGAACAAACAGCCGCATATCGAGGCAAAAGTATAGTAAGAAAAATTATTGTAGCCATCTGCTCTTGGTGAGACATATTGACATTCCTCTCATCAGAAATAGGCATGAAGGCATTGAGCTCTTCATACATTCTTTTGAAATCTATAAAGAAGACTGTAAGGGGACGATCATTTAGCATCTCGATACGTTGGAAAGATATACAAACCTCATATATTCGAGAAATATTATTCTTGTCTGATTATAAGAATGTCAAGTAGTCCATTAGTTCTTTACCAAATTCACAGTGAGTAATAGAGGGAATGATCTCACTGTTAATTGAGTTACGAATTTGCAAGAAAAGTAGTGCATCATCCCTTAACCATGACTTATGAGAGGGATATTACTCTTCTGGAGGATCATCGGTCAAGTGATCTTCCTTTTCAATACTTCAGAAATAAATAAGTATAGATTTACTCCAATCTAGATAATTTCTCCAAGTTAATTTGTATTCAGTAATCTTAGTGACTACTGGAACTATCTCAAAAATTGTGGTAAACTTAGTTGCAGCCATCAAAACAGATTAGTACAAAAAATAAAAGTAACTGGACAACGATTGACCAAACAAACTAGATTACACAATTACCATAACTTTACTGGGAGCTTTGTAAGAATAAATATTCAAATAAGTAGAGGAAAATCACTACAGGGGTCAAATAAAATCACCACAGCAAACAAGCAAATTTGCAATTAGAAACTGTAAATTTTTCCTGTCTGACGCATGTCTTGATTCGTTGTCAGAAAATGGGACGTCAGCGGCAAGCACAATGCTATCAAAAAACAGAGACTAAAACACCAGAAAACATACGCCAAAAATCAACCGGAGGTGAACCCAAATTTGTTGCTCTGATACTATGTTGATTCAGAGACAAAAGTTAATCCTTAATTGATATGTTGAATAGATATATACACACAATAGGGAACCCTAGATATTAATGATATATTATCATATTAGTATCATATCGTATTCTATATAGTAATTATAAGATATTCACATATCGTATAATATCTCTATAATATCTCTACAAGAATCAAATAGTGCAATTGAATGATAATGCAATGAAAAAAGTGGAGATTCAAAACATGAATAAAAATGAAATAGAAGAGTAAGATAAGAGGGAAATCATTTATTGTTTTTAATATAAGGAAGTTCAATTTTGGCCATTTTCTCATCCCGAAAAAAATGTGTAGTTCATTATCGTGTGTTATTTAATTGTTTGAATATTTGGATAATTAGATGGATGATTATATGACTATTCGAATTTCACAAAAATCATAATTGAGAGAAAATACGCTGAAATTAAATTTAAAAACAATTATTTAGATGCATAAAATAGTGGAAGAATTTTATTTATTTAATTTCTATGAATTAAAATGACTATTTAAGTTTTCATTAAGCTATGTGCATATATATGTTTTAAATGCACTTGATATTTGGGATTATCATGCTGTACTTGAGGACTAGTGACAACATCCTTATATTGTTGCATGTAATATCCCGTACCCCTCCTTTGTAGATATTGTCTTTGTTTGTAACTGTAGCCAAGAATATGGTTTTGTTTCCCTATCTGCAGCTGTAACCACCCAGAAAATGAGTCTGCAAAAGGAAGGTATCCGCACCCTTATAAGGTGTTTTGTTTCCCTTCCCAACCGATATGGGACTTTACACATCCACCTCCAAAGGGGCCTAATGACTTTACTGGCACACCGACCGGAGGCTTGACTTTGATACCAATTGTAACATCACAGCCCCTCCCTTGTAGATATTATCTCTGTTTGCAGCTGTAGCCAAAAGCAGGATTTTGTTTCCCTAGGTGTAGCCATAGCCACCTAGAAAACGCGTCTGTAAGGAGAAGGTATCCGCATCCTTATAAGGCGTGCTTCATTCCCTTTTCCAATCGATATGGGATTTCACACATCCACCCCGATATGGGCCCAGTGACCTCACTAGCACACCGACCAGAGGCCTGGTTCTAAGACCAATTATAATATCTCAGACCCCTCTCTCATAGATATTGTCCCTGTTTGCAGTCGTAATCAAGAGCAGGGTTTTATTTTCCTGGTTGCAGCCGTAGCCACCCAGAAAATTTGTCTTCTTGGAGAAGCTATCTGATACCCTTATAAGGCGTATTTCATTCCCTTTCTTAACCAATGAGGACTTCACACATCTACCCTTATAGGGACCCAATGACCTCCCTAGCACTCTGACCGGAGGCCTAACTCTAATACCAATTGTAATATCTCATACCCCACAGCTGTAGCTACCTAGAAAATGCATCAACAAGGATAAGCTATCCGGCACCTTTATAAGGCGTATTCCGTTCCCCTTTCCAACCGATATGAGACTTCACACATATTGTAATATCCCAAACTCCTCCCTCAAAGATTTCCCTATTTATAGTTGTAGCCAAAAGGGTTTTGTTTCTCTAGGTGTAGTCGTAGCCACCCATAAAACGAGTATGCTATGGGAAGGTATTCGTACCCTTATAAGATGTGCTTTGTTCCCCTTCTTAACCGATGTAGGAGACACATCCACCTCCATAAGAGTTAAGTAACCTCGCTGGCACATCGATTAGAGGCCTAACTCTGATACCAATTGTAACATCCTATACCCCTCCCTCATAGATATTATCCCTGTTTACAGCCGTAGCCAATTTCAGGGTTTTATTTCCTTAGTTGCAGCCGTAGCCACCTAGAAAATGTGTCTTCAAGGAGAAGACATACGGCACCCCTTATAAGATGTGTTCCATTCTCCTTCCCAACTGAGGTGGGACTTCACACATATTGTAACATCCCAAACCCCTATCTCAAAGATTTTTCTATTTATAGCTGTACCTAAGAGGATTTTGTTTCTCTGGGTGTAGTCGTAGCTACCCACAAAACGAGTCTGCTAAGAAGGGAAAGTATTCGTACCCTTATAAGGCGTGCTTTGTTCTCCTTCCTAATCGATGTAGGAGACACATCCACCCCATAGGGGCTAAGTGACCTCGCTGACACACTGATCGGAGGCCTAGCTCTGATACCAATTGTAATATCCCATATCCCTCCCTCGTAGATATTATCCATATTTGCAGCCATATCCAATAGCAAGGTTTTATTTACCTAGTTGTAGCTGTAGCTACCCAGAAAATGTGTCTTTAAGGAGAAGCCATCTAGTACCCTTATAACGCGTGTTCCGTTCCTCTTCCCAACCAGTATGGGACTTCACACATATTATAACATCCCAAACCCCTCCCTCAAAGATTTTCCTGTTTACAGCTGTAGCCAAGAGGGTTTTGTTTCTCTGTGTATAGTCGTAGCCACCCATAAAACGAGTCTGTTCCCTTTTCTAAACGATATAGGAGACACATCCACCACCCATAGGGGCTTAGTGATCTCACTGGCACACCAATCGGAGGCCTAGCTCTGATACCAATTGTAACATCCCATACCCCTCCCTCATAGATATTGTACGTATTTGTAGCCGTAGCCACCTAGAAAATGTGTCTTCAAGTAGAAGCTATATGGCACCCTTATAAGGCATATTCCCTTCCCTTTTCCAACCAATGTAGGACTTCACACATATTGTAACATACCAAACCCCTCCCTCAAAGATTTGCCAGTTTACAGCTGTAGCTAAGAGGGTTTTGTTTCTCTGGGTATAGTCGTAGCCACCCACAAAACGAGGCTGCTAGGGGAAAGTATTCGTATCCTTATAAGGCGTATTTTGTTCCCCTTTCCTAATCGATGTAGGAGACACATCCACCCCCCATAGGGGCTAAGTGACCTCGCTGGCACACCGATAGGAGGCCTAGCTCTAATACCAATTGTAACATCCCATGTCCCTCCCTCGTAGATATTGTCTCTATTTAGGATTTTATTTTCCTAATTGAAATCGTAGCCACCCCGAAAATATGTCTTCAAGGAGAAGCTATCTAGTACCCTTATAAGGCATATTTCATTCCCCTTCTCAACCGATGTGAGACTTCACACATCTGATATGACCTCCCTAGCACTTCGACCAGAGGTCTAACTTTGATATCAATTGTAATATCTCAGACTCTCCCTCGTAGATATTGTCCCTATTTACAGTTGCAACAAAGCGTATGATTTTATTTTCCTAGGTGCAGCCATATTCACCCAAAAAATGCATTTAGAAGAAGTTATCTGGCACCCTTATAAGGCGTGTTCCGTTCCCCTTCCTAACCGATATGGGACTTCACACATATTATAACATCCCAAACCCCTCCCTTGTAGATTTTCCTGTATACAGCTGTAGCCAAGAGGGGTTTGTTTCTCTGGGTGTAGTCGTAGCCACCTATAAAATAAGTCTACTAGGGGAAGATATCCACACCCTTATAAGGGGTGCTTCATTACCCTTCCTAACTGATGTAGGAGACACATCCACCCCTATAGGGGCTGAATGATATCGCTGGCACACCGATCGAAGACCTAGTTGTGATACCAATTGTAACATCCCATATCCCTCCCTAGTAGATTAAGGCAAGTTACATCCTTAAGAAGGAAGAAATAGTGTAAGATTAGATAAACTATTAGAAAATAAAATAAGAAAGTTTTAGAGTATGCTGAATTTTGGGGACAAAATTCCTAAAAGGAAAGAAGAATTGTAACATCATAATTTTTATCCTTATATTTAAGTAAAATAAAAAATATTATTTATCATTAACTTAAAAATATTATCTAATTAAATTATGATATTTTAGTATTTTTATTATTTTTAATAAAATATGATATATAGATTATTCTATTTTTATCTTATTAGAATTTTATAATTTGATAGTTATTATTAGTTTAGAACTTATTAGAATTTAAATTCAAATTTAGATATAAAATTTTATTTTTAAAATATAGTTTAAATTTTGAATTATAATATACCTCAGAATTTTGATAAAGATAATAATAATAATATACCTATATCTTTGATTAAATATACATTTAATAATTTATGTATTTATACTATAATGATAATATATTTTAAATTTTAAATTACTATATCTGATAAAATTTTAATAAAGATAAGATATGAATTTAAATTTTAAATTTTGAATTATTATTATGATTTTATAAATAGAACTAAAATCCTGAGTTATTCGCCAAATTTGATTATTGAGTTGGTTATTCTCTTTTTAGTGATCTCTCTCAGTCCCTTTCTTATTCCTAAAGAATGTAGTCACTTTCTACTTATTGTGTGTGCTAATATGATGTTTGAGTATTTTAATATATATATTAATGTTTATATTATTATATTGAGAAATCTTGTGGTGTTTAACATTTAATTTGGAAAGTTTGAATTGAGATTCTAAATTTATTATATATTGAGATTAGAATTTAAAGAAAGTTATTATCTTGAGAAAAATTATTTTTTGTTGATATTTATCAAACTATTGAGATTTTGATTAATATGATTATTTTAAAAATTATGCATTGGGGATAGGTGATGATGGAGTTGTATTTCTACAACGTGATGTAGCCTCTATTAGAGCTCGATATTTGGCTTTTGTCCTACCAATTTACTAAAAGACGTGCCCCACCTGTTTATCGAGGAGGAATGAATCCATGGTCTGGTCAAGTGCTTTGTGGATTTTGGGTTATTCATATCACTTGATCAGTTAATTGTTTAACGGGTAGTTACCACTAGCCCATGGGTTTGATCGGCAGAAATAAGGCGGTTCGATTGTTTGAGGGGAGGAAATTAAGGGGGTTATTTATTTGATTTTATTATAATAATATGTTATTTTATATATATTATATTTTGTGAGGTCCCACTTGACACCTCATAAACACATGTTAGTATGTATGAGTAAGATTGATGGTTATTGAGATGTTTGTTTTACCTATCTTGATTAACATTTTTTAGGGTATATTTTCATCTTAAGACCCTATGAAAAACTTCATAAACTTGAGTAAAGCTATATTAATTGCATAGTCTTCCTCTTTGAAGGTATGTGTAGAATATTTGTATATTGCCATAATAGGTTTTATTTTGCATACTCAAATATCATATTACCATATTATATGTTAAGGAAATATTTTTATAACTATTGTAGAGTTTATTTAAATTTTAGTTAAACTCTTTTCTACCATAGTTAACTCTTTTAAAATAAATTAAATTCATTTTTTTAAATTATATTGGATACAAAATGTTTAAATAATTAATAATAGTTTTTAGGAGGATTTTACAATTCCCTCATTTTAGGAAATTTGTCCCCAAAATTCAGAATACTCTAAAGTTTTTTTATTTTATTTTCTAATAGTTTATCTAATCTTACACTATTTATTCCTTCGCAATGAGGCAACTCGCCTTAATAGTCGAGTACTATAATAGAGCAGTTTTTATAAACTAAGTGAGAATAATGTGTGAATAATTTATATTGCCACTTTATGCAATGCAATATGCAAGAAGATGTCATCATACACAAATATCAATTATGAGTATTTAATTACAAAAAATGCACAACTTTATGAGAATTTTAAAAAAAAAGTTATATGATCTCTTTAAACTATATTCCAAATATTTGAAAAAAAATTAAGGAAGGGGAACAAAACACAAGGGTGTCGGATAGCTTTTCCTTGTAGAAGTGTTTTCTGGGTGGCTACAACTGCATTCAGGGAAACAAAACTCTACTTTTAGCTACGGCTATAAACAGGGACAATATCTACGAGGGAAGAGTCTGAGATGTTACAATTGGTATCAGAATTAGGCTTCCAATCTATATGCTAGCGAGGTCGCTGGGCCTTTATGGGGGTGGATATCGGTTGGGAAGGAGAATGAAACACATATTATAAGGGTACCGGATAGCTTCTCCTTGTAGACACGTTTTCTAGGTGGCTATGGCTACACCCAGGGAAACAAAACCCTAATCTTGACTATAACTGCAAACATGGACAATATCTATGAGGGAGGGGTCTGGGATGTTATATTGCATGCATAATATAATCCTATATGACATTATAAAATATCAATTATAATTAAATGTGTAGCTATTATTTATTTTTGTCCACAGGTAAATAATTATAATTGCATATCTAGTTATATCTAGTTAGGATAGAATAAAATGACCTTATATTTTCTAAGTAGCCTACATATGTTATAAAATATGAATGCACTCTAGTTTCATCAATTTTCAGATAAATACATGCTATGCTAATATCTTTGCCCACAGGTAGATATTAGTAATACGTATTTATAGTGTTTTGCCTACATGTAGATATTAGAGATACATATTTATATTTTGTGTTAGGTATACATGACACAGTAATTGTGATTGCTTCAAAATTTATGTAAGTTCATTTGTTCTGTCTAAATTTGCTGTTTCTATTGCTACCCTAAGGATTGTACTAATGTGAGTTCATTTGTTCTGTCAAAATTATCCTGATTAATACTAACTATCCCGACTGGAAGGATGATGTCTTGTTGCAAGAGTTATTTGGGGTGTCATTCTTGAATGCAGAATTGCCAAAAAGAATACCTGCTAGTTTTAAATAAACAGTTTAAACTATCTAACAAACAAATGGGTGGAGTTATTATGTCTGAATTATGTTGAGACTTGTAGGTATTGATTTGAAGTTATTATTGCTACCCCTAGGATTGTACTAATGTGAGTTCATTTGTTCTGTGAAAATGATCTTGGTTAGTATTAACTATCCCGACTGGAAGGATGATGTCCTATTGCAAAAGGCATTCGTGGTGTCATTTCTAAATGCAGAATTGCCAAAGAATACCTGAAAGTTTTAAATAAATAGTTTAAACCATCTGACAGACAAATAGATGAAATTATTATGTCTGAACTATGTTATGAGACTTATAGGTATTGGAGGCATTAGACAATATATCATAATTCTTGTGTTGTTTTTTAATCTCTTTTTGCTTCTATTGGCAATGACACTTGGTGGATTGATACCGGTTCCATGATCCATATTGTTATTACTATGCAGGGCTTTCTAATCAGGAGACCTCCATGTCCTAATGAAGGAACAGTCTTATTAGGCAGTAGGAAAAGAGATCAGGTAAATGTGGTTGGAATCTATATGATTATTTTACCTAATAATTATATTTTAGATCTTTTTCAGACATTTTATGTTCCCTCTTATAATAAGAACTTGATTTCTATATCTAAATTAAATTCCCTTAGGTTATAGAATAAACATTTCAAAAGATCTTATGATTTTTTGTAAAGGTTCTGTTCCAATTGCAAATATGGTTATGACTGACGATTTATTTAAAATTGTTCTTGATTTGCCACAGTTTTTAGATGATATGCATAGTATTTTAAATGTAGTGTCATTAATGAAAATTCAATTAGCCTATAGCATAGGAGATTGAGACATATCTCCATTGATTAGAATCAAGAGGTTACCTAAAGACGGAGTTCTTCTATCTTTAGATCATTCTAATCTTGGTTTTTGTGTGAACTGTATTAGGGGAAAATAGACTAACAAGTCATATAATCCTTAAGGGATGTTCTGAATTATTTGAGATTATACACACATATATTTGTTGTCCTTTTTTAAATGCACATGGTCAAAAGTATTTTATTACCTTTATTGATTATTTCTCATGATATGTGCATGTATACTTGCTTTATAATAAAAGTAAGACACTAAATGCTTTTAAAGAATATAAAGCAGAAGTAGAAAAACAAATTGGGAAACCAATTAATATTATAAGATTAGATAGAGGTGGTGAATATTATGATAGATATACTAGTGAAGGACAAATACTTGGTCTTTTTGCAAAATTGCTTCGAGAGTAAGGTATAATTGCACAATATATCATGCTTGGCTCACCTGACATGAATAGTGTAGCTGGAAGAAGAAATATGACCTTACTAGATATGGTTAGGAGCATAATGAATAGATCCAAACTTCTGATTTCCTTGTGAAAGGAAGCACTCAAGACAAGTGTATATATCTTAAAAAGAGTTCAAAAAAGGTAGTGTCAAAAACACATTTTAAAATTTGAAAAGGATGAAAATCCAATTTAAATCACTTTAAGGTATGTGCTATCATGGAAAAGTATAAAACAAACAATTGTAGCTCATTGTACTCGTGATGCGGAGTATATTACTTGTTTTGAAGTAAATTTACAAATATCATTACTGGGCTTAAGATTGTGGTTTTAATATCTAGGCCCATTAAGATATATTGTAATAATAAAGCTGTAGTGCCATTGCCAATAACAAAAAGAGTGGGAGTAAAAGTAAATTAATCGAACTGAAATTCTTTTCCTTGAAGGAGTAAGGGATGGCCAAATTTCAGTTGAACACATCAATACAATGGAAATGCTAGCTGATCCTCTAACTAAAGGGATGCGACTAAAAGATTTTGTTTCACATGTGCTTCATGTGGGGCTTGTTACTCTTATGAATAAAGACATATGAGACAATGAAATTTCAATTCATGATTTATCATCTCTATATTTCAGTTATGTATACATTCATATTGTTTGAATTTGATAAATAGAGATAGAAATTGAATAAACATTTCATAAGGTTTAAATACATTAAGTAAGGATACTACTTGTAATGCATGGAAGATGATACTTGAATGAAGATGATTAATTGCCATAATTCCTGTAGTATTGCTTAAATGAACTTAGATAGGATGATTGACTTTATTATGTACACCAAGTGGGAGAATGTTAGATATTTTATTAATTATTATTATTATAAAATATCTTATTAATTCAAATAGATGGATTGCATCTGGATATTATTGTAATATACTTTTGAAATTGGAAATTCTAGATATTCTGAATATTACAATAATTATAATATATTCCAGATATTATAGTTTGCTAATTTGAATAAAATATCTCCTAGTTGTAACCCTTGACTCAGTTGTATCAAATCTGATTTATGATATTATTCAGTCAAATTACATATTATTATTAACCTTGATGGGAGGTTATAAAAATAGGATAGATTGATTTAGGGTTGTAGTAAGTGATATTGAATCAAAATAAAAAAATAGATATCTAGCTTCCCTTATGGTTTCATGACTAGTGACAGCTATTCCCAGACCATCATTGAATCTTCAAATCAGAAGAATTCTTGATTATTATTATTTGTGTTCTTCTGACATTTTGCCTTTTGTATTTTAATACTTCTTATATCAAAGTTAGAGCCTTATGATTTTCTGTTTCAAATCAAATAACATAGTAAGAGGTATTCGTTTAAGTTTTTTGCTGCTGATGTATCTTGTTGACCATGTAATCATTTAATTACCATGTAGTTACGTGTTTGTCCAACATTTAAATGAAGAAAGTACAAGTGAATATTGTAATGTTGTGCCTTCTTTTGTCATGTAAAATTACAATAGAATGCAAATTGCTCCCTGTGTCTACGTCTATTTGGGGTGTTGCTTGCTTATGTTTAATTGTATCTCTTCATTCCTCCTTTAAATTATTGTTGTTGCTGTTGTTTTTTATAATGTTCCTACATGTCTCTACAAGTGACCACCTTAGGCTATTTATAGAGTAGATTTTCTTAACCAAAAAGTAAGCCTACTTGCAAAAGTAAGTAATTATTTGCAAAAATATACATTTTTGCTCAAGTAAACTTACTCCCAACTACTCAAAAGAACCTACTCTCAACCACTCTACCTACTCTAAAGGTTTCCATATTTCCTATCAATTCCCCCTATCTCGAAGAACAAAGAGGTAGAGAGTTGAAACTCATGCTCAGGGATCCAAGTGGCATGTAAATTTGAATGACGTTCTCGATGAACTATGTAGTAGTTAGGGTGAAAACAATCTGGTCATCCATAGTCTCAACTTCAACAGATGTGTGCTAGACGGTAGTGATGGAACTGGTAGATGATAAGGCTGAATACTTGCAGAATAATCAGAAAGCAAAGGGGTTGGAGGGCATAAGATCCTCCACTTTAAAAATTGGGCTTATGAGCAAGCATTAGAGCCTAATTTCTTAGATATGATAAAAAGGTCCAGAAGCTCAAGCATCCAACTTTTTAAGCTCGTGTTTAGGATAAAGCTTTGGACATATATGTTGCAAAGGATTCTATGGATTTAGAGCCACAAGTGCTTAGGCTTATCAATTCTCAATGGCATTTAAGTTTCAAGCATGCTAAACGGGTTGAGTTCATTAAAGGTTTCACTTTTGTTGTCAATCATCGCTCAATAGTAGAGAACAAAGTGGCGGATGCTTTTTTATCCCAGTGTCGTACTTGCCAAATGTCTAAAGAAAAAAGACAGAACACTGGGTGGTATACTTCTCTGCCTATCCTTGAAGCACCATGGAAAGATTTGAGAATGGCTTTTGTTTAAGTCTAACATGAATGGCTCGGGGACATGATTCTATTATAGCTGTGCTAAAATGACTCATTTTATCCCATGCAACAAGACTACAAATACTAATATGTGGAAAAACTATTCTCATAGAGGTCATGCTTCAACATGGGTGAACTACTACGATAGTTTCGGATAGGGATGTTAAATCTACTTTTGGAAAACCCTCTCGAAACATTTTGGCACCCATTTGAATTCTTCTGCTTTTCATCCTCACATCGATGGTCAAATTGAGGTGACCAATCATAGTTTAGGTAATGTGCTTAGGTGTCTAGTTGGGGACAAACCTAAGAATTGGGATTTGGTTTTACCAATGACAGTCTATTGACCTTGTGGCAATCTCTTTGCAATTCCGCACTTCTGAATCAGTAGAATCCTTTGCCCAACGCCTAAATAACATGCTGATATTGATCTTTTCGGATATCTAAGAAGTTAGGCCCTAATGCTTATTTGTTAGAATAAACTCCTAACATAATCATAAGCCCTTACCAAGGAACTTTTGAGCCCCACTTTGCTTTTTGATGATCCTATAGGTACTCAACCTTATCATGTACTAATTTCATCACTGCCATCTAGGACCCCATCTGTGGAAGAAGTTGAGACCTTTGGCCCTACTGGGGAGCTTTGAGCATCCCTTTTGCTTTATGATCTTATCATGTACCAGTTCCATCGCTGTCATCTAGCACCATCTTTTGTGGAAGTAGTTGAGACCATTATGGATGACCAAATTGTTTTCACCCCAGATGGCCTCATTCACTGCTACTTAGTTAATTAGAAAGGCCAGTCATATTTAGTTTCAATATCTCAACCCTACCCTGATGGAAGCCTAAACTCTCTACCTCTCCAGAGGAGAGTTCTTTGAAGCATGTACTTGATAGGAAAAATGGAAAAAGATATTCTAGAAGGAAATAAGTTGTTGCTTTTATTCGCTTTTGTGTTACTTTTGTAAGTTCACTTCTTAATTAAATAAACCTTTAGAGTAGAGTAGTTGGGAGTAGGTTTACTTGCGCAAGAATGTGTACTTGTACAAATAAGTTCACTTTTGTAAGTAGGTTTACCTGGGCAATAAGTTTTACTTTTGCTAGTAGCCTTACTTTAAGGTTAAGAATATCTCCTCTATAAATAGCGTAAGGTAGCCACTTGTACATTGTTTTAGATGGATGAATCTTCCTCCTTCCTTCATGGTTTCTCTCTCATTTCCCCTCGAATTTATGATGTTTCTACATGTCTTCCTTCTAAACCTCCTCTGTTTGCTTCAGTTTGTGTCTACTAAATTTGATTAGTGAAGCTTATTCTTATTTTCTAATTTCTGATAAGGGTAATTAGATATCTATCAGACCTTTTTCTCTTTTAAGCAAATTCTCATTGTCAATATTCAAGTGTCATATTAGTGTTGTAGCTGAGGGTCCTTCCCACATTCTAGATGAATTGCCTATTACTTATTTATTATATCCACCATTTGTATGAATCACATCGCATTTTATTAATTTGCATTAAAAAGTTTAGTTTAGTTTGGTCTATTAGTTTAGTTTGCTTATGTAATTTTTAAAACTTACTCTTCAATTTCCCATTCCCAGCATACATACCATGCACACAATATTTGGGATTACAAGAAAAGTATTTTGCTAATCCAACTTTCCCATTCAATTTGAATTCTTTTCATGACATGCATGAGTTTGGAGCATAATATCTCCTTTTATTTATAATCATATATTAAATGTTTGGTTTCTCTTGGGAGATGTTAATTATTTTTTATAGTTAAGTGGGAATTGAATTATTTTACCTATCTAATTATTTCTTTGGGCATTCCTTTTGGTTGATATGTTTATTATAATTATCTATGGATCTTAAAATGAGTTTGCATTTTGTTTGATGATTCAAACTGTTGGTTGTGATCTTCTGATAGAAGATAGAATTTGGGGAGTAGTTGGGAGTTTGCCCTTTTGACTCCGGATATTTTCAGGGTTAGATATGTCTAAGTATTTTTTTTTATATTGAAATCATGTGATTTAATATGGTTAATTTTTCTTTCAGATATTATTTATATTTTAGATAGAATTAATGTCACTATCCTCAAAAAACATTGTATTTGTTATGATACATTGATGTATTGTATTTGTATCCTCAAACTTATCTAGGGGAATAGTTTTTCTTTTCTTGTGATTGAGGATTATAAGTTTATTATTGTATGATCGATCAAAAGTTACTAGACGGTTCAATTTATTTGCATTTTATCACTGTTACGACAATGTTTCTCTATCTTGGGGGTACATTTATATGTTTGTTATGGATTGAATTAGGGTTTGATGATATGAGGTGAAAATGTTTTCGTTTTTCCTGTCATCTAGTTTTAATTTCTCTATTTTATTCACACATCTATATGAAGTTTTGTTGTTAATATTGATGGATAGATCAACACATGAACATTTTCAATTATTTATATGAAGTTGTTCTTACTTACCTTTCTTGATTAACATAAAAACATTGCCCTTTTTCCATTCTAGACAGTTTGAACAATCTCAGCAGTGTTCACTAATTCTCTTCCAGTGGCAACCAACAAATTCCATCATGAATTTCCCTTCCCTACCCATGATAATTCATCAATTATCTCAAAACTCAGGTAATTCATAGTTTTTCATGCTGCCCCAAGGTTAAGGTTTTTCATTATAAGGCTCAAATGGGGGTTCAAATGGAAATAATGTATATAGCTAGGCTTGAAAGGCCCAAACGCAATTGAAAGAATGCCCAAATAAATTTCAAAATGAGCAAGATCATTAAATTGCCTCAAAAGATTCCAAGATAGGTTCTCAAAAGATTCCAAGAAATAACATACACCAGATTGCTACACAGTCTCTCAACAAAAACATTCAAACCTTTCCTAACCTTCTGAATCAGCACCTAACACTGTGTGCAAAAATTTTATTTTCAAAATTTTAAGAAAACAAACTTTAAATGTAAAATCAAGCATCCAAAACTAATAACCACACTTTCTTGTAAAAAACCGTTGTTTTATCATTGGATCACACATTGATTCAGAAGATAATCTAAGAAACTGCATGAGAGGCACAAAAAAAAAATCAGCACCTATAGTCAAAAAGAGTATAGCATCCATATCCACAAGTAACAAGATCACAACAAAATGACAACTAGTGCTAAATATCCACAACAGGCAGTCATGGTACAAGCAGTCATAGTTGACATGACAGTGTAAAAGATAATTAAGAGATTTCAGACATCAATACTAAATGCCTAGCTACTAAATGTCCAAAAGATCGCAACAAGAAGCACCAAATGAAAATAAAAGCTACTACTAATCCATGTGATTATCAACTTAAATAGTTGTGTCAGCCAACATGTATTGGCTTCATCCTTATCAAAATCATGTGCTTCGCTTTGAAAATGCCTAGCTAGGATTGTCTCTATCCCAAGTAGCCTCTCTCATCATGTTGATTCAAAGTTGTCAGGCACTATGCAAATTTGCTATTCATAAATCTCTTTATATATGACAGAGTATGAGGTGGAGCTCAACATTCTTAAGTGGCACTCATTGATCTTCGATAACTACGTCATCAACTGGTTTTGGTAGGGATTGGTGTCTTTGGTTACCTTGGTGGCTCAATGCTTTTGTAGTTAAATAAATTGGGGTACTGCTTGAAACAAAACATTATTGTCCACATCACCAACTCCTCGTTTCTTGCAGAAAACTGCAATTATTATGTGAGGAAGCATGAGATCACAAGGGTCGTCAATAGTTTTCCAAAGATGTATATATCAATCTCCCTAAGTCCAATGGCTTCTTGTTCATCAACAAGTATAACCGGAGCTTGCTCCCTAGTTATTCAACTACGGTTGGAAGATGGCCAGATGAACAGTCTTTAGTGAAATGCACACAAATGGAGGCTTCAACTGACAACCTTTGTCTATCCAAATACTTTTGAGCCCCATGAGGACTCATCCAAGAAGACATTCATAGTCAAAGTCAAGTCAAAGTCAATCCCATGAGGACTCAGGGATTTCCTTTGTATGCTCTTGATAGTACAAGTATCTTCGAAAAGCATTGCGAGCAAAGTCAATTCTCACATTACAAACAGTAAACTTCCAAATGTCTTGTGTACAAGATTGAGCATAAAATTCCCTCACCACTTGAAGATTCCCCACACTTTTAGCGCCAATGAGACTGTCTAAATGGTAAGTGCCAGTTGTGATATTATAGAAGCCATAGTGGATATTGTTTGAGAATTCTCTCTCTTATAGAAGAGTTCTCGTGGCAATCTTCTCTCTTGCTTTAGAAAGTGTTTCTGAAGAGGATTTCTTTGAGGACTTAGTAGCACATCGCTTTATAGCCATGATAGCAAGAGAAGAAAGAATCTGATTTGGGTTGCTAACCTCTGTGAAATTGATTTTCAGAGCCAAAGGTTACGATTGTTCATTGTTGTGCCTGTGCAGGTTAGAGGTTTGATCTTGTGCAGAGTGAGATGAATCATTAAGATTTTCCATGTGCTTATTTGTTTGCTGGTTGTGATGGTATGCATCTTCTTTCTTATCTTGCAGGTATCATGGCTATAAGCGATTTGCTACTAATTCCTCAAAGAAATCCTCTTTAGAATCACTTTCTATAGAGAGAGAAGATTGCCAAGTGAACTCTTCTACAAGAGAGAGAATTCCCAAACAATATCGGCTTCTATAATATCCAACTGGCACTTACCATTGGTGCATAAAGTGTAGGGAATCTTCAAGTGGTGCTGGAATTCTATGCTCAAGCTTGTACCGAAGATATTTGGAAGTTTACTATTTGTAATGTTAGAATTGACTTTACTCTCAATGCTTTTCGAAAATACTTGAATATCTGCCTGAGGTGGATGAGTGTCAGTACTTGTACCATGAAGAGCATGAAAAGGAAATCCCTGAGGCTGGGGTTGCGAAATTCCTTAACTATGAAAGTCAAGCTTCTTGGATGATTCCTCATGGGGGCCCGTTGGATATTGAAGACAAAGCTTCTATGTGAAATTCCTTAACTATGAAAGACAAAGTTTGTCTATTGAAGCCCGCATCTGGAAGATGGCCAAACTGTAACTAGGGACCAAGCTTCATGTTTCCTCATATAATTGCAGCTTTCTTTAAGGAACGAGGAGTTGGTGATGTGGATAGTGATGCTTTGTTTCAAGTTGTAAGCTACCTACCCAAAGACACCAACCCCGACCACAATCAGTTGATGATGTAGTTATGGAAGATCAATCAGTGCCGCTTGAGAATATTTAGCTCCCACCACCACCACCTCATCCTCAGCCATCTATGCAGTGCTGAAATTAATGATAATAATTTACATAGTGCTTGACAACTTTGAATCAACACTGATGATGTTGGCTCTGACATAGCTACTGAAGCGATAATCATGGAATAATCATGGATTAGTAGCTTTCATTTTCATTTGGTGCTTTGTGTTTTTAGTAGCTGTTGCGATCTTTTGGACACATTGTTTGTGATGCATTGATTTCTTAAATCTTGTAATTGATTTCTTTTGTAAATGCTTATTTTGTGGATATGGATGCTATACTCTTTGATTAGGTGCTGATGTTTTTGTGCCCATCATGCTGCATGAGAGAAGGCCCTCAATTTAAGTTTGGAGTTGAGGGCAGTTTTGAATTTTTTATCACTTCTGCTTTTTAGCTGATTTTGCGTGGGTTATTTTTTGTCATTTTACTTGAAATGTAAGTTAGATTGATTAATGTTTCCAATGAAATAAGTCCTTAATTTAATTTTGCTATATCTTTAGAGTATTCTTTTAGTCTCTAGAGTTTGGAATTTTGTATATTTAAAATCAAGTTGCATTATGTTACTCCTCTAGTCCTTAATATAGGATTTATTTAATTAATTTAATTAGAGTAAGAAAGTTAGTTAATATGACGTGCTTTTATTAAAACACCCTAAACCCTCATGTTGAGAAGTATCAATGGGAGAATTTAGAAAATATATCTTATATTTATGACCAAAATTAACTGGTCAATTTAGGTCATATATTAAGAACTAAAGGAACAAAGAACCGTAGGAGTATTTTACCATAGGAGTAAAGGTCCTATATTATTTCTTGAAACAAGTTCTTCTAAAGTTACTTTATTTTCTGCATTTTCAAATCTTTTAGTCTATTCTATTCTAGAATGAATGAATTTTTCTTTTTCTTTCTAGCCTAACTAGTCCACTTGAGTTTAGTTGCTGATGAGAAGCAAGTCGATAATTCCAATTTATGCTTAATAAAATTATTATTCTCATGCTTATTAATGCTTATTAATTAATCATTAATTATACCACTATAGCATTTGCATACTCTCACGTAGTTTGAGGGATTGGCCACTCTGTCAAGATAAGCTTTGAAAGGGATAAGTTATATATTAAGTTGATTATGTGTCTCAGATGTTGTTTGAATTCAAAAATTTTATCAATGTTTTTTATTAATGCAACCAATATATGCCAATGTGCTAAGAGCATTATCATTTATATGCTACTAGTAATTCTTCATTTCATTTAACTGTTGATTAGCTAGCTAGGGACTAACCTGCATGGCATCGCTTTGATCTGGAGTCCCAGGCTTTGATCTGGAGTCCCAGGATGAAGACAGAGATTCAAATTGATTTTGTCCTTTGACCAAGTCAATGGTGCAAATTGTACTACAAAATAGAGGAGTACTTCAACTTCTAGCAAATTCTATGAACCAAGTTTAATTTCTAACAAACAATGGCATTCACATAAACAAGCCAATTGGTCTAGATCACCAGCCAATACATAAATAACTCTAATTATAGGATTGAGGAACTCAACAAATATGTTTAATCCAAAAAACAAAGTAAACATTTTTAAATTCTGTTACGTTTCTGTTTGTTTAATGTCACCAGAGCCTTGTCCATATTTAGAAAGATTTTACATGTGAATATTTGCAACTTAGCTTCCAGTTTCAAACTGCCTAGTGGTATGCCTAAATATTTGCACCAAATCATAATAACTAATATAGTACTGAAATATAAGATCTCAATCCGAAAGTTATTCCCTCCGGTTCTAAATATAAGACTTCAATTCACATTTGTAATTTTTTTCAAAAATATTCCTATTGATTACACCCATTAAAGGGGTTTTTATCAAAGGATAGTCATGATGAAAGATAGTATTTAAGGAAAATCAAACTATATTTGGTATAAATAACTAATATAACTGATTTAATTAATCTATCTAAATTAGTTATCTAATTCTTATATTAAAGACATGAAGTAATACTGAAATTATTAATTAGATGTTCCATGAGAAAGCTCCACTGGCAGGCTATATATATATCCACAAGCATTGAACCTTAAAGCAGGCCAGATCTATTAATTGGACATAATTTTATGCCTTTCCAGTTTCTACCATTAAAATGAAATCTGAAACTACTCAACACTTCCATTATTCTAATTGAATATGAAACATACAGAAATAAGAACTCAGAAAAGCAAAATTATGAACCTGAAGCTGTGGCCATTGGCGCCTTTGAGCCATCGGACTAGTACCAGCAATCAATTCAGATTGACATGAAAACAAAAAATGGGCCATACCAAGCAGCTTTCATTATTGTAATTGAATGCAACAAAGACAAATAAGAACCAAGAAAAGCAACAATATGAACAATTCCATCATACTTATAGCAATCAATTCAAAATAATTATAGATACATAAATTATTTAATAAATATACTTACTTGATTTAAACTTGGTGAGGAGGAAGACAAATTGTAAGGGGAGCTAATGCTATGCTTCAAAAGTGCCGCACAAGTACAAGGAAATGGGAAACCCCCAAGTTGGCGACCTTATAATATTCAACAGCAAAATAAATGATCAAATATTATTTACCTAGCATTCGTTCTTCCCATTTACCCAATCATGGAAAACCCCACCAAAAATTGAGCTTCAACCAGCATTAAACCTGGAAGACTTATAGGCACTACGAGCGTTTATAGTCCTACAACATTGTCATTTCTCCTGTGGTAAATTGATCTCACCATTATTTTTAAGGGTAAACATGAAAATAATGCATTCAGAGACAGCATGCATTTGTAGAGAGAAAAGTTAAGCTTACCACATGAGCCGCACGATAATGCATTACGTTGAACTATTAAACATTACATCAATGTCCCTACCTTGAGTGGGTTCAACGAGGGCAATTCAATGCAACCTTAATCTCAATCAATGATGTTTTCTATACTTAAGTTAGCATTGGATTACAAACCTAGGGTGTGCTCAATAAAAATTCACAGCTAATTATTTGATGCAAAACTCAATCATATTTGTTGTGAGGATTTGAAGACTGTAATTTGATGTAATTACGTTGAATATAGTATTTTTGCTTTGAAAATGTTTGACATTTCATGCAACCTTGATCATGAGTTTAATGCTATAGGTTTGCATGGCACTCAAAAGCATTTAACTCATGATCAAATTTGGACTATAAATTGAACCAAAGCAACTTATGCCCTCGCACTCATGGTGAAAAGCTACGTATTCCTTCACACTCATGGTAACAATCAGGAAATTTTGAGACCAACTCACCAACCTCCAAGAGCTTATACATTACTCCCTGAATCAGTGCCAAAATCTCCCCCACTTTCACTTCATCTAAAATGACACTTAAACCTGCCCTCAATGCAAAATTTATAAAAGCAGCAGAATAAAAGAAACCACAAGAAAAAGAAACTATTCCCCAAGATAATAAGTGAGGAAACTTTTCCCAATGAAAGCATCAATGTATAATAACAGATATAAGATCCAATAAAATAAACATGACGTTTTTTTAGCATAAAATATGTGACAAATGAATTTTCCCATACTTGGACTTTTGCACACCTGGGCAAGACTCAAGATCCAAGATATGAAAATGGCAAATTGAAAAGTGACAAAACAAATGGAAATATAAGTCACAAGCCAATGCAAACCATGGTAATTCAACATCTTTCCTATCAAAGTAACTTCACATGAATCAAGTTTCTAAGCACCATGGCAACAGCTTTAACAAGGGTGAACGTAAGCTGATAGTCCCTCACCAATGGTGTGTTTAGATCTCTCACTCAAAGTGTCTAGGTTTGTGTTTACCCTCTAATCCACCTCATCTAACCCCCTTTCCATAAGCTTGTCTATTATCTAGGTTCTCCGTCACTAACAATGAAATGCTAAACATGGGTCAAAAGGACTTTGCAGGCTTGTTTAAGAAACAAGTTGGAAACAAAAGAAAGGATATCAAATCACAAATTAGATACTTTAGAAAATCAAGAGCCATTGAGAAAAATATTGGATAGAAAGAATATGCATACAATCAATTCAAGGCCTAAAATTCACAATCATTTAGTACACAAGTATGTGCTCTCTCTCTCACAAGTATGTGCTCTCTCTCTCTTTCTTTTCTTTCTGTTTTTTGGGTAAACATGCTCTCTCTCTCTAGTTTCTTTCTTTCTTTCCCTTCTCACTCTCTCTGTTTTGGTTTTTCAAACATTTTCCACTTTTTTTCAACCCATTTTTCTCTTCTTTTTCTTTTTCTTTTTCATTTTTTTTCCTTTCCTTTTCTTCTTTTTCGTTTTTTCCCCCAAATATTTTTCAAACATTTTCCACTTTTTTTCAACCCATTTTTCTCTTCTTTTTCTTTTTCTTTTTCATTTTTTTTCTTTCCTTTCTTCTTTTTCATTTTTTCCCCAAATATGCACACTCTCTAATCAATCAAGTCCGATCAAAACTAATAGGCCATAAAACACAAATATCTATTCTTATCTATCCCAGACATAAATGTATGGCTCTAGAAAATCTAAAATGCCTAAACAAGGTAGGAATATATTGATTTTGTTTTTGCTATGGGTTCCAAAAGAAAGAAAATCTAAGGCTCGGTAGTTAATCAAGGGATGTGTAATGCATCAAGGTTGGCTATTTGGCTGTAGCAAGAAACAAAACGAATGCCTTTCTTCATTTCCATGTCTAGCAAATGCAAGCATGTAGTTTCAAACAAGATGCAAGCCAAGTTATAGAGTGAGGAAAGGGATAGGTGGTATACACATGAAATGAATATCAACTGGCCCAAAAATCTCACTAGGTCATGACTACCTGCTATAAGTTCACCTAAGCTAAAACCATTGCCATTTAGCTTTGCTACTCAACACATGATCAATCACTTATTAATTCAAAAATGCATCCAAACCATGGATTACCTCATAGCTATGGTTCAAAAGTGCTGCACAAGCACAAACATTAAACCACACAATGGAAGAAGGATGATGCTGAAAATATAGCTAGAAAAAGCAACATACAATGGAATCATAAAACGTAGAAGAAAACATTGAAAGTTGAATACGACTTTGTGTTTTACAGTATACCAGTAAATACTTTCTATCAAGTAGTATTTTGGTATATATATTTTTTGAAGTATACGGCCTGAAAATCCCAATTTTACATAAAAACTTAATCATACAGGAGAATAGCAGGACCTCATATCCTTTTGGTTGAGGGACTTTCTCAACATTGGTTTTTGACCTGAGGGAAGCAGCTTCCTGACATCACTAGTTTTGGGGCATTGGCATTTACGTGACCCTTCCAACTAAGAAATTGGTCCAGATCAGTCCTTGACATGCATGCATAAATATAACTTAAATTTATTGAAGGATTAAAAGGAACTCAAAGGGGTGATCAATCGTACTTTTGTAAGCTAATGACGGGATGGTAACATTCTGGTATTTTGTTATTTTTCATTTGCAACTATTTCTAACTCCCAACTAGATGATCACAAGGGTCGATCATGCAAATAAATCATGGCATAAAATCAGAACTGTCCATCAAGTGTGGGAAAATTTTCATTTATACATTTAAATTTGACATTTTTCCCTCTTGAAAGAAAAAGGCATGTTACCTTTCTTGGACCAGTATTTTATACCTTTCTACCATTATAGTTCAATCAGAATCTACATAACACAACATTATCGTAATCGAATATGCAACAGAGACAGATAAGAACCCAGAAAAACAAATTTAATAATGAACCTGAAGCTGTGACGATCAGCAACTTTGTGTGGGCGAACAATACGCTCCCCAATTAACAGAGTACTTGGCAAGCCTATAGTTACCAGCTCCCGAAATGGGTTTGAAAGAAAATGAGCATGGGATAAACAACATATAAATTCGCCAGTACTGAATTGCTTCGTCAGAAGATAGAGCCGAACAATATATAACCGTTGGCGAATTTGATTTGAATCTAAGGTGCTGAGTAGAGTCTTCGCACGCTAGAGCCTAGCGATATATGACCGTAGGCGAATTTGATTTGAAAATTGGTTCGTCGAACAATATATAGCCGTTGGCGCATTTCATTTGAATAGTCTGTGCTGAATTGATTCGTCCCGAACAATACATAGCCGTTGGTGAATTGGATTTGTATCGTCGGAGCTGAATTGATTCCTCGCAAGATAGAGCCGAACAATAAAACGGACGGCTGAGATTACCATCAAATGGACGCCTCGGATGTATTTTCATTATTATTTACTTTTTTTAGCAAAGAGTTGTCTTTTAATTATTTAAAACTTTTACGAATGTTGGACTTGGATGAATTAATTTTACTTAATTAAAAAATACATAATTAAAATTATTTAATTTTAAATTTATAAGAATTAAATTAAATTTTATTAAAATAAACGTAACTTATTTCCCAAATTTGATGTAATAGGTATGGGGAAAACATTTTTAATTAAGAAGTAAAAGCATTTATATGCTTGTAAATCTAAACATTACTATACCATAAAAAACTTTAAATTGTTGGCAAAATAACATTTTAAAATTATTTTTTATTTAAAAAATTCTTGCAAAAAAAATATAAATACAAATGCTCCTGGCTTAAGTTTTGTAATAATAAAAGGGTATAGCATTAATAGAAAATATTAAAATCAAAATAGAATGACAAAAATCATACAATATTAAATAGGCCCCATATTGAATAACCAGAGTTGTTTGGATATGCTGGCTTTATGATTTGAAGACGAGAGTGGTAAATTATTCGGAAAAATGGACATAAAGAGGCACCTTTTAATTTTTATATTACAATCCGAATGGTGATTAAAACAAAATAGGGCTTTTTTATATACTTTTTAAAAATAATAATAAAATCAAAAAATAAGTATCCCTATTTACATTACTTTTTTTTCATCGATCGGTGTAAAGAGAAAATTAAATCAAACAATCAAGAGGAAGCAGAAGCTGCAGGCAAATCCTTGAAACTCCATTTTCTTGAGCCTGGCAATTCAATTTGGATGCCTCACAACAATCACAAGAAGAAACCTCTCCTTCTCAAGGGCCAAAGCAAAACCACCTTTTCTGCATTATCATCACAAACAAATCATCACGTGACTGTTCGAAAAGAAAGAAAATTAGAATTTTAAAAGGATTTTTTTTGTCTAAATTTTAGTTTAAAAAAATTTAAAAACAAAAAATCATAATTATCTAAAAAGACTTTTTGACCAAATTATAGTTTAAAACTAAAATTTTAGATAAACTAATAAGACTATCTTTTAGAATAGTAAAATAATTTATAGATTACTAAATTATTATTTTACCTTCATTTTTTCTTATACACTCTCCCCTCTCTCCTCTCTACTATCTCTTATCTCTCATCTCTCTTTTCCACTTTCTTTCCTCTCTTTTCTATTATATTTTTAATAAAATTATATCTTTTTTAATAATTTTCTAATTATAAAAGTCATTTTGATAATAACTATATAAATACTTATTTATTCATACAAACTTTTTTCTATAAATTATTTACCAAAAGTAATTTTCTAAAAAACTATTTAAAAATTATTTTTTTCATAAGTCATTTTTTAAAATCTTTTTCAAACAGTCTCATCATTATCAATCTCACTTAAAATTTACAATGATAAATATTATTTATTGGTGAAGCTTTTAATATTTCAAATATTTGGAAGGCTAGTTTAGATAACAAGGGTTGAAATAGTTTGGATGACCCACTCATCTTAAGCTAGGTCAGGTAAGAAACAAAATGAATTAAATAAAACAAGGTCAACCATCCCAAACATTGGGATAAACAGCGTGATGATTAAGTAGCAATACGATTTTTTTTTTTAATGAGCGATTGAAGATTCAATGAAAGTATGATAATGTTAGAAACAAGATTTTTTATAGATGAAGATTATTTGAATGGAAGTATTAACCTTGGAATTAGAATTGGGGGAATGATTATGTTTCTTTTTATCGTCTTTATTAGAATTGATTCTTCGACTTGAGGAATGGCGGCCGGAAGCTCCACCGGTTTTCTTCTCATCTCTGGCTTTGTTGAAGATGACGGTAAATCCTTCTGCAGAAGCTGGATCATTCACATCCCATTCCCCAAATTTTGGTAAAGGCCTTCCTTGCTCTTGCTGGCACACAAATTAAGCAAACACGTTCATATCAAATAATTCAAAATAACAACGATCTAAATCCACATTCAAGAGATCGATCAATCATCCATACCGAAGCCATTGAAATGAAGGCGAAAGAGGAAAAGGATGTGAGTGGAATAACAGAAACACAAGAAATAATAAGAAGGAAAACAAGGTGGGAATTAATATTGGCAGGTTTTTATGGGTGGATGAGAATTCTCCTAAATTAAAATGTTTTTTTTTTGCCCTTTGGGATTTTTGGTTTTGGGAAAAGCTCAGAATCTGATGGATGAGATTATTGAGAGGTTTATAATTTATAAACGAGTTTTGGTTGTTTGATGCCAACTCGTTTGATCTATTTAGGGGAATCAAGTAAATATTAGACAAAGTAGGAGCACCTTGCGTTTTTGATAAATCCCAATTACACTTCGGTTACAAAAATTAATCACATTTTGCCTTTTATGGTAAATATATACCTCCTTGAAACATCATACTTTTACCCTTCTCAAAGTATATATTTAGAAGCGTATTTAATCAATGAAAATATTACTTTAGTCTAAAAATTAAAATTGTTCAATTCCATCATCAGATAATGTTAATTGTTCATTTTCCATCTGACATTCCAATTTTAAAAGTTATTTCTCTTAATGTGCAATATCTTAATTTCTTATGTCTTAGGGATCAAACGATAGCATCTGAAACCAATTACAAAGTCATTGAAGTAAGATAGCACAATTTAGAATTTTACCTCTCTCGGGTTACTGTTTACTGTGAAAATTTCAAATAAGTAAAACTTCAAAAAATTATAATTAATTTTAAAAAAATCTAATTGAAGTGATTCTACTAGTTTGATCTATTTGTGGGAATCTAAGTAAATATTAGACGAAGTAGGAGCACCTATCGATTTTGATAACGTGTGTTTAGATAAACTTTTAAAAATGGGCTTATAAAAAAAATAACTTTTAGAGAAGGGTTTATGAAAAAAACTAAATAGTTCTGAATAAATAAATGTTTGAATAATTATTAGTAGAATGACTTTTGTTATTAGTAAATTAGTAGAAATAGTATGATTTTATTTTTTAAAAAAAATCTTTTTTCTCTCTCATTCTCTCCTTCACTCTCCCTCTATTCCTGCGAACAGAACCAGCGACGGCAACGACAGAATGACCCAGTGACGACACTACCAATAGATGGAGGAGACCGACAGAGGTGAGGTTGCAGTGGCCAATAACCCACGAGTGGTAACCCACAGCTTGCAACGACCCACTATGAGCAACAATGACAAACAGCGACCAATGACCCACAGCTTGTAGCAACCCACAGGCAACGACAACAATGGCAACACGGAGAGGAGCAATACAAGGACACCGAAGTGAAGAAAAAGAGCAGAAGAGAAGAAGAGACAAAGAAGAAAGAAGAGGAGAGAGTGGGGAAACTTTGGGGTAAAATAGTAAATGGATAATCCATAAGCTCTTTTATTATTCCAAAAGTTAGTCCTATTAGCTTATCTAAAACTATAGTTTTGCCCAAAAATCCTTTTAGACAAATATAACTGTTTATTTTTAAAAAAAAATAAACTAAAATTTTGTCTAAAAAGATTTCTAAAACTATAGTTTTAGAGAATTTCAACTAGGCCCAACATCATCTACAAATCCCAACACTTTGGTTTCAAAAATTAATTACATTTTGCCTTTTATGGTAAACATATAGCTTCTTCACATTGAATCCACAACTATAAATATTTAACTACTCAAGTGAATGGAAGATGGTGATATATACGGTTTATGTGTGTGTTGTGATATATATATATATATATATATATATATATATAAGGTTGAGACTTGGAGATGACATTGTTTCAGTTATAAATTAAGGGCATATTTGGATAAGAATTTAGAAAAAAATTTATAAAAAAAAGGCTTTTTGACACTTTTTAGAAAATAGTTTTTGAAGAAGAGTTCATGGAAAAAAATAGTTTTGAATAAATTAATGTTTAGATAGTTATTACCAAAAAGACTTTTGTAATTATAAAATTACTAAAAAATGTATGATTTTATTAAAAATATGAGAGAGAAGAGATGGTAGAGAAGAAAGAGGAGAGAGAGTAGAGAAAAGTGAGGAGAGAGAAGAAAGATAATATAAAAAAAGCGAGAAGAGAGAGAGGTAAAAGTGTATAAGAAAAAGTAAGGATAAAATAGTAATTAAGTAATATATAAATTCTTTTATTGTTATAAAAGCTAGTATCAGTAGTTTATCCAAAACATTAGTTTTAAACTATGATTTGGTCTAAAAGCTCTTTTAGATAAATATATCTATTTATTTTAAAAAAATATTAAACTAAAATTTGAGTCAAAAGATTTTTTAAAATTAAAGTTTTAATCATCATTGAATTCATGTTTATATTTTGGGAAAATTAATTCAAGAGTACTTATATAGGTTACCTCAATTTTAAATCATATTATTATAGTTTATTTTATTTAAATTGTGTTCGTATTATCTGGTCGGTGATTTTAATTTCTACAATGTATGAAATTTTAATTATAAAAATGTACTGGTGTTAAAAGGTTTAATTTGTAGTATTAGATAAAATGAAAGAATTCTCCATAGAGTTTACGAATTTTTTCTAAATAAAAATTAAAAGGTTTTATACTCTAAAGTACATCCGTATAATAATCATTCTAGTTTAAAATTATACATTAGCTCAATAGTTCATTTAACGTGTAGTTATTATATTTTAATAATTATATGAATTTGAAAACCATCAATATGCTTAAATAGTTGTCTCCAATTTAATAATTGTTATATTTTGAGGATTGGGAGTGTCAGTTAAACCCCTCCTTAACTCAACCGTGCCCCTTGTTACCCTCAAATTTCCTTTCTTCCTAAATGTTATTTCCGTATTTCTCTTAATTATTAGATTATACATAAAATAAGTAAAATTTTGATATCTTATAGACAAAAAAATAATAATATTTGTAATTTTATATAATTTTTTAAAGATTTAATATTCTTCTAAATGTAAAAGGAGTGAAATTTCTTTTTAATTAGAGTAGTCGCATGGGATATACCTAACAGATTTAAAATTTTAATATTATATATTGCAGTCATACGAGGCTAGTTTCTTTTTATTCCTTTTTTATGGCACTCACTGATAAATCATTATTTTATTATATTATTATATTATTATATATATTAAGAAATTTATTATATTTAATGGCTATTGATTTTTATCACTTTATACTTTAATTTATTATATAAATTAAATAATAGAAAATATTATTTTTTATTGTTATTTTTATTATTTCTTTTAATTAAATTTATTTGCATAAAGTTATTTTATTTTTTGCATTTCAAAAAATAAATAAATGAATGTTGGGCCTACTTGCTTATTAGGGTTGTGCATAAAGCCTGTGGCCTAGTATGCCCTGCCCAGCCCGTAATAAAAATGCCCTACCCAGCCCGATAAATATAGGGCAGGGCTGGGTATCGAGTTGCAAAATATAACCCATGCATTTTTTGGGCTGAGCACCGGGCATAAGGGCTGCCCTGCCCTGCCCATGAGTACCTCTTCTTTTATTTTATTTTTATTTTTCTCTATCTTAGAAGGGAGAATATGATAGCTACTGGTGACTATAAGGTAATTTTAGAAATATAAATAGTTAAGTAGGTAAGTTGTATCTTTTAATATTTATAACTATACTAATTTTTTCTTCTTCTTTTTTAACTTTGTTAATTATCATATGATTATATTATAAATTATAATTATTTATTTTATTTTTTAGATACTTTATCTTTGTCAATATTGGGGAGATTGATGCAAAGTTATAATTACAAATTACTTAGATTTCAACGCTTATTTTTTATATGCAATGGATCTCAAGATTTTAATTATTATCTTTGTTCTCTTATTCTTAGTGAATTATAGATATTATTTAACTCTTGAAGACACATGAATATGGTATTATTTTAGAAGTTCATAATTGCAGATTTTTTTCACAACATGAGCATGACATCACGACTTGGGCATACCCAGCCTGCCCATGCCCAACCCAAAATTGTTAGGACTTTTACCGGGCAGGGCAAGGTATTGGGCTGTAAAATACAAACCATATATTTTTTGGACAGGGCACCAGGCAGGGGGCTGCCCTGCCTAACCCTGCCCATACACACCCCTATTGCTTACATGTCTGCTACCTAGGATTAATGAATGGCAATTGTGAAAATTATAATATAATATAATTAATTAATTAATTAAAAGGAAAATATTAATATCTAATTAGAGAATATCAAATTAAAAAATATGACTCCTATAATTAATATATTATATTCATATTTAATGGAGTCAAAATATCTTCCAAAAAATAATATTAATACTAGCTTTCACTAATTCAAATATAATATAGGTGTGTGTGTATATATATATATATTTCTACATTATATTTTTTATAGGAATTTCTGCATTATCTTTTCCCAAATGTGATTCATGCCATATGGCTTCCCCTTTTACCAAAAATAATATGTCAAACATTAATTCAAAATCACATTATCCTAAATTCAATTTTCCAATTTGAATTAATGCATTTCCTTCCAAATTAATCCATGCGATATTCCAATTATCTTCTTTTCCTCTTTTATTTATTTTTTATCTCTTTTATCTCTTATGTTTGAATTAAATGAATTATTTTTAGGATATTAGAGGAGCCAAAAACAAATTTAAAAGGATATTAAAGATAAATGTCATCATCTTTTAAGGAGTCAATCAATATAGAAACTATCCGTAATAAGAAAACCTATAAAAAGATGATTTTAGGGCCATTCAAGAACACCAATCATGATCTCCACTACACATCTCTCCCATCTTTTTCACAATTCCACCCCTTTTCTCCTAAGCTCTTAAAGAAATATGTAGGAGCTTGAGTTGCATATTCTTCATAGTTTATGAGTTATAATTAGTTTTATCAGGGTTTAATTTGTAATTTTATGATTTTCTAGTCTAAGCTTTTGAATTTTCCTTTCTGAACTATTTACTTTTGAAAAAATTTGTGATCATAACTTATTAATTATAATTCAATTGTTCTTCGTTTGTGTATTTCATTACTCGAATGATTCAGTGTATGTTTATGTTTTATGTTTTTAATTGATTTCCACGTTAATTTCATATCGTGAATAAGTCCTCCTTTAGATTTCTTAATAAAGGATATGTTATAATTGATAATTATATTCTCAAGTTGAGTGGTTGTTAATAATTATTTATGAAGTAATTATTTTTTAGGTTACTATATTTAATTATTAAATAGATAATTGGATTTAGGAATTATTCTAAGGTTTGCTTTGATTTAGTTATTCTTTCTATTATAACTCATATTTTTTTAATGATAATATCTACGTATCAATTATTGAGAACTTTTTAAGATTGGTAATATCTTTATACTCTTTTGCTTTAATGTGGTTTTCTTTTGCAATCAATTTAATTAAGTTCCTTTCTATCCCTCCATTTATGCTCATTTAGTTTAATATAAAATTAAACAACATATTGACTTTATATTGAGATATAACCTAAGTTAATCCATATACTATATAGAATTAATTTAGTAATTAATTTAAATATTAAAGACATGTGATATCAAATTTTAGCATTATTACTTGAGAGTATAGCGATGAGTATTTTGCCTATCACACTAGCAACTCGAGTTCAAGCCCTACCAATGGCACTAAAATTTGATACCACCTAGTGTTATTAAATTAATTATTAAATTAATATCTATATAGTATAGAGATTAATTTAAATCATATTTGAGTTAATATATAGCTTGACTCTATATCAAACTACGTGTGTATAAAAGGAATAGTAGAAGAGAAATTAATTAATTTGATTGTAAAAGAGAATAAATAACAAAAATTAAAAAGCAAGAGAGTATCAATTTGAAGAAGGCTCCAAAGATTGATATGCGGCAATCATCATTTCAAAAAGATAGAGTAAAATTTTGAGATAATTCCCAAGTTTAATTATTTATTCAATAATTAAATCTAACAACATAGAAAATAGTTACTTTATAAATAATTATTACCAACCACTTAGTTTGCAATGGCAATTGGCAATTATATAAGAATTATAAACGAAAACGTATTCACGATACGAAATAAACATATAAATCAATTTAAAACATAAAAGATAAATATGCATTAAATCATAAGAGGAACGAAAGATATAAATGAAGAACAATTGAATTATAATTAATAAATGGATTATAATAGTCTGATTATAAATCAATTATAAACTATATTCTTAAAAATTTATAATATTCAGTTTAATTTAAAATGGGTCTAGTCAATCCATTTTAACATTTTTAAATTCCTTTATCTAAAGTATCTCAGTCAAATCTTATTTTGATCTTTAAAATATTTTGAACCCTATGATGGCAATTAATCATTAATTTCATTAATTGATTTTATGATATTTCACATTTCTAACAAAAATAATTATTTATAATAATTATAAATTATTTTGATCTTTAAAATATTTTAAATCTATAATGGTAATTAATCAATAATCCCATTAACTATTAACTAATTCTATGATATTCCTATCCATAATGATGATTCATAATAACTATATATATATATATATATATATGTTAAAGAAATATTTTTCATGATTTTTCAAGTTCATGTGAGTTCTATCATGATTTTTGAACTTCATGTGAGTTCTAGACAATACTATGTGTTAAATGAGTCAATATTTTCTAAAAAAAATAACTAATTTTATTATGTATATATATATACACACACGTTTAGCTAATTATTGCTAAATAGATTTCTCATATCTTTAGAGATGACAATACAATATAATATAATGTTTAATTGTTTGGTACATTATTAAGAAAATAAGAGATTTTTCCTCCGTGCTTTGCATAGGGAATAATTGTTTAATTATTTATAATTATTATGAATTATTATTATGATTAAAAATTTGAAACAACGTATAATTAGTTAATAAAATTATTTATTAATTATTATTATAAGTCTCAAAATCTTTTAATATAAAAAACATGTTGTTATTATTATTATTATTAGAAATTTAAAATATTATAAAATTAATTAATAGAATTACTAATTAATTACTCCTATTTTGTTTAAAATTTTTTAAAGATTAAGTATGATTATTGATTAAGCAAAGTAATTAAAAATATTGAGTTAGATCGACTTATATCCATTTGTTATTTTATATTTAATCAAGCAAAAATAACAAATCAAAGTCTATAATGTCCTTCAATCAAAAAAGAAAAACTTAGATGGAAGAAAACAATTTAAACAAAAACAAATGAGATTGAAGGATAAATATGATTTTTTTTCAAATATGTAATAAATAGTGATGAACATTCATATGGGGGAGTATGAATGAGGATTACCAAAATTTAGTAATCCTCAATACGATGATAAACCCTATTATCAAAATGTGAGAAATATCTAATTTTTTTAAAATGAAATAAATATGTTCATAAAACAAATTCAAAATCTAGACTTGGAAATCATAAAATTATAAAATAAAAAGATCAAATCCTAATAAAACTAATTACAATATGAAAAACATAAAACTCAAATCATTATATATTTCCTCAAGAGCTAGAAGGAAAATGGTGGAATTATGGAATATATAGGAGCCGTGTAGTGGAGATGGTGATTGGTGATTGGGTGATTATGTCTTTGGCCTCTCTTCGATGTGCTAGATAGGATAATGATCTTCAACTTGAATTTGAATCCACTCTCTCCTTTGCCTTTGAATTTCGCCACAGATCTTCTTCAATATCCTCTTGAATTTATCTTTATAGCCTATCCCTAAAATTACACACACACACACACACACACACACACTCATTCTATTCTCTATTTTTTGTTTAAAATTGTTTTATAAAACTGGTTTTAAAAACAAGTTTTGAAAACAAAAAAATTGTTTGGTGTTATAAATATAATTATTATTCCCTAATATCTCCCATTATCTCCTATTTTCTAGTAATTTTTTATTTTATATTTATTTAAAATTGTTTAAGCCTTGCCTAGAATAGAAATAGAGGGTTATATCATATGTTACAACCTGATGAAAAGTGAATAAAAATATTTATCTCTGACAAAAATTATATTTGAAGACAAAAAACAATATAAAAATTATTTAAAATAATTATTTTTAAAATTAATTTTGAGAATTAAAAGAATATGAGAAATATATTAAAAAAATAATTACGACGAATGAAAGGTTGAAGGATTGCAAAATTATGTAAATAAGTAAAAAATAATTGTTCTTACTATCAATTTAAACAATAATTGTTGATGGTAGCAGCGGTCACCCACAGTGGTGATTGTTAATGGTGACAACAACATGTGATGGTAAGAAGTTTTTTTTTCAAGAGTAAATCACTTTTTTAAAACAAAAAATATAAAATATAAAAAAAATATAAAATAATTTTACAAAACATCCAACACTTGTTGAGTTTTCTATTTTTAAAAACATATTTCAATTTTTTTTTTTGAAAAACAGTCTAGTAAAAATAAGTTGCTAAATAAGTTTTTTGTTTTTAAAAAAAATTAAAAATAGGAACGTCCCATAATATCCGCAAAAACAAAACTATTTTAATTAATGATCCAATACATTGATAAAAACACAGAGATCTGATAACATGCACAGAAAACGAACTACAAAAGATCCTACTGAAGTATAGGTAAAAGATAAGATGGTATCATCTTCTATCATGAATTAAACTAATCTAGAAAAAATATCCCCAGACATTGAAAATTGCATTCTCTGAACTCCTAAAATGCCAATGCAGAGAACAAAACTGGATACTGACTATACAAGAATACAAACAAATTAGGATCTTCTGAAGAATCCATGTTTCATAGCATATACAATATGCAAATGAGAAGTGAAATGGCACTGCTGAATTTGCAAATAAAGGAAGACATGACAACTGTGAGTTAGGTATCTAGTGTTGCACTGTTCAGATGGATGATGATGTTGATGATGACGTGGACAAATCCCTCTACAAGATCGTTCCCATTAGCCATAAATGCAAGATGAGCAAATAACCAATAACTCCTAACCTTGCTCTTGGACGACTCATGAGAGCCCGGCCACCAGATACCCTGCAAAAACTAGTTAATTGTGGGGAAGTACTGCATAGTTTTATTTGAGACTTGAGGTTTTGCATATGCTTCCTAAGTTTCACCACTCACGAATTTAGAAAATCATCTACAGTTCATAAGACAGACATCTGAACCTGCACTTACCAGATTCCATCCAAACGATCTGCGATTAACTTTCCTCGTTTGGGTACAAATCCAGTTTTATTCAGAGACTCGAATTGATGTCCTGTACAACAATCTAGAGTCAAGTCTACCAATTTTTGTTGTAATATATGAAGCATATGGGAGTAATTGAAATCTCATAATTACCTTTATCATCAATATCAGATTTATTGATTAAACTGTTGGATTCTGAATCAATATCAAGTGCAAGATGGTCTGTAGACCCTTTTTCGCATATTTAGCATATGAGCAGCTTGTGGAACAGAAGATGTTGCTTTCTTTCCAAGTGATTCCTGTGTAAGGAAATAAAATATTTACAAATACAGTTTCTCGGATTAACTTCTTCCAAATCACCTATAATATATGGTGTGTCAATTCAAATACTGATACATGAGATGATAGTCTATCAACAACTAGTCCAAAGAAGAAATTTATGCATATTCAAACAACATAGAAACCGATTTAGTATATAAAATAATTGGACGAAAACTTCAAGTAATGTGAGTTTAATTAAATATCCTTTCTGCTTTGTCTAATGTATAAGAGCTTTTCATAGGTATGATGGTAAGAACTTAGGGTTCTATGTAATAGGGCTCAAATGCAATGAAAAAATCTTTTCATACATAGCATCAGGCGTTGAATTGCTTCTCAAAACTTCTAGGTTTAACTCCAATTATGAAAACCTTACTATTTGAGAATGGACTCTGTTAACATGCTTATGAAACATAAATTAAATTTAAACATTAATTGCATCAACAAAGAATATTAAGTTTAAAAAACAAGGTTAAAATGTATAAAACTCTCTAAACTTTAGGTCAGTTGTACATAACTTCCTTAACCTTTAAAATTTTAAATTAAGTACCATAATGTTTCATGTTTTGATTATCAAGACCCTGTCGTTAAAATTGTTGTTAAAGTTAACGGTTTTTACCATAGCATAATTTGTATATTGTTTTATTATATATCACTTCATTTAAACATAACATTTTGGCACTTATATAATTTTAAAATTTTTAAATACATAAAATAAAATATTTAAATAATACTTGATACTTGACATGTAATTTAAAGTATTTTCTAAATATTTAAAAAATATAAAATACTTAAAAAGCATTTAAAATATTTATTTGACCATGTTTAAATAAAAAAATATAAATTACTTAAAATTACATGCAAATTGTCAAGTGTTTTTTAAATGACATGGTATATAATAAAAAAATATAAAAATTATGATATGACAAAACTATTTAACTTAAATGGCAAAGGCTTGATAATCAAGATATGAATATTATAGTCTTTTAATTTAAATTTTTAAAAGTTAGGGAGGTTATGTGCAACCGACACAGTTTATAGAGTTTTGTGTATTTAAACCTTAAAAAAGTAACATTAACCACCCCTTCGACTTCAGATATCTTAGATGCGACTGGTGATGAGTCTACTTCAAATATTCTCCTCTCTTGATGAAATTCTGGCTGAGAAGTCGTATTTTGAATTGAGTGTTCAAGTAACTTGACCTTGGTTGTCAATTCATCAATGCCCTTCTGGCTATCAAGCAACTTAATCCTCAGTTCTTGGTCTCTAGATTTTGATTTTTCATATTCTAGAAGAATAGTCATGACCTGCTTTTCTAGTACTGTTATTAGTCCCTTCACACCTGCAGAGTTTTTGTCTCCATTCCAATCACTGGCTCCCAACATATCTAGTATTTTCTCCAAAGAAAAGGTAATCTCAGACTCAGCATTCTTCCCATTTTCCGAATCTTCCCAATTTCTGTTAAGTTGGTTAACTTCCTCCTTCAGGCTCTTAACTTCAAGAAACTTGTTGTCAAGGGTTAATTGCAGCTCTTTTTTGTCATGAGACAAAGAGTTCACCTGTTGCTGCAACCTAGTAACAAAATCAATGATGTGAAAAAACTTCTTTACCGTGGTTGAAGTATGGTGCTCCATATCTGCTTCTCCTGACTCCATGACAGGTATTTCAATCTTATCTATCTTGTCGGAAAGTGCTCTAACCTCAGATGCGGAAATCAGTGATCTCACTTTCTCTGGCAAAAGAAACCATATCATATACAGATTATGAATAAAAAAACGTTATTAAAATCAAGAAAGATCCCAACATTTACCTTGTTCTTTTGTTGATGTAGTACTGTACAATGATGAAATTTCTGCCTCTTCTTCTTTTAACTTTTCCTGTAAGACATGATAATCCTCTTGATCATTTCTAAGCTCTCTGCATGAACTTTGTAGTGTTTGTATATGAGACTCTAGTTGTACATATTTATTTTGATTATGTTCTCTTTCTTTAAAGACCATTTCCAATTCAGCTTTTGTTTTATTCAACTTGCTTTGCAGATCTTCTACTGTTGCATATACCTCCTTGCTTCTAAGTTCAAGTTGTTTGATAAAAGTTTGAGTTTTTCTAGTAGCATCTATCAACTTTTGTGCTGTTTCCATATATTTATTATTCTGTTGACTGTTTGCTTGTCCACCTGTTCCATTGTTAAATTTTTCTGCCACAAAGTTAGGGTCTGATTCCATAACACGCCTTTTGATTTCCATTTGAAGTTCTCTGGCTGAATCAGTGCATGCAGACAGCAAAAATGTGACATCATTCTCTAAAGTGGCAATAGTTTTTTCCTGCTTGTCTCTTAATATTTCCATGGTATTTTCTTTTCCTTTCAGAGTTTCCATATCGGTCTTTAATTCTAATAGTTTTGCCAAAACAAGAGAGATTAACTCGTCAAAACAAGCAGAGAAGTCATCAAACTTATCAACCATGAGTTTGTTTCTCAACTGAAACCCTTTTACCGTTTTTCCAAATAACGAAATTATACCATCAATATCAGCATCATTTTTCTCACTGTTGTCTGATTTGACATCAAACTTTTGAAGGCCATTGGACAAATCTTTTCTCACAAGTAGACCTTCCTGGGATAAAAAAATGGCATACACTTAATAATAAGCAAGCTGTTGGAGGAAATATAAAATGAAATGAAGAAAACTTAAGAATTTTTAATGGTGAAGGCAGTTAATTTGAAATAACACAAGTGCCTCTAGAGACATTTATGTGTAAGTCAAAAGATTATCACTTGAGAGAAACAAGAAGAAATAATAGGGAAAACAAGAAAGTCACCATTACCTCTAGACTAAGGTGTCTTCTAGTTTCCACGCCAGTCATGTCATATATTTGGTCCCTTATATTGTCAAGAAGCAGATCCATGGTCTTCAGGCTCTCAAATTTCTTCTCTAGACTTTGTTTCATTCTAGGAAATAGAGTATCCTCATTTATAAGCAGCACTTGTAAATCATTGAGGAATCCAATGAGCTCAACAGACTCATTCTGAAAGCTGTGTCTCTTGCCAGCGAACTCCTCAAGGCATGAATTTAACTTGAGTTTGACTGATAATATCTCCTCTTTAGCTATTTTATCTGCATCTTCAAGGATAGAAATATCATCTTGTGCCTTCAGTAATGCATTGTTCAAAGATTTTATAGTCTCAGTTGAATGCTTCAATTTGTGAGCATGATGATCAGCGTCATCTTGCGATTTTTTCAACTCATTTTCCTTATTGGTCTTGATAATTTGATCATTATTACATTTTTCGTTCAACATAATAACTTTGCTCTTAACCTCAGATAGTGCATTTTCTACATCCTCTATATTTTCCTGGCCTCTGCTAGTTTACTTATTTGTTCCTGCTCCTTTTCATTGGTGAGAACATAAATATCTTTTTTTGCCTGTAATAGTGTATCTTTAAGTGATATCGCACTCACGCAAACCTCAGCAGCTTCCTCTTTCACTTTCTGTAATTCCTCTTGAATGTCTTTTTTCTCAACTTCTAGTTCCCCATTTTCTTCAACAAGTTGATAAATTCTATTCTCTGAAGAAGATAATGCTTGTTCCATGGAGTTTACACTTTCCTGGGCTTCAGCTAATATTCTTTCAGAAACACTGGCTTCCTCCTTTAATAGTTGCAACTCTTTCTCTGTGAGTAATTTGGCATTCATGCACTCGCTGACATAACCAGAAAGCCGCTTCACCTTCTGCTCAGGTTCTTCAAACACTAAATCAACTGGAAGAACTATAACATTAATTGATTCTGTCAGTCTCTGTAACATGCTATTTCTCTCCAACGAGAACTGCTCAAATTGATTCCTTTCATTTTCCACCGACAGAAGATCAGACCTCAGTTTCGGAATGCTTTCCAACTCTTGGGACAATCTATTAATTTGGTCCCTGTAATGAGAAACCACAGATTCTTGATTTTGCATATCAAGCTTTAGCTGCTCAATCTCCAAGTTCTTTTCATTCAGAAAACATTTTAGATTGTCCCTTTCTTGAACTAACCCTTTGCCCTTCTTAACTGCCATGGATAATTTATCCCTAAGCACAGCTGACTTCTCATCAGATCGTTCATAATATTTTTGTAGAGAGCCCTTCTCTTCTTTCAATCTTAGAATTTCCTCACATGCCACTTTCAACTCATTTGATAGCTTATTCACTCAGATCTAATTAGAATCTCCTCTTCTAGTATATCCTCATAGAGCATCAATTCACTATCTTTAATATACAAGAGACTTCTAATTCCTTCAAACATTTCATAGGAAGGACCCCTTTGTTCTTTTATCATTTGGAAGCAGAGGTTGTTGTGAGGCAGGGTTCTGGAGACAGCAGGGAAATTTAGAGAGAATATGGATCTGAAGAGAGCAGGGAAATTCAGAGAGAATACTTTACTGCTATATTTTTGTCTTGCAATTGTACACATATATATACAGCGAAAAGAATCTGGCCTCATAATTGGATGGCCGATAAATCTGGGATACAAATCAAAGCTAATAAATACAATGAATCAATTTATTCTATCTACATAAATTCCCATATTTCAGCATATTGCCATGAAATCTGCCAAGGAATCTGCTGTAATCTGCTGTGCTGTTATCTTCACTCTCCCTCAAGATGGAGCATAGATATTTATCATGTCCATCTTCCTAATTAAATATTCGAATTTATCTCGGGCTAATCCTTTTGTAAGGACATCAGCTCTTTGCTCTTTTGACAGAATGTATCTGAAATCAATTATCTCATTATCTATCTTTTCTCGTATGAAGTGTCGTTCTATTTCAACATGTTTTGTTCTGTCATATTGGACTGGGTTGTGTGACATATTAATTGCTGCCATATTGTCAGAGTGTAATCTAATGGGTAGTTCTATCCTCATTTTTAGTTCCTCAAGTATCCGTTTTACCCATAGACCTTCACAAATTCCAAGTGCTATGGCTCTAAACTCAGCTTCAGCACTACTTTGAGCAACTACGCTTTATTTCTTACTTCGCCATGTGACAAGATTTTCCCACACATAAGTAGCATATCCCGAGGTAGATCTTCTGTCTTCTTGATCACCAGCCCAGTCTGCATCAGTTAATATTTCTACATTTCTTACATTTGATTTCTTAAATAGAAGTCCTAATCCAAGAAAACCCTTCAAGTATCTAAGTATCCTGTAGACTTCATTTAAGTGTTGTTGCTTTGGATCATGGGAATGTTGGCTCACTACACTAACCGCATAGGCAATGTCTGGTCGTGTGTGAGACAAGTAGATCAATTTTCGAACCATGCGTTGATATCTTCTCCTGTCTACAACTTTCCCCATGTCTTCATCATCTTTTATTTTGTCAGCTCGTATAGGAGTGCCACTTGGTCTACAGCCAAGCATACCAGTTTCTTCAAGGAGATCCAGAATATATTTCCTCTGCGAGATGTTGATGCCTGTTTCTGTTCTCGCTACTTCCATCCCCAGAAAATACTTCATACTTCCTAGGTCTTTAACCTGAAATTCTCCGTTCAGTGCTTCTTTGATTCTCTTGATTTCCAATGGATCATCTCCTGTGAGAATAATATCATCAACATATACTGCTAAGATTACAATCTTCCCATCTTCATGTCGGAAGAATAAGGTGTGGTCACTCTGTCCCTGAGAGTAGTTTTGAGCTTTCAGTGCTTTAGCAAATTTTTCAAACCATGCTCGAGGGGATTGTTTTAGACCATACAATGATTTTCTTAACCTGCACACCTGACCTCCCGTTCTTCCGGGGAACCCTGGGGGCATCTTCATGTATACTTCTTCTTTTAATTCCCCATTTAAGAAAGTATTTTTGACATCCAGTTGGTGTAGTGGCCAATCTAAGTTAGCAGCTAGTGAGAAAATGATTCTGATGGTGTTTAACTTGGCTACTGGTGCAAATGTCTCGGTGTAATCCATACCGTAGACTTGAGTGAAGCCCTTTGCCACCAATCTAACTTTATACTTGTCAAGTCTCCCATCAGCAAGATACTTTGGAGTGAACACCCATTTGCAGCCTACTGCTTTCTTGCCTTTTGGCAGCTCTACTACTTCCCATGTGTTGTTATTTTCCAATGCCTCTATTTCTTCCATTACTGCTTTCCGCCATTCAGGAATATTAAGAGCTTCGTGTATATTCTCTGGCACCCTAATATGGTCAAGATGAGATATGAAAGCACAATACTTTGATGATAAGGCCTGATAGGAAACAAACCTCTCAATCGGGTGTCTGGTACATGACCTTTTTTGCTTCCTTATCACTATTGGAAGATCAAGATCCTCACCAACACTCTCTTGGTCAGGGTCTGCTCCTGGCTCAGACTCTTGGGATGTATCAGTTATTTGAGGAGTATTACCTGTCGTGTCAGTATTTCTACGAGCATAGACTTGTCCCCATCTGTTAGTGTCTTTCCCTGAACTAGAGCTCTTTTCATGGTCGTGTGTTTCTTCAAGTGTGTAGATAAAGTCAGGCTCATTTGTGAGAAAATGAAGGTTCAACATTTATTGGGGTAGTCAGAGGAGTCAGAGGAAGAGGTTCACTCCAAGTCTCCCCCTGAACCGAGGACGAGTTATAAAAGGCAATGTTCTCATGGAAGGTGACATCACAGGTGATATAGAGGCGCTTGGTAATGGGATCAAAACATCTGTACCCTTTTTGATTTCCCGCAGGTCCAAGGTAAATGCATCTTAGAGCTTTGAGTTCCAGTTTATGGGTATGATGGATGTGAACAAAAGTGATGTAGCCAAAGACTCGGAGAGGTAAGGTTTTCTCAAGATAAGGTCTTTGGAAATATTGGTGAAGGACTTGGAGAGGGGTTTGAAAAGATAAGGGTTTGCAAGGCATGCGATTGATAAGGAAGGTAGCAGTAAGGATAGCATCATCCCAATAATAAGTAGGAATACCGCTACTAAAAAGAAGTGCTCGAGCAGTTTCTAGGATATGTCAGTTTTTGCGTTCTGCAATCCTATTCTGTTGCGGACTGTGAGGACATGAACTTTTATGGGTGATGCCGTGTTGGGTGAGGAACGTAGATAACTGGTGATTGAAGTACTCGGTACCATTATCAGTGTGGAGAGTCTGAATTTTGGTGTCAAATTGTGTATGGATCATGTGATAGAAATTAATGAACGTTTGGCAGACCTCGGTTTTATCCTTTAAGAGGAAAATCCAACTGACACGGGTGTGATCATGAATAAAGGTCATAAACCATCTGGAATGTGTGCGATTAGGAACACGAGATGGACCCCATACGTCACTATGGATGATGGAAAAGGGTCTAGAAGGGTGATAAGTGGAACTAGGGAAAGAGGTGCGATGATGTTTAGCTAACTCACAGGAATCACAATGAAATTCGGATATTTTATTTGAGCAAATAGAAGGAAACATTTTGCACATATATTGAAATTTTGGATGACCTAATCTCTTGTGCCACAGCTCAATGTTACTAGTGTTGAGGGAAGACACTGTATTGCAGGAGTAAGATACTGGGTGATGACAGTCATTCAGGTAATAGAGTCCATCAAATTCTTTAGCAACACCAATCGTCGTCCCCGTGAACAGATCCTGAAAGACACAATGTGTAGCAAAGAAGTTAGCATGACACCATTCTCTTTTGCTAAGTTGGCTAACAGATAATAAATTACACTTTAATTTTGGGACATGCAAAACATCATGGAGGGTAAGTGTCAGAGAAACTTTAATGGTACCACTACTGGCTACCAAAGAATCAGAGGCATCAGCAATTTTAACTGTAAGGCGTGATGAAGAAGAGTGTAGTTTGTAAATAATGACACATTATCACTCATATGATCGGAGGCACCGGAATCAACTATCCAACAGACGTCGGTATTCTTACCTTTGATGGTAGCAAGTGCTTGAAAAAAATTACCTCGTTGAACTACAGAAGCAGTATGTTGTTTTTGGGCCTGATTCTCAAGTGCTGCTAAACGCTCCAATATGACCTGAAGGGGATCTGCATTCATTATTGGGCTGGGCTGTGAGAAATGACTTGGGCCAGTGTGGGCGTAACTGGGCTGATTTGGGCCATGAGACTTCTTATTTGAGCCACTGTTTGGGAGACTTGGGCCTGAGTTCAGCCACTTTTGATTTGGGCCACTGTTTGTGAGACTTGGGCCTGAGTTCAACATAATTGGGCTGGCGCCAGGAGCAATGTCTTCTTCTCCACAGGTCGCGTCTGCAATGTGGCTTCTGAGTTTGTGAGACTTGGGCTTCCAGTCAGCTGGTCGCCCATGAAGATCCCAGCACCTGTCGCGTGTGTGGCCAGGCTTCTTACAATGGTCACACATGGGGCGTTCTTTTCTAGAATCCGATGCTCGTTCAGTGAGGGCCGATGATTCAGTAGATGAGGCAGAATAAACTGGAAGCATGATTCTGCGGTGAGCTTCTTCATCTCTCAGGGTTGCGAAAGCTTCAGAGACAGAAGGAAGTGGAATCCTTCCCAGCAGTTGACCCCACACATCATCATACATCGATTCAAGACTAGCAAGGAATTCAAAGAGGCGTTCTTCCCCCAAAGTGCGATGAAACTCAGCAGCGTCTTCAGGATTGCGCCATGTGCGGTGTTGAAGTAAATCCAGTTCTTGCCAAAGAGTTGATTTTTCCAAGTAGTAAGAGTTGAGGGGACGTGACCCCTGTTTGACGGTCCAGAGGCGTGCTTTCAGATCAAAGATGAGTGCAGCATTTGGGCGTCTCCTGTAAGCTTCTTTCACGGCAACCCAAATGGCATGAGCTGAGGTAAGGAACATGAAGCTTCTTCTAACAGCCGGGAGCATGGAATTGAGGAGCCAGGAGGCGACCAAGGCATTGTCTGACTTCCAGCGACGGGCATTAGTATCGCCGGTGGGAGGCTGATCGGTCTGAATCATTTCCAATTTGTCCCTTCCGTCGAGAGCCAAAAGCATGGATTGGCTCCAATCTAGGTAATTATCACCGGTAAGTCTCTCCGGTACAATGAGAATGGCCGACCCTTCAAGGCCGGCAACTTTGAGATGAGACCCACTGTCGGACGTGACGGTGCTGTTGGATTCTGTGGTGGGCGAACGTGCAGAACCGATTATAGGCTTTGATACCATGTTGTGAGGCATGGTTCTGGAGACAGCAGGGAAATTTAGAGAGAATACTTTACTGCTATATTTCTGTCTTGCAATTGTACACATATATATACAGCGAAAAGAATCTGGCCTCATAATTGGATGGCCGATAAATCTGGGATACAAATCAAAGCTAATAAATACAATGAATCAATTTATTCTATCTACATAAATTCCCATATTTCAGCATATATTTTTGCCATGAAATCTGCCAAGGAATCTGCTGGAATCTGCTGTGCTGTTATCTTCAGAGGTTAATGATCACAAATGTATCAGACGAAAATAGATCAATATTGTTATCTTCCATGTTAAGGCCGGAGACTTCAACTAATGTTTTCACAATATAATCCTTCTCTTGTGAAATTTGATGACTCTTTTGAACAATCTCTTCATATTTGTACCTCAAATTAGTCAATTCAGATTGAAGGTAATCTTTTTCCTGGAATCCCATCAAAAGTGACATACTTAAGCGGTCAATACAGTCTTCGGCTGATTCCTTTATCATAGAAATTTCTTCACGCAAAACATTCATATCATCCCTTGCCCTTTGGAAAAAGCCATTAATCCAATTTATTTGAGATTCCAAATTTGATGATGAGACAGATTCTGGCATGTCTATCACAGATAAAGCACCCTTCAATTTTTTGAACTCTAGGAATGCATCTTTAAGCATATTTCTGTCATTCCCAAGCCATCTTAATATCTCCTGCACATCCGACAATTCTGGTTTATCAGATTCAGTTTCAGACAAGATTTCTTTTACTTGTTCAAAAAATGGATTACTTTGTTCTAAGGAATTCTTCAGGGATGCAATCATATGTTCACTTCGGACCAGCTCCTCTATTGTAATTTCAGCAGCTGCTAGCACAGCTGACTTCTCCTGCAACTCCATCAAACAGGCATCAAGCTCATTGGATTTAGCAGCAAGGGACTGCTTTAATGCGTCACGCTGTTGTATCAATGCCTTTCCTTTTTCCACTGCCTTACTAAGCTTTTCTTTGGTGTTGGCATAATTAACCTTTTCCTGCTCGAGTTCCGCTTGTTTACTTTCAAGTTCTGCATTCAATGTCCTTGTCAGCGCCCTTGCCTTGTCAAGCTCTTCCACCAGTTTCCTATTTTCATCATCTAATTGAGCAAGTTTTTCAACAAGTTGTTCTTCCTTTCTCTTGAGCCCTTGTAATTCATTACAAGCAGCAACAAGGATGTTTTTAGCACAGTTCTTCTCCCTAGTATCCAATGTTACTTTAGAGAAAGATTGTGCAAGTTGATAAATTTCAGAAAGAATTTGATTATAGTTTTCAACCAAAAGAGAAGTGCCTTTTTCAATCTGAACTATTTTGCCACTAACAGAACTATCGAATACTTGCTCTTGATTGACTACTGTTGCAATTGAGAATATTATATTATCCATCACTATCTCAATATTATGATCCTTTTCAAGCTGAACTTCTGAATTCTTCTCAATTGAGTCAAAGGAAAATGCAACAGATGCAGCAACATCATGTGATACTAATGAAACAGAAAACTTTGTATTAAGGTCCAGTATCTCTTGATTATTCAAGGAGAGAAGGGTATGAAGGTGCCTTATGGTAGCCTCAGAGTTTGATCGTTCTTCATAAGTGGTTTTGGCAAACTCCAAACATTCATTTATCATATCCTTCACTGGAATATCAGCCATCTGAACCTCCTCATCCGTAACTTCAACTTTAGCTTCATTTGGCGATAGTTGCTTACCAACAAGAGCCTTCAGCTGATGATGAAGATTGACCACTCCGTGGGCTAAAGTTTCTCTTTCTTTCTGCATCACAAATAACATCTGAAATTGGCTGCTCGATACTAAATTTGAACAAAACTTAATCTTACACTATGGACCTTGTATTCTTCATCAGCAACGGTCTTGACTATTGTATGCTGCTGTTCCGGCTTGTCTGCCCAATCACCATCTCTTACCTCATTGCCCAGTTCATTTGAACGACTCGGCTGTTGCAGAGCCTGATTTTCTTCAAATTTCTCTCTCGCTTCGGTTGCTTCCATTTCTTTCTTATCAATTTTGCTAACATTGTATGTGCTAAGCTCATGTGAGCAATCAATAATTCTATCTTCTTTCGCAGTAGCTGTAGATTTATCGTCAACAACATCTACTCGCGATGTACCTGCCAAAACCGCATTATCCAGATCAACACGTCCTATCTGCGCCAAACAATTCCAACAATGTAATGCACAATAGACACCGTATCTGCTCAATATTTGAACGAAAAATTAGCATCTATCCAATTTCCATAGCTTCGGTACCTGATTAATTTCAGTGGAGGGTTCAGACGAGGATTTGGTAACTCCATTTAATTGTTCTATAGTTTGGGCTGCATGGTCATGCCCCAAATTGGATGCTGCATGAGCACCTGGAGACATGGCCATATCTTCATTTTCATTTGAGATCCGCTCTACATTTTGCTCTTGGTTTCCTCCAGCTTCATATCCTTCCGAATGCTGGCCTGACGCCTGATTTTCTCTATTGTGCTCGAGATTCTCAGACATTTCAGTCGCTCATGATCGAATTGCCACTCGAACAAGATTCAGATCTGCATCTAATATGTGTAAGTATCGAAATCGATAAATACGATCAGAAGCCAAACTCAAGGCAATAGATAATCAACTTATCAACTAAACGAACCAAAAACATAAAATTAAACCTATGGAGAAAAATGCAAATAGCGTTTGTCACCGAAACTGGAGAAATGATGGTCAGATTTTTGAAGAGTGAGCAAATCGAGAATTCAGAGTGATTGCTAAGCAAACTTGAAACTTGCATCTATTAAGCGAAATTTGGAATTTCGTTTCTTTTTTTCCGAATGAGAGAGAGAGAGATCGTTATTAGTTATTTATTTGGATGCGTCACGCAGGTTGTCACTTGGCGCCACAAGATCAAAGTCATGCCCTTGTCGCTTGCCTTTTAATTGGTTTCTTTTTTCTTTTTCCAAACACCTTTAAATTAGTTTACGCCTTTTATAAAATAAAAAAAAAATATGTATATTAATTCACATACATCTATAATTTTTTACTAAACTGGTGGACTGCTTTCATGCCCAATATAATTTTTTTGCCAATGCCCACCATAAATTTAATGCATACTCTTCCTCAACAGCTAGAGCATGTTTGGTAGGTGAGAAATGAAATGTGGAAGTGAGGAGTAAAAGTTCGTTTGTCAGATAAAAGGCACTTTTATTTTCTCTTTTAATATTTTAAATTATTTCAATTTCATTAAAAAAAATTAGAAATTAAGATAATAAAAATAAAAGTGAAATTTTTAAACTATTTTATCCTAGTTATAAAATTCCTAAATAACTTTAATCATTCTCAAGTTATAAAAAAATATTTTAAATTATTTTATCCTAAATTATAAAAAATATATATATATAAATTTCATACTCATTTCCATCTTACTAAACAAACTTTTAAAACATATTTTTAACTTAATTCTACTTCAACTTCAATTTTTATTTCTACTTCCACTTGTATCAAAAAATGCTTTCATCTGACCAAACGTATTACTAGAGATATTCAAAATTTACTACATGCTATTTTAAAAAAATAAATAAATATAAAATTTAGATAATTCATTTATAAATATTAAAAAATTAATTAAATGAGTACATTTTTTAAGTTATTTCATGGATATCATTTAGAAAGCACCCTTTGAAAAAAGTATAAATTTAGGAGATAAAAATATATTAAGATTTTATATTTAGGATTAAAATAATTTTTTTCTACTAATTTTGATATTTAAGATCAGATGGAGTACAATGCTAATAGATAATAGTTTATAAAAAAAACATTGAAGGATAATAGGTTAAAAACAATGATTTTTTTAAAATATCCAAATTTATCTCATTTCATGTAAAATCTTGTGATAAAAAAAGACAATTGAAAGATCAGGGCATTATAAATGACATTAGAGGGTGAGATATTGGAGGCCCCATATCCAAAGGACCTTAAAGACCATGGTGTCCATTGTTGTGGTAAGATATGGACTATCCAAATATAATTTCAACACGTAAGATTAAAATTTTTTAATTGATGATTTTTAAATAGTAAAATAATTTTTTTAAAACCTGAGAAATTATCTTTATTTTAATTTCTATACCCATCAAAAAGTAATTTTTTTTAAGAAAAACATACTGTATATCTCAATCAGAAAACTTTGAGGTACAAACTCAAAAGTCCAAATTTGACCGAGCTCTATACGTGAGTTGAAAAGCTTTGAATTGAAGTGGGACCCTCAATATTCATGTATGCATTAATAGGGCATGCATAAATTTTAGATCAAAATTTTCATATGATATCAACACAACAAATCGCACCAATAACATTATTTTATTCAAAGCTCAATGAACCTGGGGTCCCTATCAATTTGGGGTTTTCTACTTTAATAAGCAAGAAATTCACAACTCATAACTTCACATTTGACTAATCTTACCTTAACCTTGGGAGAAAGATTAGTGTAGGATCTATTTAAATTTTTTTATATTAAAAAAAAACACTCCTAGAATAATTTATACAATGACTTCGTTATTATGTCAAACTGCTGAAAGAGATTGCTTTGAAAATCCAAACTAAAACCAAGGCAACGTTCAATCACTTCTTATCTTCCCTCAGTTAATGCCAATTCTTAAAATGGCCGAATTCGTGGTCTTGTTCATCCAAGCGAATGCTTCAATGTCACATATTATTACTACATTCGAAATCACATTTTAATTTGTTCTCCTGTTTGAATTTGAATATAATAAAAACATTTGAAAACAAAATTTTCGGTCTCATAAATGCTAAATGAAGAAATCTTGAACTGGAGATAGTTGTACAAAGAAAGTCATACATGGGCCGCTGAATGGGGCGGTAAAAAGATATTCACCATCTCTATTAAAAAAATTAAATAATTAACAAAAATTGATTTCAATAATAAAAATAGTTTGATACCGTTTAAACGAAAGTTCAAATTTAAATCTTAATATATATAAAAATATTTTATTAGAAGATTCACCCACCATAATTAGATGTACAACACGGGTTAGATCAGAATATAATTAGAACAAAATTCTAGTGAACTGGATAAGTAATAAAAAAAAATTATTTAATTATAATAAATATAACATGATCTTTTAAAAATATCTTTTTAAATTGGCTAAATTAGTTTTAAAAAATAAATAAATTTAAAAGATAAAATAGACTGAGATATTATATTTAAGATAAAAATTAACCCTCTAACTACTTAATACATTTAGAACAAGAGAAATGCCATTTAGAAGGACTAATCAAATGAGAGAAAAATAAAAATGAAACCAAAAAAATAAATTGGAGATTTAAACAGCAAATTATCAGTTGAAAGTTAAGAGTTGCTGCATGTCATTCATGATTGGGAACTATATAAGAAAAATCTAGAAAAACGAGGAAGCATTTTATTTTCATTTCTTCTCTCTCTCTTTCCATTCAGTCATAAAAGCACCAAAAATACTCATCTTGTGGTATCAATGCATGACCTCCTCCAACAAGTAACACACAAGATGGATTTGAATAAAGGGTCCTCTACAATGACATCCAACAAAGGGGACCCGACAATGTACATTATGAATTGTCTACTTCCATAACTTCATCTTACCAGAGCAATGCAGAAATGTCTCGAGATATTTCTCATCACCAGGCTGTATTCACAATTGCGGCCCGGCTTTCGCTATCTGTACACGGTTTTCATCATAATGTAGAAAAATCAAATTAAGTACTCATAATACATTAAGAAGAGTGCATCTGGGTAATCTTTAGGTAAGCTATTGATGTAGAGGTAGAATCGCAACAAATCCTCCTTCGACACTGTTTCTGCATCAACAACATCATCGTTACAGGTTAGCACCCATAAGTCCTCTGAATTTACTCTCCTCAAGCTACCGCGACAAAAGGGACAAGACTCTGACCTTCTGTTCCTGCAAGTACATAAAAGAGTGTCCAAATTCAATACCTTCTGTTGCATATGATTCAACTTGTTTTTCTATGCATTACACATAGTCTAAGAAATGAGCCCATTCCCGGCTTATGAATAATATGACCTCCCATAATGTTTTTTTAGCAAAAAAAATCATATTTTATATAAATGTTGATTATTTGATCCCTAAAATCTTTTTGATATACACAATTCAGTCCCTGAATATTGTTTACTTGCTATTCATTAGTCTTTTGGATCAAGTACAATTACCTCATCTATTCCTGCGTAAGATTGATCAGAACCAACTATCATTGAGTTCAAAAATATTCTGAAGCATGTATCTTTTAGAGACTAGAAATTACATTTTGCCGATAGCCTTGTGGCATAGTGGCATAAAAACTCCCTGTAAGTAGGAGGACACAGGTTTGATTCCGTTTGTAACATCAAGCAATTAGTACTTGCCCCTTTAATTAAAAAATATTACATTTCCTCAAGATTTTTATTTGTGAAAGAGTCATCCAAGGAGTCCACTCAATGAAAGTAAGAGTCAATTATAAACAAATTGTAACTTTATATGGTGGATTCTCTGTAAATATGTGTGATAAACAGAAGTAAAACATGCTAAACGTATAAGAATGCCTTGCAGGTTAAGATAGAACAAAATGTGCTTACCACTTGCGGTAGCATTTGATACACATGGCATGGCAGCAATTAGGCAAAACCATCTTGGTGCAAGGTTCCAAGCAGATTCCACATTCATCCTCTCTCTCAAGATCCACATTGCTTAGTCTCCCATCTGCTTCGATCATCTTCTTCTTAGAACGCTGACCTTCTATGCTCGAATAACCTTCCTTAGAACTTTCCAACTTCTCCAAGCTCCCATGAAGCCGCTGGAGAGATGGCAATATAACGGCTAAAATTCAAATTTGGATGACACAAACATATCAAGATATAATTAGTAAAGACATTATTATGAATCATTTTTCTTTAAGCAAAATAAAATAAAGTTCCTTTTCTCAAGTCAATAATTCATTCACACACCATAAAAGTCCCTGATGGTAGCCTTCCTTCCATGAGCAGATATGCTTGATCTTCCCTCTTTGTGAACCTATTACAGGTAAAATAGGAGGTCAATGAGGAACAAGAATCTGGCAAACCTCTCCCCATAATGGAACAATAAACAACCAAATTCCTCAAATTAAGAGGCAGCAATTCGTAAACATGCACAATTTAGAAAAAGTATCCCATGTATGTGTCTGAACCATATTGAACCCTTATATCCATCACTTTAAATTACAAATATACACTTCACATTTTATCAGGTGATGGCATCCTTGTCCTTGTCAGCGTCATGTTCATCATCCGTGTTTCCTCTAGCTAACAATAAATGAAACTCACCTTATAGATAAGCACATGAAAGAAGCTCATATATCTGTGAAGAAAGCAAGAGCAAGAACAATCCATCCACTGTAGCAAGAAGAGAAAGAGTGGAGCCCAGTCATTGTAAACCAATTTCATTTGAAGAAGAGTCCCACCCTTGGCTCTGGGAATTGCCGCAGCCCTAAACGGTAAGGACCCATAATCCAAAATTAGAAAGGAAACAGCCCTCGAAAATTAGATAAATAAATAGATTGCTCCCTTAGTAAATGGACAATAAAATTAGGGTGAATTACAAGTTCGACGAAGAACTTAGCTTATACAGTTGAATTTAATAAACCTGAAGTCGGAACAACGAATTACTAACGAAAAGGCTTTCACATGAGTATCAGGGTTCAGAACAAGCAAAATAATCAACAGCGAGTAGGGTATCAACTACGATACTGATCGCGATGACTAATTCAACTTCCCAACGATTATGACAAAAAACTGTTAAAACAAACAAGGACCCAACTTGAAAATCCTCATGAATTTCCAAAATTAAAACGATGATCAGAACAACAAAAGGATAAAAAGAGAAGAGCGAAAAATGAAACTCACAAAGCATTGGCATGCTGAATATCAGCCTCCAGCACTTTGAGGGAATCCTGGTAAGGTAATCGGGAAAGTTGGTAGGGCATCATCTCCATCTTTCCCTTGGGGAAAAAAAACTTTGTGGGGAAGAAGAAGAAGAATGAACTAGTGAGTAACTAGGTAAAGATGGCCCTAGCAAAGTGTGGGACTGAGGGTAATAATATTGAAGCGAAAAGCAGAGAAGGAAGGAAGATAGCGAGAAAGAAAGGAATCGATGAAGTAATGACTGAAAAGGGGCTTTTGTGAATTTAATGGGTTTATGTGAGAGCTTTTTTTTCAAGCTTTGCCGGTTAAAGGATACGAAGGGCGGCTCTGGATATAGCTCTTGTGGTGGCGCTGACGGAACGGGTATGAATGTATGTTCTTGCCGTAGAAGTCAGAAAAACGAATAAGACTGACGAGACGATAACTTGGGTTTGTTGGGAAGCAAAGCACCGTATATTCTCATTTAAATTTAATGATTGATTATATATATTCCTATTCCAAATTCCTTTATAATCAATATCATTATAATATAATTGTAAATTTATTATTAATCATATTATTTAGGAATGATTATGAGACTATGAAATTTTAACAAAAAGAATTAATTACACTAATATTTAATGACAGCGGAAGAGTATACATTAAAAAATTTATTATACAATAATAAATTTATGTTATTTATTTGTTATTGAATTTTTTAAAAAATTATCTATAGTTATTTTTCCTATTTTTTATTAGAGTTAAATCAAGTAAAGTTAATCTTGTTTTTTATCGGGAAAAAAAATCCTAATTTCTCTCACATACTATTGAGAATCCAAATTTTATAAATAAGAAAATTATATTTAAAACATTATCATTGTGACATGAATGTTTTTATGCCATTTGGAAGTCATAAGTTGGATACTGATAGACATAAAGCTATTAAGCATCTATCACTTTAAATTAAAAAATAAAATAATTGTTATAGTTAAGCTAATCTTTTCTAATTTATCTACCGATCGAAACTATTAGTAATTGACCAATTCGATTGACCGAAATATAGACTTACAATAGTTAAGCTAAACTTTAATAATATAGTGTATGATTTTTACAAACTTTAATTGCCTATTTTATATAAATTAAGAATTTTAATTAAAATTATTTATTACTTATAAAATTTTAAAATTATATTCAATAATTAGTTATAAATTTTTATAATTAAGTAATTAGGGTTATTAAGTAAAGAATAATTTTTTAAATAAAACATGTTATATTATCAAAACATAAAGAAGTTTTTTATAATAAAAATTGGATAAAATAACAAATACCATAAACATGAAGAATCCTAACAACTTGATTTATTTTTAAATCCTTCAATGCACAACACCCATATGCTATACTAGTTGTATATATTCACACCCAACTAAAACCAACTACTTTCTAAACAAGAATACACACCCACCTCTTTTTTAATGTCCCTAAAAATCTTTTTCCCCTCTTTGACCTTTTTTGATAAATAATTTATTATGGACTGATTTCCTTCCTAGTGTTGGAGAATTATAAATAGATATGTTTCCCCTTTTCTTGAAATATACTCTTAATAAAATAATAAAAAAAATTAAAGCTTTTTGAAAAACTGAATGGTATCTTTAGAAATGGAGCTAGAGGAATATGATGAGTGATGGATGAGGATAGATTATTGTATTTAATAGTTGGCCAAAAAAATATTATTTTATTTAATGATTGAACAAAAAACATTAGACCGCTATTCAATACTATATGCTACTTAGTATTCAATTTTGTTCCATGTTTAAACAATATAAAATACAAACACACATCTTTTATATATATTTAGCTGGCAAAATAGTCAAATATATAATTATTTAGAATGTATTTAATTTTTAAAAAATATTATTTTATTATAGTTCTAGTTATAATACTTAGAGATATATTATAATTCTTAATTGTTTATATTTATGCCTTAAGATAATTAACGGCTCACTTTATTTAATATTAATATTATCTAAAAAATAGAGACTTCGTTTTACCTTTAGACCGTGGTGAGTCTAACCCCCTTCTAAAAAATTTGTATAACAAAAGAAATAAAATATAAAATACAAACGCTAATATTGTTTATGTGTCCAATTTGAAGAGTGTATGTTGTACATTAAACAAATAAAAACGTGTAAGTGAATGGAAATTTAATTAATACTATGAAACTGATTATTTTTTTGGATCTAATAAACAATATAATTAGACTAAATTACATAAAATTCCCTTAAATTTGGATTATATATAAATAACTATGTAAGTTTTTGAAACTTAATAATAATAAACCTCAATAAGCTTTTAAATCTATGCAAATAACCTTCAACTATCAATTATATATCTTAAAATTTTATTATATATATATATAACTTATTAAATTTTGAGTAATATGCAGATAATTTTCTAAATTTTAAATTGTCTGTGTAGGGAAGTAATGTACATAATTATCGTATGAAAGTTATCTGCATAAAATAAAAGTTTAGGGAAGTAATGTACATAATTATCGTATATATAATTTAGCCATAAAATTATAAATTTTTTTATTCAAAAAAATCTCCCCACAACAGAAATATGTGCATTTTCTTCTGCCTATGGAAATTAATAGATGTGGAATGAGAAAATTAGTTATATGTTCAAAGGCTTGATAATTAAAAAGCAAAAAAAAAAAAAACATAAGAATGGAAGATGAAGAGATATTTCCCATTGCTGGCGATGAGTTGGAATTCAGATTTTTATTTATTATAAGATGAGCTGGTGGACCAATCAATGCTCCATCTGTCAATCATTTGATTTGAGTTTATCCAATTTCTGTAGGATCGTTGTACCAAAAACAAAATCTGCAGGATCGCTATCCATTAATTATCTATTATTTAAGTAATTGTATCTTCACATGAAAGCAGCTGTTTCTTGTTTTTGTAATTATATTTATTAATTTTAAAATAGTCATCGCTTGAAGAAATGTACAAAGATTAGTAAAGTTATTGACTAAATAGATCAAATGATTAAAAACTTTAACTACATTTTACTAAAAACGTGTTTATATTAATTTTCTAACTATATTTTTACATATTTTCTCTCCCATAATAAAATTTTTAATCCTTACATTTAAAGATAATTTTTATTTTTCAAAATTTTAGCTCTTTTAATTTCATTAAAAAAATCCATGGGAAGCTGAATTGGGAGTAATTTTTACCTCATTGATAAATTTATAGATGATGAGGATGATAATATATAAAAAATAGAAATTAAATAATAAGTTAATTGAAAGTTTAAAATTAAATCTCATCCAATTGGAATGAGTTATAAGTGATTCAAAATTTAAAAGATAAAAATATAATTTTTTTTAATATTATTTTTTGCTATATAGATATAAAAATAAATGAGATATTTTCAAATATAAATAGCCATTAAATAAGTTCATAAATTTGATGAAAACTAGAAAGAAAGAAAAATACAAGTAAGAAATACATAGACAATAGATAACAGTTGTTTGACTTAGAAAAAGAAGCATTATGATTGGTGGACCCAAGAAGAAGAAGACAAAAAGCACCATATATATATATTATATAAATTGAAGGTATCTACGTCGAAGTTGAAGGAGCTTTTCTATATATAAGTTGAATTTACGATGAAGAAATCATTTCATGATTCTTACTTGTCTCATTCAGGAAGCGTATATGAGATTATGTGGCGAAGGTTGGCTATTTCGGATGAACAAGTATTCTTTATTTTCATTTAACTAGTCTTTTTTTTATAATTTTATAATTTATAATTAGGCACGGGAGTTAGGTTTCGGACTTGACATTTTTTTTTATTAAAACAAATATTGGAGTTAGTTTAGGAAGAATTATAATAAAAAACCAACAATAAATTATATTTATTATGAAGGGCTTTAAAAATTATAATTATTTAGAAGTATCAAATACACAAATAAAAATTTATAATTATTAAATTTTCCTTTATTAAATTTTTTATATTTTTTTCATATTTTATTTTTAAAACTAATATAAATTTTCTAGTTCTCTCTCGCATCCTTGATTATATTTAATTTTCTTATTGATAATGTGCTTATTTGAGAAACCTTAAAACTAATATTTTAAAAGAGTTTTTTGTCTAAATTTTAATTTGAGAAAATTTTAAAATAAACAGTTATATTTATCTAAAAAAAATTTTAGAATAAATTATAGTTTAAAATTAAATTTTTAAATAAATTATTGATACTAACTTTTAGAACAATAAAAAATCTTATAAACTACCTAATTACTATTTTACCTTTACTTTTTCATACACTTATCTCATCCCTCATCCCTCATCTCTATATTCTCTTATCTTTATTTTCTCTCCACTTTTCTTCACCCTCTCTATTCTTTCTTCTCTTATATTTTTAATAAAATCATATAATTTTTAATCTTTTTTAATTATAAAAATTATTTTGATAATAACTATACAAACAATTATTTATTTAAAATTATTTTTTTATAATTTTTTTTAAAACATATTTCTAAAAGATATTTAAAAACTATTTTTTATAAGTTATTTTTTAAATTTTTATCCAAACAAACCTAATATTTTTTTATCTTACAATCATAACTATCACATCATATAAAAAATATAATAAATTATTTAGATTTCAATAAAATGTATTAATATTTCATGAATTTTTTTAATTTTTAAAACTCACAAATTTATTCTAAAATAAAATAAATCATACAAACTTTTTTTGAATGGTTTAAAACTGTGAGTTTTTTAATTTTCTTGATAAGTATAATTTTTTAACATACGTAATAAATTATAAAAGATCTTGAATTTTTTTAAAGTTATATAAATTTTATTTCAATTAAAGTTTGTATCAATTTTAAAAATAAAATTAATGATGTTTGAGTTAATTTTTTCAATTGATATTTAAGTAAGTTGTAAATATTGAGATAAACTTTGTTTAATTTATTAAAATTTAAAATTTTATATTAGTTTAAAAATAGAATGCTAGAGAAAATATAGGGGTTTTAGTAAATGACAATTTAATAATTTTAAATTTTAATTTTAATTTTGAGTCTTTCTAAATAATTATAATTTTTATTATCTTCCCTAATGAATATTATTTTAATATGTATTTTTTATTCTAATTTTCCCTTAGTTTTTCCAATACGCAACCTATGAAAATACGTATGGTCAAATACACATAAAATTCTGGACCCCAGACCCATTTTTTTAATTACATCATGTTTTTAATTTAAATTACTGCTTTTAGTTGTATTTATGAATTATAAATTATAAATTTCTATTAATAATTTTACATAAATTAAAATACGTTTTTGTAAAATTTTAAAATTATAAACCAATAAAAAGCATTAGTCAGAAGAAATTGTTCGGTTAAAAAGTTTGTTCTGAATACTAAATGAATAATGTTACTCATGTTCGTCCTAATTTTAGAAAAAAGTAACTTAAAGATATTTATTTTAATTTTAAATATATAATTTGAATTTAATTTATTTTTTAAATTTATAAATTTTCTTTAGACTATATTTATTAATTATATATATTAAAAAAGGTATTTCAATATATAACTTTAAAAAATTAATACATATTTTTTTTTATAAATAACTAACATAATTAATTTTATTAATTATTATAAATTAATTATATAATTTTTATATTTAATATTAAAAAAAATATTCCTTCAGTACTTACTTAAATAAGAATTAATTGAGTTTTTTAAATAGATTAATGAAATCAAATAAATTAGTTAATTATAACTAACATAAGAGTTAATTAACTAATTTACGTAGATTAAATAGTATATAATATAAATTCATCTTGACTTTTGAGTGGTTAGATTTTTATTCATAATTAATTAATTTATTTAATTTCTAAAATTTATTAAAATGTAAGTGATTTCAACTAATAATATTTGGGTAGAATTTATTAAATAATATTTTTTTATCCTTGTTATAGAGCATTTTCAACTAATTCTGGCATATGAAGAAAAATATTTAAAAGCATTAAAGTTATCCTAAAATGTAAGTGATTTCTAATATTATTTTTATTAATTACACTAGACTACATAATCTATTAATTTTTATTGTCTCTCACTATTTTTATTAAATGTAGGCATGTATAGAAAATAATATTTAATATTTTTTAAAATTAATAAGTAAATATTTTATAAAAATGAGTAAGAGTACTTGTTAGTTAAAGCTTATAATAAGGATAAAAAGAAATATTATTTTACACAAAATTTATTATATATATTAGGACACATGCTAAAAAAAATTATAACAATGACCTAAGAAAGTACCTCCGATGATAAAAGTTATTATATATGTAAATTGTAAACTTCGAGGCTCCGCCACAAGAGTTCAAACTTAAACCTAATACGTCTTTTCTAGGTTTGTTTGCAAGTTATTAGAGGGAGAACAAATATGACAGTTATATAGGTAAACCGTTTTCTTTAATCATGGATAATTTGATTTTGCCTATGAACTTTAACAAATCAACACTGTTTTTAATAAGATGATATCTATTCCTATTATATTTCAGTATGCAAAGAATCTTTTTTTTTTCAAAGTAAGACGATATGTGCTTTGGAGGAGAACAAAAAGAATAAGTTTTATTGTAACAATGAGAAAATAAGTGCATATTTGGTTGCATGATTAGAAAATTAATTTTAGGTAAAATTTTAGTTTAAAAAAATTTAAAATAAACAGCTATTTTTATTTAAAATTAATTTTAGCTAAAATCATAGTTTGAAACTATAATTTTGAATAAATTACTAAAATAGTTTTTAGAACAGTAAAAGAGTTTATGAACTATCTAATTATTATTTTACCCCTACTTTTTATTATATCATCTCTCATCTATATTCTGTCTCCTCTCTCCTCTATCCTCTTTTATCTCTATTCTTCACCCTATATCCTCTTTCATCTCTTTTCTCTACACTATCTCATTTCTCCTATTTATTCTTTATCATCTCTCCTCTCTCATACTTTAATCAAATCATACACTTTTTAGTAATTTATCAATATAAAAAGTGATTCTACTACTAATCATCTAAACATCTCTACTTTCAAAAGATATTATTCTCAAAATCTATTCTTCTCAAAATCTATTTTTCAGAATCTATTCTTCTCAAAATATATTCTTCCTAAAATCTATTCTTTAAAAGTTAATCCAAACACACCCTAAATTTGCTTGTTGGAATTAATCAAGTATTACTGGTCATAATGGGAAATTATATTTATCATTCATAGGGGTTGAAAATTCAAATTTGTAAGTTACCATCATGTTCATCGTCAATTAATATCCGTCGTTTAAATTACATCCATTCCAATCCAACGGTGGTTGCACTTGTGCCACATGCTAAAACATTTATTAAATAATTTAAAATCAATATAGGCTTTTCATTCAAAACTACCTTAGGTCTTACATATTTATTCTTTAAATATAACATTATTTATTATATAGATGATAAATGAAAGAGTATAAGTAAAAAAAAAAAAGGAGAATATATAGGGAAAAAAATAATAAATGATAATTAATTATGGATAAAAATAGGGAAAAAATGCATTACTAAGTTCAAAAACTTCCAATGTGTAGTTTATAAAAAGACTAAACATATTCAAAAAATTATATCTTATAAAAAGAATTAGAAAAAGCATATTGCTTCATAACCGTTTGTTACCACTTATTATAAAGCCTTTAAAATTTGTTATTCTTACTGTAGGTAGTACTTGGATCTTATACACCCTATTTAGTTTTCAAACTATAAGTAGCCCATTAATTGATGGTTTATAGGTTTCCATTTTGGAACTGCATTAAGGTTTTTTTGGCCTGAAATATAAGGTTACAGGAAAGGAAATCAGTTTAAAGAAAGCAAATTAAAGATAAATTAAAAGAAATCTATACTATAGTTTTAGAAGTACTTTTACACTAAATTCTTCTTATTAGCTTTTAGAAAATAGCTATTAGACAAAAATAATAAAAATAATTTTAGTAGAAAATAACTTCTAAAATTTAACTTCATAAAAAACTATAGCTTTAACCTTAAAACTATAATTTTAGTTCATTTAGGGCTTGTTTGGATAAGAGTTTAGAAAAGAGCTTACGAAAAAAAGAGTTTTTAGACAATTTTTAAAAAAGGGTTTTTGGAGAAGAGCCTATGGAAAAAAATGGTTATGAATAAATGAGTGTTTGGATAATTATTACCAGAAAAACTTTTGTAATTAAAAAATTATTAGAAAGGGTATGATTTTATTAAATATAAGAGAGATGAGAGATGAGAGAGGAGAGAGGGTATAGAAGAGAGATGAGAGAGAGTGTATAAAAGAGAGGTGAGAGTGTGTAAGAAAAAGTAGAGGTAAAATAATAATTAGTTAGTCCATAAGTTCTTTTATTGTTCTATAAGTTAGTCTCAATAATTTATTTAAAACTTTAGTTTTAAACTATAGTTTGATTCAAAAGTCCTTTTAAATAAATATAACTATTTTAAAATTTTTTTAAACTAATGTTTTGCTCAAAAAGACTTTTAAAACTAAAATTTAGTATTTTACCAAACACACACATAATCAATTATTATATTTTATAAAGTGTTTGAATGATTTTTCTTAAAACTATAGTTTTCTTACCAATACCATAATTTTAAGAAATATCCATACACCCTCTTATATAGTTATCTAAAATCCCCTTTATTAAAAATTTCTTTTTTTGGGTGCAAACCTTTAAAAAATTCTATTTAGGAAACTCCATACTAGATGAATGGGCTATTGTGAAGGTGGATGGGCTTTCTGGATGGTGATGCTCTTATGTTTTTGGAGGATATGTTTTGTAATAGAAATGGGATGAGTTAAGGTACCTTGATTTTGTTCTGTTTTCCATGTTTCTTTCCTCTATAATTGAGAATATTTGTCCCATCCTTAAATTATAAATAAGTTTAATCTATTTTTAAAAAAATTTATACAAAAAAATAATTATAAAAAATAATTATTATTTTTAGATAGATTTAGAAAGCTAAATAAATCAGTTAATTATAATCAAATATAAACCCTTAAAATGAATTTATATTATATACTCTATAGTCTATTTAAATTAGTTAATTATATATTATATTATTTATAATTAACTAATTTATTTAATTTTTTAGATATATTTAAAATAGTAAATTAACTCTTATATATTTAAGATTGAAGGTAGTACTATATTTCATTGGCCCAAAAAATTTGTATTTTTTATAACCTTTTGGGACAGTGGATAATTAATACTTTTAGATCCTATTACCAAATATTTGAATAATATACTCATATGAATAGAGACTTTTGCGACTTGGATGCCTCCCCTAGGATGCTTTTTAACAAGGTAGGATTTGAATACAATTAGCCTTTGTAGTTGAGTTGATCCACCACTTTATTAAATACCCTTAAGTTAACTTTCTATTAGATGATAGGGAATTGATAATGAATTCAAATTATGTTGGCAGTGTAAGGATCTTATTGGATCATGGGTGATGCATAGCTAGAGCATTATGCATTTCTCTTCTGTTAACGAGTTTTACACCAGAGAAACAATATATAATTTTTACAAATAAATAATACTAGTAATAATTTAATTAATTCCCCTAATATTTCTTATAAGAAATACTACCTCCAATTCTAAATATAAAAGCTAGTTAAATTTTTTAAATAAGTTAAAAAAGTCAAATAAATCAATTAATTATAAAAATATAAGATCTAGTCGACTATTTACTTATTCTCATTAATATATCTAAAAGAATTAACTAATTTTTATATTAATAATTGAAAAGGGAGTATAAAGGAGCTAACATTGAATTAAATGTGTTTAGCAATCATTAGCAAATTTATAATAAAGTACGAGGATATAAAATATTTTATCTAATTTTAATTATAAAAGCTAGTTAATTTTTTTAAATAAATTTAAGAAATTAAATAAATCAGTTAATTATAATCAAATATAACATGTCGAAATAAATTTATATTATATATTATTCATTCTATTAAAATTAATTAATTAACTCTTATATTAATTATAATTTAATAATTTATTTAGTTTTTTAAATTTATAAAAAAGTCAACCTCTTGTATTATAATTAGTAACCAAGAGCTAAGGCGAGGACTCAAGCTCTAAGCTCTGTTCACGTGTGAGCCATGAAAGTACACTTTTTCATTTCAGGAAACACCGAAACTTGTAGACATTCTTATTTCAATCATTATCTTCCCCAACAGATCACTATCGATTCGAGTATTATATCATTCATAAATATTCTTTCAGAAAGTATACATAAAACCTTATCTTGCAGTCGGGAGGCAACCATTGGACAAATCAGGGCTCTCAATTTCTAGAAAGCTTGTGAGTAAAGTTTTTCTCGTAGATTGAGCTTTCGAACTACCTGAGGATGATAATTTCATGTTACTGTTTGTTCCTTTCTCAATGTTGATTGCTTCTTGCATAGCCAATATGATCTCTTGCATCCTCGGCCTGCACGACCCGTGTTGTTCTACGCATTGCATTGCTATTTCCGCAACCCTCCAAATCGATTCCGTTTTCACGTTCCCTACTAAACATGGATCCATTATGCTCACCACATCGCCTTTGCGAATCAACGACCTTGCCTGCAATCCAATTCAATTGAACCTTATAATAGTATGATTTTCCGTGCATTTGCTGTAAATTCTATGTTTTATACTGAACTATTGAATATCAATGATACTGTTGTTGATATTGATTTCACATGGTCGACCAAACTTACCCAGTGTACGATGTTCATTTCGGCTCCGTAATCTTCTGGTGATACAGGCTTTCTTCCGGCGATCAGTTCAAGAAGTACAACTCCAAAGCTGTATACGTCACTCTTCTCTGTCAATTGCTGAGTTGCATAGTACCTGTATGACAAATTTACCGATTGAACTTAGCACATGCAAGAGAACAAGAATTTTATGATCATGGACACAAGACCAGACCCGTGATAACTTACTCAGGATCCAAGTAACCTACAGTTCCCCTGGCAATACTTGATACATGAGTTAAATCTTCTTCAGCTAATCTTGAGAGTCCAAAATCTGACACTTTTGCTCTCATATTGATGTCTAGGAGAATATTGCTGGTCTTCACGTCTCGGTGTATGATACTCGGATTGCATCCTGTATGTAAGTATTCAAGACCTACAGGGATGGAAAATTGTCGTGGGATTTTCTTCTTGAGTATAAGTACTTCAAATTCATACTGTTATTTGCAAAAAGAAATTAATATACTTGTGGACCAAGAAGGTGGTCAGTAACTAACCTTTAGCTGCATCTTCTGCTATACGAAGGCGAACTAACCAGTCTAAGTTTCTCTGCTTAGTAGAACCTGTTAAGAACTTGGGAATTTTTTTCGTGAAAAAATATTTTACTGCTAAGCATATAAATGAATACAAGGGTGTAGAATTAGACCATGAATGTGATCCCGCAAGGTGCCATTGTGCATATATTCATAAACCAGAATACGGTTACATTCTTCTTCACAATATCCAATCAAAGGAACCAAGTTTCTGTGATGAATTCTTGACAGAAGGGCTACCTGCATTTGGGATTCTCCAATAAATTAATTGAAAGATTTTCTTAAAATTCTTCTAGTTCCTCTTAGCTAGTGATTAAATGTATGCTTTAAAGTGGGTCTTCTGCAACTTGATCTCACCCAAAAGACCGATAAAAATCTAATACTGTTAAAAAAGTGCAATATTTACATTTTAACTATGGAGAATGCTTTACTGACGGAATCAAAGCATCTGATTCTTTTGATTGAAGATTTATCTTCTTAATTGTGATGACTATTTGCTGAGAGCAAACTCTACGGAATGTGCAGTAAAAGTTATTTTTCTTTCAAGATTATATCGAACACACAAGTTTTTTTGAGGGTTGAATTTGAACACTACCTCAGTCACAAATTGATGGTTCCCATGGGTACATGAATCACTCATAATTTTAACAGCCACTTCTTTTCCATCTTTCATTTTCCCATAGTAGACAGATCCAAAGCTTCCTTTGCCGATTTTCTTTGCGTAATTATCAGTAGCTTCTTTCAAGTTTGAGAGCCCAATATAGCATGCAATGCCTTCATCCATTAGGCTTCCTCCCCGAACAAGTGAGTATGGACCTATAGGTTTGGTCATGCTGCGTCCAGAGATACCTGAAGGGCACAAGAAAGCTTAGTTGGAAAAGTTTGTTTCTCTATCAAGTTAGTGTTACTAGATTTGACTTAATTGACTGACCATTTTCATCACTTTTCTGTTGGGATGCCTTTCGAAGATTATGCATTAGCATCAAACTTCCTAAAAGTAATATTGCTAGAATCACAAGAACTCCTATTGAAATTCCCAGTATCAACTTGAAGTGTTTCTTGGTTCCTTTATGTAGTCCAGGATTGCCATCATAGCTGGAAGAGAAAACAATATGATCATTACTCTATATGGTACTTTATTTATATTCATAGGGGTGTTCCTGTCAAATTTTTGGCATCTATACAAAATTTAATTCAATATTAGAAACATATGCTGCAGTGGGGCACACTTACTTGAAGATGATTTTTCCTGAAGTTAATCCGGGTGGTATTTCCCCAGTAAACAAGTTATTTTGTATGAACCTGTCACAGTTTGACAAAATGCTGCATAATTAATGTACACTAATATTTAATGTACTGAAATGTTTCAGTTTTTCCAGGAATCTCAGGGATCTAATATTGATGAAATAAGATTACTACATACAGTGCTTCTAAGCTTGGCAAACTACCCAGGTAAGATGGTAATGGACCACTCAATTTGTTGTTCTCTAGATGCCTGCATGCCATTGATAGCAAAATTGAAGTTGAGGAACTAAAAAAGGTGTTTTTCACTTGAAGAATAGTAAATTTGGAATAACCAATTCCTCCTGAACACTCTGAAACAAGTTATTCAAGAAACTGAAGAACTTACACTATCTTTAGATTGATAAGACTGCTCATGTCGGGCAGTGGCCCTGTAATCAAGTTTCCATCCAACCACCTAAGAAAACCAGAACACATCACAAAAGAAATGATATTATAAATAGAGAAATTTACTATGAAAATTATTCATTACTTACAATTCTGTCAATTCTTCCATGTTGTTAATGACAGAAGGGATTGTGCCGGTGACATTCCTTCTTGACAGGTTTCTACAAATAACCAGAGTTAGTAAGAAAGGATACAGCTTCAACGTATAACATATCTTTGAAATGGTAAATTCTCTTTGAATCTTAAATATGTCTGGTTAAACCTAAACATTTATCCCAGTAGAAAGCTCTTTTGATGCAGGTTAAAAGTCAATATTCTTATGGGTACTAAGAAATGCGATTGAATGTCTGATTAGTGGAGCGGCAACTAGAGAGATGCTGACATGAAATAGAATTCAATGGAAGTGATTACATTTTTGTGATTCTTGGAAGTGTGGCAGCACTACAATTTACCCACTCCCAGGGAGTTGGAACACAAGGATCACCTTCATTCTTCTGGACACTTTCAGCTGACATGGAGGAAAATTCATTTACAACAGTCACTGCAAAATGACAAAATGGTCAACAATCAGTTTCATTTGATACAGCCATGTAAATGTGTGAAGTTATTCATACAATTTCATCAAGACTTAATTACCCATCCATATAAACTATGTTGCATGCAAACCAAAAGAGTAAATTTCTCACGGATATATACTGACTTTAACAACTTACAATCATGCTTGTCAATCTTTGGAGCAATCAGTTGGTATTTGCTTATTTCCATTGCATTTAGAAGTGGCCCTCGAGTAGAATCCCGGGTCCTAACAAAGGAGAATGACAGAACAAATTCCAGAGTCACATTCATGTAACTAGGTTCATATAGAGTGTAGCTCCCATTGGCATTCTCGGCTATGTTAACCACTGCATTGCTATAGTCAGGTATAAAAGGTTGCTCCATTTTGAATTTTCGAGTCTCATTGTTACCCAGATCTTCAATCTCTGCAAAGTAAGCATAAGCTCGAGCATTGGCAGGGAAGTCTTCCAGGTTAGTTCTGTAGCTGAGTACCCCTTTTGTGCCAACAACTGCAGTTTGCATAACTTTTACAGGTGGGTATTCTCTACTTCCTATCTCTATGTTCTTTGTTGTATTAATCCTTTCTGTGCCTGGGGCCACCCCAACAAGATAGTTTTGCCTTTTAACAAGATCTGATTCCCAAATTCTATCATACGGGTCATCAGGATACCTGAAATTTATAAATAAATATAAAAAAAATAATTTAGATTGATAACATCACTCATCTGGATATTTTCCCCAAAAGAAGAAAAACTATCCCTGCCCTGCTGTAAATGATTTAGTTTCTACTCCTGTCTAATATTTCAGGTCCAATTTTAAAAATCTTCAAGCAGATGTAGAATATCCAGACCTGATAGCATCCTCACTTGAAGCGCCAAAATTGATTCTTGCAGCAACTTTTAAGAAGAAATCGTTTTCAAATTCTGTGGCATACATAGAAAGATTCAAGGGCCTTAGCTCTAGAGTTGATATGAATGGTGAACCAGTGGTTGTACAACACAAGCACACATCAATAGAGCTTGAGGGGGCCCTGATAATCATTTCCTTCACATAAACTCTTGAGGCATCATATATTGACACAGTGGCCCATTTAGTTGCATCCAAGTAGAGCTGAAACTGAGGGTATGTGTCTCCACTTTTCAAGTTTCCATACTGAAACGTTGCTCGCACCAGGTATCTTCTTCTCTCGTCCGTGCTTAGTGTGTAACAGTATTTCCTGTTGTCTATGGGGAAGTCTCTTCGTTTCTGATACTGTATCCTGTTTCCATTTGGACCTTCGACATCCACTGTAGTGCCATGGTTCATAATCCCATTGTCTGAAATCCATGCCAGTCCTGTGCTTTTATCAGTGTAATTACCCGTGCCTCCACAGTCTATGCTGATGAACTCTGCACGAGAATCCGATCATTGCTCAGATTTAAAACCCCATGAAGGTCTTGTTTTCTTCTTTTGTAGCATTACATGGCATGATATTTTCCAAGATTAAGCATATTCTGCTTTGGCTTTCTGTGTCGGTGTGATTTGTGAATAGATTGAAGTAGATTTCTTCAGCTTAAACTGAATTGAAAACTTAATTCTTAAGCTACAGATAAAGAGACATACCTTGAACTTGGCATACTGCAGATGAAACTAAAAGATAAAATATAAGTATAATCAGAAGAGAAAATACACCCATTGAAGGTAGGAAGACAAACTAATAATTTGCATCTAAGGAATTTGAGAGATTGATAAAAATTAGCTGCTTGCTGGATTTCAGCATCTCAGCCAGCTTTCTTCCACTTACCTCTCCCTCTCTCTCTCAACTTTTATTTATTGATAATTTTGTTGATTGTTCATTCACTTTTGTATCTTTACTGATGTTGGATTGGAATCTTTGCTTTTTTTCACAAAAGAAGATTTCAGGCTCCCTTTTCTTTATTTTTTTCTCCTCCTTAAAATTAGTGTCACACAAGGCACAGTCTCAATCTACAAGGCCAAGAAAAAACATAAAAAACCAACTTTAAGACCATTCACTTGTTTATATTATAACGTAGATATTTTTATGCATAACAATTTGTTTTGGGACTACAGGACAACATGTAAAGATATGATGTCGTGTTGCAAAACAGACTGTACCTATAATCCTACCATGCACCATATTGATTCTGTTTTGCTTTTTTTTGTTCTCTTGTTAAATAATATTTCTTCCTATCCTTAATATAATTAAAAATTAATTAATTTATTTAAATAAATTAAAAAAAATAAATAAATTAGTTAATTATAATCAAATTTAACCTTTAAAAAAATTTATATTATATACTTTTTAATATATTCAAATTCAACAATTATATTTTATATTAGTTATAATTAATTGATTTATTTAGATTCTCTAATCTATTTAAATTAATTAATTATCTTTTATATTAAAGATATAAGAATTATCTTGGAGTGAATTTAAAACTATGAGAATGTCTGTTTTATAAAATCATGGAATATATTAAGAATAAAAACAGGAGACACTAATTAAAATTATATTATTTTAAAAGTGGGTATGAGATCTCAATGGAGGAGCTTAATTAAATAATGAACATTAATTTCTGCTTTTATAGACCTCATAATCTTATCAACTGTTTAACTTTGGACCATGTTGGCTTCAACTATTTAAAGTTTGAAAAAGAATGCATATCATCAACGTTGGTATCTACGCAGATGCCTGCGGTCCCCTCTCATGTCTAATACAATCTGTGGTACGAATATTTTACAATTTTTTTTTCTTTCTGGCAAAAAAAAAAAAAAAACTCAAAACACTCTTCTTCACCTTTGCCTCACTCTTGCAGCTTGATTTTTGCAATCATCAATTTACATTAATTTAACTATTGTAAAAATGATTGTTTATAAATGCAACACATTTAATTTAAAAAAATTAATCATTTAATCCATAATTTTAACTCAATAATAATTTAATCCATAAAATTTAATTAAATATAACTCAAAACTTAATCTATGAACTTTAATTAAATATAACTCAATAATTTTAATTTATTACAATTTAATCCCTATAATTATGTTAATAATTTAAAATCTTGGTCTTACATTTTTTTAAATAATATTATAAGGACTAAAGTAATTTTTTTAAAAAAAATTAGAGTTAATGTTTCGAATCATTAAAATTATAAAGACTAAATTACAATAAATTAAAATTAAAAAATAGAGTTCCAATCATGTAAAGACTGTATGAATTAAGTTATACTTAATTAAAATCTATAAATTGATTTATAATTAAGATAAAATTATATGGATTAAAAAAATTAGTTAATATTTCGAATCATTAAAATTATAAAGACTGGATTACAGTAAATTAAAGTTAAAGAATAGAGTTTTAATCATATAAAGACTATATGAATTAAGTTGTACTTAATTAAAATCTATAAATTGATTTATAATTAAGATAAAATTATATGGATTAAATAATTAATTTTTCTCATAATTTATTTGTCAATATTCTTTTATTATGTTCGTCCTACTATGCTATGGAGATTGTTCACGCTTGCAACTTTCAGAAGTATATAGATTGTAAAAGACAAAGTTTTATGTAACTCTCCATCTAATTGATTAACTTTGTTAACTTATTTAATTTGCCATGATTTTGGCGATGGATTATTTTAAGTATGTCACGTTAAATCCGAAAGGACAATTCATTGGACAGACATGGATAATTAATAATCCTCCGCTTTCATGCTTTCAATTTTAGAAAGAGAGAGAAACAAAATGAATTTTTTTCTTTTATATAAAAATTTTAAAAAAATAATTGAATTTACTCACAATTATAGGGAGAGTAAAATCTCTTTCTTTCTAAACAAAATTAATATCAGATAGAGAGAATTATCTATCATTTTTAAGAGTAAATATAAATACTTACAAGTTATGATATTTTTTTAAATATTATAATTAAAATTATAATAAAATAATATTTTTTTTAAAATTAAATACCTTTTAAATGGTTGTATCTGACACTCTTCACCGGCTAAAAATAAAATGAACTAAATCTAAAGAGTTCCCCCAGTCCACGCACAAAGGAATGTGGGAGACAGATTATAACAGGAAAGGCTTTTTGTTTCCTTAATTAAAAAAAAATAAGAAAATATTAGGTAACTTTTTAAAGATAAAATTAGAATATTTATTATAAAAGATAGTGACTAATTCTTTATACCGTAAATATTTTTTAAAAAAGTTTTAGTACTAACTATTAGATTCTCTCTATATATAATTATTTTAAAATTAAAAATTAAATTACACAAAATTTTATAAGTTATTAAATTTAAACATATTTTTTTAATTTAGAAAAATGTCTCATAATATATTAGTTAGACCGTTTTTAAGCTTATAGCTGTTTAATACTTCTATTTTTAATAAAATAACACTATATTGATTATAAATGGTGTGAGAATCTATTGGACTTTCTGACATTATGAGGGGGTCAATATTTTAAATTTTTTAACAAGTTTTTTTAATTCTTTTAATCTTTCTTTTTTGTTTTTTGGTCACGCCCACTCATTTGATTAATAAAAGTTGTTTCGGGATTTAATTCCAGCCTAACCCAACTTAAATATAAAACAGTAATTTTTTAAACTAAATTGAGCCGCTAGCAAATTTGGTGGTCCAACTGGTTGGATTTTCAAAACAACACAGTGAAGACCGAAAGATATATATATATATATATATATATATATATATATATATATAGTGAGGTTAATTGATAAATGAATGATATATATGACTATTTAAAATATATTCAATTTTTAGATAGTATTATTTTATTATGATTCTAATTATGATATTTGGAGAAGCATCCTAATTTATGGGTATCTAAATTTATACTTGAGATAATAGAATACTCATCCTATTTGATATAGTATTACCTAAGAGAAATTGAAATTTTATTTTATTTTTAGATCTTAGTTGAATTTAATCTCTTTCTAAAAATTTTTATACCAATAAATATATATATATATATATATATATATATATATCACAATTGAGTTTCACTGTTTCATTATCTTTTGTAAAAGAATTGTTTGAATAAATTGGCATTGAAGTTATTCCGCCTAAAAAACGCAAATTTGATGTGCAATGTGTTTGAAAGGATACTAAATTTAGATTTTAAATTTAAGTTTAGATAAAATTTAGATTTTAAAAAATTTTAAAATAAATAGTTATATTTATTTAAAAGGTCTTTTGAACTAAATAATAATTTAAAATTAAAGTTTCAGATAAACTTATCAGAGTAACTTATAGAATAGTAAAAGAGTTTATGTACTAATTATTTACTATATTATCCCTATTTTTTCTTATACTATATCTCCTTTTTCTTATATACCCTCTCTCCTCTCTCCTTTATTTTCTACATCTTCTCTCATATCTCTTCTACACCATGTGTATGTTTGGAAATACACAAAACCTAAACTTCAAATCTAAATTTTGATAAAACTTAAATTTTAAAAAAATTTAAAATAAGTAGCTATATTTATTTAAACAGGCTTTTAGACTAAACCATAGTTTAAAATTAAGATTTCAGATAAGCTGGTTAGAGTAGTTTACAGAACAGTAAAAGAGCTTATGAACTAACCAATTACTATATTACCCCTATTTTTTCTTACACCCTCTCTCATTTCTTTTCTTACACCCTTTCTCTCATCTCTCATCGCTAATCTCTCCTCATTTAATACTCATACCATTTTTCTTAATTTATCAATAATAAAAGTACTTCTGCAAATAACTATTTAAACATTTATTTATTCAAAATCACTTTTTTTCTTCATAAATTTTTCTTCAAAAGCTCTTTTCTATAAGCTGCCCAAAAACTATTTTTTTTATAAACCCGTTTTTAAAATCTTATCCAAATAGGCCCTATCTCTCCTCTATCATATCTCTTTTACACTATCTCTTCTCTCTATTATATTTAATAATCATATCATTTTTCGTAATTTACCAATAATAAAAATACTTTTAGAAATAATTATCCAAACACTCATTTATTCAAAACTACATTTTTTTTATAAACTCTTTTCCAAAAGCCATTTTCTAAAAATTGCCTAAAAGCCTTTTTTTTATAAGTCATTTTTCAAAATCTTATATAAACACGCCCATAATATATTTAATTTAATTTTTAAAAAATAGATTCTAAACAAAATAATTATAAAGAGATTTCGAAAGATAGATTTTATATAAAAAAATAATTTTAAAGAAATAACTGTTAAGATAATAAATTTTTTGATAAATAAAATATTAGAAAAGACATAAGATAAAATGATAATTACATAAAGTATAATTTTAAATTTATTTTTTATTTATATTAAAATTATAAATAATATTTTTTTACCAAAAAATAATAAATAATATATATGTTATTAAAGTAATTAATAATAAATAATTAAGGAATTATATTTATAAGTTTTGGGATAGCAATTAACGAAGAATATTCTAACTTTATTCATGATTTGGAATAGCAGAACATAACATCAATCCAAAATGAAGAGAATTCCAGCAACTAAGTGCACTAACTCCATTTAGACTAAAAATGCGGAAATAAAGTTCAATTTCATATTACTTTGTCCACTGGAGGATGTGAAACTGAGACCACTCTGTAACAAAGTTATGGCCGAAAAGGAATCTATCAAAAACAATGACAGGATAGACAGCAAGGGAGCAAACTAGCCTTGAAATTTCAAATTTATATACGATTTAATCGACAGAGAAGAGAGCTCACGACGGCAAGCCAGAACAGAGGAAAGTAGGGGGCAGAGAGAGGATCGAAAGGTAACGGGACAAAACTTCAGAGAGTCAAAATCGTCATTTCCCTTATTTATATCTAAAAAATCCATTAAGAAACGTATAGAGGTGGCTTTTCTAAAGCTATTATTGTTCTCTACAAGAAAATGAATGATACTTTTGAAATTGTGAGACTTGATGTTAGAGAAAGATGGGAAATTTTGTTTATGGTTGAGTGTTAAATTAAGAGTAAATTATATAGACTTTTTAAATTTATTATAATTATATATATTGACAGAGTTTAATTAGAATAATACATATTATTTCTATTTTAAAAATTAGTAAATATTAAAAGTTACTTAAATCATCCGGAATCTTCTTCAATTTTTAAAATTTGCAGACTTTCTTTAAAGTAAGCAATATTAAATTATACAAAAACTAACAAAGTAAGAAAATTAGGGCTTAATTGGCCAATTTGGATAAAGTAAATTCAATCAAACCCATTATTTGGTTAGGTTTGGTTTTCTTAATAACTTGTGTGATTCGTTCTATACATGTGCTTTTTTTGGTTGTTTTGATTTTATATATTTTCTAATAAACGGTGAAGAATTAGGGGAGAGGTAAGGGCGTCCTTCCCATAATTTTTTTATACCCCTTACCCACTCAAATTATTATATTTATAATATTATATTTCCTTCAATGTTAAATATAAAAATTATACAAATAATCTATTTTAATCTTAAATATAATATACTAATTCACTTTATCTATCAAACTTATAATTTATCTAATAAAATATCTATATATGATTACATATTTTAAGAGATTTTTTTATTTATTAATAATAGTTTAAATACACATGATTAAAGAGTATTTTAAAAAAATTAATATACAATCATTATAATTAACTAACCTAACTAATTTTTTTTATTTTATATAAATTAATTAAATAAATTTTATATTAAGGATAGAAAGTAACAGTTTATCTATTCATTTGATAAAATTGTTAAAAAATTATCCTTATAATCCTAAATTTCTGGTTACGCCACTAACGAATCAAATGAGATAAGCACCTTTGATATTTTAAAAAAAGTTTGGTTAAGTTGATAAAAAAATATGGCTAGTAAAAATGTCCCTAATGTAAAAATTAATAAAATATAGTATTTTAAAAATTATTAATAATTAAAGGGTAAAATAACACCTAATATCTCAATCTTATTTCTCAAATACATTTCAATATCTTAATTTTATTTATAATATAATTTTAACATTGATATTTTAAAAATAGAGTAATTTTACCTTAGGAAAATGAAGATATCAATACTACCAGAAGTTTGTAGCTATGTTAATATAGGGGTAATATTACAGCATTTTTAAAACATTAAAGATAATATTATACTAAAAATAAAATTAAGATACTTCATGCACCTAAGAAATAATATTAGGATACATGGAGTTACTTTACACATAATTAAAATACCAATAATAAGCCATCTTATAATTATAAATTAATATTTTTTTAGTAAATATAGTTATATTCCTATTAAAGTCAATAATATTCAATGCCTTGTTGGGTTGAGTAATAAATATGGGTATATCTGTTAACAAAAATTTTAATATTATTTTATCACATTATGAAAAATTAATTATTTTTATTAAACTCAACACTATTTTTTTTATAAAAAATTTTTTAAAAAGAGATTGGGATCACCTATAATTTAAGGGCAGGATGAAGTCTCTCTTCCTCTTAAACGATACTAATATTAGGCAAAACGAGTCATTTATTACCCTCAAATATAAATTTAGGTACTTAGGAATTATGATACTTCCCCAAGTGCTATAACTGAAACTATAAAAAAAATACTTTTTAAAAATTAAACAGATTTTAAATAATAATTATATATCTTAATTTTTTATCAGTTAAACCCCATTAATTGTAAAATAATGCTTAATTATCACATAAAAGAAAATAACTTGCCAATTCAATTTGGGCCCGCTTTGTTTTTATTATGTTCCTAGTCCTCACCAAAATAGTGACGTAACACTAAGTCGCTAACTGAATAGAGTTAAATGTACTAAGTCGCTAATTGAATAGAGTTAAATGTAAGGGTATTTACTCATAAAAAATTTTTTTAGTATAATTTTTTTTTAAAAAAAGAATTTTAATATAACTGAAATTATAATAAAATAATATTTTTTAATAATCAAATATGTTTAAATAATCATATATCTCACCCTTTTATCAATTAAATTTACAAACGATAGGTTATTTACTTATAAAAGTTAACACAAATGATGATAAACATGTTCGATTTTGGTTATTATTATAAAGACTTTATTTAATAGATAATTTTATAAATTTTTATAAATATTTTTAAACCTTAAAATCATATTTTGATTTTAGGAAAGGAGCACACTTAACTCACTTAAATTTCTTTTGGTAACAAACAAAAAAAGGCAAGGGTGTTTTTGTGACTTAGCTGTTGATTTTCAAGAGTGTTGTTAGATTGATTCTATTGTGCATTTGTCTGGAATCATCATTACTGTGAACATGACAATGACTATTCTTGATTTTTTTTTGAATAAAAAAAATAATCATATTATGTAGTAGAAGATAAAATGTTTAAAATATATGTTCAATATGTAATATATATATATATATATATATATATATATATATATATATATATATATATATGTTCAATAGGAGAGCCCCATGGAGAGAACTCCTAGAAAGTAAGAAAATATTATGGGGGAATTAACTAGAAAAGAAACATGGTTAAAAGAGCTCTAGATAGCAGCAAATATCATGGCTAAGGACATTATCTGATGTACTCGAGGATCTTGTTGGATCAAGAAACTTGCAGCCAAACACAAAAAACTGTCAAAGAAGGATGTTAACGATGACAGGAAGAAGAATAAGGTATTGTCCATATAAAAGAGCGAATATGAGATATGCCAAGTAGAAGAAGATCTTATATGATAAGGATTGAGGCTTCTTCAAAGTTAGTTCATGAATCATGCCTGTAAGCGCTATGTTAGAAGAAAACTTAACAATATTTAACTCTTTGAACTTCTTGAAGCATAGAATCCAATATGAATGATGCACGTCGTCAGATCACTAAGTAGAGTTACAGACAAAAGGTTGTAACCATTGACAAATATTCTCCAAAATATTTATGTAACCATAAAACTGATTCACAAGGTGGTGTGGATTGGGGATAGTACTCTGCTGAATGAGGTTGGTTATTACAACGATTCTTTGAATCATACCAAATTCACCTTAATTGCAAAGAAACCATAAAGTATTTAATAACCAGTTATGAATCCCAAACGTTAGAAAACTTTAGTAGATTTTATTGAAAGTCAATCAAACCAAAACCGTTTTAGTACAAAAGATTAAGATATGCTTAAAAGATTCTTCTATAGGACAGCCAAAAAGACAACATGCTGAGAAATCAAGACGTAATATATAATCTACTTAATTATATTAAAAAATTAATTAAATTAATTAATATAATATATTTTTCTTAAAATACTATATTTGTTAATTATTTTTCTCTTTCTCTTAATTAATAATTATTAATGACATATTAATAAAGGTTAATTATTTAAAAATATTAATTAATATAAAAATATATTTTATATTTAAAATTAAAAATATTTTTTTAATTAATTTATATATTAAAGACTGGATATGGATTGAATTGCCTTGTGAAAAAATTACGTTTCTGGATATGTCCATTATGTTTCTTCATCCCAACGGTGGGGTCTCAAATTAAAGTTCCTTTGCAAGGTTTAAAGTCTGATTTTTTTTTTCCGGTTGGATTATCTTAAAATTGGTACGATTGTTTTACATTTTACAAAACATATTTCTTAATAGTATCATATTGCATGTCCACACCACATTTCAATTGAGTAAACCACAAAACAAAACAGTGAAACAAAATGGAATTCTTATATATTTATTATATTTAATTAGTTTTAATCAATGTTTTAATTTACGTAATTTAGTTATACGTAACTTGTGAAAAAAGAGGTAGTATGTGTTATGAGTTTTGAATAAGAAACAACTTTTTTTTTTTTGGAATAAAACACATTGGATGAAATTCAAATATTCCGGGTAAATTGCAAAATCACATGGGTGTGATACTGATAGGGAGTGAGTAGGACACAAGATTCAAATCATTTCGATGTAAAAATAATTAAGGAAAAATAAAAGAACAAATAATAACAAATAAACCATACAAGACTTTCCATCATGGTGTCACTACTCACTGTCTTCCAGAGGGATACTTTTGCATTAGTATTATTAGTATTAATTAATATCAGTCAAAGATAGTTGCGGCAAAGGTTAATTCTCATAATTAACAAAGAACATCTGTACGTAATACACTGAACTTGATAATGTTAAATAAAAGGGTATCGCTCTGATACACAATATATAAGCTTTTTCTTTCTTTTTTCTTTTTTCTCCTAATTCTTCTTGATCCAAAATATAGAGTAAGTCCAGTTCACTCATACTCTTATCATCTTATCTTATTTATTTATTTATTTATTTATAAAATAAATAGAGAATAAATTTTTTAATATTTATAAGTCACATCATTATTATTATGTTAACTTTATTTTCATAGAGTATAATATATATTAAATAAAAATAAAATTAAAAAGTTATTAAATTTTAAAGAGTTACTAAAATTTAAATTTTTTTATCTATAAAAAATATATTAGAAGTGACTTATAAATAAAAATAGAGGAATAGTGTCTAAGGTCTTTAATGTTTATTTTTTTTCTATTTTTCCTTTCTATATAATTAATGAATAAACTTTCATTTAATAATCATATATTCTCTCTAATCCTTATTATAAGGCACATTAAAGAGATGAATGATGGATAGTATTGATTGTTCAATAGTAATTTTTTTAATATTATCCTTATTTAAAATAATTAATTATGAGAGAGAATATAATACAAAATTTAAAAAAGATTATTTAATTATGAGTAAAAATAAAAATATTATTCTATTTTTAAATAAATTAATGACTTAACTACTACTTTTATACTTAAATAGGGCAAAGATGTAATGGTTAATTTTTTCCTAATGTCTTAACTCTCAAGTTATTAGCATGCTTTTAATTCTTAGACATATTTTTTTGTAGTCATTAATTTTAATAAAGAGCAAAATTTAAAATTCACAATTTTTTTTCTATGTACAAGGATATCAACCAACACTAATATAGAGTTAGTTTGATAGTATAACTCTCCGTTATATCTTTTTATGTCAAGAGTTCGAATGTTAAATAAAATATTTATGATGAGAGGAACAGTCGTAAACTATAAAATTAGAATACTTGATAATAAAATTTAAAAAATAATATAAAAAATAGACATATATCAACCAATAATTAATAATTGTGAAATAAATTAATTTTATCTTATAATTAATATCAAGTTGAATAGTCTATAACTTTTGATGAAAGTATATATTTGAAAAGTTCTATAGTATTTTCATAACGTTAATACGTTAATTATATTTTTTGGTTCATTGGATTTATAATTAAAAATTTGAATTATTTTATTATTATTTATTAATATTTAATTTATATTTTTATATTATTTAATTTATATTTTATTGTCTATGGTATGTTTTAATTATGATAAATACAAGGTAATATTAAAAAAATAAAAAAAATAAAAAAAAATCTTTTAACGGTTATTTTATTTATAAATTATATTATAATTTTTTTTTTGTAAACTGCAGTTAAAAGTATAAAAATTTTATGACAGTTTTTAACTGCTGTTAAAACATAGATTTATAATAATAATAATAATAAAATTTACTTTAATAAAAAAATTACTATAAAAAAATAGTTTTAAGTACTGTTGTATGGTTTCTTTTAAGGAGTGAGGAGTGGTAAGATATTGCACGGAAAGAAACCGACTCCACGCGTCATGAACTGTTTCCAACTTTGAAATTTTAAGCCAAGCTTGAGACTGAGACATCTCCATAATCCATTATTGTTATTTCTTTGCTTTGCAAAAACGTCAGACTTGTTATTGTCGTTTCTTGCTTTTGCTGTGACAAAAGCTGCCTCACCAAATATTCCCACCTTTGTATATATATAAATAATTACTATCAATATTCTTGGTTTCTCAATCTGATCATGTTAGGCTATCCCCCTCAATCCTCAATTATGGAATCTAAAAGCTGAGCCACTTAAATACTGCTGAGTGAGACGTGAGAGATAGTGGCTTTTTATAAATTTTATATGATAGTATCAAATATTATTAAATCACATTCAAATTAATATATTATAATAAAAGAATGAATGAGTTGTGGTACTTATATATCTCATAAATAACTTCACTTAGCTTATTGTAAATTTTATATTTTATGCTTACTTTTCAAGAAAAAAATCCCCAAAAAAATATCATTTAAATTTTAAAATTTTAAATAGAGTATGTTAATATATAAAATAATAGATTAGTCACGAATTAATATGAGAACTTAATATATGTGGGAAAAGATGGAATTGCCTCATAACTTTATCTAATTATTTGAACTACTATCTTATTAAAAGAAATAGTCAATATCATTATTATAATAGTAAAAATTATTATAAGTGTTGTCAATTTTATTATTAATATAGTCAATACCTACAACCTATTATATTATTTGAATTATTAAGTTGTCAAATAGAATATTTAATCTCATTATTAAAATAGCTAAAATCATTACACGTATTAATAATTTTATTATTAGTGTAATCAATGCTTACAAATCAGGTCAGTTCTATATTTTTCTACAAATATTAAAATCCTATCTTGATACTTGTGACCGATATATATTTTTATATATTAGCATGTGCTTTTTTTAAATTTCAGAATCCATGTGATAATTTTTTGGAGATTTTTCTACCATCAAACTGTTTAAGATTTTTTTCAATATATTTATTGAAAAAAACTTAAAATTTTTAATGTTTAAGAATTTAATATCTTTAGAAAACATTTACTACTTTCCCACATTAACATTTGAACATAGACAACAGAGGAAAATTGTAATAAGTAATCATTGCCGCGTGCCTTGTAAAAAGGATTGTTAGAAGGTAGAATTAGTTAGGTGATTAGTTTTAATCATTTGTATCTAGATAATTCTAGAATTCTATATAAAGGGTTCTATCCTTTGGTTGGTGAGTGTGAGATTGTGTAATCCTCACCATAGGGAGGGAGATGTAACTTTAGTCTCCCCTCAAAGTCCCTAAGTAGGGTTGGTTTATCTCCCTCAAGTGAGGGTAGATTAGTAAGAAAATCCATGTGGGTTATCAGGGTTGTAAGAGCTCATTGTTCTTGAATAATACATGAAATTCTTCATATCTCTTCTCATCATTTCTCTCTAATAAATTTTACATGGTACTAGAGCAGGTTTATTGGGCCCAAATGATCAAAGTTCAATTCTTGAATTCTTGCCTATTTTTGTTTCAACGCTGCCTTTTGCTCCAAGCTTCTTGATCAGCCACCGCAAGCCACAAACGGCGTTGTTGCAAACCTTAAAGTTTCTTAATTGTTTCATTCTTCCATCCGACTCATCGCTTGATTTTGCCACTGTCAAAGTCTATTCAGTGCGCGCCTCCACAAGCCACCTCTCCGTCGCAAGATTGGATCGAAGTTCTTGGCAGATCCTTGCTTTCGTAACTTGGAGTTTAGCAGATCCAAGAAGCAAAGAAACTGGCAGTATCATGCATCATCGCCACCTGTTCGAGGCAAGTTGTAATTGGATCGGTGTTTCTTGCAACCCCAATCATCGTCCTTCCTCAACTGCGTCATTCTTCTTCATTCTTGCTTCTGCTTGATGGGGGTGACTCAACCACAGATACGGAGATGACGGCATGGGTTTCTTCATCTCTGGCCGCTAGAAGGATGTTTTGTTGAGAAACAAATCCTTCTTGATTATTGCTTTCGGTCCTAATTAATTGTTGAGGATGTTGAGGTCATAGTGTAATATGATAAGGAAAATCTCGTTGGATTCAGAAATATAGGTCACGTGTTGGTTGATTCAGTTGTACACAAGAAACTCATGGTTGGCTGTACGATTCCCAACTGGAAACCTGCATGAAACTCCTAGAAGAGTTATTTACACTGCGATCACAGAAATCAGATGCCTTTTGTCTACTACTCTGCATGTTGGACTCTTGGTATGAGTGCTTCTCCTTCTTGTTCTTCTAGCTTGCTTTTCTCTGTGCTTCTTCAACAATTGAATGCCATCGCTGTTTCTCTTCAACCGAGAACTGAGAGAAAGAGAGGGCAAGAGAGAAAAGTAATTTGTTTTTTATAGGGATGATGATGGACAGAGACATAGACGAGGCTCTTCACATTTCACATTTTCGGTTGGTGATGAAGCAGTCTTTCAATTATTACACCGCGCTCGTGAGCTGTATAGAAATAAACTGTGAAAAAATGCTTGTGTTGATCAACTGGCTTCTTTATTTGCTGAGTGTGCCATTGCCGAAGCTTTGCCTGTAAATATTGAATCATCTACAAATAGCATTTTTTGGTCCATCGATTAATCCAGTTGTTCATGAGACATCTATACTGGCAAAAACATGGAGGATGCAAGTAGTACTGGATGCTGTTCCAGACAGAAGTAGCTTCATATTTGGAGTATGGGGGGCCTCATTAGCAGCTATCGCAAAGATTAGCACTATGCTTACTGGAAGGTTTTAGTTTTTTTAATGATTGCATATGCTAGAGAAATTTATGGAACATCTGGCAAGTGTTTTTTTGACTATTTGTTGCCTTAGTTTTGGTTTCCTGGTGCTCTTTGCCTTCTTCAAGAGGTTGGAGAATCAAAGCTTGTGCTGTACTAGTGTGCAGAAGACATAAGAGATGATGAATATGCAAGAGGTGAAGCACCTGGAGGCAATATGCTATTCTTGAATGGTCACATTTTGGGGTTGAAGAGAGAATATAAAATAATATTCTGATAAAAAAAAAGGGTCTACACAGTCTTCATTAAGGATAATGGTTATGAAGAAATCATGTTATATTGAATATCAAAATTGTATAGTTTAATTCACCTTACTCTCTTTTTTATTGTGTTAGCAAGTTGAACACCTAGAGTTAAAGGGTGTCAACTTGAGTGGGGGTGTTAGAAGGTAAAATTAGTTAGGTGATTAGTGTTAATCACTTGTATCTAGATAATTCTAGAATTCTATATAAAGGGTTCTATCCTTTGGTTAGTGAGTGTGAGATTGTGTAATCTTCACCATAGTGAGGAAGAGGTAACTTTGGTCTCCCCTCAAAGTCCCCAAGTGGGGTTGGTTTATCTCCCTCAAGTGAGGGTAGATTAGTGAGAAAACCCATGTGGGTTATCATGGTTGTAAGAGCTCATTGTTCTTGAATAATACATGAAATTCTTCATATCTCTTATCATCATTTCTCTCTAATAAAGTTTACAAGAATAACAACACCACTATTCTAAATGCCTTATGAATAGAATTAAATGGAGTATGATATAATGTAATATCATGTTATATTTAAGTATTGCCAAAAAAAAATTTGCATAACAATTTTTAGAAAAAGTTAGGTTCACATGTGATTTAAAGGTAAAATGAAATATCTTTTCTTCCTAGACGATACCAATATTGAGTAAGGCGAATTGTCTATTATCCTTAAACGTAAATTTAGACACCTAGAAGTTAGTATGTCTCATCAAGTACCGCAACTAGAACTATAATAAAGTAGTACTCCCTAAATACTGAACATGTTCTAAATAATCGTATATTTCATTCTTCCGCTAGTTAAACCCATATACCATGGGTAAGTATTGTCAAACTTTTTTTTTGTTGCCCACCTGGTTCACTAGAGCTTTGTCCTGACTATATTTGGATCCGATCCGTGTCGCGTACCTGGCTATGATGGGTGAATCTCCCAACATGAATTTTTTATATACGCCAAGAATCAAACTCAATACTTCACTTAAGCCACTAAATCACTTACCACTCAAACCAACTTTTGTTGGTAAGTATTGTCAAGCTTAAATGAGATAACTCTCACCTATTGATTTTGTAAGCCCATGATCTTACCTAGAGATAACGAATCCCTTCTTCTTCTTGTTTTTTTTTTTGCCAACATATCAAATCCATTTTGCTCCACCTTTTTTCCTTTTCTTTTCTTTTTTTAAATTTAAACCCTAATGCAGTCCTCTCTTACAGGGAGGAAACACGCGCACAAGCGCGTGCGCACCTACGTTAGAATTTGATCCCCTACCCTTTTCTATTTTTTAACAAAATTTCTAGAATAGAGTTAGATTTATTTATAAAGGGTAAAATATTCATTTCTCATAAGCGATATCTATATTAAATAGGATGAGCTGTCAATTATCTTTAAATATAAATTTAAATATTAAAAAACTAACTAAAATAATAACTAAAATTACAATTTTTTTCTATTTAAAAGGGGATATGGATTGCCACTTCAGCTAAAGGCTCTGGACCCTTTCACTCCACCTATCCTAGATATATGGGTTGATGATGATTTAGGATACCGTTAATGGATACTTTGAGTACTTATTTGGACGGCCCAATAACATATTAAGGTCCAATTATGAGTGGGCCAATATTGGGCCCATCACAGGACGTGAAGAAGAATGTTAAGCGCACATCAAGAAGTGGCTGAAATTGTATTAAAAAAAAAAACAAGTGGCTGAAATGACTAGACTTGGCAATATTCTCAAAGCAACACACACATTTTGAATGCATCATCACTAGTATTCAGCATCTTCTTTCATGTGTCTTAGTTACAAGTAGAATAGACTAATCCATCCCAATGTGCCAAACTAAAATGTAAATTCCCATTGGAAGATGTGACTACATATAGTTTCTAAGAGTTCCTCCAATAAAATTATCTCTAATAAAATTATATATATACTTAGCAAAAGAAAAAGAGTCACAGCCTGGCTTAAATAGTGAAAAAAAGGAAGAAAGAAGAGTGAAAGACACCATGCAAAAACAAATAAGGGAATAAAAAGCCAAAGTGGGTGGGAACGAAATGGGAGAGAATACGAGAGTGTCTAATTGTTTTTGTGTTTTAGCTTTTTATTAAACAAATGAAAAGCTATACTCCACTTTGCTTAAGTTGCATGGAGTTGATCCCTTTCTGTTTAACCAAATATTTCTTCTTATCCCTAAGAAAGAAGAATTTCTTAGTGGGAATAATTTCCTTTTCCTCTCCATTCTTTTTCTTAATTCGTTGTTTTTATGTATTGCTAACTCCACTCTCTCCAAAAGTTTAGCTTCAACAAACTCTTGGTTGAAACTAGAGGCAATATATAAATATCTATTAGAGTGTGGTTTTTTTACTCAATTTCTCACCAAATATCTCTCTAAGCATATGTTTTCCCGTAGAGATTTCTCATAGAAAATGAACCAAAAGGAAACAAACTACATGAGAAATAAGAGAGGGTTTTAATCTCAAAATGTCGTTGAAATAGGGAGTATCTGAGTACTAAGGGTATTTTACTAATCCTTTTTTAAGCGTAAAAATCTTATAAGTAGTTTTTACTTCTTATAATAAAATATTTATATATATAATTAGAAATCAAACCCTTGATATATTTAAGAAATAATATAACTATTTTTTAACTGTATCATATCTTATTAGTTCTTTTAAAAAGATTTCTCTTACTCATAATTTTTGAGGCCATAATTAATCTTATTTAAGGTATATATGTTGATTTCTATCAACTCAAATCTCAATCCAACCACTAGTTGTATTGAATTTTTTTTTAAATGAGAGATATATGCAACTAAATAATATATTAAAAATTTTGAGGAATTGAATGGAATATATTTAAGGTCAAGTCAGAAATTATTTCTTTTTTAGTTATAAAATTAAGTTAAAAAGAACTTTGAGTTTAATATATGAAAAAAAGGTTAGTGAATATAGCAGGTATATAGTATATATCTATGAAGGATATAGGCACGTAGGGGAGGAGGGAAGGGAAAAGAATAAAAAAGAAGAGGAAGTGGACACGACGACGCAAAGAACTTCGGTGATGTTATTGGTCAGTAAGTTCAATGTCTTGATAACCTTATTTTAACATATGGGGGTATAACGATTTAAAGGATCAGACTGGACCAATAAGACTTGCTACTAATTCGATTTAGATAAAAAAAAAAATCATATTTACATATAAGTTGGGTTGGACTGGAATCAAACCGCCTTTGAGCTAAAATCCATAATTAGATTAGGAACCATAACGATTTTTAAAATACCAGATAAATTTCGGAGCATAACAAAAAAAATGGTTAAAAGTATTAAAAATTCTATAAAAAAATCAACCCACTTAAAAGGCTCAATATATTTTTAAACTATCTATAATCATTGAAAACTTCATATATCGTAATATTATTTATATTGACAATTAGATTTATAATAAATTTATTTTTTATATATATAATGTGTGCGGATATAATTATTTTTATTTAATTATTATATTATCGGTTTGACTGTTGGTCTAATAGACTGAATCATGAAAACTAGGGCCTATTAACTTTTTTGATTTAAAGTTTTGTCTTTGAAAACGATGATTTAGGATTATGATTAATCATGATTAATAAATTAAATGGGTTATAAGATTTAAAGTTAATTGTTTATTTATTTTTTAGTTGTCTAGTTCACTAGAGTTTTGTCCTAATTATATCCTGATTTAACTATCATCGTGCACCTGATTATGGTGGGTAAGTCTCTCAACAGAGATTTTTTATATATGCCAAGATTCGAATTCAAGATCTCGCTTACTTAATACTGAATCACTTATCACTTGAATTAATCTCTATTTAGTAAGTTAATTGTATGTTGTTCACATGGTTGGGAAGTAATTCTCTAAATAAGCCTGCTAGTTTTCTCATATTGTTATATGATGAAGGACATGCATGATGGGTATTTGGATACGCTTTACATTTTATTCCATTAGATTTTTTATATATATACATAAATAAATTGAATTTTTTTTTGTCTAAAAGTAAAATGGATTGTTGAAATTAATTAATTAGTGGCCTCTATCAACGATTATCCTTAATTAGCTACGTACCCCGCCGTACATTCTCATAATCTCATGTGATGAAATTAACAATTATTTTTAAGGGGAGATGAATTGATTGTTTATAAAAAAAATTATTTTTTAAAATCTTCCTTTATCCGTACATGTTTTTTTTGTGTGGAAGATATAACCTATTTTCAAGAAAGCTTAATTAAATCAATTTTATAATTTCTTTAGTTGTCGGCCATGCAGCACAAATATCTCAAAAAAGTCGACGTACTCTTCTAATACAACACATTAATTTTTAATTGATAAATACAAGTGTTGAATCAAGATTGATGTTTTCATTTTTCTAAGAATAGAAAAGATAATTAGGTCACATTGTAGCTCATAAAAGTCGTCCAAAATAAGTATCTCTGTCTTGCATTTCCCATTATGTTATTTTCACAAATATTTAAGGTTTTATAATTATTATATATATTAAAAATTAAATTTATTAAAATTATTTTTTGAAGAATCATGAAAATAAATCATTGTTGGTATTTTTAAATTTATAATTTATACTCTTAAAGTATAATAAAACATTTTTATATATTATTTGAGTTTTATCGAATGGGGCTGTAGGAATAAAATTCTTATCTATTAATACAACTAATATGAAATATAAAATGTATACGAAAATATATTATAAAATAGTAATTGGTGGATTGAAAGATGACATATTGGGAGGCAAAACTTTAAATAAATAAAATGAGGGGCTGAAATTTAATTTAGCATTCTCTGTAAAAGAATTCAAATCATGTAAATTTTACAAAAAAAAAGATGAGATTCATAGGAGCAAACCCCTCCATGTCCCTCTTGAATCTGCCTTGGGAAACATCAATCACAAGTTTATTTTAGTGGAGTGGGCAAATGTTATTATATTTTATCAGCAATTATTTTTTTAATATATTATTTATCAAAAGGTCATGTGATCAATAATTTGATTAAATATTCTTTCCGGTCTTCCAACTTTTTTTATAAGATTTCATACTGTGCCATTTATTCTTCTCATTGACACATATAATGATCTTCTTTATATATGTCCCAACCACTTAAGATAATTTTTTATTATTTTATCTTCAATAGATATTGCGTAAACTCTTTTTCATATATACTAATTACGAATTTTTTTATATGACCAAACGGCCATCACAATATCTTTATCTTTGTTACTAAATTTTATGTTATTGTTGTCTATTTAAAACCTAAAATTCACTATCAATTAATATTGTTGGTCTTATAACAATTTGATAAAAATAGTGAAATATGTTTTAAACTTTGTGCAAATACATGACATCTATTAGAAAGAATATGATAGGTTAGAGATGTTTAAGCATTAATTTCTTTCATTGGTGGTAATTTGCCAATCAATGGGATAGTTGGGCATGTAATGATCTCTAATAAGAAAAAAGATTATTGCATATAGCACAGTCATTTGATTTGCTAAGTCATAATTCCAATTACGTACCTTTCTTCAGTGCACTCTCCATTAATTTGATGCCTAGTTCCAATTCTTAGTTTTCATTAAAGTGGTTCTGTCAATGTTCTACAATGTTTTTGCCATTAAAGGAAATTAACAAATATGCGTTTCACTTCCCAATCCAATCCAATGAGACAACTATATCTATCTAGCCCCACAGGGCTAAAGTTGGAAATAATTGGCATCCTTTTGTTATTTTTTTTTTCAGGAAAAGATTTTTTTTTGTGTTTAATCATTATAGTCAATTTTAATCTGTATTTATATATCTATAATGCTACTTGCATTATATATATAAATGGCTTTAACCAATTCTTCATAATCAAAAGAAAGTAATTAACTCATTAAATTTGTTTTAAATTAATTTTTTCCATTTTAAATGAGGTTATGAGGAGAAAGAAAAATTACACGAGGCCATATATGCATTAATTGTAAGGATAAAATTGATAAATGAGTATTAATTATTCTCTAAATAACTTATATTGTGGGCATGGGAGAATATATTGAAAAAATATATCAAGGTCTATGGATTTTTTTTTTCATTAAGAAATGAATCCCTGTAATTATAATTAACTTTGGTCAAAATTCTTACTATTGCAAAATATTACTTCTGTATTAATGACATCATTAACATGTTATTTTAGGAACTTTGACCAAAGTTGATCAAAATTTTGAAGTTTGATTAACTCTAGGGGCCAAAAAACAATATTTTCTCTAATATATTTATAAAATCTCATATAAATTATAATATTCTTAAATTATAAGTATGTCCAAGTCTCTCTATGATTTACTATTTACATATAAAGAGGGTCACTTTAATGTCAAAAGTCTGGTAACTCAAAGCTACATCGCACCCTTTGAAGAGAAGTTGTGGGATCAAACCTCGAAATAATACAAGAAAGCTGGGTGTCTCTGCATTTAGGTCATCCTTCCTCATGACAAAATGATTAGGATATATGTGTTAGTAAAAAGAAGTTATTTAATTTTTTTAAAAATTTAATTTTAATTTAAATCAAGTTTCAAAAACTGAATAGCTAAATACCCATTGAAAGCCCAAAAATGATTTTAACCCTTAAAGTCATGATTTTAATATAAATTTTAAAAATATATTTTAATCCTAAAACTATAGTTTTCTCCTAATTTCTTTTTAAAAATCTAATCTAAAGTTACCCTTAGTGAAAGATATTATAGTCATTTAACTCAAAATCTTGAGTTGATTTGTGTGAGTGCAAAACACATTTTTGAAAGAACTACCTTAAAGATTAAATTCTCAAATCTAATAATGTAATGATACCATTATAGATATTAAAAACATATAAAGAGTGTGATTTTGTATATCATGCTATTATATCATTGATTAATATTTTTAATTTTATATATTCTCTATACTTTTTTATTATTTCAATTCAAAATTTAAATTTTTTATTTAAAATTAAATTATATATCAATTTATAAATTAAATAAATTAGTTTTATAAAAAAATATAAATATTATATATAAAATTAATTAAAATTTTATATTTAAAATTAAATATAACCTTACAATAAAATTTTTATATTACAAACCGCGCTAGCTATAACCCTAAAAAAGCATTAGCTAACGTCAACTTTTTCTTTCTTCTTTAAAATAATATATTTATAATATTTTGATGAAATAATATGATATACAATAAAAATAGAAAAAAAATATTATTTTTAATTTGTTTTCTTATTTAGCACGAAACAAGTAAAACTATAAATATATAACTTAATTAAATTTTATATTCTTTTACATTTTCAGATAAATTTGTTGTCATTTTTAATAATAACAATTAGCTTATAAAATTCTACCCGATTAATTAGCATAGAAATGAATTAGATAATAATGTATGTGTGTAAAAATTTTCTACTACTAATATTTTTTTTGCCATAAAGCTTGAATTGAAACCTTAATTAACATGAACAAAAGTATTCAATCATCATAATTTCCTATTGTTTGTATAAAATATTATTATTTAACTATTTATTTACTGTTAAATTAGATAATTAATTTATGAATATTAAAAAATTTATTCAAATGATTTATAATAAATATACATTAATATGTGTAGTCAATAAATTTTTTTTAAAAAAATATAAATTTAAAAAATAAAATAAATTAAAATTTTATATTTTGGATAAAAATAAATTCTTTAACAAACCTTTATATATTTAAGAAAGGAAGAATATTTATTAATGTGACTGGTGAACGGTGATTTGCTTATAATATCGTGCATGCAAATGTGCATGTTTCGGCTTGTTTTAAAAAGGTGGGGGCAAAAGGAAAAACAAAGATACTGGGAAGGCGTGGGCAACACGCACCAATGAGAGGTCGACAGGAACATGAAGATTATGTTGGATTTTTGAAAGGACCAATATTTTTTATTTTGTTTGGTGAAAATATTTTTGTTTTGTTTTTATTTTTGGATGTTTGTGGGACTGTCTGTTTCAAGTCCATCTCATGTTGGAAAGTAAGAGGGTGGTCCCCACATACCTTAGAAAAGCCTTAATTTTGGGCCATACTTTTTCTCAAATTTATAACTTTCATTTCACTTAGCCTCCTAAAATTCCTCAATTTGTGGGGATCTTCCTCAGTACTGTCTATTTGAGAATTTTATTTTTGGAAAAATTAAGACAAAAATAGTCTTTTTCTTTCAAGTATTTTCTGCGGAATCATGTTCTGGTCGGTTGGTCATTTTAATTATTTTTTATTACTTTTATACTTTAATATATATATTCTCATTTTAAAATGTCTTTCCTTCATTCAAAATAAATATAAAAAGTTAATGAAAAAAATTAGGAATCAGATAATTACTTTCCGTTAAATTTTGATTCGGGTAAAAATTATTGTAAACCTAAAAAATATATATTCTTAGAAAAATTTACGGAGGTTTATCAAAATAAATGAATGAACCATTGAACATAACAAGGGAGAATTGTACTGAAATCCCTGTAAAAGATAATTAATTATAAAAGAGTCTTATAGAATTATCATATAACTGAATAATTATAAGGAATTTGGAGGTAATTTTTTCTCTTTATGAAATGACACAATTATCCCTATTATAATAAAGTCTAAATCCGGTCACATATAAGAGGAACAACGTTTTATTATAGTAGGGACAATTGTGTCATTTCATAATTGAAAAATTATCCCAAATCTCTTAGGATTATTCAGTTGTCTGATGATTTCATATAATTTTTTTGTAATTAATTATTTTTAACACAACTTCAGTGCAATTCTCTCAAATAACAATTCATCTTAAAAACTCACCTGCAAATTCTCTCCATCGAAAGAGAAGAAATGAAGAAAAAAGTTGTGCACGATGTCTTCAAAGTATGAGTAACGCTTTCCTTTAAATTTAATTCATCCCTACCTATTCTTATGTTATGGGGTATAAATTGGGTTAATTAGTAAATTTTCTGCAAAATACGATGAAGACTCTTCAGTATATATTGCACTTTCAACATTAAGTCAAAACAATAGTGGCTTTTATGAAAATGATAAGTTGACTTTGTCCCTTGTTTACTTAAAAAACCAAAGACAATGAGTTTTGATATTGTGTTTTTTAAATAACACAACGCTTCACATAAAGTTTTTTAATTCATAAGGACAAGATTTTTAAAAAAATATATTTTTTTTAACGTAAAAATGTTGTCGTGAAACGCAAACCCACGACCTTCTCTTTTGAAGAAGTGTGTTGGTGTCATTAGGTCAATAAACTATTTGCTTATAATTTTACTTGTTCATGATTGAATAATCGACGAAGGAATAACATAAACATGTTTAGGTAAAACTAGAAAGATTATAATGGGGGAATAGATCGGAATTATGATTCAATATTAAATTTTGACAATCAATTACAATTTAAAATGAACTAAGTTTCAAGTTGAAATTGTTTGACTCTTCCATACAAAACGAAATAAATTTTAAACACTAAATAATAATATTTTTTTATTAAAAAGATTTATACATTTACTTAGTATTGAAAATTCGTGAGATATTTATTATTTATTATAATATATTTAGATATTAATTAGGATAATTAATAAATATTTTTTAGTGTGGCGCGTAGTCATTAGACCCAATTTAAGGTGGGTTATTGACTCAATTTATTTAAGGTTAATTTTTTGATGGTGAAAATTAATAATTCAGTTTTATCGTGTGATCCCTTTCTGACTCTAGAGTGAGACCTATTTTCTCAACTCACTTTTGAAGGTTTTCCACTGGTGACTGTAGTACACAAGTTGCCATCATTGTGCCTAATCACCAGCTAGAAGAGACTGTTGTTTATCTGACAGTATTTTCTGTTTGACAGATATCTCTTTTAAATCTCAATTCTTCTCAAATCAATCAAGTTAATGGTGAGAGGTAATTCTAAATTTTTCGCTGCATCTCATATATGTTTTATATTCATATATATCATAATCTGAATTGATTATATTGTCTTTGAGATGTTTATTTTCTAACAAGTAGTTGAAAGGCCAATAGTTAAATCATAGTTGAACTAGGGTTAACCCAATTACAATTAAAATAATATAATTTAATTAAAATACATAAAATATTAGTATTTAACCCAGAAAAGAGTGTTAAAATTTAAATAAAAATGCATTAATCTATAAATAAATATGATATTTATTTATAAATCATATATAATTAAATAGAGATATTAAAGTACAAATATTACATATTATTATTTTTTATTTAAAACAATGTTGTTTCAAGCTTAATAAGAAGAGTAAAAAAATATAACATTTAATCTGATTGATTTGTCTAATGGTTCATCAGTCTAACTTGGAGACTTGAGTTGAATTTTAATACTGTAATATTTACATATTAAAAAAATGAAAATGTTGCTATTAAATACCATCATCATCAATGATAAAATATTATTTGGGATAAAATAACAGTTAATCAGCATATCCTTAATGCATCAAACGAGAACATTCCATCCAGTCATGGAAGTGCACCCCACATGCCTTTCCACCAAAACATGGAATGAATCGTTTTTGGGGCAGAAAGCAAAATCCAATGGCGGCCAAGCCATTAGCCATGGTCTTCTTTCGTATTTGATTGATTCCTATCATATAAATAAATTATATTATTATATATAAAGAATAAGCCAATAAGATTTTGATTCCTCCCTTGTAAGCCGTACATTTGTACCTCCGTTATCATAAAACAAACATAATAAATGAAGCCCGCAAACCTACCCTCTCCTATTGCTCAAAAACCCACGTTATAACTTTGGAATATAATACTCACAAAGAGTTAATTAAAAAAATTATTTTAATTTTAAATATAAAATTTTAATTTAATTTATTTTTATTATATTTTTTATAAATCTTTTTAGTTGATTATATATATTCAGAGAATTTTTAATATAAATTTATTTTAATAGATTAGATTTAATCATAATTAATTAATTTATTTAAATTTTTTTATTTTAAAAATTAATATTAAAGACGAGACGTAGTAATTAATAACACTTTGATTTTTTTCAGTAAAAAGGATCAATATAATAAAACACTTTGGATATTGAAACAACCTTCACTTGTAACCTTGCTTTACCGTACGTGGTTCATGTTCTTTTGGAGGGGAGGGTAGAAGAAGATAAAATTTTCTCAATTAGATTTTAAAAAATAGAAGTGAGGTTATAGAATTTTAATAAATAGAAAATGTAAACTAAATGAATTAAAAATTAATTTAAACTTTTTGACCACACTTCTTTAATTTTTTTAAATTAAATTATTTTTTTTCTCCCCTCAAAATCTCTTGCATCATAATGTCATTGTCATTGTTTTTCTTCAAATTCTCTTTAACCTTTCGGCTGTAAAAGTTTCCTAATTCGTCTTTTACGTACCCTCTCCCATATTCTCTTTTATATATATAAAAAAATTTAGGTATATTTGACACTAATCTATCATTAAAGTCAGGATACAACCCCAAAATTTAGAGAATACTTATATAAAACTTACGAGATTTTCTACTAAAAAAATCCTCATTAGCGAAAATTAAATTCACATTCTTATAGGATAACGAGCATATTTCTTATTATATATGCTACTACTCACATTCCTAACGTTATGCACACCAACGCCACTTACATGGAATAATATTAACTATTAATTAATTGTGAATATTTGTTGGAAATGAAAGTACTTCTACGGGCCAAAAGATTTGTTCCTTTAATTGGTGGCCACTTGACTGATCTTCCCTTCATATAATTTGTGGTTGTACTGTGGTCATATATATATATATATATATATATATATATATATATGTCTACTTAAGGTTAGTTAATCAAATCGTCATCCTCAAATTGTTGGAGGCCTTACTTTAGCCGTTTGGCTGGTTAGGATGGTTGTAATAGTTGTGTCCAAGATTACTATGTTTTGGCTACTGAACTTCCTTACAAAATAGTGTTTAATATGTTAAGTTGTCTGATGTATTCCATCCCTTCCTTAATATTAATATGATATTTAATATAAAAATTAATTAATTTTTTAAATAGATTAATAAAAATAAATTAATTAATTAATTATAATTAAAAATAATATTTCAAGATAAATTCATATTATATACTCTTTAATTTATAAAATTAATTAATTAATTCTTATATTAATGACTGAAAGAGTATAATCTATTAAAAATAGTCATATAAATTTGATATTAGTTAGAATTAATTAATTTAATTTAATATAAAAAAGTTAATTAATTTTTATATTAAAAAATAAATATACTATGATTATTTGTCTGTACTTTTCTTTGTCTTTGTACGAGCTTATTATGTTGGATGCTAGGAATGGAGTAGGGGTAAGAGTGCAAGGAGGCTATCTTAGCATAGAGTCATTGCTCGCAAAGAGAGCTCTCTAGTCAACACTCTCCAATAGGCATTATAAATGAGATTAGAGAGATGGCTATGCAAAACTAGTTTGCTATTTTTTGATTATGTTGATTAGCTAATTCAACATGCTTATCTCATAAACTACCGAATTTATGATTATCAAGTTTACTTCTCTCTAAGGTGTAAAAACCTCTTTTTAGAATTATATTTAAAGTTAATAATTTTATAATTAATAACATAAAAACTCTCATAAAAATAGGAGATTGTAAGTTCAATTTTATTTTATCATTAATACTGGCCCCTTTTCGATGTTTAATGACTTTTGGCTAATGATTTATTTTCGTTGTGTAAATTAATGTTGTAGCCTTGGATTTAAAAACTAACTTAACTATAACCTTTTTCTGTGATATATAAGAAAAAATAATAATTTAAATTTTCTTAAAATTATAATTAGATTTCTAATATTTAAGTTCTTTTGAATTGTGTTTAAAGAGGATAAAGAAATATGAAAAAAAAACTTGTGGGAAACTGATTAAGAAAGTAGAGAGAAATATTATAAAAATAAAAAAAATTATTTATTGACTTATAAATAATATATGTGATAATAGCTTTGATATTTTATATTGGCTAACCTCCTTATGTTTTTATTGAGGTGAAAGAGAGAGAGAGAAAGATAAGAAAAAAAAGATATTTCATTTCTATCTGTGTTTCGAAGAGAGCTTCAAAGAGAGCTAGGATAGGACTATTATTCTCTCCCCCTCTTAACTTAAAAACAAAACAATATGTTTCAAAGGAATCTGTTATAGTACACTACAAAATAAGGTCCATATGATATTTGTAATAAAGTTTTTGATTTAAAAAAAATGAAATATATTAAACTTTTTTGTATTTATTTTATCATTATCTAAGAATAATAATATCAATAATTTCCATTTAATATTGATTTTTACTCAAAGTATATAAAGAACATTTTTATTATCAATATTATTTTTTTATTTCATTCCATTTTGCATACCATACAATTTATTTGCTTAAATCTTTTAATGACATTTGGAATTTTTAATATCGAAAATTAAATGTGTTCTAATACTAAATTTGTTCCTTGAAAATATTCTCATATAATTTACTTCTTTTTGTTTATAATATTAATTTTGTTACAACATGAACATATATTTTATACATAAATAATAAGTGTTAAATTGGAAAAATTGAGAAAAAATTTATTGATAAAAATGGTCCCATAAACTTCTAAATACAGAAAGTATAAAGTACTATTATTTTATAAATTTTTTAAACAGAAAATATTAGTATTTTGATTTAAGCCATTCTCACTAAAAATATTTTTAATAGGAACTTTTCCTAATATCCCTCTTTAGCTTTTTCATTAGACACTGCCCCTACCTGAGTCTAATTCTAATAAACAAGTAGCATGTATACAAATACTAAAATGCAATATTTTAAGCAAATTAAATTTCTTGACATAATTGGAATCGAGTTATATATTTTAAAAATACATACATCTCACTTTTAATTTCCGAATGCTAAAGGAATTTAAACATATTTTAAAATTAAAAAAATTAAGTAGTAATCTATATACAATACAACTATTATGTTGAAAAAGTTATGCTCCTCTAGCAGAACTAAATATTGAATATAATAATAATAAAATTATTCATGAATAATAAATATTACAATTTATTATATAAATTCCACAAAATAAAAATCGAACCCACACCAGTTTTGCGAACAAACTATTCTGCGCCGCCGAGACGGTTAGCCATCTGGCGCCAATATTCGTTGGTGGACGCTCTCTCACTCTCTCTCTGCTTTGTTTTTTCGCCACTCAGTTTAAAAACCCAAATGAGCCACCTTTTTTCATTTCTCACAGGAAAACTCGTCCTTGCCTCAATTCTTCTTCTCTTTCAATCTGAATCCCCACCGTACTGTAGCCTCCTCCTTCTCCAACAAACATGGACAATGGTTTCTCTTCTCCTCGACGCGGTGCTTTTCCAGCTGGTCTGCGAGTTCTCGTCGTTGATGATGACCCAACATGGATCAGGATCCTTGAAAAGATGCTCAAGAAATGCTCCTATGATGGTTTTCTTCATTCTTTCCCAGCTTTTGCTTTTCTACTTTCATGTTTCTGCAACTTATATGACTTGATGATAGCATCAGTATAATCTTTCAGTAAGGAGCTTGAATATTTATTGAGATTTTTCTATTGTGCTCTGTCTGTTGGTTTAATTATGGGTTTCCCGATTTCGATCGGTCCAGTTTTTGAATATTTGATATGTTATGGGATTAGTCATGTATTTTGGTTTCATGTTTTTTTTTTTTTCTTTTCAATGTGTTCCCAAAAGGGTTCCCTCTTGGTATGTAATATGGCTTTGAATATTTAGCCTATTTTAGGTTAAATAAAGATGCTTCTGATGATGATGATTACATGCGTTTTGAATTTGAACTGTTACTTGATAATTGAATCACATGGGTTTCTTCAAATGAGAAACTTTTCAAAGTAAAAACTTGATCGCTCTTGGTTCTGTTCTTTTATGGTGGACAAAACGGTGTCATCATTAAATTATACACTGTGTTTTACGTTGTCACGAGTCTTTGATCAAATATGGCTCTCTGTGGAAAAGCAATGGAGAGTGCAAAAAAGAAGTGCCTTTTGGTCTTTCAACTGTACTGGTATCTTTAGAACTGACTGGTTCAGGAGCCTCTTCTCTTAGCCCATTGGAAACATGTGTAGTTTGTGTTTGCATTCATGAAAGAGAAAAGTTACACTTGCTTATTGTTAATAAACTATTTTATTGTAAGATAAAGCTGCAGGTATGTTACAACCATAACAAAAATTTGAGACTAAATCTTTGAAAGTATTATAAGTAGAATCAGTGGGAGTATAAAGTTTCAATGGCCTCTTCAAATGTAAGATATTAATGCAATACCTGCAAAAGATATTGCATTTGTATCCGGTAGTAAAATTAAAACTGATGAAGTTAGGAAAATGTATTTACCTTCTGCACTGCAAATTTGAGTCATGGGTTCAATTTAGTTAAGCAAAGTGACAACTCTTTTTTCCCCCTCCTTACGAAAGATTGAAGGTAGAAACTTCCCAATTTGGGTGGTATCTAGATAGCTTGATTTGCAAGTCTTAGCTAACCTTATTTCTGTTACAATTTTATACTTGCAATGGAGAATAAGGTTTTCTCTCATTGGATACCTGAAGCAAACCGTGTAATATTATTTGAGAACCTGAATCTCATAATCTTATAAGTATCACATCTTCATGTAAAAGGCCTACTCGAAGCTGATGCTGCAGCTTGCCTATCACAAACTGCTATCGAGAATCTAGCTTTTCTTCATTAACATGTGCATGATTATGCACACATCATAATGTAAAACTGTGATTAAAAAGACCCCTTGAAACATAATTGAACTATCGATATGAACACATGCTGCATGATGGTTAATCTAAAAGGCATTGGTACCAGTTATAGTTTTTATTACAGAAATAATGGTGTTTTTCATGATACTCTGCTAATCAAAAGGTTAAATTGGACTTAAAGTCATTAATCATATTGACCTACTGCAGCCATTATTTCACAAGCTTATTCCTATTCTTTTAATCATCTTAATTCTGTATTGAATTAATATACTGTATTTTTTCTTGAATATTATAAATTGCAGTATCCATGTTGACATCACCCTCCTCGGTATCCTTTGTCATTCCATTGCCTTGTTTCTAACAGTGACTCCGATTTTGTGTTTCATGTTTCAGTAACAACATGTGGTTTAGCAAGGGAGGCTCTGAACTTGCTTCGTGAAAGAAAAGACAGATACGACATTGTTATCAGTGATGTAAACATGCCAGACATGGATGGTTTTAAACTTCTTGAGCATGTTGGACTTGAGATGGATCTTCCTGTCATTAGTTAGTTGCCTTAATTATATTCAACTCTCTCTTTAAATGATCTTTTGATCACTGACTCAAAATGTCCATGCACTGACTAGCTGCAATTTGTGTTGCTGGGCAGTGATGTCGGTGGATGGAGAAACAAGCAGGGTGATGAAAGGTGTTCAACATGGAGCATGTGATTATCTCCTCAAGCCAATTCGAATGAAAGAACTGCGAAATATATGGCAACATGTGTTCAGAAAGAGGATTCATGAGACAAGAGAATTTGAAGGCCATGAAGGATTTGAGGGCCTTCATTTAATGAGAAATGGATCAGATCAGTCTGAAGATGGGATGTCGTTCGCTTTTGAAGATATGATTTCCATGAAGAAAAGAAAAGACCTTGATTACAAATATGATGACAAAGAATTCGGAGATCCATCTTCCAACAAGAAAGCTAGAGTAGTTTGGTCTGTGGATCTTCATCAGAAATTTGTCAAAGCTGTGAATCAAATTGGATTTGACAGTAAGTTTTCCGAATCATCATATATATTAATTTGAAATCTACCGAAGAGAAAAACCTAGTTGACCTCTCTATGAACAAAAGTATGATATCAAAGCATAATCTTTTTGCTAAATGGCCATTATGTCTTTCAAGCATAAGGATATTATTAATGTATATTTTCTGTTTGGCAGAAGTTGGCCCCAAAAGAATTCTAGATCTGATGAATGTTCCTTGGCTGACAAGAGAAAATGTTGCCAGCCATTTGCAGGTACGTGCCTTGATCCTGAGCATTGCTTCAGTAGTTAATTGATATTATATACCCACACATGTATGCCTGTTTGGTTTGAAGAAAAAAATGTGCTCTTGGACCCAAACCAAGCACCAAACAGCTATCTAGCTCGCCAGAATTGATTATAGTGTATTACAATTGAAGACCATCAAGAAAGAAACTTGTATCATGTCTTTATTTTATATTAGCATTTAGATTAGATAATATTTCATATAATTTAACTGTCACTATTACACGACTCGAGAAATCACTTTGGATAAAAGTAGTATGCAAAAACTTCCCCACCATTGGTCTTTAAACAAATTTTGGATAAAATTGTTCCTTGTTCTCTAATCAGTTTGATGTTTGAAAACCATGAGGTGTGATTGAGAAAGTTGTTTTCTGCAGAAATACCGGCTTTACTTGAGTAGGTTGCAGAAAGAAAATGATCAGAGATCTTCCTCAAGTGGGACGAAGCCTTCAGAGTTTCCTCCAAAAGACTCTGCAGGAAGTTTTGGATTATTCCAGAACGCAACAAACAGGCAGCAAAATGATGTTGCAGTTGACGGCTACAAATATTCAGATGTAACATTACAGAGTCATCCCTCTGAGACCAAGATTCACGGCCACAGCGATCTCAAGGCAATTGTTTCGGATTCCACAGCAGAAAAAAGAAGAGCTTTGTCTGGTGGAAGCACTCCTGATACAAAGGTAAGTTCCCAGATAAGTCTTAACCATTCTTCTTTTGGACCTCTTGAGTCAGAAGGAAGAAGGCATGCAGTATTCAATTGCACCATCCCATTAACAAAGTACACCTGGAGTGAAACTCCAGAAATTCCCTTCAAGAAAGAACACAAGTCATTTCTTCAATTAGAAGACAGCTTCAGTCAGTTACCTTTACACGTCATGCAGAACCCCCTTCAGGTTGACCAACCACATTCATTTGCTTCAGTTAGTTCCAACCCTTCTAACACAGAGGGAGAGATTGTTGCCTCTATTGAAACTAAGCCGATGTATGTTGATTGCAAAAGTGATTATGCCAGTCCTGTGAGTTCAATAGGAAGTGTAATGGACACATTTCCTACTCAGTCCAAGAGCCTTATGGAGAATGGTCAACTTTCAGAACGTACTTCCACTAAGAATTTGGACATGAAAACTCAGGGATTCAATCTAGGCTACAATTCTGACCCAGAATTTTACCCTGAGAACCTAATTTTGGAAGGCAAGGTGGATTCGTTACCACTGGACGAGGGCCTGCAATTCTATTATTGGCTGCAAGGTGAAGGCTATAATATGAACTGGGGATTGGAGAATATAGGAATGCCAGAGTATTATGATGATCCAGGTCTTGTTGCAGAACTTTAAAGTCACCTATATGATTCAGCAGATTATACTCTTGTAGATCAAGGCTATTCATAGCATAATCAATCACCTTTCATGCATGAAATGACTATTTGATGCTTTTGTTGGTAATTGCAATTTGCTTTTACTATAGAAGAATTTCAACTGTTTAAGGGTTGAGACATTCATCCTCTTATCTGAAAGATTTGGATATGGTTATTTGTATAAAACGGGGGTGATGATGACAAAATTAACCTTAGTAAGGTTTCTTCTTCAAGCTTGTTCTGTATCTTTATTCTCTCAATTAGGGTCAATAGACTCTGGATTGTATGCCTGATAAGAAAAAAAATTAAAATATGCATAAATAATTAAATATAAAATGTGGGGAGAAAGTCCCACATTTTATCCTAAGGTCTTAACCTTGTGGTTTTCTTTCAATTCTTAAATTTTAGTCATTCCAAGTATTCATTATAACAAGGGACTGGTAATTTTGGTGTTTCAGTGAAATGCGCCTGAAGTTAAGGAGGGAATGATAAAAAATCTAAAGATGATACATACACACATAACTTTTAAAAGCCTAATTTTAGTACAAACATTTTCCTAAGTGTGAAATATTTTTGGGTCATCAATTCAGTTAAACTGTGATACATAGTGTAAATATTTGTGCATTTTCCTAATTTACTACAAATAATTTTGGGTCATACCTCCTGTGCGTGAGAGTCTAGGGTTCTCCTAGGGTTTGTAGAAGCGGCATCTTCATTTGGGGTTTCCCTACAGAATGGCGGCTTGGGTTTTTTTTGGTTTCGTCAGGTGATAAGTGAGGGCGAAATAAGGGATTGGGGCTGGCTATTCGATGATCTGAAACAAGGGTTGGTGGTGGTGATTTAGACAGCGTGGCTCTTCATGATTTTCTACTCGGCGGCATAGGGACGAGCGGGACCAAGACTATGAAGGGGGCCGAGGATTAAAAGCTAGGGGTTGAAGTATCGAAGATGGTTGGGGTCACCACTCTAAAGAATCCGAAGTTTGGTGGGCTGAAGCTATGAAATCAACTGAGTATGGGAATGAAGTTGGTCCTTCAGTGGCTTTCTCTATTATGTTTGGTTGCTGGCCTACAGCCACCAAGCCACCATGACACTTGTTTCTTGGTACTGCCAGGTTTTAGGGGCATTCGGAGTTGTGGTTGCCCCTGTTAATTGCTAGGATTATGCTTTGTGTTTTGATTATGTTTTTATTTATGTAGGAGTCTTGTTTGCTTCTATTCTTTCCTTATTTTGTGGATTAATTTTGTTTGTCTTGGATGTTGGCTTACTTTTACCATGATCACTATTTCTCTAAAGGTTGTTATCAAATTCCAGATATTTCTTCACCTTTTTGTCATAGGAGGGGTTGTTGGAGCTACTTGTGTTTTTGCAGCATTGACATCAAAAGGGGCGAGTTCGGGAGAACATATCTTTGGACAACCACCATATATTGGTTTTTCTTTTGATTATGGTGGATTGAAAGTTGACCTCCTCAACTTCATCCTACAAGGTTTGACTTTGTTTGTCTTGTTAGTTTTTCTAGTGTTTGTTAGTTTTTGTTCATTGTGGGTTTTTCAAACTCTATTTTAATTTTTCAAACTTTGATTTAGGGTCTGCATTTTGATTTTTATATCATAAAATTCTCCCTTTTGGTAAAATAAAATTATACCAACGAAAACAATAGGGTTAATAGAATCCAGCCCTTTTAATATTTTCTTGTGGGGGGTTGTTTGCCAGTGAAATTTGCCTCTTTATCCAGCTAATGTTACTTGCATCATCTTTGGAAGTATTGTTACTAATGGGAGGCTTCTTAGAATTTATAGATTCCTTCAACACACTTCAACTTTATGTACTTCCAAGGCTAGTGTTTAACAGATGAATAAATAGATTTTTGATGGTTTTCTCTTAAATTTTCTTTCATCACAAATTTTACTTATTGATGTAGTGATTGTCCTATAATGATTTAGGTATATCAAGATATTCCTTTCAAAAAATTTGAATGATATTAAATATTATTCTATATATTTAATTAATTTAATTATATTAAATAAATTAGATATATTAGTTAATATAAAATATTTTTTTTTAAATGTCTTAATTATTTTTTTTAACTTTCACATTTTCTCTTTTACCTAATTATTGTTAAGTTATATTAGTAAGGGTAATTTATAAAAATTTTGATATAGAAAATAGATATTATATTTAGGATAAAAATTAAATATTTAATTAAATTTTATATTAAGGTTAGAAAAATATTATTTTTTATTTTCTTTATTCGAACTGTTTGGACATTTAAAAGGTTATTTTTCAAAAGTTTGGGCCTGGGCTTTAGACCATTGTTCAGTACCCTTATCCAAACCAAATTCTGTGGCCCAACACATGGAACATAGTTACTTTACCAAATCTTCCCATAATTCAATTTAATTAATTAAATATTCAAATTTAATTAATTAAACCAGCATAGCCAAATCAAAATTTTGAAACAAAATTTCATGCAGTTAACTTCATTTTAGAGGGAAGACAGGAAATATAAATTCATGATTAAGAAAATTTTATCATTTTCTGTCCGTCTCTTATTTTAAGAGCTAGTGTCAACAATAATTTAATTATATTATTTCTCCTTATACTTTATTGATGATAGAATATTTTAAAACTAATTAAGTTTTTTTTTTTTTATAGAAAATGGATTTGTATTTATACAGTCTCCAACTAGTTAAAGGTATTCACAATTTTGTCTGTGTAAGAATGCCTGATATGTACACACAAGTAAACTTGGATAACTCTTATTACATAAAATCAATTACCACACTTAAGAAGCACTTGTAATACAAGAGAAATACTTATATACTCTGAGAGTGTATATTTTAATTTTAGTTGTCCGATAACATATCTAAAATAATTCATATTTTATTTTGTTTTTATGAAAAAATCTTTGGTTTAGATGAGCTTTTTTTCTCAAGTTAAAATATTTATTTTTCATAAAAATAAAATAAATTATAAATTCTTTTAGATAAGTAATCAACTAAGTTGTTATATTTTGATTGGACAGAATTTAGATGACATGATATTCTTTGAGTATATAAGTACTTCTCGTAATATAAATGGATAACAAATAAGAAAATTTCTTTTATATAATTGATGACTTATATTAAACCTTATATTAAACGAAACTTCTTTTAGTATAAATTTGGAAGTTTATTATTATCTTACAGATAATATAGAGTAAAGTGAGTGTGTGTATTAAATATTGTTGTCAAATTATAAAAAAGATAGTTGCTTGGGTATGGATGAATAAGGATGGGAAGTTAAACTTTTTGAAAAGGAATGAAAATTTTCTTGCTTGTTCACTGAAAAACTTAGGGCTGCCCAAAGAGTGGGCCAAGTATAGCGTTAACCTATAATCTACTCTAATATATTTTTCGGCTAGTTATTTCAAGCTAAAGCCCAATCTAGTCTGATAGAAAACCTGACACCCATCGGGTTGAGTAAACTGGACTAGATTAGGTTCATAGTCTAGTTAGCCTTGTCTAGTCTTCATCTTTTTTATATAACATGACCTTGTCTAGTTAGCCTTGTTCAAGCTTAATACTTGTAATATATGCATAATATAATATAATAATATATATATATATATATATCGGGTCGAGTTGTATTACTCAGTCTGTTATATTAAGTTGAGCTTGATCTTACCTGACATACTGAGTTTAACCCGGTCTTATCTTATTTGTCTAGATTCTTCTTGTATTGGATCCAGTTTTGGATAGGTGAGTCTAAGTTAGACCAGGCATATCGGATTTTTGGGTTCTATGTTGAGTCCTAGCAAAACCTTAACTTTTCAAAAAGTTAACCTCATTTTTGTCCCATAATTAGGCAATTAACTTGTTAAGTATATCTCAGTTTTACTTTTCTAGGATTTGTTTTTATATTGCTAAATTTACCTTAAAATTCATAAATAAAACACAATTAAAAAGATATTTTTTCTTTAACATTAAAAAAATTAAATTTGTTTAAAATATAATCCAACCTTTTTTTAGCAGCAATCCAGCTTTTTATAAAATGAAAAGTTAATTTTCTTAAAATTATATTTTCTCAGAAGTTAACTTTCTTCAATAAACTAAACCAAACTGCCCTAATTGACTTCGGTAAAAAATTATTGAAGCATAACAAGTGCTTTTCTTGTTTCATCATCTAGCGGATCACTGCAAGTCCGCAACGGGGATATAATTTATTATAATTTATTGTCAAATTTGATAAATGTAATGACTTAACTTATTTGAATAAATAAATAATAAAAAATATAAAAATAATATCTATATTAATTTTAACCTTAATTAAATAGATAAAAAAATTATTGTATTCACCAAGAAACATTACGTGTTGAACACTTGAACTTGCAAAGATGATTTTACTGCTAATTGATAGGGACCACATCAATATAGAATGTATGTATTATTTCATTTTGCTGCTATGGGTATTTCCTTTTGTGATGTTGCAAGTTGTAGCTTCAAACAGAAAGAAAGGAAGTATTATCGAATTGAGATTTTCCTTTTTTTAAAAATAAGCAAATGGCTAAAATGCTTGGAGGTAACATGCTATGAAGAGTTGACGAAAAAAATTAGAACTTGAACAGAGCATTAGTTTGTAACATTTTTATTCTGCGTGAGCTTAGCATCTAGTCTTATCAAACTTACAGTGGCTTGAATTTAAACCTTGTTACAATCCCTCTTGTATAAGGGTTCTTCTCTAATTGCAAAATCTTTCATGGTGAAATCCATACAAGGTGAGCTGGGTGAAGAGTCAGAGTTCGACATGTGCTAGAAAATCTTGAGTTCCTGGTTAGTTAACCATTTTCACTCCCGATTGAGCTGGCTCCCAACCCATATTATTTCTATTTGTCTATTGTTACAAATTCATTCTACATAGCCACAATGCGTCTCATCACGACCTTTTCCTGTTTGATTTGCGCTTTGCATTTTTCTATCTTGCAAAACGAAAATCTTGTACAACTGTAGCAAGTGTCCAGATATCTAGAGGGTCTTCAAAGTTTTCTTGAATTCTCCAAGCTTGACCGTCCTTCTCTACATTTCCTCTTCTTAAGCCGTGATTCTATTGTATGCGTTAGTGTGATCAATAATCAATACACTTGAACAATTTTTTTTTTTTTAAGTTTAGACAGATTTAACACCAATCTCTTATTAAGGTTATAGTACAACCTCAAAATTTAGAAACTATTTACAAAGAATTTAAGGTGAATAGAACGCCAAGATTGTGGTGGGCTTCTAACGCAGATCCTAGGATCGGAACTGAGCTATGATATCATGATATTGACTCTGAAACCCTGATAACACAAACTCATAAAAGATTATTAAAGAATATATATATTTCTTTGAATGAGAATCCATTTATTAAATAGATGAAAGCTAATATGTTGTATACATTCCTAATTGAGCTATTGGGATCAAAGGCAAGGCCTTTTATCTAAATAACATAATAATAAAATACAAAAACATATTTAATCTATTTAATTCTAACAAATTCTGAAACATAAAAAATCTCCAAAGCGTTACCATTCCATGCTCATACTTAAAACGTTGTCGTTTTGGGTGCTGAGAAAATAATAAATGCTATGCTATTTATTTTCATTAACTCTATATTAAAATTTAATAATTTTCTATAATAAAGAATTAAATAATTTTTTAACTTTACTCCTATTTAATAAATGAAAGATGAAATTGTATATTCATTTGAAAAATTTAATGATATTACTTATAAATATAATAAAAAATATTCTATCTTTTTTTTTCATAAATAAGATCAGAGGAGTACATCGATGACAAGTGATTTATCTATTCAAAATTGCTCGAGCTTAAGTTTTACTCTTAAATGTTTATTTTAAATCAAGTTTTTTTTACTCTTACTATTAAACTTGAATTTCATATCTCCCTACTGTGGTATTTTAATTTAAAATAAAAATTTAAGAGTCAAATTTAAGCTTAATAATTTTTGGAGAGATAAAAAACTTGTCAGTAATATACTTTTTTTGTCCTACTTATGAAAAAAAGAAAGAATATTATTTTATCTTATATATAAGTCATATTATTAAAGTTTTTAATGAATGTATAATTTTATCTTTCATTTATTAGTATATAGACTTTATGTTATTTAGATAGAATGTATATTAAATTGATAAAATATATTAAAAATTACTTATAAATTAAACAAAAGCTGTAAATGGTAAACAAGAAAGGGGAAAATAAAAAAAATTGAATACAAATTTTTTTTAAAAACGACATTGCTCAGCACCCAAAATGTTGTCGTTTCGCGTGCTGAGAACTCTGTGATGAGCCAGGAATTATTTATACATGAAATATAATTTCTTTCAAAAATCAAAACTTTGTCTTGCCTATAAACTATGTGTTCCTTTTTATATTGCGTAATAATTTCAGAAATAATAGCAAGATATATAAAACTTATTTATGGTATAGCTATGCCCATACATCAATCAAATGTCATATGCCAACTACTTTTTATTGTTTTTAAAATAGAAATATCAAGTGGAACGTAGGAAGGCGTATTGCAAATTTCTATCCTAATTCCTAACTATGATAGAAAATAATTATTGTTTGTACTTAACATGACATATTAATGTCAACGATTAACATTATATAATGATATATTACAGCATCTATTCTCTTGTTTATAGATTATAGTACACTCATTTTTCTTGACTCAAGTTTGATAGCCTAATTTATAAATTAAATAAAGTTCCATGAATGAAATACTTTGTTGGATATTCTAACGCTAAAAGATTTTTAAACAGAAGTGTAAATTTCAAGAAACATGATTTAAAGATTTTTAAATTGGGAATTCATGGTGAATTTAATCAATCAATCCAGTTTATATACGTATACCATATAAAAAAAAAATTAAGCATATTTTTATATAAATTAAAAGTTATGAAAATATATAAAAACTTCATCTATATTTTCAAAGTTTACGTAAATTAATCAATATGTATTCCACATAAACGGAAAAGATCATGTTCGAAAAAAATAGGCTAAATTAATATTATAATGATATTAAATAATAAAAGATAAAACTTATATCAAGTTCCTTATACCCATTACATCAAGTTCTCCAATCTCACCTAGCCATGTATCTTATTTCTTTTTAATATATTCATTTAACTCAAATTCATATGAAAAGTAGTACACGCGATAAAGTGTAATTTGAAAACTTGATCTTAATAAAAAAATTATATTAATATAATCACTCAACTTTTATAATCATTTATAATTATAATCTCATATAACTTAACCAAAAAATATACCATGTATAATATAAAAATTAAATGCCATCATCATTTTATAAATAAAGAGTTACTGCATATTTTGCAGTTTGATATGTATTCTTAGATTTTGCGTTCTTATTAGTACGGGGAATTGGTATGGAATTAAGGGTTTAGTCGATAACTTGATATGATCAGAACATAATTTGGATAATTTTGAATCATTCAGAACCAACAAATTACCGAAGGAAAAACTACTAAACCCAATATAGGAAAAACTATTAGTTGAGAAGCAAATTAATTCATTATATCTTTATCATCATGTCGACCTCTTTCGGTTGAATTTTTAAATGAGGGGCACTATTAACACCCAATATAGGCTAGCTGGATGCAAACTAGTGAACCAGCAGCTTTTTGGTTGATATGGTCAAATTTTTTTAATATATTAATCCAGTTAGATTTTGTATTTTTTTTTCTTTTATTGAGTTCAAAACAATATTATTTTGAGTTAAAAAAATAATAGTAAGTCATATTTATATTCTAATAATTTTATTTTGTTAGATTATGTGTGGTTTATACAAAAATATTTCATTCACTTGGTATAAATACCTTTCCTTATTTAAATATTATTATTTTTAGGATTATATATGAGAATATTATTATATATTTTAATTAAATTATATTATTATAACCATTACGCAACTATATGACTTTTAAGTGCCTTAATACTAATAATGTCATACTAATCACTCCATGCCATCCTTATCTGAAATCCACAAATCCGAAGGGAGAAAATTAACTTTGAACTTTGATTGATGTAACTCTCCAACTACAACACCAAAAATAACTACATAATACTCTTTAAATACAAATCTCTTTCTTTTTTTATTGGCGAAATTTTAATTCAAATCTCTAAGGGCACAAAATAATTATATTATATAATAATTTAAAGAGAGACCATACATATAAAAATTTAAAAAAGCATTAATAAATAATTATATTCATGGGTTAGCAATTAAGATGGGCAGCACAGAGTGCTTTTCCATTAACCTTAATATCAACTGTTCTTTGTTGACAGATATCATTATATTAATAAGGAAACTTGATTAATTGCTTAAACCTAATAAATTGTGGTCCTAATTAATACTTAATATTGATGTGACTTTTAACCAAAAAATCACTGTTGGGACTTAAATCGCGAACACTAAAAAATGACAAAAAACATAAGTTTCCTACCATTTTAAAAGGAATAATTTTACTAATTTGCTAATCACACCTATTTAGTTTACAAGACATCTATGAGATAATGGACATAAAAAAAAAAGGGAAAATTAAAATAATAAATGAGACGTCTCACTGTGACTGCGTATCGTAGAAAATTTTTAACTTACTTTTCATGATGCTTTTAGAAAGAGGGAATGAAAGTTAACTCCAAAACAGAAAATTAATCACAATTCGGTTTCTGGAAAATTGAAATGTCTTATTAATTATTTGTTTGGCAAAAAAATGTCTTATTATTTGCAATTGAGATTCCTGAATTTACAAATATTTTACAGCTCAATTTAAAGAAAAAAAGCTATATATCGAGAGTCTAACTGTTATTAATTCCCTATTTTAAGACCCAACTGTTGATCTGCCTTTAACCTTTTTTTTGTTCTTTGCTATCCATTCTGCCTTTTGACAAATCTTGATTATATCGCATATATATATACCAGAAACATACATAACACTCTGCTTCACGTAAAAACCTAACTGCTAGGTGCCAATCTATTTTAAGTGCCATTCTATTTTTATTACTTTGCATTATTCAGAAAAACCTAACGTGCAGGTCATAATTAAGTCGATCAAAGCTACAAGAAAAGGACTAATTGCAGCATCATCTCTCAACTTCACCATCTTTATCTGATTTTAGTATAAAATTGTTTAGATGAGTTGAGTTTCAAAAGTCACAAGGGTTACAATATACCTTTAAACTCAAAGCATTTATAGAGATACCTATAGATAATCTATTAATAAAATCCTTACATCATGCAGTAGAATTTGAATCCACAACCTCACAAGTTATACACCAAGTTATAATGACAGCCTTCCCACCGTCCACCATGTGTATCACTTGATTCCTTACTTCCTATATATTAAACCTTACGTACAAGCTCTGAAATAACACAACACAAAGATAGAGAAACACACACACACAGTTCACAACTATATACACACAGTGACAATAATGAAGCTCGAAGTTGAAGTAATCTCCACAGAAATTATCAAACCTTCGTCTCCAACACCTCATCATCTTCGACGTTACCAACTCTCTTTTCTCGACCAAGTCTCTCCTTTGGTCTATAATCCTCTTGTCCTCTTCTACGCTCATGATGTTTCTACGAAACCTAAACTGGATTATTCCGACATTACCACTATTTCTGACCACCTCAAAAGATCACTTTCCGATGTTCTGACGCATTACTGTCCTCTCGCCGGGCGACTCAAAGACAATAGCTTCATAGACTGCGACGACGAGGGAGTGCCATATTCAGAAACTAGAGTAAAGGGCCAGCTCTTGGATTTTATCCAAAACCCTAACCCTTCTGAACTTAACTATTTGCTTCCGTTTCAACTTGATAAGGTCACTGAGATAACGTTCGGTGTCCAGGTTAATGTTTTTGATTGTGGTGGGATTGCAATTGGTGCTTGCCTTTCTCATCAGATTGCTGATGCTTTGTCGTTTTTCACGTTTCTTAATTGTTGGGCTTCTGCTGCTAATGGTAGTGGACAAGCTGAGTTGACAAGTTATCCAAGGTTTGTGTTACTTACTAACACTAGTCAAGATATATATCTTCTTTCTTCTTCTAATATTGCACTGAACATTGAATGGTTGAGGTACCGATATTCACGATTTAGTGGTTAGAATATGGTTGAACTACGGTTGAACAGATTATAAATAAATTAATATATTTAAATAACGTAGGTTTAAAATAAAAGAAATAATTATTTATTGTAATAGAAAATAAATATTTAAGTAAAAAAAGAATAATATAAAGCAAGAAAAATAAGAAATATTCTATAAATTTTGGAATATTACATATATACAAATACATACATTTTAATACTCTATAAATTTTGGAATATTACATATATACAAATACATACATTTTACTTGAATATTTATTTAGTTTTCTTCATTTTTCAATGGTTGAAACATGAATTATTTTTTTAAAGAGAAAATTACCCAAACAAGAGACTTAATTACAAAAAAAAAATCTTAATAACAACTAAAGAGCTAATAATGATAAATTTCAAATGGAGGAATTAAGCTTTTTATGATTAGGTCCCTTCCTTATGATTAGATAGTAATTAAAAAAGCATTGGCAGGATCAACCAGTTGACCATCGGTTTTATTGGGTTTGACCGATTCGACCCTAGATTCTCTCACATCTTGGGACCAAACATGTCACTAGCTAGTTCCTAGTCAAACCGATTGGTCCGACTTGGTTATCATAACGTAGGGTTTAAAGGAATCTTTTGTGAGCATGTATTAATAACTGGTATTACTCTATTTTCTATACATGCTTTTGTTTTAATAATTGGCGCTAGTTTTCTTTTCACAGCGAGAGGTTTGTGTCGGCAAATCTCTTCCCACCAAAAAATATATCTGGGTTCGATCTTAGGTCTGCGATCATAAAGGACAACATCATCTCCAAAAGGTTTGTGTTTAATACTTCAGTGATCGAAGCTCTCAGAACAGAATATTCTCAAACCCATGATGAGAAGCTCCCTTCAAGAGTAGAAGCCTTATCAGCTTTCATATGGAGTCGTTACGTGGCAGCCACACAAGACCCACATGGCCCACAAAAATCCTACGCGGTGGTTCACGCCGTCAACCTCCGTCCAAGGATGGAACCACCGTTGCCTCCAGATTCCTTCGGAAACTATTACCGTATTTCGATGACGATTATTCCAACGTTACAGAAAGAAGAGGAAAGTAACTACGGAGTTTTATTTATAAAACAGGTAAGGGACCAAGTGAAGAAGATCGATAAGGAGTATGTGAGAAGAATCCAAGAAGGAGCAAATGAACATTTGGATTTCCTTAACGATAGTTCTTACAGAGTGCTTGTGAAGAGAGAGATGGTTTCGTTTAGCTTCACAAGTCTCTGTAGGTTTCCACTGTACGATGCTGATTTTGGTTGGGGAAAACCTACTTGGGTGGGGTCCACTGCTTTGACTTTCAAGAATCTGGTTGTGTTCATCGACACTAAGAATGGTGGTGGCATTGAGTCCTACGTTAGTTTGACTGTTGAAGACATGGCCAAGTTCGAAGCTGACAAGGAATTGCTTGCATGTCTTAATAAATCAGATAATTGATCCACGCATGTCTGGGGAAGGGTTTTGGGACAAGGATCAATGAATAAGTGAAGAGTGAAATAGATGGGAAATGAGTCTATTGCCTCTCCATTTAAAACGACGTGGTTTAGGTGGTAAACACTAGTTTGATAGTATATATTAAAAAAATAAAATAAAATTATTCCCATTATTGTGGGCCTTCTCAATATGTAACAATTAGGTTTATATTTAGCATCTAAACGGTATCATTTTGACTAAATGGGGAGGCTCATTTCCCAAAATGGATAGAGTTTTCAGTGTGCCTCAATTGACATGCGTGATTAATCTTTTATCTTTCTACTTATATGTAAATGGGACTTGGCAAGTAATTGAATCTATAAGAGTTGTAGTATGAATGAATCAACTCTTTGGGAATTCCCAATTTATCTTGAAGAATATAAGACAAGTCAATCTTAAAAAAATATATTTTGTAGGTATATATTTTATCTTATATTTAATATAAAAATTAATTTCTAGTATATAGTAAACTATAAATTAGCTCGTATATTAATAATAAGTGGGAATATAATTTATCCATTTTTGGTATTGTGTACTCTTTTAAAAATATAAAAGTGAAGGTTCTTTCTAGTCCTAGGTTAATGTTGCATATAACCTCCGGATATTTCAAATTTCAAAATTTTCACTCTTCCTAGCCACCACGAAGAATGAAGTCATCTTGATTTATCCTCTTATTAAGAGGCTAGGCTTCTATCAGGCAGCCTCTAGCCTAACTTTTTTGGATCTAGCCTGTCTAATGTTTATTAAAAATTCTTTTAAGATAAATATGTTAGGCTTTTTAATTTAAAACTTGTAGGCTTTATTTGGTTCACTATAGGGGAGGGTAGGTTATATTAATTTAAGAGAGGGTAGAGAAATGTAGGGGAAGTTAATGAATAATGTTTTTTGTTTGGTTCAGAAGGGGAGGGAAGAGGGATTAATTAAAAGTTGACAAAAATATCCTTATCTCTTTATTTAAATTTATTTATTTTTTATTTATAATATTAATATCAAAATTATTATTTTTTAATTTATAAATCTTAAAATTTTTTTATCTCATTTATATATATAATAAAAATAAAAAAATAAAAAAAATGTTAAAATTTTAACATTATTTTTTATTAATTTTATAATTATTATATATTTTAATATAATATATAAATAATTTATTATACTTATTAAGTTTTATTATAATTTATTATAATTATTATGCAATTAAAGAAAAAATTAGATGTGAAAAAAATAAAAAAAATATTTGAGGGTATAATTGGAATATTAAAAAAAAGTTTAGGGGCATTTTAGTAAAAAGGGGTAAAATTTTCTCTCCCCTCCAAAAATCCCCACTTTTGGAGGGGAGGGGACCACAAAAAGACAAAAAATCTCTCCTCCCCTCCCCTCCATTTTTTCCAACCAAACACACTTTCTCCTCCCCTCCCCTCCAAAACCCCCTAACCAAACAAACCCGTAGGCTTGCCTAATTATTTTTTAATATATATATATTATTAATATATAATTTAGAATGTAAAATTACATTAACATCATTAGGTTTTAATTCACCCATGAAACCCTCTTTCTCCACCCCACACATTGTCAGCCGCTGTCTTCAGAAGCACTCGTTCTCGCTAATTAGAAGCTCACATTATTCGACCACATCCATGTGAACACGTGGTTATAAATGTAATTAAACCCTATATATTTCCCAATAAATAATCATCATTACAGAAAATTTTTCCTTTTATTAACTATGCAATTACACTGCCCAAATCTCAATCATATATAAATGCCAATTATTCCCTTCATTAAGTGGTTTAAAATCGTCTTAGCGAAAGGGATCAACGATTCATCACCTTTGATGGCAGCAGAATTAGACAAGTGTCAGCATATATATACAGCAGAGGTGCCAACGTTAACGGTTTACGTATACACACACACATATAGTGTGTGTGTGTGTATAGAAAGAGAGAGAGAGAGAGATGGATAATTTACGAGTGTGCATTTTAATTTATGAAGTTTCTCTTTTGACAATTCTATTAAAGTCTTCATCAATTTCTTAGATACGCAATTATGACCGGAGATTTGCTGCGTCTTTTCTATATCTCAGAAAATCTTGAGACTTTAATAAAATTCTTAAAATGAGAATCTTTCCAAATGTGCACACTCATGAAGTATATACACACACACACAGAAGCAGACATGCAAGTAGAAATATATAGCTAGAGATCAGATTTGAAGTTGAATATTTGGGGAAGGCAATAAGCTTCAAAAATTAAAATGGCCTACCCTCATTTTTCAACCATTGCGATGTGTAAATTGATGCTTGCAGCCATGGTGATGATGCTCCTGATCTCATTTGGTATGCATGTCTGCACAATTGTTTATAATTGATTTATGGAAAGAAAATAATCTGCAAATCCTTATGACTAGTTTACTTCAATTTTGAGTTAGGTTCCTGTACTTTATTTTGTTTAAACTGAACCCTTATAGTTTGATCTGTTATAAACATCTATGGTTGATTATGACTTTATGGAATTTCATTCGTTTTAATACGGTGCATTTTTATAAACAAAATTCCCTAATTCCATAAAGTCTAAATTAAAATAAACTTAGGGACCTGATTTAAAATTGAGATAATTTATAAGGACTTGTGAATAATTTTGTTCTTAATTTATTGAATACGCAAGAGTTTGAACTAATTAATCCATATACAAACGAATGTTGTTTAATAGTTTAATTTGTTCTTGCTGATATAAAATGAAAGTACTGGAAAGAGTGCAGGTATGAGCTCACAATATTGCCCGGGACCATGTAAGCAATTTACCAGGTGCGACGCTTATTGCAAAGCAAAGGGCTATGAAATAGGGCAATGCGTTCCTCCTCAAAATTACTTCTGTTGCTGTGCAAAATCTGATTAATACAACTTCATTTCCCAGCTTTCTCCTCTATACAGGGATGGAAAGTTATATATAATAATAAATTAATTAATTATTTAAGTTTTATTACCGGATACTCGAGCAACCGACTACTCTAGCCTCACGTAACGGAGTTTGGTCAACATAGTCGGTATTAATCTTCTAATTTATAATATCTCTATGGTTAAATAAGAAGCAACTTAAATTATTTTGGCGTAATTTTATTATAATAGCTATGATTTGAATGAACATACATTTCGGGTCCATCTTCTCTTGAATGGCGGGATTCACTAGTCTTTGTGTTATTCAATTATTGTCATCTTATTGATTTGCAAACGAATAAATATACTAACAGGCCAACCATTTTCGGATCACCCTCATACGATGATTATTTTTAAAATATAATAAAATAAAATAAATAAAATAAATGTATTAAACCCATCCCTAGCTTATCTTAAAAAAAATCAAATAATATTATTATAGCCTTTAGTCCTAACTATAAGAGTCAATTGACTTTTTAGATAGATTTAGAAAGTTAAGTAAATCAATTAATTATGATTAAATCTAACCCCTTAAGATAAATTCATATTATATATTCTTTAATATATTCAAATTAGTCAATTAGTTTTTCTATTAGTTATAATTAACTGATTTATTTGGCTTCTCAAATCTATTTAAAAAAATTAACCGACTCTTATAATTAAAATAATAAATAATAAATAATATATTTTAATTAGTTAGAACAAATATTAATTGGCACTTTGGGAGTATAACAAATTTTATGACCACTTTATATGGCCACTAACGTGTTTGAGATAACCGTTCTTATTTTCTACTCAATCTTTGCAAAATGTTTTAAATATAAAAATTTTTAGAAATAAGGTGTCACGCATAAATATATTCCAAATCACATATAAACCTATTTTAAAAAAGCTAATTTTATAATTCCTTACAAAACTTAGCTTTAAATTATCACTACTACTCTACTCCATTATAATTACACACGGTTTCTGGGTGTATTCCTATCTTTGGCACAGATTAAATTTCAGCTCTAGCTATTTTAATTTCCCTCTTCCAACTTCCATTAAACTTCCCAACTCTACTATAAGTTGGCTAGACGAACAGAATAGCATCTGGTGATCAAATATGTAAAAAAAACATATACTCCTCCGGTCCATAATGTACATAATCCTCAGAGAATTTATATTCAAATGATACCTTGAAATACTTCACATAAGACAAGATTTTTTTACAACTAATTGACAAGAACACAGTCAATTAAATTAAATGGTGAGAAAATTAACACCCAACCCACACAAATATATACCAAGAAACATGTGCGAGAAATTCCTCGTCACGTTCTAATTTAGCCGTGTCCTCTTCCGTGAAGCTGATATAGACTTCAATTCCATCCCCGGATATGGTGTCTTTAAAACAGCCACAATCTTGAATTTCCGCGTAGGTGGTCCTGCCCACACCGGATGACCCCATCCAAAATCAACCTCGTACACAGGAAACCAACACAATGACATGAAAGCAAAAAGTGTACGATATTTATTATTATAATATAATATAATATATTTAAATATTAAATAGAATAATTAATAAATATTTTTTAGTGTAGCTCGTAGTCATTTGGACCCAATCTAAGGTAGATTATTGGCTCAAATTATTAAAGTTAATTTTTTTATTGTGAAAATTAACAATTGATAATTATTTGTGTGATAAATTCTGAGTTATAGAGTGATAAATTTCTCAATTCACTCCTGAAGGTTCCTTACTGGTGACAGAAGTATACAAATTGTTATCACTGTATCTAATCACCAACTAGAAGAATCTATTATTTATCTGACAGTGTTTTCTGTTTGACAAATCTGAGTTATAATTCTTCCTCAGATCAATAAAGCTAATGTCAAGATATAACTTTAAGTCTTCCACTATATCCCGTATAAATTTTATACTTATATATATCATAATCTGGATTAATTATATTGCTATGAGATGCTTATATTATAACAAATGGCATCCGAGCTTTATTTGAGATCCTCTTTGACTTGTTTGTTAATTTATAATCCTCGTGAGAAATAATATGAGATATATAGACCGAGATCATAATTTGTTTCATTTTGATTTTTTGACCATTTTGTCTTGTGAATCGTTGTGAGAGGTCATTGAACACGCTGAGAGTTGCCACCATTGAACTCGTTGAGAGAGAGTGAGAGTCGTTGGAAGTTTGGAGGTTCACCTTGAGATCTCCATGAGAAGTTGATGACGGGTAGAACCACAGGAGGTAACGACAAGGAGGCTAAGCATTGTCATGAGGATAGCTAGAAAAAGGAGGTCGACGTCACTGTTAAAAGATATGTCTTTGGCATCGACTGCTCTGGAAAGGAAGTCGCAGCCGTGGGTTGATGCTGGAAGTCGCAGCCGTGGGTTGATGCTGGATTGTCAAGTCGTGAGTTAGGTTAAGTCAACCCGATTCACAGAGAAAATGACCTGAAAAGATGCATTTCAATTAATGTTAAAATGCCCCGTTTCGGTTATGCGTTTTTGGGCGGTTGGATTTTGTTTTTAAGAAAAACATCTAGATAGCCTTCACGATTTTGGGTTGTTGTTGCAATTTTTCTTTTTAATATTGCTTTGGGCCGTCTGCATCTGAGCTGAGGAAATGATTTGTTTTTTTTGTGAAAGGCGCCTAAACGCAATTTTCTTTTTCTTTTGTAATTTTTTTCTTTCTTCTAAAGGCAGCCTTCTGGGCATCTTGTTTTTGGGCTGATATTTTTTTTTTCTTTTTTGCTATTTGCTCATAAAAAAATGCGTTTTGGGCATGAATTTTTTGTTTTTATTTATGAAAATATTTTTGGACTTTGTTTTAAACTTTTTTATATGGACTATGTAGTTTTATTTTCAGAAAATTCTTTTGAGCTATTTAATTTGATTTTTTAGAATATTTTAAATTAAATTCCTTTTAATTTTAATATATCTTTTAAATGCTATTACATACACTGCAAATATTGAAATAAAGAGAAAATTAATTTCTTCATTATTTTGAGTTTTTTATTTGAAAAAGGTGTTTACAAATTTTAATTTTTATATTATTTAATTGCCTATTTTTGTGTATTAATTTCTCCTTTGGAAATTAAATTTGTAAAAACTTTTTGAGTTAAAATTAATTATTAAACATGTTTGGGTGCATGAAATAGTGTAAGAATTTAAACTAAATTATTTAGTCACATTTATTGATTAAATTAATTTAATTCAATACTCTATTAAGTTGTGCATATTTAACTTTATATGCACATTAATGATATTTGTGATTAGTATGCAATTTTTTGAGGAGTACCCAGAGCATGCTTATTTACTGAATTTTGTTGCATGCATTAATTAATTATATATAGATTTAAAATATTAATTATAATTAAATGTATAGCTAAGATTTATCTTTACTTATATGTAGATATCTAATAATTGTACATTTAATTAGGGAGAAAATTAATTGCTCAATTAAGTTGTGCATATTTGAATTTTCAGTGCACATGAATGATATTTGTGATTAGCTAGTAATTTCTTGAGGAGTAGTCACAATATCTTTATTTATTAAATTTGTTGCATTCATTCATTAATTGCATATAGATTTTAAATATCAATTATAATTAAATATATAGCTATAATTTATCTTTGCCCATAGATAAATACCTCATAATTATACATTTAATTAGGGTGGAATAGAACCTTGTTATTTTTTAAATAACCCACATGTATTAGAAAAGTACAAATGCATTCTAGTTTCATCACTTGAGATAAATACATGCTAGGCTAATGCCTTTGCCCATAGATAAACATTAGTGATACGTATTTATAACTGTTTGCATGCTTCATTTGTGCTAAACATGCATACATGGCATAGAGACTTGTGATTAATTCAAATTCTTACTTATGAGCTAATTTGTACATTTGTTTTGTTTTCATTTTGTATATCCAATTGCTACCCCGAGGATTATAGCTGATGTAAGAAATAAAATAATCTTAGATGGTAGGATTAACTATGCTGATTGGAGAGATGATATTTTGCTATAGCTCAATTTCTTAGATTTGGTTTATGCCTTAAGGTATGAAAAACTTCTGAGACTAGATGATGCCTCCGATGACAGAGAGGTAAATAAAATGTATAATATGTGGGAGTGAAGTAACCACTTATATCTTCTTCTTATAAAACAAAGAACCAGAAGCATTAGGGGAGTAGTCCCTAAGTGTGACACAGTCAAAGGGTAATTGGAAGCCTTAAATAAGCAATTCAAGCTGACAGACAAGCAGATGAGTGGTGCCATCATGTCTGAATTATATGCTAGGGGGCTTACAAGTATTTGTAGTTTGAGGCAATATATAATGAAGATGAGATGTATGCTTTCATTGTGTGTTACTTTTTAATCTAATTTTTCTAGTGTTAATGATAATACTTGGTGGACTAATATTGGCTCAATGATCCATATTTCAACTACCATGTAGGGCTTTCTATTAAGTAGGCCTCTACATCCTAATGACGAAACTATCCTTTCAGGCAGTGGGAGAGGAGATCATGTGAAAGCCGTTGGTACTTTCGCATAACCTTTTTAAATAATCATATTTTAAAACTTTATGTGCTTTTATGTTCCCTCTTACAAAAGGAATTTGATTTCTATGTAAAAACTTATTCCATTTGATTATCATTTAGTTCTTTCTAAGAAACTTATGACTTTGTCAAATGATTTTATTTTTATTGCGAATTTAGTTATGATTGATGGTTTATTTAAAATTATTTTTGATTCGCCTCAATCATTTTCTATTTCACGTGGTACTAAGAGAAGTGTCATCGATGATAATTCTTATAGACTTTGGTATAGATTAAGATATATCTCTGTTGATAGAATCCAAAGGTTAAATACAGATAGAATCCTTCCATCTTTAGACCATTCGAAATTTGATTATTGTATGGATTGCATAAGAGAAAAACAGATCAAAAAGTCATATTAAGGGGTTAAGAGAAGTTCTAAATTGCTAGAAATTATACACACGGATATTTGTTGCCCTGATTTATCTGCGTACGGTCAAAGTACTTTATTTCCTTTATTGATGATCACGATACATGTATGTCTACATGCTTTATAATAAAAGTGAGGCACTAGATGCTTTCAAGGAATATAAAGTAGAAGTAGAAAAACAAATTGGAAAACTAATCAAGATCGTGATATCAGATCGTTATGGTGAGTATTATGGTAAATACACTAGTGAAGGACAAGCACTATGTCCATTTACTGATTTTCTTTGAGAGTAAGGTATATTAACCTAATATACCATGCCTGGCTCACCTGGCATGAATAATGTAGCTAAAAGAAGAAATATGACCTTACTGGATGTGGTTAGGAGCATGATAAGTAGCTCCAAAATGCCATATTCCATATGGAAAGAAATACTCAAGACAAACACATACATATTAAACAAGATTCCAACAAAGACAGTGTTTAAGACACCTTTTAAAATCTGGAAATGATTAAAACCTAGTTTAAATTATTTCAAGGTATCAGGTTGTCCTGCTGAAGTAAGAGTATATAATCTACAGGAGAAAAAGTTAGATCCCAAAAATATTAGAACTTACTTTGTAAGATATGCAGAAAGGTCAAAGGATTATAAGTTTTATTGTTTTTCACCTTCTAAAAGGTTTATAGAGTCTATGAATGCTAAGTTTCTTGAGAATAATGTGATTAGTGAGAGTGATTGTTCACTAGATGATTATATAGAGTGAACCACTGGCATCATTCATGAGGGGATATCAATAGTTAATGATCACCCCACCGTTGGGATTGACATTAAACATGACGTAGACCCTATGGGTCAAGTTGACAATGCTAAACAATATAGACACATACCAAATAGTCAACCTATCACGTAAGTAGAACTACTATAAAATGTGATAGAGGATGTCCTTATTCAGTAACTTAGATTAACCCTAAATGTTAAATTGAAAAGGTCAACTAGAGAAGAAGATTAGCATTGCTTGATGACTATGTAGTGTATTATGCTGAAGTTGACTATGATGTAAGTATTGATAATGATCCTTTAACGTTCACTCAGGCCATGAAGAGTGTAAACTCTAAGTGTTAGCATGATGTTATAATTGATAAAATGAATTCCATGGTAAACAACCATGTTTGAAAACTTGTAGAGTTGCCTAGTGGGTTTAAGGCCTTGACTATAAATGGGATTATAAAACTAAAAGAGACTCACAAGACAACATCAATAGATACAAGGCTAGGTTGGTTGCTAAGGGCTTCTCTCAAGTGAAAGGAATTGATAACAGTGAAACTTTCTTACCTATATTTAAGAAAGATTCGTTCGTATCATCATGACATTGATTGCCTACTTTGATTTAAAGTTACATCAAATAGATGCAAAGACTGCATTCCTCAATGGTGAACTGGAGGAAGTAGTCTATATGAAACAACATAAGGGATTCGTTACAGAAGATAAAGAACAATTGATATGTAAGCTAAATAAATTAATATATGGTTTGAAACAGGCTTCACGGAAGTGGTACTTAAAGTTCCATGATTGATCACATCATTTAGTTTTATTGAAAATATTATGGATGACTGCATATATCACAAGGTTAGTGGGAGTAGAATCATATTATTGATTTTGTATGTGGATGACATTTTACTTGCTACCAATCATCTAGGACTATTGCGTGAGGGGATACAATTTTTTTTCAAGAGTTTTGATATGAAAGACATGGGTAAGACATCTTATATTATTGGCATAAAGACCCCTAGAGATAGAACTCAACTTTTTGTGTGCTTATCTCAAGAGGCTTACATTGTTAAGATTTTTGAATGATTCAGAATGCAAAAGTGTTCATCAAACATGGCTCCTATTGAAAAGGGAGATACATTTAGTCTAAAACAATGTTTTGAAACTGAGCTTAAAAGGAAACAAATGGAAAAGGTCCATATACCTCAGCAGTAGGAAACTTGATGTATGTACATATTTATACAAGATCTGACATCGCTTTTACTTTGCGTATGTTGGAAAGATATCAAAGTAATCTTAGGGAAGCACATTAGACAGCGATAAAGAAGGTTTTCAGGTACCTATAAGGTATTAAATACTACATGCTCACATATAGAAGAATAGACAATCTAGACATAATTGGATACTCAGATTCAGATCTTGGAAGATGCGTAGACACAAATAAGTCTACATCTGCTTGCATCTTCCTATTGGCAGAAGGGGCTATATCGTGGAGAACTGCAAAGAAAATTAAAAAAGCTCCTTCTACCGGTGATGCTGAGTATATTGTATGTTTTGAAGCAAGTTCATAAGCTATTCGGATAAAGAATTTCATTGTTAGGCTTGAAATTATGGATTCAGTCTCTAAGTTAATTAGAATGTACTGTGATAACGCAGTTGCGGTAGCTATAACAAACAATAAAAGGAATAAAAGTCACAGCAAGTTTGTCGAATTTAAATTCCTTTGTTTAAGAGAAAGAGTTTAGGATGACTAAGTTTTCGTTGAACGCATTAATATATTACATATGTTGGCTGATCATTTGACAAAAGGATTAAAGCTGAATATCTTTGTCACACTTGTACCTTATATGAGACATTGTCATTCTTTTGATTAGTAGAGGTGTGAGCAATGAAATCAGATTTTGTGGTTTATCATTTTAAATTTGTGATTGTATACATTGGTGTTATTGAAATTTATAAACATTGAGATATGAACCGAATGAACATCGAGTTCACGTATAATGTGATACCTATTAAGTAATGATACTACTTATAATACAGGGAAGGTAATACTCAATAAAAGGGGACTCATCCCCATGATTCTCGTAGCATGACATCAATTTACCTATATAAGGCAATGTCATTAAGTATACGGACCAAGTGAGATAATATGAGATATTTATTATAATATAACCTATTTATATATTAATTAGGATAATTAATAAATATTTTTTAGTGAGGCCCGTAATCATTTAGGCCCAATCTAAGGTGAGTTATTGACTCAAATTATTAAGATTAATTTTCTGGTAGTGAAAATTAACAATTGAGAATTATTCGTGTGATAACTTCTTAGTCCCTGAGCAATACAATTTCTCAGCTCACTCTTGAAAGTTTTCCAATAGTGATTCTTCTTCAAATCAATTAAACTAATGGTGAGAGGTAACTTTAAATTTTCTATTGCATCTCGTATAGGTTTTATACTTATATATATATATATCATAATCTTGATAGATTATATTGTTATGAGATGTTTATATTCTAACCAACGGCATTAACATCTCTTCACTACCACTTGTGTGTTGAGATTTCTTCCATTCTTCTTCTTCTCGAAGCTTCACAATGAAATTCATGTCTACTTTACTTAGTTCCCCTCCTAACTTTATTCCAATGTTATTACACTCTCCTTTCTCGTCTAACGTTGAAAACGTTCGAATCAACCAAACATAGTTGCCGAACGCATATTCTGGTAATGGAGGATCCATTCTTTGGCGTAGATTCCCTGTCCATGGGACCAGGTGAATCTTTTTGCTCCCTTCTTCTTCCTTTGTTGCAGCCTGAAGCCTTGTCCATATGAAAGTTGACAGTGCTTCTATTCTTGAAGGTGGGTTTTGGTGGCCTTCAAGAAGAAAGTTCTTCTCCATCTTCTTGGAATGTTTTGTTCTCAGAAATTCTATTAGTGATGCTTCAAACACGAACCTGCGGCACCCGATTTTGTCGAAGTGAAATTCGAGGTTGTATCCCGACATGTCTTTTGGCGGGCAGAGTGAGGAAGATTGAAAGTGGGTTGTGATGTTTTGTTCTGGTTCGCCGCGGCTCACGGCGGCCCAGCTCTTGACGAACTGGAAATATGAAAGCGCATCGTCAACCTCGTGGGAGAGGCTTACTCCGATGGCCATTCGGCCGCAATCGAAGACGTTGACTTGGAATCCGGCGACTTTGTCAACGACTTCATCCATTTCATAGGGAAGCAGTTTGCCAACGTCGGCCGGAGACGGGTTGTTGATGACGTGGCTGATTTGGCACCGGACTCTGGTTTGTATGTAAGGGACACTGTCGTGGCTACAGTCGACGAAGCTCTTGGATGTTGATGAGTTTCCGGGCGAGCGGGTTAGAAGTGGGATAAGACTTGAGATAATGATTTCTTGAGGCGGTCGGAAGCGTCGACGTTCAATAGGTTTGAGGTTTGAGCATCGAAGAAATAGACCCATGAATTGTTGACTTGAGAAGTCAACTGATCGAGGAAAGAGAGAAGGTAGTGTCGACGATCTTGAGGTGTTGAAGACGAAGTCTTTGTGATTTCCTTTGAAATCAACTTCTATCTTCATTTTCTCGCTGCTTCTTCTGGTTTAGTCCTGATATGTTTTTAGAGGAATCAACGCAAGAAAGCGAGAGATTATTAAAGACTGAGGGCTTATTATTTCTGATATCTGATATGCACAGTGTAATTTATACATAATATTCACTAGTGCATGTGATGATCTGGCTCTGCAACTTGCCTAACTAAATACGAATTGAATACTCCCTTTTATCATTATTACAGGCCTTCTACTTATTCTTATTATGACACATTTGATACTTTCAAAGGAGTATTAAATATTTCTCCCATATATGCTCATTATTTAATAAAGATAGTGAGAGAATATAAATTAATAAATGATGTTAGAGTTTAATACAGTTAATAAAAATAATATTGAAAATTATTTAAATTTTATAACAAATTTAATAATTTTGATTACTTATTTTTATCAGGGCATATGAATTAGTTAAAAGTAACTACTTCTTTAATCCTTAATATATAATATATTTAATTAATTTAATTAGATTAAATAAATTAATTAAGTTAAATAATATAATATATTTTTTTCTAAAATAAGACACTCTGATTATTTTTCTTAACTGCCTCTCTCCCTTATTATTATTATTAAGGGAGTATTAATAATGGGTCATTTGAAAAAATAAAATATAAAAAATATGTTTTATATTTAAGATTACGATTAACTCTTTAATTAAGTCTTATATTAAGGATATATCATTCCTCATAGTAAAATTGCTCTGAGATCATCATAGAGAAATTCTGCAGTGACATGAGACAAACTGGGATATTCTGCCTCTATACTGGAACGTGCTACAATTGGCTGTTTCTTAGCACCCAATATATCAGATTACCTACAAAGTAGGAGTCGAAGGCTTTGCGATTTCCTTAGAGATTATTTTAAACTGAATTATATTATTCGGCTCTAACCAGAAGCAGTGAGAAAATGAAGATAGAAGCTAAACTGAATTAATAGTATTATTCCTCAATTACTTTTTAGTATCTAATTTCCTCCCTATTAATTTCAGTTAAAGTTTTATTTGCTAGTCTAGAACTCTTAATGATCTTATAGTGACTTTTAAACCGCTAAAAGATATTTCAATTATGTTAATCCTAATTTTTCTTAATTAATTAGACTACATTAATTGCAAGCGCAATGTAATTATGTAGGGCATCCGGTATATTTTTATCCTAAAAGCAATCAAGCTATTGGGTAGTCAAATATTGTTCAATTAAGGCCATGTTTGGTAGAAAATATTGTCTTTTTTGGATTGGACATGTGATTGAGCAAAAGATTGGGAGTAAATAAAATACAAAATACCTAAAATACCCATAACTCTGTCCTAAGAGAGAGTTTCACCATCTTGAGGAGAAAGCCCTCGATCTCCTTGATGTCATTTCAACACATATTTCTTGAAATTTATACACTCTTTATGCATTTGTGCACATTTTGGGTACCCAAGTTAGGAAAACGTGCATTTAGCTTTTGGTTGCACATCGTTACTCAATTGCACGTATTCTGATCATATTTCTATTTAGTTTCTTGTGCTCTTAATGTTATTCTTTTGTAAAAATATTTTGATACAATGATCCAGTTATTGTAGCTGCTTTACTAATAATGAAAAGACTTGTTAATGATGAGAGAATCAATTCATCAATAAAGAAATAGAGTTGAGATACAACTAAAGAAGGCCTTTGGAATGGTATGAAACTATAAGGATTGGTTTTAGGGAAAATTTCACCAGAAGACCTTTGTGAGCCAATATTAATTACCATAAAGAATCATAAAACTTATATTCCTCATTCGCATTTTAATAGAAGACTTAATTTATAATAAAATTTATATAATAAATTAGATCTTATATTAAAAATCGGAGAAGTATTATTTTGAAGGAGCAAGAAATAGTTAGTTCATCGTCACATCATCATAATATCTTTTTTTTTTTTCAAAACCCTTCTTTTTATCCTCCTCTTCAACTGATTTTAAACATTTTTCTTCAAAAAATATAAATTTCTCCATGATCAATTGGTTCATTGCGTTTCCTCCTATGTAGTCAAATTTTTTCCTTTAGATATTATCGGAAAAGTCTTTCTTTCATTCTCTACAACTTTTACTCAGAGTATGTTTTGTTCTCACTTCTCAGAATCTCTTGCTATCACGAAACAATCCCTTGAAAATCTAAGCTATAAAAAAACAATATTAAGCATGCTTGTATTAAAGGATTAAAATTGAAGCTATAAAATAAAAACTAATAATAACATGATATTAAAGAATTAAAATGTAAGCATGCTTCACTACAAAAAAAATTGATTTTCAACGTAAAAAAGTCACCGCTGAATTCCTTTAGTGGCAACATTTTGTTGCCGCCAATTCGTGGCCTAAAGTGGAATTTGCAGTGACAATTCAGATTCTGCGGTGACAGAACTGTTGCTGCCTAAAGCGGATTCTGTGGCGACAACACTGTCGCCGCTAAAGCGAATTTTGCGGTGACAGAACTATCGCCGCCTAAACTTAATATTATTTTTTAAATATTTTTATGTAATTTCTATGATATGAAAAATATAATTTAATAACAAATAACAAATGATAAATAACTAAATAAACCAGAATATAATAATATTAATAAATATTTTGATCATCGTATAAAATATCAAATTAATTCACTTACTTAAATATATTTAAAATTAAAATAAAATTGTTTAGTTTATACATAAATTTTATGTAGAAGGATCAATACTATGACTAGAAGTAGCCATATGTGGTTGCCCCTTCTGCATCAAGGCAGCGAATTGAGCTTGTATCCTTTACTCCATTTGTTCCATTAGTCTTTGCTCGAATTGCACACGCTCTTGTTGCATCTTTTCACGCTCTTCTTCTATCTTTGCACGCTTTACTGCACGTTCAGCCTCCATTTTTTCTCTCTCCTCTTGAAATTTTTTATCAAACTCTTCCTACAATTGGGCATGCACACTCTCCACAACTGAATTATCAGTATATTGAGGGTGATTTCTCTTCCTTGAAGGTTTTGCTCCATACCCTTTACCCTTACATACTCTGACCTCTCAGTAAGAATTGTCGCCAATATTTCCTCTGACGTCATTCAAGCATCACTTTCTAAATCTTGGTATTGTTGTTAAGAAAGTTCGTGCATATGACTCTATAATAAAAATATATAAAACTATTAAATTAAAAATAAAACTAAATCAAAATAAGATATTAAACAACAATGCGTACATGAAGCTGTTCAGAGTGTGGGTCAGCCTATACTACTTGTCTATCTAATGCATTCATAGTATATGTTATTTACCACAGTTGGTCAGGAGGGATAGGTCATCCAGTAGTAGGATCTCTCTACAAAATAATAATGTACAAGAAAATACAAAGATTAGATTTTAAAATAAAAAAAAGGATTGAAAATTTAAATTATAGTGGTGATAGATTGAACTTACTGTAGCATATTCAATCTCTACAAATGATCGAGGACTACAAGTATATTTAATCATTTGCTTTTCTCGATTTATCGTGTTCCTTACACTTTTGCTCTACAACAAAATGTAGTAACTAATAAGAATTTAATAATTAAAAAAAATATAATCTATTTAGAAGGATAGTAAGATTTCTTAAATATGTCAGACTTAAAATATATTAATAACCACTCACAATCTTGAAAACTAATAGTTTGAGAAGGATCAACCAACCTATCCTCATCAGTCTCATATTTCTTGTAGTAAGAGTGCAGATTGTTCTTCCAATTTCTAAATGCATTTTGTAAAATAATTGATATAGCTATATGAAACTTTTCTTCAGTAATTACATTAGTAGGTTCAAATTTATCCTAAAATAAATAAATATAAACACTTTATATAATAATATAAATAAACTAAAATAAGTATAAAAATTTGACATAAATAATACATTTATTTTTAAAGTCATATCATGACCATATTTTTCAAAAATATTCTTCCAGCTACCTCCACCATCCCTGAAAGAGACTGTAGTTCTAAGAGTTAAACTACAATAATTAGAAAAGTCTCTTGCTTATGGACCGATTGCTCTTGATATAAAATCTGAAAATTTGACTCGAATCTTTGGTCCTTGTGCAGTCCTCAAATTCACGTTAATAGACTTATAAACTCCTCCGCACTTGTTGATTGCAGTAGAAGAGCCTATCATTAAAATTCAATTAGAACAATTAAATATTACATGCGATGTAAATCAATTATTGTAAAATTGAAGCAAACTTACCTGTACTACTATTTTGAGTATGGGGAGTAGGAGGAGAGTTGATAGGCATTTTCTCAAGTTACTGTTGCAATGATAGAGGTGAAATAACAGGTCTTGATTGAGGTGTAGAGCATGTACCTCAGTTATTTGTGTTGTCATTAGATATAACAGAAAGACCTTTCCCACCTCGACCTCTCTTTAATACTAACATATCCTACAAAAATATGCATTTCATTTAGGAAAAAGCAATCAATCAAACAATAATCAATATAGATATTAATAAAATCTACCATATCAATTAATTTTATTCAATTGAATCTTCCGTCGCACTATCACTTCCATCAATATCTTCTAATTTATCTGTTTCTTCTATTTCAGTTTCTATGTCACTTTCTTCCTCAGTATCACTATCAAAGTTGTCAAGAAAATTCTCTTCATCACTAAATCCAGTCTCTATGGCATTATTTTTATGTATTTATGTGGTTCTCCTTGAGCTAAGGTCTGCGTTTGTTCATCTTCTCCATATAAGTTAATGATAATATCATCAAGTTGTGTAGGACTTGCATGATAAACATTTAAATCTACTATTAACTGTTGATAAGGTTTTGTATTAACCATAGGATCATGGACCCCACTATTATCAATATCATTGTCAGTTGGTACATTAAACAAGTTGCGTGGGTTTGTTTTGACAACAACGAGCCAACCGGGTGCAACAATGTCATCCACATAGAAAACTTGCTTAGCTTGAGATGTAGAATAAATGGTTCATTAGTTTATAATGAATATCGCGTGTTAATACTTATGAACCCATACTTATCAACCTTATATCCTTTGTCGTTATGAGCCACATCCCACTAATGGTACTTAAACAAATATACTTTTCTGTTGCCTATGTAAAACAACTCATAAATATGCTCTAACACACCATAATATTCTTTGTTAGCATTAGTGTCATCACCCTTAGCTAGGATACCACTGTTTTGGGTTTTTTTCATGTTGCACAGTCTTTTGTGTGAAAATGAAATCCATTGCCTAAGAACATGGAATAGCAATTCACCATCGTCAATGTACCAATTGATAAACTTATGAGTTCATCACTGACATGGCTCTGTGTAGACAATGATGTCACCTTTTAGGACAAAAGTCATGTGTTAGATATTTTATATAAATATAATTGCTAGAAATACTAAGGCTCAAAATGTTATAACTTACTCGTGAATGAAACTATTGAGGAAAATCATATTGGCTTTGCTCACTCCTTGATCCATGGGCTTCAAGCTCTATTGTATATTCCCTACAAATGTTTATAGCAATAAGAAAAAAATGCAATATGAAGTATAAATTTTCTCTTTGAGTCAGGAAACTTACTCCATAAATGGCCAAACTTGTTCACAATTTTGTAACACATACATTTTTGCTTGATAGTATTCTTCATAGAGAAGAGAAATTGACTCACAATGTCCCCTAGCTTGACCATTTTTCTGAAATATTGTAAACTCAGGGTTGATATCATCGTTGGTATCATCATTCCTACGTGGCACATTGAATTTTGTAGGAAAATCTGGCAAATATATTGAGCAGAACGTGAGACTTTCATCTGCCAAGTATCCTTCTGCAATTGATCATTCGGGTCGAGCTTTATTACGAAATACGATTTAAGTGTCCGCAAATACCTAATGCATTAAAATTAATTAACATTCTATAATTATGAATTATAAATATACAATACAATTGACACATGTTACCTTTCTATTAGATACATTCAACGATATTAAACTAGTCCAGCAACTTTTGCCTCCCCTGCCAAATATATTAGCAAGTGAACTATCACATCAAAGAAAGCAGGCGAGAAGATCGTCTCCAACTTGCATAATGTCAATATTATCTAATTTTGGAGTTTGTCAAGTACTTTACAAGACAAAGACTTCGAACAAAGATTTTTAAAAATCTTCCCAACTCTATAATTGGTTCACACACCTTAAAAGGTAATAACCCACGTATGGCAATTGAAAATATCTCTTACAATAACACATGGTGATCATGACACTTCAAACCAAATAATTTTTGCTCCTGAATGTTGACACATCACGTACCTACTTTTAATTGTATCCTTCATCTTTCCAACCAAATCCATCACCATGGACACAATGTTATGAGAAACATTTCTTTCTATATGCATCACATCAAGATTATGCTATATTAGTAAGTTCTTCCAATAAGGCAATTGAAAAAAAAAAATACTTATTTTCCTCCAATTATAAGCACTATTATGTGTATGACGCTTTCATTTTGTACCCTTTTTAAATGACACATCATCTAAGTGTTGTAGTTGCTTTAGTACTTCATCTCCAATCAATAGAACTGGTGGATCCATATGCTCTTCTTTACTATCAAATGATACCTTATTTTTACGCTATAGGTGATTTTGTGGAAGAAAATGTCTATGCCCCATGTAAGACAACTTTCTCCTTATCAAAATACAATGCGTGTCTTTATCGCAACATGGACATGCAAATTTACCCTTAGTTGACCATCCTAAAAGGTTTCCATATGCGGAAAAATCATTTATAGTCCACAATATTGCTGCATGCATAATAAAATTTGATGGACAATATGCATCATATATCTGTACCCCTACTTCCCACAATTGCTTTAACTCCTGAATCATTGGTTAGAGGTAAACATCTATTTCATCACCTAGACACTTTGGACCAGGAATAAGAAGTGTCATCATAAAGTATAGGCTTTTCATACATAGCCATAGTGGCAAGTTATATGGCACTAAGACAACATGCCAGATACTATGATTGTCACTCATATTCCTGAAAGGTTGAAATCCATCACTTGCTAAACCCAGTCGAAACTTCTTGCATCAGCTGAGAAGTTAGGGTATTGGTTGTCAAAGTGTTCCAAGCTAAAGAATCAGCTGGATGCCTCAGTACATCATCATTTGAGTGTTTCTCCTTGTGCCACCTCATTTCTTTAGCTGTATCTCTTGACATATACAGTCTTTGTAGCCTTAGTATTATGGGAAGATGCCTCAAGATTTTATATGAAACCTTCTTTCCTTTATGTTTCTTTAAATTCTATCTAGGCATATTACACTTAGGACATGATTCTGTATTTGTGTGCTGCCCCCAATACAATATGTAATCATTCTCACAAGCATCAATTTTATGGTAATCTAAACCCAGATAATGAATTATCTTCTTAGCTTCATAGAATGAGTTTGGCACTGAAGCCCCCCTCTGGGGAGAACTTCTTTTAACAATCCCAACAACATATCCATATATTTATTACTCCAATGGTTTAGGCATTTTACTTGAAGCAACTTTACAATAAAAGAAAGTTTTAACATCTTCACACAACCTAGATAAACTTCAGTTTCAGCATCTTTTAACAAGTCAAAGAACCTTTTAGCCTGCACATTAGGCTCTTCGCTTTCACAGTCGCTAGTATTTATATAATCCACACATGGAACTCTATATGCATCACATACCATCCTTACAAAGTTCTCATTATCAGTATCATTTTCTAGGTTATGACTAGAAGTATCACAATCTGTCTGAACACTTCTAATTTCCCCATGCAACTCCCACACCTTATAACTATTCCAGAAACCCTTGCTCAATAAGTTTGTCCTAACATCTCTTCTCACTTTAAATATAACATTCATGCATCTTTTACAAGGGCAACATATTTGATTTACCATGCCAGGTTGATTAAATGCCCATTCTAGAAAAATATCCACTCCTTTAATATATGATAGGTTGCCTCTGTCTTTACTCTTTAATATGTAGCCAACTTTTATCCATTTTTATTCCCTAAAAAGGTAAACCTATGATACAACAAGAAAATCCCAAAAATATATAAGTACATGAAAAGTAAGGTAATATGCTAGTTCCCTGATATAAAATTATAACTTATCCATATAAAGGGAATAAACAAAATAGAAAGGAAGCTTGGAAATTTTCACATACAATCAGCAGATAAAATAAGTGAAAAGCACTGACTAGTAGTGGAAAATACAATCAACATAAAAGTATATAGTTAAGCTCCAAACTTTTGCCAACTGTGACATGTACAAGCTATAATAGTTGGTGGAGTTTTGTATTTGTGCTTCAAATAGAGATAAGTGGGGACAAACAAAACCGTGACAAGGAAATATGCTACTAGCTTGTCTTTTCCTTGAAAAACAAAAAGAAATCAAATATATTCCACTTACAAAATTATAAATTCTTAGACATAATTCTACACGTGGTTCCTACATTAATCCTCATAAAGTAACACAAGAAGTAAAGCAATTTAATTTATATATATATATTAGAAAAATTGTGTAAGCAGCATATAGTTATGATATTTTGGTGAGATTACTTAATTATGATATTTATAAGCCTTAGTTTAGCAGTTGGTTAAGAATCTAATCAGTAGTGTCATATCCAGAGAAGACAACTAATTAGCAAGTGTAAATTAATTAAAAAGCTGGACCTATAACAAACTTTTACTTAGTAACCTTAGCATGTAGTTTGCATTAATCAATTATCATTTGTGCATATATTTATGTATTATGACCAACCTATTGTCAAACAGCATACATATTGTTACTCCCCAAGTCCTATTTTCGGAAACTAAGCCAAGACATAATTAACAAGAAGAAAAAGACCATATGACACAATTTCAAACTTAAACTGCACCTCACAACTAGTTAATAAGTTGGGTTTGCATAAAATAAGGCTAAAACCAATGTCAGCGGCAAAAATACCAAAAAGAGAGAATGTAATCTCATTAGTATCTCATCAGGGCATTATAATGATTTGATCAAAATATATATATGAGCATAGATATATATTCTCATCCAACAGGCATCAATCAATGTCATAGAAACATAGTCAAATATCGTATGCATTCAAATATGAAACAATGTGAGAACTTGAGTCTGTGGGCCAAATAAACAAATAGATAGTTGGCGAGATGAGCTTATGATATAGAGTTGAGATGATTTCTATCTTCTACTAAATGTGTGTGTGTATGTGTGGATCCTTAGGTCAAATTATCAAATTATAGAACAGGCGTAATAGGATAGTCACAAATTTCACAAATTTCAAAAACCCCAAAGCTGAGAAACTCTAGGATAGTCACAAACAGGCGCAACATTTATGTTTATAACACAAATTGCAAAAACCCCAAGCATATATACATGAATTTAGTCACAAATGACTTGCCCAACAACTAAAGGAGCAATAAGAACAAATGTCACTTACTTTGAATGACAGCGATGATCTGAGGTGAACGACGGTGAAGAGACCAGGTTTTGAGATAAAGTGGGTCTGAAGCTGAGGAGGAGCAACAGAGGACTGACGTGTATTTGAGACTCAACGGAGTGCCGACTGCCAACTGTGAGGGGAATTGGCGCTAGCTAACTAGGGAAAGAAGGAAGAGTCATATGATGACTTGGCGAATGACAGCGAGGAGCGACTGGGTGCATGACGGTCGACTGGGTGAGGAAGGGAGAAAGCGCCACTCGTGGGGTTAAACCTATCCAGAAGAAATTAGTCGAGGAGGGGACCAGGTTGACTTACAAAAAGTATTAGCGGCGACAAAAAAAGTCACCGCTGAAAGTAGACTTTCAACGGAGACAACACAAAGTCACCGCTGATAATCTACTTTAAGCGGCAACAAAAAAAATCACCGCTAAAAGTCATTTTTACCAAACATTTTGTAACAAATATTCCTCTTAACAAAAAATTATATTTTCACTGCAATAGTTTCTATAACTCATTATAGAAATTTTATAAAAATTTTTAGACAAATAATAACCTATAACTATTTTTCTTGATTTTTTTAAGAAAATAGAACTTTAATTCATGAAAAATAGCTATTAAAATATTTTGGTCTCTTTTTGGGAAATAAACTCTCATAGTTTTATTAATTTTTCTTAACCCCAATATATTTTTAATGATTATTCTTTCCTTTATTATTTTTTTAAAATTTCACTTTTGATACTTTTAAATTTCAGACAAACACTCTTAAACTCAGTAATACCTTATACATTATTTTTATAAAAGTTTGGATGTTACATGAAATGCAGCAACAGAGGGCATATGTAATAGTAACTAAAAATGTATGTATGTACGTAAGTATTTTACGTCTATTCTTTCTCCTTATTTCTCTCTCACACATATCTCCCTCTGTCTATTTTCTCCCCCGCATTATCTCTAACACACACATACTAATTATCACGCGGCGATAAAGTGAACTCGTCGTTGAAAGTCTGACTTTCAGCGGCGACTATCTTGACGCCACAAAACCTCAGGACTTTTAGGGGCGACAAATAAAGTCGCCGCTAAAAGTCCATTTTCAGCGGCTACTTTTTTTGTCGCCGCTGAAGAGTCGTGGCCAAATCATTATTTTTTTGTAGTGCTTGTAGTCAGCACCATTTAATTTATCTAAGTTACACAATCTGATTCTTAATATAAAACCTAGTTAACTAATTTAATTATATTAAAGAAGTTAAATAAATAAGTTAATTATAATAAATATGACATAATCTCTTTAAAATACTCATGTATAACATTATATTATATATCAATTTATAAGTTATAAATAAGATTGGGTGAAAATAATGAATATAAAATATAAAATTGATTAGAGTCTTACATTTAGGATTAAATCTAACTTTTTAATTAACTCTTATATTAAGAACTGGTAGTAGTGTAATTTTTTATTAATGATGTTAACGGAGTTAAAGTTAAGAAACTGAAAATACTGAACTTAAGTAACTAAATTGTGTATGCTTTGGCCTAAAACAAACCAATATTTTTCATTCGACGAACACATAAGCTATCAATGATATATAGATGCAGTGGACAAGTAATAAGAACACATTGTACGTAAATGGAAAGAAAATAAGCCCCCATTATATAGCTACATACGAACATATCATTATAGCATAACATTATTTCAAGTTTTCAACCCCGTGGTAGAAACATGAGCAAGAAGTTCCACGTCACGTTCAAATTTTGCCATGTCATCCTCCGTCAAGCTCACGTAGGCTTCAATGCCCCCATCTGACTTGGTATCTTTAAGAGTCACAAAATTCTTGAAGTTTCGCATAGTAGGTACTACAAACGTCGGATTGGCCCATCCAAAATCAACCTCATACACTGGAAATCTACACAGTGAAGTGAAACCAAACATAACCATCTCTCCCTTTTCAACTGCTCTCACCATCTCTTCTCTGATCCGTATAGGGTTCCATTGATCTTCTCCTTCCCGAACCCTAGCAATAAAATCGTTGTCGATTTTATTTAGCTCTTCCCTTAGCAACTCTCCAAGGTCGTTGTTACACTCTCCTTGTTTGTCTAACGTTGGAAACGTTCGAAGATACCAGGAATAGTTTCCGAACGCATATTCTGGCAATGGAGGATCCATTCTTGGGCGTAGATTCGCTGCGTATCCCACTAAGTGAACCTTTTTGGTGCTTTCTTCTTCTTCCTTAGTGGTTGCCACAAACCTTGTCCATAGGAAAGTTGATAACGCTGCAACTCTTGAAGGGCGCAGATTCGTTTTGGAATATTTCGTTATCAGAGATTCTATTACAGATGCTTCAAATACGAACCTCTTACATACGAATTTGTACATGGTTGAAGTACGCGCATCGTATGACATGTCTTTTTTTGGCGGGAAGAGTGAGGAAGATTGGAAGTGGGTTCTGATTTGTTCCGGTTCGCCACGTGTCATGGCGGCCCAGCTCTTGAGGAACTGGATATACGACAGCGCGTCGGCTATCTTGTGAGAGATGCATACTCCGATGGCTACTCCGCCGCAATCGAAGACGTTGAATTGGACGCCGAGGACTATGTCGATGGCTTCATCCCTGTCGTAGGGAAGCAGTTTGCGGACATCAGCAACAGAGGAGTCAACAATGACGTGGCGGAGGTGGCACCTGACTCTTGTTTCTTTGTAAGGAACACCGTCGTCGTTGCAGTCAACGAGTAAGTTATTGGTTTCGAGTCTTCCGGCTAGAGGGTAGAAGTGATTTAAGACTTGAGATAATGATTTCTTGAGAAGATCGGAAGCGTCGTTGATGTTGAATTTGCTTGTGACGTCATCGGCATCGAAGAAATAGACCATAGAGTAGTAGACTTGGGGAGCTGTCTGATCGATAAAGGAGAGATTATAGTGACGAAGATGTAGAGGTGTAGGAGACGAAGGTTTCACTATTTCTGTAGAGATTACTTCAACTTCGAGACTCATCTTTGTGATTTTTCTCTTTGGATCGTGTTTGTTTCTCTGATTCATTGCCTAATCAATTCCTTGTATTTAACTTGTATAAATCCGATGGATAGGGATATTATTTGCGAGTTCGTGAAAAACGTGGGATATAGTTTACTATTTATGTCACTACAATTTTGTTATCTTCTTATTGACGTACTCCAATTATTGAACGATGTAATACGTCATTAATATCACTTGTTAGTGTTTTATACACTATCAGCAGCCAAAAAACAATAATTACTATCCTTGTTGTCAATAATATTAAAAAATTTTAGGCACATGTAAATGGTTGCGTGCAAGCAGTACACGGAGGATAAGATTAATTTTTTTTCTTAGAATTGACGTGGTGTTTTCGACACAATTTTTGGGCAAGAGGGGTGGTTTTTTTTTTTTTTTTTTTTTTTTATGGATTGTGTTCTGGCTTGATTCATTCAACTTCTGATAATTATCGGAGGAGAAGATCCAACAAGTATAATTTAATTCAAAATTATTTGTCGTATTTTTGTTAATTATACAAAGGTCAGTTTGTTATGATCGACGAAATACAAAGAGATAACAATTACCAGAATGGCTTTTTCTTTATTCGTGAGAAAGCCAACGTGGCTGTATAATAATGAAAAAACAAAAGGTTGTCAAATTCATGAGTTTATGACCAACAGTGGCTTCTCTTTTTTGAAAGGTGATAACAAACATAAACACAAGATTTCTTGGTGGTGATATATGGTGAGGAATAAATAAATGAATAAAATCTCCCTTTATATAAATAGCATCACTAACTAAAATATAATTTTAACCAACTAATACAAGATCTGATATAATTCTAGGTGGCGTTTTAGAGGGCCTCCAAATCCTAGATTAGACGGAAGTGGCATGTCATATCATGTGCATTTAGTTTTTCTTTTGTTTTATGTTATAACAGGCTAAGTATTTCATTAATTATTAGGAAAAATTTAAATTTGCCTATTTATTTTCTAATTTTTGCTTTTAATAAAGCCATGGACCAAAAGTCATTAAGTTATGTAAATTAATTAATTAGTTAAGTTATTAGCTAGGTGACTAAAAATGGATTGCTAAGCTATTTATTTTATAAGAGGCTAGTTAGATTATGATTATATTTGTCTATTTAAAGAGCTCCTCATGTAACATGATTTGAAGTTTGAGATTAAAAAAACTGTTAGTTTAGACTTTATCAAAAAGGAAGTGATAAACCTTTTTATGTATGGAAAAGAGGGTGAAAACGCCCTAAATTAAATTAAGAAGATATGTCTGAATTGATTCTGAGTATATCAATATGAGTAAGATCCCTCGAACAGTTGGGAATATCAATAAAATCATATTATCATACTCAATATGAGCACTGTAACATGTTAGTGTTTGCAGTGAGAGAAACCTTTTTGTGATATATTTTTTTCAAGTCATATGTAAAACGATTAGAAATTAAAGAGATAGAGGAATGTCAGAATATCAGAGGAGAGGGTAGAGAGAAGATAAATTAGAGAAGTGGAAAGATCAACTAACTGTTAATTCAACAATTTATCAATTTTTTTGTGAAATAGAAAACCTAAAACTAGTTACAAGAATAATAATCATCCTAATTATAAAAATAATAAAACTAATCATAATCAGATTCTAAAATTAATAAAATAAAAATAAATTAAAATAATCATAACATATAAAACCTAATCAGATAATGTTTCATCATATGTTTTTATCTCCTATCTCATCATTTCTCCCCCGTTCAAAGAATTTAGCTCCTAATGAGTTAAAATTGATACACACAGGTAAGGAGGGAAGGGCGGGATAAATAATTCTCTTAAAGATAAATTCATATTATATACACATCAATTTATCTAAATTAGTCAACAATCAATGAAAATACCAAGGTAACTAGACATCCTTATGTCACAGCTACCGAGATTACTCCTAAGGGATATAAGTCAACCACACTTATAGAACAAGTTTTGAATTGGCACACAAATAATATTGTTAGTTAAAATAAGTTTCTCAACCAGATTGACTTAAAGCTGGATATCATTACTTTTAAGACTGAGGACTTGATATCCTGTAGTGGATGTTTTGATAGAAGAAATCAAGAAGTTGCATCTGAGGCTCATTTTACTGGCTCAATAGCTTGACATTAATTTTAGAAAATACATTGACTAAAGATACTTTGGACCTAATTTCTAAAGATAGGAGCAAGAGCTGTTAAAAATCAAGGAAAAAATCATTATGTTTAGTTTAGGTTGCAATTAATATGGAAGATGTTATGGCTCTGAAAAAAAATTAATAGATAAAGTTAATTTAACAAAGGATATATATATATATTTGTTGCAGAAAATTTCAATGTGAAGGAGTAACAGAGTGGTCTAAGATGGAGGGTGAAATTCAGAGGTCCTATGCCTAGCCAATGCAGTAGCGAAAGGTTTTTCCCCTTTCTTAGCGCGTGAATTTACCAAAGTGCCCCTCACCCTTTTTCCTTTCAGTCGTCGTACCCCTTTCTTCATTATGCTCTGAATCCATCGACGGCACAGGGGGAACAACAAGAGCATACAGCGGAAATCTTCACGCCACCAGTGTCATTTCTTCCCTAACTTCCTCTGCCGTGTTATTGACGCTGACACTATCACATCGTATGAATTTCCGTTTGCCTATTATTGGAGTTCTCTATTGTGGGGTTCAGCTAGCATTGTCGTCGTTGCTGTGCGCGACATTTATGTGCTCGCATTCCATTTCTTTCCCTGCTCTGTTGTTGGATATAAGTGGCAAGATACTGTAGCAATTCATAGCTGACGCTGTTCTCTGGTGCTGTTGCGTGGTGCTACCTTGTGGCGGTGTGTAAAAAAGGGGATTGGAAGCATAGTTGATGCTGGGACATTGGAACCTCCTTGGATTTTGAACTATGTGGTAAGCTATCAGATTTTCTTCCTTTCTTTGTTGTTATGGCTGTGAGTATGTGTATGGGGATTGGATTGCTCTGTTGGGAAAAGATTGAAATGGTGTGTGCTGTGGATAAGGAAATTGCATGTGTGAGTGATTGTGTTGATATCGTGCTACTCTGTTCTGTGGTTGTAAAATCAGAGAGCAGTGGCCACTGTCGTGTTCATATTTGACTAAGGCTCAGCTGTTGAAAATCTCTCCTTTCTTTGTTTCTAATCTGTTGCTGTGTCATTGTATTGTGGTCACAAGTTTACCATCATTGCTATAGATATACACACTGTTGCCCTTAATCAGAGTATATGTGTGTGTGCTTTGCTATTCTGAATGTTGGTCTCTGAGTGAATAAACCTGTGTTTTGTGTGGTTGCCTTGTTCTGGGTTCAGTTATCTTGGATATCTTTTGGTTGTTATAAGAGGATTAAGGAAAATTAAAGGGATGATAGTATGATAATGCTGTAAAATGAAAGAGGAGACAGAAGCATGCCGTCATGTGTTGTGTTGTATTGAATGAAAAGGGTATATATATATATATAGCTCGCTGTGTGGGTTGATATATAAATATATCTATATATGTGTGTGAGACATTGGTGCTGCTATGAATTGTGAACAGTATATATATTCATGGCGATAGTTAACAGAAGCAAAGAAAGAAGCTGTCATGTCATGTGTGGTTGTTTGGAGATATGTGTGCTGCTGTTTTGATATAGAAAAGAAAGAGGAAAGACATGGCTGGCATGGGGGTATAGATATATGTATATATGTATAATCTTTAGCGATGTCAAATTTTATGGAAATGGTTAAGGAAAACCAAAGCATGGAATTTTGAATGGTAATAGTTAAAGAATTGGTTAGGTAACCTATCCTTGAATAGTTAATTTGTGTTAGGAGTTGTAAATCATTAAAGTATGTTATGGGGTTCAAGTAATGTTTAATTAGGTGTTGTTTAAACTTAAATTTTGATGCATTGAAGGAATTTTAATATAAATCAAGTGTTAGAAGAGGTGAAGTACATTTATTTGTTGAATAAGGAGTTTGAGAAGTATGATGAACTTATTTGTCTTTAGATGTTCATTAAGTGTGATAGAAGAATGGATAAGGGCAAATCGACATAATTGGGTAAAGATTAGTCAAATTTGATGTGGTTGCAAGTTTGAAAATTTTCATAGTTAGAGGTTGTGGTTTTTCATATTTCAAGAGTTATATAAAGAAAATAGTCTTCGATACTAAAGAGATGAATAGTAATCATTGATGGAACGTTTCATTTTCAGAAAATTTAGGAAAGTTTGACCGAAGAAATGTTATAAGATATTTTTTTCCTAAAAGTAATTATGACCTTGGGTAATGCTCGCTATCTAGGAGGGTTAGAAGCTTGTAGCGTATGGTTGTATGGATATTTGATTGAATTAATGTCGGTTGGTTGATGTCTTAGGAGTTTATGTATTGAGTCTTTGTGAATGATTGAAAGCATGGAATGAAATGGAATATTAGGTTAAAGATGATTTATTTTTGTCGCAATGTTAATTAGAGTGTTAATATATTATTTTGGGATATCAGGGAATTGGGATGTGATTATTATCCAAAGTTGATTGGCTGAAAAGGGTAAAGGTTTAAGAGCATTGTAAGTGAGTGAATAACATTCCCTAAAGTTAACATTTTATAAGTCATGGGATTTATTCTCATGACAGTTAGTGGCATTGAGCTACTAGATTATTTTGTGTGATTTATTCTTGCGACAATTAGTGGCCTTGAGCCACTAGATTTATTTTGTGGGATTCATTCTAGCGACTGTTAGTGGCCTTAAGTCACCATATTGGTTATTTACCCTCGTGGACTGTATGTCCACGCCTGTTTCGTGGCTTCGAGCTGTCATAATGGTTAGTTACCCTTATGGACTGTGTGTCCACACCTATTTATGTTCCGTTGAAGTCATACAGAAAGATTATGGTTTTCAAATGATTACTTTTAAACGATTGATTTAAAACGGTTATTTTAAATTGCTTTCCTTGAAATAAAAATATTTATGGAAAATATTGTATTGAAACACAAAATGTTATTGGAAACATGTTTATGCATTATTTACTTCCGTATTCTTTTAATCATATTTTTGGAACGTTATTCACGAGTCGATTATTTAGCTTCAGATAGTACAGTTGACCATAATCCTCCCGCGGAGCAGTGAAGAGCCTCATCGTAGATCCGAAGATTTGTTTTTGAACAAAACTGCTTTTAATGTAATTATCATTTATAAAGTAATTTTATTATCTTGATAAAAGGCTAAATGCATAGTCCTTAGAAAAGATTATGTTTATTTTGGAAAACGTTATGGAACCTTTGAACATTTGCAATTGGTTATAGTATCATCGGGAGATCGGTTATACAATGATGATCCTGCCGAGATTCCTACATAGGACTTGCTTTTGATTTATGAAATGTAATTTATCATGATTTTTGTTTCAAACGTTTCATCTAAGGTTTTAGACTTTTGAAATGTGAAATTATTCATATTCTGTGCAGGTCATGGTTCAAATTTCGAGATGTAACAAAAGAGAAGCAATAAAAATATGTCTAAGATTAGGATTATGAGATTCTCCCAAAGGATAATATTTTTATCTTAAGACCTACGGGTTATGATAATATTTCATCATTTTTCCTCTGTTTGAAAAATTTGGCTCATGACAAGTTAAAATTGATGCACAAAGGTAAGAAGGGAAGGGCGGGTTAAAGAATTCATCTCAAAATAAATTTATATTATATACTTGTCAATTTACCTAAATTAGTCAACTAGTTTTTATATTATGTATAATTAACTTATTTATTTAACTTATTTAGTCTATTTAAAAATAACTAATTAGATTTTATAATTAGGACTAGAGCTAGTAATATAAAAACTTTTGTTGTAAAATACTCTACTAGTGTTTTTATTTGGCACAAAATTTACCTCGACTAATTAATTTTCTAGATTCGTCCCTGTCGGCAACCCACAAGTTGGGTCAAGTTTGCAACAGCCAAGGTGCCCAGTTTGCACACTTATCATTCGGTGAATGATATATAAGTCAATTTTTTAAAATTAGACTTAGATGTGCAAAAAAAAAAAAAAATTAAACTAAGTTTAGAATATAAGCTAACTCTAATAATATTTAATAGGACTGCACATGTAGGAAGGGTTGCCCAATGCCCAACCTAGAGGATGAATAACTTACATTTTATAGCCTATTATTTGACTTTGCCCGTGAAAAGCTTGAGTCATTTTGGTTTGAATAGGGTAGGCTTTTTTGTCCAAGTAATAATGTCATGTTCACAATTCATTAAAAATAAGGCATAAAATTTTTTTTGGTCCAACTTACATTTCATAATATCGCATGTGATGAAAACTTTAATTAAAGCTCAATAAATAATATTTTAAATATAAAATATATTTCATAAATTCATAACATGAAATATTCTAAAAGAAAAATAAATAAATATTAGTAGTCCACGTAATTTCATAATTGAACATTGGGCAATAGGTCTTAACACATTATCCTTATTGAACAAAAAATAGATAACATGCAAACATCCACAATTCATTAAAAATAAGGCATAAAAAGACCATAATGACATAATCATGTGTCTGTGCATATGTGTGTATTATTTGTAAATAAAATTATGTATAATCTCTAGATAGAGCCAAATGGGCAAGAAACATATCTTGCCTGATGCCTAGCCTCCCTAGCATTGTCCAATTTTCTTGAGGCCATTTTTTTTTAGCTGGGCTTAGAATTTTTCTACTAGGCTCAAGTGGACATTATGGGTCATTAGGCTATATGACATCCTTAATATTTAAAATATTTATTTTTTTCTCTATTTTATGCTCTATACAATTGAACTTTATAAGCAATTAATTCATTATAGGGAAAATACAAATCAGACCCCTTATATTTTAATCGTGTTTTGTTTTTAGTTTCTATAGTTTATTTTTATAATTTCTTATAAATAACATTAGACGCCTCCTAAAACTTGTATCTTACATATAAGACTAGAGGAATATTTATTTTTATCATGATTGCTGAAAAAACTCTTCAAAGTTGACAGCTTGTTTAGGGACTTAATTGATAAAATTAAATTTTAAAGACCAAATGGATAAATGAGGCAAACATGAAGACTAAAAGTTTCATTGGACTTTGAAAAATATATGAAGCTACTGCCACAATAGGTACAATATAATTCTGGGACGATAAATGTGTACAAACTAGACATGCTCCTATCTTGAATAAATTACACACGTTATACGTACCAAACAGTCGATCTATAAGACTTAAAAAAAATGGTGAAATGAAAAAAAAAATCTTGCGGATAACATAGCTTTCAAAATATTCGGATCACAAACATCGAAAACAGTAGCTTAATTTCATTTGGCTGGAAAACCCAATATATATATATATATATAGTGTTAATTATAAATATTTGCAATCCTAAATTCCAGTCCTCCATGTCGGGTTCAAACTAAAATTTCTCCTTGTTTAGTTAAAAATTGAAGATGAGATAAGTTTGAATTTATTTGCACTAGCTGGGTCTTCCCCTCCAATGAAATATAGTAAATCACGTTTAAAGACAGAAAAGGCAAAGAAAAACGACCATGCATATTTTGCAAGCATTGTGGCATTTGTGTTCTCTTTAGTGATTTGAATTTTATAAGTTGAGTGAATAACGCCACCAAAAAATTATTGTATAAATATATACGAGGCAATGAGAAGAGACAAAATTTTAAACAAAATAAATAAATGAGAAGAAAAATTAAGATGAAGGATTAAAAAAAAGAAAATTATGAATTGTGATTAAGTGTATTATTATGCAGTTAAAATTTTTACTGTTATTCTTAAAATTTGTACTTTTTAATGTTTGAAGTTACTTTAAATTACATTAAAAATATTAACATATATTTTTATTATTCATTTAATTTTCAATTCATAGAACAATAATTTTCGTACCAGGATATATTATTATACCCTCCGGCCCCTTCCGTTCCATGAAATTAACAATGACAAATAACCATAACCATAACTCCTCAAGCCGGCAACAAGGATATACTTTATCATATATACCTTTGTCATCCATTACTTGCACGCAACCACTCTTCAAATGGTCACTTAAAAATGTTTGATATTTATTAAATAAAAATAACAATATATATTATTGAGACTATGTCAATAAGAGGATAAAATTGTAATGATAGAAATAGTTTACTACCTATTATTTTCTTAATCTATATATTGACGAAGTCCATCATGTGTGTTTGCTTTACCTCCAAACTAAAGTTTGAAAAAAGGGCTTTTGGTTTGGACAAAACATTAAATAAATGGCCTTTAAATATCTGTAAGAGTTTATGGACCAAATTGATATTTTAAATTATGATTTCGGATAAACTAATAGGAATAGACTGAAGGGAAAAAAAGAACTTATAGTTTATCTAATGACTATTTTACTCCTAATTTTTCTAACACTCTCTCTCATCTCCCTCGTCTTCATCAGTCTCACTCTCTCCCCTCTTGACAAACTCATATTTTTATATATTTATTTATATCATTTTGTTGGGTTTTTATCATTATTTTAGTCTTTAATTGATTATTTGTGTACTAATTGGATCAGTGTTCTTTACATTGATTTAATATTTAATAGGGGTATAATTGTCATATTTTTATTATTTATTCTAAACAATTATTTTTAAAATAAAAGGTATTACATTATTATGATTTGTATTTCAAGTATTTAAGAGAAATTAAAATTTATAAATGACAATAAATAACTATAAATTCAGACATTATACTGAAGGACACATAGGCCAAACTCATTAGGTTGTTTAACTCATTTTTTCTCAGCTTTTAACTTGTGTAGTGTGCACAGGAGAAGAGGAGTACCGTGACGCCACCTCTAACTATTCATACCAGCGTCCTCCATTTCCACCTCCCTTCCATCATCCACCCACACCCTTCGTCCTCCACCACACCATTCCATCTCCACTCTCCATACAAGCCCTCACCTTTCATCATCTACTTCACTTCTTTTTTCCCGATGGCAGTGTGCACATCAGGAGCGACAACGAACACAACAGTGGGGGATGGTCGACTGCACACCAAACTATTCAGACGTAGAGCCGTCATTATTTGTTCATCTCTATCACGCAGTCACCATCCATTCATCATCACCCAAACCACCACCGTCAACACCTCCAGTCCGTCCTACACAGTAGCTCCTCAGAATAGCGCAGATGACCATGTGATTTTCTGGTCATAGCAACCAGAACATGAGGGAACAATGAAGGTAGCAAGTGAGACATAAACCAACAGTGTAGGCACAGTCTTGTCTGACCATGGGTGTCTGTGAAAGCTTAACGGTGGTGTCGACTTCTTTGGCAAACCATGGCAAGAGTGTCCAAATTCCCCAATTTAATGATTAGGGCTTGAATTTAGAATCTCAAAAGGAAGTTTAAGTTATTCTAATTTTTACCCATTAATTATCTTATTATTTACAGGTATAATTTTATAATTATTAAAAAATTTATTAATAATTTATTTATATTTATTGAGGATTATGATAATTATATTACTATTTAACATTTAATATTGAGCTGATTATAATTTAATTTTATTACTCTATTTTAGATATTAAGATTATTACGGTTTTAAAAACTCTTAGATAGAAAATTAATTTAATAAAGAATATATATATTCATTACAGAATATTTTAATATGAAGTCATTAGCTGAGTTGTCATATGATGGGAGGTAACTTCAGTAACCTATGTTCTAGACCCAGTGACTGCAGTAGGTAAAGTTTCATTTTTTAATGCGTTAAATTACAAAAATACCCCTACCCCTTTAGCCTTCAGATGTTGTCCTTTTTTCTTCATTCTGCTCTGAGTTCATCGATAGCACAGAGGGGAAAATAGCGTGAGCATAGAGCAAAAATCCTCAAGCCATCGGTGCCGTGTACCCAAGCTTGCTTCTGCCAGTGTCTATACCGTCTTGTTCCATTATCGCTGACTCTCATCCTTCTCTTTGTCAATATATTCCCATCTTGGTTTCAGCTGGTCAGAGGGAGAGTTAGAGCAGAGAAATTGTGCAGAGAGGTCCGCATCTTTGATTTGCCACTAAGTAGTTAACACTACTCCTTGTATCTGGATTACTGTCGTCATCGTGTTATGTGTTGTCACTGCCAAGTGTGCTCTAGTACTATAGCAAGTCTAGATTCCCAATTTTCTTCCCGTGGCCGTTGCTGAGCAAGGCGAGACTGTGGTCAGTCGTTGCCATTGTGCTTACTTTGTCAATACTGTAGAAATCTCATTGCTTCAAAATTCCTCTCTGCTACCATTGGAGTGTCGCCATTATTGCTACATAAACTCTGTTTTCCCTTTCTTCCCTATTCTTCATCAGGTTTTTTAGTAGAAGTGTGGTAAGCTTAAGACTTCTCATCCCCTATTGATTTTTGTTAGCCTTGGTTTAAAATTTGGTTACTTTCCTCTTCTGGTTGTCAAGACTATCAGGAAAGAGGAATTGGAAATCTTTGTTAATGTTTAAATTGGTTAAATTTTGTGAACACAAGGAAGGGAGTCAGAAACATATCATGTGTGTGCATCTTCATATATGAATTGATGTTAGAAATTGATTTTGGCTTCGATGGCAATATTATGTAAGAATCCTACAATTCTGGTTGAATTGAACAGATCATATCACACATATATATGTATATGAGCATATGCTTACTGTTGTTGCTATTGGGGGTATTATTGTAGGAATGATTTTGGTCAGAGAATGCCGTGTACATGTATATATGTGTGAGTATAATACTATCATGGTAGATTAGAAGTTTGCTACTGTGGGGATGAGATTGGACATTGTTGCTGTTTACATGTAGGCATATATGTTGCTATTAAGATGAAAGAAAGAAGAATAAAGAAGATGGGATTGCTACCGATATTCATATACATCTATATATATATGTATAAATGAAATAGGAAACTAATGGAAGTGAATTGTTGGAATTTACTATGAGTAAAGAGAGGAATTGATGAGCATATGCCTTTGTGATGTGAGATGTTGGACTAGTATTTGGGATCATTAGTGAAATAGGGGTGTTAAGTTGAATAAAAGAATATGATATTGGTATGAAATTTTGAAATTAACTATGGTTATAAGTTTGGAATTTTCATAATTAAAGGTTATAGTTTTCATATTTCAAGCGTTATAAAGGAAATAAAAATGGTGATAAGAGGAATTGTTAGAATATTTCAATGTTAGTAAGTGTAATGAGATTGTTGTGGTGGTGGCAAATAAACGGTAATTTCTTATGGATATATTTATATATACATAGAGATGAATTGTGAAAGTTATAAATATGTGCAAATGTCGTGTTCAAGATTTAGAAATGAATAAGTGTTTCAATCATTTTTCATTATGGCCAATACATCTCAACATTGATGCCTCTATATTGGTTGTAGATTAAGATAGTGACTGGATTATGGTTTAGGAGTGCATGTATTGAATCGATGTTGAATGATTGATGGTGTGTAATAAAATAAATATTAGATTAAGATGATTACTTTTGATTGAGACTTTGAATAGAATGTTAACATATTGTTTCAAAATACCAAGGAATTGAGAAGTGAAAACAATAGAAAATTGATTGGCTAAAAGAGTAAAGGTTTAAGAACGTTACAGGTGAGTGAATAATGTTATATTAAAATAGCATTTTTAATAAATTGTTATTGCATTTAAATTATTGAATTTCAAATATGATTTATGAAAAACCAATTTACGAATTTATAGTTTTAATTGTTAGAAATGATTTTCTTTCTAATGGTTTACAAAAGAACTACGATTATGTATGAAAATGGATGAAGAAGTTTTTTAAAAGAATTTGGCAAAAGTTGCATTGAATTGATTTTATTCATGAAATATTCCTATGTGAAATTCATATGTTTCTATAGTAACTTGAGATTTGATTTTAAATGTTCATACTGGGGGTGTTGAAATTCAAAGTGGTTTTACCAAAGATTATTTGAAACGATTGAGATCATTAAATGTGAAATGCACCCCACGCATGTTGAAAACATTTTAGAAAGGACGGAATACAGAATGCTTGTTGCTAATAGCAGTACTATTAGTCCTTGGTGCACCTTAGTTACCCAAGTTCGATGGATATCCGTGAGTTTCATACTCGTAACAGTTATTCATAGAATTTATTCTCACGCTTATTATTCGTAGATTTTATACCTGCGCCTATTATTCGTAGGTTTCATACCTTCACCTATTTAGTGGCTTCAAGCTGCGCCTGATTGGTTATTTACCCTCGAGGACTGTGTGTCCACGCCTATTTCATGGTCTCCTGCTACGCATGATTATTTACCCTTGTGGACTGTGTCCATGCCTGTTTACATTCTGTTGAAGTCCTACGGAAAAAAATGATAGTTTTGAAAGGCTTACTTTAAACAATTGATTTGAAATGATTATTTCAAATTATATTTTTCCTAAAATAAAAATATTTGTGGAAATGTTGCATCAAAGCACGAAATGTTATGAATTACATTTTTAACATGTTGGAATTGTTTATTTTCTGCTTTTTTAAATCATGTTTTTGAGACATTATTCATGAGTAAATTATTTAGCTTTAGATAATGCAATTGACCCTAATCCTCTCGCTGAGCAGTGACGAGCTTCGTTGCCGATCCGAAGCATCGTTTTGACAGTACTACTTTTGATGTAATTATTATTTATAAAGTACTTGTATTATTTTGATAAAAGGGTAAATGCTCCACATAGATCTTAGAAAAGATTATGGTTGTTTTGGAAAGATATTACAAAAAATTTGAACGTTTGCTGTCTATTGTAGGGTTATAGGGAGATCGGTTATACAACGACAATTTTACCGAGATTCTTACAGAGGACTTGCTTTTGATTTATAAAATAAAATGAATTATGATTTTCATTTCAAACGTTTTATTTGAGGTTTTAGGCTTAAAGAATATGAATATATTTATATTATGTGCCAGTCATGGTTCAAATTTTGGGACGTGACAGAGATTTTAATGAATATTTTGTAATTTTTTAAGGTTACTTGAATTATGGGATTATTGTATCTCTTGCTGGCTATAATCATATTTTTATGAATTATTTGTGATTGAGAATTTGTTTTCAATATCCTTAATTCTATTTTATTATTCTAATGACAATTAATAGATTAGGATTTAGAAAAATATTTTGTGACAATTCGAGGTGACTTGGTTGTGAGATTAAAAGTTTAATTATAATTCTTGATTCGTTATTTTTAACTCTCATATCTATTGAAACTATCATTACCTGCGCTATTGAATTGGATGATTACATTTATTATTGTTAATCACTTTCACTTTCATTCCATTGAATTTAAATCACTTAAGTATTGAATTAAAAATACTAAAAAAATATTTTATTCAAATTCATTTTAATTCTTGGCATTTCAAATTGAACACTATTTTATAGTATAGGTTGCATTGCATTTAGTTATTTAAGAATTTAATTTCATTTTTAGCTTCTCAAAGATAACAACTCGAGGTTGTACTATACGCAATCATTAGTTTAATTTTTAAAGTAAGCCCAATGAGACATCAGACTTAGATTGTTTCACCTATCCTTCGTCATCACCAAAGGAGGAAGAGGCGGTGGTGCTGGTTTTGTGGTAGGCCGTGCTGTCATCGCTGGTCTCATGCTACTGTTGTTGGTTTTGGCCGACAGAGGTGGAACAAAATGGAGGAGCTTTGATGACGATGGATGCTGTCAATGGGTTGAATGGCTAAGGTGTGGTGACAAAGGAATCAACTCATGGATGATGGAGGATGGGTGGTTGACGACACAACATGAGATGGAGATCTATTCGCTTCTTCCTTGTTGTCTCATCCCTGTTAGATCTAGTCGGTCCTATTGTTTCCTGTGGTCGTCGGCTGTTGAGGGAACTGGAGGCTTCGTGATGATGATGATAAAGAACAGTAATACATATTTATTATTTATTTATTTTTTCATCTTATACCCATTTTGATACTTTATTAATCACAAAAGTAATTATAGTAATAACTATAATCCAAACACTCATTTTGTTTATAATAACTTTTTTTATAAGAATTTTTAAATCACTTATTCTCTAGTTTCTCTAAAAGTTAAACCAATTGGGCCATATATAAGTATAAACAAGTTGATAACAAGAATTGTTCGAGTAATAATAAGAAGCTACCCCGTAAAGAGAGAGAGAAGAAGCTAAGCACCAAGAAAATGAGTGTAGGAGTGGAAGTAATCTCTACAGAAATGGTGAAACCATCGTGTCCTACGCCTCTACATCTTCGCCATTATCATCTCTCTTTCGTCGAACAGTTCACGCCCCAAATCAACAATTCTATGGTCTACTTCTTCCATGTTGACGATGTGGCAACAAATTTAACAGCCACTAAGCTTCCCATCTTCTCAAGACCTCGTTATCTCAAGTCTTAACTCACTACTACCCACTCGCCGGAAGACTCGTCACCGACAACTTACTTGTAGACTGCTCCGACAACGGTGTCCCTTACCTTGAAACCAGAGTTCGGTGCCACCTCAGCCACGTCATCGACAAACCCTCGCCGGCCTACTTCAGCAAACTGCTTCCCTATGACATGGACAAAATCGTGGACCCCACCCTCGGCGTCCAATTCAACGTCTTTGATTGCGGCGGAAACGACGTCGGTGCGAGCCTCTCCCACAAGGTTGCCGACGCGCTGTCGTATTTCCAGTTCTTCAAGAGCTGGGCAGCCATGAAACGTGACGAACAAGAACCAATCAGAACCCACTTCCAATCTTCCCCACTCTTCCCGCCAAAAGACTTATTAGGATATGACTCGATCAATTCAAACATCGGACAGCACAAAGTTGAGGGAAAACGGTTCGTATTTGAAGCATCCGTAAGAGAATCTCTGAGAACAAAATATTCCAAAATCACAGAGAACCTTCATCAAGAAGGCGAAAATCCCTCTTCAAGATATGAACAGGTTTATTGCCGCCACAAAAGAAGAAGGGAACAATAAGATTCACATGGTGACATCCACAGTGAATCTACACCCAAGAATGGAACCTCCATTGCCAGAATATGCGTTCGGAAAATATTACTGGTATGTTCCAACATTTCCAACGTTATACTACAAAGGAGAGTGCTACAACCTTGGAAGACAGCTAAGAGAAGATATAAACAAAGTCGACAATGATTTTATATATGAACCTTCAAGAAAGCAAAGAATGGAACCCTAATAGAGAAGAGATGATTAAAGCTATTGAGAATGGTGGGTTGGTGCTTGTTAGCTTCACTTCACTGTGTAGGTTTCCGGTGTACGGGGTTGATTTTGGTTGGGGTAATCCTACATGGATCGGACCTCCTAGGTGAAAATTCAAGAATATAATTGTTTTTAAAGATTCAAAATCAGGTGGTGGCACTTAAGCTTATGTCAACTTGACAGAAGATGACATGGCTAAATTTGAACTTGACGAGGAATTTCTTGCTCATGTGTCTAGTTGAAATAATGTTACACTAATTTTATATTTATTGTACGTCTTGGGTGCTTATTTTACAATTTATGTACTGTGTTCTTATCCTTTAAATTTACAATAAATTTCAATAAATTTATGTACTGTGTTCTTACCCTGTGTTTAGATAGAAAGAAAATTAAGGTGGAAAGATTATTAGTAAAGAAAACTTCTAAAAATAGTAATTTTTTTTACCATTTTAGGAATTTTGTTTTAGTAGTCACTCCCTCCTATTTGCTCTCTATTCAAACATAGTATAAGCATATTTTTTATCTCATTAATAGAAAATGTTGAGTCAATGAATTCAAATGATGACTATACAATTGAATGCTGATAAATGATAAAGCACACATTAAATTTTTAACCCTTAATATAATATTTTTATATTATAAAAATATAATATAACAAATATATTTTATACTTTAAAATATAATATAAAAATATATTTTATTTTATAGTTTAATTTTAAAATAGGGTTAATAGACAAATTTGCTCTAGAAGTTGTTATTATACTAATTTGCCTTAAAAGTTTTCACTTAGAGCAATGTTACTCCAAAAAATTTGTTGAGTTCAAGATTGCCCTATAAATAAAATGGAACAATGTACACCTTACCGTTAAAATATTAATTATTAACGTCAATTTTTTAACAATTAATGTTAGTTTTTTTTAATAGGGTGAGACAATATTATTATATTTTGAAAATTTTGAGGTAACATTGAACCAAAAACTCCACCCAAGGTAACTTTACTCCTTAGCCAAAGTTTCTAGGATAAATTTGTAGATTAACAATTTAAAATATAAAATATATTATATTAAAGAATTAAAATTTAAGCTTGCTTTATGCTTAATCAGCACCATTTAAATTTATCTTAGCTAGCATTTTTTATTAATGAGATTAATAGTATTAATATTAAAGGACTAAAAATATATTTTATAAATTTAAGGAACTAAATTCAACCTTACTATAAATTTAAATTAAGAGGACAAGGTATCTTTTGGCCCATAATAAACCCATATCTTTCCTTCAACGAACAACTAAGCTCTCAATGATATAGATGCCGTGGACAACGGACAATTTACAAGAACACACCAAGTAAATTGAAAGAGAATAAGTACCCAATTATGTTGCTATATACGAATATATATAACATTAGGGTAACATTATTTCAACCCCGGGGAATAGAAACATGGCCAAGAAGTTCCACGACACTTTCAAATTTTGCCATGTCCTCCTCCGTCAAGCTCACGTAAGCTTCAATTCCCCTATCTGACTTGGTATCTTTATAAGACACCAGATTCTTGATTTTCCATGCCGTTGGTGCAAAGACTTGGTGCAAAGAAAGATGCAAAGAAAGATGTGGCACTGTTGATGGATTCAAGAGATGGTGAAGGAATTGAAGTGCTTGTGACAACATCGTTTTGGTTCTAAAAAAATAGTACCCATCAAATTTGTACTTTAGTCACTGTTTTATTAGATAATATCTAATTTATATATGAATTTTATATTTATTAGTAGATGAATAAATTTTTTTTGAATATTATTTTTTCATAATCATATATAAAATTTTTGTACATTTTAATTATATTATATTATTTTAATCATGATTATTTGACCCTCAATCCAACTACAATTGGGCTACTAAGTTTTAAACACGGTCTTAACCAATTTAATGACCATTCCAATATTTAATATTTTTCTAAAGTAAAATCGTCAGTACATAATAAGAAGGAAAAATGATAATGCCACTGCTTAATTTCTCTATGATAATCTCAGCGCAATTTTACTCTCAAGAAACACAGTGCTATATCCTTAATATATATTAAATTAGGGAGTTAATATTAGTCTTAAATATAAAATATATTTTCTATATTTATTAACTTTTCTAAATTATCCCTACTAATACCCTATTGACAATTATCAAATAAGAGAATATGGGAGTTAAAGAAGCTGATTAGGATATTTTATTTTAGAAAAAATATATTATATTAACTAATTTAACTAACTTTTTTAATCTAATTAAATTAGTTAAATATGTCATATATTAAAGATTAGAGGAGTAGTTTCTTTTAACTAATTCACACGCACTGTTAAAAAGTATAATTAAAAGTATTAAATTTGTTATAAAATTTAAGTAATCTCTAAAATTACTTGTCATGCCCTCAAAATCATGGGGTTACATAGTATAAGAAGAATTCATATTCCTTAAATATCAAACAAATAAATAAAATAACTTATTTCATGATTATAACATATATTTCGTTATACTCAAAAGGTAAGTCATTTATAGAAATTTTGGAAGAGTTGTTATTATATATCATACCTCCAGAAAAATTTACAATAGCCCACAATTATACCAAGTAACATGCATAACTCTATTCAACATAATATATACATATACTCTATCAAAATAGCAATAGATGACTGGGATCCTGTCTATAGACTAAGTGGGGTATCTAATTTCTAAAGAATATATATAAGTTTCTATTTACATTTTATAACTACTACATAAAATAGAGTGGCAACTTTAGACCAACAGAGATGCTCTCTGCTGTTCAGCTAGAGAAATATGACCAATAGTTCTATCTGAAACCCAAATAATCTACTGATGAATAACATCCCATTAAAAGAAATAAATAAAATACAAAAAGAAATAATGTAAACACATTTAACTTTGAATAATGAGACTTAATAATAAATCTCAATTTTCAAATTATACAACTATAATAAAAATGAAACTGTCTCAAAATCATTAATCAAATCAATATAATATCTAGTAAAACATCTTAAAGAAATTAGTTTAAAATGGTAATCCTCAAAATTTCATTTTTCCGTAGAGTTTCAACATAACGAATAACAAACTTGGATGCACAATTTACAATAGTAACTAACCATTCTAGCATAGCTTGAAGTCATGAAATCAAGCGTAACACAAGCAACAAAATTAAGCTCAGGTACAGGACCTACGAATAACAATCATATGTATAAGACTCACGAATAACAGACGTGAGAATGAATCCCACGAATATCTGGCATGAGTACTATGCTCACAAATATCAAGTGAGCTCAATTTTAACTATTGTGCACTAAATACTAACAATACTGCTATTAGTAACGAGTGTTATGTATTCAGTATTCTCAAAAATCAATTTTCAAACATGCATGAAGTCAATTAACATTAATCAAGAATAAGATCTTTCAATACTAAAATCTCATAAAAATATTCCATAATCAAGGACCCAACATGAAAATCAAAATAAAATCTCAAAAGATTTCCTAGGGTTGAAATAATGTTACACTAATTTTATGTTACACTAAGTCGCAAGGTTGAAATAATGTTACACTAATTTTATGTCTGTTGGGTGCTTATTTTACTGCAATTTATGTCCTTGTTCTTGTCAATATTGTCCATGTTATTTTGTCATTGAGTGATTGTTTGTTAATCACATGATTAATGAAACTTGTGGGTTTGTTTATCATTAAGAAATTGTTATAAATTGAATTCAGTTTATGAAGAGCCAACTGTGTGCGTCTTTTCTAGGCTCTCCTAGGGTTTTATCGAAGCGGCGGATTTGCTAGTTTTCTCTCATCAGTAGTTAGGCCTGTTGATGGCGGGTTGGAGTTTTTGCTCAGTTCTACAAGAATAGGTGTCGATGGCTAAGGAAAGGAAGGTAGTTAGTAAAGGCTTTATATGGGATTGGGGCTGGCCATTTGTGATATGAATCAAGAATGGGTGGTGACAGTTTTGATGGGCAACGAGTTTCTTCATGAGTTCTGGATCGATGGCTCCACTTTCAACGGCTTGGAGATGAAGGGGATTGAAGATACAAAGAAGGCTGATGGTCGGATGGTTCTGACTATAGTGATAAAGATGGTTGGGTTCTCTATTGTATTGATTCCGAAGCTTGATGGAGTAGAGAGTTGGAGCGATTTGTGTATGGTGTTAGAATTAAAGGGGGGAAATGGGCCAGCCTGTGGGTTGCGGGCCAGCCCCCCATAACCTGCGGGTTGGGAAAAGAACCCACCCCCATCTAGCCCGCTACCTTTCTTTTAATATTTTTAAAAAAATATTTTTAAATTTTTAAAATACTAATAAATTTTTTTAATGTTATATTAGGATAATCAAAAGAATTGCTAATGTTATACTCTTAAAATTTTCTCATTTTTATAAAAAAATATCAAATTTTATAACTATAAATTTAAATAAATATTAATATAATATTTATCAATTATATAATATTTTAACACATCAATAAATAAGTAATCATCTTTACTAGTATTATATAATGAGGGTATTTAAAGTAATATTTAAGTAAAATAAATAATAATAATTTAAAAAATGAGCTAGTAGGTTGGTAGGAGGCAAGTTGCGCTGGCATTTTGCAAGCCCAAGCTCACCCCAAAGAGGAGGTGAAACAGGCTCAACCCTCAGGCTAGACCCATTTTACCACCTCTAGTTGGAATTTAGGCTTAGATCTATCCTTAGTAAATTATACCCAAGTCCATAGGGTTCAAGAGATAAGAACCAAAAGTCTAGATTATTATCTAAAAAACTTTTTCCTTTTGTTCAAACTTCAAATTCTAAAATAAGGGATCATCTTTTGGATAATCTCCATTATAAATATTGAGATAATAAGAGTGTGTTTTTTTAAGATAACAAAAAATAATTTCTCTCCTCACAACAATTTTTTCTTTCTGCTCTCTCTATTCTTTCATAATAATATATTTGTTGTGCTCGAATACCCAAATCCATCAATGTGACCAGTTATCGCGTGGCTACCAGAGAAACTGATTAATATCTTAGGTATGCCTGAATACCTTCATTAGTACAAGAGCCATATTGATATTGGTTGTGATCATATACTATTCTCTATTTTTCTTCCCCTGCCAACAATAATCTATATCGATATGCATATACATGTTGTTTGAATCATGTGAGCATGGATATATATATATGTGTGTGTGTGTGTGTGTGTGTGTGTGTGTGCATTACTACCTTTATCATTCTATGAAAGCATGCATTTGTTACTAGATGTGTTGCTTGCTAGGTGTTTGGGTGTATAAATCCTTGATCAAAGCATATGTGGTTTGATGATTGTCTTATATGTTTTTAGAATTCTTTGCATAAAATTGTATGTGAGTAACAAAAACATATATTAAACCTAATAGAGATCATAAAACGTAATCAATGAACTCATCAATATGTTCACTACAAACACATCGCCGAAGACTGAGAGTTTCAAAAAATTATACCTTAAAAAATGAAGGTTTCAAACCAAACACCATCAACATGTATAGCTTGACGAGATGATTTTGATGACACCAAGAACGCGTCAAACAGAGCACCAATGGTGGAGTTATAGAGGAGAGAAGTTTTGGGTCAAAATTGGGGTTATGATTTAGGCTTCAAAAATAGTTCCATTGCGTAGAGCTCACAAAAATAGTGGAAAACAACTCTAAGAATGTTGAAAGTAGAGGTTAGACAGCGAATAAACAAAAGAGAAAAGTTTTTGGGTTAATGGACTTGATCTGTTAGCAAATTAGGTCCATCTTGACCCATCTAGATGTTGAAGACAACCTCATTTTGAAATTTAAAAAAAAAAGGAGAAGGCTGGTGAAAAAAGTTGTTTGGTAGCCTCTAGACTGGGCCAAACATTGGATCTAGCCTAACCCAGACATAAATAAGGAAATAAAAAAAATTGTATCGGTTGGAACAATCCATTTCCAAAAAAAAATTGGGTTGAGTTGGCCCAACTCGATCCATTTAAAAAATAATAATTCTGGGTCAGGTTGGACCCAATAGACAGAAATGTCACGTGGCAGCGCATGGAGGCCATATGTGGGGCCTGATAGTGGGGCTCATCCAGGTTTTTTTTTCTAGATTTAAGCTTCTAAAGGCGCGTGAGGATGTGTTCATACTCCTATTGAGGTGTGATTTGTTCCTAAAAAGTTCTAAAAATCAAGATCTTCATTTTGATATATAATTTGCCCATTTTGGAGTAATTTTAAACTTATTTATAAGTGTTCAATGTATTTTCTAGTACTTTTATATGTTTAAAAATATTGAAAAAATACGATAAATAATGATAGTTTGTATTTTTTAAATCCTAGGGGAAAATGAGTTAAAGGACTTTAAGTAGCAATGAAATTACTGAATATGCTCTATTAAGCTTCTCATATATGGACAATTAAAATCCAGAAAATGAACCTCAGAATGATGAATTATATCTTAACTTATTGAAGAAGAAGATCCATAGGAGCTTGAAGAGCTTAATGGTCCAAATGAAGAAAATCTTGATACATATCCATAAGGATCTCTTGAGCATAACACAGAGGAGGATTATGAGGAACCAATAAAAGATCCACTTCTCGAGGAGCCCCATTTGGTGTTCCCATATTCTGAATCTATCTATATGCCTTCTCTCTTGAACAACTTATGAATGAGGAATAAGAAGTAATCCAACCCTGTACTCCAGTTTTGGCTAGGAGGATAGCTAAAGATCAAGTAGCCATACTCATGAACATAAAAGGTATTTATAAAGTTCTTTATAATTATGCCGAGTTCATGACTAACATGAAAGACACAAATTCTAAGCTAAAATTATGATGGAATACATAAGACAAGTAAGAGATAGAAGCAAGTTTATCAAAAAATCTTTCTGGGTTGAAGCTATAAAAAAACTTCAAAATTTATACTTAGGTCACATGAACTTAAAAAAACTAAGAGAGTTGTTCTTAAATTTTTTTCACTCTAATCTTGATTGATATATATTTGTACTAGTTTTCCTTATGTTTTATTGCATTTGAAGACATGATTTCATGTATTATAAATATATTACATGTCTTGTTTTATTTAATAAAGCCCATTTAAATTGCAATTTGATTATTCGTGTATAATCTAAGCATGGTTTTTATAAGTGGGAGCTTTTAGAAGATAAGGCTTCTTAAAGTTGTGTTTTATTTGTTAAAATACTTGTATAGAATTCTTGCTAGCAAATATAGTTATTGCTAATATATGTGTAATAAAAGGTACAAACGTATGGTCCTAATCATGGATCTTACAGTGTCATTATTCTCTAATCAAGAAATAAGTACATGATATTCTATACTTCACTGTATTATATGACTGAAATATTCTTTGGTTCGATTCTCTTTAGAAGAGAACCTAGATTGATGGCAACCAAGAACATTATTGCTAAATTAAATAAAAGTGAAAACTAAATGGAAATAATTGGGATATCTGGCATTGAAAGGTCCAATACATCTTAGAGGAACAAGATGCTATTGAAAATATGAACCTGAAGTTGAAAATACGTTCAAGCAAAGGAGAAACTAAGAGTCTTACCAGGCTTAGAGGAAGAAGAATAGCATAGCTATAATCAAACTTCATGAAATCACTCAAGCCATATGAATTGACTAAAAGATAAATTTAGTGGTGATTCTGCTAATAAGCTTAGGAGGTTGATGATTAAGTTTGACATCTATAACCTTAAACAAACACTCTTATGAAGCAACAACTAAGTGAGATGGCTAACATGATCAAAGAAAAAAAGGAAGCTGGTCATGCCTTGTTTGACACATAACGAGTGAAAAATGTGATCAGATCACTCCCTACTGGTTGGGAGCATATGAAAGTCAACTTAACCCACAATCAAAATATTGTTACTTTTAACAATGTGCTAAGCATTTAGAACTGAAAGATGAATGTCTAAAGGCTTACAAGACCTCTAGATAGGCCTATTTGACTGAAGATTCCAGTACTTCCTAATCAAAGCCCTATTTCAAGTAGGTCAAGAAGTTCCAAAAGAAAGGGAAAGAGGATGTTACTCAATTTCAAAAGAGCAAAAGGCAATTCAAGAAGAAGGGAAACAAAGGTAGAAAGAAGCATCTAGACCTGAAGAAGGTCAAGTAGTACTTTGCTTGCCAAAAGATGAGTCATGTCGAGCTTGGTTGATTTAAACATGCTAAGAAAGAAAATATATTAGTAAATTATATGAATTCACGTGCTTCATATGTTTTCAGTACTATTTTTCAAACAAAAACTATTTCTTCTTCTTGGGTTATTGATTTAGACTCCAAAGACTACGTAACTAAGGATCAAGAATCCTTCGTGGAGTAACATCAGTTACCGTACCAAAACAAGTAGCTTTATCTAGGGAAAATACAAGGATTGAGGTTATAGGTATTGCCACCTATAAATTTACTTTGTGTGTTAGAAAGACCTTAATGCTCTATGTACTTCAAGCTCCCGACATCTAACAGAACTTAGTATCTATTTCATGTCAGTTAGAATTTGGGTTTAAAGTAAAATTTCATGAGAAAATTGTAGACATTTTCAGCAACTCAATTTTTTATGGTTCAACTTTCTTATTCTAAGAGTTATTTGTTTTAGATATTGTTGGTAGTTCTAATATTAATTAATACTTTTCTATTTCTTTTAATAATATTAATATGAATACTTGGCACGCTAGACTAAGACATATTAATTAAAGAAGGATTACTAGGTTTCATTGCAAACATGGAAATGTCCTTAGGTGAAAATTGTCTAGCTGGCAAGACAACAAGAAAGCCTTTCAGTAAGAGAACAAGAGATGAAAGTCCATTTTTAGTATTTTATTACATTTATTTATGATTTTTCTTGATATAGTCATGTTTATTTGATCTCACATAAGTCTAAGGCCCTTGAGTGTTTCAAACGATACATTAATTAGATAGAGAATCAAATGTATAATAAAATCAAAGCAACCAATTATCCCTAGCACTCCACAACATAATGGAGTCGCTGAAATAAGAAACATAACTCTTCTAAATATGGTTAGGTTTATGATGACTCAAGCAACCTTACCAAATTCATATTGGGGAGATACTTTGTTGATAGCAACATTTATACTTAACCATATATCTTCAAAATCAGTCATTTCTATGCCTTATGAGTTATAGATGAAACGTAAGATGGATTTAAGGATCCTTAGACCATGGGGTCAGTAGCGTACATCCATGATGAGTCCCATAAGTATGAAAAGTTGGGTTATAGAGGGAAGAATTGTATATTTATAAGGTACTCTAAATAGTCAATATGATACATTTTTATAGGTGAAAATGAAGATGGATGGAACAATGACAAAAATAGAAGCGTGAGATACTACATTCATTATGACTGAATTTTTTAATATAGGAGATTAGAGCTAGGAAAGTGGGTCGGCCTACCGTAACCCATAAATTGGGAGGGCATAGTCCGCCCCAAAATGGGCTGGCAAAATATAGCCCAAGCTAGCCCCCACCTTTTTTTTTACTTTTTTTTAATATTTTAAAAAAATTATTTCTAAAATTTTAAAATACTAATAAATTTTTTTAATGTTATATTAGTATAATAAAAAAATTGCTAATGTTATACTCTTAAAAATTTCTATTTTTATAAAAAATCTAAAATTTTATAACTATAAATCTAAATAAACATTAAGATAATATTAATCAATTATAATATATCAATAAATAAGTAATCATCTATACTAGTATTCAATAATGGGAGTATTCAAAGTAATATTTGAGTAAAATAAATAATAGTATTAATAATTTAAAAAAAAGGCGGGCTGGGCTGGGCGCTTGCATTTTGCCAGCCTACGCTTGCCTCTTTTTTTGTGGCTGACCCTGTTCTACCAGTTTTAGAGGCAATATTGATTGCACTGTATCTCTTTATGAAGAACATGAATAAGAAAATGCAGAATAAATTGAAAAACCAGAAACATCTAGGTATGTCAATCTGAGTGGGAGCTAAGAAAGGTCAACACAAATATCGAAACAAAAGAAGAAATATAAGTAGGCAACTACCCTAAGAAGGAGTAATAAGGAAAATGTTCTTATGAGACACTTCCAAATAAAAAGAGAATCACTCCTAGGTACTCTTGAAGGGGACAATTGACCTCGTTCTATACAAGAGGCATTGTCAAGTCCTACAAGGAGGAGTAGAAGAAATAAATGGAAGAAGAAATATATTCAATGAAAAATAATCAAGTCTGAGATTTAGTAAATCTACCAAAATGGTGTAAATTTATTGGGAACAAATAGGTTCTCAAAATTAAGAGAAAAATGTATAGATCAAAAGATAAATATAAGGCTCGACTAGTAGCAAAGCGATATACACAATAGGAAGGGATAGATTATGAGATACCTTCTCACTTGTTGTGCTATTTAATTATATAAGATTTATTATGGCAATAGTAAACAATTTAAACCTAGAATTACATTAGATGATATAAAAACTGCATTTTTAAATAGTAATTTGGATGAAGAAATATATATGGAACAACCATTAGGTTTCATTGAGAAAGGAATGGACAACAATGTCTATAAACTCAAAAAGTCTATTTATGGATTGAAGTAATCATCCAGACAGTAGTATTTGAGATTTCATAAAGTGATAACCTCATATAACTTCCAAATGAGAAGAAGATCATTGCATCTACATCAAGTGTTTTAAGGATAATTCTGTTATATTATCCTTATATGTAGATGAAATACTATTAGCTGGAAATAGTATAGATTCAGTAGCAGACTAGCAGCTATTAAAGAATGTCTCTCATTGAACTTTGAAATAAAAGACATGAGTAAAGTAGAATACATATTTAGAGTTAAAATCCAAAGAGATAGCTCAAGAATAATCATTTATCTTTCACAAGAGAGTTATATCAAGAAGATACTTGAGTGATTCAATATGAAAGACTATAATCCCATGGATATCCCATTGGCTACTAGAGTAGCCTTAAGTCCTAATATGTGTCCCAAAACTAAGTCAAATAAAAAGAAGATAGAAAGAGTTCTATATGTCAGTGTCGTTAGCAGTCTAATGTATGTAATAATATGTACAAGATCATATATCTGTTATGCGGTAGGGCTGGTAAGTAGGTTCCAGTCTAACTCTGGTAAGAAACACTAGAAGGAAGTGAAAATTATCTTAAGATACTTGAAGGGCATAATTGATTATGCACTATGTTATGAAGGAAGTAATGATCTACGCTTAGTAGGACACTCCAATGTTGATGTAAGTGAAGATGAAGAAGAGCGTATATTGACTTCGGGTTATACCTTCTTGATGAACAATGCTATATGTTAGAGTGGCAAAAAGAAAACTTGTATTGCCTTACACTCTATAGAAGCTAAGTTTATGGCATGCACTGTAGTAGTGCAAGAGGCTTTGTGGTTGAAAAGATTCATAGAACACCTTGGATTTAGAAATGAGAGGATCAATCCAGTGTTAGTTCATTAAACAATACTACAACCATAGCTAAGGACCCCCAAGTATCATGGCAAGACCAAGCATATTAACATAAAGTATACAATATCCAATATATCATATAGGTTAAAAAGGTTAACTCTCTCACACAAGTAACCACCTTTGACGCTCAGGTGGAGTGTGTAAAGATGAGACATTTGTTTTCACCAGTAAAATAACAAAGAGTGTTGATATGGTAGAGAATAAACACAAACTATATGTCACCTCGATTAAAGTGTAACAAGTCAAGATGATATATGTATACTTAAATTGGATCAAACTATAGAAACCTATTCCATGATGCTTGCAGCTAGACAGTAAATCCTTCAACGTTGACATCATATAAGATTAGTAGAGTTGAAGAGTTTGGGTCTAAATAATGAGAGTGTCTTGAATTAAATATGTTGGTTTTAATGATAAATCCAATACGACATACACTCTTATAGTATAAGAGTAACACCGTAGCATGTGATACATACCACATATTCTAGAATAACCATAAAAGAGAAACAAGTGAAAGATCCTTATTTTATTATTGTGTGAGCCCTAGAAAGAAACAATCTTTTTAATGGTATCCTTTAACTTTGACTATATCATAGATGTATGTTTCAACGACTAATACTTTAGCATATATCATGTGATCATGATAGATACAATCTAAGGAATCATGATAGGAAAGTGGTTAATCCATATCAAAGTGATATATGGGTGAAAGGAATATTATCTAAAATATACACACATATGCTAGTATCTGTGACATGTCCCTTATGATATTTTGTTGTATAATATGGACACTAAGCTTACAAGAAAGACAATCTGAGCCAGGTCTTGATTCGAGAGGGATTAGATTGACTATAGATAAAGTGTATATAATGGAATAACATAACTCTTTATTTGGAGACCTATAATTTAGATTTGACATATTACTCTCCCACCCAGACTTTTCCTCTGCTCTCTCTCTTATTTTCTATTAGTGTATTTAATGTGTTTGAATACTCGACTTTGTTAAAGTGGCTAGGTTATCCTGTTGTTGCTGAAAAAAATGGTCTATATCTTAGGTATGCCTTCAAAGATGAAGGCTTTATGATTTCCTTTAAGATCATTTCAACTTTGTAATGGTCCTAGAAAATAAATTGATAAATCATACCACTTTACTAATACATATAGTACTAATACATATAGTATTTAAAGCAATTATGAACAAAATAAGCTTTTAGTTGAATAGTGTTGAGGGTGGTGGTATGAGTGAGAGGTCTAAGGTTTGAATCCCAACTCTCTCTCCAAAGTGAATTTTCATTTTTGTTTTAGCTTATTACACGAAATTCCAAAACTTCCCCTTTGCCATTTTATATTTGTAAACTCCCTTTCTCCACTTTCTAGACACAGTGAAAGTGAAAAAGAAGAGAGGATGAGAGGCTTTGCAATTTTGCCCAAGACTACCGTGACTATGATTCTGTCTGTTCTTGTCACCTATGCTGCCTTCAACCGTCGTTATTCTTCTCTATCCTTTTCTATTCAACAACAGCGTTGCTGTGACTATGTCATCGTCTTCCTCTTCTTCAAAGTAGAGAGACGAGAGCGTGAGAAAGAAGGGAGAAAAACTAGATTCTTGTGGTGACCGTCAACCACCTGAGGTAAGTCCTCTAAAGCCTCTTTTGTTGTTAGTTTCTCTAATCTGCAAGTTTTCTGACTGTGTGTACTGTAGCTATTGAAGAATAAAAAAAATAGAGAGAGAGTCAGAGACTGTCGTCGGGTATAATGGGCACTGTTTTGGTTTTGGAAAAGATATATATATATATATGTAAGGATGCTGGTGTTATGGTTTTATTGAACATAATATATATATATATATATGATGATAGATGCTACAAGAAGGGAAAAATGAGTGAGGCACTAAGGATCAATGATGATATGTTATCTAAATAAAACCCAATTCTGTTACTCTTAATACTCTTTTACAAGGCTTTTGCAAAACTAATCAAATGGAGCAAGTTGAGAGTTTTTTTTAAAAAAATTAAAAGCATTGTTCTTGCCTCCATACAATTAGCAACTTATATTGTTATGGTTGAAAAAAAAAACTATTGAGCAATGTAATATATATATTTGGTGCAAGGAATTTCAATATGGTCAAGTTAGCAGAGTGGTCAGAAGGCGCGGGTTGTAGCATTAGGTTCTGTGTTCGAATCCCAGCTATGGCAGAAGTGAGGAATTTTTCATTTTTCTAGCGCGTGAAATTACCATTTTGCCCCTCATGTCTTTTTCTTTCTGCAGCCGTACTTTTTCTTCACACCTCTGAAGTTCTTCAGCGGCTGCAGGGGACGGGGAGCAGAGAGTGAGCGGCGACAAAGAGGAGTTCACGCCAGCGACGCCGTGTGACCAGACGTTGCTTGTGTCAGACGCTCCGGCCGTGTTGTCACCGCTGGAGCTGTCGCCTCTAGCACAGTTCTGGCTGTTTGATAAATGAAGCGAGACGGGGGGATCTGTTGACGGGAGTCGCTGGTGAGGAAGGAGTGGTCGTGGGGTGCTGAGAATTTCATTATTGTTGGTCTGTTTTCAAATTTTGGCGCTGTTAGCAAGCACCATTGCTGTCGTCGCCACTACAAGCATTCGGGGTACTGTAGCAAGTCTATACTTTCAAGTTTCAGTTCTGCCGCTGAAAGCTTCAAGGTCAGTCGAACTGCTGCCTTGCAATTCCACTGTCCTTGCTGCTACCATCGGTGTTGCCGTGCTTCCTGAATTGCCTTCGTAGGAGAAGAGCATAGGAGCGTTGCCGTTAAGGAGGGAATTTCTCGGCAGACGATGCGTTGCTGGGAAGCAATACTGTCGCTGGTTTAAGTTGTCGCCACTGCCGTCAGGTTATTTCAGTCGTTGCTGTCGCCATTTAGAAATTGAGTCCTGGAGTTGTTGCTTTTAATCCTCAGCTCAACGTTGGAGTAGACAGTGTTAGGAGGAGCTAAATCAAAGGGGGCTAACCAAGGAAGCCAGAATGCATCGCCGGAGACTGTATTGCAGAGTTATCGGTGATAAGTGGTAAGTGCCCGACTCTGTTTCTGTATCTGTCATTATAAATTTTGGGAATTCTGAGGCGTGGGTTATTGTGGTAATTTTTCATGGGTGAATTGTGAGCCTGCAGAGCACATTGGTAATGTGTTTTATGTTCAGTGCTGTGAAGGCTTTTGTGTACAAGTCTTTCTGTTAAGGTATATATATGTGTGATATTGATCTGTTTTGGGAGTAAAGGCTGTTAATTCGAATGGTTGGAACAAATGACCCTTTTGGTGGCACTCCTAGAGATATTGAGAATGCGTCAAAGTAGTAATCGAGAAATGGCTAAGCTGTTGCTATAAGTATTGAAATCCCGATGTAAATTATTTTGCTTGTTTGGGCCGTGATGTTTCTGCTTTGGATTTAAATATTTTTCTTCTGCTATGTTACAAAATCTTGGCTCTGTTGCTATCAACGTTTCTAAGTGATTGCCAACGCTGCTGTTTCAATGAATATATGTATGTTTAGTGCTGGTTCTGGAAATTTGTACTTATAGATATATATAGGCCGTGCATGCGTGTGTCTGTTCGTGGTATTATTCTGAGAATCATGAGTTTTGGGTTGGTTCACCGAGAAGGAACATGTTTAGGCTTGAATCATATTATATGACTGCTGTTGTGAATGATTGTATATATATACACTGTGCTCGTGGGTGCTATAAAGATATTCAGTGTGTGCGCTGTGATGTTGGTTGGCAGTTCTGGGGCTCTGGTTGAGGGAGATTGATATGTATATGCATATTTATCGTTGGTCCTGGAAATTTTGCTTGTGGACAGATTTATGTATGTATAATGGATTTGAGAAATTGACAACATTGGATTAATGGAATTAGTGAATGAAGAAGAAATTTGGAGCAATAGTTGGTATTCTTGGGAATTTAATTCATGAGTAGCACATATTAGTTGAAGGAAATAGAAGGGGTTCTGTTGCTATGCATATGTGTATGTGCTATTGTTTTGGCTTAGTGTATAGTTATATATACTGCTGTTGTGATGGTGGCAAATGAACGGAAATTTTTGATGGATATATATATATATGTATGTGTGCATATGCACAGAGATGAAGTGTGAAAGTTATAAAGTTGTGCAAGGGTTGTGTTAAGGTTTAGGAATGAATAAGTATTTGCCTTTATGATTGGCTGTGGTTTAAGAATGATGAATTTTTGTTGCAATGTTGGCTAGAATGTTAATATATCATTTTGGGATATCAGGAAATTTAGAAGTGAGAATAATCAAGTGATCGGCTGGAAAGAGTAAATGTTTAGGAGCGTGGCAGGTGAGTGAATAACGTTCCCTACAAATTTACATTTTCAAATGCATTGTTATTTTAAATGATGAATTTCAAATATGGATTTCGAAAAGCAACTTTTACGAAATTGTGGTTTAAATCGTTAGAAATGATTTTCTTTCGATTAATTTACAAAAGGTTATGATTATGCATGAAAATGGATAAAGAAGCTTTAGAAAAAGATTTGACATTGAACTGATGTTATTCATGAAATATTTCTCTGTGAATTGCATATGTTTTTACAGTAACTTGACTTTGTAAGTTCATGCTGGGGTAACAGAAATTCAAAGTGACTTTATCAATGATTATGATATTTTGAAACGATTGAGATCTTTACATGTGAAAAGGACCCCACGCATGATGAAAACGTTTTAGGACGGAATACAGAACGCTGGTTACTAACAGCAGTACTGTTAGTCCTTGGTGCACCTTGGTTACCCGAGCTCGACAGATTTCACCGTGGGTTTCATACTCGCGAAGGGTAGTGGTTGAGCTACCAGATTTCACCGTGGGTTTCGTACTCACGAAGGGTAGTGGTTGAGCTACCAGATTTCACCGTGGGTTTCGTACTCGCGAAGGGTAGTGGTTGAGCTACCAGATTTCACCGTGGGTTTCGTACTCGCGAAGGTTAGTGGCTTTGAGCCACCGACAGTTAGCAGCTTCGAACTGCCAGAATGGTTAGTTACCCTCGTGGACTGTGTGTCCACGTCTGTTTTCGTTCTGTTGAAGTCCTACAGAAAGATCATAGTTTTGAAAAGATTGTTTTAGAACGATTGATTTAAAATAGTTGTTTCAAATTGAATCTCTGAAATAATAATGTTTACAGAAAAGATTATGGGCTTGAAAGGATTATGTTTTTCCTGAAAGAAAATGTTTATAGAAAATGTTGCATTGGAATACGAGATGTTGAAACATGTTTACGCATTGTTTATTTCTGAAATCTTTTAAATAATGTTTTTTCTTGGGACGTTATTCACGAGTAGATTATTTGGCTTCAGATAGTGCAGGTGACCTTAACTCTTCCGCTGAGCAGTAAAGAGCCTCGTTGCCGATCCAAAGTGTCATTTTTGACAAAATTACTTTTGATATAATTATCATTAAGAAAGTGCTTGTATTATATTGAAAAGAAGGTAAATGCTCCACATAGACCTTAGAAAAGATTCTGTTATTTTGAAAAATATTATGAAAAATTTAAATATTTTATTTAAGATGTTAGGCTTTCAGAATGTGAATTTATTCATATTCTGTGCCGGTCACGGGCCAAATTTTAGGACGTGACATATATAAAGTAGATAATAGTCTTATGGTTGTTTTGAAAGCTTATTTTATGATAATAGAGCCTTAGATTATTAAAGCAAGCACAAAGGTTTTAAAGTAATGTTTAGATTGATGTTGTTTAAGCTAGAGATTTCATATTATAAGATATGATTAAATAGATGAAGAGTTGATTTGGATTAAATTTGAATTGTTACAGTGATGAGTGGAAGTTTAAGTTCATTATTTATCACATATATATATATATATATATATATATATGGCGTTGTAGTGTTGGAAAAGAGGAGTTTGAATGGTCTTAGAAATTGTTTTACTACCTAAGCCATGTCTAAAAGCACATAGAAAGTGTTAAGGATAATAAATTGAAATGTTAATCTTGAATGCCTGTAAGAAGTTAAGTGGTGTTTGCAGAGTTGTTGGAAATTACTGATAGATGATTTTAAAGAATATAATATTGAGTTAGCTTATTAATATATTTATTATAAGGTAATGTGCATGAATTAATTGGATGCACTCATATAGCATAATTTGGTTATATAATTCATTAAAAGTATTGTCAATGATTTTGTTTTGAGATAAACTGAAATGGGAATAGAGTATATAATAAAAGAACTAAGAATCATAATAAATGAGATATTATGAATATGTTAGATAAAGTTATAACATTTATGTTCTGGGACTTTAGGAAAGTAAATAAGTCAGAAGCGAATGAAAAGGCGCAAGTGATATGTATTTGGGAAGTAACTAGGTAGGAGTAAGTGATATATTTGGAAGTTCATAGGTAAGTGAATAACGTCCTATAATTATTAATTTTGAATGCTAAGAATTTTTTAGTAACTCAACCTTCATTTTCAGCCATCTTTAGAGTGATAAACTTTTATTCACATCCATACATAAAACTAAAATTTAAACGTCTGTGTATTTTGATATAATGAGAATTCATCGTAGATGATACCAAAACTTATTATACCCCTCAAATATTTCATTTTTCTCATGAGATTGAATTTGTATGTATGTATATATGTATGTATGTATGTATGTATGTATGTATGTATGTATGTATGTATGTATGTATGTATGTATGTATGTATGTATGTATGTATGTATGTATGTATGTATGTATGTATGTATGTATGTATGTATGTATGTATGTATGTATGTATGTATGTATGTATGTATGTATGTATGTATGTATGTATGTATGTATGTATGTATGTATGTATGTATATGCTCAATCCTCCACATTGACACAGTATATGCTATATCACATGTATCAATATTAATACACTAAATTCTCATAATTTGTTCATAACCAGATTAAGCAAACAACAACACAAATTTGCATGTCATTATCATAAGAAATATTCACATAGTTCTCAAAACTAAACTTTGAAATACTTCTCAAGATGATATATTGTTTGAGATTTCCACACTCAAAATTATATTTGATTCACCCATGTTTTCAAACTCATTTAAACCATTAGAATATTATAATATGTCATCTACATACCAAGATAAATATATGCTAACAAATAATAATATCATAAAAATTAAACATATTTATCTCTCCACTAGATAAATAATTAAATTTTTATGCCTCATAATGCTTGTTTCAAGCAACACATACGTACTATAATTCACAAAAGTTCAATTAAGCAACAAATAATGAAGTCTCAACTTAAATTTTAATCACAACACATAACTGTACTAATATAAAATGAGGCTAGGAAGACACATAATTTTTTAACTCATGAATTTTAAGGGACCCCACACTTATAAATCACTAGAATTGTATCTCAAAACTTTTCCACACAGTTTGTTTTCCAAACCAAATTATAAAAATCACCTCATAAATAATATGGTCACATACTATTCTCATATTTATATTTATAAAACTGCTCATACATTTTACCATTTCCCAACATTATATTCCTCATTAAAAATTTTTATGGTAAAAGAAAAACCTCCATAAATAATTACTCTATAAACCCAACGGTCATATTTCTTGACCGTGACAATGTATATACATTTAGAAACTGCCAAATTGAGGAAAGCTGTTGGCATCATCCAAAATTGCCACGTATCCACACATCAAAGTCAAATGTATATTTAAAATCCATAAAACCCAAGGAAATATCCGCATACTAATTGGCATTTTTTACTGTTGATACAATTTTTAGAAAATTACAGTTGGCATAACCGTTGTGGAGAAAACCGTATACTTTTGTCATTTAATATAATCCTCAGGCAACCATCTTTCATAGAAATCAAGTAAATGAATTATGAAAAGTTGAGATACAACTAAATTTTGTGACAAGTTGTGAATTTTCTGTTAGTATTTATCAAACAAAATGTCTTACAGCTATAAATAACAAAAAAAAAACAAGAAAAATGAGTATATAACGAAGTTAAATGGTGACTTACAGCACTAGCAAAGTAGAACGATGACAGAGAAGATGGATACGAAGAAGAGTAAAGTTATCGACAAAGATAGGCACCGAAAATAGGAGGAAAAGCTGGTAAATAATGTTTTTGCAAGTCTGTCGTTATGGGACAGAGCAACGGAACACCCGCGACTATAAAAAAGTGAAATTGAAAATTTACTTGATAGGTTTTTGAAATTTCAAGTGACTTTTAATGGAATTTTTACTAAAAACCCACTAAAATTTGGAAAAACTTATAACAAAGGTTTTTATTACCATAAAGGTGTCTTAGAATCGCCGTTAAAATGTGTTTTCATGACAGATTTTTCCAAAACCAGCCTGAAAATGTTTTAAAATACGAATTTATTTATAAATATGTCATTACCTTTTTAACAACATTTTTTTAATCGCTGTGAAATAGTGCCGTAATAAATGTATTTGCTAGAAGAGTGTTGAGAGAACCATAAGAGAATCAATTCATCAATAAAGAAATAGAGCTGAGATACAACTAAAGAACACCTAGGTCGTGATTTGGAATGGTATGAAACTGGATTGGTTTTAGGGAAAATTTCACTGAAAGACCTTTGTGAGCCAATATTAATTACTATAAAGAATCATAAAACTTATATTATATATCAATTTATAAGTTATAAGTAAGATTAGGTGAAAAATAATAAATATAAAATATAAAATAAATTAAAATTTTATATTTAAGATTAAATCTAACTCTTCAATTAATTACCATATTAAGAACCAATAATACGGTCATTTTCTATTAATGAGATTAACAAAGTTAACATTAAGAAACTGAAAATACTGAACATAAATGACTAAATTGTATATACTTTGGCCTAAAAGAAACCGATATTTTTCATTCGACAAACAAATAATCTATCAATGATATAGATGGAGGGGACAATTAACAAGAACACATTTAAAGAAAATAAGCACCCATTATATGGCTACATGAGAACATAACATTATAGCATAACATTATTTCAAGTTTTCAACCCCGTGGTAGAAACATGAGCAAGAAGTTCCACGTCACGTTCAAATTTTGCCATGTCATCCTCCGTCAAGGTGACGTAGGCTTTAATGCCCCCATCTGACTTGGTATCTTTAAGACACGCAAAATTCTTGAAGTTACGCATAGTAGGTACTGCATGCGTCGGATTCCCCCATCCAAAATCAACCTCGTACACCGGAAATCTACACAGTGAAGTGAAACCAAACATAACCATCTCTCCCTTCTCAACTGCTCTCACCATCTCTTCTCTGTTCCGTATAGGGTTCCATTGATCTTCTCCTTCTCGAACCCTAGCAATAAAATCGTTGTCGATTTTATTTAGCTCTTCCCTTAGCAACTCTCCAAGGTCGTTGTTACACTCTCCTTGTTCGTCTAACGTTGGAAACGTTCTAAGATACCAGGTATAGTTTCCGAATGCATATTCTGGCAATGGAGGATCCATTCTTGGGCGTAGATTCACTGCGTATCCCACTAAGTGAATCTTTTTGGTGCTTTCTTCTTCCTCCTTAGTGGCTGCCACAAACCTTGTCCATAGGAAAGTTGACAACGCTGCAACTCTTGAAGGGCGCAGATTCATTTTGGAATATTTCGTTCTCAGAGTTTCTATTACAGATGCTTCAAATACGAAAACCTTACATACGATTTTGTACATGGTTGAAGTACGCGGTTCGTATGACACGTCTTTTTTTGGCGGGAAGAGTGAGGAAGATTGGAAGTGGGTTTTGATTTGTTCCAGTTCGCCACGGGTCATGGCGGCCCAGCTCTTGGTGAACTGGAAATACGACAGCGCGTCGGCTATCTTGTGAGAGATGCATACTCCGATGGCTACTCCGCCGCAATCGAAGACGTTGAATTGGACGCCGAGGACTGTGTCGATGGCTTCATCACTGTCGTAGGGAAGTAGTTTTCTGACATCAGCAAGAGAGGAGTCGTCAATGACGTGGCGGAGGTGGCACCTGACTCTTGTTTCTTTGTACGGGACACCGTCGTCGTTGCAGTCTACGAGTAAGTTCTTGGTTTCGAGTCTTCCGGCGAGTGGGTAGAAGTGAGTTAAGACTTGAGATAATGATTTCTTGAGAAGATCGGAAGCGTCGTTGATGTTGAATTTGTTTGTGACGTCATCGGCATCGAAGAAATAGACCATAGATTGGTAGACTTGGGGACTTGTCTGATCGATGAAGGAGAGATTATAGTGACGAAGATGTAGAGGTGTATGAGTCGAAGGTTTCACCATTTCTGTAGAGATTACTTCAACTTCGAGACTCATTTTCTCAGTGATTTTCTCTTTGTATCGTGTTTGTTTCTCTGATTCATTGCCCAATCAATTCCTTGTATTTATACTTGTATAAATCCGATGGATAAGGATATTATTTGCAAGAGTTCGGGAAAAACGTGGGATATAGTTTACTATTTATTCCACTACAATTTTGTTATGTTCTTATTGACGTATTCCAATTATTGAACGATGTAATATGTCATCAATATCACTTGTTAATGTTTAATACGCTATCAGCAGCCAAAAAACAATAATTACTATCCTTGTTGTCAATAATATTAAAAAATTTTAGGCACATGAAAATGGTCGCGTGCAAGCAGCACACAGATGATAAAATTAATTTTTTTTCTTAGAATTGACGCGATGTTTTAGACATATTCTTTTGGGCAAGAGGGGTATTTTGCTTTTTTTTTTTTTTTTATGGATGGTGGTTTATTTAAACCTAATTCTGGCTTGATTCATTCAACTTCTGATAATTATCGGAGGAGAAGGCCCAACGAGTATAATTTAATTCAAAATTATTTGTACCAGAATGTCTTTTTCTTTATTCGTGAGAAAGCCAAAGTGGCTGTATAATAATGAAACAACAAACGGTTGTCAAATTCATGAGTTTATGACAAACAATGGTTTTGTTTTTGGTTTGAAAGGTGATAACAAACATAAACACAAGATTTCTTGGTGGTGATATATGGTGAGGAATAAATAAATGAATAAAATCTCCCTTTATATAAATAGCATCAGCAACTAAAATATCATTTTAACCGACAAATAAAAGATCTGATATAATTCAAGGTGGCGTTTTAGATGGCATCCAAATCCTAGATTAGACGGAAGTGGCATGTCATGTGTTGATTAGACTTCAATATGGGTCTAGAGTGCATTTAGGTGTTTTTTGTTTTGTTTTATGTTATAATGGGCTAAGTATTTCATTAATTAGTACGAAAAATTCCAATTTGCCTATTTATTTTGTAATTTTTGTTTTTAATAAAGCCATGGGCCAAAAGTCATTAAGTTAGCTTAATTAATTAGTAAGATATTAGCTTGGTGACTAAAAATGGATTGCTAAGCTATTTAGTTTATAAGAGGCTAGTTAGATTATGATTATATTTGTCTATTTAAAGAGCTCCTCATGTAACATGGTTTGAAGTTTGAGATTAAAAAAATTGGTAGTTTATATAAGATAATATTTCATTATATTTTTTTATCCCTTATCTCATCATTTCTCCCCCGCTTGAAGAGCTCATCTCTTGAAGGGTTAAAATTGATATACAAAGGTAGGGAGGGAAGGGTAGTATAAAGAATTCTCCTAAAGATAAATTCATATTATATACTTATAAATTTGTCAAAATTAGTTAACTAACTTTTATATTATGTATAATTAACTCATTTATTTAACTTTAATCTTTTTTAAAAAATAACTAATTAACTTTTATAATTAGGACCAGAGCTAGTAATATAAAAATTTTTATTGTAAAATACTCTATTAGTATTTTTATTTGGCACAAAATTTAGCTCGACTAATCAATTTTCTAGATTCGTCCCTGTGGGAAACCTTTCAAGTTGGGTCAAATTTACACCAGTCAAGGTGCCCAATTAGCACACTTAACTTATCATTCGGTGAAAGAATTTATTTTAAAATTAGACTTAGGGCCCATTTGAATTAGCTTTTAGAGAATAGATTCTAAGAAGAATAGATTATGGAGAATAGATTTTGGCAATAATATATTTTAAAAATAGAGATGTTTAGATGATTAGTAGTATAATCACTTTTCATATTAGTAAATTACCAAAAAGGGTATGATTTGATTAAAAGTATGAGAGAGGAGAGATGAGAGAAGAAAGAGGAGAGAGGAGATAGGGTGGAGAAGAGAGATGAGAGAGGAGAAATGGTGTAAGAAAAAATAGGGGTAAGATAGTAATTGGATAGACCATAAACTCTTTTACTGTTTCAAAAGTTAGTTTCAGTAGCTTATTCAAAACCATGGTTTTAAACCATAGTTTTGATCAAAATCACTTTCGGACAAATATGACTATTTGTTTAAAATTTCTTCAAACCAAGGTTTTACCCAAAAGGGCTTTTCAAACTAATCTTCCAAACAGGCACTTAGTTGTACCAAAAAAAATTACACTTAGTTTAGAATATAAGTTAACTCTAATAATATTTAATAGGGCTGCACATGTGGGCAAGGCATGACCCATTACAAAAAAAAAAACTTGTTTTAATAGCGGTTAGTTTCTAGCGGTTAATGTGAACCGCTAGAAACTCACGGAATTTCTATCAGATATAAGAAAAATTGTTAGAAATTCTAACCTCTTTAACCACATTTCTAGCGATTTAGGAGCAACAGCTAGAAATACCAATAGAGAATGCGGAAGGTTGACAAAAAGTCTAGCGGTTTTGTAAACGGCTAGAAATTGCATAGATATTTATAGCGATTATTGGTCATTTTCTAGCAGTTTTGACACATAGAAGGGTCAGTTATTGACTTTTCTAGATGTTAAGGGGACAACCGCTAGAAATGTCGCAAGGAATTTCTAGCAGTTGCCCTTGAACCGCTAGAAAATATCAATGGTTATCAAGGAGTTAGGTCACATGACAAGAGGCAATTCAACCTAGAGTTGCATTTTCTAGCAGTTTGGCAGAATCATTAGAAATGTCAACTATAAATATATAGTACCACTTCTATTTCCACATTTTTGGCAAGTTGTGAGGTAGAGCTCTACCAAATTCTTTACACACATCAGATCCGAGTCCATATCTACAAAGTACTCTTCATTTTAAGGTAAGAATTTAAATTTAACTATGAATTTTTTCTTAAGTTTTTATTTTATTTTATTTTTATAGTATTTTTTATTTTATTATTAGTTAAAATTATTTTATTCATTTATTTATTGTTTTTTGAAATTATTATTATTTAATATTATTTTATTCATTTATTTATTTTATTTTTGAAATTATTATTATTTGATATTATTTTATTTATTTATTTATTACATGAGGATGAGTCGACGACCTAAGAAGGGCCGGTTGATCCCCCTACACCCACTGAGGGTCCTTTTTCTTTGGCAAGTATTTCTACCAGTGGTACGGGTCATGGGTTAGATATCAGCATTGATGACTATGATCTTAGCGATAGGGGTTATAGACTTCATAACAGATGTTGTAGCTTCTCATCAGGATCAGCAGGCCTAGGAGGAGAAGGAGGATCATGGGTATGACCAACCCCAGGAGGAGGAGGATCAACGGCTCATTATGCAAATGTGTCATACTCAAAGGCGCTAGGGTGGCTTCGATATGGATTTTGTAGGTAATTATTTATTTATACAAAATATTATTTATATTTAATTCATATGTAATTATATTTCAAATTACTTGGTGTAGACTCCTAGGGCCACATATCTGATAGGACGTTCATTGGTAAAAAGCTATCCATGTTCACCAACTGATGCGTGCTATTGCCCCTAAATGATTTGGGCTAACCAATTAGAGACAAGGGCCAACTATAAAACATGTGTGCTATGAAAGACTGGAAGAAAGTCGAAGTGTGGCAGAAGGATATAGCCTGGGAGATAATTAAAGTAAGATATATTTTTTTATTTAAAGTAATTAATTAGTTGATTAATTAGATATGTAAATTAATTAATTATTTAATTAATCTATATTAATATAGATTTTTAGATAGAGTTAATATAGATATTATATATAGATTTAATACATTGAATCTATGTAATGTATATATAAATTTAATGTAGATTATATATAACTTATATTAATTGTACATAATATATATAATGACTAAAATTTGTCTTTTATTTAATTACATGGCAAAGTCAAGTGGTAGAGGAGTTGAAGGTGGATACTCTCAAGAGAACAAGGATGTTAGAATGGTTGTTTCACCTAAATGGAGGTGAATTGGGTGATTTTAAAAATTTAAAACTTGAAATAAAAAAGATTAAGTTTGGAATGATATCACTAGTGAAGGAAGATGAATGAGAGATATTGCACAAAGATGATTTATACTAGTTCGGCCCAACCACTTGGCCTATGTCTAATCTTCAAAGCTCCTCTGAGTATTCCATTATCCTCCAAGATTCACAGGCTTTTAGCAATTCAGTACATCAACTGTGAGAATTCCTCTCACTCCCTCTTACAACCCTTAAGGTGATAACCCTCTTAAGAGATCCACTCTTGAGTATTTAAAAAAAATGAATAAAGATTTACAACACTCTCTTCACTAGAGGGATTATGCTAAACAATGAACTACATACACTTTAAGTTTCTCTCTCTCAAAGAATAAACCGTGCTATGTTTTGGAGATTGAGAAACATAGTGAAACAGAGGCATAATCATTATATCAAAGAATCAGATTGTTCATGATCGTAGTGTATTGTTGCCCATCTCTCTTGTTTTCTCTTTTTTTTTTTTTTGCCCAACTTCAGCTTTTCTTTCTCGCTTCTTTTATAGATGATTTTTCATAAATCTGTTAGATAGCCGTTAGAATAATCATTGAAGAATATAGCCATTGGTTGCTAACGTATGCTTTTTGACATATTTCTTTCTTTAATGAATCTCTTTGTTTGATCTTGTTTCTACCAGCAAATGATTTAGAAATATGCTTTATATGAAACTTATAAAGAGTTTAAGCCTATAACAATTGTTTCCAAAAAATTTAGATTGAAACATCAAATTTTGTCAAAGTCTAGTTCAAAAATATTTTTGAAGATCAATTTAATTTATCGAAGTGTTTATTAAAAAGATGTCTTATCGAAAAGAACTTATATAAATCTCAAATGAATTGCATTGAATTAATTTTAGATTTACCAAATAGTACTTTGATAAACGGCCTTATAGAATATCCCTTGAAAAAATATTCTTTTTATAAAAGTCATTCAAATTTATCGATAATTCAAACTTAATTTCAAAATATTTCATAATAGCAATACTTATTGAAGTATTCTTCGATAACTAGGCTTATTGAATAACTTATAGATAAATACCTGAAGAATATATTGACAAACCCATATTTTTATATATTTATTCATATAATTTAATTAGAGCTTAATAGGGGCATAATTGTTATATTTTTATAATTTATCCTAAATAATTATTTTTGGAACAAAATGTATTATATTATTATGATTCGTATTTCAGGTATTTAGTATAAATTGAAATTTAAAAATGACTACAAATTTAGAAATTGCATATGAGGTCTCAAGGGCCAAACCTTGCGATTTGGCCCATTAGTTTTTTTTAATTCCTTTCTTTAGCTTTTAACCATAGCATGCACACTAGAAAGAGGCTCCATCGTGACACCACTGTCATCACGCTCGATTCACCCATCCTCTCATCATACCCACTTCACCTTCCATTCATATCACTCTACCTCCATTCCATCCCACTATTGTCCTCCACTACTCCACAGTATTGACAATACAACAGCAGCGCTGAGGCAGTAACGAAGGTAGACTATCCATGGATGAGCTTGTGATGGTAGTCCGTGGCTAGTTCATCCTAATCCCTCAATTCGTTGGCAAATGAATGAGTTTATGATATCAAAAGGGAGTTTAAGTTACTCTACTATTCTACCTAATAATTATAAAATGATTCCTAGGTCTTAGGACAATTTTAAAATTATAGGTAAGCTTTATAATAATTTCTTTATATTTATTGAGAATTATTGTAATTGGATCACTATTTGACATTTGATATTAAGCTGATTATAACTTAATATCATTACTTTGTTTTGGGTCAATAGTTTGTATTGATGTTTTAGTAAGTATTTAATAATTTTTTTAAGGTAGCTTGAATTATTAGATCATTGTATCTCTTATTGACTTTAATCCTACTTTTATGAATTATTGAGCATTGATCTTTAATACTTTTAGTCTCAATTTATTATTCTGGTAGCAGTTAATAGATTGAAATTTTAGATAATATCTTGTGACAATTCTAGGTGGTTCAGTTGTTAGATTAAAAATTTAATTATAATTCTTAATTTATTATTTTTAACTCCCATATCTATTGAAACTATGATTATATGCGCTATTGAATTGGAGGGTTACTTCTATCATTTGTTAATTACTTGTATTTTTATTTCATTCACTCCTTATCACTTAATTATTAAATTAAAAATATCAAAAATATTTTATCCAAATTCATTTTAATTCTTGGCATTTCAAATTAAACACCATTTTATAACTTATGTTGTCTTGCATTTAGTTACTTAAAAATTTAATTTAGTTTTTGGCTCCTTAAAGAGAACAACTCAAGGTTATACTATATGTAATCTTTAATTTAATTTTTGAAGTAACCCCAAGGTGATATTGGATATGTAAGGAATTGAAAGACACGCAGCAGAAATTATCTTAAAAATTTTTCATTCCTTGCCAGGATCTACCGTATGTGTTTAAGTCAAGTAGGAAGAAGCATTACCCTCAGTGTATCTCAGCGACTTCCACAGCTTTCGGTCACGACGTTTACAGCTTCTCTCTGCGGCTCGTGCTCCCTTTCTGATCACAAGAAGTCGACGACTCAGGTCGGCTTCCTCTACTGGTATCCACACGAACAGCTTTTCAACCACGAACGACGTGCTAGCGTCTCTTGTCCCTCCAGGGCTTTCTCAAGAGTTCGTCCTCTCCGTCTCTATTTCGGCAGTTTCTTATCTGCAAACCTTTTGTAGAGTCCCCTTCGGCCTTTCTGTGTTCTATGTGTGTGTCTGTTCCAAAACGTAGCTCCTAATATTAGATATATAGGATGCTCTGCGTTTTCCCTAACCGAAAAGGATTTTAGGAGTTAATCTTATATTAATTCTGAAAATAATACAATATCATATATTGTATAATTTTATAAGAAACTAATTAAATAAATAATATTAAATCCGTCCCACAGATTTAATTACCTATTTATTTAACTTTTAATAAAGATGAGACTGAACTATATTTGATTTATTCTCATAAAATAAATTTGAGATATCCTATCAATTTGAATTTCAAATTCAAACATGATAGGGATTTAATTTATCCTTAAAATTAAATCTTATAAATATCTCTTATATGAGATATCCTATCAATTTGAATTTCGAATTCAAACGTGATAGAGATTTAATTTATCCTTATAAATTAAATCTTATAAATATCTCTTATATGAGATATCCTATCAATTTGAATTTCGAATTCAAACGTGATAGGGATTTAATTTATCCTTATAAATTAAATCTCATATATCTCATATATAATATATATATATATACGAATTTATATATATACGAATATAAATATAAATAAATATATATACATTCACCTGGATCATTCATTGAATCTGGACATGTCTTAGATTCAATGAATCTGGGCATCATAGCTCGTGTTGGGCTATTTTGTGTGCGACCCTGTAGGCCCATATGAAGTTGGCAGTGGGCCATTTGCTATACTAGCCCACAAGTCACAAGCGGTCTCTAGCAAGACATAACGACTACCCAAATCATATGAGGATCGATAAATGATGTAACCTTTTATACAACCATATCATGTCCCTTCTGTCACGCGATATTTTGGTCATGGATGAGGCATGGATGATGTCATCCTCCTATTCCTGACCGTTACTTTCTCGATCCCTGAGTAGTCTGACTATAGAAATGGAACTACCTTTCCATTACAGTATGGCCATACATTTCTCAGACTCACTCATCGAGGGGCCCAGTAATATCTCTCCACGAATGTGAGGGACAAATTCCATCTTGACCATTCACATTCCTCCGCATGAAAAACCACTAAACCCGAACATAGTCTTTATGATCACTCGGTCAAAAGTGACATTTGACTAGGTCAAAGCTGAGCGTTTTGTCATGTAGGAATCCATGATGATCTCAGGTCAAAGGGCATATTGACATGGTTTGTATATGAGAGAAACTTATGACGTTACCCATGCAGTTCCCTCATAGCGGGTCGGTCCAACACCCTGTACTCTTACATGTGCTTATGACTTTGATTTATATCTCTATACATCTTTAAAGTCATACTGGTCTTATTTCATCTGTGCTCCCACATAGATGATCGACCAGGGACATTTAGGATAATATCATGAATTATCTAAGGATAGTCATCATAGTAAACATGCAAATAATATGATAACTCAATTAATAAATTCATAAATCAATAATGTTCATAAGACAATGATTGGCCCCTAGGGCACGATTTTCAATAGGATATAGGTTGTTTTAAGTGGTATCATTACCGGGGAGCCAAGAAATTGGTTCCCTAGTAACTAAGTGTTAAGTAACATTAACTTTGGTTTATTTGTTGAACTTTTATCTTAGTTAGTTGTCGAATTAGTTTATTTTAGTGTTTTAGTTGTAGATTGAGTTTTTATTTTATATTTTTTTCATCTTTTGTTGCATTTTAATTAGCATTGCATAATTTTTGCATTTGTATTAAGAAAATGGGCATAAAGGTTCATACTTGCATCGCATATTGTTATTGTTGTACAAGAACATAGTGAGATAACTACCTGTATTGAACACCTGTCTATTAGTGATTCTAAATAAAAAAAATCATGATTGGTTTTAATGGTAATAATTGATATAATGGATTTAATGGGAACAACATATATGGTGAGAATAACTTATGGATAATAGTGAGGATTATAGAAACATAAGGGAAATTTATAATTCCAATGTTAATTATGATTCTATATCTCTTATATTGATTATATGAACTTTAAAATTAAAAGAGTATTAAATGGTTTTGAAGTATGATGATATGGTATAATATGGTTTTGGAGCATGATGATACTTTTACTTATCTATCTTCCTCCCATTCTTATGATTTTTATGCATGTGAGGGTGATATATCATGTGTCTATTGCTTAGAAATAGATAATTGGCTTTCTTTTCCACATGATTTTGAAGCATCATCTTGTTCGATTATGATATTACAACTAATTATGCACTTGATAAGCTTGAGGAAGGTATTTTTGTTATATTGCTAGGATCCAAGGAATCACAAGATGAAATAAAGGCTACCATAATAATTGAGAAAGTCACTACAACACCACAAAATATTAAACAAAGACAAAGATATATAAGACCAAGCCCAAACTATTGCGAATCATGCCTACCATTCAGGAGGATGAAAATTAGGGTGCTGATAAGGATAAAATATTATCATGTGATTTTCCATTGATAAAGACTTAATCACTAATGATTACATTCCAATTTCTCATGTTGAAGTTAAGACTCTTATTGAAGGGGGTCTTATTACTAACCTTGCATACTTGAAGACTTTTTACGACTTTAAATATTTTGATTCGTGTCCCATACTTGGAGTTGAAAAATGTGTTACTTGTGTTTTGTCAAATCTCTCGCAGGTATCTCGCATAGGAAAATTGTATGGTGATCACTATATTCCCTATATCGAGGAAACTCTACAAATTGCCCCGAGCTACCACCCCAAACAACTAGATACAGATGTCTAGAGAATATATACTTACGTGCGACCATGTTCCTCATCGAATATGAGAATTTCAATTTCAAAACCATCAAGTGGTATAAATGCACCAAGTTGTCTCTTTTCTTATCTTATCCTTATATATATTCTGAGCTTTATTATTTAAGATAAGTGTGGGGAGAGACTATCCTAGTAGTAAAAGGTAGAATAGTTTAGATTTATTGCTTTATGTTCTTTTAACCATTTTCTAGAATAGGTTGCATTTTAAGGATTTCTTAGTCTTATGTTAGTTTTTTTTCTTTTAATAAATCTCCCCTTTAACACATGACTCTTTAACCATCTTCACTTCTCTTTCAATATACGCTTTAATGCTGCATTAAAGACAACACATGATTTAAGTGTGGGGGAGGAATTGAGATTGCTTTTATTGCTTTCTTTTGTGATTGCTTAGATTGTCATTGATATAAAATAATTTGAAAAATTCAAAAAAAATTAAACTTTTTTAGCTAAATTGATTGGGTGATTTGCTGTTGTACTTACAATCCTTGTGTTTTATTTTCAAATCCTTGTTGCTTTATGTGTGTAGACATTGATATGTCTAGGTAAAAATATATTTTGATTTGAATAATTTTTATTCTTAGTTGATTGACATAGTAGAGTTCCTTTGGTGCACTGTTATTAACTTTATTTAATAGCTTGATTTTAGGGAATAAATATCTTAGAAAGATGTCACGTCCTAAAATATAAACCATGACTGGCACAGAATATGAATAATTTCACATTCTATAAGCCTAAAATCTTAAATAAAATATTTAAAATAAAACTCATAATACATTACATTTTATAAATAAAAAGCAAGTCCTCTGTAGGAATCTCAATAGAATCATTGTTATATTACCGATCTCCTGATGACCCTACAACAGACTGCAAACGTTTAAATCTTTCATAACATTTTTCCATAATAACCATAATCTTTTCTATAAATTAGGTGGAACATTTATCCTTTTGCAAAAGTAACACAAGTACTTAATAATGATAATTACATCAAAAGTAATCTTGTTAAAAATGACACTTCAGATCAGCAACGAGACTCTTTCACTGCTCAACAGGAGGATTAGGATCAATTGTACTATCTAAAGCCAAATAATATGCTCTTGAATAATGTCCCAAAAACATAATTTAAAATACGGAGATAAACAATGCATAAACTTGTTTAAAATATAATTAATAATATTTCTTAATTTGATGCAAATATTTCCATAAATATTTTTATTTCAGGAAAAACAATATGAAATAACCACAAATCAATATGAAATAATCATTTTAAATCAATCGTTTAAAAAGAATCCTTTCAAAACCATCATTTTTTCGTAGGACTTTAATAGAATGTAACTAGACATGGACACACAGTCCACGAGGGTAACTAACCAATCTAGCACGACTTGAAGCCACGCAAACATGCGTGGACACATAGTCCACGAGGGTAAATAACCATGCGTAGCCCGAGGCCATAAAAACAGGCGTGGACACACAGTCCATGAGGGTAAATAACTAATTTGACAGCTCAAAACCACGAATACATGCGTAGGTATGAAACCTACGAATAATTGTAGCGAGAATAAATCCCACGAATAACTATTGTGAGAATAAATCTCATAAATAACTGTCAAGAGTACGTAACTCACGGATATCCATTGAGCTCAGGTAACCAAGGTGTACCAAAGACTAACAGTACTGCTGTTAGCAACTAGCATTCTGTATTCCGTCATTTCTAAAATGTTTCCAACATACGTGGAGTCCATTTCACATGTAATGATTTCAACAGTTTAAGAATACTTTGAATTTCAAAACACCAGCATGAACATTTAAAATTGAATGTCAAGATATTTATGGAAACACATGAAATTCACATAGAAATATTTCATGAATAAAATCAATTCAGTATAACATTTGCCAAATTCTTTTTTTCTAAAACTTCTTCATCTATTTTCATGCATACTCATAATCCTTTTGTAAACTAATTGAAAGAAAATCATTTCTAACAATTTAATCCATGAATTCATAAAATTTGTTTTTTGTAAATCATACTTAAAATTCAACATTTTAGTTACAATAACAATTTATAAAAATACTATTTTAAGGGAACGTTATTCACTCACTTGCCACGCTCTTAAACTTTTTACTCTTTCCATCAAACAACTTTTGATTATATTCACTTCTCAATTCCTTGATATCCCGAAACATTAAGTTAACATTCTATTCAAAGTCTCAACAGAAATAATTCATCATTAACCTAATATTCCTTTTCATTTCATGCCTTCAATCTATAATATGGAATTTCATCTTTTGAAACAATTTCAAAGTACTCTTAAGAGAATTTAGAATCCGCATAGCCTTAATACCAATAGCAGCAGTTATTAAACAAGTAAAGCAACTCCTCATTCAGAGAATCAAGTAAAACATAGCAAGGGTTTTCAAGTCTTATAACCACTGAACAGGATAACCAGGTATAGACACAAAACTCCATTTAAATCCATTATACAATAATTGTTTTACCAATCTTATACTTCCATTTACAACACAGTGAGCTCACTAACTCACTTTCAGTTTCAATCTTTAAGCAATTGGGCTCAACGTGCTCCCAAAAGCTTTAATTGGTATTGATCATAGTATAACAACTCCAAAACTTGTTTCATATTAAAATTACTTTCACTGCACTCAAAGCTTTAACTTTTCTTAATCTTTTTGCCAAAACTTACAGTACGTGCCTTACACATAATTACATGTATTTATCGTCAAAATCACTATTCTAACATTCAAACATTAATTAATCATTATGAAATAAATTTCCAAGTCTCTCAACATAAAACACATCAAACTTTGATCAAAACTTCATCATACGCTTACCCAATCTTATATATGTATATACATACTGACCCATATTCTATAAAGAAATGCACTTCATCTTTTCTTTGGCATACAACCTTATTAATTTTGAAACTACAAAACCATAACTATAACTTTTACTTTAAATCCATAGATTCCAAGTTTTGGACCCACCTCAAATTTAAAATATTGATTTCAAATTTTCAGCTTCCTCAATTCAACTCAACACTCACCAATCAACAATGGAATCCATATATATGAATAAACATGTAATGCTCATTTCTACAACATGGCATCATCTTTTACATATATATATATATATCTATTTCCTTTCAAACCATTACCTTACCCTTCATATATATACAACACACACAAGTTGTCCAGACATAATATCACAGCACACATCCAAATCTTCTCTCATTCGCTCTTTATCAATTCACTTCCGTCAGTTTCTCAAATTCACTTATATATATATACATATAACATATCAGCAGCAACCTATCTATTCTCTCTTCTTTCATTCTTCCTTCTGATTCATAACATTAGCCTTCAAATATCAGCATATCAGCTCACAATTGGCATCAGAAATGACATTTATATACACATATTCTTTTCAGCTTCAAAACCAAAACAACATATATGCATATATATACACAACGCATGCATACACAAAACATAACATATCATTCACCCCTGCGTCAACATCCTAAACAGCAAAATGACCATATATACATACATCCACAACACACACGATGAGCATATATATACACACATATCCTTTACCAAAACTAAGCCAGTGTCCAACCTCAATGACAGCTTCTACCTTTCTCTCTGTTTCAAAATAGCTACCGACTCACTCAGCAGACAGACTCACCCCCAAAAGCCCCCATGATACAACACATACATACTCTATCCCCAATCACACTTCAATCGCAGATTTGATAAATAGGGACGAGAACAGAATTTAATTTCCCTCCCATCAAGACAACAAGTCTCACTTCCTCGGCCAGTTCACAGAGCAGAGAAGAAATGATTCACCACACAGAAAAGCATACCCAAAAGCAGCAACATTTCATGGTTCACACAGAAGATTAAACCCCAAAATTTCCAAATCACCGTGACAGTAAACAAAAATAGAGTTAGGTACTTACCACTTATAACCGACAACTCTGTAGTTTAGTCTCTCGCGTCGTGCTCTGGCTTCCTTCCTTTCTTCTGATGCCCCTTGATTCTTCTCTTCCTATCACCACACTACACCGACGTCGAGCTGAGGATTGAATGTCAACAGAAACTCTAGGACCCAATTTCTGAAATACGACGGCAGCGACTGAAATAACACGATGGTAGTCGTGACGACTAACACCAAAGACAAAGTGCTTTCTACAACATGTCGACCATTGAGCTTTCTCTCTTTTCCACCTTCTGGGATCTCCTTTGATTTCCATCGACAGCTCTATAAATCAGAGAACTGGGTCTTACCTAATGACGCGACCACACCTGCGACAATGACACAGTAGAGAAATATGATGGAATACTACAGAGGCTAGCCACACAGTATCGCTGGGTGAAGCCTCTATCGCCGCTGCTTTCCATATGTATTGCTGCGAGAATTGAAAGAAAACGGTAAAGGTATGGTTCTGGAGAGTTAAAAGGGGAATGGACATTTTGGTAATTTCGTGTGCTACAAAATAAAAGAAAATCCACCTTCCACTTGATCACTCAGCTACTAACTCCACACTAACATTTTCTGCATCAAATATATATATATGTATTCCTTTATTTATATATTAAATTTATTCTACATTCTATTTTATTCATTCAGTAGCATTTTATCAATATTACAACCTTATAAAGTCCTCTTAATTGTGAATTTATAGTATGTTATTCGTGGTGGAGATAGTAGAATCTTTACAAGCTTATAATATATGCTAATTTAGATAGATTGAGTGAGAATTTTTCCTATTTAAGAGTTGAGTGAGACACTTATACATATGATAGCTCTATTATATTTCTCTTCCTTCTATCTTTCTATGTCTCTTGTGTTAGTTTCTTTTCATCGAAGTATTTCATGACTACTGATTGATGATAGAGGTTGCTTGAGTTGATTACATATTCTTGCCCAGTCAATTTTATGTTTGCTTGCATTAAGTTTAGCTATTGGATTTCTCTTAATTGATATTTTTCCCAAAAGGCAAAAGGCTAAGTGTGGTGGAGTTGACAAATCCATACTTTTATATATTTATTCATATTATTTTGGTAGATTTTTATCATTATTTTGGTCCTTATTAATTGTATTATTTGTGTACTAATTGGATTAATGTGCCTTACATTGAATTAGTTATTAACAGGGACACAATTGTCATATTTTTATAATTTCTCCTAAACAATTATTTTTGGAATAAAAAGTATTACATTATAATTCGAGGTAGCTCAATTGTTGGATTAAAAGTTTAATTATAATTCTTGATTCATTATTTTTAACTCCCATATTTGTTAAAACTATAATTATGTGCGCTATTGAATTGGAGGGTTGCTTCTATCATTTGTTAATTACTTGTATTTTCATTCCATTCCCTCATTTTCACTTAATTATAAATTAAAAATATCAAAAATATTTTATCCAAATTCATTTTAATTCTTGGAATTTCAAATCAAACCCTTATTTATAACTTATGTTATCTTGCATTTAATTATTTAGAAATTTAATTTTATTTTTAACTCCTTAAAGAGAACGACTTGAGGTTGCGTTATACGTAATCCTTAGTTTAATTTTTAAAATAACCCCAAGGCGACATCGGACGTAGGTTGTTTTATAGACTTTCAAACTTTCTTGATGTTTAATTATTTCTTCAGAAACTGATTTTTTCTCATTTGTTGAAGTGTTTATTGAAGTGAGGTCTTATAAAAAAGGATTTTGATAAATAGCCTATTCGAATAGCTATTTGAAAAATATCATTTTTATAATAATAGCCAATTTATCAAAGTGTTATTTGATAAATAGACTTTATCAAGAAATGCTTTAACAAATGTAAAGAGACTTCACAAAATTTCAGAAACTAAGTTTTCTACTTATATTTTTATCAAAGTTTTTATCGATAAATATCTTTATCAGTTAATACTTCAAAAAATGAAGTTTGAAATAGTTTTCATAACAATTTGTCTTCATTTATCAAATAGCTTATTGATAAATGTTTGAAGAATAATGAACAAACTTTAAAAACTTTCTTCCTTATATTTTGATCTTATAAAATTTGTAACCCGGTTTTCATAAATTATTTGAGAATAAAATCATTACTATCTTGTCAAAATAAGATAAAATTATTTACAAAAGCAAATCATGTTCAAAATCATTTATCAGTTCAGTGCTCTTGATAAAACAAAATTTTTCTTTATTTATCGAAGTGTTCTTCGATAAACTACCTTATCTATTCATACTCCGATAAATTAGGTTTAAAAAACACTTATATTTAAAATCTCTATATTTATCCAATAACTTATCAGTAAACTGATAAGTTCTTAACATAGAGAAATAAACTGATTTACTTCATTTATCGAATGCCTTATCAATAAATCTATTTATAGACCAATGCTACGATAAATCCATTTGAGAAATAGTTTTTACAAAATTTTCTAATCGATGTCTTTATCGTTAAATATATTATTCGATCAATACTTCGATAAAATTATTTATATAAATAAACTAATTCTACTTCTCATTTATCAAAGGCTTCTTTGATAAACATCCTTATCGAATAAGTCTTTGAAGAATTCTAGTTTAAAACAGTGACTCAAACTTTTCATAAATTGATTCCATTGTTTATTTATCAAAGTCTTTATTGATAAGTAGCCTTATTGAATAAGGCTTCGAGAAATTCCTTTCAAAAATAAGTTCTCTTTATAAATTTCTTTCTCATTTATCGAAGAGCTTATCGATAAGATTATAAAAAAATAAGCTAAGTTAAAAATACTTATTTAAAATATTTATTATCATCAAAACATTAGAGTCTAACAAGGGGCAGTGTGGAAGAATTAAAGGGGGATATATGGTGTGAGAAGAATGGTGACAGAAAGAGGCCATTGTAGGACATTATGGTGGATGTACCCAATGAAGTCCTGAGTAAGATTAGGCCCACTATGTCTACTTGAGGATTTCTCCTAAGCAGCAGGTACATATGATATTAATATTATTGTATTAATTTTAATTTTTTGAATTTTTTAATGTTATTATATTTTGTTTCAGGCACTCGCTCGAAGGATTGTGGGCAGCTTGAGGCAGCAGATAATGTGGTATAGTGTTGGCTCCAAGAGCTTTGCTATTGCGTACGATAAAATAGTAAGTACATTAAACTTATGATCTATACATTGTGTTTGTGCATATATACAATAAGTAAATAATTACTATTTCTATTTAATTTACAGAAGGCAAAGCTTTGACAAAAGTGGGGGGTCACGCCTACCTACGATGAGATGTTGCCTTACCTCTGCATGCAGCAAGATGGACTCCTCTGCCAACTGAGGTAGTGGAGATAACTGTATGTAATTAATTATATTGATTAATTAAATAATGATAGTTAAGTTTAAATATTCAATATTAATCAGCCTATGTTAATTTTGACAGGGCCCATGCCTTAGGTAGATACCGATTTGTGAGACTCACAGGGGTTTTCCCTACTTGGGTCCTACTGTATTACTATTGGCAGGCCACGACATAACACAATACCCTAGGAGAGTTAGTAGGCTTAGCCTTGGGCCCACACCAAAAGATAATGGGGACTTCTCAGTCTGTAGTGGTGTCCCACCAAACAAGCATGGGAATAAAGCATGCCAGAGCTGACAAATTAGACCCTGAAGTGTAAGACGAGATCATCCAAGGATTGAGGAGGATTTTAGATGAGCACTAGATGAGTATATTAGATGAAAGCTTAAGGAGGAGGTTGTCGAGCTCTTTAGCTATAGTGTCAGGGCTAGCTCGACCGATTCTGTATGGCTGTGGAACAACTGGTTAGGATACTATCTCCAAGCACTTAGCTACCTCTGCTCTTTCTCGATCCTAACTAGCTCGCTCAGTCCTAATACCTCAATAAGGGTGAGGTAGATGTTGGTCCACATAAATATTGTAAATTAAAATACAAATATTATTTAGTTGTAAAATTAAATACAAATATTGTTTAATATTTGACAATTTGTTTAATTGAAAATTTTAATTATAATAGAATTTTATACAATGTATGTACAAATTGTTTATATTAATTTTAAGCTAATATTGGTTATTACATAAGGAACCACTAGATATGATTGCTGAGTCAATTCCCATAATTTCATGAATGGAGTATGAACAGAAGAATATGATGCCGTGAACAATGATGTGCATGATACTTTCTGCGTTCATGAAAGTGAGGAGTTAGATAAAGTAAAGGGGCATTATTCGGAGTTCATTAGAAATGAAATTGTCCGTGAGTTTTTTGACCTCATGAATGAAGTCGATAAACCTTTTTATTTTGGATGCACCGAGTATTCTAAATTGTAATTCTTGGTAAAGCTATATCATATCAAATGCCTATGCGGTATGACTGAGAAGATGATGTCTATGATGTTGGAGGTACTAGGAGATGTTTTCCCTTATAACGAGTTTCCTCCATCTTTTTGAGGCAAAGAATATTATTAACAAACTTAGCTTGAACTACATAAAAATATATGCATGCTCAAATGACTGCATGCTGTATTAGGAAGATAATGCATATAGGGATATTTGTAAGAGATATGAGACATCTTGGTAAAGTTGGTATAGAAGGGGAAAATATAAGAAGTTTATTACAGTATAACATGTTACTTATTATGTATCTGAACAAAATTTAATACAATTCTCAATACATTATATTATTAGGTACTTTCTTTTAAAACCGCTGTTGTAAAGAATGTATATGTCATCAAAAATCTCTGAGCACATGAGGTGGCATTGGCACGTGACTAAGCATAATTCGAATGGCAAGTTAAGACACTAACGGCATTCAAAGGTGTTGAAAATGTTTGACTTAAAATTTTTGGACTTTATCAGTGATCCTAGAAATATCTATCTTGTGTTGGCAATATATAGTTTTAATACCTTTAATAGCATGATCACGACCTACAATGTCTAGCTGGTGGTGTTAATTTAGTATAATCTTCTACCTTGGATATACATAAAATAGAGCTCATTTATGCTTTTGATGATTATTCCTAGCAAGAAGGCACAAGGGAATGATATAGATGTCTACCTTTAGTACTTGATATAAGAATTGATGGTGCTATGGACGGATGGTGTTGAGCTATATGGTTCATATGAGAAGTGACGTTCAACCCCCGTGCAACCTTGATGTGGACGATAAGTGATTTTCCCACTTTGGGAACCTTGTTTGGCTGGAACGTGCATACTGGGTTAGCCTATCTAGAGTGCAACTTTGACTCCTTACTATATAGTCTTCTAGACAGTCGCAAGTGGAGCTTTATAGGACATCAACGGTTCTTTGAATTTGTATTTAGCCTAAAATAGATAGGCTACAAGCCCTTTTAGCAGAAGTCCTAGAAATAAATAGAGTTTTTAATGACTAAACTATAAATAATGAAATTACAGGGACTTAGATGTAAATATGAAAAGTCTTTATGGCAAGTGTGTAAATATAGAAAATTCAAGGGAAATAGAAAAATAACCTAAATGGAGTTGATATTTCATGTAGTAAACTAGAATTTTAGTAACTTGTAGTAAGGGACCAAAGTGGAATTTGGTAAATTCAAAAATTAAAGTATATTTTTTAAATTATGGGGTAAACTTGTAATTATGAGAAAGTTAAATTTAAAAAGTTTAATTTTTTGGCCAAAATAATATTTTTGGTAGTTAAATACACTTCCAAATACGTACTCTGAGGGGTTAAAAGAGGATATTCCAATTCCAAATATAGATTTATATTGCAATGGATTTGCTTTGATGGCAGCCAAGAAAGAAGATATCCTCCTATTACCATGTCTAGTAGGACATCCTACAGCAGTTATAGCTAGCTAAATTCACCTTAATGAAGCAAAACAATGATATCTTCCTTTTGACGCTGAAGAACATAAAAGTACTTGATGGATATTCTAGCAATATCTCAAGGTGCATCGATCTGGAGGCTCAAAAGGTTGCTAGGTTAAAAGATTCATGACTCTCATGTTCTCATGCAATAGTTACTCCACCGGCTTTGAGAAATACACTTCCTTTTTATGTATCAGTCATATTGGTGGAGTTGTGTTCATTCTTTAGGAAGTTATGTGTGAACGTCTTGGTACCTAAAGAGCTTGATCAGCTACAAAGTCAAATAATTCTTATACTTTACTAATTGGAGATGATATTTCCTCCATCATTCTTTATTATCATGGTCTACTTGACTGTCTACCTTGTAAGAGAAATAAAGGTCACTAGACCAATTCAATATCGATGGTTGTACCCTATATAGAGGTATCAAATGATCTTTTATCCCTGTATTTTCAATTCCATTTCTTATATATTTCAATTGATCAATTTATTAATGAAATATTAATCTATAGGTACTTAGGGAAATTAAATCATATGTTAGAAATAAGGCATGACCAGAGGGGTTAATAGCATAAGGTTATTCTAGATACGATGTCTTAATTTTCTGTTCAAGGTACTTCGATGATGACATGGAGATATCTTTTAACTACCCTCGTTATATTAATGATTGTCCTCCTAGTCCTTCCATGTTAACTTTATTTCCTCCTATAAGGAAACCAGTTGGAGGATGTGAATTCTTCACACTCATTCTATCACTCACACGAAGAAACTCCAAGCATAAAGGCATATTTTGACAAATTGCAGCCAAGTCAAACCCTTCATGCAGTAAGTATTATGCGCTCACTAACTTTTACACTTTATATGTATTCCTCATTGACTCTAACAAGTTACATTTCATTGCAGTAAGTTTAGAAATTATCTCAATGTGGCAACTACGAGGGCACCATGTTCCGCTGAGACTAATAAGAAATTCTACAGAGTTCCTCAAGTTCACACGTCAAATATGTAATGACCTTAGCGTGTACATATATAAACTTATAACCCTTTCCCTCGATCCGTTAGAACATGTAAGAAGGTATCCAACTTATAATATTAGCGTGTTCAAGTTTTGTAATGTTGCACGTAATTAGGGATTACTCACACAAAACTTTAGAGTTTATGGCACATTTAGGATAAGATGTTATGCTAGCAGTAGTGATACCGACATGCATTTTGGAGGTGTAACTTACTATAGAAAATTAATTGATATCATTGAGTTAAGTTACCAACTCTTTACTGTAACATTGTTCAAGTGCTTCACAGAAACTTTAAGGGGACTCAACACCAACCACTTAGGCTCACCTCTATAAATTTCTCTACACTCATTCATATGGGGGAATATGAGGATGACGAGGTATATATTATTGTGTATGAGGCACACAAGGTTTACTATGTGTATGACGAAAAGTATAAAGACTAGAATATGGTCGTCGAACTTAAGCCTTGGGATCTTTTTGACATAAGTGATAGTGACATTCTTATGACTGTGACCCTTGTAACTGACCAATTTTGAAGACTTCTTCTCTCAATAAGACGATAATTTAGTGATTGTGAGGTACATTTCTTTCATTAAATTATATGGTACTCAATTTTTCCCTAAATATATTTAATAATAATAAAAATAATTTTTTTATTTTCTCTTTCCAAGTAGGATGATGATCAAGAATAATAGAATCAATGATCTCTATCAATTATGTAATAATTACTTTTAACATAAATTAAATATGTACAAATAAATTAAAATTGGTTCAATTTTTTATATTTCTAGCAGTTCTCAGAACCACTAGCAATACACAAAACCGTTAGACATGCTTCACAGAGCTCCACAAATATCATCTCACCCCCTGATTCATTCCCTCCCACATTTCTTTTCCTCCCTCTCATCTCCTTCATGTTTTTCCTTAAAATTCCTTATTATTTCCTTCTCCTCCTCCTTTTTTCTTTATATGGCAAGACTTTATTTATTTTGTACATCTTTATTTATTTTATTTATCTTCATTTATACTTTACTAACATACTTATATTTTCTTCCTTCATATTTTCTTTTTTCATCTCAATCAATCAAACCACTCCTTCAACTTATGAATTGATGTTTAACCCCACAAACTATCTCATCTCCAATTCTTACATCTCTAACTCAATTTTCTTAACAAATTAAATTAAAATAATATGATAAATCATAATTTAATTACTCATTATTTATCATAAAATATATGTATCTACAACTTGGAATACATTGCTAATTACACATATCAACATAATTATCTCATATAATTTATTTAATAGTTTCCTAATTAATAATATCATATTTTATAATAATAAAAAAATAAATTTTTACTTTTTTACCTTGAATAAACTTTCTAGCCGTTTTATAACTGCTAGAAAACAATAAACCTGGGAATTAAATTAAATTTTGGAGCCTAAATGATATCATAAAAAAATTGCCTCACGTTAACCACCATACACTCTCCAACAGTATAAGGAACTATTAGAAATATTTTCAACTGTAAGTAATTTCTAGAGGTTCTCAATCGCTACTAACACTATCCCTTTGACTTCTCCTGCCACGTTTGTTCAAGTGTTTTAATGAACTGCTAGAAATATTCTAGCATTTTGACTACTATGTGTAGTAGTTGCTAAAAACTATTAGAAACCTATTTCTAGCACATGATTTTCTAGCAGTTGGGTTAACCATTAGAGAACTTGTTTCTAGAGGGAAAAACTACTAGAAATACCATTAAATAACTGCTACAAAATACCTAATTTTTTATAGTGACCCTGCCTGATACCCATCCTAGAGGATAAATAGCTTGCATTTTGTAGCCCATTACATAGCCCTACCGTTGAAAAGCTTGAGTTATTTCGAGCTAGACAGGGTGAGCTTCCTTACCCAAGCAATACCCTCATGTTCATAATATCGTATATGAAGAAAATTTTAATTACAACTCAATAGAAAAATATTTTAAACATAAAATATATTTCATAAATCCATAACTTGAAATATTCTAAAAGAAAATAAATAAATAAATAAATACGAGTAGTCCACACATGTAATGACCCCAAGAAAATATATAGATATAATACCATTTTAATAAGTATATATATATATATATATTATATTGTAGTGATATCCCACAGGTAAGTTGGTGGTTTAGTGGTTGGGGACAGTTCATCTGATGTATTGAGTTCAAACCTAGCTCAAGTCAAAGTGAGATTTTATCTTTTTAGGCATAATGTGAAATACCAAATTGCCCTTTTGTCCATTTTAATTTCAGTAACTTCTCCTTTCCCTATTTTTTGTCAACGCAGTGAGAGAGAAAGAGCAGAGAAGCTTCAAGAGTCCACCTGAAATTCGTTGCCGCCAAGACTCTTTTCCCCTCCATCTTCGTGCTGTTATCACTGGTGACCCTCCTCGTTGCCTTGGTCTTCCCCATTTCTCACATCTTGGCCATGGGAGAATCTCATTCCCTCCTTTTTCTGGTTCTGGATAGAGTCACCGTGTTGCTATCATTGTTTACCGTTATTCTTATACATTTAGAGCTTAGGGGTTTGACGCTCTCCTCTATTTTCTTCTGTTTAGTTTTGTTGCCTCATTGCTATTAGAGCTTTATCATTGCTACTATAGCAGTTATCGATGTCGCTCTCCCTTGTTGTTGCAGAAGGTCATTGTGTGTGGGTGTGTGGTAAGCCCATACCTTTTCCTCTATTGAACATGCATAGCTGTGGTTGTATGATTTAATTTCTACTTTCCTCTATTTATCAAAACTGTGTGGAAATGTTGCTGATTGAAAAAAAAAGTTTGGAACTTAGGATGATGTTGGGTATGCGTGGGTGTTGAGCTAAAGTGAAGAAGATGACATTTGGTATAAAAGAGATGTATATATTTAACAAGTTTGAGATCAAGACAAGTTCAAAGGAATTATATTAAAGGAATTAAGTTTATTTTGGAAATAAGGAGCTTAAGGATATATTGTGCAAGAGATATTTTCCTTTGAACTTGGGACTGTTATTGAGGGAGTATGTATTTTATGGATTGAAATTATTTTTGAAAGTTACTATGTTATGTGAGAAAGCTTTCTGTTTTGGAAGAAAATGAAGAAGATGATAATGTAAAATTGTTGCAATATTTAAGTGTAAGTACATATAGGACTTGTTGTGGTTGTGATAAATAAAAGGTACTTGGTATAAAAGAGATGAAGGGTATTTTCTGATGGAAAGTTTTCTTTTTGGGGAATCTAGGGAATTAAAGAGAGAATATTATTTTGAAGAATAGAGTAGGAGTAAGTTATATCGAAATATCGCAGGTGAGTTAATAACGTCCCATGATAATAATATTTTTAATAATATATTGCTATTGGAATCATTTTACTTAAGTATAAAATTTAAGGCATGAATTGATAAAGATGTGTTTATTGGAATTGTATACTTATTAGTTGATATTTTAAGGTTTATTTGAAATAACGATAATAGTTATTTAAATGATTTGCACTATTTTAATATTTACAAATTATATGCATGAGGATATAAAGAAAATTTTGTTTAATGATTTTAATGATGGAGTCACTAATTATAACATATTGTTATGAGATTTTAGTATGTAAAAATCTTATTCTTTATTAATGTTAAATTGACCCCATGAATGTTTGGAAATATTTTTAAAGGACTGAATACAGAATGCTGGTTACTAACAATAATATTGTTAGTCCTTGAGGCAATATGGTTAAACTCGAGCTCAATGTATATTCGTGAGCACAGTACTCACACTGATTGTTATTCGTGGGACTTGTACTTGCGCATATTATTCTTGGGTGTCATACTTGCATCTATTTTTATGTCTTCGAGCAGCGCCAAAATGGTTAGTTACCCTTGTGGACTGTGTGTCCACGCTAAATAATTCATTTTATTAAAGCTCTACAAAAAGTTGAGATTTAAGAATTATGGTTTTAAATTAATTTCTCTGAACAAAATGTTTAATTGGTTATCAAATGGATTTGATTAATGATTTTTATACAATTTCATTATTGTTATGATTATATATTCTAAAAATTTAGATTTATTAAAAAATCTTTATTGTTCATAGTGTAATATCTTTTAAGCGGTTTCTTTCCATATTTTTAATTATTTTTAATAATGGGATGTTATTCACCAGTAGATTATTTTGGCTTCAGAAAGTGCCATTGACCTTGTTCCTCCAGCTGAGTAGTGAAGATCCTCATTTCTGATCCGAAGTGTTAATCCTTTTTGATCTATCTACTTATAATGTAATTATAAACTTATGAGATACTTATATTATTTTGTTTGAAGGTTAGATGCTTCACCTAGTCTATAGATAAAATCTTGGTCTCTTGTTATTTTATGAAAGTACGAGTACAAATAATTTTGAAATATGTTTGTATAAGATTTGAAACACTTGTCGTCTATTGTAGAATTTTTGGAATGTCTGTTATACAAAGACAACCCTACCAAAATTTCTACAGATGACTTGACTTTTGATTATAATGGAATATATATTATGATTATTATATTAAATGTTTTATTTAATTTTTAAAGCTTAAGTGTAATGACCTTACCAAATAAATAGATAAATAATACGACTTTATTAATATGTTAATTATTTCTTGTAGTATTATCACATAAGGAAATAGATAGATGAGTGGTTAGGGACATAAGAGTTGAGTAGGAGCTCCCTTGTTCGATCCCAGACTTGTAGAAGTTGGATTTTATTTTTCTGCCAGTGTGTGAAATTATCTAAATGCCCCTCTACATAATTTTTATGCTTGCAACTTCCCTTCCTCTTATTTCTGTCGACAGTGGTGAAAGGAAATCCAGAGGAAGCTTCACAAGTTCTGAGGTCTGTTGCCGTGGGTTGCTTCCCCTTCGTCATCTACGCTGGTATCGCCGGTGACTATTCCTGTCACTTAGGTCATCACATCACATTAAGCAAGGAAGATGGTTTCCAGATATTTTATGGCCAATTTTCTTGTTAGTGGGACATATTTCAATCGATCAACCATTAACTTGCTAAACATGGGTTTATGTCCATTTGAGAGATTAAACGAATTAATTATGCACCTCATAAGCATTTTGGAATCTTCTTGTAAAATCAAGCAAGTTGGATAGCTTCCACACTTTTTTTGAGATACTGAGCATACTTTCTGAGCTAAGATCTAGATTTCACTCTATTGACAATTGCCTTGCTAAAAAAATACTTGGGACAATCGAGGGATCAAATAAATGAATTAAGCAACTCTATTGAGCATTTTTGAATCATCATGTGACATTAAGTAAAAAAGGTGATTTCTATACAGTTTAGAGATTCTAATGTTGATTTTTTAGTCAGCGGGGCATATTTCAATATATCAGCCATTAATTTGCTAAATATGCTTTTATGTCCATATGAGGGATCAAATGAATAAATTATGCACATCGATAAGCATTTTGGAATCCTCATGTAAAATCAAGTAAGCAGGGTGGATTCCATAAATTTTTGAGATACTGAGTATACTTTTTGAGATATGATCGGGACTTCACTCTATCCATTATTTCGTTGCTAAAAATGCCCTTGGGCCAATCGTGGGATTAAAACAATGAATTAAGCAACTCCGTTGACCATTTAGATCATCACATCACATTAAGTAAGAAAGGTGGTTTCTACACATTTTATAGATTTTAAGGCTACTTGTTTTGTTAGTCAGATATATTTCAATATATCGACCATTAACTTTCTAAACATGCTTATATGGCCATTCGAGAGCTCAAAAGAATGAATTATGCACCTTGATAAGCATTTTTGAATCCTCATGTAAAATCAAGCAAGAAGGGTGGCTTCCATGCTTTTTCAAGATACTGAGCATCATTTCTGAGCTAGGACCAGGATTTCACTCTATCGAATATTGCCTTGCTAAAAACGCACTTGGGCCAATCGAAGGATCAAAATAATGAATTAAGCAACTCTATTGACCATTTAGATCATCACATCACATTAAGCAAGGAAGGCGATTTCCAGAATTTTAGAGATTTTAAGGCTAATTTTCTTGTCAATTGGACATATTTCAATCGATCGACATTAACTTACTAAACATGGCTTTATGGCTACTCGAAGGATCAAACGAATTAATTATGCACCTGGTGAGCATTTTGGAATCATCTTGTAAAATGAAGCAAGCACGGTGCCTTCTACTCTTGTAGAATGAATTATGTACCTCGATGAGCATTTTGGAATCCTCATGTATAATCAAGCAACTAGGGTGGCTTCCACGCTTTTTTGAGATACTGAGCATACTTTTTGAGCTAGGATCGAGACTTCACTCTATCAAATATTGCATTGCTAAAACTACCCTTGGGCCAATCGAGGGATCACAATAATAAATTAAGTAATTCCATTGACCATTTAGATCATCATGTAACATTAAGCAAGGAGGTAGTTTCTAGATATTTTAGAGATTTTAAGGCTACTTGTTTTATTAGTGAGACATATTTCAATCTATCGACCATTAGCTTGCTAAACATGCATTTATGTCTATTCAAGGGCTCAAACGAATGAATTATGCACCTTGATGAGCATTTTAGAATCCTCTTGTAAAATCAAGGAAGCAAGGTGGCTTCCACATTTTTTCGAGATACTGAACATAGTTTCTGAGCTAGGATCGAGATTTCACTTTATCGACTATTGCCTTGCTAAAAATGTACTTGGGCCAATCAAGGGATCAAAATAATGAATTAAACAACTCCATTGACCATTTAGATCATCACATCACATTAAACAAGAAAGGTGGTTTCTAGACATTTTAGAGATTTTAAGGCTACTTGTTTTGTTAATTGGACATATTTCAAGTTATCGACTGTTAATTTACTACAAATGCATTTATGGCAATTCGAAGGCTCAAATGAATGAATTATACACCTTGATGAGCATTTGGGAATCCTCAGGTAAAATCAAGCAAGTAGGGTGGCTTCCAAGCTTTTTTGTTATACTGAGCATCATTTCTGAGCCAGGAGCGGGATTTCACTCTATCGAATATTGCCTTGCTACAAATGCACTTAAGCCAATCGAGGGATCAAAACAATGAATTAAGCAACTACATTGACCATTTATATCATCACATCAAATTAAGCAAGGAAGGTAGTTTCTAGAATTTTAGAGATTTTGACAGAGCAAGGAGAGTGGATGTTGATGCTAACGGTGAAAAAGATGATTAGAGAGTTGGATCATGCACAAAATCAGTGGGTGAAACTCTAGTAAGTACCCTTTATCTCCTTCCATTGTTTTTTTCCTTTGATATGTACCTTGAAAGACTCAAGTGCACTGTAGCTGTTGTCTTCTTCTGTCACCTGATGCCATTGTCACTGGTGACAAGTTACTCAGCTGTCACGGTGTTTTCTTAGATTGGTGGATCTCAGCTGGTGGCAGGAACTTCTCTCTCATTCTTCTGGGTTTGACTGTGACACCAAGTCTACTGTAAAGGGGAGCAGCTGCTATCGCCGTGTTTGTTATCTCTTGTTGTCAGTGTTATTGTCGCAGGTGACTGTTTCTATGGCTGTGAGCTTCCCCATATCTCAGACCTTGGTTGTAGAGCTAGAAGATTCCTTCTTCTTTTTTTGTTCTACCGTTGACGCGCCATTATTATACTCCCTCTGTCGTTACTGCAGCAAATCCTAAACCTCTGACTTCTTTCTTCCCGGACATCTTGAACTTCAGCTGTGAGGGGAGTGATAAGTTTTACATCTCTCCCTCTCATTTGATTCTCATTATTGATGGTTGAAAGGTTGATTTTCTGCCTTCCCCGTTGCCGAGAGTCTGAGGGAATTGATGGTGGAATAGTGAATGAGAGAAGGTTGTGTGTGTGTGATGTGATATTGTGTCTGGACAACATGTGTGTGTGTTTGTGTGTGTGGAGTTGCTGATTGAAGGATGAATTTATACATTACATATGGTGATAATGCTGCAGGAAGAGAAAAAAAAAATAGAAAAGGAGACAAAAGCATACCGTCGGGTGTTGTGTTTTGGGTTGAATGGAAATGATGTATATGTATATGCATGGGCTTACTGTGGTAATGTTATTAGAAGATAAAAAAATAAAAGAAAAGAGAAAGAAGTGAGGACGCTGCTGATGGTCACACACACACACACACACACACACACACACACATATGAATGAATTGAAGAAGCTGAATTTGGAAACAAGATTTTTAATTTGAGAAAGGTAATAAAAAGGGCAATATTTTTAGAGCTTAATAATTAGTGAGGCATGCTAAATGTTGGGAAGAAAATAAGTTATGTGGACAGCTGTTCTTTTTTCCTGAATGAAAATATTTGGGATATATAGAAATATATAGATATGTTATAATAACCATTACGACTGGAATTTGAGTTTCAGTATTAATGATTTATTTTTAGAAAATCTAGGAAAGTAAGGAGAGAGTATTATTTTCAAGCTTAGAGCTGAAGTAAGTTGTATTGAAGTATTACATGTGAGTGAATAACGTCCCCTAAAAATGATATTTTTGCTAATGAATTGTTATTTGAAATATACTATTTAAAGTGTTAAATTTTAAGTATAATTTTCTAAATACATGGTTATATGATTTGATGGTTTTGAATTATATTATTGGTGTTTCTTTTCACTTGGTTTATTCTATGATTATGCTTATGTATGAAAACAAATAAAGAAAAGTTTTGAAAAAGACTTTGGTAAATGTTATACTGAATTGATTTTCTTGATGAAATACTTTAATGTGAATTTTACTATAGGAATAATTGTTCCATATGAAATGAAGAAAACTTTTGATAAGTATTTTGATGTTCATACTGGGGTTTCGTAATTATGAAGTATTTTTAGTGAAAGTTGTTGCATTGGAAGGTATTGTGATCATTAAATGGCAAATCGACCCCATGCATGCTGGAAAGGTTTTAAGAAAGGACTTAATACAGAACTTAATAATAGCAGTACTGTTAGTCCTTAGTGCACAATGGTTAAACCTGAGCTTGATAGATATTCATGAAGCTCGTACTCGCGCCGGTTATTCGTGAGATTTATTCTCACTCATGTTTCTCATAGATCTTGTACTTATGCCTATTATTCGTGGTATTTGCGCTTGTTTCATGGCCTCGTGCTACGCCTGGTTATTTCCCTCGTGGACTGTGTGTCCACACTTGCTTTCGTGGCCTCAAGCCATGTCGGATTGGTTAATTACCCTCGTGGATTGTGTGTCCATGCTTATTTTTGTTCTGTTGAAGTTCAATAGAAAAAGGATTATTTTGAATGGATTTCCTGAAATAAAATGTTTATCGGAATATTTATATTTAATTAAAGTGTTATTATTGACATTTAAACATGATGACATTGTTTATTTTCGCATTTCGAATTATATTTTTAGAACATTATTCACGAGTAAATTATTTTAGCTTTAGATAGTGTTGTTGACCCTATTCCTCCAATTAAGCAATGAAGAGCCTCACGTCTGATCTGAAGCATAGATTTTTGGCATATCTACTTTTGATGTAATTATAATTTATTAAATACTTGTATTATTTTGTTTGAAGTTTAGATACTCTACCTAGTTTATAGATAAGATTTTGGTTATTTTGAAAAATGTCTACAGGTGATTTGCAACATTTGTAGTTCGTTGTAGGATTTTCGGAAGGACAGTTTTACAACGACGATCTTGTCGAAATTCCTACAAATGACGTGCTATTTTTATTAAAATGTAATATATATTATGATTATTGCTTTAAATATTTTATTTAAGGTTTTAGGTTTAAGAAATATGAATTTATTTATATTCTATGCTGGTCACAGTCTAAATTTTGGAACGTAACATTGAGGAATATTAATTTTTTTATATTCTGTGCTGGTCATTGTTTGAATTTCGGGGTGTGATAACATAATTTCATAATTGATCATCACACAATAGGTTTTTAACACATTATCCTTCAACAAAAAATAAATAAAATGCAAACATCCACAATTCATTAAAATAAGGCAATAAAAAGACTATAATGACAAATCTGTATATGTGCATATATGTGTATTATTTTTAAATAAAATTATATATAATATTTGGGCAAGGTTAAATAAGCAAGGCAGTATACTTTGCTTGATATCTAACCCTGCCTAGCCCTACCCAATTTTCCTTCACACCATTTTGTTTGGGCATATCTAGGCATTTTTCCACCCACGCTGGCTACTAGGCTATATGAATACCCCTAATATTTAAAGTATTTAATTTTTTTTCTCTGCTTTATGCTCTATACAATTGAAAGTAATTAATTCATAATAGGGAAAATACAACTCGAGCCCCTTATATTTTTAATCCTATTATGTTTTTAGTTTCTATAGTTTTTTTTGTAAGTTATTATAAATAGTATCAGACTACTCCCAAAACTTGGATCGATCTTATATATAAGATTAGAGAAGTATTTAATTTTATCATGTTTGTTAAAAAAAAACTCTTCAAAGTTAACATCTTTTTTAGGGACTTAATTGATAAAATTAACTTTTAAAGACCAAATCGATAAATGAGGCAAACATGAAGACTAAAAGTTTCATTATACTTAGAAAAATATATGAAACTATTGCCCCAATAGGCACAATATAATTATGGGCCGATAGATGTGTAAACTAGACATTCTCCTCTCTTGAATAAATTACACACATTATTTGTACAAAAAAAACAATTACACACATTATCAGTATAAAAAAAAAATTACACACATTATACGAACCAAACAGTCGATCTATAAGACTTGAAAAAAAAAATGCTCAAATGGAAAACAAATCTTGAGGATAACATAGCTTTCAAAATATTCGGATCACAAACATCGAAAACAGTAGCTTAATTTCATTTGGCTGGAAAACCCAATATAAATATATATAGTGTTAATTGTAAATATTTGCAATTTTATGTATTAATCTAGTGGCAAAATCCTAAATTCCAGTCCTCCATGTGGGGTTCAAACTAAAATTTCTCCGAGAAATGATGATTCAATATTTGAAGATATATATATATATATATATACACATAAGCGTTTGTTGTTTGATTAAAAATTTAAGATGAAATAAGTTTGACTTTAATTGCACTGGCTGGGTCTTCATCTCCAATGAAATATATTAAATTACGCTTAAAGACAAAAAAAGGCAAAGAAAAACGACAGTGCATATTTTGCAAGCACTGTGACATTTGTGTTCTCTTCAGTGACTTGATTTTTATAAGTTGAGTGAATGAAGCCACAAAAAAACTTATTATATAAATATATATGAGGCAATGAGAACAGCCAAATTTTTAAACAATAAATAAATAATTGAGAAGAAAAATTAAGATGAAGGATTAAAATAACACAATTATGAATTGTGATTAAGTGTATTATATTATGCAGTTAAAATTTGTACTGTTATTCTTAAAATTTATACTTTTTAATGTTTGAAGTTACTTTAAATGACATTAAAAATATTAAAATATATTTTTATTATTAATTTAATTTTCAATTCATAGAACTATAATTTTCGTCCCAGGATATATTATTATACCCTCCGGCCCCTTCCGTTCCAAGAAATTAACAATGACAGATAACCATAATCATAGCTCCTCAAGCGGGCAACAATTATATATTTTATCATATATATCTTTGTCAATTACTTGCACGCAACCACTCTTCAAATGGTCACTTAAAAATGTTTGATATTTATTAAATAAAAATAAATAATATATATTATTGAGACGACGTCAATAAGAGGACAAAATCGTAATGACAGAAATAGTTTACTACCCATGATTTTCTTAATCTATATATTGACGAATTCCATCATCAGAGTTATATTTAAGTATAAATAAGTTGATAACAAGAGTTCATGTAATAATCAGAAGCTGCCCTGTAAAGAGAGAGAAGAAGCTAAGCACCAAGAAAATGAGTGTAGAAGTGGAAGTAATCTCTACAGAAATGGTGAAACCATCGTCTCCTACACCTCCACATCTTCGCCATTATCATCTCTCTTTCCTCGACCAGTTCACTCCCCAAATCAACAATTCTATGGTTTACTTCTTCGATGTTGACGATGTGGCAAACAAATTTAACATCAACGAAGCTTCCGATCTTCTCAAGAAATCGTTATCTCAAGTCTTAACTCACTACTACCCACTCGCCGGAAGACTCGTCACTGACAACTTATTCGTAGACTGTTCCGACGACGGTGTCCCTTACCTAGAAACCAGAGTCCAGTGCCACCTCAGCCACGTCATCGACAACCCCTCGCCGGCCGACTTCAGCAAACTGCTTCCCTATGACATGGACGAAATCGTCGACACTGCCCTCGGCGTCCAATTCAACGTCTTTGATTGCGGCGGAATCGCAGTCGGTGTGAGCCTCTCCCACAGGGTTGCCGACGCTCTGTCGTATTTCCTGTTCGTCAAGAGCTGGGCAGCCGTGACACGTGGCGAACAAGAACCAATCAGAATCCACTTCCAGTCTTCGCCACTGTTCCCGCCAAAGGACTTACTGGGATATGACCCGAATTCAAACATCGGACTGCACAAAGTCGTGGGAAAACGGTTCGTGTTTGAAGCATCCGTAATAGAATCTCTGAGAAAAAAATATTCCAAAATCACAGAGAACGTTCATCAAGAAGGCGAAAAACCTCCTTCAAGATATGAAGTGTTAGCAACTTTCGTATTGAACAGGTTTATTGCAGTCACAAAAGAAGGGAACAATAAGATTCACATGGTGACATCCACAGTGAATCTACGCCCAAGAATGGAACCTCCATTGCCAGAATATGCGTTCGGAAACTATTACTGGTATGTTACAACATTTCCAACGTTAGACGACAAAGGAGAGTGCTACAACCTTGGAAGACAGCTAAGAGAAGATATAAACAAAGTCGACAATCATTTTATTATGAAGCTTCAAGAAAGCAAAGAATGGAACCCTAATAGAGAAGAGATGATTAAAGCTATTAAGAATGGTGTGTTGGTGCCTGTTACCTTCACTTCACTGTGTAGGTTTCCGGTGTACGAGGTCGATTTCGGATGGGGTAACCCGACGTGGATCGGACCGCCTACGTGGAAATTCAAGAATGTGATTGTTTTTAAAGACACAAAATCAGGTGGTGGCATTGAAGTGTATGTCAACTTGACGGAATATGACATGGCTAAATTTGAACGTGACGAGGAATTTCTTGCTCATGTTTCTGCCGCAGGGTTGAAATAATGTCACACTAATTTTATATGTCTGTTGGGTGCATATTTTACTACAATTTATATACTGTGTTCTTGTCAATATTGTCCATGTTCGTTTGTCATTGAGAGATTGTTTGTCAATCACATGATTAATGAAACTTGTCGGTTTGTTTATCATTAAGAAAGTGTTCAAAATTGAGTTCAGTTTACGTAGTGCCTCCTGTGCCCGTGTTGTCTAGGCCCTATTGTCGAAGCGGGGGCTTCATTGGGTTTCTCTCATCGGTGGTCAGGTCTGGTGATGGCGGGTTAGAGTTTGTGAAGCAAATGGATAGAAAAATATTAACTCATTGATAAAATGATAAGAAAAGATGTTTACTGATGCCAACACCCTGTATTTATAAGCTATCTGTCACACTCTCCTGTGCGCCACCTAATAACTAATATAACAAACAATTAATATCCTTTTGTTACACACTACTTGTTTAACACTCCCCCTCAAGTTTGTGACTATACAAATCTATAGTCCCTAACTTGCACAGAATTCTACTATGATCTTCTTTTCCAAGTGCTTTAGTTAAAAGATCTGCTTGCTGATTTTTGCTCCTCACATGCTCAAGTTTGATTACCCCTCTTGTAGCTTTTCCCGCACAAAATGACAATCCACCTCTATATGCTTTGTGCGCTCATGAAACACTGGATTTGTCGCTATATATATGGCAGACTGGCTGTCATAAAACATTTGTACTGGCTCCAAATTCTGCACATCTAGATTCTTTAACAATCTAGTGTCCCATACCACTTCAGATACTACCTGACTCAATGCTCTATATTCTGCTTTAGCTGAAGATTTTGAAACTGTTGATTGCTTCTTTGATTTCCAGCATATCAGTGATCCCAAAAACTTAACCAAGTAACCTGTTACTGATCTTCGGGTGTTAGGACATGTTCCCCAATCTGAATCACAAAGCACTCCATGCTGGCACACTGGCTTGCTGCCAATAATATTCCAAGTCCTGGCTGATGCTTGAGATACCTCACCACTCTTATAGCTGCAATGTAGTGAGACTTCCTAGGACCAGTCATTAATTGACTAAGTCCGTACACCACAAAATATAAATCAGGTCTGGTCATAGACAAATAAGACAATCTTCCTACCAATCTCCTATATGTTACTGGCTGAGGAAGTAATGGATCATCAATCTCTCGCTTAGGGCTTGCCCTCAATCTTGTGTTCCTCTCCATTGGAACTGTAAAGGGCTTCGCTGCAGACAATCCCATGTCAGTAATAATATCTAAAGTATATTCCCTTTGATTAAGTACTATACCTTTGCTTAATCTTGCTACCTCTATTCCTAAGAAGTATTTAAGTTCCCCTAAATCTTTAATTTTGAATCTGCTGTGCAGAAACCCTTTCACCTCATTTATTTTGTCAATTATGTTTCCAGTCACAATCAAATCATCAACATAAGCTAATACTAAGGTAGTTTCTGACTCACCCTTTCTAACAAATAGGGAATAATCATACTTGTTTTGCTTAAAACCTGCTTCTATTAATGCATTAGTGAGCTTAATGTTCCATTGTCGTGAGGCTTGCTTAAGCCCATATAGTGATTTTGACAACTTACAGACTTTGTTTTGTGCTAAGTTCCCAAAACCTTGTGGAATCTGCATGTATACCTCTTCCTCCAAGTCACCTTGAAGAAAATCATTATACACATCCATTTGAAAAAGGGGACAATCATTTCTCACAGCAAGAGCTAACACAATCCTAATTGTAACCATTTTAACCACAGGAAAAAAGGTCTCAAAATAATCTATTCCCTCTTGTTGACTATACCCCTTAGCCACCAATCTAGCTTTGAATCTATCAACATTTCCTTTAGAATCATACTTTACCTTAAAAACCCACCTACATCCAATTGGCATTTTGTCTTTAGGTAGGTCAACCAGTTGCCATGTACCATTTTCTTGTAATGCTTGAATCTCTTTCTACATAGCATCGATCCATCTTGGATCATGAGCAGCTTCTTCAAAGCTGCGAGGCTCAATAATACTATCAATTTTGGATAGAAACAATTTATAATTAGGGAAAATATTTGAATAACATAAATGCGACTCCAAAGGATATTTTACCTTCCTTTTACCTGTGGCAAGGTGCTCCTGCAGATTTGTTACACATGCATATCCAAACAAAACTTTGTTTGGTGATCGTGCTGTACAGTAATAGTCCCGCATCCATGCAGGACATTTCTTTTCATGTACGGGTCGACAAACACTAGGAAGTTCGGTACTGGTTTCATTGCTTGATTCATTTGGATTTACTCTTGTATGAAGTGGAAGATGTGTGCCTTGTGTGGTATCTAATTTTGTTTCTGGTATTGGCATTAGAGAGGGTTCATCAAAGGAGAAAGAATCACAAGTAAATGGATCAATCATACGATTATCATAAAGATCTCCCCCTTGATTGATGCATGTAGAGTCAAGAAAGGGATATTTAGATTCAATAAACACCACATGACGACTAACATACATAGAAGCAGTTTTGATGTTGTATAGTAAAAAACCTTTTTGTGTATCCAGATAACCCATAAAAACACAGGGGTCTGACCGAGGGCCAAACTTGTCATGTTCAAGTAAATTAGTGGTATATGCAATACACCCAAAGACTCTAATTAAGGTCAAATCTGGTTGATAACCGTACAAGAGCTCATAGGGGGTTTTATATCCTAAAATACGAGATGGAGTTCTATTAATAAGAAAAGTAGCAATGGTTATGCATTCCCCCAAAAATCTTAATGGTACTCCAAATTGAAAAAATAGACTCCGTGCAACCTCTAGTAAATGCCTGTGCTTTCATTCCACCACCCCATTTTGCTGAGGTGTATATGGACACATAGTTTCATGTATGACACCTTTAGTAACTAAGTAAGACCAAATCATTATTAACAAACTCAAGTCCATTATCAGTATGCAGTCGTTTAATCGAAGCTGAAAACTGAGTGGAAACAAAAGCAAAGAAAATTTTCAAATAGAAAGTAGCTTTATTTTTATTGATCATCAAGAATGTCCAAGTACAACATGAGAAGTCATCAACAATAGTGAGGAAATAACGAAATCCCTTATAAGTGGGTTTTCTATATGGTGTTGGAAAACGTGCCCTAGGATCCAATCATTGTCTTATAAACATTATTGATTTATGAGTTTATCAATTGTGTTATCATATTATTTGCATATTTACTGTGATAATCATCTTTGGATAATTCATGATCTTATCCTAAATATCCCTGGTCGGTCATCTGTGCGGGAGCAAAGATGAAATAACGGAAAGGTAGTTCCATTTCTATAGTCAGACTACTCAGGGATCGAGAAAGTAACGGTCAGGAATAGGAGGATGATATTATCCATGCCTCATCCATGACCAAAATATCGCGTGACAGAAGGGACATGATATGGTTGTATAAAAGGTTACATCGTTTATTGATCCTCATATGATTTGGGTAGTCGTTATGTCTTGCTAGAGACCGCTTGCGACTTGTAGGCCAATATAGCAAATGGCCCACTGTCAACTTCATATGGGCCTACAGGGTCGCACACAAAATAGCCCAACGCGAGCTATGATGTCCATATTTATTGAATCTAAGACGTGTCTAGATTCAATGAATGATCCAGGGTTGATGTATATATTTATTTATATTTATATTCATATATATATATAAATTCGTATATATATATATTATATATAAGGGATATATAGGATTTAATTTATAAGGATAAATTAAATCTCTATCACGTTTGAATTTGAAATTCAAATTGATAGGATATCTCATATAAGAGAAATTTACAAGATTTAATTTATAAGGATAAATTAAATCTCTATCACGTTTGAATTTAAAATTCAAATTGATAGGATATCTCAAATTTGATTTATGAGAATAAATCAAATATAGTCCAATCTTATCTTTATTTAAATTAAATAAATAGGTGAATTAAATCTGTGGGACGGATTTAATATAAATATTATTTATTTAATTAGTTTCTTATCAAATTATACAATATGTGATATTGTATTAATTTCAGAATTAATATAGATTAATTTCAAGATCTAATTCGGTTGAGAAAACCGCATAGCATCCTATATATCTGATTTTAGGAGCTATATTTTTGGTACATAACACACAACACAAAAGGACGAACGGAATCTACAAAAGGTTTGTAGATAAGAAACTACTGAAGTAGAGATGAAGAGGACGAATTCTTGAGAGAGCCTTAGAGGGACAGGAGACGCTAGCACATCGTTCGTGGTTGGAACGATGTTCGTGTGGATACCAGTAGAGGAAGCTGACCTGAGGCGTCGACTTCTTATGATCAGAAAGAGAGCACGAGCTGCGGAGAGAAGCTGTGGACATCTTGCGATCGGAAACAGATCACCAGTCACGGAGAGAAGCTGTGGAAGTCGCTGAGGAACACCAAGGGTAATGCTTCTTTCCACTTGACTCAAACACATATGGTAGATCCTGGCAAGGAATGGGAAAAAAATTTTTAAATTAATTTCCGCTGCGTGTCTTCCAATTCCTTACATTTGGTCCCCATACATAGACATGAATTAACTCATAACAGTGACTAGACCTAGAAGAGCTAGAAATGAATGGTAAACGAGTCTGTTTGGGATGTGCACAAATATCACATTTGTCTATGGATGCATGACCTAGTCTTTTATGCCAAATGTCCTGTGGAAAGCTAATAGGTTCATGATGTTCGATAGGCATAATGGTGTCAGTCTTACTATTCCTATATATTACATACAATCCAAAATTCTTTCTACCAATCACCCTTTCCTTCCCACTTAAGGTTCCCTACAAAACACAATATTCAGGATAAAAACATATTGTGCAATCCATATCAGCAGTTAATCGAGAAACGGAAATAAGATTAAAATAACATCCAGGGGCAAAGTACACATTCCTAAGAATAACATCATCTGCAATATTGACTGTCCCAATATGTGTGACTAGGATGGTGTCACCATTTGGCATTATGATTATCCTAGCTGGGCCAATATATTTGTGGACAGTATTAAACATAGTGATACTGTGAGCAACATGACAAGTTGCCCCTGAATTAATAATCCAGTCAGATTCAAAGGAAGAGTTAGGTATAGCACATACAATACCTAAAATACGCTCATCAATGCAATCGGCAGTCATCCCCATAACAGTATCATCAGGCTTTTTTCTTAGTATCTGAAGGATTTGATCATATTGAGACTTGAAGATGGCTTCATGGTCAGAAATAGCAACAATTGATGAATTCTGATTCTGTGAGGAAGATCCAGCATTATCATTCTGAAGAATTTGATTGGCGGAAGCATCTGTGATTTGCTTGCCCCTAAAGTTAGGTGGAAAACCTACCAAATGATAACATGTCTCTTTCTTGTTCCCTTTTCGGTGACAATAAGAGCATTCATCCTGGGATCGTCTATGACCTTTTCCTCTTCCTTGTCGTCCTCCTCAAGTGGCCATCACAGTTCCGTCCAATGAGTAGCTCGGCGATCTTGTAGACATTTCCCTCCGGGATTCATCTTGGGAAATAAGGGAAAATGCCTGGTTGAGTGAAGGAAGGGGGTCTGTAGAAGAAGCTGAGTCCTAGCATTGTCAAAGCTATCATTAAGCCCAAGAAGAAACTACAGTAGTCTCTGTTGCTGTAGTACTTTAGAATAAACTTGTGTTGATGAACATTGACAGGATGGGAAAGGGACCAAATAGTCATACTCATCCCAAAGACCCCTCAATTTTGTATAATACATTGCTACACTCATAGTTCCTTGGATCTGAGAGGTGATAGCCTTATGTAGACAATATACTCTAGTTCTATCAATCTTGTGGAATCTCTCTTTTAAATCTATCCAGACCATCTGTACATTAGTTGAAAATACCAATCCAGTGGAGATATGTCTCTCAACTGAATTTATTATCCAAGAAAGTACAATTGAATTGCATCTATCCCATATACCTTAAAGAGCAGGGTCCTACATCTCACGGCTACACGTTCCATCTATGAAGCCTAGCTTGTTCCTTCTATGGAGTACTAACTGTATTGTCCTGCTCCAGACATGATAGTTGTCTGACCCACGCAACAGTTGTGGGACAAGAGTTGCTATCTAAGTGTCCAATTGATGCAAGTATAGAGGGTGAGAAAAATCTATTGCAGCAATTGGGTAAAGATGATCCTCCTTTCCCATTGTGGTTGACTTCTGGACTCAAAGATTGCCACAAGATTTGGGATATATGGGCAAGAATAATTTTCTTATAGTGAACAAGAAGCAGACGAGTTTTCCTAGTGGCTTCTCAGTCTAGAACAGAAGAGGTGCAGTAATAGCATACAAGTAACCTTTGTAACCACTCACCCGTTTAAGACGTCAGAATCCTAGAAACTGATGTCATTTTTTTCTCAGTGTGTGAAAACATAATGCATAGAATCTGGTTGCTGTCTAAAATAGAATAGGTGAGATTCTTCTTACAGCTGCGCAATTGTTGAACAAAATATGCTTGAATATTGGATCAGAGGCTTCTTCTCCGACAAGAATGTGACGTAACTTTGACGAGTCACATCTGGACAAACGATCTTGGTGGATCACTGTCATATGACGCTTGACTGGAACTGGAGTAATCAGAACGGTGGCTCACTGATTCATTTCCTCGCAAGACTCCTTGCGGTGATAATCTTGAGCAAGAAGACGGAATCTTGTGACACCAAACTTGACTGGAATTAGTGTAGACAGGATGACTGCTCACTGATCTATTCCCTCGCAAGACTCCTCGCGGTGGTGATCTTGAGCAAGAAGACAGAATCTTACGACGGCCCTAAATATAGTGCAGCCGTTGCACACGCCATTTAGAACAAGAAAGGTGAGGAATAATTGATTACCTAAACAGAAGAGACGTTCTTAGGTTTGTGAGGTAATGGGCCTCATGTATTTTGTAATGAAAGAGGCAAGGCCCAAAGATCAACTCCGCTCTGGTACCATGTGAAGCAAATGGATAGAAAAATATTAACTCATCAATAAAATGATAAGAAAAGATGTTGACTACATGATGCCAACACCCTGTATTTATAAGCTATTTGTCACACTCTCCTGTGCACCACCTAATAACTAATATAACAAACAATTAATATCCTTTTGTTACACACTACTTGTTTAACAGAGTTTTTACTCAATTCTGTAAGAGGTGTCGATGGTTGAGGAAAGGAAGGTAGTTGGTGAAGGTTTCATATGGGATTGGAGCTGGTTGTTTAATGATCTGAAACAAGAGTGGGTGGCGACGATTTCGATGGGCAGGAGTTTCTTAATGAGTTTTGGATCGATGGCTCGGCATTCAATGGCTTGGAGATGAAGGGGATCAAAGATGCAAAGAAGGCTGATGGTTTGATGGTGCCGACTAAAGTGACGAAGATGGTTGGGTTCTCTACTCTGTTGGTTCTGAAGCTTGATGGAATGAAGAATTAGAGTGGTCTCTGTGTATGGGTTTAAAGGAGGCTAGTTCATTAGTGGCCTTTTCTCTGATGTCCAGTGGCTGGACTTCAGCCACCGAGGTACTATGCGGGTTGTTCTTGGGTGCTACAAGGACTTTGGGGGATTTCTAGTAGTGCACACCGTGTTTTGGTAGCCCCTGTTCTTTAGTAGTTTTATGTTTTGTGTGTTGTCTATGCTTTTACTTATGAGGGAGTGTTGTTGTCTATGCTTTTGCCTTCCTTTGTGGATTAATTTTGTCTACGTTGGAGGTTGGTTTATATATATCGTGACACTGTTTCTCTAGTTTTTTGTCTCAAATTCCAGAGGGTTTTTCATCACCTTTGTATCATAGAAGGTGTTGTTGGAGCTGCTTGTGCAGCATTGGCATCAAAGGGGTTGGGCTCGAGAGGGCACCTCTATGGACAATCACTCCCTCTTGCTTTTTCTTTGATCATGGTGGACTATAGTCTAACCTCCTTACATTCAACCTGCTTGGTTGGTTCGTCTTACTTCTTGTGTCTTGTTATTTTTTTTAAGTGTTTGTTGGTTTTGTTAGCTCTCTAGTTTTCTTAGACTCTGTCCTTAGACTCTGTTTATTAACTTGTATTTTGGCTTTCATATAATGAAATTCTCCCTTTGTTTAAAAAAACAAAACAAAGGCAGTGTTCTAAATTTTAAAATGTCTACTTCTTGAACATGGTGTCTTTTATTTAATATTGCAACTTGTGGATTAGTTTACATGTCAGATGTGACATCGCCAGCAAGAAATAATTATTTTACCAAGGGCCCTTTGTAATTAAGCTAAATGGATTAGATTATTCACCAATCACATGCTTGGAAAAATTACGATGAGGTCTTGATTTAATATTAATTTTTGAAAAAAAATCTCAAAAGTATCGCTACTTGAACTTCAAAATCTCAAATCAAGAATTTCAACAAAAATATGTTGAATTAAGTTTTCAAGTTTAACACTTATTTCTGTAAAATTTCACCACGATTTTTTTAAAAAAATTGTTTTTATGATATTAACCATTTTATGAGTCTATTAATTGTGATTCTCCCTTTTACTCAAATTATTAATGCATCTCTTATGCATCCTTGACCATACTCGGTAATAAATTATTAAAACAATCCTTGAAAATTTCATAGTTTCCTCTTTTGCCTCCTTTTGCCAAATAGGACCTCACAAAAAATAATGTTTTTAAAAGATTTAGAAAATCAGGTATTTTCAGCAATACGTCATGGAGATTTTATTTCAGACTATACCGTCATTATAAAACAAAATAAATTATAAAAAAAGATCACACTGTCAATAGATCTTCCTCAATAAATTAATCAAGATCATAAGTGCATATGTCACAAATAACAATGGAGTTAAGACAAATAATACTCCTCTGATCTTTATATATGACATATTTAACTAATTTAATTAAATTAAAGAAGTTAGTTAATATTATATTTTTTCTAAACACCCTTATTAACTTTCTTAACTCCATCATTCTCTCTCTTCCTTCATTATTGTTTAAGGGTATCAATAGAAGTAATTTTAAAAAAATAGCAAAAATAAGAAAGATATCTTATATTTAAGACTAATATAAACTCCATAATTAAATCTTATATTAAAAACATGAGAAGTATATATCAAGTCATCAATGTTACATGGGTCTCTTAAATTGTTTGGTAAAGAAGGAAATGATGAAAGTCAACTTTTAATACAAGCTTACAACGGGTTGAGAACCTAGCTTTATACACTCGTTTCAGCTAAAGGTTGCATCATGCATGTTTGTGATTTGGTAAATTAATGATATAAGATAGAACTTCATAGATGGAGACTAATTTATATTATTTTGAACAAAACTTACTAATACGCTTTGCATATTGCCAATTGATATTCTATTTTATGATTTCTTTTATAATGCTACCTCATAGGACCCTTAATATAAGAGCTTATTGGGTAGTTAGTTTTAGTCATAAATTTAAGACACTAAATATTTTATATATATAATGTTTATTATTTTTTAAATTAATTTATAAATTGGTATATAATATAATATTATGCAAGAATATTTAAAAAAAAATCATGTCACAATTGTTATAATTAACTGATTTATTTAGTTCCCTTAATTTACCTAAATTAATCAACTAAGTTATATATTAAGGATCATTTTTGTTCAATTTCATTTGAGTACACTGGGCATCCATTTAGATTAATACATGAAAAGATGATAAATATATACCAATTCAAGATAGGTTTTCAACCTTTGCTTCAAAGTCATACGGGCTAGGCTTCTAATTTAATCATATTTTATGCCCAAAAGGTGGGTTATATATGTTCTTGGATGATGTTTTGTAGGTAAAAATGTTTGGTAGGTTGAGATTTAGCGTATATCTTACATTTGAACATCATTTTATGAATTGACTCAAGAAAGAGCCTTTTCACAGGTTATAATGATTAATTTCTAATTTTCTTTTTGGGATATTTGTGTCATTTTCCAGGTGTTAAGCCATAGAATTAAATGCTACCTTAGCACATTATCCTATATATTTTGATTCCAAAACTGAAATCAGGGCAGCATATATAATACGACTTGGAGGCTGTCTTGGGAGTATGCCCTGCTACTGTTTGGGGATTTTTGGAGAGGATAAAGATTAAATATTTGGAGAGACTTACTCCCTACTTGGATGTAGAGAAAATGAGGTACAAAAGAATTAGGGAAGAAATTATGGGGGAAAACAAGTTTTCCCAACTTAGATAAAGGAGAAAAAGTGGAAGGAAGAAAAGTCTTGGATAAAATATGGTGTGAGATCTATCCAATTTTCTTCCCAAAATTTCTCTCCAAATATGGAGATTTAAGAGGACAACTTTATTCGACATGTTGTCCCTCTCCCACCTTCACATTCTTAATAGTATAAGATAAGAATATTATAATCATTATATCCTTTGTTTATTTTCTTTCCTCTATATTTTCTTCTGTCAATCCAAGAACAAAAAGTAATAACATTATCTCCTTAGTTTTTTCTTCTCTCTATTTTCTTTCCTCCTCACTTTTCTCTTCATCCAAGAGAGCATCAAGCTTCATTATCTAGGATAATTTCAAATTTTGGTATGGATTAGCATAGGATTACTCCTCTCTTTTTATAATTAATACTCTTCTTATCCTTAATCCAGATCTAATTGACGAGTTAATTTTAGTTATAAATATAAAATATATTTCTTATATTTATTAACTTTTTTTAAATTACCCTTATTTATACCCTCTTTAACAATAATTAAGTAAAAGAGAAAGTGGAGAAGTTACAGAAGATGATTAGGATATTTTAGAAAAAGAATGTCATATTAAATAACTTAACTAACTTTTTTAATCTAATAAAATTAGTTAAATAAATTATATATTAAGGATTGAAAGAATATTATAATGTATTAGTTTTGCTTTTTGTTTGATAATTTTTAAGTGATTGTCGCCCACCGTTTAGTTGATTTATTAATCATTTAAAGTGATACTTAAGAAGGCTAGCTTGACTAACTTTATGTTTACATCATTACATGTTAAACTAATGGTTTTGTTGGTAAGATAGAAATATATGTCTTAACCTTTCATAATTAGATTAGGGCTAATACTTAAAATTAAGTTTTATTAATTACAACAAGAGATTGTGTAACTAATGAGATCAAGTGTTATAAAATATAAAGGAGAGAAATAATCCTAAGTCCCATTATAATCTTCTAGCCAAAATTTCATAGTTTTAATTGCTTTCAAGCAATCAACTTTTTTTTAAAAAAAAATCTTTCATTTTAACTTCAAAACCTCACTTGATAAAAAAAGTTCAAAACCACTTATTTATTTATTTATTGATTTCTTGAACCTATCTAAAAGCATAATGACAAAATTAAATCAATTTTACCTTTAGTGTATGTTTGGATAGACTTTTAGGGAAGGGCTTATAGAAAAAAATGGCTTTTAAACAACTTTTGAAAAAGTGTATCTGGAGAATAACTTATGAAAAAAATAATTTTGAATAAATACTTATTTGGATAGTTATTTTTATAATGACTTTTTATATTGATAAATTACTAGAAAGAGTATCGCGCCCTGGAAATTCATGAGGTGACTGGCGCAAAATATCAGAAAACTCATATTTCGTAAGCCTTTAAATATTATAACTAATGTAATAACAATCTAAGACATGTATAAGCTAGTTATAATTCTCATACATGAACATATTTTTATATCTTAAAAAGATAAAGGATAAAAAAAAGGTCAGGAATCCTGCCTATATATTACGTGGATCATCTATAGGTTTTGAACTAGCATGAGAGTCTTCTCTGTTCCATTGGAGGTACAAGGTTGGCAGTCATATTTGAGGCCAAAATAATTTACTCATGAATAACGTCCCAAAAATATAATTTAAAATGCGGAAATAACTAATTTCAACATGTTTAAATGTAAATCATGACATTTTGTAATTCAATAGAAATATTTCGGTAAATATTTTATTTCAGGAAAACCATTTGAAACAATTGTAACTAATCAATCTAGTGTAGCTCGAGGCCACAAAAACATGCATGGACACACAGTTCACAAGGGTAAATAACCAAGCGTTGCACGAGGCCATGAAATAAGCACAGGTAAGAGACTCACAAATAACAGGCGCAGGTGCAAGACCTACGAGAACATGTACGAGAATAAATCCCACGAATAACCAGTGCGAGTACAATACTCACGAATATCCATCGAGCTCGGGTTTAACCTGGTGTACGAAGGACTAACATTTATGCTGTTAGTGACCAGCGTTCTGTACTAAGTCCTTTAAAAAAATCTTTCCAGCATGTGTGGGGTCCATTTGCCATTTCATGATCACAATAACTTCCAATGCAACAATTTTCACTAAAAATACCTCATAATTACAAAACTCCAGCATGAACATTTAAAGTAAAATACCAAGATATTTATTCAATGCATATAGAATAATTATTCAAATAATAAAATTCACATAAGAATGTTTCATCAAGAAAATCAAATGTTTCATCGAGAAAATTAACTCAATATAACATTTATAACAATCTTTTTCCAAAACTCCCTTTATTCATTTTCCTACATAAACTTGATTACATAATAAACCAATTGAAAAAAAAATCATTGCTAGCAATTAAAGTCATGAATTCATATAACTTGCTTTCGGTAAATTATAATTAACATTGATATTTTTAATATAAAACATATCAAGTCACAAGATATTGCTAAAATATCATTTTAATGGGACGTTATTCACTCACATGTTACTCCCAAGTACTTCAATTTACCTTTTAAGTAGACTCCAAGAAATTCTTCCATATAGCTACCTAATTATTCAAAAGAAAGGACCCTATTAACTTTAATTTTACACTGTCCTTCAATCTCTATTTCAAATTTATTTATTCTATTACCATCCTTTTTAAATATGCCTTGATCAAAAATTTCTCCTGGCATAATAAGTAACAACGATAGAACCAAAACAATGCAAATCATTCAACCTTAACTTACTTATGCACCAAACATTATAGACACTAATATGAATTCAACACTATAGATTTATACACACTAAAATATAATTTCTCTACCACTAAGATCTTACTTGGTTGTCCAAACATTGCATTCAAATTTCCTTTAATTTGGTTCAACTTATTTTTTTTATCTATAGCTAAATGCCCAACAAGCTTAAAGTTTCCATCCTTTTTAAATAGAGTTTATTATCTAACACATTAGAGAATAAATCTACGACCAACTATAGTAAAAGTTCACCTTTCTTCCAACCATTTCATCAAATATATAAAATGCGCTAAAGTTATTATCATACAACAAAAGTTCTCGCCTTCATATTCTTTCCTCCAAATATATGCAAGCATGAATCCGACTCCAACGGTCCTTGAACAACTAATTTAACAGCAGCAGAATAAAAATCACAAATAATTTATTCATTATAACTTACATTAGCTTTATCGGGACACAATGCCCTTTTTCAAGCATTTTAACAAACACATTATATGCGTTCCAAAACTGTTCAACCTCACATGAAAGTTCATAGTTTCTTAAAGCACCATTCCTAGCCAATTTATGCATCAACAAAATTTTACCATACTTCATATTCATCAATCCATACGTTATCTTACAAACCCCAATATTCAACATAGTTCAACTCAGAAATTGAAGAAAAATCATATTATAATTCTAAATCTTCCTCTCAATAAAATCCAACAAATAAGACACTAAATATGCATTCCATAAGCTAACATAAAATAAACAAAATCAGTTCTTAAATTATATCACTCAACTACCTCTTCCCAAAGGTTAGAAAAATCATCACAACCTTCATTATACAGAATAATTGCCTCTTATACCATAATTTAGTCAAAAAGTATACTTTTATTATACTTAAAAAATCACTTTCTATACTTGAAATGTTCCGCCAAACAACCAATAATGAGCTGCAACTCAATTTTCCCTAATCTTGATATGTTATTCATATATATATATATATATATATATATATATATTGTAATAAACTACCAGCCACTTAGGGTGTGTTTAGATTAGCTTTTGGAGAATAAATTCTAAGAAGAATAGATTTTGGAAAAAAAGTAATTTTAAAAATTAGAAATGTTTAGATGATTAGTAGCAGAATCACTTTTTTATATTCAATTTACTAAAAAGGACATAAATTAAATATGATAATTACATAAGGAATAAATTTTGTTTACAATTTTTTCATTTAAGTGATTAAAAAATAATACATATACATATGTGTTTGAGCAAGGTAAAAATTTACAGTATTCACCTGAATTTTAATTTTTTTCCCTACTTAAATAGTACTTTTTAATTTAATTTATGTGGATAATTTAAAAATTTATATAATAAATTAATATATGTATACAGAAATGAGAAACATATAATACGATTGATTAATATGGAGATTTAATGTTGAAGTAATAAGGGAAAATTAAATTTCAATACTTGGATGTTATATGGGGCATCAAATAAATGTACAATGTATAACTATTGGTCTTGCCTATAATAAATAAGTTGATCTAATATGAAATCACGATAACAAGTCATTTTAGATGAGGAGGTTATGGATAAAGGTATCCGTGAAGAGTCATATTCATCATCACCATCATCTTGCAGTGGATCATCATCATCTTGGTCATGTTGCATAAATCAGGGTCAGTAATAAAGGTTCTTCTAATGAAATTGTGTATTGCCATCGTTGCACAAACGATCTTGACTTGTGTTTGATAGTTGTAGATGCACATGCATTATAATATTGCAAACTTATTTTTGTATACCCTAAAAGTTCTTTCTATTGTGCACCTCAAACTTGAATGAGCATAATTGAAAACTTCATTAGGGTTAACCAATCTAGATGACCGTAAAAAATCAGGGAGATGGTAACGCTCACACTGGTATAGACCTAGATATCCAATTGGTGTTGATAACCAGTATCAACCAAATAATATTTACTTGCATGAAAGAAAGGTTATTATTTTGAATTTTGTATTCATAGATAAAGAGAAACCAATTGAACATATTATAAACATGCCCTTAGGCGAATAAGGGAAGTTCATGGAAGGAGTTGTCAAGGTATGACTGAATATACAAGCATCATGTGCATTGCCTTCCCATCCAACCAAGACAAAGGTAAAGCACATGTCCCAATCACAAACCGTCATTATATTTTGCGATGTGAACCCCTTTCTACCAATATATTTTGTTTGTTCATTGGCGTTGATGATGCAAGGAATGTATGTGCCATCAATTGCTCCAATTGCATTTTTGAAAAATGGCCAATATCAAGGGTCAAGTTTGATTTTGCTATGCAAATTTTGAAACATTGGATCTTGGGGTTTGATGAGTGACGTTGCAAGTCCACAACAAGATAATAAGATATCATGAAAGTTTTTGTGAATCGTCTCTCCTGAGTGTTGAAACTTTTATTATATCATCCTACTGGTATCCCCATGTCTAACAATATTTAAAAATATCTCTACCTTTTCATGTATTCCAATGTTCTGACTTTCTTTAAGCCTTTGTTGCTATAATGCAATGTGAAGGTCAAAGAACACATGTGGTTCCATTATGAACTGTTCAAAACAACGCTTTGGATGACCATATAATACTTCATTAACCCATTTGCTACCTGTGTGATCACTAGTGTGTATTAGTTGTTTACCAATATGCCAACTTGTTTAATCCTCTTTACTCATCGCTTATAAACTTCTGTTAAGCTTTTATTATCGTCCCCTATACTTGTTTAACCTATGCACAGAGACATTAATTTTAGATTTCTCAATGTCAGTGAACAAGGTGATCAGTGATGAAATGAAAATCATAAAATGAAAAGAAAATAATATGAAAAGAATGAGATCAATATCTTAGAGATTCGTTAATCAATATGTCCATACATATAATAACGGGTATCTAAATTCACACAGAAGCAGGAAGGTAATTTTGGTTACACAACAAGATTCAACAACTATAATACGCATACATAACTAGTCATAACATTAACGTCTCAATCTCTATAATAATAGTGTCATAAAAATAGTAAAATTGTTTCTTCATTCCCATTTGTGAAACATACATTTCCCTCATTACGGGATCTAGCATGAGTTTTGTGCATCGTAAATACCAATCATCATCAGCGAGTACTTCATCAAGTTGGGTTAGGTGTTTCATGACATCCGTAATAGATGGTATATTGGCAGATGCTTCATCTACCCTTTTGTGAGCATGTTTGACCTCTGCCTTAGTTAAATCAACAATTTTACTGAGTGCATCTGCTATCATAGTTTATGCAAGTCCTTTCTTCTTCTTTTTCATCCCTCCACTCCTCTTCCTAACCCCTAATAAGCCGCTACCACACATTGGCTCCTTTCCCCTCATGCTACCTTCACCACTGGTCCCTTGAGATATATTGAACGTCGTTTGATTGATATCCCCACTTATGCCAGTTGGAGCCACCAAAACTTTATCGTTATCTTCTGAGCCTTCTTCCAGATCCATATGATCATCATTGTCGTATTATTGCTAACTCAGCCCCCAATGAGAGCCCTTTTGTTATAAATTTGTCATATTATGGATCTTCCTGTACATATAACACCAATCAAAAATGACAATCATATGTGACACAGATTGAAAATAGAGCGTATCAGCAAATATCCTTTTCATACCAATTTTTTCTTCTCCCACCAATCATCTTCCTCTTCTACTGTATTCTTCTCCATCTTCCAGCCCCTGTCTCATTAATCAATTTGTTCCATATCTGCCATTCCTTTCATATGGAGTCATACTTGTTTTTAAACTACAATCTGTCATAGACTTTCCCAGTCTTTGGTGTGAACCCCTCACAAATATTGGCACATGCTTTTTTTGTATACACAATACCTTTTCTTTCACCTTTGTGAAGTTGTTCAATACAGAGGTTAAACAACACCTTAGTAGTGGTAGCATCCTATGAAGCTTTAGATTTATCCTTGACCATTGTACTAGACATAAATGAATTAATTAATTTTCATAATCGAATACAAACCAAATTTAATATGACAATTCAACAAGCAATTTAATCTAATTAAAGATTCACATATTTGATACATAAGTGCCAATGAACACGCTCACAGCTTTATTCACGCTATAATGAATAGTATGCAGAAGTAAATCATGCTACTTGTCTTGTGACTACGCATAACAACATGCTAAAGTAAATCATACAGAAGAAGTGAACACTACATAGGCAGTTAAGTAGATAACAGAAGCTAAAGTGGAAAGCAAAGAGCAGATAAGAGAAGCTAAAAAGTGGAACACTAGCGAAAGCATACAGTAGATATGAACACTATGCAGAAGGCAATAGATAAATAGAATACTAGCGTCAGTGTACCAGCCTTGTAGATATGAACACTTACTATTTACCTTCTCTTTGCTGAAGAAGTTACTGAGGTATGGAAAATAGAGTGTCATCGTACCAGCGATGGCAGGACAATGGAGATCGACGCCTAGGGAGCACGATGACGACTCAAAGCCTGACCACAGAGCAGGGTGTCAGTAGAGATTGACTCCCAAGCGATGGCATGTCATGGCAAGATTTTAAAGTAGAGAGGTCGAGTGTTAAGGAATGACAACAGCACCGCACGAGCTCACACGAAGATCTATATGCTGAGAATGTCTTCAGATGGAGTTGTGAGAGCATATCAGGATAGAGAAGAGTGAAGGTGCAGGACACAATCTTGTGAGATAAGGCAGAGGCGAGCTTGACAGGGGCAGAAGGAATAAACGTAAGTTTTTAAGGCGCAGTCGAGAGAAAGTAAAGGCAGTGAAGCGTAGGATTCATTAAGGAATAAAGGGACGGCATGAACGAGCGGCGCTAGTCGGGAAGAAGCAGGGGGTGAGGCACAGGAAGAGATAAAAGAGAAGGATAATAAACCATGCCTAACCACTATTGATGGATGAAATTAATGCCTGCCTAACGGATATAAAATGACAGACAGTGAGTGAAAAGCTAAATGGTGGCAAATTATACAAAACTATGGTTTTATAGGATAAAACCATGGTTTATGATTCAGAAGTGATTTTTGAGGTTTTTTGATTGTTTGGCTGAAAAATAGGATAACCATGGTTTGATGGAAAAATCCATTCCCTAACCCATATGCCAAACACACACTTAAATTTGAAAACCTTGATATGATTTAAATTTCTAAGGTGTCCTTATGATTTAATATCTTAAAAGTTGTATGTCATCCATTTGAGAATTACTAAACCTAAAGTGGTTATCACAAATTTCTAAAAAGATGATAAACTTGAAATGACTCTTGGTCACTTTCAAGATATCCTGCCATACCACTCTTATTAGAAGGAAGATTAATTTATATATTTTGAATTGATAACACAATGAGTGAAAGTGGAATTGCCACCAATTTAAATGTTTTAAGAGTTTTATCATTGTTGGGTTTTGGGGCTCAAACCACGACTAGCCAATATTGATTTTGGAGAATTGCACTGTTTATAAGAACCCTCTTATAGCTTGTGGTGTTGGACTAGCTAGTTAATTAACTAGGAACTAGAATAGGATAGCATTATCATGATGCCAACTTTATATCTTTCCACCTATGTGGCATAATTATCCAGTTAAATAACTAACTGGGGTATGTTAATGAGGATGCTCTCTCTTTCAATGAGATTCATATTTAATTGGCTCACAAAACTTCAATTATATGAGAAACCAAAATCAAATGGTGACCTTGTTGGAAATCGTGCCCTAGGGGCCAATCATTGTCTTATGAACATTATTGATTTATGAATTTATTAATTGAGTTATCATATTATTTGCATGTTTACTATGATGACCATCCTTGGATAATTCATGATATTATCCTAAATGTCCCTGGTCGATCATCTATGTGGGAGCACAGATGAAATAAGACCAGTATGACTTTGAAGATGTATAGAGATATAAATCAAAGTCATAAGCACATGTAAGAGTACAGGGTGTTGGACCGACCCGCTATGAGAGAACTGCATGGGTAACGTCATAAGCTTCTCTCATATACAAACCATGTCAATATGCCCTTTGACCTGAGATCATCATGGATTCCTACATGACAAAACGCTTAGCTTTGACCTAGTCAAAAGTCACTTTTGACCGAGTGATCATAAAGACTATGTTCGGGCTTAGTGGTTTTTCATGCGGAGGAATGTGAATGGTCAAGATGGAATTTGTCCCTCATATTCGTGGAGAGATATTACTGGGCCCCTCGATGAGTGAGTCTGAGAAATGTATGGCCATACTGTAATGGAAAGGTAGTTCCATTTCTATAGTCAGACTACTCAGGGATCGAGAAAGTAACGGTCGGGAATAGGAGGATGACATTATCCATGCCTCATCCATGACCAAAATATCGCGTGACAGAAGGGACATGATATGGTTGTATAAAAGGTTACATCGTTTATCGATCCTCATATGATTTGGGTAGTTGTTATGTCTTGCTAGAGACCGCTTGCGACTTGTGGGCTAGTATAGCAAATGGCCCACTGCCAACTTCATATGGGCCTACAGGGTCGCACACAAAATAGCCCAACACGAGCTATGATGTCCAGATTCATTGAATCTAAGACATGTCCAGATTCAATGAAAGATCCAGGTGAATGTATATATATTTATTTATATTCGTATATATATAAATTCGTATATATATATATATATTATATATATGAGATATATGAGATTTAATTTATAAGGATAAATTAAATCCCTATCACGTTTGAATTCGAAATTCAAATTGATAGGATATCTCATATAAGAGATATTTATAAGATTTAATTTATAAGGATAAATTAAATCTCTATCACGTTTGAAATTCGAAATTCAAATTGATAGGATATCTCATATAAGAGATATTTATAAGATTTAATTTATAAGGATAAATTAAATCTCTATCACGTTTGAAATTCGAAATTCAAATTGATAGGATATCTCATATAAGAGATATTTATAAGATTTAATTTATAAGGATAAATTAAATCTCTATCACGTTTGAAATTCGAAATTTAAATTGATAGGATATCTCAAATTTGATTTATGGGAATAAATCAAATATAACTCAGTCTCATCTTTATTTAAAGTTAAATAAATAAGTAATTAAATCTGTGGGACGGATTTAATATTATTTTATTTAATTAGTTTCTTATAAAATTATACAATATATGATATTGTATCAATTCGGAATTAATATAAGATTAACTCCAAAATCCAATTAGGTCAAAAAGGTAAAAACGCATAGCATCCTCTATATCTGATTGGAGGAGCTACGTTTGAAAAGAACATAGAACACAAAAGGCCGAACGGAATCTGCAAAAGGTTTGCAGACAAGAAACTGCCGAAATAGAGACGGAGACTTGTGAAAGCCTTGGAGGGACAGGAGACGCTAGCACGTCGTTCGTGGTTGGAACGCTGTTCGTGTGGATACCAGTAGAGGAAGCCGACCTGAGGCGTCGACTTCTTGTGATCGGAAAGAGATCACCACCCACGTAGAGAAGCTGTGAAATTCGCTGAGCAACACTAAGGGTAAGGATTCTTTCCACTTGACTTAAACACATACGGCAGATCCTGGCAAGGAATGGAAAATTTTTAAAGTTTATTTCCGCTGCGTGTCTTCCAATTCCTTACAGTGGTATCAGAGCCATGCCGTTTTGTGTTTAAGTTAGGCTTGATTTGTGATTTATATGATATATGTTATTAGTAGCCGATCATATAATAAGCGTTGTATGTGTGACATATATGGAATCCTTGTTGTGTATGACATAAAAGGAATCTAAAAGGAAATTGAAATCGGTGGTGATGCTTTTTGATTTGATCAATCCGCATAGATGGGGTCTAAGAAAACCGAATTCGTATTTGTGATTATTTGTGAAAACCGAATTCAGATTCGTGATTATTTATGAAACAAAAAACAAAAAAAAAAATTTCTTCCGGGGCGCTGCCCCAGAGACCCCGCCCGCTAACCGGCTAGCGGGACCGCCGTAGCTACCTGTTCGTAGCGCAACATAACCGTAACATATGTTACTTCGTAAATGTTTTTTGCCCTTCGATTAGATCTGAATATTGATTCTTGAATGTTTGGGTATGGTGAACAATATGGCTCTAGATTGCAAGTGTTGTAATTTTTAAAAAAATACGGCCTGCGTGTCGTGCCTTCCTCTATATACTCTCAATGTACCTTCTCCTCTCATCTCACTCCCCTCGAATGTTAAAAGAGGTTTCTATATGTAATTTCTCTTTTCTTACTAGAGAGCTCCTCTCATTGGCTTGAGGGGACTTAGGATAGGTGAGCCATATTGTATCACGTTTGAATTATGCATCTTATGATTAGATCAGCACATGCATATTACTTGTATGAGATACGAACTGAGAAACATGCGTTTTATAAACCAGATAGTTAAATTAGGCCCTCTAAAAGAAATCTTAAGTCATAATGCCGTCAATTTATGAACACTTGTCAAAACCTCGATCGCTCAATTGTTGACTCCACCAAAGTGGGTGCTTTTGAGTTATCTTGGGGAGATAAGCAAAGAGTAATGGTGCTACTCTCATAGGTTCATTATTGTTTGACTTAATTGAGATTAACAAAACGGTTTTGGATCTCAAGGCATTAGATGGGATTAGAACATGCCAGATCATATGATGATAGGATCCCATGAATATCTAAGAGTTACATTTGATGTAATTGGTAAAGGTGTTACCTACCTAAATAACTTAATTTAAGTGTCCTGCCAAAGCGGACTTAAGTTTGAGCCAAATATGGATCTTAGCCCACTAACTATTGCATTGAGGGTTGTTTATTTAGTGGGAGATTACTAATTACATTGCATATTTTAATTGTAGAATCATGACGACTAGTAATACTGCTACATTATCGCTGCGATCTGTCCTTGAGAAGGACAAACTTAATGGGACAAACTTTCTTGACTGGTTTAGGAACTTGAGAATTGTTCTCAAGCAGGAAAGAAAGGCGCATGTCCTAGATCAACCCATTCCTGAGGAGCCAGCCGCCAATGCTCCCAGAGCTCAGAGAGATGCTTATATGAAGCATAAGGAAGACTCTGTCGATGTGGGATGCTTGATGCTAGCCACCATGGTTCCGGAGCTCCAAAGAGATCTGGAACACATGGAGGCTTATGAGATGATTGTGCATCTCAAGGAAATGTTCCAGCAACAGGCAAGGCAAGAGAGGTATGAGACCACTAAGGCCTTACATTCCTGCAAGATGGCTGAAGGTGCATCAGTCAGTGCTCATGTCTTAAAGATGAAAGGGTACATTGATCACCTTGAACGGCTTGGATTTCCCATGAGCCAGGAGTTAGCTACAGATTTGATCTTAAACTCACTCCCGGAAAGTTATGACCAGTTTGTTATGAACTACAACATGAACAACATGGAGAAATCTATTTCTGAACTGCATGGGATGCTTAAAACTGCTGAGCCGAGTCTTAAGAAGAAACCCAGTAGTGTTTTGATGGTTCAGAAAGGAAAGGGTATGAAAAAGAAAGGCAAAGGCAAGGGGAAGGGTCATGGCTCATCAGGTAAGACCAAAGAGTCAGGCAAGCCCGAAACCAAGCCTGCACCAAAGAAGGCAAAGCCTCCGAAGGAAGGAGTCTGCTTCTTCTGCAATGAACCGGGTCATTGGAAGAGGAATTGCAAACTCTACCTCGAAGATCTGAAAAAGAACAAGAAGGATAGCGGGGCTATCGCTTCAGGTATTTATGTTATAGACATTCATCTTTCTACTTCCACCTCATGGGTATTAGATACTGCATGTGGTTCTCACATTTGTACGAATGTGCAGGGACTAAAGGACAGTAGGAAGCTGAAAAGGGGTGAAGTTGACCTACGAGTTGGAAACAGAGCAAGGGTTGCTGCGTTAGCTGTAGGCACTTATGAATTAGTTCTGCCCACTGGGCTTTTGTTAGTTTTGAACAATTGCTATTATGTTCCTGCTTTAAGTAGTAACATTGTTTCACTTTCTTATTTGGATAAGGAAGGTTTCACTTCCATTGCTGGGAATAGTAGATGTTCTATTTATCGTAATGATGTTTTATATGCTCATGGTGATTTGCATGTTGATCATTACATATTAAATTTGGAACAACCCAATCATGGAAATATCTATAACGTAACCGCCAAAAGGGTCAAACCAAACGATTTGAATCCCACATACCTCTGGCACTGTCGTCTGGGCCACATAAATGAGAAACGCATTTCCAAACTCCATCAAGATGGATTTCTAAACTCATTTGATTTTGAATCATATGACACTTGCGAGTCTTGCTTGTTAGGAAAGATGACAAAGTCACCTTTCACTGGGCACAGTGAGAGGGCCACTGATTTATTGGGCCTCATACATACAGACGTGTGTGGACCGATGAACACAAATGCCAGAGGAGGTTATTCGTACTTTATAACATTCATAGATGATTTCAGCAGATATGGGTACATCTATCTAATGAAACATAAATCTGAATCTTTTGAAAAGTTCAAGATATTTCAAAATGAAGTACAAAACCAGCTTGGCAAAACAATTAAAGCCCTTCGATCTGATCGGGGTGGTGAATATTTGAGCCAAGAGTTCATAGATCATCTTAGGAATTGTGGGACACTCTCACAATTGACTCCTCCAGGGACACCACAATGGAATGGCGTTTCTGAACGGAGAAATCGAACACTATTAGATATGGTCCGATCCATGATGAGTCGAACAGATCTTCCGCCCTCCTTTTGGGGCTATGCCCTAGAGACAGCTGCGTTCACACTCAATCGTGTTCCATCTAAGGCAATCGAAAAGACTCCGTATGAGATATGGACTGGGAGGACGCCTAGTTTGTCTTTCCTCAAGATTTGGGGATGCGAGGTCTATGTTAAGCAACAAGCCTCAGACAAATTAGCGCCCAAATCCTCAAAATGCCTTTTTGTGGGATATCCTAAGGAAACCAAGGGATATTACGTCTACAACCCTGCTGATAACAAAGTGTTTGTTGTCAGAAATGGTATCTTTCTTGAACGAGAATTTATCTCTAAAAGAACCAGTGGGAGTAAGGTACAACTCGAAGAAGTTCGAGAGCTACAAGACACCACAGAACTGCAGATAGAAAATAGAGAAGACTCACAACAAGTTGTTGAGACTCCTCAAGTCACGCAAGGTCCACGAAAGTCTAATAGGACACGACTTCAGCCTCAGAGATATGGATTTCTGATTTCTGATAGTCGTGATGTGTTGCTCATTGAGCATAATGAGCCGACTACCTATCGAGAAGCTATAGTGGGACCAAACTCCGAAAAATGGCTTAGTGCCATGAAGTCTGAGATGCAATCCATGTACGACAATAAGGTTTGGACCTTAGTCGACCCGCCTGAAGGTGTAAAAACCGTCGGGTGCAAGTGGGTTTTCAAAGAGAAAACTGACATGGATGGCAATGTAAATGTCTTCAAGGCACGACTGGTTGCAAAAGGTTTTACTCAAACTCATGGTGTGGACTATGATGAGACCTTTTCCCCAGTAGCAATGGCCAAATCAATCAGAATCCTCTTTGCTATTGCAGCATATTATGACTATGAAATATGGCAGATGGACGTCAAGACAGCCTTCCTTAATGGAAAGCTCCTTGAGGATGTGTACATGACACAACCTGAAGGGTTTGTGCGTTCCGAGGACTCTGGTAAAGTGTGCAAGCTTCAAAAGTCCATTTATGGACTAAAGCAAGCCTCTCGGAGTTGGAATCATCGTTTTGATGAAGTAATCAAAGAGTTTGGATTTCTTCAAAACATTGATGAACCTTGTGTGTACAAGAAGGTTAGTGGGAGCACAGTTGTGTTTTTGGTACTCTATGTCGATGACATCCTACTTATTGGGAATGACATTCCTACCTTGCAGATTGTCAAGTCTTGGTTAGGAAAGTCTTTCTCGATGAAAGACTTGGGTGAAGCCACCTACATCCTAGGAATCAGGATCTATAGAGATAGATCTAAAAGACTTCTAGGACTCAGTCAGAGTACATACATAGACAAAATACTGCATAGGTTCAGTATGCACGAATCAAAGAGGGGTTTCATACCCATGTCTCATGGTACTCACCTCAGCAAAGATCTGTGTCCTAGTACATCTGATCAGCGAGGTCGCATGAGTAAGGTTCCATATGCCTCGGCCATAGGATCTATCATGTACGCCATGTTATGTACTCGACCGGATGTCTCGTTTGCCTTAAGTATGACTAGCAGATACCAACAGGACCCTGGTGAGGGCCATTGGACTGCTGTCAAGAATATCCTTAAGTACTTAAGAAGGACTAAGGACTTATTCTTGGTCTATGGTGGATTGGATGATGAGCTCTGTGTAACTGGTTACACAGATGCGAGTTTCCAAACTGACCAGGACGACCAAAAATCGCAGTCTGGATACATATTCCTCCTCAATAATGGAGCAGTAAGCTGGAAGAGCTCTAAGCAGGGCACTGTAGCAGATTCTGCAACGGAAGCTGAGTATATAGCAGCATCTGATGCAGCTAAGGAAGCCGTTTGGATCAGGAAGTTCATCACAGAACTAGGGGTGATACCTACCATCTCAGATCCAATAACTTTGCTCTGTGACAATAGCGGTGCTATTGCACAGGCCAAAGAGCCTAGGTCACATCAAAGGACCAAGCATATACTCAGGCGATTTCATCTCATCAGAGAAATCAACGATAGAGGTGATATAAAAATATGCAAAGTAGCAGGAGAAGATAATGTTGCTGATCCTCTAACAAAGCCGCTTGTGCAGGCAAAGCATGAGCGTCATGTTAGGTCAATGGGAATTAGTCAAATTAATGATTGTACCTAGTGCAAGTGGGAGGTTGTTGGAAATCGTGCCCTAGGGGCCAATCATTGTCTTATGAACATTATTGATTTATGAATTTATTAATTGAGTTATCATATTATTTGCATGTTTACTATGATGACCATCCTTGGATAATTCATGATATTATCCTAAATGTCCCTGGTCGATCATCTATGTGGGAGCACAGATGAAATAAGACCAGTATGACTTTGAAGATGTATAGAGATATAAATCAAAGTCATAAGCACATGTAAGAGTACAGGGTGTTGGACCGACCCGCTATGAGAGAACTGCATGGGTAACGTCATAAGCTTCTCTCATATACAAACCATGTCAATATGCCCTTTGACCTGAGATCATCATGGATTCCTACATGACAAAACGCTTAGCTTTGACCTAGTCAAAAGTCACTTTTGACCGAGTGATCATAAAGACTATGTTCGGGCTTAGTGGTTTTTCATGCGGAGGAATGTGAATGGTCAAGATGGAATTTGTCCCTCATATTCGTGGAGAGATATTACTGGGCCCCTCGATGAGTGAGTCTGAGAAATGTATGGCCATACTGTAATGGAAAGGTAGTTCCATTTCTATAGTCAGACTACTCAGGGATCGAGAAAGTAACGGTCGGGAATAGGAGGATGACATTATCCATGCCTCATCCATGACCAAAATATCGCGTGACAGAAGGGACATGATATGGTTGTATAAAAGGTTACATCGTTTATCGATCCTCATATGATTTGGGTAGTTGTTATGTCTTGCTAGAGACCGCTTGCGACTTGTGGGCTAGTATAGCAAATGGCCCACTGCCAACTTCATATGGGCCTACAGGGTCGCACACAAAATAGCCCAACACGAGCTATGATGTCCAGATTCATTGAATCTAAGACATGTCCAGATTCAATGAAAGATCCAGGTGAATGTATATATATTTATTTATATTCGTATATATATAAATTCGTATATATATATATATTATATATATGAGATATATGAGATTTAATTTATAAGGATAAATTAAATCCCTATCACGTTTGAATTCGAAATTCAAATTGATAGGATATCTCATATAAGAGATATTTATAAGATTTAATTTATAAGGATAAATTAAATCTCTATCACGTTTGAAATTCGAAATTCAAATTGATAGGATATCTCATATAAGAGATATTTATAAGATTTAATTTATAAGGATAAATTAAATCTCTATCACGTTTGAAATTCGAAATTCAAATTGATAGGATATCTCATATAAGAGATATTTATAAGATTTAATTTATAAGGATAAATTAAATCTCTATCACGTTTGAAATTCGAAATTTAAATTGATAGGATATCTCAAATTTGATTTATGGGAATAAATCAAATATAACTCAGTCTCATCTTTATTTAAAGTTAAATAAATAAGTAATTAAATCTGTGGGACGGATTTAATATTATTTTATTTAATTAGTTTCTTATAAAATTATACAATATATGATATTGTATCAATTCGGAATTAATATAAGATTAACTCCAAAATCCAATTAGGTCAAAAAGGTAAAAACGCATAGCATCCTCTATATCTGATTGGAGGAGCTACGTTTGAAAAGAACATAGAACACAAAAGGCCGAACGGAATCTGCAAAAGGTTTGCAGACAAGAAACTGCCGAAATAGAGACGGAGACTTGTGAAAGCCTTGGAGGGACAGGAGACGCTAGCACGTCGTTCGTGGTTGGAACGCTGTTCGTGTGGATACCAGTAGAGGAAGCCGACCTGAGGCGTCGACTTCTTGTGATCGGAAAGAGATCACCACCCACGTAGAGAAGCTGTGAAATTCGCTGAGCAACACTAAGGGTAAGGATTCTTTCCACTTGACTTAAACACATACGGCAGATCCTGGCAAGGAATGGAAAATTTTTAAAGTTTATTTCCGCTGCGTGTCTTCCAATTCCTTACAGACCTATGCGTACAGGTTTGCTTTAGTTGAATTGCTAATGGCTTATGCTTACAGGTTTGCTTTAGTTGAATAGCTAGCACCTGAGTGCCTATATATATTTATATATATACTATGCTTTCGACTCTATTCTCTACTTTCATGTAAATCAACTAACTTAAACAATACAAGAAAATTTTCAATTCCTTCTTTCCTCACAGTCTCAACAAGAAGAAGAATAAAGTAATCAGAATCTCCAACCAAGGCTAACAATAATAAATAGGGAAGAATTCTTAATTTACCACACTCACGGTGAAATCTCATAAAAATATGGAAGAAGGAAGACGGAGGTTACTACAGCAGCAATGGTAGAAGGGCGACGAGGGTGACAAAGCTGAACAGGAAAAATAATAGAGCAAAGCTTCTCACCTGAACAATGTCCACCCGAGCTGAAAAGAAAAGGAAAAAGGATGATAGAGCCAATAGCCATAGTTGCTCAGATGACAGAAGTATACGCAACACAATAGTGAGGATTTTTAGGTGAGGATCAAGAAGTTTCTTCCCTCTCTCACTGTACACTGTACACTGAAGGGGGGTTGGAAATAAGAAATGATATGACTTAAAAAATATACAAGAGGGCTATTTAGGTAATTTCATGCCATGGTCTGGAAAAAGACTGAAAAACCACCTTGGAGAGAGCTAGAATTTGAACTCTATACCTCAAGCTCATGCTACCACCTCTAAAACCACTCAATCACCAATTTTTCCTAGTGTTTAATTGCAATAAATAATATATACTATTAAAGTTGTATTGTTTATTTTCATACCCATGTCTCATGGTATTCACCTCAGCAAAGATCTATGTCTTAGTACATCTGATCAGCGAGGTCGCATGAGTAAAGTTCCATATGCCTCGGCCATAGGATCTATCATGTACGCCATGTTATGTACTCGTCCAGATGTCTCGTTTGCCTTGAGTATGACTAGCAGATATCAACAGGACCCTGGTGAGGGCCATTAGACTGCTGTCAAGAATATCCTTAAGTACTTAAGAAGGACTAAGGACTTATTCTTGGTCTATGGTGGATTGGATGACGAACTCTGTGTAACTGGTTACACAGATGCCAGTTTCCAAACTGACCAGGATGACCAAAAATTGCAGTCTGGATATATATTCCTCCTCAATAATGGAGCAGTAAGCTGGAAGAGCTCTAAGCAGGGCACTGTAGCAGATTCTGCGACAGAAGATGAGTATATAGCAGCATCTGATGCAGCTAAGGAAGCCATTTGTATCAGGAAGTTCATCACAGAACTAGGGGTGATACCTACCATCTCAGATCCAATAACTTTGCTCTATGACAATAGCGGTGCTATTGCACAGGCCAAAGAGCCTAGGTCACATCAAAGGACCAAGCATATACTCAAGCGATTTCATCTCATCCGAGAAATCAATGATAGAGGTGATATAAAAATATGCAAAGTAGCAGGAGAAGAAAATGTTGCTGATCCTCTAACAAAGCCGCTTGTGCAGGCAAAGCATGAGCGTCATGTCAGGTCAATGGGAATTAGTCAAATTAATGATTGTACCTAGTGCAAGTGGGAGGTTGTTGGAAATCGTGCCCTAGGGGCCAATCATTGTCTTATGAACATTATTGATTTATGAATTTATTAATTGAGTTATCATATTATTTGCATGTTTACTATGATGATCATCCTTGGATAATTCATGATACTATCCTAAATGTCCCTGGTCGATCATCTATGCGGGAGCACAGATGAAATAAGACCAGTATGACTTTGAAGATGTATAAAGATATAAATCAAAGTCATAAGCACATGTAAGAGTACAAGGTGCTGGACCGACCCGCTATGAGAGAACTGCATGGGTAACGTCATAAGCTTCTCTCATATACAAACCATGTCAATACGCCCTTTGACCTGAGATCATCATGGATTCCTACATGACAAAACGCTCAGCTTTGACGTAGTCAAAAGTCACTTTTGACCGAGTGATCATAAAGACTATGTTCGGCCTTAGTGGTTTTTCATGCGGAGGAATGTGAATGATCAAGAAGGAATTTGTCCCTCACATTCGTAGAGAGATATTACTGGGCCCCTCGATGAGTGAGTCTGAGAAATGTATGGCCATACTGTAATGGAAAGGTAGTTCCATTTCTATAGTCAGACTACTCAGGGATCGAGAAAGTAACGGTCAGGAATAGGAGGATGACATTATCCATGCCTCATCCATGACCAAAATATCGCGTGACAGAAGGGACATGATATGGTTGTATAAAAGGTTACATCGTTTATCGATCCTCATATGATTTGGGTAGTCGTTATGTCTTGCTAGAGACCGCTTGCGACTTGTGGGCTAGTATAGCAAATGGCCCACTGCCAACTTCATATGGGCCTACAGGGTCGCACACAAAATAGCCCAACACGAGCTATGATGTCCAGATTCATTGAATCTAAGACATGTCCAGATTCAATGAATGATCCAGGATAGATGTATATATATTTATTTATATTTATATTCGTATATATATATAAATTCGTATATATACATTATATGTATATATGAGATTTAATTTATAAGGATAAATTAAATCTCTATCATGTTTGAAATTCGAAATTCAAATTGATAGGATATCTCATATAAGAGATATTTATAAGATTTAATTTATAAGGATACATTAAATCTCTATCATGTTTGAAATTTGAAATTCAAATTGATAGGATATCTCATATAAGAGATATTTATAAGATTTAATTTATAAGAATAAATTAAATCCCTATCATGTTTGAAATTCGAAATTCAAATTGATAGGATATCTCATATAAGAGATATTTATAAGATTTAATTTATAAGGATAAATTAAATCTCTATCACATTTGAAATTCGAAATTCAAATTGATAGGATATCTCAAATTTGATTTATGAGAATAAATCAAAAATAGTTCAGTCTTATCTTTATTTAAAATTAAATAAATGGGTAATTAAATCTATGGGACGGATTTGATATTATTTATTTAATTAGTTTCTTATAAAATTATACAATATATGATATTGTATTAATTTTGGAATTAATATAAAATTAACTCTAAAATCAAATTCGGTTGACAGAGAAAAACGCAGAGCATCCTATATATCTGATTTTAGGAGCTGCGTTTTGCAGAGAGAAACACATAGAACATAGAAAGGCCGAAGGGGACTCTGCAAAAGGTTTGCAGATAAGAAACTGCCAAAATAGAGACGTAGAGGATGAACTCTTAAGAAAGCCCTGGAGGGACAAGAGACGCTAGCACGTCGTTCGTGGTTGGAACGCTGTTTGTGTGGATACCAGTAGAGGAAGCCGACCTGAGTCGTCGACTTCTTGTGATCAGAAAGGGAGCACGAGCCGCAGAGAGAAGCTGTGAACGTCGTGACCGAAAGCTGTGGAAATCGCTGAGGCACACTAGGGGTAATACTTCTTCCCACTTGACTTAAACACATACGGTAGATCCTGGCAAGGAATGGAAAAATTTTTAAATTAATTTCCACTGCGTGTCTTCCAATTCCTTACAGTGGTATCAGAGCCAGGTTGTTTTGTGTTTAAGTTAGGCTTGATTGGTGATTCATATGATATGTGTTAGTCGTAGCCGATCATATAATATGCGTTTCATGTATGACATATAAGGAATCCGTCTTATGTATGACATATAAGAAATCTAAAAGGGAACTGAAATCGGTGGTGATATGTTTTGATTTGATCAATTAACATAGAAGGGGTCCAAGAAAACCGAATACAGATTCGTAGCGGGACCGCCGTGGCTACCTATTCGTAGCGTAATATAACCATAGAATATGCTATTTTGTAAGATTTGAAACATCAATTGCCTTGCAATTAAATCTGAATGTTGATTCTTGAATGCTTGGGTATGGTGAACAATATGACTCTAGATTACAAGTATTGTAATTTTTAAATACGGCCTGCGTGTCATGCCTTCCTATATATTTACTCTCAATATACCTTCTCTTCTCATCTTACTCCCCTCGAATGTTAAAAGAGGTTTCCATATGTAATTTCCCTTTTCTTACTAGAGAGCTCCTCTCATTGGCTTGAGGGGACTTAGGATAGGTGAGCCATATTGTATCATGTTTAAATTATGCATCTTATGATTATATCAGCACATGCATATTAATTGTATGAGATACAAACTGAGAAGCATGCATTCTCATAAACTAAACAGTTAAATTAAGCCCTCTAAATGAAATCTTAAGTCTTAATGCCGTCAATTTATGAACACTTGTCAAAACCTCGATCGCTCAATTGTGGACTCCGCCAAAGTGGGTGCTTTTGAGTCATCTTGGGGAGATAAGCAAAGAGTAATGGTGCTACTCTCATATGTTCATTATTGTTTGACTTAATTGAGATTAACAAAACGGTTTTGGATCTCAAGGCATTAGACGGGATTAGAACATGCCAGATCATATGATGATAGGATCCCATGAACATCTAAGAGTTACATTTGATGTAATTGGTAAAGGTGTTACCTACCTAAATAACTTAATTTAAGCGTCCTGCCAAAGCGGACTTAAGTTTGAGCCAAATATGGATCTTAGCCCACTAACTATTGCATTGAGGGTTGTTTATTTAGTGGGAGATTACTAATTACATTGCATATTTTAATTGTAGAATCATGACGACTAGTAATACTGCTACATTATCGCTGCGATCTGTCCTTGAGAAGGACAAACTCAATGGGACAAACTTTCTTGACTGGTTTAGGAACTTGAGAATTGTTCTCAAGCAGGAAAGAAAGGCGCATATCCTAGATCAACCCATTCCTGAGAAGCCAGCGGCCAATGCTCCTAGAGCTCAGAGAGATGCTTACATGAAGCATAAGGAAGACTCTATCGATGTGGGATGCTTGATGCTAGCCACCATGGTTCCGGAACTCCAAAGAGATCTGGAACACATGGAAGCTTATGAGATAATTGTGCATCTCAAGGAAATGTTCCAGCAACAGGCAAGGCAAGAGAGGTATGAGACCACTAAGGCCTTACATTCCTGCAAGATGGCTGAAGGTGTATCAGTCAGTACTCATGTCTTAAAGATGAAAGGGTACATTGATCACCTTGAGAGGCTTGGATTTCCCATGAGCCAGGAGTTAGCTACGGATTTGATCTTGAACTCACTCCCGGAAAGTTATGACCACTTTGTCATGAACTACAACATGAACAACATGGAGAAATCTATTTCTGAACTGCATGGGATGCTTAAAACTGCTGAGCCAAGTCTTAAGAAGAAGCCCAGTAGTGTTTTGATGGTTCAGAAAGGAAAGGGTACTAAAAAGAAAGGCAAAGGCAAGGGGAAGGGTCATGGCTCATCAGGTAAGACCAAAGAGTCAGGCAAGCCCGAAACCAAGCCTACACCAAAGAAGGCAAAGCCTCCGAAGGAAGGAGTCTGCTTCTTCTGCAATGAACCCGGTCATTGGAAGAGGAATTGTAAACTCTACCTCGAAGATCTGAAAAAGAATAAGAAGGATAGCGGGGCTATCGCTTCAGGTATTTATGTTATAGACATTCATCTTTCTACTTCCACCTCATGGGTATTAGATACTGCATGTGGTTCTCACATTTGTACAAATGTGCAGGGACTAAAGGACACTAGGAAGCTGAAAAAGGGCGAGGTTGACCTACGAGTTGGAAACAGAGCAAGGGTTGCTGCGTTAGCTGTAGGCACTTATGAATTAGTTCTGCCCACTGGGCTTTTGTTAGTTTTGAACAATTGCTATTATGTTCCTGCTTTAAGTAGTAACATTGTTTCACTTTCTTATTTGGATAAGGAAGGTTTCACTTCCATTGCTGGGAATAGTAGATGTTCTATTTATCGTAATGATATTTTCTATACTCATGGTGATTTGCATGTTGATCATTACATATTAAATTTGAAACAACCCAATCATGGAAATATCTATAACATAACTGCCAAAAGGGTCAAACGAAATGATTTGAATCCCACATACCTCTGGCACTGTCGTCTAGGCCACATAAATGAGAAACGCATTTCCAAACTCCATCAAGATGGATTTCTAAACTCATTTGATTTTGAATCATATGACACTTGCGAGTCTTGCTTGTTAGGAAAGATGACAAAGTCACCTTTCACTGGGCACAGTGAGAGGGCCACTGATTTATTGGGCCTCATACATACAGATGTGTGTGGACCGATGAATACAAATGCCAGAGGAGGTTATTCGTACTTCATAATATTTATAGATGATTTCAGCAGATATGGGTACATCTATCTGATGAAACATAAATCTGAATCTTTTGAAAAGTTCAAAATATTTCAAAATGAAGTACAAAACCAGCTTGGCAAAACAATTAAAGCCATTCGATCTGATCGGGGTAGTGAATATTTGAGCCAAGAGTTCATAGATCATCTTAGGAGTTGTGGGATAGTCTCACAATTGACTCCTCCAGGGACACCATAATGGAATGGCGTTTCTGAATGGAGGAATCGAACACTATTAGATATGGTTCGATCCATGATGAGTCAAACAGATCTTCCGCCCTCCTTTTGGGGCCATGCCCTAGAGACAGCTGGATTCACACTCAATCGTGTTCCATCAAAGGCAATTGAAAAGACTCCGTATGAGATATGGACTGGGAGGACGCCTAGTTTGTCTTTCCTCAAGATTTGGGGATGCGAGGTCTATGTTAAGCAACAAACCTCAGACAAATTAGCGCCCAAATCCTTAAAGTGCCTTTTTGTGGGATATCCTAAGGAAACCAAGGGATATTACGTCTACAACCCTACTGATAACAAACTGTTTGTTGTCAGAAATGGTATCTTTCTCGAAAGAGAATTTATCTCTAAAAGAACTAGTGGGAGTAAGGTACACCTCGAAGAAGTTCGACAGCCACAAGACACCATAGAACTACAGATGGAAAATAGAGAAGACTCACAACAAGTTGTTGAGACTCCTCAAGTCACGCAAGGTCCACGTGAAAGGAATTGGAAGACACGCAGCGGAAATTAATTTAAAAATTTTTTCATTCCTTGCCAGGATCTACCGTATGTGTTTAAGTCAAGTGGGAAGAAGTATTACCCTTAGTGTGCTTCAGCGACTTCCACAGCTTTCGGTCACGATGTTCACAGCTTCTCTCTGCGGCTCGTGCTCCCTTTCTGATCACAAGAAGTCGACGACTCAGGTCGGCTTCCTCTACTGGTATCCACACGAACAGCGTTCCAACCACGAACGACATGCTAGCGTCTCTTGTCCCTCCAGGGCTTTCTCAAGAGTTCGTCCTCTCCGTCTCTATTTCGACAGTTTCTTATCTGCAAACCTTTTGCAGAGTCCCCTTCGGCCTTTCTGTGTTCTATATGTTTCTCTGTGCAAAACGCAGCTCCTAAAATCAGATATATAGGATGCTATGCGTTTTTCTCTGTCAACCGAATTGGATTTGGAGTTAATCTTATATTAATTCCAAAATTAATACAATATCATATATTGTATAATTTTATAAGAAACTAATTAAATAAATAATATCAAATCCGTCCCACAGATTTAATTACCCATTTATTTAATTTTAAATAAAGATGAGACTGAACTATTTTTGATTTATTCTCATAAATCAAATTTGAGATATCCTATCAATTTGAATTTCGAATTTCAAACGTGATAGAGATTTAATTTATCCTTATAAATTAAATCTTATAAATATCTCTTATATGAGATATCCTATCAATTTGAATTTCAAATTTCAAACATGATAGAGATTTAATTTATCCTTATAAATTAAATCTTATAAATATCTCTTATATGAGATATCCTATCAATTTGAATTTCGAATTTCAAACATGATAGAGATTTAATTTATCCTTATAAATTAAATCTTATAAATATATCTTATATGAGACATCCTATCAATTTGAATTTCGAATTTCAAACATGATAGAGATTTAATTTATCCTTATAAATTAAATCTCATATATACATATAATGTATACATACGAATTTATATATATATACGAATATAAATATAAATAAATATATATACATCTATCCTGGATCATTCATTGAATCTGGACATGTCTTAGATTCAATGAATCTGGACATCATAGCTCGTGTTGGGCTATTTTGTGTGCGACCCTGTAGGCCCATATGAAGTTGGCAGTGGGCCATTTGCTATACTAGCCCACAAGTCGCAAGCGGTCTCTAGCAAGACATAACGACTACCCAAATCATATGAGGATCGATAAACGTTGTAACCTTTTATACAACCATATCATGTCCCTTCTGTCACGCGATATTTTGGTCATGGATGAGGCATGGATAATGTCATCCTCCTATTCCTGACCGTTACTTTCTCGATCCCTGAGTAGTCTGACTATAGAAATGGAACTACCTTTCCATTACAGTATGGCCATACATTTCTCAGACTCACTCATCGAGGGGCCCAGTAATATCTCTCTACGAATGTGAGGGACAAATTCCATCTTGACCATTCACATTCCTCCACATGAAAAACCACTAAGCCCAAACATAGTCTTTATGATCACTCGGTCAAAAATGACTTTTGACTAGGTCAAAGCTGAGCGTTTTGTCATGTAGGAATCCATGATGATCTCAGGTCAAAGGGCGTATTGACATGGTTTGTATATGAGAGAAGCTTATGACGTTACCCATGCAGTTCTCTCATAGCGGGTCGGTCCAGCACCTTGTACTCTTACATGTGCTTATGACTTTGATTTATATCTCTATACATCTTCAAAGTCATACTGGTCTTATTTCATCTGTGCTCCCGCATAGATGATCAACCAGGGACATTTAGGATAATATCATGAATTATCCAAGGATGATCATCATAGTAAACATGCAAATAATATGATAACTCAATTAATAAATTCATAAATCAATAATGTTCATAAGACAATGATTGGCCCCTAGGGCACGATTTCCAACAACCTCCCACTTGCACTAGGTACAATCATTAATTTGACTAATTCCCATTGACCTGACATGACGCTCATGCTTTGCCTGTACAAGCGGTTTTGTTAGAGGATCAGCAACATTATCTTCTCCTGCTACTTTGCATATTTTTATATCACCCCTATCATTGATTTCTCTGATGAGATGAAATCGCCTGAGTATATGCTTGGTCCTTTGATGTGACCTAGGCTCTTTGGCCTGTGCAATAGTACCGCTATTGTCACAGAGCAAAGTTATTGGATCTGAGATGGTAGGTATCACCCCTAGTTCTGTGATGAATTTCCTGATCCAAACGGCTTCCTTAGCTGCATCAGATGCTGCTATATACTCAGCTTCTGTCGCAGAATCTGCTACAGTGCCCTGCTTAGAGCTCTTCCAGCTTACTGCTCCATTATTGAGGAGGAATATATATCCAGACTGCGATTTTTGGTCGTCCTGGTCAGTTTGGAAACTGGCATCTGTGTAACCAGTTACACAGAGTTCGTCATCCAATCCACCATAGACCAAGAATAAGTCCTTAGTCCTTCTTAAGTACTTAAGGATATTCTTGACAGCAGTCCAATGGCCCTCACCAGGGTCCTGTTGATATCTGCTAGTCATACTCAAGGCAAACGAGACATCCGGACGAGTACATAACATGGCGTACATGATAGATCCTATGGCCGAGGCATATGGAACTTTACTCATGCGACCTCGCCGATCAGATGTACTAGGACATAGATCTTTGCTGAGGTGAATACCATGAGACATGGGTATGAAACCCCTCTTTGATTCATGCATACTGAACCTATGCAGTATTTTATCTATGTATGTAATCTGACTGAGTCCTAGAAGTCTTTTAGATCTATCTCTATAGATCCTGATTCCTAGGATGTAGGTGGCTTCACCCAAGTCTTTCATCGAGAAAGACTTTCCTAACCAAGACTTGACAATCTGCAAGGTAGGAATGTCATTCCCAATAAGTAGGATGTCATCGACATAGAGTACCAAAAACACAACTGTGCTCCCACTAACCTTCTTGTACACACAAGGTTCATCAATGTTTTAAAGAAATCCAAACTCTTTGACTACTTCATCAAAACGTTGATTCCAACTCCGAGAGGCTTGCTTCAGTCCATAAATGGACCTTTGAAGCTTGCACACTTTGCCAGAGTCCTCGGAATGCACAAACCCTTCAGGTTGTGTCATGTACACATCCTCAAGGAGCTTTCCATTAAGGAAGGCTGTCTTGACGTCCATCTGCCATATTTCATAGTCATAATATGCTGCTATGACAAAGAGGATTCTGATTGATTTGGCCATGGCAACTGGGGAAAAGGTCTCATCATAGTGCACACCATGAGTTTGAGTAAATCCTTTTGCAACCAGTCGTGCCTTGAAGACATTTACATTGCCATCCATGTCAGTTTTCTCCTTAAAAACCCACTTGCACCCGACGGTTTTTACACCTTCAGGCGGGTCGACTAAGGTCCAAACCTTATTGTCGTACATGGATTGCATTTTAGACTTCATGGCATTAAGCCACTTCTCAGAGTTTGGTCCCACTATAGCTTCTCGATAGGTAGTCGGCTCATTATGCTCAATGAGCAACACTTCACGACTATCAGAAATCAGAAATCCATATCTCTAAGGCTGAAGTCGTGTCCTATTAGATTTACGTGGACCTTGCGTGACTTGAGGAGTCTCAACAACTTGTTGTGAGTCTTCTCTATTTTCCATCTGTAGTTCTATGGTGTCTTGTGGCTCTCGAACTTCTTCGAGGTGTACCTTACTCCCACTAGTTCTTTTAGAGATAAATTCTCTTTCGAGAAAGATACCATTTCTGACAACAAACACTTTGTTATCAGCAGGGTTGTAGACGTAATATCCCTTAGTTTCCTTAGGATATCCCATAAAAAGGCACTTTGAGGATTTGGGCGCTAATTTGTCTGAGATTTGTTGCTTAACATAGACCTCGCATCCCCAAATCTTGAGGAAAGACAAACTAGGCGTCCTCCCAGTCCATATCTCATACGGAGTCTTTTCAATTGCCTTTGATGGAACACGATTGAGTGTGAACCCAGCTGTCTCTAGGGCATGGCCCCAAAAGGAGGGCAGAAGATCTGTTTGACTCATCATGGATCGAACCATATCTAATAGTGTTCGATTCCTCCGTTCAGAAACGCCATTCCATTGTGGTGTCCCTGGAGGAGTCAATTGTGAGACTATCCCACAACTCCTAAGATGATCTATGAACTCTTGGCTCAAATATTCACCACCCCGATCAGATCGAAGGGCTTTAATTATTTTGCCAAGCTAGTTTTGTACTTCATTTTGAAATATTTTGAACTTTTCAAAAGATTCAGATTTATGTTTCATCAGATAGATGTACCCATATCTGCTGAAATCATCTATAAATGTTATGAAGTATGAATAACCTCCTCTGGCATTTGTGTTCATCGGTCCACACACATCTGTATGTATGAGGCCCAATAAATCAGTGGCCCTCTCACTGTGCCCAGTGAAAGGTGACTTTGTCATCTTTCCTAACAAGCAAGACTCGCAAGTGTCATATGATTCAAAATCAAATGAGTTTAGAAATCCATCTTGATGGAGTTTGGAAATGCGTTTCTCATTTATGTGGCCCAGACGACAGTGCCAGAGGTATGTGGGATTCAAATCGTTTCGTTTGACCCTTTTGGCGGTTATGTTATAGATATTTCCATGATTGGGTTGTTCCAAATTTAATATGTAATGATCAACATGCAAATCACCATGAGCATAGAAAACATCATTACGATAAATAGAACATCTACTATTCCCAGCAATGGAAGTGAAACCTTCCTTATCCAAATAAGAAAGTGAAACAATGTTACTACTTAAAGCAGGAACATAATAGCAATTGTTCAAAACTAACAAAAGCCCAGTGGGCAGAACTAATTCATAAGTGCCTACAGCTAACGCAGCAACCCTTGCTCTGTTTCCAACTCGTAGGTCAACCTCGCCCTTTTTCAGCTTCCTACTATCCTTTAGTCCCTGCACATTTGTACAAATGTGAGAACCACATGCAGTATCTAATACCCATGAGGTGGAAGTAGAAAGATGAATGTCTATAACATAAATACCTGAAGCGATAGCCCCGCTATCCTTCTTGTTCTTTTTCAGATCTTCGAGGTAGAGTTTGCAATTCCTCTTCCAATGACCAGGTTCATTGCAGAAGAAGCAGACTCCTTCCTTCGGAGGCTTTGCCTTTTTTGGTGTAGGCTTGGTTTCGGGCTTGCCTGACTCTTTGGTCTTACCTGATGAGCCATGACCCTTCCCCTTGCCTTTGCCTTTCTTTTTAGTACCCTTTCCTTTCTGAACCATCAAAACACTACTGGGCTTCTTCTTAAGACTTGGCTCAGCAGTTTTAAGCATCCCATGCAGTTCAGAAATAGATTTCTCCATGTTGTTCATGTTGTAGTTCATGACAAAGTGGTCATAACTTTCCGGGAGTGAGTTCAAGATCAAATCCGTAGCTAACTCCTGGCTCATGGGAAATCCAAGCCTCTCAAGGTGATCAATGTACCCTTTCATCTTTAAGACATGAGTACTGACTGATACACCTTCAGCCATCTTGCAGGAATGTAAGGCCTTAGTGGTCTCATACCTCTCTTGCCTTGCCTGTTGCTGGAACATTTCCTTGAGATGCACAATTATCTCATAAGCTTCCATGTGTTCCAGATCTCTTTGGAGTTCCGGAACCATGGTGGCTAGCATCAAGCATCCCACATCGATAGAGTCTTCCTTATGCTTCATGTAAGCATCTCTCTGAGCTCTAGGAGCATTGGCCGCTGGCTTCTCAGGAATGGGTTGATCTAGGATATGCGCCTTTCTTTCCTGCTTGAGAACAATTCTCAAGTTCCTAAACCAGTCAAGAAAGTTTGTCCCATTGAGTTTGTCCTTCTCAAGGACAGATCACAGCGATAATGTAGCAGTATTACTAGTCGTCATGATTCTACAATTAAAATATGCAATGTAATTAGTAATCTCCCACTAAATAAACAACCCTCAATGCAATAGTTAGTGGGCTAAGATCCATATTTGGCTCAAACTTAAGTCCGCTTTGGCAGGACGCTTAAATTAAGTTATTTAGGTAGGTAACACCTTTACCAATTACATCAAATGTAACTCTTAGATGTTCATGGGATCCTATCATTATATGATCTGGCATGTTCTAATCCCATCTAATGCCTTGAGATCCAAAACCGTTTTGTTAATCTCAATTAAGTCAAACAATAATGAACATATGAGAGTAGCACCATTACTCTTTGCTTATCTCCCCAAGATGACTCAAAAGCACCCACTTTGGCGGAGTCCACAATTGAGCGATCGAGGTTTTGACAAGTGTTCATAAATTGACGGCATTATGACTTAAGATTTCATTTAGAGGGCTTAATTTAACTTTTTAGTTTATGAGAATGCATGCTTCTCAGTTTGTATCTCATACAATTAATATGCATGTGCTGATATAATCATAAGATGCATAATTTAAACGTGATACAATATGGCTCACCTATCCTAAGTCCCCTCAAGCCAATGAGAGGAGCTCTCTAGTAAGAAAAGGGAAATTACATATAGAAACCTCTTTTAACATTCGAGGGGAGTGAGATGAGAAGAGAAGGTACATTGAGAGTAAATATATAGGAAGGCACGACACGCAGGCCGTATTTAAAAAATTACAACACTTGTAATCTAGAGCCATATTGTTCACTATACCCAAGCATTCAAGAATCAACATTCAGATTTAATTGCAAGGCAATTGATGTTTCAAATCTTAAAACATTCACAAAATAGCATATTCTATGGTTATATTACACTACGAACAGGTAGCCACGGCGGTCCCGCTAGCCGGTTAGCGGGCGAGGTCTGGGGCAGCGCCCCGAGAAAAAAAATTTTGCTATCTAAATAATCACGAATTTGCATTCGGTTTTCTTGGACCCCTTCTATGTTAATTGATCAAATCAAAATATATCACCACCGATTTCAGTTCCCTTTTAGATTCCTTATATGTCATACATAAGACGGATTCCTTATATGTCATACATGAAACGCATATTATATGATCGGCTACGACTAACACATATCATATGAACCAACAATCAAGCCTAACTTAAACACAAAACGGCATGGCTCTGATACCACTGAAAGGAATTGGAAGACACGCAGCGGAAATTAATTTAAAAATTTTTCCATTCCTTGCCAGGATCTACCGTATGTGTTTAAGTCAAGTGGGAAGAAGTATTACCCTTAGTGTGCCTCAGCGACTTCCACAGCTTTCGGTCACGACGTTCACAGCTTCTCTCTGCGGCTCATGCTCCCTTTCTGATCACAAGAAGTCAACGACTCAGGTCGGCTTCCTCTACTGGTATCCACACGAACAATGTTCCAACCACGAACGACGTGCTAGCGTCTCTTGTCCCTCCAGGGCTTTCTCAAGAGTTCGTCCTCTCCGTCTCTATTTCGACAGTTTCTTATCTGCAAACCTTTTGCAGAGTCCCCTTCGGCCTTTCTGTGTTCTATATGTTTCTCTGTGCAAAACGCAGCTCCTAAAATTAGATATATAGGATGCTATGCGTTTTTCTCTGTCAACCGAATTGGATTTGGAGTTAATCTTATATTAATTCCAAAATTAATACAATATCATATATTGTATAATTTTATAAGAAACTAATTAAATAAATAATATCAAATCCGTCCCACAGATTTAATTACCCATTTATTTAATTTTAAATAAAGATGAGACTGAACTATTTTTGATTTATTCTCATAAATCAAATTTGAGATATCCTATCAATTTGAATTTCAAATTTCAAACGTGATAGAGATTTAATTTATCCTTATAAATTAAATCTTATAAATATCTCTTATATGAGATATCCTATCAATTTGAATTTCAAATTTCAAACTTGATAGAGATTTAATTTATCCTTATAAATTAAATCTTATAAATATCTCTTATATGAGATATCCTATCAATTTTAATTTCGAATTTCAAACATGATAGAGATTTAATTTATCCTTATAAATTAAATCTTATAAATATATCTTATATGAGATATCCTATCAATTTGAATTTCGAATTTCAAACATGATAGAGATTTAATTTATCCTTATAAATTAAATCTCATATATACATATAATGTATATATACGAATTTATATATATACGAATATAAATATAAATAAATATATATACATCTATCCTGGATCATTCATTGAATCTGGACATGTCTTAGATTCAATGAATCTGGACATCATAGCTCGTGTTGGGCTATTTTGTGTGCGACCCTGTAGGCCCATATGAAGTTGGCAGTGGGCCATTTGCTATACTAGCCCACAAGTCGCAAGCGGTCTCTAGCAAGACATAACGACTACCCAAATCATATGAGGATCGATAAACGTTGTAACCTTTTATACAACCATATCATGTCCCTTCTGTCACGCGATATTTTGGTCATGGATGAGGCATGGATAATGTCATCCTCCTATTCCTGACCGTTACTTTCTCGATCCCTGAGTAGTCTGACTATAGAAATGGAACTACCTTTCCATTACAGTATGGCCATACATTTCTCAGACTCACTCATCGAGGGGCCCAGTAATATCTCTCTACGAATGTGAGGGACAAATTCCATCTTGACCATTCACATTCCTCCGTATGAAAAACCACTAAGCCCAAACATAGTCTTTATGATCACTCGGTCAAAAGTGACTTTTGACTAGGTCAAAGCTGAGCGTTTTGTCATGTAGGAATCCATGATGATCTCAGGTCAAAGGGCGTATTGACATGGTTTGTATATGAGAGAAGCTTATGACATTACCCATGCAGTTCTCTCAAAGCGGGTCGGTCCAGCACCTTGTACTCTTACATGTGCTTATGACTTTGATTTATATCTCTATACATCTTCAAAGTCATACTGGTCTTATTTCATCTGTGCTCCCGCATAGATGATCGACCAGGGACATTTAGGATAATATCATGAATTATCCAAGGATGATCATCATAGTAAACATGCAAATAATATGATAACTCAATTAATAAATTCATAAATCAATAATGTTCATAAGACAATGATTGGCCCCTAGGGCACGATTTCCAACACTACGTAAATCTAATAGGACACGACTTCAGCCTTAGAGATATGGATTTCTGATTTCTGATAGTCGTGAAGTGTTGCTCATTGAGCATAATGAGCCGACTACCTATCGAGAAGCTATAGTGGGACCAAACTCTGAGAAGTGGCTTAATGCCATGAAGTCTGAAATGTAATCCATGTACAACAATAAGGTTTGGACCTTAGTCGACCCGCCTGAAGGTGTAAAAACCGTCGGGTGCAAGTGGGTTTTTAAGGAGAAAATTGACATGGATGGCAATGTAAATGTCTTCAAGGCACGACTGGTTGCAAAAGGATTTACTCAAACTGATGGTGTGGACTATGATGAGACCTTTTCCCCAGTTGCCATGGCCAAATCAATCAGAATCCTCTTTGCCATAGCAGCATATTATGACTATGAAATATGGCAGATGGACGTCAAGACAGCCTTCCTTAATGGAAAGCTCCTTGAGGATGTGTACATGACACAACCTAAAGGGTTTGTGCGTTCCGAGGACTCTGGCAAAGTGTGCAAGCTTTAAAGGTCCATTTATGGACTGAAGCAAGCCTCTCGGAGTTGGAATCAACGTTTTGATGAAGTAGTCAAAGAGTTTGGATTTCTTCAAAACATTGATGAACCTTGTGTGTACAAGAAGGTTAGTGGGAGCACAGTTGTGTTTTTGGTACTCTATGTCGATGACATCCTACTTATTGGGAATGACATTCCTACCTTGCAGATTGTCAAGTCTTGGTTAGGAAAGTCTTTCTCGATGAAAGACTTGGGTGAAGCCACCTACATCCTAGAAATCAGGATCTATAGAGATAGATCTAAAAGACTTCTATGACTCAGTCAGAGTACATACATAGATAAAATACTGCATAGGTTCAGTATGCACGAATCAAAGAGGGGTTTCATACCCATGTCTCATGGTATTCACCTCAGCAAAGATCTATGTCCTAGTACATCTGATCAGCGAGGTCGCATGAGTAAAGTTCCATATGCCTCGGCCATAGGATCTATCATGTACGCCATGTTATGTACTCGTCTGGATGTCTCGTTTGCCTTGAGTATGACTAGCAGATATCAACAGGACCCTGGTGAGGGCCATTGGACTGCTGTCAAGAATATCCTTAAGTACTTAAGAAGGACTAAGGACTTATTCTTGGTCTATGGTGGATTGGATGACGAACTCTGTGTAACTGGTTACACAGATGCCAGTTTCCAAACTGACCAGGACGACCAAAAATCACAGTCTGGATATATATTCCTCCTCAATAATGGAGCAGTAAGCTGAAAGAGCTCTAAGCAGGGCACTGTAGCAGATTCTGCGACAGAAGCTGAGTATATAGCAGCATCTGATGCAGCTAAGGAAGCCGTTTGTATCAGGAAGTTCATCACAGAACTAGGGGTGATACCTACCATCTCAGATCCAATAACTTTGCTCTGTGACAATAGCGGTGCTATTGCACAGGCCAAAGAGCCTAGGTCACATCAAAGGACCAAGCATATACTCAAGCGATTTCATCTCATCCGAGAAATCAATGATAGAGGTGATATAAAAATATGCAAAGTAGCAGGAGAAGAAAATGTTGCTGATCCTCTAACAAAGCCGCTTGTGCAGGCAAAGCATGAGCGTCATGTCAGGTCAATGGGAATTAGTCAAATTAATGATTATACCTAGTGCAAGTGGGAGGTTGTTGGAAATCGTGTCCTAGGGGCCAATCATTGTCTTATGAACATTATTGATTTATGAATTTATTAATTGAGTTATCATATTATTTGCATGTTTACTATGATGATCATCCTTGGATAATTCATGATACTATCCTAAATGTCCCTGGTCGATCATCTATGCGGGAGCACAGATGAAATAAGACCAGTATGACTTTGAAGATGTATAAAGATATAAATCAAAGTCATAAGCACATGTAAGAGTACAAGGTGCTGGACCGACCCGCTATGAGAGAACTGCATGGGTAACGTCATAAGCTTCTCTCATATACAAACCATGTCAATACGCCCTTTGACCTGAGATCATCATGGATTCCTACATGACAAAACGCTCAGCTTTGACTTAGTCAAAAGTCACTTTTGACCGAGTGATCATAAAGACTATGTTCGGCCTTAGTGGTTTTTCATGCGGAGGAATGTGAATGATCAAGAAGGAATTTGTCCCTCACATTCGTAGAGAGATATTACTGGGCCCCTCGATGAGTGAGTCTGAGAAATGTATGGCCATACTGTAATGGAAAGGTAGTTCCATTTCTATAGTCAGACTACTCAGGGATCGAGAAAGTAACGGTCAGGAATAGGAGGATGACATTATCCATGCCTCATCCATGACCAAAATATCGCGTGACAGAAGGGACATGATATGGTTGTATAAAAGGTTACATCGTTTATCGATCCTCATATGATTTGGGTAGTCGTTATGTCTTGCTAGAGACCGCTTGCGACTTGTGGGCTAGTATAGCAAATGACCCACTGCCAACTTCATATGGGCCTACAGGGTCACACACAAAATAGCCCAACACGAGCTATGATGTCCAGATTCATTGAATCTAAGACATGTCCAGATTCAATGAATGATCCATGATAGATGTATATATATTTATTTATATTTATATTCGTATATATATATAAATTCGTATATATACATTATATGTATATATGAGATTTAATTTATAAGGATAAATTAAATCTCTATCACGTTTGAAATTCAAAATTCAAATTGATAGGATATCTCATATAAGAGATATTTATAAGATTTAATTTATAAGGATAAATTAAATCTCTATCATGTTTGAAATTCGAAATTCAAATTGATAGGATATCTCATATAAGAGATATTTATAAGATTTAATTTATAAAGATAAATTAAATCTCTATCATTTTTGAAATTCGGAATTCAAACATGATAGAGATTTAATTTATCCTTATAAATTAAATCTTATAAATATTCAAATTGATAGGATATCTCATATAAGAGATATTTATAAGATTTAATTTATAAGGATAAATTAAATCTCTATCACGTTTGAAATTCGAAATTCAAATTGATAGGATATCTCAAATTTGATTTATGATAATAAATCAAAAATAGTTCAGTCTCATCTTTATTTAAAATTAAATAAATGGGTAATTAAATCTGTGGGACGGATTTGATATTATTTATTTAATTAGTTTCTTATAAAATTATACAATATATGATATTGTATTAATTTTGGAATTAATATAAGATTAACTCTAAAATCCAATTCGGTTGACAGAGAAAAACGCAGAGCATCCTATATATCTGATTTTAGGAGCTGCGTTTTGCAGAGAGAAACACATAGAACATAGAAAGGCCGAAGGGGACTCTGCAAAAGGTTTGCAGATAAGAAACTGCCAAAATAGCGACGGAGAGGACGAACTCTTGAGAAAGCCCTGGAGGGACAAGAGACGCTAGCACGTCGTTCGTGGTTGGAACGCTGTTCGTGTGGATACCAGTAGAGGAAGTCGACCTGAGTCGTTGACTTCTTGTGATCAGAAAGGGAGCACAAGCCGCAGAGAGAAGCTGTGAACGTCGTGACCGAAAGCTGTGGAAATCGTTGAGACACACTAGGGGTAATACTTCTTCCCACTTGACTTAAACACATACGGTAGATCCTGGCAAGGAATGGAAAAATTTTTAAATTAATTTCCGTTGCGTGTCTTCCAATTCCTTACATTAAAGGCATGACAAAATCCATATTCTTTCAAGACGATACTAATATTGGGCAATATGTGCTATCAATTACCTTTAGGCATAAACTTAGACACCAAGAAAATAAGATGTCTCCTCGAGTGTCACGATTAGATATAATTCACATAAGGGTGATAGGTTTTTTTTGTTATAAAAATTTTTGAAAAAGGGTTGGGCTTATCTACGATCTAAAGGCAAGGTGAAGTCTCCCTTCCACCTAGGAGATACTAATGTAGGGCAAGCCGTCAATTACTCTCAAACATAAACCTAGACACACAGGAGCTAGGATGCCTCCTTAAGCGTCGCGACTGGAACCACAACAAAGTGGTACTCCCCAATGATTGAACATTCTTCAAATGGTCGCATGTCTCATCGCTTCGCCAACTCAACCTATAGACGATATATCATAAGAGTGATAGGTATAATAGAAAGTGAGTAACCCACTTAATTAGGAAACCCACTAACAGAACCAAGCCTAATAGATATGGACCCTAACTTTCTACACACCTGTCAAGTTAGGCCCATTGAGAAAATGTTTAAGGAGCCCAACTTGTTCATCAATCTGTCATAAGCTTGATTTCATAAGACCTTGGGCAAAATTTTTGCTTCTTGTTCGTTCTGATGAGGACACATGATTTAATGCAATCAATCCATTTTGCAATTTTTCTCTTTCAAAGTGACAATCCACTTCTATGTGTTTTGTCCTTTTATAGAAAACTAGATTAGAAGCTATATGAATTGCTGCCTTACTATCATAATAAATTGAAATTGATTTTCCATCCTTTATATTCAAGTCTTATAGCAACCCTACAATCCATATTATTTTAGATACAAGGCTCCTTAAAGCTCTATATTCAACGCAGAAGATCTTGCCATAGTATTTTGTTTCTTTGACTTTTAAGAGACCAACCCTCCACCTGACTTCACCACATACCCTGTGATAGACCTTATAGTATTCGGACATCCTGCCCAATCTGAATTGATGAAGGCTTCTAGCTTGACACCTCCTATAGTAGGTACGAAAACCCCTCTGCCTAAAGCTTTCTTCAAGTACTTTACTACATCCATGGTAGCTTGCATATGTATTTTTCTTAGCCTATGCATAAATTGACTTATGACTTGCACTACATAATAAATGTTAGGCCTAGTTACAGTCAAATATAACAATTTTCCAATTAATCTCCTATATCGAAGATGATCTGACAGCAAGTCATCCTTCACCTCCTTCCTCTCTTGATCATATAGTTTTAGTCTTTGATCCATGGGTATGTGCTCACACAATGTATCAAATCTAAACCATATTTCCTTTGATTTAACATCATACCTATGCTTGAGCTAGTAATCTTTATGCCAAAAAAATATTTTAAATTCCCTAGGTCCTTGATTTTAAATTTGCTATGTAAATAATTTTTAGTTTTACTTATTCCCCTTTTTGAACTACCCGTAACAACCAAATCATCTACATAAACTAGCACAATCACTAAGTCATTATCATTTGTTTGGCAAATAAAGAATATTCATGCGTCATATCCTAATTTTTCCCTATCTGTATAGGACTGATAAAGGAAAGAAGTTAAGAAGGTATTGAGATAATAATCAAAAGAAAAGACAATGGTTAGAGAAGATTAAATTAAAGAAAGAATAGAAAAGTATAAAGTTATAAAGCTATAGGACGTAAATGCCATTTACACAAAAATTAAATATAGAAAATTCAAGGAAAAATAGAAAAAGGACATAAATGGAGTTTTGAGATTTCAGGTACCAAATTAAAGTTTTAAATTTGGTAGAAAGGGACTAAAGTAAAATTTGATAAATTCAGGGACTAAAGTGTAATTTTGCCAAATTCAGGTGTAAAAGTGTAATTATGAAAAGTTGAGACAAAAAATGTCCAAAATTGCCCAAAAATATTTTAGTCTCAAATTTTACCAGTAAATAGATGACAAAATTCTAGTTGGGCAAATTTTTTAGAATTTCAGTTTAAGATCCCGATAAATTGATATTAATTTATGAAGTCTAGAAATTATTACAGGACCTTATAAACCTCATAATTAGATGAAATTTTAAATATATTTCTTATAAGAATTTATGAAATTGACAGAGCTCAAAAAGGAATCATGTAGAATTTATTATAGAATTTAAAGTGGAAAAAATACTGATAAAAGATTTAAAGAAAACATATAGAATTTTTATTATGGCTCTGAATCTCAGAAAATTATGAGACTTTATAAGAAATTAATTTTATAGTATAATAAATTTCTAAAAATGTCAGAATCTAATTTCTAAAAATCTCTTAACATCCGCAGAGCTTCATATTCTTTTCATGTCATTACTCTCGTCTTCTGGATCAACTCGATCATAATCGAAATTTACTTCTTTCTATTACTTATTCATCTATCGTCTATTTATGGAAGACTCACTATACTAAACTTGTGACTAATATCCATTTTTTTCATGTCAAACTCTCAAATTCTACTGTACTTTGGGGTTTTAGTAACTATTTATCATACTTTTCATCGCATATCTCTTATGATGTATCTTTTCTTGTGTATCTTTTATTATGCATTGTGTCTCTTCTTGTATATCTTTTATTACGCATTGCTTATCTCATTACTTTTTTCTCCTGGCATATCTCAAGATACTATAAGTCTAACATTCTCTTTGACTTATAACTCTGCCGGCTTCTTGCTCTTAAGCTTTTCTAACTTCCTCCTGAAATAAAACTATAATCTAAAACTTTCTACTCCAATCCACTCTATTTGGATTTGACACAAGGGTTCTAGTCCCTTACCTTTCATTACTCTTCCTAACTTTTCTTAAATTTTCTAATCTCTTTCTATCTAATTGTCTCTTTCTCTATTCACAATTCTTCTTCTTGTAACTGATATAAGGAAATACTTTTCATTTAACTATTTTTTTCTTCCTATCTCTTTCTTTCTATCTATTTTTTTTCTATACAATTCCTCTGTTTGGAACTGATACAAAGGATACTAGAGTCCTTTTTTTTCTCTACTGAGCACTTATGCTATTCTTTGATAATTCTAGCTAGCAATGTTCTCTTTGTATACAATAACATCTTTCTAATCTTGTGACTCATCACTATACTTCCCAGTGGGTCACCTATCTCTTACCTACTTTAGCCAGAGCATGCTTAATTGAAGTATGCTACTGGGTTAGGGGAAAGTTTCAATTTATATGACTCTGAGCCCTAGCATATTTTCTCTCATAAAGTGATAGTCTAACTTTACTCTACCTTAAACTATCTTCTCTGGGTCTATCTAGACTTTAATCTCTTCATCCTCATCTAGAAGATCTATCTACTCATACTTGCCTATTCCTAAAATATATTGGATTCTCTCCTTTGTTCCTCAGGTATACTTCTACAATCTTTTGAATATCAGTACTCAGATTTGAAGCTAGACTCTTTCCTCATTTAAGAGAAAAATAAGTTTTCTAATGGCTAACTGAGAAACACCATGGTACTCTCTATGTATGAGTTAGTCAACACCTTATCCTTAGTGATCCTCTTATTAGAAAGATATTGAGTTATTTTATTCCTCTTCTTTATGACTCACTTTATCATGATCCTAGGCTAGGTCATTTCACGACTCAGAATCACCTGTTATTGCCCTAAGCGTTTCTAGAATTTGTCGAATTATGGGATATTACTCCATTGTGAGTTATATTAGGATCAATTGTTACTCATCTGAAAGACTACAACCAATAGACTAAAATACAGGGTTAATTAGTCCTTTTGTTGATAACTCAACATATAAATCTCTAGGACTATATCTCGTAGTCCATCTTACTTATCAAGACTTTACTTATTATCCCTCTTACTCAGGAGTTCTTCTCGACTTTATTTCTTTCTTATGGCTTCTTATGGGCAGTTACCATATGCAAGCATTGTCTAACCACCTGTAATAGTTATATACAATTTCCTTCTGCTATGGTACCATATAAGAACTTCTTATTTCATCTCATTTGAATCTGACTCTATTTGTGAGTAATCTGTATCTAAACTGGCTCTTAACTAAAAAGCAATCTAGATCTAGCTCTACTTTGAGAGCGATCTCTTTCATTATTATTTCTATCATGCTCATCTCATAAGAGAGAAATATTGTATACTCATGTTGTACTATTACTGATAGCACATCCTCTGTACACTTCCTTCCTCTAAAACTAACCCTTACTTTTGATAGAGTTATAACATTATCACCTCTTGGTAATTGGCATAACACTACCATAAGGAATGGCATTGAGTACTATACTCACAAGCTTGTACAAATACTTGAGTAAACCCAATCATATTGTAACCGACTATCCCACTTATTGAGACTATATATTATTCTAGATACTTTCTATTACTATTCTGCTTTAGGTTTATCATCTAACTAACTCTCATAATCTGATATCAAACTCTCATCCCTATTCTTAACTTTAATCTAACTCTAATCATTTCCATTCTAATCTCAATATTAATCCTTGAAGATTAACTAATACTAACTACCTCACCTTTTTCTCTAGTCATGTGGATGAACTTGGCTAAGTATCCATCATAGGGTTCCTCTTGCTCTAATTTAATACTTTAACTTAACCTCACATTCATCTCTATCTTACTGAGAAGAATATTTTTCATAAAATTTCTCAAGGAAAGCTTCCTAAATGAGCGGATCATTCTCTATTTTTATGGAGTAACTTCTGTACATCTCTATTATTTCTTTATATTGTTCTCTAGCTAGTAATTCACTAACTATGCATTTTACTTTGTAGGATACTTCATCATTTTAGAGATATCTTCCAAGCAATTTATTCAATTGTCGGTTGCTTGGGCATCTAATGCACCTTTGAACGCAACAAAATTATACTTATGGAATTATATATTCAATAGCTGGATACTCTCTCATTTCTCAACAAATCCTAACTATCTGTTACTCCCAATCTGATCCTATCTAGACTGTGTCTCCCTGCTAACTCCTTCCTCTAATCATCATAAATCAGCAATTACTGCTGCTACAACTGTCGTGATAGTAGTACCTCTTTCTTATTCCTAAGAAGCTTGAGCCGCTTAAATTTCACCCATCATCTATTACTATTTCTTCTACTCTCTAAAGTACTCTACCCTAAGTCTACTGGGTCACTGGTTTCTTTATGATAGAGTTCCTCTACTTCGAGAACATTAGATCTCTGTCTATAAACCATTATGTCTCTAACCTTAGGCCATTTGCTATGTTCAATCTTAGACAAGCCTCAATTTAACTTCTTATTCTTCCATTCAGGAAAGACTAACCTGACAAAGTCTTTTGTAATGTAGATCTACCCCTGGTTATCACACGGAGGATTTACTTCTGAGGGTCTTCTATAACTGGTCTTTTGTATCCTTATACATTATACTATCTAGCTTGCCTGCACTCTGTGCTAAATCTCTAGTTGATAAACTTCAATGAGGTTGGTGTCTTTGTTCTCATTGTTCCTATAGTACCTGGTCTCTACTCCTAAGGAATTTAGGTTCACAAAATAATTCTATTTCGTTCCCTTAAGAATACCTTAAGCTAACTCCCGCAGCTTAGCTTCCTTGACCTTAGATTGATCAAATTCTATTTCTGTCAACAAAAAGAACTACTCCTCAAATATTACCTTGCTTAATTCAACTACTTCATGTTAAGAAACACAAGACCTCAGAGGTATCGACTTACTAAAATTAGTCTATCGTAGTCATTTCCTTAAATACTACCTCGTAAAACTGTAAGGTCTCAAGTACAATAAGCTATGCTTATCTAAATATCACTATCACCCTTGTGTTGTCTCTAAAACACTACCTCATTATGACCAAAACTCTGTATAAACATCTGTCATGACTAGAGTTTTGACTCATTACAACTAAAATTCTATGTGTTCATTTGTCTCGACCTAAACACCTACTCATCATGACTTGAACATATCTTTCCCAAAATATTCTCTTTCTAATGTTTCTTGTCTAAATCCTACTCCAAGTAGTGAACTAATCATCTAGGGAGGGAATATTCTTGGTTCACTTAAGATTAAAGCTTCTACGTTTGCAAAACTAACTTTCCCAACAAGTACCCTAATCTTAACATAATATTAACTATTTAGAGTTAGAGTCTAAAAAATATCATATCTAATGCCAGAAACTTTGTTCTGATACCAAAAATGTAACATTTTACTTTTGTACGTCTTAAGGACCATTCAATAGCATTTAGAACTACTTAAATAATAAGTAAAGTTTATTTACTTATGAAATTTCCACATCTGCGATTACTGTTCATGTGGTATTCTCAAATTTAGCAACTAATTTTAAAAATTTATAATTCTAGAAAAATCAAAATGAAGTGGTTCAAAAAGCTATACAAAGCTAACATAATGAATTTTAAGAGTAAAATAATTCTCAGATCAATGGCTTAGCCAATCAATATAGTTTTGACATCAAAGATCAATGTTCATTTGGTCAAAATTTTTGTAAAACATTTCTGATCCCAAACTTTGAAAATACTTTCCTTCTATACAGACATCAAAATAAGGCATTTTTGGTGTCAGAATGAAGTTTGACATGTTAACTAAATTCTAGCAAACTTTCATACATTTATTTTATCATTTACTAATTTTAATTACATCTCAAAAGACACTGTCTCATCACTATTACTATTCACAATGACAAATTCTAGCAACTAACTTTATACACATATACATATAGATCATGCAACTAATTCTTAACTTTTCTCCGTGCATCTTCCTCTTCTTCTTTATATGAATACCATGTTGGAATGGTTGTGACATCTTGTTTACTTTGCATAAAACCGATAGTGATTAATGCTTATGTCAATTTAATATCCAACTGCCTATATACCTGTTTAAGTCCATATAAAGACTTTGCAATGCAAACCTTATTCTCCCCTATTTCTCAAACCCTTGAGGAATACTCATATACATCTCTTCATATAAATCTCCCTGCAAGAAAGAATTGTCAACATCCATTTGTATTAATTTCCAATTATATTTTGCAGCAAGATTTAAGACTATCTTACAGTTGCTATTTTTACCATAGGAGAAAAAGTTTCATAGTAGTCAATTCCCTCCTCTTTTGTGTATCCTTTTGCTACTAATCTAGCCTTAATTTTGGCCAAGCTTGCATCACTATTGTATTTGGCATTAAAAATCCACTTACAGCCTATAGGTTTCCTACTTGGAAGTCTACTATTACCCAACTCTTGTTTCCTTCTAATGCTTTTATTTGATCTTACATTTCCCTCACCCATCTCTCATCTAAACATGCTTCCTAAAATGTCTTAGGCTCAATTACCTTGTCTGCACGTGATAAAAAGGTTTTACAGGACTTAGATATACTGCTATAATTAACGCAATGTTGCATAGGGTATCTGGGAAGCCATTTGCTGCAACCTTTACTTTGGTAGGATAGAAGATTTTTTTATGGAATTAGAAGTAGAAATAGAAGTAAAAGTGGAAATGGAATTAGGCTATAAATGGATTTTAAAAGTTTATTTGTTAGGTTAGAAATTAGTATGGAATTGATGTATATTTTTTTAAAAAAAAGAAGAAAAAATAGATGAAAGTAAAATAAAAAGACTTCTTTGCCAAAATATTATACATGAATTTCATAAGTTGGCGTAAAATAGTCTAAAATATTTCACTTCTATGGAACCTATCTTAATTCTCAACTTTCTGGATGGAACTAAAATGGGACAAAATATTGGAAGTGGAAGTGGAAGTGAAAGTGGAACTAGGTTCCATGACACCAAACAAAGGAAATGCTTGATTCCACTTCCACTTCCATCCTACCAAACATGCCCTTAGCTATATTAATAGACTCATCACCTATGTACTCATAGTCCCTTAACCAGCTAAGAGGTTTTCTGCTTCTTACAGGTCTAGTACTAACTTCTGGAGGTATTACGTCATTAATGGCCCCTATTTTGTGCTACATTCACCAAGTTCTCTCCCCTTGCACATAATGGTCTTTCAAGAATAAACAGTTAGGTATCATCATCATATATGGAGTTGGTGGTTGTTATTTCAATTTTGTCACTAAGTGCATTGTCCCTAAAAGGGGAATTTATCTTCAAGGAAAGTAACCTCCCTACTTACAAAAATCCTCTCTATTGCTAGATTATATAAAATGTATCCCTTTTATGTAGTGGGGATAACTTTAAAAGACACAAGGTTCAGCATGGGGTTAGAATTTGTCTGCACTGTTTAGTACTTTGGCAAAGGCTAGACACCCATAAACCTTGGGTGATCTAAGGATGGTGGTCTCCCATGAATTTTCTCATAGGGAGTGATATAACCTAGTTGCTTGGGGGGTATTCTATTTATGAGATACACTATGTTTTAACACTCCTCCCCCCAAATTGTAGTGTGACTGGAGCAAAAGGGACCTAGCAACTTCTATGATGTGTCTATATTTTCTCTCCACAACCCTATTTTGTTGTGGTGTGTGTAGGCAACTTGTCTCGTGAATCATTCCCTTGATGGTGAAAAACTCTCTCACATTCGGATTGACAAACTCAGTCCTATTGTCAATACAAACTCTTTTAATCTTAGCATCAAATCGAGTGCCAATACATGCAAAAAAGGATTTGATGTAGTTAAAGCAATCACTTTTATGATGCAGCAAAAAAATCCCAATGGTTCGCAATAAATCATCGACAATGGTTAAGAAGAAACGAAACCATTGATGAGTGGGCTCTTTATATGATGCAGTAAATCAAAGCAAGAGTTAGATTTTGTAGTACTATAAAGGCAAGGCAAGTGAGGTTGCTTGGCTTGTATGCACACATCACAATTTATAACATTTCTAAGAGGCAAAACATCCTTTATTTCTTTCAAATGTCTTAGTACATGCAATGGTGTGTGTCCAAGTCTATAATGCCAAACAAAATTTTCTACATTATCACAATGATCATGTGGGTGTGCTGATGCATTATTGAATTCAAAAATTCTTCCTGTTCAACAACATAAAGTCCATGACTAATTCTACCAATCATCTTGACCCTACCACTGCAAAGATCCTATAACACACAAGTGTTAGGGAAGAAAGCTACTACATAGTTTAGGGTTATAGTAAGTCTAAAGACAGATTAAATCATAACAGAGTCCTGGAGCATACAGCACATTCTCAAGCACAATGTCATCAAATAATTTGACTTTGCCAACATGTGTAACTTGCAATTTATCCCCATTTGGTATTTTAATTTTAAGTGAAGGTTCTGTGTATAATTCAAAACTGTCAAAATATTCTAAATGACTTACTACATGTTACCCCTGAATCAAGTAGGCAAGATGCTCTACGTGTTAAAGAAGAGAATAGAGATAGATCAATCAAACCTGGATGGTCCTCACCAGGGACTGTTGTACTAATTTCCCCCACTGGAGTTGTTTTGGACTCTTTTATTAGTAAATTCATTGTCTTGGTATTCTTTTGTGGTGAGGTGGCAATGTCCTTGTGATAAATTTAGTGAAAAGGGTGAGTCCTTCTCAATTCGATTTATAAGTTTAGTTCTGGACTTGGTGAATTGAAAGTTAGGAGGGAATACAATCAAGCGATAGCAATTAACCTTCGAGTGCCCCTCTTGTGACAATAGGAGTACTCTTCCTGAGAATTGGTTCGCTCTCTTCCATGGCCTTGTCGACCCCTTCCTATGGCTGCCATAGCAGAGTTCTCAAAAGAAGGAGTAAAGGCAGAGACCATGCTTCGATGTTTTTCATCTTGTAACAGCATCGAGTATGCTTGGTTCACAGTGGGCAAAGGCGTCATAAGAAGAATTTGACTACTGAGGGCCTGGAAGGATTCATTCAGACGCATCAGAAATTGGAAGAGGCATTAGCAATGTGTTACCTTTGTGTATTCGATAGAGGCCTCACATTTACACGTAGGTATGAGCACCAAAGCTGCGTCCTCATCCCAGAGTTCCTTAATCTTGGAGAAATATGATGAGATAGACAAGGATCGTTGATTGAAGGTATTGATTGAACAATGCAAATCATAAATCTTGGCATCATCCATGAATTCAAATCTTTGTTTAAGATCTGCCTATACAAATAGTTGGTTATAACTATTTATATATATTGTTACAAAAAGTTTTGAAAAGGGGTTGGGCTCACCTACCATCCAAGGGCATGGCGAAATCTCCCTTCCTCCCAAACGATACTAATGTCGGGCAGGGCGAGCTGTATATTACTCTCAAGCGTAAACCTAAGCATCTAGGAACTAGGATACCTCCCCAAGCGCCGCGACTAAAACCGTGCCAAAGTGATACTCTCCAAGAATCAAACACGATCCAAATAGTCATATGTCTTACCCCTTCGCTAATTGAACCCACTGACGACAGTTATAACTATTTATATATAATCTCACATAAGGGTGAAAGGTATATCATAAAGTGAGTAACCCACTCGGAAAACTCACTAACAGAACCAGACCCAATAGATATGGGTCCTAACTTTCTATAGAACGCCCTAATTACATCAACATCAATTTTACTCTTAGTTAAGCCCTTCATAGATTAGTGTCATTGTTTTGGGGTGTTTAGCCCTCATTTGTACAAAAAAAAAAAAAACATCAATTTTACTCTTAGTTATCATTATATTACTTGGGTATGTTTTGAGACTCCGATCTGGCTCTTAACCGAAGACACAAGTGGCTCATTGAGAATTTAAACTGTTTAAACCAACCTTAATTAAATTTGACAAGATGAAAAAAAAACATGTACCCCGTAGTGGTTATGATCTGACTTGCAAGCTAATCAACAAGTTGCACCATTTAAGGAGTATACATTTTAAACGGAAGAACACTTTCTGAAAGATAAAACTTTACCTTTTTATTATTTTATAACAAGCCCATAACTTTCAGTCAATTGACAGATAAGCTCTGAGTGAGAGTCTTACAGACAACAGCCGACCATTGAGAAGAAAAATATACAGGGGTGATTCTCCGTGCAATTCTTAATTTAAGATCTAGTTTATACTTTGTAATAAAAATACTGGTAGTAAATAATAATTATAAATACCCATGTAAAACAACTGTAAAATTATTTTATCCCCGTGGTAGAAACATGAGCAAGAAGCTCCTCGTCACGTTCAAATTTGGCCATGTCGTCCTCCGTCAAGCTGACATACACTTCAATGCCACCACCTGATTTTGTGTCCTTAAAAGTAACGAAATTCTTGAATTTCCACGTCGGCGGTGCTGCGCAAATCGGATTTCCCCAACCAAAATCAACCTCGTATACCGGAAACCTGCACAATGAAGTGAAAAGAAACAGCACAATCTCATGCTTCTTCTCAATAGCTCCATCGTTCTCTTCCATCTTTGGCACAGGGCTCAAATCTTCAGGTTCTCGAAGCTTCATGATAAAATCCTTGTCGACTTTGTTCATCTCTTCTCTTAGCTGTCTTCCAAAGTCGTTCAACATTGGAAAAGGTTTAATAGACCAGTAATAGTTTCCGAACGCAAATTCTGGAAGTGGTGGATCCATTTTTGGGCGTAGATTCACTGCAAATGTCGCTAAGTGAATCTTAATAATGTCCCCTTCTTCTTCTTCAGTGGCTGCAATAAACCGGTTCAACACGAAAGTTGATAACATTTCAAATCTTGAAGGAGGTTTTTGGCCTTCCAGGGCATTTCTGGAGAATTTTGTTCTCAGTGATTCTATTACGGATGCTTCAAACACGAACCGCTTTCCGACGACTTTGTGCTGTCCGATGTATGAATTGGGGTCGTATCCAGGCATGTGTTTTGGCGGGAAGAGTGATGAAGATTGGAAGTGGGTTCTGATTGGTTGCGTATCACCGCGTGTCACGGCGGCCCAGCTCTTGATGAACTCGAAATAAGACAGTGCGTCGGCAACCTTGTGGGAGAGGCTTACACCGACGGCGATTCCCCCGCAATCGAAGATGTTGAATTGGACAGCTAGGATTGTGTCGACGATTTCATCCATGTCGTAGGGAAGCAGTTTGCTGATGTTGGCCGTTGACGAGTTGTCGGTTATATGGCTGAGGTGGCACCTGACTCTGGTTTCTGTGTAAGGGACACCGTCGTCGTTGCAGTCGATGAGTAAGTTGTCGGTTTTGAGTCTTCCGGCGAGTGGGTAGTAGTGAGTTAAGACTTGAGATAATGATTTTTTGAGAAGATCGGCAGCGTCGTTGGTCTTGAATTTGTTTGCGACGTCATCAGCATGGAAGAAATAGACCATAGAATTGTTTATTTGCAGACTAAGCTGGTCGAGGAAGGAGAGATGATAATGCCGAAGATGTTCAAGTGTAGGAGACGAAGGTTTCACCATTTCTGTAGAGATAACTTCAACTTCAAGACTCATTTTTCTTAGTGATGTTCTCTCCTAACCTAAAAAATTTCTTCTTATGGCTCTGACGAAGAGATTAAGAAAGTCATGGATATATATAAATAAACCATTTCTATCCCTGAATGTTGTCCTCTTCACACGTCTCTATATTATTTATTTTTATATTTCGTTTGAACGATTTATAGATTTATATGTCATCAACCTAAGTGGTTGCGTACTGCACAAGTAATTAAGTTCACTTGGTTTTAGGTATTGTGGTTGTTTTTTTTATAGGGATACTCCTTAATTTGACAACTATTTATCTAATTTAATAAAATTAAAAAAGGTAGTTAGAGTAGTTAATTATAATAAATATAACATATTTTTTAAATATTCTTGTGTAAAATAAAAAAATGTAATATTCAAATTAGAAGGCCGTAAAAGAGTACAAATGAAAGATTTTTTATTAAAAGAAATATGGAGATTGATATTTTATTAGACTATTTATTTAGAAAAAAATCAATCACTTAAAATAGGTACATGTATGAAATATGATAGAGGAAAATCATTGCAAGATCTTAAAAAGTCAATGGAATCATAAAAAATATTTTAATAATAAATAAGTAGTAAAGACCTATTGTTATTTTATGTAGCAAAACTTATTAGTGTATGCTATTTATTTATTATGAAACTTTTTAATAATTATATTTCTCCCTTAAAATTTATAATAATTCTCCTAAATATTTTTTAAAACCACTTGCTTTTGCCGGATTTTTTTTAATGTGATGTAGCTTTATGTATATTTTATAAGAATAGTCATAAACTATCAATTTGTTTTAAAATTATTTGTTAAAAATCTGTAGAATTTCTCTATACGCGGTATTGATAAATGAGTATATTATTAAATTATTATATTTCTTAGGCACTTATTTTACAATATATGTACTGTGTTTTTGTCAACTCTCCTCCTTCGTCTGTCTGTCATTGAGAGCTTATCTGACATTCACATGACTAATGAAACTTATGCATTTGTTTTATAAGGGTGTGCTTGGATTACCAGTAACATAAGTGACTTTCTTTTTTAATCTGACTTTCGCAGACATAAGATATGACAGAAGTGATATAGTGTAATATGATTTATATTTAAATTGGTTTTTGTTAAAAAGTTAGTTTGAGGAAAGGAAAATTATTTGAATAATATATTTAAAAAATAAATTTATATATAAAATGACAGAAAAGGACATTGTGTCTTTAGAAAGTGTAACTTCATTTGTTTAAAGTCAGATGTGAGACATTGCTGTTGGTGGCACCTTCTTTTAAGTCTTGCTTTTTTCCCTCAAGTTTTTATCATCATTGCTCTTCAAAGCTTTCTGCATTGCATGGAAGGACCTCTAAATTTATCAATTTCATTAGTTTACTTGGGTGGCTTGTGATAACCCAAATAAAGAAAAAATTAAAAGTAAAGATTATAAAGATTTTCTCATTCCTTTAGTTGTTAAAATTATAATATAATTAGATTTTAAGTATTAATAATTTTATTATAAAGACTATAGAACACAATGTCAATGGCCCTATTCAAATTTATTAATAAAGATCATCATAAGTGCATATGTCACAAACAATAATGGAGTTCATACAAAGTCAATAAGGCCATGATTTCATATTCGTTGTATATATATATATATATATATATATATATATATATATATCAATTAATCACCTACGTGTCTCTTTACCGTCTGCTTTTTATCCACCACTTATTAAATTAATTAATTAATAATATATGATCGATTGTCATGGACAGACTCTAATTTATATTATATATATTGAACACATCTTACTGATACGTTTTGCATATTACTGAGTGCAATTCTATTTTATGTGATTTATTTTATAGTAGTGACCTGACCTGATCCTTACGTATTTTGTGGGGTTGATACAAAGTTAAACTAAGGTTTACACTATACGATACAATATTCAGGTCATTCTCTTTTCTCGAAGAGCCTTTAATTCTTCCTAAGCTAAATAGAACCTAAAAATGCAATGAAAAAGGGGGGAAACGTAAAACATGGTTTTGAAATTAACTATGAACTACCATGTGCAATGAAACTATAAATTCTTGGAATTTTCAATATAAAAGGAAAATGAAATTAGTTTTGAATGGATGGGATGATATAACCCTCTTGAAAATGGATCTTTTGGCAATCATGATGTTGGGGGTTCAACTCATTAGGTATCCAAAAATACCAAACTTTAATTTATAATTGAGTCTAATGTTTTAATCAATGAAATCCATCTCTTAAAACATATTAAAAGCTCCTAATATGTTATAAGGGATTGATGAATGCAATAAGTTTCAAGTAACCCCATTTCAACTCAAGACCTAAATATAATAATGCAAGATAATGAGAATCAATGAAATAACAAGAGAGCATATATGTAATCACATATATTTAAAGCACAAATTCTACATTTACCAATCCAACTCACAATGATAAATCCAAACAGTTACTATTGACCAATAATCAAAGCTTCAAACTACATATTACAATCTCCAAATTGCTACTTGAAGCCCATGGAATAAATTTACTAGTGACTATTCAAACTACATATTAAATTGAAGTTTCATTGGACCAATAATTCTGAAATCATAAAACATAACTAAGAACGACCTTGAAGCCCATGGAACTCATGCCAAATCAACTCATCTTCAAGAAGAAAGAATATTAGCCGCACGCCTAGCCATGAAGAATGCTCTAATTAATAAGCTCCAAATGACCAGCCATGGTGGATGGGAGACGGAGGAAGATGTTGGAAGGGATTAATTGAGTGAGTGAAGTTGGGAGAAAATGAATGTTTAGGGTTAAGAAATTGAAGATGAAGTAAATTGTAGCTGCTAGGTTTCGAAAATAGGGATTAAAACTGAGTAGGAGTCGAATTTGGGGAAAAAAGGGTAGGAAATCGGATTTGGGTAGCTGAAACAAGCTGCATTGCGAATCTGTGATCTGTGCATTTCACTGCGGCAAACTATGTACCTTTTGCCCAAAACAAACTGTTTCACTTTGGACACATTAATTTCTGATTCCTTTTCTGCAATTTTGATATGTTACGTCCTTTTCTGGCATTAGTCAAATCTTGTTTAAACTCCAAATTTCCTACATCAAAGCCAATAATTGTAGCGTCGAAAGTTTTAAAATGGATTAATCCGGAGAATATAAGAAAAGACAAAAATACCCCTATTAAGCACTTTTTCACAAGATGGACCTAGAGACAAAATTCTTAAATGATGCCATTTAGGCTAAAAAGTCACTAAAACCACTCAAATAGGACATGAAAACACACATAGAATGGGCCCGATCAAATAGTTCATTCAATTTCATTTGAGTACGCTTGTTGTCTATTTAGATTAATATATGATAAGCCAATCAGAGTTGGCACACATGGTAAAGAACGGGCTCATATCCTACAAAGACACAGTTCAATTCATACTACTATTGTGAGGGCTATGTAGGAATTTCGGTAGAATCTTCTTTGTGTAACCGACCTTCCAATAATCTTACAACATATTGTGAACGTTTCAAAATCACCTGTAAATATTTTCAAAATAACCAGACTCTTATGAAAGGAATTGGAAGACACGCAGTGAAAATTAATTTTAAAAATTTTTCCATTCCTTGCCAGGATCTACCGTATGTGTTTAAGTCAAGTGGGAAGAAGCATTACCCTCAATGTTCCTCTGTGACTTCCACAGCTCCTCTCCGCGGCTGGTGATCTCCTTTCGATCGCAAGAAGTCGACGGAGTGTTCCTCAGTGACCTCCACAGCTTCTCTCCGCGGCTCGTGCTCTCTTTCCGATGGCAAGAAGTCGTCCACAGCTTCTTTCCGCGGCTCCTGCTCTCTTTCTGATCGCAAGAAGTCGACGCCTCAGGTCGGCTCTCTCTACTGGTATCCACACGAATAACATTCTAACCACGAACGACGTGCTAGCGTCTCCTATCCCTCCAAGGCTCTCTCAAGAATTCGTCCTCTCCGTCTCTACTTCAGCAGTTTCTTATCTGCAAAACCTTTTTCAGATTCCCTTCGGCCTTTTGTGTTATGTGTTGTTCAAAAAACGTAGCTCCTAAAATCAGATATATAGGATGCTCTGCGTTTTTCTCAACCGAATTGGATTTTGGAATTAATCTATATTAATTCTGAAATTAATACAATATCATATATTGTATAATTTGATAAGAAACTAATTAAATAAATAATATTTATATTAAATCCGTCCCACAGATTTAATTCACCTATTTATTTAATTTAAAATAAAGATAAGACGGGACTATATTTGATTTATTCTCATAAATCAAATTCGAGATATCATGTCAATTTGAATTTCAAATTCAAACGTGATAGAGATTTAATTTATCCTTATAACTTAAATCTTGTAAATATCTCTTATATGAGATATTCTATCAATTTGAATTTCAAATTCAAACATGATAGAGATTTAATTTATCCTTATAAATTAAATCCTATATATCCCTTATATATAATGTATATATACGAATTTATATATATACGAATATAAATATAAATAAATATATACATCAACCTTGGATCATTCATTGAATCTAGACACGTCTTAGATTCAATGAATCTGGACATTGAATCTAAGACGTGTCTAGATTCAATGAATGATCCAAGGTTGATGTATATATTTATTTATATTTATATTCGTGTATATATATATATATATATTATATAAGGGATATATAGGATTTAATTTATAAGGATAAATTAAATCTCTATCAATTTGAATTTCAAATTCAAACATGATAGAGATTTAATTTATCCTTATAAATTAAATCCTATATATCCCTTATATATAATATATATATATACGAATATAAATATAAATAAATATATACATCAACCTTGGATCATTTATTGAATCTAGACACGTCTTAAATTCAATGAATCTGGACATCATAGCTCGTGTTAGGCTATTTTGTGTGCGACCCTGTAGGCCCATATGAAGTTGGCAGTAGGCCATTTGCTATACTGGCCCACAAGTCGCAAGCGGTCTCTAGCAAGACATAACGACTACCTAAATCATATGAGGATCGTTAAACGATGTAACCTTTTATACAACCATATCATGTCCCTTCTATCACGCGATGTTTTGGTCATGGATGAGGCATGGATAATGTCATCCTCCTATTCCTGACCGTTACTTTCTCAATCCCTGAGTAGTCTGACTATAGAAATGGAACTACCTTTCCATTACAGTATGACCATACATTTCTCAGACTCACTCATCGAGAGGCCCAGTAATATCTCTCTACGAATGTGAGAGACAAATTCCATCTTGACCATTCACATTCCTCCGCATGAAAAATCACTAAGCCCGAACATAGTCTTTATGATCACTCGGTCAAAAGTGACTTTTGACTAGGTCAAAGCTGAGCGTTTGTCATGTAGGAATCCATGATGATCTCAGGTCAAAGGGCATAGTGACATGGTTTGTATATGAGAGAAGCTTATGACGTAACCCATGCAACTCTCTCATAGCGGGTCAATCCAACACCTTGTACTCTTACATGTGCCTATGACTTTGATTTATATCTCTATACATCTTCAAAGTCATACTGGTCTTATTTCATCTCTGCTCCCACACAGATGATCGACCAGGGATATTTAGGATAACATCATGAATTATCCAAGGATGGTTATCACAGTAAATATGCAAATAATATGATAACACAATTAATAAATTCATAAATCAATAATGTTCATAAGACAATGATTGGTCCCTAGGGCACGATTTCTAACAACTTATTCTTTATAGTCACTTTATTAAGATACCGATAATCAATGCACAACCTCAAAGACCCATCTTTTTTTCACAAACAATACTGGTGCACCCCACAGAGAAGTGATGGGTCAAATAAACCCCTTGTCTAACAATTCTTGTAGCTAAATCTTTAATTTCCTTAACTCTAAGGGTGTCATCCTATAAGGCATAATAGAAATTAGTTGAGTACCAAGAATGGCATCAATAACAAATTCTATTTCTCTATCTGGAGGTAAACCAGGAAATTCCTCTAGAAATATGTTAAGAAATTCCTGAATAATTGGAATTTGATCTAAGCTGACAGTAGGCTTATCGACATCTTTCACTACAGACAAAAATCCCTGACAAATCTTTGTTAATAAATTGTTGGGCTTTTAAAGCAGAGATCAAGTTATTTGGTCTCTTTACTTCATTCCCTTGTATCACAAAAGGAGTTTCATTCCCTTATATCACAAAAGGAGTTTCAAGTGGAATATTAAATTTCTGTAAGGAATTGGAAGACACGCAGCGGAAATTAATTTAAAATTTTTTTTTCATTCCTTGCCAGGATCTACTGTATGTGTTTAAGTCAAGTGGAAAGAAGCATTACCCTTGGTGTTCCTCAGCGACTTCCACAGCTTCTCTCCGCGACTGGTGATCTCTTTCTGATGGCAAGAAGATGTCCACAGCTTCTCTCCGCGGCTCATGCTCTCTTTCTTATCGCAAGAAGTCGACACCTCAGGTCGGCTTCCTCTACTGGTATCCACATGAACAGCATTCCAACCACGCACGACATGCTAGCGACTCCTGTCCCTCCAAGGCTCTCTCAAGAATTCGTCCTCTCCGTCTCTATTTCAGCAGTTTCTTATCTGCAAACCTTTTGCCGATTCCGTTCGGCCTTTTGTGTTGTGTGTTGTGTACAAAAAACGTAGCTCCTAAAATCATATATATAGGATGCTCTGTATTTTTCTCAACTGAATTGGATCTTAGAATTAATCTATATTAATTCCAAAATTAATACAATATCACATATTGTATAATTTGATAAGAAACTAATTAAATAAATAATGTTTATATTAAATCCGTCCCACAGATTTAATTCACCTATTTATTTAATTTAAATAAAGATAAGATTGGACTATATTTTATTTATTCTCATAAATCAAATTTGAGATATCCTATCAATTTGAATTTCAAATTCAAACGTGATAGAGATTTAATTTATCCTTATAAATTAAATCCTATATATCCCTTATATATAATATATATATATACGAATTTATATATATACGAATATAAATATAAATAAATATATACATCAACCCTGGATCATTCATTGAATCTAGACACGTCTTAGATTCAATGAATCTGGACATCATAGCTCATGTTAGGTTATTTTGTGTGCGATCTTGTAAGCCCATATGAAGTTGGCAGTGGGCCATTTGCTATACTGGCTCACAAGTCACAAGCGGTCTCTAGCAAGACATAACGACTACTCAAATCATATGAGGATTGATAAACGATGTAACCTTTTATACAACCATATCATGTCCCTTCTATCATGCTATATTTTGGTCATGGATGAGGCATGGATAATGTCATCCTCCTATTCCTAACCGTTACTTTCTCAATCCCTGAGTAGTCTGACTATTGAAATGGAACTACCTTTCCATTACAGTATGGCCATACATTTCTCAGACTCACTCATCGAGGGGCCCAGTAATATCTCTCTACGAATGTGAGGGACAAATTCCATCTTGACCATTCACATTCCTCCGCATGAAAAACCACTAAGCCCGAACATAGTCTTTATGATCACTCGGTCAAAAGTAACTTTTGACTAGGTCAAAGCTAAGCGTTTGTCATGTAGAAATCCATGATGATCTCAGGTCAAAAGGCATAGTGACATGGTTTGTATATGAGAGAAGCTTATGACGTAACCCATGTAACTCTCTCATAGCGGGTTGGTCCAACACCTTGTACTCTTACATATGCCTATGACTTTGATTTATATCTCTATACATCTTCAAAGTCATACTGATCTTATTTCATCTCTGCTCCCGCACAGATGATCGACCAGGGACATTTAGGATAAGATCATGAATTATCCAAGGATGGTCATCACAGTAAACATGCAAATAATATGATAACACAATTGATAAACTCATAAATCAATAATATTTATAAGACAATTATTGGCCCCTATGGCACGTTTTCCAACAATTTCACCACTTTCAAGTAGCAATGAACAGTAGTATAACAAGAACTAACTAATCCATGCCTAATATCATATCAAAATCAATCATGTCAAGAATCATCAAATTAATAAGACTTTCTCTATCCTCAAAAGACACTTCACAAGATTTATAAACTTGTGAAACTGACAAACATTCCCCGACTAGGGTAGCAACCAAAAAAAGACAATCAAGTCTGACAAAATCATTATCCAACCTTTTAGCAAAGTATATTGAAACATAAGAATGTGTCGATCTAAGGTCAAACAATACATAAACTTTTTGAGAACATATAGTGATAATACCTGTGACCACATCATTAAAGGCCTGAGTATCTTGCCTCATCATAGCATACACCCTTGCTTATCCTAGACCTAAAGAAGGTTGTGCTCTTTTTCCTGAAGGTCTTCCTGATGTACCAATACCCGTCAAGGCAGAAGTTGTTCCTATAGATAGGGCTACAAAAGTAGCAGGGGAGAAGCTTGAGCTGATCCATAACTCAAAGTGGGCTAAGCAAATAGACATTCTCTCTTCATATAACCTGGTTGTCCACACCCATAACATACACCCATGGTCGTGCGACAGATTCTTGAATGATAATTCCTACACGTAGTACAAGGAGACCTAGAATAATTGGACTGGCTCACCATAGGCTGAGGTCTAGCACCTCCAAACTTAGGTCTCAGATCTGAAGCACTCACGGAGGGTCTATAAGACTAGGTACTGGCTGTATAAAAAATGATGGGGGTTAGCCCTGAGAGCGATTCCATTTAAATGAAGACCCTTGGAATTTTTCACTCCCTATATTTTGTTTCTTAAAAACCCCTTCTTCTTCAAATGCCTACGCTCAATTCTCAATGCACAATCAACCACATCAGCGTAAGAAGCAAAATGATTCAACATAGGGGCTACAACATCATGTGTATATATTGACAATCCCTAAATGAATATGTCAATCCTATCTTTCTCCTGTAAACATCTTATCATACTCAGCCATTATCATTCTTGAAGTACATTTCAACAATAGGAACTCTTTAATTCTAGTATCCTTTTTACGTTGAGGAAGATATGGCTTAAGAAAAAGATCCTTCAAATCATCCCATGACAATAATGGACTCTATCTCCCTATAAACCTGGCACTGTCTTGCTCCAGGATTAGCTATCCCTTCCAACCGGAATAAAGCAAACTCAGCATATTAAACATCAAGATAACTCAAGGCTCTGTACCTCTTCTCAATACCCTCCAAAAATTCCATAGGTTCCTCTCGAGAATCAAAACCTGTGAACTTAGAAGGATCTAGCTTAATGAATTCTGACAACTTAATTGCAATATTATCCCCTTCCATAACATGGTGTGTCTCTTCTCGAGTCTTGTGTCTAGATGATGTGGAGACTATTGAGGATTATGGATTAGATGGTTCAGCTTCATATAAAATCTCTTGAAGAGGTCTAAAGGGTTGACCTCCCCGAGTCCTAGCTCTCCTACGACCCTATCCTCTACCTTTAGGGGCAAACCATTTCACTGAACAGAGCTTATGTCTGAAGCCCTATCACTCCTAGAGCTTCTTCTAACTGGTAGACGTCTAGGCGGCATTTACCTATACATAAAACATAAAAAATATTCAATTTTAAGGGAAATATACTTTCAAAACAATAAGAAAACAAAACACTTTTAAATTTTCTAAAAATACCTTCAATGATACCTCAATTATAATTAGGCTGAGGTCCATAATGATAATTGAGACCCCACTGAAGCATCCCTGCTCTACTAAGCTATAGAAGACCTTGGCTTTGATACCAAACTATCACATTCTAAAATTTGAACCGTGACCGACATAGAATATGAATAAATTCATAATCCTTAAGCCTAAAACCTTGAATAAAATGTTTGAAGTAATAATAATAATATATTACATTTTAATCAAAAAGGTAAGTCCTCTGTCAGAATTCGACAGGATCGTCTTTGTATAACTGACCTTCCGACAATCCTACAATAGACTGTGAACATTTCAAAATCACCTGTAAATATTTTCAAAATAACCATAATCTTATCAATAGATTAGGTGGAGCATCTATCCTTTCAACAAAATAATATAAGTGTTCCATAAATTATAATTACATCAACGTAGATATGCTACAAAATCAATACTTTGGATCAAACGTGAGGCTCTTCATGCTCAGCTGGAGGAATAGTGTCAACTACACTATCTAAAGTCAAAATAATTTACTTGTAAATAACGTCCCAAAATTATAATTTAAAATGCGAAACTAAACAATTTCAACATGTTCAAATGTAAATCATGACATTTTGTAATTCAAATGCAATATTCCAATAAAATATTTTATTTCAAAAAGTCCATTTAAAATAACTAAAACATTTTATTTTAGGAAATCCATTTAAAATAATCCTTACAAAACAATTCTTTTTTCGTAGGATTTCAATAGAATAAAGGCAGGCGTGGACACATAGTCCACATGGGTAACTAACTAATCCAGCGTGGCTCGAGGCCATAAAAATAGGTGTGGACACACAATTCATGAGGATAAATAATCAAGCGTAGCACAATGCCACAAAACTAGAGCAGTTACGACACCTACGAATAACCGGCTCAGGTACAAGACCCACGAGAAATAAGCGTGAGAATAAATCTTATGAATAACCACCTTGAGTACGAGGCTCACGAATATCTATTGAACTCAGGTTTAACCATGGTGCACCAAGGACTAACAATACTGTTGTTAGTAACCAGCGTTCTGTATTATGTCCTTTCTAAAAACCTTTCAAGCATACGTGAGGTCCATTTGACATGTAATGATCATAAAACTTTCAAATGCAGTAATCTTCACTAAGAATACTTTGAAATTGTGAAACCCTATCATGAACTTTTAAAATAAAATATTAAGAGATTCATTTAAAGCCTATGGAACAATTATCCAAATTATGAAATTTACATAAGAGTATTTCATTGAGAAAATCAATTCAATATAACATTTATAACAATCTTTTTCTAAAACTCTCTTTATTCATTTTCTCACAAAACTAGGTCACTTAATAACCAAATTGAAAGAAAAACTATTTCTAACAATTAAATACACGAATTCATATAACTAGCTTTTCGTAAATCATATTTAAAAATTAACACTTTAAATTAAATTTATCAAATAACAAATTATTAATAAAAATACCATTTTTAATAGACGTTATTCATTCATATGTAATGTTCTGATATAGCTTACCCTTGCTCTAAGCTTCACAATATCATTCTCTCTTTATTTCCCTAGATTTTCCAAATAAAACATTCCATAAGCTAACATACGGAAACCATAATTTCATTTACATTATTCTAAACACCATTCTAATATCTTCTTCAAAGCAGAACTAAATCACCCTTTAAGTCAATAATACAATCGCCCACTCTAAACTGCTCAAATAACCTATAGTTCTATCTTTAACGTATTTCCCCAAACACGTGCTATACTTCAATTTCTCAATCAGTGAGCTCACTAGCTCACTTTCAGTTTCGATTCTTAAACATTTGAGCTCAATACATTCTTAAAGGCTTTAACTGGCCTTGAATATGACTTAACAACTCTAACATTTATTTCATATTAAAATACCTTCAGTGCACTAAAAGTTTCAGCTTTTCTTAATCCTTTTACCAAAAAATTGGCAGTATATGCATCACACATAGTTACACATAGCTAGCGTCAAGAACATTGTTCCAACAATTACTTTGAGCTTTAAAATTATAATATTGACACTTATACAACTTATTCAATAATTATCCAAGTAACACACATTTCCCTTCGTATTCTATCATTCAAGTGCTTATAATTGCCTTCTTCATAAAATCTAAAATTTCCAAATCTAAGAATTATGTTCCAACCAATGTGTTGTAGCTTTAAAACATAGTCCAATAATTTAAAATGCTCATTCAATACTTCAGATTTTAACAGTAGGTTCAGTCCATTTTTCAATCATCATCATCTTCTCAAAGATGCATCAATTCCATTTTTTTTTCAAAAATCAAAACCCCAAAACAAAGCAAGCACATGCAACCCTTAGTTCTAGAAATACACTCTAAAAATTCCACTTCAACTTGAAAATTTTGTTACCCATAAACCACACCAATGAACGAGATGTTAACTTCACTTTTTAAGAGTTTCAAAAGCATCTTCAGAGAGCAAAGAACCTCTATTTTCTGAAACTAAGTCTCAAACACACACACCAGCAGCAAACTTCCAACCACCGAGATAGCCATACACATATATATATATATTCATACACACGGCATTCACTGTCCACAACAGCACAGCGCGCACACAAATCCAACTTCCTCCATTACAACTTACTGACTCGGCAAATCAACTCTTATACCAAAACCAACAAGGATTAAATGAGAAAGAGATATAAGGCTTACGAAACTTTTTTATAGCAATAGAGAAAGAGGAAGACGGAGATTGCTATAGTAGCAATGGCTTGCAAGTCGGCGACAGTGACGGTGACGTGTTACAGCAGCACGGTGACACAATAGCAAGACAGAAAAGGAGGAAGAAGAGATTCCAGCGCCACGGCCATCAATAGTCGACGACTCCACAGCTCCGTCTCCAGCATCGTGAGCTCAACTTCCTTCCTCTCTTCCGTCGCTCTCTGTCTTCCTCTCTCACTTCCACTGTAACTCACCGTCACTGTACCTTCAATCCACCATCGTCGACAACCCTCACTTCCTCTCGTCTTTCTACTGTTACTCGCGCTGCCTCCACTGCTCTACACTGGTCACCTCTCTCACGGATGATGAACAAAATGGCAGGTGGAAGCATGTTCAGAAATAAAAAAGGACAGAGGGGCAGTTCGATAGTTTCCCACGTCTGGAAAAAACAAAATAAAATCCTACTTTTGTAGGTGTGGGATTCGAGCAGGGACCTCCAGTTTGACAATACTACGTCCAACCACTCAACTATGCATATCCCTTTGTAAAAATACTGCAAGAAATAATATATATCCTTCATAAATCAATATCATATCTAAGTATTTTTCTAGGGTCATTACATTCTAAGTTTTAAAATGATAGATATGTGCTTGAGTAAATTAAAAAACCATAACGTATGCGGATTTGGATTGGCTAGGCTTCTAATTTTATCAAATTGAAAAAATTAATATTTTTGCTCCATATAATTTGTCTCAACTTTGTTTTGACCCAACAAGATAATTTTGCCTGCAAAATCCCCCTTCACCCTTGATTAATTTTGTTCTTATATATGTCCAAATTAAACAGGTAGCATGTTCATTGCATTGCTATATCTAGTTAAGTAAACTATTTTCTATTATGCATTAATGTCCAGAGATATCTCTATTATTTATTTTTGTATACATTTTTTGTCTTATTACAAGATATTCAGTTTTGGGGTACATAGTTGTCTCTTTCAGTACGAATGTTTTCTCTAAAATTCTAACTTAAAACTTAGACGATACTTTACACCATTAAATCAACCCTATGTTAGTATATCTCTATTATGCTATTATTTTTATTTATTTTGAATTATTTCTATATATTTGCTTTAAAGGATACTTTTACCCTTAAACTATTTTCTTAAGACAATGAGCATCACAAATTATAAAGTGATGCAATCTCGCCCTTAAATATTAGCAATGGTGCAATCTTGTCGCGCTGTTAAATATTATTATTTTGACTTTTAATTGACCAATAATATTATATTACATAAAAGGCCTTAGAAAACTATAAATAAGTACTCTATAAGAAAATTAATACTAATGAATGGATAAGTATCAAAAATCATATTCGATATACTATTAGACATTTAATATGGGCACATCTCCTAGTGGGTATGGATACAAACATTAGTTCACCACAGTATGAGAGACTAGCCCCTTCCATTAAACCCAACTAAGGTGATGTTTCCAATTTGTTATAGTAGACTTGGCCTTTTTATATCCATGGGCCCTAACAAGTGGCCTCTAATTAGAGCTGATAATTTGGGTTGGCCGACTTGCCAAAAAATAGCAGGTTGGGTTGCAAAAGTTGTGGACTACTTGCCAAACCTGCACCCGCGGCGGGCCAGTCAGCCCCCATTTTTTTTTTGCTTTATTTTTTTATTATTTACATTGCACTTTACTAATTTTAGAGTCACAGTCGAGTCAAGGTTTATACTACACTTAATTTATATTAACTTCGCCTCATTATGTCATTTCTTTATATATATATATATATATTCATTTTGTTTTATTATTCTTTTACTTATGACAGATTTATCTACGGATGGTGACAAAACTAGCTAAATAAATATTTTGACAACTTCAGACATGATTCGAATCCAATTAATATTGATATATAAAGAATTTTTTAAAAAAAAGTTGGCATATATATTTGAAGAATTTAAAAAAAGAACTGGTGGGTACCAACCCGCCTCTAACCCAACCTGTGATAGCCTAACCTATCTTCAGTAGGTTCACCCGTATTACCACATCTACCTCCAATTACCCTCCCTTTATCTTTAATGAATTTCACCTTTTTAAGTTGCACCATTAAAAATCACATTGTTCCGAGAGTAAAGATTTTCAAACACTTTCCTAAAAGTAAAAGATAAGACTTTACATTTTTTATTTAATTTGAGAAAAAATTAATAAATATAAAATATATATTTTATACTTATAATCAAAATTTACTCCTCAGGTATTCACTTTGTTCCTTATTATAAGATATAATCTCTTGAATATTTATGTTCCCTTTTATAAGATACAATTTGAAGATATCTAAATATTTCATACATTTTTTATTTTTACTCTAAATTAATTATATATATATCTCATCTTTTTTCCTATTCTCTCTCTCACCCATCTTTTCTATAAACGAGCATACATTTAAAAAAAAATAGTTATAATTTGTATATATTTATTATCTCTAACTAATTTTAATTATTTTTTTAAACAACATTATTCTATTATTTGAATGTATTATAAAAAGTAACTGAGGAGTATTATATTAATAACAGGAAAAGTATATGACCAATAGGCTCTCGAGCTGTCAGTGACGACCGAGGACAAATGACAACAAAACTTTACGGGAATAATAATAACAATAATAAGGGAGAATTAGAATAAAACATCTATAGTCAATCATATTTATTAAAAAGGACAGTAAAAATTGTAATTATTTAGAATGATCAAATATTAAAATACAAAAACAAACATTGAATTGTCCTTTATCAAAATTCTCTATATTTTCTCCTACATTCTATTTTTTTTAAATTAATATGAAATTTTAAATTTCAACATGCTAAATAAAATTTATATCAATATTTTACTACTTAGGTAGATATCAATTGAAAATATTGAAAAAATAACACAAATATTGTTTAATTTAATCAAAATTATAATTTTTTTTAAAATTGACACAAACTTTAAGAAAACTTAGATCTTTTATAATTTATCATATATGTTAAAGAAATATTATATATATAGAAAATTAAAAAAATTGTAGCTTTAAACCATTCAAAAGAAGTTTAGATAATTTATTTTATTTTAGAATAAATTTGTGAGTTTTAAAAATAAAAAATCCATATAATGTAAATATAGCTTATTAAAATCTAAATAATCTATTATATTTTTTATGTGAGAGTGATAGTTTGATTGTAAGCCCCAAAAATATTGTCAATAAAAGCTTCAATATAATCAGTAAAATCTATAATGTAATAAGACTTCAAATCTTGAAGGAGGTTTCATGATGATATGTACTCCTTTTTAAGGAGGAGGAGACCTTGCTTCAGCTGGTTAATGTAGATTTTTGCCTGCCTAGTTGTGTCACAAGACTTGCATGTATTTCGACCTTCTAGTATTGAGAAATTTGCATGTTTGCAAGGTTATTGGCAATTGAGTATTGTTCTTGAACTATTTTTAACGGCGCTAATAATATTAGTTCTATGTTCTTGAAAATTTACATACCATCTCATATACAGGATTCTTTGTATGTAGCATGGGATATCCGTTGATTGGGTTATTATACCTATAGTTTCAAGTGAAGATCCAGGATATGGATAGTTTTAAAAAGAAGTGTAAGAGTACTGGGAAGTGCTCATTTGCAAGGTTACTTTTTGTTTTGAAATATTGGAATCCTTAGTTAACTTCATTTGATTGATTTTCTTCGGTTGGTCTAAAATAGTCCCACCACTTAATGAACTTAGAGTTATGACTTTAAGATGGAAGGGATCTTCTTTTGGCAACTTTAATTTAGAAGAGCATGACTTATATTCACTACAAAAAAATAAGGATTTTGCCATGACTTTTCAGCGGTGACAAAAAATGTCGCCACTGAAAATAGACATTCAACGGCGACAAAAATGTCGTCGCTGAAAGCAAGGCATTCAACGGCGACTTTAATTTGTCGCCGCTGAAAGCAAGGCATTTAGCTGCTACAAAGTGAAGTCGCTGTTAAAAACAAGACTTTCAGCGGCGACTTCACTTTGTCGCCGCTAATGCTAAAACTCATGGCCACTTTTCTGCGACGACTTTAATTGTCGCCACAAAAGGTCAAGAATTGCATAAAGATGTATTCAGCGGCGACTATATTTCCTTTTGTCGCCGCTAAAAGTGTTAATACAATTGTTTCCCATTTCAATGAGTTTTAAACAATTATCTAATATATATAATTAAATTATTGAATAATTTCATTTTTTAAATAACAAAAGAAAAATTTTCGCATGTTATTGTAGTAAAGAAAAATTATAGATAGAAGGAGATGTATGTGTGAGAGAGATAAGGAGAAAGAATATACTTTAAATACATATGAACATACATAAATTTTTAGTTGATGTTACATATGCCCTTTGTTGTTATATTTCATATAACATCTAAACTTTTATAAAAAGGATTTATAAGGTATTATTGAGTTTAATTGTATTTGTTTGAAATTAAAAAGTGTCAAAAGTAAAATTGTAGAAAAAGAATGAATAAAATAATTATCATTAAAAATATATTGAGGTTAAGAAAAAATAATAAAATTAGTATTTTGGGGGCTTAAAAACTTATAAAAGAGTTTTTTTTTCTGAAAAGAGACCCAAATGATTTAGTAACTATTTTTCGAGAATTAAAGACCTATTTTGTTATAAAATTCAAGAAAAATAGTTAGAGGTTATTATTTGTCAAAAAAAATTATAAAAATTCCCTAATGAGTTGAAAAAGCTATTGAAAGAAAAGATCATTTTTTGTTAAGAGGATTATTTTTTAAAAATATTTGTTAATAGTAATACTTTTAGCGGCGACATAATATTGTCGCCGCTGAAGGTGGATTTCAGGGTGACTTGTTTCTGTCGCCGCTGAAAGTCTGACTTTGATTTGTCACTGCTGAAACGTGTTTATATCGTAGGGTTCCTCTTCTATTTCTCATTTCTCGGTGACGCGAAAATGAACACTGAAAGTGAGAGCAGAGGCAGACCACGAGCGAATGGCTAAAGGATTGTGACGACAAAGGAGTGACCGGAGGACGGAGAGCGAGCTTGTGACGTCGTCGGCAATCTGAGGTGAGTTCTCCGACTGCTTCTCCAATCTATCTCCTATTTTTTCTTTCGATTATCGTGTGACATCGTCGGCAATTTGAAGTGTTTCTCATCGTTTAAATTTAGGGTTTTGAGGTTGAATCACTGCTTAAGTAATTAATAAAGCTTGAAAACTTGGAATCAAGCTTTAATCTCAATTGTATTGAGAAAGGAAGATGTTCATTCAAATTCTGGTTTGCTTCAATTTTTTCTGAATTCCAACTTTGTTTGCGGGTTTCTGTTATTTAGGGACAATTGTATTGAGAAAGGAAGTTGTTCATTCGAACTCTGGCTTGCTTCAGAGATCAAGTGGACCTTTGTGAGTGTTGAAGAGACAACAAGTCATGACAATCCATTGCCTACATTGAAAAGTAGACATTTGCTATCAAGTTATTAGCTTTTGTTTTAGATTTATGTTTAGTTCAAATGATAAACCAACGTTGTTGATGTATTGGGTTGAGAACTTGTGGAAGTTTGAAATATGGTAGACTATTTTGAACTTAAAATGTATGACATGTGGTAGACTATTTAGAACTATATGTATAATTGATGTATTAGGATTTAGATGAGGATGTTTGTAATGTGCCTTTTCTGATTTGCTGGCTGTTGTATCATTTCTTCCCAAATTGTGTTTTACCCCCAACCTTTGTTAGTATACCACACGGATGAGCATGCAATTTTTGTGCACGAGGTAGAGGGCTAACCATTCAATTTTTGTAATCATTCATAACCAGAGAATTGTATATTCTGTCATAGATATATTGATGTAATTTTTTCACGATGTATTCCTTTTGTCCAGTTCTTCAGTTCTCTTATGGGTTGTATTGTATCTTGCATAAGTAGTGAAAAAGAGTTTTAACTATGTTTAAACATTGGAGAATAGGTTTATCATGTTGCTACTCTTTTTTTGGTGTTTTGTACCATGACAGTTTCTTGAAGAGAATGTTTTTGGGTATTCAGGAAAAGTTATTGTAATAGTTGTAATCAAACTTAACATGTACTGTTAGCTTTTAAAGTGATTTAAATGGTTTCACCTCCTTTGTTTTCCTGAATCTGCTTTCCTGATTTAAATGGTTTCTGCTGAAGGACAAGCACTTGAAAACTGATATTCTTTAGAAAGTGTCTATGACTTTGTGTAGTGATTTATGCTGAACTTGCGCAAGTAGCGATGATGTCTATATGCATTAAGATTATGCAATATGGATGAGCCTATTCTCAGTAGGGGCATTTAGCCTGATTGTTCGTTCATGGTAAATGCTATTGTAGACTAAGGTTATTAATTGATTTGACAGGTCCAACAAGTGCTTATTGTGTTTCCATAATTCTTCTGTGCCACTAATGTCTCCCATGTTAATATGCATAGTGTGCTGATTGACTGAGATATAGTGAAAAATGAGGACCACTAGTTAGTAACTTGTTGTATTGTATTGACCAAAGATGTCAGGGAAAAGTTGCCTCCACTGCTCATGTCAGAGCTTGTGCATAAATATAATTAATGGAATATTGTTTGCTTTAAATATTGATTGCCTTTTCTTAAATGAAATGTATTTTTTTTTGTAGGATATATCAATATTAAAGAGAGGTTGAGGTGAAAAAAGTCTTTCTATTACATCTCATGACAACACAAATAACCGAGGTACATGCTCTACGCCTCAATCAAGACCTGTTATTTCACCTCTATCACTACAATAACAACTTGAGGAAATGACTATCAACTCTCCTCCTACTCCCCATACACAAAATAGTAGTGCAGGTAAGTTTACTTCAATTTTATAATAATTATAGGCATGTAACATTTAATTGTTCTAATTGAATTTTAATTATAGGCTCTTCTACTGCAATCAACAAGTGTAGAGGAGTTTATAATTCTATTAACGTAAATTTGAGGACTGCACAAGGAGCAAAGATTCGAGTCAAATTTTCAGATTCTATGTCAAGAGCAATTGGTCCAGAAGCAAGAGACTTTTCTAATTATTATAGTTTAACTCTTATAACCACAGTCTCTTTCAGGGATTGTAGAGGTAGCTAGAAGAATATCTTTTAAAAGTATGATCATGATATGATTTTAAAAATAAAGATATCATTTATGCCAAATTTTTATACTTATATTAGTTTATTTATATTATTATATAAAGTGCTTATATTTATTTATTTTAAGATAAATTTGAACCGATGTAATTACTGAAGAAAAATTTCATATAGCTATTTCTCCTTTTCTATTTTCTGTCAGCAGCAGTGAGAAAGACGAGAGAAGCTTCACGAGTTCATGAGATATGTCACCATTGTGACCCCATCTCCCTCCGTCGTCGTGCTGCTGTCGCCAGTGATCGTCCCCGTCACCGTGGTTTTCCCCATTGTTGATATTTTGGCCGTGGGAAGATTTTTTCCCTTCTTTTTCTGGTTTGGCATAGTGTCGCTATCTGCCATGGTTCTTCTTCTGCGTTCAGAGCTTGGGTGGTCGAAGGTTTCCTCTATTTTCTTCTGTTCGGTCCTGTTGTCTCGCCACTGTTAGGGCTCCACCATTGTTGATGTAGCAGCCTCCGACGTTCCTCTCTGTTTCTGCTACAGAATGCCACTTTATGGGGGGGTAAGCCAAACCCCTCTTACTCTCCATGGATTATTCACAGTTTTAATCTAGAAATTTGATGTCCATTTTCCTCTGGTTAACGGGTTTGTGAAGGAAAGAAAGATAGAAGAATAGTTGATGCATGGACTATGAAACCTTCGTTGAAATTGAAACTATGTGTGGCAAGTCTATGGATCTTTCCCTTTCCTGTTGGTGGCTGTTAGCCTTGGCTCTCGATGGTGAGTTGAAAATTTTATCCCAGAAGTTGGTTAATTGTTGTTCATTTTTGCTGCTTTTCTATCGACATTGATGCTCTATATAGTGATGGTGGAAGAATGAATTTTTGTAGTGCTATGGGGCTGTTGTTGAATCTAAAACCTTGTTTAATTGTTGTTATGTTCTGTTGAACTATGTGCTATGTGTGGAGTTAGAAGGAAGAGGGGTGTTGGATAAAATAACATTTAAAGTGTGTGAAGTGGGACAATTTAATTTTCTATTTTGAAGCTGTGAGGAAATGTTTATAGTTGGAAAAAAATTGAATGGACGATGTTGTTTGATGTTTGAAAGAAAAAAAAATGTTGGTACTTGATTGTTGAGCTGAATTTGGGAATCTGAATTGGAATTCAGATTTTTAAATTAAATATGGTTGTAAAGTTTGAAAACTTTTAAAGTTAAAAGTTATGGTTTCATAATTCAAGAGTTATAAAGAAAATAGAAACGAGGATAAGGAAATTGTTAGAATATTTAAGTGTTAGTAAGTATATATGAGATTTGTTGTGAATGTGATAAATAAATGATAATTGGTACAAAAGAGATTAATTGTATTTACTGATGAAATATTTTACTTTTGAAAAATTTAGGAAAATAAGGAGAGAATATTATTCCGAAGTATATAACAAGAGTAAGCTATATTGGAATATTGCATATAAGTTAATAACGTTCTATTAAAATAATATTTTTTTATAATATATGATTACTTGATATATTTTATTTAAAGTGTTAATTTTTAAATATGATTTATGAAAGGCAAGTTATAAGAATTAATGGCATTAATTGTTAGTAATGATTTTCCTTTTAATTGGTTTATTATGTGATCAAGTTTATGTGTGAAAATAAATAAAGGGAGTTTTGGGAAAAGATTATTATAAATGTTATATTGAATTGATTTTCTCAATAAAACATTTTTACATGAATTTCGTTATTGGAATAACTATCTTGATGTTTTATTTTAGTACTCGTGCTGGGCCTTTGTGATTTTGAAATGTTAGATTATTACATTTGAAATTATTGTTATCATTGAATGCTAAATTGACCCCATGCATGCTTAATAATATTTTCGAATAAGACTGAATACAGAATGCTAGTTACTAATAGCAGTACTGTTAGTCCTTGGTGCACCATGGTTAAACTCGAGCTCGATGGATATTCGTAGGTCTTATACTCACGCTGAATATTCGTGGGATTAATTCTCGTGCATGTTATTCGTAAGTCTTGTACTTGCGCTTGTTATTCGTAGATCTTGTATCTGCACCTGTTATTCGTGGGTTTTATACCTACGCCTGTTTTGTGGCTTCGAGCCGCGTCGGATTGGTTAGTTACCCTCATGGGCTGTGGTAAGCCAAAAATCTCCATCATTCCAAAGACATAGCAAGGAAGATTTGAGCCATAATTTAAAATCATTGTGGGATCAGAATCCCCAAACCAAATGGAGAAACATCCAAACCATAGAGCTTTAGTAAAGGGGAAAGAAATGAAGAGATGGCTAAGTGATTCATCTTCATGACAACAAAAAAGGGCAAGAACCGGACGTGATCATAATTTGAACCATTGTCATTGGTACCTGAAATGATTTGGTACCCATCTTTGACAAGATAATTTCCACTTGAACTACCAGTCCAAATTAATCTGTCCGGTCTATCAGTGAGTGGTAAAGGAGTGCTAATAATCGCAGAGGCAGCCTGGGGTGGGTAAATTGAATTAATCAAGTGAATGTTCCATTTAAACGTCTCCCAAGGACATGGGGCATGTAGAATGAGGTTCGAAACTTTGTTAATATGACTAACAGAGTTTGGAGAAACTTGCATGGATTTCCATTTGGAATGGTTAATAGGTATGGATGCACCATTACCCACTTGCCAACTGAGTCTGCGAGTAATAAGATCAGCACAGTCAAAAATTACTTTCCAAATCCAGCAAGAATTGTAAGGTTTTTTAATCAAGGAAGCAAAACGATCATCAATATCTTTACTCGTAAAGTCGAGTAAAGAATTGAGCCGGGATTACCCACACTTTGGCCTTTGTCATAACTTCAATGCTGACGTTGAATTAAAAGGCCACCTTATTAATGCTTGGCCAAAGTTCAATGGACTTGTAATTAGGTAGGTGAGCATCCACACCGATTTGCCAACCCTGCATATATGGGTGTGTACGACCATGAAGCACTGAATAAAACTTTACTCCCTCCAGTTCAATATAAAGGGAAAATAAGTGATTTGGCCATATCAATAAATTATTTAAGAGTAAATACATGAGGCATATAATGTCTTGTCCAAATACTCCCTCTCCCTCTGGTCAAACACCCGGTCCAACATAAGACATTGTCAACTAATTCACAAAACTAAGGAATATTAGTTAAATCATTTAATGTTTTAAATTAATAAAATGTATTTATTTTACCCTTATTAAAGAATGTGATTTTCGCTAACAAAGTTTGACATAGCTAGTAGATGGCTATGTTCCTTAAATATACTATTATAAGTTCAAATCAAGTTGTACACATTAAAAAAAAAATTGTTAAGAGAGGTAAAACATATTTCATTAATCTCTAAACCTCAAGAATATTAGTCTTTAAATTATCAGCTAAAAAAATACTATCTAGTTTCTATAAAAAATATTATTTTCAAATATATATTTATTGTCAATCGCATTTTTCTCTTTTTTAAGAGGTGAAAGTGGAAAATAATCATTACTTACCCTATCAATCTATTATATTTTGGATCAAATTTTACTTTATGAAGGCTTCTTATATATTGGACCGGGGGAAGTATGCCATTTTTAATAAAGGGTAGTGAGAGAGGCAATAAATAAAATATAGAGAAAAGATAATGAAAAAAAGTGTGGTAAAATTAGAAAAAAATATTAAATAATGAGACAAACACAAATTATACTTTATAAAAAACTCAGATCCCCCAACTATTTTTACCTTATGGGAGTACCTTTTTATTTAGTTAATAATTATACAACAAACCCATAACTTTCATGACCACAAGTCTCGCTCTCATTTTCAGTTGTAATATTTTTAAAAATTCTGTTGAAATTTTATCCAATAATTAAGATTAGAAAAAGACAGTAAGTGGATGGAAAAGGGAAAGAAAAGCAAAGACTCGATCTCTTCCAACTTTCAGTCAATTTGACAGATAAGTTGTGAGTGACAAACGACAGTAGACAATTGACAACAAAATCAGTACACGAATGATAAAATAATACTCCCTCCCTCCTCACTTCAAGCCGGTGGTAGAAACATGAACAAGAAGCTCCTCGTCACGTTCAAATTTGGCCATGTCCTCCTCCGTCAAGTTGACATACACTTCAATTCCCCCATCTGACTTGGTATCTTTAAAAATAATCACATTCTTGAATTTCCACGTTGGTGTTCCTGCCCATGTCGGATTCCCCCATCCAAAATCAACCTCGTACACCGGAAACCTACAAATTGAAGTAATATGAAGCCGATCCATCTCACCCTTCTCAACAGCTCTATCTATCTCTTCTATCTTAGGGTTCCATTCTTTGCTTTCTTGAAGCTTCACAATATAATCGTTGTCAACTTTGTTCATCTCTTCTCTTAGTTGTCTTCCAAGGTCGTTACACTCTGATTTCTCGTTTAATGTTGGAAAAGCTTCAACATATAAGTAATAGTTTCCGAACGCAAATTCTGGCAATGGAGGTTCCATTCTTGGTCGTATATTAACTATGAATGTCACAACAGGAATACTTTTGTTCCCTTCTTCTTGTTCTTTTGTCGTGGCTGCAATAAACCGGTTGAATAGGAAAGTTGATAACACTTCGAATCTTGAAGGAGGTTTTTGGCCTCCCGAGACATTTCTGGAAAATTTTGTTCTCAGAGATTCTATTACGGATGCTTCAAATGTGAACATCTTGCCCACGACTTTGTGCTGCCCGATGGATGAATTCGGGTCGTATCCGGACATGTCTTTTGGCGGGAAGAGTGACCGAGATTGGAAATGGGTTCTGATTGGTACTTGTTCGCCCCGTGCCACGGCGGCCCAGCTCTTGATGAACTGGAAATAAGACAGCGCGTCGCCAACCTTGTGGGAGAGGCATACTCCGATGGCTATTCCGCCGCAATCGAAGACGTTGAATTGGACACCTAGGACGGTTTCGACGGGTTCATCCATATCGTAGGGAAGCAGTTTGCTGACGTCAGCCGGTGAGGGGTTGTCGATGACGTGGCTGAGGTGGCGCCTCACTCTGCTTTCTGTGTAAGGAACACCGTCGTCGTTGCAGTCGACGAGTAAGTTCTTGGTTTCGAGTCTTCCGGCGAGTGGATAGAAGTGAGTTAAGACTTGAGATAACGATTTCTTGAGAAGATCGGAAGCCTCGTTGATGTTAAACTTGTTTGCAACATCATCGGCATCGAAGAAGTAGACCATGCAATTGTTGATTTGCAGACTAAGCTGGTCGAGGAAGGAGAGATGATAATGACGAAGATGTAGAGGTGTAGGAGACGATGGTTTCACCATTTCTGTAGAGATTACTTCAACTTCTACACTCATTTTCTTAGAGATCCCCATTTCTCTCCTCACAGTGTAGCGCTTCTGGTTATTGCTAGCTCTCACAATTCTGCTTAACAACTACGAGTATTAATACTTAATACAGATCATATGGAATAGGTTACTCTATTCAAGAGGTTAAGAAAGTCAAATGGATGGTAGGTCAAACATTTCAATCATTGCACTGTTATCCTCTTGGCGTCCCTCTCTTATTTTATCATTTTTATTTCTTTTAAATGGTATATTTGTGTGTGTGTGTGTGTGTGTATGGGTTATTGGGCAATTTTTTCTGTTAAACTATTCTCTCAAGACTCATGGTATTTTAATTTAACAAGTGTGGCAAATGGTGCCCCTTTATTAAATACTACATCTCAATAGATTAAAACATTAGTTAGCGATAATTATTTATAATAATTATATATTAATTTTTTTAAATACCCTTTTAATTAAGTATATTTGAAAAACTTTTAATATAAACTCCTTTTAATATGTAGGGATACTTTGAGAAAGAAATAATTTTAAAAGATAAAATAGATTAGGATTTTATATTTAAGATTAAAATAAACTCTCTATCTAACTCGTATAATTAGAACTAAATAAAGTAATAGATACACTAATTAAATTGTAAATTGTTGGAGAATTTAAAAATATCGGAAGTTGGCTTAGAAATTATGTAGGAAGATTTATGAATAATAATATTTAAATAATTAAATAAGTATTAATATTTTATAGATAATATTATGAAAAAAAATACAGTAGTTTTTTAATTACTTACTAGTCTTGTTGCCAGTTATAATGATTCGATAATAACTCAGAAGCTGATCAAAGTGATTGGTTAAAATTGTGCTCCTTTTATCTTTAATATAAGACTAAATTAAAAAGTCAATCTTAATCTTAAATATAATACCTATTTTTTATATTTATTTTTTTTAAATGACTCCTATTGATATTCCATCAACAATAATCAAGAGAGTAAGGGAGGAAGTTAAGAAAAATAATTATGGTATTTTAAAAAAAAAGGTTATATTAACTAACTTCTTGAATCTAATCAAATTAATTAAATAAGTCATATATTAAATAACAGAATAATATTTTGATATTGGGTTAATACAATCTTTAGTTTTCCAAATTTACTCTCAGTTTAGTTTTGGTTCCTCAAATTTTAAATCATAAGTTTTTATTCTTCAAGTTTTTTTTATCCAAAATATTATCCATATAATTTAATAAAAATATAGATCATTTAGTCTTTGCGGATAAAAACATATAGTTTAAAATTTAATAGATTAAAATTAAAACTCATACAAATTTGAGGGACCACAAATTGTATTAACTATTGATCTTTTATAAGGATAAGAAATAGTAACACTCCCTTGGCATCTATTTATAGTGTTCAAGAGTTAATTAGTATTAATTTTCCTATAGGTATTTATTTGTAATTTTTTGGAGCCTTTTTCATAATTATTTAATTAACTAACGGTTAAAATAATAACGGATGTTAAACAGAATGGCAAGGGGCAATGTTGCATCCTTTTAAATAGTTCAGAGGTAGGCATTGCGCCTCTTAAATCATTTTGGATGCCTAAAGCTTTTGAGAGAGTAGTTTAAAGACAAAAATGCCCTTTAACCGTATATGTGTGTCTCTTATCCAAATTAATGTCAACCATTTCCCATTGTCATGTGCGGACATTAGTTGCGTAAGCAGGTAATAATACAAATACATGATAAGATATATCGGTTGCCAACTTGAGTAGCCGCATCGGTTTAGGTATCTGTCGTTATTTGATGGAACTAATGAGAGGGAAATTAATCATGCAAAAAATAGTTGTTTTATAAATTAAAAATGAGAAAAAATAATAATAAAATAGACGTTATTTATTTAAAGTAATTTTAAAATTATTAATAATAAAAAATATAATCACATAATATTACACTATCACAAAATTCATATATTCTTTTATATAACAATTTAATTAGTCTTTTATATTTTAAAAATGTCTTATAATGAATGTTTCCACTTTATTGTCCAAAAATGTAAGTTATCCCTTTAGGATTGACGGGATCTTTTCTAATTTGGCAACTTCTTGGTCCAAGAGGCCTAACTTACTATATTATATTGCTTCTTCTATTGACAAACATGGCATGTATTTTAACGAGAAATTCAAACTTGGGGCATTTTTTCTTAATTAAGCGACACATGGCATGTTGATAACTGATATAGTGTGTGTTTAGGTGACCCAGAAAAAGCACTTTTCCCTACAAAACCAAGGTTTTGATTCACACTATCAAAATTTTATTTAATTATAAGTCAACTTTTAATATTTATAAATTCTCCAAAAAATTACGAAAAAACTAATGTATCTAATAATTTATGTACATTAACTATAAATTTTCGAAGAAGAACTTGTGAATTTTGGAGGACGACCTTATAAATTATCACACTATTTGAATTTATAGCTCAATTAGGATAAAAAAAACACATTTAATTCTAAAACCTTGAATAAACCAATTGAAATGTAAAATTTTCAAGGAGAAAACTTATAATTTATCACATTATTTTAATTTACAACTTAACTAGTGTGAAAAATATATATACCTATAAATATCAGATACACTAGCTACTTGAGCTATTAATTTTTAAAAAAGAGTTTATAAATTTTTGAGGAAGATATAGAAAATATAATATATAAACTTATAAATATCGGATACTCAAGTTAAATTATAAATTGTTACAGGAATAATTGTAAATCATAAAAATTGAATTTAAATTGTGTGTGAATATTAGTAAATAATAATATAATTTAAATTATTAAATAATAAATTATTAATATTTTCCCATAATACTATCATTAAAAATATAATACTTTTTAATTACTTACTAGTGTTGTTGACCACAATGATAATTTGATAATCACTTAGTAACCCATCAAAATAGTTGGTTAAAATGATATTTTAGTCTTTTAATAGGGTGAAACAATAATAATAGTCCCTTGACATTTATTTATATTTTTTAGAAATTAATTCATACCAATCTTTTATAGGATACTTATATGTAATTTTCTATAGGTTCTTTTTGTTTTTGTAATTTTATTGGTTTAATAACAGTCAAAATAAGGGGCAAGGTTTACATTGTACTGTTTTTAATTAATAGCCTTTGAAAAAGTAGTTTACAGATAAAAATTTCCTTTAACTCTAAATATATATATATATATGTCATCAAGATTAAGTGTTACTCTATCCTATTATTTAAAATAAAATTTAGTTAACTAACTTATAAAATATTTTAAATATTATTATATTTGATCAATCAAATTAGTTTAAAAAATAATATATAAATATTTCAAATATTTTTTAATTTTTTTAAATTAGTTAATTTTATATTATATTAAAAAACCAAGGTAATAAATAGGACCACGCAGTGCTGTTGACAATTAATGTTATTGTCATGTGTGCAAAGGGGTTGCGTGCGCAAGTAAAATACACATATATGAAAAGATACTTGTTGCCAACTTGACGAGCCACATCGCTTTAGGTGTGGGTCGTTCTTTGTTGGAATTAAATGGAAAGTATACACATTAGTATAATTTAAAAAAAAATTATCTTACTTTTAAATTATAGTTAAACTTAATTTTTTTAAAAAAAATTATATAAAAAAATTAAAAGTATAATAATGTCATGCAAAAATAGTAATTTTTGAAAATGAAAAAAATATAATAAAATAGATGTTGTTTATTTAAAGTAATTTTAAAACTTTATTATAAATAAATAGAAAAAAATTAATAATAAAAATAAAAATTATAATCACATAATAATATATAACCCTAACACAAAATTCATAAGTTCTTTTATTGTTCATCTAAATTTTTTTTTCTTTTTTTTTTTTAAAAACATTGATTGATTCTTAAGTCAACAATTTAGTCTTTTAGATTTGAAAATATCTTATATAATGAATGCTTTCACTTTATAGCCAAGAAATATATAAGTTATGACTTTTGATTGAAAGGATATTCAATTATATTGGCAACTTGTTTACATTGCTTGTGTATTGACAGACATGACATTATGTGCTTTAATGAGAAATTGGTCCACAATTCGTACAATGATGAATTCAGCCAATTAATTAGTATAATTAAATTCAAACTAATGGCAATTTCTCAATGAACAGACATATGATCAGTTGATCACTCATATATTTGATTAACTTTTTGTTTGGGACATTGACATAGTCAAATTTTATTTAGACAGAATATTTATTTTTTTTAAAAAAATTTTAGTTACTCCACCATACTTGGAGGACTAGAATTTACGAATTTACCTCCATATTAATAAAAAAAGCTCTAAACATTTAAATACTATCTCAAATCTTAAATATAAGTCATAATCTTTAATGTTATGAGAATCAGATTGATCACTAAAACGGGCAAAGTTCACAGTTCGCTAATTGAAACTGCGGTTCAACTAGTTACTATTAAATCAGTATATTTTGATTTTATGCGTGGGAAATAATATAATTATAAATAGGAATAGGAATAGATATATGCAGGATAGTCATTAAAGACTTTTTAAAAGTAAATTAAAATTAAAATTGAACAAATTTTGTTTAAAAAATATGAATAACTAGATTAAAGTATAAATATAAAATATTTCTCTAAATATTAAGAAAAAGATATGGCGATCAGTAAAAGCTTAGAATTTTTTTTAAAAAAAAATCAGTTTTATGTTATTCTCAAATATAGCTGGTAGAATGAATTTTTTTTTAATTTTTTTTTGTACAAAATTTTTTAGAAAGGGGTTGGGCTCACCCATGATCTAAGGGCAGGACAAAGTCTCCCTTCCTCTTAGGCGATACTAATGTCGGGTAAGGCGAGCCGTCTATTACCCTCAGGCATAAACCTAACTACTCAAGAGTTAGGATGCTTCCCCAAGCGCTGCGACTGGAACCACAATAAAGTGGTACTCCCCAAAGTTTAAACACATTTCAAATAGTAGTATATTTCACCCTTTCGCTAGTTAAACCTACGGACGATGGGTTTGTAAAATGAATCTACTCCATTTAGCGCAACCAATTTAAATCATGGGCCAGACTGGAGAAAAGGTTTTACGGTAAACAGACTTTACATGCCTAACTCTTTTAGGGCAGAACCCATCAAGAGCCAGACTTTTAGGATATGATTGAGAACTGCCACATCAAAAAAAAAAAAAAGGGTAACCCATCATGTGTTCGATCTTTGAAAAATTTTATTTTATTATAATTTTAGTTACAGAATTTAAATAGACATTCTAACTCTTGGTATTTACTTTTATGCCAAAAGGTAATTAACAACTCACCCTATGATCTCAACCCTTTCTAAAAATTTTGGTAACAAAAAAGTGGCTTTATTTTATACAAACAAGCTTATGTGGGTACGGTATCGGTCCCCTATCAAAGTTAGAATATAATTCTAAAGCTCAAAGAATACTTATAAGAGATTTATGAGATTATTTATCAAATAAACTCTTACAACGGTAGAGGGAATCGGATTCTAAACTTATCTGTTGTAAAAAAAAAGGTTCTTTTTCTGTATCTTTTCTTTGCCTAATGCTGATTTATTGTGTAATATGGCTTCCCTAGGAATGTCAGAGCTGATGTGTGGTGCTGATATGGAATGAAAAAAGGACAAACTTTATTCAAAGTGAAAAGATTAGAGACTTAGCTATAGATAAGTAAAAAATTTAAGGATTGAGCATAGTTAAGTAGTTAAGTGATTTAATTATAAATGTATTAAAAGTTAAAGGAGTAAAATATAAATTTTTCTTTCTTTTTCACTCACTCCATTATAACTTAAAACAAATGAAAAGTAACCAAATGGCCTCTAGACTCAAATTGAAGTCTAATCAACATATGACATGCACTTATTATTCGTGAATTCAATTGATGAAGAGGTAATATATGTAACTATTTAGAGTGTATTTGATATCTAGAGAGTACCATTTTATTGTACTTTCAATCACGGTATTTTGGGAAGTATCTTAACTTTTGGGTATCTAAATTTATGTCTGAGGATAATTAACAGCTCGCTCCACCTAATATTGGTATCGCCTAAGAGGAAGGGAAACTTTATCCTATTTTTAGATTATGAGTAAACCTAATTTTTTTTCAAAAATTTTTGGAACAAAAAGAAAGTATATGACATGCCATCTCCACTTAAGCAAGTCTTCACCTAAGCTCAATGAATTGAGCCTCCCAATATAACTTTGATTTGGGCCTTATACTTTACAAATAGTGGATCTATAGGATACTTTATAACTTGGTTGCCACCTTGATCGTGTTAGGTGGATTGTCTAAAGGCTGAAAAGTGAGGTTTTGCCAGTATAAAAAAAAACAAAAAACCGTGTGGGTTTGGGTTGGACAAAATGTTAGCCCATTTTGAGGCAGGATTTTTCCAACTCAACCTTCCAACCCGGATTGACCTGCTATTTTTTCAAAAAACAATTGATTTTAATAAATAAATTATTGTTTTGTTCTTAATTTAAACATAGATTATTATATGTTAGGAACTTGATTCCATATTTGATTTATCATTTTCTTTATTGATTTATTATTTTTATATTAATGAAATAATTATGTAAAATAATTTATATGTTTATATTTGTAAGTTTTGGAGTTAATTTAATTATACAATTTTATAAAACTACAAAAAATTAAATTTAGTCCATAAAAGTTTAAAATTTAATTTAATAATTTAAAAATATTTGAAATGTGAAAAAAAAGGGTCAATTTTGCCAATCTACAACTCAATGTAAGCTTCTGTGGGTTGACTTGAATTTCTACCCGTCTTTAAAAGATTTATCGTTTTATTATACAACCATGCTGGCTTTTTCATGAATAAATAATAAGCTATTCTGGTAATCATTATCTCTTGTTATTTCATCGATCTCAACAAAATTGACCTTTGTATAACTAAGAAAATATAAAAAAAAAATAATTTTGAATTAAATTATACTATTTTGGGTCTTCTCCTCTAATAATTAATTATTAGAAGTTGAATGAATCAAACCCGAATGGATCAATGATTTTGGCCGAATTCATCCATAGGACATGCCATGCATGTCAATATATTCACAGGAGCAATATAACTAAATCACCATCCACAAGAAAAGAAAAGTGACCAAGACAGCCCCTATTGCCCAAAACAAAATGTAGAAAACACCCCGTCAATTATAAGAAAAAATATACTCATCTTTTACTTAATATAAAAATTTATTAGAGCATTATATTTAATCATAAATATAATAAGACCTTAAATTATTTTATTTATAATATTTATTAGTTTTTCAAATTAATTTATCTAATTTATAAATTAATATATAATATAATATTATATATGAATACTTTAAAGAGATTATATCACATTTGTTATAATTAATTTATTTATTTAAATTATTTAATTTACTAAAATTAATTAACTAAATTTTATATTAAAAATAAAAGAGAATAATTTTTGTCCTATAAATTAATTTTGTGATATAAGTGCATTGCTCGCACACAACCATTCACATGTGCCTAAATATGTTTAACAGCTTTTTTGAGTGAGAAATGAAATTCATTAATTCAAACAAAAAGAAAGAACAAATCTATATATGCTTAATTCTATTAAGGGTTAAGGTGTCCAGTGTCTCTAAATAATTTTAGTAGTATAATTAGCATCCTAATTTATTTAAAGGTACCATCTAATAACTTCTACCAAAAATTCCATTAAATCATATCCATATAAACTTTTTTCCCTATGTCATTCTTTACATTCCACCTGTGAAAATAGTTTTTAAAAAAAATATAAGAGGAATATTTTTTTAAAGTCACCATCTTTACAATTTTGGAGGGGAAGTTAAACTTGAGAGGGAAGGGAAAATTTAAAAAAAAAATCCTTTTTCTCTTAAAATTTTTAGGTATCGAAACAAAAAGAAGAGAGCAAAATCACTACAAATCACTCATATCACACGTTGCCTTAGGGTTAACAAATTAAAACTGAAGGTGCGAGGAGGAGGAGGAAGGTGCGACATAGAAAGACATATATGTAGCTATAATACAGTTTTTCGGAAAAAACATAGAAAGAGCATGTGAAGGGAGAATATCTTTCCCAGGCAATTCAACTCCACCGTCTTGTATCAAAAAAAAAAAAAAAAACTCCACCGTCAAACAGATGTCATAAACCTGATTGATATATGCAAAATCTCCATAATTCAAGACAACAAAGGAAGGAAACTACCGATCTACACTTATCAACGAATCACAACCCAGCTCGCTGCAATATTACTTATTCACATAGCCATCACGCAAACCAATCATAGCTTTTCGTCGCACCTTCTTCCTCCTCCTTGCGCTTTCAGTCGTAATTTCTGAACCCCTCTTGGACATTGAGGTTCAGATTCCTCTTGTATTTTTTTAAAAAATATTTTCGCAGGTGAAATTTAAAGAATAATATGGAAAAGAAAAAGCTTACGTGGACATGATTTAACATAATTTTTAATGGAAATTAATGGAGGAGGAAATACTTGAAAGGTACTAATTAGGTGTGTGTAAGATGTCCATAGCTCAGTGAGTCCACCTAAACTTGTCCAAAAAATACCCTGCCCATCTCAATAAAAAATAGCCTAAGAAAATGGGCAATTTTTTGCTGGACCAATATTCGGACAGGGTCAAGCATCGGGCAGGGGTTGTTGCCCTGTCCAGTTAGTTACATATGCATTTCCATAGGCATATGCATTATCTCATTTCTCTCATGCCAGGCGTCAGCTGTGGTTCCTTTCTTCCCTGAGCTTACTCTCAATCTCTTTAGTGAAATGCATGAAAGAGGGCTTAGGGTTCATTGCTTCCAAAGTTCCAGTTCAGCTCTTGACCTACTCGCAAGCTCTGCCAAAACTTCCTCTTCCAATCAGTAGATCAAGTCATTCAGTCTGTCGCTCGACGGTAGATCAAGTGCTTCCTTTCCCTGAGCTCAACGGTTTTGCTTCTACTTCGCACTCTTTACCCACATTTCCTTCTTATCACGAAGTGCTTTTTCAAGTTCTATATCCCTCCCCCCCAATCTGATGTAAATATATAGTTTTCACTCTGTCACATGAGGATTCAATCCTCATATATCATAGCAGGTTCTATATCCCTTCTTGTCTCACGAGAATATTTTTAAACATATTCTTCACAAAATGAGGATTCTTTCACTTCTAATTCCTGATTCCCCCCACACACATGACACACCTATGGGTCCAGTAAGGCCTTACTGAAGCCTTGAACAGAATTCTGAATTTATGCAAGGCAATAGAACTGAAGTTATGTGTAGATAGATTTAAGTCATCGTGTCAATGGCTTTCAAATCTGAATAGAACTAAAGTTATGTACACTAGGCTCCAATGGCTTTCAAATCATGAGTCAATTGGTCATTGCTTTGAATAGAACTGAATATAACTGGATGCTACAATTGTGTTATCATGGCAGGTTGATTTTTTATACTGAGGCTATTGCCTTAATATTTAATTGGTTATTTTTTGGACTAGAGTCACCCTAATGTTAGTTCATAATGTTAGTTATGTTCTATTTCCTTGCATAACTGAGGCTAAATGGATATTTTAATAGTTAGTTATGTTCTGTTCTATTCTATAATGTTTTATTCTATGTAAAAATTAAGGCTAAATGGATATTTTAAATTATGTTATGTTCTATTATATTATATTATATTATGTTATGATCTATGTAATGACTGAGGTTAAATGTATATTATGTTCTATTTAATAGTTAACTATTATGTTCTGTTTTAATATATAATGTCAGTTATGTTTTGTTCTATTTCCTTGCATAATTTTAAGTTAAATGGATGATCAAACTTCTAATGTATCGTCATTGTCTCTTGAAGATACTTCAATTTCAATCTCTTTTAAAAATTAAAAAGCATCACCAACCCTTAATTCTATTCATAATGGACCTAGTAAAGGTCTTACCCCTAACCATACTCTTACGCCTCCTCCTCCTCCTCCACCTACCTCTCAATCTCTCCTCCCTTATCCCCACCCTCCTACTTCTCATGCTCCCACTCCCACCACCCAAACACAAACATAATTTATTACACAAGAAACAAATGTTAAAGGTAGGGGTACAAAGAGAAAGGAAAGAAAACCCAAACACACATTAGAGATGTGGGATCACTTCGTTAGATTGACTTTAAAAGAAACTAATGGGGATCACTTAGCAGCTTGCAAGCATTGCCATACAACTTATAAGGCTTATCCAAATCGCCATGGGACACATTCTTTGTTGAGGTATATCCTAAAGTGTAAATAGAACCTAAACAAAGCCACTATAAATATAAGGCAATATGTGTTAACTCTTTTGTCGGTGGGTCTAATGGGCAAGGAAGATCGATAGTCGCACAATTGTATGATGAGAAGTGAGGTAGGAAAGCTTTAGTTGAATTCATTATATGTGATGAGCATTCATTCATAATTGTTGAGAAGCCTGTATTTAAGAAATTATTGAATGAATTTTACTTTATAATATGTAACGTAGTTTTTCTTTTATTTTTTCCTCTAGATGCTACGCTTGGAAGAGAGAATATAATGGCTACTGGAGATTGAAGATCATTTTAATTGCAATGGACTTCAAGACTTTAATTACTATAATGTTGTTACCTTATTTTTAGTTGATTATAGATATTTTTTAAATTTTTAAGACATAAATATGGTATTATTTTAAAAATTTATGAGTAAATTTTTTCTACAATATGAGTAGGACATAACTATTTAAGCATGCAAGCCCGCTCATGCCTAGCCCGGAATGGTTAGGGTTTTTACAAGGTAGGGCCGGGCATCGAGACCATAGTTTTTTTGGGCAGGGCATTAGGCAAGGACTGCCCTACCCAACCCTACCTATGCATACTGATTTGTATGGATTGTCATCGTTTGATTCATCAAATTAAAAATAATTATGACCTATTAATGTAGTATAAGGCACAACCCTATCGTTCTCTCAATGAGCTATTTTTATTGGAACCCCAAGTAAATCAGTGACAAAATCATTGAAAACTTGAGTGAAAGTAAAATGGGTTTTGGGTTTATTTTTTATGCAATAAAATAAGGGTGCAATAGAGTAAATATTTTTGTATTTTTTATTAAGATGGAAAATGAGTGGATTGTGAAAGAATTATGTTGAGAAAGACTCTTGATGATGGAAACCTATCTATCCTTGCTTTTAATTTGATATAGAAATTTTAAAATCACTAAGCCTTAAATAAAATCTAAATCTATCAATTAAGTCTAGAACATTAACATTCCTTAAGCTCCTTTGATCAAAGCTAGTTCAAAAACCATTAATATGTGTAATTAAATCAGAAAAATGCCCTCAAATGATTATCGATCGATAACTATAGATTTCAAGCAATCGAATTAGTTAGCAATGATTATTGATAACAGCCCAATTATCCAAAAATCAAAATTGAAATATTCATATTAAAATCAATATTCAAATTATCCAAATTCAATTACAAAACATAATCTCAGAATAATTGATCGATATTTAATCCCTACTCATCTAATGAAAACCTTAGATCTAGAAATTTCAAAACATGAAATGGGAGGAGATTAAAACAGAAAACTCCCCATGTGTAGTGCAGTCCATGATCTCAAGATATGCGATCTATCACCAAGAGACTAAAGATTTAGCCTCTCATGACTCCTATTGTGCTACAATCGCTACTCATATATGGTGCTATTAAGAAAGCTGAAAAATAGTGATGGAAAGGTGAATGATAGATGATATGTGTGTAGGTTGTAGAGAGAGTGTTGAGAGAATATTCTAGTACTACTTCTTAGTCATATCAGGTAAAAGTCAGCCTCCCATGCGTCTGCGACTTTTCTCCCCTTTTAAAGCCATAATGACCTAATAAAAAATGCGCAATTTCACTGATTTTCTTCTTTGGTCACGACCATATCCTATTTTTAGTCGTGACCTGTGAATGTAGGAAAACTTCCTAGAAAAAGTGAGGTCACAACATGTAGACAATTTAGTCACAACTAAAGAGCACAGAAGTTGCCTTCCTTAATTTGATTCTCTTTATTTTGTGATTTCTTTTCTACTCATATTAGTCATTGGTTCTCCTCCGCAATACCTACAATTTAGAATCAAAGCTCACTGTAAAAGTCTAACCAATTACTAAAGAACAATATATATATAGTTTGGAGGAGTTAATTTACTATTTTACCCTTAAATCAGCATATTGTAAGCACAATCATATATTACCACAAAAGTGTTGGAAATCGTGCCCTAGGGGCCAATCATTGTCTTATGAACATTATTGATTTATGAATTTATTAATTGTGTTATCATATTATTTGCATGTTTACTATGATGACTATCCTTGGATAATTCATGATCTTATCCTAAATGTCCCTGGTCGATCATCTATGCGGGAGCACAGATGAAATAAGACCAGTATGACTTTGAAGATGTATAGAGATATAAATCAGAGTCATAGACACATGTAAGAGTACAAGGTGTTGGACCGACCCGCTATGAGAGAACTGCATAGGTAATGTCATAAGCTTCTCTCATATACAAACTATGTCAATATGCCTTTTGACATGAGACCATCATGGATTCCTACATGACAAACGCTCAGCTTTGACCTAGTCAAAAGTCACTTTTGACTGAGTGATCATAAAGACTATGTTCGGGCTTAGTGGTTTTTCATGCGGATGAATGTGAATGGTCAAGATGGAATTTGTCCCTCACATTCGTAGAGAGATATTACTGGGCCCCTCGATGAGTGAGTCTGATAAATGTATGGTCATACTGTAATGGAAAGGTAGTTCCATTTCTACAGTTAGACTACTCAGGGATCGAGAAAGTAATGGTCAGGAATAGGAGGATGACATTATCCATGCCTCAACCATGACCAAAATATCGCGTGACAAAAGGGACATGACATGGTTGTATAAAAGGCTACATCGTTTAACGATCCTCATATGATTTGGGTAGTCGTTATGTCTTGCTAGAGACTGCTTGCTACTTGTGGGCCAGTATGGCAAATGGCCCACTGCCAACTTCATATGGGCATATAGGGTCGCACACAAAATAGCCCAACACGAGCTATGATGTCCAGATTCATTGAATCTAAGACATATCCAGATTCAATGAATAATCTAGGGTGGATGTATATATTTATTTATCTTTATATTCGTATGTATATAAATCCGTATATATATATATATATTATATATAAGAGATATATGAGATTTAATTTATAAGGATAAATTAAATCTCTATCACGTTTGAATTTGAAATTCAAATTGATAGGATATCTCATATAAGAGATATTTATAGGATTTAATTTATACCCTATCACGTTTGAATTTGAAATTCAAATTGATATGATATCTCAAATTTGATTTATGAGAATAAATCAAATATAGTTCAGTCTCATCTTTATTTAAAGTTAAATAAATAGGTAATTAAATCTGTGGGACGGATTTAATATTATTTATTTAATTAGTTTCTTATAAAATTATACAATATATGATATTGTATTAATTTCAAAATTAACATAAGATTAACTCCAAAATCCAATTCGGTAGAGAGAAGAAAACACAGAGCATCCTATATATCAGATATTAGGAGCTACGTTTTAGATAGACATACACATAGAACACAGAAATGCTGAAGGGGAATCTGCAAAAGATTTGCAGATAAGAAACTACAAAAATAAGAGACGGAGACGAACTCTTGAGAAAGCCCTGGAGGGACAAGAGACGCTAGCACGTCGTTCGTGGTTGGAACGCTGTTCGTGTGGATACCAGTAGAGGAAGCCGACCTGAGTCGTCGACTTCTTGTGATCGGAAAGGGAGCATGAGCTGCGAAGAGAAGCTGTGAACGTCATGACCAGAAGCTGTAAAAGTTGCTAAGGAACATTGAGGGTAATGCTTCTTCCCACTTGACTTAAACATATATGGTAGATCCTGGCAAGGAATGGAACAAAATTTTAAATTAATTTCCGCTGCGTGTATTCCAATTCCTTACAAAAAGCACAATTGCAGGCATAAAATGAATGATAAAATTATTATAAAACCCTTACAATGTTACAGAAACCATATACAATTTGTATTCTATCACACACCCCTAGTGCTAATTGTATCTTTAAAAAGTTTTGGGGTACTAATTGCACTACCAAAATTATTTTGGGTATTGGGTACACCTTAATCCTATTATTAATTAACAAAACGGATATTTTTTTTTGTTTTTTGGCTTCTGATAATGTATTAACCATTAACAAGTGATCTCGATGACATATTACTTCGTTCAATAATTGGAATATGTCAATAAGAAGTGAACAAAATTGTAGTGACATAAATAGTAAACTATATCCCACGTTTTTCCTGAACTCTCGATATTAATATACTCATCCATCAAATTTATACAAGTATAAATACAAGGAAAATGATTGGGCAACGAATCAGCGACATCATCAATAACCCCTCTCCTGCCGACATTAGCAAACTGCTTCCCCACGATATTGATGAAATGGTCGACACCATCCTTAGTTGCGACGGAATAGCCTTGACGTGGCAAACCAGAACAAATTAGAACCCACTTCCAAGCTTCCTCACTTTTCCTGCCAAAAGACATGTCGGGACACAACCAGAGTAATTCAACCGTCGGGAGGACAAAATCGTGTGTAAGAGGTTGGTATTTGAAGCATATGTAATAAAATCTCTGAGAACGGAATATTTCAAAATGACAGAGAACGTTCTAGAAAAGGTCACCAAAAACCCCTTTCAAGTGTAGCTGCAGTAGCAAGTTTCCTATGGACAAGGTTTACAGCTGCCACTAAGGAAGAAGAAGGGAGCAAAAAGAATCACTTAGTCAGATTCACAAAAAATCTACGCCTAAGAATGGATCCACAATTGCCAAAATATGAGTTCGACAAGTATTACTATTACCTTCAAACATTTCCAGCGTTAGACGAACAAGGAAATCTGTGTAACGACAATCTTGGAGGACTGCTAAGAGAAGAGCTAAATAAAATCGACAACGATTTCATTGTAAGGCTTCAAGAAGGTAAGAATGGAACCTATACAGAACAAAGAAGAGATGGTGAGAGCAATTGAGAAGGAAGAGATGGTTTCACTTCACTGTGTAGGTTTTCGGTGTCAGAGTTTGACTTTAGATGGGGGAATCCCGCGGTGGCAGTAGCTCTCAATGTCCATTGCATGCACTATGATTGAGAGCTTTTTTGTTTATCAAGTGCTATAAAATGTTTACTTGTTAAAATATAAACATCTCATATATAATATAATTAATCCATATTACAATATATACAAGTATAAAATATATATGAGATACAACGAAAGACTTAAAGTTGTCTTTCGCCATAAGTTTAATTAATATGAGGAAGAACTAGAATTCAACTAGAGACCTGTCAATCAGAGAATATTGTTAGATAAACAATCAGGTGAGCCAGATGATAAACTCATATTTGTAATAATTTTTAGTATGTTTAAAGTGAATTTTATTATTGATTTTATCTCCATTTATCAATATGATGAGCAATTAATTAATAAAATTAAAATAGAATAAGTATAAATTAATTGATTTGATTTTAGTGATTAATTAGATAAATAATCTATTAAATTTCTATTTTGTATTGACCAATCAGCATATTAGATTAATTAATAGCTGGATATTAGACATGTGCTGGATTGAAGAAGCTGATAACATATTTAAGTACATGGTTAATAGGAGCAAGTAGGCTACTGTTTGAAAGTGCATGCTAACATAATTACATGCTAGATTAAAAAAGCAAGTGGGGATTACAGCACATGTATATCATAATAGAATGCAAGTTAGTGATTCACACATGATCTGCAACATATTTAGGCACATGCTGTCATCACACACTTCACACAACTCATAATTTTAGATCAGTCATGCCATTCACACTGCTTCTATATAACATACACATCATTCTATATTAGATCATGCCTGAGGGACTGGACGCACACTGCATATCACACAGATCACAATTCCATATCCCATTTCACTCTACACCACATTCTATTCCATCACAGACATCCACATGCCATTCTTCTTCCATTCTTCTTCTCTATTTCTATTCTACAACTTTTCTCTGTTATGGACAATAGAATTAGAGAAAATTGCAGCTATCATCTTCATCTTCTTCTTCCATATTCATCATGATTGCTTCTATATTTTCTATTGCTGTTGAAGTTTAGATGGCAATGCAAGACTAAGTTGTTGTGCTCTTTTGGAGATGATGATATATTAGAACCCTTGAGCTGAATAGAGAGTTCATTGTGTCTTTAATCCATATTTGATTGTATCGAGTTGATGTAATTATTTATAGTTTATTGATTCAATTAGAGTTAGTAAAGGACAAGAAGTAGGGAACTGAGTTGGATTTCTTATTTCTACATTATTGGTTCTTTGATTGATTTTCATCCTTGGACCGAGTTGAACATGGTCGTAGTTGATTAGAGTAATCATAAAATAGAGTACAGTTGTATCCGTCAATTCATCTTTTTCTATCTTTGAGTTGAATGATTTATAATCTCTTTTAATGTCTGCCAGTTGTAGCTTTGATTGAGATTTAGCTAGTGAGTTCTTAGCTAATATATTCTAATTCAACTGATTAACTTCTCATATTTTGTAGATAATAAAGGTAAGGTAATCTCCAAGGGAACATACTTGTCATCCATTCACCTCATCATCATAAACACTTAAAAGCATAAATAATAGTATATGATTTACTTTCAGAAGTTAGATAAAATCTCATCACACACCATCTCTTTAACTTGTTAATTTGTGGCTCATTAGATTAATTAGTTATTTTAACATCCATCTAGACTCTTTGTGAATTGACCTAGGTTAGCCTCCACTCACTATTGGTTAATTTAGTTTTATTTGATAATTAAAATGACAGTGATCACCAAACATGGTATATTGGGCTACTATATCTTGCTTTTAATGAAAATTAGGAAATGGACCTGTCTTTTGTCTTTCACTAATGTATTTACCATAATACTCACCATCACAATCTAATATCATGATCTTGATTAGTTTCCCAATCTGTTTTTCTACTTAGGCTTTATATTCCTTAAAGGCATTTAGTGCCTCTCTTTTATTATAAAGCATATAGACATACATATATTATGAGTAATCATCAATAAAGGTGATAAAGTATTTTTGACCATACACAGTCAAATCAGAGTAATAAATATCCTTGTGTATAATTTCTAATAATTCAGACTTTCTCTTAACCCCTTTATGTGACTTATTGGTTTATTTTCCCCTTATGTAGTCTAAACAATAATCAAATTTTGATTAGTTTACAGATGGAAGAATTATATCTTTATTTAACCTTTTGATTCTGTCAATAAATATATGTCCTTATCTCCTATGCCATAGACTATAAGAATTCTCATCAATGACATTTCTCTTAGTACCACACAAAACAAAACAAAAAGATTTAGGCAAATCAGAAACAATTTTAAATAAACTATCAATCATAACTAAATTCATAATTAAAATTGAATCATTCGACAAAGTCATAAGTATCTTAAAAAAACTAAATAATAATTAAATAGAATAAGTTTCAACATAAAAATTAATCTTCTCTTGTAAGAGGGAATATAAAAGACATCATAAAGGTTCAAAAAATGATTATTCAAAAAAAATATATGAAAAATTCTAACAACTTTCACAGGATCTCCTCTTTCACTGCCTGACAAGACATTTTCCTTATTGGGATGTGGAGGCTGCTTATTAGAAAACCCTGTATGGTAGTCAAAATGTGAATAATTGAACTAGAGTCAATCCACCAAGTGTCATCATAACACTAGAAAAATTAGATTCAAAAGTAACACGTGATGAAAGCATGCCTATCTTTTCAAGCCATGACTTCCTCTTGAGATACTCATTCCTCATGTGCCCCTTTTCTGTATAGAAGAAGTATATGACATTCTTTTTGTTGGCAACTAAAATAGCAAGAATTTTCCCTTTTTCCCCTTTATCTTTCTTTCCCTTATTTCCCCTTCTACTGCTTGCCATGGAACTTTTTACAGATGACCTTCCTTTTTGTGCACCTTTCCCATTCATTAGCAATCTAGTTTCTTCCTGAACACACATGGACAACAGTTTATCTACTAAACATTTCTCCTTATGTGTGTTATAGGAGATCTTGAAAGCTTCATATTGAGTAGGAAATGAGTTCAAGGCCAATTTCACCAAGAATTACTCTATAGACTCCATTTCAAAGGATTTGACTTGAGAAGCCAGATCTCTCATCTTCATGATATGTTGCCTTACACCACCAATATCTGTAAGCCCATAGTGCATAATTCAATGATGGCACCACCTATATGCTTGTCTGTCGACTTAAATTGCTTATCTAAAGCTTCCAGGTACCCTTTGGTTGTGTCGCATTTAGGGACTACTACCCTAATGCTTCTAGTGATCCTTTGTTGTATAAGAGAAGAGATAAGTGGTTACTCTGCTCTTACATATTATATCTTTCATTCGCCTCTCTGTCATCGGAGGTATTATCAGGTCTCGAAGGTTTTTCATACTTCAAGGCATAATACAAGTCCAAGAAACTGAGCTACAGTAAAACATCATTTCTCCAATCAGCATAATTAATGATGACATCAAGATTGCTTTGTTACTTACATCAGCTATAATCATGGGGACAGTAATTGGATCTACAAAATGAAAATAGGCAAATATACAAATAAGCTCATAAGTTAGAATTTGAAGCAATCACAAATCATTGTGTCATGTATGCATGCTTAGCATAAATATCACATGCAAGCAATATAAATACGTGTCACCATGTCTACCTATGGGACTAGAATTAGCATAATATATATTTATCTCAAGTGATGGAATTAGAATGCATTTCTACTTTTCTAATACATGTGAGTTACTTAAAAAAGAATAAGGTCATTCTATTCCACCCTAATTAAATGTACAATTATGATATATCTACCTATGAGCAAAGATAAATTGTAGCTATATATTTAATTATAATTGATATTTTAAATTCATATATGATTAATGAATGCATGCAATAAATTCAATAAATAAGGATGATAGGGCTACTCCTCAAGGAATTGCACTCTAATCACAAATATCATTCATATGCATCGAAAATCTAAATATGCACAACTTAATGGAGAATTTATTAAATTAATTTAATCAATAAATATGACTAAATAATTTAATTTAAATTCTCCCACTATTTCATGCACCAAAAAAATATTTAATAAATTAATTTCAGCTCAAAAGATTTTTATAAAAGTTAAATAGTTAATTTAATTGCTAAAGAAGAATTAATGTACAAAATAAGCAATTAAATATAATAAAAAATTAAAATTTGTAAATACATTTTTAAATAAAAATCAAAATAATGAAGAAATAATTTTTTATTTATTTAAATATTTACAGTGCATATAATAATACTTAAAAAATGACATATAAAATTAAAAGAAACAAAATATTTTGGAAAATTAAATTAAATGACCCAAAATAATTTTTTAAAAATAAAACTAAATGGCAATCGAAAGTAATGAAATAGAGCCCAAAATTAGTTTTCAGAAACAAAAACAGAAAAATCTAAACCTAAACACATTTTTCCAGAAGCAACCAAAAACAAATATTTCTATTCAACCCAAAACTTGAGTCCCAGCAAGCAACAAAAAAATAGCTTTGGGCTAAAAAATATGTGTAACCCAGCAAACCTTTTTTTAAAAAAATTATTCCCTCGGCCCAGAAGCAAACAACCTAGTAGGCAATGTTTTTTTAAAAAAATAGCGGCCCATCTGTATAAGTGAAACAATGTGTTTTGGCTAGAGGCTGAAAAGCGCTATTTCAGTCTTTCTACGTTGCTGAATTGAGTTAACCTAAGCCGACTCAACAACCCAACAGCTGGATCACTTGAGCCGCCACCTTTACTTGCAACGATAATGACTCCAGCGATCTGCAGCAGATGATTTCTAGTTATCATAGGGTTTGTTTCCAGTGGATTTAACGACAACTACCATAGTGAACTCATTCTCCGTGTTCTGGCAACCTTTCTCGGTGGCTCTCATGGCGACACACATGACTTCATGGCAATTCTGACTCCAGTTTCTGGTGACTCTAAGCGTGTTTATTGATCTCTCATATTGACTCTTGCACTCAGATTCAGAGAAACAAATGGGCTATGGTTAAAAATCAACAAATTATAATCTCTAGGGGTTCCTATATCCCATATTTTATCTCATATTATTACTCATGAGAATTAAAGATCAATAAGCAAGACAAGAAAATATTAAACAAGACTCTAATGCTACATATTGGAATATAAATATCTCATACGTGATATAATCAATCTATATTATAATATATATAAGTATAAAACATATATGAGATGTAGCAAAAGACTTAAAGTTACCTATCATTATTAGCTTAATTGATCTAAGGAAGAACTGGAACTCAATCAAAGACATGTCAATAAGATAACAATGTTAGATAAACAATATGTTCTTCCAGCAAGTGATTAGGCATAGTGATATTAACTTGTATATTACTGTTACCAGTTGGGAACCTTCAAGAGTAAGTAGAGAAACTAGGTTATCGCTTTAGGACTCAGAAACTATCACATGAATAATTGTTAATTGTTAATTTTTACCATCATAAAATTAACTTTAATAAACTGAGTCAATACCCATATTAGACTGAGCCCAAATGATTATAGGCCGCACTAAAAAAATATTTATTAATTATTATAATTAATATTTAAATAAGTTATATTATAATAATAAATATCTCTCACCCTATACAAAATATAGAAGAGATAGTGAGAGCAATTGAGAAAGGGGAGATGGTTTGACTTCATTGTGTAGGTTTTCGGTGTCAAGAGTTTGATTTTGGATAGGGAATCCTAGTGGCAGTAGCTCCCAATGTCCACTACATGCATCTATGATTGAGAGCTTATATGTTTCTTAAAGCTTATATGTTTCGTAAGTGTTATAAAATGTTTACTTGTTGATTGGAGGGTTACTATAATATTTTGTCCTTATAATTTATGTCTTCATTTTAGTTTTAGTTGTTTTATGAGACAAAATGATCAATTTTTATTAAAATATAGAGTCTGACATTTTAAATGGAAAGAAATGTGAGTGGTTAAAATCAAAATGAGAGCAATCTTTAAAGCCCAAGTTTTTTATTGGTTAAATAGAGCGAAAGTCAAATCAATTGTAACTAAGCTAATACTCCCTCTTATCCAAGATATAAGCGCTTTTATAATAATAGTTTGGTCTAAAATATAAGTCACTTATATGATAATTAATTATCATTTATCAATTTTTCCCTTGTAATTAATAGTCATTTGCAATTTTGTTAATTCTGTGTTTTCTCTCTCTTCATAATTCACATCCTTCCATAAGGGTAAAAGTGGAAAATATTCCAATTAAGGACATAAAACCTTCTAAATTTTGTGAATTAATTAAAGCAACTTATATTATAGATCATAGAGAGTACAATAAAGTATTGAAGAAAATAGGATAATTTGATTATCTATGTCCATGCAAAGTGATGTGGTTATATACACAAAAATATATTTCTTCTTGTTCTATTTATAAATTCAAATAATTGATTTGTGTTAATTAAAAAATTAGTTAAAAGTAATAAATATATGACAAATATTTTTTTTTTCATTTATGCCTTATTTGTAAGGAGGATAAGTGACAGAAACAATCAATAAAAATAAGAGACGAGAGAGAATGAGTAAAAAATATAGAGATATATATAATTAATTAGAGATAAAATTGAAAAAAATAATGTAGTAAATGTTTGGACAAACAAAAATGAAGCTTATAAAAATGCCACACCCATTTTCAAATTTAAAGTTTATAAATAGGACCAATAGGAGTAATTTAAGATGGTATATAATTGATGGTTGGGATTTATCAATATAAAGTTTATTTATTATTAAGTTTTAAAAATTAAAAGAGTTATTTGTATATAATTCAAAATTTAGGAGAGTTTTGTCAATACAAAGTTAAGAATTTATGTGGTTTGTTATTCAATTTTAAAGATTTAAAGGGTTATTTGTTCATAGTTTAATGTTACGGAGAAATTTTGTATAATTTAACTTTTAAGTAATGTGGAATTTAATCAATATATTTTACTATTAAAATAACCCCTTCATTTGTTTGTATTTCTTTAACCATCATTTGCCTATTAAGAGGTTACGAAATTTGGTATCATTTGCAATGTTTTTGTAATATTTGGATAAATTAAGTTGAAAAACAACATATGGAACCCATTATTTCCTAGCATGGACTGTATTAAATAATAAAGGATAAATAGAGTATGTTCCCACAAGTACTCAGTATCAACAACTTGGTTGATAATCAACTTTACACTCTTGCTTAATATAAGTAAAACAGAAAGGTAAATCATACATTTAGTCCTTTAATTCAAATTTGCATCAACTTTAATTTTAGTCAATTAAATTCATAAAATGCATTTTTTGTTCCATAATCTTAACACTCAGTTAGTATGATTTAATGTAAAATGTTAACTCAATAAATTTAAATAGTGATTGTGCAATTAATAGAGTTAGTAAAATGTGTCAATTTTTTACAACTCGTATGTTGGACAGGGTGAACTTGTGCAAACTACCTTTTGATAGGTTGCCATTTTGCCAACACGAGTAGCCCTTATGCGCTGGTGAGTTGGCCGCCATAACCTACTGCAAATTGTCTTTTTTTTTTTTAAGAAAAAAGAGTACTACCTTTTAAATAGATAATTATTTAACAAAATTAATGTATAAATAACTAATGAAGACTTATTTTAAGATTATAACAATTTTAATTAATATGATAGAGTCACACTTTACTAAAATATGAAATTATTCTAAACAGAATGCACAAAATCAATACCATTGAGATTATATTCACTTTCCTTAATGCCATCAACTTTGAAATTGTTTAAACTTGTGTTAATATCATCTGGAGACAGTTAGAGCACTTGACTTTGGAATTTTATTTAAATAATTAAAATTTAAAGATCTCATATTTTTTATTTCTAAAATAAAAAGTAAATATGTTAGCAGGCTAGCGACTTAGCCTGCCAACCCACAGGCTATCTCGCCATAACTTATGGGTTAAATAGGGTGGGCTTGTGCATCCAACCTTTTGACAGGTTGGTAAAATGCCAACCAAAGCCTACCTTTTATTGGGTATTTGATATGCTAGTTCTATGGGTTAGCCTATTTTATCGACTCTATCAATTAAACACTAAAAATATATTGCTAAATTTTAATCTTTTAATATAATATTTTTATATTTTAAAGTGTGTAAATTGAAACAAATTTAAAATAAAATTAGTGATGAGATATTTATAATTTTTTAATAAAAATAAGAGAAAAAGGTAGTTAAAGAAATGTTAATTTACACAATTTTTTGATAGTACAATGCATCAAACAAAATTAAAAATATAATTTAAAAATTTAACGAGCTAAAGTGAAACTTAATGTAAATTTAAAGTATTAAACATATACGTTAGCCAGAAAGCAAAGATAAGATGGGAATAAAATCTAACTATACTAGCAATCTAAGGTATAGTTAATGCTAGAGGTGATTCTAGATATTATGTGATGATTTATATTATTATAACTTTGATTTTTTTTTAGTGTCTAATTTAATTAATGTCTCGTGTTAATTGTAGTTAAAACTATATTGGTTAGTTTATTTTTTTTTTAGTACAAAAATTTTTGAAAATGGGTTAGGCTCACCCACGATCCAAGGGCAGGGCGAAGTCTCCCTTCCTCTTAGGCGATATCAATATCAGGCAGGGCAAGCCGTCTATTACCCTTAGGCATAAACCTAAGCACCCAAAAGTTAGGATGCCTCCCCAAACGCCGCGACTGGAACCACAATAAAGTGGTACTCCCCAAGATTCGAACACACTCCAAATGGTAGTATATCTCTTAAACTATATTAGTTAGTTTAAGACTCTTAATTATCTTATAGTAATGTCTTAGCCAAAAAAAATTATCTTACAAGGCTTTTCGGTCCACTAGAGGACTAGAGCGTGTTTATCTCGAAAAAAAAAATAAAAAAACTGAAGTGTGTGTGTGTGTAAAACGATGAGTAACTAGATGCTGAATTCGTACACACGCGCACTCTTCTATTGATTTATGAGACATATAAAAATGAACGTAAAATAATAAATTCTAGCTCCCCTGTTTATTTTAGAAGGGTGATTTAGTTTTAAATAATATCTCTTAAGGAAGTGTTATTATAAAATGATTAGTTTTAAATTTTAATGTATAAATATCTAGTTCATTTAATTATAATTCTATTTGAAATCAAACCCTATCCCCAGATTTGTTATTATCTAAAATTCAAAATCAATGATAAATCCAAAAAAAATAAGATCAATAAATTCAAATAGCGTTTATCCATCATGACATAGAAAGTGACGTTTTTCTTAATTGATAGAATTTTAAATTTAGACAATAGTAATACTCATTCTATCATTAATATAATCCATAATTGAGGAATAAATATTAATTTTAAATATAAGATATATTTTTTATATTTTTTTTAAATTAACCTTATTGCTCATTTAATAATAATCAAGTAAGAGATTGGGAGAGTTGAGAAAAATATTAGGGTATTCTAGAAAAAATATGACATATTAACTAACTTAAATAATTTTATTAATATAATTAAATTATTTAAATATATCATGTATTAAGAACCAGAAGAGTACATACTATGTTAAGATCTTCATAAAGAAATAATGAAGTAAAAAATTTAAAATATATGAAATTTCAAAATCTAAAATCATACATGATGTTTGTTATAATCCAAAATCTAGAATAAAAAAAATAAAACCAACAAATCATACCAACAAATTCATATAGCAATAATAAATTAAGAAGTGATTTTTTTTCTAATTTTCACACTTCAAATTATAGGAATAAACAAAATTAATGACATCATAATTATTAACTATTAAATATTTACAAAAATTACCGAAAATAATGAAAATTTTAAAATAAATTAGATTTAAAATCTGTTCTCCAATTAATTAATTAAGATAAGTTTATCATATTATTAAATTATATATTCAATTTTTGAAAAAAATAGAATAAAGAACTTATAGTAAATAATATTTATTGGGAATGATAGTAAAAGTTATAATTATTTAGAATGACCATTAAAATAAAAATTTATAATTACTAAATTGTCCTTACTAAAACTCCTTTATATTTTCTCCCACATTCTATTTTTAAAACTAATATAAAATTAAAATTTATAATAAATTAAACAAAATTTATCTAAATGTTTTCAATTTACGTAGAAAACAATTGAAAAAAAAAGTAACACAGACATTGTTCAATTTTATTTTAAAAATTGATACAAATTTTAATTGAAAATAAAAATTACATAACTTTAAAAAAAATGAGATCTTTTATAATTTAGTATATATATTAAATAAATATTATACATATCAAAAATGTTAAACCATAAATTATAAATAATATATCTCATTTTTTGCAACCTCATGATATCCACATTAACTTGTTCATAATTTGACATGCATGTTATAAATTTTAAATTAATATTGAGATCATATCAATTTTTTATTGATATATTATGATGTTATAAATGTATTTAATTTTTTATTCTGGTGAATAGAGTTTATTTTATATAAGATGATAGAAAAAACTTAACAATATAGATGGATAAATATTTGTGTTAATAATTAAATAGTATATTAAAGATATGATTACGTGGATGTTAGTATTGGAAAATAAAAGTTGGAAAAAACATCTCGATTTCAGGGGTTTTAATTTCAGTGAAAATAAAATTCATTTTAGTTTTAAAAGTAAAATGTGAGAGAAAATATAGGGAGTTTAGTAATAGACAATTTAGTGATTATAAAATTTATTTTGATATTTAGTTCTTTTAAATAATTATATTTTTTATTGTCCTTACCAATAAATATTATTTACTGTATGTCATTTATTATAATTCCCCCATTTTTTCCTGAAATTTCAATCACAGTTCGCTTCTATTTTTTTTTTCTCGTTAAACCTTCTAAAAATATTTAAACATATTGGTAGTTAACAAAATAGATAGAAGTCTAGGGTAACTGCAAACAGAGACAATAAATTTTGGAGGTGCTATATAAAATAAATGAAAAACATGGAAAAAAAGAAGAAGGGAAAACTAAACAAAATATTCGTAATAATATTTTTAAAATAGGAAAATTGGGAATATGGGAGCAGGGTTATTGAGATGGCACCCTATGATGCCTGCTTATATATATATATATAAATTTTTATGGCTATAAATATTTGGCACATAAAGTATGTATTTTCTTTCCTATAAATCATCTATACAATTTCAGTGGTAAATTTAACAGCGAAATTAACATTTTCTAAATCTCCAAAAAATATAGGGGGTCAAATTTGGACACTTAGGAAGTTGACACAAACTTTGCCCCAAAAATAAAAAAAAATATAGTTGACACAAGCAATATATAAAGTTAAAATATATTATTTTTTTAAAAAAATAATAATTATTAATAACGTATCTAATTAGCAATAATATATTTTTGCCAACTAATTAACAATAATATATTTACTTCATTCTAGATCTTCTGTAGCTGATAAATATTTTTAGATAAAAAAAACTAATAAAAAAGAGCTTCATCAAATCCCTTAATTAGACTGATAATCACGCAACCCTCACTTCCGGAAACATTAAACAAGAGTCAAATTATTAGGCGGTGCACGCAACTTCTCACATTAGGCCTAAAAAACCCTATATCTAATATTGTTAATAACACGAAAGTTTTTTTTTAATAGGAATAGAACAAATAGCGATGTATAAATAGAGATCGAAGAGTAATATAATGAATCAGAAACAAACACGCTAAAGGCACTAAGAAAATGAAGCTACAAGTGGAAGTTATCTCTACAGAAATGGGGAAACCTTCATCTCCAACACCTCAGCATCTTCGTCACTATAATCTCTCCTTCCTCAACCACTTAACTCCCCAAGTCAACAAGTCTATGGTCTATTTCTTGGTCACTATACAAACATTTAAGGGCAAAAGTGTAAAGATACCTATGCATTTTTCTTACAATGCTCCCAACACTAAGTTTTTCAGAGGCACAAAAATACCCAAGAACTTTTTCTTAAAGTGTACCAAACAACATAGATTTTTCTGAGGCACGAGAATACTGATGAACTTTTAAAATGGGAACAAAAATATCAAAACTGTTAAATATAACCTAACACTGTAATAGGTACTTTTAAAAAAACATATTGTTGTGGACCCCACTATAAAAGGTAACGATATTAGGTTATATTTAATTATCATGAAATTTTTGCTCACATTTTGAATATTTATGAGCATTTTTACTCCTCCAAAAAAATATGGTGTTGGGATCACTTTAGAAAAAGTGCATGGGCATTTTTGTACGCAAAATTTAACATCATCCGCGTCTCCACTATTTACTTATAGATAAATGCCTCTTTTATTTAAATATAGTTTTTTCAGGATAATATATCAATATTGTTATATATTTTACTTATAATTGGATTGACTCAGATTTAACCCTGGTTAAACCATTAACCTTTGAACTATGGTCTTAACCACTAGCTCGATTCTCAGTATTTTGGTCAATTTTGTCTACTGAATCAATCATTGAGAGCCTATGTCTATCTGTTTGTTGATTGAAAGATATGGGTTTGTTTTATGACTATAAAAGGTCATTATGTTTTATCTTTCAAGGAAGTGTTATAAAATGGTTACTTGTTTATTAGAACGATATGTTTTTTTATTGGTTATAGGACAACCTGTGAATTAGTTTAAAGTTTGTTCAAATTAACGTGGCTAAAAATGACTTTTATTTCCACTAAATTTTATAAATTGAACTTGAAGAAAAAGCTTAATATATGATTTATTTAACTAATTTGATGAGATTAAATAAGTTAGTTAAGTTAGCATATTTTTTCTAAAATACCCTAATCATCTTCCTTAATTTCTCTCCCTCATTCTTTACTTGATTATTATTGAGGGAATGCATATAGCATTAATTTAGAAAAAATAGATAAATAAGAAAAAATATATATATATTATATTTAGGACTAAAATTAATTTCAACTTTAAAATGACTTTTGAGCAAAAAGTCATATCAAACATTATTTTTTGAGAGAATTAGTATGAATTCTCAAGTAATATACTTAATTATCTAAATATTTTAATAATAATTGTCGAGTTAACAATAATAAGTTCTAATATATGAATTGACAATAAGTTTATACTACTTAAAACATTTTAGTAATTAAATCACTTCCTTAAGATCTCATAATAATTTTCATCAAATCCCTTCCTTAAAACTTTTGGTAATTAAATCCTTCCTTATTTTTTGTGCCAACTGACTTCTGTATTTCAGTTAAAAAAACTGGCTTCTAAAAACTATCCCAAACTAATCCTTGCAAGTCAGAAGTTATGTGTTGAAAACTAGAGATCAAAAGGATCACCGTATTAAATTTTACCTCTTCTAATAAAGTAATAAAGTATTTTTCATGTACATGGTACCTAAGAGCTATATATAACTACCAGCTGATTTGTTTAAATTCCAAAAGATCTCGTCGAAGTGCACGCTACTTCTAACATGGTCCCCCCAAAAACCCTATCTAATAAATATTGTTAATAACACGAAAACTTAATTTTTTTTTCAATAACAGGACAAATAGCGATGTATAAATAGTCGTCATAGAGTAATATATATTGAATGAGAAACAAATTAAACACCATAAAGAGAGAAGAATAGCACACTAAGAAAATGAGTGTTGAAGTTGAAGTAATCTCTAAAGAAATGGTGAAGCCTGCGTCTCCTACACCTCAACATCTTCGTCGCTATAATCTCTCATTCCTTGATCAGGCAACTCCCCAAGTCAACAATTCCATGGTCTATTTCTTCGACGCTGCACAAAAATTGAACATCGTCGAAGTCTCCCACCTCCTCAAGAAATCATTATCTCAACTCTTGACCCACTACTATCCACTCGCCGGAAGACTCATAACCAAGAACTTAATCCTAGACTGCAACGACGAGGGTGCCCCTTACGTAGAAACCAGGGTCAGGTGCCACCTCGCCCGCATCATCGACAACCCGTCTCCGGCCGAGGTCGGCAAACTACTTCCGTTTGAAATGGATGAAGCTGTGGACACAGTCCTAGGTGTGCAGTTTAATGTCTTCGAATGTGGCGGAATAGCCATCGGTGTAAGCCTCTCTCACAAGATCGCCGATGCACTGTCGCACTTGCAGTTCATCAAGATCTGGGCCACCGTGACACGCGGTGGTGAACCGGAACCCATCATGACTCACTTCCGATCATCCACACTCTTCCCGCCCAAAGACGTGTCGGGATACGACCCAGATTATCTCATCGCGAAGGACAAAATCGTGTGCAAGAGGTTCGTATTTGAATCATCTGCAATAGAATCTCTGAAAACGAAATACTCGGAGAAGGCGACGAATAATCTGGAAGGCCCAAAAAAACCACCTTCAAGAGTGGAAGTATTGTCAACTTTCATATGGACAAGGTTTCTTGCAGCAACTAAGGCAGAAGAAGAAGGGAGCAAAAAGATTCAGTTAGTCGCATGGGCAGCGAATCTCCGCCCAAGAATGGAGCCTCCATTACCGGAATATGCCTTCGGAAACTATTACTGGCCAATGAGAACGTTTCCAACGTTAGACGAGAAAGGAGAATGCCATGATCTGGGAATGAAGTTAAGAGAGGAACTAAATAAGATTGATAAGGGTTTTATTACGAAGCTTCAAGAATGTGAAGAGTGGAACCCTAAGAAGAAGAGCGAAGAGATGGTTAGGTCAACTACTGGGGAAGAAGGAGATGTTGCAGCGTTTGCTTTCACTTCTCTGTGTAGGTTTCCTGTTTACGAGGTTGATTTTGGTTGGGGGAATCCGACGTGGGTGGGACCACCTACGTGGAAGTTTAAGAATATGGTAACCCTAAAAGATACTAAGATAAGTGGTGGCATTGAAGCTTATGTTAGCCTCACAGAAGAGGACATGGCTAAATTTGAACAAGACGAGCAATTTCTTGCTTATGTTTCAACCCCGGGGGTAAAATGATTTAATTTGTATGGCTTGGTTGTTTATTTTACGATTTTACGATTTACGGTGGTAATTATCAGTTCTCTACTTGCATCTGTCAACTATAATATATATATGTTTCTTGCGGGAAAGTCATGGCCTTTCCTTTGTTTGATACATAAAGAAGTCAACAATCTTATGTTATAAGGAAGTGTTATAAAATGTTTACTTGTTAATTTGTAGCAATTAATGTGACTTTAGCAACTTGCTGATGGAATGTATAGCTTACAAGAGATACTAAAACCAACTAAATTATTTAGTATGCTCCAATAGTACGATAAAGCATAAAAATAAAAATCGGATGTTAGCTTTGATCATTTAACTTCCCACAGTTCACATGAATTCTTTGATTCGGAGGGCTGACACTAACAATTTGTTATGGATGAAATGATTTCCATAGGAATCCAATTCCATGCCCCTTAAAGTGTACCAAACAAACTTTGTGATGGAAATAATTTCCATTTCTATTTTCATGGGTGTCAATTTTACCCTTCACATTTTTCATCTCCTTCCCCAAAACTCAACTCCATAAAAAAATCACTGACTTCAACCTGACGGCGACTCCAGCAAACTAGCGACAACGACCTCTAGCAACCTCGACAACGGCCTACAACAACCCACGGCGGTGACGTCCTTTAAGCCCCATCAAATCTGGCACTCTTCTCTCACTACGATTTGCTAACGATGCTGCTGAAGTTTGAACCGGGGCGATGAAGTAGGTGGTTCACCAAAAAGATTCCGGCGAAGGTGGGCTGCAACAAAGAAGACATGACCACCGCTACCTCAACCTCATCCCATCTGAAGCAAATGGCATCGTCGTCTCCGCCAATTTGTTCGATTCATTGATGTTGAATTTCATGGGAAAATTCCAGGTGGGGCTGATGCTGTTATCTCTGTCGACAGGATCTTTGCCTTCTGAATCTGGTGGGCGTCGCCAGTAGTCCGACGGCAATCACAGCGACAACGGCAAGGAAGACGGGGTGACGAGGAGGATGATGTGATGGCAAATTGCTGCTGAGCGTGCAGGCCTTTGCAACGTTTATTCTGCAGGCGCTTCGTGCTTTATCTAACTTTTGATATCATACTTATTCCTCTAGTCAATAGGAGTAAAGCTATTTTTTTAAAATTTTATAATATAATTAATGAGATTTAAGGTTTTTGTTTTAATTTTGTATGAAACATGCTAAAAGTGATTTATAAATAGGCTTAGAGGAGTATAAGAGAGCTTTATGTCATTAAGTCACAAGGTGATTATAGCAATTTACATGTACTCTTTAAGCTCAATTTGTTTGGAAGTTTGGGATGAAATTGAATAGAGAAGGGTACGTAATCATCATTAATGGATGAAAACGGAATAAAACGGTTTTTTTTTTGTAGTTTTACAGGAAAAAGAAACAATCTCAATTGACCATTATTTAGAAGTTACTATAAAATTAATGAAATTAAGTGGATTATAATTATGCTCTTTAATTAATCGCACAAACCTTTTAACTATCATACTTTTATTCCATTCCATCCTGTTAAGGAAAACTTCCTTAGCTTTGAGGAAGGTAAGGAAGCTTGGCTTTGAGGAAGCTTAGCTTGTTTTGTGGAGTTTGCCCAGGAGAAGAAGTTTTTTTTTTTTAAATAACAAAAGAAGAAACAAATTAATTTAAGTGTTTGGCTAAACTTATTAGATTTGCATGACTTGAGTGCTTGCTTACCGTAGACTAATTAAGTTGTCATTTTGTCGTCGATTGCCATTTGTCAACGAGAGCTTATCTCTTAATTAATTAATAAAAAGATTTCGGTTGGTTATATGTAGAAAAAGTCAAAAGTTTTATCTTATGAGCTTAAACAAATTAATTTAAAATATTTACCGTGACAATGAGCTAATTTTCTTTCAGCGCAACTACCTGTCAGATTGATTTAATTAGTTTACCAATCAGATTTTAAGTGGCTAGCTAGGGCAAGTTATAAATTCTTAATTAATGATATATTATATTTTCTACCAAAAAAGAGAGAGGATATATTAGATTTAGTAAAATGAATGAAGCAAGCTATATTTTAAATATATACAAATATGTAGCTCTGTCCCTTAATTGAGTTACTTGGAGAGTTAAATTTAGTTCTAAGAGATGTAGAATTTATTGAAGTAAATTTTGCATCTCTTACAAAACTTTTTCTACGAACAAGGCCTAGTTTAAATTCAAAATATCATATTTAAAAGATTTAACTATCTACCAATTGTGTCAAATTTTATTAGTTGTTACATATTAGTACTTTAATTAGGAAGATTATATCATATTTGTTATAATTAATTAAATTATTTAGTATTTTTAAGTCTATCCAAAATAATTAATTAAAATTTTATATTAAGGACTAAAGAGAATAATTAGGAACTTGATGTAGAATCTCTAAATTGAAATGAAACTTTATCCATATATACATAGTATCATACGTACGTATGTACGTTTCTCTTCATCATAATATAATTTAACACGGTGGAAATTAGCTTTAATTTTTTTTACTTCTTCATGTTTTTAATATAAGAATTAGTTATGAGTTAAATTTTGTCCTAGATATAATTCGCCAATCTATTTTATCTTATTTATTTATTATTTTCCCTTAAACTAATTTACGTAACTTATAAACTTATATATAATCTAATATTACATACGAGTATTTTAGAGAAATCAAATTATATTTATTATAATTAACTACCTCATGTCTTTAATATATATATAAATTAGTTAAGTGTCTCTTATATTAAAAAATAGAGAAAGTAATAATTTTTTCAATTGCTTCATAACTCCACAAAATTAGGGAGATATGAATAAATAAATAAATAAGAGTGGTCAAATTGTCCCGTCTCGGGTGTCCCGATGCAAACCCGTCCCAATCTATCAGGACATAAAACTATCAGGACGTGATAGAAGGAAGGATTGGAATGGGACAGGTCTCAGCCTGACCCTTGAGACTCCTGTCCCATCCTGACCCTAACTTTTTTAATAAAAAACAATATTATATTCTCTTATCTTTTCCATTCTGTCCACTCGTCTCAGACTCTCCGTCTCTCTTCTCTCACACTTTGCTCATTCACAATCATAGGTCTCTCCAATCACCACTCTCATACAGATATTTTTATTCTTCTTTACTATTATTTTTCCCCTTACATGTGTAAGTTATCATTTTATATCAAGAAGGAATGTTAGTATTTAGAGAAAGTTACCGTGGCAATTTATATGTAATAATTTGCTACGATAATTTTATTATAATATTTTAAAAAAAAAATTGGGATCGAAAATTCCTGTCCCTTCCTGAACCTGTCCCAGTCATAACGGGATCGAGACAAATTCAGGATAGGATAGGACACGGGACGTATTTTACGTCCTATGTATTATATTAGGATAGGATACGGGATGGGATTGTCCTGGTCTCGACTCATCCCGTGAGTACCCTACAAATAAGCAGGAAAGGGTGAATAAAATGAGACCAGGCTGCATATTTAATCATAATCAAATTAAAATTGAAGCAGTATTACTGGTTTGAACAAAAAAGAGTTAAAATGGAAACTAGCTTCCCTAATGAGGATCTATTTGAAACTAAAATAGTGTAAATCAATAATAAACTTTTGGCTTGAAATTGCATATATAGTGTCTTCCTTGATAAAATAATACTCCCCTAATCTTTAATATAAGACATATTTAAATAATTTGATTAGATTAAGGATATTAATTTAGTTAATGTATATATGACTTTTTTTCTAAAACACCATATAATCATCTTTTTAATTTTTTCCCTCGCTCTCTTACTTGATTATTGTTGAAAGAGTATCAATAGGAGTAATTATAAAAAATTAATAAATATAAAAATATATATTATATTTAGAATTAAAATTAACTCTATTAATTATATGCTATGATGAGGATCAGATGATTAAGTAATTTCAATGTTATACAACTGCAAAAATAAACATATCTAATACGACTAAAAAACCATACCCATATATAGGGCTAATCAGTTTTGTCCTATCCTGGGTGACTGTCTCAGTCCAGATGATCTCGAGACGTATTCTTTCCATTTCAAAAAAGACTAGGATGGGATAGACTCGGATCAGGACAAGAAGAATTATTAGGATAAGGTGGGAACAATCTCAGAATAACTCTTGGGACGTCTCGTCTTGACTATTTTTTTTATTACTAAAATAAAAGAGATGATAGTGGGTATCCATTTGGCTTTTCTTTCGTCTCTGAATCAGACCCATTCATCGATCTATCGACTTGCTCCCCCCACACTCTCTCCACCCACCATCAACAATGTGACCTCTTCTGCAACTCCATATACTTCATCGAATAGGTTGTTCTTCGTTGTCGAATAGGTGAGTAAATACCCTCCCCTAAAATCTGACTTTTCTAGCCTTTTCCTTAAAGAGCTTCGCTCGATGGTCCTTCCTATTCCTTATATCTATCCTTCATCATCTCTAAAACTCTGATGACTAGCTCATCTAGGAGTAAGAGATGAAATGGAGAAAAAAAAGAACAAAAAGTCTGCAAAAGAAGATGCGGTGCAGAAAAGAAAGGGTGGGAGTGATGGAAAGACTAAGGCGGTGTACTTGGAGAATAGAAAAGTAATCCTAATCCTCGAGGAGTGGAGAAGTATGGTCTATATGCATGGAAGATTTGATTTGAATATTAATTAATTAATTAATATTTTTAAATCAAATTGCTTTTGAACATTCCCAGTAGTTGTTATCCAAAAATCAAAAGGAAAGAGAAGACAAGAGTGAGGTTTTTGCTCTCGGTGACGTGACTTAAATGCTTTGTTCACTTCATTTCTTGCTTGTGTTATGGCCCAGTAATTGTTATTTAAAAAAAATCTTAACGAAAAGATATAGGTATATTGGGTGCAAAAAAATTCATTGAGAGTAGGTTAGCAGAGTGGTCATTATGCGAAGGCATGAAGCGAGAGATTTCAAGTTTGAACCCTGGCCACTACGGGAAGTATGGATTTCTTTTATTTTTCCAGCACATGAAATTACCATTTTGCCCTTCCCCCTTTAAACCTTTCAGACCCCGTACATTCTCCATTCCTCTCTGAGTTTTCTTCAGCAGCACAGAAGGGAGCAGCGTGAGCGCAGAGGTGAAGTCTTCAAGCCATCGATGCCGTGTACTCAAGTTTTCCTTCTGCCAGTATCCTTCCGTGTAGTCCCATTATTGCCAACAGTCATCACTCCTCTGTGGTGCTATTTTAGGTCTCCTCTGGTTCCAGTCAATTGGGGGAAAAGGAGAATGGAAACAGAGGGATTGTGGGGTGAGGCTTCGCATTTTTGTTTTGCCGCTAAGTAGTCGTCGTTGCTCCTTATATGAGTTGTTACCACCATTGCGCTTCGGGTCATCGCTATCGAGGGAGCTTTGGTACTGTAGCAAATCTTCAAGCTCCCCCCTTTTGTTTCTAGTTGCCTGAGTTGGTGTCTGCAACCATTTGATTACGCGGTTAGCTATGCTCTGTTCTGCAACTGAGTCGCCAAGGGGGGTTTTTGTCGCGAAGGTTTAGGAGGGATGAATGTTGAGATTTCATTCGAGTCTTGCTTTGTTATGGGTGTTAACCAAGTGAACCTTGAATGTTGCTAAGTGGAGGTTTCTAGTTTGGGAGCTGGGATACCGTGTTGCATTGGGGACTTTTTGGTGACGTGAAGCAGGGTAAGCAAGTGATTTTTGCACTCAGTTAAGATTTGTATTGTGTTGTATTGAATTTCTATTGGCTACCCTATTTTCTGTAGAGAATACAGAATGATCATTAGAAGCTATTGTTTCAATATATATGCATATTCATCGTTGGTTTTGGAAATTTTACTTGTTGTGATGGGCTATGTATGCGTGCATTGAGTATTGTAAATATTGTTGTTGTTGTGTGGATCATTTGTGGATACATATAGGCCCTGTGTATGTGCTGTGGGGATATATAGATATGTGGGAACTGAACTGGGAAGAAGGAAGAATGGGAGTTCTCTTCTTGGCATGCAAGTATGTTGCTACTGTTTGAATGATATATATGTATAGTACTTGTTCTTGATGAATAAATAGTGAGACGCAAGTTGAAAGCTATGTGGTTTGAGATGGGTGAGTTTGAGTTGTGGTTCTAAAAATCAAAGCTTGTTGTTCTGGGGTTGTAGCTTGCTGTTTTGAATTGTGTTGGGAAAGGGAAAGAGTGATTATTTTGTATGAATAAGGCTTTGAAATGATAGAGCTTACGTATGAATTTACTCTCTTTATTGGAATCATGTGTCATAGGTTAAGTAAGGTAACAAGATACCTTTGATCGTGGAATTAAATTTTATTTGCTGTTTTGCAAGATATATGTATGTATATATATATATCAATAGTAGCTGTTGAAAGGCTTTAAAGGAATGATGTGTGTGTATATATATCAGGTTACGTGGTGCTGAGCATTGGTTTAAGGTTTAAATCTTGGAAGTAAGAATAATGGAACTAAAGGCTATTGAAGGCTAAGTATTGGAGTTGAAAGGTACATGGGATAGGATAGCATGAGATTTCACTGTTGTGTGTAAACTGAATTTGGGTTTAAGTTTTGAAAGGAAAGAAGATTTGAAAAGCTATATTTTGATTTTGTGTGGAATGTGCTCAAATTGAGGTGTTGCTGAGTTATGAATTTTGGTTTTAGGGTGTTGATTTTGGTCTCTGTTTGGCAAAACTTTAGGATATAAGCTTGTCAGGATTTCAAGTGCTTTATTTCTGTTGGAACTTTGAATAGAATGTTAATATCCTATGTCAGAATACCAGGTGATTGAGAAGTGAATGTAATCAAAGTTGTTAAGCTTAAAAGAGTAATGGCTTATGAGCGTGGCAGATGAGTGAATAAGGTTCCCTGAAAAATTTAAATTTTCAAATGCATTGTCATTTTAAATGTTGAATTTCAAATATGAATTTCAAAAAGTAAATTTTATGAAACTATGGTTTAAATTATTAGAAATGATTTTCTTTCGATTGGGTTACAAAAGAATTATGATTATGCATGAAAATAGATGAATAAGCTTTTTGAAAAGAGTTTGGCAAAAGTTGCATTGAACTGATGTTATTCACGAAATATATTCTTATGTGAATTTCATATGATTTTACAGTAACTTAATTTTAAATGTACATGCTGGGGTTTTGAAATTTAAAGTGGTTTTTACCAATAGTTATGGCATTGAAACGGTTGAGATTATTACATGTGAAATAAACCCCACGCATGATGGAAACGTTTTAGGATGGAATACAGAACGCTTGTTGCTAACAATAGTACTGTTAGTCCTTGGTGCATCTTGGTTACTCGAGCTCGACAGTTTGTGGCCTTGAGCCACCAGAATTATTTCGTGGGATTTATTCTCGCGACAGTTTGTGGCCTTGAGCCACCAGAATAATTTTGTGGGATTCATTCTCGCGACAGTTAGTGGCTTCAAGCCACCAGAATGATTTTGTGGGATTCATTCTCGCGAAAGTTAGTGGCTTCAAGCCACCAGAATGATTAGTTACCCTCGTGGACTGTGTGTCCACATCTATTTTTGTTCTGTTGAAGTTCTACAGAAAGATTATGGTTTTGAAAGGATTGTTTTTAAATGATTGGTTTGAAATGGTTATTTCAGATTGATTTGAAATAGTTCTTTCATATTGTTGTTTCCCCTGAAATACAAATGTTTACATAAAGATTTGCATTAGATTACGAAATATTATGAAATACATTTTTAACATGATTATGCATTGTTTATTTCCACATTCTTTTAAATCATGTTTTTGGGACGTTATTCACGAGTAGATTATTTTGCCTCAGATAGTGCAGGTGACCCTAACCTTCCCACTGAGCAGTGAAGAGCCTCGTTGCTGATCCGAAGTGTCATTTTTGACAAAATTACTTTTGATATAATTATCATTTAGAAAGTGCTTGTATTATTTTGAAAGGAAGGTAAATGCTCCACATAGTCCTTAGAAAAGATTCTGTTGATTTATGAGATACAATTTATTATGGTTTTTATTTCAAAATGTTTCATTTAAAGTTTTAGGCTTTCAGAATATGAAACTATTCATATTCTGTGCCGGTCACGGTCCAAATTTCAAGACGTAATAGCTTTCTTCTTCCTTCTTCAAGTTTGTATCTCTGATAGGAAAAGGTTAAAGGTTGCTTTTCTTAGTTGTTGATAGATTCAAATCAAAATAAAATAGAAACTTCCTAAGCTCTCATGTGTGAGAGAGTCATCACAAAGAGACTCTTTTTTCCTCCTTTGATCTGCTTTTTTCGTTAAGTATTTTTGGCGGCACAGTTCAAAGCTCAAGATGATGCAAGTTTCTTCATCGTTAATTCACACACTATAGATTCTATCCACTTTCTCTCAAATCATCTGCTTGGAATCGATCTATTTATGGTAGAGTTCATTTAAATTTTAATTAAATTCTTTTCTACCATAGTTAACTCTTTTGAAATAAACTAAATTTATTTATAATATTATTTTTAAATTATATTGGATACAAAATATATTTAAATAATTAATAATAACTATATTTTAAGAGGATTTTACAATTTGGTATTAGAGCTAATATGATATTTGTGAGTGTTTTAATATATATATATTAATTGTTATGGCTAGGAATTTTTATTTGGACAAATCAATTTAATAAAGGAATATATATTATTTTCTGTAGATAATTGTCAATGTGTATGAGGTAGCCTTGTGGTCTTTGGGTGATGGTTAACCTCAGATATCCCGTGTTCGAGTCCTGGCTAATACAGAAAGGAAGTTTTTTTTTCTTTTTCTCACGCAAAATTACCAAAATGCCCCTGCTCCCTTTAAATGTTGCAGACGCCGTACTCCTTTCAGTATACTCTGAATCCGTCAGTGGCACAGAGGGGAAAACGGCGAGAGCAGAGCAAAGACCTTCACGCAATCGATGTCATATAGCCAATCGTCGTTTCTGCCTGATCTGTCGCACTGGAGTTGTCACCTCAATCTCAGAGCAATTGGTTGATATTTGAAGCTGAGGAGTCGACGGAGGAGGATGGGAGCTGAGGATTTGAGTGAGGAAGTTTAACGCAAATGGGGTTGTTGTTGAGTGATTTCACTATTCTCTGTGTCGAGTTGCTGCCGTCATTGTCGTAGAATTACCGTCGCCGTTTCCAAGTGTGCTCTATACTGTAGCAAGTCTTTTGATTCAATCTCTTTTCTGTATCTGTCACGATGTAAGCCCTGGCTATAGGCAACCGTTGCCATTCTTTTTCTCTGCCATCACCGTGGAAAGTTCATATTTTTGAAACTCTTCTCGGGTGCCATTGTTGGGAGTCACGAATTGAAACTGAGAGGTATGTTCCTCAATGCCCCTACTCTGTTTGTGTTTTCTGTTGGCTCAGGGGGCAAAAAAAATTCTTGTTGCTGTGAAGGGGCGTGTATGTTGAGCTTTGGGGAAAGGTTGTTGTTATGGGATTTTTGGAAATTCTGGAGTGTTTGACTCTGTATGTTCTGATCAGGATGGGATATGGTCGTGGGTGTTGATATCAATTCTCTGTGTGCTCTGTTTTTGGGATGGTGAATGTGTATATGTGTATTATGCTGTAAATGTGGGTGCTGTGATGTTGTGCTTGGACAGTCTGTGGGGGTTGTAAATGCTGTGGATTGCAGGTTGGTTACTGTAGCTGCTATAGATTTCTGAGATCCTTGTCTCTGTTCAGTTTCATTGGGGTTGGTGGTATGTTGAACCATTTCTTTTCCTTTTTGTGTGGATCAATTTTCCCTGTAGTTGGACGAATAATGGTGGGCATCCCTCTGTTGGTCGAATCTGTGGAGGAATGAGCATGGTGGGTAGTTGATGTTTGGGACTATGGAACCTCTGTGAAATTGAACTGTGTGTGGTAAGTTTCCTCCGACGCGCTATATTCGTAATGGTTCTGTATTGTGGTTGTTAAAAATATATGTATCAAAAAGAAAAGAGAAAGAGCAGAAGCTGGTGTAGTGTGGGTCTATGGTTGCAAACAGAGGATTGTTTGGTTGATAGCATTAAGTATGTGTAGGTGCTGTTTTGAAAATATGGGTCAGTATATATATACATTTGGGTCAGTGTATGTCGAAGTCTGAACAAAACTTGCTGTGTTTTGTGTTGACATACTTGGGAATTTATTTCATAATGATGAATTAATGTTTGAATGTTGGAATAGGGATTTTGATGCTGGATACATGTAATTATGTGTGATGCTTGCACTGTTAAGTTTTGGCAAAAGGATTAAGAAAAGTTGAAGCTTTGAGTGCACTGAAAGTATTTTATTATGAAACGAGTGTTGGAATTGTTAACCCATGATCAAGACCAATTAAAGCCTTGGGAGCATGTTGAGCCCAATTGGTTAAATATTGAAACTGAAAGTGGATTAGTAAGCTCACTGTGTTGCAAATGGAAGTATAAGATTGGTAAAACAGTGATTGTATAATGGATTTAAAAGGAGTTTGGTGTCTATACATTGTTGTCTTGTTCAGTGGTTGTGTGACTTGAGAACCCTTACTATGTTTTACCTTGGAATTCCGTATTATAGATTGAAAGCGTGAAATGAAATGGAATATTAGGTTAAAGATGAATTATTTCTGTTGAGACTTTGTTTAGAATGTTAACATGTCTTTTTGGGATTCCAGGGGATTGAGAAGTGAAATTAATTGAAAGATGATTGGCTGAAAGAGTAAAGGTTTAGGAGCGTGGCAGGTGAGTGAATAACGTTCCCTAAAATTTATATTTTCAAATGCATTGTCATTTCAAATGATTAATTTCAAATATGGATTTCAAAAAGCAAATTTTATGAATGTATGGTTTAAATCGTTAGAAGTGATTTTCTTTCAATTGGGTTACAAAAGAATTATGATTATGCATGAAAATAGATGAATAAGCTTTTTGAAAAGAGTTTGGCAAAAGTTGCATTGAACTGATGTTATTCACGAAATATATTCTTATGTGAATTTCATATGGTTTTACAGTAACTTGATTTTAAATGTACATGCTGGGGTTCTTGAGATTCAAAGTGGTTTTTACCAACGGTTATGGCATTAAAACGGTTGAGATTATTGTATGTGAAATAAACCCCATGCATGATGGAAATATTTTGAAAGGACGGAATACAGAACGCTGGTTGCTAAAAGTAGTACTGTTAGCCCTTGGTGCACCTTGGTTACCCGAGCTCGACGGATATACGTGGGTCTTGTACTCGCGACGGATATACGTGGGTCTCGTACTCGCGACGGATATACGTGGGTCTCGTACTAGCGACGGATTGTGGCCTCGAGCCACCAGATTATTACGTGGGTCTCGTACTCGCGACGGCTAGTGGCCTTGAGCTGCCAGAATGGATAGTTACCCTCGTGGACTGTGTGTCCACGTCTGTTTTTGTTCTGTTAAAGTCCTGTGGAAAAGATTATGGTTTTGAAATGATTGTTTCTAAACGATTGATTTGAATGATTATTTCAGATTGATTTGAAATGGTTATTCTAGGTTGATTGAAATTATTATTTCATATTGTCATTTTCCTTGAAATACAAATGTTTACAGAAAGGCTTGCATCAAATTACGAAATATTATGAAATACATTTTCAGCATGATTATGCATTATTGACTTCCGCAATCTTTTAATCATATTTTTGGGACGTTATTCACGAGTAGATTATTTGGCTTCAGATAGTGCAGGTGACCCTAATCCTCCCACTGAGCAGTGAAAAGCCTCATCGCAGATCCGAAGCGTTGTTTTGAACAATATTGATTTTAATGTAATTATTTTTATCAAGTACTTGTGTTATTTTGAAAAAAGGGTAAATGCTCCACATAGTCTTTAGAAAAGATTTTGTTTATTATAGAAATTGTTATGGGAAATTTGAATATTTTATTAAGGTGTTAGGCTTTCAGAATGTGAAATTATTCATATTCTGTGCCGGTCACATTCTAAATTTCGGGATGTGACAATTTCGTATCAGAGCATGGTTGTTTTCTATGGCTAAGCGGAGCAGGGATACTTCGGTGGGGTCTCAATTATCGTTATGAATCCGGGCATAACCATAGTTGAGGCATTTCTGAAGATCTCTATGGGAAATTTAAAAGTGTTTTGGTTTTCTTGTGATTTTGAAACCATATTTTTCTAAAAAAAAATCAATATTTTATATTTTTGGCATATAGCTAAATGACGCCTAGACATCCACCATGTTGGAAGAAGCTCTAGAAGTGATAAGATTTCGGATAGAGGCTCTGCTCAGCAAAGGGAATTGCCCCATAGAGGGAGAGGACAGGGTCATAAGGGAGTTAAGTATCGAGATAGTCGACCCCTTAGACCCCTATAAGAATCTTATCTAAAGCCAAACCATTAAATCCATTATCCCTAGTTATTTCTAGGCATGAAACTTGTGAAGAAACCCGTAGTGTTACTGAAGCGGATAATATTTTAGTCAAGTTATTCGAATGCATTAAGTTGGATCTTCATAAGTTCACAGGTTTTTAGTTCTAGAGAGGAACCAATGGAATTTTGTTTGAGGGCATTGAAAAGAGGTGTATAAACTTGTTTTGAGTGGATTTTCAAGCTTTGATTAAATGAAATCAAGTTAATGGTTAGTGTTTTGGTTATTATGATTTCGGGTTTTCCTAGATGTACTTTGGAATGTTAAAGGCTATGAGTTTCGAGTTTGAAAACTGATTTCAAACTCTAGGAAGTTTAAGTTATTAAGTTAAAAGAGATGAAATTGTATATATATATATCAAGTCGATGATATAAAGGTATTTATGTACTTGTTTAGTGTTGTAAAGCATTGATTATCCCTTGTTAGTCAGGGCCAAATTATAGGTTAAATAATTGAGGATAGATAGCAATTGATTTCAGATTTGAAGCGAAGTGTATTTAAGAGGGAACTAACGCATTGTGAACACCTAAAACCTTAAAGGTGATGCATGGTATGAATTCCTTTGATGAGTATGGCCATTGAGAAAGTAAATGTCTGAATGTTGAGATAGTTAATGTGGAAGCCTTGGGTTTTGAACTTAAAGCTAGAAACTGATTTGGCAAGATTCTGATTAAGAATTTTAGATCATGAAATTGGAACAAGTTTGATGACCATGGCCAAGTGTAGATTTAAGTGTATATTAATGTTACTTTGTTTTGTTTATTGTTATTATGCTTGCATGGAAGGAATATGAAAATCTAGAAGTAGGGAAGCGGGAAGATACCATTGTTTTGATGTTTCATCATGTGCAGGGGTTATATTCAAATAAAAGATAAAATATGTTAAATATGTAAAGACCCCAATGTGTTAAATGGATCGTTCAGACTGTGCATTGATTATGACATCTTAGCAAGGTGACAATAATGAACAAGTATCCATTGCCGCGCATTGATGATCTGTCTGACCAGTTGCAAGGAGCGCCAAACTTTTCAAAGGTTGAGAGAAAAGCAACTTTATGCTAAGTTTTTTTTAAGTGTGAGTTCTACTTAATTGAGGTCACTTTCTTGGGGCACTTGGTATCGAAAGATGGCATTCAGGTTGATCCTAGGAAGGTTGAGGCAGTCAAAAGCTGGCCATGACCTATTACGATAATTGAGATTCAAAGTTTCTTAGGACTTGCTGGATATTATTGATGTTTTGTTCAGGATTTTTCAAGAATAGCAGCTCCAATGGCGAGGTTAACTCAAAAGAATGTGAAATTCGTGTGGGATGATAAGTACTAAGAAAGTTTTTAGAAGTTGAAGGAATCTTGGACTTCTGTTTCAGTGTTAAGCTTACCTTCAGGAATTGGAGGGTATACAGTGTTTTGCGACGCGTCTCGAATTGGACTATGATTGTACGAGTTTATATCATCCGGGAAAAGTGAATGTGGTGGCTGATGCTCTAAGTAGAAAGTTTATGGGTAGTTTAGCACATATAAAGGTTGAAATGAGACCGTTGGTACAAGAAATTCATAAGTTAGAGCAAGAGGGAGTTGGATTGGAAATTGCTTATAGGGGAGCGTTTTTAGCTCATTTGAAAGCTCGTTCCTCGTCAAGGGATCAGATTATGGAAGTTCAGTATTCTGACCCAAAGTTGTGCAAGTTGCGTGATTCGTTTAAAGATTGAAGTAATTCAGAATTTGCGATTGATCTGGAAGGTGTTCTAAGGTATGAGGGCAGGATTTGTGTGCCACAAGTTTAGGAGTTGAGAAGGAAGATTCTAGAAGAAGCTCATCATTCTGCTTATACTATTCACCTAGGTATAGCTAAGATGTATCAAGATTTGAAGCAATTATATTGGTGGCATAGTATGAAGAATGATGTGGAGGATTTTGTTGCACATTGTTTGGTGTATCAACAAGTTAAAGTGGAACATCAAAAGCCTGCAGGACCGTTACAACGGTTGGAAAATCAGAGTGAAAAATGGGAAAACATAACAATGGATTTTATCGTGGGATTGCCCCGTACAGTTAAAGGTTTTGACTCTATTTGGGTAATTGTTGACAGATTGACCAAGTCTGCTCATTTTCTTCCAGTGAAGACGACGTACAATGCGGCTAGATACGCCAAGATTTACATTAAGGAGATTCTACGAGTGCACGGAGTCTAGTGTCTATCATTTTAGATAGTGAGCCTAGTTTACTTCTCGATTTTGGGAATCATTTCAGAAAGCATTGGGTACTTGACCAAATCTTAGCACTGCTTTTCATCCTCAGACTGATGGACAGTCAAAGAGGACAATCTAAATAGTTGAGGATATGTTGAGGTCATGTATCATGCATTTTGGTGGAAGTTCAGATAAGCATTTGTCGTTAGTATAATTCACTTATAATGAGAGTTATCAAGTATTCAAATGGCATCCTTTGAGGCATTATACGGAAGGTAATATAGATCTCCAATTGGATGATTTGAAGTTAGAGACAGAAAGATATTAGGACCCGATTTGGTTCAAGGTACTAAAGAAAAGGTGAAAGTGATTCAACAAAGGTTGTTGGCAACTCAAGCTGACAGAAACCTATGTGGATCATCGTAGTAGGGAATTGGAATTTATGGTCAGAGATAAAGTGTTCTTACGGGCCAATGAAAGGTATCATGAGATTTAGAGAAAAAAAAATAGAGAGCAAGTTGAGTCCAATGTATATTGGTCCCTTTGAGATTTTGGAAAAAGTTGGTGTTGTAGCTTATCGATTAGCTTTACCACCAGAATTACCGGGAAATTCTTCAGGTGTTTTATGTATCGATGCTACAAAAATATTTGTATGGTTAATCTCTTGTGGGATATCAAGAGGTTTATGTGAATGAAGACTTGTCATATGATGAATATCCGATACCTATTATTGATAGACAAGTAAGGAAGTTGCGAGCAAAAGAGATTCCTTTGGTGAAAGTGTTATGGTGTAATCATTAAGAGGAAAGAAGCTACTTGGGAAATGGAAAGTGAGATGCGAATCAAATACCACATTTATTCGAGGACTAATGTGAGCATATTTTATAATTCGGAGGACCGAATTTCTTAAGAGGGGAAGAATGTTATGGCCAAGAATTTTTATTTGGACAAATCAATTTAATAAAGGAATATATATTATTTTCTGTAGATAATTGTCAATGTGTATGAGGTAGCCTTGTGGTCTTTGGGCGATGGTTAACCTCAGATATCCCGTGTTCGAGTCCTGGCTAATACAGAAAGGAAGTTTTTTTTTCTTTTTCTCACGCAAAATTACCAAAATGCCCCTACTCCCTTTAAATGTTGCAGACGCCGTACTCCTTTCAGTATACTCTGAATCCATCGGTGGCACAGAGGGGAAAACGGCGAGAGCAGAGCGAAGACCTTCACGCAATCGATGTCATATAGCCAATTGTCGTTTCTGCCTGATCTGTCGCACTGGAGTTGTCACCTCAATCTCAGAGCAATTAGTTGATATTTGAAGCTGAGGAGTCGACGGAGGAGGATGGGAGCTGAGGATTTGAGTGAGGAAGTTTCACGCAAATGGGGTTGTTGTTGAGTGATTTCACTATTCTCTGTGTCGAGTTGCTGCCGTCATTGTCGTAGAATTACCGTCGCTGTTTCCAAGTGTGCTCTATACTGTAGCAAGTCTTTTGATTCAATCTCTTTTCTGTATCTGTCACGATGTAAGCCATGGCTATAGGCAACCGTTGCCATTCTTTTTCTCTGCCGTCACCGTGGAAAGTTCATATTTTTGAAACTCTTCTCGGGTGCCATTGCTGGGAGTCACGAATTGAAACTGAGAGGTATGTTCCTCAATGCCCCTACTCTGTTTGTGTTTTCTGTTGGCTCAGGGGGGCAAAAAAAATTCTTGTTGCTGTGAAGGGGCGTGTATGTTGAGCTTTGGGGAAAGGTTGCTGTTATGGGATTTTTGGAAATTCTGGAGTGTTTGACTCTGTATGTTCTGATCAGGATGGGATATGGTCGTGGGTGTTGATATCAATTCTCTATGTGCTCTGTTTTTGGGATGGTGAATGTGTATATGTGTATTATGCTGTAAATGTGGGTGCTGTGATGTTGTGCTTGGACAGTCTGTGGGGGTTGTAAATGCTGTGGATTGCAGGTTGGTTACTGTAGCTGCTATAGATTTCTGAGATCCTTGTCTCTGTTCAGTTTCGTTGGGGTTGGTGGTATGTTGAACCATTTCTTTTCCTTTTTGTGTGGATCAGTTTTCCCTGTAGTTGGACGAATAATGGTGGGCATCCCTCTGTTGGTCGAATCTGTGGAGGAATGAGCATGGTGGGTAGTTGATGTTTAGGACTATGGAACCTCTGTGAAATTGAACTGTGTGTGGTAAGTTTCCTCCGACGCGCTATATTCATAATGGTTATGTATTGTGGTTGTTAAAAATATATGTATCAAAAAGAAAAGAGAAAGAGCAGAAGCTGGTGTAGTGTGGGTCTATGGTTGCAAACAGAGGATTGTTTGGTTGATAGCATTAAGTATGTGTAAGTGCTGTTTTGAAAATATGGGTCAGTATATATATACATTTGGGTCAGTGTATGTCGAAGTCTGAACAAAGCTTGCTGTGTTTTGTGTTGACATACTTAGGAATTTATTTCATAATGATGAATTAATGTTTGAATGTTGGAATAGGGATTTTGATGCTGGATACATGTAATTATGTGTGATGCTTGCACTGTTAAGTTTTGGCAAAAGGATTAAGAAAAGTTGAAGCTTTGAGTGCACTGAAAGTATTTTATTATGAAAAGAGTGTTGGAATTGTTAACCCATGATCAAGACCAATTAAAGCCTTGGGAGCATGTTGAGCCCAATTGGTTAAAGATTGAAACTGAAAGTGGATTAGTAAGCTCACTGTGTTGCAAATGGAAGTATAAGATTGGTAAAACAGTGATTGTATAATGGATTTAAAAGGAGTTTGGTGTCTATACATTGTTGTCTTGTTCAGTGGTTGTGTGACTTGAGAACCCTTACTATGTTTTACCTTGGAATTCCGTATTATAGATTGAAAGCGTGAAATGAAATGGAATATTAGGTTAAAGATGAATTATTTCTGTTGAGACTTTGTTTAGAATGTTAACATGTCTTTTTGGGATTCCAGGGGATTGAGAAGTGAAATTAATTGAAAGATGATTGGCTGAAAGAGTAAAGGTTTAGGAGCGTGGCAGGTGAGTGAATAACGTTCCCTAAAATTTATATTTTCAAATGCATTGTCATTTCAAATGATTAATTTCAAATATGGATTTCAAAAAGCAAATTTTATGAATGTATGGTTTAAATCGTTAGAAGTGATTTTCTTTCAATTGGGTTACAAAAGAATTATGATTATGCATGAAAATAGATGAATAAGCTTTTTGAAAAGAGTTTGGCAAAAGTTGCATTGAACTGATGTTATTCACGAAATATATTCTTATGTGAATTTCATATGGTTTTACAGTAACTTGATTTTAAATGTACATGCTGGGGTTCTTGAGATTCAAAGTGGTTTTTACCAACGGTTATGGCATTAAAACGGTTGAGATTATTGTATGTGAAATAAACCCCATGCATGATGGAAATATTTTGAAAGGACGGAATACAGAACGCTGGTTGCTAAAAGTAGTACTGTTAGCCCTTGGTGCACCTTGGTTACCCGAGCTCGACGGATATACGTGGGTCTTGTACTCGCGACGGATATACGTGGGTCTCGTACTCGCGACGGATATACGTGGGTCTCGTACTCGCGACGGATTGTGGCCTCGAGCCACCAGATTATTACGTGGGTCTCGTACTCGCGACGGCTAGTGGCCTTGAGCTGCCAGAATAGTTAGTTACCCTCATGGACTGTGTGTCCACGTCTGTTTTTATTCTGTTAAAGTCCTGTGGAAAAGATTATGGTTTTGAAATGATTGTTTCTAAACGATTGATTTGAATGATTATTTCAGATTGATTTGAAATGGTTATTCTAGGTTGATTGAAATTATTATTTCATATTGTCGTTTTCCTTGAAATACAAATGTTTACAGAAAGGCTTGCATCAAATTACGAAATATTATGAAATACATTTTCAGCATGATTATGCATTATTGACTTCCGCAATCTTTTAATCATATTTTTGGGACGTTATTCACGAGTAGATTATTTGGCTTCAGATAGTGCAGGTGACCCTAATCCTCCCACTGAGCAGTGAAAAGCCTCGTTGCAGATCCGAAGCGTTGTTTTGAACAATATTGATTTTAATGTAATTATTTTTATCAAGTACTTGTGTTATTTTGAAAAAAGGGTAAATGCTCCACATAGTCTTTAGAAAAGATTTTGTTTATTATAGAAATTGTTATGGGAAATTTGAATATTTTATTAAGGTGTTAGGCTTTCAGAATGTGAAATTATTCATATTCTGTGCCGGTTACATTCTAAATTTCGGGACGTGACATTAATGTTGATGTTATTATATTGAGAAAGTTTATTTTATGATTTTCATTCAAAATAGTCATGTGGAATTTAAAATTTAATTTAGAAAGTTTGAGATTCTAAACTTGTTATTTGAAGAAAATTATCTTGAGAAAAATACTCTTGGGATATTATCAAGCTATTGAGATTTTGATTAATATGATTATTTTGATAATTATGCATTGAGTATATGTGAAGAGATAGTTGTATTTCTACCACATGGTATAGCCTCTATTGGAACTCGATAGTTAGCTTTTGTCCCACCAGTTGCTCATGTCCAACGCTAGGCAATCACTTGCAAGTTCAATCCAACACGCTCTTTGCGATTAGAGTCTTATACCAGTTCTACTCTGATTATTGCTTCTTCAAGCTCACCTTTCATAAATGATTCATTCTCTCATGGAAATTTTCTCTTTTCTCAAAGAAAAAGTCTACCTACTCATATATCGAGAATTCATATCCCGTCCTAAACCAATCCCAATCCCGGTTGGGATAGGACATGATATAGGAGGCAAAATGTATCCCGCCCCATTCTCAGGATGGGATACAAGGCAAGGATATCTTGGTCTTGACTCATCCTATAAACACCCCTACAATAGTTTGTCTTGGACCAGATCTATAACTATCCTTAATAGTTTATGTAGCCATAAATCCTATTTTTTATTTATTGAGATATATTGATTTTGTATATCATTCCACTGTAAATAATTGATCTTATCCTAGATCTATTTTGGTCTTGAAATTATATAATAATGGAAACAGTAACCCTAGTTGCTATCTCTATATATGGTTTACTTGTAAGTTTTACTGGGTACACCTTATATATTGCTTTTGGGCAACCCTCTCAACAACTAAGAGATCCATTCGAAGAACATGGAGACTAGTTGAAGTAATTAGCCTACCAATAAGTAATAAATGAAGCAATTAGGTCTATAAATACATTATTTTTAATGACCCTAATAAATAAATAGATAAATAATATAACTTTAACAAAAGATATATTATTTCTTATATTATTTTCACAAGAGGAATTGGATGGCTGAGTGGCGGGAGACGGTGCCGTTTAGTTTAAGGTAGTGAGTTTCAATCCCAACACCTACAAAAGTCAAATTTTATTTTTCAGCCACTACAGGAAATTACCAAATTGCCCCTCTGTTTAATTTAACAGCAGAACACACTCCTTTCTTCTATTTTGTAGCAGACGCCGTGCGCAGGAGAGAAGGAGATCTGGAAAAGCTTCGCGAGAATCCTCATCGTCTTGTCTCTGTAAACTTCCCCAATCTTTGAAGCTCTCCGGTGATAGTGTTGCTGCAGTTTGCCATTTCTCGTCTGCCATCCTACTCCTTTGTGTCGCTCTCGGCAGCTGCTGAGATTCCATAAACTGAGTTGCCACCGTCGTTGTCCTTTCTTTTGCTTAGATTTCAGTTGTTGGGTAGCTCTTCTTCCTCCTTTTCTGTTGTGTGGTTGCGTCAACGGGCTGCTGTCACACTTTCACCCATACTGCTATCGACTTGCACGCCATTGTTACTGTAGGGACTTCAGATCTCCGACTGCCTTCTCTATCACGGTGCAGTCTCGTCGGGTTGTTGCACGTCTGCCTTTGTTCATCTTCGATGGCCGTGGCTCTGGGAAGTCTAACCCATTTTTTCTTCTACTGTGTTGTCGGGTATCTCACCACTGTTTAAGCTTCCTCATTTCTGCAGTAACAGCTTCCAACGTCCCTCGCCTTACTGCTATTGAATACTCTTGCGTGTGGTGTATGGTAAGCCAACACATTTCCCTCTCCATTGAACATTCATAGCTTGGTTGGGTGATTTACTTTCAGCTTTTCCTCTGTTTACTGAAGCTATGAGTATAGGTTGCTAGTTGGAAATTGATCTCCATTTTTCGCACTGGATGTCGGGTATGTGAAAGTAATGAAGGTGGAGGAATGATTGATGTTAGGAAAGATGCTGTCAAGAGAGGTATATTGGTTTCTTTGAGGGATATATTTTGTGCAAACAATATGATAATCATATATGTGAAATGCCCTCATGTTGAAGAAGCACAAAAGCTTTTTAAAGAACTGCCTAATCAAAATATCATTACATGGATAGCATATGCACATATATATTTGGAAGTTTGCTGTTACGTGCAGGTGTAGCCTCTGTTATAGGAAGAATGTTTTTTGTAAATTGTGCAGGGGGCTCGGTTTGAGTTTTGGGAGGGAGAATAGTTGAACCAAAAGCTAATGGAAGTTAATATATAGTTGGAATTAAAGGGTATAGGGAAAGTGATGTGATTGTAGCAAGCTAAGGGTAATGGATATAAAAGTGGTGAATTTTATCCATGATAGATTTTGGAGTTTGAAAAATGAAATAAAAAGAGAAATTCTTGGAGGCTATTAATTGTGAATGCATATTTCATATTTAGAAGAAAAGAAGCTTAGGTAGATAAATGTCTTGTTTTCATAAATGAAAATATTTGGGATACATAGAATTATAGAAATATGTTATAATAAGCATTATAATTGGAATTCAAGTATTAATATTATTTTCAAAAAAATTTAAGTAAGGAGATAATCTTATTTTGAAGCATAGAGTTGAAATAAACTATATTAGAATATCGCAGGTAAGTGAATAACATCCTATTAAAGTGATATTTTATTAATGTTTTTATTTAAAGTATTAAATTTTAAGTATGATTTACTCAATATTTATATGATTTAATTCTCCTAATGTTATTATTGATTTTTCCTTTCAATTTTCTTATTATATTATCATGTTTATGGATGGAAATGGATAAAGAAAGTTTTGAAAAGAAAAGACTTTGGTGAATGTTATATTGGGTGGAAGTTTCTTTTTGAAATATTTTTATGTAAATTTTATTATTTGAATAATATTTTATATGAATTGAAAGAAATTTTTTTAAGGTTTTATTTTGATGTTCAAACTGGGTTTCAGTATGGTGAAACACTCTTGTTGAAATTCCAGTATTGAAAACTGTGGTGATCATTTAATGTTAAATTGACCCTACGCATACTTGAGAATTATTTCGAAGATGACTGAATATAGAACGCTGGTTACTAACAGTAGTACTATTAGTCCTTAGTGCACTATGATTAAAGCTGAGTTTGATGAATATTCATGGGTCTTGTACTTACGCCGGATATTCATGGGATTTATTCTCGCGCCTATTATTTGTAAGTCTTGTACTTGCACCTATTATTCATGAGTTTTGTACTTACACCTGTTTCGTGGCTTTGAGCCGCGCTTTGAAAATGTTTCTGTTTGTACTTTAAATTATGTTTTTAGGAACGTTATTCACTAGTATATTATTTTAGCTTCAAATATTATTATAGATTCTGATCCTCCAGCTGAGCAGTGAAGAGCCTCATGTCCTATCCGCAGTATTGATTTTTGAAACATCCGATTATAATGTAATTATAAATTTATGAAATATTTGTATTATTTTGTTGAAAGTTTAAATGTTCTACCTAGTCTATAACTAAGGTTCTTGTTATTTTAGAAAAATATCAATATGTGATTTGTAATATTTGTAGTCAGTTGTAGAATTTTTGGATAGTTTGTTATCCAAAGACAATCTTACCAAAATTTTTATGGATGACTTTCTTTTTTATTTAAATGGAAAAAAATATATTATGCTTATTATTTAAAACATTTTATTTAAGATTTAAGATTTAAAGAATATGAATTTATTCATGTTCTGTGCTGATCACCGCTCAAATTTTGGAGTATGCTAGTTTTTGTTAGAATTCTCTAAAGAGATTTAAAAAATTGAGGAAATTTAAAAAGAAATGGGGGTTATGTTAAGTTTTCTTATTCTATTTATATTTTATATTATATTGATTGAATTATTCTATTTTTATTGTTTGAATTATTCTATTTCTAAATTATTATTAATTGAATAAACCCAATCTCTATATTTTTCTTTCCTTTTTGCATACGCAATTTTTTGTATATATGTCAATTATTTATGTAGTACTAATATAACATAATTGCTTAGTTTTTTTACTTACTTTAATTTGTTTTAATTTCAATTTAAAATTGAACTAATTAATACTTTTAATATTAATTATATTAATTAGAATTAATTATATAGTAAAACCGGGTTCTTGTCTATACCTAGGAAACAATATTCCAATCATATTGACGTTACCGATTATCATTCTTCATTTATTTTATTGGAACGAACGTCACCTATCGTTCGATGGCATTTAACTATACTCCAACAAGCCGGCAACAAATATTTTATGTATACTTAAATTAATCGCACCCAACCTCGGAAATAGTTTTGGTGTTCATTAATTACAGGTGCTTATCATTAAGATCAGATTTGTACGGTGGAAATTACAGTTTCAACTATTTAGATATAAAATTTTTAATTGATTATTTTTAAATAATAAAATCATTTTTTTAAAAAAATTGACTTTCAATATATTATCTTTATTTTAAATTATATACCAATTAAAATAATAAAAAGCATAAACTTCGACCGTTTAGGTTTGCATGGACGGTCCAGATTTAGCGAAACACAATCCACCTCACGCTACACACGCCCGTAAAAAAAAATTATTGAGATTGTTAATAACACCAAGAGGGTATTAACTAAAGGTGATCTGGATATATAAATTGAGTAAAAATATTCAGAATAATAAATAAGAGACGCCAAATAGAATAGGATGAAAATGTCTGTTACGGCCAATATATAGAAGAGAAAAAAAATGTTAAACAGAAAAACACAAAACAGTAGTAGCTTGTTATATATAATTAATTCATAACTCTTCCTTTCTGGCCTATGCCGGCATCAAATGGATATAGAACTAGATACATAACTAATCTAATTTGAATTCTTTACAATAGATTTCAATTATTTACATATTTAGCCATTTAACTTTATACAATATTTTATTTTAGTCCCTTCATTTCTTAAAATATCTTTTTACGATCCTCTAACTTTATACAACATTCAGTGATAGAAATGGTTTACTTATATATCCATGACTTTCTTAATCTCTTCATCAGAGCAATAAGAAGAAATTTTTGAGGTCAGGAGAGAAAAGCACAGAGAAAAATGAGTCTTGAAGTTATCTCTACAGAAATGGTGAAACCTTCATCTCCTGCACCTCTAAATCTTCGCCATTATCATCTCTCCTTCCTCGAACAGCTTAGTCTGCAAATCAACAATCCTATTGTCTACTTCTTTGATGCCAATGATGTTGTAAACAAATTGAACTTCAACGAAGCTTCCGATGTTCTCAAGAAATCGTTATCTCAGGTCTTAACTCACTTCTACCCACTCGCCGGAAGACTCATCACCAACAACTTAATCGTAGACTGCAACGACGACGGTGTCCCTTACACAGAAACCAAAGTCAGGTGCCACCTCAGCCATGTCATCAACGACCCGTCCCCGGCTGACTTCACCAAACTGCTTCCCCACGACATGGATGAGATCGTGGACACAATCCTAGGTGTCCAATTCAATGTCTTTGATTGCGGCGGAATAGCCAAGTCGGAGTATGTCTTTCCCACTGTCAAGACACGCAGCAGAAATTAACTTAAAAGTTTTTCCATTCCTTGACAGGATCTACCGTATGTGTTTAAGTCAAATGGGAAGAAGCATTATCTTCAGTGTTCCTCAGCGACTTCCACAGCTTCTGGTCACGACGTTTACAGCTTCTCTCCGCGGCCCGTGCTCCCTTTCTAATCGTAAGAAGTCGACGACTCAGGTTGGCTTCCTCTATTAGTATCCACACGAACAGCGTTCTAACCACGAACGACATGCTAGCGTCTCCTGTCCCTCCAGGGCTTTCTCAAGAATTCGTCATCTCCGTCTCTATTTCGGCAGTTTCTTATTTGCAAACCTTTTGCAAATTCCCCTTCGGCCTTTCTGTGTTCTATATCTTTTTAAAATGTAGCTCCTAAAATCAGATATATAGGATGCTATGCGTTTTCCTCTACCGAATTAGATTTTGGAGTTAATCTTATATTAATTCTGAAATTAATACAATACCATATATTGTATAATTTTATAAGAAATTAATTAAATAAATAATATTTATATTAAATCCATCCCACATATTTAATTCACCTATTTATTTAACTTAAAATAAAGATAAGACTGAACTATATTTGATTTATTCTCATAAATCAAATTTGAGATATCATATCAATTTGAATTTCAAATTCAAACGTGATAGAGATTTAATTTATTCTTATAAATTAAATCTTATAAATATCTATTATATGAGATATCCTATCAATTTGAATTTCAAATTCAAACGTGATAGAGATTTAATTTATCCTTATAAATTAAATCTTATAAATATCTCTTATATGAGATATCCTATCAATTTGAATTTCAAATTCAAACGTGATAGAGATTTAATTTATCCTTATAAATTAAATCTCATATATCTCTTATATATAATGTATATATACGAATTTATATATATACGAATATAAATATAAATAAATATATACATCTACCCTGGATCATTCATTGAATCTGGACATGTCTTGGATTCAATGAATCTGGACATCATAGCTCGTGTTGGGCTATTTTGTGTGTGACCCTGTAGGCTCATATGAAATTGGCAGTGGGCCATTTGCTATACTGGCCCACAAGTCGCAAGCGGTCTCTAGCAAGACATAATGACTACCCAAATCATATGAGGATCGTTAAATGATGTAACCTTTTATATAACCATATCATGTCCCTTCTGTCACGCGATATTTTGGTCATGAATGAGGAATGGATAATGTCATTCTCTTATTCATACCCGTTACTTTCTCAATCCCTGAGTAGTATGACTATAGAAATGGAACTACCTTTCCATTACAATATGGCCATACATTTCGCAGACCCACTCATCGAGGGGCTCAGTAATATCTCTCTACGAATGTGAGGGACAAAATCCATCTTGACCATTCATATTCCTCCGCATAAAAAATCACTAAACACAAACATAGTCTTTATGATCACTCGGTCAAAAGTGACTTTTGACTAGGTCAAAGCTGAGCGCTTGTCATGTAGGAATCCATGATGATCTCAAGTCAAATGGCATAGTGACATGGTTTGGATATGAGAAAAGCTTATGACGTAACCCATGCAGTTCTCTCATAGCGGGTCGGTCCAACACCATGTACTCTTACATGTGCCTATGACTTTGATTTATATATCTATACTTCTTTAAAATCATATTGGTCTTATTTCATCTCTGCCCCCGTATAGATGACCGACTAGGGACACTTAGGATAAGATCATAAATTATCCAAGGATAGTCATCACAGTAAATATGCAAATAATATGATAACACAATTAATAAATTTATAAATCAATAATGTTCATAAAATAATAATTGGCCCCTATGGTACAATTTCTAACACCCACAAGGTTGTCGACGCACTCTCTCTTTTCCAGTTCGTCAAGAGCTGGGCCGTCAGACACGTGGCGAACCAGAACCAATCAGAACCCACTTCCATTGTTCGTCACTCTTCCCGCCAAAAGACATGTTGGGATACGACCCGAGGTCAATCATCGGCCAGCACAAAGTGGTGAGCAAGAGGTTTGCATTCGAAGCATCCGTAATAGAATCTCTGAGAACAAAATTCTCTAAAATGAAGAAAGAAGGCCAAAATCCTCCTTAAAGATTTGAAGCGTTATCAGCTTTCATATTCGACCGGTTTATTGCAGCCACAAAAGAAGAAAAAGAAGGTAACAACAAAAAGATTCACTTATTGTCATTCTTAGTGAATATTCGCCCAAAAATGGAGCCTCCATTGCCAGAATTTGCGACCTGGAACTATTACTTGTTAGTTGAATATTTTCCAACGTTAGACGAGAAAGGAGAGTGCTACGACCTACTAGGAAGACAACTAAGAGAGGAGCTAAACAAAGTCGACAATGATTTTCTCGAGAAGCTTCGAGGGAGCAAAGGATCGAGCACTTTGGAAACGATAGAAGAGGTAGAAAGAGTTGGTGATGAGAATGGTGAGATAGTGAGGTTTCATATTACTTCAGTTTGTAGGTTTCCGGTGTACGAGCTTGAGTTTGGATGGGGCTACCCAATATGGGAGGGAACACCTATGTGGAAATTCAAGGATGCGATTATATTTAAAGACACCAAATCAAATGGAGGCATTGAAGTGTATGTAAACTTAACAGACGAGGACATGGCTAAGTTTGAACGTGACGAGGAGCTTGTTGCTCATGTTTCTACCACGGGCTTAAAATGATTTTGTATGGGTGTTTATCATTATTATTGTTGTTGTTTTACCATCCACGTGTAGTTTTATTGTCAATTATTGTTCTCCGTCGTCTCCGACTGAAAGTTATGGGTTTGTTGTACAATTGTTAATTAAATGGAAAAGGTAAAGTTTTATCTTTTACGAGAGTGTTTCAAATGTTTACTCCCGGAACAATGTGACTTTTATCCATTTATCTTTATGATTAAGCTAAATGGATAAAATTATTTACCAATTGCATGCTCCTATAAGATAAAGTATTGAAGAAAATCGGATATACTTTAGATTGGTCAACTTCTGATTTGTTATAGCTCTCATCGTCTTTTTTGAATTTCAAAACTAAAAAACAAAAGTGATCCCAATTTGTGAATTTCCATTAATTTTTGTGTGTGCAGAATTCATAATTGGGTGCTTATTTTCTTTCCATTTACGTACAATGTGCTCTTGTTAATTGTCCACTGCATCTATATCATTGATAGCTTATATGTTCGTCGAAAGAAAAATATTGGTTTGTTTTATGCCAAAGTAAATGGAATTTAGTCACTTAAGTTCAGTATTTTCAGTTTTTTAATTTTAAATCCATTAATCTCATTAATAGAAAATGAAGCTACTACTACTTCTTAATAGATGAGTTAATTTGAGAGTTAAATTTAGTCCTAAATATAATAATTTAATCTATTTTATATTTATAATTTTTACCCAATTTTATTCATAACTTATAAATTGATATATAATCTAATATTATACATGAGTACTTTGGAGAGATTAAATTATATTTATTATAATTAATTGATTTATCTGATATTTTTAATATAATTAAATTAGTTAACTAGATTTTATATTAAATCGGAGGGAGTAACTTAGATAAATTAAAATAGTTCTGACTTCAAGTATGCTTACATTTTAGTCTTTTAATATAATTTTAATACTTTAATACAACCATCCTTAATATATATTTTTTTTATTTTATAGCTTAGATTTTTGAAGGGATTGTTTCGTGATAGCAAGAGATTATGAGAAGTGAGAACAAAACATACTCTAACTGAGTAAAAGTTGTAGAGAATGAAAGAAAGACTTTTCCATGAATGTCTCAAGGAAAAAAAATTGACTATATTGGAGGAAATGCAATGAACCAATTGATCATAGAGAAATTTATATTTTTGAAGAAAAATGTTTAAAATCAGTTGAAGAGGAGGATAAAAAGACGGGTTTTGAAAAAATAATATAATGATGTTATGAGGAACTAATGTTGCTCCTTATTATAAACTATATCTTATATTAAAAAGTGAAAAAGTAATATAAATTTTATGATTCTTTATAGTAATTAATATTTGCTCACAAAAGTCTTTTAGTAAAATTTTCTTTAAAATCAGTCCCTATAGTTCCATACCATTCCAAATCAAGGCCTAGGCGTTCTGCAGTTGTATCTCAGCTCTATTTTCTTATTGATAAATTGATTCTCCTGCTATTCTCTCATCAGTAACAAGGCTTTATATGATTAGTAAAGTGGCTACAATAACTTGATCACTTTATCAAAATATTTTTACAAAAGAATAACATTAAGAGCATAAGAAACTAAATAGAAATATGATCCGAATATGCACAATTGAGCAATGATGTGCAACCAAAAGCTAAATGCACATTTTCCTAATTTGGGTATTCAAAATATGCACAAATGCATTTAATGTATATAAAATTCAAGAAAAATGTGTTGAAATTACATCACGGAGATGTTAATCGGAGAACTAAGTAAAGTAGACATGGATTTGATTGTGAAGCTTCGAGATGTTAGTGCCGTTTGCTTTCACTTCGTTGTGTTGGTTTCCGGTGTACGAGGTTGATTTTGGATGGGGAAATCCGGTGTGGGCAGGACCACCTACGTGGAAATTCAAGCCAAGCTAAATCTATTCTCCTTTAGTTTCCTAATCTAGTCACCATTTTTATTCTTGTTTGACTACAAATTTGTGTAGATTCAACGAGTTTGAAGCTGAAATTAGAGGTTAAAATTAGAAAGTGAGTGATAGAGTTAAAAAAGATGCTTATACACAAAATCTAAAGTGATTAAAAACTATTTAAATAATTTTAAATTATTAGGAGAAACAACACTTATTTTTTTAATAATAAAAATAAAGTTGACTTTCATGATAAAAAAAGATTATATTTTTTCTTTTTTTTTATAACGAAATTTTTGAAAGAGATTAAGTTTACCTATCATCTAATGCCAATATGAAGTATTTATTACAATACTAATATTGACAATAAAAAATTGGCTTGATGTTTGTTCCCTTGATATTATTATTTCATGTTATTCTTTTGAAAAAAATTGATTTTTCTCATATCTTAAAAGGGCTGAAGAATTATTGTTATTGGATTAAAAATGATATTTGATCTTGAGATAGATAAAATATGATAAAAAAGGAAGCTGACTTTCATGATAAACATAACAAAAGAATAACATCTGCCTCTTGTTTGGTTTTTGGGACATCCTTTTTTTTTCCTCTTTGGGGAGAAGAATAGGTTCTTCACTTTTCAGTGAATACTGTACAAAGATGGCCCAAGAAAGTAAATCGAACCAAACAAAAGAAGTAAAGCTGAGAAAAATGAAGAAACTTTTCAGTGAATACTGTACAACGATGGACCAAGAAAGTAAATCGAACCAAACAAAAAAACAATTAAAGCTTAGAAAAATGAAGAAAATGTGGAGATGCGGGGTATCGATCCCCGTACCTCTCGCATGCTAAGCGAGCGCTCTACCATCTGAGCTACATCCCCATTTCTGATTTTATGGTGAAATAATTTTATTTAATGAATAAACAGTCCGTATTAAAGAGCAAAATTACAAATTGCAAATAAAAATATAAAATCCTTTTAAAAATTCATAAATTAATCTATTAATAATTTTTATTATATGTATATATATATATTTTTTTTATTAGAGACAATAATACTTAATGTCCTGAAGAACACTTAATCTAAACACTTAATCTAAACACTTATTCTAATTTTAATTCATTATATTATAAAAAATTGCCCTTTCCATTTAATTCAACCCGAGTTATTAATAATTTCTTTTAGTATTAATGATTAAGCATCAATTTGTCGCCTCATATATAAAGATCCAAGTTTCTGGCCGGTTTGAATAGACCCAAGTACGGTTTCCTAATTTTTAATTATAGCTCTTAATTATGTCCTTTCAATTATTATGTTTTTCTTATGTGTCTTGCCTGTTGCCAACTACGTACGTACTCATCAATTATTATTTTACTTTCAGCACTCATTAAATCTACTTATCTTCATACGATTATTGATATATATTTCCTTTTGATTTGTATTTTGAATAGTACTGTGTTTTACATATATAAATAGTCACCATTTATTTACCTAATGGAAGTTTTACATATCCCTATTACCCTTTCTGTTAATTGATTGAAAGTTATCGGTTTGCATTTTAAGAAAAATAACGTCAAAAGCCTTCTCTCTTGTGAAAATATTATAAAATGTTTAGTTTTTAATATAATAATCTGCTTTTTATGTATAGATCAGTAATTGTAATTGGGAGGAGTCTATCCTTTTTTCTCTATCTTCTCATTAAAGAAGATTTGTTTTTATTGTCTGTGAAAGACATTTTAATTAAAAACACTTGGATGGATTTATTAGCTTAGAAGTTTGTTAATTAAAATTAAACAGCTTGAGAAACAGTCGGATGAATTTATATACAACTTTACACATAATCTTATTTCTCAAGTATTAAGAATTACACTAAATTAAAAATATTATGGGTTAAATTGCATCAAATTAAAAAGATTATAGGTAAAATTATATCATAAATAATATTAGAATATTAGACATATACAAAATAAAATCAAGATATTACATATTATATAACCCAATATTCTATAAACTCATGCTGCTGTGAATGTGAGACTTCCCTCCATGTGTAATTTATAAAAATATCTATATATAAATACTTTTAAAGTTGTATTGTTTGCCATGAGAAATATTTATATAACTTGGTAATGTTATCTGAACTATATCTAATTAAAATATAACAATTCAACATATTTTAATATAAGTTGGTAGATGACTCATCCGAAACAATTTATGATTTATTTTGTTTTTAAGAAAAATAAACCCTTTAATTTAGCTTAGATGATTTTTTATTCTTTCAAATTAAAATATTTATTTTTTTAAAATAAAATAAATTGTGAATATTTTCTTACGAGTCATTAGTTTGTATTTTGATTGAATAGACTTCAAATGATATGACACTCCTAAAATATATAAGTATTTCTCTTAGTTCTCTCTAATATAATATCAAGACCTAACTTGCCTAGATATTTTGTTACAATAAACAAAAGAAATAGTTTGAAGGCATAAATTTAATCTTTATAAAGCTCTTATATTTCTTCTAAAACTTTTACTTTATTCTATTTTCTCTTTAATTTTAATGTATTATTTGAGTAAATATATTTTGATTGGAGACAATTTCTATGATGACCAAATTGGATAATTTCCAACCTTACTCTCTCTAACTTCTCACCAACTTTGCTCTCAAGTTAATATGTGATGATTTCTCCACATAAAATACTCTCCCGTGCTTAATATATGATATAATTAGAGAGTTAAATTTGATTTTAAATATAATAACTATTTTTTATATTTATTAGTATTCTTTCAAATTACCTTTATTAATACTCCCTCAACAATAATTAAATAAGATAAGTAAAGATGGAGTTAAGGAATATAATTAGAGCATTTTAGAAAAAATATATCATATTAACTAACTTAACTAATATAATAAAATTAGTTAAATATATCATATATCAAGAATCAAATAAGTATTTTATAGTGGTACGTCATGAAGACTAAAGAAAGATAAGAAAATAGCGACTAAGATATATTAGTGTATATTCTCTTTCTATTTTTCTACTTCTTTCTTTTTTTACTTCACCAAAATAAAACACCTCAGAAGATAAATACTAAACACTGCATTTCTTTGATCAGAATTTTGATATTCTTCTCTCTTACTCTAGTACATGCATGCAAACTCCTTCATGAAATAAAATTCACATATTAATTAATAATAATCAATTTGTCACCTCATAATCTCATTTTAGATACCAGTTCAATTCCGAATGGTCCCCTAAATTAGTTACTTGAGCCATATATAAATAATATATCCAAATACCAATAATTGTGTCCTTTCAATTATTTTTTCCCTTAAATTATTAGAGTGATACCAACTATACGTACCCTTCATTTACTATTTTACTTGCATTAGTTGAGCAGTCACCAGTCACCACATCAACTTTATCTAATTGGTTCATAAATTATTGATATTTCCTTTTCATTGATTTGCATTTTGAATACCAAGTTTCACATATATAAGCATTCATCATGTGGTTTTATGTGTATCAGTGCTTTAAGTTTCAGAATATATTTACCAAAATGGAAGTGATAAGTAGAGAAATCATCAAACCATCTTCTCCTACACCTTCTCATCTCCAAATTTATCCACTCTCCTTCATAGATCATCTTTGTCCCCCCAACTATATCCCACTCGTTTTCTTTTACCAAAACCAGAGCTTTGAACCGGACAACAGTGGCGACAATGAAGAAAGAACCAAAAAGCTGAAGAAATCGTTATCTCAAGTTCTATCTATGTACTACCCATTTGCTGGTAGACTCAGAGATCAAATTTCCATAGAATGTAATGATGAAGGAGTTACATTTATAGTCACCCACATGAAACACAAGCTCTCAGAGATCCTGAAAGACCCAAAAGAAGAATCTCTCAACCCTCTATTCCCAGATGACATGCACTGGAAAAAACCGGCCGGTCCACTCGTAGCGGTTCAAGTAAACCATTTTGAATGTGGAGGAACAGTGATAAGTGTGTGTTTGTCTCACAAGGTTGCCGAAGCCTCTTCTTTATGCCACTTTGTAAAAGACTGGGCTTCCATAACCACAAAAAAATCTCAAGTAACTTCCCCTCATTTCAATGGAGCATCAGTATTTCCCATGGTTGATGACTTACCAACTTTCCCGGAGGAAAATGATGGGAAAATTAAAGAGAAAATGGTATCCAAAAGGTTCGTATTTGACGCCACAAACACCAGGTCCCTGCTCGCCATCGTGACCCGCCAAGGAGCTGAAAATAACCCTACAAGAGAACAAGTGGTAGGAGCGCTTATTTATAAATGTGTGGTTTCATCTTTGAGGTCAAGTAGTTCAAAGGATCCAATAAACCAATTAACCACATATCTCAATGTTGCTTTAGACCTACGTGCTGGATTGGTTCCTCCACAACCAGAGAAATCAGTAGGAAACTTGGTTTGGGGTTTTGCGGTACCAAGTCCGAACTCGCCAGAAGAAGAAGAAGAAGAAGAATTACACGAACTAGTAAGGAAGGTTCAAAAGGGGTTATCTGAATTTTGGGATACTTATTCCAAAGGGTTTGAGAAAGAACACATGATGAAGATCTTGGAGGTTTTGAAAGCTACATCATCAGGAAAATCTGATGATACTAATAATTTAGTTGTGTTTAATGTAACAAGTTGGTGTGGAATTGGAATGTACGAGGCAGATTTTGGTTGGGGAAAACCAAAGTGGGTGACAACATGTGGATGTCCTCCAAAGAAAGATGTGGCACTGTTGATGGATTCAAGAGATGGTGAAGGAATTGAAGTGCTTGTGACAATGGAAGAGAAAGACATGGCTTTACTTGAAGCCAATGTGGAACTTCTTCAATATGCTTACATTAATCCAAGTGTTATTGTAGCTTAGCTTCCCTCTAAACTGAGAAAGTATTTCCAGATCTTTTAAAATAAAAGTGATCTATGTATGTTTGTTTGTTTCTCAATAAACAAAATGGTGTTATATCTGATGCATTCAGAGAGAAATTAAGGAAAGAAAAAAAAAGTTTAGAAAGAATGTAAGAAGCCACGTATATTGCTTTTGGAAGATTGTATAGCCATCTGCCACCTTGTGACATATACACACACTTGTTGCCATTCCTCCATAGGTGAAATAGTTTACTTAATAACTTGTCTACTCTTCAATTAGATTAGAATATAGGATAGGTCACCAAATTAGATCTTATATTTTTTTATCTATTTATTATACTCGAAACAACATCATTTTGGTTTTAAAAAAAATAGTACCCATCAAATTTATACTTTAATAACTATTTTGTCAGATAATATTTAATTTATCTATGAATTTTTTATTTATTCATAGATCAATATTTTTTTATCTGAATATTATTCTTTTCATAATCATATATAATTTTTTTTATATATTTTAATTATATTATATTATTTTAATCATGATTATTTGACCCAAATCCAATTACAATTGGGCTACTAAGTTTTAAACACCGTCTTAATTGATTTAATGAACATTCCAACATTTAATATTTTGCTAAAAGAAAACCACCAGTACATAGTAAGAAGGAAAAATGATTAAGTAAAATGTTTACAACAATGGAGGGGAAGCTTATAATGATTGTGGGATTGTCACTGTACTAGCGGCCGGCAGTCAATCATTTTTAAAAATCAACTAATTAAGTCTACAAGTAATGCAATCTTAATTAATGAAATCTTGTTGTCCAATTATTGCGTTCCACATGCCAACATGACCAATATTTTATGCATTCAAATAAATATCGGCATCATCATCTCTGGCTTATCATAAGTTACAAAATAAAAATTCAACATTAATTTTTTTAGATTAAGTTTTGAAGATCTCTAACCCATGTTAGTGAGAGTTTCGGAATTCACTCACATTTTCCCATGTGATCCAAAAGCATTTTGGTGAAATAATTGGGAACATCCCATGTACTATCAAATAGTGATCAAAACTTATGAATAGTATCTATGGATGGTCATAACTTCCTCTGTCATATCCATGGCCAAATATACATGTCAGAAACACGTAAAATAAATGTCATAAAGTCTCACCTATTGAATTAGGATTTCTTTTTTTAAAAAAAAATGATTTTTTATTAATATAAAAGTAAAATTAATATTAATCTAATGTATTTTATGAGATATCTTCTAGGGAGAATCTTGATAAAATCCCCTTTAAATATACAAAATCTAAATAAGGCCTACACTTTTGACTGATTCCTAATCAGAAAAAGAGATATCATTAGGGATTTTATAATATGATCAAATGACTACAATGCCCTTGTCATTAAAAGAAGCTGTCTTGGTCGAAACCTGTCATACTCATGTGTCACTTAGAAGAGTGCATACTTCTGTCTCCGTGAGATAAAATTGTTTGTATCAATCATCAATTTGCTGAAAAATCTCAATTTTACGCAAACTAAAACCCTCAAACTATACTGGGGGTATTTTAATCTTTTAACAACATTAAAAAATCCCTACTAAAGCTTCTTGGCCTGATTAAGAATTAACATAAAGTGAAGACTTTATTTAGATTTTTGTTATTTCAAGGGAATTTTATTAGGATTCTCCCTGTCTACAAGCCTTTGCAGCTCATGGTTTACTCTTCTCCTTCACATGGGCGCTCATTTAAAGCTTGACCCTATCATTCATTAGTCATGGGGTGAGTTTTGTTGTTTCTTTACTGCTTTACACTGTATTCTTTCAATTTCATAGTAAGGATATTTTGATATTTTAACAAATGGATATACATTTTAAATAAAGTTCAAACCCTATGTATATTTCACTCCTGTTACTTCCACTCTAAAAACAACTTTTCCATCATAACAAAGGAGTCATAGGTTTTACCATTCTATCATTTCCATTTATATTGATGTCGTCAAATATGAATTAATTATTGGGCAATAAGTTTTTCATTTCCCTATGTATGTTATCATAACTGTAACTACTAATTTTATTAGTCATGTGATTAAAATATGGTTGAAGAGAAACTTTGAATGGCAAAATAGGTAGAAACCATGAGACTTCTATAATGATATGAGGTAGTTTTATAAGACCTCTATCATGCATTTTGATGTAGTCATGAGACTTCTATCATGCATTTTAAATTTGATATACCATCGACATGAGATAGCCATGAGATTTCTATCATACATTTTGATATAGCCAATGGAACTTTTATCATACAATTTGAAGCTTTAAAGTTCTTTATATGTCATGTTCTACTCTGTCTTCTAATTTTAAAGCTAGTACAAAGTTGGTTTGTTTTGTTATTAGTCAGTTTTACACTAGAGTTCTACCTATTGTCACAAAAACTCCTCGTCATCCTCCTATTTCGCATTTTTCATTTGTTTTCCTGAATGTCAAGAAAAGCACATCTAATGAAGTCATGAGGAACAAAAATGAGGGTGAGTGTTGAGTGAATGCTCTTATACAAGGTAATGTCTGAATATGAGAGAAAAGAAAGTGAGAGACAAAGAAAACATAGGAAATCGAAGAGAAAAATGAATAATCAAATGCTAGTGTTTTAAATAATATAATCTCTGTTAAAAAGAAGCCTTATTCTTATAAACTAAGTAATAAGCTCTATTAAATCAAAACTTCATAAAAATATAACTCACATTCCCAATTAATCCCAATGACTGGTTAACCGGATTGAATTTTGGACTTTGTAGTTGCTGGGTTCAGCCCAAAATGAAAATGTAGGGAGGGGAGAGAGACTTAGACTAGACCGGACCATTAATTGAACCAAGCCCAAACCAGTAAGACCAGGTTTCTAAAAGGGTTGGATTAAGCGACGCTAGAGAAACATCCTAATTTTTTAATATCTAAATTTATATTTAAGGTTAATAGACAACTCGTCCTACCCGATATTTGTATCGCCTAAGAGAAAATAAGACTTTACTCTACCATTAGATCGTAGATGAACCTAACCCCTTTTTAAAAAATTTTATACTAACAAAAAAAAACAAAGCTAAGTGGGAGATAACCAACGTAGATAGAGTGTGAGTTTGGCCAATCATTAAAAAATGCACTTTTTCAAGCAAAACTATGGTTTTGCTTAATTCCATAAACACTAAAAAAAAAAGTAAAAAGTGATTATTGAATTAGAAATTCGATGACGAGAAATTATTAGGGACGACCAGTAAACAAAAAAAGTTTTTTTTTAAGTTCTCATGATTTATTGGGAAGAAGGATATGTAATGTAATTGTCAGTGACTCAGATGAGATAGTAAACTTGATTACAAAGATTAATATCACATGACATCTATCTAACGAGCAAACTAGAGAATATCACAATCAGACTTGTTTCATATCACCTGTTGGGTACTAATATTTTAAACTAGCTGCAACACTTGTTTCATATCTTGCAAACAAATTTTGGCCATTTTCAAATTAGAACTGTAAATTAAGTCAGACTTGTAACTTCAGTCTCAACTCACAAATAACTCAATTAAGAATTAAATAAAATCATATTATATTACATGATATAAATTATGCTAAGGAAATTATATTTCAATTCACTTATGCTTAAGCGTATAAAACATTATATATGTATGACTTCAGTAAGATTAATCCCAAACCGATTCATTGGATGAAGCTGAGCTTGAGAAGCTGATGTACTGAACATGTTGAACTCAAAATAGTCAGTAGTGAGCCCGACCTGGCTGAAGCTTTCACAGAAGTAGAAGAAATCTGGCCCAAAGATAATCTGAATATGGGTATGAGGAGCAAATAGCAGAAGCTTGATATCTGACTGAGAGTTTAACCTCCTGATCATGAAGCACACGAACGATGCCAGAGCGCCAGTGAAAAAACAAGACTCCCGAAAGAAGATGTTGCCTTGAAAATGTCTAGGTGGCTATGGCGGTAGGGACAACAATCGTTGTGCTGGTTGCAGCTTTTGAAGCAGCAATCTCTTCTAAGCGCTTCCATGAGGCTTCATGTTTTCTTGTCATTGCCTCTAATTTTGATTCATTCTCTTGGAAGTTATGCAAGCATTCCTCAAATAACTCGGGATCAACTTCGGAGAAGATTTTAAGCACGTTATGAGTCAAGCTCCTGACCACCTGATTCCAGTGGGCCCGGCCACTTCTCTCCAAAGCAGGGAAGATAATGGGTAGTATAACTTTACGGTTTTGTCTGATTAAATTCTCAATGTGCTCATTGTTCCACAAGTACAATGCCCTTTCTGCGACCTGCAAAAGAAAGCAACTTATCATTATAAAGGAGATTGGAAACACCCCACTTGAAATAATCAAGTTATGCAATTTTTAACCATCATCATGCCAGATTACAATGGCAATTAGTTTTTAAGCAATTCTCAAACTGACAGAGTTTGTTTGTCATAGATCAGTTCATCCCATAAAAGGCAAAAGCTTAAGTGGTTGAAATTAACAAGATGAACCAGATAATTATAATGATAATTCTTCTCAATGATCTACTCAACCTTTCAAATAAAAGGTCGAAATTGCATCAAGCATATTTAATGAGATCAATTATAAAAAAAACTAGGTAGAACCCAATATATTACTGCATAGAGTTTGAAGAATGAGCAGCATTATTCACTACCAGCAACTAGAGTAGCCTGATATAAATTTTATATCATTCACTACCAGCTAATAGTGTAGCTTGCTATAAATTTTATATCTTGTGTTGACAGAACATGAGTACGTGAGTCATGACTTGTACATCTTTATGCAAATCAAGAGAATCATCAAGTTCTTTACACCCTAGATCACAACAGTAACAAATGTTTGTCACTTCTGACCAACAATAAATATAAGTAGGATCTGATCAATGCTACAACCAGTCACCATAACCAAAGTAGACTGCTCTAATCACTTTGAACACCATAATAATACAAGTGTGCTACCATCAGAGACAATAAAATCACCCTATCAGTACTATTGGGCTAGTAGTGGTCAGTTGACCCAATAAACATACAAAACTGAGAATTTCTGTGTTAGGTGTTGTAAACCACATTAACCATCATAATTATGAGTACGTTACCAATACAAGGGGCAGACTGCAAACATCTTGAGTACTACTGGACAGAAAGTGGAGATCAGTTAGCCCAACTTTTTTTTTTTACCAAACAGTTACTCCAGCCTTGACCACGCCAAACTCAAATTACCCATCTGCAAAGCCTAACATATTTAACACCAATTCCTGTATAACCAATCACAAATTATAAACATGTCTCCCCTTAAACGTGAAAGCCCACATCCTTGTAGTTTGTTCTAACAAAATATTTTATGGGTGATTAGATCAATAATAATTTCCCAATGTGGTGTAAAAGGATATTTCATCTCTTATTTGAACTAACCTCACGCAGTTATAATTTAGCTTGTGCATGTTTTGCACCATCAAACCATAAAGTTGAAAATGAGATATTTAATTCATAAGATAAGCATGATTGGTAATCCTCGCAACGTCTACAGAACACCTCTAGTTTAAGCACCATGGATTTATTGATTCCTTATCCATCAAACCACAATAAGTGCTGCAAAATTCACAGGCTAGCTGACAAGAAAGCCTTAATATCTTCAAATAATTATCTTCCAACTGTAAAACTTTTTCCACCATGGCAGCTTCCTTTTCTTCTTTTCTTATGTTTGTTTTCTCTTTGAATTGCATTGAACTTGAACAGGTTATCTCCTGCTCCTTCCACCCACCTTCTTATTAGATGTTCGGAGTTAAAGAAGTAGATGAAGTATGATTAATATATAATACAAGTTCAACTAAAAAATATTCCACGCAAATCCAAAATGGGTTTGAGTATTTCGGATTCCCAGTAATTAAGAATATCAAAAAAGACCATCATAAAATAATAACTGGTTCAGATTATCTTCAAAGCAAGAACTGATGGACCAATTTTTATGGCTCAAGGAATTCAAACATAAGTGTCCGCCTTTTATATGCTGACTCCAGTCCCAACATCCGTAAATTTTTTACTCTGCAATTTAACTACATCAAATTCTTTCAAAAAAAAGTTTGACATGACATTGGCAACATTTACAAGTGTAAACCAATGCTAACATTGATTTATAGCATAACCAGATTACAGCACAAATAAAATTAGTTCTTGTCAAGTTAAAAGTGATTTGAAGATACCAAAAGCCAGATTTCCAACATTTCAATAATCAGTCAGAAAGTAGTTGATGCCAACCATTGGCTATGTTTGGCTCAATAGAGGGGAGGGGAGGGGAAGGATTTTAATAGAGGGAAAGGGAAGGAAGGGAAGGAAGGGAAGGAGAAGGATTTTATTATTACCTTGTTTGGATTAAGATTAAGGGAGGGGAGGAGAGGGATTTTTATATTACCTTATTTGGTTTAGGAAGGAAAATGAGGGAAAATATTTTTATATAAATAAATTTATCTTATATTATTTTATAGAATATTTTAATAAAATATAATATAGGGATAATATTGTGATATTAAAAAAATTATGGGTATATTAATATTATAAAATAATAATTTTATACCTCCCCTCCAAATTCCCCCAAATTTGGAGGGGAGGTAAAGTTGGGGAGGGCTCCCCTCCTAAATATTTTATGGAGTCAAACAAGGGGAGGGGAGCAAAATCCCTCCCTTCCTCACCCCTCCCCTCCCCTCCAAATTCCTCATACCAAACAATGCATAAAGATAAAGGTGACAAAAAAAATGCATCATTAAAAGGAAAGCGATTACTTGAATGCGTGAATTTAGCAGTAGCACAATTTTAACCTCGCCAATTGATATTTTATTATTAAACAACATTCAATGAAAAAAGAAGTGCAAGGCATGTAGGAAAGATAAAGTATTTAGAGTCTACGCTAGAAGGTGAACATTACCTGGAAGTGTGAGCTGCTCAAGCAACAAGAGATTTTGCGGAACAGGGGCACCATACATCTTTGGAATTCAGCTGGCTGAGTGATTTCTAGGATTTCCTCTAGCTCAGTTAGGAACATGACTTCCTTTGAACTGTTAGTGATGGGCCAGTATTTCAAAAATCCGCTTATTACAGTGTCTGCAAGTTTGCAGTCTTTTTCCACAAACTGTGTTACGCAGTAAGACAACGTCTGATGATACATAGCTAAGCATTTAGGTTTATGAAGTGGAATTAAAGCACGGACAAGAAACAATTTGTGCTCCTCCTTCAGTGGCAAAGCAAACCCATTAATTATGCTTCCCAGTACATCTAGAAGCTCAGCAATACCATTAAATTTCTCTGTTTCAAAGATAATACGAAAGAAGATATTGTTGATAGAGTTTCTAATAAACGGACGATGAACCATAAACTTTCCATAGATCCGATGCAGTATAGCTTTCAAATATTCCCTCTCCCTTGGATCCTCTGAATCAAAGAGATCCAGCATTCTGAGAACAAAAGAATGATCAATGTATCTTTTAGCAAGCTTTGCATCCGTTTCTGGAGATTCAACAAATCTAAGAAGAAATTCGTACACAATCTGCACGTGAGACCATGCAGGGTCCATCAATGGTTCCTCATCTTCCAGGTCAAAGGTTGGTAAAGCCTTGCTCTCACGGGTCTGAGCATTAAGTGACCTGAACAAGTTTACAGACACCATTTTAAGAACTTCTTGCATGACATTTTCAGTGAACTTGCCATTTACAGTGGTCACATATTTCACCAGCTCAAGAAGTGTCTGTCTTTTGATTTCCTTGTCCTTTATATGCTTTGTTGAGTCAGTGAAGTCAAGCAACACACAGCATAAATTCAGTTTTCTAATAAACAGGTTTTGCTTCTCAGGATTTGGAACATCTCTAAATCCAGGCAATGCTTCATAAGTAGTAATTACCGCACTATCATTCACTTTTGAGTTTTCAACTGGAGGAACTTTATTTCCATGTCCATTGGAAGCAACATCAGGAGCCGGCAGAGATGAACTGCTTGAGCTTAATGGTACACTAGTCACAAGATCACCGACTCTAGAACCAGCTGTATTTAGATAAGAGACTGATGATGAGTTCCCGAATTCGCGATCAGCTGATTTTGATGGTTTCCGAGGAAGCTTTCCGAATATCTTATTGATCATTCTTTCAAATCCAAGTACTAGAGGAAACAGTTGGATTAAAATCAGATGCTCGATATAGTTTTGTGCAAACCCCAGTGCATCAATAACACAATATCCCTACTTTCACAATGGAAAAGCAGAACCCTTAAACATAATTAAAAATCCAAGTCAATGAATATACAGAACTAGCTGTACAATTTGAAATTCGAAAAGCAAATACGCGTTCCCAAAGAATAATTTCACTGGACCCAGAAGCATTAACCAAAGCATCAAGGAAGAACCACTTGTTCAGAAAGATCATCCTCAAACGATTGCAGAATCCCCTTCTGGTTTAGGAACAACAAAGCACCAGAATTTACAACTTTGGATCCAAAATCAGAAGCGTATAAGCAGAAACTCAACCAATAAAGACATCACTTGAGGTTAGACTCACCTCTACGTATTCTAACCTGTTAAACCTGAGAATAGCAGTCATGTGACATTGTCAACACGAACATCGGCGAGTGATCCAGCACAGCAAGGGCGTATTTCATCAATAACAGGGAACGGTACACAACCGTGTGAACAGATTGAAAACAGTAGATTGTGAACTTGCTAAAGAAGAACCGATTAAAGAAAATGTTGAATATACAAAAATCGTCGCCAAAAATTGAGAAAGAATCCTTTGACTCTGGTTGAAGCAACGACTTCGGGGACCTAAAGAGGAGTGGAACTAAAAAGATATGATCCAAAATATAAGAAGACTGAGCAATACGGAAGAGACATTCATTCCTTTTTCTTCTATATATATATATATATATATATATATATATATATATATATATTATAAAATAAAATAAATGCAAGAAATTACCATTACCAATTTTGAGGAATTTGCTTAAGCCATCCAAGTTACTACATTTGGTTGATTTTCAGTACGTATCATTAATTATATAGGGACTTAGGAATTGTGTCAAAATTTCTATTGGCTTTTGAATTCTTTTTGTAATTAATCCCATTCTGACGTGAAATTCGAGTGTGGAAAGACAAAGTCAGAGAGATCTGATTTTAAATTCAAAATACTAAACGCGTTGTCCATATGATATGATTAATTATCTCCTCCTTTTTTTCATTTCACCTATTTGGAAATTTCAACGCCAATTTATGCAAGAAATTTCTTAGTAAACTCCCTACGACTTAATGGGGGAAAATGTTTTTGGGTGGCCGACTTAAGAAGTTTGCATATGCAAAAATAAAATAAAATATAAAATAAAAACTTAATGAGTTATTTAATATAAAACAAATTGTTTTCATCATGAAATAAAAAGAATAGGGTGTTAGGGCTATTCTAAAATTAATTTCTTTATTTTACCTTTTATCTGTAAATTTAACTGATTAAAGGATAAGATATATTTATTTAGAGTGTATTCAATCTATAAAAAATATTATTTTATTATAGTTCCAATAATAATATTGGGAGAAATATCCTAACTCATAAATCTCTAGATTTATACATAAGGATAATTAACGGCTTGTCTGATCTGATATTAATATCATCTAAAAAGAAAAAATATTTTACCTTATATTTAAATTGTATGTGAATTTAATATCTTTTTAAAAAAATTATATAAAAAATTAATTTTTTATGTGAAAGGAACTAATTGCACTCGTATATAAAAAAAAAGAAAAAGAATCCTTCTACTGTTTATTGTTGGAGCTCGATTGTAGATCATATATCTCAGTTATTGTTTTCACCGTTTTAGTGCATGTTTGTTTCACACTAAAGTTTTAAAAGTTTTTTAGATAAAATTTTAGTTTAAAAAAATTTTAAATAAATAATCATATTTATTTAAAAGTGATTTGGGTTAAAATTATAGTTTAAAATTCTAATTTTAAATAAGCTACTGAAATTAACTTTTGAAATAGGAAAAGAGTTTATAAACTATCAAATTACTATCTTATTTTTATTGTTTCTTATATCATCTCTTCTATCTCTTTTCTCTTCTCTACTATCTCTCATCTCTTATCCCTCGTCTCTTATTTCTTATCTATTTTTTTTACCTTATATAATCTCTAATCTCTACACTCTCCCATCTCTCATCTTTCTTTTCTATCATCTCTCATCTCTCCTACTTTTAATCAGGTCATACATTTTTTAATAATTTACTAATATAAAAAGTAATTCTACTACTAATCATTTAAATATCTCTATTTTTAAAATTTATTTTTCTCAAAATTTATTGTCTAAAATTTATTTTTTTTAAAATCTATTATTTAAAAATAAATTTAAACGGGCGAGAGAGTAATTGATCTACCAATTTACTTTTATAACTAGCGGAGACAATCAATTGCATCACTTGTTATTTACGAAATTGTCATCAATCACACTTTTTATATTATCCCACAGCAACAGTGTAGAAAGGCCCTTGTAAATAAAATCGAGGGAAATTAATTTTGACTTGCTTATAATTTTTAAAATTTAACTTAATACAACATCATCCTTAAATTGTTTATTTGTTTAAAATTTGATCACAATCTTTCTGTCATTTACAATTTTGTCCTTATCATCCAAAACACAACACTCAATCGTCCTATGTGGCTTTTCACTTAGCTCTATGTAAATTATATATATAAGATTGAACGAGTTTCCTTAACTTCACTACCGATGGCAAACGTTCAAGAAGACAAACTAGGTCTTCAAGTCACTGCTTGATGGTGGGTGCCTCGCGTCTTCTCTCCACCATGTTTGCCGGCAGCAACAGCGGCAAGCCCACCATATGGATGGTGGGCACCATCTTCACTGTTGAAGCCATTATCAATGCTGCTGCCATCATCATCAAAATTGGGAGAGGTATACCTTCTACTTTCCCAAGTTACTATCGCTTACTTAAAAAAAATTAACAATTTAGTTTTTTTTTCTAATTTTATAAATCATAAAGGCTCAAACACATAAAACTCTTTAAATTTTGAGTTAATTGTACATAACTCAGTAAAATCTTCTTGTTAAAATTGCCGTTAAAATTAACCGTTTTTATCATCTCATAATTTTTATATTTTTATTATATATTATGTATTTAAAAATAATATTTAACACTTCTCATATAATTTTAAGATTTTCTTAAATAGTTAAAATAAAATACTTATGAATATAAAATATTTTAAAAACATTTGACACTTAACATATAATTTAAAATAGTTTTTTAAATTCTTAAAAAATATAAAAGAATTTAAAATATTTATTTGATCATATATTGTTTAAATAAAAAAAATATAAACTAGTTAAAACTACATGTAAATTACGAAAGTGCTATTTTTTAAATAAAATAGTATATAATAAAAAATATAAAAATTATGACATGACAAAAAATATTAACTCTCAAAATATAAAGTATTAGGATTTTTAATTTAAACTTTTAAATGTTATAGAGGTTATATACAATAAACCCAAAATTTAAGGAAATTTTATATAATTTAGCCATAAAAAAGCAAGTTCTAAAAAGCAGGGTATGTGAGCACACATTTATTTTCGTTTCTTCTTATAGCTAAAATGTGTGTTAGTAAGAGCCCCCCATTGTTTTGTCACAAAAGACGTCATTGACTTTAACTCTGGCAAGTTTAATTGATGTTTACTCTGCCCATTATATAAATAAGAAAGTACTTTTCGATGTCTTTAAAATATTTATATGACGACAGCTCTCGGTTTTATCACTGACTGCCAAATTACGAGCAACTTCAATGGCGTAATGGCTTGCTTCTCAAGGAAACCATATTTGAAACTTCTCCTTGTTTTAATGGTTCCATTCTTAGACCTATTATATAAAATATGCAACTAGCATAACCGTTTTTTGTTATTGGAGGAATCCCAAGTTCTACGGAAAATAATATATTTCTATGAGGCTGCATAAAATATTAAATTATTTATAAGTCCAATGAAACTTTAAAAAAAAGATTAAGAGTGTTTATATGATGGGTCGAAATTGGGACACCCTATCTTATATTCTATCCCAATACAGTATACCAGATATTATCCCATTCTAAGAATATCCCGTCTTGACTGAGAGGGGTTAAGTAAAGTAAAATGAGCCTTCTTTCTTCTCTCTACATTGGCTTGGCGAACACACAAATTAGTAGGAAACATGCGGTATAAATCCCGTGAATCTTCCAACTAGTCTTGGACGGTTGCCGCAACACTACCTTGTGAAACATCTTGATGTAGTAGTGTAATCCAATGGCGAAGCCCAGGCTATAAACTTTGAGCCCATCCCACTTCCGGTGGAGAACACTAGGACGAGATGCATCAGAAGCAGCAGTAAATAAAACAAGTAACCCAGAGTCTGAAGCACCTGCAAGCAGATTACGAAGTATAGTAGAAGAACTTGAGGGGTTTGAGCCTAGTGATCTGGGCGAATAGGCAGAGAATGGAGAAGTATATAGAGAGATAAATGTGGATGAAAATGAAGATCTTCTGGATAGAGAAATAAGCTTTCATTTTATTGAAGATGAGCAACACTAAAAGCAGAGGTATCAGCGCGAAAGCACAAGAAAGTACAGTGGCAATAGTGGCTACGTATTTCTTGCTGATGCTGGGCTTGAATCCCTTTGTAATTTCTTTATTGGCCTCACTAATGTAAGCTCATAATGGGATGGGACGAGATTCCTAAGAGTACATATCCCATCTTGACCCTGACCTTTATCCCTACCTAAGAAATTTTTTTCCCAATCCTTCACGTGAGTACATTGTTGTTATTAATTAAGATAAATTAATCATGCTTTCTTGTGCATAGATTAAAAAAATGTTTTGTGTACTACTGATAATTTTTTATAGATTTTACTTTATATTTATATAAATATTTTACCTGTACTTTATATATATATATACTTTGTTATATTATATTCATATACTGATGTTGATAATTTGATGTACTGATTATGACTGTAGCTTATTCATAAAATAGAAATGGTATAAATTTAACTATTTTATACTATTATTATTTTTCTTTCATATATATTATCATGTATTTATTTCTTTTTTTAATAATGGAAGAAAGCAATAAAACTACTTTACATTACAAGTAAGAAATAGACGAAAATCTTTTAAAGGAAACAAATGAAATCCTAAAGACATCTTTAATGCACGCTTGGCAGGCATACCAACCTCAAAATTGTTGAATGGTGATCAACCAATCCGATTAAGTATGTTGTGACTTTTTCGGATTAAATTCTAGTCAACACGGAGATCATTGCTTCCCTCCTTGATAAGTCGAATAGTTTCTAATGAATCATTCTTCAAACAATTTCGTCTATGATTTCCATCTCATGCCCTTATGAGCCCTATAAGACAAGCCTAAAGTTCAGCCACTAAAGGATCTCCATCCGAAATATTGAGCATGAAAGCTTCAAATGGATTACCTTATTAGTCTTTAATAATACCTCCATATCCCGCTATGTCTTCTCTATGGGAATAAGCTCCATCCATAGTTATAGTCACCCCTTCATCAATCCCCAAACTAGTGCTATCCTTGCCGATCGGAGTAGAACCTCATATTTTGACTTGGCTTACATGTAATTTGGCAGCCTAAAAACTAGTCAAAATAGCTTTAGCCTTTACAAATAACTCTCCAGCATTGAAAATGATGTTATAAATTACACATGTTAATAAAAATAAGTAGAAAAACTTAAAAACATAAATTTAAAAATCAGAATAATCTTATTACCATATAAAAAAAGAACTAAATAAAATAAAGAGAAAGAAAAACGCAAGAGGAGAAAGAAGAGAGGAAAGAATTAGAGTAAGAATGTGAGGAGTTAAGGTATTTATAAATATTGGATAGAGTTTAAAGTGGTTTTATAAACATATAACTACTACAAATATATTCTCGCGCATGGAGTGAAATTTAAATTTTATATTTAAAATTTTGTAGACATTTGTAGAGATTTTAAATTCGAGTATGAAAGAAAAATTTGAATTTTATATTTAGAATTTTTTAGTGATTTTGTATTGTCCTAATATTTAAATTTTATATTTATAACTTTATAATAAATTTGTAAATGTTTTTAACAGTTTTGTAAATATCTTGTAGTGATTATAAGCTGCTACAAATATTTCAATTCCAAAATTAGAATTTTATAGCGGTTTATAACCACTGCCAAATACTAAAAACCTCGATCCATATGAAATTTTACAACGGTTTAAACCGCTACACATGTTGCTACAAAATGAGGCTCCACGTTCGTTCTAGATGGTGCCAACTTGGCATTATATTTATTGCAGTTATAACTATTTCAAATGTTGTCACAAAATGCAATGTCACTTTCACACCCACTTCCAATGACTATTATTTTAATAATATATACGACATAAGGAATTACGCTAGCAAAACAATTGATCTATATCAAAGTGATGTATGAGCGAAAGAAAGATTACCTATAATATATACACATGTGCTATTGTCTGTGATATGTCCTTTATGATATTTTAACTTTATAATTATGAATGCTGGGCTTACAAGAAAAACAATTAGAGTTAAGTATTAATTCAAGAGGAATTATATTAGCCATATAAAAGTATATATTGGTAAATTTAGTACATATGAGGCATATTATTGAATTCAAACTACATGAAAGAGGTTGCCTTGTGCTGATCCTGTAAAAGAGATTTCTAATACAGGCGCTAATTAGAGATGTCATGACTACACGGTCACAATAAAGCACTTAGTATAAAAGAAATAAAAGAAAGAGGGTAGCCTAAGGTATTCAATTCACTAAGAGTGCGTGGAAGATGTTGGAATTTGGGCTCAAATACACCTTTAGTAGATTGGGCCGAAGCATATAATTTGGGGTTCATGAGATAATAACAAAAAATCTGAATTATTATTTAAAAGTATTTTTTTTTATTTAAATTTTAAATTTTGAACAGAATATTTGTAAGATATTGATATGGGATTATTAGAGAAAAATAAATGTATGTCTTTTTTATATATCATAATAATAATTTTTCTTGAAGATAGACTTTTGCACTCCTTTCTCTCTCTTTTTTTGAGAGTGTATTTGTTACATTTGAATACCTAAATTCATAAGAATGATTAGGTTATTGCGTGACTAACAAAGAAATTGATCTATATCTTATATACCCCGGAATTCCTTCATTGAGAATCTTCCCAAAAATATGGGAGCATTCTAAGTGGTTAATGTATGGAGTGGAATTAGTTGGCGCAGGACAAAGCACTCGCTTTAGGCTATCCCCTACATGCGAGTTAAAGTTTGGTGGGCCTACTGTTACATCCAGCCATTTTGTTACCCTCGCGTGTTTCTACTTTATTGTTATACTTTTTATTATATGTTCTTGTATTTCTTATTACTTTCTAGGTTGGATTTCACAATTGCTTAGCTGTTGGGGCCTCTTTATATATATATATATATATATATATATATATATATAATTTATCTAATTATTAATAAAATTGTCTTTTATAAAAAAAAATAAAAAGGAAAGAACTTATGTAAAACATTCTAACTAGCATGCATATGAAAAGGAAAACCAGCCAAAAGAATGAAAAGAATGCTTGTGAAAAAAAATAAAGAAATTATAATTAAATATCTTATCTATATAGTGCCTGTTTAGGTACTATAGTTACAAAATTAATTTTGGAAAAAACCTCAATTTGAAAAAATTTCACATAAACAGTCATTTTTATCCAGAATTGATTTTAGTCAAAATTATAGTTTGAAACTATGGTTTTAAATAAGCTAATAAAAATACCTTTTAGAACAGTAAAAGAGCTGATGGACTATCCAATTACTATTTTACCCCTACTTTTTCTTATACCCTCTCTCCTCTCTCCTATTTTTTCTCTACCCTCTCTCATCTCTCTTCTTCATCATATCTCCTCTCTCCTATTTTTTCTACCCTCTCTCATCTCTCTTCTTGATCATATCTCCTCTCTCATATTTTTTCTCTACCATCTCTCATCTCTCCTATTTATTCTCTACACTCTCTTATCTCTCATACTTTAATCAAATCATACCCTTTTTATTAATTTATCAATATAAAAAGTAATTCTACTACTAATCATTCAAATATCTCTATTCCCAAAATTTATTCTTCCCAAAATCTATTCTCCCCAAAATCTATTCTCCAGAATCTATTCTCTAAAAGCTAATCCAAACAGGCCCATAATATAATTTTAAATTAAATCATACATAGCCTTTTTTTAGCTTGAATTATACATAGCCTTGTGAACTTTGGATTACATATGGATAATATTTATAACCTTTTAACTTTATATAAAGTAAACCTCCGTAAACTCGTGTTTGGATTAATTTTTAAAGAATAAATTTTGAGAAGAATAGATTATGAATAATATATTTTAGAAAGAATAGATTCTGAAAATAGAGATATTTGGATAAGTAATAGTATAATCATTTTTTATATTGATAAATTATCAAAAAATATATGATTTGATTAAAGTATGAGAGAGGAGAGAGAGGAGAGAATAAATATAGAAGATGAGAGATGAGAGAAGGTAGAGAAGAAATAAGAGATGAGAGAGTGTAGAGAAGAGAGAGGAAAGATGAGATAAGGTAAAAAAGAGAGAAGAGATAGAGTACAAGAAAAAGTAGGGATAAAATAATAATTAGATAGTCCATAAGCTATTTTATTGTTCCAAAAGCTATTTTTAGTAGTTTATTCAAAATCATGATTTTAAATCTTAGTTTTAACCAAAATCAATTATGGACAAAAATGACTGTTTGTTTTAAATTTTTTTAAATTGAGATTTTGGTCAAAATCAATTCTGGACAAAAATAATTGTTTATTTTAAATTTTTATAAATCGATATTTTGGCCAAAATCAATTTTAAAAAGCTAATACTAAACAGGCATTTATATATTTATATAGATAACTCTCATATAATTAATTTTATTCATTATTTTTTAATACATAATTTAAAATTTAAGGAGATTATCTAGAGATTTCTAGGTCATATATACATAAAAATATAATTTAAAGAATACATAATAGATAATTAGGACTTATCCACGTATATTTAAAAATATATTTAAAAGTTTATAGAGATTTATTACTAAATTTTAAATATTAAAAATTATTTATATACAATTTAAAATGTATGAGAATTTTGTATATTTTAGTGATGTTTAAATTTAAGAAAATCAATAGTATTAAATGTTAAATTAATAAATAAGAATAAAATAAAAGTTTTTATTTACTAATGAAATGGATATCGTTATGTCACAATAAAAATATACTAATAAAGATTATATATTATGGTTATGATTTGTGTATTACGAAATTGAATTCCATTCCCTTGAGCTATCAAACAGGATCAAGTTCAAAACAATTAATAAAAAGATCAAAGAAAGAAAATCAATGGATGAATAGTTACTGTGGACCTCACCCTGCGGCCTAAGATTTCCTGCAATTAAATTCTTTATATTAATTTTATCAATCTCTCCATTTTATAATTTATCTCCGTTGGTAATACGATAATATTAATAACTGATTAATCACATAAAATTCTTATAATTGAATTGAAAATAAATAAAAAATTATATAAATAGAAGAATGCACAAATTTATACTAATATAGCGTGTGTAGAATAAATAAGTCGAACAAAAATATTAAAATAAATTGATGTCTATTATTTTGTATTTTTCTTTCTTTTCTTAAAAATAAATAAGAATATTATAAAAATTTAAATAAAAAAATAAAAAAAAATATTTTTCAAAAAATTGAAAATAAAGATGTTTTATACTAAAAAAAACTATTATTTTTTAAATAACGAATAAACTATAATCCATCTAGAAACGTGTCCCTCATCAAACATTAATTTTTTTAATAAAAAAGTTTAGATAAATTTAATAAAATTAGGATATAATTCTAAAATTTAGAGAAAAATTATGAGATATTAATTTAATTTCAATGACTTGTGAGGATTTCTTTTTGGCCAACCAACCAATGGCTAGCATTGTTTTTATTTTTTATTTTTTATTTTTTTGGAAAGAAGCATTATTTCAAGTATTGCACAATGTTTGATTAGGTGGCTAGCTTTTTGACCAAACAAATAAGTGTCTAGCTTAAAGTACAACTTACCACTTAAGTCTCTACCTTCTAGTGGCTTACTATAAAATATAAAGTACAATATTCCAATTCAAATAGAATCCACCAATGAACTATTTTCTAATAGGTTTAGTGAATAGTTTTAAATGAGTTAATCAGATTTAATTTTTTACTTTTTATTATTATTAAACTTAAAATATTACTTTTTTAAGTTAAAAAAAATATAAGTCCGTCATACTTCATTTTTGTAATTCTATTTTATTGGATTATATTAAAATTAGTTTTATCCTAGGCGACCAACTGTCCTCACCTATTGTTGTTGTGGCTTATACATAAAAATTTCATTTACTTGTACATAATACTTTTTATAATTTAAGTATTACTATTTTTAAAATTATATATAAATATTTTTATATATTTTAATTAAATTGTATTATTTTAATTGTAATTCAATCAGGAATTTTTGAGGTTTGAATCGCTATTCAATAACTATATAGTTTTCAATACCTTGCTCTTAAGCATTACTTCTACTAGAGAAATAAATTAAAAAATGGCTGCTATTAAGAAATTGATATATAAAGTTATAATAATGGAATGAAATGTGGACAGAAATGGAAAGTTTATAATTTAGAATAAAAAATTAGAAGAATACTTACTTACTCAAAGGGATATATAAAGTGATAATAATGGAATGAAATGTGGATAGAAATAGAAAGTTTATAATTTAAAATAAAAAATTAGAGAAATATTTATATACTTTAAAAATGTCACATTATTTAAATTCTGTCTAAATAAAATATAATAAATTAGTTGATAACTCATCTAAAAAATTTATTATTAATTTTATTTTAAAAAATTAAATATTTTAATTTAAAAAAATAAGACTCATATGAATTTAAAAAAATAAGACTCATATATAATTTTTATATGTTATTATATGATTCTCAAATTATGTATCTGTTATCTTATTATCCAAATATCATAAATCTATTAATATAAACTCAACTATAGAATATAAGAAAAAAAAATAATCAGAGCAAAAAGTATCTTAATATTATATTAAAATTTTAGGAAATCAATGGAGTATTATTAAAATAGGATTTTTTTTATAATATGAATTATATATATTGAATCAGGCCAAAACATTATATATATTGAATATTGATAAAAAAAAATTCAATTTGTATTTTCTTTGTAATATGTCCTTAGCATTATGATTTTAGTTTTAATTATTATTCTACAAATTTTGTTTAAGCAAAGACATGACAGTGCTTTTTTATTTGGAAAAGTTAATTCCTTAGTGATTATACTTTCACCAAATCTTCAATCATATTTATATAATTATTTTAAAAAATATTTCTAATATTCTTAATTTTAAGTATGAGTCATTGCACTCATAATTTATTAATTAGAGTTGATATATAAATTAACTAAATGAATATAGGTACTAATTTTAATTCACACAAAATACAAAATGAAAAGACAATTTTTTATATATTCATAATTGTATTACATCTATACATAATCTATAATTTAGTTGCTTTTAATTATTAATAAATTATCAGTATAAAAATTAATACTTATAATTAAAAAAATTGTAAAAGCCCAAATAAAAAACTACTGGATAAGTATTACATTACAAATAGGGTAAAATTAGATAATTGCTTATTTCATTTATCTTTCTTTTTTATTTTTAACGGTAGATTATAGATATAAGAGACCCCGTGATTGTTCCACCCTCATATCGCAGAAGATGACAGAGATTCCGTCTCCCGCCACATCAAGTTGCGAATAACTTGTAGGCTTTGTGTCGTACCGCCACGTGTCCCCCTCTCCCTACCCGTCTCCCCAAAATTGACAATGCGGAATTCGCCGTTACCCTTCACTTTCTCCCCAAGAAATGTTTTTTTTTTTTTAATTATTTTTAAGTTCATTAAAAAAAACATTTATTTATTGCTTTAATCTGTTTTTCCCTCGCCATTTCTTTTCTTACTCGTTCTTCCCTTCCTGTTTCCGTCGTGAGCTCTCGCAGGCTTCTCTCTTCGGATCGAATTCTCCACCAGTGAGGGAAACCCCAACCAACCCAACAATTTATCAAAAAGCCAAAAAAATACAAAAAAGAAAAATTCGTTGCCTTCCGTTACTTATTCTCACCCAAATCTGAATTAATAACGGAATCCTTCCAATCTTGTTGAGTAGGATTCGATACCGAGAGATTTTGCTATTAGCTCCTCGATTGTGTCTGCGTCGGGGAATTTTAGGTTTCTCTCGTTCTTTTGTCATCGTCTTCATCATCTGGATTTGTTTAGGTTTGATTTTCTCTGCCTATACACTATTATTCTTTTTTTCTCTATTCGGTTTTTATCTTCTTTTGATCTGTATATTCTGTTAGATTTCCCCCCCCCCCTTGTTCTTCTATTATTGTCAAACCCAAGGGCTTCTGGGGTTGGACCTGAAAAAATAAGAGCAATTTGAGTTGCTATTTAGATTCTATTCTTGTCTTCTGATTGAATTTTTTTGGCTATTTTATTTTTCCCCCTCAAGTTCTTCTCAGGAAACTCGGTGAAAATTTTGGTGCGTTGTTTTAGTTTGTCATCCGAATTCGAGGGTTTTCTTGTTAGATCGTCCAGAACCTTCTTATTTCTCCTTTTGTTTTCCGCTCTACATCTCCCACTCATTGTTCACCTTCTCAGAGAAAAACCGATAAAAAAAAAGTAGGGTTTGCGGATTATCCTTCAGTTGGGGTGTACACAGATAGATAAGATGGCCTTGAACTTCTCGCATCGACCCATCTTTGCGGCTCACGATGTTGACAATTGCTTTGATTATGGAAGGGATAGATGTGATAGGCCTGGCTCACAGGAATCTGTCTCGAAGGACATTCTTGACCTTTTGCCATCGGATCCCTTTGGCATGGATATCAGTACTACCTTCACGGCCATTACAGGATGGTTAGAGGATTTGGAGGCTGATTACGCTGGATACAGAGGGAAGGACGTTGGGGCAAGTGATGATAATTATCAGCTCGTTGCCGGATTGAATTTAATTTGGAACAATGCCATGAGGTTCCATGGGTTTCCTGGCAGCTTGTGCGTTGAGAACAAGCCACAACACATAGCAAGTGGTTTTGGTGACTCTTTTCAGAGAGAAGTTGGAGTTGCATCGCGCAATGATGAATTTGGATCTTCTTGTAACATAGGTGATATGCTGAGCTTTGGCTATAAAGATTCAGGGATTGATTGTTGGACTGCTGACACGTACATGAATGATGGGAATCACCCAGAAGGGGATGAACTAGCTCATCATCCTGCCTTAGGTTATGCTCTCAGTTATCTGGGTGTGCGTGATCTTCTTGCTGTTGAGAGAGTATGCAAGTCTCTGAATTCTGTAGTCCAAGGAGATCCTCTTTTGTGGAAGAGTATCCACATAGACCAACCTATCAATGAGAAGATTACTGATGATCTTCTTCTGCAACTAACTAAAAGGGCGCAAGGTCATCTACAGTGCCTAAGCCTGGTGGAGTGTACTAGAATTACAGATGAGGGTCTGAAGCAGGTTCTTGAAAGCAATCCCAATTTAACCAAGGTGAGCAACTGAGCATGAATTAGCGTAGGATACTGTGGATTTTAAATTGGATATTATATAAGATGGCAGTTTATGTACAGCGTTTTTGTCCTTTTTGGCCTGAACCTACAGCATGTTTATTTGGATTTTATGTGCTTAATTTGAATATTGTTGCAATCATTGTTAAGATCTAATGTTTACACTATGTATCTCAAACCTCTTGAGCTGATACCTTTCTTTAAAAGTGTAAGTCAGGCAACATTTAGCCTATGGATCATCACATGTATAAATTGTTGCATGAATTTTTTTCTCTCTTCCTTCATCTGTTTTAAAATTTAAAAATTTTTGCTATTCTAGAACTGGCTTCAGGAATACACTTTAAATATTTATTATTCAAGACTTATATGGACGGGATGGCCCTCTATGTAGGAAACGCATGAATTTTCTCCTTAGGTGTTTGACAACATATGCATGGCTACCACTGTATGTTTTGCGCTAAAAAATTTCCTAACCAAATGTTTTTGTATGCAATGTTTTTTCACATTTGTACTTTGGTAGTAATGTGGTATTTCCCTTTCTATTTTGGAGGAAAGTGAACCCAAACTTTCATGGTAAGTGTGATTAAATTCAGTTGATGATAGTCCCATCTGAAATTAGATTATTGTTCAACTGTTTACTTTAATGCATGCAAGTTTAGACGTTAGATTGATATAAGTTAATGGCTTACACCTTTCACAGCTTTGGGCAACCTTGAAGTACTGTAGGTGGGTATTTGTGAAAGCTTCTTCTTTCTTGTGACTTTATATGGATCTGTTTGCTGACTCCTGCCTTTTCTTAACTGTTATTGTATATACTCTTAGCGTTGAATGCTTTAGTTTAGACCAGATTCATACACTGAGAAGCTGCTAAATTGTTTTCTATACTTCACAGTTGAGTGTTCCTGGATGTACCAGACTCAATGTTGAGGTTCTTGTGAGTATCCTTAAGGATTTCAAGTCTACTGGTACCCATGGAGTGAAGCACTTGCGCATAGGTGGCCTTTATGGTGTCACAGAAAAACATTTTGAAGAATTGATGCTTTTGTTGGGCACTGATAGCCAGATGTTGCAGCTGTCTCGCAAACCACACTTTTATCATAGGGGAAACTTATATTTGTCCGATGATGATGACTGTGCCATAGATATTGAGATGTGTCCAAGATGTCAGAATTTCAAGCTGGTTTATGATTGTCCGGCAGAGGGTTGCCAAGGGATAGGACATGCTGTGGAGGTGTGCCGGGCATGCACTCTTTGCATAGCCCGGTGTAGTCAGTGTGGGCAGTGCATCAATGACAACGAATATGAAGAAACATTTTGTCTGGAACTACTTTGTGCTAATTGTGCAGATAGTCAAGCGCCAGCAGAAGGAACCAGATAGGGAAGGCTTCTGCTCTTTTTAAACAGGGTCACGGCTTTTATTCTGGTAGGGGCTGAAGGTAAATTACATGTGTGAGTGTGATTAGTTCATTTTTCTGATGAGGAGGAGAATTACTTATGATTCAAAGATCAAGTAAAAATCTTGGAACATCTAAAACTATGCCCTATGTTAAGAACCTCTGAATTATTATCACAGGGTTCACTTGTTTGAGATCGTCTGCTGCCGTGGCCTGCTATTTTCTATCTTCACACTTGGTGTTTGTCTTGCTGAAGAAAAATACAAAAAAGAGACTGAAGAAAAACACAAAAAAAGAGAATTTATAGAAGTAAATCTCAAGAGGGGAAAATATTTTAGAGAGATGGCTGCTTACTCTTCGGAAACAGATTATTTAAGGAAGTCCTTATCAAGAATAAAGTCCCACGAAGACATAAGAAAAGTTGGGTTGTGTTGGACTTGGGTGACACCTCTTACTTGGAAGTTTTTGGTGCATTCACAGTGGCAGTGTTTTCATACCGTGGAGAAGTGGAATTGGTTTCAGCATTGATGTTCTGCACGTACGGACAAGCTCTATTGTATCAGTAGTAACCTGGAGGCGATTGGTTCCATCGTACTATGGTTATCGATCACCTCATCATTGTTGTAATGAACATTTTTTCTGGTTGCATGGCGGTCTAGGCTACGGATGCTGCGATTGGAGGTTTTTTGGCTGCTATGTAACCTTCATGATTAGCTGTTTTTCTCAAAATTCCCTGTGTTTTGGTGTATGTATTTTCTTTATTCTCTTCCTCCTTGTATCCAGGGGAGGGGACAAAATAATAATGAAGGGGATATCAAGTGACACTTTCACTTTATACCCCCCCTTCAAACTTGTGTGTCTTTCTACGGGTGTCGTGTCAAATAAAATGAACTCTAGAATCTGTTATGTACATTTTGCGAAAGAATTTCTTTTGACAATAATGTGCTCTACTGAATTGCTTTCTTCATCGTGCCTGTATTATGTACTTAGGTTGTATTGGCTTTGTTTCGCCAGATTTATTTTATTAGAAATGTACTATCACTAGTTACTAATGTACTTTTTAGTCTTTTTCCCGTGTCTTGTTTCTAGGTTCTGTAGGCCATGTTTCGGTCCCTTGATTGGATCAGACATGTAATAAAAATATGGTTTCCTCTATATTTGGCACTATTTGTACTTGGTTTTTGATATTTTGTCACTGTCTTTGTAAATTGAACCTAAATATAATAAATATATATACATGAGTGGATAAGTGGATAAGAATCTAGGCGCAAGTAACTATAGCTAGGAGATAATAGTGTCTTCAAATTAGAAATCTGGAATCATAGGTTTTGCTTTTTCCTTGTCTTATCTGAGGACAAAAGGATGTTACTTATGATTAATATCACGACTCGATCTCTGGAATTAATTTGCTGCTTGGCACCATGATGTTAATCTGCACGAACAGGGCAAGTGTTTTTTAGCATTGATGATACTACTATCATAATAAACTACCACGGGGTTTCTTACGTTGCCACTATTTACTAGTCACATGTAAAAGAGCAAAATCATACCTAGAAGGTCGTCTTGGCATTTGTCAAAGTTTATGGTTTTGAGAAAATATAATATTTTTCTATATTTTAATATAAAATATATTTAATTAATTTAATTAAATTAAAAAATTATTTAATTTTAATATGATATATTTTTTAAAAAATATTATAATTATTTTTTTTAATTTATTTTTTTATTTGATTATTATTGAGAGTTTCAAATGAGTAATTAAAAAAAATTGATAATTATAAAAAATATACCTTATACTTAATATTAAAATTAACTTTTTAATTATATCATATATTAAAGATAAGAGGAATATTTAGTTGGATTTCAAGCGATACAAGTGAGATTGGTTGAAGTTAGGAAGATGTTTTTGCTGAGAAGAAAAAGCTCACTTACACCAGATGTTAAAAACTTGGTTTCAAAGGTAGCTAGCAGCTTCCTTGTGCTGAAGGTAAAGGAAATGGAAAAGTTTTTCCATCCACAGGCAGAAAAGGTTCTGTACGTTTCTTTACGCTTTGGTTCCCAAAGCTCTATAATACTAAAAGGCACACAAAGCATATATATGATTCCGGCGTATAACAGCGAACCATTCGTTATTTGACAGCACTCAACGGTTATAGATCAACCACTAACAGCTCTAAAAAAAAACTTTTTCTAGTAATCCTATGATCCGAGAGTTAGTTAATTAGTTTATTTTAATTAAAAATATAAAATATTAATTTATTTTATTTTTTAAATTTATAATTTTTAATGAAATATGATATCATCATATAAAGAGTCGAAATCAGTGTGAACTACCCCTGAATAGTCCATATTGCCCTTTGGTTCTGATAACCATTATAAGTAATTAAGAGAGTTTTTATCGATATATATAATAATTAAAGATATATTTTAGGGAAATTAATATATATTTATTATAAAAAAATAAATTTAATTAATTTTTTTATATTTATAAATTAGTTAAAGTAATAGGATATTACATTAATCAAGTGAAGACCTCATTTATTTTATTCAACAAGTTGAACAATTACAACACATTCTTCCCGGGCAAGAGCTAGACAATACCCTGTAAAAAGACAAAATATTCAAATCTTCTCAAGTTGAATAATGAATAGTATATAACGCACAACAAGCCTCATTCCTAAGCAACAAGATACAAACGTATATTTATATCATTAATCTTTGAGAAGATCTAAATTATTTTCCATGGTATATATGCTGTTGTGGTGTATGTTCATGAATTCTGAGATTTCTTGTTGCCGAGGTCCTTCATCCACTTGAGGGTGAGAATGCTCTTGATCTTAGCAGAAGCAAGCTTCTTCTTCTTGTCTTGTTTATCAGAGGGTGAAGGAGGATCAGGGTGGCTATCCCATTGATCAGCCCAGGATAACCCTGAATCCATTTTTTCTCCTTTGGATTCCTCTGAATGATGATGATGATGATCACTCATTTTTTTTAACTTGTTAGATCTCAACTTTATTTCATAATTATGCTTTTTTTAACTTATTTTAAACTCTGTTCTTTAATTAGCCTTTCAATGGAAGCCATTGTTAAGTTTAGTAAAAAGAGATAGTCAATTTGGTTAATCCTGACAAAAGTCTTTGACTCTTTGATCTGTTATCCTTATCCTTAATTTAAGGAGCATTTCTATTTACTTTCTTATGATTATGGGGTTTCACCTTAATTAATAAAAATCAGCCTCTTGACCTGGTCTTCTTGCCACATCGACTAATTAATGTCATTTGGTAATTTAATTTAATTTTCTTACTCTTGAGTTCTCTTGAATCACCAGAAAGTAATGGTTTTTATTTTTATCAACAATTGATTTGTTTCTTAATGTCGCTAAATGTGGCTTTTGGTTTAGATTAAGCTCTTTTATTAATGGGATTATGTCATGAGGAAATTAAATAAGATTAAAAAGATTTATGCCTCAATTTTCTTCATATTCTAAGACCAATGAAACATATAAGAATTGTTTGTCAATTTCATAATTCAAATTATTTGCTTCCACAAATTTTGAGAGGTTGATACTTGAAGGGATAGCGTTCCCTTCTAAACGATGCGTATAAATGTGTGAGAAATGTGTGAAAGTTTTAAAAGAGTTTTTGGTTTAATTTTTTTTTATAATAAATAGTTATATTTGTCTAAAAAAATTTCTAGAATAAATTATGATTTAAAACTCGAGGTGTGTATGGGCAGGGCAGCCCCCTGCCCGATGCCCTGCCCAAAAAAAGTAAGGGTTGCAAAAGCCTGACCCTACCTGGTAAAAGCTCTATTAATTTTGGGCTAGATATGGGCAGGTTAGGTATGCTCAAGTCGTGATGTCATATTCGTGTTACGAAAAAAATATGCAATTATGAACTTATAAAATAGTATCATATTCATATGTTTTCAAGAGTTAAATAATATCCATAATCCACTATGAATAAGGCAATAAATATAATAATTAAAGTCTTGAGATCCATTGCATATAAAAAATAAGCCTTAAAGTCTAAGTATTTTGTAATTGCAACTTTACATCAATCTCCCCAATATCGATAAATATGAAGTATCTAAAAAAATAAAAAAAATAATTATAATTTATAATGTAATCATATGATAATTAACAAAGTTAAAGAAAAGAAAAAATTAATATAGTTATAAATATTAAAAGATACAACTTACCTACTTAACTACTCATATTTTTAAAATGACCCTCTATTTATTAGTAACTATCATATTCTCCATTCCAAGTATAGCATACTAACATATAGGGAAAAAAGTAAAAAAAATAAAAGAATGAGTGCTCATGGGCAGGGCAGGGCAGCCCCCATGCTCGGTGCGCAGCCCAAAAAATGCATAGGCTGTATTTTATAGCTCGATGTCCAGCCCTACCCTATATTTATCGGGTTGGGTAAGACATTTTTATTGCGGACTCGAGTAGGCATACCGGGTGGCGGGTTTTATGCATAGCCCTATTTAAAACCATAGTTTTAAATAAGCTCATAGGAATACCTTTTATAACAATTAAAGAACTTATTGACTACCTACTTACTATTTTATCCCTATTTTTTTACACTATCTTCTCTTTTCCCTTTTATCTCTCTTCTCTTCTCTCCCATTTTGTCACTAGAAACTTCCATCGCCGTCACATCAATGGGAGGAAGGTGGTTGCCTCTTCGTCTTCTTCCTCCTGTGTCTTCTTCCTTCATTGCAAAGATGAGAATGAGAGAGAAAAAAGATGAGAGAGAATGAGAGAGGACATGTGATGATGATGAGAGAGAGATTTGGATGTTGATGATAATTTTTCTATTTCATACCATTTTTAGCAATTTATCAATTATAAAAAATTTTCTGATAATAACTATCCAAAATCTTATTTATTCATAATTAATTTTTTCTATAAAGAATCCTTTTCTAAAATCTGTCTAATTTTTTTTTTCAAAACCATTTTCTAAAAGTCAATCAAAACAAGCCCTATGTATTTGTCATGCATTAATAAAATAAATTAAATATTATAAATTTGATAAATACTAATATAAGATAAAAATTTAGACACACCTAAATTACATATTATAAATTTATTAGTCCTTATATATTTCTATCAATAAAATGTGGCAAACCTACATCTAAGAAATTTATTGACAAATAATTTGTTATAAATATGGTAAATCTAGCCATGTATAAAAATGTTGTAAGCTATTAATAACATTAGAGCCTTAGAATTTGACGAAAAATTTTGAAAAAATAACATATGGTTCATATGGAAGCAATTAAATGTCAAAAAAGTCTTAAAAAATGGTATAAGTAATTTAAAGTCCCATGGAACCTCAGATTAATTTTTTCTAATTGTGAAAAGACATAACTGCCCCTAAGGTTTAAATTTGTCCTTTCATTTCCCGTAACCCCCTCTCATTAGCATCAAGAATCTATTCTCTCTTGCTTAGTTCCACTACCTCAATCTCCTCTCCGTCTCTCCCTGTCTCTCTCAATTCTTGCTCAAATTCTCATGGTGCCAAAGATGCCCTCATTGTGGATCTCGTGCTGTCGTATCTCTTGCTTCCCCTCTCTTTGCTCTCTAAGTAGCGATGGCTCTACAGTCATGGGAGATCGTCAAGGAAGTTATCATTGCCTACATCAGTTGTCTCCATCCCTATGAAATTTTCTCTAAATTGAAGGTAATTGTTTTATCTATTCCTTTATGATTCTAATTCAATTCAAGTTTGCTGTATTGGTACTAGTGGTTCTATGTATGTTCTTTTCTTTTAGTTTTTTTGAGTCTGTGACATTTTTCCGTTGTTAGATATTGTCACTATTTTGTTGGACTGAATAGAACTTATTGATTATATAATTTGATGTATCATGGGAGTTTTCATTTGATATAATTTGACGTATACTTTGAGCCAAAAGATATTATTTCTTCTTCTTGATTCTAGGCCTATAAACAGATTCCCCTAATAGCAATAAATCATTTAGAATGTGATGTATAACTAACCTCTGATTATTCATTTTTTGTGACTTTATTCTATATGAAAGCTACATATTTTAGTTATGACAAATATCAGTTCCTTTTAATCAATTGTAATGTGATATAGAGATTGGCTATTAAATTTGCTAAAATGCTACATCCATCTTCCTAATTAGTTTCTTTAATAACAGATTAATACTCTAAAACTTCTATGCTATAAAAAATTGCTACTGAGTAATGTTGTTAATGTATATATTCCAACTTTCAACATGTGATAATATGATATTTATTACAAATAATATTTTATAAAAGCTTTCTAAGTCTCCTACTATGTTTGTTTTGTGCTTTCAGTTCTAGTATATACTTTCCAAGACTTTGGCCGAAGATACTGCCAAAAAATTTGTGAAAGAAAACAACATTGACATAGTTGCTCTCTACTCATGTGAAAGAAAACAATTTTGGCCAAACATTGACAGGGTAGAAAATAAATTATAATTTTCATATATTCATAAGGTTCATGCTATATATAGTACAAAATAAATTGTATCACATTATTTTTCTGCATCTTTATTATCTGGTCTTTCAACTAAAATGCTTGTTCTGGCTCTGGTCAATAGAAAAGATAATTGGTGTTGTCAACTATTTGATATATACTAAGGGACTATAAGATAGATGATTTTAATCAAACACTTTATGTTGACTTATTTGATATGTGTTTTTGAAATCACAATGCATACACTTATGCTAGATCAGAGACCCAACACAGTACTGCTTTTTGGTATCATCCTTTTTCACTTGACATTAGTAAATTAAGATAGCAACAATCTTGATTTTATTTTTTTATAGAAGAAAAATTTTCTTATACAGATTTAAGTCATATGCCTTTGTAGAATCTTGCTTAACTCATTTGAGTGTGTAAAACAATTTCTTGTTTTGGTCTCCCCAAGAGAAAAATGATTTATGCTACTTCTTGGACTTTTGTTAAGTTTGTTTGATGCAGGTGCCACAACTTTCAACAAGAAATATATGGCAATGTGATAATTAGCAATCATATAATGTATTGCAAAATTTTTTAAGGAATATATAGCAATGTGTATTATCCTATATTATTAGTAATATGATATTTGCTTCTTTGATGGTTGTATTTCAGGTTATTTTTCTTTGATATTCTCAACAATGTAAAAAGAAAGTTGTCTTTGTTTTGAATAAAAAAGTTCTTGTACAGCTTCTTGGATGGTTCAACAATACCAAGAAGGAAGAAAATGATGCTCAAACTTGAAACTCCAATTGAAATTGTTGATAGACTAATTTAAGCATATAGCAATCCTATGACACAAGATTATCGATATGCCAAGCAGGATTTGGCTACAGTAAATAATATTAATAGTATGGATGACTTTGCACTGAGGATGGGAAGTGAGAGCAATTTTGCCATATTGTATATAACATTTTTATGTTATTAATCAAAGAATTGTATGTTGCTGAATCATTTGATGTGTATCTCCTCTGATTTTTTGCCATATCTCATAAATTTTTTGCCATATTGAAGGAATAATAAAAATAACAACTCTAGTACTTAAAACTAACAGCATCATATTAAAGGAATAACAACTTTAACAGTAGAAAATAACAACCCCAAAGTAGAGGAATAAGAACTTTATACCTGAAAAATAACTTATTCATGATAACAAAAATAACAACTCCAACACTTACAAATACTAACCACATAGTGAATGAATAACAACTTAACCAATAAAAATAAAAAAAACCCCACAACTGCAAAAGTAATAAGACCAGAAGGGAAAATAAACGAGTTAACAACTGAAAATAGAACAACCCCACAATTGAAAAGGTAACAAGACCAGAATGAAAAATAAACAACTGGAAAAATAACAAGTCTAGAAGGATTAATAACTTCTAATGAAAAATAATTATCCCACAACTAGAAAAATTACAAGTACACCACTACAAATAACAACTTCGTACTAAACAACTATTTCATAATTTTTCCTAAGAATTCTGCAGATAGAAAGTACAGTGTCCTCACTAGCATAACACCTTGATTGAAGTAGAAAAAATAGATTATGGGATTGAACATAACAATATCACTAGTAGCAAATGACAACTTCATGTTGACAAAATAACAATTTTAACATGTTTCTTACAATAATCATTCTAGTCAGAGTATAACTTTATTCATATATATGCATTTTACAATTACATCAGTTCTTGACAGTAAATATAAAAGAAGTACATCAAACATATTCATCTTCATCAAGATTCACCTTACCTTCCAAAAGATGGAAATTGATCAAGGTTATAAAAAAATACTTTCATCACTTTCTACAAATATATACAGAGCAAAAATCAGTGTGCTATGTATTTACATAGAAAAATAGAGAAACCCACTACCATTCCTCAACTCGACTTTGCACTTCATAATAATCTTTTGTTCATTATTTTTGATAAATTTGTATACAAACTTGTGTAGGATGCTGCACTTGTATAGCAGTTTTTGAAGAGTCCCCAGATTTGAAAATGTTTGACTATCTCCAACAATAAAATCCTTTTACTTTGTACAATTTATTTCAGGTGTAGCTGTTAAAATCATTTTATCAGCACAAGACACTAATGGCAACACTTCATTCTCATTTCCCAAAGCAAGTGGATACATGGAGCATACGATCCTACTTCTAAGCAATTCATCAAACTTGCAAGAAATGACAAATTGCACCAAACATATAATATTAATAACTCAAACACTTATATTAATAACTATTGTGTATTATAATAACAACTCATTTTGCCCTCACATATCATATCATAATTTGTGATTCATACTTTACAAGAACATTTCTAATCTTCTTATTTTCTTACTACACTCAAGTAAACACACCATAAATTTCTGCAAACCAAACATAACTTTTAAAACCCTAAATAAACATAGCTAACCCACAACTCAAATGATCAAAAAGTCATGCTATGAACACAATGTCCATATTTACCTAGGTAACCTTTTATAGCTCACACTTTGATAATCACAACTTGCACAAGACATATAATATTAACAACTCAATCACTTATATTAACAAATATCGTATAATATAATAACAACTCGTCTTACCCTCGTATATCAGATCATGATATGTCATTGACACTTTACATGAATCTTTCTATTGTTCATATTTTCTTACTGTACTCAAGTAAACACATGACAAATTCCTATGAACTGAACATAACTTTTAAAACCCTAAATAAACACAGTTAACCCATAACTCAAATGATCAAAAAGTCATGCTATGAACACAATGTCCATATTTACGTGGGTAACCTTTTATAGCTCACACTTCAACCACACACTATCATATGTAGCAGCATGATGATGAGGTAACTACTTCATTGGCTTTTACAGCAACAAACTTCACATTCTCATATCATAGTCAAAAAAGACGATATATACATCAATTCTTTCTTAATGTCTTGCCATGGTGACGAGAAAACTAGTACATCAAAAACTAAGAAAATGTCATAGACTCAAAAAAAACTATAAAAAAAGAGCGTGCACGGAATCACGAACAAGCACAACAAACTTGAATTGAATTGAAACTATAAAGAATTAGATAAAACAATTATTTTCAATTTAGAATCTAAATTTGGAGACAATTCCATGGGGATGGAGATAGGTCGATGTAGGCAATAATGGCTTTCTTGACGATCTCCCATAATTGTAGAGTCATGGCTACTCAGAGAGCAAAGCGAGGGGAAGGAAGAGATATGACCACATGGGATCTATGGCAAGGGCATCTTTGGCGGCAAGAGAATCTGATTAAGAATTGTAGAGAGACGAGGAGAAATAGAGAGAAAATTGAGGCAGTAAAATAGAGAGAGAGAGAGTGAATAGATTCTTGATGCTATAAGAGGGGGATACGGGAAAGAAAAGGAAAAATTTTAGTCTTAGGGGCAGATATATCTTTTTATAATTGAAAAAAATTCATATAAAATCCCATGAAATTTTAAATTACTTATGTTATTTTTTGAAACTTTTTTAGCATTTAATTATTTTCAGGAGACCCACATATTATTTTCTCAGAAAAAATTCATACATCACACGTGCATGTAGTCTGTGCACGTGCTTCATGTGCCAGCTTTGTCCATATTGCTTTGTTTGTTTTGCACCATTTTGCGTTATCCCTGTCGTTGTTTTCTTTTTTGCTACCTCATGAATTAAAAAGTATTTTCAAATTGAAATGCCGTGTTGAAGTTTGATCCCAACTCTTGTGCCTTTTCAATTTAATTCTTTAGAAGGAGAGTTCCTTAAATAATGATTATGATTAATTAAGATTTATTTAAGATATTTAGGTTTTATCTTATTAGGATATTTGAATAAAGATGTTTACCCATTAAAATTTTGTCTATATATTTATCTATTTATTATCTTTTTTAGATTATTTTAGATTTATTTACTTTTAATGAAATATGATATCTAAAGTAGTTAGATCATCCTAACTCAATATTTTCACTCATTCTAACTCTTAAAAATTAAAATTAGTATGTTATAATTTTTTTAATATAAAAAATTAGGTTAGTTTAATATTAATCTCTTATCAAAATTAAGGTATAATTTTAAGATTTAGAAAGTATTTGTAAAAAAATTATAAAATAGTTTATTAAAAAAAATAATCAAATTTTTATTTTTATTTTTTTAATCCTGCTGTCTTGGCCTCTTGGGTCATGTACTATTGGTACGGGTTAAGTTGAGAAAGTTAAAGAATATTAAAAAAAAATAAATTTAAACAAATGATAATATTTTAATTATAAATATTAATATAATTATCTTACAGTAAAACATATTTTATTAAAAAAATAAATAAGAAAAAAAATATAGGGATTTTAAACCCTAAATCCTACACTTTTTTTTCATCAAGTTGTTTGACTTTTTACTATTAGATATGTTCATTCTAATTGTTAAACAATGTCAGAACTAGGTAGAGGCGGGGGTTGTCGCTACTCCTGTCAGCCAATTCTCATGTAACTTTTATATATTTAAATTGTTATATTTATAATATTATAATTTATTTATTTAATAAAAAAATTGTTAAAAGTCCACTAAAGTTTCTAGTTCTGCCACTGTGGTTAAATATACGCTGGCACCGTTCAAAATTTCCGTTATCCCACATCTGACCAGGTTCCCTCTCCTCCCTCTATCATTGCTCAGCGTCCTTCTCCATTCTCACAGACTGGTACATGTCTCACCATTCCTTCCTTCTACAGCCCGAAGGCCGAAACCAACTCTCCTGTAGAATTGGCGTACGGTGGAGAAAGAGATGCTGAGCAATGAGAGAGAGGATGGGAGGAGAGCTTGGGCAGATGTGGGTGAGTAGGTAACGGAGATTTTTAATATTATTTTTTTTGTTACATTTTTTAATGGTGTTAGTGTATATTTAAACGAATCTGCCTGTAGAATGTTAAAGGACCACATAGAAAAAACGGTTTAAGAATCTAAATTAAAATTAAGATAAACTAAAAGGATCTCCATGTTATATTTTTTTCAAAATAATAGAGATAAAAATAACATATCTGTTATAAATATTATATATATATATATATATATTGATGTGTATAACTTTTAGCTATTGAGATTCTTCTTAGTATTCTATAGGGATGTGCATGGGTAGGGTTAGGCAGGGTAATCCCTCTGCTCGATGCCCTGCCCAAAAAAATTATGAGCTATATTTTACAGCCCGATGCCCGGCCCTACCCGATAAAAGCCTTAACTATTTTGGGCTAGGCATATACGGACCGGGCATGCCTAAATAGCGATGTCCTGCTCATATTATAGGAAAAAATTTACAGTTATAAATTTATAAAATAATACTATAATCTACAAGCAAAATTCATTTTTGTATCAAGTGGCTATAAGGCATATATATATATATATATATATATATATGGTAAATGCATCATCTATATTCTATAAGGCATATATATATATAAAAGAGGAGGATCTTATGTATATAGTAAATGCAACAACATCAATAAGATATCAAGTGGCTATAAAGCATGTCTATAAGGCATATGTATATATATATGGTAAATGCAACAACATCAATAAGGTAAATGCAACAAATTTCCTTTGCCATGTATGTGACAGAAATATCTTCAGCAACTCACTCATCCAACTGTCATACAATCTTCTCAGAGGCCAAGTTCCAAGCAAAAACTTAAACAAAATTTAGCAAAATTGATGAACTTGGCAGTCAAGCAAAATTCATTTTTGTATCAAGTGGCTATAAGGCATATATATATATATATATATATATGGTAAATGCAGCATCTGTATTCTATAAGGCATATATATATAAAAGAGGAGGATCTTATATATATAGTAAATGCAACAACATCAATAAGGTATGAAGTGGCTATAAAGCATGTCTATAAGGCATATGTATATATATATATATATGGTATATATATGGTAAATGCAACAACATCAATAAGGTAAATGTAGCAAATTTCCTTTGCCATGTATGTGATAGAAAGTATCTTCAGCAACTCACTCATCCAACTGTCATACAATCTTCTCAGAGGCCAAGTTCCAAACAAAATTTAGCAAAATTGATGAACTTGGCAGTCAAACAAATATCATTTTTGTATCAAGTGGCTATAAGGCATATATATATGGTAAATTCAGCATCTATTATATATATAAAAGAGGATGACCTTATATATATAGTAAATGCAACAACATCGATAAGGTAGTAAGTGGCTATAAGATTAGATCAGTTGGCCAAGACCAAAAATACCCAATAGGATTAGATCAGCGAACCTTCCTTGTCAATTATGAGTCCCTTTTTAAGTGATTCTAGTGGGGTATACACATGATCACAGTATCACTTTTAGACATAGAGGATATATTCGTCTCCTAATCATTTAGGCATATATATCATCAGTTTAGACTTTAGGCTCCATGATTTATAATATAATATATATCATCATACTAATATTTTATAAGAGTTGATTGATTCTTAATGATCACAAATCTATATAAGGTCAAGGACAGAGAAACCTTGTTATGATAGCTAATCTTGAACTACGCCTCCCATTTTCTTTGTGAATATATCTATTTATAAATAAATTCCTAGTTCATAAGTTTTGGGTTATAGCCTAACTTAGTTACTTGATTATTAATGATTATTAGGGAAATGGATTAATTACTCATTCAATTCAGTCCTGAATTTGCATATTTTGTCAGGTACGTATGCTAAATCAATGCTTTACATAATAGATCATGAAGTATTTTGCTGCAATTGTAATGACACGCTTATTGAATAAAAAGATGTATGAATTTAATCAGCTTTACACGACTTCATATTCATAGATTGCAAGAATTAGCAATTACGCAAGTGACTTCTTAAACATATCAGGCAATCAGCAAATGCATCATATTCATACATTGTAATAGCGATTGCAATAGCAGAAGCAACTTCCTTAAACATATCAAATTCAGTGGTATAAGCAGTATCTGAACGAAAATTAGGAACAAAGACCCCCAAATCTGAATGGGGGTCTTTGTTCCCAAAAAAATTTGCCCAATATGTGAATGGGGGTCATTTGGGTTGAGCAAGCCTATTTTTTCTCGGGCGAACCAGGCTTCCGGGCATCATGCACACCCCTAATATTCCATCTTATTTTAATGTCATAAATTTATAACCTCTTTAATGAATAACTTGAGAGAAATTTTTATTGTTAATATCATTATATTCATCTTTTTTTTTTTGTAAACTTAAGTTTAGTCTTTAATAATTAGAACATATAAATAGAGAATATATACAAGATATTTGTACAATAATAAATATACAAATAAATAAAATATACTCTCTTATCTTCTATCTCAATCTTTTATTTTATTATTTATTTTTTCTCTAATTTTTTTATTTTTCTCTCATTTTTATAATAATATTGTACAATTAAGGATACTCATCAATAATGCGTTATCTTTAATTTTTACATCTCCTTCAATCTGACCTCATGGTAGGCCTGTATGACTACAATAATAAGCATGATTATATTATTAAGAAATAGATATTTAGTTACTTTTAGTCAAATAATATTATTTATTATGGTAATAATGATTATCAGAAATTTGATAATCTCCATTAATATTTTCTCTATATGAATATTCATTATCATCAATTGGATATTTAAAATCCTTTCATTTACTTTTTAGGGCATGTTTATTCTAGCTAAGAATAAATTCTTAAAAAAATAAATTTTAGATAATATATTTTAAGAATAATAGAATTTAGGAAGAATAGATTTTAAAAATAGAGATATTTAGATAATTAGTAGTAGAATCACTTTTCATATTAATAAATTATCTAAAAGAGTATGATTTAATTAAAAATATGAGAGATGGGAGGATATAGAAAAGAGAGAGGAGATAAGGTAGAGGAGAGAAATAAGAGAGGAGAGATGTTGAGAAGAGATATGAGAGAGGAGAGATGAGAGAGGGTATAAGAAAAAGTAAAAATAAGATAATAATTGGATAGTCTATAAACTCTTATTATTTTAAAAATTAGTTTCATTAACTTATTCAAAACTATATTTTAACTAAAATAACTTTTAAATAAATATAACTATTTATTTAAAATTTCTCTAAACTAAAATTTTACTGAACAAAACTTTTTAAACTATAAACTCAAATACACAATTAGGGTCCGTTTGGATAGGATTTTAAAAACAGGCTTATGGAAAAAAAAGGGCTTTTGAACAGCTTATAGAAAAGGACTTTTGGAGAAGAGATTATGAAAAAAAAGTGGTTTTGAATAAATGAGTGTTTGGATAGTTATTTATAGAAGGGGTTTTATTATTGGTAAATTACGAAAAATGGTATGAGTATTAAATGAGGAGAGAGGAGAGAGGAGAGAGGGTGTAAGAAAGAAAATAGAGAAAAAGTAGGAGAGAGGAGAGAAAGTGTAAGAAAAAGTAGGAGAGATTATGTGAGAAAAAGTAGGGATAATATAGTAATTGGTTAGTTCAAACGTAATTTACTGTTCCATAAGCTACTCTGACCAGTTTATTTGAAACCTTAGTTTTAAACCATAATTTAGTCCAAAAGTCCATTTGAATAAATATGACTGTTTATTTTAAAATTTCTCTAAATTTAAATTTTAAACTAAATTTTAATTTAAAACTAAAATTTTTCAATTTCTAAACACGCACTTAGTCTCATTTATTTTTCACTTTCGTACCCTACTTCCACCCATTACAGTAGTTTGCGCCCCACCCCCAGCCCCTACAAAAAAACGTCTACTGCCTTTTTTGCTTGAGGGTTATCATAGACATTTCATTGTTATTTTATTTGATTAAATATAAAAAATAATTTTTTTGCTCAATATTTTTAATAACATATCACTGAAAAGATCTTGGAATTGAACCAAACGGTCCCCTAGTTATAGTAAATCAATTTAAAATTCTAAATAAAATTATAAAAATTTTCAAATTAATTATAGAATAGATTTATTAAGTGAGACATGTCAACAAATAATCTGATAAAATTAAATAGTATTTAAATAATAAAAAAATATGCCAAAAAAAAGCTTTTTTTTATACATATATAGTTTAAACTTAGGACATCATATTTAAAATTTTAAAGAACGGAACCATCTAGTAATAGGCTTTATTGGTGTTAAATTTTTAACTTTTTTTGGTACAAAAAATTTTAGAAAAAAATTAGGCTCACTCACGATCTAAGAGCAGAGTAAAACCAATTTCTTCTTAGATAATATCAATATCGAACAAGGTGAAATATTAATTATCTTTAAATTTAAATTTAGACACCTATAAATTAAGATATCTTTTAAATACTATGATTAGAATTATAATAAAATAATACTTCTTAAAATTAAATATATTCTAAATATTTTTGTCTTACTTTTAGTCAATTAAATCTAAATATAATAGGTCTAAATAGCCACTCAACTTATTACTTCTTTATTTTAGGTTGACTCGGCCCAAAAGTATTTAGTTAAAAGTTAAATATATTTTGATATGTATAGAGAGGTCTTATGATCAATATTAAATTCCTTTTAAGAGATCTATAGTATTAGATAATTAATTACTGTTTATAATAATAGATAGTCTATATTTACCTAAAAAAAATAGAGTAAAAACAAAAGTTTTCTCATGTTTGTATATAAAGGGAAAATTAAAAAAGTAATAAAACCCAATTAAAAATAAAATCATCTGGTCCACGTAGTTTTTCCTTTAAAAGTAGATAGATTTTAGTAAGAAAATATGCTTTCTAAAATTATCACAATAGATAAGAAAAAAGAACAAATGAGATATGAACCATATTTTTTCATGTGTTTTTATCCATCGAGCTAAAAATAATTATTTTTTTTTATTTTTCTCTCCTTCCTCCTCTTTCTCTCCCAACAAAAAACATCCATATGAGGTTATTAGTTTGGTGTAAACATTGTGACCGGTTGAATTAGTATGGTGGTATGTAGGATTGTGTAAGGAGTCCAGAGCCTATAAAGTTCATCTGAGCCTACCCTAAATATGCTATATCCAGTCCGATAAAAAGTAATCTTATTTTTTTCTTGATATTAACACGAAGCTCGATATGTCAATTGCTCTACATATATCTGCGTCATCTTACCCCGTTGAAGCACTAAAGCTATGTTTGATACGTTGCAAGGGATTTAATCAAAGACTCAGCGTGTGTTTGGGAAAGCGTTTGGGAATGGATTTTGGGGCAAAACCTCGGTTTGAAAAAATTTCACACAAACATCAATTTTTGTCCAGAATTGATTTTGGGCCAAAACCTCGGTTTGTAAAATTTTTTGCCAAACAGCCATTTTCCTCCAAAATTGATTTTGGGCAAAACCTCGGTTTGAAACTATGGTTTTGAAGAAGCTATTTTTCAATAGATTTTGGAGCTTATAGATTATCTAATTACTATTTTACCCCTACTTTTTTCTTATACTCTCTCTCCTCTCTCCTCTCTCTCTCTCCTCTCTCTCCTCTCTCCTCTCTCCCCTCTCCCCTCTCTCTCTCTCCTCTCTCTCTCTCCTCTCTCTCTCCTCTATCTCTCCTCTATCTCTCCTCTCTCTCTCCTCTCTCTCCTCTCTCCTATCTCTCTCCTCTCCTCTCTCCTCTCTCCTCTCTCCTCTCTCTCTCCTCTCTCATACTTTAATCAAATCATACCCTTTTTAGTAATTTATTAATATAAAAAGTGATTCTACTATTAATCATCCAAACATCTCTATTTGCAAAATCTATTCTTCTCATAATCTATTCTTCCCAAAATCTATTCTCCATAATCTATTCTTCCTAAAATCTATTCTTTCCAGAATCTATTCCCCAGAATCTATTCTCCAAAAGCTAATCCAAACACACCCTCATTCTCCCTTGTTGTTAGATCAACTAGTCAACTAAAACTAGCTTTCTTAGGTTTGTTTTGTTTACAAAGTGTGCTAGGCTTGCTGTTATTTACTGTCTTCTTTTGGATTGTGCCGCTCTATTTTACTTCACTAATTATTTAAAATGACCTCATTTTGTTTATATTTTAGTGTACCTGTCTAACACTTCCATATAAGGTTATTATATTTTTTTGGAAAATATAATTTTTTTAATTTTTATAGTTTTAATTAGATTATAATTTAACTTTAAATTTTCATTTAACACACCTTAATATTTATAGTTTTAATTAAATTAAAATTTGATTTTTAAGTTTTAATTTATTATAACTTAATCCATATAATTTTAATTATTTAAGTTTTATTTCTTAAATTTTATGAAATATTTTATTTTTTTAAAATATAATAATTAATATTTTAAATATTTAAATTATAATATTAAATTTTTATTGAGTTAAAATTTATATATTTAGAATTAAATTAAAAGTATAAGAATTAGAGTTAGTAAAAATTAAAATTTAGAAATTAGTTTATAAATGAGTGAAAACTATACATGCCCAATATTAATCTTCCCTTATGTTTGTCCTCTTAAAAGATTTTGATTTTCCATTTGACGGTGACACAGAGGATTAATCCAAAGAATAGGTTAAAATTAGCGAGGCAGAGAGTAACGCAGCGAAAATCGACTGGAAAATCTGAATTTGGAAAGAATAGTCCACTTCAACTCTTCCCCCATTCTTCGCAAATTATCCACTCAAGCTTTCACTTCACGCTCTCTTCCTCATTCTCTCTCTGCACAAACCCTTAATCTTACTGATCAGAGTTGTAAACCTGCAATTTTCGCTTCCCAATTCAGTCCCCTTACATACCCTTTCGCCTGGTCTTGTATAATCACTTCTCCAACTTTCATCTTGTTCAATTTCATTCCCGTTTGAATGCACTGAACACAGCAATTGCATCGTATTCGAAGATTCTACTCTCGCATCATGTATTTATCAGAGAAGCCTCGCCCTATCGATTTCTACAAAGAAGAAGGAAGCCGAGATATGATGATCGAGGTTGTAACAAATGGAGAACTTCCTCCGCCTCACCAACAACCCCAACAACATCAAATGATTCTTGGCGAGAGTAGTGGTGAGGACCACGAAGTTGAAATTAAAGCTCCCAAGAAGCGTGCTGAGACTTGGGTTCAAGACGAGACACGGAATTTGATTGCCCTTCGCCGTGAGATGGATGGGCTTTTCAATACGACCAAGTCCAACAAACATTTGTGGGAACAAATATCGGCGAAGATGAGAGAGAAAGGGTTCGATCGCTCACCCACTATGTGCACGGACAAATGGAGGAATCTGTTGAAAGAATTCAAGAAGGCTAAGCACCAAGATAGAGGAAGTGGTTCTGCTAAGATGTCTTATTATAAAGAGATTGAGGAGATTTTGAGGGAGAGGAATAAGAGTATGCATTACAAGGGCCCTACACCTCCTAAGGTTGATTCTTATATGCAGTTTGCAGATAAAGGTATTCAAGGTTTTCATTTATTGCTTTTGTGGGTTTTTATGATTTTCTGCGGCTTTTAAGATTGGATAGTTTGTCATATGTTAGGAAAAGAAGGGTTACTGCTTTATGTACCGTAAAAGAACTTGGGAGTCTTTTTGCTTCTTATTACAAAGAAAGGGTATAATGCAACAAATCACTGTCATTGCCCTATTACACCAGTGGATATTGTCTAATAGACTACATTTTCTGAGCCCCAACATGTTTTGTTTGAAGAAGGCATTCTAATTATATGATTGATTGAGTTTTATTTTTGGAATATCTGCCTTGTCTAGGGTAGGTCAGCTAATTTTCTGCTGGAATTGTAAGAAGCGAACTACTCAAAAGGTTTCAACAAGTTATCATCATACTTAATTGTATCTCCAACTGTTATTGCTTTTCTAGCCAATTCTTTGCATTATTCCAAATGTACATGTCTATAGTGATTATATGATAAGGTGAATTTTATGTCTATATATAGATTTATCCTTTGCAAATGGCATTTGCAGGAGTATGCTTTTATGCAATCTGCTGAACTATTCATCTTTGCTATTTATGATCATAACTTTTGCACAAATATCAACATGCGTTAAATGGACTTTCATCTTTCATTCCTCTTGTGGCTTTGTGTAAACTAGAAAATTGAAGGAAAAAGAAGATGCCGTTTCTGTCATCATAATTAAGTTGTCCTTATTTGTATTAGCAACGGCTTATTCTAAATCATTGAACATTCCATGGCTGACTATGGGCTAACAAACTTCTTTTAGTATGATGTGTGCCTGGTATAACTCTAGAATGTTGCTTTTGAACTCCCATTCATTTTGTTGAATACAACCCTTCAATGGGGAGCCTCTGCCTACCTTCATGGATCTTTAATTTTATCACTGTTATTTAGTTACTGCGCTTATGATTTATGACATAGGCTGTTCTAAATCACAACCATTTATGGCTTTTTGAGGTGATTTGCTTCTTATCTTTGAAACCAATGGTAGCTTATACAAAAATCTTGTTCCAAACTCATTCCATTCCTGATGTCAGTCCAGTCAAAAGCTCTCCACTCTGTTTAGGTACAGTTGTTTGACTGCTTATGTGGCTGTACAGGTATTGACGATACCAGCATCTCTTTTGGCCCAGTTGAAGGTATATTAATGAAATTTAAGTGTTAGCTTCCTACTTTCTACTGTATAATCTGTTCACTTGTTTCCTTGGGTTTTTCATGTTTGATCATCTAGGGTTTATTTTTATGTGGGATTTTCTTTCAGTTCCTAGTTAATTGTACTTTCAATTATAAGTAGAAGAAAGCTTCCACAATATCGATGTCAAGTACACATGAAAATTTTAACTGCTTGTGAGAAATACATGTGCATTGACAAAAAAAATTAACTGCTACTGTAATGTATTAGCATACAGGTTTTTTCTTTTTGGGAAGGTATTTTTAGTGATATGAATAGCAGGACGAAAGACAAATAGTGAATTTCTCTTTTTACTTCACATGGCATCTAGCAATGCTCTTATTGCTTTATTTGAGGGAAAAAAGGATTCAAATATGGAAGTGATATTAGAAATCCTTGAGCCATTTTTCTTCTTTATAGGTTTTTCGTTTTCCTGTCTGAGATCCATACTGGGCCTTATTTAATTTTCAGTCATTAAAAGCATTTGAACGTTAAAGATTGTTTTTTATCTCTGGATTTAATTTTCTGTTGATTATCTGAGGCTACTACAACTTATCATTCATTAGTTGTCATTGAATGAAAATTCCTGTACCATTCCCTGTTGGAAAAATGATCATTAATGCTTATAATAATTTTTACCAAGTAGAGAAACATGCTTGTTGCAAAATACTCTCTTTGGTCCCTTGTCTATGGCGTTTCAGACATCTTGCGCACATATTAAGAAAAGTTGTTAAATTGCTTTAGTTTTTAAAAAATATTCCAATTATACCCTTATTAATTAAAGGGATATAAATACCACTCGTGTTTGTAATTTGTGCAACCTCATGATTATGGGGGTAAAAATGGAAAATCTTTTAATTTTTTGATTAAACACCTTATAATTTGGATCACCTTTTATTTTTGGAAGACACCTTATATATAAGGGACTGGAGGGAGTATTCAACTTATGAGTTTCTGAGGTCAAAAGAAAACTTGTAAGTTTCTGAAGTCATTTTAGACCTATATATATTTTTCATACTAATCAGCCGAGCTTTCAGCAGCTGGCAGACCAACACTCAATCTTGAGAGGCGTATGGATCATGACGGACATCCTCTTGCCATTGCTGCAGCTGATGCTGTTGCAGCAAGTGGAGTTCCTCCTTGGAATTGGAGAGAAACACCTGGAAATGGTAAGCTATGCTTAGATCCCTAGTTTGCCTAGTTTGACTTGTGCTCAATCACTAACGATAGAAGGGAAAAGGTACAAAAAGTAGAAATGGATGATGAGTTTTGTCAGCACCAAGCGTCTTTAATTAGTATCTTACTACAGGGTATTTTTATTACAGTGTACTTGTACCAGCATAAGCATATTGAAGAAAGCCTTAGACATTGGACCCTTTCTATTTCAAGAAAACTTCACTACTTCAGATCACCCCCCCCCCTTTTTCTTGGCATATTATCTTCTGCTTCTGCTTCTTTATTGTCGCAGCTGGGGAAGGTCAGTCATGTTGTGGGAGGGTTATATCAGTCAAATGGGGCGATTATACGAGAAGGATAGGTATAGATGGCACTTCTGATGCCATCAAGGAGGCAATAAGGGCTGCTTTTAGGTTGAGAACTCGACGTGCATTTTGGTTGGAGGATGAAGACCAGATAATCAGAAGTCTTGACCGTGACATGCCTTTAGGAAATTACACTCTTCACCTAGACGAAGGTATTTTAGGCTCAGTTTATTCTACTTGCATCTGATTTATGTGTGTAATTTTTTTTCCTTTTGAGGGAAAGTTGGTTGAGGTGTTTGTTGGGCATAATCACCTCATACCTGCAGAAATGCATGTGCTAATAAGAAATGCGTTCCTGTTACTTGTACAAACAAAGCATTGATAATCGGGGGACAGAAGGGAGTGAGATCTTATTAATCACATGATGCATCCTGATGTCAGGCCTTGTATAATAATCTTCACATAATGCGCCTTAGGAAGTAGAGGAAGTCATCAATAACAAGTAACCATTATACTTCTTAATATAAAAATTAGTTCATTTTTTTTAATAGATTAAGGAAGTCGAATAAGTCAATTAAATATAACTAATATAAAAGATAATTAATTAATTTAGGTAGATTAAAGAGTATATAATATGAATTTATTTCGAGAAATTAGATTTAGGTATGATTAACTGATTTATTTGGTTTCTTTAATCTACTTAAAAAAATCGACTAGATTTTATATTATATGTTTGAAACAATCTCCCCTGGACCACCCCTAGGATTTGGAAGAAGTTCGTTAATTTCTCTTTGCTCCATCATTGAACTGAAGGATTTAGTGTGACCGGTCCTTACTCAGCTTCAAAGAGAAATGGCGAGCTTGGCCTTTTCTAATGCTGTTTGAGGGATTGATAAAAATCTAGGTGGGAATTATAAAGGCAATATTAAGAGGCCAGAAAATATTATGATACTAAATGATTTTGTACTCATTTCCTCTTATACTCCAAGTGTGTGACTGTATGTTTGCAGTAACACTGGTAATTATGGTCGCAGGAATGGCCATTAAAGTGTACCTCTATGATGAACCTGACCATATCCACGTTACTGAGGATAAGATCTTTTACACTGAAGACGATTACCGTGATTTTCTGACACGTCGGGGCTGGACATGTCTGAGGGATGTTGATGGCTATAGAAACATCGAGAATATGGATGATCTTCGACCCAGTGCCATATACCGTGGCGTGAGTTGAGGGGCTAGTTCATAGTAATTGCCACTTACCAGGTTTTTCTAATGCTATTCTTGTCATGTTCTTTGGCCTGGAAAAATGGATTAAAAACCCTGAGCTCAAATGATGTTCCACTTAGGCCTTGACATGTCTGTAAATATGCATTTGTAATGACAACATATTGTTGACAATATCTCTATACAAGAGCATTTTTCACTCGTTTACTCATATGGTGCATCCGGACACGTGAGCTCTGTTTTCTTTTTCTAAAAACAATTCTTTTTTAACAATGATAAGCTGCCCAAGTCAGGAGCCTTCTAGCATCGATGTTCGCTTGCTTAACTTGGACTCCAGCTGTATATCACCTTGGTCCTATATGTAAGTTCATTTTGGCTGAAAATTTTGGTGCTTAATGTAAGTCCACTTAGAGGGGTGTAATGAGTGTGTTCCAATTTTGCCTTTATTGAATATCGAGAGAGAAAAGGAGGTAAGAGGAAATGTAGGGTAATATTCATTCTTAAATAAAGAACAATTTGAAAAACAAATTTAAATCGAAGACATATTAAATGATTTAACTAACATTTGTTTGGTATATAAAAATTAGTTAAGATTTATTTATATATAGGATTAGAGTGGGTAAGCAGGAAGCTTACCACTAGCAGACCAGTCACCCGTTGAGTTATGAAGTTGAGAAGCATTGAGTTCAGGCTAAGGTTGAGCACGCAATTGGGTAAGTTATACACACACACACACACACACACAGATGTGTACGCGCGCGCGCTCTGGATTTGTGCCTGGATTCGCCTTAATTTAGTTGTGATTGTCAATTGAGACCTTAATCTGGGTTTTGAAGATGGCAACTAGCATGTCCAAATTTTGATCCTGATTTGTCTTCCTTTTTCTTCCTCCTCCTCTGCAAAACATGAGAATGATTATCAAGTTGGTGAGACATTGTCATCAAATTTAATTGGATCATATTCAAAACAATTGAATTGTGTTTGTGACTCAATTAGAGATAAAATTTTACAGCATATGGGGCATCATTAGTCATGTAATGTTTTCCAATTTAATTAAAACATTTTAAATTTTTATGATTTTGTAATTTATATATATATATATAGAGAGAGAGAGAGACATACATATATATTCATTGAATAGATCTAATCATATTTCATATACAATGTATAAATCATATGCCTTTTTTAGTATATCGAAATAGCTATTTTTAATAATTTATTGAATTTTTATTATGTTAAATTTTAATTTAATATTTTATTTCTTAAAGAGATCAAATTAGGTACATAAAGTGTGTATTTGGATAATTCCTAAACTACAGTTTTAAAAAGGCTTATGGATTAAGCTTTGGTAAAGAAAAATTTTAAAACAGACATATTTGTTTAAAATGGCTTATTGATCAAATTATAATTTAAAATTATAATTTTGAATAAATTCATAGGAATACCTTCTAGAACAGTAAAAATATTTATAGACTATCTACTTACTATTTTAACTTTATTTTTTCTTACACTATCTCTTCTCTTCTCCCTCTTCTAATTTTCTTCTTCTCCATCAACAATGTTGTACCTTTATCATTGTCACTCCTCTAGTCGCCTCCACTGTCGTCACTCCTCCCCTCCATCTGTCACTTCTCTTTCCTTTCTACTGCTGGTGCTTTTACTTGGTCCTCGTCTAGCGCCTGTATTTAACGAAGAAGACAACAATGAAAAGTGATAGTAAATAATCATGAACACTGAGTTATGGGACATTATAATTATTATTTTTTATTTTATACTATTTTTAATAATTTATCAATCACATAAATATTTTTAATAATAATTATTTGAATATTTATTTATTTATAATCATATTTTTTCTATAAATTCTTCTCGAGAAATCTTCTTCTAAAATATGTCTAAAAATATTTTTTCTATAATTTTTTAAAAATCTATTTAAACGAGCTCTAAATTTGGTTTGGATTAAGTTAGCAAAACTAAAATTTGAACCAATATATCAGTTGATTTAATGACCAATTATATTTTCAGTACTTCCATAATAAATTATGCAAATTTATGATTATTACTCACACATTGTCAGTATATAAAATAGTTATATTCAGTTTCCTATCAGATAATTGTCGTTCATAAAATATATTTATTTTAAAATTAATACATATATTTTTATAAGGTCGGTAGCATTGGAATATTAATCAGGGCCCCACAGAATATACCATCATGCATATTCGTAAGTGGGATGATTGCTAGCTAGGGAAGAAAAAAATTTCTTAAGTAATAAAAATATTTATTATTTTTAAGAGTTTTTTTCTTCTGATATTTTTTCTTTTTAATTTTTTTCTCATCCAAATATAGTGTTTCTCTAGTTTGCATACAGAAAAGCATCGCGGGACATTTCCACCAATTATTCCAGAGATATTGTAAAAAGTAAGACTGATAAAATTCTCATATATAAGATGTGAGACTGATCGACTTTCTATGCACACCATAGTTCGATTCATATTTCCAATATCATATGAACAATTTCAGTGAAGCTTCTCCAAAGCTCTCCAAAGTTGAACACTAATTGGGATGGAATTATAATTTAGGAACTTTTGTGAAGAATAATGCAATTATGTCAAAATATAAGGTGAAAAGGGTTAATAAGGGTTTGATTTTCTTTATAAAGTAAAATTTAAGTTTTTTTTTTTAAGATAAAGTTTAAGTTTGTCTCATAGTTTAATATTTTTTTTCTTTTTTTGACGTATAATTAATATTATGTCTCATACATCTTTTTCATCCACTCGTTATTTGTTATATTTTTTTCTACCAATTTTCTTTTCCACCCAGCATCCCTATAAATAAAAGTATTTTAAAAAAATAAATTATATTTTTTATATATGTCCTGCTTTTAACTAACTTTTTAAATTATACAATTTAATTATTTTCACCTTATATTTTTTTATATAAAAAAAATTAAGTAGATTTGATACCGGTCTTCTACTAAAATTAAGGTATAATTTTAAGATTTAAAGAGTATTTATAAGAAATTTATGAAATTGTTTATCAAAAGAGTCCTCATGATGACAGTAGGAATTAAACCCACGTTATTATATGATATGAACTCATTTTTTATTTTATATATTAATTCTTATTAATGATACCTTATATTTTTGAACGGGAGGGAGTAGTGATACCATTTGGTGCATGAATATACGAGTCCCACAAACACGACACACTCAGCAAAAAAGGGGTCAACAAAGAATTGGCCATTGACGTAACATCTATCTGCTACTACAAATATTTCCTTCCAATAATTAACTGAAGAAAAAATTAATTATTAATTATTTAATCTAATACTATAACTTAATCCTTAAATTATCCCAGAAGATCAGATCGAATCGATCATTACTAGCTATCAACTTGCTTGCTAAGACTTCCCAACTAGTCTAGTATGACTCAATGCTAGTAACACAAACTTGCCAACTGAGGCTTAACATTACATTGCTATAACAAAACTATTATCAATGCGAGTTAGTATAGATAATAAAAAATAAATTTATATCTTATAAAGATTTAAATTTGATTCTCTCTTACATTATGATAGTTTTTTTAGTAGACAATATCATAAATCTCTTATAAGTATTTGTAAACCTTAGACCGTATTTTGATTTTAATAAGGGATAGATGTTAAATTTATCTAAATTTATTAGTATCAAAGGCACCACAAAACTCTTGGAGAATGCGTTGAACTAAAGCCACTTGATCTAACGTAGTCTCCGCAAACAAGATGACCATAAAAGAAAAGTTGAGTATGGAATGCTTATATTAATCTGGACTATTCTAATTGATTTTAAGTGGTCTAAATTTAGTTTAAATTTTTTATATTTTAAGCATTTTTTATTTTAATATATGTATATATTAAAATAAAGATAATTTTATAAATGACACTTCTTAAGAGATAAATTTATTATTAAAAAATTTCACATTAATTATTTTAAATTTGAAGTGTCCAATAATAGAGGTAAAAATTCCTATTTATACTTGTAATTCACAAAACATATTATTCCTAAAGTTTCATGCAAAATAGCTAATAAATATTAGTCAAATTGATAATAAGTTGGCTCATAATCTATAATGTTGTGCGTTCAAAGCATGTTGCTAGTGTCAGGTTAAGGGAGTTGGCCTATAATCTTATATTTAGGATAAAAATTAATTTTTTAATTAATTCTAATATTAAAAGAAGAATGAGTAACATATATTGATTGATGGATGACCCTTTCAATGTTTATTCATCCTTTAATATGATCCTTTAAAAAAGTCATTTTAATTTTTACAGTTAAAAATAAAGTGGCATAAGAGAGAAATGTGATTACAGTTTTTATATAAATTTTCAACTTTTTTAAATTAATATAGTACATTTATTGTAGAGAATTTAAATATTCTAAATTATTACATCATTTATCGAGTGGGGCATTAAAAGTATAAAAAATTTAAGAAAGAAAAGAAAAGAAAAAAAAAGAGAGACACCTTGCAGTTGGCTAAAGAGAAATCAAGATTAATTTAAAAAGTTATGATTAGGAATGCAATTCATGCGCGTAGGAGAGAAGAATTATTGGTCAAAATTTAACACCTGCCAGGCCCGTGGCAATTTTTTTTTTTTGTTTTGTTTTGTTATAATTTTGATAAACATAGGTGAACACCTAAACATTAAGGACTGATTGAAATACCAGGGATTTCCAGAGACTCGTAGCTATTCCAAGTAATGTCTTGTTTAGAATGTTATCACATATGCCAGAAGCGGGAATAATTTCATAGTGTAAAATATTACTGTACTTTTATTATTAAGAGCGTTGATTTTTCGGTTAAAAAACAATTGGATAATATATATATATAGCTATATCTATAAAAATATTTAAAAATCACAAAGTGCTAAATATATTTGTATTTTTATGTGAGTAGTATTTAATAATTAGTCATTGACGAATACTTGAGAAAATAGGTAGTCCCTAATAAATGCAAATTGTCAGTATTACAATAAGCATATAGAATATATCTTATGTATACTCTGTAATTATTTTTATGCTAAATAATTTTAGAATAAAATTTTATATCCCAGGTGTCACTATTCTTTCTTTAGAGTTCATTTATGAAATTGGTTTGCCATGAATTTAAAAAAGAGTTTGGGAATAATGGTATTTGCTGGTAGAGATTAATTTAGGGAGTTTCCATTTAGAGTTTATGAAAGTGAAGGAATCATACTATTTTTGATAATGAGCTTTTAAAACCCAATTAGATCCTTACTTATTAATAATGTAAACATAAAAAAGTTTTATACAAGTTAAAGATAAAATTTAACTAATCATCTCAATTCATCAATTCCAACTATTAGCAACTTCCTCCCCTAGGGTGGCTTAAATTAAATGTTAATAGAGTTTTTACTACAACTAATAATAGAGTGGGTTATAGAGAAATTATTCGAGATCACTCAAAAAGTTTAGTGGTGGGATTCACAAATTTCCTTAATTTTTAGACTGTTATTAAAATTGCACAGTGGGCAATTTACAAATAACTGAAATTACCTTCATATAGCGGATTCAAAAAAATCATTCTAAAATCTAATATTAAGAATATGGTAGATATACTATTAAACTTCAAAGACAACAAGTCTAACTTATGAATGCTGTAGATATACAACATTATAAAACTATCATAAGAATTGAAGATACATTATATCTCTAGAGAATAAAATAAACTTACAGATATATTAACAAGGAACGAGTTAAATACTACAACAGTTTTATATGATTATCTTCCATATTTAAAAAATCTTATGGTAAAAGAGTGTTTAGATATAATCTTCTCATATACTATACTAGTAGTTTTGTTTTGGGATTTAGCCTTCTCTCAAAAGAAACAAGAAAAAGAAGACTAATTGAAATGACACGCTGTTCATTACCATCACCAATGGCTCCTTTTATCCTACTAAAGTTCAGTATTACATCTTCTGAGTATCAAACTAAACCCATCGAAAAATTGTAAATATAAATTTGTACAAACAATTAAAACAAGCAGACGTCCAAAAGAAACATCAAAAGGTTGACCAAAAAATAAACAAAAGAAACATCAAAGATGTGTTTATGAATGGCATTTGCTAATGCAGAGTATATCAATTTATTATCCAACAAATCAGTCGTGTGCCCCCACAAGATACAAATCGCAAAACACAATCCTGATGTGTTTCAATATTTCATGTGTAGAAAAATAATCATAATCAATAATTCAGAGGTCCTTTTCCTTAATTCATAAAAAAAAAAAAAAATCTAGCCTCCAGGGTCAATTTTGGGGCCGGATCGAAATTTTTGGGAAGTGTATCAGTTTGGATCTGAGAAGAACTTGTTGACAGACGGCATGATCTCAGGGGCCCTGTTGCGGACGAACTTCCTCAGGCCATGTTGTGCATATTTCTCACCCTCCGAGAAGTTGTCAAGCACTCCTGCAGCTCTGTTCTCTTTGGTTACCCTGAAATCAAATTCAGGTTGAAATTTCAACATTACTCCTTATTGAAGGCAAACATTCCACAATCACTCCAAAAATTTTATTCCCGTTCGTAGTCTCTGCCCTTTTGCCTACAAAACTCCATTACAATTCTATTCAATTTATAATAGACCCATTCTCTGTATTTTATACCAGGAAATAGAGCCGAAGCAAGGTTTCTATCCATAATCTGGGCATAGACCCAAGAGGTGGTATTACACAATTCTAAAGGACACAGTAATAGGTAGCTTCTAGATGATCTCGTGGTTAATTACATAGTGACCATAAAACGTATCGGACCTAAAATATCAATAAATTACAAGCAGTCGAAATCTAAGACCGTGAGAGATAAACACCTGACTTCAGGATTGCCGGTGATATTTCTAACCAGTTGAAAACCGCAGATCCCAACGGCGACACCGACGGCAGCAAAAAGAGGCCAAACCTGTTCTCAATGAAAGAAACAGGATATATTTAGATGCATATAAAAATCTCAGAAAGAAGCTCTCGAATTAATAGAACAGGATATATTCACAAGCAGCGCAATAGAACGGTAGATCTGTCGACATTCAGTTCGCTTCTTGTATCAGTAAATCAGAGCAATAAGTATTAGCCGTATGCTTCGTTAACAATCAGAAAGAAGCTCTCGAATGAAAAAATAAATAAAAGATGAGAAAGAATAAAAAAGTACGGTATAGTGTTAGATTAGTTTAATATTCGAACCAAAACATCTATCTATCCTCAAGAACAACAGAGACGAAGGAAGATCAGATCTCACTATGATTGTTCATAATAGACCTACGGAGTTGCAATAGCATTAACTTAACATGATAATGGTGTTGATATTTCTATGAATTCAAGTAAAACCAGGACTATAAGAAGAAAAGGAAGGAAGGAAGGAAGGAAGAAATACCTCAGGCCTTATCCACTTATTGCCACCACCCATGGTTGAGAGAACGGAGGAGCGCCGAAGGGAAGAGGCTGAGGGAAGAAGAAAGGTACGAGGAGGCGGAGGAAGCAAGCTGAAGAAAATATTGGGAGGTTAAATATAAATGGGCCGCAAATTGCGAATATGAATGCCTATACCTATATTACGGGGTCAATGGAATAAATAGTTAGCTATCAGAGTCAACAATGTTGAAGAAATTATTACTTTTGCATATTTCAGACTAACCATTATTCAATATATATTTTAATAAATATCATGTAAATTGAATACCTTTTACTTTTTAGTGACAAAAATGCATCTCCGTACCTCATTTTTATTGTGGTTACTTATTGAATATAAATATATTTAATTAATTAGAAATTAACTAAATTTATTATAGATTATATATAGATATTGTTTTTTCAATTGATTATATATAGACATAAATTGGTAGTTATGAGCATAATAATTTTTTTATTTTTATATTAATAATAAATAATTTTTATTTTATCATTTTATTTATCATAATTTATTTTTCATTTTATATTTTATGACAACTTATATATTTTTGCTTAATTTGAATCCACGTCAATCCTAATTAATAAATTATATGTATAAGAATGAGAAATATATACTTATATAATTGAGAAAACTATAAAAATATAATAAAATTACAAGAATTTAATAAAAATTTGGTAGAAAAATAAATATTGAAAAATTATTTTTTCATAAAATATAAATATTTGATAGAGGAAACATGATTTCATATATTTTTTATTTAATTTAACTAATCTAAAATAGTTATAAAAGAATTGAATAATGTGACACTTTTATATAAAGAAACGCTTTTCAAAAAGTAGAGGACAAGTCAGCAATGTGCAAGCGCCGCCCAAGGTGGGTTGGGAAGCGTGCGGCCTTCGATTTTTTGTTCTTATTTGATGGGACCCACTTTGGGGCAAAAATGGAATAAAAATAAAAAATTAATTAAGGCCCCGCGTATCGAATATTCTTGGAATTTTCAGATGCCAAAGATTATTTTTAATTAATTATGCAAGTTTTTGCGTGGGGAATAATCCAACTATGGACAGCCTGTCTCCATCTAGTTTAACGCAATCAACAATGTCTTTTGACCAAAATTTCGGTTTTTTTTTTTTTTTTTTAAAAAAAGAACAATGAAAGGCATGGCATGCGAGCCGCGCTTTCATTGGATTTGGAGGGCAGGATAGACCTTGTTTGGTTATATCATTTTTTGCAAGTAATATCAATTTTAATTATATTATATAATTATTTTAAATATGGATAAAATTATCTTTTATTAAATACGTATTTTATGATTATACATACATACACACCTTTATATATATATATATATATATATTAAAGTTGATGAAATTATGATTTATTCTTACTGAATTTAAAACTGCATAAGGCTATGTCTAGAGTTGTTTTCAAACATGTACGCAATAAAAATAAAAATAAAAATGTGTTTATTTTAATGAAAAAAAGTTATGATTGTTTAAGTATGAAATTTCAAATAGAAAAGTTCAGGTTTTATCTTAGGCATTTTTATCAAAATATTATAAACAGTAAAAAATATCCCCAAATTCTATACGATGGAAGGCAAAATAATATACTAAAAATCATTCAGGGTAAGAATAATTCTGTTTTTATGAAAATCATATAATTTTCTCCTGCTCATTTATCTTTCTTAATGGTTACTATGCTTATTTTTAACTTATACTCCACTTCTACTTAATATAAAACTTAATTAAAATAAATATATTAATTTTTAATATAAGATTTTTCTCATAAAATAATTAAATTTAATAATAATTTAATAATTAACTATGTATATGTATTTTATTGAGTCATACTTAATGTCACCCTTACCAAACAGAGAAATTATACTATTTTTAGATTTTAATAAAATAATTTTAAACAGTTTTTTGAAAACAAATATATTCATGCAAGTACTGATTCAAAGTGATTGGATATCAATCCCATTGTTCTTCTGTTGCTAGAAAAACGTTAGCTTTTATTTGTATTTTTTACCCAATTAAATAGAAATTTCACTATGTAAATTTTACGGTAGATAAACTATAATATTGTAAATTTTATGTAGTTAAATATTATGTAAATAAACGTTATTTTACCTAACCACGAGCATCAAAACTATAATATGGTAAATTTTATTCTAAATAAATATATTTTAAAAAAAATTATATCATATTTATTATAATTAATTAATTTAATCATTATTTTGTTTGCATGAAGGTTTGGAGTGATTCATGGTGGGATCTATAAGAGGGCAGGGGTGGCCGTATTTTTGTTGGCTGGTATTTTATTTTTATATTTAATTTTTTTTAAATTTTTTAATAAATATTTTTTTGTTAACCTTCTTTAAGAGTTAAACTTTTAATTTGATCTATCTAAACTTTAGTTTCTTTAATTTTTTTAATGTAATTTTAAATTTTAAAACTGCTTATTTGATTTGATTCAGTGAGTGGGAGATTCATTCATTTGGACTAAAATATTTGTAGAAATACCAAACATGCCACTCTTTCCAATAAACTTTGATGACATCATTTATCTAATCTAATATTCCAATCAATATGAAATTTATTTATCTAAATATAAAATATTTATTAATTATTAGGTTTAATTTATTACATCATTTTCTCTTTATACTCTTTAAATATCTAAAAATTGTGGTTATAAGAAACATATATAAAAGATGCTTTATGTTTTAAACCTTTATATTTTTTTAATATCCTTTACTATTCTTGAAAATTAAACTATAGATATTCTTTTAGAAATTAAAAAAAACTCAATTACTTTTGTTGCGCAACCTAACATTTTATTTATAAATATAAAATATAATTTTACACACTACTCAAATATTCATTTTTTTAAAGAGACACACATTCTCAAACCCCACAACAAGCTAATATAGAACAAAATCAAATATATTTTTTTAAATTTTATTTTATTATTTTATTTAAATATAATTATTAAATTATTTATATTCTACCTTGATTATTAAAACAATAAGTTATTTTGGGTATAGAGAAATATATTAATTTAATGATATTTAATCTTTTATACTCAAATTATTATATTTATAATATTATTATTTATTTATTTATCTATATTATAAGTTCGCTCCTCCCATCCCAAATTTTTAGTCATGTTAGTATTAGGTAGTATTTGTATTTTCCGTTTTATTTAACACGAGTCACAAATATTACAAATGAAAACAAACACACACGACACATCAATATTATCTTCTACATAATCTATATTTAACTATAGTTAACCTTCTAATATTTGGAAATTGACACGGATTGACACCATTATTCATGCGCCAAGTAGCTCTCAGTTCCCCTTCACTTGGGAACTCGTTCGTTTTTCTTTTCTTTATTTTTCTCATATTCAAAATAAACATGTAGTCATATAAAAAAAAAAAATTATAATAAATATATATATTAAAAAATTAAAGTAACATTAATTTAATTTAGACACCTACAAAAAAAGTATTTGGACGCGTTGGTGAGTTAGAATGCTTATATTAAAAAAATGAAAGAAGACTAAGATAACACACAATATTATTGTACGAGATTTATTAATTTATAATTTATCTAAAAATTTAATAATTAATATAATATATTGAATTAAATTAAAATATTTATTTTTTTAAAAAAATAATATAAAATATTATTTATTTTAGATAAATTATTAATTAAATAAAATTAGAATATATTAAATTATTATATTTTAATAAAACGATGACATGATATTATGAAATATGTAATTATTTATCTATATAAACATGTCTTATATCATCAGTTATATTTATAAGTTATAAATTTATAAAGCGTGAAGACTGATGTCAAACATCACGCTCATGCGATGACACACGTAATTATACCATTTGTAACATTTAATTTTATTGATTGCAGTACTAAGATATTCAAATCTGCTGACTTTTGTGTCTTATTTTACTTATTCTAAAGATGATTATTAATTATTGCTAAATCTATAGAAGCTACCCTTGCATTTTCTAATTAACATGTGAGTCAAAGCCTCAAAAGTCAAGGGTAGGAAACAGCTACATTTTGACAACGAATGTATTTCACCATTAAAAAAGTGGCTTATGTGGTTTCACCGACAATTTGAAAATTCATTAAAAAATAACTGAACAGAAGAAAAAACTTACGTTGTAATTATGTACTCATTCCTCAATTAATTTCTTTTAAAAAATTAACGTATCATTGTCATATTAGAATCTTCTACAGCCTTTGAGTTTGAGATGCCGTATCTATTTTCACCAGCAATGAAATTATCAAGTTGAGAGGAAGGTTATAGAAAGATCTCACCAAACAAAATTGTTTAGAAAGATAATTTGTAATGATATTTATTAAATTTTTATTTATTTTTAAATAGTATTTTTGAAATAAAACACAATTTTGGCTTTTAACTAGAGAATGTTCTCCTATTGTTAATAGTTTAAAATATCAAATAAATAATATGTACTTATAAACAAATTATTTTCTCAAAATTTCAATTGATACATGTTTTATTTATTTTAAAAAAAAATCACCTTTCACTGAAAAATGTATTTTCAACTAAAAATAATAATTAATTTAATAATATGAATCACTCTTTCTATTGTTAATATAAAACATATTTTATAATATATATTAAATAATTAATTATTAACTATATTTTTAAAATATTATAATACCTAATTTAGTTAAAAATAGTTTGACTCTATTCATTTTAATATTTTAAATTTATTTATTTATAAATCGCAATTAATAATTGATATCAATTATCACGTTGATCTTTGAAAAATTTTGAACCTCATGATAATAATTAATCAATAATCATATTAATTCATTATATAATATTTTAAATTTTTAACCATAATAATTATTTATAATAATCATAAATAATTTTAACTTTTAAAATTTTTTTAAATCTATAATAATAATTAATCAGTAATCTTATTAACCTATTCAATAATATTTCTAATTATAATGAGAAATCATAATAATCGTAAATATACTAAAAAAATATTTTTCAAGATTTTTCAACTTCCCATGGGTTTTAGACAATTCTATGTGTATAAATTTGAGTCAATATTTTTTAAAAAATAACTAACTTATATGATTTATATATATATATATATATACACACACTTTTAACTAATTGTTGTTAAATAAATTTTCCATATCTTTAGAGACGGCAATACGATGTAACGTAAACGTAATGTTTAATACTATTAATATATTTGTTGCATTATTAGGAATTGAGAAAAAAATTATTTTTCATACTTAATCAAACAAACATAACAAATAAAAGTCTATAATATCTCTCAATTAAAAAAAAAAACTTTCCTTTCGAGATTTATCGGGGCGGTAGCTAGAAGAAGACAATCAAAATAAAAACAAATTATATTAAAGGGTAATTGTAACTTTTTTAAACATACGAATTTGATAATAAGTATTTATATGGGAGAGTATGAATGGAGATTACTAAATTTTAGTAATCATTATTAATATAAAAAACCTTATTATCAATAATGATTAAAAGCTTATAATAAGGTTGAACTAAATAGTACTCCTTTTTTTTTTCTTTCTTATGCAACTGTACAAGGCACTGGATAAATATTTAGTTATGTCAAGACTGGACGAGTATAGATTCTGGGGAATAGATTCTGGAAAGAATAGATTTTAGGAAGAATAGATTATGGAGAATAGATTTTGGGAAGAATAGATTATGAGAAGAATAGATTTTGCAAATAGAGATGTTTGGATGATTAATAGTAGAATCACTTTTTATATTAATAAATTACTAAAAAAGGTATGATTTGATTAAAGTATGAGAGAGGAGAGAGAGAGAGGAGAGAGGAGAGAGAGGAGAGAGAGAGGAGAGAGGAAAGAGGAGAGGAGAGAGAGAGGAGAGAGGAGAGAGAGGGGAGAGAGGAGAGAGGAGAGAGGAGAGAGAGAGGAGAGAGAGTATAAGAAAAAAGTAGGGGTAAAATAGTAATTAGATAATCTATAAGCTCTTTTCCAGTTCCAAAATCTATTGAAAAATAGCTTCTTCAAAACCATAGTTTCAAACCGAGGTTTTGCCCAAAATCAATTTTGGAGGAAAATGGCTGTTAGGCAAAAAATTTTACAAACCGAGGTTTTGGCCCAAAATCAATTCTAGACAAAAATTGATGTTTGTGTGAAATTTTTTCAAACCGAGGTTTTACCCCAAAATCCATTCCCAAACGCTTTCCCAAACACACGCTAAATTCCTTCCCGCGGTTTTCGCTAGAATCATCAAATCCTTTTTTATGTTCCCCCTTTTGCAGGGCTAGAATGATCAAATTCAAGTTGCGTACTCGGCCAAAATAATCGAAGTAGCCCCTGGTTTGGGGAAAAGTGGACCAGCTGGAAGCTTCTACACCAAAGGCCCCACTATCAACGTTTTCCTTTTGTTTTTCAGTTTTTTTTTTACCAGTCTTTTTGTTTTTTTAGTTAATTCATAAGTGTGTATAATTTACCTTAATTTTAGGATCAATTTAGATAAGAGTTTAAAAAATAGTTTAAGAGAAAATAACTTGTGAAAAAAAACTTATAAAAAAAAGTAATTTTAAATAAATGAGTATTTAGATAATTATTTTTAAAAGTACTTTTATTATTGGTAAATTATAAAAAAAGTATGAGTATTACATAAAGAGAGATAAAAGATGAGATGAAAGAGAAAAGAAGGTATAAGAAAATAAATGAGAGAAAGTGTAAGAAAAAGTATAAGAGATGAGAGAAGGTATAAGAAAAAATAGGAGTGAGGGTGTAAGAAAAAATAGGAGTAATATAGTAATTGGTTAGTTCATAAGTTCTTTTACTGTTCCATAAACTATTCTAATCAATTTATTTAAAATTTTAGTTTTAAATTATAATTTAATCTAAAAATCTATTTAAACAAATATAACTATTTATTTAAAATTTCTTAAAATTTAAATTTGACGTGATGCCAAATACACATTTAAATTAGATTCATACGGTATATTTCATTTGTATCTATTCTTTTAATTAAATTTATAAAGGAGAAATTAAGAAAAATCCCTCGGTTGAAAATTCTTTTATTGAGAAAAAGCTAAATTAAAATATGGATATTCTATATATATATATAATTTATAAAATATTAATATTTTTTATATAATAAAAGTTTATCAAATCTTTCTTTTATAAAATTTTGAAGGAAGGATATTTTCCCCAATTTTTCCATTTATATCCTTCTACAGTTTTATTTATAAAAATTAAAATTAACAATGTTAAAACTATTTTCAATATAAGCATAAATGTTTATAATAGATCAAATTATAATTATAATGACTTAATTAGACAAAATAAACTACATAAACATAATTCAAAATTAAGGTTAATTATAAAAAAACTATAGATTAATTTTCCTTTTCCTTTTGAAAAAATGTCTTTATATATAATTTTTTTTCTTTCTGTCCTTTCTTTTCTTTTCTAGCCAGAAGCATCATATTGTCACATTTTCACAATCCAATTCATTCTCTTTCTCTCGTAACTTTCAAACCTCCTCGGCGCTCGCCAAATCCTGTTGCTCCTCCGGGATTTGAGGTTTAAACCCGGTGTATGCTTTTTCCCCCATTCCCCTTTCATTTTTCCCCACGCGCCCTACCATCTTTGCTAACAACGCGCACCACCTACTTCCCTAAAACTCTATAAGCCATGACCCGCAAGCTGAGCCCAAATGCCAATCCAGCGCGTCAAGTAACCTCCATTTACTGTTCCATTGAATCAGCGGTTAACGCCGGGTTTGAAACGTAATCCGGCGGCTCGAAGGCTCTTTCTTTCCCACCAAGAAAAATTAGTCACGTGACTCGCACCCATTGTATTTCCGCTTTAAATAGCCCTCCCATTTCCGCTTCATTTCCAAGGTAAATCACTCCTAAAACCTCTCTTCTCAAGTCTAATCTCAGTCTCTCTCAACGCCGTTTTTCATATCTCATGGGTACGATTTGAAGCTGTATTGATCTTTGATTCATTGGTTTTACTTCATTTCAATGTCAATATGTTAGTTATAATGTGAACTTATGTGTTTGTTTGACTTGTTGAGCAGCATCAGGCAAGAAGATCAAGATCGGAATCAATGGTAATTGATGTTTCTTTTGCGTTTTAGATCTTTTTTTGGTGAGTTTCTGTGCTGGATTATGTAGTCTTTTTGACGATTTCTGGAATGCGATGTGTTTGTGTAGGATTTGGAAGGATTGGCCGATTGGTGGCCAGAGTGGCTCTTCAGAGAGACGACGTTGAGCTCGTTTCAGTCAACGATCCTTTCATCAGCACTGAATATATGGTATAACTTTCTATATTGATTCTGTGAAGGAAATTTGAATTCGCATTTGTGTGATTCTTGTTTTTTTTTTCTTGCTAACAATGTGCCTTGTTTATGTGATTGCTCTTACAGACATACATGTTTAAGTATGATACTGTTCATGGTACATGGAAGCACTTTGATGTCAAGGTGAAGGACTCTAAGACCCTTCTCTTTGGGGAGAAGCCTGTCACTGTTTTCGGATTTAGGTAATGTAGTTCAGGTGTTTGTGTGCGAGAAACAGAGAATCAGGGATTCGATGCTCTTTGTCGGTATGATTCTTTACTGTTTTCTTATTGCTTATTGATTGTGTAATACTTAGGAACCCTGAGGATATCCCATGGGCTGAGACCGGTGCTGAATATGTTGTTGAGTCAACTGGTGTCTTCACAGACAAGGAAAAGGCTGCTGCCCACTTGAAGGTTTACCACAATCACTATTTCTAATTGTTTATGTTGAATTATTATTGGTTGCCGTTTAATCGTTTCTGTTTTGAAGTTTTTTTCTTAAACTTGTCTGGATTTGACCCAAGTAATTTGTCTGCTAAAACTATTTTCTGTCCCTGAGTCCTTCAGTAAAGACATTTTTTCCCTGATGTTGAATATTATTCTCAAATCTGAAGTCTGATCTCCCGTTTCCAAGATCTAATGGGATTGTTGATTTTGGATCTTGGTGGTGATTAGGGTGGGGCTAAGAAGGTTGTCATTTCTGGCCCAAGCAAAGATGCACCCATGTTTGTTGTCGGAGTTAACGAGAAGGAATACAAGCCAGAGCTTGACATTGTTTCCAATGCTAGCTGCACTACCAATTGCCTTGCTCCTCTCGCCAAGGTTTTCCTTCTGAATCCTTCTCACATGTTTGTGTTTGCAAATAATTTGCCAAATACTATGTACAAATTTAGGCTTGTTCTGCTTTTCTTTAACAGTCTGAATTTAGGTTATCAACGATAGGTTTGGAATTGCAGAGGGTCTCATGAGCGCTGTCCATGCCATCACTGGTGAGTTATTTGGCAAAATATTATAGCTGAGTCACTTCCATGTTTATATCATTTTAAGATGATATGAATCAAAAGTCTGTGTGTTTGCCATTCAGCCACTCAGAAGACTGTTGATGGTCCTTCAAACAAGGACTGGAGGGGTGGAAGAGCTGCATCCTTCAACATAATTCCCAGCAGCACCGGAGCTGCCAAGGTACATAGCGAGGAACAAAATTTATGCTTGTCAAATGCAGCTAATTAATTTGAATGCAGCAAGTGGTTCTGACTATATTGAGTTCTGAAAATCTGAATGATACATAGGCTGTTGGAAAAGTTCTGCCCCAGCTGAATGGCAAATTGACTGGAATGTCTTTCCGAGTCCCTACCGTTGATGTCTCAGTTGTTGACCTTACTGTCAGGCTAGAGAAAAAGGCAACCTATGAGCAGATCAAAGCTGCCATTAAGTAAGTTTTCTTAATATTTGGAGCCTACCTTTTACTAATTGAAATGATTGTAACACAATGGGGCATCTAGAAATGTTTCCATTCTAAAAAACCTTTTCTGTTGTTGACAATACCCAGAGAGGAATCAGAGGGTAGCCTGAAGGGAATCTTGGGTTACACTGAAGATGATGTTGTGTCTACCGACTTCCTTGGTGACAGCAGGTAATGTTATTAGTTATTTGAATCATTCTTTGGATCCTCAGACCAGTAAGTGGGGTTAGGCTTACACTGAAGATGATGTTCCATTGATGCAGGTCAAGCATATTTGATGCCAAGGCTGGAATTGCTTTGAATGAGAACTTTGTTAAGCTCGTTGCTTGGTATGACAATGAATGGGGTTACAGGTAATTTCTCTATTCCTTATTGCCATTACTGTCCTTGGACTAGGAAATGTATTACCCTTCAGATTTGCACAGATGTGATAGTCACAACATGTTTGTTTGTCGTTTTTTGCAGTACCCGAGTGATTGATTTGATTGCCTACATTGCATCTGTTGCTTAAATCCAAGCTCATTGGATCAACCGGCTTTAAATTTTTTCTCACTCAAGGATGTTTCTAATGTTGGGGGGTGTTTCAGAATAAGCATTTGTGCCGTCCTATGTGGAGGCACAAAGCAATCTATTTCAATTGTGTCCAGCTTAGCAGGGCATTAAATAGTTTTACTCCTCTTATGTTGTCAAAATAAAAAAAAAACAATACAAAGTAACATTTGATTGCTGTCATGTTGGTTTTTGGTTTAATAGTAATAGTTAATTATTATTCAGTTTCAATATGTGTGGTTTATGCCTTCATTAGGAGCATCGCGCTTTCACTTTCACATGCCTAACATGTCAGATGAAATCAGAGATTTTAATATTAAGTATTTTAATCCCTATTATGATATTCGTTCAAGATTCAATTCATTAAAGCTTGAGATGTAAAATGCCCATAAAAATTTCTGTGAGAACTTGTAATTCTTAACTCATGGTGTGATTTTACCCATTAACCGCAAAAAATGGTGCAAAAATTTCTACTCTGTAACGAAGGCCAGACATTCGTTAAATTATAATTGTGGGTCTCATGATGTGGCCTGTGGCATGTATAAATGTTAAGGCAAAAATATCCATAAGATTCTACATTATGGTGCACTTTCTTCCGTCAATATTTAAAAAGGTTAAAAAATCACCGATCTTAAACAACTATGGAATGTGTTTTAAAATATTTTTACTTATATTGTTTTATATTATATATATTAAGAAATTTTGTTTATTTATGCTGAAAATGTATGGGGCTACAAAATGCTCAAATTTTTTTCACAAGTAAAAATAGGGAAAAATGACAACAAGCGCTTTGTTGGATTGGTAAGGGTGTTCAAACAGTATACACAAAATTTTGGGTTTGAGTCCTGGATACAGTAACATTAAATTTTGTTGGGAGAGCTTGCCACCCTAACCATGTACTTGATCTTAATTAGTGTGTGTTTGGATACTTAGTTAGAAAATCAATTTTAGGGCAAAATCTCAATTTGAAAAAATTTCATACAAACAGTCATTTTTGTCCAGAATTGATTTTGCCCAAAACTATATTTTGGAACCATGATTTTGAATAAGCTACTGAAAATAGTTTTTAGAACAGTAAAAGAGCTTATGAACTATCCAATTACTATTTTACCCTATTTTTTCTTACATCTCTCTTATCTCTCCTCTCTCTTTTATCCTCTCTCATCTCTCATCTTCATTCTATCTCCTCTTTCCTCTCTCTTCTCTACACTCTCTCCTATTTTTTCTCTACCCTCTCTCCTCATCTCGTTCGTATTTTGGATACCCGTATAACCATCGAAGACTGTTGAAGTGACTAATTCCAGGAAATTAAGCGGCGTTGAGGGCAAAGAAATTGTTGGAGTTACCTTTTTTTTTATCCAGTATGAACATACTTGATGTTAAGAAAAGATCTTTTACATGAAGGTTGGCTAGAGATTTATTGTAAAAACACTAGCCCTGATCAGTTCATAATGAGAATACTACAATCTTTTTTTTATTCTATGTATTTTTATCATTATGCACATAAAGGAGGAGCCGTATGAGATGAAAATCTCACGTACGGTTCTGGAACGGAGATTCTTTGAACTGAATGATGACCGTAACGGATGTCGGCTCAACCCGAAGGAAATTATGCGGAAGCTTTAAAGAATTATTATGAAGCTATGCGATTGGAAATTGATCCCTATGATCGAAGTTATATACTTTATAACATAGGCCTTATCCACACAAGTAACGGAGAACATACGAAAGCTTTAGAATATTATTTTCGGGCAAATGAAACCCGTTCTTACCACAAGCTTTTAATAATATGGCCGTGATCTGTCATTACGTGCGACTATCTCCACTATAGAAAGAAAAAAGGCATTGATCGGGATTTTGAACCTGTTCTTTCCATGACTCCTCTTAATTGAGACATGAGATCCAATGCTTGAAATAGGAATAATCTTGATTTCACCATAGATGTTGGGTTGAGTGGAGCAGGTCATATTAAAAAAGTATTTCCTTTTCCTCTCTTTTGAACTCATTTATATCTAATCTTTTTGTTTTCGGGCTTGGCTATACCACCACTTAGCCGAGCATTACCTTTTAGAAAATCAACTGAGCCAACCAAAACTAATAAAATAAACAAATCCATTCGCCGAGCAAAAGGAGAGAGAGGGATTCGAACCCTCGATAGTTCTTTGTTTTGAACTATACCGGTTTTTAAGATCAGAGCTATCAACCACTCAGCCATCTCTCCAAAAGATGATTTCTATTTTATCGCTATTCCACCAAATAGAACATGACCATATGAGTTGATATCCTTCCTATAGATAGGAAAGATATCCGCTATGGGTCTATTTTTCTATCTGTATATATACATGCAAGATCCAGCATGCCCTTTTGTCAAGTAAAAAAAAAACTACCCTTGATCCATGCCCGAAAAGGGGTGGTAATAAGTCATTCATGGTAAAACCCTCTATGATATGATACATTTTTTTATGATATGATACATCTTTTTTATTACAAATTTTTTGTCGATAAAGGGATCAAACGGTTTGATAAGGGGATCAAATGGTATAGTTCTTTTGTTGGTAAATTGGAGGATTAGAAACATGACTATTGCTTTCCAATTGGCTATTTTTGCATTAATTGCTACTTCATCAATTTTACTAATTGGTGTACCTATTGTATTTGCTTCTCCTGATGGTTGGTCGAGTAACAAAAATGTTGTATTTTTTGGTACATCATTATGGATTGGATTAGTCTTTCTAGTAGGTATTCTTAATTCTCTCATCTCTTGAACCTATTTGTTCTAGATCTAAAAATGAAATGACCCCTCTCCCGAATTTTTTCCGATTGTGGGACACATTAAAATGGAATATAAGCCCCCAAAATTCAAATAAAGAAAACTAAAAAAATTATAGGGAGGGGTCAAATTTCTGGAAAAATCTTATATCTTATATTATAAAACTAAAAAGAAACTAAACAATAAATAAAAAAAAATATACCATTTCTATAAGAAATCTATAAGAAATTAATATTAGAATATTCTATAAATATATTAAATTCTGTAAATATAAAATATAAATTCTATAAATATATTCAAATATATTATAAAATTCTATTTAAATATTAGATTAGAATAATTAAATAGAATTTTTTATTTATTATATTATTTTATTATTATATAGATAGATAAATATAATAATATATAATATATAATTATATATAATCTTATAAATTATATATAATTTTATATACAATACAATTTGATTACTTATTGGTTACTTAGAATTGATTACTTATTATACAATTGTGATTACTTTTACTTATATACTTATACAATTACAATTTTATTACAATTTTATAGATATAGATAGATATAGAATCTAGAATTCCTATTTTTTTTATTTAGAATTACGCCTAACAGAGTATCAGACCTAGCTCTGCACAAATAGAATCCATATATTACATATGAAGGACGATAAAAATGCGAATATAGTCGAATGGTAAAATTTCTCTTTGCCAAAGAGAAGACGCGGGTTCGATTCCCGCTATCCTCCCCGCGCTCTCTATTTATGTATTTAATAGTATAAAGGATTAAATAGAGTTGACTCTGATAGTATAGTATATCCCCCCTCCTCCTTCTCCTTGAACCCCAAAAGAAAAAAATAGTAATTCATTTTTAATTAATTTCTAGTTAATTAAATCAGACCTCCTTTTTTTGTCAAAAAATGTTGCAGAGACGGGATTTGAACCCGTGACCTCAAGGTTATGAGCCTTGCGAGCTACCAAGCTGCTCTACCCCGCGATAAAGAGAAGATTTGAAAACTAATGGACAAACAAGGATTGAAAGTGCCCTTCCACCATATCTGTACAAATAGAATAACCCATTTATAC